>JAJHZJ010000197.1:2709797-7855512 GCA_023548195.1 Bettongia penicillata ogilbyi
TTGCGTGTGCGTGTGTGTGCTTGCTTGTGTATTATGTTTTGATTTGTTATATATTGATTTCTTCAATTTATTTTAGTTCATCTACACAGCATGACTATAGTGAAAACGTATTCAATAGGAAAGTATATGTAGATCCTATATAAAATTGTATGCCATCTTGGGGAGGGAGGGGGGTGGTGGGGGTAGGTGTGTGTGGGGTAAAAAATCTAAGTTTATAGTAGTGATTGTAGAACATTAAAAAAAATTTAAAAAGATTATAAACCTTGGCATTGCCTTGGTTTTCCCCCTCTCCCACACCCCACATAGCCAATCAGTTGCCAGATCTTTCTGTTGCTACCTTCACAACATCTCTCCCACCTGATCTCTTCTCTCTACTAGGTCAGGCCCCCATTACCGCTCATCTAGATTACTGCAATAGTCTCTTAATTTGTTACCCTATTTCAGGTCTCTCACCCTGACTTCAAGAAGCTTAAGACAATTGCCATCCATCCACCTTGTGATGTAGGTAAGGCAAGCCTTATCATCTGTATTTTACAGATAAGGAGAGATGCAGAAAAGTGGAGAGATGTGTTCAGTTAACTTATTGCATACTTTAAGTCTAAAAATCGGAAGGAATCGACTTTATCCTTGAAGAGGGTCAGTTTTTGTTGTTTAGTCATTTTTCAGTGGCTTCCAACTCTTTGTGATCCCAAGGGCCCTCCAGGCCCTTCTGTTGTTGTCGTCATTGTCTGGTTTGACTCTTTGTTAGCCCATTTGGAGGCTTTCTTGGCAAAGATACTGAAATGGTTTGTCATTTGCTTCTACAATTCATTTTACAGATGACGAAACTGAGGAAAACAGAGTCAAGCAACTTGTCCAGGGTCACACAGCTAATAAGTACCTGAGGCCAGATTTGAACTCAGGAAGATGAGTCTTCCAGACTCCAGGTCCAGTGCTCTATCCATTAAGCCACCTATCAGGCCCTTCTATCCTCCACTATCTCCCAAAGTATGTCCAAGATCATGTTCATTGCTTAAATGATACTATCTATCCATCTCATCCTCTGCCGTTGCCTTTTTCTTCTGCCTTCCATCTTTCCCAACATCAGGGTCTTTTCCATTGACTCCTGCCTTGTTATTATGTGGCCAAAGCATTGAAGCTTCAGCATTTGACCTTCCAGTGAATAGTCTGAATTAATTTCTTTAAGTATTGACTGATTTAATCTCTTTGCTTGTCCAAGGGACTCTCAAAAGCCTTTTCCAGCACGATAATTTGAAAGCATTGATCCTGCTGCACTCAACTTTCCTTATAGTCCAATTCTCACAGCCATACGTTGCTACTGAAAAAACTATAGCTAAGAGTATATGGACTTTGGTTGGCGAGGTGATATCTCTGCTTTTTAGTATGCTGTTTAGAGTTGTAGCTTTCCTTTCAAGGAGCAAGTATCTTTTAATTTCTAGGCTGTAGTTGCTGTCTACAGTGATCTTTGAGCCCAAGAATATAAAATCTGACCCTGCTTCCATTGGACTCCTTTGGGCTTTGGTCAAGTGGCTTCATTAGTACTGGAGCTATGTGTAGTTGTCGGCTGCTCTTCCCCAGTAGCATATTGGACAATTTTTGACCTGAAGAGCTCATCTTCTGGTGTCGTATCTTTTATCATTTTATTATTGTCCATGGGGTTTTCTTGGCCAAGATGCTGGAGTGGTTTGCTATTTTTTTTTTCTCCAGTGAAATTCTCCATTATGACCTGTGCATTTTGGGTTACTCTGCATGGCATATCTCATGGTTTCACTGAGCTACGTACCATGACAAGAAAATCCAGGAGCAGAGAGAATCTGTTCTTCTCACCTTTTAGCTTTGGTATGTCTGTTGGTTTCTTCACTTACTTTGCTTCTTGTCTATGTTGCACAATTAACAGTTTACATTCTTGGGCTTATGTATGTCCTATTTCCTTAAAAGCACATTAAATTCTTCATGAGCTTATATTTCTCATGTATTTTCTATTGCACCTAGTATAAGACTGGGTAGAAAGACCAAGGGGAAACTAAAGGTAGTGGACACTGTACCTGGAGTCAGAAAGATCTGGGTTAGAATTATGTCTCAAGAGTTTATTAGTTATGTGACTCTGGGCAAATCATTTTACCTCTCCAGGCCTCAGTTTCCCCATCTGTAAAATGAGGGAATGGATTTGATGATCTCTATCATCCCTTCCTGCCCTAAATCTTTGGCTTCTCTAAGGTCACACAAGTAGTCAGTAGGCAAGCTGGAATTTGAATCCAGGTTCTTAAGATTGCAAATTCAGCATCCTTTCCCATGAAATACTTATTGGCTGATGACTTTTGGATTCTGGCAGGGAGAAGAAAAACACCAAGGGAGTATTTGGCAAAAAGTATTTATTAAAAACTGCAAAAAGGTTGATTGTTCAGCCTCTTCCACTAGAGACACTTACAGCCAACCAGCTAGTGAATAACTCATGCTCACTATATGCCTGGCATCTGGATTGACTTTCCCCACTTACATAAGGAAGGAAGGCACTGGGATTAGGCCTGTGATATCATTATTATACAGGACTCCCAAGTGACAACACTCCCTCTGCTAGGGTAGATTGGTACCTTCCCTACACCTTAGAGGGAGTTGCCCAGTGGTTCAATTGCAGGATGTGAAATTCAGGTTTTCCTGGTTCTGAGGCCAGCTCCCTATTTACTACACACTCTGCTGGTTCATCATTCTAATGATGCTCATTTGCATTTATTTTCTTTTATCTTATTTAAGCTACTCCACCTCCCCCCTCCCCATTCCTCATCATTTTGTCCTTTGGTCATTTCCCTATCTTTTAGATTTTTGAAGCAATTAGTGCTACTTTATGAAACAACAGGGATGAGAAAAAATTCAAGACAGCTCCCAAGAAGGTTGATAGGTCTTCTACTATCTACTTGAACTTTCATATAGACAGTTAGTAGATTTAAACAACCTCCTACCTTTCTGGAAGATTCTTCTTGATTATCTCTATCTATCTATCTGTCTATCTATACACACATATGTGTATATATATATGTATACACACATACATATATATTCATGTATATGTGGTATACAGCAGGGGCAGCTAGTTGGCACAGTAAATAGAGCACCAGCTCTTGGATCAGGAGGACATGAGTTCAAATCCAGCCTCAGACACTTACTAGCTGTGTGACCCTTGGCAAATCACTTAACTCTAATAACCTATAAAAATTGTATAGCAGTAGAGAAAATTGGCCTACAAATATGCTTTCTTATAGAGAGGGAGGGAGAACAAGCATTTATTAAGTATTTATTACTATGTGCAAGTCACCATGCTAAATACCTTACAAATATTATTTCATTTGATCCTAACAGTGACCCTGGGAGGTGGGTAATATTATGATCTTCATTTTACAGTTGAGGAAACTGAAGTACAGAGAAGGGGAATGACATGTCCAGAGTCACATACCTAGTAAGTATCTGATGTCATATTTGAACTCAGGTCTTCCTGACTCCAGACCCAGTGCTCTATCCACTATACCACCAAAAAGATGTCATTTTCGGAGGAAGGGGTTTTTTCAGTTCTTTAAATTCAACGGAAGCACAAGCTTCCTGACAAAACTAGACTCAGGGCACTAGATATAGATCTACCTGGCTTTATCATTAAAATTTTGGACCAGGGTTGCTGTTTCATTGGAATAGAGAGCTCTCAGTGAGGAAACTCTCTCTACCAGTGTAAATCGGTATGACAGAGTCATCCTCTGTGACTTAGAGTCTTAGAAGCCTGGGGTGCTGACAGTTAAGGTGTTCCATGACCAGGATGTGTCATAGGCAGAGCTTAAGCCCGTGTCTTCCTAACTCAAAGGCCAGCTCTCTGTCCACTACATCACATCTGCCTGACTTAAAGACATATTCCTAAAAGAAGTATAGGAAAATAAAATCCAGAGGGCAGCTTGTTTTTGTGTTTGTCCTTTGTTCTCAAAGAGGACCATGACGTCAAGATGATGACATGACTAGCAGTTGCCTTTGATTTGAGTGAAGAAGGGCTACGAAAGGTCACTAACCTCACTTTCTTCTCCTGAGCCATCTGGGTCCAGTGGCCTGATATTCATCAAGATGACTGGAGATGGCCCAGGATGCAGTAGGAGACCCTGGCCCTTTCAGGCTAAGGTCATATCACATTATCACTTTGAGTGATACACTTTGAGTGAGATACACTCATTCTATGAATAGGCTTCTTTAAATTACTCAAGGGATGGCCCCTTTAATTAAAAAAAACTGGGAGGGGAAGACCCTCAAGGTTCCTGAGTAAAAGAGAAACAATTACTATTTAATTATTACATCCTCTCTGTGCTAGGTGAGAGGGGACTTGTCCAGTCTATGAGCTCCAGAGTGAATTGGGTTTAAGGCTTAATCTTTGAGTATGAAATGTAGCCAGTAAACCCAAAGGAAAAAAAGGCAGCTTTTGGCCATGGATTGTACGTTCTCCTGGGCAAAATCTCCTGGGCAAAACACGAGAGGAGAGGAGCCAGGTGCAGTACATAAAGTGCTGGGCTTGGAGTCAAGAAGATTCATTTTCCTGAGTTCAAATCTGGCCTCAGACACTTGCTAGCTATGTGGCCTTGGGCAAGTCACTTCACCCTCTTTGCCACAGTTTCCTCATCTGTGAAATGAGCTGGAGAAGGAAATGGCAAAACACTCCAGTATCTCTGCCAAGAAAATCCCAGAGTCACAAAGAGTAGAACATGACTGAAATGACTGAACTGAACTAAAATTCAGAGCTTCAAGACTTTAGAGATTCATCCTGTCCAAAATCTCTATGCATCCCCCCCACATTCCATAATTTTATAGATGAGGCAAATAATGGCCACAGTGCTAGAGTAACTTACCCAAGGCTGGATAAGAAATAGCGACAGAGATGTTCTTTGAACCTAGGTCCTCTGACTCCAAACCCAATTCTCTTTTCACTGTACTATAACGAATGTCCTTATGCATAGACAAAATTTTATAAATCAAACCATGTTTTAAGTCCGTGGTGACATTCATAATTTAATGAAAAATTTTATGGTAGATCTTTTTGAAAAGCAATCGCCTACCAAGGGTATGCCCCCTTCCTCATGTATGCAAATACACACAACTTAAATTTTTCATAAATATGGATTTCTATTCATTAAGCTCCTCATTTGCATAGTCATCTCTCAATTATCTAAGCCAGAGGGGACCTGGAATAGATAACAACAAAACATCAGGGAGATGACTTCCTTTTCAACTTCTCAACCCAACAGGACCCAATCTGAACACAAAATCAAGATGCTCACACTATCTACCTAAATACCTACTTTCATGCCACTCCCCCCATTCAAAAGTAGCACTTGAACCTTGAAGGGTGACCTCTGAGTCCTTTGTTTGTAAGCTCCATTGAGTCATGACCAAGAAGACAACATGATTGGGAGAGAGAAAAACCACCCTGACATTTTTCCTTTTCTTCTGTGGCTTTAATAAAGCTACAGAATATGGCATCCTAGAGAATCCATTTTTAATATGGCTTCTCCATGTCAAGAGTCTTTGCTCTATGAGAAAGAAATAGGGTTCAGTTCATAGGCTCCTAAAAATTGAACTTGAAGAAATCTTCAAGGTCATCTAGCATGGCCCTTTTATTTATACAGAGAGGGAAGCTGAGCCCTAGAGTTCTTAAGTGATTTCCCCAAAGTCACCTAAATAATCGTGGCAGAGCTGTGATTTGAACCCAGGTCTTCTGGTTTCAAATCTGATGTGTTTTTCATCATCCCGAAAAAAATTCATTCAGTTCTAAGAGGGTGATGGAAATGATAGTGAAAACTCAGTTAAAAAAAAAAAAAGCAAACACTGGGAAAAAATTAGCCCAGAAGAGAAGGTCTGGTGGCAGTAGTAGAAGTGGTGGCAGTAGCATTTAGCTGCTTGACACATGTGAAAAGAGCCGATTTGAGTTGGGGTGGTTGAGACATGAAGCTTATTCTATCCTTTTCAGAACTGTACTCTTGGACCAGCTAATGCTACAGGATTTCAAATATGTTTCCTCTTAGGAACAAAATCTGTTTTCTCCATAGGGGATCCAGACTCCAAGGGAAGGACAGATCTCTCAGCTCAGTTTCTTGGAAGCAGACTTTACCTCCCCTCCAAGTTATTTCATCATTAAAAAATTAGGCCTTCCCCCAGAAAAATAAAATAAAATGATCAGTCATTTCATGTTGTCTTTGGTTGGCGTTCTCTCTCTTTCTCCCTTTCATTCCCGTAAAGCCCAGCTTATCCTTGCCAACTGTCTAAAGGGAGAGCTGTGAGCAGACCTGTGTGTGGAATACCAACTATATGGCCACAGAAGTAGGAGAATGGCAATGGAACCAGGAAATAGCAAACAATGCAGATGGAAAAGTCGTCTTCATTCAACTTTTCTTGCAGAGTCAAAGGCAGCTGGCAAGCCAAAGGGGCCTCTAAAAATAGCCAAAGTCCTTAAAAAGAAATGATGTGAAATAAAGAAGCAATTTCTACACTTCCTTCACAGAGGCTCTGCAAAAACGATCCCCCAGAAAGGCTTAGGACTCTGGGCAGGTAATTATAGAGGACAGCTTTCTCTCTGCCATTTGGCTCTCACACCTCCTGGGCCATCTTTACAAAGCCACAACTCTAAGCTCCCCAATCTCCCATTTGTTTCCTGCCTAGCACAGGATGCCATTGCTTTAGCAGGAATGTAGCTCTCTGGGTAGAAGCCTCCATGGCCCAATTTCAAGACCTGGAATAGGCTCTGACATGTGAAATGGCTTGATGGACTTTAGATTCTTTCTGGGTATCCAGCCGCTTTAAATACAAAACCACACTCCGGGCCTGCTACTTACTCCTCCAGAGAAGCCTGGATGCAATCTATCTAGCAGAAATGTGAGTTTTGTCCTTTATTTCAAAGCTTGGAATGAACACAAGGCCCTTGGAAGAGACAATGTTGATGAAAGGCAACATGACAGCTTAGACAGAGCCAGGGCCGACACTAGGGGTAGGCAAGGTGAGCAGTTGCCAAGGGTGCAAGTTTCAGGGGGTGTCAGGAGGGACATTTTCAGGTTTTACGTGTTATACCTGCTCCCTTCTAGGAGGGTGGCAGTCCTCTGAAGGATAGCTCTGTGATTTGTAAGCTTTGCATGTCCTAGGAGATGTGACTCTTGATTGTCTGGTGGAGGTTACTTATTTTTGATGAATTTGTGTATTTTCCATTTCAGATAATTCCACTCCCTACTGTGTGCAGGTCTCTGTTTTGTGATGTTAAGTTACCTGTTTCATAGAGAAGGCTCAAAGACTTTGTGTTAGGTAACACACAGGGGGCACACTTTTCAAACCTTGCTCAGGGTATGTAAATGTCTTTTCCTAGAAAGCAGGAGTTTTCTACTGCCTCAGACACAAACTTACCGTGTACTCCCAGACAAGGGACTTGACCTTCTATACTAGTCATAGAATAACGGCAAAGACAGTTACAGTTCACATTTGTAGTATTTTAAGCCTTACAATTCCATGAAGTTCAATTCAAAAAGTGTTTATTAGGTGCCCACTATGTTCAGAGCACTGTGTTTGGTGCTAAGGAATACAAAGACCAAACAAAAAGAGTTCTGATCCCAAGAAGGTCAATTACATTCTTTACTTTTACTGGAAAGATGAATATTGAAGATTCTCATAGGGCTTATAGTATTTGGAAATCTTTCAGTCCAACACCCTGAATTTATAGGTGTGATGACCAAGGCGCAGAGAGAGTAACGGGCCTTTACTAGTCTAGGCAAAAGGGCTTTTCTCTCTGTGAGTCCAGTAGTTTAGCAATGGGTAGATAAGTAACAAGAAATGAGAA
Source organism: Bettongia penicillata ogilbyi (assembly GCA_023548195.1). Lineage (NCBI taxonomy): Eukaryota > Metazoa > Chordata > Mammalia > Diprotodontia > Potoroidae > Bettongia > Bettongia penicillata. The sequence continues at coordinate 2,717,635 of JAJHZJ010000197.1, forward strand.
ATAGGACTGTGAAACCTCTACTATAGTACTGTACAAATAGTAACCACTTGATAAATGCTAATTTGCTCTGACTTAATGTACAAAATTCTATGTGTTGGAATTGGTACACAAAAAGTCATCTGCTTCAACTCCTTCATTTACAGAAAAAGAAACTTAGGCCTAGAGGGCAGTGCCTTGTCCCTGGTCTCAAGGTCAACTAGTGGCAATGCTAAGCCTAGAACCCTAGTCTTCTAGGGCGTTGGGTTGAAGTAGGCACCCTAACTCAGTCCCATTAATATATCTCAAGCTTCACCCAGATTCTCTCTTGAATTGATCATTGCTCCAGTATGACAGGAGTCAAGAGGCACCATTACAAGATGGATCTAATGTGGATCCACGCTGGGTTGGGTCACCCAAGGGAAGATGTCAGGGCTGGGTTCAAATCCCCAGAAAAGACTTTTTAGGCGTTATACCACTCAATCCTCCCCCAGAGGAATTATCTCGGGAAGAGATAATTTACTTCCTGAGATTTGAAGTCTTCAAGGCCCCATTTCAAAGAAAACAAGTCTCTCCTGGAAAGCGTCTAACTTGGCTGCAAAATTTGTCAGGCTAGTGGAGAGCATATAAAGAGCAGGGAGATCAATGAGTGACTTCTGCTAAAGGGTCATTCTCTTCCTCTTTTCCCCTGCCCCCATTTTTCATACATTTCTTCAGCAAAAGGTGCATGAAACAAGCTTTGTTTTATGAAAGCTTCCAAAGCAGGCTGCTGGTTGAGACATGCAGTGTTGGGACAAACCCCAGGCATTCTCAAGGAATGGAGACACAAATGCTGGTCTTGGAAAAGTAAAAAATGTCTAGATCAGGGGAGAGCAGGGAAAAAACACAGCAAAACACCACCCCCTCCTATGTTCTGGAATGTCTGTTGAAATAGATAAAGGAATGTGCTCCCTGGATTGGTTCTGGAGATTGTAACTTTCATAACAGCTTTTTTTGGAGGAACATCAATAAAGGAAGGTAAGAGGAAGGGGGAAAAGAAGAGACTGCCAGAGACACTGCATAATAACTCTGTATTCAGCTTAAAGCCCCAGTGATTTAATACATTGGTCTGCAGAAAGGATATTTACATTTGTGATGTGTGCTGATTTTCATGATGGTTGGGAGCCTGTGGCAAGATCTGGACTGGATTTAAAGTTCAGACAGAAACCGGGGCCCTTGAAGCATGCCAAGTCAGGCATCTCTCTGTCTTCCTCTCTCCGAGGGGAAACTTTTTCTCTAAGGGCTTCTTAAGTATTCCTGACATCCAATAGAATGATGCCCTCTGGCTAGGAAGCATGCCAGAAGTGGAGAGGCCAGATGGGAAGAGAACCGACCAACCATAATAAAAGTAAGAAGGAAAAGGGCAAGATGGTATAGGGGAAAGCATTCTGGCTTTAGAACCACAAGACCTGAGTTTGAATCATGCTTCATACACCTAGTACCTGTAGGTGAATTTAGGCAAGTTACTTAATCTCCCTGGCCTCAGTTTTCACATCTGTAAAATGGGAGGAGGATGGAGTAAGTGATTTCTGAGGTCTCTTCCAGCTCTAGAGCTAGGGATCCATGAAAAAAAAAAATAACACAGAAGATTGTATGCGTCTAGTTTTTCATTAAGAGTTCTGAGAAAGTACTTCCACAAAGGCTATACAGACTTAATCAGCACCACTTGAAGTCTGTGATCGAACTGGTCAGCAGCAGGCATGGCATCGTTTCATCAGCCTCAGTTGTCTGTGAGATGTTTAGTGCTCTCAAAGTCTGCATGCCCTTGACATCTGTAGCCTAACTTAACTAGTCCTATCAAGTTAGGTGAGGGATTGTCCTCTCCTTCTTCCATTTTTTGCACACAAAGATCATTTAGGAAAAATTACTATGTATGGTGAGAGGAAGACCTATCATCATTGCGATCTCGGAATGGTATTAAAAGGCTCCCAGATGAAAGAGTGGAAGGAAGGAAGGCAAAGGATAGTGAATTTGTGTTACTTTTTCTCCAGGACCACTCTGCCTTCAGGCTGGCTGAAATTATATATCAAGAAAAGTCAACAGGAGACAGTAACGGTACAGCTAAAAGAGCCAGGACCCTAGGGGACTTTGGTTCAAATCCTGCCTCTGAGGCTTTATTGGTGGTTTGAACCATGCCATTTCACATCTCTGAGCCTTGGTTTTCCTCATCTGTAAAATGGGAAAAGAGAATCTAGCTGGCGCCATAGCACACAGAGTGCTGGACCTAAAGTCAAGAAGACTCATCTTCCTGAGTTCAAATATACCACAGACACTTTCTAGCTGGGTGACCCTGGGCAAGTAACTTAACCCTGTTTCCATATCTGTAAAACGAGCTAGAGAAGGAAATGGCAAACCACTCCACTATCTCTGCCAAGACAGCCCCAAATGGGGTCATAAAGAATCAAATATGCCTGAACACCAACCACCACAACAAAATGGGAATAATGGATATTACCTATCTCACAGGATTATTGTGAGGAAAATGCCGCTGTAAACCTCAATGTATCATGTAAATATGGGAGTGGTTATCATCATCTCCACCAGCATCCTGGCTTTAAAGGCTTATAGAGCTCTTAAGCAAATGATAGAAGAGCATTGTTACAAATTCTCTAGATGATTCATCATCATGGAGAAAATTTTATATTCTATATGTTACTCTGCTAGACTAATCTTCTTGAGGGCAGGGACCATTTCCTCCTCCTGATCTTTGTGTCTCCAGTACTGCCTTCTACACATGCCAGGATATCAAGGATCTTGTTGGTATGGGAACTCTTCACTGAGGCAGATTGCAACAACCTCTACAGCATATTATTTTATGGGAGTAATCTGAGGCTTAAAGGGCTAAGTGGCATGCCCTGAGTCATGTAGCTAGTAAACATCAGAGATAGAATTTGAACTCAGTTCTTCCGGGCTCAAAGTCTAGCTTATGACCTTATGCTGTACATTTTCTCACCTTGCAAATAAAAGGCAGCTAATAATTGTTAGACAATTTTGATTTGCTTATCAGGATTGCCAACTGTTTCACAACTCATTCCAACATGGATCAGTTGTACAGTTTAGGAAAAGCTGTAGAGAGAACATGGATCTTTTGGCAGATAACATTTCAGCCCACAGAGCAGAACTGTATAGCTTTTGGTGGCATGTTGGCCCCAACTCATGCCAGACAACTAGAGCTACATTCCTACCTTCAAGCCTAGTGCAATGAGAGAGGGTGGGGTAAGACCAGAGAGAAGAACACACTGTCTCTGTCTATTCAGGCAAACTTCCCTTCACTGGAGGGTGTGAGTAATTCTCTGCCAACCTGACACTTCCTGGCAGAGGTAACAAAATCTGGAATTCCTCTGGGTTGCTTAGCCCTAGCCAAAATCAAGCAGCCCTATAAAACTCAATCCACAGAATCATATAACCTCAGAGTAAAAGGCTTGGAAGTGATCTTAAAGGCCATATCACTCAATCCCAGAGTTGGAAGGGACCTCAGAAACTGTCTAATCCAACCCATATCCATACCCTTGTATAACATCCCTGAAAATCAGTCATCTCTCTCTTCATCTCCAGTCCCAAATAATCAATTGCTTATTGGATCATTTTACTGGCTATCCCACAAACATCTCAAACTCAACTTGCCTAAAAGAGAACTTGTTATCTGTCCCCCAAAACCTCTTCCAAACTTCCCTATTTCTGCTGAAAGTATCACCATCCTTCCAGTAACCAAGGACCACAGCCTTGGTGAAATACACACACACACACACACACATATAATAAATATATATGATATACACATATATAGTTATATATAATATATAAAATATTATATGTAATATATCATTCTTCATATCATATCATAATAGAATGACATATCATTCTTATCTCTTCACTTTCAATAACCACTCCTCCCCTTATTCATCAGCTACAAATCTTGCAGATTCTATCTTTTTAGCATCTCTGCATGAATCCCCCTTCTCTCTACTCATGTGGCCATCATCCTATTTCAAGTCCTCATCACCTCTCACCTGAATTATTGCAATGGCCTTCTAATTATTCATGTTACCTCATGTCTTTCTCCTCTCCAGTTTGTCCTTCACACAGCTGTCAGTGATATTCCTAAAGCACTGGTCTGACTATTTTGCATTTCTACTCCAAAAAATGCTGTAGTGACTCCCTACTTATCTGTAGGATCAAATACAAACTCGTCAGGCATATGGTAACTTTTACAACCTTGCTCTAGCATAGCTTCCTTAATTTTTTTTTAATTTTATGCTTAACAATCATCAACAAACCCAGACATTCCAATATGCAACTGGAGCTTGGCTTCTCTCCAAGAAAGATGGGTGAGGGACAGTTATACAATACTTATGAAGGGAGGATGTCACTCGAACATGAGAAAGAGAATGTTGAGTGTGGTGTTATATACCTGGTAAGGGACTTACAGGGTTGGTGCCAGATACTCTTGAGGAAAGACATGATCAGAAGTCATTTCAGGGAGAAAAAGACTTTGGAAGCTTCAGACAAGTATGGGAAGTCAGTTATTTACCATGTTTCTGCCTCCCTGGATACTTCCCCAAAAGGGTCTTCTCTTGCCTGATTTCAGGGCCCTCTCTTGATTTGAGCTGAGATTTTATCTTGCATTCAACTATGTAGAATTCATTTTATCTAATGTATTATTTGGCATATTTTAATTGGCATAACTTCTCTGATTTCTGTTTGCTTTTTTACTTGGATGAATGAATTTTGAATTAGTCTTCTGCTTATAGACAACCCTTAGGACATCACTCAGTCAGTCACTCTACTTGTCAAGATCATTCATCCAAGGACATTTCATACTTAATTTAAAATATTTGATTGATTGTTTTATTGAAAACTATTCTCATCTCATTCAGGTATCAGGATACTTAATCTCTTATTTTAAGTGGGGATGGGGCTGCTTGATTGATTTATTTAATAAACCCTAGTCTTATACGAAAAACAAAGAACAAAATGAAAATTGTAATGATGAATTTCTATTATGTACATTTTGGTTTTTTTAAGTGTGTATTAAATTTAACAAAATAGTAATAAAATTACTGTGTTTATGTCCCCCTCTGACCTTCTTTCTTTCATGTGTTTTTTTGCTTCTCTATTATTTCCTAACTCTCCCCTGTCCCCCAATAAAAGTTTTCCCTTGTAACAAATAAGTGTGGTCAAATAAAACACATCAGTACATTGACTACATCCAAAAATTTATATCTTTCTGCACTGATAATCTATCACCAGCTTGCCAAGAACACCACGTCTTCTGAATCAGACTTAGGAAGTGTTTTAAAGTTGTTTCCCTTTATATAGTTTTGGTCATTACATAAATAAGAGGCAGGTTCTAGAGGTGGCTTAGTGGATAGGCTGTTAGACCTAAAGTAAGAAAGAGTTGAGTTCAGCTTTGACCTCAGACATTTACTAGCTTTTTGGCCCTTGACAAGTCACTCAACCTCTGTTTGCCTCAGTTTCTTCATCTGGAACAAAATGTACTCTAGAAATAATTTTATTCATATAAGATTTTCCCCCTTTGTCTTTGACCTCTTTGGAATATAGTCAGGTCTAATTTTCCAGACTTATCACACGTCACTTCTCTTTGTATACTTTACATTCTGGCCAAACTGGCCCACTTGTGATCTCTTTCCGTCTTCCTACCTTTCTGTCATGTATAACTCAACTGCACTCCTTCCTTGCCTCCATCTCTTATAGTACCTGGGTTCCTTCAAAGCTCAACTTAAGTGTCTCCTTCCATATTTGGTCTATTCCCACTCCCACCCCAGAAGTTACTCTGTATTCATCTGTAATGCACATTTTAATTTACTTATATATATATGTGTCATTGAGCGGCTAGATGGTGCAGTGAGTAGAATGCTGCTGGACCTAGAATCAGGAAGACTCATCTTCTTGAGTTCAAATCTGTCCTCAGACACTTATTAGCTGTGTGACCATGGGCAAATCACTTAAACTCATTTGCCTCAGTTTCCTCACCTGTAAAATGAGGTAGAAAAGGAAATGGCAAATCACTCTAGTATCTTTGCCAAGAAAATTCCAAATGGGGTCACAAAGAGTTGGACACAATTGAAAACAGACTTAACAACAATGAGTTGTTACCACAGATTGAATTATTTGTATTTGCTCATATGCTTGTGTTGGGTTTTTTTTTTCACTCAAAAAAGTGAGGTCCTTGAGCCAGGGACAGTTTTATTTTCGATTTTCTGGTAGCCCTTTTGAACAGCAAAGTTGCTACAATAAATGCTTGTTGATTGGTTTTCATTCAACTTGCTTGAAGGTCTCCAGGAAAGGGCTGAAAAAGCTAATGCTTTCCTTCCTGACCAGCTCAAATAGAAGCCAGGCTGGCTCAGGTAATGGTGCTTTGGAGGCTGCTCTAAAGGAGCTTGAAGCGAGCTGATTTGTGTATCTCATTTGAATCAGAAAAGCAAGGAAGCAAGATGGTTTGCCCATACCATCTCTCCTTCCTTAAATTTCTCATAGGGCTTTTCCTTTATCTCACTCTTCCTTATCATTAGCTATTTGTATATGCCTTCTTCGACATAAATTCTATTAATGTTAATAGTAGTTGATGTTTATATAGTACTTTAAGATTGGCAAAGCACCTCGTATTCATCGGAAAGGGGGAAAGGGACCAAACCTGTATGAAGCACCCACTATGTGCCAGGGACTGTGCTAAACACATTACAGATACTATTCATTTGATCTTCAAAATAACCCTGGGAAGTAGATGATATTATTATCCTTATTTTGAGAAAATCGAAACTGACAGATGTTAAGTGCCTTGCCTAGGTCATATAGCTATTAAGTGTCTGAGGCAGGATTTGAACACTACTTGCTTGCTTCAGTGCCTAATTTGATCCTCATAACAGCTTGGTAAGGTATTGTGGTTATTATCATCCCAGTTTTGCAGATGAGGAAACTGAGGCTTAGGGAGGTTAAATGGTTTGCCCATGGTCATCTTGCTAATAAGTTTAGAGGTGGAATATGAACCCATATATCTCCTGACCCTATACCACACAGAGTCTTTGTCAGATTGATCTTTGTATGCTCCAATCCCAGCTCTGAGCCTTGAGCACAGTAAGTCCTCAATAAAAAATTTGTTGAACACAATTTCCATTCATTTCCAGTCTGTTCCCCTCTATTGAAAGGCTGGTGGCATGATTTCAGGTTCTTCTACAGTCTAGTTGTTGACTGGTGTCCTTGCCCATTTTCTATACTCATTAAAGATTCATTGGAACTGCTGACACTTGTCCATTGTAAGAGCAGTATCGTACTCATCTCATCCTATTAAATGTTCTCTAAAGAGAAGCTTCTAAAGCAGGATTCTGAGAAGGGAATTTATTTCCTCACTTTTTATAGTATCACCCCATACACCTGGTGGTGACTGTTGATGTGAAACAGGCTAACACTTTGTAAGTTCCTTCTTTCCCTGCTGGTTGGGCAAACTTTAATGCTCTACAAAATACATCACATTTCTTTATTCCACTCCTCAGAAACTCATATTCTTCCTTCAGTCTGGTCTCTGAGCTAGACAAAGAATCTTAACACATAGACCATGCTGAACTTATGTCACTTTATTTCAACTCAACTCCTAATGAGTATGAAATGGAAAGTGATGAAACTAGATTCTCTCATACCATGGATATGCCCTCTAGTCTCTTGGCTTCAGGTTTCATATTTGTAAAAATAAGATTTACACTCATTCACATTATGGAAGGATTAGTTCATTAGAGTCAAAGATGATGAAACTGAAAAATACTCTTTCAAAATCAGATTTATTTTTTTTGAAATTAATTATTTAATTACTGTTAAGTTTCTACATAGGTGATGACAGTTTATGTTTATATGATACTTTTCTATTATTCAAGTGTTTTCACCCATATCATCTCAATATTTGGTCCTAACAACAGCCCTATCTGGTAGTTAAGTAATATTATAATTTTATAGGTGAGGAAAATGATGTACACAAAGGTCAAGAGTGGCTCTGCTCATTTACCCCCATCCTGCTTTACCAACTATATGATCTTGGGTAACCCTTGTGGGCCTGAGTTTCTTCATCTGTGAAGTGAGAGGCTCGGAAGAGATGCTCTGAGGTTCCTTTTAGTTCTAAAATTCTGTGAATTGACAATAAGATTTTTGGGGTTATTTAGTTGTTCATTTGTGTCTGACTCTTTGTGACCCCGTTTAGGGTTTTCTTGGTGAAAATACTGGAGTGGTTTGCCATTTCCTTTTCCAGCTCATTTTATAGGTGAGGAAAGTGAGGCAAACAGTGTTAAGTGATTTGCACAGGTTCACACAGACAGCCTTTATTAAGCAACCATTATGGCCAACCACTGTGCTAAGCACTCAGGTTACAAAGATGAAAGTGAAAGAGGCCCTGAATTCAAGGGACTTGCATTCTAATGTGGGAGAAAACATGCGTGTAAATATCAAGCATGGTGGAGCCAGACTTCCCAATTCCCATTTTTGGGAAGAATCCCAATTGTGCTTGCCTTCAGTGCCACATTGGATCTTTATCAGTATATTCTTGTGTAGACGTGTGCTGATGCACATACATATATAAGTAGGTGACCTTCCAGAGTCCAAATGACACAGCACTGTGTATGAATTTGGCACTTAATAATGCTTGTGAATTATAATGAATGTCAAAAAGCATAGGCTTTTGTAGAGCTCTGCTAATCAGCCTTTAGCTGGTCTCATTTTGGTATTGCAGATAAGTTAAAAAAAATTCACTGCCTTGTGAATAATTTTCCCAGTCCATTAAGTGCTACTTCTTGCTGCAACTATTTAATTACTAGGCTTATTGTAGATAGTAAATGTGTCATTACTATACATTATACATAGACTTCCTCTTAAGCTTGGATGCCCACAAAAAGTCAAAGATAACAGCAGCAAGTGACAGATTAATAGGCTGCTGTTTGACTTCTTTTTGGAAATGAACCAAAATCAGAGACAGGGTGGTGGAGAGGTGGAGGCATAACTTGCTAATCCATTACTAGAAGGGTTTGAATTGATCTGATGAATCTCCTCATGGAGATGGTCGGCCTTCTGCTTTGTGTTATTGAGTCATTGTTAGTCATTTCTGATTTTTTCTGACCCCATTTGGATTTTCCTAGCAAAGACAGTGGAGTGGTTCACCATTTCCTTCTCCACCTCATTTTACAGATGAGAAAACTGAGGCAAACAGGATTAAGTGACTTGGCTAGGGTCACACAGAGTTAGTAAGTGAGGCCAGATTTGAACTCAGGAAACAGGGTCTTCCTGACTCCAAGCCTAGCATTCTATCCACTGTGTCACCTAATTTCCTTCTGCTTTATAGGATTTCACAATTTTAGGTGGTTCCTGATAGTTTTTAAACTCTTTAAAAACATCCTCTGAAGTGAGCTCAAGGGCTCACTGAGATCTCTCTGGTCCACCCTGTTGTAAGTGCTCTAACAATCTTATATCTACTTTGTATGGAATTTGTATTTATTTATCTATGTACAGGTTGTTATCACCACCTCCAGCCCTAGTAGAATGTAAACTCATTGAAAGCAGAGACTGCTTCATTTTGGCTTTGTATCCTCAGCATAGTGCACAGTAACCTGACACACAGTAGATGCTTAATAAGTGCCTGTTGGATTGAATTATTGCCTAGAACTTCAATCTATTGCTTAAAATATAAGAAGAATGAAAGGCAGAGAAATAAGAAATACCTGCTTTTTATTCCTTTGTACCTCTTCGTTCCTTATAGGATTAAAAAAAAGGATTTTATACAGTGTCCCCAAAGTCTTAGTGCAGTTCTCAGCTCTAGTAGGCTACAACATGCACTAAGAATTTAGGTATACCGTGTAATTTAGCTAACGCACAATGTCTGGCCCGAGTAGTCTACCAAACTCTTCACTACTTTGCTTCCTGCATCCTCATTTTCAGTAAACTTTGTGTTGATGACAGGAATGAAATTACAGCTCTGAAAGGAAATGCCTTCTGTAAATACAGTGGTGTCTAAATAATAGCTATGAAGAACTCCAAAAATGCTACTCTTTTCACCCTGGAAAAGATAGGAAAGAGATAGAAAGGTGAGTCATCTTTCTCTGTACTTGAGACCTACAAAGCATTCAATCATCATGTCAGGGCCTGGGGCCCATTACAGCCTGCTGCTACTGTTTAGAATGAAATCAAATCTATTCGCCAATTAGCTTTTTTCTGACCTCTAGCTGGAGGGAAGGTACAAGGTGCTGTTTAATTTGGAGCACCACAATATGGAGGACTTTGATGAACTGGAGAAAATCTGGAGATCTGAATAGTGAGAAGGTCATTGAGTTAGTCCACAAATCAGTAAGCATTAAGTGCTTACTGTATGCCAGTCAGGTCAGCTAGGTGGTGAGGTGGATAGAGTGCCAGACTTGGAGTCAGAAAGATTCCTCTTCCTGAGCTCAAATCTGGTCTCAGACACTTACTAGCTGTATAACCCCAGACAAGTCATTGAAGCTATTTGCCTCAGTTTCCTCATCTGTAAAATGAGCTGGAGAAGGAAATGGCAAACCCCTCCAATCCTCTGCCAAGAAAATTCCAAATGGGGAGATGAATTGTTGTGCATGACTGAAAAACGACCAAGCAAGAACAACAGTGTGCCAGGCGTTATGCTAAGTGCTGGGGATACCAAGAAGGACAAAAGACAGTCCCTGCTCTCAAGGAGGTTATGGTCTAATGGGGGAGACAGAATGAAAACAACTGTGATTAGTCCTTCATTTCAAAGAGGATCAATGACATTATGGGTGATGTGTTCATCCATGAGTGAATTGGATTTAAGTGTGGCAGAGCTGTACAAAATCAACAGACTCACTGTCTCTCAGAGTCATCAAAGTTCAGTGGAACGACAAAAGTAAAGACAACTGGCGATGGCTCCAATGGCCCGAGATGTAGTGGGTAACTTGGGTGTCTTTGATGTCTGACCAAGCTCTAAGTTATTAGCTGCATAACCCTGGACAAGTCATTTGACTCTACTTCAGCCACCTTCATGGCAATTGGAACAAATTGTTCTCATCTGCCCGTTTCACCAGGGGAAGTTTTCATATGTTTGGGGGTAGACACCCCTCTAACTCAATGATGACTTTGTGGCCATCAGTTATGCTCAACCTGGTTTCGCCCTTCTGCCAAGAGAGTTTTATAGGGGTGCTACAGCTTCTTGGAACCCACAAGTGAAATCTGGGTGAAGGTGGGCATGAAAGGTGGATGAGCAGTGAATAAGATATACACAGGATAAATGGGAGATAATCAACACAGGAATGGCACTAGCATTAAGGAGAATTGGGCATGGCTTCTCCTAGAAGATGAAATTTTGAATGGGACTTGAAGGAAGTCAGGGAGTCCTTGTCAAATGAGGATCAAGTGAAGCAACTGTAGATGTTTAGCCCAGAAAAGACTCAAGGGGGGACAACTTTGTTCAAGTGCTGGGAAGGCAATCATGTGAGAGAAATATTAGACTTATTCTGAGGACAGAAATCGAAACAATGAACAACAGTTACAAAGAGGCAAAGTCAGACTTGATGTAAAGGAAAACATTAGCAGTTGCAGTTGTTTCAAATTGGAATAAACAACCTTAGGAGGCTGTGGATTCCCCTTCTCTGAAGGTCTTTGATCACAAGCTGGATGACTGCTGATCAGGTGTGCTGCAGTGAGGATACTTTTGTGATTTGTGGTGTTGAGGGAGGACTAGCACCTCTGGGGTGAGGGCTTGCAGAGCCTTTTTCAGGACTGCTTTCCACTTTTGGTGTCCGTCTGGCAGTCATCTCTCACCTGGTAGCTTGAAGAAGCTGTAGCATGTGCAGCAGCCACACCCCAATAAAACCATCTCCACAGACAGTCTAAACCAGGTTGAAGGTAACCGATGGACCACAAACCTATGTGAGTTTCAGGGATGTCTACTCCAAGCATATGATTTCTTCCTTCAGCAGAATGGTTGGATGAGAACAATTTGTTCCAAGGTCATGAAGGTGACTGAATCAGATGTTGTGGAGCACTTAGAACTCGGTCAGACATCAAAGATGCCAAGGTCATCCACTGCATCCTGGACCATAGCCAATTGTTTTGATTTTTTTGTCCTGCCGTTGGACTTCAATGACTCTAGAAGAGAAAGTGAGACTGATGGCGCCTTTGTACTACTCTATCTCACATAAATCTAGTTTACTCATGAGTCAATACGCAACTGTTGATGTCACTGATCCTCTTAGAAAATGAAGGATGACAACAAAAACATCTTTTTTTGGGTTACAGGTGGGTTACATAGGTGGCTATGGCAGTTTTGTCCAAATCTGAAATTCTGTGATTCTGTGAAAGAAATAAAGAAGAGAAAATGAAAAGGAAAGAAGTGAGAAAAAGATCAAAGAAAATGCAGAGAATAAGGAGATCAGTCCTAGTAGCATTGCTAAGGGACTACGTGATATTGAGTAAGACACTTAACCTTTTATTTTGCCTCACTTTTCTTCTCTGTGTAGTAGGAAAAATCCACACTCTGGGTAAGAGTGTTGTGGAGCTCTCTGTAGAGTTTTGTTGTGATTTTTTTAAGGTAAGCACTAAATCAGAGGTGTTCTTCATGATAAAATAGCTTGATTCAAGAAACATTTACTCAGCACCTATCTTTGTGCTAAATGTTGGGGATACAAAAATAAAAATGAAACGTTCCCTGTTCTGAGGAACCTTCTGTTCTATCAGTGCTTAGTCTCTCTTACAGAATACTGATCTTAAAAAAAATCCCACCCTAATGCTCTCTGGTGCTGAATTCTTACTGACCTGAAGACCTGAAATTGGGATGTATGTCCTTCCTGTCCTAAACCTTTCTTCTTTCCAGTCATCTGAGAGGTTATAAAAGGGTTCACTGTTGTGGTTTCCCCTCCCCAGGCACTGAGGGTAGGCCAGACTGCCTCTAAAGCCAAAATGACTTCCTGTACCTTTGCTTTCAGACTCAAAGCCTCAAAGGACATCTGTGCTATCTGTTCCCTGATGCTGTTACAATTCCTAGTCAAAACAGTGTGAGGGTGGAGGGAGAAAGCCTCAGCCCTGGCCTCTTTGGCTTTTGTGGCTTTTAACCAGTCCCCTGGTGTTATTTTAGTGCCATTTGGGTGTTTAATTTGAGGATGTGTGTGGATCAGAAGGAGGGACCTTAACTTTTTTTTGGCCAAATGATTAAATTTGAAGCTTAAAAAAGGATACCTCTTGTGCCAAACCCGTGTCCAATTGGGATCTGTGAGATGCGCTGAAAAGCCCTCCCACGTTTGACGACCGTCTTCCCTTAAAGAAGCCCCATGCCCAGTCGCCACTTGCCACCTGGTAACACTGATATGGGTATCACGTTGGCGATCTGTTGTAAAGATCTTGCCAGAAAGGCTATACCCCTGAGTCCCTCAGATGCCCTTTAAAAGTACAAGTGTTCTCTTTGCTGCTGCGCTGACTATGAGCCTGTTGAATTTCTTTCAGTCTTGAAGGGGCCTATAAACTGAGGCATGGCCGAAGGGGAGATCACAACCTTCACAGCCCTGACCGAAAGATTTAACCTGCCACTGGCGAATTACAAGAAGCCCAAGCTTCTCTACTGTAGCAATGGGGGCCACTTTTTGAGGATCCTTCCTGATGGCAAAGTGGATGGGACAAGGGACAGAAGTGATCAACACAGTAAGCACTTCTATAATGTACTCTCTTACAGTTCTCTTCCTATTTTCCCCTAACTTTCCACCAGAAGGACTAAAAGATGGGTTTGACTTTCCTTTCCTGTCCTTTCCATTCTTTTTCTATCCCTTTCTTCCTTTTCCTTATAGGATTAAGATAATCATCTGAGAAGATGAAGGGACCTTAGAGACCATTTTGTCCATCCCCTTTATTTATTGATGAGCAAACAAAGGCCCAGAGAGGTTGTGACTCACCGAGGTCACGTAGCTTATATGTAGCAGAGCTGGGTTTTGAACCCAAATCTTCTGATTCCAAATCCAGTGCACTTTCCCCCTACACCAAGCTCTTATTAAATGTTATAATGGAAACCTAATATTGAACATGCATACTTACTGTTTCCATTTAAATGAAATGATTTCAAGACAAAGTATCATAAGATTTTTTAAGTCCATCTTATTAAGTTTCTCTCAGGATTCTTTGTCCTTTCATTTTCATTCACATTTCCTCATGTGATTCTGGTTAGTGAAGATATTATTCTTCATGTAGTTATAAGAAAAATACTGGAAGCAACCTAAAATAATATCCAAAATGTCCAGTAGTAGGGAAATGGTTACATGAACTGTGGCACATTAATGTAATAGATTGTAATGTAATTATAACCAATAAGTATAAGGAACACAGAGAAATCTGGAAAGACTTTTATGGAAATAATGTAAAACAACATTTTTTTCTAGTTGAGAAGGTAGAGAATCCAAGCCAGAGTGAAATGTCTCCCTAGCTCAATGCCTTGTCCCAAGGTTCCATAACTGACGAAGGATCCAACCTTAGATTCCAGCCCAGATTCTACTACTGTAACATAAGAAGTCAGATGGGACAGGGAAGGTAACTCCTGCACACATACATAGGCTTCATTTCAAGGAAGTATGGTTGTCCAAGCTATGCTCACACTGGGTTTGATTTGTGAAATCCCAGTTTATAACCCTAGCCTTACACATAATAAATTACACAGCTTTACTTCTATGCATCATGCAGATGTGGTTGTGGTCACCAAGAGCGTTAAAGTACTTCTCCAGACCCGCAGTAACTGGAGAACAGTAACAATTCCCGCCAGTTCCCTGTGATAGCTCTGCCAGGAACTTGCCCCCAAGCCTCATCTCTTAGACAGTATTGGCAAATGAATGTATGGCCTTGGGAAAGGGGGTCCTTCCCTCTACCTAGCTTATCTATCTACCTGTCTGTCTATTTATTTATCTTTTTTGTGGTTTAGTTGTCCAGTCATGTCCAATTTTTTGTGACCCTGAGGATCATATCATATCAATACTGTCTATGGAGTTTTCTTGTCTAAGATACTGGAATGGTTTGCCATATTCTTCCCAGTGGCAAACAGGTTAAGTGATTTGCCCAGCTAGTAAGTATCTGAGTCTGAATTTGAACTCAGGTCTTCCTGATTCTAGCCCCAGCTATCTATCTATCTATCTATCTATCTATCTATCTATCTATCTATCTATCTATCTATCTAACATCTATCTACACACACGTTTGTGTATGTATATGTATGTGTAAACCTTCCTTCTATTTACTTGTATGGTTGATGTTAGATGTTTATGTCCAAGGGTGATTAATTAACCAATGGCCTTTATTCATGGCTCAGGTACTTTTAGTGGCAGCATGGTATAGGGAATAGAGCTTGGAAGTTTGGGTCAGTTAAGACCTGGGTTCAAAAAACCCCCCTCACCTCAAATTTTGCATCTGATACTTCTTTCATTATGACCATGGGTAAGTCTCTTAACTTGTTTGAGCCTTAGACAATTTTCCTAGCAAGACTTACATGCTAATAGGCAGTGTGGCAATCTTTCTTGGTGTATAAGGAACTTTACATAATGATGAAATCACAAATACTTGCTGTATTGACATAATACATGTAGGTGTAGAAGGGACAGTTAGGAGGTCCAGTGGGTAGAATACTTGATCTAAAGTGAAGAAATCTTATCTTCCTGAGTTCAAAGGTGACCTCAGACAGTTCCTACCTGTGTGACCCTGGGCAAGTCACTTATCCTTGTTTGCCTTTGTTTCCTCCGCTGTAAAATGAGCTGGAGAAGGAAATTGCAAATTACTCCAGTGTCACTGCCAAGAAAGCCCCAAATGGGGTCATGAAGAATTGGACACAACTGAAATGACTGAATAATTAAAAGGCAGTTATAGAAGCTGGAATTAGAGCTTGTCCCTTCTTAAAGAGATAATTATCTAAATAAGCTTGCCAAGGGGAAGTAATAAATAGGGAAAAATAGAAATGGGTGGAAAATATAGCTAGACCGAAGGTGAGTAAAGAATGACTTTTTGAAGGAATTCAATCTAGTGTCAAAGCTGGGGTGGCTTTAAGCATACAAGGAATATGTATAGAAGGGTTCATAGTAACCACACTAACAGGAAGTAATATACTTCAGAAATGGCATACTTTCATGGTGGCTGTATTCTTATGGCACTTAATCAGTCATAAAGTTCTAGACAACTGACTAGGGAGATAGGGATGGAGTCCGGCTCTTAAAACTTCAATCTTATACATTGCTTCATCTCATTCCATCCCTTTCCCCCATTCTAATTCTTTGGATAGTGGTTGAAGGGAGGGATAGAAACCAGAGTAGGCAACTTTGGAAGTAAGTAAATGTTTGACTTGATTCTGAAGACTATTTTAACCATGAATTTCTTATTCATGTGACCAAAAAGGCAAAAAAAAAAAAGATATTGGATCAAGGGTGTATGGAGCAGTATTAGGTACTCATGGTTTGAATTCAGAGAACCAGTGTTCAAATTCTGATTCTGCCACTTATTGTCTATATGACTATAGGTAAGTCATTTAAACTTCTCTAGGCCTCAGTTTCCTCATGTGTAAAATGAGAAGGTAAGGTCCCTTCTAGTTCTGTATATTATCCTGTAATGCTATGATCTGGGTTCCAATTCTACAACTGCTACTTACTACCTGTGTGATCTGGGGAAAGTCATAACCTCTCTGGGCCTCATTTTCCTTACCTGTAAAATGAGGGGATAGAATTAGATGATACTCAGGATTTCCAGGCTCTACATAGACTTGTGGTTCTTGTTCTATGAGAGAGGCATGAGAAAGGGAGTAAAGAATAGGGACCCTGTGCTTCTAGCTTCTCTACATAAAAGGCCTACCTCCACCTGAATTAGGGAGTAGCTTAGTACAGGGGTGGGGAACCTGCATCCTCAAGTCCAAGGTGGCCTTTTGACTGAGTCCAAGTTTTATAGAACAAATTCTTTTATTAAGGGGATTTGTCCTGCGAAGTTTGGATTCAGTCAAAGGGTTGTACTTGAGGACCTAGAAGGCTACATGTGACCTTGAGGCCACAGGTTCCTCATCCTTGGCTTAGTAGTTGGTCTTTAGCAAGTGAAAATAATTCAATTCAATTCAATTAAACAAAACATTACTAAGGATCTACTGTGTATAAAGTCTTATGCTAAGCGCTATGGATACAAAGACAAAAAAGGGAAAAAGAAATAATCCCTGGCCATTGAACTGGTAGGGGAGAAAGAAACTGCTTTGCTCACATATTTTAGGGTTCTAAGTTATATATAGAAACTTTAAATTAGGGGAACTCGAAGCAGTCTGGAATCAATCACATTTCTGCACAGGTTACATTCCTTCTTTATCATAATAAATATTTCTGAAGATCTCCATACATGGCAGCATGCTTCTGATCCTCGATTTTGGTTCGAGGTTATCCATGCCTGAATTAAGATATCAGAACCAGTTTGGAAAACTGCAAACCTCAGCTTTCCACAACTCAGTCCAAGATAATATTTGTGGTATTTCCTAATTTTAGGGACTTTCTCCCAAGAAAGCTAAGGGCCTGTGGACTGGAGGCCTTTCTTTAGGGCTTTTAACATTTGATGGATACTGGTACAGCTCTAGGGCTACCCTCCTGTTATCCTTCAGTTTATATCTGGTCTGGTGATGCTATCAAATAAGGGAATTCGACTAAATCTTTTCCAATACCATTTCTAGTTCTAAATTACCATTTGCCAGCTTGATACAGTGGAAAGAGCAGTGGATTTTGGAAGCAAAGCATCTGTGCTCAAATCCCTGCGCTCAGGGTAGGCTGGAGCAGCTCTAATGTTAAATGCTCAGTGTGGGCACTTTACACTTCAGAAATGGAGAAATTGGTAATTGCTGAAAAATCAGAGCTTGATTTATTGTTTCGTTGATTGTCTAGATTTAAGGGCTAATAATGCTGTGTGTGTGTGTGTGTGTGTGTGTGTGTGCAGAAATGCTTTCTCACCTTGCCCCACTCTCACCCCCTAGCAGGTTGTTAAACATTTACCGGCATATAACTACTTGTGCTGCTTCTTACTATACTTGGGACTCTGGGAAAATTCCTTATCTTTTCTGGGTTTCAGTTTCCTCATCTTTCAAAGAAGGTGAATAGAATGGGTTATCTCTAACATCCTTCTGGTTTTACATCTGTGATCCTTAAGTCTATGATATGAATTAAATTCAGTACATGGCTCTACTACCCCTCTAACATTTAGGCATAAATTCTCTTTTGTGACACTTTACTGTTCACTGCTTTTCCATCAACTGAATGTGCTCATGAGAGCAGAAGTCAAACTTCTTTAACTGGATGTGGATATAAGTTGAGATATGAAGATGGAAAGTAGTATGATATGGGTCAGGGAGTTCTTAATAAGTGGCATAGAAGACATCCAGGAAATGTCTGATCAGGAGTGCACTAGTCCTGTGATCAGAGCAGGGGATAATAGACATCCAGCTGAAATGGAGGTTTTAAGGGAATTGGATGGATTGTCTGTGAAGGATTTAAGGAAGACGATGGAAGGCTGAGGAGATATGGATGGGTATGGAAGATGATGGAAGGCTGAGGAGATATGGATGGGTTGTTATCTGCCACATTAGAGAGATCATCAATATCAATTAATCCATCAACCAACCAAGTATTTATTAAGCACCTCCTAGGTGCCATGCCCTGTGCTAAGTACTAGAATTATAAATATATCAGGAAGAACCTGCAGAAAGCATCTAGTTCTAATCTCTCATTTTTCACATGTTTAAGGTGAGGCTCCATGGGGTTGAGTGACTTTTCCAAGGTAATACAAGTAGTAAGCCTCAAAAGCACTTCTTGGACTCAAGAAGTATATGCCAAAACCCTGATTACAACTACCTTATGTTTTTCCATTGCCCTTTGAATCACCTTTACTTTCCTTTATTTGGAGATAATTGCATTCCATGATTATCAATAATATAGCTTTACTGAGAAAATATCAGTGTTAAAGAGAAATGGAGTCTTATTTCATGATTAAATTTGGAATTATTAAGAGTACTGAACAATTTTCTAAATGCTACCTAGACTTTCCTTCCTGCACTTGAATTCTGAGCCCTGGTCATTTGCCTGGTTTGGGTCTTCCAGACTTCAATACTTCCCCTACTATTCAGCTCCCTTTTGTATGCTGTCTTGCCTTCATTTGAATTAAACTCCTTTTTGACCTGTGCTTGTATCCCCCAGTATTTAGCACAGTGTCTACTATACGGTATTTTTAATAAGTGCTTGTTTCCTTCTTTCCTTTACTTTTTTCATTGTCCATTTGCAATGTGTCTTTCCAAATTTCAAATAGACTGCCAGTCAGATTGTGTGACACAATCTAAACATTAAGTATTTTTCATCCATTTGGTTTTTCCAGTGTGGATTGCTAGGCTGGCCTCTTTTGAATGATCGTGGATCTAACTGAGGAAGCATGGTAGTATTATGGGCCTTCATAGAATCAGTACAGTGTCATCAGCAAACAGCATCTGCAGGTCTTCACCATGGATAATAGAATCCCTTTTTCATCAGAGCACTGCACAGGGCATCTTCTGTAACAGTGGCAAACACCTTGGGCCTACATTGTTTGATACCAGTAAGCAGTTGACTGGAGTTATGTTTTTAGTTACATTTATCAAAAGAATATTGGCATTTTGATCATAGTTACACCATGATCATAACATTTTGAATAAAAGAGAAGTTTTTGGAGGAGAATCTTTCTGGCTGTATTTTTTCTTCTATTGAGTGAATGCTTAAAAAAATCCATCAAATAATAAACATAGCAAATCTCTACATTTTTTCAGGCAGCTTCATGACTGTGAACAAGTGGTCTACTATAGAAAATTATCCACTAAACCCTGCTTGCTTTCTTCTCAAATATTTATTAAAGTAATGTGGACCTTTGATGGATACCTAAATTGTTCTCATAAGGATTTTATAAAGAAGGCAGGTATATGGGTCAGTAATTATTAATATCCTCTTGATTGCCTTTTTGGGGGGAGGAATGCCATCAATCATTCAGCACATTTCAGATGTTCTGAGAATCAATCCATCATTGAATCAATCAACAAGATTTATTAAACATTAACAGTGTGCCAGATGCTAAGGCAGGAATTGGAGATAAAAATATAAAAATGAGGCAGTCTGTGACCTCAAAGATCTTATATTCTACTGGTGGGTATAATATCTTCATGAATAAGTAAATTATATTACATATGCAAACTAAATACTCAAGCACTCAATACTCAAATGAATATGTGATCTCACCAATTCAGGAGTTTTCTCCAATAATGCAGACCACAACTCTTCCATGCCTATCCATCTTGCTGACATAGTTATATTTTCCCTTAAGTTGTCCCCAAGGAATCCGTTGATGCACTGGAGGCTTTCCTTTCCCCCTCTTGACATCATAGTGGTACCACTGGACTACTCTGGATATCTATGTGTCAAACCTCACCCTTTCTATGTGTCCAACAGATCTTCTGTTCGTATCATGCAATTTCCGATGGCATCCTTTACTCCTGTTCTTCCTTGAAGATCCTCCCTGGTTGTATTTTGCAGCCTGCTCACATCCACTATTCACTTCTTCCATTTTTTCTGTTGTTATATCTTCCAAAAAATCTTAAATAATCTTGATCAATGAATAGAAGACATCTTGTTGTAAAAAAGCCAGTAAGACTCTTTTGTTCTACCAAATCAAATGTTTTTCATACTCAAAAAACAATAAACATAATGAGATCTCGTAGTTTTACATCCTTTGGATAACTGTGAAATGGTAAAGTTCTACAGCTGAATATTGCTTACAAAAACCTCCTTCTTCCTTACCAGTATCTTCTTTGAGCATGCCTTTAATTCATGAATAAGTGATCCATAAAGATTTCATAAACATGGAAGAGTAGGGATATGGATCAGTAGTTAACTGATGTTACATTTTCCTCCTTCTTCAGTATTAATGAAGTCCTGGATATTTTCTCAATGGCTTTGGTATCTTCCTCTCCCTCAGTATATACCTCGTATATCCCTTAATGCCTTCACAATTGTATTGTTTCCAGTAATGATCACCTCTGCTGCTTTTTCTGTCTTTTATCTTAGTAGCATTTCGACATTATTAGCATATCTGGAATTGCGATGTTAGGGTGGTGGTTCCATCATCTTTGGTAGATAAAAATTTGTTGAAATGCTTTTTGCAAATAATTTTCATCTTTTATGAAAATGTACTCCTCTCATTTTCATCCTTGAATACCTTTGGTGTGATTTATGTAGCTATCTTGCCAAACTTTTCTTAAACTAGTTTTAACTTTCTCTCTTTTATGAGACAATACTACATGTAGTCATTCATTATCTTTTTTTGTACAAATAAGTTTATTTTCTAACCCAGTGTTGTCTTTGGCAGCCGCCTCTCTCCTCTTGGCAAGGAAATCAGATGTTTGTTCAATAAGGTGCTTCCTGGACTCTTTCAGTCTCCTGGTTGTGGCAATTAATTTACATTGGTTAAACTTTTAGATGAAATTATTATAGGGGATATCAATATCATTTCAATTGTCCATTGTCCGTTTTGGATTTTCAATGACTTGTTTAAATAATTCAGAGTTGAGCCATCTCAATTATGCATTCTATATTTTCCTCATTAATATTCTTTTTAAAATTAATTCCAGTCTTAGCTCTGAAAAGTTGGTAGTCTGACTGTTCATTGTTAGCTGACTTATGGATAACTTCTACATCAATAACAGGGCTTTTCCTATTTATTAAACTATTCTATTTTATGCTTTATACTGATGTTTCACCATATCCATATGTCTGCCAAATCTCTCTTTTTTTTTTTTGAGAATTACAAAGGCAAAAGTCTTCTATATAATTTACAAATCTTTGACCTCTTTCATTTTTTCTTGAACAGTGCTTTTTTTGTATATTTCTCCCCATCCTCACACCTTTTCCCATCTTTGCATTTAAGTCATCAGGAATCAGAGTATACACTGATTTGAAAGGTCGTGACTAATTCTTCACAGAATTTCTCTGCCTCTTAATCCTTAGCAACCCATCTTGGTGCATAAGTTACAATTATTTCCATGGATTTTTTCAAATACTTGTCATTAGAACTATAAAATACAATGACCCAGATATTCCAATAAATAATGTTTCTTCTTGCTTCTGTGCATAAGATAAAATTCATTTCAATAGTTTCTTTCTTTGCCTCTACAAGGAGTACCTGTGAATGATCCTTCCATTTAGTCGCAACACCCTTCTTTCTTCTGGTTTCCTTTATAGAAAGAATGTTAAGATTGATATGATTCAGTACTTCCAGAAATATGTCCACTTGCTGGTTGTTGGACAATAACTTTACATTTAGAGTACCAACAGGTAAATTAAAATTTGTTTCTCATCTAAAACTTTCCCCTTCCTCTCTCCCCCCAACTCTACTCTACTAGCATCATAGTGGAAGCGGAATGAAGTCTCACAATATAGAAGGCAGTTTTTTATTTCTCTTTGTTTCATAAGTTAACAAGGCCAAAAAAAAATCACCACCAGGTGGCCAGCTTACTAGTGATGTGCTTCTCCATAATTCACTAGGTTGGCCTTTGGAGAACAACAGATTGGGGAAAGGGCAGAAAAAAAAGAAAAAATTTAAGTGATAACTTTATTATATATTTAAAAGGAATAGCAAATTGTATATAAAAGATTTGCAGTTTTCTATGCAATCATCTTTTTAGAAATTATGCTATGTTAGGGAAATGCTTGTTTTATTCCATAAATTAAAACTAAAAATTTTAGAAAAGAAAATATTGTCTATTAATGGGGTTATACTTGAAATTTTTCAGCATTATAGAACCTGCCACTTAACTGACGTAGCCTTTGAGAATTACCTCTATATGATGATAAAGCATTGGCATAGGACTCTGTGAAGGACTACATAAATATTTTAAAAATGCAAAGTGATTTCTAAGTAAGCGGTGTTGACAACTAGGGGAATTAGGAAAGGACTCTTCAAGGAAATGGTGCTTGGGCAGTGCCTCGAAAGTAGCAGTTCCAAAAGGTACAGATAAGGAGAGAGTGTATTCCTGTCCAGGGGCTACAAAGGTAGAGATGCAAGATATGGAATGTTGATGCACAGGGAGTAAGAAGTGAGTCAGTTTCTCTGGAGCATAGAATATATAGAGAGAAATAATTTGTAAGCTAGGAATGATAGCCTGGAGCCACATTGTGAAGGGCTTTAAATACTAGAGAGGAATTTATTCTGTCCAAGACATAATAGGGAGACACTGAAGCTTCTTGAGTGGGGAAGTGACATGATCATACTTACATTTAAGGAATATGAACTAAGCATTTGTTTGTAGGGCATATTAGAGAGGGAAGAGACTGGATGCAGGTAATGCATTTCATTTTGGATATGCTGAGTTTGAGATGCCTATTTGACATGAGATGCTCAGGGATATCTAGGAGGCACTTGGAGATTCATGATCCTCCAGAGTTCAGGTGAAATGAAAATTAGATTCGTAGATTTTCGAGTTGACACTTGACACTCACTAGCTGTGTGACCTTGGACAAGTCACTTAACCCCAATTGCCTCATCCTGGGTCATCTCCAGTCATCCTGATGAATATCTGGTCACTGGATTCACATGGCTCTGGAGGAGAAGTGAGGCTAGTGACCTGCACACCCCTCCCTCACTCAAAACAAAGTCAAGTGCAAGTCATGTCATTATTTGTCTGATGGCATGGTCTTCTTCGGCAATGAAGGTTGAACACACACACAATATATGGAAATGATAAATGAATCCATGTGAGCTGATGAGGCCACCAAGAGAAAGTATAGAGAAAGAAGATGAGAGGACTCAAGGCAAAGTTCTGTGGAATTCCAACAAATAGGGAGGCGTAGGTCATGGGTGATATGTCAGGGTTTTTTTTGTTCTGTTTTGTTTTGTTTTCAGAATTATATCACTTCTGGCATGGATGTCTCTTTTGTATTCTGTGTCTGACACAGATATAATTAATGTCTTTTTCTTTAGCACCATTCCCACTTCTTCCTTTAGTATAGCAGAATCTGAAGTATATGGGTCCAAATGTGCTTGGTTATTAGTCATTTATGACAAGAAACGTTTGTAATAGAAATACTGATATTATTGCTACAGTGATATTCTATCTTTTATTGGTTTGTTTTCTTCTTTCTAGCTTCACTTGTAAATGCTACTGGAATAATTTGGCTCTTAATACAGAGTCACCTTCAGCTTTCTGAAGACTGATTTTTCCCTTCTGTCATTCTTTGCTAATGTGTGAAATCACTTTGCATTTTTAAAATATTTATGTAGTCCTTCACAGAGACCTATGCCAATGTTTTATCATTGTATGAAGGTAATTCTTAAAGGCTATGTCAGTTAAGTGGCAGGTTCTATCATGCTGAAAAACTTCAAGTTTAACCCCATTAATAGACAATGTTTCCTTTTTTTAACATTTTTAGTTTTAATCTATGGAATAAAACAAGCATTGTATGTAACCTTCCTCCATAAGAAAGTGACTGGAGCTGTGATTTCATTGGCATAGGGAACTCCTGATGAGAAAACTTTCTTGACCAATTCAGCTCATCATTTTCTGTACAATTTATAGTCTTAGATATTTACATAGAACTCTGAGTGGTTAAGTGATTTACCCAAGGTCACATAGTAAGAAAGAACTCAAACCCAAGTCTTCCTGGTTCCAAGGACAACTCTCTATCCACTACTCTGTGTCACCTCTCATATGTTCCTCCACTACATTTAGTAAATGAGTGTATATTACAAATTACTGTTGCCCTTGGCTATCATCTCTAGTTCAAGTGATTTCTGACTGAGGTAGTTTCTGGGGTCTTCTGGTCTGGCCTACTTGTTATGGTGACTGTTTTGATACTGATTAAAGTTACATAGGAAATGGTTATGACAGTCAATGTAGTATCAAGAGAATACTGACCTTGAAGTCAGGAAGACCTGAGTTCAAGTCCAGTCTCTGACACAATAAGGACCACCCGACTCTTGAGTTACTCACTTAATTACTAAGAACACAAGTTGAAGTACAGTTGTTTATTTGAGTTGGTTGAGAGTGTTTCCTCATTGGAGCGTTTCCTACACCAAAGAAATCATAGGTCTGATATCACCTCTAAACCCCCTCCCCCCAAGTCACTGTCTTTAAAAATTGGTAGGCCATTTTAAAATTTGTTTCAGTAGGTCAGGTTCACTGTTCACATCTTCTCATCTTACCCTTTCTTCTATGTTGGTGTTGGTTTTTTCCTTTAAAGTGTCAATCTAACAGCTCATTTGGAAATGATGCCCATGTCAGCCAATTTCAATTTGTGGTGTTGTTCACTGCTTATCATTTCCAGTAACTTCCTGTTCTGTTTTTGAAGACAGTGTATTTAATATATAGGTATTAAGTTTCTGAGTAATCTATAAGTCTTGGGTCTCTTTTGTTTTTAATAGGGTTCTTTTTCTGACATTTTTTCATTGTCTTCCTCTGTGCCTGTTTTTGCACTGAAGTCAGTGAACAGCTATCTAATCATCTATTATCTATCATCTCATACATCTGTCTATCATCTATCATTAATCTAATCATATATTTACCTAATCGTCTTTTAGCTGTCTACCTATTATCTATCTAATCATCTGTCTATAATCTATCATCAAATTTATCTTGTATTTATCATTTATCTGATCATTTCGTTGTTATCTGTCATCTATCTGTTTCACTATCTATGTATATTATGATTTGCTTTAAAGGCGTTTTCCCAGTTTTTCATAGAATTTCTTGCCTCCTCATCCTCTGCAACAGCTATTGGCACACAAAGCACAATTATCTTCCTGGTGGGTTTGTTGCATGTGCTCAACACATCCAATTTCAAGCAAAATGGCCAAAGTAAAAAATCATTAAAAATTATGGGAAGCTTTGCAGCTGCGGGGCACAAATATGCCCATTCAATTCAATCACTTTTTATGAAGAATCGCTATGTGTGGAACACTGTTCTAGTCTAATGGAAAGTACAAGTCAATTGCAGAGATAACTCTTGGGACTCCAAATAATGATTCCTGGTAACTGGGCTTTTTTTGATCTGGTAGCCAAATTTTCAGGAAGACATAATTCATGGATTATTTTTTTCTCATCTATGTCTCTTTCTTTAGAAGGAAAAACAAATGCCTGATCATGAATCTTAGGGTAAGCTCAAGCTAAGGAAACCAAACGTGTCTATCATGGCTTTGAAAGGACCAGGGAACAGGCATATTACATGATCTCTTAAATTAATATTGCAACCCTGGATGAGATGAGTGGAAGCTTCTGGTAGTGAAAGGAATCAGTGGACTTAGTCCTTTCTCCCTCTTTTTCGATCTATGTATCACCTCAAACTGCTCCTCAGCTACCCAGAGTTCTAGTGAATGAATGAATGAAAAAGGATTCATTGAACACTTAACATGAAGCCAGACACTGTGCTAAGCACTGGAAATACAAATCCAAGCAAGTAAGATGGTATCTGCCCTGTAGGTATGTGTGTGTATATGTATGTGTGGGTAGATTATATTCTTTTTTAAAAAATCTATTTTTCATGTGTTTTTTGCTTATTTTATAAGCATTTATTATTTCTTTCTCCCATTTTCTCTCTCTTCAATTAACCTTTTAAAAAAAAGGAAAAAGAAAATCCCCCAAACTAAGTCCTACCTTGTCCATTTCTAAAAACATATGCCCCCTTCTGAATTTTAAATCCCTCATCTCTTTGGCACAGGTAGATGGCAGGTTCAACCCTCTGGAATCATAGTTTATCGTCACACTTATCAGAGTACTAAATTTTTTCAAAGTGTTTTTTTCTTTATAATGTTTTATTTATACAAATTGTTCTGCTAGTTCTAGTCACTTAATCCTGCATCAGTTAATAGAGTTTTTCCCAGTTTCCTCTGAAATGGTCCGTTTCATCATTTCTAATGGCACAATAATATTTGACTTCATTTGCATGCATAAGTTGTTTAGTCATTTCCTAACAGGAGGACACTCTTAGCTGTTGGGTTTCTTCCTGTTACAAATAATAACTGCTAGAAATATTTTTATACATACATGTCCTTTGAGGAACTAACATTCTAATGAGAAAGACAGCACATATAGGGGAGCGGTGGCCATTGAGGAGTGTTTTTGACTAGTAATGTAGAGAGAGTGATAGTTGTGCTAGGTGCTTTACAAATATCTCATTTGACCCAGATAAGGAAACTGAGGCAGAGGATATAGCTTGTAAGTGTCTGAGGCAGGATTTGAACTCAGGTCTTCTTGACATTAGGCTGAGAACTCTATATCTTAGCTGACTCTATATCTTATTCCCTTCAGTTTTCTGTGGCTTCTGAAACATCTAAATAACATCTAACTGATCTAACCTACTCATTCGTTTGGTTTACAAGCTAGACACTAGTCAGGCCCACTTTGCAGCAGTAGATGTCACAATATTAATTAAGCAATTGACAATTTAATTACTCAAACACTAGAAAACCTACCATTAATAAGATTATGTGTAATGGGAACTTAGGTACTAACCTCTCAAAAAGGTAGGATATATTCACTTATCTTATGAGGGTAAGTAGCCCCTGCATCATTTCACACCCTCAACCCCAATCAATTGAATTCGTTCTAAGCACAATGAGACTGTGTGTTGCGTGTGTTCGTCCTTCCTTCCTGAAGAAGACCATGCCATCAGAGAAATGATGACATGACTTGCACTTGACTTTGTTTTGAGTGAGGGAGGGCTGTGCAGGTCACCAGCCTCACTTCTCCTCCAGAGTCATCTGAATCCAGTGATCAAATATTCATCAGGATGACTGGAGATGACCCAGGATGAGGCATTTGGGGTTAAGTGACTTGCCCAAGGTCACATAGCAAGTGAGTGTCAAGTGTCTGAGGTGAGATTTGAACTCAAGTCCTCCTGACTCCTGCACTGGTGCTCTATCCACTGCACCACCTAGCTGCCCTTATAACAACAATGAGATTATGCAGTGAGGAAAGGTGGGCCTTAGAGGAGGGGTATCATAGTGATGGAAATAACTCTGGGGACGCAAGGGCTGATATTCTAGACCTAAATGATGAAGCAGGGGTGATTACACCTCACAGACCAGAGGATTGGCAAGAGGAAGAAATTCTAGGTACTGGAACACTGGGACACAAGTCCCAGCGACCCAACCTTGGTTGTGACCCTGGGGAAAGGCAAGGAGATTCTCTGTGTTCCATTCAGTTTCCCTGGACTTCTCTGACTGTAAGGGAAAACTGGTTTATTCCTCAAGAGGAATTCCTCAGTCGACAATAATAACTAAAGACTCACAAAATTAACCTGAAACCCACCGATACAGAAGGGCTGCAGTATTATCCTGAAGTAGGTTTTAAGGGTCTCACGATCATAGATATAGAATTGTAAGGGACCCTAGAGGCCATTATAGACTAATCTAGTCATTTCATATATGAAGAAACTGAGTCCCAGGTGTCATTTTAACCAGTCCTCTGATTCAAAAAGCACTGTTTTTCCACTGTGTCTAAGTTTCATGGAGCACAATATAGATATTTTACTGACTATAATTGCTGCATCTCCTTGCGTGCAATAAATCTGTTTCTGGAAAGTTAAATATTGATCAAATATTTTTAAAAAGAATCATATTTTAAGTGAACTAGATACCTCTTTGAGGGTCTGGGCAGTTTATTATGTAGCAATATGGTAGTGTGGAGAGAGTGCTGGATTTGGAGTCAAAGAGCTTAGGTTTAATCTTGGCCCTACAGTATGATCATAAGCATCATTTTCCCTCTCTGGGTTCAGTTTCCCCATCTGTAAAATGAGGGGACTGGACCAACCAACCTCTGAGGTTCCTTCTTGTTCTAAATTTATTCTTACAAGATGGGTTCAAATACAAAAGGAAGTATCCCTTCTGTATCTAATGAGCTCATCATGTTTGCTCTTTGAGTCTTTTGTCAGAATCTGTTAAATCTACATTAAGTAATGTAGTAATTAAGTAATGTGGAATCGTCCCATCTATCTTTGTTTTGCTTTGTTGGGTAGGACTAGACCTAGGATTTTATCCTACTGTCCTCTGTCTAAACAGATAGTCAATTTATCTGTAATCTATAATTTTAGAATTGCCTGAGGCATTGAGAGATTAGGTGACTGGTCCAGGGTCACACAGCTAGTAGGGGCCAGAGATAGGGTTTCAATCCTGGTTTTCCTGATTCCAAGGACAGTTCTCTCATTACAACTCCATTCTGCCCCTTTCTTGGGTTTGTTTAAGTATGCTGTGATTTAAAACTCTTAGACACCTTGTAGAAAAGTAACTCTGACCCCCGTATCAATTGGTGATTAAAGAGCAGTAAAACCATTTTTCAGATGACAAGCAAAGATGGAGAAGATATCTAGTGACTAAAGGGAGAGCAGAGAACCCAGGTAGGCTGGAATTCGCTGCAGAGAGAAAAGGCCTATAAAGTTCTGACTTCAACTACATGCTCTGCTAAAGGAGGTATTATGCCAGGTAATTGATTGTGTAGAGGAGGGAGACCTTTTTAGCCAAACACTCTTCAGTTATACATCTCCTGGAATGCACCAGACTTTTCCGAGTAGCCTTGTCCAGCTCCTAAAGGAGGGGACAGACAGCTTTACGTAGTCCAAGAACAGTCTTTTTCACATATGTGTATAAAAACCACTGGAATTTTTCCCCAAAATTTTCTGCCCCCTCCTCCTTTTTCTTTTCCTTCATGAAGCCCAGTTTGCAGCCACATTTTAATTATAAATGCCATTGACACAAAACAACCTCAGTGGATTCAATGAAGATGACTTCACTCCGGGTAAACATGGCAAGGGACGGGAAGTCTCCGACCCAGAATAAACTGGGCACGTAATTTTGTTCGGCCCCTGTTCAGGGAATGAATGTGGAAAAGCAAACTTCGAGACAGCAGAGCCTCTGCGGAAGCAGGAACCCTCTCACCACATTTTTTTTCCCCTGTTCTGTGCACCAGTTGTAACCTTATTAAAAAATATTCCTGGGGCTGAGCAGGAAGATACTAGGATGGCTTGGTGCTCTGAAGCAGGATGTCATACTTCAGAGGCTCCTTAGCTTGCTCTTGAGGTCCTGGGGCTAGTTTAGGAGCTTTAGCTCTTTAAGGTTTTCCCCCTTAAAAAAACAAGGGCCCCTAGGGTTTTACAGCAACTGGTAAAATATAGCCGAATCTCTATGGCTATATAGTCATAGGATCCTACAAGGAAAGGGAAAGAAAAGAAGAACAGAACAAGTGTTTATTAAACACCTACTATGTGCCAGGTATTGTGGTAGATGCTTTACAAATATTATCTCATTTGATCCACACAACAATCCTGGGAGGTATTTACTATTAGTGTCCCCATTTTATAGTTGAGAAACTGAGACAGACAGGCTAAATGATGTACCCAGGGTAGTACAGCTAGTAAGTGTCTGAAATATGATTTGAACTCAAGTCTACTTAGCACTGAGCCCAGTGCTCTATGCATTATGTCACCTAGCTGCCTCTAATTGGATCATATACCCTTGGGAACACAGGCTCAAAAATATGAAGTTGAGAGGGGATTTTGAAGTCATCTACCCTAAGCACACACACACATAACATATACAAATACACATATGTATGTGTATGTACATGTATGTAAATATGAATATAGAATGAATATAGGACATATTTAATTCAATTCAACAAATTTATTTATGCACCAAACACTATACTAAGTACTGGGATGCAAAAAGAGACAAAAGACAGTCCTCAAGGATCTCACAGTCTAATGAGGAAGACAACATAGAAACGACTATATACAAAGCAAACTATATACAGGATAAGTAGAGAATAAAAGAGGAAAACACTGGCATTAAGAGGTGTTAGGGAAGGCTTCCTGTAGAAGATGTGATTTGAGTCAGGACTTAAAGGAAGCCAGGGAGATCAACAGTTAGCACAGAGAAGGGAGAACATTCCAGGCATGGGAGACAGATAAGAAAATGCCTGGAACCAAAAGAGGGAATGCATACATAATACATGTACATATATGCCTACACATATATATCTTTAAATATTTGCTTTTTCTAAGTATTTTAAAATGTTTGAGCTCATTATCAGGCCAACACTATGTTTCCATATGGGGATATAGTCAAATCTGCCCTCCTTTCATATTTATTTCCAATCCAATCTAAAGATAGGATCTACACGAATCTGGGCAATAGTTCAGTTTAAAGCTCCCAGTGATTTAATGATGAAAAAGGAGCCAATTCGTAGCAGCTATAAAGGCAGGTTTTCTCTTCTGTCTGGTTTTTAAACCCTTCACAGTCTGGCTCCAATTTACCTTTCCAGGCTGACTATACATTACTACTCATCACATACTCTGCACTCTAGCCAACTAGCTTCCTTGGTGTTCCACTTATGGGATGTTCCTTCTCCTATCTCCATGTGTTTGTAGCCTGGACTCAACCCCAATTAATGTGATTATCAGTACTCCATGCCCTGATACTTTTATTAGAACACCTATTTGAGTTCTAAAATCAATCAATCCATTCATCAAAAGAATGAACTACAGTCATCCCTTCCACATCTTGACTTTGCCCATCACAGTTTCAATATATCATGGGCCAACATAAGAAATTAAATGAGAATTTTGGGGGAGTTTTATGGAAGCTGCAGATGATATATGAAGGCCAGTAGATGACACAGAAAAAGTTTAGAAACTCTGAAGTGCATAAAATAGATGTATAGTATTGTATAATATCAACATATTTTATCTTTTAATACCATAATAATTCAGATTTCTTCTCTGGTGGGAAGGAGGCATCATGATCATAACCCCCTTGATGTGGAAGGGATAACTGTAGATACTAATTGAGTGGAAGCAGATGAAACCAAATAGGAAATGTCTTGTAGTTGGGTAAAGAAAATCAGTCATGCCATGTGGGGCTTTGGTAAAACACAAAGTCATTTGGAAATTTGGCATTCCAATACTAGGTCAGCCTTCTGGTGAAACAACCCTAGCCAAGTCTCTGAGAAGGGACTGTTTGGATGGAGAGAAGGAAGTCCCTGTCTCCTTCCTCTTCCCTCCACCAGAAGATAACCTTGTGAATTTTAAAAGGTCAGAAAATTTGGATTTCCCATTGTCATCCTACAGAAGTGATAACAGCAGTGGCTGATGTTGAGTCTGTTACAGATAAAAAAAATGGAAGATTGTCAACTTTCAGGACCATACAAGGACACCAACACTGAAAGCTCATCAAAGAACTACTCACATTTCAGGGAAACTTTATGAGGCATCCACAAAGGAATAAAGTGACTTCCATCCACCCCAAACCTGCAAAATTACCCCTTTGCTCTATAAGCTTGAGCCCACCTTCCCCTGGGTTCTGTATGAACTTGTAGAACAGTGTGCCCTTGTTTTGAAGAGGATATTTTATACCATTTTAAAACCTAATTAAGTTTGGCCAATTAATTATTAATGGAGAGTACCCTGGGTAGAGGCTTGTGAGCAACCATACTGGAAACCACCCCTAACCCCTAATAGTTACCTCTAGAACCTTGAAGGGAAAAGTAGTTAACTAATCTAGAATAATCCAGTCTGTCTGTAGGAGTGAAAATTGGTAGAATTAGCCCAGAATGAGTACTACACCTGGAAGGCTGTCCTTCCTCTTCTCTACCTCCTAGAATCCAAATGCCACATCCTATAAGGGGTCTTTCTTGACTTCCCCAGGTGTTAGTGTTAGCTCCTCTCCAATTCACTCACTCCACCAAAAATTACCTAGTATTTATTTTACATGTATACACATATTTGTATTTATACACATACATATGTGAGTACATATATATGTATGTATTTGTTAATTAAATACATATCTTTCCCCTTAGCAGAATATAAGCTCCTTGAGAGCAAGCATCGTTTTTATCTTTGTACACCGGGGTCCCAGCATAGAGTCTGGCATTACTAGGTGCTTAATAAATGTTTGTAAAATTGAACTGCATTGAATCAAATTGAATTTAGGTAGGACCTCCTGTCTAGTAGGTGGTGATAAACATCATCCACTCTTCCACTTAATTTTATAGGGTTACCAAAAGTTGTATGAAGAAATGTATATTCATCTCCTTGGCAGCTGCTGGGAAGTGTGTTACCAGACCTCTGGTAGGCTAGGTGACCAACTCCTCCCACTTCAAAGAGAGACAGAGTAAGCACTCTAGGCTAGCTCAAGTGAGTTGTCTTGCTTGGCAAAAATCACTGACTTCCATGACTGGAGTATTTTGAAGTTTATGCAAATGGGCTCTGAACCTCTGGTTACGTTGGATGCCTCTTCTGACCCACCTTGTCTATAGGGTTTCCATTGGCCTAAGGAAAAGTAACTCATCCTCCCTCCCCGCCAAAGCTTGACCCCCAGGCTTCCAGTTATTCTAGTTAGAAGTACAGAGAGGGAGCAAAATTGGGTGGAATGCATCAATTGAGTTTCTTGTTCCCTGTACCTCTGGAACACTTAGCTGAGTGCAAGTCTGATTTTAAACATTAAAAAGGGTCATAGAGACAGGATGGAAGCCCAGTTACCTTCTTCCTTGGTCCTGGTTTTAGTTCATTAGGATCATTAGATTTTGAGCAGGGAAGGCTCCTGACAAGTCATTGAGCCCAACTCCTCATTTTATAGATGAGAAATCTGAGGCCATTAATGTGACAAGCCCTAGACCACACAGGGAGTAAGTGCCAGGTCTGGGATTTGACAGGTCCTCTGACTGCAAAGTCAGTACTCTAGTATACTACAGTGCCTCCCAAATTGTATCTTTAAGTCAAAGAATTGGGGAAAATTGCCCTCCCTTCCTAGGCCCTCTGGCCCCCTTCCACATCACACTCCCTTTTCATTCCAGACCACTCTTCCTTACCAGAGGCTGCAGAAGGATGTAAGCTTGGAAACCTGGACTCCAGTCATGCTAAAAGGAAGGAAACATGGTTAGCTAACATGAACAGCACAGACTGGGTGTCACTCACTGTTGCCAGCCAGGCCTGCTGAAGGATATATGTTTGGAAACTTTTGCCAGAAAGGAACCCAGTGAAAATGAGCTATTAAACTTGGATATCCTGAAGTAACAATATTTACAGAGGGAACTCCTTAAGGGAGCCTTCGCCAGTGGAATAACCCTGGTGGAGGAGCTCATGTCTGGGCACTGAATCATGTGCTTAGCAGGCCCCAAATCTCTCTTTTCCCTTTTCCTGAGATGTTCACATTGTCCTGAAATGTACTGGAAATTACTTAGTCAACTTCTGTCCATCTGGGGACAACAAAGAAATAAGTCATTGTCCCGAGGATAGCGGGAAGAGCTCTTTCTTTAAAGTAGCACAGACCTGTGTTAAGTAGTAGTTTCTTATAAGATAATAAACTCTTGGCCCTCTATGAAATCTTTATGCAAAGATCTGTTCCCCTTTTGAATTCCCATTGGTCTTAGAATGCACCCTACATAACCTGAAACAATCATGTACTAGATGATAAACTTCTTGAGGGCAGAGATTGACTTTTGCCTTTCTTTGTATTCCATTAATTCCATTAATTAATTAATTCCATTAATTAATTCCTACTGGTACACAGTAGGTGCTTAATAAATACTTGTGAATTTGACTATCTTATTTAGTTTGCAGGTAACTTTCTATGTGTTTATGGTGTTGATCACAGCAATGAAATAAGGCAGGTAGTTGTTCTACTCTCTATGATCCCATTGGGGTTTTCTTGCCAGAGATACTGGAGTGGTTTGCCATTTACTTCTCATTTTACAGATGAGGAAACTGAGGCAAACAGGGTTAAGCGACTTGCCCAGGGTCACATAGGTAGTACGAGGGTCAGATTTGAATTCAGGGAGAGGAGTCTTTCTGATTCCAGGCCTACCTCTCTATCCCCTGTGCTATCCAGCTTCCCTGGCAGCTCTTCATATTGTAATAATAATGATTGACATTAATATGGCACCTTAAAGTTTGTAAAACACATATATTGTCTCATTTGACCCCCACAATAATTTTGTGAGATAGATGTTGTAGGTATTATTAGCTCCATTTTACAGATAAGGCAACTGAAGGTTATGAGAATTAAATGGCTCATACAAAGTCACCTACCTGTTAAGTGTCAGAAGTAGGATTTGAATTTAGGTCTTTTTGATTCTAAATATAATACTTTGTTAAGTATAAGCAGATAACTGCCTGCTCTTTGAAAATAGCCTGTAAAGAAAGGGGTCAATCAGTTCCATTTTTCAGAATTGTCTTATTAGCCTAACTATGTTCAATTAATTTAGCTGGAGGCAGTGTGTGGTACCGTGGAAAGAGCACTAGATTTAGAGTCAGAGGACCTGAGTTTGAATTCTGATTTCAGATCTTGCCTTGAAGCGCCATTCAGTTCATCTGAGCCCATTTCCTCATCTGCAAAATGGAGGTAATGGGACCTGAGGAGCCTCCCACACAAGATTGACCCTGGGCTCATATGAAGTAATGTATATGAAGTACTACATAAATAGAAATTATTATTACTATTTTAGGGTACCTGTTCCTTCACAGCCTGCCCACATTAAATATTATCAGTTTCTTTGCTATTTTTGCCAAATTAGCGGGCAAGAGATTGTATTGTTCTTGTTTTACATATAAGGAAACTGAGGTCCAAAGGTGCAAAGTGATTAAGCCATGGTTACACAGTTTGTAAGTAAGAGAAATGGAACTGGAACCTGGGTCTTTAGATTCTAAATCCTTTGCTCTGGTCCCTGCCCCATCCTTCCTTGGCTCTACCCTATACCATGGGCACAGACTGTACCTTTTACTCCCACTAGCCATATGATCAATGTTTGTTCTTGGTCACAGAATGGCCAAGCACATATTTATTCATCCTCACTACACAATTTAAGGATATGCCCTGATGATGCCTGGTCACTAGTTTCATCTCATACATGATATGTTACTCTAACAATGTCAAATAGGTTTTTTGTTCCCTCTGCCCTTACTAGATCATGCCAAGTTGATGAGGCAGGGAAAGAATGTTGGATTTGGGCTCAAAGGAGTTCAAATCCCAGATTTGCCATTTTGTTAGCTGTGTGACCTTGGATAAGTCATTTAACCTCTTTTGTGGTCTTACTTTCTTCATTTGTAAAATGTAGACATTGTACTAGGTAGCCTCCAAGGTCCCTTCTACCTCCAAATCTGGGATAATGCTCTAAGGAGAAAATAAACTCATGACTGGCCTCTCATCTCCTTTCAAGGAACTTTTCAACTTCTAGTCACTAAAGGAACCTAGGTAAGGGGCCTAAGTCCTAGTAGCCAAGAGTTCTTGAGGATAAGGGAATTTCAAATCCTTTACCTTTTAAAAATCTTCTTTCTTGTGTGCAATCATTTTTTCAGTTGTGTTGGACTCCTTATGACCCCAGTTAGAGTTTTCTTGGCAAAGATACAGAAGACTCCAGGCCTGGCACTCTATCCACTATACCACCTAGCTGCCTCTCTTACCTTTTGAAAATCTTCCTTAGTATTGCTCAAAGTCAGGGGTACGCTGGTAAATGTTTAATAGCTCTCTGGAAAACACACAAAAATTTTAAGTTTTAAGTTTAATCTTAACCCACATTTTAAAGCTTAATCTGCCTTATTAATATTTTCTTTATCACTTTGCTAAGTCTAAACAATCAACAAAATAATAAATCAAGCCCTGATTTGGAGAATCTGTCAATTTCTGAGGTGTGCATGCTCACACTGAAAATTTAACAATTGGCTCCCAATATGAGCTGGCTCTAGCACATCCCTGACAAAGAATAACGAAAACTTCAGTTATAGATCTATCATTGTCACACAGTCACTGCTATTTTGTCTCATCATGGAGGTGGTGAGAGTAATACCCAAAGCAAGAAGTCTATTAAAAAAAAAGTTAAGGGCCTATTCTAATCAAGCCCACTAAAGGCAACTGTTCTTGTTCCATGTTTTATTAAGGAAAATCAATAAAACTGGAGGTAGTAAAGAGTAGGCTTTGATTTAAATGCAGGTCTTTACATGCAAAACTCCCAAGAACCTTCTTTCCATGGTGTCCTAGGTATATTCATCCAGCAAAGATGCAATGAACTCTTGCTCTGTGCCAAGAAGGATGCAGTACCCGTGGCACACAAAGCTATCCAGCATCCAATACCTGTCCTTGGGGCAAGTCTATCAATGCAAAACCAAAGCATCCTTTTTAAACAGAGAAGAACTCCCAAGTAACTGCTTCATGTTCCCACTCAATCATTTCCCTCTTGCCTGTATCAGAGCCAGGTAACTGTACACACTCTGGTTTAGCCAAGCCACATGATGGGTAGTTTCCCTGTGTTCCAGGTACAGAGACTCAGTGTTTTGCAGAGGTCCCCTTCTGTTTAGAGAAAAAAATAACTATTTAGAGTTTTCAAAAAATGGTTGAATCAAAATCTCTTCTTCTGCCTCCATCCCCCATCCCTCACCTTCAGAAAGCTAGCTATGGAAAAATAAAATACTTTCTGATCAGAGTAGAACTTGTCCAAAGAACTTCTTTGCTGTGGTCTATATCCAATGTGTATTTGAGTCATGGAGCCCAACAAGGGTTAATGTAATTCCTTTTATGTTGTTTCTAGGTTAGAGGGGACTCTTAGAACACGAAACATAGAATGTGAGCACTGAAAGGGATATTAGAGTAGAGTGTCAGAGCTGGAAGGAACCTTGGAACACAGAAATCAGAATGTCAGCACTGAAAAACCATTTTTTCTAACCCTCTCATTATACAAGGTTTGGGGGGTGGGGGAGGAGGAAAGGAGAGGAGACCAAGGGAAAGTAACACTGTGAAGCTCAGCATTTTCTTGCTACAGGGTACATAGATTTCTAGATTAATGTAGAATTATTTGTTAAGTCCCTTAGACAGCTTTTTTTTGGAGGGGAAAGAAAAAGAGGTTGTATTTCTATGTTTTTATTATTTTGGGTCTCTTCCTCAAGGGTTTTGGGATATGAATGAGTCTAATTTTCCGTGGCTCACAGTCTCTGCTACTTGGCCATATCTGTAACAGCTAGGTGTTTATTTACTTTTCTTGTTTTATTTTTATTTCAGTTCAACTGCAACTAAGCGCGGAAAGCGTGGGTGAGGTGTATATAAAGAGCACTGAGTCTGGGCAGTATTTGGCTATGGACACCAATGGACTTTTATATGGCTCAGTAAGTATGAGGTTTACGCGGTACCAGACACAGGGAAGTTTTGAGGTTTCCAGAAATCTTGTAGTATTGAGTAATGTAACACAGAAGCAACAATTAGTCTCTGTTTGTTATTTTTCCAATTGGATTCCCACCCCCTACCCTGCTTTATTTTAGGTTTAAAAAAATTAAAGAGCTTGCAGTGCTGTCTCAAAACACTGAACTATATTATCATGCACATCTGGAAGAAGAAACACTGATGTAAGCTTTTGTTGGGGTTAGCCAGTCACCCTCTTGTGGGGCATGATCCAACTGTACAACAATTTTTGGAGGGTTTCATCCTGTCTGTAAGATTGCCATTTCCCTAAGCTTTTCTGCATGTATAAATTTTAAGGTGCAAGATGGGAAACTATTTTGCTATTAGAATATACACATGGAACTTTTAATATTGCCCCTTTTCTTTATTTTAAAAATTATTATTGATCCATTCTTCTGATCAATTATTATTGATCCATAATTTCTGAATATATCTCCCCTCTTTCCTTTAACAAAACAAGTCATGCCCTCTACCAAAAAAAGAAAAAAGAAAAGTGGGGGTGGGGTGGGGTAAAAGAGAACATTTGTATAATAATAGTAATGTTTATGTAGTGCTTTAAGGTTTACTTACATAAGGTAAGTATATCTATGGTAAGTATATGTATATATACTTACCTTATCTATATATATGTAGACATATACTTATCATATATGCACTTACTTTATGCACACACACACACACACATATATATATATACACACATTTCATATATAGTATTTCATTTGATACAACCTTTGAGGCAGGCATTGTACAGATTCCCATTGTACAGATGAGGAACCTGAGTCTGAGAAAGGTAAATTGTGTTATCCATAGTCATATTACTATATGTATCTGAGGCAGAATTTGAATCTATCTAGGTTTTCTAACTCCTTGTTCAGAGCTCTATTATGTGTCACCTAAAGCCACCTTCACATTCTTGGAGTCTGACAATGTATATAATATTCTATACCCATAGTCCTCCCTTCCCCGACAAATAAGGGAGAGAGGGGCCTTTTCTCAGCCCTTCTCAGGGCCAAATTTCATAATCATTATAATAATACTATTCAGTTTGGGGATTTTTGTTCTTTCCACTTATATTGCTGCAGCTTTCCCTTTTCTGCTTGCTATGTTCTCTATCACGCAGCTAGGTAATGCAGTGGATAGAGTACTTGTCCTGGAGTCAGGATAAATCTGAGCTTAAATCCAGCTTCAAACTGTTACTGGCCCTGTTACTCTGGGCAAGTCATTTAACCTTTATTTGCCTCAGTTTCCTCATTTGTAAAATGGGGTTAATAATAGCACCTACCTCCCAGGGTTGATGTGAAGATCAAAAATACTGGTAAAATGCTTAGCACAGT
Source organism: Bettongia penicillata ogilbyi (assembly GCA_023548195.1). Classification (NCBI taxonomy): domain Eukaryota; kingdom Metazoa; phylum Chordata; class Mammalia; order Diprotodontia; family Potoroidae; genus Bettongia; species Bettongia penicillata. The sequence goes on from JAJHZJ010000197.1 coordinate 2,757,216, forward strand.
GCCTGGAACATAGAAAGTGCTATAAAAATGTTTGCTTTCATTATTATTCCATATTTTGCAATGTGTATTTTTCTATATTCATTATATGGCACATAGTTCATTACTTTCAAATACTGTACTTTGTTTAGCCATTCTCTAGTCAATGGGCAGCTACCTTATTCCCAGTTCTTTGCTGCTATGCCAAAAAAAAAAAAAGTACTGTTAAGACTATTTTGGATTTTGGTCTATGTGAGACCTTTCTTCCGGACTTTGACCTCCTTGGGTGTATTTTCACAAAAGTGGGATCTCTGGATCAAAGTGTATAGACATTTTAGTCACTTCTTAGGCATAATTCCAAATTGCTTTCTAAAATAAGAATTCTCAAAGAGTATGTTAGTGTGCCTGTCTTCCCACAGCACTCCACCCCACCCCAACAGTCTCCATCTCTTGTCAATTTTTGTCAATTGTCTGGATACAACCTCAGAATTGTTTTAATTTGCATTTCTCTTATTATTGATTATTTGAATCAATCTTTCAGATCGCTATTAATAGTTCATGACTTCTTTGAGAAGTGTTTTTTCCATATGCTTTGACTATGTATTCACTGGGGAATGAGACCTGTTGTTCTATATCTGTATTAATTTCCTCTATATTTTGGTTATCAGAGCCTTATTGGAGATATTTGATGTGTACAATCCCCCCTCCCATTCAATAACTTCCCTTCTTGTTCTAGATATGGACATCTCATTCAAATGTTTTATTGATACATTTTGGTTTTTTAATTAAATTTTTATTTTAACATCATATTCATTTCCCCCTGTATATACCCTCGCTTCTCTCTCCTTTTCTCTTCTATAATTTACAGAAAAGCAAAATAATAGTGTCAGAGATGGAAGGCTACTTCATCCAACACATACCTAAGCAAGAAGCCACTCTACAACATATTTCAAAAGTGAATGTCCAGCCTTTGACTGAAAATCTCCAATGAGAGTTCTTTTGAGAGAACCATTTTTGAATAGCTCTCATGAATAGAAAATGTTGTCCATTGTTTCTAATTCTATCTCTCAAGGCCAGGCAAAACAAGTCTAATTTTGGAAGTATCCTTAATGACCGCTATCTGTCCTGTACTCATATTTTCTTGCTAGATTAAATATTTCTGGTTTCTTCAACTAGTCCTCATAGGGAATGATATTAAGGCCTTTCACTATCTTGCATGCCTTCTTTTGGATATTTTTCTGGCTTAATAGCCTTTTGAAAAATTTGATTGCCAAAACTGAACATGATATTCCAGATATGGTCTAACTGGAACAGAATACATTTGGATGATGATCTTGCTAGTCTTGAATACCATTTCTGTCTTTAAAAAGCCTAATCTTGCATTAAGCAGCTAGGTGACGTAATAGATAGAGCACTGATCTAGGAAACAGGCAGATCATCCTGAGTTCAAATCCAGCCTCAGACACTTACTAGCTGTGTGATCCTGGACAAATCACTTAGCCCTGTTTGCCTCAGTTTCCTCATCTATAAAATAAGCTGGAGAAAAAAATACCAACCCAAGTGGGAAGAGTCAAAAATGACTGAAATGACTAAATAACAACAAAGATTGCACTGGTCAACATATCACACTGTTGTCTTATGGTGAAGATTCCATCCCCTAAAATCCCCAGATCTTTTTTTAGACAAAATGCTGTTTGTCTACTTTTCTTCAGTATTATACCTGCAAAACTGATTTTTTTGAACATAAGGTACTTCACATTTATTTCTATCAAATTTCATCTGATTTAATGCTCTAAGCCAGGGGTCAGAAAAATATGACCCATGGATCAAATCTGACCTGAATCTGTTTTTATATGACTGGAGAACTAAAATGGTGTTAGATAAAAATAAGGTTTTATTGCATTTTAAAATGTAAAAAAAAAATTGAGCTTGCAGGTTATATACAAATAGGTGACAGACTGGATTTTGCTAATCTCTTCTCTAAACTATCAAGATCCTTTTTGAGACTTGACTCTTTCATCCAGAACTATCTCTTTTCATTAGGATGTGGCATAGACTTATCCAGCAACATATTCAAAACCACACTCATCATTTTTCTCCCTAAACCTATTCTGCCTTCCTACTTCCTATTTCTGTTGTGGGCAATACTGTTCTTCCAGTGACTCCCCTTTACAATTTTGGGCATGCTTAACTCGTCATTCTTACTTTCTTCTCCCTGTTCAATTAATTGCTAAGTCCTATTAATTTTACCTTTTTAATATCACTTATCTAACCCCTCTCAGATTCATATTACAAGTATACAAGTCAGGTCCTAACCATCTCTTGCCTAGACATTTACAGTAGCCTCCTAATTGGTTTTCTTGTATTTGGTTTCTTCCATCTTTAATCTGGCTATTAAACTCATATTCCTTAAGAACAGATGTGACCATGTCACCCCACCTCCTTTACCAATGTACTTCAATGGCTTCCTTCTCATGCTTAATTCTTCTCCAAATAATTTCCTGATTCTTTGAACTTTTCTGCTTCTACCTCAACTGACTTCTCACTCCAGAAATGCCTTCACCCCCATAGGCCCTTGTCTGATTGGTGACTTCCTGTACGGAACTTTTGTTTGAGGAAATGCTGAGGATATCCATGCTCATTTCTCTCCTAGCTCTGCTCCTGACTCTCCAGACTTTTATACCTTGCTTCCCTCCCTCCTCCACTTTTCAGATCCCTTTTGTGTGTTATCTTCCTCCACGAGAAAGTAAACTCCTTGAGGCTAAGCACTATCTTTTTTGCTAGTCTTTGCATCTATCTATCTATCTATCTATCTATCTATCTTCTTTTTATTATCTTTGAGATGAAATATAAACTCCTTTTTATGGTATTTAAAGCTCTTTACAAACTGTTCCCATCCTACCTTTCTAGTCTTCTTACACATTACGCTTTTCCACATAACTATGATCCAGCAATACTGACTCACTTGCTGCTCCTTCCACAGGATATTCCATTTCCCACCTCCATGACTTTGCATTGGCTGTCTCCCCAGGCCTTGAATGTTCCTCTGCCTCTTGTAATCCATTGTTTCCATCAATATTCAGCTCAGACTCCAATTTCTACTGAAGTCTTTCCTAATACTCCCCATTTGCTAATGCCCTCCCTCCACAAATTACCCTGTATTCTTTTTTGTATATATTTATGTATATAGGGTTTTGACCTCAATTAGACTATAATTTCCTTGAGGGCAGAGATGTTTTACTTTTATCTTTTGTATCCCCAGTACTTATAGTATAGTACTTGGCACATAGTAGGTACTTAGTAAATCCTTATTGATTGATTCAACAACTCCTCCATCTACCTAATTATAGTGTCATCTAAGAAACATTTCTCCATGTTTTCCACAAGAAAAGCACTAGAAATTCTATCAAATACTTTGCTAAAGTCCAGATAAATTATACCTACAGTATTCTTCCAATTTACCAGTCTAGCAGTCTCCCAAAAGGAAGTAAGATTAATTTGTCATGACTCTTCTTGATGAAGCCTTACTGCCTCTGTGATCACTGCTTCCTTTTCTAGATGTTCACTACCCATGCTTTTAATAATACATGCTATACTTTTTCCAGGAATCAGTAGAGATCATTAAGCTGTGGCCTAGTTTATTGGTTCCTTCCCTTCTCTTGAAGTGCTCCTCCAAATTGCCACTGTCTTTCAGATCATGCTTTGACTATTTTGACCTTCCAAGAGATGACACTAATTGCTAAATCTTTAGTTAGGGGATGAATCAAGATCTTATGCGACACCTTTGTTTCTCTAAGAGTCTTTTATTCAAAGCTTGAATTTCTCAAAACCTTTGAATCTTTGCAGACAAAGATGGACAGATACTACCTTAATGTTGGGACTAAGGCAGGGGAATAAACTTTTATTTCTAAATAATTGAATGCATTAGTGGCCTTTGCAGAGTTTTGAGAGTTTTTTAGACTCAGAAGAGTCAATGTGGATCAAACTGTTCAAAAAACTTTGAACAAGGAGTTTAAGGACAGATTTTGAGAGTTTGTGGGAACACTAGATAAGGAGGACTAACAGCTCTGACTGTGCAGCTCAATGATAGATTGGAGGTTTGTCTGAGCAATCAAGGAATAGGCAGGAAAGGAAAAGAGAAATCTGGAACTGAGGCCAGTTACAGTCAGTAAGAGTCTCCAGCTGCCTGCTCTGCGGGAATATCAGTCTAGCAATTGTCTTTGTTATAGGGGTGGAGAACTGTATCACCTGGCTTAGGGATATGGGTGTTGTCTATAAAGGTTGTGGGGGTGGAAATTTTTGTATAAGAATAATAATAATAACTAACACTTATGCAGTACTTAGTATGTTCCAGACACTATGCTAAGTGCTTTACCTGTATTATCTCATTTGATCCTTACATCAACCCTAGGAGGAAGGTGCTATTATTATCCCTATTTTATGATTAAAAAACAGAAGTTAAGTGACTTGCATAAGGTTACACAGCTATTAAGTGTCTGAGGCCAGATTTGAACTATGTCTTCCTGACTCCAGGTCCAATGCTTTATTCACTACACCACCTAACTGTTTTAGTAATTTTGGTTGTTGGTGTGGAGTAGTTCAAAGACAGTGAACTACATGAGCTCCACTTGGCCCATTCAGGTTTGTTCCTGGGTTGATTTGCTTGGTATCAAAGATGGTGGAGTGATTGGTAATTGCTATCTCCTTCCTTTGTTGACCTTGAAGAGCCCAGAGAATATCTCCCTGGGAAAATCCCTGGAACAATGGGAGCAGCAGAAGGAGTAAATAGTTTCTTAACCCATGAGATTAGGAAAATCGCTAAGGAGGGTCTCTCTTGCTGTGGCTGAAGGGGACTAATGTAGGACCAGAGCTCTCCCAGATAACCCCACCTCATCAAACAGGGAGAAGATTCTGAGCCTGAGGGGGGTGCAGCCCACAACCACAACCACCAGCATGCCTCAGCACCACAGAGGAATCAGGATGGCACTAGCACAGATGGGATCACCAACCACTGAGCTTGCCTATGCTATAGCTCAGCAGAGGATACCTCTTGTGGTCAGACCACCCCTTCCCAACACTTAATGTAGCTAGCTCCAGGGTAACTCTGGGGAAACCCAAAAAAGACCTCACCTGGCCTCTGCTTTCCAACACCAGCTAGCTCAGCACCAGGTAAACTGCAGCATTTTAGCTTCTAGCTGAAAGAACCAGAGGCCGCAACACATAAAGCCTCAAGTTTTAGGCACAAGAACTGTGCGACAGAGCTCCCTGTGCCACAGATGCAGAGATCTACTTTAAAAGCCAGGAAAAGGTTTATTATCATGAGTAAGAAGCAAAGCAGGAAAGAAAAGAGCATAGAATCTTTCTGTAGGGACAAGGACCAAAACACAAATACCAAAGAGGTCAGCATTGAGACTGTACTCCCATTTGAAACTTCAGAAGGGAATATGACCTGATCTGAAGCACAAAGAACCTTCTTGGAAGAGCTCAGCCAGGATTTTAATAGCCAAATTAGAGAAATAGAAGAAAAACTGACCAATGATTTTTAAAAATATGAAAAAAGAAATCACAGAAGAATTTAAAAGGACAATTGGACAAATGGAAAAGGAAGTACAAAACCTAACTGAAGAAAATAACTCCTTAAAAAGAACAATTGGACAGATGGAAAAGGAGATGCAAAAGTTAACCGAAGAAAACAATTTGATAAAAATTAGTATCAGACAAGTAGAAGCTAATGACTCTGTGAGACATGAAGAATCAGTCAAATAGAATCTAAAGCATGAAAAGATAGAAGAAAATGTAAAATATCTAATTGGAAACACAACTGACCTGGAAAATAGATCCAGGAGAGCAAATCTAAGGATTATTGGTCTACCAGAAAGCCATGATGAAAAAAGAGCCTGGCAATACCATCCAAGAAATCATCAAGGAAAATTGCCTAGGAGTCCTTGATCCAGAGGGCAAAATAGTCATTGAAAGAATCCATCATTCACCTCCTGAAAGGAATCCAAATTAAAAACATCAAGGAATATCTATTGTTGCCAAATTCCAGAACTATCAAGTGAAGGAGAAAATATGACAGGCAGTCAGAAAGAAACAATTCACATATCGAGGAGCTATAGTCAGGATCACACAGGACCTTGCAGCATCTACATTAAAAGATCAAAGGAATTAGAATACAATATTCCATAAGGCAAAGGAGCTCGGACTACAACCAAGGATGAATTACCCAGCAAAGCTGAGCATAATATTTCAAGCAAGGAGATGGACATTCAATGAAATAAGGGATTTCCAGACCTTCCTGTTGAAAAGGCCAGAACTCAATAGAAAATTCAGTCTTCAAACTTAGGTTTCAAGAGATGCATAAAAAGGTACACAGGGGGAAAAAACTTGTTACTCAATATGGGCAAACTGTTTACATCCATATAAGGGAAGATGATACTTGTTAATCTTGAGAACTGTATATTTAGGGATATACAGAGATAGAGGGAGCAGTATAAATTAAATAATGTCATGATAAAAATGTGATTTAAGAGGATGAAGAGATTGTAATGAGAGATGTGAAAAGGAGGAGTCAGAAAAAGATAAATTACATCACAAGAAGAGGCACAAAACATATAGAGGGAAAAAGGAGAGGGAGATGAGCCTTGTTTGAGATTTACTCTAATCTGATTGGATTCAAGGAGGGAATAAGAAACTCAATTAAGTACAGAAATACAATTAACTCTATAGGCAGTAGGAGGGGAAGGTGGAAAGAAAAGGGAGGGGAGGCTAAAAGGGAGGGAAGAAATTGTAAGGGAAAAGGTGATTAAAAGGGAGGGGGGCTGAAAGAAGAGAGGGAAGACTGAGGGAGTTGGTGGCCAAAAATTAAAATGCTATTGTGGAGGGGATGGGAGAAGGGACAACTAAAACCATAAACAGGGGGGAAGGGGATGGAGGGAAAGACACAGATAGTAATCATAACTGTGAATGTGAATGGGATGAACTCTCCCATAAAACAGAGACTGATAGCAGAATGGATTAAAAACCATAATCCAACAATATATTGTTTACCTCAAAACACATTTGAAAAGGGGGCATACACACAGGGTAAAGGTAAAAGGTTGGAACAGAATATATTGTGCTTCATCTGATGTAAAAAAAGCAGGGGTAGCAATCCTAATCTCAGTCAAAGCAAAAGCAGAAATAGATCTAATCCAAAGAGATAAGGAAGGAAACCATATTCTGCTAAAAGGCACCATAGACAATGAAGCAATTTCATTACTGAACATATATGCTCCAAGTGGTATGGCATCCAGATTCTTAGAGGAGAAATTAAGGAAGAAATTGATAGCAAAACTATACTAGTGGGGTACCTCAACCTCCCCCTGTCTGAACTTGATAAATCTAATTTCAAAATAAGCAAGGAAGAAGTTAAGAAAGTGAATAAAAGTCTGGATAAGGTAGACATGATAGATCTCTGAAGGAAACTGAATGGAGATAGAAAGGAATATACCTTTTTCTCAGTGGTACGTGGCACACGTGAAAATTGACCATGTACTAGGTAATAAAATCTCACAATCCAGTGCAGAAAGGCAGAGATGGTCAATGCATCCTTCTCAGATCATAATGCAATAAAAATTATATGTAATCAAAGACCATGGAAATATAAACCAAAAATTAATTGGAAACTAAACAATCTAATCCTAAAGAATGAGTAGGTTATACAACAAATTATAGAAACAATCAACAACTTCATTCAAGAGAATGACAATAATGAGACAACTTACCAAATCTTATGGGATGCTGCAAAAACAGTTCTTAGGGGAAGTTTTATATCTTTGAATGCCTACACGAATAAAGTAGAGAAAGAGGAGATCAATGAATTGGGCATGCAGTTGAAAAAGCTAGAAAAAGAACAAATTGAAAATCCTCAAGTAAATGCCAAATTAGAAATACTTAAAACCAAAGGAAAGATTAATAAAATTGAAATTAAGAAAGCTATTGAACAAATAAAACTAAGAGTTGATTTTATGAAAAAACCAATAAAATTGATAAACCTTTGGTCAATTTTATTAAAAAAAGAAAGAAGAAAACCAAATTGCCAATATCAAAAAGGAAAAGGGTAAACTAACCTCCAATAAGGAAGAAATTAAAACAATAATTAGAAATTACTTTGCCCAACTGTATGCCCATAAATTTGACACTCTAAATGAGATGGATGATTATTTTGAAAAAATATAAATTGCCCAGATTCACAGAAGAGGAAGTTGTGTTTAAATAACCCCAGCTCAGAAAAAGAAATTGAACAAGCCATCAGTGAACTCTCTAGGTAAAATCTCCAGGGCCAGATGGATTTACAAGTGAATTCTATCAAACATTTAAAGAACAGTTAATTCCAATACTATAGAGACTATCTGAGAAAATTGCCAAAGGAGTCCTACCAAATTCTTTTAATGATACAAATATGGTTCATATACCTAAACCAGGAAGAGTCAAAACAGAGAAATAAAATTATAGACAAATTTCTCTAATGAATATAGATGCAAAAATTTTAAATAAGATATTAGCAAAAAGAATACAGCAACTTACCATGAGAATAATACATTATGATCATTATTTATACCAGAATGCAGGGCTCATTCAATATTAGATTTGCTTGGTATCTAGGGACTTTATAGAGAGTTGCAAGGAATCACCTCATACCAGTGAGCTCTACTTTGTTCCTTTGCAGTTTTATTAAGTGATAATAACTAGCAAGTAGTGCTTTAAAGCTTGCAAAGGGCTTTACAATCATCAACTCATTTTATCATGATAACAACCCTGCAAGGTAAGTACTATTATTATCTTCATTTTTCAGATGAGGAAACTGAGGCAGATAGCAGGTACTTCTCCAGGGTCACACAGCTAGTAGGGGGCTGAATTCAGATATTCCTGACTCCAGGTCCAGGACTTTATATACTATGCCACCTAATTCCCTCTAAGTAGTCCCTGGAACAATTTGAAAGTAACCTAGACTACTGCCCCAGGGAGTAAGAAGTAGGTATTAAAAATTTTTTTAGACCACAATTCATATAAGTGTTCAGACTGGGATCCAGAAAGCAGAAAATAGGTTAAAAAGATAGATTTTAGAAATCTTAAGTTGGGGGTAGAGGGAAATCTTTCAGTTAAGACAGCAAAAGAGAAATTCAGTACTTCCAACACATAAAAAAAGTACTCCATAACGACCAATGATAAAGAAAGAAACATAATTAAGTTCTTTTATCCACTGCAAAACTCCATAAGAAGGAAAGCTAGAAGCTGACAGAAGCTAGTCGACAGGTCACACCAGAGAAGCCATCAAAAACTCAGGCAAATGTAGAAGCTGGTCTTAATAGGGATGGGATCTTGACAGGGAAGCCAGAAGACACTCAACTAAGACAACTAAAGTCAGCCTAGGAGGAGGAGAGGAGCTATGCCAGCAATAGTAGCACAAACTCTCACAAACAGCCCTGGAACCAGTGGGTGCACTGAACAGGGAGGTCACAGCACAGCAGGAGCTCCAGTAATTGGGCACCTGAAGTCATATCCCAGCCTGAATCTGCCAAAATAGCAGAGGACAGAAGGAGCCTGCCTGACTCACTGCTCAGGGAGACAGGACCTGGCTGTACACTATCTGGAGCATTGTGAGCTATAGCAGAAGACAGGGTTAAGTCAGTATTTAAGTACCAGCCCCAAGGTTGCTGTGCAGGAGGCCCAAGATAGGTATGAGCTCCAATAATCCAATGGCGTCTGTCAGGGCCACAGCAGAGAATTAAACTAACTCCCAGTTAGAGGACAATACAAAGAGACAAATACAGAAAGGGTTGAGCCAGCACCTACAATGGACCACCAGAAGGCTAAGACAAAAACCAGAGATCGAGGCAGAGGGCAAGGTTCAGCTACTCCATTCAGGTTATTCACACTATAAAAGGGGTAGGAAAAAAGAAGTCCTACTTAACAAGGCCCTTCAAGAGTAGAGAGGGGACTGGCCTGACAACTTGAGCAAACAGAAGAAAATACCAAGCACAATGAAGACATGATGTGTTTAGAGAAGTCCAAAAGGTAAACCCGGATGAAGAATCTCAAAGAGGAAAACTATAAGAACTATAAGAAGAATCTCAGAGAAAAGAAATGACTTGGCTGTAAGGACAAAAGAGTGGCTACAAGAGATGGAAAGCTTAAAACAAATATGAAACAATCAATGAAATTAGAGTTTAGGAAGAAAAACTTGAAAACAGAACAAAAGATGGATTATCTTTGTGTGTGTGGCTGAGATCAGATGGGAGAATAGGTTGTATGAAAATAAGTTGAAGAACTGTGAAGTCAGGATGTTAGAGGGAAAATTAATATCTGTTGAAGTCTCATGGTATAAAGGCAGGAGATGAGGAGAGAAAGACTGGGAGCTAGGCATTATACTCATATAGGAAAGAAGGGAAGTGTTATAGAGGTTAGTAGGTAATAGTTAATGGGATTTTTAATAAGTGGTCAATACGCATTGAGTAAACCTCAAAGGAGGAAGAACCACATTAAATGATGGTGTTAGAGAAAGAACTTGGAAGTAACAATGAAGAGTAAGGAGTATTCTAATTCCCTTACCTTGACCAGCAAGTGGGTGGGTTGGGGTTGTTGAGGGAAAGTGCAGCCAGTACTAGAATGGTTGTCCAAGGAGGCTGTGTCATTAAGGAGAAAGAAATCAGGTTTCAGTGATAGTCTGAAGATGGAAGAAGTGTAAAAGCCAAAAGATTTAAATAAAAGCAAGTTTTTTACCTATGAATCTGGCATTCCAGAGAGCACAGTAGGAGGTATGGGTAACTTTAAGGTTGGTCCTTGTAGGGGGAGGAGGTTGGGTTGAGGGGAATGGGGAAAAAGAGATCAGACAGAGGAGGATAGAGAATAAGATTTGAATATTAACAACTGGGGGGGCTAGTCAGAATCACTGAGATGGGGAAGGTCTGATCAGAGGACCACAAGATAGGAACTATTTGGACTCCTCTTGTAGACTGTTGGTGTAGTGGATAAAGCCCTGGGCCCAGAGTCAAGGAATTCAAAGTTCAAATATGGCCTTAGATACTTAGTAACTGTGTGACTGTGGGCAAGTTACTTAACTTCAGTTTCTTCAACTATAAAATGGGGATGATAATCGCACCTACCTCCCAGCGTTTTTGTGAGGAACAAATGAGGTACTATTTGTAAAGGATTTAACATAGTGCCTGGCACATAGTAGGTACTCATTAAATGCTTGTTTCCTTCCTCCTTTCTCCAAGGAGTACATGCCATCAGGACATCTCTCTCTAAAGGTCCAGGTCTCAAACTCTTTAACTCAAGAACTCTTGAGTCCACAAGGTAACCCCCAAAGCTTGGGCATATACTTGGTTTCTGCCATATTTCTGCAGGAAATCTCTCTGTGCCCCAGCTGTTGCCATTCGGGGTATTGGGAAAAGTTCATTCAGCATCTCTCCTCACAGACTACATTCAAGCATATCTACTACCTTCATTTGCTTCTGCTGCAAGTGACTATCAGCCTCTCTTGAGGGAGGTGGCAAAGATAGAAGTTCTATAACACAACTTTTGCTATATTATAGAATGTGCAATGTGAAAAGGAGGTTCCAAAGAATGAGACAAGCCCCACCAATGCATTTTATATAAATCATGAAAGGAGGCTCTTCCAAGAAAAGTTCACCCTCCTCTCAGCTGCCAGTTATTTGCATGGTAGCCACAGTCACTAGGAACCAGTCACAAGAATTCCCTGTATTCTCTCAATAAGATACCACCATGCCTGGCTCCTCTTTGTGAAATGCCTCCCAGGTACCTCCAGACAAAGCTCCACACCTCATAAGATAAATTCAACACATGTATGATCTAATTCACAGGGTGGCTGCAAGGGAAAATGCTTTGTAAACTTCAGAGAGAAATCTGAGTTATCATGGAGTCGGCTACCTCCCACTCTCCTCTCCCCACAAGACTCTTGGACCCCTTATTAGGTCCAAGGTTTGGTGCATTGTTTATGGTTGACATTTATTAAAATTCACTGCACAAGTTTTTGTCAATTATACCTTGCCAGACCATGCCAAATAATTCATGACACCAGAACAAAAGACATTTAATTAAGACCAAATGCAAGGTAAATAGCAAGGAATTAAATCAGGTCGTAAATGTTCCCAAGTTAATCTCTCTGTCTTCCTTTCACAGTGGGAGAGTGACATATCACTCAAGGCAGGGTGTTAGGGATTAGTTTCTATGGCAGTCTGCTTAGTAAGGCCCTTTCAATCTTCATATAGCAGTTAGGCAATTGACCTTTGGGGAAGTTAAAGTTCAGGCCCAATCTCTGCTTTCCCCACCAAACCTTTTCATGCTATTCTAGCTTTCGTGGTATGCATCCATATCCTCAGGAGAAAGGAGATGTGGCTATTATTTCTTCCTGTATGTTGAAGAGAGACTGGACTTGCTTGTACCTGGAGCCTATTGTCTTTGTAATTCAGAAGATTCTCATAGCCTCTCTATTAAATTCCCTCTTTACTAGAACATATCCTACTCAATACATTCCAGGTAGTATTGCATTTCTGTGGCTCACACAGCCTTCTGGGAAGTGTAGTCCTGAGAATTTCCTCCCAATAAGTGAAGCCCCTTCTTGGTCCCGAGTGTCATGGGAACATGGAGTCTACTCATGGATATATCCCTTTATCATTATAATTATTATAACTACACAATCAGAAGCATAGAAGCCCTCCACCAAACTCTCCCCAAGTAATTTTGGAGACTTGAAAAAAAGTCTTATAACCAGGAAATAACAATGTCTTTTCCATGGACCCAAAGCTAGCAAATTTTGGAGCCAGGATTAATGGAACCGCTGAATCCTGGGAATGAATATTCGGGATCTTCTAGCTAAATTCTTTTACAATAACCCTGACAGGTGAACATCCATGCTATGTTTGAACACCTCCAATGAAGGGGAATCCATTACCTCCTGAGGGAACTCATTTCACTTTTAGACAGCTCTAATTGCCAGGAATTTTTTTTTTACAAGGAGCTTAAATTTACCCCTCTGAAACTTCTTTCCATTGTTTGTAGCTCTGCTGCTGAGGCAGTGACTACATGTGCACCCCTCTAAACCTTCTTTTCTTTAGGCTAAACTGTTCTGGCCCCTTTAACTGCTTCTCCAACCTCCTCACTATCTTGGTTGCTCTTCTCTGGGCACAATCATTGACCTCTGTGAATTAAACACGATATTCCAGATGTGTTCTAACTAGGGCAGAGTACTGTGGGATGATCATTCAGCACACATTATCTCTTTGTAGGCAGCCCAAGATCACTTTAGCTTTTTTGGATGCCAAATAACACTGCTGACTCACTCTGAGTTTGCACTCAGCTAAAACCCCCCAATTTTTCTCCACACAATGTCTAGCTGTTCTTTTTCATGCTCTTGTAAGGCATTCCATCTCTTTAAGATTATTTTTATGAGGAGAAGTTAATGATAAAAAGGACAGAAAAAAAGTGATTTTGTGTAAAGGAAAAAATTTATTTTAATTGTCAAAGGATGTAAGATGCTGCTCTTATGGATGGACATTTGATATCTAATGTGAGCATTATTTTAAAATATGTGTATGAAGAAATACAACTTTCAGATGGGATTTTGGATAGTTTTGGAAGGAAAATTATCTGTGGTATGGAGTTGAAGATTTGGACCTCTTTGTTATCAATGATGTCTCCCTTGGGTGGGAATATTTTAATAGCTAACATTTATATAACACTTTGAGATTTGCAAAGCACTTTACTTGTGTTGTCTCATTTGGGCCTCATGACATCCCTCGGAGGTAGGTGCTATTAATACTCAAGTTTTACAGTGAAGAAACTGAGGCCAAGAGAGGTTAGGTGACTTGTCCAGGGTTACACAGCTAGTACGTGCCTGAGGCAGAATTCAAATCCAAGTCTTCCTGAATTCAAATAACATTCTATCCACTATACCACCTAGGTACCCCATAATAATAACTAATATTTATATGGCCCTTTTATGATTTGCTAAGCACTATTTGTTGGTAAATTATTTCCCCAGTCCTCCAGATAGGAAAACTGAGGACAGAGAGTTTGAGTGACTTGTCAAGGGTCACATAGCTAGTATATATCTGAGGCAGGATTTGTACATAGATCTTCCTGACTTCAAGGTGAACAATCTTCCCATTACACCTCTTTGAGCATTTATTAAGAGACAGAAAAAGATCCCTTGTTTATTAAAACCTAGAGCATTTTTTTGTGGTAAAAAAACAAACATAGTTTTAAAGGCACTAAAGAGACTTTACATTGTTGGAGATTTCAGAACTAAAGAATGATAGGTACCTCCCTAATTTGCATATACATATTTTATGTCATTTTGTGACTAAAAAGAATAAAATTAAGAAAATGAGAATTAATAAATATTTAGAGCCTGAAGTATGATTTTAAAAAAACTATAAATTTGATAAGGAAAATTGGGCTAGTTGTGGAAAGTGAATCATTAATATTTATTTAGAAAGCTCCCATCTACATCACTGAGCCCAGAAGATGAAGGGTAAAACATAGAGCAACAGCAGTAATAAGGGAAGAGGAACCTTAGGTGAAGGAGGAGGGAATGGGTTTGGTTCTGAAAAGCTACTCAGTTGGAACTAAGGGACCTGGAAGGAGGCAGCTGAGAGAAGGTTTCAACTGAATTATTCCCAATCGGAGCACTGATTTCATTGACTAAGAGTCCCAGTGGTTGCTAATGACCTTTACCACCTAAAGTTGGAGCAAAATAAAGCTTTCATGGGGACTCATTGCTCTCTGCTGCCCACTCTAGCTTGAGGAGAAGAAACAGAGGGGACTTTGCAGCTATGGAATCTTGGGGAGCTGGTTTAAAGAGAAGATGCTGTAAGGACCATTTTGATTGGATAACCAAATTTGGGGGAGTGAATAACTGCTTGGGCTGGCTTAGACAGACCAGAGATAAACACTTGGATGAGTTTGGTAATTGTCTTGCTTAAAGAAAACTACATTAAGCGCTAACACTTTCTAAATGCCCTTTTAAAGGTAATGGTTAATTGAATGAGTTTGTAAAGACTGTCTCAGTAGAGAAAAGATGATTTTCCCCACTGAAGAGTGGTGAGCATCAGGTAGATGTTCCTGAATGGACCAATGACATTGAAACCTTCAGACTGGAGTAGTGAGTTACTACCCCAAATACCTGAATTTTCTTACCTCATGTGTTTCCCTATCATGTTTCTATAAATGTGTGCCCATTGTCTTACCATAGCTGTTAGTGTATTAGTAAGAGTCTGATCTGAGTTCATATGTATATTTATAATTTATTTTGTTGCTTGGTCATTTTTTAGATGTGAACCAACTCTCTGTGACTCCATTTGGGTTTTTCTTGGTAAAGATACTTGAGTAGTTTACCATTTCCTTCTCCAGCTCATTTAACAGAAGCAAAAACTGAGGCAAACAGGGTCAAGTGACTTGCCCAGGGTCACAGAGCTAGGAAGTGTCTGAGGCCAGATTTGAACTCAGGTATCCCTGAGGAAGTGAGGCCCAGACGAATTAAGTGATTTGCTGTATATAAAGTCCATCTTGCCCCCTGTTAAATTGCTCAGATTCCTTAAGAATTAGGCCCACTTGCATTAGCAATACAAATGCTCAAATTAAACCTGGCCATCATGGCAAATTCTTAAAACCTTATCCAAGTTATTAATAAAAATATTTAGCAGCAAAGGAGAAAGGACCAATCCCTGGGATGCTCTGTACCAAAAGCATGGAACGCAATTATGCCTCGTTTCCTCCCTTATTTCATTCAAAGTTCTGCTCTTGTGAAGCCTCCTATAAGAATCCTTTCCTTATACTGGTTACTAGGTGGTATAGTAGATAGAGTCCTGGACCTGTGATGAGGTCTAGGGATGCTGGGACCCTGAAATTCAAGGGCAAGCAATGCAGGTCCTGCTTTGAATGAATTCAACTCAAGCCTTCTTTCACCAACTTCACAGAATTATTGTGAGGCTCGGATGAGACAATATTTGTCAATTATTTTGCAGTTTTGCAAGTGTCATACAACTATGAGCTATTAATAGGATTTCATAGAGTTTGATTTCATAGGATCGTATTGTCAGAGATATAGAGCTGGAAGAAACTTTAGCAGACATCTAGTCCAACTCTCATTTTACAGATGATGAAATTGAAGCCCAGAGATGTTAAGTGAATTATCCAAGGACACACAGGTAATAGATAACAGAGGAAGGATTTGAACTCAGTAACTCTGACTCCAAATTCGATGTTCTTTTTTATTGTGCCACAATTTCACCTATCTACAGATGTTGGTTGAGGGAATCAACACACTTGGCTTGGTACCACAACATGATATTGGAAAAAGTATGGTAAATTTAGCACCAGATGGGCTAGTTCAAATTCTGGCTTTCCAACTACTTGTGTGATTTACTTAGGTAAATCACCCAATCTGTCTGGGTCTCACTTCCTTTATCTGTAAAATGAGAGTGTTGAGTCAGATGACCTCAAAGTTCTCTTCCAGCTCTAAATCTATGTGGTATAATGATCTAGAGATGATTCTAAAACCCTATGGGTGAACAGGTTCTTCCACCAACATGACTTCTTTTTTTCTCTAGGAACATTTCTGGGATTCAGCCCTTCCTTTTCCTTGACACATGCCAAAGAGATATATACATTTACACATATGCACTGTGACAATCCACTTTTCTACTTAGTTTCCCTTTTGCCCAGGCCTAGGGCAGAAAAAGATTTAGATTGACAGCTTCTTTCCTTTTCCTTTTATTCCCAATTAAGCCCCAAATCTTCCTGAGCAAAGGTCTGTGAATTTTTTTTTAAATGACAACTGAAATATAATTGGTTTCCTCTATAATCCTCTGCATTTTATTTTATATGTTTAAAACATTATTCAGAGAAGGGGTCTAAAGGCTTCACCCGACTGCCAAAGAGGGGCCATGACCAAAAAAACAAAGACTTAATAACCTCTACTCTTGAGACTTTCAAAGTGTCTTTGCAGCTAGAAATTACAAAAGCACAGGACAAAAATGGCAAACCATGGGGAAATTACAAAGTCACAGGAAATACACATAAAGTAAAACAATGGGCTAAAAGAGGATGAAAGTTGTCCTCTGCTACCTTCTGGTGGTGTGCTCTTCATGTTCTTCCAAGCATAAGCTTCGGCAGGTTTTACCAAGCCAAGTGGCAAGTTATACTGTTGTCTGAGGGCGAATTCAGATGGATACAGAGAAACTCCTCACCATGGGGTTGGTCATAGGGGATGGATTTTATCTGGCCACAGCAACTCATTTAATATATTTCCTAAGACCTGGCAGGGTTGTGATCCCCATCAACAGATGAATGGAATCACTGACCCTTGAAATGTGAGAGTAGGTATAGTGATACTTAATCCAGTTGTTCATTGGAATGTGAATGGAACTTGATCTGATCTTCTTAGCCTCCTCAATGGACCCAGAATCACATCCCTACAACTCTTTTCTTTATTTCCAGTATTGGTACTCATCAGCTTCTCCTATCTTCTAGCCTTTCTCTATCTTTCTTTCTGGATGGTGGTGTAGGATTATGGGATAAACAACTTGCACAAAGGGCCCAGCAAAGTTCATTTACATCTCAGAGAAACCTCCAGATAATTGCCTAAATCTAACATCTTTCTACTTCTTACATCAGGAGATCATACTAAGTCATTGCTTGATAGTTTCCTCTGTGTCTAACTTGGAATCATCCCTGTTGTCATTAAGTGTGTATCTGAAATATTCAGTGGGTGATGTGGAAGTTCTTTGATATGCAGAATGCTTATGCATGTTTCATATCGATAAAGAGAAAGAATTCTACAACATTTTTTAGATCTTTCTATATCTCCTTCTTGTTTTCAGTTAAATCCCAGATTAAGTGCTATCTTTTCTGAAAAGCCTTTTCTTAGCCTTCTCAAACTGCAAATCATTTGTCATTCCTCTAATCTTGTATAGCAACTTGGACTTCTGCTGTTGTACTTATGCATTCTACTTTATGTTATAGGCAAGAGTATGCTAGAACCAACTCAAACCAGCTTGTGAGAGCAATTTTCAGTGTGAATAGTTTGACCTTGGAAATCAGTAAACACTACAAATTGGGACTTGTGCTGATTGTCTAGACCTAAGAAAGTAACTGAGAAAATTTTAATAATGCCGATTAATCTTTAAAGTGTGCCACGTGTACATTTTGTTTTTCAGAGAGCCTGTTCTTAAATACTTACCACAACACTGACCGTCGTAGAGATTTGTATATATCTCTTCTCCACCAGACTTTCAGCTCTACAGGGGCCAAGAGTATCATCATCTTCCTGTTATTCCCCACAGAACCTAGTCTATATGTGGTAGGCACTCAGAAAATACTCTTTGGATGAGTAATCATCAATGGAAATTCACTGATTGATTACATATCCAAAGGAATATTATCAAGAAATGTATAATTGAGAGAAAAGTTGCTTCAGTTACATGGTGAGAGCATGAGATAACAGACTACCTACATGATTCATTGGTGTCCTTATTTTGTCAGGGAACTCAAGAAAGACTCCCAGGACAATTGGTGGTCCACCAGTGGTGAATATATGGCATAAAGAGTCACAGAGGATGGCAACTCTGGGAGGAATACTCAAAATGTTGACATCAATATCAATTTGGATATATATTTAAGTATTTTGATCAGTCATTAGTATTTTGATCTACCAGAGTAGATGCTCAGGACTTAACCAGTTGATTAATAGGCTCTACTCCAGTTTTAGCCCAAAATTCACTCTCTGACTTTACCTCTCTGCATCTGTTCTGAGTCTCTGTTCTGACTCAGATATGACTCTGCCATTGCAATGTTAATGTAAAGTTAATGGTGGTGTGTGTGTGTGGGGGGAAGAGTTAAAGATCTTCTCTGCCCATTGATAGGCCTCATATGCCTTTTGTTAATTTCCAGTGAGGCACTAGGTCCCAAGAGTTGTACCCTCCAGCCCTGAAAAGAGTATATATACTCTGACGTGAGGTTTTGCTTTGGGGTTTATTTTTTGGAAGAAGGTTAGTATGCCATATGTGACTCTGGGTAGTTGCTAAGAAGCCCCCCAGCTTTGAAATCTCAGATGTGGGTGCTTCTTTCTCTGGTAATGATATATGTATTGTCTATGGTCAGACGTTTGGAAGCCTTGTCTATTGGTCTTTGTGCTTGTAATTTCTGCTTGTAATTTCTATTTGCATTTTCTCTGAAGTTTAGGGTGCTGATCTTTCCCCCTAAACTAAGTGAATGATATATGTGCTTGATTAGATTGTTGACCCCCTCAAAAGTTGCTTTCCTTTTAGAAAAGCAGATCTAAGAACCTATACAGCAGGCCTTCCTGTGCATGCCGGGTCCTTGTTGATTCAATGATACGCAGATAAAAAGCAGCCTTCTTTCTTGTCAAGGAGCAAGACCCTAAAACCCTGAAAGAATCAGTGCGTGTTTTTCATATGTACAATCAATAAACACTGTGTGTGTGTGTGTGTATTATATATATGATGTAGATGAGCATTCCTTTCCAAGAATAGGTTATTAACCTTGGTTCCCCACATAACTGAACCCCCAATGATTTCCATATTAGCTGATTCTTAAATATAGGTAGAGCCATAGCTAACAATTTTGGTATAAGCTTCACACAATATACATAGGGCAAGCAACCTGGAAATGCATCCTTAAAGCAACTTTTTGGAATATATTTAGTGGAGAGTAGGGTGAGATCCAGGGACACAAGGTTCCTGGGGACACTGAGGCCACTGGAAAAACAAATTATTGGAGAGGGCAGTTATAGTTATAGATCTCTCTATTGGCATCTAGAACCATTGAATATGTCCTGATAGCTTCCTTTTCTGTAGACAAGCTTTCAACATCACCATTCAACTGAAACTACTCTCTCCAGCGTTACTAATGATCTACTTTAATTGCCAAATCTAATGGCTTTTTCTCTGTCTTTTTCCTTTGAGATCACTCTATAGCTTTTAATTATTGTCGTTCAGTTGTTCAATCATGTCTGACTCTTTGTGACCCTGTAGTATGGGGTTTTCTTGGCAAAGATATTGGAGTGGTTTATCATTTCCTTCTCCAATGGATTAGAGAAACAGGGGTTAAATGACTTACCCAGGCTCACACAGCTAGTGAGTATTTGATGCATGATTTGAATTCAGGTCATTCTGACTCCAGGCCCAGTGCTTTATCTACTGAGTCATCTAATTGCCTCTAGCCTTTGATAGCATCAATGATCTTCTCCTTGAAACTCTCTTCTCTTTAGTTTTGGTGACACTTTTCTCTCCTGATTCTCCTACTGGTCTGACTACTCTTATGTCTCCTTAGCTGAATGTTCATCTACATATTCCTGTAAATCCTGGGTGTCTCCCAGTGTTCTCT
The DNA here is from genome assembly GCA_023548195.1 of Bettongia penicillata ogilbyi. Taxonomy (NCBI): domain Eukaryota; kingdom Metazoa; phylum Chordata; class Mammalia; order Diprotodontia; family Potoroidae; genus Bettongia; species Bettongia penicillata. The sequence continues at coordinate 2,777,604 of JAJHZJ010000197.1, forward strand.
CCTAGACCTCTTCTCTTCTCTCTCTGTGTTTTTCCACTTGGTGATTTCATTAGTTCCCATAGATTCAATTACTGTCTCTATGCCAATGATTCCCTGATCTATGTATCCAGTCCTAAACTCTCTCCTCATCTCCACACTTGCATCTGCTGCTACTTATTGGACATCTTGAACTGGATATAATATAGGCATCTTAAACTCAACATGTCCAAAACTGAACCTAATATCTTCCTCCTCTCCAACCCCACTCCCCAACCCTCTCTTCTCCTAAACTTCCCTATTATGGTCCAGTGTACCATCATTCTCACCTAGGCTTATAATTTAGGTATCATCCTTAATTCCTCACTCTCTTTTATCCCACATATCCAATCTGTTGCAAAGGGCTATTGATTTTTCCTTTGTAAAATCTCTCACCTGTGACCCCTTCTCTCCTCTATCACTTGCACCATCCTGATATAGGACCCATTGCCTCATGCCTAGAACATGTGCAATATGTCAGCTGGTCTCCCTGCCTCAAGTCCCTCTCACTATCCTCCACTCACCTCTCAGATTGACCTTCCTAAAGCACAAGTGTAACCATGTTACCTCCCTATTCAATCAACTCTAGTGGTACCTTATCACCAGTAGGATCAAATATAAAATCTCTTGTTTGGTGTTCAAAGCCCTTCATAACTCAAAACCCTCACTTTTCAGTCTTCTTTCATCTGACTTACCCATGTGTGATCTTCAGTTCAGTGACACTGTTTCTTATTCTCATTGTCAAACAAGACTTTAGGCATTTTCTTTAACTATCCCCCTATCCTTGGAATTCTTTCCCTCCACATCTACATCTTCTGACTTCCCTGGTTTCCTTCAAGTCCCAACTAAAACTCAGCTTTCTACAAAATGGTTTTCCCAATACCTCTCAGTTCTGGTGTCTTCTTTCTCTTGTGTATCCTTGCATACATTGGTTATCTGTTCTCTTTCAGTATATACTTTATATATCTTGTTTCTACATAGTTTGTATGTTGTCTCCCCCATGAGACTCTGACATCCTTGAGAGCAGAGAATGTACTTTGCCTTCCTTGGTTAGTCAATAAGCATTTCTTAAGTGTTGAGCATGTGCGGGTCATTGTGCTAAGCATTAGAGATACAAAGAAAGGCAAAAGATCGTTCCTGCCTTCAAGGAGGCCACAGTCTAATGGATTTTTGTGTTCATAGTTAGTAGAATGCTTGGTACATAATAGGTGCTTAATAAATGAATGTTGACAGACCACTTAGTCAGTCAAAAACTTTTATTAAGAACCTACTATGTGTCAAGCACTGTCCTAAACACTAGGAGTACAAAAAGAGGGAAAAGGCAATCCCTGACTTCAAGGAGTGTACAATCTAATGGTGGAGAAAAACAAATAATTATGTACGAACAAGGATAAATAGGAAATAATTTAAGATAATAATAATCATAAATTAAGATAAGGAAGGCATTAGAATGAAGAAAGGTTGTAAAAGGCTCCCTGAAGAAGATGGGTTGGTTGGGACTTAAAGGAAGCCAGGGAAGCTAGGAGGTGAACATGAGGAGGGACCATCTAGTCCAACCTAAGCTTGCATAAAAATTCCTTCCACAATATACTTGACAAGTGGTCATCCAGCCTTTGACTAAGCTTCTTATGAGAGGAAGCCCTGTCCCTCCAAAGGCAGCCAAATCTACATTGTATCTTTGTTAGGAAGTTTTTCCTTTGCTCAAGCCTAAATTTGCATCTTTTACTCATGGCTCCCAATTCTGCTCTCTGGGATCAAATTTAACAGCAGGCCTTGAAACTTAAAGGCAGCTAGCCTGCCCTCTCCCCACTCAGTCTTCTCTACTACATTCTAAAGATTCCCACTTTCCAATCCTTTTGACAAGGTTGGATTTTTCAGTCATGTCTGACTCTTTGTGACCCCATTGGAGGCTTTCTTGGCAAAGATACTGGAGTGGTTTGCCATTTCCTTCTCCAGCTCATTTTACAGATGAGGAATCTGAGGCAGACAGGGTTAAGTGAGTTGCCAATTCTTACATGGCAAAAACTCAAGGTCTTTTGATATCCTGGTTTATCTCTTTAGGATACTCTTCAGCTTATTAATATCTTTACTAAAATATGAGTTTTGAATTTTTCTTTGGATCATAGATTTTGGGTCTTAGAGGTCATCCAGTCCAGTGAAGTACAAATAGGATAAATCATTTGTCCAAGGTCACACAAATAGTACCACAATCAGAATTCAGGTCCTCCATCTGTAAAACCAACACATTTCCCACTGTACCATGATGCCTTGCTTAGGAGGGCACAGGGAATTATTTCAGGGCTTTGAAGGTAGACATGTTATGATCAAATCAATGATAAGGAAGATTAATATGGCAAATGTTTGAAGGATAGAGGATGAAGGAAGCATCTGAAGGCAGAGAGACTGCTTAGAAGGCTATTGTAATTGTTCATGTAGATGGCAATAATGGCCTGCAATATGGTAGAGATGGAGAGATGGGAGAGATATTGACAAGATTTGACAAGTCTTGAATTTTATCACGTGTGTGACTGGAGAAGGGAATAGTCCATAGCAGTAGTATCAAAGTCAAATAGAAACAGGTTCATTAAACTGTACATACGAATTCCTGTGGACTCCATATTGACTTGGAAAACCACAAATTTATATATTTCTTTTTTTTATTACTGTAGCAGCACATTAAAATCAGATAGCAATTACATTTTAATCTAATTCAGGCAGCACTCAGGAGTGTGTGGGTCACATGTGGTCTGAAGGTTACATACATTTGACATCTCTTGATTACAGTAACATTAAGGTTTCCATCAAGGTAATTGGTGGTGCAATGGATAACAATTTAAAAATCAGGAGAAAAAAAATCTGGGATTCTTTAAAAAAAATTATTATAATAATTCCTATATTTTGACTCAGTGATCCCATAATTGGATATGTACTCCCCCAAAGCAAAAAAGCAGCAAGAAACATCCCATATATGTGAACATATTCATAAAATCATTTTTTATATGGTAGCAAAAAAAGACAAAACAAAACAACTAAATGGAGAGGAAATATAAGCCCATTGATTCGGGAATAGCTGAACTAATCAGATTAGGTCAGTGAATGTAATGGAATGTTAGTATGGTATAAGAAATGATAAATATTAAGAATGTAGAGATTCAAAGAAAGATTTCTATGAGCTGATACAGAGTCGAATAAACAGAACCAGGTTAAAACATATAGATGATAACTAATGTTTCATGAATGACAACAGCCTTAAAAGGCAATTGAATTTAGATTAATTGAAGTAGTCAATTTCAGGTCCACACAAGAGATAATTCCCTCCTCTTACAGAGAGGTATGTTGTGTCAGACTTGGTTTTTTGTTAGACAGCTTTGGCTAACAGTTTCCCTTTGTGTTCTGTGGTGGGGGAGGGGATTAGAAATGTGTTAGACTGTGATTAAAAATCACTTTTATTAAAAAAAGGCAAAGTCAAAAGCGGGGGCAGATTTTGTAGAAAAGAGAAAAAGTTTGGTTTCAGACTTGCTGAGTTTGAGGTTAGTGGGGCATCCAGATGGAGATCAAATCCACAAATCTCAGAATTAGAAAGGCCTTTTGGGGTCAGCCCATCACACTGTGTGTTAGAAATGAAAGCCTGAGCTCAGGAGATAGGTCAGGGTTAGAGATCTAGATTTGATATTGGGGATGTATTTTTAGAAAGCAACTTCCTGAGTAAGGACTAAAGGGATAGAATTAAATGCAGCCAGATTTCCTGCCTTTTCTAAGTCTATAGTCTTGCTTATAATGGGAATTTATATTCACAATAATAATCCTGAGGTTCTACACAAATCTGACCTTGCTCAGTGAAGTTCAACAGGATGAAATGTTAGCATTTCACCATTTTCCTTCCAAAGGGGACTTCAAATTTGCACTCAGTGAATACTACAAATGGAATAGACTACTGTAAACTAGCCTCTCCTCCTCCCCTCACTGTTTTGTTCATACTGTCCTAGGGATAGAAAGGGAGATGTTTCTAATGGATTTCATTTCTCTGGTTTTTTATATAGCAGACCCCCAGCGAAGAATGCTTATTCCTGGAGAGGTTGGAGGAGAATCATTACAACACCTACATATCAAAGAAGCACGCGGAGAAAAATTGGTTTGTTGGCCTCAAGAAGAACGGAAGTTGCAAAAGAGGTCCCAGGACTCACTATGGCCAGAAAGCCATCCTATTCCTTCCCCTCCCTGTATCCTCTGAGTAAGGAAATCTGAGTCAGGTGTTGGCCACTCCAGAACAATGCCAGGAGTCTCAAACACCTCCTTACCTCTCTTCTGGATCCCTAAATGTCCCTTTGCCTATTGGGTAGCCTGACCCTGAGATCAACAGCCACCTCTATTTGCAAGCTATGTGCTTTTAAATTCCTAGTTCCCCTTATGCAAAGCTGTTTGCGCTAGTAGAGCTCGGCACAAACGGAACAAAATGCTGCTAGGGCCAACAGGCCAGGCTGTCCCAGGCTGTGTTTTGATTTTCCGTTGTTATGTGGATCTCAGCAGCAGGACAGGCCTCTCAAATGCAAAGGTGCATGCATGGGGCCAAATGAAGTGTGTTAAGGGACATGCCAAATGAGTCATTAGAAACTGCATACAACTGCTCTCCGAGGGAGCAAACCCCATCTGCTCTATTCCCCAAACACCTGGCTCAAAGCCCTCTTCCTTTTAACACCCTACAAATATTAGCAGAGTAACTTATTACAAGATTGGGGTGAGGAGGGAGGGCCACCCACAGAAAGCAGGATCAGGGATGCAGAATCAAGTAGATGTGAACAGGCTGCAAAAGGGAAAGACCAGACAGGACCCTGGAAAGAAGAGAATCTCAAGGTAGAAAGAGCAAAGAAAGAGGAGGAGGAGCAGGAGAATTAATTGATAGAAATTCTTATGCTTCTTGAAAACCCTTTTTGAGAAGGTTTGAAGAAGAATATTGCTGGGAGCAGCAGACACCAGTGAAGGTTTTTAGATTGGGTACAAGATGAGGATGATTTGAAAGAGCAGGAAAAACAAGAGTTGATCAAGTGGTAGACTGGAAAAAAAGGGAACTCTATTGTCCAGTGACCTTCAAATAGGAGGAATTTAGAAAAGGGAAGGAAGAAGAAAGTCACTATATAAATTGTGGGACCTTTTACCCTTTATGAACAGAGGTTACAAGATTATAGAGCTGGAGAAGACCTTCCAGGTCATTTAATCCAACTTCCTGAGAAAACTGAGTCCTGGATCAGTTAAGTGAGTTGCCAAGGGTCTCATAGATAGTGAAGGGAGGGAAGATTCCAAATTCAATGTTCTTTCTGCTGAATATAGGTTGTAGAACTTAGTGTGTAGAGATGTTGGGAGCCCTAAGATGCCATGAATGAGCAGGAGAGAGCTAACGAGTTACAAAATAACTCTTAAGTTCTGAAGTTCCAATGAAACTTTGTGAAGAGATCCTCTCCTTGTCAACTAGTTATCCTTAAAATGCCGTGGTCATGCATCTTGAAAGAACTCCTACTTTCAGCAGGCTCTCCTACCACTCCAAGGAACTGCTTGTATCATGCTTAAGCCTGTATTTAAAAAGTCATTGCAAGTAACAAAACAGAATTATGTAACATAAGGACATAGGGTACTGACCTCCAGGGATGGGTCATTCTTCTTTCATGGAGCAGTCCAGAAGACTGTCCATCCTTAGTTTGGCCCCTCCCACTAATGTTGTTGCCATGGCAACCCACATCCAGGGGCATTTCCCCCTCTACTACACCTCACCACTCTGCCCCTCTTCTGCTGCCCCCCATACCTCTCCACTGTGCTGTAGAAGCACTGCAGAATCTCTGAGTGATAAATTTCTTTTCCTCCTTTTAGGACTGCTCTGACCAGGGCAGACTTTTACTCCCATTCCTGCCTCATCCACCACCAACTCAGCAAATGTGCCCCAGTTTCAAAGATATAACTAGAAATTCCAGCACCTGGGGAAAGTAAAGTATGTGTATGTGTGGGTATGAGGAAGTATATGAACAATGTCATCTCTCCTGGTTGTCCCCCAGCCCAGTGCATTCTGGTTAGAGTTATAGTGGTTCAGCAGTGCATGGCATAAAGTGACAAGACCACAAAGGTGGGATTAGTCAAGGCAGTGAAGAAAGAGGGATGGAAATTACACCCATGAGCAAAGGTCTGGTGGATGTCTGTTGCAAATAAGAAGAATGCCTACCTCCCAAGACGCTGGTATCCTAGTCGCCCCATGCTAATTACAGTTCTGCCAAGCACAAAAATTCTTAGTTCTTGCTCTAGAAAAATGACTGACTTTAAGTTCCACTAATGGTGAAATAGATGTCTTTTGGATGGTATCTTAAGGTCTTACAAAGGCACATTTCACAAATGGTACAACTCTAGCTACTATCTTACCAAAGGAAAAGTAGTATCTCAATAATTATTAATGCGCTTCTTGCTAGAAGTAAACCCAAACCATATGGCTAGCGAGCTAGGAGAAATATAGCTCATCTCTGACTTATAATACTGTTAATCTTGTTAATAGCTTTCCTATTCCATATTATTTATTGAGAGCATATGTTTTCAACATATACTTAAACCATCTAGAGACCACCTACAGTTAAACCTCATTAATATTCACTCATTAAGGATGATGGCCGTATCATATGATAGCCAGTTCTCTATAACTCATATTGCATTTACTCACAAAAGGAGATATCTCTTTCTCTTCTTTGTCTTTGGTTTCCTGTTGTGCTGCTATGAACTCTCTATCGGAGAACGGTCTTGTCTAAGACAGAGGAGACAACACCATAACTTTGAGCAAGGTCTCATGGACCTTGAAAGGCTGATTGAAACTTCCATCACAGGTTTTTATGAGAGGGCTGAGCCAATGTGAAGTGAAAAAACGCCTTAGTAACAGAACTGTCACACTGAGATTGGAAGGAAAAATTACTGCTCCCAGAAAAGGTGTTTAAAGTCACAGTGCTGCTGAATAATTCAAATAAAGTGGCTAAGATTGTAATTAATAATGCTACTCTACACTCTCTTTCCTTCTGTGATCTCCCATATCCTTTTCGCATCAATTTTCTCATTTGATCCTATTAACAAACCCCACGATAGTGCAATCTTGGACAGTATCTGTCTGCCATTATACCTTGGTCAGAATAAAAGTTATCCAAAGACAAAATTCAAGGGATTTGTAATAGTCTGTAATGATTTATTGTTGAATTGAGTCTAAGAAACATTAAACACTGTTGCCAACTGACAGGAAAAGAATCTGTCATTTTAGAGGTTGTCAAATTAGATAATTTTTAATTGTCACAGAACCACTGTGATTCTGACACATTCACTAACTGCTTCTTTCTGGACTCCGCTCTGGACCAAGGCTACAGCTAGAAGAAGCTAAAGAATAGCGGGATTGTAGAGCCCAAGGTTACCTGAGAGGCCATCAAATTCACCTCCCTCATTTTACAGGTGACAGATTGAGACCCAGAGGGGTCAAGGTCACATAGGAAGTAGCAAAACTGGGGGTTTGAATCTAGGGCCTCTGTTTCTATGGCACCATCCTGCTAGTACCTGAGGCTCCACTGCCCAGAAGCAGTTTTTCCATAAACTGATTCAACTTACTTTCATGACTAACAAAACCCTACAGGGAAATGGGGTGACAACAATTTGGGACCTGTTTGCCAAGTCATGTGACCTGACTGGTTTGTGATTGGAATGACTCATCGTGCGCTAACACCAAAGTTTGCCATTATGAGCTCTCCCAGGGCATGATGCTTGTTATATAAGAAACATATTGCAGATCCATTCCTTTCTGTTATGTAAAAATCAGTGGCCTGATTCATTCATTTTACTTGGTTGGCTGAGGAAATGAAATTGAGTACCAGATGTCCTGTTCTCTAAAGATCGAGCAACTTCCATCAGTGAAAAAACCTCATGTTATCTGCTAATATAATGGCTCCTTAGATCTTCAAAGGGTGTGACAAAGTATACCATAGCATCCTTATCAACTGTGCAAATGTGTCAGCCATCCAGGAAGATAGCTTTTTAATTCTGAAAAGAAAACTTTCTCTGGTTTGTTATTAAGGAATGATCCCCTCCCATCATTTTGTATTTCCCTTATGTGTATCCTTCTCTCTGGCCTGTCTGTAATGTGTCCCTGTTTGTAAGCCCATCTAATGATGTATTAATGATGCTCTTGTTCTACTTACTTGTAGGAGCCCTTGGGTTTTCAGTTGTTTTGTGTTGTTATTTTTTTCTCCAGCAGTAGTGACAGATGTGGCCCCTTTGGGACCAACAGTGAACATGTGCAAGACAGGTGACGAGGGTTAGGGGTACAGTCTGGAGCAAAAGCAGAGGCTTTCCTTTGAATGATGGGAAACTATCCAGTCCTGATAAGGTATGGAAGTCAAGACCTGGGCTTTTCTAGCAGCATACCTGGTCTGGTATCCAGCTAAGGGACTGCATGTGAAACCCAGCCATGGTCTCATGTGGTTCTTCATTTTGTATAGCTCAACATCTTACCAAAGATAATAAAGTTTAATAACAGAATGACTCTCTGAGAATGCCTTTAATGTTCCCATATGTAACGTCCAGTTAGCTTTTCACTGAAGGATCCCCCTCAGCATCACTCACAGACAAATGCCATTTGGGGCATCTTTCACTTTTATTCATACATTGAAAGCTGGAAATCTCTATTTGTGGTTTTGAGGATCTGTGATCTAAGAAGTAGGGCAGCTAGGTGGCACAGGGGATAGAGCATTGGGCATGGAGTCATGAAAACGTGGGTTCAAATCCAACCTTACTTATGAGCTGTGTAACCTTGAGCAACTCACTTCACCCTGTTTGCCTGAGTTTCCTCATCTATATAATGAGCTGGAGAAGGAAATGGCAAATCACCGCAGTATCTTGGCCAAGAAAACCTCAAATGGGGTCACAAAGAGCCAGATATGACTAAAACAAATGAGGACAAAAGATTGATCTAAGACGTATGTACCAGGGAGCCCTTCCTCTCCCTCTTCCCCCCAAAGAAATGAGTCCTATAACCTGGGTTACACTCTTCATTATCAATCTCATCCAAACTGGGATAGTGTCTATATGGTTGACCTTGCTTTCCTGAGGAAGTAACTGATGTATGCCAAAACCAAAAGGATTTCCTTTAAACTACCATGTTTCAGTGATGTGCAGTAGGAGCTTGTCCTGTCTTTCAAAGCAATACAATTCAACAAATACGTATTATTAAATAACTACTGTATTCAACGTACTATACCAAGTGTTGGGGAATATGATGACAAAAATGGAATGTTTCCTTGCCCTCAAGGAGCTTCCTTTGGGGAAGGAAGGGAAGGTAAGAGAAACCACCCTGGAGCTTGAGGACTTTGGGTTTAAATTCTGACTCTGAAGTTCATTATCTTGAGACTCTGGGTAAGTCACTTAACCTCCCTAGGTGTCTTGCCCGGAATTCTTGTACATGGTGATATTAATGGCATTCCCAAACAGAAGGGCTAGTTTGATACCAAAGAAAGAGGCCGAGAACTCTAGAGCAATGATAAGTAATAATTTTAATCAACTGGGTTACTTAGATAGGGATAGTCTGGGGCAACGGCCAGATGAAAGTCTCAACAGCGGATCAATCCCTGCAAAGACCCCAAGAAAGTCCAGTGATAAGTATAGGAAACAGATAAAGGGAGGAAAACTATAGAGTATGTAGTTGTGGATTGGTAGATATTTTCAGTTTTTTGCTTAGTAGTGAAGCTGGGCATTAAACCAGTGCTGTTTGGGCAAATGCCTAAACATAGGGTTGTGTACTGATCATGTAGTGGTCACCATGTCCGTTTAATGGTTTTCACTGGTCACTATGTCTGGGTTTTCACTTGTCACAGTGTTTAAATTATGGCTCTCACTTCTTACTGTGTTTTAAAGCATTTTCCCCAATAGGGACCTCATACTAGGGTTTAGCTTTTTCTTCTATAAAATAAGGGAATTGGGTTAGATGGCTTCTGAGGTGCCCCCTAGCTCTAGCTCTGTATTCCAGTGGAAATAAACACATAAATACAAAACAGAGAGCACTTATCATTGAGGAACTCGGGAAAGACCTCAGCTAGCAAGTGGCACCTGACTTGTGCTTTGAAGAAAGCTAAGGATTTCTACTAGGAAGAGATGAATAGAAAGACTATTAGGAAATATATGGCGAGGGTGGTAGAGGAGTGTCATGTTTTGCTTATCAAACTTTCTAAGTTGCCAAACCAAGCAAAACTCTCTTTAAACAAATCTTTGCACCTAAGTCTTTCCAGATCTTTGTGGAACAATATATCAATATCTGAAAAGCTGTGGTAGAACCCAAGTACATAGATCAAAGAAGAAGGAAATGGCAAATCACTATAGTATCTTTGCCAAGAAAACCCCAAGAACAAAAGTCCAAGGGGTCATGTAGAATTGGACACAACTGAATGTCTCAGCAACACCAGCAACAACAACACATAGGTCAAAAAGCTACTATGTACAAATGTTAGGTAGAATAGAGTCATGTTTTCTGTGTATGAGATGATACAAGCCATCTTTCTTTTGACTTTTCCAAGCTGCCTAGAGTAACGGTTGTCCTCCCCAGAGATAGCCCTGTCCTCTCTTCACCCTTCCCTTACCTGATCAATCCTGAATTATCACAGCATTTCAGTGTTTTCAAAGTCACAATTTGTTTCTGAACAAACAAGATGATGGGACATCCAGTTTCCCAGGAATCATCTGTTCTAAAGTCAGCAGCAGCACAAAGCAGTAAATTCTGCCACCCTGATCTGCTACTAATAACGTAAAATGAATGTAATAATGTAAATTCCATAAGTAACCACAACTGAGTATAGTCTTGGACTCAGCAAATTTCTGTATTCAGGAAGCCTGAAGGCTTATTTTAAAACTTCTGATCCCTTTACTTCTTTCCCATAATCTTTGAAATTCTCCTTATAGAAGAGCCCCAGAAAGGAAACTCGGTGCCATCTGAACTATAACTAGGGAAGAATGAATGTGGTTTTGTTCTAAGGAAGAAAATTTGAAAGCATGAAAATTTAGCTTATGGACTTGTAGAAGTTCATGTAAAAGCCTTGTAGAAACAACTGTGTTTAGTTAAAATAGGAAATTACTAGATGCTTTCACCTATGAGCCGCTAGTAAACCTCTTTCAACTGAATTTGTCTTAATTATTTCTTATATTGTTTTTATTAACATGAATTACAAAGTTTATTAAAAGATATTTTATATTACTTGCCTCAGGGCATACAATTGCTAATCATAACTCTGGATGCCATTTCCTCGCCTATAACCACTCCTTCCAGAAGTATGGTATAGAGGATAGAATTCTGAACCAGAAGTCAGGAAGAACTGGGCTCAAATTCTGCTTCAGATACTGTGTGACTTTGGACAATACACTTAATTTCCATGAGCTCAAGTTTCTATCCTCTGCAAAATGAGGGGCTCAACTAGATGGTACCTGAAATCCTTTCTAGCTCTAAATCTTATCATTCTTATCTTATTCCCATGATCCTCCACCAGACAAGAAGACTTTCCGCAAATACTGAGAGAAGGTACTAAATCTCAAACTCAAACAATCCATATGTAGAAAATTGTCAATTAGTCATAGAAAGATGTCCACTTAGATACCCTTCAAAGGAGAGCAGTCATTGCTTGTGGGGAGGCACAAATGATCCTGACTTTTAAATTTCTCGTCTTGGATGAACTCATTTTAAAATTTCATTTTGCCTCCAAGAATTCGGGTGGGCTAAGGGATAAACAGAACTGCCCTCTTCTGGGTGATTCTTGTCACTAAATGGAAAAGGAAAATAAAATATGAATGTGGCTCACATTTATCTGAGTGATCTGTCATCTGCCACAGCAGAAAATTCCCACATCTCATACATCTTTAGGTTTTATATATTGACCACTAAGATAAGGGGGCCACATATTGTATACACTGTTCAAAACTTCATGATCCCATTTAGGGTTTTCTTAGCAAAGATACTTGAGTGGTTTGCCATTTCCTTCTCCAGCTCAATTTACAGATGAGGAAACTGAGCCAAACAGGGTTAAGTGACTTACCCAGGGTCATATTGCTAGTAAGTGCCTGAGACTGGATTTGAATTCAGATTTTCCTGACTCCTGGCCCAGCACTCAATCCACTATGGCACCTCGCTGCTCCATCTATCTATCTATCTATCTATCTATCTATCTATCTATCTATCTATCTAATCTATCTACCTACCTGTTTGTCTGTCTATCTATCTGTTTATCTATCTATAAATACACACACACACACACACACACACACACACACACACACACACACACACACATATATATATATATATATATATATATTTTATATATATTTGCCTTTATCTAGGTTTTTGCTTTCGGAACAGGATTTATTTCCTGAAAATAATATCAACAGTTTAGGAATGTCTGGCTAAACAGCAGGATTTGTAAACATGACTCACTTGAAAATCTCCAAGGATTACAATTTGGATTATGAATATAAGTGAAGGATCTGTGACTTCATCTTAGGGATGACATCATCTTGGGGTACTTTACCATTCCAGACTGCCATTCACCTGTGGCCCAGGAAGATGCCTCAGGCTCAGAGAGATTAAATGATTTACCCCTGGTCACACCATTAATAAATGAGTGGCAGTTTTTGAATCTGTCCTCAAAACTCCAGTCCCAGTAAGTACTCAGCTAGGACCATTCCTGTTTCTTATCATTTGAATTGACAACCATGGAAAGTACAAGTCACTCCCTTCTCTCCCCTATGTTCCCAGACCAGTACCCACAAAAAGAGCCTTCACCTCTGACATAATGTGGTGGAAACTCCTCCTGCGACCAGTCATTCCATACTTCTTCTGAACTCCTTTGGGGGACTTTGGCCTTCGAGGCCATTGATCGATCCATCACCTGTCCCCTCATAATTCATACAACGACTTCTCAGGTTACTTAAGAAATATGCAGACTGACTTTTTAGGCTCTTTTTGTAACTGTGTAGCCATGTTGTGGCTGAAATACTGGCTATGACATCCTACCCTGTTGGTTTTCTGCCACAGTTAGAAAATTAAAAGAGAAAAATCACATCATAGCCTAAAACCACAAAGCTGGTTTGCTTGATAAAATGACTCCATTGTTGGGCCTATGTTTTGGTCGGCTAATGGGCTGAGAATGTTTGTAATGTGGAGAGGGCTTGTTTCCCCAATTACTTCCTTACCTCTAAATCTCTATCTGTCATAGAGGCTAAATTTACATGTTCAGCTGCTGAAACTTGGTGTCTGTCTTGTTATATAAACATTCAAAACCTCAATATGTCCTTGATGTCTTTTATATCAACTTTAATTAAGGGTTTACTTTACTCTGCCACAGTGTTTGGTGATAAAGACAGAGACAGGCATGTTGTGCATGGTTTAACCGATATATATTTCACTGTAGCCCTCCCTGTTTTATATTTTTCCTGTCTTTGACATTCATTTTGAAAGACTGGCTCAGAAACTCATAGAGGGTAGATTTTGCTATATGCATCCTTTAGCTCAGATTCTTTATTCTTCAAAATATTCTATAGAGCAGCTTTTAGCTAGTGCAATTGATCCAGGCTAACTAAACTCCATCCTTCTAATGGAGGATGGTGGAGTTCTAGATAGAAACAGCTAGAAGGACTGATGAGTCCATTAAATTCAGACCCTAGCACTGAAGGATTGAGTAGTCAAAAGGTACCTAGCACTGACTTACTCTGGACTAGCACTTTTTTTTAGGTTCCTGTTCCTTTTGTTATAAAATTGCACTTGCCCTAACTTCTGGGCTACTCAGATCCAGTCTACAATTCTGGGAGCTGGTTTCTTGAAACTAGAACAGGTACTGCTTTGCCTTTCAGAGACCAGGACATACAGATGAGATTTGGGGTGTCTGGGGAAGCTAATTAGAACAAAGATTTCTGGAATCTTCTCTTGTGTATGTGCCACATGTGGTTTAGATTTCGTTGATAAACCAAATAGAAATAAAACTGTGTTTCTGTTCCCTGAGATGCAAGATGAGACTAGTTCACAGAATATGCTTTAATATGACCCTGCCTAGGTTACAGAGGTCTAAGAATGGTTATAGCCTGGAAAAGTCAAATGTGCTTAGTATAGGGATTCCCAGTGGAAATGAACAGAAAAACCTGAAGCATTCACACAGCAGAACATCTGCATGAGAAGGCCCTAGTACATTAACAATTCTGGGAAATTGTAGTGGTGGGACTATTTCTGCCATAATACAAGAGGAAATTGTAACTTAGTCATATCAAGAGGGGAGACAAGAAAATTCTCTCTTCTGCTGTAAACAGAGACCCTTTATGCTGTAAAGATAGGTTATGTTATGTTTAATAGTAGTGAGGAACTGAGCTGATTTTACTCTTATTGTTTAGAATGGTAGCGTATTGAGATAACGGTAGTACTAGAGGAGAGTTTTTTTCTCAGTACCCTCCAACACTCTGAAGTATCAACCTGCACAATAGATCACAGAACAACCTTCTGAGACTGTTTTGCCTCCCAAAATGATGATCATCTCCCCTCCCCAATATTTTCTGGATGTTTTGAGTTTCTTGGAAGAAAATCACCTTATCAGTTCATGGAGTTATAGGATCCAAAGCCTAGCATGGTGCCTGGCATGTCGTACAGTGTTTAATATATGCTTGTTAATTCATTTGTCGTAGGTTCAGTGCTAGAAAGGACCTTAGAGGTCATGTAGTTTAACCACCATCATTACTGGTGGAAACTGCAAATGATGTACTGTTGAAATCAAGACCTTTTGAAATATCAAAAACAAATTTTTTTTAAAAAAATCCAAAACAACCTGAAACTTTGTAGTATGCCCTTAAAGGAGAAGACTTTTTTCTTTTTGGTCTACATCTGTGATTTCATCAGTGTAGAGAATTCCTGGTATGGAAATTCCTTCCACTGATGCAGATGGGCAAACCATCAGTAACTGAGATTCTCAGACCTGAGGGTGCTGAAAGATTAAATGACTTGCTCTTCATGCTCAGCTAGTCCATAACCAAAAGAAGCAGGATTTGAGGGGGGTAGATGTTCCTGATCCCAAATCCAGCTTTCCATCCACCACACCATGCTGCTTTTTAGTGGAAAAATAAAGTCGGATGAAATTACCTTACAGTTCCCTAATTTGTCTTAAAAAAAAACCCAAAACAATGGATCCAATAGTGTGATATTGCTGCTAAAAAATGCTAATACATTAACACAAATAAAATGTTTAGCTCGAGGGAAGTGATAGTGCCACTGGTCAGATCACATCTAGAGTAATATATCAACTCTTAGTATTCCATCTAAGAAGGGGCATTGGCAAACTAGGGTATATTCAGAAGAGGGTGAACAGAATGGGGGAAAATATGGAGACTCCATAATATGAGAATTAGTTTATCTGGTCATAAATTTTCTCCTTTTCCTTCTTTCCTCTTCTCCTCCTTTTCTTACACACATGCACACATACACACACACACAGGGCTGAATTATAACACTTCTCTAGACATTCTGCCAAAGAACACAAATTGTAAATACTGAAGTGCACGTTTCTGGCCCATACTCAATTCATAGGCTCTGAGAAATGCATTCCAGACATGAAGTTTTAGGGCCCAAGGTTCTTCTTGCTAATATTTGGACTATCCCCAATGGTTTTTATCCATTTCGGCCAGCAGGTGGAGCAAAGAAAAATGCTTCTCATTCCCAACAAAGTCCCCACACCCAAAGCCCAAGACTGCCAAAGCAGTCAAGTGAGGGGGAGAGAAAAGTGGAGTAGTTATTGTGTATTTATATCTCCTTAATGTTGGAAATAGGTTATAATTAAGCTATTAATGGCTTATAGCTCCAGAGATTCAGATTCAGATGCTTTCTTCCAAGTTTTGATATCAATGTTATTAACTGATCCAAAAACAAAGGCATGGACTTGCTTATTATTTTTTAAAAAGTCTTTTACCAAACAGAACATGGAAGCAAGTTATAAAACCTTCAGAACTGGTGCCACTTTCTGGGTTTGGGGACAGTGTTAGTGGGAAGGGCCAGGTGCCTACCATGTTAATAGTAGTGGTATGTAAATGGACGATGAGAACATGTTTACACACCTCTAAGAGGGGAAACTCACCTATCCACATTACCCTTCAGAAATGTGCTGCATAAGACTTTCCAAATAGTGGCCGTGAAGGAAAAAAAATCCACAAGACTACTTCTATTCCTTTAGAGTGGGTGAAAGAATTCTCTACTTTTATTAATTAGCATTTATTTTCACACTGGTTGAGGGTGGAGCGCATAGCTGTGATTGCACTGATTAAGAAGTTCTCTTTTCTAGTATATCTCAGCAACTATTCTGCAACTTACAGCGTTAGTAGTTTCTAGGGGCAGAGAAAGATTAAGGGACCTGCTCCACATTAAGTAGGCGTATCTAGGTGGCACAGTAGATAGAGTGCCAGATGTGGAGTTAGGAAGATTCATCTTCTTTAGTTCAAATCTGACCTCAGACACTTACTAGCTGTGTCACCGTGGGCAAGTCATTTAACTCTGTCTGCCTTAGTTTCCTCATCTGTAAAATGCGCTGGAGAAGGAAATGGCAAACCACTCCAGTATCTTGACCAAGAAAATCCCAAAAGGGGTCACAAAGATTCAGACACGATTGAAATGACTAAATGACAACAATAACAATTAGTTGTCTTTACCTACATATACCCCCTACCCCTCTAGGCCAGTGATGGGGAACCCTTGTCCTAGAGGCCTTTGATGAATCCAAACTTCATAGAACAAACTTAATTTTATTAAGGGGATTTGTTCTGTGAAGTTTGGATTCAGTCAAGGAGCTGCACTTGAGGATCTAGATGGCCACATGTGGCCACAGGTTCCCCACCCCTGCTCTAGGTAAAAGAATTTATCAAATTAGCCTGTATACCTAGTCCTCTCTTAGTGTAGTCTTAGATTAGTTTTTACATTAGTCTTGGATTAATCTTTTTAGATTAGCTTTATTGGCTCCCATGTCACATGGTTGACTCGTAATCCATTAAAGCTCCCATCAAATCTTTTTTAAAAAATAATAATAGTTAGGATATATATAGCACTTTAAGACTAATAAAACACTAAACAATTATCTCACTTTATCCTCACAACAACCTGGGAGGCAGGTGCTTTTATTGTCCTCCTTTTACAATTGAGAAAACTGAGGCAGAAAGAAGTTAAATGATTTGCCCAGCATCATGCAGCTAGTAAAGTTGAACTCAAGTTTTCCTGACTCCAGGTCCAGCATTGTATTCATTGCACCACCTAGCTGCCTCTCTATAGGAGCTATTATTCACTTATGCTTCCTCCAACCTGTACATATGTGGTCAAATTTGTTGAACACAAACATAAGGATTCACATTGATTAAATTTCACTTTATTAGATTCAATCCTCCTACGAGCTGGATGACATATTTTCGGATTCTGATTCTACATTGTTAGCTTATGACTCCTACCTTGTGTCATTTGATAACTGTACCTTTATTCAAGTCATTAATAAAAAGATTAAATAGCAAGGAGCAAGGACAAGTCTCTGGAGCATTCCACTAAAGATCTGTTCAGCTTGCTATGGGCCAATTAGTCATTTCTTTGGGGGGGGGGGGGGCGGGGTTTATTCATCCCACCTGGTTCTGAATCCACTTTACTGGGCTATCATTTAACTCACTTTTCCCTTTGTTGTCAGGATGTCAGGAAGGATTGGTCAAATACCTTTGCTAAAATGTAGGTTTACTATACCCCCAACATTGCTCAGATCTACCAGTCTGGCAGTTTAACAACAAGTGTTGGATTGTGGGGTAGTGAAGAGAACAGTAGATTTGGGAGACTTGAGTTTTATTCTCAACTCTTTCTATGTATTATCAGTCTAACTTTGGACAAGTAGGAAGAAGGAGAAGGGAATAAGCATTTATGTAATGCCTACAATGTGCTGGGCACTGTGCCAAACTCTACAACTGCTATCTCGTTTGATCCTCACAACAACCCTAGTAGGTAGGTACTGTTATTAGCCCCATTTTTCAGATGAGAAAATGGAGGCAAATGGGATTAAATGAATTACCCAGGGGCACACAGCTAGTAAGTGTCTGAAGCCATATTTGAGCTCAGGTCTTCTTGACTCAGGCACAACACTCTATCCACTGTGTCATTAAACATTAGAGCAAAGAAAACTGAAAGAGGTAGTCACAAAAGATTGAGATGACCTTGTAAGTCAGTGGCCTATTTTTGCTTTCCCTTTGCTTTTGAAAAGGACCAATGACCTGATGGGTCATGTTCGTGAATTGGATTTAAGTGAGGCAGAGTTGCACAGTCATCAGATTCACTCTCTTTCAAGAGTCATCGAAGACCAGTGAAAAGACAAAAGTCAAGATGACTGGCAATGGACCAGGATGTAGTGGAAGACCTTGGCATCTTCAAAGAGGGAGCAAGGCTAATGACTTTGTGCAACTCTGCCTCACTTAAATCCAATTCACGCACAAGTCATCCCCTGTGACATCACTGGTTCTCTTAATAAATGAAGAATGCACAATACCAACAATGCTTTCTCTCGTCAATACTCCCTTCTGTCAATATCCAATACCTTTAGCTCATCTAAACTTGCCTGTTCTGGGTCACGTTCCTTCTGGATTCCAGTCTCATCTAAAGGCTCTCTAGCTAATTTGTTAAACAAATGAGTACTAATGTGAAAGAAAAACTAATGAGTATTCCTTCCAGATAACATATATGTGTTTTAACCCTCATGTTTCTGGAAACTATGGATCCCAAGGGGTTACTTGAATCATGACAATCTTCAACTCTATGGCCGACAAACTGGGAGACATTTTAGGGGTGAAACAGTGTTTCATCACTCTTAGGTCAAACCACACCAGCAGTCACAAATTCTTCTTGCATGTGGGACCTTTCTTGTACTGCACTCTACTAAATGGAAATTTGCCAAGTGTCAAGCTGGGCTGAAGTTTACTTTCTGAAGTAAGGGTTTGCTGAATAAATGAATGAAGATTGCAGGAGTATCTGTGAATAGAAACTCTTTCTAAGTCCTTTAGTACCTTCATTTTTGCATACAAATAATATTCTTGATTACATATGAGATATATGTACCCTTTATATTAAAGACAAATGTCTTCACAATTAATTTCAAAAGGTTTTAATCTATATTTGTGATCTCAGAGGTGTAGTAAACCCCTAGTGTGGAAACTTCCTCCACTCATCAGATTAGCAATTCATTTGCATAAACTGCAGTCTATAATTTATAGCAGTATCTATAACTGCCTGGGGTCACATAGTTAATATGTACCAGAGACAGGATATGAATGCAGGTCTTGCCAGAGTACCCTGTTGTCCAGTCATTTCAGCTGTGTTCTATTTTTCATGACCACATTTGTGGTTTCCTTGGCAAAGATACTGCAGTGGTTTGCCATTTCATTCTCCAGCTCATTTTACGGATGAGAAACTGAGGCAAACAGAGTTAAGTGACTTGTCCAGGGTCACACAGCTAGGAAGTGTTTGAGACTGGATTTGAACTCAGGAAAAGTCTTCCTGACTCCTGGCCTGATATTTTATTCTTTGTGCCACCTAGTTGTCTCCCACTGTATTGCACTGCCTCTCAATTTCAATGGTATGTTTTTAAAAACAACAAAGCCAGAATTTCTCTACATTTATTATGCAATTGAGACTGTCCTTGCTTCCCCAACACCTTCCCCCAGTCCCAATTATTACAAAGTAATCATTGAGATATGATGTGCTTCATTGGGTTCTAAATGTCAAGAGATCCAGAGGAAGACCTGCAGGATCTCGGGTGGATCCCCATGGAGTACATACAGGAGAACTTGTTCAAAAATGCCATGAAATGAGAAAGCATGCCTAGATTGTGATCTACTTTGTTAGAAAGAGAAATTACTTCAACAGGTCAAAGATCCATCAAAGTATCAAAAAGAGGAAAGATGAAATATTCTTTGAGCCCCCCCCCCCCCAAAAAACCTCAAAAAAAGCCAAACAAAATAGGTTGACCATGCATTAATATTAACATAAAATAACATAAGCATTGTAAGGAGTTTGGACTCAAGCCCCGGTCTGGTCATTACATATAAGATATACGTAACTTTATAATACCTAAAACATAACTACCTTCCCAAGCTTATCTTATTATCACTCCGTTCAAGTCCTCTGTATTATAGCCATACTGGTCTATTTGCTGTCAGTAAAACGTGGCACTCCATCTCCCACCTCTGTGCTTTTCTTCAGGCTATTTGCCGTGCCTGGAATATTCTCCCTCCTCACCTCACCTCCTCATTAACATCCTTCAAGGCTCAGTTAATATTCTAACTACTAATGACAACATTTTCTTAATCCCTTTAGGGAACATATGTGTACTTATGATCATATAGACATATATTTATAGCGATACATGTATGTATATATAGACATGTGTATGTGATTGTATATATTAGTTTATGCATCATTGGTTTATGCACAATGGAATGTAAGCATTCTTAAGGAAGGGACTGTTTCTCTATCATTTTTCTCTCCAACTCTCCCCACCCCCCCCAAGCATATAATGATACAACAATAGTGCTAGATTTTGATTAGTGTGAAAAATAAATCCCATGGAGTGATCTCATGGATTTGAATTAATACATATAAAATATGATCATTTGCCCCAGTCCAATGGAATTATGCAGCTTGAATTCCAATAATGTGACTACTTCAAGGGATTTCATATTTGTTTCTAACTGGAAATGACTGTTGTGTTGGCTTAGTTTGGATGGGATCAACTATAGTGAAAGATGCTTTTAAAATACTTATTGAATGTGAAGCAGGATGGCAAAGTAAATAGGGGACTTGGAGTCAGGAGGACCTGGGTTTAAATTGTACATCAGATACTTAATAGCTAGGTGACATGAGGCAAGTCACAACCTTCTTGGGGCAGTTTCCTCATCTGTAAAATGGCATGGGGTGTGCAGAAGGGTGCGTGTGATGGTCTTCAACCTCCAGCTCTAAAATCTATGATACTATGTTCCTGTGAATGGAATTCCTAGGCACAAACTGCTCCAGTTATGTTCTATAACATTTAATGTGCCCATCTTCCTTTCTCTTAAGAGGTAGAGGATTACAGACATGGAATATTGGACAAACTCTCAGATATAATCCATGGGTTGGTTAGTTTGGCAACCTGCTTTTTTTTCCTCTTTCTTTTAGGATTTGCTTCAAGTGTTGACTTGCTAGGCAGAGATAAATTCAGAAATTAATGTGATGTAAAAAACAAAAAGTATCAGTAAATAAAGATTAAAAAGATATTTAAAGGTAATTTGCCTCAGAAGCTGCCTACCTGCTATGTAGGGAATAGCTTGACTGTTTGACAGGTTCTGGTCAAATCTATGGACTTCTTTTTCTCTATCATGAATTATAGTCATTCCTTTCCTCTATGGGAAGTTATGGAGATTCATGGGAAAAAATAGGACTTTTTTTTTTTTTAACTCCTTTGGGACTGTTAAATATAAAGGAAAATTAAGGCAAAACTCTTTGTAACTTGTGACCCTCCCTCCCCCAACATAGCCTAAATCAAAGGCAGACACCACATTTTCAGTAAGATGTATTCTTTAATTAATAAAAATTTCAGGAACTTTCCAAGGAAGCATTGACCTCTGTCCAGTTCATGAAAAATAAAGTGGGGCTGGACAGAGAAAAGTGATATCTACCAATACTGTTCATCTGACAATGACTTCCCCTCTTAAACCGTCATCTTCGCTAGGTTTACTTCACCCTTGCTGGTGGTCCAGACATCAAATCTTGAGAAACTTGTTTGGTAAATCTATATTGAAAGTGCCATCCTGGACTCTTCCCAGAAGCCATGCCTTGTTCTGTTTCTCAACCATACTTGCATCATCATCCTGTTGGGTTGTCTAGGTCAGATTTCTTCCTTTGCTAACATTCCATTCCCTTAGGGGGTAGAGAAGTACAAATATAAGCAGAGTATAGGATCATAGTTCCTAGGCTCATAGACATAGACATTTCATTCAACTCCCTTATTTTACAGATGAGGAAACTAAGGCCCACAGAATTAAAATAACTTGTTCAAGCTTCTATGAGATCATACTCTTTAACATTATATCTTTTAAAATGCTATGAACAACCACCTATCACAGCACAGTAACAAGGACACTCCTTGAAGAGTTATGGCAAAGAGCAACTATTGAGCTCCATCCCAGTGACACCAACATCCAACCTCTGAACTGTATCCACTCAGAAATAAGGCTCTCACAGCATGATGTACTCAGATTGCTTAATAATGATGGATAGCCACTAAAACACTTTGGACTTAAACACCAGGAGCACCTGGCGGTAGCCAACTTCACAAAGGCCAAAAACTGTGCTCCATCTAATAAACACACTGAAAATTTGTGGGAAACCTTGGAGCTGAACCAACAGACTCCAGGAGGGGAAAAAAAAAAGGTAAGAGAAAGATCCCAGTCATCTCAGGTTTCCTTGGTAATTCATGCTGTGCTGGCAGCTCTGGCCCCTGGAAAGCCCTGAGATGTTATTTATGGCAGTCACAAACCTGTAGATGTGAACTGGGACACACTTGGGTGAAACCAACAGGGAATGACAGACCTGCTCTATCTCACCATTACTTGTTTGCTGTTCTTTCCTGGTCTGGAGCATCACTCAGCAAGAGGATACATGTATTTGTGTGTGTGTGTGTGTGTGTGTGTGTGTGTGTGTGTGTGTGTGTGTATTTTATAAGCAAGTGACACATTCAAATTCCCAATTAAAAAATTGGAAAGCACAACACTGGAGTTAGATTTGCTGTCTTCTAACACCTCATTAACCTCAGGGTTGGCCTTTTGCGCAGAGCACAAGACTTGGGAATTACCACCTCAGATACCCAAGAAGAGAAAAACAGTAACACTTTGCTTGAAAAATGACTCCTCAATGAAACCACAGGACTAGTTCCAGATTTTGAACAAGGTAAGGCAATGGGCAAATGGACATGAAGGTTCTTTTAGGGTTGATTCCAAGTAGGGGTCTTTTCCTTAGGAAAATAGATAGGAAAAAAATAAAAGTAGCAGGCAGACCATATTTTCTAAGCATTTATAATGGAAGAGAAGAAGGTTTCAGACTTCTTCATAGAGCAGGTAATTAGAACTCTGGTTTTACTTCTTGTCCATCAGATTGGTAAAGAAGACAGAAGACGAAAATGGAGGGGCTATGGAAGGACAGGCATCCCAATACAATAATGGCAGAGTTATAATGTAGTTCAACCATTCTGAAAAACCATTTGGAACCATAATAGAAAAATAACTAAATTCTTTGACTTGGTGATGTCAGTACTGGGCATATACTTAAAGACATAAAAGTCAGATGGAAAAGTCCCTTATATGCAAAAGTATTTTAGTAGCATCTTTTGTGATAGCAAATAACTGAAAGCAAAGTAGGAGCCTATAAATTGGGTGATGGCTTAGTAAACTGTGCTATGAGTATCATATAACAGCATTGCCTCATGACAGATGACAAATAGGAAGAATTAAGGGAAATTTGGAAAAACCTGCATGAACTCATGTAAATCAGAACCAGTAGAAAAATTTACATAATGACCACAATAATATAAAAGAAAACAGCATTGAAAGATAAGGGAACTCAAATCAATGCAGTCATGAATATTGACTTCAGAGAACTGATAGAAAAGTATGTTTCCTTCCTCTTGCCAGAGGTCATGGGTCATAGATATGGGATGAGGCATTTATTTTCAGAAATAGACAATATATTCTTTTAAAAAATTAAACTTCTTTGTATAAGAGTCCTAAGAGGAGATGGGTTATTGGAAAGTAACAAAAATATGAAAAAATATCAACAAAATGTATTTTAAATACACAAATAAAACAGAAGAAGGAGGGAGAGATGGTGAAAATGATGACAATAATTGTTCTGTTAGTACCAGTGGTATGAACCAAACAGTGAACCAAAAGCTAAGCTAAGTTGTCTGA
This sequence comes from Bettongia penicillata ogilbyi, assembly GCA_023548195.1. Taxonomy (NCBI): domain Eukaryota; kingdom Metazoa; phylum Chordata; class Mammalia; order Diprotodontia; family Potoroidae; genus Bettongia; species Bettongia penicillata. The sequence continues at coordinate 2,801,634 of JAJHZJ010000197.1, forward strand.
ACACTAAACTAAACTTAAGTTGAAAAAAAAGAAAAAGAAAACTGATTTGGGAAGGGAAAGGAAAGGAAAGATGAGTTCTAGTAAATAATTCAAAATGAAACCAAGTCAATATTTTCTTGAATAAATCAATTAGAATGCAACTAGAAATCAAAATATTCATTCACTTATTTATTCAACATTTTAAAAATTATGTGATCTTAGACATCATCTCTCACCTTGAGGTACTTATAGTCCAACAGAGAAAATAAGAAATATTCATGTAGCTGTAATATAAAGTAGAATAGAAGAACATGAGAGATAAAAAGCACACCTGTGCACAACATAATAAGAGTGCAGATTTCATAGAATCTTAAATCAAGGGCTACCTACAATGGACCTGAACTATCATCTATTCCCTATTGGACACAGGAAATTAGAAGGAGACATAGAGAGGTAAGATAACATGTCTAAGTTCACATGACTAGGAAATAATAGAGTGAATTTTCATACCTAACTCCTCTAACTAGAAATTTACTGTTCATTTCAACATATTACACCACATCTTTGTAATGAATTATTTTGAATTGACTGGTTTAGACAAATGATTATATGAAGAGAAATACATTACACAAATGAAGGAGAAATAATTGTTTAAAAAATGATTCCAGGATTTTGACCCTTGGTAACTAGTACCAATGACAACAATAGGAAAGCTGAGAGGAGGAACCAATTTTGGGGGAGAGGATGAGCTTGTTTATTCTAACAATAACAATCCATACAAGTAGAGGTGTCCTGTTGTGTGAACAAGACTGGGGAGTTTAAGGGATAGGACAAATAAATGGTAATAAGAGCTCCTTTACTCAAAGTTTTTCTTGGGAGGCTCTGAGTTACACACAGAAAGTATATGGCTGTAGGGAAATGATCCTGAATGCTCAGTTAAAAACAGAAATCAGAAGGGAGAATCATGCTGTTGGAAGAGGGGAAAAGAGGAAGAATCAATTTTGTTGCATGCTAGAAGCTCTCTTGTCTGTTGAATTTGGACAGGAATCTGAAGTGTGAAGAAAAGAAGGAAGAAGAAGAAGAAGAAGAAAGAAGAAGAAGAAGAAGAAGAAGAAGAAGAAGAAGAAGAAGAAGAAGAAGAAGAAGAAGAAGAAGAAGAAGAAGAAGGAGGAGGAGGAGGAGGAGGAGGAGGAGGAGGAGGAGGAGGAGGAGGAGGAGGAGGAGGTTTTATTGATGTTTTTCTAGGTATATCTACATACATCTTGAGTGAACCTTGCCTTCTAGCAAAAAAAAAAGCAATAGCTGACAGTGTTTACATCTGCCAGTGTATGTTATATTCCATACCTGTATGTTCCACCTCTCTACTGAAAGGAGTGGGGGGCGGGGCGGCATTGGGGTGGTGCTGCTTCCTCTTCTCTTCTCTGGGGCCAAGATTGCTCATTATAATGACTCAGTGCTTTGCTTCCTCTTAGGGCTCTTTTGGTTTATACGACTCTATTCGATTCAACAGCCGTTTATTAAGATCATGTGGCAGTCACTTTGCTAGGCGCTGGGGAAACAATGACAAAAAGGAGACCAGTCCCCGAACTCATCTGACCTCTAACCGAGGTTAGAGTGTCAAGCATGCTGCAAAAGGGATCCTCAGCCAGGAAAGTGATGGATGAGATGGCTGGTGAGGTCTCTGCTACCAGCCCGTATTTGCATAGCACTTTAAAGTACTTTCTGCTCTTCTGAAGGACTAAAGGCAATGGGTACTTGGGTTTCAACACTGTTCTTTCTTTACAGCCTACACAGTGATGCTCATGTGGTTGAACTCTACAACTCTGTAAGCATATTGTTGTCCTATTTTAACTGAATATTTCATTCGCAAAAATGACTATTTTCCAGAAACAGTTGAAAGAGTTTCCAAAGCCATTGGTCAAAGATTCCCTCCTGACTCTTCACCAGAAGTTTAATAAGTTGGTAATGTTTTTTTTCATTCTTAAGAGAAAATTGCAAAATTATGCTGTTTTGCTTATATTATTTAATTGACTTATTCATTCATGGTTCCTTCCAACTTAATGTGAATTAATATCAAAACTCTAGCTCCTTCTACCTCTGTTTTAAATATAATTTTGAAAAATGGAAATGGAATGAAACCTGTTGCTAGCATACTTTGCTCTCTGAGCAAAAGGGGAAATATTGGTACTACAGAATACTCCTATGGAGACTAACAGAGTTTCTGTAGGTCTGAAAAATGACCTATAAACATATTTAGTTATCATACCAAGATGAAATAATTTCTATAGATACTCAATTAGTTTGAGGGTAATCTTTGCAACCAACTCTAAAAAATCATGGATAAGATCAATTGCACTTGGTTGATGATTTGTTTTACTGAACTTTTCTGCTTCTTTTTAAATTTTGTTATAAGGGATGATTCTCTGGGAGGAAGAGGGGGTAGAAAATGTTCATTTTTCATTTTGGAAGAGGACCGGTGATGTCACAGGATGATATCTTGACTTTCGTGTGAATTGGATTTAAGGGAGGCAGTTGCACAAAGCTATTCTCTCTTGCACAATAGGTTATTCTGTCTTCCAGAGTCATTGAAATCTAGTAGCAATATAACAGTCAAGACACCTGGAGGTAGCCAAGATGCACTGGAAGACCTTGGCTCTTTGACGTCTGATCAAGCTCTAAGCACTCCACAGCACTTACATCAGCCACCGCCATGGTCATTGAAACAAATTGTTCTCATCTGCCCATTTTGCCCAATAGAAGTTTTCACATGCTTGAGATAAACATCCCCCTAACTCACCAATGGGTTTGAGGCCTGTTGGTTATCCTCAAACTCCTTTAGCCCACCTGATGAGATGGTTTTACTGGAGTGGCCACTGTGCATGCCACAGCTTCTTGGAGCTGCAGATGAGAGTTGAATGCCACCAAAGTGGATGAGCAGGCCTGAAAAGATCTTGGCAAGCCTTCAGACCAGAGGTGCTAGGCTTTTCTGAACAAACCATATATTCCCCATACACTGGAAAATATAGTGATATAAAAACCTATCAGTAAACTATTTAAGCTCCAAAGAAAAAGATGATGGATAAAGACTCCAAAACAAAGATTGCTGTTAGCTACTTTTCATGAAGATAATTCTATTTCCAATTAGATCCAAGAAACCTGGGTACTAATGCCAACACTAACACTGATGAGCAGCATGACTGTGGGCAAGTCAGTTCATCTCTCTGAGTTTTAGGTTCCTTATTATCTGCAAAATGTGGATATTAATATTTGTACTACCTAACTCAGAGTTATTTTGGAGGGTGTTTTATAAACCTTAAAGTATTTGTTTGTTTATTTGAACATATGTGTTTGTCATTAAATTTTGTGTATAGTTTAAAATGTAACACCTTAGGTTCAAGGTACTTTAACACTCAAAATGGTAGTTCACAAACTCTCGCCAACATGGTTACATTTTCCCTTGTCAGCAAAGGCATATAATGAAATAATATTGTAAGAAAATTTCTAATAGATTATCCTTCCCATAGACTTTACTAAAAATACATATGCCATAAGAAGGAAAAATAAACATGCAGAGTGTTCACTCATGAATAACATATATATGTGGAAGTGCAAATTACACCCCAGTAATGCAAAATCATGGAGGTTTTCTAGTGATGTCATTGTACCTCTTTCACTTGGCCTCTTCCTCATGGGATGACAGAAGTAGGTATTTTTACTTGTAGCTTCTGTGCTCATCTCTTTAAACCACCTAAGCTATCTCAGTTCCAGTCAGCTAGGGTAGAGTGGTGAGATCCTATCAATACTTCTTTAGTTAAAGTCACCAAACCCATCTAACTAAAGCCAGATAAAATGTCCCCAGGATAAAATTAAATCTTTTCTTTTGGGTCCCCCTGACTGGGCAGAGTTCAAAGACCTCTGTGACAGATAATTATCTAATTTAGGGTTCAAAGTTCCTAAGATCCTTACTGGTTTAGCATTCAAATGAATTTGATTCAGGTCAAAACATAAGCTAAAAAAGCAAGTCCATGGTTCCCTTCCCCACTACCCACCAATTCCCATCTTTATTATGCACTACTCTCAACAGTAAAGCTTCTTTTCTTTAGTGCTAAAAATAAGTCCATCTCCTTATCAAAAAATCAAACAAAGTACTAAAACCTTAAAGCAGTAAATAAGTAAGTTTTTGGTGCTGTTGTCAACATAGGTCTAAGAGGCAGTTTGTTCAAGGAAGGTTAATTTTAGTATCTTTCAACTATTTACAAAATTCCCTTCCATTTTCTCATTTGAAATTTAAGAAGTGGGCAAAGTCTCTTTTGTTATTATAAGTAAGGTAGTGAGGTATGAATGAAAGCCTACTGTCTTTGGAACCAGAGAACCTGGCTTTAAGTCCTACTTCTTGATCACTTCCAGCCGAGTGAAATTCAGGAGATCATTTCACCTCCCAGAGCTTTACTTATCTGATCTGTAAATGAGAATGATAATATTTACTCCACCTCCCTCCAAATGTGGGTGTGAATTATTATTCAAGGGAGCACACATTTTTTCAGAGATTGAGTATGGGGGAATTTGGGGATCCCTATCTAATTCCAGATACTATTTTCCATCCAACTGACTCAAAAACCTGAAGGAACTTGAATGAATGCAGATCTCTCATTGTCTAGTTCTTCCCCTAACTTCTTGCCCACAGCAGGGAGTCAAGCTTTTTTCATTTCCTTTAGGATTACCACCAATTCTTCATTATTCAAGGACTAATCTATTCAGTTTGTGGGCCATGTAGGCGCTTCACTTCCTCCTCCTGCTGCCTATCATAATGTGAAATTTATAATTCTCTTCATATTATATATACATATATATCATATATATACATATATGTATATATATGTCTCAAAAGGGACATCCAATTACTCTTTGTGTGACCCTAGACAAAGTATTTTACCTTTGTAAACCTCAGTTTCCTCATCTATAAAGTGGGCAAGTGGATTAGATGATTTAAGCTCCCTTTCTGCTTCTAAATTGCTGAGGGTTTTTTTAAAAGAATTGCAAACAAGGATCAAGTCCTACTCAATTATGCAAATTTCAATTATAAATGTGACACAAAACCTTTATTAGAAAACCTTTATATACAACTATGTACATAACTATCACTAAATAGCTGGTGACTTTGGGAAAGTCAATTTTCTCACCTTAAAAAACAAAATAAAACCCCCCCAACATATCTAATAATGCTTGAGTCGTAGGTCAGATGTTTTCTATACGTGTGATTGAATATATTAGTTCATATTTCAGAGCTTCAGTTTCTTTATCTGTGAAGTTAAACCACTAACATCAGAATTTCCAATCTCCTGGGTTATAATAGTGAGAAACTGACATCTAACAATCCCAAATTAATGAAAATGGGACTAGAACTCAGCTCTTATTTTGTAGTGACAATTGATATTTGCACAGTGTACCTTTTCCTGATCTATTATTATTAACATAAGACCCTTAATTCCTCACTCTTATCTCACAGATCCTTATCCAACAAATTATCAGCTCTCATTTCTCTCTGTAATATCGCTTGCATCCCTCCCCATTGTTTTAGAAGCCACTAGGTGGCACTGTGGATAGAGTGCTGAGCCTGCAGTCAGGAAGACAGGAATTTGAATTCTACTTTAGACATTTACTAGCTATGTGAATATGAGGTAATAACTGTAAAATAAAATAATTGGTACAGTACTTAGTGCATATTAGGTGCTTAATATGTGTTTTCCCCCTTATTTACTTATAGAATAACCACATTACCTCTTCTCTGGACTTTTACGACAGCTTCCACATTGTCTTTTGCCCACTCCCTCTGGGAGTGGGAGTTTCTTCCCAGTCCAGTTCACTCTTCACATCATGGCCAAACTCATTTTTTAACAGTATAGGTATAAAGATTTCACTTGCCTTCATAATGAACTCCAATGGCTACTTATTAGCTCTAGGACCAAATATAAACTCTATTTGGCACTTTAGATCCTTCCCAACCTGACCTCACCTCTACTTCCAGCCTTATTATGTATTATTCTCCTCATGCTCTCTACAATCCAGGCAATTTTGCCACTTCTTACTAGTCTTCATATACACCATTTATTTCTCACCCCTATGCTTTTACCTTCCCTGTTTGGAGTAAACTCTCTCCTCTTTGAATCTGGAGTCTCCATCAAGACTCAGGACTCATCTCAACTGCCACCTTCCACATGACGTTTTTCTTGATTTCCCCAGGTATTAATGCCTTCCTCCCAGCTCTAAATCTCCCTCAATCTACTTTATATATCTCTATATCTAGTATGTACATATTACTTCCCTGGAGAGAATATAAGTTCCTAGAGAGCAGGGACGGTTTCCCTTTTGACTTTGTTTCCCCAAAGCTTGACACAGTGCTCACAGTGATTATAAACTTGAAGGCAGTGACTATCTTTTGCCTTTCTTTTTTTTTTTTTGTATCTTTAATTCAGCATAATGCCTGATGCATAATAAATGTTTATTGACTGGCTAACTGACACTTAAAAAGTACTTAATAAAGGCTTACTGATTGATTGATAGAAAGATAGACAGATGATTGATAGAAAGCACTTTGAAAAAGTATAAAGTATTATACATATATTAGTTATTATTAAAAGAGGTAGAATGGGAAAAGTATGAGATTTGGAGCAAGAAAACCTGTCTCTGAAGTCCCTGCTCAACAAGTAACTTTACTCAGTCATTCAATAAGCATTTATTAAGCACTTATTGTGTACCAAGACACTTTGCTAAATACTAGAGATGAAAAAAAGGTAAAATATTCCCTACCATTAAGGAGTTCATATTCTAATGGAGCCTCAGTTTGCTTTCCCCTTCATCTGAGTAACAGGTGTATTCTGCTGATGGTCAGAACGTGAGATGGATGAAAGGGTTGTGTCAGTCATCCAGAATTCTGCCTCCTCACCTAGTCTTAGTTAGCAAATTTAGCCTTAGAAATTTACTGGCTGAGCAAATGACTGACCCTGTAAATTTGATCAGTAAATTTACTGACCCTGAGAAACTTGCTTAACCACTGTCTGGTTCAGTTTCTTCATCTGTAAAATGGGATCTTTAAAAGCACCTATTTTCCTGGTCTGATGTGAGGATTAAATGTTGTTCAGTTGTTTTCTGTCATGTCCTACTCTTCATGCCCCATTTGCGGTTCTCTTGGCAATGATACTGGAGTGATTTTCCATTTCCTTCTTCAGTTCTTTTTACAGATGAGGAAACTGAGGCAATAGGGTTAAGTGACTTGCCTGGGATCACACAGCTAGTGAGTATCTGAGGTTAAATTCAACAAGAAGATGAATCTTTTTGACTCCAGGCCTGGTGTCCTATCTACTGCGCCACCTAACTACCCCTTAAAATGGGATATTTGTAAAATGCTTTGCAAACCTTGAAGCATTATATAAATATTAGCTGCATTGTTATTATAATCTATCATTATTAAATTATCATCTTAACACTGACTATTCCTTCCAGTAGTCTAGGCTGTTAGAATTGACTCAGGTAATAGTATAACAGACTATTTAACTTGATTGGTAAAATCAAGGGCATAATTGGCCATAGTAGCTGCAATAGCAGAAATGGCAGCAAGTCTCAACCCTCAACGCTCAAGTTTCCCCCCCAAACCTCACTCTTTACTCACTCCCTTGAAGTTCCTGCTCTGCAGAGGGAGAAACGAGTTTCATCTGCTTAATATAAACTTGATATCAAGAAGGAAGGATAAGGAGGGGGGGGTGTTGACAGTTACTTAGGATACTTGCTTGGGAAGCAGGTGAGCAGCCATGCAGGAGATGATTACGGGCACTGAAGCAGGGGGGAAGTACCAGCTGGGCATGAGGCTTCTCCACCTGACTCAGACAGCTGCAGAACCGTTGCTGCTTGCCCATGCTGAGCTGCCTCTGCTTGCTCTGATCCACAGGACAGAAATGATCACTCACACAGATGCCTCAATCACCTTGAGGGATGAAGGGGATTCCTACCTTCCCGGACCCAGAGGCTGAGCAAGGAAGACACCTGGATGAGACTATGCTGCTCCATTCCTCCCCATTGCTATCACCTGGTATTTCTTTCCTTTTTTTCTTTTGACCTCATCATCACTCCTATACGTTATGTCAGATCCATAAATCAAGTCCATCCAGGTTGTCCTGGGACCAAAGTCAGCAGGAATTGGTCCTGTGCTGACACTCCATGTCATTGCCCCTAAGGTTCCAAATCTATATCCCAACAGACATATTTCCTCTATTTGCAAAATGAAGATAACAGTACTCCCACCAAGTACCTCATACAGTTATGTTACTTTACAAATGTAAGCTGCTACTACTACTACTACAACTCCAACAGCTACTACTACTACTGTTACTGCTATAGGAGAGGATATGTTTTTCTTTGTAAATAACCTGAGAAGCCCCTCCTTATTTGAAGCAACAAAATCCAAATAAATGCTCACAATGAAAAAGAAATGTGTACCATTGTTTCCTAACTTCAAATCTCCCATAAATCTTTTTTCTCCGTCAATTTCATAAAGTTGGGTAATAGCACCGAAAAAGAACTCAAAGGTCAAGCAGTCCTCCAGCCCCTTCTTTTTACAATGAGGCAACTGAGCACTGGGGAAATAAAATGACTTACCCAGTATCACACAGTGGCAGGGTAGGGATTTGAACCCAGGTTTTCTGGATCTTAAGCTGCCTCCACTTTTGGACTTGCCTACAAAACATGGGAAACCATCTGAAGTAGCCACAGTAGCAGAAAGTGCAGCAAAGACCCCTTTTGCTAATATGTCCCCTTCTGCTCTGATTCAAGTAATATAGCATTCTAGCATAATGTTTTGTTCCAATAGCAAATACTTCCATTTTCCTTAGGAACATCAAACATGGTGTGATAAGGATAGAGTATTGAACTGAATAAAGAAGACTTGGACCCCAGTTCCAGCTGGGTAGCACTGGGCCTGTAGTCAGGAAATCTCCTCTTCTTGACTTTCAAATCTGGCCTCAGATTTTCAGCTGTGAGGTCCTGGGCAAGTTATTTTGTCCTGTTTGCCTCAGTTTTCTCATCTGCAAAATGAGCTGGAGAAGAAAATGGCAAACCCCTCCAGCATCTTTGTGGAAAAAAAAAGACCAGCAACCCCAAATGGGGTCACAAAGAGTCAAACAAAACTGAATGACCGGACAACCACAGTCAGCTTCACTGTGTGACCTTGGGCATATCACTTCTCTCTTGGCCTCAGTTTCCTTATCTGTGAGGAAGCCTACATTAGTGATGTTTGATCACATAGTCATTTGGTAAGTATTTATTGACTGCTTACTATATGTCATTTGCTGTACTAAGGATACAGAGACAAAGATAAAACTTGGACTCAGTAGGTTTACAGTAGAACAAAGGAGACAACATGAGCACAAGTAATCTTTGTACATAATTAGTGTAAGGGGCCAGGGGTTGATTAAAGTAGTCCCTGATCAATTTGATGAGTTTTGCAAACAATCTGATGAGATTTCAGGGGATGGGTCTTTGTTTGGAGATATCTGAGGGGCAGCCCTCAACGAACAGTTTTTCTCTACTCACGCAGCCATCACTTTCATTTAAGGCTTGTACAACCTCTCATCTAGACTGTTGCAAGTCTCCTAATTTCTCCATATCAATCTCCCCCTACTGCTTTCCTGATGTTTTCAAGCATGCATATATTTTTCCATCCTCAAAAAATCCTTGCATGCTCTCTCCATCCCTGCTAGTTGTCATCCCACATCTCTCCTTTTTATGAGAAGATTCTCTACAATCACGGCCTCTACCTTCTTTCCTCTTGCTTTTTTCTTAACTGCAATTTGGCTTCTGATTTCATCATTCAGTTGAAACTGCTGTCTCCAAAGTTAGCAAGGATCTTGTAAATAATTGCCATATCTAATGACCTTTTCTTAATTCTCATACTTCTATATCTCTTTGTAGCCTTTGACACTGTCAGTCACTCTTTTCCCCCTAATACCTTCTTCTCTCTAGGTTTTCATAACACCACTCTATCCTGGTTATCTTGCTTGACCACTCTCCTTCTTTGGTGGATCTTTTTCCAGGTCATACCCCCACTAACACTGGGCATTGCCCAGGACTCCCTAGGGAGTCTTAGGCTCCCTTCTCTTCTCCCTATATACTATCTTACTTGGCAATCACATCAACTTCCATGGATTGAATATCATCTCTATACTGATGTTTCTCAGATCTCCTCATCCAGTCCTACCTTTTCTCTTAAACTCCCGATTTGCATATCCAGCTTCCTGTTGGACATCTCAAACTGTCCCACAGACATCTTAAACTCGACAAGTCTAAAACTAAACTCATTATCCTCCTTATTTCCTTATTACTCTACAGGGGACCACTATTTCCCCAGTCTCCTAGACTTGGCTTAGGTGTCATTACTGACTCCTAACTTTTTCCCTTGCCTCATATACAGTCAGTTGCCAAGCCCTGTTATTTTTACCTTCATAGCATTTCTTGTATATTCCTCCTTATCTACTCTGACATTGCTGCCACCTTAATATAGGGTCTCATTGCTTTATGCCTGGACGATTGCAATAGCCAACTGATCGAGCTCCTTGCCTTGAGTCTTTCCCCACTCCAGTCCTTCTACCACTCATTTATTCAATTGATCTTCCTAAAGTTCAAGTCTGATCATATCATACACCCTGCCTTATTCAATCAACTCCAGTGTCACCCTGTCACCTCCAAGATGATATCCAAACAAAATCCTATGTTTGGTATTCAAAGTACTTCATAACCCAACCTCCCTCCTATCTCGCCACACTTCCTACACCTTATTCACCACATGTATTCCATGATTTGCTAGGTGGTGCAGTGGATAGAGCACCAGTGCAGGAGTCAGGAGGACCTGAGTTCAAATCTCACCTCAGACACTTGACACTCACTAGCTGTGTGACCTTGGGCAAGTCACTTAACCCCAACTGCCTCATCCTGGGTCATCTCCAGTCATCCTGATGAATAGCATCTGGTCACTGGATTCAGATGGAGGAGAAGTGAGGCTGGTGACCTGTGCAGCCCTCCCTCACTCAAAACAAAGTCAAGCGCAAGTTGTGTCATCATTTCTCTAATGGCATGGTCTTCTTCAGCAATGAAGGACGAACACATACGCACTCCATGACTTAGTGACATCAGCCTCCTTTCTGTTCCTCACAAATAACACCCCATCTCCTGATTCTGAGCATTTTCCCTGGCTGCCTTCCATGCCTGAAATTCTCTCCTTCCTCATTTTGATCGGCTGACTTTCCTGACTTCCTTCAAGTTCCAACTAAAGTCGCATCATCTACAAGAAGCCTTTCCCAATCCCACTTAATACTAGTGCCTTCCTTCTGCTGATTATCTCCAAATTATCCAATATATATCTTGATTGTACATAGTTTTTGCATAATATCTCCCCCATTGGATTGTGATCCCCTTCAGGGTCAGAACTATTTGCTAACTTTCTTTGTATTCATAGCACTTATCATAACCTGGCACATAGTTGGTTCTTGTTGGTTTTACTTTGCAACCCGGCCTCAATCTATCTTTCCAGCTTCCATTATCTAGTCAAACTTGCCTTCTTTCTCTTCCAGACACAAAACACTCACACCTCCCATTTCCAAGCCTTTGCATTAGCAAGGAATTTTCATGCCTGGAATCTAATCCTTCTTCACTTTAAAATCCACTATCCACTCACTTTAAATCATCATTTAAAAGATGATTGGCTCATTGACCATCAAGGAGAATGATGGTTGTCAGAGAAGCCATCCACCCTCATGAGCTATAAAAGGGGAATTTAATTCTGTCTCAGTCTCCATTTCTGTCTCCAGCTCAGTCTCTGTCTCCTTTCCTGTCACTCTTCCTCTGCTAAGTCTTTTTCCCTCTCCCTCTTCCTGCTTTCCTCACCCCTTCCTCATTCCTTCCCTCTTTCCTTCTCTCTCTTTCCTCTCCCCTTTTTATTCCTTCCCTCTTTCTCTCCCCTCAGTCCTTCCTCATTCTTTCTCTCTGAGGAGACAGTGCTTGATTTGAGCCTTAAAAGAAATTAGGGATTTTGAAGACTGGAGGTGAAAAGAGAGAACATACCAGGTAGAGGCAAAAGCTGGGCAAAGACTCAGAGGAGGAAAAAGGAATATTGTATCCAAATAATGGCAAGTAAACCAGTGTGTCTGGTCTGAAGGTGAATGAAGGAAGGGATCGTGCAACAACCCTGGAGGACTTGGAAGGCTCCTTCCAGCTCCAACATTCTACACTTCTAGGAGCCCTTTGCTGGGAGACCTAGAGAGGGCAAGGGACTCAGAGGCCTGACCTCCTGATGGTTTTACCTGGTCTCTCTTCATATGACTCCACTGGCCTCTCACTCTCCAAGGTGCTATTTTATGACTATAGGAGACTTCGCTGGTCCCCTACAACCATGACTTCGCTTGGCAAGTTTTTACTGAATATTCATTATGTGTATAACACATAGTAAAGCATGTTTCTTTCTGCTAGGGGGGTTAAAGATTAAATAAGACACAACATTTCCCCACATGAAGCCCATGATCTACTTGGCCCATGGGACATGTACTCAAATAACCAGAATACAAAGTGACATGATAAATGTGTATATATGAGTTCAGATATGGGAAGAGTACTAAAAGGGCAGATGCAGAGAAGGGGAATATGAGAATTTAATCTAATAAAAATATATGTCACTGCAATAGTCATTGTGCTAGGTTAGAGACAAAAAAGACAAAAATGAAGGAACTCCTGCCCTCATGAAGCTTACACTATATTAAGGAGAGGCAATTGTCACACAGATGTATAAATAGAGAGTCACGGGCAAGGGAAGGAACATATAAATACAGAGTTGTTGGAGGGAAGGAAGAGCCAGGGAGATCAGGTAAAGCTTCAGAGAAGAGATAACACTTGAGTGGAGCCTTGAAATTGTTGATATTCATCCTTCATTTTCAAAGATGACCAGACAGCTAAGGGTTCTGAGCAGAGAGGAGGAGGGAGTTTACTCAAGGTAGGAGGAAGATTTGTACAAATACTTGGCAGAAAACAGCATGATGAGTTTGGGGAATATCCAGTAGTCCAATTTGCTTGAGCAAAAGTGTCAAGTTCTGGTTTGTTCTTGGATTGTTCTCCAGTTGGGTCAGTCACGTAAAATAACAGCAACACCTTATAATGTTTCAACGTTTACAAGGTTCTATCCTCCCAACAGTCCTGTAAGATAGTGAGTACTGGTATTATTAACCTCACCTGGCATGTGAGGAACCTGAAGCCCAGCGAGATTGAGAGACTTTCCCATGGTCATATAGTGTTAGAATCAGATTTCAAACCCAAGACAGTCAGTCCCAAGTATAAGTTTAATGACCATACTACTACATCAGATAATTACATGGAAAGCTAATTATCTCCCATGTATTTCTACCCAACGGAGATTCTTTCGAATTAAACTGCTCCTCTTTTAAAATGTAAATACTCCCCAGAGGGTTGGGCTTGTTGACCTTTTATACTTGGTAGTGAATTTCTTTACTTAAATAATCCAATATTCTTTTGAGAATGGGAGTTTTGCAAGAGGAGAGAATGAAAATAAAATTTTGGAGTTTGTAACACTTTCTGGGAGGAAGGCAATCATGATGAAAAGTTAGGAACTTCATGCAAGAGATGAAGTACATATACTTCACTGACATAGAAACTTACCTGATTTAAACTCCATTGAAAACTTATGCATTATAATGAAGGTTAGGTTTGGAAAAATGGAATTTTCATCAGCTGATGAACTCTGGAACTGCTGGGTGGGGTGTTTCCTTCTGGGCAAGTCACTGATAGAGACCATGTCCAATGGGGAGGAGGGGAGAATAAATTGTCTTTCTCTCCCCCTCTCCTAAGGGATTTCCTCCCAAAGTGTTCCTGAACCTATAATGCCATATTCTCGCTCTCATTCTAATTCTCTCTCTCTTTCACAGACACACACACACACACACACACACACACACACACACACACACACACACACACACACTTGGGCTTATCTATTCAAAGTCTCCAAGAATTAGGCTAAACCAATCAAATTTTTTTTCCTTCTAACTTAGAGAACTGTTCAAACTCTGCAAAAGGTTATAGGAAAACTCTTTAACACCTTAATACTCATTCTTCATGTCTTGTTGCGGGGTGATAGAAAAATTCCCTAACATCTCCTTTACAAAAGGATATTAAAAATATGGCAAGTAAATATATGGGAACTTTTTGAGGAAAAGCACTAGCAGTCAGTCAACAAGCAATTATTAATTACCTGCTAGGTGCTAGGGCACTGAATTAAGTGCTAGAGATATAAAGAAAGGCAAAAAACAGTCCTTGCTCTCCCAGTCTAGTGGACAACAACATGCAAACAATTACATATAAGTAAGATAAATGCAGGGTAAATTGGAAATAATTAACACAGAAAAGGTTCCAGTGTTAAGGGGAAGCAGAGAAAGTTGTGACTTAAAAGGAAGTGAAGGAGGACAAGAGATGGAGGTGAGAAGGGAAAGAATTCTAGGTACGGGGGACAATCTGAGACATACATCAAAACTGGGAAATGGAATGTCTAGCATGAGGAAGAGCGAGGATGCCTGCAGCACTGGATTAAAGAGAAGGTGGAGGAAAACACAAAAGGCCTCATGTAGAAGCTTAGCTTTGAAGGAAATAAGGAATTCTATGAGGTAGAAGTAAGGATGGAGTGCATTCCAGTGTCCAAGAAGGACAGTCTACACAAAGGGAGAGAGTTGGAAGGTATAATATCCTATGTGAGGAACAGAAAGCTAGTTGGGGTGTGTTAAGGACTTTAAATGGCAAAAAGAAGTTTATACTTTGTCCAAGAGGCAGTAGGTAATTAGTAAAGCTTCTCTAGTGGATGGAAGAATTGTATGGTACTCTGGGCTGGGCCTGACTCAGCCCAGTTTCCTGGTAGTTAGGTTTGATAATGGAACAAAATGAGACTTTTCCTTCATTCACCAGTTAACAAGAGGTTTATTTAGCTATAGCTGCTAGGTGGTGCAGTAGATTGAGTGCCAAACCTGAAGTTAGGAAGGCTCATCTTCCTGAGTTCAAATCTGGCTTCAGACACTTAACTAGATGCATGTCAACTGGGTGAGTCACTTAACCCTGTTTGCCTTAGTTCCTCAAATGTAAAATAAGCTCAATAAAGAAATGGAATAAAATAAAGAATAATTATAATGAATAATAAAGAAACATTCCAGTATCTTTGCCAATAACCGAAACAAGTGAATAACAACCATAACATAATCAAGAAGTGTTTAATTTAATTAAATGAACATTTATTAAGCACGTACTGTATGCTAGGCCATAAGTTAAGTGCTGAGGTTGGAGGAAAAAGGCCAAAGACAGTTCCTGCCTTCAAGGAGCTTACTAATGGGATGAGACTACATGCAAGCAAATCTATGCAAAGCTAGCTATATACAGGATAAATAGGAGATAATTAGTTATTATTAATTAACTGTTAATTAACAGACACTGGAGATAAGTGGGTAGGGAGGCTTACTGTAGGAGGCAGGATTTCATTTGGGACTTAAAGGAAGCCAGGGAGATCAGTAGTCTGAATTGGCTCAGGAGTCTAAGTCCCCACGCACTGGGGAGAGGGAACCAACAAGCATTTATAAAGCACCTGCTATATGCAGCCACTGTGCTACAGAATATTATCTCATTGGAGTCTCACAACAATCCTGCAAGGTAGGTGTAATTATTAGCCCCATTTTACAGTTGAGGAGACTGAAGCAGATAGTGGCGAAGTGGCTTGCCTAGTGCCACACAGCTATGAAGTGTATGTGGTCACATTTGAATTCAGGTCTTCCTGACTCCAGGTTCTGTGCTCTATCCACTATACTACCTAGCCTAAACAAGGCAAATGAAAATAACTGTAAATTAGTGTTACCAGACTGAGAGGCAAGTAAAGAGAGAGCTGGCTGACTGAACAACAGCAAAGCACTTAGAAGTGTTGGCCAGAGGACCGTTTGACACCTCTGCTTAGGATTCCCTTAGATATCTATGCTGACTTGAATTAGTGAAGGGAATTTCTTATACCAGTAAAATCGTAGGTTGACTCCATATTCCTATCCTTATCATTAGACTGCAAGACAACTCCTTTTATTGACTGAATGAAATGAATACTGGATTTGTAGTAAGGTGACCTGGGTCCAAATCTTGATTCTGCCCTTTACTTTGTGGTACAATAGAAAGGTCTGCCCCCCATAAGCATATTTCGGGGTGTCATTGTGTGAAGGTAAGCAGAATAGATATCTCTAGCCTCTTCCACCCCACCTACCTTTTCCCAAGAAAAATAGGGGAGGAAGTTGGGGCCAACAGAAACTCAACTATTTTGCTCTCGTCAGAGAAGCATGCCAGAGTAGAATTTTAGCTATCTGATCAGATAGGGGATATGATTTTTCAGGTGGAAGCTACTTCTGATAGCTGTTTCATTACAGGGAGGGGAAGTGGGACCTTCAGATTTATATCCAAGGTTTGATTCCTTTCCTACAAAATATTAGTTCTACAATGAATCCGCATATAGCAATTAGCCAAGAAACTCATTTATCCAAATCATTAGCAAAAACAGAAATCAGAGAAAGTATACATGTGAGAATATATCAGGGAATACCGAGTGAAGGAACTCTCCCATCGGGAATGTGGTAACTGAGTTCAATCAGGAAAAAGTTCAATCTTATCCAAGGGGAAGTTCCCAGCAAACTGGGGGTGGCATCATGATAGAGATTGCCATCTCCTCTTATGTTGGCTTCTTTTCAGAGTCCTTTCCTTCAGCATCCTGAGGTGGGGTTGGAGTCTTCCATCTTTTGTCTCAAAACTGGAACTTCCAACTTTTGTCTCAAAGCCAGAAGCGCCCACAATGACTGCAGAGCTCCAAGAGACTCTAACTCAAAAAGGGTCTGAAGAAAAAGGAAGAGCTCTCCACTGTCCTGCTTTGGCCAACTCCACCAGCCCCTCACTTAGTCATGGGACATTGATCTCCACTAATACAGAAAGAGCCTCATACCAATGGGTTTTGGGATTTTAGTAACAACTACATATGTGACCTTCGGCAAATCTTCCAACTTCTCTGGGCTTCAATTTTCTCATCTATAACATGAAATTGTGACTAGATGATCATTAAGCACCATAGAGAAGAGAATGAGTTGATTAATTTTATTGAACGTCTCCTCTCCCACCCTTTCTTCATTTTTATTACAAGGGATGACACTCTAGGGTAAGGAAGAGAAGAGGGAAATGGAGATGAGAGAAAAACAAACATGTCAATAAAAACTTTTAAAAATGTTGGTTGGATATTTACTGCTGAACCTATTTGTCTCATGGATTTTGTAGAAAGTTTACAAGGATTAGCTCTGGTCAAGTCACTTAACCTCTCTGTGATTCTCTAAAATGTGGATTAACTGACTCATTATTGTTTTGAAAAATAACGAAAATGACAACAGCAAACCAGCTCACAGATATTAAGGGTTTTAATATGCATCAGTTGGCAGTGTCTTGGGGGTTGTACCATTTAAATCCTGTTACAAAAAATGCCATTAGAGCAAAAACATTGAGACTCCACCAGTGGCCATTTATTCCAGCAGTATTTAATACCACATAATTCTAGCACAACCAAATCAATTGGACAGTCCCATGCAATTTGTTATGAGTGGTTTTGGACTATATTGGAATAAATATTCTCAGCCAAAGATTGACTCACTTACTCTCTCTCTCTCTCTGTCTCATATTCATGGATTCCCTTCAACTTCATTTATCCAAATTTTGCAACTCCCTTTTCAGTTCTGACACCTTTGGCTCTCACTTATACAAGGATTGTTATTTATTTACCTCCACATTATCTCCAGGTACCAGTTTTCCTGCTCTTCTGGTAATTTGCTTTTGACAACCTCTCCATAAAATTTCCTTCCCATCAGAAACAAATACTGGACAAAGCATGAACCTGTCAGCCAGTTATTAAATTTTCAATGTGAGCATTTACACCTCAAAAATTGGTAAATACTACAAGTCAGGGCTTGATTTAATGTTTTGTCAATTGTCTAGACTTAAAATGATGGAGAAAATTCAGATGACTCAAACTAAAAAAATGTGTGATGCATATTTTTTGAGAGGCAGTTATTAAATATTTTCTAATAGTCTCTTGCTTCTTATCCATTCCAACAATCTTTATTTAGATTCCTAGTTGGTACATTTTGATTAGGAAAACTGCTCAAAGAGCTCTGCAGTGTATTCTGTGTTCTGGATCATTCTGCATTGCTCAGGAGCACTAGCTCTGACATTCCAGAACCTGAGTTCAAATTCCAGCTTTGATGCTCTTACTACTTGAATATCTTGGGCAAGCCACTCAGCCTCTCTTGGCTTTACTTAAGCTTCTTCATCTGTGAAATGAGTCACTTAACTTCTACTGCCTTAATCTATTGGAAAAAGAAATGGCAAACTACTCCAGTATCTTTGCCAAGAAAACCCCAAATGGGGTCACAAAGAGTCAGACATGACTGAAAAATACTGAACAGCAAATAACAAATCAATACGTTAGGATCTTCTGGATGCATACTTGACTTAGCTTTAAAATGTACTATTATCTGTTTGATTGTATTTTTATTTATTTTGTTAAATATTTCCCAATTACATTTTAACCTGATTCCTATCCCACTTAGGAGTATAGCCTCTGGATTAAGTGACTTCTGAGGTTCCTTCTATTTCCAGATCTAAGATTTCATGATCATACAAATATTTGGTATCATTTGTTATGTTACAGGTTAAGACTGAACCGTTGGTTGGAAGACTGTTAGGCAACTGACATCATTGGTCCTTGGTCAACAGAAGAGTCTCAGACCTCCCTCAATTTCATGAAATCTACGTACATTAAAAAAAATTCACACTGACTCCTTTCCTTCCTCCCTCCTCTCTTTTCTTTCTTTCTTTCTTTCTTTCTTTCTTTCTTTCTTTCTTTCTTTCTTTCTTTCTTTCTTTCTTTCTTTCTTTCTTTCTTTCTTTCTTTCTTTCTTTCTTTCTTTCTTTCTTTCTTTCTTTCTTTCTTTCCTTTCTCTCTCTCTCTCTCTCTCTCTCTCTCTCTCTCTCTCTCTCTCCCTCTCTCTCATAGATGCACATCTCTGTGGTTGGACAGTAGTTTCATTATGTCCAACTCTTGTGACCTCATTTAGGGTTTTCATGGCAAAAACACTGAAGTGTTTTGCCATTTCCTTCTCCAGTTCATTTTATAGATGAGGAAACTGAGGCAAACAGGGTTAAGTGAGTTGGCCAGGGTCACACAAGCCAAATTTGAGCTCAGGTCTTCCTGACTCCAGGCCTGACACTCTATCCACTGTTCCATCTAGCTGATCACACACACACACACACACACACAGCTCTATATAAATGTTAGCTATAAACTGACCTTGTTATTCCTCACAGATGGCATTCCACCTTCCAGCTCTTTGCCTTGGCATAGGCTACCCTACCCCACCCTCCCATGCTTGGAATACACTCAGTCCTCTTCTCTCTGTCTTAGAATCCTTAGCTTCCTTCAAACCTCAGCTCCAGCATCACCTACGCAAGGCCTTTTTTGCTCTCTCTCTCCAGCTGCTAGTGACCTCTCTCTAAAAGGACTTTGTATTTATTTTGTCTCTGTTTTGCACATACTCATATGTATCCATTTTGTTTCCCCTGATCAAATGTAACCTTCTTGGCAGAGAATATTTCATTTATGTCTTTGAAACCTAAACACCTCATAGGATGCCTAGTATATAATAGGTGTTAAGTAATTCTTGTTGATGGTTATTTCCATCTTTATTCGCCACTTTACATTTTACTTATTTTTTCTTTAACTGGGACGTGTTTTCTCTGTAAAAGCTTTCTCTCTCTCTCTCTCTCTCTCTCTCATTGAGAAACAGAGACAGAAACAGAGAGATAGACACAGACATAGAGAAACAGAGATAGAGACACTTAACCAAACAGACAAATAGACTAAACGTGCCCATTTATATGCTCATAGCATCATAGTTCTAGAGATGGAAGTGACCATTCAACTCCTTCATTTTCTAGTTTAGGAAACTGAAGCCTCATGGAGGTTAAGTGATAAACTCAAGGCCACACAGGTAGCGTCCAAGAAGGTATTTAAATCCTTGTCCTATCCTATGACTCCAGAGCCTGCCCTCTTTACACTGTTCCCCACTGCTATTATTGGTGCTATTATCATTCCCATTTTAGAGATGAGTATACTGGAGCTCAGATATGTTAACTGCCTCAGGGTCACACAGATACAATATGTTGATGTATTTGTGTTTTCCCCCAAAATCAAATAGGGCAGAGAGGCAACACACTATACAGAAAGGGGCACAAGTCTTGGAGTCAAAACTAGACCCACTGGGTTTCAATGACTTCTTTCTCTGGGTGTCAGTTTCTCTATCTATAAAATGAAAGGGTTGGATGAGAAGACCTTGAAGGTCTCTTCCAAGGCTGCTAGTTGCAGATTCTTTTATTTTGTGACCTAGTCATATGAATGCCTGCAGCTAAAAAGTAATATTTTTTTTCTACACAGTGATTTTTGCCCCACGACATCAGAAGCATCAAAGACAATTTGCAGGGGAGCTCCATAAAACAAAACTATAACCCTTCTCCCACCCCCCATTCTCTATCCATTTATTTTGTTCCAGAAGGAGTGGTATGAAGTCTCCCAAAACCTCCAGACTATAGGGTCCTCGCCACCCTTCCCAATTTGTGTATTGGCCTTTATATTAAATAAACTTTCAGAAGTCTGACCATCTGTTAGAAAAGAATGTAAATCTGAAATTAATGGGCTCAGAGACAGCCTGAATATGCTCATGAATGGTAAAAATACTGGTCACCAGTGAGTACTACTGTAGCAACAGTGTGAACTTGTTTAATTGGAATTTCTCTTTTTGCCTTCATTTGGAGACAAATCTTGTTTTCTATCCAAAATTGAAAGAGGAGATCTGCAAGGAGAAATTGCCTTGGGGGTGGGGGAAAGGAGACTACGAAGGGTCAGAGCTGGTGGGAGAGAACTCTTACTAAATAGAAATGGAAGCCAGATGAAGAATTGAGACTCCTCCACAGTTCTAAAAATAAATCACTCTTTCTGATACCTACATACTAGTCCCCAACAGTACTGTAGCTAGGAATTCTTTTCACTTGAGTAAAAATCCGCTCAGGGCATGGACAGTACATAGTGTGATGGAGGAGAGGGTGCCAGCATAGAGGACAATCTGATTGAAGGGACAGTCATACTAGGAGAAGGGATGGTCTGCTTCCTAAAGCATCCATGTAGAGGTTAAGAGGGAAAGGGTGACATAAGACAGGGGTACAACAGAGGAGGGTGGTCTGGGAACAGTTACACCATGCACTTCTGGAGGACCTTGAGGTGAGGTGAGGGGACAGAAGTTGACAGAAGAAGGCAGACACTTCCCCAGGGAAGAAGTATACCCCTCCAACTGGATTTTGGAAGGCTGTGGCAAAGCCTCATTCACTCCATGCTAGGTACATTTCTGGTGTGTAACACGGATTCCAGGTTCTCTGTCTCTCCCCATTTCAGTCCCTTTCAACACAAATCATGCATGTTTACTGATATTTCTCAAAACATGTCCTAGGAAGGTAGGCATGTGACCCAGAGAGGCAGAGAAGGGTATATGATATGATAATGGCTTTCCAGAGTCAACAATTTCTTCCTAGGGGAGGTACAAATACAGTGTCCATCAATATCCGCTCACAGGTGTGACCCACAGGCCCATGACAGTATTTCTGAACAACTTCCTGTCCCAAATTTTAGTAGCTCAGCAGCTTATTCTTATGAACAATGACTACGAGAGAAGCTTCTTTTCTTTCCAGGCCCTGAGAGCTTGGCAGGCTCATAAGTTTTTAAAACAGACCCCAAGAAATGTGCTGACATGAGCCTGGAGATTTGCTCAAAACACCTGCCTTGTGGTTCACCTGGTGCTTAGAGATGCTTTCCTAAGAAATCCAACTGTACTTTCCTCTGGACGAGGAACTTCAGCATCTTCGAAGACAATCCAGACTTGCTACATTCATCATTTTGCTTTTCTCTATACATTTCACAACAATCATGAAGAGAATGAGTTGTTATTTTTGAAAAGAGTGCCCACACTTGCTTGTTTCCTCTGATATTCCTGAGGTGGGAAAAGAATTAACTAAAAATGTTCGGAGTTAGATTTCTCTCTCTCTCTCTCTCTCTCTCTCTCTCTCTCTCTCTCTCTCTCTCTCTCTCCCCCTCCCTCCCTCCCTTCCCCTCTCTCTTTCTCTCTCTCTCTCCCTTTCTCCCTCTCTGACTCTCTTTGCCCTCCTTTCCCCTCCCCTCCTCTCTTCTCCTATCTTTCTCCCCTGTCCCCCTCCCCATTGCCTGAGGATACATGTTGGATTTCATCCTTCCCCTAGGGTTCTCCAGTATTTTTAGGGGTTGGAATGTTTCTCTAGTCTCTGCTTTGACTTAAACCTCCACCAACTGTGTTCTCCCAATTTTAGGGGTCCAAGCACTGCAGGTCCACTTATTTACTTAATAATAAGATTAGATTTTATAGAGAAATAAAGGTAAAACAAAAGGAGGCATACAAACATTTCCAATCCCTTAATTCCTAGACACCACTTTGCTCCTGAGGGAGAGGAGGTGGATTACCTTCATGTTTTAGCTCAGATCTCATGTCAGTCCCACCAAGTTTCAAGTCCAAATTGCCTGCCACTAAAATTCCCTGGACTCTAGCTTTTCATGGCTTCCCTGCTGGTCTGGACTGGTGTTATCTGGCCTAGAATCTTGGGCTCCAAGGTCCCTGTCACTGAAGTTCCTGTTTCAGAACTCTACTCCCTGCACCTAGAACTTGAAAGGACAAAAAATGGGACCAAAACTCCAAGCCCATTTCTAGAGCTGAAATGAAGGGGAAGGGAGCCCCTAGCCCAGCTTATTGCACGGTGCTCTTGCTATGAGCAAATGAATCCTTCACTCCTGAACACCATCAGAAAGAAGGAGTGGACCACCTGGGAAAGAGAAAGACTGTGCTTCAGGTATGTTTAAAGACACAGACAATTCCAGCTATGTAGCCAATGGAATGGGGCTGCACCCACCCAGGTGCCAGAAGGCTAACGCGGAATGTCCTACCATCCAAAGTGGATGCCTCCATCATAGGTCATCTGGGCATATGCTAAATCTTCATTACACAGGCAACAAAGAAAGAGACTTGCTTCTACTGGTTAATGCCTTTTGAATGTACACCTCAATACCTAATCAAAATAGCCTTTCTTCCCTACATGATTAACAGAACAGAAATAATCATAAAACCCTGGTCCATGCTCTCTCATCAGGCACTTCTAGGATCAAGTTTACTTAGTGCCTATATTCGCAGGATTAAGTCCTTATTGACTTATATAAGTAGTTACACAGTGGATAGAGTACTTGTATTAGAATCAGAAGACATCTTCATGAACTCAAATCTGACCTTAGTATTCATTAGCTGTGTGACCCTGGGCGCACAGTTGACCCTGTTTGCCTCAGTTTCCTCATCTTTAAAATAAGCTGGAGAAGGAAATGGCAAACTACTTTGGTTTCTTTGCCAAGAAAACCTCAGAATAGGGTCACAGAGATTAGACACAACTAAAATGACTGAACAAAAATTCTGAAGAGAGATCCAAACTAACAGTATGAGAGATTCATGGAGGGGCAGGTCATTATAACTGGTGGGATCAAAGATCAAGAAAAACTTCGTAGAGGAGATGTACCTAAGCCAGGCATGAATTTCAAAAGGTAAAAGATGTGGGGAAAACTTCTAAGAAAGGGATTTTAGGCATAGGGTATATCATGAACAAAAACGTGTAAACTGGACAACCAGAACAAGGTCAGGAAACAAGTAGTAGACTGGTTTGGCTGCAACACAGAGTCAGAATAAATAACAAGACTGGAAAGGTAGGTTGAAGGTTCAATACCCAGCTGGGAGTTTGCACTTTATTCTAGAAGCAGTGGGAGTTCTCTGAGTCACATATCGTCCCACTGTGAATTGTCCAGTCGTTCTGGAAGATAGTTTTGGAATTGTGCAAGAAAAGGTACAAAAATATTACTCCTAACCTTTTACCTGGCAATCAAGTTTGGACCTTCAGGAAGTAAATGCCAAAATAAAAGATCCATCTGAATGAAAATATTCACAGCAGCACATTTTACAGTAGCAAAAATTGGAAACAAATTGGGCATCTAATGAATGGGAAATGGCTGAATGAATTATGTGCAAGGAATGACAAATACGAAGAATTCAAAGAAATGCAGGAAGAATTGTATGAAGTGATGAAGGGGCTTCGAAGAAAGCGGAATCAAAGGAATAGTATAGACAGTTACTACAACTTTGTAAATGAAAATAACTTTGAAAGGTAGCAACATTCAAATAAAGAACATTGGATCACATTGGTACTAACTTATTTTCTCCCAACAATAATGTTATTTACTCTTCTGATGCCCTTGCAACTTGATTTAATTTAATTTCCATTAATATATTTTGTCTTTGCATCACATTTATTCCTGAATAAATCCTTTCCCTTTCCCTTATCTCCTCTGAAAACAAAGATTGAAATAAGAAGAAAAACATCCAGCAAAACCAACTAAAACATTCACTGCTTCGGACAGTATATATAATATTTCACATCCATGGTTTCTCCCCCTTACCCTACCTCTGCAATGATGGGAGGAAGATAATTAACATTTGTAAGTTACCAGAGGACAGAGACTGGAGTTTAAAAATTATCATCATCATCATCGTCGTTGTTATTGCTTTCTTTGTTCCCAGCGCCTAGTGTGATATTTAGCATATAGTAGGTATTTAGTAAATGTTTATTGAGTTGAACTGTTGAATATGCCCAGCTTTTCTTTTAATAAATGGGTGAATACTAAAGTTGCATGGGCTATAAGTGGTAATCACTCTTTTATATTGCTTTACAGAATTGTTTTCTAGGATTTGATTAGGAGTACACTAGAGGTTGGTATGATGTGTTGAAAGAAAAAGTAGCTATAAGAATATATAAAAAAAAAATAACCCGGAGGCTCTACTCTACCTGCCTCTATCCCTTAAGATCTGCACCTACCCCAAAACATAGGGAAGGAAGATGAGCTTCTCTTAGGAAGTTTGTCTTGTCCTCATCCCCTTCCTAATCTCACAGGAGAAATCAGGAAGGAAGAGGAAGAGGGCGTAGGCATGGTGAAACCTCATGGGAAAAGAGATCAAACATACTGGAAGCTTCCTTGACCTCGGGGGTCACAGGCCACTTAGACGAAATCAGTCAGTTCAGTCCTGGGAGGCCACCCTCACTGCTAGCACTTGAAACCAATTCAGGAGTGACTTCGAAAGTCTCCTGTGCCTGAGGGTGTCGGGCCAGGGCAGGAAGGGAGCGATTAACCGCAGAGGGAAGGGGAGATGGCTTCCTCAGGAATGGTCCCATATAGAAAGAAGGCAGGATGCTGCCTGCATAAAGCAATCTGACAAGAGGGTGTCAATCTGTGAAAAGGACCCTGGAAACTGCAGACCGCCTGCTTGACTTCCTCTATCCCTCCCCGCTCAGTTTGCTTAGAGTTGCAGTGAACCAACCATAAGAAACACCATTTACCACTGGATGCATTTCTACAGTTTTCCCACTCCCCATCCCCAGATTTTTGTTTCATTTGAGGCTGAGAGGTTTATGCTTCCATACAGGAAAAAGCAAGAAAACCTTGGTAAGCCTTTCTAAGCTTTCCTGACTGCAGAAATCCCGGGAGAGCTCAAACACACACCCTGCTTTTTGCTAAAGGCAAACAAGACACGCATCTTATACATGTAAGTTGACTTTTTTTTAACCAGAAATTAGGATTGGCAACCAAGCAGTCCATAAACACGCATTTATTAATCACTTAGTATGAGCTTTTCAAGAAGGACTGAAATCACAAAGATAAAAGTGATAGAGTATCTTCAAAGAGCTTAAATCTACAGACTTGAAGTTGAAAGGATGTTAGTGAGTGGTTCGGACTCCTCATTTTATAAATCAAGATATGGAAGTGAAGAAGGGTTCACGATATTTTCCCCACAATAAAAATGGAAGTTCTCTGAGGCTAGAACTACTTTTTCCTTCAGTCATCCACATCCCTATAGTCCCCCTACAGTACTATGTACATTGTAGGAGTGGCGTTTATTAATCTGATTTCCCCAAAGTCACACAGGATGCAAGTGTATAAACAAGGATTTGAACACAGTTCTTCTGATTCCAAATTCAGCGGTTTTTCCACTTCATCATAGCCTCACATAAAGCTTTTGTAAATCCTCCTTATGTTTTCTTTTCTTGAAATCAGACCATCTTGGCCTAGCACTCTGGAATGCCTCAAAGTTGAATACTCACAGGAGCTAGCATTCCCTATACTGACAGCCCAACTCCATTGTGCTTTAGAGAATGATCTTCTTGAGCTCCTGAGACGAAGAAACATCCAACGCCTAGGCTCAAGGTCTACTCCTCCACCATGGGATCTGAGATCCAGGGACACTGTCCTCTTGTGAGGCAGGACCCTCCAGCTCCCCAGGCTGTGCATTTTCCTTGACTGTCCCTCATGCCTGGAGCACTCTCCTTCCTCATTTCCACTTCCTGGCTTCCCTGTCTTCCTTCAAGCTTCAGCTAAAATCTCACCTTCTGCAAGTTAGCCTTTCCTGATCCCCTTTCGTGTTAGTGTGTTCCCTTTGCTGATGATCTCTCATTTATCCTGTGCATGTCTTGTTTGTACATAGTTGTTTTGGGGGTTGTCTCCCCCATTAGACTGTGAGCCCCTTGAGAGCAGTGACTGTTTAGTTTTTCTTCTACTTTATATTTCCAGCATGTGACATAGTGCCTGGCACATAGTAGGTTCTTAATAAATGCTAGTTGACTGACTGGCTTTGGGTAGAACTTACTGGAGTGTGCACTGTGCTGTGGTAGTCTTCCAGAACCAAGAGTCACTTCCATGGCTCGATGAGGAGGGCTTCTCGAAAACCTAGCATACAGAGAACATTGAATAAATGTTTGCTGAATTGGACTATTTGTTGAAATTTGGAAACTATGGTCACTATATACATACAATCTGGGAGTTATACATACATATACCTCTATCTGTAAACAGTTGTATAATTATACATAAAAACAAAGTTCCATATATTTGGCGTTGTTCAGTTGTTTCAGTCTTGTCCTAACAAAGATACTGGAGTGATTTGTCATTTCCTTCTCGAGCTCATTTTATAGATGAGGAACTGAAACAAACAGCGTGAAGTGACTTGCCCAGGGTCACACAGCTAGGAAATGTCTAAGATCAGATTTGAACTCAGGTTCCTGATTCTAGACCAAACATTCTATTCACTGTGCCACTTAGCTGCTATATAGTAATATATACATTGTCTCATCTGATCCTCACAATAACCTTTGGAGTAAGAGTTACAGGTATTATTAAGGCTGCCTTATAGTTAACAGAGAGGCAGCATGACTAGTGGAGAAAGAGCTGGTCATAAAGCCAGGAAGCTGTGGGTTCAAGTCTTTCCAATGGATGGGGGAGAGTAAAGGGAGGGAGAGAAATTAAACTGAATATTAAAAATACAAAATAAAAAAAGACATGAGGAATTATGGTTTGATGGGTAGTGAGGCTAGCTAGGAATAATTTGTTAATGTTGGAACAATGCTTGTGATCAGATATTCTTAATCTGTCACCAAGAATTAATTTCCTGAGAAATGGAGAGTTCTGTGGGCCTGGCTTGACTTAGACTCAATCACAGGGTTCAAGCTTGGGAATGGAATAAAATGAAATCCTTAGAGAATATATATCTTTTAAAAGTTTTCTAATCAAAAGCATGGAAAGGGGATTTTGTAAAGATAGTGTTAGTTAGGTTGGACACAGCTTCCTTCTTTTGCACATTTGCCATGGTAACACAACAGATCAGAAGAATATGTTGATTCTTACAGCAACGGGATTTCAGTCAAGCCTGAGGAAGCTTGGCTCCTCCTCTGTTGGGCTTTTTGTGCCATACGTGGTTGGGAAGCCATGTCAAGGGCTCTTGCCTTAGTCCCTTGGATCAATTAAATCTTGAAGAAATTTTCATTGTCTTTTTAGGGAAAAAAAGAGCCTAACCTATATGGCATAGATGTTATTGTTGAAGGTGATGAAAGAACAAACCCCCCAATTTTTTAAAAAAATAGATGATGCCTATCTTGTTATATGGAATGAATGGCACACAGAATCAATGTCAGAGCCAACATGGATTGATGGAACAAGTAGTAGATTTGGAATTTCAGTATTTGGATTTGAGTCTTGGCTCTGTTACTTTTGTGACTTTGAGATGATTCCTTAATCTCCTTGGGTAAACTCAGTTACCTCCATGGTAAAATGAGTGAGGATCTCTGAGCCTCCATGCAGTTCTGAAATCTGTGTTCATCTATATGGATCAGTGTATACAAGATTATCCCGAGGACTGGATTAATAAATTAAATGAAGCAATATGCCCTTTAATACAAGTATTAAAATACATGGCTCAAAGAGTTTTTATCTCCTTGCAAGGAAGGAAGGAAAGAAGGAGGGAAGTTGCCTTCAAAATCACAAATAATCTTCTTATCTCACATAACCTTTACTAAGAAACAAAGTAATATGGGGGTGGCACACAGTGGGTAGAATGCCAGGCCTGGAGTCAGGAGCACTCATTTTTATGAGTTCAAATCTGGCATCAGACACTTAATAGCTGTATGATCCCAACAAAATCACTTAACCCTTTTTGCCTCAGTTTCTTCATCTGTAAAATGATCTGGGGAAGGAAATGGCAAACTGGTATATCTGCCAAGAAAACACCAAATAAAGTCACAAAGAGTCCGACAGCAACAAGAGTAATAAAAAAATAAGCACATGAAAGAGACAGTGTGTGCCCTTAAAATACCAAGTATGCTTCAAGTGCTGTCTATGCCAAACAGTATTTGGTGAACTGCAGAGGGAGACCCTATGGATTTCAGTTCCCTGGTATGTTTTTTCTCTTAGCAGTCATGCTGTTCCAGTGGAAGCTGCATAGTATAGAGGAAAGAGTCCTGGATTTGCACTCATCATACCTGAATTTAAATTTTGACTTTGCTACTCATTACCTTGGGCAAATCACTTATCCTCTCTGGGAATCAGTTTCCTCATCTGTAAACTAAGAAATTTTGACTGGATGACCTCCTAAAGTCCCTTACAACTTTGGAATTATAATCCTATGACCTGAAATTTGATCAATATTCATTTTTTTTTTTTTGGTGGAAAGCATACAAGATTTGGAATCAGAGGGGAAATACTACTTCCAGTTGCTGTTCAATCATGTCCAACTCTTTGTGACCCAATTTGGGGGTTTTCCTGACAAAGATACTGTAGTGGTTTGCCATTTCCTTCTCCAGTTCATTTTAAAGATGAGGAAACTGAGGCAAACAAGGTTAAGCAACTTGCCCAGGGTCACACAGCTAATAAGTATCTGAGGCTAGATTTGAACTCAGGGAGATGAAATCTTCCTGAATCCAAGCCCAGTGCTCTCTCTACTCTGCCATCTAGCCACTGCTGGAGTCAAAAGATTATTGTTTGAATTCTACTCCTTGTCATCTATGTGACCTTGCGTAAGTCACCTGACCTCAGTTTCATGATCTACAAAAACAGTGGGTTGAACTAAATGGCTTCATAAACCCCTTATGATTCTAAATCTATGCGCCTGTGCATATCTAACATGAACTCCTCTCCCCATCATTGCCTCACACCGCAGCCCTCCAGACCTTCTATATCAACTTAGCTTCTATTAAATATCCAGCACTTAGCAGGTGTCCTTTGTGGGTCTGCTTAGCAATTGTTTTCAGGGTGTTTCATGGCTTTTTGTGCTTCTATTAGCAACTAGGGAGCAACTAACAGATAATTGCCCTCTCTCACTTCAAGGGCAGAATCTTTTGCTCTTCTTAGTGTATCGCTAGTGCCCAGAGCCCACATTTTGCACCACGTAAGTACTCAAATACATATTAAGCTTGCAAACACTTCCCCAGACTTGTCTTCTATCTACCCATCAGCGCCTGTAACAGTTCTGGGGTGGTATTCAAACAGTAAACCAGGAGGGGGCAGTGATAGGGCAGAAGAGCTGAGAAAGATGCTATTGTTAGTATTGTCCCAGTTTACCTTCTGGCTAAGTGGAAGGTCTTTGGACTTAGCCCAGAAGAGGGTGCTACCTACTTCCAAGACAGCTGTAGTTCAGAGGAGATAGATAGCAGCTTACATAGCCCTGCTTGCCACTTGGAATGAGACTGAGACTTAGGTACAAATAGGAGGTTTCCTTTTCAAAACCCATTCAGCCTCCTTGTGCCAGCTCAGAAGGAAATACTCTTCACCCACAACCCTGCGGTACAGAGTCATCCTTCAGGTAAAGCCAAGCAGTCACAGAAGGATTTGGGCAACAGGAAAATATAATCAGACGGATCTGGCGTCCGAGCAGACTGGTTGTGCTTTCTGGTTCCAAATACTCACCTAGAACACTCTGAAAGGATGTGTGGAAATGGAAACAGGGATTGGTTGGGGCAGCATCAAAATTGTCTCGAGTAGCCTCTGGAAAATGAAAGGTGGCAAATCAATGGAACATTATTGTGCAGTTAAAAAAATAGACAGCTATGCAGAATTCAGAGAAACTTGGGAAGACTTGTACAAACTGATGTAAAGTGAAGTAAGCAGAATTAAGACCACAACTAACCCAATGACCAGAATAATGTAAAATAAAGTAACAATGAAAAAAAATCAGAATTCTCAATGACACAGCAACCAGTTGTGACCTCTGAGCTTGGATGGGCAAGTCTGCTTCCTACATTTTGGCAGAGAAGTGATAGACTACAGGTGCAGAATGAGGCACATTGTCAGACATGGTCAATGTGTTGATTTGTTTTGCTTAACTATACTGTATGACAAGGGAGGCTTTTATTTGCTAGATGGAGTGAGGTAGGAGTCAATGGGAAATACAGTATTAAAAAAAGTAAAGATAATAATCAGTTAAGCATTTTTTAAAAACAGGGAAGAAAGGGAAGGATAAGAAGAGAAAAAGAGCTAGAAGAGGAACCATTTTCAGCCCTTATACAGACTATCTCTCAGTGGTGCAGTGTACAGGGCCTAACATCAAGAAAATCTAAGTTCAAATCTGGCCTGAGACACTTCCTAGCTGTGTGACCCTGGGCAAGTCACTTAACACTGTTTGCCTCAGTTTCCTCATCTGTAAAATGAGCTGGAGAGAAAATAGCAAACCTCTCCAGTGTCTTTACCAAGAAAACCCCAAATTAGGGTCATGAAGAGTTGGACACAGGTGAAATGACTGACCAACAGCAACCAGTTCCTAGCATACCTCCAGCAGCAGCCAAAGTTCCTCCTTTCTCATTTTTAAAGGAACTCTATAGAAATTCTGAGGAGACTTCTCATCTAAGATTCAGCACTGACTCCAAGTGTGACCTTTAGCAAAACACTTACTTCTGTGGGTTTCTATTTTCCCCATCTTGGAAAAAGGGAAAAATCTTCTGGTGTTTTCCCAGGGATATACTATAGTGCTTATCTTTCAAAGATATACTATAAAGAATACAAATTCCAATGTTTTTTATTGTAGCATAATGATACAGCCAAGTAGAGTCTTGTTTTATATATCTGTTTCCAATTTGTCATTTTAAAAATCAAGAGGCCATGCCATCTCTGGATAGCAACTCCCAAGTCAAAAGAACTAAGTGAATGAGAAATAAATCTGTTCTCAAATCCTGGCCCAGATGGAAAGTTGAATTTATAAATGAGAGAGAGAGGGAGAGAGGGAGAGAGGGAGAGAGGGAGAGAGGGAGAGAGAGAGAGAGAGAGAGAGAGAGAGAGAGAGAGAGAGAGAGAGAGAGAGAGAGAGAGAGAGAGAGAGAGAGAGGGGGGGGTGAGGGAGGGAGAGAGACAAGTTCTTTCACTGGCACTGAGATGCTTTGCTGTACTAATTTGGTGGGGTTTTGCCCTTGGGCAAAATTTGCCTCCTGGCAAATCTCTTTTCAGGCAGTTGGACATGACTCCAATTCTAAAGTCCATATCTAGAATTCAAATTAGAGAGATGGAAAAATTGAAGGAAGTGTAACATGCTGAGACCTGACCCCAGTGACTGATGGGCCAGGTGGACACAAATTTCATTAGTCATCCGGTCCTTTAGTTTTCTGGTGTTCAGGTAGAAAGCAGAGTGCCTTATATCACCTAATGGCTTCCCTAGTATTTTATACTTAATTGGCTTACGGAGACTAAAGGCTTCTATGAATCACAGTTGGCAGCAGAGACTGGATCTGTGATTCTTAACATCAGCCAAGAATGGTACCCTAACGAATACTGCTGATTCATAATACATCAGAGTGGAAGTTAGCTTGGCTTAACCATTTTTACCCCCTTTTTAATGATATTCTTGTTCTGGCAAATTATAGGATCATGGATATAAAGCTGAAAGGGACCTTAGAGGTCATGGAGTCCCACCCCCTCATTTTAAATATAAAGAAACTGAGGCAGAGAGAAGGGAAACATCTTGCCCATAGTCACACAAGTTTTGACAGAACAGAATTGGAACACAGATCCTCCAATTCCCATTCAGATGCTCTTTCTACTGTACCATGCTACCTGTGACATGGGCAAAAGAAAAACAAACCACAGACAGTTTTGCCAAGCTTTCATGCCTAACAAAGTGCTTTGGGGAATACAAAGGATCACTAAGAACTCTATTTCTGCTAAATCATTTGTTGCTAAATGAGAGCCAGACTTTTCATTGTCTTGTGTCCTTCTAGTTTCTTCTGCCAGTTCCAACACCCCCAGTACAATGGATAGTATCATTGGATCCTAGATTTAGAGTTAAATGGGACCCCAAGGTCATCTATTTGGATTCCATCATTTTATAGAAGAGAGAGCTGAGGCCCTGAGAGATCGAACAGCTCCTAGAGAGACAGGAACTAAATACGTCAGCTTCCTTGTAGCCAGGGCCATCGCCTCCTCAATGAATATCAATTAAATAGAGCTGAAGCCACCTGTGAAATAAATCAGAGAGGATTTCCTGCAAGGGGATAATGTTGTCAGTATATATGAATAGGATATTATAGAAAGGGCCTCCAGGACTTTGGATCTAAAGGTTCAAGGAAAAGGGAATTCAGCAAAGGATGTATGGCAAATAGAAGCTCACAGAATGGGGAAGCAAAGATGTTCAAGAACTTTGGCCTTAGAGGTTCTGAGTCATAGGAAGGACTAACCTCTATTTATGGGAAAATGGCCAGCATGAGCTTCAGGCATTCATGCCTGCAGCCAATCTATATACAATTTATATAAAAAGTAAACAAAGTCTGGGGGTCCATTAAGCATCTCTGTCCAACCAGCTGTCCACCCCTGTTGCTCCCATCCTTAATGGTCAAGTTCTCCCATTCTTGGGATAATAGGTCAGGGGATGTGAGAATGTATGCATGTATTTTGTGTAACAAATGAAGATAAATACATGTATAAACACACATACTTCAGTACTTGAAGGATCTATGATTAAACACTTACTATGTGCTGGGGACAATGCTAGGTACTAGAAATAGAAGGGCAAAAATGAAAAAGTCCGTACCCTCGAGGAATTTATAGTATCCTAGGGTATGAGAGAGAGAAGAATGTGTATACAGTTAAGTAAATATGTAGAAAATGTATACAAAGAAATTTGAAGTGTGTTAATAATGGGGGAATGTAGAAAGGCCTCTTATAGATGAGCCTTGAAAGGAGCTAAGGATTTCCTTAATGTGAGTACTCTCTCCATTTAATGCAGATTGAGACTCCCTTTAAGACTTGACAGAACACTAAGTTTCCATGACTGAAAAAAATCATGATCCTTGGTCAACCTGATGATGAACATCTCCAACCTAAGCTAGGATAGTCCTCTGACAGCGATGTACAGTCCTTTTCTGGGCCTGAACGAAGTTGGTATAAGATGCCTGAACTTTCACTCTATTGAATAACTGAAGCCCAGAATCTTCTCTATTGCATGAGGCAGTGTGGAATATTGAGTAGAATACTGAACCTACAGTCAGAAAGATTTGGGTTCAACCCCCATCTCTCACACTTGCCACCTGTGTGACCTTAATTCATTTAATCCCTGAGCCCCAGTTACTCCATCTATAAAATGGGTGGGTGCGGTAGTAGCTCCTACCTCTCAGGGTTGTTATGAGGATACAATGAGAGAAGATGTATGTAAGGTGCTTTGCAAATCTTAGCTGTTTAAATGTGAGTTATTATGAAACATCATAACATGCCTTTGTGGAGGCATATAGATCATGTGTATAAACCTATAAAAAAAAGTCTTCTAACTGAAAGGCCAAAGTGTTAACAGTAAAAAAAAAACCAATGTTTAAGCCTCAAAGTTAACGAGTATTTCTAGATCCCTATTCTTGTTAAAAAACAAATAACCTTATAACTCTTTCCTCAATAAAACAGTATGGAAGCTTATAGATAAAAGGAGAAAAACATTGACAGATGAGACAGACTAAATAACCAAATTACATATTGCTCAGAAGATTGGTATTTCAAAGACTGCTATAAAAGGAGATTTCCCTGTTAACTCGTTGAGAGAAACTTTTCTTGAGCAGCAAATCCTGAAATTAGGGCACATCCTTACTGGTTTACATCTGGGCAGAGATCACTGGGACTCTAGGCTTGACAGCAGAGTTCTCCAAGTGACCTCACACTTGGCCTCCATCCTTGAGGGACTCTTTGAATGGGCTATACCAAAATGTTTTCCTGGGCTATGCTCTACACCACTGATGTTCAGAGGCAAACACCCACAAACTCAGGGTACCATGTTCATGGCAAATTTCTTCATTTGGACCATCCTTCATCTGCAATTTTTGCACTAAACAGTCTAATAGTCTAAATGGTCACCCTTCTCCCCCAGGGAAATAGTTGCCCAGGGATCCCTCATGCCTAAACCTAATAACAATCTTTATTCCTGCTCCATTTTACTGAACTTTGTCTCTCCTGTTAAAGCCAAATCTTGACCACTCCATGAAACTTTTTAGACAAAATAGACATTAGCCTCCAGGCCTTTAACAGAGACCTCAGACACTTGCTAGAAGTATAATTCTGGGCAAATCACTTAACCCAGGGAGTGGGGAATCTATAGCCTGAGGCCATATGTGGCCTTTTAAATCCTCTAGTGTGGCCTTTTGACTGAGGCTAAGTTTTACAGAACAAATGCTTTTATTAAGACGATTGTTCTGTGAAGTTTGGATTCAGTCAAAGGGTTGCATTTGAGGACGTCGAGGGCCACATGTGGCCTCCAAGTCATGGTTTCCCCATCCCTGATTAACCTCTCGGCCTCAGTTTCCTTATCTATAAAATGCTAATAATAATTAGCATTCATATGGCACTTTCAGCTTTACAACTTTACATATGTTAGTTAACCCATACTAACTCACAGGGTTGAGAATCAAATGAGATAATGATAAATGTAAAACATTTATATATACTTTATATTTGCGTATATGTATGTATATACATATGTAATGGATAAAACACATAAAAACAAACTTTAAAGCACTATATAAATGCTAGGTATCATCATCTTCATTACACTAGTACTTATTCTTGTGATTTTATTTATGTTTTTTCTAAAAACAACATTTCATCTTTAAATAGTTGCCTATAATAAGAGCTCACATTTGTATAGAACTAAGTAGCAGTATGCAAAGTGGGTAGAGACCTGGCCTAGGAGTCGGGAAAATCGAACTTTCAGTCCTGCCCCTGACACATTCCTGGCCTCTAAAATAAGGGGATTAAACCAGAAGGCATCTGATGTTAGTCTAAATCTAGGTCTATGATTCTGTGAAAATTCAAAAAATAAGAGTTCTAGAGCCACAGGCAAGACACTCTCTCAATACTCCCAGGCAATTCTCTAAGACTCTAAATTTTAAACCAATTAGCATCTTGTATTGGTGGAAGGAATGTCCACCCTGGGAGTTCTCTATGTCGATGGCATCCTAGGTCCAGACTAAAAAATAAAATAGGGGCAACTAGGTGACAAAGTGAACAGAGCATTTGCCTTGGAGTCAGGAGGACCTGAGTTCAAATAGCCTCAGACATTTGACACTTACTAGCTGTGTGACATTGGGCAAGTCACTTAACCCCAATTGCCTTGCCTTCCCTCCCTCCAAAAAAAAATGAAATATAAAATTTGCAGGATAGACATTGTGGCAATTCCCATTTTACAGATGGGAAAACCAAGGCTTTAGAGAGGTAAAAATGACTTGCCTTAAGTTACATAGAGAAGAGGTGCAATAGCTGGGACTTAAGCTTGACTCCAAGCCCAGATTTCTTTCCCTCTCCTCCTCACTACCTCCCTAGATCTTTAGGGCTGTGCTGAGAAGCCACATGCTCATTTTAGAACAGTTAGTGGAAATCCCACACTGAATTCTCTGCACACAAAGCTGAATGAAAATCCAGTGCCCTGAAAATAAAAATAGCAAGGACTGGAATTCACAAGGGGAATTTTTCTTATTCCCTAGGCATTTCGTCTCTAACATCCCTAGTGGTGGGAACCCACACTGTCATTTTAACTTACTATTAACTTGGCAGGACTATATGTTCATTTGGTATTGCAATAGCCCAGGCAGGCTTCATTGTGGGAGGAAGGAAGGAGCAGCCTGTCATAGAGTCATTGCATTCCACTGAAGAACCTTATAGTGAAAAAGCAGGAAGTCAAAGCTTAAATGTCAGTGTAATCCCAAAGGAAAGAGATGACTCCTAGTAATGGGTTTACCTGGCTAAAACTGCATAGCCAGTCCTGGCTCCCTGTGCCCTTACTCTTTCTCTGGTAATGTTATTTGTTGCAGGAAATTTTGGTTCCCACATTAGGCAGGTTGTGTGCAATGATATACAAATATATTTTTCACCGATTGCCCCAGGCATTACATGCTGGCAGTTCCAGGATATGAATCCTCTAGCCAGTCACATCCTCCTCCTGTAGGTTTCCTGATTTAGGACTACAAGATTACGCCAAAAGAAAGCTATCTCCATTCTCTCCACCCACCATCCAGCTCCAAGCCTCCAGCTCTAATCCCTTGTTGTCGCAGGCAAACAATGCAGCTGAACCCTGTTGCGTAGGAGTAACTGTCAGATGGCTCTTTCTTAATGGGCTTTGAAGTACCACAGGTGAGAGACTGGATCTCTGGGAATGGAAGGACCAGTTGCATGGAAACAAAGCAGCTAGCTGAGAGAATAATAGTCAAGAAAAGCTTTGGGGGTCCTCTTTTCCTCTCCCTTATTTTTGATTCCAAATCTGTGATTTGCACGCAGACAGTTACATTCCAAGAGCAAGGCACTTCCTCTTCCAGGGGAAAGAAGTGGGAGAAGAGAAATACATTCCACAGAGCCGCGGAGGGTAGTTGGTTCAAAGGCCCTCACCATTAGAAGGGTTACCAGTAGAAGTCTACTACCTAGAGCACCATCTCTCTTTCAAGCTTTTCTTAGGTGGCCGTCCTCCCATCACCACCAAGTTTTATATTTCAGACTTAGTCTCAGACCCCTTGGGACTTTCAAGTATATACTTCTCCTTCAGGTTGCCCTTCCTAAACCACTTGAATCTCATTTCTCCTGCAGCTGATTTTTTTTGGAGATGCTAACAATTTCTGTGGATCCATCTGGATGTTATTAAAAAAAAAAGTCTTGAGCCCTCAGAGGCTGTTGGCAGTCAATCTCTTCCTTGCTTCCTGTGTCCTGGATGTCTAAAGTTGACTTTCATAAGAAATTTGGAATATTAGCTTAAAAAAAGAAACAGTCAATATTTTTCAGGTGTTGAGGTCTTACAGCTCATTTCCCAACTGTGGGACTCTGCATTTTGAACTCCCATCTTCACTCCCTGCTCTGAAAGCTGGGGCCAGGGCCAGGTTCCCCCCTTGCTAATAAAAAGAGACACTAGTGCTTGGTAGTGAACAAAATGAAGACTTTCTGTGGCCCCACTTCCTCCTCAGCCTGGCAAAACCTTCCTCACAAGGATGCTGCTGTCTACCTCACTCTATAGTCCTGTGCATCCTGTAATCATAGATTTAGAGCTGGATAAAACCTCAGAAGTAACCCTAGTCCAACCCTTTCTACACAAATAGGAAGTGGCAGACCTGGGATTTGAACTTAGATCTTCTGACTCCAAACCAACACTCTTTCCATTATAATACTGCCTCTTCCTTGTAGTGAGAACCATACGATTAACTCTAAGTTCCACAAGGCTCTTTCTATTAGTCTTGAAAAACAAAATAGTGCTTGGTGCAAAGATTCAAGGTCCATGTTGAAAAGGATATATCTGAGCTCCCCCTCAATAGTAGAGGGAGGAGAGTGTGTGATTTGTCCTTCATTCTCAAAGAGGACCATGATATCAGGAAGATGATGCCATGAATTGGATTAAGGTGAGGGAGAGCTGTGCAAAGTCACCAGCCTCACTTTCTCAGCTGGAGCTATCTGGGTCCAGTGGCCAGATATAGATCAGAAAGACTGAAGATAGCCCATTGGGGAAGGAGAAGGGAGAGAAGGAAACGTGGAAAAATCAAGTGATACCAGTTAGCCTCCTTCCTGACCACCAAGAACAGTGGTCAGCAACTGAGGTTAAATACCAGATCACCCAGATGGATCCGTTTTATTATTCAGAGACTGAAATCTCATTGGGTTGGGAGCAACTGGTTTATCTTGCTTCCTGCTTATTAACCAAAATAAATGTCCAAACCCCCTACCTGGATTTGAGGTTTTAGAACTTGACCATTTGGCTCCTTCACCAAAAGGCATTTTCACCC
This sequence comes from Bettongia penicillata ogilbyi, assembly GCA_023548195.1. Taxonomy (NCBI): domain Eukaryota; kingdom Metazoa; phylum Chordata; class Mammalia; order Diprotodontia; family Potoroidae; genus Bettongia; species Bettongia penicillata. The sequence goes on from JAJHZJ010000197.1 coordinate 2,840,460, forward strand.
CTTTTTCATTCTTGTTCCTGTGGCACAGCTCTCTCAAAAATTGACTCCCAGCATTAGGTCCTTCCAAATTACTCTTTCTTCTGTATTGATGGAGTTAACTCTTCATGTTCTGACATCTTTCTAAGTCATAAACCAGCTAGAACATGTGTGTATGTATCTCTCTCTCTCTTCCTCCCCATCTATTGCTACATCTATCTATCTATCTATCTATCTATCTATCTATCTATCTATCTATCTATCTATCTATCTATAGAGAGGAGTGGTGTTATATACATACACACATGTAAGTACGTAAGACATATATTATGTAAATGAAAAGTAATTTTGGTAGCAATTGGGGAAATTGGTGTGAGGTAGACTACACTGGGAACCCAAAGTTCTGGGATTTAGTTCTGGTTCTTCCACTAACTGGTTATGTGACCTTGGACAAGTCACTTCCCGTCTTTGGACTTCGGTTTCCATCTAGGTAAAATGAGAGAATCAGATTTGATGCTCCTGAAGATCCCTTCCAATTCTTTAGATAAAGATAGTTACCAAAGCGTGGAATTGAATTTTATTCCTGTGTCTAAATCTGATCTACAGAGTAGCCTCCCTTGAGTCATTCATACAACTGAAAACATCAAAAAATACCACAGCGGGTTAGGCTAATGATCTGTCCACCAACTAAGTGTTCTGTCCTTAGTAATGATGGCAAAGAAGGCATGAGGATTGTTCTCCAGGACAATAATTTGATAGCATTAACTTTCTTAATTCTAAATTACCCTGATTTTATGAAGGAATCAAACACAATCTATTTTATCTAGAGCCTTCTTGATAACTGAAGGTGGACTGCAGACTGAAAAGTTGTATGTTTTCAAGTCTGCACTATGCCTTGGATTAATGGTTTTCACAGAGGTCTCAGTCAACAAAACATACTGAATATACAGTGCAAATCCAAAACTATGTTATTCGCTCTAGAACTATGTTCTTCATTATAGGAGAAATATATGTATACTTTCATACATACATACACATGTAGATACACATGTGTATGCACATATGTACAACACATTTGTGTGTCCACATGCACATATATTCATATTCAAATACACAGAATTCATGTGTATACATGTACATATAGTATATCACCTGCATATATAATATTTAAATATTTTCTCTATTATATATATTTATGTAGGAGATAGTTTTTGCTGCCTTCAGGGAGCATCCAGGCTAGTTGAGGTTCTACAAGGTTACCTATGTAGCTCATGAGATAACCTTAAGCATTCTCATTTCACTGTTGGTTGTGAGAGAGAAAAAAAAATGACTTAATCATGCTTGGAAAAGGCTCTGACATCTATAGATCAAAAAGTGCCAGGTACTTCACTTTCCTTCCAATGCAATCTCCCAGTTACTAAACAAAGATTAGGCAGAATTTTGAATTATTATCCTATTAAATAAATAATGACTAAGGCTCATCACTCATCCCCAAATGCTTACATAAAGAAATGGGTGCCCCAATTCCTGAATTCATCTTTACCACATAGTCTTGGGGAAAGTCACTTCTATCTGAGAGGAAATTATAATTTTATAATGAATTTGGGGAACTGATCCTCAAAGGTGGCAGAAACACATGAGGAAATTGCTGTCCTGGGCTACAGGTCTTCCTCCTCTTCCTGGCTTCAGATGTTATTTCCTTCAGGATTCCTCCTTTCTTTGCCTCCCACCAGTTTTATCTAAACAGTGCCTCACAGGAGACTTGCTTGGCCTGAACAGCAGTGGGCTTCCCTGGGCTGTCATTAATTGCCTGTCTTCACCAAGTTAGGCACGTTTTCCATGTTGCATTTTCTCCCCACTCTGAGCCAGGTCAGAGAGTCTTTTCATTGGTCTCACTTTAGCCCGCAGGCCAAACAAGTCCATGATTCCACAGGCCTCATCTATGTTCTTAGATTTAGGATCTGAGGCAGAGACTTGGGGCTTGTTTCTTTTGTCTGCTTTGTTTAAAATATTTATTTCTCCATAGTGGTGGTTGACTCTGTCTGGAAAAATGGAAAGAATGAATGGAAATAAAACCAAAGGGGCAAAAAGGAGAACTAGCTTGTCCAAAGTCTTCCAAAGGCCATTTATGTTTCTTCAGTTGAGACTCAGTGGCAGAGATCTAAATAAGGAAGGACTCCTGGGAACTGAGTTCAGATGTAATTTTTCCATTAAGATTTGATTCCCAGCACATGAAAGTTTCAGTGCAGCTCCTGATGAAATACTAAGACCAAAATGAATGAAACCTGAAAAAAAATCTCAAGAAAAAAAAACAGGCAACAAATTGTTGATTTCCACACATGATCAACCTTATCTTATTAGGAAATTCCCTTATCCCCAGGCATTAGGTCTGTGGAAAAGCTACCTCCAGGAAGATGGGGAGGAATCACAGCTGAATCCCAAAGACCTAGGCTCCTATCCCAGTTCTGCCACTTTCTAGAGGTGGCCTTCCTTAAGCCACTTAACCTACTTGATCCTCAGTTTACTCAGCTGTAAAATAATAACTGTTAGATGATCTCTGGGTCCCTCCCAGCTCTAGTATTCAGTGACTTGGCGCTCGTACAAAGGACCAGCTCATGAATACTGGAAAACAGATTTCCAAGTATTCAGAGGAAGGTGAGGCAGGGTCCCTCAGACTAAAATTCCACAGCAAAAGTCAGCCCAGGAAGGATGGGAAATTCAAGGATCAAATTCAGAAGAGGCAAAAGGAAACAATTCTAATGAGGAGGGAAAGGGGGAGCTGCCTGAAGACACCAGTGTGGGTGCGGAGGGAGCTCAGCAACTTAGACTTAAAATGATACACAGAAAGGTAAAAGTAAGACTGGGTAGCTGAGGAGAAGGACAAGAGCCTGGCATTGTCTTGGAAAATTAGTGTCAGGAGTGCTAAGGCTGTGAATGAGTTAAGACTGGCAAGGAAAGTTAAGGTCATCCAAAAAGCTATGTTGGCAGAAAAGATTTAAAGAAAGGGGAGAATGGACTGACCAATTCAATCCAATAAACATTTGTTAAGCACCTATATGTGCCAGTTTGTAGTAAGTACTAAAGACACAGTTAATAAAAAGAAAGACACTTCCTGCAATCAAGGAATACAATCTAAACGGGGAAAACAACACACTAAAGAAGACAGGAAAGTAGGGTTGGGGGGAGAGAGAAGAGAAACTGGGGGGCAGGGGTGGGGGTGGCGAAGGTGGGGAGGTACTTGGGCATGGGAATATCTTGTTCCATGCACTTGAAAACAAACAATTAGCAGATGCAAAGTGGAGGGAGCTGAGAGTCCCTTTATAAAGGCAGGCATTGGGAAGAATTTCTTACTCCATCCTCCAGCTCTCAGAGGGGAGAGGAGGCTGAGGGAGGTGTTGTCAGTCAAGGCTTGAATTAGCAGCATGGTGGTGAGTTTAGAATCAATGAACTCATCCTGGGAGGGCTATTTTGTTTTGTGGAATTAAAACCAGGCTGAGCAGCAGATGCAAAGCAAAGTGCACTGACAACAGAAAAGTCAGAACTGCTTGGTTCCTCTTTGTTTTCTCTACAACAAGTGACCTTTGCTATGGAAATGACATAAACAAAAATGACTAACAGAGAACTGAATCCCAAGATAAATCAGAACATAGTAAGTAAGCATCTAACTGCCCTTGATGAATTCAAGTCACCAGGCCCCAGAGTACTACATGCAGGGATCCTGAAAGAACTGGTGGGTGTGACTGCTGAACCATTATCAATGATCTTTGAAAGATCATGAGAAAGAAATCAAAGGGTTGTGGAATGGCAAATGCCCCAATTTTCTAATAAAGGGAAAGAAGATAGAATCAACAAATTATAGGACACTGAACTTGACTTTAATTCCTGGGGGGAGGGAGGTGGTGGTGAATATAGTATAGAACTTTAAAAAAGGGTTAGAAAATAACTAGAAAAGGAAATGATGATTACAAACAGCCAGCATGACTTTATCAATAATAGGTCATACTAGACAAAGCTTCTTTCATATATTTTTTTTATTCTGAACTTCCTCCCTCCCTTATTTTCTTGTTGGAAGGGTCCTAAAAGAGTGAATCAATTTATCTATAGTCTAGCAAAGTATCTCATATTATTCATGTGGAAAATGTGGAGAGATGTGGTCTGGACTATAATAAAATTCGGATTTGAAACTGCATAAAAAGTGTTCAAAGTTTTCAAAAAGTAGTCATTTATGGTTCAATGTCAACTTGGCAGGAGGTTTCAAATGGAGTGTCCCAGGAAACTGTGTATTATCCTGTTCTATTCTTATTGTTTTCTTTCTTTTTTTTTTTTTAACAAAAAGTATTGCTATCTTTTGTTTTTATAGTGCTGAAATTTCTCCCAGCATACCTCTCCAACACCTGCAAGAGAATCATCCCATATATGAAAGACTACTGGCACTTTGCTGTTTAACATCAGTTTAAATGACTTAAGTCATACAAGGCATACTCATCTCCTCTGCAAATGACACAAAACTGAGAGCAAGAATTGACAAGTTAGATGACAGAGTATGGATCCAAAAGTATTTTAATAGGTTGGATCATTGAGTTGAGTCTAAGAAGATGAAATTCAATAGGGATAAATGGAAATGCTTACATTTGGTTCAAAGGGTCAACTTCTTAAGTCCAATATGGAAGAGTCATGAGTGGATAGCCATTTAACTAAAAACTTTGAGAATTTCAGTGTACCAAAAACATTAAGAATCAGAAGTGTGATATAGTATTAAAAACAAAGTAATATGATATGGGGTTGCATTTAAAGAAACATAGTTTCCTGTAATAGGGAGGAAATAGTCCCTCCACAGTCTTCTCTGGTCAGACCACATCTTGAGAATTGCGTTCAGTTTTTCGAACCGCCATTTAAACAGAACATTGGTAGGCTATGCAGCCTTCAGAAGAGGGTCACCAGGATGGAGAAGAACCTTGAATCTTTGTCATATGAGAAACAGCTGAAGGAACTGAGGATGTCTGGGTGGGAGAAGAGAATGGAGGAAGAGGTGTATGATATATATGTTTAATTATTTAAAGGTCTGTCATATCGAAGAAGGATATGACTGGTTGTGTTTGGTCTGAAAGGGCAGAATTTAGGGCAATGGATATGTTACCAAGTGGCAAATTTAGGTTTGATGTCAAGGAAGACTTTCTAACAATTAGAGTTGTTTAAGAGCGGAATTGGGTAGCTAGGTGGTATAGTGGATAGAGTGCTTACCTAAGGTCAGGAAGACTCATCTTCCTGAATTCAAATCCAGTCTCAGAAACTTACTAGCAGTATGACTGCGTCACCGTGGGCAAGACACTTAACCTTGATTGTCTCGCTTTACTCAACTGTAATATGAACTGGAGAAGAAAGTGGCAAACAATTCCAATATTTCTCTGAGGAGAACCCCAAATGGGGTCACGAAGAAGAGTCTGACAGGACTTGAAATGATTATTGTTCAAACAAAAGAGTGGAATGGGCATCCTTAAGGAGCAATAAGTTCTCTCTCATTGCTGGTCTTCAGGCAGAAGCTAGATGACTTCTTGTCAAGTATGTCATAGGGATTCCTTTTCAGGCATGGATTAGACTATAGAGTAGTTGAGATCCCTTCCACCTCTAAAATTCTATGATTTTGTGAAACGGATTAAATTCTTTCTGGCAAACTCTTTATCTAGGACAGGTGAAAGATTTGGTTTTGAACCCTGCTTATTGTTGCAATAATGTCCCCTCTCATTTCCTAGAAGCAATTCCTTTCTGGGGTGTCATGAATCAATCCAGGTGACTTTTCAAATTGAATTTCCCCTACTTTCAGGAGATTGTCTAAATTATTTTATTGTATTGAGTACTCTTTGAGAAGACTGGAATGTTATCTAGGTCTTAAGAATCTCCTTGTTAAATGGAGATTTTTCCTTGTTGTGGTATTTGTGGTAGCTACTTTATGGCCTATATTACTAATACTGTGGGGCAGAGAATAGTGCTGGGCTTGAAGTCAGGAAGACTCCTCTTCATGAGTTCAAATCTAGCCTCAGACACTTACTAGCTGTGTATCCCTGGACAAGTTACTTAACCCTGTTTGTCTCACCTTCCTCATCTATAAAATGAGCTGGAGAAGGAATTGGCAAAACCACTCTGGTATTTTGGTGAAAACCTCCCATGGGCTCACAAAAAAGACTGAATAACTAATACTTTGGCCTGAGGCAGCATCCTTAGCAGGGTGGAGCAGTTGATAAGAGTGCTAGAGTTGGAAACGATAAGACCTGAATTCTGATTCTACCTCAGACATGTACTAATTATGTGCCCCTAGGCAAGTCAATTAAGTCTCAGTTTCCTTATCTGTAAAATGAGATTATATCAAATGAGATAACATCTATAAAGTGTTTTACAATCTGCAAGGACCCCATAAATGCTAGTTATTACACATATTAAAATACAGCACGTTCCTCTGTCCATTGACTTGTCCTTTATCCAGAGTGACCCTAATATCCATATCATTAGATCCATTGTTACATATAGCCTTAGACTTTTTCCAAGCATAGTTTTTATGTTTCAGGGATAGTTTAACCCATGGTATACCACATCACACATTTAGAGCAGGAAGGACTTCAGAGGTCATCTAATCACCCTCTCTGCCCTGCCCCCCAGCTTCTTTTACCAAATGAGAAAACATAGAAATCTTAAGGAACTTATCCAAGATAGGAACTAAGAATCAGAATTTAAACACATGTTCTCTGATTATAGAATTATAGAAGTTCTTTTATAGAATTCTTTTTCTAGGCCATGTTACCCCCATCCAAACTTGTTTAACAAGAAAGTATGAAATAATGGGATTCCATTGCATTTCACATGTGCTTGATTTATTTATTGTGCGTGATGCACCTCCTTTGGGAAGTCTTTACTGACTCCTTATCCCACCCTACTCCCACCAGCAGCTAGGGTCTCCCCCTAGAGATCATCATGTATTTAATTTGTATATACATGTATGTGTATACTAATCTCCCCCAATAGAACGTAAGCTTCTCGGGGGCAGGGACAGTTGAATTTCTGTATCTGTATCCCAGTACCTAGCCTTTATTAGATGCTTGCTAAATGTTTACTCACTGCATTAATGGATGATTGATCCACATTTGCAAGTTCCATTGATGTGCTACACTTCCATCCTTGGACCTTGTCGTGACTCCTTTATGTCACACACATATAGCTGTTATATGTACTGTAACCACTTTTACATCAACCACAAAGTCCAAAGGCTGTGAGTAAACATGCCTTGAGCTTGCCACTGAGTATTTAAATGTGTGTGAAAAAAAAACACCAGAGAATCACCAAGTTGCCCAAACAGGTGTCCAGGCAACGTACAAAGTCCAAAGAGGTGAGCAACATGCAGTTCTGTTTTATCCATGGTTGAAGATGTGCACTCACCACTGTTAACACCATGTCTCAAGAGAGAGTAAAAAAGCAAGTAGGCAAGGGAGAGACAGAGACAGAGAGAGACAGAGACAAAGAGACAGAGACAGGGAGACAGAGATACATTCAGAGAGACAGAGTCAGAGAGACAGATGTGGGGAGGGAGAGAAGAGACAAATGCACCTGTTTAAAAAAATTTTCCCTTCTCTTGGGTTTTCCTACCAAGTGACTTCCCAAAAGAGACTCATACTTTTGCACAAATGACTCACAGCGCACCCCCTGCCATAATTATCTAAGACTCGAAAAATAATACTCAGGACCAAGAAAACAAGTGGAAGTTTTGGGGTTTTTTGGGTTTGTTTTGTGTGACCATGAAATCTATTAAAAGACAAGTATCCTCCCCACCCTACCCCACGCCCCCAAAAATGGGGAGGGTGGAATTTTCCAAGCACCATCACAGGAAAAGCACCGGAAGCAAAAACATTTGGTCACTCGAAATGCTATTCAGGGGCACTTACTCCTGGTACAAATTCATCCGGCAAGATTCCCCTTTGTTTCCATTCTTGGACCTGACATCAGCCTGCAAATGCAAGAGGGTGAAGACCAGAAGGCTGCCAGTGGTTTGCCTGTCTGTAAAGCACACTAGCTGTTGAAAGCCATCAAGTAAATTCAACAGAGGTAGCTTCCAATAGGAAGGATCCACCCCTAATGAGAACCAGCATCCCTCTTGCTCAAGCCCCAAAGCAAATACTGTGGGATGAGTCCCCAGAGACTTCATCTGTTCCTACATCCTGTCCCAGGAAAGGAGCACCTGTGCCCCTTCCCCTGGTCTCTTTAACGACCTCGATGAGCGGGCAATTCTTTGTTAGCAGCATCTTATCCGTGGGCTACCCCCCACCTCATACACCCCTACACACACAAACACACCACAAGCATAAGAAACTCAATCTTCCTGCCTCAGAAACATGAAAGGCTGCATCATTCCTGTGGTGCCAGGGAGTCTAGGGAACTCAAGACAGTGCTGAGACCACAGGCCCACCCATCCCCTCCCCTGGGAAGAGGCTGCTGACTGAAGCCATGGTGGAAAACACCATTCCGAAGGAGTGGGCATAGGTGAACTAAACAAAAATGGTTTGCTGAGTCATATGGGCCCTTCCAAGTCTTCAGTCAAAGTGAATGTCAGTAAGTGGAATTGGTTAGAGAGGAGATAAGAGCATTAAATATACATGCCCATCTAAGAGCGTTAAGTAGAAAATCCGTATTTGCTGAGCAGGCCCCATCCTTGAGGCTTCCCTGTAGTACATTTTACAGTCATATCAAGTCTTAAAGAGGCAGTGATACAGAGAGCGTAGAGAACTGACCTTGGATCAGAAAGGCTTTCTTGCCCATGTTCAAGTCTGACTTCTGACACCCAGCTTAACTGTGCTCAGTGATTTTCAGTCATGTCCAATTCTTTGTAACCCCATTTGGAGTTTTCTTGGCAAAGATGCTGGGGTGTTTGCCACTGGCTTTTCCAGCTCAGTTTACAGATAAGGAAACTGAGTCAAACAGAGTTAAATAACTTGCCCAGGGACACACAGCTAGTAAGTGTCTGAGGCCATATTTGAACTCAAGAAGATACTCTCCCTGACTTCAGGCCTGACACTCTATCCACTGGCATACGTAGCTGCCGTCCTAACTGTGTGACAATGACCAAATGACCTAATCCCACAGCACTCTCAGACAGCTCTAAGATTTGTAAATCTTGGGGAAATTGTGTGGCACAATGAGAAAAAAATCCTGCTCTTGGAGTTAGAGGACTTGGGTTGAATCTTACCACTTGCTTCTGGAATGAATATGGTCGAGTCACTTCATTGTCCTGGACCTCAATTTCCTCATCTGTAAAATAAGGGGATTGGTTTCGATGACCTTTGAAGTCCCTTCCCCCTCTAAATTCATGATCCTATAAGTGGCAAAAGGATTGCTGATCTGCCTGAGCACAGGGAGTTTTAAAAGTAGAGGGAATTTCCATACTAGGAATTTCCCTCACTTATGAAATCACAGATCTGAACATCAAAAGCCAAAATAAAACAAAGTAAAACAACTAATCCAACACTTAATTCCCTAATAAGATTCAAAGTGACTCCAAGTGTCACAACAGATGTGTACTCTTCCCCCCGTCTTTTTTTTTTTTTTTTGCAGAAAAGATTGAGGGGCCCCATAAGATATATTTTTAAAAATAAATAAATAGCATTTTATGATCTCTGTTCTCCCGAGGGAGGTAAAATATGGGGAAGGAAAAATCCAATTTCCTGTCTGTCCCTGGCTACATTTCAGCCCAAAGACATAGAGGATGGACAGAATGGACCAGGCTCTATTTCTAGTTCATTCTCCTGGGACTTTGGAGCCAAGCAAATATCCCACATCCTTGCATGTTATAGAGGCTCTGGTGATTGTACAACAGATGGCCAAATAGCCTGGCTGCAGAAGGAATATTGCAACTCTCTCTTCAGGAACTGGAAAATATTCTGACCTTTACTCTTCCAAGTGAACTACAAAAATGTTCCAAGTATAAGCAAGATCTCTAACACTGGAGGAAAACCATGGTGACATGGGAAAAACGAATACTAGCTTAAATCGCCCATCTCTTTAGGTATCCTTCAGGGTGAGATGTTGGGGGTATTAGAGCGAAATGAAAGAACATGAAGACTCGAGTCAGAGCGCTGGCTTCAGATCCCACTTCTTGAAAGTCACCTGTGTGACCCTGGACAAGCTGCTTCATTTCCCTGGACCTCAGTTTTCTCATCTATAAAATAAGAGGGTTCTATGAGATGTCTTCCTGGACAGGGGTCTCTTTCAGCTCTTGGTCTGTAGTTCTAGGAGAGCCTTTCTAAAAGTGTCAGAGGGTCTTAAATCTTATCCAACTCCCCCATTTTACAGATATGAAAACTGAGATCCACTGAAGTATAGTGGCTTGTGACAGATCTCTGAGGCTGTAAAAGACAAAGCTAGGGTTTGAATCTCCAGACCTGCATATCCAGTTCTCTTCCCCTTACAAGACACCATCTCCTTGTACTGAGGGGATTGACTCTGAGAACTGAAACAATAAATATTTTTCACTAGTATAGGAATGAAATGTGCAATACTGCTGTGTGGATAGTACCTTGAACACAGTAAGTCCTTAATGAATGCTAGTTATATTTAATTGGATCAAACTTTTCTTCCTACCTGGCACTTTTGTGTGAGAAGAGATATGTGTTATTTATTTTAAACCAAATAAGTCTATTCTTATGAAAACAGCTATAATAAAACAAATTGAATTTAAAAATTCAGTAAGAACTATTCTCAAGGTATGTGAAAGGCACCATTCAAGAATATAAACACAAAGTGAAATCTAGTTCCTACCTAAACAGAGCTTACATTCTACCAAGTGGAACTAATGGGGGGAAAGTACCGATTATCCAGCAAATGGAGAAAAATCAAATGCAGAAAATCAAGAAAAAGACAAAGGTATGTATTACTTGACTTCGCTCAAATACTCAATGAAGAGTAAGAGTCATTCTGTCAGAGATTTCTACCAAAAAGAAGTAGTAAGGAAGATACCCACCGAAGTCACTGAAGAGGATTTCCCCCAAAACCACAAAATGAACAAACTTCAAAAATAGTTTATAGCATCTTTTTGCAGTGGTAAAGAACTAGAAACTGAGGGCATGCCCATCCATTGGAGAGACTAGACCCATTGTTTTATGTAAATGTAATGGAATACTTTTGTGCTATAAGAAATGATTGAGGAAAGGGATGATTTGTTTCAGAAAAACCTGCAAAGATTTTTATGAACTGATACAAAGTGAAGTGAGTAGAATTACGGGAAAAATTATTCAATAAGATCAATATCGTAAAGACAATCAACTTTTAAAGACTTAAGAACTCTGATCAACACTATGACCAATCACAATTCCAGAGGCTTAATGATAAAACAGTCTAGGCACTATCCAACAGAGCAGTTAACTCAAAGTGCTAATTGATACAATTTTTTGGACATGGCAAACAAGGGAATTTATTCTTCTTGAAACTTCTTTTCTTGTTTTTCTTTTCTTCGTGCATGTTTTACCAGAGGTTTTATTTTATTCTTTTATTTCTCAATTGGAAGAGGTGCAGTTGAGAGAGATGAGAAGAAGAAAAGGTTGAATTTTCATTGATTGAAAAAAATGAAGTTTAATTTAACATGTTATGTTATTGATGGAATCTGTTTCCCCTCAAATTGTTGAGAAGAGAGGGAACATCATTCTATTTGAAATTATTTAGAATAGTCCTGATTAGAGGGAGAGAAATTTGCTAGATTAAGGAAACCTAGGACCCTGGATCCTGTTTGGTCCTTGATATGATTGCTCTCCACTGTAAGTACTATCCATGTGTCTTTTTCTATTCCTTTCTTCTTTCCCTTTTTCCTCCCCTACTTTCTGTTTTTCTTCCCTCTCTACCATTCTCTCTTTCTCTTCATTCTCTTTCCTGTGCCCCTTGGCACTGCTGGTTGCTGACCCTTGAATACTTGGTATTTTCTCTGGGTCCAGTCTGGTCCTGGGTTCCATCTCTTTTTGAATCTTGGTTTGAAACATTTAAAAGCACTCCTATCAAGGAACTTTATGTAACCTCCAAACTGAAAATAAGCAAATGATGATTTCATTATATAATTCCCATTGGGTGAGCAAACCTAGCCTAAGGTCCCCCAGGAACAGGCTTTGAAAGCAAAAAAGGATTATGCACAGATTCTAATCAGACCCAAAGTGCCTAGAGAAAATAATCTTGGTCAAGGATTATCAGTATCTTTATTTTCTGGTGACATTTTGGAAAGTTGACTCAACCCTCCAAAGACCTCTCCTTTCATCAGCAGAAGCAGTAGCCTGTACTCAGAATAACACCACAGTGGGGAGAATAGATTGAATTCTGAGAAAGTAGCAGAAATGGGCTATCTAAATGTCTAGCGCAGAGTGAGGGAGATGACCCAAAGGAGGAACTGTTTCTCTGACTCCATTTGGGAGTGTATCTTATCCCCACATCAGGTTGTCTTTCTTGAGTCTGGGGGATTTGGCATAGAAGAGGGGCAAGAACAGCAGCCACAAAATACTATATAGAGAGTTCCCAGACCTACTGATGGCCACACAGCAAGCAGCAAAAGTTTCTTAAAAAAAAAAAAGGAAGAGGAAAGTAGGTCACAGCTCTTCTGCCTGGTACAGAGCTGGGCCAAGTCCAAAAGCAACTGCTCCACTTGGAGGTCTGGGTTGAGCAATTTGAGTGATGTCAGAACTAATGGCCTCTGAGAGTGGTAGGTTTTCTGCTTCTGACCTCACCCGTGGTTTTTCTGGTAACGTTTTTAAACCATTGCTTCCTGCCCTGTGCTTTATTTATCCCACATGTTTATTTTCTATACAGTTTATTCTGAAACAGAGCAGTGTGTAAGTTTCCAGGTCATCGTGTCCCATCGGGGTGAGCCCAACAGATGTGGGATGAGCTGAAAGATAGAGCCCCACCATCATCACTATCAATGGGCCTTGGCTGCTGCCAGTGATGTGGACTTCCTCATTCCTGGGCTGGCCACCAGGAAGGTTAGCAGCTGTGATTTGGGCATCAGAGGATTGCTTCTCAGAAAGGCATCCCTGGGAAAAAAGTAAGGGGACCCTCAAAGATATAATCCTTGTGGTCGGTCACCTTGACTCCACTAAAGGTCAGAGAGAAACATGTCTGATTCCTAAGGAACCTGCCTTTGATTTTTTTTTTTTTTGTAGAGTACCAGCAATTTCCTTCCTTTTTTTAATACCTCCTCCAGATTTCCTGGCACAGCCCTCTGTTGCCATGGCAATTATGACCAGCAATGCTCTCTGGTGCTAATGTACCCTATGGCCCATTGCCCATAGGCTAACTGCCTCACCTCCAGTCAGATGAGCTCTGCCTCTCCCCAGTGCCAGGACGCTGCATTTCTTTTCAAACTCTAGCTGCCTGGGTTTTTAGAGCCCAGCCGTGGTTCTGGAGAAGCACTTTACAAGATTTATGCTAAAGTCTATCCTCCTTTCCTTAGCCAAGATCCAACATTGAGGGAGAAAAAAAGAGACCCTAAACCCCAAACCTTTGAAATCAGTTTTGCTAAACAAAAATTGATCTTCCATGCTTCCGAAACCACGAGCAGAAATCTGGGTTTGGCAGCAGCTTGTGTTTTCTTTGGTTTCCTCAGGATCATCTCTGATGAAGACCATTTTAAAGCATTTGTTTAGAGTAGTTCAGAGTACTACAAGGACTCACATCTTGAATGGTCAAGGGAGGAAGTGTTCCATGCCTCTCCTCCCTAGATGCCAGCTTGAACATTGTTACTAAGAGGAACAGAATGTGCAGATGTGGTGTGTGGTGGGTAGGTAGCTCCTTCCTTCCTGAGTAAGCCCTTAGCAGAGGTGAGGGAGGGAATCCTGGAAGCAGGTAATTCATGGAGTCTTTTCTGATTTATCTGAGCAAGCTTGGAGAAAATAGTGGGTAGCAGTTACTGAGACTGGAAGGGAGCAAAATACGAATTACCTTTCATCATCATTATCCAAATAATCTTCCGTTCTGATCATGTCATTCTCCATGCAAGAGCCTTCAGCGACTCCCTATTGCCACCAAATAAAAGTCAAGCTCTTGATCCAAACACTGAAGGTCCACTGTAATCTGACTGTAACACGCTATTCCAATCTTTAAATTTTTTTTTTAATTTATGGAATAAAAAAAGCATTTCTATACCATAGTATAATGAAAATAAAAGATGATTATGAATGAAACTGCAAATCTACAGATACAACTTGCTTTTCCTTTTAAATATATAATATAATATATATAATTATACATATAATTACATATAATTAAATATATAATATAATAAATATATAATAAAGTTGTCTTATCCAACATTACTTTTCCTTCACGCAGCCTACAATGAACTCAGCTATACTGAAGTATTTTCTAACCCCTACTCTTTTTTAAAAATATTCTTTTTACATATTTCATTAAATATTCCCCAATTACATGTAAAAAAAAATTTTTTAGAAGTGGGAAGGCATTTGGGGTTAAGTGATTTGCCAAAGGTCACACAGTCAGTAAGTATCAGAGGGTAGATTTGAACTCAAGTCCTCCTGACTCTAGGGCTGGTGCTCTGTTCACTGGGCCACCTAGATACCCCCTTAAAAAATTTTTTTTACAATCATTTTTTAAAATTTTGAGTTCCAGATTCTTTCCTTCCCTCCTCCTTGAGAAGGCAAGCAATTTGATATCAATTATACACTTGGAGTCATGTAAAACATATTTTTATACTAGCCATATCCAACCCTATGTCTTGCCTTTTCCTATCTTCATGACTTTGACCACATCATTCCCTGTGAGTGGTGAATGGGAAATGGGATTTCCCCTTTCCCAATCTCCAGTTGCTGAAATTTTAGGCCTGTCTCGGGTATCTTCTTCTCCAAGGAGCCATCCCTAATGCCGCAAGTGAAAATTATGTTTCCTTCCTCAGATTTTTCATGGTATTTTCCCGGAATTCCTTTCTTATTTATGTTCCTTTGAATTTGATTTGTTTGCATGTATTTTTCTCCCTATTAGATTTAATGCTCTATACATATATTACCTCATTTGAACCTTAAAATAACCCCAGGAGGTAGGTACTAGTGTTATTTTCATTTTATAGATGACGAAACTAAGACTTAGGAAAGCTGAGGGACTTGCTCAGGGTGAGATAGCAATTAAAACAAGATTTGAACCCAGGCTTCCCGACTCAAAAATCAGCATTCTATCCACTTTTCTTCATGAATTTCTTAAGGGTATCCATATAAGATCTACCAGGACCTTACACATTATTTGCACATCAATAAATTGGGTTTGCTTCACTGAATTTGTTGCCAGATTCAGAAGGTGGAAGGAGGACTCTCCCCCACAGCCATTGAGGAGTGTTCCAAATCCCCATCTGGAAGAGGAAGCCAAGAGAAATGTGGAGGCAGCTCTGCAGGGCTCCCCAAACTTCAGGGCCAGAGATGTTTGTCCTGACTCTTCCTGCATTCAAGTGAGATCTGGAATGATCAGTGTTCCACCTGGAGAGTAAAAACGACTTGTTAATTGAAACCAGACAGCAGTCTCCAGGTCAAAGGTTATACTCCAAGTGGTACATCTGCATTTTCAGTGGAGCCAGAAGTGTAGTTATCCTAGGGTTCCAAAGAATCAAATCACATGCATCTGAGAAAGTGAGGGTGCCAGGAAGAGAGAAAATGTGCTGTCTGTAATTTTTTAATTGTTTTCCTCCTCAGAGAAAAAAAATGGTTAAACTAACCTTAACACATGTTGTGGAATTTCCTGTATTGTGCAGGGACTTAACCAGATAAAATTCTAAGAAAAAGAGGCAAACAGAAGGAAAGAGGAAGAAAAGGAAGGATGGGAGAAAGGGAAAGGAAGAAAGGAGGTAAGTATGGAGGAAAGGAAGGAAGAAAGGGAAGGAGCCAGAGAAGGAAGGGAGGAAGGAAAGGAGGAAGAAAGAGAGGAAAGAAGGGAAGAAAAGAAGGAAGGAAGGAAGAGAAGGAGAGCAAAGGAGGGAGGCAAAGGGAAGGAGAAAGGAAATAAAACAGAAAGACCAGAGAGAAAGAAGACAAAATGAAAAAACATAAGATGCCAACACAAAGATTCGTAAAGAAAAGAAATCACCTTTTTCAAGAAAAAGAAAACTATGAGAGGAAAACAGAAAAATGAGGAACGAAAAAATAAGAAAAGATAAGAAAGAAAAGAAGAAACTGGGTAAAAAGGTATAAAAAAGTGTGTGGGTGTGAGAAAGACTCTCAAGTGCATATCCACTGGGGATTTTGGACTTTCCTTCCCCTTATTTGCTTCTCAGAGGATCTCTATCAGTCCCTTGAAGAGGTAAGGGGCTATCACTTTACAAGTGGAGAGGAAGCAGGGAAAAAGGAAAGAAAGCAGACAAATTACTAAATTAAGACGCCAGTTAGACACTGTGCTCTGCTAAAGCTTTGTCAATCGGCACACATTTTTCAGGGACTTTGGACAAGGGGAGAACCCAGAACTCAGAGTTTATACTTCTTCCTAATAGCATTGCCATATAAAATTGTAAGCCCCCTTAAACAAATTTCTTTAGAATCGCAAGCCTTGGCTCATACATCAACAGCACAAAAGTAAAAGAATAGAGACAAAAAAATTGCTGCCTAGTACATGAGTTTTGGTTTTCCATTGGGAGAAACCTCAAAGATCATTTACAGCCCAGTCTGACTTTTTAACAAGTGCCCCAACATGAAACCAAGAGTAAAAGTCTGCTACTCAGAGCTGAAGAACGTGCACAGAAAAAAAGACCTTTTAAAAATATTTTTTCTGACGGTTAGCAAGTGTAAACAGACCAAGCACACAAAATACTTTGATTCAAGGAAAATATTTTTTTCTATTTAAAACATTTACAAATAGGGATGTAAAATTAAGTCAGCAGGAATACAGGCTTCCTCCCCTATTCAGGGGATGACAAAAGCAAGCCCACAGAATAGTTTGATAGAGGGAGCTAAGTGGTGTTGAAAGGTCAGATGGGAGATCAGATTGACCAGGAAAAAATCTAGTTAGTGGCAGTAAGAAATATGAGTAACAGAAAGTTCTCTGCAAGAAATGTGAATTACTGAAAAGAAAACTGGGATCTTAGAGGCAGTCAAAAGGAAAGGCAATTTTATGTAGTTGAGAGGGCCTAAATGTGATGTGAGATGAGTTTATGTCATATACTGCCTCATGTGTGATCTTAGATAAGTCACTTTAGTTCTCCATGCCTCAATGTTCTGATCTATAAAGTGGAGAGATTGGATTGAATGGCCTCTGAGTTCCTTTCTAGTTCTCAATCCAGTGATAAATATGAGGGTAGCTAGGTGGCACAGTGGATAGAGTGCTGGACTCTGAAGTTAAAAAGACTCAACTTTGTAAGTTCAAATCTGGCTGTGTGACCCCGGCCAAGTCACTTAAGCTTGTTTGCCTCAGTTTCCTCATCTGTAAAAATGAACTAGAGAAAGAAATGGCAGACCGTTACAGTATCTTTGCCAATAAAACTCCAAATGGGCTCATGAAGAGGTTGGACACAACTGAAAAACTACTTAACAGCAACACTATAACATTTGTTCATCATCTTAGCTAAGGATAACCAATAAGGATAACAAAAACCAAACTGGGACAGTATCAACTTGAAATATAGTAGAAAGAGCCCTAGCTCTGGAATCAAAGCACCTATGTCCAGGCACCATCTCAGTCACTTACTCCTTGGGTGGTCTTGGAACAAATCCTTTAACCTCTCTCTGAGCTTTAGATTACTCATTTGTAAAATGAGGAGATTGGACCTTGAAGATCTCTTCTAGCTCTCAATCTATGATCCCATGACCTCTGAAAAGCTAAAACTTTTTTTTCTTGTTTCTGCTTGTTTCTTGAAGTCATAGTAATAGATTTGACCAGCAGCAAAACATCTCAAAGAAAATGTCTTGACCTTGGGAGATATTACTATAGAGGATGCCCACCATTCAGTGTTTTCCATAGTACTAAGTCTCTGAAATAAAAACCACATTTTAAAAAAATCAGCTCTTTCCTCCTTTCCCCTCCTCTCCCCTCATTCTCCTTCTCTCACCTCTGGTATAATTTGCTAAGGAAGAGTCCTTAAGGGCAGAATGATGGAACTGCCTCTGCACTGGGAAACAGACATGGTGACCAATACTCCTATTTTCTTGTCCCATGAGGAGTAACTAAATTGCCATGTTCATAGTCCCTATTGTATGTTGCATATGGGATTCAGGTTCTGGCTAAAACCAAAGCAAAGGCTAATGTCTATGGCATGGAAACTCAAAAGTCTCAGTTCTGCTTACAATTTTATACTAAAATCTAATTATTTTCCTGGGTAAGGCCTTGTACCTTGATTAGAGGTGTCTGTGAAAGGATGAGCCTTGTTTCCTGTTATGAAATGTAAGACTTTTGAAATTTAAATATACTTGTAGAAATTAAAACACACTTCCATTTACTAATGGCAATCTGCCAGACAGAATCTCTTACTTAAACAATTAACTTTGGGAATAGAAGCACAAGCAGAAATACAATTAATGAATGAATTCATTATTCTTTCCTGATGTAGACACAGAACAGGCTTAGGTCTTCATATATGATATGTATAACACATAAGACTTCTCTTAACAAATACTTATGTGACTCCAGTGCCACTCAACTTTGAATTGCTGGATTTGACTAGGGGTATTTGGGTAAGTATAGCTTATTTGATTCAAGCCCCTATCTAAGTTCTGCTGGGACCTTATTTTAACATATTTATAGATATGTTTTTGTTTTTACATAACCTTAATTCCAAATAAATCCCTCCTCATCCCCTACTAGTAAATCATCACTTATAATAGAAGACAAAAAAGAAAGAAAAAATCAGGTCAGCAAAACTGGTCAAAATATCAACTGAGTCTAAAAATACATGCAGTGTCCCACACCCATAGTCCCCCCTACCTCTGCAATGAAGGGAAGGACATTTAATTAGAACTAATATAATTAGCAAAGAAAAAAGCAAACCATAGCACATATGTAAGACTCCACAGTTTAGGATCTCTTTCTCAAGTGAACAGTGTATGGGAGAAGAATGTCTTTCAAGTTCACTGTCCAATATGAGGAGGACATAGCAAATGACTTTGATGTAGCTGGCACCAAGGTTGGGAGTATCTAGCCAGGCACACCTTCTGGATCTCTGAATATAAAGCCTGCTGGTCTCTCAATGGGTGTGTTCGTCCTTCGTTGTGGAAGAAGACCATTTCATCAGAGAAATAATGACATAACTTGCACTTGACTTTGTTTTGAGTGAGGGAGGGCTGTGCAGGTCACCACCATGTCAGTCAAACTGTGGAGACTTGTACACTTTCCTTTCTTTCTCTCTTTGCCCTCAATTTGATCTCAGCAACTAACCACTAGCCTAATCCACTGTTGTCCCATTTCTCCTACCAGATGCCACCATTATAGTCTCCTCCATCCAAGTCCCCTTCCATTTTCTGTCTCCTTGTTTTGACAAAATACCTGTACCTCAAGTCCAACATCTCACAAGAAATGAAGTCTTAGGCTGCCTATAATCATACCCATATCTTGAAATTTGTGACTAAACATAAATATTAAATCAAACAGAAAGTCTTCTGTTAGTCATTGAAGTTTTCTACCTTGAGTGGCTAGGTGGTGCAGTAGATAGAGCGCTAGACCTGAAGTCAGGAAGACTCGACAGCAATAGACTTTTCTTGTCTTTCACTTTACTACCTTCCACATACTCTACAATTGAACCATACCAGCCTACTTTCTTTTCTTTGCCTAACCCTCCATCTCCTGCCTCCATGCCTTTGTATACTGATCATTTCCCATTTCCGGAATGCTCCGCCCTCTCTCCTCCCTCCTCCTCTCAGATTCCTTGGATTCCTTCAAGACTTACCGCAAATCCCACTTTCCTCAAGCTGCCTTTTACCACGTGTAACTGGTTGTCATTGTTGTTGAGTGGTTTCATTTGTGTCCAACTCTTTGACCCCATTTGGGGGTTTCTTGGCAAATTGCACTTATCCCTGAATTTGTCTTCATATCTTCCTTCATTGAATATAGACTCTCAGTATCTCACTTACTAGTCTAACGCTGTGGGAACTTCATCTCTGTCTGACAGTGATAATCTCACAATTGTAGGCATCTCCTTCAACTATTCATGTTTCTAAAACACTCACTGCCTGGCACATAAATGTTTATTGATTAACTGTCTGAAGGGCTTTGCCATTTTCTACTTTTCTCTGACTCTTTATACTCTTCCAGTAGACTTGCAGCTAACCCTTCCCTCTTAGTTCCCCATGAACTCAAGACCCTATCTCACCTCCACAATCCTCCTTCCGACTC
This sequence comes from Bettongia penicillata ogilbyi, assembly GCA_023548195.1. Taxonomy (NCBI): domain Eukaryota; kingdom Metazoa; phylum Chordata; class Mammalia; order Diprotodontia; family Potoroidae; genus Bettongia; species Bettongia penicillata. The sequence continues at coordinate 2,860,758 of JAJHZJ010000197.1, forward strand.
AAAAAATGTCTCTCCCTTCCATAGCTCTCCAAGAGATGTTCACCTCTAGTCAGTCTCCTTAAGATATTCCCCCACCCCAAAACCTCTTCTCCATTGCCCCCTTCCCATGAACTTTCAGCTACCAGAAACTTTAACAAAAAGAGTTAAAGAATTCCCTGCCCTGGTTTTGTAGGTATTCTAGTTGGAAGAAAAAAAAGGGAAATAAGAGCTCCAAAAATTTCATACCAGCCCTGAAACATGCTTCTGAGAAATTCTGTTTTCCTCTTAGAAGAAAAAATAAATGAGGACTCATTGTTCAGCAGGGAAGATTAGGAAGATGGTCATACTATGGTTTCAACTCTGCTGACTTAACTTAAAGAGGAAGTGAGCCATAAGGAAACAACTTCTTATAACTATTTTTAAAAATTCCACTACCTTAAAAAAATCAACAACCTATTTCCTGTGAGGTAGGATTCGGTGCATCCCAGGCCTTCAATGGACATAGCTCGGCCCCCTTAGGAAATGATCCATCGGTCCTGTGTTTGGAAGCAAGCGACCTGAGGGTTCTGCTCACTAGGGCTCCTTATAGAGCTACAGAGCCCAGTAATGTTTGAACTCTGTGAGCCAGTCAAAAAGCATCTATTAAGTGCCTCCTATGTGCTAGGCACTGTGCTAAGGCAAAAGGCAGTGTCTGCCCTTGAGAAGTTCATAATCTAACATGCAAACCGCTACGTACAAACAAGTTATACACAGGACAAATAAGAAATAATCAACAGAGGGAAGACACTAGAATGAAGAGGGATTAGTAAAGACTTCCAGGAGAAGGTGGGATTTTAGCTGGAACTTAAAAAAGGGCTGAGGAAGCCAGTTGGCAGAGATGAGGAGGGAGAGCATTCCAGATGAGAGGGACAGCGAGGGAAGATGCAGAGAGCTGAGAGAGAGACAGTAAAGAGGCCAGGGTGATTGGATGGAGGAATACATACATGTGCGTGTATGTGTAGGGGGGTGTAATTGTAAGGTATAAGATGACTGGAAAGTGGGGAGTGAACTAAGTTATGAAGGGTTTTGATGCCCAGAAGATTTTGTATTTGATCCTGGAGGTGATCCAGGGAGACACTAACTAAAGATACAAGAGATCTGGAGATACAAACACAAAAATTAAGTAACTTCTGCCTTCTAAGAGCTTATAGTCAGGGAAGAAAAGACAACATGAATGTATGTAGGCATATGTACAAAATGTATCACCCAAAATTCAGAGTCTTTTGGAAATGAGAGGTAGAGGGAGGTACTATAACATTGTTTCACTGAATGCTACCTTACTTCTGAAGCTCACTGCCTCTGTGACTTTGGGGAAGTTCCTTAACCTTGCTGTGCCTTATTTTACTCAACTGTAAAATGAGAGGTGGGACTGGATGACCTCTGAGATTCTTGCCAGCTCTAGAGTTATGGTTATGTGATTTTATCATTAAGGAGCTGAAGATAAGGAACAGCAGAAATAATTCATGCAACAGTCTTTGAGAGATAGGTGCATGGGGGATGTCTTTGATTTACTGAGTAGGATGGGGAACTGGTACTTTAGGAAAAATCATTTTGGCAGCTGAATGGATAATGAACCATTGCGGGGAGAGACTAGTAGTAGGCAATCAACCAACCAGTCCAGGGGACCAGGATTGAAGAGAGGAAGGTCTGAACCAGGTTGATGGCAGGATCAGAGGAAAGAAGGAGATGTAAAGACCTGTTCCATATGGGTTGACTCCATCATGTTTGGGACTTGCCCTAACATGGCACAACAGAGTGGGATTCTGGAATAAGAAAAAAGATATAAAAGATTCCCGAAACTCAGAAAGTTGAGAAACTGCTGCTGAGAAGGAAGCAGGATATATTGGAAAGGGACTTGGACTTGGATTCAGGAAACTTGAGTTTTAATCCTCCCTTTGACATTTCCTAACTGGATAAGCAGAAGAAACACACTTAAACTCCATCAACTCCTTTATGTGTCTCAGCTGCATTGTCTGGAAAATGAAAATAGTAAAATTAATGCTACCTATTTCACAGCATTGTTGTGGGAGCTTTCCATTGCATGATAACATGTGAGCCCTTAAATCCTAACATGATAAATTCTATTACCCATACCAGTTATTTAATCATTCATTCATTTCTTGAACAACTACTTTATGCCTAATATTTCCCAAGTTCTGAGGTTAGTGCTTGGGAACATACAAAAATAATTAAGACATGGTTCCTGCCCTGATGGGACTTACAATCTTTCAGGAATGAATATTACACATATGTAAATGGACAGGCTGTCCCAGTTTTAGGCTACTGAAGCTTAAAACTACACTCAGACTTTTGGGACACCCTGTACAATACTACTACTACATAATAACTACAATAAATAATGTGCTAGAAAGCTAGTGAAGTATCAAATTGTGGAAAATCTGCAACACTAGGCTAAGGAATTTGAGCTTTATTTGTTAGACAAAGGGGAGTCATAGAAGGTTTTTGAGTAAAGGAGTGACAAGATCAGAATTAGGCATGCAGAGGAAGAGTTTAACAGTGGCATGAAGGAGGCTCAGAGTGGGGAATGGAGAGAGACTAGAGGCAAGGAAACGGATTAAAAATCTGTTGCAATAATCCAAGAAACTGTTGTACTTGTACCAAGACATAATGAGGACCTGGACTTAGAGGGTAATGGGAAGAATAGAGAAGGGGAGACAAATTGGATAGATGCTGAAGAGATAAATTTCCCAGGACTTTGTAACTGATTGGAGTCAGATTCTCAAATCAAGCAAGATGAGAAGCATGTGCATGACATGCACGTGCACAGAGAGAGAGAGAGAGAAAGAGAGAGAGAGAGAGAGAGAGAGGGAGAGAGAGAGAGAGAGAGAGAGAGAGAGAGAGAGAGAGAGAGAGAGAGAGAGAGGAAAAGAAAGAGAGAGCAAGGAAGAGAGAGAGAAAATGAGACAGAGAAGAGAGACAGAGAGACAGATTAACTTAGCCTCAATACCTCATAAGCATAGTGGGCTAGCCGGAGCTCCTCAGAAGGAAGACAAAGATGGGGTTCCAGTGTACCTGGACTAATGATGACCCAAGTCCTAGACAAAAAGAAGTCTCATTATGTGAGACATCTCACTCCATCTCCCCTTTTGATTTATGAAAAGTGATTGGTTGGTAGCTTTTCTGGCAAAAGATAAAAATGCTATCGAAACCACATCAAGACGGAAAATCTGCCTTTTCACTCGTTCAGGAAGAAGTATTTCCCTGCCCTGTTCCATAAAACACTTTCCTACAAAGCACTGAACAGATGGTATCCATTATGTTTCACCCCTGAGATATGACTGAGACATCATTATCTGGTTGAAGAAAATTTTCACCATTTCTCAGAAGAGGAAACTGAGGCTCATGGGTGCTTAAAAGCTTGCCTACCACAAGCCAGTGAAAAGCTGGGAATTCTTGCTCTCCAGATTAATCCTTTAGGGAATCATGCCATCTGCTAAAGCTGAAGATGCTCAGGGCCATTCATAGTCAAGGATAATGAAATCAGCAAACTACTTTTTAATTCTGAAGGAAGACAACTACTTTTTAAGGACCTACTATGTGCTATTGGGGAGGGGAAGGAAGGAGACCCTGTGCTAAGTGCTTTACAAACATTCTCTCATTTAACAGTTGAAAGGCAAGTATATTTTGATGGAAACTTTATTTGTTTAATTCCAATACCTTTACATTTACCTTGTTTGCAAAATCAAGGCTAGAACGTCTCTTAAACATATGCCTCTTAATTCTTTGTTGTTCCAATCATATTTTCTTGGCAAAGATATTGGAGTGCTTTGTCATTTCCTCTCCAGCTCATTTTTACAGATGAGGAAATTAAGGCAAATATGGTTAAGCGACTTGCCCAGAGTCACACAGCTAGTAATGTCTGAGGCCAGATTTGAACTTGAACATGAGTCCCCCTGACTTCAGGTCCAGCACTCTATTTATTGTACCACCTACTTGCCTACCTATCCCCTCTTTAGCTGGCAGTAAACAAAGAGTGATCTCAAGGACTTAAGCACTACAGGGGAAAAATGTCAAGTCACTTTCTTTCATTCTGACTTTTTCATTCTCTGAGGAGCCATCTTAAAAATGTAGATGTCAGAAGAGGCTGATGTAATACTTTTTTTGTGTGTGTTTAAAAACAAAAACATCCTCACTAAAATATTTGTGGATTTAAGGGAATTCTCCAGTCTGCAGGACAGGAGTAATTGTAATTTAAATTTGGCTTCATAAATACAAATATTTGTACTGAGTTGGGCTAAACTGAACATGGCCTCATTGAGGAACCTGGCTATGTTGCACCCAATGAAGGCACAGACCCATGTCTGTGGGTACATAGAAGAGGTTGGAAGGGATCCTAGCATTACAGTTTGAGATCTAGCAGTGCCCTCGCAGATCATTTAGCAGATGAGGAAAAGGAAATATCGAAGCTTTTTAGAACAACCAGGAGCCATTAAAGTGAAGATATGAAGAGATAGAAGATGTGTTTTAGAGAAATCAGATTAGAGAAGAGCATGCTACAGGAAGCAACCATTAGGGAAAAACTGAAAGTTCCAAGAGCAGGATGAGAGAAGACTCTCAGGGGAGATGTGTGGCCCGGAAAGGGAGAGACTAGATTATCAATGCGGAATAGAGCATGCAGTCCTGGCTGTATTGTCAGGATGATCTGGTTTCCAATCCCACTTCTGATACTTAACTAGGTACGGGAAGTGACCTTTGACAGGTCATTTCTCTGGGCATCAGTTTTTTCAACTGTAAAATGAGAGGTTGAATTTAATGGCCCTGATGTACTTTCCATCTCTAGCTTTATGGTCCTAAGATTTATATGTTAGGGGTTAGGGAAGTCACAGAAAGCAGTTTTAATATGAAATGTGATTCTATGGCTAAAGGACTAGCTAAAGGAAAAAGAGAGCAAGGCTGAGAGTGGAATGTAGACTGGCAAATCCCTAATTGGGGAGTTGAGAGGTACCAAGTTAGTTTAAGGGACAGAACAATGTGACTGTACCTTACTTGACCTCCAAAGATTTCATGAGATCATTGATGGAGACCTGGAAGGGGCCTGAAAGATCATCCTACAGATCCCCTTCATTTTACTGATGAGAAATTGTTGTCCTTCAGTTGTTCTCAGTTGTGTCCGACTCTCTGTGACCCCATTTGGGGTTTTCTTGGGACAGATTCTAAAATGGTTTACAATTTCCTTCTCTAGCTCATTTTACAGATGAGGAAACTGAGGCAAACATGGTTAAGTGACTTGCCTGGGATCACATAGCTAGTAAGTTTTGGAGGCTAGATTTGAAAAGGAAGATGAATTTTTTTGACTTTAGGCACAGCACTCTATCCACTGTGCAACCTACCTGCCCCAATGAGGAAACTGAGGACCAAAAAGGAAAAATAATCTATCCAAGATCTCATAGCAAGGAATAAGAGGTAAGATTTAAACCCAAATCCTCAGACTACAAAACTAACGTTCTCTTTTCTGAACCACAAGGCTCATCTAGTTCAACAGCCTCATCTTACAGTTGAGGAAACTGAAGTCCAGAGATATTAAGGGACTTAACCAAGATCACACAGGTAATAAGTATCAGAGGCAAGATTTGAACCCAGATCCTTTGACTCCAGAGCCAGCTCTCTTTCCACTGATGATCCATTTAGCATAAGGCACAACACAGAGTTGTGTGACCCAGTGGAGAAATGGTATTCTAGAAGGAGTGGTCAGTCCAGCCTCCAATCCTTGGGGAAAACAGCAGTTAGGAGCTTACAGCAGGGAGTAAAGGCCCTGAGAGAGAGGTATCGCCATGAATAGACCTGTGGGGGATTGGCCTAGGAATATGCAACGGTGTAAGAATTGGGCAGATTAGCAAAGGGAAAAAGACTCAGGGATCAGTGGTTAGAAGACCATTCTGGAGAGGGCACCTATCCCCCATATTGGGGTTCTGGTGTGAATATCCAGTCACTCTGCCATAGTACTGGTGGAACACCAGTAATCAAGGTGTGAGTGCCAATTTTGGAGGAAGATGAGACTTTTCCCTTGCACCTAAAATCTTACCTATAGGAATCCACCTATTCTGTAAGGCTCCTTTGAATGGGAAAAGATCTTTACAGAGGAATAGGGGCATTTGTTCAAGCGCCTGCTAGCAAACATTGATTGATGGGATCTGAGATTCCTCTCCATCTAGGAAGCTGGAAAAGTGAGCAGCAGCTTCAGTTCCACAGACCATCTGTATCTTCTCCCAGGGGGAAAAAATACACCCCAGCCTTGTTGAGAAATGGACAAAGGAATGAGAGTGTCCACCCTGCACAGCTGGAGAACTACTTTCCCTTACTAAAATATAACCCTTTATGTTGTTGACAGAAAGTCAGTATGGCAAAACATTTTTTCCTGGCCAGAAAACAAGGTTTGAAAAACTGATCCTCCTCCCCTCCCTTTTCCCTACCCAGTAGTGAAGGGACTCTTGGGCTCCCAAAGGTCCCAGTGAGGTCTGGCAGGTCCTACCCTAAGCCTGTAAGTCTTCTACTATGAGCCCAGCAATGGTATATGTCAGAAAGACTCATTGTCAGAATGTCCCCAGAATGATGAATTTTCTAGCGATAACTCCTGAAGACCTTCCGATTCTTTAGAAGTCATAGATCCTTGAAGTACAGAAATAAGGTTTATATTGAGAGTAGTGGTGTGAAAGTCATGTGACCAGCAAGATGGCAGAAGAGATGCTTTCTGCCAATGTCCTCACCCTCAACCCTGAAAAGAAAGGAATCAAAACCACAGATAGAGTGATTATAGCTGATTTCACAAAGTCAAAAGCTATAGAACCCCAGGCAAAGGATGGCTCTCTGGGGAGGCCAGGTCAAGGAGGGGAATAAATTTGTTAATGAGGGTGATGTAAAAACTGAAGGAGTAATAAACATTTAAAAATAAAATAACAACAAAACAAGAAATTAAATTCTAAGCAAAACAGGACAAAAAAGAGGGGGAGGATGTTGTGCCAAGTGGTCTATTTGACAAACCCTAGAGCTTTGAGACAAGAAGGACAGAGGGAGAAAGCAAAATATGTGTGTATGTATGTATATCTATATGTGTATGTATAGATATACATATAGACACACATCTCCATACATACATATATGGAGATGTGTATTTATCTATTTCAGAGCAATTGGGAGGTCAATACTATCTAGGTGATTTTGACCAAATGCTTTCCTCTCTTTGTGACTCAGTATTCTCATTTGTAATGAAAAAATTGGACTAGATGATCTTGAAGGTCTCTTATAGCTCAAAATATTCTGGAAAGCAAAATGATTGGGTTCTGGTCAAAAGGTTGCAAATTTAATTTGAGGGTAATGCAATGCTCAAGAAAATGACTGGGGAGACTATATGATCAGGAAACTGAGAAATGGCCTCAGAGAATTTTTTTGTGAACTGGAGACCAGGGGAACATTACTACTTAAAATGTCAGGAGACTGCCCAAAAGCTTTATGGTAAAAGTGAGGGAAGCACACATAAAGGAATCTTGCTTGTCTAAAAGAACAGAGATAGAAGGGGGATCCAGACAGAACTGGAGGAGAAGCAAGGGTGGAAGGGATTGTTCAGACAGGTGACAATAAGAGTCAGGATTGAGCCCAGATTTTGACTCTGAATTCAAGGCTCTTTTCACTATACCACACCACCTGTTAAAGTCAAGGGGAATTCAATGCAAAAAAAATAATAAATAAAATCCATAAATTTCTTGCCTCTGTATGGTTTGTATCAGAAATCTCTACATATTCTGATAAAATATTTCTGCAATCAGCCTTACAGTCTAAAGAAGACAAATCTCTGTTCTGTTCAATCAAAAGTTATTTATGACAAAATGCTAGAGTGCCATTGGCTTGGACTGCCCTGGGTCCCCAGGCCCATTTCACCACTCAAGGATTGGGCAGGAAGGCAACCAACCAATTAAAATAATTGGGGTTTGCTGCAGCAGCCAGTTCTCCTTGTCTGGAGGTCAAAACTTTCATTTTAACCAGAGCGCCTGTCCAGGGCCCCACAAGGGAAGTCTCACAGACAGTATGAGCATTACACCTCAGAAAAGCATCGAAAGATACAAATCCTGGCTTGATTTATTGTTTTGTGGACTGTCTGGACTTATGAAAGTGGCAGAGGAAATGCTAATATTGCAGACTAAAATTAAAAGTATGTTGTGCATACTTTCCCCCTGCCCCAGAGATGGTTAAACATTTACTGCACTCTAACCCCCCTACCCCATTTTTATAGAAGCTTCAAGTTTGCCAAGTGTTCCTTATCTCATTTCAGCCTAACAGCAGCACAAACCAGGCAGAGACTACAGGTATTATCAGCCGCATTTTACAGATGAGACACAGAGAGTTGAAGTGATTGCCCAGGGTCATACTGCAAATAAGTGTCAGAGGGAGGATTCAAGCTCAGGTCTCCTCAACACCGAATCTGGCACTCTATCCACTTTAATATAACATTCCTTCTTGTCATTTCTTAGGATTTCTGAGAACTCCAAATCAAGGGGATTAAAAGTGAGCATATAAAATTTTTAGTTTATATTATGCTTTCTCATATATCTCCCTCATTTAGTCATCTGTTCAATCCAGTGAATGAAAAATATTCTTATTGCTGTGGCAAATTATTTAATTTCTCTGGGCCTCAATTTCTTCATCTGTAAAAATGGACTGGGATTAAATGACATCTAGCATAAAGTCTATAATCCTGCAATCATGTTCTCCTTCCCTTGAGGACCAAACACCCTGATACCAGGTAATCTGAAATCATAGTTCATCCCCCCAAGAAATGATAGCATGCATCTATCTAATAGTTTCACATATATAAAAAGCCATTTAAATTTACAAAAAGCTAAGCAAATACAAAATTTTAATCATTATGATTATTAGCACTGTGCTGGGAACATAGTAGGTATTTAATAAATATTATTGGTTATTGACTTTTTCAAAAAGTGGATCTCTTGCCACCACAGTTTCTTGGTCAGAAAGAAACTAGCCAGGTCAGATTCATCAATAAGTAAAAGTTAGTGCTGAATGAACAGGCAGTTTTCAGAGGAAGAAATTAAAGCTATCTATACTCACATGAAAAAATTCTCTAAATCACTATTGATTAGAGAAATGCAAATCAAAACAACTCTGAGATATAAGATCACACCTATCAGATTGACTAACATGACAAAACAGGAAGATGATAAATGTTGGAGAAGATGTGGGAGAGTTAGAACACTAATTCATTGTTGGTGGAACTGTGAGCTGATCCAACCATTCTGGAGAGCAATTTGGAACTATGCCCAAAGGGCTACAAAAATTTGCATACCCTTTGACCCAGCAATACCACTTCTAGGACTGTATTCCTAAGAGATCATAAAAATGGGAAAGGGTCCCACATGTACAAAAATATTTATAGCAGCTCTCTTTGTGGTGGCCAAAAACTGGAAATCAAGGAGATGCCTATCAGTTGGGGAATAGCTGTATAAATTGTGGTATATGAATGTAATGGATTACTACTGTGTTATAAGAAATGATGAACAGGAAAACTTCAGAGAGGCCTGGAAAGACTTATATGAACTGACGCTGAGTGAAAGGAGCAGAATCAGGAGAACTTTGTACCCAGCAACAACCACAGCGTGAGAGGAATTTTTCTGGTAGACTTAGTACTTCATTGCAATGCAAGGACTTAAATAATTCCCAATGGTCTCTTAAGGCAAAATGCCTCCACATTAAGGGAAAGAACTATGGAATTCGATCGTAGAATGAAGTAGATTATTTTCTCTTGTATTATGTTTTGGTTTCTTTTATAATTTCTCCCATTCATTTTAATTCTTCAATGCAACATGACTAAGGTGAAAATGTATTTAAAAGGAATGTATGTGTAGAACCTATATAAAACTGTGTGCCATCTCAGGGAGGGAGTGGAAAGGTAAGGGGGAAAGGGGGGAGGGGAAAAAATCTAAGATATATAGAAGTGATTATAGAACACTGAAAATAATAAAATAATAATAACAAAAAAGTTAAAGCTGATCTACCTAAGGATCTACCTAAATGGAGAAATAGTTTTCCTTTTCATTGAAAATATCTAGGGGGAGGAGCCAAGATGGTGGAGTAGAAAGACTCATGTATGTTAGCGCCGAACCCACAGCCCATAAATTTTCTGTAAAACGAACTCCCCACAAATTCTGGAGCAGCGCAAGCCACGCAGAAACACAGTGGAAGAGATTTCCGTTCCAGAGAGCCCTGGAAAGCCATCCCCAGGGGTCTGTTGCACTCCAGACAGCGGAGCACACCCCTGTGCTGCCCTGGCCGCATGGCCCAAGAGGAGCAGATCCAAGCAGGCTTCAGGGATGGAACCTCCAGCGGCCACAAAGGTCCCTCCACCCACAGGCATTACAGGTCAGTGAGAAAGACTTCTGGGCTGGCCGAGAGGGGAGCGGGGTGTCTCCATGGCTCGGGCCCCCTCAGGAGGCAGCAGCAGAGGGAGCGGCAGAGGCAGGGGTGGCCAGGCACTCCTGGAGCAGGAAGGAGCTCAGGGCCATTACTGAAGGTCTCTGCATAAACCCCCTGAGGGAACTGAGCCTGGGAGGTGGCCCTGCCCCCACCTGAGCACCAGAACTTAAGCTCACATTGAATAGCAGCCCCACCAGCAGATGAAAGCCCTGAGGCTGGGGAGCAGCATTTGAATCTCAGACCCCAAGCACTAGCTGGGCGGATCTAGGCGGGGGTGGACAGGAATCTCAGAACTCAAGTAACTGGCTGGGAAAATGCCAAGGGAAGAAAAATAAGACCATAGAAGCCTACTTTCTTGGTGAACAGATGATGTTTCCTCCTTTTCTTTCTGATGAGGAAGCACAATGCTTACCATCAGGGAAAGACATAGAAGCCAAGGCCTCTGTATCCCAAACATCCAAAATAGATATCCAATGGGCTCAGGCCATGGAAGAACTCAAAAAGGATTTTGAAAATCAAGTTAGGCAGGTGGAGGAAATACTGGGAAGAGAAATGACAGAGATGCAAGAAAAGCATGAAAAACGGGTCAATACCTTGGGAAAGGAGACCCAAAAAAATGCTGAAGAAAATAACACCTTGAAAAATAGGCTCACTCAATTGGCAAAAGAGGTTGAAAAAGCCAATGAGGAGAAGAATGCTTTCAAAAGCAGAATGAGCCAAATGGAAAAGAGGTCCAAAAGCTCACTGAAGAAAATAGTTCTCTCAAAATTAGAATGGAACAGATGGAGTCTAATGACTTTCTGAGAAACCAAGAAATCACCAAACAAAACCAAAAGAATGAAAAAATGGAAGAGAATGTGAAATATCTCATTGGAAAACCAACTGACCTGGAAAATAGATCCAGGAGAGACAATTTAAAAATTATGGGACTACCTGAAAGCCATGATCAAAAAAAGAGCCTAGACATCATCTTTCATGAAATTATCAAGGAAAACTGCCCTGACATTCTAGAACCAGAGGGCAAAATAAGTATTGAAGGAATCCATCGATCACCGCCTGAAAGAGATCCAAAAAGAGAAACTCCTAGGAACATTGTGGCCAAATTCCAGAATTCCCAGGTCAAGGAGAAAATCTTGCAAGCAGCTAGAAAGAAACAATTTCAGTATTGTGGAAATACAATCAGGATAACACAAGATCTAGCAGCTTCTACATTAAGGGATTGAAGGGCGTGGAATAGGATATCCCAGAAGTCAAAGGAACTAGGACTCAAACCAAGAATCACCTACCCAGCAAAACTGAGTATAAAACTTCAGGGGAAAATATGGTCTTTCAATGAAACAGAGGACTTTCAAGCATTCTTGATGAAAAGATCAGAGCTGAAAAGAAAATTTGACTTTCAAACACAAGAATGAGAAGAAGCATGAAAAAGTAAACAGCAAAGAGAAGTCATAAGGGACTTATCAAAGGTGAACTGTTTACATTCCTACATGGAAAGACAATATTTGTAACTCTTAAAACTTTTCAGTATCTGGGTAGTTGGTGGGACCACACACACACACACACACACACACACACACACATGTACACACACATGTACACACATGCACACACATACAGAGACAGAGAGCACAGAGTGAATTGAATAGGATGGGACCATATCTTAAAAGAAATTAAGGCAAACGGTGAGAGAGAAATGTAGTGGGAGGAGAGAGGGTGAAATGGAATGGGGTAAATTATCTCTCATTGAAGAGGCAAGCAGGAGACTTTTTAGTGGAGGGAAAAAGAGGAGAGCTGAGAAAAAAACATGAAGTTTACCCTCATCACATTCGACTAAAGGAAGGAATAAAATGCACACTCATTTTGGTATGAAAACCTATTTTACAATACAGGAAAGTGGGGGAGAAGGAGATAAGCAGGGTGGGGGGGATGATGGAAGGAAGGGCAATGGGAGGAGGGAGCAATTTGAAGTCAACACTCTTGGGGAGGGACAGGATCAAAAGAGAGAATAGAAACAATGGGGGGCAGGATAGGATGGAGGGAAATACAGTTAGTCTTACACAACACGACTATTATCAAAGTCATTTGCAAAACTACACAGATATGGCCTATATTGAATTGCCTGCCATCCCAAAGGGAATGGGTGGGGAGGGAGGGATGGGGAGAAGTTGGAACTCAAAGTTTTAGGAACAACTGTTGAGTACTGTTCTTGCTACTATGAAATAAGAAATACAGTTAATGGGGAATAGAAAGTCATCTGGCCCTACAGGACAAAAGAGAAGATGGGGACAAGAGAAGGGAAGGATGATAGAAGAGAAGGCAGATTGGTGATAGGGGAAATTAGAATGCTCGGTGTATTGGGGTGGGGAGAGGGGGGATAATGGGGAGAAAATTTGGAACCCAAAATTTTGTGGAAATCAATGTAAAAAGTTAAATAAATAAATTTATATTTAGAACTGAAAAAAAAAAAAGAAAACGTCTAAGCAGACACTGGATTCCTGGATGCCTGGCAGGTTGTGGAAAGGACCCACACATTCAAAAACAGGTAGAATTGGATTGCAACCTGAAAGATTCTTTGAGAACACTTTTGGGCGAGGCTTGGATTATTTCATTGATTGCAGTAGCTAAGTCTTTCCCAGGTGATCATCATTGCAATATTACTGTTACTCCTGCTTCTCCTCTGGTTCTGCTTGCTTCAGTCTGCTTCAGTTCATATAAGTCTTCTCAGATTTTTCTGAAACCATCCTGCTCATCATTTCTTAAAGCACAACAGTATTCCATCATAATCATATACCACAACTTGTTCAGTCATTACCTAATTGATGGGCAGCCACTCAGTTTCCAATTCTTTGCCACCACAAAAAGAGCTGCTATAAATATTTTCATACATGTAGATCCTTTCCCCTTTTCTTTCATCTCTTTAAGATACAGACCTAGTATAGCAATGTAATTGCTGCATAAAAGGGTATGCAGTTTTATTGCTTTTTGGATATAGTTGCATTTGTTTTCCAGAATGGTTGGACCGGTTCATAACTCCACCAATAGTGCATTCATGTCCCTGTTTTTTCCATATCCCCTCCAGTATTTGTAATTTCCTTTATATTAGTCATTCTGATAGGTATGAAGTGGTACCACCAAGTTGTTTTTCCTTGCATTTCTATGAAAACATTCTTGATGTTTCAGAGAGATTGCAGAGAGCCAGAAAGCCCAGCTCCTGGGAGAGATCCCTAGAAAGGGTCAGGCTCATTGCCTTCCATTTGTAACATGGGATAATAACACTTGTCATTAAGCTACTCACAAGGAAGCTGTGAGATCTTATCGGTCCAGAGGCTCCATCTCAGCTCAGACAGAAGGAGGCTATCTTTCTAATTTCATAGGACTGATGTAAGTAGGATTGGAGCCTGGCACACTGTCTCACCCTACAGCTATGACCCTCAGGAAGAATGTGCTAAAATGAAGGGAGCCTATGATTTTATGACATGAGAAAAATGGAGGCGTTGGTTCATAGGATGCCATGTACACAAATACATACACAGACATTTGTGGACCTACACAAGTATACGTAGGTGTCGTTCCAAAAATTGCCCATCTCCATCCCTTTGCAATAGATGCTCCCCCTGCCTGGAATTAGCTCTCTCCTCACCTCTGCCTCTTAGAATCCCTGGTTTTCTTCAAGGCTTAGTTCAAGTTCCGCATCTTATAAGAAGCCTTTCCTGGTCCTTGTACTTTTGTTAGTTCTTTTTCCTTTCTTTTTGTTGTTGTGAAGTCATTTTCAGTTGCATCTGACTCTCCATGACCCTATCTGGGGTTTTTGTGACAGAGATACTGGAGTGATTTTCTATTTCCTTCTCAAACTCATTTTACAGATGAGGAAACTGGGGCAAATTAGATTAAGTGACTTGCCCAGGTAATGCAGCTAGTAAGTGTCTGAGGCCAGATTTGAACTCAGGAAGATGAGTCTTGTTGACTCCAGACCTGGCACTCTAATCCTCTGTGCTACATGTTTTATAGATGAGGAAACTGAGGTATACTCTCTGAAAACTGAGAGTAAGTTACTGTCTTTTACCTCAACTACTTCAAACTACCCATTCTAAAATTCTAGTTGAGTGTGAGGAAATCTCAATTCCAATTTTTGGAATGACTTCTCCTGGAGAGATTGGTTAAAAGTACCTTACTTATCTTGGTTTGACACAACTCAAAACACTGCTCACTTTCTTTAGGAACATTTCTATTTCTCTTCTAGGCATAGTAGCTACTCTTATGGCCAGACTCTTCCCATCATTTTTAGCTCTCATTCCCTTGGAAAGTAAGATCCCAGATTCTTCTCTTGCCCTTGGTTATAGGTTGAAAGCTTGCTTGTTCTCTCTCTCTCTCTCTCTCTCTCTCTCTCTCTCTCTCTCTCTCTCTCTCTCTCTCTCTCTCTCTCTCTCTCTCTCTCTCTCTCTCTCTCTCTCTCTCTCTCTCTCTCTCTCTCTCTCTCTCTCTGTCTCTAAGTAACCTGACTTTGTAGCATCTAACCATAGAATTTCCCAGAACTATTTGGGCACAAAATTAATTATAAAGCTCCATTGCTCTGATATGTTCTTGTTTGTAAAGAGTTGGTTTTCAAAAACCTTTATAACCTGCCTTCCCTCACTTTTACAATCTTTTTACACCTTATACCACCTCCTCTCTCCATACTTTGTAATCCAGTGTCAATAGCCTCCTTGAACTTGACACCCCATCTCTCAACTCTGATCATTTCTCCTGGCTGTCTCACATCTGGCATGCTCTCCCTCCTCATCTCTACCTCCGAGCTTTTCCGACTTCCTTTGAGTCCCAGTGAAAATTTCACCTTTTCCAGGAAGCCTCTCCCTAGCGCTCTCTATCTGCAGATTATTTCAAATTGTTGTGCATATGGTTTGTTCCTATGTAGTTGTTTGCACTCTGTCGCCCCTATTGGACTGTGATCTCTTTGAGGGCAAGGGCTGTCTTTTGCCATTCTTTGTATCGCCAGTACTTAGCACAGTGCCTGGCACACAGTAAGTGTTTAATAAATGTTCGTTGGTTCACTGACACAAACTGTGTGAAAGAAAAGTCCCAGGCTCTTTCACAACCCTCACTCCAGGTCTGCACTACATCAGGGTTTGAACTGCTCATGCTGGGTTACTACTCCCAGAGAATTCTCTACACTCCCAGACACCTTCTGGACCAGACTAGACAAAAAAAAAATAGAAAAGAAAGAAAAATAAAAAGAAGACCTCTAGTCACACAAACCAAATGGACTAGGCAATGTTGAAACTCTCTTGCACTTTGAAATAACCTATGATTCTAAAAGGCAGAATGATTTTTTAGATCCATTAGCATTTCTACAATTTAATTGCAGACAGCTCCTCTACTCTCACATTGGCCATATGTAGATGCACCCCAAATCTACATGTGATTTGGTAAGAGGTGTGAGTGTGTGTGTGTGTGTGTGTGTGTGAGAGAGAGAGAGAGAGATTTAAAAACATAATCCCAAGATGCAAACATAAAATAATTTCCGCTTGTCCTAGAAGTGAATTTTCTGTCTCTGCATCTCTCCTTTTTCTCTGTCTTTCTTGTCTCTCTGTCTCTCTCTTACTCGTTTTGCACAGCAACAGCAGTTAGGAATACTATTTTGCTACTCCAAGCAAAGGGATCTGCTGGCCTCCCATCCACTCCTGGACTCTGCTCTGGCTGCAGCTGTAGGGAAGGAAACATTTGATATTAATGTGATTTGGGTCTCTATGCAGCTTTATATCATCTCTGCCAATAAAATCTTCAGGGACAGAGGTAGCAGTCTCACTCTCACTTGCTTAAAAGTCCTGAAGACCTTTTTCTTTGGGTCTGATGCTTCTCACCTTCATCTTTCTTCCCTTCCTCCAAACTAAAAACAACCAAAAAAAAAAAAAAAAAAAAAAGCCTGTGCTTGTGACTAATTAAGGAAGACCCAGGGATGATTTGCTTGGGAGCAGATTTCTCTACTAAAGATAGGTGGCCAGTTGATAAAGGGTTAAAAATCAATGCACTTCGCTGGCCGATCTCTTCCGCCCTGTTAATGGAACCCAAGTGCAAACCTTGGCAGGATTCACGCATTATCTCATGACAGGTGTACAATGCGTGCTGGCTGCTGCTGAGTTTCTCGAGAGGGCTAAGGGATAGTGGGACCACTCCCTGACACAGTAGGATGGAACAGATGACCTTGCAGAGCTCTCTCTGCTGGTTGAAATAATTCCACAAGCCATTTCCTTGACAAGCTGTCAGAAGATCCTGTCTCCAAGTTAATAGCATGTGGGTGGGGAAGGCAACATATCTCAGTGGTGCACTGGAGAGGAGAGAGAGCATTGGAGTAGAATCAGAAGACCTAGTTTCAAGCCCCAGCTTTGCATCTTCCTAGCGGTGTGACCTTGTGTATTCCTTCCCCTTTCTGGGTTTCACTCTCCCCTTCTGGAAAATGAGGGAGCTGGATGATCTGTTTGGCCACATCCAGTTTTAATATTCAATTATGTTTTGAGTCCATCTGGTCTTCCAGTGATAATACAACCATAATTCTCCCACTTTTTCCCTTTTCTTTAAGTCCTGTTAAGTTCAGTTGCTTTCAGTCATGTCTGACTCTTCATGACCTCATTTATGGTTTTCTTGGCAAAGATACTGGAGAGATTGCAATTTCCTTCTCCAGCTCATTTTACAGATGAGGAAACTGAGGCAAACAGTTAAGTGACTTGTCCAGGGTCACACAGTTAGTGTCTGAGGTCAGATTTGAACTCATGAAGATGAGTCCTTTCGACTCCATGCCTAGCACTCTATCCAATCTATCCTCTATGCTAACTAGCTGCCCTACCCTCTCTCGAAGTTATGTCTCTAACATTGGCAGGCCAGTGAACTTCATTTTGAAAGGCAAAGTACATCCTGCAGGGATTGCTGTTGTGATTATTTGTTCTTTTTTCTGGAAGAGGACCATGACATCAGGAAGGTAATGCTACGACCTGCAAGTGAATTGGATTTAAGTGAGAGCTGTGCAAAATCACCAGCCTCACTGAGAACACTGTTGATGACACAGAAGACACCAGGACATATCTCTGGAGTTTCTAATTTTGGAAAGTAGAAATGAATCCTGTCTTTTCTTGCACCTGAGTCTCGGGGCTTCACTAGGCCTGGAAGGAGACTACTTTAGAATCAATGATGCCAAGCCAACACCATGAGAATGAATAATTTCAGAAGATCACATTTACACTGAAGGTAGGAAAAAGACAGGAAACCATCTAGTAATTCAAGTCAATAAACATTTATTAAGCACCAACTATCTACAAATGCACTGTATTGTCTAGTAAGGTAACAAAAAAAATCATTTTTTAAAGAAGAAACATGTCCTTTTCTCAAGGAAATGACATTCTAATAGAAGGAATAAAATGGAGCAAATTCCAAGTGTAGACCAGTCATTCTATAAACATTAAGTGGGCACCTACTGAGTATACAATCTTGTCCTTGGCACTAAGGGAAGAACATAAGCTCCTTGAGGACAAGAACTGTTTTGTTTTTGTATTTGTAATGCTAACCTACCAGAGGGAGCTAGGTGGTACAGTCAGTTGGATAGAACCCTGAACTTGGAGTCAGGAAAACCTAAGTTCAAATCCAGCCTCAGATACTCTGTAGTTCTGGGCAAGTCACAACTTCTGTCTGCCTCAGTGTCCTCAACTATAAAATAGGGATAATAATAGCAACTACCTGCAGGGTTGTTGAGAGGAGTAAATAAGAACATTTGTAAGGCACTTTACATAGTAACTGGAGTAGGTGCTTAATATGTACTTGTTCCCTTCTTTCCTAGGACAGTGTATGGTGGATGATTAATAAATGTTTTTTTTTTTTAACCTTGCTTAGAATTCTATTGGTATAGGGGACATCTAGGTAGAAACCTCTTTCTGCCAGTACAAACTAACACCGGCTCTGCCATTTATTGTCTTACAGAATGGGAAAGGTACTAAGAGGTAAAGTATTTTGCCCAGAGTCATAGAGCCAGTATACATCAGCAGTGAGACATGACTTCAGGGTTTACTGACAGTAACCAGGTTTCTGTCTACTTCTGTCATTGCCCCTCCCAATAAAAACATAATGAATTGAATTGTGGTAAGACCAAATTCCTGACCTCCTGGACCTTCCAATCTAGTGGCATAAATCCAAAGACAGTCTATGAGATATGTTTTCCCACAGAAAGATGAAGAAAAATGAGAGGACAATTTATTTCATTATTGATATCCAGGATCCTTAGTGCAAATATATGAAACTTCTCTGTAAAGTTTGTCCCATGTCCCAAATTTTCATAAATTACATTGCCCAAGCTGACTGAGTAGGTAAAGAACCAGATCATGTACCTCTGAAGAGAATCTGATTGCACAAAGGTCTGTGAGTGCGTCTGGAAAAAAGAACAATATGGAAGAATAGAGGAAATTTCTGTCATGTTGAGGGTAGCTAGTCAGTACTGTTGTTTGTAAATGAAATGATCTTCTTTTAAAACAAATGCTATTTGTGAATCTCCGTACCATCATTTCATTAGTCCTTTCCTCTTTTGCAGTAGGAAATACTTATTACTCTTCCACTGGATTACTCTTTTACCTCCCCATTCACTGGATATGAATTGGTGGGAGGAGAAAATAACAGTAACAATAATACATTTTTTGTGGCGAGTTAAGATTTACAAAATTTTACTACCGATTGCCATGTGGAGTAGGTAACATAAACATTAAAATATCTATTTTACAGATGAGAAAACTGGCTGCCTTGGGGCACTGTGGATAGTCCACTTCTGGATACTCTTTCTCTCCAGGTTTTCATGAATTTTCTGGTCCTAACTACTTTCTAACCAGCTTCTAACCTATCTACACAATGGTTAAATCTGACCTAAGTCACTAACTGTGTGACCCTGGACAAGTCACTTAACTCTATTAGCCTCAGTTTCCTTATCTGCAAAATGATCTGAAGAAGGATAGGGCAAACCACTCCAGTATCTTTGCCAAGAAAACCCCAGATTGGGTCATGAAGAGTTGGATACGACTGACCAACAACCACATGTAACGTATCCAAGCACTTGTCAGTCTGCTGTGTTAGATCTTCATCTCAGTCATCCTCAATAACAATGCGTCTCCCCCAAGCCTCTGTCCCGGGCCATCTTCTCTACTTCCTTTATACCATGTTACTTGATGATCTCATTAGCTCCCATGGATTCAACTATCATTTCTAGGCAGATGATTCTCAGACATATTGTCCAGCTCTAACCTCTTCCCCGACTTCCAGTCTTGCATCTGAACATCTAGAACTGGATGTCTCATAGATAATTGAAACTCAACATATCCAAATCTGAACTCACTAACCCTACCCTTCCCCTACCTTTCATATTACCATTGAGGGCACTACCATCTTCCTAGTTACCGAGACTCACAGCCTTGATGTCATCTTCAATTTCTCATACTCTTTCACCCCCAAAATCCAATCAGTTGTCACAACTGATGATTTCTACCTTTATAACATCTTTTATATATTCTCCCTTCTTTACTACTATCACCCTGATACAAACCTGGTACACACCTAGACTGTTGCAATAGCCTGTTGGTTGGTCTGTCTACCATAGTCTCTTCCCATTCCAGTTCATCCTTCACTCAGCTGTCAAATTAATCGTTCTAAAACACAAGTCTGGTCATGTTAGCCCACCCCCATTCAATTTCATTGGCCTCCTCTTGTCTCCAGGATCAAATATAAAATCATCTGTTAGGTTTTTAAAGTCCTTTATCACCTGCCCCCTTCCTACCTTTCTGGTCTTTTCATACTTTATTCCCACCAACATTCTCTTCATTTTAGTTCTACTGTCCTCTTTGTTTTTTCTCACACATGCCACTCCATCTCTGAACATTTCCATTGGCTGTTTGTGCCTGGAATTCTCTCCTTCACCATCATCTCCTGGCTTCATATAAGCATCAGTTAGAGTCCTTTCTGCAATAAGCTGTTCCCATAATCTTCAATACCTTTTCTCTTTTGATTATCTCCAATTTATCTTGTATATATCTTGTTTGTACATAGCTTTTTGCATATGGTCTCTCCCATTAAATTGTGAGTTCCTTGCAATCGGGCTGTGGTTTTTGCCTTTTTTTGAGGCGGGGGATGTCTACTACTAAGTGTAGGACTTGGCACATACTTAACAAATGCCTCTTGACTTGGCTTGACTTGATTGAGACTTGGAGTGAAATGTGAATCAATAATCTAGATAGACGCATGGAATCTCAATTCTGCTGTTCTACAAGTCTAACCCTGGGAGACTTCTCCTAGAAGGAGACATCTGAGCTGAGTTTTGAAGGAAATCAAAGAAATTAAGAAGCAGAGGAGAAGAAACAGAGCATCTTAAGCTTGGGGGTCAGTTCAGTACAAAGACACTGAAGCAAGCGATAGAGTGTCATGTTATAGTAACGGTGAGAAGACTAATGAAGCTGAGTCACAGATAGCACAGAGGAGAGCACAACAGTGTGGAAAGACTGGAAAGGTAAGAGGGGGCTGACTTATGAAAAGCTTTAAATGCCAAGCAAAGAACTTTGTATTAGATCTTGGATATGATAGGGAACCACTGAAGTTTATTGAGTAGCAAGATAAGATGGTTAGACCTGTGCTTTTGGAAAAATCACTTTGAAGGCTAAGTGGAGGATGGATTGGAGTGTGGAAAGAAGATATGAGTCAGGGAGTCCAATTAGAAAACTATTTCAATAACCAGGGTAATAGGATGAGGACCTGAATTAGCATGGTACTTGTGCGAGTAGAGAGAAGGGAACATATATGAGAGGTATGAAGGTATAAACAACAAGACTTGGGGATGAATTGGGTATGGGAGGTGACTAAGAGTGTGGCATCAAGATGGCACCAAGATGCCATCCTGGCTAACTGGCAGAATACAGTAAGACTGAGATTTGAAAGCGGGCAGAATTTAGGTTAGATAATGAATTCTGTTTTGGACAGATTGAACTTGAGATGCCTATGGGATATCTGGTTTGTGGTATCTATAAGGCAGTTGTTTATGAGGGATTGGAGCTCAGGAGAAATACTAGGGCTGAATATACAGATCTGGTAATGAGAAGATCATTGAAACTATGGGAGTTTATGAAGTCTCCAAATGAGATATTATAGAGAGAAAGGAGAAGACCCAAGACAGAACTTTGTGGAACACTCACAGTTAGAAGATGAGACATAGATGAAGAACTGGAAAAGGAGATAGAGAATGAATGACTAGGTATGTTGGAGGGGTAACAAAATAAAACAGTCGTGAAAGTCTGAAGATGAGGTCCACAGTGTCAGATGCTACAGAGCAGTTAAGGAGGATGAGGACTGAGAAAAGGCCATTAGATTTGGATATTAAGCGATTATTATTAAATTTGGAGAGAGCATCTAAATGATGAGATCAGAAGTCAGAATGCAGAGGGTTTAAAAGAGAGTAAGAGGAGGAATGAAGGCTCCTAGTATAGACAACTTTATCAGGGAGTTTAGCTGAGAAGAGGAGAGATAAAGAATGACAGCAGAGTGCTAGGACCCAGGGAGGGTTTTTAAGGTTTGAGGAGATGTGGGCATGTTTAGAGGCAGTAGGGAGAGAGCAAGTAGATGGAGAGAAGTTGAAAATAATTGAAAGGATGAAGAGGATCATGGGGTCAGTATACTAGAGAAGAAAGGAGGAGATGGGATCAAGGATGCATGTATAGAGGTTGGCTTTGGCAAGAAGGGCCACATCTTCAGAAGAGAAAAGTTGAAGAAAACTAAACAAGGATTCACTTGAAAATATATTTTGAGGATTTAGTAGTCTATAATTTTAATATCAATAGCACAAAAGAGAAGCTCATGTTCACTGATAATCATCCGGTCAGATCACATCAAGAGGATTCCATGTTGTGCTACATACCATAGCTTAGGAAGGATATCAACAAAGTGGACCACATCTAGGAGATGATGACTAGGATTGTGAAGAGACAGAAGACCATGCCATACAAGGAAGGAATGGGGGACATTTGTCATCGTTGTTGTTAATTCTCCATTCATGAAGAGGACCAATGACAACACAAGGGTGATGTCTTGACTTACTTGTGAGTTGGATTTAAGTGAGGCAGAACTGTGCAAAGTCATCATCCTCATTCCCTCCTCAAGTCATCAGAGTTCAAATGGCAACCTAAAAGTCAAGACAGCTGGCCATGACGCAGGATGCAGTGGGTGACTTTTACCAACCAAGGTCTTTCCCAGGTCTCAATTTGTCTGAGGTGACACTTATTCAATGATGAAGTGCTAGGTAAGACCTGAGACAAAAGATGACCTAGTGCGCCATCACAAAAGACTCAGTCTGAGAGGGGAAGACCCTTGGAGTCTCCGGCCATAACAGAAAATAGTTGCTATTTACCCATGGAGAAGAAAATACATGGCAGGGAAGTGAGGGTGACCATGAAGGCAGCAATTCAGCATTTGATGTGGATGTGAGGAATTAGACTTTTCCTATTTGTTCTGGAGGACAAAACCAGGAGCAAAGAACTGAAGCAGCAGAGAAGCCAAAGTTGGCTCAAAATAAGAAAAAACTTCCTAATAATCAGAGCGATCCAAAAGTAGAACCAGAAGCCTTGAGAGGTAGTGGGCTCTCCTTCCTGGAGCTCTTCAAGCAGAGTCTGAGCCTGGCTGGCCAGAGACATTTGAAAGGGGATCAATATACGATTGGGAGCTGTATTCTAGGGCCTCTGAGGTCCCTATTTACCATGATTTTTATTTGGTGACTATTATTAGTGACCATCATGTTTTAGGACTGAACAGAACAGTCCTAATGACAATGTGGTTCTTACTTTTCAATTCCGTTCAGGAAAAGAAGTCAACTGATATAACAGAAAGGTTTGCATTAGAGTAAAGGAGACCTGGGTTCAAACCCCACCCCTGATACATACTAGCTGTGTCACCCAGGAAAAGTCCTTTAACCTCTCAGTGTCTCCAAGCAGCTCTCGAAGATTATAACTGGCAGGATAGTTGCTAGTCTTCATTGATAGAGAGATTTTTCTAACCAAGAGTTCCCCACACCAAGGAAATCTGAGGTCCAGACTAAATAGAGAAGTCCCCCCAGCACAATTACAGAATTTCAATGTAGATACTCAACTATTCCACTTTGTCCAAACTAAACGAACTCTTCTCTATATTCCCCAAGTCCTGCAATCACAAGTTCTGACTGTTTAGTCCAGTAAGGAATCATGTAACCTCAGCGAGCAGCAAACTCTTCCACATATCCAGGAAACGGGTATTTAATCACTTCAACCTGCTTCATTTCAAGAAATGTTTTCTGAGTGAAACTTGTCCAGATTCCACTCCTCAACGAAGATGGGGGAGCCTCCCATGAAATGTCAATGCTTATTGTTCAGCTGTTTCTGAGTTAGCTGTGATGAAAAAAAAAGTCTCACATTTATTTGAAGAGCAGAAAAGTATATTTTTACTTTGTTACATCACTCTCAACCCCCTAAACTGGATTAGCGTGAACTTCCAAGATAAATTCACCTTTGGGCTGAGATGAAGTATAAAAAGTTTCAGCCAGAAAGGACACATTTGGGGGATGTTTTGAAACATGTGAAAATGAGTTATGATAGGAATCATCGTGCCATCTCAATATTAGCACTTGTGGTTATAAATGATTTAGCAGTAATTTGTTAATACAAAGGATAATCTACTATTGTCTGTAGATACAACTCCCTGTTCGTGCTAAGGCTAAAGAACTCACTTTTTGGTTCACTTTCCTTTCGTGTGCATAAAGAAGCTAGGACTGGATATAAACAGGACGGAAAGAATCACCACATATGGTTCCAATTTTGTACAAGAGCCTTAGGCAAAACCCTTGCCTATGATCTAAGGAGAGGCTGCAATATCAAAATGATAAAATGGTAACCTCATTGAAAGGAAGGCACACCTGATTGCTTCCTCTAGCAGAGTTTGTCCGACTACAACTGCCAGTAAGATTTGTCAACAACTCCCATTAACATTTTGGATGCAGATGTTCATTGTGGCTTTTCCTACTGTAAACTCTTCTCCAGACTTGGTGTTGATTTGTAATCCAGAGAGATGAAATGCAGAGGCACCCCAGTTCAATTTTGCCCTCAGTAATCAATATGGAGAAACATTCCATTTCCAGACTCTTCCAGAAGGCTGGAAATCTGAGATTAAGGATGGCAAAGTACAGTGCCTGCTTTATCTCATTTAAATCTTACAACAACTCTGTGTGGTGAGCACTGCAGGTATTATTTATACTTGTTTTACTGATGGGAAAAGTGAGATTCAGTGACTTGTTCAGAATCCAAAAACTAGTAAGTGCCAGAGGCAGGATTCAAAGAACCCATAGGATCCTCATTAAAATGGGCAAAGAACCTCAGAAACTATCTAGTCCAACCCTTATTCTTTTACAGTTGAGGAAGCTGAGGCAGAAAAGTTGAGTGACTTGCCCAAGATCACATGATTAATTATTAAGTGTCAAAGGCAGAAACTGAACCTGGGTCCTCTGACTCCAGAACCAGTGCTTTTGATTTGAACCTAGATCTTTCCTAACTCCAAATCCAACGTTCTTTGTACAATACCACACTATCCCAGAGCTTAAATGCCATTATGATTTAAATTGTGACTTTGTCTAATCAATCCTAAGTCAATAAACAATATCATAGATTTAGACCTTGCAGGCGTTTCAAAGACCATGGAGGTGAACATTTCTTCTTTTACAGTTGAGGAAACAGAAAACCAGGGAGGGAAAAGGACTTGCCCACAGTCACCCTGACAGAAAACAGCAAAACCATAAGGTTTCTCTGTGTTCTTTCCAAATTCGTAATCTATGTCTCATATCTTATATGGTACAACCTAATAAAACCATACCACTCTTTAGCTTAAAATCCACTTAAAGAGATGTGTATAGTGGATAGTACTAGATTTTTTAATAAATGTATTTTGCAGAATTCCTCAAGACCTCAATTTGTTCTTGGAAAGGAAAGAGATCATGTCTTTTAAAAATTTCATCTGAAAATAAATGACTTTGAAAAGTGCATGTTGTTATCTAAAAAAACCTATAATCCCCATCTCAGATTTGTCACCCTGCCAAACAAGCTGGTGCCGGAGAAACAGTGAGTTGCCAGGGGGTCATTGAAGCTTGTGGTCCCTAAAATTTGTCTGCAACGTCTCTCAAAAAAGGATATGATACATAAAGGAGCTGCAATTGTGGCTTTGGAGAGTGACTTTTCTTCTGGGCAGCTCTAGAAAGACTATTCCAGAGGCTGAGCAGCTTATCTTGTGGTCCATCCACATCTACTAGGAAGCACTACAGAGGGAGTGCATTTATGTTGGCATATGGTTCAAACTATTTTAATTTGTAAAAAAAAAAAAATTGAGCAATCTTGGAAGAACTCCATATTCTTCTCAAAAATAATCAAAAAAAGTTCTTCTTGAAAACTAGTTACTGCTTTGGGCAGGAAGGCGGGCTTTGGAGCAGCACTCCCTGAGCAGGTCAGCAGAACGTTAATCACTGCCCCTTCTCCCCATCACTTACGGGCGTAGCTGCAGCTTGGGCCTCTGCGGAGGATGACAGCATATTCCTAACCTTCCACCTGTGTCTTTAAGAGTATTTCTTCAGCAAAGCAATGGTGTTTGAAGGATCTCAATGATTCCAAAGTCTTAAAAATTCTTCCTGGAGCAGTAGCATGCAACCGGACTGGATATAAATCTGTGAGATGATCAGCATTCTTCCACTGAAGTTCTTCAGATAACTAGCTAGAGATAAATAGAAGAGAGATTGATATGATGATAGATAGTTTTAGTCAGTTGGTCGATAAACTTTTATTGGAACCCTACTATGTGCTAGGCACTCTGCTAAGCACTGGGAGTATAAGGAAAGGTAAAAGACTCTGCTCTCAGGGAATTCACAGTCTAATGCCAACAGTATGTGCAAACAAGCCATATACAGGATAAATTTAAAATAATCAACAGAGTTAAGACTCAACAATTAAAACAAATCAAAAAAGGGTTCCTGTAGAAGGTGGTATTTTAGATAGACAGAGTAGAATTAGATGGATAATAGAGCTGGTTCAGTGGATACAGCACTGACTGTTATTGTTACCAATAATAATAATATTAATTGATCATTGTTGATGATTATATCAGCAATGTACATTAATGATTTGTGATATAAATATATTAACATTTATTATATAATTTTATTTATTATATTATATAGTAACTAGAAAAGAATGATTAATAATAGCATTAATAATGATTATAATAGACTATAAACTCCTTGAAAAAAAGGACTCTTATCATTATAATCATCATCATCATAGCTAACATTTATAAAGCACCTACTATGTGCCAGGGCAGCTGGTGACCCAGTGAAAAGAGCTCCAGGCCTGGAGTCAGGAAGGCTCACCTTCCTGAATTCAAATCTGGCCTCAGACACTCACTAGCTGTGAGTCACTTAACCCTGTTTGCCTTAGTTTCCTCATCTGTAAAATGAGCTGAAGAAGGAAATGGCAAACCACTCCAGTATCTTTGTCAAGAAGACCCCAAGTGAAATCTTAAATAGAACCGAATGATAACAAAATATATATGTATGTGTATGTATATAGAGATATGCATATACGTATATAGGTACACATGTATATCTACTTTTTAATCTGTCTCCTGGTAATTTCAGAGTCGTGTCTCAAGAAAAAAAGGCAAGAGACCAACAAACCAGCTCAGGGCAGGCCCTCAATCAAATAGGGCTCAGCATTTCCTTTCTATAGTTCATCAATAGGAGTGGTCAGGCACTTGTTTTTAAAAGTGTCTAGGAAAAGTAGTTATGATCAAGAAATCGACTTAAGGTGGAGGGGGAGGGGAGGAGGAAATAAGATTCTAAAACATGTAAATGTGAGGGAAATTATAAACAGCATAAAGCTTCTCTCCCTTAGGGAACAGCTGTGTATGCTAATCCCTCCAGGACTCCTCCCTTTGGATCTCCCTTCCTTCCTTCCTCCGTCCTTCTCTAATAGCTCCCTTGTTCCTGCTGGACAAAACTAGCCCTTTGTGGCTGCTCTCAGAACAACATTAAAAACAGGAATAGGGAAATTGTAAACAGGAGGCTTTTGGCCTACAGGCTAAGACACACACAGGCCTCTGAGGCCTACTTCATGCTAAGCAAAGAAACAGATC
Organism: Bettongia penicillata ogilbyi; assembly: GCA_023548195.1. Taxonomy (NCBI): domain Eukaryota; kingdom Metazoa; phylum Chordata; class Mammalia; order Diprotodontia; family Potoroidae; genus Bettongia; species Bettongia penicillata. The sequence continues at coordinate 2,888,415 of JAJHZJ010000197.1, forward strand.
TTTGTTGCTAAAGGGATTAGGACTGCGGGATTTCTGAGGCGCTGCTGAGGCATTCAGCTGGCCTGAAGTAGGGGCTTTGTAAAGAGATACCTCCATTCTATATCTGTGAGCGGAAATCATTCATACTCTTTATACAATCTGGGTAATGCGATATTGTTGGACTGTTAACAGTGCTCTGGTGAAGCAGGGCCCTATCTCCTTGAATGGTAAATTCTTCAGCAGCTAAATAGATGGTGGTATAATTATCTTCACTGACTTTTTTTTTTCAAGGAAAAAAGTGACCTACCTTTAACCCTTAACTAGAATAAGATAAAGAGTTAATCACCCCCCAAACCAGCCCAGAGATCAGTTCTGGAGCCCTAGTTCTCTGAACTCATCTTGACTTAGACTGTCAGTGATCCAACAAGGTCATCTCCATGTCTTATCAGCTCATAGGTCCCCTGATCCCCATGTCCACTGTTATTATCGAGAAGAATTTGTGTGTTTGTGAACGAAAAGACCTAGTCAAACACATTGCCTTTAATGGAAAGGGGATAGGATAGGAACAGTCTTATTACTATTTCCCTATATATAATACGTAGTCCATCTCCCACTCTGTGCCTTGGTAAACTAGTTGTCTATGTCTAAAATTCCTGCCTTCTATTCCTCTGCTTTACAAAATTCCTCCCTTCTTTCATGGCACAGGTAAGGTGCCACACCTTCTGTGATCTCTCCGGGCCTCCTCTCCCCTCCCGGGTCTACAGTCTCTCCCTTTTGAAATTGCTTTGAATGACTTTGGATATGCTTTTTAAAGTGGGAATAATAAATAAGAAATAATAAGGGTCAAATGAAATAATAATTATAAAGTCCTTAGCACTGTGCCTAGCACACAATGTTACATAAATGTTAGCTACTATTTATTATTTATTATCATTATCTTTTATAATTCCCATTATTTTTATTACCATGATTATTTGCTCCTATATGTCCCCTTCCTTCTGGTAGCCACCAAGCTAATTCAGGCTTTCATCTCCCTTTCTTTCTTCCTACTCATTCAAGTTCACAATATCAACGCCATCCTGCCTTAGATACTTACTAGCTGTGTGACTCTGGGCAAGTCACTTGATTTTTGTCTGCCTCAACTTCTTTATCTATAAAATGGAGATAATAACAGCACCTACCTCCCATTTGTGAGGATAAAATGAGATAATATTTGTAAAGCATTTGGAAAACTTTAAATATTAGCTATTATTATGTTATCATCATCTTCAATTCTTCACTCATACTCACCTCCAATATCCAATCTGTTGTTACAGCCTGTCATTGTGTCTTTGCAACATTCTCTTCCCCTGCTCACAGAATGACCACTCTGGTACAGAAAGGCTTGTATCATCTCTGCGGACTATTGTAACAGCCTGATTTGTTCCTCTGACTCCTCTTCCTTCATCAATCTAATTTCCACACAGTTGACACTGATATTCCTAAAATATAAGTGGGACCGCATCACCCTGCCCCCACCAATAAGTTCTAATGGTTTCCGATGACCCCTGGAATCAAATATAAACTCATTTGTTTAACACTTAAAGCTCTGCAACCTGTTCTCTTAGGCCCCTTCATTTGCAATTTGGGGGGACCTGAATTCAAATCCTACTTTGGACACTTGGTAGTTCTATGACTCTAGGCAAAGTCTTTAACATCTCTATGGTTCACTTTCCTCATGAGAGGGTTGGATTCAATAATCTCTAAGGTCCTAGCCCTAAATAAATGATCCTATGCTCCTGTTACTTTCATATGCATTACTCCCCTTGCCCCTTTCTAGGACCCAGCAATCCCACCCTGGCCTCCTTGCTGTACCTCACAAAGTATGCTCTGTTTCCTCCATCCATGCCTTTGTGTTGACTTGGAATACTCTGCTTCCTCTTTTCTACTTGTTGGAATCCCTGACTTCCTTTAGGACTCAGCTCAGGCTCCATCAGCCCTTCCAGCTGATGATGTCTCCTCTTGGAATATCCTTCAGTCTATTCTGTATTTATCTTGTATGTACCTATTTGCACACATGCTATCTCTCCCATTAGAAAGAAAACTCCTTGAAGGCAAGGGCTGTTATTATTTTTCTTTGTATTGTTGGCACTTAGCATGGTACTTAGCACATGCATAGTATTTCATAAATCCTTGCTGATTGATTGATATTCTTTCCTGCCTCATAATCAAATCTAGGCTTCTTGAGGACAGAAGTTTTTTTGTTTTGTTTTGTTTTTTTGTCTCAAAATCCCTAACTCTTAACATGGAACCTTTCATATCTTAAGCATTTAGTAAATGTATGTTGAATAATTGAATAGCTAAGTCCTGATTATGTAAACCAGTTACTTTCCCCAAATAGGTAAAAGTATTCTGGATATCTTGGCTCATACTAATTTCTCCTTGGTGCAGCTAGAAGCCTTCAGTAAAATGAAAGAGTTCCTTAGATTTCTGATTGAATCTATTGCATTCTATCATTATTTCATTCATTCTTTAGTCATCAATGAAACTCCTTCTATGAGAGAAGGTCTTGCCTTATGAGAAGTAGTATGGCTTAGTAGAACCCAAATTAGGGAGATTAGGATTCACATCCCATCTTTGACACTTACAAAGTAACTATAAACAAATTACTTAATCTTTTGATTCCTCAGTTTCTTTATGTATAAAATGGGGAGAGTCATACCTGTAGCACCCACCTCAAGAGGTTGTTGTGAAGCTTAGATGAAACAATGTATATAATGTTGTTTTTAAGTCTTAAAGTTCTATATAGATCTGTGGTTTGCAAGATGCTTCTTTACCCAGTATAGATGCCTAAATATACACGTTATAAGCGAAGGGGGCAAGGATAGGTAAGATCAATCCACAAACATGTGCCAAGCACCTACTATGCTAGATGCTGGAGATAAAAAACAAAAATGAAACAAACTCTACCCTCAAGGAGCTTATATTCTATAGAAAAAACAACATATATGTAGATTATGCATATATAAAATAAATGAGAAAAGTTGACAAAGTATGGAATTAGCATCAGAGTAAAGGGATGAAGGGATTGGTGTACTCCCTGCCCCCAAAATTCATTCTAATGGGAAAAATACCACGTGGGGCGGGGGTTAGAATAAAGATTCAGATAGGAAATAGAGAAGATTTCTTGACCTTTCAGTGATAATTTTCATTTCTGTTTGTATTCGTTTTAGGATACAGCAAAAATAGCATCAATTTTCTTCTCTACACTAGACTTAGGCCCATTATGGACATGTGACATTTTCGTGGACATGGGCTATTTCCATAGTAGATTTGGTACTTATTGTTTCAATTTGATTGTGTGTTCTTAAGGTAAAACTGGAAAATGGGGGCCTATACTGCAAAATATTGCCCTGAGTGATCTCCTTCCAATGTAATGCAATTAATACACTATAACTAAACCGTACCATAACACTACCAAATCATCCATAACATCTTTCAACAAACTACCCACTTACAACATTGTTTCTGTGGAAGGAACTGGTCACTATCCCATTGTTTTACTTAAGGTAGTGTCTCCAAGGAAACATTTAATTTGATGAGGGATCTCTACAAGGATTTGGGATCATTTAAGAGGTGCATGGAGTGATAGATGAAGTCTTGTGAATATGTCAGCTATTACAATAGAATTCAATACACTATTTTAATTCAAATAGATATGAAAGATGCTACTTTTTGAACTAATTTAGCCATTTTTATACTCAAATTCTAAGTAAAAAAAGAATACAATTTAATTTTGATTCCTGGTTTTTTCATTGGCTTTTTCCTTGCCCACTGTCAATTCTTTGGTTCACATCTGCATGATTTCTTCAGAGGAAAATGTTTGCAAAAAACATTTCTATAATTAGAAAACATTTCACTGAGAACTCATTACTGAGGAGACTTCCTGCCATGGGGGTAACAGACGGATAGATTCCAAAGCACTGGATTCCCTTGAGGTTCAGGGTCTTGGTTAAAATACAGAAAATCCTTACTAGTTTAGGGTCTCAGTTCTCCCAGGGCTGCCTTTGCTCCAAGGTCTTTTAAAAGCCTGGGAATAGTTCTGGGTGGTCCTGGCTCCTTACAATGCAGGGAGTGAACTCTGAGAAGCAGAACCTTCTAGATTAGGGAGTCTTCTCCAACAAAGCTCCCAGGCAGTGTTGATCTTCAGCACCCAATTTCTTGCTGGTTTTTCACATGGGTCAAGGCACATATTTTCTACCTAAGAATGTATATAATCACTTTTCAGTTACTCATGCTAAACAAGAACAGGGCAGAGGAATAGTACTGAAGGAAAACATAGAACTAAAGCTAGAAGGCATCCTAGAGATGATCTACTTTAGACAAGTTGACAGAGAAGAAAACTTCTGCAGATAGTCCTTAAATAATGGGCTTCAACATCTTCCCCACCATTTTTTAAAAACAAGAGCTGTGCAGCCAAGTTATTTGAATTTCAGCCTTTCTGCAGTCTGTTCGATACTGCAATGGATAGTTTACATGGAAAGCAGGAAGGAGGGAAGAAGCCAAGTGCTGGAGAAATTCTTTTAATGAATATTTTTTTAAATCATTTACTTGACAGTCATCAATAAACATGAACATTTCTATATATAAAGGACTAAAGAAAATGAAGTTTCCATATGAAATATAACTTTACCACATGCAGCTTGTTTTAAAGGTATACATTAATTTTTACATTAGTACCAACATTACCCTTCTGGACTGTGTCCCCTTCTGAACTTCCTTCTACTCTCTTCTGGGTGTTTTTTCATTGACACTCTTTTCCCTCTTTTCTTCTTGTTTTGTTTGTATCACCATTACTATCTTGTCTAGAGAACTCAGACACTTTATAACCATGCCATGAAACAGACAAGATAACCAGAAAAGGGGAAGAAAAAACTAATGGTGCCTCATGGACAACCAATAGCGAAATGTGTCTCTGGTTGTATCCTCTACACCTGAAAAAATATAGTATTTTTACACTGAATATTATTTGTCCCCTTTTCAGCTTTTGTGCCTTTAAAATGGAAACAAGACAAAAGGGGGCTGAAAGCTATTAAGTTGCATTCCGTATTTCATCAGTTTTGAATGATTTGTCAAACACAAGCACGTTATGGACTGGAATTCTCCTTCCTGTAAAAATTGGCTAAACATCCATGTTTCTCTTATGCTTGTGATGTGGTCAGTCCTGTAGGAGGTGGTGGAGGGTAGGCCTTAGAGATAAAAATAAAGGCAGAGGGATGGACTCAGTGACCTCTAAAGGTCTCTTCCTTCCCTGGCTGCCCTGATTCTGCCACATCAGCAACAAATGCATGTATAGTACCATTTTATACACAAGAGCCTCAGACCTTAAGCATAAACTACTTCCTAGGTATAATATGGTATAATTACCACATATTATGTGATCTGATAACCATACATCTGTGTGACCACCAGTAGAAGCTCTGAGACCAATTGAGATCTTTTCAAGTTATTTGGGGACGTACCCCTATCTGACCCAGAAGGACAGGAAGTTTAGAGTCCTAGGAACCTTGGGAGGCCAGGAGAGATAGAGAGCATCAAGGTGGAAGGCTTTTAACCCCTCCTAGGCAAGGATGCCGGAATACCATTGCCTCCTACAGAGTGACTTCCTTTCCATGAAATTGAAAACACACTCTATCCTCTGGCAAGGGCTTTAGCCACATGGCAACCTGGGCTCCAGGGCTCCTGCATTCCTTTAATCAGTCTGCTGTCCCAGCATCTCTGCCTATCACCGCAGCAAGGACAAACTTCTGCCCTTTCGTCTCCCCGTCCTTTGAAGTGAATTAAGACAGGATGTGTTTGTTCTGGATGGGAAGTCTTTGCCAGAAAATAAACTACCTGAGCCTGACCCTTCCTGGCAGGCTGCCTGCCACCTGGGCCCTTTTCTGGGCCTTCCAAACCTGCTGCAGTTGGCTCAGCTCCCACATAAGATGGGCCCTAGACAGGACTCTAGAGACCCCCAATTTGTTACAAGATCCAAGCCTTCCTGGACCTGGTGGTTCCAGAGAATAGTATTTCCAGAAACTGCTGAGAGCCCTGCCACCCTGATGCTCAAGGGGAAAGTAAGGACGCTGGAACTAATGGAGATGCCTACAATGAGTCATTGATCCAGGACTCAGGCTCATATGCATATCAGGGAAGTGGAGACATTCACCAGGGATGGTAAGAAAGAACGACATATCATTTGTGGTTGCTCAGCCATGTCCAACTCTTCGTGACCCCATTTGAGGTTTTCTTGGCAGAGACACTAGAATGTTTTGCCATTTCTTTGTCCACCTCATTTTACAGATGAGGAAACTGAGGCAAACAGGATTAAATGACTTGCCCAAGGTCACGCAGCGTCATAAGTGTCTGAGGTCAAATTTGGACCCAGGAGGATTAATTTTCCTGACTCCAGGGCTAACACTCTATCCACTGTACAACCTAGCTGTCTGTGTCATATTATTACCATGTCATCAGGAATCATAGGATCATATAGCATCATATTCTAGATTAAAATTACTCTCTACAATTCCCTTAGGCCCTAACACAAATCCTGGGATCATGACTCTAGGGCTGAATCTGGGGGTATGCTGGAGTCACCTCCAACTGGCTCTTAAGAGCTCACTGTTAAGTTTTTTTTTTCTGTCTCGAATTAAGAAAGTAATGGAGAAAATGTTAACAATGCAGATTAACCTTAGAAGTACAGCACGAATACATTGGTTTGGGGAGAAGGGGTTGGGAGGGTAGTGCGTGCGTGCGTGTGTGGTTGTGAGCTCATTGTTACACATACCAACACATCACCGACTGGAAGAGACATCAGAGATTTTTTTGTAATCCAGAGGTTCTGAAACTTTTGGGTCTCAGGACCACTTGACACTCTTACAAACTATTAAGAATTTCTCCAAAGAGCTTTTATTTATGTGGATTATATCTATTGATACTTACCATATTTGAAATTTAAATGTTATCATTATAAAAAACAATTTTGGCCTCATAGACCATGTGAAAGAGAGCATTGGAGACTGTCAGAAGCACAATTTAGTCCAATTTCCGTATTTTGAAGATGAAAGACTAAGATCCAAAAAGGTAAATTAGCTAGAACAAGGTCACACAGCAAGTGAAGTGTCAGAGCCAGAATTCAACCTCAGATCTCCTGACTCGACGGTTGAACTCTTTCCAATACGTTATGCTGCCCAAGAGGATCTTTTGACTGAGATACCCAGAAAGTTATCATGGTACTAGGGGCAGTAATACCCCTATGAATTTCACAGATAAACTGTACTAGAACTGGAGTATTATCACAAACAAAACTGTCCCAACAATTGTTCAGACACAACACTGATCTGTTGAATATTAAGAACAATTTTTCTAATAGAAGCTGCCATACCAAATACTCATAATTTCACAGCTATGAGGAATGAAAAGGTTTCAAAATATAGGAACTTAACAGAAACAACCAACGGAAACAATGATAGCGGGATGATATACATATCACCCCCATCATGCTTCTGCTATTAGAGTTAGAACAGAGACACTTTCAGTGAGCCCAGAGAAGGTGAGTTTACATCCCTGTTCTGTTATTCAATTACAAAAAGTGTTCATTTTTATCAACTTATGGAGTAGCCCAAGAATATTGAACATAAAGGAACAAGAAGAGGATGGTGGCTTGTCCCAAAACCATTTCTATTTGAACTCCATTGAACAAGAAGAGAACAAGATGATGACCATGATAATGATAACAAAATTATAATTAGTATAATGAATGACAAGATAGTCTCTTTACAAAACTAGAAGACAACAGGGCCAGATAAAATCCATAATTATTGGCTTCAAAGTGGTGTATAAATTAATTTTTTAAAAAACATTTTATTGACTTCCTTGCAGACTCAAGTCTGATTCCACCTTTCTTAACCCCATAGACAAAGTGAGAAGTGATCATTACAATACTTATTGTTAAAAATTTACATTTATATGATGATTACTATTTGCAAAATGCTTTACATAATTTATCTCATTTGAACCCTACAATAGCCTTATTTTTATTGATGTGGAAACTGAGGCTCACTAAACCCATCTTTTTGTGCTAACTCCAAAAGCACTTGCAGTATGTGCCATGATTGAGAACTTATTTGTACATACTATCTCAAAACATTCATTAACTGTGTGTTAATGTGTTAGTGACATCTTCCCAAATGGACCAGCATGAGCTTATTACAATTTCTTGTTTAAGTACTTCTTGAGTAAATGACTGAAAGTTTTTATGAGAGTACCAGAGAAAGAAAGAAGAAGAGGAAACAAAAAAAAGAGGGAGGGAGAGAGAGAGAGAGAGAGAGAGAGAGAGAGAGAGAGAGAGAGAGAGAGAGAGAGAGGGAGGGAGGCAGGGAGGGAGGGAGAGAGAGGGAGAGAGAGGGAAAGAGAGGGAGAGAGAGAGAGAAAGAGAGAGGGAGGGAGAGAGAGAAAGAGAGAGAACCTACTATTCTAAAGATACCTCTTCTCTCATATCCTCATTTAAAAAAAAGTCTATGGGATTCCAGTGAAGGATAATTCTTATCTCTAAAATTAAATTCATGTACACCGAAATCCGATGACACCAGCTTCCTTGATGTTTCTCACACACCACATTTCATCTGTCAGCTTTGTACATTTTCCCTGGCTGAGCCCCAAGCCTGGAATGTTCTCCCTCTTCACCTTCATCTCCTGGTTTCCCTGGATTCCTTCAAGTGACTTAGTCTCTAAAGTCCCACTTTCTGCAAAATCCTTTCCCACTTCTCCTTTATCTGAATGCTTTCCTTTTAAGGCTATCCTCAACTAACCCTGTATATATTTTGTTTGTTTCCTGACTCTAGGCCCAACACTCTATTGACTGTACCACTGTGGACCTGGTGTCTGGAGGCCCTGAGTTCAAATCTAGTCTTGGGCACTTATTAGCGGTGTGTCCTGGGCAAGTCACTTAACTCAGCCTCCCTCAGTTTCCTCACCTTTAAAATGAATTGTAAAAAGAAATGCAAACCATTCTCCTATCTTTACCAAGAAAATTCCAAATGGAGTCCCAAAGAGTTGGATAGGACCGAAACAACTCAACAACGTTTGTTTGTACTTAGTTGTTCGCATGTCGTCTCCTTCATTAGACTGCGAGCTCCTTGCGAGTGGGGACTTGTTTTTGTTTTTTTCTTTATATCCTCAGCAGTTTACCATGCCTGGTACTTAGTAGGCACTTAAATGACTGACTGACTTGTCAGTCCTTGGTCCTTGGTCCCAGAGTTTTGGAAGATTCTCTGCCCTTGGTGGATTCCCAGGCTCTGCTTTCCTTTCATTGCTAAGTCAACTTATTTTCTTGTTTGTCTTACTTCTAAAAGAAAGTGCTCATCCTCTGGGAAACTGGAAGTGTCCTGGGTCAGTGACTGGAAAGGCCTCCCCGGGGAGGAAGCCAACAATTAGGTAAAGAAGAGATGGAAATTCCAGACTTCTCTTTGTTCTGCATTTTACTTCAAGAAGGCACAGAAGCTTAGGATAAGAAGAAACTTTTCCTCCCTCTCCCCTTATCCCTGATCATCTCACTTCAAGGAATGCTAAGCCTCCAGCATCATGAGATCCTAAGTATGCTCAGAGTAGGTGAAGTAGGAACATTACCAGAACTTCTGAGCAGATAACTTTTGAAGGTAGTTTCTTAAAACAAGGGAAGGGTGCAAGAAGTTTTAATTAGGAGTATATAAACTTTCCCAAACACCTATCACAGAGTCAAAGTCTTTTGGAAGGTTAGCTTTGGTTCAGTGAACATTTCCATCATCTTTCACATTTCAAAGCACAACATTAGAATTAAATTCCACAAACATATACTAAATTATCTACTGTGTACAAAATACTGGACCTGATGTTGTCATAGTATTGGGCATAGTCCCTCTGGACATATACAATCTAGAATGGTGGAAGTAAGCTTGATCAATTAATCAATTGATTCAATGAGCAGCTATTAAGTAACACAGATACTTGGGATAGAAATAAAAAATGAAAACAGTCCCTGTCACCAAGGAGCTTACATGTCCAGTGGGACAATAAGTACATTTAAAGTAAATATAACAAGTTGTGGCATATGAATATAATAGAATACTATTGTGCTATAAGAAATGATGAGCAGGAGGGCCTCAGAAAAACCTGGAAAGATTTGTATGAACTGATGCTGAGTGAAGGGAGCAGAACCAGGAGAACGTTGTACACAGTAACAACCACATTGTGGGAGGATCAGCTTTGATAGAGTTAGCTCTTCTCAGCAATGCAAGGATCTAAGACAGTTCCAAAAGACTCATGATGGAAAATGTTATCCACATCCAGAGAAAGAACTATGGAGTCTGAATGCAGAGGGAAGCATACTATTTTACTCTCTCTTTTTTTGTTTTGTTTTATTTCTTCTTTCTTGTGGTTCCTCCCATTGGTTCTAATTCTTCTTTTTAACGTGACTAATGTGAAAATGTTTAACATGAATGTATATGTAGAGCTAATATCAGATTGCATGCCATCTTGGGGAGAAAATGTAAAGCTCAAAATCTTATGGAAGTGAATGTTAAAAACTAAAAATAAATAAATTAATCAAAAAATGAAGTAAATACAAGGTAAATATTAGGTAATGGGGGGGGTAGTGTTGGCTCCCATCAGATGGGAACCAGAAAAGCCCTCCTATAGGAGGTGGTACTTGAGCTGAAATTAGAAAGAAGCTAGTATATGGCAGAAATGAGGAAAATGTTGTCTCCAAGTATAAGGGACAACCAGGACAAAGTTATGGAAATTGGAGATGGAATGTGATGCTTGAAGAATGGCAGGTGGATGAGTGGGTATGAAAGGGAGGGGTGGGTCTGGAAAGATAGCATCTGCCCTGTCTCTGATAGGCTAAACAGAAGAGTTTTCATCTTATCCTGGAGGAATCACTGGACACTGCGTCCTAAACTCAAATGATCTGACTCTACAAAGTTGACATCTCCTCACCCCCTCCCAAAAACTTGGCATATCATTCATTCTCCTTAAAAATGGGTAGAAAATACACAGCCTCAAATGTCTATATGTGAATGAACCAAGGATGGGCTTGAAAGAAGGTGAACTAGAGATTCCAATACAAGGAGACACATTTGAGCTCATAAGTATCGCTGAGACTTGTTGGAATGAAGCCTGTTCCTGGAAAGGGCTCTGGAGGAGCATTCTCTTTTCAAAATGAAAATGATAGAAGAAGGGGAGTGGAATAGTGTTGTACGTAAAAGATGTTCTCACAAGTGGAATTGCAGGAACCAAAGGGGATTGAGCATTTGGGTAAAAATCAGCCAATCAATAAACGTCAAGTATATACCATGTGTCAGTCACTGTACTAAGCTATGGGGTTCCAAAAAGTGGGAAAAGAGTCCTGAACCTCAGGGAACTTAATGGGGAAGACAACATGCAAACAAATAGATAACAATGCAATATACAGTATAACTAGGAGATAACAGAGGGAAGGCACTAGAATTAAGAGGGGCTGGTGGGATTTTAGTTGGGATTTAAAGGAAGCCAGGGAGACCAGTAGTTAGAGCAGGGGAGGGAGAGATTTCCAGGCATGGGGGACAGCCAGGGAAAATACCTGGAGTTGAGAGATGTAGGGTCTTGTTTGTGAAATAGCCAGGAGGTTGGTGTGAAAGAGCTTGGATATAGGGGTGTGAGAAATAGTGAGGAATCCAGGATGAATCCTAGGTTGGAAGCCTGAGGCACTGGGAGAATGATGTTTCCCTCTACAGTAATAGGAAAGGTAGGAAGAGGCAGGGATTAGGGAAAAAGATAATGAATTCTATTTTGGACATTTGAATTTAAGATGTCTACTGAACATCCAGTTCCAGATTGACTCCTCCTTCACCTCTGCTTCACATGATAAAAAGGCTTTATTCCTTACCAAGATTAATCTTTCTACTTGTTCAAATATCCCATTCCATCTCTTCTCCTCCAATAGATTGTCCCGCTCTGTCGTCCCCACTTTTTCACTCATTTTCTATCTCTCCCTCTCTACTGGCTCATATCTTATTGCCTAGAAACATTGCCCATCTCTTCTCTATCTTGAAAAGCTTCAGTTTACAGATGAGAAAATTCAAAATGTATACAAAGTAAAGGCAAAGTGATTGTAAAGACAGGGGATCTATGCTGGTAACTAGAGGGATCCAGATAGACAATGAGGAGGTGGCACTTAAGCAGAACCTTAAAGAGATTTACAGATGCTAAGAGGTGAAAGTGTGGAGGGAGGACATCCCAGGCAGAAAGGCTAGCCTGTACAAAAGCATGGAGATAGGAATGAAGGCTCTGTGAATGTAGAATGACAACACTTTGGCTAGAATATAGAGTGGGGAAAAGGGAATGATGTGTAATAAGTCTGTGAAGGTAGGTTGGAGCCAAATTATAAGGGCTTTTGAATATAAAACAGAAGAGTCTGTGTTTTATCTTAAAGGTAACAGGAAGCTTCTTGAACACTGGAATATATGGTCAGGCATATGCTTTATTAATATCAATTTGGCAGCTGTCTGAAGGATGAATTGGAGAGAGAAGAAACAAGGCAGGAAGCCCATTTAGGAGAGTGTGGCAATAGTCTAGGCAAGAAGATAGGGCTTGAATTAGGGTAATAGCCATAGCCATAGAAAGATATTGAGGAGGCAGAATTGTCAGGACTTGACCATTAATTGAAAATGAGGCTGAAAGAGAGGGACAAATAGAATAAAATTATGAGGTTTGAACATGGGTGACATAGTATTGCCCTCAACAGAAATAGATTACCATTAAAAATGAGGAGAGAGCTATATCAAGTGCCTTTCACAGCTAAGGGTAGGGAATGAATTCCCTTTTTGTTTTTTAATTTAAGCATTGATTTTCTCTTTTTCCTCCCCCCACAATTTAAAAAAGAGAAGAAAGTAAAAGAAATTCCTCTTAACAAATATGCATAGTCCAGCAAAATAAATTCCCATATTGGCAATGTCCAAAAGAAATATGGATCTCATCTTGCATTTTGAATCTATGACCTTTCTGGCAGGAGGCAAGTAGCATTAGGGAATGAATTCCTAACCAAACAAGGGATATCAGTGATCATAAAAGATTAAGTGGATAACTTAGTTTACGTAAAATTAGAAAACTTTTGCATGAATAAAATTAATCCAACCAGGATTTTTCAAATGGAGCAATAAGTTGGGAAAAGACTTTGCAACAAATATCTCAAAGCTCTAACATGCAAGATATATGGCTAACTAACAGAAATATGTAAGACCAAAGGCCGTTCCCCAATAGGGAAATGGTCAAACAATATGAACAAACAGTTCTCAAAACAAGAATTGCAAGTTATTAGCAAACACAACAAAGAATAATCCAAATAAATAATACAAAGAGCAATGAAAATCCGAACAACTCTGAGGTTTCATCTCACACCCAGTAAATTTGCAAAGATGATAGAAGACGAGAACCGTCAATGTTGGATCTGCTGTAGAAAAACTGACAAAATTATGAATTGTTAGTAGACTTGTGAATTGATCCAATCTTTCTAGAAAGCAATTCCTTTCTAGAAAGGAATTATGCAAGGAAAGTGAATTATCTATATCCTAATATAGCCGTGTCCTTTGACTCTACTACTAGGTACATGTGCCAAGAAAGTCAATGATAAAAAGGTCCCACCTGTACTAACATATTTATAGTAGTAATTTTTACAGTAGCTAAGAATTAGAAAAGTAGATGTCCATCAAATAGGGAATGGTTAAATAAGCTGTGGTCCATGAATGTAAGGAATTATTACTGTGCCATAAGAAATAATGAAAGAGATGAGAAGCAAGAGAAGACATATGAACTGCACTAAGTTCATATAAAGTGAAAACTAAGTAAAAATATGCAGTGATTACAACAGCGTAAATAAGATGAACAATCACATTGAAACAATCCAAACTGAATGTTGTAAAATTGTAATGACTAAACCTAGAAGAGATGTAAGACTTCCCTCCATTCTTTGAGAGGTGAGAAACATTGAGTGTGAAACACTGCATAGGATGCCAGACCTTTCCAATGTGTTGATGAGATTTGCCAAACCATTTCCCCACTCTTTTTCTTATAAAGGGATTTGTTATAAGCGATGGCTCACTTGGAGCGGGGAATAGGAAAAATATTTGGGGAAATCTTGGTAATATAAAAACAAATTATATCAATAAAATTTATAATTAAGATTTGGAAGTTGGGAAGTTAGAGGGTTTTAGAGAGAAGATAGAGTCCTGTTTCATACATATTAACTTTGAGATGTATGTGGGACATCAAGTTGGAAATGCCCAATTAACTAACAGGACTGTAGTTCAAGAGAGAAACCAGAACTGCAGATCTACTGGGTGTCCTTTACTTAGAGATTATAATTGAATCCATGGATGAGACCACCTGTGTAGAAAGGAGAAATAGACGATGACTTTAAGAAATATCCAAGACATGATATTAAAACAAGAGGAAACTTCGATTATCTAGGCATCTTCTGGAGCTCCCTTTCTGCCAAAAACAGAGCAGCAAGAAATGTTTTACTTTTCTTAATGGTATCTTCATTCTTTTAAAGATGGAAACTAATAAGGAGATCCACTTCTCATCACTAGGATACAGTTACAAAGCCATCTAACAATTTATGATCAAGAAGAAATCTGGGCATAGTCTGACATGTACCCACAACTTAAAGGAAACCTAAGGGTTCAAATGGTAAGTCAAACCTCAAGACAGTCATTTTATAGCATTAGAAAAAATAAAAATAAAGTTTATTGAGGGGAGCAAAAGGGCAAGATTTTGAAAGAAAATCATGGGGGAAAAGTAAGAGGCAAAGTACATTAGTAGTATCAATTCTAAAATAATGCTACAAAGCAGGAATGATCAAAATTACTTGCTATTGGCTAAAAAAAAATCGAAAAGTTGATCAGTAGAACAGGTTAAGTACACAAAATATTAAAGCAAATGAACATAGTATTTGATGAATCCAAAGACCCCAGCCACTAGAGTAAGGACTAACTATTTGATGAAAACTACTAGAAAAACTGATAGCCTGACAAAAAATTAGGTTTAGACCAAGAATTCACATCATACATCACAATAAGCTGCAAATGATTATGGGACATAGATATAACATGTCACATCATAAATCAATGGATCAAAAAAGAAATTGTCTTCCAAATCTATGGAAGAGTTCATGACCAAATAAAGGATAGAGAGAATTACAGAAGATAAAACAAACAATTTTGATTGCATAAGAGTGAAAAGATTTTGAAAAGGCAAATCAATACAGTTAGAATTAGAAGGGAAATAGTTAATTGGGGGAAATCTTTGCAGCAAGTTCGTCTGATAAAGGTCTGATCTCCAAGATCTGTAAGGAACTAATTTAAATTTATGAAAATAAACTATTCTTCAATTGATAAGTGGCCAAAGGATATGAATAGGCAATTTTCAAAGGAAGAAATCTAAGCTATCCGCAGTCATATGAAAGTACATGAAAATGCTTCAAATCGTTAATAATTAGGGAAATCCTAATTAAGGAAACTCTAAGATTACATCTCCTTACACTAATGAACTCTTGGTAATGTTACAGATTGATGTAGAAACTGACATATATATACAGATAAAAGCATTGCATTGATTTGTTTTGTTTTGACTATAATAATTTGTTAAAAGGAAAGATATCTTTTGGTATAGGGAGAGAGTAATGCCAAAAATGAAAAAGAGCATCATTGAAACTTGAAAATATATATGGAAGAGGGAAGAGAGAAGTTCAGAAAAGATATAGATGGAAAGAGAAGTTTTATTGCTATTATGTTAAATTTGATATATACTTTTAAAAAAACTATATAACTGAAGTACACAGTTCATGTACAATTCTCTTTTTTGTTCCCTGTTTACTGAAATGTTCATGTTTATTGATGTATGTTTTGTTCACAATAAAAAATAGAAATTTTAATTTTTTTTTTTTTTTTAAAGTACATGCTATTTGTAAAATACTGCTAAGCTTTCATTTAAGCCTGTGGCTGTATGTGTATAAGGACACTGGTACGGAAGGACACTACATACCTCCTGAAAGGACTAAAACTCATTTATATGAGAGAGAGAGAGAGAGAGAGAGAGAGAGAGACAGAGAGAGAGAGAGAGAGACAGAGAGACAGAGAGAGAGAGAGGGAGAGAGAGAGAGACTACTCTTTAGGAGAAACACATGGAATAGGAAGCATTAAACATGTAGGAGAAGTCAGCTTCTCAAAATATCCCTAATTTTCAATTTGTCTCTGCAGAGACTGTTATAATTGTCTTCCCTGGGTGAATTCAGGTCTTTTCTCTTGATTTAATCTGGAATCTCACCATATTCTCAGCTCAAAAGATTATTCACTCAAATGATGTTTGTTATATCCTAATCTGTATATGTTTTCCAGTTTCTCCTTGCTTTTTACTTGGGTTTACTCTCTGTTCTCAATTTGTGATGGTCTTTTGTCTAAGGGGCTAAGCTAGCAAGTATATGCTAAGGGCTGACCTCCTCCTCAAGAGCAACTAGGAAAGTGGTTTTCTTTTCGCACCCTACTCATACCTCTATATTATGAATATTTGAAAGACTAGATATATAGAATTCTAGTCTGATGCTCTTTTTGGAGATGGGCAAGAGAATACAGAAGTCTTCTCATTCTGAATCATTTCATACAAGTCTTCCCAGGTTTCTCTGAAATAATTTCTTTCATTGTTTCTTATAGCATAACAATATTCCATTAAATTAGTATACCATAGTATGTTTAACTATTCCCAGTTAATAAGTACCCTGTTTATTTCTAATTTTTTTGTCACTACAAAAAAAGAGCTGCTATAAATATTTTTGTCCATATAGGCTCTTTTCTTTTTTCTCTTATCTCTTTGGGATATAGGCCCAGTTATCACTGAATCAAAGGGTATGCATTACATATAAAGGGTATGATAACTTTGGGGCCATGGTTCCAAATTGCTTTCTAGCATAGTTGTATCAGCTCACAACTCCAAGAGTACATTAATGTACATGTGTTCCCATAGTCTATGGCAAATAAAAACTCTGAGACAGAGCTCCTGGTAGTGAAAAAATTAATTTATTAAATAGGCTGGTCAATAATCAATAAATTAATGATCAGTGATTCTCCTGGCAATCAAAGACATCAAGGAGGACTCTGAAACACCTCAAATCAGGTGTGTACCTTCTGACAGAGAACTCCCCTACCAAGCAAAACTCAACCCTGATTGGTGGACCTTTAATGCGGACGTGGGTGGCTAAAAGTTTTCAGCTCCTCCTGCTGAGAATGTGTCTTGATCATGTGACTTTTCAGCCTCAAGCCATCTGGGCAGGGGAAGCCATTTCCATCCAGACCTCTCTGTCTAGTTTTCTCCTTCATGAGCTTAGAGTTGCCCTAAACTCTAATGGATGGAATCAAGGACAGGGGTTCTTTCCTCTAGGGAGAGAACTCTGCTAGAATAGACTCTGTTTATACTATAAACAGAAATCAGGTTTTCAGTTGGGTGGGGTCCAACACAATCTAGTTAACAAGCTAGTGTCTTGAGGGCTAAAAGTAATCATATCCCTCAGTCATGCCCTTCAGAGACTAACTGACTTTTTCAGGAGTGGGGTCTGAATAAACTAGGAGGAAGATGATGGATCACAAATTTATAATTAGTTATTAATATAATAGTATAATATTAATTTCTCTCACAGTATCTACAACATTTGTCATTTACCTTTTCTGCTCAACTTAGTCAATTTGATGGGTGTGAGGTAGAACCTCAAAGTTCCTTTAATTTCTTTGATAATTTCTCTAATTATTAGTATTAGCAGTATCTCTATATGACCATGTAGATAGCTTAGATTTCTTTCCTGGAGAACTGCCTTTCATAGCCTTTCAACATTTATCAGTTAAAAAATGGCTCTCATCCTTATAAATTTGATTTTGCTCCTTATTTATGTTAGAATTGAAACCTTCATCAGAGAAATTTGCTACAAAGAGCTTTTCCCACTTAATTGCTTCTTTTCTAATTTTAACTTCATTGATTTTTTCTTTTGCCAAGTCATTTAAAATTTTATATAATCAGAATTATCTTTTCTATCTTCTGTGATCTTCTCTATCCCTTGTATGATCATGAGCTCTTTCCCTATCCATAGATCTGAAAGGTGATTTCTTCCTTTTTCCTCTAATCTTATGATGTGACCTTTTATTTTAAATTTAGGTCATGTATCCACTTGGAGGTTATCTTTATGAATACGTATATATATATATATATATATATATATATATATGTGTGTGTGTGTGTGTGTGTGTGTGTGTGTGGGTGTGGGTGTGGGTGTGTGTGTATGTATATGGTGTGAAGTGCTGATACAAACCAAATTTCTGCCAGACTACTTTCCAGTTTTTCTTACAGTTTTGGGGGGTCTTTGGCTTTATTGAACACAAGGCTATTAGGTTCATTTGCTTCAGGATATTGTATAGCTATCTTAACAATCTTTGAAGACATTAAGATTGTGAAGGACTAATTTTTCTTCTCCTCCATTGGAATGTTAGCATTACATCATCACACAACTCCTTCCAATTGCTCATAGAAACTTACAATTCCAGGTTTCTCTGAACTCTTGTGCCTCTGTTTTAAAGTCCCCAGTTTTGGTCTTGTAATTGAATTTCTTTGAAGTTCTCTATTCCACTAAAGATCTATGTTTTTTTTACCCTATAGGATTACACAGCTTTGCAGGATAAGTTATTCTTGGTTATAAGCCTATATCTCTTGCCTTTTAGAGTATGTATTCCAAACTGAGACACTAATGCACTGTTGGTGGAGTTGTGGACTGATCCAACCATTCTAGAGAGCAATTTGGAACTATGTCCAAAGGGCTATAAAACTTTGCATTCCCTTTGATGCAACAATACCACTACTATTCTGCATCTCAGAGAGATCATAAAATAGGGAAAAGGAGTCACATGTACAAAAATATTTATAGCAGCTCTTTTTGTGGTATCAAAGAATTGGAACTCAAAGGGATGCCCATTAACTACAGAATGGCTAAATAAGTGGTGGTATATGATTTTAATGGAATGTTATTGTGCCATAAAAAATGACAACAGAATGATTTCAGAAAAACTTGAATAAACTTACATGAACTGATTCTGAGTGAAGTAAACAGAACCTGAGGAATGTTGTACACAGTAACAGCAATATTGTTCAATGAAGAGTTGTAAAGGATTTAGCTATTCTCAGGCACACAATGATTCAAGACAATCTGAAAGACTAATGATGAGGCATACTTTCCAGCTCCAGAGAAAGAACTGATACCGACTGAATACACGCTGAAGTAAACTTCTTTAATTTTTAATTTTTTTTAGTCTTCTTGTACAAAATGACTAATATGGAAATATTTTACATAATTGCACATGTGTAACCTATATGTGATTGCTTACCTTCTCAGGGAGGGGGGAGGAAAGAGAGGGATAGAATTCAAAACTCAAAATTTTAAATAAAAATGTTTCAAAATTTTTAAAAAAAGAATATTGTATTCCAAGATAAAAATTTTGTTTTTAGTAAAAACTACCAGGTCCTGTGTGATCCTGAATACAGTTCCTTGGTACCTGAAGTATATCTTTCTAGATGCATGCAGTATATCTATATCTATCTATCTATCTATCTATCTATCTATCTATCTATCTATATATATATATTTGTTTTTGTTGTTGGGGTTCTGGATTTTGGCTATGGTGTTTATGGGAATTTCCTTTGGCTGGTTCCTTTCAGGAGGAGAACAGTTGATTTTTTTCTATCTTTACTTACCTCTCTGGTTCTAATATATCTAGAGAGCTTTCAGTTATGAGTTCTTGAAATACAGTATCTAGAATTTTTTTTATTATGGTATTCAGCAAGTCCAATGATTTTTAAGTTATCTCTCCTTTACCTGTTTTCTAGGTGAGTTGTTTTTATATTAGATACCTTATATATATGAGATAACCATATATATATTTTTCAGATCTTTTGATTTGGTTCTAATATTTTTTACTGTCATGGAGTCTTTCTGCATCTTATTGTATAGTGGTAAAGGATTTGAGAATCTTCCCTGCCCCTTAATAGGGCCATGTGACCTGCTTTGAGCTTTGACGCAGCCCCGAGCTTGGGTCACCTGAAGTCCCTGGTGGGAGGAACTTGTTGAATGGGTGGAGCAGGAAGGGCAGAACTGAGAGAGTGAGACAGAGTTGAGGTAGAACAGCTAGTGTGAGTGAGAGAGGGTGAAATTTTGCCTAGGGGAGCTTGTCTGTGGGGAAACCTAATGGAGGGAAGGCTTGGGGATGGCAGTGCTCCCTTTATTGGTACTTTCTGATATCTGAATAAATATTTTGGTACTGTCAAGGAGATCCATTATGGACTCTGGAGATGAGAAGGGAGGTGACTCTACTTGGCACTAGCCCCAGATGGGGCCTTCAAGACTCCCCTATGGTGTCTGGGGCCTGCAGTGGGGGAAGGAGAAGATAGGGGATAGCAGGCCCCTTGTCTGAAAGAATTGCTCCCCTTGATCCTGCATACAATATCTATATCACATAGTAGAGATAGGATAGGGGGAAGGGGTTGAGATTACTCAGGGTCTTTTAACACTGACATTACGTGGGTACCAACGCAGACTGTTAGCTCTCCATCTGTTTTGCCTTGCTGTGGCTACATTACTGGCCATTTGCTCATCTCTGGAATGATATCTGTTACAGCAGTTCTTGTCTCAATATGAGTAATATGCTGCATCCCATTTGTTCCCGCCATATGTCTCTCTTTTGTTTCACATATCCTCAGCAGTTTTGGTGCTTTGGAGATTGGGATACTCCCTTATTTTTAGCCATACAGCATTACTAGAAGAATAATCTTGTTAAAAAGGATATGAGTCTTTCGTTTCAGGGATAAGCCAGGGTCACTGAAAGCAGGGCATGATTTCCCGAGTGGGATCTGAACTACTTTCTTCTCTTCCTCCTGTTCTGTTCTGGGCCCAGATCACCATCCATCTGCAGATGCTATCCAAAATATACATCCTGAACACACCACCTCCTTGCTTTACTTTAAACTTCCTCTAATGATCTGGGCCCAACGAAAAGAGCACTGAGCCTAGAGTCAGGAAGACTCCTCTTGACGAATTCGAAATTGACCGCAGACACTTACTAGCTTGTGATCCTGACAAGTCACTTAAAGCCATTTGCCTCAGTTTCCTCATCTGTAAAATGAGCTGGAGAAGGAAATGACAAACCACTCCAACATCTTTGACAAAAAAAACCCAAAGAGGGTCATGAAGAGCTTTAAATAACTGAATAAAAATAACACCTATGATTTAGGCCATAAGTCTTTAAACTTTCTAGCCCTTTTGCATTGCATTCCCCTCCACACATTCCACAGCCAACTGCACTGGTCTCCTTACAATTCTGCAAATACAATACTCTACCCCAAGTCTCTCTGTCCTTGCACTGGCTGCCCCCCCCACACTGGGAACTCTCTCCCCATCCAGATCCTCACCTCTTCATTTTTCTGGGTTTCTTACAAAACAGATCAAAGCTTCTGTTGGATATCATTCCTGGTCTCTCCCCACTACCTCCCAGTGACAAAACTCTCCTTTCAGATTACTCTTCATGCAACTCTGAATATGTTTTGCATGTATCTAGTTATTTACATATTGTCACCTCCATCACAATGCATGCATTTTCAGAGCAGGGGCTGGTTTTTCTTTCTTTTTATTCCTAACACTTAGCACAGCATCTGGCATATAATAATTATTTAGTAAATGGCTGTTGATTGCTGACTGACTGGCTTCATCCACTTGGTTTTTGCAACAATCTACTATGCAGAAAGTTGGGCTAAACTCTTTTGAAAAGCTACAGTCTGTAGTCAAATTTGTTTTAAAGGTATACATACATACATGCATGCATGTGGGTATATATATATATATATATATATATTCCTTTCAGAAAAGTTTAATTGGAGAGGGAGGAGAAACTTGCCTTATTTCAGACCAATACAATCTATCTTTTATGTACTCTTAACTTCTATGTTCTAATATAAATATCTACACATTTGCCACATTTTTCCTTCTATACTTTAAGTTCCCTGAGGCCAAAAACCATTTCTCATCTACTTTTATAACTCTGAGTGGCTAGCAGCATATCCTGTAGGCACTTTGTTTGAAATGTTGAACTGAGCTAAAGTCAGGGAACTGGGTTGACATTAAGAAAGTTATTTCAACGTTGGTCTCCCTACCTCAACTTTCTATCTTCTCTAATCACTGCCAAAGTGATATTCCTAAATCACACCTCTGATAAAGTGACTTAATAAATTGCAGTGGGTCCCTATCACCTCTAGGGTCAAATCCTAGCTCTTCTGTTTGATCTTTAAAGCCTTTCATAGTCTAGTTCCAGGCTATCCTTCTAGCCTTGTTATGCATTACTCCCTTTTATGTACTCTTCAGGCTGGACAAACTGACCTCCTTTTTACTCCTCTCTTATGATGTTCTATCCATCTCCTTTAACTATGCCTTTGCACAGCTGTCCCTCAAACTGAGAATAAATTCCTTCATCATTCTACTTAGAAGATTCCTTCAAGCTCAAGTGTCACCTCGTACATGATACTGATCCTTCCAGCTGCCAATGCTTCACTCCTAAAATTATCTTATATCCATTTTGTATGTTTTATATGTTTCTTTTACAAACGCAGATATGTGAACATATTGCCTCCTTCAAGCTCATCAAAGGTATGGACTGTTTGTTTCATTTATGTTTTTTTATCATCCCTAGCACTAGGTGTACTATGTAGCAGGAGCTTAATAATTATTAATTAATTTAATTGATATACTAGCCTTTCTATTCTCAATCTGAAATTATACATCCCACAGACATCTGAAATTCAACACATTCAAAAGTGGACACATTATCTTTCCCTCTTTGTAACCTTCCTGTTACTGTTAAGAACACTGCTATTATCCCAGGCACTCAGGCTCAAGGTCAAGCTCTCACTTGCCCCACACATCTGATCTTGTGTCCTATCTTGTCATTTTCACCTCCATAACATCTCTCCTAAATGTCCACTTCTCTCTGTTCTCATAGCCACCACTCTAGTACAGCTCCCACCTGAACTATTGCCACTGGCTTGTAATCAGTCTCCTTGCCTCAAGCTTCTCATTCCAATCTATTCATCACTCACTGAGCTGACAAAATGATTTTCCTGAAGCATAGGTCTGTTCATGCTACTCCAATGGTTCTTTGTTCCCTCAGAAAATCCAATATAAATCCCTCAGTTTGGCATTTAAAATTCATGTCCCAGTCGTACCTTTCCTGTCTTGTCATACTTTACGTCTCTCCAAGCGCTCTAAGATCCATCCCTATTTGTTAATTCTTCTCACGTGACACTGCAGTGGGGTTGCACTGGGGTCCCCCAAGCCTAAAGGCCCTCTCTCATCACCTCTACCCCTTGGTTGCCCCTTCTTCTTTCAAGACCCAGCACAAATCCTATCTTCTGCAGGAGGTTTTTCCAATCTCAACCCTACATCTTCCCTTTTACATTAAACTAGGAGTTTTTGAGAGTGGGGAGCAACGGAAAAATGAAATAAATAAGCCACTGAGAATTACCAAATTACCAGCATCAAAAAATAAAAAAGTGATTCATAACAAATGAAGAAATAAAGGAAATAATTAGAACCTCTTTTGGCAATAAAACTGAAAATCTAAAGGAAATAGATTAATAGTTATGAAAATATAAAATGCCCATTCTCTCTGAATTAGCTTCTGTTGACATTCAATGTATCTTGAAAGTACACAGTTATTTGCATGTTGCCTCCCACATTAGACGTAAGATTATGTCTTCAGTATTTAGCATCTAGTAAGCATTTAATAAATTCCTGTTGAATGACAGATTAACACATTATTTAATTTACAGGTATCGTCCTCAATACTATTTCTTAGTATAAAAAAAAAGAACGTTTTTTTAAAGAAGCCTGAAAACAAAACAATAACCAAGAATAATATACCATTTCACCAATCAATATCTTTTAATATGCTTAGCGAGAGAGCAGTGATCAATTAAAGAAACATATCATGGGGCTGACAATGAAAGTGTTAATAAAGATATACTTGTAAATTTATTTGCAATATTTAATAAAAAAGGCAATCTGGGGACCAGATTGAACCAGACTCAAAATCAGTATTTAAGGTAACTCAAAAATAAAGCAATTAACTAAAAATAATAAGTTAAATAACTATGTAATTATACATAGCCCTGAAACATCTGGACCCTACATTTACAAGTAGAAATCTCCGAAATGACCATTGTTAACAGGAAACTTTCACAGCAACCTTAGATTTTAAAATCATAGTATGTTATAGCTAGAAGGGCTCATAGAATCTTCTAGTCCAGATCTCCTTCACCTGGCATTTATGAAACTTATTTTGTTTTGAACTACTTTGATAACTATTTTGATACAAAGGTTTTCTTTGTATTCCTATGTATTTAGTTTTATGCATTTAAAAAATATTGTTCTGAAAAGAAGTTCACAGGACCCCCCAAAAAGCTTCAACATGCCTATGATAATCCAGTTATTTCATTTTATATATGGATGAATGGAGGCGCAGAATATTTAAATGAATACTTCAGGTCCCACCTGACCTGAAGTGACCAAGCTATGACTAGATAGAGCCTAAGTTTCCTGATTCCCAATCTCCTGCTCTTTCAACTATATTGTGTTGCCTTTGCTGATTCTATCCGTGGGTGTATGTATTATATTATCATTTAATCAATCAATGAACATTTATAAAGCACCTACTATGTGCCATGTTCTGTGCTAAGCATTGAATTTAAACCAATTTTAGACTTTTGCCTCTATATTCTTAATGACAGTGGCTAAATAGATACCTACTTATTTTAACGTAGATCTATATTAAAATAGGATTAAGTTATATTAAGCACCAATATATTAATAATATTAATTAAAATTAATATAGATCTAGATCTTATAGTTATGACCAATGCACAAATAATGTTACTTTAGCTCTTAGCTTTTCAAAATTGACCTAAAAGCTTTAAGACAAGCCTCTCGACCTTATTCATTCAGCAAAGAAAAAAAATCAGGAGATCCCTTTTATTGTTTAAAAATATTAGGCATTATAAATATCTCTCCTAGGGAGCGATCAGCTGTTGTTCCAACCAAAGGAATTTCAGGATTATGTTCCAGTCAAGATCCAAGTAGATACTTAAAAATATTTGATTTGTGAAAAGAGACATCTACAATATTCCTTAAATGGTAGGTTTACAGTATGGAACTTTAATTCTTTGCCTTTGATCTAAGGGTGTACTGGAGCCAGCTCAAACTAGGGAGAGATAATAGTTAAATTTTTGGCATGAGCAGTTATACCTTGGAAATTAGCAACATAAAAATCAGGGCTTGATTTATTGTTTTGTTGATAGTTTAGACTTGATAAAATGATTGAGAAAATACAAATAATACATATTAAACTTTAAAATGTGTACTAGATATATTTTCCCCAAAAAAGCTGGTTGTTAAACATTCGTAAGTATACCCCTGCTCTAATCCAAGCTTTGATCTTCTTTTATTTGTTTAGAACATGAAGTGAGTGATTATTGAGACAACAAATCTTTCAGTCTTCACCTACAGCTTCCGTTCAGAATTTTTTCTCTTGATTTACCTCATCATAGAACAACAAGAAAATGCAATTATTAGTTGATTGCTATATGCAAATCATTCTGGCAAGTGCTTGGGAGGCTATGGAGTTTAAATAAGACACAATCTCTACCCTCATGAGACAGGTTGTAGGAGGATGAGGCCAAAACAGGTAAATAAAACCCTCTATGTAAATTCAATTCATACACCTTCTTTCCTCTTTTGCAGAAGTGCAGGGCTACGTGTGTGGAACAATGAGACAATGTCTATAAAATGCTTCACAAACTCCAAAGTTCTATATAAATGTCAGTTTTTATTATCGTTATTCTCTACTATTAGATTTGGTTTATGGATTGTTTAACTTTGCTGGTCTGCTTTTTTTCTCTTTCTCTTATAATCTCATAAGGAATGGTTCTCTGAGTGAGGCAGAGAGAAAGGAAGCATATATTGGAAAACTAAGATGATATAAAAATGAAATATATCAATTTTAAAAAATGCATTCAAGAGTTACCAAAGTGCTATGTAATGTCTGAAAGGAAGGGTTGTGGGTGACCAAGATCAGGGAAACTTCATGGAGGAGGTGATTTTTGAGTTTTATATAAAAGATGGATAGGAATTCAATAAGCTAAGAAAAGCATTCTAACACTAGGAAGAGTCTGACAAAGGCACAGAGACCAGAGCTTGGGGGGAGGAGGGGACAGAGGGATCCAATCAAATCCAACCAGTATTTATTAAGTGCATAGAATATTGTGCTAGGCACTGGGGATATAAAAACAAAGCAGTGCCTAATAACAAGGAGTTTACATTCTACTAGGGAATTCCCCCCAAGATATTGAATATATATTAAGGTCTTTAAGAGTGTAGGTAGGTTAGAGCCAATGGCATTAGAAAAACCACCCCTGACCCTTTAGAAGTACCCTGCGAACCCAAAAGGGAGATAAGGTCAAACTCTGGGGACCCAGTTTATCTATGAGAATGAGAATTGCACTAAAGAAGCCTGCAAGTGTATACGGTCTATAATAAAATTATGACAAGTAAGAACCAGAGGGAAAAAGGAATGATAGGATTTTTTTTTTCAGTTTGGTTAGAGCATAACCTATAGCAGTGGTGGGCCCTTGAGGCCACACATGGCCCTCTAGATCCTCAAATATGTGGCCCTTTGACTGAATCCAAACTTCACTGAACAAGTCCCCTTAATAAAAGCATTTGTTGTGTATAACTTGGACTCAATCCAAAGGTCACACCCAAGGACCTTAGAAGGTCATATGTGACCTAACGGCTGCAGATTCACCATCCCTCATAGGAAAGGAAGCCATATGAGAGAAGGCAGGAAAGGCAGATGGTGAAGACTTTGAGTGTCAGGTAAAAGATCTGGAATTTTAGTTTATAGGTAGTAAGTAGGCAAATGCTGTAATATAATGTAACAACATAACATAACATAACATAACATAACATAACATAACATAACATAACACGAAATGCAGATATAAATTCAAATGCAGATAAATTCTGTCAGCCTCCAGAGAAAGAACTAATGGAGTCTGAATGCAAACTGAAGCATACTAGTTTTCTCTTTCTTTCTTTCTCTCTTCCTTTTTTTCTCTCTTTCTTTTTGAGTTTTAAATGACTAATATGGAAATATGTTTCACATGACTGCACATGTACAACCTATATCAGATTGCTTACTATCTCAGGGAGTGGTAAGGGGAGGGAGGAAGGAAAAGAATTTGGAAATAAAAAATTTTTATATATTAGATAATGTTTTTTACATGTAATTGGGGAAAATGAAAATATTATATAGAAGCTAAATTGAAATTTACAACAGTTGAAACTCTTCACCAATTCAGCAACAGCAAAGAAGGCAAACCATATCACACTTTCCCTTCCTCCTTTCCTATTCCTTTTCCAAGTTGGAGAAATCCTTTATTCTTTCCATTGTTCAATATAACCAAACTCTCATGTGGGCTCTTCCCATTTCCTTTAATCTAGTCCTTCATCAGCTGGCTTTTCCAATCTCCCTTGACTCTTCCCTACCTCAAAGCACACACCACACACCACCCCAATATCACAGTGACAGCTATTTCTGCCCAGCTGCCTTGCTCAGCTGTCAGCTGTACTCACCGCTTCCTTCTAGCAAATGTTCCTAAGACCAAAGATCTCTTTGACCCAGGATGCTGATGATGTCTATTATGTGGTTTCTTTGAGAACTTTGCCCGACTTGCAAAGGACAATGAAGTCTCTCTGACCCCAGACTTCCTATTTCCTACCATTTTGTTGTTCTTCATTTATTTTTGGTGGTGGGATGGAAGAGTCTCCAGAACTGTGATTTCACTGGTGTAGGGATCTCCTGGTACGGAAAATCCCCATTTACTGACATGGATCAGCTACTCATCTGTAATTTATATTCTTTTTTAAAATTAATTTATTTTTAATTCTCAACATTAATTTCCATAAAATTTTGAGTTTTAAATTTTCTTGACCTCCCTCCCTTCCTCTCTCCCCAAGATGGTGTGCAATCTGATATAGGCTCTACATATACATTCATATTAAACATATTTTGACGTTAGTCATTGTATAAAGAAGAATCAGAACCAGTGGAAGGAACTATGAGAAAGAAGAAACAAAACAAACAAAAAAAGAGCAAATTGTGCGCTTCAATCCACATTCAGACTCCACAGTTCTTTCTCTGGATTTGGATAGCATTTTCCATCATGAGTCTTTGGAGTTGTCTTAGATCCTTGCATTGCTGAGAAGAGCTAACTCTATCAAAATTAATCATTGTACAATGTGACTGTTACTGTATACAAAGTTCTCCTGGTTCTGCTCCCTTCACTCAGCATCAGTTCATATAATTCTTTCTAGGTTTTTCTGAAGTCTGCCTGCTCATCATTTCTTATAGCACAATAGTATTCCATTACATTCGCATACCACAATGTATTCAGCCATTCCCCAATTGATGGGCATCCCCTTGTAATTTATATTCTTAAGGAGTGAACTTGGTAGCAATGCCAGTATTCTGGATGCCACCATTTAATACAATAGATAAGCTAAAGAGTGTCCAGAAGAGGACAACTAGCCTGGAGAAGGGAATAGGGACATGTTAGCTATGATCAAAGATTTGAGGGGCTGTCTTGTAGAAGATGGAGTAGCTTTGTTCTGTTGGGCTCCATTTAGACTTGATGTCAGGAAACCCTTGCAGATAAAGAGAATTGTCTGTAAGTGGAATGGGCAGCCTTAGAAGGTAGAGTTGGAGAGTTTTAAGTAGAGGCTGGATGATCTTTTATCAGGTATGTTTACATGGGTATTCATGAATTGGAATAGATGACCAAGGATGATCCTTCTCAAAAATATACCAGAGGCAAGATTTGAACTCCAGTCTCTCCTAATGGTAGAGTTGTCCTTCTATAGTCACTCTCAGAAGTGAAAGGGCCTCAAAGACCACCTAGTCCATTAGATACCAACATAGGCCTTCCCTCCACAATATATATGCCTGACAAGTGCATCTGGCTTCTGCTGGCAGATTTCTAGAGTGATGGGGAACCCATTTCCTTTCAAATGTATTGGAATTCTGCTGATCATATAAAATAATCTGCCAAGTTGATCTAATGATGACCAGATTCCAAACTCCATCAAGAAAGTGAAAGATCATGGAAAAAATGTTTGAATGAGTTTGAATGTGAATATAAGACTTGGCATTAACTATTTCATATTCAACTTCATGAGGGTCCTTGACATTGAATACAACCTACTACTACTATAAGCAGCTAGTGTAACCCAACCACACATCCTAGTAAAGTGAACTAAAAGTCTTTACAATGAGACTCACTGACCTAAAGAAAAGAGTATCATTCATTTCAGAGACTTCAAAATGGCTAACAATTGGTTTGTCTTAGTGATATCCTCAGGAAGACAGTATGATATAATGGAGAATATTGGATTTCAATTTAGAAGATTTAAGTCTGACTTCTGCATCTCTCACTTAACTACCTGTGTGATCTTGGGCAAATCAATTTACCTCCCTGGGCTTTGGTTTCCTAATCTGTAAAATGAGAGGGTTGGACTCACACTAGAAGGACCAGAACTGAAGAATGCCTCAAAGGGCCATGCTGTGTCAATTGGCAAAGTATATTTATTTTCATCCATATGAAAAAGCAAATAGAGATAGTAGGATGGAAATTTTTATTTCAAAAACTTTTGCATCAACAGACCCACCCATCCTTCTAGAACTAAATGACCTTAACAGTTAACTCTAAAGTTATGATTTTCTGAAAAAGCAACTGGAATCAGCACAGTCACCAGGCTCATCACACGGACAAAAAGCAGAGCCCATGCTTTTTTTTTTCCTCTTCTCTCTTTCCTTTTGAGCGGAAGAATGAAATGATACCTCTACTTCTCATTCCCTTTCTTCTCTCTTCTGCCTCCAAGGTGTATGTGTTCTGGTAATCATTACAGAGCATGGGGGAAAATGCTATAAGCAGAATTGTTAAAAATAGAAACAGTACTGAAATTCATACCTTAAACAAATCATTCCAACAGATGGGTCTTTAAGCTTTTATTATCCCCTTCTGGTCTGGGACTTTTCAAACACTGTATTTCTAGCCGACCAGACCGGGAGCTATTTGATAGTACCTCTCTGACCAATTACATACTAATTAAAAGACTCAGTGTGGGCTGGATGTAGACAGCTTTCCATATGGACTTTAATTATTGGGCCAGAGTTTTGCCAAGAAAACACAAAGGGCTTTTCTGGCTGGGTGCTGAGGCTTTGAGAGAGCATATGGCCTGTGTGGGAGGGGAAGGTTAAGAGTGTAATCTTGAAAAGGAAGTTGATTTTTTTCCCTCATAATCTCCTGAAATTAACTATGTACCTTATTTTCCCAGATCCATGATTTAACTCCTTGACATGCAATAAGGAGGAAGCAAGAAGCATGACATTGTGGAGAAAGAATCAGTGGCATCAGAATCAGGGGAAATTGGGTTCCAATCCCATGTCTGACACAAACTGGTTGTGTGACCCTGGACAAGTCACTTAACTTCCCAGCACTTCACACAACTATCAATGACTAAGTTGCAGAAGAGGTGCCCATAGAGGTAGCTAGGTGGCACAATACCAGTCCTGGAGTCAGGGAAACCTGAGTTCAGACCCAGCCTCAGATATTTCCAAGTTTTGTGACCCTGGGCAAGTCACTTAACCACTGTCTGCCTCAGTTTCCTCAACTGTAAGGTAGAGATAATCACAGCACCTACTTCCTAGGGTTGTTGTGAGGATCAGATGAAATAATAATGGAAAAACACTCAGTACATTGCCTTGAACATAGTAGGCATTGAATAAATGCTTTCTTCCCATCACCATCTACATTGATAAATTGCTAATACCAATGAAAACCCAAACTGACAATAAAGAAGAGGAATCATCAAGGACAGCTGAAGAGGAAGGAGCTCAGAGGGAGTGGGAGTCTAGGACAGGTAAAATTTTCAGTCTTGGTATTTACTCTTCCTCCATGTCTCTCATTCTTTTTCTTATTCTTCTTGGTGCCTGGATTGACTTCTCTGACTCTCCAATGACAGTATCTATGTGTCCTGCACTTAGTTTATAGTAGGCACATAATAAACTCTAGTTGACTGACTCTGTAACAGAACAGAATCACAGGATCCCTATTCTTCTGCTTAACCTCCCAAGAGCCTCATAAAGACCATCTTGTGCCATCCTTTGCCATCCCCTGTGATAAGAAATCAGGGGATATTAGAGGTAAAAGAGATCGTCAACATCTACTAAGCCCCTTATTTTACAGATGAGAAGACAGAGCCCAGAGAGGTTCAGCCACTTACTCAAGGTCACACAGTCAGTGCCAGCCCAGTGTTTGAACAAATATCCTCCGACTCCAGATCTAGTCATTTCCCCACTGCTCACCTGCGACCAGTCATAAGGAAGTACCTAAGGTAGGATTCAATTAGACTATAATGCCTCCTTTCTTAGAGATATCACTAATTTCATGGCTATTGAATTTTGTGGATAAAGGATGTAGTCATTGATCTTTAGGGCAGGATTCACAGCTTTGTGTTGAAGGTGTCAGAAAAAAACAGTATTTTAGACCAGTAATGGAAAGCGTAATCCCTTCTTTGCCACTGACTCAGGACATGCCCCAGAATTAGTTATTTGAACTTCCTGTGCCTAAATTTCTCCTTTCTATAGGACAGGTTAATACTATTTGCCAGTAAATATATTGGCCAAGTGCTTGGTAACGCTCAGATGGAAAGCTTTACATAAATGTTAAACGAGTTTATTACAGTACAGAACCTGGCACACAGTTGGCAGGCCGTAAGTATTACAATTATTGTTTTTATATTCCTAGAGGAGTATCATAGAAGCTTACTGGGCTTCAGAGAAAATGCTGAGGGACTTTGGATTCGGTCCACCAACTCATTTGCACTCCATTTCAATGGCAAGATCTATTATTAGAACCTTAGGTTCTGTAGGGTAGAAAGCTCATTCAATAATAAAATAAAGCAATGGATCCTTTGAATGATCACCTCCAGCTTCCCAAAATAACCAAGTGTCACCTCTTCTAGATAAATCATTAGTTATTTTTTAAATTTTTCTAGAAATTGTTTTATGGGGTAACAAACACAAATATAAAGACATTCTTCAAAGTATTTAAAACAGATACACTCACCTTCAATTTTTATTTTCCTGTCTTACTGTTTACTATTTCAAATATTTCTATTTACATCAAGTTCATATCATTCCTTCTTCTTCACACCAACTTTCAGAATTGTCATTTAGCAGAATAACTACAAACCCAGGTTATTCTGTTCCTCTGATTCACTTCTTTCTTCCCCAATGCCTTTGGGAAGCAATTTTCCCCTCCTTAGATTCATCCCTTTAACAGGTTGGTCATGTCCATCGTGCTAGACCAGTAGGCAGAGGTCTAAGTAGAGCTTTTAGAGGCAAGTCTTCTAGGGTGAGTGTTGGCTGGGGAGAGGAAGTATTCATCGTGAGAGCAGGGATGAGCATCTTTAAAATGACTTCTTCCACAATCAGCTTAAATTTACTTTGGAATAAAAGTCTTGCTCTGATATCCCATTGTAGCATGATTGTGATCCCAGGGTTCTTGTAAGTTGTGTCAGTTCTCCAAGTTCTGGCAGACTATCGAGTTGGAAATAATAATAACTAGCATTTATATAGCCCTTTAAGATTTACAAAGTACTTTACAAATATATCTCATTTAATTCTCACAACTGCCCTGAAAGGCAGGTACTATTATTTATCATCCCCATTTTACAGATAAAGAAACTAAGGAAAATAGAAATTTAAACATCTCATCCAAGGTCCCACAGCTAGTAAATGTTTGAGGCTAAATTTGAACTCAGATCTTTTTGACTCCTGGACCATGGTGCTATCCCTCATACCATCTAGCTGCCTCTAATGAGTCCAATTACAATCCCCAGAAGGCTGTCCAGCTGAGCTGAGCAAGAAGAGGCTCTTTGTCAGTAGGCTGGTCTCTATGTGATGAATTCTCTTCTCATGAAACTCATGAAACAAACGAACAAAAAAAAACCAAAATGAGTCTCAATCCGGTATAGTCCCTTTCTATTTCTGCAGTGAAGGTTTAAAAAGGCAGTAATAAAGTGAGGAGAATGCCACCATTTCCTGACCATCTTTCAGTATGAATTTAACCTTTGAAATTCTGAGTGTTAAAACTTTGTCCAAAGACAATGTATATTAACGCATTACCGGAGGAAATGAACTATATGAAAATTGACAAGCTCGCTAAAAATAAAAACAGGAGACATAAGGAAGTTGACATTAAATGGAAGGATGACTCATATTTTCTCTTTGAATAAGTAAATAAAGAATTAGTGAAGTTTCGTCCTACAAACAGAGGCAGTAGGAAACACCATTTCACAGGAATCTTGGACATCTAACCTCACAACCCTCACGATGAGCATAAACAGAAAGGCCACCAGGAAGATAATTGCTGCTTGAGTGCCAGCATCTTCACAAAGCTGAAAAAGTAGAGAAATTCCATCAAGAACTTCAGACTCTAAACCAGGAGTTCTTTATCTTTTTGTGTCATGGATTCCCTTGGCACTCTGGTAAAGCATATGACAGAATAATGTTTTTAAATGCATAAAATAAAATGTATAACAATTACAAAGGAAATAAATTATATTGGAATCCAGTTATCAAAATATTTTTTAAAAACAAGGTCACACTGGAGAGTAATTTGGAGCTGTGTTCAAAGGACTATAATACTGTGCATACCCTTTGATTTAGCAATACCACTGCTATATCTGTATCCCAAAGAGATGAGGGGAAAGAGAGAGAGAGAGAGAGAGAGAGAGAGAGAGGAGAGAGAGAGAGAGAGAGAGAGAGAGAGAGAGAGAGAGAGAAGACAGAGGAAGGAAGGAAGGAAGGAAGGAAGGAAGGAAGGAAGGAAGGAAGGAAGGAAGGAAGGAAAGATGGTTTGGAATTAAGAAATGAAAGAGATTAAGATGAGAAGACATCACATGCAATCACAATAGCTCACACCTATTCAAAATAGCTTCTGGTGTTGAAAATGGAAAAATCGATTCTGATTATCTTTTCCTGCTGAAGTTTACTATAGGTAGAATTGTTGCTAAAAGAACTACATAGAGAGACAGACAGAAGCCTTCGGGTACCAGGGAAGGGGTCTAAACAGAAAAATCCAACCTGAGAGTGCAGATCATGGAGGTCTTCCAGCTCGGAGAGTAGGGACAAGGCAGGGAAACCTAGGGTCAAGCTTTGTACCAAGGGCAAGAACATGGGACTCAGGTGAGGCTCTAGCTAAGGATGCCTGGAGCTTATGTCTATGTCACTCTAGATAGGGCTCAGAATGGGAGGGCAAAGATCAGAGTGCGTCCCAGGACAGATTACCCTATGTAGACTACCACAGAAGCAGCATCCATCATAGGACCAATCAAACATCCCCAGAGCCCAGGCCACCCATTTACACATCCCTGTAGCACAGACAACCTACAGACACTGCCTTGGTTTTCTACGAAGACGCCAACTGGGCAGCATGCTGGCCAGCCACTCCTAAGGTACTTAAAGAACATGGCGTTCATTACCTAGACCCCTGATTATATAGATTGGTACCAAAAAAGGGCCATCCTTCCTTCTAGAAATGCACAGAGCCTGGTCCCAACATAAAAAAAATGTAAACAGAATGTAATCAACTCAGATATCTCAATAGGGGTAAGGGACAGTGACAGTAAACCCAGGAGGTAGAGGTCAGCACAGGGACCCAGGGGACCTAGACAGAACCCATGCAGAGATAATCACCCTGCCTAAAAGTACAGTGTGGGCAAAGCCTGCCACAAAGCCCAACTCAGGCACTAAAGCTGAAAAGTTGATTAAATCACCAAAAGCATCAGACTAGTATCAAAAATTTATTGTACACCTAGAGATCCCCAGAATAGGAATAAATGGATCTTCTACAAGGTCTACATGGATGCCTAGAATAAATGAAGCAAGAGGTCCTTGGGTTTTTTGTTGTATTTTTTGTTTTTAATAAAATAGAAGCTCTAAAGGAAGGGGGAAAATAGCTTAGAAGAGAAAGTGGTAGGCTTTACCTAAATAATGGACTCCTTAAAAGCTAGAATAGATGAAAAAGAAATCAATGACTCCACAATTCAGAAAGAAATATTAGAACGAAATCGAAAGATGGAAAAATAGGAGAAAATGTAGGGTATCTGTTAGTTTCAAACAAACAAATCCTGACCTGGAAAACAAGTCAAGGAGAGATAATTTAAGAATCACTGAAAACCATGACCAAAAAAAAAGCCTGGTCACTATTTTAAGAAATTATAAGTGAAAACTATTCAGATAGAACTAGAGTGTAAAGTGAAGATAAAAAAAACATCTCTTGATGATCTCCTTAAAGCAACCCCAAAAGAAAAAGTCCCAGGAATGTCATAGCCAAAATCTAGAGCTCCCATGATAAAGAAAAAAATATTGCCAACATCTGGAAGGGAGTTCAAGGACCAAGGGCCTGCAATTAAAATTCACACAAGACCTGACAGTTTCTATCATAAACAACAAATTTTTGAATGTTATTGCTACTGTTCAGTGATGCTCAACTTTTCACCACCCCATTTGGGATTTTCTTGACAAAGATATCAGTTTGGTTTGCTACTTCCTTCTCCAGCTCATTTTCTAGATTAGGAAACTGAGGCAAGCAGGGTTAAGTGACTAGTCCAGGGTCACATAACTAATAAGTGTCTGAGGGCACATTTGAACTCAGATCTTTCTGACTCCAAGTCCAGTACTCTTTTCCCTGTGTCACTGAATACAATATTCCAAAAGGCAAAAGATACAGGCTTATAACCAAGTCTAATTTACCTGCAAAACTGAGTATAATGCTATGGGGGGGGGGGGAGGAAGTAATCTGCAATGATATAGAAGATCTAAAGCATTTCTTCTTTTTTTTTTTTAATTAATTAATTATTTAACTTTTTACATTCATTTTCACAAAATTTTGGGTTCCAAATTTTTTCCCCCTTTTATCCCCTCCCCCTACCCCAATACCCCAAGCAATCTAATTTTCCCTGTCTCCAATCTGCCCTCTCTTCTGTCATCCCTCCCTTCTCTTGTCTCCATCTTCTCTTTTCTCCTGTAGGGCCAGATGACTTTCTATTCCTCATTAACTGTATGTCTTCTTTTCTAGTAGCAACACAAAACTAAACAGTTGTTCCTAAAACTTTTAGTTCCAAATTCTCCCCATCCCTCCCTCCCCACCCATTCCCTTTGGGAAGGCAGGCAATTCAATATAGGCCATATCTGTGTAGTTTTGCAAATGACTTCCCTGATAGTCGTGTTGTGTAAGACTAACTGAATTACCCTCCATCCTATCCTGCCCCTCATTGTTTCTCTTCTGTCTTTTGATCCTGTCCCTCCCCAAGTGCTGACTTCAAATTGCTCCCTCCTCCCTTTGCCCTCCCTTCCATCATCCCCCCCCTTGCTTATCTCCTTCTCCCCCACTTTCCTATACTGTAAGATAGGTTTTCATACCAAAATGAGTGTGCATTTTATTCCTTCCTTTAGTCAAATGTGATGAGGGTAAACTTCTTGGTTTTTTTTTCTCAGCTCTCCTCTTTTTCCCTCCACTAAAAAGTCTCCTACTTGCCTCTTAAATGACATATAATTACCCCATTCCATTTCACCCTCTTTCCTCCCACTACATTTCTCTCTCAGCATTTACCTTAATTTCTTTTAAGATATGGTCCCAGCCTATTCAATTCAATCTGTGCTCTCTGTCTCTGTATGTGTGTGCATGTGTGTATGTGTGTGTGCGTGCATGAATGTACATGTGTGTGTGTGATCCCACCAACTACCCAGATACTGAAAAGTTTTAAGAGTTACAAATATTGTCTTTCCATGTGGGAATGTAAACAGTTCACTTCCGGTAAGTCCCTTAAGACTTCTCTTTGCTGTTTACTTTTTCATGCTTCTTCTCATTCCTGTGTTTGAAAGTCAAATTTTCTTTTCAGCTTTGGTCTTTTCATCAAGAATGCTTGAAAGTCCTCTGTTTCATTGAAAGACCATATTTTCCCCTGAAGTATTATACTCAGTTTTTCTGGGTAGGTGATTCTTGGTTTGAGTCCTGGTTCCTTTGACTTCTGGAATATCCTATTCCAGGCCCTTCGATCCCTTAATGTAGAAGCTGCTAGATCTTGAGTTATCCTGATTGTATTTCCACAGTACTGGAATTGTTTCTTTCTAGCTGCTTGCAATATTTTCTCCTTGAGCTGGGAGTTCTGGAATTTGGCCACAATGTTCCTAGGAGTTTCTCTTTTTGGATCTCTTTCAGGTGGTGATCAATGGATTCTTTCAATACTTATTTTGCCCTCTGGTTCTAAATGTCAGGGCAGTTTTCCTTGATAATTTCTTGGAAGATGATGTCTAGGCTCTTTTTTTGATCATGAGTTTCAGGTAGTCCCATAATTTTTAAATTGTCTCTCCTGGATCTATTTTCCAGGTCAGTTGTTTTTTCCCATGAGATATTTCACATTCTCTTCCATTTTTTCATTCTTTTGGTTTTGTTTGGTGATTTCTTGGTTTCTCAGAAAGTCATTAGACTCCATCTGTTCCATTCCAATTTTGAGAGAACTATTATCTTCAGTGAGCTTTTGAACCTCTTTTTCCATTTGGCTCATTCTGCTTTTGAAAGCATTCTTCTCCTCATTGGCTTTTTGAACCTCTTTTGCCAATTGAGTGAGCCTATTTTTCAAGGTGTTATTTTCCTCAGCATTTTTTTGGGTCTCCTTTACCAAGGTATTGACCCATTTTTCATACTTTTCTTGCCTCTCTCTCATTTCTCTTCCCAGTTTTTCCTCCACCTGTTTAACTTGCTTTTCAAAATCCTTTTTGAGTTCTTCCAAGGCCTGAGCCCATCCGACATCCCCCTGGGATGTCGGGGGTACTGCGGCCCCGCCCTCCACGTCTTTCCCTGATGGCAAGAATGTTTCCTCGTCAGATCCTGAAGTCGGGATCATTTGCATCTGTTCGAAAAAACTCTCTGTAGTCTTATTTTTCTTCCCTTTTCTAGGCATTTTCCCAGCCAGCTACTTGACTTCTGAGATTCCTGTCCACCCCTGCCTAGATCCGCCCAGCCAGTGCTTGGGGTCTGAGGTTCAAATGGGTTTTCCGCAGCAAGCTTTAGTTCAGGTGCTGGGGTGGGGGCAGGGCCACCTCCCAGGCTCGGCTTCCTCAGGGGCTTTATGCAGAGACCTTCAGGAACGGAGTGGGTGTGGGTGTGGGGGGGCCCCGCCTCCCAGGCTCAGTTCCCTCAGGGGCTTTATGCAGAGGTCTTCAGTAATAGAGCAGAGTGGGGCAGGGTCAGTCTCCCAGGCTCAGCTCCCTCAGGTTGTTTATGCAGAGACTTTCAGTAATGAAGATCCTGCCTGCTGCTGGGCGAGTCCGGGCGCCACCGCTGCTGCCTCCGCTGCCGCCCACGCCTCTGCCTCCGCCCCTTCCTGCCCCGTCTCTGCCGCGGCCACTTCTTCCCGAGGGGGCCCGAGTCATGGAGACACTCCGCTCCCCCTCTCGTCCAGCCCAGCCTTCTCTCTCACTGACCTGTAGCTTCTGTGGGCGGAGGGACTTTCCCAGCTGCTGGAGCTTATGTCCCTGAAGCCTGCTCGGATCAGCTTCTCTGGGGCCGCGGGCAGGGCAGCACTGGGGTGGGGTCCGCTTTCCGGGGCGCGAGGGACTCTGTGGACGGCTCTCCAGGGCTCACTGGAACGGAAATCTCTTCCCCTATATTTATGCACCCCCTGCAGTGATTCAGAATTTATGGGGATTTCTTTTTACCTTAATTCTATGGGTTGTGGGTTCGGAGCTCGTAAACGTGCATCTTTCTACTCCGCCATCTTGGCTCCGCCCCCAATTTAAAGCATTTCTGATGAAAAGATGAGAACCAAGTAGAAACTTTGAAACAGAAACACTAAAGTTTAGAGAAGTCTAGGAAGGTAAATTTTCTTGACAAATTGGAAGGTGCTGTATGATGATGTGCTAAAATTTGAATAGGGAAAAAAGAAACATGTCTTCAGAATTTTTATTTCTTTCCAGAATATTGAAAAATAAAAGACCTGGGGGTGGATTGGTCTGAAGATGGGAAAGAAATGAGATGGTAAAAGGAATGCTTCAATACAGAAAGGAGGATGAAGGGGATGGAGCTTGCTATTTCTCACAATTGGATGAGTGAGAAGACTATATAAACATGGCAAAAGGGAGTGGGGATGAAAGGGCAACAGATGAGCCTCATTCTTGTTTGAATTTGAACACACACACACACACACTCATACACACCCGTCTGATGTAAAAATATATCAGACTCAATGGGGAAGCAATCAGTTATAGAAAGGAAGAGTTAAAATGGAGGAAAATATTGATAAAGTAACCATTACAAGCAAAACAAACTTGCTGACCCTGAAAGGGGTGAGGGGTGGGGGGATTAAAGGAAAAATAAAGAAAAGCAAATAACTAGAACCTAATGAGGTGCTTTATATTGCCACATGGACAACTGGAAAATAGTTTTTAAAACGTAATGTCATTGCACTATAATAAATGAAAAAGAGATTGTTTCAGAGAATCCTGGGTAGTATGAACTGACAGACTGAAGTGCGTACAACCAGGAAAATAATTTATATACGGATGGCAATATGGCAAAAAAAAGCAACTTTGAAGGTCTTGAGAATTCTGAGCAATGCAACAACCAGCTAACGTCTCCAGAGAACCTATAAGGAAACGTTACTGATCTCTTGACACAGAAGTGATAAAAAGTTTTTTTTATTTTACTATACCTATTTGTTATAAATATTCTGTGCTTTCTTTTTTCTTGATTTTTAATGGGGGGATATGGAGAGAACAGAGTTAGCAATAGTGATGAAAAAAGAGGGCTGTTGAAGCCTTTTTTTAAAAAAATAAACAGAAGATTACAGAAGGAAATTCAAAAGGAAGCACAGAAAGATAGTTTTGAAACTAATATGCAGAATTTATTATATGTTTCTTAAAAAACTAACCAAATACTATGAAGTGAAGATTCATGGTTTTATATGTAATTTTTTTTTTTGTTTTCTCTGTCTATGGAAATGCTTTTAGGGAATGCTTAAGTTCAGAATTTTTTAAATTAAAAAATAACAGGGGTAGTAATCACAATCTCAGACAAGGAAACAACAAAAGTAGATAATTAAAGAGATACATGAGGAAATTACATTATGTTTAAAGGAAGTATAAACAATGAAGTAATTTAAATACTTAATATATGCACCAAATGGCATAGCATCTAAATACTTAATGGAAAATTGATCAACTTAACAGGAAGAAATAGTGAAACTGCAATAATGGAAATCTACTAGGACAGAGAAATCTAACAAAAAGATAAACAAGAAAGAAGTTAAGAGAACTTTTTAAAAATCAGTTATGATAGCTCTCTAAAGTTACTGAATGGGACCAAAAAAGACTATAGACCACTATGACGGAAGCCTTGAAGACCTGAATTCAAATCCAGTCTCAGACACTTACAAGCTATGTTTCCCTGGGCAAGTCACTTAACTTCTGTCTGCCTCAGATTCTTCAAAGGTAAAATTGAAATCATAATAGTACCTACCTCACAAGATTGTTGTAATGCCCAAATGAGATAATATTTGTAAAGTGCTTAGTATAGTGTCTGAGCTAGAAGATGCTTAATAAATGCTTATTGTTGCTACTGTCAACAGGAAAATTTTAAATAATTTATTTTTAATTTTAATTAAAATATATTAATATCACAAATATTATATACTATGACAGTAGGATTTAGGAAAGGAATTCAATGTTGGTTCAATATTAGGAGAAGTATAAACACAATAGAAAAAATTAATAACAAAAACAAAATTACATGGTCATATTAATACTTGGAAAAAAATTTTTAAATAAAATATAGCACCCATTTCTGTTAAACATACTAAAAATGTAGTAATAAATGGGCCCTTCCTTAATATGGTGAATACTATCTATCTGTCTCTCTATAGTAAATAGTATCACACCTTTGGTATGAGGCCTTGCTAACCCCTTTTCAGGGTCACCCACCTGACATCCAACTCTCGTATGAGGCTACAAGAAACTGTAACACGCACAGCAATCACGTCCCAGGAAAACCATCTTGGTAGATGGGTTAAACCAGCTTAAGGTTTAACCAACAGGCCTGAAATCCATCAGTGAGTTTGGGGGTGGGGGGTGGGGTGACTATCCCAAACATGTGAAGACTTCCCCCAGAGCAGAACGTGCAGATGAGGCAATTTGTTTCACCATCCATAAAGAAGGCTGAAGCAGGGGGCACTTAGAGCACCAAGGTCATTCACTGCATCCAGGGTCATCACCAGTCATTCTGATATTTTTCTTTCCACTAGACTTCAATGATTCTGAAAGAGACAGTGAGGCTAAAGACTTCTTGCAACACTGCCTCACTTAAATCCAATTCACACAAGAGTCAAGATATCACCCCATAATGCCATTGGTTTTCTTCAAATATGAAAGACAAACAACAGCTATCTATCTAAAACCAAGGGCTAGCACTTTATGGAATAAAGATAAGAGACCTTTTCCAGTAAAATCAGGGTAAAACAAGGATGTCTGTCATTACCACTACTATTTGATATAGTATTAAAAATGCTAGCCAATCAATGAGAAAAGAAAAAGAAATTGATGGAATAAGCATAGGAAAAGAAGAAACAACAATCATTTCTTTCACAAATGACTTGATGATTTATATAGAAAACCCTATGCAGTCACATAAAAATTAATTGA
The DNA here is from genome assembly GCA_023548195.1 of Bettongia penicillata ogilbyi. Taxonomy (NCBI): domain Eukaryota; kingdom Metazoa; phylum Chordata; class Mammalia; order Diprotodontia; family Potoroidae; genus Bettongia; species Bettongia penicillata. The sequence goes on from JAJHZJ010000197.1 coordinate 2,930,378, forward strand.
AATAATGACCTTAGCAAAGTAGCAGGAAATAAAAGGAACCCACACAAATCATCCATCTATCTATATAGTACTCATAATTATCAGGAAGAGATGAAAGAAATGCATTTCAAATTTACTGCAGAATCTATGAAATATTCACCTAGCAACACACTACAGGAACTATATGAATACTACTCCCAAAACACTCTTTAAAGAAATAGAGAGTTAAAGAATTGGACAAATATTTGTTGCTCATGATTGAGCTCCACCAGTAGAATAAAAATGGTAATATTACTTAAATGAATTTATTTGTTGCCATTTCAATTAAACTACCAAAGATGACCTTAGAGCTAGAAAAAAAGTAACAAAATCCATCTGTAGGAACAAAATATCAAAATTCTCAAGGTAATAATGATAAAATATGGGAAGGAAGAAGGAAGAGCAGTACCAGATGTCAAACTATACTGTAAGGAGAGATCATACAAACTTTTCAGTACTGGTTAAAAAAGTAGAAAAATTAACCAGTAGAAAAGATCAGTTATACAACATACAGAAGCCACTGAATATAGTAGCACAATGTTTGATAAACACAAAGACTATAATTACTAGGGTAAGGATATGCTACTTGATGAAAACTGCTGGGGAAAACTGGAAAGCAGTGTGATAGAAATTGGGTTTAGATTAATGTCTCATACCATATATTACAATAAGCTCCGAATGGATACAAGACCTGGATGTAAAAATAAACACATAATAAACAAGTTAGAGATACACAGAAGAAAATACTATCGATAGGGGAAGGATTCACGACCAGACAAAGTATGTTATTGTTTTGTCATTTCACTTGTGTCCAACTCTTTGTGACCCCATTTGGAGTTTTCTTTGCAAAGATACTGGAGTGGTTTGCCATTTTTTTCTCCAACTTATTCTACAGATAAGAAACTAAGGTAAACAGAGTTAAGTGACTTGCCCAGAGTCACACAGGTAGTAAATGTCTGAGGCCATATTTGAAGTTAGGAAAACGAGTCTTCCTAACTCCATGCCTGGCATTCTATCCTCTCCATCAGATAAAGAACAAAGAGGATCATAAATGATTAAATGGGCATTTTGATTACATAAAATTGAAAAGCTATTTTTGTTGTGGCAAAGAACTGGGAAATCAAAGGGTCATTTACCACTTGATTGAATGAATTCTGGTATATGAACAGTAATAAAATACTGTTCACCATAAGCAATAATGAAAGGAACAGTTGTGAGAAAACTGAAAAGACTTGTCTGAACTGACACATAGTAAAGTGAAACAGGAGCAGAACCAGGAGAATGTTTTTTATACAATAATGGCAACATTGTAAAGTTCAGGGCAAAGGAGGGGAGGTAGGAGCTATTCCCAAAGTGAAACACTGCTATCCAAGGGTAGCAACCATAGGAGGGGCACAGTTACCAATGGAGTACAGTGTAGATGGATGCATCTAAATCTCCTCAGTTTCACAGGCAGGCTGGTGGCTCAGATGTACAGCAGGATATGCACTCTCATCCAAGACCTCATATTTATATGGAATTTAGACAGAGCTGATATGGCACTAATTGAATACTTACCTGTCATTCCTTTTGCAAGGTAATGTACCCTGCAGAAATCAGGATATTCTCTGAATAGTCTAATCAGGAGCAAGGAATGATGGGCAGGGAGCCAGGAAATTTAACTGCGCCACAAAAAGCAAGTATCTCAGAAGGGGGGACAAAGCTCAGTCTCTGGGTTAGTGAACACTAGAAAGATCTGAAGAATAAGGACCTCAAAGGATCATTATGTCACTTGATGCTGAGCACTTTTTTTTATCTATAAAGCAAGTAAAATAGAAAGGGTAGGATCAAAAATTTTACTTCAAAGTAAAATTTTATCTGCTTTAACTATTTGTATTTAAAATACATTTGCATAAGTAGAAGAGAGAACACATTTGTTATCAATTCATTTCTTTATAATCACTTATTTAGGAATCTCATCTGGCACACTTTTTTGTCACTGTTCTTGCTCTTTGTACTGTCCAGAGGAGGATCTGTGTCTTCAGCCTTGGTTGCTGTAACTTCTGATTTGCCACCTGGAAACTCTGCCTTAAGCACCTCCCTTACCTCTTCAGTGTATTCTCGAAGGCCATTTGAATTATGACTTTTTAAATATATTATCTAGTTACTAATGAGGGTCATAGCTAGAAAGTTATAGAAAACATGCATAGGCCATCTCCTTGCTGCTTTCACTCAATAACACCTTTACATTCTTGTAAAATAAGACAGGATCAGACTATTGCTTTGGGTTGGTCTCTATTGGAATTTGAACATCTGGATGAGGGTAAGTCATAACAGTTCCAGATGTGGATCTTTCTTACTGGCAAGAAGTCAGCATCACTGTCAGCTTCTCTGGAGGTTTCAAAAATTTAAGTTTAATATAGTGGTTTATGTGTCTTCATTTCTTTAGGAATTTCTTTACAATTCTGACAAAGAGTCCCAACCATGCCGCACCTTTGTTTTGCAAATCTCAAGGAAAGATCAAGGGATGTAAAATAATTACCACAAGTTGCCTTTGTTGAATAGTAGATTCAGTAGTAGATTCACTCCATCTGTAAAGTCTATTATTGTTCCAGGATCATCTTTTCCCAAGTAAGAGAGTCCATTAAACTAGTATTTGTTTTCAACTACTCCCAACCAAAATTTTAGGTCAAATTTATCTGGTTCATTTAACATATGTTGAACAAATTTACAAGGAATAAACTGTTGGGCATTATCTTGCAAAGCATCAACTGTTCAATGGTTGTTATACATAGATTGGGCATAAGTGCTTTCTGACCATTTTCAATAAGAAGATTCCACAGTGAGGATGCTAGACAAAAGTTCTCCTGAGATAGCTTTTGCTTCTTTTCATTTTTCAGATCAAAGCAAAGGGACCTCATTAGATCTAGAAATCAATAACATGGCATGATTTTATTGGACAAAGGACATCCACAGGAGCTTGTCTCATTATTTTATGGGTAGGTTTCTTCTGCCACTTATGTCATGAGCAACAATAAGAACAATAAACTTTTATAATTCATCTACTGTAAAAGACAATTAGAGGGCAGCTATGTAGTACAATGAACAAAGCAAGGGGGAACTTGAAATCAGAAAGACTCATCTTCATGAGTTCAAATCCAGCCTCAGACATTTACTAGTTCTGGGACCCAGGGCAAATCCTTCACTACAGTGGTAAATCACTCCAGTATCTTTGCCAAGAAATCCCCAAAATGGGGTCACAAAGAGTCAAAAGACTTAAATGACCCTAAAAAACAGAAAGTTAACATGAACTGTCACTCATTTTTCCCCCTCAGCATTTGTACATTTCTCAATGTTTCTAAGCATTGGCTCACTAAATAAAATTTAAAAAAGAAACAGGACTTTTCTTCGTGATACAGTCTATGGAATATGCAGTATGGCCAGACTGAAATGTAATATTTAAATAATAAATGATAATATTTAACTATTGAAAGTGTCCATGTTCTGCTTGAGAAGCTACAGCCTGTTGACAAGAAGAGCCCTCTTTACCCTTCAGATATGGTGACTCTTCATCTCTTCTGCCATAAATTTAGGTCCTATGAGAACCATTATTTCTTTTCACTTTTTAGATTGTCAGCAGTAAAAATAATTCTACTTATGAACTCAATATCACTGGAGTCAGATGAAGAATACTCTTTCTTTGCTCACACATTGCAATTGTATCATTAACATAATCAAATTTATTATCTGAAATTCACCAGTAGATGAGTCAAGTGGGATATTACTTTCTAAAATCTTTATATCAGAAAGTTTCTCAGACATTTTATCAGAGGAAATTCAAGCAAAGTTATATTACTATGATAACCAAACTATAAATTCTGAAAACCTGAAAAACAAAAAAATTAATAAAATAGTAGAAAATGCAAGGAAAGACAAAAATTTATTTTACTCTACAGATACATTATTCATAAATTTTAACCTATGTTTGATGAATTCTACTAATGTTCCAAGCGGAAGACTAATATGGACAAAGAAAGGATCCAATTGAAATAATGTAGGAACATTTTCCCTTATTCACAGCAAAAGTATGAAGTATTCAAGTATATTTATCATTTGATATATCTGGCCCTTATAGGTAGGATCACATGTTTAATTTCTTTCATTATTCAAAACTTTAGGATGTTAAGTAGTGTAGATAACAAAGATTCAAAAAAGTCATGGAGCATGAAATAGAAATTCTGATGCCTCTTCGAGTTTCAAAGTTCTTTAAAGAACTTTGTGTCATTTGACATTCCTGATCTTTCTAGTTTTTAAAAAGTAAGTGGTACATAACAGAGATTTGTAATTTTACATATATTCTTCTTTTTTCTCTTCTAGTTTACATATGGAAATATTCTCTCTCTTTTTTGGTGTTCACTCAATTGAGAATAATTTTTAAAACATATTGAAAATTTGAATGACAAAACTTGAATTCAAGACCTTGCCCTACCACTGATGATTTGTATAATTTCATACAAATACTTAACCCCTTTGGACCTCAGTGAAAATGAGAGTGTTCAATTAGAGAACTTTGAGGTCTTTTCCAATTCAGAATCTGTGACATGAGCTGGATGAATGGCCACATTCCAAAAGCAGTCACAAATGGTTCAAAGTTAGCTTAGTAGTGCTTATAAAACCTTATCAAAACCAAGAAGATGATATTTAACACAGATAAATGCAAAGTCCTAACATTATTTTTTTTAGAATTAACTTTACAAGTACAAGATAGGGGGAGGTAGGACTAGAGAGCAATTTGTCTAAAGAGATCACAGGGTTCAATTAGCTGTAAAACTCAACATGAGTCAATAGTTTGATACGAGAGACAAAAGAGCTAATACAATCTTGGGCTGCATTCAAAGACACATAATTTCTAGGGGAAAAATAAGATGAATGTTCTGTTTTCCATTATAAGCAGACCACATTTTAATTGTTCTATTCGATACTAGGAATCACAATTTAGACAGGACATTAATAAACTGACGGGTATGTAGAGGAGGTGAATGACCAGGAAGGTGAAAAACCTCAAGCCCAGTTAAAAGATCTGGAGGTATTTAAGCTAGAAAAGAGAAAATTTGTGGGGAAAATGTAGGCTACATTCAAGTGCTGTATTAGAAGGGCTGTCACATGGAAGAAGGACTGAACTTGTTCTGTTTCCCCCTAATGATAGGACCAAGAAAGAATGGATAGAAGTTGCAGAGAGGTCAATTTAGTCTTGATGTCCAAAAAGACTTATTGAACATTGTTGCTGTTTGATTATTTCAGTCGTGTCTGACTCTTCATGACCCCATTGGGGGTTTTCTTAGCAAAGTAATTTGCTATTTCCTTCTCCAGCCCATTTTACAGATGAGAAAACTGAGGCAAAACAGGATTAAGTGCCCAGGGTCACGCAGCCAGGAAGTATCTGAGACTGGATTTGCACTCAGGAAAATGAGTCTTCCTGACTCCAGGGCCCACACTTTATCCACAGTACCCACCTACCTGCCTACTTATAATTAGACTATTCAAGAGTGGAATGGACTACATCATGAGACAACGGGTACTCCTGATTCAGAGGTATCTGAGAAGCTTGTGGGATACACTAAAGCTTGGATTCTTTTTTTTTTTTTGTATGGATTCAACTAGATGATCACTGAGGTGCAGTCTAATTCTTAAATTCTGTGATTCTTGAAATGACCTCTAAGTTATCATTCCAGAAGTGCATGATTGGAAAAGGAGACATAGCTCATGAAGTGAAAGAGATGGAGAGTGGATGGACAGCCTAAGTGCTTGTATACATAATCCTCAAAAGACCTGGAGAGAGTTCTCCTGTACATTAGGTTGATCCTCAGTGGAAGATTTATGCACAAAGATCATGCAGGAAGAGAAAGCATGGATAACCTGCACCATGGTGCAGGGTGTCCAAACCAATGCTATCAGACATCTATTGAAGTATTCAAGAACTAGAGTAAGTTTCTTGTCTGAAACCCACAACTTTATCACTCTGAATAACAGAAAAAAATGCCTTTCTTCACCAGGGTGATGACAGAGCAATGTGGTAGAGTGCAAAAAGCCCTTCACTGGTAATCCAGAGCAAGCAAACAAGCATTTTGAAGTGCCTAGTTTGTGTTAAGAGGGGCAGCTAGGTGGCACAATGGATAGAGTGGGTGTCAGACCTGGAATCAGGAAGACTCCTCTTCCTAAGTTCAGATCTGACCTCAGACACTTCCTAGCTATGGGACCTTAAGCAAGTCACTTAATCTTGTTTACCTCCGTTTTCTCATCTATAAATGAGTGGAGAAGGAAATGGCAAGCCACTCCAGTATCTTTGCCGAGAAAACCCCAAATGAGGTCACAAAGAGTCACACACAACTGAAATGACTGAATAATACAAACATGTATTACGCGCTTCACAAAACTAATCTCATTTGATCCTTACCACAACCCTGCAAGGTAGGTGTTATTTTTAATCTCCTCTCCATATTATTGTTGACAAAATGGAAGGAAGCAGAGATTAAGTGACTTGCTCAGAGACACAGGGTTAGTCAAGTCTCTTCAGCCCTGTGTTCTACCCTCCCTGCCCCAGAAGAACCTAAGGGAGCTAGGTTCTAGATTTGAAAATGCTATTTACCCTCTATATAAGCTCAGGAAAATACCTTTCCCCTTTTGGGTTCTTAGCTGCCCCATCAGTGATACAAGGGAGCTGAGCTAGTCTTCCTCTACTTTCTCCATCTATACGCTGTTTTGTCAGTAACAATTTTCTTTAATTATATATTTTTTTTGGACATGTGTTAATTCCTAAAACAACTCCATAATAGTACTTTTTCATTAAGAAATAAGCAAAATCATATGAAACTGTGATTAAAACTAATAGTATATGTCACTTTCCTTTCTTTTAGTTTATAATTTTTTAATAGAAAGAAAACACGTACTTTTATAGTTTGGCATCAACACTGTAGTATCCAACTTGAGCTTTGTTACTTTCTTGGTATTGTCTTCAATTACATTTTTGTAATTATTGTTCATATTCTTCTTTTGACTCTACTGTCATCACTCTATATCAGTTCATACAAATCTTATAATGTTTGTCTGACTTCTTCATGCTTGTCATGCCATGATCTGGTCAGATATTCCCCTACAATTGTGCACATAATTTGTAACACCTCCCCCCCCATTCTAATATAGCTGTTACAAATATTTGGGCATGTTTGAGTTTTTTCTGTTTCTTATTGACTTCCTTAGGGGTATAAAACCAGCAATGGAATTGCTAGATCAAAGCTTTTGGATACTTTGGATATTCTTTTCATGTCATTCCAAATTGTTTCCCAGAGGAGATGAACCAATTCACGGCTACACAAGAGGATTAACATACCTCTATCTGCACCTAAACTGATTCTACTACTCTCTTCTCTTTCCTATATTCAACTCCTCAACTCCCAGTTCCCCTCTTCTTCCTAGCCCCAGTCCACTGAGCTGCTAAAAGTCACCATGCTGAGAATACAGAAAGGAGAGAAGACCAAAACGTAAAAGTCAGATATCATATGTGTTTCTTTCAGCTCTAATATCCTATGAATCATTCCAAGTTGCTCCTTCTACTTTAGCACTAATGAAATGCCTCATTTTCTCCACACTTAAAGCACAAAGTATTTCAGGATGAGATGCTATAAAAACACATTGTTGTAATATCATTCTTTTCCTGGATAAAATTCAGATGATTTCATTTTCTTCCTCTCTCATTCACATTCATTCCCTGTATCTTCCCAGTGTCTTACTTGTTACTTTTAAGCATTATTGTTATGTCAGCCATATGTATATAGCTATTATTTCACAGAGAAGGCCAGTGGGATGTAATGGGAAGAGCAGTGGCCAAAGGCAAGAGAGATCTAGGTTCAGATTCTATTTCCAGGCAGGCAGAGCCAAGATGGCAGAGTGAGAGCAACGACTCACCTAAGCTCTTGGACAAACTCCTTCGGATACCTCTGAAAGGAGAATCTGACCAAATTTTGGAGCTGCGAAATCCAGTGGGAGGCAGACTATGATGGATTCAGAGCCCAGGTTAGACTGGAAGGTCCACGGGAAGGATCTGTTCCGCGGGGGTGAACCCACAGCACACAATGCAGCTCAGCCAGTGCAGCAGAGTGGAAGGGTCCCAAGAAACTTGAGAGCGGCAAGCAGAAAGCGGAGTGGCACTGAGGGTGGGAGACAAGCCTAACCGAGCCAGTGAGAGCCGCCGAGCGCCACATATCAGCGCAGCAGCTCCTGAGACCTTCAGCCCAAAGATTAAACTTTGGTAAGTCACCTACTTGAAATTCCGGGAGCCAGGATGGTGGAGTGATCAGTAAATGCTCTCTCCCCCCACCCCCTTTGATGACCGTGAAAGAACCATAAAATATTTCCCCAGAAAAATCCTGGATCAGCGGAAACAGCAAAGGGGCCAATAGTTTCATAACACCTGAGGCTAGGAAAATAGCTAAGGGGGATTCCTCCTATGGTGGCAGAGGAAAACCGGAAGGACAGAGGACCTAGGGCAGAGAAAACTTGCACTAGGACCCGGTTAAGCCTCAGCGCCAGGAGAGGAGCCCCAGAAGGGGTGGGAACATGCATTAGCATCTAGGCATGACTCAGCACTCCAGGGGAATCAGAAAGACAATAGGACAGCTGGGATCACCATCCTCTGATCTTGCCTTTGCCTCAGCTCAGCTGAGGAGATCTCCTGTGACCAGACTACTCCTTCCACACACTTAACAAGATAACCCCAGGACTGATCAGGGAAACACAAAACAAAAACCTGCTTTTAGCTTTTTCACACCATCAGCTTAACACAAAGTTCTGCAGCTTCTGACTGAAAGAACCAGAAGCCACAATACTCAATCAATGAACAAGAAAAAGCAGAGGGGAGGGGAGGAGCCAAGATGGCGGGAGTAGAAGATTCACATATGCTGGCTCCGAACCCACAGCCCATAAATTACCTCCCAACAAATTCTGGAGCAGTGCAAGCCACGCAGCAACAGAGTGGAGGAGATTTCTGTTCCAGAGAGCCCTGAAAACCGACCCCAAAGGTCTGTCGCGCACCGGACCCGGAGCAGAGCCCAGCCCTGCCCTGGCTGGTGCAGCACCAAGAGGAGCAGATCTGAGAGGGCTTCAGGGATGGAATCTCTGGCGGCCACAAAGGTCCCTCAACCCACAGGCACTACAGGAAAGTGAGAGAGACTTCTGGGCTGGCTGAGAGGGGAGCGGGGTGTCTCCATAACTCAGGCCCCCTCAGGAGGAAGCAGCAGGAGAAGCAGCTGACAGGGGATCCCAAAGCAGGCAGGACCCCGGATCCATTATCAAAGGTCTCCACATAAACCCCCGGAGGGAACTGAGCCCCGTGAGGCAGCCCTGCCCCCACCTGAGAACCTGTATTTAATCTCACAATGAATAGCAGCCCTTCCCCCGACTGAAAGCCCTGAGGCTGGGAAGCAGCACTTGAATCTCAGACCCCAAGACTAGCTGGGTGGAGCTGGAGGTAAGGTGGGGGTGGAGAGGAATCTTAGAAGTCAGGTAACTGGCTGGGAAAATGCCCAGAAAAGGGAAAAAAAATAAGACCATAGAAGGTTACTTTCTTGGTGAACAGATATTTCCTCCTTTCCTTTCTGATGAGGAAGAACAATGCTTACCATCAGGTAAAGACATAGAAGTCAAGGCCTCTGTATCCCAAACATCTGAAATAGATATCCAATGGGCTCAGGCCATGGAAGAGCTCAAAAAGGATTTTGAAAAGAAAAAGCAGAGGGGCAAAAAAACCATAGAATCTTTCTATGGGGATAAGGACCAAAACACAAACACCAAAGAGGTCAGAGCTGAGACTGTACTTCCATCTGAAACTTACAGAAGGGACTATGAACTGCCTGCAAGCACAAGCATCTCTCCTGGAACAGCTGAAGAAGGAAATAGAAGATAAACTGGCCAATGATTTTAAAATTTTGAAAAAAAGAATTCACTGATGAGAACATTTCTTTGAAATGGAAAATTGAACAAATGGAAAAGGAAGTTCAAAAGTTAACTGGAGAAAAAACTCCCTAAAAGGTCAAATGGAAAAGGAAACCCAAAACCTAACTGGGAAAATTGGTTGAATGGAAAAGGAAGTACAGATTCTATTTCCAGTACATGTTTACAGTCAAATCACTTAACTTCTCTGTATCTCAATTTTCTCTTCTATAAAATGGGGATAATAACACAGGTAGAGTCAAAATGAAACATCTTTGCACCTAGGACTATTTTGGATGGGAAATGGGGGTGGCAGGAGGTGGTAGTAAAAACCTAGAGTGCAGTTTGGTCGTGATGATCATGCCTGGAGAGTATATAACCCATCCTCCAGAGAACCCAGCATCTATACCCCCTGGAGATGAGGGAGAGGGGGAATACAGGTCAGAGGAGAGAGACAACAAGGTAGTGGGACCAGGTATGTTGACTTAGAAGCTGTTATTCAGTGTAGCATGTGGGCCTGTAAAGTACATGAGATTGAGTGAAGTACATTAACATGGTTGCCTTTGAGAGAAAACCTTCCTTCCCAAGAAAAAAGCACATCTCCACCTCTATGTTGATGCCTTGGAACAAAACCCTGGTTGCCTTGAGTTAATTATAGTTCTTCATGAAGTACCTATCTGACAGAGTTGTTTTGAAAATCAAGTAAGATAACGTGTGTAAAAACCTTGAAAACACCTTATAAATGTCATCTATTATTATTATTATGTCTTCTCAAGCAGCCATTTCATTTCTGAATAACATGTAATGCTTGGCTTGCTTAGCATACTTCTTGCCAAATCAAGCCAGGAGTTCTCATTTCTTTTTTTTTCCAAATATTTCTTCCAAAACACATCATCCATTCCCTCACTCTTAAAGCCTACATCATACTCTTTCATTGTTGGCATCTGGGCTATGGCAAAAATATCTAAGAGTCATCCCCAATGACTCAAAGTTCCCACAACAGAATCCCTGTGTGGGCACTTGCTGCCTTCTCCTAATTGCCTTTAAAAACATTCAGTGATGTGTCCTCTTCCACTCAGTGATTTTGAGTAGATTGTTCTCTTACTTTCTTGTTCCTCTTTTTCTTTCCCTGGGTCTTTAAAGGTGATCAGAGTTTGAGTTAGGGTGTAGAGTGGGGCAGGAGAAATGAGATAGAATAGAATCTCACTATTTTTTTTCTTCTCATCAATTTTAGTAGTCCCATGGCATCTCAGGCTTGGATTTTCTTCATGTGTTGACTTCTTTTGTAATGCAAATAACCACCTCCTAATTTATCTGCCTTTAAGCTTGTCTTTTTATAGATTGGGTTTCCTTAAAACACCATGATGAGTAACCCAAGAGTTACTCCCACAGTGGGTAGTTGACATCTTTACCAAGATCCAGCAAACAATGTGAAGGAGGAAGACATGAGGGGTCTAGATCGGCATAATCTAAATTAAGAGTTGGAAGCAACATCAAAATTGCTTCATTTCATGAATGAGGAAACTGTGAACCATATAGTCATTCACCCAAGGTCACATGGTTAGTAAGTGGCAGAGCTGGAATGTGAACCCAGGTCCTCTCTCCAAATGTAGCAATCTTTCCCCTGGATCAGTAATGCCTTCCTACTGTTAGTCAAATGACTCTGAGATCTCACTGCTCTTACTAAGTGAGTTCTCCTTCCACCAGCATAGACTGCAACCTCTCTATGCCTTCTCATCTTAGGGGATTGTTGTCCAGGTCTTTCCATAGGTCCTTCACTGGGGATCAATCCATTATGCTAGTTCTTTTAATACATCATAGATATCACTGCAACCATGGAACTGTCCATCTGCTGTGACTCATTCCTCATACAAGACTGGTCCACTTCCATTTCTGGCCACATGTGTCTTGATATCTTTTTACCAGACTTTTTGAATAAAAATCAAAATTTGTCATATACTATGACTTACTTATGTCTGTCATGCATCTCTTGATTTTTCTTTCTCCATGTTGTTGTTTTTCAATTGTTTCAGCCATGTCCAACTTGTGTATACCCACAACCCACTTTTATATTTAATGTCTCATTAATATTTTCTTCAACACTTTTTTAAGTTTGGATAATCAACAAAACAATAAATCAAAGTCTGATGTGTAGTGTTTATTGATTTCTGAGTTGTAAATGTTCACACTGAAAATTTAACAATCATAAATCAGTCCAAGGTAATCCCATAATTTTACTCTCTTCCCTTCTTTCCTCCTATCCTCCTTCACTACACCCCTCCACAACCACCCACAATTGCCTCTGCAATTCAGAGATTCATCATTCCCAAATGGAAAAGTCATAAGATTTGATGTGACCCTGTCAGAAGCTCCAGTTTTAAAAGGTATGATTTTTAAAAGATACAGCCCAATGTATCTCCCTCTTTGGGCCTCAGTTTCCTCATCTGTCTCTACTAAGTGAGGAGTTTGGGCTGGATAGTCTCTAAGGTTTCCTATTAGCTCTAAATCAGAAAAAGATCTTTAAAAGTCTTTGGTCCAAATCCCTCACCTGAAAACTGGGAAGATATGTGACTTGACTAAGGTCACACAACAAAGCCTTGGTGTCTTGACTCCTGGTGAAGTTTTTTTTTCTTTATGCCATACAGTGTATTTAATTCACACACACACATGTAGGGAATTAATTGATAAATTCATCTACAAAATGAGCATTAAGAGTAACGACTTGACAGATGCTGAAAAACCTGTTCTTGTCATAATTGGAGAGAAACTGGAGGAGATGCAGATATCTTCTTTTATAAAGTATAAATGGATTCTTGTAAAGAGATCTTGTTATTCGAAATGAACTAAATGATGTCCTTTTGTGTTCTCAGAAGTACAAAGAAGCCACCTATAGCTACAGGGAGGATTGGGGGTGACTAGATGTGCTTTCTTATAGTAATATGTAAAAAAATAAAATAAAATATAAATAATAGAAATTTAATATAAAATCTAATAAGATAAAATAAAATAGCTAAAATATAAATAATTTTCTATGTCTATTTCACTATTGGTTTCATTTTAACCAACTGCCTATCAGTTTGTTTAATGCATATTTACTCCTGAGAGTTTAAGGAATTTATTATATGGAGAGATATTGGTAGCTACCATTGAGAAAGAAGAATTCCTCATTTTATGAAATGAATAATATTTTATGAACTGGGGTGAAAGCTCTGAGTTTAGTTAATTAATTGAAAGAAAGATGCTGAGATTTTAGTAATTAATGAGGAAACTTTCAGACATAACCCTGGACTACCCTAGAGCATAGGATAATGAGATAAAATATGAGAATGAGTCAAGTAGCAGACTGACTGGAGGTGAACCAATAAGTGAAAGTGGTCGGCAAAGTAACCTTTCCATTTCATTTAGTGTGCAGCCTCCTAACTTTTGCTGTACTTTTAACTTTGGGTTCCTTCTTCCCAAAGGTTTTGAATAAAGTCTTACTCCATACCTGACAGGTCCCACTTCTCTCAAAGAGCTTTGCAAATTTCAAAGTGTTTTATAAATGTCAGTTTTATTATTTAGTTCAACAAGCATTTATTATATACCTGCAATGAATAAGGCACTGTACCTGGCAAAGATAAAAATGAAATAGACCTTGTCTTCAAAAAGTAAAATTTCATAAAACTGGCTCCTAGATTTATTTATTAATTCAATCATAGACACAATAAATAATTTCATTAAAGAGAATGACAATAATGAGACAACATACCAAAATTTATGAGATGCAGCCAAAGCAATACTTAGGGAAAATTTTATATCTCTAAGCACTTAAATCAATAAATAGAAAAAGAGAGGATTAATGAGTTAAGCATGTGATTAAAAAAAAAAACTAGAAAAAAGAACAAATTAGAAGTCCCCAGTAAAACACCAAATTAGAAATCCTGAAAATCAAAGGAGAGACTAGTAAAATTGAAATTAAAAAAACAAAAACTTATAAATAAAACTAGAAGCTTGTTTCATGAAAATGAAAACAATAAAATAGATAAACCATTAGTAAAACTGATTTTTTCAGAAGAAAACCAAATTACCAGTATCAACAACAAGAATTCTCCACCAATGAAGGGGGAATTAAAACCAATATTAGGAGCTATTTTGCCCATTTATAAGTCAATAAACCTAACAATCTAGGTGAAATGGATGAATATTTACAAAAATATAAATCACCCAGATTAACAAAAGAGGAAATAGAATACTTAAAAATGTTAGAAAAAGTCATGAATCCAGCCATAAATGAGCTCCCTAAGAGAAAATCACCAGGACCAGATGGATTCACAAGTAAATTCTATCAAACATTTAAAGAGCAATTAATTTCAATAGTTAGAAAAATAGGCTAAGAAGCAACCCTACCAAATTCCTTTTACAGCACAAATACAGTGCTAATACCTAAACTAGAAAGAGCAAAAACTTAGAAAAAAAACTATATACTGATTTCCATAATGAATATTGATGCAAAAAATTTAAATAAAATACTAGCAAGGAGATTACAACAACATATCACAAGAATCAAACACTATGAGCAGGTGGCATTTATACCAGGAATGCAGGACTGGTTCAATATTGGGAAAATTATCAGCACAACTGACTATATCAATAACAAAATCAATAAAATAATGATTATCTCAGATGCAGAGAAAGCTTTTGACGAAATACAATACTCATTCCTATTAAAAACTCTAGAAATATAGGAATATATGGAATTTTCCTTAAAATGAAAGTAATATCTATCTAAAATGATCAGCAAGCATTATCCATAATAAAGATAAGTTAGACTTCTTCCCAAGAAGATCAAGGGTGAAGTAAGGATGCCTCTTATAACCACTATTTTTCAAAATCGTACTAGAAATGTTAACTATGGCAGTAAAGGAAGAAAAACAAATTGAAGGAATTAGAATAAACAGTAAGGAAATGAAACCATCACATTCTTTGTGAACAATATGACGGCATACTTATAGAATCTACTAAAAAACTAACTGAAATAATTAACAACTTCAGCAAAACTGTAGGATAATAAAATAAACCTGCATAAATTATCAGCATTTTTACATATTATCAACAAAGTGCAACAGCGAGAGACAAAAAGAGAAATTCCACTTAAAATTACCACAGACAATATAAAATACCTACGAGTCTACCTGCTAAGACAAACCCAGGAATTTTATGAAAACAATTGCAAAACATTTTTCACACAAACAAAGTCGAATCTAAGCAATTAAAAAATATTAATTGCTCATGGGTAGGTAGAGCCAACAATAAAAATTATAATTCCATGTAAATTAATTTATTTATTCAATGCCATACCAATCAAACTACAAAAACCTAATTTTATACAGATAGAAAAAAATAATAAAATTTATCTGGAAGATGAAAAGTTCAAGAACATCAAGAGAATCAAAGGGGGAAAATCTGAAGGAAGGTAGCCCAATAAATTTCAAACTATATTACAAAACAGCAATCAACAAAACAATCTGGTACTGGCTAAGAAACAGAGTGATGGATCAGTGGAATAGATTTGGTACATAATACATGGTGGTAAATAGCTATAGTAATCTAGTATCTGATAAATCCAAAGACTCATGCTTTGGGAAAAAGAATTAATTATTTGACAAAAATTGCTGGGAAAACTGGAACATAGTTTGGCAGAAACTAGGTATATGTAGATCAACATCTTACACTGTATACTAACATAAGTTCAAAATGGGAACATGATTTAAACATAAAGAGCAACATCGTAAGCAAATTAGGGGAACATGGAAAATTTTACCTGTCAGATCTTTGGATAAGGGAAGAATTTGTGATCAAACAAGAGATAGAGAGCATTATAGGATGCAAAATGGATAATTTTGACTACGTTAAATTTAGAAAGGGATGCACAAACAAAACCAATACTGCCAAGATTAGGAAAAAAGCAGAAAACTGGAAAGGGGGACTTTGCAACAAGTTTCTCAGATAAAGGCCTCATTTCATAAATATATGGAGAACTGAGTGAAATTTATAAGAATACAAGTCATTCCCCAATTGATAGTCAAAAGATAAGAGTAGGCAGTTTTTAGATAAAGAAATCTAAGCTATGTATAGTCTTATGAAAAAATGCTCTAAATCACCAATCATTAGAGAAATGCCAATTAAAACAACTCTAAGTTACTACCTCATACCTTTCGGATTGGCTAATATGACAGAAAAGGAAAATGACAGATGTTGTAGGAGATGTGGAACAATTAGGACACTGGTGCGCTCTTAGCAGAGTTGTGAACTGATCTAGTCATTCTGAAAAGCAATTTGGAACTATGTCCAAAGGCTATAGAACTGGGTATACCCTTTGACTCAGTAATACCATTGCTAGGGCTATATCCCAAAGAGATCAAAGGAAAAATGAAAAGGACCTACGTATACAAAAATATTTATAGGAGCTCTTTTTGTGGTGGCAAACAATTGGAAATTGAGGGAATGTTCACCAATTGGAAAATGGCTACATAAGTTGTGGTATGTGACTGTGATGGAATACTTTTGTGATATAAGAAATATAGTGAGGCTGCCCTCAGAAAAACCTGGAAAGACTTACATGGATTGATGCAAAGTGAAGTGAGCAGAACCTGAAGAATATTGTACACAGTAATAGCAAGATTATATGATGAACAACTGTGAATGTCTTAGCTGTTCTCAGCGATACAATGATCCAAGACAGTCCCAAGGGACTCATGATGCAAAAATGCTATCCACCTCCAGAAAAAAGAACTGATGAAGTCTGAATACAAGTTAAAAGGTATTTTTAAACTTTATTTTTGGGGGGTGTTCTTTTGGGAGGGAGGTGGTGAACTGTGATATCTTTTCAACATAACTTACATGGAGATATGTTTGGCATGACTTCACATATATAATCTATATCAAATTCCTTGCTTTCTCAAGCAGCTAAAAGTGGAGAGAAGGAGGGAGAGAATTTAGAACTCAAAATTTTTAAAAAGCTGTCAAAAAATTTACATGTCATTGAGAAATATTTAATGAAATAAATAAATGAAATAAAACATACCAGTTGGGGGTAAGGAAGATATTTTGTTTGAGAAATATTGACAGATATTTTCCCATTTTTCATCTGTCATCTTTCTAGTTTCATCTCAAAATGAGATTGGGATGATCTGGCTCAACTGGAACTCATATCAAGCTTTCTTCAAGCTCATGTACTCCTCTGGTGGTCTTCTATTTTACAAGATATTAGTGTTCATTTTTCCTTCATTAGTTTTTGTTAATGAGTTTTTAGTATAAACAAGTGTTGTCCCTTGGCATGTCTCTCCACTTCACTAGATAGAAGCTTGGGAGTGATTTCTAGTCTATTCTGAACTCCTTTTTGTGGTCATTTATTTATATCTGTTAAATTTCCTTGTGAAACAGTGGCAGTCCTTGTCAGCATCTATTTTTTTGTCCATTTCCAAGATTTTTTTGCATTAATATCTTATTTGAGTGGGTTACATTTGATTGCATTAATTGCATGCCATATCTTCTCATATTTAGCCTTTCCTCTCTGGTTCATTAACTGCTATCTTTGCTCTGATGAGTGAACGGTCTAATTGCACACAGAATGATGATTCAAAAATGATTCTCACATCAGCAACCATTCAATTGTTGTCTTTTAAGATATAATCCATTTCCTTTTTTTGTGCTCTTTGGTGCTCAATACATCCAAGGATTTCCTTTTCATATATTTCATATTTCTTTTCATATATATACATACATGTATATGTGTAATATATAGATAGTATAGGTATATATTATACATGTTTATGTGTGTGTATATATGTATATATATGTGTATATATATATACCACATACACATACATACATACATGATGGAAAACTTTTTATTGTAGATGGAGTGGGATAGCTAGCAACATCCAAAGCATCATAGTCTGGAGCAAGTCAGACATGAGGCTTCTTCTCTCCATCAGGCTGGATCAGTGTATTGACTTTGTCCACATCAGTGTCATACAACTTCTTTTACCACCTGCTTGATCTGATGCTTATTGTCCTTAACGTTCACAATGAAAGCTAAAATGTTGTTGTATTCATTCGGTGGTCAAGGCAAAGTTCATAATGACATAGTGATCAAGGTTCTTTCTCCAAGGGGCACTTTTCTGAGGGTAGTTGGGCTACTTTCAAAGTCTTAGTGTCTTGGGTCACTGGAAGATGGGGGATGTTTGGATTTTCTTCTTTTTGTGGCTATTGACACCCTTCAATACTGCCTTCTTGACCTTCAAGCCCTTGGACTTGGATTTAGTCCTGGGGAGGGGGGTGGTCAATGACTTCCTTCTTCGCCTTTGGTACCATCTTGGGGGAAAGGGTCAATATTTCTTTGTTAATAAGCATTTATGTTAAATAGGCATGAGTCTGCTACATAATCTATCAGCCTTTAGCCTCTTTCATTTCATGATCCTGAGCAAATAAAAAGGATAGCATAACAAAAGGAGTCCCCTCTTCTCCCCACCCCACCAACTTTTTAGCCACTACTATGTTGGTGTCAAGAAAGAGGCTGAAGATGGACTGCTCAGATTGACTGATTAAGGATAAAGGTGGTGCAATAGTGAGACTATTGGACCTAGAATCAGGAAGAACCAAGTTCAATCTGACATCAGATACATACTAGCTATGTGGCCCTGGATAAGACTGACTCTGCTTCCTTATCTATAAACTGGAGTTAATAATAACACCTACCTCCCAGGGTTGCTGTGAGGATTGAATGAGATTCTGCAAAGTAAAATATAAATGTTTATTTTTTTGTTTTGTTTTTTCAAATTTATTTATTTGTTTTCATTTTTCCAACAATCACTTCCATAAGTTTTACGTTTTCTTCCCCTCCCTCCCTAAGATGGCATGCAATCTTATATGGGCTCTACACATACATTCTTACTGAACACATTTTCACATTAGTCATGTTCAGAATAATTAAAACAAATGGGAGAAATCATGAGTAAAACTGAACAAAACCAAACATAACAAAAGAGAAAATAGTCTGCTTCATTCTGAGCTCTGACTCCATAGTTCTTTCTCTGGGTGTGGATGGCATTTTGCATCATGACTCCTTTGGAGACGTTTTAGGTCCACACCTTGCTGTGGAGGACTAAGTCTATCAAAAACAGTCCTCACACATTGTGACTGTTACTGTGTACAATGTTCTCCTGGTTCTGCTCTTTCCACTCAGCATCAGTTCATATAAGTCCTTCCAGGCCTCTCTGAAGTCTTCCAGTTCATCATCATTTCTTACAGCACAATAGTATTCCATTACATTCATATACACAATTTGCTTAGCCATTCCTCAGTTGATGGATATTCCCTTGATTTCCAGTTCTTGACCACCACAAAAAGAACTGCTATAAATATTTTCATACATATGGGTCCTTTTCCCATTTTTTATGATCTCTTTGGCATACAATCTAGAAGCGGTATTGCTGGGTCAAAGGGTATGCACAATAAATGCTTACTATTATTCAGTTCTTATTCAAGTCTGACAATTAAGATATCCCAGAATTTCATTCCATTCTACCATTACATTTTTATTTAAAACTACTTCCTTCACTTACTGTTTGCCAGTTAAATAGATGCAGTCATTCCCCTAACTTGAATACTGTCACCTAGAAAGAGTGGGAAAGGTTTCCTACAGAAAGCAGCAGCTGAGTGATCCCTGAAGGAAGTTAAAGATTCTGAGAGCTAGAGGGGAAGAGGGAGTTCATTCCAGGAACAGCAGCTAGCTTGTGTGAAATGGAATACTTATTTGTGGGAATAGGAGCAATAATGTGAAATGCCTTGGGAAATGTAGACCAGGGTCAAATGTGAAGGATTTCAAAGTCAAGCTGAGGAGTTTGCATTTTATTCTAAAAGCAAAAGTGTTCCTGGATTAGAGTGACATGGTCATCGGAAGCTATCTGAAATTTGGATCAGAGTAAGGAGACATAGAAAGAAAGTTTTGTTTTTTTTTTTTTTAAAAAAAAGGGGCCATTGCAAAAGTCCAGGCAAGAGAGGATGAGAGCCTGCCTGGAGAGGTGGTCATATGGGTGGAAAGAAAGGAACAGATATAAAAGATGTTGTGGATGTAAAATCAACAAAGGAAACAAGCATTTATGTGCCAGGCACTGTGCTAAGAGTTTTACGAATATTGTTTCATCCTCATAATGACTCTGGGAGGTAGATGCTGTTATTATCCCCATTTTTCAGTTGAGAAAACTGAGGTAGACAGAGGTTAAGTGACATAGCTAAGAAGTGTCTGAGACCACATTTGAACTTAGGTCTTCCTGACTCCAAGCCTGGCGCTTCATCCTCTGTTCCACCAGCTGCCACCATCAACAAGATCTGATAATAGATTGGGTGTGGTTGTGTGAAAAGAAAGAAAAAAAACACTTTTGAGCATAACTCCAATGCATCAAACCTAGGTTATAAAGAAGGAAGAGAAACATAACTGTTTGGTGCATGTGTGTGATGTGAGAGTGTGTATATATGTATTATGTTGAGTAGGAAGAGTGGGCAGAAGCAGAAAACCACGGTATTCTTAGTACCCATCAAAATTACTTGGGCTGTTAGAACCACAGACAAACTTGCTCCAGCAAAATTATGTCGGACATTAAAATATAAAACTGGGCTCAATGGTAGGAAAACCATGAAATTAAAGATAATAAACAACAAAGACAAACACACAGAGAACATCTTGTTAGGGCTTATGAGTCACCAAGACCTTCCTGTCCCTTCAGAAAAACTGTGGGAATGAACTGGCACATCCTCCCACTCTAACCACCAAGGTGCTATTTTCTTGACAGAGAAGAGAATAGGGGAAAGGAGAAATAGAGTACAAGGACTAAAGTTTGAATCCTGGTGCTATCTCTTACTATCTTTGTGACCTCGGCCTCAGTTTCCCCAAGGAGATTGGTCCAGAATAGAGATGTTTATTTTATAGTATGAACCATTTTGTCAATCAGGACTCATTCTCAGGATGATAGCTTTAAATGCATAAATTACAGAGGATTGCAGAGGAAATCAATTATATTGAAATACACATCAAAATGTTAAAAAAAAAATAAATTTATAGATGCTAGGATAAGAACCTCAAGTCTAAGTGATCATAAAGTTCTTTCCAGGTCTAAATCTTAAAATCCTACAGGGGAATATTGATAGTTAGAATTAAAGGAAGAGGACGGGAATAAGCACAAGAAGTCATAGATACACAGAAGGCTTTTCCAGATCAAAAACAGCAAGTCAATGGAAACTTTGTAAGTGGAACACAACTGGACCATATCTTATTTATTTTGTATCTCCTCTCAGAGCCTAGCAACAATGTTCTACACACAATGAATGTTTGGTAAAAGAAAGGTCTCCATTTCTAAGTCACATCTTCAATAAGTGGTATTATGGGTAATCTTAATCATGCAAATACAGTGTATGGCTCCACTCCCTACAAACAAGATGGGGACCATAAATCAAAAGCAAAGTATTTAATTGAGACTGACTAGTAAACTGAATCAAGCAACAAAATCTTTTTCAACTCTGCCTCCTATTCCCTAAGGAGCACCATGTCCCACTGACTCCCTTACTTATGGGGAAAGGAACACTCATGCTCTGAGATGAGGGAGGGTCACATAATAGCTGGAATTCCTTTGTGACTCCAGCCCCCAAACCGATTGAATGCCTCTGTCTTTCTTGGTTTGGCTTCTCAAAATTCATTTGGCAGTCCCCAAGTTTCCCTTGCAGCTGCCACTCCGGGTCACCTCTGGAACTGACCCTTGCTGTGGCTGCTTCCAGAGCTATTATGTGTTGTTAGGCAGCTACATGACCCAGTGGATAGAGTGCCAAGCCTCTCAGAAATACCTGAGGTTATATCCAGTCTCAGACACTTACTACATGTGTAACCCTGGGCAAGTCACTTAAACATCTTAGTTTCTTCATCTATAAAATGGGGCTAATAATAGCATCTATCTCCCAGGGTCATTATAAGGACCAAATGAGATGTTCACCAGGAAGGGTTTAGTACAGTACCTGCTACAAAGTAAATACTACATAAATGTTAGCTACTATCATTACTATTATTTTTATTATGGTTTCTTTGAGAGAAGGGATGGAGGAGAGCATTACCATGCTTTTGCAAGATTTTCCCAGGCCAGTTTGCCTCAGGGGCTCATCAACATTGCTTTAGGGGGAGGGTTGTTTGTTTGTAGGAAAGGTCTTCTTTTACCATGGTGAAGGACAAAATCGTCGATCAGTTGTCAGTCAAAGCCTTTTCTTCAGCTGCATTAATAAGGACATAGTGTTCAGAACAAAGGATCGGAAAATCTTATGTAAACCCCCTGGCAGTTAGATGGCTCAGTAGATGGAGCACTAGGCTTGGAATCAGGAAGACATCTTCATGAGCTTAAATCCAGCCTCAGATACTTACTAGTTGTGTGACCCTGGGCAAGTCACTTAACCCTGTTTGCCTTAGTTTCCTCATCGGTCAAATGATCTGAAGAAGGTAATGGCAAATCACTCTAGTATCTTTGCCAAGAAAACTCCAAAATGGAGTAACAAAGAGTCAGACACAACTGAAAAAAATGACAACAAAACTCTCTTGGTCATATCTTAGCTGTAGAATTGTGTTCAGTTCTATGTTGTATTCAGTGGTACATTTGGGAAAGAACATTGGTAAGGTGTATGGTGAGAGGGATAAAGGACATGTCATACAAAGACTGGCTAAAAGAACCAGGAAAGTCATCTGGGGAGAAGACTCAGAAAGGACACAAGAGATGTGCTCACAGATTAAAAGGAAGTTGTGGCACATGGTCCCTTAGAAGAGAACTAAGAGGAAAAAGAGGAATTTCTCTGAATGTGGATTCATGATTTTTAGACAAGGTCTATACCCAGTTATTTCCCCAAATAGTTAAGTATTGAAAGTATTAAAGATTTTAATGACTAGAAAGTACTTAGAAGAAAATAGGGTATCTGGGTATCACCTAAGAGGGACCTTGAGAACTAGGTTTCAAATAATAAACAAAATATAGCTCATTCAGGATGAATGGCCCGGAATCACATAGCTTCATTGACCCCTGTCAATTCTGTCCTTCCACTCAGAAATAAAATTTGTTATGTTTTCCTTAAAACAAAATATTGATTTCCTTCTCTTTTTTTGGGTATGGATGTATGTGTGTGTGTATGTGTGTTTGTACGTGTGTGTGTAAAGAGGCAAATCTTGCTGTTATCATTCTGCTTTTCCCACTTCAAGCACTGTAACTATAAAATAGATACCACATCAGTAGTCAAACCTTTCCCATTCATTTTTCCCTTCTTTCTCTAACCCCTTTCCCAGACTTTAGATCCAGGCTCTCCAGACATTCCCCAAATTTCTGGTCTGTGTATGTAGATCTGTGCTCATCACACTCTGTTCATTTTCCAGGTCCTGTGCAGCAACTTCTCATTGTCACTCTTGTTCTTCCCAAATGGAGCCACCATTCACTTCCTTCCTTTTAATGCAGCCTCCTGGTTCTTTTTCCTCCCTCTCCTTTTCTTTTTAATTCTAATTTATTTATTTATTTTTAGTTTTCAACATTCACTTCCACAAGATTTTGAGTTCCAAATTTTTTCCCCATCTCTTCCGCCCAACCCAGGACAGTGTGCATTCTGATTACCCCTTCCCCCAATCAGCCCTCCCTTCTATCACACTCCTCCCTTCCTTTATCCTCATCCACTCTGTTTTTTTGGAGGACAAGATAGATTTCTATACCCCATTGCCTATATATCTTATTTCCCAGGTGCATGTGAAAACAATTTTTAACATTCGATTTTAAAACCTTGAGCTCCAACTTCTCTCCTTTCCACCCTCCCCACCCTTCCCCACTGAGAAGGCAAGCAATTCTATATATGTTATACATGTGTAGTTATGCAAAGACTTCCATAAAAGTCATGTTGTGGAAGACTAACTATACTTTCATCTTATCCTGCCCCCCATTCATTCTATTCTCTCTTTTGACCCTATCCCTCCTCAAAAGTATTTACTTCTAATTATACCCTCCTTCCATTTGCCCTCCATTCTGTCATCCTCCCACCCCCCCATCCCACTTATCCCCTTCACCCCTACTTTCCTGTAGTGTACTCCCTCTTTTTTTAAAAAAAATTCTTTTTCTCCCTTCTTTTCTCTCTTCTTTTTTGCCTGGATACAAAAATCTACTTTTCTCCTATTCCTCAGAGCAGTAGTCATTGATTTTCCTAAGTTTCCAAGGGCTTTAAAAAGTTTTCATTGGACCATCATGAAGGCAATATCCAGTCATATTCACATATGATTATATACATCATTCAGATCATTCAGATCATCATCTGATCTGAAACTTAGAAAGTTGCCTGAGGCACTGAAATGTTAAATCACTTGCCCTGGTCACACAGCCAGAATATGTCAGAGCCAAGACTGGTCTCAGATCTTCCTGATAACCACACACACACACACACACTCTCTCTCACACACACACACACACACACACATCTCTATACATATATATAGCTATATAACATATGTATGTCTATTTAATGATACCTGTGTATATATGCGTGTGTATATACCCACACCTACACAAAGGTGTTTGTATATATACATTTGCAAAGAAGGGTATGTGTATATGTGTGTTTGTGTGTATATGTGTAAATACATACATACATATATAGGTATGTGCCAATATAAGTATGTAGTTATACATATATAAGTATATATACTCATATAAAGATAAAAACTACACATACATACATATATATAAATACATATATGTATACCTATATACATGTAATATATGTGATATATTAAATATATAAAGTGATATCAACAAATAGACAGGCAAATAGATAAGCACAGTTATATACCATGTATATAAATTATAGATATGAAATTAATCCTGGAGAGAAAGGGGGAGCAGAGGAGATAGGGAAGGGAAGGGGGAGAGGGAGAGACAGACAGACAGAAAAAGAAAGAGATATAGAGACATACAGGAGACACAGATACAGAAAATGAACACTAGCTTTGAAGTCAGAAGAGCTAGGTTCAAAACTTATCTCTCATGCTTCCTACCTGTGCAACCTTGTGGCAATTCATCAAACCTCTCTGGTCTTCAGTCTTCTCAACTGTAAAACAAATGAGGTAGATTAGATGACTCTGAGATTCCTTCCAGTTCTAAATCTACGATACTAAGATCTTTAGTAGATAGACACAAGTATATACTATATATATTGTATCTATGAAATGATGCCAATAGATAAAATAGATACTATAAAGAAATGAATATACCAAATATATAAAATTTCTCTCTCTACACATATACATATAGATATGAAATGATACCTGTAGATATTGTAATTAAATATAACATCCCATATACACATCATATGTGTGACTTGACACCTACATATGATGTAGGTGTTTACAACTGCTTAATTTGAATTTTCATAAAGGTCTCCAGCTACTGCTCTGTCTCCTCTCCAAAATAAATATATGAAATCTATATATCTGACAGAGGCATGGCAGGTACCAATATAAATAACCTCTTATAGGTATTATTTCATTGTTTCTCAACTCAATTTCTATCCCTTTTAAATCATATATACGTGTTCATACTTTAAAACTATCCTACCCAAAACATCACATAAATCCAAATAAAACTCTAAATTAAAAAATGAAAATGACCTTGATTAATGTTTCTTAAATTGTATACTTATTGTAGATTATGTGTCTTCTAATTTAAATCTTTATTTAGTGCTTTAGTGAAGGTTTTTTTCCTATCTTGCTTTCTTTGGGTTCATCTAAATCCTTCTACTTACCATTTGAGATAAGTGGAAACAGCCCTGAATTTGGAGTCTAGGGACTTTAGCTGAAATTGAGGTTTGACAGTGTATAACCCGTATGACCTTGGGTAAATCACTTAACATCTCCAGGCTTGGGTTTCCTTAACTATAAAATAAATGTACACCTGGGTACTAAAAACAATGAACTTCACAAGTATGAGATGATGGAGGTATGTTCTCCAAAAAGCTGGGGGCCTTAATGGACTACAGATTCAATATACATCATCAATATCATGTGGCAGTCAAAAAAATATGATTTGGGACTATATTAAAGGTGGCACATCTTCAAGGAATAGGGAGTTAATAGCCCATTATTCTCTGCCATCATCCTGCCTAATGTGTTAAGTTTGGGGCACTACCAAGAAAGATATCGAGGAGCTGGAGAGTTGTCCAGAAGAGGACTACCAGGATGGTGAAAGGTTTAAAGTTAGTGTCAACAAGAATGGGCCAAAAGTGGAATGAGTTACCTGGAGCCATGGTGGATTCCCCTCATTAGAGGTTTTCAGGTAGAGAGTGAATGTCAGATATGTTACAACGGGGATCCCTTACATGTGTGGAATGGATCAGATACTGGCTGCTGAAGTCTCTTTCAGATCTCCAATTCTGGGATTTTTATGGTTGGACAAGATCTCTAGGTCACCTTCTTATGTTCCTACTATTCTGGGTGGTTACAACAATTACTCCCATTCTAAAGCTCATGTAATTAACATGGGTCTAACCCCCTCCTCCCCACATCTCTGCCACTGTACCTATATATAAAAACTGAATTGCTTACAGTGGTGATTTTGACATAATCTATTCATATTTCTAATCTGCAATTCAATTAGCCTTTCTTAAGTCCTTGTGATATGGTAGGTATAGAAATACAAAGGTAAATCTGAATAACTGAGATCTTTCTGCTCTCAAAGAACTTGCAAAGGACTGAGAGGTAGGTGGAAAGATAATATACAAACGATCATCAAATCACAGGATCTTAGAGTTGACAGGGACCTTAGAGATCTTCTAGTTCAACCTAGACCTGCATAGGAACCCCCTCTGCAATATGCCTGGCAAGCGACCCTTAAGGTTTTAGGTTCGGCTTCAAGATTTCTAGGGAGAGACAACCTCCCAACACAGCCTGTTCCACCTCTGGTCAACTCTAATGGTTAAAAAATGTTTCCTTACACCTAGACAAAACCTGACTCTGCAACTTCTACTCATTGCTTCTCCTCCATCCTATCCAACCTGTTGCAAGCCCTGTTGATTTCACCTTTGTAACATCTTTCGGATACCCCTCCTTTTCTCCTCTGATATTGCCACCACTCTACAGCAGGACCACGTCTCCTCACATCTGGATTATTGTAATAGCCTGCTGAAAGGTCTGCCTACCTCAAGTCTCTCCCTACTTCAAATCATCCTCAATTCAGCCACCAAAGTGATTTTTCTAAATCAAAGATCAGTCACATCACTCCTCTACTCAATAAACTCCAGTGGCTCCCTACCACCCCTAGGATCAAATACAAAACGATCTGCTTAGCATTCAAAACCTGTCATAACCTAGCCCCCTCTGACCTCTTCAGTCGCCTCATATCTTACCCCCCATCATTTAATCTTTGATCAGTGACACTGGCCTCCTGGCTGTTTCACTAACAGAATGCTCCATCTCTCCAGTCGGGGCATTTTCTCTGATTGTCCTCCATGACTGGAACACTCTCCCTCCTTATCTCAACCTCCTAGCTTCCTTCAAGTGCCAGTTAAAATTCTATCTTTTGCAGGAAGCCTTTCCCAACCCCTCTTAATTCTAATGCCTTACTTCTCTTATTTATTGGTATTATATGTAGCTAACTTGTACAGATTTGATTGCATGCCAATGCAGTTGATATTAGATTATGAACTCTTTGAGGACAGAGACTGTGCTTTGCCTCTTTTTGCATCCCCAGAGCTTGGCACAGTCCCTGGCCCATAGTAGGTATTTAATAAATGTTTACTGATTGACTGGTTCTACCCCCTGGGTTGAAGCAGAAAAAAATCAAATCCCTCTTCCATATAACAGCTGTCCAAATACCCAAAGACAGCATCAATGTGGAGAAGTCCTCTTTTCTAAACTTAACTACCACTTCCTGTCCCACACCACCAAGTTCCTTCAGTTTAGTTTCGTATAAGTTCTCTGTTCTCCTAACTATCCTAGTTGCTCTCCCTAGAAAAGCTCCAAGTTTTCAATGACCTTCCTAAAACACAGTGCCAAGAACAGAATCCATCACTCAGATTCAGTCTGACAAAGGATGAGATAAGGAAAAGTGAAGAGATCTAGGCAAAGTACTTTGAGGAATGGGTCTCTTCAGGGCGGGTAGAGATTGTTCTCTGTGCCTTCCTTCTAAGATGACAGGGATCTCATCAAACTGTTCAAATTTAGAAGAATAAGGACCATTCTCCAAATGATAAATGGGGAATGGTAAGAATTGGTCAATGGGCAAAAGGACAAATGGTCAAAAGATATAAATAAACAATTTTCTTAGTAAGAAATCCAAGCAAAAAAAAAAAAAAATTGCTCCAAGTCACAATTTAAAGAAATGCAAATTAAAGCAATTATGAGGTTCCTCCTCAGACCCATCAGATTGGGAAAGTTGAACAAAAAAAGAAAAGGACTGCAGGAGAAAAGGACCATTGATACACTGTTGGTGTAGCTGTGGAACTAGTCCAACCATCCTGGCAAGTAATTTGGAATGATGCCCCCAAAATTACTGACACAGTGCACGCCATTGACTCAGCTATACCACTGCTAAGCTGACACCCCAAAACAATCAAAGAAAGAGAAAAAGGACCCATATGGACACAAATATTTAAAGCAGTTCTTTTTGTGGTGGCAAAGGATGAGAAACTGAGGGGTGCCTATCGACTGGGGAATGGCTGAATAAGCTATAACACATGAAGGTGATGGAATGCTATTGTACTGTAACAAATGATGAAGGGAAGAGATTTAGGGAAACCTTGAACTGATGTCAAGCGAACCAGGAGAAGAATTTATATAACAACAATATTATAAAAACAAACAACTTTGAAAGATCTAAGAATTCTGATCAATGTAATAAATCAGTCATGATTCAAGAGAATTCATGATGAAATGTGTGAGCCACCTCCTGAAAGAGAGGTGATGAATTGAGTGGAGATGGAGGTGCGCACGCGCGCGCACACACACACACACACACACACACACACACACACACACACACACCCTGCACTTGGAGATGGCCACTACAGGAATTTACTTCTCTTGACAGTACATTCTTGTTACAAGAGCTTTATTTTTCTTTCTTATTCACCTTCGAAAGTGGGAGGGATAGAAGGTAGATTTGGGTCAAAAATAGAACTTAACTTTTTTTAAAGTGACAGGGACTGCACATTTCTAGGCATACAAAAACAATTAATTGATCAGTGTCTGGGCTTTGTGTGTCTTTGCGTCCGGTTGTGTCTCAACCACTACCCACAGGACCTTGGACCGGGATCCTCATCTTGCCTCGGAAGCTAATTTTGACCCCATTGACCAGTGCCAAGTGGGGTGTGGTTAATGTGTGGGCAAGGGACCACCAAGGAAAGCTGAGGAAGTGGGATCGGTGATTCACTTTAGGTGGGATTCTTCCCTGTAAGTTAGTGAGTTCTGCCTCTGGGGTAAGTAGCGCTCCGGGATGATGATACTGCTGGGGGAACCATGGGAAAGCAGACTTGGAAGACTGAGGAGCAGGGTTTGTGGAGATGAAAGTTTGCCTGGCACCTTTCACAAGATGCTCTCAGGCAAGGACTTGCTGCAGTCTATGAGTTGGGGTTATTATGCTCTATTTACCTCTTGTAGATTCAAATGAACTAGAAATTGACTTCCTGACCTATGCCATCTGGGAACACTGCTTTATGAAGTAGGAAGCTCATGTCTAATGCTGGCACACAAATCAGTCCAGGGACTTTCCCCCCTTATCCTTTGACTGCTAGTGAGTTTGGGAGGCTCATGTGTAGTGTCTTTTCCAGATTTTCCTTTCTCTGTCCTCTCTTCTTCTTCTTAAACATCTTCACATCAAGGATATACTAATCTTCCTCATGCACAAAGCAAATCATGTTATCCTTCCAATCAAAACCCTTCAATGGTGCCTTATTGCCCACCAAATCAACATCAAATTATGCTGCCTGGCATCAAGGCCCTCCTCAATCTCATATCAACTTATTTTCCAGCCCTATTTCATTCTACTCACCCCCCCCAACTCATACAATGATGGACCACTCATCTTTCCCTCAATACATATCCTGAGCTTTCCTTTCACTATTTCTCTCACATAGTGCCCTATCAATCAGCCAATGAGCATTTATTAATCACCTACTATACTATTTATTAATCACCTACTATATGCCAAGTACTGTTCTAGGCTTTGGAAATAAAAAGACAAAACCCAAATAGCCCCTTCCCTAAAGGATCTTATACTCTATGCTGAGAATGTTCTCTGCTCCCCCAACCTAGTGAATTCCTATCCCTAAGGAAAGGACCTTGGAAATGATCTAATAAATAGATAATAAATAAATAATAAGATCCTTGTTTTATATTTAAAATTCAATTCAAATCCTATCTCATTCTGGAAGACCAGAGAACCTCATTTGTTAATAACCTTTCCACCTCTGGCCATACAAAGGACTTTGCTTGTATTTCTTTCAAACATTTATCATTTAGTATAGTCACTCAAGTGAAAAACAGCATGGTGTCCTGAATAGGAGACTGGTCTTGCAATCAGGAAGATCTGAGTTCAAGTCTTATTTCTCTTACATATAGGCTGTGTGGCTAGTCAGTTATATGGGCAAGTACTTAACGCCACCGATGAAGAAGAAGAGCTGACAAGGTACAAATCTTCAGTTTTCAACCCCAATAGAGTTTCTGTACTAGAAGTTTCTCATACCAAAGAAATCACAGATCTGAACTCAAAAGAAAGCAGGTGTGCAACTGTGGGCAAATCACTTAACATTTCTGGGAAGCATTTAGTAAGGGACTGGGGACATGGGGCAGGGAGTTGAGGGAAGAAGGCTACACTAGGCTGGGGAAACTACAAAGTTAAGAACAGACCTAGTTCTTATAATCACAGAGCTACAGTTTTATAGGGTGATGAGATACAAACCCATATTTTTGTAATACATGATATTACATAGCAAGTATATTAGAAACAGGGTTTATGGGGGTGGGAAAAAGCCCCCTGGGATGAGAAAAGCTCTCTTGTTTTGGAGCAAGGGGATAAAGAGAAACTTCCTGGACCAGCCAATGGGGAGTATGTTCTATTATCCCTATTTTAAAGTATGGGATTCTATAATGAAGAGAATTTAAAAGACTTTCCCACTTGCACACAAGTCCTGGTGGAGGTAGGACTCAGGTTTTCAGATGACCAACCAACCTAATGTTTTCTCCATTAACCCCAAGCTTTCAGAATCCCTAGCTAAGGATGGATCACTGATTAAAAAATGGAGTTATGAATTTCTTTTTTTTCTTCATAGATTAGGAGTTTCATTTCTTTTGAATAAGTCAATAACCAACTGTCCGCAGCTCTGGACTCTCCCTCCCTAGGTCAAAATAGTCAGTCATGGTCCAAATAGAAGATGCAGACCAAAGACGTAGGAAGCACAAAAATGCCAGGGATGAAGACTTCTCATCTAGACTATCACAGAACCATAGATATAGAGCTAGAGGGGACTTTAGAGATCATCCCTCATTTTACAGATAAGGAAACTGAGACAAAGATTAATTGACTTACCCAGAGCCACACAGATCTAGTAAAAGTCTGGGATCATTTCACAGAAACCTGGAGATCAATGATCAGTTTTGATTTGCACATTTAAATTGTGACAGAAAATATTCAGAAGAAAGAATGGAAGGAAGGAAGGAGGGAGGGAGAGAAAAAAGAGAGAAAGAAAGAAAGAAAGAAAGAAAGAAAGAAAGAAAGAAAGAAAGAAAGAAAGAAAGAAAGAAAGAAAGAAAGAAAGAAAGAAAGAAAGAAGAAAGAAAGAAAGAAAAAAGAAAGGAAGGAAGGAAGGAAGGAAGGAAGGAAAGAAGGAAGGAAGGAAGGAAAGAAAGGAAAGGAAAGGAAAGGAAAGGAAAGGAAAGGAAAGGAAAGGAAAGGAAAGGAAAGGAAAGGAAAGGAAAGGAAAGGAAAGGAAAGGAAAGGAAAGAAGGAAGAAAGGAGGGAAGGAGGGAAGAAAGAAAGAAAGAAAGAAAGAAAGAAAGAAAGAAAGAAAAAGAAAGAAAGAAAGAAAGAAAAGAAAGAAAGAAAGAAAAGAAAGAAGAAAGGAGGGAAAGAAGAAAGAAAGAAAGAAAAGAAGGAAGGAAGGAAGAAAGGAAGGAAGGAAGGAAGGAAGGAAGGAAAGAAAGGAAAGGAAAGGAAAGGAAAGGAAAGGAAAGGAAAGAAGGAGGAAAGGAGGGAAGGACGGAAGAGAGAAAGAAAGGAAGGAAGAAAGAAAGAAAGAGAAAGAAAGAAAGAAAAAAGAAAAGAAAGAAAAGAAAAGAAAAGAAAGAAGAAAGGAGGGAAAGAAGAAAGAAAAGAAGGAAGGAAGGAAGAAAGGAAGGAAGGAAGGAAGGAAGGAAGGAAGGAAGGAAGGAAGGAAGGAAGGAAGGAAGGAAAAAACCCTCTGATTCCTTGGAGATTTGATCGCTCAGCACAGTCTACTCCACCCCCTCCATCTTCCTCTGAATCCCTTCTCTCTTTTCTCTTGTCCTTTGAACTTTCAAAAAGGCCCTTTGAAGACGTGTCATAAAGCAGTTTTTTATTCATGATCCTTTCTTTGATGGTATTGCTACTTTGTCTGAACTGCAACCTTCACAGGCCTGGGGTGGGGGAAGCAGAAAGCCAATACTACCGAGCTGGAGGGAGCAGGGGAGCATGAGTACTTTGTCCATAAGAACCCAGAAAGAAAGAGAGGAAGAAGGGGAGAGGGCCAAGGAGGCCCACATGACCTCATTTATTTTTCACTTCCAAAAAACTGGACTGAAGGACTTCCTGCTCTGACCACCGATCAGAGCCATACCCGTCAGGCAGAGGGTGAGGTCACCCCAGCCTCCCTGACAGCTCTCTGTGACGGAGAGTTTGTCTGTTTTCTCAGAGCAGCATCACCTGAGCTCTCAGCCTATTCCCAGGCTCCGATCCTAAGGCAGGGATTTCCTTGTACACTTCTGACTGGTTAAAAGTCCACCAGAATGTTCTTATTCCCTTACTTTCTCTAGCCAAAGGATCTGATTTCAAAGTTGCCATCCAAGTCCAAGGGGAGAAAGGAAAAAAGAAGGGAAAGGAGAGAGGAAAAAAGGCCTTGATCATCCTGCTGCCTTGAAGACGTGCCTAGGAAGATCAAGATTCGTGTCATAGTCCATCGGTCAATAAACATTTATTAAGCACCTTCACAGGTACTGTGCTAAACATTAGGGACACAAAAAGAATCAAAAGACATTTCCTGCTCTCCAGGAGTTCATAATCCAGTGAGGGAGACAATATCAAAACAATATATAGATGATATAGATAGAGATGTAGATGTAGATATAGATATATACAAGCTATTTAAAAAAGAAATGAAGAATTAATTAAGAGAAACTGGGAAAGGCTTCCTACAGAAGATGGGATTTTAGCTGAGATTTGAAGGAAGCCAAGAGTCAGAGATGAGGAGGGAAAGGAGTCTAGGCAAGGGGGACAACCAGAGAAAATTCACAGGGCTGAGAGATGGAGTGCCTTGGTATGGGAATAGCAAAGAGGATAATGTCACTGGATCAAAAAGTGCATGGTGAGAAATACGGTGTAAGAAGCCTGGAAAAGCAGGGGGAGGTCAGGTTATAAAGGGCATTGAACTCCAAGTATAGCATGAGGAATCTTGGGTCGACTTTCTTTGAATCCCAGTGCTTAGCATAGTAACTAATACATAGTAGGTGCTTAATAAATATTTATTGACTTACTGATGGAAGGGCCATCAAAACTCCTGGGCAGCACTAAGGTAGACCCGGCTTTTGCCAATCTGAATTATGACTTCTGGTCTGACCAGTTCAGCACCAGACTTCCCTTTGGCCCAGTTTTCTCCGGGCCTAAAGTGAGTAGGAGACATAATTTGCTTCAGGACTAGAGTGAGCCTTAAGTAGCACACCAAGTGGTGCTGGGGTAGAAAATGCGTGAGGCCTAAATCAAACTAAGCCCATTAAGTAAACCTTTTATTTCCAAGGCACTGCAGGTTTAATCCAGGACATCCTAGAGTGTGTGCAATGTTTTCAAGCTGGAAAGGAGCCCTCACCAGAGCTGTTAATTATCTAGGATGTCTAATAGGGATGGTGAAAATAATGTGACCGATGATTTATGGCTATATTACTCTTCATCTGAAGGAATTAAAGTGGGAGTCCTTTGACCTTGAAGGGAGGACATCTAGTTTTCATCTTGCCTCAACCCCCACCCCAGCCCTGGAGGTGACAAGGAGTGGGGGCATGGGTTTGGAGGCAATAGAGAAGCAGAAGGAAGGGCTGCTATTTCTCTCTCTGTTGGGAATCCTGGCAAATCCTCTATGATGGATGGGGGGTGGGGTGGGGAGAGGGAACAGGAAAGCAGCCTGGAGTTTTTCCAGGGAAGACTTGAAAGTGTACCAGCAGGTCTCAATCTACCAGTTGGGGACCACTGCCTCAAAATGATTCTTTTTCATAAGACGTAGTTATTCGTCCCACTAACAGAGTGACCCAAGCAAAGAATGTGAATAACAGTCCTCTCTTTCTCACTATACTATATATTCCCGGGGAGAGTAGGGTACAGTTAAGTGGCTGCCCACACGGTAACCCCCACAACTTCCAAATAAGGAATACTGATTTCTGAGAACAGTGTAGCAACTGCAGGAAACATGAGACAGGAGTGAGAAGATCCTGGTCTAAAGGGACGCCAGGGAGATTATTTGGAAATGCCTTCTATTGAAATTGACTCTGTGGCTTTTCTACAGAAAAGTTTTGAAATCCGGCAGGCTTCTGGGTCATCTGCTCCCACCATTAGTTGGTGTGTGTTCAAATGATTTTGAGGATTAGCCTGGGCAAAACCCAATTATAAAGCAAAGCCTTTTCCTTCCATTCTTTCCCATTTTTTTACCTCTTAATGCTAATAACAAGTAGCTTTTGGATAACTCACTCTTCTAGTCATATTCAGCATTATGGACAATTGAGAGAGCACTGCTATATTTCAACCTCTTGTATTCATGTTAAGGGCGGTATAACAGTAATTTTGAATAGAGCTACACTGCTAGTTTTCAGAACTCAGGCCTTAGGATAATATTGCTCTCATCATTGCCACTGTCATACAAAGAACAATTTCTCCCCTCATTGGCCAGTACGTCTATCCCGTTCATAACCTGACCACCTAAGATTGAAGATATTGGAAAAAATCAATCAAATAGCTAATAATAATGCCAAGAGTAGAGATTACACACTGAAACCAACAGGCAAGAAAAGACTGGGGTGTCATTAGTTTCCCTAATTAACACTGAAAAAAACTGCAAAACTTTTATTTCTGTCTTTGCACAGGGTCAGTCTCTTGACCTTTCTCTTGTTTTTTTTTTCCTGTATTACTACATTTGTCCTTTCCTGTTCATCTCCCTCAGGATCCAAACATCCATTTGAATTCAGTAACATTTGTAAATTGTTTCTGTTTATTGGATAATAACTTGCATTTCTATAGTACTTAAAGGTTTACAAAGTGCTTTTTGCACAAGAACCCCAGGATGTAAGTAGAGTCAGTATTATTATTACCCCCTCTGCGTGACATTTTAAGGGTGTTCAGGAGAACTAATGCCCCCTGGAGTCCTTTACAGGGCTGCTCATCCACCTTTGGTGTCCACCTCTCACCCAACTCCCATCTATGACTCCAAGAAGTTGTAGCATGCACAGTGACCATACCCCAGTAAAACCATCTAGGCAGATGGGCTAAACCAAGTTAAGGGTAACCAACAACTTTCAAACCCATTGGTGAGTTAGGGGGATGTCTGTCCCAAGCATTTGGAGCCTTCCCCACTGTCCCCCACAGAATGGATGAGAACAATTGTTCCAAAGCCCCTGAAGCAGGCTATGTGGAGCATTTAGAGCTTGATCAGAAATCAAAGACATCCATTGCATCCAGGGACATTGCCAATTGTCTTGACTTTTGTCTTACCACTGGACTTAAAGAACTCTGGAAAGGGAATGAAGCTGATGACTGTGTGCGACTCTGCCTCACTGAAATCCAATTCATGCACAAGAGATTATGTCAGAAGGAAGGCACTAAGATTAAGGAGGCTACAAAAGACTTCTTGCAGAAGGTAGGATTTTAGCTGAGATTTGAAGGAAGTCAAGGAAGCTAGGAGGTAGAGATGAGAAAGGAGAACATTCCAGGCACTGGAGAAATCCAAAGAAAATGTTCAGAGCTGGGGAATGGACTGTCCTGCTCAAGACAAAACAAGGAGACCAGCAAATAGGCCAGTGTCACTGAATCTAAGAATACATGGATGTGTATAAGGGGATAAAGTGTAAGAAGACTGGAAAGGTCTTGATCTCCTACCTTTGCCTTTGTATGGGATGTCCCCCATGCCTGAAACATACTCCCTCATTCCCTCCATCTCCCAGAATCCCTGGCTTCTTTCAACTCAAATGCCATCTCCTGAGGTCTTTCCTGATCCCCCTCCTCCACCAGTAGATAGTTCACTCTAGCAACCCCAGTGAAATTACTTAATATTTAGATCCTAATATCATAGATTTAGAGCTAGAAGAGACCTTGGGGATCATCTATTTCAACTCTTTCACTTTGCAGATGGTATTAACTGTTCTTTACATTATTTGATATAATTCACTTGTAAATCCATCTGGTCCTGGAGATTTTTTCCTAGGGAGTTCATTGCTCAATTTCTTTCTCTGAGATGAAGTTATTTAAGTATTTAACTTCCTCTTCTGTTAACCTGGGCAATTTATATTTTTTAAAATATTCATCTATTTCATTTATATTGTCATATTTATGGGCAAACGGTTGGGCAAAGTAATTTCGAATTATTGTTTTAATTTCCTCCTTGTTGGAGGTGAATTCACCCTTTCCATTTTTGATATTGGTAGTTTGGTTTCCTTCTTTCTTTTTTTTTTAATCAAATTGACCAAAGGTTTATTCATTTTCTTGGTTTTTTTTTCATGAGACCAACTCTTTGTTTTATTTATTAGTTCAATAGTTTTCTTAATTTCAATTTTGTCAATCTATCCTTTGGTTTTCAGTATTTCTAATTTTATATTTACTTGGGGATTTCAGCTCTTTTTCTAGCTTTTTCAGCTAAATGCCCAATTCATTGATTTCCCCTTTCTCTATTTTAGTCATGTAGACTTTCAGTGATAAAAAACTTGCCCTAAGAACTACCTTTGCAGCATCCCATAAGTTTTAATAAATTGTCTCATTATTGTCATTCTCTTGAATGAAGTTATTGATTGTTTCTATGATTTCTTGCTTAACCCACTCATTCTTTAGGATGAGATTATTTCGTTTCCAATTAATTTTTGGTCTATCTTTCCATAGCCTTTTATCACATATATTTTTTATTGCATTATGATTCAAGAAGGATGTATTGACTATCTCTACCTTTCTGCACTGGATTGTGAAGTTTTATGCCCTAGTACATGGTCAATTTTTGTATATGCCATGTACTGCTGAGAAAAAGGTATATTCCTTTCTATCCCCATTCAATTTTCTCTAGAGATCTCTCTTATTTAACTTATCCAGAGTTCTATTCCCCTCCTTAACTTCTTTTTTGTTTATTTTGAGGTTAGATTTATTAAGTTCAGAGAAGGGAAGGTTGAGTTCCCCCACTAGTATAGCTTTGCTGTCTATTTCTTCCTGTAACTCCCTTAACTTCTCCTCTAAGAATTTGGATGCTATATCACTTGGTGCATATGTGTTTAATAATGATATTGCTTCATTGTCTATGGTGCCTTTTAGCAGGACATAATTTCCTTCTTTACCTCTTTTGATTAGATCAGTTTCTGCTTTTGCTCTATCTGAGATTAGGAGTGCTACCCCTGCTTTTTTTACATCAGCTGAAACATAATATATTCTGCTCCAACCTTTTACCTTTACCCTGTGTGTATCCCACTGTTTCAGATGTGTTTCCTGTAAACATCATACTGTTGGATTACAGTTTTTAATCCATTCTGTTATCTACTTCCATTTTATGGGAGAGTTCCTCCCATTTATATTCATAGTTATGATTACTATCTGTGTCTTTCTCTCCATCCCATTCCCCCCATTTATGGCTTTAGTTCTCCCTTCTCCCTTCCCTTCCACAATAGAGTTTTAATTTTTGATCACTGCCTCCCTCAGTCTTCCCTCCCTTCTATTAGACCCCCTCCATTTTTTATTCCCCTTTTTCCTTACTACGTCTTCCCTCCCTTTTAAACTTCCCTCCCTTTCTTTCCCCTTTTCCCTTCTGCTGCCTATAGGGCAATTTAGATTTCTATATTTAACTGAGTTTATTGTTCCTTCCTTGAACCAAATCAGATGAGAGTACATCTCAAAAGTACTCATCTCCCTTCCTTCTTTTCCTCCACTGTGATATGTTTTTGTACCTCTTCTTGTGATGTAATTTATCTTTTTCTGCCTTCTCCTTTTCATATCTCCCATTGAAGTCCCTTCTCATCTTTTCTCATCTTTAAATTGCATTTTTTATCATCACATCAGTTAATTTATACCCATTCCCTCTATCTATGTATATCCCTTTTAAATGCAATCTAGAAGAAGAGACAACACAAAAAAAGAGGTAGAAAAGTGTGTGTGTGGGAGCACTTGGGGGTACCTGGCCTGGAGGCATCTTGTTCCTAGAGTTGAAAGCAGGAAGGGCAACAGAGTGGAATCCAAAAGATTAAAAAATTAAAGAAAGACATTTCTATTTTTTCCTATAGGCAAGAGGGAGTCCTTGGAGTTTCTTAAGCAGATGAGTGACTTAGTTAGATCTATTTTTTAGGATCATCAATTTGGAAGCTATGCTAAGGGTGGATTGGAAAAGAAAGAGACTGGAGATAGGGTAATTAATTAAGATGCTATCACAATAGTACAGGTGAGAAGGGATAAAGATAGGAAGTAGGATAGTGACTATGAGAATGAAGGAAAGGGCAATGATGTTGGAGATGTTGTGGAGACAGAAATGTCAAGACTAGACAACTTCATATGAAGGGTGAAGGAGAGGGAGGAGTTGAGGATGATTCCAAGGTACAAATCTATATGACAGAAACTTTAGGGATGCCTAAAGAGAGAGAAATTAGGAAATGAGGAGAGTTTGGGAGAAAATAACGTGTTTTGTTTTGGATGTGTAGAGTTTAGGAGAGCAATAAGTCATCAGTTTGGAGGTGTCCATCTAACCAAGTTACTGATGCAGGACTGAAGTTCTGGAGAAAGACTAGGTTCAATATATATGCTTGAAAGTCATTGGCATGGTAATTACCAGTCATCCTGATGAATATCTGGTCACTGGATTCAGATGACTCTAGAGGAGAAGTGAGGCTGGTGATCTTGCACAGCCCTCCCTCACTCAAAACAAGGTCAAGTGCAAGTCATGTCATCATTTCTCTGATGGCATGGTCTTCTTCGGCAACAAAGAACGAACACACACACACATGACAAATATACAATTCTCAAGATTAACAAGTATCATCTTCTCTTATAGGCATGTAAACAGTTTGCCCATGTTGAATAGCAAGGTTTTTTCCCCTTCTTTACGTTTTTATGCCTCTCTTGAGACTTGTATTTGAAGGTCAAATTTTCTATTCAGCTCTAGTCTTTTCATCAGTAAGTTCTGGAATTTCATTGAATGTCTGTCTCTTTGCATGAAATATTATGCTCAATTTTGCTGGGTAATTAATCCTTGGTTGTAGTCCAAGCTCCTTTGCCTTATGGAATATCATATTCCAGTCCTTCTGATTGTTTAACGTACAAGCTGCAAGATCCTGTATGATCCTGACTGTAGTTCCTCGATATTTGAATTGTTTCTTTCTAGCTGCTTGCAGTATTTTCTCTTTAACTTGATAGTTCTGGAATTTACCAACAATATTCTTTGGTGTTTTTAGTTTGGGATTCCTTTCAGGAAGTAAATGGTGGATTCTTTCGATGACTATTTTGTCCTCTGGATCTAGAAACTCAGGGCAGTTTTCCTTGATGATTTCGTGGAAGATATTTTCCAAGCTCTTTTTTTTCAGCATGACTTTCTGGTAGACCAATAATTCTCCTGCATCTATTTCCCAGATCAGTTGAACCAATGAGATATTTTACATTTTCTACTATTTTTTCATTCTTTAGAATCTGTTTGAATGGTTCTTGATGTCTCATAGAGTTACTTGCCCAATTCTAATTTTTAATAGATTGTTTTCTTCAGTTAACTTTTGCATCTCCTTTTCCATTTGTCCAATCATTCCTTTTAAGGAGTTATTTTCTCCAGTTAGGTTTTGTACTTCCTTTTCCATTTGCCCAATTTTCCTTTTAAATTCTTCCACGAATTTTTTTTTCATATTTTAAAACTCATTGGCCATTTTTTTTCTTCTACATCTCTAATTTGGCTTTCAAAATCCTTCTTGAGCTCTTCCAAGAAGGTTCTTTGGGCTTGAGACCAGTTCATATTCCCTTCCGAGGTTTCATTGACCTCTTCTGTATTTGTGTTTTGATCTTTGTCCCCATAGTAAGATTCTATGGTCTTTTCTTTTCTGGTTTGCTTCTTGCTCATGATTATTGCCTTTTCCCTGACTTTTAAAGTAGATCTCTGCTTCCAGGCCATAGGGGGCTCTGTCCCACGATTCTTGTGCTGAGAATTTGAGACTTTTTGTGTTGTGGCCTCTGGTTCTTTCAGCTAGAAGCTAGAATGTTGCAGTTTACCTGGTGCTGAGCTGGCTGGTGTGCCAAGGCAGAGGCCAGGTGAAGTCTTTTTGAGTTTCCTGGAAGTTGCCCAGGAGCTTGCTGTGTGAGGTGTGGGGGAGAAGTGGTCTGGCCACAGGAGGTCTCCTCTCCTGAGCTATAGTACAGGCAAGCCCAGTGGTTGGTGAACCCCATCTGCACTAGTGTCTTCCTGATTCCTCTGGCTGTGATAAGGTAAGCCTAGGTTCCTGGTGTTGGTGCTTACAGGCTTCACCCCCCAAGGCTCAGGATCCCCTCCTGGTTCACTGAGGTGGGGCTGTCTGAAACAACTCAGGTTGTCTCACTGGTCCCCTTCAGCCACAACAGGAGGGTCCCTCCTTAATGATTTTCCTGGCATCTCAAGCTAAGAGACTGTATACCATTTTGGCTGATCCCACTATTCCAGGACTTTCCTGGGGAAATATTCTCTGGATTTTTCAAGGTCAACAAGGGGAGGGGTAGAGCACTTACAGACCATTCCACCATCTTGGCTCCCGGAAGTTCAAGTAGATGACTTATAGATATTTAATCTGTGGGCTGATAGTCTCAGGAGCAGCTGCTGCTGTTACTGGGAGTCCTGTGCTTCTCTCAGTTCCACTGGACTCCTGTCCTGGGCTAATATGTTTGAGAATCTACACTGCGGCTTCTGCTTCAGCCCGCCCCAGAGATTCCTGCTCAGCTCAGCGTTGCTGTGGCAGAATCTGTAATGGTGCAGCCTGTGTGCTCTGCGTTTTTGCAACCCCATGTAACAGATTCTTCCTGTCAACCTTTCAGGCTGTCCTGGGCTAGAAATCTGCCACACTCTCTCCTAGTGGATTCTGCCACTCTAAAATTTGTTTAGATTCTCTTTTCAGAGGTATCTCAAGGATTTTGTGGTAGAGCTTAGATGAGTATATGCTCTCACTCCACCATCTTGGCTCTGCCCCACCTTTTTTATTTTGCAGATGAAGAAATTGAGGTCCAGAGAGGTCCTAGATAATTCAATAAGAATCAAGATTTGAACCTGGTACTCTGACTGAAAATCCAGAGCTCTTTCCACTGTACTGCACTGCTTCCTCTTATGTTTAAGAGCAAGCTGTCAGCTTTTGATGACCCTATCTGTATCCATGATTTTCTTCTTAGTACAATGTGATTTCCTTGACAGCAGTGACTGTTTTATCTTGCCTTCAAATCCTTAGTACTTAACAAGGTATCTAGCAGAAAGGGGGCACTTAATAAATGTTTATTGAAAGGGCCATTCCCCAATTGATAAATGGCCAAAGGATATGAACAGGAAGTTTTCAGAAATCAAAGCTATCTACTGTTATATGAAAAAAATGTTCTAAATTACTACTGATTAGAGAAATGAAAATTAAAATAACTCTGAGGTACCACCCACTACCTATCTGATTGATTAATATGACAGAAAAGAAAAATGACAAATATTGGAGGGAATTTGGGAAAATTGAGACACTAATGCACTGTTGGTGGAGTTGTGAATTGATCCAGCCATTCTGAATAAACAATTTGGAACTCTGCCCAAATGGTGACAAAACCATAAATACCCTTTGACTCAGCAGTACCAATACTAGGTTTCTATCCTAAAGAGACAAAAAAACCAAGAAGGAAATGACCTATGTGTACAAAAATATTTATAGCAGCCCTTTGTATGTTGTCAAAAATTGGAAATTGAGGGGACACCCATCACTTGGGGAATGGTTGAACAAGATGTGGTACATGATTGTGGTGGAATACCATTGTACTGTAAGACATGACAAACAAGATGCTATCAAAAAATCCTGGAAAGATTTATATGAACTGATGCAAAATGAAATGAACAGAAGCAGGAAAACCTTATACATATTAATAGCAATATTGTTTGATGGTCAACTATGAATGACTTAGCTGTTCTCAGCAATATAGTAGATCCAAGATAATTTCAAAGGACTTATGATGAAAAATGTTATCCACCTCCAGAGAAAGAACTGATAGAATCAGAATGTAGATCAAAGCATACTTTTTTTAAACTTTATTTTTCTTGGGGTTTTGGGAAAAGGGGGCTGTGTTTTCTTTTACAACATAACTAATATGGAAAATATGTTTTACATGACTGCACGTATATAACCTATATCAAATTGCTTAGTCTCAGGGAAAGGGGAGAGAAAGAGGAAGAGAATTTGGAGCTCAAATTTTTAAAAACTGAACGTTAAAAATTGTTTTTACATATAATTGGGAAAAATAAAATATTAAATACATTTTAAATGTTTATTGAATGAATGAAAGGATAAATGAATGAATGAACTGAGGCTCAAAAAGAAAATGACATGTTTCTTAATCATACAATTATTTGTGTCAATGCTGAAACCCTAAAGCAGATGTGGTGCCAAGTCCAATGCTCATTTCAGTTTTATACAATATCCTTTATTCGTAATGTAAACATCAGGCAAATTAATCTTTTCCTCATCTCCTTTAAAAATATATGCACTGAAAATAATTAAGTAACTTATTAATTCCATATCCATTTCAATTTTTTTCCTGTGCGTCAGGAGCTTTTTATAAGACACAGTATTTCCGTTGCTGAACTAAGGATAAGGACAATTCTAAACAAGTAAGATTTTTGTCCTTATTCCAGAAAGCATTTTATGCTCACAAGAAATTAAAAGTCTAAGGCTTCCAATTATTATTAAGGTTGTCTTTACTGGGTAAAGCATCTTCTGTTCTTATTCTTGAAACCAGTTCTACCTTTATTCCTCAAGGACCAGCAGGGCAAGGGTACTCAATACTGTACCTTAGGTGCTCCAGAGAAATGCAAATTACAGCAACTCTGAGTTTCTACATCACATTCATTAGATTGCCAAAGTTGGCCAAAAAAGGAAAATGAGAAATGTTGGAGGGACTTTACCACTAACTATTGGGCTTATAGCCAAAAGAAATCCAAAAAAGAGGAAAAGGTTCCATATGTACTAAAATATTTATAGTAGCTCTTTTTGTAGTAGTAAAGAACTGGAAACAAAGAGAATGCCCATCAATTGGGGAATGGCTAAGCAAGCTTTGGTAGATGAATGGAATGGGATACTACTATGCTGTTAGAAATGATGAAAGGGGGTAGTTTCAGTAAAACCTGGGCTGACTTGTATGGGCTGAGGCGGAGTGAAGAGACCAGAACCAAGAAAATAATTGATACACTAATAAATAATATTGTAAAAACGAACAACTTTGAAAGACTTAAAGAACTCTAATTAATGCAATGACTAATCATGACTCCCAGAGAACTCATGATGAAACAATGCTGCCCATCACCTGTACATTTGCTGATGATAACTATGTAAATAATGATACTGAAAGGATTAAAATACCAAAAAAATAATCCACAGAAGAAAAAGTTTTTAAATGGCATGGAAATAATTGGACTATTTTTGTTACCACTTTATTGAAGTTAATATGAATAATTAATATTTTTAAGATAAACAAAAAAATCTATTTTAAGCACTATAGAAATGGGAATTGTTATTGTGAACTATTACATATTTTAAGATTTCTCCCCCTGAGCACAAGTGGCTGACAGAAGATCAACCCTGACCTCTCTGGTCATTTTTAAGTGCCTACACAACCTGGCACCTGGTGGGCTTAACAAATTCTTGATGAATGAATGGCAATATGAATGAATAATGACCCAGGCCCAGGGGTCAGTGCAGCAGCAGCTCCACTCAGGGAATAATCCCAGGGAAGGTTAAAAGAAATCTGGAACGCATTCTATCCCCATCAGATTTAGAAAAAGGACTATGCTAGGCAACCACCAGAGT
The DNA here is from genome assembly GCA_023548195.1 of Bettongia penicillata ogilbyi. NCBI lineage: Eukaryota > Metazoa > Chordata > Mammalia > Diprotodontia > Potoroidae > Bettongia > Bettongia penicillata. The sequence goes on from JAJHZJ010000197.1 coordinate 2,974,884, forward strand.
AGAGGCTGACAATCTAACGTGAAGGGGGTTTATATGCAACTAAACCTATTTTAAAACATCTTAGATGCTATAAAACATAATGGGAGAGAGGGCTCAAGGACAATTCAACTAGAGGCAATATAAAGTACTGGATTTGGAGACAGAGGAGCTGAGTTCAAATCCCACCTCTGTCTCTTGCAAATTGTGTGACCTTGAACAAGTCCTTTAACCTTTCTGGAGTCCTGTTTCCCCACCTTTCAAATCAGGGGTTTAGACTGAGTAACTCATGATCCTCAGAATATATATTAAGTGTTTCCTCTGGGCAGAGATCTGTGCTAGGCACTGCCTAGTGCTGTGGGAGATTCATGGTTTAGATAAGGTATTGTCCTTGCTCTGGAGGGAATAACAGTAGATAATTATAGCACTAAACAATCCATGATAAGAGCATAAGAGAGGAAAAGACCATGTGCTAAGTGAAATATAAGAGAAAGGAAGGTCATTGAGCTTCATGGGTCGTGGGGCATTTGAACTGGGTTGTGAAGGGTGGGTAGGAGTAGAAGTGGAGAGGCAGAGAAATGGAGAGAGGCAGAAGACAGGGAAAGCTATTTCAGGGAGAGGAAACATCATGCTCAGAGGCAACAAGATAGGAAAGTGTGGGGTGAGGACAGGAGACAGTCCAGTTTTGCTGGAATGTAGAGTATGTGGAAGGGAGTAGAATGAGATAAGACAGGAAGGGCAGGGAGGCACCAGATTGGGGAGAGCAAAAAGGTCAATGTGTTCATTTCATAGGAGACTTTTAACGTTTAATTCAATATGAAACTGAAGAAATTCCCAACAGACAAATTCTCTGGAAGGTGACATCCTCCAGACGCTCATGCTTTAAGGTAACGTTGTACTGAGAGCCTGGCAGGGTCTTGTGAAGGAGGGTTCACCTCATCCATGCACACAGAGTCACAAGAGGGTAGCCATCAAGCTGACAGGAAGCTCAGAAGTCATCGAGGTTAACTCCCTCATTTGACAGATGAAGAAACTGAGGCCCAAAGAAACCAAGTCATTCTCCCAAAGTTATGCAGGTAGTAAGTGCCAGTTAGGATTGAAACCCAGGTCCACTGACTCCAAACCCAGCACTCTTTGGACAACTCATAGAGCTGTTGTGTGTGTGTGTGTGTGTGTGTTTGTGTGTGTATACATACACATATACATACACACATATACATACAGAAACCAATATATGCATACGCATTTATATTCTAGTGTCTCTCTCTTTATACACATACAGATAGAGAGACATATATAAGGGAGCTAGGTGGAACAGAGGATAGAGCATTCAAGGAGACCTGAGTTCCAATCCAGCCTCAGACACTAACTATGTAGGCAAGTCACTTAACCCTCTTTGCCTCATGTTTCTTGTCTATAAAATGAGCTGGAGACAGAAACGGCAAACCATTCCAGTATCTTTACCAAGAAAACTTCCAATGTGGTCATGAAAAATCTGGTACGACTAAATAACACATATTTTTGACATTTTCAAATGGTATTGTTAGATTGCCTCTAGAAGTCTGCATGGTGCTCTTAAAGAGCCTAAGTTTTTCTTTGCCCATACTTTTAGCATCAGTATCTTTCAGTGATGCTATATGGCTTCAAGAAATGAAACATCACAATCTCTGAAGAGTTAAAGTTGCTCAGAGAGCAAGAGAGAGACATATTACATATTGCCAGATAGAAGTAGGATACAATGCATTCACAACCAAGAATTGTGCAGAAGGGCCATACATGATGAGAAAGATATATGACTAATCAATCAATCCAATCCAGTTCAATAAATATTTATTCACTACTATGTTTCAGGCACTAAGCTAAGTGTGGGGGATAAAATTAATTAAAAAAAAAAAAACTAGTCCCTGCCCTGAAGAAGCTTCTGATCTAATAAAATAATAGGTAGAAAAGTAGGAAGGGAGATGGGGGATCAGGGAAGACCCAGTGCAGGGGCATCTTTTCCCCTGAGTTGAAAACACACAGAGTAAAAGATGCAGAGTAATCCGAATCTGGTTTCTGCCTTCTCTATTTAGGGGCATTGGGAAGAGTTTGGCAGAGTAACCCTTGTTACTGAGTTATGTCTGATTCTTCATGACCCCAGTTGGGGCTTTCTTGGCAAAGATACTGGAGTGGTTTACCATTTCCTCCTCATTCTACAATGAGAAACTGAGGCAGAGTTAAGTGAGTTGCCCAGAGTTATACAATTTGAAAGTGAGGCTGGACCTGAACTCAGGAACTCCTCATTCTGTGCTCTATCCACTGTGCCACCAAGCTGCCTCAGGGTATTCTACCCTCTAACTTTTCAGTTAGAGGCAAGAAGATGCTGAGGCAGCAAGGTCAATAAAGGCTTAAATTAGCAACACAATGATAAATTTAGAAGTGAGATGCTTAACCTGGGAGGGACATTTTGCCCCAAGGAGTTAAAACCAGATAAAGCAGCACCTACTATGTGCCAGACAGTATGCTAAGCAGAAAAGGAGATGGGTCAATCATGTAGCAAGAGTAAGGGCAACATGGCAGTCATCATGCTCCACTGGCACCCAAAGGGACATTCAGAATATAGTTACACTTCCAATACAGAGGATTTGGGGGAGTACATGAACAAGATTTGCACTGGATGAGAAGTCTTGGAGGGGTTATTATCTGTACCATCTTTAGGAAGGACCCAAATCAATGGAATCAGATCCACTAAAGTGATGACATTTTTTAGTTTAAAAATCTTCTTCATTTTATCTGCAACAACAACAAAGTGATTACAGAGACCTTCAGAGAGGTTGACTACTACAAAGTCCTTCTGCATATCAAACTGTATTAACTGGCATTTATGAAATTAGTGTGAATTGTGCTACATTTGATTAGGATACTTTCAATATGTAAAGGGCTATAAGGAGTTAAGAATGGGGCTTCTGCCCATCACTAGCAGGGACTGGTGTAAGAGAGGAAGATGAGAAAGTGCCCTTCCCCCTTCACTTCTCTGAGAGGATCCCCTTCTAAGCAGATGTCTGATGTGAGCAGAGGTCTTCTCCCAAGATCAATAGTGTCATTTCCAGAAGGAAGGGTTCATGTGAAATGAATAACTCAGTGAATCCGTCAGCAACTGTGTCCAATAGCATTGATCTTAACAGAGGTTATTCTCCTTTGTTCTGTAAGCCAATTTTCCATTCACAGAATTCGAGGTGACACTAAACCAGAGAGGGCGAATTCTAGAACTTTAGAGTTTTGAAGAGGCTTTAGTGATCCTTTAGTTCAACCCTTTCATTTGTCAAAAGAAGCCCCAAGGGGTTAAGTGACTTGCCTAAGCTCTAACTGCTAATTGGTAGCAGAAGTTAGACTGGAATTCAAGTCTCGGAATCTAATGTTTTGGGTTTTTTTTGTTTTGTTTTGTTTTTTGCTACACCATATTGTCTGCCTTGGTTCACCTATTTTTTATATAATTACCAATGATTTGCCTAGAAGGAAGAGCATCGAACCCTTTGCTGATTTCCCTACAATGAACACGCCCTTAGGGACTCATTCCTCCTCTGGATTCCCTGCAGCTGAAGCTCCCTCTCCTTCATGTGGTTCAGAAGTCCTTGATTCCGTCTTGGGCGGCAGATGGCTATGACAACTCATTATCATCTTCCACATAACCTCCTTATGCTGGGGTTGGGTTTTTTGTTGGGTTTTTTTTTGCCTCTGGGTAAAGGGCAGCTAGGTGGCACAGTGGATAGACAGGTAGGCTAAGAGTCAGGAAGACTCATCTTTCTGAGTTCAAATCTGACCTTGGATAATTACTATGGGACCCTGAGCAAGATGCTTAACTCCATTTGCCTTAGTTTCCTCCTCTATAAAATGAGCTGAAGGAAGAAATGCAAACCATTCCAATATCTCTGCCAAGAAAATCCCAAATGCGGTCACAATGAATCAGACATGACTGAAACAACTCAACAACAAAAAAAGGAGAATGGATAGATTCATAAGGAATGTTGCGCCTACCATATTTGAAAAATCGTAACATGATTTTTAATAAAATATTGACTATACTAAGAAGTGGATCTCTGGCCTCTTAGACTACATCTGTTTAATATGACTAGTCAATATACATATTGTTATTCTACTGATCTCACTTTGCATCATTTGTTATGAATCTTTCTAAATTTCTTACTATTGTTAATATTTGTCATGTTTTACAATATAGCAACATTCTGTTTTATTAACATATCAGGTGTACAGCCATTCCACAACTTTTTGGGTATATATATATGATTTCCTATCAAGTTCTTGTTATTGAAATAATAACAAAGTGGGACAGCTGAGGGTGCAGTGGATAGAGCACTGATCCTGGAGTTAGGAGGAGCTGAGTTCAAATCCAGCCTCAGACACCCTGGGCAAGTCACTTAACTCTGATTGCCTCCTCCTCCTCCTCCTCATCATCATCATCATAACACAGCATCATGGTATAGAGGACAGAGAGCCAGCCTCACGACCAGCAACATCTGCATTCAAGTCCTGTCTCTGACATGTACTAACTGTGTGACCCTGGGCAAGTCATTTAATCTCTCAATGCCGAAGGTGCCAATGTGCTTTAATAGAGAGAGCCTTCTCATTTGAGAGTCTTCTAAAAATAAATTCATAGATCTATTCCTATTTCAAGTAAACAGTTATGAATATCTCGGTTGACAGAGGGCCTTTCTTCATATTAGTAAAACCTATGAGGTCCAGTGCCAGCAATGGATGATTTGGGTCAAAAGGTGACAATAGTTTTGTGTCTCTTTTTGCCTATGGTCAAAATGTTTTCCAAAATGCACGCAGCAACTTACCATACCATAAACCAGGTAAGAGAGAATTGATTTCTTCCAATTCATAAAACAACAAGTATCTATTATAGATTAGGTGCAGGGGATTCAAAGACAAAAATGAAACAGTCCTTGCCTTCAAGAAGCTTATACTTTACAGGGGTGAGGGGAGATAACAGTGCGTGCTTATAAGTCACTATAGATTATAGGTATACACAAAAATAAATACAGGGTTATTTGCAGGATAAGAGAGACACTCAAAGCTGAAGGAAATTCAGGAAGGCTTTATGTAGATGGTGGTACTTTGGCTGAGGAAGGTAGGGATTTTAAGAGAAGTGAGGAAGGATTGTATTCTAAGCATGGGAAATGGCCTGTATAAAGACTGGAGATAGAATGCCATCTATGAAGAATACTGATAGGTCAGTTTGGATAGATCACAGAGTGCAGGAAGGGGGAAATGTGTAATGAGACTGGAACAGAAGGTTGGGGGCCAAGCTGTTGAAGGGATTTACATGCCACAAAAAGGAGTCTGTGTTTTATCCTAAAAGCCAGGAGGAGTCACAGAAGCTCTTTGAACAAGGATGAGCCATAGTCAGGAATTTCCCTCTGGTAAGTTATGGATCTGGAGAGGAACAACTCTTGAGGCAGAAAGACCAAGGAAGAGGCCAATTTAATAGTCCCGGTCAAAGAGCCCGAACTTGAGGGAAAGAAAGGACTGATGTGAGACATCTTATAAAAGTAGAATCAACAAAACACAACAAGAGAGGTTGAATTTTAGGAATGGTAAGAGTGAAAAGCTGAGGATAAGTTCAAGGTAACAAACCTTGGTGCCCAGAAAGATAGCAATCCTTCCAATAGAAATAAGGAAATTAGAAATAGGATTAGATTGAGAGAAAAGGGCATTAATTTAATTTGGACTTACTGAGTTGGAGATGAAACATCTAATGGGCATAAGTCTCCTTAGGGAGAGACTAGGGCTGAATCAATAGAGATGTGGAGGTCGTCTCTACAAAAATGGCACTTTAAACTCTAGGAGCTGATGAATTTCCCAGGAGAGAAATTGTAGTTGAGAATTGGAAGAGGGTCCAGGACAGAACCTTGGTGTGAACCTACAGTTAGGAATCAGGACATGAAGACAATGCAGACAAAGGACAATCAGGACAGAACGGCATCACAAAAATTTGGAGAGCAGGGGAATTCAGGAGGAGAGTTAAACTGTGTCAAACGCTACAGAAACATCAAGAGAGACTATCATACAATAGAAAGTGCCCTGATTCTGGACATTTTGTCATTCAGTTGCTTTTAGTTGTATCTGACTCTTCTTGACTCCTCTTTGGGGTTTTCTTGGCAAAGATACTGGGGTAGTTTGCTATTTCTTTCTCCACCTCATTTTACAGAAGAGGAAACTAAGGCAAATAGAGTTAAGTGACTAGTAAGTGTCTGAGGTCAGATTTGAACTTGGGTCCAGGCCCAACACTCAATCCACTGCACCACCTGGGTGGGGCAGAAGGACTTAGGCTCCATAAATGGCCTTTGCCACTTACTACTTGTGCCACCTTAGGTCTCAGTTTCCTTATCTATAAAAGGAGGAGGTCTGACCACCTGTCTCTGGGGTTCCTGCCAGCTCTAAACTGATGATCCAGTGACTGAGGAAAGGTCACTGAATTTGGCAGTTAAGAGATCTTCAGTAAATTTGTACAGAGTGGTTTTTGCTGAGTGATGAGGCTGGGAGCCAGATTACAAGGGAATAAGAATTGAGAGAAAAGGAAGTGGAGACAGTGGGTGCAGACAGCTTTTACTAGCAGTTTTGTTATGAAAGGAATGAGATATATAGGATGATAGCTTCAGGGCACGATAGGAAAGGTTTTTTTAAGGGTGGGGGAGACCTGAATACATTTGTGGGCAATAAAGAAGGAGCTAGTTGATAGAGATTGAAGACTGAAAAACAAACAGCATTTAATTGTATCTTTTTAGCTATTTTTGCCCAAGTGATGGATGGGTGTAAGATACCTATCTCACTTTTGAAATGCACAGGATTTGCCTAGAAACATTGTACTATCTAACTTCAGAGTGAGGAATACTTCTTCTACCTTCATTGGTTCCAAAAACAAAGTCCTAGAAAATTACCCTCAAAGATATTTAATTAATATCACTTTTTTTCCCCTTTTATGTCACCAGTTTTCTGTGGTATTCCTCCCCCACACCCTGAGAGCTATCACATAAACAAAATTTTAAAGACAAAAAAAAAAAAGAAAAAGAAAAGAAGGAAAAAAATCTATTGCTGACCAATACATCAAAATGTCTGAAAATATGTGCAGTGTGACACTCTCATAGACCTCCTACCTCTGCAAAAGGCCATGACTATTCTTTATAATTTCACATTCACTTTTGATTGCTATGCTTGTTCCTACCGCTTACATTGTTGAAGTCATTTTATATAGTGTTATTTGGCTCTGTTCACTCTGCATCAGTTCACATAGATCTTTTCATGTTTTTTTTCTGGATTCATCATAGTCATCATTTCTTATAATACCATTATATTCCATTACATTCAATGCACCACAGTTTGTTCTGTCATTTCCTAATTGATGTCCATCTACTTTGTTTCTAATTCTTTACTATCAAAAAAAATGTTGTTATAAATGTTGGTGAATGTAGGGACTCTCTTCTTATGAATGGCCTTCTTGGGGTATAAATCTAGTAATGGAATCTCTGGGCTAAAGGGTATGAACAACTTAGGATTTCAAGTTGATCAGATTTATCTGAAAGGTGAGTACATAAGACCAAGTGGGAGGTGAAACAAAGCCCAGAGGGATAGCTAACAAACCAAATGAGAATCAAGAACCTAAAGGATTTCCCCAGGACAGAATATTGATATAAATCTAATGAGATTAATTGCAACAGGAATAGCTGCAAAGTCTTTTATAAGATTTCCAAAAAATCAAATTCACAAGTAGAACATAGATTGGACTTAGTCAGAAAAAGATCTTGAGGTTTTAGTGGACCACAAACTCAATGAGATTCAAGAACACAATATGGTAGCCCCCAAAAGAGGCATAGTGTCCAGGTTTAGGTAGATAATAGTACCACTGTATCTTGCCCTGGTCAGACCACATTTGACCACACAACATTCAGTTCTAAGTAATGCATTTTAGGAAAAACACTGATAAGCTACAGAGTCCAGTAGAAGGTGACCAAGATGGTGCAGGGCCTTGACATTATGACATACAAGGATCAGCTAAAGGAATGGAGGATGTTAAGCCTGGAGAAGAGAAGAGGAGAAATATGATTGCTGTGTCCAAGTATTCAAATGACTTTCATGCAGAAGAGGGGGTTATATTCACTCTGCTCCAAAGGATGGATCTAGGAGTAATGGCTGGAAATTGCTAAGAGCCAGACTAAGTAAGAGAAAACGTTCTAACAATCAACAGCTATCCCATAATGCAGTGAGGCCCCCATTCCAGTGAAGGCTGAGTGGTCTGTTGTTCAGGGATGCCATGGAGGAGCTTCTTTATCAGGTGTAGGTTGGACCAGGTGACCCTAGAGGTCCCTGTGATTCTGCAGTTCAAGGACAGCTTGGCCTATTGGGGAAGGAGATACTCCAAAGGACAGAGCTGAGGTTGACTCAGGTCTCCAGAAAATAAGGGACATTTATTCAAACAAAGCAATGCCCTAATTGTCACAGCAGGTAAAGGAGTAGAGAAGAAAAATTCTTCTGATTATAGAACTTCCTGTCTCTAGCAGAGACTTGGCACGGTACAGGAGAATGAAAACAAAATGCCTGTTCCTCTCCGTGCTTTCCTCCACCACCATACAAACACATCCACACAAATTCCCAACTTGAAAAATGGAAGCCAGGGAATGGGGGGAGGCAGGGGAGTAGAAATAAGTGGGGGAGTGGACTGGTGACTTGTACTTAAGGTATGAGGGGAGGTTGTTTTTTCAGGTGTCCTGTGTCACTACTCTTTTGGGGGAGCAGGAAATGTCCAGTGATTTTCAAATATTCTCTACTGCTAAGAGGACCTTCCAGCATGCTATCTCATTTTTCTCTTCACTGTTTTCTCCCAAGTCTGAACCAGATGCCCCAAGGCAGACCAGTCCATCTTTCGCCTGAGGGAAAGAAGCCTCAGGTTTCAGATGCCGCATAAACTGCTCATGGAACAGTCTCCCTAAACCTTGCTGTAGAGGGAAGAAGTCCCTTGAGAATCTTCTCTCCCTCCCTGTGATGGGGGGCTTCCCACTGTGGTGAAGCTGGTACCTTTGAACTGAGTGGTCAGAAGTTCAGAGATAGATAGGTCTCATTATGCCAAAGTGGAAAGAATGCTAGACTGGGGGTAAAAGGAGGTTCACTGTACCCAGCTCTACCACTAACTATCCCGAGGATCTTTAGGTAAGTCATTTCCCTTCTCTAGGCCTTACATTTCTCTTCTCTAAAGTGAAAGAACTTGGCTGTCTTTTCAGGCTTACTCCCCCATCATTGCCCCTCACACAGTCTATTCACAAGCCAAACCGGCTGTCCAGTATCACATATCCCCTTTTCAATGCTCTGCTCGGTGCCCTTTCCTACTGGAAATTCTTCCTGATTCCCCCCAGTTGCTCCCATCATGAAATTATTTCTAATTTACCTTTGATATGTTTTATATTTGCACATATATGTCCAGGCTGTTTTCCCTCTAACCGAATGCCTGGGAAGCTCCCTGAAGGTAGGAACTGGGGAGTTGGTGTTTTTGTGTTTGTATTCTCAGCTGCCTAGCATTAACATCTGGCCGGATGGAGTCATACTAAATAATCTCCAAAATCCCTTTAAATTCTGATATCCTTGGGTTCTGAATCACTTGCATGCAGGATGTGGAGCTAGAGGACTTCAGTTAACTGTCCCTGAGCCTACCTATGGGCTGTTTATAATCTAAGGCAGATAACAACCCTAGGGTAGGCTGGACCTTATCAAGAATGTGCTAACATCTGAACAACATTACTGAGAGGAAGGAATTAAATAAGTCGGATACCATGAAGCGCGAGGAATGGTGTGTGGGCAGTTCTACCTTCTAAGCCACAGGCAGAGACCCTCCTACCATGCTGGGCTCTTTCCTTTCCAAGTCTGACTGAATAAGAAGCCTCCTTGTCACTGCTCAATCTGAATCAGAAGAGTCCGCTTGGCCCAGCTCGGCCTGCCCCCATCTTGGGCCGGATGTCTGATGGGGATTGCACAGAACACATGGGATGGTACCATCAAGGTCCAGACTAATCACATCTAATTGTTATTATCATCATTATCTTATCTTCTCCTCTTGGGGCAGATAGAAGAGTGAACAGAACTCTAGGCCTGGAGTCAGAAAGATCTGAGTTCAGATCTAACCATAGACACTTGCTAACTGTAGGCCCCGAGCAAGTCACTTAAACTCTGTTTGCCCCAGTTTTCTCATCTATAAAATGGAAATGATGATAGCACCCAGCTCCCATGATTGTTTTGAAGAGCAGATGAGAGAATAATTGTAAAGTACTTAGCACACTGCCTGGCATATCATGAACGATACATGAATGTTATATCAGTATTATGGTTATTTTGAGCCTAGGGTCTGGTTTCCAGTTTGAGAAACCTGGAGTAGGTTTCAAGAGAGATAACAGCACCAAGACAGAGGTGGATGATTCCCATCACCCTGCTCTTCCTCTTTGAGAACAAAGGACAAACACAACAATCCCAAGACAAGGAGATGACCAAGAGTCCAAATTTGATGATGACATAACCTTTTAATACGAATATTGAGGACATATGAGAAAGATAAAGGAAGAACAGAGGGAAAATCAGTGGGTGAAAATGAGGAAATTCACTGTCAGCGAATCATAAATTTAGAGCTCAGAAGTCCCCTAATCTAAATTCCTCCTTTTAAAAATAGGGAAACTGAGACCTACATAAGTGAAATTATTTGTTCCAGGTTACACACACTATAGTATCTAAGTATTAATGTCCATGGACTCTGAGTCCAAAGGCAGGCCTCATGCCCAAAGCACTACACTGTCCTCTGTTTAAGACTCATGGGACACTAGAGAGAAGGATCTGGCATTTGACAGTTCTACTAATTCAGAAAGCAACCAGTCCGTAACTTATCAGATAAGTCCTTAAGAGTTGCTGGAAGAACAGGCAGGGCAGGTTAAGAGACTTGCCCAGAGTCACACTTGTCAGAAGTAGGATTTGGACTTCTTGACTCCAAACCCAGGACTATATATACACCAATACCAAATTCCCTCTATGGTACATCAGATACAATCTCAGAAATGCAAATGGACTGAATTTGCTATTCTAACCCTTTGTATTCCTCTACTGTTTCTCAAAATAACACTTTGAAGTTGGAGACTTTTCTCATCTAAGCATAGACATTTCTCCCTCATAATCCTCATGGGGTGGGTAGGTAGGACAGAGGACCAATTATTTCTAGTTTACAGATGACACTTCTGAGGAACACAGATGGTAAAGTGGCCTATCTGTGGTTAATAAAGAAATTGACATTTACCTAGGGTTTTAAGGTCACAAAGTCCTTTGAATTCATTACCTCATTTGAGTTCCAAGACAACGTTGTAAGATACCATCATTATTATCTTTTACAAATGGTAAAACTGAGGTCTGGGGCAAGTAAGTGACTTGTCCATCCATGGTCACAAATGTGACCATAATAACTCTCAGAGGCAGGACTTGAACACAAGTTTTCCTGAAGTCCCAAATCTAACACTAGCCACCAATGTTATGATGTGTCTCCAACATAAATAGATGAAATGGTGATAGGCTAGGTAACCAGATAATAAATTGTGGCTCAGGACCCAAGTCTCCTGGCTTCTACTCTAATGTTCTCTAGCTAAACAGACACAGGGATCCATTATTGCTTCAAGTATAGACCAGACTTAAAATTTTACCTTTATTTGATTTTTCTCTAGGAAATTAGGTCCTCATTTCCAAGTATCTTTTTTTATAAGATGAAGAAGTTATTTCCCTCATCCAGTCACCCCTGGTCTGTTGTACAAATCTAGCCTCTGAGAATGACTCAAAATTTCAGCAGAAGGATTTTCCACTAGCCCTTCCTACTTAGCTCATATTGTGTGAGTAATATCTCCAATGGCAGTGAGGGAGTGAAGCCTGAAAAGGTCCAGGCCCACTAGCTCTAGGAAGTGATATTTCCATTCCCATTAACATTCATACATACCTGAGCCTGCCTACATTCCTTTAAGACCCAGGTCTTTGAGACTGAGCTCATTTGCATGCCTGGAGTTCCTTTAGGCTCTGTCCATCTGCCTCCTCCCAAAAGCTTCTGGACTAGGACAAACTAGAGTTCCTGACAATCACGGGGTGGCCAGAGGCCCAGCATCCCTGGAGCAGCTCTGTGAAACTTTTTGTCTGCTTGTTGTTTCAGGTGTCCTGTATCATGGTCCCATTTGGGACAGGAAGTGTCCTGTGTCACTGTTTTGTCCTCTTGTAGTTCGATATCAAAGAATCAACCAGGGAGTTCCAGTGCGATGATCGGGGCTCTGGGTCTGGTTACTCCTGCCACCACCTGTTAGAACAGCTACTCCGGCCCTGCTGCCAAACCTGGAACAACAAATGCTTTATTAAATAATAACACCACCACCAAAAAAGAAAAAAAAAATTACAACTCTGCATTATCCAGGCATTTCAACTCAGGGCTCAGCTTTGAAGTATGGCCAGCTAGGGATGAGCAAGTTGGGCTTCCTGGGCGGAAAGAGAGCCAGAGATTTGCATGACACATTCTTTGGATCCAGGAAATTTAGTTTGCTGGAGTCCTTGACTTCTGGTTAGAGTTCTATCCCTCATCAGCCTTGAGAGGCCCCAAACTGAAACCCAAACTTAAAGAGAAAACAATTTCCTACCGTCAAGGATCTCAAAAACCAACCAGATTTTGTTGTGGAGACTTTGTCTCAAAGCACCAGACTTTAAGGGGGATGGAAAGGTACATTTGACATTCCCCCCTCCTCATGTAGGGACCCCTTAGGGAAGCAAGCTGGACAGGAAGTTACTCAAGCATTAACCTTTGAGTCAAGGTAACTAGGATGAAGTGGTGAAATGAATTCAAGGCTCTGAAGACATTCTTCCAAAGGCTGATAACATGCTTTAAAAGATAAACCCTTCAAAAACAGGCTAGTTTGGCTTTTCTTTATTTCCCCATCACTTAGCATAGTCCCCAGAACACAGTAAATACTCAATAAATGCTTCTTGATTGAATGACTGGTTGATTCTCCATCTCTGGCCTAGGAGTCTGAAATATAGCACTTCCTCCACCCCTTCCAACTCAAATCTGTAATTCCTGACTTTGCTCCACAACCACAACCTTTGTCTCCCTCTAGATTTTAACCTCTGTGTTTCTGACCTTGTCCGGGAAATTCTCAGCTTACCTTTCAGTTCGTCAAAGCAGTGTGGTAAAGGGTTGAGGGGTGGAGGGAGATATTGGATTTGAATCCCAATTCTTGGGCAAGTCCCATCACCTCTCTGGGACTCAGTTTACTCAACTGTAAATAACAAGGTTGGACTTTTCAGTCGTGTCTGACTCTTCCAAAAGTCTGTAGCTTGTGTATGACTGACAGATAATAAGACATGGCTAAAATTCTCATAGAGGAGAATGTTGGGATCTGTCGCTCCCACCATTTGGGGTTTTTTTGCCAGAGACATTTGAGTGATTTGCCATTTCCTTTTCATCTAACAGAAGAGAAAACTGAGGCACACAGGGTTAAGTGTTTTTTCCAGGGTCACCCTTATAGTAAATATGTGAGGCCAGATTTAAACTCACAAAGAAGTCTTCCTGACTCCAGGCCCAACACTCTCCGCTTCACCACCCAGCTCTCCTACAGCTAGGGTAGAAGACTGCTAAATTCACTTCCAGGCATAAATCTAACATCCTTTGAATTCTATTTAACTAGATCATTAAAAACTCAGCTGAAGAGGCTCTATCCCCCTTTCTCAATGCCATACAAATAATTCTAAGAAATATCCATGACAATTTGGGGATTATTAAATGAAAAGTTTTACATCATATACATGTGTTCTGTGGCCCTTAAGCAATCAAACCTCACTTCCTCTTAAGAAGTTTTCCCTGACTACCAGCACACACAGATGCACCAGTCTGACCATTACTTTTCCAAGTCCTGTTCCTGGCTTCCTGACCTCAAAATCATGGCCCAGCTGCTTTTCAGTTTTATACATTTTCTTGCAGCATTAGAATGGAAGCTTTTGGAGGGCAGGGACTTTCTGCTTGTATATGTCAGATCATAGGTGCTTAATAAATGCTTATTTCCTTCTTTGATTCCTCCCTCCCTCCCTCCCTCCCTCCCTCCCTCCCTTCCTTCCTTCCTTCCTTCCTTCCTTCCTTCCTCCCTCCCTCCCTCCCTTCCTTCCTTCCTTCTTTCTTTCCTTCCTTCCTTCCTTCATCTGCTCCTCTCCAGACCCTGAATATGCAGATTATGTTAGGGCTGTCTGGAATTTGTGTGTAAATTGTTTTCCAGTGGCTCAGTTCTCCAGTTTTTCCTGTGTGTATATTTGATGGCAGGGGTTATGCCTGCTGGCAGATGTATTTGCTGAGCCACTGTCAGTGATTCTTGAGTACTCATGGAGAATTGGAAGGGAGCCAGAGACCTTGAGACAAGGCATAAAATATTCTGATTTTCAGGGGGAGGAAAAGGATGCTGAGCTGAATTTGCAAAATGTAGACCAATAAGTTTGACTTCCGTTCCAGAATATATCATTAAAGCGATGGTTATTAAACATCTAGAAAAGGAAAAGCAATCACAATGAACCTGCATGGCTATATATCATGCCAGACTAATATTAAATCCCTTCCTGACAAGGTTATTAGATTGGGAGATTATAGAAATATTGGACATAGTTACCTAGATTTTAGCAAAACATTTCACAAAGTCTCTCATTCGATCCTCACTGATAGAGTACAGGAGAATGGGCCAGATGGTAGCACCAAACTGGTCAAATGGTCAGGGTCAAGCAGTAGTTATTAACAGTTCAAGGTCATATTGATCAGAGATTGAATCAAGAGACTCAATAATTTGTGTAACATTTTTTATGAATTATCTAGATGAAGGCATAGATGTATTTATCAAATATGCAGGTGGAACAAAGCTAAAAGGTATAGCTTACATGTGAGATGAGAGAATAAGGATCCAAAAAGACCCCAACAGGGTAGAACTTTGAGTCAAATCTAATGTTAAGAGGGGGAAAATCAATATAGATAAACATTCATCTTATCCCAGGCTTCAAAAATCAACCTCATAAATATAAGAGGGAGGAAGCATAGCTAGGCAGCAGTTCATCTGAAAAAGATCTAGGGGTTTAAGTGGTCTGCAAGATGAATATGCTTAAGCAATATAATATAGCAGCCCCCTTCCCCAAATCTAATATGATCTCAAGCCGCATTGTGAGAGGCCTAGGGTCTAGGACTAGATGGATGAGAGTCCTGATATATTTTGCCCTGGTTCAGACTATGTCTGAACTATTCTGCTCAGGTCTAGGAAGTTTTAGGAAGGACGTTGATAAGCTGCACAGCATCCAGAAAAAGGCAATGGGGATAGTGAAGGGCTTTGGGATCAGAACATGTGAAGATGAACTAGGGATGTTAAGCCTAAAGACGAGACTAAAAGGGGAGAACACAAGAAGTATCTATGAGGACTTGAAGGGTTGTCACAGGAAAGAGAGATTAGCCTGGTGCTGCTTGATCCCAGAGGGCAGAACTGGAGCTTATGGATAGAGGTCTGCAGAGAATCAGATTTAGGATCCATGTAAGGAAAAACTGCTTAAGAATGAGAACTATTCAGAATCTGCCTCAGGAAGTGGTTCTGCCTCTCCCTTAAGGTTTTTTGGTTGTTATCCTTTGTTCTTGAAGAGGACCAATAATTTTGCTATGTTAGGGTCATTGTTGCTAAAGTCAAGGTCTTTCAAGCAAGGCTGAATAACCCCTTGCAGGGGATGTTATAAAGCAGATTCTATTTCAAGTTATAAGAAATGGCCTCCATGGGCCATTCCAACGCTAAGATTCTGTGGTTCTCCTTCCTGAGGGTACATAAATGTACCTTGTGCAACGCAGCAGACACAGTGGGTTTTCAGCACTTCAATTTCATATATCATGTGATCTACAGATCCCACCTTCTCCCCAACATTTTCCTCTATGGGCATTTTAGGCATGTCTTATTATCTGTCAGTCATACATGAGCTACAGACTTTTGGGAGTCTCTTGGACAGCAGGGAAGTCAAATCAGTCGGGATGTAAAGAAATTCATTCAGGCTATTCACTAGAAAGTTAAATACTGAAACTGAAGTTTAATACTTCAGTCACATGATGAGAGGACAGGGCTCAATGGAAAAGATCCTGATGTTGGGAAAGATTGAAGGCAAAAGGAAAAGGGGATGGCACGGGATAAGATGGATGGATAGTATCATGAAAACAAAGAACATGAACGTGGACAGACTTCAAGGAGATAGTGAAGGACAGAAAGGCCTGCCATGCTATGGTCCATGGGGTCACAAAAAGTCAGACATGATGGAACAAAAATAAAAATTCAGCCTACTCTGGGTTATCCTCTGATTCTTTTGGTTTCTGTAGATTACCAGTGTTCTCCTTCCAGCTGTTCATCCATTCTTTCTCATTTCACTACATGACCATCCCACCTCCTTTTTCATCCATGGTCATTGTCATGGAATCATATATTTTAGGCCTAGAATTCATCTACTCCAATCCCTCCCATATATGGGACACAGGTGCTATTACTATTTCCATTTTACAGCTGAGAAAACTGAAGTCAAATGAATTACCCAGGGTCACATGGCTAGTAAGTGTCTGAAGGTGGATTTGAACTCAGGTCTTCCTGACTCCAAATCTAGCTAACTAACCACTGCATTACCTAGCTGCCTCTAGGTATTGACAGATGAATTCATCTTTCCCTGGGCCCCTATGCTTTAATTCCAGTTCACACAGAAGTAAAGAGATCCGTGCAGAAAAATCCAATTCATTTTGTTATTAAGGCCAAAGTAAACTTTGACTTAACCTCTGGAAAGGGCCGTCAAGAGGATCCTCAAATACCTCGGAAGCAGGCCCTGAAGCCACCCTATAGGGTCATTATAAGACTTATTAAGAGCCCTCAGAAACACAAACAATTGATCCCTGATGGAAGCAGATTCTGAGTTCCTAGGAGGGTGAGCCCTGACCTCCTGTGGCAAATCCCAAAGGATATTCCTGGGGAATCAGTTGTTCTAGGCTTCTTTCTTTACACATGAAAGGCAAACACTGGAACTTGCATCATCAGGATGACAAGCAATTTTGGGGAACTCCCAGTTCAAAGGTGTCTGATCTCAGCCAAAGTCTAGTATAGCCCTCAGAAGAGGCTGGCAAAGGGAGTCCCTAAAACGCAGGTAACATTTAAGAAACAACATCACTCCATCGAACTTGGGCCTTTCCTACTGGGCCTTAGGAAAATGTCTGTGGAGAGGAGGGAGAGATCATTCCCAAAAAATATACCTGGATCCCCAGGAAAGAGGCTGCCTCGGCTATTACTCTCAGCATGTAACGACTGGGCAGGAGAAAGAACAGCATTTTAAAAGCAGCCAACAGGAAGGAAAGGCATGAGTGGAAAAATAAAGGAGATTAGAATTGCATTGCAGAAAATAATATTTAAAAAAAATATGCCTTTCTTAAAGTGAAACTAGTCCCCCAGGAGACAGCTCGCTGGAAGTCTCCGTCCTTTCCTCCCTCCTGAGGCAGGTGGCCCGTTTCCTGCTGTCTGTACACTTCTGGCTTTTGGGCCCAGCTCTGCTGCCATCTTTTCCTCTTCTGTCTCTCCCTCCCCAGGCCTCCTACACTTTCTGGCTGTTCTGGGGTGCATCCTGGGGATATTTACTAACAGGAAGACAGGAAAGAAGGGGATTGACACAAATCATTAGGTGACCTAAGCCTTCTGGCAGCCTGCCAGGCCAATCTATTGAATCTCTCTCTCTCTCTCTCTCTCTCTCTCTCTCTCTCTCTCTCTCTCTCTCTCTCTCTCTCTCTCTCTCTCTCTCTCTCTCTCTCCCTTTCTCTCCCTCTCTCTGAAAAAATCCAACATTTCACTTAAACTAGGCCACTTTCAAGCGTTGCAAATGTCAGCCCGGGCAGGAAGGATACTAGAAAGAGGAAAGGGTGGGAGAGGGAAAACATAAAGACCGGAGGGGAATTAGGGATGGCCCAGAGAAAGCAGACCGCAGGGATGGGGTCCGAACTTACTGGGAGAATCAATTGTTGCATTTTCAATGGGAGCATTTACACTTCAAAAATCAGTAACATCTTCACTGATTGCTCTGTTGATAGTCCAGAAAGTGTTGAAGAAGGTAAACTATGCTTAAAAGTGACAAGAAGGGAAAGGGAAAGCAAAAAGGATTTATATAGTGCCTACCACTGGCCTAGGGAGGCAGTGAGGTGGGGCAGTGAACCTGGAGTCAGGAAGAGCTAAGTCTACCTGTGTGACCCTGAACAAGTCATTTAGCCCCATCTGCCTCAGTTTCCTTATCTGTCAAATCAACTGGAGAGGGAAATGGAAAACCGCTCCAGTATCTTTGCCAAGAAAATCCCAAATGGATCATGAAGAGTCAGATATGGCCGAACAACAATTATGTAGCAAGCATTGTTCTAAGCGCTTTAGACAAATGTTATCCCATTTGGTCTTCACAACAACCCTGGAAGGTATTTTACTGCGGAAACAACTATCTGGAATGCTCTCCTTCCTCGACTATCTACTGATTTCCCTGGCTTCCTTTAAGTCCCAAATAAAATACTACCTTTTACTGGAGCCCATCCTAACCTTTCTTAATTCTAGTGCCTTATTTCCTATTTATTCTGTATAAAACTTGCTCTGTGTGCATGTATTTGTATGTTGTGTTCCCTGTTAGAGTGTAAGCTCCTTGAAGGCAGGAACTATATTATTTTTTAATCTTTGCAAGGCTAAGAGAACATTATCTTCTCCCCTTATTTATTTATTTATTTTGCACAGTGCCTGTAACCTAGAAGACACTTGATAAATGTTTATTGATTAATAGTTTGAAAGTTAAGTGACTAGCCCAGGTTCACATAGATAGCAAATGGCTGAAGTCAGATTTGAACTCAGGAATTCCTAATTCCAGGCGCATCACTCTCTCTGATATGCCCCTAAACTAGGAGGGTGTGTGTATAAGGTGAGGGCAGGAAGCCAGACAGATAGACAGACAGACTTCAAGGAACCTGGAAAAGAAAAGAGATACTAAGGAAAGAAGGAAATCAAGCAATCATAGTCTAAGAAAAACAGCCCATCCCCATTCTGAGACTTATCTGCAGGAAATTTACAATTAGAGGAGATTACAAACTGCCAGAGGCAGGGACTGTGACATTGTTTTAATCTAAGCAGTTTACCTATCCTAGCAAGACTAGAATAACGTTATTCTGACATCCATGCTTCAGAGTTTATGATTTCAAAACTCCTGGGACTCTCTCACCTTTGCAGACTGAAATCCCTACAGGCCTCACTATACCTTTACCCAAGTATACTATACCTATACGACACTATACCCAAAAGTTTTATTCCTGGAGTTGCCAACCCCCAACCTCCCACTTAGCTAGAGCCAAACAGGTCATGCATCTACACCTGCCAGATGTTATCTTTTGCTACCAGATCCTTCCAGAACTCAGGGTCACCTCCATGCCACAATGGAATGTGGAAGGAAGGGCAAGGCCTAACAGTTAGGTCTGGAAGGAATCTCAGACTCTGTTGTTAATCTCGGGTCCATGAATTTGTTCTTCTAAATATTTTTATAATTGTGTTTCAATATCATTAGTTTCCATTTTAATCCTATATATTTTAATTTATTAATTTAAAACATTATTCTGAGAAGGGGTCCAGAGGCTTCACCAGGCTGCCAAAAGGGTCCATGACAAAAAAAAAAAAAAAAAAATCTACCCCCAGTTAGGAACCCCTGGTCTGGTCCAGTTCCTTCATTTTTAAAATGAGGAAACTAAGGATCAGGAAGCTCTCTCTGACAGCTTCTTCAAGGTCTCCTTTGCTGGATCATCACCCATGTCCTACTACACAACTGTACACAGTTGGGGTACAACTGTTGTGTACCCCAAGGCTCTGTCTTGGACCAAATTCTCTTCTTTCCCTATATGCTCTCCTTTGATGAGGCAGCTAGGTGGTACAGTAGACAGAGTGCTGGGCCTAGAGTCAAAAAGATCTGAGTTCAAATCTAGCCTTAGAGGCTTACTAGTTGTAGGACCCTGAGCAAGTCTTTTAACTTCTATTTGCCTCAGTAATAGCACCTATCACTTAGGGTTGTTGCAAGGATCAAATCCTATCATATTTGTAAAGTACTTAGCATGGTGCCTGGCATCTAAATATTAAAAAAATTAATAAATGCTTCTTCTCTACCTCATCCCACTTTATTAGCCTATAAGGATTCAATTATCCTATCTATGCAGGTGACTCCTAGACCCTGATGTCCAGTCCCAGCCTCTTCTGATTTCTAGTTCCACATGGTTAACAGTCCACTAGGCATTTCATATTGAGTACCCTGCAGGCATCTCAGGCTTATATCCCCCTAAATCTGCCCCTCTAAAAACCTTCTTGTTCTTGCCATCATACTTCCAGCGACACAATGGAGAGAGAACTGGACCTGGAGTGAGGGTGTGGTTGTTGTCCATTTGTGTTTGACTCCTCATGACTCCATTTGGAGTTTTCTTGGCAAAGATACTGGAGTGGTTTGCCATTTCCTTCTCCAGCTCGTTTTACAGATGAGGAAACTGAGGCAAACAGGATGAAGTGCCTTGTCCAGGGTCACACAGCTAATAAGTGGTAGTAAACTAGTAAGATGAGTCTTCCTGACTTCAGACCCAACACTCTGTCCACTGTGCCACCTAACTGCCCCAGAGTGAGAAAGACCTGATTTCAAATCTTGTCTCAGACACTTACTAGCTGTGTGACTCTGGGCAAGTCATTTAACAACTCTATCTCAGTTTCTTTATCTGTAAAATGGAGATAATAAGAGTACCTACATCAAAATGTTGTTATGAGAATAAACATGATACTTGCAAAGTACTTTGTAAACCTTGAAGCACTATGTAAATGCTAGTTATTATTATTTTAGTCATCCAGTTGGAAACCTCAGTGGCATACTCAGCAACTTCTTTGTACTCACCTTACATACCTAATTAGCTGCCAAGTCCTGCTGATTTTACCTCTGAAACACATTTTTCATCAGTCCCCTTTTCTCCAATCACCCAGCCACCATCTTAGCTTAGGTCATCCTCCTCTCTTGGCTAGAGGATCGAAAGAGCCTCTTAATTGGTCTCCCAGCCTCCAGGCTCTCCCCACCTCCATCCTTTCTCTACACAGCTGTCAAAGTGATTTTTCTGAAGCACAGGTCTGACCATATCAGCCCCAACCCCAAACTCCAGTGACTCCCTATCCCCTCTAGGATCAAAAATAAACCTCTATTTAGCATCTAAAGTCCTTCACAAACCGGCCCCATTCTACTTTTCCAATCTGATTACACATTGGAGTGTTACAAATAAAGTATCCTTCATGCATTATAGTCATTTTCAGTCATATCCAACTCTTCATGACCCCCTATGAAATTTTCTTGGCAAAGATCCTGGAGCACTTTGCCATTTCCTTCTCCAGCTCATTTTACAGATGAGGAAACTGAGACAAACAAGGCTAAGTGTCTTGACCAGGGTCATACAGCAAGTGTCTGAGGCCAGATTTGAACTCAGGTCTTCCTGACTCCTGGTCCAGAACTCTATCCACTGTACCACCTACCTGTCCTAATAGTTAAAATATTTCACAGACTCAAGGTTGAATTGAGTTCAGATAGTAACTAAACTGTTCTACGTGGTGTGCTCACAACAGTTTACAACGAAAGAGAAATACGGTCAAATTTCAGTTTCAATAAATGTCATTACAACGTTCCTGTACAACTCCAGGATTTCAAAGTCCCATGTAATGGTCCTCTTATTTCAAGCAATACTCAACACAGCAGAATTCCAGTACAACCAAAGAATGTAGATAGATTCTCTCAAAGCTCCTTGTAAACTGATTTGACTTTGTATAACCTCTAAGGAACTCATAGCTCTTCTCATACTTATCTCACCATTCTTCTGGTGCAGAGATATTATTATATCCATCTTACAAGAAGAGAAAATAGTTAAGTGACTTGCCCAAGGTCATACAAAAAAAGTTAGTCAGGTGTCTTGACCTATAATCTATAGCCACATAGGCAGCCCTTCATCTATGTGCCAGAAGACCCATAAAGAAGATTTTCCAAGTGCATGGGAAAGGTATTTCTAGAGTAGGTGGGCTGATGTGGGGAACTTCAAAAAGTTTTGCTTGGGGCCTCCTATTTAAACTTCTGATATTCTGTCCCTTAGGAATGAAGTGATATATAACCTAGGAATGTAAAAGCAGCAGAAGTGGACAGATATCAAAAGAGTGAGAGATAAAATAAAGTTAAGGGAACGTTCTTGAATTCCTACTGCTAAGAAGTAATTAGCAAGGAGGACTGAGGCCTGACATCAAGTCCACATCTGCTTTTTTCCCCTTCTCCATAGGAGTCCTAGGACGTGGTAGTCTTGTCCTTGTCTCTTCTCTCCCACGTGTAAAGTCACAGAAAACTAAAAGAAATAGGAACCTTTAACTTCATTCCTTCCTGCCTCTCTGAGAACCACATATTTTCCTGGACATCTGCTGGAAAGCCTTCTCTGACTGACCCTCTCCCTTCCTTCCAATTCACATCTTCACGGCATTTATGTGAATAATCCAAGCAAAGGCAGCTAGATGTCAGGAAAACCTGAGTTCAAATATGACCTCAGACATTTAATGGCTGTGTGACCCTGAGCAAGTCACTAAACCTTTGTCTGCCTCAGTTTCCCCAATTATAAATGGGTATAATTAATTGATCCCACCTCCCAAGGGTATAGTGAGAATCAAATGAGATGATACTTGCAAAGCACTAAGTATATTACCTGATACAAAGCATATACTTAATAAACGTTTTTTCCCTCTCTCCTTCCCCTAAATATTCCTTTGTAAAAGCTAACTGACGTAATTAGTCAAAAGGCTGAACAAGTTATGGTATGTGATTGTGATAGAATACTACTATGCTAGAAGAAATGATCACTTCAATGATCTTGGGAAAACATGGACTTGCATGAAATAATGAAGAGAAAAATGAGCAGAACCAAGAGAATGTTGTGTACAGTAATAGCAATATTGTTTTATGAACAACTTTGAGGGACTAAGTCATTCTGACTATTATAAATATCCAAATTAGCTAAAAAGGATGTACAAAGAAAGACGATATCTACATCCAGAGAAAGAACTGATAAATGGAAGTATGTATAGAATAATTTTACATATATATATATATACACACCTATTTGTGTTTAATGGTAGCCATCTCTAGGGTGGGGAGGAGGGAAGAAGAAAAAGAAATCTATGTGATAACTATTAAATATTTAAAAGAGAAAGTAAGTTGTATATAACTGATTTACAGTTTCATGTGTGATCATCTTTTTTTATTATACTATGTCATAGAAATGCTTGTTTCATTCCATACATTGAAAATAAAATAAATGTGTGTGTGGGGAACCAAAAACAACAGGAAAAAAGTAGGAAATCAGGAGCTAGTTTCTGGGGGTTAACTGTGGGGAGAGCCACATCAGATTGAGGGCTTGAGCCAATAGCATTAGATAATGTCACCCCCAACCCTCAGGGATATCCCTATTACTCTATGGAGTAGATGCAGTCATTCTCACTCTGGAACAATGAGGTCAGAATACTTGCAAAATTTCTACAATGTATGGCAGATTTCCTTTGTGGGAGTTTTTACTCCTTTATCTTTATCTATCCTCCCAAGGAGGCAGAGGAGATGGTGAATGGATCAGAAGAAAGCAAAAGCTACATTTCCCTGAATGCTGTGTCAAAGGCATATGGAACAATGAACAGATCATTGGTACTGTTTAGGGAAGGAGAATGGTACAAGAGAAAAACAAGCAACTTGCATCGAAGCCAGGGACAGACTAGCAAACAGCCGCAGTGTAGGCAGGGGTTGTAGGGCTAGTGCCTGAGGCTTCCTGAGCAAAGACAAATTGCAGCTGGCTGGGATGTACATGAGTGGGGCTAATGGATCCAGATTAGGCATATGAGAGTGGAGAAAATGGAGTAAAAAGTTCCAAGGGAAAGCCATGTGAATGTGGAATTCCTTTACTCGAATGTTAAACACCAACTGCATTCAAGAGGTAGGGACTTGTTTTCTCCTACTGCTGTGGTGAGTTGGACCCTTGCTAGTGGACTCAGATCCAAGGCCCATTTATGTCTTCATCTTTTTTCTAATAAGTATATTTATACTCAAAATTTTTATTGGCTGCTTTGGTTGCTATTAGGTAAGCCAACTCAAAAACCCTAGAAACAAGCTAAACTCAGAGGTTCCCAGAGAGAGAGAGAGAGAGAGAGAGAGAGAGAACCTGGCTTTGAGTAGAGACATGACATGATCTATACATGTAAGAGTATTAATCATTGAGAATCTCCCAAAATATGAACTTGTGTCCATGTGGGTCCTAGGTTACCTTCCCCAGTATAAAGGGAACTCATCTGTGAAGCCTGATTTTTCTTTTTCCCTTTTTTTGCAGGGGGGTTGGATTGCCTAGGTTGCTAGAACTATTACTAGACTATTCTGTGTAGACCTTGCCTACAACAAGTCAGGCTTTGTCTTTGGGAGCTTTCTATAACTATATGCTTGGTTTGAGTCACCACCATGACTGCTCAATTGAGTACAGACCCTAAACAAGGCCTATTGATAGAGAGGGATGACTATGGATTGCTACATAGGCAGGTTTGGGTGCCTACAATGAATGTGGATTTTGCAAAATGTGAACTTTTCTAGGCAAGTGAGGGTACAAAGTGCTGGGGAAAGTAATGGAGCTGATAATTCATATTGGCTGCCTGGAATCCTGGAGCCTTCCCTGATTCCTAAAAAGATATCTGGTAAGGGAAGCAATGTGGAGATTAATTACAAAATCCTCTATTTCTGACTATGAGTTGCTGAATGAGATAAACTCCCTACTAGAGAAAGAAAGGGTGGGGAACCTATGGCCTCAAGGCCCAGAACATTTGTTCTGTGAAGTTTGGATTCAGTCAAAGGGCTGCAGTTGAGGACCTAGAGGCCCACATGTAGCCTTGAGGCCATAGGTTCCCCAGCTCTGGACAGGAAACTACTAGGGGTAAGACTCTCAATCCTTTAGTGCCTGCAACCCAGTGCCAACAGAGGAAGGGTCTCTGTCCAAGGGAAAAGTTCAAGCAATCAGTATAATTCAAGGGGCCCTACTGTGGATAATCATGGTCATTTTGCTGGGGAGGAGACATGGGCATGTAACTGTCAAGTAGGTCTTTCATACTTGACTAGAAAATGCTACAGATATTCAAAAACTAAAGGGGATAAGCATCTATTAAGTGTCTGCTATGCTAAGCACTTTACAAATATTATCTCACAATTACTTCACAATGACCCTAGGAGGTAGGTTCTATTATTTTTCCCATTTAAAACTGAGGAAACTGAGGCAGACAGAGGTCCAAAGACTTGCCCATAGCTATACAGATACTAAATGTCTGAGTCCAAATTTGAGTTTAGATTTTCCTGACTCTGGGCCCAGCATTCTATCTACTGTGCCAAGAGACTGCCTGAAAAAAGTGTCAAGGAACTGGGACAGAGAAACATAGGCAAGTATTAGAGAATTTCAAGGGTGCCCCTCTTGATATTGTGACATTATATATACACTGAAGAAAAAATATTCCTAGATCATAGTACTCAAATGTTTGAGAGCACAGTGAAGTTTCTAACCACATCTTAGGGGAGAGAAAGACATTTGTCAGCTTTTCCCCAAAGATGGAAAGACTGTTACAGAAGGTTGTAGTCAAAAGGGAAGTACCTGGAAAACCCAAGACTACAGAAATCATGAGGGGGTAAACTAGGACCTTGGTGATGCAGGTGGAGAGAAGGGGTTGGATTCAAGAGATGTTCTCAAGGTAGAAAGGATAAGATTTAATAACTGTATATGTGAAATGAAAGAGATTGAAGACTAGGATAACACCAAGGTTAGGAACCTGGAAGACTGGAAGAATGGGGAAGAAAAAGGGTGGTTTAAGAGATGGGTTTGGGAGAGTTTTATGGATCTTTTCCACATGGAGTCACTTCCTGACGGCCAGCTCCAAAATATGGTACCTTCATTCCAGTTGTCTTCCCCCTCTCCTCTTCTCCAGAATCTTGGACTCTTCTTCCCACGGAAACCATGCTGGGTTCTGAGACATTAGCGTTTATCTTGTTCTTACCAAGAACCAATCCTCCATACCGCTTCCCCATCACCATATCCAGATCATGTTACTGGGCTATCTTCTCCAAATTTTATCTAACTCCCCTTCATGTGTCATCTTCCCCACAAGAATATAAGCTCCCTGAGGGGAGAGCCCATCTTACTTGCTTATATTTGCATCCTTAGCACTTAGCACAGTGCCTGCATATAATAAGCATTTAATAAGTACTTTATCTACCTATGTCTGGATTCACAGAATTCCATGAAGCAATGAATGTGAAAATTGAAATTAGCATATCCAATGCAGACTGTATGCCAAGGGACAGTTACAGACTAGTTGCTTTATTTTTTTTATTTTTATTTTTTTAATGGATGGGAAAGTACTTTTTTTAATTGAATTATTTTATTTGTTTTCAGTGTTGCTTTATCTTTTAATTTCATTTTCCCAAAGTATATGTAAAGATAATTTTAAGTATTCATTCTTCAAATGAATTTTAAATTTTTTTATCTCCCTTTCCTCCCCTCTTTCTAAAATAGTAAGCAATTTGACATAGGTTATAAATGTGAAATCATGTAAAACATATTTCCACATTAGATTAGCTGCCTTATGAAGAAAATTTGAAGCCTAAATTGAGGTATCTACAGCCGTTCCTTCAGGGGCTGATGCTCTGTGGACTGAGTAAGAGTGACTGATATTTTGGATATGTTATGAGCTAAGCAGGATGGCGGAGTGGGTGGAAAACTGGCATTAAAGTTAAGGAGATATGAATTCAGCCACACAATGGTATATTACCTTGGACAAATCACTTGCCCCTTGGGGCCCTATGCAGCTAAGACTATATATTGCATAACTAATACAAATCTTCATTGATAAAGAGACCCTCCTCACCAGAAGGCAAGGAATTAGATGACAGGCCCAGATGAAAACCAAAAATATTGTCTTTTCAGTTCCCAAAGGAAGTCAGAAGTGTCAGGGAGAAGCTAAGGTCTCAGCTAGGAGTGAGTGCCAAGTCGGGCCACTCTTCCCCTCCCTCAGGCTGCTCAGACTTCCCCTCCAACCTTCCTACTGATGCCTTCTTTGCCCTTTCCCAGCCTGATATTGACACTGCCCTCACCACCACCCCCTTCCTATCCCTGCTGGAAGGAACCCAGCATCCGTGTTCCACTCTAACCCTTAGACCCACTCCTACCTTCCCAGTGGTGGGCTGATGTCTTCCAGGCTCCCCATTCTGCAGGTCAGTTACCTCAATGAACTCCAGAGGACTCCACTTTTCCATCTGCCCTATAGTCAACTGAACCCTACCATATGTATTGTCTTCCCCAATTAGAGGTGAGCCCCTTGAAAGTAGAGATTATCTTCTTTTTCTCCTTGTAGCCCCTTGACTTAGCACAATGCTTGACATATAGAAAACACTTAATAGTTTTTTTCATCCAATCCTTCACGACCTTGGTATATCCAGATCTAGTAAACATCTTCAGAGTTTTATTATTGATTAAAATCAATTCCAAACTATTCAAAGTACTAGAGGAATGAAGTAAGAATTGAGGCAGAGAGAGAGCAAAAGGGAGATTGCACCCAGACGCTCATTCCATGCCTCCTGTACATTAGCAAGAGGAACCACATGAGAATCTCCTAAAACATCATAAATTCAATATTCCAAATTAGAATTTTGTCACCTTTGCAACATCTCCCAAATATCCCCTCTTCTCTCCTCTCACTGTAGTGCAGGCTCCCACCACCTCATCCCTGTACTTTTGCAATAGACTGCTTGTAAGTCTGCCTCTTTCCATCTGAGAATTTTCTCTGGCTCTCCACCATGCTTGGGATACTCTCCCTCCTCTGCTCTGCCTACTGACTTTTCCTGCTTCCTTTAAATCCCACCAAAACCCCATCTTTTACTAAAAGCCTCTCCCAACCCCTCTTAATTCTGGTCCTTTCCCTCCGTTAATTTTTTCCTATTTTCCTATGTATAGCTTGCTTTTTATATATTTGGCTGCATGTTGTCTCCCTTATCAGATTGTAAACTCCTTGAGTTCAGGAACTATCTTTTATCTCTTTTTTGTATCCCCAGCACTTAGTACAGAGCCTGACACACAGTAGGTGCTTATGAAATGCTGATCAATTGATATGAACTCCAGTCTATGTGAATCCAGAGCTGCTTTGGCTCATGTGTTACGGGCATATGCTTCATCTCTCCAAATAGATTCAGACTTATTAAGAGCAGAGAGTAAATCTGGTATTTTTTTTTTTAAATATCTCTGAGAGTCTCAAGAGCAGGCAGTCATAGAAAATAGGCATTCAAAAGATACTTCTGAATACTAGACAGAGCCTAAGCTACATGGGTTACCAGGTTTTACGCTTGCTTAGAAAGCTTTTGTTTTCCCTCTGCCCCTAACAGAGCACACTTGCTATCTGTGTGAACTTGGGTAAGTCACTTATCTGCTAAGAATCTTAGTGTCCTCATCTATAAAATGAGTTAGACTTGATGAACTCAAGTGTTCCTTCTAAGTCTCACATTTATGATATGAAGGGCATGCACAGGCCCTTCATTCCTGGTATGGCTTCTCTTCACAGATCCTGAGGAACAGGGCTATAAATACACTCCTATACTTTACTTATAGATGGATGACTGTCCTCCGTTTCCATTTCACAGGACCAAAAACTGGGGTCAATTAAGGATAATTTTTTTAAAATTAGTTAATTTATTTGGTTTTATTTTCAGCATTCCCTTCCATTAGTTTTAAATTTTCTCCTTTTCCCTTCCCCAAGATGGCATGCAATCTGATATAGCCTCCACACATACATTCCTATTAAATACATTTTCACATTAGTCATGTTGCATAGAAGGATTATAATGAATGGGAGAAACTATGAGAAAGAAAACAAAACAAAACAAAAAAGAAAATAAATTAAGCATAAATCTTAAATCCATTCCATGCCTAGTTTATATGGAGTGCCTTAATCATCTCCCACAAGCAGCTGTGTGGCCCAGTGGATAGAGGACGTGGCCTGAAGTCAAGAAAACTCATCTTCCTGAGTTCAAATCTGGCCTCAGACACTTACTGGCTGTGTGACCCTGGGCAAGTTTACCTCGCTTTCTTCATCTGTTAAATGAGCAGGAGGAGGAAGTGGCAAACCACTTCAGTATCTTTGCTAAGAAATCCCCAAATGGGATCATGAAGAATCAGACATAACCAAAATGACTGAAGAACTTCAACAAATTATCATCTCTCAAAAATTAAGGCCAGACAAGCTGGGAATAGTGTTCAGAGAAGAAGCCCATCAGCTTGTCTTTCCACTCCAAAGAGGAAACTTAGAGAAAGGGCTTTAAGGTAAAGTATGGTTCTCTTTAGGACAACACTCCTTTAGAAGGCAATCTGTCATCCGGGAAGCTTTTTCAGTGAGCAGTAAAGGTAATCTGATGGCTATGAGATCCCACAGCACTAACTCGAGGTCCCTTGGAACAGAGACGGGCTGTTGGTTGTGGAGCTCCAGACGGGCGCATTGAGGGTCTCAGATCTCACCCCTCCATTATTTTCTGTTCATTACACAGAAAGACTTGGAGGTCATGCTTTCAGAACCTTGCCCCTTCCCCACTATCCACCCCTGCATCAGAATTCTTCCAATCCAGGCATTGACTTACTTTATCTCCTGGCTCTGCTCCCATCTCCATTAGATCCCAGCCATTTGAATTCAGCACACTGACATCCAATGCTGCCTGAAACTCTACTGATTCCCCATTCCCTCTCTGTATTCTGGATTATAGACTAATAAGACTTAGAAAGTGCCCTGATTTAGAATTAAAGGACTTTGTAAAGGAATGAATTTCCAAATGCATGACCCAATAACTTTCTCCCTTCTACTGAGACAAGGAAAATTTTTCCCTGATGAATGTGACTCTAATTGTATTTTCTAATTGTCTATTTTTATTTGGTATCTTTCTACTTTTACACTTAATAATAAAGAGAACTTTCCTTCAGTAGAAGACTGAACATGGTGTCATCTATTTCTCAATTACCTACTGACTGGTGACAATTCTTTTTATGTTGTTATTTTGAACTACTGTTTCTCTGTTAATGATTTTTTGTTGTTGTGGAGTCATTTCAGTTGTGTCCGACTCTTCGTGACCCCATTTGGAGTTTTCTTGGTAAATATCCTGGAGTGGTTTGCCATTTCTTTCTCCAGCTTATTTTACAGATGAAAAAGCTGAGGTAAACAGGGTTAAGTGAATTGCCCAGGGTCACGCAGCGAGTAAGTGTACGAGACCTCAGGAAGATTAGTCTTTCTGACTTCAGGCCCAGTGCTCTATCCACAGTACCACCTAGCTGCCCTTTATTTATAATAGCTATCATTTATATAATGGTTTAAGATTTATAAAGCACTCTAAACATATTATCTCATTTTTATCATCAAAACAACTCTAGCAGATTAAGTACCATTACTATTCCCATTTTATAAATGAAGAAACTGAGGCAGAGAGAAGTTATGTGACCTGCTCAGGGTCACACAGCTCATAAATGTCTGAGGCCAGATATGAACTCAGGTCTTCTCAGTTCCAGATCCAGCACTCTATCCAGTGAACTTACATAGTTGCCTGTTAAGTAATTTTATTATTTTTTTGTTAGTGTTTGTATCTTGTTTTTCCAACTGAATCGTAGGCCCTTTGAGGATAAACATCATGCCTTCTTTGTCTTCTCCACAGTACCATACAAGAGGCTTTGCTCAGAGTAGGTGTTCCATCAATGGCTACTGATTCATAGTTGAGTTTCAAAGTTTCCCCATTTTTATGACATCTAACAGTACTATACATGCACATCTGTTGCAGTAACTAAAATGGTAACCGAATGGTCTAAAAGAGAAAATGGTGAAATTTTCAGGCAGCTAACTGACTACTGGGGATGGACTTAGGCAGATAAAAAAAATCTGAATATGCTGAACCCAAACCATAGCTACATTTATGTCACTCCATAAGGAATGGAAGTAGAAGCCACCCCATGGGTCATGCATGGAACTGAGTTGAGCTCCTCTTGCCATTTTTGGGGATAAATGCTCAACACTGAAGGACTTTAGGATGATACAGCAATCTTTTGATCTCTGTGATGGCAGTAGGAAGAGGAACTGCTTTCAAAAGGATCGTCTAATGAGCCAATAATAGAGTCTTTTAGAGTAGACTCTAAAAGAGTAATCTTGCTCTTTCTGGTGGTCCCTCTTCTTATCTTCCAAGAATGTGAGGACTCTGTGAAGTTTTTGCTTAACTTCTCTCATGAGTAGATAAGGGACTTCTTCTTCAGCCCTAGCAGCTACAGTGGCTGCTCACACATGACAAGAAGCACATGTATTGCCAAGGTGAGCCTGAGCCTGGACCTCAGGTCACTGGTTGCATCTTCTAGTTTGTTTCTTTTCCTTTGTATGGATGACCTAATAGGGACCCTGAGGTGAATATTTCCAGCCTTGGAGACAACCTTGTAACTCAAGAGAATGGAAGTGTCTGAGTCCCTCAGTTGGAACTGACTGGTCACAAGAGATTTTTCTCAACCACACCTTCCTCAGAGAAGTCCACGAAGGGTGAACCCAAGACATGCCCTGGCTTACTGGTAGATATGGACTTTGAGGGAGTTGTTTGCATAGTGCAAAGTGAAATGGTTATTCAATGATTCTACTTAAGTTTTGATGTTTTTAACACAGACTTTCAGGAGAACATAATAGGAGTACTGAGTACTATTTCCTGTTTTAAGTTTTATTGATGAATAGTTATGAGTCTTTTGTGTTTGAAGCATTTATTTGGGTGGAGCAAATAAATAACTGTCCTATACCTGATGTACATTGTATACTAAATATCTTTCTGATATCAGTTTGGGGAAACATGAGACATGGGCCAAACTTAAGCTTTAAGTGATTTCCCCAGAGTTCTACTGCAGAGTGGGTATGTAACAAGCCAGAGACAGCAAGAAAGAAGTCTGACTTCCTTTTAGAGGCAACATTACCCAGGGCTCTTTGAAGAGAAAAGACATCCTCAGTCCTACCCCCACCCTGTTAGTATCAATCTATTATTATATATATAGGACTTCATTCAATCTTCATAAAAACCCTGCAAAAATAGGTGTCCCATGTATTATTGCTCCTATTTTACAGCAAATCGAGACTTGGAGAAATGTGACTTGTCTAGGGTCACACAGTATCATAGCTGGGATTTGAACCCAGGTTCCCTTAATTCCAAGTTCAGCACTCTGCACTACATTGTGATGCCCCTTAATAATATAGGAGTTGACTATAAAGTGTCATTCTTATAAGGTAAGGTTATTCATTAATCTCTTTTATAGGGCTGGAGACATAAACTTCTTGAAATTATAGAACTCAGACAAATGTGCAATACATTTGATTGAATTGTAATTGATTCAACCATTCTAGAAAACAACTTGGAATTGCATAAGAAAAGTCTCTAAATTGTTCATAATCTTTGATCCAAAGATCCTTCTGATGGACATATACCTCAAGAGTATCAAAGACAGAATAAAGGTCCCATAGATACTAAAAATTCAGAGCAGCACCTTTCTTATGTGGTAATAAAGAATTGGAATCAAAGCACATGCTTATTGATTGGGGAATTGCTGGACAAACTGTGGTATCCAAATAAAATAGGATATCACTGAACTGTAAGAAACAATGAATATAAAGAATTTCAAGAAACAAAGGAATAATATCAACTGATATGGAGTTCAGTAAGAAGAAGGGGGGAGGATTGTAAAATAATGTCAGTTTTAAAAAACACTAAAATAAAGCCAAATACTATATAATTATGATGACTGATCTTACTAATCTTGGCCCCCTAAAGAGATGGATATATCTCTCTCCTTTTGTTGGAGAGCTGAGGAACTATGGGTTCACAGCATCACAACAATGCTGTTGATGTAGTAGTTGCATCATTACTTTTGCTTTTTGTTTGTTCATTGGAGAGTATGGTTGTGTATGTTTACAGAAAGGATTAGAATATAAAAATAAATGGAACCAATAAAATATAATTAAATCAACTCAGAAAAAAGAATGAAAGAATCTGGAATTACCAGGAAAAACAGTAGCCAATCCAAGTAGCAATTCCCAAAATCTTTCTCTGTCTCTCTGTCTCTCTGTCTCTGTCTCCCTCTCTCTCTCTCTCTCTCTCTCTCTCTCTCTCTGTTTCTCTCTGTCTCTGTCTCTCTCTGTCTCTCTCTCAATACAAACCAGAAAAAAAGCACCAGCTTATCTACCTTCCTCCCAATAAGCAGCTTCATAGAAGAAACAGAAAGCTAGTTTGGTAGTTCAAAGACAGGAATTTAAATTCTGCTCCTGATGTGTACTGGCTTTAAGACCTTGGGCAAGTTGCTTAATCTCTCAGTGTCCTAGAACACTTTTCATCATCATCATCAGTAGCAACAGCAGCAAACATTTTATTAAAAACTTTGTGTCAGACATTGCAATGATCACTGAGAATAAGAGAAAGGTTTAAAAAAGACTATAAATTGTAAAATGGGTGCCAGTCTTCATTGATAGAAGTAGATGCCCCTGCCAATGAAATCACATCTGGTCTCTTGTCATTCTTCCTTCTCTTGGTTACACAAAAACAAAGAATTATAGAACCTGACCTTAGAAATCAATTAGCCCAACCCCTCAATCTACAGATGAAAAAAAATGGAATCTAGTAAAAATTTTTCTTAATTCTACTAGGACCTGGATCATATTTAAATCATTCCCATGTCACAATTCTTTCCCAGTTTTCCAAATTGTTTATTGATAATTCCTTCCTTTCTATCCCCTTACATCCTTGGGCTCTATTTCCCTCTGCACTACCTCTTCCCTCTTCCCTCACCAGACCAGGTGATTCTGGCTAATTCATCTGTCAAACATCTGAGTGCTACATACATAACATGTCACATATAAAAAATCCTGACTATACAGTTGTGAAGGTCTATGAGGGCAATTCAATTCCACAAACATTTATTATGTACTCACTGTATATAAGGCACTGTTCAAAAAGGGAAATAGGGTACATTGGGAGGTAGTGAGTTCCCCCAGATATGTGTTGGTAAATGTTTAACAATTGCTCTCCCAAAGAAAAGAAGGTAATATTAACGCACTCTAAATTTAAGCTGCATTATTTTCTCCATCACTTTCTTGAGTCTAAACAATCAACAAAACTATAAATAAAGGCTCAAACTATTCAGAGTTTACCTTTCCAATCTGCAAATGCTCACATTAAACATTTCATAATTTGCTAGAGAGCCCCAGGGAGCCAGTTCCAGAGCATCCCTTTCACTGAAAAGCTGTAAGCACAGGTTAGATGACCACTTGTTAGAACTTGTCTCTGGTCCTCACCCACAACACTCCATCTTCCACATTTTTGCCTTTGCATTAGCCAGCCCGCATGACTAGAATACACTCCCTCTGCATGTTTGCGTTTTAGAATCCCTCTCTTGCTTCAAAACATGGCTCAAGCACCATCTTCTATCTGAAGTCTTTTCAGACATTTCACCCAATTGCTAGTGTTCTCCCTCCCAAACTATCCCCTACTGAATTATTTTGCATTTATTTTTATCAATCACTTTATATTTATTCTGTATAGTGTATACATATTTATGAACTTGTCTTCTTCATTAGAATGTAAGGCCCTGGCACATAGGTATTGCTTCACTTTTTCTATTTGTAGCCTTGGTGCAGTGCCTGGCACATAGTAAGTACTTAAATATATGTTGGTTGATGTTGACATTAACTCATTAATGACTATTTCTTTGGTTATTTATCATTTCCATGTGTTTAATGATGGTTTTTCTTCTCCTGACTCCTCCTTTTTCTTCTCCTCCTACTCCCTTTAATCTCCCAACAGATCAATATTCCATAATCCAAGAGTGATCTTTTTGTAATTGTTTTATCCTTTTTTTTTTTTTTGCTTTTTCATTCATTCATTTATTTATTTATTTAACTTTTTACATTCATTTCCACAAAATTTTGGGTTCCAATTTTTTCTCCCCTTTTCTCCCCCTCCCCCCACCCCAATACACCGAGCAATCTAATTTTCCCTATCTCTAATCTGCCCTCTCTTCTGTCATCCCTCCCTTCTCTTGTCCCCATCTTCTCTTTTGTCCTGTAGGGCCAGATGACTTTCTATTCCTCATTAACTGTATGTCTTCTTTCCTAGTAGCAACAACAATACTAAACAGTTGTTCCTAACACTTGAGTTCCAAATTCTCCCCATCCCTCCCTCCCCACTCATTCCCTTTGGGAAGGCAGGCAATTCAATATAGGCCCTATCTGTGTAGTTTTGCAAATGACTTCCATAATAGTCATGTTGTGTAAGACTAACTGAATTACCCTCCATCCTATCCTGCCCCTCATTGTTTCTATTCTGTCTTTTGATCGTGTCCCTCCCTGAGTGTTGACTTCAAATTGCTCCCTCCTCCCATTGTCCTCCCTTCCATCATCCCCCCCCTGCTTATCTCCTTCTCCCCCACTTTCCTGTATTGTAAGATAGGTTTTCATACCAAAATGAGTGTGCATTTTATTCCTTCCTTTAGTCAAATGTGATGAGGGTAAACTTCTTGGTTTTTTTTTCTCAGCTCTCCTCTTTTTCCCTCCACTAAAAGGTCTCCTGCTTGCCTCTTAAATGACATATAATTTACCCCATTCCATTTCACCCTCTTTCCTCCCCCTACCTTTCTCTCTCGCCATTTACCTTAATTTCCTTTAAGATATGGTCCCATCCTATTCAATTCACTCTGTGCTCTCTGTCTCTGTATGTGTGTGCATGTGTGTATGTGTATGTGTGCATGCATGTACATGTGTGTGTGTGATCCCACCAACTACCCAGATACTGAAAAGTTTTAAGAGTTACAAATATTGTCTTTCCATGTAGGAATGTAAACAGTTCACCTTTGGTAAGTCCCTTATGACTTCTCTTTGCTGTTTACTTTTTCATGCTTCTTCTCATTCTTGTGTTTGAAAGTCAAATTTTCTTTTCAGCTCTGGTTTTTTCATCAAGAATGCTTGAAAGTCCTCTGTTTCATTAAAAGACCATATTTTCCCCTGAAGTATTATACTCAGTTTAGCTGGGTAGGTGATTCTTGGTTTGAGTCCTAGTTCCTTTGACTTCTGGAATATCCTATTCCACGCCCTTCGATCCCTTAATGTAGAAGCTGCTAGATCTTGAGTTATCCTGATTGTATTTCCACAGTCCTGGCATTGTTTCTTTCTAGCTGCTTGCAAGATTTTCTCCTTGACCTGGGAGTTCTGGAATTTGGCCACAATGTTCCTAGGAGTTTCTCTTTTTGGATCTCTTTCAGGTGGTGATCGATGGATTCTTTCAATACTTATTTTGCCCTCTGGTTGTAGAATGTCAGGGCAGTTTTCCTCGATAATTTCATGGAAGATGATGTCTAGGCTCTTTTTTTGATCATGGCTTTCAGGTAGTCCCATAATTTTTAAATTGTCTCTCCTGGATCTATTTTCCAGGTCAGTTGTTTTTCCCATGAGATATTTCACATTCTCTTCCATTTTTTTCATTCTTTTGGTTTTGTTTGGTGATTTCTTGGTTTCTCAGAAAGTCATTAGATTCCATCTGTTCCATTCTAATTTTGAGAGAACTATTCTCTTCAGTAAGTTTTTGAATCTCTTTTTTCATTTGGCTAATTCTGCTTTTGAAAGCATTCTTCTCCTCATTGGCTTTTTGAACCTCTTTTGCCAATTGAGTGAGTCTATTTTTCAAGGTGTTATTTTCTTCAGCATTTTTTTGGGTCTCCTTTACCAAGGTATTGACCCTTTTTTCATACTTTTCTTGCATCTTTCTCATTTCTCTTCCCAGATTTTCCTCCACCTATCTAACTTGCTTTTCAAAATCCTTTTTGAGCTCTTCCAAGGCCTGAGCCCACCCGACATCCCCCTGGGATGTCTGGGGTACTGAGACCCCAACCTCCATGTCTTTCCCTGATGGCAAGAATATTTCCTCGTCGTCAGAACCAAATGGTGGGAATATTTGCACCTGGTCAAAAAAGCTCTCTATAGTCTTATTTTTCTTCCCTTTTCTGGGCATTTTCCCAGCCAGTTACTTGACTTCTGAGATTCCTCTCCACCCCTGCCTAGATCCACCCAGCTAGTGCTTGGGGTCTGAGATTCAAATGAATTGTTTTATCCTTGCATTGCTTATTCTAATCTTTCAAGGACTACTTCAGGATCGGGAGCCAAGATGGCAGAGTTGAAAGGAAGAGCTGCTCTAGCTCTACCTCCATAGCCCATAAAATACCTGCAAAAAATGACTCTAAACAAATTCTAGAGCAACAGAAGCCACAAAACAACAGAATGAAAGAGATTTCCAGCCCAAGACAGCCTAGAAGGCTGACAGGAAAGGTCTATCGCACAGGGCTCAGAGTGTAGCACAGCCCAGCCTTGGCCATGAAGCAAAGACAGAGCTGGAGCAGACTTCAGAGTGTGGAATCATGTGTAGCAACTGCAGTTCCTAGATTTCTCAACCCACAAATGCCAAAGACAACTTTAAAGGTGAGTGAGAAAGCTCTTTCACCTGGGTAAGAGGGGTGTGTGGTCTGGTCCCAGCCCCAGCCAGCAGCAGCATCCACTTTTGGAGTCCTTGGCCTAAAGACCCTGGAGAAATCAAGAGGCTGATCTGGATCTCAGACCTCAGTGGCAGTCCTGGGGTAAGTAGGAGCACTGGTGTGATGGAGCTGGTAGTAGCTGTGGAGAGGGGATCCTCCTCACAAACCCTGGGCAGAAAAGAGTACTTGTGGTTGCTCAAAGACGAGAGTGAAGGCCAGGAGAGGAGTAAGCTCCTCTCCCTTGATTGTGCCATCTTGGAAGAACTGAGAATTTACAGGTTCCTAGAGTATACTCTCTACTTCACAAAGGACTCAAAAGTCAAGTAACTGACTGGGAAAATGCCCCCCAAAAGGAAAAATAATAAGACTCTAGAAGGTTTCTTTTTTGGTGAAAAGGTATTTTCTTCCATCCTTTCAGATGAGTAAGAAACAAAGCATACCAACAGAAGAAGACATCAAAGTCAAGGTTTCTACATCCAAAACCTCTAAAAAAAATATGCAATGGTCTCAGGCAATGGAAGAGCTCAAAAAGAATTTTGAAAATGAGAGAGGTAGAGGAAAAATTGAGAAGAGAAATGAGAGCAATGCAAGAAAATCATGAAAATCATGAAAAATCAAGTCAACAACTTGTTAAAGGACACAAAAAAAATGCTGAAGAAAATGACACCTTTAAAAATAGATTAACCCAATGGCAAAAGAGGTCCAAAAAGTCAATGAGGAAAAGAACGTTTTAAAAAACAGATTTGGTCAAATGAAAAAGGAGGT
Source organism: Bettongia penicillata ogilbyi (assembly GCA_023548195.1). Taxonomy (NCBI): domain Eukaryota; kingdom Metazoa; phylum Chordata; class Mammalia; order Diprotodontia; family Potoroidae; genus Bettongia; species Bettongia penicillata. The sequence continues at coordinate 3,013,375 of JAJHZJ010000197.1, forward strand.
TCAAAACTTCACTGAAGAAAATAGTTCTTTAAAAATCAGAATGGAGCAGATGGAAGCTAATGACTTTGTGAGAAACCAAGAAATTATAAAACAAAACAAAAAGAATGAAAAAATAGAAAACAATGTAAAATATCTCAATGGAAAACCAACTGACATGGAAAATAGATCCAGAAGAGATAATTTAAAAATTATTGGTCTACCTGAAAATCATGATCAAAAAAATAGCCTACATGTCATCTTCCAAGAAATTATCAAGAAAAACTGCCCTGATCTTCTAGAACCAGAGGGTAAAATAGAAATGGAAATAATTCACCAACCACCTCCTGAAAGAGATCCCAAAAGGAAAACTCCTAGGAATATTGTAGCAAATTTCACAGTTCTCAGGTCAAGGAGAAAATATTACAAGCAGCCAGAAAGAAACAATTCAAGTATTGTGGAAATACAATCAGGATAACACAGGATTTAGCAGATTCTTCACTAAGGGATCAAAGGGCTTGGAAGATGATATTCTAGAAGTCAAAGAAGATAGGATTAAAATAAAGAATCACCTACCCAGCAAAACTGAGTATAATACTTGAGGGGAAAAAATGGAATTTCAATGAAACAGAGGATTTCCAAGCATTCTTGTTGAAAAGAACAGAGCTGAGTAGAAATTTGACTTTCAAATACAAGAATCAAGAGAAATATGAAAAGGTAAACAGGAAAGAGAAGCCTTAAGGAATTCTTTAAAGTTGAACTGTTTACATTCCTGTATGATAAGATGTTATTTGTAACTCGTGAGACCTTTTTCAGTATTACAATAGTTAGATGGAATATATATAGATACAGACATATAGATATATAGAGATAGATATCTAGATAGATATAGATATATAAATGTGTAGTGATATGTATGTGTATATTATATATGTAAGGTATGTATATATACATGTGTGTACGCATGCATGAATGTGTGTGTGTATATATATACACACACACATACATACATACATACATAGACAGAGGGCACAGGGTAAGTTGAATGTGAAGGGAGAATACCTAAAAAAATAAAATTAACTGTTGAATGGTATGTACTAGGAATAAGAGAAAGGGAGAGGTAGAATGTAGCAAATCATCTCACATAAAAGAAAGAAGAAAGAGCTTTTACAATGAAGGGCAAGAGGAGGAAAGGAAATAATTGAGCCTTACTCTCATCGTATTTGGCTTAAAGAGGGAATAACACATGCTCAATTGGACATAGAAATCTATTTTACACTGCAGGAAGGCAAAAGGGAAAGGGATAGGAGAGGGAAGATAATAGAAGGGACAGCAAACTGGAGAAAGGGATAATCAGAAGCAAATACTATTGTGGGAGGACAGGTCAAGGGAGAGAATGGAATAAATAAAGGGCAGGATAGGAGGGAAATGTGGTTAGTCTTTTACAACATAACTACTATGGAAGTGCCTTGCATTGTTACACATGTATGACCTATAATGAATTGCTTATTTTCTCAATGAGGCTGAGTGGGGAAGGAGGGAGAGAATATGGAACTCAAAGCTTTAAGAATGAATGTTTAAAAAGTGTTTTACAGTTGTTTACAACTGTTTACAATTGAAAATTAAGCTATACAGGCAATGGAGTATAGAAATCTATTTTGCTCTACAAGAAAATAGAGGGGAAGGGGATGAAAGAAGGGTGGGTAATAGAAGGGAAGACAGACTGGAGGAAGGGGTAGATGGGGTGCATGCTGTCCTGGGGTGGGGGATTGGGAGAGATGGGGAGAAAATTTTGAATTCAAATTCTTGTGTAAATGAATGTTAAGAAGTGAAAAATAAATAAATTTTAAAAAATTAAAAAAATTAAAAAATTAAACTAAATTTTAAAAAAGGACTACTTCATTCTCTCTGATGGCCTAGCGAATAGAGAAAAATTCTTCCAGACCTTTTACCTTCTCATCTACCTTCAAGGTGATCAACTTGTACGTCATTTATCATAGTAGTCACCTATGAGAAATACAAATGCATATAACTTCTGCGGGTCACTACAAAATCCCCCTTGCTCTCCATACTCACTGGAAGAGAGATATTCTGTTCTCTCTCATTCTTGACAATCTCCAGAAGATTGAAACACTGTAGCAAACTGCTTGCGGGCCTCACGTAGTTGTCTCTTCTTGGTGCCTAAACTCATCTGGTGGCCCAACTTTTTAGGGATGAGCTTCCTCACACTAACTTATTATTGCTGATTAATTAGCAAGCATTTGTTAAGCCACTATTATGTGCCACAGACTGCACTAAGTGTTGAGGATACAAATAAAGGCAAAAAATAATAATAATAGTCCTTGTCCTCAAGAAGCTCATATTCTAGCAAAGGAGACAACATGTAAATAAAATTGCAGATACATATAAAGTAAAAGGGAAACAATATGAAAGGGGAGGCATTAGTAGCTTGGAGAAAGGCCTCCTGCAGAAGATTTGAGATTTGAGCTGTCTTGAAGGAAGCCAGGGAACCTTGGAGGGAAAAGCGAGGAGAGAGAGCATTCTAGACAAGAAAGACATTCCGTTCAAACACACAGACAGGAGAAGTGTCCTGTTCAAAGAAGTAAAAGTAGGCTAATGTAGCTGGATTGTAGATTGGGTAGAGGGTAGAAAGGGATAAAAAGGCTGAACAGATAAAAAGGGACCTGCTTATGACATGTCTGAAATAAAGCTGGAGGTAACGAGAAACCACTGGGGCTCATAGAGTGGAAGGTTGACATAGCGCAGTGCTTCATTACAATTTCCTTGGCAGCTGAATGGAAGATGGATTGGAGTGAGGATAGACTTGAAATAGGGCAAACAGGTAGAAGGTTATTACAAACAACCCCAGCTACCAGGATAAGAACTCACTATTCAACAAAAACTGCAGGAATTAGGACTAGAACATCATCTCACTCTGTATGCCAATATAAACTCTAAATCATGTGGTGGTTTAAACATAAAGAGTGGCATTATAAGAAAATCAGAGGAGCATGGAAAAAATTGTTTTTCAGATCTATGAGTAGAGGAACAGTTTATGACCAAATAATGGATAAAGAGAGTCACTAAAGATAAAATTAACAATTTTGATTACATAATCTCTACAAATTTTTGCACAGATAAAACTAACACAACTAAAATTAGAAGGGAAGCAGATAATTGAGGAGGGATCTTTTAGCAAGTTTCTCCGATAAAGGTCTCTTTTTTCAAGATATATAAGGAGTTAATTCAAATTTATTTAAACAAAAGCCATGCCCAGATGATAAATGGCCAAAAGATATGTACCTGCAGTTTTCTAAGGAAAAATCCATGGAAAAAAATGCTCCAGATCACTAATAATCAGAGAAATACAAATTAAAGCAACTCTGAGATTCTACTTTACTCTAATAGTCTAGAAAAGTTGACCAAAAAGAAAAACTGTGACTATTTTGCCGGCAGTGAGAAAACAGATATACTAGTTACCTCTTGTCAATTTGGAGCTATGCCTCCAAAATAATTTTACTATCCAATAACTCTTACACCTGTAACTCAGAGATAAAAGAAAGATAAAAATGACCCATAAGAACAAAAATATTCATAGCAATTCTTCTTTGTGGTGGCAAAGAACTGGAAACTAAGGGGGCGCCCATCAACTGGGAATGATCGAATGAATTGTGTTATATGGCTATAATGTAAAATTCACCATATTACTGTATAAAAAATTATGAGACAATTTGAAAAACATGAGAAGACACCTATCAACTAATGCAGAGTGAAGTGAGTAAAACCAAAAGAACAGTTTGCACATAACAACATTATAAACACAAATAACTTTGAAATACTAAAGAGTTTTGGTTTTAGGTTGAAGAATGAGACTTTTTGGACATAGACAATGCAGGGATTCACTTTTGTTTGACTATGCATTTTTGTTACAAGGGTTTTTCTTTTCTTTTCTTTTTTTGTTTGTTTCCATTGGAGTAAGAAGAGGTCAGAGAGAGAGAAAAGACATTTTTGCTCATTGGAAAATCTATTTAAAATAAGGTTATACATGTTTTATATGTTCTAAAATGTTTGTAGCAGCTCTCCTTGTGGTGGCAAAGAACTGAAAATTGCAGGGAAGTCCATGAACTAAGAAATGGCTAAACAAGTTGTGGAATATGATCGTGATGGGATACTACTGTGCTATAAGAAACGATGAGCACACTGATCTTAGAAAAACATGGAAAGACGTGCACAAATTGATGAAGAACAAAATAAGCAAAACCAAGAAAATACTGTATACAGTAACAGCATTATCATTTTAAGAACAATTTTGAGCAAATAAGTTATTTTATCTATTATAAATACCCAATTAACTATAAAAGACATATGAAGACATTATCTGCATCCAGAGAAAGAGCTAATAAATAGAAGTATATATAGAATAATTTTACATATGTATATATGCCTATTTGTGTCTAATGATGGCTATGGGGGAAGGGAAGGGAAGAAAGAAAAGAAAGGAAATTTACCTCATAATTCTGTTGTATATTAGAAAGGAACAGCAAGTTGTGCATGGTAGATTTGCAGCTTCATGTACAATCATCTTTTTTTATCGTACTATGTTATGGAAATACTTGTTTTATTCCATGGATTAAAAAAAATGTTTATTGACTGAAAAAAATTTTAAACAAGGTTTTTTGTACAAAAAAAATATTTACAGCAGTTCTTTTTATGGTAGCTAAGAATTGAAAATTGAGGGGATGCCCATAAATTGAGGAATGGCTAAACAAGCTGTGGTATATGATTATAATGGAACATTATTGTGCTATACAAAATGACAAACAGGATGATTTCAGAAAAATCTTGAAAGACTTAAATGAACTGATGCAGAGCAGAGCCAGGAGAAAACTCTGTGCATTAACAGAAATATTGTACAATGAACAACTGAAAGACTTAGCCATTTTCAGCAGTATAATGATCCAAGACAATCCCAAAGGACTCTTGATGAAAAATGCTATCCACCTGCAAAGAGAGAACTGATTGTGTCTGAATACAGACTGAAACATACTATTTTTCACTTCTCTCTCTCTCTCCCTTTCTTCCTTCTTTTCTTTTCAGTTTTCGTCTAAAAAATAACTAATATGTAAATGTGTTTTACATGACTACATATGTAGAAGCTATATCTTGCTGCTTACCATCTCAGGAAGGGAAGAGAGGAGAGAGGGAAAAATAGAATTTGGAACTCAAAACTTTAAAAAGTGAATATCAAATTTTTTCATTTAATTGTGGAAAAAATAAAATGTTTTTTTTTTTATCAAAGGGCTTTTGCAGTAGTCTAGACCAGAGATGATGACAGCCTTAACTAATTTTGTGGCTGTATGAGTGGAAAACAGGAGTGGAGAAGAGAGTACAAAAGATTTTGTAAAGATAGAAACAAATTTTGGAAATGGATTGGATGTATGGAGTGAGTGAGAATAAGGAGTTGGGGATAGCACTAAGATCACTGGCCTGAGTAATTGGGAAGATGCCTTCAGTAAAGGGAAGTTTGGAGAGGAGAAAGATATGACGGGAAAGATAAAAATTTTCTTTTGGACTTGTTTATACATGACTATGGCTCAGAAGAGAGACTAAGTTTGGATATATAACTCGGAACCATCTGCACAAAGATAATTGAGCCTGCAGGACCTGATAAGATCACAAAGATACAGTATACAGTAAAAAGAGAGAGGGGTCCAAGATGGAGATTTGGGAAGTTTGGAGAGGAGAAAGATATGAGGGGAAAGATAAAAATTTTCTTTTGGACTTGTTTATACATGACTATAGCTCAGAAGAGAGACTAAGTTTGGATATATAACTCGGAACCATCTGCACAAAGATAATTGAGCCTGCAGGAGCTGATAAGATCACAAAGATACAGTATACAGTAAAAAGAGAGTGGGGTCCAAGATGGAGATTTGGGGGATGCCCTCAAACAGGAGACACAAATTCCAAGGCCAAACCTGTACCTAAAGCCTTTTTAGCATGGTAAAAACCTGCCAGAACTTGTACTCCTCTAGTTTAGCCTTCGAGGATTTAGGGAAATCCTTTAGTAATATATGAATACAATAATCTAATCCTAGCTCCTAGGACTTCCAGTTTCCCTGAGCTCACCTCTCTTCCTTATGTTTGCATGAACAATAGTCCAGCACTATTGAGACTAAAGCAGCTATTGGGGAAATGACATAGTGATTGTTGATACTGGGATCCTACAGAGAGATTCCTAAAGTCCCTTGTCCTACAGACATTGCTGACAGCTTGTCAAAATCTCCCCTCCGGTCTTTCCACTCTTCCTGGTGAGGTAGAAATGGTCCATCTGTTGATATTGAGCAACAGAAGCCTGCCAAGGGAATGGACAGGCATACCTCATGTGCTGTGGCCCTGACTGACCGCCCTTTTAAAAAAATGTCACTAAAACATCAAAGCAAACACCACTAGAATATCCTGCAATTGCCTAAAATGTAAATAAGATAACTGACTAGAATCCAAGCTAGCCCTGGAGCACTTGTGGTGTTAATTCTCCTAGGTAGGAGTCCACTTATTACCTCTATTCAGTTCATAACAGACAATTGTCCCTTGTATTTTTGGTGGATGACCTTGGCAAAGTTTTCCTGTATCACCTGTCTCTCTCTGCTTTTCAGGGATGGGAACAAAATGAGATCATAGGATTGAAAAAGCTTTGAATTTTAAGAAGATACAGTAAACACTAGAGCAGCATTATCACAATAATTAATAACTCAGATGAATCCTTAATAGGCTCATTATAGCAGTATTGTCCTACTCACGAATACAAATAATCACTGGCTAACTTCTCAAATACAATTTCAAATTATGTCAGAAAAGTGCCTAAACCATTCATAATCTTTGACACAGAGATCCCACTACTGTGCAAAAACCTCAAGGAAGACAGAAAGTTCCTATATATACCAAAATATTCATAGCAGTACGTGTTTGTGGTAGTTTTAAAACATGGGAATAAAATAGGTGGCCATTAATTAAGGAATGGATGAACAAATCATGGTGATATTATTGCACCCAAAAAACTCATATGAGAGAAAGATGGGAAGACTTTTATGAACTGATTCAAAGTAATATAAGCACATTCTATAGAGAATGACTATAGTAGCAATGCAAAAGAATTCTAAAAGGAAGCTTAACTTTGAATAATTATAATGACCAAATTCAGAGGATAGATGATGAAACCTACTACCCTCCTTTGATCAGAGAAGTGGGAGACTTCATAGGCAGGATTTTTGCTATTCACTGACAAGCATGGATGTTGTAATGACTGGTTTAACCTCACTGTTTTTCTTTGTTACATGGTAAAATTCAATGATACGGGTAGAGGAACAAGAATGAGGCTATATCCGGAAATGACTGGTTTTAACACCAATATTTTTTTCAAAATGTTAAAATCTCTGATTGCAGTCTTCTACTAAAGACCCCTTTTGAAGTCATACTATGGAATACAAATTACTGGGCACTCTTAAAGTACTGGCCATTCCTACCAATCAAATAATTCAACATTAAGCACCTGCTATGGACCAAGCATTGTGTTGGCATTAGGAACACAAACACAAAAATAAAACAGTCCCTGCTCTGAAGGTCTTACATTCTACTGGAGGGACATCACATATTCCCAAACAAGTAAGCTGGAAAGTCTTCAAATATGGATCTAGTGATGAACTGTATGTCTGTGACTGGAGGGCAAGCCTAACTCAATTTGGAAAGGCTCATCAATGGAAAATTGGACACCAGAGAATGAATATTTTCAGAAATTTATAAAGATTATCTCCTAAGGCATGGAAGGGATATAATGTGCTCAAATGGAAAGAACTGACTTACCAATAAAAATCAAGGACTCTATGGCCCCTGAGAAGGAAACTGTCTAGTGAGTGCAAATTTTTAGATATATTATCTTCAGGACTCTCACCAAAAAAAACATGATCACTGGCTCATAGATTTACAAGGTTGAATTGGTCTACCGGGGTCCATACTTAGACCTATATTTTCCTCTTTGTGTGAATTTTCCTGTGTAAGTAATCAACCTCAAGGAGCATGTGCACAATCTTCGAGGAGACCTTGTGAATTCAAGAAGTCCAGAGGTCCTGAATCCACTGAGGGAAGGTTGCTAGCTGCTGGGTTTCTTCATCTGACAAAATAAACCAGCTACAAGAAGAGAATCAGTCAAAGTCTAGCCTGCAGACATGCACTGTTGTTTGGACAGTGCAGAGCCAAAGTGAAATGCAGAATACACACTCAGCAGTCCTACTTTATGCTCTCATACGGTTTGAGTCTCAAACTCCCAGGAGCATATAACATAGTTTATAAGTTAAGTTACTGAGTCTTCTTTTACATTATTCTGTCAATGCACACTGTGCATCTTTGATGTTTAATGTTTCTTTGTACATAGGGAAAAAGTATATGTCCCATACCTGATTCATATTGTACATCAAGTATCTTTTTTAACCACCCTCTTCTTGTTTTGGGACAACTCTAAACAAGAGCTCAAACCCAAGTACTAAGCAATTTTTTTCCTGGAGCACAAGGGTAGGGAACTTAATGAGCTAAAAAGTGTGAAAAAGGGAGCTTAGCCCCCACTACCATTAAAGGCTATGTCCCCTCCCCACACCTGAACCTGGTCCAAGCACATTCATAGGCTAGAAGGGAAGGGCCCCTTAGGGAGAGGGAGTTGGCACAATATCCCAACCCCTGGGCTCAGCAGTAGTTTTTTAATGTTAGAATAATATAGTAGCACTTTTAATAGTAGCAAAGAACTGAAAACAAAGTAAATACCCACTGGTTGGGAAATGGCTAAACAAATTGTGGTACCCAAATGTAATGGAATATTACTACACCATAAGAAACAATGAATATAAAGACTAGAGACCATCACAAAAAGACATGTTAACTGATGCAAAATGAAGAAAACAGAAGGAAAATGATGTACACAGTGATTACAACAAAATAAATAAAAAGAACCACACACACACACACACACACACATTCCTGAATGTTTAATGTTGGATTATTTGATTGGTAGTAACCAAGCTTAGCTCCAAAGAACAAACAGTAGAAATTCATTCTTTCTTTGGAATGATGGGGGAGACTATGGATACATAGAATTTTTAACAGATCGTCAGATTCCATTGATGTGTCTCATTTTGTACAACTCTTTCCCCTTTCCCTTATTTTTCTTTTTTTTTTATTCCTGTTCCAAGTTATGGATGGCTCTTTGGTAAGGCATGGAGGGAAGGATACTTTTGGAAATACAGGTAATGTGGGGTTTTTTTAAGTTATTAATTTTTAAATAAACCAAAAAAGCAAGGGGCAGGATAAGGAATCAAGCTAAGGACCACGGCTCCAAAAACAAATGGTCTTTCCACTGTGCCAGGGTACAGCTCCCTTCCTTTGTACAATGGAATTAGTAATCCATATAAATACCTTGGCTTTATATTGCTGCCCCTCAGTTTCCATACTTGTTTTAGCTATACTACATGGGACAGAATCTTCCAATGATGACCTCAGCATCAGGGTACAACTGGCGACTTTATGTATCATATGGGGTTTCTAATGTACGGAGCTGCTGTGCTTGGGGAGTGGTCATGATCTGGCTCCCGGTAAATCCAAAGCCAAGCAATCATAAGCAATGCAGTTACAGGCCCCACTGAACCTGCTTATTGTTTCTGTGGAAACTTTTTTAGGTTTGTACTACGACAATGAGGTCAAAAATGTTCCCCTGTCTCGTCATCATGATCATACTGTTATTATTAAGTCAGTAACAGCAACAGAAAAGACCTCAGATTTAAATCCTGAAAAACAAGTTACACAGTGACTATAACAATGTCAAGAGAGACAAAGAGAAAGAGGAGGAGGAGAAGAGAGGGAGGGAAGGAGGAAGGGAGGAAAGGAAGGAGAAGGAAGGGAGGGAGGGAAGGAGGGAGGGAGAAAATTAACATTATATAAACCAAACTTGGACACAAAGAAATGAGAATGAACTCCTCTTCTTCTATGCAGAAAATACTGCATATACCGTAGGACTCAAATGAAGGGTTAGTTTTGTTGTACTGCTTTTTTCCCTTTTTTTATTCTTTGTTGTAAGGAATGACTGAATGAAGGGGAAGGGATGTACTGAGAAATGAAGATGATGTAAAACTGATTTTTAAAACTTTAAATCTTAGAACCCCTTCCAAAAGCTGGGCTACTCAATAGTTAATATGTCTGGGCCCTGTCTAGCCCTCACCTGGGGTCATGGACTGCCAGCATATGGACCCACATGCTTCCCAGGCTGGTCCATCCATATGTTTGGAGATGTCAGCTGTTTGCCCCTGAATACCAGAGGTCACAGTATCTGCCTCTGCTGAGTGAGACTAAGGAAGCCCAGGGCCCTGGGGAGCCGAATTAATCCTTCTTCCATCCCCTTCCCTCAAGACCTTCTCTCAAGGGCTACTTGTGAGAGAATAGAGGGCCCCCTCTTTCTACAAGACCCCTGCTCCTGGGGGAAAACAGAGGACAGGAACCAGCAAGTAATAAGGTTAGGGGCGGTAATGCCATTTAGAAACTCCTGCCTTTCCACTTGCAGACCAAACTCGCACAGCTGTTTCAGCCAACACCCCTGTGAATTAGTCATCCCCTCACCCTGGCCCCCCTCCTCAGCCCAGCCCCCACGGCAACTAAACCAGGTGCAGCTGCAGATCTCCGGAGTCACTCATCAGGCTCGAGGGCGGCCCAGGGCTTCAGCTGGAATTTGGTTGCTCCCAACTGTTCAGGAACACACACACACACACACACACACACACACATGCATGTACACACATACACACACATGCGTGTACACACATACACACACATACATACACACACTCACTCACTCACTCAACCATTAGGTCAAATAAGAGTGGCAGGAACATCTGGAATTTCTGAAAAATGTACTGCAAGGAGAGGGGGCGAATCCGTCAGCTTGAAACAACACGGTACTGCACTCCCGCGGCTCTGTGTACAAAACCTTGTAAAAACTTAGGCACAGCTACTTCAAGGGTCAAACATAATCAACCATGTGTTGTTTCTTTTAAAGAAACAGGATCACTCTGCCTGTAAAACGCCAGACATCAGTTTTGCTCAAGCTGACTGGCCTCCAGTGACTTGAGGGACAAGAATCAGGGCCTTCTGCTTTCCCAGAACCGCTAGAGAAGTGAGTTCCAACAAGTGAGTGCCCACGATTGAGGGATGACTGAACAAGTTTTGGTATATGAGTATAGTGTAATGATAAGAAACAATGAACATAAAGAATTCTACAAAACTTGAGAAGACATATAACAAAATATGCAACGGCTTCAATAGTGCAAACCAAAAAAATGATGAAGTAAAAATCCAATGCTCTGTAATTGAATGATCAATTTTGGCCCCTAGAAGAGAGATGAGGCAACGAGGAAATGTACCTTTTCATAAAGAGGTGGGAAACTGAGGGGACAACATGTTGCACATATAGTCAGAGGTAGTTGACTTTGTTATCGCCTTTTCTTTGTGACAAGACAAGGTGGCCCACAGGAGTGTGGGAGGAGTGGGGTGGATGTCCAGAAAGGACTGTTCTGCAAAAAACACAAGGCATCCATAAAACTGGAAGGAAGGAGAGGGGAAAGGAAGGAAAACAGCCAAAATTAGAACCAAAATGCAAAACATGAACTGCCCTTAGCAGTGAAGTGACTTGCTCAAAGTTGTATGGTGAGTTTGTGATTTTTTTTAAGTCATTTCTCTGCCAAAGAGATTTAGGGTAAGAGAATAAGCTAAAGTCCCCCTTCCTCTGGAAGGCGTCATAGGAAAATAGATCATTGTAGAACTTCCCTATGTTCTGTACTTCTACTATTTTGTTTCTTATTACTAGACATTCAGGACTTGCCTGAAACAGGAGTGAAGAACCAGTAGCCTCGAGGTGACATGTGGTCTTCTTGGTCCTTGGGTGTGGCCTTTTGACTGAGTCCAAGTTTTACAGAGCAAATCCTTTTATTAAGGGGATTTGTTCTGTGAAGTTTGGAATTACTTGAAGACTTGAAGACCTAGGACCACATGTGGCCTCAAGGTCACAGATTCTCCACCCCTGCACTAAGCAGTTGGTACAGTGGGAGATCTGAAAGGCAGTATTGAACAGTGGTCAGGGCCAAGAACCTAGAGTCAAGAAGACCTGAATTAAAATCTGGTCTTAGTCATTTACTAGCTGTGTGACCCTAGGCAAGTCACTTAACCTTTCTGACTTCAGTTTCTCCTTTCTGTAAGACAAGGGAGTTGGACTCAATGCCCTTTAAAGATTCCTTCTAGCTCTAACTCTATAATCTTGTAACTCTAAAACACAGCATCTTCAGGGTTGAAAGGGTCATCAGAGGTATAACCTCTCATCTGATGACTCCCCTAACAAGTAAGATTAATTCAATTTCTGCTTAAGTACTTCCCAGGATGGGAAATCCACTGCCTATTAAGTACAACTTCATTACTGGACAATTCAGAGAGGAAAGCTGAAGTCTGTCTCCCTCAAAACTTCTACTCCTTCCTGAGCACTCATTCTTGTCCCTGGATCCCCCTCTTCCAGGAGATGGCTCTTTCAAATATTTGAAGGCAGAATGACATGGCTGTGAAGAAACTTTGGTTTCATCTAGTTCATCCCATTTATATTACAAATAGGGAAAGTGAAGTTCAGAGAAATTCAGCAACTCACCCAAGGTCAACACAGCTAGTAACTGACAGAGTGCAGAACACGGTTGCATTCTATACCAGGCTATTCCATCAATTATGTTCTTTCTATATCTTTTCTTCTTCATCCAACAGGGTATTTACAAAGCTGACTTTCCTGATTCCAGCTAACCATGTGTGCTAGCTCAGTGCTTGGGCTCTCTGTAGATTAAAAAAAACAACACCCTGTCTTCTTCCCATCATGTATGACTCAGTAATAAAAGGGATGATAAAGAATTACCCCTTTTAGCCAGTGAACAAAAAGGAATTGGTGACTCTTTAATCAAGCTCTTTGAAAAGGGCTTCTGCCATTCTTCTCAAGGGCTTCTGCCATTCTTCTCATCCTCAGAGCATAAACAGGAACCTCAGAGCATGGCAAGAGTTGAGGTGAAGGGCAATTCAATCTCTTCCCTACTTTGGTCAATGACAACTAAAGTATATGCCCTGCCTAGGATAACCTGACCTGGGATCTCAGCTCTAGATGCTGTTTCCATTTTGTTTCTTCATGAGTATAGGTAACTGAACATCAACCAGGCTTAGAGTAAATTTGTGAGTTTGAGAAGTCTTGGAGGTCCTTGCCTTATCAGGTCAAGTTGACTGGAAGCAAAGGAAGTTTCAGAATTAGAGAATATGACCACTGATGAGAGGAGTCCAAGACCTGACTTCACTGAAGGCTTTCCAGTAGACATGGAATCTGGTGGGACGATGCAGAACCAAGTTGAACGGCAACAATGTCTATTCAGCAATATTGCAAGGGCTGCATGAGGTTTAAAACTTATCCTCCTGAGAGAGTGTAACAGTAGTTATAAGTAAAGTGACTGAATTCACTTTGTCTTTCTATCAATAAACACTTTTGAGTTTGGCCCTTTTCTTAAATAAAGGAAAGAAATGCCAGTGTCTTACTTGATCCACACTGGACATCTTGTACCTTTCTACTCCCTCTCTTTGGGGGAACCCTAGATGTGAGCCAAAACCTAAGCTTTCAGGATTTTTCCCCCGGAGCAGGGTTGAGGGTATGATGAACCAAAAAGTCTGAGAAAAAGGAGTCTGATCTGTCTCCCTGCCAAGGGTTGAACCCTATACAGACTAACACCTGGATTTAGAGCAGAGACCCTTAGTGCAGAGAGAAATGACACAATGTCCCTTCCCTTTGGGCCCAGTTAGACTCAGGTTAACCACCCTCAGTTCCTGCAACAATTCTCCTTTGACCAACTCCCCTGACCTTGAGTCAGAATGGAAACCGTGAAATTGAGGAAAGAAGCTAGGCAAGATCTGGAAGCCAGGATCGTGTGAAAATAGATGACCTGTGGGTGACTATAAACAAGAAAGCAAGAATTTAAGGATGAGATAAGACATAAAGGCTGATAAATTTTTTGAAAAGAAGAGATGTTCAGGCCAATGTCTTGAAGAATAAAGAGCCAGAAGAAAATGTAAGAGATAAGACAGAGAAGCTGTCTGGATACAGAATCCCCAAGGACAACGTGTGAATCAGGGACCAGCCAGCACGATTCGTGATTCCCAATCTGATATATATGGAGTCTATCTTAATGTGTGCTCTGAAAGTCTCACGATGAAATAACAAATGAGACATCGAACAGGGAGATGCATGCTCATCAGAGGTGTGTGCTGCTGTCATGGAGCATGCAGGGTTCAGAGCACAAATAGAAAATGCAATCTCTACACAGGGTGAAGTTTTCCAGAATATTTCAGATGACATTATGTTGGTTGTATCGAGTCCTGGAATACCGCAGTCTCTTTAAATGAATGATAAAATCATCCAAATGAGTTCTGCACAACTACAAATCTAGGAAAAACAAAGAAAAATTCCCATTGTCAAGGCTGTGATATGCAAGTAGACAGAAAATCTAGAGATTATCTACTGAGCTTTGTTTAGTCATTTTAGCCATGTACAACTCTTTGTGACCCCATTTGGGGCTTTTTTTGGCAAAGGTACTGGAGTGGTTTTCCATTTTCTTTTCCAGCTCATTTTGCAAATGAGGAAACTGAGACAGATAGGGTTAAGTGACTCACACAACTAGGAAGTATCTGAAGTCAGATCTGAACTCAGAAAGAGGAGACTCTAGGCCCAGCACTCTATCCACTATGTCCCCTAACTGCCCTACTTGTATAGACATATGGGGATAAATTTTTCATAGGTATATACGTATATACACACACACACACACACACACACATTTGTATTTATTCATCTATATACTTATTCTATGTATGTATGTGTATACATACATAAGTATGTGTGTATAAATATATATGTCCATGAAAGATATAGGTGTCTGTAAAAGATATACAGAGATCTATATTTCTATCTATATATGCATATATATAGATATCTTTATATATCAGTCTATCTATTTACTTATATCTTTCACAGACACTACAGATGCAATGGACTGGACCCAGGAGGAGAGCAGGAGAGAATGGCCTTTGGGAAACTGAACAGATTTTTTTCAATGATCTCAAATTTCTCTGTGAAACTAAGTCTTTTCAGCATCAATAGTCTTCTGGTGATACTAGATGATTATAAGTCCTGCCATGGAAAATTACTATCCTTGAAGAATAAGCATCACAGATCACCAACAGGGTAATAGAAGGAGTCTAAGTGAACGGCAGTATACCACCAGCAAAACTTGTCTAGGAGAAGCAGCATAGAAGACATCAACAGATAGTTTATGATTGGAAAAGGAAAAGAATCAGTCATATATCAAAGTGGGGGCTAAGTGACAGACTGCCCACATACTCCAATGGCATCCACACAACATTAAGGGATTTGGAGTATCTCCTGTGGATAGTTTAGAGGAGGACATGGATGGATACAAGTCTCATGGGAGGAACTGCCAACGATACCATTGAAGGAAGTAGCTATATGAAGGATATCATGGGTCTATAAAGGTAATTATAATTACATGCATATCTTTATAAGCACATGAAAAGAAATATTATTTTCCTTCCCCTACCTCATCCTTCAATGGATCTATGATCTTATCCATGTAAATGCTCTCTTCAATGGTAACAAATCACAACCTATCCATAGTCTCTAATTCTGGGCAGTTCTTATCCTTGTCCTGCAAAAATCTTCCATAGAGAAATGGCCCAACATGACAGAAGCATTTCTTTTTCATGTAGTAGCACAGCACTGGGTCTGTTCATCTGTTGTTCTTACTCTCTCTACATGACAACCTCACTTCCTTTTCCATTTATACATCTGTTATATGATAACTTGCATGCAAGTTATCACTAGTCATATGCTTCGGCCTGCCTTTTTCCCCTTCATGTCACCACATTGCCCTTTGGATCACTCACAATTTTGGTTCTCCAGAGAATGGGCTATTGCTATGATTCTCAGCCACACAGCAACACCGGATGAATATTGACATTAAAGATGGGTTTGTACATCAGGGAGCAGCTTGGGGTTATTAAAAGTACTATACAATTTCCCAAATGCAATCCTGGCTACTCTCTTTGGACTATTCAGTTCAGAGCTTAGCTCACTATCCATCTCTGCTTCCTACTTCAGATAAATGCATTCATGCATGAAATAAATCAGATATTCCTATAACCATGCAAACATACATATGCATATATGCAAACACATACAGACTACTTTATCACACTGTGAGAGAAGCACAAAGTCAAACAAATGATAACGCATTAAATCCTACCAGCCTCAGCCTACTTTCCCACCATTCTCTGCAATCCAAATAAACTAACCTTTTCTCTGATGTTCATCCTCTCTTTTCCATCTCCACAGCATGCACTCCCTGTTTACCTCTGCCTCACAGAATCCTTCTATCCCTTCATACTTGAGCACCACCTTCTACAGGAAGAGTTTCCTACTTTTAAACTATATTGCTTTTATTATTATCTATATTTATTCTGTAGATACTTATACATGGACTTGTCCTCTCTCCCATTCGAATGTTAGATCTTTGCAAGTTGTGATTGCCTCAGCACCGTTTTCGTACCACTAGCACTAAATACAATGCCTGGAATACAGTCAACAAGTCAAGTCAACAAGCATTTATTAAGCACCTATCATGCTACTTTCGCTGTTGTGTCCCCTGGGACCAGTATAATGCTTTTTTCAGAGTAGATACTTCATAAATGTTTGTTGAATTTTTAAACTAAGTATACTTCTTTGGGTCTTAATTTTCTCATTTTTAAAACAAGGGAGTAGGAACAGGAAATTTAGGTTCCCTTCTAGTTCCAAATCCTAAAAGAACAGGGAGAGTTCTGAACTTTAGCTCCTCTGACCAATGCCCACTTGTTGGTTTAGGGCTCTTTCCAGAGTCCCGTACTAAAAATGCAGTATAAGACTTCCCCTTGAATTCATGTATATATTCCCATTAGCAGATATATTTCTTATATGTAACCATATACATATTACCAAAAACAACAGGAATGTACAAATATATGTTCATCTCAATTACAAAAAGGGTC
This sequence comes from Bettongia penicillata ogilbyi, assembly GCA_023548195.1. Classification (NCBI taxonomy): domain Eukaryota; kingdom Metazoa; phylum Chordata; class Mammalia; order Diprotodontia; family Potoroidae; genus Bettongia; species Bettongia penicillata. The sequence continues at coordinate 3,030,544 of JAJHZJ010000197.1, forward strand.
ATGGTGAAAAGCAAATAGGGGCACAAAGAAGTACTATTTAAATTCTTTAGGGTACGGGCCCCGTTCAATATCCCATCAACAATATTTGGACTACATGGCCTAGCTCCTTCCTTCCTAAAGTGACTTCCTCACTGTGGCAACCCTCCTCCCCCCAGCCACCACCAGTCATAAAACGACCTTATGTTTGAGGACAGTGTCAAAGCAAACAAGCCACAAAAAAGGAAAGGGCAACCCTGCTTTGGCCCCATGAAAGTCCTTTGGCTTGGGCCTCCTGCTTTGTCCACTGGGCTGGGCAGCCTTACTCCTTATTTGGACTGAACTGGAAAGTCATTGAGGCAAATCCTACCTCACTGCCCTGGCAGGGGCCCAGCTAAGCAGCCGTTGGGAGAGCTTTCCCTAGTCCCGCTCAGCTATGTTACACGAAAATAAAACGTGAGCCTATTTGGGATATGCACAACACAACAGGAGGAAGCAGTAAAAACTGCTGACATGGGTTACCTTGAACATTTTCCTTCTCAAATATACACTGAGCGAGGAGACAGAATTTTCCTTTGCTTCCTTCTTTTCGGGAAAATGCTCCTCCACGCCATGGTTCTGTGTTTACTAATGTCTTGACTTTTCAGCTCTTCCAGCTGTACAAGGGAGATTCTCTCTCTTTGCCATTCAAAGTGGCCCCTGTTCCGACCTGTTGCCCATAATATTTGGTTCCAGACCACATGGCCACACTGGCTTCTCAAAGTCTGGCTCAGAAACCAAATAAAAAGCTTTTCATTTACACTCAAGTTTATGTGTAGCAACTCAAGAGCCTTATTTTCATGCCTCACATGGCTCCCACCTGAATAAATTCATTTTAAGTACCACTTTTCCATTTGCTGATTATGGAACTGTTGGGAGGTCTGTCTGACTGCCTCTTCTGCTCCAGGGGATGCTACTCACAGGTATGCAAGATGATCCCTCAGGGACCAGGAAAGGATATCAACACCACTCTTATCAGATGGCAATTAGTACAAGGCACCAAATCGTCTCGTGCACCAGTTTGAAGAACTGGATGATAGTGGAAGTCAGATTCTGATTAGGGTTATTCTCAGTAGTGATGAGACAGAGATAAAGAATGGGAAGAAAAAAGACAGGGACAGCTTCAGAGATCATTCAGAAGAATGATTTAAAAAATGAAGCATGTCATGAGATAGTACCTTTTAAATGACTTACCTAGAAAGCTGCATGCATAGATAGCATGTGCGTGTGTAAGTGTGTATGTGTACATGTGTGTGTGCCTCTGTATTTGTACTCTCAGACACATAGGTTTCACTGTCAGAAATATTTAAGTACCAATTTAAACATCATACTATGTTAGGCACTACATGAAGAAACTTAAACAGACCCCTTCCCTCTCCTCCAGGACTTTGTCATCACAATACAGCACAAACACATATCCTTATACAGGATACTTGAGAGGCAATATGAAATAAATGGATAGTGCTAGTTATAGTATCAGGAAGACCTGGGTTCACATCCTGTTACCTCAGACACTTGCTATGTGACCCTGAATAAGTCACGTAATTTCAGTAAGTTTCAGTTTCATCTTCTGTAAATGGAGATCATGATACCAGAAGCATCTACCCCACAGGGGAAATAATGCATGTAAAACATCCTTTAAACCACAAAGTACTATGTAATGTCAACTTTTCTTTCTTTTTTTGTCCAGACCTTTGATTTTATTGATTTGGAGAAGTCCTAGTGTGGAAATTCCCTCCATTAATATATATCAGCAACTCATCTTTAACTTATGGTCTTAGAATTACCTAAAGCCATTGAAAGATTGGGTGGTTTTGCCCTTAGTGAAGCAGTTAATGTGTCACAAGTAGGATTTGACTGACTCTAAACCATGCTATCATTTATCACTCCGCTATATTAGTAGTAGTAGGAGGAGGAGGAGGAGGAGAGGAGAAAAATGTTGGAGATTCTCAGCAGGGATGGGAGTGAAGAAGGCATCACAGAAACTGTTAAAGATTGGGAAGGCTTTTCAAAAGCATCTGATCCAAACTTCTCATTTTACCCAGTGGAATGAAGTAGCTTGCCCAAGGTCATTCAGCAATTTAGAGGCTAAATGGGGACTCAAACCAGGGTTTCATGAGTTTTAGTCTGTATTTTCTTGCCTCTACACCATGCTGTCTACTTCTTCAGGGCCAGACAGGAAAAGGAAGAGCAGTGCAAGCTAAAATATCCATCTGCACACATAGAATAAAGTCACTAAGATGAATCTACCTATTGCCTCTAGGGAAGAGCTTCAGAATGAAATATGACATTGGATGTGCCAATATGAACCCAATTTTGCCAATAAGTTGAGAAAAACACAGGGGTTCACAGACGGTTGAGGAATAAGCCAGTGTGTCTTTGTCAGTCCTGAGAATTAAACTGAGCAATCTAATGTAGAGAAGGAAGGAAGGAAGGAAGGAAGGAAGGAAGGAAGGAAGGAAGGAAGGAAGGAAGGAAGGAAGGAAGGAAGGAAGGAAGGAAGGAAGGAAGGAAGGGTTTATTAAGTACCTATCTGTGCCAAGAGCTTTACAAATGTTACCAACAACCCTGGGAAGTAGGCACTGTTACTATTCTCATATTATGGCTGTAAAAACTGAGGTGGACAGAGGTTAAGTGACTTGCCCAGGGTCACACAGCTAGTGAGTGTCTAAAGACTTACACAGTACTTTCTCACTTCAGGCCCAGCACTCTATCCACTATGCCAGACAGGAAGACTTGAGTAAGAATACTGCCTTAGACACTTAATAGCTATATGACCCTGACCAAGTCACTTTACCTACTTGCCCTCAGTTTCCTCATCTGTAAAATGAGGGCACTGGATTCAAAGGTCCCTTCCAACTCTAAATCTGTGATTCTTGGAGTTCCTAGAAACTCCCTCAAACTTCATTCTGTGAGGAAAGGGAAAAGGAGGGGAAGATTAAGAATTATATTTAAATTAAAAAACCACTACCTCTAAGAGAGAGAAGTTTGTTTACAGAGCTACAGCTTTTGCTGCTGAAATGAGAAGGGTGAGCTCTCCTGTGGAAGAAAACAAGAGATCAACAGGTCTCCCACTGGTCCCCCATCCACCAAACTCAACAGAAGAGATGTAATCGTAGGCACCTATTAGAATGGAAAGATCTGAGTTTAAAATCTCCAAAGATGGTCTCTTTGGTTCCACCTCCCTCAGACCTTGGGACCTTGAGGGCCTCTGTGGGCCTCAGTTTCCTCATCTATAAAATGTGGCAGGTGGTCTAGATGACCCTGAAGGGCCCTTCCGGCTCTAAATCTATGATCCTAAAACAGTATCCAGTTCTGAAAGACACAAACACACTGGAAAACACACCTCTAATTGCTGGGGGGTGGGAAGCAGGTGTTTTCAGAAAAACTAGTCATTCTGGAAAGACCTGCAATACAACTTTTAAACAGCTTTCCCCTTGTGGCAAAGGGCCCATGAGACCGGATGGCTGTAGACACCTATCATTTAGCCTCAATAATACTGTATGGCCATTATGGAGGTCTGATGGAAATGACAGAGGAGTTATAAATGAAATAAAATGTGGGAAGAGGAGGGGAGAAGAAGGGAACCAGGTGTTAGGTGACCTAGGGTCTAATAATAGTTCTTCTACAGCTGAATGGCACATCTATTGCTTACTACCTGTGTGACCTGCAGTTTGTCCATTCACTCACCCCTCTATATATCAATTCCCTTATCAGGAAAATTGGTTGGTCTAGCTGATCTCTAAGGCCTTTTCCAGCTGTGACTTTATATGTATTTACAAGTTTACTCAGGATAAGGGTGGGACTCATTTATGTGGGGGGCTTTTTGGATCAAGGCCCTTCTGCCCCATCCCCAGAAATAAACATATCCACCACTCTAGTGAAAGCGTGCTTTTCTCTCTCTCTGGGACCGTAAGGACCCAGAAACTTTGATATACACACATACAAGTCCCACTGGTCATGTGATGCCCTAACACAAGTTGAGTCATATCACCATTTCAAGCAAGCCTTAAAAGATTTTTCTGTCTCAGAGATGCTTGGCATTTTTGTGACAGGTTTTGAAGTTAAAGGTTATGGGCTGTTACCCATGATTCTCCCTCTTGTCTTTTTTCTAATGCACAGGAAAATTACATCAGACCTCCTTTTGTCTACAAGATCTACCCTGCTCTTTAGCAGACCAGATAAATGTCACTAAACTGAAAACTCCCCACACAGCAAAGAGGCTGTGAAGCAAGAATGTTGGCAGTCATGGACTTCATGCACCATCTAGAAGACCATTCAACCAATGCCCCTCCTTCAGGCAGGAACTTACCTGGACCATTCCCAGACACAGGAAAAAGTATCCTTTTCTTAAAAATCCACTACCTGAATTTGATGCTGGAGGCAGAGCACTACAAAGGAAAGAGCATGGAATTGGAGGCAGAAGGCTTCTGTTGAAATCCCTGCTCAGCTGTTTACTAACTGTGTAACCACAGGCAAGTCTACTTACCTCGTCTTCTTTTTCACATCTATAAAATGAAGTGACAAGAGAAAGTGATCAATAAAGTTCTTACCAGCTCTAAGTGTGCAATACTAAGGTTGTTTTTGATGTTGTCTTGGCCTTAATGCAATACCTTGTACATAGGAGGTATTTAATAAATGCTTACCTGAATATAATTGAGATGTCAATACACCATTCAACCAGAGCTTTCCTCCTCCTAGGATCTCAAGGCTTCCTTCAAATTCCAACTAAAATCTCACTTGCTACAAGAAGCCTTTCCCAATTCGCTTTAATGGCAGGTCCTTCCCTCTGAGATGACCTTCTCTTTAGCCTGGATATATATAGATTTTGCCTTCTACATTAAATTATGATGCAGCCTAAAGCGGGTCAAATAGTATATACCAAAGACAGGACTTGAACACGCGTCTTCCTGACTCGGAAAGCAAACAAATCTTTACCCCCTACACTGTATTGCCTCTCACTTCTCCTGCTATTCAGCTGTTGTTGAGTCATTTCCTGACTTTTTTTTGGCAACGATACTAGATTGATTTGCCATTTCCTTCTCCAGTTTATTTTACAGACTAGGAAACTGAGGCAAACAGGGTTAGGTGACTTGCCCAGGGTCACACAGCTAGTAAGTGTCTGAGGTCAGATTTAAACTCAGGAAGATGAGTTTTCCTGACTCTAGGCCCAGTGCTCTATCCACTGCACCACCTAGCTGCTCCCTATTATTCAGTACTGGATTGTAATGTCTAGTTTCAGAGATAAGGAGTAAAAAGTCAAATGAAGAAACCCTATGGTGGATAAGGGTTGGCTAAAAATATCTTGTAGTCTCAAGTAGCCAAAGGCTGTATCTCATTAGTATACATAACACTGTAAAATGAGCAGGGTTAATTAAATATTGTTAAAAAAAAGAAAAAGTAGATCTTTCCACCTTAACAGAGACATCCAGGTTTATGCCCAAATAGTTGTCTCTGATTTCCCCAGGAAGCTGCTGGAGCTTCTCTGTAAAGTGACTCTCCATCAACACACACACACACACACACACACACACACACACACACACACACTCCTTGAATCTCTAATTCAGAGAAACAAAGGCAGTTACTAGTCAGATTAACTCAAGCAGATGAAGTAGAATTCTACTATTTATCCAAGTCCCAAGGAGCAGGTTCCCCTCTGGTTTCCACCTTCATCTCTCCCAGCCAGTCAAATCTGGGAATCTTAAGGATTAAGATTCCTTTAAAAAGATATAGCAGGTCAAAAGAGTTTTAAGGCAGTTTTAAGAGGATGAAATAAAAGCTATCTACAGTCATATGAAAACAAATGCTCTAAATCACTATTGATTAGAGAGATGCATCTCAAAACAACACATCACACCTATCAGATTGACTAACATATCAAAACAGGAAAATGATAAATGTTGGAGAAGATGTGGGAGAGTTGGATCACTAACTCATTATTGGTGGAGCTATGAGCTGATCCAACCACTCTGGAGAGCATGGAGAGCAAATTTGGAACTATGCCCAAAGGGCTACAAAAATGTGCTTACCCTTTGACCCAGTAATATGGCTTCTAGGACTGTATCCCTAAGAGATCAAACAAATGGGAAAAGGACCCACATGTACAAAAATATTTATAGCAGCTCTCTTTGTGGTGGTCAAGAACTGGAAATCCAAGGGGATGCCCATTAATTGGGGAATGGCTGAACAAGTTGTGGTATATGAATGAAATGGAATACTACTGTGCTATAAGAAATGATGAGCAGGCAGATTTCAGAAAAACCTGGGAAGACTTACATGAACTGATGCTGAGTGAAGTGAGCAGAACCAGGAGAACATTATACACAGCAACAGTCATAGTGTACAAGGACTGTTTTTGACCAAGGACCTAAAACATTTCCAAAGGACTCATGAAAAATGCTATCCACGTCCAGAGAAAGAACTATGAAGTCAGAACCCAGAATGAAGCAGACTCTTTTCTGTTATGTTTTTTTTTTGTTTTCCTCATGGCTTCTCCCATTCATTTTAATTCTTCTATGCAATATGACTAATGTGAAAATATGTCTAATAAAAATATATGTGTAGAGTCCATATAAGATTGCATGCTGTCTTGGGGAAAGAGGGGGAGAAAATTTAAAACTTATGGAAGTGATTCTTAAAAACTAAAAACAAATAAATTAATAAATTTTGGGGGAAAAAGAACGATAAAGCAGATTGAAAAAAAAATCTAAAATAAAACCAACAAGAAAAAAAGGGTCAGATAATCTGTAAGACCAGATTTGTTATTTTGTAAAGTTCATCAGTCGCTACTCTCTTCTGAGAACCTAAAGCTTCATAGGTCAAAGCTGTTCATCAAAGCTGCCTACTATCCAACTGCTTTCCCAGACCCACATCCCATTTCTGGGAGAAACGATACCCACTCCAGAGATCCCTTGTGCAACCTGTGTTCTAAAGCAAGGGTTAAGGAGTCAGAAGGACAACAGTCTTGTGGCAAGGGAAAGGCTCACATTTAAGAAAACACTTCATTAGAGACCTTTTTCTCCTAGGTTAAAAAAACATATTGTGTGCTACTATGAATCATCAAGCCCACTTATACTTGGTTGCGTTTTTATAGCCAATGAGCTACAGCAGTACTAGCAGCAGAAATTCTGTCTTTGAACAGTCCTGGTCTAAAATTATCTAAAGACCCAGTCTCTGCTTCCTCAAATACAGCAGCAAACATTTCACATATGCATACCCTTTGACCTTTTGGTCCCAATCTGCAGCTTGCAAGTTTTCTATAACTTGCCCATCCTTTTCTGTTTCCCCTCTGAACACCTGAGCGGTAGCAGTGCGCAGACTGGCATGGCTAATAAATTATCACTGGACCTCTTTTTAAAAAGTCCTTCTGAATGTGAAAGGGTTATCCCAGGCTCCCTAACCCTGTGGTATCTTCTTACTCCTACATTTTTTAGCAGGGTTTCTCATTTTTAGAGAGTAATCTTCACCGAGAAAAGAAATTTAAACATTCCCAAGGGGAGAGGGAGAAAAAACAAATACCTTACATCTCTCAGGGCCCCATCTGTTCTAAGTCTTTCCCCCCACAGGATGTAATTGCTGAAAAGCCAGAAAAATATTCTTTCTTCTTCCAACATTCAACAGGGCCTGGCATGCAAAGAGAAGAATGGTCTATGGCTCTCTGCATGTTTCCATTCTGTTTTCTGGTCCATGTGCTGCCAAATAACACTGGATCCATTAAACAAGCACAAGATTTTGAAAGAACTCAGTAGGGTCAGTGTTGTTAATAGCTGTCCTAGGTTTGAAATGGACACTGATTTCCTATCAATCTACTTTGCTCTTGGAGGATTCTGGATTTACTGAACCGCCCAGTGATTTTTGCAGATTTCTCAGCCCCACTGTATAGACACAGACTATTAATAGGCCCAGGTCTTACAGTCAGCTCTTAGGGCCTAATAATGTCAGGTCTGGAGTCTAGAAAGGGAGTATTTGGAATCAGAAGAACTGGACTTTAGTGAGTCCAAGCAAGTTTATTTTCAATGAGCCTTAAAATACATCACTCCACTAAGGCCTCAGTTTCCCTATCTCTAAGATATAAGGGGTTGGATTAATACTATCTAACTTCCCTTCCAACTTTGATATTTTATGGATGAACCCTAAATATGAATGAAAAGGAGCCTGGATTCTAGGAGTGGTAGCAAGAAGTCTCCTATTCCTCTGAGGCTGCCAGTATTTCTAGGTGTCCCATCAAGGCCTATTGAAGGTAATTTTCATGATTCTGGAGTTAGTATAAGGTGAATGGAATTTTCTTATCCCAAGCTAAATCCTAAATATTCCTGCTGAGCCTAGAAGACATCCTTCTGGGAGGGCAGGGAACCCTCAAGTGAGAAAAGGAAAAAAAAAAAAAAGCACATGACCTCAGGGACTTTCTTTGTACCAGTCAGTTATGCCTATGATAAGCTTACCAAAGGAACAGAAAATGTATTGACTAGTCCTACCAACATATGTTAAAGTGATGTTGCATACCTTGCTGAAATAACATTGCCTAAGTTGTGAGACCAGACTCATCAAGTACTATCATTTTGGAAGGTACCCACAGCCTGTGGCAACGAGGAAATTAAAGGAATTTTATAGTATGCTATAAACTCTTTTGTTGTGGCTGTTCAAGTCGTGTCTGACTCTTTGTGATTCCATTTGGGGTTTTCTTGGCAGAGATCCTGGAGTGTTTTGCCATTTCCTTCTCTAGATCATTTTACAGATGAGGAAACTGAGGTAAATAGAGTGAAGTCATTTGCTTGGGGTTACACAGTTAGTAAGCATCTGAGGCTTGATTTGAACTCTGGTCTTCTTGACTCCAGGGCCAGTGCACTATCCATTGCCCTGTTTAGTAGCTGCCCTCTGCCCTAAACAGAGTTCTAAGGAAGGAAAGGGGACATTGACCTTGCTACTAAGGTTGGAGAAGCTGCTACAAAGGGCCATAATCAGAGATAAGGCTGACTCAGGTACTTAGGGGGACTCAATGTGACATCATGCCATTTTGTAGGCAGGGTGGCCTGGAGTTAGGAAGCCCTGAGTTCAAATTCAGCCTCAGACATTTCCTAGCTGTGTGACCCTGAACAAGTCACTTCACCTCAGTTTCTTCATTTGCGAAATAGGAACAATAATATCCATTACCTCCTAGCATTGTCATGAGGGTCAAATGTGATAACTGTAAAATGCATAGCACAGTTCCTGGCACATTGTAAATGCCATATAAATATTAACTATTGTTATTCTTATTATTAGTGTACCTTCAGCTATGTGTCTAGTAGGAATAGCACCCGGGGTATCCCAAATTGATTCCAGCTATTTGGGAGGAAGTACATGGACAGGGAAAGTAGGTTAAGGCAACAAAAAGTGGCCCTAAATGGATCCAGGTAAACCACTGGGTGTGGACCACTGAGATCCAATTAGGGGTTGACCTTTTAGAACAAGGCCAAGTCAGGACCAGTGCTGTTGGGTCACTGTTCACAGACAAGAAGCTTTAGATCCAGAGGCTGGAGACAACAAAGAGCACTGAAAGAAGCTGTAGTTGTTTGTTTGAATATTTATTGCAGTTTGGAAACATTCTCATTTAGTAAAGGAAAAGGGGGATTGAATGCATAAATCACTCTGTGATTCTCCCATCCAATGCCAAGAGACCAGTCAGGCCAAACAGAATGGAATCCAGAAAGAAGATGATTTCCTCAAGCTAGAGGAGGTGGATCCAGAACAGAGCAAAAGGAATGGTAAGAATTTATTTAGAGGTCATGTCATCGAGGACATTGTCCATTTCCTTGCTCATGGCCTTACATTTCACTTTTGGCCACAGAAGTCATCTTCCAAGTCATCAGTTTTCTTTTTCAGCTTGGCTACTGATCTCTCAGCAAATTCAGCATGGGTCTGAGCCTTCTTGAGTCAGTAGCTTTATCTCTTCTTAGTATGTTTTCTTTCTGGGAATTCTTTTCGTCAGTAACATTCAGACACTATAGGTTCTGGTCCATCAGCATGACCTGTTCAGCTCTCTGAGTCTCTGGCAAAGAGACTTAGTCAATTCAGCTCACTCCTCTGTGTGTTCTAAGCTCCCTTTCGATAGGTATATGAGGTCTAGGGCAATTATTAAATTTTAACTGTGAGCATTAACACCTTGGAAATATGCAAACATGTAAATCAGGGTTCACTTTATTATCCTGTTGATTTTTTAGGAGGTTACTAGATGGCTCAGTAGATAGAGTGCTGGTCCCGGAGTCAGGAAGACCTGGGTTCAGATCTGGCCTCAGATACTTAGGTATGCGACCCTGGACAAGTTACTTAACCTGTATTTGCCTTAATCCACTGAAAAAGGAAATGGCAAACCACACCAGTATCTTTGCCAAGAAAACTCCATGAAGAGTTCCGGAGTGTTATAATCCACACGATCATGAAGAGTTGGACAAGATTTAGCAACAAGAAGGTGATGGGAAAATGTTAATAATGCAAATGAATTTAAAAGTACGTCCTGGGTATATTTTTCCCAGAGAGCTGATTGTTAAACATTTACTAATACATCCTCACCTCAATGATCAATTTCCAGGTTATCTCCTTATATTTCCTATCTACCCTCCCTATAATATGCTTAGCCTCTTTAAACTAGATTTCTTATGGTTTCATCTTTTCATCTTTCAGGGTCAAATTTTCAATGACCTTCACACCTCTCACTCGGCAGTGGCCTTCTCTGCTTTTTCTACCCTCTCCAGGGCATCATTCTCCCAGGCCCTCAGGCTCACAACCTAGGAGTCACCTTGGATTTCTCATTATCTCTAACCCCCCAAATCCAAGCTGTTACCAAGATCTGTTGATACTCCCTTTGCAACATCTCTCCTATACACCCCCTTCTCTCCTCTGACATAGTCACCACTCTAGGAGCAGACCCTCATCACCTCACACCTGGACTATGATAGTAGCCTGCTGGGGGTCTGCCTGACTCAAGTCTCTCCCCACTCCAATCCATCCTCCATTCAGCCACCAAAGACACAGGTAGATGGCACAGTGAATAGAGCCTAGGCCAGGAATGGGGAACCTGCAGCCTCAAGGCTATATGTGGGATCCTTGGAGATTTGTTCTGTGAGGTTTGTAATCAGTCATCTTGATGACTTAGAGACTTCAGGTTCCCCACTCCTGCCTAGACCTTGGAGTCAAGAAACCTGAGTTCAAACCTAATCTTAGACACTTACTGGGCAAATCACTTAACTTCTGTTTGCCTCAGTTTCTTCAGCTGTAAAATGGGAACAGTAATAGCACCTCTCTTGCAGGATTGCTATGAGGATGAAATAAGGTAATATTTGTAAGGTACCTAGTATAGTACCTGGCGCATAATAGGTACTATATTCATTTCCTTCACTAAAGTGATTTTCTTAAAGGGCAAGTCTGACCATTTCACACACACACTCAATAAATTCCAGTGGCTCCCAGTCACTTCCAGGATCAAATATAAAATTCTGTTTGGCATTCAAAGCCCTTTACAACCTAGCTCCTATCTACCTTTCTAGTCTTCCTGCATCTTACTCCATCACATACTTTTTGTTCTAAGACATTGGCCTCTCTGCTGTTCCACTAAGAATACATTCATTCTATCTCAGTTCTGGGCATTTTTTCTGACTATCCCCCATGCCTGGAATGCTTTCTCTCCTCATCTCCACCTACTGGTTTCCCTGGCTTCCTTTAAGTCTCATCTAAAATCCTACCTTCTACAGGAAACTTTCCCCAACCTCTCTATTCTAACGCCTTCCTTCTGTGTATTATTTTCCATTTATCCTGTCTCTAGCTTGTTTTTATATATTTTCTTGCTGTTTCTTCCATTAGATTGTAAGGTCCTTGGGGCAGGGACAGTCTTTTGCCTCTCTTTGTATTCCCAGCACTTAGCACAGGACCTGCTTGATTATGTAATGTTGGGTGTGGTTCCTTAGTACCTGAACTCTTTTATCAATTCTTAGAATATATATGTGTATATGTACACACACATATACACATCCCTGAATTTCTCACACTGGAGAAAGTTCCCTCTGTAACTTTTCCAGGCCAGCCTCATCTTCATTCTTCCCTAGGCTTTCCTTCTAATGTTCACTACCATGCTTGGGCTTGGGGTGTTCTCCCCCTTTACTTTTCAGCTTCCTTTTATATACAGAATTAAGCTTCTTGAGAGCAGGGTCTAGTTTTCTGCTTGTATTTGTATTCTCAGCAGACATACACATACACACACAAGGTGGGACATCTGGACTTTGGCTATGACAGTCCTGGGACTTTTCCATTTGGGGTGTCTTTCAGGAAATGACCAGTGGATTCTTTCTACCTTCAATTTGCCTTCTGGTTCTAATAAACCTGGGAATTTTTAATTTATAATTTCTTGGAATATAGTATCTAGGATTTTAAAAATTTATGATTTACAGGAAATCTTATAATTCTTAAGGCATTTCTCCTTGATCTGTTTTCTACGTTATTTTTTTATATCAGAAAACTTGCATATTCCTCTATTTTAAATTTATTTTTATTTTGCTCCAATTTTTTTACTATCTCATAAAATCACTGATTTCTGTTTGTCTATTCTAAGTTTCAAGGAGTCTGTTACTTGGATAAGGTTTACTACTTTCTGTTCTAAGCTATTAATTCTCCTTCAAATTCTTTTCTCCAGAGATTTATTTGATTTTTTTAAGCCTCTTTCTTCTTTGCTAAGTGTTTATACAGTCCTTGTAGAAAACCCATTTTGCTTCCTTTGTATTTCTGTTTGCAGTTGTTTTGGAGTTGCTCTCTCCTTTTGGAGATCTGTATGGTTTTTTTAAGTCTATCAGCGTCTTCTTTGGCTTACACTTCTCTCTAGCTTTAGGAAAGCTGGAGAGCTCTGTGCCAGGGCCAAAGTCTTCCCCATCATACTTTTGTTAGTGATAGTCCTGCTCAGCCTCATCCTGTATCCCCAGGATTCCTTATACTAACCTCTACCTCCCAGTGCTAATCCTCCTGATCTTTAAGGTTCAGCATGCCAGATTTTCAGTGTCGTCTGTAATATCTCTGAACAGAATGTCAGGGATCCCAGACCCCAGGGGGTTCTGGGTCTAGGTGCTGCCTTGCCTACACCAGTCACTACCGCTCCCACTCTGAGGGTCCCTTACCACCCCAGGACTTTCTTGTGTGAGTCCTCTGAGTTTGCTGTCTTCTGACCTAGACCTCTGCAGGTCAGTGTCTCCAGCCTATATCTGGTCTCACTAAGAAACTGCAAACATGCTTAATCTGTGCTAGAGATACCTTTGCTAGAAACCTTCTTTTCTATGGCCCATGGGCTTTTGATTGACTTTTAATGAAACTATGAGATAGAAGAAGGTCTTAACTATCTTATCATTCATTAGTTGTCTAGTATAATTTGTAAGTTCTTTCTGGAATAGCAGTATGGAAGACAGGATTGCCTCCATTCAGCAGTCTTAAAAGTTCTCAGTTATGAAATCTTAATATCCAAAGAAAAATAAAAGGTAGCAAGATAACTGACCAGTGGAGGGCCACCCTATACCAACTAGTTGAAAAACTACCAACCCATAAAATAGCTCCAGAAAAAGTGGGCCACCACCTGCTGTTCATAGGGGAGTTAAATTCCCTGGTGACCAGGAAAAGAGACTCAGTGAGAGTTAGGAAATCAGGATCCATGAAGGGCCTGCCTACTAGTAATAACTGAATGACTGGTACCGGTTGAAGGCCCATATTAGGAAGTCTGACTTCAGAGATATAGAGAAAAGAAAATGTATCTTGAAACTCTTTGGAGGTTTAGGGAAATACTGTCTCAGGCCAAAGGGGACCTCTACTCACAGAAATGGAGAAGGCTGAATCCAGAGATTGTCTCATTCCTGGCTAACACTCAACTGTTGGCCACTAAGGGAATTGAAGTCACCTACTCAGCCTGGCCCAATAAGTGATGAAGATAATAACAGTCATTCTGCATCATCCAAGAAATGAATTAGATAGGTTTGAGCCATACTTGCATAACTATAACTGCCCAAAACATAAGCTTTTGATTTTGAATTCATGCCTCAAGTTCCTCTTGGTTGGTTAAGTGTTTTCCATGCTTACACTTGAAAGGAGACTCCAATCCATTTTAACAGAAGAAATTACTTCCCTGAGACTCAGTTTCCTCATCTGTAAAATGAGAGGATTGGATTGTATGACCTCTAAGGTACCTCCCACTTCTCAGTCTACAATCCTAAATTCCAGGTAACAAACAACAAACCGTAACTGACTCAGCTTTGGGGACTGAAGGATAGTGGTTTTATAAGAAGGGCAACTAGCAGAACTGGGAATGTTCAAACCTTATTTCTCCCAGACTCCCTTTTTCATCTTTTTTCTTGTCCATCTTTTTCAATTAAGTAGTGAGATATGCCTTAGATTATCATTTTGTTGTGAGTAAAGATTATGAGACTGAATGCACAGAAAACATCTCACTGAAATGACTGGGAAAGATCAGCAGAAACGATGGAAAAAAATAAATCTCCTTTATACCTCTAGATGCCTTGTTTCGGTAACTACCCACCCAAACCGTCTATCACCCAAACACTGAGAGACCCTCTATCTTTATTGTTTTCTCTAACATTAGGGAAAGGAAGCCAGTTCTATTTATTCACCCTTTAAAATGGAGGCAAGAGATATTTAAACATCTAGGCTTTGTAAACCTAAAACTGGAAGAGAACTCAGCAACTGGTCATTCAGTCATCTAGTCCAATTCCTTCATTTGAAAAAAAAAAAAAAAGTTTTAATGAATAGGTATTTATTTTGTCTCTCTCCCACCTCCCCCAACCAACTGGGAAAAATGAAAACAAAACACTTGTACAGAAAGCAGAAAAACAAATTCTCACATTAGCCACATCCTTGAATGTCTGTATCTTGAGTCCAACACTGTCATTGCCAAAAGAAATGACAAAAGGGGATGGTTTCAGAGAAACCTGGAAAGTTTTGCCTGAACTGATGCTGAGTGAAGTGAGCAGAACCAGGAGAACCATTTATACAATAACAACATTTATGTAAACAAAGCAACTTTGCAAGACTTTTAAGAACTCTAATCAATCCAATGACCAAACATGATTCTAAAGGGCCAGTGATAAAGAATGCTACCCACCCTCTCATTTTGTAGATAAGGAAACTGAGAAGAAAGGAGGGGAAAGGACTTGCCCAGTCACATAGGTGGTAAATGTCAGAGCCTGGATAGAAACCTAGGTCTTCTCCTCCACAGTCACATCCTTCTTTCCACTTTCCATCAGGGTGCCTCCCTTATTGCACAGGATAAACTATGCTTCCCTTTCACAAATGCATTAATGTTCAAAGCAGTTGAGCTAAGGGACAAGAGCAGAAATGAGACTTGCAGTCAGGTTCCTGTGTTTAATACCTTGAGCCTCTGAGAAGCAGCTGTGACACCATTTTCCTACCCCAAGAAAACAGCAGTGGGGAGGTAGCATGGCAGCAGGAAGAGACCTGGGCTCCAGGCTGGGCTCCACAGTGACCTTGAGACCATCGCCTTTCTGTCAAATGACAGCTCCCAGATCTCTAATGGCTTCTCCAGCTCTAAAGTTCTACAACGCTCAGCAGGGTCTTGTGAGAAAAGTTCTAAGGTGGAGAGGGGGAGATGGGAGAGAAAGAAGGCCAAAGCTGGCCATATCCACCACTCCAGTTTCTACATAAAGGAAAAGCAAACAGCTGAGGCTCTTCCTTGGCCCTTTGATTCCCTCGGAGGAGAGTAAACCTAGAAGTGTTTGTTGAAATGCTAATCCGATTTAAAACTGCTTTGAATGCGCTGTGAGAGGAAGGTTGGCTGCTGCTCCCCTACCCAAAGGCAATCTAAACTAGATCACTTTCCTTCTCCCTGAGGCTTCCATGAAGCCTTGGTGCGTTCTGACCTACAGGTCTGGGAGGCCCAAAAAAAACAGGTACTTGACTGGAAGAGAAGAGTAAATCACTGAAATGCAAGGTGTCAGAGGTCATCTTCAACCCTTTCATTATATAAATGAGGAAATGAAAAATGGGGCAAGTGACTTGCCCAAGGGCATACAGCTAATGAGTGGCAGAGCCAAGGCTGAAATCTAAGTCTCCCCACTCTCCTTCCCTTAAATACACTATTATGCCATGCAAATCTCCCTTTTCTGGCTGGGAAGTTGGGGAAAGAAAAGTCCCAATTCCTCTTCTTTTCCATCTTTCACACCTCTCCCTTAGAGCCCCTGTTGTTGAGCCATTCCAGTCGTACCCGACTCTTCGTGACCCCTTTGAAGTTTTCTTAGCAACGATACTACACTGGTTTGCCATTTCCTTCTCCAGCCCATTTTACAGATGAGGTAACTGAGGCAAAAAAGGTGAAGTGACTTGCCGCGGGTCATACAGCTAATAAATGTGTGAGGTCAAATTTGAACTCAGGAAAATGAGTCTTCCTGATTCTAAGCTCAGTATTCTATCCACCATGCCACCTAGCTGCCCTAAGAACCCCTTATTTTCTTCAAGTTTCTTTCAAGCCTTACCTCAGGTGTACAAGGACACATACGATAGGGTCCTCCTTATATTACTTTATATTCATTTTTCTGTGTACACATTCTCTCCTCCCACCCCCGTAAGTTGTAAACTCCTCACAGGTAAGACCTGATTTTTTGTTTTTGATTTTTTTTATCCCTGGTTCTATCATAGTGCTTAATACCTATTAAGTACTTAATAAATTGTTACTAAATAAGAGAATGAATGAAAGATAGGAATATTTTTTTTAAAAAAATGAGACAGTCTGAGAGAAGATGGATCCAAGATGTAAACTGGATTTGACCAATGTATGAACCTGTTTAGTTTGAATGTTCATGTTTGTAAATTTTTTTTTTTCTTTGCAATGGAGGACAGGGTGAGAGTGAAAGAAAATAAATGCTTGTTAATTGAAAAATAAAATGAAAGATTTAGAAAAGAGGCTGAGTTTGACTTTGCCCTAAGGCAGACTCACTTCACTAGAACCTTAGAAAAATGGAAAGATAATAAAGTCTTTCTAAATTCTGATCTGATCCAATAATGAAAGAAGAGTGGGGGTCTTCAGCCTCACCCCAAGGCAAGGTTTACATTCAGTTCTTCAAGCTGTTCACCTGGCCTCCCACATTCAATCTGCTTCCAAGTGGGTTTTGTGAAACTATAATTAAAGGGAAATGAAATCATTCTACCTAGCCCTAGTTTCCCACCTGCCTGTCAACAACTCCCCTACCAGCTTCTGTCATCCCCAGGAAGCTGACATCTGTTTTCTGACCGGCCCCATCTTCATCCTCAGTTCTGTTATTGAAAGTTATATTGGCCAAGTTGCTATGGGGCTAGAATTGAGTGACCAACTGGTTACTCCCAAATCTGGGCTTGTTCGCGTTAGCGCATTTTTTTTTTCAGTTGGAGGAAAATGATAACTTGAGAGGATGACTTGGGGCTTGTCTCTGCACCAATGTTTCCCCTAGAAACAAAGAATTTTCCTAGGGCAAGGGTGGGGAACCTGCAGCCTTGAATCCTTCTAGGTCCTCTGATCCAGTCTTTGACTGAGTGCAAGTTTTATAGAACAAATCCTTTTATTAAGAGAATTTGTTTTGTGAAGTTTGGATTCAAAGGAAGGCCACATGTGGCCTTCAGGTCACAGGTTTCCCACCCCTGCCTTAGGGATGCTATAGTAACAGTAGACAAATCTATAATGAAGGTCATTAGGCTGAGCTGGGATAGATTTGCAGGGAGGGAGTAAGTGCAAAAATCAAGGAGTTTAGGAGCTTAGGAGTTTCCTCTCTTATAGGTTCCTAGTCCCTATCTGATGGCTACTGTTATAATGGGAAATTCTTTCCAAAGGGTATTTGTGGAATAAATGCTTCTCTCACACTAGTTGCATCCAGGGCCGGAGCACAGTGTTGGGACTTGATGTGAAATCTTCATTATCAGTAACAGTAACAGCAGCAGCAGCCAGGGACATCCAGCCTTGCCAGAGTCCCCTGAGAAGAGATGAAATTTCAAGGCCTTACTTGTCAACTTCATTCTTTACTAATAAATCAATCAAAACCCATTATTAAAGTGTTCAGTATGTGCCAAGCACTGTGCTTTGTTGTTCAATCGAATCTGACTCTTCATGACTCCATTTTCTTGGCACAGATAGTTAAGTGGTTTGACATTTCCTTCTCCAGCTCATTTTACTGAGGAAACTGATGAGGAAACTGAGGCAAACAGGGTGAAGTGACTTGGCCAGGGTCACAGAGCTACTAAGTGTCTGAGGCTGGATTTGAACACAGGATGATGACTCTTCCTGACTCCGGGGCAGGTGCTCTGTTGATTGTGCCCCCTCGCTGCCTTTGGCACTGTGCTAGGCAATGAAGATACAAAGCTGGAAGTGGGAGTCCTTTCTTTGAAGGATCTGTAGGATTCTATAACGGTAAGAGAACATGTGTGTGACTTTGGACAAGTCGCTTAACCTTCCGAACACCTGTTTTCTCAACATAAAAATAAGAGGGCTAAACTAAATGAGCCCTAATGTGCCCATCCCTACTTGAGACTTAAGAAAAATAGATAAAAGGTGATTAAAGTAAGTGGGAAGGGAGAAACTAGCAACCGATAGGATCAGAAAAGACTTCATTTAGCTTTTCCTCCAGGCTTTAAGGAAGTCTACAATATATTCATTAGAATGTGAGTTCTTTGAGGGCACAGATTAAATTCTTTCCTTTGGATCTCCATTGCTTCGCCCAGGACCTGGCACTTAGCACTTCATAAATGCTTCCTGACTGATTGACTGGTTTGGAAGAGGCAGAGGGAAGAAGTGAGTCTATTCTGTTTAAGTAAAAAGATATGGAGACAGGAAATGCAGTGTCATATATAAGCAACAGCAAGAAGACAAACATAACCAGATATTAAGGATCAGGAGGGGTATGATGGGTAATAAGCCTTGAGAGGTAGTCTAAGGCCATGCTGCAAGGACTGAAGTCAAGAAGGGCTTGATGCTAGATCCCTTGGTGCCTTTTCCAGTGTGAAGCAGCCCCTGGAGTCTCAAAAGCTAAAATAGATTAGGGTCAATTCTGTCAGTATAGCAAAAGACTATGATGGTGGCCTGCCTCTCTACTGCCTACCGACCAGCTTGAGTATACACAGATTCATCACCAGAAGCTTGTCCACTGGGTAATGAGTTGTCACAGTAATCAGACTGTTAGACTTAGAGTCAAGAGGACCTGAATTTGAATAAGACTGTATGACTCTGAGAAAGGTAGCTTTCTGGAGCCTCAGTTTCCTTATATGTAAAATGGGACTAATGAAAGCACCTACCTTAAAGGGTAATTGGGCACCTAGGCGGTGCAGTGGATAGAGTACCTGGCCCAGAGTGAGGAAGCCCTGAATTCAAATCTGATCCCAGACATTTATTTCCTAGCTGTGTGATCCTGGGCAAGTCATTTAACCTTGTTTGCCTCAGTTCCTCATCTGTCAAATGAGCTGAAGATGGAAACAGCAAACAATTCCAGTATCTTTGCCAAAAAAAATCCCACAAAACCTCATGAAGAGTCAGATATAACTGAATAACAACACAGGGTAATAATAGCTAATAAGCACTTACTATGTGCATGGTACTACACTAAGTACTTTACAAATATTATCTCAGCTGATCCTCAAAACAACCCAGAGACCTAGGCGCTATTACTATCCCCATTTTACAGATAAAGGCACTGAGGCTGGTTAAGTGACTTGCCCAGGATCACACTGCTAGATGTCTGCAGTCAAATTTGAACTCAGGTCTTCCTGACTCCAGCCCCAGCACACTATCCACTAAGTGGATCAAACGCCATAATGCAGGTACGGTTCTTGGCATATTAAAAAGCACTACACAAACTCTAGCTATTACTGCTGTGGGTTGGTCTTTTTTGACAACCACAGCTGTTGAAGATTTCAGTCCTAACACACTCAAGGATGAAACAAAGAATCTTTTAAAGTATGCATAATACCCAGCAACTTAAAGTTCAGGCAGATTCTTTCTCCCTTTCCCCCCATAGATTTGGAGAATGGTGGCAGTCAAGTCTACATAAAGAATTCATGATTTGGGGCAAGCTGCAAGAACACAGAATTGGGGAGTCAGATCACCAGGCTTTCAATTACTCCTCTGCTCCTCGCTGTCTATGTGACTTTGGGTAGGTCATCTCACTGCTCTCAATTTCATTTTCTGTCAATCAGGAAGTCAAAGTTGATTAACTTCCTACTATGTGCCAGGCACTGTGCTAAATATTGGGGATACAAAGAAAGGTACAAGATGATTCTCTCAAGGAGCTAACAGTCCAATGGGAGACAACATGCAGACAATTATGGACAAATCCTGTACAATCAGAATACAAGATAAATGACTGATAAACTCAGAGCGAAGGTTCTAGAATAAAGAGAAATTAGGAAAGGTTTCCAGCAGAAATTGGGATGTTTGCTGGGACTTGAAGGAAGTCAGAGAAGCCAGGAAGCAGTGATGAGAAGAGAGTTCCGAGCATGGGGAAATGGAGCCAGAGAAAATGCCCAGGGTAAGAGATGCAATATCTTGTAAAAGAAAGGCATTGGACAAGGGGATTCTGAGGTCCCTCCTCATTCTAAATCTGTGATCCTTCTGTGAGTCTCCTAAGATTTGACCTTACCCTTCCAAATGAACTAAAAGTAATACTAATGATAAAAATCTACAGAAAATAAAAATTCTACTTTTAAAATTTTCATCATTGCAAGGATTTCTCATTTCCTGAGTACCCACAGTGTGTCAGAAATGGGATGTGGTCCTAGTTTTAATGGAGTTTATATGATACAGTGAAGCCGGACCAGCTGCAAAAGTAGGCAGGGGACTGCTTTGCCCATGTGGGGCCATTCCAGAGAGGCAAGCTCTCCTCTCTCCCACACACTTCCTTCCACCCAGCTCCAAGAAGTCTACAATTCCAGAATTGGAGATTCCCTTTGGCTAAAGGTTTTAAAATGCAAATACCCCCGAGAGGGGTAACACAGGAAGAGTCCACAGTCATTTACACACCCTAGTGAATGAGTTTATCAAAGCCCTTCCTGAAAGCTGGGTGGGGGCAGAGCACGAGAGCAGGAGGTGGCAGCCTCAGCGGGCTAAGAAAGGGACAGTTAGGGATGGTCACTAGCCGTGTCACTTTGCTCCACAATTTTCCTTTGCCGAAGGCTTATACACAAAAAAATAATATTTGAAATTTACTAGGCACACATCCATGTAGTGGGGTCTGTTTTTCCCTCCCTCTTAGAGGTCTGGCTAAATTACAGCTAGCACGTGAAATTTAACTAAAATAAAGCTATCTCCTTCCAGTAGAAAGCATTACAACCTTGGATAATGAAAGAAGGTGAAATACCAGGACCAAACTGTCTATGGAGAGGGGTGGGGATGACACGGAGTGTGTGAGCTGGGGGTGCAAAGCAATCAGATTTAAGGAAAAAGAAAAAGGGAGGACAATACTTGGGCATTTGTCTGCTTCTCACCTCCCACCAACCTGGCTGTTTCTCAAAGGCTCTGCCGGACTGCCTTCCCCCAAGTAGGCCAGGTGTGAAGGGAATGCAGTGAAGCCCCCAGTCCCAGGAACACTTCAAGGCAGGAAGGCCTGGAATTAACTACCCAATTCACACCCACTGCTCTGGGGATGCCTTTCCGGAGGCTGGAGACAGCTGGGAGCCCATTAGAAAATGGATGTCTTATTTTCTAGTTGGGGGGAGGGAGCAGGCTCTTGAGAAAACAAATTAAAGAGTGCTTTAGCTGCCTACCATCTCTGTGGAGGAAAGCACTCAGGTTTCAGGCCCTCTTCTCAGCCCTTTGCACATTTGGGAAGGAAGGAAGGATGGAAGGAAGGAAGGAAGGAAGGAAGGAAGGAAGGAAGGAAGGAAGGAAGGAAGGAAGGAAGGAAGGAAGGAAGGAAGGAAGGAAGGAAGGAAGGAAGGGGGGAAGGGGGAAGGGGGGAAGGGGGGAAGGGGGGAAGGGAAGGAAGGGAAGGAAGGAAGGAAGGAAGGAAGGAAGGAAGGAAGGAAGGAAGGAAGGGGAGGGAAGGGAGGGAGGAGGAGGGAAGGAAGGAAGGAAGGAGGGAGGGGAGGGAGGGAAGAAGGAAAACCAACACACAACAAAGCAAACTTACAAATTCTCATTGCTCCAAAGGAAATAAACCATTGAGAGTAAGGAATAACATATGTGCTCAGATTATAATTAACCTGCATTAAAAACTTAGGATCACAAATTTTTAAGTAAGAGTTTTAAAATGAGAGCTAAACCATGGCACATCATGGCATCATAACAGCTCCTATTTCTTTCAGCTTCAGCACTTTCTTCCCAGTTTGGGGGGTAAGTACTGCCAGTGTTACCATCATCTTTTTAGGAATGAGAGAACTAAGGCTCAGAAAGGTGAAGGACTTGCCCCTGTCACACAACCAAGTGTCAGAGGTAGGATGTGACCCAGACCTTTTCATTAAAACCTTCATTAAGGTTGCTTGCTGTATCACAGTACAAAATGAATTCCAAGTTACATGACACTTTCCCAATTAGACGATTTAATTTCAAAAGGCAACCTATATTGAAACAGGATATGATAATGAGAACAGAGAAGAGGAAGAGGAGGAGAAAGAGAAAAAAATGTTGGTGGAGTGATCAGAGGGTGGGCCTGGTAGTCAGAAAGACCGGAGATAAGAATTACTCATGACATATAGTGGCTGTGGGACCCTGGGCAAATGACTTAATCTCTCAGTGCCCTGTTATCTCCCTAAGACTATAATTTGCCCTACAAGGATAAAATCATGGGTCTAGTCAAATATCATACATACTTCTATGTCATCATATAGAACATGTCATATGTGGTATGTGTATATATATGTATTCTATGTGGTATGTGTGTATGTATATATAAACACATGTGTGTATATATATATATATATATATATATATTATTATATGAAATAACTCACACTTACATATGATTTAAGGTTTGCAAAGCACTTTCCTCACAACAGAGAAGCATCTGGTGCAGAGAGCCTAGCATGCCAGACCTGCAGTCAGCAGAACATGGGTTCATGAACACCTCTGAGATTTATCTGCTGTGTGACCCTGGGTGATTCATTTGACAGATTCCTCAGACTTACCCATTGAGTCATAAACAGGCTAGGGTTGGTGCTGGTGGAGAGAATCCCATGCCAAGGAAATCACAGGTTGTTGATATGTTGAGAATCTGATGGTGTGTTTGTTATTATCTCTATTTTACACACAAATAAAGTGAGGCACAGGGGTGTTTAAGGGACCAACCTAAGACCACACAATTGGTAAATGATGGAGCTAGGACTAGAATCCAAATCTTCTGACTCCAAATCTAGCTCTCTGTCTCCTCCAGGAGAAGACAGTTAAACAGATGCATAAATTAAATACATGAATGCCTTAAGTAAACGCATTAAGTGGGGTGGTGAGTGAAGGGGGAGGCCTCAGGGTCATATGTCAAGGAAATCACCATCACTCTCCCAATTAGATGGAGGAAGCTTCCTGGAGGAGGTGGGATTTCAGGAGGGTAACTGGTTATGAAAGTAATTATCCTATGTATTACTTTCAGCCAACTAGAAGAACAATTATTCAGTCTGCCCTTGACTAATTTATCTCAATGGCGCTTTATTTGTCTTGGCTCCAATCTTTTCCTTTCAGGGTTAATCAAGAGTGTCACTGAGGTCCCATTTACCACAGGCATTCTAAGGGATTGTTTAGAAATACAGCTGAATCTTTTGTCTCCATATCTGAAATGTGGACGGCCTGAGAGGAGGTTGAATCTAACCTCCTCAAAAATGTATTTTTTCCCAGTGCATAATGACCAATGATTGTGAGCCTCCTCTGGACAGAATTGGGCTCTGAAATATTTCTTCATTTGCCTGCATGCATCATTGGGATGTCACTGAAAAACACAAATCAAAATCACTTTCTAGTCCAAGAACACTCTCCAGAGAAGCTTAAGGAGACAGGCATGTGTGAGCCCCAGCCCTCTGCTTTCTGTCACACACAAAAAAAGATTTTCAATAGCATCTGATGTTTTCCTGGGTGGAAAGACAGAGTCAGCATTTGTATATAAATATTATTACACAGCTTGAGAGAATCAGTCAGGAAACTGTGGTTGCAACATCCCAATTTACCATTTTAAAAAACAAAAGACCTCCCCCTCCTAAAGAAGAGAACCCTCACCCAACCCAAATCTTACCCTAGAAAAATTACAATGTAGGACAGGGGTGGGGAACCTGCGGTCTCGAGGCCATATGTGGTCCTCTAAGTTCTCAAGTGCAGACCTTTGTTTCTATTCAGTCAAGGGCTGCACTTGAGGACCTAGAGAGCCACATGTGGCCTCAAGGCCACAAGTTGGCCATCCCCGATGCAGGGTGATCCTGTGGTTTCTTGTTGCAACATAATGAGAATCAAGATACTGCAGATAATTAGCTAAAAGTGTACAGGAATCAGAAACTAAGATTAAGAGAATAGACAGAAAGAGAAACAAATCTAATTCATATTGTGGCTGAGGCACTCTACATAATACAGAGGAATGAGAGCTCCTGGAAGTCAAGAGATCCGAGTGGAATTCTGGTTTAGCCATTTACTTACCTGTGTAACTTCAGACACATCACTTCCCTTCCCTGAATCTATTTCCTCTTTTGTAAATGTAAAAACAGTAGCTTTAAGGTTAGTAAAGTGCTGTATAAATATTATTTCACTGTATCCTCAAAACAACCCTGAGAGGTAGATGCTGTCATTATTCCCATTTTATGGATGAGAAAACTGTGGCAGAAAGAGGTTAAATAACATGCCCAGAATCACACAGCTGGTAAGCATGAGAGGCCAAATTTAAACTTGGATCTTCCTAAATCCAGGCCTAGCGTTCTATCCATTGCAGGAGAAGTGGATAATTTCCAAAGTCCCTTCCAGCTCTTAATATCCTATGATTTTCCTCTGTATGGAGACTAGTAAGGCAGCAGAGATCTAGTAAGGCAGTGAATCAGCTAGCCATGAGCTAGAAGCACACTTGGCAGTGTCTGTAACTCAATGAGAATGTCAATAATTTCAAGGGAGAGTATGTGTCTAAGCTACTCTCTTAGAAACTTGTTTTTTCTGACTTCCTGCTTTATTGCAAGGAACTACTCACCTTTGTTCATCTAACTGTTTCTTCCACCTCTAGTCCAAGAGAACCCCAATAGGGGCCAGTAAGAAGATAGAGGACTAGAGAAAGTGCATTCAGGTGTGATCAGAACTTTCTCTGATAACGGTAGCAAAAACTCAGGCCTGGCTCTATGTGTGGAAAAGGACTTGGATAACATATTAGCACTTCCCCCTCCCTAAGGCCTCCTGTCCTTAACAGTTACCAGAGTCTCTAAAACAACTCACTGGAGCTCCACGGAATCTTTAGGACACTTGGCTTCACAGAAAACAAATCCTAATCGGTGACTCCAGGTGTCCAGATGGCCTGGACTAGCTATTGAACTGACCAAAAGGTCCTACAGGTATATAATAATCATACCATCATTTCACGGGGCGGCCTCGAAGATCACAGAATTATAGAGTCAGAGGTGAGAGGGACCCCAGAAATCATCTATTCCAATTTCAGTTTTACAGATGAGAAGTCTGAGATCCAGAAAGATTGTGCCTGGGAACACAAACTCAGTAAGTGGCAGAAAGAACCCAATCTCCAACTCCAAATCCACTATAATATAATCAAGTGAGATAATATATGGAATACATCTACAAACATTAACATATGATATAATATATAATAATATATGTATAATATAATGTTTAAAAACTTTAAAGTGTTATATAAAGTTAGTTATTATAATTTGGAAGCAGTTAGGTGGCAGAGTGGATAGAGTGCTGGGTCTAGAGTTAGGAAAACCTAAGTTCAAATCCAGCCTTAGACACTTACTAGCTATGTGAACTTGGGCAAGTCACTTAACCCTGTTGCCTCAGGTTCCTTATCTGTAAAATGAACTGGAGAAGGAAATGGTATACCACTCCAGTTATCTTTGCTAAGAAAAACCCAAAGCAGGTCACAAAGAGTCACACCTAACAATAATAGTGCTATTATTTTATTTCTGATTATTATAATTTATGTCATGAAAATATTATCTTACAATCATTTATTATAAAATAAAAATATTTATGTTTCTATAAGTACAAAGACCACAATACAAAATATAGCAAATTTAGATTCTGCCACAGTTCCCATTTTCCTGAATGTTGTTAAAGAATAAGCTTTCTTTCCATATGAACTTTAAAACACAGTCCCACCACTTGCAGAAAATGATGGCTCCACAGTCCAGATTATTAGTACAAAAGAATATGGTTTTTTGCTTTCTAAGGTTTTTTTCCCTCCCAATTTATAATCCATCTTTTGTGCACACAGGATATAGTATCATAGAGTTAGCATAAGGGACTTTAGAGATTATCTATTCCATCAGTTCTCAAATTTTTTCATCTCAGGAACCCTTAAAAATTATGGAGGACCCCAATAACTAATGATCTTTATCACATTGGAGAATAAAACTGATAAGATTTTAAAATATTGATTAATTTATTTAACAATAACAATAATAAACTCATTACATGTTAACATAAATAATATATTTTATGAGAAATAACTATATGTTGCCAAAACAAAAATAATTCTGTTGAGATGAATGGAACTGTTTTCCATGTTTGGAAAACCCTTTAATGTCTGGCCTAAAAGAAGGGAGCTGGAGTCTCACGTCTGCTTGTACATTCAATACATTGCAATATGTTGTTTTGCTTGAAGTATATAAAGAAAATCCAGCCTCACACAGAAATGCAATTTTGAAAAAAGGAGGGGGAGTGTATTTTCATAACTTTTTCTGATAAAATTGTGAATTTTCTTCTTTGATACCTTACCCAAATTTGACAAATGGTAGCATCTTAAAGGTTAGTTGTAATGTGGAATCTGAAACCATATCAATGAATGAATGAGCGGGGAAAAGGCAAATACATCTTAGTATTATGATGAAAATTGTTGTGACTTCGCACACCTCCTTACATGGATCCATATGTTCCCCTTTAGAAATCACAATTTGAGAACTGCTAATAAATCCAACCCCCTCATTTTTCAAAGGTGTAGATTGGTGCCCAAAGTCACATAGATTAAGTAAGGAATTCAAAGCCCTGTTCTCTGACTCCTAATTCAGCACTGTTTCCGTCATGCCATATAAATTACACCTTGATAAACTGAATCATAGATTCAGGCGCAAAAGTATTGTGGGAACTCCTTCCATTCATCGATACGCCCCATCTGAGCAGGTAAGTGGCAAAATAATAGAGCACAGAATTGGTATACAGCGAAGGTGGGGAATCAGTGGCCTTAAGGCCATATGTGGCCCTCTAGGTCCTCAAGTGCGGTCCTTTGACTGAATCCAAACTTCACAGAATATTTGTCCGTCAAAGGACCACACTTGAGGACCTAGAGGGTCACATGTAGCCTCAAGGCCACAGGTTCCCCACCCCTGGTATAGAGCATTCAATTCCTGCCCTAGACATTTACCAACTGTGTGACCCTGGACAAGTCACATAACCTCTCAGCCTCAGTTTCTTCATCTGTAAAATGGAGATAACAATACCTTGCTCATAGGGTTGCTGTGGGGATCAAATGATTTCATCAATGTAACACACTTTGCAAACCTTAAAACACTACATAGGTGCTGGCTCTGATTATTTTTATATAAGCATTAGCCATGTCTTCCTGACTTCTAAGTCCATCACTCCATCTACTACAATGCCACCATGCCTCTTTGCCTTGTCATAGGTAGGTACAGTTTATAAAAGTTGTGATATGTTACCTATGAAGCTGGTTGACAAGATCACATTAAGGGTCTCATTTGTCAACCCAAGAAAAATGACTTGCTATCTCTACTTTGGCAGTTCAAGATCACCGAACTAAGACTTCCGGGACCATAGTCACTGAGTCCCACCCCAGGGGTGTGCTGGTGAGTATTTACAACTGACTTTTCACAAAATATGCAGGACACACTTTTTAAGTTTAGTATGCATTATTAACATTTTTTCCATCACTTTCTTAAGTCTAGACAATCAACAAAATAATAAATCAAGTGCTGATTTGTAATGCGCTAATTTCCAAGGTGTCAATGTTGTTCTGTTGAGCCCTCTTTGTGAGCCTATTTGGGGTTCTCTTGGCAAAGATACTGGACTGTTTTGCCATATCCTTCTCCACCTCATGTTAAAGATGAGGAACTGGGCCAAACAGGATAAACAGGACTTGCCCAGGGTCACACAACTAGGACATGTCTGAAGGCAGATTTGAACTCAAATCTTCCTGACTCCAAACCCTGAGCTCTATCCACTGCACCACCCAGCTGCTCCTTATTTACCACCATGTAGGGAAAAAGGGTTTCTGATTTCATTTAGAATCCGAGGATCAAGGTTCAAATCCCAATCTGTCTGTGACCTTTGGTAAGCCACATAACCTCTGGGTTTCCATTTCTTCAGTAATTAAACTAGAAAGTTGAAGTAGATCAGTGATGTCAAACTGGCCAAATACCTACAAAACTCCCAAGTGGGGCCTGGACCAGATTAAAATGTAAATGGGAAATGTTTATCAAAACAAAAGTAAAACACAACATAGATAATGTTAATCTGTGGTTTTCTAAGTCAACTTGCATCCAGCAAGGGATCTGTTTCCATCTGAGTCTGATGCCACTGGACCAGATAGCCCCAAAGATTCCTTCCAGCCCCAAACCTGGGATGCTTTAGACCTCATCCTCTCCACCCCACAATTTTGAAGAGCAGTTAGAGGGTTCCAATGACATTTACCTACACCAAACATCTGGAGGAATTCTACTTCCTGGAAGCAGGGTAAAAAATATCCTACTAAGATGTTATATTATCTGTAAATATACATACTATAAGTAGAAATATGGGAGGATTCTGGATATAGCTCATCAAGACTGTCCTGATTTCAAAAATCAAAACAGTATGGTATGGTATGGTATGGTATGGTATGGTATGGTATGGTATGGTATGGTATGGTATGGTATGGTATGGTATGGTATGGTATGACACCAGATCTAGAATCATAAAACCTGCGCTCAAATTTTACCTCAAATGCCTACTACTTTGTGTGATCTTGGACAAATCAATTAAGCAACTAAGTTTCTTCACCTCTAAAATAAGAGGTTGACTTGGTGACTGCAGCTGTCTCTTCTAGTTATAGCTCTAAATGATGCTTCTACCAATACATTGTTTAGCTCTATCATTCAATATACATTTTTAAACATGTCAGGCCAGGTGTTAGGGATTAAAAAAAAAAAGAGGAGGGGAAAATGATACTTCATTTCCCTGCCCCTCAAGTAGCTTACATTCTAGAATAAATAGGGGGTAGGATAGGATTGGGGGAAAATATAGTTAGTCTTTCACAACAGGAGTGTTATGGAAGTGTGTTTCATAACTACCCATGTATATCCTAGTTTTAATTGCTTGCCTTCTCAATAGAGATGGGTGGGGAGGGAGGGAAAGAAGCTGGAACTGAAAGTTTTAAAAATGAATGTTAAAAATTGTTTTTACATGCAACTGGGAAATAAGATATACAGACAATGGGCTACAGAAATCTATTTTGCCCTACAAGAAAATAAAAGGAATGGGGATAAGAGAAGGGAGAGGTGTGATAAAAGGGAGGGCAGATTAGAGAAAGTGGTAATGGACAAGTTGCTATTATTTTTCAGTCCTTTTAATTGTGTCCCACTCTTCATGACCCCATCTGCAGTTTTCTTGGCACAGATACAAACATGGTTTGCCATTCTTCCTCCAGCTCATTTTACAGATGAGGAAACTGAGGCAAAACAGGGTTAAGAGACTTGTCTAGGGTAACATACTCAGCAAATGTCTGAGGCCAGATTTTAACTCAGGAAGATAGTCTTCCTGACTCCAGTGAGCTGAAGGAAGTAAAATATTAGAATCTTGGAAAGGTAGAAAGAGATCACATTATGAAGAACTTTGAATGCCAAACACAAGAGTCTATATCAATTTTATCTTTTATCTTCAAAGATGTCTTTTCCTAGTTACCTGGACACATCAGGATACTGGGTTACTATACTTGCTAGCTGCCCCTAATGAAGAGGACCTTATATCAAACAACTTTAGGCAGATCACATACAGTATATCATACAGATCTGTGCCTCATTTTCCCCTTCTAAATATTGGGAACCAACAACCCAAGTGCCTACTTTGGAAAAAAAATAGATTCCTAGTTCTTTAGGCTACGGTGTATATATGCTTGGCTGTGCATAAGTGTGTAGTGATGTAAATCCCTTCTTGCCCACTCATGCCTTTGGCTTAATATGTCAATCTTCTGTATATATGCTCTGTGCGGGTGTGCCCATACCAGTGTGTCTATCTTAAGCTGTAACCTCCTGAATAGCAGGAAGCAGGTCTATGTAATTGTTCTTGTATCGCCCCTGGGCAACTACATGCTTAATAAAAATATCTTGCTAACAATGATGATAAAACTTCCTTAATGACCCTATTTATTAAACAAGCCCATTGTATGAGATTAAGAACTATAATAAAATCACCTAAAAACAATGTTATGAAACTGAATTTTAAAGAGATCATTAATTCGATACCATCATTTGCTAAGCACCCACTAAGTGCAAGGCACTGGGAACACAGAGATGGAAAAAAACAAGAAAAATAAAACAAAGTCGGTACCATCAACAAACTTGCATTTTACCGGGGTTGGGGCAGGTAACAGAAGGGCTATGGCAGTTATACAGATAAACTTGAGTACAATGTACAGTATTAAAAAGAGACAAAGCAGAGATCCAGGCAAAGTGCTCCACAAAAATTCAAGTAGGGTATAAACAGTCTGGATTAGGGGGGGCATAGTGATGGAGAAAATATCTAAATTGGGACTCTAAGGAAGAGAATTCTGAAAGACATAAACAAAGAGTGAGTTCATTCATAGAGAGAATTTCCTCACTGGAAATTCCCTATACCAATGAAATCATAGATGTGGTCTATATGTCTCAGGTGTGCCTAAGTGTAAACAACACAATGGAAGATGTTATGTTGCATTCAGTTCCCAGTGGAAGCAATGAAGAATGTATAAAGAAAAACAACTTAAACTAAGTTCATAAAGGAAGGTTGGAGGCAGAATGTGAAGTGCCAGGCTAAAGAATTTGCATTTTATCCTAAAGGCAATAGGGAGCCACTGATAGTTTTTGATAATGAGGATAAGTAACATCATCATACTTGTCCCTCAGGAAGTTTATTTTAACAACTAAATGAAAAATGAAATGAAGTTGAGAGAAACTGATGTCAGGGTGACCAGTTAGACCAGTTCCTATTGTAATGGCCCAGGTAAAAGTGATGAGGGTCTGAAAGTAGGGCCATATCAATGTGAGTCAAGGGAAGGAAAACAATATGAGAGAATTAAGGTCCATTCAAGAGGGCTCAGTAACTAAAGTGGATGTTTGTGCATGGGGTGGAGGATGATAAAGAAGGGAAACGTGAAAATTGACTCAGTGATTGGGAGAATGATACAGTGGTCAAAAGAAATGGGAAAGTTGAAAGGAAGCTCAGCTACCAGCAAGTCATTCAGATAGAGATGTCCAGCAGGACTTTGGACAGAATTAGAGAATGAGAGATTAAGATTCAGAATAAATATATTGATTTGATGGGCAATAAGGAAAATGACCAAAATGGAACCTATGATAGACACACACACACCCCTAGAACAACAACCAGCCAACTTAGTCCTACAAAAAAGAATCTTCACATTGATCAGAACAGCCAGAAAAAAAGGCTTTTTTTAAAAAAAATCAATGAATTGTTCAAACAATCAGATCTAAGTAATAGACCTGCAGCATATATCATGACAAAGAAAATCTCAGGATTATTAGCATCCCAGGGAAGTTAATAAAACAATAGAAACTAAATACAATATTCCAGGAAATCATCAAATAAAATTTCTTGGCATTTATCTTTTCAATAAACATATATATTAAGTACCTATATGTCCCAAGCACTGCACTAGGCAGTGGGGATATAATGTAAAAAAAAATAAAACAAACAAACAAAAAAAAACCAGTCCCTATCCTCAAGGAGCTTATATATTCTATTAGTTGGAAAAAACACATACACAGAAAAGTAAATATAATATGTATATATAGCACACACACACACATTAAGAATATGTTGTTGCTTAGGCGAACCTAAGACTAGATCTCAAGTTGATAGTTCTTCTGCTATCAACTTGAGATCTAGTCTTAGGTTTATGTTTGTTTCACTTACTCAGTACATAAAGTACAGTAAATGTAGAATTCTCAAAATAAACAAAATTTGCCTACCACACACACACACACACACACACACACACATATATATATGAACTTTAAAATATGTCAGACCTTGAAGTCAAAAAGAATTCAACAAAAAAATAACTACCCTTATTAACAGGAAATTGCACATTTGTAATAGAAGTATCCTATCATGTTGTCAACTTACATGTTTAGTGTACTACAATTCCCCATTGCAAAGAAAGCTGTGCTATTAGAAGAAAATTTTTAAAAGGTTGAGAATGACTGAACTAGGGCAACTGGGAGAGCTTCTTATAGGAGGTGGCATTTGAGTTGAGTTTTGAAGGGATCTAGGAATGATATAAGACAAAAGTAAAAAAAGATTTTATTCCAATAATGAGAACAGCCTGAGCAAAGGCAAGAGATCTGATAATAAACAGACAAATAAATAAATGAAAAAATAAAATAAAACCCAGAAAAATAAGATTCATCGTCTGAACAGAGAAGAACCTAAGAATTAACACATCTAGAAACATTATTGATAAGTTTGAACAGTACAATGATAACCAAAAAAACTTCCATTATTTAAAAAAGAAATGCAGAAGACACTTACAAGAAATAATTAAGAGAAGCACATTGATGTTTTTTAGAAAAACAAAGGATGTTTAGAAAAAGAAATATAATTTTTTGGGTATGTGTTGGTCAGGACACTTCTGATCAATTGATGTATCTATTTAGCTGAGTAGAAAAGTTTTAAATGAAGCATTAAAAAAAATGGTTTATACTCTTTGTAAGCCCTTTATGATATGTAAAGAAATCTTGAATCAAGTACGATAAAATCAGAAAGATAGCTTGTTGATGGCTTGCCAAATATCAGCCTTGCCTCAGATGGCCTTTAAATTCTATCTCTAGAGCTGGTAGCTTGCCAGCTCCAGAGACAGTATCAAGACCGGAAAGCTTTGTGGAATGTGACTCATCACAGCCTAGAAGAACAACACATAGGGAGAAAGATCCTAGTTCTTAAGAAGGATTGCTCTTTGCCTCTCCCCTTGAGCCTTTACTTGAAGGCATCATGGAGGAAAGGAATTTCTCTTTCCTTTTCTCCTCCTCCCATTAGTTATGCCTTCTCCCAGCAAAGTCACCTGGTTATAAGGAGATACAAGAAGGGGGCAGGTCCAGGGGATAATCCAGTCAACAGATGTGGCTCCAAGGAGTGAGCCTCCTGGCAATAGAAAAGAAAAAGTCAAATATGATTTCAAGAGAGAATTAAGCCCTTGAGATTGAGAGGCATCTGGCAGAGAGGTTCAGGGCCAGAGAGGCCAGTTGATGGTTTAATTTACTGTACTTGCTCAGTCTTCATTTTTTAAGAGGACCAATAACATTACAGGGTGATGTTTTGGTTTTCTAAACTGGATTTAAATAAGGCAGAGTTACACAAAGTTGTGTGTTTCACTCTCTCTTCCAGAGAATTAAAATACAGTGGTAATATGCTACAATAGAAAGTGTTGGGTTAAGTATACTAATATGTTTAGAGTGGGAATGGTGGTGAGAAACGTAGGGAACATGTATAGCCAAGGCAACTCTGGCCCCACAGGGCTCCTGTGTTCTTCTAGGCACTGATGTCTTCACGGTGCTCTCCCTTAGGCAGAGCAAATTCAAATTTAGAAATGAGAAAAGAGAAGACACAATGAAACCAGAAGAAATTAAGAATATTGACAGAGATTACTATATAATGTTCTTAAATTAATAAATTTAGGGGTTTAAAAGAGATGATTATTTACAGAAGTACAAAACACCAAAACTAACGAAGGAGAGAGCACATAATCTTAAGTAGACAAACTTTAGGAAGAAAAATCAGAGAGGATGTCAGAGTGTCTCTGAAACAAGAACTGAGCCAGCCCAGACAGATGTACAACTGAATTCTACCAAACTTTTAAAGAATAAAGACCTCTACTATATATAGATGGTTTCAAAATATAGAGAAAGATAGTGGGATGACTAATTCTTCCTATGAGGCAAATTCAGAATCTGAACCTAAACTAAAAGAAGACAAAGCTGAAAAAGAAACTAAAGATCAATATCTTAATGAATATAAAAGTATACATGAAATTCTAACAAATAAAATATTTTAAAATTTGATCATTAACAAAAAAAGACTTAAAATGAAATTCAGTGGTGGTATAACACCAGGAACACAATCAATATAATAGGTTTCATTTAAAAGGGAAAAAAAGTAAAGGCTACATATTTATAGCATGAAATGTAGCAACAAATCTTCCATATAAAGCATGGTTTTATGACTATTAACAACAGGAATAAAGTGTGAAAATACTAGTATTTTAAAATCTCTTATTTGCAGACATGATTAGATGCCTAGAAAACTAAAGACAGTTAACAGCAATAACAAAAATTTATTAATAGAAGTAACCAATGATTTTAACAAAATAGCAGGATACAAAATAAACCTACAACAATGATTTGCTTTTCTCTATGTGCTTTCAATAAAAATTAAGAAAAACTGACAGAAGCAGAAAAACTCTTTACTATAATGGCAAAATGTGCCAAGTACTTGGCATTAAATCTTAAAGAGTACAAGAAACTTAGATACAATTTCAAACTTGATTTTGAAGGAAATCAAGAAAGATCTAAACAAATGGGTGGGTATATCTAGTGCACGGACAAAGCCAAATAAATAGAATAAAAAGGCAATGATGCCCAAACTGAAAAATTTATGCCAATACCAACCAAAGTACCAAGAGGCAATTTTATAGAACTAGATAAAGTTGTAACAAAATGTCTATGGAAAAATAGGCAATAATGTCAAGAAGAATTTTTAAAAAGAAAACCAACAAAAGGGGACTAATTCTATAAGATCTCAAAATGTATTATAAACCAATGATGATTAAAAGTGTCTAGTACTTTAAAAAAAATATTGGAACAGACTAGAGAACCCAATGAAGATTAAGCATGATGCTTAAAAAACAAAAGGTGAATGAAATCACTCACTATTCAACAAAATCTCCAGAGGAAACAGATAGTTAGATGGGGAAGAAATAAGCTTTGGATCCATACACCAGTAAGTTCTAACTAGAGCCACAGTTTAAATATAAGAAACAAAACTCATGTATATACGCAAAAAAACTTGGAAGAAAGAAGAATAGATTTGTCTCTATTATTCAGCAGAGGTATATTTCTATCAATTAAACAAATAGAAAGATTTACTGGAGACAAAATCAATGGTTTTGGATATATAAAGATTAAAGAATTTTGTACAGAAAAATCTGTGAAATTAAATGTAAAGCTATTGCAGAAAATGAAGCAAATAAATCAAAGGTCTAACACTGAGAATTTCTAAAGAAGTGATGCATATTTGCAACTCTAATAATTCACATTCTAATAGAACAAGGGTCAAAGGTCCTGAACAAATAATTTGCTCAAGAAGAAATACAAATTTTATAACCAGAATGACATCAAAACAATGCTTCTGATGTACCTTAAATCCACTAGGATGACAAAAATAGCAACAACAAAATTCATGGTTGGCAAGTCTGCTGAAATTCTTTTGGGGGACTTCAAATGAGTGTCAAAATTTGAGAAAGCAATATAGACTGAACTGATCAC
The DNA here is from genome assembly GCA_023548195.1 of Bettongia penicillata ogilbyi. Taxonomy (NCBI): domain Eukaryota; kingdom Metazoa; phylum Chordata; class Mammalia; order Diprotodontia; family Potoroidae; genus Bettongia; species Bettongia penicillata. The sequence goes on from JAJHZJ010000197.1 coordinate 3,066,487, forward strand.
ACCTTTTGACTCAGTGATTCCAGTGATTTCCAGAAAGAAAGAGAGAGAGAGAGGGGAGGAAGGAAGAAAGAAAGAAAGAAAGAAAGAAAGAAAGAAGGAAGGAAGGAAGGAAGGAAGGAAGAAAGAAAGAAAGAAAGAAAGAAAGAAAGAAAGAAAGAAAGAAAGAAAGAAAGAAAGAAAGAAAGAAAGAAAGAAAGAAAGAAAGAAAGAAAGAGAAAGAAAAGGAAGGGAGGAAGGAAGGAAGGAAGGAAGGAAGGAAGGAAGGAAGGAAGGAAGGAAGGAAGGAAGGAAGGAAGGAAGGAAGGAAGGAAGGAAGAAGAAAAGGAGGTAGGGAGGAAGAAGAAAGGAAAGAAGGACCTACCTGACCCAAAACATTCAAATGTGTCTCATTTGTGAATGCAGAAAGTTGGAAAGCAACTACATAACAAAAGCTAGCATTTACCAAGTTATTTCATTTGATCCTAGCAACATAAAAGAAATCTGAACAGGATTTGAACTCAGATCTTCCTAACTCCAAGACCAGTGCACTAACTGCCTATATCATACCACAGAAAAGATGAGTGAATGCAACTCCCTCCTTTCTTTTTCAGAAGCTTGTCAGGGAGGGGGCTCGGAGGAGGCATGGATGTGAAATTCTCCATATACTATTGGATTTTATTCATGTGCTGGTTTTGCTGAAGTGCTTTTCTTTCTTTTTTATTCTTTATTACAAGGGATGGTTTTCTGGGTGGGGGTGGAGGGATATGTTGGGAAATGCAAGTAATTAAAAACAAGATCCCGATCCGATTTTTAAAAAAGCAATTTAATGTTAAGTCTTGAAGCTTGTCTGTGTACCTTATGATATCATCAGCTGGATTCTCTTGAACAAAATGGGGGTGGGAGACAGGGTAAAGGAATTAGTGCAGGAAAAAAAAAGACTGGTCCAACACTCCATAGCAACAAGTCGTGTAAGAATCTGTGCCCCTTGGCCCCAACTTCCCTTTGCCAAATATCTGAGACTCAAACCCTTCAACAACTGGGAGCCTATCCAATAGGGTGTTAGCCACTCTCTATAGCTAATTTATTCACTGGCAAATGTTTATTTAACTATTTGGTCTTTAGATCCCTATGCTTATTAAATAAGCTTCAGGAGGAAAGGTTTAGCAAGTGGGTGTGTTCAATCAGAGACAGATGACTGGGGTAGGGCGTTATTTGTTCTCAGGCAGTTATCAATGAAGACAGGATCAATTATTTTCATTAGATACAGTCAACAACGGCAGAAGGGATAAGGGTTCTTAGCCGGGAAAAGCAGAGGTTAACTGCTAGGGGGGATGGGAGGAAGAAAGAAACAGAGAGTTAAGCTCCCCTTGCCAAGGCAGGACCTGATGAAGGACACTTACAGGGCCAGGAACTCTTTCATCAAAGGAAGACTAAGAGAGGTGATTACTGTCCCACAATGCACAGGAAGAAGTAAAGAGAATCCTAAGAAGCAGGGATGGGAAAGGACTAACAGCTTGTCTGGCCCTGCCCTTCAGACAGGGCAGGATTTGCTACCAAAATAGTATGTTCCAACATAAACACCTAGAAGGTAGAGATCATATCTTCTTTGTGTCTTCAAGTGCCCCATACAGGAAAGAGCTCTGTAAAGACTCATGACCTATGGCTCGTACATGTACTTCTTTCTAAATGATCTGTGTTACTGGTAGACAGTCTTGGGCTCAGTAGTGCAATATATGCTGCAGACCTTTAATAAATGATTTTTCAAGAAATGAATAAAACCTAAGGTATATATAACATATATGTATGTGTATTTATGTATTATGTACATACTGGGGACACTCAGCTAGCCATGCTGTATGCGTCTCCTTTCTTGTACCTCTTCAGCTCCTCTCCCCCACCTCCCCTCCACCCTCCAGTGCCTTAGGCCTGCCAATATCTCCCACAGATAATGTTTATCGGCTAAAGAAGTGGAAATAGCCACTTCCTGAGGTCTCTTAGATGAATGAGTCACTCTTCTGGGATTTCTCGACTGCAGAAAAACTTCCCAGATACCTGTATTCAATCTAAATCTTACTTCTTTTTGTGATTTTATTCCAGAGCAAACTCCAGGGTGACCTGCTTGGAAACTTGAAGGTTAACTTCTGCAACCTCGCCAATGAGGCTGTAGGTGAATGTGGGCTATCTCTCTTGTACTATAAATGAGAAATACGGGTAAGCATACTAGATACACACACACAACATTACCGTCACTATCACCATCACCATCCCTGTCACCATCACCATCACTGTCCCCATCACCATCACTGTCATCATCACCAACACCATCACCATCCCTGTCACCATCACCACTCCCTGCAGCCCAGAAAGAATAAATGAAAACTCCTTGAGATGAGGAATTTGTTGCTGTTGTCCTAGTACCCTCCGTGCCTAGCACTGTGCCTCTTACAAATGGGTGATTAGTAAAGGCTGTATGGAATTCTGTTGTCTTACTTTCTCTACTTATGAAATGGGTATCCCCATTAGCCTACTACCAGGTTTGTTAACCAGCTACAGAACATCCTGAATACAAAATTATACCCTTGTGCACTTGACATGAATCCTTGGGTTCCCATTTTATGTCCCCAGATAAAATGATGATCTAAGAAGGCTCATATAATCTGATTGTTTTACCCAATCATTCATATCTGCCTTTCTTGGTTCCTATTGAGATGGAGTTGCTACACTGTTGCTAACCCTAACAGCTGACCTATATAGCTTTAAAACACATTACATAGTTATCTCACTGCAGTCTAACAGCAACTTTGTGACACACATCATTTCTATAGTTTATCATCTTCAATTCAGAGATTTGAAAAATCAGGACTAACTTGCCCATGGTACCACAGAGTGTCTGGAGTAAGGACAAGAATCTTCCTAACCCAAGTCAAGCATTCTGCCCACTTCATCAGTAGTTGTTCAAGTGTGGTCCAGGGACCCTTATGAATCCCCAAGACCTTTTACAGTTTGGCAATAAGGTCAAAACTATTTTCATAATAATACTAAAATGTTAAATTCCTAACATGGCAAGCATTGACAGATATAATCTACATAAAACAAAAACTTTTTGGGGTGCTTGATAATTTTTTATGAGTACAGAGGGATCCTGAAAACAAAAAATTTGAGAACCACTGCCCCATACCATACTGTCTATTAGTGAAAAGCAGCAGTAGCATGGATACATTTTTTAAAAGGCAGGAGGGGATAATCCAAAGATCATTTATATTTGGCTTTGGAGTATGTTTTTGCACTTACATTTGAATATGGGTGTGTCTAATTCTGGGAATTCATGATACTTCCACCTAAACCAGCAAGCAACACTGGGAACACCTGATTTAAGAAAGTTGGGTAATGGCCCAGTTTCCTGTCCTCTCTCCTCCCATCTCCTGCACCCCGCTTCTCCCCCCCACCTCCCCCTAGTTCTTTGAAATGCTTCATTCCACAATGGAGATGAGCAGGCTCCTTTCTCTGACTGATACAAAGCATCAGCCTAAGATAAACTGTCTCCACTCCCTCCTGGAATCATTTTGCAGACTCACATCTTCTCTGGGTAAAGGGAAATTGTTCATTGTATTGTTTCATAAACCTGCTGAGCTGCTACACTGGAGGCCATATAATTATAGACAGTAAAATTAAAGAGAAAGAACTTAACTAAACAGAATAGATAAATAGTAGCTGATATTTATATGAGCTTTAAGATTTTCAAAGAGTCTTACATATAATATTTTGTGTTATCCCCACAACAACCCTGTGGGATAGGTGCTACAGTTATCATTAACCTTATTTCAGGCATGAAGCTCTGAGAAGCTCCTTGCTTGGGCTATTAAGTGATAGAAACAAGAGTTGAAGCCAGGTCTTTCTGACTCCAAGTTCATAATCTTTCAACTATACGTGGCTGCCTCTTAATAGAAACTTTAGTTAAGAACAAGGAAACAAACGACATTGTTGGCTATCTGACTAAATAACAAAGATGGCTGCAGAGTTCGCCTTATTTGTGCTTGTCTAATTTCATTTCACTAATCCAGATGTTTTGATTATCACTATTTACTCAGGAAAGAAAGCTGCCGGCTAAGGCTACAGCAGTTATACAAAAGGGCAAGCTCAGCAAGTCTCTCCTGTTTATATTTATATGAAGAGTTTTCCTTCTGCCTCAACCGGGGTTTTTCCAGCATTGAAGATCATAATTCTCTTCTTCCCAATACACAGTTCCAAAAGCAACCTCAAAATATCCACAGAAAATAGTATCTGACCTGGAAGCAACTTAAGAGGGTCCCTTGCATAAACTGTCTGAGCAGGAATCCCCTTTAAAAGATGTCCTAGCAACAGATCATCCAGCTTCCAAAGGAATACCTCCAGGAATGGGGCACCCACTACCTCAGGAGGTAGCCTGTTCCCTTTTTGGAAAATTTTCCTTATATGGAACTGAAATTTGTATTTCTGAAACTTGCACTCATCATTCCTTCTGGTCCTGCCCTCTTGGAGCCAAGCAGAACAAACCTACAGCCTCTTCCACATGACAGCCCTTCAAATACTTGAAGACAGCTATCATCTTCACCCCCTAGGTCTTCCCCAGGCTAACCATCACCAAATGCACAAAATCCTTCAATAGTTGTATTCGGGTCAATTCTTTCAAATAACAGTATGTAATGGACCCAGACTGTTTTCCACACTTAATCACTAATAAATAAAAAGAAAAGGCTTGGGGACCAGCTTTGAGACTAACCAAGTGTGTGCCCAAAGATAAATCATTTAACCTTCCGATGCCTTAGGCTCCTATCTGTGGAATGGAAATAATTAAACAGATGGATCTAACAAAAGCAAATGGCCTTAGTGTCTCAGTGACTGGCACTGAAGGCAAGCTGAACAGGAAAGGACAGGTGGGGAGCTATGGCAGCTCTTGAAATCCATAAACAAATGCATTCAGATCTGAAGAGCTACGGACAGCTGCATTTAGACCACCACAACCGACCCTGAGGTCATTACAGTTTTCTGCTTTTAAAAATGCATCCACTTTGGGGGCATTCTCTGGGCTATTTGTGTCGAATGAAGGCTCTGTTGTAGCCTCATTTGTAGTAAAGACTCCCTGAATTACACTTCCATCCAAACAAGGGAATTCCTTTGTGAGGCTGCTCTTCAGGGACAGAAGTAATAGAGTTACTGGTTAATTGCATTAATCAAGATCTTAAGAGTATTCAGTTATTCATTCAGTCAACTAGCTTTTTTTTTTTTTTTTTTTTTTGAATGCCTACTGCGGGCGAAAGCTAGGTTTAAGGTTTCTGGGGACAACATAAACGACACCATCCTGGTCCTCAAGGAGTAGAGTATTATGTTTCAGAAGACTGAATTTAACATTAACATAAATTAACACATAACTCCATTTTAAAACGAACGTTTTTAACACGCGTCTACCGCAATTCATACGCCTGCCTTTCCAACTACAAGATTGATCACCGATTAAAGATCACGGAGCTGAAAAGGGACTTCTAGTGTTGTCTCACGTCTCAATTTACAGTTGAAGAAACTGAGGCTCAAAGGTTGGGTTACTTGGCCGTGGTCACACAGCAAATAAGTGTAAATAAAACAGGATTTAAAAGCAGGAAGAAACAAAGAAAGAAAAGGCGAAAAAGGAGAGAAAAAGAGACATGTGGACAGGCAGATAGGATCTCAGGCCTTTTATGTGCCTTCCTCTCTCTACCCCCCTTCCCCAAAAGCCATGAGAAAATGAAAAACGGGGGGCTGCATTAAAGGGTCTCCTAAGATGGGCGCGGGTAGGGAGCCGGTCCCAGAGGCCGTGGGGAGCGGAGCCTGGAGGGAGGACGGCAGAGCAGGCGGCCCCAGGGGAGAGGCTGAGGCCGAGGAGGCAGCTCCCGGGCTGCTGCGGGGGAGGCGGAGGCGGAAGCGAGGGAGGCCGAGCGCGGTGGGGATGTTTAAAGGAAATTTACAATCATTTCCTCTCTGTGGTTTGGTGACAAATCAACAACATCCTGTTCTTTTGTGAGGCTCCGGGCGCCTGCCAGGCGGAGGCAGCTCCCAGGCTCTTAAAGCGATAGCCGCCCCACCGCCCTGAAAGGAGGCGGGGTACGGGAACCTGGAAGAGGGAGACCAGGCTGGGGGGATGGGAAGACAGGGGGAGGGGAGAGAGCAGGCCTCCACCCTGGCTCCCTTCCCCCCAGCCACGGCTCCACCCCGGGCGGCGAGGAGGAGCCGGGGGCGCAGCCGGAATGCGGAGAATGACCGGAGGGGGCTCCGCCTGACCTCCCCACCCGCCCCCTTTCGCACGAGCATCTGCTTCGAAAACTTAATGAGGTCGGATCGACTTCCAGGGAGAAGAACCCGCAGCAGAGAGGGAGGGGAGGATGAGCACTGCAGCAAACGGAGGGGGGGAGGGCGTGCCACCAAGTGAGCGGCAGGAGCAGGGACCCCCCCATCTCCTCCCTCTGAACACTGCCCTGGAGGGGGGAGGCGAAGGAGAGCTTGCCGCAGAGATCCGTGATTGATGGCAGTATCCGGGCCATCCTCCGCGGAGAGGGCTAAGGGGGATGGAGGTGGGGGGGGTGGGGGCCAGCATCCCCGGCAGGAGCTGAACGGGAGCAGCGGCCCCTCCCAGCAGCGCAGCCTCGACTGCCTGGGGGGTTCCGTGTTTTGTTTTCCCGTCACAGCTTGCCTTTCCTCCGCTGCCTCTCCAGCCTCAAAAACATACAGAGCTCTGTGAACTCCAAAATTAAACAGCTGAGTCTTAACAACATAGAACTGGATATACCTTTAAAAATTATAAACTGTGTAGAGCTATAGATCTAAAAAGATACAGATAGGCACACGCAGCTTTTATATTACCATTTATTTATATTGCCGTAGATTTATATTTATAATGCCATCGTAGGGTTTTGCCGAGCCTTGTTCGGAGAGCAACAGTGGACCTACAGTAGGTCAGTACTGCAGGGGGACTCCCTCTGTATGCTGTGATTCTGTGACTGGAGTTTTTAACCTTTTTCGATTCGTGGACCCCTTTGCCAGATGCTGAAGTGTCTCAAAATAATGTTTTAAAATGCATACAATAAAATATGTAAGATTGTAAAGGAAATCAGTTATGTTGAAGTTAGAAAATATTTAAGGAAAAAAGTTCACAGACTCTAGATTAAGAACCCGGGTCTATAGTTTGGGGATCTTGACTGATCAAGGAAGGAAGAAAAATCCGTTGAGCAGGAGAGTTAATAAAAGAAATGAAAGTTACTATACTGCAGTCAAATGAAAATAAAGAGCCAGCCACAACTACACCTTTTCCAGCAAGGTCCTAAAAGCTGGGCAGATGTGGAATGGATTCACTACAGGGCAAAGATTTGGACCAACAGGGGAAAAGCAACAGAGTATGTCTCCTGAGTCTAGGGTTCCGGACCCAGTTCTGCCGCTGATGCTGTGTGACCTTAAGCAATACATCTGCTTTTCTCATCCCTAGAATAAAAGGAATAAGCCTAATTAAGATAAGAATAATTAAGATCCCTTTCGATTTACGTATGTGGGTATATATGTACATATATACACACATAGGTATCTGTAGAAATAGCTTTAAACTGTAAAGAACAATTCTAGTTAGAGGTAAGGAAGAACTTTATTGAGTTTTTATATAGTATGGGAAGATTCATAGTATTTAGAGTTGGAAGGGATCTAGTTATTACTAACCCAACCCCTGCCCACGACCACCACCTTTATTTTACAGATAAAGAAACTGAAACTGCCAAAAGATTAAACAACTTGTCCAAGATCACACTGAGCAGGCCCAGGATTTGAACTCAGGTCACCTGAGTCCAGATCAGGAGTTACCTGCTTCCTGAAAGACTTGTAAAAATCGGAAACATAAGTGTGAAGACAGAGAATTGGAGTAGATGACCTGCAATGATTCCTTCCAAGCAAGGATTTTATGCTTAAAACTGATGTGTTAAGAAAACAGTCTTAGACACCTTTTTGGTTTCTCTGTGTTTTTTCTCTTTGTTCCTTTCAAAGATAATCCCTATAAAACACTGGGTTTTGCCTTAACTAGACAGAGGCACCATTTGGTGGAGCTGCTAATGAGAATGGATGAACTTCCTATGTACCCCAAATAACAGTGGGGGTAGGACACATGAAACGCCTGTTGCCATTCCAGCTGACTCCTGTCCTTCCCATCACCTTTCGCCACATTCTCCATGATGTTCTTCCTTTGGGCAGGGGCATGCTTGTAAATAGGACAATATTGGACTCTAGACTAAGTCTCCGGGAGTACAAATGGACGATAGGGAGAAGGTAGGAAAAGGGAGGTGCGTAGACCTGCCAAGAAAGCTTTGTTTAGGCTAGGCAACCTGCAGCCTCTTTGCTCCTGGGTTTTTAGACAAGTGCAGATGGTTCCAATCTTTTGTGTGGTTGCTTTACCCAGGAACAAATTCATTTTCAAGGAAATTAAGCCCAAGAGGTAAATCTAGCCCCCCTACCCCTTAGCTCTTGGGTATTTCTGCTCTGCTGCTTCACCTTGGATTTGGAAGTTTTATAGCTACCATACATGCAGGATCTTGAAGAAGACGAATATATGACTTTTGACATTCCATCAAAAAAATGTGAAAAAGTTAAAAGTAATATACACATATAGAGAAGGGGAGCATTCCCAAATCCTGTCTTCCCTTGGAGCCTGAACTTCAGGTTCCCATTTTTAATAACAGAGAAGTGAAGTCTAATGAATTCTCTCCCCCCCCTCCCCAATTTTGTCTAGAGAGGCTTTGTGGTCTAGTGATCAAACCCTGGCATCCGGAATCCAAAATCTGAATTTAGCCCATATTCAATTGAAATTAACAAATAACTTGTTAAATGCTCACTGCATGCAAGGTTCTGTGCTAGGCTTGTAGGGATACAAAGGCAGATAAATAAATAGATAGATAATCCTTGACCATGAGGAATTTATATTCAGCTTTGGGAAAGGAAGGGTACCTGGGTAAGTAAATACAAATAAGAAGGATAAAGAGCTAACAGATAAAAAGATAGGGACTGCCTTGTGTATGAGCTGAGATCACAAACGTGCGGATATTTTTGGGAAGGGGAGGGCAGAGGGGAGGATGGGAGGAGGACCTGCATTCCAGACGGGGAGGACCACTGCGTATCTCCAGAAGCTGCTAACACTTTTAGTGAGCATAATATTCTATTTGAATTGTCTCTAACCCCAAGATGATTCAGTAAGTACAACGGGGGGTGAAAGTTCAAAAACTGTAATGACAGGACAAGTTAATCTGCCCTGTGCCTCAGTTTCCCCAGTAAATAAAAAATCCACAAGATGATGATATTATTTCTTGAAAAAACAGTGCCATTTAGAAGAATTTTTTTAAGGTTCTATTTGCTTGCAGCTCTGTAGAATGAAACACAATGATCTCCTTGCAGCCAGTTTTTTTTAAAGTTCCTCTTTTTAATCCCCCTTCCTTTTCCTTTCCCTTTCCAAAGAGTCTTTTCAGGAAAGACTTTAGCTCCTGTAGAAAAAAAAAGGGGGGGGAGAGGAAGGGTTCAGAAGGGTTTAAGATTTAAACTGATGGGTCATTAACACAGTAACAAAGCAAGCAGGAATTTTCCAGGTCACCAGCCAACCCTTTACAGTGGCATTTAAAATTCATTGGGGGTTGGGGGTGGGGATAAGGAGGGTAATGCTGGTGGTCAGGGTAGGGAAGAAACTCTCCAGCTCCTAAGGAAAAAAGGAACACCCAGACTTTATTTCTGGTAGGCAAGACCCCTTAAACATCAGTAAAATGTATTTAAATTGCTCTGAACTTTGTAGCGTTAATCCTTCAGGTCCAGCTCTGCCACTCATTACTTGTGTGACTTTGGACAAGTCATTTTCCCTCTCTAGGCCTTGGTAAAATGAAGGGACTGAAGCAATGGCCTTTAATGTCCATGATCCTATGAGATGCTAGTAAAACAAATGGCAAGGAGGTTGAGGACCAGTATTGGAGTCAAGAGCACTTGGGTTCGAGTCCTACTTCTGACATAATACTGTGTGACCCTGAGCATATCATTTAACTTCTCAATGTTCAACACAATTGTTTAAGGCTATAAGTTCCAGAAGAGCTGCTGATAATTCATTCAGGAAGGGAATTTCCACCCTGGGAGATTCCTCATTAATGAAATCACAGCCTAGGCCAAAACAAAGCAAACCTAAATGCCAGTAGGGAAAAAGTAACATCAGTCCACATGTATAGTCAAGACAAAGCTTTAAGCCAAATATTCTCTCCCTGGCCCTTCGACTGGGGAACACCTAGCCCCTTACTGCTAACATTTATATAGCACTACCTGTGCGACCTTGAGCAAGTAACTTAAACTCAACCCCAATTTGCATCCATCAGCTAAGAAAGAAAATGTTCTGGGAACATCTACTTCTTTCAAATCCACTGAAATCTACCCAGACAGACTCACAACCTGACTTGTTCCAGCTGGGGTGAAGTTCAGGAGGAGAGAGCCTCAGTCATATTGTACATTTCCCCCATATGTTTGCTTTTTTTTTTTTTTTTTTTCATTTAGTTACTGGCAGGCTAGAAGTCACAAGGGAAAGCAGCTCTAGTACTTAATTGGTAAGCAGGGCTTAACTGCTAGAAGTATGCTTCCTATGATTGACTTCCCGGATGAAGAAAGAATGGCGGTCATCTTGAAATGTGATGCTAGGACTCATTCCACACAGCTTGCTTGTCCTTGGAGCTGTCACCCCACCCCAATTGCTTCCGAGCTATATCTACACCTGTGTACACTGAAATTCCTGACCCCTTCAACTCCCTATCCCCAGACCCGGGGGTGCCCTTCTATTGTGGGCCTCAAACCTCACAGAAGCTTCTTGGGTGGTGATTACACATATGCCTATAGGCCAGAACAACTTCCTGCAGACAACTCAAGAAGACTATCCAAATTCTTTGATGCATCTGGAATTTTATTGTATGGAATGCTGCTTAAAAGTAGGTTATTGTTTGGAATTTGGGAACTTTTCTCCTCACATAGAGATGTTTGTCATAATGATATTTGACCTGTGGTAATAATTTTGACATATGCCCTTGGGAGATGACCAGGCTTAAGATCTAGAAGCAGGGAATAGTAGTGGGAGAAGAAGAAACTCAGAGAAGGTTGAGATAAGCAGATCCACAAAAGAGGTGAGTTACCTATTTAAGCTGTCAGCAGAGAGAACTATGAATGAAAATGAGCTCAGGCTGAGTATCTACTTATGAAAGATAGAGGGTAGAAATAAAAAAAAAAATCTCATCTCCCCCACTCTCCTGCCACCCATGCACAAAATTCAGTTGGCCAAGCAAAAATCATACCAACTATGTATATTCCCAGGCCCTTGCAAATCCAAAGATTGAAAAAAAATGAATAGTTCCTGACCTCAAGGATCTCACATTCTTTTTTTAAAAACCGTCTCTGTCACTAGACTCAACATTCTCCTAATTGATGTGCACTTGAAAACTGGTAGTTCTTTTGAATCATCTCTTGAATCCAAAGATCCAAAGATCAAGTCATGTTGATTTTCCCTTCAAAATGTGTCTTTCTATGAGACCCTTAGAGGCAGTATGCTACTGGGGAAAGAGTACTCATTTACTAGTCAAAGGACATGTAGTTCAAATCCCAGTTCTGTCACTAGCTGAGTGACTATGGAGAAGTTAGTTCATCTCACTGAGCCTCAGTTTCCTCATCTGTAAAATGGTGGGTGAGGGAGGGGAGGGGGGTGTACTTCATTTGCTTTCCAGCTCTAAAACTATGGTTTTCACTACTTGTCTTAGGCTCACAGGATTTAGAGCTGCTGGAAGGGACATTAGAAAGCCTCTAGTAAAAATTAATAATAACGATAATGCTACTAATATCATCTGTACAGTGCTTCAAGGTTTATAAAGAGCTTTACAGACATTATCTCATTTGATCCCCACAACCACCTTGGGAAGCAGTTGCTATAAAAATTTCCTTTTTACAGATGAGGAAATGAAGACAGGCAGAGACTAAGTGACTAGTCCAGAGTTACACAGCAAATAAAAGTATCTGAGGCTAGATTTGAACTCAGGTCTTAGAGATGAGGGAAATAAGATCCAGGTGGATTTAAGTTACTTGCTCAAGGTCGCACAGGTAGTGCTATATAAATGTTAGCTAATAAATTACTAAGTTACACAGCTGGGCTTCAAATACAGGATGTCTAATTATAAATCCAGTGTTATTTCTGCTATCCCATACTGCCTCCCCATTCCCTGGTTTTCTAGATGAGGAACCCTGATGCTCTACTTACAAGAGCATCTTCATTATTATCTCAGCCTCCAAGCCATCCCTAAACACCACTGCCATATTTAACTTCCTTAAACATCACTACCATTATATCACTTTTCTGTTAAAAAAAAAATATCTCCAATGGTTTCCTGCTTCCTATAGCATCAAGTCTGAGTTCTTCAGCCTGATTGTCAAGGACCTCCCCTTGTCTCACCTATTCTACTCAGCCAACTTGATATCCTACTACCCGCCGCCCAGGATACACCATCTTTTTCAGTCCGGCTTGCCCTCTCACCCTCCAACTTAATAGCCTTTTGTCCCCCATGTCTGGAATACCTTTGCCTACCTAGTGGCATCTTAGCCACCCTTCTAAGCTCAGATCAATTACATCTTTTCTACAAAGCCTCCTTTGAATATTTCTATTTTGATTGGTCTCCACCATCCCTGATCTCCAAACAGCACATATCAGGGGTGGGGAACCTGTGTCCCTGAGGCACCTCAAAGCTGAAGGTTCCCCACCCCTGGGACAGATATTCTATATCGTACAAGTTAGCAAGTAATCACATTATCTTTTGATTAATTACATTGTTTTCCAGGAAATCATTATTTTATGTATTTTATTCTTCACTCTCCAACAGTAGGAAATCTTCTTGAAGTCAAAGAGCATGTGTTATGCTTCTTTCTCCCATCCCCACCCCTACCATCTAACATAATGCTTACTAAGCTCATGGTGGCCAATAAATATTTAGAGATTTATCACTTTTTCTATTTCCCCATCACCTAGTGTAGTGCCTTGCACATAGTCGGTGCTTAATCAATGCTTATGGATTGATTGATAAATATTCCAGATTTCAAATCTGGGACTTTAAGGAGACTCAGTGTTTTAACCATAAACCAGCCTTACCCATCAATCGCATTGCTACTTCCCCATTTATCCATACTAGGTCAGTTCTTCAAAGGGTATAATAGTGAAGGCAGGTGTTGGTATCTGACACTTGATGAACTTCTTGGAATCCAGAATTTCCCTCAAAGCTCTGCTCCTGTCACCTTTTCCACGAGTTCTTTCTTAGTCTGTCACCCTCTTAAACCCCACTACTCTACCAGCTTCTCCTGCCTCCCCCTCAAAATTACCTACTATTTGTTTTGTAAATATGATTATGTGTACATATAGCATATCCTTATCAAATGTAGGCTTCTTAAGATCAAGGACTGTTTTGATTATCTTCATATAGTGTCCCAAAAGTCTTAGTGCTTTAGCTTACAAATGCACTAAGACTTTTGGGACACACTGTAATCTTTAAACTAAGCAAAGCGTCCATGGATTTATACAAGGAATTTAACAAATGTCTGTTGACTGACTGAAATACACTCTCACACTTTAACTTGAATATGGACAGTATATCCAACTAGATAGTTCACTCTATGAGAAAGAGAATGCTATTTCTTTTGTACCTATCCATAGTACTAGGGTACAGGGTTCTGTATTAAAATCTGCCAATCTCCCTGATCAACTCAGAGGGGAGGAAAGAGCCCTCTTACCCACTTTTTTTCCAGCCATGCTAAAGAAAAGCTCTAATATTTCATGTCCCCACCCCACCCCTGGAAGCTGGAGGGGGAAATCCCAGGAGCAGATTCACATGCCACTTAATAGTGGGATTTTGAAAATGGGGCATGTTGTCAAGTAACCCTAAGGAAGCCAAAGGGAAGGAAGGAAATGGGTTTTTGGTTAATGAGACACAACAGCAGCTGTTTTATTGGGGGGAGGGGATAAGACTTGTCTCTTACGTGTATATGCACAAGCTCAGGAGGAGGCGGACATGGGAATTTTCATCATTGATGACTAGAGGCTATTGTCTAGGCCCAACATCCAACATCTGTCCTCTTCTCCCCCCCCCCCTTCCCCATATCCCCAAGCTTTTGCCCAGGCTCAGTACAGAAGCCAAAGAGTTCTCTAATCCCAGCATTGTCACTGACTCATCTGAGATCCCAAGTCAATCACTTAGTCTCCACATAGCCTGGCTCAGAGCCACCCAAACACCCTGGGAGAGTAGCCTGGGAGGACAGTGGAGAAGCACAGTCTCCTCATGGGTCTCTGGGTAAAGGAATGGCTGAGAAAACATTTGCAGGGTAATTATTTACAAAACCACCTCAGCATCCATTTTCTCCAATAATGCTTCTTAGAATACCAGGGTCCATTCCCAAGAACCATCTTTGACTTCATGCAAAAAGTCAAACAGAGAAATTATAAAATCACCTCAAGACCTCTCATCCTCACTCACACCAGCCCTCAATCCCTCATGTCTTAACCTTAGGTCTCTTAATGCTATTTATAAGTCAAGTTAGATTTGTTTGTTTGTTTTTTTCAAACCTCTATCTCCTCCTACCCTGTTCCTTTTTCCCTCTACTCCAACTGAATTTTTAACAAAGAATTTATGCTGATTCTCTAGCTGATTCCTGTCACAATTCACCAAGTGAACTGCAGACTGAGGACTGATGAACCCAAGATTCTTCCTGCAATGAAGCTGTTTGGGTTTCCTGGATGGACAGATCCAGCTTGGCTTTGGTTCCACCTTAATATGACAATGACAATAGCCAAAATACATTCTTAGAGTGTTTTAAAGTTTGCAAAGCACTTTTCCTCATAGCAACTGTGAGGTGAGTAGAAGGGTCACTGGTCATAATTTTAGAGTTGTAGCAGATTTAGCCTAGGAAGTTTGAATGATTTTATCTACAGTTACATAGTAAGTGTCTGAGGTGGGATTTAAATCTAGGCTCTTTGACTCCAAACAATACAAGAATTATTATCTCCATTTTACAGATGAAGAAACTGAAGAGGACCAAGCCCCCTGAAAGAAAGGACATCAAGAATTTATGACCAAACAAGAAATAGAAAATTTTATTATGTGCAAAATGGATAATTTTGATTACATTAAATTAATAAGGTATTGCACAAACAAAACCAATGCAACCAAGATTAGAAGGAAACCAGAAAGCTGGAAAACAATTTTTACAGCCAATATGTCTGCTAAAGACCTCATTTCTCAAATGTGCCGAGAACTGAGTCAAATTTATAAGCATACAAGTCATTCCCCAGTTGAGAAATGCTCAAAGGATATGAATAGGCATTTTCAAATGAAGAAATTTAAGCTATCTATAGCCATATTTTAAAAAATGCTCTAAAATCACTATTGATTAAAGAAATACTCAGTAGTATCTTCACTTTTTCCTTTTTTTTTTTTTAACTCCTGACACATTCTTTGCAGTGAGGAATTGGGACCCACTAAGTGTTTAAGTTCAGAACAAAGAAGAGTTCCTGGGCTACTCCTAAAGGCCCATTACGTAAGTTAAGGAATTTTTCTGCCTCTCCTTCCCCTCTTCCATCCTCTCACTCTGTTTTTCTTTACCTTCCTAGAACTCACAGCAAAGGAGACAGCTTGTCACCTCCTGGGAGAGAATTGCTACTGTGATCTCCCTAGCAGCAGGCCAGAAAGAGCAGGAAGCAAGTTGTAGGTAGGGATGGAAGTTGGTGAATGTTAGAAGTTTCAGAGTGGGTACACCTATAGAAACTTGTCAAGAAGCACTTTGAGGAGCATGTAACCAATGATCACTTGTGCATAAAAGTTGCATAAAACAAAAAAAACAAACAACAGGAAAAGCATGCTTAGAACAGGAGGTGAGAAGGTTCAATAGCAACATAATTATGTAATGACTTAAGTGGTACCCACAGTATTAAAAGACCTCAATTACAATGGGTAAATACTATATGAAAAAAAATATGAGGACGTGGACAAGAATCCTACAGGGGGGAAAGGTGTGGATGGATCTTGGGATCATAGACTTAGAATTGGAAGTGACATAGAAGTCATCTCATTCAAACTCCCCCCTTTCCATTTTATAGATGGAAATTAGCAGCCCAATGGAGTTAAGTGACTGACTCAAGATCACACAGGTAATAAGCTGCAGAGTCAGTATCCAAAATGAGGTCTTCAGACTCTAAAACCAAGGTTCTTTCCACGGTGCCATGCTGCTATCTAGGTTCCTAGGGACCACCCCCATGCATGAGAGCCACCTAAGTACAGTCTAACACCATTCCAATGGGATACTTTCACTTTTACCGCATTAATGGTATCAGGCAGGGTAAGCCAGTTCAGTGCTTTGTATTTGAAAAGTGCTTTGCTGTTATTTTTACTCTTCTCCCTCCATACTATCTTCTGTGGTGTTCTCATCAGCTCCCATGATTTCAATTATCATCATATAAATGATTCCCAGATATGTATGTATGTGTATGTATATATGTATTTATACATACATATATTACATGTGTGTATGTGTGTGTGTGTGTGTGTGTGTGTGGTGTGTGTGTATATCCTTGACCTCTCTCTCAAGAGCCAGTCTCACATCAGCAGTTGTCTCTTGGACACTTCAGTATGTCCCAAACAGAACCCATTCTCTTTCCCCAAAACTCAGCCCTTTTGCCCAGAAAAATTTCTCTATTACTGTCCTGGATACCACTATCCTCCCAGTTAGCCAAGCTCCAAACCTTGGTGTCATCTTCCACTTTTCACTGTCTCTTACCCCCTCCCATATCCATTGCCAAGCATTGTCACTTCTACCTTCACATAATCTCTCCTAAACATTCCTTTCTGTCCTGTTACTGCCCCATCCTGATGCAGGCTCTCATCACCTCACACCTGAACTATTTCAGTGATCTCCTGTTTGATCTTCCAGCCAAGGATTTCTCCTCATTTCAGTCCATTGTTCATATAGCTACCAAAATGATCTTCCTAAAGTGAAAGTGTGTTGCCCTCACCCCACCGCCACTCAGCAACTCCAGTGGCTCCTTATTACCTCCAAAAGTCCTTGGTTTGGCTTTTAGAGCCCTTCACAGTCTACCAGGGGGTAAGAAACTTGTGGCCTTCTAGGTCCTTGGGTGCAACCTTTTGACTGAGTCTAAGTTTTATAGAAGAAATCCTTTAATTAAGGGGATTTATTCTGTGAAGTCTAGATTCAGTCAAAGGGCAGCATTTGAGGACCTATAGGGCCACAAGTGACCTCAAGGCTGCAGGTTCCCCTCCCCTAGACCAGACTGAGATTCTAACTAGATTCTATCTCATTCCTACCTTCCCAGTCTTTTTGCCCTTTCCTCCCTTCCCTACGTACTCTGCAATCCTTTGATAGCCTTGCTCCATCTCCCAACTCCATGCCTTCTCAATGAATATGTCCCAAGCCTGGAATGCTCTCCCTCCTCAACTCCACCTCCTAGCTTCTGCTGAGCCTCAGCTCAATTGCAGGCTTCTGGCAAGAGGCCTTTTCTGGTCTTTTCCTCTTGCTTTCCATGCCTATTCTTTGTAAATTTTCTCTTTAATTTTACTGTAAACAGAACTGAATTCATCATTAGCTAATTTCTATATGTCTAATGATTCAGAACGTAGTGCTTTCATCAAGCTCATCATTTTTTACATTTTCTTTTGTCTTAGGGAGCTAATGTGTTGTGATGGATTGATCCCTGGACTTAGAGTTGGAAGCTTCAGTGTCAGCTCTCCCCTTTCCTCTGTGACCACCAACAAGGCCCTCACCTCACCTCAACTATAAAATGGAGACAAGAATTCTTGCATTACCCATCACTTACAGGTTGTTGTGATGAAAGCACTTTATAGATCTTCATGTAGCAGGGCAATTTTAAAAGCTACAGGTTAAATTTATTATATATTCAAAAGGAAACACTCCATGTTAACAGAGACCTATCAGTTTCACACACAATCCTCTTTTTCTCTTCTATTATTTATTTGGTTCAGTTCAGAATAAAAGTAGGCAATTTTTGAAAACCTTCAAGCATGATAACAATGTCAGTTCTTTTTATTCTTGAAGGTGTTATTCTGGTGCCCTGTCTTGTTGGGGAAAATACTTTTCATTTGTCATTGTCTTCTAGGCTATAACTAAATGTTGGCAGATGTAATGGAAAGATACTAGAATTGGAGTCAATGGACCTGGGTTCAAATCCCAGATCCATTGTTTACTGCTTGGGCAAACTTCTTCGGGCAAGCCACTACATCTTTCTGGGGCTTATTTTCCTCATCTACAAATAACGGTAATAACAACAGCAACAATAGCTAATGTTTATGTAGTACCTACTATGTGCTGGGCATTGTGTCAAGTGCTTCACAATTATTACCTTGTTTGAACCTCACAGCAACCCTAGAAAACAGGTTCTATTATTATCCCCATTTTGCAGATGGGAAAACTGAGGTAAACAGAGGTAAAGTGACTTGGCCAGGATCACACAGTCAACTGTGTAAATCAGATCATAAGTATCTACTGTCATCTAGTAAGTATCTGAGGCTAGATTTGAACTCAGATCTTTCTGACTCCAGGGCTGGCACTCTATCCACTGCATCACCTAGCTAGACTGGATGACCTTGAGATATCTTTGAGTTCTAATTCTAAATCTTGGATAATAGTCCTTTCCTTAGTACAGAAGCACAGGGAGATAAATATATGGTATTAGGTAGTGAAGAAAGAAACCTTATTTCTAGCAGTTTCCAATGATGTGTGAACTATCTTCCCACCTCCCACCTCCCACACTAAGAAGCATTTCCAGGCTTCCTGTCATGTCAGTGATGGCTTGGATTTACTTCTCTGCAAGTCAAGAAACTTTATCCTATTAACAATAATAATAAGGCCTAGGATTTATATAGCGCTTATTACATGCCAGGCATGGCACTAAAGTACCTTACAGATAGTATCTCAGCTGATCCTTACAACAATTCTCTAAGGTAAGTGCAATTATTATCCCTATTTTACAGTTGAGGAAACTGAAAGAAGCAGAGGTTAAGGAACTTGCCCTGCTGGTGTGTGTCTAAGGCTGGATTTGAACTCAGGTTTTCCAAACTCCAGGTCCAGGGCTCTATCCATTGAGCCATCTAACTGCCTCTGTTACCACTTTTGACAGGAAACCTAGATTTTACCTCCTGATCTGCCATTAATCATATCACAGGATCTTAGGATCATTTCTTCAGAGCTGGAAGGGATCACAGAGGTCATGTTATTTAATTTATAAATGAGAAAATAGGCCTTACTACCACACCAGTAGTAAGCATCAGAGCTAGTGTTTGAACCAAGATTCTGCCTCCAAATTCCATGCCTTTTCCCAGCATCTTACTACCTTGTAGAAGCATTCCAAAGAACATGGGGTCAATTAGACTGCCATGTCATACCCTATGTGTGTACGGATCCACACTCTAACCCCTACTCCCCACCCCTCCGATATTATTTATGTATTTATATTATTATATGGGTGTATGCAATCTCTCCAATTGAAGGAAAGATTCTTGAGAGCAGGGACTGTTTCATTTTTCTCTTTGTATCCCCAGTCCCTAGCAAAGTTCCTGACACATAGTAGGCATTTTAAAAATTGATTGGGAGTCAAAGGATTGGAATTTAAACACCAGTTCTGCTGCATATTACCTTTGCATGTTTTGACAAATCACTTCTCTTCATAGCTTCAATTTCATCTTTTGTAAAATGAGAGGCTTGAACTAGATAATCTCAAAATTCCCTTGACTGCGTCTATAATATCTTTGCTAACTTGGGAAGGTCACATGACATTGCCAAGGTCTCAGACTCTCAACTAGTAAAATGTAAGGGTTATACTGGATGCTCCGTGAGGCCACTCCCAGCTCTAAACTTCTCTATTTTCTCCCTGAAGTGAGTCATTTCATCACTGCCCCTTCTTTGAAATGGGACTGTCATACTCCTTGTACATGTAGTAAACAATGAAGGGGTTTTGCAGAAGATGAGACTCTACCACAAATTAAGTTCCCCCCAATCCTTCCCCTCTGGAGAAAGGGGAAACACTATAGCGTAAGAGAAAGCACATTGGATTCTGTGCAATAGTTTCTTCGTCTGTAAAACAGAGACACTAAAACCTGCCCTACATTACAAATAGGGTTGTTGTGAGGACTAAAATTAAGCTAATATTTCTCAAAGTCTTTTGAAAAAACTGTATAAAAACGATATCAATGCCATATATCTAGTTATTGCTGTCTAGTCAAGAAATATTTGTCTAGTGCCTACTTTATTCAAACAAACAAAGATATGTATCCCAAGGGATATGTCCAGTCTTATCACAGAAGCAAATAGGACTTTATATAGAATAAAAGACCAAGATCCTCTACCTGTCTCAGATCCCAGCTTTGCTAATGGGGACCAGCCAGGGCTGGTCACCAGCCTACTCCAATCCAGTGAATAAGCTGGTCTGACCACTTTGGAGAGGACACACAACAACAGCCTGAGGGAGACTGTACAGTTGGAGTAATAAAGAAGTGGTTTGTATGAATAAAAAAAAATGTGATGGTAGAGAAAAAGAACGAGACAATTCTGGAGAGACCGGAAGAATCCAGGGACAGGCAAAGACTCATGGCAGCCAAATAGGGAACATACAGATGAAAGCAAGACCTCCCCATCCCCCAACTTTTATGTAGCAGATCTATGTGAAAATGTTTTAAAACCCTGTATATTGTACACAGTAGGTACTCAATAAATATGCTGGTTGATTGACTAAAGAATCATTCAAAGACTTCCCAATCTATGGACAAAGTCAATTGCCAATGTAAGTTACAATGCCATCAACCCCAAAGTTCCTGAAGAAAAATTTACCATAAAATATCTATTTGAGAAATAAGAAAGAACATTTACTATACATTTTGGCTCAATATTTTCTTCCTATCCTCTGATTTGTCTCTTGCCTCTCCAACTAGACTGTGACACCTCTATGCCTCATTTTCCTCATCTATCAAATGGGGATGACAGATTATAGTCTTTAAGAGGCTAGGAACTACAATATAAGAGATACTTCTCAGAAAGGAGGTCATTTGGCACCATAAAGTTAGAAGACATGGCTTCAGATGCCACCTCTGTTGCTTTCTATTTGTGGAATCTACAGTGAGTCAAGTAAACATCTCTGATTTCCTCTTCCTAAAATGAAAGGGTTGAACTAGACAGCCTCTGAGGTCTGCTTCTAGTTGACATGGTCACGGAAGGTAGTGGCACATAGTGGGCATGTAATTAATAAAAACAGAATAGAATGGAATATTTATATCTGGTCTCATGAAGAGTGAAAAGTGATTTAGAGAGCCAGCACAGTCAGGTTAAACAGGCAGCACACAGTGATGAAAATGTTTAAATGTTCCCACATGGAATGTGATCAGAGCTCTGAAAACAAGTATATCTCAAAGCCTTTTCCTCTTCCTGTCAACTCCAGGGTAGGTATGCTCAAAGAGACACCCTAGGAAGGGATTTTAGAGACATTTAGTCAACCTGCTTTGTAGCATTAAAGGATTCAAGCCATAGAGACCATTCAGGCCAAGCCAACTTAATTTTCAGACGAGAAAATTAAGACACCAAGAAGTTAAGGTGAATTTCTCAACATCACATGGCTGAACCATGACAAAGCAAAGAGGGGGAAGGAAACAATCATTTATTAAGTCCCTACTAAGTGTCAGGCATGGGGTTAAATATTTTACAAATGTCAACTCACTCGATCTCACTACAACTTTGGGAGGTGGATACTATTATTATCTCCATTTTGCAGTTGAGGAAACTGAGGCTGGCAGAGATTAAATGACTTGCACAGGGTCACACAGCTAGGAAACTTCTGATGCTGAATATTAATTCAAGTCTTCATGACTCCAGGTCCAGTCCTCTATCCATTGGGCCACCAACATGCCTGTCAAGTAGAACCTAAGCACTATGAAAACATTCTGTGTTCTTTCCACTACAGCTATATTCTCTGGGGTTGTCCTTAAGTTAGGCTAGCAATCTACATGGTACCAAATGCCAAAGATGATAGGTAGTGGGAAGAGTTAATGGAGTGCTTAGAGGAGGAAGCAGGTTGACTAAGGCACAAATACTGCTATTGAGGCTTGTTGAGCAACCCTGGACAAGATAACAATTACTCTGAATCTCAGTTTTCTCATCTGTAAAATATTCATTTCAGTGTTGTTATGAGGTCCATTTGAGATGATGAATATAAAGCACTTTGCACAGTTTAAATAAATGTCAGCTTATTGTTTAGAGAGAATACATTTATCATGAATAGCATGGCCAGGAAAGGATGCAGACCTAACTGTGAAGCAGGTAAAGCTTCTCCATCTCCACCTTAACCAAGGGAGTGAATGAATGAATGAGCCTTGGCACTCTAGCTCTAAAAAGTTTCCAGTCCCAACCCTCTAGCACTCATTTCCTAAGAACCACATCCAAGGATAAGAAAAAGAAGAGGGACAATGTTGTCCACCTGTGATTTACATAAATATAAATAATGGGGACATTTTCACTCAATTTCAAGTAGGGTTAAAAACAAGAATTTATTGAGCACCAACGGACCAAGTGCCAGGAACTGTGCTACGTGCTGTGAATACAGTGACCAAAGGTAAACATATCTTGATTTTTCTCTTCCTTCTCACTATCAACTATCGTTTTCCAGATTCTCTACCTCCGAAGCACACAAAGAGTGAAGAGTCTTCAGCCTTGGGCTGAAGCGATGGGGGGAACAGTAACCTGGATGATTTTAATTTAATTGAATGACAGAATCATAGATCAAACAAAATCTCTCAATTACTTTGAGTAGGCAGGAAACAATCCATGCCACAAATATAATCAAAAGCATGTAAATTAGGTGCCAAATTCAGAGGATTTATTAAAATTTAATTTGCCAAATATCATCTAGCATTATAATAATCTATCTGCCTAATTGTCTAAATTAGCTCAAGAGCCAGTGATTTCAAAAATTCCCCTACTCACAGTACTATACCTTGTCATCAGCCCAGCCTTGTGCCTTTATCATGAGATGGCTGGTTTCCTTGCTCAGAAATATGTCCCCATCCAGAGCACTGCAGAGGGCAGGCAATATGAGCTTCCCTCATCCTCCTTCAGGAAAGCTGAGAAAGGACCAGGAAATGGAATCATCTCTGTCCCTTTGCTAATGCCTTTGATAGAGGAAACTATCAAGAAGACTCTGCAGATTATCCTTCTCACCTCATTTTTCTGAAATGCTCCAGAATGATTTTGTTTATGTTTAACCTTCTCATTGTGTAAGCAAGAACAACTGGGTTAACCACCTGCTGGAAAATTAACTGCTCCTCCTTCCTTTGTTAAAAATACTGAAATAACATGGCTGTTTGTAATACCTGAGAAGTAGCTGTTTCCAGCGTAGGATAGCATCACTGAGCTGAGATGGAAGTTTGATTAGGCTGAGGAAAAGGGCCTGGCCTTGATGGAAAGACAAAAGACCTCCTGGAGGGCCTGGGCCCTTTTTGGTCCAAGAAGTCAGGGTCTTTAGAAGAGCAGGTGGGCAAGCAAAAGGAACAGAAGGGGAGCTTCTGAGAGGAAGGGAGCTGAAGCTAGTCCCTATTTAGAAAAGGAAAACTGAAGGGAGGTTTTTGTTTCTGGTTGTAATGGACAAGAAAAGAGAAAGAGTAAAAAGATGGGAAATTTGGGAAGGACAGGACTTGGGTCTAAAGCATCTGTTGTCAGGTGACACGTTAATTGGTTGATTTAAATGGCTGATTCTATTTCCTTTAGTTTGATGTTTAGTTCCTACTACCCAATTGTAGAGAATCAGACCATATAAACTTGAAGTCCTTTCTGGTTCCAATGACTATGTTTTACCTCAAAGCAAGTTAGATTGCAAGTACTAAGGAACTGCCTACCTATAGTAACCAGTTTGGAGGAGAAAAAGACTGTATTCGAGTGGGTTTTTTTTAATGTCAATTCTTTCTGAGTCTTTCTGGGACACATACAATATCTCCTGGTAAAGGATATATCCAGTGAGGAAGGAGAGGAACTCTGCCCATTAAAAAAAATGGTTCAGAGAGCCAAGGCTATCTCTTCTTTGTTTGTGGGTGGCCTGGCATTAGCAAGTTCTTTTCAGTTTCCTTTCCTGTCTTCTACTGACAGGAGCATCAGATCTTTGTTAGACAGGTCTTCTAGTCACAATGAAGTGGGAAGACCACTGCATTTGGAATTGGTGGACCTGATTTCAAACCCTGGTTTTGATATTACTACCTGTATGACCTTCTCAAATCAACCCCTCCATTTCCTAATCTGTACAAGTAAAGAGAATGACTCAGATGAACTCTAAGGTCCATTCCAGCTTTAGATTTCATGATCTTAAATTTCCTTAAGCCTAGGTCACTTCTCTCCTCACTTGGCTCTAAAATTCAGGTTTTTCTGAAAGGCCATCAGCAAATGCCATATTGATCTTTCTCACTGCACCAGCAATTGCCCACAGTCTCTGTGAGCTAGGCCTTAGAGAAGTCAGATTAAAAAAAAAAAAAGAGGGAAGGAGACCATTAAATCTGACTGTATCTGCTGTAGTGGCCCACATTTTTCCAACTTTACCTAAGGTTTATCTCTGACAATCGCATGGGCTTAAAAGGTAGAAAAAGAATTTCAAAGTGCCCTGTTTGTTATTTAATCTGGTCGCCATCACTGCAGCATCTGGGAGCCGCACCCAGAGCAGGGGAGAGCAGCCAACCCGACTCAGGCAACCACCACCACCTCCCCCCCTTCACCATAGCCCCTCGGCCTTCTACGGGAATCCTCCCCCCCCCCACCTTGTCCACCCCCCAGCCCTTTGGATACAGGTTTTCACAAGATATCTGCAGGGTGGGGAACCCTACTGGGGCTGGTGGGGGAGGATGGGGAAGGGATGCTTAGAGATGTACTCCAAAGGGACTTGAAAGTCGCTGCGGTAATTTCACTGAGAATGAGAAGAAACGTCAGATCAAAGGAAGGCCTCTCTAGGTCACCCTGGGAGTGAGGGAAACAGAATCCCTACATCTTCCTTCTTCAGCCTCAGATCTGCTCAGTAGCTGGAGGCCAAAGCATCTCCTTCCCCACCACTGAACACACCCGAGGAGCCTAGGGCGGTCCCCACTGCAGACACGGACTTGGGGATGAGGTTTAAGCACGTCTCCAACGTGAGTTTCTAGGATTCAGGTATTGCTTAGTCTGTCCGAGGGGCCAGAAGTTGGGAGAGCTAATCAGCTCTGTCTCCGCAGCAGACAGCGAGTGGGCTGCGGAGCCGTACCCTCCCTCCACCCCGGCTCCTACTCTCGCACCGGCCTCTCCAGCCTCTGCTGTCTGGGGCCGTCGCGGCCGGGTGGAGATCCCCATATGGACTTCAGTGTGCATTCACCTCCCCAACTCCCCGAACCCTTTCAGCTCCCGGGCCCAACAACTGAGGCCGCATCGCCTCCCCGACATACACGCACACATACTGGACAGGCCCGCGGCGTGAAGGCTTTCTTTACCTTCTTTCCCAGGCCGGGTGGGGTACAGCACGCGCAGCTGATCCAGCTGCAGCTGCTGCTTGCCGCCGCCCTCCATTCATTAAAAAAAAAAAAAACCAAAAAAAAAAAAACAATCATTCCTCTTTGTAAGGCGCGACAGCCCGGTAAGGAGCGACAGCCCCCAGCAACGATGGGTTAAGTTCCTTTCCGGCCCCCCATTCATAAAAAAAGGGGGAGGGGGAGTGTAAGGAAGCAGCGCATGCGCCTAGAGGGTCTCTTGTGCCCACCCATTCATAGAATTGGGGACGGCGCGCATGCGCAGAAAGGCCCCCTTCCCTCCCATTCATAAAAAAGCCATTTTCCCAGGCAGTAGTTGCAACACCAAGGCGGAGCGGGGAAAGCTGACAGCGCTGTGCAGGCGTTTCAGGTCGCTAGGATCAATGCTGTTTCATCTGGCTGGGGTTTGCAGGGACAGCCACTGACTTGTTTGGAATTTAGGATTAAGTACCTATGGAGAAATGCTCCTGACTGGATTACTTAAAGTAAGTAGATGATTTCAGGCTCTTAGATCCCACTTCTTCCCCCAGTAAATTTGATCTTGAAGGCCGTTTCGTTGCTCCCTTTTTGGTGCATGTCCCTATAAACTTTTCTGTCCCTGCGCCTCCGTAGACGGCAGTGAGGCAGCCGCGAGGAACTCCTGGTCCCGCAGTCTTCCATACAAGCCCGTCACCGGGATCTGGGCGATCACAGCAACGGGATGCGCTATTTCAGACGGGGGCATTTCCAGCCTTTACTCTGTGTTAGAATCTCCGAGTCCCTACAACTCCCCCTCTGGCTTCCCGGCTTACCTTCTCCCTGCACTCACTCTCCTCGGACGCGAGGAGCGAGCATCTGCCCCCAGCCTGGCAGGGGCAAAGGAGCCGCCTCTCGGGGCTCTGGGGGCGCCCTGTAGATAGGACTGCTCGCCCGCCCCGTCGCCCTTTGCCGAAGGGGACCGCTTAGCCCTAACTTTCCTTCCCCAACCGCAGTGGCCTAAGCACTCGACGTAGATTTTTTTCCCTTCTCAGAATCTCTGATGTGATCCCTTTCCTTTTTCCTGGGTGGGTCTCGTCGGAGCTTAGGGCTCCCAAGGTGTCTTCCTCCTGGGGCACTTTTGGCCTCGGCTCCTTGGTGTGTAAGATCTTTACTGTTTGACCTTTGCTCCTTAGCATTTTATTCTGTGCAACTGTTTCGCAGTCGCCTTTTTTTTCCTTGGGGCTGTACAGGGCTCCGGTTTCCTCGGGCCCCATCCCCACCCTTCTCTAGACCCTGGTCGCCTTGCTTTACCCCTGGGATTCCCTTTGGGTTTTGAAGGGGGGGCAATGCTGTAAAGGGGGTGAGGAGGGAAGTGGCTTTATATAATGCCGAGATGGAGAAATCCAGAGAGGAAACGGTTGCATGCGTAGCAAAGATAAGGCTTTTTTTTTTTCTCCTGCTTTCTTGGTGGTACCAGTCTTGACGTCACCGGGGAAAGAAAGGGATAGAGACCTTACATTCTGAAAAATCGTAGTCTACCAGGAAATGGGAAACCCAGAGAAGGGCTTGGAGGTGAAGCTCAGGGGACTGTCTTAGGCAGTTCTAGACGGTGGAGAAATCCCGGCCGCATCACTAGGGAAGGGGTTTCCATGTCTCCTCTTCTTTCGCACGCCGACCATCAAAAAGCATTTAGACAGTAGCTTCTGTTGTGCAAGAGATTTCTCAATTCTTTTTAGCTTGGGAAGGGGTGGGGAGGGAGGTGAGGAGAAAGAGATCTTGAAGAGAAGAAAATTGTTGCTGTTCCTGGCCCAGGTGTTGAGGAGAGGCGAGGGAGAGCTTGGTTGGACGTGCCCCAATCTCGCTTGAGGTGAGTTGGAGAGAAAGAAACGCAGGACAAGGAAGGGCTGCTTCCAGTTTACCTATATCACGGCTGATTGGGGGAGAATCTATGTTTTCGTAGATGACTTGAGTTAAGCCTAGGAACCGCAATCTAATGCACCAGATTTCCCATGAATTCTCCAGTCCATTAGGTCACCCCCTCCCACCCATGCCTGAAAGCAGAGGTGTTCGACGGATAGAGCGCTGATGACATATTTGATGCTTTTCTGGAAGCTTTACTTTATGTTAAGCAGGAGCAGACAGGTGATTTTAAGTAGTAGTAGAGTTAAGAAATGTGAGGCTGGTTTTTAGCAAGCTGTGAGGCATTCTTACCCCACCCCCATCCCAGTGCCTGCGCCCTGGGGGTTAGTTAAGGATCTTCTCGCCTTTCTTCTACTAGATTAACAGCAAATTAAAGGCTAGCTGGTAGAAAGGATATGGAACTGCTGGATCAGTTGTGAAACGTTGGGTTATCAACCTCTGATAAGACGAAATGGACTGAAGGCCTTCTCCAACGTTGCAGCAGTAGATTTCACAATATTTAGAGTTTTCTGGATCTTCACCCAAGTAGAGCATCAAACATCCGGAGTTCTCAGGTTTTGGGGTTGTTTTTTTTTCTTTCAAGCAGGGGGTAAAGAGGGAGGGTTGATGTTTGGATCTCCAGGGAAAGGCATAGAGAGAATATTTTGAAGTGTCTAGTGGGAAATAGCATTTCCTTTCTTTCCCAACCCCCTAGAGAGTTTAATCCATTTCCAGGAGTGGTCAGGAGGTTTCCCCTTTGACCATGTAGAGCAGGACCTTACTGAGAAGCTAAGCCACCATGATAGGGTCAAGGAGGATGGTCTTTTGGGGACTAGATTTGGGAAATTTACCCTGCCTATCTGACCACTATTCTTTTTAGGGGGTCTTTTTGTTTTTTTAAAACCCAGTTCTTCCCTTGCCAATTTGTAAACTATAGTATCATTCTCCCACTCCTTCAAAGTCGATGGTACAAGTACTTTTATCTCCATTTTACAGATAGGAAAACTGTGACTGAGAAATTAAGTGACTTGCCCATGGTTATATAGCTATTAAATATTAAAGATTCGAAGATCTATCACTGGAAAGGACCTCAGAGGCCATCCACCCCCACCTTCTCATTTTACAGATGAGAAAATGAGACTCTGGAGTTTAAAGTGATTTGTTCAAGATCACATGTAGGGAAGGGTCGAAGGTGGGATTTGAACCCAGGTCCTTTGACTCCAGAGGGAGTACTGCACCTTACTGCCTCTGCATTTAAAATCAATCGATAATATATCCTTTTCTTCTCAGCTGGCTTGAAGGAAGCTGTAGAAGCTAGTATTTGAGATGCTAAGACATTCCTTTTGATTGTACCTTCCTCTTGGTATAGCTGCCCAAGAAGCAAATCTATAGTTCTTCTCACAGCTGATTTTAGGTTCCCTTTTATTTTAATACCACTCCACTAGATTTTTATCATTGTTTATGCTAAGAGACTCACCTGATTTTAATGAATGATGAATCAAAAATGCCTTTCCCTGTTGATGCCCAGCTCCTACTCAGGAAGGTGATCTTCTCTTCTTGAATTAATTTAAACTCCTTGAGGGCAGGGATTGTTTCACTGTCTTTATAATCCCTCTTCTCCCCCCTATCTAGTACTGGGCATAGCATGGTCGTAATGATAAATGCTTATTGAATAATTGATTGATTGATATAGCACCTAAGGCTGTCTATCCAGTGTCTGCATCTGAAGGCTGCCTCCGTTACTTTTCTCCTGATCCTTGTTACTCAAGGGAAATTTACTACCCCTGGTTCCTATCCCCATCCAAGCAACCAGCAAGTGGCAACCTCTTTGTGGGGTCTCTGCCGAACTGGCCAATGTTTTGGTCTCAAAGCACCTTGGCTTTGAATCCCATGGACACATCCGAGAAGGCTGATCCCCAGTGAAGAGAGAAAGGATTTGGGGTACTGATTTGGGTGGGGGGTGGCTCTTGGTACTATGTCTTGTAAGGGGGAATAAATCTCATAAATAATCACTTGGTGATCTGGTACAGATCTCTTTTACAGTAGGAGTTCTGACCTAAGTGGAAAATGATATGTGAGAAACACTTTGCAAACCCTAACTGGCTATACAGTGTTAGCTATTATTGTTACCACACCAATGAGGTTGCTCAGGAAGCTATCCAGAGCCTCTCTTCTAGCTTAATCTCCTTGTCATTGATTGAAGACAAGCCTCTAGTGAAGTACAGAAGTAGGAAATGATAGAACAGCTTTATATTCCTTAGTACTGACTTGGGAAGAAGACAGAGCAGTTTATAGGCTGGCAGACCCTTAATTTTTAGGTCTTAATTTCCCCATCTGCAAATGGAGAGACTGTTACTTCTTGGAGAACTAAGGGATTCTGCCAACCCCCTGGGGAGCACTGGGGAATACTTACTATCCTTCTTATTCCCCAGAATGACTTCTAAGGAAGATCATCCTATAAGAGAAGGGGTTTGTTTCATGGTAGCTCTGGGAACTCAGGTGAACTATGTTCTCCCTCAGGGCAAGAGTAGGTAGAGATGGATGGAAAAGCTTAAGATACTGCTCCCATTTATAAAAGATATAAGGCGATTTTCTGAAAAGCAAGGGAAAGAAGGCTTTGGTGTCTGGAAGACCTGAATTCAAGTCCTGTCTCTGACACACAGCCCTGAAACATTGGAGCAAGCCAATCAACCTCCCTGTATTCCAAGCAACTCTATAAGTATGTTCCAAATTGAGTTTGCTGTTAGGCAGTGGAGAAGGAGTTCCTACCAGGATGAAATCCACACTACACATATTTCACTTTGGCATACAGTGACATTGGGGAAGCAGACCAGAATAGTCAGTTCTCGGAGGTCCAGTTTCAAGGGGGATTCTCAGTTCTCATTGTTGGAGAAGCCCTGGTTTAGGTTGGTCTTTCTTGGATCAATCCCTGGAATTAGCTTTCTTTGACTCTCTTTTAGTCATATAATATTCCTGTCTCACTGGTGTTCAGATCATTTGTTTCTTACTGGGGTGAGAGGTACAAATGGAGAAAATTCTTTAGGTTTCTCCCTCATCCCCTTGTCTAAAGAATGAGTCTTGCTCTTTGCTAGAAGAAGCCGCTAAACCTCCCAGCCCCTCGCTTAGGCCAATGTTGCCCTGCTGCATGCATTAGGTGTTTACTACATGTTTGAATCATATAAATGTCAAGAAAATAACCTTCAGGGCTGGCATAATAAAAACTTGAAATTGATGAGCAGCTTACAGTCTTATCTATTAAGTGCCCATTCAAATAACACACTTGAAGTCCTTCTGGCTCTTTGCTCGGCAATGTGCAGTTTCAGAACTTTGTCATTCTTTCAAGTGATTAATTGAAAGCCCAGGTGAATTTGGAGTGACTTGGCTTCTCTTCTTATGGCATGGCTGGTTATTGAAAAAAATTATTCTAGTGATTCCCAGTTTATCTCTTCTAACAGGTTATTCTTCTTTGTGGTTGGGAGGGAGGAAAGTTTGTGGTTGATGTTCTTAGAGGGAAGATACCATAAGGGGGTATTAAATTCAATGCCTACCAGAGGCTGGATACCCTTTTAAATATCCCCTAACAAGAGGTCATCCATCCTCCACTTGAAGCTCTCCAGTGACAAGAAACTTATTACCTCTAGACTCAAGTGGCTTCTTTCTCAGATATAGCAGAGTAATCCAATTTTCCATCCCATATAGAACAGAGGATCTTAGATTTAGAGTTGGAAGGAATAGCAGAGGTCATCTAATCCACCCCCTTAATTTTACAGATAAAACTAGGCAGCTAGGTGGCATAGTGAAAGGAGCATTCAGCTCAGGAGTCTGGACTATGTATGTCAGTCTTCAGGCCTCCTCTGGTATGCCCTGGTAGCCAGCCTCAATTTCCTCATCTTTAAAGTGGCATTTCTAGCATCTACTTCACAAGATTGTCATGAACATCAAATGAGAAGGTAATGATAATAGCTGTAGCATTTATATAGTGCATTAAGGTTAGCCAAACATTTTATATGTCATCCCATTCAATCCTCACAACTCTGAGGTATAGGCTATTATTCCCATTTTACAATAAGGAAAACTAAGGTTCAGAGAGGTTGTGACTTACCAAGGGTTGGAAGTGTTTCAGGCAGGTTTATTATACCAAACTCAACATTATCCATGCACTACAACCTACGTAGCTATCTCTAATAAATAAAAGGTGCCTGACAACTTCAAAGTACCATATAAATGTTAACTCTGATTATTAATATTTATTAAATGACTTCCTAAGTCACCTGGTAGCTGGCAAAGTCAGGGTTTGAACCTAGAACTTTTACCCTCATAATCCAACAGTCTTTCTCCCTCATCTGGTGGAAAGAGGACTTAGAGGAAGGAAAAAGAGAGGACATTTTTACTGGCTATTGTTAAACTTCAGTTTTCTCATCTGTAAAATAAAGGGGTTAAATTTGATGACTTCTCCAGCCCATTGTAGCTCTAAATTTGTGATCTCATAATCCCATCTGCTTAGTTTAGGTTTCATCTCCGTCTAAGGCTGAGGATGCCATAGGGAAGTTTTCATCTCTTGGAAGTCTACTTGGTAACTGAATGTAGAACAATTAAAGAGTCTCTGGCTCTGTTCCTAATCAGCTGCCTGACTAGACACAAGTCACTTAGCCTCCCAGGGCATCTTTGAAAGGAAGGGGAATCTTGAGTTCCTTTTGAGTTTTTAAACCTTCAGTGATTCTCATTCTTAGCTTTGATGTTCATTTCTCCTTTTTTCTGAAAGTTAGTGCAAGACCACTGTCTTCTAGATTTGATAAGTAAAGTCAGGATCTGACTTGGCTGGACTGTATGTAAGAACCACAGGTCTTCCAGTGGAGCATGGCCCCATGCTGCGAAAGTGAAAACAGCATCGGATTTGGGGTCAGAGGTTTGGGTCCCTGCTCAGCTAGTTAAGTAATACCTCTGTGACCTTGTCACTTAAGTTAATTGTTGAGATTAAGTCATTTAACATTGCCGGGCCTCAGTTTCCTTATGTGAAGTGAGGGAGTTTAATTCAATGATTTCTAAGGTTCACTGCTACTCTAAATCAATCCTATAATCTCATTGGCTTAGTCTTGGTTTCATCTCCCTTAAAGGCTGAGGATGCCCCAAGAAAGTTTTCCTCTTTTAGAAGTATTCATGATAATTGAATGTAGGGTCATTAAAGAAATGGGTATCTATTCATTGTTTTGTATTTTGGGAAGTATAGCTGATTCAGTGAGGTTTTATTTTGTGTGTTTTTTTCTTTTTAAATCGGACAACTCTGATATCCCCAGATTGCTGAGAGAAAAAATAAAACCTCTAGCCTGTGTCATCCTCCAGGTTAGTCCAAAACCCTACCATCCCAGCACCCATACTGGAAAACCTAGAAGGAATCCTATGAATGTGGACCAGTCTGGCTCCCTTACATTACACACACTGCCATATTCCTCTCTCAGTTTCCTATATCCCCTACTATGTGGTAACCACCTGAAAGGCTAGACTAACCATATTTTACCCTGAGACTGATTGAGTTTACATTACTAATTAGCCCTTCAGGAGTTAATACGGCAAAAAGTCTCCTAAGAGACTCTTATGGCATATGGTTTTAAGAAAGCAAAAATGGAAACTAGGCATCTCCAATATTTGTGACTCAGAAGAAGGAAACCTCACCCTCAGTAATCCTGAGAAGAAAGACAAGGATAAGGTCTCTGAATTAATGACTTGCAAACTTCTTAGGTCCTCCTTTGGTAGTTGTCCTCTTGCTTCTGGGTGCTGGTCCTGGAATCAGGAAGGAACTCATCTTCTTGAGTTCAAATCTAGCCTCAGGCTAGACTTGTTAGCTGTGTGACTCTGGGCAAGTCACATAAC
Organism: Bettongia penicillata ogilbyi; assembly: GCA_023548195.1. Taxonomy (NCBI): domain Eukaryota; kingdom Metazoa; phylum Chordata; class Mammalia; order Diprotodontia; family Potoroidae; genus Bettongia; species Bettongia penicillata. The sequence continues at coordinate 3,099,813 of JAJHZJ010000197.1, forward strand.
CATGTTTGCCTCAGTTTCTTCATCTACAAAATGAGCTGGAAAGGGGCACAGCAAACCACTCCCCTATCTTTGCCAAGAAAACCCCAAATGGGATCACAAAGAATCAGACTATATGGCCCCAATTTAATATATGGAGCACTTAACATGTGCACAGTTCTGTGCTAGGGCTTAGGGAGATACAAAGATAAATAAAACTTGGTCTCTGGCCCTCAAGGAGTTTATAGTCTACTCGGTGGTCCACAGGATTGGTGATAGACAAGAGAGCATTGGGAATTCATGGTCATAAAATGTATTGAAGCAGCCTCACCATGTGATTAATGATTGTTTCTGGAAGTCTGAGAGGCCATTTTCACCTTTCCCACCCTCAAAGTAAACTGGAGCTATTTTCTCTGAAGGAGGTTTTCCTGAATGGTTGGTACATGCATCTTTAGCTAATGCTCCCCCATTTCCTTGCTATCCAAAACTTGACAAGATGGATTCTCTGACTAAATGTAATGTTGGCTTCAGACTATCTGTCCAGGATCTATCAAATTGGCAAACAATCTCTCCTTATGAAACTCCAATGCAGTAAAGTCTCCACTCTCCACTTTATATTATAAATCTCTTCCTTCCTTGTAGAGGAAATGATTTACCTATTAAACTCCACTTAAGTTCTTTAGTTGAGCTTCAGACTATTCAGTACAGTGAGGAGGGAGATTAATCTTCTAGTCAACATGAGGGAAGCCTTACTTATTTTTTTAAAAGAAATATCCAATGACTAGCTACTCAAGAAAATGTTAGCTCTGGTCAGATGGTGAGACCTAAGCAGATCCAATGAAAGCTTCCTTTCATTTCCTTCCATTTTGGCTATAATGATCACGGAGAAGGAAAACACCCAATGAGAAAGTTTGAGGGATTAGAAAGAAAAGCCAAAGAAGTCTGAATCTTCTTACTGATTAGATAGTCGGAAGAAGGCTTAAGGAAAATGATGCTGCTAGTGCGAGAGTATACTTTAGGATTTTCTGCTGGTGCTAGTTTCTGTCATAGAGGACAGCATACACATATCTGCTTCAAACTTTACATTTTAATCCCAGATGTTACATTCTACCTGCACCCCACAGTATTTTGGAGCAGCTCATTTGGAGGAAGAGGCTGCTGGCTGAATTACATGACTATGGTTAATGGTACAGTAGAAAGACCTGGGAGTTCGGAAGACCTAGACTCTGCCAGTAACTGAATAAATTAGACACATGACCCTGGGCAAATCACTTTTCCTCGCTGGCTTAGATCCCCTCTCTGCAAAATGAGAGAGTGAGATTCATTGTAACTCTAAGGCCTCTTCCAACTCCTAACATTCTATGAGTCTATGGTGCTAGCTTCTGTACAAGTTACTTTGTTGAGGCAAAAGCTGTTTACCCAGGGGATTCCCTTGTAGGATTTCCCATCTAATTAGTGCCCTCTGATTCGAGGATTGGAGTCTTAAAGTCATGTTGCACTATTCTAAAAGGCCAAGGGCTTGCCAGGTACACAATAGTAATTAGAAATGTGGCCTCAGTAGAAGTAGCAATTTTTAAGGGACCAAGTCTTAGTTTGAAGAATGAAATCATTTGTTTCATTCAGATTTTCTTTGCCTTTCTTTTCTTAAGGACTTGTTTTGTGGCCTTTGAGGTCCAAGAGCTCCACTTAGCAGTAGGTAACTAGAATCCTACATTTCACACAGGTGCTTGGAAGGGGCTAAATGTTTCCAGTTCCACTCAGTTTCATCAAACATTTATTCAGCACTTTTTCTTCTGAGTAGTGGAGGTGAGGAGAAAGGACATTACCAGTAATATAGTCAGCCTTTGCAAACGCCCAGAGATAGGTGATGGATGCCAGGTACCAGGAACACAAATAGGCCATTATATCTGAAATGGAAGGAGCACAAGGAAGAATTAGACCAAATCGGTTGGAAGATATCAGTTGGAACCAGATTGTAGAGGAATTTCAAAGACAATTTCTATTTTACTCTAGAGGCCAGAGGGAGCAATTGAAGGTTTTTGTGCAGGGAGGTTGACATGGTCTCAGAATATCAATTGCACAATGTCATACAGATAGTAGAAAACCTTGGATTGAAATTCGGGTCCTCTAACTCCAAATAAAGTATTTGTTCATAAAGGAATGTTCCTTTTTTGTAACTGTCCTGAGAAAGTGCTTAAGTGGGGACCATCTCTGGCAATTTCATGTCTTGCTATTCAAGTCATCCTTCTCCGAATCTCGTTCTTCTCATCTATAAAATGAGAGCCGTGGTCTTGATCTCTAAGGTCCCTTGCAACTCTAAAATTCTGTTGTTTTGGAGTTTGTATCTTTCTGTACCAGATTCTGCTGAATGTTCCACTCTGCTGAAAAGCGCCAGTCTTTTCTAAAAAACTAAGAGGCCATGTGTTCCGAAAGAGCCTATGACTCCAGTAGAGAGATTGGACAGATATACTTGATCCAGTTAGGGCCACCATCCTGCATTCCCTTGAAAGGAAATGTCTTCCTTTCCCACCATTTCCCCAGCAGTATTTTTATTTCCAGAGTACTTTGGGGGAAATAGAACCACTGCTTAGCTCAAAGCTAGAAATTCCAAGGTAATCTAGGTACCTCAATTACTCAGTAGGAGTGGGCGCAGTAGGATTTTGACAAGAACTGCTCTTCATGCCAGGAATAGTCAATTCAACAAACGTTTCTCTGGTTTGAAAGAGATCTTTGGGCCCTGAATGAATGCAAGGTTGGGGAGAAATCTCTTACTGAACAGAATGGAATCCTTCCTCTCCAGTTTTCATTTCCTCTCTCTTTTCTAAGAGAAATCCCATTCCCTTTAAGTAGAACTATCAAAGCTAATTGATCATTCATGCTCTATATGAATGTAAAATCTGTCCGGTATTGACTGTTGCAAAATAATTGCTTTTTGGCTATGACTATAGATAATCGGGGGAGAATTGTCTTCTCCTAATCACTCCTTTATAAAAATATCTTTTTTTCCTCATGGGATAGTAATCACTTTGAGGTAATTCCATGATGATTTTAGGGAAGAATGGAACACATTCTACCTCTGGTCTGAGCCTTTAATCCAAGCCTTCTTTAAATGAAAGAACTGATCATTAGATGACTTCATACTTCTGACCAGGCTCTTCTCATGAATAAGGAAGGATCAGTTGCTATTTAAGAATTAATGAGAAGGTATTCAGTGTAAAAATATCTGAAGAGGGAAACAAATAACCTAAAAGGCTTATCCTTTGAAGGAGTGGAATTGTTCTTTATAGACAGAGGATGTCCGGACCCAAATGGCCAATTCTCCTGAAGAAGAGAGAAATGGGTATAACTTGTCAAAAATAGCAGCCACCAGGAAGGCTAGAGCTTTTTCAAACATTCTTGAGGTGAATGAATGAGAACTACTTTCTAAGTCAGGATGAGTAGATGTACCAAGAAATGGTTCCTGGGTATTTGAATAATATTAGCTTCTTTTTCCTTGGTTCCTTTTTCCCTCCCCACCCTCTACCCCCACCAAAAAACAAACAAAAATTGTATGGGAAACTCCATACCATTGGTCCAAAGAGAGATTTGGGGGAACATTTTTCTTCTTCATTCCACCCTCCCTTTGCCCTGGAATTCATGAGCTTTGGGATGGAATCTTCCCAGGCTGGGGCATTTTTTTCCCTTTTCCTTTTGGATTCCAAATACTGTCCCTTGGGCAAAGGTCTCCGAGACTCATGCTCAAGCGGCTGCTACTTTAAATTGATCTGCAGCGGAATTCCAAAAGTAAAGGTCAGCAGGCGAGGAAATTGCACTTCTAATAGAAAACAATGTGCACTTTCTAAATTTGAACCAAGCCGTTTCCGCTCTTTGATTTAAGTTTAGTTGCTTCCTGGGGTTCCGTGTCAGGCTCTGCAGTTGAATCTCTGGCCCCGTTCCAACGTAAAATTGCACTCTCCCAGTGAAATCAGAAGCTGAAGTGAGGTCTGGCTAGCTATTCTAGTAAATACTATTTATTCTAAATATTATTCTGCTCTGTGCTTGGAAATTGGTAACACTAGTTTTCCCCTCTGGATTTTCCTTTAGTTTATCACAAGCTGTCCTGGAGTTAGGTGGCCACAAAGGGGTGTGCTATTATTATAGGCAGTGGTGTACATACATTGATATTCTGGGTCCCTGAGCAGAAAGGTCAGAAATGGCTGTTTTATCGTCTCTTTTCATGGGCCTCCCTCCAGTAAAGTGTCTGCTTGGACAGTAGATATTTGTGCCTCAGCTTATATGAATACAAACCAGCCCTAGGAGATGGTAGCAAATATGTAAAGTGAGTCTGTCAGGAAACTGTGGCATATTGGCAATCAAGATAACGAAGTTCTCTCTTCTCTTTTCTCTTGATGTTTTTCAGGACCCCTAGAAGCCAAGTTTCTCAGAGCAGTACTGGATCTCTTGGCCCCATGGAGCCCCCAATCCCCCATAACATTCCTGTCAGCCCAAGCTCAGTCATGGTCCAGCCCCTGCTGGACAGTCGCCTCCCTTATGGCCGGCTTCAGCACCCACTCACCATCCTGCCCATTGACCAGATGAAGACGACCCATGTGGAAAATGACTACATTGACAATCCTGGTCTGGCTCCAACAACTGGCTCTAAGCGGCCCCGAGGAGGGTATCCTGAGCCAACCCCAGGCCTCTCTCGATGTGACCAGGATGTCACCCACCCCTGGATCTCCTTCAGCGGGAGGCCCAGCTCCATCAGTAGCAGCAGCAGCACATCCTCAGACCAGAGGCTCCTGGACCACATGGCACCACCCCCTGTGGCTGACCAGGCTTCCCCGAGGGCAGTGCGAATTCAGCCCAAGGCCATCCACTGCAAGCCCCTGGACCTGAAGGGGATGCCACCTCAAGAGCTGGACAAACACTTCCTGCTCTGTGAGGCCTGTGGGAAATGCAAATGTAAGGAGTGTGCCTCTCCTCGGACTTTGCCTTCCTGCTGGATCTGTAACCAAGAATGTCTCTGTTCAGCCCAGAGCCTGGTCAATTACAGCACCTGCATGTGCCTGGTGAAGGGGGTCTTCTACCACTGCACCAATGAAGATGATGAAGGCTCCTGTGCTGACCACCCCTGCTCCTGCTCCCACTCAAACTGTTGTGCCCGCTGGTCCTTCATGGGGGCTCTGTCTCTGGTGCTGCCATGCCTGCTCTGCTACCTGCCAGCAACTGGCTGTGTGAAGCTGGCCCAGCGGGGCTATGACCGCCTGAGCCGGCCTGGCTGCCGCTGCAAACATACCAACAGCGTCATCTGCAAGGCAGCTACAACAGTGGACAACAGCAAGGCCAACAGACCTGAGAAGCCTTTCTGATTTCTCTCCCTCTCCACCTTGTGGCCTCGGGCTTTGTCTGCTCCTGACCCACATCATTGCCAGAGAAGACTGCAGAGGGGCCAGATCTTCTGTGTCCTGAAGATTCCTCGGCTCATCCTCCCACCTCCTCAGATTCTGGGAAGAATCAGATCAGTCACCTCCCTCCTTCCCTTCCCAAACAAGGCACTTTGGGCTACATTCAGGGTTTTGGAACTTTTGTGTGGTTTTTGTTTAACTAGAACAGAAGCAGGGAGGGGGGAGAGGAGTGTTGTGTGATATGGACTTGAGATTTTTCAGAAGACAGAACATAGATGTACACACACATCCGGAAACGGCAGCTGCTTGGAATGCCTTCCCAGCCCCCTTTCTCCCTCCCTTCCTTCCCTCCCTTTGTCCCTCCCTCGCCGGATAGGGGCTGGCTGCCTGGGAGTCTGAATACCCCAGGAATCATTAACTAGGTGGCTTGGGTGCCTCTGTAGAAGAGGATTGGATTCTCAATTTCTCCCCTATTCCCCAATGTGTCACCAATGTGTTGGTGAAGGTGAAAAACTAAAATGCTATATCCACACTTAAAAAAGGGGGACTGGTTACAAAGTTGGGGGGAGGCAGGGATATTAGGAGTCTCCCTGTTTTGCTCCCTGCCCCAAGTTACAATATGAAGGGTGAGTTTTAGACTAACTTCCAAATACCTTTCTCCGAGCCCTCCTCTGTCATCACTAATATTTTTTGAGATGTTCCCACCTATAGCCTCTGAAATTCATTCTCTCTTAGTTCTGATAAGCTGTCACAGACTTAACTGCCCACCAAAGGTCTTTTTTTTGTTGTTGTTTAACCTCCGTCCACATTTTTTTTGGAAATAATATGGGTGGGGCAGTCAGAGGAAGGAGAAACCAAGTCATTTTTGCCAATGAGAATCTGGTTGCCATATCCAGTTATTACATTTTGATAGAATAAGTGAACTAGAGGGTAACAGGTTTTAAAGACAGCCATTTCCTTCTCTGCTCTCCGTAAGTGCTGCTTTCTAGGTCCGGTTGGGGGAGGGGAGAAGAACATCCTGAGGAAATACCCTCTCTGTTCTCCGTCCCCATCCCTGTCTCTGACCTCCCCCCTTCCCCACCCATAGAAGATAGTCAGTCTCATTGGCCAAATGACATTTGAAGCTTGGTGGGTTTTCTTCCTCGTCTGCTACTGCTGCTCAGCGTCATAGCTCCACATGTACAATAGTGTGTCTATATCTTTGTAAATAGAGAGATGACAAAAAAAGTCTATTTTAGTGTTAGCAAGTGCTAGGGGGAGAGCCAGAAAGGCCCAGATGGGGGAAGTTTTCCCAAGGGGGTTTTGGAGAAGAATGCTAGCCAGTGGTGGCCCCCCCAAAGATGCGGTGACCCTTTCTCTCAAGGTGCTAGAGGGAGTAGAATGGGCACATGTGAAATGGGTACGTACTTGTTGCATGCAAAAGCTGATCTTGTAGCCTTCTTTGGTCCTCCTCCATCTGTTGTGTTTCCTGTCAAGTGGAGAAAGTGTCCTGGGCAAGGCCGCCAGGGGCAGATAGAGTGGGTACAGCAGTGTTAAGGCTGTGCCAGACATAGATAGCATTCTCCAAGGAATCTCATCTGTTCCGTGGAGAATAATAATTGCCCTTTTAAAGGAAGGAACAAGGAAGGCAGTCTATAGTCCTGTGTAGGATACTTTCCAAGGACCTTTTTTTTTTTTTTAAAGAGTAGTGGTAACATCTGATTTAAAATAAATTAACTGTAACCATAGGTATTTATTGATTGGGGGGAGGAGGGGCTTGTGTTTTAGACTTTCTTATTTATATAAATATTTGCTAGCTTGTAAAAGCAGAACATGGAATTACCACACCTGCATTTTCTGGTGCTGGTTCATGTAGCTATCCTTGCCATAGACATATTATGATGGGTATATATATATATAGATATATATAAATGTTCTTGCACAAATCTGAGGGAACAGTAGGAAGGGAAACATTTACAGCCAACCACTTATACCAATTGAATGTATCAGATGTCACTACTAAAGGAGATGATGATAAAGGTTTTCCTGGGGAGAGGATTAGACATCTTGTGCCTGCCTAGCAAGAGTCATCCATCTGTATCTCCTGGGCAGTGGATGGTGCTGGCGGGTCTCAACTTGCTTCCATGAAACCTGGACTGAGTGGTAGGCTAGCTACATTTTGACGGCCATTCCCCCTTGCACACCCATTCTGTGGAGAATTGATTGACCCATGCACACACTCATACTGATCCTCTATACAAACACTTTCCTTACAAAGTAGCCTACAGGACCTTAAGTTCCAGTGTACATAGTTTGTAAACCTTGATTTCTTTGGGTTTCTTATTTTTTTCCCTTTGGTTTGTTTTTAACCCTACTGAGCTAAATGGCTTCCAATCTATCTTCCCTCCTCCCTCCCCCCCTTAATTTTTCTCTGCCTCTACTATTTGTGGCTACTTTAGTGCAGTATAACAGATGAAAACTTAAGCCCATTTTATTTTTTTTTAAACTTCTCATCTCCAAACAATTCCTTAGCCTGTTTCTGCATGGGGGCTTCCCCCAGTTGGAGCAACAAGCTTGTTGAGGCTCATGCCTATGGATGTGGAACTAACTAGGGGGAACCTGCAAGAGGGCCACCTGATAATAGTTCATGCATCTGGCAATTTGCATTGGCTGAGAGATTGGTGGACAAGAAGACCCCATTCCCTCTCCTTTTAATGGTACCACTTCCCACTTCTACCTGGCTCAAACTATCTGCCCATGCCTAGAGCCAAGGCTCCAGGGAAGATGAGGTCACTCATGAAGGGAAAAATATATCCATTTAGAAAGTCAATGATCATCCTGTAGCAAGTAATAAATACTAGCCCTCTGAGCTGACGATATTTGTTTTTTATTGGAGGTGTCCCAGTGAGTACCACTGTGGCACCTTGAGGAGCCAGGTAGATGGGGGATAGTGACCAGGCCATGATGGCAGCCATGCCCAGAGCCAACATTTCTCAATGAGCTATCCAGCACAGCCCCATTAAGATGTGCCACACATGTTTTTCCCAAGGGGTAGACAAAAGAAACCTTCATAAAGCTTTATAAAACCCCTTCATTTCCCCATTATGACATCTGAACCTCACAGCCTTGTGGGATAAACAGGACAGAGATCCTGAGACCTCATTTAACTAAAGAAACTCAAGCTGGAGTAGCTTACCCAAGGTTGGCAAGCTGAGAGAACATCATGGAAACCAGGTTCTGGGACTCCCAAAGCCTGTGCTCTATTAACTAATAGTGTTCAGGATGGGGGAGGGGTGAGTGAGGGCTAGGATGACCCTTTTTAACACCAACTTCGAAAAGCTCCTCAGAATGTCTCCTTGGGAAATTAACTAGCACAACATTTTTAGCCTTGCTAGCCTTTTGGTTCTCTGTCCTTTTGGAAACAGTTTCACACACCTTCTGTAAACTGTAAATCCTGAGTTTCCTTTTTTTTTTCCCTGTCGGTAACTGTGTGCCTAGGGTGTCTGTTCTCACTGCCCCAAAGTTTGATTTTTGTGTTACAAAAAGCTGTTCAAGTACCCCATCCCCATCCATCCTTACCTTTCTTTTTCTCCTTCATTTCCCCCTTCACCCTCTCACCCTGCAACAAAAAAAAGTTACCACAGAAGGGTTCCTTTGTATAGAATATTTATTTTGAAGCTCTATTTTAATAGTATTTATTTTAGAAAGTCTACTATTGTAAGAGTTCTTCTGTTTGTGAAGAAAAAACAAGTTTAAAAACTGAATGTACTGATCTAGAAATATATATAAATATATATTGTTAAATATATCCAGGACTGCTGTGGTGTTTGTGTATGCATGGGAGTGAGTGTGCTTATTCCCACCTTAAACCCGTATGTTACAAGACCCTGAGTTGCTCTCGCTATCTGTTGGTATGAGATGCTAAACTTCTTCCGTATCCTATACTAAATGGTCCCTCTCACTCTTTCAGGTTGGAAACAGACAAATCCTTTCCTCAATAATAGCTTACCACATACATCTTCCAGAACATTCAGAAAAGGAAGCCCATGGGAGGAGCTAACTCGAGGCAATCTGAGTACCTTGACTCACCTTCCTCTTATTTGTAAGCAGGATAGAGCAACTGGTTTAATGTATCAACTCCCAGGAAGAGCTAAGGATTTTAAGGTGAAAGGGAGGAAACAAAGCTCTTTCTGTTTGGGTTCCTCCCCACCCCCTTAATGGGACTAATGAACATTCCCTGATATCTGTCCATCTTTGCCTTGGTTTTAAAAGCCTTCAGAGTAATGGTCACCCTTTGATCTGTGATCTCATCCATGTGTCTTCCGCTACAACCCATCCCATATCTTCCTCAGTATACAGAGAATCATATATCACAAGCTCCTAATAAGAAGACAAACGCCGCCAATTCCCCCATCTGTTTATGTAGCTGTATTTATTTAGTTATTTGAGGGAGCAGAACATTCCTGTTGGTCCATCTTATAAGGATCCTAAGGTCAGGCAGTCTTTATTATTGAAAGGTAAAGATTACCTTCTTTCTTGACATCTGTCTATGTTTTAGGACAAGAGAGAATTTTTCAGTATGCACAGCTCTTGCCGCATGTGTTGGGAGGAGAGGGGCTCAGAACACCTGGGTTCAGTTCCTGGACTGATGACTGCCACTTCCTGCAGGCCTTTTGTCTCAAAATTTCCCCTCCATGCTTAAAGTTGCTACTCTTTCCACTTCCTTCTAAGGCAGTCACTGCAAATGATTAACATTTCTTAGCAGCTGGATCATCTCCTAAGGAAGAAGAGAGTGATGGATATCATCAGCTCAGACCCAGAATTGACTAGTCCTGTCTGTATGGGGATCTGAGATAGGATTAGACTTTTCCCCTACAAATCTATGCTCAGGCCATATTGGCCTGAGACTTGAAAGGGACTAGACGTGTGATTTCAATGATAGAAGGAACACCCAAGGTTGAAATCTCCCTTAAGTGAAAGGATAAATTTCACATATATATATACACACACATATACATATATGTAATATGTATGTGTTTTATAAATATACACATGTACACATGTATGTACATATACATTTAATAGAATAGGTCCGCATTAGTTAAACTAGGCCTTATACTTTCCATCCTCAGGGTGAAAGAAATTTGCCAGCCTTCACAGTTATATTTTGATCATTTCTGAAATGCTGAGCCCGTCCCTCAGAAATCTCACTCTATCATATTTCTCAGGAAAACTAGATCAAAACTTGTGCTTTCAAGAAATTAAAATATTGGAATTAATGTACAGCTGCCTAAAACATGCCATTGTGGAGGCATATTTTACTCCCTTATCAACAACATCTGCTTAGCCCTGTCTTCCCCCAACCTGGTATGAGGTGGGTAGCGGGTGGGGCAGGGGAGGAGGGCTGCCAAGAGCAGAAATCTGTGAGTTTATTAGTGCTATGAAAAAAACTTTGCATTTCACAGAATAAGGAATCAAATATTTTGATCTATAAGGAGCCTCAGAGGTAATCTAGTCCAACTGCATCATATGACAGAGGGAAAGAAGCCCATTCACTGTTTTTTCTGTCCATGTCATTCTGAGGAAGATGAGCTGATTTTAAAATAAAGGAGAAACTAAGTTGGGGTTGGCTAGGCAAATTCTTGGGACACCAAAACACTTTCTACACCACACTCATCTTAAAAAAGAGCTTGGGTCACCCTATATAAGTCAGACAAGTGCCCCATTATCCCCTTGAGGCAACAGGAATTTCCTTGGGTCCAGACTCTTTACAGCAGTAAGAGTTTTCCTCTGTCCAGGGACCCCCACTTCGAGCAGCCCCCTCCTCCACCATGCCCCACCCCCACAACCACTGGCCCCCTGTAGTGACTTTAAATTAGTAAACTTTTTAAAGTACATTCATGACTAATCGAATTAGTGCAAGTAGACAACTCTTGTGCTGGAGGTGTGTGCCAGATGAAAGCCAGGGAGGACATTTTTAAGAGCCTAAAGTTTATTCATCCAAACTTTAATAAAACAATATGTCCATTGCCTAGGGCAGGTGTAATTTTCATAATTTATGGGTCTCTGAGACAGGAAGAGAGCTCGGGGTTTTATTGTGTTTTGTACGATAAATGGCATTCCAATTGTCTACATGTTGTTCTTTGAGGGCTCTTGTCTGGCAAGAACACAAGTCCTGCTGGAGCCCACCTGGGCCTCTTGCCCTGAGGCAAGGGATAATTATGAATACATCTGTATCTGTTAAGCAGGAGATGATTGAAAAACTCCCCTCATTTCCTTATGTCATTAGAAGACACTTCCTATGCCGACACCTATAGTAACACTTAACTGATGCAAGGCTTGGAAACCTTTCTTCCCATTCATCTCTCTCTCTCTCTCCTTCTCTCTCCCTCTCTCTCCCTCTCTCTCTCTCCTTCTCTCTCTCTCCCTCCCTCTCTCTCCCCTCTCTCTCTCTCCTTCTCTCTCTCTCCCTCTCTCTCTCTCTCTCTCTCTCTCTCTCTCTCTCTCTCTCTCTCTCTCTCTCTCTCTCTCTCTCTCTCTCTCTCTCTCTCTCTGTCTCTGTCTGTCCTCTCCTCTCCTCTCCTCTCCTCTCCTCTCCTCTCCTCTCCTCTCCTCTCCTCTTCTCTCCTCTCCTCTCCTCTCTCCTCTCCTCTCTCTTCTCCTCTCCTCTCCCCTCCTCTTCTCTTCTCTCTTCTCTGTCTCTCTCTGTCTCTGTTTCTCTGTCTGTCTCTCTCTCTCTCTCCTCTCCTCCTCTTCTCTTCTCTCCCCTCTCCCCTCTCCAACCTAATCATTTTCTTCATAGGGTATGGGAGGAGACAGGTGGAGCTGCCTGTTCTCCCTCTAAGCTATCTCCCCTCCCTTTCAGAATTCAGAATGGTTATATTGGAAGCAACAAGGTCCCAGGAAAGAACATGATACCCTGAAGGACAAACCAATTAGGGAAAAAGAAGTGAAGTTCTAGGTCAAGCTATGACTGTTAGGATTAAGAGTTATTACTCTTAATAATATGCTATGACAATATGCTATTGTCAACTTTTCATAGTTGAAGAGACTGAAACTTAGATATAAGTGATTCATCCTTCCCACACAGAGTCAAAGGTGCATTTCAAACCCAGGTCTTCCTGACTCCAGGTCCAACCCTGGATGCAGTCCCAGGCTACTTCCAGCAATGATCATTTCATATATATTAAAACTCACAGCAAACAAATGTTGTGCCAAACTTCCAAATTCTGATATCATCCTAATGGGGAGTCTACTTATTACTGTTTGGAAAGATGGGTTTTTCAAGGTCCCAGAAAGTCTTGAGATAGAGAAGGGAGGAGATGGGAGAGTTTAAGGAAGGGGTCCTTCTGAAAGAAAAATATGGGGAGGGTATAATTGTAGGGGTGGTGGTGGTGGTGGTGGTGGTGGTGAGTTTCGATGGCAGCAACGCTGCTTCATTCAGTTAATTCAGGCAGCTCTGAAAGGCTAATGAGCTTGGGGATGGAGGAATAACTTGATATTAAAAGACTTCAGCATCTAGGAGTGAGAAGGTACCTAGGAGGCCGAATAACCAGACTTTAACCTAAATGAGAATCTTCTCTATATCCTTTAGCAGGAATTCTTAAAGGGAGGAGAGGGGAGAGTGCATGAAGCCAAGAACACTGTGAACTTGAATGGGAAAGATTTTCATCTTTATTTTCACTAACCTCTAACTGAAATTTAACATTTCCTTCCATTCAGGAGTATGATTGGTAAATATTTAACAACCAGTTTTAGAGGTGGGAGTGAGGAATATGCCACTTTTAATTTTAATCTGCATTATTCATATTGTCTCCATCACTTTATTAAGTCTAGGCAATTGTCAAAACAATAACTCAAGTCCTAATTTGTAGCCTTTGCTTATTTCTGAGGTATATAAAGGCTCATGTTGAAATTTAACAATCTGGTACAGATATATTATATTGCTTTGCAGCTTCATAAATATTATTTATTAATCCTCATAACGACCCTGTAAGGTAGGTGCTATTTTCACCCCCATTTGACAAATGAAGAAACTAGGGCTGAGAAACTGACTTACCCAGGGCCCATAGATTAGTAACTGACTATCTGAAACAAGATTTAAACTCAGGCCTTCCTTATTATTTCAAAACATTATTTTAAGAAGAATTTATAGACTTTATCAGGCTGCCAGGTGTCTATGTCTCAAAAAGGGGTAAGCATCCCTTTCTCAAATGTTTGTCTAGTTCAGGGCCTCGAGGCCACATGTGACCCTCTAGGTCCTCAAGTGTAGCCTTTTGACTGAATCCAAATCTCACAGACCAATTTTGGAAGTTTGCATTCAGTCAAATGTACTTGAGGACCTAGAGGGCCGTATTTGTACTTTGATGCTTAGATTCAGTTAAAAGGTCATACTTGAGGACTTAGAGGACCACATGTGGCCTCCATGCTGCAGATTCCCCACCCCTGGTCTAGCCTCTATTTTAGTTAACTCACCAAACAACTACTTATTCTCCCTAGAACAGTGCCAATTGTAAGGAAGTCCTTGGGGAAGGTCACCTCTACCCCATTCTCCTAATTGGCCCTCTGGGACTAATCTGAATAAAACCTCACCCCTTCTGCATGTGACAGGCTATCCAATACCTTCAGACATTTATCGTGGGCACGTTCTTCAATTTTTCTCCAAGTTAACCTCCAAAATTCCTTTGACTTATTCTTAAGAGGCATGGTTTCTAGTTCCATCACAGCTGGCCACCCTCTTTTGGTGACTCTTCCCAAAATGTGATGCCTCAGTATAATATTTCGGGCATGGTCTGACCAGGGCAGAGCACAGTGAGATTGTGCCTCCATCCTCCTGGGTCCTCCTATATGTCTCTGTGCAGTCCAAGATTCCATCTGCCTTTTTGAATACCATATCACCGCCAAGAAGAGAGTGGGGTTCTAGCTGTGCTGGGAAAGGATAAAAGAACTGTTTGTTGAGTACCATAGTTGAGGAGTTGCTGCATTCAGAGGCCTCCTTGGACTCTTTCACGGCTCCAATCCAGAGACTACTTGCTCCCTAAAGTAAGGCCACCTACCTTCTTGTGCCAGATTCTAAGGGTAGCTTGGGCAAGGACCCAGTTCACCTCAGACCTGTGCCAGATTTCAAAAACAGTCTAGAAAGGGGAGAAAGGAGATTGGAGAGTGGTCCTTGAGCCAAGTCTCTAGGATTCTCATACTGTCCTCCGTGTTACAATCAGAGTCTACCCCCTACTCCCACCCAAGACTGCCCTGTGACCCCTTTGGCAACCAAACCCCATGTGGCCAGCCTCCTATGCAGTCTGGATTACTAAAAAGCTCTGAAACTGCAGGCACCTGATCAGATTAGAGAATGAGTTGTATTTCCAAACTGTAGCTCAACCCTAGGAGAGAATGTGAGTCCTTAGGGCACAGAGACTCTGGAGTAACACTTGTGAAAGCAGAATTCTCTCTTTTTTAAGAGAGGAGAAAATTCACTCCAAGGATTAGTCAATGGAAGAGAGAACTATATGAGTAGGAAATGTAAAGTCCAGTTAATTCCCTTTCATGATAATAGCTGACATTTATATAGCATTTAAAAGTTTGCAAAGTGCTTTTTTATATATATTATCTCATTTGAACCCTGAAAAATTCCTGTCCTCATTTTACAGATGAGGAAAGGTTAAATGACTTT
The DNA here is from genome assembly GCA_023548195.1 of Bettongia penicillata ogilbyi. Classification (NCBI taxonomy): domain Eukaryota; kingdom Metazoa; phylum Chordata; class Mammalia; order Diprotodontia; family Potoroidae; genus Bettongia; species Bettongia penicillata. The sequence goes on from JAJHZJ010000197.1 coordinate 3,114,825, forward strand.
GCTCATGGTTACCCAGGAAGTAAGTGTTAGAGATGGGATTTGAACCCACACATTCACAACTATAAATCCATCACTCTAGTCACTATGCCTAGCTGCCTAACCAATTCTAACTGCATTGTATTATGTCAATGTGTTATGTCATTTTGACCCCAGGTGCTTATGACTCCAAGTAGACTGTTCTGTCTACTATGTGTCATTCTATCACAATTAGAAAGTATCTTAGAGATTATTTAGTTCAACAACTTTATTTTACAGATGGATAAACAGGGCCCCAGGAAAGGAAATGTCTTGTTCATAGGTCATATGACTAGTTAGTGGCAAAACAAAGAGATTGGAACCCAGGACTTCTGAATCATAATTCAACGTTCTTTCCATATAACATTCAGCTAAAGGAAAATACCATTTTATTTTGCAGAAACAAGTCAACCCTGGTATGAGTTCATGTGCATGAGTGCCTCACACCCTAAGATCATACTGCATACTGCGTACTGAACCCAAATGCCACTTGAGTTGGGAATGGAGCTCTCTAATAAATCAATGAGACCCCCAAATTTGAGTGAATTCCACTCTAGTCCTTTCAATTATAACTTGTAAGCACTGGCTATTTTTCCTGTTTCCTCTGGTTATCTGACTCTCACAATCTTCCTGTGTCAGATTTGTTACCATGTTTGTAAAAAATATACAATGATTTCCCAGGCCTGCCTCTGGGTTCCTCACAGGTGCTTGTCAGAAATGCCATTTAGATAAGATCCTTCCTTTATTAAAAACCTACTGTGTGAAAGCACAATGCTGAGCAGTAGAGAAAGAGATAAAATTTAGGTTTTGGCACAGTCCCTACCCTTCTGGAGCTTACAATGTGGTAATGGAATAAGACAAGCACAGATAAATATGATATCTAATATTACATGACAATGATATTAAAGAGTTGCCAAGAACCAGAGAAAGCTATTTGAATTGGGTTATCTAGAATTCATGTAAATAAAATATCATAAATTATAGATTTAGGGCTGGAAAGGAACTTTAAGGGTCATCGGGTCCAACTTACTAGTTGTATAGATGAGTTGTTGTTTGACCTCCATTTTCAAAAGGACAAATGACATCATAGGGTGATGTCTTGACTCACATGAATTGGATTTAAGTGAGGCAGAGTTGCATGGTCATCAGCTTCACTCTCTCTTCCAGAGTCATCAAAGTCCAGTGTCAAGACAAAGGTCAATATGACTGGTGATGGCCTGGGATGACCTTGGAGCCTTTGATGTCTGACCAAACTCTAAGTGCTCAGTGGTACCTACTTTAGCCACCGTTATGACCAGTGGAGTGAATTGTTCTCATCTACCCATTATGCCTGGAAGAATTCTTCACATGCTTGAGGTAGACAACCCCTCCCAAGTCACCAGTGGTTGGTTACCCTCAACCTGGTTTATACTGTCTGCCAAGATGTTTTACTGGGGGTAAAGCAACTGCTTCTTGGAGTCACAGGTGAGAGTTGGATGACAGGTGGACACCAAAGGTGGATGAACAGCCCTGAAAAGGGCTCAGCACCTCACACCAGAGGTGTTAGTCCTCCTGAACAACCCCTATAACCTCACAAATAAGTAAACTGAGGCTAAGAGAGGTTAAGGGACTTGTTAATTAACACACAGCTAGCAAGTGCTAGAGGTAAGTTTTAACCCCAGGTGCTTATGACTCCAAGCAGACTGTTCTGTCTACTATGTGCCATTCTATCACAATTAGAAGGTATCTTAGAGATTATTTAGTTCAACAACTTTATTTTCCAGATGAACAAACAGGCCCCCAGGAAAGGAAATGACTTGTTCATAGGTTATATGACTAGTTAGTGGCAAAACAAAGAGACTGGAACCCAGGACTTCTGAATCATAATTCAACGTTCTTTCCATATAACATTCAGCTAAGGGAAAATACTATTTTCTTTTGCAGAGACAAGTCAACCCTGGTTTGAGTTCATGTGCGTGAGTGCCTCATACCCTAAGGTCATACTGCATCTAGGCTCAGGTCTCCTGACTCCTAGTCCTGGGAAGGGCTGTAGTTAATAGAAATGTACGACATGTACCTTTCCCTCATTAGGGAGACAACTTGCTTCCTTGGGCTTTCTGTTACTGACTTTCATGGAAAAAAGTCTCCTTCATCTTCAATGGTTGTACATGAGGTAAGATTCTGTCACAAAACTGATCAGCTGGAAGAAGCAGTATCTCTCACACTGTAATCCAACCAGCATTTCATCAAGACTTTGTTCTAAAAATTCATGAGGAATACTCCTAAAATATGGTACCTGTGGAGCAAGTAAACAGAAAGTTAAGCAGGGCACCTTAGGAATGAGTTACTCGTAGGAAACTTGACTGAATTGTTACAAATAATAGTATTTCATGATGCTAAGCATTTTAGGGCTAGGAAGTCAACAAAATCCATTGCCCATTTGTCCCTGTTCATTTGCACCTGTCTATGTCAATATGTTTTAAGGGGAAAAGAGAAAGGAAGAAAGCTGACTCAATTGTTAAAGCATTATTGTTCTCTTAGCATTTCCTAGAATATAGGAATCCTTGAGAAGGGCCCACAAACCTAAGTATGTTTAAGCCTCTCTTTGCCTGCTGTTGTAACCTAACTATTCTGGATGGCCTATCAGAATGAACATTTATTAAACCCAGGGCATCACCAATATATCAGAAGAGGAAGAGACCAAATTTGGGGCATGTAAAAATACAAAATCACAGATCTTCAGAGCTAGAAGGGATCTAGCTAGTCTAACCCATACCTGAGCAAGCATCCACTCTACAATATATCCACGAGGTCATCCAGTCTTTGCTTGAAGAACTTTAATCTACTAGACCACTCTGCCCATACAGAATTGTAATCTTCTCCATTGTCACCTTTCACTTAAGGCTGATAGGCAAAGCAGTGCAGTGGCTGGAATATTAGACCTGGAGTTTGAATTCTGCAACAGAAATTCACTAGTTGTGTGACCTTGGCCAAGTCATTTAACCTCTTTCAACCTCAGTTTCCTCATCTGTAAAATGAGGATCATAATAGCACCTGCCTCCCAGGGTTCTTGTGAGGATCAAATGAGAGAACACTTGCAAATCTTAAAGAGCTAAGATTAGCTTTTTAAGATTTAAATATTTAAATTTAGATAATAGCTACATAGATGCTAGCTATTATCACAGCAGGAACAGAAGCCCAAGGATGCTTCATTTTATTGTGGCTTCCCTATTCCCTCATGTCTTCCCACTCTACCATGTTTTGACGACCCTGCCTTCCACATACTGAAAAGAAACACTTTTTGAAGATACCTTGGCTTACCATTCAGTGAGCTATTTGTCCTTTCCTCCAATTAACTCAGGATGAAAATGATAAATACTTGGGTGTTAAATAGTGAGAAAACATTTGGTGGAGGGGGTGGTTCAGTGGATAGAGGGCCTGAACTCAAATGTGGCTTCAGACTTCTGACACTTACTAGCTATGTGATCCTGTGCAAGTCATTATACCTCGATTATCTGGCGGGGGAGGGGACAAGAAATCATTTGATGGATTGCAAATGATTTCTTAGAATTAGTCATTTTTATTCTTTCCTGGCCCCATGACTTCCTTCACAACATTTCTAATGCACCAAGCCTTCAATCTCCAGCAATTAGAATCATCTCCCTTTGTTAAAGGTCCAGCTTAGGTGCCCCCTCTTTCCTGACCTCACCCGAGTAGATTGAAGTGATCTCTCCTTTCTCAAACTTAGGGCTCTTTCCCCAGATGCTATCACACGCTCCTCTTTGTTCTAGTTATCTGTGTAGAAGCTGTTTCACCCCATTTGGGGTTAAGATGTGTGAGGGGAGATAATATGCCTTAGTTTATCTGTGTATCCCTGGCACTGAATATAATAAAATATAAGGGTTTAGTTTAGTCTGTTGATTCTTAGTGACCAAAATAACGAGAATCTTCTCACTGAATCATGGAGATGGCTCTGGAAAAAAAAAGTGAGGTTGGTGACCTGCACAGCCTTCCCTCATTCAAATCAAAATCAACTACAAGTCAAGTCAACGTTTTCCTGATGTCATGGTCCTCTTCAAGAGTGAAGGACAAACAACCTGTAAGTAGACCAAGCTGCCTGAGTGGGGACCCAGCTAGTTGGGTAACTCAGCCCTCCCACTTCCTCTCCCTTTTCCTCTCACTCTTTCTCTCCTTCTACTCTCCAAAGGGAGGTAAATTTCCAGTTAACTTAGGATTTACTACCTAGATTCCTTCCTTCCTTCCTTCCTTCCTTCCTTCCTTCCTTCCTTCCTTCCTTCCTTCCTTCCTTCCTCACCCCCCACCCCCCCAATTCTCTCAGAAGCTCATACCTTAGACCACAGTGAGTCCCTGGCCAAGCTCCACTTAATGGCTATATTTTGGGCCCTCCTGTCTTTGAGTGAATTTAGAGTGAATTTCAATGGAAACTTTCTCTTTGGAAAGTTGATTTTTTTTTGTTTTGTTTTGTTTCTTTTTAATTAAAGGAGCTAACCCTTAACTCACTTCTTAAAGAGGCAAGGCCTATTCCCTGAATGGGCATTACCTCACTTTAAGTGAATACCTGAAAAGACCTTAGCCTAAAAGGGCAAGGGTCTCCTGTTGCATCCTGGGCCATCTCCAGTCATCCTGATGAATATCCTATCAATGGATCCAGATGGCTCATAAGGAGAAAGTGAGGCTGGTGACCTTACACAGCCCTCCTTCACTCAAATCAAAGTCAACTATAAGTCATGTCATCATTTCGCTGATGTCATGGTCTTGTTCGAAAATGAAGGAAAAAACACATTGAATCCTGGGATTTAGAACTAGAAGGTCCTTGAGACCCAGAACTTAGAAATTCAAGATCTATAAAGGACCCTGGAACATAGAATATCAAGACTGAGAGGGCCCCTGGGACATAGAATGTCAGTATTGGAAGTGACCTTGCCATCATCTAGTCCAAGATGCACAAGAAGCAGCATATTCTAGCTTCTAAAATGAAGGTATGAGCTAAATTACCTCCAAGTGCTTTTCCTTCTCAAAATTTGCAGACTAGAAGTAGAAAAACTGAATTCAAGCTTTTATGTTCTTCCTCTCCCACTTCCTTCTCCTCTTGATCACTCAGGGGCTTGCCTCATAACTGTTGGCTTCTCCACCCTCACCAGCCATCCCTGGGCTTTGCCTGAGAAGGGTACTGAGTCTTCGGGGAACTCCTCCAACCTCAACATTATCCTCTAGGCTTGCCCTTTCACTGCTCCCCCGTACCTCTATGTCAAGGGTTCCTTCTTCCAGCCCACGAGCACACCCTCTGACTTCTCTGCCCCTTCGTTCATATGTACCTTCCCCCACAGTAGTTGCTCCCCTCTGGCCTTCCTCTTCTCCCCCTACAACTTCTGGCTGTCTATTATCTTCACAGGCACCCCAGCAGACAAGATAAGCAAGACCATGCCACCCCTTCCCCAACATAAAGCCCTTAGCCTGAAAAAAAATCCAAACTGTTAAATCTACTCTCCCTGGGGTCCTCTCCAGTTCTCCTCACCCCACCTCCATCTATTCCATATCCTGCAGGAGACTTAGGAAGCATCTTTGAGGTATAGAAGAAATAAAGAAACAGGAGGAGTCATATATTTCTTGATTACAAAGAGACCCTTTGCTATGATAGTGCAAGAAGTTTTCCTCAAAATAGGAAGGGGGAGAGTAGTTCTATTTGACATTGCAGAAGGCTGATAATCTAATTTTCCTAATCAATCTCTCAAAGAATATCCTCTTCCTCTTTAACCATGCTAAAAGAAAGGCCCTCTCCTGGAAGGATGTTTAGCTGACTCATATGATCCAGGGTTAGTAGAACAGACTGGGCTGCGCTCCAGGGAGAGCAGAAACATCCATCATCCAAGTTTTCTGACCTTTCCCATTCATCAGAGTTACCTTCTCCTCTTCATCTTCAGGCCCTTTCCCTATCAATTATTCATTGGACCTGACTTTAATCTCCCTTTCCTGAGTGATTTTGTTCAAAATTTAAATAAATGTGTTACTTGAAAAATAGCCTCTGGTAGTTTTTGTTTAGGGGGTAGAGAGAAAGACAGTGAGAACTGAGACTGTCAACTGAGATTAGCTACAGACAAGAAAACCTAGAGCCTCTGGAGTCCTCTCATATCACAAATGCAAAGGGACTTAGAGAGTGATCACATGGTTTATCTTCCTGCGTTGGAACAGAGTTTCTTACCTGGGATCCATGAACTTTTTTCAAAACATATTTTGATAACTATTTCAATACAATCAGTTTCCTTTGTAATCCTATGTATTTCATTTTTTACTTTTAAAAAATGGTCCCTGAGAAGGGGTCTGTCAGTTTCACCAGGCTGCTCATGGGGTCCATGACACAAGAAAAGTTAAGGTCATCCACTTCAGAAAGGTGCAACTAAGTTTTCCAAAATAGACAGAAAGATTTCTAAGATTTAGTTTGGAACTAGTGCCACTAATTCATGTCTTGAAAGTGGGTCAACCGTGTACTTAACTGCTGGATCACAGAGCCCTGTAAATAAATAGCCACAATTCTCTGCAACATTAGAGAGGTTTAGTTAGCAGAGTACCCTACCCCTGTGCCAGTGGCTATTTTCACCTCTAGATATTATTAGCCAATAAAGGGGTTTCAAGTTTTTCAAATGGAATCCTGTTAGCTCATTTAATAATATCCTTATTTCCAAGGGTAAGAGGAAAGGGAGGTTCAGAACTGTACCTCTCAGACTATCAAAGCGGATTACATGAAATGTCTTTCAGATCAAAATCATGTTTCCCTTGTAATTCTAGGAAGGGGAGGAAGAACTTAGATCTTAACTAGGTTCCAAATTAGAACCAGTCATTTTATTTTCATCTGTTGCCCAGCCCCCGACAACAAATCTCTCTTTCTCTTGTGGACTTTCACACTGGAGCTCTGCCAAATATGCAAGGAAGAATTCGGCTCCCATTGTTACTTTAAATATCCCATGTAGCTAAGACCACACCATCTAGGAATGTTTAAGTATGGGAATTTTTCTTGAGGCCCTCAGATGGGACATCTATATAAATAATTTATTTGTCAGATGTCTTCTCAATCCCAGCTTGTGTTTCAGTGACAGGCTCCCACCCTTGAAAAGTTTATAAACCAGACTTGCAGATAAGTATAAAACCGTTACTGGCCAAAGAGATGTGACATTGGTAGATACATATATTTCATCCAAACTTCCTTCTGTCCTCTTGACATAAATTATCAAGGTGACTAGGAAAGTGGCTATTCCCAAGGCTGCCATACATTTTGCCCCAAAATGAAAGTTCTTATGATCAAGTTTAAAGTTGACTGATCTAGGTACTTTCATCCTTATTTTAAGTGAGGGACACTTTGAAAAGCCCTGCCTTCCATCAATGGAGCTAAAACTCTAAGAGCTTCTCTCTCTCCCCCACCCCATTCCAATACTTAAACATGAAGAAAAGAGAGAGCCATCAGCCAACATATGAAACAAATCAGTTTGTTGAAGTGTGGTTGTCCTCTCTCCTCTAGCTCTAACTCTTCCCTAAAGCCCACCAGTCCAGCCAAGACCCCTGCCCCCACACACACACTCTTAATTGGAAGATCTGGTTATAAACAAACAAGTCTGCAGGCTCCAGGCTTGGGGCTAGAGGGATTCAGCAGAGGGTCTCAAACAAATCACACCAAGATATGCCAGAGAGGTAGGATTCCAAGTGGGCTGGCAAGAGGTTCTGTTGGGTTTAAGGCTTCAGGGTATTATTATTTCCTACAGGACTTTAATTTCATTCCATTTATTCTGAGGAAGTTAAAACCACTCCAGAATAATCGTTCTAAACCCTTTCCTCTCCCCCCCCCCCCCCGCAACCTTTCGTTAAAGCCAAAAATAACGTTCTTCCTTCTCTCCACCATTAGAATTATTATTCTTCTTTTAAAGTCTAACTCAGATGTCACCTCCCTCCATCAAGTTTTCCCCCATTTCCCTATTTATAACAACTTCTCTTCCCCCTTTAACTTTATTATAGCCCTATAATGCATTTAGGGGTCATGTACTGATAGCTGGAAGTCCTTCCTCTGATATGTATAGGCTGTGCAATCTCATGCAAGTCATTTAACTTTTCAGGCTAACCCAGCAATTCCCTAACACCAGTAATTGTCAGATATATTGGTAGCATCTTCGTTAAGCTCCTTATAGCAATAAAATTTATATAGTAATGAGGGAAGGGACCTCAGAAGTCATCCAGTCCAACTTCCTCATTTTACAGGTGAGGAAGCTGAGGTTGCCCCCAGGTTAAGTGAATTAACCAAGGTCATAGAAATAGTGAATACCAGAGACAGAATTTGAACCCAAGTCCTCTGATTCCATACCTACCTTCTTTTTTTACTGCCCCATCCTGTCAGGAAATATTGTGCATAATAGCTATTGTGTTTGTGTCATCCCCCACAACTAGACTCAACTCCTGTGAAGGTGGGGTACATAGATCATCTAAATATTACATGTTGCTCAGACCTAGATTGATGCATTGAACACAGATGTAACTCATGAATGTTTGTTGATATTATACTATAGTCCAACCTTGTCTCCTGTCCTATTCTTTCCTGCAGAAAAGGATCTGTATTTGGAGCTGCTTATGCCAGAAGGAAGAATTACCTTGACCCTGACTTTTAAATACCCTCCTCCCAACCCTCCTGTTAGGCTAGCCTCAGCAGATGAAGGTTTGGAGGGGATGACCGGTGATTATATTAGAAGCACTTGAAGGGGAAGAGGAGCCAGCTGGGATGTTTCCTTTCTGTCTGCTCCCATACTGGCCAAGGCTATAAATCTGTGCCTGGCATGTTGATGTCTTCTTCTGGGGGCTTGGGTGAAATTTTCATGTAAAAGTCACCTTTGTTGGCTGGCAAATCAACAAAGCCCCAGGAGGCTCAGTGGTTTAAAAAAAAAGGTTTCCTTTGCCAAGCACATACCCAAAAAGGAGTTTGTGCCTATACTTATAACTGTAGATCTGAGCGGCAGAGCCTTAACCAACAATTCTGGTCCAGGTCAAATACTACAAAATTTGCACCTGGGAGAAACAACACAAAAGGCTCCATCAAATCAACATTTTAGGACAGATTTAATGGGAGTGGGAGATAGGAAAGAGACCTCAGACTTTGGGACACAAGGTCCCGATAGGAGAGAGATCCTTGGATACCAGGGAAGTAAGCAGAGCACATCTGGGCAGAGTAGCTAATCTGAGGTATGTCCAGAAGGAGATGGGGAGTGGAGGGCAGGAAGGAAGTGTCATCTGGTAACCACCTATTTTAACTAATTATTTTTGATAACTAGGTTCTAAACTCAGTTGTTTCTACCAGCTAAAGTACAAGTATTGTCAGTACTGGATACATTTTGTGGGAAAGTCTTGCACGCCTCTCTAGTTATACCTCTAATAAGAATGATGACCCTATTTTACAGAAGTGGAGGAGATGTGTGGCCGGAGTTAAGGAGGGTAAAGAACTTGTGCAGGGCCTCTGTTCCCCAGCCCTTAAAACAGATTTCTCCTCTCACCTGGGCAGAGGATGCTTTCATTGAAATTTACTGAGAAATTTGAGGGCTGTGTCTCAAAGTTAGGAAGTTGTTCATAATTCACTGCCTATCCTGACCTTGCCTTCTATACCGCTCATTCTGCAGCCCCCCCCACCCCCCCACCATAGAGGCAGGGCAGGTAGAGAAAGCCTGGAACAGGAAATGTCAAAATAACTCATAACTGGGTTATGTCTATTCAAAGGAGTAACATTTTCCAGAGCTCTAATTCTCTGCTTCCCCCCACCCCCGTCCATGCCCCCCCCCCCGTTAATCTCTCCAGCCCCAGCATTCTGTAAGTCATTCTAAATCACATATGAGACAGCCTCAGGTGTGTGTAGGATGGGGTGAACCCTGGGTTCAAAACAAGGGGCACCCCCATGTCTGAGGTGGGCCTCTGGCTCCGTGCACACCACTCACTCCCAGGCTCCACATCTGAAGCCCTCTCTAGAGACTGACAAATGGTTCCGATAATGATCACTGGCCTTAGCATTTTGTTTTCCCTCCTAATGATAGTAACCTCCGGTATGACACACTGATTCACTTCGACTCTTCCTCTGACAGCTGGAAAATTTTACACATCTTAGCCAAAGGACCTGAAGGACAGCTCCTTCCCCCAGCCCCCTCCTCACCCCTGGGAGCCCGCAGAGCTGCCATCCGGTACAAAGACCAGGGGGGCTTCCTTTCTCCTGGAGTGGGGAGGAGGGGAAGGAGGAACAGAGACCCAGAGGGAGGTCAAGGCAAAGTGCCTCCCCTTGACCAAGCTGTAAAGTTTAGTTTAAACTCTCTCCAGGTCAAAGCTACCAAAACAGTATCAGAAGGTGTAAAAACAAAGTGAGGAGTTCACAGGGTTTGAACCTCTTCCTGAAACCCAAGGGAATAAAATGCCTCGGAGGATGAGGCCAGGAACTATCCAGGTCAGGGAAAGAGCTGTTCAACCCTTATACCAAAGAGTTTCCTGAGCAAGGAAGGAGGAGGGTGAGAGAAGAAAGAAATAAAGTGACAGGAAAACCTGAATTCATTAGGAAAGCCCTAGACTGATCTATATTCCTTCTTCCTTCCTCTTTTCCCTTCCCTTCCTTTCCTTTTCTTCCTTGTCCAAACATCCTTCATAGGGTTTTACAATTAAAAGAGACCTGAAACTTCAGGTCAAGCTATCTCATTTTTAGGTGAGGAAACAAGGCTTATAAAGAAGTAATTTGCCCAGTCACACAGCTAGTAAAGAGGTTCTCCCTTTCCTTCCTTCCATCCAGATTTCCTCCCTTTCTCCTTCTGCCTTTCCTTGCTTGTTTTTCCCTATTTATTGAATTTCTAGGGGCCCAGCCCTAGGGAGGGGAGGAGAAGGGAACACACCCCCAAAGCTAGGAAACAATGCCTGCTCCCCAGGAACTTGCACTGCCCCTTCCAACTCCATGGTTAAGCTAAGTTTACATTCTGGTTGAGAAAGCAAGACATCCACACAAGAAATATAAATAATAATAGGACACTATGTGAAGAACTTGTAGGGGCTGACTAGCCAAGCAGAGAAGAGAGGCAGCCCCTAAAAGGTTATTCTCTGAATAACTTCAGAGCAAAGGTAGCAGCGGCAGGAATGAGCAAGGTCTACAGAAAGGACAGGAAGGAAACTTATTGTCATGTGGAGGGGGAACTAAGGATGAAAAGAGGACCAGCCTTAGGGGAAAAAGTGAGATGTTTACAAAATTTGTCTTGGGGACTCCAGCCTCTCCAAACTTAAAAAAAAAAATGTTTTGATGAAAGAGACCACTAGAACTAATTTATACCAAACTGAAAACAGCAGCGATGCTTAGTGTTATCACCTGTTTCCAAAGGTAGTTTCACTTTAACATGGAACAAAATGCCCAGGAAAACAAATTATTTTTAGGTATCGGAGAGCAGTGCAGTGGAAGATGATTTTCCTGTTGATTTGTGGAGAGGAATCTCCCTGGCCCTAGAAATGAGAGCCATGGTAGGATATCTCCTATTGGTGAAACTATTCCTTGGTGGAAATGGAAGTCTTTTCTACAGTGTGATGATGCAGCTTTCCTTAAAATATTATAAATTGATGGAAGATTTGTCCTGTCCTGTCCTCCCTTCTCTTCTTACCATGCTTCCCTCCTTTCTTTCTTTTAGTCTTCCCAGTCTTCTATTTTCTCTCTTTTCTTTTCATTGCAGCAGCAAACCTTTCTCAGTCAAAACACATTTATCAGGCACTTACTATGTACAAGGAGTGCACTGTTACATGAGAGGGATGCCAAAGTGAAACACAACAGAACTCCTCAAGGAGTTGACATTCTAATTTTGAGCGAGGATAGCATGATCTTCTCCTTGTATGCACAGATCCCCAAACCATTAGTGTTATTTAAACTGCCTCCTGCATAAATCTTGCACAATTGTTATAGAAGAAAGGAGACACATCTATCAAGTATCTACTATGTGCCAGTCACTTCATACACTAAGCACTATAGAGATATTATCTCATTCAATCATCTCAACGAGCTTGGGAGGTAGGTGCTGTTTTTATTCCCATTCTACAGGAGAAGAAACTGAGGCAGACAGAAGTTCAATAACTTACTTGCCCAGGATCACACAGTCAGCAAGTCAGTAAGACTGAATTTGAACACAGCTCATCCTGTCTCAAGGCCCAATGTTCTATCTGCTGGGCCACTTCTATGGCTTAAAAAGCGTCTTCACAAGAGACCCCAAATGGATTACTACATACCAAAAGGAGCTAAGGCATTTTCAGGTCCCTCATACTAAATGACCTAACTCAGGGCTGGGGAAAGGCTGCACTTGAGGATCTAGAGGACCATATATGGCCTCGAGGCTACCATGTCCTAACCCTTAGGTCTCAGACCTCCACCACTTCCCTTTAGGTAACCCAAGGTTCTGCCCTAGCCTGAGGGGAGTAAAACAATTAATGGAGGTTAATTGTTTCCTTCCATAGCTTCAGATGCTATCTCTGGCAGGCTGGCTGGGGGTGGGCGAAAACGTTAGTTTGAGGTTTGGTTTTCCTTTGGAGTTACCTCATTGTTCTTTAGAGGAGTGAGGTGGGGAAGGGGGACAGCTGGAAGAGAAGGGAGTTGGGAACTGATTTCCCTTCAGATCTCTCAACCTTCCTCTAAAATCTATGCTTTAGTGGGAATTTTGACACCAAAGCCATTCGTCTGAATAAATCATCAATCAGTCTTAAACTCTTAAACTTCTACTATATACTAAGCACTGGGCTAACCAAGTGGGGATAAAAGTAAAACAGTCCCTAGGACATGCATTATAATGGGAAAGACCTGTGCCTATACATACAGATACACAGATGACATACTACATGTATATATGAATTGGGTTTAGTCTTGAACGCATCCAGAAATTCTGAAACACATTCTACCACAAATTTTGAAATGTCTTGGGTTGCAGCTGATTTGACTTTAGATGTTCATTGCAATAGTATTTAAGCAGTCTAATGAGGGGAAGATATGAACCCAGATAAACATTACTAAGCAAGCTTAATCGTAGGATCACTAGATTGAAAGTCAGAAAGGATCTCTGAGGAGTCATTGAGTGAAACCTCCTCCTTCCTCATTTTACAGATGAAGAAACAGAGACCCAGAAAAGTTAAGTAACTTGCTGAGCGTCACACAGCTAGTACTTAGGCTCAAGTTCAAGTCTTGTTGATTCCAAGTCCAGGGTCCTCCCCACCGTGACAAGCTACCGTAATGGTTTGTGACATCTTGTATTGTTAACTTTTCACATTTAAGTATCTTCCCTCTCATGCTAGACAGGGACCTCCATCTCTTTACAACACACTTCTGCCCCTCCCTATCACTAGTGCTTTGTATATGTATAGTCAATAGATATTTGTCAAATGGATGAATGAATGCTTTTTTTTTGTCTTTGGGGATTTTAGGTCATTTATCTCCATTTTCTGTCAGGTGGATAAGTTGCAGTCATTTAAAAAAAAAACACACCCACACAAAACCTGAGGTATCCCTAGGAGGTATTAGGGAATAGTAAAAATGTGAGAATCACCCATGTAAGACATTTCCAGACCTATCCAAGCTGTTGGTTTGTCCCTCTTACTTATGCTCATTCCTCTTTCAGGGCCTTTGCTTACGCTATTCCCCTCTCACTGGAATACTTGCCCTCTCTCTCCCTTTGTCCCCCTTCTATCTATATATTTCTATATTCTTTCATTTCTGCTTCCTTCATGAGGTAGTCAGGATGGCTGTATCACCTGATTTCTCCCCCTCTTCACCTTGCAGCACTTCCTGCTGTCAGTATCACATAGTTGTGCATTTAGGTACCTATTCTCTTAATCTTTTCTCTAATTATTCCATGTGGATGGATCCACTGCTCCCAAATTTTGCTTTTGACACGTTCCACCCTCTTGGATGAATGCACATCTACTGTAGACACTGAGCAAAGATTTGATTAATGTTGTCATTCTTTGTACCTACTTAGACCTGTTGTTTTGGTGAGACATCTTCCAACTAGAAGACCTCTTTCCATCATCTTTCACAGGTCAAGCCTGAGAGTCTTCTAGGATCCTCACCCACAGTTAAGCTTTGAGTAAGTTCCTTCCAAGGCATCCTAAAATACCAGCCATCCATCATCGGGGAGAGGTTGAACAAGTTATGGTATATGAATGGAATGCTTATAGAAATGATAATGGAGGTGGTTTCTGAGAAAGATTAAAAGACTTATATGAGGTGATATAAAGTGAAATTCAGAGAACCAGGAGAACAATATATACCATAACAATATTGTAAAACACAAACACTTTGAAAGACTTAAGAACTCCAATCAATGCAACCATGAGTCCTGAAGGCCCATGATGAAGAATGGTCACCTCCTGCCAAAGAGGTGATGGACTAAATATTTAGAATCAGACATATATTTTTGGACATGGCCAATGTGGGAATGTTTTCCTTGACTATGCAAATTTGTTGGGGGAGGGATGCACTTCCTTTTTTCTTTCTCAGTGAGATAGGGGAGGTGGGAGGAAGATAAAATGAATACTTTCAATATTTGAAAAAGAAACAAGCCAAAAAGCCTAGGACTTTCTAAAGCAACCCAAGCAAGCCCATAACTTATTCATTTGCCTTCCCCTTCCTTTCCCCTCCCCACCCCCATTTTGGGATTAGCCAGCCAGGGGGTCATAAAATGCAAAAAGGAAACCAAGCTCACAAACAATAGTAGGAACCTCCACTCTGAGGGCAGGGCCAGTGGTTTTTTAACCACTCCAACCTGTAGGTTGGTCTGTCTGTCTTTGGGGAAGTGGGCAATAAATAGCCCGTCTGAACTGCTATCAAGAGGATATGGGCTATTTATAAAAATTCTTGGGCTTTTTGAACTCTGTTTAAAGAGGCAATACGGTAATTGAGGCTCAGCATTGAGGGCTAAAATGCTCCAACAAACAAAGCTGCCTAACTCCCAGCTGGGAAGAACCTACCCTATATTGGGTGTAGAAGGGAAATAATCACTGGGCCACAGAGAAGAGGTGGAGGTCTTGGGTTACTGTATGTCTGAGGTTGATGGGAAACAATTGTTTGCTTTGGAAAAGCCTAGGTCCTGATAATGCTTGCTAATAGGTACTTTCCTTAGTGAAGATAAGGATTTTCTTTACCCATCCTGTGTGGGCCATGGTATTTTAAATGTTTTCTTAGGGGGGTGGGGGAGATAGAGAGGGGCATGGATCCGAAAGTCCGTAGTCCATACTCCCACTCCATATACATTCATAAGATGGCAGGCCAGGGTGAAGAGGGAGCAGTCCTGAGAAATGGGGAGTCAGGACTGGTAGCCATGATTCTGGGCTCAGGAGTAGCATATTCTAGACTTCCTAGTGATTACTACAGCTCTCCCAAAGTGGAATGGGAAGCGGGGAGGAGAGGGCTTATCAGAAGTCTTCAAACAAAGCCTTGAAGTAAAGGTTCTAAAAGAATTCTTATTCAGGTATGGACGAGATGAGCTGGTCTCTGAAGTGCCTTCTCATCCAGAGATTCTCCTCAAGATCCCAGCTTTAACAAATCATCAAGTTTGAACTGAGGGCAGCACCTTCAAGATGGAGGCACAAACAGCTAAGATGGTACCAGCTTTGCCTGAGGCTACTTTTTCTCAGCTGGTGGTATAATAGAACATTGGCCCTAGAGTCAGAAGACTGGTACAAAATCCACTGTAGACATTTGCTACCTGTGAGATGTTGGGCAAGTTACTTAATCTCCTAGGGTCTAAATTTCTTCAGTTGTAAAATAGGGGAATTAAACTAGATGGTCCCTGAGTCCCTTCCAACTCTACATCCAAGATGCTAAGATAAAAATACCAGCACACAAGCTGGATTGGATATACCCTTCAAGGAGCAATTTATATACTCATTGGGGGTGGGGGGTGGGGGTGGGAATCTATGATGGACAATGTTGATCCATCTACTTATCCACCAGTAGAAAGTAACATCCTTAAAGGCAAATTCCTTTGTTTTTTTTTACATACACCCCCATTTCCTAATACAGTGCTTTGCATGTGATAGATGCTTAATAAATGTTTGTTTTGAACCTCTGTGAATGAACACCAAATCTTTGGGTGAGGGTCCTTCCTGGAAGGATCCCTTTTCAAATAGTTTAGGCTGTTTTTATAATTATTATTATATTATGCTAAACCTTATTCTCAGATACACACACGATCCAAAATGCCTCTTGTTCACTTTGCAAAATTCTAGTCCTTTTCCTGTCCTTCATCAGAGGAGATAGAGTGTGCATAGCACAGGTCAAATGACCAGTGGGGATGATATAGAGAATGAAAAAGAAAAAAAAGAATGGAAGGAACACCTTACAGCATTTGGTTCTTTGGGCTGTAAAGACAAAATTAAAAAGTGCAAAGTATGCTCAATTTTTGCCAGTTAGTAGGTCAATGAAATCTAGGAGACTGGGGCAGAGAAAGATACTGTTCATAGCAGACCAAAATCAGTAATTACTACTTAGTCTCCTAAATGTGTATGGAGTGTCACAATTTAGATAATCTATCTGCTCTGATGGAATCTGAACTCCAAGTTTAGCAAAGGCTAAAGATAAAAAAGTAGAGGGTCAATATTTTTAGGCAAAAGGTGATGGAGGAAAAGGGTGAACGGAGTTAATTAAGCAGGGCTTCTTGAAGGAGATGGCATTTTTCATCATCCGATTTGTCAATAGGTCAAGAACCTGAGGTTTTAAACAGAAACAGATTGTAACCCCTCAATAATTTATGAAACTTAGGTCAAATGACTTGCCCTGGGTCACCCAACTAGTAAGTGCCAAAGATGGGGTTTGAACCCAGGTCTACTTGACTCTTCAATTCAATAATCTATCCCCTGATGCCTTCAGACTTAACAGGAGAGGGGAAAGCTAAACAATTATCACAGCTGCAGTGTTATAACACAGATGTGGATTCAATGACTTTCAAGCTCACCAGGTAACTCAAATGGTAAATATGGCCCCCAAATCAGCAGTCAGTTTTCAGAGAAGTGGAAGGAGAGCAGGAACAATCATGTTTTGGTCTGGGGAAAGGTGACTCTATGATATATGGAGGGATCTAAGGAAACCATCATTCCCAGCAAAGGGAGGCCTTGGGGATGCAGGGAGATATAAGACATAGTCCCTGTCTTCAGAGAATCTCTTATTTGTCCTTCATTCTCAAAGGGGACCCTGGCATCAGGGAGGTGATGCCATGACATGGAAGTGAATTGGATTTAAGTGAGGGAGCGCTGGGCAAAGTTGCCAACATTACTTCCTCCTCTGGAGCCACCTGGTCCAGTGACAAGATATAGATCAGTATGACTAGAGATGGCTCTGGATGCAACCTTGGCCTTTTTAAGCTAAGGTCTTTAAGAGGTCTCAGTATGACTGAGGCAATATCCAATCAGTAATTAATGTTAGGTAAGAAATGAGGCAGAGAATGGCCTCTTTTATCTAGTTAAAAAAAAAAAAATCAGTCTGATAGGGGAAGATTCTCAAGGTTTCTGGCCAAAACAGAAACAATTGCTAGTTACATTCACTCTAAGCCAATCAGGGCTCAAACAATGACCAAATCGGGCTTGGCCTGAGACCTATTGTTGGCCAATGAATGAGAGCCAGAGTGATTTGGGTTTAAGGAATAGCCCTTAAGAAAGAAATGTAGTCCTTAAACCCCAAGGTATTTTTTGAGGTTTCAGTGATCAGTAGTTAACATTTTTTTGGGCGCAGCATTCACAGGCAACGGTATGATACCCTATGTGGAAGGGAAGGGAAATAAGAGAGAGAGAGAGAGAGAGAGATAGAGACAGAGAGAGAAAGAAGAAGAAGAAGAAGAAGAAGAAGAAGAAGAAGAAGAAGAAGAAGAAGAAGAAGAAGAAGAAGAAGAAGAAGAAGAAGGAGGAGGAGGAGGAGGAGGAGGAGGAGGAGGAGGAGAAGGAGGAAGGAAGGAAGGAAGGAAGGAAGGAAGGAAGGAAGGAAGGAAGGAAGGAAGGAAGGAAGGAAGGAAGGAAGGAAGGAAGGAAGGAAGGGAGTTGTGTTACCCAAATGGTCAGTTCCACTTGGGTATAATCCAGTAGAAGAGTCAAAAATTTTTCACTAAAGATAACTAGATAGACTGGTGTGTCCAATTAAATTCAACTCAATAAACTGGGAAGTGCCACTGTATGCAAGGAATTGTGTTATAAGTAGGAGAAATAGATGAAAATACAGAACAGTGTCTGGGCAAGGTTTTCTCCTGGGCCTAGGAACACAAACCCCACATGGCAAGCTCCTTCCCTTGAGATTCCAGAGGGCCAAGGATTGTGCTGGCACCAGCTCCATTCAGCTCCCTACAATGATGGTTGAAATGTTTGCAATCACCCTTCAGAAATCAGCGAATACTACCAACCAAGGTGCAGTTTATTGATTGTCTAGATTTAAGAAAGTGATGGAGAAAATGCTAATGATACAGCTTAAACTCAAAAATACATGGTTATGTATTTTTTGGAGAGCCTGGTCTGCTTTTACCTTTGCACTACAGTATCCAAAATGAAAGTAAATACATTTTGAAGAAGGAGAGAACACTCAGGAGAAGCTTTCTACACATATCTTGTACCTGAACTGAGCTTTGAAAGAAAATAAGGATGTGAATGCATTGGAGATGTATAAGACACAGAAGGGGAAAGATGAAATGTTGGGTTAGAGGAATAACGATTAGGTAGCTAGTTGACACTCAGTCTGCATGAAGGAGAATAATGTGAAATGTTTTGGAAAGTCAGAATGGATCCAGATGGTGAAGGATCCTTTTCCTCTTTGATTGCTTTGTGACATACATCTAGTAGTGGTACTAAGAGATTCAAGGTCAATTTAAGGTTCAGGGTCAGTGTTTAAAAAATTGCTTTCCAGAAGGGTTGGATCAATCCATAATTCCACCAATAGTGCCTGGTTTCCTAAAGATCTTATAACATTTGTCATTTTCCCTTTTTTATCATCTTTGCCAGTTTGATGAGTGTGAGGTAGAATCCTGCCATTGCTTTAATTTGCATTTATCTAATTATTCAAAGGCTTTCTTCCCTCCACTCCCACCCCCAATATGCATACAGAATATGTGACCAAGAGGAAGGCAGGATGAAACTTTCCAAGTGTAGCATAACACAGGGTATGTCTTACTTTTCTTTGTATCTCAGAGCTCAGCACACAAGAACCTAGGTTATTAATGAATGTTTGTCCAGTTGAAATAAGCAGCTAATTCTCCACTCCCAAGTTCTAGTGGTATACTTTATTTGGCCCACTTTGGTATAGTAGCAATAAGTTCTTTATAAGGAGTTCTAGGGAATAGGGTCAGCTCATTTAATTCTTCCCTAGACAGCTCTCCCAAGGATTGGAGGAAGAATAAGTTCCAATCTATCATGTCAATAAAACTCCAAGTGCTCTCTATTTCCTCCAAACCACATTACTTAGCTTTCCTTTTCTTCTCTCACATTGTATCTTGAATTGTATTTGTTTATATACATGTCCTATCTCCACACCTTCTCCTTTAGTCCCACAAACCATTTGGGAACAGGGACCATTTCATTTTTCATCTGTAACCCTGGCACCATGCATGCATAGCATCTCACATCTAGTAATGGCTTAATAGGTGTTTGATGAATTGAGTGTAATATGTAGTTTGTTAGAGGAGGATCTACATAAAAGCTAAACCTTGTTATCCAGGAACAGGAAGAAATAAAAACCAGAACAAATGATTCTCCATGAATAGACTGTATGATTTGAGGGATGCCAAGAGAAGTATTAGCCCAAAATCATATTCTTGGCTCCTTTTTAGCATTTAATCCCTTTGTTTCCTTTCCCTATGACTGCTCATGCCTTGTCAATCCTAAACCTTGGCCACTCTCAACCTGCCTCTCCTATGATCTTACTCACTTGTGCTTAACAGAGTTGGAGGAAATCATGCAAACTTGCTGATCAGATCCTCTGCAACTGATCTCAAGTGCACCCTCAATTTCTTGTATTCCTCCGTAATTGATTCTCAATTCTTATCCTCCCTTCTAGTCTCCTGTAGCACCCCAACCCTCCCTGCTCCCTCTCCACTGAGGACTTCACCTCAATCTTTACAGACAAAATTGAGGCGTCCATCAAAAGTTCCCTTACCCTCATCTCAAATCCTCCTAATACATCTCCCATTACAGCCTTCTCTACTCCATCCCAGGGTTCTTGACTGTTTTCTTCTCGTGTCTCCTTTGTCAGTCAGATGTAACCTACAAATTTCTTAGAATAATGCTATTAAGTGAATGAAAAACAATATATAGGGTTACAGAGAAAACTAATTATTTTGAAATAGTTATCAAAATATTTTTTTAAAGTTCACAGACTCAACTTTTAAGAACCTCTGCTCTAGTCTCTGATGAAAAGATTGTCCTCATCCAAGGCTAACCTCTCCATATATATCGTTGATCCCATCCCTTTCCACTATCATCTCCCCTCTAATCTTTAATCTCTCCTTATCTGCTGCTGCCTTCCCTCTTCCCCATCCTTAATAGATCCTTACTAGAGCCTACCTTTACTGCTATTATCCTTTCCTCAGCAAAAGTCCTTGAAAAACTAATTTACACTTGTGTATCTACTTCCCCTCCTTTCATTGTATTCTAAACCCTCTGTAATCTAGCTTCTGACCCTATCATTCAATTAAAATTGCTCTCTCTGAAGTTACAGTGATCTCTTAATTGATAAATCTAATATCCTTTCCTCAGTTCCCATCCTTCTTGACTTTTTGGCAGCATTTTATATTGTTGACAATCCTCTCTCTTCCTTGGATTTTCATGACAACTCCTCTCTCTTGGTTCTCCTTCCTGCCTGGCCACTCTCTCTCATTCAGTGAGTTTACTTCCAAGGCTCTGTCCCAGTCCCTCTTCACCTTTCTCTCTATACTCTTTTTTCTTGGTGACCTCTTCAGCTCCCACTGATTAATTATCATCACTGTGCAGGTGACTCCCAGATCAATATATCCAGTTCTTGTCTCTTTCCTAAACAACTATATCATAAACTGTCCATTGGACCTTTCCGATTAGAAGTCCCATGAGCATCCCAAACTCAACCTGTACAAAACTGAATTCATTGTCTTTTCCCCCAAACATGCTCCTCTTCCAAAATTCTGTTACTATAAAGGGTACCACCAAATTTATCCACAACCTTAGTGTCATCTTAACTCCCTTGAACTTCCTCAATCAGTTGTCAAAAGCCTGTCATTTCTATCTATACAGTATCCCTCCTTTAAATTCCCTTCTCTCTATTCACAGTCACCACTTTGTTTAAGCTCTCATCTCTTTTCTAGATTATTTCATTAGCTTCTTAATTGGTATGTCTGCCTCAAGCCTCTCTCCATTCTAAGTCATCTTCATACAGCCACCTAAAGGGTATTCCTTAAGCAGGTCTGATCCTGTTACCTTCACTACTCAATAAACCACTGTATTCCCTAATTACTTCTAGGATCAAATATAAACCCCTCTGCTCCCACTCTTCCTGACCCTTCCTACCTTTTCAGTCTTCTCAAACATTATTATAGTCCAAGTTGCATTGACCTAATAACTCTTCCTCACACATAGGGCTCCATCTCCTATCTCCATGCTTTTTAATGACTGGCCCCATACCTGGAATGCTTTCCCTCTTGGCTGGTTTCCTTCAAGACTCAACTTCTGCAGGAAACCTTTCTTGGGTCCCTCCCCCCAGAAGCTAGTACTTTCCCCCCAAGTCTACTTTATCTTCTTTGTAAGTTTCTTGTATAAACCTGTACATACACATGAAGTCTTTCTAGTTTTTGTCTCGGTATCCTCAGGGCTTAGCACCATGCCCAGAAGATAGTAAGCACTTAATAAGTGCTTTTGATAATTGTTTGATTGGAATTCTCACCGTTAATCATTGCTTTGTATTAATTAAGGCTTTGAAGGTCCAAGTTAATAAGCAGATGGGAAAGAAGGAATATTTTTATTGCCATCCATTAAAACCATAAATAAGAGAAAGGAGAGCTTAGAACTTTGGAGAGGAGGGCCATTGCAAGCAGGATACCAGGGTAGGGGCCCTAAGTAACATGAGATAACTGGATTTGGGGCTAGCTTGTTCTATGCCTTTGCTGTTGAGTTGTTTCAGATGTGTATGACTCTTCATGACCCATTTGGGGATTTCTTGACAAAGATACTGGAGTGATCTGTCATTTTCTTCTCCAGCTCACTTTATAGGTGAGGAAACTGAGGAAAACAGGGTGAAGTGACTTGCCCAGGGTCACACAGACAGTAAATGTTGAAGGTCACATTTGAACTCAGGTCCTACTGACTCCAAGGCCAGCAAGGCTCACACCATTATGCCATCTAGCTGATCTTCTTCTATGCAAAACATTTATTAAGTACCTACTAGAATGCTCTGCTATGCCCTAGGGCAGGAATGAGAGATCTTCAGCCTTGAGGCCACATCTAGTTTCTCAGGTTCTGCCCTTTGACTGAATCCAAACTTCACCAAACAAATCCCTTTAATAAAAGGATTTGTTCTTTACAACTTGGACTCCGTCAAAAGATGGCACCCAAGGACCTAGAAGGCCACAGGTGACCTCGAGGCCAAAGGTTCCCCAGCCCTGCCTAGGGAGACAAAGATAAAAGTGACAGTCTTTGCCCTCAAGGAGTTTACATTTTATCCACGGGGTAAAATAATAGGTATAATAGAGGGGAGGAAAAGAGATCCAGACTGTCCTCTAGGAATCTCTAAAGAGAAAGAATACATTCAGCTAGGGGAGGGGAGGAAGAGGGGGATCAGGAAAGCCTGTCTGGAGGCTGTGGTAGCTAAACTGAGGCAATAAGGATAATCTAAGAAAGGAATACAAGGAAGGCCTGAGGGCTGACCTATACAAATGCATAGAGGTAGGAGACGGAGTCCTGATACCAGTTAAGTAGTTCAGTTTGGTTGAAACAAAGTTAATAAAAGAAAGTAGCATGAAATAAGAATTGACAGCAGGTTCAGGCCAGATTACAGAACGCTTTAAATTGAGGAGTCTGTATTTTATCTTAGCAGCAATAGGGAGTCACTAAAAGTTTTCTATCAGGGAAGCAACCCGGTCAGATCAGGAGATTTTTTATCTTTTGTTTGGGGTTTCAGTGTCATGAAGAATGTCACAAAAAAGAGAAAGGGGGAGACTGGAGAAAGTAGTGGAATTGAGGGAGGAGGAACTTGGTTTGCTTAATAAACAGGCTTGTCTTGTGCAGAATGAGGAGGCTAAATCTATCTATCAACTCTTTTTATCCTGGGTCTCTCCCAAGATTCCCCCAGCTATAGTCAGGGATAGGTGAAAGAGTCTGAATCTTCAATTCAATAACTAAAGTTCAAATTCAACTCTTTTCTGCCTGTGTGACTTTGGGCAACTCTCTCAGCCTTTCCTTGTTCATCTGTAAAATGGGGGAAGTGGGTTAGAGGAACTCTCAAGTTCCATGCAGCCCTAAATCTTATGATCATACACTAATACATATGCTAATATTTTAGAGGAGCCTAAGGTTGGGTACTCAGGATCTGAATTCCTCAATATCCTACTATTGGTCTCCTTTAATCTATCATAGAACCCTAGAGTTACAGCTGGTAAATCTTAAAAGTCATCTCATGCAGCCCTGTCATTTTACAAGTGAAGAAAGCAAGGTTGTATGATTCTCTCAATATCACATAATTAGCAAATGACAGAGTCAGGATTCCAGCTCAGGATTTCTACTGAACCACTCTACCTCCAAAGTCTCTGTCTCTGTCCTTTCTCTCTCCCTCTGTCTCTCTCTGTCTCTGTCTCTCTCTGTCTCTGTCTCTCTGTCTGTCTCTCCCCTGCCCCCTCTCTCCCTCCTCTTTCTCTCCCTCTCCCTCTCTGCCTTTCCCTCCATGAATCCCTCCCTTTCTTCCTCCCCCCCTTCTTTCCCCCTTTTCCCACATAAACAACAAAAGAATTTGCATGAACTCTTCCCTTCCTCCTCTCAACCCCTTTCATCCTGCTTTCTATCCCATGGAAGGCCTGAGAATGAACGAAATGTTGGGTATAAAACTTTAAAAAAAAAAAAGAGGTGTCATGTAAATATAAAGTATTTATTATGGTACCAATACTGACAATTTTATAGCCACTATACCCATTTAGGGTTTCAGAGAATACTGGTCTGGTTCTCCCAGGAGGAAAACCTTTAGTATTAAGTGAATATCCCCAACGAAAGGGTACTTTCCAAATAGATTTGTGGGAACACAGGACTGGACATGACCTCCAGAGGTCATCTAATTAATCAATGAAGTAGAACAATGATTGTTCAGGGCCAAATTTGGGCTCATCATTGAACTAGGTAAATTAAGATACAGGAAGAACTATAAGGCATAGTCCTGGCCTACAAGAAGCTTAGGATTGGGTTGGAAAGATATAATTGACATCCATGAAATAATAACATCAGGTAATGATGAAAGACAATATATGAGTAGTTCATGAATACAATGAAATATTACTGTACTATAAGAAATGGTGCATGTAATAAATTCAGAGAAGTATGAAAAGAGTTATATGAGCTGATGAAGTGTATAGGAAGTCAAGAAAACAATATGTACAATGACAACAAGGTAAGGAAACGAATAACTACAAGGCAATCAAAAGTGAAGGGTGCAAAATTACGAAGAACATTCACGGCTCCAAAGAAGAGAGAGAAGGAGACTCTCTGCTCTGCTCCTTTACAGAAGTGGAAGCACCACAAGTGTGGGATATTGAACATTTTTCCTGTCTATTGATTGATTTTGCTGATTTTTTCCCTCTTTTTTTTTTTCCTTTAAAAATTTATTTGCTATATGGAATGGTTCCCTGGACAGGAAAAGGAGGATATAGTGAGAAATTCTGGTAATATTAAAAAAAGAAATATCAATAAAAATTATGTTTTTAAAAATCTATATTAAATGCTAAAATGAAACGAAGATTGCTGTTGGAGTTTTTATGGAGATATGATAAACACTGATGTCTTTAGGGGAGGTTTCACAGAGAAGGAAAGATTATACGCTCATAGGAGCTGGGGCTAGAAAAAACCTTAGGAATCATCTAAACACCTCATTTTTGAAAAGAGGAAACTGAGTTCTGGAGAGGTAATGGACATACCTAATGTCACATGGGTACTGAGCAGAAATTCCTCTGACTCCAAATCCAGTATTCATTGAATTGGATTTTGAAGGAGATGATATTTACTATCTTCCCCGTAATAGCATACAACACTTACTAAATGGTTGTTTTGTGTTCTAGAAAGGAGGGGAGAGAGTGCTTAATTCTTAAATTTTAAACTGAAAAAAAAATTTGACCTTTTGTTCTTATATCACTCTCATTTCCCTACATATAATTTCTCCCTCCACCATGGAGAACCATCATTTACAGCAAAGAATAAAAATGAAAGAGAAAAAAAAAGTTCAGTAAAACTCAATAGCATGTCAATGATCCCTGACAGGTTATGCAGTGTACCACATCCATAGTCCCCTGCCTATGCAAAAAAGAAAGGAAGGTACACTCTCTTAGCTCTTCTTCAAATGCATGAAAAAAAATTACTATGTGCCAAGCAATATGTTAAGTGCAGAAGATATCAACAGACAATCCCTGTTTTCAAGGTGCTCACGCTCTGATTGGGCGAGACAACACATTAGAGAAAATAAAGCTGCAAGGCAGCCCAGGAAGTCCTAAGAAGATAGCTCTTGGTCAGATTGCTAGGTCCAGGGCTCCTTTTAAGGAATGTCAGCAGGTCAGGTGACAGTCAATGAGGGCAAGAGTGTCACTAGAGGATATACAGGTGAAGCACATGATGGTGCAGTGGATAGAATGCTGGGCCTAGAATAAGGAAGCCCTGAGTTCAAATCCAACATCAGACATTCACTAGCTGTGTGACTCTGGTCAAGTCACTTAACCTCTGTTTGCCTAGATTTTCTCAACTACAAAATAGGGATAATAATAGAATCAACTCCCATGGGTTGTTGTAAGGATCTAATGAGATAATATTTGTAAAGTACTTAACACAGTACCTGGTACAAGCATTCTATAAATGTTAGCTATCATTATTATTGTAAGACCTGGCAGTCTTGTGCCCTACTGGAAGGAGCAGAGTTGATCATGCCCATCTCATACAAGCTATGAGATTGGTCAAGCAGCCCAGATGGGTTCTGGGCACTCTGGCTGTGGAAGGACAAGGAGGGAGGAAAGAGTGCCAGGTGGTAACTGGTCTTCCCACTGCCAAGCAGCCCTGGATGGTTTCCAGTAAGCCCTAAGACCTGGAGGTAGGCACCTTGTTCATTATAATAACAGCATTTGGTTTCAGTTTGACTGTTTTTCTTTCCAGTTATGTGGTGGTAGTCATTGCACATATTGTTTTCCTGGTTCTGATTAGTTCTCTTTGCTTCTCTCATACAAGTCTTCAAAACCATCTTTGTTATTTTCCCCGTTTATTTATGTAGTTCCCAAACTCACTTCAAAGGACTTAGCATTTCTTGGAGCCTAGGCTGAGGTCCTATGTGTATATGCGAAATGGATGTTCCTCTGGGACAAATAGGAGAACCTGGGAGAGAGAAACCTAGATGAATCATGAATATGGGTAGCCAAGTCCCTGAGAAAACAATGAAGTTTGGCCCAACCCAGAACCCAATAGGAATTATAATAGCAGGTGATACTCATGTGTCCAGAAAAGCAGTCATGCTTGCCAGCCACAGGAGTTTCCTTTCCACTAATAAAGTTTGTCTAGTTATTAGTTAAACAAGTAAATCTTTTAGTTCCACTTTCCAGAGAAAGTTCATGGGTGCTTCAATCCCTTCAATGAAATTTACTAGCTTGTTGTGTAGCATAGGGAAGAAATTGGAGCTCTTCAGCTTTCTCACCTTTAAAATGAAAATAATAATAGCTCCTCCCTCATGGGGTAGCTGTTAGGGTCAAAACCAATTAATGTATGTAAAGCATTTTGCAAAGCACAAAGCAATCTCAATATCAGTTGTTAACATCACTTTGCACACATTTGGTGAAATTCGTTTTACTAAGGGAAAACAGCAGCCATCTGTCAATTTATAGTCTTGAACTGTATTTACTTGTTATGAGGAAAGACTTTTGGAGGGGTGGGTGGGACTAGCAGAGGGAGATGATAGTAGTGATACCCCCCAAAAAAAAACTGAAGAAAGAAGGAGGGGGAGGAGGAGGAGAAAGAGAGGGAGGGGAGAAGGAGAAATAAGAGGAGGGGAAGATTGGTAATATTCGTGCCTTGACGATGTTTTTTAAGTGCATAATTATGGAACAAGAAAAATTTAATTTTTAAAAACCCATATAGTCTTAGAGAGTTGTCTGGAGCACTGAGAGAGTAAGTGATTTGCTCAGGGTCATACAGCCAGTATCATATCAATATCAGAGGTAGTACTTGAAACTTGAGGGTTTTTTCTTCTTTTTTTAAATATTTTATCTTCCCCAATTACATGCAAAAACAATTTTTAACATTCGTTGTTAAGTTTTGAGTTCCAAATTCTATCCCTCCCCCCCTTCGCTCCCTCCTCCCTGAGATAGTAAACAATCTGATATAGGTTATATGTGCGTAATCATGTATAAAACATTTCCGTATTAGCCATTTTGTGGCAGAAAAAAACTTCAGAGAAAAAGAGAAAGTGAAAAACAGTATGCTTGGATCTGTATTTAGATGCCATCAGTTCTTTCTCTGGAGGCAGATAACATTTTTCATCGTGGGTCCCTTGGGATTGTCTTGGATCATTGTATTGGTGAGAATAGCTAAGTCATTCACAGCTGATCATCATATAAGACTGCTGTTACTACCAACAACCAAGTGGTTCTGCTCACTTCACTCTGTATAGTCCATAGAAGTCTTTCAAGGTTTTTCTGAAATCCACCTGCTCATCATTTCTTATAGCACAATGATGTTTCATTTCATTCATATACCACTTGTTCAGTCTTTCTCCAACTGATGGGCATCCCCTCAATTTCCAATTCTTAGCCACCAGAAAAAAAAACTGCTATTTTTTGCCTTTACTTTTTTAAGGTTTAAATTTATTTATCTATTTTTAGTTTTCAACATTCATTTCCACAAGATTCTGAGTTCCAAATTTTCTCCCCATCTTTCCCCTCCCCCTGTAAAGACGGCATACATTCCGATTACCCCATCCTCCAATCTTCCCTTCTTTTTTTTATCATCTGTCCTCTTATCCCCTCCCCCTTACTTTCTTGAAGGGCAAGATAGATTTCTATAGCCCATTGTCTGTATATTTTATTCCCCAGTTGCATGCAAAAATAATTTTACCATTTGTTTTTAAAACTTTGAGTTCCAAATTTTCTCTTCTTCCTTCCCCACCCACCCCCATTAAGAAGGCAAGCAATTCAATATAGGTTATATGTGTGTAGTTATGCAAAACACCTCCATAATAGTCATGTTGTGAGAGACTAATTATATTTCCCCCCATCCTATCCTGCCCTCCAATTATTTTATTTTCTCCTTTGACCCTGCCCCTTTTCTAAAGTCTTTGGTTTTGACTACCCCTTTCCCCAATCTTCCCTTCCTTCTATCATCTCCCCCATCTTATCCCCTTCCCCCCTACTTTTCTGCAATTGAGTGTGTATATTATTCCCTCCTTATACCAAATCCGTTCTCACCTTCCCCCTCTTCCCTTCCATTGTGAAATCTTTTTCTTGTCTCTTCTGTGTGAGATAATTTACCCCATTCTACCTCTCCCTTTCTCCTCCCAATGTATTCATATCTCATCACTTAGTTTTATTTTTTAGATATCATCCCTTCATATTCAACTCACTCTGTGCCATCTATCTATTTCCTCCAACTACTCTAATACTGAGAGAGGTTTTGTGAGTTACAAATATCATCTTTCCATGTAGGAATGTAAACAGTTCAATTGTAATAAGTCTCTTATGATTTCTATTTCCTGTTTACCTTTTCATGTTTCTCTTCATTCTTGTATTTGAAAGTCAAATCTTGTATTCAGCTCTGTTCTTTTCATCAAGAATGCTTGAAAGTCCTTTATTTCATTGAATATCCCCTTTTTTCCCTGAAGGATTATACTCATTTTTGCTGGGTAAGTGATACTTCATTTTAATTCTAGCTCCTCTGACCTCCAGAATATCATATTCCAAACCTGTTGATCTCTTAATGTAGAAATGGCTAGATCTTCTCTTATACTGATTGTATTTCCACAACACTTGAATTGTTTCTTTCTGACTGCTTGCAATATTTTCTCTTTTACCTAGGAATTCTGGAATTTGACTACACTATTCCTAGGAATTTTCCTTTTAGTATCTGTTTCCAGAGGATCAGTGGATTCTTTCAATTTCTATTTTGCTCCGCTGGTTCTAGACTATCAGGGCAGTTTTCCTTGATAATTTATTGAAAAATGATGTCTAGGCTCTTTTTTTGATCATGACTTTCAGGTAGTCCAATGATTTTTCAATTCTCTCTCCTGGATGTATTTTCCAGGTCAGTGGTTTTTCCAATGAGATATTTCACATTGTCTTCTATTTTTTCATTCTTTTAGTTCTGTTTTTATAATTTCTTGATTTCTCATAAATCATTCACTTCTCATAAGTCATTAAATTCCATTTGCTCCATTCAAATTTTGAAGGAATTATTTTCTTCAGTGAGCTTTTGGACTTCTTTTACCATTTCTTTTACCATTCAGTGAGTTTTTGGACTTCTTTTACCATTTACTTTTTAAGGCATTCTTCTCCTCATTGGCTTTTTGGGCTTATTTTGCCATTTGGGTTAGTCTATTTTTTTAAGGTGTTATTTTCTTCAGTATTTTTTTTCGTCCCCTTTAGGAAGTTTTTGGGGAGGAGAAAGTGAGCTTGGTGACCTTGCACAGCCCTCCCTCACTCAAAACAAAATCAAGTGCAAGACATGTCATCATTCCTCTGATGTCATGGTCTTCTTCAAAAACTAAGGATGAACACAGACTATGAGTAGATTGAGCTGCCTGAGTGGAGACCCAGCTCACTGGGTAACCCAACTCATCCTCTCCCTTCTGTCTCCCTCTTCCCTTCCTTTGGGGCTTACTGACTAGATGTCCCTTCCTTCCTTCCTTCCTTCCTTCCTTCCTTCCTTCCTTCCTTCCTTCCTTCCTTCCTTTTCCCAAAACCTTAAACCCAGTGTACTCTGAAGCCCATAGGCTGGACGACAATAGTCTCCACTCAAACTCCACTTAATGGCTGGCTTACAGTAATTATCAATAGTAACAGTTTCTGTTTCCCTCCCAGGTTGATTTAGTTATTTTTTCTTTTGTTCATTAAAAGGGCCATTCCCTGACTGCTACTTAAAGAGACCTATCCTCCCTCTAAATGAGTACCTGAAAAGGCCAAAGTCTTCCATTGCATCCTGGACCATCTCCAGTCATCCTGGTGGATATCTGGTCACTGGACTCAGAGGGCTCAGGAGCAGAAAGTGAGCTTGCACAGTCCTTCCTCACCTAAAACAAAGTGAAGTGCAAATCATGTCATCATTTCTCTGATACTGTCTTCTTTGAAAGTGAGGGATGAACATAGACAGACAGCAAGTGTTTGACTCAACTTTCATGATTTTCTTGCATCACTCTCATTTCTCTTCCCAATTTTTCCTCTACTTTCTTTTACTTGATTTTCAAAATCATTTCTGAGCTCCTTCATGGCCTGTGACCAATTCATATTCCTCTTGGAAACTTTTGATGTAGGAGTTTTGACTTTGCTGTCCTCTGGTTGTATGCCCTGCTCTTTCTTGTCATCAAAGTAAGATTCTATAGTTTGAGTTCTTTTATGATGGTTTGTTCATCTTCCCAGTCAAACACTTGACTTTCTAACTCTTTGTCAAGTATGACTCTGTTTGCAGTGGAGGTAAGGTTGGGGGTGGGTGTAATGTCCCAGGCTTCCGGGATTTTTTTTTTTTGTATCAGCCACTTGATCCCCCATCATCTGTGGGGCCAGATTCTGCACTGATGCTGCTTCTCCTGCCACTGCTTCTACTGCTGCCACCACCACCACCACTGCCACCACCACCACCCTGGGATGAGGGTCTAACCTGGCCAGACCATGCACTCCTCTTTCATCCAGGTCCCATAGAGTTTTTCTGCTGAACTTTTTGGTGTTTGTAGGTTGAGAAGTCAACTGCCATACCTGCCAATGATTCAGTTCCCTGAGACTTGCTCTGGCCAGTATGTGCTGGTACAGCTCACCAGACTCTGCTCTGCTCCCTGCTTGGGACTTCCTATCAACTTTTGAGGCTGTCTTGGACTGGGGATTTGTTTCACTCTGTCATTTTGTGGGTTCTGTAGCGCAGAATTTGTTTAAAGTCATTTTTTGCAGGTATTTGGAGGGCTTTGGGGGAGAACTCAGGGAAGTCCTTGATTTTATGCTGCCATCTTGACTCTGCCCCCCATGCTATAAATATTTTTGTACAAATAGGTTCTCCCCATCCTTTTAAAAAAATCTCTTTGAGATACAGATTAGCAGTAACATTGCTGCATCAAAGTGTATGCACAGTTTGATAACCCTTTGAGTATAGTACCAAATTGCTCTACAAAATGGTTAGATCAGTTCACAACTCTACCAACAGTGCATTAGTGCTGCAATTTTCCCATACCCCTCCAAAATTTATCATTTTACTTTTCTGTCATATTAGTCAATTTGAAATGTGTGAGGTGGTAACTCAGAGTTATTTTAATTTGCGTTTCTCTAATCAATAATGATTTAGAGCATTTTTTCATGTGACTAGATATCTTTCATTTTTTTGTTTGAAAACTTACTGTTTATGTCCTTTGACCATTTATCAATTGAGAAGTGGCATATTCTTAAAAATCTGACTCAATTCAAAGACTCATATTTGAGAAATAAGGCCTTTATCAAAGATACTTGCAATAAAAAATTTTCTGTTTTCTGCTTTCCTTCTAATTTTGGTTGCATTGGTTTTGTTTGTGCAAAAACTTTTTAATTTTATATAATCAAAATTATCCATTTGACATTTCATATATATATTGTTTGGTCCTAAATTCTTCCCTTATCCATAGATCTGTCAGATAAACTATTCCATGCTCTCCTAATTTGCTCATGGTATCACTCTTTATGTCTAAATTATGTACCCATTTTGATCTTATCTTCGTATACAGTGTAAAATGTTGGTCTATACCTAGTTTCTCCCATATTGTTTTCTAGTTTTCCCAGCAGTTTTTGTCAAATAATGGATACTCGGTTTTTTCTTAAGCAAGGATGACTAACTATGTATAACAAGCTTTCCTATCTATTACTATTATTGGTTTTGTGGCTATTATTGCTGGTTAAGCTAGAAATAAGTGACCTTACCTTCTTCCCTATTATTTCACCATACCTGCCTCCTCCCACCCACTCCCAACAATGTAGGATTTAGCAAATTGTCTCTCTGTGTCTTGAACTGAAGTTTGGGAAATAGAGGCCCCTGTTCCCTGCATTTGTCTTCTTCCCATGGAAATTGGTAACTGCTCAAGGTTGAGTTCTTTACTGCATCTAGCCCATTTATGTTACTCAGTTCCTTTCCAATGGCACAAATGTCTGGTCAGGCAGATATGAGTCAAGCTAGTCTTTACAGTGTGGAATCTAGAATAGCAACTATTTGCCCAGAAGTAGGAAACTGGAGTCAAAACAGATCTGAGAAAAAAAAACCTCAACATATATATGTTATAAGATTCAAAGTGAATGAATAATGTGCTCAGGGAATAATATTTTAACCCATCCTATCCAAAACCTGATCTTTATGTCATGTTTCCACTGTTAGCCCTATCTCCTTCCCAGGGTTTTCAAGGGAGGATGATAGCACAATGTGGCCAGTTGGGTTACTCCTGGTGTGCTTGTTTTCCCAGTAATACCCATGGGCTTCATGCCCTCTGTTGCATTTTCATTCTGAAGGTGATAGAGTGAATCACCAAGGTAGGTGTGGGGGCTGGAGGGGGGCATCAATACTGGCTTTGTTCAACAATGCACCTCTGTTCAAATTCCTATTCATGTAGTATGACTCACTCTGTCTTTTTAGAAAGCAGGCTTCCGCTCTCCTTTTAGGTTTCTGAGCTCTAATGCCACAGACATTAAAGTAAAATATTATAATAACAATGATAAAAAAAGAAAGCATTGCTTTGCACCCTTACCCCTTCCCGAAATTAGATTGGATTTTAGGATCTAGGGAACTCATAGGGGTCCTGGTTCAGACCCCCTTCACCTCTCACCTGGATTATTGCATTTAATTGGTCTTCCAGACTCCAGCCTCTTCCCTCTTTAGTCCATTCTCCACACAACTGCCAAACTGAGATCCCTAAAGCACAGGTCTCATCACACCACTCCTCCCCTCAAGAAGTATCTGTATCTCCCTATTAGTTCTTTTTTTTTTTTAATTTTATTTATTTATTTAATTTTTTACATTCATTTTCACAAATTTTTGGGTTCCAAATTTTCTCCCCTTTTATCCCCTCCCCCCACCCCAATACCCCAAGCAATCTAATTTTCCCTATCTCCAATCTGCCCTCTCTTCTGTCATCCCTCCCTTCTCTTGTCTCCATCTTCTCTTTTCTCCTGTAGGGCCAGATGACTTTCTATTCCTCATTAACTGTATGTCTTCTTTCCTAGTTACAACAACAATACTAAACAGTTGTTCCTAAAACTTTGAGTTCCAAATTCTCCCCATCCCTCCCTCCCCACCCATTCCCTTTGGGAAGGCAGGCAATTCAATATAGGCCCTATCTGTGTAGTTTTGCAAATGACCTCCCTGATAGTCGTGTTGTGTAAGACTAACTGGATTACCATCCCTCCTAACCTGCCCCTCATTGTTTCTCTTCTGTCTCTTGATCCTGTCCCTCCCCAAGTGTTGACTTCAAATTGCTCCCTCCTCCCTTTGCCCTCCCCTCCATCATCCCCCCTTGCAATATCTCCTTCTCCCCCACTTTCTTATACTGTAAGATAGGTTTTCATACCAAAATGAGTGTGCATTTCGCTCCTTCGTTTAGTCAAATGTGATGAGGGTAAACTTCTTGTTTTTTTTTTTTTTCTCAGTTCTCCTCTTTATCCCTCCACTAAGAAAAACTCCTACCTGCCTCTTAAATGACATATAGGTACCCCCTTCCCTTTCCCTCTCTTTCCTCCCCCTACATTTCTCTCTCACCATTTACCTTAGTTTCTTTTAAGGTATGGTCCCATCCTATTCAGTTCAATCTGTGCTCTCTATCTCTGTATGTGTGTGCATGTGCGTATGTGTGTGCATGCGTGTACATGTGTATGAGTGGTCCCACCAACTACCCAGATACTGAAAAGTTTTAAGAGTTAGAAATATTGTCTTTCCCTGTATGAATGTAAACAGTTCACTTCTGGTAAGTCCCTTAAGACTTCTCTTTGCTGTTTCCTTTTTCATGCTTCTTCTCATTCTTGTGTTTGAAAATCAAATTTTCTTTTCAGCTCTGGTCTTTTCATTAAGAATGATTGAAAATCCTCTGTTTCATTGAAAGACCATATTTTCCCTTGAAGTATTATACTCAGTTTAGCTGGGTAGGTGATTCTTGGTTTGAGTCCTAGTTCCTTTGCCTTCTGGAATATCCTATTCCATGCCCTTTGATCCCTTAATGTAGAAGCTGCTAGATCTTGAGTTATCCTGATTGTATTTCCACAGTACTGGAATTGTTTCTTTCTAGCTGCTTGCAAGATTTTCTCCTTGAGCTGGGAGTTCTGGAATTTGGCCACAATATTCCTAGGAGTTTCTCTTTTTGGATCTCTTTCAGGTGGTGATCGATGGATTCTTTCAATACTTATTTTGCCCTCTGGTTGTAGAATGTCAGGGCAGTTTTCCTTGATAATTTCATGGAAGATGATGTCTAGGCTCTTTTTTTGATCATGACTTTCAGGTAGTCCCATAATTTTTAAATTGTCTCTCCTGGATCTATTTTCCAGGTCAGTTGTTTTTCCCATGAGATATTTCACATTCTCTTCCATTTTTTCGTTCTTTTGGTTTTGTTTGGTGATTTCTTGGTTTCTCAGAAAGTCATTAGACTCCATCTGTTCCATTCTAATTTTGAGAGAACTATTTTCTTCAGTGAGCTTTTGAGCCTCTTTTTCCATTTGGCTCATTCTGCTTTTGAAAGCATTCTTCTCCTCATTGGCTTTTTGAACCTCCTTTGCCAATTGAGTGAGCCTATTTTTCAAGGTGTTAATTTCCTTATCATTTTTTTAGGTCTCCTTTACCAAGGTATTGACCCGTTTTTCATACTTTTCTTGCATGTCTGACATTTCTCTTCCCAGTTTTTCCTCCACCTGTCTAACTTGCTTTTCAAAATCCTTTTTGAGCTCTTCCAGGGCCTGAGCCCACCTGCCATCCCCCTGGGGTGTCTGGGGTACTAAGGCGCCGCCCTCCATGTCTTTCCCTGATGGCAAGGATACGTCCTCGTCATCAGATCCGAAGGTCGGGATCATTTGCATTTGTTGGAAAAAAACTCTCTAAAGTCTTATTTTTCTTCCCTTTTCTAGGCATTTTCCCAGTCAGTTACTTGACTTCTGAGATTCCTTTCTACCCCCGCCTGGATCCGCCCATCTAGTGCTTGGCCTCTGAGATTTAAATGGGCTTTCCTCTGCCGGCTGTCAATCAATGAGCTTTAGTTCAGGTGCTGGAGTGGGGGCAGGGCTGCCTCCCAGGCTCAGATCCCTCAGGGTCTTTATGTAGAGACTTTCAGGAATGGAGCGGGTGGGGGCGGGGTGGGGGGCCCGCCTCCCAGGCTCAGTTCCCTCGGGGGCTTTAAGCAGAAGCCTTCAGTAATAGAGCAGGGTCGGGGTAGGGCCGTCTCCCAGGCTCAGCTCCCTCAGTTTTTATGCAGGAATCTTCCGTAATGAAGATCCTGCCTGCTGCTGGGGGATTGCTGAGTCCCGGGCCGCTGCCGCCTCAGCCGCCGCCCACACCTCTGCCTCCGCCGCTTCCTGCCCCCGTCTCTGCCGCCGCCGCTTCCTCCCGAGGGGGCCCGAGTCACGGAGACGCCCTGCTCCCCCTCTCCTCCAGCTCGGCCTTCTCTCTCACTGACCTGTAGCTTCTGTGGGCGGAGGGACTTTCCCGGCTGCCGGAGCTTCCGTCTCTGAAGCCTGCTCGGATCAGCTTCTCTGGGGCTGCGGCCAGGGCAGCGCTGGGGGTGGGGTCCATTTTCCGGGGTGCAACGGACCCTGGGGATGGGTCTCCAGGGCTCCCTGGAACGGAAATCTCTTCCACTCCGTTTCTGCACATCTTGTATTGACCCAGAAGTTATGGGGGACTCTTTTTACATTAATTCTATGGGCTTTGGTTTCAGAGCTCGTAAACGTGCGTCCTTCTACTCCGCCATCTTGGCTCCGCCCCTCTCTCCCTATTAGTTCTAAGAGAAAATAAAAACTCTTCTGTTTGACCTCTAAAACAATCTGGCTCCAATATTTCTTTCCAGACTGATTTCACATTACTCTCCTTCACATTGTCTTTATTCCAGTCAAACTGACTTCTTTGTGGTTTCCTATGCTGGAAAACCCATCTCCCACCTCCAGGCTTTTGCACAATTTGTCCTGCATGCCTGGAATGCTCTCCTTCCTCATATCTATCTCTTGGGATTCCAAGCTTCCTTCAAGGTTCAGCTCAAGTGCCACCACCTATGAGGGGCCTTTCTTAATTTCCCCAAATTTTTCATGTTCCAAAGCTCACCTTTAAAGAAGACCTAGAAGCTCTGCCAACTCTTCATTTCTCTCTAGTTCTACTGGAGGTTTCAACTCCATCAAAATCATCATCATTCCCCTCACTGGGTACCCTCTGCCTCCCCTTTTCAGCTTCCTTTTGCTTCTCTCTCTTTCTCAGCTTCTCTCCCTACATACCCCCAGTAGACTGTAAATCTCTTCAGGGCAAGGATTGACTTTCTTTTTCTTATTTGTAACCCTAGTACTTAGCACAGTGCCTTTCAGATAATCAATAAATGTCTGTTAGGTTGCATTGTATTCTGTTGTATTGCATAGTTCCTGGGTACCCAGTACCCTACTATCAAATTACTATGTTTTTACTTATCTGTGTAGATATCATTTCTCTATACTAGAATGCAGGCTTCTTGAAGTCAGAAATTTGTTATTTATTATACATTATTATATATAATTCTATATATCACACAATATATTATACATATGATATTGTATATTTATTACATAAATAATTGTGTAATTTTAATAATGATAGCTAACATTTGTATAGCACAACAACCTTGGAAGGTAGAGGCCAATCTTATCCCCATCTTACAGATGAGGAAACTGAGGCAAATAAAGGCTAAGTGTTTTGCCCAGGAGGCTGGATTTGAGCTCAGGTCTTCCTGACTTCAGGTTTGGTACACTGAGCCACCTAGCTGCCTTTACATCACCCATGCCTCGTACAACACCTGTCAAATCAAGGTAAGGCAAGACAAGAGGTATTCATTATATGTTTGCTATGTGCCAGGCATTGTGCTAAGTGAGCACCAGGGACAGAAACAAAAAGAAAGATGGTCCTTGGGTTAAGGGAGGGGCTGGAGGAGGAAGGTAGTTCTTGTTGTGATATGATATTAAAGTTCAGAAAGTCAGAAGCAGAGCCAAGAAGAGAATGCAGTTTAGCTAGCCTGGCCCCCTCCCCTAAAATGGGGGCCTTGGAAGGAACTCACCAATGGAAGAAGGAGACCAGGAAGGCAGGGTGAGAAATCTCCTGACACTGAAGGAAGAACTAGGATAAGTTGGCAGCCAAGGTAGAATGCAAAGTCTAGGACAGGGGTGGGGAACCTGAGGCCTCAGGGTCACTTGTGGCCCTCTAGGTTCTCAAGTGGAGTTCTTTGACTCAATCCAAACTTCACAGAACAAAGATGTTCTTGAGGCTGCAGGAAGTCAAGCTGAGACAAGAGTGGAATGAAGGATGTAACAACACATTTATTAAGCTCCTAGCAAGTGCTTAATAAATAGTCACTGAATGGAATGGACGAGGCCTCTTTCTCAGACAGGTCCAGACTTAATCCCACCAATGTAGATGTTTTCTTTTGTATTAATGGGGCCTTTTTTCCCCCTTGCAGGGTTTGTATGTGATAGGCAAAGAGGATTAGCTGATATAAGACGCTTAGGAAGCCTAGCCATCATTTCTGGACAGGCTCTCAAACTTTTCTATCCCATGACCCTTTCAAAGGCTCCACCAGTCACTCCCACTCTTGCCTCCTTGCCATGTTTCACATTCCTCCTTCACCATCCCCCTGGCCCTAGCCTACTTCCCAGTTAATCTCAGAAACTCAATTACTACAAAATAGTCACTCAGAATTTCTAGATTCTTCTCAGGTTCATAGTTAATGTCAAAATCTAAGATGGAGAATTTGGAGAAGATGGGATAGTTATTGAATGTGTGATTTTATTTTTATATTACTCCACTATGAAATGTTTGGAGCATGGCAGCTCTGATTATTTTGATCCCCTTAAAGCTCTCTCACCATCTGCAGCCCCCCAGGCAGAGGCATACTGGCCCATCTATCCTTTTTGGCCTGGTAAAAAGGATAGACAACAAAAAATTACAGCCATTTTTGCTGCCCCACTGTTATCTTAGTCATTTCAATTATGTTGAAAAAATGACATCTCATTCTTTCTACTTAAGATCATCCAGCATCAAGATCAGCTACAACACTGATGGTAAATTATTTAATTTGAAAAGGCTGTAAGCCAAGACTTAAGTGAAGGGAGAGTTGGTGCATAACTTTTTGTTCACTCAATGCAGCCTCTGAGCCCAAGATGCCACAGAGTACAGACTGATTCTCTGCTGCATGTGCTCATTTTGGTCTAACAATTAACAGCAAGGAGACACAGGTTCTCCACCAGCCAGCACCACATCATCCATGCCTGGAACTATCAGTTCTAGCAAATGGAGAAATTTTGAATGGTGTGGATAAGTTCACTTACCTTGACAGTATACTTTCCAGGAATGTCCACAACATTGCCAGAGTTAATGTATGTAGGAGAAAAGAGGTATTAGACTATCAATTAGACTATCAATTAGACTATCAAGGTCTACAGAGTCGTTGTGCTGTCCTCATTGTTGTATGCCTGTGAAGTCTACACAGTCTACCAGTGCCATGCCAGCAAACTGAATTGTTTCCATTTTATTTTCTTAGAAGGATTCTGAAGATCACTTTGGCAAGATGAGGTAGCAGACACTGACGTCCTTTCTTGAGCTGAACAGCCAAGCACTCAAACTCTACAGTGAGAATGCAACTCTGATGGGCTGGCCAAGTTGTTCTAACGTCAAACATAAATTTACTTGAAAGACTATTTTATGGAGAATTCACACAGGGCAAGCACTCACATGGTGGTCAGAAGAAGCGATACAAGGACACTCTCAAGGTCTCTCTGAATAACCTTGGAATGAAACACTGGCACAGAAATACCCAGCATGGCATGCCCACATCAAAAATGGTGCTGTACTTTCTGAGCAAAACAGACTTGCAGTAGCTCAAAAGAAATGTGAGATGCACAAATTTAAAGATCTCCATTCCAAATGTTCCTAGGGACTATTCATGTTTAATCTGTGGTAGTCTTCTGAGCTTATATTGGTCTGACCAGCTACAGCTGGACACACTATACTTTGATCCCAACACAGTGATGTCATTTTGATCCTCTCTGAGAACAAAGGACAACAATCAACCACCAAACCAACTATGTACTCACAATGCACTAAGTACTTCACAAATATTATCTCATTTGATACTCACAACAACTCTGGGATGTTAAGTGCTATTATTACCCCCATTTTAAAGATGAGGAAACTGAGGTAGACAGAAGTTAAGTGACTTGTCCAGGGGTCATATAGCTAGTAAGTGCCTGAATCTGAATTTGAGCTCTGGCCTTGATGACTCCAGACTCAGCCCTTTATTCACTTGTGTGCACCAGCTGCTGCTACTGCTCCCCTTTTATAGATAGCATCATTGGATCAGAGATTTAGTGCTGCAAGGGACCCTACAGGCTCTCTTGTCCAATTCCTTCAACTACAAAAGAATCAGTAAGGAAAACTGGCTTGGTAGAGGTCACACAGATAATAATATGGCAGCAATGCCATGATTTGAACCCCAGCTCCTCTAATTCTAAATCTATCAGTGTTTCATTTTACCAGACTGCTTCCTACCTCACTGACCACTTTTTGAAAGGAGGGGAAGGAGAGATCCAATGCCTTGGAAATGTCTACCTTGGTACACAGAGCTAATTCCCACTAGGGTACATGCTTCACCACCTCTCATCCAGCACCGGTGACATCTTGTCCAATCCCTGCCCTTTAATGTTCTGGGCCAACATAGCAGCTCCTACCCAGGCCCAAGAATAGATGATTGAATGAGAGCTGACAGACTGTAATCCCAGCTTAGCTGCACCACAGCACACTGACCAGCTGGGAATCACTCAGGAGCTAAAAATACTAAGGATGCTTAGGTGTGAATTTAGGCTCAGAATCGGGGTGGTTTGGTTTTGCCTCTCCTCAGAGATTTCCTCATCTCCTGGGCTTCCTTTGGAGCTGGAAACTGCCTTAAGAAACAATACACTTAGCTCTGTTGTCCCTAGTGGATAGAAGTTACCCACCAAACTAGGTTAAATTCAAATTTTCCTTGTAAAGGCTGCCAACTGGGAGGAGCTGATATAGGTAAACCAATGCCAATTGGTCTTTAAGACCATTCTTAATTATATGTGCCAATGGATGGAGACAGCGAGGCAGATGATTCTAAACTGACAACCCAAATATCATATTTACTTGCCTTTTAAGAACTTAATATGATTTCTTCCCTAACAAATGTACTTTCTAAGTGTGATAAGACCATGTTATCTTAGTGCATCCTTATTGCTTCTGGGTTTGGATGGATGTGACCCAGAAGTACTCCTGGTAAGAAGAAAGAAGCCAGGCAAATATTCAAAATATTCTAGAAATAATCCACAACTTTTGTAATCCATGGGTTTACATCCTCCTTTAACATGACAAAGAATTGATTTAATTCAATC
Source organism: Bettongia penicillata ogilbyi (assembly GCA_023548195.1). Classification (NCBI taxonomy): domain Eukaryota; kingdom Metazoa; phylum Chordata; class Mammalia; order Diprotodontia; family Potoroidae; genus Bettongia; species Bettongia penicillata. Next base: position 3,155,837 of record JAJHZJ010000197.1, read on the forward strand.
TATATTGGTTCTAAACTAGACTCATTTCTGGATTCTGAGTTATTTGTTCATATCTGTAGTTGTCTTGATACAGACAGGAAGGTTCAAAATACCAAGATCTTGTACAAGGAAACATGGAGACCACAAGTCAGTGAGGCAAGTCACTTGTTGAGGGAAGGTATTTACCTTTAAGGACAGCCAGGGACGAAGGTGAAATCACTGGGACCAGGCATTGGGGGAAGGGAGTGAGGAGCCTGAATCTGACCACTGGAGCTGATTCCTCCCAGTAGAGGGAAAGAAGACTCTGGATTAATTGGTAGCTACTTGATGTTCAAAATCTGCAATAGTGAATAAGGGACTTTGGGACATTACTGCTAGTCTTACTCTATCAGAGTGACTCAAGAGTTTTTGACTTTGTTTAGAAGCTACTGGAGTCATTATAGTTGTCTACACAGGGAACGTGAGCTTACTTTAGCAAAAAGAAAGAAAATGGTCCGAAAGCAACCCTGGGTCATAGTCAACGAAAGGCCAATCTCCCTCTGGGGGCAAACAAGAATGAGGAGTAATGTTAGCAGATGGTGAGGTCAAGGAACAGAGAAGGCAAGTAGTCCATTCAAAAAGAGTTCAAAGTTAACTTCCAATAAAATGTGATCACTGCTTGATGTAGCCTTTCCACTACTGTTGTCAAATACATCCAAAATAGCCCTCAGTTTTGTCATTTCAGAGCAGATTTCAGAACACGGTCATTGAAGAGACCCAGGGTTAGGTGAGTTTCAAAGAGCTTTCATTCCCCATACTGTACAACTCCGGGGACTGAGTATGAGGAAAAAAGCTCACTGTCCTTACCCCATTGAGCCTATGTAAAAGCACTCCAGACAGACAAATGTGGGAGCACAGGTAAGTGTTGGTTTGAAAGGGAAGTTCCAATGAGTCACCCAAGAACCCAACTCTGTGCAATTAATCATCAGGAGCACAGTTCTCTATACTTTCCACAGGGCACCCTACAATTTCCCTCGTCTCTTTCCAAACTTGGATGGCAGAAATACTTCCAAGAACTGAAAAGGTAAGTGAAAACAGTTTGTATTGTCCCAGCCTATGAAAGAGAGAAACTGCACAGTTCTGCTCATCTATCTAATTAGAATGCTTCAGAAAAGGCTGATGACTTTGGACACAATCCCTGCTTTGCTTCCCTCCTTCCTCCGAAAAGATTTCAACCAAACAGCATTAGATGTCTCTCCCACCTTTACCTGCCTCCACAGAGTTAGGGTAACACTGCTCATCTGCAACAGACTTACAACTGGAAAGCAGAGGTTCTAATGCAGTTGAAATCTGCCAAAAAGGGGTCAAGGAGAGATATGGATGAAATAAAACAATAGATGATTCAAAAATCTAACAAGACATATGATGGGCCAATTCCAAATTTGGGGGGGATGGGAGAGAGAGAGAGCACTATATGTTACGTGATTGTGGGTCTTGCACTCAGATAAAGTAGGAAACAGAGATGGTTTGAGAATATGACAGGAAGAGTTTCTTTTTTAAATTTTATTTATTTATTTAAGTTTTCAACATTCATTTCCACAAGATTTTGAGTTCCAAATTTTATCCCCATCTCTCACCTCCCCCCACCTCAAAATGCCCTGTATTTTGATTGCCCCTTCCATCAATGTGCCCTTTGTACTAACACCCCTCCCTTTCCTTATTCCCATCTTCTCTCTTATCCTATAGGTCAAGATAAATTTCTATACCCCATTACCTATATTTCTTATTTCCCAGTTGTACATGAAAACAATTCTCAACATTTGTTCCTAAAACTTTGAGTTCCAACTTCTCTTCCTTCCTCCCTCCCCACCCATCCCCACTGAGAAGGCAAGCAATTCAATATAGGCTATGTATGTGTAGTTTTGCAAATGACTTCCATAATAGTCATGTTGTATAAGACTAACTACTTTTCCCTCCATCCTGTCCTGCCCCCCATTTCTTCTATTCTGTCTTTTGACCTTGTCCCTCCCCAAGAGTGTTTACTTCTAATTGTTCCCTCCTTCCATTTTCCCTCCCTTTCATCATCCCCCCCATCCTGCTTATCCCCTTCTCCCCTACTTTTCTGTAGTGTAAGATAGATTTTCATACCAAGATGAATGTGCATATTATTCCTTCCTTGAGCCAAATGCGATGAAAAGTAAGCTTCACTTTTTCCCTCTCATCTCCCCCCTTTTCCCCTCCATTGGAAAAGCTTTTTCTTGCCTCTTCTATGAGAGATAGTTTGTCCCATTCCATTTCTCCCTTTCTCCTCCCAATACATTCTTCTCTCATCCCTTAATTTTATTTGTTTTAGATATGATCCCTTCCTATTCAACTCATTCTGTGTTCTCTGTCTCTCTCTCTCTCTCTGTCTCTCTGTCACTCTGTGTGTGTGTGTGTATATATATGTGTGTGTGTGTGTATAATCCCTCCAACTACCCAGATACTAAGAAAAGTTTCAAGAGTTACAAATATTATCTTTCCATGTAGGAATGTCAACAGTTCAACTTTTGTAAGTCCCTTGTGATTTCTCTTTCCTGTTTACCTTTTCATGCTTCTCTTGATTCTTGGGTTTGAAAGCCAGATTTTCTTTTCAGCTCTGGTCTTTTCATCAAGAATGCTTGAAAGTCCTCTGTTTCATTGAATGACCATTTTTTCCCTGAAGTATTATACTCAGTTTTACTGGTGGGTGATTCTTGGTTTTAATCCTAGTTCCTTTGACTTCTAAAATATCATCTTCCAAGCCTGTTGATCCCTTAATGCAGAAGCTGCTCCTTCCAGTGCTGCACAGCCAAAGCAGGGCTGTGGTCCACTCCGTGTCTGGTGTGACAGACCTTTCCCATTGGCCTTCCAGGTCACCCAAGGCTGGAAATCTCCTCCCCTCCATTGTTCTGTGGCTTTTGCTGCTCTAGAATTTATTGTGAGTCTTTCTTTACAGATATTTTATGGGCTGTGGGGGAAGAGCTAGAGTATGTGTGTCTTTCTCCTCCACCATTTTGGCTCCACCCCAAAAGGAAGAATTTCTAAACATTTGATAGAGGAATCCTGGTCCAGTGGGTGCCAGCTGGATCATTATGGGAGAAGAGGAAAGGCTGAGCAAGGGAAAGGTGGTTCCCCAGAGAACAACATGAATGTAGACTGGACCAAACTGAAATATAGTGTGAAGCTTTGTACATGACAGGCACTTTTAAGTATCTGTTGAGTGAGTGAATGAATGAAGGAAGGAAAGAATGCATAGCAAGTTATTACTGTTTGACACTGAGATCTCTTCAGGTGGGTCAATAAGCAATCTTCCAAGCTCTTCAAGTGGTTTCAGAGAAATATACCTCCATCTGACAAGAGCATCTATTATCCTAGCCTTCTCACTAAGAGTCATATGGGTTTAAAGGTGGAAAAAAGAAGCTGACACAAAACTGATGATGACTTCTACACTGTTCTGAATACTAAAGGAGCAGCATGGTATAGTGGATAGAAAATCTGAGGTGGAGTCAGGAAGACCAAGGTTCAAATTCACCCTAAGATACTTACTATCTGTGTAATCTTGGGCAAGTATCTTACTATCTCTGTGATGTAGCTTTCTCATATGTGAAATGAAGAGGTTGGACTTAAGGACCTCAGAAGTTCCTTTTAACTCTAAATTTATGATCCTATGATGACAAGAGGCTGATACTTTGACTCAAAGTTTGACTCAAGGCTAAAGTGTTGTGTCCTGGGCTATTGTGTTCTTAGAGTGACATGATTCTGAGTCCAAAGGCAGAATCTAAGAAAAAAGGTACCAGGGAGATTGAATGGATGGGGACAGAATGAGAAGTAATATTGGATCTAGAACTGGCACTTTCCAAGGAGAAAAGTGATTTATTGCCACAAAGTTGGGCCCTCTCCACTAAGAATATCGGGCAAGGCCTCACAGATGCTTCCTGCCCCACTAATCCCCAGAAAAGGATAAGTTGCCCTTCAGATTAAAGGGAAAATACTCACTTACCCCCTTTATGGTATAGCAACAGAATCATTTCAGAGTAAATAGACTGGCAGAAAGCAGGGTTACACTGAGTACAGCATGCAAACAAAAATTTTATTTCTAAATATTTCCTCTAGTCCATGGATATTTCTTTATTCTTGTAAGACTACTGAAGGGTATATAATTAATATCAATCTGTTCTACTAAATGCACATTAACAGCTCTAATTTAAATAGGGGTGGATTTTTTCAACACCAGTTGAAACATAAGGCCTAAAGCTATGTTAGGTTATCCTCCCTTCCTCTTGTCATTTATTTTATATCAAGATTTAAATCTACTGAGATCTTAAAATAAAATAAAATAATACTAACTAAAGATACTAAAAAGAAGTTTCTTTTTACTAAGTCCTCACACAGGCAACAAGAAAAGCTCTAAAGATTGTCATTATGGAATGAGAAACTGATCTTTATCTTGTCTTATTCTAACAGCTACCATTTTTGGAACTATGACAAACAATAGTAGTCATATTGCACACCATTGCTTTATCCCTGATCTTATTGAAAAGACTTTTAGCATTTCTCCATTACCATGTAATGACAGTTTTTAGTTATGTATGGATATAAGAAATGATTTCATAAATCACAACCATATAGAAATAATAAATAACTATAGGACCATAAATTTAGAATAAGAAGGGAACTTAGAGACCACCCCCTCATTTTACAAATGAGAAAACTGAGGCTGAGATTAAGGGACTTGCCTAATGTCATAGTAGTTAATGTCTGAGGCAGGATTTGAGCTCAAGTCTTCCTGATTCCAAGCTTAGTACTCTACTCACTGTGCCACTAGCTGGCAAGAGAAAATCCATTGCTCTAAAGAATGGATGATAGGGCATACATATCTTATTCTTTCCTACACATCCCACCTCCACATTGATAGTGTCCCCTGGGCAAAATCACAGAAGTCGATAACAGTCAATAACTTGACAGACCACACTAATGGAAAAGAAGAAGCACAGATACAAGAAAAGAATGAATGATCCCCAAATGATGAATCCAAATTGAGTTTTGGAATCCCTCTTTGGAAGGCACATACTCAGACTGAAAAGCAGACAATTTCAAATCACCTGTGCCTATTCTTAATCTGCTTCAGGTTCTTGTTAGATGACCAATTCTAGCTAAGATATTAATATATGGTAATAGCTTTATACATTATCCCTGTAATGCTTGATCCCCAAAAGAAGTATCTCTAATGGCAGAACTTCAGGCACCATGGAATTCAACTGGGGGAGACATTTTGGGTCAGGGAATCTTGGTGGGCCTCTCACATACTACCATATATGTAGCTTCCTATCATGACCTTCAATTTAATTCAGTAAATATTTACTATGTGTAAACACTGTTAAGAATTGGGGGCAATATAAAGTTTAGAAAAGACACGGTCTTTGCCATGACAGAGCTTAGAGTATTATAGTGGGATAACAGATATACACATGGTAGGGATAATCAGAGGAGCTTCTTTATTTACTGGACTGGAGGACATGTCCCACTATAGAGGGCCAGGATATATGCACAGATCTGTGGGAAGTACCCCAACCCAGCAAACCAGTCCATTACAAAGCATTACTATATAGCCCATACCAAGAGCAGACTCATGAAACTAACCTAGTTCTCCTATCCTGAATTTCCAGAACCCAGAATTCATTAGGTCACTACTGTCCCTTTCTTCCTCTGCCCTAATTCTTCTTCTGAATTTTTCAGGTCTGACCAAATCAATTAAAGTTTCTAACATTGTGCCAGTCCTGGGGTCAGAAAGACACATCTTTCTGAGTTGAAATCTAGCTCAGACACTTACTAACTGGATGATCCTGGGCAAGTCATTTAACCCAGTTTGCTTTGGTTCCTCACCTGTAAAGTGAACTGGAGAAGAAAATGGCAAGCCATTCCAATATCTTTGCCAGGAAAATCCCAAATAGGGTCACAAAGAGTTAAAAACTAAAAAATGACTCAACAAACACGTTTATGCAGATCAAGTCACCTTTTTCTGGGGAGCAAGAAAAGGAGATACACTATTCTTACCAACCAGAATTCACCCAAATTCCTCAGGCATCTTTAAGAAACCCTGGTATATCAATGCAGGGAGCCATAGACTTTTCAGAATAATATTTAAGCTAACATTTTGTATTAATAAAAATATCTAGCTTCTTTGGATTGCACAGAACCCCTCCTGCCAACTGCAGAGACCACAAGTGGATACTTCACTGTGTCCGCAGCCCAGATATGTGGGTGTGAGTGGAGAGAAGCCCCATGCTTCCGTAAGAAAGGGGTGTGAGGATATAAGATACAGGGCATAATGATTCTGAAGGTAGCATAGCTTAGGAGTAAAACCACAGAGTGAAAACCTGGGACCTGTGAAGTCGGATCCTGGCTCTGCTCCTGCCTTGAAGTGTAATTTTTCTGTAAGTCATCACCTTTCTCTGGACCTCAGTTTCTTCATGAGCAAAAAGAAGGATAACTCAATCGACTCCCTTCCCCAAGAGGAGATAGCACTGGTAACGGAAGCCTTGTGCTGAATTTGTAGTCAGGAAGACCTGGGTTTAAACGATGCTTCAGACATTTCTTATCTGTGTGACCCTGGACAAGTCACTTAACTTCTTTGAAACTCTTGTTTCCTCATATGTAAAATGCACATACTATAAGAATACCTACCTGCCTTCCAGGATTGTTGCCCACATCAAATGAGATAAAGTACTATGTTGATCTTAAAGCAACATGTAAGTGCAATCCATTGTTGTTGTAGTAGTTTTTTTTTTGTCATTATTACACAAACCTCTGGAATCCCTGATGAGATGACTATGGAGAAAGTGAGGAGAGCTGATGATTTCTCAGTTGGTAATTGACACAAATAAAACAATTCAATGTCACTGGACCCACTTTGTCAGTAAGATTCCTGCTCTTCTCATCCCAGTGACATAAGTCATAATAGAGTGGGATGGAGTCCCAAGGAGGGGGAACAGTAAAGACAGTCATTTACTATGTGCTAGGCATTGGGGATATAAAGAAGGGTAAAATACAGTCTCTGCCCTCAAGGAACTTATAGTCTAGAAACCAGAACAACAATATACATGGACAGGTCTAGCTGAAGAATGAAGTAGCAAAGGGAGTGCTCACCACCTTTTCCCATCCATACTCCCAAACATGTTCAGGACTGTGGCCTTAGGCACTTCCTTCTCTGGGCCTTGATTTGCTCACTTGTAAAAGAGGAGGTTGGTCTATATGTTCTATAGTACTGTCTTTCTAGTTTTTACATCCTGATAGTCTATGCATTTAAGTTGGGGAATGGCAACAAAGTTCCAGAACCCATACATAAGGGTAGTGCTCTAACTTGGTATCAGAAATACAGGAACCATTTATGATAGATTCACACTTTCCCTAGAGAGCAAAGTATATTCTGTTAGCTCTCTTAAAAAATACTCCTGGGAAAACCTAAGCACAGCATCTGAGCCTGTCATATGAGGTTAGAAGAGAAGGGTATTGAAACTCTGGTGTGGGGGAGGAGGGGCATAGGGGCAGGAAAGATGAGAGAAGACAACTTCTTATTTTCAGTAAGGATTAAGGAGCCATTACTTTTTTCCAAAGATTTGCGTTTGGTTGACTTCTCAGTGGGTGTGAGGAGCTTGGGCTGTGGGTCAGCAAAGCCTCTTTCCTTGCTTTGGGTGAATTTCCTGGGCCCAATAACCATCCAGACCAATAACCTCCTTTGCCGAATCTCCAAACCATAAGGACAAGTTTCACTTGGAGAGCCTGAGTGTCCAGAAACACCCAGCCCACTTCCCAGCCCACTGGAAAATGTTGCATCTCCTGTTCCTCACTCAGCCAAATTTCGCGGGTAGTGTGGCTCCCGGACACGTAGGCCACACAATCGGCCTTCATAACCCACTTCCTCCAAGGTGATCCCATAGTTGGTTTGCTGTCCATGATAAACAGCCTCAAACTAGGTTGAATCAAGCAGCAAGGAAGCACACTACTCATCTGGAGCATTCCCCTTCCAAGTGGCCATAAGCTGGAGACAGCCACATCTTGGACCCAGAGAAAGGTTATGCTATGAGCCAAAGGGGCAGTTCAGAAATCTAGATCACAAATTTACCACCAGCATTGCTCTCCTGAGCCCCAATCGGGGATGGGGGCTGTGGGGCTGGTGGTGTTGGGACTGTGAGCGATTGTTGGATCAGGAGATACAATTCATCATTCCCACTAAGTCACTAAGAGGTTTCTGAAGCAGGTGGCTCAAATTTCCTTGAAAACCCCGAATAATCCTCTGTTTGAAGTGTGGGCGAATCTTGTTGTCACCACCCAGTATTAATGGACAGGCACAGCACAGGGAGAAAGGGGTTTTCGGCTGCATTTTTGCGCACTGACTTGCTTGACAAGCCCAATAAAAGCTTAACTAAATATTAAAAACACACAGAGAGTAAGACTGGTTTAAATTAACTTCCCCAGCTCTTCACCTACTGTAGGAAGAAATTATAATAAAATGTCAGAGCAAAAATAAACCGCGTGTGGAAATAAAAATAAAACATAAAATGCCCTCTTACAACTGTTCAGTACGATTTAGCTCATAACAACATATCATTGTACATGAAGTTTTCATAGTCCTAAAGTGTATTTGGGCAGTGAGAATGTTGACTCTGAAAAATTCATATTTTATACATCAGAAAGCTGCCCTTTCCCAGAAGTTATATTGACATGAACCACTTGCAAAAAAAAAAAAAAAATCCACCCTTCTCAGTTAACTAAACTTGTAGACAAAATTCTCATAGACATAGATGGGCCCCTTCAGGCCTTGTTTTCCTTATCTATAAAATGAATCAATAGAACTAGATGACCTTTGAGGTCCCCAGAAACTCTTAAATCTATAATCCTCTACATGGCTTGAGTTCTATACCTCACAATCTCTTTCCCGATAGCCATATTCCTTGGTCTTTAGCAAATGAAAGAGCTTGGGAGTAAAAACTGACATGTTCATCTCCAGTCCTTCCCAACTTCCTGCCCCAGGGTTGGGCTTTATGGAGAGGAAAGCACTTAATTCCCCCAGGAGGACAGAGAGAAAGGGACCCCAGGCTTTAGCTTGTCATATTCCTAGTATTTAAGTGGAACTGGATATCCTCAAGAGATTAAAGGGCTAGGAGGTTTGAAGCCCTCTTCTCAAGATGGAATAGTGCATGTAGGCACCTCTCTGCACAGCTCTTTTGAACCATCTCTGAGAGCTTGTTTATTGATACTTGATTTGCTAAGCCAAGGAAAGAGGGAGGGGAGAGAGAGAGAGAGAGAGAGAGAGAGAGAGAGAGAGAGAGAGAGAGAGAGAGAGAGAGAGAGAGAGAGAGCTCTGCAGCTTTTCTAGGTTTCAGAAGCAATGAAAAGGTGATTTTATAAGAATAATTCCTTTGGCAAGGCCTTGGTGGGACTCAATCAACATGGCTTTTGCTGGCTGGCTCCCAGAAAGTATTTCAGGAGGGGACTCATACTCCCAATGGGGACCACCCGATCCTTGGGCACTTCTTCCTTTCCAGGTTTGTAAAGGGAGCAATCTTTTCCAGCAGGCAGGAAGGAGCGGAGCCAGAGAAACCCCCGGGAAACTAACCAAGAAAAAGTAAAACAATGGAAAGCAAGCAAGCAGACATTTGAATCATTTTAAACTATACGCATATACACACAGATGTAGATACATGGGATATGTGTAGACACAAGTATATGTTCATGTATATTTCCTGGTTCCTAATTATAACCACTCCCAAGGGACTTGGGGCTGAATCACCAGGCGTTAGGATTTGGAAGGCCATGACATGACAGTCAAGTCTTGCAATCTCTCTACTGACAGGGGCCAAGAAGGTCTGTAGCCCCATACAGACTAAATGTGGTGAGAGGCCCAGCCCGAAGAAAGAGCAGGGAATTGAAAAATGTAACGTATTTCTCTAAACTGATTGTGCCTATGGCTTGCCAGAAAGAAATACCAGTAGGCTGGGGAAAAATGTTTCTGTTTATTTGCTTCGGCCTCAAGCCATCAGCCCCAAAGTAGAAAAGAGAAGGGAATAAGCCCTTGAACCATTTTGTTCTCTCTCTCTCTCTGCATCTGTGTTTCTCTCTCCCTTTTTCGTCTTTCCCCTCTCTCTCCTCTCAGTCTGTCTCTCTGTCTCTGCCTCTCTATTTGTATCTCTGTGAATGTCTGTCCCTCTTCCCCAACTTCCTTACTCTTTCTCTGTCTCTCTCTGTATGTCTTTGTCTCTGTCTCTGTCTGTCTCTGTCTCTCTGTGGCTGTTTCTCCTTCTTTTTACAATTCAAGAAGTGACTTGAAGATGGGCTCATCAGTACTCAACAAAGCAGATTCCTAAGTAACATTTAAGGTTGTAGGAGATAGGTTTCAGAAGGGGACACTAGTTCTAGCCCCACAGCACAGAAAGTTAGAGTTCCGCTTTAGTTTTTTTTATCAGATATTTGTTGTTTATTCAGTATTTAGGGTTAGTATGACACTTGAGAAATTGGTTTCATTGTTGCACATATACAGATCTTTTTTATATAATATGGAAATTTATAACTATTGATATATATGTGTGTATATATATATATATATATATATATATATATATATATATATATATATATATATATATATATATATATATATATATAAAAGCAGTCAAAATCAGGTCCTCTACAAAAGTGATACATGGGCGCCATGCTGTAGTGCCCTAATGGAGGGGGGCACAAAGGTAATCAATGCATCAATGAAGAATTACTACTGTATGGTATTTTGTATCCAGGAGTATTGTATTCTGGACCTAAGGGAACCTGTAGCACCTACATACAAAGCAGGTAGTTTATATACCTGTGGGGCACTGGCTCTGCTTGACACCAACCACTGAGACTATACAAGTCATATCCAGCATCATATGCTAACTCCAACAGGGTTCTATTCCCTATTTCTAACTTTAGGAAGAAACTAGAGTGTGCTCAGAGGTTTTACATTTCTGGTGTTTAGTCACTAATCAGAGGAAGGATTTGTTCTATTTGAAAAGCGGATCATACATAACCCCTCAACTCCTGTCACATTGTCTTCATGGCAGCACATTCAAAAGTTTTAAAATTGCAGCTCCTTCTGGATTCCCCAAAGAGTATCTGCGCTCTTTAAACAGCTCTCCTCCTCCGGATTTAGGTTGACCTTTACCACATCTGAAATGCCATTCTGCCCCAAGACATATGGGACATTAAGAAAGACATCTTCATTAATTCTCATACGCCCTTAATCATGGTGGAAACTGGATGCACTCTCCTAAGATTCTTCATAACGCTTTTTGCCAGATCTGCCACAGACAAGCCAATGGCCCAGGAAGTGTAGCCTTTCAGTTTGATTACCTCATAAGCACTTTCAACCACCTGTTTATGAACATCTTTCCAATTCTCTGCATCAGCATCAGTTCCCAAAGAAGGATGAAGGTTCTTTAGAGACACACCAGCAAGATTCACACCACTCCACACAGGAGCACTGGAGTCTCCATGTTTCCCAAGGACCCACCCATGACAACTTGAAGAATGGACACTAAGTCTCTCCCCCATTAGGTAACAGAAAAGGGCAGAATCCAGATTGCAACCACTTCCAAAAACATGGTTTTTAGGAAACCCACTTAGCTTCCAGGTCATATATGTCAAAATACCCACTGGATTGGAAACAATAAGCAGCTTGCAATTAGGGCTGTATTTAACAATAGTGGGAATGATGAATTTAAAGATATTCACATTATGCTGGACCAAATTAAGATGACTTTCTTCCTCCTGTTGAGGTGCCCCAGCCATAACAATGACCAGTTATGAGTTTGTAATCACACTGTAGTCTGCCAGAAACAATCTTTGGCGTTTTGAGGAAAAGGCTGCCATGTTGGAGAGCCATCATCTCTCCCTTTAGTTTGTCTTCTATTACATCAACTAGGACAAGTTCATCAGCCAATTCCTTTGTTGAAATACTAATGGCACATGCCATGCCAACTGCACTAACCCCAACAACAGAGATCTTGTTCTGGGGAACCAGGTCTTCCTTTAGCACATTCAAGGAAAGCTGATCCTTGACAGCTGATGCCATTTTGGAGGGTGTCTGAGGGGATAGCTGGTCAGGCTGCGAAAGTTCTGAGTTAGATGTGAGATTGCTGCTCCCAGGCTTGCACTAGAGCTCCACTTTAAACGCTTTCTTTTGCTAGTAACAATGCACTCGGAGGAATTTCCACAAATCCCTTAGCTGTCATGTCTTCTGCTCCTCAATCTGGGTAAAGAAATCCTGGGACATTCCAGACCCACTTGCCAACTCGGCGTGTTGGATTTTCTAATCTGTGTGACTTTACTTGAAACAAAGTACATGTTCCAACTGCTGCCTGTGTGAATATTAGACAATAATAATCCATTTCCCTTCCTTGATTTTTCAGATAAAATAATACTGCCACTCATTTAACTGAGAGACCTTGGACAACATGGTTGGTCTCTCTGAGCCTCAGTTTGCCCTTCTGTAAAATGGAGATATTAACATTTGTCCTACCTACCTCATCTGATTGTTGGAGGGAAAATACATTGTAAATCTTGAAGTAATTCCCTTGAACCACAGACCAACATCATATAGTCTTGGGGTGGTTTCCTTGTCCCTTCTAAAGGAGATCCTGGGACCATGGATGCCTTGGGAGGTAGGGAACAAGACACACTGGATTGTGAATGATTGTTCCTATTAATATTATTTTTACTACTCACCTTAGGAAGATGTGAAGAGAACGAGATTGTTTCTGTACAAGAACCTTTTAACCTTACTCACTTCACAGTGGCTTTGTTTCAAAGACTTCCAGCATCACAGTTTCACAAAAGCTCTGAATTGGAAGGGACTTCAATGGCCATTTGGTTCAACACATACCTGAAAAAATCCACACTACAACATCTCAAATAAGTGTTCTTCTTGTCACTGATTAAAAATCTCAACCAGGGGAATCAACTTTAATAATTCAAGGGCTTATAATTTTGACAATGTTGATATTCCCCTTCACACAGCTCATAGACCCTTGGTAACTTAGCAAAATGCTCTTGAAAGTTTCTGTGATGGAAAAAGACGTCTTTGTGTAGCCAGCTTGGTAGTGAGATTCTCAGAACTTAGCTGGATTCAGGTCTATAACTAAGGCAAGGGTGACTGGGCCAAATAAAGAACGTATTGAAAACACTTGAGGAGAAACAATCTCCCCAGTAGTCACATCCTCCAGAAGAGACAAGGAACCAACCACAAGACTACACAGTGTTGGTCTGTGGTTTAAGGAAGTTGTCAAACCTATAGGGTCTCAAGGTCCAGGGACATCGCCAAGCCAGGCTCGATTGGTCATTGATGTGGTATATGTGGCATATGGGGTATATGGTGGGGAGAGGTATGACACCTTTCCTCATCCACCAACCTCTACCCTACAACACCCAATGTCCACGTGCACATGCAACAACCCCAGATATCCATTCTTCCTTTTTCACATAGATAGGGTAAGATTCAATCCCAGACACAGGATAGCAGAGGGCCAATGCCCTCCACCAAAGCATGAAAGTGATGGGAGTGGCTGATTATGGAGGTATCACCAACCCAGGTGCATATGCCCTCACTCACTGGCACTATTGGTATACAGAGGTATGTTTTGAGGTGCCTGCTCCAAGTAAGGTTTGGGATACCCCAGGCACAAAAATTTCTAATTACTGCTCTGCTTAAGGTAGTTATCAGAAAACAGATTCTGGCACCAGGCCTGTCCTAAAAGTCTTTCATAATAAAAGATAACATTTATATAGCACTTTAAGGTTTACAAAGATTTTATATGTGTATATGTATATGTATATAATTTGATCTGCATAACAACCCTATGAGATAGAGTTATCATTATTCCCATTTTATAGATGTGGAAATTGAGACTGAGAGAAGTTAAGTGGCTTGCCCAGGGTCACAAAGTTAGCACACATCTGAGGCAGGATTCAAATCCAAGTCTTTCTGACTCTGGGACTGGAATTCTGTTCACTGTGCCATATGTCTTAGAATTAATGAATATCTTGGAATTGGAATTAAGAGGGGTTAAAAAAGGTTTCCTGTGGAAGGTGGGATTTTATCTGAGACTTAAAGGAAGTCAAGGAGGTCAGTATTCCAAGAGGAGGAGGAAGAGCTTGGAGGACAGCCAGAGAAAATGCCTGGAGTGGGGAGATAGAGTTTCTTGTTGGTGGAACAGTCAGGAGGCCAGTTCTGCTGGACGTAAGAGTATGTGTCAATATGTAAGGTGTAAGGAGACTAGAAAGGTAGGGAAAGGGAGGGATGTCACAGATTGGTTTGTTGCTTTATTGACCATCTGGATTTAAGAAAGTGATGGAGAAAATGTTCATAACATAAATTAAATTTAAAAGCATGTTATGGTGTAGTGGATAGAGTATCAACTCTGGAGTGATGATGGGCTGAGTTCCAATCCAGCCTCAGACTCTTGCTGTGTGACCTGGGCAAGTCACTTAACCCTATTACCTCTTGCCCACTCCAAAAAAAGTGTGTCCTATGTACATTCTTTTCCTCAGAGAGTTGATTGTTAAATTTATCAGCACCTCCATGAATGGAACACTTTAATTTAGATTCCATAAGGGAAAAAAAGGATCTCCAATTATCAGAAGCTCTGAGTTTATCACTTTGCCACATGTGCTCTGTAAACTCCAGCCTGCTTGCCTCTGGACTCTGTATGAATTATTAGAGAATATGTCTCCAGTTTGGGGATAAATTTTGCAATAAATTTTTGTATTAGAATATTACTATACCAGCTGGCTCAAGTCTTTCCCCATTGCTACCAAAATGATTTTCATAAAGCCCAGGTCTAATCATGTCACACACGCATCCTCTCCTCATTCAATAAACTCCATTGACTCCCTATTACCTCTAGGATCAAATATAAAATCCTTTGATTGGCTGTTAAAGTCCTTCATAACTTGGTTCTTTCCTACCTTTCCAGGCAACTTATACTTTATTCTCCTCCATTAAACTCAATGACCCCGTGACACTGACCTTCCACAGGAGGTCATCCATCTCCATCTCCTGACTCCATGTGTCCTCACTGGATGACCCCCTGACTGGAATGCTCTCCTTATCTCTGCCTCCTTCATGTCTTAACTAAAATCCCCCTTTCTGTAGAAGGCTTTCTCAGTCCCCTTCCATGCTGGTGCTTTTTCTCCCTAGCTTTCTCTCATTTATCCTGTATGTAGCTTGTATCCTGTATACAGTACATAGTTGCTTGCATGTTGAAGCCCAGTGGATTATGACCTCTTTGGGAACAGGGACCGTTTTTGCCTCTCTGTGTATCTTCAGAGTGCTTAGCACTTAGTAGACAATTAATAAGTGCTTGCTGCCTTGACACTGGTAGATACTTTTCTAAAAGTTGCCTGGCTGCTAATCAATGGACAACACTTCAGCTCATGACCCAGTAGAAAAGCCCTAACCTCTCAGGTTGACCTATATGGCTCTCTTTTGGACTCTTTGTCACTCTTCGAGGACTCAATCTGCCCACCTCAATGTGAGTGGGAGTGGGGAAGGAGCTCCAGAAGGAAAGATATACTACATTGAACAAATTAATTCCAAAGCCATCCCAGCTTCCCTCTGAATCTCCTCTCCAGAAGGTATTTTCAAAAGATTCCCCTCCCAAGCAACAGCAGTCAAACCCACAGAGTCTTCTGTTCCTGAGAAGCCCAGAAAGCGATTCTTCCTGTTTGGGATACCTCACAATAAAAAATAAATACATTCCCACTAGTGGAGGGGGGAGGGGTGGTAAAAAGAGAAGGAAGTAAGTCCAGCTCCCACCCAACCCAAAGGAAGGAGGGATTCCATTCTCCTTGTTCAAAGTGAGATGATGAGATTCATATCAATTGCAGGAGTCAGAGAGGAAAATGAGGCCACATTCATGTAGCCCAGGTGTACAGTATGAGCAAAACATGAGGCAACTGTTAGGGGTCTGCTAAGCATCTCAAGCCTTTTCCTTTTCTCTCCTTCTTCCTATAATAATCACAACCACCCTGTAATTATATATAGCACTTTTAAGATTTTCAGAGTATTTTCTTCACCACAGTCCTGTAGGGTAGGTAGGGCAAATATTTCCCCCCGCATTTTACAGATGAAGAAACAGGCTCTGAGCAGTGAAATGACTTTTCCCATGGTCAATCAACAAGCATTAGTTAAGCCCTTATATGGGAGATACAAACACAAAAATGAAACAGTTCTTGCCTTTGAGGAACTTACATTCTATACAGGGAAAAGCCATTTAAATAACTATAAACAAAGCATTACAAAGTAGTTTGGGGACAGCTAGGTGCACAGTGGATAGAATGCTGGGTCTAGAGTCAGGAAGACTCATCAACACTTAGTAGTTGTCTGACTGTGGGCATGTCACTTAACCTTGTTTGCCTCAGTTTCTTCATCTGTAAAATGAGCTGGAGAAGGAAATGCAAAACACTCCAATATCTTTGCCAAGATCATCTCAAATGGGATCACAAAGAGTCAGACACAAATGAAAAATGACTTAGTGACAAGAAAGGTCTTATGTAGAAGAGGACGCTTGAATTGTTTTTTTGAAGAAAATTAGGGATTGTGAGAGAGATTCCAAGGTAAGAGGGAGTGCATGAAGGAGGCAGAGATGAGGAAGAGATCATTGCAGGCTGGGGGCCATCCAGTGAGGAAGCAGGGAATCAGCAGTAGGAGGGTGTTGTGGGAGACCAATGTCACTGGGTCATCGAGTTTATTGGAAGGAAGTAAATATAAGTCACCTGGAAATGTAGGAAGGAACCAAGTTATGAAGGACTTTAAAAGTCAATCAGAGGATTTTATATATAAATTATATATTTATATATAAATTTTTATGTATAAATTATATATTTATATATAAATTTTTATATTTAGCCAATTCTTAGATAGAATTAAACAATAGTGTTTATGGAATGGGGAGAGGATGTGTGGAGGTAGCGGGGACAGCCTGTGCAAAAGTATAGAGAGGAGAGATAGAGTTTAATATGTGAAAGATAAGAAGATCAGTTTACCTAGACCAAAGGTGGCCCAAGTCCTCCTGGGATTCATCTTGTGAAGTTTCATTCAATCAAAGGCCACCCCTGAGAATCTAGAGGGCCACATGTGACCTTGAGGCCACAGGTTTCCCACCCTTGGTCTAGACCATCAAGAACATGGAGAAAAAGGAAATGTAGAATAAGATAGGAAAGGCAGGTAAAGGGCTTTAAATGCCAAACAGATTTACATCAGAACCCAGAGGTAAAAAGGAATCACGACAATTTATAGGCCATCTGCCTCTTAAGAGTCTGAAGCAAGAGTCAAACCCATATCTCCCAACTCCCTCAGGCTTTCCACCATGCCATGCTCTATTGAACTGAAGATTAGAGCAGGAAAAGACCATCATGGCTATCTAATTAAACCACCCCCGCCCTTTTACAGACAAGAAAAATGAAACCAAGAAAGGTTGTGACTCGTCCAAGGTCACACAGCTAAGTAATGACAGAACCAGAAACTGAATCCACTTTCCTGACTCCTCATTCTGGATTTTTCCCACTATAAACTTGTATCCTTTTCTGCTCTCCCATTCCTTTTTCTTCCTCTCCCAGTACATGGCTGGGTCCTGCCAAAGACCCTCCTGGTTACCCTGTGGCTCCACTGAAGGTGCATCAAACTGAAGTTGTGGAATTTTGATATGAACTATTTTGTGCCCATCTGTACCCTCAATGTATTGCTTCTAAACCTGGTGGGTAAAGTTTCAAATCATCTTTCCAAAGTCATCCCTAGAACCTCCAAACCAGAACTGATATTCCTGCCAGCACCCCCAGGAGACATCTTCTATAACGGAAAATAAACAGCATTCTCATCACCTTGGGTGAGTCATTTCATTTCTCAGACTCAGTTTTCTCATCTATAAAATGGACATAATAATAACAGCGTTGTTGTGAGGGTCACATGAGATAATATATGTACAGTGCTTTGCAAACCTTAAACATATATAAATATGTAAATGTTAGATATCATTGTTATTCAATGAGTAGGAGCTGCAGTGGCTCATGGAAGGCTTCTAAATAGTAGAGTCTTAAGTGGATCCTTTCCTTAGTCTGTACCAGTATGCTAGTTCTGCGAGGCAAGAAATGAACAGGATAAACCTCATGGAAACAGGCTAGTGTAGCGATTTTGTGTCGCCATCTTGTATAAAAGTTCCGTTGGCTTGGACCACTCTCCTTATGGCAACATCTTATTGTAAGCTAGTTCTGTTGCCAGAAATTCCTTGGGCTGTTTATTTTCCATTTGTCCATATGCTCACCACAAATTCAGGAGAACCTCCGTTTGAGGTTTATACTTAGAAGCTGTAATTGCAACATGGGAGCAAATGCATGGAGTGAGCAGGGGAAATGGCCCAATTGAAAACAAACTCACCATATGTTTCAGATTGGTAGGGTCCCAGAGAGCCAGGACTCCTTGGAACCATCTAAGGTATTCATTGTGCTGTCACAATTGTGTTTATGAGAAAATGACTCCCCATGAGCAGATGCCTATCAAGCCCCCAAATCACAAACCATCAATGGTGTGAAGCAAGGATGCATTGACATTTTTCTTGGTCTTCAATTTGGTTCCCAATCTGAGTGCCTTCTCAACACAGGAATCACAGGTTCCAAGTGATTCCCTCTCTGTGTACTGGGTAGTTCATCTTGCTGATATACTTGCCATAATGGGGAAAACAAATCATATAATATCCTTTCCTACTTCCAGGTTTGAAATGGGGATCGAAAAAATATTCATGGTTTATTCACAAAAATATGGCAGTTGGAAATGTGGGCTTCCATCATTTCCAAAGATGTTAAATCATGGTTCCATCTGGTGGCCACTTGTGTGGACTTTGAATGTATTAAGGAAGCATTTGAAAAGAACAAGATTGAACTCCATTGTCTTCATCCAATGTGTTTCCTAAAAGTTCATCCTACCACCAACCAGTCAATGAAATATAACAGCTGTGTACTATATCCTGTCAAGGCTTACCTCATAGGTTTGAATATTGTCACCTTGTTGCAGCCAGATAAGCTGGTTTGGATGTTCTAAGGATTTCTCAAGTTCCTGGAAATACTTGGTCCCAGACACACAGGAAGTGGTGTGGTTTACACTGGACTTCCAAGTTGAGAAGACTTGGTTTGAATCTTACCTCAGTCACTGTGTGACCTGAGGCAAGTTCTCCCCCAGCCTCACTTTCCTCAGCTGTAATGCAAGGGAGACAAGTACTAATTCACAGGGCTATGATGAGGCTCAGGTGAAATAATATACGTAAAATGCTTTGTAAACCTTGAAGCTTTCTCTATATAAAGCTCTCTACGAATGTCAGTTCTTTCTTTCAACCCAGTGATGCTACCATTGGGTTTATGCCCCAAAGGAGTAAAAAACAGAAGCCATGGTCCAATATAGTCAGAGCTGGTGGAAGTAAGGAATTGGAGAGAAAGTGACTGCCCATCAATTGAAGAATACCAGAAAAAAAAAACACACCGAAACTATGGTATGTGAATGTAATGGAATATTGCTGTACAGAGAGGAATGATAACATTTAGGGGGATTGGAGGATTTGCAAGAACCAATGTAAAAAGAAACAAGAAGAGACATAACATACACAGAGATGATAGTGTAAATGACAAAATCACTGAAAGGAAAACAAATTCAGAGTAACTAAAAGAATCACTGAAGGTGCCAGAAAACAGGTATTTAAACCTACCTCCAATAGTGTGCTGGTAAATGTTTAACAACTGGATCTCTGAATTTAAAAAGAAAAGTGTACATACAACACACTTCGAAATTTAATCTGCATTCCTAACATTTTCTCCCTTGCTTTCTTAAAGTCTAAACAACCAACAAATGATAAATTTTGATTTTTAGCATTTGCTGAATTCCAGGGTGTAAGTGCTCACTGAAAATTTAACAATAGGCTCTCCTGACTCCAGGAACCTACTCCCTTCCTTGTAGGGGAGAGGTGGGTGGCCACAAGATATGGTCTGTTTCAGTCACCCAGTGGAATGTTTTGGCTTCCTTGTTGCTCTTTGTTACAAGAGAAGGTTCAAGGTGGGAGGGGCTCCAAGGCAGGATGTGTCCCAACACCCAGAAATGACTATGATATAGGTATATATATCCTGTAGATACAGGAATGGGGAATAGACCTGTGATTTCATGGACCCAGGAAACTACCTGCACCAGTGCAGACTGAACTGCCTAGGATGAGCCCAGAAAGTTGAAGTGGTTTCCCTTGGTTGACATAGTTTGTATCAGAGATAGGATTAGGACCTAGATCTTCCTGGTTCTGAGGCCAGTTCCAAATCTACTACACCATGTTGCCAGACAAGGACAAGACACATCAGTAAAGTGTATTTTTAATATAATTAAATTTTTGTAAATGTCAACTATTATTATCCCTCGTTTCCATCATTTCTCTGTTTCATGGAACTGTGGTAAACTCACATCCCTTCAAGATTAAGCCTGGATTTCTTGAGGAGCAGGCACCCTGTCCTCTCTCTCTCATTTTACAACCCTTCAAAGATTTGCATTTGTGCTATCCCTCCTAGGTGTAGGACTAGTTTCTTTTTTTTGATAATTTTATTTATTTGTTTGTTTTTAGTTTTCAACATTTACTTCTATAAGATTTTGAGTTCTTATTTTTCCCCCTCCCTCAACTCCCTCCTCCCCAAGACGGCATGCCATTTGATATAGGCTATACATGTACAATCATAAACATATTTCCACATTAGTCATGTTGTAAAGAAGAATTAGAACCAAAGGGGAAAACCACAAGAAAGAAAAAACAAAAGAAAAAAAAAACAGTATGCCTCAATTTGCCTTCAGACTCTATAGTTTTTTCTCTGGATGCGTGTAGCATTTTCCATCATGAGTTTTTTGGAATTGTCTTAGCTTCTTGCATTGCTGAGAAGAGCTAAGTCTATCAAAGTTGGCCATCCACAATGTGGCTGTTAACTGTGGATAGTTCTCCTGGTTCCGCTCACTTCACTCAGCATCAGTTCATGTAAAGGACCAGTTCTTTTCTGGATAGCTCCTCAAGCCGAATCTTTCCTAGATTATCCCTAGGGAGGGACTGCCAAAGCATTTGGGACTCCTCCCTTCCATCCTTCTTTTCTCCCTTCCTTCCTTCTTTTCTCCCTTCCTCCCTCCATTCCTTCCTTTCTTGTGGACTGCCTTCATTCTTTCCTCCTTTGCTCCCTCCTTTGCTCCCTCCCATTCTTCCCTCTTTTCTTCCTTCCTCCTTCCTTTCCTTCCTCTCTCCCTCCCTCCCTGCCATTGCCTCTTTCATTGTGTACATTCTCTCCAGTCAGGACTTTGAACCCCAGACACAAAAATTCCCTGTTGTAGATAATCTCTAATCATAAAATCAAAGAACTAAAGTTGGAAAATTTAGATTTGTTACAAAGGAAGGTTCAAGAGGGGTGGGACGCTAGTGCAATTCCCTCAATTTACAGATGAGGAAACTGAATCCTTGAGCAATGTAAGTGACTTATCCAAGATCACCTTATTGGGAAGTAGCTATGATGGATCACTTCCAGATCAAAATCATCTCCTTCATTCTATGATACTCCAACCTCGATATCCCCCTAGGAATAGGGCTTGGAAAAATAAAGGAGATAGAGAGAGAAGACAGTAAGCACCTCTGTGGTAACAGTGCAGCACCTCAATTTATCAGCTCAAGGTGGGCAAGCAGGGCTTCCCGACCCACTCAGAGATGAGTGATCACTTGCCAAACTTCCCGACCATTCTTAAGTGACAAAGGTTTTTTGTCCTTCCAAACTCCCGAATCACCTTAGGGTAGGAGCTTTGCTAGAGCAGCCCCGCCATCCAGCATCACCTCAGAGATTCAAAAAAGAACTTGAGCTAAAGTTGATAAAAGTCTGGCTTAATCCTAACTAGGAAAGGGACCATAGGACTCACCAGATGTGCTGTTGTGGAAAGACCTTTGATTCCAGGATAGAAGACCCTGGCTCACATCCCATCTCTGCTACTTTCTAGCTGTATGCCATTTAGTGAGTCCTTCACCTTTCAGACGAGATATTTTCTAAAGACAAGCTGACATCTAAAAATTTATAATCCTATGATGTCTCTTCTGGTTTTATCAGATGCTCTATCCTTATAGCAGATGTAGGAAGGTCAGGAAGGCCAGTAGGACATTTTGTCTCCCTTTAACCTCTGGCTATTTTGGATCTGCCTGTAAAGCTGTGTTAGAACAATGTCATTCCTGGTTTTTCCAGCTGACAGTAAGCAGCTCCCTTTCTTCCTTCTGTCCTTCCTCCCTACCTTCTTTCTTTCCTTCCTTCCATCCTGATCTCCTTCCTCCCTCCCTTCCTCCTTCCCTTCTTTCTTTCCTCTCTTCTTCCCTTCCTTCCATCCTCCCTTCTTTCTTTCCTCCTTTCCTTCCTTCCTTCCTTCCTTCCTTCCTTCCTTCCTTCTTCCTTCCTTCCTTCCTTCTTTCCAATGAGACTTCCTTCCAGGTTTCCTTCCTTCTTTCCTTCATTCCACAAAAACATCATAGTCATTTCCCAATGATTCCCTCATTCAAACCCCAAAATCTTTCTTACAACAAAATAACATTAAGTAAAGCATCCCACCACTTTAGACATGTTCATCATCCTAATCTTCATTCTTTAGCTCTGCTGAGAGGAGGGAAGCCTGCTTCCCCTTCTGTTTTCTGAAGTCCGGATTGAATAGTCCATTGAAAAGATTTCTAATGTGATTTTCCTTTGTATTATTATGGTTCCTATGTTCTACAAACTTCTCTTTGCATCAGCTCAATGTTGTGTTCTCTCTCTCCCCTAGACCATGTTTTAATGTTTACTCAGCCCTCTGCCTGTTTCAGTTTCATTTGCTTTAACACCAAGGTTCTTAACCTGGGGCCCGTTATCCTGGTGTTGATGCTAAAACTTTTCATAACTGTCTTTTAATGTATAACTGGTTTCCTTTGTAATCTTACTCATTTATTTTATGCATCTTAAAGTGTGATTCTGAGAGGTGGTCCACAAGCTTTACCAGACTGCCACACATAAAAAGGAAAGTCCCCCACGCCCTCACTCTCCTCCCCACCTCCTCCCCACCCCTGACCAATGGCTCCCAGAAGCTTACATACTCACTGGCAACCCAGGGTAGTGCAAAGAATGCTGGATTTTGAGTCAGAGAAACTGGGTTCACATCCTCATTTTGCCACTTAAGAGCTTTGGGACTTTCAACAAGTCACCACTTGTCT
This sequence comes from Bettongia penicillata ogilbyi, assembly GCA_023548195.1. NCBI lineage: Eukaryota > Metazoa > Chordata > Mammalia > Diprotodontia > Potoroidae > Bettongia > Bettongia penicillata. The sequence continues at coordinate 3,179,116 of JAJHZJ010000197.1, forward strand.
GGGGGCCTTCCCCTCTCTTCAACTATAAAATGAGATAGTTGGACTAGATGATCTAGAAAGTCCTTTATCTAAATCTATGATGCCTTCAGGGCTTCTGCCCCATTCCTATTCCAGAATTTACAAAAACAAGTTCACAAGGTTGTTTTTTTCTCCTGCTGTGAAATAAATTTTTATTGGTGCTTTTTATTTAGTTTTAAACATTACCAATCATCCTCCCAGTATTCTTCCCATCCTCCTCTCAGAGAGCCATCCTATATAACAGCAATTTTTAAAGACAAAAAAGAGAAAATACTAAAACTGTCAATATAAATAATTCTCCCTTTATATAAATTCACATTACGCAGCTTCAACTTTATATAAAGAATTCTGAAAGAAACAGTCAACCACCAGGGATAAAGGTTAGGTGCAGTGGAGGGGGAAGATTTTTAAAGATATATAAGCTTTATTTTTTCAAAGAAAATTTACTTCTCTGGAAACAACTTGAGTATTAGCTAAGCTAAAACTATACGTGAGGCAGCTAGGTGGCTCAATGAATAGAGTACTGGGCCTAGAGTCAGGAAGAGCTGAGTTCAAATCTGGTCTCCGACATTTACTAGCTGTGTGACCCTGGGCAAGACACTTAACCCTTCTTGTCTCAGTTTCCTCATATGTAAAATGAGCTCAAGAAGGAAATGAGAAACCACTCCAGAATCTTTGCCATGAAAACCCCCGAAAGGGATTGTAAAGAGTAAAATGTGATTGAAAACAACAAATCTTATACATTAGTGCCAGAACATTAGTCTTTTTTTCCTCAGAATATTGAGAAATAATAAAAAATTAGATATCTGGGATCATCCAGCAATGGGTTGTTATGGATAAAAGGTTTTTAAATTAAGTTTTATTTTTTCAATGAACAAAAAATAGATTTTATTTCCCTACAACCCCATATGACCCACCATTAGAAAGAAAGGAAGGAAGGAAGAAAGAGAAAGAAAGAAAGAAAGAAAGAAAGAAAGAAAGAAAGAAAGAAAGAAAGAAAGAAAGAAAGAAAGAAAGAAAGAAAGAAAGAAAGAGAAAAGAAAGAAAGAAAGAAAGAAAGAGATAGAAAAAGAAAGAAAGAAAGAGAGAGAGAAAGAGAGAAAGAGAAAGAAAGGAAGGAAGGAAGGAAGGAAGGAAGGAAGGAAGGAAGGAAGGAAGGAAGGAAGGAAGAAAGAAAGAGGAAGGAAGGTAGAAAGGAAGAAAGACTAAAACAAAACCTTTTAACAAATATGCACAGTCAAGCAAAGCAAAGTCTTGCATTGACCATGTCCAAAACATGCTTCATTCTGCCCTCTGAATTTGTCTCCTCTCCATTAGGAAGTGGTTAGCATGTTTCATCAGCAGTTCTATGGAATCATCATTGATCAGAGTTCTAGAGGCTTCCAAAGTTGTTTGACTTACTGTGTTGTTGGTATTGTATAAGTTGTTTTCCCACTTTTGCTCAATTTGTCCCACATCAGTTCATATGACTCTTCCCAGGTCTCACCGAAACCATCCCTTTCTTTTGGTAAAATAGTATTCCATTACATTCATAAATCGTAATTTGTTTAACCATTCCCCAATGGATGGGTATCCTTAGTTTTCAGTTTTTTGAAAACTGAAAATAGTTGCTACAGATATTTTTGTACATGTAAGCCCTTTTTCTCTTTCTTTGATCTCTTTGGCTTGGTAATAGTATCAATGGTCAAAGGGTATGCAGTTTAGCAACTTTTGGGACTTAGTTCCAAATTATTTTACGGAAAACTAGCTGTACCAATTCACAGCTTCATCAGCAGCACAAGAAAGTTCCTACTTTCTTGTAGATTCAAAAGAAGATATATAGTATATGTGTGTGTGTGTATTTGTGTGTATATATATAACATGTATATATTCATCAATATAGATATAAAAATAGCTGTAGATATGACCCTTTTCTCATCCCTACTTCCCTGTCCTTATTTAGGCTTTCGTCCTGGAAGGACTATTTCTCAGCAGTAACATTTTTTCTCTGCTGAGGACAACAGACCTGGAACATCTACTGCTTCAGGAAAGTTTTACAAGTGGCATCTTTAGTAGCCAGTGCCCTGTGTTGGCCAAGCATTCCAATTATGACCCTGGTGAATGAGCACCTCCAGTGTTCCTTGAATCAAGCATTCTGTTCATGGTTGGGTGACCCACAGACAGTTGTCCTCTTCATCTCACTTCTGCAAGATGCAGAACCAAGTCATAAAATAGTCTCCCAGTTGATCTCTCAGGGAAACACAATCAAATTGCATTTGGGGCTCTTTTGTTTCCTCTCAGCCCTAAAAAGGCAGAAAACCAGGCATTCTTTACACCTATACCTCCGGTCATCCTGGCAAATGGTCTGGAAGACTCCAGTCACAATCTCTTGAAGACTATTTTGCCTCTTTCCATGTGTCCAGAGCTGCCTCGACCATCTTGAGATCAGCAGCTGTCAGGCCTCTAGAAATAGATCCTCCTGCCTTCAGAGAAATATGTCCCTCCTGGCCTCTGCTCCTCTGGACCCCGTTCTTATTCAAGCCAGTAAGCACAGCAAAAAAAAGTCTGGGCAGGTGAAAATATCTTTTTTTTTTTCCTAGGAGGTTTCCAATGGGATTTCTGAGTGCCTTCCTACACTACTTGAGAGCCCGAGGCAGGGAGCAGCAGCCACAGAAGGGCTTTCACTGGGGGAGAGAAGGTTACTGTTTGCATTCCTCCCCCTGCCTTACCTCCCTCCCATTTCTTTCACAAAAGTGGAGATAGAGCTGAAGATTAACGAGCGGAAAACCTGTACCCAGGGTACAGGAATGAGTCCAACCTGATTTATGGTCTCTACTTCTAATCTGTTGGAAAAATCCCAACTGGACCGGGCCACAAATCTTTCCTGGACTTTCACAGCTGTTTCGACTGTCCGCTCACCTCCATGTCCTATATCTGTCTGACAGCCCACACGTTAAGGCCCAAAGACCATTTCTGGCTAAGAGCTGACCACACAAAGCATCTGATTCATTCCTGGACAAGGCCACAACACTGGAAAAAAAGAATAGGAGCAAGGAAAGGGGAGGGGAGGGGGGAGCATGGGGAGAAGAGAAAAATTCCCACCCTGGAGGGTAATTTCAAAATCAACAGCATCTTCCTAACGGAAAACTAACTGCAGGTTTAGGGAAATCAGTGGAATGTATGCAATTAATTAAAGGGCAAGTCTCAGAGCAGACTAAATACTGGAAATCAGGAACTGGAGTCCAACTCAAATCATGATCGGAAGGGGGAACTTCCCAATTTGATTGCAGAAAGCAATTTACTTCAATTAGCAGTGACATAAACAGGGTGATTGCTTAATAGAAGTATTGCATCTCTAAAAAATAAACAGCCTTAATTGCATCTCTTAACATTACATTAGCAGAACATGAATGCTCTTCTCCAAACAGGTTTGATTAACCCTTTTGGTGCCACGTGCCAAGAGTCTCCCCACTTCCACCCCCACCCCCTTCATCCAAGCAGTCTGGTCTAGATAGATAGTATTCTTCTAACACCTCTGACACCTCTCCCTCCTCTTCCCAGATACCCTTTTGGCTTTAATTAGCTGGGTTACTACTACAGCCCTCAGGCTAGGAATGAGTTAAGGGATAGAGCCCTTAAAGTGAGGTGAGGGGGGCGGCAGAGAATGATCTATCACCTCTTCTCCCCTATTAGGGATATCCATAACCCCATCAGTAGGGTAGTCTCAGCTGTGCAGTCTTATTGTGTCAAATATGTATGAGGTAATTCACAGTAAATTCAGGAAGTTTGGGGCTATAAAACCCTTCTTCCTCTAGATCTCCAGCTGGATAGGGTTTGTATAATGAATTGCACTCCCCTCATGACAGCCCTTCTACTATTGGGCCAGAGAGAGAGAGATAGAGATAGACAGAGACAGAGAGAGTGAGAGAGAGAGAGAGAGAGAGAGAGAGAGAGAGAGAGCGAGAGAGAGAGAGAGAGAGAGAGAGAGAGAGAGAGAGAGAGAGAGAGAGAGAGAGAGGAGAGAGAGAGAGATGAGATGAGATGAGATAGGAGGGAGGAGGGGGAAATGGCTGTGAAATGTCCCTTCTAAGAAGCTAGTGCTGTCCTCCAACTCCCTCCTGGCTTGCTCCCCAGCCAAATTCAACCCATGATTGCATATCAAGGTCTGTTTGGAAGCTGCTCCACACTCCCCAAATTGCCCAATACACTGGCTGCTGTAGCTTCCCAAGTGGGTGTGTAAACAGGAAAGAGAGCTGACAGTCAGGCAAATAAACACAAGTTGGGGCGGGGGGAGAGGAGAAAGTGCACTTGGGAGCAAAGCAGACAGCCCACTTAAAAGCCAGGTTTTTTCCTTTTTTTTTTAAGGGGTGCAAATTAGCACAGTCTTTAGTCTCCAGTGAAATATGACTCTCTGGATCCTTCAATACTTTTTGCATCTGTTCCTTCCTCTTTATTCCCCCCTTCCCCTCTCACCCCCCTCACAAAGCCCTCATTACCGCCCACCTGGACTATTGGATAGCCTCCTACCAGGCCTTCTTCCTGCCTCTGCTCTCTTTATCTCCTTACAATTCATTGAGTGCAGACTAGTCTTACTTATGCACATATCTGGCCACGCCACTTTTCTCTTCAGATCACATCAATGGTTCCCTGTTGCCTACTAGGTAAAGTTCAGATTCCTCTGTCTGCCATTCAAGGCCCCTGCAATCTGCTGTCACTCCATTGTCTTTTACTCCAGCAGAATTCCAGCCAAACTGGACCCCTTCAGGTTCTCTATGTTCACTGCCCATCCCTGCACTGCTTAATCATGTCTTTGTTCTCATATCTACTGCAGTGGAAGGAGAAGTTGTTTGGGAGTGGAAGGACCAGCATTTTAATCTCAGCCCCGATACTTATCATGATTTTTGCCTTGGGCAAATTACTTAAAAGCTATGGCTTACATGACTGCTAAAGTCCCTTCCAGCTCTAAAATCTAATAATCCTACACCTGTGCGAGGGCAGGGACTAAGTTTTAGCCAAATTGTACATCTTTCCTATGCACCTCTAGAAGAAGGCTAGGCACCCAGAAGATGATTAATAAATATTTGTTGATTTGAATGGGAAAAGTACCAGACAAGACATAAGAATGCCAGGCCTCTAAGCATAACACCACCATAAAAATGTGGCATTTCCCAAGTCACAAACCAATTCATGCCTCAGTTTCCTTATCTGTAAAATGACGATAATAATATCTGCCCTAGATACTTCAGATTCTCCTTGAGAGGCTCAAATGAGAAAAATGAGTGTGAAAGAAACATCCTGTATAACTGTAATAACTGTTATGTTATTCTATCCAATCCAAATACTTCTGTTATTGCAGAGGCTGAGCCTTTAAAAGACCTGGGAGAGAGCCTCAATGACTCTTCCTCAGGCTCAGCTCCAACAAAGGTTACTCCTCCAAGTTACTTACCTTCCCAATCTTGACCCCGGAGATGAGACATAAGATTGTATCTCCCTTTCTTCTTTGAGAGACAGGGCATACAACCCTACATGTAACGTCAAACATGGTTGAGACATTGGTTAGTTTTACCATACTTTTACCCACTATTGTTTTATTCTTTGTCATAAGGGATGGCTCTCTAGGAAGAAGGAAGGGGAGGTATTTGTTGGGAAATGAAGGTGATGTTAAAAAAAATTAATAAACATTTACATTTTTTAAAAAGAGTCCATGTTCCTTGGAGTATAGAAAGGGAAGATAGCAAAAGAGTGATGGGTGGGGGGGAGAATGAATGGGAGAAGCAGGAAGTGGTTCTGGTTGCTGTAATTTTTATTTTGATCTTGATACTTGGGCTCAGAAACCTTGATGCCTACACCCACTAACCCACTCTGCCTCAGTGCCCCTGAAGAACAACCACAGCTATCGATGACCTCTTAATTTTACGACAGGTACAATTTTTTCTCCCTTCCTCATCTTCCTTTCTTTCTTCCCTCTCCCTTGTAACTTAGTCTGGACAGTGGCACTTATTATTATTTAGATAGTGAAACTACAGACTAGAGAGGCTTTGAGTTACTGCCCTAATCTCATACCCACAGTTGAAGCTAGACGCTTCATCAGGTTGCCCCGCTTTGCTGGTATGGCGTTAGCTTCTAAAGAGAACCAGACAAGGTATTGTCCTTGAAGAGTTTTTAAGGAGAAAACGGAAGACCCATGGGTTTACTAAGGTTCACCATATTGTGAGAGGTGAATGAAAGGTAGTTTGAGTCCACCCCAGAATGGTATTAACTCTAGGACAGTGACCAACGTGCTAAGCTCCTCTTCTTTTCCCGATGTCTCCAGTCACTCCAGGCCAGAAGGTCACTAAGAATGAACCATTCAATAAATGGCTTTTCCAGTGGATTTCCTTATCCTGGAATTCTCTAAAACCCACTGGTTTGCAGGTACTGGACGTAATTCTTTCTCATTTGTTCCTCAGTATCCTTCTCCACCATACAGTACCATCATTCAAACAATTTTCCCCCAATAAATTCAATATGTATTAAGTGCCTCCAATGTGAAAGATACTACATACTTCATCCAAAAATCCATCCATCCATCCATCCATCCATCCATCCATCCATCCATTCACTTATTCATTCAGCAAGCATTTAGCATGAGACCCTTAAAAGCAACCACAGCTTATATTTTGTTACTAATGTATATAGAGAATTTTCCATAAATTCCCCAGTATCAGTATCCCTATGGGATATCTAGATGATCATTCCTTGGTTTAAGAATAGGCCATTCTTAGCGTCTCCTAGAAAAAATTGAACTACCATACTGGCTATGTGTCTAATGTTTGAGACACCCTAGTTTTGATGGCTTGATAAGGTCAGGAAGACTTGGATTCATATCCTCTGACCTCTTATCAATTGGAAGAATGGCTTATATATCTCGGATATCAAATATTTATCTGACATACTTGATTCAAAGGTTTTTTCCCCCCATTTAACTGTTTTCCTTCTTATCACAGATGCATTAATTTTGTTTGTGCAGATGCTTTTCCATTTCATGTTATCAAGGTTATTTATTTTATTTTTTGTAATTGCCTCTATCTCTTGCTTGGTTGAAAAAAAATCTACCCATAGCAACAAGAGGTATGTGATCTGCTTCTTATCTATTTTTTACATTATTATCTTTAATATTAAGGTCATGTATCCATTTAGAACTTATTTTGGAATGTGACCCAGGTACTGCCAGACTGCTTTCCAATTTTCCCATAAACTTTCTTGGGTCCAAATCTCACTATGAATACATGCTATGTGACCATAGGGAGATTATTGACCTCTGAGCCCCTCTTTCCTCATCTGTGAAGCAGGAATAATAATACCTATAGTATCTATGGCACAGGGTCGTTATGGACAGTAATGAGATCACGCAGACAAGACTACATACAAAGTGTCCCCAAAGTCTGACTGCAGTTCTAGCTTTGAGCCTTTAAGACTTTGGGGATACTTTATATAAATGTCAGCTATTATATTATTATTATCTTCTCCCTGGTTCAAGTGTGAGACATCTTCCAAAGTGAAAATGGGTATAGGGAGTGGGGGGGGAGGGTGAGAGGGAGAAGGTGCCAAAGGTAACTCTGAATGGCTTTCTGGGTACCATGGGACAAGTACTACTTGGTTCCAAAGAAAATGATAGTATGAGATCATTCATTATAATATTTAGCTCCCAGCAGAAACCACTGTGAGCCCCATCCAAACCACAGACAGCTTTGGCAGCACCAGTATCCTCTTACGGTTACATAAGCTTTGCAGGGAAATAAATACCAACTCATCTCGAAGGAATTTTAAAGGCTAATAAACCTTGTGGCGCTACCACTAGTCTCCCTTCTCCAGGAGGTGCTAGTGTTTTATAGTGGAAGGAATGAGAAGGCCTCGTGGTAGGGCCAGGGAGGGAGGCCTCGGGGCTGGCTGAGGCCATGACATTCCAAACTCCCTGTCCCCAGAGACAAAGAAAGGCTCATTCCTGCCACAGAGCTGGCATGACCTGAACCCTCCGGAGCCCAGCCCTGGTCTGACCCCTGGCCCACCCCATGCCTCCAGCATTTTAATAAAAATAACAATAACATCCCACATTTGTCTAGTGCTTTGCAGTTTGGGAAACATCTTCAGGTTCATTGTTTCATTTGATTTTCATGACAAATCTGGCAATGCGATATTATCACTATTTTACAGATAAGGAAGTGAAGACTAAAAGAGGCTAAACTGACATCCATGAGCACATGGCTTGCCATAGTAAGTGGTGGAACGTATGACTCCCTGGGCAAGAGAAAAGAGAAAGAGAGGGATGAAGGGTATATCCTCTCTGGACTTCATTTTCTTAACCTGTAAATGAGGATTGTAAATTAAATGATCTCTAAAGTCTTTATTATTCAAAAGAAAGAAGGAATGAGAGAGGGGGATGGTGACTTAGAAAGGATGGAAGGAGAGAGAGGAGGAAGGAAGGAAGGAAGGAAGGAAGGAAGGAAGGAAGGAGGGAGGGAGGGAGGGAGGGAGGGAAGGAAGGAAGGAAGGAAGGAAGGAAGGAAGGAAGGAAGGAAGGAAGGAAGGGAGGAAGGAAGGAAGGGAGGAAGGAAGGAAGGAAGGAAGGAGGGAGGGAGGGAGGGAGGGAAGGAAGGAAGGAAGGAAGGAAGGAAGGAAGGAAGGAAGGGAGGAAGGAAGGAGGGAAGGAGGGAGGGAAGGAAGGAGGGAAGGAAGGGAGGAAGGGAGGGAAGGAAGGAGGGAAGGAGGGAGGGAAGGAAGGAGGGAAGGAGGGAGGGAAGGAAGGAGGGAAGGAAGAAAGGGAGGAAGAAAGTGAGGGAGGAAGGAGGGAAGGAAGGAGGGAAGGAGGAAGGAGGAAAGGAGGGAAGGAATGAAGGAAGCAAAGAGGGAAGGGAAGGAGGGAAGGAAAGGATGTAAAAATCACCTATCTTTTTTTACATGAAAGGGAAGAAAGTTAGTGGCATGGCACAACCATATATCTACCCTAACCTTACCAGATCTCCAGTGTTTTCTCAGGTTAATGTCCTGCCTATCTAGGTAACACTGAGATATCAGTAGGCAAATACTAAGATCAATAAATAGGAAATAAAAATATTTAGCAGGGAAAGAAATTTCCAAGCTTAAAAAAAAAGAAAGAAAAAGGACCAATTCACTTCTGTCCAGCATCACTGCTGAACCACTGGGGTGCTCTGTATTCCTTTCTACCAAGGACCTGGCAGAAGAAGGTGTGGGGATAAACCTCTCGAGTGTCAGCATTTGTTTGAGTGGCTAAGCCAGGGCAGAACAACATAATGCTGCCACATCAAGCTAAGCCAAAAGGAAAGAGGTAATGAGTAACCTGGATCCCTGTGATACAGGGTGAGTAACCAAGGCAACCAAAGAGGGTTAAACCATAAAGGGGGAGAAGGAGGGTGGGACAACCTCCCTGGAGCCAGCAGGGGACATTCCCAGGATGCCAGGTCACTGAGCTGAGTTTCTAAGGGGCTCAAGTCACTGCTATTCTGGCTTTAAAAAACCCAACAAAACATTCAAACAAAGGCACCTATCCACTCCTGTCCCCAGGTAGCCTGACAAACATATCCTGGGGAGTTCTGAGTTCAAAGCTCATCTCTGCCCTTTACTCCCTAGGTGACCTTGAGCAAAGCCCTTCTGGGCCTCTCTAAAATGTAGGTATTGGACAAGAGGATCTCTGAGTTCCTTTCTGGATCTAGAGCTGTGATCCCGAGTCTGTGAATTAGTGCCCAACCTTCAAGCAATGGTCACTGTCCAGGAACAACCAAGTTGTTTGGAACCTGCCTTCCACTCACCTGCCAAAGCAGAATGTCTCTGTACGCAGTGCAGGGTAAAGTCAGCTCCACTGCCGGAGCAGACAGAAAAAGCCCCTCCCTGGTAAAGGGACTCAGCTGGGGCATTCATCTCTCAGCAGCACCCACCATTGCCAAGGACAAGGGGATCTGGGCAGAGGAAAGCACAGGCCCAAGTAGGCCAGGAAGGGCGGAAACCCTTTGAAGAAGCTGTTTAGCTTTGATTGTGCAACTCTGTTCTTATCTGGTCCCCATCCTACTGCAGCCCCTGGGATCGTTCCAAGAACAGGAGTTCACTCTTTGATTTCTCCTTCCCCAGCCTCCAGGGAAAAGCTCCAGGTAAAACGATAAGAATCAGGCCAGCAGGCTGGCCTTGTCGAGGCCTGTTGGGAAGCCCATCTCCTCAGAGCAGCAGCTCCCCATGGCTTCACACACGTGGCAAGCCGACAGCTGGCAGCTTGTTTTATGAACATCCAAAATTCAAGAGGAACCACAAAACCATGCTGGTGTGTGTATAACCAATCGTGGAGGAGGGCAGACACTGGCAATGTCTGCCACATCTTCCTCCGATGGCCAAGCGGGCTCAGCTAGAACTAGCACAGCCCCGGTGCCCATCAGCTCTGCCTTAAGCCTACTTGAGGCAGATGGCCCCCTCCTCTACTCCCCAGCCATCATCACCATCTAACACCTGCAATCTTTTCAGGAAAGCTAGCAGAATGGACAAGATTTATGACACATTACCCTCCAGCCAAACTGGTCTTGTTCCTCACACCTGAAGTCCCATCTCCTCTCTTTGTACCTTGTACAGCGCTTTCCCTCCTCACCTTCACTTTAGAATCCCTTGTTGCTGTCATTTTCAGTCATGTCTGATTCTCCATGACCCCATTTGAAATTTTCTTGGCAAAGATATTGAAGTGGTTTGTCATTTCCTTCTCCAGCTTACTTTACAGATGAGGAGACTGAAGCACCCAAGGTTAAGTGACTTGCCCAGAGTCACAGAGCTATTAAGTGTCTGAGGCCAGATTTAAACTCCCATCTTCCTGACTCTGAGCCAGGCACTCCATCCACTACCTGTACCACCTAGCTGCCCTCTTAGAATCTCTAGCTTCCCTCAAAACACAGCTCAAGAGCCATCTCCTACCTGAGGTTTTTCTAGATCTCCCAGCTGCTCTTGCCTCTCCTTATCTCAGAATAACCTTGAATGTACTTGGTACACTATGAGTATACACTCATAGGTACACTTTGGTTCTCTAATGGAATGTGAGCTCTTTGAGGGCAGGGACTACTTCCTTTTTTTATTTTTCTGTCCTCAGGGCTGAGCACAGCTCCTAGAACATGAGAGTTGCTTAATAAATGCTTCTTTATTGATTTGATTCATAGTCCAAAGTGAGAGACAAATGCGTAGAACCCTGAAACCCTCCCAACCAGAGCCTCACAGCAACATCTTTAGACAACTGTCCCAAATGGTCCTGGATCCCCAATGCCAATTATTAATGAAGGGTTTAAAGGTAGAAGTGTTGGGGGAAATAATGGAGAGAGAAAATGGTGTGCAGCTTGTGAGGGTAAGTATGTATTTCAAAAGAGAAGAGGTGGTTAGAGTTACATAGATGGCTGGAATTAGTGGATACCTAGAGTGAGCAGACTGGATGGAGAGCAGGAAGGTCCAAAGGGGCAGAAGGTCCCTAGAACCTTGTTCCCCATCCAGTCAAGTTCAAAATTACATGCACTGGCCGAGAATCTACTCTGAACCTAACTGAATTACACAAGCACTGGGTTCCCTTCTAACTCTGTGAAAACCAACCAATCAGAGAGCACTGAGCAGCCTCTCCAGCTATGATCCTAACTTGCCTCCTCCATAAGGTGAGAGTCAATAGCCATTAATCATCAGGCAAAGAAGGGGATAAGTCCTTACAAGAGAGTCCTTCCATTGATTGATTACCTTTTACTTTACTGTAAATAAGCAAGCGTCAGGCTGTAAGGTATAGAACAGTCACTGTGGCACATCAAAGAAGGGAAAGAACCCTCCTCAAACCCACCACCAAACACATAAACACAAATACTCAAACCTGAGTACTCCAGTTTAGTTAGAGCAACATGGAAAACCTTTTGCTTACTTTAGAGTAGGAAGGGAAAGGGATATGAAGGACAATCTAAACTCATAATAGAATCTTTTATTCTCCAGGCAGCAGGCTGCAACAAGCCCCTGGAATCTTCTTATGGAAATTTATGATTTGTGCAAACAGAAAGTGCATATACTTTGTGGCATTATTTTTGTAGTATTGGTTCTCCAAGAGTTGGTCTCATACCTCAGACATATAAACCTATTGGAAGGTGGTTGGTATACAGCCCATGGAGTCTTTCCCAGGCTAGATGAAGCTTCCTTACTGTTTGTAGTTTCTTTTAGAGCTCTGAACAGTAAGCCCCCTTCTACCAACCAGTTGCTACTGTTCACTGGAAAGCTGACCCAATCAATGAGTTCTGGTAGTATTCATTCATTCAAGAGGCATAGTATCCAACTCTTCATGACCTCATGGACCAATTGTCCATGTAGTTTTCTTGGTAAAGATACTAGAATGGTTTGCCATTTCTTTCTCCAGTTTTAGGTAGGGATAAGTGACTTGTTCAGGGTCACACAGCTAGTTAAGTGTCTGAGGTCAGATTTGATTAAGCACCTACTATATAACTAGATGGCTCTGTGAATAGAACACTGGGCCTGGAGTAAGGAAGACCTGTGCTCAGATCTGGACTCAGTTTTGGCCTCAGACACTCACTGGCTGTGTGAACCTAGGCAAGTCACTTAACCTCTGTTTGCCTTAATCCATTGGAGAAGGAAACTGTAAACCACACCAGTATCTTTGAAAAGAAAATCCCATGGACAGCATTGGTGTGCTCTGGTCCATAGGGTCACAAAAGAGTTGGACACAGCTGAATAATAATGATATGCCTAGCACCTGTTTTAGGTGCTAAGGATACAAGGACAAAAAAAATCCAGGCTCTGTCCTAAAGGAGCTTATACAATAATCTACTCATATACCTCAGGGATACCTCTACCCTGCCCTGCCCCACCCAAAAGCTAAGGCCTCCAAATGTACACCAGTCTTAGGGAATACAGAGAGAGGGTCAAACCTAGCCAATAGCTGGTTCTCAAGGTGATGATCTATTGCCTATACTAAACGATATTGATTTATTTTCTTTGCTCACATGAATACTAAAAGCTAAACAGATTTTGCTCTTAATATACAAATGTCAATTCTAAAATGTTAGTGTGAAGAACTGGTATGCAAATTCCCTTCACCAATACAGATAATGGCCTGTACATGAATTAATAGATAAATCTTAGGGAGTTGTTTGAGGCCCACAGAAGTTAACTGTCTTGCCAATATCCAAGATAGGATTTGACTTAAAAGCTGAATTTTTTAAAATTCTGAACTTAACCACAAAGAAAATGATCATTCATATATATAAATCATACACACACACAAACACACACACACACACACATATATATATAAATAATAATATATATATTTATATATATATAAATATATATATATATAAAACAACAGGAAGAAGGAGAAAGTATATGAAACCGTGAATGTATACTATATAGAGTTTGCTTTTCCTTTTATTATACATGATCTCAATCTTGATAGGCCACTATCCTGCTTGTCTATGATTCTTGCAGATCTTTCTTTTGTTCTCTCCTTTCTCTCTCTCCCTCCCTCCATACCTGTCTCTTCCTCTACCCACTCTATTAATTTTAAAAAATTCAAACCCTTATAACAAACATGCACAGTCAAGTTTTCCCACATTAGCCATGTTTAAAAATGAACATCTCTTGTTACCTTTAGTCTATCACCTTTGTCAAGAGGTTGGTGACATGCTTCATATCAGAAATTCAAATTGTAAATGATCATTACAATAAATCAAGCTCTTGAGTTTTTCATAGTTGGGTGAGGCTTTTTTTTAAATGTTACTTTTGTTATTGAATAAAATATTTACCTGGTTCTGCTCACTTGGCTCTGCATCAGCTCAGTAACCCAGTTCATCCTCTCCCTTCTGTCTCCTTCCCCCCCTTCCTTTGGGGTTTACTGGTTTGATGTCTTTTCTTCCTTCCTTCCTTCCTTCCTTCCTTCCTTCCTTCCTTCCTTCCTTCCTTCCTTCCTTCCTTCCTTCCTTCCTTCCTTCCTCCCTCCCTTCCTCTCTTCCTCCCTTCCTCCCTTCCTTCTTCCTTCCTTGTCATTCCCCAAACCTTAAATCCAGTACACTCTGAATGATATGCCTAGCACCAACCTGTTGTCCACAGGTTGGACAACAATAGGGACCTACCAAGCTCCACTTAAAGGCTTTCTTAGAATGATTATCAATAGTAACAGTTTCTCTTTCCCTCACAGTTTGATTTTGTTTTTTTTTTCCTCTGACTCATTAAAAGGGCCATTCCCTGTCTACTTTTTAAACAGGCCTATTCATTCAATAAGCCTTACCTCCCTCTAAGTGAGTAGATGAAAAGCCCTAGCCTAAAAAGACCAACGTCTCCCATTATGCCCTGGGCCATCTCCAGTCATCCTGATGAATATCTGGTCACTGAATTCAGACGACTCAGGAGGAGAAAGTGAGTCTGGTGACCTGCACAGCCCTCCCTCACTCAAAACAAAGTCAAGTGTAAGTCAGGTCATCATTTCTCTGATGTCATGGTCTTCTTCAAAAACAAAGGATGAACGCAAAAACAATAAATCTTCCTACATTTCCCAGAAATTTTCCCTTTCATTGTTTTTTATGGTGCAGTAATATTCTATTACATTCACATACCATAGTTTGTTTAGCCATTCTGCAACAGCTGACATTTATGTAGAGCTTTAAAATTTGCAGCATGCTTTACAAGATATCATCTCATGACAATCCCATGATATAAATGCTATTATCATCCCCTTTTTACCATGAGAAAACTGAGGCTGAGCAAGATTAAGAAAATTGCTTACATTCCACAACTAGTACCACTCCGCCAACACACTATTCAGTACACCATGCTACCTATCTGTGTGCTAAAAGCTCTTACTGCGACCAATTTCACTTAACATCAATTCTTTCCTTCAAATGGAATTTTGTTAAATGTATACATTGCTAGAAATCACATTCCTAGTTTTCAGGAAGTTGAGAGAAACAGAATTAACACATAGCTTGCTAATGGCACATTAGCAACTGAAAAAGTAGTTCACTGGAGCGAGGGAAAGAGGGATGTAATACAGAGGCAGGTGAGGGTACTTGAGGGTGCTGAGAGTACACATAGACACACACATACACACTTCCACATTTCCTAGATCTTTTCGTGAGGTGCTTTGCTTTGGTGGGTGGTTTAGGGAATTAGATGACCAGAAGGAGGGACAGACGAAAGGATTTTGAAAGATAATTGCTTCTTGATATACCTGAATAAAAAGCCCTGGACAGCTGCTGTGGGATAGCAGCAAGCACACTAGACTGGGAGATGAGTATTTCTTCTGGTTCCTTCCAGATCTTTCAGATCTAGATCAGGAATCTAGTCCTTCCTGCTGTGACAAGGCTACATAACAGTGAGCAAGTCTTCTCTTCTCTTTAGGCCTCTCTTTCCTCCTCTTACAGTAGAGGTCATTGATCTCTAAAACTCCATGACCCTACCCCATTTTTCCCATCCTGCCTCCTGTCCAAGCAGTACCTATTCAGATCCTGCCAGTTATAGCGTAATTGCCCCTTGGCTAATGACTAGAGGAAAGTCTTTGTTGCACTGACTCCTTTGTTTTACAGAATTTTTCAAAATTAAATCAACAAAGTAGTATTTCAGCCACCTTCCAGTTCATAATAATAGGGCTGTAATCCATACTGTTGTTCAGTTGTGCCCAACTCTTCATAACTCCATTTGGAATTTTCTGGGCAAATACATGGGAATGGTTTGCCATTTCCTTCTCCAGTTTATTTTACAGATGAGAAAACAGAGCAAGCAGGGTTAAGTGACCTGCGCAGCATCACAAAGCTAGTAAGTGTCTGAGGCCAGATTTGAACTCAAGAAGATGAGTCTGCCTGACTCCAGGCACAATGCTCTAGCCACTGTGCCATCTAGCTGCCCTAAAATCTATAACACTTCTTCAAAATGGAATTTTATTTTGCTTTGGTTTATTTGATTTGAAGAAATTCCTTCATCTTCCCCTATACGTAGCATTCCAGATCAAGGAAGAAGCCTGCTGATTTCTTCTGGTTTACTCTCCCTTCTCCTCCTGCGGGAGGAGCTTGGCTGCCGGTACAATTCAGACTATAGGGCCCATGAGACAGTTATCAAGTCAGCTTCCTCTCTGAGTTCAGTTTCTTCTCCCCTATACTTCATTTATTCTCAGCGCTATTTTGATCTACTCAATGACTATGAATGGAGAACCTGCACTGGCTTCTTCTCATTAAATAATCATTGTTTCTTGATGGACTACAAGGAGCTAAACTCAGAGAGCACTTAGTGATCCACCGCACGGTACCACTCCTTCAAGAATCCCTAATTCCTTTTACAAATATTTGTTTGCCTATTCTCTCTACATCAGTAGAATATTTTTATTCTAGCAGCGCAGAGGGGGGAAAGCAAAATCAATCTACACATCAGTCTATTTTCTATACCAAATATGAGGGATGTCTATAAAGTAGCATTATATACTGGAATTTTATATTAATGGGACATCAAAAATAGTCATGAGGCCCATTAAAAGTCAATAACTGAGAGGGGGGGGAGGAGTTCTAGGCCCTGGGCATTCCCAGATGGAACAGTGCCCCCAAATGCTTTGGTGTGGTTACAACTCTGCAATGGGGAAAAACCATAAATTTGGTAAAGTCCAAGAGTCTCCAGAGATTATCTGATCCAGCTCCCTGACTCCACAAAAAATCTAAATGGACACTGTGATGAAATGCTTGTTTCACCAATCCTTTTTTTTCTTATTAGTATTACTTTCTTGTCTCCATTCAAAGAATATTTATTTTTTCCACTTAATAGTATTTTATTTTTTCCAATTACATGTAAAGATAGTTTGCAACACTCATTTTGATAAGATTTTGAGTTTGAAATTTCTCTCCTTCCTCTTCCTCTCCCCTCCTCCCTCCCTAGACAGCAAGCCATAGGTTATACTTGTACAATAATGTTAAACAGATTTCCACATTAGTCATGTTGTGAAGGAAGAATCAGAACAGAAGGGGAAAAACCATGAGAAAGAAAAAATAAAACCAAAAAAAGTGAAAATAGTATGCTTCAATCTACATTCAGATCCATAGCTCTTTCTCTGGATATGGATAGCATTTTCCATCATGAGTATTTTGAAATTGTCTTGGATCATTGTATTGCTAAAAAGAGCTAAGTCTATCAGAGTTGGTCATGGCACAATGTTGCCTTTGCTCTGTACCATGTTCTCCTGGTTCTGCTTTTCTGAAATCTACTTGCTTATCATTTCTTATAGCACAATAGTATTCCATTAGATTCTTATACCACAAGTTGTTCAGCCGTTCCCCAACGGATAGGCATCCCCTCAATTTTCAATTCTCAAAGAATATTTATTAATCATGAACTTTGGTCAAAGTACTATACCAGACCTTAAGGGAAGATATAAAAAGGAACAAAAGAGGATCCTTGCCCTTAGGGCCTAATGAAGAAGTTTATGAGTCCACCATAGTCAAAAATTTATCTTAAGCATATCGATTTCCTAGGGAATGTAAGGTTTGAGGATCTAATTTGGTCATGGGCAAGAGCAGGCAACAGAACATATCAGGAATGGTAGATGTGAGCAGTCAAGTAGGTCAGAGTGAGTTAAAGGAAGAACTGAAACCAGAAGGAGATGGACCTCTGAGGCTGACCTGAGGACATGCTATAGGAGCCTCAGTTAGCAAGGATGACCTCATTCAAAAATCAGTATTGGCATGGTTTGAAGAACTAAAGGAATACTCTACTGGCTCTATGATTTCACTCCTTCTCTCCAACACCACCCCTAATTGTCTTATTTCTTCTACCTCTGAAGCAGCAGTGCTTGTAACCCTAAAAGATTTATCCATTCCTGAGTCTCCTTCATTGATTGGCAAGTTTCTGGGAACCATTATTTCATGAAGAGGTCAGGCCTTCCCTGCTCAGTTCTCTCCCTGAATAGCTCCCAACTCCACACTCTTCCACTTTACCCCAACCTCTGACCTCCTCTGTCCCTCCCATTGCTTTCCAAATTCCTTTTATATGATGTTTTCCTCATTAGAATTTTGGCTTCCCAGGGATTCAATTTTTGATTGAGCACAGCTAGGAGTCACAACTTTGAAGAACATATTTAGGTTTAATAGAAGTTCCTCCTAACAGTTGAAGAAATGCAAAAAGTGAATGGGCTGCCTCAGGGTGGGGGAGGGTCTTCCACACAGGTGTTCAAGTAAAGGCTACATATCCACCTGTCAAGTATCACCGAGGGTTTTCTTATTTAGTTATTCATGGCCTGTGAGGCCCTTCCAATTATGACAGTTTGTGAGTCTAGTCTCATTGCAGAGGTGGAAGGGGAAGGGAATATGCATTTATATGGTACCCACCATGTATATGCCCGGCACTTTACAAATATTATCTCATTTGATTATCACTATCTGGGGAGACAGATGCCATCTTTACCCCCATTTTTCAATTGAGGAAACTGAGGCAGACACACAACTAGTGAGTGTCTGGAGCCAGATAACAAACCTAGGTCTTGATTCTAAATCCAAGGCTCTATTCATTCTACCACCAAGCTGTCCATTCTCAACCCCCATCCAAAGCAGAACAACCAAAAGAAGTTAAGCAGTTTACCCAACATCACACAACTAGTTATCCTCAAGGCTGATACTGTAACTTAGGTATCCTGCCTCTTAATCCAGTATTTCCTCAATTCTCTTCCACTGCAAATTCACCACACAGGTTATTTCCAAGAAAATATTAATTACTGTTAAAAAACAAAATGTGTTATAAATTATAACTCAAAAATTGGAAAGTCTTGTAAATATCCTCCACCAATCTTCTTTTTTAGGGAGAGGGGGAGTATTGACAATAAACTCTTTTATATTAAAAACAAAGCAATTTAAGCTTCTGGAGGGTAAGGACCTTTTTTTGGGCTTATATTTATTTTCCTAGCACTTAGCACAGTGCCCAGCACATAGTAAATGCCTAATAAACGTTCTATCCTCTCTCTATGTTGTGGTTTAGTCATTTCAATGTGTCTGATTCTTTGTGACCCCATTTGGGGTTTTCTGAGCATAGATACTGGAGTAGTTTGCCATTTCCTTCTCTAGCTCATTTGAAAGATGAGGAAACTGAGACAAACAGGGTTAAGTTTGAGTGACTTCTCCAGGGTCACACAGTGAGTAAATGTCTGAGGCCACATTTGAACTCAGAAAGATGTCTTCCTGATTCCAAGTCTGTCTGTCTATCTGTCTATCTATCTATCTGTCTGTCTGTCTGTCTATCTATCAGTTCTCTATCTCCTGCCATCTCCTCTCAAGTTCACAAGGGGGAACCCACCCTCTCCTGAGGACCTTTCTTGCTTAGCATCTCAATGAAACCAAAGGCACTCTCAGGCTGTCTATTGATTATCCCTTGTAACCAGCCCATTCCTTTTCTTACTATATTTCTACAATGACATCCTCAACATACTTCAGGACTTTTGTTTATAGTAGTGTGTTGCAGCCTGCTCATGCTCACTGTAAGACTCTTCAGTGCCTTTTTGGGTGATTCTCAATTTCAAATCTTCAGAGACTATATTGTTTCATTACTTACAACACCAACAGTAGAATACTGAGATTAAAAAGATAGACTTGTTTTCAGGGAGGAGATCAGGGTCATTAAAATAATTTTCCAATTTTCCAAAGGCTATCCAACCTGCTCTTTTCAATTCTAGGCAAAATTCATTGTCCATTGGTTTGTCTGTCTAAGATATACTACTTTTGCATCTATTTAAATTTTTTTATGAAAATAAACTATGTATCTATCAAGGGCATTCTTTTTCTTCCCAATAAATACTTTTTCCAATTACATGTAAAAAAATTTAACTTTTAGCATTTGTTTCTTAAAAGTTTAAATTCCAAATTCTCTCCCTCTCCTCTTCCCTCCTTGAGAAGGCAGGCAATTTGATATAGGTTACACATGTGCAGTCATGCAAAATATATTTCCATATTAGTCATGTTGTGAGAGAGAACACAAACCAAAAAAAAGTAAAGAAAGTTTTAAAAAGTATGCTTCAATCTGCATTTAGACTCCATCAGTTCTTTCTCTCACAGTGGATAGCATTTTTTAGCATGAGTCCTTTGGAATTGTCTTGGATTGTTGTATTCCTGAGAATAGCTAAGTCATTCATAGTTGATCATCATACAAGATTGCTGTTACTGTACACAATGTTATGGTCTCCTGGTTCTGCTCACTTCACTGTGCATCAGCTCATGTAAGTCCAGGTTTTTCTAAAAGTATCCTGTTTTTCATTTCTTATAGCACAATAGTATTCAATCATAATGATATACCACAACTTGTTCATCCATTCCCCAACTAATGGACAGCACCTCTTGAAGGCATTCTTGATAAGAATATTTAAAAAAGAGGCAGATTTTCAAAAGCATTATTCTACAATATATCACATCTTTACCACCATACAATTGACAGAAAGGTTATTGTTTGACCACAGCAACCTTGAAGTCATGATGGATATTCCTTTCCTTCATCTCCACACTTGCTCCCCATACCTTCTTCTTCTCATATCCAATCAAGTCTTGACGATTTTATCTTCATAGTATCTCTCACAGTTGTCCCCTTATCTTTACCCACATTGCTATCATCCTATCTCATACCCTCATCACTTCTACCTGGACCGCTACAATAGTTTCCTAATTGGACTCCTCACCGCAAGTCTTTCCCCTCTTACCTTTCTCATGGATACAAAATTGAGATTCCTGAAGTGTGACTATGTCACAATTGCGTTATTCTCCTGATTGAGAAACTTCAATGACTGTAGGATAAGATAAAAACTTTTCTGTTTGCCATTTAAAGCCCTTTGCAGGCTGCTTTCTCTCTGCCTTTCTAGGTTTAGTGCAAATTACTCCCCTTCATGCCTTGGTCTACTTACTCTTCCCCATATATGACAATCCATCTCCTGAGTCTTTAAACAAGCTGTACCTTGTACCTGGAATGTTCTCCCTCTTCGCCTTCATCTCTTGGAATACCTATTTTCCTTCAAGGCACAATTCAATCCTATTACATAAAGCCTGTCTCCTCAGTTACTAGTTCCCCTCTGCCTCAGTTCACCTGTTATTTACTTATTTGTGTACATGTTACTTCTTCCCAAAAGAATATAGGTTCCTTGAGTGCAGAGATTGTTGTCTTTATATCCCCAGCACCTAACATAGTGTCTGGTACATAGCAGACTTTTAAGGAATTTTTAAAAAAGTTTTTGATTCCATCGGCAAACTTAAAGGCTCTCTTTAAACAAAGTGTTTCACATACATATATCAAAATTACATAAGATTCTGTGAAAGTTGGAACCATAGAGGCAACTGTGGTCAATGATTCTGATCCTTAACATCAATGGAAGCATAAAACAGGCTCTCTGTTGTCCAAAGGTGTTTGTCTCTGACATAGAGGAGATCCAGTGCAAAGTCCGAGTCAAAGAGGGATCTCCTTTAAATAATGACATCATCAAGATGTTCCTGTTTGAGCCTTAAGGGCATCAAGCCCTGGAACATGGAAGGGCTTCCAAATGAGACTCATAATCACTTAAGAGAGTTCGGCCATGAAAACCCTTGTGTATAGAGAACATCTGTTTTCCAGACAATGATACAAACTTGAATTGATAACCTATGCTTTAGATCATCTGGTCTAAATGACTAGACATGACAGATGATCGGTTTTTTATGGCAAAGGACTTGGAAACTGGTATAGGAGTTAACATCTAAGTTTTGAGCCCAAAGTCACAGTTTCAAGAAAAGAAACATTCCTCTTCCTTTGGGTGCTAGCAGCCTAACTAACTAGTTTGGGTGTTTCAGGCAATTAATCAAACTGGTCTTGTGTTTACCTCTCATCCTTACACACACACACACACACACACACACACCACCTTCTTTTCTCTTTATTTAAGCCTCAAAGTAAATTTGAGGGGAATAGGCAAAAATAATTCTCCAAAGTTGGGGAGTAGGTGGACACGAACGGCATTTCCCCTCCAATGCTGTGTAATCTCTCCCTCTCCCTCGGAGTTCTCTCAATTTTATGTTGTAGCCTCCAACCCAGCCCAGCAGCAGTCTTTAGAGTTTACAACTATTCCACCAATCTCCTGGAATGTAAGACATTTTGTTACTAAGAACCGCAGGGAACTTTCAAAACTTCAAGCCAAGCTACATAACACCAAAGATAGTACCGGTCAATCATTCGCTTACATAGCTTCCTAATGTTTCCTAAATCAGCTTTTTTCGGAAGTTTCCAATCAGTTCCGAATTTCCAAACTGTGCTCTCCCAACCCAATCTAATCTCATCGAATCTAATACAATACAATTCTAACCCAACCATTCCATCCCCAAACAGTCTAATCCAACAAGAATTAAAGGCACACTGTCCTCGGTGCTAAGAATTCAATGAGAAAAACCATCTCTGCCGTCAGGGAGTTTATATTCTAGCCCAATTTGAGAGATTTTTCATATGGTGAAGCCTACTTTAGTTTAACTGATAAGCACACACAAGAATCTGCCCACATATTCACACACACACACACACAAACATACTTACGCACAGAGTCAACATGCAATATGGTACACAGTGTGGATTTTACAAAATTGGTTAAAGAAATATGAACTTTATAAAGTAACCAGGACTTCTTCAAATATCTTCATCTTCAGAAAGGGTTAGAGACCAAACCACCATCGGGATCTTGATAGATTATGATGCTGAAGGCTCTGATGAATAAGTTACTTAGTTGTGAGTACCGCTCAGTCTTGGTCTGGAAGAAACTGTTATTGTTATTAATAAGAATAATACTTGACCTTTATGGGTGACTTTAAAGTTTTGAAAGGTTTTGCATTACCACATTTGAGACTTATCAATAGGCCTATGAAATAGGTTTAACAGGTATTGTTATTCCCATTGTATGGATGAAGACATTGAGGATCAGTAGCGCTGTAACTTTACCCATGGTCACGTTGCTAGTAGGCAGCAGAGTGGGGCCTTGACATTGAGTCCTAGGTCTAGCACTCCAGCTTTTACACTAAGAGGATACAAAAACAAAGGCTGTTCTCTAGGAGTTCATAATCTACTCAACTTGGACAAGGTGGGGAGGGAGGGAGATTTAGCCACATGGAGTAACTAGAGAATAGCAATAATAATAGCTCAGCTATATGTCATTATACAGAGTTTATAAGTGAATTACTAACGAAATCACAGACATTAGTAAAAAAATATTTTTCTAATTCACAAAGCACACATATAACCTAAGGTTCAGCCAGCTCTAAACCAATAAGCTTATCTCTAAGGAAGAGATCAAAATGTGCTGGAGAAATCAAGGAAGACTTCGTAGAAAACATGAACTGGAGCTACTAATTCAGACTAGGGAGATCAAGGAGTCATCCATTCCCTGTCTCTATCTTCCTCCTCCTCACCTCCCTTTGTCTCTCTAACACACATACCCCTCTCCCTTCTCTCTCCTACTGTCTGTCTCTGTCTCTGTCTCTCTCTCCCTTCCCCCCCACCCCAACACACACCTCTCCCTTCTCTCTCTGGCTCTCTAGCCACAGAACCCAAGACAAACACAAGCCAGGAGGTCTGCCAGCTCCCATGCTAATGTGATTAGGGCCTTATCTCAAGGGGTGGGGAGGAAGAAGGATGAAGGAGCAGGACAGTATACAGCATGTGCTGATAACAGATCCTAGGAGAAACTGGGGTTCTGATGGCTTCTGAGAGACCTGTCCAGGCAGGCTGGCTATGGCTGCTGCCACTCAGTGCAGTGGTGCTGAGCCCAGCCGGATGAGAAACCTGGCTTTTGGCTTCTGAACGTGCCTGTTGCCGCAGGGGGGGTGGGGTAAGGAGCTGTGTGGGACACAGGAAGGCCTGGGGGACTGGCCCCTTGCTATTTGTTATGGGGTGAAGAGGAAGCTATAAGTGGTCCTCTGTCCTCCATTAACAGCAGGATGGAGTCAGGCTGGAGCCAGCAGGCTGCAAAGTCAGCCTTGTTTTTTAAACACACATGGTGGGGCCAGGCCTTTTAACCCCCAAACACCCCATGGTTCCCGGAGGAGAAAAACAGTAGCCTTTGGTCTAAGAAGCTCAACAGCTGGGGTGCAGCTTAGGGCATTTCTGTTCAGTTCAGAAACAAACAGAAGATAAGGGTGTATTGTGATAAAAAAGAAACTGCACTTTTATAATGGATTATTTAAACCAGAGAAAGTCTGGGCTGAGCCTCCTCTGTAACCATGACTATAGCACGTATCTGAGAGTTTTAATACTAGGAGATTATTCTGGTTTTTCAAATGATTATAAATAATCTATTTGTACTCTTTCTGTCCCATAACACTCTCAGGCTTTACCTCTTCATTCTTAAAATTTACCTAGACTATCAAAAGAAAGTGGGGTGAGGGAACCAGGCATCACCTTCTCCCTGACATTATGTACCCAGGGCTATTGGCTAGGCTGGGTCACTGATCTCCAAGGCTTCGAGATAATTTTAAGCACTTTTATGCAGTCAGAGCTAGACTTAAAGAAACCCTTATTACCCTCCCTGGGCCCAACATAGAAAACGGACTTGAGCTGTGGGATTGCGATGGGACGACAGGAAATACCTAAAGAGAAAGAATAAAGTTTGGCAATAGACTGAATTTGAACCCTGATCCTGTGGACCCCCAGATGGTTTAGTTTTGCCCTTTTTGAATCTACTGGGATTCTGGAAGCCAGGAAGGCAAGACTCCTCAAGATCTCTTTCTTATTAGGCCAGGGGGCACTTACTCAGTTTCCTTTAGAATTAGGCATGTAGGAGGCTAAATGACTTGACTTCTGCAGATCCTCAATAGCTTAGAATGTGGTGCTAGCCACAGTACTCTCTCTGACTTTGTACAGGCAATGTTCTTTCTCCTCCCTTGGACCTTTTGGAATCCCTAGCCCTTTTCAAGGCTCAGCTCGCAGGCCACCTCCTACATGGTACATTCTCAGTCCTAACACTGAATCCATATTTTATTTAGGCCTTTCCTGATTCTTCCCAGTTGTTGAAGCTTTCCCATCTACTTTAGTTACTTTGTCTTTTCTTACATACATTTCTGGATGTAATACTGACTATTTGCACCCATCTTGCTCCATCCTCCAGAAGAATGTAAGTTTTTTGTTTCATTGTTTATTTATACCAGACACCTAGCATAGTGAATTACATATAGTAGGTACTTAATTGCTTGTTGAATGGAATTGAAATAATACTATTTGACAGCTAGGAGCAGTTCCCTAACCAGGCCTACCCATCCCATCTGTTTCACAAACTCATGTTTTCTTCTGTACGGAAGTTGAAGAATCCATTCTGTTGAAAAGGGTACATTCTCAAACCCTTAATCAAATCCAGATTTTATTTAGAGATTCCCCAGCTCTGAGAAAGGAAGAAAGAAAAAATGTTGGAGGAGAAAATTCAAGAGTATCCATCACATCTTAGGGAGGTTCAATTCATTCACAACCCCAAACATGAGGAAAGCAGGGTTGGGATCTGATTTTCTCATTTCACAGTTGAGGAATGTCTGCAAAGTCAGCAACAGCTACTCTCAGAGCTTCCAATTTACCTCCAGTTTCTAGATCTAGAGAAGAGGAATTATGCAAAGTCCAAGAGGGGCTGTCCAATGCTTTAACACAGCATTGGGTTGAAGTGAGGCTGCCACTCCCAAAAAAAGGGCCTATAGGAAGTCAAAGAACTTATGGCTTATGTGGTGGCAGAAAGATTAGAATCCTTAGGCCTCTGGTCACAACAGACCCAAAATAAAGAAAATGATTACTAACAGACTGTGGGCCTAACCCTACACATGTTCTACATCCAAAGATTGGAAAAAATGTTGAATTAAATATGAAACAGGAAATGAAAATAAAGGGCTATTCTCACACACTCATACAAACACATGCAGATACACATTCTTCTAGTTAGCTGAGGGATGAAAGCCAGTGATGGCAATTTTCAATTAGAAATAAGGGGCTCATGTTCATAGGTATAAAGCTAGGAGTTTTATCTTCCTACCACTTCATCAGAACAATCCCTTCCAGCATTATCATGAGGTAGCCCATTGGGTAGAGAAGCATTTAAAGGGACTTAAAGGGGAAGGGAGTAAGGAGGAGTTGGTATTTGTCCTGGAAAAGAAAGGACTATATGGGAAGATATAATTCATTTCAAGTATTTGAAGAACAGTCATATAAAAGAAGAATTAGACTCATTTGATTTGACCCCAGAGAGCCAGACTACGGAATGATAGTGTAAATCATAGGAAGATAGATTTAAGTACAATATTAGGGAAAACTTTCTAATCATTAAAGTTATTCAAAAGTGGAGTGGGTTACCTCAGGAGGTAGTTTCCCCTCCCTGGTGACCTTGATGTGGAGGCTGGATGAGTTGCCACTTGTTGGGCAGACTGTAGCCAAAAGTTGTGTTCAGGGAGGTGTACCAATTGCCCTCTGAGATCTCTTCTGGCTCTGAGATCCTGTGATTTTAAATATAGGGCTACAGCAAGAAATAAAGGTCCCATTTAAAGAAACACCAATTAAAGTTACAACAGACTTTTCAAAAACAACAAAGGAAAAGCTTCAGAGGTCATTAAAGTATACAAAAACTTCTTTAAAATGTCCTTTTATAAAAGGGATTTTAAAGTCAGAAACTTGATCAATGAGGGAGCAGGAGGTAGTACCAGATCTCCTTAAGATATTTCTCATGGGGGAAGGGCCAGAAATGGTGACCCATCCCTTCCTCTTAACTAAAAGTTTTCATGTTAGGGATCTAACTTCTACCAGGTGATTTCAAGGCTTTGAGTAAAATAAGGTGTTATCTA
This sequence comes from Bettongia penicillata ogilbyi, assembly GCA_023548195.1. Classification (NCBI taxonomy): domain Eukaryota; kingdom Metazoa; phylum Chordata; class Mammalia; order Diprotodontia; family Potoroidae; genus Bettongia; species Bettongia penicillata. The sequence continues at coordinate 3,205,935 of JAJHZJ010000197.1, forward strand.
CTTCAGATCACAGATGTTCTCCTGGAAGGGACTTTAGAAGTCACCAAGTCTAGTCCCCTTACTTTAAAAATGAAGAAACTGAGACTCCAAAAAGTTATAACATCTCCTAAATAATAAGAAACAGAGCCAAAATTTGAATCCAGGGGGCCTTACTCTAAATGCAATTTTCTTTTCACTGTGCTATACTGCCATCCTCCCCATTAGGAGGATAGGGATCCATAAAATACAGGGAGGGAAGTGAGCTTGTCCCAGATTCAAGATACTTGGGAGCTATCATCATCAGCGGCAAAGATCCACGTGATACCTAATGCTGTAGAAATTTGGTTGAAACTCTTTCTCCTTCCACCTGGGCTTATAGAGAAAGAGCCAACAGGAAGGTCTTTATCAATGTTGCCAATTTCCTAAGGTGGTGAATTGTTAGAGCTGAAAATGTCCAGAGAAATCTAACCCAATATCCTCATTTTGCAGATTAAGAAACTTGAACTAGTCCCTTAAACTTCAGTCTTCAAGATCATAGAGCTTCCTAGTGAAAAGCAGCCAAGAATAGTAGAAGGAACTACTAAGAAGGCTTAGAGTCAAGAGAAATGGGTTCAAATCCTGCCTCCTACACTTCCTAGTTATATGAGTATGACCATGATGGGCAAAGTTATTTAGTCTCTCTGAAACTGTTGGATTATCTGTAAAAATTGAGATAGTAACACCTATAGTTTTTATCTTACAGTGTTCTTGTGAGGATCAAATGAGTTAAAATTTGTAAGGTGCTTTATTAACATTACAATGCTATATAAATGAAAATTCTCATGATAATTGTGATAAAAGAGTAGGAACTGTAAACCAGATATGTTGCCTCCAAGGCCAAGACTCCTTCCAGTGTACTATTCTGTAGGGCACGGTGATTGTATCCCTTTTCTGTCCCTCTCCTCCCCACAAATTAATGCATGTTAGAGAGAAGAAACATAGTAAACCGTTGTAGGCCAGCCTTGCCTCAGGTCAGTGAAATGGTTCAGGTTTGGGATTGGAATGTAATGAGATGCTCAAAGATTATCTAGCCGTTTTAAAAAAGAGAGAGATTTACTTAACCAGAACATGGAAAGGGTACATCACTGATTCAGTTGAGTACAGTTTCCTTGCTTCTGTGCTGGCCAATCATGAAAGCCAGGTGAGCTCAAGGGGGAAGGGAGCTCCTAACCTTTCATGCAATGACTTTTGTAGGTAGACCAACAGTAAGCTATGTCAATAGCCTGTGCCTTAATCCCATAGACCAATTAAGTCTCAGGAACAATTCTGCTCCTTTTTAATAAAAAAATAAGCCTAGCCAATGTGGCAGAATCTTTACCATCACCATATTCCACTCCTTGATGTCAAGATCCTTAAAGTCTTCTAAGGTGGTACTTCATAAACTGTGGGTCTCAACCCTGGACACATTGGTTGAAAAAATTTGGCAGCAGTAAAAGTTTTCTGAATGCATAACAACCAAAAATTAATTCAGAATCAAGTGAGTAATAAATCCTAGGTGATTCTGGCAGCACTTGCCTGTGTTGCATCACTTGACTTCACTGCAGCTTTCGTTCTGAACATAGGACTGATGTTTACAAAGTCAAAATATCGATCAACTCTAAAAAATGGTGAAGATGCTCAACATCCTGTAGTATCAAATATTCTGCTAACACTTAATTTTTTGTGTAAAAATAAACAAGCACATTCATCTCATTAGTATGCAAATTTGCTTTCATCTTTAATAAGATTTGTCTCATTGCTTTTGAAGAACCAAGTCTTATATTTTCATAATCTGGTCCATAAGGTGGACAGGGACAAATCTTTGCAGTTCACAGCTGGTCTCCTGATTTAATAATGACAATGAGCAATGATAGCCCCAGGAACATCAAGGCCATAGTATAGCTGATAACATTTCTTTCTGTTACTAATCATCATAGGTCAAGATCCTCTGTTGTAGGAAGGTAGCTACGAAGTCATTAAGGTCAATACCAAAACCTACCCAACATCACCAACCACTTAGTAATTCCAAGCTTCCTCTTCCCTAGGAGCCCCATGACAGTGGGGAGTTGGGGGAAAACGAAATCTTTCTCCTTTTAGACACCTTTGCTGAGGGATGTCATTTGTACAGGGAATTCACTTAAAAAGAAAATCCATATAAGCACTTTTGAAAAATCAAGGAAAACCTTAGTAAAATTTAGATTTAATGACTCAAAATGTACTCATGAAGAGGTGGCCCTTGAGTTAAGCCTCTCTTTTAAAAAAAAAAAAGCACTTTATTTTTTTTTCCTAATTGCATATAAAAACAATTTTTAACATTCAGTTTTTAAATTTTTGAGTTCTAGATTTTCTTCCTCTCTCTTTCTCTCCTCCCCCCTCTCTGATATGGTAAACAATTAGATATAGGTTATACATGTGCAATCATGCAAAACATATTTTCATATTAGTCATGTTGTAAAACACATATTTCTCCCCTTCAAAAACAAAACATGAAAAAAACAAGTGAAAAATAGTATTCTTTGACCTGCAATCAGACTCCAGCAGTTCTTTCTCTGAAGCTGGATGAGCTAAGATTTTAGAGGGCTGAGAATTCCAAAAGTTAGTAGGGAGAAGGGAGAATTCCCTTCTTCCAAAGGGGAAGGGTAGCCAGTTTTGCCTCCCCACTGTTGACAGAGAGCAAAACATCAACCAACAACTCCATCCTTTGGTCTTCCTAGCACTTCCTGGAAGAGTTTGTTGACCACTAGGTATTGATCTGGAAACAATGTGGAGGGGCCCTATTAATCTTAGATTAAAGTAAGCCAAGGGCTATAATGGGCCTGTCTATGCTGTACCTATCAGTTTCAGTTCTATAGGGGTTCCTTACTTACTCCCCACTAGAAATCGTGTTAAGAAAGTTTGAGTTTGAGTTCACAGAAACAAGAGTAGAAGCTGTCTCGCCTTTTAACTCGACACAACCTCCCATCCTCACCCCACTCCACCATCCTTCATCAAATCAACTGAGGTCCATTTGGCAAATATGTCCATATTCTCCATTCTGGAGATGTCTCTGGGCTCTTGGGGACAATCAGATATCATCCTTTCAAGTGCCTCTCCCAGTACCTTGAACCCAAGAACCCCAACAAAGTCATGTGGCACAATTGGTCAACAATTATTTATCAAGAGGTAGATGCTGTGCTAAGCAACCAAGGTACAAATATAAGCAGAAAGACAACCCTGCGCTCAAGGAACTTACATTTTATTTGTTTGTTTACTTTTTGCCCCAGGCAACTGGGGTTAAGGGACTTGCCCAGGGTCACACAGCTTAGGAGGAGCTTACATTTTAATAGGGATGACAATACATAAAAGGAAAGCTAAAAAGAGTGGGGCAGGAAGTGTGTCTGGTCAAATAGTGACAAGTTCAGAAAATTCCCTTCTCAAAGGAATTAGAGGTTTTGCCAGTAAGAATAGAGGTAAAATAGGGCAACCCAAGCTCATTATTACTATTCCATATGATTTTAGACCTAGTAGCTAAGGAAATAATAAAGAATGGGGGATTTGTGCAGCCACATTACAAATTATATCATAAAGCAGTATTTACAAAAATTATCAGGTAATAGATAAACCTGGAAAAATAGATCAGTGGAATAGAATAGATAAAACAGCACTGATTTAGTCTCTGCTGTCAAAGGGCTTACATTTTACTGGGAGGGGGAACCCATATATAAATATATACACATGCATATATGCATAATATATGTATTTATATGCATATACATACATATATGTGTGTAGACAGGTAAGCCAGAACAAAATATACACCAAATAAAAACAAAGGAATTTGAGGGTGAGGTAAAGAAAGATCTAGCAAGGCTCCTTCTGGAAGACCTCTTGAGTTGATCTGAGGAAGAAGTTAGGGATTCTAAGTGTTAGTGAAGAAGAAATCCATTATAGACATAGGGATAACCCAGGTAAAGGAACAGAGGGAGACAGGAGATGGATTGGAATATGGAGGTCCCTCTCACTCTAAAAGTCTGTGGTTTGGATTGTTGAGAAAGAGTATAGGATTATTCTCTCTAACCTACCTTGGAAGAAAACATGGAAGACCATTGGGTTGGCAAAATGGGATTTTCTTCTCCTATCCTGTGCCAAGGCAAAAACTGGAAGAGGTAGTATCAGTCAGTGTCAAAGGAGCTCACCTTGAGTGAAGTTAAGACCTAATACACATTGGCTGAGTAAAGCTAGGCAATCACTTAAATTCTCTGTGCCCCAGGTAACTTTCTAAAACCATAATTTATAGAATAGGTGCCAGTCTGTACTGGTAGAGGGAGTTTCTTTCCTTGGAATTCCCTACATGAATGAAAACATGGGTTTTATTCCCCACTCCAAAAAGAAAAAAGACAGAAGCAGATTCTTTTTTTTTGAGATTAAATTTACAGACCAGGTAAACAGGGATTAAAGAACATTTCTTTCCCTGAACAGCCCCATTAAATCTCTATTCTTTAAAGAAGAATTTAATGATAATCATCAGAAAGGATTGAAATCCATCAGAATAAGCCCCCACCCAGGGCACACTCATGCTGGCCCAGGCTTCTCCCAGCCAAGTGACAACCTATATAGAGACAGACCAGATCACTAGGGATTATGTAGAAAGCAAGAGTTTAAGGATGTTAGACAAAGAAGGGGTCAGAGAGAGTCGAAGTGTGCCTCCCTCCCTAAATGACAGAACTGTTTTCTGTAGTCCCAAAACAATGCTGGGAAGAAGACAGGGTTATTCATCTTGAAAGCTCAAGTTGCTAACTGCCACTTGGCCCCTAGAGGTCAAGGCCTTTCCAAACCACAATAGACCAACCAGACCACTCACCAACCTCTTCCTCCACCACTTCAAACAGACTTTGCCTCATTTGATCTCCTGCTTCTTTCTCTCCTCCTTGTTGTTCTTTGTAAAATTCCCATGAAGAAACATCTCTTTATATACTCTTTATCCAAAGAGCCGCCCTTCTCAATATGAGGCATTTCATAAAGGCAGGAAAGTCATGGGGCTTTTTGTCATACAGAATTAGGAGCCACCATTTCCTCTTTTTCTTACTCTTTACAGAGCTCTCTGGTGCACCAAAGGCAGATGACAAGGACAGCTGGGGTGGCTGAAGAGACTAAAAGGTAATACTCACATACACTATCCAGGGAACATTACCAAAGAGTTTCTGGGATAGATTAAGAGCCATCTTGACCAAAACAAGAGGATGAACTACTCAAACCTTTGGAAGTCCCTTCTAGGCTCTATTACTCAGTGATCCTTTCTTAGATGTGCTCTATGGGGCTGGAACAGAGAACATTTCCTTTAAATCAGGGTTTCATCTCTTTCTTTCTGACTCTCTCCCTCTTTTCCTTCCTTCTTCCCCATTTACCTCTCTCTCTCTCTCTCTCTCTCTCTCTCTCTCTCTCACACACACACACACACACACACACACACGCACGCACGCACGCACGCACACACACGTACACAGAGTGTTCTGAGAATATCTTAGAATATTGTCTCCCTAAGAGACTTTGGTTTCTCCATGCAAACTTTTCCCATACACAGAGGAGCTCTTCAGACCCTATCTGGGTCTTTCAGAAACTCCCAAGGGAAAGGAAATAAGCCTAAAACAATCTATTTCAGGGGAATGTTTTTTAAGAAATAAGTTTCCTCCACCAAGAGCCTTCAACTGATTCTACCCAAGTAAGGATAGGGAAAAAACAACTCACTAGCAAAAATGTCTCCTCCCAGTCAGTTACTCTAGGGAGTTCTTGCTCTAGGCAATACACTTGGAAAATCCAAGCACTTCAGTGACCACAGACATCACAGGTAGCTAGTCATGAAGGTTATCTCCCTTCCCTCTTGAGTAAACTAGTCTTCTGACACCAAGCCATTAGTAGCTCACATTTATATAGTGCTTTAAGGTTTAAAATGTGCTTTACATAATATAATATCTACTCCCCAACTTGGTAAAGTTAGGGAGGAATAGCTCTATACTGTATGACTCCTACTGGGTGATAAAATCCATGCCTACATATGAGACATATCAGTTGGTGGTAAAGAAACTTTGAGAGAGGAGGTTGAGGAAGACAGAGAACAGTGGAGAGAGGAGAGACAAAGAAAGACAGAAACAGAGAGAGAAAGGGGGGACAGGGAGAGAGAGAAGAGAGACAAAGAAAGAGAAGAGGAGACAGAGACAAAGAGAGGCAAAGAGAAAGAAAGAGAAGGACAGAGAGAGAAGGGAGAGAGAGGAAAGAGTATAAAATTTTTAATGGTGGACTGGAACCCTTTGAGTCACAGATATGTATGGAAGCCAGTCCCTTGATCTTCAGGGATCTAAGAATGCACTTCTCCTAGATGAGACTGTTGTTTCCTGGTCTGAGCTGAGAAATTATCTCACTTCAAAAGGAAGAATTAATTTACTCTTCTGTATTCATTGGTAGATTCTAATCTGTAGAACTTCTCTAATTTCTGTTTGCTATTTTGCTAGAATAAATGGGTTTATTCACTATATGCTACCTGTGATATTCTGTTGTATAACTAATGTTTGGTGAGAAGAGGCTAAGCTGGCAAGTATAAACTCAAGGTTACTCTTCAATTTGAGTGATCAAGGCTTTTCTCCTTTTTGGGGAATCGTAGAAGGGCCATGCTGACATAGCTAGCAATCCAGCTTAGGAAGGGACAGGCAGCCTCAAAGACCACTAAGGATCAGCAATCTCTTCTCTAGTCTCCAAAAAAGGTATCAGACTAGAATTATATCTATTTGCTCTACTTCAAACATCTATAGTCTAGGGATAACAATCTAGATTCAGAGAGGAAGCTGTTTCTGTGCACATTCTCAAGGGGGAGGGTAATCTTTAGCACATACTCCTAGGTTTAACTCTTCCTAGTAAATGCTGGTTATACAAGAAACCATCACTATTACATTGCTTGCCTCCTCGGTGGGTAGGGACATGGCAGGAAGGAAGGAGAGAAAAAATTTAGAACTCAAAATTTTTTTTTAAATGAAATAATAAATTTTTATTTAAAAAGGACAAAAAAACTATCACAAATAGCAAGTAAATCCATTTATCCAAGCAAAACAGCAAACATAAATTGAAGAATTTCTGTAGATTAGAATATACCAAGAATACACAAGAGTAAATGAGTTTTTCCTCTGAAAGCAAGATAAAATCTCAGCTCAAACCAGGAGACTGAAATCAATCTCACCCAGAGGAGGTCCACTCTCCGTGATCTCTAGAGTTGCAAATCTTGGAGGTCAAAGGACATGATGGGACTGACTGGCCTCCCATACATGTCTGCAGCTCCAAGGACTCAGCTCACCATTCAAAAGTTTGCACCTTGTCTCTTTATCTCAAACACCTCCTTCCAGTTTGTCCCTGGAAGTGTATCTGTAAGTCCCTTAGAAATATATAGAGTGTTGAACTCAGCATTGCCTCAGCCAATCAACAGTCCCATCTCCCATAGCATAGGTAACATGAGTACAGGGCTGTCCCACTTTCACCTCCCTTAGCTTGGGGTGGGCATTATGGCACATTATTGTATTTGTTCCTCATACCAACCCTGTAAGGTAGATAGTATTACTATGCCCAGGTTTATAGTGGTAAGTGACTTACTAAGTCATGCTGTAGCTAGTAAGTGTCTGAGTTGGGTTTCAAACACAGATCTTTCCAATTCTAGGTCCAGTGCTCTAATCAATATGCCAGGCAGTCACTCACTGAAAATTCACAAATGAGTTTCAATATCAGAATAGGAACTTAAAATAATTTATCTTCTTTCCATCATCTCCTTTTTTCATCCTCACATCTGCTCTTCTTTATTTAGGGGACACAGTTTCACAAAGAGGATAAGTGATGAAGCATGATCTTCATGCCTAAGAGTATTAAAATGGGCACTCATGCAATTATTATTTCACTTTTACTGAATGATGGCCACATGTGTGCCCGAAGGCATATATACCTTGTTATAAGTTATCCTCTGTCCCCTTTGTGTGTATGTCTATGTGTGTAATAATTCTCTGGCCTACAACGAGCATACTTGCACCAAGCATAGAATGATGTCTTTTTAGAGTTGGCAAGGACCTACAACATCATTGACTCTAACGCCCTCATTTCTTTTTACATTCTTAGGGACTGTTGCCTTTCACTCTTTACTGCTGGAAAGACTATAGCTAGTCAGGTCTAATTTTAAGGGAGGAGAAGTTCTCAGGTTGTGTGGGATCCCAAATGAAAGTCAGTAAACCCCATGCCAAGGATATTTCTTGTATTTTATTTATTCTATTCTTATTCCAATTTATTAAGTGCTTACTATGTGAACTTGTTCATATTCAGTTCTGTCTGACTCTTTGTGACATGATTTTGAGTTTTCTTGCCAAATACACTAGAGTAGTTTGCCATTTTTTTCTCCAGCTCATTTTACAAATGAGGAAACTGAGGCAAAAGGGGTTATGTGACTTGCCCAGGGTCACACGGCAAATAAGTGTCTGAGGCTGGATTTGAACTTAGGAAGATGAGTCTTCCTGACTCCAGAACCAGTACTCTAGCCACTGTGTCATCTAGCTGTCTGTACCAGAGACTACGCACAAAACAAAACAAAAACCAGTCCCTACCCTCAAAGAGTTTATATTCTACTGTAAGCATTGGTTTTTTAGGAAAGATGCTTCCCCTAACAAAGCAATTGTGAGGGGGAGGCAGAGTCAAGATGGCAGAGTAAAAGCAGGGACTTGCCTGTGCTCTCCCCCAAACTCCTCCAACCTTTAAAAAATGACTCTAAACAAATTCTAGAGCAGTAGAACCCATAAAAATAATAAAAACAAATTTAAAGCCCAAGACAACTTGGAAAGCAAACAGGAAAGATCTGTCACACCTGAATGATAGTGGAGCACAATACAGTGCAAGCTGCACCAGCACAGCCCCAGCCCTACCCAGAACAGGCCTTTGGAGTGACTAAATCAGCAGCAGCATGCATTCAGTGGCTGCTTCCAGAACCCTCAGTCCACAGGCAGTAAGGGGGTCAAACAATTGGTCTAAAGGAGATAACAGGGGTTTTTTGCTACCATGGGAAGGGAGGGGGCAGGACTCTTGCTTTGCCCATACTTGGATCTAGATCTCAGTCCTGGGTGGCAGTCCCAGGGTGAGAACAAGCACTAGCATAGCATAGCAGAGCTTTGGGCCATGGTAAAGGGGACAGCTTCCTCATAGTTCCAGGGCAGAAAAGAGTGCTTGTGGTCACTCACAGACAAGAGTACAGGCCAGAAGAGTCGTAAACACCTCTCCCTGGATCATATTGACTTGAAAGAACTGAAAATTTATAGGTCACTAGAAGTATCTCTGAAAAACGGCTGCACAAAACTCCTGAAACTTGAAACAGTGCACCCTCCACTCTGGAAGCAGAGCCTTATTTTAACAAAGAGTTAAAAGTCAAGTAATAGGCCAGGAAAATGAGCAAACAGAAAAAAACTCTAACTATAGAAAATTACTATGGTGACAAGGAAGAACAAAACACACACTCAGAAGAAGACAACAAAGTCAAAGTTCCTAACTCCAAAGCCTCTAAGAAAAATATGAATTGGTCTCAGGCCATAGAAGAGCTCAAAAATGATCCTGAAAATCAAGTAAGAGAGGTAGAGGAAAAATTGAGAAGAGAAATGAGAGTAATGCAAGAAAATGATGAAAAACAAGTCAACAGCTTGGTAGAGGAGACACAAAAAAATTATGAAAAAAATAACAACTTAAAAAACAGATTAGGTCAAAAGGTAAAGGTCCAAATAGTCAATGAGGAGAAGAATGCCTTAAAAAGCAGAACTGGCCAAATGGCAAAGGAGGTCCTAAAGGTCACTGAAGAAAATAATTCCTTAAAGATTAGAGTGGAACAAATGGAAGCTAATGACTTTATGAAACATCAAGAAACAATAACCAAAACCAGAAGAATTAAAAAGTGGAACACAATGTGAAATATCTCATTGGAAAAACAACTGACCTGGAAAACAGATCCAGGAGAGATCATTTTAAAATTACTGGACTACCTGAAAGCCAAGATCAAAAAAAAAAAAGAGCCTAGACATCATCTTTCAAGAAGTGATCAAAGAAAATTGCCCTGATATTCTAGAACTAGAGGGTAAAATAGAGATCAAAAGAATCCACTGATCACCTCCTGAAAGAGATCCCAAAATGAAAACTGCCAGGAGTATTACAGCCAAATTCCAGAGTCTCCAGGTCAAGAAGAAAATATTGCAAGTAGTCAGAAAGAAGTAATTCAAGTATCGTAGAGTCACAGTCAGGATTACACAAGGTTTAGCAGCTTCTACATTAAAGGATCAGATGACTTGGAATATGATATTCTGCAGGGCAAAGGAACTAGTACTATAATCAAGAATCACCTACCCAGTAAAACTGAGCATAATCTTCCAGGGGGAAAAAAGTATTCAATGAGCTAGAGAACTTTCAAGAATTCTTGATGAAAAGACCAGAGCTGTATAGAAAATTTGACTTTCAAATACAAGACTCAAGAGAAGCATAAAAAGGTAAATAGGAAAGGGAAATCATAAGAGACTTAATTAAATTAAATTATTCATATTCCTACATGGGAAGATGATATTTGTAGCTCATGAGATCTTTCTCATTATTAGGGTAGTAAGAAAGGGTGTCTATAGATAGAGGGCACAGGTGTGAGTTGAATATAAAGAGATGATATCCAAAAAATAAAATTAAGAGATGAGAGAGGAATGTACTGGGAGAAAGAGAAAGGGAGAGGTAGAATGGGATAAATTATATATTATCTCATATAAAAGATGCAAGAAAAAGGGAAAAGAATGGGAAGGTAATGGGGAGTGACTGAACCTTCCTCTCATCAGGATTGGCTCAAAGAAGGAATAACATACACACTCAATTGAGTATGGAAAGTTATCTTAACCTACAGGAAAATAGGTGGGGAAGGGAATAAGGGAAGGTGGGGGATAGGAGAAGGAAGGGCACATTAGGGGAGAGGATAGGCAGAAGAAAAACATTTTTGAGGAGAGACAGGGTGAAAACAGAAAGAGAGACTAGAATAAAGAGGGGAGGAGGAATAAGATGGAGGAAAATACAGTTAGCAATAGTAATTGTGAAAAAATTTTGAAGCAAGTTTCTTTGATAAAGACCTCATTTCTTAAACATATAGAGAACTAAATCAAATTTATAATATTAAGAACCATTCCCTAATTGATAAATGATCAAAAGATATGATCAGTTTTCAGATGAAGTAATCAAAGCTATCTACAATCTTATAAAAAAAGTGCTCTAACTCACTATTGATTGGAGAAATGCAAATTAAAACAATTCTACCTCATACCTATTAGATCAGCTAATAGGACAGGAAATGTAAATAACAAATGTTGGAGGGGATGTGGGGAAAATAAAACATTAATGCACTGTTGGTGGTATTGTGAACTGACTGTAAAACAATTTGGAACTATGCCCAAAGGGCTATAGAGCCATGCATACCCTTTAACATAGCAATACCACCACTAGCTTGGTATCCCAAAAGAGGTAAAAATTAAAAAGGAAAAGGGCCTACAAATACAAAAATATTTATAGCAGCTCTTTCCTGAAGGCAAAGAATTAGAAAATGAGGGGATACCCATCAATTGGGGAATGACTGAACAAGTTGTGGTATATGACTTTAATGGAATGCTATTGTATTATAAGAAATAATGAGCAGGATGCTCTCAGAAAAACCTGGAAAGACTTGAACAGGCTGAGGCAAAGTGAAATGTACTGTGTATAAAGTAAACAGCAAGATTATAGAATAATCATCTGTGAATGATTTAGCTATTCTCAGCAATACAATGATCCAAGGCACTCTGAAGAACTTATGATGAAAAATACCATCAATCTCCAAAGAAAGAACTGATGGTATCTGAATACAGATAGAAGCATACTTTTTTTCGCTTTCTTGATTTTTCTTGAGGTTTTTTTGTCTATGTTTTCTTTCAAAACATGCCTATTATGGACATTTTTGCATGACTACACATGTATAACTTATATCGAATTGCTTGCCTTCTCAACGAGGGGAAGAGGGCAGGGAGGAAGGGAGAGGATTTGGAACTCAAAGTTTTAAAAATGAATATTTAAATTGTTTTTACATGTAACTGGGGCAAAATAAAATGCTAAATAAAAAGCAATTACGAGACAACTGCATTTCAAACCTGTACCCCTTTCTCCAACCCTGAGCTGCTGGGTCATTGGATTGGCTCTCTGGATGGGGGGTGTGTTATGAAATGACTGGGTCAAGTTTCCATCTGCCTTGGCCCAACAGGAAGCTGACTCTTTGGCTACTTCTTCAGAACCAGGCACTAGGCAGAGATAAAAAGGAACTCTAAAAATGGAATTAAGCCTCTTTGGTATTCAAAATGTGTACTATTAATTTTATTTCCTGAACTCCCACTCTCAGCAAGAAGAGAATATCACGCTGACCTCTGGTCTCCTTCTCCTTCAAGGCTCCATAGGAAAAGAACCTTAAAGAACAGTGATATCTTACACAGGCATCATGGCTCATGGGTTTCTGGAGTCTGTAGCCCAAAACTAGGAAGTTCTCAGAACCTTCTAGTAACTCTAGTACCACTATCCAATTGTTTATGTTGAGGTGGCAATGGAACATGAGAGGGTGGGGATCCTAAACTTTCTTTTCTGCCAGTAGGACAAAGTTCTTAGCTCCTTAAGGAGCACTAAGATTTCTTTTTCCCATTCTTTTTATCTTGTACTCATAGCAATTTTGCTTTTTCCTGAAGATACTTAACTCCTTGGGCACCTTTTTGAGAGCCTTGCTCCTCCTCTCTCACCCCTTAACACACAAGATCAGGCAAAGGATCTAGCATATTCCTTTTTGCCACTGCCACTTCCAGATTCTCCTTCTGTTGACAAGAACATCCTTCCTTCTCTGAGGTTCTTTCTCTTCAACCAAGGGGCACAGTTTGAAGGAAGTTAGAGTCAGTCAAAAGGCCGCCCTTGAGAACCTAGAGGGCCACATATGGCCTCCAGACCACAGGTTCCCCACCCCTGCTCTAATCTAATCTCTCTCTGGTCTCCCTTTCTTCCCTAAATTGCCTTGACCCCATAGCTAATCAATTCAATTGCTTGCTGGTCTTTACTCTCAACTTCCTAGCCCCCTTGTAATTCTGGCCTTTTCAGACCTGCCAATCATGAATCATCTCCATCACTTCATTTCTTCACTCCTACTCCAATACTACTGAAAGAAGTCAAACAATTAGGTCTACAACAACCATATGTTATCTAATCAGCAGGAATTTCACTGCCGCACAGTAACTGTATTCTTCCTTGATTATCTGCTCCTCTCAGTACTGTTCAAACTCTGCTTTCCTGAAGCTCCCAATGACGTTTCAAGGCTTTCCATTGTGAGCTCACCTATCTTACTCCACACATCAAAACCCCTGTCTTTAGATTTTCTGCCATGGTCTCCTCCTTTACTACAGTCTCTGAGGAAGAGGTGGGCATTTTCCTAACCAAGGCAAATCTCTCCACTTGTGTCTGATTCTATCCTCTTCTGGCCCTACTGATAATTTCCTCTCTTTAATCTTTACTCCTTTCAGCTTCTCACACTGCCTAGAAACATGTTCAAGTCTACTCTAGTCTTTCAAAAATTTAAAAAAAAACCTCATTTGACCCTGCCATGCCCTAAAGCTACTTTCCTGTTGCCTTCCTCTCTTTCAATATGAACCTTGTAAAAAAGATCACCTACTCTCTCTGCCTTCACTTCCTCATCACTCATTAACTCCTCAGTTCTTTTTAATCTGGCTTTCTACTTCCCTTCTGGGGTACCAAGGATCTTTTAATCAAATAAATCTGATAGTCTTTTCTTAGGCTACATTGTCCGTGTCCTCACTGCAAATAGCTTTTGAAATTATTGACCATCCTCTTCTCAATTCAGTTTAATTCAATTCAATAAACCCTTATTTATTGCCTGCTATATTTAAGATACTGCATTAGGCAATGGAGATAGAAAGATGAAAGTTAAATAATAGTTCCTTCCCTCAGTAGGGTCATGGAAGTCAGGGAAAGAATCTTGACTTCCATGACATTTCTGTCACCGCATTTTCCTTTGACCTATCATCAATCCAGAGATCATCCTATACTATCCCTCCATCACCCTCCCTCCCAACTTTTACAACATCTCTCCCATTGGTCTCCTTCACTTTAGTTCTCATTGAATGGCCTGTAATAACCCCCAACTCAAGCCTCTGTGACTCACTACTTATGTTTTGATAGTTTAGAATAAGTGTAAAAAGACATTGTTCTGATCAGAAACTCTAAATGTCTTCTTCTAAATTGATATTTTTGTGATGGTAAATTCGGTCGTCTTGTATCTCAATTCTTATCTAACCCCAGTTGCCCCAGATAAACTGAGATCTGAGAAAGACCCAATTTAGAAAAACCAAAGTCACCCCTGGCATCCTGGGCCATCACCAGTTCCCCTGACTTCTGTCTTCCCAGAGGACTTTTATGACTTTGGAGGAGAGGTTGATGACTTTGTGCAGTTCTGCCTCACTCCAATCCAATTCACTAACAAATCAAGACATCACCCTTGTGATATCATTGGTCCTCTTCAAGAATGAAGAACGAGCAACAACTTACAGAGCAGCATCTTAATTTAGGCCCTCATCATCTGCCCCTTAGAATGCTGATAAAGCTTCATTAGTCTTCCTTCCAGTCTCTCCCTTCTTTAATCTCTTCCACACAGTTACAAAAATAATTTCTCTAAGGTTAATTCAGTCTCATTTTGGAGAATCTCATTACCAGGTTAGCCAAAGGGAATGAATTGTCTAGCCACAGTATCTCTGAAAGACCTTTTACTAAGTGATAGAGAAGTTGCGATTTGTACCTTTGGAAGTAGTAACCATACAACTGTAGCATTCAAATAAATGCAAAGTCCTATACCTGGGTTCAAAAAATCAATTGTAAGATGGAGAAAATATGGAAATATGTATAAAATTAATGTGTTTGATAATATGGGAGTTTTAGTAGACTATGAGTTCAATAAGGTAGTAATATGATATGACAGTCAAAAATCTACTGCCAGAAATGTAGTGAAGAGAGGGGTGAAAATTACAAACCGGTTCTATTTTGCTCTGCCGAGATCATACTATTATTTCTACTTCTGCATGCCATATTTTATTTTTAAAATAAGTTTTAATGATATCCTTTGTCTTTATGTCAGTCATTTTTGGATATAACTTTCTTCCTCCTCATTGAGTCTTCTCTTGTAACAAAGAAAAAGGGTAAAATCTTTTGAACAATAACTGTCTAACAGTATACAATATGGGCATCTCAATGTGACTCATAGGGAGGCAAAAAGAGACATCTCTAACATCTCCTTTCCCACCTTTCTCCAAGGAAGACTAATTACTTCCAGGAGAAAAAGCAGGAGGCTAGGGCTAGAGGCTGGCAGCTCTGCTTTTGTCAGAGAGATGGAAATACTGGTATATGGGTAAAAATTCTATCCATCTGCTTCTTTAAATGTTATTAGTCTAGGGGATATAATTTTTTGGTTCAGACTAAAACTTCGATCACTATTCATTAATGGAGGAAGGCTCTAAACTTTATATCTAAGGCTTGGCCTACTTTCTATCAAATACCAGTTCACTTAAAATTCAAGGCATCAACCTTCCTGATGTCATGGTCCCCTTCAAGAATGAAGGATAAAAACAATAGTTCCATAAGAACACATACAGCAAATAGCAGAGAACTCATTTATCTAAGTCAATAGCAAAGCAGAAATCAGAGAAAGTACACATATGAGAATATATATACATACATATAAACACATATATACATACACATATCAGATCATATGCAGCAGAGGAGCCTTTCCCATTGAGAATAAGGCAACATGTCAATAGAGTACCAGATCTCACCCACAGGGGAAATTCCCCCAAATCTCTAGTTTAGCAAACTGGGAATAAGAATGTGATAGAGAGCGCCAGCTCCTCTCAGAGTCTTCCTCTCACCTCAGCAACTTGAAGAGAACTTAGAATGGGTTGTTTTCTCTTTCCAAGTCAGAATAGCCCAGAGAGTGCATCTTTCTGCTTTCCTGCTCTCACCAATTCTGTCTACCATTCATGCAAGTATAAAGCATTGAGTAGTTATCTCCACTAATTAAGAGTCCCATACAATTGACTCTCTGAACCAGGGCTATCAGTGCATGCAATATTCCATACCTGTAGTATCCTCCTACCTTTCTGTCTAGAGGAAGGAGTATTTAATCATGTTTTTTGCAATAGGACTTGCTTATTATTTACTCAGAGCTTGGTTTCTCATTCATGGTCTTTATACTAATAAAGTGAATATTGTTCTGTTGGTTCTGCTTATTTTACTCTGTATCAGTTGACAATAAATCTTCCCCCATTTTTCTGAATTCCTCATGATCATTGTTTTTTATGGCACAATAATATTCCAATACTTTCATATACCACAATTTATTTAGGTATTCCCCAATCAATGGATAACCACTTTGTTTCCAGTTTTTGCTACCACACAAAAGTACTTTGGCAAATATTTTATCTTATATGGAATATCTTTCTGTCTTTGACCTTGTTGGGAATATATGTGAGTATCATATTTCAATAGAGAAATTATAAGCTGAAAGGATTCTAGAGAAGGGTAAGTAGAATGACAAGGACACTTGAACCCGTGTCACACAAACATCAGCTAAAGAACTGGGAATATTTCATTTATAGAAAAGAATGAATTGGGGAAAGGATAAGAGGAAAATGATTGTTATCTGTAAATATCTGAAGAGTTGGCATTTGGAAATAATACTTGGCTCCAGAGAAAAGAATTAATGTCAGTGGGTGCACTTGGAGGTAAATTTCAGATCAATAGGAAGAAAAACTCATTTAACAATTACTTCTGTCCAAAAATAGAACTGGCAGCCTCGTTGAGTAGTAGTTCCCTGCCACCAAAGAGCTTTATGCAGAGAATAGATGAAGACTTATTAGGGATGCTTACGAGAATTTTGTACTTTGTGCAAGGGCTGGACAATATAACTTCTGAGGTCCCTCTCCAATCTTTGGTGCCATAATATTAGGAAGGCAACTTTAATTTTTCTCTTGGTAGTATTTTTAATAATGTAGTATTTTCCCTAATTACATTTAAAAACATTTTCAACACGTTTTAAAAATTGAGTTCTAAATTCTCTCTCTCTCTCTCCACCCCACCCCCACTGAGAAGGCAAGCAATTTGATATGTGTGTAATCATGTAAAACATATTTCCATACTAGTCATGTTGTAAAAGAAAACACAGACCAAAATAAAAACTCAAGAAAAATAAAGTAAAAAAAAATATGCTTCAATATGTATTCAGATTCCATCAGTTTTTTTCTCTGGTTGTGGACACATTTCTCAAGGCAAGTCCTTCAGAGTTGTCTTGGATCATTGCATTGCATAGAACAGCCAAGTCATTCACAGTCGATCATCTCACAATATTGCTGTTACTGTGTACATTGTTTTCCTTGTTCTATTCATTTCACTTTGCATCAGTTGATGTAAGCCTCTCCAGGTTATTCTGAGGGAATCTAGCTCATCATTTCTTATATCACAATAGTATTCCATCACAATCATATACCACAAAGTGTTCAGCCATTTTCCAATTGATGTGCATTCCCTCAATTTCCAATTCTTTGCCACCAGAAAAGAGATGCTATAAATATATGGGAATAGTTCCAAACTGCTCTACATAATGGCTGAATCAGTTCACAACTCTACTAACAGTGCATTAGTGTCTCAATTTTCCCACATCCCCTCCAATATTTATTATTCTTTTTCTGTCCTATTAACCAATCTAATAGGTGTGTTAGTACCTCAGTATCATTTTAATTTGCACGTCTCCAATTAAGAGTGATTTAGAGCATTTTTTCATACGACTATAGATAGTTTTGATTACTTCATCTGAAAATGTTATATTCTCTGATCATTTGCCAATCAGGAAACGGCCCTTATTTTTATAAATCTGACTCATTCCTCTATCTATTTGACAGATGAGACCTTTATCAGAGAAACTTGCTTCACAATTTTTTTTCACAGTTAGGATTGCTAAATGTATTTCTCCCCATTCTATTCCCCTTCTGTTCATTCTGTGCTCTCTCTCGATCCTCTCTGTTTCTCCTCAAAAGTGTTCTGCTTCTGATTATTGCCTCCCCCAATCCACCCTCCCTTCTATGAGCCCCCATCTCCTCTTATCCCCTTTCCTTCCTACTTTCCTGTAGGGTAAGAGATTTCTATACCCAACTTCCATTGTCTTAAAAATTATTTTTATATATTCAGAGCTACATAATCTGGGAAAACAAATTTCCACATTGGCCATGTCTAAAAATATATTTTTCTTATTGCCTTTTATATTCATCCCCTCTCTGACAGGAGACAAGTACCATATTTTATTTTCTTTCTTCTGGACTCTTCGATTGTTACGTTGATCTGAGCCCTAAGATCTTTCAATGTTATTTTTCTCTATAATGCTGTTATCATTGTGTAATTTGTTCCCCTAGTTCACTTCATTTTGTATCAGTTCACTGAGGTTTTCTAATTTCCTCTGAAACTGTCCTTTTGGTACTTTCTTGTGGTGTGGTAATGGTATACCATGATTTTTTTAGTCACTAGTTTACAATTTTTGGTTATGATTAAAAGAGCTGCTATAAATTTGCTGTTCAGTTGCTCTTTAGTCATACCTGACTCTTTATGACCCCATTTGGGTTTTTCTTGGCAGAAATACTTGAGTGGTTTGCCATTTCCTTCATTTTACAGTTGAAGAAATTGAGACAGACAGGGTTAAATGACTTGCCCACGGCCACACAGCTAGTAAGTGTCTGAGGTAGGATTTAAACTCAGTGTCTTTCTGACTCCAGGCCACTGGGAAACCTAGCTGCCTAAATGCTTTGAATAAATTTGTGCAAATAGGTCATTTTCCTCTTTCTTTGATTTCTTTTGGATACAGGACTGGTTATGGTATAACTGAGTCAAAGAGTAAGTACAGTTAAGCAACTTTTATTTTCAAAGTTCTTTATCGATACAAATCTATTCTCTACCTATGTCAGAATTAGTAGTTTCACTTCATAAACAGTAAAATCGAATGCTTCCTATTTTGTTCTTCAGTATGTTTAGGCAGGTAAAGTCCCCAAGAAAGGGACTTTGCAATCCCCTGTTAATTAAAACATTCCATCATACAAATATCATAAGCCAAAAAAAAAAAAAAAAAAGGCTAGGTACAAATTAGGTAGAGCACTACCTATTGCCAGACAGGGTGGTCAAATTTAACAATAAAATACTTTGGAGCATTGGGATCTAGTGTTTGTCATTAATCTTCTCCCTTAAAATCAGAATTTAGACCACTAGGAAAAGGATTGGGTCTATCTGTATCACCAAGATCATGACCAAAATTCACATTATAGCCACTTTGTACCTCAGTGGTTGGGAGACAATGGAAACAGTGTGGGATCTGGAGTCAGAGGACTGGTTTGGTTCTTGGTTCAGCCACTTAGCATCCCTGTAACCCTAAGTAAGTGACTTAATCCTTCTGGGTCTCAGTTTACTCGTCTGTAAAACAAAAGGTTTCAACTAGATAACCTTAAGATTTCTCCAGACACTAAATACGTGATCATCAAATACTTATCCTTCTGCAAATTACTTTTCTTATACTTGTTTCTTATACTTGAAACCACTTGTTTCATAACCACCAACCCCAGCAAATTTCTAGACAGCAGCACTGAGCAATGGGAGAACCAGAGGCTCAGACTTCGCTTTCTAATGCATCCAAACATGTGTTTCCAGTAATGCTGTTTGTGCTCCCCTTCCTCTCTTATCACTCCCCATGACCTTTGCTTGTTATAGATTTCCTGGCTGGAGCCAGTTGGATTTGTTTGACTTTTGTTGATGGTTATTAGGAAAAGGAAGTGCCAGAAGGGATTACCTCAAGTTTAAACCCATTTCCATTAGAGTCATCAGGCCTTTAATTACATATCTTGGGTCTGTTTGGTAGAGAAGTGGTCAAAGATGCACTTTTATCTCCCCTGGAATCTCCTTCTATGCCTTGTGGTCATTCCATTTATGCCTGAAGTTCCTGTAAACTCAAGTCAGAAGCTAATATAGTTTTTGTATGGGAACTGTGGACAAGAGGTTAAGATGTGAGACTGAAGGGAAAGAAATCTGCAAATCACAAGTGAGTGTGGGGAGGGTAGGAGGGGATCTTCTAGATCAGGTCAGAGAGACTGGAGGGGAGATGATGTGCGTGGCAAAAGAGAACTGCAAATTACATTTATTCCCATCCAAAAATTTTGTTTCCCATCCTTAAAAGGCCAGTAACTGTTGTAAAGGAAATAGCAGTGAATTTGGAGTCAGAGGACCTGTATTCAAATCCTGGTTTTGCTACTTTCTATCTTCAAGCTCTCTGTAGCAATCTCTCTGAGTCTCTGCTTCCTCATTGGTAAAACAGGGAGTTGGAATCAATCATCTTTAAAGTGTCTCATAACTCCAAATTCTGATCTAATAATTAGTACCATGGCAGCACCTAGCACAACGCCCTGCATCCGACAACTGCTCAAACACACCTGATTAATGAGAGTAGTCTCAATGTCCTGCCAAACACTCTCAAGGCACAATATCTCTAAGGCACACTAAAAACAGACCCACTCATCACAAATTTCAGCCATACTGAGGAAGGAGAAATGATCAGGAGTTATTAACCACTGAGTCAGTTCTATAGATGGAACAGAACTTTAAGTCGGAATATCATGAGTTCAAGTCCTGACTTTTAGCGTACCATTCTGGGCAAGTCAGTTTCCTTACCTGTGAAATGGGAATAATAACATGTACAATTCATAGTATTTTTCATAAGGGAAAGTGATTTGGAAACTAATTTTATGACAGTTGGGGAGAGTCCACATAAAATACATCTTACGCAAATCTTACACATATTAATCCATTTATGTGCAACATTAACCACGGAGACAGTACCCTTCAGTCTGCTGAATGGAGATAATCTAATCTAAGAATGGAAAGCATCTAGACCTTGTATGATTGCCATAGTCTCATCCTCCCCTAATTTCCTCTTGGAAAAACTATTGTTGGAGAGATAATAGAGCTTGATGACCCACTTTCAGTGGGGCTTTCTCAACAAACTTAACCCAATTTTCTCTTAAATCATCCAGCATGTAAAAGAATTAATTTCATAGGTATGAGAAAATGAGCCTCTCCTTTGCGTAGGGACAAAATGGCTTAAATTAATTCCTGGTTCTCTGACCAGACAATTAGTTACTTTGCAGTTGTGGCTTCCAAACTGTGACAACTTTGATAGTGATCCTAGAAAAGTGGAACACCTAAGGAAACCACTTCTACCTTTACAGAAAACACAAAATCAGGAAGCTCCATTAAATGGGTTTTGGCATGATTTGGTTGGCAGGAAGTTTGGGAAAGAGTGAATAATTGTTTCTCAAATCTTTCTCCTAAAAAAGTATGTCAGTTGCTGCCTCAAGAAGACCTGAGTTTGTTCAAATGTCATTGTTGCTTTTCACTAGTGTCTGACTCCATGACCCCATTGGGATTTTCTCAGCAAAGATACTGTATCTATTTCCAGTTCAGTTTACAAAATGAAGAAACTGAGGCAAACAGGGTTAAGTGACTTGTCCAGGGTCACACAATATCTGAGAACAGATTTGAACTCCCATAGATGAGTCTTCCTGACTCCACATCTGGCACACTATCCACTGCACCACTTAGCTGCCCTTCTTGTTCAAATATATCCTCATACTAAACTTCAAAACTTGACTCCTCTAATAGGTGAAGGAGAGAGAGCACTGGATCCAAAGTCAGGAAGACCTGAGTTCAAATTCAGCCTTATACTTACTGGTTGTGTGACTCTGGGCAGAAGGATAAGTATTTGAAGTTCACTTATTTAGTGCCTCGAGAAACCTTAAGGTTATCTAATCCAAACTTCTCATTTTACAAATCTGAGGTGCAGATTTTTTTTCCCCACAAAGATTAGGGAATTAAATGGGAATTAAAAATGGGACCCAGGATTGTTGTGAGAATCAAATGTAATGATATTTGTAAAGCTCTTTGCAAACCTTAATGTATTATACAAATACTAGTTATTACTGCCATTAGATATATGCGGTTGCAGATGATGGGGGTTCCTAAGTTTCTCTTTGAACTTCAGTACTGAAGAAAAATGTGTTAGAACAATGACTGAAGCACATAGAAATGAAAGGCCTCCTTCAGTCTCCTAGGATCTAGTAGGTCCTTCCCCTGAGGTGATCCATTTGACCGAAACCTCAATCCCACTGCAGATACCCACCCTGTCATTCCCAGGAGACACCCAACTATTGAGGGT
Source organism: Bettongia penicillata ogilbyi (assembly GCA_023548195.1). NCBI lineage: Eukaryota > Metazoa > Chordata > Mammalia > Diprotodontia > Potoroidae > Bettongia > Bettongia penicillata. The sequence goes on from JAJHZJ010000197.1 coordinate 3,228,298, forward strand.
AGTTTTGGCTTCTTTCTAAGAGACCTGAAGCTTCAGCAAAGGAGGCCAGTCATTTTATTCCTCACTGCAATAAAAAAGAACATAGATGCAAGGACAAAGGGCCTAGATGACAAAGAAAAGCTAAGGGGAAGTCAGGCTGTGGGAAGGGGGTGGACTGAAAGGGTTGTGAGGAAACTCAACTAAAACGTTTAACCAGGACCGACATATCCCTGGCACCACATTTCCTGAGGCCCAGACATCCCGCCACATGGTAAATTTGAGAACGGCTGTCTGCTGAAATTGTGGTGGCCTAAAGACTACATTAATCCAACGACACATGTGCCCTTTAAAACTTACATCATTCTGTGCCAATTTATGATCAAATGAGATGATGTATGCAAAAGCAATCTGAAGAGTTTATAATTGGCATACAAATTCAAGGTATCTCATTATTGATTGACAAACCTTACCCATCTCTCAGGAAGATTTCCCTTCTTTATAAATACCTATTTGTCACCAAGGGCAATTACTTAGAAAAGAAAAGGCAAATGTTGCAGAACTCTTGAATGTACCTTTCTGCAAGAAATCAGCTCTGGCAAAAACTAGAGTTCTCTCAGGAAGATAAAATACAAACAAACAAGGAAGTGAGGTAACAAGTGTGGGAGTGGGAGAGAGGCCATGGGAGGCTTCCCTCCCCAGATCCCCTCCAGGGAGGGCTCATGGTTAGCCAGTCCCTTAGCGGCAGGTCCAAGTTGGCGGTTGATTCTCTTTACATGTACATTCATAAAGAGGCTATCACCATTTTGTAATTCCACCATTTGGGTAGAATGCAAATAAGCTAGAGGATACCACACCCCTGTAGTTCAATAAATGTCCAGTTCCCATAGCTGTTTCTTAAGAGTGGTTTCCTACTCAGAAAATTAGAGTGGCCTGACCAGGTGATGCATGTGAAATTTCTAAGTTCACCCTGATGTAGTTGGGTAAACTCAAGTGACTGGTAAATGTACATGGAAAAAGCTGGGTCATGATAAGCTGCTGATACACTGTGCCTACACTTCCGCCAGCTCTATTTAAACACTGATAGACTCTTGAGCAAACAAAAACGTTTTTGTCCTCAATGCATCCACAAATTGCCATCCTCAGTTTTTTCTGAATATGGCTAAGGCTTGGCAGAGGAAGGCTTAAGCATGGGATCAATGGGGAAGCAAATTCTCTTTCAGATTAGATCATCTATGTTTTCTTTATTTGGGATGGAAACAATCTCTGGAGCTCAGACATACTCTTGCCCCTGGACTAGTACAGGAAGGACATTTGGGCTGAGGATAAGGCAGGTCACCCAGCAAAAGAATTACCCCTATGACCACCTTAATAAGAGGTAAATGACTTTAAGCTCAGCAGTCAGGAGAGACAGCAGGGAATCCATATGATCTGTATACATCTAATAATGCAATGAAAAGTCAGATTTAAACCTATGGCAATGACAAGATTTCCAATCTGCCATGATATTGGCTTTATAACCTTATTAGTTTTGATTCAAATGAATGGACAGCTTTTTTACATTTACTATTTGAATTAAAGCAAAAAAAAAAAATTAAGGCTCCAAATTCCTCTCAATAAAATGATGGTTATATAGTTAATGCTATACAGATACAGAAAAGGTAAAAAAAAAAAATACCCTTCTGTTGTTTTTGAAATATTTAGAAACTATATTTTGTTCACCTTCAAGGTTAGAAATAAAGATCCTCATCTCATGATGGTATACAAAGAACACTGAATAGAGGGGGAGATGCTCAGTAATATCATCTTGGGCATGGAACGTTTACTCATCCACAAAATTAAGGAACCAGACCAGTATTTAGAATTGGGAAGGGCCTTAAAGTATGATCCAGTCAAATTCTTTCATTTAACAGATAAAGAAACTGAGACCCAGAGAGATTAAGTGATTTCCTCAAGTATGCAGATAGCACATAGCAGAACCAGGATCAAAATCCATTATCTGACTCCAAAATTCACAGCTCTTTCCATTACCACAGCTGGTATCTTTAAAGTTCCTACTAACTCTATGAGCTGGTAATTCTAAATAAATGATATTGTGAGAGTTCAATTTTAATCAAGCACAAAGAATAATACATCCTCGTGTTGGCTCAGGTTTCAGCAAGCAGGGAGAGTTAGGTGAAATCACATCTTTTAAGGATGATTCAGCAAATATTCTATCACTTAGGCATTACAGTGTTAGAATAGACATCAGAAGAACAACTCTATCATTAACTGGCTGCATGACCTTTGTCAAATCACTTTTCCTGGGTTTTAGTTTCTTTAGCTGTAAAATGGAGCAATAAGCATCTCAACTGTACAAGTGATATGTCTTAGGAAGGAGATGACCCATCCTCTCAGGATGGTGGGGGACTGAGCCTGAGGAACTTGCTGCCATGTCCCTAGTGAATTTACAAGGAGACACTGTCCTATTTGGAGATGCCAGGATGCTAGAAAAATTGAGAAAAAGGAGAAACAAAGAATAAAATAAGTTTGGTATGGAAGGCTCCCAAGACTATTTATTAATAAGAAGAAACCCTGAGAAGAGAGAAGTAGTACCAGAGATAAGTGGTAGGGGGAGAAAGCAATGGGAAATGCAAAGAGAAAAGCTCAAGAGAAGCCAGGAAAGACAAATTAAAGCTACACAAAGATGGCATAGAGTATAAATGAAAACAGGACAATGGAATACAAATAATATAAGAAAATAGGTGGGAATCAATTTTTGAAGATTTGAGAAAGGCAAGAAATGGGAAAGATAAGGGTTTCCTGGGGGTGGGAGTGTTGGAAAGGTTTCTTGGCTTGGCTCTTTGGTTGCCGGCAGTCACCAAAGCAATGTTTGGAAGGGACTAGATAGGCTAAACTTGTGACTGTAAAAGAATTAGAAGGACCATATTAAATCTTTTTTATAATTAAAAAAAAAACCGGGAGGAGCCAAGATGGTGGAGTAGAAAGACTTGTATGCTAGCTCCGAATCCACAGCCCAGAAATTTTCTGTAAAAAGAACTCCCCACAAATTCTGGAGCAGAGCAAACCACGCAGAAACACAGTGGAAGAGATTTCCATTCCAGAGAGCCCTGGAAAGCCGTCCCCAGGGGTCCATCGCACTCTGGATGTGGAGCCCACCCCTGTGCTGCCCTGGCCGGGCAGCCCGAGAGGAGCAGATCCCAGCAGGCTTCAGGGACGGAATCTCCGGTGGCTGCGAATGTCCCTCCACCCACAGGTGCTCCAGGTCAGTGAGACAGACTTGTGGGCTGGCCGAGAAGGGAGCAGGGTGTCTCCGTGGCTCAGGCCCCCTCAGGAGGAAGCGGAAGAGGCAGCGGCAGAGGCAGCAGCGGCCAGGAGCTCCACTCCCGGAGCAGCAGGCAGGAGCTCCGCTCTATTACTGAAGGTCTCTGCATAAACCCCCTGAGGGAACTGAGCCTGGGAGGCGGCCCTGCCCCCACCTGAGCACCAGAACTTAAGCTCACATTGAATAGCAGCCCCTCCCACCGCAGAAAGCCTCGAGGCTGGGGAGCAGCATTTGAATCTCAGACCCCAAACACTAGCTGGGCAGATCTAGGCAGGGGTGGAGAGGAATCTCTTAAGTCAAGTAACTGGCTGGGAAAATGCCCAGAAAAGGGAAGAAAAATAAGACCATAGAAAGCCATTTTCTTGGGGGACAGATGTTCCCACCTTTCAATTCTGATGAGGAAGTACAATGCTTGCCATCAGGGAAAGACGTGGAGGTCGGGGTCTCTGTATCCCAGAAATCCCACATGGATGTCCGGTGAGCTCAGGCCATGGAAGAGCTCAAAAAGGATTTTGAAAATCAACTTAGACAGGTGGAGGAAAAACTGGGAAGAGAAATGAGAGAGATGCAAGAAAAGCATGAAAAATGGGTCAATACCTTGCTAAAGGAGACCCAAAAAAATGCTGAAGAAAATAACACCTTGAAAAATAGGCTCACTCAATTGGCAAAAGAGGTTCAAAAAGCCAATGAGGAGAAGAATGCTTTCAAAAGCAGAATGAGCCAAATGGAAAAAGAGGTTCAAAAGCTCACTGAAGAGAATAGTTCTCTCAAAATTAGAATGGAACAGATGGAATCTAATGACTTTATGAGAAACCAAGAAATCACCAAACAAAACCAAAAGAATGAAAAAATGGAAGAGAATGTGAAATATCTCACGGGAAAAACAACTGACCTGGAAAATAGATCCAGGAGAGACAATTTAAAAATTATGGGACTACCTGAAACTCATGATCAAAAAAAGAGCCTAGACATCATCTTCCATGAAATTATCGAGGAAAACTGCCCTGATATTCTACAACCAGAGGGCAAAATAAGTATTGAAAGAATCCATCGATCACTGCCTGAAAGAGATCCAAAAAGAGAAACTCCTAGAAACATTGTGGCCAAATTCCAGAATTCCCAGGTCAAGGAGAAAATATTGCAAGCAGCTAGGAAGAAACAATTCCAGTATTGTGCAAATACAATCAGGATAACTCAAGAGCTAGCAGCTTCTACATTAAGGGATCGAAGGGCGTAGAATAGGATATTCCAGAAGTCAAAGGAACTAGGACTCAAACCAAGAATCACCTACCCAGAAAAACTGAGTATAATACTTCAGGGGAAAATATGGTCTTTCAATGAAACAGAGGACTTTCAATCATTCTTGATGAAAAGACCAGAGCTGAAGAGAAAATTTGACTTTCAAACACAAGAATGAGAAGAAGCATGAAAAGGTAAACAGCAAAGAGAAGTCTTAAGGGACTTACCAGAAGTGAACTGTTTACATTCCTACATGGAAAGACAATATTTGTAACTCTTAAAACTTTTCAGTATCTGGGTAGTTGGTGGGACCACACACACACACACACAGACACACGCACACACATGTACACACATGCACATACACACAGAGACAGAGAGTACAGAGTGAATTGAATAGGATGGGACCATATCTTAAAAGAAATTAAGGTAAATGGTGAGAGAGAAATGTAGTGGGAGGAGAGAGGGTGAAATGGAATGGGGTTAATTATATCTCATTCAAGAGGCAAGCAGGAGACTTTTTAGTGGAGGGAAAAAGAGGAGAGCTGAGAAAAAAACATGAAGTTTACCTTCATCACATTCGACTAAAGGAAGGAATAAAATGCACACTCATTTTGGTATGAAAACCTATTTTACACTACAGGAAAGTAGGGGAGGAGATAAGCAGGGTTGGGGGGATGATGGAAGGGAGGGCAATGGGAGGAGGGAGCAATTTGAAGTCAACACTCTTGGGGAGGGACAGGATCAAAAGAGAGAATAGCAACAATGGGGGGCAGGATAGGATGGAGGGAAATATAGTTAGTCTTACACAACACAACTATTATCGAAGTCATTTGCAAAACTACACAGATATGGCTTACATTGAATTGCCTGCCATCCCAAAGGGAATGGGTGGGGAGGGAGGGATGGGGAGAATTTGGAACTCAAAGTTTTTGGAACAACTGTTGAGTATTATTGTTGTTGCTACTAGGAAATAAGAAATACAGTCAATGGGGAATAGAAAGTCATCTGGCCCTACAGGACAAAAGAGAAGATGGGGACCAGAGAAGGGAGGGATGATAGAAGAGAGGGCAGATTGGTGATAGGGAAAATTAGAATGCTTGGTGTATTGGGGTGGGGGGGAGGGTATAAATGGGGAGAAAATTTGGAACCCAAAATTTTGTGAAAATGAATGTAAAAAGTTAAATAAATTAAAAAAAAATAAAAAATACCTCTAGATTCAAATAAAAATGTGAAAAGGCTATATAAGTCCAAGATGGCAGTATCCCACCTCTCATTCCCAAATGGAAAAAACAGTCAAAAAGCATACTTTGGAGAATTTAGAGAAATAGAGTACTTTAATAGCAGATATATATACATACATATATATATATGTGTGTGTGTGTGATATGCATATATGTATATACACACATATGTACTATACCTGTGATTTCATTGTTTTATGGGAACCAATTATAACCAAGTTCCTTATAACAATGCAAATCAGTACCTGCTCTGCAATTATACTCTTAAGATAACCACCTAGGCTACTGAGAGGTCAAGTCCCTACCTAGGGTCATACAGCCAGTATGACCAAGGGGTATGACTTGAACCCTGTCTTCCTAACTCCAAGGTCACCTCTCTATCCACCACACCATATTGCATCTCAGCAATGATATTCTTTAAAACTTTTAATGACTTCTTTTGTTTTTATATTATCTTCATTTCCAGACATAAATATAGATATAAAATAGATATACCTCCCCCTCCCCCTCCACTCACCCAGAATTTTCATAAAAATTGGATTTTGATCTTGACTCTGCTATTAAAAAAGAAAGCAAAACTAATCAAAACATCACTACAGTCAGATAACATATGCAATATTCCACATCAGTCCTCATATCTCTGCAAAGAAGGGAATGGAGGTTCAATTTCTTCTCTTCTCTTGGGTCAACCATAGTATCACTATACAGCACTCATTTCTATTTCCATCTGTATATTCTTTGTGCATATTGTTTTTCTGGTTCTGCTTATCTCATTCTGCATCAATTTATGTGTTTCCACCCCTTCCCTTCTCTGAATTCTTCATCAATGTAGCAATATTCTATTATTTTTACGTATCACAATTTATTTAGCCATTTGTTGACTGATGGACACCTATTTTGTATCCGATTCTTTGCTGCCACAAAAGGTCTGCAATAATATTCAATAGGACCTTTTACTAAATGAAAGCTGTATGATGTTTGGAAGAAAAATAAAACCCTTAAAGGGAACTATGTAAAATCATTTTCTTCAAGAGGTTGGATCATTCATTTGTGCTGGGTTTTTCTTTTTCCTTTTTTTTTTTTTGTCTTTTCAAGCAACACAGGAACTGTTAAAAAAAAAAAAGAAAGAAAGAAAAAGAAACATTAGAGTCTTTTTTAGCTTCTACTGCCGGTAAGTGTAATATCATCAACATCTCATCTATAAATCTTTCCAAGAGGGGGAACAGGAAAAAGATTCTGAACTGAGGCAAAGCCAAGGAGTATGTGGGAATAAAAGGTGTTGGGATGGTTTCTTGGCTTCTCTCTTTAGTTACCAGTAGTCACTAAAGCAGTGTTTGAAATGGACTAACTTGGATAAACTTGTGACCTTCATCTGACCTTGAACAGCTAAAAATTGTTGGAGTTTTTTTGTTTTTGCCTTTTTTTGTTGCTTTTTTAATGGGAAGGGCACTAATAAACTACTTGTGTAAATACTTCATCACCTAATTGAAAAAAAAATCCTAATTTGACTGCTACTGGAGTTGGCTTACAGTACATATTTTCTGCAAAACACATTTGTTTACCTTTCCCTCTAATAAACTATGCCAACCCATACATAAAAGGCAGTAAAAGTATCCATGGTACTATTAAAATTTTGTTGTAGTTAATGAAACTTCAATGTACTCCCTTTGAATGGATCAGGTAATATTTGGAAATCACCAAGGAATGATTCAGATTGGCAATAGGGTACAAATAGAATCATTTGTCCCTAAATACAGTGTTTGTTTCCTTATAATTTAAATCTCTCCCCCTGACATATCAGATTTCACTTTAAAAAAGCCAGTATACTTGCAGGAGTCTAGTAGTGAGTCATTTGTATTAAAAACCACCATAAAACACGTTAAAGTCTTTTTTTTTTTAAATCTACAGTTCAGTGAATTCCATTCACCACACTGTGTTGCATAAGTGCTACTGTGGAGGAAAAGTCTTTGGAATTTAGGAGAGGGTGAGGGCAGAGAGCAAAACTCCAAGAGTACCCAACCACTTCTAAGGCACATAATCATGTATAAATAAAAAATGAAGGAAAAATCCTTACTTTCTCACAGATTTGTTCTTAAATTTAGGCCAATCCTCTCTGGTATGGGAACTCCTAGCAATTAGCTGGCAACCTTTTACTGTGAATTTGAAGGATTAAAACATAAGGGAGAACAAAAGGAACAGATTTTCTACACTTCCCCCCTTAGTTATCCTTTCTTCACAAATACACTTCATTTCCTCTGATGTCCTCCTCAACCATTCTAATCTCCTTCCTCCTCCCATACTTCCCTTAGGGGATTCTAAGAGATGACTACAGGGAATGCTACCTGAATAGGATTTGATCAGAGTCCTGTGATCCTTTTGAGAATGACTTCAGAAATTAAGTCTGGCCAGTACTTCTTACAATGAGAGGAAAATTATACTTTATTGGGAATTTATCACTAATGTATCTATGTAAACAAAGTAATAGGTAATAAACCACAAAATTAGCTTCCTAATGGTTTCAACTACTGCTTTTTTTCTCCTTGGAAAAGATTCAGGGAAATACTCCTAAAATAGATGTCAGCTCTTAAAGGGAGCGTACATTAGAAGCAATGCATCCCCAAAATTTTGTTCACTGAGTTAGACCACCACTTTGAGTAACAAACAAAATCTATGGTTGTCACTGACATCTGACAGGTCAACTAATCCATTCCTCTGCCTTTACCCTTAAGCCATTACAAAGGAATGAGACGCTGTCCACTTTTTAAAGGCCTCCAGAACAGATTTCACAATGTTCTTAGCCACTCACAAAGCCAAGTGTCATTTTAAATTTCCTAATGAGAAACTGACACAATAGAGAGTTAAGGGTATATATCCTACACAAATTTGTTCTAATCAATGTCACCTAAAGGGGAAGTGGAGATTCAGGATGGATGCTTACCCATGAGCCTAGTTCTCTCGCTTGTGGAAAAATTGCAGCAAGGTCTGCCCAGTAATAACGCAGAAGGCTAAGTGATGGGGAAAGCATTAAAGATGAATTTTGAGAACTTGGTCAAACAAAGCTTGGGAAACCAGTAAATTAGAAAACGGAGGGTCAGGTCCCATCAATAGAAAAAGACCCTATGTGCAGACACACATTCAACTCACATGTATTCTCAAATATCACTGCAATTATTACAGAAGAAACTGCTTTCCATATAAATGTGTGCTATTATTATTACCATGCATGTAAAGAAAGAACAGAAGCATGTTATTGCTTCAAAATTAGGAGCTTTCCTTTACCCAAGCAGAACTATTGCAGATGGACCCAAACCATCTTCAGTGAGACTCCTGTTGCCTGAGGAAGACAAAGGTTAAATAACTTGCCCAGGATCACACTTGTAACGTAAGTACTCAGATCTTCCTAACTTAATTTACAGGCACTACAGATCATGCTACTTCTATCCCATACACTTACCTACAGGTTATTTTTTAAGATCCTCCAGTACCATACCGATGACCATGGGGACACAGAACTAATTTCTAAACACAACTAAGTCATACTAAAAAGTTAACCAGCTTAAAAACCATCTAGGAATTAGATTTTGTAAGCATTTCCACATTGCTTAAAGTCAAAAGCATAGGATGTCAAAATTGGAAAGGGTTAAGGAATTTTTTTGAGGTCATTGACACCCATTGTTAATAGAGACATTAAATGACACAAGTAAGAAAGGGGAGGGCTGGAGAAAACGCTGGTTGCCAAAGACCCTGTAACAACTTTAATAGTAACTTCAATTAAAATATAAATGCTAGAAATAGTTGGAAAAGAAAATCCCAAATTGGAAATGTAATGAAGAAAAGAGCATGAAATGTAGTCCACGGCTGCTGTGCCTGAAAATGTCCAGTTGAAACAAAGATACAGAATCAGGAAGCAATTGGCAAAATTCTTGCTAAAACCCCATTTAAGGAGTCCATTACAGGTATTTCTGACTGCTCTGCAATTGAAAAGAATGCTTCTTCATCAAGTGTAACTCTAGCTGAGCTAGGATAATGGGCTGTCTGAATCTTTTCTACTCAGCTCAGGAAGTAACTGGCTTAAATGGGGGAAATAGATCTCTGCGGGGGGTATGAAAGCAGACCTCAAGCAAAGGGAAACTCATGAAGGCTCTAGAATGATTGCAAAGGGTTATATGTGTATATATATATGTATGTGAAGCAAAGGGTTAGAAGTGTATTGAGTTAATTTAGCTATATAGTTATTCTGGCAGTGCTAAGTTGAGAAACACCCGTAAGGTTTGAGGACTCATTTTCATATTTCTATTGATGGTGGGTCTTTCAGACAAGTAAGGAATAATAATGGATTCTACAGTTCTTTCTAAATGCCATCTCAAAATCTTACAGATTCACAGAACTTCACCTCACCCTCTAGAAGTCTGTTACCATGTCTAGAATATCAGGGGTGAGGAACCTGCAGTCTCGAGGCCACATGTGGCCCTCTAGGTCCACAAGTGTGGCCCTTTGACTGAATCCAAACTTAAGTTTGGTCACATGTGGCCTTGAGGCCACAGTTAGTTTGGATTCAGTCAAAAGACCACCCTTGTGGACCTAGAGGGATACATGTGGCTTCAAGGTCACTGGTTTCCCCCAGTCTAGATATTACATATTAAGGCATGCTGTGTATCTCACAAAGCTTGTAAAATACAATTTTTTATAATCTTTTTATATGAGAAACAGTCATTTCTTTTTCAGGATGAAACTAGATAAAAACCAAAGGAGGAAAATGCCTATTTTTCTAATAATGCATATATCACATTCTCTCACTTCTGTAACACAACTGCTTAACTGGAAGAAAACTCACTATACTCTGACTGTACTCAAGCTTACAATCAAGATTTTATATCTTATTAATCTGACAACTGGTTGTGTTGAAGATATAAACCCCTCACAAAAATCAGGGAATACTGGTTTCTGATTAGAAAAAAAAAAATAATAGTCTTAAATGAAAGTTCACTAAGGAAAACATAGAAGAAATATATTCATACCTATATTTATTTCCATGAGTAAAACTGAGTATTGACACTGGAGTGCCAATGGAATGTTTTTTAATAAGAGGTCCAAGTCTGCCTGTTCTTTTCAAATTTTCATCAAGAACACCTTCAATATATACACAGTTCATTCTCAAAAAAATTGAATAGGAATCAGAAAGGCATACGGGTGGTAGTAATTAATGCTTTCTTACGTCTTTTGGGGAGAGATTTTAGTATTGTTCATAAGCATTTCCACTCTCCTGAAAAGTTTTCCTTTGTTATGTCTTTAAAATCTATCCATGAAGGCATTTAAAATTGTGTCAGTGCTTATTAATTGTCACCTTTATGATAGATTTCCTTTATATAGGATGTCCCAAAAGGTTTAGTGCTCTGAGTCTTTTGGGACAACTTGGATTGAGCTAAGACTAGACATGTCTTCTCATTTCATTTTCCTGAGTGCCATTTTTATGTCCTCATATAGCATACCAGTACCAGAGTTCAAATGTAGTGGTTTCATTGTCAATAATGAGGATAATTATAGAAACATTTACACATATGTTTCAATTTACATCTATTTATTGTCCTAATTTCATAAATAAATGTTCTCAGGATGAATTGGTTTAACTGAAAAGCACTGTGGTGTAACATAGATGTGGCAAAATCAGGGCAATACTCTCTAGAGTCCAAACCAGATTAAAATATAATTAGGTGTCATATGAGCAATAAGAAGGCAGACTAGATATTTTCTCTGATGCCCATGACCTTTTAAATCCCTTCAAAACAGAAATTATATGCTGAAGATAAAGCAACTTCAACTGTTTCCATGGTCCAGAATACCCAGAATCCAAAAGAAGGTTACAGATGCTCACTGACCCTGAGTTCATTAAGCACTCCTCTCCCACTTACCATGCTACTGGAAGTGAGGTTACATTAGTACACCCAAGGACATGACACAGGTTTATATCAAAACCCATCTCAACATCATGGTCCTTCCTCCCTTTTTCTAGTACCATAAAAACTCTGGCTCTAGACTATGGAAGTTTCCTTGGACCTCAACAGCCAGCTTGGCCGCAACCCTTCAGGAGCTAAAGCCTGCCAGGGGTTGCAACCAGGAAGCAATAAAGCTATAAAGCTCTGAACTATAAAGCTTTGAACTGAATTAGGAAGAGGGGTAATGGGTAAGGGAAATAGGTTCTGCCAGTACCAGGAAAAACAGGCTCTGAACTACTCTGCTAAGGATTAGAGAGAGTGGAATAGGTCACCAGAACAGGATACTATGCTTATAGGGAGCTGTGCAGTCTTCCACCAACCCTGAAGAAGAATGCAGCATCCAGGTGGGGCCAGTTCTGACCACCTAAAAGTAAGCTGGGGCAGACACCTAGGCTGGTGAACAACAAATTGTCCAATGTGGGAAGAAGCTGAGACACTGAAATCTAAAACCTAAGGAAACCATAATCAAAGGAGGGGAGGGAGTCAGAAGTGAGCAATAAGGGAAATTGGTGGGGAGGGGCCAAGAGAAAGAACTGAACGGAGAATGAACAAATATACCAAATATTACAGGAAGAAGAAACAACATAAACAGATAAACCAACAGAAACAAAACAACAACAGAAGGAAATATAGCCTCTAGATCTAATAAATGAGTTCAGGTATTTATGAATAAATACTACAAAATGATGGAAAATGATCCAATATTTGATGAGACAAAATCCCATGGAATTTGAGGACAACATGGAATCACAACACATTGTTGCTGAGTGGTTTAAAAGAAAAATGAGAGTTATAAGAACACAATTTACAGCCTGCACAACAAAAATAATGAGCTAGAATAGAAAAACTTGAATCTACAATGGCAAGTCTCACAAAAGAAACAAAGGAGAGAACAACAGATTGGAAATGCGAATACACAGAAGTGAAAGTCAATCTAGAAGAAGAGAAGCAAAAAAGAAGAGCATTAAAAGAAAATATCCTCATGATGCAAGCAAAACATATGTATCTTGAAGACAGGATGTGCAGAATCAACTTAAAGATCCTAGGAATCACAGAAGAACGTGACAAGACAAAAAAACAAAAACCTTATCAACTACCCAGAACTTCTGAACATAGAAACTGAAATTCCAGTTGAAAGAATTCAGATTTCCTCCAGAAAAAAAAAATGCTGTAAACTCTAAGACACATAATGGTTAAATTTAACAATTCAATTCAGAAACAAATTCTGCAAGTCATCAGCAGAAAGACCTTCAAATACAAAGGAAAGGACATCTAAATAAAGTAAGACTATTTCATATCTACTAGAAAAAGGAGGCTAGAATGGAATACTGTGTTCTGAAGAGCACTAGAGTTCAGGATGTAGCCCAGGTTGACCTATCTTGCAAATCTGAGCTTAACTATACAAAACGGAAGATGGACATGCAATAATAAAGAAGAGTTTGAAAGATTTTCAGAAAGGAAACCAGAACTGAAGAGATTATTTACTTCCCAAATATCCCAGAAACAGATCTCAGGAGTAAATAAATACAAACAGCAACAGCAGTAGAATGACAACAGAAAGAGCAGTAAGGGACTTCTTCCTAGATGTACATGAGGAGACAGGCATAAATGTGGAAAGGTGGTAGAGGTACCAGTGAAGAGGCAAACAGGGAGCATTATGAACAGAACCTGATGGCATATCATCTACAGGTAAATTGTTTTGTTTTATTTTTGGTGGATTACATGCATTACAACATGGGAGGGTATGTGAAACTTGGGTAGGGGAGTAAGAAAACAGAAAAGAGTGATGTTCTGGGCTCAAATCAAGGGATAGTAATGGGAAGGTGAACCTCTGTGGTCTCGGAAAGAGAAGGGTTTACAGGGAAGTGGGTGAAGAGGAAGACAGAAAAACTGAAAAATGAAGAAAAGGAAGAAGACCTTACCTTGGGGGCATGAGGGAGTTCCACAGAGGATTGCCCCTATGGGTGAAGGTAGATGAGGATATTACATTGGATGAGACCTGAGGGATCTGGAACCTGAAAAACCTATTTGCCTTAGGGGGAGGGAGACTTGGAGTCCCCGAGGGTAACTATCACCTAGATGAAGAATACATGGACACAGGGAGGATATACTGCCAGACAAATGTAGGGGAAAAAATGGTAACAAAAGAGAATATAGATCGGGGAGGGAATGCCCTACCATTGGGCTATGTCCTTTCTGATACCTGCAGTAACTGGCATTGTTCTAAAAGTGAGGCACAATGGAAAAACAGAATCCATGGGGTAAGCCCTAATAAGCAGTGGCAGAAAGTACCTAGATGGTAGAGCCTAGAATGGATACCTTGGAAGCTTTGATTATATGAAGAATAAAGAGAAATAAATAAATAAAGAGAAAGGAGAGAGACCAGATGATTACAGGGGTCATGAATCAGAGAATGAAGGTCTAGAGTAAACAGGGAGAAAAGACAGATAATGAAGAGAGTGAAAGAAATCCTTTTAGGAAAAAGTGAAAAAAATAAAATTTAAAAGCTGATGAACAACACTAGCTTAAGAGGAAGAAAGGAAGGGGCAGTCTACCTGACTACTGAGTAGGAAAAATGAAGAAAAAAAATATATATATATAATCAGATAAAAGCAGGAAAGAGGAATCAATACACTAAAGACAAAGGGTCAACAAACAAAAGGAGGGAACCAAGGGTGAGTAGAAGAGAGCCAGTGGGAACAAGACCACCTTAAAAAAAGATTAAAATAAAGCAATTGAAAGAACATAATACTGAGGGTGTTTTGAAATAATAAAAATAATAATACAAATAATACAAAAAGGGGTGTTTTGAAAAATAATTTAGAAATAGAGAAAAATATAAACCTAACTCTTATAACTTTAAATGTAAATGTAAATTAAATTAAAAAGAATGACAGATTGGCTAAGAAAACAAAACCCTACAATCTGTTTACTAGAAACACATTCAGGGCAGCTACATGACTCAGTGGATAAAGTGCCAAGACCGGATGCAAAAGGACCTGAGTTCAAATGTGGCCCCAAGATACTAGTTGTGTAACCCTGGGCACGTCACTAAACCCTGTGTGGCCTCAGTTTCTCATCTGTAAAATACTCTGGAGAAGGAAATGGACAACCACTCAAGTATTTTTGCCAAAAAACCCCAAATGGGAACACAAAGCTTTGGAGACGACTCAACCACAACAAAGAAACACACTTAAAGACACATGCAAAATAAAACTGAGGAGACAGGGCAGAAAATCTCCTATGCGCCAAGTGAATCTAAAAAAAAAAGCAGAATTTGCCATCACTCTATCAGACAAAGCAAAAATAAACATTCAAGAAATTTTTTAAAAAGGATTTACAAGGAAACTATATTATATTGAAAGGAATATATCAGAAACAAATTTAAATACTCCAAATGCCTTAACATCCAGATTATAATGGAAGCATCTGAACTTCAAGAAGACACAGACAGTAACACAGTAATGACGATATTTTAATATCCTCTCTCAGTTTTAGATAAGTTTAACAGAAAGATAAACAAAAGGGAAAATATGAAACCAAACAAATTTCTGGGGAAACTAGAGTGAAAAACGCACAGTTTTCTAATGGACAGCAAGAGAATATCCATATTTCTCTTTTTAAAAAACTGACTACGTACTAGGGCACAAAGATATTATAGACAACTGCAAAAAGGCAGAAATAGTCAATATATCCTTTATAAGCCACAATATAATAAAAATGGAATTTTTTTCAGCCACCACAAACAAAGACACAAACCCAACTGCAGACTTAACAATGAAATCTTAAATAATGAGTAGGTTGAAGAAGAAATCATAAACAATTAATATTTATGTAAAATAAAATTATAATGACAAAGCAGCCTACTCAAATTTCAAAGATGCTGCTGCTATAAAGCATTCTTCAGTGGAGAAAATTTATTTCAAAATAGAAAAATGGGAAGGTTAATGAACTGATGGTACATTTTTTAAAAGTTGTAAAAATCAACAAACATACAAATTAAGTACAAGAGAGGAGATATCAAAAATTAAGAGGGGAAATAAATTAGAAACAAAAAAATCATAGTAATGATAAATAACACTAAAGCTGGTTCTTTGAAAAAGACTTAATTGATAAATGCTTAGCTAATGTGATTAAAAAGAAGAGAACAGAAAATCAAATCAATAGGATAGGCAAATGAGCAAATGGAAGTTACAGCAAAACCAGAAGAAATAAAAAGAATAATCAGAACATATTATGCACAGTTATGTGCTAACAAAACTGAGAACATAAAAGAAATAGCGGAATAACTTTAAAAATATTAAACACCCAAACTTTCAAATGACTATATAAGTTGTTATCCTTCATTCTCAAAGAACAAAATAATATCACTATGGTTGAATCAAGGTACAGTGTCTCCAACTGTGGTTGATCAGACCAGTATGTACTTGGAAGGCTCTACCACAGGTCTGGCACAAATAGTCTATATGGACATTTGGAGTACAAATGTCTCTACATGTGTGCATTTCCCGTTTCCTTTGAGCTACTGCAATTCTGCTTTGCTCACAGAGCACAGTGTTTCTTTGATGCGAGCAACCATGTTGGGCAGGTCTGTGCCAGTGCTTCCCATATCTCACAGCTGATTCCAAAGTTCTCCAGAGAGACTTTCAGTGTCCTTGTATCACTTCTTCTAACCTCCATGTGAACATCTGCCTTTTGTTAAATTCTCCACTTACCTCTTAAGTAAAGGTAAGTTTGGCATTCAAACAACATGGCCAGCTCATCAGAGTCGCACTCTCTGCAGTAAAGTTTGAATGGTTGGCCTTTCAGTTTCAGAAAGGACTTCAGTGTCTGGTACTTTACCTTACCAGGTGATTTTCAGAATCTTCCTAAGACAATTCAAATGGAAGGGATTCCATTTCCTAGCATGGCTCTGGTACACTCTCTAGGTCTCACAGGCATACAACAATGAAGTCAGCACAAGGGTTCTGTAGACCATCAGTACAATAGGCAGTCTTATCTTATCTCTTATCTCCCCCATACTTTCCCAAACACTGAATTAGCTCCGGTCAACCTCATCATCTGTGTGAACATCCCTGGAAAGTACACTGACAAGATAAGTAAACTTATCCACAGCGTTCAAAATTTTTCCACTTACTGTAACCAATGGTTCCAAGTCTGGATGAGGTGGAGCTGGTTGGTGAAGAACCTGTATTTCCTTAGTGTTGCTAGGTCAAAATTAGCATGAGGCAGAGGACTGATCTATACGTGGTTGCATCTAAGCCTCAGAGGCTGCACTGAGTGCACATGCACCAATTCTCCCTCCACTTAAGTCTTGGCTTGTAGCCTTTTCAAATGAAGTAATTTACCATGAGTGTGTTAGCTGATCTTGATGTCATTTTCATCGTCACTGAAGATGTCTGACTATTGCTGAAAACATCACGCAAAAAAACACAGGAGCAATATACATCCCTGCTTCACTCCACTGGTGACTGGGAAAGCTCAAGAGCATTGTACATTATCCAGAAACCATGCAAACACGTTGTCATTAAAATGGCATAAAATATTGATGAACTTCTCAGGGCAACAAAATTTTGTTATGATTTTCCACAAGTCCTTAAAACCGACAGTATCAAAGGCCTTGGTCAGATTGACAAACATGAACAAAATTCTGCTCCTGGTATTTCAGAAGACCAGAGAGAGATCTTCCATAACCCAATATAAGAAAGGAAATAGATCTAGCTGTAAAGGAACTACCAAAGGAGAAAAGAAACACAAAACTCCTGGACCTGATGGATTCATGAGAGAATTTTATCAACTTTTAAAGAATAGTTAATACCCACACTTTACAAATTATTCTCAAAAACAGAAAAAACACTACCAGAATCTTTTTATGAGACAAATATAGTTCAAAACCAGGAAAAAGATAGAATGGGGGAAAATATATATATAATTAATGAAAATTACAACAAACATTTTAAACAAAATTCTATCAGATTACAGCAATTTGTTCAAGAAATCATTAATTATGATCAACTAGGATTTATGCCAGGGATATAAGATGATTCAACATCAGGAAAAAATAATTAACTATGTTAAATATAATTAATTAAAATAATTAACTATATTAAAAACCAAAACATCTAAAACCACATGATCATCTCAACAGATGAAGAAAAAGACTTTGACAAAGTACAATACTCATTAATGCTAACACCCCCTACAAAGTATAGGCATGATCAGATGTGTTTTCTAATGTCATAAAAAGCATCTATCGAAAATCAAAAACAAGCATCATATGCAATGGGGATACACTATAATCTTTTCCAACAAATATGGGAGTGAAGCAAGGATGCCTATTCTTCCCACTATTATTTTATATAGTTCTGGAAATGCTACCAATAGCAATAAGAAAAGGGGAAATAAGTAAAGGAATAAATATAAGTAAAGAGATGGAATTATTCCTATTCGTTAATAATATGATGGTTTACTTGGAAAACCCCAAGGAATCACCAAAGATATCAACAGAATTAATAGACTCAGCAAAGTTGTAGGCTACAAAACAAATGCACAAAAAATCAAGAGCATTTATATATAAGAATTAAAAAAATATAAGAAGCAATAAAAGAAAGTCCTGTTGCAAATAACTATAAAAGGCACAAAATATTTGGAAACTAACCTTTCAAAGTACACAAAAGACCTATATAGATTAAATTACAGCGTTCTCCTTAAAGCATTAAAAAACAATCTAAACAGCTGGAGGAATATTCAAAACTCATGGCTAGGCCATGTCAATATAATAAAAATGATAGTACTAGCAAAATTAATTCACACTTAAGACTATACCAATCAAATTACCAAGTTTTATAGAGCTTGATAAAATAATAAAGTTCATTTGGAAAAACACTTTAGAATATCAATGAAAATTATGAAAAGAAGTACAGATGAAGAGGGAATAGCCCTTCTAGATCTCAAACTATATTTTAAAGCAGCAATCATCAAAACCAATTGCTATTGGTTAAAGAATAGAGAGATCAATCAATGGAACAGACTAGACAAGGGAGATTCAGAACAATAAACCTCAATAACCCAGAATTTGATATCATAGAAAAATAAGTTAATTAAGAGAAAATTCCTTATTTGATAGAAACTACTGGGAAAACTGGAAAGTAACATGGCAGAAATTAGGCTTCAACCAACATCTTATATCACACTTCACAAACATTCTAAAATGGATATGAGACATTAATATTAAAGGTCATAATATTAAAAAAAGTTAGAGACAAACAGATCATGTATTTCTCACAGCTGAGAGACATTCCTTAAACAAAGAAGAGATAGAGGCAACTATAAAAGATAAAACAGATAAATTTGATTACTTCAAACTGAAAAGCTTCTTAGACAACATTAATGTATCTAGTATAAGAAGGGAAGTGGTAGAAAGTGGGGAAAACTTTATATCAAAATTCTCTGGTATGTGGTAGCTAAGATATTACACAAACACACACATGCACACAAACACATGCACACACACACACACAAAACCATTTCCCAAAAGATAAATGATCAAAGGATATGAAGAGTTCTCAAAAGAGAAACTGCGAAGAACTCACAACCTCATTAAAAAATGCTTCAAATCAGTAATAACAGAAAAGCAAATCAAAACAACTGTTTTATCTGATACCTCAAATTGGCAAAAATGACAAAAAACAGCAACAATCTTTGTTGGAGATATTGTGAGAAGATAGGCACACTAATACATTATTGGTGGAGCTGTGAAGTAGCAAATCATTTGGAATTCTGCAAAGAAAGTGTGCCCATACACTTTGAACCAGAATTAAATTAAATTAAATTAGAAGTCAATTAAACTTAAACTCCAACGAAGTGGTCAATAAGAAAAAAAAATCCTCATAAGCTCCTAAATATTTATAGTAACATTTTTTTGATATCTAAGAATTTTAAACAAAGTAGATATCCATCAATTGGGGAATGGTGAAACAAATTGTAGTATGTGAATGTAATGTAACATTACTGGGCTGTTAAGAAATTATCTATATGATGGATAAAGAGAAGCATGAAAAGAGCTATACAAACTGATGCAAAGTGAAGTCAAGGCAAGAAAACAAATGTATACAATAACTACAACCCTGGAAATGGAAAGAACCATGCACCAAAAAAAAAAAAAATCAAAATTAAATGATCAAATAGGACTCAAATGAAGAGATATAAAAAGATACACCCAACTTACTACTTCATATGGGTGGGAGGTCCACAAGTACTACACACTGTATGTGTTTTGGGACTTTTTCAATGTATCAATTAGTTGTGCTGATTTTTTTTCCCTTTACAAAAATATTGTCATATGAAGTGGCTCTCAGGAAGGGGAGAGATATATGGGATACTATGGTGATGGAAGAAACAGAAAATATCAATAAAAATTTATCTTTAAAAATATAATTGGGAAATGTTTGACAAAATAAATTTTAAAAAACACAGCTAATGTATGGTTTAATATATGGTTTGCCACTCTAGAGATCCTTATGTATGTGTTCCCCTCCTCCTTTCTATTTGAGTTTGATGTTGTTCAGTTATTTCAGTTGGGTCCGACCCCATTTAGGGGTTTCTTGGCAAAGATACTGGAGTGGTTTGCCATTTCCTTCTCAGCTTATTTTACAGATAAGGAAACTGAGGCAAAGAGGGGTAAGTGACTTGCCTAAGGTCAGTTATTGTCTGAGATCGGATTTCAACTCGTCTTCCTGACTCCACACCAGGCACTCTATCCAACTGTACTACCTAGCTGCCCCGAATTTCATACCACTGGTATATCTGACAGTGCCCTAGACTTGGAAGGCCACACAGAGTTGCATTCTAATCCTGCTTCACTTAGTAGCGGTGTGTCAAAAGGCAGGTTACATAACCTTTCAGAGAGCCTGTTATCTCTTTCTTATATGGTTTCCTCTAGATTCTCTCCATCTTATTGTCACACAGATATGAACAGAATACTACAGATGTGACCTAAACAGGGTAGAGTACAAAAGAACTATCACCTCCTTATTTTCAGAAATTATAATCCAACCCAAGATCGTGTTAGCTTTTCAGGTTGTCATAAAACAGATTCATTCATTTACATTTCATTAAAATACTCAGATTTTTTTTCAAACTGATACATGATCATGTCTCCCTCATTCTTCTCATAAAGCTAATTTAACCCCAATATTTTATACTTACCCATATTAAATTTTGTCTTCTTACGTTCACCCCAATGCTCTCATCTGCCCAGAAACTTCTTTGACACTGTCATCTAGTCTATAAAGCTGTTTTGTAACATCTGCAAATTTGATGGGCATGCCTTCAAATCCTTTTATTTAAATCAATGATAAAAATATTAAAAGTACAGACCCTTTGAGCACTCCTCTTAAGACTTCCTGCCAACCTGACATTGAACCACTAAGGACTACTTTTGTGAGTCCAACCATTTAACCACATCTAATTTTTATTGTGCAGTTCATATTTCTCTTGATCTTTTCTACAAGAGCATAAGATATTTTATCAAATGCTTTGCTAAAATCTAGACCTACTAATTTAGTAACCACACTTTAAAAAAAAAGGAATGTTTGCCTAGGCATGCTCTTTTCCTGCTGAAGCCATACTGGCTCATTAAAGTCACAATTTCCTTGTCTAGATGTTCAATAACCATCTCTTCTAAAAATCTATTCTAGAATTTCCCCAGGAATCACGATCAATAACAGTGGTCTATGGTTTGCAGACACTATTTTCTTCCTTCTACTATATAAAAAATTCTCATATTTGCCTTTTTCCAGCCCTGCCCTACCTGTCTCATTCCCTGGAATCTTTCAAATATTGTAAATAGAAACTTATACAACACTTAAAGGCTTGCAAAGTCCTTTTTTGATCCTTACAACCCTGTAAGGTCGGTGCTATTAGGATCTCCACTTCATAGAAGAAAAAACCGAGGCTGAAAAGGTTAAGAAATTTGCACGGTGTCACACAGCCATTGTCTGAGGCTGGAGATTTGAATGAATTCAGGTCTTCCTGACCTCAGGTCCAATGTCCTACCCGCTGCACCCCCTAGCTGCCAAACATTTATAACGGCTCAGCAACCATACTTACCACCTTTCAGGACTGAGGAATGAGATCACTTGGGGGGGGCAGGGAGTGTCCTAAGGCAATTTCTGTTTTGGTTCCTCTGGTGTGACAATTTTTTGTGTTAACTTCAAGTTATAGTAATAAAGTCATTATCATGATCTTTATCCGCTTCCCATTTTTCCTTATTTAGACATCTGGAGCTATTAGAAAGGTCTAGTGTTTTCTTAATGTTGTTTCTTGTTATAAATGTTAATGCTTAGCTTTACTCTAATCAGTTAATGATCTAACCTAAAGCATTTCCCCTCTGCTAAGATAGGTTCGTGTTTAGTGAAATACTTAGAGCTCACCATATCTGGCACCATCCAATGCTTTTCTTAAAAGTAATCACACAATATAGGTGGGGTGCTTCTAAATCTATAAACCTTTGATTTTGTTCATTTGAAACTGTATTTTCCATGTATTCTTTCTGACATCTTCCTCATGCCCACCTTTACAATGAAGTCAACAAGCACCAAGCTATATGTCGCACTTAGTTTGGAGCAGGGGTTCTCAACTTGTTTTATGTCATAAGCCCCAGTCAGGTGAAACCTATACTTTTCAGAATTGTTTTTAAATATAAAAGGACAAAGGAAATGAACTCTATTGAAATACTTATAAAAATGTTTTTAAACATATGGATAATAGGTTAAAAACACCTCATCTGAAAAGTATCAACATTTTTTACAGATTTTATCTACCTGAATCTTTTGCAACAGATGCTGGAAGATAAGCAACTTTCTTTGTGGTGGTCCTCAATCAAACTTTCAAGTTTGCACAGGAAAGCAAGATGACCAAATGCCCTATAAAATACTTTTTGTTGTCTTTGGATGTGCAATGAAAGCAAGTTCCTAACTACTCAGAATCTCTGAGCCGTTCTGCTTACCTATAACTTCGTCTGATTTTATTAAAGTGAGAAAGTATGTAGATGTAGCTCAGTTGCTCTAACAGTGTATCATCTTGTTGATCATTAAAAAAAGTTGTTGAATTGAATATGAACAATTAAATCCATGTTTGCAGACAGTCTGTTGTTAGCACTCTCTGCCCTCCCTCCCCCCTTTATTCTGGCCATTTGTTAAACTCTCACTGTGGAAGCAGAGGTGACACACAGGACTAAGTAAGTACCATTTTGCATTTTGATTTGCTTCATGAGCTACCATCGGTGAATAATTCATTACCCAGTGGTCAACTTACCTGGTAATGAGTGGATGAATGTTTATGAAAAATATTTTTAAGGATATTTTAAAATGATACATCGACAAATTATTTCAATCAATTCACCCAACTATACTTAACCAGACTGATCCCCTAATATCTGGATCTCCAGAACCTCTGGGATCTTAGAAGGTTTTTTTTTAGTAGGCCACATCTTTACAATCACCCAACTGAAAGGTGTGGAAAATATAAGCAGATACTTACTTATTGCTAGTTGATTACAAAAAGGTATTCAATTAAATAAGGTATCTCCCATGTTAACAGTGCTAAGATTCCTAGCTAGTTGTAACAACAGATAACTTTGTTCAATGCTCTTGTTACAGAAAATAAAGATTAAAGAGGAATGGCCACTCCTAAGACAAGTGAGACTGTATGGGTGCTTTTTTGCAGATGACATGTTGATTACATTTACTTCTTCAAACACTATGAGACACCTAAGAAAATAGTCTAGAAATTCAAAAAGGAAAGTCAAGTAGAGGAAGAACATTTATTGCCTATTTATTGACCATACATGGATAACTGATGGATTCATCAATACATTACCGTTGGCAATGGCCTGGGCCCAGAATTAAATAGGTGAAAGCCAGTTCAACTATGTACTGATATTAAACAGCATACTCCCTTTATCATCTGTTTGTCCTTTGTTTTCAAAGAGGACCATGACATCAGGGAAATGATGCATGACTTGTAGCTGACTTAGAGTGAGGGAGGGCTGTGCAAGGTCACCAGTCTCACTTTCTCCTCCTGAGCCATCTGGGTCTAGTGACCACATACTCATCAGGATGACTGGAGAGGGCGCAGGATGTTAATGGGAGACCCTTGCACTTTTAGGCTAAGGCCTTTTCAGGTACTCACTCAGAGTGAGGTAACATCCATTCAGCAAATAGGCCTCTTTAGGGAGTAAAGGGATGGCCCCTTTATTTAGGAAAAAATTCAAGCCGAGAGGCAAAGACCCTCAGAGTTGCTATTCCAAAGAGAAACAATTACCACTGACTTTTATTCTAAGCCAGGAAGGCCCAAAACACAGCTATTAAAGTGGCCCTCAGGCAGGGACCTATTGTGGAACTGGGTTTAAGGTTTTGTGAGAGAAAGACAGGAAGGGAGATAGGGAGAGAAGCAGAAGGAAGGAAGGGAGAGAGGAAGGAAGGAAGGAAGGAAGGAAGGAAGGAAGGAAGGAAGGAAGGAAGGAAGGAAGGAGGGAAGGAGGGAAGGGAGGAAGGAGGGAAGGGAGGAAGGAAGGGAGGAAGGAAGGAAGGGAGGAAGGAGGGAAGGGAGGAAGGAAGGGAGGAAGGGAGGAAGGGAGGGAGGAAGGGAGGAAGGAAGGAAGGAAGGAAGGAAGGAAGGAAGGAAGGAAGGAAGGAAGGAAGGAAGGAAGGAAGGAAGGAAGGAAGGAAGGAAGGAAGGAGAGGATGAGGTGAGTTAGGAAGCTAGATGAGACCCCATTCAGGTAGCTCCATTACTCACAGGTTGGTTGTCCTTTGTTTTTGAAAAGGACCATGACTTCTTAAAAATGCCTATTCACCAAATGGGCATTACTTCCTAGGTAATACCTAGGTGAGTACCTGAAAAGGCCTTGGCCTAAAAGGGCCAAGGTCTCCCACTGCATCCTGGGCCTTCTCCAAGCATCCTGATGACTATCAGGTCAAGTGAGGTTGGTGACCTTGCATAGCCCTCCCTCACTCCAATCAAAGTCAACTGCAAAACATGTCATCATTTCCCTGATGTGTTGGTCTTTGAAAACGAAGGACAAATAGAACCTGTGACTAGACCGAGCTGCCTGAGTGGGAATGGGTCACTTGGTTCGTTCTCTCCCTCTCCCTTTCCTGCTCCTCTCCAAAGGAAGGTAAATTTTGATGGCCAGAGCTGCCCATTTAGGTTTTTAGCTGCCCATTAGGGTTTACTAGCTAGATTTCTTTTTCTTTCTTCCTTCCTTCTTTCACAAAACCTTAAACTCCAGTTCCTTATCACTAGTACTTAAAACAATTTGGGAGTTCCAGCCAACAACAGACATTGCAACCTATCTATGTCTGCCCATCCTATGCTATGTGGGATCCACTCAACATGCTAGAGTACAAGGATAGCAATGAAGCACTCTGACTCATCCTTTGCTTTCACCAGGTTACTACCCCATCTTTTCTTTCTGAAATACAATTTCTTGGTGACATTCTTGTTAATCTTTGGAATTCTTCATTGGTTTATATGTGGCAACTTGCTCACACCCACCATGTCTTTCTATTGCCCTTTGTGTGATACTCATCTTCACTTCTTCAGAGGCAGTGGTATTCTAGGTCTTATTGTCATATAGCAATTCTGGTAACATATTTCTACTGAAAAGTTGGGCATTTGCTCTTTTAAGAAATGGAGTCAGCAACCAAATCAGATCTTTTTAACGTTACTTAGTAATGCTTTTTCACTGCGGCTATATGGCTGACAATCATGGAGCACCACAATCTCAGAAGAATCCAAATTGCCACTACCAAGGGCAATAGAATGGCATATGACGCAAGTAGGCCATAGTATATATATCAGCATTGACTTGTTCCAAGAAACATTATATAAGTTATCAAGGAAATGTATAATCAGAAAAGAGTGGGCCAATCACATAGTAAGAACAAGACAGACAGTTTAAGTTTTGTACTAGTATCCACAAAATATAACCCAGAGAAGGTCTTTAAACCAGTAGGTACAGTCTACAGAGGACTTACGGAAAGATTCATTTAAGAATGGGAAATATGCACAAGAAGACATGGATCTACTCCACTAATAAATGCTTTGCTTCAAATTTAAATATAGTGAAAATTCACAGAATCCTATTTAAAGATCACCTCCTTAATTAATATCTTAATTTCTAAGTACTGACTAATTTCTGATAGAGGTAATCACTGCCTGTAAGACTGCAGAAAGCAATTTTAAGCTATAAAATGACATCTTTTAAAAACAGTAAGGTATACAAACGTATCACATTCTTATAGAAAACCTTGGCTTCTACTCCAAACTTCACTGTCCTCTAAGTCCTTTATGCAGTGTTCAATGCTTCAAAAGGATATATATCTATTTGAATTTTAGGTGACTTGAAAGAGTACAATCTCCACTTAAGGTTATCTACCAAAAAATACCACTTTTTTGTAGATGATCAGTATTTATATAAATATGCACATTTATATATAAATATATAGATGTATACAGAAGACAAAAATAAAGATGAAGTGTACTTTTAAAGGCATGTTACTAAACATCCCCAATTAATTCAGCCTTATAGAATAACATTTAAACAAAAATAAAAGAAAATGTAAAATGTATTCTTACCAAATTTCAAGGGAATGAAACATATGAAATACCTCATATTTTTACAGTACTTGTTCTCCAAATTACCCAAGAAAACCTGAAAGCTATTTATATGGGAAACTTCTATAATGGCTGGAAAATAAACCAAGAAAATAGGATAAACAGCAAGAGATAATCTTAAAGCTTAAACTTCCATTTTGTAAATGTTGTCAATATCCATTTGTTTTCCTTGAAAGTCAAAATCATACATAAAAGTTAGAATAGTCACAAATAGATTTAAAAATAATTTTATGTTTTGTATTTTCCTACATGGACTGCAATAGAAATATTAGAATATTATTAGAAATATTTTAAGGTAAAATGATTACTGATTAGTCATCCTGCACCAATCCCTATGGAAGGGCAAATCTGAAAAGTGAGCGTCAAGGGACAGTTCAGTTTTAAACATCTTAAACCAGAAGTAGAGTTCTATTATACCCCTTTCTAGGATTCATTTCTGCTGCCTCCCACCCCAAACCTTGATACCCTGAACAAGTAAGTGTCTCACAGCATCTCTTTAGCTGCACCTGAATAGGGCTCTCCGGAAGCTGGCCAAGTCTTGACTTTGACTTTTCCCCACTCTCATAACCTTTATGTTATACTCATATAACACTATTATGTGTATATAACAATAGGCACGTAGAGTCAGGTAGATACATAATGTGGGAACAAAGACTAATTCTTTCTGTTTTACTCAAGGACAGCCACAGGTGGGAAAACAATGAGGAAAAAAAGCAAACAAAATTTTAAGCATTAGCATATTTATCACCTAACTCCTTAAATATCTTTTTAATATGTGGTGAGCTTTTAAACTCTGATATCAACAATCAATTGCCTTTATCCACATTTCCCTATTTCAATTTCTCAGAGCCTACTACCTGAATTTAATTCCCTTAAAACCTTCTCTTCCCTTAAAACCTTCTCTTCCCTGACATGGTTTGGTGTTTTCCTTCCTAGCTTCCCACAAATGATGATGGTACAATATAGCACTTTGCAAAACAGTATGAAGCTAATTCTATGTGATAATTATGTATGACATAAAAGCCTTCAGAATTTGTGATGAATACTAGACTGCTACTTTACTCCATCTTTACTCCTGCTTTTGAAAGACCAAAAGCACAAATTACTATCTATGAACTCACACAAATTACAGCTGATAACTCAATTTCTTTAAGAAAAAAAAAGATAGGCTATCTTCTCTGCAAAAAAAAAAAAAGAAACTAAAAATTGCAAAAATGGTATCTGAATTTGCACCTAATTTAGGTGAACTGTGGTAACCATTTTAAACTCTTTCATTCCCTCAGATGGCAGATCCTATCAGGAAAAACAGTTAAGATTACCTAACTACTGATGAGGAAAAGGATAGCTGAAACTACCATCTAGAAGTAAGTACTTTTAAAGACCATCCAACTGTGGGTTTCTGCCAGTCTTATGGCTCAACAAATGAGTGGAAATTAAGAATGTCAATCAATATTCCAGTTTTCTGAATATACAAGATCAAATAGCACAAGTACCTAGAGATAAACATAAAGTTAGTCTTCTACTATGTTTATGTGATTTAGTGTTCTCTATTTTGTCCCACAACATAAATTAAACAGTACTCACTGATACACGTACATGCATACATTCATTCAAGTTATTATGACCTAAACAGATTTCTGAACATATGTATATTTAGGAACTTAATGAATAACTGACCATGACAACAACTGCTTCTCTAATCTAATGCAGAATGGGAAAAAAATGCTTAAAGGTTGTTCATAAAATGTCCCTTCAAAATGTAACTTTTGGAAAGGAAAGGAATACTACATCTAGACAATCAGTAAGCTGGTAAGAAAGTTAAATGATGGTACTATAAATCCCAAATAAAACTGAATGTCATGATATTTCTGCACTCAACAACTAACATTTGACATATCCTGAAACATTTAGTAAAATATTAGAAACAAGGTACCTTAGTAATCACCAACTACATACCAAAAGTTTATATTCTAAATTAAACACTGGTCTACAGAAAAAAATTGCTACATAAGTAACATTTATTAATGTTCTGCTGTATTTACAGTTTTAACATAGTAAAACTCAAATTTGAATTACCACTCGGCAGAAAGCACATCAGTCTACACTTACATTGCATCATAGTTTCTGCTAACACATTATAAAAGCAAGTAATACAACTTATTAGGGATCATCTCAAAAGTCCCAAAGTCAAAACTCTTCTTTCCCAATCCTCCAGTCTCTATTTCCAGAGATAATAAAGCAAAAATAAAGTAAGAGGAATCTGTTTCATGAGAGATGCAAAGAATTGTACTTACTAATTTTGTCATCTTTTGCCTTTGATAATATAACAATAGCATATGTAGTGAAAATGTTTACGAAATCCCAAAGTACTGAGTACAAAAGAAAAAGGTACTGTAAAATTTAGGTTACAGACTAATACTTGTACTACACCTTGCAAAAAAGAACACTCATTCAGACTACACCTTAAGTGAATTTTGTACTATGACTCTGTTTCCAGGTGTACACAAAACACAATTTAAGATTTATAGATTTATTTTTAACAGTGTATACGTATCATGTGCAGAAATGTAGTCTTAACAGTTTTCTAAACTTTTGAGAATATCCCTTCAAAATGGCCAGCATTATACATATCTTACACTGAAATATTTAATCCCAAATTCATTTTAAAATGGAGAATTAAATAAAGCAAGACTGCCCCCTACTGACTACAGGGACATAGCTCATGCTATTTTAAATGACTACAAACGATATATAAGGCATTATTAGTACATCACAGACTTGATTGCAATAGCTTTTTCAAACATTAACCACTAATGATTCAATGATTACAGAATTCTGCATTAACTATTAAAATTTTACACCTAAAAACAAATAAAGAGAAATGATCTTCAACAGTACTTTATTTATTTTTTAAAGCAGGTGATTATTTCTTCTGTGTTTTGAGTCTTGATTCACTTCCTGCAGGTGTCCTGTTGCTTCTTGAGAGAGAATTCATAAATGCAGGAAGACATTTGCCAGAAAACATCTGTCAGAAAAAGGATATTGAATATTGAAACTATAGTTAGATTGCTATTTTGGTGAAGAGAAGGATGTAGTGCACAAAAGAATGCAGGATGTTTGTAGACATACAAAATGAACCTTAACATTGTTGTAGGATTACTATACACTGATGTCACAAGTCAACAGTTAAACATTTATTATTAAATTAGATAATTTTAAAATTTAATAAAGCCTCCAGAACTGAGATTCGTAGAAGGATATGCTTGCTTTCTCTAAGGTCTTTTCCCTAAGGTTTGTGACAGGAAGTGCTGTGTAGCTGACAGTGCCAAACGTAGAAGTCTAAAGAGATGACGTATGTTTAAATCCAGTGCTCGGCAGCTGTGTGAGGACAGGAAAGTCACTTCCTCTCTCTAAGCCTCAGTTGTCTCACCTGTAAAATGAGGATAATAGCTATGCTACCTACACTATAGGGTTGTTATGAAGATTAAATGAGATATGCATGTAAAGCAACCCTAAAATGTTAGTGCATTATTATTACTGGATGCTCCTGGCTTCACAAACTCATGTACAAGAGGCCATGCAAACAGCCATTCATTCACACCATATTTAAAGAACTTTGTGGGCAATATTTTGCATCCAACACGAAAGTAAGTGAGTCTTCATCCTTGAAGGTGTTCCAACAGAGGCTGTGTAACCTTTGGGATTCCTTTTGTGTAAAGGGTGTACTGCAATGCTGCTGAAGTCCCTTTAACTCAGAAATTCTGTGATTCTGAATACTTTAGCATATTTCTGGAAATTATGCTTTTTTTAACCTCAATATACAACTTAGGGATACTGTGACTACCACCTTTCTGGCCCAACTCTACATAAGCGCTGAATCAGTGACAAGGCTTAGTTTTTGTTGGTTTTTCCCCTCAAGACCACTACACTTTGTCATAAGGAATCTTGGCACAATGGGGAAAAGTCAGGAGATTTGAGAATGTGAGAAGGCCTAAGTTTTATATAAATGGCACACCTAGCAAAACACACTCTAAAGAAATTCGTTGTCAAATGAACAAATAAAATCTAAGTGAATTCTAAGTGGATGGGGTGGAAATTTCAAGAAAAATAAGTTTCTCCCTTCCTCTCCCCTTTTCAATTTTTGAAACTTTGGTCTTAACTTAAACACAAGAGTGGCATGCAGCATACTGTATGGAAAGAATTTTGCATTTGTAGTCAGAGGACCTGAGTTCAAATACCCAGCTCTGCCCCACTCTACTTATATAATCTGGGGCAGATCCTTCATTCTCCCCCACAGTTTCCATCTATAAAATAAGGTTAGAAGAGATGATCTCTAAGATGTACCTTCCCTTTCCAGTTCTAAATGAAGGAAATCATGAAAGGTTAACTTTACTTAGGACAGGTAAGCACATCAGAAAAGGAAATGTAATGACATTTAGGAAAATAAACAAGTGCAAAAGACACACAGATGGAAAAATGGTAGGCTGATACCAAAGGTAGACTTTGCAATGAATTTTTTATTCATTCCTATTGCTGTTTAAAGTAAATTAATTTTATTAGTTCCCATTACTATATACAAACTCATGAAATAAGTACTACTCTGTCACAACATTAAAGTTCACTAACATATGTGGTATAGTTCAGATAACAACATTAGCCTTTCACTCAAAGGCTCATACTACTTCAAGCTTAGGTAAATTAGTTTTGCTAGATTTCTTAAAGTCAGGAGAGCCATATAGTAAACATTAAAGAAAATTGAGACAGCTTGTCAAAGGGTGACGAACTACTTTACTAATACCTTGTGTACTAAAAGTTACATGCTTAATTCTCAAGCTAACACTCAAGCAACTTATTAGCCAGGGCAATGAAGACAAAGACAGAAGTGCTCATGATGAAACTGATAACAAGAAAGGTTGATCTTATGGAATATTAATATCATGTTGAATGAGTAGATCAGAGACAGCACTGTGGAAATGAAAGGATTTCTAAAACTTTGATATACAGGTCATAAGACAAGGTATGTGACTAGATTTCTTAATCTTCAGTAGAAAAAAAAATAATTTTTGAGGCATTGTACAAAATGTTATATTTTCAGCAAGGCTTAAATGGAAATTTTAACTTCTCTACTTTAAAGTTACATATTCCAATCATTCAAACCTAGAACAAACTTTTTTCTTAAAAAAAAAAAAGCAGAAAAGCATATATTCATTCTTAATAAAGGAAAGGGGATTAAGGTGTTTATGCCTTCATTTTAACTAACCACAGAACAAAGCCAGGATTTTGTGTGTCAGGAGACACTGGGCCAATTCCTAGCAGTTATTTTTCTAACCATGATATACCCTAATTCATTCTATTCAGGAATGATAAACATAAGAACCCATCTCTGTAATCTATGATGTAATTAAATGGATGGTTTTTAAAAGACTGATTGTATGTTTCATATATACAAATGGTCTCAGGAGTATTGAAAAGTTTTGATTATATTTATTTCACAAAATTAGACAGGGATTTTTGAAACTCATGTACATACGAATTAGTAAATTAGTCCTCTGCATCAAGAGGACTTACACTTTTTAAAACAGATCCCAGCACTGCTATTTTGGACCTATTCTCACACTACATTGGCTTCACTGAAAAATGAGTTATCCCCTTTAAATTCCAGAACTTTGTTTTTTATGGAAATATTTCTAAAATGTATTCCACATTTTTCCACCTTCTTAAGTAGAGTACACTGAACATAATTTAACCTTATTCTAATTACTCATCACTATTAGCATAAATTATTATATTATGGAACAACATCTACAGGGGCTCACTGCTCTACCTAAGTTCTTATGTCTTTTTTTTTTGGACATTAGTGCGACAGAAAGAATAATGGATTTGGTTGGAGTCAAGGCCTGTGTTCAAATCCCACAACTAACTTGACCTCTCTAGGTCTGTTTCTTCATTTGTAAAATTAAGGGACTGGACCAGGTAGTCTCTAAAATTAACCTTCCGACTCTTAAATCTGTGATTCTGGGATTTCAGTCCCTATGCCAAATTTCACCTTCCCTTTTCTTGATTTGCTATGGGCTAAAAAGCTAATAATAAGTGTTAAAATAAGAGTAAGAGTTGAATGAAGGTGTTTCCTAGGAGTACACTTCATCATGAGCTTTACTGCAGAGTCTTTGTGATATCAGTTTCAGCAGCTCACAAGTTTTTTTAGATTACTTCTTAGTCTCAACTATGTTCCAGAAAATTGAAAGCTGCCAGATTATATAATATCTATAGAAGACCAGTGAATGGCTAAATCCCAGTCCTTATAAGAAAGCTTCAACCTCCCTCTACAATGTTACCAATGACATTCTTGCCAAAGGATCAATCAATCAATCAAACAGTAAACACCTTGTTTAATGTCAATGCCAGTTGTTCTCTGACACCAGTGCACACGCACCACACCACTCTGTGCCAAGTACTACCTATTCTTTTGCTCTAGAAAAATTATTTAAAACATGTATACTTTGCCTTCTTTTCAAGAGTTAATATTTAAATCAATCATTTCTTAAAGATCAGTAGTTTCAACAAAGTTACAGCCATCTTCCAAATTTATTGAATTAAGTTTATTCTCTGCTACAAAGAAAATGAATATAAGTAGAAAAGCTTTCAGAAAATTTTCTACAAAAAAGCATTTGATTCAAAGGAACAAAATATACTTCAGAAGGTAAGGAGAGATACCTAAGAAGGTATCTTCTTTATAGAGTTATATGATAAATGTAAACTAAGAGATAACCCTGCTCCCTGATAATTTAAGAAGCACGAATTTTAAAAGGAGACATGTATTTACCAAAATTGTTTGTTTTGAATCATCAACACAAACAGAAGAGGAATCCCTATAAAGAGATTCTCTGGTTGCTCCTACTGAAGATGACATTGTGCTTATTGTAATTCAGAGCCCTTAAATACTATCAGGTATAATCATTAAGATCCCCGAATCCTCAAGGTGACTGGCCTCACAATCTAACTGAACACAAGAGAAACCAAGTGATGAAGATTTTAACAGAGAGATGGCATTCTACTGGGTCAGTCCCTCAGGACAAGCACTGCTGACAGATGCTAAGATAGGTCTAGAGCTCAACAGGAGATGAGGCAGGCTCACATTTTGAGAAAAACATAGTTATTTCAATGATCCCAAGTTATTCCTTGACATCAGTGAACACTCTTTTACCAGCAATGTTCTATTGATACACTATGTGACTACACACCATGGACACAACAATGAAAAGGTTCATAGTTGATGTAAACAGGATGAAATAATTTCCAATGATAAAGTACACTTGGGGTGGGCATAAAATGCATCATTGGGGAAGTGGTATTATAGGAAAAGTAGCTAGACTGATCATATGGGGAAACAGTGAGAGAGAAGAAGATATCCAAGGGTAGCAATAGTATGTACAGAATATAAATAAAGAAGCAGAGGAAAACCCATAATATCATGGCATGTTCCTCTATATATGGGAAGGGGTGTTTGAGAATAACATAGATTAGAAGGCATAGATAAATTGTAATATACTGTAGATAAGACCATAAAAACACTGAAAAACTCCAATGAAGCAATTTTGAACATATATGATTTCACCCATCCCTTCAAAGGGTGAAGTAAAATCAATTCTGTCGTGTAACACAGCTGTTCAGGCTTCTAAGGCTTACAAATAGAATTCCAAAGGCTATTTTAGTTCTACCCATTCAAATTTTATATCTCTAAATATTGCAGGAAGCACAGAATTACATTTACCAAAGGATTATTTGATGTGGTTGTTACTTTTGCAAAAAGAAACAACTAAATGCAATATATTATCCTCAATAGAAGTCTACCCTACAATTCTGCTAGGAATGTAGTTATTCTTAAAAAATACTCTAGACTGCTGCTGATTATAAAATTTAAACAGTAAATCTATCTTGAAGAACCTTATTTTCCAAAAACTTTCTCTATTTCAAATCATAACCATGTAGTATGATAAATTTAGAAATTAAGCATCTCCACTGAAAAACCTCATCAAGAATTTCATAAAAAGTTGCCAATTAACAAGAATAGAATTTAGAGAAATGTCTCATCAAAGCCAGTCTTCACAGAGAAAAAGAGAATGAAGTCAACCCAAATTTCCCTATTACCTGGATACCCAACAATATACAATCTGTTGTAACTAAGCAGATGGAGAAATATAATTATATGGTAAGCACTGAATAAAGACTAAAGGCTTTTTCTAACTAACGAACCAAGAAAATAGAAAGAAGACTGGCTCAGCCCATTTAAACAAACAGAATAAAACTGTTACCAAGCACCTGATCAGATAGATTTCTGAGAAGTTAGTTTTTCAGTAATGTTCTAAATTTTAAGTAGAGGATAAACAGGACAAAATGGTTCAAAACTAGCTTTAAAGCTAATTTTAGAAGGTACTATTATAGCTGCAGAATCTATGGGGAAAAAAATATTCTCATGCTATTCTGGGTAACAAATGGATTAAGAGACATTTGTGTAATTTCTAGGATGTTTTAGACCCTCATTCTCACCCTGAAGAAACAGAGTTGTAAGCCCAAAGGTAAAAAAGGTTAAAGCTTCCAAAAGGCTTGAAAGAACTAAAATACTATCATGAAAAAAATAAAATAAAATACTTTTATTAGTAAGTCTGCTTCTAAGCTTTAAAGTGACAATGAACAGGAAAAACTGCGAAGATATTACTGATTTTACCATCCATGCCAGTGACTCACCAATATCTACTTGTGTGTCTGGAGTTTGACATTAAATTTAATTCAAGAAATACTAAATTTTTCAGGTATGTAACAAAAAGCTTCGTAAGTTTTCTCAGAGTGATTTTACGGACTATTCAGCAGTGGTTACTCATCAGTGCATGAACATTTCCTAGCAATAAAATTTAAGCTTTAACTATAAAGTGAACTCTAGCTTCTTTGTATGATTTTTCATAAAAAGTGAGTCTAATAGATATTCTCTCCCATATAAGTATCTAAACATATATACTTTTGTTGTAATCATGCTTTCACTTAAAAGAAAACCATAAATTCTTAACATTGGCTCTACAGTCTAGAAATAAATTAAAAGGGCACCCTGGTCTGGTTAGTCACAGAGAAAAAAAGTTTTAGTTCAACAGAAGCTGGGAACTACATAAATTTATATTTATACATATGTACACAGATACCTAGACATACACAGAGACAGAGAGAACAAGTGGAAAGGGTGTTTAGCCTGGAATAAGGTACAGACTAAAGACTCTGCCGACTTGTTTGGGGTCCAAGAAAAATGGACAGAAACTTGATTAGTTATGAGATGTGAGATCGAAGAATTCTATCTCAAAGGATTTCAGTTGGACTCTATCTTCTGTGTGTATATATAATAGTCTACCCTAAATACATTTTCCACTCTCACTACAAACAGTAAAGAAATTTTTATGGCAATATAGAAAATTGGCTTGATAATGTATTATAATGTATTACAACCATGAGGAATTACCATGCAAAGGTGACTGAGAAAATTAATGGAAAAGGTGAATATAAGTTAATTCGTGAGGAAATATATCCACATTCCCTAAAGTCTTAATTGCAACAAATAGGTCCAAACTCTTGGGTAGCTACCAAGGCAGAAAGCTTACTGCATTCCATCACAAAGTCTTAAAATGACAGTTCTAAGAGACAAATGCTCCAATTACTTTAGGTATTTCATTTAGAGGTAGCTCAGAAAACTAAACAGAAATGTGTTATAAAAGTACAAATACTAGAAATATGATTTAGAAACAAAACTTTAATACCTTTAGTAAATAAAGAGAACTCTGGTCCTGGGGAGGGTTGAAAAAGTATCTGGCATCTTCCGAACCTTTGCATAATTGATAAATCCTCTGAGAAACAGGAGAAAACCTAAAAAAATTTTTTTTAAAAAATACAAAGTTTCATCACTACTGTAAAGAACTTAAGCTCACAGAATAATGCCCAAACATAACTTCAAATATTACTATACAAATTCAACTTCTCCTCCAAAGACATTTTGTGATGGCCACAAAGCAGAAATGCCACCCTGAAATAAGAGACAATCTGTAACCTTATCCCTGCCATAAAGAGATCAAAATAATAGAAATTTTTCCTTAATATTTCCAAAGTGGTT
This sequence comes from Bettongia penicillata ogilbyi, assembly GCA_023548195.1. NCBI lineage: Eukaryota > Metazoa > Chordata > Mammalia > Diprotodontia > Potoroidae > Bettongia > Bettongia penicillata. The sequence continues at coordinate 3,264,904 of JAJHZJ010000197.1, forward strand.
TCCTCATATAATTTCTATTCATTAATAAGCCAAAAAAGCTTGGGGCCAATTTCTTTTTATATATACCCAGAGAGATATGGGTATCAATTAAGTAGCCTAAATAAGCACAGAAAGCAAAAAGCAGAAGTGGTATCATTATTTGTATCTGGAAGCTCAGTTAAGACTCATAAAAGTATCTCCTTACGCTTCAAAAAAATTCTGCGAGTTAACCACTAGAGAAAGTGATAAGGTATTTACAGGTTCTATGAACTACATTTGCCGTTTTCCATACATTTTTCTGCTGTCATTTCCGGTCTTTCTTAATCACAGCATATTAATACTCTCCACTAGATGGCAGAATTCCTTTACCTACAAACCAGTCTTGAGCCCATTTTCTCACCATCTTTTACAAAAGAGTGAGTGAGGGCTGAGTAACATCACCACAGGGCAGAGATTTGGGATTCTTGTTTTGTTTTGTTTTTCATAAACTCAGGCATACACATAAAACATAAAACAAAGAAATCAAAAAATTGTCAATGCCCAACTAACCCCTCAAAAGTGATTTGTCTTCTTATTTGATAAAAGACCTCATGACAATTTTGGGGTACATGTTGGTGGAAAAAAGAAAGGGTTTGCTTTCAGGTAAGGTGGTAGCAGTCTCTTTAAACCAACTGTCAAAGGTAAGCAAAGCAATAGCTATTTCTGGAAATGGTATTTGCTGCTCCAACACTTTAAACCCTTAAGTAAGATCTCACCATCCTCCAATTACATTTCTACAACTCCAACACCCTTTTACTGGTAAGAATTATTTACAACCACTATGGAAGAGTTTTTTCACAGTAAGTTTACAATATTACTAGGCTGGTAAGAGCAAGGTATGACTCCACTAAATACAAGATCAGGTCTAGCACTAATCAAATACATCAGATTCACTGTCATTAAGGATGGCAAGATGCATGTCAAATATTTTATGAGTGAAGGCAGTAGAGTACAACCGTATTTATTTTTTAAAAACTATGGAACTCCTTAATAACTGACACAATTTTGGTTTGGTTTGTAGAAAATGATCATATCATAGCATGATTTTTAGATTTAAAGATTCCTTTGTACTTAAATTCATTTGGTATCTTGCTTCTAAAAAGATAGGCAAAAAAAAAAATACAGATAGGCAGCTAGTGACCCTGGGCACTCAACCATTCCCTTTCATTATCTGGTATTGTTTGGGACATGTTACTATATAACAAGCTCTCAGGAAAGTTTGGTAAAAATAATTCTGAAAATGGAGGAAAAGATTTTTTTTTTCCATTTGTACTTTACAATTACTTACCTAATATAAGGAAAACCCACCACAGCCAGTACTGACCATCAAAATAGCCAGGGAAATAAGTGGAAAACTAAAAAATGAAATTTTAAAATTATTTTCAGGTGTATTACACTGCAAAAGAATTTCATACTTATAAATACAAAGAAAAACAGCTGAGAATTTCATATCCAAATTATATATGTAGAAGTGGTTTTCAATTTTACTAACATTTCATATTCATGTACTACATAAATGTTAACTGCTGACACTAGTATGCAATTTCGATATTCTTTATGAAAAATATTCATGTAATGGCATGGTTTCCATTTTTATGGACTCTGTATAAAACTTTGATAAAATATTTTGCTTTCAAATAACATATATATATATATACATATATATACACATATACATATATATATATATATATATATATATATATATATACCTACATTATGAATCTGAATGTGCTAAAAATGAAAATTTCTTCCTAAGAAATACCTTTTAAGAATTTTTTTCTTCATGGATTTATCTAAGACTTAATTTATATGATGACAAATCAAATGGTTGATTCAACTACTTCAGTTTTCTACAAATTAGTCAAAAATGCTCATTTGGTAATTTAGACAACAAATGGTTAACTAAATTTTCTCATTCAGCTTCCATGGGTTCTACTGATGTCACGCAGATATAACAAAGGCCAAAGCAGTTTAGGAAAGCTAAGTTTTTACATCTTAATGAAACAATACTTGTATATTTTCTGCAAAAATATACAACTATACAAACAATTTTACAAAACGGGCATGTACAAGTAGGAACTTTTTGATACGTTTTCTACTTTTCAGAGAGATATTAATAGACCATTTGGGAATAATACCATCTACAGAAAACATTTTCACTTATGAAAGTAACTGTAATTATCAAATTCAAAATTAGGGGAATTGTAAAAGTTTAATCTACAGTTTAAAGTCTAGAAGCTTTTTTGATCCCTGGATCCTTTGACCCTGAGGTAGTGAAAAATCCTGATGCAAATCTACTTGGTCCTACTTGTTACCATAAAAATACAGAGACAAATAAACAAAACATCCTGGCAGAATGAGTGGGAACAGAAACATTAGTTCTGATAACATGCTAATACTAGTTTAGTTGTCATAACAGAAGTTATTAAATCAAGAAATAAGCACATAGTTTACATTATAAACTTAACACAATCAAATATACGTATCCAAGAATTAGTAGGAGGGCCCTTTCTGGAATATTTACCAGTCTCCATACCATAACTTAAAAAATGTCATCCTGGGAACATTTGTATGTATATAGGTATATAAAAATCTGAATCAAATAAATAAAATGCAATTGCTTTTAATTTAATTGTAGCAATGCTAGGGAAAGGTAGCAGACAAAACCAAATAGTATAATCAAAATTTGGGGAGAAAAAATAAAGAATAAAGAGACTAAGAAAATATTTAATTTTTTTCTATTTCTTCCCCCAATAACCTTATTCTTATACAACTTACCCTGACAATCAAGATCCACTTAATTAAAGATAGGCCAAACCCTGAAATGGCCCCGTATCTTCCTGCAGCTGAGGTGGTCAAACAGAAAGACAGGAAAAACCCAATCCAGTTAAAGAGGAATGCCACTGAAAATCAAGAGGAAATAGAATATAGAAACATATATTAACCCAGGCACAAGACAAAGCTGTTTATAAACTTTTTATTTCAACAATGTTCCCAAGGACAGAAAAGGATCTCCTTCCCCCCACATGCCAAAAAATCCCCCAAGAAAATATCCACACTCCTCAGCCTAATCAAAAACCTTCAGTGTCCCCAGAGCTCCTAAAAGAAAATGCAAACTCTCATCTGCCTACTTAAGGCTTTCCACAATATGGCACCAACCTACATTTTCAGCCTCATGTCACAACTCCTTTTCATATATTCCACATTCCAGTCAAACTGAACTAAGTATTCCCCAAAATCAACATGCCATGTCCCACCTTCCTGTATTTGCACAGGCTATCTCCATCCTGTTCCCCATGCTTGAAAATAATTCTCATTATAACCTTTAGGAATCCTTTTCATTCTCTGAGACAGAACTGATGTACCACGTGTTTAATGTGGCCTTTTCTGATTCGTCCCATTCATAGATGTTCTCTCCTTCAAATATGCCTTACTCACTCTGACTGGATCTCTCCTTTGCTCTCTCTCATCACTCCCTCTCGTTTTGTCATACTGATTAGTGTACAAGTCCTCTCAGTCAATGCCTCCTTTGCACTCTTCTCCAGTCCTCTCAACTTCATCCCTCAAAACGGGCTCCCTTAAGAGCAGTTCCACTTTTGCTTCTGCATCCCCAATGCTAAGCGCATTTTAGAATGTTTGTGTAACTGACATGAAAAAACTTTATTGCTAAATACACAGATTTGCACTTTGCTCTAGCCTAAATTCTTAGGGTTGTTTTTTTCTATTCACCTGCAAATATATCAAATAATTCACTGAGTATTTAAAGTGTTCAAGTTCTTTGTATGTCTTTCTGCTATAAAGAATATGTTTATCTTCACCAAACCTCTAGTTCTCCATGATATTTAAAGAGACTATTTGGCAACATTGCCAATAAAATCCTTCACTATTACATATAGCAAATATAAAAAAAGGATTGCTACTCTCCCAGTGGAAGCTCCAGAGAAAAAACCTGGAAGGCAGGAAGGAGGAGAGGATGGGAGGGAGAAAAGGAGGTAGAAGGAGAGAGGGGGAGAGAAAGGTAAGCACAAGGACCCAAAGAGGTCAACTCTGATCTTTTAGTCAAAAAAAAGAACTCTCGGGGAAAACTGCTCAGGTAAAGACACAGTGTTCCTATTCTACAGGTCAGGGAGGGATGTGAACAGTAATAAAGCAAAACTGGTGTAAAACTGAAGCATCCTCCATAAAGACCTTAATTAGAGTTTTCATAAATATGCATGGGGAGAGAAGAGGAAATGAGAGAATACTAAAATATAAATATGATAATGCTTCAGACTATTTGTTTCCTCTCTCTGGGATAAACACAATAAAATGGTTCTAATCACTACATATACTTACTGAAAAAAGTTAACATGAATATCCCATCATTTCCTATCCTCAGCTGGTCAGCATCATCAAAATCATCCCTTGCTACAAAATCATCATCCTAATATGAAAAGAGAAAGGATAATGAAAATTCATACTCCGTACTTCTTATGGAAAACAAAAACAGATACAAAAATCAGTGTAAATGTGAAAGATTTCTTATTTTATCTTGAATTAAGACAGAAATATAAGCAATATAAAACTAAACATTAGCACTTGACTATATACAGTAAAAATAACATTTCTCATCAATGAAATGATTTAAAATTAACAAAGCATCTTCCTCACAACTGTTTTGTGAGATATGTAGTATCATCCCCCTATTATAGATGATAGAACTAAGACTCAGAGATATTAAATGGTTTATTCATGGTCACACAGTAAAGAATTAGTCAGGATTTAATTCATATATTCCTGGACACTACACCGTATTGCCACTTATTTTGCCTTTAAATGAAACAAATTAAGATTGAAAAAAAAAGAAATATTTTAATACATCTGTACTTTGTTATATAATTAAAATGTTTTTGGTTACTCTGAATCTGACAAAGTAAATGAATACTAATACACAAAGAACAGAAAAAGAGAATTTTACATGAAACTGCTAATCTCTACTATACATGGCTTGTTTTTGAAGTATAATATATTTGGCATATTAGTTCCAAAGTTATCCTGTTGTTTTTCCCTCCATATCCACATTCTTTCTCTTTTTTAAATGCTTCACTATCTATAGTCATATGAAAAATGTTCTAAATAACTACTGATTAGAGAAGTGCAAATTAAAACAATTCTGAAGTACCACCTCACATGGGCTAATATGACCAAAAAAAATGACAAATGTTAGAGGAGATGTGGGAAAATAGAGACAATGAATGCACTACTGGTAGAGTTGTGAATCGATCCAACCATTCCAGAGAACAATTTGAAAATTGCACATACCTTTTGTCCCAGCAATACTTTTGGGTCTGTACCCCAAAGAGACAAAAAACAAAGGAAAAAGACATTTGCAAAACTGTAACACCTTTTTGTGGTTGCAAAGAACTGGAAATTAAGGGGATGCCCATCCATTGGAAAATGACTGAATAAATCATGGTATATGATTTTTTTTTCTTAATATAGTATTTTTTCCCATTAATGTTAATATAGTTTTTGACACTCATTTTTGTAAAGTTATGAGTTCCAAATTTTTCTCCCTCCCTCTTTTGTCTCCCAGACAGCAAGCAATATGATATAGATTATACATATATAATCAGGTTAAACATATTTTCATGTTAGTCATGTTGTAAAAGAAGAATCAGAACAAAAGGGAAAAATGAGAAACAAAAAAAACTGAAAATATTACGCATCGATCTGTATTCAGACTCCATCAGTTCTTTCTCTGGATGTGGATAGTATTTTCCATCATGAGTCTTTTGGAACCATCTTAGATCACTGTACTGTTGAGAAGAGCTAAATCTATCATAATTAATCATCATACAATGTTGCTGTTACCGTATACAATGCTCTGTTCACTTCAGTCAGCATCTGTTCATGTAAGTTTTTCTAGGTTTTTCTGAAATTCACCTGCTCATGATTTCTTATAGCACAATAGTATTCCATTACATTCATATACCACAATTTGTTCAGCCATTCCCTAACTAATGGGCATCCCCTCAATTTCCAATTCTTTGCCACTACAAAAAGAGCTACTATAAATATTTTTGTATTATGTGGGTCCTTTTCCCTTTTTTATGCTCTCTTTGGGATACAGATCTAGTACAGCTGGATAAGAGAGTATGTACATTTTGGCTACCCTTTGGGCATAGTTCCAAATTGCTCTCCAGAATGGTTGGATCAGTTCACAATTCCACCAACAACGTATTAGTGTTCCAATTTTCTATGGTACATGACTGTGATGGAATACTACTTACACTGTGGTATAAGAAATGACAAACAGGATGCTCTCAGAAAAACCTGAAAAGACTTACATGAACTGATGTAAAGTGAAATGAGCAAAACCAAGAGAATTGTACACAGTTAACAGCAATACTGTATGATGATCAACTGCGAATGACTTAACTATTCCCAGCAATACAATGATCCAGGACAATTCCAAAGGACTCAATTCCAAAAATGCTATCCACCTCCAGAAAAAGAACTGATGGAGTCCAAAAGCAGCCTGAAGAATACTTTTTTACTTCATTTTTCTTGGAGGTTTTTTAGTCTGTTTTCTTTCACAAACATGACTAATAATGAAATTTTTTTTGCATGGTTGCACATAGATAATCTATATCAAACTGCTTGCCTTCTCAATGCGGAAGGAAGAGAGAGCGAGAGGGAGAGAATTTGGAGTTGAAAACTTTTTTTAAAAGTTGTAATTGGAAATGCATGTAATTGGAAAATTTAAAAAAAGAAACTACTAGAAAGCAAAGGAATAAATGGAGCTTTCTTTTAAAAAACAAACAAAAAGAAAATCCTAATGCAACCTTGGGCTACATTAAGAGAAGTGCAGCATCTACTAGGAAGGTGATAGTCATTCTGTACCCTGCTTTTGGCCCAATGACATCACGTGGACTGTTTTCAGGCCAGGGCTCCACATTTTAGGAAAGCCACTAAAAAGTTGGAGAAAGATTACAGAAGAGTTTGACCAGAATAATGAAAGCCCTCAAGTTCAAGCCACATAAACATCAGTTGAAGGAATTAGAGAGTTTAGCCTGGAGAGGATTCAGGAGAGAACATAATAGCTGTCTTTTAGATTTCTTCTGCTTGAACTCAAGAGGACAGATCTAGGAGTGTTAAGAGTTACAAAGGGACAGATTTAGACTTGATGTAAGGAAAAGTTTTCTAACAACTAGAACTATGCAAAAATGGAACAGGTTGCCTTGACTGGATGATAATTTTGGATGATAACTTATTGGAATGCTGTAAGGTGACTTTATTCAGGTATAAATGGCTTCTGAGATACTTTCCAACTCTTCATTCTGTAAAGATTTGTTTCAGTCAGTATACAGGGCCAGAATAACACCTTCTTATTCCCAAATCACATCTTTCTCAATCTTTAAAATACAAACTATATCAAAACTGAAGTTTATCTTGGTACCATTAATACCATCTCCTTCAACATATCTTTCTTACTAAGAGCTTCCATTTAAGAACTAACTCATTTGCAGAGTAAACTCAGCACTTAACTCAAAATAAAAGAACTATTTAGGAACATTAAAAACATGATGGTTAATTCTGACTTCAGACAAGGATAAGTAAGTCTTTATTCATCCAAATGGTTTATTTTTTTGCTAACTCATAAAAATTTTCAAATATAATTCCTCTACTAGTAACACTGCAATAACCTCCTTAAATGATTTCCCTGACTCATCTCTCCCTTTTCTGATATAACTCTATACATCATGTTATAATAATATTTTCATAGATTCAATCCTATCGATCTACTAAAAAACCTGCTCAACCTACAGAATAAAATCCATATACTATTTAACCTAGTATCCCAGGCCTGACTCCTCCTCTCACTCATAAATCTGGGCCTAATCTACCATTTTGAATCTTATTTTCCTTATGTTTCTGAGACAAACTTTTTATGCTATCCTAAATCCATGCCTTTACTTGTATCTCTCTCTCTTATACAGAATTTTCAATTAACTTCTACCTATTAAAAATATACTTTCCCAAAACTAATTTCACCTTTCATAATGCTTTCTTTTCCTTGATCAATCACATGATGATCAACTGTGAACGACTTAGCTATTCTCAGCAATACAATGATCCAAGACAATTTCAAAAGACTCACTTCCAAAAATGCTATCCACCTTTAGAAAAAGAACTGATAGAGCTGAAACAGAACAAAGAATACTTAGAAGAATTTATAACTTTATTTTTCTTGTGGTTTTTTCTTTTGGTCTGTGTTTGCTTTTACAGTAAGATTAATAACGAAATAGGTTTTGCACAACTGCACGCTGTATAACTTATATACTATATATGTTCGCCTTCTCAATGAGGAGGGAAGAGATAAATGCTATCTTTCTTCTTTTTGATTCCTGTGGCATGTATGGCTTAAATGTTCATTTGACAGATATGTCATACATTGTCTAACATTATAATTATTTTCGTATGTATCTCCCTAACTAGATTATAAACTCTTTGGACAGCACCTTCTATTTCTCCTTTTCCTTCACAGTTCCTGGTATAAGTATTTAATAAATTTATTAAATGAATTAATATTTTGAATAAATTTTAATGTCCTGATATATTTGATAAGGTGCCCCTCTGTGCATACATCATAAAAATGACTGACATTTATACAGAACTTTAAAGTTTGCGAAGTACTTTATATAATTATCTCATTTGATCCTCAAAACAATACTGGGTTTGCAGAAGGTATTACAAGTATTATGTACCTTATTTTACAGATGAAAAAACATGGTTCAGAGAGGTTAAGTGACGTCACTAAAAGGTAATACAAGCAGCCTTTGAAGCCAAGTGTCTCCTGATTCTATCCACTAAGGTCTACTGTCTCTCTAAACTGTCTTAACATACACATACATAGTTTTGTTGCTCTTCTTCTGACCTTGGATGAGATCTGGAGGACTAAAAGCATGCTGCAAAATTCTCCTGATATCCAACAGGCCCTCATGAAATAAAAATAATAACGATAAATGCACATCACAGTAACACTGGGGAATTATCGAGCTTGAAGATTTCAAATAAGATATGAAACACTTTATCAGAAAGTCTCCTCACGATCAAATTTTAAAATAAAAATCACTGAATTGTCATCAAATTCTTATTTAAATGCTGTTACCTTTTTGGTCCTAGATTCCTCATGGAAGCTCTGAAGATCTTTCTCTAGCATTAAAGTCTATGGCCCTAAAATTTAGTAAGCTCAACTCACTGTCAGTTATTTATTTCAAATAATCTTCAAAAACATCAACTTCATTAAAACATATAAAATCCATTCATGAACACTATTAATTCGAAGTACAGCCAAAATGGCACTACTAGCAATAGATCACTAAAATAAATCTTTAAAAACATCTATCATCATTATTATTATTGCATTCAATTATTATAACAGATTATAAAAGGAAACCAAGAGGCATCATAGCATAACAGATAAAAAGTCAATCTTGGAGTCAAAAATACACGGATTCAAATTCTGCCTCTGAGACCCACGCTAATCTATATGGCCAGTGACAATTCATTTAACCTCCTAGGACCATAAGCTCCAAAGATATCAACATGCATCAGCAAAGAGTTTTTTCTCCCACATACAAAATTACAGATCTAGAACACACACGCTCCCTCTAGCATATACAGGCATGTTCGAGTGTTCAGAACAAGAGAGTTTCATACTGCAACACAGCCTTGTGTCTATTTCCTTCTGCTAGGTACAATCACCAATTCTGCTCCAATGTCTTGTATTTCCTGTGATTTGTTGCTGAACTACCTTATGCTAAGTCAGCTAAATGCACCCAGAAAGTACAGAGGAAGAAGGAGACAGGGGGTGGGGGTGAAAAAGCTAAATCAGAGAAAATGCTACCTGTTCTATGAAACTGGTAAAGGTAATGTCCTGAACCATTCATGCTGGTAGTTCAGTTTTTCATCTTGCAGAGAGATTCTTGTCATGAACAACCAAACCCAGCTAACATCTTTGAAGCAGAATTGCTTGAAGATGTTATCTCAGCCTTTCAACTTATCCTAGCCCACAGACTTCAGGTTAAGTAGCAGCTGGTCCTGCTCCACACAAGTGCTGAACAGCTTGAGGCAAAAGCTCTCTGGCTGCTCTAGTCATCTCATTACCATTTAGTTATGTAGAATGGAGAACAAAATAATATGTTCCTCCCTGACTCAGTTCCTGCCAGAAATATAAATATCAAGAGAGAGGGTAGAAGTCACATTCTGAAAAAGCAACTTTTAAAAAATTAACATGATTGGACCTTCTTGATTTGAAATTGTCTTTTTCCTTATAAAAGGGACAACATATTCGGACCTTTCAGATCTGACAGACCCTGGAATGTAGAAAGTGCTAAGAAGCAGGTTAGAGTTGTTGCTGTTTAGTGATTTCACTCATGTCTCACTCTTCATAACCCCATTTTGGGATTTTCTTGGCAGAGATACTGAGGTGCTTTGCCATTTCTTCTCCAGCTCATTTTACAGATGAGGAAACTAAGGCAAACAGGGTTAAGTGACTTGCCCAGGGTCACACAGCTAGTAAGTGTCTGAGGTCAGATCTGAACTCAGGAAGATGAGTTTTCCTGATTCTAGGCCCAGTATTCTACCCACTGCACCACCTAGCTGCTCCTAGCAGGTTATAGAGATTCTAGCAAAACTGAAGATAATTATTAGCCAAATTATCAACAGGGAGTAGAAAGCTAGTACCTCTCTGTCTGTTTCTCTCTGTCCCCCACCTTCCCAGTTGTACTAAGTTAGATATGTCTCTAAAGACCATATGAATATAAGTACTTATTAACTTTGTATTTTCTCATTAATATAGTCATCCATTAATCCAGTAGGGTACAGATAGCCAAGAGTCTTAAAGGCCTGCTTTTAGAGATGTCAGGTGTTAAACAAAATCCTTTCTCCAAAAGACCAGCCTTAACAGCTTCATGGAATTATAGAATTTGAGAGATGGCTACTAAGTCTAATCCATACACTAAAGGAATCTCCACTGTAACTTACCCTGCTTGAAGATCTCCAAGGAAGGATCTCACTTACCTAGGCAGTCCATTCTATTTTTAGACACCTCTGATCTTTAACAAGTTTTTACTGATATCAAGCTCATATTTGCCTTTTTTGCAGCTTTCACACTTTGCAAGATCATCATTGCTCCTGGTTCTGATCACTGAGGCCAAACAGAAAAAGTCCTCTCTCTCTCTCTCTCTCTCTCTCTCTCTCTCTCTCTCTCTCTCTCTCTCTCTCTCTCTCTCCCTCTCTCCCCGCCCCAGTCTTCCCTTTTCCAGATTAAATCAACCTTCAATTGATCCCCATATGACACAGGGTCAAGGCCCTTCACTATCCTGCTTGTCTACCTCTGAATACTCTATAAGTTACCAATGTCCTTCTTAAAATGTGGTATCCAGAAGCAAAATACAATACTTCAAATGATGTCTAATGAAAGCAAAATACTGTGAGATTATCACCTCTCTTTTCCTGGAAATTATGCCCTTTTTAATGCAATCTAAGCTTCCATTCTTTTCTTTTTTTTTGGCTGCCACATTACAGTTGACTCGTACTGAGCTTGCAGTCCACTAAAACTTCCAGATTTTTTCTTCAACTGCTATATAACCATGCTTCCTCTTATCTTATACCTGTAAAGTTAATTTTTTTTTTAGTACACAAGAATAAGACTAGCAATTCTGCCCAATGTTCTAACTCATCAAAATTCTTTTGGATTCTGACTGTTATGCACTGCTTGGTATCATCTGAAAATTTATCCAATAAAATATAAATTTTATTTAATGATAAAAATGTTAAACAGCATAGGGCTAAACATGGATTCCTAGAGTACTCCACTGGAAACATCTTACCCAGTGACACTGAACTTTTGTCAACCATTTGGGTACAGGTCTGATTCCGGTGAGTTCTGATTCCATCTGACTGTATTATTGTCTAATCTATATTTTTCCATCTTCTTCCATACGCACAAGCATGCAATACTTTATCAAAAATTCTACTAAAAATCTAGATTAACCATATTCACAGTATTCCTCTTATCTACTAGTTCAGGAACCCCACTGAAGAAGGAAATGAGTCTGGCAAGAGCTGTTCTCGAGGAAACCAGGCTCGCTACTTGTTATCACCACTTCCTTGTCTAGATGTTCCCCAACCACCTTTTTAATAAACTGTTCTGGAATTTTCCTGGGAATTAAAATCAAACACACTGGCCTATTGTCTGTTCTCCTCCTCTTTTTGAACATCATGACATCTATGTTTCTCCAGTTTTGCAGTACCACTTTCATTTTCCTGTGATCTTTCAAATATACACTGGTTCAGCAATCAATCTGCTAATTCTTTTAGGACCTGAGAATGTCGTTTATCAGAACTAGGTAACTGGAATACATCATGGTTGGCTAGACTCTCTCCTTATCTGGGGGCATCAATGCCTTGTTGGTCACTTTTGTTGTATAATATTCAGTATAAAATCTGTTCCCCTTGGCAAGAAAAAAAAATAGACTGGAACAGCTCTGCAATAAGAAGGAAGGGAGAAGGAAGAGAAGGAGAAGATGATGACGACGATTCTTGTTGTCTGGCTTCGGCTCATTCTGAGACTCAGAACCTCTGACACTATTTTTACTGTGCCGTATTTTCATATTCATTACGTCACCTGCTCTATTTACTGTACATTTCACTTTTTCTGGACATTGCATTCTTCTGTAAATTTTATTTTAAATTTAGATTGGTTGGCAAGCGTTCTGTGTACTAATATCAGTCTCTTCAGACATCCCATTTTTCCTCTGCTGAAAGTATTCCCCTTTGTATCTTCCAAATTTCATCATTAAGCATTTACCACATCCTGGGCTTACTACTCCTGAATAATTTTACTACTTCAGATTCTATATTTCCTCTGTATCCTTTGAAATCTGAAAACTCAAAACCTAGAGTGGGTGTCAGAATATGATCAGATTTTCTTTCCTTCTCTATCAAAAACTAGAGGATGGACTAATCATATCCTCCAAAGATACTCATCTTTCTAGCCCAGCTGCCGTTTCTTCCCTTTTGGTGAAAGTTTAATTCAAAAGAGAAGTTCCCAAGGTTGGTTTCTCCATTTTTTCTTTACTTCATTATTAATAACAAGAGATGAAAGTGCATTCTTTTTAAAAGTACATCATTCTTTTAAAATCACTAGATTTTCAGTAATCACTTTCCTCATATCTAATAAATAACTAAACAAATATTAAGTCCTATACAACAGTCATTAATTATATCATGTCCAATACTCACTCTCCCAGGAACCAAGGGGATGGTAGCTTCAGCCTTGGTCCTTTCTGCTTCATCATAAGTAGGCAATGTAGTAGCCACATTGTAAGAAGGGGGCTTAGGAAATCCAGATTCATCTTTGTAGTCAAAATAAGCTGTAGAGAAAGGTTAAAAAAAATCACATACAGAAAATAAGCTTAAGACAGTTCATTTATTGCTTTTGCCATGCATTCTCCCATTAGGTATGATTTTTAAATGACTTCTTTGTCAATTATCAAAAATAAATTTTGAATGTAAGACCATCTTTGCTGCCATGTTTTTAGGGAAACTCCTTCCACTGTCATTTGCATATTTTCAAAATTTTCTTAAAGAAAAACATTTGACAAACTAACCTGATGCATAAAAGAAATATCACATAAAAAAGAAAAGATTTTTTAGATTATGATTTCTCTTCTATTACAATTAAGAAATAACTGATTTTTTAAAATAAAAGATAAAATTCGTATCATAGTAAGGTTGTTAGTTGTAGGCATACACATCATCATTATTATTATGAGAAGTCATTATTGGATAAAAGATTTAGAGATAGAAAAGACTTCTGAAGTCATGTAATCCAATTCCCTCATTTTACAGATAATGAAATTGAGGCACTTGAGAGATCAAGGGGTTTACCCAATGTCTCATAGGCAGTAAGTGATCTTCAGACTCCAAATCCAACATCATTTCCATTGTGCCATACTGCTATTTTATGAAATTAATACTATCACCATCACAACAGATAAGGAACCAGATTAATATGACTTAAGAATCAAAAGACCTAGACTCAAATCTCACTTTTATTAATACTTATAAAGACCTCATAAAAACCAAAGAAACTCTACAGGCTTCAGTTTTATTATCTGAAAAAGAAATATCTGGAATAAATGACCTGTGAGGTCTTTTCAGGGTCCAAATCTATGAACCTATCACAGTCTGACATGTCTGACATGGTTAATATGCTGGCAAAATCGTTGATAATAGGCTCAGAATCCAGGCATCATATCAATTATCTTTCTTTTCTCTCTTTAAAAGGAGAAAACTTCATGATCAATGCCCCCTATCGTCAAAAGCTCAAAGAAAAAACATCTATTAAAAAAAAATCTTAATCTCTCCCTACATTCATGCTTTCTTAATTCCTACAATATCCTGTAGAGAATGAAAATGTCCTAAAATTCATAAAGATTAAATTTTCTTACTTTTTAATTCATAAAGATTAAATTTTCCTACTTTTTAATTATCTCAAGCTTTATTGAAATAGAAAAGCTATAGTTTCAAGACATATGCAGCTTATAAAGCTCTTACATTATTGTACTGATATTTTTTAAACTATCTCTATGTTTTTCTATAAGCTATTCTTTTCTACCTAAAGACATAATCCATAAAAGAGAATATTCTTAAAACAAACTTATAATTTGTTTATAAATTAATCTAAAATTATTCTACTTCTACAGATAGTGCTAAGAACACGTTTAAAATGTACAATTTAAAATGTTTAAAAAGCTATGCCAAGTTCAATGAAATTTATCTACAGATTTTCTCTACAAAAAGCCAAAATATTACCTAAAATAAAATGCCAAATCGATATTCAAATACTGTTTGATGTCTTAATGATGAACTAAGATTCTCTGAGATCTAAAAAAGAAGTTATAAAAATAAAGAGCCTTTATGAAAAATCTGCTTCCAATTCCAAAAGACATGGAATACATTTGGAATCCATTTAACACACCTAAATAATATGATTCATACTACCTTAAATTCTATTGCACATTTAACCCAACAATGTTTATCAAGTATATTTGGCACTGCAACAAGCCAACATCTCAAAGTTCATATGCTAGAGCCCAAAAAGCAGAATAGTATAGAGATATTGAGAAGGGCAAAAAGCCCTTCATACCTCAAAAATGATTGAGGGCATGACTGTATCATAGCAGAAGTCACTAACTCACATTCATAACAAAGACCCTAAGTTATCAAGAAAAGGATAATACACTCACTATATTTTGGAAATATTTCCTATCAAAATTGTTAAAATTTTAAAATAAGTTGATACTGACAGGAGTAAATTTTAATCCATTTAGAGAACTCAGTTGTCCAGAACAATTTATCCTCCAAAGATTAGAGAGTCAAGATAAAGACTTTTACTCTCTAAAATAAGAATCCAGTTGTTCATTAACCAACTGAAAATTTTACCCCTATTGCTTGAAGTTATAAACCAAAGAGAAAAAAAAAAAAGCATGGCCCTCTGGTTCTTTTTCAGAGGGCCTCAGTTTTGCTCTGCTTCTTTTAAACAAATAGAAATTTAATGAGGCTAGCAAAAAAAGCACTATTCAAACATTTTTCCTGTCCCCTAATTCCAGGTAAGTCATTATTCTCATTCTAAAATGAAGGCAGCTAGTAAATACCCCAGTTACTAAGGTAGTTAGCTACCACAAAAGAAAAGGCAGCAGAAATAAAAGCAAAGAAGTGGAAATCTGGGTTATAGTACCTGGCCATCCACTTAGAGAGTGGGCAATAGTAACTTCAAGGAAAACACTCCATATAACCTACACAATCCCACTGTGAAATAAAAGGTGGAGTAGAAGGTACTTGTCTAGCCACGTGGACACCTGATTACAAGTTAAGGCTATTTGGGGAAGGATCTACTAAGTATCTACACTAAGGCTCTAGCCTGGGCCCCTACCAACACATTTCCTTTACCTATTCCCCTCATGTACATGCATAACTAAAAGAAGTGTTTAAATAAGGGAAGGTGAGAGGCTGAATATAGTACAAGTTAAACTGGATATTGTTTTAATTCTTTTCGTTTCTTTTTCAAGCCTTGGAAGAGACGAACAGTGAGTTGTATTTTTGCTCCCAAATTTTCAATTAAGATTTTATTAGCATAAAAGCATCATTAATAAGCCTAAATGCTACAGACATTAAAAATGGGTACCATTTCATAAATGAATCATAAATAACAAGACTAATCAAACTATGAAAACAAAAAATTTATTTTTTCAATTTACAAAAATCTGTACTTTTCCCTCTTACAACTCTTCCCTCTTCCCTTAAAAAAGGGGGAAAAAAACCCTAATAACAAATATATATAGTCAAACAAAACAAATACTTGCACTGGTCATGTTGAAAGCAAACTATGTCTCATTCTGCACTGAGTGCATCATTCCTCTATCAGAAGGGTAGGTAGTATATTTTATATTTCATAATAATTTCTTTGGAATTAGCCATTCAGAGCTGTTAAGTCTTTAAAAAATGACTTGTCTTTATAGTATTACTATTATTCTATAAGCTCTTCTTCTGGTTCTGCACACTTCATTCTACATCACTTCATGCAATTCTTGCCAGGTCTCTCTGAAATCATCCACATCATCATTTCTTAAAGCACAATATTCTATCACTGATATAACTTGCTCCAGCCATCCCCAACTGATGGACACTCCCTGAGTCTCTAGTTCTTTGCCACTGCAAAAAGAACTGCTATAAATATTTTTGTACATATCCTCTCCAACTATTTAAAATAAAAAATTCTGTGCCTAAGAAAAAAACAAAGTCTATTCCTAATGAACAATTTCTTGGAGGTGATATATATGCAAGGAAAGCATTTTAACTAACTAGTCTAGGGCAGAGGTGTCCAACTTGCAATTCCCTAAAACTCCTGCCAGAACCAAACCAGATTAAAATGTAAATTAGATATGTTTCATGAAATAAATAAAAACACAACAAAGACAATGTGAATTTGTAGTTTTCTAAGTCAATATGCAGTCTGCAAGAAGTCTTTGTATTTGAGTTTGACACCACTACCCTAGGACAGAGAACTAAAGGAAGAAGATTTCATGGTCAAACATTTCAAGATTTCTAAAGAACCAATAATAGTCAACTGGGGATTTCTCCTCCAGGTATATATTGAACTAGATGATCAACTGGTTGCTTCTAATTTTGAAATTCTATGTATAACTCTAATCCTGTGAAAATACTTTTCTAAACCAAACTGCAATAAGGTTATCTAATGGAAAAGTGCACCCCTAGGGTCATAAACAAAACAAAAACTAGGCCAGTTTTAAAAAAAAAAAAAGGTAACAAGTCAATCATTTGTGAAGATATATTAAAAAAGAAAATTCCCTGGGGAGTGAAAAAACTGAGGCAGTTCAGCCCTTTTCCATTTACCTGCACTCTCTGCAGAGATGCTGCTGTAGGGGGGAGGAGCATCACTAACAACTCGCTCAGGTTCTCCAGATTCTTCCTCATTCTGCAACTGAAAACAAATTTTATTTTAATAAATGTGAAAATTCAAAGTTCTCTGACATAGTAACAGTGCGGTATACAGAGTCTGTGCTTAAATGAATAGTTCATTCTCACTGGAGAGCCTGATTAAGGAAAATAAGACAATAGACAAACCATTCTTCTTGGATATTTTCCAACTCAAATTCACCAGACCAATTGTTCATATTTAAAATAGTCTGTTTTAATAATTCCCCAATAGTTTAGGCATTCTGCTAAGATTTGACAAATGATATAATCTATGAAACTCCCTAGTAAGCAACTGGCAATAAGTTTTTCAAAATACTTGATCTTTTTAATTTTTTTTTCTCCAGACCTATGATTTCACTAGGAAATTCTGGTGAGGATATCCCTTCTACTAATGTAAACCTTTTACTTGTTCTTCAATGAACAATTCTGGTAAGAGGTTAAGTGACTAGTCCACAGCAAACAGAGGCAGCTAGGTAGTCTAGTAGATAGAGCAGTAGGCCTGGAGTCAGAAACACCTGAGCTCAAATCCAGCCTCAGACTTTTATTAGATATGTGAACCTGAGCAAGTCACATAAGCTCTCTTTCCTTCAGTTTCCTCATCTCTAAAATGAGGTATGATAGCACATACCTCCCTATGAGACAACAGCACCCATATCTTGTGAAGATCTCATGCGATAATAATTGTAAAGCACCTTGCACAGTACCTGGCACACAGTAAGCACTATAGAAATGTTATTGTTAGTATGATCATTAATGGAATCCAAGGTGTTTGTGACCTGGAGTCCAACCAAGGCCAGATCTCTACTCAATATATCACACTGCCTCTCCAACTTTTTAGTACCCATCTCAAACATGTACTGTTGATGGATGGGAGTAGCACCATCTTAGAATAAGAAAAAAGTTTTGTTTTTCCAATGTAGTTAATGTAGGCCATCCGTTCAGTTTTCCTTTCTTCCAACAGTATTGATTCATGAGCTGGCTGGTGTTAAGAATATAATCTGAGACGATGGAATATGTTTAACTCTATGTAAAAGTGAAATGATTTTTGAGGATCAAACCTTTAATCCCAACTTTTACTGACATTTTTTTACTGACATTTTGGGGAACTCACACCTGTGATTTAAATGGAAGTAGAGTGTTCCACTATGAATTAACTTCCTTTATGAACAAAGCTCAGCCACTGCTCTGCAAACTTAAATAATTATCCAGAGCAGTACAAGGTTAAGTGATTTGTCCAGGGTCATATGCCAGTACATGTCAGAGATGAGACTTGAACCCCCTGACTCAGAAGCAAGACCTCCCTATCACTATACCAACATGCTTGATCCAAGTAAGCCAGTTCTCCAGTCTTAAGAAGTGACATGTATTTTACATTCTACCTTGAAATGTTACAGAAAAACAATACCACCTAAAGCTTAAATATAGTAAGAAAAACCAAACCTACATGTTAAAAGGCAACTACCTCAATCCTCCATTTCCTATTCACTCTATGTGATCATTTAAAACAAGATGCAAATATGTAAGTGCTAACTAGTGTCACCAAATTTTTAATTTCAAATTCTTGCACACAAAGCCTAATTTTCACAATAAAGTCAAACCATATAATTATCTATTTACATTTTAATGAATGAAGCATTTATTATTGGCTTTGTGCAAAGCATTGAGGATAAAGACAGAAAAAGTAATAAGGTCCCTGTTCTCCAGAAGCTCACATTCTAAGGGAAGAGATAACATGTGGAAGGTTTCTGCAGCAGATGAGATGATGAAATGGAAAAGTTCCAAGATCCTTAGGATATAGTGGCAAAGCACATGGTAATGCTTGTTCTTTAATGTCATTTCCATTATAAAATTATATTCCTTTCTGAAGTTGAACCATTTGATTGTGCTAAGGACTTTGGTAGCAAGAAATCTTCTTTCTGGGTTGGCAGTAGCTCAGGCTGTAGCACCTGTAAGAGTTAGGCTATAAATCCACAGGAGTGGCTATTCAGGATCATAGCTAAGGATTCAGCTGGAGGCTTGTGCCTGTCCTCTGGCAGAGGGTTGGCTGCCTACTTTTCCACAAGAGCTGCTTCCCTGGATAATGGTGGTAAGGGCTGGGATGTAAGCAGGATCAGTTGCTGGGGTAGTATTGCCAGGGATCCCATACCTAACATTAAACCTTAGGTCAAGATATACCTAAATTATTTAATTTTAACCAATAATCAATTTTATAAAACAATTAAAACATCTATATGTAAAATAATAACTCCATAGAACACTAAGACTCAAACCTTCATAGGAAAATGCAAATAGTTACCTTAATTAAAAACTGCAGTAAGAACATGTGAGTGTCCACAATTCTGGCAAACATTTCAAGCTCTAGATGGAATAAGTCCCAGGAAGGCAAAGAGGATATTCTAGAGCTCCATATAACTTTCCTTTCTCATTCTTGTAAAATCCTTCAAGGGGAAAGGTCCCATCCTAAATTCTATTTTTTGCAATAAGACTACAGAAAAATTTTTTAAAATTGTTTTTGGTAACGTGGGCATACTGAATTTGAGCATCTTAAAAGAGGTGTAATTTTATCCACTTGGGTACCACCTCTCCCTGTCTTAGAGAGGTCATTTCTGAGGTCCCTTCCAGTTCTAAATCCTAGAATACTGTTAAATTTTTTAAATTAAGTTCTAAGTTGTTTCTAAATTTCATTATTTACCTCTAATGAAAACGGTGCGAGTAGCAGCACAATACTAAAAACTACAGATGTCCATAGAATAAGGAGATTTTACACTCAACACCACCCACTATAGGAGACAGAAGTTTCCTTTAAAAGAGAAAAATATGATCATCTCACAACTGAAAAATGGAGAGATTTCTGAGAAGACATATTCTCACCTCTTAAGAAAATTCCCTGTCTTCTTTCTGAAAAAATAACAGAATGTTCATTTCCATGGAAATTAGAACAATCTCTCTAAAGTCATCCAAATTCAACAAATATTTACTAAGCATGTACAAGGTACAATACTAAGGATGGGAGGGTAAAGGTAAATATGACCACAGATTCTCTCTTAAAAAGTTGTCTCCAAAGGGGGTGGTGTGAAGTGAGAAGGTGGAAGAATGACACAGGAGAATGTAAGATTAAGTGCAAAGGTAAAAAGTTCTATAAGAAATAAATTTAGGAAAATAAAACTTTCCTTTTAAGGTATTCAAGTTTCACATAGTATAGGATTATCAAATCAAGTACCACAAGCACAACGCAAAAACTTAATACGTAAAACCTACCACTTTGGGATTGTAACATATATTCAGCAATACATATATCTGGAAAAATGTTTCCAAATGAAGTATTCCTCTTTACAGAGTACAAATGTAGTTTCTTGATAGCAGAGAAAAAGAAATCATCATTAAAAAGTTTGTATATCTTTTTTCCATCTTATATTTCTTCTGGTTTCATCCTTAAATGTCTTGTCTCAGGATTAGTTATTTCAACAAACTTCTTTAAAAAATGTTTTTTCTCTCTACTGCTTCCCCATTTATTAAAAAATACTATGTATATATAAATGTTGAACTATCTATATTCACAAGATTTTATAAACAATTTTATAAAAAAAAAGATTATATCAATTGGCTATCAGTTCACTATCCACAGGTCATGAGATGACAGCTTTAACGAAAGAGCCTAACCTTCACACTTTACAGATAATTAATCTAAGGCCCTGGCGAATCAAGTGCCTACAATATATAGTACATGTTTTCATATGGAATTTGAACCATGTCTTCTTGATTCCAAGTTCAGGGATCCCACTCCACATCCCACTGCACTTCTACTCACCTCTGAGTAAGAATGATGAAATAAGTTTTTGTAAAATATGCCCTTCCAGAGTATATTTCAATATTAAGTCCCATCCCATTCAGTCTGGTCTCAGAGAAGCATTACTTCATGTCTGCTAGTTTACCTCACTTATTATTCATACTTGGTAAATATGAGAATAGACAACTGAGGTTGAGTTTTATTGCTTGTTTCTTTTTTAAATTTTATGTTGTTCAGATTCAGCATGTCAAGGAATAGAGCCCTCATTAGCCTGCATAAGATTTTGTCTCTCGTGAATTACTGGGCAATTCTCTACTGATATCCTTCCTATGTTGTAGCTATTCTCTATGGTATCTAGCTTGGTAGAGATGCATAGATACCATGAAAATAATATCTGTCCATTTAAAGTCTTCAACTTCTCACCCAAGACTTCATAATCTTTACGAATGTTTTCTAGATTACTACTGTCTCTAAAATTACTTTTAAAATTACCTTTGCAATTTTTACTAAAGAATTTTTTTACCATAATAGTAATTATATTATTAATTTTAGAAATTGAAAACCAGTTATTTCAATAAGGTACCTATTAAACATATTACTTTATTCATGTCACTATTGTAAGAACATAAAATTGAGAATCAGAAGAATCCTTGGCTATCAAGTCCAACCTTCTTGTTTTACAGATGAGAAAACTGAGGCCCACAAAGATTTAGTCACATAGATAGAAAAGTTTTCCTGATTTCAAATCCAAGGCTCTATCCACTACACCACATTGCTTCTCTAGTCAACTATGAATGACAAAATAGTTTTTTGCATTAATTATATATAAGTAGGCCAAAACTAGCTCATTATCATCCTTTTATGTAAAAAAAAAAAGGGAGGACTATGATAAAATTTTTCCTTAAATGTTCAACTTGAATATATGCTTATTTTCCCACATACACTTCATTTCCTAAAAAACACAGTCTTATCAGTGAATTTCTCCAAAAAGCAGATGTAGCAAAGTCATTTTTAATTTTTTTTAAAGTAGGTATGGAAACCCTATTTTGCAACACTGAAGATATCTCTTAGCAATGAGTTTAAGTTAACTGAAACTAACCTCATTACTTGCTGAAACATCTTAAAAAAAAAATTTGTGGGCTAAGTTACTGGGCAACACATGAAATGTAACATTTTGCAGCAATAAAGGAAAAAATGACTAAAGCTCTACTCACAATGCAGGAGCTCCACCCACTTTACTGTTTCTTCCACTAGTTCTCAATGATAACCCAAATAGGCATTTTGTACACGAGAAGGAAGGGGCCTTTTCAAAGCAACTAAAACAAAGCATCTTTTAAAAATTTCCCCTTGGAACTCTTTTACTCCTCAGAGAGACGAAGTGGTGTTGTGGGAAAAGTATTAAATGTGAAATCAAATTACCTCAGTTAATATTCATTTTTCACTACTTTACTATCTATGAAACACAGGCCAACTCAATTAACTCCTTTGGGTTTCAGACCCTTTTATCTATAAAATGAGTTGTACTTGATTTATAAGGTTCCTTTCAGATCTAAATCTATCTCATATCATTCTCCACAAAAAGTCCCATTCCATAGTCTCATCATGGTATAGAGCTCAACCTTCCAAAGGTTCTCAAAAGTAATACTGATGGGGCCCAGAATTCTATCAAAGGAAGGGAGTAAACAGGATTCCAACTTGAAAAATGCAATATATTCAATGACTCTAAACTACTCCTTGAAACAAAACCTCATCTTATTAACATCAGTATCTTTGTGATGATGCTATATGACTGTAAGTTATGGAACACGATTTCCAAAGATTCAAAACTACAAATGATCCAAATGAGCAATGAAGAAATATGTGGTGGACACAGACTGCAGCATATTAACAAATGATTTGGTGTGAAAGATGTAGCTAACCAAGAAATGTGAAATTGAAAAAGGAAGATTTCAGAAGTGAGCAATAACCAAGCCTGTGTGCTGCCACTGATTAATGTTAAAAGACATAAAGGCGCACACACACACACACACACACACACACACACAGAGCACAGATTGAATAGGATGGGATCATATCTTAAAAAAATGAAGTTAAGCGGTGAGAAAGAAAAGTATTGGGAGGAGAGAGGGAGAAATGGAATGGGGCAAATTATCTCTCATAGACAAGGCAGGCAGCAGACTTTTTAGTGGAGGGAAAAAGGGGAGCTGAAAGAAAAACATGAAGTTTACTCTCATCACATTTGACTAAAGGAAGGAATAAAATGCACACTCATTTTGGTATGAAAACCTATCTTACAATACAGGAAAGTGGGGGAAAAGGGGATAAGCAGGGTGGGGGGGATGATGGGGGGATGATGGAAGGGAGGGCAATGGGAAGAGGGAGCAATTTGAAATCAACACTCTTGGGGAGGGACAGGACCAAAAGAGAGAATAGAAGCAATGGGGGGCAGGATAGGATGCAGGGAAATATAGTTAGTCTTACACAACATGACTATTATCGAAGTCATTTGCAAAACTACACAGATATGGCCTACATTGAATTGCCTGCCTTCCCAAAGGGAATGGGTGGGGAGGGAGGCATGGGGAGAAGTTGGAACTCAAAGTTTAGGAACAACTGTCGAGTACTGTTCTTGCTACTAGGAAATAAGAAATACAGGCAATGGGGAATAAAAAGTTATCTGACCCTACAGGACAAAAGAGAAGATGGGGACAAGGGAAGGGAGGGATGATAGAAGAGAGGGCGGATTGGTGATAGGGGAAATTCAAATGCTCGGTGTATTGGGGTGGGGGGGAGGGGACAAATGGAGAGAAAATTTGGAACCCAAAATTTTGTGAAAATGAATGTAAAAAGTTAAACAAATAAATTTTTAAAAAAAGACATAAAGGCAGACTTTCAGCACATTAGGTAGATCCTTTATATGAAGGAATTACAAGATGACATGGACCAGAGTTGCAAAGAATAAGAAATCGTGTATGAGGTGCAATATACACCATTGGAGAGAAGACTCATCTAGTGCTGTATATTTAAATACTATAAATACTATACCTTAGTAATTAACAGTGAATAAATTTCTTTAAAAGGATGACTGAAAAATGGAACAAACTACCAAAAGGAAGGGTTATCCTTCAAAAATGGATTCTGTCAAGAAAAAAAATTAGCCATGAGCACAGCTGACTAAAGCAAACTTAACACTCTCTTTCTAATAACTACAATTTTGATCTCATTAGGATTCCCAGAAAGTTAAAACTTCCAAATGTAATTAAGCTGTTGGCCTTAAAGGTATTAAAAGTAGTAGAAGATCTTACATTAAATATCCTCAGCCAACAGAACTGCTCATCTGAACAAAAAAAAATATTTATAGCTTTCCTCACAATAATACACAATTTTTTAAGAAACAAAAATTAAAATTACAGTTCAAAGAAAACAATTTGAAAGAAAGGAAAAAAACAAAAAAGGGCTAAAAATGAGTCTTACTATTATAACGTTAACAATCCAAAGTTATTTTCTATATTTATTTTAGGACATGGAAATATTAATTATATTTAAAACTCTGAAGCTAATTTCCACTAAGTGCAAATGAAACAAAATTTTCCTTGCCTGTACAGAACAAAGATGTTCTGAATTCATCACCAAAATCTAAGTGTTCACTAATGAAAAAATGAGGGTTCATGTGGTAGGAAGAATGAATCATCATTTTTCACACAAACTAATGATGCCATGATTATTGTAGGTCAATAATTTCCACCTGAAATGGCATTTGATATGCCTTTTTTCCCTTTTAACTTCCTTTAGGGAGAAGGAAAGATTGGGTTTTTAAAAGACAAAGGTTAAGAAAAATTCCTTAAAAGAACAATTTTTTTAGATTATATACATTTTCAGTTCCAATGTGAAGTATACATACTGAAATATGTAAACAAGAAAAAAGAATTCAACAGATTGTAAATTTTCGGCAAACTTTTTATTTACCATAGCAAGTTGTAAAGAGTTCGTAGTCTTTGTTTTATAACAGTGTTTTATAAGTGTTATATAAGTTTTATAAGTGTTATAAAACTCTTATAAATCTTTCCTGTGTATTGCTATCATTATATAAAATGGAAATTATAAATAAAATTAAACCTGAATGAAATGTAAACAACAAAATTCACCCAGTCTTGTTAACATCTATCTCTAAATATGTCATATTTCACAAAGATTTAAATGTTCAAGAGTTACTTTCCAGTTTACAAAACTGTAAGGGCAAAATGGTTCTTTTTTTCTTTTTAAAAAAAGTTACACTGCACACAGGACAGTGTGTTTTAAGAAGAATATTTGTGAGGTAGGGGAAAGGCCTAGTATGACCTCTAATTTAATAAAAAGCAGGATAGTGTAATGGAAAGAGCACTGGATTTGGAAGTCAGAGAAGACCTGAGAGTGAGCTTATTAGCTGTGTGACCCTGGGCAAGTCCTTAAATTCTGTAGGCCTCAATCCCAAAATATCTCTTCTAGGTCTAAATAGATGATCCTATGACCTTCATATGCCAGACAACATGTTAGGTGCTAAGGAGACAATGACAAAAATGAAACAGCTCTTACCCCTGGAAGCTTCCATTCTAAGGAGAGGTAGGGAGGGGAAGATGACATTTACATAAATATGAATATTCAGAATAAACATAAGGTAAAGGGGTTTGGGGTTTGTTTTGGGGGGATTCATACTAGCAACTGGAGGGAATAAAAAAAACTTCACATTGGTAGGACTTGAGCAAAGTTTTGAAAGAAAAAATTCTAAAAAGAGGAGATGAGGAAGGTATGCATTACAGTTATGCATTGGCAGCCAAACTTCGTCATATGTGAGGAACAATAAGGAGGTGAGTCTGGCTCAATTGCACAAAAGGTACAAGTAATATGTAATGAGTTAAAAAGATAGGCTGAGGGAAGATTATGAAAGCCCTTAAATGCCAAACAGAGGAATTTATTGAATAACTGGAGCAACAGAGTCAGACCCACAATTCAGATAAATCACTTAAAGCATTTTATGTAGGATGGAGAGGGGAGAGACTTGAGAGAGGAAGAACAAAGGAGGTTACTGCAGCAGTACAGGTAAGCAGTATGGTTCAGTGAAAAGAGCATCTCCTGGATTCATAGTTCACCTACATGACTCTAGAGAAGTCACTGAACTCCTACGGGTCTCAGTTTCCTAATCTGTAAAATGAGAAGTGTAGATGAGATAGCTCCTTGAAGTCCCATTTTTCTCTGAATCTGAGACAATTCAATCATCACCTGCTAGAGGAGACTCTTCACAATCCACTCAGCTGCTACTGACTTCCTCAAAGATGACCTCTTCATCTACTTTGTATATATCTTGGATACACTGATTTAAGTATGTGTTGTTTCCCCCATTTGAACGTAAAATCCTTAAGAGCAAAGACCGATTTTTTTCCTTTGTATACCAGCACAGTATTTGGCACATGGTAAAACAGTAATAAATTCTTACTGATTGATTGTGATCCTGAGATCCAGGCAAGAGATAATAATTTCTTCATGGGAACATAAGTAGGATATGTCTGAGGCAGTAACTGAATCCTGCCTCTAAGCCCAACTCCCTTTATTCACTTTACAAAACTGCCACCCAGTTTAAAAAAAAAATTGAGAGAGAACACACAAAGTTAAATTCTTGACATATAAGGAGGCTTTAAGAATGAAATTACTTGCTTCACTGATTTAATTTACCTTCAGATAAAATTTTTTCACAAATCTTTCAGCAAATTAATAAATGGCTTTTTAATTCTATGAATTTTGCTACAAAATAAATAACACAATGCCTACTGTGTAGGTGTTTAAATTTATAAAATTAATAAAATTATTAAATGTTTTTGAACATTTCACATGCAAATTATTTCATACAAATGTTAAAAGTAGCATATCCTAAGGAACATCTTTAACTAGAATTGTAATAACAATTAATAAATATGTAAGTAACAACAATATAATTAACTAGAATTGTAATAAAATAAAAAATTATCTAAATTAAAATAACGTCAAAGGAAATTTAAAACATGCATTTCTAATTCTTTCATCATATCAAAATATTAAGATAAATTACATACCCAGCCAAAGTAAAATTTTAAAATAAATACAGAATTTTAAAGTATTCCAAAAACTAATGCCAATGTCACCTACTGACATCCTCAGGGAAGGGTTAGGAAAAGAATACCCAATCAAAACATGTACTCTTATGTTACTCTTACTCCTACAAGTGTTTCCGGATACGGAAAAAGGATCACTCAAAATTTGAGGCCCTCCAAGAACAAGCCCAAAGAATGCTATAATGAACTAGAGATTTTTCTCCATACTAGTTCCCTCCAAGCTATAGCTTACAGCATCCAGGACAAAGCAAAGGACCTAGAGTAATAGCTATAAGCACATTTTCCTGGAATACCTCCATAATTATTTTAGCATATAGAAAATGTTTCATTTCAATCCTCCTTTCTAACCTTTCCCTTCTCTTTTACACCTGATTTTCCAATCCAATCCAACTATTATTAAACACTTAATACATTCAAGGCACTGGCACTAGTGTACTAGGCTCTGAGGACCACAGAACAGATAGAAGGGCTAGGACCCAGACTTATAATTTCATTAGTGTTGGTAACTCCCAGGCAAGGAAACCCCTGTTATCAATGTAGGTCTTACAAAGAGCTGCCTAGGGCCCTGAGAAATTCTGTGATTTTTCCAGAATTACACAGCTAGTATTTATATAGATGAACCCAAATCTTCTTTTATTTTAAGTACAATTTTCCATTCAATACACTCCATTGTCTAGGTTTTTTTGCCAAAGACAAAAACAAAATACTCTCTGCATTCAAAGATTTACATTTTAAGTTTATAGTCCAGCTCACAAATAAGATGTATACACAGGACAATTTCAAGGGACAGAGATCACTAAAATTTAGCAGGATCAAGAAAGAATTCCTGTATAGGGTTGCCATATGAGCTAAGAGTCCTGAATGAAGTTAGAATCTAAGCAGTTTTAGTGAAAAGGGCAGTCCAGGCATGGGTGGCAGTAGTAGCCTCCAGAGCAATTGCGGGGCGTTGAATAAAAATAAAGTGGCAGGAGAAGCATAAGGAAAGAAAAAATATTCTGGAAAACCATTCATACATGTTTCATCTGTTGTGTAACAGAATTAAAATCTTAGTCATTACATTATTTTCCAAATAAACACACAAAATGCATGTTATAACCAATCCATGGTCAAGTCCGTGGATAGTTTTTAACAAGCAAGTGTTGGCAGGTATGTTGCACATTGTGGGGGAGGGGGGTGGGGGTGGGGGGAGTCCAGCATGCATAGGCAGGAATGTGTACATGTAATGACTTCTCAACAATACAATATTACATAGTTATATGACACTACTATATCATCAAAACTTCAATGAAAGAAAAAACCCACAAATTTACAATAAATTATTAAATTTATGTCTTTTTAAAAAATATATTATATATATATATTTTTGAAATGATGCAAATTTTAAAAAGTTACAAGATTTCAAGGGAAGGCATTGAATAATTTTTTTTTAAAGGAGGCAGTAGGCCAAATAAGTTTGGGAACCTCTGGGTCTATGCAAAAGTAGACAGAGGTGGAAGACAGAATGCCAATTTCAAGGAAAAATAAGAATACCAGCTTGGGTGGAGTTAAATTGTGAAAATCTTTATACAACAAGCTAAAGAGTGTATTTTTTATTTCAGAGGCAAAAGGACTGAAGGTTCATAAGTGGTGGTTTCTCAAACAGCTTTGAAAAAATCTAAATCACAGAATTTTCGAAGAATAACTAAATAATTTTATTGCCAGATAAAAATATAGTCAAGACTAATTTTAAATATATGTAAGTATATAAAATATGTGCATATATAAATTGTATATATACAAACACATATGTAATTGATGAGGTTTATTAGAATACCATTACTATATACAGATTTTCATGTCATATTTTTACAGAAGGCAAAGTGTTAGTTAAGACTTTAAAAAAATCTTTAAACATTAACATTAAAATATATACATCACCAAAATGCTTTTAACCTCCTTAACAATTAGAGATAATAACATAATGGCCAATCACTTCCCTTCGCTGTCCATTTTGGCTAGAATTCTATCAATATTACTCAAACTCATGAAACTCAATTCTCAAAATGCTATTAGTTATGTTAATTGATTCACCTAACTAGGGCTAATAGTGTAAAAATATATCTCACATAGCTAATGCTTGCCTACATATTAGTATAACCAAGTGGAAATGATTTTAAGCATATTTTAACTATACCATTTAGATTCCACGTCAGCTGTACAAGAACAAAATTTTACTGGAGTCTCTTACTCCTGATGCACAAGACTGCGTAAGATTGCAGATAACCCCCTCTGAATCATATGTCTATGTTCTGTTACCATAGTACTGGGTGAGTTTTCTAAAAATAAAATCTCAGGAAGACAAGGACAGGGCCAAGAACGTTTAAAAATCAATATGGATATGAAATTGCAATCCTCCCTTATACAAAAATGAAACTAGAGAAACTGAAATAATTTCCAATTTATTGCTTCTAACTGCTAATGAATGTTTCTAAGATTTATTATGTATTTCTTTGAAACGAAGTTACTTTTTTTTTTTTACAAGACTCTTAAAGAAGACTCAGAACCATAATATTCTTATATCACCACTCTTCCCAAAAAGCACCACTTTCATGGCTAGATAATTGCTTCCAAAATAAGTCTTATAAAACACACACTACAGAGACCTTTTCTATTATTTTATTTTAAAGATAAGGGAACAAAGACCCATATAGATTAATTGACTTGTGAAGTGAATTCAAATTTCAACCCAGTCATTTTCTGGGTGATGCTGGACAAGTCACTTAACTCAGTCTCAGTTATAAAATGAAAATGATTATTTTCCTCACAGACCTATTGTGAGGATCAAATGAGAGAGTGTATATTATTTTACAAACCATAAAATGTTATATAAATGTCAACTAGCTATTACTATCAGAATCATAAAATTTCAGCCCTGGAAGGGATATTATAAGGTCATCTAGCCAATCTATACCTAATACAGGAATCCTTAGCTTGTCATCTGGAAAATGTTAGTTCTCTAGAAATTCTGAGATACTTAATCTTGATATTTTCCACACTGAAATTTCCAAAGCCAATTCAAATGCAAACAACCCTCAGAATAGTAAATCATCACGCTTCCCTCCAAAACACCTGTTCCAAGAAGGCATTCGTTAGAAAACTAAATATGCTTCCCCAAATGCAGAACTTTGGGAGGGAAGGGTCCCAAGGAGGAGAAAGGAGAATAACAGCTATTATTTACATGGGTGCCTACCATGTTTGAGGCACTGTCCTAAGCACTTTAAAATATTATCTCGTGATCCTCACAACTCTGGGAGGTGTTAATTATTATTCCCATTTTACAGTTAAGGAAACCAATGCTTCAGAGGTTGTGATTTTTTACATAAGATCACACAGCTACTAAGTTTCTGGAAAGATAAAACAGTACTAGAAGGGTCCTGTGAACATAGAATGTCAGGTTGGAAAGGAACCTTACTTAGAACACAATTCAATGCAATTTAGTAAAAGAAAAAATTCAGAACTCAAAAGACTGAATAAAACATATAGCAAAAACTTCAATAAAACTGCTAAGGATTTTATTTACTGAATTTCATATATTCCTCAAAGATTTCTATCTAGATTGTAAGTGTAGTCCCAAAACGGGGCAGGGATAGACTGGACATGTGACTGGCTTCATTAATTAGATACCTCCTCATGGAAACCCATTAAGGTCAGCATCTTCTCTGCAATTCAGTCTTAGAGAGCCGCCTATAGCACTAGGAGGTTAAGTAATTTGCCCAGGATCACACAGTCAGTATGTCATAAACAGGACTTGAATCCCTGGTTTCAAAACTAGCTCTTGATCCACTAATCCATAACAGTCTCAAGTTTTTTTCTAACATATCTTAATATTCTTCTTGATTAAATATATTGATTGAGTCTCTTTTAACTACTGACTGTTAATATTATGCCAAAAAACAGAGCAAGGCCAAAAAAAATGTGTCATATTGACTGGTGGACTGATAAATATTGCACAAGGGGAAGGGACTGTTTTAACCAAGTGGTGAATATTTTACTAAAAATGTCCTTGATCCTAATCAGCATTTTTAGTTAACATCTGAAACTTTTAACTAGCTATACTGCTTAGAAAAATAAGGCAACCCTAAATGTAACAGCAACAGATAATGGGTGATATCTGACTGCCTTTAGATGAGGTCAAAAGTACAGTCAAAAAGAGCTAATTGATCCAATGATAATGTACATGTGGGTACTCTTCCAATGGACAAACTGGTTAACTTCTCCAAGAAACTATGTGATTAATCCTTCTAATGGACTATGTGGGAACTCCTCCAATCTTAAATCACCTCTACACAGCTTCCCATCCTATGAAAATCTTATCCCTAAATCTTCTAGGAAGGAATCCAACTAATGTTCTGGTGACCTTTTCCGTATCTCTTGACATTATGTTGAAACCATTCCTTCCCTCATCTCCACCTCTTAATAAGTATTTATTGAAAACATTTACAATATGCCAGTCAAAAGTGCAAAATATTGGGAAGACAAAGAAAAAGCAAAAAAAAGCAAAACCTCTCCTTGAGGAGAAACAGCATGTATTAGCCAGAGTGGATGGAAGGTAGTAACCTTAGAGAAAAAGACACTAGCAGCTGAGGAAAGGTTTCATGAATTTCAAAAGGTGGCATTTGAGCTTAGTCTTGAAAGAAGTCAAGGCTCCTAAGAAGCAGAGATGAGGAGGGAAAGCAATTCAGGCACAAGAACAGCTAGTACAAAGGTACAGAAAAAGGAAATGGAATATTGAGTAAGGAACGAGCAGGATAAACATGGGATCTATGACTTTTTTTTTTTAATATTTTGATAACTGTATTTCAATATAAGTGGTTTCTTGAAACCCCATATATTTTATTTTATACATTCAAAAACATTATTCTGAGAAAGAGGTCCATAGGTTTAACCAGATTGTCAAAGGGGTACATAAAGCAAAAAAAGGCAAAAAAATCATAGTAAAGCAAAACTATACAAGAAGTCTACAGTAATGTGTAGAAAGTTATTTACACTCTGGCTTGCCAGGTCAAAAAAAGGCTTTAGGAAAATTAGTTTGGGGGTAGTGTAGAGCAGAGGTGTTAAAATCCCAGCCCACTAAACCCCCAAGTGTTGCAGAACAAGATCTAAATGTAATCGGCACACCTATCAGATTGTTTAACATGACAGAAAAATAAAAGAAGTTCTAGAAGGGCTGTGGAAAAAATAGGTACATTACTAAAAGTGGTTTTGGAGTTGTTAACTGGTGCAGGCATTCTGATAAACAATCTGGAACTACATCCAAAGGGCTACAAAACTGTGATTGACCAAGCAATAACACTACTAGGTCTATATCCCAAAGAGATCGAAGAAAAGGGAAAAGGACCTATATGTACAAAAATATTTGTAGCATTTCTTTTTTGGTAGCAAAGAATTGGAAATTGAAAAGATGCCCAGCAACTGCGGAAATGGTTGAACAAATTGTGGTGTATGAGTCTGATGGAATACTATTGTACTATGAGAAATGACTAGCAGGATGCTTTCAGAAAAACCTGGAAAGACATATGAACTGATGCAAAGTGAAGTGAACAGAAAACACTGTGCACAAAAACAGCAACATTTTACTTTACTTTTATTACTTTTTTTTTTACTACTTTACTACTCCGATCAAGAAATGATATAATTCCAAAGGATCGATGATAAAAAATGCTATCTACCTCCAGAGAGAGAAGTAATAAAGTACAAGTGCAGATTGAAGCATGTTTTTTTTTCCACTATGTTTCTTGCTTTTCACTTTTTCTTGCAACATGGCTAATACGGAGCTATGTTTTGCATGTAATATTTACATCATGTTGTTTATCTTCTCAATGGGAAGGGAAGGAAGAGCATTTGGAACTCAAAAAAAGTTTTTAAATAAATATTAAGAATAAATAATTCTGTGTGATGGAGAAATGTTTAACAAAATAAATTAAAATACAATACAACACAGATAATATTAATTTGTGGTTTTCTAAGCCAATATGCAGCCCACAGAGATCATTTCTTTCTATATGAGTTTGATACCACCAGAGTAAAGGATAGATTGCAGTAGGGAGAAACCTGAGGCTGGGAGATCAATTATAAGCCTATTGAAATAATCCAGGTGAAAGGTAATGCAGGAGTGAAGAAGAGTAGTGGCTGTATGAGAAAAGAGAAAATATGTCCCAGGGATGTTATGGAGAAAAAAATGACAAGATTTAGCAATTGACTGAATATGTAGGGTAAGTGACAGTGTGTTGAAGATGATATTGAGGTTGCAAACTTAAGGAACTAGGACAACCTAACTTTTAAAAGTTAAAAGAGTACATGGTAGGGGCTCAATTTATTGATTAATCCATTCCTACTCCCTAACTCTCACTACTTAACTAGACCAAAATCTTCTTTTCTTCCTTTTGTTTTTTTATGCCATCTCTTCTGAACAATTCTTCATGAGTAATATGCTGAAACCTATTCATCTCCTCCATTATCCTTTGGTGATTCATATCTTAATTCTTCAGAGACTATGATATCCCATGATTTACATACCAGTGCTGAATTATTATCAAAAAAAGTACTGTGGTTTAAAAATGAGCCTTTTAAAAAGATAAATGTGGGATCATTAAAAATACCATGAATTTCCCAAATTCAATCCAGTCTTTCCTCTTTCCTTTTATCCAACGTGGAAGTCCATTTACTGTCCATATGAAATGTTTGGCTGAAGCTACGCATACCAAGGGACCAGCTCTATGAGTTGTTCATCCAAATACACATGATCATCTGGACAACTGGCACACTTCATTCACTTGGATTTTTCCTGTATGAATAATTAGGTTATATTCTTTAGAAAGATTATGTATGGGGGGTGGAGCCAAGATGGCAGAGTAGAAAGACTCACGTATGCTAGCTCCGAACCCACAGCCCATATATTTCCTGCAAGAAGAAATCCCCACAAATTCTGGAGCACTGCAAGGCACGCAGAAACACAGTGGAAAAGATTTCCGTTCCAGAGAGCCCTGGAGAGTGGTCCCCAGGGGTCCATCGCGCCCTGGAAAGCAGAGTCCACCCCTGTGCTGCCCTGGCCCCGCGGCAGAGGGGAGCGGATCCAAGCAGGCTTCAGGGACAGAATCTCTGGCAGCCAGGAAGGTCCCTCCACCTACAGACGCTACAGGTCAGTGAGAGAGACTTCTGGGCTGGCCAAGAGGGGAGCGGGGTGTCTCCGTGACTTGGGCCCCCTTGGGAGGCAGCGGCGGAGGGAGCGGCAGAGGCAGCAGCAGCGGCCGGGGACTCCACAAGCAGCACACAGAACTTCAGGGCCATTACCAAAGGTCTCTGCATAAACCCCCTGAGGGAACTGAGCCTGGGAGGCGGCCCTGCCCCCACACAAGCACCAGAACTGAAGCTCACATTGAATAGCAGCTGGGCCTGCCACTGAAAGCCCACTTGAATCTCAGACCCCAAGCACTAGCTGGGCAGATCTAGGCGGGGGTGGACAGGAATCTCAGAAGTCAAGTAACTGGCTGGGAAAATGCCCAGAAAAGGGAAGAAAAATAAGACTATAGAGAGCTACTTTGAGGGGGTACAGATGTTCCCGCCTTTCAATTCTGATGACGAGGAAATATTCTTACCATCAGGGAAAGACATGGAGGGTGGGGCCTCTGTATCCCAGACATCCCAGGTGGATGTCTGGTGGGCTCAGGCCATGGAAGAGCTCAAAAAGGATTTTGAAAATCAAGTTAGACAGGTGGAGGAAAAACTGGGAAGAGAAATGAGAGAGATGCAAGAAAAGCATGAAAAATGGGTCAATATCTTGCTAAAGGAGACCCAAAAAAATGCTGAAGAAAATAACACCTTGAAAAATAGGCTCACTCAATTGGCAAAAGAGGTTCAAAAAGCCAATGAGGAGAAGAATGCTTTCAAAAGCAGAATTAGCCAAATGGAAAAAGAGGTTCAAAAGCTCACTGAAGAGAATAGTTCTCTCAAAATTAGAATGGAACAGATGGAGGCTAATGACTTTCTGAGAAACCAAGAAATCACCAAACAAAACCAAAAGAATAAAAAAATGGAAGAGAATGTGAAATATCTCATGGGAAAAACAACTGACCTGGAAAATGGATCCAGGAGAGACAATTTAAAAATTACGGGGCTACCTGAAAGTCATGATCAAAAAAAGAGCCTAGACATCATCTTCCATGAAATTATCGAGGAAAACTGCCCTGATATTCTACAACCAGAGGGCAAAATAAGTATTGAAAGAATCCATCGATCATCACCTGAAAGAGATCCAAAAAGAGAAACTCCTAGGAACATTGTGGCCAAATTCCAGAATTCCCAGGTCAAGGAGAAAATATTGCAAGCAGCTAGAAAGAAACAGTTCCAGTATTGTGAAAATACAATCAGGATAACTCAAGATCTAGCAGCTTCTACATTAAGGGATCGAAGGGCGTAGAATAGGATATTCCAGAAGTCAAAGGAACTAGGACTCAAACCAAGAATCACCTACCCAGCAAAACTGAGTATAGTACTTCAGGGGAAAATATGGTCTTTCAATGAAACAGAGGACTTTCAATCATTCTTGATGAAAAGACCAGAGCTGAAAAGAAAATATGACTTTCAAACACAAGAATAAGAAACATGAAAAAGTAAACAGCAAAGAGAAGTCATAACGGACTTACCAAAAGTGAACTGTTTACATTCCTACATGGAAAGACAATATTTGTAACTCTTAAAACTTTTCAGTATCTGGGTAGTTGGTGGGATCACACACACACATACACACACACATGTACACACGTGCACGCACACACAGAGACATAGAGCATAGAGTGAATTGAATAGGATGGGACCATATCTCAAAAGAAATTAAGGTAAATGGTGAGAGAGAAATGTAGTGGGAGGAAAAGGGTGAAATGGAATGGGGTAAATTTAATATCTCATTCAAGAGGCAAGCAGGAGACTTTTTAGTGGAGGGAAAAAGAGAAGAGCTGAGAAAAAAACAAGAAGTTTACCCTCATCACATTCGACTAAAGGAAGGAATAAAATACACACTCATTTTGGTATGAAAATCTATCTTACAATACAGGAAAGTGGGGGAGAAGGAGATAAGCAAGGTGGGGGGGGGTGATGGTAGGGAGGGTAATGGGAGGAGGGAGCAATTTGAAGTCAACACTCTTGGGGAGGGACAGGATCAAAAGAGAGAATAGAAACAATGTGGGACAGGATAGGATGGAAGGAAGTACAGTTAGTCTTACACAACGCAACTATTATCGAAGTCATTTGCAAAACTACACAGATATGGCCTATATTGAATTGCCTGCCTTCCCACCTTTAATGTTCCTGGGCTTGAAGCAATCAACACAATGTCATCCTACTATATATCTACCATATACCTCACCAGATCTACAGGGAATTCTGTTTTTATTTGGATTCTACCCTGATTATCTTCGTTAAGGATATGTATCCCAGTTTTATGTCTCACTACTAATAATCATCACATTTTCAAATACAGTTACCTATTGTTGCACCTTTAAAGGAACTGTATAAGTTAAAATCTTTTATGAATTTAAGCTATGAGTACAAATATAGTAATACATGCTGTTTTTCTACTAAGCTAAATACAAGGGTTGAAAAGTTAAAAAAATATAAAAACCCTGATAGACTACAATTCACTAAATTTCTTGTCTATTGGAAAAAATTACTTTAAAGTGCACCAAAGTACAACTAACAATTTAATCTGTTAACAATCTGAAAGAATAACTATCAAAATGACTACCATCTACTTCCCAAAGAATGTGGGGTCATTATAGTTCTGTTCAAGGACAAAATAAGAATAAGCAATTAAGGAAAGTGAAACCAATATTTTAAAGAACTAAATATAAAAACAAGAAACTATATATAAGTTCAGGATCTCTTTTTTTTAAAATAATAACAAAGCAATTTTCAAGGCAATTTTAATTTTTTCCCCTAATTAAATAAGACAAGTAAGGAAAACAAAGAATTCAGAAATGCAAAATTACCTTTGAGGATTACTCTTATTTTTTTTCTCGAGACAATTCTATGCATACTACTTCAGCTTAGAGCATGATTTTTAATGATGCTAACCTAACCAGAGCCTAAAGTTCTGGTTTTGAATCCTACATCAACCAGCTGGTTTGCCTGACACCTTGACTACAACTAAGATCTTTACCAATCAGTTCTCCTCTAAACCTAGAAAGCTAAAGTAAGGAAGGGACCATAAAACTACACAAATCCATCACTAACTATGAAAAAAACTCAGTAAGTAGCTTAGAACCTTAGTAAGTAGGATTATTTTCTTATACAAAGGAGTTAATACATTATTGTTTGCATATACACAAACCCAAAACTCAACAGAAAGATAATTACTTTCAAGAGAAATGATTTGACTACAGTGATTCACCATATGGTAAAAATGGTTTAAAATTTAATATCCAATTAGGAAATAATTCTCACTACAATCAACTTTTCTACTGCAAAGATTTGCCCAGGTGTTGTCTTTTATTTTCAAAGCTGATGCATCCCCCTAAGCCAAAATAGGCTCTTAATATACCAAGCAAGTGAATGTTTTTGATTCAAACAAAAATTAAAAACCTACTATGTGCAAGACATATATTTTTATAGAACATTCAGGAAAATAGTACAGTATAAAATTTAAAACATAATTACTAATAAAATATGCCAATATTCATCTATTATATCAAATTTGTAATATTCTCCTATGTCTACTGGTGCAATAACCTAACCATCATACTGGTAGTATTATGAGAAAGGTGAATGTATTCTTTCCTTGGTTCACATATGTTCATTAATAAAGCAGAGAGAAGTGCTATAAAAGTTATTAAATAAATTTAAACTACTACATGATCTGCACCCCATCCTAATCACACATACTAATCCTATTCTGAGGTGCCTATGTTCTTTCCTTAGTTCACACATGAATTCATTTATAAGCCAAAAAGACTTGCCAAAAAAAATTGATACTTGTTGAACTGTTTAATTCAACAGTTTATTGCAAACTTGATTTTTTTTGCCAAATCTGCAATAACTACAATATTATTATATGTGAATAATATGAGAATATGTTAAACTCAACAAATATTTATTAAGTACTGGAAATGTATGAGACACTGTGCTAAGATTCTAAAATACCTCAAAAATACTTCAATTTCCTATTTCTATCAAGAGTAACACCATCCACAACCTTGGCATTATAAGCTCTCACTCTTCTTCACCCCATAAATCCACAGTTGTCAAACTTTGTCATTTTTAATCTCCACAACTTCTCTAACATACATTCCCCTTTTCTCTTTACTTACTTACAAGGTCAACACCCCAATTCAGGCCCTCATCTCCTGCTAGCTAGACTACTATGCAACTACCATCCACTCTATCCTCTACAAATCTGTCAAACTGATTTCCTTCTCAAACTCCAAGGGTTTCCTACTGTCTCTAGAATAAAAGGAAAGCTCCTCTACTTGGTATTTAAAACCTTTCACAAACTGCCCCCAACCAATGGCTTAAAATCTAACATCCAATTAGGAAATAATTCTCACTACAATCAACTTTTCTACTGCAAAGATTTGCCCAGGTGTTGTCTTTTATTTTCAAAGCTGATGCATCCCCCTAAGCCAAAACAGGCTCCACAGACTGTACTGTACTGTATAGTCCAGCCTTCTTGCTGTTCCTCGAACAAGACACTTGTTTCCATCTAGGTGCCCTAGCCTGTGTCCAGTTCCTGGAATGGGTTCCCCTCCTAGCTACGTTTCCTTCAAAACTCAGTTCCAGTACCACCTTGCACATGACTTCATGAATTCTGTGCAAGACAACATTCATGACAATAATGAACACTTCTAGTAAGCCTGTACTTCCCTGTTTTATGCTCAATTAAAAATTATAATCTGAGGATCAGTAAACAAGCTTTTCTCTGTTGTTACATATTTCAAGAGACCCTGAGATTCTCCAACATAAAAATTTAAGTCCCTGTCTTCCAGGAGTTTACAATCTAATAGAGACAATAAGATATACACAAAAAAAATATGACACAAGGCATATGGCAGAAGAGTGATGTAGACAAAGTACTAGACAGATGACAAAGGGAACTTGGAAGGAGGGGGGAAAAGGAGAGGGTTCATGGGAACCCTTGGCTCCTAACTGGTCCCTGAAGGATAATGATTTTACATAAGCAGAGATGTAGAACGATTATGTTCCACGCAGGTCAAGGTTAAGGAACAAACAGTAGTCCAGTCTGACAAGAGCAAGACATGAGGTAGATATGCCTGAAAAAGACAGGTTAGAGTCAGATTTTGAAGGGACTTAAATGTCAACCTAAGAACTGCAGGCAATAGAGATTCACTAAAACTTTTTGAGAAGAGGACTGGTTAGACCAGAGTGATGGTTAGACTTACTCTTTAGAAAGAATCTTTTGGCACACACAAGAAGAATGGGATGGAAAAAGAAAAGACAAGATGTGGGGAAAGAGTTAAGATATTATTACAATAATTTAAGCAAGAGGTAAGGAGGGCCTCAGCTAGGATTGTAGCCGTTGGAGGTGAAAAAAGAGGTGACTGCAAGATAAACTACCAAAGTAGAAGCAACAGTACCTGGAAACAGGTTTCAAGAACAGTAGCAAAAGAAATAGAGAAATTAGGATATTGGAGAGTAGAGGGAGAGAAGAGGATTTAAGTGTTAGATGAAGTTCCAGGAGATCAACAAGAGAGAAACAGAAAACACCAGACTGAAGCTCAAGGTTGACATCTGGCTCAAAAAGCTGTCAACTTCTTTAGGAGGCAGTAAGCCAAACCTAAAAAACTAAAAATTATGCAGTCTATTTTTAATGTAGAATAATAAATGCTAATATTACATTTATAGTGTTTCAAAGTTCACAAAATGCTTTACATATTTTTCTTTTGACACTCATTAAATAATCTTGAGACAAGTAGATAATATTGAGTCATTTTAAATATCTTAAGTTCCCAAGCTATACACACACACACATATATGTATATTTGTATATGCACACAGATATAGCCAATATCTGATTTGATATGCCAAATATTCCCATTTTACCAGGAGAAAATTGAGGTTCACATAAGTTAAGTGACTGGTCCATAAGTACACATAAGGGAAAGGAGTAAAGAGCTCCAGAGGAACAACAGCACCAGCTCCTGTTACTCCTACTGCAGCCACCAAAAAACTTTCCAAGGAAGCCAGCTCTTGTGGAGATGCAACCTGGCAACTACCTCAGTAAATTCTTCTGCTCCTGCCTCCTTAACCACCATAAGTTCTGAAGACCAAGAAAATAAAGTTCTGATCATCAAAGTCTTTGGCACTACTGAAAGGTTCAACACCAGGAAAGACATGATTTACTAATAAAAATTAGAGTCAAGAAGATGCATTATCAACTGCCTTGCCTAAGAAACCCATTTACCCCTCCAAGAGATTTTTGTCTCCCACTATTTGGCAACAAGCTCCAGGAAGGCAGGGGTAAGTCTTAGTTTTCTCTCTGTTATCAGTACAGTGCTTTGCATTACAAAAAATGCTTTTTTCATCCATTCTCTTATAGTCAGAGATGAATTCAGAACTCTACCTAGTTCTACTGGATTATCACATAATTTACACTGGATCCAAATCCAAGGAACTCAATTCAAAGCTCTTTACAAATACTGAGTCTTTAAATGGATACAGATGACACAGTTTATCAAAACCATATTATAATTAAGGAAAGGATAAATGACTTTGGCCAAATCATTAAGGAAGAAAGTAGAATCAGCAAAAGAAATCAGGTATCTCAGCTCTAGTGCCAAACTTGTAAAATCTTTTGCAAGTGGCATGATATATAGTGATTGCATTTTTCCTAACAAATTATTTTTAAGTAATGTGGATATCCTGTGTTCAGTATATATTAACAGATTTAAATGAATGCATCCTAAAGTAAGTATTCTATTCAGTTCTATTCACCCTAAAATAAAATATTCTATTCAAATTTGTGAATTCTAAAATCAACCATTCATTCAATAATTATTTAATAAGCACCTACTATGAGCCAGAATCTGGGGATACAAAAGAAAATTTGAAATAGTCTAGGTTGTCAAGGTGCTTACAGCCAGATGCTAAATTTATAGTGGTCTTTTCCTCAGTCCTTAAAGATCTGAAGAGGCAAAATACTATTTAAATACATTAGTAGACACATTCTCTTTTCTACTATTTAATTAGAGGAAAAGATCAATTTAACCAACTACATCAAATTTAAAGGCCCATTTCTAATTGATAGAAATAATACGCTAATATCTAAAACTGACCTAATCCTGACATATCACATTTTTGTGTGCTGAAATAACGCACTCAGTTGTATGCACTATAATATGCCTGCAGCTTTTCTAAATGCTGACATGCCAACAGCCATCTGGGTAGATCAAGAAGATGGCTAACTAAAAGCAAATGTGTGGCTTTTTTTCCATCCATAATTAACATTTAAAGAATCAATAAAAACAAATCTTTGGGAAATTTGAAATTAATGAACATCCTGGTAACAGTTTTATGACAGAGGTCATTATTTACTTCCCATTAATGGAAACACCCAGGCACAGAAAGCAAGAATGACTTGCCCAAGGTCACATAAAAAGTCTATTACAGGCTCCTGATTAGGCTTTAGGTCTCTTAATCCAGTCTAGT
Organism: Bettongia penicillata ogilbyi; assembly: GCA_023548195.1. Taxonomy (NCBI): domain Eukaryota; kingdom Metazoa; phylum Chordata; class Mammalia; order Diprotodontia; family Potoroidae; genus Bettongia; species Bettongia penicillata. The sequence goes on from JAJHZJ010000197.1 coordinate 3,307,081, forward strand.
GATTTATACAGTGAGCTATACTGCCACAATTCAAAATTATCTGTGACAATCTACCCAAATTCCTAAATAAAGTCACCTTAATAGCCTGAGAAATGAGACGGAGGAAATGACAATACACAGATGGTTAAAAAAAAAAAAGTGAGTTATGTAAGGTTTAAAGTTCCTATTTTAATCTTTTCGTGGTTTTCACTTATTCTGTGGAACACAGAAAACGTCTAACACAGAGACGTGTTATCGAACCCTTGGCATTACTGTTCAAATTACTACTAAAGGTTCTTTAGCGACTAGACCGGCATTCGTGGTTATAGTTAAGCGTCCGCAGCTAGAATTCGGCTGTTTTCTGACAATTAAGATAGACTAGGGGCCATATTACCGCACACCCTTAGGCCTCCCTACGTTTCCAGAAAAATGGGGTTCGGGAGCGACAACAACATTTCTTCCCGCGGCCTCAATTTCCAAACCGCTGGTAAATAACGACTCGTTTCCGCCTATGCTCGTGATGAGAAAGTTTATCTTCTTCCATCACCCTCTTCAAGGGCTTAAAATACAACCCTTCCACGTCGCCATTTCTGAGGACACAAGCAACAAAAGATGGCCTTCAAAAGGCTCGGGGCCATCCTCCCCGGGTCGGTCTGGTTTCGGAACAGTCTCAAAGGAAGGGAGAGAGGGACGGCAAACACGGAGGCGGCTCCGGGCGTGAGCGATCCCACCTCTCGGCAGGGAGCGCCGGGCGCAGGCACCGACTTCCCCCCGGCTCGGCGCCCCCTGCCAGCGCACTCCTACCCCTTCCCCCCACGTTTAACACGGACAATCTGACAGCAGGGAAAACCGAAAAGAAAAACGAGGGGGTGCACACGAGGGGGGCAGTTCTTTTCCATCTCGCAGGCCCCCCCAGCTACTCCAAGGGACCTGCCGGCCCCTGGGGGAGGTCGCGTCGGGGCGTGGGGGACCCCCGGGCAGGTCGCACGCAGGGCCGACTGAGGCGGGCGGGGGAGGGGGCATTTAGGGTTAGGGCTAGGCCCCGGCTCGGTCCAGGGCGCCCCGCGCGAGGCCTCCGGAGCCTCGGCGTCGCGTTCTCGGTCCTGCGGGAAAGGAGAGCGGGGCCCGAGGGGCGGCAGGGTGGGGAGGGGCTGCGGGCTGGGCCGTTGCTCACCTGCTGGTATCTGCTGCCGCTGCTGGGCTCGGCCGCCGCCGCCATGGCGCAGCCGGGAGGGTGGAAGGGCCGCTGCGGGGACGGTGGCGGGGCTGCTCTCCGGGAGGCCCGGGAGGGTGGGGAGGTCGGAAGAGGGGGCGACGGGAAGGGCGAGGACCGACGGGTGGCCCCTGCGGGAAGCGCCGGGAGGCCGCGGCTTCCTTCAGGTTTTCCGCGGGCTGCCCTGCCTGGGCCTGACAGCGCAGCTGTCCAAGCACAGCCGCGATCTCTCCGAGAGGAGGCGGAGACCGAGACGAGACGACGAAGCCGCTGCGCCGCGCCGCGCTCCCCTCCCCCTCCCGCCACTTCCCCTCCCCTCCCCTCCAGGCCCTGCTCTGGGTGCGGGCGCGAGCCCTCTTCTCGCTCCCCCCGCCTTCTCCCCCCCCTCCCCCTCCCCTCCCCTCCCCCTCCTCTCCCTGCTTTCCCAATCTCTGCCCCTCCTCCTCCCTCTCTCCTCCTTCTCCCTGTCCCCCCTTCCCTAATCTCTGCCCCTCCTCCTCCTTCCCCTCCCTTCTCTCTCTTCCCCCTCGTTCTCCCTGCCCCTCCTTCCCCAATCTCTGCCCCTCCTCCTCCCTCTCCCCCTCCTTCTCCCTGTCCCCCCCTTCCCCAATCTCTGCCCCTCCTCCCTCTCCCCTCCCTTGTCCTCCTCCTCCCTCGGCCCCCCCTTCCCTTCTCTCTCCCCTTTCCCCAGTCTCTGCTCCCCCTCCTCTCGCCTCCCCTCCTCCTGTTTCCACCCTCCCTCTGCAGGGAGTGGAGGGTAATTCTCAGTCTGTTACTCCCCCTCACCTCTCTCCCCCCCTTCCCTAGTCACAGGCCCTCCATCTTTGATTTCCTGCCTTCCTCCTACCTTCATAATTAGAGGGAAAACCCTCCCACCCCCACCATCAGAGACTGGAAGGGGTTCCTCTCCCTGCATGGTTGACAGAGAAAAGGAAGGTAGATCTAGTTACGTTCTCCAGGAGATCTCCCAGATCCCCCCTTCTTGGCCATCACGAATGCTTTCTATTATCATCAACTCATTCCTAAAATATGTATTTTTTTCCTTGGTGCCAGATCATCTCTCCTCCGACCTTGGAGAGATCGTTCCGTTATAAGCAGAGGGGTTTTTTGTTTGTTTGTTTTATATTTCTTCTCATTTTATGTGTCTATGAGCTGGGGGCTTTGTAGACTTACAAGAGAATTGTAAACTACAGCTCCTGCCTGCAAGGAGCTTAGAAACCGGTTAGGAGACAAGATCCTCCAAAAGCTAAGACCCCACCCCCATATATTCATCTGTATGCATGTGGCTATGTATATATGTCTATGCATACACGTGTGTGGACCTACCTAGACATATGTATGTGCATACATCCATACTGTTGTGTATACATTACACAGTGTTGGGTGCAAAGGGACTTTTTAGGTAGCAGCTTTGTGAAGAACAATGGTTCTAGGCTTGAATACCAGCTCTGCCATTTACTAACATGACTCAGCAAGTTATGAGCTTTCTGAACCTAAATTTCTTTGTCTGTAAAGTAAGGACTCTTACACAACCTGGCTCACATGCCTCTGTAAACTATAGTTTTAAAATGTGAGCCATTATTATGGTATTTTCTTTAGCAGACAAGTGATTTCATCCACCCTACCTGCTGTTTGCTGAAACTTCAGGTCAGAGACCATGCCCTGGGGGACTTAATCTTTTCTGCTCTAGAACTCTGTCCTAGGGTTGTAGAATTCAGTGTACTAGTCCCACTTTCCAGCCCAAGAGACTTCAAAGTCCACCCTGCTGCATGTCCCATACCCTCCCCCACCTTCCAGTTCAGAAACTGACGGTAATCAAATCAATACTGCCCTCACTACAGGATGATTGACTCTACTTACCATCCCTGACTTCTCAAATCAAAACACATTACCCTGCCCACTACATTTTGTCATGTACACACACACACACACACACACACACACACACACACACACACACACCTCATTAGAGTGGAAACTCCTTGAGGTCAAGGACCACTTCAGTTTTCTGTTTGTATTATCATACAGCCCAGTGCTTGACCCACAAGTGGCAAATAAATGCTTTTCACTTATTCAGCGGTATAAGGAGCCACCAAGTGAGGCATTCCCTTTACCGGTACTGATTATCCCCTGCTTTGTACGTTTAGAAAATTGTCTGGGGCATGGAGATGTCAAGTGACTCCCCCAGGGAGGGAGGGAGGGGGATTTAAACCCAAATCTCCTTTAGTCCAAAAGCAACTTCCCATCCACCAATCACTATATACTATCAAATACCCAGTGTAAGTGGTCCATTGTGCCCTACAGTGGAAAGACCATCAAATTTGGAATCAGAAGCCTGAACCTGAACCCCCTGCAAGTTACTTAACCTACGATAGGCCTCTGTTTACCCATCTGTCAAATAAGGGGATTAGACTAGTTGTTTTCTAGAGTTTCTTCATGTCTAAATCCTATGATTCCAGAAAGTACAATAGGAATTCAAAGGAGTGGTTGATCACTGGAGGACTCAGGATAAATTTTATAATTTGGAGGCAGAGAGGATCTAGAAGTAGGCAAGGTAGGCATAAAGTAGATCAACCAGTCAATAAACATTTATTAAGTGCCTACTACATGCCAGGCACCGAGCTAAACACTGGGCATACAGAGAGAGGCAAAAGACAATCCCTGAGCTCAAGAAGCTATTAATCCAATGAGGGAAACATTATTTTTATTGTTTTTCTTTGTCCTTCCTTGTTGAAGAAGACCATGACCTCAGGGAGGTGATGCTATGACATGACGTGTAAACAAATGCGACAAAGCAAGCTATATACAGGATAAATAGAAAACAATTAACAGAGGGAAGTCACTAGACTTAAAAAGAGTTAGGGAAGACTCACTGTGAAAAGTAGGATTTTAGTTGTCTCTTAAAAGAAGCCAGGGAGGTCAACAGAGCAGAGGAGAGAGTGTTCCAGGCTTGAGGGATAGCCAGAGAGAAGGCTCAGAGCAGATAGATGGAGTGCCTTGTTTGTGGAACAGCCAAGAGGCCAATGTCACTAGATCTACGAGTACATGTAGAGGAATATAAGAAGGCTGGAAAGGTAGGAGGGGGCTAGGTTATGAAGGGCTTTGAATGCCGATGAGAGCATTTTTTGTATTTGATCCTAGAGGCGATAGGGGGCCCCTGGAGTTTATCAAGTAGTAGGATAGGACCTGGGCTTTAGGAAAGTCACTTTAGTGGCTTAATGGAGGATGAATTGGAGCAAAAAGAGACCTGAGGCAGGTAGACTCACCTGCTATTGCAATAATCCAGGCATGAGGTTATGAGAACAAGTACTAGAGTAGTAGCAGTGCCAGTGGAGAGAAAGAAGCTTATTTGAAAGATGTTGCAAAGGTGAAATCAACAAGCCTTGTAACAGTTTGGATATGAGGAGTGTCAGGGGTGGGGTTGAGAGACAGCAAGGAATCCAGGATGACTCCTAGGTAGTGTGCCTGAGGGATTGGGAGGATATATTACCCTCCATAGTAATAGGGAAATTAAGAAAGGTAATTTAGGGGGAAAGATTATTTTTGTAGAAAGTAATGTGTATGTGTAGGAGGGAGAGTATGCCTCTCAATTTCTTTGTTTATTTTGAGAGGTTGATGTTGTATTTCAGTCCTTGTTAGTAAGTCTAAATAATTATCCTTTTGTAAAAGCTAATTGATGTTAATTGGTTAAGAGATATGGGACATGTCACCTGGTTAAATGATAGTGGGGAAAGCAAATATATGGAGGTCATGAGCAATAATATTATAAAATATTATAAAATTCTAACCCCTCAGGCTTAATCCCCCACTGGGGACCCAATTGTAGCACCAATATGATATATACAGTGCCTACAGCAGCCATGAATATGCAGGCACAATTCTGAATTACAAAATACAACAGATTCTCCACATGGAAGACAGAACCAAAACATTTATTCAAACACCAGAAAGCCAAATCCATCATAGTAACAAAAATCTATACACAATAACAATGCAGAGGATAACACCAATCCCAAGCTTTCCCCCTGCTAGGCTACCTACAAACCAGCTCCCTTAAACAAATCACAGACAAGTTCTCTCACTCACACTAGCCAGCTGCCTGCTTTCCTGCCTCCTTCTGAGCTCTGACTACTCTCTGACTAACTTCCTCTCAGCTCTGCTCTAGCTCCACCTCTTCCTGTTCCACCCCTTCCTGTTTCATGTGACTTAGGCAATGGGAAAGATCTCTCCATTTAAATTATCATTACATGTGGCCTCAAGATATTTCTTATCCATTACATAAGTCAGTGGGGCAACTGATATCAACAGAACTTTAACAGTGATAACAGAAAATAAGCATGTAAAACAATATCTTAGTCAACTGGTGTCAACAGAACATTTCAACAATATAAACAGGGATCACACAAAATAAGCATATAAAACAATATCATAAGGTGGGACTTGAGTACAAGTACCCCATCATTTCTCCCTTGAACAAATGGGGCCCAAAATCTTGGGGTAAGGGGCAAAGGTCTCTTCTTCCATAGCTACTTCCTGCTGAAATTGGACATAGAGCTGTCCCTGCCCCAAGAAGTCCCATTCAAGGGTTCAGTTCCTCATCTGGCATCCAGAGCTTGGTTGACACCAGGTCCAGGGGGTGACATCCAGTTTACTAAATTAGGGATATGCAGGTGGAGGGTACTAAGCCTGCAGAAAACAAATCTGACAAACATGGTGAACAGATAAAAAGCCAAAAAGAAACAAGGAGACAATAACCAGAAGCAGGGTAGATATAGGGTCAGCCATGCTTCTCGAGTCCATGAACCCACTGTCATAGCCTCTTTCACTGTTCTTTACTGTTTTCTAATTTGCAGTTTTGGGGTCATCATTCTGGCCAGAGGTGTACTTTCTTGAGTGTAAGCTGGAACCTGGCCAATTTTCCATTCTCCTCACAGCTATGACAAAGTTGGATACAATATTTTAGGAGGCTCTGTAGGGGCAGTTCTTATTTCCCTGCTCATTCTAATATCAAGCCCCTTTTCTGGGTATATTTTTATAGTTCATTAGTTGGAATGCCACCTATTCTTCCAAAAATCTACCCCTACTCTCAATAGAGCAGTAAACAATTCTTTTCTTGTCAGTGTATTCTAACTCTGAATCCACTGGCTATTTACTCTTCTCTCTCGAGGAAATTTATCTTTGTCATTGATTCTCACCATCCAAGATACAATGTTCTCCCATCGTTTAGGTGAACTGTCTCAAAATATCTGTGACTTCCTCCTGAGTAAAATCCTTAAACACCTCCCCAAACACTGCATGGTCCTCCAGTTCTCCTGCTTCCCTAGTATTGGACAAACTTTAGCCTCATCCTTTAACTTTGTTTCATTCTCCTCACACGCATCCTACTGTCAGGTGTTTGGGCCCCAGTCAAGCCCAGCCTGTGCAAGGGCCACATGTACCTTCTTCTTGTTACTTTTTTGCTTCTTTTTCATGAGTCAAACTAACAAAGGCTTTTTCTTCTACCACCTGAGACTTTCTAGCTTGCTCTTCTAAAAGAGAGTTTTGAGTGTTGCAGGATAAAAAGCTTCTCATGCAAATTAGCCAAATCTTTTCCATATGAGCTTTCTCTTCCAGCATCTTGTCTCTGCTTTTACACATAAGGTGATAACTTGTTAGCGAAACCCAGCCTCTCCTACAAGAGTGGGAACTCGAAATATCATGTAATGGTAATTTAAATGGGAAGATCTTTTCTATTCATTAATAGGCCCATGTGACTTGTGAGGTCACATGGAAGCCTGAGTCACATGAGTCTAAGTCACATGAAACAGGAAGGGTGGAATAGGAAGCAGTGGAGCTAGAACAGAGCTGAGAGGAAGTTAGTCAGAGAATAGTCAGAGCTCAGAGGGAGGCAGGCAAGCAGGCAGCTGGCTAGTGTGAGTGAGAGAATTTGTTTGTGATTTTGTTTAAGGGAAGACTAGCAGGGGGAAGCCTTGGGGATTGTGTTGTCCTCTGCATTGTTATTGTGTATAGATTTTCGTTACTATGATGGATTTGGCTTTCTGGTGTCTGAATAAATGTTTTGGTTCTGTCTTCCATGTGGAGAATCTGTTGTATTTTGCAATTCAGAATTGTGCCTGCATATTCATGGCTGCCCTAGGCTCTGAATATCACATTGGCACTACACCAATTTACTGATCAAGTATGAGTTAAAAGAATTATCCCAGAGACTATGTTTCATATATCAAAGATTTCCTTGATAAAGTATGAAAACATTAGAAATGGGCTTTAACCAACTCTATTCCACAGCCGGTCACATCTTTATAGTCATATTATTAACTTAAAGGTATAGTGAATATAGGATGATAACTATGCTTGTTGTTGGTTGCCCATGCAAAAGCACTTGATTCAGTAGAGCAAAATGCTGCCTTAAAAACTCTCTTCTAGTAATGTGACTCCCATGTATATACAAAAATAATTTTATTCAGTAACTCTTTGGCTCTTACTATCAAGAGAAGCATAAAATTGGAAGATATGTTTGCCATATATGTTGGCAGTCAGTGACATTGTTTGCCAACTGGAAGAAGGATTCCTTGTAGACTCGGAGAAGTCCTCCAAATTCTTTTATGTGTGGATACTATTATACTAATTGTATTAATCCTGACATCATTGCAGAGCCTCCAAAATGAGAGCCATGATTACTCAAAAGAGTTCTTCCTAACTATCTACACAGTAAAAACTAAGTATATAAATAGTCTCTATTATCTACTCTATAACATTCAGTTAGATGCACAAACCCTATACCTGTCCAAATGAGAAATCAACTGACCCCAGAATTGAGTAATAGTAGAGTGGACTGGATTACTCTTTAGAAATTGCATAGCACTTACAACGAGCCAAAATTCTCTCTGAAACAAGGACCTATGTTTTTAACACTAATATTAACACAATTAATGGCATAAACTATAAGTCAAAAAATACCCTAGTGTTTCACAGGTAACACACAGGAGTCACTGGAGTTTTCAGCCTTCAGCCTCTAACAGGTTCACTCCTGATCTGATCAGACAGGCAGATAGCTTCAGAGGGGTTAATAAGCAGTCTTACTGTAGTCTAGTCTTCTCAGAAGGGTTGCTGATAATGGAAGCACTAACTCCTAGAGCATTCCCTAATCACTCTTCTCGAAGGGGCCAGTGAGAAGGGGGGGCAACTACCCTTACATCTTAATGGGATCAATTGAGACCAGCTTAGCTTGGGAACTCACCTAAATCCCCCCAAGCCTCAGTGGGGGCCAGTTGAGGCAGGTACATGCATTCCTCTATGCATTACCCATGGTTTTCCCCCATATGGGTTCCCCATAGTTTTCCCATTCACTGACTAGTGCCCACCTGCTTTGTAGGGCAACAAAGAAGGCATCTTACCAATATTAAGCTCATGGGTTTACTTTAACAATATCATCATTCTGTGCAAGAGTAGTAAACATTACATCATGTCACCCCTTATCTCATGGCACAGCCTCAGTTGGATTATCTCTCATTATGATTCTGGGCATTACTATCTGGAATCCTTGGGGCTATTCTGGGAGTTATTATCTAACACCTGGAAACTAGACATTGCCATGGATTCTGAGAAACTGAAGTCTAAAAGGATAACAAAATCCTCGTTTATATATATATATGTATATCTAGTCCTGAAGAACAAAGTTTCAGATCACCCAGAGATTAGTGGAGGAACTCGCAGTAAATTGTAACACATTTTGAATAAAAAACTGGGCAGGAGTGGAAACTTAAAGATGTTAGCAAAAAAAGACCATAAAAAAGTGTGGCAGTTAGTAGTAAGAGAAGAATAACCAGGGAATGGGATAAGTATCCCATTGGAAGTCAACCACTAACTGTGAAGAGATCCAGAGGAAGTCCCACCTTACCCCCAGCAGGTTGTATGGGTACAGTTGTATGGGTAGAGCAGTTAAGACAAGATGTGGACAAGGATGAAAAGGTATGAGCTCTAAAAGGGGAGTATCCACATTAATGAGATCAGAAACCTGAATACCTTAAATTCTTGAAAATTTTTATTTTTTTGTTTGTTCTAGTGGGGTTTTTTGTGGTTGTTGTTCTTTTATTCTTGTCCAACTTGTGATTTATCAGTTTGGATGGCTCTGTGGTGTGGAAACTCCCTTTACTAATGCAGATCAGGAAATTCCTATGTAATTTGTAGTTTTCCTTTTTTTTTAGTTTTTATGAACTTGACACAAAATAAAATAAGCATTTCTATATAAAATAAAAAAGGATTTCATATTAAACTACTAAGCCACTATATACAACTTGTTCTTAAGTATATGTAATAAATATATAGTATTTGTATATATTTATTCTATATTTTGGTACTTTGCGATCTCAGTATATGAAAGTAGGTCCAGCAAAGAATGATGAAAAGAACAATGTTTCTGGTTTAAGAAATGAAAAATCACAATCTCATTGGTTAATCAGAACCTTAATGCCTATATATCATACTTTCTTCCAGAAGAGCATTTTGTGAATTGTATCACACACCAAAAAATATACTTGGTTATTTCTTAACAGGAAACAATTGGACAGATGAGGGGTAATTGCACAATCTGTTGTGTGAGTGCATGCTATCAACTACTTACAGCAAAGGCCCAAGTCAACAAAGTTAAAAAGAAAGGATAAAAAAATGAAAAAATCCTTCATAAACTGAAATTGACTCAAATTGACCTATTCAAACAGGGCATTGATGTTAAAAAAAAAAAATAGGGCATGGAAAAAAAGCAAAGATACTGACCTTTATCATCACTATTTCCTACATAAACAAATATGTAGAAAACAGTACACCTGTTTATACTTTAACAGGTATAAAGCAACTGCCACAAGATAGGGGCCAAAAGAACCTCAAAGCTGCCGTGGTCAGCCTACACTTGATCTCCATGCTATGGGGAAATGTCAGCCAAAGACAACACCGGTTTAGAATACAAAATAATTTGTTAAGTGCTACGGAGGAGGAAGAATATGAACGATATCACTTCATTAAATGCCAAAGCAGTGGAGACAAAAATAAGTGTCTAGAAACCTTGGCATAAGACCCAAGTAGGCCACATTATCCTAGGAGCATTCATAGATGAAATTGGCAGCAGAAGAAATAGACATAAAATGTAAACATTTGTCACCATTTCTAGAATACTCTATTTTCATTATCAGTGACAGAGGAACCATCTCATTTGGACTCTAACACCTCAGTCCACAAAGTATAAAATGAAGACATAAAAATGGCACTTAAAGTGAATTTAGAAAGAAAGATTGGACCAGATCTTAGTAAATACCATGGAAATTTGTGCTGGAAGCAATATGATTTTGAAAGCTTTAGGAGATAATTTTACAAGATATCTTAGGGAAGGAAAGATAACAAAAAAAATGGGGGGAATCCACAGATACTATTAACAAAAATTATTATAGGTTTAGAGGCTGATGGAACCTCAGAGGTCATCTAATCTATTCTCCTTCCCCCATTTTACAAATGTGGAAACTGAGATTCAAAGAGGTTATGACTTAAAGGTAGCGAATAGAAATTTCAGAATTCTCACTCAGGTCTTTTGACTCTAAATCCATCATTCTTTCTACTATACCACACTGACTTCAATACAGTATCAGTAACTACTACTTTTTCATTTTTATTAAACCTTTGTGGGAACATCAATAACTAATACTTTTTCATTTTTAATAACTCTATGCTTCTACCAGATAGACATGCTACAAGATAGTAAGAAGTACTCATAAATTATGTAGGAAATGAAATGATCACAGTGCTAGACTTGGAATCAGAAAGATGTGAGTTTAAAGCTTGCTTCAGACACTCATCAACTCTGTGATCCTGAGAAGTCATCTCTATATGATTAGTTTCCTTATCTGTAAAATGGGGGTAAAAACAGTACCTACCTCACAAAAAAAGAAATAACATGTAAAGTGCTCTGAAGGCCTTAAAGCAATTTTAAATCCTAGCTATTATTAATCACTATGTAAGGCTTCATGGAGGAGGTTAAGTTTTGTTAAGTATTTTGAAGAAATGATGTTTGAATGAAATGATTTCCCCAAAGTCATGCAGGAAGTAAGTGGCAGAACCAGAATGAGGATAGATCCTCTCAATCCAAATCTCACAATCTTTCTACTACATGCTACAGAGGGATGTCTTGATGGAAAGGAGGAGTGATTGCATCCCAAACTAAGAGAAAGTCCTTGAAAAGGTAAGAGTAAATAGATTATATTCCTAGTCCTGAAACAGAATGTCTGACTCAAAGGACAAGGAAAAGTGAATAACTAGATAAAGAGAGTTAGAGGAGGTAAGAGGCAATTTGTTAAAGCCCTTAAAGTAAGTGGCTAAAAGATTTTTTTATAAAGACCACCCAGTGAGGGAATCAAATGTGTGAAGCAGGAATAGAACCCAAAAGATATTTCTTTATGTTTTATATAATTTCACATATATAACCTAGATCAAATTGCTTATCATCTTAGGGAGGGAAGGAGAAATTTTGGAACTCAAAATTTTTACTTAAAATGAATGTTGAAAATTGTCTTTACACATAATTGGAAAAAAATACTATTAAAATATATTTCTTTCATTTACATCTTTGATCCTAGAACACAGCTGATTTGTTCTAATAATATTGAGTACAAAGCAATGCACAAGATGCTATGAGTTCCTGCACCAGGGTTCCATAGGGACCCAACCACCAGGATCTTACTACCTCTGACACAGGCACGACCAAGATAATAACAAATAATTATGATAGCAATCAAATAGCTGACATTTATATAACACTTCTGGGAACAGTTCAGAAACTATCAAGGGCTAAGTACTTTGGGAAAGGAGGAACATTTGTGTATCTGAGGCTACAGGGGAGTGCAGCTGTCTGCTATTCCCTGGGCCTCTTAAGGAGAAAGGAGTCTGATGCTGGTCATTGGTGGCTAGAAACTGGCCTGAATATGCTAAGGAAGGAGTGGAGATAGAGAGCATTGAGAACTCATCTCAGAGGAACTACAAGTGGGAATAAGGTGACAAGTGTCCCAGCGTTCCTCCACCTCCCCCACAAGAGATATGCCAATTGTGGGGATTATATTGGCATAGGAAGAGCTATTATAAGACCACTAATCAAATTTGGTCCCATAATTTATCTGACTTGTGCATTTTCTGAACTTTTCCCAGGCTGTTTTGGGAAAGAGGTTCCCTGGGATAGGGGGATTTACTGGATAACCTTAAGGGGAACATAACAGGGTTTTGTTTGCACATGCCTAGATCACCTAACATGGAGGCACTTACTTGGGAGGCACCAAAGATCTACTCCATGAATGGCTAGCCTTTTTCCATTGACTACATAGCCAGAATGGGCTGCATCTTTTAAAATTACCAGACTAGCCCAGTGTCTCTCTCTTCTTGGCTTCATTTAGAAGGGCTAAAAGGCCTGTTCACGTACAGTACAGGCACCATGAGCTGAGCTAGGTAAAAGGAGTACTACCTTTCTTCCCCCTTCCCCTTTTTAGGCACCGTAACCCTAGGAAATGGCCTTGAGGTTTCGGTCTGATCTAAACAGATCAAAACTGTCCTTTGTCCATTTTAATTCTAGGTGCAGGTAGTAGAATACCCAGATCCAGATTCTAGACATGGAAACAATGGGAGTGGATTCAAGGTCAAAAGTCCAGCAACGAAGCCCTGAGAAGCCAGGGTCTCCAGGACTCAGTCCAGTGCAGGGCTTTGGACTTGGAATTTGGTGGAATTATACTACATAGCAACTGAACTAAACTGTGAACTTAATCCCTGACCCTCTTCCCAGAGAGTAAGATAGTGAAAGGGGGGATGATGCCTTCTACAAATTGGGGAGGATGTTTATGTTTGTTGCTGTATCTTTGAAGTAAGTATTCCTTTGTGAAAGCTAATTTGACTGCTAGTGCTTAAATAGATCTGGGTTGCAGGGGTCCCTTAAAATTGGAGGAATAATTGGAGGCTGGAGTCAATTGCAAAGAGACCAAGACCTCCCAGACCCCAGGAGGACATTGGAGAACCCCAGGGAAGAAGTGAAATGTAACTGTTACAACTACCCTACTCATCAGGCAGCTAGATGTTGCAGCAGGCTACCCTACTCATCAGGCAGCTAGATGTTGCAGCAGGCCTTGAGTCAGGAAGACCTGAATTCAAATATGACCTCAGATACTTACTAGCTGCGTGACCCTGGACAAGTCATTTAACTCTGCTTGCCCCAGTTTCCTCTTACAAATTGAGCTGGAGAATGAAATGGCAAGCCATTCCAGTATCTTTGCCAAAAATAACCCCAAATTAGGTCCTAAAGAATTGGACATGACTGAAATGACTGGACAACAGCAAAACCTAAACGTCACTACAAAAGCCAATTTCATGAAGAGATATGCCAAAGTCAGCCTCCCAATTGTCAATAAAGAACATGCTTTGAATTAAAATCCTTATAAGTAGTTCAATCTAATAAAAGAAGTTTACTTGAGTCTTCTTGTACAAAATGACTAATATGAAAATGTTTCACATGATTGCACATGTATAACCTGTATCTGATTGCTTACCCTCTCACAAAGGGAGGGGGAGGGGAAGGATAGGATTTGGAACTCAAAATATTAAAAAATCAAATGTTAAAAACTGTTTTAACATGTAATTATGCAAAAATAAAATATATTAAAGATGTATAAGAAAAGAAAAACTGAGTTCTAGTCAAGACAGTGAACAAGTTCCTTATGTGATTTTAGGCAAGGAAATATTTCCTCATGTTAAGCCTCTGTTCTCTCACCTGAAAAATGAAATAGGCTACATGATTTGAGGACCCTATTAACTCTAAGAATTCATGATGTTGACACGTGGAAAAAACTCCACATATTCCATGATGCTGGATTTACATAGTCATCTGATTCTAACCTTCCTTTTGAGCCAGTATATATATTGCTCTGAGGGTTGGCTGTAGTTAGGGATACAGAGAGCAGACACATAATGGCGCCACATTAACAAACCCACTTGGGAATCCATCCCCATGATCCCTATCATCATGAATAGTATGTTCTAACCTGATGAGCTAATTAGATACAGGCATTTTTAAAAGCATTTAAGAGTTTGAACCAGGCGAACCAGGCTTACCAGCCTCAGGGGCCCTCACAACAATTGTGTATTAGAAGACATTGGATGAATGGAGTGTTCTTTCCATGTCCTCTCTTTCTTATGGAAGGTAATTTCCTCCCTGTGTTTAGGAACTATCATGAGAAGCTGGGACACACAGGGGAGATATTATAGGCAGATATTGTATTGTGCATGGTCTGGCAAGGGAAAAACAATGCACGTTAATTATCAGACACAGGAGAAACATAACTGAAGCGTGGGGGGGTGTGTCTCTGATGGAAGAAATTCATGTTGCTCTTTGGTAAAACCTATAGCAGCTGTTTGTAGATGGAAGTGTAGCATTCAGCCTTATAGATCTTTGTGGAAACATGACCATGTGACAGATATCAGACCTGAGGCCTCTGTTCAGAGTTTTTGCGCTTGTATAAGCAAATGGTATATGAAGGAATCTTTACAGCTAATTGATATTCAGTTCAATAGACATTTAATGTTGGGAGGCAGTAAGTATAGTAGAAAGAGTTCTAGATTTGGAGTCAGAAACCTACTAGCTCCATTACTTACTCCTTGTGGGACCTTAAACAAGGAGAAGAGGAGGTAAAAGGAAAAAAGCATTTATTAAGCCCTCATGATATGCCAGACACTGTGTTAACTGCTTTATCTCATTTGATCCTTACGACAACCTTGGGAGGTAAGCAGCTATTATCATCACCATTTTACAGATGAGGAAATGAGACAGACAGAGGATAAGTGACTTATCCAGCATCACACAGACAGTGTCTAAAGCACTCTATCCACTGTACCACCTAGAGGCCTATTGTTTAACCTCTCTGGAGTGTTGCTTCCTAGGTTTCCTCTGTTTTGTTTTGAAAGCCCTTCACAACCTGTCCCAGCCTATCTTTCCAGCATCATTTATTATACATTACTCTTCTTCTTGAACAAGGCATTCTGTTGTTCCTCACCCACTATCCTCCGTCTCGCATCTCGGGGCCTCTTCAATGACCTTCCCTCTTGTTTGGAATGCTCTCCTCTCAGCCTCAGAGAATTCCTCACTTCCTGCCAGATGTGACTCAAGCACTGCCTTCTCTGGGAAACTGTTCTTATGTTCATGTGAGCACCCTCCTAAGTTCCTTCTATTTAACTGTCTTCATTTCCTTAGCTATAACCTCTTGGCCAAAATGCACCTGAGCCCTGAACTAGTGCCATCTTTGGGGCGTGTTTCCTGAGACATGCTTAGAGATGCCACTGATTCTTAATGATGTCCTTTGCTACCTCAATGATTAAACCCCATGGAAGAATCTAAGACAGATTTGTTTTTATATCACATTTTGTCCTGCAGTAAACAGTGTTATAGTGAGATATCATGTCAAGTTGTGCTCAAAAAGTCACATCTCCAGAACCATGGTAGTAGAATTGCCAGATTGGCTACAAAATCTCAAATTTGGATTTTAAATATATTATCCCATCCACCTGGGAATTCATGGGTAAAAGCCAATAGAAGCATTCCCTTCAACTTTCAGAATATTAAATATTGCCATGGTTCCCACATCAGTAATTCATAAACATAAAGCAAAAATCAGAGAGGATTATAGCATCATTGTATAGCTGGCACTGTCACATTATTTCCTCAGGAGTGGTTGATACAGCATTAGACTTGGAGTCTTAAAGGCCAGTGTTCAAATCATGCCTTTTTAAAACAAATCAGGCTCAGTTTTCTCATCTGCAAAATTATGGAGTTAAACTGGATGGCCTCTAAGTTCCCCTCCAGTTCTAATTCTATGATCCTATGATCACCCTACAATGTTTATTACATCAACCTTAGATGATCACTTCAAGAAATATCTCTTCCTCCTTACAAAAATGTTTGACTGTAGAAAGGGAAGTTTCAGTATCTGAGTGGGAAAACATAGAAGGAAGAGGGATGTGGTTAAGTGAAAACGACTATGGTATAAAATAATGCAATAATAAAATTTTTTGGAATATGAATATAGTGAAATATTATTGTATCATAGGAAAAAAGGGACAGTTCTAAAGAAACCTGGGAAGACTTGTAATACTGATGCAGAGTAAAGTGAACAGAACCAAAACATATATGTGTGTGTATCTATATATGTCATACATGCATACATATATACATATATATAGTAACAAGGAAGGAAGGGAGGGAGGGAGGAAAGAAGGAAAGATTTCATTAAGTGCCTATTCTGTGCCAGGCACCATGCTAAATGCTTTCCCACTAAATGCTTTATCATAACCCTAAGAGGTAGATGCTAGTATTATACTCATTTTACAATGAGGAAACTGAGGCAGATAAAGGTTAAATGATTTTCCTAGTGTCATACCACGAGGTGGAATCTGAGACCAGATATGAACATAGGTCTTTCTGATTCTAAGAACAACAGAGAAAAACAGAGGCAGAAAACTTAGAAGGAAGTACAGAAAAGCAGGGTAGCTTTGAAAATGATGAGTAATATTTATTACATTTTTTTAAAAAAGTAAACAGTGTGAAATGAAAATTTATGTTTTTATTTTGAATTCTCTTTTTGTGTTGTGCTGTGTACATGGAAATGTTCTTTTATGTGTGTTTTTTGTATTTAAGTACAAAATGAATAAAAACTTTTTTTAAAAGAAAGAAAATGGGGCACCTAGGGGGTGCAATGGATAGAACATAGGCTGGGAGTCAAAAGACTCATCTTCCTGAGTTCAAATCTGGCCTCAGACACTTATTAACTAGGTGACTCTAAAGCAAATCCCTTGATCCTGTTTGCCTCAGTTTCCTCATCTGTAAAATGAGCTGAAGAAAGAAATGACAAACCACTCCAGTATCTTTGCCAAGAAAACCCCAAGTGGAGTTGTCATGAATCAGATATGATTGAACACTGACAACAACAAAAGGCAAACAACTTTGAAAGATAAGAACTTCATTCAGTGCAATCATCAAAGACTACAGGATCAGTAATGAAACCTACTACCCACTTCTTGACAGGGAGAGACACAATAGATTCAAAATCTGCTGAGCAAGACATATATTTTTGGACATGGAAAAATATGTGCATATACTTTGTTCAACTATGTTCATTAGTCACAAAGCTATTTTTTTTTAATTTAAGAGGAAGAAGGAAACTTGGCAATAATGTTTTCCAGAAAAAGAAAAGAAAAAGAAAGGGCAGGCATTGAAGCATCTTAAAAATACATACAAAAGAACAGAAAAAGTTCAGAAAGAAATGTAGACAAACAAGACAATTTTGAAAGTAACTTAATGTTGAATTTATTGTATAGTGAGGGAATCCAGGGGATTAGGGCTGCAAGTAGTTATTTGCAGGAATTAAGTGAACCACACTGACTCCATCTTGTGACTCACTTCTGGAGCTAACTCCAATTTCCCCTTTTCCAATAACTCCTTTTCTATCCAATTATGTGTCTGGTCCAAATTCTGTCTTGTGAGGAAATTTTATTCAACCGTGGGAATTGGAAGAAAACCTTATTATATTGTTTGAATCTAGCCTGGAGTGTCTGAGAAGCTGGACCCCCCACTCCCTGCTGCTTAGAGACCCTTAACTAGGGACCTAAGGTATGCTGACCAGAAACCCAGTCAGATCCAAAGATTGAAGCAAAGAATTTTCTCACAATTGTACATCTTAAGCAATTCATATATTTTATCTGAAAGCTGGCCCCATACTGATCAATCAATTATTGTTTCATGTTCCTGTGACTGTTTACAGACACTTTGGTGAGTGGGACACCTCATTTTCTGATTTCAGACAATTGCACCTGTTCACTCCCTCCTCCCAATTTGAAAAGTCCTTAATCTTTCCTCCAATTATAAATTCGATTACCTAATGTTGTATTGTTTCTGTTTAATTAATTGGCATTACTTGACTAATTTTTTTTAATGTATAAAAGTTTGTCTCCCGCTGTGTTCAGAGTCCAGGCCTAAGATGAGGATATCTGGTCCCAATTTGTTGGGCAATTGACACGCATTCCTTAGTAAGTCGAAATGCTCAGAAGATAAAATCTTTGTTTCCTTGGTCATTTCTTTCACCTACTACAATATTTTTATAAAAAAGCAAACTGTACCTAATAGAGATTCACAGTTTCACATATAATTCTTCTCTCTTTTGGTTTTCTTTCTTAGTTAAATTTAGAATAAAAAAAAAAGGGAAGGTTCAATGTCCAAATGAGGCAATACAGAATGGAGGGACAATTGAGTAAAAATGACTATGGTGTTAAAAAATGAAAGGACAATAATAAAACTTTTTTAAAGCTTGTGAACCTATGACTGTTCTGATAGACCCTACACTATGGACAGAAAACTTAACTTTGAAAATATTCCCTTTTGGGTAGATGTTAATCCAGGCTAACCACAGTCTAGGGTGCAGTCTTTCATAGCCAATTTGTAGCATGGGGCCATATCCTCCTCCCACAAGTAGACAGATTTCCTCCTTAGGAGCAGGTAGAAATGTCTCCTGTCAGCAGACAGCAGATAATTTCCATTTGAATTTTTAAAAATATTCCCGTAGAGTGGAGAAAATTTCCATTTGGACTCTAAAAAGTGTTCTCATGTTTTCAAGGAACGGGGTGGCGAGGCCAGGAATTCCAACATTTTCCATTCAATACAAGGGGGAAAGAGACAGTTTCTGTAGATATAATGCCAGTGACTCAGGTTTTTTAAATAGAGGCCCACAGAGTATTCTAGGTCTAGGATTTACTAGAGGTATCTCCCTGTGTACAGCGGTGATAAGATTAAATCTCTAAGTATAGCCACTGGCATTGTAACTAGCAGCCAGGACTAGGCCCTTGAAAGCTAAAATTAGACACTGAAGATTAGGAATGAAGTTGAATCCAGCTGAAAGAGGACCAAGGAAAGACTTAAGTTAGTATGTAGCAGAAGGTTATTTTCACTATGAAGAAACCTCACACCTGTTATTCACCAGACTCTACCCAAATTCAAGAAGAAAGCAAGATTGCCTTGACTTTCCTTGCAGATATGCACATTGGACAAACTCTCTTCAGTTTTGGTACCTGATAGCTAGGTCTTCCTTTTCTTCCCTGTCCTGAATCTAGAACCAAAGAATTTTAGAGTTGGAAAGGAAATCTAGTCCAATTCATACCCAAAAAAGAATCCTCCCTGTAACACATTCAATAGTCTGACTGTGCTCCAATGGGGGAGAATCCACCATCTCTTAAAGGGGAATATTCCAATTTTGCATAGCTCTCATTGCTCAGACAAGCCTAAATTTGTCTTTTTTGCAATTACCACCTATTCTTACCATTTTTCTTTCTGGAAAAAAATGTAAGCTCCTTGCAAGTAGGAATTGTTTTATTCTTTGTACTTGTATCCTCAGTACCTAATACAGTGCCTGGGCACATAGAAGATACTTCATAAACTATTGATTGTTTGGGGTAAGCAGAATGAGTGTGACCTCTCTTCCACATAATAATAATAGATAATGCTTACATAGCACTTACCAGATGTGTACTGTGCTAAATGCTTTAAAATATTTCCTCATTTGATTCTCACAACAACCATACAAAGATCAAGTATTATTATTATGCCCCCCATTTAACAGATGAGAAAACTGAGGCAAATAGAGGTTAGGTTACTTGCCCAAGATAACATAGCTAGTAAGTGTCTGAGGCCAAATTTGAACTCAGGTCTTCCTGACTCCAAGCCCAGCACTCTAACCACTGTATTACCTAACTTAAAGATATCTATCATATTCTTTCCTGCTTCTTTGCTTCTCTAAGCTAAACATTCTCAGTTCTTCAATTGATCCCCATATGACATGAGAATGATCTATTTTACCAACCTAGCCACCTTCCTCTGAATGCTCTTTATGAAATTCTTAAAATTTGAATGGATGAATGAGTGAATGAATGAGGGGAGAAAGCATTTTTTAAAACATTGGCTATGTAACAAGCACTATACTTAGCAATATGATGCAAAGAAAAGTGACAGCCCCTTCCTTCTCTAAGGGAACTCATATTCTAATTAGAGGAGACAACACATTTAGGAGAACTTAGCTTTAAAGCAGATGGAAAGACCTGATAGTCCTTAATGTACTAAGGCAGATGAGATAGCAATATCCAGTGGCCCATTATCTTGTTGGAACGATTAAAGTTGGTAACTCCTGTTCATCTCTGTTCATGGTATGAGATGCCATGTTTCCAAACCATAACTGTTGAGAAAGGAATAGTGGACCTAATTGACAGAGTGGAGGGAGGGCTCTGGGTATATTCCTGAGATAGTGTGAATGGGCTTCAGCACCCAAACATGGGGGAGTGTCTAGGGTCGAGTGGAAACTGGGCAATGGGGGCTGGATTGGGGAAGGAGAAGGGATCTGTGTGCGCTGCTCCTGCTGGATCCTGGAGTTTCTCATTGTGATCTGGGTAGGGGGACATGGTCTGTGATTGGGGAAGGGGAAGCTCTGGCGGGATCCAGAACTGAATATAGTACACTAAATATGCTCTGACCCAATCCCGAAGGACTCGTGAAGGAAAATGCTACCTGCCTTCAGAGAAAGAACTGATGGAGTTTGAATGCAGACCAAAACACATTATTTTTCACTTTCTTTTTGTTGTTCAAGTTTTCTTCCACAAAATGTCTAATATGAAAATATGTTCTACATGATTGCAGATGTATAACCTGTATCAGATTGCTTACTGTCTCAGGAAGGGAGAATGTGAGGGAGAGGAAAGAATTTAGAACTCAATTTTTTAAAGTATGATGAAAATTGCTCTTACATGTAATTGGGGAAAAAATAAAATACAATTTTTTAAAAATGTGGTCTGATTAGGGAAGAGTACTGAGAGATTTTCATTTTATTCCTTGACACAAAGCCTCTCTTGATGCAGTCAAAGATTACATGAAGTTTATTAACTGCTATATTCCACTACTGACTCCTGTTCAGTTTGTAATATTTTTCAGACAAATGGTTACCTAGATATAACTTCCCTACTTCATTCTTCTGAAGTTGATTTTTTTTTAACCTGAGCATAAGACTTATTGGATTTGACCCAATATTTTAGCCTGTTAAGTCTTTTGTGGAATTGAACTCTGTTATCGAAGGTGCTAGCTATCTTTCTCAGCTGCATGTCATCTACAAATTTGCAAAGTATGCCATCTATATATTTTTGTCCAAGTCACTGACAAAAGTGTTATATAGTAGAGGGACTAATACAGATCTGTGGAACACTCCAATAAAAGCCTTTTCCCCAGTTGCTATAAAGTTTTTAATGAATTCTTTGAGTTGAGGCATTCAACAGTTTCTGAATCTACATATCTGGGCTGTTGTCTAACCAACCATATTCTCCATCAGAATAGCAAGAGAGGCTTTATGCAATGCTTTGCTAAGATCTAGGTAAAATCAGTAGTTCCATCTTACTTTGGATGCTCATTCTTATCATGTCATCTCCTACACTAAAAATTTGAATGGTTCTCCATTACTTCAAGTCCAAATGCTTTTCTTTTACACTCAATCTCTTCCACAATTAGTCCTCCACCTACCTCCTTGGAGTCATCTCCAGCTATCCTGATGAATATCTGGTCCCTGGACCCAGATGGCGCATGAGGAGAAAGTGAGGCTTGTGACCTGCACAGCCCTCCCTCACTCAAAACAAAGTCAAGGGCAAGTCATGTCATCATTTCTCTGATGTCATGGTCTTCTTCAAAAATGAAGGATGAACACAATCTGTGAGTAGACCAAGCTGCCTTTGTGGGGACCCAGCTGGGTAACCCAGCTCATACTCTCCCTTCTCTCTCCCCCTCCCCTTCCTTTGGGATTTATTGGCTAGATGTCCTTCCTTCCCTCCTTCCTTCCTTTCTTCCTTCCTTCCAAAACCTTAAACCCAGTGCACTCTGAAGTCCTTAGACTGGACAACAATAGTTTCCTGTCCAAGATCCACTTAATGGCTGGCTTAGAGTGACTATCAATGGTAACGGTTTCTGTTTCCCTTCCAGCTTGATTTAGTTTTTTTTTTCTTTTGTTTATTAAAGGTGTCATTCCCTGACTACTTCTTAAAGAGATCTATTCACTCAATGGGTATTATCTCCCTCTAAGCAAGTACTTGAAAAGGCCTTAGCCTAAAAAGGCCAAGATCTCCTGTTGTATCCTGGGCCATCCTCAGTCATCCTGATGAATATCTGGTCACTGGACCCAGATGGTACAGGGGGAGAAGTGAGGCTGGTGACCTTGCACAGCCCTCCTTCACTCAAAACAAAGTCAAGTGCAAGTCATGTCATCATTTCTCTGATGTCATGGTCTTTTTCAAAAACAAAGGATGAACACAATAACTGGCCTCTTCAGTGTTATCATTTACTGATGATTTTTGTAAGCAGTAACTTAAACTCCAGATAAGTAGAACTATTAATTATTTTCCAGTTACTGAGCATGTTTTCTCACCTCCATGTTTTTTGCCTGTGTTGTTCCCTCCGTCTGAGATGGCCTTCTCCTCCACATTTTGCCTATATAATTCCTACCTGTTCTTAGTCTCAATTCAATTGCTGTCTTCTGTATTCTGAAACCTTTCTTGATTCCTCACTTAGAATCATTTTTTTTCCTATCATTTATTTCCATACCCGTAGCACTTTTGTCCTTTCTTGTCTACACATTCTAACTTGTCTTACGGCTATTTGCCATAAGTTGAATAGAATGGGTTATGTCTCGTTGGAGAAACGTGAATGACTTATTCTTAGTGGTGTTTCCCCAAATAACAAACTACCAATGAAGATTTTTCATTGATTTCTCAAAACCAAACTAAAGAATTGCATTGGTGAGAGCATATGGCAGAGCATGCAAAAGAAAAAATATTAATGGAGAAAAACTGTTTAATCAGTGGGAATAAACCTAGACAATTCATTTGCTTTGCACTAGGCTAGAATCCATCTTACTTGGAAATAAATTTTTGGGGTAGGGGATGGTACCAGTATTTTTGCAAAACGTGCACCCATCCAAGGTAGAGGATTGAAGATGGAATGGTGGAGGGCAGGAAAAATGAATATTGTCTTTTTATACACTTACCCCCACACCGTCCCCAGGAAACAAAGCAAATTATAGATTTGGTGTGAGGTAGAGATTTCACTATCCTGTAAGTCTTATTTAGAAGAATCATAAGATCATAAATTGAGAAACAAAAGGGACCTTAAAGAGACCTTATCTAGTCCAACTCCCTCACTTTACACATGAGAAAACTAGCATTCAGGGAGGTTCAGGTTTGCCCATGGTCACACAAGTATTAAGTGGAAGAACCAGAATTTTAATCCAGCTCTTTTGACTTCAAATCCAACATTCTTTCCACTGAACCTATCAAAAAACGATTAAAAACAGAGAAGAAAATATGATTCTTAGCAACAATTTTTTTTCCTTCACTGGATCATTTTGAAAGGAAGGAAAAATGATTCCATACTTTCAAGTTTGAACTGAAAAGGGAGAGGGAGGGTGGAGAAAAGGGGGAGGTATGTAATTAAAAGTAATGAGATGAAATAACTTGACTAAGTTCCAAAGGTAGTTAAATTGTAGCTGCTGATGTGAACAAATCTCATATTGTAAGTTGTACCATTCCTTCCTACTCCTCCTGACCTCTCAGTACCATCTAATTACAGCTCTGAGGAAAATGGAGAATTAAGGCAGGGTACAAATTGCTATTTGAGGCATATAGACCAATGAGTAAATTCTGCAACCTGACTCCTGGTTATATGCAAGAAATATCTATCTCTATGTACAGAAGAGCTATGGACCTATCAGCCGTTGCCTATAAATTGGCCAGAGTTGCCTGACAAGCCCTTATTGGGATAAGGAGGTCACTTTGCCCTTCATTAAACTGTGGCAGACAGGCCCTTCCTAAAGCACCATGCAATACTCTGGGAGGTCCTCAGTATCTCCTTATTCTCCTATTCCTTCCTGGACATGGCAAGCCAGGAACTAGAAAGTGTAATAAAAACTATGCAGTTACTTTTCTATAATAACATTTATATAGTGTGTTAAAGTTTGCAACATGCTTTACACATATTATCTCAATTTATCTTCACAATAACCCTAGGAGATGGGTGTTATTATCTCCATTTTACAGATGAGGAAACGGTGTGTCTAGAGTCACACAGCTGGTGAGTGTTTGAGGCAGGCAGGTCAAGCCAAGTCAAACCAACACTTTTAATTAGGCCATGTAGCTACTTCAACTTTTCTATGAGTTCCATAGCCCTGCACAGGGACCTGGGCAGAAGGTAAGTGGATAGGCCTACTGTATAAGAACAATACTAGACTTGTGAAATAGTAGTGGTTGGGCATTATATTAAGATGCCTGCTATTTAAGTGTAGAACCCTTTTTAATTTTTTAAAGTCATTTCACCTATATTATCTCACTTGATACCTATAACAACTCAGAGAGGTTGATAGGGCAGGTATTATTCTCATATAACAAATGAGGAGGCTGAAACATAGAAAAATTAAATGTCATCCTTTGACCCAGAGACACCATTGTTAAGCATATATCCCAAGAAATACATTCATATCAAACCTGAATAGAAATGGGACCACTAAACTGTACATAAGGATTCTTGTAGACCACATATTGCCTTAGAAAACCACATATGAATATTGTTTATATTTTACCATATTTTCATTTATTTTGTTAAACATTTCCCAATTACATTTTAATCTGGTTCAGGTAGCACTCAGGAGGGTTGTAACAGGCCCACATGCCATCCACAAGGGGGTATTAGACACCTCTCTGCCAAAGTATTTACAGAATCATTTTTATCATAGCAAAGGACCTTTTCTCCAGCAAAACTGATGACCATTGATTGGCATATAATTAAACAAATTGTAGTACATGAATGTAATGGATATAAAGCTTTCAGAGAAGCATAGGAAGACTGGTATGAACTAATGCAAAGCCAGGAAAACATAAAAAAGAACAGTACTTATTAAACACTTACTATGTGCCAAGCAATGTGCTAAGTTCCAGGGAGGGATACAAATAGAAAAGTAAGATAATTTCTGCCTTTTCCAATGGGGAAGACATAACAGTGGTAGCCAACAAAGGGAGTCTTGGTGAGGAAAGTCACTGGGATGATGAGGAGAACAATAGGGCAGTCATGAAAAGAAGAAAAAAAAAGGAAGGAAGAAAGAAAGGAAGGAAGGAAGGAAGGAAGGAAGGAGCCAAAAGTAAATGCTATGTGATTATAATGGATATATATATATATAGCTAATTATAATGACCCTGAAGAGAAAATACATCTACCTTCCTTCATTGAAGAGATAGAATACTGTGAGCGTGTGGAACACTGTATATATTGTCAAACTTAATTGAATTGTTGCTTAGTTTTTCTGAACTGCCTTTTTTCTATTTTTTGTTACTCGCTGAGGTAGGCAGGGGGAAGGTATGTATTCAGAAAAGAACGTGATACAAAAACAAAAGGTAATGATAAAAGTTTAAAAAAAAATTTTTTTTAAAGAAAAGTTAAGTAAAACTACACTAAAGGTACATAGCTAATTCAAGAGAAGATAAAGACTAGAATAGAACTGGACCATCCTACATCAGTGCATTGTTCCAAGATAATGAATTCTAAAAGCATATTAATATTCACCCATCATGGTTTCTCTTCCTGATGATTGATATAGAGAAAGAGAGACAAAAATTGTTCTAGGATGTACAGAGCTCCTCTAGGGAATCTCTTCTCATGAGCAATTGTCCTAAAGCACAGGTTCCTAAACCGAGGTGCATGAAGGGGGTCTGTGGATAGATTTTAGAGGGCCCATGAACTTCGAACTTTAAATATTTTGACAGCTGTATTTCTAATATGGGCAACTAGATGACACAGTGGCTAGAGCACTGAGTTTGGAATTAGGAAGACATCTTCATGAGTTCAAATCCATTCTTAGACACTTAGTTGTGTGCCCCTAGGAAAGTCACTTAATCCTACTTGCCTCAGTTTCCTCATCTGTAAAACTATCTGTAGAAGAAAACTGTAAGCCACTCTAGTCTCTTTGCCAAGAAAACTCCAAATGGTGTCATAAAAAGTTGGACAGTATTGAATAACAACAAAAATTTCCAGTATAATTGGTTTCCCATATAATCTTATTTATAACACTAAAGTCTATAACACTAAAAAGGTTCAGAATCCCTGTCTTAAAGAGTCTAGGTCAATCTTAGCTCATTCACAGTCATCAGGGATGACTTCAATCTTTTCTAGGGGAATGGGCTATAGGTTGTCACATCAGGGTGGGTAGCCAAGGGTCTAGACTAAACCTCTTCACAGCTTAGTGTATACAGAAAAGGGGAACAATAACAGGGGGAGTTCTTAACGTACAGCGTATCAAGAACAAGGAATCTTAGGTAATGAAATTCTGAAAGTCAGAATGATAAGTGAAGAAGCTAGGGAGTCTCTAGATTTTAATTGACAGAATTGGGAGCTTCAGTTGGGGATGTAGTATGGAGTGCAAGGAGTCAAGGGGAGTAGAGCAGAGGGAGAGAACACAAAATGGATGTACTAAGTTTTATTTCAGATCTCTAAGCCAATGATTTACAGAAAATTGGAGGTCTCCAAATATACTTATCCACAGTGTTGCTTCCTGTTTCTTCCTCAGAGGAAATGAACATATGCATAGGGAGAATTAAATAATGTGGCCAGTTAAATAAAGAACCAGTCACCTGGTCCATCTGCCAATTATTAATCTGGCAACTCCTATGCAAATTATTTTTGAAAATAATCTTTATACTCTCATATCTCAAAAATATAAAGAACTGAATCAAATTTATAAGAATACAAACCATTCCCCAAACCATAAATAGTCAAAGGATATGAACAGTTTTCAGATGAAGAAATCAAAACTATAGTCATATGAAAAATACTCTAACTCACTATTGATTAGAAAAATATGAATCGAAACAACTCTGAGTGACCGCCTCATATCTGTCAGATTGGCTAATATGACTAAAAAGGAAAATGAGAAATGTTGGAGGGGATGTGAGAAAACTGGGACAGTAATGTACAATTGGTGGAGTTGTGAACTTCTTTAACTACTCTGGAGTGCAATTTGGAATTATACTCAAAGTGCTATAAAACTGTGCTTATCCTTTAAGCCAGAAATACCACTACCAGGTCTGTATCTCAAAGAGATTAAAAAGACAGGGAGATTGGGAAAAGAACATATTTGCACAAAAATATTTATAGCAACTCTTTTTCTGGTGGTAAAGAATTGGAAATTGAAGGGATCCTTATCAGTTGGGGAATAGATGAACAAGTTTGTGGTATATGATCGTAATGGAAAAGTAGTTTGCTATAAGAAATGATGAGCAGGAGGATTTCAGAAAAACCTGGCAAGAATTACATGAATTGATAAAAAGTGAAGTGAGCAGAACCAGGAGAACATTGTACACAGTAATAGCAATATTGTATCATGATCAATTACGAATGACTTAACTATTGATCCAAGACAATTCCAAAAGACTTATGATGAAAAATGCTATCCACGTCCAGAGAAATAAATGATGGAGTCTGAATTCAGACCAAAGCATACAAATTTTAATTTTTAAAATTTTTTGTGTGATTTTTTCCTTTTGGTATGTTTCTTCTTTCACAAGATGACTAATAGGAAAATATGTTTTACATGATTGCACATATATAACCTATATCCAATTGCTTACCTTTTTAGATAAGCATTTTTAAAGAATGAATTGTAAAATTATATTTACATGTAATTAGGCGAAAAAATACTATATTAAAAAAGAAATGAAATAAGGATGATTTCAGAAAAACCTGGGAAGATTTACATGAACTGGTACAAAATGAAGTGAGCCTAACCGGGAGAACATTGTATACAGTAACAGCAATATTGTATGATGATCAATTGTGAATGACTTAGCTCTTCTCATAAATACAGTGATACAAGACAATTCCAAAGGACTTCTGATGGAAAATTCTATCCATCTTCAGATGATATTGATATTGTCCGAATACAAAAAGACTAAAGCACACTATTTTTCAATTTCTTTTTGTTCAAGTTTTCTTACACAAAATGATTAATATGGAAATGTTTTATATGATTGCACATATTTAACATACATCAGTTTGTTTACCATCTCAGGAAAAGGGAAGGGGAGAAATGGAGAGAAAGAATTTGGAATTAAAAGCTTAAAACAAAAGAATGTTTTTAAAAATTGCTTTTAAATGTAATTGGGAAAAAAATAAAATATCATTTTTTTAAAAAAAGAAAATAATCTTCATGAACATGTGTATTCCTCCTCTTACCAAACCTCCTCACCTCCCAAATCCCTTTATAAAATGCCTCACTGTGCCATTTAGGTTTTAGTTACATTAGAGTTTCCCATATCCCATCAAAGAATACCTAAAAGATGTTACCTCACCCATAAGCACATACACACCCATGTACATATACATACATATGCACATATATATATGTATAGGTGTATATATATATACACATATATATGTGTATATATATACACACACACATATATATATATATATAATTTACCATACAAACAAAATAAAGTGGATTTCCTAAAAGTAGGTATCAGTATGTGGAGTAAATCCTGGATTTAGAGGCAGAGAACATGACTAGTTCTCCTACTTACTATCGGTTTGACCATGGTCAAGTTATTTAATCTCTCCAGACATTTGTTTCTTCATCTGTGAATTGAGGGGGTTAGACTGGATGACTACCCCACTCTAAATCTATGATCCAGTGATTTTATAATGTCTGGAAGAGATTAACTAAGGTCTATGATGTGTTCCTTGAATATTAAGGCGATGATAACTGATGGGAGAGAAAAGATTATATTTTTATATTTTTGTACGTTTGTATTTGATTTCTGTATTTTTATAACTTCCTTAAAACTTCAACAACTTGGGGCAGCTAGATGGTGAAGTGGATACAGCACTGGCCCTGGGGTCAGGAGAACCTGAATTCAGATTTGACCTCAGACACTTGCCACTTAGTAGATGTGTGACCTTGGGTAAGTCACTTAATCCTGATTGTCCTGCCAAAACAACAAAACTTTGACAGTTCTAAGGAATAGAGCTAACAAAGGCAACCATAGGAAAAAAGAACTCTATGTTTTTTCAACCCTTCACTAGAGGCCTTGTCACCCTGAAGTAATCTCTGTTCTAAGATCCACTCTTTTGATTGGTGACTCCTCAAGCCAGACCAAGACTTCGTAAGGAACGTGGCCATACTTGGTTCATTCTCAGATCAACTCACTCTCTGTAGGTCTCCACCTCCTCTCCTAGCTGCATACTTGATAGCTCAGGAGGAGAAAGTGAGGCTGGTGACCTGCATAGCCCTCCCTCACTCCAAAGTCTATTGCAAGTCATGTCATCATTTCTCTGATGTCATGGTCTTTGAAAATGAAGGACAAACACAACCTGTGAGTAGACTGAACTGCCTGATTAGGGACCCAGCTATCTGGGAAACTCAGTTTATCCTCTCCCTTATGTCTCCCTCTCCCCTTCCTTCTCTTCTCCAAAGGAAGGTAAATTTGGATGGCCAGAGGCTGCCCAGTTAACTTGAGGTTTAACTATATAGATGTCTTCCTTCCTTCCTTCCTTCCTTCCTTCCTTCCTTCCTTCCTTCCTTCCTTCCTTCCTTCCTTCCTTCCTTCCTTCCTTCCTTCCTTCCTTCCTTCCTTCCTTCCTTCCTTCCTTCCTTCCTTCCTTCCTTCCTTCCTT
Organism: Bettongia penicillata ogilbyi; assembly: GCA_023548195.1. NCBI lineage: Eukaryota > Metazoa > Chordata > Mammalia > Diprotodontia > Potoroidae > Bettongia > Bettongia penicillata. The sequence continues at coordinate 3,337,065 of JAJHZJ010000197.1, forward strand.
CCTTCCTTCCTTCCTTCCTTCCTTCCTTCCTTCCTTCCTTCCTTCCTTCCTTCCTTCCTTCCTTCCTTCCTTTTCTTTCCCAAAACCTTAAACCCAGTGCACTCTGAAGTCTTACATTGGACAATAGATCCCTACCCAAGCTCCACCTAATGACTGTTCTCTGGACCCTCCTGGCTTAGAGTGATTATCAACAATAACTGTTTCCCTTTTCCTTCCAGCTTGATTTAGTTATTCTTTTCTTTTGCTCAGTAAAGGAGCCATTCCCTGACAACTTTTTAAAGAGGCCTATTCACTGAATGGGCGTTACCTCCCTCTAAGTGAGTACCTGAAAAGACCTTAGCCTAAAAAGACCGAGGACTCCCATTGCATCTTGGGCCATCTCCAGTCATCCTGATGAATATCTGGTCACTGAATCCAGATGGCTCTGGAGGAGAAAGTGAGGCTGGTGACCTTGCACAGCCCTCCCTCACTCAAAACAAAGTCAAGTACAAATCATGTCATCATTTTTCTGATGTCATGGTCTTCTTCAAAAACGAAGGATGAACACAACAGCTACCTGCCCTCCCCATTCTCACCTTTCTTCCCTCCACCTCCTTTTCTAGTTCTCTTTTATTCACCATTAAAATGTAAGCTTCTTAAGAGCAGAGACAGTCTTTTTCCTTATACTATAGTTGTAATCTGAACCCTTAGCCCAGTCAGTGGTATGTAGTAGATATTCAATAAACATATTATCTCTCTGTGTGTATTATTGCACATGTGCATATGATATATACAAATAGATGCATATCCAGGAAGAGCTGTTAGCTATATTAATAGAAGTTAGAGTAGCTTATAATAATCTCAGTGATAAAATCCTGAAATGAGTAAATAAACTGATGAATTTATTAGCTTCAGACAGATTAACATAGCTATGCAATATTGTGCTACATGAGGATCAATAGAGTTTTGCTTCATTTGGGACCTTCAAGATGACCCACATTTCCTGGAAGACTTTATATAATTAAACATAGTCTGTTTGGTTTTAAAAGATGCATCTACTACAACCACTGAGCATTCGCTAATCTGGTCATATTTTTCTATAGACAAGAGGTGATCATAGCAACAATTAGCATAATAAATAATAGCATTGAAGGTTTGCAAAGAACTTTACAAATATTATCTCATTTTATTCTTACAACAACTAATTAGGTGCTATTATTATTCCTATTTGACACTTCTGGAAACTAAGGCAGAGAGTGGTTAAGTGACTTGCCCAGAATCAGTGTCAGAGGTCAAATGTGAACTTAGGTCTTCTTGACTCTAGGTCCGCTGCTGTTATGCCCTATGCCTCCTAGCACACACAGCACTTTAAGGTTTGCAAAGTGGTTTTTATACACACACACACACACACACACACACACACACACACACATATATATATATTCTTGTGAGGAAGGCATTACAAATATTATTACCTCCAATCTATTACAGGAAACAAACTCAGGGAGGCTGAAAAACCTCTGCTCATGTGAAAATGACTTACAAAGAGCAAGTCATGTTTGCTTTTTAAATCTCTAGACAATGCTGGGAATTGGGATGGTTATCCTGAGACAGGTGGCAGACTAACATTGAAAAACAGTTCTAATCCCAAAACAGTCATATGCTTAGTGCTTTAAGATATCCCTGAACAGAGCTGCATCACTCCACCTCTGGGGCTATAAAAAAATAAAAGTACTCCCTTCTAATCTTAGCACCTCTCCAAAAAAATGTTGGAATACACCAATGGAAAAACAGAACGTAGAGACCCAGTAAAAAGAGCATTGCCAAGGTCGAGGCTTCTTAGGCCAAGGGGATCCCCTTGCTGCAGAGAGACCAAACAACTTAAGACTGAGAAAGGAGTCTGGCTAATTAAGAAATACAGTCATACTTCAGCTGACCTCAGCTCTCTGGAGGAAACCTAGGAGAAAGGCATTCCTTAGAAGTCAGACAAAGAATTTTTTCCTTTCACTAGATCCCTACATATTGGCTGCTGAAATATTACCTTATTATCCTTTCCATCTGCCCACATTCCTAGGACCCCCTGCTGCCACCTTTCTAGCCCTTCTGCATTATTCCATATGTGGTATCTTTGGGCCCCCCAAGGTCCTATCAAACCCTGGCACTAACAGTTTGTCAGCTGGCCTACTTAGTACAGTTTTATGCTTTGTTAATCTATATATCACCAAAAGTATGCTTTCTAGAAGAGAAGTGAATAAATCAATCAATTATTCAATAACATTTATTAAGCAGTTACAAGGGGTAGGCCCTGGATAGTTGAATTGATTGATATAGGGATCTTCTGGAAGATGAGAAAATTTCTCCACTAATGTAGGTCAATACCTTTTCTAAAATTTATAATCTCTGAGAATTTCCCAGAGCACAGCTGTCAAATACCCGGCCTCTGTCACAGAGGTACAATACTCCAGAGTATGGCCAGAATCAGATTCAAATATAATTGGGAAATATTTAACAAAATAAATAAAAATACAATAAAACATAGATAATGCCAATATGTGGTTTTCTAAGTCAATATGCAGGAACTGGTGAAAATTTTTAGCTACCCGTACAATTTCTCTGTCAAGGTAGAAACTTCCTCTAAAGAAAGGGTGAATCATTCCTCCTAGGAAGAAAAAATTAGACTGGGATTAAATGATCATCCTGAAATATGGAATGTAAAAATATTGCAAGTTGGAGACTCAGCAAATCACATTTCCTAGATATCCTGAAGACTCTGTCAAAGTCTCAGAAAATGAGGATATTCACCAACAATAATGAAGAAAAGTAGACTTGGCATAATTCCAGAGGACCAACGAGGAAACACACTGCCCAGTATGCTACCTACCTCTTGATGGAGAATGATGGACTCAAAGTGCAGAAAGAGACCTACATTTTCAAATATGGCCAAGGGGGAATTTGTTTTTCTCTACTATGCATATCTATTAAAAAGGCATTTATTTCTCTATTGGAAGAGGGAGATGGAAAGAGAGAGTAGGACTATTCATAAGATTGCCAAAAGAAAAAAAACAAAAGGAAAAGAGTGTCATTGAAACATTTTTTTTAATGCACAGAAGAGAACAGAGGAGGTCCAAGAAGAAAAAAATGGCAGGAGGCCAGCTTTGAAAATTACATGTTGAATTTATTATATACTTAAAAGGAAAAGCTAGCTGTAGAGATTCACAGTTTAGTAAATAATCATTTTCTCTGTTCTATGATATATATATATAAAAAATGCTTACTTTATTTGTTATTTGATAAGTTTAGAATTTAAAAACAACTGAAAAAGAAAAGTAGATTTGAATGCTCCTCTATTTCCTGCCTCTGTAGTTCACTGTTCTAAATTTTTTAGCTTATACATTAGATGGGTAATTAGAGATGGCCCTCCCCTCTTCCTCCAGGACATTAAACCAAGAAGGGCCATGCGTTGACTAAAAACAACATTTTTGCCTAATAGAGTTGGGCATTATGTATCTCTATCTATTCTTTGATCACAAATAATGCTCAGGAATGATCAGCTTTGGTCCCTGCAGCACGTACTGGGACCAGTTCATGTGCAAGTAGTTCTACTGCCAAATTGCAATTACAAAGTATCATTTTGCTTTATGTACAGTTGACATTTATTCATTTCCTTGTTTGAGGAATTTAATATAGACTCCTTGCCACACCCTCTTTCCCCACCCAAAAAAACTGAAACCAAAACCAAAACCTTAGACCCATAAGCTGATCTTGTAGACTCAGTAGAAAAAATAGGTTCAATCACCTGATTTTATACATAGTTCATAAAGTATGGAACCAACAGATAAGTGTCAAAGTATTTGTAGCTCAGCTGAACTGTGGATTAACATCCCCAATTAAATGTATTTATTTCATTGTAGTGTGTCTGCTTCCTTGTTGATTTACTACAATAGACAAGTCAAAAGTTGTACTTGGCTGCCCTTTTCCTCCCAACCTTCTTTCCCTCAATTTCCTAGGCCATAGAATTAAAATTTGGGATGATGCCATTCAAAAGATGTCAAAAAGTGCTAGAAATTTCAGTGTGGCAGATTACAGTCTATTCTAGTTACAGACTTTCCCAGTCAGTTGGAGGACAGGATAGGAAAGGTCTGAATTGATTAATATCTTTTCAGTTGTGGGCAGCGAAGAATTGGGTCACATCTACAGAAACATAACTACCAATTTTGGGGTCAGGAGCAAACAGTACAAAAAACACCCTCAAATAATGGAGGACATCATCAAGGGGTAGGGGATGGAAGAGAACAGAAAGCCCAGGAAGAGCTCACTCTCTTGCAACTTCTTCCTATAACTGACTATTCCTGCTAAGCAGTTGTTAAACTCAGTTGTTTCCACTGCTGTTGAAGGACTGGAAATGTTGTCAGATCCCATTGAATTTCAACACCCTGGGACAAATCTTCAGTTGCCCCATCTTAGCTACAGGTCTGCATATCTCTCTGACAGAATAATTGTCATGATGCCAAGCCACGGAGACAAGACAAGATTTTCATATTAAGACTTCTTTGTCCAAGGTGATTTCTGCAACCTGAGGACAGACTAGATAATGTCACAAGTGAGGGGAGGTAGAAATAGGTATAGGAGAAGTAAAACTAGCTAGTGGTCATGTTTCTCCCCCAAAAAAGTACAGGCAAATGCCCAAATGCCTTCTGGGATAATTCAATCCTTGAAGCAAGACAGAACAACCAGAGGGGAATTTGAGAATCAACAAGTTTTCTGACCTGGGCCCCAGAGCTAATTTAATGCACAAAGGCCCTTGGATAAACCATCTGGCAATTCCAATAAAGTAGATGATGGCTGGTCACAACTCCCTAGGGTACTATGTAGATTGACTAATGGGAATAAAGTCCATTGAATAGGCAAAAGTTCTAATAAAATTTCTATGTAAGCTCCCTAACACAGAGAACAGAAAAAATCTTGACAATAAATATAATAGAGAGATCCACTCAATGTAATTGATTTCTATCACCTTTAAGTATTTGGCTAGAAACACTGAGATTCCACAAGATCTGTCATGACCTTGATTTGGTGATGGTACAAGACCTGAAAATGTATTTCTCTTCCAATTCAGACTCACTTTAGAGGTAACATGCTCAGCTAGAGTGTGTTTTCTTGTGTCATTAATACCTGCCTTTCATACTCATCATTCAATATCAGCAGGTGGGAATGTCACAGCAAAAAGTGAAACAATAGTAACTCCCTCTACTGGTGTGTGGAATTCAGGGTCCTCAGATAATGTCATATCAGAAGGATGCCATTCTATAAAATGTAGTCTTAATGATATGTCTCCATGGATTGTGTCAGGCTGATAAGTATAATGGTCCCAATAACAAAAAGAAAATTTTAAATATAAGGTATCTTTGTTGACAATAATGGCCTAGGGAATAGAAATCTGCAATTTCCAAACATATGGCAAAGACTGAAACATTTCTGTGATGTATTAATCAATGTTATTCTTTCCTTATTCTTTCCTATTTGAATTACTGGTTCCTCTCACCAGAAGAAAATGTCTATTTTTACATATTTTGAATTTATCTGTGTACATGATGTTTCCTCCAGTAGAATATAAGCACTATGAGTGCAGGCTATTTTGACTTTGGCTTTGAATCTTGCTGCTTCGATGCAGGTACTTAATAAATGCTAATTTAATTGAAAATAAGGTTTAATCACACCAAGATAAATGCAAGATGATGGGGTGGGACTGGAATTTGAGGGACCCTGAAGAAATAAGAGAAGAGGAAGGGTCACTAGGGAGAGTGGGGGCAACTGGAGAGAAAGAAGAGAAGAGAATGATTGTAAAGTGCTTTTTATTTTTAACTTCTGTCTTACCCAAGGGAAAAATGGCATTGAAACTCACAGTGTCAGAGAGAGAGAGAAACAGAGACAAAGAGAGAAACACAGACATAGAGAAACACACATATGTACATAGAGAGAGAGAAACAGAGAGACAGAGACTCAAAGACAGGCAGACAGACACACACACACACATACACACACAAACATACAGATTGCTTTTGCTTTTCCACCCTTTGTGTATTGAATAGACACAATTGTCAGAGGGGATGACTTAGGCAGGACTTCTAAGAAGCCCTTATAGATGGCGGAGCCCTCATATTCTGGATTGTGAAATAGTTTGGGTATTTATATATAGTTGGTATGCTCAGACATCATCCTGGGTCCTTGTTACCCCACTGATGAGGCCTGCCTTTTGGCATTGATAATGACTCCCTATAGGAGGTATAAAATCTTCATTGCACCCCAAGGTGAGGACTTTGGCTGCCACTGATTTTGGCTCCTTAACAAGGTATGAAATTACCTTTCAAGAGCAATTCTTTGAGAAGTTGTGAACTCCACCTTTCCCTGGGTAGTAGAGGCCTCTTCCTGAGAATGATTGATGATTCATGACCTTGAACTACATCCTTGGGACTTGATATACCTTAAACACGCAGGGAAGTGTTATGCATGCAGTGTCTCAACTTTCCTGGGTGGGAACAACAATTAAAGAGAGTAAGAAAATTCCCTAAGGTGTACCTGGGCCTTCAGTGACACAAGAGAATCTAGTTTTCAAGGGTTTTGGATGTCAATTCAAAATCATTTGAATTCTTCGTTATAAGAACTGACTCTCTGGGAGAGGAATAGAGAAGCAATACAGAATAGGGCTCGATGTAGGAGATCCAAAATCTATTTTGAGAAATAGATTTGGACATTTTCATTCTTGAAAAGAATATGCTAATATCATGCCTGGATAGCCTTCACTAGGCTCTTTGGTGAGATTCCATGATGACAATTCTTTAGGTTAAATTTGTAATCAATTTCTGCCTCCTAATCTCCTGGGAAAAGTCTGAAAAAGTCAAGTCATTTCATAGATTTACCAGACAAATAGCCCTCTGTACATTCAGAACCTGTTAACTACCTGATGCCATAAACTACTGTGACATTAAATCCAAGATTAAAGCAGCTAGATGGGGCAACGGCTACACTGGCCTGGGAATCAGGAAGACTTAAATTTAAATCCTGCTTCCAACAAAGGCTAGTTGTACGACCCTGTGATAGTGACTTAATCAATCTCTATTTCCTCTACTGTAAATCAGGATAAAACGGCACCTACCTCAAAGGATCATCATGAAAATCAAATGAGATATAGTATATGCAAAACCTTAAAGTGCTGTATAAATTCTTGCTATTGTTATTATTATGAAGCATCACAAAGCTGTAAAAGGTTCTCAAATAATAATGATTTTCAAATCCCTAACAACAAGCCTTCTCCTATTCCTTCTCTGACTTTTTCCCAAGCTCTGACTTTCCTTCTCAACCAGGGCTTAGAAGTGAGATGGCAAACCACATAGGGAACTCAAGAGAGCTGTTTCCTACTATTTGCCAAAATGAAACAGCCTAAAAGACTGGGTGTCTGAGAAACTGATTTTTTTTAAAAAACTGATGTGAGAGTAAGCACTTTAGTCTTACTTCATTATCTTTTTTTGGTGATCAAAGGAGATTTTAAAGGAGGAAAATAGTGTCTATAGTCACAGAGTCATAGAATCTTAGAATTTAGAATTGGACTTTCCTCCTATGTATCTATTTTAAACAAACAGGGCTCTGAAGCAGCCTGGTTGAACAGTCTGTAGGGATTGTTGCTTTTAGGTTGATAGAAGATAATTGGGAGCAGATCTTGTGAGGAGACAAATAAGGAGGTATACTATTAGGTCTGCTATAAAACTATGCATACCCTTTGACCCGGCAATATCATGAAGTCTGTATCTCAAAGAGATCAAAGAAAAAAGAAAAGTACCTATATGTACAAAAAATATTTATAGTAGCTCTTTTTTGTGGTGGCAAAGAATTGGAAATTGAGGAGATGCTCATCAATTGGAGATGGAGTCTGAATGCAGATTATATTATATCTGAATGAAGATTAGATTATATATTCTTTATTATTCTTTTTAATTTGCATTTATTTTTCTTTTTATTATTCTTTATTATTATTCTTTTTTTATCTTCATTTTTTCTTTTACAACATGACTAATATGGAAATGTTTTACTTGATTGCACATGTAAAATTTACATCAAATTGCTTGCCTTCTCAGAAAGGGAGAAGGGAGGTAAGGAGGGAGAGAATTTGAAATTCAAAATTTAAGAAAAACAAATGTTAAAAATTTCTGTTGAGAAAATTCAGAAAAATAAAAATTAAATATAAAAAGTAAAATTAAAAAACATATTAATCCTAAAGTTCTACCCTAATACCTCCTAATTTAGAGGTGACATTCAGTAGGTAGGAAACTGCGCTCTAGTCAGAGAATCTGGATTCAAATGCTACCTTTGATGATTACTATTTAAGTAACCTTGGGCAAATCACTTTACCTCCATGACTCTTCAGCTCCTCCACTATAAAATAAAGGAGAGGGAGGGAGGACTACCTGGCCTCTAAGGTCCCTTCCAGCTCTGGCCTGAAGACCGATAAGCCTGGTTTCTTGAAGGCTTTGGCAGCAGAGTACCAACTCTGGCAAGTTCTATGGGCTGGAGTCAGAAAGATTTCATAGAAAAACTGGTGATAAATGGCATCTGTTGCCCAAAAACCAGCCCAGGTAAGTCTAAGCAGAGTTGGCACTAGGAGGTTGACCCCCCCCAAAAAAAGTTTGGGGGGCCACAATAACTCACTCACAAAGACAATCAATAAATATTTATTGAATTCCTACTGTGTTCTAGGCATGGTGCTAAGCACTGGAGGTACAAAAAGGGGCAAAAGATGGTCCCTGTCCTCACAGAGCTTACATTTTAGAAAATCATGAAGACATTATAGCTTGCATCAGTGGAGAAATTACCCACATAAATGAAATCACAGATCTTTCAAAATAATAACAATCTCTTGAATGTTTAATTGGCATGGATGAATACCCCATTTTACAGATATGGAAACCAATGGAAAAGGGAACAAGTATTTATGTAGTACTATGTGCCACACACTGTGCTAAGCAATTAAATAATATATTATCTCATTTTTTCCTCAAAACAACGCTCGGAGTTATCATCCTCATTTTATAGTTGAGGAAACTAAGACAGATAGAGGTTAAAGGGCTTGCACAAGATCACACAGCTAGAAAATATGCGAGACCAAATATGAACTTAAGTGCACCTGACTCTGGGATCAGTTCTTTATCCATTGTGCCACCCAAGGTTATGTATTTGGTTTGTGATAAAAGTTAGAACTAAGTATCCTTTATTCTTAGGTCAGGGTTTTTCCAAGGATGCTAGGCTGCTTCTGGCTACATTGTTCCATTTACATGTGCTATAGGACAGAATAGGAAAGCTCCAACTCGAAAAGAGCTACATAAACAAGTTGTAGATTGGTTTGAAATCAGTCTGAGGGAAACAGGAATAACCCTATCTCATTTGTCTGTAAATACTGCCCCTCTCAGCCTTCATTACAAATTATTTCCAATGAGGTACTTTTGAGTTGATGCTTAGTGTTGGTTTCCAGGGCTCTTGAAAATGAGCTCGCATTTCTATCCGCCTTGGTGTGGCTTACAGTAGCTACAGCAACTCCCTTCTCCCCTTTCCTAAGCTAATTCAAGGGAAAGCCTTTCATCTTTTCCTTGGCCAGGGGCCCAGCCACAGCAGCAGCCTAAGCCATAGAGATTTCTGGCCTCGAGAGGGGGATGGGAGAGAATGGCTAGCTTCCTTACCTTGCGGGGAAGGGAAACAGTCTCATTTCTGTTCAAGTACGGATAGCTCAGTTAGCAAGCCTTATAAATGAGGCCAAAGTCATAGGTTCATCTCTATGGGTGCCAGTGAGTTTTTTTCTGTGCCAAGGCCAAAGACTATACTGCTAGACAATCAGCTCACAAATCCTTATTCAAAAGAGCATAGGCAAGGAAGAGCCAATGAATCAGAACCAATCAATCCTTACTACTAGGGGGAAAAATACTTAAAGTGCATGCCCTAATGATTTTTTTTAATTTAATAGTATTTTATTTTTCTAATTACATGTAAAGACAATTTTCAACATTTATTTTTTCAAAGAATTTGAATTCCAATTTTTTCTCCCTCCCTTCTTTCCTTACTCTCCCTCTTTTCCAAGACAGCAAGAAATATGATATAGCTGATACATGTGCAATCATGTAAAATATATTTCTGTATTAGTCATGTTGTGAAAGAAGAAACAGAACAAAAGAAAAAAACATGGAAAAACACAAAAACAATTTTTTAAAAATTAAAATAGTGTGCTTCAATCTGTATTCAGACTCTAGCAGTTCTTTCTATGGATATGGATAGCATTTTCCATCATGAATCTTTTGGAATTGTGTTGGATCATTGCATTGCTGAGAAGAGCTAAGGCAATCAGAGCTGATCATCCCACAAGGTTATTATTACTGTGTACGATGTTCTGCTCACTTCACTCAGTATCAGTTCATGAAGTCTTTGCAGGTTTTTCTGAAATCCCCTGCTCATCATTTCTTTTTTTAAATAAATTTATTTATTCATTTTTTGTTGTCAACATTCATTTCCATAAATCTTAAATTTTCTCTACCTCCCTCTCCTTCCTCCTCTCCAAGATAGAATGCAATCCAAAATAGACTTTTTACATATGCATTCTTAGTAAACATGTTATTACATTGGTAATGTTGTAGAGAAGTATAGAACAAATGGGAGGAACTATAAGAAAGAAAAAACAAAAAAAGAGAGCAAATAGTATGCTTCCATCTTCATTGACATTCCATAGTTTTTTCTCTCGATGCGTACAGCATTTTCCATCATGAGTCTTTTGGAGTTGTTTTAGGCCCTTGAATTGCTGAGAAGAGTTAAGTGTATGAAAGTCAGCTATAGAACAATGTTGCTGTTACTGTATATAGTGTTCTGGTTCTGCTCACTTCACTCAGCTTCAGTTCATATAAGTCTTTCCAGGTTTTTCAGAAGTCTGCCTGCTCATCATTTCTTATAGCACAAAGATATTCCATTACATTCATATACCACAGCTTGTTTAGCCATTCCCCAATTGATGGGCATCCCCTTGATTTCTAGTTCTTGGCCATCACAAAAAGATCTGCTATAAATATCATCATTTCTTATAACACAATAGTATTCCATTGTATGCATATGACACAATCTGTTCAACCATTTCCTAATTGATGGGCAATTCTTTGCCACCACCGAAAGAGAGGCTACAAATATTTTTGCACATGTGGGTCCTTTTTCCTTTTCGTGATTTCTTTGAGTACAGAACTAGTAGTGGTATTGCTTGATCAAGGGTGTGTAAAGTTTGATTGCCCTTTGTGTAAGTCTTAAAGTTGAGATGATATATAAGAAAGTTCAAAGATCAAACCCATAGACTCCCTGCCAAGGAAATATACAATCTCCTTGCCTATTTCTTGCCGGAGTTTCTCTTTGGTACCTTTTGATCAAAAGAAGTACCTTAACTGAAGAGTCTCATGGATGTTCACTGACTGAGTTTTCATTTAAGCTAAATCTCCCAGCTTTATTTTGAAATAGATCATAGAATTTATTCATGCTGCAAAGATGAATATGATGTAGTCAGTTGATCCTTGCTCTGGTCTAGGCCAAAAAACCTCAGCACTATATCTGTAAACTTGGAATCCTCCTCTTCTCTTCTCCTTGAACCACCACATGCAATTAGTTGCCAAATAAGGCCATTCTTCATTCATGACATGTCTTTGTATATGTTCACTTCTCTCTACAAACAGAACTTAGCTTCTTCCTTTGGTCCCCTCTCACTTGGATTATTTGCAGTAGCTTCCTCCTTAGTCTCCTTGCTTCTAATCTCTTCCCTCTCCAACCACATCAGCAGTCTAAGTCATAGAGACTTATGGACTCTACTGGGGGATGGGTGGGAACGGCTGGCTTCTTACTCTGGGTGGGGAGGAGAGAAGTCTCATTTCTGCTGAGCTCTGGGTGGGGAGGAGAGAAGTCTCATTTCTGCTGAGCTACCAAAATGATATTCCTGACCATGTCACCTCTCACCCTGACTCAAAAATCTTTGATGATTCCCTATTACCTCTAGGACAAATACAAAATCTTCAGGTTGGCATTCAAACCTCTCCACAATCTGGATCCCACTTGCCATTCCAGCTTTATTTTCTGTTATTCCCCTTCATACATTCCAGTCACAACTTGCTCCTTATATAACACATTTCATCACCCATCTTTGTGCATTTGATGCTTATGGAATAGTGTCATGTAAGTAATCCATGCTTCCATGCCAAGGAAAGAAGGATATTGTATCATATTATTCTAAAAAAAAATAAGAAAATCATGAAAAGGTAACTACAGATATGATGTCACAGTATAAAAGGATTTTTTTTCTGCAACTCTAAGCCAACTCTCAGAGTCATTTTGGGAGAAAAGTTAAACTATGACCAACTGCTCCAGCAATGACTACATTTTGAAGACCCTTCCTTCCTTTGAGATTTGTACATTTTGCAACATCCTTGTTGATATTTTTGTTAGTATCAAATGAGTACAACTGTGAGGACTGTGGTTTGGGGATTTCAATGTTTCAAAGGGATCCAGATTTAGCAAAAGTATAATTGAATGGATTTTAGCCATGGAGTTCAGCTAATGTTTTTCCATGGTGACCCTTAGCACTCAACACCAACCAGGTCAGGCCAGAAGACCCATCGTGGAAGCAGTGGCCAGCACTGAACATCAACTGTCTCCTCAAATAGTCTTCATTAATTGTCCATGTCTATAGCTTTGAAGTAGATCACAGGCTCTGTTGGCCAGAAAGCAAGGTTAGATAAACAGAATTGAACTAGTCCTTTTGGAACTTACCACTTGAAATACTTAACACTCTGTATAAATAGAAGGGAAAATAGACACATATAGTTCATATAGACACACATAGTTCAGATCTTTGAAAATAAATAAAGGTTATTTGGAATATCAACAAGTATAGGAGCTGGTTGAATCAGTGCAGTAGAGAGGGGAAAGTATGAGTGGCCCACTGAGACTGATAGAAAAATGAAAGAAAAGTAGAAATAAAGTGAGAACTCTACTCTCCTGTCTATGAATTCATTGTATTTTTACCTTCTTTCTCCACTTCAGCAAATTCCTCTTCACCCAATCCTCTATCCCCAATTAATTCCAAATGGGAATCTCAGACACATCAGCCCAGGATGGGAGTCCAGTGGAACCAAGTGAGTGAGAGCTACTGAGCCCCAGGTATCTGCAGCAGCTGCTCCTGAGACTATCAGTCTACAGATTAAATGTCTGTAAATCACCTACTTGAACATCCGGGAGTCAAGATGGTGAAGTGATTGGCAAATACTGTCCCTCTCCCCTTGTTGACCTTGAAAGAGCCATAAAATATTTCCCCAGGAAAAATCCTGGAACGGTGGGATCAGCTGAAGGAGTAAAAAGTCTCTTTAGCCTGTCAGGTTAGGAAAATCACTAAGGAGAGTCCCTCTTGCAATGGTTGAAGGGGACCAGTGTAGGATCAGAGCTGTCCCAGAGAGCTCAACCTCAGCAAACCAGGAGGAGATCCTGAGCCTCAGGGGGGTGGAGCCTGCAGGGGAATCAAGAAGACACTAGTGAAGACAGGATCACCAACCACTGAGCTTGCCTATGCTCTAGCTCAGCAGAGGAGACCTGTTATAGCCAGCTCAACCCTCCCCCACATTTAACGCAGCAAGCTCCAGGGCAACTCTGGGGAAACCCAGAAAGACTTTACCTGGCCTCTGCTTTCTCACACCAGTCATTTCAGCACCAGGTAAGCTGCAACATTTTAGCTTCTAGCTGAAAGAACCAGAGGCCATAACACACAAAGTCTCAAGTTCAAGGCATAAGAACTGTGGGACAGAGCCCCTTGTGCCCCAGAAGCAGAGAACTACTTTAAAAGCAAGAAAAGAGTGATCATCATGAGTAAGAAGCGAAGCAGAAAAGAAAAGATCATAGACTCTTTCTATGAGGACAAGAACCAAAACACAAATATAAAAGAGGTCAGCATTAAAACTGTACTCCCATCTGAAACTTCAGAAGGGAATATGAACTGATCCCATGCTCAGTGAGCATTCTTGGAAGATCTGAAAAAGAATTTTAAAAGCTAAATTAGAGAAATAGAAGAAAAACTGGTCGATGATTTTAAAAATACGAAAAAAGAAATCACAGAAGAATTTAAAAGGAAAATTGGACAAATGGAAAAGGAAGTTCAAAAACTAACTGGAGAAAATAACTCCTTGAAAGGAACAATTGGACAGACGGAAAAGGAGATGCAAAAGTTAACTGAAGAAAACAATTTGATAAAAATTAGAATCAGGCAAGTAGAATCTAATGACTCTACAAGACATCAAGAATCAGTCAAACAGAATCTAAAGAATGAAAAGATAGAAAATGTAAAATATCTAATTGGAAAAACAACTGACCTGGAAAAGAGATCCAGGAGAGAAAATCTAAGAATTATTGGTCTACCAGAAAGCCATGATGAAAAAAAAGGGCCTGGACAATATCTTCCAAGAAATTATCAAGGAAAAGTGACCAGAAGTTCTAGATCTAGAGGGCAAAATAGTCATCGAAAGAATCCACCATTCACTTCCTGAAAGGGATCCCAAACTAAAAACACCAAGGAATATCATTGCCAAATTCTAGAACTATCAAGTAAAGCAGAAAATACTGCAGGCAGCCAGAAAGAAACAATTCAAATATTGAGGAGCTACAGTCAGGATCACACAGGACCTTGCAGCTTCTACATTAAAAGAGCGAAGGAATAGGAATATGATATTCTGTAAGGCAAAGGAGCTGGGACTACAACCAGGGATTAATTACCCAACAAATTTGAGCATAATATTTCAGGCAAGGACATGGACATTCAATGGAATAAGGGATTTCCAGACCCTCCTGATGAAAAGGCCAGAGCTCCACAGAAAATTCGATCTTCAAACACAAGTCTCAAGAGAGGCATAAAAAGGTAAACAGGGGGAAAAAAAACTTGTTATTCAATATGGGCAAACTGTTTACATCCCTACAAAGGAAGATGATACTTGTTAATCTTGAGAATTGTACATTAATCATGATAAATAAAAGGAATATACATGGAGGGAGTAGGTATAAAGTAAATGATGTGATGATAAAAATGTGATTCAAGGGTGCAAAATATATTACAGTAGAGGGAAAGAGGGCAGGGAGATAAGCATTCTTTGAGATTTACTCTTATCTGATTTGGTTCAAGGAGGGAACAACAAACTCAGTTAAGTATAGAAATCTAACTAACTCTATAGGCAGTAGGAGGGAAGGGGGAAAGGAAAAGGAGGGGACGCTAAAAGGGAGGGGAAAAGTAGTAAGGGTAAAGGGGAGAAAAAGGGAGGGGGACTGAAAGAAGGAAGGGAAGACTAAGGGAGGCAGTGGTCAAAAATTAAAACTATTGTGGAGGGGAAGGGAGAACGAAAAGAAACTATCACAACTTTCTTTTCTTTTTAATATTTTTTCCAATTACATGTAAAAATTTTTAATATCTTTTAAAATTTTGAATTTCATTGAGAAGGCAAGCAATTTAACATAGATTAAATATGGTGTCAGAACTTTCAGTGAAGGGAAGAGGCTAGAATCTTGAGGCTATAGGCTTGGGGACATACTGCAAATTGCTGGTAAAATTCAAGAATATATTATTCATTTTTATTTTGTGCAGAGAGCCATCATAAGACATTATAGAGCACAAAAATGGATACTTATCTGATATGGATATAAATTTTAGCCAAAATAGATCAGCTCTAAGTTTGGGGGATTTTTTTTGAATTCTTAAGTTTTATTGATGCTTTACATTACAATCATTTTGGAGCCCCTCCCATGTTCCACCAAGAGAACTTTCTCTTGTGATCAAGAAAAACAAGCAAAACCAATCCATTCAGCTGCTTCATCTACCAACTTTGCAACATTCCACAACTGTGATTTCCTATTCCTCCACCAAAAAAAAGGGTCGTGTATTTCCTCATTTCTTTTAAAATCCAAGATTACAATTACATAGTAGTTGTTATTCAGTAATTTTTGTCATGTCTGACTCTTCATGACCCCATTTGGGGTTTTCTTGACAAATATCCTGGAGTGATCTGCCATTTCCTTCTCCAACTTATTTTTACAGATGAGAAAACTGAAGCAAACAGGGTTAAGTGACTTGCTTAGCATCCCACAGTTAGTAAATCTCTGAGTCTGGAGTTGAACTCAGGTCTTCCTGACTCCAGGCCCAGTGCTTTATCCACTAAGACACCTAGTGGACCTCCTTACATAGAGTTAGTTTTTATTTCATTATTCTTTTAATTTACATTATTGTACTCACTGCGGATGATGTTTCTAGTTCCGCTTCCTTCACTATGCTTCCCATATTTCTCAGAACTTCTCTTATTTATCATATGTTGCAGTACCATCATACTCCACTGCATTTGTAGGTCACAATTTGTTCAGTCATTCTCTAAGTGATGGGCATCTACTTTGTTCAATTCTTGGCTACTACTAAAAGTGTTTCCATGAATATTTTGGTAAATACTGGGCTTGTCTTCTTTTCTTTGTTCTCCGTAGGTCAAAGGAAGGGTATATGTCTGTAGAATAAGATCTCTGGATCAAAGGGTGTGGAAACCTTATTCATTTTTCTTAAGTAGCTCCAAATTGTTTTCCAGAATGGTTGAATTCATCTGCAACTCCAGCCATAGTGTATTCTATGTACTTAAAGCAATTGTGCTTCTTTTTCCTTTTTAATTTAAAATTTTTATTAGTATTTTTAGTTTTTATATGACCAACATTTTCCAATATATCCCTCTTCCTTTCCTTTTCCAAAGAGCCATCCCTTATAAGGAACTTTAAAGCAGGGGGAGTTCAACAAAACTAATACACATATCTGAAAAGTCTGACATTAAATGTAGTATTCAGTACCCGTAGTCCTCCATCTGTGCAAAAAGATGAGGAGAGAAGGAAGAAGGAGAGAAGCCTTCTCATTTCTTCTTTGGAGCCACGTTTGGTCATTATCATTTCAAAATATTCAGTTTCGATTGTCTTGTTCTTGCTGTCCTTTCTATTTACATCGTTGTTTTGTTGTTGTCCTTTTGGCTCCCTGACCTCATTTGGGGTTTTCCTGGCAAAGATACTGGAGTGATTTGCCATTTCCTCTTCCAGCTCATTTTATAGATGAGGAAACTGAGATAAACAAGAGTAAATGACTTGCCCAGGGTCACACAGTTAGTAAGTGTCTAAGGCCACATTTGAACTCAGGAAGATGAGTCTTCCTGACTCCAGGCCTGGCACTCTACTCACTGTGCCACCCATACATTATTTAAGCTATTGTTTATATTTTTCATTTTTCTGTTTATTCTGCTTCAGTTCATATATCTTCCCATGCTTCTCTGTACTCATCATAGTCATTGTTTCTTATAACACAGACATTTTCCTTTATAAAAGGGGAACGTAGATATCATTGTACATACCTATGGCTTTTATGGTCTTTTAATTTTTAGTTATTTTGGTTTTTAAAAAATTGCTACAGTATTTAATTTTTCCAGTTACATGCAAAGGCAATTTTCGACATTCATTTTTTGGAAGATTTTGAGTTCCAAATTTTTCCCCCCTCTCTGCCTTCCCCAAGATGGCAAGCAATCTGATATAGGTTATACATGTTGTGCTTCTATTTTTGTAGCCCCTTGGAAGTGGATTTATTTCGGTCTTTTTTATTTTTGGCCATTTGTCGCGGGTGAGGTAGAATCTCAGAATTGTTTAATTTGTTTTTCTTAGGGATTTAGAACATATCTTCATGTGGTAATTGATAATCTGTATTCTTTTGAAATTTGTTTCTGTCCTTTGACCACTCATCTAAATCTTGATCTTAAGTAATTCTATTAATTCCCTGTACATCTTGTATATCAACTTGTATATTATCAATAAACTCTATAGTTAATTTAAGGTAGATTATGACTGCCAATCTTGTTCTTGAAATTCTAAACCTGATTAATACAAAAAGGAATTCAGAGGACTTTAATTCCATTCCTTCAGAGTCTGCCTATAGCCTACCTCAATGTTTCTTAGGGCTCCTCACCCTCTGACAGCCAGGGTCTTACAACATTGCGCACAGTAATTCCCAAAGGAATAGAAAAAGAATTCTTTCCTTTCGTTTTTTTTTTCTTTTGGAGATTGAATCTCCTTATCTTGCCTAGCCTGGAAGTGCAGTGACCACTCACAAGCCTAAGCCCTTTGCTGATCAGCCCACAAGTCTTTGATTTGCTCTGCTTCTGACCTAGGCCAGTTTATCTTTCCTTAAACAGTATAATGTCTCCCTGCCACCATCTTTGGGAGCTTACCATATAACAACAGATAGTTCAGACACCTGATTAGGTTTACACACTGTAGCTTAGAGCTCTCTAGCTCAATCCACCAGCACTAGTCTCACTAGATTGTAGCAGGATTACAGTCATAGGCCATCATACACAACAAGAAAAGGGTTCTGAAGGTCTCTTTAAGAGTACATCTGCCACTGACTTTTTGACACAGAGTTATCATCTTTACATCCCTAAGACGTAGGGTGGTAAGGTGGTACGGTGGATAGAGTACTGACTTGAAATCAGGAAGATCTGAGTTCAAATTCAGTTCAAATACTATGTGACTCAAGCTGTGTGACTCTGGGCAAGTCACTTAACCCTGTTTGCCTCAGTTTACACATCTGTAAAATAAGCTAAAAGAGGAAAGGGCAAACTAGTCCAATATCTTTGCCAAAAAAATTCCAAATGCAGTCAGGAAGAACTAGACACAACTAAGCAACAAAATCCCTAACATGTAGGTCTACATGTGCCTAGTAACTAACAGTGCCTAGTACATAGCAGGGGCTTGGTAAATGATTGTTTACTCATTATCCAGTCCTTTTACATATTCTGTGATGAGACCTCAAGGAGTTTATACCACTGCCTGGTGTACAACACTTTCCCAGAGACACACACAACATAGACTCATTGTAAAAAATCATCCAATCAACCAGATTTCCTAAAGTACCTTCTCTGCCATAAAGTCTTCCATGGTTCTCTTGTTCTTTTTCCTTCTAACACAATCAGTTCTGTAACTATAGTATAAAGACAAGTTTAAGAACTCTAATCCTGAAGCCTGAGCTGTCCTCTCTTGTTATGTATGTTGCCCACAGGTAACCTCAGAGTGGGAGAGATGCTCCTGATTCGTTAGCACTCCTGACATCATCCACTTCCCTGAACAGCTTCCTCCCTCTCTGATTATGGTAATTACCAGGACTGGCTCTTAAAAAAAAAAAATTGCCCCATTCCCCTATAGATAGCAAACTGTAGATATGATTCTCAAATATAATAAACTGCCTTATAACAGCCTTCTGCTCAATTTAACACCAGGTAAAATAATTTAGCTTTTCAAGGTTATAACTTTATTTGGGTGGGGGGGGTAGGTGGAAGGATGAACTAAATGAATATTTCCAATCCCTAATTTAGTGATCCTAACCAAAGAGAAGTACTCAGTGCCTAAAACACAATGAGCCAGAATAAAATCCAGTAAAAACCATCCCCTGGTCCCTTATTTCCCAGAAACAAAAACCATAGCAAAAACACATTGAACACCTAATATGAGAAGATGCTACAAGGCAGAGGTCCTGTTGGAGCCAGCATAGACTCCACCCTTCTTCTCACATTTAAGGGAAGGCAGCCATTTCCCTCTAATAGACACTAATGAGCCCAAACCAAACTGGAAGGAGCTCTGAAAGCCTGAGAGCCTTCTGTGGGTGTCCCTGAGGACAGCTCTTTCCTATAAATTGGTAACATCATGGCTGCCTCTGCAAAAGGGCAGAGCTGTCATGTCCTGAGTTGATTTCCATGCAGCCTGTGTCTCCTGCATTCGGGTAAGGATTCAGAGAGTCCAGGTTGTCATGGTAACAGAGAGAGAGCCTGAAATACAAATAGGGCTGCCTGCAGTCTCCCAGATCTTATCCTTGGTTGGCCGAGGACAACGCAGAAATTTTACCCTTGTATAGGTGAATTTGAATCATCACTAAACTATATCTGAAACACAAATATCTTAGAGTCTCACACCCTCCCCACCTCCAGTCTTCATTTTCCTTTTGGGGAAGGGGAGGAGAATAGCTGTCTTATCCCAATACCCCATTTAGAAGAACAAGTAAAGAGAACAAAGGAGAATGATTGACTGATGAAAAGCCAGTTCACAAAAACAGTTTGTAGAAATAATCTCCTTAGGTTCACAGATTTAGAGGCCGAAGGGATCTTAGAGGCCATCTAGTCCAATGTCCTCATTGTACAGTTGAAAGGACTTGACCGAGATATTATATATCAGAATACAGAAGTCTATATTAGGATATAGAAGTCAGGATTCAAATCCATGTTCTGTAACCAGCTATTCAGTATTCTTTCCACTATGCTACAGTATCATAAAGAGAGCAAGGGAACTTAGAGTCAGGAGACCTCAATTCTATTTCTGGCTCTGCCATTTTGCCTCCTTTGGCCTCAGTTTCCTCATTTGTCAAATGAAGGGGTTGCATTAGGTAACCTCTGGTGTCCTTTTCAGATTTAAAGAGTCTGATTTCAGGAGTCTAGTCTTACTAGTCACATGGTGGGCTCAGTAGAACCTATGGTCATCTGCATTTTGGGCCTCTGTAGTCACTCAAAGGAAAAACAACCTGGTTTTTACACAGTGGTATGCAGGCTCATTTCCTTGGACTGTCTTCAGGGTGTAAAGAAAAACGAGGCCTGGCAAATGACTCCTCCTTCCAACCTCTATTCCCAGATATAGTGTGTACAAAGCTCTTCTCTTTCCACATAGTTCTTCTACCTGCTCCCCCTCATCTTCACTGTCCCCCTGATGCTGCAGGGGGCTTATTAGCCTCTCTCTCTGAAAGAAACAAAGAGTTCATTTTCAAATCCTTCTTTTAGAAACCTTGATTCCTGTCCACATAATGAGGCCCCTTGGATTGGCGGTTACCAAGCCAACCAGCCCACCTAATGGAGCCTGAATTATGTCAGCACTGAGCTACAGTGCCCTCGTGAATCAGCCCTGACTTGCCAGCTGGGGACCAGTCTCTCTGACCTCTGGGTGGTTCTTTAAGCTTAATAGTTTCTAATTACAGCCTCCTGTACAATGACAGAGTCTGTCTAAATTCTATGCCTTAAACCACTCCTTATACATCCCTCTGGTTGGCTATCCCCTCGGGCTGTCCGGCTCATTATCGGCTGTTTAGCAAACACCGACTGACTGCCCAGAATTGTGAAGTGTATATGAAGAGAACTGATCATGCGTCATGCTTCTACCGGACAGAGATCACAGGCTTAGATGTCAACCATGACCAGGTGATTGACACTGGGGAAAGTCAGTTCTTCCTGTTGCATAACCAGATAGACAGAGGACATAGCAGACTGATTTCAACATGATGTAAATTTTTAAGTTAATTTTTTTCTTCAATTAACAACAGTCTATTTGTTTCCCTCGCATCTACATCCATCAAAACAGAAACAAAATCCTTGTAACAAATATAAACAGCCAAGAAAAACTAATTTCCATATTAATCATATCCAGAAAAATATATGTTTCATACTGCACTCTGAATTTTCTCTGTTGGGAGGTGGGTTGTATATTTCACATCATGATGTAAAATGAAATGCCAGCCAGTCAAAGCACCTGATTCCTGATGATAACCACTCCAAGTCATATTTCATTCAATTCTAAGTGATTTGAAATAATGACTTGTGGAACAATGACACTCCAGGGTGTGGGTAGCAGTGGGACACAGCAGATCAGGTGAATCTAGCACCAGGACATCAGCTAGGCAGAAGTCTTGTAAATATTATGGATCAGGAAGGCAGGAGAGGTTCACCAGCTTTGGTAAATTAAGTAGTCATTGAGTTGAGTTTAGGAAGTCAGCTAAAGCAGAGAAGGTTGAGTAGTCTCAAAGATCTTGCTAAGTGGAGCCCAGAGTCTGGGAAGTCAGAGAAGCAGAGATTAGGGTACTGGTAAGCAAGAGACCGAGTCCAACTGATTCTAGGGCAAGTGCTATTTGCATTGTTTAGTGGAGGAAATAGCACTGAATTTATTCAGCGGATCAGTGTTCAAACCCTGACTCTACTATTTCTTACCTACCTTTCTTGGTCTTACTTTCATAGGATTATAGATGTGATAAAGTTAGGAGGGACCTTAGAAGTTATCTAACCCAATGATTTCTCCCATTCTTTTTAATTCTTCTACACAGCATGACTATAGTGAAAAGGTATTTAATAGGAATATATGTGTAGAACCTATGTAAAATTGTATTCTGTCTCAGGGAGGGAGGGAGAACTTAGAAAGGAGTGATTGTGCAACACTGAAAATATATAAAAATTAATTTAAAATTTAAAATTAATTTTAAAAAGTTATCTAACCCAATCTTCTCATTTTTTCAATTAAGGAAACTGAGGCACAGAGAGTTTGAGTAAACTTCCTTATAGGTAGTAAGTGGCAAAGTCAGGTTTCAAATTCAAGTCAAAGAACCATAGAGTCTTAGAGTTAGAATTGAAAGAGACCTTTGAGTTCACAGATGAGGAAACCAAGACTGTGAAGGATCCTTTTACTCCTAAACCCAGAATTCTTCCCACTATATATCTGTGAAATGAAAGAATTGACCTAGAGGATCTACATGTTGCCCTTCCTCTCCAAATCCTCTGTTCTGTGTCCTCTGCCCTCTTTGATATGGATTGTTGAACGTAGACTTGTCAGGAGTCATAGATGGGAGGAACTTTGATCTTAAGCGAGAGGCAAAGAGGTAGGTAGGTCTCTTGGGGATTCTTATACAATGTAATCCTCCAAGTTTTTCAAGTTCTCCATTTCCTTCCTTAGGTTAGATTGCTGTCAAATGTTCTGATCCCAACAGAACCCTTTAGACTGACAGGTTGAAGGTCACACATTTCCCATGATCCCTGAGAATGAGATGATGAAAAAGATGGAAGGCACCCATATTGTTAACAGGTAACTGGCTCCATCAGATCGAAAAGAGACAGAGGGTCCTGCTAGAACATAGGAAACCACTCTCACCCTTTCACATTTGAGAGCTGGGAAAGTTCAGGCCCATGTTTGAGTATCCTTAGTCTGCCCTCTTCGTCTCCAAACTTCAGGGACTAGAAAATACTGAGATTCTGTAAGCTGGGACTCAAGCCTACAATTTGCCTAAGTAAAGGGAACCAAATCCATCCCTCATGTAAGCACTGTTGAGTAATATTCTCTCTGCCAACAAGGAGAGTCCCTTTCCATCTAGGGAAGGGCTATATGCTTGGCAAATGCCAGTTTTGAGCCTCTAGTTAAACAACTTCCTGGAAGACTTCCTGTCTAATATTTAGACCCAAAAGAGCCAGGGAAGCCATGTGCTTGAGATGCTTTTTCTACACCACTTTCTAGCTTTCTAAAGTTGTCCTGTAAATAAACAGGGCCTTCTTTGTCATCCTGAAACCCTTATCCAGTTTGTTGACTCCAGTCCTGAGGAGAGTTCCGGAGTCACAGAATCTCAAGGTTGCAAGGGACTCCAGAGGTTATCTAGTCCAGCCTCTATCAAAAGCAGTCCCAGTTACTTTGAAAATCTTGCCTCAATGATCCCAGAAGGACCCAAAGGAACAATTGAGGATAGTGAGAATGTGGCGTTTTTTGGTTTTTTTTTCCTGAGGCTCTAGATTCCTGAGAAGTCCTGAGGCAGACATTAGTTGCCTGGATGCTGGAAAACAGAAGACATCAGACTGTGAAATCCTTTCTGCCCCAGATTGGCAATAAGGATAGATGTGAAGGGCCCCCTAATTCCATGAAATAAGAGATTGGCAGATCTGCAACACAAGGGGGAAAGAAATCCATAGATGCAAGGAGACCAACTGTCTCCCACCAAGGTAAGGGATTTCTGGAATATCCTGAAAATGATGGAAGTAGAGTCTGGGTGGGACACCTTCAGCTCAGGGCTATGGCAGCCATGAGCTGAAGAATTTCAGGCAGAGTGATGAGGCATGGAAGGGGGCGAGGGGGAGGAGATAGGAGAGAAGATCAGGAAAGGGGTGAACTGGGAACACAACAACTCTTGCCATCGGCTGAGAGGCATGGAGAACTATATGCCAGCAAGCATAGATGGTCAAAGACAAAAGGAAGCCGGAAGGCAATGATGAGCAACCAGCAGCCCCTCTGCTGGACATGTAGTTTGTTTCAGGTATAGGGGGAATCTATCTACAGTAAAGTCAGGCTAAAGGCAGTATACCACCTACAGGGAGTCCCAGGTGCTCCCTGAGGGCTCACAAAAGGCTCCATGTGGAAGGTGGCACTTGAACTGAGTCATGAAGAAAACCAAGGATTTTAAAAGTGGAGGTGAGGGAGGAGCACATTCCATCAAGGGAGTGGCCAGGGCGAAGGCACAAAGATGGGAAAATGGTGTGATTCACTTGAGGAACAGTAAAATGTCAAACTGAATGAATAAGAATTACTAATAACAGCACTTTAAGGTTTGCCAAGCGTTTTGCATAGATATATTAACTTCTTGATTTTCACATCAACCCTATGTGGTCAGTTGTATTACTATTCCTATGTGACCCATGAGAAAAAAAAGAGAATTTAAGTGACTTGCCCAAGGTCACAAAGCTAGTAAATCACTAAGCCAAGTTTGACACTCAGATCTGCATTACTCCAAGTTTGGCACTATGAAAACTAGTTGCCTGGCTGAAGGGGAATAATGTGTAATAAGTCTGGACTGGTAGTTTAAGGCCAAGTTGAGAAAGGCTTTAAATGTCAAAGTAATTTATATTTGCTTCCAGAGATAACAGGGAACCACTGGAGTTTGTTAATTAGCAAAGTGCTTTAGGAAACTCACTTTGGCATCTAAGTGAAGGATGGATTGGCCAGAATTACTGGACCTTAGGATTTATGAAAGGGAATAATGACCACAAATGACAGGCCCCTGGGGATTCAGCAAGTGTTACATTCTGAGATCTGCCCTGAGCCCTAATAGTTTTCTTTGGCTTGTAAATAAACTTGTTCATTCTTTGAACTGTAGGTTTACCAGGGCAGTTTTGACAACATACCAGATGATGTCAGGTAATAGGGTTCCAAGATTTTCTGGATGGGGGCAGTAAGGCAGAGAAGTGCAACATCCCCCCAAAATGAACTTGGAGCTTCATGTCAAATGAGAGACTATGCTGAAGAGAGCACTAGGAGTTTACATGTTGGTATGTAAAGAACCCAAGAAGGGTAGCAGGAGGTCTAGGTTCTGTTTCTGGTTTTTCTGTATACAAGCGTTGTGAGCTAGGGGAAAGTCATTTCCCCTCTATGTGCCTCAGTATCCTCACATATAAAATGAGAGAGTTAAGTGGAATGAATGATTAGGAATAATCCCTAAATTGTATGATTATACTATGATGTTTTGATAACTACAAAAAGTAAAACTAGCTTTAGGGAAGAAAATTTTCCTGAACTAAGAATCAATACGAATCTTAGTGTGAAATGGTTGTGTTTTGACAACTTTCTCAGTCCCATCATCAAGTTTACACTTACCATTTTCATGACTTGGCCTTGGCTCCAGTCTCCTGAACTTAAGGGGTCCGAAATGCTCTGTTGATTGCTTCTCTCTCCCACAGGCACAGCAGGTTTCAGTTGAGATGCACATCATTTAACCAAGGCTTTGGGGTCAAAGGTGGACGCGTTCCTGTGGTACTTCCCCCATGGGGTCAACAGGGCCAGCTGAGAGTGGGCAAAACCCTAACCACAGGTTACTAAGGGTTTTGAATCTCATTCTAGACAAACAACTGCTTCTGAATGATTGGACTGAATTCTTTGTTGTGATTGGCTGTCTCATCTGTTTTTCATCATCCTTATTCAGTCCTTTCGTAATGGTATATGCTTGACAGGACTTACAAAAGCCCTGAATGCTTTATGGGTCACTTTCTTGTGTCTTCTTTCCCTTGGATTAATATGGCTAGGGAGAGAGCTAAATCTAGATGAGGAGCCTCCTTTTCTGGGGAAGAGGAGATGATGTAATCATGCTAGGACTGAATTATAGCATGGTCAAAGGTGGGTATATAGACTTGGAACTAGGTTACATCCAAATAATGCCTCCTTGGAGAAGAAATTTGCACACACACACACACACCCCTACATTTATACATTTGCCTTAAGATATGATTGCCTAAATAGTCTAAAGAAAGATAAGCCCCTAAGTGTTGTTTGTTTTTATTTATATCACCTGAAGAAAAAAAAAATTCCTTGTCAACTAAAAGCTACCCTGAGCTTTATAGCATTTGCTGTAAAAGACAGGCCATCCACAAGCACACTGAAGTAAATACCCACTGTTTATACTACCTGCATACAGCCCACAAGAGGTGGAAAATGCTCCCATACTGTTATATTACAGCTTTAAAGCTGGTGATCTGCTATTTGTGGTCTTGACTGGGGGTAGGAGGATTGTTGTAGTTGTAACAGAAGAAAGAAATGAGGTCCTCTGAAGGTTGAATTTGTCTATACCACAAGCCCTGGAGTCAGGAAGACTCATTCCTGAGCGTAAATTTGGCCTCAGATACTTCCTAACTGCATGACCTTGGGCAAGTCACTTAACCCTGTATATTTCAGTTTCCTCATCTGTAAAATGAGGTGAAGAAGGAAATGGCAGATCACTCCAATATCTTTGGATAGAAAATCCCAAATAGGGTCACAAAGAACTGTACACAAGTGAAATGACTAAACAATAGTATACTACTCAAACCCAACCAGCTGAAATCAGAAAAGTTTATATGCCCAAAGGACTATAAAACTACGTATACCCTTTGGTCCAATAATACCGCTATTAGGTCCATGTCCCAAAGAGATCATAAAAAAGGGAAAAGAATACACATATACAAAAATATTTATAGCAGCTCTTTTTGTGATGGCCAAGAATTGGACATTGAGGGAATGCCTGCTGATTGGGGAATGGCTGAACAAGTTGTGGTAGATAAATGTAACAGAATACTATTGTGCTATAAGAAATGATGGGCAGGCAGATTCCAGAAAAACCTGGAACGATTTGCATGAACTGATGCTGAGTGAAGTTAGCAGAAACAAGAGAACATTACAGTAACAGCAACACTGCTCAATGACCAACTTTAATAGACTTAGCTCTTCTCAGCAATACAATGATCCAAAACAATTCCAAAAGACTCATGATGGAAAAATATTATCCACACCCAGAGAAAGAGCTATGGAGTCTGAATGCTGGTAGGAGTATTTTCATTTTTTGTTCGTTTGTTTTTCGTGGCTTTTCTCTTTTGTTCTGCTTCTTCTTTTACACGAGTAATGTGGAAATATGTTTAATGAGATTGTATATATGTAATCTATATCAGACTGCTTGTAGTCTTGGGGAAGGAGGCAGAGAGGGAGGGAGAAAAAATTTAGAACTCAAAATCTTATAAAATTGAACGCTGAAAACTATCTTTTCACGTAATTGAAAAAATACAATTAAGATGAAAAAAAAAAAAACAAGACAGCTCAGCTGAACCACAATCTCTTTTGGGGGAGGGCTTTCCAGATGCCAAAGAAATGTGGAGTGATTCTCACTTTGTAAATTTCCATAGGATTTTCTTTGTATATATGTTTTGTATTTGTTATCGGTATAAGAAATAGTCTTTCTTCCTAATAGAATATAAGCTCCTTGAGGCAAGGGACTAGTTCATTTTTTTTCTTTTTATCTCCAGTCTCTTGCACATAATAAGCAATTAATAAATGCATATGGAATGAATGGGTGAATCTGTTATTTTGATGTTGAGTAGAAACAGGGAATAATAATAAAAAGCAGGGAAAAAAACCACTGAGCCATGTCAACATGTCAGCAGCTATCCCTAAACCCTCTTTGGCTCCATTTGCACAAATCAATGGTCTCCAAACTTTTGATCATGAACCATAATCATTACAAAATTGTTGAGCTTCCCCCCCAATATATGTGTATATTTATTTACTTATTTGTATAAACATACTACTGTATTAGGAACATTGATTTAAAACTGTAAAGGATCTCTGAGGTTAGGTCCAAGCCCTTCATTTTACAGATGAGGAAAGTGAGGTCCAGAGAAATGAAGTGACTTACCCAAGGTCACACAGATATTAAGGTGGAGTTTGAACCCAGGACTTTCTGTCTTCATGTCTTCTACTTGTCCACTATATCATATTGTCTCACTATAATCATGTACATTATAAAACTTAAATAAAAATAGAAATCTTAAGGATATGATAAAGATAAAAAAAAATGATCACAGAGTCCCTAGAGAACCATTGATTGACATGTTCAAACCTATACTTTGGGAAAATCACTTTAGCAGCTATATGGAGGATGGGTTTGAAAAGCAATACTCTCAAGGCAGTTAGGTGGTGAAATGGATAGAGTACCAGGCCTGGAGTCAGGAAGATTTGTCTTCCTGAGTTCAAATTAAACTTCAAATATTTACTAGCTATATGACCCTGGGCAAGTCAAATAACCCTATTTGTCTCAGTTTCCTTATCTGGAAAATGAATTGGAAAAGGAAATGGCCAACCACTCCAATATCTTCGCCAAGAAAACCCCAAATGAAGTCACAAAGAGTTAGGAACAACGGAATCTTAAGTCTTAAGGTCAATGAGTAGGCTATTGTAATACATATTCCAGAAGAGAAATTATAAGAGTCTGAACTAATTGAGCAAAGAGACTGAGACAGGCACAAGAAGTGGAGTGGAGTGAGAAATTACAAGATTTAGCAAGTGATTGGATCTGTTGGGTGAGTGAGAATGAGGAGCTGGAGATGACATTAGGGGGGTGAACCTGGGTAACTGAAAGGACATTGTCCCCTTGACAGTAATAGGGAAGACTGGAGGGGAGAAGATAATTTAAAAAGTCCATGATTCAGTTAAAAATTTGACCACACCTGCTCAGCCTGTGTGATTCATTCTGTGCCATTTTAAGGAAAATGGGGAGGCTGGGCCTTTATTCACCAGAGCCAAAGCCTTCTCTTTGAGGGGCATCTGATGCAGCTACAGATGACTAGAGGACAGACAATAGATAAATATACATGTAAGGCTTGAGGGAGAGGGGAAGGATATGGGAAAATGGAGTATTTTTCCCAATATCACTTGTGCAACAGTTGCAGATGTAGCTATTGGAAGTGCCCTGAAGTCCAGTTGGGAAAAGGGGATTTTGGAAGCTTGTATAGCAGGGGAGAGCTATAAGGCTAAATATGGTTATGTCGAAGAAAGGCTTATGACTGACTATTGCCCTAAGGGTGAGATGAGAATCATGTTCTCAACCTCTGATTGGTTGATCACATACCCCTTTGGGTCAGACCGCAGTCACCTTTTGATCGGGATGTGGCTCCCATATGGTCACAGGCTCCACTTTGGGGACCACTGGCCTAGATAATATAGGTTAAAAACAAACTGTTTTCTAGCTTTTTAAATATATCTACAAGAGGACAGAGCATTGCTTATCTTGGGAGCTTTCTAGAAGCTGACACGAAATAATAAATTGTGTTAAAAATGGACAAAAGTGGGTTAAAATAATTAACTGATTATGAATAATTCACAAGCCACTCCTGTTACCCATAACATTTTGTTCAACATAATTGCTTCCTGGAATTCTGTTCCCAGTGCAGGGAATTGGGACTGTGCATGAAATTGGATATTTCTGATGCTGATACATGAATTTAAACAAACTTGTAAATTAATATGAGACTCTCATTGCCTGTCCCTTCCAAGTTAAGACAAATAGTTGTGCCCAGCAGAATGGTTAAGGGAGCAAGGAGTATCTAGCTCCTTCAACAGAGAAATCACTCTAAGAGCCAACTTGTACTAGGTAGGATCCCAGAAATATCTTTGGGATATTTGCCTTTGGAAGCCTGGGGATTCAGGGGTTAGTAGTACTTCTGGGACTGGATCAAGTAGTACCAAGTAGTTACCCGCCAATTCCCAAAATGTATTATTCCTGGTCCACTTCGGAAACTTTACTACCTGTGGGACCTAGGGCCACATAGGGCCTCTAGATCACCATTTTCTCATCGGTAAAATGAGAGGATTGGACCGGATAGCTTCTGAGGTCCCTTCCAGCTTTGATTTTATGATCCCAACCAAGAGACAGTGCTCATGACAGTGCCCTGTGCCAAATACTCCTCTAGGGAAAGGGGACTGAGCTCAGTCTCTAAGGAACGGATATTTAATTCTGGGCTGAATCTACTGTCATCACTCAGATCCCAGAGAAGGGAACATGAAGGACCGTGAGACCACCACAGCCACACTGCTGCCCTGAGCCTTAGCGGCTTCCCTAGCATTTTGCTCCCATGCTTTCTGACACATGATGAACAGGATCAAAGACCGGCTGGCTTGACATCTGTA
The DNA here is from genome assembly GCA_023548195.1 of Bettongia penicillata ogilbyi. Taxonomy (NCBI): domain Eukaryota; kingdom Metazoa; phylum Chordata; class Mammalia; order Diprotodontia; family Potoroidae; genus Bettongia; species Bettongia penicillata. The sequence goes on from JAJHZJ010000197.1 coordinate 3,367,401, forward strand.
CAAGAGAACTGTTCTGGAAAGCTGAACTTAGCTGAACATTTTACTTATACCTTAACCCAGGTATAAGTAAAATTGTCATAGTTCATTTGGATGCCCTGTCCCAGTTGCAATGATAATAATGGCATTGAGCTAGCCACAGCCACACTTGTGTTTTGAAGGAACCTGATTGGTTGTATGAATAACAATGAGTTGTTATTGTTCAGTTGTGTCCTACTCTTTGTGACCCCATTTGGGTTTTTCTTAGCAAAGATATTTAGGTGGTTTGCCATTTCCTTCTCCAGCTCATTTTACAGATGAGGAAACTGAGACAGACAAAGGTTAGGTAACTTTTCCAGGGTCACACAGCTAGTAAGTGTCTAAGGATGGATTTGAATTCAGGTCCTCCTGACTCCAAGTCCAGAGCACTATCCATTGTGCCACCTAACTGCGCCTAATAATAACGAATAATATACAGCATTTACATAATGCTTTAAGTTGGCAAAGCATTTTATGTGTGCTTTCTCATTGGATCCCCACAACTCTGAGAGGTAAGTGCTCTGATTAGCCTCATTTTACAGATGAGGAAACTGAGACCGAGAGCATTTAAATTACTTGTCCAGGGTCATGCAGCTAGCAAAAGCTTGAGGCAAGATTCTTATTTGGTCCTTCTGGACTCTAAGACTGACTTTAGATCCACTGTGACCTAGGCGTCCACCCTGGGCAAGTGCCTTTCTCAGAATAAGTATGTTCTTCTGTAAAATGGAGATAATAATATACGTAACACTTCCCTTACAAGGTTGCTGTAAGGCTCAATGAGGGAGGAGATGTCAATTGCTTGGCATATCTTAAAAATGTGGTGGTTAGAGTGAGGAATACACCAGGTCCCAACTTTTCTGGTCCTTACCTTCTTCATCCATAAAATGAAGAAATTTGACAAATAATCTCTGAGGTCTCAACTCTAAACGCTATGACCTATGGCCTAGGCACAACTTTCTATAAACCTAAGATACAGACCCATCATGGAATCACCCATTATAGAACTGTGCCCAGACTTGAGGGCAATGTAAAAAATACAACCCCAAGCCCAGGGCACATGCAAAGGGACATATACATAATTCATTTTTTGGTGCCTCCCTGAAAGGTTAAATCAACCTATAAAATGACGTTTAAAAAATGACTCATAAAGAAGGCAAATTCTCAGGAACTCCAGACTACCACAGAGATACTATTCTACCAAACACTAAAGCCTTACTTAGTTCCATCTCTCACTGACTCCTTGCAGGTAATCATTAAAACTTACTGGGTTCTTGATGCAAAGGGAAGTGAGCAGAACCAGAAGAACATCATATACGGTATGAGCAACATGGTGCAATGATCACCTGTGAATGACTTAGCCATTCTCAGCAATACAAAGATACAGGACAATCCCAAAGGACTCATGATGGAAAATGCTATCTACATCCAGAGAAAGAATTGATGGTGCATCTGAATGCATATCAAATTATACTATTTTCACATTTTTATATGTGGTTTTTTCTTTTGGTCTGTTTCTTCTTTCACAATATGACTAATACAGAAATGTGTTTTACATGATTATACATTCATAACCTATATCAAATTGCTTACCACATTAGGGAGTGGGGGAGAGGAGCTAAGGAGGGAGAAAATTTGGAAATCAAAATTTTAAAAAATAAATATTAAAATTTGTCTTTACATGTAATTGGAAAAAAATAAAATACTCTTAGAATAAATAAAATACTAATTAAAAAAAGAAGAAAAACCATACAAGTGTCTGTGGGTTTGTATCAATGCTCACAGCATCAATATCAACTCTGTATATTTCTCATCCAGCATCAATTAATTCAAGTGTGGTACAGGGTCTGGGACTAAGTGACAAATTGGTTCCTCAGAAGGGGGGCTATTAATCTCCCCTCGGGCTCCTAGGAGCATCCCTAAAATGTGGGAGGGTGTTTCACTAATGCTCAGGAGCTCCCATTATGGTGCTTTCTCTCCTGTAATATCAATTTGTCAGCCAGACAATTAGCTTTTAGAAAGAGGTGTTTATTTACAAAGGTAGTAGGATAAAGAACAAAGTCTGTGAGATAATTTTCCACCAGTACGTAGAGTCTTGGGAAAAGTGGGCTCAAGCTTAGAGCATATAGGAAAAATAGGTCCCTCATAACTCCTGGCAATCTATTTGCTAGAGTCTTCAAGCTACTCCCCCTTAGGTCTGCCATAGTTCTTCTGCTGGGCTTTTCACAGTCTTTATCTATCTTCTCTCACTGTATCCAGTTTGTCCTTGTCCCCCAAAATAGATAGTGCCACCAGCTAGTACTGTACTGAGGATGCTGGTAGGAAGCCCATGAAAATGTTCAGATCCTCCAACTCTGCACAGAAGTTTATGGGATCCTCCTCTGGCTGAACTGCTTAGAGGAGGGAGAGACCAAGACTATGGTACTCTCCTCTCCCTCAAGCTATTCCTTCTCAGGTGCTTGGTCAGAGAGGCTTCTGTATCTAAGCTGCTAAGTGTAAACTTCCCAATTGCAATGAACCTCCTTATTTCCTATATACCTCAGAGGATATGACTGAGACTAAAAAGACTTCTTGTCCTTCCTATCATACCTAGTTGAAATATCTTGATATTTCATGATATTTGATGTCCATCCCTCTGACTGAATGATTCAACTGAGATGTATTCTCTCCCTAGGGCTAGTGTTTGGGGGTTTTTTTTTCCAGTTACCCAAAGTGAGAGTGCTCCTCACTTTTTCACATCCCCAAGTAAGGTGGGGATGATTTCACTGATGGACTCAATCAACCTCTACTGTCACCCTACATTTATTCAGTGCTTCCTATGAGCAAGGCCTCTACTAAGGTTGTACTCTGATGAATTATCTTGGTCTGGAGATGACCTCTGAATTCTTGGAGGTTCTGTCAGCAAAGCACAACCTCTATACCAAGAAAAAAAGATTTTATCTTGGAGCAGAAGGGGCAAAGGCGGATGGTGAGGATATGTCTGAAGATTGTTATTGTTCAATTTTCAATAATATCTGATTCTTTCTGATTCTGTGGACCATACTGTCCATGGGGTTTTCTTGGCAAAAATATTGGAGTGGTTTGCCATTTCCTTCTCCCATTGATTATGGCAAACAGAAGTTAAATGACTTGTCCAAGGTCACACAGTTAGTAAATGTCTGAGGCCAGATTTGAACTCAGGTATTTCTGACTCCAGGCCTAGTGCTTTTTTCCAATGAGCCACTTAGCTGCCTCCATCTTTGAAAATTATCAGGGAATAAATGGTAGAAGAAAAAGGGAGAAAGGGATTTAAGGGTGGATGATGGTATGTAGTTCAACCTGATGGCATATAATTAAACTGGTTAAGTACAGGAGTCAAACATGGATGGGAGGAGAGTGAAGTCAGGACATGGGTGATGGACAGAGAGGTTTGGAGGGTCCAGAGGTCACAATGAAGGAGAATAGGTTTAAAAGGAATTTGTCAGAGGGAGATGTGAGAGGACAGGAGAATATGGTCAGAAGGGGGAATTTCAGAGTTCAAAATCATAGCAGTGAAACAGTTTTGAGAACTTACCAGCTGCCTATAAGGTATATTTTAGTGTGTGTAAGATAGATTTTTGTTATTCTTTCTTAGAATTTAGTTTCCCAGGATCTACGGCTGTAACAATCTCTTTTTCCTAGACTCATCACTTGTAAACATCTCTATCATGCTTGCACAGCATTTTATAATGATAAATACCATACACATTTGTGTTTAAAATTGTAAATATCCTCTGTGACTGAGCAGTGAGATATAATGATAAGATAATGTAAACTTATGAGACTATTGATGACAAATTGCCTTCTTTGTCTGTTGCGCTATAAAGCAAGCAGGCACCGGTCAGTAAGTGGGGAACCCACAGAGGAATATGACAGTATAATGTTCTGTATGCCTTTATAGGCCCCCATGAAGGCTTAGGGGGATCCCAGAAGGATTTGGGATTTGGGTAATGCATAGAGGAATGCATGTACCTGCCTCAACCGGCCCCCATAGAGGCTTTGGGGGATTTAGGGAAGTGCACAAGCTGGAATGATGTGCTTGTCTGGATTGTCCCCATTGAGGTCCCACCCCCTTCTCTCTGGCTCCTTTGAGAAGAGTGATTACGGAATGCTGTAGGAATTGGTGCTCCCATTATCAGCAAACTCTCTTGAGAAGAATAGACTAAAATAAAGTAAGATGATTAACCACTCTGAAGCTGTCTTCCTGTCCTCCCTGTTTGACCAGATCAAGAGGGAACCTGTTAGAGCCTGGAGTCCAAAAACTCCAGTGCCTCCCATGTGTTATTTGTGACACAATAGCACAGCTTCCCTGTTTCTTTTCAATGTCTTAGTGGTGCTAATTTCCCTTTAACCTTCTCCCATGATTCAATTTATTTGATTATAGAACTTACGATAGAAGCTTTCTCCTGACGTAAAGGGCCCTTTGGGCCCTCTTTTTTGATTTGATGTGCTTTGATCCTTGAGGAGGAACCAAAGAACTTCAGAGTCTAACCCTGCCCCAAAAGGTAGCCACTGGCTTCCCGTGTAAGACTTAGGGCTCACAAGGCTCAAAGCACAATACAGTCTCATTTTCAAATTAAAGGACAGAGAAAGTACTTGAATTGAAGGCCGAGGAGAGAAAACAGACCCTCTGGTAGGTGATTCTCCACCAAAACCTTTATAATCCCTGTTATATATAGTGCTGCCCTGCATGGGATAGTTGATTAGAAGCGGGGGAGGCCCATCACGTTCCATCATGTTGGTAGTCTGTTCCTCAATGTTCTTTTCACAGTTCTTCTCAATCTTCCTCATCATGATCCCCCAATAGACTGCCACTGTGCTCTGCTCCCAGCAGGTGTTACAGATTCTCTTTCTACTGTTGGTTGCTCAGTAGCTTTCCTATTCCCAGATATTGGGCTCTCCGCCACACAGGGTGGTCCAATGGCTAGAGCGTTGGGCTTGCAGTCAGGAAAACCTGAATTCACATCTAACCTCAGAAACGTCCTAGCTGTGTGACCTTGGGCAAGTCACTTAACCCCTGTTTGACAAAAGAAAATGGCAAACCACATCCTTGCCAAGAAAATCCCATGGACAGTATGGTCCGTGAGGTCACAAAGAGTCCAAAACAACTGAACAACAATACAGTGGTGCTAATTAGCTCTCCTTCAGAGACCGTGTTGAACGGCTGGCCTACTTAGTAATTACACTTGACATTTTATAGTGATTTCATTCTTCCCAGAGACACCTTCAGCCCCCTTAAAACTGTTTAAATTCCTCCTCCACACCAAGGGCATCCTCAGGGCTATGTGGCTGTGAGAATAACTCCTTTTTCTGATTAGTCTAGATCAGGGGTGGGGAACCTGCGGCCTTGAGGCAGTGCCGCACTTGAGGACCTAGAGAGCCACCTATGGCCTCGAGGCCACAGGTTCCTCACCCCTGGTCCAGATTACCTGTAGCTATTTATCTCTAAGCTAGAGTTCTTAACCTTTCTTTTTTTAATGTTATGGATTCTGCTGTTGGCAATCTGGTGAAGTCTATGAGTACCTTCTCAGAAAAATAAAAGTGCTGTTAAATACATAAAATGCCTAAGATTACAAAGGAAATGAATGATACTGAAATGCAGTTTGTTATTAGGGGTGGGTGTGGGGAGGGGGGGCAGGGTTAAGAAATCCTAGTTCAGAATCCCAGCTCTAATCTCAGCCCCGTCATGAACACTGCCTCTTACATTGCCTCCACACCTCCTACAGTCTTTTTTATGGCCTGGACAGGCATTTGCTCCATTTCCATTTATTTTCCCTTGTCTTGTTTTCTTCCATCTGGACTGAGTTATATAAATTAACCTGGGCTACTTATTTTTCTCAAGGAGGGGAAGAGTGATGTTAGGGTCTTTCAGATGCCTCTTCCAAGCACTGTGAATCAGAGGGAAAGAGACCACTACTCACTGTTCAGTCATTTCAGTTGTATCTGACTCTTTGTGATGCCATTTGGGGCTGGATTCTCTATTTCCTTCTCCAGTTTGTTTTACAGATGAGGAAACTGAGGCAAATAGGGTTAAATGACTTGCCCAGGGTTACATAGCTAATAAGTGTCTGAAGCCAGATTTGAACTCAGGAAGATAAGTCTTCCTAACTTCAGGCCAGGTGCACTATCCACTTTACCACCCAGCTGCCCAGATTCTATCATAATCAATGCTAATTTTAATGAAGGAAATAATTGTTATTTTAAGTTGTATAGGTATATATGCCAAGATAGGAGGTGCATAGCACAGATACTAGCAGTATGACCATGGGCTAGTCACTTAACCCTGTTTGCCTTAATTTCCTCATCTGTAAAACAAGCAGGAGAAGGAAATGGCAAACCACTCCACTGTCTTTGCCAAGAAAACTCCAAATGGGGTCACAGAGAGTCAGACATGACTGAAATGACTAAGCAACAAAAAACTGATGCCCAAGCAGTAAAAATTTGAAGAACTGCTTGTACAAGTTAAAACTGAGGCCAGAGCAACCAAAAACAGAACAGCCACTGAAACAAACAAAAAAAACTTTTTAAAAGTAGAATTTCTAAAAATGTCTCCTTTTACTAAGATTTTGAAAGCCCATTACAAGCCAGTGTTAGTGTCTGAATGGAATGGAAGTTTTGATTGCCAAATTTTCCCAAGTTTCACCAGGTGCCTAAACTTTCAAATGGCAGCCAGAACTTGGAAGTACAGAGTTAACTCAGCAGAAACAGGGGCTTAGGAGAAAGAAGAGGAAGAGATGGTGAAGGCAGGGGTAGAAAAGGTCCCAGTGGCTACCCTGTAGCAACATCCTCTAAAGGTGAAGACCCTAGAGGAAATTCCAGGACCCAAAACCAGGACTAAATTTGGTGGGTCCTTCTGGAAGGATGGCTTTGGCTCTAGTAATGAAATCCAGGTAGATATTTATTTTATAGTGCAACTAAATGGCTCAGTGGATAGAGTGCAGGACTTGGAGTCAGGAAGACCTGAGTTTAAATGTGGCCTCAGATTACTAGCCCTGTGACCCTGGGCAAGTCATATAAGCTTACTTGCTTCAGTTTCCTCATCTGTAAAATGAGCTGGAGGAGGAAATGGCAAACCACTTTCAGTATCTTTACCAAAAACCCAACCCAACAACCCAAATAGGGCAGGAAGAGTCAGAGGCAATTGAAAGTACTGACCGACAAATGTGTTTCTATCCAGGAGTGCCTAGACCTCCAACCCCTCTCCCCTCCAACTCCTTGCCCACTTCTTTCCATGTCCTCCCCACCTCCCAACCTTTGTGTTGCAAACTAGCCTAGGAGATCATTGATTCCTCTGTACATCAGTCTAGTCTGGGTGTCATTGCTCATGTACTGTAACAGACTGACTGATACATGTATGCTTGAAACCTGTTTCAAGGCAACCTAAACATGAGCACAGAATGTTTCAACATGCAGATGAATTGCACAATCCCTTCTTCCTGATTATGTAAGGTGGGAAAGGAGAAAATGATGAGATTTGAGGGTTTTTGTTTTGGGTTGTGGGAATAATTTGTGCTACATTGTTAATATATCACTCCCCCAAGGTAAAATATTAGCACTTTTAAAAGGAGCTTCCTAGAAATACAAAATTGATACAGATGCCAGGCATTTTAAAGTGTGACGTTAGTCTAATGGGAATATATTTTTGAGCAGAAGGAGCTTTTGTCATCCTTTTAAGTCATGGCACCTACAGGCAGCCCACTCCACCCACGAATGGGCTCATCTTGCTGTAGGCCATCCTACACTGTATCTGTACCTTTGAGGCTATGGAGAAGCTAATATATCTAACAGAATGTGCAGCCTCATCACCCTCCAGCTCGGCTATTCTAATCGATCTTTCTAAATGAGTGGTGTGGATTCCTCTTTTAAAAGGGTGAAGAATCTTTGAGTGATTGAGTAATATTCTGTTTTACTCTTAAGGGGATTTGAAATCTGGTATTTTTTTCTTCAGAAGCTCTTTTTAAATAGCTCAAATATAGTGAAACAGGAAATAACAGCAAGATAAAATGAGCTGAATCATCTAGACCAAATTGTCACTCTTAGATAAAAATAAGGAAGCACAGCGCAGGATGGTGGCCTAGGCCTTGTCTCCAAGGCTCTGTCTTTGCCAAGACCAATCAACCAGCTGATTGAGTTAACTCCCTGGGGAAATCACTCAGACCAGGCCTGAGGCTTCATGGGAACAGAAACAATGACCTGATGGGATAGATGGCTGACTTCTTGACCAACTCCTTTAATGACACACAACCTTACTGAAATCACTTCTAGACACATAATTCACAAAGCTATACAGACCAAAGAAAGGATTGTTTCTTACCTTGATGCCAGTATGTATCTGGCACCATTATTGCACAGCAAGAATCGATCGATGAGGTTTGGTGCGGTGTGAGAGAAAAGAGAAAAATGGAGAAGAGGAAAGCAGAGAGGAAAGGAGAGAGGGAGAGACAAAGGTAGATGAGAAAAAGAGAAGAGAAAGAGGGAGGGGGACAGAGAGGTGGGGAGAGAGGAAGAAAGAGGAAAGTGGGGGGAGAGAGCAAGGAAAAGAGATGAGAGAAAAGAAGAAAAGGAAAAGAAAGAAGGAAAGAGACCGGTTGGAGAGAAGAAAGGAGAGGGGAGGAGAAGGGAGGAGAGGGGAAGGGAGGGGAGGAGAGGGGAGGGGAGGGGAGGGGAGGAGAGGGGAGGAGATAGAGAAGGGAGAATAGGAGAAATAGGAGAAAGAACAGGAAGGAGGGAGAAGAAAGGGAAAAGAGAATTAGAGTGAAGAAGGAAAACAAGCAGAAGAAAGAGAGAAGAGATTTGGAAGTAGAAAATAGATAAATATTTGAGTGTTTATGCTGGGGTCTGGCAGGAGCTGATCAGTAGAACCTGATCAATTGATTTCATTCTAGCTCTGTTAATAAAATTACAGATTGTAAGGGGCAGGTAACAGAGATAACAAGGTATTTATTTATGTGTTTCCCCCCTCAATTAGAGTGTTAGTTCCTTGAAAGTGGTAATTATCTCAATTTTTCTGTTTGTATCCCTGGAATTTAGCATAGTGCTTGGCGTATAAAAACACTTATTCAGTGCTTTTTTTCCATTTACTCATTCAATAGAGTTTTAAGGTCTGAAATAAAGTACAAATAAATGTTTATACTTTTTACTTCTTTGATTAGGTTCAAAGAAGTATATCCATCAAACCTGATGGAACTTAGAAGGCAGGTAGACATTGGCTGGTCAAAGCCTTGGGCATACTTTTAGAAAACAAAACCTTTGAAAAGCAAGACATTCTTTTTTTTAATTCAAATTTTTTTATTAAATTATTTTATTTGTTTTCAGTGTTCTACAATCAATTCCATATATCTTAGATTTTTCCCCTCCCTCCCCCTCCTTACCCCCTCCATTCCCACTTCCTCCCTGAGACAGCATACAATTTTATATAGGTTCTACATATACATTTCTATTAAATGCATTTTCACCTTAGTCATGTTGCATAGAAGAATTAAAATGAATGGGAGAAATCATAAAATGAAACAAAACAAAACATAATACAAAAGAAAATGGGCTGCTTCATTCGGCAATCAAATTCCATAGTTCTTTCTCTGGATGTGGAAGGCATTTGCCTCAAGAGTCCATTGGGAATTTTTTAAGTCCTTGTTTTGCAATGAAGTACTACGTCTACCAGAAAAATTCCTTGCATACTGTGGTTGTTGCTGTGTACAAAGTTCTCCTGGTTCTGTTCTTTTCACTCAGCATCAGTTCATATAAATCTTTCCAGGTTTCTCTGAAGTCTTCCTGCTCATCATTTCTTACAGCACAATAGTATTCCATTGCATTCATATACCGCAATTTATTCAGCCATTCCCCAATTGATGGGCATCCTCTTGATTTCCAGTTTTTGACCACAGCAAAGAGAGATGCTATAAATATTTCTGTACATGTGGGACCCTTTCCTATTTTTATGATCTCTTAGGGATACAGTCCTAGAAGTGGTTTTGCTGGGTCAAAGGGTATGCACATTTTTGTAGCCCTTTGGGCAAAGTTCCAAATTGCTCTCCAGAATGGTTGGATCAGCTCACAGCTCCACCAACAATGAATTAGTGTACCAACTCTCTCATAGCTCTCCAACATTTATCATCTTTCTGTTTTGTCATATTAGCCATTCTGATAGGTGTGATGTAGTACTTCAGAGCTGTTTTGATTTGTGTCTCTCTAATCAATAGTGATTTAGATCATTTTTTCATTTGACAATAGATAGCTTTAACTTCTTTTCTGAAAACTGCCTGTTTAAGCAAGACATTCTTTAGATGGTCAATAAAAGGAGGAAGCTCAGAAGATTATGCTCCGACAGGTAATAAGAGAACCAACTATGGAAGAATCAAACTCTAAGAAGGAATCATTCTTTGACTCTCCTCCTTCCCTCCCATCAGTCATGATTTCTAATGGCAGAACTACTTGTCCATTAGGAAATGCTGTACCATTTGAAACTCTGCCCCCCAAATAGTCAACTATTTATACTTGTTGACCCAGCTACATTACTACTAAGCCTACTTCTCGAAGATTTCAAAGAGGAAAGGACTTATATGTACAAAAACATTTATAGCATTTCTTTCTGTGGTAGGACAAAATAAGAAACTAAGGGATATCTTCCCATTAGAAAATGACTAAACAAATTATGTTATATTTACGTAAGGGACTATTACTGTGTCATAAGAAATAATGAAACGCACATTTTCTGAAGAAACTGGGAAGAACCCTATGAACTGATGCAGAGGGAAGTGAGCAGAGCTAAGGGGACAATTTATACGGTGATAACTTTACAGAGAAAAACAGCTTAAAGACTAAAGAACTTTGATCAACACAATATAAATCACGAGTCCAAAGGAATGGAAATGAAGCACAATATTCACGTCCTGACAGAGAGGTAATGAACTTATGATGCAGAAAAAGACAAACATTTTTGGATGTGGGCAGGGTTGAAATTTGTTTTACTGGTCAATGCAACTATATACTGAGGACATTATTTTTCAGATTAAAAAGAATTGCTCAAGGTTGGTGGTGGTAGTGACGATAGTAGAAGGATCAGATTAATTTTTAAAGGATATTTGTATTATGATACAACAGTTTAATTTCAACATAACTCACTGTTGTGTAGTGGTATTGCTTTGAATTAAAATTTAGGAACTTTACCATATTACCAAAGAGGAATGATGAAAATATACTGCATCATTTTAAAACTAAAACACAAAGGATTTCAATGTGCTGCCTTGATGGGGTATGACTACTATTGATATGAATGTTATTAAGAATGAATTGGGGGTATTGACAAAACTGTGTAAAGTGCACACGATTTAAAGTAGACACTATCTGTATTTTTAAATCATTTGATTTCTAAGATACATGCTGTGTAATAAAATAAAAACTAATGCAAACAAACAAAAAGGGTGATCTTATACGCAGTGGTGAATAGGTCTAGTAAGTCAAGCCCTCAGACAAGAAAAGCTTTGTGAGTTGAGAAAGAGTTATTCTCAGTTGTCATGAGTTTAGTTGTAGAAAGGAATTGATCCATGGAGTCAAGTGGAAGTACTACCCAGCAGAAGAATTGTGCTGGGAAGGGGGAGGAGGAATGCAGCATGAAGAAATTGGAAGAGAAAGAATAGAAAAAGTCCTGCAGTCTCAGAAGTGTGAGCTACTTTGATCACAGGTGGTCACTAATGTGCATCTCCATGAGTAAATATTATGTGTGTATTCACTTCCTACTGACTCTGCACATGTTTGGGGGATACTGTGCTCCTGATTTAGTGGGGTTGGGGTGGGGCAAAGTATGGTTACTATTGTTCCTGTGCCATGACTTCAGCTTTCAGGCTCTTGAAGAAGGTCCCCTCACTCTTTGTACTTTCTAATTTAATATGTGTGAAGATAGCCAACAAACCTATTATTTTAATTTTGTTTTGTTATACTTTCAAATTATCTATTTATTGGTCACATTCACCACAAGCACAGCACATTATAGTTAACTCTATCCCCCATGGAGGGAATAATAAGGGATGCTTATACTATCTACTAGCCACAAGTGGATAGTGGAGCCCTGTCCCATAAGAGAATGCCATCTCTCATCTTTTACAGGACTGTCACTACAGTCTAGGGAGCAGATGAGATGAACCAAAGAGAAAAGAAAGCAACTTAAACCCCCAAAGCCAGGCTCATTCATACTAGGATGTCTGTGAAGCACCAAGATCTCAGGGGTTGAGATGGGTGAGAAAAGCAGGTGTAAGAACCAAGATTCAGACTGGGAAGTCTACATGAGATCAGGAAGGAAACATCAAGGATTACTCAAAAGTTGGCTGTTTTTCTCATTTGACTTCTCTCCTCTAAATGGCTTGTCCTTTTCTGTAAGTTACCATGGTTTACCCCAACACATAACATGGTCAACGTGATCAGGGACAGGGCGATCGGACCCCTTCTGATGCAGCAACACCCCTCACAACCTGGGATTATACGCCCTCCACATACAGCGGCAGGAAAAACACTATATCACAGAAGGATTCTTGATTCACTTAGTCCTGAGAAAGTGAGCCCCCTATGTCTACCGTTAATATCAACACCTATACTCAGGCTTTGTATACTTGCTCACATATTGTCTCCCCTATAAGACTGTAAACTCTTTGAGGGCAGGGACTATCTTTTGACTATTTTTGTGTCCCAAGTGCTTAGCATAGTGCCTGGCACATAGTAAGTATTTAATAAATGTTTAATAATTGATGGAAACCCTTGAATAAACTTGGAAAATGAAGCCCTGGAGGTGGCTCTAATTACATATTGTTGAATCTAGAGAGAAGGGCTGCATCTGTGATTTTCTGTTTCCCCAGGCAGTCAGCACCTGGTCAAAAGCTGTTGATGTAATAAAAGCAACCATTGTTTGCTAGGAAAGTCAAGACTTTTCTTGTAAAATGAATTTTTATTAAGTGATTTCCTCATTCAATTTATTGATATTTTGTTTTGACATAATAGATACTTCTCAGCAAACACTCAAATGCTAAAAATGCAAAATGAAGACCTTTTTAAAAATAAAAAATAAATATAAACAACTTCAGTTTTCCCGAAGAAAATTTTACCATATTTTTGTTCTATATACCTTCCTTCTCTACTTGGTACAGCTACCTCTCTCTCTCTCTCTCTCTCTCTCTCTCTCTCTCTCTCTCTCTCTCTCTCTCTCTCTCCCTCCCTCCCTCCTGCTCACTCTCCTTCCCCCCCCACCTTTGTTCTTTCTTCTCATATTGCTTTATTACTGCCTTCAAGTTTTATACTGTAGCAGGAATAATGGTCAATGCGGACCTAGTCCAGAGAACTGACCATGGAGGGGTTGGAGGCAGTTGGTGAGCCTGCTTCTGGAAGGGTGTGATAATGCAGAGCAAGTATAGCTATTCTGTTTCTTGTCAACTTACTACAAAGTGAAAAAAAAAAACACATAAAACTTATAATTGCCCACTAAACCAGAGCTAAGCGTGCATACAAAAGTCACTAATACATTAAATAGAGTGTTCCTGGAGGCAAGAGAGGCAAAAACTGCAGGTTCCCAGGTCAAGGAAAGGACTTGAACCCTTTCTCATTGGGTCATGATGAAGTCCAAAATGACCTTGAGAGCTTGGAAAGGTTAAAAGAGCATCCAGATGGCCAAGAACTGGAAATCAAGGGGATACCCATCAATTGGGAATGGCTGAACAAGTTATGGTATATGAATGTAATGGAATACTATTGTGCTATAAGAAATGATGGAAAGGAAGACTTCAAAGAGGCCTGGAAAGACTTATATGAACTGATGTTGAGTGAAAGGAGCAAAACCAGGAGAACTTTGTACACAGCAACAACCACAGCATGTGAGGAATTTTTCTGGTAGACTTAGTCCTTCACAGCAATGCAAGAACCTAAAACATTTCCAATGGTCTCGAGGCAAAAATGCCTTCCACATCCAGAGAAAGAACTATGGAATTTGACTGCAGAATGAAGCAGACCATTTTCTCTTGTGTTATGTTTTGTTTTGTTTTGATAGTTTCTCCCATTCATTTTAATTCTTCTATGTAACATGACTAAGGTGAAAATGTATTTAATAAGAATGTATATGTAAAATCTATATAAGATTGCACATTGTCGCGGGGAGAGAGGAGGAAAAGAAAGAGTAAGGAGGGGGCAAAAAGTCTAAGATATATGGAAGTGATTGTAGAAAACCAAAAACAAATAAAATAATTTTTAAAAAAAAGAGCCACCAGAGGTCCATGGATGGGAGTGCATGGCAGAGTTTTGGGCAGCTGAGCTCAGTGGGAACCACAGCAACCAAGGAGTGACCTGTGGGATCCATCCCAGTAGTGAATCAAAGTGAGTAGCTAAGACACTTGGCCCTGCAAACACAGGTGTGTCATCAGCCCTGCCACACCTGGAAGTGAAGTTAGTGGTGGAAATATTTGTAGTCATCACTTTAAGTTTGAATCCATTCTCTCTAGGGATCAAGGTGGTAGAGGGGAGAGGGGTTGAGAGATATGTCTATACTTCTGGCATATATGTATATGGATGGTGTGTGTATATTGACATGTATATGCACAAATGTATGTGGTATGCTCATATATGCGGTGTACATGTATGCATTAGTGCATGTATTATGTGTGCATGTGTGTGTTGCTGTAAGGAGGATTTTATTATTCTTTCTTAGAGTTTAGTTTTTCAGGTTCCATGGCCATGGCAGTCTCTAGTTTCTATAACTCCCAGAATAGCTCCAAGGATCCCAGATAGTAATTCCTAGAATCATAGTGATAGGTAGGACTGCAGTGAGGTAGGGGGTGACATAGTGTGATATTTACTATGATTGTGCTGAATGGTGATATTGCTAAAGTTAACCTGGGAGGCTGTTGCTGGCACTATGCCTTTTTTGTCTATTGCCCTAGAAAGTCAGTGGGCACTGACCAGTGAGTGGGGAACCCATGGGGGAATGAGACAATGTAATGTGTGTAATGCTGTGTAAAGCCATCAAGGCTTAGGGGGAATCTGTGTTTGCATCAACCAGCCCCCATTGAGGCTTAGGGGATCCCACAGGAGGTGCAGCTCCTACTATATTCTCACCCACTCCTGCGAGAAGGGTGATGAGGGAATGCTGTAAGAGTTAGTGCTCCCATTATCATTACGCCCCTTGAAAAGACTGGGCTAGAATAAAGTAAGTTTATTAACCCCTCTAAAGTTGTCTTCCTGTCTGACCAGATCAAGAGTAAACCTCCAAAACCTCCATTGTCTCCCATGTGTAATTTTGAAACAATTGCTAATTTATCTGTGTATATGTATGCATGCATGTGCCTGTGTGTATATATATGTATGTGTGTATTGTGTGTACATATACGTAGTATGTACTTATTGTCCACGTATGTATAGGTGTACATATGTGTGTATATGTGTTGTATATGCGTGCATGCATGCTTATTTATCCATGTGTATATGTGTGTATATATGGATATGCACATGTACATATCCATATGCACATATATACTGTAATATATATGATTCTATCTGACAAAAACTAATCTATGGTTAATTGATAGTGAGGAGAAAGCAATTGCTCAACTTGATATTGTAGAGATACTAACTGGCACTGATGATTGATACTGGGGGGAAAAACAGAATGGGGGCTTGAGCCAATAGCTGTAGAAAAACCCCATTCATCCTCAGAGATACCCTAAAACCCTGAGGTGATGATATAGCCTGGGGACCCAACCTATAAACATGCCTGTGGATAAGTCCTTTGTCTCTGTACGATATCCAAACATTTCTCAGTATACACCTCACCGCTGATCTCTCCCTTTTGAAAAATAAACTTTTAAGCAAAACCAACCAGCACTGTAACCTCATCTGACAGCATTTGCAATAATCTGCATTCATAGTCCACCATCCCTTTACATCCCTTTACTGATAGAAGGTAGGTGTATTTCCTCATCTTTTCTAAGAATGTTCTTTCAAAAAATCCCTTATTTA
Source organism: Bettongia penicillata ogilbyi (assembly GCA_023548195.1). Classification (NCBI taxonomy): domain Eukaryota; kingdom Metazoa; phylum Chordata; class Mammalia; order Diprotodontia; family Potoroidae; genus Bettongia; species Bettongia penicillata. Next base: position 3,383,418 of record JAJHZJ010000197.1, read on the forward strand.
GTTTGTCACCAGGCTCTTTAGACAAAATCAAGACAAACCATTCTGGTTCTTGTGATATCTCTGAAAATGCTGTCCTTACAGCTCCCCCCAGTAGCAGATATTCAGTAAATGTGACTGAATTTTGATCTGTCTGCCTGCCTATCTGATGAATTAATCAGTTAAATTCAACACATTTTTCTGGAGCACCTAGTATGTGCCAGTCACTTGGCTAGCTGCTGTCTTGGTCTAGGCTGACTGACCAGATGATTGACAATGTACAGCACTTTAAGGTTTACAAAGAACTGTCCTCACAATACTTATGAAATGGATATCATAGTTGTTATCAGTTCAAGAGACATAGTTTCTGGGTAATCAATCATTTTATTAATCATGTTAGCATATAATTAATAAAAGGGTCAGTGACACTCTCGAATGCCAAAGACCCCTCATGGAACCAATTCAACGATTATATGCCCTTGGAAGCGTGGGTGTTTCCGAGGATGGTAATCAGCTATGATTGGTTAATAATTAATTAGAAGAATGAATGTTATGAGTGGGGAGCCATTCTGATCATCTTATTCCCAGACTACCCCAAGTTTCAGCCATTCTAGAGAAAGGATCTGCTCAGACACATTGTGTAACACAATGGGCTGGAACTCAGCTTACATTATTTGTAAGTCTCTCTACCTGTATAGGGCAATAACTACAAGATTCCATCTCATCATCCTCCCTGCCCTTCAGAGAACTAAGCTTTGACCAAATGAGGAAGGCAAAGAATCCTGTATCTCCCCAGCATTAGTTTATTTAATAATCATTTCTCTCATCACCATGCTACAAGTGAGGAAGGTGAGGCTTGCTGAGAGTGCCATGCCTGTGCTCAAACAGCTAACAGCAGCGGAGCCAGATTCATAAAATTTAGACTAAGAGTTGCGGCTCGGTTGTGCCAACTCTTCGTGACCCTGCTGGGGGGTTTTTGGCAGAGATACTGGAGTGGCTTGCCATTTCCTTCTCCAGCTCATTTTATAGATGAGGAACTGAGGCAACCAAGGTTAAGTGAGGTCAGCTGGACTGGAACCAGCCTCTAACCTGTGGGTGGCCAGAGCTGTACAAAACAGGCAAGAGGCAGGAGAGTCAGGACAGAAACAGAAGTGGAATTTCAAAGTCAGGAAACGCCAGCAAGCTGAAGGCCTCCAGGATAGGAAGGCTTAGCATGCTGGGGCAAGGCAGTGCTTTATACACATTAAAAAAACCCCAAGTGGGCTGCACCATGACATAACCAGGTCTTGAGTAATTGTTCTCACAGGAGGCTCACTTGTGGACAATGCAAGTGGTCCTGGGTCCTGTGGGAACGGTGTCCAAGTGGATTTTCTGACAGTGGGGTTCAGAACCAGAGTTAGCGTGGTGGGAACAGGAATTCAGTACCTTGTTTGGTTCACTTAGCTGTTACAAGAAATAGGGATTGTGAGCATGTCAAGAGATGTAATGGGTGGCTCTCAGGTCTCACCTGGTGTTGGTCAAAGTAATACACTTTGCCAGAGGGTGAGGTGATCCAGAGCACAAAGGACTGTTGTTATGTCAAGCTTAGGGCACAGCCTGCTTGCTGGATCTTAGCTCTGGAAAACAAGGTATCTTGACATTTCCCCCTTTTGGCCAAAGGGAGGAGGAGTCTGAAAGAACCTCTACCCTTATGGCCAATAAAAGAGAGGCAGGTATAAGCCAAGATGCCACAGGGTTAGTTTCTTAAGGGGACTTATGGGGATATGGCCCAGGTATCATTGTTAGTCATTGTTTGCAAGCAGGAAAGGGGTGAAGAGCAAGAATGTAGAGAGAGAAGATGCCAAAACATGCTTGAATCGGGGCCTTGGTGGTGGGGCACAAAACAAAGGGGAAGAAGGAAAAAAATAGGACAGCATACTCAACCCAGAATCTTGGGACAACTGTCTCATCTGAATGTTGGCTGTTTCTGGGTCTGTACTAGATGGACCTTGAGGATCCTGGAGGGTTTTTGCAGTCCACTCAGAAGAAGAGGCTTTCTTCAGATGATCCAGTAATATACACCCACAAGTTTGGCAGTTGTGGAAGTAGTCCGAAGCACCTGTTAGGGGCCCTCAGACATAATGATTGATCAGTCAGTTTTCAGATAAAAAAACTCCTGGCATCTGAGTTTCTGTTTAGCTTAACATAGGTCCTAAACAGCACATAGAGATGGTCCAGTTTCCCAGCCATGCAGGGTTAGATTCAAACAATGCAATGAAGTTATTCACACAGTTCTCGTCTAAGACATAATTACATTAAGTCAGGTACAAATCAAACTGCTTAGGGAGCTCACAATAGACTATTCCTGAGAGGGAGATTTAAATCTTGACCAGGCAACCAAGAGAACTTAAACATGAAAATCAAGGTCTATCTAATAGAGGCACGCAGCTAAGGGAGCATTCTTTTAGCCTGAGGAGGGCGCTGAGCCTGAACAGAGCAGGTAAGAATCTTGGGGTCTGCAAAGGCCAGAGCCCAACAGAACCTGTATTCCTGTAGTTATCTGGTCCCCTAGATAGCTCTTCTTGGACAATATACTTTGTTCTCAAGACAGCTCTAAAAGGGACTTTGCTTCACTGGTTCCAAATCTAGAGGTTCCCAGAAAATTCTGCTAGCAATATTATTTAAATTTGGTTCTCCAATTGTAAAACTCCAGAGAATTTCAGTTTATAATACCATTTGCTTACCTAAATCCTGTAGGTGATATAAGAATCTTTTAAAAATTTTATGAGGGCCTAATTGTAAAATGAACTATTCTGCCTTTTAAAATTATCAGACAGATACTTCAAAAAGGAAAATAATTTTACTTTCTTTACCATTATTAATACAATTTATTCATAACTTCCTTAATTAATAAATCCTCAATCCAATTTTGAAAACTTATTACCAAAACTTACTACTAAAACTTAAAAGTAAACTGAAAGTCTGAATTTCCATGATAGATAAATTTGGAAGCCAATCAATTATATATATATATATATATATATATATATATATATATATATATATATGTCTTAGTGAATACAGTCTAATACTGTTGCTTTTTCAAAAGTTACTGTTCTATTTATTTAGAAAACTTTCGTATTACATCTTTGTCTTATTACTTTATCTAATCATTTCCCCCTTAGGAAGATATCATCCTTACACTATAATTTGACCACAAATATAGGTTAAAATTGTAATAAGTTCATACTTAATCCTGTTATGGTAACTCAGAGATATTCCAGCATTATTTATTTATTTAATCTATGTTTGTTTAATATTATTTAATCTATTATTTAATAGATTTAGTATTGTATTTACACAGCTTCTTAATTATTGAAATTTGTTACAAAAGGAAAAAGAGGAACATAGTTAGAACAATGTCATATATTATAACAGAAGGAAAAACTCCCTTTGCTATATTTGATTCCAGGCATGAGTCATATCTGACAGCTCAGGATTAACCGAGTGGGAAAATTTCCTTTTTAGAAAGGAAAGAGCACAACAGGGAAGTAGAGTCAGTAGGATCCTAACTAGGCCATGTCCACAGTTGTATCCCAAACTTTTCCCAGGCACAGACATCCACCTTTAGGAGTTTCCAGAATGCAGCATATGCCATTTTCTACTATTGGCTTCATGACAATTCAGACAGCTATCCCTATAATCAAAGGTCAAAACAAGAGTAAATCACTGTTCCAAGAATTTTTACCTTAAATAGTAAAAAATCAGTTGATTCATCATTAATATATTAAAGCTATATCTTTAAGCCACCATATACACTTTCATAACAGCCAAGATTTTCAAATTAAAATTTGTTAATATAGTAAATATTATTATTACTACCTGTTTTATAACAAAATACACCTCACATATTTAACAGTTTTCAAATATCCAATTTTTATAACATCTTTCTAAAAGCCCAATTCATAATCTAATAGTATCCAGATTAAAAGGGAAGTTTTTTCTAACAGCATTTCTGTTAGATATTTGCAAAGACCATTGCAATGGTCTTTTATATTTCGCAATATAGATTTAGAAATGCAACAATAATACAAACTATAAACATTAAATGATATCAATTGTATTTCCAAGTTATAACACATAAAAATCATTGCTCTTATTACATTTGACATTTTAAAACCATTTTAGAGTTATAAGCCATGGAACAATTACATTTAATTAAGGAAATATTAATATGGTACTCACCATATGCCAGTCACTATGGTAAGCACTTTACAATCATTCTATCATTTTGATTGCACAACAACCACCCTGGGACATGAGTACGGGGTTAAGTGACTTGCCCAAGGTCACACAGGTAGTGAGTGTCAAGTGTCTGAGGCGAGATTTGAACTCAGATCCTCCTGACTCCTGCACTGGTGCTCTATCCACTGTACCACCTAGCTGCCCTATGAGGTAGGTTCTATCAGTAGCCCCATTTTATAGATGAGAAAACAGGCTGGGAGAAGTTAAGGGTCTTACCCATGGTCACACAGCAAGATTTGAAATCAGGTCTTCTTGATTCCAAATTCAGCATATGCTCTCTGCTGCACATCTAGCTACCTCTATAAACAAGTCAACAGCATTTATTAACCTCTTATTATGTACCAGATATTGCAATGATTGCTAAAGACATAAGGCAAAAACAGTCTTTTAAGGAGTTCACATTTTACTGAAAGAGAATCAAGCAAGCAAGCATCAAGCCTGCATTAAGCACCTACTATGAGCCGGACGATCCAACAGGCACAGAAAAATGAAAGTCCAAACCCTTAAGGAATTTACATCCTACTGGGGGAGACACCTTGTACATACCCAAGAATATACATGACTTATACAATATAAACGAAAAGAAATGTGAAGGTGGGAAAACATGAAAAGCTTCATATTGGAGATGACATCTGAGTTGAGATCTGAAGGAAACTAGGGATTCTAAGAAGCAGACAAGAGGGGGAATGCATTCCAGGGACAGAGTACAGCCTGGACAAAGGCAAAGAGACTGGAGATGGAATATTATGGATGTAGAGTGCATAAAGCGGGGCAACCGGCACCATTTACATCTTAATTTCTTAATTAGTAGGGGACCACCACACAGATTCAGAAGGAGATATGAGATAAATCAACATGTATGTGTATTTTTTTTCTGCTTGCTCGTTAGTCTGATTGGCTAAAGTCCAAGAGAGAATATTGTTCTTTTTTTCTCCTTATCCAATTATCACCCTGCCCTCCCTTTCATATATTGGACTGATTCAAGCAAGAGCATCTTGTCTCCCTGAGAGAAGTTTCTCTGTAAGAGAACTATGTGTTTGAGCTATTAGCTTACAGCCTTTGTAAAAAGCAGCCTTGATGGGTTCCCATCAATTGGGGAAAGATCAAACAAGTTATGATATGTAAATGTGATAGAATACCATTGCCTGTAAGAAACAATGAAGGTAATACTTTCAGAGAAACCTGGAAAAACTTGTATGAACAGATGCAGAGTTCATTGAACAGAACCAGAACAATTTATACAATGACAACAATATCATGAAGACAAACAACTTTGAAAGACTAGGAAATTCTCATTAGCATAATGACTGACCACAATTCCAGAGAATGAATGATGAAACATACCATTCTACCTCCTTATAGAGAGGTAAGGATTCAGAGAACAGAATGAAATCTGTATGTATGTATGTGTGTATATATCATATATGTATTTATGTATGTATTTGACTTTGGTCAATGAGGAAATTTGTTTTGTTTGACTATATAAGTTTATTACAGGGATTTTGTTTTTCTTGCATCCTCAATTGAGGGAGACGGGATGAAGTAAAAGCAAATTTTTGCTGATTAAAAAAAATAAAATTTAACTTTTAAAAAGAACATTCTTCAGTACAGTTAGCAGACAGTCACTCTGGGAGTCCAGATAAGGGACAGATACATTACAGGAGACTACCATGCAAGAAAATGGGAAAGCAATCTACTTTTGGTGAGGGAACAGGCAGAGGAGAAGGAACAAAGAACAGGCAAAGAGAAAAGAATGGAAGCCAGCAGCTGGATTTAACCATGCCACACTGCCACCCTCAGGGAGTCAGATTATATAGACCTAAGGGCACAATCCTTGCTGTTGTGATCAGTGGGTTGCACATGAGTCGCAAACTTAATGCTTTCAAATGATCTGTATATAACCTCCCTTTTCATGCTAGAGATCATTCTTTTACACCATGGTCTGCCTCTCACTCCACCTGCCATGCACCCCCTGCTTTCTCTCTATTGGTTCCCTCCTTACTCCACCCCCCTCTGAGTCTCTTTCTGCTCCATTCCTCACCCCTCTACATATTCCTGGAACAGCTGAAAGCAGCCTTCTGCTTAAGTAGCTAATGACATAACACTGGTGTGGAAGGTAATGGATCTGATTCCTTCCTGGCCTGTGATGAGAGCTCTTGAAAGATTAAAATAGCTTCTAATGGGGCTAGAGGATTTTCTTTAAATTATTGTCCAGGAGGAAACAAATCCTCAAGGCTCAGACTTTATACCTCTGAGACTTGAGCCAACTTCCAAGGAGAGGGCATTCATCATACCTTAGGATCTGTTGCCAAATCCCTCAAAACAAGGAAGTAGAACTGAGCACAATGAGCTGATGCAGCACTTCGGATTGCTATTCAGCTCAGAGAATGGAGGTTTGCGAGAATGGAGAGTTTCCAAGGTGAAGGTGAGGAATTTCTTCTGGAGATAAACTGAGTTTCATTCTCTCTTTGATATCATTTTCATAGGGTTCTTGAATGGGGGTAGAAAGATGAATGAGACTGTCACTTGAAGGATCACAGGTCCAAAAGAAGGTTCACTACTAAGTAGTCTGACTGTATTCTGCTCTGGGCCGACCATTCCTCTTAAACTGTGTTCAGTTCTGGGTGCTATATTTTAGGAAGAACATGGGCAAGCTGGAACATAACAAGAAGAAGGTGACTGGTAACCATTCCATATTCAATACAATCCACTCCAAAAAGCATTTATGAAGGGTGTACTATGTGTAAAGCAATACCCTGGGTGCTAGGGCTACAAAGAAAAATATGAAGTGACTGCTGTCCTCAAAGAGCTTATGTTATTGGGGGAGGGGTTCCATACAATAGGTCCAAAAATAAATATAAGATAACTTCAGGAGAGACTTTCATAACCAGTGGGACCAGGAAAGACTTTATGAAAAAGTAGCACCTTAACTGAGTCTTTAAGGAAGTTAGGAATTATTCTGAGAGGCAGAAGGGAACAAGTACATTCTAGGCATGCAAGATGGCTAGCACAGACACTTGAGAATGTGGGAATATCAAATATAAGACAGAGCTTGTAGGGTGGTTTGGAGAGTTCATGAAAGAGACCATAATGAAATATCTAGAAAGGTTGACTGGAGCCAGATTAGACAGAGATTTAAATGTCAGGTTGATAAGTTCGTATTTTATTCTAGGAGCTACCGAAGATTTTTTAGCAGACCACCAGCATGGTCAGTCTTGAATCTTAGGAATTTTAATTTGGCAGCTGTGCAGAAGATGGATTGTAGAGACTAGAAGCTGGGAACTAATTAAAACCTACTGCAAAAGTACAGAAGTCAGGCAACAGGAGTCTGAACTAGGGTAGTAGTCATATAAATGGAGAAAAGAGGGAAAGATGCAAGAGATGCTGTGGAGGTAGAATGGAAGGTACTTGACAGCTCGTTGGATGGAGGTGCATTAAGAGAGAAAGAAGAGTTGAGAATGAATTTGCAAACATAACTGATGGGAAATATTATGGTACCTTTGACCATCATTGCTTTATAGTGTGATGAAAAAAACCACTGGATTTGTAGTCAAGAGACCCAGGTTCAAGTCCTGCCTTTGCTAGTAACTACAAGACCTTTCTAAAGTCACTTGTCATCTTTAGAATTTGGGATCTGTCCAGTCCTTTCCTGCTCTAAATCCTATGACCAAATTAAAGAACTGGGAATATTTAGCCAAGAGATTATTTGGGGGCAGGGAAAGCATAATAGCTATCTCCAGTTTTGAAAAACTATCGTATAGGAGAGAGATTAGACTTGATTTGCTTGGCTCCAGAGAGCAGAACCAGAACAAGGAGTGGAAGTTGGAGAATGGAAGATTTTTGCTCAGTATGAAGCAAAACTTCCCAATAATTAGAGCTTCCCAAGAGTGGAACAGACTGCCTTGAGAGGTAGGGAGGTCTTTATCAATGAAAGTCTTCAAGAGAAAGCTGGGTAATCATTTTTTTTCCTCTGGAATATTGTGGAAAGGATTGCCATTTAGATACAAAAGGAATGAAATGAGGCAGGTAGGTGGCACAGAAGACCTGAGTTCAAATTCTGCCTTGGATATTTACTAGCTACACGACCTTGGGAAAGTTACTTAACCACTGTCAGCCTTGGTTTCCTCATCTGTGAAACTGCACCTACTTCATAGGGTTGTTGTGAAAGTCAGATGAGATAATATATGTAAAGTGCCTTGCAAAACCTTAAAGCACTACATGAATGCTAGTTCTTAACGATTATTATGACCTCTGCATTCCTTTCCAACTTGGAGTAACTTTGAAGTGACTGGAGATTTTCACTGGTATTTGGAATTCCAGCCCTTCCCAGGGGCACAATCCTTGCATCTTGAGTCATCTCTAGAGGAATTTTTTGGGTGGAGAAAGCCTACCTCAAAAGCGAGCAAAGTTGGTTCTCAATTCAGTTTAGAAACAAATAAAGTCATTTCTGAAATCATATGGCACACTTGCTATCTCCTTCCCCTTGACATAATATATGCTGGTGCTGGGACTAGGCATCAGAGCTAGATCATTATGAACTCATTATTCCTATCAAACTGTAGCTTAGAAAAGTGAGCACAGTGACTAGGTGGCCAGCTGAAAAGTCAGCTCTAGAGAAAGAAGCAACTGTAATAAGGCAAAGAAAGCATGTCATAAAGGACAGGGTATTTGACTTGAAGCCAGAAATATCTAGGTTCAGATTCTGCCTCTGATATTCCCAAGTTGCATGACTTTGGAAAAGTCTGTTTTTTCATCTGTAAAATGAGGGGGTTGGGCTAGAAATAAAACATGTAAGGACCTCCTCTAGGCATTGTGCTAAAAGCTAGGGAAACAGATGACACCCTTACCCTCAAAGACCTTACATTTTAATGGGGCAGACAATACATAAAAGGGAGTGAAAAAGGGGGTAGAGAACAGCTTCATGGTGGCATATAGTATGCAGATATGTAAGAAGTGGTGGGGAGGCCTATTTCTGGGCCAGAGAAGGTAAAAATTTACCTCTTGGGGCTGAGCACTCCAGAGATGGAGTCCAAAGTTCTAGATGGGAATGAGGGCTAAAATTCAGGCAACATAATATAGAGACTAGATGATCTCTGAGGTCCCATCTACCTTAAATCTATGATCCTATGATTATTTCTCTCTCAGAACCATTGGGGAAAAGTGTCAGGGCTAAAGCAGCTTCTAGGGACAAGGGGTCACTAAGGCTACCCATTGGCCCTTTGCCCAATATCTCATATCCAAAATGGAAATCATTATATCTTCCCCTAAACGTATACCCTTTGGCTATCCACTAGAAAACCAAAATCTACCTTGGCATCTTACTGTATGTTTATCCCCAACACCACCCTGCACCTTCCACCTCTTGCTCTGGGAACAATAACCGAATCAATGCTATTGAAAAGGATATGACCTATGGTTCCATTCACACTCCCTGGGCCTGCTTAGACTAAAGCTCCCTTTCTGGGCTATACATAGCTCCCTCGTGTGTTACGCAACTCGCTTGCATTAAAATGTAAGGTCCTTGAGCACAGAGACTGTCTTATATTTGGATCCCTACTACATGAGGGAGGAGTGAGATCTGGAATTACTCTTTTTTTCCCCCTCTGATTCTTGCTTCTCAACTGACTGCCCTCTCTCCATCAATTCCTTCCTCTCTACTCTAAATGATCTCTTCTTTTAGAGGTTTTATTTTTGTATCTTTGCCTGTGATGATCAGGTTGATGAAAGAGAAGCCACATTTTGGGGATTTTTTTGGTCATGAATGGGCAGGAGTCTAGCATGAGCCATTCCCCAACACTGCACCCAAATCCATAACTAACTTCGCTCCCATAGAGATGGAACAACAGGTTGAGCTCAAGGGCTGTAGAGTTGCAAAACTAAGTTTAAGTTCTGATGTCTGGGGCAAGAAATGGAAATGATGCTCTTTCTTCCTGTCTTTGCCTGAAACAGGGAAAGATGACCACAAAACATTTGTGCTTTATTTTTTCAAGGACAGTGGAAGGTCATTGTGCTTTCAGAGACTGAAAAAATCTTGGAAGTTGTAGGGAAACCTCCCAGAGCTACTTCTATAGCATTCCTGACAAGAATTTACCAATCCTCCAAAAGAAGTCTACCAATGACCAGAAGCCACGACCTCTTATATCATGCTCATTCCCCTTTTGCACATCCCTAACAGAGAGGAGGGCTGCTAGGGGGTGCAGTGGACAGAACGTCAGGCATGGAGAGTCAAGAAGATTCATCTTTCAGGGTTCAAATCTGGCCTCAGATACTTACTGGTTGTGAGACCCTGGGCAAGTCACTTACCCTTGTTTGCCTCATTTTCCTCATCTGTAAAATGAGCTGGAGAAGGAAATGGCAAACTAGCATCTTTGCCAAGAAAACCCCAAATGGGGTCTCAAAGAGTTGGACACAACTGAAATGACTGAACAACAAATTGATAGAATATTTCTCATATATATCCTCACTCCTTCTTTCATACCATAGCATTCTACCAATTTCAAGAGGCCCCACCAAATACATTTACTTTTCCTGCTCAGTCAGAAGACACAACTGATTCAAAGTAAATGCATTTGATGGAAATATCATACTAAAAAAAGTAGTAATGGAACATTCTCTTGGGGACACAATCTTCCACAAATACACACACACACACATACATACATATATATATATATATATATACGGAAAAAATATATGTAATGCGTATATATACATGTGTACATACATACATGTATATATAACACATGCACATACATACATAGTCCAGAAGAGGCTAAGTATTACTCTTTAGTGAAGGAAGGTCTTCATATAGCCAGAGAAGGAAATACACACACACACACATACACAAATGTGTGTATATGTATATGTATATGTGTATGTGTACACACACACATTTATAATCCAGAGGCTAAGCTTTACTCTTTAGTGAAGAAAAATCATGTACCCAGCTGCTTTCTCTCCTTAAGAATCTTAGACTCAGGAGCTAAACTCTAGATTACTAGACCAGTCAGTTAGAGCCCATAGACCTTTAGGCTGTCTTTTGACAGACTTCATATAGTAGAATTGAAGTACAGGTCTTAAGCCTCCATCTGACTTGGAGTGAGGAATTTCCTTCGAATTTCTAGTCAGTTCCTAATTTTTAATCCTCATTTCCATCCTTTCCAATCATTTCAGGTGTCACATTCCAACAAACTGCAAAGGTCAGTGTTGATCTGAAGCCTCTGAGGTGCTTTTTGGATCTGTCATACAAATGAGCACATACTAGAATTTAAGAGGAAACACAGTTTTAGAACTACAAGGGACCTTAGAAGCCACTAAGTATAATACCCTTGATGGGGTTCGACTCTGGGAACCTCCTTGAATTCCCTCCATTGTCTGTTACCTCTTGATTGCCCACCTGCTTTCCACCCAAGTCCTGCATTGTCTGATACCTCCCAATGGCCTCCAGGTGTTTCTCGCCCTTGGTTACATCACTAGTTACCCCAGTCTCATCAAGATCCTCCTTAGACCCTCCTCCCAGACTACTAGACTACCTCTAGATCTTTCCCATGGGACTTTCTGTATATAAGTTCCATCTTGCCTCCATGAAGGCACTCAGAGTCAATCCAGCTCTGACTCTGTCTAGCTGAGATTCTACTGGCCTGCTTGTCAATACAAGCATCACAAATAGCAAGTCTCCTTAAGAGTCAACCCCATATGGTGAACCCTTAATAAACTTTGTTTTACTTTAACTGGAAGAAGTCTTGTGCTGAACTCATTTGGCAGGACCCGGTGTATCAGTATTTTTGGAGTCCTGAATACCCCAAACCCAGTATGGTTCCCCAAACATCAATCCATGGTACCCCCAGACCTAATTTTAGAGATGAGGAAACTGAGGCAGTTAAGTGACTTGCTCAGGATCACATAGCTAGTAAGTTTCTAAGGTAGGATTTGAACACAGGTCTTCTTGACTCCAAGTCCTATGCCCTATCAGTGAGGTCATACAACCTCATTGTTAGGTAAGAAAAGTATAGGTAAGCAATATCACTTCTAGGACTGTATCCCAAAGAAATCATAGAAATGGGAAAGGATCCTACGTGTACAAAAATATTTATAGCAGTTCTCTTTGTGGTGGCCAAGAACTGGAGATCAAGGGGATGTCCATCAACTGGGGAATGGCTGAACATGTTGTGGTGTATGAATGTAATGGAATACTATTGTGCTATAAGAAATGATGAACAGGAGGACTTCAGAGAGTTCTGGAAGGACTTATAAGAACTGATGCTGAGTGAAAGGAACAGAACCAGGAGAACATTGTACACAGCAGCAACCACAGCGTGCAAGCCTTTCACAGCAATGCAAGGACCTAAAACATTCCCAAAGGACTGGAGGCAAAATGCCATTCACATCCAGAGAAAGAACTATGAAATTGGAAAGAAGAATGAAGCAGAATATTTTCTCTTGTATTATGTTTTGTTTTGCCTGGGTTTTTTCTCATTGTTTCTCCCATTCATGTAACATGACCAAGGTGAAAATGTACTTAATAAGAATGTTTGTGTAGAACCCATGTAAGATTGCAAGCTGTCTCAGGGAGGGAGGGGAGAAGGAGGGGGAGAAAATCTAAAGTTTATGGGAGTGATTGTAGAAAATTGAAAACAGAAGAATTTTAAAAAGAAAAAATAAAAGGCTGGGTGGAACCACAGTGAAATCTTCCACCTCAAACCCATCATTTTAAGTTTCTTCCTTTTATAGGCAAACAAATCTGTCAGGCTTTGAGCCAGTCTCTTTGCATATCATCCTATGAGATCTGCTAGATTCAGTCTCTTCGGTCTCTAAGTTCCATTCGTTCCATAGCTGCCAAAAACTTCTGAATGAATAGGTCTAAATAAGTCATTCCCCCTGTGTAAAAAAACCTTGAGTTCTTCTCTAGGACAGCATAAAGGCTGCCTATTGTAGTGGGGAAAAGGCTGGATCTGCAGTTAGAGAGCCTGGTTTCTAATCCTGGCTCTGTATCTGCTGCTTTCCAAAACCGGTTGATCCTCTTGGGGCCCTCAAGTCTGAAATTTAGAGAATTCAACCATCGGGTTCAATCCCATCCTTCTAGCCTTTCTTCGACATTTCTCCTTTCATGCTCTCTAAACTTCTCACTAAATTGGACGGTTTGTAGGTCTCCTGTCTTGCCCTGCCCTCTCCTTCCATGCCTCTGCCTTCCCTATCCAGTCTAGCACCCATCTCTCCTTCACATAACCCTAAGGAGGCTATTGTTATTTTCAGTTGTTTTTAGTCATGACCCCATTTGAGATTTTTTTGGCAAAGATACTGGAGAGGTTTGCCATTTCCTTCTCCAGCTCATTTTATAGATGAGGAAACTGAGGCAAACAGGGTTAAATGACTTACCCAGGGTCACACAGCTGGTGTCTGAGGCCAGATTTGAACTCAGGAAGATGAATCTTCCAGACTTGATGCTGTATTCTCTATCCCACCTGGCTGCCCAAGTCTTTTTTTGGGAAAATCTGGATTGTTTTTTGTTTTGTATTTCCCAGTTTATTTTAGCTCTGTATAGCACACAGGCACACTTGGCTAAACTTGGCTCACCCTCCCACCTTACACTTGAACTAGCAAGTTGGGTACGCTGAGTAGAGCTACTCCTCTCCCTCTCAGAGCTCTAGGGGTAACCCTTTGGGGATCTTTGTTGCTCATGAACCATCATCTGCTCTGTTCCATTCAATATCAACCTCCAGTTAATATCTCCCCAAAACACATGTAACTTGTTGGTCTCTCCTCATTATCAGTTAGCATCAATTAGCATTTATAAAGGAAAATTTACCAAAAGACAGAAATGGAACCTAAGTTCAACCTCACAAACTAAGAACACACTCCCACTTCAGTCCCTGGAGAGAATGAACTCAAACATAGAATGGTCATTACACTCATTCCTCCTACCAGGTTCACACTGGGCACGTACAAGTCACTTCCTTGCTTGCAGCACTAGATATGTCTGCTGCTAGGCCAATCCACTGCAGGGCTGAGATAATGAGGTCATTCTTCAGAGCTGGTTCTTCATTGGATTGGTTGCTATGGCTACCACCAGAATTGTGGACTCCAGTTGCTGGGCCTGTGATGGCTCTTCCCACCTTCTGAGGCTCAGAAACATAACCTTGACTGTTCCATATCCAACACTTGCTCACCAAAGATTAGGAAAAAGTAAATATAACAAAGCCAGAAAAACAACAGACCATGCCTTCATGGCTACGTGGTGACTGGGTGGGTGAGAGGGCCCAAGACTCTTCCTTCCCCAGAGGAAAACTCTTCTGTCTCCTTGCTTGAGAGCCATCATAAAGAAGAAAAAGAAATTTCATCTCTTCAGGCTTTTCATATGCTCACTCAGCTCTGGCTCAACAGCCAATAAAAAAGACTTTTCATCGCCACCATATAAGCTGACAAGAAGCAGGCAGGAACCTGCATATGCTCTGAATCAGGGAGGGAAAGCTCTGCCTTTCCCAATCTCTCCCTCCCCAATCACTCCTTCCAGAACCAAGATCACTAAGGTTCCACATGGATTGGCAGTAGGTATGGCGGCAGCTAGGTGGGGCAGAGGATAAAGCGCTAGGGCAGAAGTTAAGAAGACACTCAGACACTTAGAGGTCATGAGAAGTCAGACATGATTGACATGACTGAACACAACCACAGAACATACTAGATAGATTGGGTCCTTATTAGCCTGTCTTCTCCATGACATCTGTATCCCCAATAGTTAATCGGCTATTTTATATCTGGTTAGTCAGCTTTGCGCATAGTACTTAATGAATGGTTGTTTAACTGATTAAGGAAATTCTTCCTGGCATCAACCTGAACTCTGTTTCTGAAACTTCATGCCTTAGAAATGGAAATTTTTTTTCATGAGTTCACATGGTATCTTTTAGTTAGGGAGCTCAAGGTACCTTACCTTCTTTACCTAAGAAACACCTCATTCTCTTCCTTACTGAAACAAAAAGGGAGGTCTTAGAGAAATTCATCCCTAAAGCAAAAATGGTCAGTTCCAGGAAGAGGGGCCAGGCTCTGTCATATGGTCTCTCCCTACTGGCCACATTGCTTCCACTTCTCCTGGTCCCCTAAGGCAGAGGTAGGGAACCTGCAGCCTTGAGGTCACATGTGGCCTTCTAGGTCCTCAGGTGTGGCCTTTTGACTGAGTCCAAGTTTCACAGAACAAATCCTTTTATTAAGAGGATTTGTTTTGTGAAATTTGAATTCAGTCAAAGGGCCACACTTGAGGACCTAGAAGGCCACATGGGGCATCTGAAACTGCAGGTTCCCCATCCCTCCCCTAAGGATTCTATTTTCTCCTGAGGGGAGATTCATAAATATATGAAATACTTAACAGGAACAGGAGCACAGGTAACCCAAAGTTCCTTTTTTATATATATTTAGAAAAAAATATGGTTTTTTTCTCCATACATTCACAGAATTTCAGAGTTGGAAGGGATTCATCTAGGCCAACTCATACACAAAGGGAATCCTCACTAAACATGCCCAGTATTTGTCATCCATGCTCTACTTGGAGACTTCCAGGGAGGAGGAGCCTGCAGCCGTCCAGGTATCCTATTCAATTTTTGCTCCACTTTTCCTGACATAGAGCCTAAATCATCCTCTTTGCAACTTTCCCCCATTGCTGCTTCTGGCTTAGCCTTCTGAGAGCAAACAGAAGTTAGCATCAAGTTCTTCCACATGACTAACTTTTTTAAACTTACCGAGAAGCTAAAAGACTCAGTGAATAGAGAGCTGGGCCTGGAGTCGGGCAAACGAGTTCAAATCTAGCTTTATACACTTGCTGGCTTTGTAACCCTTTGTAACCTAACCTCAATTTCCTCAACTGTAAAATGGGGATAATTATAGCACCTACCTCAGGGTTATTATGAGTATCAAATGAGATAATAATTGGAAAGGTGCTCAGCACAGCACCTGACATCTAGTAAGTGCTATATAAATGTTAGCTATTATAATAATTATTGATCACAATAATAATAAATCATAATTATTGGGTACTCTGAATATTGTGAAGCACTTTCCTCAGACACCCTGTGAGGTCAAGTATACAAACATATCTCAGAGGTTATCTTCCACCGACATGGCATATATCTGTATTTATAGATTTGTTTGCATGTTATTTTCCCAGTAGAATAGGAGTCCATGGGCCTGCATAGTGTTTGTGCCTTTCTCTGTATCTTCAGTTTTTAGCACGCATAGTCCTTGGCACACAGGAAGCCACAAATGTGCAGAAATGCTTGTTGATGGGCTGAATCCGTACAAACACACAAGTGTGTATAGGTAGCTAAATGAAACTATACATACAAATGAGTCATGGACTCCTTTAGCACTTTGGAGAAATCTATGTGAATCTCTTTTCAGAATAATTTTTAAAATCATAAAAGAAAATACATAAGATTACAAAGAGAAGCCAATTATATTAAAACAGTTCTCAAAATATTTAAAAATAAGTTCAAGGAAGAGTTAAGACATACAATATATAGTGTGGCTATGTGGTGATTGGATGAATGAGAGGGCTCAAGGTTCTTCCAGTTAAGACATACTACATATGTATGTATGTATATACATATATACACACGACACACATGCATATACATGCATGGCTGTAAGTACATACAATACACTTGTGCATTACTGTATATAAAATTAATGCTGGATCATTATCTGACTTGCATTGATCCTTCATGAGTATTCCTTAAAGTTCTTCTCTGGGCCCTCTTCTTCCAAAAGGGATCTTAACCTGGGATCCTTGAACTAGTTTTTAAAATAGTTTGATGTAGTTCAATATAATTTCTTTCCCTTGTAATCTTATGTATTTTATGTATTTAAAAACATGAGTCTGAGAAGGGGTCCATAGGATTTACCAGACAGCCAGAGGGGTCCATGATACAAAAAAAGTTAAAAACCCTTGCTCATACATTTGCTTTCTTCGGTGAGTTCAACAGCTCCCATCGGTTCAATGATCATAAATCATATGATTCTCAAATCCTCAAATATTCAGCCCTAACCTCTTTTGTGAACCCTAGTATTTTCTTACCAACAGCCTGCCGAATTTCTCTACTTTGGTGACTTATCAACATCAATATGCCCCAAATAGAACTCATTGTCTCCCCCAAACCCAACCCTTGTCCAAACTTTCTCATGTCTGTTGAGAACACTACCATCCTTCTCCTAGGTGAGTTACCTAGCTTACCAGTCTGAGTCTAACTCTCCCCTTTCCCTTACCCTGGTACATCTAATCGGTGACTGACTCTTACCCATCCTCTCTCCATCTCTCTCCCATCTGCTCCCCTCTCTTTATTCACATTGCCAACACTCTAGTTTAAGCCCTCATCACCCTCTCTTCTGAACTGTTGAGGCAGCATCTTAACCACAGTGCTTGGTACATGGTAGATCCTTAATAAATGCTTGTCTTACTGCTTCCAGCCTTCTTTCTCTCTAAACCATCCTCTACATCAATGTGAAAGGCATTGTGGGATACACCTGGCCTCAGGGTCAGGAACACCTGGGTTCTAGTCCTGCTCCTGACTGTGTGTGGCTCCTGTACTGGCTGTGTAACCTCCTGGGCAAGTCTCTTAACTTGGTTGCCCCAGGCAACTTATGTTCTCAGTTGACCCAGAAACTGTTATCATCATAATAGCTAGCATTTATAAGGTGTTCACAAGTGATTTCAGTTAATCCTCACAACAGCACCAGGAGGTATGTACTATTATTATATTACTAATATTATCTCCATTTTTTCTTCCCTCATCCCCCCCACTTAGAGGTGAGTATCATTAGATACAAATAGGTGTGTGTGTGTGTGTGTGTGTGTGTGTGTGTAAAATTATTCTATACATACTTCTATTTATCCATTCTTTCTCTAGATGCAGTCAGTATCTTCATGTGTCCTTTATAGTTAGTCTGGGTATTTATAATAGACAAAGTAACTTATTTACTCAGAGTTGTTCTTAAAACAACATTGCTACTATTGCATATAATGTTCTCTTGGTTTTGTTCATTTCGTTCATCATTTCCTGCAAGTCTTTCTATGTTTTTCTAAATGACCAAGCTCTTCATTTCTTACACCACAGTAGTATTCCATCACAATCCTATACCACATGTTGTAGCTGATTTTACAGATGAGGACAACCAGCGACTTGCCCAAGATCATACAGCTAGTAAGTGTATCTGAGACCATATTTGAACTCAGATCCTCAAGCCTCCGGAGCTGGTACTCTCTCCACTGCGCCACCTAGCGGCCCCTCAACATTTACTTTTAAAAAGTCTTTTTTTTCTTGTTCCAGTGTCTCCCGTTCACTTTAGAGCCTTTCTGTGTTAGATTGAGAGAAATGTCATTGCCAACCACCTAATTAGGACAGAACAGACATTGCTCTCTGCATCCTCTCCAGCAGCCTTCTCACCCTGGAGATGCCTCCCCATGTTGAGACCCTGGCCTGGAGGAGCCCCACCTACGATTACACTTCATTCTCTGGACTTCTCTATCCCACTGGCATCTTCACCCTCCATGGGTATCTTTACAACACCCCCCCTCCACCTGCCCTGCATCTTCCAGCTTTTCTGTCATTTTCTCCCATTAGAATGTGTGCTTTTTGAGTGTAGATACTCTTATTTTCTTTTATTTGTATCACTTGTGCTTACCACAGTACCTGACTCAAAGAAAGCATTTCGATCTTCTCTCTCTCTCTCTCTGTCTCTGTCTATCCCTCCCTCTTGCCCTCCCTCCTCTTCCTCTTTCTCCTCCATTCTGTGTGTGTGCATGTGTGTGTGTGTGTGTGTGTGTGTAGTACACACATATGTAACTTCATCATCATCATCTCCTCTGATAGTGACCTACATTGTAATCCAATATATGCAAAGCTTTGCTTCATAGAAGGTTACTGCCCTGCCCTTCATGGAATCATAGATTTAGCACTGGGAGGGAAATTAGAGGTCGTCTAGTCCAACCTCCACATTACACAGAGAAGAAAATTGAGGCCCAGAGAGGTTGTGACTTGTCCAAGGTGACACAGGTAGTAAGTATAAAAGGTATGATTTAAACCCAGCTCCTTTGATTCCAGTCCATGTGCTTTTTCTGTTGGGCTTTTCATCAATCAATCAATAGACATATATTAAGCACTTACTACGTGCCAGGCATTGAACTCAAGGGCTAGGATACAAAAAGAGGCAAAAGACTGTCCACATCTTCAAGAAGTTTACAGACTAATGGGGGAGACAATAGGCAAACGAATATGTACCCTGTGACACAGGATAAATAAGAAAAAACAGGGAAGGCACTAGAATGAAGAGGGTGGGGTTGAAGAAGGCTTCCTGTAAAAGGTAGGATTTTATTTGGGACTTGAAGGAATCCAGGGAGCTTAGTAGTCAGAGTAGAGTAGGAAGAGAATGTTCCAGGCATGGGGGGGGAACATCCAGAGAAAATGCTGGACTGGAGAGATGGAGTGCCTTGTTCACGGAACAGCCCAGGGTACATAGAAGAGAGTAAGGTATCAGAAGGGGGTTAGGTTATGAAGAGCTCTGAATAGTAAACAGAACACTTTGTATTTGCTCAGCAGTCTTAGGGCCAAATAGAGAGGACTCATGAAATTCTGAGAACTCTTAGTGTTTCTCTCAATTCCACAAGGGGTCATTTGAGAACTGTCTGCCTTCATTCCCTGGGCACACATTCCCCGGCCTTTATTATATTCTACAGGAAGTCTGTCTTCTTTTTTGGTGATGGTGATAACATCTCACTCCTTCAAGGACTGGGCTGAAACAAACAAGGATTTAGGACTATGGGGATGGAGAAAATTTGATTGTGCTTCCTGTACAATTGCTACTCTGCAGGTGGCCACCTCTGCTTAGTGATTTAGAAGAGCCAAATCAGAGAACAGCTCCCAAATGCTGCTAAGTGGTGGCCCATGTCACGGAGCTGTCTGGCACCACAGCAGAAGTGATGAAACACCTCAGCAAATTACAGCTGCGCCCTCCCCTACCTCCCCTATTAAATCCTCTCAATCCATTCTCTCTGCCCTGACACCAATTTGAGCTTCTTGCTAGTGAAAGAGCTACATGGTTAGATTTTTAAGATTTCCCTACCTCCAAGACTATTGCTCTTTCAGATGTCATACCAGTGAATTTTTGGATATGCTGGACACAGTTCTGGGGAGCCATAGCCTCTGGATGGCTTAACAGGAAAACTGGGCGCTATCATAGCTCCCCTGGAATGGGGGAAGCATTTATAGTTATCGGCAAATGAGGCCATCTTCTGGCTGATGGCTGTGAACCAAAGGAGGAGTGAAGTAGAAATTTAACCAATAATTCACTTTTCTAAATCAAAGCAGACCCCTTCCTGGATGTTGGCCTCTGTTCTATCTTTCTGGAATTACAAAGAGCTCATTAAAGACAGGTAGCACTGTGCTTTATTCTCAGTTCAGGCATTTTAAGAAAGGTCTATTTAAAAACCGAACTGGGACCGTGTTTAGGCTTTGATCACAGAATACAGGGAACTTATTTTGAAGTGTTTCAGGTTGGCAGCAATTGGGGTCTGCTGGGGAGATGGGGAGAGAGAATTGGGGTATATTGATGACAGCTAATTTTTATGGATAAGGAGGCCTAGAAAATTGTGTAAGGCCCAGATCCAGATCCTCAGATACAAAATCCAATGAATACTTTTAACAAACAGTCCATTTGCTAGGCAAAGACAAAAGCCCTTGAGCATCTAGGAGTTTACATTTTTTCTCCTTAGCTGCAAAATAAGATTACCCTGATAGGCTAGCAATGGACGAGAGTCAGACAAAAAGCCCAGGGAGAGGTACCTATAGGACCAGTAGTTAAAAAAAAAAGGCATAAATTCACCAAAGAAGATAAATCAAGAACACTAATTCTGGCCACAGAGACCCTTCTGATCCAAGGAGAATATAGGTCCTTGAGGGAATCCTAACCCTGCCTATTCCTTAGGACAGACAGGTCCTTGGGGGTCTCCAAGTCCCTTCAGGAAGCTGTTCGGAAAAACAATTTTTGAATAAAGCCATCAGAACGAAATGGTGGATGAGAGGTGCAGAATGAGTCACAATTTATGTGCCATCGAAACAAAGACAAATAAAACAGGTCCCTCCCTCAACGAGGTTACAGTTTACTACCAGAGGAGACAAGACTTACTCTCCTTGTCGTTTAGTTGTACCCAACCCTTTGTGACTCCATTTGGGATTTTCTTGGCAAAGGTCGGCATCTTTTCTAGCTCACTTTACGGATGAGGGATCGGAGGCAAACAGGAATAAGTGACGTACTTGCCTAGGTCACACACTAGAAGTGTCTGAGGTCATATGGGAATTCAAGTCTTCCTGACTCCAGGCCCAGCACTCTACCACTTCACCACCTAGCTCTCCCTACACAAAATGAATACAAAGTAATTTTTAGGTTGGAGCTGGGAGATCAGTTAAGGGCTCCGGGTTCTAAAAGATCTATAAAGTCGCGATCTCTCATGATCTTCTGTTTCCCTCCTTACCCCCTGCCTCCTCCCAACAAAAACAACCGTGTCCGTTCCTCTGGGCATAGTATCATAGTAAAGTATGGGGACAGTGCGCTTCCTTCTCTCCACCCTTCATCTCTTGCTACAGTTGCTGGGCTTAGTGCAAACTTTGAAGGATCTCCGTTTTACTTATCCCTCCCCTTCTTGGATGGTCAGATCCTGCACTTAACCGTGGGAGGCTTTTTTGAACTATACCTGCACTCCCCTGGCCTCCGTTTTTTCCTCTATAACATAGAAAGGCACATAGCTTGACAATCCATGGGCACTGCCCTGATCAAGCATAGCTCCAAGAAAGAGTATGTGGAACTGTCGGCCTGGGTTGACGTGTTGCTTAGTTTTTCTGAACTGCTTCTCCCTCCTCTCCCCATTTTAAAATCTTTTGTTACCAGGGATGGCTCTCTGGGAAGGGCAGGAAGCAGGGATAGGTAGAGAAATAAAGGTTATATAAAAACAAAAGATGTAAATAAATCTAGTGAGATGGTGCCTGGCAAATCTGTTGTTTCGTCGTGTCCGCCTCTTTGAGACCCATTGGACCACACTGACCGTTTCTTGGCAATATTACTGGAATGGTTTGCTATTTCCTTCTCCAGTGGATTAAGGCAAACAGGATAAGTGACTTGTCCAGGGTCACACAACACAGCTTGTGAGAATCATAGGTGAAATTCGAACTGAAGTCTTCCTAACTCCAGGATCAATGCCCTAGGGATTGAGCCACTTAGCTGCCTCCAAATATGCCTCCCACATAATAGATACTGTGTCTCACATTAGGAACGCTTCCCTTTTCTCTCTCACACTCTACTGTGAAATATCTGATGTAGGATTGGAACTCGGATCTTCTTGACTTCTTGTTCAGATTCTACCAGTGCCTCATTTAGAGTTGTCAAGGTCCTAGATATTATCTAGTGACTAATTTCTAGGACTAGATTCTCGCCCATCCTTATTTTACAGGGAAAGAGATTTTGTCTCAGAAAGACTAGGTAACTTGCCATAGGTCAATACAACCTGTGACTGGATTGTGAGGAAACCATCTGGTAGATTCTATAGCATTAGAGAAATCTGAGTGATTAGGCATATGGTGAGTAGGGGGGAGCGGTCACTCCAACTCCTTAAGGAGGGAAGAAATGGGGGTGTGGGGGTGAGGTACATGACGGAAGGGGCAGCCTGATAGAATAAAAAGATTGGATTTGGAGTTACAAGACGTTGAGTAAGTTAGGGACACCCCCCGCCTCAGGTTTCTCAAGGGTAAAATGAGGGGCTCGGACTCACTGCAGTTCTGAACTTAGGGTTCATTAAGTTTGGTTCTTTTTTTTTCTTAATGTCAATCATGTCCCTATAAACGGTTTCCTTTGTAACTTCATGTGTTTCGTTCTGTGCATTTAGAAAGAGTATTCGGAAGGGTAGGGGTCCAAAAGGCTAAACATCCTCCTGGACCGGAGGATCCCTCGGCCAAACCCCGGGATGCCGAGGGAGCGGCTCCCGTGCTAGACTCTGCCCCCGGGCTTTTAGGAGGCAAAGTCTGAAGGGTGCCCGGTCCCCGGCGAGCCCCGGAGCTTGGGCGTGGCCCGGCCGGAGCAGGGGACCAGGGTCCGCGGGGAGGCGGGGAGGATGCTGAGTCAGCATCGCTCGCAACGTGACCCGATAGTCATATGACTGACTTTAGCCCTCAAGGAGGAGCTGCCCTCGCTCGGTCTCCGGTGTGGCAGGAGCTCGGGAGCTCGGAAGAGTAAGTGCGGCGTGCCGGCTGCGGGCTGCGGGGGAGGCGAGGGCGTGCGCGGCCGCGAGCCCTGGGCTCTGCCGCTGCGGGGGCGCGGGGGGCGCGTGCGGGGCGTGCGGTCCCAGCCGTGGCCCGGGGAGCGCCTGCCCTCCCGTAGCGCCCGGGGACGGGGACTGCCCTGGAGCTGCCCAGGAAGAACTGGGTGCCCGGCTGCTGCTTTCAGGCCCCGCGCTGAAGGAGACAGGGATCCGAGAAGCCAGCAGCGCTTCTTATGTGCCTTCTGTCTACAAGCACTTATCAAGCGCCTGCTGTGCCCCTGCTGGGGCAGTGGATGGTGTCGGTCCTGGAGTCAGGAGGACCCGAGTTCAAATGCGGCGTCAGACCCTCAACTAGCCGAGTGACTCTAGGCAAGGCACTTATTAAGCCTGTTTGCCTCCGTTTTCTCCTCCGTAAAATGAGTTGGAATAGGAAATGGCAAACCGCTCCAATATCTTTGCCGAGAAAACCCCAAATTGGGGTCAGGGAGAGTCGGACACGACTGAAGGACAAATGTGCCAGGCACTGTTCTGTGCTCAGCATGGGAGATGTACTTGCCCGTTGTAATAACATTGTCCATTTGTTTAGCCTTTTGAATTTAATTCCTGTTATCACAGGAATTGCTTTATGTGACTCATATGAAGGACAAATGTTATAATCTTTTGGACCTTGAGTCACATAATCCAAGATTTGAGCTGTTAAAAACCTAGGTTTGAATCTTTGGGTCCTCTCATTTAACAGGTGAGGAGCCTGGGCCCAGAGAGAGGATTTGCATGAGGTCACAAAGATTGCAAAGAGCTGTTTTGGTTGTTCTTCCAAGTCTGACTCTTCATTCCCCCATTTAGGGTTTTCCTGGCAGAGATACTAAAGCAGTTTGCCATTTCCTTCATTTTACAGATGAAAAAACTGAAGCAAACAGGGTTAAGTGACTTGCCCAGGGTCACACAGCCAGTAAGTGTCTGAGGCCACATTTGAACTCAGGAAGATGAATCTTCCTGACTCCAGGCCCATCTGTTAGATATCTGTAAAGAGCAGAGCCAGGATTTTAAAGTGCTTTGTTCTTCTAACTCCAAATCCCACTAAAACTCCACAGTATCCCTTGCTCTAAAATTTGAACTTGGTACTGCCAGCCCAGGTCCTGTGAAAGTCACCTGCAAGTGAGGTTAGAATGGGATACTGGATTTAGAATCAGGAGTGGAGGATCTTAGTATACCGCATACAACAGTAACTGTGGAAGATCACTCTTCCTACACAGAGACATTTAAGAGATAGAGAATCTTGGAACATGTAAAAGTTCCCAATTCATGCATATCTACCCCAAAAAATCGGGCAGGTGATCATCTGTAGGGTGACCTTATATCCTTGAGGGAGGGGCCGCTTCATTTTTACCTTTGTACACCCAGCACCTGAGCACAGTGCCCAGCACACACGTAAGTGCTTAATAACGCTCTTTGGTTAATTGACAGATGCCGTCTCTGCTTAGATATACCTCTTGTCTGGAAGCTTACTTACCAGGGACAGCTCATTTCATTGTAGGATAACTCTTAACTGTTGTAAAGTTCTTCCTGTTCAGTGTCTGCCATGTAAGCATATGTTGCCTCATTCATTTCAGAAGCTCTGATTTTCTTTGGTCCGTAGATCAAATGAAATGAGATATGGGAATGCCATGCTATTACATGCCAGCTATTATTATTTTCTATTATTTCCATCCTCAGCCAATTGTCTCCTGAGTGCTTTGTGTCCACCACTGGGTGACAGGTGATGGGGACTGCTAGGATGGACCTCTTAGATGTGTGGATGAACATTTGGGGTGGGGTAGGATGATGGAAACTCCTGGCAGCAGGGTGAGAGAGTTGTAGCAGACATCCCAGAACTCTCTGGGGCTTCCTTGCTGGCTGCTCTAAGAGGGAGCACTTGCTTCAGCTGTCTTTTTTTCCTTATAAATTCCCATACAGGACACAATGAAACTTATAATCCTAGATGATTTCGTTCAGGCCTGTGAATGGGCCGCCAAATACATCAGAAATAGAATCATCCAGTTTCAACCAGGCCCTGACAGGTATTTCACCCTGGGGCTTCCTACTGGTAAGTAATGGGGCTCTTTTGAGGGGTGTGGCAGGATGGTAGAAATGAGGAGTAAGATGTACCTGGAAGTGTATTTGGAACTCCAGGTAGCAAAAGAGTTTGGGGTTCCTTGTGTAGCATTTCTTATCCTGC
Source organism: Bettongia penicillata ogilbyi (assembly GCA_023548195.1). Lineage (NCBI taxonomy): Eukaryota > Metazoa > Chordata > Mammalia > Diprotodontia > Potoroidae > Bettongia > Bettongia penicillata. Next base: position 3,409,178 of record JAJHZJ010000197.1, read on the forward strand.
AGAGATTCTCAAAGCACTCAGTGGTTATGGGGAGGAACTTCCATAGCTCATCAGTCCACTTCTGCCTCCAGACATGATACCCTTTAAACGATTCCAGAAAAACAACTCTTCATTTGTTGCTTTTCAGTTTGGTATCAGTTTCTGGGGTTAGAAGTAACTTTTGATAGAGTTTAGATATCTAAACTTAAAACTAAAAAGTTGTAAGAAACAGATTAGCTTCCCTTAGGAATATAAGAGCCCATATTCAAGACACATTCTTTTCTCCTCCCAGTCATGTGGTGGTCCTTTACCCACACAACTTTTCCTCAAATTACTGATCTAGATTAAAATTGCTGAGAAGCTATTGGGGAAGCTATAAAACTATCTCTGGGGGCTCCCTAGACCTCCTCTTGTTGTACTCTTTTGGGGTCATGAAGTATGGTAATTTATGTAAGCACTATTTTATAATTTATAATTTTGTAATTTATAATTTATATAAGCACTTTATTTTATAATTTATATAAGCACTTTATTTAAAAATACAGAAAACTAAGCATTTTATTTTTGGCAGCCACTTTCTCATGAAATAGTGGAAAACAAGGACAGGTCCCTGAAGTGGCAATTCATTTGAATTCATTGGACATAAACAGGAAGGGAGGCAGGGAGCCATCCCCCAGTAGGCCACAGATGTGCCAGATCAGCAGGGACCAGGTTAGGGTAGCCAGGACACTTTGAGCAGACACCACCATTACCAGGACAACAGAGTAGTTTACTTATTGGAATTCAGACTGGGTTGGTGCAGGACTGAGTTTTTGTAGCTGCAGCATTTCATAACTTTTAATTAGTTCTTCCTTCTAACCTAGAGTACTTCTCCACTTTTAGCTCATTCCCTCCTGCCCTGTTTTCTTTGTATATGGGAAGCAGTTATTTACTGCTTTGTCTGCAATCCTGCTAAATAGAAAAGCAAACATAACCCACCTGGACTAGTCAAGAGACCAATAATGTTGTTTTTGTATTAGTGTAGTAGATTGGGTGCTAGACTCAGTCAGCCGGGAGACCTGGGTTCTAATCCTGCTTTAGATATGTACTAGCTGAGTGACTCTGGGTAAGTTACTTAACCTCTGAACCTTAGTTTTCTCAAAAGAAAAAAGGAGATAATAAATTGTATCTATCTCAAGATTTGTTGTGAGGATGAAAGAAGGTGGGCAAAGTGCTTGGCAAACCTTAAAGTGCTGTATAAATGTGAGCTGTAATTATTTATCCAGAGAGGATTCTGTAAAATTACTGACTTACTAGGCATATGGCTTGGGCACTGAATTATTTTTCTTACACTGGGGATGGATTTTATATTGATCCATTTCTATTTTTACCTGGTTTCTCTTGCATTTGTGAGACAGAAACTTTCCTTGTCCACAAGGGCATCCACTCTTTGAACTTGGCTTCCCAGTAGCTTAGTGTTCTAACCATGGAGAAGAGACTATTATAGTCTTGTTCAAGAATCTGGGCCACTATCATTATCATCACATAGAGGTCATCAGATGTCTTCTGTGGGCACCAGCTCTGTAGGTCATGACTGGTCATAGGCCCAGTTCTTTTTTTCATGAAAATATATAAAGAAGTCTTCTGGAGTGATGAGCATTGCCTACTCTCTCAGAAGCCTCAGAGTCATTAGAGCTGATGGTCAAAGGCTATAGAGTTGGGGCAGTGACTCTCTTAAGGAGCAAGGGCAATGGGATGTTCTGAATCTGCCTGGAGCCCAAAAAAACTATGCAAACAATCCCTTGTCAAGAGAAACTAGACAGTAACTACCTATACAGGGCTTATAGTCTAGTGGGGGGAAAAGATGCTATATAAGAATGTGTTAAATTTTGATACATAATCCCACCATTATTATGTATGAGATAAGCTCAAAAGGAGTCAGAGAAAGAAAGGTTCAGGGTGGGCCAGAGTTGGCTGAATTCCAACTTCAACTAGAGATTATCTAGTAGTGAAGACAAAGGAGGCAAGAATTCCCACCTAATCAGACTTTCTGGAAATAAAAAGAGGTAGTTGGAAAAAGGAGAATAGAACTTTTGATCTGACCTGGGATAGATAGGCCTAATTCTAAGAAGAGGCCTCTTTAGGTCACTGTTTTGGCTTCTGGGCAACGCTAACAAACCCCTAAATCTCACTGACTTACTTTTCTTCTAGGGAGCACTCCTCTTCAGTGCTACAAGAAGCTGATTGAATATTGTAAGAATGGGGACCTCTCCTTCGCTTACGTGAAGACATTTAACATGGACGAGTATGTGGGTGAGTACATTTTTAAGGGCCTACAGAGGGAAGATGTTATCTGAGACAAAGCCAACTTTCTGAACCTGACTTGGGGCTCCCAGGATGAATGGGGCCTTTCAGTCACGTGAATGATTAGCAGAGCAGGGGAGATAATGGGGGCTCAAGGCCTGGGCTTGCTAATTAGCTTACAGCACAGTGTCGACCACTGAACTTTGTGCTCTCTATCTCTGGAATGAATGACTGCAGAGAAATTCATGGCAGGATGTGTCTCCCCTGGTGCCAGTATTTAGCCACCATACCTTTTCTTATTCTCTTCTCCTGTAACACTTTTTGCAGTCTGCTGGGAATGTTAAACAGGAGAGTGGGACCTGTTTTCTTTACCCTGCCATGTAAAATACTGTACCAACTCCCTTTCTGATGAATTTACTTTGACATTTCTTTGGTTCTTTGTATATTTGTTGTTGTATCTTTACTTTGCTGACCAAAGAAATCTCATCTTGGAAGTCTGATTGCTATCTTTAGCATAGTGAGTTGTGGGGTGCACAGGACATACAGGGGCAAAGATTTAGCTTCACACTTGAAATACTCCCAATTTAACCTGCAATTTTGTTAGTGAGCCTCTTCGAGAAGAATTCAGAAGCATTCTTAAGGATATCAAAAGGTAGTGATATCTTTTGTTTTCCTTCATTTCCCTCCCTCTCCCACCCCCCCCCCCAAGTCCTGTGGGAAAGATGGGGAGGAGGGAAGGAGATACAGGAAAACTTAGGAGAGAGGAAGACAGACGGGGGGAGAGAGACAGATTTCATGGAATTTGCAGGTGGGATGCCACTACACGATCTATCTCCTGTGGCTGAGGGATAGCTTTCCCTTATGTTTGGTTAACTTTGCCAGGTTGGCCATAGGGTGTCTGGTAAATAGCAGTGGTGACTAAAACTTTCTGTTTCAGGCATTTATCCTTCAGGAGTATATAGAACAGGGATCTTTAACCTGGGGTCCATGAACTTGATTTTAAAAAGTATTACAAAAACTGTATTTCAGTGTGATTGGTTTGCTTTGTAATCCTATATAGTTATCACAGGCATTTAAAAACATTATAATGATAAAGTCCATGAGCTTCACCAAACTTCCAAGGGGCCCATGACACAAAAAAGATTAAGAACCTCTGATGTCAAGAGTGGATGTGGTCTGACCAGGGAAGAGAATAGGGGGCTATCACCTCCCTAATCTTGGACATTATACTTACCTTAATGTAGCCTAAGATTTCATTAGCTGATTTGTCTACCATTGTGCTAACAGGACACTAGAAGCCCCAGATCTTTAAAAAACAAAATAAAACAGCCAAACTTTCCCCATCATTTCTGGAGTATAATGTTTAATTTTGGATCCCACTTTTTAGGAATGCTTTGCTGCCCCATTTATCAACCTCGATTCCCATGATCTTCACCTTTACTCTATCTCAGCTATATACATCACTCCTTATCACCCATATCTACCTCAGCTGCACACATCGCTCATTGTCTCCCACAAGTGTCCAGCACTGTACCAACGTGACATTCCATCCCCTTTTATCATTCCTACCCCCTCCCTAATTTTCTTGAAATACATTTGTGGCATCTTTTTTTTTTTACATTGCCTAGATTTTTCTGTTTCCTATATTCCTCCAAAATCATCCCTTATGCAAAATAATTTAAAAAGAGGAAAAAAAAAGAATTCAGCACAACTTACTAGCACGTTAAAAAACATATCATGTTATATGCAGTGTTCTACAAATGCAGATCTCAACCTCTGCAAAGGAGTAGAAAGAGGAGTTTTGGCCATGCGTGTTCTTTACAATTTCAAAATATTTAGTTTCAGTTGTTTTGTAGTGGTTGTTCTTATTTACATTGTAGTATATATTGTTTTCCTGGTTCTGCTTACTTCACTTTCACTTTGCATCAGTTCATGTAAGTCTTTCCATGCTTTTCTGTATTTGTCATTTCTTACAGAACAATAATATCCCCTTCCATTCATGTGTGCCTAGTGGACTTGGGCACAATAGACTTTGTTTCCAGGTCTTTGCTACCACATACACACACAAAAAAAAAGGCTTCCATAAATATTGGTGTTTATGGAACTTTTTTTGTTTGGTTATCACTTACCTCCCTGGGGCTATGCCTGCCATTGGGATGACCAGGTCATATCTCTCCTTAATTTTCATCCTCTGCCTCTGTACTGTCTTCTTGTCTGCTACCTAAAAATATGTCCAGATCTCTCCTGTTCCTAAAAACAAAAAAAAACTCTTCATGTGACCCCATTATCCCTTAAGCTATTATCATATTTATTTTTGTCTCTCATGGCCTATCTTCCGCTTACTTTTTGACTCCTTGCTGTGGCTTCTGTCTCTACCACTTGCCTAAAATTTCTTTCCCCAGGGTTATCAATGATCTCCTTTATTGCTAAATCCAGTGGTTTTTACTCAGTCCTGTTCCCCTCTGTGGTCCTCTACAGCAGTTGGTAGTGGGGACCTCTCGGGCCCTACCTGTTAGTCTTTCTTCCCTGGATTTTCATTTTTGTGAAGAGGACTCCAAAATCTACATACCAGCCTTCATATCTTTTCTTTTCCTATCCCACATCTTTAGCTACCTTCTGGACATCTGTGCCTGGATGTCGCATGAGCACATCTCAAACTCCACCTGTTTAAAACAATTTATAGCATTTCCCTAAGCCCACCCTCCTCCTAACTTCCCTATTTCTTTCTAAGGCACCACCATTCATTCATTCATTCGCTCTTCTCTTTTCCTCCACCTCATTGTCAGAGCTTATCATTTATGCCTTCCTTAGCCTTAATGGAATTCATCCCCTTCTCTCCATTCACAGCAAAGCTGCCATAATAATTCAGGCCCTCAGTAATTCTTACCTGAACTACTGCAATCTGTATCCTCTTAACTATGCTGCTTACATCCAGTGTCTCCTTTTTCTAAAACCCTCCACAAAGTGATATTCCTAAAGGTAGCACAAGCCTGACCATGCCATCCTCTGTGCTCAGGAAGCTTCACTGGCTCCCAGTTCCCTCTAAAATATAGTATAATTTCCTCTGGTGTTTAAAGCCCTTAACAGTCTGGCACTAGCATTACTCCCTTTCACATACAACATGCTGATCCACATAGATAACATTCTATGGCTTTGCTTAGCCTATCCCCATCAGTGGACACATTCCTTTTTCTTCTTGGAACACTCATTCTCTTCAAGGCTCACCTCAAATTCCACTTCTAGGAACCTTTCCTGATTTTCTTATTGTTAATATTTTTTCCTAGGCTTTCCCCCACCCCCAGTTGTGTGTGTGTGTGTGTTTATTTTGTATTGATCTAATGTTTGCTTATTTCTGAACACATAGAATATAAGTCCCCACTGAGGACAAGGACCCTCTTGTGTAACTGTATTCTGTGTAGCAGTGCCTGGCACATAGTAGGCACTTATAAAATGCTTGTTGATTTATCAGTGGATATTGAGAAATCTGAAGGCAAACAGCAGGAGGGTGAAAAAGATAAGGGACATGCCATGTGGGGATGGGTTGAAGGAATTTGGTTTAATCTGTAGAAGAGAAGCCTTGAGGAGGCACATGATGCCGGTCTTCAGATATCTGAAAGTTGTCATGTGAAAGGGGCTTATTAAATTTCATCTTCTTGGCCCTGGAGGGCAGATCTAAAAGCAATGGGTAGAAGCTGCAAAGAGGCAGATTTAGGCTCAACAAAGAACATTTATAACAATGGAAAGTTTTCCAGAAATGGAATGGGTTGCCTCAGGAGGTGCTGGGGCTTCTCTTCCTGAGCTGTAGAAAGGATTCTTTGTCAACAGTAGGTTGAATCAGATGAGGTTCCTTCCAACTCCCAGTTGCTACTGCCTTCCCCATCATACATTTACCTTGTGGTGTTTCTCCTGGTAGAATATAGGCTTATTAAGGGTAGCTCCACAGTGAGGACTTAATTAAGTATCTGTTGATTGATTGACTTGGTTCTATGAGATGTCCCGTCAATTATTGTGGGGGAAGGAGAGGAATGTAATAGTGATTCTGTGGTTCTTTAGGCCTCCCACGTAACCACCCTGAGAGCTACCACTCCTTCATGTGGAACAACTTTTTCAAGCACATTGACATTTCTCCTCAAAACGTCTTTATCCTGGATGGGAATGCAGCTGATCTGCAGGCAGAATGTGATGCTTTTGAAAAGAAGATCAAGGAATCTGGAGGCATTGAGCTTTTTGTTGGAGGTGAGCTCAGACTTGATAACTCTTCTGTTAGTAAGTATTCAAGAGGAGGTGAAAGCGAGGTCCTGTCCTACAGTTTAGTTAGAAAAAAGGTTGCTTCACTTCCTACTTCCTGGGCTGGGTCCTAACTCATTTCTTCCTTTCCCACTCCACCCCTCTGACATTAAAATTTACCCATCCTTTTGTTGTCCTGCTTCCTATTAGAAATAATAAAAAGGACATTATGGTGGGAGGTCATATGGCATGGACACTCTACTCTGTAATATTGGGCATATCACTTCTCTGAAGGCCTGAGTTCCCCTATCTATAAATAAGGGAGCTGGATTAGTAGGTGATCTTAAGGTTCCTCCTAGATGAAAATAGTCATTGAATAAATCCAGTGAAACAATTCATTGGCTACATTATTTTATGTTCAGATTTTTCTCCCTTTGAGAGCAAAACAGTCCAGGGGAAAAAGCAGTGGATTTGGAGTCAGAAGACATGGGTTCAGACCCTGGCAGTACCTCCATTAACATTGGGCAAGTCATTTGACTGCTTGGGGCTTCAGTTTCCATATCTATGAAATGAGAAGTTTGGATTAGATTACCTATGATAAAGTCCCATGAATTTGTGTAAATTAATTCCATAGGTTTACTCCCTGCTATGTATAGTAAGAACAGAATGAATTAGTTTATTTGGTGAAGAAGGTGATGTCAGACTTCCATCACCACCAGACTCCTGAGCTTAATTAGTGTGGCAGTTCTGGTGTGCTTAAAGGTATCAGAATAATTTCTCCACCAAATGGGTTTAGGAGCAGGGGAAGAAGCTAACTTTTCAACTCCTAAATTATGAAGGGATTTTGCCTTTTGGAAAAAATTGTAAGCCTGTTGAGGGCACACATAATTTGTCTCCTGGATGCTTTATAACAACCTAACAAGGAGCACAGCATACAAATGGTTGATTAGCTAGGAGCAAAGGATGGCTTAGCTGAATTATTTTTAACATAGTTAATCTTATGTATGCGTGCACATATGTTTTGTGTGCTTTTAATGACCAGCACACCTCTTTTTCTCCAGTGTTGTAAACTCTGAGATTCACCTAATAAACTTTATGAACTAGTGAGAGAAAGTAAACTTTTTTAATTATAATCCACAATGAGACAGCCGTGAGCTTACTATATCTGAAAGTTTACTGTGCTAGGCTGAGCTATCAGTTATATAACCAGGATATATTGTGTTCAGTAATAAAATTGTAGGGTCACATATTTGTATCATGATTTTAACCTTTTTCAAAAGTGATTTTGTTATCTTTATCTTCCAACTACACGTGTGAGGTGGCTAGAGAAGGTGGTCTTTGCACTTCAACAGATGAAGAAAGTGAAGCAGAGACTATTAACTTTCTCGAGGTCACCCATAATATTAGCAGAATACATTAGCAGAAGAACTTGGACTTGTTTCCCATTGTATCATGTTCTTTTGGTGGCTAATCAATGTGATCTTGATGGTTCAGGTAAATCTCACTTGTTGATAAGGGAACACTGACTTCATGTCAAGTCTTCCTGGTACCACCTGTTTTCTGTGCAGGTATTGGTCCTGATGGGCACGTCGCCTTCAATGAACCTGGTTCAAGTCTGGCTTCTAGGACCCGAGTGAAGACTCTGGCCGTGGATACCATCATGGCCAATTCTCGGTTCTTCGAAGGAGATCTTTCAAAAGTACCCACAATGGCTCTGACTGTGGGTGTGGGTACAGTCATGGATGCCAGAGAGGTGAGATGATAATAGAAGGGCCCTGAGTCTCCTTGACATTTCTCTGGGACCCTTGTCCATAGAGCAGAGCTTGCCTTAAGAGAGGAGTATGATTCCTTTTCCTTCCTAATTCAGAATAGTATAGGGCATATCTCTGGGAAGGGTGGCCAACTTATGGGACACTGCCCCACTGTTTAAGTAGTGTTTTGATGTTCCTTTTTGGAGTCAAGGATGTGTAATTACATGACATGGGATTTAATGTTGGCATGTGAAATGGACCATGCCCAGGGCCCATGACGCTTCTTGTTTTCCTTTTTACCGCATTTCAGGTCTGTATTGGGGGAAGTTTTGTTTCCTTCCAGCAGATACCTGTGTCCCATTGCCCAGTGATTGAAGTGGTAAATGTGGGCAGGGCTAATTGGATACAGTTAACCTTACAAATATGTTCAGTTTGTTTCAGGATGAAATCTTGTCAGTAGAATACAGTATTTGCACTGCAACTGACTTTAAAATTTCAGAGATGCTTTACTGTAATTCATGATAGATCTTCAATAGGAAGTGGCTTTTTAAACATTTTGATTTTCCAGTTGAGTTGCTCATCTTAAAAGCAAATGTAAAGGAATCGTCTCATGCTTTTGCAAGGTGGAGAACTCTTCCTTTCTCTCCCTCCCCATTCTGATTTTAAACTTTGGGGGGGTTCATTTGTTCCTTGAATTAATTGATGATTTTGGCACTGTATTTTTAAACCTACCCTGAAGTTTGTAAAATATTGGTGCCTTAAAGGCCTTTCTTCTGCCTAGCATTGCAAAAAAAAAAAAAAAAAAAAAGTCATAATCTTGATGAAGAGAAGTCTCATCAGGAAACTGGAAAACTTGGTTTTTATCCCAAGTTTATACTACTGCTGGATGGCACAAAGTCACTTCAGGTACTGCTATCTTGGTTTTCTTATTTTAAAGACAGGCATAATAACCTCTAGTTAGAGCCATATGTAAGAATAACTCAAGATGAAAGGCTGTGGGGAGAGAAATCCAAAGTTTTAGGGGCTCTGAACTCAGATTCAGAGTCATAGAATTAATTTTTTAGCTAGAAGAGTCTCTGGATATCATTTACTCATTATAATTACTTTATGTAAAAAAAAAAAAACCAATACTTTATTGAAGGAACCCCAAAGCCCCAGTCTTCAGGTTGCCTCTTGCCTCAAGTCCTGAGTTAGATGGTCAGTGTTACCTAGTATGTATCTTTTGGAATTAGAAGTAGAGACTTTGAGAATACATGTGTGTTTGTAGAGCTCTGAAGCAGGCACATGTTGCTTGCTTGTCCAGCCCTTTCCCTGAGCCCTCATGTATTTTAGAATCTCAGAGAAGGAAAGCAAAATAGAAGACCCATTTGTCACCCCCTTCTTTGTAGTTTGCCATTAAAGGGTTTAACTCTCAGCTCTGGTATTTGGACTATGAGGTTTGATTATAAAATTAAAAATAAAATAAAAATTTAAAAAAATTAAAAATATTTTACAGGATTTTTATATGTAAGAAAAGTCAGTTGACTAATCATTTTTTGTTTTTTTTGTTAGGCATTAACTAAAGCATATAATTCCCTACTGGTGACTAGGTTAGGTAATAACCTTTTGGATTTTACAGTTACTCCCTGGAACCCTGTTATATAGCTTTTTCAGACAGGTAAAAATTAAGAGTATGCATTTTACAGCTTGAAAAATGGAGGCCTAGGGGACGTTAGAAGCAAGTTTCAGTGTTAGAACTGATCGAAAAGATGTTTATGGCTCAGAAGTGCCTCTTCACAAGGATGCGTTATAGTAATAGATGACAGTTTTATAGCACTTTTGCAAAACAATTTATATATATTGATATTATTATGTATATTAACTCATTTGAGCTTCATTACCATGTGAGGTATTAAAGGTATCATTATGCCCCCATTTTACAGATGAAGAAACTATTTATATTAACTCAATATATATATTGACTCATTTGTTCATTACCATGTGAGGTATTAAAGATATCATTGCCCCTATTTTACGGATGAAGAAACTAAGGCAGAGAAATTAGTCTACTAACAAATGGTCACACAGTGCCAAAGGTGGAATTTGAACCAATGTCTTCCTTACTCCAAATTCACAGAACCACATAGTTGCTAAAGCTAGAAGGACCTTTTATCACCTCCATCTAGTACAATCTGTACATATATAGGAATCTTCTCTACAACTGATCATCCACCATCCCCAAGCCAGACTTCAGGTAAGGTGGATAGTATCTTAACCACAGTCTCCAGAAGCAACCACTTCTCACCTGTCTGTAGCCTTCTTCGAAGCTCTCTGGTGCCACCTTCTCCGTGAATGCCGTTCCTAATCCCAGCATTCCAGCTTCTGTACTGCTATCAGTGACATAAATATCAAGTAGTTTATTTGCTATTAATGTTCTGAGAGTGGAGAGATTATCTACTCCAATCCAATCTTATATTTGAGCAAACAGGTCCAAGAGAACTGGTTTAGTGACAGGGACATGGCAAGTTCTTGGAGACCTTGACTACCTCCCTGTCCAGTGAACTCTCTTAATGCTACATTTGTTTTCCAATCTACAGGTCATGATCTTAATTACGGGTGCCCACAAGGCATTTGCACTGCACAAGGCCATTGAGGAGGGGGTAAGTCACATGTGGACTGTGTCTGCCTTCCAGCAGCACCCCCGTACAATATTTGTGTGTGATGAAGATGCCACACTGGAGCTTAAAGTCAAAACTGTTAAATATTTCAAAGGTGAGAGTTAATGTGGAATTAAAGAGGGGGAGGGGTGAATTTCACTTTTCCTACTTTGGCTCTTTCAATCTCTGGGTGATATAAGTAAAATCACAACCTCTTAGGCAGGACTTGTCCCTCAAGAAGGAAGTTTGACTTCTACAAGGGCTTGGGAGCTAATTGTTTAAGAGTGGAGATTTTTTTTTTAAAGAATGTAGAGAATTATAAAGTTAAAATATCCCAAATATCGTGAATAATAAAAGACTACTATCTAATTCCCAGGTTGTGGTAAGGATCAGTTTTTACACTTACAGATTGAGGGCCTCACATATAACTACCCAAGGTAGGGCACTGATTAGACTAAGTGCCCTGGGACTTTTCACATGATACAAGGACACTGTGACTTCAGTTTAAGCAAATTGATTACGGGAAAATCCAGATTTATATATACCTTCACCAGAATTCTACACGTCTCATCATGGTATGTATCTAAACCTGAGCTCTTTGAAGTCTAGGATGGTAGAGAGCTGGTGATAATAGTACACTGCAAGCTTAATAGCCAGAGAAACAACCAATGAAATCTTAGGTTGCATAAAGAGACCAAATTGAGAATGAGGGAGTTGCTCATTTCTTCAGAACATCCCTGAGTAGAGAAGTGTTTGAGATAGATGGAGATTTCTGTTCAGATATAGATTTGATCTGATGGCCCTTCCAATGCTGAGATTTTGTGAGTAAGCTGAAAAGACTTTGTTAACATACCTGGTGTGTTTAACATCCTAGTGTGTTTAAAATGACTGCTATAATTTGATAAATTATAAATAAGAAAATTTATGGGATAAAACTGTTGCATTGAAGCTTTATTAGAATCCATGCAATACCTACCTGAAATGTGTTGGAAGATATTGGAAAAAAAGTTAGGAGTCCCTGGGGATGGCCTCTGAAAATTATTCTGTGGTGTACCTCAATCTGAGTTAATCATAATTTTTGTTTTTGTTCTTTTGGTAGGGTTGATGAAAGCTCATAACAAGCTAGTGGAACCACTGTACAGTATGAAAGACAGAAAATCCAGTCATCCAAGAAAGTAACTTACCCTTGGAGCCAGCTGTCTGATCCCCCAAAGATAGATACGGACTTTGAGGGAACAGGTCTTCAGGGAAAAAAGTTTCATTGATTAAATATTTATATGCCCACTCCAGTGTTTTCTCTGCCTTTGATGAAAATGACTGTAGATGGGTATTTTGTACCCAGCTGTAAAGGTGGAAGCTTACAGAAATTGGTGTTCTAGATTTTCTCTCAAGTATATTATTTCTTTTTTTTATTGCCATGTTCTACTTCTAAATAATGGAAAGTGGACGTAGAAATGCCCAACAAGAACATTTTTTTTACAAATGCCCCCAAGGCACAGGGAGATAGAAAGTGTGAATAGATACTTTGTTTAGAAGAGGTCTTTTTGGTGTGTGTTTGTCCTTCATTGTCGAAGAAGGCCGTGCCATCAGAGAAATGATGACATGATTTGCACTTGACTTTGTTTTGAGTGAGGGAGGGTTGCTGTTCTGGTCTCTTTGGTAACATATGGAAGGAAGAGTAGTCCTGGGGAAAGTGGACACTTTGGACCTGAACAAGATTAGTGACAAGTGTAGGTGGGGATGGGGAGGAGTATCTACTTTTCTCTTTTTTCCCTTGTCTTCTTTCTCTTTCACAGCAGGGCCCTTTACTATTTAGGATTGGGTTTAATACAATGCTTCATTCTCAAAATTTGTGAGTTCAAGGCTACACCATGTTGGAAAGTCTACCTAGTAAAGTTTGCTCACCCCTATTTTAAATGCCTATGCACTTTGCCATCATGTAACATTCATTCAATAAACATTTACCATCACCCATTATGGATGATGTACTAGGCACTGAGGGTGATTACTAAGCTAGATCAGAGGACCTTTCTCCAGTAACGATGATTATCATATACCCCGGATACATTTTGCTGAAGGTGGGACATTTCATTCTGTTGTCCCTATTCTAGACAATGGGAACTTCCACTGTTGCTCATTCCACTACTTTTAGGATGGCCACTCTCGTTCCGCTCATTCTGTAGCCTTCTTACTATCTAATATTTTATATGCCTGTGACAAGCTGCTGCTGGCTCCATTTTGTGGGGGGGGAAATCTTTGCAAGTGTGATTCTGGTGCCTCTGACAGAACGTTTGAATACTGTGTTTTCTACTTGTACTTCAATTTTAGCTTTTATGTGATTAGTAAAATTCTGTTTTCAACTGATGGATAAATGGACTTGTTTACAATGTGATATTTTCTATTAGATATGTGGTTAGTAAAATTCTGTTATAAGCTGATGGATAAATGGACTTATTTCCATCTAATTTGTGATATTAAATTGTTATAAGCTGATGGATAAATGGACTTATTTCCACCTAATATGACATTTTCTATTAAATTTGATATTTTCAAATGGAACATGGTGAAGACTAATGACCTTCTTTCTTCATCCTTCCCTTCAAAGAACGCTGGCATGTATAATCTGGTTGGCCCACATGTTTGACACTTCTGGCATATGAAAGCTGTTAAGATCAAGACCTCAGGGTCTTGGGCAAGTCATTGTACTACTGGGCTTCTCCTCTTCCAGTTCTAAATCTTATGATCCTACTTTCATAACCAATTTAAACTTTATTTTGGAAGGTGCTGGAATAACTTTGTGGTATTTTGCTTAACAGTTGCAATAACACCAATGAAACTGACCGTCTGCTTTTGTTCCTGCATTTAATCTTTATTATGTCCATATAACTACCCCTTATTGCAGTAAAAGAAAAATGAAGTAAGATAATAATTCTGTCTTAATCTTCATATTGTAGATGCTTAAAGTTCATAATTGTTAATATTAAAACCACCCTAGGGAAACTTCCATGACTGGTTTCTCTGACCATAGAGATCTGCTTGTTGATTTTATTAAACTTAGATTCATAAAAGGCTGTTAACTCTGAGAGAACAAGATAATGTTAGGATTCTCTTGCTCCTAATTAAAGGCTTTACCTATAACTTGATCTTACTTCATTCTCTGAAGCCCACAGAATTTTGGAGTTCACTGCTTTGTTTACATGGCAAAAATAAGCTGTTAATGTTGGTGTAGACTAGATTGTCCTTAAGGCTTGGGCATTCTTCTAACATAATCAGTTGGCATACCTGACATTTTGTGTGGATGGGGCACAGTGGGAAAGGGCTGGTCATCAAGCCTGCCTCTGAATGCTTCTGTACACCTAGCAGCATTAAGTTGCAAAGGAGGTTTCCAATGAAATCACAAGTTTAGTTCCTACTCCATATATGTATATACACACACAAGAAGGGGAAAAGGAGAAAAAAGGAGAGAGAATAAAGGGAGGAAATCAAATGGACTATCAGCTGACTGCATCACTAGTCCATTTAATTGACTATGTTCTGTCATCCTGCTATAGTTTGACCACAACACAGATTTGTGCCATCTACTGGTGACACTTGTTAATAAGGACCCAAAATCTTTGGTCATCATTATCATGTGAGTTTAAATATACATGATAATGATTTAATAACCTTATTAGTCTCAGAATGTGGTTCAGTATCCAGAAATGCTTTTCTACCACTCACATCTCAGGGTCTAAATATGTAACAACCTTACAATCTGGTTTGAAACTTTGTTTTCATGAACTCTAAATGATTTATCTCTGTCTTTATAATACTAAGGATAATAAAATAATCCTAGAAAAACAGATGGAGCCTTGGAAAATACAGGGGTCAGCAGGCAGGAACTAAGAAGTAAAAACTCAAAATAGCCCATTTGTTTTTCAAGATTTTGAGGTTGGTTTTTTTTGGGGGGAGGTCAAAACATTTATGTTGGACACCCCTGAATTATAACAAATTTAGTATACACAAGGCCAGAAAATAGTGATGACTACCATTTTTAGCTCCTTTCCAAGGGATAAAGAGGGCCTCAAAATCTGAAATGGGCTTTCTCTAATGTGCTGAACCATGATACAAATCTGTTTTAGGTGATTCGGTATTTGTGTCTGTTGTCTCTAATCTTGTCCTGTTTAGGGAGAAAAGCTGCTTGAATGGAAGGATAGCCTCAGCTTACAAACCTAGTACCCATTTAGAACATTATAATTAATAACAATTACAGTCTAGGGGTGGGGAAACCTGGGGCCTGGAGGCCACATGTGGCCCTCTAGATCCTCAAGTGCAGCCCTTTGACTGAATCCAAATTTCATAGTACAAATCCCCTTAATGAAAGGATTTGTTCTGTAAAACTTGGATTCAGTCAAAAAGGCACACCCACTACCTCTACGGGGCCACAGGTTTCCCACTCCCGAATCACACCATGCTGATAATACATACCATATCATAAGCAGCCAATGGAAATCTGAGAAAGTGGAGGCAGCTTTCTAATTTGCTTTTTTAAAATAAAGTATTTATTCATTTGTAGATTACATTCTCATTTTTAACAGTCAAACCTATTTTACAAAATTAAGAGGGATGTAGTTTCTTCCAACCACTGTGTTAGGCTTGAGAAATAGCAGTAAATCTGAAAAGCATATCATTCTGTCACAAATATTCAGAAGTATTCACTGGGATTCAGTTAAGCTATGGTAAAGCATCTTGTTCAGTAACCAAGGCCTTCATGAAACCAAACTATAAACATAAATAAAATCTCTTTTCTCTATTGTGTACTTTCTAGGTGAAGAATCCCTTTCTGAAGTATTTCTCACACATAAAAATCAGTATCTTATTTTTTCCAGTCAGAAATAAAATAATTAGAAGATAAAAGTTGAAGCCACATTAAAACTAAGTTTATAAATCATGCCAAAAATTAAGCACCCTCCCCTTTCAATGTCTACGGTTAAGGGTAAGGGCTTTAAACGTAAGAACATTCTTTTACATATGGAAGTACTCTTCTTCCCATGTAATGATGGCTTCCCTGCTTCTACTCCCTAATAGTGTGTATTTTATGGCCTCAATACAATAATTTGCACAAATCAGACAATTTAACAGATTTAAGCACCCAATCCTGATGGGACCAACTGTTGCTTAAAAACTAGAACTTAATTCTCTTTTCACTCAGCAGCCATTTACACTGTTATATATATATATATATATACACACACACCAGATAATTAGTTTTCTGAATTCACATTATGTTCAGTTTATTTTAAAAAGAAGTAAAAAAAGTGTTTGTAAAAGGTACTGTCCTTGAAAACAATCAGTTTTGTCAAAAAAGAGGTCCTAGAAATCTAACTCCAATTAGAGGTTCAAAAAAAAATGGTTCATTCTATGATTTTATTTTGCCCTCTTCCTAAGTATCCTATTATTATACACATTATCTAGTATGGACAATTGCTTTAAGACTGAATTGGCAACAAGTTAGCTCACGATAACTGATAGATGAGCAAATTACCCTCTCAGCGTGGGTTGTATAAACAAATTACATGAAGAAAAGAAAGCTAACAATTACATTGCCAATCAAAAGCTATATGGTCCAAAATGTGACTCTAGAATCACAGTAAAACAAAAAAATATTAATTTTATTTTCAATCACTTGCATGCAGATGGAAAAGGACTGGCTTCACAAACAGCAAATGAAGATACTATAGGTTTTCTTCAGCCAGAAAAATTTACTTGAAGTTTTCTATTAACTATGCTATCAAGTCACTCCTACCAAGTCACAGGAGAGGAAAAAACAGTTGCTTTCTAAAAGCTTGCAAAAACTGAATAGCAAGGCTCTGTATTTTCAACTAAAAACTCTTCATCACTGAGGAAAGTATGATTTTTCTAACGCAGAATTCAAAGTCAGGATTGGAACTGACACCTTGATTATCTGCTGCCAGGGAAGTAGCATTCTAAATAGTCACAAACAGCAGATAACTCAAAAATCATTTTTATTCACCTTGGAAATATATCCATTTTCCCAATACCTGTTTTTCCCCCTTCCCTTATGTTTACCTAAAAGAAACCTGACCCTCTGCTTCATTGATTTCATTTATAATATGTTTTGCTCAGGATAATATTAAAATCAGTTGGCATTAATCACCAAACCCACTTAAAGGGTATGTGTGAGAGATAGGCTGTGAGGATAGTAGGTTACTGAGTAAAGTCACTGTTGAATTTTACTTCAAATAAAAATGTATTAGAGTTGAATATAAATCATAATTTTAAAGTAAAAGGATTCATTAATGTTATTCTAATTTCATAACAATTCACCAGACATTTGGCCCAAATTTGTTGGTTAAATAAATAAGAAAATAGGTATTAGATGAGCTACAAGTATTTGTGATACCACAAAAAAAAAAATGAACGATTTCTGATAAACTGGAAAAATGTCCATATGCTCTTTTCATTCTAAAAGCCCGAAGTGCAAAAGACCACTGGAAGATCTGATCAACTTTATCACTATTCAACTATACCCAGCTTAGCAGGAAATTAGATTCCTACTTCTGGGACTGATATGGTAGGCACGTGACCTGGAATTGGTGGTAAGGGCACATCTTAGGCTACGATTTAGCAGTATCCCTTAGAATGTAAAGAGCAGTACTGAATGACTCCAGGGGGGAAATGACCCCAAGGAATGTGCTTTTGACTTAATGCCCTGAAGAGCAAGATGCCTTAGAGATATGAAAAAGGCCTTTAAAAGATTATCATTTTGAACCCTCTCCCTCTGAGCCTGGGTAACAAACATTTATAGTTCAGAATCTGGGGCACATTGTGATACTGAATACTTTTTCTAGTTTTTGCTAAAGTTTTCTAAAACCTTTGGCTTATAATTGTTCACATTACACAACACTGGAAAATTATACACGTGCCTTAATCAGCAGAAAATGAAAATAAAACCATGTTCTTCCACTTCCTACATGGGAAGAATAAATGGTTCTCTAAACCTCCTGCAGGGTTACACATTGTACTCAACAAAAGAACAGGGCAAACCATTCCACTTCTATAGCTTTGAGCAATAAAGTAGTTTAACTAATCTTCAATCTCATCTTCCCAAATGTCACCATCAATATCCACAGCTTGAAATAACCTGGAAGACCATAAAATAAAATGCATTTTTATGCACTGGGAAGAAATGAAATATCACTTCTTTTCCTTCTTTTCCAAAGCATCTTTGGGCCCTCTTTCCTGATAGCTCCTTACAGAATTTTACTTATAATTTTGTGTGCACTCTGCAGTAGAAGGATGAACTCAGTTCCAAGTTATCAGCTATGTGACTTTTTCCTGAAAAGGTTTGCTGAAATACCCTGAAAGCGGCAGCACAATGTAGTTCATTGTAAGTCATTCATCACAGAGGCTGCAGACCTGGATTCAAGTCTAGTCTCTCATACTAAGTTGTGTGACTTTGGCCAAGTACATTATATAATCTGTGGTTTGTTCATCTAAAAAACTGGGCAAAATTCTTGCTCTATCTCCTTCCTTAGCATAATTGTGAGGGAAAGTGTTTTATAAACCTAAAAAGTCATACAGAAATTTGAATATGTACTTTCTTCCAGATCCAAATTTAACAATCCATGGCCAAGGATGAAAAAGACTCTTAACTCTGTGCACCTTGACAAGTATGTTCCATTTTAAGGTCATGCATGACATAGAGTGATTCCTTGGCTATATGAGGCAGTGCAGGAGGATGCATATCAACTCTTGAAAGTCCCTAATCCCTATTTAATGCTAACTACTACTCAACTCTCTCCTTTTAGTGCCCACTTCCTATACTATTATGCACCTGCCAAATGCTTTCTGTTCAAATTATTTACAAATGTAGTGTTTTATTTCTTTCACTATTGAGCAGTTCCAGGTCAGGAACAGCCAGTTCTTTTCTACATGACCTCTGAAGGCACACAATAGATAATCTTAACTTGACTAGTGTACTGAAGTACAGCAGAAGTAAGGACCTCATTATAATAGAATTTGAGAATCTGTTATTACACGGGTTTAGACAGATACCACAAGTCAAGTAATATCTACTATGAAAAAAAATTACATAAAAAGTCTTATAGAGAGCACAACCTATAAAAGACAGGGACTAACTCTGTCCTCAGATACCAGCATTAAAAGTTCTACTGTAGCAAAATAAAAAAAAAAATGGCAGTCTGCTTCCTAACCAAACAGATACATGGTCCAGTTTACTGTATTACTTAAGCATTCTAGTAGGTACTGGAAATTACGGCTCACCTTAGGCCATTTCTGTGTGATACATACCGGTTAAAGCACGGCGAAGATGGATCATTGAAATGTCTATAAGGGTTTGCTCTAGATAGACAACCCATGCAAATCCAGCAGAAATATTGCATACAGCCAGTACATGTCATCTTGTTGCACCCATCTAATTTCTACTGAGAGAAAAAGAAAAAGAAGAAATAACAATGCTATAAAATCAAAGAGGAACATAACACATAGACTCTGCATGACATCTAACCAATTTTACAATTATTATTCTTCTCCCACTGGGATTATACATGACTATTAATTTACTTCACTTTAATGCCAATTATTTTGTGGACCTATAAAAGCAAAGGAAATTGTCAACAAGTGCTCACATACTTGTTATAGCAAAAATTTTGGTTGATGGCCAGTTCAAACCAAGGAATACCTAGCCTTTAGAAATGAAAAATACAGGGATAAGAGAATACATACTTAAAGAAGAATTTTAAGTTCTAAAGAATTTGAATCTCATTAAATAATAATAAAAAATCCTCCAACTCCAACACGTTGCTCTGTAGATGTCAGTGTCCCTTGGCTTAATGGCATTCTTTTCATAGGGATTGTAACACAGGCAACCAATGTCATTAGGCAGAATTTACTGTTTGACCTAATTTGTGAGGGTGGGGAGACGTGGAAGGAGAATTCATAGTACAGGTAACTAAGAAACCATTTACATTTGGTTTTAGAATGCATTTTCTTTTCTTCCCATTAGATTTACCCTTCCTATTCAAGTTGTCTTGGGTTTATATGAAAATTCATTTGTATTTCCTGAGCATATATTTAAAAAGTACCAGGATTACGTATCCCAGGAGCAACCTGAGTGGCAGAAGGTCAGCTTATGATTAAAACAGGCTTAGAATAATCCTATCAAAGACCACAGCTACAGTGTGACCGACCACCTCTGAAGCCAGGTCACCTTTATGTGGTGGATATGGTAGAATGCTATTATCAAATAAGGTCTAATGTGAAGAAAATACTTTGAAAAATGTGAAGTGCCATATAAACCTAAGACATGATAATTGTAATATTCAACAACAAAATATGTTATCTGCCAGGGAATAAGGTCTAATAAATATCAAAGGGTTATAAACTTGACCGATCATGAGTCTGTGCATTTGAACAAGTTTGAGACAAAGCAATTAAACAAGAAACCCACCTGCATCATTCTCTCCATTTGTCCCCACAGACTCACCTCTATATGGGTGCCACAGCAAGGGCAGCTCTTTGAGTTCTTTTCTAGCCACTCTTTACTTTCCATTTCTTCTAAGGCTTTCTGAATCACTCTTTTACCATACCTCTGTTCCAAAAATCGTTTATTGGTCTCATCTGCTTCAAGATACTCATTTCTCAAGTCAATTAGCTTTTCTAGAAAGTGAAAAGGAAAATGTTTTATATAAAGGCAAATGTTCAAAGATGCATGTTTAATTTCTCCAATCAGCCCCCCAATAAGATTATGACCAGAAGTATATACAACAACTTTTGCTTAAGGACATTTTATCAGTTCAACTCTGCCTACCTTGGGGCCTAAACTAAAGGAAATACAATCTATCATGGAATCATTCTTTATACTGAGTCTAATCTTTCACACCCAAATTTAACCAGGCTATCTATATAGGTGGTCTATCTCTACTTCACATTAATCTACCTTCTGACTTTCTCATATGATCACTCTATTAAGCACCTACTATAAACCAGGCTATATGCTATATACTGGAAAACCAAATAGCAAACCAGTCCACCGTCTTTGCCAAGAAAACCCCAAAGGGGGTCACAAAGAGTTGGACGCAACTGAAATGACTGAAAATAACATACCAGGCATTGTGCTAAGAGGCAGGGATAGAAAATCGATAAACAGACCCTGCTGAATTTCAAGAAGCACACATCTACTAATGGAGTAGGCAACTATGTACAAACAAGATCTATACAAAATAAATTGGAGATAAAGAAAAGACATTAATTAGAAGGGGTGAGAAAAGGATTCTTGCAGAAGACAGGATTTTAACTAGAACTTGAAGGAAGTCAGGGAAGCTAGGAGGTGGATATGAAGAGGAAGAGAATTCTAAGCACAGGGGACAACGAGTGAAAATACACAAAGTCAGAATCTGGGATTATTTTACGTGGGAACAACAAAAAAGCCAGTGTCATTGGACAGCTAAGGAGTAGGACAAGGACGTGTGTGCGCGCATGCACATATATCCTGCTTAATTTTAGGACGATCAATTGGACAATTGACTGGTGCATGAATTGGAGTGAAAAGACCAGCTATGAAGTTACTGAAATGGTCTAGGCATGTGAAAATGTGGGCCTGTACAAGGGTAGTGGTAGTGCCAGAGGAGAAAAAGGAGAACCAGGGAGACAGTTGGCCATATATGATAGCTGTTGTGACAGCTGAATTGACAGGACTTGGCAACTGATTCGTTATTTGCTGAGGGTGAGTTGAGGAATCAAGGATGACAGCTAGGTTGTGAGCCTGGGTGACTAGGAGGATGGTAGTGACAGCAATAGCAAAGTAAGGAAGAGAGAAGGGCTTAAGGAGAAAGATAATGAGTTCAGTTTCGGACATACTGAGTTTAAGGTGTCCATAGGACATCTAATATGGTGTCAAAAGGCAGCTGGAGATGTGAAACTGGAAGTCAGGTAAGTGTTGGACAAATAGATCCAAGAATCATTTGCATGATGTGAAATAGTAATAGAGGGGGAAAAAAAGATGGCTCATGATAGAACCTTGGAAGACAATATAGATTAGTAACTGGGACCTGAAGATCCAGAAAAGGAAACAGTAATAAGACAGGTAAGAGAACCAGGGGAAAGCAATGTCATGAAAACCTAAAGAAGAGAATCATAAGAGGATGATTGACAGTGTCAAAGGCAGTAGAAAAATCAAGTAGGATGAGGTTTGAGAAAAGGTCATTTAATAAATGTGATTTAAGAAATCACTGGTTGGGGTAGGTAGTACAGTGGTACACTGAACACAGCACAGGCCCTGGAGTCAGGAGGACCTGAGTTCAAATCTGGCCTCAGACACTTAACAGCTGTGATCCGAAGGCCTCCCCCGACCCCAAAAAAGGAATCATCAACTATGGAAAGGGCAGTTTTATTCCAAGGACGTAGATTACAAAGAACTAAAAAATGTGTGACAGGAAAGGAAGTACAAGCAATGGTTATACAATGCCTCAAGTTCAGTCACAAAACATAGGCAAAACACTGGACAATGGCTTGCCAAAATGGAGATAAAGTAAGGGCTTTTTGAAGATGGAGGATACATGGTTATGTAAGAACTAGGGAAATAGTCAGTAGACAGAGACTGTAGATGAGAAAGAATAGGGATGACAGAAAAAGCAATCGATTGAAGATGGGACAGAATAGGATTACTGGTACATGTAGGGGTTTGTCTCAGCAAGGACAAAGGTCACATCTGTGCATGAAACTGGGGCAAAGGAGAAGATATGACGATGAGGGAAGAAGAAAATGGCCTCAATTCTCTCAGTGAAATATAAGTAAGGTTCTCAGTTACCAAGTACGTAAGAGAAGGGGGGAGCCACAGGAGGTCTGGGAAGGTATTAAAAAGTCTAGGAAAAGCTACATGATGAGTGGGATAGGTGATTAGCAATGAGGATCCACTTGAGACTGTAGAATATGACCCAGGCAGCAGTTTCATGATTTTTCTCCAGCTCTTTTCAGCAGTACATGAGTAAAAGAGAAGGCAGCAGATGGTGGGTAATCCAAGGTTGAGGCTTGGCAGAAGAGTATCAGTATTTTTCTCCCCAAAGCTTTCCCCCTACCCCTCAAACTAGTTTCCTTATTACTGTCAAGAGCACCACCATCCTCCCAGTCCCCTAGGCTTACAACCTATGAGTCACCTTCAACTTCTCACTATCTTTCAACCCCCATATCCAATATGTTGTCAAGACCTGTCGAATTCATCTTTGCAACATCTCTCTAACACAGCCACCACTCTAGTGAAGGCCTTCATAACCTCATGACTAGACTACTGCAGTAGCCTGCTGGTAGGTCAGCCTCACTGTCTCAGTCTGTTTCTCCCCGCTCCAATGCACCCTCCATTCTCTCACCAAAGCAACTTTTCTAAAGTGAAGATCCAACTATATCATTTTCCTACTCAAACTCCAGTGACTCTCTTTCACCTTTCCAGGATAAAATACAAAATTCCTTCATGACTTTTACCCTACCCTTCCCATCTCCCCTCACCCCTGCCTGCCCAGATTTCTTACACCCTGACAAATACTCCTTGATCCGGTGACACTGGCCTCTTGGCTGTTCCACGAACAAGACACTCCATTTCTTGGCTCCAGGCATTCTCTCTGGGTGTTCCTCATGCCTGGAATGCTCTCCTTCCTCATCTCCCCATCCTGTTTTCCCTCCAACTCCCCAATAAAATCCCATCTGTGAGGTCGTGACCACATATGGGGTGGTGTACTGAAGGGGGGGGGGGGGTTGCAAAAAATTTGGCAATAATAAAAGCTTTCTTAACGCTCAACGACCAAAGATTAATTCAAACTCAAACATAGAATGAATCCGAGGTGTTTCTGGAAATGCTTGCTTGTGTTGCATTGTAGAACTTCACTGCAGCCGTGGTTCTGAACACACATATGAATTCTGCACTTCGCATGCTATCCACCATGCAATGCCAATGAACACTGCCAGAAACACCGTGGTTCAGATTCGAGACTATTGTGTTATGAATGGCAGTATTTTTACTGTAAGTACAAAATCATTAAAATGAATTTTGGCTTGCAATTAGTACAAAATTTCCAGCAATTTCTGAAATAGCCCTAAACATATTTCTACCATCTTGTACTATGTATTTATGAAAAGTAGCATTTTCAGCACTGATGATTATAAAATCAAAATATCGATTAACTCTGAAAAATGTTGATGTTCTACATCCTGCAGTATTAAATATTCCAAGATTTAATTCTTTATGTAAAAATAAATAAGCACATCCATCTCATTAGTATATATATTTGTTTTCATCTTTAATCAATGGTAAAATTATATGTATATTAAAGAATGGTTTTTAAAAAACTTATGATTTATTATCAGTAAACGTTTTATTTGCATACTTATTTTATATACCTATATACCCAAGGTCATGTAAAAATTTCTTAAGTGAAAAGGGGTCACGAGTAGAAAAAGTTCAAGAAGCCCTGATCTAATATATAGGAAACCTCCCCGAAACCCTCTTGATTTTAGTGCCTTTTCTCTCTGAATTATTTCCTATTTATTCTGTACATAGCTTGTTTGTACATA
The DNA here is from genome assembly GCA_023548195.1 of Bettongia penicillata ogilbyi. Classification (NCBI taxonomy): domain Eukaryota; kingdom Metazoa; phylum Chordata; class Mammalia; order Diprotodontia; family Potoroidae; genus Bettongia; species Bettongia penicillata. The sequence goes on from JAJHZJ010000197.1 coordinate 3,433,638, forward strand.
TTTATTTGCTTGTTGTCTCAATTATTAGATTGTGAGCTCCTTGAGGGCAGGGATTGCCTTTTTTGTATTCCCAGTACTTTGTATAGTGCCTAGAACACAGCAGGTATTTAATAAATGCTTACTGACTGACTGAATAGGATAAAGGGGCAAGGGAATTAAGAGAATATAGTGTAGAGTTAAACTTTCACCATGGGATGACAAACAAAAACCTTGGGCAAGTCACTTAATCAGTATGCTTAGGAGGCAATTAGGTAGTTTAGAGTATAGAGTTCTGGGCCTGGAGTCAGGAAGACTTCTGTGTTCCTGCGTGAGTTCAAATTTGGCCTCAGGACACTTACCACCTGTGTGTCCCTGGGCAAGTCACTTATATTCTATTACTCTTAACCTCTGTTGCCTTAATCTACTGGAGAAGGAGATGGCAAACCACTCTAGTGTCTTTGCCAAGAAACCTCTGTGACAGTATGGTCTGTGAGGTCTCTAAGAGATAGACACCACTGAACAATTGAACAACAATAGCAAGATGGGGAATGGAGGAGAATACTGCCAGTACAGGGTAATACCCAGGGAAAGAATTGAAGGACTGAAGGACTGGAGGTTGTAGTGAGAACAAAGTATAAATAATATAAATATAGCACCAACGTAAGATTAATAAGCACAAAAATATACGAAACAGTTGAATACACAGTAATTTTTGTAGGCTTAGTGGGCAAAGGAAATCAGGAAAGGCTTAATGTGAAAGATGATGTCAGGGAGAGCTATTAATTAAGGTCCTCTGGGATCAGAGCCTATTTCCACTGTCCCACCTGCTTTCCCAGTTTTGATTCCCCATTTTACTCAAACAGAACTTACAAGGAACTCAAATGACCTTAAATTTAAAAACACAAACTTATTCAGTAATCCTGCTTATTTAATCTTTCAATATCTTCAGTCTTCTGTAATCTGCTTGCTTGAAAGTATTGCCTTAAATTCTTTCAATTTTTCAAGCTACTATTTAGAGTATTCTCTTCTTAATGTAATGGGTTTTGCTTAGCCACATTTTGCATTTTCATTCATTCCAAATGCTAGTGGAATTACTTATCTAACATTTTTACTCTGTGAGCTCCCTGCCTCTAATAATTAGAAACATTTTCCTTTTTCCTTGACATCTCTACTTGAGCATGATTATGTCAAAAGGATACGTCTGTAATCTCAAAGTAAAGGTAATCAACAAATTAATATTAGCATTGGATTTTAGGTTTCTTCTCAATTTTATTAATATCTTAAACCTCTCTGTATCCAGTTTCCATCTCTACCTCAGTATAGCAAATTGAAAGAATTAAAACGAGCTTTAGCTTCCACCTCTAGGGGAAAAAAATAAGACACATATAAGTAAAAGATAACATAGGTACTTCAAGTTAATTTTGTAATTTTGTTGATTTTGCAGGGAAAATAGGAATAAAAAATTCAACTTACCTGATTTTAAGCTTAAGATCATGGAACACAAAATTTATTACAATCTAAAAAAACCCCTTTCGGTTCTATTATCATGTCCAATTTGGCCCTACAGCGATGATGTAACTGCCTCTGCCTTTCCATTCCCAGATGACATCACCAAAATTTTGCTCTGGTAATCTTAATAGGGTCTAAGGTAGCAGAGTTCTTCTCAATGTCTTCGGAGAATCACAATGAAAGTAATCACGATAGGACTCATTATGACACCGGGAGGCTCATCTGGCCACAAGAACTTCCCTTCAGACTTGAGTATATCTTATTTGTTAATCTAACTGTTGAAGGGTTAAGAATATGTGACTATCAATTTTAGAAAACTTGCCATGGCCTAGATGAAATGGCAGTGTAAATTCTCCATCCTTGCTCTAGAGTATGCTGTATAAATAAGTAGAAAACAGTTTTCTAAAAGTTAAGATAAATTAATAGTTCTTCCTTTTAACACCTCCCTCCCCTAAAGCTATGAGAATCCTTTGCAATTCCATTTCCAAATTAATACAATTACCTGCAGTTACTTTACATGGAGAAACTCCATGATAAGTCATTTTACAAAGTGTACAGAAGGCATAATTGCAACTGGAACAGATGCCCATGGTACATCCTGGTTCTTGCATAACAGGAGTCTGACAGCATGGCCTGGGACAATACACTACATCTGCCATCAAGTCCAAAGTAGACTGTAGAAGAAGGCGGTCATAACGTGCAAACAACTCTTCTTCCACCAGTTCTTTGACCTATAAGGAAAAGGAAGAAACATCTGGTTGGTGCTACATGGTAATTTTCACAATGACTCAATTATCAGGAAATCCTTAGGATTCTGATCTAGAGCTCATGAGTCTGCTGCTCAGAGATTTGTTAACCCTCTTGTCACCTTCAGATCAAGACACCAATTTGAAGGGACAAAGTATTGCTTCTTTGGGTTTCTTAAACCTATCATGCTCAGTTCAGAGACAAATTAGAAGACCTCAAATGAAAATATAATCCCAGGATCAGAGTTGGAGCTACTAAAGTTTACACAGTAACTCATTTCACTGTCAAGCTGATGACAAGTCCACCCTAGGCAGACTTTGGGTTCATTTTAACTAAAATGATAGCACATTATTTCAAATGAATCGAGTGGATAAATTTATAAGCTTTAAGTAGTAAATGATCCCAATGATTACAAGTGAGCCTCTTATCATACCTGCTCCCCAATCAGATAAAGAGAGGCTCCCCAAAAGACAGTTACCTGGCCAGGAGTAGCAACAGAGGAGCACTTTGGTTCTGGACAGTTGAGACAGTGCACCTGGCCATCCCTGATCTGGATTTCAAAGTAGTCCTTCAAACAGGCTTTGCAGTAGACATGCCTACACTCCAGGAAGTACATACACTCACTGCCCAACTTCTCACAAAAGCAGATATTGCACAGGTACATCTTACTGTTAAAGCACTTTTTCTGCTGAGCTTGATCAAAGTCTAAGATTTCCCGTATCAGACTGGACAAAGACTCCACATCCTGCACAGCTCTCTCATCCACAAATTCTTCCTGGTCTACTGTAGTGCCAGCTGCCCCCCCAAAATCTAGTTCCGTGTTAGGAGGAGCCAGAGATGTCCTGCTCTGTACATTCCCCTGGGGGCCCATTTTGAGCTCGTAGGGAGAGGCAATGTTCAGGTATGCTAGGGTTTCTTCTTTGAGAAACTGCATCCAGGCAAACAGGACCACACAGCCACGGTGTTCTTCCCACAGGTTGTCTAAGTGCTTGCACAGAGCAGTCAGCTACAACAAAAAGGTAACATCACTGAGTATCAGAAATAAAAATTCTATTTAAAAAAAAAAACAACCCTAACTCTTGACTCAGAATGATTTCCTTTTTAAGCTTTTACTTTAGGTCTTTAAATTATATCACCATTTTCCTTGGTTGTGACATTTCCTCAGCTGTAAAATGACCTGGAAGTCTCATCATCAGTTCATTCTCTGAAGAGTAAGCCCTTTGTGTCTAAATACACCACAGAGTTAAAAACTTAGAGACTAGAACAAAGAAATTAGTGAATATGCCAAAAGTACAGATTAAATATAACAGAAATCATCTAACAAGCTATATGTTCTTTGTCCTTAAAAGACTAGGATTTAGTTCTAGAGGGCTTCAGATCCTTTATTGTCCTAGCTCTTTTATGTGTCCTGGAATAGTTTAAAAGTTGACAAATTCCCCTTGCACAACATAAAATTTCATCAACATTATTAGTAATAGAATAGGTTAAAGATATGACCAAATTTTTTAATTAATTATAATTATATAATAAAGTATAACATATAGAAATCACTAAAGGAATATCTGTTTTATCAAGGGCATTTTTTGATTTAGAACTTCATTTCACTAACCTATATGTGTTTAAAACAAAACTCAGTTAGTGAAAGGAGTTAGATTAATGGTGCAGGTACAAAAACAGGTCAGAGCAGTTTGAAGGTTATAAAAAAGGCCTATATTTCCTAAGTCAAGGAATAAAGTTAAAATCATTTGATTTTCTTCTTAAAAAATGGTGTCTGCTTAGACTGAAAGGCAAATATAAGCGTCTCCCTCCATTCTATCCCATAAAGACCTCTAAAAAAAGCATAACAAAATTACAAACTATTTTTTTTAAAAAAAAGCAAACAAATTTTGCTTAATTTAAATTAATTCCAAATGAAAAGTGACAGCATAATTCCATGTTACCTTTCTCATAGTGTCTAATATTGAACACAGATGGGCCCTTCATACTTGCTCATGATAAATTCAATGTTAAAAAAGAAATTTTTCACTTGGGTATGACTTTTCTCATAGAAAAATCTATGCTGTTGGTGGTACTTAATCCTACACAATAGCAATTTCATATTTACTAATAATCAGAAAGTTAACTGCTCTTTGAACCACAAAATTAAATGACTCTTTCCTTAACTATGCTGCTGTTGTTCAGTCAATTCAGTGGTGTAACTCTCAGTGACATTTGAAGTTTTCTTGGCAAAAACATTGAAGTGGTCTGTCATTTCCTTCTCCAGCTCACTTTACAAATAAGGAACTGAGGCTAACAGGATTAAGTTTCTTGTCCAGGGTCACACACCTAGGAAGTATCTCAAGCTGGATTTGAATTCAAGTTCTCCTGACTTCAGGCCTGGTACTCCGTCAACTGCACCACCTAACTGACCCATCTCCTTATCTAACCCTCTTCCAAATCCCTTCCTCCTCCTTTTTTCCCCTCAACACTTCTGAAAAGGTAGTTGGTTTGTTCGTAGGGAGAGAACAAAAGAAATCCATTCTAATTCCCTAACACTACCACCTCAGACTAAATACACAGGCCCAACTTGGATATATAGTGCTAAGAGGTCAAAAAATCACATATAGAACTAGAAGAGTGTAAATGAACATTGAGCTATAGCTATTTTGGATGCCTAAACAATGAAAGCTGTAAAAGAATTTGAAGGAGCTGAAATAAGAAATGTGGATTTTTTCATATGAAAGAAGTCTGTGGTTCTAATTACCTTAGATACAGAACATTATAACAAAATCAAATGAATTATTCTCTTTGGCTTAGGTAATAAAGCCATAAACCCCTAATTTTCCTATCTTTCTTTTTTCTACTTCCTGTATTCCCACTAATTTTTAACCTTGTAATGATGAAAAAAAATACTTTAGACTATTTAGACAATAAAAAAATTGTAAAGCATACATTGAACTTCTTGCAGAAATAGCACAAAAAAAATCTAAATTAATTCTACTTCAATTATCTACATGCTGTTACCAAGTTGCCAGGCAGTTTAGACTCAAGTAGGTCACTATTTTCTTTTATCTGACTTACCTAAGCTCTCTGCCACTAGCTCAGATATTAAAATTTAAAGTACCGTTTTTTAATTTTAAAAGCATAATAACCTTTGTACAAATTCTGAGGTGGCCTATTTGAATCTTGAAGCATGTTTCCTCGTTCTCTGTAAGCACTGTCATAACTTAATGATATTCTAAAAAGCAGAGTTGGAGGAGGTGAAAAGTACATGACCAACAATGAAAAACAGGCAGGCTACTTATTCTTTGCACTCAGCAAATGACAGCTTATCTTTTAGCACTCTTCAGTCTATCAATCTTCAAAAGGATTTTGACAAATCTTGCTGCTATTGAACCAAAATCCATGCCTGAATGTTTATATTATGCCCAAAGTTTTTTTTCTTTGCCCAAAATAGAATGAAATTGTGGTAGAAAAACAACAAATTGCAGAGGAAATGTAGGCATTTAATATGAGGTATTTGGCCCTAGAGATACATTTGAGATATTTAAATATCTTCTAGAACCTAACATTACTGCTTTTATAAATTCAAACATAGAGACAAATTAATTAAGAAATATTTATTTTTACCAAGAGTAAAAAATGAAACAAAGCCCCTTTTTATATTTACATAAGAAATTAGCTTCTTACAAGCATAAACTCATTTTTTAGTCCCTTGCAACTAAAAGAGATTTCCTTTGAAAAAACAAACATTTAGCTAGGAAGCAAATACAAAGAAAAAAGCAGCATTAACTCCTAGGGAAAAAATGACAGGGTATTAATTTTGGAGAAAGCATTTTTTTTTTCAATTTTAACATGGATAAAATTGGAAAATTGCAAGATGATAAAAAAGACACATATACACGATTTCAAATTATTTCTACTGAAATCTATGATGGGTCCACATTACACTAAAGAATTAAAGCATTTTAGCTACCTCCTAAAAAAAAAGGATTTTCAATTATATAGTAACAGAATACTTGACTTAGAAAGAAATCTTAAGAGATGATAGGATCATCATTTAGTCCAAACCCATTTTACAGATACTGAGGCCCAGAGAAGTTAAGTTAATTGCCTAAGATCATACCACTATAATTAGCAGAGCTATGATTAGAAGAACTTAGGTCCCCTGATTCCTAGTTCAGTATATCAATCAGTTTCTCATTAACAACAGGATTTATAAATGTAAAAAAATTTAAAAGCTACTCCTTATTGTATTAAATTTCCTTAATGCTAACAAGTTAAGGAAAGCATTCAAGTTCCTGAAAATGGGTAATAAAAAGTAAGTTTCAAACCTAACCTGAGTTGGTGAAAGCCATTTGCCACTGAGGGTGAATGCTGGAGGGGAGGTTGATGGATAATCTGGTGGAAGTTCAAAATTCAGCACAAGTGGAGGCAGAAAGCAAATTGTATATTCAAAGCCACCATTCTGGAGACACTCCGTTGGATTGCCTGAACCAAAAACAGGGAATTCAAGGATCAGTCAATATTTGAGTGCCCCACTGGGTACAAAACAATGCACTGTGGTGGAGTGAGAGGAAAAGGAAGGGGGGGTGAGTGATGGTGGTAGAAGAAAGAAAATGGAGTTTTTTTCCCCAAAAGAGAGAAATTTCTCAGTCCCTATGTCTAACACTCTATCTCTGCTTCTTTCATTTTTACTTTTCCTTTCAAGGGGAAAAAAAATCAGTCTTTAAAAATCAATCAAGGTCCACAGAGTCCCTCGCACCCCGGAAAGCGGACACCACCCCAGCGCTGCCCTGGCCGCGGCCCCAGAGAAGCTGATCAGAGCAGGCTTCAGGGACGGAAGCTCCGGCAGCCGGGAAAGTCCCTCCGCCCACAGAAGCTACAGGTCAGTGAGAGAGAAGGCTGGGCTGGACAAGAGGGGGAGCAGAGTGTCTCTGTGACTCGGGCCCCCTCGGGAGGAAGCGGCGGTGGCAGAGACAGGGGCAGGAAGCGGCGGAGGCAGAGGCGTGGGCGGCAGCGGAGGCAGCGGCGGCGGCAGCCCGGACTCCCCCAGCAGCAGGCAGGATCTGTATTACTGAAAGTCTCTGCATAAACAACCTGAGGGAGCTGAGCCTGGGAGACTGGCCCTGCCTGACTCCGCTCTATTACTGAAGCCCTCTGCATAAAGCCCCTAAGGGAACTGAGCCTGGGAGGCGGGGCCCCCCCACAGCCCCACCCACTCTGTTCCTGAAGGTCTCTGCATAAAGCCCCTGAGGAAGCCGAGCCTGGGAGGTGGCCCTGCCCCCACCCCAGCACCTGAACTAAAGCTTGCTGCGGAAAGCCCATTTGAACCTCAGACCCCAAGCACTGGCTGGGCGGATCTAGGCGGGGGTGGACAGGAATCTCAGAAGTCAAGTAGCTGGCTGGGAAAAATAAGACTATAGAGAGTTTTTTCGAACAGATGCAAATGATCCCAACTTCCGGATCTGACAAGGAAATATTCTTGCCATCAGGGAAAGACGTGGAACGCAGGGCCGCAGTACCCCAGACATCCCAGGGGGATGTCGGATGGGCTCAGGCCTTGGAAGAACTCAAAAAGGATTTTGAAAAGCAAGTTAAACAGGTGGAGGAAAAACTGGGAAGAGAAATGAGAGAGATGCAAGAAAAGTATGAAAAACGGGTCAATACCTTGGTAAAGGAGACCCAAAAAAATGCTGAGGAAGATAACACCTTGAAAAATAGGCTCACTCAATTGGCAAAAGAGGTTCAAAAAGCCAATGAGGAGAAGAATGCTTTCAAAAGCAGAATGAGCCAAATGGAAAAAGAGGGTCAAAAGCTCACTGAAGATAATAGTTCTCTCAAAATTAGAATGGAACAGATGGAGTCTAATGACTTTCTGAGAAACCAAGAAATCACCAAACAAAACCAAAAGAATGAAAAAATGGAAGAGAATGTGAAATATCTCATGGGAAAAACAACTGACCTGGAAAATAGATCCAGGAGAGACAATTTAAAAATTATGGAACTACCTGAAAGTCATGATCACAAAAAGAGCCTAGACATCATCTTCCAAGAAATTATCGAGGAAAACTGCCCTGACATTCTAGAACCAGAGGGCAAAATAAGTATTGAAAGAATCCATCGATCACCACCTGAAAGAGATCCAAAAACAGAAACTCCTAGGAACATTGTGGCCAAATTCCAGAACTCCCAGCTCAAAGAGAAAATCTTGCAAGCAGCTAGAAAGAAACAATTCCAGTATTGTGGAAATACAATCAGGATAACTCAAGATCTAGCAGCTTGTACATTAAGGGATTGAAGGGCGTGGAATAGGATATTCCAGAAGTCAAAGGAACTAGGACTCAAACCAAGAATCACCTACCCAGCAAAACTGAGTATAATACTTCAGGGGAAAATATGGTCTTTCAATGAAACAGAGGACTTTCAAGCATTCTTGATGAAAAGACCAGAGCTGAAAAGAAAATTTGATTTTCAAACACAGGAATGAGAAGAAGCATGAAAAAGGAAACAGCAAAGAGAAGTCTTAAGGGACTTACCAGAAGTGAACTGTTTACATTCCCACATGGAAAGACAATATTTGTAACTCTTAAAACTTTTCAGTATCTGGGTAGTTGGTGGGATCACACACACACATGTACACACATGCACACACATACAGAGACAGAGAGCACAGATTGAATTGAATAGGATGTGATCATATCTTAAAAGAAATTAAGGTAAATGGTGAGAGAGAAATGTAGTGGGAGGAAAGAGGGTGAAATGGAATGGGATAATTATATGTCATTTAAATGGCAAGTAGGAGACTTTTTAGTGGAGGGAAAAAGAGGAGAGCTGAGAAAAAAAAAAAAAACAAGAAGTTTACCCTCATCACATTTGACTAAAGGAAGGAATAAAATGCACACTCATTTTGGTATGAAAACCTATCTTACAGTATAGGAAAGTGGAGGAGAAAGAGATAAGCAAGGTGGGGGGGATGATGGAAGGGAGGGCAAAGGGAGGAGGGAGCAATTTGAAGTCAACACTTGGGGAGGGACAGGATCAAAAGACAGAAGAGAAACAATGAGGGGCAGGATAGGATGGAGGGTAATTCAGTTAGTCTTACACAACATGACTATCAGGGAAGTCATTTGCAAAACTACACAGAAATGACCAGTATGGAATTGCCTGCCTTCCCAGGGGGAACGGGTGGGGAGGGAGGGATGGGGAGAATTTGGAACTCAAAGTTTTAGGAACAACTGTATAGTATTGCTGTTGCTACTAGGAAAGAAGACATACAGTTAATGAGGAATAGAAAGTCATCTGGCTCTACAGGAGAAAAGAGAAGATGGAGACAAGAGAAGGGAGGGATGACAGAAGAGAGGGCAGATTGGAGATAGGGAAAATTAGATTGCTTGGGGTATTGGGGTGGGGGGAGGGGATAAAAGGGGGAAAAAATTTGGAACCCAAAATTTTGTGAAAATGAATGTAAAAAGTTAAATTAATTAATTAATTAATAAAAAAAAATAAAAATCAATCAAAGCACAATGATCTGCTTAGTAAAAATGTAATTTACTATAGCATGCAGTTTGGTGGGATTCCCAACTTTAAAGAGTCACCAAATTATACACACTATTTTAACAGCAGAAAATTAGAGAAAAATTTCAGAGAAAAGGGAAATATTTATCCTCAATGAACAGTCTGGTAGGAAGCATTGAGATTAACTGGGGTCAGGTGTCATGGTCCATTTAGATTAACATGTGCCAATATATGATCTTCCACCCGCAGGGTATCTTGTTCATGCAGGCCAGCATTTCCACAACCAAAGTTTCACTTGTATTACCTTACTTCCTTTTCTCCAGTTCTCCTCTATACTGTAATAACTTTTGAGGGAAAGTACCCTGAGATCCTTCTATGATGTTTGCGACATTCTACTGATACTTTGTTTTTTGTTTTTAAGCAAAAGTTACTGAGTATGGCAGCAAACATAATAGTAGTTAGGAAGAATTTTGGAAGCCATTATTGAGAAGCATAGACTATCTGGAAATCCTACCTGGTATTCAAGAAAACAGCAACTAAAAATCGACTTACCCCTTTTATTTAAGTTATCAAAGAGACATGCAGAAAGTCATTCAGGTTATCAAAGAGACATGCATAGAGTGGTTAGCCATACTCCTAATAATATGGTCAAACACATCAAGCTATCAAAATGGTATCAACATCTCTGCCAGGAAAACCAGAAAATGCTGCATTTAGAAAAATCTCTTTAAAAGTGAACAAGAATCATGACTCACCGCTCACAAATATTTTGAAATTCTGGGGCAAATCCAAACATATTCTGGTTTCTCCACCTTGAACGGATTCTGCTTTTTTAAATTCATCTTCGTCATAAATACTTGCCAAGGCCAGCAATTCATCCTCCTGGGCTTCTCGGTCTTCTGACGACATTTAATTTTCTGTCAAGTTAAGGGTATTTACTTAAATTAGTAAGATTGAAGAGAGTACAAAATAAACAACCCCACACCACCAAAAAAATAGCACTAAAACCTACACAACTGCAAAGCAACAATGTCAGTCTTGCAGTAGTTTAAAAACAAGGCAGGTATAATACTACAGTATCTCTTTATCTCTAAAATAAAAACAACCATATTAGAAATTGTTGCTTATTGCCAGCTTTGGTTAATTTGGGGTTTTGTGAGGACTAATTTTGAATAATCAGCAACTACAATATTGTTATGCTCTTATAGCGGGTGGTATGGCTTCTATTATTCTATATCATAATATATAGAACAGTATCTATCATTAGGATTCAATAAATCACTGGTTTTTATATAAAGATAAATGGACAAAAATTCATTTTTAAAGAGTCACCAAGGCATTTAAAAGCAGAAAAGGCATTGCTAATGCCAAACTGACAACGATTTAACAAAAATAACAGGCTTTAACAAACCTATTATAGGCAGTCTATGACTGAGATACAACTCTAGAAAATACACCGCCACCTAGGAATAGCTGCCCTACCATGGTAATCACAAGAATTCCCTTTCCCTTCCAGCTGTCTGGGACATCCCCATCTCTTTCTCCAGATTCTTGTTTATTTATCTCTATTTATCAGAGAGGTAACAAAGAAGTAAGTTTAAAGGTACAATCCCATATTCTTATCCACCAGAAGACTTGTCCCTAGTGTTTTTTGAATTGTGAACTTACTCATCAAACAGGTAACATTTCAGTACAAAGAAAAAGAGGAACATGGTTGGAAACAGTAAACTTGCTACACAAAGAGTTTCTAAAAGTATATATTTAACATGGTAGTAAGAAAGTTGCTATTTGTGTGTCCCCTTGTGAATTTGTTTCTTCTGTGCACTTTAAAATTTCTTATAGATATTATATCAGACTAAAGGAGAATTATTGGTTAAATGGATTAGGGGAGGGCAGGCAGAGATTGCTTGGGAAGCTAGATGTAATTTACAACTTTATAACATGGTTTTTGTTGGGGAAATGAATGCTTTAAATACCTGACTATACATTTTTAGAACATAAAAATTAGAAAGTTCCTATAGCTAGATGCAGTTAGTTGATGTATAGATAGAACACTGGGCCTGGAAACATTAAGACCTGAGTTCAAATCCAGCCTCAAACATTTACTAGCTGTGACCCTGGGCAAGTCACTCAACCCTATTTGCCTCAGTTTCCTCATCTGTAAATTGAGCTGGAGAACGAAATGGCAAGGCACTCCAATATCTTTGCCAAGAAAACCCCAAATGGAGTCATGGAGAGTTGGACATGACTGAAACAACAAAGTATGCAATAAAAACTTAGAAATACTGTTGTAATTACTAATACTTTTCACTTTAAGGAAATCCTGATATACAAAAATGCAGCTTGATAAAAACGGAAAATTCAAGTGATCATTCTTATAACAAGAAGTTTTACTTCAGGGTTCCCCTAAGTAGACACCGTTTGAGCTAACCTTCGGGGATTATTTAGTCTATTGCCATCATATTATGAACAGGGAAACAAAGGCCCACAACGGATGATTTACACAAAGTTATACAGCTAGTTAGTGACAGAGTTGACACTGGAATCCAATTCAAATTAAACTGCTCAGTGGACTCTGTCTCACCACACTGCCTCAGTAAGTCAAATGACTAAGTTGTCACCCTCTATATAGCTTTTCAGAATATCTATTGTGTAAAGCACAAATGTGTGTGTGTGTGTGTGTGCACATGTGTACATTTTTAATATTCTTCACAAAATAACAAAATGGCAAAAACGATGTGCAGGACAAGATTATTCCTTATTGAAATTTTATCATTCTCAAGTTGCATGTCCACCCAATATTAAGTGGAAGGATTCAAAATATTTGCTTTAAATAACACATCCAAGAAAATGATACCTAATACTGTAACTGGCATTCTCAGTCTAATTAGCTTGGGAGTGCCACTAATTTCTTTCATTTTCCAGCAAGAATTACCTAACAGAGTTGCTCAAATTGGAAACTAAGGTTGGTATTTTAATTGTCATTTGTAGAAAACAAGTAATTATAGTGGTGGGTGTTAGGCTCTCTCAATACATATATTTTGAATTCTCATTATTTTTCCTTTAAATGAAACACTATACATAAGCCCAAATTGAACTACCAACTTCCAACTCGGTGGTTAACTTGCTTAGGCTATCTATATAGTAAAATCCCTCAAAGAGAAACTCTGAAGTACTCAATTTGCCCTTCACCATCACAAACCCCAGATACATTTTAATTTTTCCTCTCTCCTTTTATTCTTCCTTTTCTTTTTCTTTCTTACTCTCCCCTGCATACAGAAGTGATATCTGTGGGCACTGCTTGAGAATGATTGTAATCAAAGCTAGTCTTAAGCATACATGCATGCATACACACACACACACACGCATACAGATATCACTTCTCATATTCCTAAATTCCTTGCAATTCTTAATTTCATAACAATGCCTGTGTCCAGAATATAAACTATGTTAAGAAAAAAGAATCTTCCACATAGCTGCCTTAGTTATTTCAAAGGAACCTTATGGAATTCAGATTTTGGTTGTAAATTCTGGCAAGTTTTCTATTAAGTATAAAAAATATATAGTAAAAATCATATTAGCTAATCTCTGACAATTCAGCTGCTTGACATGTAACATTCTGCAAGAAGAAAAACTGTGCTACACAAATGAGAGATGAAAGCAAGATAACTGTTTTTCAAAATATGCTAATTATGAACAATTCATCTATTAAAAACAGGTTAACTAGTCTTCTATTTAAAAAAAACTAGTCTTCTATTAAGAAAACTTGGTTAGCAAGCAACTATTTTAAGGTATAATGTATGTATATATTATACACTCAGAGTAAAGAGTGTTCCTATCAGCAAAACGTGTGTGTGTTTACATACATACATACAGGTATAACTCTTGAAGCAAATCTAACATGAAAGCCTTGATTTATAAAAAATGCGACTATGTATGATTATTTACATAAATAAATATAAACCAGAGGATTTCTAAACAGTAAAATCACTCAATTTATCAAAATCAGATAAAGCACTTATCAGAAAAAAAAACCAAAACCTTGCATTAAATAATGCACATTTGTTAATAGTAAAAAAAAAAATTTTCCACTTAATTTCAAATACTCTCTAATTCACATGAATGTCCATAATGCCCAACTAGTTCATTGTTTTCCTAGTTGAGATCACAGGGTGTTTCTTCTGTGAATTTCATCATTTTCCCAAGACCTTCTTCGAATCATATGTTCTATAAAGGTTTTTCTGTTCAACTCAGCCAGAATAACCTCTCACTTCCTCTGAACAAGTTTCACATGATCAAAACTTTGACAATTTCTATATACCACTGATCTGGCACTTAAATGCTATCTAATAATTGAGATTTCCCTTCCCCCATGTTATTTTTCTAATTAGACTATACGTATCTAAAAGACAGAGAATTTAATTTCATAGACTTTGTAATCCTACAATATCATGAACAATAAATATTTACTTCATTTCATTCCTACTACTACTAATGCTACTACTAATGAAACTCTTTAATAATTTACCTTTGCCTTAGTTTCTGCAGTTAAGATCTGACATTTTAAGAATATACTATGAACCAATGGAAGGAGATTGTTAAATTGCTTTGAGCTCTTATAAGAAAATTATGTTCAAATTCATTATCTCCCTAACGGTATGTTACACTAATGTAAAGCACTTCAGAGAATCTAAGATGAAACAGACAATTATTCATAAAACAGATTATTCATTATCAATTTTTTATGTATATTTTAAAAGGTTATCTATTTTCAACAGGCCATGGAGATTTGTAGGTGTAGCACCAAGCAGTGTGAAGTACTGAAGTTTTTTGGAATTGTCAGACTCAGTTTAGCTAAGTTACTTGAGTTTTCTGGGCTCCAATTTCCTCTTTTGTAATATCCTTCTTTGCCTTTAGGTAGCTGATCTCAGAATTAATTTGTACTCAGAATATGTTCTGAATTCCTTAGGGAAAAATTGACAAAAAACCCTAAAAATGTTTTGTTTAGGTTTTCCTTACAAACTTAATTGTTGTGAGAAGTGAAATGCTTTGTTAGCAATTAATTTTAAGGCCATCATCTATCTTAAAATTTTAATTCAACATACTACTTTAAAATAAGTGAAGCAGTCAGTGGGCAGGCATATTGAAAATAACAACCACTTCAGGAGGTTATGTCATTAAGGACTGCTGTTATGATGAAAGAATTCTTCTTGGTCCTTACCTCATTAAGCATTTACAAAGTACTGCCACACTAAAAGTATTACCTAAGCTGCCCGTTCTTCTCTGATGCAATTTGGTACACAAGCAAAATATAAGAATTTACTATTTGAGCTGACAAATACATCACAGAGAGAAAATAATACCACACTCCTAACTTTTAATGAAGTTGAGCAGTAACAAGTTTCACACTTGCCCAGATCATTTCTTGCAATTAACAAGAACTATAAGCTTGGTGCCTGGGTGGGCGTAGGGTGATACTAGAATTAATTATTTTCTCTATTTCAATGGGCTTAAAGAATTCAGTAGGCACCCTCAACCTCCTCTCTCCCAGATAAATAACCTTTCAACAGGCTAAAAATCTGTCAACCCTATCTTTTTGCCGTAATGGATTAAATTTTAAGGCAAAGAATACAGGCCTTCAAAAAACATCTCAATTACAGTATCTACAACTGTGGGAGGATGCCCATTTCAAAATCACCAGATTTATCTTTAATACAACAGAAGTAATAAAATTATACCAAATGACAGGTCACAGGATAGGGAATAAGAGTCAAAAGCAATTAGATTCCGATCCAATTCTGCTGAGCCATGGGTCCGATCACTTCACTTCTCTTTCTACGGACCAAATGATTTTTAAAGGTGTCTTCCAGCTCTTATGACCCTAGGAAATGTCAGGTACCAATCAAAAGCATTCAAAACCTAAAGTGACAGATTTAGAGTCTGATTCTGAACAGTTTGCATTTAACCTGTTTTCCTCATAAATCGGAGGCAGGAAAAAGTGTTTTGCAAACTCTGACCCCTATAAAAAGGGAAATTATTCTCTTTACACCAGCCACCGAAAGAGGAAAGTAATTACTAATTTTTTCTCTTTCCGCCCCCATCTTTTCATAACGGTAATAAGAGTTGGCGCCTTAACATTGGCAAATATTGTCTCATTCTATCCTCACAACAGAGCAGGAGGTGCTGTTATTCTCCTCCTTTTACGGATGAGGAAACTGAGGCAGGCAGAGGGTCCCACAGCTACTAAGCGTCTAAGCTCGGGCCTTCCCGACTCCAAGTTCGGTGTTCTCTCCCCGGCACCACCTAACTTTACTGGGGTGGGAGCTCCCTTCCTTCTAGAAAAAGGGGCCAGTTCGCGAATGGGAAAGGGGACGGGGCCGGGGGGCGGGGCGGCCGTCCGCCCTGCCCTTTCCCTCGGGGCGCCTCGGTTCCGTCGTCTCCCGACGTTCCGGGAGCGGATTCGGGCAAGCAAGAGGGGCTGTTTCACGGTGTTTCGGGGGAGTTTCAGAACCCGCACGAACAACCCTCCCCGCATCCTCAGCGGGCGGCCCCTCCAACCGCCCGGCCCCGCCTCGTCTCGTCTCCCCTCCTCTCCATACCAGGCGCCTGGAGGCCAGCGCCCTCGCCTTCCGGTGGCACCCCGAGCTCGGCCCCAAAGGTTCCGCCCCGCTCTCCCCTCCCCCCGCCCCCGCCCGGTCAGCCCGCGCGGCCAGCGCCTCGGCACCGGGCGAGTGAAGGGCCGTCGCCGCAAGGGTAGCTACGGCCTGGTGAGCCGCCTCCGCCGCCGCCGCCGCCTCCGCCGCCGCCGCCTTTCAGCTCGGCCCCCACCCCACAGAAGGAGGTCGGCGTGGAGGTCGGCGGTGACTTCCGCTCCCTGCCGTCCACCTCACCTGGCCCGGCAGGCAGTTTCCTCTAACCACAGAGCAACCGAACGGAATGGGATGGGATGAGATGGGATGGGGCGGGGCGGGCAAGGGCGGGGTGGGGAGGGCGGGGCCGACGGCCCGAGGGAAGGCGCCGCGCAGACGCTGACGCTCCGGGAGCGGCGCCCCCTGCAGGGTGGAGGTGGTGAGAGCCGCGAAGCAGGAGGAGGAGGAGGAGGAGGAGGAGGAGGAGGAAGACGTGGAGGTGGAATCCGGGGCATCCCAGCGCCGCTGGGCCTCGGGCCTTACAGTGGGTGTGTGAATAAACGAGCCCCAGTTGGTTATCCAGGCACACAACCCCTGGCTCCTAGGGAGCGGAGGCTCGGTGGCTTGCCCCAAATCACAACATAGCGTTCGTTCGTTCATTCATTCGTTGGCACGGTTCTAGGGCTCTTTCTGCTAAACTCCTTCTGGGCGTGCCCCCAGGAAGCGCCCTCCTTCTCTACCGTCCGTGTGCTCTGAGATCTTGGAGAACCTCGGAGACCCTCCCACATTTGCAAATGAGGAAATGGAAGTTAGATGTCTCCACTAGCCGCTTCTCCGGTTCGGTCACTTCACCTTTGCCCAGGCCAGGCAGCCGGACCTCCCAGGGAGGTCATCCACGCTTCCTAGCCTGTGCACTGAAAAGCCGAGCCTTGGCTGCCTCCCGTTTCTGCCCTGCCTCCCGCTCTTGGCCAAAGTCCTGCAGCCTGAGCTGCCCCGAGGTCGGGAGGACGAAGGGCTGACGCGATTCCCGGGGCGGGTTGAGAAACCCTGTGGAGGGCAAATAAGAACCCTTCCAGCTGTAAAAGTGTATCATTTTATGGTAGGAGCTCAACAAAACGGTTGTTAAATTGAACGGAGACCGCTGAGGTGTCCCACCTAATCGAGTCAGCCGTCCCCAGAGCTCACATCTTTATTTCTTTCCGGGATTTCCATGCCTCTGTGAAAGTTCACCAGACATTGTCCTCCCTGACCGAGGTTGTAGCAAGGAATTCCCATTTATCTCATTACAGTTTTAGGGGGCATAATAACAATAGCTGATGTTTATGTAGAGCTCTAAGCCAAGTAAATGTTAGTTACTTCATAACAACTCTGTTAATACCTATGCCCATTTTATAGATGAGAAAACTGAGATTCAGAGGGACCGAGTGAATGATCCCAGACATTAAGGATCCTAGACTGAATCTAGACAATAGTGAGGTTAGTTGACACATTATTCAGTATCAAAAAGGGTATTCAAGCCCAAAGATTCCTAACCCCAAGTCCAAGTCCAGTACTATCTACTGTATTAAAATGCAAGTCAGGTCTAGTACTATCCACTGTAGTACCCACTGGCACTAAAAGAGGAATTAATTTAAGACTCTCAGGGTTACAAGCGAGCAGCCATAGCGAAGCAGTATTCTAAGCAACACTTCACATATGCATACCCTCATAGTCTGTCTTCAGTTCTAATTGTAAAATACAGGGGGTGGGAAAGAAGGAGAGTTGGAACTGAGAATTCTTATTCCATCCAGATAGGGTTGAGTGACTAAGACAGTATACATTATAGATTATATTATAGATTGATATCATAAAAGTGCCACATTGTGCAGTACGCAAAATAAGTACAAAAGGAGATAAAGAGAAAGAATAATGTAGGTCTGGGGGGAAGGACTAGAAGAGGGTTCAAGACTGGTCTGACTAAAGCAGAGACTAAGCATCAGCCTTTTTATGAAGCAAATAATTATCCCTCCCCCATTTGCATTTTATAAATCTGAATTTTCATAGATCAGGTTTGATTAAAGCCTTGCCTGTAATTGAAATATAGCTCTACAATGGAAACAAAAACCTAGAAAAATCAGTTCAGATGAATGACGTTCATTTGACCAAATTCACTGTTTTCACTAACCATCAGTGGAGACAAAAAGGAGAAAAAAATCTTTACCTCCTCCCTACCTCAGAATAGAAACCAAATGAAATACTCAGCCAGCCGCTATTAGTAAATAATTCAGCCTAAAGGAAAGTGTCTGGGCCCCATGAAAGAACTCATACCTTCTCCATCACAGGCCAGTAGAGCTTTATTATTACACAGCAATCCTTGTGTCATTGGTATGTTTCCTTGTACCCTTCATTACCAAATGCATGTATGTGAGATTACATGATCCAGTATGAGTCTATAGGATAACCTATAAGGATTTATCTAAGACAGGCAGTCATAGGTTTAATTGTGACACCATTTGATGTCACAGACAGTGAATGGAGATAGTTGAAGATGATGGTCCCTGAGTTGGAATTGGGTTGTCAAGATGGTTAGTTAGTAATGATAAACATTGAAAGTGGCCGTGTTCCTATTTAGGTTCTAAATTGGTTTTGAGAGTATGGTTACAGAAGTTTTTATGGTTCAGAGCAGAATTCAGGATGTAATTTAAGGAAGTGTTTGAGTCAGCCAGAATAATTTAAGAATAATGAGATTTCAGATGTTCTGAGTCTAAGGGCAATATACTCCCTGTCTTTTCATGACCTGTTCTTTGGCCTAGATTGTAAGGGTAGCACATCTAAGATGCAAGTTCCTGATTTGAATCCTACCTTTTGGTTTGTTAGTTTAGTAGCATTCAGATGTGTGACTCTTGAGGCTGACCAAATCACTTAAATACTCAGAGTATCAGTTTCCTCCCTCATCTATGAAATGGGGATAATGCTTTCCAGGACCGACTTCACAGTGATGTTGAGTAGAGAGATGGGACGTTTTTAAACCTCAGAGTACTAAATGAATTGAAGCAGCTAGGTGGTGCAGTAGATAGAGCACCAGTGCAGAAGTCAGGAGGACCTGAGTTCAATCTTACATCAGACACTTGACACTAGCTGTGTGACCTTGGGCAAGTCACTTAACCCCAATTGCTCATCCTGGGTCATCTCTAGTCATCCTGATAAATATCTGGTCACTGGATTCAGATGGCTCTGAAGGAGAAGTGAGGCTGGTGACCTGCACAGTCCTCCCTCACTCAAAACAAAGTCAAGTGCAAATCATGTCACCATTTCTCTGATGGCATGGTCTTCTTTGGCAACCAAGGACGAACACACACACAGGTAGCCACCATAGTGATCGTATTTATATGATGAATTCATTGGACAGCTACAAAACTCGAGTCCTCTTCTTATTCCAAATCCAGTGATCTTTCCACTATGTTATTCTGCTTCTCAGTATTGCCGGTACCTAATGGGTAGTGTGTAAACTTGGTCTTATCTGAGAGTATTTGATCAACTGATTAGAGAAATATTATAAGACTAAGATCAAGGTTTTAGATAAGGGACTTTAACTGATAGAGATCACTGATAAGCTATGCCAGCTTTTTCCATTCTCATTTTGAGTCTGCACAATAGGAAGTGAGGTTAGTTGACTTGGAGACTCTCTAGATTATGAGATACAGTGTTTTAGGTTACAGTCTCACTGACCATTCCCAGATCAGACAATTAGCTGTATTGCCACCTGTCTTGTCATTTGTTACAACCTCCAAAGATGAGGTCCTAGAAGAGCTAAGCTACTCAAGGTTTGGAACTCTGGATCTTGTAGCCACGCTGTCCTGATTAGTGAGAGCCAGACCAGATTAAAGCATGCCATTTGACCAGACAATCTTTTTGCCATCAATCACTCTGTTGCTGCATGGACCCACCAAACACCCTGGTTATAGATATTGTCTTTCTCTATTATGAGGGTCAGGGACATGCTTTTTCATGCATACCTTTTGGAGCTAATCAGTATATGTTGATGTTGAGTTGTCTAAATTGGGCTGTGATATACCTATGCGTGTGTGTGTGTGTGTGTGTATATGCATAAATATGTATGTGTATGTATGTGTAGACATACTTGTAAGTTTGCTTTGAACTCTGGAAGCAAAATACATTAAGAAATGAAGTCTCAGAAAATAAGGTATAGAAATTCTCCCTTCACATTGGACTCTAAAACCAGAGACCCAGTTTGGGGATGATACATGGGTACAGAGTGATGTAACTCTAGGTTACATCATTTCAGGAGAAGATTCCCAAGTGAAGCTGCTGAAGAGAAACTTCAGAGGATCATCAAGTCTAAAAGACTCTCTTTCTGTCATTATAAAGCTCATTTTAACACTAGATCTAGGGGGGAGAAAACTGCTGAGGGTATTGGAAAAAGCATACAGAGATTTTGATAATGATGGAAATTAAAGGGATTGGCTATATCTTTCTTCAGCCCCAAGGATGAATTGTTGGTCCTAAAGTTGTATATATACAACTAGTAAAAGCAACTATGTCTTTTCTCTCTTATTTTAATTGTTCCATTATTAATTATTATTTTTCACCTAATCTTCACATAACCTTTAGATTCGTAAGATAGACAGGAAATGTTAGAAGCTTTCTTGCAAAGAATCTTTTGCCATAACATTCATTTGCTTTCTAGATACTTGAATATTAACTGTCTCCAACTCAGTCCCAGTCTGACTGCTAGGTCTCAGTCAAAACAGGACTTGTTCCTTAAAAGCAGGCAACGCTGAAGGCCCAGAATCAGGTTCAGAGTTCTCTCTCTCTGCTTAGTTTGGAGCAAAGAAGCTTTTATGGCCTCAGAGACTTAGAGGGGAAGTCTAACAAAAAAGGAATCAAGAAGTAAGCACAAGAGATTTTTATTACAGTACATCTCACCTCACACAAGAGAAGGGCAGAACTCTAAACTGAGATACCTCAGGGAGGGGAACATGGAGGACAGGGACAACAAGGAAAGGGTACAAGCAGGGAAGGTGCCAGACCTCAGGTGTGACATTCCTCCTCCAGAGCAAGAGGAGGAAATTTGGTGGTGGGTGGGAGGAAATAATGGACAAAATTGCTCTTCTAACTTTGTCAAATATGTCTTCTTTCACTTGTAGTCAGTGTGGGAGATAGCCAAGGCCCTGTTTCCTCCAACTGCAAAGAATCACTCAAAAATAACTCTCCATTAGGGCAACTTAACAGTAAAATCTTTGGATATTGGGGGATGGGGAAGGGGAAGAAAGGGAGCAGCTCTCATCTGAGCTCATCTGATTGGCTTCCCACCTCTGATGACATAAGCAGGGAGATACCAGGGATTGACCTGGGGAAAGTACCTATTGTATAAGTATGAGGCATTTATGTTTCCAGAAAAAGGCAAGAAATTTAGGCATACCATAAAGAGGGAGGAAGCATATCTAGAGTAGAGGCAATCTCTTCAGGAGACACTAGACCTTCCCCCACCCCCAAATCCAAGTGGTTATTGTAGCATATCAAAGTCATATCAAGATCAGTCCAACTGGGCGGTTCCAAACTGGTTTTAGAAATGTTGTAGTCAATTAATGTAATCTGGACAAAGATAAAAACATTGGAATATAATCTAAACTTCAGGTACATATACATACACACCTATATATGTATATATGTACATATATATTGTATATATATATATATAAACTAGTAAAAGCAACTATGTCTTTTCTCTCTTATTTTAATTGTTCCATTGTTAATGATTATTTATAGGTGTGTATTATATATTGTATTATATATTATATATAGGTGTATATGTATATATATATATATATATATGCACTTATAGACACATGTATTGCTTCAAAGATCTGTGAGGTCATCAGAGTAGTCAGTCAACACAGAAGGTAATCTTTCTACTAGACCATAGTAGATGGTCTTCCTTACCTGGGGTAGCCAACCCACTGATGAACCTCCAAATTTAGCTAGGCTGGTCCTTGAATAATAGACAATACAGTCTCCTGTTACACCCATAGTAGAGACCACATTGTTGATGTGGCATCTAAGAACTCAAGATTATCTCTATGCTATGACAAAGCACCAGAGTAGGTAGGATTTCAGTAATGGAGGATATAACAATGATAACAACTTACATTTTTATAGTGTTTTTAGGTTTACAAAGTGTTTCCTCAAAACTATGCAATTATATCTATGAATTTGATGAAAAAGTCAAAGGAATATTGCAATATACTAAAAGTCTCAAGGGGTTATGTTGATAGATAGATACCAAGTGAAACATTCTAGGACATTTGGGCACATTTTAGAATGTAAGTGAAATCAAGGTGGAGACAAGTGTGATACAAGGAACCCTCCCTGTGATGAAGAGAAATTTTTCTTGAATGCCCTGAGACAGCCTCTCTCCACCCTGCTGCCCCAAGTGCAGGATTAAAGTATTTCTCAATATTGTTTCCCTTCCAAGGGTCCAAGTTACTCTTTATCCCAAGGGACAGGGTTTGGTAGCAGTTAAACTCTCCCTCCTCTCATAAGGAAAGTGAGTCCAACAGGCAGGTAAGAAGATGCTGAATGAGAAAGAATAAGTAAAACACAACAAAACAAAAAACTCAAACCTGAAAAGCCCCCTAAAGTGATGGAGGGATTTCATGGATGGCTCTTTCAAAGTAAAAACAGTGCAATGATAAAGGCACCTGAAGATGATGAATATATAACAAGGTTAATCAACAGAGTCAACTCTTGAATATTCATGCATGTTTTATCTTTGTGTTTCCTGATATGTTTTTCAAATTTACTTTGTAAAAAGAAATTTACTTGCAATAACACTTTAAAATAAGCTCATAAGAGGAACCTATTTTGAGATTATACAGAAGTAAAAATTAAAGATCTAATTATACAGCCCTGACCTCCAGGCTTGCATTTCCAACTGTCTAATGGACATCTTAAACTGAATTCCAATAGATGTCTTCTAAAACTGAACTCATCCCTCGGTTCCCTAAGACCTCCCCTTCTTTCTTCCTAACTTTTCTATTTTCATTGAGGCACCATCATTCTTTCAGTCACCCAGCATCACAACTCAGCTGTCATCCTAGGCTTCTCACTCTTGCTCCCTATAACCAATCTATTGGCAAAGCCTGTCTGTCACTTCTGCCTTTCAACTCCCTTGTATACTCCCCTTTCCCTTGATACTGATACTGCGCTGGTATAGGCTCTCATCCCCTCACACAAGGACTGTTGCAATAGCCTGCTGGACAGTTTCTCTCTGTAGTTCAATCCATCTCCTCCACTCAGCTGTCAATTTGATTTCCCTAAGCCCCGGGCTGACTGTGTCACACCCTTATTTAATAATAAGCTTCCCATCACCTGAAAGATTAAATATAAAATGTTCTGTTTGGAATTGAAAGCCTTTCACAGCTTGGTCCCTTCCTACCTTCCCAGTCTCCCTTCTACATACTCATTGATTCAGTGACACTGGTCTCCTTGCTGTTCCTTGCATATGATACCCCATCTCCTGACTCCAGGCATTTTCACTGACTGGTCCTCATGCCTGGAATTCTCTCTCTCCTCATCTCTGTCTCCTGGCTTCCTTCAAGTCTCAGCTAAAATCCCACGTTTGACAAAAAGCCTTTCCTTATCATCCTTAATTTAGTGCCTTTCTTCTGTTGATTTTCTCCTGATTGTCCTGTATGTAACTTGTTTGTACATACAGTCTATCCTAGGTCTAACTTTCCTGACTTCAACATCTCTGTGATGTTTTTAGTAACCACACTTTTACTTTCCCAGTGGCAACTGTGCACATACTCTGAGACCCTTAAGGATCTCAAACAGAGCATGAAACAGATATAGTTGACATTTTTTCAAGCTGGTGGGTGCTTCATGATGGGTGTGAAGTACAGAATTTTGGAGGTGATTTCTAGACCTTACCAGTCTCAGCCTCTACCCATAGCAGTGGCTAAAGTCCTAGCAACCTCTCCCTTGGTTTTCAGAGAATGGCCAAGGCATAGAGGTTTACAGCAGTAATAGCATAGAGTACAATGCCCTCACATTTCCATCTGACACAGTGGAAGACAAGATTCAGGTTAAAAAATGTTTTAGTTTTAAGAATATTGCTTACTGTATAGTATTTATAGTGAAGGCAGCTGGGTGGTGCAGTAAGTAGATAAACCACCAGGCTTGCAGTCAGAAAGATTAATTTTCCTGAGTTCAAATTCAGCTTCAGATACTTACTAGCTGTGTGACCCTGGGCAAGTCACTTAAACTCTGTTTGCCTCAGTTTCCTCATCTGTAAAATGAGCTGGAGAAGGAATAGGAAGCCACTCCAGTATCATTGTCAAGAAAACCCCAAATAGGCACAAAGAGTTGAATGTGACTGAACAATATCTGATGAAATTTAATGCTATTTGTGGTACTATAAATTTCATGTATTATGAAAAGTATATATTGTGTGAAATCAATGGTTTTTTGGAAATTTTTAAAAATTGAGATGTTAGCACAAAAGATCATAAAATTCTAGAGAACTACTAGCAACTAGAACAAAAGTTTTCAATGATACTAATTTTGTTCTGTGTACTGTATCTTATGGGTCATTTTATGGTTACTGTATGAGGAAAAGTGCGTATTTCAGAATGAATGTTTGTTATAAAGAATTGTATGCAGAATAGTGTATTTTTATCAATTTTTGGAAAAGATCACGGTTTTTGGTGGTTGTAGGAAACTAACCCCCTATTTCTCATAAGTTCAATGTATTAACATTTGATTTTTTTTTTTTTTAGCTTTCCCGTGGTTTTCTAGGACCATTATCCCCAAGAAAGTTGAGAATCGTCTGCAGTTGTTTCCATGTTGTCTCCCCCATTAGACAGTGAGCTCCTTGAGGGCAAGGACTCCTCTGGGCTTTTCTCTGAGTCCCAAACACTTAACATGGCACCTGGCACATAATAGGTGCTTAATAAATGCTTGTTGCCTGCCTGCCTGGCCTATTATTATATGTTAAGCAAATTCAAGCTATTAAAATTTCCCCTCCCATTTTGACAAATGAAATTAACTGCACATATATCCAAATGCTCCACTATGTTCCATAAACAGAAGACCTAGCAAAAATACAAAGCACAGAAATACATAAAACAACAATACATATATGTATCAAATAACATTTAATGAGAGATGTAAAAAGTTTGGGTAGAAATATGCTTATTTGTTCTACAGTTTAAATTAGAGAAAATTAGAGAAAAGTTAAAATTAGAGAAAAGGGTATATAACCATCTTGTGTTTGCGGTTTAATATCTTATTCATTATCTGAGGAAAACTTGTAAAGAAGTGAGATGTGTTTTTCCTGCTGACACCAGCCACAGTAATAATATCTCTAGATAATAAATATGTGGTGATACTGTTCACATAAAAGCATATGATTATAAAGTAATCAGGCTGATTAAAAAATAAGGATACTGGAAGGTCTATATACAAATGAGTACTATTTCCTTCAAAGCAGTTCTCTGGGAAGGCTTTTTTCTTATTAAAACAATTCTGGCTTTACCAAATACATTTCTGGAAATCAACTTCATCCCAAATCCTCTTTCTAAGTCTTTGGCCACCAGATGGCAATTGGGCAACATTGTGGGAGTGTTATAAAAGCCTGTGGTCAGCAGATGGCAGTGAAAACTCAGCACTATTTGCTCTCTAGCTCCTTCGCAGATGCAAGAGTACATAGCAGGCAGCCTTTTCTTGTTTCTTACAATGAAAATGATTCATATAGCTGAAACCAGGAATTGGAACACATGGTACGACATAAGATCTTCCTTTTGAAAAACCTCATAAATGTATATTTCCTTTTCTTGGAATCAGGACTTTTTTAGAAACTCCAAGATGTATAATCATTGTGCCAAAAATGGATAGGGAGGTAGCAATAGGCATTTGCACTTTCTTGGACAGACAAAGGAAATGAAAAATGGGTTTACCCTAGGCAGGAAAGCAAAACAAAAGGAAAAGGAGAAAAACCATCTTTACCATGTATATGATCCACGGAATCCAGGAAATTTAGAGAGGGATTATTACCATATCAATCAATCCCTATGACACTTGAAACCTCAGACTGAGGAGGAAAGTCATGAAAAATAACCTGATCCCATAGGAACGGTGCAAAATTATGCATGCTTCTCACTCTCCACCCAACCTGCTCCTCACACAACCTTCTAACTTGCTTTGAGGCAAGGGTACAGTGGAAAACATTCAAGGCCTGAAGTCAGGAGCCTGAGTTCAAATCAAGCCTCAGATATCAATTGGCTGTGTGACTCTGGGCAAGTTATTTAACCTCAATTTTCTCTACTGTAAAAATGGGGGTAATAATAATACCTACCCTCTCAGATTCTAGCACAGTACCTGGTACTTGGTGACATATAAGTGTTTACTCCCTTCCTTCCTTTCCCTCAAGGGTGGGAGGAAGGTGAAGGGTGAGGGTGCTTACACAAAAGTCAATGAAAATATTTGTAGGAGTTGGTGGTGGTGGGAAACTAGAGGTCAATGTAGAGGTGGTCATAAATAGGATTAAGGAGACAGAAGAAATTGAGGAAGGGAGAGAGGGAGAAAGAGGATAGATAAAAAATAGCATGAGAAAAGATGGTAAAGTGGAAGATGGAGAATCCCCCTGGCAAGAATAAAAACAGGACAAGAAGAACAATGAAAATATGTGATTAGGAGCTGGGGGAAGGGTAATAAAGGAAGAAAGAAGTTAAATAAAGAGCATGGTCCTTAGTGCCCGAACAGAGTGGGTCTTCTAAAGCAAGGATTCAGTGAGTCACAGTGGGGAAAAGGTGAGGGCTGGCAGGAGTGGCAGCTGTGCCTACACTGTGGGGCATGCATGGCATGCAGATGGAAACAGTTGGGGACTAGGAAAGGGTAGCTCCATGTAGCCCTTCCCTCTAGGGAAAGGGATTGATTTCTTGCAGTAGCAGAGCAGTTATTGGACAGCACCTTCCCAGCAGAGGATCTCCTGAGCCGGAGCTGGGTTCTTTTTCATATTCAGCTTTCGTGGGAAATGCTATTTCTCTAACTGACATTTCAACTCACAGGCCTCCCTTTCCTGTAGGTGGGGTTTCCATAGGAAAAAGCAGCCTCTCTGTTTCCTTGCTCTCGCAACTATTTGGAGTCTGAATCCCCTACATCTCATTTCACATGGTGAAGTCCCGTTTTAAGCTGGACTTTCTCTATACTTTGCACAAGTGTCAGGACTGGTGCAAGAGTGAAGCCTTCTTTGATTCCCTTTAAACTTGGGGTTCACGGCTCTCTTCAAATGAAGATGGACTTGCCTAGGAATCTTGCTATTTTTTTCAGCATCTGAATATGGGACCTGATCATGCCAGCAAGCTTGGTGGCAAGAGGACAAGGCCAAACACTCCCCCCAGGAAACACCTGAGGACTTTTCCAGCCCCTAAGGGACTTTATCCCCTTCCAAAACCCATCTGATAGGGTGGTAAGCATGGCATTCTTTTTATGGCTTCAGTTCTCTGGTTTGTACTGGTTTTTTTTTCTTTCAGCTGATAGTCAGGAGATAGCCACTCTCACTGTAAAATACCAAGTTTCAGAAGAAGTGCCATATGGAACAGTGATAGGAAAACTGTCGAAAGAACTGGGCTGGGAGGAGAGAAGCAGGCAAGAAGGGGCTTTTCAGATTCTGCAGCCACTTCAGGTGCTTCCCATTGATGTTGGCTCTAAAGATGGTTTACTCAGCACTGGGAGGAGGCTCGACAGAGAGCAGCTTTGCAAACAGAAAGATCCTTGTCTGATATCCTTTGATGTGCTGGCCACAGCAGGCTTAGCTTTGATCCATGTGGAGATCCAGGTGCTGGACATCAATGATCACCACCCCCGCTTCCCCAAAGCAGAGCAGGAGCTGGAGATCTCCGAAAGTGCCTCTCTTCGAACCAGGATTCCCTTGGACCGAGCCTGGGATCTTGACACTGGCCCTAATACTTTGTACTCCTATTCACTTTCTCCCAGTGAGCACTTTGCTCTGGAGGTGATCCTGGGGCCTGATGAAAGCAAACATGCAGAGCTTGTGGTGGTCAAGGAGCTGGACCGGGAGCTGCATGCATCCTTTGACTTGGTATTAACAGCCTTTGACAATGGGGATCCCCCCAAGTCGGGCACTAGCTTAGTTAAGGTCAGTGTTTTGGACTCCAATGACAACAGTCCTATGTTTGCAGAGAGCTCCTTAGCTTTAGAAGTTGGGGAAGATACTGTCCCTGGGACCCTTCTCATAAATCTCACAGCTACTGACCCTGATGAAGGACCAAATGGGGAAGTTGAGTTTTCCCTCAGTAAGCACGTGCCACCAGATGTGCAAGACACCTTTAGTATTGATGCCAAGACAGGTCAGATTATTCTGAGTCAGCCCCTGGACTATGAAAAGACCCCTGCTTATGAGATAGATGTACAGGCCAGGGACTTGGGTCCCAACCCTATTCCAGCTCACTGCAAAGTTCTTATCAAGATTCTAGATGTCAATGACAACTCCCCAAGCATACATATTACATGGGCCTCTCAGCCATCTGTGATATCTGAAGCTCTTCCCAGGGACAGCTTCATTGCCCTGGTGAGAGCAAGTGACCTGGATTCTGGGGACAATGGCCTAGTTCACTGCTCCCTCAGCCAAGGACAGGGACATTTTCAACTAAAAAGAACAAATGGTAACACTTATATGCTCCTGACCAATGCCATTCTGGATAGGGAAAGGTGGCCTGAATATAACTTGACATTGTCAGCCCAAGACCAGGGACAGCAGCCCTTATCAGTCGAGAAACAGATCACTATTCAGATCAGTGACATCAACGACAATGCACCCATGTTTGAGTTGAGCAAATACAACATCTCCATTTGGGAGAATAATCTACCTTCTTCCCATCTCATCACTGTTAAGGCTTATGATGCTGACTTGGACCTAAATGGAAAAGTTACTTACCGTATCCAGGAATCTCCTTTTTCCCATCTGGTAGCTATTGACTCTGACACTGGGGACATCTCAGCATCTACTACACTGGATTATGAACAAATAACAAGTTTTCAATTTCTGGTAATAGCAGAAGATAAAGGTCAACCTCAGCTTGTTTCTAGTGCCTCTGTAAGGGTCAGCCTCCTTGATACTAATGACAATCCTCCCATAGTGGTACAACCTGTCCTTAGTGGTGGGGCAGCCTCGATTTCTGTGTTTGTGAACTCTTCAACTGGTCACCTTATGGTTGCTTCAGAGACCCCTGATCCCTTTAGAGCATCCAGCTCTGGCGTGTCTTCTTCAGTGGCCTCTAGGTCACAGCTGTTTCTCTTAGTGACTATTGTAGCCATTGATGCAGATTCTGGGGACAATGGAAATCCTCTCTATGCTATTCAGAGTGGAAATGATGCTCACCTCTTCTTCCTTGACCCTCACATGGGGCAGCTATACATCAATGCCACCAATGCCAGCAGCCTCATTGGCACTGAATGGGAACTGATGGTTGTTGTCACTGATCAAGGAAGTCCTCCCTTGGAAACCAGAGCTCTGGTGAAAGTCACTTTCACCAATAGCCTTGATCACCTGAAGAACCTGGCACAAGAATCTAGTCCCTTGAGTGTCTCAGCACTGACAGTGATTTGCTTGGCTGTGTTGTTGGCCATCTTCTTGTTGATTCTTGTTCTGATTGTGTCCATCTGTAGAACTGACCGTAAAGATAACAGAGCTTATAACTGCAGAGAAGCAGAGTCAACCTACCGACACCAGCCCAAGAGACCCCAGAAACAAATTCAGAAAACTGACATTCACCTAGTGCCAGTGCTCAGGGGCCAGGCAGAAGAGCTTAGTGAGGCCGGGCTGCCCCATAAGGATGCAGGAAAAGGAAAAGTCCCAGAAACAGATTGGGACTCTCCATTGCAGGCTCCATATTTAACCCCAACATTGTACAGGACACTTAGGAACCAAAGGAACCAGGGAACTTCCCCTGAGGATAGAGAGGTGTTACAAGATACCTACAATCTCCTTTTCCACCATCCCAGGCAGAGAAATGCCTCTCGAGAAAATCTGAGCCTTCCAGACCCCCAGCCAACAACATGCCAACCTCACCCCAAGGCCTCAAAGAATGTAGGGAGCCCCCAAATGAAACCATCTCAAGAGCAAGGGAACAATCCACCAGTGCCAGCCCTTCCAGCCTCTACTACAACTCTTAGGAGGCAGCGAAATCTGAATGCCAAAGCTGACCCAGACAAAGAACACCACCCCCATCAGATCCTGCGAAGCCTGGTCCGACTGTCTGTGGCTGCCTTCACAGAACGAAACCCCATGGAAGAGCTCACCATCGACTCCCCCCCAGTTCAGGTATTGTTAATACAAGCATCCTCTTAGAGGAAAAACAAACAATCCATGCAAAAGAATATGACTGTGGATTCTGTCTCAGGTATAGTGGTGTTTTATATTTGACTTAACTCTTTGTTATTATATATGTAGCAGACAGAAAATGACTGAAAAATGAGAATTCCATTAAGTAAAACTGTTACCCAGGTTAAATAGCACTGGATGTGTGGTTCTACCCAATATGGATAAGGCTACACTTTAGATACTAGAGCACTGAAATTGGGCTGTTAAAATTGATCCTTTCTCTATGTTTAAATTGTAGTTATTTCCAACCAATGACAAAATTAAAAAAAAAAACTAAACAAAGATGAATAATTTGGACTTGAAACTGAAGGCTTGTTTTTGTTTTATTGTTTTGTTTTTTGATGAGGGCAGGGAGGAGGTAGGAGAAAGGAAAGCAATCTAATCTATCAAGTCCAGGAAAAGAGAAATTAGCTGGTGAGAGTCATGGAAAGACTGGTGGATTTGGAGTCAAAGGACCTGGCTTCTATTCTTGCCTCTGCTCCTTGACTTGATCTTTCTGGGTCTCAGTTTCCTCATTTGTAAAGTGAAAGGATTAGACTAGATGCTCTGTAAATCTATGGTACTAAACCATGTTCATGGTGCTTTATCTTTATGGGATATGGTTCCCAAATCCCTTCAGATTTCATTGGATCCTCACAACTCTCTTGTGAAGTAATTGCGGCGAGTAAACTTGCCATCATTTAACAGTCAGGGAGATTGATGCTCACGGGGAAAAGAGAGTCACCCAAGGTCATTCAGCTAGTCAACAGCAAATCTAGGACTTCCTAATCCAAAGCTCTTTCGTCTACACCACATTACATTCACAAAATGGATCAGATATATTCCTGTGGTGCCAAGTAGACCAGGCAAATTTCCTGCCCTCCAAGGACAGGGCTAACTCCTCAATCTTCTCCCAAGAACTTGCCAAAAATACAGACTCACAGACTACCAGGCAAATAGCCAGTCTCCCTTTTGGGTAGTTTTAACATGGGCCCCAGACATCAAAATGGCCCTCCAAGCCCCTCAAAGACAAGGGCAAACTTTGTCTTGGGGGTTGTTACTTAATGAGGAGTCTGGAAAGAAGGGAGGAGGCATTAAAGAGACATTTTACTGTGTTAAGTAGCTTGTCATCCTTCTGTTTTCTTATCTGTCATACAAGCAGATAAGACAAGGAGGAAATGGCTTGCTGCAGATAGCACTTTGAGAATAGACAGCTTTTTCTCCAGCTGCAGCAGATGAATAGGCCTGGCTCTTTGGGGCTGGGGTCGGGTGTGCTCCAGGAAATGGGACGATGACCTACTGACCCTTACTTCTTTAAAAACCTCACAGTCACAGTCAAATCCCAGCCTAGAGGCTTCTCTTTTCCCCTTTCAAGGGTCTGACTTCCAAATCACATTTGACATTGGGAATTCTCAGACCTCTCTTCCATTGGGCCCAATGAGCTGAGTTCAGAGGAAAGACAACCTGTCATCCTGGAGAACCTCCCTTAAGTCTGAAGCACTGATCCTGGTAACAAAAATAAGAAAAACTTTTTGTATTTGTATAGCAGTTTTAAAAAATATAGCTCATTAATCTTCATCCCTGTAAGGGAGATAAAGCAAGTATCATGAGCCCTGTTTTACAGATAAAGAGTCCAACCCAAAAGCTAAGGGAAATTAAATCCCTTGCCTAACATCACACAACAAAGGGATGACAGAGATGAGGGGGAGAACCCAGGTATCCTGGGTCCCAGTCCACTCTCCTTCCCTCAGCACCAGAGCATTATTTCTCTTTTCATCAGGTAGAAGCTTAAATGTCGGTGAAAACAAACACACAACTCATTTTTTACTAATACAATATTAGGCTTGCTTTCTTTCCCTTCTCCTTTTTTTGTACCTTACTCTTGCTTTGTTATTTTGTTATGTAAGTACATATGTGCATGGCATTTAGCCTATCTGAACTCTCATCTGTTCTTAAGATAGCAATTAACTAAACAACGTTTGCAAAGAAATCTTGTGTGGCAATTTACCAGTGCCTGAATGAGATTTTTTTCAATGTTGTTTTCAAGAAATGTCTTTCCTCCTCCATCATAATCCCACCTCCATCTCCCTAACTGGTAAGGACCATTACTTCTGGTCACCTTGCAGGGGTGTGTGTGTGTGTGTGTGTGTGTGTGTGTGTGTGTGTGTGTGTGTGTGAGAAAGATGGACAAAGAAAGGGCAGGATATCATATTTTCTAAGCTCCCCTCTCCTTTAGCTTATAGCTTTCCTGGGTAAAGTAAGGGAGCTTGGGGAATCTGCTTGCCTAGGTCTCTGTCACTTCTGCATTGTCCCCCTGTCCTAATCACACAAACATCTGAAGCCAGAGGAAACACTATAAAAAGAAAGCACAGTATTGAAGGAAACATCCGGCAAGGAAGTGTGCTTGGTAGGAATTGTGTAGAGTCAACAGATTTTTCCTGTCTTACAGCAAATATCCCAGCTGCTGTCCTTGCTGCACCAGGGCCAATTTCAACCCAAACCAAACCACAGAGGAAACAAATACTCAGCCAAGACCGGTAGTGTCAGGTAAGCAACACGTAACCTTCAGCTCTGCTCAAGGAAGTGTCTTCAAAAACCTTGGGTCTGTCTCTTTCCCTGGCCACCCTCTCAATCCCAGCCCCTCTTGGCCTCATTTTTCTCAGGTCAGTGATTTCCAAAGTTCCTTGATCTTCAGTCTTTATTATTCTGGGTCAGAATTCTAGGCTTGGTGCCCCACCCCCTGCCATCCTTTGGTCCCAGGCTGGGCTGTGCTTTTGCCACTATATTTAGGTCCTAGAGCTGTGAAGGAAATGATTTCATTTCTGATGCTCTAATTTGTCTGCTGATTGCAGAGGTGTCTGGGCTTCTTTTGCACACAGGATATGTTTTTGTTTTGTATTAATAAATTTATTCCCCTCTTGTTTTGTCACCTAAGCCTAACTTAAAGGGTAGAAATAATAGTGTTTGTGTTAAGTGTGGGTGTTTGTCCCCTTGAGTGGGTTTCACTATTTCTGAGGATTCACAACTCATTTGTAAGCTAGATTTAGCCTCCTCTGCAAATGGCCCTTCTCCTGGGCATCAGTTATTCCACATGGAAGCAGCCCTAGGAGATGATGTTTCTCAGGTTTCACTTGGAAACTATATGTGATTGAGAGGAAGGAGTGGAAACTCAACTCAATTCCATTCAGAAAGCACTTATTGAGTGTCTGATATAGGCAAGATCTTGTGGCAGGCAGAGATGGAACATGCAGAGATAGACAAGATATCATAGCTGCCCTCAAGAAAGAGACATGAGTACAGATGAACATGATACAAAGTAGAATACGATAAGAGCCATAAGAGGGGTACAAGCAAAGTACTATATGAATATACTAGAGGTATCAGGAAGGGCTTCTTAGAGGAGGCAACATTGAATTGGACCTTGAAGAATGCACAGAATTTCTAAAGAGTAAAATGGGACAGACAGCAGTACATCAATATATACTTTCTTACACTTGGATATATTTTCTAAGTGAGAAACCTAAGTTGTAGCTATTTTGAATTTACACTTCTGGCCTAGAGTAGGTTCTGAAACCTTGAACAGAATGTACTGGAGAAGGAACCAAAAGGGAGCCTTGCATAGATAGTAGGCATTTAAATATTTGTAAAATTGAATTCTACAATGAGAAAAAGAGAGAGAGAACTCTAGGAAGTCTGCTGCTTCCTGAGGTGATTTGGTTTCCTTTACAGAAATGCAGGATTGGAGACAGATTGGCAAAGTGCCAGAGAAGGTGACCATGGAGAACATGAAGCAGATGATGGGAATTCGGACAATGAGCTGGGCCTCTCAATGAAACAGCTCTTGGAGGAAGAATTGGAGAGCTTGTTTGATCCACAAGCAGGTAAAGGGCTTCTTTTGATCAATAACTTCAGTTATTGATTAATTCTGATTAATTCTATCCCTTTGGGATCTTCTTTTTTCAGAACTCAAATTCAACAAATATTTATTGAGTGAAAGACTATTGTAGTCACAGTTGGAAAGAGCAATTAGCAAAATCATTAGTTGTATTTCCTTTTAAACTTCAAGCAAGGTAATTACTCATTTAAGCAAGTTTAAATTAAGTTATACCTTGATTGGAAACCAAAAGCACTAGCGAATAGATTAATTTATTCTTTGCCTTTCATAAGTATTCACAAATTTACCTTGACAATAACTATAATTTGTGAATTTGCTGATTGTTCTTTTCCCTGAGAGAAACATTAGCCAGCTGTACTCTTTCAGGGATCCATGTACCTGTCCAGCTGTTATTAGGTAGGCACTTGTTTATCATTTTCTTCTATAAGATTTCAAACATCCTGAAGGTCAGACCAGGTCTTTTTCAGCTCTATCTCTCTTCCTCCAGGGTGGTCAGGCCATGGTGGTAGAGGAGAGAATCAAAATGGGTTATAGCGATGGCAGCGAATCAATCAATGTTTATCAATCACCTACTATGTGCCAAGCGCTGTGCTGAATGATGGAGGTATAAAAACAAGAGAATGATAGCCCTTGCCCTCAAGTTGCTTATAGTCTCATGGAGAACGCCCTTTGCTACTTGTATTCTTATTCCAAGGTCACATAGGGATTAGTGATTCTGTTTCAGGGTTGGCAGTGACCTATTCACAACAAAAGTCTGAAGTTAATGCTTTTAAAAAGCTTAATGCTTTTGCTGCCTTAATATTTCATTTTATGTTTTTGGTTCTTTTTACCTTTAAATTTCACCTCCTACAGGAAGCCTTCCTCAACCCCTTTAAATTCCGGTGCCTTCCCTCTGTTAATTATTTTTTATTTATCTTGTATAAACCTTAATTTGTATATTATTTATTTGCATGTCATCTCCCCTATTAGATTTATAAACACTATGAAGGCTCATTTTTCACTCGTTTCAGTTTTGTCCAACCCTTTGTGACCCCATTTGGGATTTTCTTGGCAAAGATGATGGAGTGATTTGCCATTTCTTTCTCTAGATCATCCTCTAGATGAGGAGACTGAGGCAAATAGGGTTAAGTGACTTAACTTGGGGTCACACAGCTAGTATCTGAGATCAGATATGAACTTAGGTCTTCAGGCCTGATGCCACCTAGCTTCTTATGATGGTAAGGACTGTCTTTTGCCACTTTTTGTATCCCTAGTACTTAGCACAGTGCCTAATACATAGTGGGCACTTAATAAATGTTGATTAAGTTGAATTTTTAAAAAAAATTAATGGTTTTAGCAAACTGTAGCATGATACAATGGAAAGAACCCTGGTACTTGAGTCAGAGAAGCTTAGTGGCTTAAGTGGCTCTGCCACTTAATATTAATGCACCTTGACCAAGTCACTTGGGCTTTAGTTTTTTCATTTATAAAATGAGGAAGCTGAACTGACTAGATGACCACAAAGGTCCTTTCCAGTTCTAGAATTATGATATTATGATAATAAGCAGAAAATAGTAAGTCTTGTGGAGAACAGCAGCAATTTCATGCAAAATTTGTGTATTTTGGACAACATCTGGTCAGTATAAAGTAACTTCTCTGCAGAAAGCTGAATTGACGTCTAATGATGTCACTCACTACTCTGGCTCTTTCTTGTCTTTCCCTGTTCTGATTCTTTTTTTTTTTACTCTTGTCTGGTCTGGGCACCCATTCCCTGTGGCTAACTTTAAAAGTCATTGCAGTCAGTGTGAGTGTTGCTAAAGGTGAGTGGATAGGAGAAGCTAAAAGGCAGAAATTTACCTGGAAGGGATATCTGCCCATCTACCTCCTAGATTTCAATGCAGAAATGTCCTCAAATCAATAATAATGACAAAAAAGTAGTGGATCTGAGTTCTAGTGAAATTCCACATGTTTTTAGCTCCAGGATTATAATTATTTTTATGCTGTACCAAATAACTGCCTGATTAAAAATAAAACTGATGGTGACTCTTCCTACATAATTCTTTATGCTATCTTTTTCCTTTTCCTCTCTCTCCTCATTTTTCTCTTTATTCCTTTTCTCCTATTAGACTTATGGTTAACCAGCAGCCCCTAAAGACATTGCTTAGCTCTGCAGAGGGGGATGCAAATCTAAAAACATCATTTTAGTCCTGAGTTCTCTTTAGTAGAGCCCAACATCAACTGTAGATAGACAGTACCTGTATTTAGCCCAAAAGAGAAGTAATTGACATTAACAAATTTGTAGGGAGGCCTGGGTGGTGGTGATACTCTGTATAGGAAGTATTTGTACAATAGAGACAATTCTATCTCTCAGCTCTAGGCCTGGGCAGAAAGTCTTCTAGTCCTAGGATGAGGAGTAGTTATTGGAACCTTCATCAACAGTGAAGACACTGAAATTGGAGGCTAAACAACTGAGGCTTGAATGGAATTTTTCCAAATATAATATCTTTCACTTTTCTCATATGGACACAATCATTCTGAATCTCATGCTCTCTTATCTTTCTCTATTTTTGTAAGAAAGATTTTTGTTCACCCCAGTCTAACCGGGAAAGGGGGAAAGAATAGTCCCTATGTTCTCAAAGACCTCTCCAAGCATGGCAATGGCTCAGGAAGCCACATGCAACATTTCACGTGTTGGGTGCCAACCCTATGTGAAACACAGTCATTAATAATCAGTCTCATAATTCATCATAGTCTAGGAAGGCGCTAGCTTTCCCTTACCTCTGCCACCATAACCCTTTACCATAACCATTCTCTCCTCTAAGGAGAGAAGACAGGTATTAGAATATTCTTGATACATAAGAAATAGTTTATATGGAGGACCTAGAGTCTTAGGATCCTACATATAGAGTTGGAAGGGATGTCAGAGGTCATCTAGTCCAATCACCTTATTTTACAGATGAGAAATCTGCAGCCCATGGGGTTGAAGTAACTTGTTCAGGGTCACATGGGTAGTAAGTAGTAGTTCGAGGCTTTAGATACATACCCTCTGACTCTAGATCTGGTATTCTTCCCATGGTACCACTCCGTCTTGGAGGGTAGTGGATATTCTTTCAATTATCATCCCCCTGAGCAAGCTCCTTGCTCATATGTAGCACATTTTCATTTAGCACCAGTTTCTGTAATGAAAGGGAGGTCTTTGAATTGTCCTCAGAGTTCTAGGGAGCTCTTCCCCTTCCAGGTCCAGGGTCTAGGCTGCAACTGAGGCATTGTAGGTCAGAGAGGTAGAGTAGCAAACAAGGAAGCAATTTGCATAAGTTTTCAGCCAAGAAAATATCCCTATATGATATGAATGCACCTATAAAGCCTATAGAACACATGTGTGGAAATA
Source organism: Bettongia penicillata ogilbyi (assembly GCA_023548195.1). Classification (NCBI taxonomy): domain Eukaryota; kingdom Metazoa; phylum Chordata; class Mammalia; order Diprotodontia; family Potoroidae; genus Bettongia; species Bettongia penicillata. The sequence continues at coordinate 3,471,644 of JAJHZJ010000197.1, forward strand.
AACAGGTCTAAATAATTGAAGAAATCTTAAATGCTCATGGATAGGTTGAGCCACTATAATGAAAATGACAGTTAATATACTAATTCAGTATCAATCAAACTACTGAGATTACTTTATAGAAGAATTACTAAGGAAATTGCTTTGGAAGAATGAATCAAAGGTCAAAAATCTCAAGGAAATAATGGAGTCCTCGTGTTTGGGATTAGAGTTACTAAATTTAACAGAAGAACTGTCCTTGCTGGGATATTCCACCAAAGAAACAATACATGTTTAAACAAAACCCCAAAATCAGAGTTATCTTTGGTTAGAAATGATAAAAGTGATCTATGAACCTAGATAAAGGAACTCTTACAAAGCTCATGATCAGTATCTCCTACGTCAGGGATGGGGCACCTGTGGCCTCAAGGCCACATGTGGCCCTTTAGGTCCTCAAGAGCGGCCTTTTGACTGAATCGCACTTGAGCACCTAGAGGGCCACATGTGGCCTCGAAGTCGAAGATTCCCGCCCCTGTCCTAGTTGGTCTCCTTACCTCATGCCCCTCTCCTCTCCAATCTATTCTCCTCATAGCTCCTAAAGTACCATTCTCAAAAGCCAAGGTCTAATCTCATCACTCCCTTATTTGGAAAGCTCCAGTAAGTCCCTATTGCCTGTAAGATAAAATAAAAATTCTTCTGTTAGGCATTTAGAGTCCTTCACTATCAGGCTCTATCTGACCTTTTCAGGATCTATTGCACCTTACTCTCCTTTCTATGCTTTGCCATCCAGCCAACCTGGCCTACTCTAGATACTCCATCACCCATCTCTGTGCCTAGAGGGCCCTCCCTCCTCATTTCTTGAAATCCCCACCTTCTAGTTCGAATGCTATTTCTTCCATGAGGCCTCTCCTGTTTCTTCCAGCAATTAGGACCTCTGCACAAGGAAATTACCTTCTATTTACTTGCTGTGTGTTTTCCATTTATTTATATGGGTACATGTTATTTCCCTTGATAAATGTAAATTCTTTGAGGATAGGGACTGTTTCACTTTTTGTCTGTGATTGATTTTAAAGCAAATATTAGTGTCTTAATTCGGAAGGAGAGAATCAGCTGGGCTGGGAAACAAATAGGAGTGTGGGTCATAGCCAAGTGGGGAGAGATGGAAGCAAGGCTCCTATAATGTGGGTGAGAGAGAGTAAGGGAAGAGGAAGGGACCTTCACTGTTGTTGTTTTTCGTCCTTGGTTCTCAAAGAGGACCAATGACATCAGGAGGGTGATGTCTTGAATTGCAACTGAATTGGATTTAAGTGAGGCAGAGCTGTGTGGAGTATTAGCCTCGCTGTCTCCTCCCCCAGATTTAGTGGGAGACCTTGGCCTTTCTAAGCTAAGGTCTTTCCCAGATCTCAGTTTGTCTGGGGCAATGCCCATTCAGGAATTAAAGGCTAGGTAAGAATTGAGGCAAAAAATGGCTTAGTCTGCCATCACACAGAGAACCTTCACAAAGAAGAGAAGGGCTAATGTGGCCATAGGCTGAATGAACATTATTAGTCAAATCAAAGCTAATGACGGCAGATATATATACACACACATTTATATGTATATATATACATGTATATGTATGTATACATACACATATTTTCCCCAACTACACATTAAAACAATCTTTTAAAACTTGTTTTTTAAGTTTTGAGTTCCAAATTCTATCCCTCCTTTCTCCCTGAGATGGTAAGCAATCAAATATAGGTTATACATTTGCAATTATGTACAACATTTCCATATTAGTAATTTTTTACCAGAAGACTCTAATAAAAGAAAAAGAGAGAAAGTAAAAAATAGCCCGCTTCATCTGTATAATGGAAGCAGTTCTAAGTAACCTTAGAGTATCCAAAGGAGAGAAAAGTTTCTTTTAAGGAGGTGGGAGACCTGGCTGCACAGGAGTGGTAGAGGGTGGCAGGAAGGGGCAACAGATAAGTAAACCTAAAAAGTCACCTTAATGTTTTACTGAATCCTAATTTTACATTCTTAACCACTCTGGTCTTGACTTGCCTCTTCCCCTTAGCTCTGCTCTCCATTGACTTTTCCTGCCCCAAACACTTCACCTATCTGGGCTCTTTTCCTTCTTTTCTTTCTCTCATCCTCTTCAGTCACTTCCTTTCCCTACTTTGCACTGTTCAGTACCCTTTCCCTGACCTCCAGCTCCTCCCTTGACCTGTTTGGTACTTCGTTGTCTCACAGCAGGGTTGTTGTTTCTCTCTGACTGACAGGTCTGGCCCTTGATCGGCTGAATGTCCCAGATCCAGCTTGGATGGCGAGGCTGTCCCTGCCTCTTAACACCAACTACAGAGACAATGTCTTCTCCCCAGACTCCCTGGCCACTAGCCAGTGTAGAGAAATCACTGCCACAGAGGAACCGAGAACCTTCCAGACGTTTGGTAAATTGGCTGGTTCTGAAATGAACTCTGTGGGGACCCAACTGGCCAGCACTTTCCTCTCAGAAATGAGCTCCCTGTTTGAGATGCTGCTGTCCCAAAACAGCAATGCCCCTGTGGCTGCTTCTGAAGTGCTTCAGCGCCTCTCAGCCTGTGGCAAGACTCTGGGATTAGACCTTGCTGGAAGTGCAGCCCTGGGCTCTGAAGCCATAGGTACAGGTGGAAGGAAAGGAACAAAGAGCAGGATGGGCAGCAGCAATAGCAGCAGAGGCCTGTGAGCTTAGAGCTGGAGGAACCTAAGCCACCCACCAGAGTCTGGGGGAGCACTGGCACATTGTATGTTCAGTCCACCTTAAGGCTTGTTGGGTTTGGTGCTTAGGTGATGAGTCTGAATCCTGGGTCCCATTGGTAGGTCCTGAAATCTCTAACCTCACCATGAAGGAACCTAATCTGAGGTAGACAGAAAACTTCTGGCTTATTCTACATCCAAAAGCTGCTCCAAGGAAGGCACCTAGCCCATCTCCAAGATCGTCTGTGTTAGCAAGTGAACCAAAGCAGACTTCTTTAAAGGACTCAACCTACTGAATGACTTGACTGAAGAACGAGTGCTGGACTGAAGCAGATTGAGTGTTTGCTGGTAAAATACACACAGAAGGTAAAGGAAGAGTCCCTAGAAGTAGAAATGTTTAAGAAGTATCACCAGCAAGTATGGTGAACGTTCTCATGGAAACTACTACCTGCGTTGCCCCTCATTTGATACAAACTGAGCCACCCATGTATAGGGCCCTGAATCCTGGGGGGCCCATTGATAAGACAGCATACATTTCTGACTGTCACCTCCTTTCAAATATAAAAAGTAGGGGAAGAATAAGTGTTCACTTTGCTCATCCCCTCCAAAAAATCTTTGGTCAGTTTGGTCCAAGTTGGTTTTGGGAAGTCAAGGGGGAGACTCCTATGACTTTCTCCCAAAGTGGTGTGTACTATTATGTACACATGCCTATGTTGTCTACCCATTCCCCAGAGCCTGACATTCCAATCAGCTGCCACTAAAGATTCCTTCTCTAGAGATGCCTTCTGCCTTCAGCCTGTTGGTTCTCCTTTATGTGGCATTTAAAGGAGCAATACTGATGTCTATATATAACAGGACACCTGAGATTAAACTCTTCTCACTTCAGGAGATGAGAGCCAATAATTTGGACTATTGCCAGCAGTGAACTTGCCTAAGCTTCACTCTGGAGACCTCTTAAAAATAAAATACTTCCAAAGCAACTTGGCTTAATGGATCTGTGAACTATCTTATCAGAAGCTGAGGCTGAGGTTTAGTATGTTGAAGATGAACTTAATTTGGATTGTTGGATGTTGGGAGGGGTTGGGTCAAGAGCTCTATGACTGGGAAAAGAATTGGCCTCTGATGACACTTTATTTCCAGTTCAGTATATTTGCGTGCATGAGTCATCTTTTCTCATATGTTGGGTTTTAATCTTTGTCCAGTCTTCCAAAATCTAACTCACTTTGGTCTTTATATGAAATCCCTATTAATAGGAGGAGATCTGTCAAAGGAAATAGTTAACTAGTAAAGCTTTCTTTGCCTCTTTTCTTTTCTCCTTCTCCTTGACCTCTCTGCAGCCAATATTCCTCCTTGAAATTCTCTTCCCTCTAGGTTTACGAGACATTGCTCTCTCCTCATTCTCACCCTAATGGTCCTTTCTGACTTCTCCTCTGTCTCCTTTGCTAGATCATCTTCTTCTTGTTAACTACAGGTGTCCCTCAGGATTCTACTTCTCCTTCTATACTACTTCACTCAGTGATCTTATCAGCTCCCATAAATTTTATTACCTTCTCTATGCTGATAATTCTCCAATCTACCTGTCTTGGCCCAGACTCTCTGCTGACCTCCAATGTCTCATTTCCAACTGCCTTTCAGATATCTTGAACTGGATGTCCAGTAGACATCTTAAACTTGAACTCAGTTTCCCTCTAAACCCTTCCAATCACCCCAAAACTTCTCTATTACTGGTAGAGGGTGACATCATCCTCAGTCCCTCAGGCTTGCAAACTGGAAGTCATCTTGGATTCCTCACTATCTATCTTTCAATCCCCCCCACCCATCAAAGCTGTTGTCAAGGCCTGTCAATTTCACCTTTGCAACATCTCTCCAATATGCGCCCTTCTCTCTGACACAGCCATCGCTCTAGGGCAGGCCTTTGGCACCTCATGCCTGGATTATTGCAATAGCCTGATGGTTGGCCTGTCTCAAGTCTCCCTTCACTCCAGTGCATCTCCAGCCACTAAAGGGATTTTCCTAAAGCACAAGTCCTATCATGCCATGCCCCTCCTTGGTAAGCTCCAGTGGCTTCCTTGTGGTCTCCAGGATCAAATACAAAATGCTCTGTTTGGCATTTGAAGTTCATCATCATAAGCATCAGAAGCCCCTCCTACCTTTCCAGTCTCTCCAACATGCTCTCTTCAATCCAGACAAGATGCTCCATCTCTTGCCTCTGGGTATTTTCTCTGGCTGTCTCCTCTGCATGGAATGCTGTTCCTCCTCTGATCCAACTATGGATCTCTGGCTTCCTTTAAGTCCCAAAGTCTCACTTTCTGCAGAAAGCCTTTCCCAAACTCTCTTAATTTCAGTGTCTTCTATCAATTATTTCCTATTTATCCTGTCTCCAGGATACATTTGCATACATTCGTTTGCATGTTGTCTCCAGCAGCAGATTGTAGGCTCCTTAAGGGAAGAGACTTTTTTTCTCTTTTAGTATCCAAAGTAACCTGTAGCCTTAAGGCAGCATATGGCCTTCTAAGGTCTTTGGATGCAGCTTTTTGACTGAGTCCAAGTTTTACAGAACAAATCCTTTAAAATATTAAGGGGATTTATTCTGTGAAGTTTGGATTCAGTCAAAGGGCCTTAAGGGCCTAGAAGGCCACATGTGGCCTTGAGATTGCAGGTTCCCCATCAGTGAACAGAGAGGCATTATACGTAGAGAAGTACAGAGAGCTTGTCTGGGTGTCAGAAAGACCTGGATTCAGATTTTGCCACTGACCATGGTCAAATCACTTAATCTCTCTTTGTCCCCATACAACTCTCTAATACTATAAATTGAAGATCAGATCCTAATTTCCATTAGTAGAAGGAGTTTCTTCCCTGGGTCTCCCCTATCTTAATGAAATCACAGATTTAGTTGTTCCCTTCTTCCTTTGGCCACCCCCCCCCCCCCCCAAAGATGTAGAAAACCATGAAATAGCCCATCTTAAAGTTCATCTTTGTCCTAGAAATTTCCAGGCATCTTAGTTGGTTCAGTCCATTCACCTCATGCCCTGTGGATAGGAGCCTTTCTTCTGCTCTTCCTCAGTAAGGGTACAGAACTTATAATCAGAGAATGGTAGAACCATTCTCCTAGGCAGGAGCAAGAAAAATAATTATACTTTGTATATGTAAAGTGGTATTTCATGTTACAGATAACTAAAACTCTAAAAACTTCATGTAGTTGTTCCAAAAAGGCTATGCCTGGGTGGGGTCTCAGGCCTTCTGAAGTTCAGCCCAGTGCTGGCGTTATATGCAATTATCTCCTCAGCTGCGGGATGTGTTGAGGTGACACATGGTGTTGGAGAACACAATAGATGAACCATTCTGGCAATGTGCTTCTTCAACTGTTCTCTGCCTCTGACCTCTTGTGGGCCACTGGAGCACAGCAAGTAAACTGGATGAGCTGTGCTTTTTAAAAATCTATTCCGTTGGGAAATGGGGGGAGAGGGAAAGACGATACACACTCTGAGGAAAGGGAATAAGGATTTATTTAGAACCTACTCCTTGCCAGGCACTATGGTGTTTTGTTTTTTTGTTTTTTTTTTTACAAATATTATCTCTTTCAACCCTAACAACAATCCTGTATGGTGCTGTTATTCCTCATTTCACAGTTATGGAAACTGAGGCAAACAGGTTAAGTAAATTGCACAGGTTGCTCAGACATAGCTAAGGCCACATCTGAACTCAGGTCTTCCTGTCTCTACGTTGCAGGGCTCTACTTACTGTGCCACCTATGTCCCTCCTTTCCCCTGTTTCATAGAAACATCTCTTATGCTAACAGCTTTTTCTTGTACAGGGAGACAGTAGGCTGCAATGTGTTTCAGCACAAAATGGTTCAAGTTCATGACAAACATGGGTCACAGAAAGGTAAAAATGACAGCTAAAATTCTGGATAGCAGTACCCCATAAGATTCTACCAGGAGAGTACTCATTCTCTCCTGGGAGGTCAAGGTATAAGGAGTATTTTATCACTATTCAACCATCACCAAGCACAGGCAGTACAATGGATGGCACCTGGAGCCAGCTCAAAGACTGGATGGCAGTCATTCCTGTGACCAAATTTCAACCTGACAGCAATCTGTACATTATTAACCTTATTTCTACCCTCTCTCAACTGAAAGAACAGTCATTCATCCAACAAACATTGATTGAGTGTTGGTTATGTGCAAGGATCGGTGCCAGGCACCCGGAGGCACCCAATGATGAATGTGCCATAGAGTGGATGTTTTCATAGCTTCAAACTGTTTCCCAGAATGGTTGGACCAATTTATGGCTCCACCAGAAGTGAACATTGTTGTTGCCATCCTCCTACGATCCAACAATTGCTAGTCATCTTTGTTCATCTTTGCTCATCCCATTAGATCATCAACTTCCTGAGGGTGAGGGTAGGGACTGCCTTTTTCTCTGTTTTGTATTCCCAGCACTTAGCACAGTGCCTGTCACATGGCAGATACTAATAAATGTCTACTGATTGACTGATGGATGGTTGTAAGGTGTAACCTCACAGTGATGTCTCTCTACAGCCTCAAGGAACTTGAGGTCTAATGGGGAAACAAATTCAGTGTAATGCTAAGTGTGACAAATGCCACGAGAAAGGCAAAAATGTTCCAAACATCACATGAAAAATGGAAGAAGAGTAGGATTTCAACCTAAAGAAATGTGGGTTAGAAGGGATTGAGGAGTCTAAGCAAGGGCACTTTGTCACAGAACACACAGGCCAGGGAATCAACCTTGGATTGCTGAGAAAATCAAACCCCAAAGGAAGTGGAAAGGCAAAGGAAGTTCAATCATAAGGACTTAGGCAGGTGCAGCAGGGTTTTTAAATCCTTTTATTCTGGCAAGCTGTGACAAATATAAGCCCAGATAAGGAAGCTAAGGCACAGAGGACTAATTAAGTCAGTCAGAGAACTGTCACCCAAAAGTCCAGCCCAGGCTCTGCTGACCAGGCTGCTCTGCCCTATCCTTCCTTTCAAAGATCTGGTGATGAGTCATCAGATAATGGGGCTTTAGTGCTAAAAGGCCTTTTCTGTGCTATCTAAACCCATCTGGCTGAAAGTAGCAGAGGCGTGCAAAAAGGGCACTGGATCTGGAGTTAGAAAAGATCGTTTCTGAGATTTACCAGCTGTGTAATCATGAGCTAGTCATTTAATTCCCTAAGTCTCATTCAGATTGGGATAATATACTGTAGTATCTACCTAGTGAAAATCAAATGAGATAACTGCAAGATATTCTAAGTAAAAAATTGTAAGTAAATCGCAAGCTTTGCAAACCAGAAATACCACATAAATGTCAATTATTATGGTCTTGATGATCTTTGTGATGCAGCCATGGGGAGGGGCTGTAGCATAGTCTATCCAATGATAGATTAACCCCACTATGATCAATTCTGCTAAGAAGTCCAACCCCTAATGATAGATAGATTAACCCCACTCCCCAAGGTGGCTGAGACTCTGTGAGAAGCCTTATTCCGTAATATTCTGTAAGAAGAGTGGCTGGGGAAGCTGAGGAATGAGTATTGCAGGAAAGCTATTGAAACCACAGGAAACTCTGGGAGATATTAGGTGTGGGAGGGACCTACTGAGAGAGGTCTATGATAAAGTTCAACGAAGGGATGCACAGACAAATGAAACTGAAGCAACACAAAGGAATGTGCTAGAGGATTATTTTGTCAATATATCCCAATCTTTTTTTTTCTGAAACCTTGTGAACTTGTAAAATGTTCTCTATTTATCTAGATATCAATCTTTCAGTCATCTATCCATTCATATTCCTTTGATTTTTATCTAAATATTTTTCATTAAACACAGATAAGTATTATTAAAAAGAGAAGTTATCAGTAAAATCATTAATTTGGGTTATTAACAAAAAATAAGGAAGTCAATGGAACAAGGTTGATGTGTTCCTTTCCAAGCATTCCCTTTGGAACAATATCTAGTCATGTGACTTTAAACTATAATGGAAAGATTTAAGGTATGAAGGTTGGGCTGCCCTTTCTCTTTTGCCCCCATTCATCTCCCATTCACATTCAAAGGGGTTGAAATGATAAGAAAACCTAGTTTTGGTTTTAATTGGCTGATTTTATTAAATATTAGAGATTTTAATGTTATATAATGTCCCCAAGTGAGACTATGGAAAACCACACACTCTTGCTCACAGAACTCACACTCAGTCTTCCACTTTCCATGGGAAAATAAAGAGATTCTTCAAGGTCTTCACAGAAGGATCTGATTGGGCAATACCAACTCCTTTGGGTCCAAGACTGTGTCCAGTGTTAGTGAAGGATTCCCAAAGCTTCCATCTTTGGGACTGAAGTGATTGTTGAGAGGCCAAACTGATACATTCAGGGAACAGCTGTGATTGGAAATTCTCTTTCAAACCAAAAACACACAAGCCAAACAGAAGTAAATCCTTATTGTTCCGGGACTGGAAAAGATTCTATGTACGTTACGTTGCTAAGCTCTGAAAACAGTTGGTGAAAATACTCCCAAATCTCTGTAGTGAACTTCAAACCAGCCCCTACCACAGAATGCTATTCTCAATTACAATTTCCTCACAAGAAAGCAAAAGATTATTTTATATTCTCATTGGTATCCCCTCAAACCACCCCAAGGTTTATCCTCAAGGAGGCTTCTCCATAACTATATTCTTACCTTATCCAAATCCTAGTTTTACTAGATGCATCTCAAAAGGGTGTGGACTTGGGGGTTCTGTCACACTAGATGCTACAGGGCTGGATCCCAGATGATCAGTTCTGCTAAGAAGTCCAAGGCTTCCTGTGCTCCAAGCATGGGGAAGGTGGGTAGCCACATTCAGGGCTGTATTCAGAGTATAAACAGAAGGGCTAGAGAAGGACCTCAAACCTTTAAGGGTTGGATTATTGTGCCCCAAAGCTGTGAGGAAGAGAAATAAGAACTATCATTCAATGAATAGGATCTTGGAGTTTTTTGTTTTTGGAGAAGCAGTGCGGCACAGTAGATGAGGCCTCAGAGGCAGGAATATCTGGGTTCAAGACCCACTTCTGTCACATAATGGCTATGTAACCTCTTGGAATCACAGGCAACTTTCTAAGATTATAAAGTTGCAAAAAAAGAATCACAGCATCACAGATTTGGGGCTGGAAAGGACCTTAGAGGTCACTAAATCCAACAATCTCATTTTACACATGAAGAAACTGAGGTGTAACCTCACTGTCCAAGGTAATACCACTAGGAAGTGTCTGAGACAGGACTCAGATTGGGCTCTTCTGACTTCAAGCTTAGTGCTTTTAGCCACAATAGCAACTAACGTGTGGGACCCTAAGGGACACATAACACAGATTTGCTTCCCCCAGTATACCAATTGTACCGCAATCCTCCTGACACTTGGAGGATGCCTTATCAATGACATGCTACTCCCTAGAGCTCAAAGAAGGAAGATACAAGGTGTAACAGCACGTCATAACACAGTGACGAGGCCTTCTCACCATGGACTGGAACAATGAGCACTGTAGCGGAAAGATTACTGGACTAGAGTCAGAAGATCAGTGTTCTAATCCCAACTCTGTCATTGACTAGGTAAGTGACCTTGGGCCTACAACCTATAGGATCCTCTGTGAAAAATCGGATAATTCTTTATAGGGATTATAGGAATCAAGTGAACCAAGGAAAACTGATACTACTATCAAAGTATGAAATATAAAATAAAATAGTAAAAAAAATTGACATAAAGAAGGAACTACCAGTGGCCACTATCTTCTCCATCATCAGGGATAACTACCTTTGTATAGAGATAGCTGTTTCTTGGGAAAGGGAAAAATCCATCATTTTGACCATGCCACGCGGGCTGGATCCAATGATTCACTCCAATTCCTTTAAGGAACTGTGGGTGAGACATGTAGAGGGGCTAAGGCTAACTGTACCTTCCAGCTGTGCTGAGAAGAGCATCTTCAGCCTTTTCTGAGCTGGCTCATTCCCTAGAGCAGCTGATTGCTGGTAATATCTCATGGCCTCTCCTAGGTTCTTCTGGACTCCAAGGCCCTTTTCATAGCAAATCCCCACATGGTACTTGCTCTGAGAATCCTAAAAAAGACACACAGACACACACATGCAGGATTGTAGATGCAGGACATGTTAAAGCAGAAGAGAACAAAGGGTGTGAGAGTGAGCAATTTTCACCCATGTTGTATAAAGCAAGAACCAAGACGCAGCACTGACACGATCAATGAACCATCACCACAAAAACAAATCTAAGGTTATCAAAGAGAATCTGAGATTAGAGCCAGCCTGGTCCAAAGAAGACAGAGCCAGAGATTACCTATAGAGGGACTGAGTGCCTGTGGTCTGTGGAGAATCCCTCACTAGGAACTGTGAGAGACTAGAAAGACAAATAAAGGATAAAGCAGCCAACCTGAATCGTGGAAAATCTGAAGAAAGGCAGCCAGCTATGTTTATTGTGACAGGGAATGAATTGAACACACACAGATTATGAACATTCTAAAAAACTGTGTAAATATATCCTGAAATATGATGTACTGTGGGGCTTACAGCTAAGAAGTTTGAGTAAAGAGCACCTCTTTAGGATGCTAGAAATTAAAGCTCCTACAACCTTGCCTGAGGCCAGTTTTATAAGAATTAATGTTTGGGAAAAAAGCTCTCCTAATGAATAAAAACTGGCCTTACATAGTACTTTAAGGGTTCCAAAGCACTTTAGATAGGCTACTTCATTTGACCTTTATAAAAATCCCATGAGGTAGATACTATTATTATCCCATTTTACAGATGAGGAAACTGAGAATGCTTAAGGGATTTGCCCAGGGTCATGTGTCTAGTAAGTATCTGAGGCAGGATTTGAATTTTGGTTTTCCTGCCTCCAACTTCAGCAATCCATCCACTGTAGCATCCGGCTTCTCCCCACCCCCCACCTGAAGCCAGAAATGGGGTCTACTTTATAATACGTGAGAGGCCGTGTGGAGTACTGAAAAAAGGCATGGGGGTGCAAGTCCTACCTTTAATCCATTCTGGCTGTATGACCATGGGTACTTGCTCATTAAAGCCCCAACATGCTACTATACTCCCCCTCCCACTGCCCCTAGGTAATTCTCTCTGACCATTCTCCAAGTTACAGGACAGATACGTACTGGCACTGGGAGAGGGAGCTTCCTGAGTGAGACTTTTCTACCCAATGAATGCCTAACCAGATAAAAGGACAAAGTACTTACAAAATACAACTCTACCTTCAAGCCACACAATAAATACTGGAGGTCTGGTTTTGCACTTTCTTAAAGGTATTTAAATATCTTCTGAGTCAAATGATGTCCTACGAGACTGTGATGTCATAGAACAGATGCCTGGTCTAATACTAAGGACCTGTTAGGAGAGTTCTAGCCTTGCGTACTGCTTCCACAGTTACATAAGAGGCTCTCACTGGATTGCGATTAGCCAAGGTGACAGACGGATCCCTGTCGGTCCATCTTCTTGGTGTTCCTTCTTAACTTATACAACTGGAGAGACTCCTCACACTTGCATATTAAAATTCAGGTCCATTTCAACCCAGATACGCTTTTGTAAGGTTCTTTGAGAGTAAAGACAGGAACTGAAGGAGATGGTGGTCAGTAACTTAAGACACCTTCACCAAATGAAACTGAAAAGAAATTCTCTTGCCCAACAATGCAGGGCAAAGCTGCCTGGGTGCTGACCAAGAAATGAAGGAAGAAAAGGCCATGGGCATGGGGAGACTGCAGGACAAGCTGATTCCCTAGACATCACTGAAGCTTGGCCCTGCCTGCTAGTACTCTTTCCCACTGCTTGCCTTTCCTTCCCTTGCCCTCCCAGAGCTCCAGAGGTCCCAATCAAGGCCCCTATGTTCCTCCCCCACTTACCCCATTACTGGCTGCAAGCCAAAGGTACTTCACGGCTTTGTGTTGATCCTCAAACGGTTCCTTGGTAAACAGCACCCCCAGATAGGCTTGAGCCTAAGGCAGAATAAGGAGATGGGACATCTCAATCCCTGTCATGCTTGCCCTCAGGGACCCTCCTACCTTCGGACAGGAGCCTTACCTCTTTCAGGCCAGCATCAGCGGCTTGCTTCAACATGGCCACTGCTCTCTGCTTATCAGCTTCCCTCACTGGGACTTGGTTACTCAGCAAGGACCTGGCATAGCGATACTGAGCCATTTGGTGGCCCTTCTGGGCAGCAAGCTGGTAATAAAAAACTGCCTGGCACAAATTGACAGGCACTACATTCAGTTTCATCTCTGGAAGGTTCCCCTGTTACTGGGTGAGAGACTCTCCCCAGGCTGTTCCTTATTCTCAATTGGGTCAGGGCTGTTCTCCACAGTGTGAGATCAGACTTTCCCACCCAGCTTTGATCCCTCTTAGCAACCTGGCACAGAGGAGGAGTGGGGATCCATCACAAGGCTTCACTTGCCTTGTTGATATCTTTCTGGGTCCCTTTTCCATGCTCGTGACACAGGCCGACATTAAACTGAGCTTTGCTGTAGCCCTGGTCCGCAGCCTTCTGGAAGTAAGAGTACGCTGCTTCGCAACTGCCACTTCTCATATTTTCAGTCCCTGTAGAGATCACAGGGCAGAGGAAACAATATCAAATTCCCACATCTGCCAAAGGTCCCATGGACCCAGAGTACAAACTGCCTGATGATAGGTCCCTTCTTAGGCCTGATCCTAAAAACGTAAGGGAAAACAGAGAAAGAACAGACCACATTCAAATGGCAAACCCATGTTCACGCTGATGTATGCTTTTTCCTTCTTCTTCAACTATCAGGGCTCAGCTCAATTCTCAATTTCTCTAAATAATTTCCACCCAAAGCAATATTCCCCTTTTCTCAATTCCTAGTCTTTTCTGTTGGTACCACTGCGGTTAGGGTTAGGGTTAGGGTTAGTATAATGCCTGCCATTGTTACTTGACAGTTACATGTTATGCTCAGAAGAGATTAGCCTCTACTCAAATCAAAGGTGATGATGCAAAAGCGAGACACATTTAACCACCAATTTAACTCCACAGCCACCATCTTACTTACTCTAAGATCTTTTGGCAGGACTGACAAAAGCCCACTCCTTCCAGGCACAAAGAAGGGAGTTGGGAGGAGAAAGTGACAAAAAGAAGAGGCAGTCTCTACCCTGACAATTTATCTATGGATTTAACCCCAATGAACAGGAGGGTTCCCTGGTTTCCTAGGAATTCTGAGACTGTGCCCCATGTTTAGTCACTTTAGGGCATGGTGTAATGACCTGGATGTTCTAGGTGTAGGCACAGGCTCTGTGAGTACTTGTGGAAGTTGTATGTGGTTTCATCCATGGCTCCTGCTTTTTCATGACTTATACTAGGGAATTTAGCTCCCCTATTCAGAGTTTCAACATTTCAGCTACTCCAGAAAACCATTCAATTACCTTTTGTGTCCTCTCCCTTTTTCAATACCCCCACCTCATCCCAGGGTGGCAATCAGTTACCGAGGAAATTGAGGGCGATAGAAACACTGAGCTGGAATTGCTTCTGCAAAGATGACATGGCTTCCTCTAAGGAAAGAGGCTCTGTTTCCTCCTGCTCCTGAGTAACAAATGGCCAGAAGGATCAGTTTGGGATAGTCAAGACAGATCCCTCCCCAGACCCTGAGAATGCCCCAATTCCCTCTTCAGGGGATAAATATAAGCCTCTGAGTGGCAACATCTCACCAATACCTGTCTCTCTCTGGTGGTATGACACTGGCCTGTTCCAGTCACATCCAAGAAAGCAATCCCAACAGGTTCTGGGAAAAGACCAGAGACATACAGCTATATATATATATATATAGCCAAAGGAACGAGTTCTTTGCTCTGATACATCCTATTTCCCAGAGGTCAGGAAGCATGCAGTTACAAAGGGATGTCCATTGACCTATCCTGGGGCACTGACCAGCACAGACTTTCCCAGACCTTTGGACCTCCTGTGACTGACTCCAAGAGACACTAGTTCATTACCTGCTTCGCAGGAACCCCTAAGTCTGGCTGTCCTTGTGGAGCTATGGGAAGCAAGGCTCTCAGGCTGAGGGTGTTGAGGGTCAGGTCCTTTCTGCTCTTCTGTGGGTTCCTCAAGGCAAGTGCGGAAAGGGGTTGGGGGATTACTTGTAGGGAGAATGTTTTTCTTCAGCCCTAGAAAATGCCAGGGAGAAAGTGGTAAGGCATAAAACATATGTAAAGTCCTGCCCAGAGCTGGACTGCAGCCTTTCATTGTGTTTTAAGGATGCTTGGGCAGAAATGAACCCTGTATTCTGATGTCTCTATGACACTTAGGCTTTCCTGGTACTTCCTATCTCTGGCTACTCCTTCTCTGTCTCCTCCTAAAGAATCACCACTGAAAGGGGTCTTAGATGCTATTTATGCAAACTGTCCTCCCAATGCAGGAATCCTTTCTATGACATCCCTGTCAGGGATAGAACAGTTGAACACTCATTTTTAGAGAGCTGTCAGAACACTTCCTAATATTGAGCCCAAACCTATCTGTCCATAACTTGTGTCTAATACTAGTTCTACACCCCAGAGTCATATAAAGTAAGTCCATTTCTTCTTTCACAATAACAGAGAACCCATTCCCTTCACCATGCAGAAAGATATATGTCCATTAATAAATGTACTTTGGGCACAACTGTTCAGTGATCTGAATCCATTCAATTATACCTAGCCCACATTTCTCCAGGGCTTCCACAGATCAGGAGGGATAACACTAGCTGCCTTGGAGAATTCAAGATAAACAATGCTTTTTTGGCATCCCTGTTACTTAGTAAACTTATGAAAAAAGAAATCAAGTGAGTTAGGCATGACTTTTTTTTTAGTGAACCCATAATGATTGAGGTGATGATTATTTCTTTTGGAATTTTGCTAAAGATTCATGTTAAGATGACTAGTCTATAGTTTTGGGAACTCATCATTTCCTTCCTTTTCCTCACTTTCCAACTTTTCATTTTAAAATCATTATCTGTGAATTTCCCCAAAAGGGTCCCTCTGAATGAAAGAGTATTTATTAAAAGCTTAGGATATGCTAAGCATTAAGGATACAAATAAAAAAGAGAGCCAAGTAGACCTCTCAAGGAGCTCACATTCTAATTGGGAGAGACAACACATATATGAGTGTTCTGTTACAAAGTGGATGGAAGAGTACTAAAGGGTTAGCTACAGGGCAAATAGTAAGGCCTGGGAATCCTTAGAGTGTACTGGCGGACAGATGGCAGTGCCTAGGGTCTTAGAAATATAGTGGTGGGGCAGATAGTAAGACCGAGTAGACCTTAGCATACAGCAGGAGGTCAGATGGGTCTAAGATCAAATGGCAGCCTTCTACCTATATGAGAGACTGTAGTGGGTGACCCTCCCTTTATCCAAGCAGCATGAGTAGCCATGTTTGTCTGGTAAGTTAGTGGGATATGAGGGGTTAGAGGAAGAGACCTAGGTGACCACCAGTGGGAAGCAAGGAGTGGCCTGGAGGACTGAAGTACAGCAAGGACTACAGACTTCCTCCCAAAAGGGAGGGGATAGTAGAGGTTTCAATGTCCATCTAGGTAGGGAAAGGGCTGGAAGGTTGTGGGTTAAGGGCTTCTGATTTCCTGTTTGTACTAGAACTTCAGGAAGAAATATAGGCCAAACAAGAGGGCTAAGAGAGTAGGAGCGGGGAAGGGAGACAGAACCCACCACTGCACCTGCTTCTTGCCTAAAGCACTGGATGGGACATGTAGCTTTTTTTCACATTTGTTCCTTTAGGGAGCTCATCCCTTATCATCTTAACTCTAAGTCAGATCTCATTACAATAAATTCCAGGAGACCATTCAAATTATTTGCCTACCTGTAATCTGATTGTATGGGATACTGCTTAATATATAGGGGCCACTGACTGAGGATTGAAATGGTGGGTGTATAAGATGGCTGATTTCTGTTCCTGACCTAAGAAACCCTGTGTTTGTCCCACACCAACTACTGTGGTATGAGAAACTAAAAATAAACGTGCCATAAAATAAAAAAAATTGGGAAGCCCTAGGGGTTGGTAGGAAGCTATTTTCCAAAGAAGGCCAGGTATATTACAATATTAACATTATAACGATAAACAATTTTAAAAAACTTAAGAACTCTAATCAATACAATGACTTATTGAGATTGCAGAGAATCAGTGGCTGAGAATGCTATCTACCTCATGTCAGAAAAGTTATAGGCTAATATGCAGAATGAGATACATTGTCAGCGTGGGAATTTATTTTGCTTGATTATGTCTATATTATGGGGGTTTTGTTTTCTTGGGAGGGGGAGGTAGGAGATAGAAAATAATAAATGCTTGATGATTGAAAAAAATACAAGTTAATATAAAGAAATATTTTTAAACAACAACCAAACAAAGGAGGTTGTCAGGACCCTCTGTTCAGCTCCCTCTTTTGGCTGAGTAGAAGAACTTTCAAGGGTGGAACTGTTCTACGCCCTGGGTGGATATAACTTTACCATGTTCACTTTCCTCTGACCTCATTTCTGACCCGCTAATGAGGAAGAGCTGATGGCTCTTTTCCTGAGGTGTGTCCTATAGCTACATCCTGGCCAAGAGGAACTCCAGAACCACTCCTTCTGCCTGTCTAAGAGATAACTTACACAAGTCTTGGCACAGCAAAGGGGAGAAACGGATCTGGTCCAGGTGACTGTGCCAAGAGCACTGCTCTTGTCCCTGGAAACCAGGTAACGATGCCTGAAATTGGATTTGCTTGGCCAGCTGCAGGGCCAGAACAGCCAGGGTTCCCTGAGAAAGAAAAAAAAAACCTGTCAGAAACCCAACTGGGTACAAGCAATAAAAGTGAATAAACTGGTCCCTCTGTAATTTAGATTACTGTAACAGACCATGATTTCCTGTTAGGACAATCCTGAGTTTACCCAACCCTGGAGGATGACTTTCTCACAAACATCTTTACATGACAGATGTGACTCAAAAACTGTTGAGACAATTTTGAAAATGTAAGGAAATAAGGTTATTCCTGTGCCTTGAAGGTCAAAAACATTCTCCTTGTTGGTTTATATATAAGGCTCCTATCCTTGATTGCTCAGATTAGTGAACAAAGTGCTGGGCTTTTTATTAGGGTTCCAGTGCCAGCTATAATACTCGCTTGTTTTGTAACCCTAAGCACAGTGCTAACCTTGCTTAACTGAAGGGAAAAGAAAGTGGGTTGGGGTGGGTGGAATTAATTCCCTAGCCCATCTTATTCCTCAAAGGGAGACTGTGTGAATTAGATACCACTCATGAGCCCTTGGAGCTCCTGCTTCCTAGAAGGGAATGGACTACAGGAGGGAGGAGTTATTTTTGCAAACAGATGCAGCCCACAGGGGTATTTGAGAGAATGGAATTGATGTGGATGGACTGGGGCCTGGATTACAAAACTAATAGTGACATCTTTCGCACCTAGAACACGGCTTCTTCATTTTGTTTTGTGTTGTGGAGCTCTTGGCAGTCTGGCGAAGCCTTTTGGAGTCCTCAAAATAATTTGTTGCCTAGATTCATCACTGAAGGAAATGCTAAATTTCAGTTAGTGGTAAGTGAAAATAATGATGTATTTTTGATTTTCCCATCCAAGTTTACGCAACCCTTGAAATTTATTGCTGGACTCCAGGTCAAGAACCCCTGACACAGGATAATGTATTACATGTAGCAGGAACTCAAGTTTGAACTGAATGGGTTCAGACTCAATGCTAAGACCTTGGTTGGGGGAGGTGAATGGAATGGGAATGAATTGTCTTGGCTTAAAATTGGGCCCAAACATCACGAGACACACCTTTACTTTCTGCTACTGTCTATGAAACCAAGAGACTTCTCTTATCTTCAGCTGAAGGATGTTTTCTGCACACATGCCTAATTCATTCCACATTGTTGTCATAGACCCTAGAAGGCAGACACACTATTCATATATTACTTCATTAGGCATAAAGTCTTGAAATCAAGACATGTTTATTAAAGACCTACCAGTCAGTACTGGCTAGTCACTGTCAGAGTACAAGGGAGACCAGAGTCATTGCCTTTAAAATTTTCTTTTTCTGATAGGGGAAGAACTCTTGTAGTACCAGTTTGTACAACTCGGCATAAACTCTCTTGTATTATTAGTTATCGTTTTTATGTTTAGGGCTGTTTTCCCAAATTAGACACAAAATCTCCTTGGGGATAGGCTTTTTAAAACTTCTTGGCATGTCTAGCACCTAAGCCAATCAATCTGCAAGTATTAAGGGTAAATGATAAAAAGAAAAGATTAAAAAAAGGAGAAGAAGAATAAAAGTAAACTGATACAGAAGATGAAAGTAGTGAATCACTTTAACAACTTTCTCAAAGACTGTTGTCCCTCCTTCCCTCTAACCCTTCCCCTTCATGGGCTATCTATACTTGGTCTAACAGTGACTAGTTGTATTGTAAAGTGCTTTTAGGTTTGCAAAGTGTTTTACATACATTATTTCCTTTGATTCAGATGATAAATTATTTGTCTACTCATAATGATGGCCCCATCATTTCGTCTCTTGGCTGTATTTCAAAATTTAGACCCTAGATATACCCTAGACAGATAGATGTAGGGAAGACATACCCATGAGATAGCATCCCACATTCTGTGACTGGACAGGCGACTTGAGATCCACTGGAATGCATTTTTCCAGCCTTGGTACCTCGGGCCACTGCCCACACCCAGGACATGGGACTCATGTCTAAAAAGAAATGAAAAGGAAACCTTCAGGGTCTGTTAAGTAGGTGGGGGTAGGGTCTTGGGGAAGGGTAGAGGCTATGTGGTAGGTTCCTTGGAAGTGGTTCTTATACTTACCTATTATGGATGGGCACAGGGATGGACTGTGGTGACCAAGTAATTTGGGGCTCATCCTGACTGGGTACCCCAGGAGTCACACCACGAAGGCTGTGCTTAGGCAGATGTAGGGCTAAGAAGAGAGAGATGTGGCCAGTCAGCAACTCAAATGTTGAGGATAACCTCTGCTTCTATTGGCCCCTGGCTCTTGAATCATATAAGGAAAGGGCACGAGCAGTGGTACCCTAAGACAGTTGGAAAAAGTTGACCCAAATCCCAAGGTCCTAATGACCTCGTCCTGATTCACTAGCTTTCTTTTCTAGCCCTAGCCTCCCTCCATCTTGTTCTCCTTGACACTTAGGACCTGCCCTTGACT
This sequence comes from Bettongia penicillata ogilbyi, assembly GCA_023548195.1. Classification (NCBI taxonomy): domain Eukaryota; kingdom Metazoa; phylum Chordata; class Mammalia; order Diprotodontia; family Potoroidae; genus Bettongia; species Bettongia penicillata. The sequence continues at coordinate 3,491,497 of JAJHZJ010000197.1, forward strand.
CTGGCCTTTTCCTCTATGGCTTCCTCTATTTGATAAGGAAGAAGGGAATAATCATTTATTTTTATATTAATTTCATCTAACTATATAAAGTATCCCTCTTCCCGGCCACCATCCCATAGTTTGATTAGTTAAGAACGCTAAACTGGAAAAATCAAAATTTAATTGCTGAAAGCTTCCCATACACTATGGAGTTTTTGCAAGAGATTCCCAAATATCTCACTGGGTTGACTGATGATGGTTATGTACACTAATAAAAATGATCATATCATAGTGTGTTTAAAGTTTACAAAACGGTGTTGTGAGCTAAGCTGTTTAGGTGTTACGTTCATTTTACATGAGGAAACCAATCCTGAAAAAAAAAGTCAAGAAATTGGCCCAAGGTCACAAAGGTAAAATTCTGTCCCAGCTGAACTCCACCCCCACGTGGCTATCCCCGCCCCTTTCTCAAGGCCCCACCCACTGCCGGATTGGCCCCGCCCATTCGATGATGGCAGGGCCCCTCTCGGCCTTTCGCCACGTTTTCCGCTCTAACTCGTCCTACAGCTGCTGGGGCTCGGCGACATGACGGAGATAAGATCCCTGTCCCTGCTCGGAGTCCCCTCACCTCGGCCCAGGATCCCTGGGAGTCGCCACATGTTGTTACAACCACAAAGCGAGGTGCGGAGAGAACACAGTCCAAACGCAGAAAGAGCCGCATAATCGCGGCGGCGGCTCCCGGGGAGGGAGTACAGCCGGAAGTATCCCAGTCGGCCAATCAGAGAGCTGGAAAACGACCGGAAGGAAGCGCTCACCGAGAGGAAGGGAAAGGTGAAAGGGCGGTAGGCCTGTTCCGGAGGTGACTCCGGGCCGGGTCTAGGTTAGATGCCGCGGCCTTAGCTTCATTCCTCAGGTATCATTCTCCCTCCACCTCCGTCTTTTCTGCAGAGTGGCTGCCGAAGGGACTGGAGAAAGCAGTGTCACCGTCAGCCCCGAGAGGCGGCGGGAGGAAAGGCCTTGATTTAATGGGGCCTGGCGGGTGGGGGAGGGGGGCGTGGTCGGGGAAGCTATAGGGGTTTGAAGTTACCGAGGTCCGGAGAGGAGTCACTTGCTCCGTGTCAGAGCCCCTACCCGCGACTGTAGGGTATGGGGGAGACGGAATCTCCCCCTTCTTCTTTGCCTCTTTAAATCCAACTTAAATTTTCAAGCCCCATCCAAATGCCATCTCCTCTAGGAAACTTTCATTTGGAAAAAAGAAGCCTCCCTTTATCCCCTCCCCGCCAGCTCTAGCTGATCTCTCCCTCAGCTGCACCCTGTGTTCCTTATATGCATTTACAGCATTCCAGCTTTTATTGTAATCATGTGTGTACCTGGGACGGCCTCCCTCCCCCTTTGCTTCCTGAATTTCTAATTATCCTTCCAGCTTAACTCAAATGCTATCTTCTCTAGGAAGTTTTCCCTGGTTTCTTTGACAGTAAGAATCTTCCCCTGAGCATCTCAGAAAACACTTTATTTTGTATCTCTTTATTATAGTTATTCTACAGATACACTGTAACCATACGTTTTAATGTCTTCCCCTACTAAAACTAAGCTCCAAGAGGAGTAACTACTACTTTTTAATTTATTTTTTATTTCCCTTCTGAATATGATCGTTAAATAAACACTTGCTGAACTGAGTTTTGTAGATGTCTAAATCTGGCGACTTTTTCTGTTTTGGTATTTTTTTATTTCTCTGTCCGTTTTATTTACCCTACTGATTGCTACCCCCTTCCCTCTTCCTGGATACTTTTTCACCCTAACCTTCAGTGATACTGCCCTCGCCTGGTTTCTTTGGTTGCTTCATAGTTCTCTGCCCTCTAATCCTGCTTTTCATTGCTTTGCCCTTACTCTGTACTCCCTTTAAACTCTCCCTCTCTTGTGCATCTGTTCATTTATTGCTTCTTTTCATATGACTACCAAATCTATATATCTGTTCCTAATGCTGTACTTGAACTCCCAGCTCTGAATCTCCTACTGCTGGCTGCTGGACATCTTCACTTGGGTGGCCCACTGGAACCTTCAACTCTATGTAGTAGAGTAACAAATAATGGGAAGTTCTATTCTGGATCTGATTTTAACCAATAAGGAGAAACAATTTATTACATTGGAAATATTGGGGACATTGTGTGATGGGAATAATTCTAATAAGTATAACAAAAAGCACAAAATTTCCTGTCACATTTTGCGATAGAGAAGAAAAATGTTGAGAATAGTCTGACAATGCATTGTATAGATTTAGTATAGAAGTATAGATTTCAAAGGTTCAACAAAATTCAGTCATTTGACAAATTTATTTAGTACTGCTAGGATGCCAGGCACTGAACTAAGTGCTTACCATACAAAAAATAGAATAAAAATCCCTGCCCTCAAGGAGTATACACATTGTAATGGAGGCCAAGTGGAAATAACGAATCACGTAGAAGATACATAAAGAGTAAGTAAAGTCAATCTAAAAGAGGAAGGCATATGTTAGGATGCCAGGAAATAAAATTCTTCTGATAGTTACTCCAGGTGCAAGAGAAGAGAGCTTGAGATCCATTAGAACATCTTCAGCTTATGGTACATGGCTTCTCTGTAATGGATGGGAAACTCTCAAGAATCAAAATTTGAATTTGCAATTAGATGTTCTTAATCAAACTATTGGATAGGGAGGAAAGAGGGAAGCTTTATGTGGCTAGGTGAAATAATAAACCAAATTCATTTGGAGGAACAAAAGGTCTAGAAAATCAAGAAAAATAATTCCAGACCTTAAATTATATTGCAAAGTAGTTATCATAAAAATTGTCAGTGTTAAATATAATATGTTGAATATATTTATTTAAAAAATAAAGAAGTAGATCACTGAAAAAGGCAGGATAAGCAAGAATCAGAAATAAACTCAATAGCGCAGCAGTAACCTAAGAACATAAATTATTTGGGGAATAAGTATTTGATAGCTGGGCAAACTGGAGAGCAGTTCGGTAAAAGATGGATTTATACTGATATTTGATGCTATGCAACAAGAGTTCCAAATGAATGATCAACTTAAATATAAAAGTTCACATAAAAATTAAGGGAAAATAGATGGAGATAACATTTTACAACTTAACTGGAGGGGAAATTTTTAAGGCTTAAAGGATATAAAAGAGAAAATGGATAATTTTGATGGTGTGAAACGGAAAAGATTTTGTGAGCAAGATCAGTACAACTAGGAGAAAAAAAGGAAACAGTTGATTGGGGGAAAACACTTTTGTATCAGATATTTCTGATAAGGGTCAGGACATATGGGGAATTAAATGCACAGACAGGAACAAATGTTATTCCTCAAACATAGCAACAAAGAGTTCTCAAAAAAATTGCAAATTATTAGTGTGGAGGAGCACAGGTGGTGGAGTGTTAGGAAGCAGTACAGTGAACTCCCCCAGACAAACTCCTCCAAATATTGCTCTAAACTAAATCTTGTTTGAGGAAATCCAGAAAAAGAGTGAATCTTCTGTCTAGGCCATCTTGGCCCTGAAGACAGGGTTACACTGAGCATGCTGCATTCAAACATCCCAGTGCCCAGGAAAAGGTTGTGCATGAGGGGAAGACAAGGTTCCAGACCCATACAGGAGCACTGTGCCAGGGACAGGTGTCAAGTGGCAACATTTTTGTCCACTACCCAGTTCTAGGTCACAGATTCAGTTTGGACTGAGAATATATCCTGTAGAGGGAGGTGGTGTTCCTAGATAGGAAGAGCCTAAGCAGCGTACAGAAAAAAGAGCAAGTTCAGAAGCCAGTAGCAAACAGTGTGGCTCAGACTCCAAGTGACTCCATTTTCAATATCTAACCTAGCCTACAGAGAAATGGTCAGGGCAGGAATCCCAGAACAAAGGGGAGCCGATAGTTCTACCACTCTGTATCAATTGTTTTCTAGTTAGCTGAGAGGGGAGAAGGTTAATCTAGTGTGCAAATAGAACCAAATCCAGGTCAGGAACTTGGAGAGCTCAGACCACCAAGGTTGCAGCAATCAGACTTTGCTCTAGACCAGACCACTTAAGGAGCGCTAAACTAAACTTGTAAGTACTCAGCCTGTTCCTGAAATCCAACACAAGACTCAATACTCCCAAGAAAGCAGAAACAGAACCAGCTAAGACCTCCCCTCCAGAAGCGAGGCAAAGTCCAGACCCTAACCTCAAGTGCAAAGTCAGGAAGTAGATGGGAAGAATAGACAAACAAAAAAAGAATCCTGCTATAATGAGCAGAAATACACAAGACACAAACAGAAGAGCATGATTCCAAAACATCTACAAGCAATACCTAAGAAAAAACCCACAAACTCAACAAGAATTCCAGAAAAAAAGAAGCAAGAGATAAATGTTTTTATAAATGTAATGAAAGTACGTTAGGACAAAATTGAAAAAGAAATAAGAATTATGGAAGAAAGATTTGGAAAAAGAATAAACAGTTTGGCACAAGAGGTACCAAACCTTGCCCAAGCAACAAAATCCTTGAAAATTAGAATGTACCAAATGGAAGCCAATGTTGCCACAAGGCAACAAGAAATGTTAAAACAAAATCAAAAGACTGACCAAATAGAAGAAAGTATAACGGGATCGCATAGCAAAAACAACTGTCCTGAAAAAGAGACCAAAGAAAAAAAAAATTTAAAAATCATTGGACTATTTGAATTCTATATCCAAAAAAAGAGCCTAGACACCATATTTCTTTTTAATTTTTTATTTATTTTGTTAAATATTTATCAATTATATGCAAAAAAATTTAACATTCATTTTAAAAAATTGTGAGTTCCAAATTCTCTCCTTCCCTCCCATCCCTCTTCTACCTAGGCATCATATTTCAAGAAATCTTAGAAGAAAATTACCAAGATCTCTTAGAACCTGAGAATAAAATGGAAATAGAAAGAATCCATTGGTCACTCTGTGTACGTGCACACACATATGGTGACCAATGATAATACAACATACACACATACATAGACATATATATAATATATATGGTATATATATGCCTATGTATGTATGTATGTATGTATGTATACATACATACTGTCAGAAAGAAAGAAATCAAGTACTGAGGAGCCATAGTGAAAATTATGAACAATTTAGTGACCCCTATTATAAAGGAGAGGAGAATTTAGAATTTGATATTCCAGAAGCCAAATGATATGGGCTTACAGTAGCCAATAACTTACCCAGAAAAACTGTGTATAAAGCTATGGGAAAAAAATGGACCTTTAATGAAATGGAGGATTTACAAGCATTCCTGATGAAAAGACCAGAGCTGTAGAGAAACTTTCAAGTTCAAATTGAGGAGTGAAGGGGGACATCAAATGGTGAGTATAATGATGATAAAAGACTAAACTAGAATAAACTACTTACATTCAAATGTGGGGAAATGATAGTGCTCCCTCTGAACCCTATCATCATCAGGGTATTTAGAAATAGTCAGATCAGACAAGGCCTGGTAGAGGTTCAGTTAGTTATGTCTTAATGAGCTTAAGAAAAGAGGGGCAGCTAGGTGGCACAGTGAATAGAACACTGGCCCTGGAGTCAGGAGGATCTGAGCTCAAATCCAGCCTCAGACACTTGACACTTACTAGTTGTGTGACCTTGGACAAGTAACTTAACCTGGATTGTCTTGCCTTCCCCCCCTACAAAAAAAAAAAAAAAGAATGAAAAGAGGGGAAGAGTCATACAGTGGAAGCAGGAGAGAGGAAGGATAGGGGAAATTATAATTAGGGTGCACAAGTAGACAGCTATACAAAAAGAAGGTAATGAGAAAAAGTGGCTGCCACTTCAACCACACTCATCTGAATTGATTGAAAGAAGAATTATACATACATACCACATATTGTTGGATATACATTTCCATATACATTTCACTCCACAGGAACATAGGAGAGAGAGGGGAAATTAGAGGAAGGGTAGTTTAAGGCAAGGATTAGTCCTAAACAGAACACTCTGAAGATATTCAGAAATTCCACTCTTTGAGGCAGCAAAGAATGGGAATCTGAATGGATGCTCATAAATTGTGGAATGTATGAATAAGATATACTATATAAATGTGATAGAATAAAGATGCTAAACTCTTATTAGCATTACGACCAGTCAGGACTCCAAAAGACTAATGAAGAAGCATGTTGCCCACCTCTTGAGAGAGAGGTGAAGGACTTGAAATGCAGAATATGACAAATTTTTTTTTGATCTGGTTAATGTGGAAATTTATTTTGATTGATTATACATTTGTAATGGGTTTTGTTTTCCTTGTGTTCTCAATTGGATTGGGTGTGTGGTGAGAAGATAAGAAGGCAGATCTTGGCTGATGAAAACTAATAAAATAATAGCTTTCTAAAATTAGGAAGGACTGACTCCTGTAGAGAAACTTTTTTTCTCTATAGTCTATAAAAACTATGGTAATGTCTCACCCTTCTTTTTTGGACCTTCTTCCCTTTGTCTATAGAGGCTTTGTGTGGATATATAGGGTACCTCAACCATCTTAGATTAAAAAAATACAGAAGGCACAGGCAAAGGCAAGTTGTAGGACAAATATAAGGGTATGGCATGGTCTTGTTAAGAATAGTGTTGAGAGTGTGAAAGCTCAAAATAAAACTGAGGACAAGAAAGTCTAAGATTAAGGGGAAAAAAATTTTAAAAGGTAATAGGAGCTAGAACTGTTACCCATGGTACATAGGATGGACATGACTTAGCTTTAGCTAAGTTTAATTTCATTTTAATTTAGTTTAATTCAGTTTAATTTAGCATCTGTTTTCTCTGCCAAAGAGAATAATCTTTGGACTGAAAGGGACGAAACCAAACAGCAAAAAAATAGAGAGCTGATAGTGCCAGATCAACAAACAGTAACTGGGCAACTCCCCTTGATGAATGCAAATCACCTGACCTCGACCTTAGGTTACTGAAAAAAACTAATAAATGTGATTGCTGAACTACTGTCAGTGGTACCTGAGAGACTGTGGAGAATGGAACAGGCACTACAGGATTGGAGAATGACAACTTTCAGAGTTTCAAAACAGGGAAGTAGAGTTGGCAAACTATAAGCCATTGAGCTTAACTTCAATCTATGGTACAATTCTAGAAGATATTATTAAAGAGACAATTGGTTAATATTTAGAAAAGGAAGTGTAGTGATCATCAAAAGTAAACTTAGCTTTCTAAACAGGTCACATCAAACTAACTTTATTTATTTATTTATTTTGGGGCAAGGCTACTAAGCTGGTCGATAAGGTGTTCAAAGGAATCTTGGGAATTGTGCAATTGAGTTTCACTAGATGTCTATTGAAGTCCATACTTCCAAATATAAAATTTATGTGATTCAGAGAAATGCTGTAGCTAGAGTTTACTTAGATTTTAAAGAAAGCATTTGGTAAGATCTACTATTCTTATGGAAAAGAGGCAGAAATGTGGGCTAACTGGATTCGGAATTGGTTGAATAGCTGGACTTAAACAGTAGTCAGAATGTTTTGATGTCACTGTAGAGGAAACTTCAGGTGAAGTGGCCAAAGAGATTTATTCTTGGCTCTAAGCTGTTGAACATTTTAATCAGTAACTTAGATGAAGACAGAGACAGCATGCTCTTCAAACTTTCACATGCCACAAAGATGAGTACTAAGATTTTGTATGACCATCAAGATTTTAAAAGATCTTGACAGACCAGATTATTGGGCAAATCAAGTAATATAAAATCTAATAGGAAATGGCAGAAATTAGGTATGGATTAACACCTTATATGATGTATCAAGCAAGATAACCCCAAGTGAATAAATGACTTAGATAGAAAAGGTCACATCAGAAACAAATTAGAGGAGCAGGGAAGAAATTACCTTTCTGTTCTATGAGTAGAGAAACAGTATATGACTGAGCAAGGGGTAGAGAGTATCACAAAGGATATTTTAAACCGTTTTGGTTGCTTAACAGTTAAAAGTTTTTGCATAAGTAAAACCAATATAGTTAACTGGGAGAAAATCTTTTCAGAAAGAATCTTGAATAATGGTCTCATTTCCAAAACATATATGGAACTAACTCATATTTTTAAAAAATTTGATATGGTCCAGGATATGAGCAAAATTTTCAAAGGATGAAATTCAAGGTAACAATTATGTGAGAAGAAACACCAAATCACTAAAAATTAGATAAAAGCAAATTAAAGTAACTGAGGTTCCAGCTCATACCCACTGATTGTCAAAGGTGAAAAAATTAAAATGACAAATATTAGAGGACCTGTCGAAGAATATCTAGATTAATGCACTGTTGATATACCTATCTCATATCTTGGTGCTCCAGTTTGTTTGAATTCCAGTCCATCTTCCATTTAGCTATCAAAGTGATCATCCTAAAGCTCAGGTCTTTCCATGTCATCCCCCCCTCTCCCTATTCAATAAACTCCCGTGACTCCCAATTACTTCTAGGATCAAACATGAAATACTTGACTTTTAAAGCCTTCACAACATGGCCTCTCTTCTACCTTACCACTCTTATACTTTCATGTACTCTACAATCCAGTAATACTGGCTTCCTTGATGTTTCAAACACTTGAGTGAACACACACTATACCCCATCTTCTGCCTGAATGCATTTTCACTGGCAGTCCCTCATGTTTTCCCTCCTCATCTACACCTTCTGGCTTCCCTGACTTCCTTCAATTATGAGCCAAAATCCTACCTTCTACAAGAAGCCTTTCCCAGTCTTTCTTAATGCTATATCTTCTCTCTAAAATTATCATTACTTTATCTTGCAATGTATCATGTTTGTATGTAACTGTTTGCATGTTGTTTTCCCATTAGATTAATAAATTCCTTGAGAGAAGGGACTGTTTTATCTTTCTTTGAATCCTTAGCACTTAACATAGTGCTTGGCAGGCAGCCATTCTGAAAAAACAAGTTAAACTTTGCCCAAGAAGCCACTAAGTTGCACATGCCCTTTGATATACTAGGCCATATTCCTAGAGATCAAAGAAGGAGGGAAAAGAGTCATAGTTATAAAAATATTTATAGCATCTCTTTTTCTAATTACAAAGAATTGAAGACTAATTCCTATCAATTGTGAAATGGTTGAACAAATTATGGTATATGAATGTAATGGAATATTGTTGTGCCACAAGAAATGATGAAAGGGACAGTTTCAGAGAATCCTGGGAAGCCTTGTATGACTTTATGCAAAGTGGGGTGAGCATAATAACTTGAAAAAAACTTCAGAACAGATTATCAATTGGGGAATGCTGAGCAAATTATGATATATTACTATAATGGAAGGTGAAAGAGATAGTTTCAGAGAATCCTGGAAATTTTATATGAATCGATACAGAGTAGAGTTACCAAAAAAACTTTGAAAGACTTAAGAATTCCAAAATATCAAGGGTGAAGAATGCTAGTTATCTCCTGATGATCTCAAGATTCATAGATTCAGAGTAAGGCATACAGTTTTGGACATGGACAATGTGGAAATTTGCTTGCCTGTGTATATTTGTTACAAAAGTGTTACTTTTCTTTTCAATTGGAGGATGAATGGCAGGTGGGATGAGCCTATCATTAGGATACTCCCCCCAAATGGAAGAGAATAGAAGTCAAAAAGGAATCACAGAAAAGAAGAACAATTTTGAAAGTTACATGTCAAATTTATTATATACTAGAAAAACTCTCCACAACATAGATTCACAATTTGGTAGAAAGTCCCTTCCTGTTCTATGATGTATATGAAAATTTTTATTTTATTTAGTATTTAAGTCTAGAACAAGAAAAAAATAGAATAAATGTAAAGTCTTATAAGGGCCTCCCCCAAAAATTAAGCCCACAAATACAAGATATGAGAGAGGCATATTAGGTAATAGTTCTTCTGAGAAAAAGCTGAGGATTTTAGTGGCTTGCAAACTCAGTATTTGTCAGCAATGTTCTGTAGCAGCCAAGACAGCTAATGTAATCTTAAACTGCATTAAGAGAGGTGTTAGGAGGTGATAGTTTTATTTGACTCTAGTCTGACCACATTTGAAGTACCGTGTACAGTTTTGGTTGCTACATTTCAGAAAGGATATTGATAAACTAGAGTGTTCAGAGAAGTGCATCTAGGATCATGAAAAGTTCAATCAAGAATCATTTAGTAAGGCCTATTTTGTTACCAGTCACATGCTAGTGATATAAATACACAAAAAAAACACCGTAATCTCTACTCTCAGATATTCTAACATGGGAGACAAATATTTATGTACCAATATATATAGAATAAATGTAAATAAAAGAATGAATATTAAATATTTATTAAATACTGAGTGCCAACTAGGTGGCACAGTGCCAGGCCTAGAGCCAGAAAGACTCATTTTCATGGGTTCAAATGCAACCGCAGATACTTATTAGCTGTACGACCCTGGACAAGTCACTTAACCTTGTTTGCCTAGTATCCTCATCTGTAAAATGAATTGAAGAAGGAAATGGCAAACCACTTCAAAATCTTTCCCAAGAAAAACTCAAATGTGGTCATAGAGAGTCAGACATGACTTAAGTGACTAAACAATAACAACAAATTACTGAGAATGCAACTAAGCAAAACAGTCCCTCGTTCCAAAGAACTCACATTCTAATATGGTGACACCATGCATAAGAGATTACAGCTTTAAGACAAATGGAAAATTTCAGTGGTCCTTAGGATACAGTGTCAAGGCAGAGGATGATGCATCTTCTTTGGTGTCATTTCCATTAATAAAACCATATCTAAATGACATTAAGCCATTTGACAGTTCCAAAGACTTTGGTCACTTTGTGGTGAATATAAATGAATAAATAAAAAAACTAAAGATAATAAATATTAATAAGTAGAAGGTAGTTAAACACAAGATAGTGGGGGAGATGGTACTAATTACTGGGGATGCATGAGATTTGTTGTAAAGGAGGAGAGGGATTTAGTGAGGTAGAGGTGAGGAGGGTCTGCATCCCAGGCAGTATGAATGCATGAAGTTGGAAGATGGGAGATAGAATGCTATGTGCAAAGAACAGAGAAAAGACCAGTTTGCCTGGATCATAACTTAAGGGAAAGGAAGTAATGTATAATGAGGTTAGAAAGACAGCTTGGAATCAGTTTCTGTTTATAAACAGAAGAATTTATATTTGACCCTAGAGGCAACAGGGAATCACTGGAATTGATTGAACAAGGGAAACATGATTTTTGAGTGAAGGAAAGCGCTTTTGCAGTTGTGTAGGTGTTGGTTTGAAATTGAGAGAGACATGTGGCAGGAAGGTCATTGCAATAGCCTAGATGAGAGTTTATTAGGCCACGAACCAAGGTCACGGTTGTGTGAATCAAGAGAAGTCAGACGTGAATGATATTAGGGAAGCAGAAACGATTTAGGAATTGATTGGATATGTGGGATGATGAAGGCTGAGTCATTGAGGATAACGCCAAGATTACAAACCTAGGAGACTAGAAGCCTAGTGTTCCCTTCAGCAGAAATGGGGAGATTTGGAAGGACAGGGTGAGAGAAACAGTAGGTAATGAATTCTATTTGGGGCATTTTGCTTTTGAGGTTTCTATGAGACATTCAATTGTAAATATCCAATAGTGTTGCAGGATTAAACAGGAGAAACTGGGGCTGGATCTGTGAGTCACTGGCATAGAGATGATAATCAAACTCATGGGAGCTTATAGGTCACCAAGACAAGGGGAGAGAGAGAGAAGAGAAGAAAGCCCAGGACAGAGAGCCTGAAGCACCTATTGTTAAGGTGCATGATAGAGATGATCAATGAGCAACTGAGTCAAACAGGGAAAGAACTAGAAATAAAAGGAGTCAATTCACAAAAACCCGGAGAGGAGAGAATACCTAAAAAGAGTACATAATAAATAGTGTCAGATGTAGCAGAGGTCAGAAAGGATGAGGATTGAAAGAAGACTATGAGATTTAGCAATTAAGAGATTATTGGTGACTTTGAGAGAATCTCATCTGAGTGATAGGCAAGAGTCTGGTTATATAGGGTACTAAGAAGAGGATCAGAGTAAGTAGAAGCAGTGAACATAGACAGCTTTGTCTAGGAAATTGACTGAGAAAGGGAAGAGATATGTAGAATGAAAGTTTGAGAGGATGGTAGAGTCTAATTAGGAGGATTTTCTTTTAATGATGGGAAAACTTGGGCATGTATGAAGGCAATAGGGAAGGAACCATTAAAGGAAGAATTTTAAGATTAGAGATAGAAGGAATGATTGATGGGGCAATTTTCTGTTGAAAACCAACGGGCATGCAATCAAGGGTGAATGTGGAGGAGTTGGCCTTGGCAAGGAGAAGGGATGTCTTATTATTGAGAGACTGGGTCTCTTGATAATAGGGAGAGAGAGTGGGGGATGATGTTGGAAATGGGGTTTGAAATGAAGAGGATATTAGGAAGCTCATGGCAAACAGCTTTAATTTTCCCAGTAAAATAAGTCATTCTCAAGTGAGAGAGTGGGGTGAAGAGGAGGTGTGGGAGCTGTAAGGAGGAAAGAGAATGGTTAGAATTGCTTCTGTGGGGAGTAAAAGGGAATTATAGAAGAATAAAGGAAATGCTTTGCTGCGGTGAGGGCCCAATTAAAATGAAATAATGATAAACCTATAGTGTATTCAATTAGTATGGTTATGTGAATTCCTGCATTTTGATTCAGCAGCACGTGAGTGGAAGCAGAAATGAATGGTGGGAGTAGTCCAGGCCTGGGGTTTAGCAAAGGATGAGCTTCAAAATATTAGAGAGAAAAGGAGTGTGGAGTTGCATTGGTTAACAACAGGATCAAGATGGAGAAGGGGGAAAATGTGGAATCAAGGTAGGTGCAATGGCCTGAGAAAATATTGAGAGGTAGAAATGTTGGAGCTCAGGATGAGAGTAACCCAAAATAAATGTAAGAGGGGTGAGGCACAGAGATGGAATGATCAAAGGTTATAGTCACAAGAACGTCAGTGTTTTTGATCAAGGAAGTAGAACAATTTCAGGTAATTGTGAGATCCAGCATATGACAAGTCCTATGCATGGCTGAGATAGAATGTAGTCATGGAATCTGAAGAGATTGAGAAGTTGGGAGGATAAGGAATTTACCATAGTATCACTATTAAAGCCTCCTACAATAAGAATGGGAGTTAGGGGGAAGAGGAAAACAGTGAACCAGGACCTGAACTCCTCTATGTAGGAGATACAATAGTCACTATGACCAGAATAAAGTGGAAAATTTTTATAGGGTGAATTCCAAAGTGGAAGTGACTGAGTGCTAAGTGATAACAGAAAAGTCTGGCAGTCAGAGTGGGTAGTGAGAAGTATTCCAACTCTCCTTCTGGGTCATAGGGTTGGTAGTTCATGTTAAGGTATAGCCAGCACTGGAAAAAATGTCCAGGGATGAAGTGTTATTTAGGGGGAGTTTTCTCACTGAAAGCAAGTAGATGGAAAGTATATGAGAAGAGGTCTAGAATGAAGGGAAGTTCATTCCCTATGGAGAAGGGATTCCAGAGGGCATAGTAAAAGGGGTGGATGTAGTTAGAGTAGAACATAGGTGGAGCAGGATTGAGGAAAATGGTGTGGGAAGTGTCTGATGACACTGTCACTTTAGAAATGAGACACACAATTGACTGACCAGTTTACAAAAGAAAGTTTCCTTTGCCCTACCACAGCAGTGATAAGCAAAAAGGATACAGTGGTACTATTTTTTCTGGATGTATACTCTCTAGACTCCCTATAGAAATGCCAAAAAAAGAACATTTTGGGGTGAACAGTCAGTTTAAGATTTAGTTGAAGCTCTTAGGCAAAGGACATAGTGACTTGTATGATCTCAGGTACCTACCAATTCTGAGAGGCCTACGCTCTACATGGCTGACACTTTTTAGGCCTTTGAGTGACCAGAAAGCTTTACCAGAGAAGGCAGGGCCAATCAAGTCCTAGAACAGCTTTTTCCTCTTTTTAGGGAAAACTAGTCCCTATCCCAAGAAGAGACCTAGGACTCTCCATGATGTGTGTGTGTGTGTGTGTGTGTGTGTGTGTGTGTGTGTGTGTGTATGTGTGTGTGTGTGTGTAATGGGAGTGGAAGGAGTGGATAGGGGAAGGAGTGGGGAAGTAGTGATGGTGAGAGTAGGAGGTGGGGAAGAAGCTGTATCCAAAAAAAATGCTCACAAACACTAGTTCTTTCACAGATGGGAATGAGGGAACAGGAGATGAGGTTCAGGTCCTCTGCCCCACCTCTGCCAGTGTATGCAAAATCAGTGCCTTCTGCATATTAGATACTTTTAAAAAAAAAAGATCTTTGCTTACAAAATTTACTCAAATATTCTATCTTTCATACTTAACTGAAAGCTTCTCCAAGCCAGGAAACAGGTCTTTGTTTTAATTTTTATTCCCCTTAGCTCCAGTAAAATGCTGTGCATGGAGTAAAAGCTTGGTAAATATGTGTTGAGTAAATGGAGAAAGAAGCCTCTAGTTCAGAGTCAAGTCAACATTTAGATACATAAGCAAACCCTGAATTGGCAGTATTAGAAGGAGGTGCAGCCCTGATAGGGATGGGGTAATCATAGATTTAGAGCTAGATAGTCACGTTGCTATTGGGAGGAGAGAGATGGATTTGGACCTAGTTCTTCTTGACTCAAAATCTGGAATTCTCTTTATCCACTACTCCCTGAAGAATAGCATTATTCCCTTCCTTTCTGGAATGGTGAGTAGTAGAGAAAGAGGGACCCCAAACTGCCCCATAAATAGTGAATACCTTTTATAGTGTAGGAAGTAACTGCATATAGGTTCAGCACCTGGCTTTAGGATTTACTGACTCTGGCCTGCTGTGAGGTAGTCATATTTAGGGGGAAGTCTTGTGGTTTATTTTCATGACACATCGCAGGTAATGAAGGACCAGTGTTCTGCTGTATGGTATTGTATTGTAAAAGGTTTTAAAAGTATGGAGAAGTAATGGTGATTTATGAGAGGCAGAATGACAGGAAGAGTGCTGGTCCGGAAGTCAATAGAGACTTGGGGTAGAATCTTTGTTATCTGTTTGACCGTGGGCAAGTCATTTAATTTTTCTCAACCTCAATTTACTCATCTGTAAAATGTAGATATCCATAGCATTTATCTTGCTAAATTGTTGTTGTGCTGCTCAAAAGAGATAATAGATCATAGAGTGTTTTTCAAACTTTGAAGTGCTATACAAAAATATCAGCTATGATATTTTTTCTGGGACAATTATTATTTAGTACAAATAAATTTGAGAGTGGACCATTCAGAAGATGTAATTCTGAGTGATGTATTTCAGGTAGACCCATTAGACACAAATAACCTTTATAAAAGTTACATAGTATGAATATGCTGCCTGAATTCAAAATGTTTCCTTGCGCTTCAGAGGGAAACTATGTTTTGCTGAAGCTTATATTGCTTGGAAAAAAAACTCAAAAAAACCCTTGCAGATTGGTATGGTGACAATTGACTGTAGTCCTTATTGCTGGGGAGGTGGTGGCTGAGGATAGCTTGAGTTCTGGAGTTCTGAGTAACAGTAGGGCTAAAGGTGGTTGGGTGTACACATTGAGTCTGACACCGATATGGTGAGCCCCTAGGAATGGAAGGCCAGCAGACCACCTGAGGAAGGCTGAAGTGGAGCCAAGTTGGAAAAATGGAACAGGTTATGCTGATCAGTGGACCTGTGAGTACCCCCTGTACTTTCAACCTAGGCAAGATTGGAAACCCAGTGGAAGGAAGGAGGGAAGGAAAGAAGGAAGGGAAGAGGGAGGGAGGGAGGGAATGAAGGAAAAAAGAGAGGATAGGAGGGAAAGAGAAGGGAAAGAAAGGAAGGAAAGAAGGGAAAAAGAGAAAGGAAGAAAAAGAACTTTGCAGGTCCTTTCTTTGAGCCTTTGCGCCTTTACTTATGGTATTTTCCAACCCAGGTGACTTGTGGTCTTTTCACTTTTTTCCTCCCTACTTCCTTATACAAATTCTCCAAGCACTCTATCTACTCATTGTACCCAAACATATACTGTTCCCATAACAGTTTTGATCACATAATTTCCCTTCTCTTGAATACCTCCTCTTCTGCCTAATTCTTACGCACCCTTCAATATTCAGTTAAATTCTCACAAGTGATACTGATTAGGGCTGGGAGGGGGAGATTACTGGAATTCTGGAATTCCCTATGTGGACCATCTGGAGAAGAATTCATGGACTCAAGCATTGTTGAGGTCAACATAAAGATTTTCTATGCTTTTCAGAAGGCAAAAGTTCTTAGGGAAACTGCAACCTTAGAAGGGTACAGGTAAAGTTTATATAGGATATTCTATAGTATCACATATGCCAAGTATGCTAATTAGGTGATTCAGAGTGGGATTAAGGAGTGGTTAGTTCTTAAAAGAGCATACACTTTTGGTATCTACTGTGCAGGTATTTTACCCCAAATTCATCAGGAAATAGCCAAGGAGGGGCTATATGGAGGTGTGATTTTTAGGCCTGAAATATCCCTAAGTCAACCAGCAGTCAGGATTGACTCAGGAATACCAGGCTGCTCTCATCAATGTCTTGTTAGACATGATAAATGTAAGGGAGTATAGGCATGGCTAAGTCTAGGATACATATGATTGGTCAGTGAATGGTAAATGTTGTTCTGACTCAGTGCACAGTCAGTTCAGCCAGTACACAGCTGGTTCAAACCAACAAATTCTATAGGTGCAGCTGGCTGCTGTATCAGAAAGGGAGATAACGGTTGCTGCTTGTGAAGGCTGTGTCCTTGGACTGGGGAGAAACTGCCTGGGATAGATAGTGTTTTGAGGATAGGGAGAAATGTGATTTTTTAAAGAGAAATGTGATTTTAGAATTGGGGTCCAACCCCATGCACCCAAGCACCCCATCAATACCTTTCCTTGACCACCCTAATCCACCACCACCCCCAGCCTCCCATGATACTTACCTGTAGTTTTACACTGCCTCTTACCTCAATTGGTTGCAAATTTCATGAGAATAGGAATCATGTCTATATTTCTTTTTGTACCCATAATCCCTTTCACATTTGTTGATTGAGTGAAGCACAGGTTTGATCTTGTTACTCCTGTGCTTAGGAAACTCTAGTGGCTCTTTCTTGCTTCTAGGATTAAAAAACAAATTCCACTAAGGGATATTTAAAGCCCTTCATGACCTAACTGCAACCTGTTTTTCCGGAATGATTTCTCATTATTCCCCTGCACACCCTCTATGTTTCAGCAAACTTGCTTAATAACAATAGCTAACATTTATAAAGTGATTTACTAATACTATCTCCTTTTATCAATTCTGGGAGGTAGGTATTATTATGATCCCCATTTCACAGACAAGGAAACTGAGGCAGACAGAGACTAAATGATTTGCCCAGGATCACTCAGCTAGTAATTGTCAGAGGCTGCATTTGAACTAGGTCTTCCTGCTAAATATCCAGGACCTTGACCGAAGTGCAGCCTAGCTGCCTTTACTGTCTGTGCTTACATGGCTTACTTACTGTTCCTTGCATAGGACATTTTATCTCTTGCTTCCATACCATTACATAGGCTGCCTGTCCTCTAAGCCTGGAATTAATCAAGAAGCAAGAATTTATTAAGTGTTTTAATATGTGTCAGTCCTGGAGATACAATGAAAAAAGTGAAACAGTATCTGATCTCAAGGAACTTTCATTCTAATAGGGAGGATGACATGGGAGTATATAAGTATGTATTATAATCAGAGTAAGTTTATTGCCTTGACGTAACCGATTCCACTTTGTGGTGGGCCACTATTTAGTGATGAAATGTTTTGATGTTGGTTTTATATACTTTTTTTGATAGTAAGATAAGCGTAGTTGTGGCATAAACAACTAGTAAACTATGGAACCCCGAAAAGAACAAAGAGACCGCCAATGAGAAAATTTAGTAAATAGCCTTATTCATGAGTATCAGTATGAGACATGCTTACTGGGAGACCCTAAGAAATTGGAATGGCTTGTTTCTAGTGGGGTTACTATTTTTATTGTCTAATAGATATAAACTAATAGATACACAATATAAACTGATGTTTGCATATATTTGTTTAATAAAGTTTGATTACTGGTTTTGAGAAGTATATTGTAATTATTGTTTCCATTGCCCTAATTGGCATAAGTAATGACAAATCTGTCTTGCAGGTTCACCATACATTACTAGGCCACACAGGATAGGTAGATAGACGGACAGATAGATGTATGTATGTATGTATGTGTGTATGAATGTATTGTGTGTATGTACATATACACATACATATAAATATACACAAAATTAGATCTAGGAAGGACTACAGTGGCATGAGGGGAGCAGGTAAAGACTTCATGTTGACATGAAGCTTGAGTTGCATCTTGAAGGAAAGCCCAGGGATTCCAAGATGACTGAGGGAATGCATTCTAAGCATGAAGGATAGCAGTGCACAGGCAGAAATAGAGGTATCGGAGTACTATGGGTGTGGAGCAGCAAGAATTCAGTATGACTGAAGGAAGAGTTTACTAAGAGGAGTAAGGTATAAACAGACTGGAAAGATGGAGAGGAGTCAGATTAGGCAGAGATTTGACTATCAAACAGAGGAACTTGAAATGGAGCCGATAGAGTTTATTGACAAAAGGGGTGACAACCCTATGATTTAGGAAAATCACTTAGGCAGCTCAATGGAGGGTGGTTTGCAGTGGGGAAAGGCAGGGAGACCAAATAGAAAGCTATTGTAATAGTCCAAGAGAGTGGAAATGAGGGCCCAAACCAGAGTGGTGGTTAGACGACTGGGAGGAGGGGACATCTGTTAGGCATGCAGTGGATAAAGAAATGGCAGAATTTGGCAGCTTCCTGAATATATGAGATGAGTGAGAGTGAAGAAAGGATGATGAGCAAGAGGTTTTAAAACTGGGTAAATGAGAAGAAAGTGTTGCCCTTGACAGTAATAGAAAAGTTTAGAGGAAGGGTGGTTGGGAAAATAATGAGTTTTATTTTGGATATATTGGTTTGAGCAGCTTACAGTTTGAAGTGTCCAGTACATAGTGGGAGAGGTGTGGGATTGGAGCTCAGTAAGGAGACTAGGGTGAGATATGTAGATCAATGAATGAATGAAAAGTATTTAGTAAGGGAATGCTATGTAAAAAGCACTATACTAAGTGCTGGGGCTACAAATAGAATAGTAAGACTGTCCCTGGTCCCAAGCAGCTCACATTCTGATAGACGGAAACAAAACAAGTATGTTTCAGATGCAAGTAGGATGGAAAGTCCCAATTGTCCTTACAATATAGCCACAAAGCAAGTGGTAATAATCTTCTTCAGTGTTATTTTAATAAAGAAGAATATATTCATTGTGTTCTTCCATGTTCATGAATTCTAAAATTCCTTTATCTGATCATGACCTGTTTTCACTCCACCTCTCCAAACCTGGTTCTTTGACCTTTCCTTGACCTCCAGTACTTCCACCCCTCAATTCTTTCTCCATCCACCTTGACCCCTTGATGAGCCAGTTCAACTTTACTATCTCCTCTTCTCTCAGAGCCCCTTGTTCCCTTTTCTAATCACTAATCTTGCTCTACCAAATCTCACACTTGGATTACTTGCACCACTTGTTGCTTTAGCTTCATGTTGCTGAACAGAGATGGAGAAAATCACAAAACCATTACGACTGGGTCAATTACAAATTTATATTATTGTAATCTCAAGTAGACCTTTATTTCCATGAGGCAATACTTTTAGATATTTCTGTTCAGTTCACTATTCCATGTATCCCCATCACCACAGCAACTTTTCCAAACTTTTTTTATCCCTCCTCAAACTTCCCATGGATCCCCCTACCCACACGCTTTCAGTTGAGAACCTTGTCTCATTTTTCACTGAAAAAGTTGATGTCATTCACAAAAAGCTTCCTCTTCTTCCCTCCTTTCGCATTGCTCAGATGCCTTCCTTTTTTTAAAAAAAAATATTTTAAATATTCTTTTAAAATGTTGAGTTTTAAATTCTCTCTCTCCCTCCCATTCTCTACCCTATCCAATGAGAAGGCAAGCAATATGTTATCAATTATACATATGAAATCATGCAAAACATATTTCCATATTAGCCATATTTTTTAAAATAGTACTTTTTCCAATATATGTACAGACAATTTTTAACATTCATTTTAAATAAAATTTTGAGTTCCAAATTTTCTCCCTCTCTCCTTTCCTCTCCCTTTCCTAAGATGGTAAGCAATTTGACATAGGTTATATATGTGCAATCATATGAAACATATTTCCATGTCAGTCATGTTGTGAAAGAAGTAGCAATTTGCAAAAAAAATTTACAGATTTTAAAGTACAAAAAAGTAAAGTGAGAAACTTATACTTCAGTTTGGTCACAAAGTTCGTCAGTTCTCTCTTTTTATTACAAGTCCTTTGGAATTGTCTTGGATCATTGTACTGATCAGGGTAGCTAAGTCTTTCACAGTTGATTATCATTACATTTTTGTTACTGTGCACAATGATGTTTTTCTCACTTCACTTTGCATCACTTTGCCATGTCGTTTTTGAAACCATTCCTTCCTCTCATCATTTCTTATAGTGCAAAAGTCCTCCACAATCATGTGCCACAATTTGTTCAGTCATTCCCTAATTGATGAGAATCCCCTTGATATCCAATTCTTTAGAATTAGAAAGGAGCTCCTACAAATACTTTTGTACATATAGGTCATTTTCCCTTTTCTTTGTTCTCTTTGGGATAAAGACCAAGTATTGGTATTGCTAGATCAAAGAGTATGTACAATTTTATAGCCCTTTGGGTATAGTTCCAAATTTTTCTCCAGAATGGTTGGATGAGTTCACTACTCCACCAGCAGTTCATTAATGTAGCAATTTTTCCCTCATTCCCTCTAGCATATGTCATTTCTGATAGGTGAGAGGTGTTACCTCAGAATTATTTTGTTTTCCTTTCTCTAGTCAGCAATTATTTAGAGCATTTTTTCATATAAGTATAGGAAGCTTTGATTTATTTTTCTGAAAACTGACTGTTCATGTCCTTTGACAATTTACCGTTTGGGGAATGGCTATTATTTTTGTGAATTTGACCAGTTCTGTCCTCAGGTTCTATATTCAGGGTATTTGAGGAATGAAGTCTTTACTGGAGAAACTTTGGGTAAAAATTTTTGACATTACTTCATTGTCTATGGTACCTTTTAACAAAATATAGTCTTCATGTTTATCTTTTAATTAGATCTATTTTTTTATTTTGCTTTATCTGAGATCATGATTGCTATTCCTGCCTTTTTAAAATTTCATCCGAGGCATGATAGATTCTGCTCCTGCCCTGTATTTTAACTCATTGTTAGCATTCAGTCATTTTTACAAGATTTTGAGTTCCCAATTTTTCTCCCTTCCCTTCCCTTTTCTGAAAATAGTAGGCAGTTTGATATAGTTTATATATATATATGCTATCATATAAAACATATTTCCACATTCATCACAGTATTGGACAAAGAAACAGATCAAAAGTTTAAAAAAATACAATGAGAAAGAATAAAGCAGGTAAAAAAAATATGCTTCAATCTGCTTTCAGAGTCCATTGGTTCTTTATTTGGATATGGATAGTATTTTCCTTCTTGAGTCCTTTGCATTGATTTGGATCACTGTGTTGCTGAGAAAAGCTGAGTCTATAGCTGATCATGACATGATGTTGCTGATAATATGTACAATGCTTTCCTGGTTCTGCTCATTTCACTTTGTGTCAATTCATACAAGTCTTTCTAGGTTTTCCTTTATGTGTCTCTCTGTTTCAAGTGTGTTTCTTGTAAACAACATATTATAGGATACTGGTTTTTGACCCACTCTGCTATCCACTTCCATTTTATGGGAGAGTTCCTCCCATTCACATTCACCATTATGATTATTACCTGTGGACTTCCTTCCATCATATTCTTCTTGTTGGTCTTCTCTCTTTTTCCACCTTTTCCCACCTCACCAGTGCTGTCTACCACTGACCTGATCTGTCTTCCCTTCTGTCAGTCCCCCCTCCCTTTATTTGATCTCCTCCCCTTCTATTTCCCTGTTGGGTAAATTAGATTTCTATATTCATCTTATTGTGTGTATTATTCCCTCTTTGAGCCAACACTGATGACAGTAAGGTTCAAGCAATGCCCATTGCTCCCCTCTCATCTTTTTCTCTATTGTAATAAGTCTTACTCTCCTCTTCATGTGAGGCAATTTACCCCATTCTACTTCTCCCTTCCTTCTGCCCCCATTTTATTCCTCTTTCTCACCCCTTATTTTTTATATCATTCCCTCAAATACACCTTATAGCCATACCCTCTCTGTTTACTCTTTCTATCTGTACTGTTAGTGATACAATTTTTAAGAATTACAAACATCACCTTCCCATGTAAGGATATAAACAGTTTAGCTGTATTGAGTCCCTTCCGTTTTCTTTTCCCTTTTTATACTTCTCTTGGGTCTTGATATTGGAGGACAAAGTTTTGGTTTAGTTCTGATCTTCTCCTTTTGAAAGCTTGAAATCCTTCTATTTTATTGAATATTCATTTTTTTTCCCCTTGATGTATTATGCTTACTTTTGCTGGACAAGTGATTCTTGGTTATAGTCCTAACTCCTCTATCCTTCAGAATATCATGTTCCATGACCTCTGATCCTTAAATGTTGCACTGCCAAGTTCTGTGTGATCCTGATTGTGACTCTCTGATATTTCAATTGTTTCTTTCTGGTCACTTGCAATATTTTTTCTTTACCTGATAGTTCTGAAATTTGGCTATAATATTCCATGAGGTTTTTATTTTGAGAACTCTTTCCTGAGGTGATCCGTGGATTCTTTTAATGACTGCTCTGCCCTCTGGTTCCAGAATATCAGGGCAGTTTTCCTTGATGATTTCTTGAAAGATACTGTCCAAGTTCTCCTTTATTATTATGACTTTATGGCTTTCAGGTAGTCCAATTATTCTGATATTATCTCTCCTGAATCTATTTTCCAGATCAATTGTTTTTCCTATGAGTATTTTACATTTTCTTCCATTTTTCATTCTTTTGAATTTGATTTATTCATGATATCCCAGAGAGTCATTAGCTTCCACTTGCCCAATTCTAACCTTTAAGATGTTGTTTTCCCCAGTTGGCTTTTATACTTTTTTTTCTATTTGGCCAACAGTACTTTTTAAGGAATTGTTTTTTTCAGTGGACTTTTGTATCTCCTTTTCCATCTGGCCAATTCTACTTTTTAAGGAGTTTTCCAAGCTGTTGAGTCTTTTTTCATAATTCTCATGCATCACTTTCATTTCTTTCCCCCATTTTCCTTGTACTATTATGTGATTTTAAAGGTCCATTTTGAGTTCTTTTGAGAATTCTTTCTGGGCTTGAGACAACTTCCCATTTTTCTTTGGGATTCTGCCCATATATGTTTTGACATTGTTGTCTTCTTCTGAGTTTGTGTCTTCCTGGTCACCATAATTTGGTCAGATTTTTTTTGTGGTTTTCTGCTCATTCTTTCTTTTTTTTTCTTTCTTTCAAATTTGAGCTCTGCTCCCAGGGTGGAAGGGACACTGTCTCTGACTTCTGCTAGTGACTGCACTCCCTGCCTATTTACCAGATGCTATTCTAATCTTGCCCCCACCCCCAGCACAGCACCAGACATAAGGGTCCCTTGCCCTGAGGCCCACAGGGGACCCTTATGTCTGGTGCTGTGCTGGGGGTGGGGTTGGGATGGGGGTTTACTGGTGCTAATGGAGGTCACAGGGGTCTGGTGCTAATTTGGGGTTCTAGTGGTGATGTCTGGCATGTGCTGAGGCCATATGGAGTTTTTCTGTGTTTCCCCAGGGCTACACTGAAGCATGTGTAGGTCCAGCTGCTGGAGGATGTCTGCCCTGAGCAATACTGAAGCACTTGGGGGTAATACCACCATAGGATGCCTGCTCACCTGGAGCTGTGGCAAAGCACGTGGTGGTTCTTCGAGCTGGAGTCTGCCAGTTGCCCTGACTATGCTAAGGTACTTGAGGTTTCTGGTGTTGAACTTTACCTGCTCCACCGAATTGGGGCTTAGGGTCTTCCACTTGTTTGCTGAGGTGAGGTTTGCTGCTGGCTTACTAGGAAGCTTCCTGTCCTGGAATGCATTCTTCTTTTATCCATATGAGGTGGACTTTTCTCACTGACCCTCCAAGTCTCCCAGACTAAAAGATCACTCCATTTTTGAGCTGGCTCTGCTGTTCCAGGATTTGTACTGGGTTTTTTTTTTTATGGTTGGTTGGTCATTTGGAGGTGAATATAGGAAAGCTATAGTGATTTACTGCTTACTCTTCCATCTTGACTCCTGAAAGTAGCCACCAATAATATTGCAATTGCCAAATCTAATAGCCTCTTCTCTGTAGCCTTTGGCACATTCTATCATTCTTTTTTCCTTGATACTTTCTTCTCTCTACAGCCGCATGACACTGATCTCTCCTCGTTCTCCTGACTTCTCCCTCCCAACCTGATGTCTTTCTTTTCTTTGCCTCATTAAAGGGGGTATGCCCTGGCTATTTCTTAAATATGCCTATTCAATGAATGGGCATTACCTCACCCTAAGTGAGTTCTTGCATAGACCTTGGCCCCTAGGCCCTGGATCATCTCCAGTCATCCTGATGAATATCTGATCACTGGATTCAGATGGCTCTGGAGGGGAAGTGAGGCTAGTGACCTGCACAGCCCTCCCTAACTCAAAATAAAGTCAAGTGCAAGTCATGTCATCATTTCTCTTCGGCAATGAAAGACAAATGCAACAACAACGATTCTTTGCTGAATCTTCATCCTGTTCATACCCACTAACCGCAGATATCTCTCAAGGTTCTGTCCTGGGCCCGCTTTCTGTTTTCCCTCTATACTGCTTTGATGATCTTCTTAGTTCCCATGGATTCAATTTTCATCTCTATGCAGATGATTCTCAAATCTCAGATAAGTATATCCCACTCTAACTTCTCTTCTGAACTTTAGTTTCACATCTCCAGCTACCTGTTGGACATCTCTAACTGGATATCCAATAGAAACCTCGGACTCAAAGATATCATTACCTTTCCCTCAAAACCCTCTCTTCTTCCAATCTTTCCTGTTACTGTTAAGAGCATCATCATCTTCCCAGTCACCTGAGCTGGTAACCTTAGTGTCATTCTTGTCTCCTTACTCTGTATCACCAATTAGTTTTGTCAAGTCTTGTCATTTCTACCTTTCTAATATCCCTCCTAAGGCCCCCCTCCTTCTCTCTTCTTGTGGGGAGACATGGCTGTCTATTATCAAGATTGTCCCGGCCTGCGGGACAAGAACGCGGACCCTGGAAGAAAGGAGAGGGTGGGGGACAGGAGACGCAAAGAATGGAGACAAGACAGGCTTTCTGATCAAGTCTTGTTTATTGAGGGGTAGGGTAGCAGTAATTATAGTGGTGAAAGAGGAAGTAAGGGGTTTACAGCAAGCAGCAGTGGGAGGGGTAGTAACGGTTAAGATAAACACAGGATGTTTCAGATATCTTACAAGGGCAGGATGTTTGCTCCCAGCGGCAGTCCAGACCTTTATCTTGATAATAGATAGCCATGGCTCCCCACAGGTCACCCTTTTCTCTTATATAAAACAAGGTACTGTCCCTGGACCTGTGCCTGTCTTAGGTTGTCCTTATGGGGAAAGGTCTTACCCGTCATGGGGATAAAAGGTAGCTAGTATCCCTGGCTTAGGTTGACCGATCCTTGAAGGATCTTACCCGTCATTGGCTATCCGGGTCGCTATGGGGGGACTGTACCTGTAGGTATAAGTCAATCACCGGTCTCGAGGCGATGATAGTGCACCTGAATGGGTTTTGCCAAAATGCCATCTATTTGGGCTTTTATAAAGGTCGTAAGTTTTCGGAGCAACCAAGGGCCAAAAGATAGGAGAAGTAGGAAACCTAATATAGGGCCTATTAGGGGAAGCAAGAAAGGGAGAAGTCCATTCATGCCACTCCAGAAAGGATTTTCAAAAAGTTCTCGGCGTCTCTTTATCAGGTCTTCCTGAAGGCTTTTAATCTTATTGCAGACCAGACCAGATTTGTTAGCATAAAAGCAACACTTTTCTTGCAGGGCTAGGCAGATGCCCCCTTGCTCAGCAGTTAAAAGATCAAGGCCCTGACGATTCTGCAGGACGACCTCGGCCAGAGAATCGATCTGGTCCTGGAGGTCGTTGATGGTACCTGAGAGGGCTTGAACATCATCAATTAGCTGGTTGGAGAGTTTTCATGTAGGAGTGGAGGGTTACCCCAAGGCCAGCAGTGCCGGTGGCCAAGGAGCTAGAGACGCCGAGCCCAACAAGGAGAGGGATGAGCACAACGGCGCGCTTACTTCTGCCGGCAATATAGTCCAGGCTAGGCAGGGGAACAGGCTCATCTCCAGGAATTATATCAATATCGGGAAGGATGGTGGCTAACACACATAGACCGGTCCAATTGGTTGGGAGGGCAGGAAAAGCCATATTTCCTCCGCATACCAAAACTTGACCGGGGATGGGACAGAGGGACTCAGAGTGGTTAATTATGGAGGAACAATTAGCAAAGGTGACAAAACCAACATCAATATCAAAGGAATCATTTCGTGGGAGACTTTGGAAACAAGGGGATGGGGGAAAATTGATGGGTTGAACACAGAAAGGGATCCCAAGAGAACAATTCTCATGGGATATGTTGCTGTTGTTAGGAGAAATGGCAAGAGGCATAGGCATGCTAAGGGTCATACATAGCAACAATCTTCTGCCAGGCAGGGGTTGGATAAATTTAGTGCCATGAAGGTAGCCTCTAAAATACTGGAGGTTTGAGTATCAAGAACGAGGCCTCGGGACTTGGGCAGTGCTAGGGGGTGATACTGTAAAGGGGAACATGTCAGCAGCACTAGCGGGGTCCAGGGATTTGTCCCCAGGGGAGAGATTAATAAGAAGGGGATATATTCTTTTGCTCGGCATGGGGCAATCAGTAAGAGTGGCACATTTAGGAGGGGGAGCAAGAGGCTTAGGGTCATCTTCCAAAGGCATGGTGATAGAAACAGAATCATCATCACATTTTCCACAACTTTCCACCTTTTCACATTCTTTGTGATCGAGAGAGGGTTCTGAGCTGGCCTGGGGCTGCCCAAGACTCCCCTTCAAAAAGGAGGAGCCCTCCTTGATAATTTTGGAAACATCTTTATCATGGCGGTGAGTGCACAGTAAATCATTAATACAATTCCAATAATTAAAAGCGGTAATAGGGATTTTTTCAGGACCAAAAGTCTGATAATATTCTTTGAGACAATCTCCAACCCGCCTCCACCGCCTTTCATCAATTGTTCCCTCTTGGGGGAACCAAGGACAGACATCCTTTAAAAAAACAAAAAGCTGAATCAAATCCTTTTTCTTAACCTTTACTCCACGTGTCCTTAATGAGTCTTTAAGACCCTCAATAAATTGACCATGAACACTAATGTCCTGACCCATTGTATAGATGCCTCACTTACTTCAGGTCTCAATTCCTCTGGGCAGGCGATCCCGCGGCGACCACTGTCAAGAAATCTTTGGCTGCAGCCTAATCACAGAGGTACGATCTAACAATTGCCAGCCCTCTCCCGAAGCTTACTCAGGCCCCACGTTTGGGCGCCAATTGTCCCGGCCTGCAGGACAAGAACGCGGACCCTGGAAGAAAGGAGAGGGTGGGGGAAAGGAGACTCGAAGAATGGAGACAAGACAGGCTTTCTGATCAAGTCTCGTTTATTGAGGGGTAGGGTAGCAGTAATTATAGTGGTGAAAGAGGAAGTAGGGGGTTTACAGCAAGCAGCAGTGGGAGGGGTAGTAACGGTTAAGATAAACACAGGATGTTTCAGATATCTTACAAGGGCAGGATGTTTGCTCCCAGCGGCAGTCCAGACCTTTATCTTGATAATAGATAGCCATGGCTCCCCACATCTTCTGACACTATTAAACCACCTTTGTCCAGGCCCTCATCACTTCACCCCTGGACTACTGCAATAGCCTGCTGATTGGTATTCCTGTTTCAAGTTTCTTATTCAATCCTCTACCCAACTATCAGACTGATCTTCCTGAAGTGCAGAGCTGATTATGTCACCCCTTCTGGATTCAGTAAACTCAAGTAGTTCCTTATTCTTTGTTTGTTTTTTGAAGTCCTTCATAAGCTGACCCTTCCTATCTTGTGAATCTTCTTAAACCTTATTCCCCTCCATGTACCCTGAAATCCAGTGACACTGACCTCCTTACTGTTCCTTAAGCATGTCACTCCATCTCCTAACTCCATGCATTTTTATTGGTTGCCACTATATCTTTAACTGTCTTCCCTCGTCATCTTCAATTCATGGCTTTTTTGGTTCCTTGAAGACGCAGTTAAGCTCCCACCTTCTGCAGAAAGAATCCTTTCCCAGTCCCCATTAATCTTGGTGCCTTCCTTTTGAGATTATCTCCAATTTATCTTATATTCATCTTGCTTGAACATTGTTATTTTTTATCAGTTGTCTCTCCCATTAGACTGTGAGCTCCTTGACAGCAAGAATTTTTCTTTTTGCCTTTCGTGGTATTGCAACACAGCATTGTGTCCATCACACAGTAAATACTTAATAAATCCTTGTTGACTTGCCTTAGATTCATTGGACCATTTGATGGTTCCAAGGACTTTGATGGTAAGGTCTTTTCTTTCCTGGCTCTTCAGTAGTTGTGGCTGCTGAGGAGACAGGGGCTTTAGAACCTGTCAAGGCAGTCATTAGATTTCAGCTGCAGATTTATTCACCTGGATAATTGCTTTAAGGGGCATATTGGATAAAATGCCTGTTGTCCATGGGAGTGCTACAGTTCCCAGGGTTCTTAGACTTGTCTGTCTTTAAACATCAGTTATCATTTGTTGGTGATGATAGTTGGGAGGGCAGACTCTACAATGGTTTTTCCCTTGGATGATGGCTGTAAGAGCTCATACTAAAAGGGGGATGGGTGATCTGGGGAGTGCTACTTTTCCTAAGACTTTTGGATACAGGATGCTGGGCTCCCTCCTCTAGAGTATCAGGGAAGTTAGTGGTTAAGGTAGTGGTGATAGTTTGGATTCTCTGGAACATACCACCTCCTGTCTTTCCCTCAGTATTCCTAGCCTGCTTTCCCGACCCTTCAGTAGCTGGTGGTGGTCAGCTGGTATTGGTGGTGCTAGGAATGGTGGACTCCTTCTCCACAGTGGTTATTTCCATGGTTAATGGTTGTGGGAGAGAAAAGAGAAGGTGTCTGATGAGCCTTGGGGATGGGCTACACTACAATGAGTAGGCATTATATGGAAGATGAATTAGCAGAGATGACTGAAGAGTAGTCAGGCAGAGGAATCAAGAAAGAGAAGTGTTGCAGAAGTCCAGAGAGAGTTTCCAAGACAATACTGGTCAATACTGTCAGGTGCTACAGAGAAGCCAAGGAGCTTAAAGATTAAGAAGAGACAATTATATTTGGAGATTAATCGGTAATCAGTAATTTTGGAGAGAGTGATGAGATTGGAAGTCAGATTTCAGGGAAAGTGAGAGGAAAGGAAGCGGAGGCATCTCTGAGTTTAAATAGCTTTTTGAAAGAGCTTGACCAAGAAAGGCATGAGAGATATAGGACAATAGCCATCAGAGATGATAGGATTTAATGAGGTTATTATTTTTTGGTTGTTGTTGTCATTTTATAATTGGGAGAAGCATATGCATATTTGTAGGCAGCAAAAGAGAAGCCAATAGATAGGGAGAGATTGGTGATAATAAAGAGAGAGGGAATGATAGTAGGGAGGGAATGAATTTACTGGAGAATACCAGAAGGATACAGTCAATGATATGTACAGATAGAGGGGTTGGCATTGGCAAGAAGGACCACCTCTTTATCAGAGACAAGTAAAGGAGGAAATGATGTGGAATGATGTCAAGGGATTGTGAAAAGATTAGGAGGGGTGAAAAAGGGGTTCTTGGCTCATAACATATTTTTTAAAGGCAAGACCCTCAACTGAAGGAGAGTGAGAAAGGTATGCTGTTAGAAGCTTGAAGAGAAAAAAGAGTTACAACAGCCATTATGAAGAGTAGGACCCTTACTGTTGTGAGAACCCATTTAAAATTTCATAACATAAATTTGTGGTGAAGCTAGTTAGTAGGATTGCAAGATGTCCTCTAGTTCTGTTCAGCAACA
Source organism: Bettongia penicillata ogilbyi (assembly GCA_023548195.1). Taxonomy (NCBI): domain Eukaryota; kingdom Metazoa; phylum Chordata; class Mammalia; order Diprotodontia; family Potoroidae; genus Bettongia; species Bettongia penicillata. The sequence continues at coordinate 3,521,584 of JAJHZJ010000197.1, forward strand.
TAAAAGTAGAGAAGCAGAGGGCATAAATGGTGGGAGTAAGCCAGGGTTAGAGTTTGACATTCTGTGAGTCATTGATAGAATATGGGAGCAAGAGACTGAAGGGTAGAACTGAACTGATTCACTAAAAGGTCAAAATTGAGAAAGGATGATATTGTAGTTCAAGTGGGGGTTATAGTCTGGAAAAACACTGAGGGGTGGAGAATTTATAGATCACAGGAGGATGAAGAAAAGTTTGAGAGGAATAGAAATGCATGGAGTTTAAGGAGATAAAACAATTTCAGAGTTCTTGATCAAGGATGTGGAGCCCTTGAGAGAGAGGGCAAGATCAAAAGGGTAACCATCTACTTCAGCTGCCAAGATGGCAGAGTAAGGAAGGAACCCTCTGAAGTCCTCCCAGATTCCCTTGTAAATAACTAGAAAACCATGTCAGAATTGATACAGAAGCAGAAAAGTGGCTTATCAGTACAAGATGAAAGGTCTATCTCACTGGGCTGGGAGGGGACTGAGGTCCAAGGGCAGCAGCAGTAGCCAGCCTCACAGCAGCAAGGTTCCAAGTTTGTGGCAATCCAGTATCAGGGCTCCACCCTTCTGCAAGCCAGTAGTCTCCTAGGTAAATGAGCAGTCTGTGCAAGTCAGTAAGGCCCTACCCCCAGAATAAGTCACCAGTAAGGCCTTGACCCCATTGCTGATCACCAGTGAAGACTCATGCAAGGGTTCGCCATCAGCAAAGCCCCACCCCTAGAGCCACCAGCAGGGAGACCTTGTTTCCATTGCAACCCAGCAGCAAGTCTCCTCCCCACCCCCCACCCTCTCCACTTGGGAGCCAACCAGGAACAAGATCTTTCCTCCAGGGTCAGCCACCAGAAAGGTTCTGTTACCATAGCAACCCAGCAACAGGGTCCCATCCCTGGAGCAGACCAAAAGCTAAACCCCATACCCAGGAGAGGCCAATGAGGAGGCTTCCCCCACTACCCCAGTACAAGCTGAAAGGGAAGCCTATCTTCCACAGAAAGCAAGCAGTTAACCCCTGCAACCCAGTGAAAGTCAGCTTTAAGACCCTGGGCCTCAGCACAAAAACTTGGAATAGTGCAAGAGTAGAGACTGAGTCTGACATAAAAACACCAAACTCCCAAAAAAGGCAGGAAAAAGATGAGCAGAAAAAAGATAAAAAAAAGAGCTTGACTATAAAAAGTTACTATGGTGATAGGGAAGAGCTAGGCTTGAATTTAGAGGAGGACAATATTGCCAAAATGGCTACATGTGAAGACTCAAAGAAAAATGTAATTTGGTCCCAAAAAGAATTCCTAGAAGATCTTAAAAAAGATTTAAAAAGCAAATTAGAGAAGTAAAAGAAAAAAATTGGGAAAAGAAATGAGAATAATGCAAAAGAATCATGAAAAAAGTTAATAACATAGGAAAAAATACACAAAAATTTGCTGAGAAAAATAACTCCCTAAAAAATAGAATTGGCCAAATGGAAAAGGAAGTACAAAACCTCACTTAAGAAAATAATTCCTTAAAAATTAAAATTGGAAAGTAGAAACTAATGATTCTATGAAATATCAAGATATGATAAAATAAAATTTAAAAAGTAAAAAAAAATAGAAGAAAATGTGAAATTCTAATTGGAAGAACAACTGACCTAGAAAATAGATCTAGGAGAGGTAATATAAGAATTGTTGCACTACCTAAAAACCATGATAAAAAAAAATCAAACAAATCCTGGACTACATATTTTGGAAAATTATCAAAGGAAACTGCACTGATATATTAGAACCAAAGGGCAAAATAGAAATTCAAAGAATCCACTGATCACTACCTGAAAGAGATCCCCAAATGAAAACTCCCAGTCAATTCCAGAGCTTGCAGATCAAGGAAAAATTGTGGCAAACAGTCAAAAAGAAATAGTTCAAATATCATGGGGCTACAGTCAGGATCACACAGGATTTGGCAGCCTCCACATTAAAGAACTGCAGGGCTTAGAATATGATATGCCAGAAGGCAAAGGAATTAGGATCACAACCAAGAATCACCTTCCAAGAAAAATTGAACATAATCTTTCCGGGGGAAAAAATGGATATTTAACAAAATAGAGGACTTTCAAGCATTTTTAATTAAAAGATCAGAGGTGAATAAAAAGTATAACTTCCAAATACAAGATTCAAAGGAAACATAAAAAGGTAAAAAAGGAACAAGAAAGAGAAAACATAAGAAGTTCAATCAGATTAAACTGTTTATATTTCTATGACAAGTTGTAACTCTTAACACCTTTATTAGTATAAGAGCAATTAGAACATGCATATATGGCCAGAGGATGTGGATATAAGGTGACTTTGATGGGATGATACCCCAAAACAAAATAAAGAGGTGAGAAAGGAAATTATCCCACATAAAAGAGGCATGAAAGAGCTATTATAATGGAGAGGAAGATGGGTGGTGGTGGTGGTGGGCAAAGCTTAAACCTTACTCTCATCAAAACTGACTCAAAGAAGGAATAACATACTCAATTGGATATAGAAGTTTATCTTATTCTATGAGGAAGTAAAAAGAGATGGAGATAATAGAAGAGGAAGGGGGACTAATAAAAGGCAAGGTATACTAGGGAAGGTAATGATCAGAAGTAAAACACTTGTGAGAAGGGAAAGAGTGGGGAGTAAGAGAAAGAGGGGGATAAACAAGTGAAAAATAGCATGGAAGGAAATAGACAGTTGTCATAACTATAAATATAAATGGGATGAACTCACTCATAAAATGGAAGTACATAGCATAATGATTAAAAACCAGAAGCCTACAATATGTTGTTTACAAGAAACATATTTGAAGTAAGGAGATAAATAAAGGATAAAGATAAGGGTCCGGAGCAGAATCAATTATGCTTCAGCTGAAGGAAAGAAAGCAGTGGTAATTATGATATCAAACAAAGCAAAAGCTAAAATAGAGCCAATTAAAAGAGATAAAAAAGGAAACTATATCTTGCTGAAAGGTATCATAGATAATGAAGTCATATCAATACTACACATTCATGCATCAAATGACATAGCTTCTAAATTTTTGAAGGAGAAGCTGAATGAGTTACAGGAGGAAACATAATAAAACTATGCTAGTGGGGGACCTCAACTTTCCCCAAAAAGAACTAGATAAATCTAACCAAAAATTAAACAAGAAAGAAATTAAAGAACTGAATAACAACCTGGAAGTGTTAGATATAGATCTTAGGAGAAAATTGAATGGGAATAGAAAGGAATATACTGTTTCTCAGCAATACTTGGCACCTCCACAAAAATTGACCAGGTGTTAGGACAGAAAAACCTCTCAACCAAATGCAGAAAAGCAGAGATAGTAAATACATTCTTTTCAGATCATAAAGCAACAAAAATTACATTCAATAATGGCCAAGGGAATGAGATTAAAAAATAATTGAAATCAAATAATCTAATCCTAAAAAAAGTGAATAAAAGAATAAATCATAGAAACAATAGATAAATAAAATGACAACAATGAGACAACATACCAAAATTTATGGGATACAGCCAAAGTGGTACTTAGGGGAAAATTTGTATCTCTATTGCTTGCATTAATGAAATAGAGAAAAAGTGGGGAGGAGCCAAGATGGCGGAGTAGAAAGACTCATGTATGCTAGCTCTGAACCCACAGCCCATAAATTTCCTGTAAAAAGAAATCCCCACAGATTCTAGAGCAGTGGAAGCTGTGCAGCAAGGCAGTGGAGGAGATTTCCATTCCAGAAAGCCCTAAAAACCGCTACCAAAGATCCATCGCGCACCGGAGAGCGGAGCCCAGCCCTGCCCTGGCAGCACGGCCCTGAGAGGAGCAGATCCGAGCAGGCTTCAGGGACGGAACCTCCAGTGGCTGCGAAGGTCCCTCCACCCACAGGCGCTACAGGTCAGTGAGAGAGACTTCTGGGCTGGCCAAGAGGGGAGCGGGGTGTCTCCATAACTCAGGCCCCCTTGGGAGGCAGCGGCAGAGGCAGCGGCGGCCCAGGATTCCTGGAGCAGACAGGACCTCAGATCCTTTACTGAAGGTCTCTGCATAAGCCCCCTGAGGGAACTGAGCCTGGGAGGCAGCCCTGCCCCCACCTGAGAACCTGAACTTAATCTCCCACTGAATAGCAGCCCTGCCCCCCGCTGAAAGCCCTGAGGCTGGGAAGCAGCATTTGAATCTCAGACCCTAAGCACTAGCTGGGCAGATCTAGGCAGGGGTGGACAGGAATCTCAGAAGTCAAGTAACTGGCTGGGAAAATGCCCAGAAAAAGGAAGAAAAATAAGACCATAGAAGGCTACTTTCTTGAGGAACAGATGTTTCCTCCTTTCATTTCTGATGAGGAAGAACAATGCTTACCATCAGGGAAAGACATAGAAGTCAAGGCCTCTGTACCCCACACACCCAAAATAGATATCCAATGGGCTCAGGCCATGGAAGAGTTCAGAAAGGATTTTGAAAATCAAGTGAGACAGGTGGAGGAAAAACTGGGAAGAGAAATGAGAGAGATGCAAGAAAAGCATGAAAAATGGGTCAATACCTTGCTAAAGGAGACCCAAAAAAATGCTGAAGAAAATAACACCTTGAAAATAGGCTCACTCAATTGGCAAAAGAGGTTCAAAAAGCCAATGAGGAGAAGAATGCTTTCAAAAGCAGAATTAGCCAAATGGAAAAAGAGGTTCAAAAGCTCACTGAAGAAAATAGTTCTCTCAAAATTAGAATGGAACAGATGGAGGCTAATGACTTTACGAGAAACCAAGAAATCACCAAACAAAACCAAAAGAATGAAAAAATGGAAGAGAATGTGAAATATCTCATTGGAAAAACAACTGGCCTGGAAAATAGATCCAGGAGAGACAATTTAAAAATTATGGGACTACCTGAAAGCCATGATCAAAAAAACAGCCTAGACATCATCTTTCATGAAATTATCAAGGAAAATTGCCCTGAGATTCTAGAACCAGAGGGCAAAATAAGTATTGAAGGAATCCACTGATCACCACCTGTAAGAGATCCAAAAAGAGAAACTCCTAGGAACATTGTGGCCAAATTCCAGAACTCCCAGGTCAAGGAGAAAATCTTACAAGCAGCTAGAAAGAAACAGTTCCAGTATTGTGGAAATACAATCACGATAACTCAAGATCTAGCAGCTTCTACATTAAGGGATCGAAGGGTGTGGAATAGGATATTCCAGACGTCAAAGGAACTAGGACTCAAACCAAGAATCACCTACCCAGCAAAACTGAGTATAATACTTCAGGGGAAAATATGGTCTTTCAATGAAATCAAGGACTTTCAAGCATTCTTGATGAAAAGACCAGAACTGAAAAGAAAATTTGACCTTCAAACACAAGAATGAGAAGAAGCATGAAAAAGTAAACAGCTAAGAGAAGTCATAAGGGACTTACCAAAGGTGAACTGTTTACATTCCTACATGGAAAGACAATATTTGTAACTCTTAAAACTTTTCAGTATCTGAATAGTTGGTGGGACCACATACACACACACATGTACACGTGTGCACGCACACACATACAGAGAGCACAGAGTGAATTGAATAGGATGGGACCATATCTTAAAAGAAATTAAGGTAAATGGTGAGAGAGAAATGTAGTGGGCGGAAAGAGGGTGAAATGGAATGGGGTAAATTATCTCTCATTCAAGAGGCAAGCAGGAGACTTTTTAGTGGAGGGAAAAAGAGGAGAGCTGGAAAAAAACCAGGAAGTTTGCCCTCATCACATTCGACTAAAGGAAGGAATAAAATGCACACTCATTTTGGTATGAAAACCTATCTTACAATACAGGAAAGTGGGGGAGAAGGAGATAAGCAGAGTGGGGGGGATGATGGAAGGGAGGGCAATGGGAGGAGAGAGCAATTTGAAGTCAACACCCGGGGAGGGACAGGATCAAAAGACAGAATAGAAACAATGGGGGGCAGGATCAGATGGAGGGAAATATAGTTAGTCTTACACAATACGACTATTATCGAAGTCATTTGCAAAACTACACAGATATGGCCTATATTGAATTGTCTGCTTTCCCAAAGGGAACAGGTGGGGAGGAAGGGATGGGGAGAATTTGGAACTCAAAGTTTTAGGAGCAACTGTTTAGTATTGTTCTTGCTACTAGGAAATAAGAAATACAGTTAATGGGGAGTAGAAAGTCATCTGGCCCTACAGGACAAAAGAGAAAATGGGGACAAGAGAAGGGAGGGATGAGAGAAGAGAGGGCAGATTGGTGACAGGGGAAATTAGAATGCTTGGTGTATTAGGGTGGGGGGAGGGGATAAATGGGGAGAAAATTTGGAACCCAAAATTTTGTGAAAATGAATGTAAAAAGTTGAATAAATAAATTTATATTAAAGAAGAAAAAGTAGATCAATGAATTGGGCATGAAACTAAAAAAACTAGAAAAAGAACAAATTAGCCTCCTCCAATTAAACACCAAATTAGACATCCTGAAAAATAAAGAGAAATTAATAAAATTGAAAGTAAAAAAGCTATTAAACTAATAAATAAAACTAGATTTTATTTTAAAAAACCCAATAAAATAGACAAACCATTGCTTAATTTGATTAAAAAAGGAAAGAAGAAAACCAAATTACTATTGTCAAAAATGAAAGGGGTGAATTCATCACCAATGAAAAGGAAATTAAGATAATTGTTAGGGGCTATTTTGCCTAGTTATATGCTGATAAATTTGACAATCTAAATGAAATGGATGAATATCTACAAAAATATAAATTACCCAGATTAACAGAAGAAATAAAATACTTAAAAATCCAGTCTTAGGAAAATAAATTGAACAAACCATCAATGAACTTCCTAAGAAAAAATCCCCAGGACCAGATGGATTCACAAGCAAATTCTATCAAACATTTAAAGAATGGTTAATCTCAATACTATATAAACTATTTGGGAAAATAGGCATAGGAGTCCTACCAAATTCCTTTTATGACACAAATATGGTGCTGATAACTAAAACAGGAAGAGTCAAAACAGAGAAAGAAAATTATAGAGTAATTTCCCTAATGAATATTGATGCAAAAATTTTAAATGAAATACTGGCAAAGAAATTATAGCAATACATCATAAGGATCATACACTATGACCAGGTGGGATTTATACTAAGAATGCAGGGCTGGTTTAATATTAGGAAAACTAATCAGCATAATTGATCATATCAATAAAAAAAAGCCAACAGAAATCATATGATTATCTCAATAGATTCAGAAAAAGCCTTTGACAAAATATGACACCCATTCCTGTTAAAAACATTAAAGAGCATAGGAATAAATGGATCTTACTTTAAAATAAGTAATATTTATCTAAAACCATCAGCAAGCATTACCTGTAATGAGAAGCCCTTCCCAGTAAAATCAGGGGTGAAGCAAGCATGCCAATTATCACCTTTATTTTTTAATATTGCACTAGAAATGTTAGCTATAGCAATAAGAAAAGAAGAAGAAATTAAAGGAATTAGAATAGACAATGAGGAAACAAAACTATCACTCTTTCCAAATGATATGATATGGTATTTAGAAAATCCTAAAGAATCAACTAAAAAAAGACTTGAAATTATTAACAACTTTAGCAAAGTTGCAGGATACAAAAATAAACCCTCATAAATCATCAGCATTTCTATATATTACCAGCGAAGTCCAAACAGTAAGAGAAAGAAAGAAAAATTTCATTTAAACAACTGTATACAACATCAAATACTTGGGAGTCTATTTGCTGAGTCATAGGAATTACATGAACACAACTATAAAACATTTTTCATACAAATAAAGTCAGATCTAAACAATTGGAAGAATATTAATTGCTCATGGGGAGGCCAAGTCAATATAATAAAAATGTTAATTCTATCTAAATTAATTTATTCAGTGCCATACCAATCAAACTATCACAAAATATGTTATAGAGCTAGAAAAAAATAATATCAAAATTCACTGGAAGAACAAAAGCTCAAGGATATAAAGGAAATGAATGAAAAAGAAATGGGAAAGAAGGTAGTATGGCTTTACCAGATCTCAACCCGTATTATAAAGCAGTATATAGCAAAACAATGTGGTACTGGCTAAGAAAGAGTGCTGTGTCAGTGGAATAGATTAGGTACAAATTACATTATAGGAAATGGCCATTATAATCTAATATATGATAAACCCAAAGATCCAGGCTTTTGGAACAAAAACTTATTACTTGACAAGAACTACTGGAAAAACCAGAAAATATTGTGGCAGAAACTAGGTATAGGCCAACATCTCACATCAAAATGGGTACATCATTTACATATAAAGGGTGATACCATAAGCAAAGGGAGAGAACATGGAATGGTTTATGTGTCCGACTGATGAATAAAGGAAGAATTTAGGACCAAAGAAGATATAGAGAACATTACAAAATGTGGAATGGATAATTTTGATTATATAAAATCTGAAAGTTTTTGTACAAACAAAACCAATGCAACCAGAGTTATGAGGAAAATAGAAAACTGAGGGAGGGGAGGACTTGAAACAACTATCTCTGTAAAAGCCTCATTTCCCAACTATATAGAGAACTGAGTCAAATTTATAAAAATTCCAGTCATTCTCCAATTGATAAATGGTCAAAGAATATGAACAGGCAATTTTCAGACAAAGAAGTCAAAGCTAGCTATAGTTATATGAAAAAGTGCTCTAAATCACTATTGATCAGAGAAATACAAATACCAGCTCACACCTATCATAATGACTAATACGACAAAAAAGAAAAATGTTGGATGTTGGGGAGGTGCTGAGAAAACTGGGATGCTAATACACTATTGGTGGAGTTGTGAACAGATTCAGCCATTCTGGAGAGCAATTTGGAAATATGCTCAAAGGGCTATAAAATTGTGCATACCCTTTAATCCAGCAATTGAATATTATTGTGCTATAAGAAATGACAAGCAGGATGGTTTCAGAAAAAACCTGGAAATACTTACATGAACTGATGCAGAATGAACAGAACCAGGAGAACATTGTACTTAGTAACCACAATATTATTCAATTTAAGAACTGTGAATGACTTAGCTATTCTCAGCAATACAATTTCAAGACAATCCCAAAGGACTAGTGATGAAGCATATGATCTACCTCCAGAGAATGAAATGATATTGATTGACTACAGACTGAAGCATTCTATTTTTCACTTTTATTTTTTTATTTGAGTCTTCTTGTACAAAAAGACTAATATGGAAATGTTTTGCATAATTCCACATGCATAACCTGTATCTGATTGCTTCCCATCTCAGAGAAAACAGAGGGGAGAGAGGGATAGAATTTGGAACTCAAAACTTCAAATAAAAATTGGAAAAATTTGGAACAAAATAAATAAAAAGGAGTAATGTTTAATAAACTAGGAAAGGGAGATTGGGTCAGGTTTTGAAAGACTTGGCATGTCAAACAGGATTTTATATTTGATCCTAGAGATAACAGGGAGATATTGGAAGTTATTGAGTAGGTAAGTGAAATGTCAGACCTGTATTTTAGAAAGGGAAAGGAGTAGAAGGAAAGCTGGGGGTGGAGGGGAAGGAGGGGGAAGCCAGAGGTTAAGTGATTTTCCCTGAGTCACATCTAGTAAGTGCCTGGGACCCAATTTAAGCTCTAATCTTCCTGACTTGTGGCCCAGCTTTATACTCCACTACCTACCAATATTAGGGAAATCAATTTGGCAGGTATGTGGAGGATAGATTGGAGTGGGAATAGACTTGAAGCAGAGATATTAATGAGGAGGGCATTGCAATAACAAGGTGAGGCGGGATGAGAGCCTGAATTAAGGCAGTGGCTATATGATCAGAGGGAAAGAAAAGGATTGGAGATGTGCTATGGAGACAATATTTGGCAACTAATTGAACATGTGGGGTGAATGAGAATGAAGAATTAAGGTTGACCATGTGGTTATGAACCTGGGTCACTTGAAGGATGGTGGTGCCCAAGACAGAAATAAAGATATTTAGAAGAGACAGGGGTTTAGAGGAAAGATGATAAATTTTGTTTGGGAGAAAATAGGTAGTTTTGATTACATATAATTATGAAGCTTTCACATCAGTTGAATCAATAAAGATTAAACGAGAAAAGAAACAATAGAGTGAGGAAATATCTTTGCATCAAATATCCTCAGTGAAAGTTTGATAACCAAGTTATAGAGAGAACTGACACAAATGCGCAGTTCTAAGACCCATTATCCAATAAGCAAATATCTACAGGATATGAAAAGAAAGCTATAAAAAAAGTATGACCTTCTCTGTGTGTAGCTGAGGATGAATAGAAAGTAGTTCATGGAAGTTAATCAGATCAAGGAGCCTAGAGGTTAGACTATTTGAGGGAATATCAGTGTATGTGCTGAAGTGCCCTTATAATGAGGGCAGGAATTAGGGCTGAGAATGATACTGAATTCATTGAGAAAGTCAGGAGATTAAAAACAGCCGCTGGATGTGGATTGGATGATAGATTTGGATAATGTTAACCTCAAGAGGAAATGCTAGGGGAAGCTAGGGGGTGCAGTGAATAGAGCACTGGTCTTCAAGTCAGGAGTTCAATTCTGACCTCAGACGCTTGACATTTACTAGCTGTGTGACCTTGGGCAAGTCATTTAACCCCAATTGCCTTGCCTTCCCCCTTCAAAAAAAGAAAAAGAGAAAATACTGAGTGATGGTGTCATAACAAGCGTCTGGAAATGGCAAAGAAAGCAAAGAGTATTCTGATTTCCTCACTAGGACCAGTGAATTGGGGAGGGAGGACAATATAAAAAAGATACAAACAGTACTAGAAAGGAAGTTTTGTGATGAATGCATTATCATCTGGGTACAGCCAGGTCTTTGGTGAGGGCCAGAAGATGGAAGATGAGCCTAAAAGGAAAAGGTTTCAAGTGAAGGGCAATTTGTTTTTTGTAGAGGGCGAGTTCCAGAGAGCACAGTGAACTGGAAGGTATGGAAGGGCACATGGGAGGAAGGGTAATATTGAGGTGATGGGGATTAGAGAATGGGCAACAAGGATTGCAGGGATCATGGGGGTTTCTCTTCAGTATTTGATATCACAAAAGGATGAAGAACTGAAGGGGGTGAAATTTGCCCCCATTGAGAAATGAGTCTAGACAGAGTAGCAGTTATTGGAAAGAGCTCCAGTGAAGAAGGAAGGTGAGTATGTTGCTCTCCGGGTGGGTCTCACTTCATGATCTCCCCATATTAATGATCTGGGTGGTCTCTTTCTCACCTTCATGTTTTCCCTTCACCTCTCAGCTTAAGAGACCTTTCTTGGTTCCCCTATTATTAGTGTTCTCCTTTTACTCAAATGTTATTTATTCATCAGGCTACCTGTTGTTTTCTCAAAAAAAAAATGATAATCTCCTTTAGGGCAGAGACTATTTTTATTTTTTCTTAGTATGCCTAGAGCCTAGCACAGTGTCTTTCTGCTATAGAAAATAACAAATGCCTATTGGATCAGAGTAGTCAGTACAGATGAAAAAGCCAGTACAAAAAGAAAAAGCTTTATGAATACTGAAGAGAATGTGGGAAAATCAGCCAAAATTTGGTGGTAAGATTCATTCCATTTTCTGGGGTTATTACTGTAGAATACAGCTTGCTGAGGTATATTTTTGTGAGACTTGGAGAGTGGTAGACCTAAAAGAACAAGACTGAGACAAAGCAGCTCAATGTATAAGAATGGAGTAAAAGTTGGAGTTAGACCTGAGTTTGAATCCAGCCTTAGATACTTACTAGCTGTGTGACCCTGGTCTAGTCATTTAACCACTCTCAGTCCCTGTTTCCTCCATAAAATTGGTGCTGATGATAGCACCTACCTCACAGGGTTGTTTTAAGGATCAAAAGAGATAGTATATGTACAGCACCTTAAAGTACTATCTAAATATTATTTATTATTGTTAACCATGATGATAATGGTGGTGGTGCTGGTGTGGGTGGTAATGATGATGATGATGGTGGTGGTGGTGATGTTGGTGGTGACTTCCATGACAATGATTATGGTGGTGGTGCTGGTGGTGATGACAACCCTTGCTAGAGCTAAGCTGAAAGCAGGGCATCTCCAAGAAACCTATCCTTCATTTAGGCTGCGGCAGAGATGACCTTGGACAAAAGCGTTATCTCTACTCAGTACCAGAGAGATTGGAGGGTGAAGTTTCTATATAAGAACAAAGTGATTATCTGAGTAGTAAGAAGAAAAGAAAACAAATAAGCTATTTTCCTCCTCACTCCTAGGGGCCCTGTGAGATGGGGTGTGAAAGGAAAGAGTAACACCCTCAGGGATTTAACTAGGATTATGCACTGGGACCTCCCAGTTCTGGTGATTTAGTAGCACAGGAACCCGTGTTCCTCCTGTTTTTAGCTCAGCTAAGCAGTTCCCCTTCATCCCACTTGTCAAGTTTGCTGCTTAAATAAGGTGTTCATAGTTGAGAATGTGCTACTTGTATCCATCCCTTTCCCCCTTCCCTCCCTGACATTCTCCCTATTTTCCTGTGTAACAGGAATTTGAGTAAAGATAACACCCTGCTCTCTCTCAGGATGGAGGTTGGCACCCTTCTGCACATGTGAGCTCTGGAACAGTTTTGGTCTCTTCCTTTTTCCCACTTAGACACACCTTGACTGCTCTATGTTTGTGCCTCTATCCTCTTCCCAAGTCTTCTCTGGAAAAGGCAAAATTCTTATTTTAAGGATAGAATTCTTGTCTGGAGCATTCTAATTTAAAAGCTTCCTGGAGTCATTCTTTTTCCAGCTGGGCAGACAACCCAGTCATGACCTGGTGAGAACAAGTAAGCTGGAAACTCTAATGGAGTATATGACAGGAGCCTGGGTCAGTGGAAGTGGCCTGGTTGAGGCTGCAACTACAAAACCTGTCTTTTGATTGACACTACAGACTTGCAGAGCTTCTCCTGAATGGCATATCATGTGATAGACACAAAAGAGCGATTCTATTGGAAGGAACTGTTAGAGCATAGCTTGAGGAGAGAGAGAAGAGATGGGAGAGTTTGAGGAAAGAGAGAGAGAGAGAGAGAGAGAGAGAGAGAGAGAGAGAGAGAGAGAGAGAGAGAGAGAGAGAGAGAGTTGTTGCTGTAGCAATCTGGAGTTAATGGACCCCAAAGAACAAGGGGGTGGGAAGAAAAACGGAGAGTGAGGGAGCGCCTTCTCTTTCTAGATGAACTGCAGATGGCGCTCTTTTCCAGCATTTGGAGCTTAAACTACTAGGCTCCCCAGCTGCCTGGATCTCGTTCACTTCAGCCTTGAGGGTGAAAACAGTGTTTATTTCTGATTAAAAATGACTATTTTTTAATGGGCTTCATTCTTTATTTCTTTTGTCCTCTCCCAGGGCTTGAAAGCAGCATAAAGCGATATACAGAATCCATTCCAAACGAGCAGCCAAGAGGAGACACGGCAGCTCCCAGATGTTGATGTTTTGTTTTTTTGATATAAATCTTCACGTTCATATGGGAGTTTTCATTGATTCATGTTCCCATCTGCTGAATTTTGTTTTATTTATTTAATATGGCTTTTTGGGGAATCTTGCTATGAAGCTCTGGAAAAGAATAAACTCTGGAAACCATTGGGTTTTTTCCACCAAATTACTGCCTCAGCCTCTTAGCTGGGAGGCTGGGAATTCAGCAGCAGCCCATATCCCCTCCCCTGTGTGGGGCTGAGGTTCCTTCATGAATTAGAAAGCACAGGTCCCTGTTCTAGGGGAGAAGTTGCTATGGGAAGGGAGGTGTCTGCCTGAGCTGGGTCTATGTGTAAATATGGATGTTCAACTTTGGGTGCCTGTCTGAATTGTTCTGCAGACTGAATGACATACCATTTTGCCTGGAGAGATGTGTTTGTATTGGGGGGTGGGGATTAAAGGAAGAGGGAAAAGGAAGGAGAGAGAGAGAGAGAGAGAGAGAGAGAGAGAGAGGAGAGAGAGAGAGAGAGAGAGAGAGAGAGAGAGAGAGAGAGAGAGAGAAAGATGGAGGAAAGTAGTGAAAGAAAACCTGCCAAACTACTGGCTGGTTAGTACAGTTTAATTCCTTAATTCTCATCTCTGTGCTTCTGAGTCTGCTCCCTACTCACTTTATAACTGCACCTCAGTTTCACCATCTATAAAATGGGAGGGTTCAACTAGATGGCCATTCAAGTATCTTCCAAATCTGGCCACCTCTTATCTTCTGCAGATTCCTCCATTCTAGGGCATTTACCAATCAGAAAGGGGATGCCCAGTGTGCTGTGAGAGAAAAGGAGAAGTACTTGCCTAGGAACAGTTCAGGCACCTGAGAGGCAATATCACACAGTGGATAGAGAGCATGCTGTGCAATTGGGACTGACCCAAGTTCAAATCCAACCTCAGATACCTATTGACTGGGTGACCATGGATAAAGCATTTAATCTCTCAGTGCCCGAGGCCAGGGGTGTCAAAGAGTTGGCCAGAGGGTCACATTGCATCTGGTACTACTCCTTAGGGAAAACAGAACCAGATTAAAATGTAACTGGGTAATATTTAGCCATATAAATTAAAATACAAGAGAACAGAGATAATGTTAATATTATTTTTCTAAGTCAGTATACAGCTCAGTGAGATCCTTATGGTTTAGTAGCATTCCCCTCCATTTCTATTTGAAATCGACACCACTGCCCCGGATAAACTCTCTAAAACTGTAAATGCCAGGTGGATGGCTAATCTTCATTGGTGGAGAGTGGGAATTTCTAGCCAAGATTTCCTTTTACTTTTGAAATCCCAGATCTAGACTCACTCAAAAAAAGACTAACAGCAAACTCAGGCTATTACACAATCAAAAAGTTGGTCAAAAGGAAAAAAGATGAATTTTATGAACATAAGGGGCTCAGAAGGAGGGCACCACACCATCCACATAAACTCAAGCTGATACATGGGATTAGAAGGTATCCCTTACTCAGTAACTGCAATGGGAGGTTCCATGGTGAGGAGGATGCTCAGTAGCCATTTAATACCTATTTTCAGTTAGATAGCAGCATTCTGTTCAGAATATCTACTGAGCAGATCTCCTATGTGCAACTCCACCCCACTCCACCTTTTCATCCATGCAGCACAGCCTAGTCATACCTTTCCTATTATATTATGTTGTTCTCATCCCTACCCCACCCTTTAAGTATACTCCATTCATAGGAACTGCCAATCTTGGAGCCCTGTCCAAGCCCTTAGGTAGAGTTGGGAAGCAGAGATTTCTTGGAAAGCCTTTGCTGATCTTCTGACCATTTTGTCTTCACAACAACTTGAATAAATCCCAGTCTTTCTCAATGAGCTCAATATTTTCACATATGATTAATATTCTCATATAGCTGTTTCTAATACATTTGATGAATTAAGTGATCTTCAAAATATTTGTGAGAGGGGAAATTATTTATTCCAATGAAGAGGCAAGAAAAGTGAGGCACAGAAATGGAGAAGGACTTTTCATACAATTAGATAATGATTGAACTGAAAAAAGAACTCTGGTCTCTTTTCTAAATTCCAGTTCAGTGCTCTCTCCATTAGATTGCCTTGTCTAATGGATTGTGAGTGTGTGTTTGGTTGGGAGCAGTGTGTGGATAGGGAAATTGAATTAGAGTTAGTGGAGGCAACAAGTGTGGGACAGAGAGTGCAGGTTTGGGAATCTGATCATATGCCTAACTGAGAAGGAGAGAGGAAAGTGAATCTGGCAAGCTTCTTGATTTACTCTAGAAGGTTAAGGTGAAAGAGAAGCGCAGACCAGCAACATGATGGTAATACTTATGTAGAGATAGGAGGGAAGAATGAGATTCCTCGCTCTTTCTTTGTGATGCCAGAACAAATGGTCAATTTAATAAATATGTTAAAAAATTCAATCATCTATTGTTAAAAATGCTGAATTAATTCCATATGATGTAGATACACAGTATTTTAAATGTAATAAAGACACAACAGGTATCTGTTTAGAGTGATGGTATTTAGGTGGAGATCATTTTCATGATATAAATTGGCATGAGAAAGGGCCAAAAATAAAAAATATATATATTGCAAACAAGCCATAAAACCATGAAAGTTGGTTTCTAGCCAAACTCTTCAAGTCAAGGAGGTGTCAATGTGGATGAAAGTCCTTCCATATCTGCTCCATAATCACTTCCATTGGTACACAAGCAAATTCTAAGGAAATTATAGAATCATAGTATATTATTACTCAAAGTAGATTAAAGGGGAGGTTAGCATGCTGAAAATTTCTCCAAGGTCAATGTCACTGTCTTTCCTGATACCAAGAGACTATATATATACACAACTCAGTAGTACAGTGAGTAGAACATCAACTCTGGAATCACAAGTCTTGGCTCTAATCTTACCCCTGTCACTTCCTACCTGTGTGAAGTCTCTGAATCCTACTTTCCTTATCCATAAGATGAAAGGTTTACCAAGATGACTTCAAAGATTTCCCATATACCTCCTAGATCTATAATTCTATGAATGTTAAATTCATAATAAAAGGAAGAAAATAATAAAATAATTAAGTTTTCAGATGGTCAATAATACCCACACTTGTCACTTATAAAGGGACTCTGAAAGGAAGCGAAGACACTAATCTCTGCTTTCTGCAAAATGAAAAGGAGATGTGATCTCAGCCACAGAGGGATAGCCAAGATTTAAGACTACTGTTCCAGATTTACCTTTCTCCCCAGTTTTGTGCCCATCTGTTTTTCCCTCTGTCCTTGAGAGCTGATGATACAAGAAAAGTATAAGGTATAATCCTTGTTGTTAGTAGGATTATAACCTTACTGAGGAATCAAGACCTAAATGTGAAACAGTTAAATAACAACAAGATATAGCCTCTGATTAGGGACCAGAATGATCAGTGCAGACTTCAAGTGCTGCAGGAATTTAAAGGAGGGAGACTTCACTACTGAGTAACAGAGCAGTGGGAGAAGGTTTCAGGGAGGAGGTTGGGACTTAAGCTGAGCCTCCAAGGATGAAGGACATGATAGCTAGAGAGTTGGGAAGATCAATTACAGAAATACACTCAAACAGGTTCAATTCTTTTGCTTGACAGAGACCAGAGAAAGGCCAATTCTAAACCTTACATTTGTAGAAGGAAATGTCATGATGCATCTGCCATCATTATCATGAAGAATCTCAGATCAGGGAAGAAGTTGTCTGAAGGGTCTGGTTTGCCTTGAGAAGAAAATTGGTTGTCTTCCAGAGTAACACTAACTCTTCATCAACCCACAGACCCCTGGACAGAGAAGTTGGCTTAAAAAAAACAAAAACAAAAATATATTAAGCAAGTACTAGCAGCTCCTTATCACTGATTAAAGTTACCATATCTAAAAAACCAACACTAATAGGTGCTACTGGGGGCCAGTGACAGGCCCAGACATAGGTAGAAGAGAAGGAATAAAAGGAGAGGGAGAAAGAGAGAAGAAGAAAAAGAGTTGCCTTTGCCCACCAATAGTAAAATATTACCAACAGATGCCTCAGGGGCCTCTTAGCAAAAGTTGCCAACTCTGGGGTTGATTAGTTCTGATGGGGACAGTAGGGCCTCTGTTTTGACTGACAGGTACAAGGGAATCCTCAGTACTTTAGACCATTTCTTGGCTTGAGACCAACATGGGACAATGACTTTTACTTTTCTGTGTGATGTCTTAAATTGTGTTTCTTGGACTGTGTCTACATGGCATTAAAATAACCAGTCAATCTGGTGAAAAAAATCAATAGAACTGGAATTCTTTTCTCTTCTTTTTTTATATTGTATGGATTCTACAACTACCTTGTTTAATACAGTTTAGGGCTAGAAGGGAACTGAGAGATCATATTTTCCAACCATCTCATCTTACAGGTGAAGAAACTGAGATCCAGAAAGGTCCTGTGACTTGGCCAAACCACACAGCTGGTAAGTACTTGAGCAGGAATTTAAATCTGGGTCCTCTAACTACAGATTGTAAACTCCTTAAGAGGAGGCAGAACCTGTGTCTTGTTTTCTTCTATCTGTCTATCATCATGAAGACACAGAAAAGGTTTTGGTTGGATGTAAAGTGGAGTATTAAATCACTGAAGATGTGTTGTCCCTAGAGGCATAATAATGGTAGCTCATGATTACCTATCAATTTCTCAATCAACTGGAGAAGGAAATGGCAAATCACTCCAAGTGTCCTTTCCAAGAAAACCCTATGAACAGTATTGGAGTACTTTGATCCACGAGATTCACCAAGAACTGGACATGACTTAACAACACTCAATCGACAAACATTTATTAAGTACTTTTCTAACTGTTAGGCATTTTTCTAGGTTCTGGGGAAACAAAAAAAAATAACACTAACCACCCTCAAGGAGCTCAAGGGTTCATTGTTTTATTTACAGCAATCCTGACTAGATATTGCAAGTAGTATTAATCCCACAGTTAGCAAGTATGAAATGAAGGACTCCAATCCAAGTCTACTGACTCTTTTAGGTACAGTACCCTTTCCACTGAACAACACTGACTCCTTTATGTAGAGAATAGAATAAAGACCTATCTAACCCGAAGGGCTTAGACATTCAACTGTATGCATTGGGAGCTGGACAGGATGGTCTCCAGAGGGTCCTTTTAGCTGTGGGAATCTCCATTCTATATTGTGGCAACAGAACTGCAGGTGAATAAAGGTGCAATTCTTTCCCTACTTCCCCTGGTTTCCTCAGTGTTAAATTAGCTTTGTGTCAATATCAGCAGTGGGGTTGGGATGAATTATTGAAGTGGAAGTACTGCAGTGATTCTCAGTTCCTTGTGCCATATGGAGTAGAGGATGTGTATGTGTGTGTGTATGTGGTTTGTTGGGTCACTAGCAGTCAGCCAATTTTCAGTTTATTGTTAATATGAAATCTGTCTATCAGGACTGAACATACATAGTGTGGTGCCCTGATCTGCAGATACTCATAGCCCTTAGTTTTTATAAAGCGAATAAACCAGGTATACTTGCCAAGGACTTTAAAATGTGGTTGCCTAAGGTAATGGTAATTCTTTCAGACTACTCACATGTTGTCAGGGAACTTTTCAAGAAAACAAGATCACAGTGGCCCTAGGTTGTAGTATCTTAAACTCCATTTGGTTCCTTCTTAATGAATATACACAAATAGCTCATGTTTGTTGAATTTGTATGCACATTTTCACACATACCCACAAATATACACACATGAATGACTTTCATTAGAACTTGTGTTATCATCCACTCGCTCCTCATTCACTCAACAATCATTTATCAAATATTTACTATATACATATAGAACATTATGCTAAATGCTAAGAAGGCTAGAAAGATGAATGCAATCTGTTTCCTGCCCTCTGGTGGCTTTCAGTCTATTAGTTTATTGTATAACTACTGCAAAATAATAGGGCATTTAGGAGGTGAAGTAGATAGAGTGTTTATTGTAGATTGCTTCACTTCCCCATTAATCACTCTACCATCCAAGCAAACTGACTGACTTACTTGTTATTCCCTGAATTGCACATTCCAGTCGCATCACAATGCCTTTGCAAAAGCGTCTGATATTTACTCTCTCTTCACTTCTGACTCTTAGAATACTTAACTTCTCCCTAACAGACTTGGGACATCTCCTTTTGTTTGTTTGTTTCTTCTTGTAGTAGTTGAGTCCAGTCAGGTCTTTGGGGTTTTTCTTGGCAAAGATATTGGAATGGTTTGCCTCATCCTTCTCCAGCTCATTTTGCAAATGAGGAAACTGAGGCAAACAGGGTTAAATGACTTATTCAGAGTCACACAGCTAGTAAGTGTCTGAGGCCCAATTTGAGCTCAGGTTTTCCTTACTCTAGCCTCATGTTCTATCTGCTGTGTAACCTAACTGCCCTGTTTACCTCCTATATGAGGCATATTCCAATCTACTTAGCTGCTAGTGCATCCTCCCCCCTCCCCACATTACTTTATGTTTAGAATCATAGATTTAGAGTGAGATGGACCTTATAAGTCACCTACTCTGATCATTTCAATTTACAAATGAGGCAACTGAGGCTTAGAGCAGTGAAATGCATTGCTGAAGCTCTCATAAATAGTAAATAGATGTAATGGCATACAAACCCAAGCCCTGTCTTCAAATTCAGTTTCCTTCCCATTGCACAATAATATATGATTGCTTACTTAGGTACCTTTTGCAATTGCAAATGCAAATTGCATGTGTACATGTTGATTCTCCTCTCTCATCCTCCCAGAATGCAAACCTTTGATGATGATTTTTTTTTGTCTATGTATTTCCAGTGCCTAGCACAGTGCCTGTGGAATATCAGATGTTCACTAGATCCTTTCTGAAAGAATGCTGAATGAATAAATGTCATCATGAAACACGTAAATGAGATAGAAGGAAAACTGGGACTGAGGGACAGAGTAAGATATAAAGGCAGAAGGTAAAGAAGAAAGTAAGAATGAGAAAAGAATGGCTTAGGAATGGGAAAGAAAATTTTCTTACTCTCTAGACATGAATAGAAGGCAACGGAGAGGGAGATGAGGGGATGAAGGGGTAGGCTGAACATAGAAATTGAGAAAATAAATGAAAGAGTTCAAGAATGGGGAGAGGAAAGAAAGATAACCTTACCATTCCTGGGCCACGGTGGGATCTCTGGCAGGATCAAAAGTGTGTAGGAGAGGACTTTATATACTCCAGAGGAAGAAGTGGATTCCCCTCCCCTCCCCACACTCCCATGAACTACCTAGAAGAGATCCCTGGGCAAATAGCCTCAGATCCTTCCCCAGGATAACCATTCGGAGAGCAAAAGACTTAGACAGGGGTGAGCAGGGTCTGGGGCAGGGGACTGAGGCAGGGGACTGAGGCTAGGCCAGGTCCCCTGCTAAGGAAGGGACCATATTAGAGTCTCGTCTCCAACAACACAAAGAAAAACAATTTGAAACTTAATCATCTCCCAGAATTATGATCCCTTCTCGCAGCAGGGCACACATTAGCGGAGCTGAGAAATGATAATTCAGCAGCCCCTAGCCCAGCAGGGAGGGAGAAAGAGAGGGAAAGGGAAAGAAGCGGGAAAGAGACATGCAGAGCTCTGGGAGAAACATATATGTGTGTATGCGGGGAGGAATTGATGAGGGGGAGCTGTAAGACTGCCATTGTCAGTCACCTCCCCCATCAAACCCCAAGGGTCTGGAGAATATGAGGGTATTGGCCCTGGGGCTCTAGACCCAGTAAGCTACGGAACAGGGAGCAGTTAGCACGGGAATAGATCTGAGAAGAAGAAAGAACCGGAGAAGTGGCTGTCACAGGTCTGATCTAAACACCGAAGGATTCAGATCAGCAGACCCAGCGATTGCAAGGAGACTTCCAGGTGTCGAGATCCCGACCACCCATCCGAGGAGGCCTCGTGGGCAGCGGTGTCTTAGAGCTAACGAGATGACGTCATGGAGCCCAGGGAATCCAGCAGCTTTAGTAAAAGCTGGTGATGCCGGGGAGAGCAAACTGCGAGGTCGCTGCCTTCCTGTTCCTAAAGCTGGTCACTTTTTCTTTCCACTCTCTCAATATTCTGTGCTTCTTTCGCAGCTCGGCAACCTGTCTGAGAGCTGAGCTGCTGGACAGCTCCTCTTTCAGGGCCTCATTTCCACGCACATAATTTTGTTGACCCGGCCAGTCTTCGCGCAGGGATATCTGTGGATAGTTCACTCTCCGGCCTATGAGACCCTGGTCTATAAGGAGAGGGTCAAAAAGGGTGGAATGGGAGGTGAGATTAAGATTCCCGTAAAGAAGAGAGAAGTGACTGCTGGAGGAAGGAGGGAGGATGCTGGAGCTGGGACCTGGCTAAGATTCTGAGCCTAGAGCCCCCAGGGTATCAGAGCCAGACACATTCCTTCCCTTTGACATCGCCTTGGACAACCTCCCCCCACCCCACCCCACCCCCGTCCCCCCAGCCGGGCACAATGGCGCCTTCAGCCCCCAGAGATCAATGGGCTATTGAATGCAGCACGCCACGGGGTCACAGCAGACTCTCTTTCCCTGGGGCTCCCTGTCCTCCTCCCCCTCCTTGTCCCCTCTGCTGCCTTGGGGAGGCAAGGTTAGGGTGGTCATTGGCTGGAACCTTCCCCTCACTTCCCCTTCCCTTCCATCCTTTTCCTTCTCCCTTCCGGAGAGTTCGATTCTAGCTTCTTCGAGAACAGTCGATCCCAGCCTCTTGCTTCAAAGTCACAGTGTTAAGGGACCCTTGGGGAGAAGTTGGTTAGGATTCAGGGGGACACTCAATGGAATCACTGTAGGGAAAAATGCTTGCTAACGTTCCCTTCCATGTTCCATACAGGAACTGTTAAATAGGTGGGTGTGAGGGAGGCCACAAACACTGAGTTGGGGGGTGGGGCAGGGAGGGAGAGGTCAGAGTTTCATTTTCCCCAGACTTCCCTTCTCCTGTCCAGTGGCCAGCAAAGAGAGAGCATGAGGTGAGAGAAGCTCTCAAGTGATTCCCCCATAAACCACACTCAATCTTGTGTTTTCTCCATTCATCGTTTAAAAAAAAATCAGGGCTGAGGCCAGTCTGGATAGGGAAAGGGTACCAAGTCTACCTCTGCCCAAAGCTCCAGTGCCCTCCTGGGCTGCCCCTGAAGCTAGATTTCTGCTCTCCTTTCTTGTCCCAGCTCCCCCTTCCCCTACTTCACAGCCTACCCAGTTTCCATGGAAACAGGGCTGGGAAGGCTCTGCCAGGAGGCAGGCCTCCACACTTGCTGGGAGGGGACAAGAGAGAAGGGGGGTGGTGCTCGAGGTGAATTTTCTATGGTTCTTGGGGGGAAGGGAATGGATGGAGAGAGTATATAATCACTGGTGAGGAGTGGAGGTGAAAAATGGGAGGAGCTGCAGGGATGTGATTGAAGGAGAGCTGGCAACATAGAGGGGATACTTAGTGATTTTCCAACTCACTGGGATTGTAGACATGGGGGGCGGTACTTAAGGTATCAATAAGGGAGAAAATATGTGGGAAGCCAAGAACCTTTTTCTTACCCCATCAAGACCTCTTGTATTATTAACTCCTTTCCCCCTGGGTATATTTGAGAGGCAGAACCCCTGGAATTTGGGGATCCTAGGTTTCAGGAATAGTAGAGAAGGAACTGATGGTTAAGTTTGGGGGTCTAAATGGATTGCTCAATAGATTCACCAAAATAGCCCTCCTCAACAGAGCTAGGAAGTAATCTCCTGAAGAGAGGGCAGAGGTCCCCAGGAGCCAGTTATACTTGGGCCACCTTTTACCAATCCACGTAACTTATTGAGGAGTTTGGGGGATCAAGAGACAGAAGAGAGTGTACCATAAGGAATGGAAGCTGGGTATTCCCTTCTCATCTTTCAATCAGGAGCCTCTCTGTGGGTGGAACTGGGGGAGGAGAGTTGAGATTGTCAGCTTAGGGCCAAGGTAATAGGGAAGTATAGACAGGGGAGGATATTGAAAGGTAGGAGAAATGCATAAAGTAAGGGAAAGGGGAGCCAGCCTGGGGGAGCCTGGGAAGCTCATTCCAGTTCTTCCAAGAAGGAAAAATTGACCCCTTGATATGGATGACAGAAACAAGAGCAAAGAGGCTTTTTAATAGAGGAAATTGAGCAAGAGACTTGGTCTCTTGGGAATGTTAGCCCCAGGCTAGGGGAGTGGGCAATAAGGCTCCTGGAAAAAAAAGGGTGCTGACACTGGGGGAGGGGATGGCAGGGTATTCCTGGAGGGAGAATGGAAGCAAAGGTCCCTAAGGACCACAGTATCTCCCTGGGCTGAGAGCACTCTCTCTCCCTTTCACTCTCCCTCCCTACACAACCCCTAGCATAGCCATGGCGTTTGCTTATTTTGGTTATTTTTTGATCAGATATTTTGGCACTCTGCACACTGCCTCCTGTTGCCATGGCAGCCGTGACAGGGGCTGAGGCACCGTGAGAAAAATACCAAAATTAATGAGTGAGTGAAAGTGCAGCCGAGAGAAAAACAAGGTTAAAAAAAGAGTTAAAACAGTAATGAAAACAGGCTTCCCAGCTCCGCAGCAAAGCAGCTGCTACGGGCTCCCTGGAGCAGCAGCCCCCACTCTGGGCTCCCTGGCATCTCCGGGCCCTGCACCACAGTACACACTTCTTACAGAATCCCAGCTACAGGCCGAGGTAACAACAGTCTCTTAGCTAAAATCTCAGATAAAAGAGTAACGTAACTACAATTCCTGGTAACAGAATGTGTCCCAGGTACCAGGATCCCAAGCAACAGCTTTTCAACTCCTAGGCAACAGCATCCCAGCTACAATGGAGGAAAACTGTATCCATTTGCAATTCCAAGAAACAATATTCTAACTATCCAAACCCATCACTTTCAGATACAATACCAGGTGGCACTATTCCAACCATAAATCAAGGAGCAATTGTATTCAAAGCCTCAAGACACAAGTGTTAACCACAATCTTAGGCTCAGGAGCATATCCCAACTACAGTCCAACCCTGCTCCTATATCCCCAGTCCACCAGCAGCAACCTTTGTATAGCCCTAGGCAAAAAAATTCCAGCTATGGTCCCAGATACTATCAATTTCAGGACCTAGGGTAACACTCCCTTGCTAAAGCAACCCTTTCCCAGCTGCTCAACTCGTTAGCCAGTTTCCCCTCCCAGTTTGGTGTGAAGCCAGGATCTGGTCTTCTGTCTCCTCAGATGCCACTTCCCTCCTCCTCCAAAATCCTGGCCACCTTCTTCAGTTTATATCTTTTCCACCTGCCCATTCCCCTATGGGATCTTAGATCTCACCCATCCCCCTTGGGTGTCCCTTTGCTTCTGGGTTTTGATTCCCCCCTTCCCAAGGTTTTGGGAGAAGAATCTTTGAAGATAGGGGTTGGGGATAGGAAGATGGAGGAGTGAGTAGGAATTGGAGCTGGTCTGGCCCGGTTCTGTTTCTTCCACTCAGTGGAAGATTTGGGTTTAATTGTGGAGGAGCAGGGACTGGAGGAGAACATCTGTGTGATTAGCATTTCCTGCCCAGCTCTGCGGCTGCTTCTCCTGTGGAGCCCTGAGTGAGCAGAAGAGAACAGAGGAGTCTTTGAATGGCTCACAGCAGACGGGAGCCGGGTTTGCTGCGTGTGGCTGGGGGGCGGGGGTTGGGAGGCTGGGGGATTTGGAGGGCAGCTCTGCTTTTTAAAGATTATTTCCCAACTTCATTCTTTTCTTCCGTAATATTCCTTTTTCTTGCCCAAACCTCACTAGAAGGAGAGAAATGAGAGAGAGGTCTGGAACTAGCCAAGATGATGGCAATAGATTGGGCCTGACCCTTCATGCTATTTAAAGCAAAGAGGGATATCTAACAATATTTCCCCTCAAGAATCAACTCTGGCTTCTTAGGGGATGAGAACTGGTCATTTAGGGCTTGAGAGAGAAAACCTGGTCTAAAGGGGGTTGCCTAGAAAGGATTTCTTTGGGCAATTCTCATCCTCTCAAACACTCATCCCAACAATTCCACTGCTGTGAAAACCCAGCTTCAAGTAGAGGAAAGACAGGAGGAAAAGGAGAGTAAGGTGGGACATAATAATAGTGCTAGTGAAGCAGTAAAGAAGCTGGGACATAACAATGCTAGTGAAGCAGTAAAGAAGTTGGGACATAATAGTGCTAGTGAAGCAGTAAGGATGGAGAGATAGAAGAATGGGAATTGGAGGAGCAGAGAGACTAGGTAAAAAGATGAAAAGACAGAGACAAGGTCAAGGAAACAGATAAAGGGTTAAGGAAACAGAAATGGATAACCAGAAAGGACATTGAAAGTAGTGTAATGAGGGACACAGAGAAAAGGACCAGAGTACAGAGATGAACGACATAAGGGTAATGTGAAAGGCACCTAGTTGGGAGTCAAAGGACCTGAATATAGCAAGGAAGTAGAAAAAAGGAACGAGGATAGTCAGAGATAGACAAAGAGGCGGGAAGACAGGGATAAAGGATTTGGAACAGTACTAAGGGACAAGATGACAAGGACAGAAAGAGAGTCAAGAATGAAGGGACAGGGAGACAAGGAATAGAATATTGTGGAGGAAGCAGAAGTGATTAATCAGAGTGGTCACTTCTATCACTGTCTCTCCTGGCCCTCTTTCTTATACTTGTGATGAGATCTATCATCCCTCATCACTCTGACCCAGTGGAGTGAAGGTTGGCAAACTCCTGAAATACAGGCTCCATCTTTGTATCAGGTGTCCTTCCTGGGGACGGGCTGTACCACAAGATCTTCCCAGGCTCCTTTGCCCTGCCCCCTGCTTTTAACATGCCGGGTGAGATACAAAGTAATGCAAAGTAAGGGAAACAATAGAGTGATAGGGTAAGCCTCACTCTCCCCTCAAATGAATCTCTTTGCTTTATCTCAGTCTCTGTGTGTCTCTGTCTCCATCCCTCTAGATACCTCTAGAGGTGTGTATCGGGTGTTTGTGTGGCTCAGAAGCCTTTAGGTGGAGCCAGAGAGCCGATGTCGGAAGAGTAGGAGCGTCAGAACCCCTGCGTGTATGTGAGACACTGCGTGTGACACGGTATGTGTGTGACACCAGGCGTGTGTGGCTCTGTGTGCGTGAGGCACCGCTCGTGTGACACTGTGATGCGTATGCCATGCTATGTGACAATGCATGGCCGCGTGTGCTGTCTATCCCTGGAAGCTTGTGTGTATCTGTGTCCGCATGGCCCTAGATCTGCTGTCCGTAGGGGCAGGTACTGGGCCACATTGGCATGCCCCTGGGGAAGTAGGGGTGGTGGAAACAAAACCGATTTGTGTTATCTCAGCCTCCTCACAGCAGCCTAATCTTTCATCCACAACCCTTAAAGGATCCTCTAGGGCTGCACTGTTTCCTCTTCTTTTTACCCCTCAGTTAGTGCCCCACCCCCACGGCCCGGTGCAGCCACTAAGTCTGACCACTGCGTCTTCTGGGGAGTGGAGCTTGTGGATGGGTAGAGGTGTGTGGAGGGCATTCCTAAATCATAGAAAATCTGGTGACACCCATAGGAGGGAGCTCCAGGGTCTGGGGGTAGAAATCATTGGTTGAAAAAACCAAAAAGGGTCCCAAGGGAAATGGCGCTGTACATTGGTAGCATACTTCCTCCTCCATTTTCATTTCTACATCCCTTAGGGTGACAGGTGCTGGAACCTGGTAAGAGTCACGGGGCAGGGACGGGGGGGAATGGTGGCAATGGATAAAATCCAGGGGGTCGTGGGTCTGGGACCCAGTTTATCCAGAGTCCAGGAATCTAGCTCTCGGGGGATCGGAAGTCTTAGAGACGAGGTGGAAATTGGTTGGGGCTTTTGGGGGTGCGAGTGTGGGTATTTGAGGGGCGTTTGGGGGTCCCCTCTGGAAGCAGAGCTGGCCCTGGAGCTCCACCCCCCTCCTACCCCCACCCCACTCCCGTGCGGGTGCGGGGGGAGGAGTGAGGCGGGCAGGCCGGGAGGGAGGGAGGGAGGGAACGAGAGAAGGAGGGAGGGAGGGAGGGAGGGGGCGGGCCGGGCTTCTAGCTCCGCTCCGTTCGTTCCGCCGCCGCTGTTGCCGCCTCACACACTCCAGGAGCCGAAGCTCGGCGCGGACACGGAGCAGCCCGGGGCTGGTGCGCCTGGAGCCCGAGCCCAGTCCACGGGAGCCGGAGCCGGAGCCTGAGCCCCGCCTGGAGCCGGCTCATGGACAGCGGAGCCGGGAGCCGGCGCTGCCTCAAGGCGGGTAAGGAACGGCATAGCTCGAGCCCTGGCGGCGTAGGCTGTGGGAACCGATCGGAGACCGGACCCAAGCGGCCGGAGCGGCTATGGCCGGCGCTGCCCGGTGGGGGAGGGGAGTGGGTGAAGGATGGAGCGGGGAGAGGATGGGTGGGAGTAAGAAGTGAGTGATCTGGGGGATCATGTCCCTGTTTCTGTCGCTGCCCTAGTCCAACCTACATGTTCGGATCCCCTGAGGCGGGTGCCCCTCGCTCCCCCAGGGACAAGGAACGAGATTTGGTGGCGGGTGCGCTTCTACCAGGTTAAGGCCCGCAGGAAGGGAGGTGCCCAGAGCGGGGGGCATTGGTGGGCGGGAGGGGGGCTCCCCGGGAGCACCCTTGCTACCCGCCCTCCTCCGCTCACCTAGTTTCCCATAGTCTTGGGGTGTGTGTGTGAGTGTAAGTATGTGTGTATGTGTGTGTGTTGGAGCGTGGGAGTGGGTGGGTGGGAGTGAATCGCTTTGCATCCTTCCCTTCGGCCCGGCTGCCTGGACCAGTTCCCGCCTGGAGTCCCGGCTCAGGGAGTGGGCAGCGGAATGGATGCAGAGCCTGGAAGCTGCGTCAAGGGGAACGGTGGTTAAAGAGCTTGGGGGCAGGGGATGGAGAAGAGAGGCTCGGGGGTTGGGATGCGGTAAACGCATGATTTTTTTTGCGGGGTACGCAAACTGCCGGCGTTTGGGCGTTGGGAGGGAGGTGGCTTTCTGAGGAGAGATCTACCGAGCGAAGCTCCCCCTCCACACACCTCATCCCTCTAGCCCTCCCCCCTCAATAACACTTGTTGTGCCTCCTGTTCCCTGGAGCGCTTCTTCATCCCCCCATGCCCCCAGATTTAGAGAGGCAGAGATAAACCCCACATGTATCGTCACACAGCCTGATGCAAAGACACGAAAATAAAAACATCTTCAGAAATACTCGAAGACACATCAGGGTGAGCACACACCCCAGCGCTCAATCTCACATACACCCTAACGTACAGTGCTTCTCTCTCACACACCCTACAGGCACACACACTAACACAGTGTTCACTTACACCTACCTATCAGCACACACCCCAAGACACTGTCTCTGTCTTTCACACACAGCCTCCTTTTCTTTCAGGTGACTAAATTCGAATAGGGAAGGGCTCCTTTGGCTGGCCAGCCCCTTGGGGACCCTGTTCCCCTGATATACCCTGTAGTCTCTCCTACTTGAATCACGACATTGTTATAAATGTCAGGCTTGCCAGAGCCCTTGCTGCTGCTACTGCTCAGCTCTCTGCTCAAGATTCATACTGTTGTTTCTTCCCTGCACCCAGGGCTCTTCTCCATGCTCCAGGTTCCCTGGCCTCTGTTCCTGATTTCCCCTTTCCTAGTAGTCAGTATCTTGAAACTGTTTAGAGTTTGGGCTCATCAGTCAGTAATTCTGATTATGGTATGGAGGGAGATACAATAAATGAATAAATCAGAAAGCATTTATTGACTACTTATGGGATAAGCACTGTGTTCCAAGCTGGGGGTACAAAAACAAAATGAAGGCAATCCTTGCCCTGGAGGGGCTTACATGAAATGTTCAGCTAAGTCCCTAGACCATGGTCATGGAGCTGTGGTTGGGTCAAGTGTAGCCTTCTCTGGGAATCTTTGGTGCCTGCCACCTTGTCCTGGGAAGGTAGCCCCCAAGTGGCTACGTTACCCCATCTCTGCCAGGAAATGGGTAAAGTGTTGTCTCCCACGCACAATTGTGTCACTGCATTAGCTCAAACACACCTGTGGCACCAGGGCACACCTGGTGATATATGAACGGGGTTTTAAAAAGTCAAGTGGTGTATGTAAAAGTCACTTGTAGCCCAGTAGAAGACTCCAGAGCTCAAAGGATCAGTAATGCATCTACATATGACTATCATTTTGAAGGATGCACATTTAAGCTCACAGAAAGACATGCAAAGTCATTCTGGGTAATTCATGGAACACATATTCCTCTCCTGGCTCACTTCTTTCCTGTTTTTTCTCAGACTCTCCTTTGCTTGACCTCCATTTTCCATCCTACTCCGTGCTTGCATATCATGTAGGGATTTACCCTCCACCTGTGAGAAGGGGAAAGTTGGGGACTTCTAAGTGCCTGGGAATGGGGCTGGGCTAGGCCTAAAGAGCGAGGGAAATTGAGGCCTGGAGGCAAATTCATCCCCTCCCCCACTTCCTGCCGTTATCTTCTCCTTTCTTTCCCCTACCCTCCATTCTCTGGGACAAATTGGCAATGAATCACACACACACACACACACACACACATACACACACACACACCTACCCCCTTACACCTCTTTATACCTGTCTTGAGCTCCTACTTGTGTGATTCCCTCCCCATCCAACCACATCAACCATACATTCCTTCTTAGTTTATGAGCTTTCTCTTGATCTGCTTAGATAAAATGCTAGGTTAAAAAGTGCACTCTTGCTTGGGTGTGTGTGTGTGTGTGTGTGTGTGTGTGTGTGCACGTGCACGCGCGCATGCAATTTTAGGGAGCTCTTGGGGATCCCAGGAAGGTAGTGTTCACATTGGGGGGTGCATTGGAATCCTCACCATGAACTAGTCAGATACTTCTGGAGGCTCGGCTGTCCCAGCTAAGCCATGATCCCCTCTTATTGTTTACAGTCTCAGGAGGAGACATCTCCCCAATCACTTAGGTTTCAGAGAGAGAGCCCCTTTCAGAAGCTCTATCCTTGTCCTGTGTTGCCCCATTCCTTTCCTTTTCCCTCTCTTAGGCCCCCGCACCTTCTTTAGAACTCAACTTCCCTAAGTTTGGAACTGCTTTGTTGCACTGGAGGAAGGCATAACCATCATGGATGTGCGGGATATGACAGTCATACATAATCCCCTGTTCCACCGACTCTGGGGGAATGCCAGATGTATGTTGTGGGAAGGCCCAGTTTGTCCATTCAACCTTAAGGAGAGTTTCAAATACTAAGATACCTGGCCAGCATAGAGAGGCGAACTGTGAACAGGGACAGTTTCAGTGGATCCTGGAATAGAATTTCCAGGAAAAGGGAGGCTAGCGCTGTAGGACTGTGGAAGGAATAGAGCACAGTGTGCTAGGAGGGTACTGGTGGGGTGGTGTTTTATGGGCTCTAAGATAAAAGCCCAAACCCATTGTGCTTTGGGAACCATTGGATATGTCTGAAATTCCAGGGTACCCTGGGACTAAGACTGGGAGAGTTGGGTGTGTGTCCAAAGGAGGGGAGATAGGCCTTATAGAAAATGCAAGTAAGATTGAGCTTGTGGCTGAGTCAGAAATAAAGGACTGTGAAAAATAAAAGATTCCCCTGGGGGGAGGGGGCAGCAGTAAAGGGGCCAGTGTGAGTCTGGTTCATGGAGAATGACTCCTGTCTCCTGGGACCCTGGAAAGTGGGGCCAGATCCAGTACCAGTGGCAGAAAATCAGTAGTTGTCCTTTTGAGACAAGTTAAATCTAAGGGGTAAGGAGGAAAAAAGTAAGGACTGATCTCACAACTTTCTTTGAGAAACCTTCACAAAATTATCTAGTGATTTAGTTACCTTCACTTCATGATCACTCCTTTTTTTTGTCTCCTCTTTGTCCTTATGCTTTCAATTTGTACTTGTTGATACATTGCTCTGTGATTTGTCTTAAGTTGCTTTGGGTGTATTTTCATCATCCTCAAATAGAATATGAGCTCTTCAAGGAAAAAATTCTCTCTCTCTCTCTCTCTCTCTCTCTCTCTCTCTCTCTCTCTCTCTCTCTCTCTCTCTCCCTCTCTCCTTCTCTCTCTCTCTCCCTCCCTCCCTCACTGTCTCCCTTCCCCCCCAACCCCCATAGACTCTTCACTTTATTTTATTTTTTTTGTCAGTCACCTTCATTCCTCTGACTTGGTGGGAGTGAGGTGTGCTATCCCTATTCCCCACTGAAATTCCCTCTCTTTTACCTCCAGTCCCAGAAGCTACCTGATTCCCTCTTTCTATCCCTGGAACACCCATGAGTTCTCTTCTTCCCCACTTTGGGCTTCTAGTTCCAGAGTGATTAAGACATTTCCTTTCAATAATCTGTCCCCCAACTCTTCCTCCTTCCCCACTATCCTAGTATGTCCGGGCTTCTGTCTCCAAGGTTGATGAGGAATCTCTTGGGTGAATGGGAGGAGCATAGCTTTTGCTTTGAAATCTGGGTGGGGAATGAGGGAGGAGAGGAAAGAAAATTCCCCAGCAGCTTAAAACGCTTCTGAATGGGGTAGATAAGGACCAATGTCTTCCTAGGACAAAGTCCAGTGGGGTGGGGGTAAGGGGGCAGGGAACTAGCAAGCTACTGGTTTTATAGCTCCACCCATGCTAAACAGTCTCTATGCCTGTGGGCCTATCTGTGTTGGTGTGATTCCTTTCCATTCCAGCAGGAGTTGAGTTAGGGTTCTCATAACTCTTTTTCCTCCTCCCTCCAGAATAAGTCAGCATCACTCTCTTTTCTGGGATTGTCTCCTCCCAAGTTTCAGGAAAGCAGAGGGCATATCGACCAGAGGCTCACAGCATCTAAGTTCTCCCCTGAGGATTTACATTCCAACTCATTTCCTCACCCCTTTCCAAAGTTGTCTTTCTTTGTCCCTGGGCTGTCCCTTCAACTTTCACCCCTTTATTTTTCAACATAACCTTTATCTTCTGTGGCCTCACTGGCCTTGACCCTCTTAACTAAAATCCCTCTAGCTCCTGCCTTCATTCTTGTACCCGTTTCCCGTACAGATTCATCTTGCTTTGATTCTCTCATGGAATACTAGGCCACTCTGAGCTAATTTTTAGGGTTTTATAGCCTGACCTATCAGTCACTGCCTCTCCTCCCAGGAACTTTAGGTTGTAGACTATTCTCCCATCTTGGTGTGAGAACCTAACTGATTGCCAAAGACCCTGAGGGCTAAGGAGATTTCTGACCTTAAAACCAGGAAGTTGTTTGGAATCTGGGGAAGTAAGGAGAAGGGAAGATGGAGGTTGCTATTTCTGGTTAGTGTGAAATTCTTGGAACTGTTTCTCCCATTTCTTATCCAGGGGACCTGGCTTGTATTTCTTATGCTGTTTCCTCAAATCATGGGTGTGACACTAGATCACACACACACACACACACACATATATATTCTCACTCAGATACATACCTTATGCTGTTCCCTAGTTGTGCAATAACTTGCAGGCAGGGCCCTCAGGATAAAGTTACCAAAATGAGGACAGATAGTCTTAAACCAGGTGTGTTCTGATTCCTTTACCCTTGCCTAATCCTAAGAATTGTGAATCCTGGGTGACAGTCCTCGGGTATTTGTATGTGGTCGTGGGTGTCAGTAATGAAGATGCATCCCTTTGTTCTCAAATTAGTTAAGAGCAAGGTTTTATTTATATAGAATACAAGAAAGGTGGAGGATATAGTCCTTGGAATTTATTGTCTAGGTAGGGAGATAACACTTAACGCTTGAAAGGCTAAGTAATAATAATCCAAATAATAATGGGAGAGCTGGTAGTTGATTCATTGCTTAATTGGTGGTACAAATAAGTGCTATGAGTTCAGAGGAAGGAGAGGATTAGTGTGGGTTGGAGTAATGGGGGAGGCTTCTTCAAGGAAGAACTGCTAAATTTTTCTCTGTGGGGAGGAACAAGGAGGTAGGTCACCTGTATGAGGTACTGAATATGAGCTAGAAAATACTGGTGCAGGGGATATGGTTCATATGCTAATCTGGCTGCATCTGAGAGTTCTCCTAGGATAGGAGTTCTTAACCTGGGTCCTGGGAAATTTTTAAAAATATTTTGATAGCTTTCAATATAATCATTTTCCTTTGTAATCCTTTGTGTTTTTATTTTATGCATTTAAAAAACATTATTCTGAAGAACCCATAGACTTTACCAGACTGCCAAAGTACTCTGTGATACACACAAAAAGGTTAGGAAAACTTATTCTAGGAGAATAGGAATAGATAAGGTTGGAAATCATGAGACCATAGAATTTATAACTGGAAGGGACTTTAGAAATTATGTTCCCTCATTTTACACAGGCCACCAAGACCCAAAGAGTTGAATGAAGTGGTTTAAGGTCCACACTCTTCCTGGAAAACTAGGAAAGGATCCTAATTGCCAGGTCTCGGAGTTAGAACTTTAATGAAGTGGATGAATCTACTGCCTCTTTTTGCTTAAGTGGGGGAGGATGAACCTTCTGGGTCAGACTGTAAATACATTTGTGTATTGGCTTGAACCCTAATGGAGACTCAAGAGGTAGAACAATGGGAGACCGGGAGAAAGGTGGATTTGGTGAAGAGCCTTGGATATCAGACTGAGTAGCTTGTGTTGGGATTGCGCAGGGTTCCTGGATCTCAATCTGTCTCTTTCTTCCTTCCTTTCTTTCATTCATCTTTTCCTTCCTTTCTTCCTCCCCCCTCTTTCTTTCTTTCTTTTTTTTTTTTAATTAGGGTAAAGTGGACATGAAAGGGGAGTAGTCACATTATATAGAACAGAAGCTAAACGGTGTAAGCACAGGTCAGTTGAAGGGGGTTCTGGTGTTAAGAAGAATAAGGAGGGAGTAGGTATTGAAACTGATAGAGAGGAACCTGCTGTCTTCCAGAAGGGAACTGGAAAGGACTAGATGTACATGGGATGGTGGTGAGGCAAGAGAGGCAAGAAAAGGTGTATGTGTGTGTTTGTGTGTTTGTGGCAGTTCGGGAAGGGCCGGCATCTCCTTACCTAGTCGAACCTGCTTGAGTCCTTGATCAGGACTCTTGCCAGGAAACCAAGCACAGGCTAGGGCAGCTCCCCACTGTTTTATCCCCACCCCTAGCTCTGACCTCGATTTTGGCCTCTGCTCTCTCCAGACCATATGACCCCTGTCTTAACTAGTCACATGCTTGGCATG
Source organism: Bettongia penicillata ogilbyi (assembly GCA_023548195.1). NCBI lineage: Eukaryota > Metazoa > Chordata > Mammalia > Diprotodontia > Potoroidae > Bettongia > Bettongia penicillata. The sequence continues at coordinate 3,556,084 of JAJHZJ010000197.1, forward strand.
TACAATTTCCATTTCCCATCACTAGGTTGCTGTTTCTCGTTACTTCAGAATTCACCTGCGCCTTAGCTAAATTTATGTTCATTTACTGGGTTAGAGGCTAGTGTGGATGGTATAGTAAAGGCTATAGACCAAGGGTTCTTAACCACATTAGCAATCTGGTGAAGTTTATGGACCTTTCTCAGAATAATATGTTTAAATGCAGAAAATAAAATTCATAGGATTACAAAGGAAATCAATCACATTGAAATAAAATAATCAAGCCATTAAAAGAAACAACTAAATTTACAGACCCCAGATTAAGAACCTTTACTATAGGGGCAACCAAGATAACACCACCCCCTCCCCAAATCTCTAAACTTTAAGGGCCTCCCAACAAAATTACACAAAGATGCTTGCCCTTCAGGGCTCCAGCATAAGAAGTAGTGTTTGTAGGGTCTAGGGATTTATTTGGCGGGTCCAGACACACCAGAATGGGGGAACCTTTTGGACAGAGGCTCCAGGCATTGTCTTCCTTCTCTATCTCAGTATCAGGGTAATTACAGTGAGTAACTAAGTGGAGGTGCCAGTGAGAGGGAAGTGCAAAATTGTAGAGAGTTAAGAAAGGAAGCTGAACTGGGGAGCTCCTGTCAGTTGGCTCCGGGCATTTCTCCCGTGGGAGCTTCTGTTCTAGGGCCTCTTACCTGGATTTCCAGCTGCCTTCTCCTTCTGCTACTGAGACACCTGCAAGTTGGTTGCCTGACTTTTAAACTGGGGCTCCTTACCTAAGACTGGGCCAGGCCCAGGATGCGGGGCTTGCTTCTCCCAAGAAGGAGGTTGCTTGTAACTGACAGTCTGCCTTTGTATGTTTCCTCTGTCCTAGCCCTCCCGACCCCGCTGCCTGCCAGGATGGGGCCCTCAAGGTCTAGCCTCGGCTCCTGGTGGAGGCTGTTGCTACCCCCCATGCTGCTGGCCCTACTGCTAGCACCCTCCCCAGGAGCTGCCACGAGAGTGGTGTACAAGGTGCAGGAGGAACAGCCACCCAACACGCTCATTGGCAGCCTGGCTGCTGACTACGGCTTTCCTGATGTGGGACACCTGTATAAGCTGGAAGTAGGTGCCCCATACCTTCGAGTAGATGGCAAGACAGGTGACATCTTCACTACAGAGACTTCCATTGACCGCGAAGGACTTCGTGAGTGCCAAAACCAGCTGCCTGGGGAGCCCTGCATCCTGGAATTTGAGGTTTCAATCACGGACCTGGTTCAGAATGGCAGCCCCCGACTCTTGGAGGGCCAGATTGAAGTGCAAGACATCAATGACAACACACCCAATTTTGCCTCCCCAGTCATCACACTGATGATTCCCGAAAACACTAATGTAGGCTCCCTCTTTCCCATCCCTTTGGCCTCTGACCGTGATGCTGGCCCCAATGGTGTTGCCTCCTATGAGCTGCAGGCGGGACCTGAGGCCCAGGAGCTCTTTGGGCTTCAAGTAGCTGAGGACCAAGAGGAGAAACAGCCTCAGCTCATTGTCATGGGCCACCTGGACCGAGAGCGCTGGGACTCTTATGACCTGACTATCAAGGTACAAGATGGAGGAAGCCCACCCCGAGCCAGCAGCGCCCTGCTCCGGGTCACCGTTCTGGATACCAATGACAATGCACCCAAGTTTGAGCGCCCTTCTTATGAAGCAGAATTGTCTGAGAACAGCCCTGTGGGTCATTCTGTCATCCAGGTGAGACCACAAGTCAGGTGAGATTTCTGCACATCCATTCTGATGGCTTCCATTGTGTGAAACTACTCAATGCAGATGGTAGCCTTTGCTTCCTGACCCCTCAGTCCACTCTGTCTTCCTGGATGGCTTCTCCAACTAGCCTTTCCCAGGTTGGGAGCCCATGGCTTGGGAGGCTAGACAACCAGCTCAGGGAGGGACATGCTGGTTCATTGACTAAAGGCTCCCCTTAGCACAACCATGGGAACAGCCCCGGGGCCAATCAGGCTTTTGGGGCCATTGTCTGGGACCAAGGGAGCCATCTTTCCAGACAGGTGGGTGTATCTCCTGCTGTCATCTTGGACTCTGGCCTCATGCCAACCTTTACTCCTCTCTAATTCCCCATGAGCTTTGAAGTCAGGGTGCAGGGCAAGAATTCAGCCCTGTGGTCATTCTTCCTTGGACACCGTTATCTGCCCTAAGATATACCTCCTCTTGAGATCTGAAGTGGAAGGGAATTATTCCCACTAGACTCTTAGGATCTTTGGGTGGTCTGGGACCTTACAAAGAAATTTGGAGAGAGGAATAGGGATAAAAGAGAAAGAGGGACAGAGTCAGAAATGGGAGAGAAACAACAATGGGAAAATACAGAAATAGAGACAGAAACTGTAGAGAGATAGAGATAAGCTTGAGAGATAGGGAAGAGACAGAAGGGATGGGAGACAAAAATGGGAAAGAAGCAAGAAGAGAGGCAGGTATAGTAAAGAAACACACATGAGAAGAAGATATAGATTCCAAGAAGACAGAAAGGAAGAGACAAAGATGGGCACAATACAGAGAAACAGGGATGGGAGAATTACTGAGACAGAAACCAGGAAAGATACACAGATGGAGATAGGGTGAAGCAATGACTGTGAGAAAGCCAGATAGAAACTGAGATTGCCAGAGATAGATAGAAAGATAGTGAACAGCAGAGTTATACAAAAGTATACAGCCATATGATAGGAAGGGACTTGCAGATGGGAGAGGAAAAGAATAGGAAGTTGAATATTGAGAGCCTTTCAGTATTTTGGAATTTGGGGGGGGTTGGATACTGAGGCTAGGACAGCAAAAAGTGTTGATCAAGCCCCTAGGTCCCTGAATCTGAAAAAAGAACTAAAGAGAGAAATGTCCAGCATGGGCAGCTTCTTGGGCAGAGCCAGGTTGGTCTCAGAGAACATTCTCCTGGTCTATGACCCTGCCAGACCTGAAGACCTTCCACCCTCCAGTCCCCCACCTTTAAACTTATATAGTAGCCAAGAGATGGGGAAGTGACAGAGAAGGATAGAAGAGAGAAGTGAGAGATAAGAAAGGAAGGATGCAGGTGTGGAAGACAAAGAGCTGAGAAAAAGGCAAAGACAAGAAGCAGAAGCAAGAAACATGGGTGGGCACTGCAAAGAAACGGGAATGGGGAAATTTTAGAGACAGAAACCAAGAAAGATACACAGATGGAGACGGGGTAAAGGCAGAGATTGAGAAAGCTAGAAAAGAAGCTGAGAGACAGATGCCAGAGATAGATAGTGGAAAACAGAGCTAGCTTAGAGATGTACAGTCATATGGGAGGAAATGATTCGCTGCGGGAGAGGGAAGAAATGGGAAACTAGAGAGAAGGGTGAGAACCTTGCTGGGCTTAGGGAAATGGAAAATCTTCTTGGTCAACTCTCTGGATACCCGTATCTGGAAAAGTAATTCAAGAAAGAAATATCTAGCATGGCCAGCTCCTTGGGAAAGTCACTTTGGCCCCAGAGAATACTCCCCAGGCCTAGTACTCTTCTAGGCCTGAACCTACCCCATAGATCTTCCTCTATCCACTCCTGTCCCTCAAAGCTTCCTTTGCCTTGGTCCCTGACTGGGTGGTGCTCAGCTCTGTGTCCACGATGCCCGCCCAGTGCCCTGATGCCACCCATGTTTGGGTTGAGTGGGGCCTGGTTCGCGTCGGTGTTGGCGTGGGAGGGCGTGCCCATCATGCAGGGACAGACAGTCTATTGTTTAGTGTTGGGAGCCTAGCCTGTCAGGCAGGAGCTGCCAGCCGGCTTCATGGCCCTCTGCCAGCCCCTCCTCCCTCCTGACTGAGGGAGCCCCCAGTGGCAGCCCAGGCTGAGGCCCGGCTTCCTCACGTTGCTGTGCTCTTTGGCAGCTGCCACAACCGGTTCCCCCAGTTTGACAGAGCGGTATTGACTGGGCCTCTGGTGCTGACTATTTCCCTCTGACCCACATCCCCACCTGAAAAAAGACCCCTTGCTTGGGGCTTGCACATATACACACAGACAATAAGCACCTTATCCCCATACCCCCAAACCCCCATTGACAGCCCTGCTTTTTAGACGCTTTTCTCTATCCAGAGTAGATATGGGAGTCAGGGTATCCTCTAGTAATAGTAATACCTCTTTACATTTGTATTCTATACTTTGGTTTTTAAAATACTTCCACATATAATTTCATATTTAATTCTCTCAAGAGTCCTGTGAATTTGGCAAGTATAGGTAGTGCTGCCTTATTTTCCCTGTGGGGAAACTGAGGCTTCTAATGGTTGAATGATTTGCTATGTTGAATGATAGTGTTACAGTGCTAGTTTTTCACAGAGTTGAGAATAAACCATCTATCCCAGCTCCTTCACTGCATTACTCCTTAAACTACCATGCATCTCCTCTCCTCCCACCTCAATTCCTGGCCTCCCATCATATTGGGGATGGGCTGGGGTGGAGTGCTGTCAGGTCCTAAATCTACTTCATCAATGTTTTCTCACTCCACTGCCCTCTTCCCCACAGGTGAAGGCCAATGATTCTGACCAAGGTGTAAATGCGGAGATAGACTATACGTTCCACCAGGCTCCTGAGGTTGTACGGAGGCTGCTTCGGCTGGATCGAGCCACGGGCTTGATCACAGTTCAGGGCCCCATAGACCGTGAGGATGTGAGTGTCCTTCGCTTTTTTGTGTTGGCCAAGGATCGAGGGGCTAACCCCAAAAGTGCCCGTGCTCAGGTGGTGGTGACAGTGAAGGACATGAATGACAATGCGCCCTCCATTGAGATTCGGGGCATCGGTTTAGTCACTCACCAGGACGGCATGGCTAATATATCGGAAGATGTGGCAGAGGAGACAGCAGTGGCCCTGGTTCAGGTATCAGATCGTGATGAGGGAGAGAATGCAGTAGTCATGTGTGTGGTGGCAGGGGATGTCCCATTCCAGCTGCGCCAGGCCAGTGAGACTGGAAGCGACAGCAAGAAGAAATATTTCCTTCAGACGACCACGCCACTTGACTATGAAAAGGTTAAGGACTACACCATTCAGATTGTGGCTGTGGATTCTGGCAACCCCCCACTTTCCAGCACCAACTCCCTCAAGGTGCAGGTGATTGATGTGAATGACAATGCCCCAGTTTTTACCCAGAGCCTCACTGAAGTTGCCTTCCCTGAGAATAATAAGCCGGGAGACCTGGTCACTGAGGTCAGTGCCAGTGATGCTGATTCTGGCTCCAATGCCCAACTGGTCTACTCCTTGGAGCCTGAGCCAGCTGCCAAGGGCCTCTTCACTATCTCACCTGAGACTGGTGAGATCTGGGTGAAGACATCACTTGATCGAGAACAAAGGGATAGCTATGAACTGAAGGTGGTGGCAGCCGACCAGGGCAACCCCAGCCTTCAGGGCACAGCCACAGTCCTCGTCAATGTGCTGGATTGTAATGACAATGACCCCAAGTTCATGTTGAGTGGCTACAACTTCTCTGTGATGGAGAACATGCCAGCTCTAAGCCCTGTAGGCATGGTGACCGTCATTGATGGGGACAAGGGTGAAAATGCCCGTGTGCAGCTCACAGTTGAGCAAGACAATGGTGACTTTGTCATCCAGAATGGCACTGGTACCATCCTCTCCAGTCTGAGCTTTGATAGAGAGCAGCAAAGCACATATACTTTCCAACTAAAGGCTGTGGATGGGGGTGTACCACCCCGCTCAGCCTATGTTGGAGTCACTATCAATGTGCTAGATGAAAATGACAATGCACCCTTTGTCACCGCCCCCTCCAATACCTCCCACAGGCTGCTGACTCCTCAGACCCGGCCTGGTGAGACAGTTAGCCAGGTCACAGCTGAGGACATTGACTCAGGCATCAATGCTGAGCTGGCCTACATCATTGCGGGCGGCAACCCCTACGGGCTGTTCCAGATTGGGCAACAGTCTGGCGCCATCACTCTGGAGAAAGAAATTGAGCGGCGTCATCATGGGCTCCACCGACTGGTGGTGAAGGTCAGTGACCGTGGGAAGCCTTCCCGCCATGGCACCGCACTAGTCCACCTCTATGTCAATGATACTCTAGCCAACCGTACTTTGTTGGAGAACCTGCTTGGCCATAGCCTGGACACACCACTGGACATTGACATAGCTGGTGACCCAGAGTATGAGCGTTCCAAGCAGCGTGGCAACATCCTGTTTGGTGTAGTGGCTGGTGTGGTGGCCGTGGCCTTGCTCATTGCCTTGGCTGTGCTTGTGCGTTATTGCCGCCAGCGAGAGGCCAAGAGTGGTTATCAAGCTGGCAAGAAGGAGACCAAGGATCTTTATGCTCCCAAACCAGGCAGTAAAGGCACTAAAGGTCCCAAGAGCAAGGGCAGAAAGAGCAAATCACCTAAACCTGTGAAGCCTGTGGAGGACGAGGATGATACTGGACTGCAGAAGTCCCTCAAATTCAACCTGATGAGTGATGCCCCTGGTGACAGTCCCCGCATCCACCTGCCCCTCAACTACCCACCGGGCAGCCCAGATTTAGGACGTCACTATCGTTCCAACTCACCACTGCCCTCCATCCAGCTCCAGCCACAGTCTCCTTCAGCCTCCAAGAAGCACCAGGTGGTACAAGATCTGCCTCCTGCCAACACATTTGTGGGCACCGGGGACACCACGTCCACGGGCTCGGAGCAGTACTCGGACTACAGCTATCGCACCAACCCCCCCAAATACCCCAGCAAGCAGGTAGGCCAGTCGCTGAGGCTCAGCACCCCCCAACCTCCTCCCCACCCTTACCGAGGAGCCATTTGGACTGAAGTGTGGGAGTGAGAGTGGACTACTCTGATGTATCAGCAATTACTTCCCAGCACATGCATGTGGGCATGCTCGCCTGTGTGTGCCCACGCGCATACACACACACACACACATATCCCTGATATTACAGGGTTCCTAGTCTTGGGGAGGGGGTAGGGAGCCATGGATGGGAGGGAATGGGTTGACCCTGGAGTCTGTGTTCTCATCATTTTGGGACAGGGAGTTGGGGGCTTCCCTGCTTGACATAAGTATGGGTACTTCCTAGGTGCCTGAACAGTGAGGTTTCTGAATCAAGCAAGGCCAGTGGTTTCCTGAGAATGGAGTGGTGGTGGGGGGCAAAAAATGTTTTGCTCCTGACCCATGTTCTGCCTCTACCTCCACTCCAGGGAAGAGGCTCTCTGCCTGGTCTTGGTTGTTCCTGTCCATGGGAGATGGTACTACTCCAGATATAGGGAATGTTTGGGGGGAGGGGGGAAGGGGAGAGTGGAGATGTGGATGAGGGGAGGCACAAAGCTATTTCTGAATTCACGATCTCTACCTGAGGCCAGAGTCATGAGAGGGTGGATGATGAGACTTGACTTAGTTTAGGTTCGGTGGGGGATTGAGGGGGTTCTTTGTTACAGTGAGTTTACTTCACACACACACACACACACACACACACACACCTCCTAACTCCATTTGTGCCTTTTATGTGTGCTGTATGTTAACTTGTTCCTCTTCCCAGGGCCATGTCCAAGCAGCCCAGGCCAGGGGCTTCTCAGGGGCTGGGCCCCAACATTCTTATATCCATCACTGAAAATAAAGTTTTCTATTTTTGGAGTTTTTGTTTCTTATTTTCACCTGGAACTGAGAGAAGGAGTGAGAGAGACTGGAAGCAGCCCCTTGTTCCCTACCTTCCTTCCCATCCCATATTTCATCATTTCCTACTCCCCCCTTCCCGTATCATACCACCCTAGCCTCTGTCTTGCCCGCTTAGACCCTATACCACAGTCCTTCATTCTACCCCACTTCCCCCTTGGGCCCCAATTCCTGAAGACTTGGGAGACTGAGCCCCTCTCCCAAGGAATGATGCCCACTTTACCCTGCCTCCCAATAGAACTCCCTGTCCCCTAACTTGCCTGAGTTCATCTAAGCCCTCTGTGGAATAGGGCTCTTCCTAACCTTCCTCACCTGGAAAGAGGGATCATCCTCCTGAGATTCCAAGATCCAGGCCTAGCTCCCCTCACAGAGTCCTAACCAAGGTCTTGAATTGCTTGATCCCTTACACTTCCTGGTTTGATCCTCCCCTCACCCACATCCCACCTCAATCTGAGAAGATCCAGGTACCAGATGAAGTACCCAGTCCAGCTGCCCCAGGTGAGGGCTTTGAGGTTGGTTGGTTTAAAGCTTGGGAGCCTCCTGGACTCCAAGGTGGGCAGAAGATCCTTGGAGAAATGCCCTGCTAGCTTGGCTGCTTTTCCTTATGTTCCCTAATGATCTCACTTTTTCCCCTTCCCTTACCCCATCACTGACCCCAGAAAGTATTCATATTACCTTTTGCTTCCCCACCACCACTGGGGCTGCAAGGAAGCTGGGTATGAGGGAAAGATAGTGGAGGAGATGGGATGGAGATGTACACAAACAGTGTAAGAGGGATCACTCCCAGAGGCTCCAGCCTTGTTCACCAGTGAGTGGTGAGAAAGGCTTTGCCCTTAGGGTGGGGGTTAAGGAGTTCTCCCAACTCTACCTCCTTCTTGCAGCCTTTTCCCTTATTCTTTCCAGCTCTTTACTCTAGCTTCCCAGCACTGCTCACGCTCACTCTCTCTCCATCTCTCACTTCTTGCCCCCTTGGGTATGGCTTCACTTGCTCAAAATATGTGCAGGGAGGGTGTGGGAAATGCTTTACCCAAGGCCTGGGTGAGGGACCCCAGGTCCTAGGGGATGCTACAAGGTGAGAGAAGGCCATGTCTCCATGGTGACAGAGAGGCTAGAGTCACTCCCAGGAGCCATAGACCAGGAGCTCCAACCTCTAAATTCTGCCCACAAACTACCCTGATTCTCCTGTATCCTCTAAACATTCAAATGTATTTTCCAGGTTTGGGGTTGGGTGAGGCAGAAAGGCATTTCAGCTTTGTTAGAGGGTCTTCCTTCCATTCTACTTAGTATAAAATCTAGCAGGAATTTCACATCTGCTCCTGCTGGCCCTCTCCTCTTCACTTTCTTTTCCCTTTGCTTCTCTCCCTTTTGTTCTTTCCTCCCCACTTTCCCTTTCCTGAGGTTCTCCTTGGATAACTGATTCATGGTACCATCTTGTTCTTCCATTCCTTACCCTAAAACCTAAATCTTCTCTGAAACACTCAGACTCATTTCAACATCCAGTACCTAGCATCGTCATTAAAAAACACGTTTGGTTTTTTTTGTATACCTACTATGTGCAAAAAAAAAAAGGATCTATCCCATTTTGCTAGGGTGTGGGAGCAGGAGGATGGATAAGAAGAGCTTAGGCAATTTGTAGTCTAGTTGGGGAGACAAGTCTCAGAAGGCATGTCTGGGTAAGTGCCACATGAGTAGTGTAGCTAATGACTGCTACTGGAATTGGAAGGAATTACTAAAGGCTGTGAAGATCATGAAAGACTTCCCTGAGGAATTGAGGCTTGAGCTGGTCCTTTAAGGAAGGATAGGATTTCAGTATGTGGGAAGGTCTGGGTAAGGCCATTCTCAGCAAGGAGAATGGGATGAATAAAAGATGGGATGGGGAGTTAGAATGTGTACGATGAATTAGGAGGAGGCTAAGGATGGCCAACCTGCCTACAGGAGAGAGTTGGCACAGGAGGGTGATGGGAAACACGCTCCAGAGGTAAGTTGGGGCCATGCCAAAAGGTCTTGAATGATAGGGTACAATGATTAACACTGAAGCTAGTTTCAGGACATAAAGAGGTATGAATGATTTTTTAAAAGGGGAAGTGATATCAGAACTAAGCTTTGGGAAGATTAATCTTCTTGCCTTGTGTTAAATGGGTTAGAAACAGGAAGAGTCAATTGTAGTGATCCAAGGACCAAGGTGGTAAGGACTTGGACTTGGGGTAGTGGTTGTGAGAAAGGATGAAATGGATTCAAAGGAATCTACAGGGAAAAGTGATCAGTACTACATGACTGGATACAAAGGGTAAGGGAAGAGATAAATCAGATTAAGGGTCTAAGTCTGTGAAGGGAAAGCTGATTTGAAGGGCGGAAATGATGTTTTGGTTATAATTGAGTATGAAATCATGATGGTTTGTCTAAATTATGACACTGCAGAATTTAAAGCTTCATGGGACCTTCTCATTTTGAAGATGAAAGATCTTAGGTTTGGTGACACACATTGTAAATAGAAGAAGGCAAGATTTGAATGCAGGTCCTTTGACTCCATATCCAATGCTCAGTTGACAACCCCATGATGTAGGTGATGTCTAATAGTGGTGACTGGAGATAGAAGATTGAAGTTCAAAAGTATTGAAGTGGATTTGGGAGTCATCTAAATAGAAGAGATAGTTGAGGCTATAAGAATGAATAAGATTCTCAAAGTGGGATAGTGCAGAACATAGAACAAGCAGAGGGTCTCTGCCTGAACCTTGGATAATGCCCACATTTAGATCTTAACCTGCTACTATTCGGATTCCCATTCACTCAGCACCCACATCTGTCTTCTCTACCCTTCAGTCTCAAATGCCCAGAATCCGTGACTCATTCCTTCCCCTGATATCAAGACCTGTGTACCTAGGGAACTTTGGGTGGGTATTGAAATGGAGTAATTTTGGGTTAGACTTCCTGTCTTGTCCCTTGTTTCCTATTCAGTAAACCACCTCAAATTCACCACTTTATTTTTAAGCTCCATTGATAGTTATATTTCAATTTCTTTGGATGAGAACTGGGATTTTGAGGAAGACAGAGATGGGGAGAGGAAACTGAGTTCAAAGGATTAGTCTATTCCTAGGCTATCTTTCCTTGGTCTTTCTTGTCTATCTTGCTTTCTCTGGTTCAGGGTGTTTCTGTTGGGGAACTGTGGGGTGATGATAGTGAGGGAACGACAAAGCTAAGAAAGAGGGAAATGAGAGTGAAGAGCTCTGGCTCTTCATGCCTTTAAGCCCCCATCCCTGTAGCCTTCTCTGGCTCTCTTGATTTTTCATAATTCCTCTTAAGCAACTCATTCCTAGTTGGTGGCAGTCCCAAGGGAATGCTTGGATGGCTCATTGGTGGGACCAAATGCACAGGTACCAAACTGTCTTAGGCTTCTTGGTTAATCATTAACTCCACAGGGCTTCTTGGCTCTGAACACACTGCCTAACCTTTGCCCCCAACCCCATCTATAACCTCTGCTTCCTCTCAGGCCTTCATCCCCCCAGCTCAGTATCTGGTGTGCACCATGTTGTCTTCCCAGTGCCTCTTCCTGCTGGGACTGAAACCCGTTCCCCATTGCTATAGGGATAAAGTTTTCATTCCCTAACTTTTGTAGCCATTTTCTTAGTAGCGGGTGAGGTTCCAGTTGGGAGTGTGATGCCTGCTAGCTTGACTCCCACCTGCCACAGAAATTGCTGTACTGCCATTGGTCTAGAAAATCAACCATTGCAGTAGGAATCAGGATGCCTGAATCCTATTCCTTACTCTTACTTGGATTGTCAGCCTCTTCCTCCTTATCATCTTATCTTCCCTACTTCCTTTCCTTTCTAAGGTCTAGGTTAGAGGGTCAGTAAGGGGTCAGTCTTATTCCTCACTCTTACTCAGATTGTCAGTCTCTTCTTTCTTCCTGTCATCCTCTCTTCCCCACTTCCTTTCCTTTCTAAGGTCTAGGTTAGAGGATTAGTTAAGGGGATGGGAGGGTGAAATAATACAAGAGTCTCAGTTGGGACTGTAACCCTTGGTTGAGCTCCCAAATCATAGACATGGGGTGAGAGGGTCAGAATGCAGAATGGGAAGAAAAACATGAGAAGGGAAAGGTAGTGGGGACTTTGCTGGTATTGGTGGCTTTGCTGGGGCTTGGACTTTGGGGAAGGGGCTTTTGCTGGCATCTAAGGAGGCTGGGCAAAGGGTGAGGGAGCATGGCCACTTCGGGGCTCTGTACCAGTTTTGGGCAACACCAACTGTAACTACACCTCTTTCCACAGTTACCTCACCGCCGTGTCACCTTTTCGGCAACTAGCCAGGCCCAGGAGCTACAGGACCCATCCCAGCATAGTTACTATGATAGTGGGCTAGAGGAGTCAGAGACACCATCCAGCAAGTCATCCTCTGGCCCCCGGCTTGGGCCCCTAGCACTGCCCGAGGACCACTATGAACGAACCACCCCTGATGGCAGCATAGGAGAGATGGAGCATCCTGAGAATGGTGAGGACACTTAAAGAACTCTGTGTGTGTGTGTGTGTGTGTGTGTGTGTGTGTGTGTGTGTGTACATGCATGCGCACATTACCAGAAGAAGGGCAAGGTGGGTGGAGGACAGGGATTTCTTAATACTTATGATCTGAGGACTTTTCCTTCCCCATTTTGCTTGTGAGATGGTAGTGAGGGCTTAGTGTGGTGGCTACTTTGAGAATGGTGAAGTTCCCTATCAGAAATTTCCTAAGAAAAATCCGTTTTGCATGATTTCACATGTATCATTGCTATCATATTACCTTCCTTCTCAGTAGGTGGGGGAGGGAGAGAATTTGGAACTCAATTTAAAAGGAAAAGAATATTTCAGTAAATAAATAAATGATTTGAAAAGAAAACAAAAGGTTCCCCAGTAGTGAGACTGGGGAAATCCTAAGACTGATGAGGAAACGGAGCTTAGTGAAGGTACTTCACAATGGTAAAGAATCTAAATAGAGATTTAGAGTTGGGAGGAGCCCTTAGAGATCTAGATCACCTAGGCTGTGGCCTCAAGGACACATGTGGCTGTCTAGTACCTCAAGTTCGGCCCTCTGACTTAATCCAAACTTATGTGACCTCAAAGTCACAGGTTCCCACTGTAGATTGTAAGGGACTTGGCATATGGAACTTAAGAGGTTCTCCAGTTTGAAGCCAACCTTGGCTCTGAGAGATCACCAGTGTCCTGGGTTTTTGGTTCAAACTTCAGTTCTTACCCCCTACAAAGTTTTATATTTCCTAGCTGACCCCCACTTAGCCTCTTGGATCAAGGTTCTAAGCATTCTCCCCTTGGCCCATCCCACATTCTTCTCTGTCCTCATTACCAAGTCTCACTCTTTTCATCCTTTCCATCCTCCCAATCCATTCTCCCTCTCTCTCCCTCTCTCTTTCTCTCTCTCTCTCTCTCGCTCTCTCTCTCTCTCTCTCTCTCTCTCTCTCTCTCTCTCTCTCTCTCTCTCTCTCACACACACACACACACACACACACACATTGGTTCTCACCAGCCATCTCATCCTTTTTGTGCCCAAGCAGAGCCAATTGGCCAGGGGAGGCCATGAGGCAGAGCCACCAGGTATGTGGGGGCAGCTCTGGGGTCCACACTGTTCACCCCATCCCCTCAGGGTCAGGCTCTATTCTTCCCTAACACCAACCCAACTTTATAGACCCCCTGGGACCAGCCTCTGTTACACCTGAATCCTTGACCTTCCCTCCCCAGTCTTCCCCTCTTTGCCCCCTGTGCTTCAAGGCCCTAGCACTTCAAGAGGTGAATAATGAGCACTGTACAGCAGACACCTCTCTGGGCATGAGGCCAAGGCAGAGTAGGGTGGTGCCAGAGGAGCTCCTTTCCTAGGCATTGGCCACCTTTCCTGCTATGTCCCTGAGGCCGACCTGTATAGGAGCTGGGATGGGGTTCACTGCTTGCTGCCATCCCCAGGTGAGGGCAGACAGGGGGCAGCTGCTTTAGTAACTTCTCACCCAGTGCCAGCCATTTCCGTGGAGACCTGCTGCCCAGCAACCACATTGGCTACTGGTGATGTCAGGCGGCCAACTCCTATTCCCCAGGGTGTTTGGGGTGGGGAGCCAGGGCAGGGGTGGTAGTGGAAGGAAGTGTGTGTGTGTGTGTGTGTGTGTGTGTGTGTGTGCCTTAGATTGGCTTCATTGCATCCCCAACCGATCTTATGAATAGGTACACTCATGGTAGAGGGTAGGATTAAGAAGTAGAGCCTGGCGCTATGTTCATACATGTATATATGTGTAACTGAGTACTCAGGATGATTAAGAGGAGAGAGAGAGAGAGACAGAGAGAGAGAGTGTCCTTCCTCCTAATAGGGTTCTATTCTTTCCCCTCAGACCTTCGACCCTTGCCTGATGTAGCCATGACAGGCACATGCACACGGGAGTGCAGCGAGTTTGGCCACTCGGACACATGCTGGATGCCTGGCCAGTCCTCCCCAAGCCGACGGTCCAAGAGCAGCGCCCTCAAACTCTCCACCTTCGTGCCTTACCAGGACCGAGGCGGGCAGGAGCCCGCAGGCGCCGGCAGCCCTAGCCCCCCGGAAGAACGCAACACCAAAATGGCCCCCGTCCGCCTGCTGCCCTCGTACAGTGCCTTCTCCAACAGCAGCCATGATTCCTGCAAGGACTCTACCTTGGAGGAGATCCCTCTCACCCAGACCTCGGACTTCCCGCCGGCGGCCACACCCTCTGCCCAGACGGCCAAGCGTGAAATCTACCTGTGAGCCCCAAGTGAGCCCCAGCCCCTCCAGCCCCAGCTGGCTGGCCTTCCCCCCCACCTGCCAAGGGGGTACCCAGGTATCCCTGTCCCTGCCAGTCAGTCCCTTGGGTGAGCCAATCCTAGGGTCCCTAACTTCCTATATGTCATCTCTCTTCCCTCCCTGGCCCCTGGGAATAGATTCCACTCATCCCCCTACAGGTCCAGTCCCCTGCCCTGGGAGATACATTGCCCCACATGGGGACCAGGCCTTGAATCCTCCATGTTCAGCACCTCTCCTGTGTCCAGCTCCCCTAGCCTGCCCACCTTGGGGAGCAGAAGTCACTGAAGAGTTGGAGTCCTGGGTGGGTCCCCTTTCAATGACTACATTTCCCTCCCCCAAACTTCCAGGGGACTACCCCATCCTTCCAGGGGGGAGGGAAGAGAGGCCAAGGGCCATACACCTTTAACTAATCCATTATCTCTTTGGTGGCTGGAGGGGTGGGGGAAGGTCAGGGCATTACCTTCAGAGCTCTGATATCAGGGTGGGGGTACCCCTCTCTTTAGGTTTCCACAAGGGGGACGCTTTTGGGGGTAGGATCTGGGAAGCGGGGAGGGGCCTCAAAGGGCTTTAGTTACCAAAGGTGGGGTTGGGGGTGGGGGTGGGCAACGGAAAAGGTGGGAGGGCTCCCTCACTCAAGCAGCCCTGAGGCTGCCTGCCTGCCCCTGCTCCCTCCTCCCAACCCCACCCCTCCTTCCATCCCTGCTGGTCGGTCAGCATCTGTACATATGGACCTTGGACCTCGGAATGATGTTCCCATTTCTGCCTGATTTGCAACTTTTCTTGTTGTTGTTGTCTTTGGTCTAGGGACCCTCTGGGGGTGGGGGGCCTGCCTGTTGCCCCCCCCTCCCCAGCTGCAGTGCCCCTCCTCACCCTGGCCCTATTGTTCCATGTTGTAAATACTCCTGGGGCCACTGGGGATGAGGGTGGAGCTGGAAAGGGAGGGGTAAAGGGGGGGAGGGGGGACACTGGCCTATCAGCAGAGCTGGGCTTTTATTTAATTTTTTTTAATACAAATCTCTATTTTTTTGGAACTGTTGCGCTGTGCCCTGGAAGGGGGGGGTTAGGGTGGGTGGAGGCAGCTGAGGTTGCCTCGCCCTGCTTCCAGATAGGTGTCACTTGAAGGGTCCCCTGGCTGGGGTGGGGGTAGGGACAGGTAGAAGGGGAGAGGTGGGAGGGGAGTGTGCCTCTAACCTGATAGGGCAGTTTGGGGTAAGGGAAGGTTTGCTCAGGGGTAGGGGAAGGGCTGATCCTGGGCTGCCCACTGTCCCCAGCTTGGAGGGGAGGGTTCTGTGTTCTACTTTCCCCCCAAACAATCAAACAAACAAACAGCCCCTGCCATGACTAACCCTTCAGCCTGTAAAACCATCATTGCCTTTGATCTCAGGGGGCTGGAAGAGCTGCCTGAGGCCCAGGGCTCCCCTTCCTCCCCTGGCTGAGCTCCCTGGGCTCCCCTTTGCCATGGTCACAGGACTGCCTTGGAAAATGGGGCAGGGATAGAGCAACTTAACCAGCCATGGCAGCCCCTCTGCCATCGCAAGTGGTAGTGGGAGCTCTCTCCAGAGCCCCTGTTTTCCATTATCAACATACCAAGGCCCTAGGCTGTTCTTTCTTCCCTTCACAGAACCCTTTCCCCTTTTCCTCTTCATCCCCCCCCTACTTTAGCCCAGCCTGCCATACCCCTATTCCCCAGGGGCCTAGGTTGGGGGGGTGTGATGAAAACTCAGGATGGGGGCCCTGGACTAGCTTGGCCATGGGCATGGGGCTCAGGGGATGCAATATGTGGAAGAGGTATGGGCTGCAGGGTGGTCTTGTGCCTTTGGGGGCTGTGCTCCTAGGGCCTGGACTGAATTCCCACTGCATGCCTCGCCCTCTCCTCTCTCCACAGAAGCTCACCCTAGTAAAAGCCCAAAGGCTGAGGATCCACCCTACTCTCTGCTTTTCCCTGCCCTCCCCCCCAGTCTCTACCACTTGTCTTTTGGGTAATGGTGCTGGGGAAAGAGGGCTCTCCTTGTCCTCTAAGGCTTGGGTAGGGGGTAGTGTTGCCCCTTACAAACATATTTCTCAGGAGGGCAGGGTAGAGGGTTGAATGGTTGGCTAAGGTCATTCCTTCAGGCTTATGATTTAGGGCCCAATGGGTGGGATAGGGGTGAAGGAGGGAAAGATTGAGGGTCTCCCCCTTCCCCTCTCCTTGCACAGCCGGGCAGGTGCAATAGTGGATGTCAGTGTGAAGGGTGGGTGTTCATAGCCCAGGGGAGAGGATCCTCCTGGGGACAGTCTGTGACCTTGAAGGCAGTCTTGGGGAATTTGGACTAGTGGGGAGGAAGATTGTAGCTTGAATCAGAAAGAGCGCCTTGGTGGGGGTGAGAAGAAATGATAGTCTGGGAGACATTCAGGCCGTATGGAGGGGGAAAGCTCAGCTGTATCCTGGGGACTCTGCCTCCTTTATACTGGAGTCTCTGCCTGAGTCTTAGGGAACCCCTCTATACTGGTAACTTTGCTTGTGTCCTAAGGATCTCATATTGGGGATCCTGCTGAGTTTCTAGGGAAACCCTCTGTGGCAGGGACTGTCTTGATCTTAGGGAATCCCTCTGTCCTGGGAACTCTGCTTGTCTTAGGGAACCCCTCTGTGTTGGGGACTCTGCCTTGTCTGAGGGAGCCCCTTTGTATTGAGAACCCCACTTTGGTTATAGGGGTTCCCTTTCTTTGGCTACTTTCTACAGTCTTTAGGGCACTGGGGACCCTGTGTGGGTCCAGAGGATCCTCTGGACGTTAAGAAGAAAAGGAGCATTTTGCACAATTGTTAAGCCAGAAAGAAAGGGGTTGGTCCCCCCACCAGGGCAGACAAGCACAGAGTAGGAGCCATCCTCATATGCAGGGAAGAGGCCGGAGCCTCTAACTCTCTGGTAGGGGATGGGGCACTGGGTCTGCCACTGCTCTGGGGCAACCTGAGAGGTAAAACCAAAGGTGGGTGGGGTGGGGAGGGGGGGTGGGAGCTGAGGGTAGTGCCCTGTGCAGACCTTCAGTGTTAGTCCTTGTTCCATGGAGCCTCCCCAATGCCTTGTCTTGTGTATAGATTTATGTAGGAACAGGTGGAACTTGCTCAGAGGATAAGAGATGGAAAATTCATCCAATCTGGCATGACTCCTCACCTCACAAGGGAGAGAAGCGATGTCACTTCCCTGAGTATCTATGAGACGTGACCTGGGATTGGGGGTAGAAAAAACAAGGGTCTTTGGGGGCCCTTTCTCAGAGGTCGTCTCTGAAACATTTCTTCCCTAAAGAATTTTTGGGCATGTTTCTCCCTAGGGTGGCTTCTGGAGGGGATACCTCTTCCCCCTTGTGGGTCCCAGGGGGCAAATCTCTCTTCTGGAAGGCATGGGAATCTCTGGCATGTCTCTCCTTGAGATGGGGGAGAACCCTGTGGCATGCCTCTCCCCTGTAGAATCCTTGAGTTTGTCTCTCTCCTAGGAGGGGTACATCTCTCCTCCTCTGAGGGTGTGAGGGTCTCTGGCATGCCTCTTCTCTAGAGAATCTCTTGACCATGTCTCTCTACTTGAGTGTGTATGTGGAGCATGTCTGTCCCCTGGAATGGGGGTGTCTGGAGAATGTCTCTTCCTCTCAGAGACATCTTTCTGCTGAGGGGTGTCTGAGGCATGCTTTTCCCCTAGGAGTTTCTGGGGGTATTTCTCTTCCCTAGGGAATTTCTCTCCCCTCCGGGGTGGGTGGGCTGGCAGGCGGGCCTATGGAGTCCCTCTCTCCTCTGAGTAATCGCTAAAATGTATCTCCCGTAGAGAATCTCTGAGGAGTGTTTCTTCTTGGGGTTGGGGGGAGATGTCTCTGAATGGTAGGGGTGGGGGGGGCAAGAGTAGACCGAGTATCTGGCCACAAGAAGTTTTCTAAGGGTGGGGGGAATGTCTCTGGGAAAAGGACTGTGTCTGTCTTAGATCCTGGAAGATCCTGGAAGGCTGGGGGCAGGGGGTCGTGTCTCTGCCCACGGGAGTGGGGGGTTTGAGAGGGGAAGGGGAGGCTGTGTCTCCCCCTGGGGGTTCTGCGTGGGGGGTGGGGCATGTCTCTTCACTGAGGCATCGGGGGAGGGGGTGAACTCGGGCGGGTCTGGGCGCCTACACTGGGGTCGTGTTTTATTGGTCTGTGCCGCTTCCCATCGCCTCGCTTCCCCCGGGAAGGGCCCCTCCTCCCCACTCCCCAGCCCCAACCCCGGCGCTGCGAGCACAATCCCGTTGATTTGTAATGATTTCTCTCTCCGTCTCTCTTTCTGTCTTTCTTTCTCTGCCCCCTTTGCACCACGCACCTCACCCCTCCATCCCGCGCCTCGAGCATGCGCAGGCACCACCCTCTCCTCCCCATCCTCACTCCGGTTCGGTTCGTTTCCGGTTTGTTTGCTGAGCTGTCAATGAAGAGACCTGTGTAATTATTCCTAAGCTTTACAATAAAAGTGTGAAAACCGGACCCGCGTTTATTTCTTTCTTCCGGACTAATGGCCGGACCGCACTGGGCTGGGGTGAAAAGACTACTTAGGACTCTGCTCTAGAAGGGATGGGGGATATACCACCCCAAGGGTCCGACCTTCCGGGAAGTGCACAATGATGCTTTTGGTGCACCCACGAATCAAGTGACACAGGGTGCAAAGCCAGGTGGGCAAACCAGGCCGTTCTCTTTTGCGGGCCAAGAGTCCACTCCAGTCCCTGTTCTTTCCCTCTCCCCTAATCCCATTTCTGGGGGACTAGGGCTCAGCTCAGGTTGAGAATGGAAGCTTTTTTATGTTTGCAGTCCCTCGAACGACCTTGTCGCCACTCCCACCCTTTGCAAGGAAATCCTAGAGGTGCCTGGCTTTGGATACTATCCAATCTGCATCCTTGGGATTGAGGTCGAGAAGGTGGGAGAGGGAGAAACTAGGTTGCTCCCTAAGGTTGAGAAATGTTTGGATTGCTTCCTGACAACCTCCTATCCTTTCCCAGCCCCCATTCATCAGCCTAGTACCTCGACTCGCTCTGTAACCTTATCCATAGAACTCACTAGTTATCTCAGTTATCCCTAACTGCTCAGATTGGAAAGTCTTTCTGTCGTTCCCTCCCATGACCTAACCCATGAGGGGTCGTCACCCGTGGGAAGTGAAGAACTGGCCAGAATTGTCTTCGAAGGGTTTTTGCCATAGTAAAGGAGTGGGGGTTCACCTTTCTTTGAGAGCCTGGAGATGAATGAGACCTAGAGGGAAACTCCAGGGGAGAGGGACTCAGAACCTGAGGCAGTTACCTTTCTGCTTTCTGGCTGCACACTTTGAAAATGGGCAGCAATTTACTACACCTAGAAGATAAATTCAATCCTGGAGGGAAGGAGGTAGTGAGGCTCTATTCGGTTGGAGAAGAACCTAGTTCCCCTCCCCCTCTCGGGTCCCTCGAAGTCCTTCCTCCCAGACCATTCCTGGGTAAACAGACTAGCTCTCTGGGAGGCAGAAGGACAGAGACCGGATCAACCGGTTTTCCGATCCAGCCCCGCCTTCAGGGCGTTCCTCGTAGAGATTTCTGATCTACTGCCCCTTTCCCAACTAAGACCCTTCTCTGACCCACACCCATTTCCAAGACGAAATAATGCCTTCCCCGATTCCAGGGCTGTCCTTTCGTGTCCTCCCCTCCTGCCTCTAACCTGGATCCCTCCGACCTATTGTTCCCTTGGGTGACCCTTCGGGCCTTTACCTAGCCTAGGTCCCAGCTCCCATTGCTGTGTATGGCCGCAGTTGTTTGTCCCAGGGGCAGCGCAGGGTTCTCATGAGACCCCAGTGTCCAGCAGCTTCGGCAGCCTGCAAGATTAAGCTGACCGCGAGGACTAATCTGGGATGAGCTCTCATGTAAATTCAGATCTGCTGGGGATGCAGGGGCCAAAGAAGTCTGCAGGAGAGGGGGTGCTCACACCCGGAATCCAAGTAATCCGACTCCATTCTTGGTCTTCTGAGGCCTGAGATTGGACCAGGATCCATGGTCCTCCTGGAGCTCTGAGTCCTGTCTGTCTTGGGTCTCTGGTCTCTTTAAAACCCAAATGGTTCATTATTTAGCGTGGGTGGTGGTAGAGATGGGGTTTTTTAATTCATATCACTGAGTTTTATAGTCCTTTTTAACCCCAATGCAACCGAGGTGGGGCTTGGATAGGCAAACAGAAGAAAAGGCCTGAGGAATCTATGGTAATTTCCCATCTGGGAGCTGCCTCTGAACTCTGGGGTTGGGTCAGTCTTTCCCTGTTCCTCCTTGCTGGGGATAGGAGGAGCTCCTTGAGATTTCAGACTGCATTTCTCTACCTAACCCCCACCCCACACACACAAACAAAAAAAATTCTCCTGCATTCTTCTCCAGTTACTGAAATCCAATCCTTAAGGCATGAGGCAGGAGGAGGGACAACAGTGACTGAGGACAGAAAGGTCTAGGGCAAGCCAATCCTCTCACCTTGCCACTACACCTTTTAGAGTCAGGTGACCCAAAGAACCAAAGGGTGGAGTAACTCCTTCCAGTCCAATCTCTGGAATTGAAGGCAAGCACCCTAGAGGAGGGTTTCAGTGGGTAACCAGAAGACTGGGAGAATCCTTTGTAGTATTTCCATTTGGGGAACTGAGGGGAGGGCAATAAAATAGGTAATGAGACTGGCCTCCCAGGGGAGACAAGTCCTCGGGGGATAAGATAGGAGAGAATAACATCTATCTTCTGGACCCAGATCTCTAGTGACTTTTGTCACTTTCTAACCATCAGAGCAAGTTCTCCATATTGTGCTCTGGTGCTTAGGATCAGGAAGAGGAGGAAAGGAAAATAGAAAGGGGAAAGGGATGCCAGGGGACAGCTTAAGATGACTATTGTCCTCATCCTTAGGCTTCAAAGAAAAAAATTCAGAGCTCAGGCCTCAGCTTGACTGAGGAGGGGGAGGGGAGTTTCCAGGCCTGCTGCTCTGCCCCCCCAGCTTGGGCTATTGTATTCTTCTATCCCTTACTTCCCCTGGAAGGAGATGATGGTGACTTCTTATCGAATGGCCAGCTGACCAGGTTAATCCTATTGCCAGCTGCTCTAACCCCACTTCCTCCAACATACTTTTTAGGGTGGGGCTCTAACTGAAGCAAGAAACACCTCCTTCAGAATGTCTAGCCCCACCATTCCTCCTCACCTTCCTATGGTTCCACTGCTTCATTGATGGGGTACACCAAGGGTTTCTAAATCCTTTTCAATAGAGCTATAGAGGACTGGTGGAGAAGCTGCTTTTGCTAGCTCTGCTCTCTCATCCTGGGACCCTTCACCCAACTCCTCCTGGGTCATAGAGATCAACTCAGTTTGGTTATGGGCAGGATTTCAGGTGCAGAATGAGATGCATAAGAAACAGGACAGCAGTTTGCCCCAAGGGGTTCACGGAACACTGGGAGCCATGTTAATGTGTGTATCTGCCTCCCTCAACTCTTGATCTCTGTGGTTTTTTATTTCTGGTGGGTCTCAGTGTCAGTGAATAAGGTCAAATCAAGTCACACAAACACAAGCACATATGTCCAATCTCTCTTACAGGTCAGTCAGTCACTCAGATAGGAATATACATTTCCCACACAGTCACCACACATTCACAGCTCCTCTCTCTCAGTCACATATACTCACACTCCAGCTGCACTGAGTCTCCATGGCAACCACAAGGCCTGGTCCATGGATGTTAGAAATGAGAAAGGGAGCCAGGAAAAGACTGAAAGACAGAAAGGGACAGAGCCCAAGACACAGAGATATAGAAAGATATTTAGATACTCTGTTTTTTTAAACCTGAAACCCCATTCTTTCAATGGCAATGATTTCCACTTCTACCTCCTCATTCTGATCTTTGTAATATGAGCAGCCAAGACTCCAACAGAGTGTTAAGCTGTTTCCCGTAGACTTGGTTGGGGGTACGACCAATGATGGGGATAGGAGTGGGGGTGGGAAGATAGGAGGCCAAAGATTAGGGGGATTTGAGCTTGAAGATGATGAGGGTGAGGATAGAACATGGAAGTAGAGGATAGCGGAATCAGTGGGAGTCTGGTCGTGTGGGTGATGTGAAACGTCATAAGATGAGGGGACAGACAAGATTTGGCCAGAGGAGGGGACAAAAAGCAGTGGTGGGAAATTTGGGTTATAGCTTCTCTGCCTTTCTGGATTAATTGATATGGAGGGTAAAGCCACCTCTTAGTCATTTTGACTAGTTAGGATATTTCTGCTGGAGACAATGGAGAGGAGAGAGGGACAAAAGTGAAGGGAAAGTGAGAGGAAAAAACCAGGGGTGAAAAAGTGGAAGTGGAGATTGGAAGAGAATAGGGATTGACTGGTGAGAACTTCTCTGACTTTTCCAAGGGCTGCCAGGATTAGGGGTGGACTTTGCTTCCTAACATTAGTGAAGAAACCTCACCAACCTCAACCCTCATGCATCTCCCCACCCTCCACTGCCTTCTGGTCAGCCCCTCTCTCTGTTTCTGTCTCTTTCTCCTTCTTTTATTTTTTTTCCCTGGCCTCTAGACTGTAGATCAGCTCTTTTACATCTTTTTAGATCCCTAGTTTTCTGAGTCTAGGCCAGTCTAGTGACTTATCTGAGTCTTCTGGATCTGCTTTTCTCTTCTCTCAACTGTCATCCTGCAACCCTGCATTCCCCAAACACAGAGAGAATGTAGGGGCAGAGTGTGAATTATGTAGGGGATAGTAAATGACGAGCAAAATCGAGGAGACTGAATATTTCATGGGACTGGAGGGTAAGTAGGTGTGGAGTTACTGCGGCTGCTCCCAAGTGTGTGTGTATCTGGGCATGTGCTAGGGTAGTATCCATGCAGTTTCATGAATTTGTCTTGACTGGGTGCTTCTACTTTTTAGTTCAAAAAATTCACAATTTAAAAAAAAAGAAAAAGATTCACAATTTAGTCCCTCTGGAAAGAAGGCCTTTCCTGATGAAATTCATCAATCTGCAACACCTACATATCAAGTTCCTTCCTGCTGTCTTGGTTTGTATTTGTTTGATTATATGTCTCATTACCCTTATTAGACTGGAAGCACCTTGAAGGCAGTAAACCTGTCTTCCTTGTCATTGTTTACTGTTGACTGTCTGCTCTATACTGAGGGTTAGCTCTATGTTGCTTATAGAATTTGAAGTATGAAGTTGGGTGTGTCAGTGAATCTCCACCCATTCCTCCATGCTCATGACAGAAACTCTCTCTTGACCCTACCCCACGCTGTCCTGTCCTGATTGTAGGGCATGTGTTTGGTTTGGGTTTAGTGGTAAGAGTGAGGAAACTGACTTGTGAGGAAAAGAAAAAGGAAGAAAGTCCACTGGGAAAATGGTAAAGTACAACCTTAATAGGAGAAGAGATTTGGAGAAGGGTAGAAAGGAAAAGAAGATGGTGTTCACATGGCATCAAGGATTCAATTCTATACTGGGAAATTTAGATCCTCTTATAGGTCTGGAGGGGGAATCTTAGGGAACTTTGAGGGAAATGAATACACTGGACTGACTCCAGGAGAGTTACTAAAGAGTTGACTCCTGCAGAGAAGGAGAAAATCTGCTTAAGACTCAATAATAGACTGATTTGAGGAAGGGGTACTGGGGTGGTGATGGAGTTAGAGACAGAAATGGAAGCAGATGAGGGAAAGAATGAATTCTGGAGGAAAAAACGGCTTATTTGAAAGCAGAGCCGTGTCAGCAGGTACAGGAGAATTCCTACTTCAAGTGGAGTTTGGACTAGATGACCTATGAGGTTCTTTTTAACTCTGAGATTTTATGGCTCCAATACTGAGGAGGAGACTGGGAAAACTGGGGCCAAGGGCAAGGCTAAAATGGGTTAGGAGAGACTAAAGGGTCAGGGGGTGGATTGAGTTGGAGGATGATGTCGGGGCTTGGGGCTGGTGTTCGATGAGGTCTGGCAGACACAGCGGGCAATAGGTTTCCTGTGACTACTTAGAGTCCTTTGGCGCCATCTCTCCTGGGCATCATGCCCAGTCCCATGTCTCCCCCTCTAGCATCCATCCTGGGGAACAACCCTATAAACAGGAAATGTTTGAAGCTAGGCTGGGCTGCTGCTGATTATGGAGACCCTTATTGGTCAGAGTGGCATCCTCTGCCAGATGGTCAAGATGGAGGAGGGAGGGAGTTTGAGGGGCTAGAGGTTTCCTGACCCTTTAATTATATACTCACTTCCTACCCACCTAAGGCCCTTCTAGAGCCTCCTTTGCTCCAAATCAAAGGTGACAGGAATATTAACTCATTAGCACAAAAGCCACAGGAGATGGAATAAGGGGATGGCCAGGAAGACCCCCTGTCAGAGCCAATCTCTTGCTGTTTTGTCCACGTGCCTTCCCAAATTTTTTCATTCCCTTTGTCCCTAGCCAGCCTTTATTTACAGGGTGATCCTCTGAACCTCAGGGAGGCTACTTCGCTTGTTATGTATGAGGAAAGTTAAGGTATCTCTTCTAATGAGTGTGTGGGGGGGAGAAGGGACGGGGAGAGAGAAAGACGGGGGGGGGGGGGCGCAGAGTGAGAGAGCGCTTGAAATCATTTAGCGAAGGTCAGAATTTCATACCTGCAATGGTTGTTATGGCAACTGGACAATGCTCCCAAGGGATAAACCCTAGTCTCTTCTAGCATTGTGTAGCTTCACAGACACAACTGTAATCACATATATATCAACATGAGCACACAGAGGTAACTGGTCTTAAGTGTAGTATGGGACAGTTATTTGGGGTACAAAGTTGGCTGAAAGAGAGAGCTATTCCTGGATGAGCAATAAGCCTGGAGGGTGGGGCAGAAGAGAATGTTTTAGTAGTACACATACAAATGGGCACACTGAAAGGTATAACCTGTTTGGGTAATGTGCATTCATGAACGTAAGGGCTGGTGAATATATGCTTCCGTGCATGTGTCTGTATATGTGGCTGCATGTGTTATGTGTGTTTGTGTGTGTGTGTGTGTGTGTGTGTATGTGACTACACTCTCAAAGGCCAATAGGGTTGACAGAGTCATAACTCTGGGCTTTACCCAGAGGAAGTAGGATAACTGAGGCTGGGAAAATAATTTCTAAATGAGACAGAGGGGAGAAAGGAAAGGAAGGTAGGACCAAAATTGACTCATCCAGTTTCCTCACCCAGTGGGCTAGCCATAACCCCATTGCCTACTGTTCTCCTTGGCAGGGCCTGGTGTGGGCCTGGGCAGAAAGGGTGAACACAGTGCACTGTTGACCCAGCTATACCCTGCTTGGCTGGGACCTCACACTTGGACAGCTGAGTCCACAGGGGTGTGGAGAGCGGATGAGCAGCGGGCAGTGTGATTGGCATGAGCCAGGGGAGCGGCTGGCAGACTTGTTCCTGGTAAACACGAGGAGAGGTTACTTCACAAGGAAACAGTAATTAACTTTAATTAGCACCTTGCATCTCAGAATATTATTAACATCTCAATTTCTCTAATCAAGGCAGCAGGAGAGGGGAGGCATCTGCAGTGCTGACTCTTTCCTGGCCAAGCTCCCCAGCTTGGCACAGCTCCTGCCCTCGGCCCCAGCCCACTGAACCTGCCCCACTAAATAACTTATCCTCAGGGTTCTGGAGTGGATGACTGCTGTAAGCATGGGGTCCCAAGAAGGCTTGGGGACAGAAAGAGAATGAGGCTAGAGAAAATCATTGGGCATCAGGGGATCTTAGAAATTGTCTAGTCCAGACTAATTTTACAGAGGGGGAAGCAGGCTCAGAGAAATTACTTGCCCAAGATTATATGGTTTATTAGGGGCAAAACTGGGGTTAGAGCAGAAGTTTTCTAACTTCTAGACAAATAACGTGGGAATAGACGAAAATTGGAAGTAGCAGGACTTAAGAACAGTAGAAAACTAGAGGCAATGAGAATCTGAAGATGGAGTCTGGGGAGAACTCTGCTCTCTGCAGTCTCCTTTCCCCAACCAGTTTGTAAATTTCTTGAAAGCAAAGAAGGACCAGGGACAGATGCCCCCCCTTCCCCACCAGAATCAAGTAGAATGAAAACTTCTTGAGATTAGGGACTGTTTCATTTTTGCAACTCCAATGCCATGCACATATAAGTGATTAGTATTTAATAAACTTAATCTTACTTTTTTTTTCCCTTTGCGACCCCATTTAGGGTTTTCTTGGCAAAGATATTGAAGTGTGCCATTTTCTTCTCCAGATCATTTTACAGATTAGGAAACTGAGGTAAATAAGGTCCGGTCACTTGTCCAAGGTCACACAGCTAATACGTGTTTGAGGCCTATTTGAACTTAAGTCTTCCTGATTCCAGGCCTGTTGCTCCATCCACTGTGCCACCTAGCTGCCCTGACACACTCCTGAATATGCAGTATAGATAGAGACTTTATAAATGCTTGTCGAATAACAGTGCACACGCCTAAGGCCAGAGACAATATAGGCACTAAACTGCCCGAGAGAAAGAGGGTAGAAGGACTTCCCTGAGACATGGTCTCCCTGCACTTGGCTCTTTAGGAGGGTAGGGACCCAGGCCTTTCTGCATTTCTTAGCACCCATCCTCGCCTTCAAAGACACTCTTCCAAGGCTCCTTAAAACCTAACAATCCCACTGCTGAGACTGGTGGTAATGACCTTCGGCTTTCGCTTGCTTTCCATTTATTTGTTTGTGTCCAAGCAACTGTCGTTCATTTCAGTTCAATTCAATTCGACTCAATCCAATCCAATTCAACAAGTATTTATTGAGCACTTACCTCGAGGCCCAGTTCTGTGAAAGGCACTGAGTGTCAGCTAAGGAGTGGAGATGCTCTTTCTGAAGAAAGGCTCAGACTGGCCTGGAGGCAGAGTTGCAAACAGCAACAGTCACTTTGGGTAATGGCTGCAGGCACTAATCAAAGAACAATTTTCGAAGGCATTTAGTAAAGGAAGGGAACCTCGCTGACACTGGCCTTTTCAGCAGCACTCTGAACACAGACTAGAATCATCAATAGTTTCATCTCGGAGCCCAAAGGCTCTCTATCTGTTGCTGCTATTTTAAGACTCTTCCTAAGACCACACACATACAATTGTTCAGTGGTTTCAGTCATGTCTGATTTGGCAAATGTATTGGAGTAGTTTGCCATTTCTTTCTCCAGCTCATTTTACAGATGAGGAAACTGAGGTCAAGAAGGTTAAATGACTTGCCCAAGGTCACACAGCTAGGAAGCATCTGAGGCCAGATTTGAACCCAGGAAGATGAGTCTTCCTGACTTCAGGTCCAGCAACTCTAGTCACCAAACCATCTAGGTGCCCAGGACACACACCATGCTACCACTAATAACACATTTATATGGAGCTTTGTGGTTTATAACATATTTTCCTTATTGCCATCTAAGGTAGATTAACATTAATAGCATTGTCCTTAATTTATAGAAGGCCCAGAGAGGTGAGGTGATTTCTCCAAGGCAGAAGCTGTCAAAATTTTTGGTATTACACTTACAAATTATTGTGGATTCCACCCCCTAACCTCCATCCCATCAGAGTGCTTTAGTTATGTGGGTTGTATCTATTTGTTTTTTACTGTATTAGAAATTTAAATGCCTTAGTGTTATTATAAAAATATCTTTGACCTGAGAATCCCCTTAAAGGGACTTGGGGACCCCTGTGGGTCCTCAGACTACACTGTCCAAGGTCACAAAGCAAATAAGTTGGGGAAATGGGTCTCCAAATTGGATTTTCTGACCTTTCTTCAGGTGCTTTTTCAGTTACATCTACTAATGTTTGACATGAGGTTAATGTCTATTGTTAGCTGGAGGATTAGCTGATACTTCTGATCAACTAAAATACCTCCAAACAATCAAGGAATAGACACATCCTTGGTTTTGTGATTGTTTTCCTGTTTAACCAGGCGAATAACTGTTCACACATCTAAGGTTCTGTGTGGCAGAGGAGAGAGAGTTAATTTTCAAGTGTTGAGGATCACATTGAACATTAAACTCTTTCCGTGGGAGATGAAAACGCTTAGGGTTCGTGTAGATGGCAGAAAGGAAGTTCCCAGAGGGCAGGGGCTCTGTCAGATTACTTGTCTACTTCGGATCATTGTTTGGCCATACAAAATAAAGGATCCATAGATGTTTTCTGATTATGGCAGTTGAAGTAACGCTTTCAGTCTCTCTCTGAGTCTTTGTCTCTCAGTATTTGTCTCTCCTTTTTTTTTGTTTTACAGACTTTTCTGAGGGAGTAAATTTACTAATACCCTACCCCCCAACCAAAAAGAAAGGGATCTGGCTGAGCTGTGAGTGAACCTGAGAAGCATCCAAGTCCTCCTTTTTCCTTCCATTCTCAGGAGGACATTTGCATGTTCATTAGCATAATATTTGCATGAAAAACGTTGAGAAGATTGGAGTAATGCCTCTGAGTAAACAGCTGGGGATTGTGGTCCCTGAATTCCTTGCTCTTTGCTATTTTGTCCTGTCCCCTTTACCCAATGTCCCTTCCCTTCCAGGGCAGTGACCCACATGTGGTTTGAGGGATTCTATAGCCTCAGGTACCAGGAGTTCTCCAGTGGGTGAAGCACAGCCTCCCCCTTCCCCTAAGGAAGGCCATTGTAGCTGCTAGTGGGAGAGATCACAGCCATTGCACCTCCCTGTCCTCTCCTCCCCTCTTCTTTTCTCCTATCCAGGTCCCTGGAGGCAGAGATGCAGGATTGGTTTGGCCTATAACCAGGTTAGGTGAGATCCAATTAACTAGTTAGCGCCGCCAGAGCTGGGGCAGGCGAGCTAAGCTGGGTAGTGGGAAGGATGGGTCGGATAATGCGCAGAGACAGCAGCTCAGCCATAACTTGATAAGCAGCTCCTGATATTGATGCAGCCTTAGCTTGGTAAAGGCTGAGCAGTCCCAGTCCCCGGGGTGGTGGGGGCTATGAGGGCTGTGATGCACAGGAGGCTTCTACCCCCCCCCCCCGCCACCCCCCCCAGCTGCTAGGCTCTACAGGTTCTTCTCATACCATTCCCTGACCTCCTTAGAATCTAGCTCTGATTTTTTTTTCCTACAGTGCCTCTCCCCTCTTCCCGTTCCAAGCCTCCTTTCACCTCAGAAACCTGGCTTTTGACCAGGTCTTTATATAGGGTGGATACCCCAGAGCCTCTGGCTTTCATACTGCCCTCCCTCGGGCCCTGCTCCTTGGCTGGCAGCTCCAAGAGATACATTTTTACCCAAATTAGGACTAATTGTAGGGACAAGAAAGGAGTTTATGCCTTGTAGGTATGGAGGTGGGTATGGGAAGAGCCTGAACTAAGTACAGTAATAATAATAAACGCTAAATACATAGGAAAAACAGTAACTCATATTTATAAAATGCTTTCAGATTTACAAAGTGTTTTCCTCATAACAATCTTGTAAGGAAGGAATTGCAAGTTTTATTGACCCAATTTTACAGATGAGGAAACTGGGGCTCAGAGAAATTATAGTTTCTTTGGCTACCTATGTGACCTCAGTCAAGTCATTTAACCTCCTCAGATCTCAGTTTCCTCAACTGTAAAATGAGGGGGTTGGTCTAGTTGGCTTCCATTCCTATAAAATATGAGTTTCTTCCTAGGTCTCAGAGACCTCTTCATAGTAGAGGCTATCAGAGGTCTTGGAGAACTGAGTGGAGGGGTCTTAGAGGATCCTTCCTGACCTGAATTTGGGATAGGAAGGCAAAGGGAGAAGGACCCCTCTCTGAATATTTACATGGCCATTAAGTTCCAAGAGGGAGCCAGGTTGAAAGAGATAGAAGGTTAGGACATAAATATTGTCATGGAAGCTGAGAGAGGGTGAAGAACCAAAGGGTCAAAAAGGGGCCAGTCCTCCTCGAGCAAACCCACCTTCACCAAGTATAGAAAAATGGAATACCAAAGCTGGAAGGAACCTTAGAGTTGATCTAGTTGAATGTGCTAATATTAAAAATAATTTCTTAAAATTTAAAATCCCAGTGATTTCATGGGTAGAGATTGCTCCAGGTCCATGTAGAGCTTTCTACCAATGAAAGTTGGCACCTTTGCAACCTCCTTTTAAATATTATTTTTTTTTCCAATTACTTGTAAAGAAAATTTTTAACATTCATTTTTCCATAAAATTTTGAGTTCCAAATTTTCTCTCTCCCTCTATCTCCTCCCTAAAATAGTAACCAATTTGATATAGGTTTTATATATATGTAATCATGTAAAACATATTTCTATATTAGCCATGTTGTGAAAGAAGAAACAGAACAAAAGGGAGAAACCACTGGAAAAAAAAACAACAAACCAAAAAGTGAAAATAGTATATGTTTCAATCTGCATTCAGAATCCATAGTTCTTTCTCTGGGTGTGGATGGCATTTTCCATCATGAATCTTTTGGAATTATCTTGAATCATTATATTGTTGAGAAGAGCTAAGTTAATCATAATTGATCATCATACAATATTGCTGTTAGTGTGTACAATGTTCTCCTGGTTCTGCTCATTTCACTTTGCATCAGTTCATGTAAGTCTTTCCAGGTTTTTCTGAGAGCATCCTACTCATCTTATAGCCCAATAGTATCCCAGTACATTCATATACTGCAACTTGTTCATTCATTCCCCAATTGATAGGCATCCCTTCAATTTCTTGCCACCACTGAAAGAGTACAACTTAGTGTTGGAGAGGTGCTTAGAGTGCTGGTTTGCCTTGGCATTTGAACCCACTCTTCTTGACTCTGAGGCCAGCTATCCCCCATATTTCTCATGCTAATTTCACAGGTGAAGAAATGGAAGTCCAGAGAAGTAATTAACTGTTCCATAGTCACACCACTTCATTAAGACTTAACTCTAGACTTCGTCACTCCCAGATGAGGACTCTTCCCACCATGTCCCGTTCCTCACAGTTATTGGGTGGCAGGTACGTTTCTAGGTAAAGAAATTCAAATTCTAGCAGACGTCCTTTATCTGCTGTCTTCATAGGATCCCAGAACCACATACACCATTTAGTTCCATTTGATTCCATTCAATAAGCCTTCATTAAATGTCAGCTACATTATCAGTCATTGTGATAGGTGATGGGGATGCAATCAATCCAGAAACATGTATTAAGAGCTTATGTGTCAGTCACTGTGTGGTGTTGGAGATATCAAGAAGAATCCACAAGGAGTTTATATTCTAATAGGGAAGATAGCCTGTACAGATACATAAGAGAGATATACAAGTATATGGGGTAGCTAGGTGATGCAGTGGATACAGCACTAGTACAGGAATCAGGAGGACCTGAGTTCAAATCTCACCACAGACACTTGACACTCACTAGCTGTGTGACCTTGGGCAAGTCACTTAACCCCAGTTGCCTCATCCTGGGTCATCTCCAGTCATCCTGATGAATATCTGGTCACTGGATTCAGATGGCTCTGGAGGAGAAGTGAGGCTGGTGACCTGCACAGCACTTCCTCACTCAAAGCAAAGTCAAACACAAGTCATGTCATTATTTCTCTGATGGCATGGTCTTCTTCAGCAGTGAAGGATGAACACACATACAACTATATATGGTGACCTTGGAGGTGAAGGCACAAACTAGTGCCTCTTGCAAGAGGTGGAATACTGTACTCTATGTAGGAAAGCCCCACCCACCCATCCCCCCAAAGAAAGCAAAATTTGAATTGAGGCTTGATGGAAGCTGGGGATTCCTTGAGTGGAGATGAGACAGAGCATTTTGGGCAGAGAGGTCAGCCAATGAGAAGACAACAGGACAGGAGATAGAGAGTCATGTGTGAGGAATAACAAAGAGGCCAGGGTAGCAGGACTGTAGCATGCAGTGAGGACTGGAATGTAATCAAGACTGTAACAATAGGAAGAGTTCAGGTTATGAAGAGCTTTAAATGCCTGGGTTTATATTTGATCCTAGAGGTGAAAGGGAGCCATTGGAGTGTATTGAACAAGCAGTAACATAGTTATCTGTATGTTTTATAGTAGAATCGCTTGGGTAACTGGGTGGAGAATGGATTGGGGTTGGTGGGAACTTGAAGTAGGGACTATTGAGAGGACTTTTAGTTTAGGTTTTGGTGCCATGAAAGCAAGGCTATCCAGTTCCCTAACCCCTTAGAACATTCTTTCCATTAGAGAATTTGAAATAGTTCTTAGTCCTGACTTTATACAAGGACCTGGCAGCCAAGCCCAGCCTGGAAATGTGCTTATACTGTTATTCATATGTACAGAGGGAGATCCAGTAGATATGCTTGTATGGGTATGTGAGTCCATGAGACTGAGGATACATGTATATAAGTATGTGTGTTTACATGCCCTGACATACCAGAGCCCTGATTTGATGCAGCCTAATCAGCTCTTTTCACCATCACCCAAAGGGTTAAAGTAGACCTAGTCCTGGGGTAAGGGGGAGCTGTCCAGGCAGGAAGCTTCTCTCCCAGTCACCAAAGGCCTCAGGGGAGGGGTGTGTGTGAGTTTTCCAGCTTTTTTCCCAGGCTCCTCAGTCTCCCCAGGGAATCAACTACATGCCAGAGTGGTGACCCCTGACCTGTTCTCCTTCTTCTCCCTTCCCCCTCCCAGCAAGTGAAAGACTCAGATCCAGATTTTAGATTCAGAGCACTGGGAGCCTGAACTCTCTTCCACACAGCACCTCTCATTTTCCCACAGTCTCAATGATTTCCCCTACAGCCCCCAGCCCCATTAGTTTCAAGACTAATACTTCCTCCAAACTAATTCCTCACTGGCTGTCTCTACCTTCTCCCCTTCCCCCTCTCAATCCTCTTCCTTTTCCCTGTACATTTGCAATTGTCTAAAAATAAGAGCATGTGATTCAAACAGATGATTCCGGAAATATACAATTTAACTTAGGCATCCAATAGGGGGATGCAGATGGACCCACACATGGAGACAACAGACACATAGATAGCTCCCCACCACACCCTCCAGGTAAACACAGTCATGCTTAAAGGTAAACAGACAGATAAACAGACATCCACACAGGGACAGGACAGGAAAGGACAGGGAAGGATCCCTAAGGCCACTGGCCTGAGATTATAGAGGAGAGCTGAGTTACCTATAATCTTTCAGATTTCATCAATGGGACAGTCATGGTCTGAGGGCAGCTCTGGGGTTTCCTTGCTTTCTCACTATTCTTTTTCAGTAAAAGTCTCAGTTCATTCTTTACTCTAAGAATGTCCTAGCTTCCAGAGTGTTCCAGAGACACTTTGTGATCTAGAGGAGAAAGGGTTGGGAAAAGGATAGAAATTTACACTATATTTTGTTCCCCAGTTCATCGGGGGAGAGACCTATGAATTGGGTACCACTCATTCCCTGACTTCCCTAGGAAATGGTTGAACTATGTTCCTCTGTCTGCCAACTGAAACATATAGGGTTTAAAGAACTTGTAGATTTGACTCATAGACTCATAGTTGTTTTATTTCCCTATTGACAATCCAGTTTAACAATTCAACACTCATTTGTTAAGAACCTGTTGTGTGTCAGGCACCATGCTAGGCCAGTGAGATACAAAGATTACAGTGCCTGCCCTCAAAGAGCTTACATTCTACTAGCATTAATAGGAATTAATAGTGAAGGTAGCAAACGCTTCATCCAAGGCAATCCATTACATTTTCTACCAGTTGACTAGAAGTGGATCCATGATTCCAGATTTTATTTTCATTCTTCCTGGTCAAAAAATTTGACTTCTTTTAGGCATTGCCCATTTCTTTTTCTAGGTTTTTGGATTTCTTAGTAGGGAATATGAGGGTTCCATGTCACTTGAACATTAATGACCACAGCTAATGACACTGTGGCTACTCTATTGAAAGTCTGATTAATCATTTACCATTGATCATGACCAGACTCCTGCCATGTCCTATGGCCCAGACCAGCCCCATGAGTTTCACATCTTTGTTTGTTTCCTACTCATCCTTTAAAATCCAACTAAAATTCCATCTCCTCCAGGAAAATGGTTTTCAGTTGGTATGTCCCCTCTGACCTTTCATTCCACTTTATTTTGCACCCCACCAATGCACTCATCATGTTATGTGCATGTATACAAAGGTGGTATATTGTAGCTATTTGGGTTCCTCCTCATAGAGTATAAGATCCTTGTTTAAGAGTGTGGGACCTGAGTAAAAATCTTGTCTCAGACACTTACTCCATGATCCCAGGCAATCTTTCTCAATCTCAGTTTCTTCATCTGTAAAATGGAGATAATAATAGCACTTACTTAACGGGATTGTTATGAGGATAAAATGAATTAACATATGTAAGGCACTTTGCAAACTTTAAGTTTCTATATAAATGTTACTACTAATTAGTACTAGCTACTATTATTATATCGTATCATACCATATCATATTAACAGGAATAGTCTTACCTAAATTTTGCCTACCATAGTGCTTTAATCACATGGTAAATGCTATAAGCATATGGTAATTGTTCTAAGGATGTTTGCAATTATATATGATGTAAGGGGTAGGGAGAAATAGGATCAACCTACTCTGTGTGTGTGTGTGTGTGTGTGTGTGTGTGTGTGTGTGTTTGGGGAGTGAGTCAATAAAGTTGAGGATGACATAAATCCTGTTGGGCAATACACCTGGATAGAAGTTTAGCCCTAGGAAAGATTGTGAAAGAAGTAAGGGTCTTCTTCTGTCATCTCTTCAGTCTTTTTTACTGATGTTCATCTCCTTGCTGGCCTAGAAATGAGACTCCAAGTGCTTAGTTAATGGTTAATTTGGGAAGACTCCTGTTTGGAGATGACCCTTTGGTTTCATAGCAACCTAAGCTTTGCATCCCTCTGAGATTTCAAACTAGCCTTGCTCCGTTGAAAGAGGCTACAGAGTATGGATGAAGCACTGAGTTACCCAAGAAAGGCCCTAATTACCTGGGCACCAGTTGTAAAGATTCACTATCAAGTTCAGAGACTAAAGAATATTAAAAGTGGAAGTGACCCTTCAGATCATCCACTTAAAAGAGAACTGAATTTGGATTCCATGGACCTGAGTTCAAATCTTGGGTCTACTATTTATTACTTTTGTCTTTGGGCAAGTCATTTAACCTCTATTGGCCTCAGTTTTCTCATTCCTTTGATCCTACAGATGAACACTAATACCTTACAAGATGAATGAAGTACCTTATTCAAGGTAATCCAGCTTGCAAGTGACAGAGCCAGGATTTGGGCTCAGAACTCTAAGTCAGTGTTCTACCCCTATATCATATCACCTAGAAAAGAGACATTTTCATATTTTTCCTAGCTGCTCATCTGGTCAGAGGTCATTCATTCCATAAGCATGTATCAGTAAAGATGATTAGGCATAGAGGGTAGAGAGCCTAGGACTCAGACAGACCTGAGTTCAAGTCCTGCTTCTGGCTAGGCAATCCTGGGAAAGTCATAACCTCTTTGGACCCCAGGCCAACTCTTTAAGACTATAAGTTGTTGAGAAGTTTTGGATCAGAACTGGCAGAAGTCCATCACTTGGAGCTTTTCATAGCAATGAAATCAGTGGTC
Source organism: Bettongia penicillata ogilbyi (assembly GCA_023548195.1). NCBI lineage: Eukaryota > Metazoa > Chordata > Mammalia > Diprotodontia > Potoroidae > Bettongia > Bettongia penicillata. The sequence continues at coordinate 3,591,901 of JAJHZJ010000197.1, forward strand.
TGGGTTCAAAAAAGACAATATGTATTAAGAGCTCACTATGTGCAGATCTTTTTGCTTGGTGCTGAAGAAAGATACAAACCTAAATAAGGTATAGGACCTACCCTAGACAAACTTGCATTTTTATTCAGTCTGCCCACCCTGTCCTTTTCCCTTCCTACATCAAGATGCTGGAGAAGATCCTGATCCAGTAGCTGCTGACATAATAATTCCTCACCTTCATAGCCTTTAAGATTTACAAAGCATTTCCCTGATTTATAGCAGATCTTTTCATGATGGCAAGGAATTGGAAATTGAGGAGATGTCCGTCAATTGGGGAATGGCTGAATAAGCTGTTGTATATGATTGTGATGGATTACTATTGAGTTATAAGAAATAAAGAACATAATGCTTTCAGAAAGACCTGGAAAGACTTACACGAACTGATTCAAAGTGGAATGACTAGAACCAGGAGAACATTTTTCATAGTAAGCAAAATTGTATGATGGTCTACTGTGAATAACTTAGCTATTCTGAGTAATACAATGATCCAAGACAGTTCTGAAGTATTTATGGTGAACGGTGCTGTCCATCACCAAAGAAAGAACTGGTGGTGCCTGAAAGCAGATCAAAGATTCTTTTTCTTTACTTTCTTTTTTTTTCTTGGGTTTTTTGGTCTGTGTTTTTCTTTTCTCACACCATGACATGGGAATGTGTTTTGCATGACTACATATATATAATCTATGTCAATTGCTTGCCTTCTCAACAGGGGAGAGGGAAGGGAGGGAGGAGAGAATTTGAAACTCAAAATTTGAAAAAAGAATGTTAAAATTGTTTTCATATGTCATTGGGGGAGAATATTAGATAAAAAGATTTACAAAGCATTTCTCCACCACAGACCCATGAAGTAGGTGGTATTAATATTACTACTCCCATTTTATAGGTAAGGAAACTGTGTTTCAGAGAGGTTAAGTGATTTGGCCAGGGTCACATGGTCACAGGTAGTAGCAGTTGTTAAATAATTATTTAATTATTGATCTATTCCATCTCTCTAGCTTCTTAATCACATTATCCTCCAAGCTTTCCATCATCTGTCCCTTTACCTCTTCAACCTCTCACTTCTTTCTGTGATTCAGATGAGGAGGCAAATAGGAATTTCTCTACAGATACAGGTGGAGATCTTAGCTGAAGAAAAGGAGCTGAAGAGAAGGCTATGGGGGAAACATTGTTATCACAGAAGGGATTATGATTATGGGGCAGGATAAAGGACCTTGAAAGAATGTGGCAATTAGGTGGAACAACAAGTCGAGCAGAAGGGAAGTGCTGAGACATCTGCATGTGGTGTGGGCCTGTGGGCAAGATAAGAGAAGAAAGAGACCCAGAGAATAACCTGGTGATGAGAAATGATAATGGGAATAATGGTATGCTGACAATGCATCTGGAAGATTGAGAGGGAGAGCAAAGGGGAGAGTCATAACCCAACCCATACACTCCTCTCAAACAGACAAAATGTGGTAAACTAAAGAACTTGGTGGATTGGGAAAAACTGGGAGGCAGTGTGAGACAGGATCAAAGCACTCTTGGAGATTTTGATTTTTTGTCTCTCATTTTTTTGTCTCATCTCTCTCTCTCTCTCTCTCTCTCTCTCTCTCTCTCTCTCTCTCTCTCTCTCTCTCTCTCTCTCTCTCTCTCTCTCTCTCTCTCCCTTTCTCCAATACCTTTATATTTGTGACAATCTCTTTTAGCCATGGAAATGCAATGGGAGGGGAAGAAAAGTCCATGTACATTTGGGTGTCTGGAATTTCAGTACCTTGGAGAGTCACCAGATATCCCCTGAAAAGGAGATGGGGAGCTGGGGTGGAGGAGATAGTGCACCTGCATTCCCTTTGGGAAGAGATTAGCCAGAAATACATCAGGTTTACAGACCAGGATTGGTCACCTGCTAAAGACCTAAGAAAAGAAATTGAGCTTGAAGTGAGATACTATTATCTAGCCCCTAGAGCAGAAGGACTGGGTCTAACTCATTTGCACAGAGTATCCTGTGGCTTGTTATAATTCATCATTGTGAATAATTGTAGGAGAGTAGACAAAGAAGAAAAATGTCAGGTGAGTACTGAAGTCAGGGAGGCAGGGAGGAAGAGAAAAAAGAGAGAGTACCAGAAATATAGATACCATTGTAGATTTTTGTGTACAGAGAGTTTGGTGGACAGAGGAGAGTCATTGGGGGTAGGGAGGTAGGCAGAGTAAATAGAAGGGAGGCCTGCCAAATTCCAGAAACTGTTTGGAAGCTTTGCCCCAGTCACACCATGATTTTTTTTAAGCTATGGGGATACTGAAATTTATGTGTAAGAACATACCCTGAGAGAATTAGGGGACCCTGATGGACAGAGTTTTTTTTTTTTTTTAAGGGAGAGAATAGAGTCTGCTCACTATAGACTGGTAAGCTTGACTTCAATTCTTGGCAAAATTCTCGAATGGCTTGTGAACATTTAGAGAGGGAAATGCTGATCATTAAGAGGCAGCATGATTTTGATCAGGAACAGTTCATGCCAGACTAACCTTGTTTCTTTTTTGGACAGGGTTATTGGTAGATAAGGGGAATGCTAATGATATAGTTTACTTAGGTTTCAACAAAATGTTTGGCAAAGTTCCTGCTGTGCTTGTGGGGAGGATGGAGAGATGTGGATGAGATGAAAGAATAAGTAGGGGAATTTGTAACTGAATGCACACAAAAGTTGGGCATAATGGCTCTATTAAGGTCTTGACTCTCTGACTCTCCTTGGTCATGACACATGGGGATGCAAGTTTAGCATTGGTTTCTTCCCTCTCTTTCCATTACCTCTCAGTTGAAGAGGATTATCAACAGCTGACTGAGGGTAAAAAGTGTTTTCTTGGTCTTAGGTGAAGATGGAAGGGGTCTTTAAGAGGCTAGTACTTACCTTTTATCAGAGGACAATATTACTTAGGGTAGTGTGAAGGTGAAATTCTCTATAAATATCATCAATGGAGACAGACTCTGAGGTTCACCTAGAAAGGTCACCTAGTCCTAGAAGACTGTAGATAAAGTTTAATTATGTGACTGGGGAATTAGGGAGGGGAGAGATCAGGGGACAACAGAAAGGCCAATAGATTCCTTCTTGGATAGGAGCATCTCACACAAGTTATTTTTGTTGCTGCCCACCTTATTGGTTGAATTTGAATGGAAAAAGTAAGTTTCTGAAGCCGTATTTTCCTCACTGAGGATATGGTGTAGAGAAAGCTGTTTCACTCTTTGCTGAGGACCAAACAAGATGAAATACAATAGAAGGAATTGGGGTTCAATAGCAGGAAGAGATTCCTGATTGACACAGGACATAAGCAATGCAGGAGGCTGGATTCAGGTCATTTATTGAATACCTACCATGTGTCAGGCACTGTACTAAGGATTTGGTTTACAATGACAGGCAAAAGACAGTCCTGGACCTCCAAGGACTATAATCTAATGGAGGAGACTACATGCAAGCAACTATATACAAACAAGATATATGCAAGATAAGGTGGGGCTAATCTCAGAGATTAGGGCAAGATTTTCTTTTGAAGAAGGTGGGATTTTAGCTAAAACTTGAAGGAAGCCAGAGAATCTGGAAGCCAGAGAATCTAGGAGAAGAAAGAGTTTTCCAGGGATGCGGAACAGCCAGTGAAAATAAGTCAGGAGATATGGCAAGGAGGCCAATTGCAGATTGTAGAATAGGGTGGGATAGGGGGCAGAATATAAAAAAGACCAAAAAGGTAGGCAGGACTCAGGTTATGAAGGGCTTTAAAAGTCAAAAAGAGGATTTTGTATTTGATCTTGGAGTCACTAGAGTTGATCAAATAAGGAGGTGACATGATCAAACCCATGTTTTAGGAGGAACACTGACAAATGAGTGAAGGATGGGCTAGAGTTGGAAGAGACTTGGGAGGCCAACTAGAAGATTATGGCAATAGTCCAGGTGGGAGGTGATGAGGACCTCCAGGGTGATGTGGTGTCAGAGGAGAGATGGGGGAATATACGAGAAATGTTGCAAAAGTAGAAATAATAGGACAGATTGGATGTGGAAGGGGTATGTGTGAATGAGGAGTTGAAGATGATATCTAGGTTGGGAGCCTGGGTGATTGGGATGACAGCGGTAGTTAGAAAGAGGGGAGAGTTTTAGGGAACGGATAATGCTTAGGTTTTGGACATATTTAGTATAAGATGTCTACAAGTCATCAAGTTTGAGAATAGAATTCCTTTTATCTAGAGTTTCTAGTTCAGGTGAAATCTCTGTTTGCCTAGTCCCAGAGAAAACTTTCCTATGAGAAACACAGTGGTCTAAGGGGGACTGGTTAGGTGAATTTCCTGTAACAGCAGGCAAACTGCCTACAGCATTGTCCAGGGAACCTCAGTTGGACTGATGAACTCCAGCTGATGTTGGTGGTGACTTTCATCTCAGGAGCAAGGTCTCAGGGCTTTTCTGATATCCCACACAAATCTAAAACCCTCATGCAAGTTCTTGCCTTCTTTTAGTGGTGGGGAGGAGTGGTAGGAATGGACCCATAGACAGTGGGAGAGTGGGTGATCAGGATAGACAATTGTGTATGCAGAATAGGATGGTAGAAATGATAACAGTGATTATGATGGTGGCAATCGTGGTGCTTGTGGTGGTGATGATAGTGGAAATGGTTATGATGGTGGGAATAATGATAGGGATGATAATGGCAGTGATTGTGATGGTAATCTGCCACTGATCTTGGGAAAACTTTAACAATCTAATCATCATGATGATGGGATGGTGATGATATTGAATGTAATGTGATGATAGTTACTGGATAAATGATTATTTCTATCTTCTGAACTTCTGTTTATCTTTAAAAATGTTTCCCATACAGTCACATAATAGGTTATATTGTAATTATTTGTGGGCATCTCATTTGCTCTCTAGACTGTAAGCTCCTTGAGAGAAGGGGTGGTATTTTTTAGTTTATTATTTTTATTTTTCAAGTAACAAGTTTTTAAAATTAATCTATCTCTACTATTAACTGTATTCAAATTTTTTTAAAAGAAAAAATCCCTCAGTACATATCACATAGTCCAGAAAAAGAAAGCACCACTTTAGTCATGTCTAAAACAGTTTTTTTTCCTGCATTTTCACTTCATCACTTCTCTGTCAAGAGGTGAGTAGAATGTTTTCATTCTTTTGGACTCATGGTTTATCATTGTATTGATCAGACTTCTGAAATCTTTCAAGGTTGCTTTTCTCTACATCATTGTTATCAGTATATAAATTGTATTCCTAGTCATGTATCAGTTCATAAAAGTCTTCCCAGTTTCCTCTAAAATTGTAATTGTCATTTTGGGACACTTTTATTTTATTTTTATGAATCCAACATTCTAGTGCTTAGCATAGTGTTATGGTCACAGTGGGTAGTGGATATATATTGTAAGTATATATATATATATATATATATACACATATGTACATACATATATACATACATATATGTATATATATATATAATGGAAAAATGGGGCAGGTAGTATTGGATATTAACAAGGTATAATCATGAGAAAATTCAGGAATGAAAAGGGGGAATGACAGAAAGGATTTGGGCACAGATCAATGGAGGGAGAAACAGAAGCAATTTAGTCACTGGAGCATACTACCGTTCATCTGAACAGAAAGAAGAAATAGATGAGAAGTCTGGGGAACATATCACAACCTTAGTGCGGAGGAATGATATAGTAGTGATGGGCAACCTCAATTATCCAGATAGCTGCTTGTGCTTTTTCTCTCTGACAAAAGAAGAATGAATAACTTTTTGACTTATTTTAATGATAATTTCTTCCATTATAACGGCAGTGGAAAACTGGTTGCTATGGGGTAAATGATGAGAAACTTGGGGAGAATGGACAATTTCCAGTTAGAGTTTGTGATAGAAAAGGGGAGAAAATCCTGGCATGGTTTGAAATACAGCCTAGATTCTGGGAATTAATAAATGAATGAAAAAATATTTATTAAGTGCTTACTATGTGTTAAGTTGCATGTTAAGTGCTAGGGATACAAATAGTCTTTGTCTTAAAGGAGCTTGCATTCTAGAAAAAGACAAGCCATCTAGGGAGCAGTGGCTAGGGAGGGCCATTTTGGTTTTCAGTGTTACAAGGATTGTGAGTTGAGCTACAGACTCAAGATGAGTCAACGCATTCTCAACATAGGTCAACACAGTCTTTCCAATAGTAATAACAATGTTGATTTGATTATGGTTCTGGAATGGAAAGGGGATTGAGTAGAGAAGATGGTGGAGGAAACATGGCAACAAGGTAACAAGGTGACTTGTGAGAAAATTGTGGAGAGTAAAGTATGACTGGCTCTTCACGACATAGTGGACTCCTTGAGAAATTTACCAACATGGACATTCCATTCCCTTGCATGGAAACGTGGTCAATCTGAAGTGAAATTGGTGAAGTCCTTTAGGTCATGGTCTCTGGTCTAGGTGGCAAGGCAACTGCTGAGATGTCTGAGAAAACATCTTATAAAGGATTTAGAGAAAAGATAGGTAGGACTATCTTGCCTTCTTAGGGTAGTGGGGAGTACTGGAAATGGATTTCATAGTCAGAGAGAGGGTAATTAGGAGAGATTATTGGACTAAAATGCTAGCAAAAAACAGTTCAAGAGGGATGAGAGATGCTTAAGAATTACATTCTGAAAACTCAAAACAACCCTAATAAGGACAAAAATGGGATATGCCTGAAGGGACCACTGTGGACATACAGGGAGCTCACCAAATGAGTTAGATTTTTAAAAGTAAATGTAGAAGAGGTAGAAGGAAAGCCAAGTAGCAGAGGGCAATATGAATGTGATATATGGTATCATGAATGCTAAAGTTCAGAAATGCTAAGGACACAAAAAAGTGGGGGGGGTTTGTTATAAGCTATTCTGAGAAAAAAAGGAGGATTACAGAAAGAAAAGGAACTTTTCTGAGTATGAATGGGATGATAACTTGACAACAGAAAGAAAGTAGAGTTACTTAATTCTGATTTTGCTTCTGTTTTTCTCTGCCAAGGAGACTGAACTTTGCCCTGGAAATGACAGAACAAAAATGATTAACAGGGAATTAATACACAAGATAAGGAAGGAGATCATGAGTACCTTGATGACGTTGATGAGCTCACATCACCTGGTCCAGGTGAATAGGCAAATGTAATTGTTGAGTCACTGTAAGTGATATGTGAAAAATGATGGGAAAAGGGAGAAGTACTATAAAATTGGAGAAAGGAAAATGTTATCATGACTTTCAAAAAGCAAAAGAGAGCAAGATCTGTAAACTATAGGCCAATCAACTTGACCTTGATTCCTGGAAAAATTATAAAATGGGTCATCTAAGTGATGGTTGGTGAATGTGTAAATAGGGAAGATAGCCAGGGTGTTAAAATGCAGGGGAACCACTTGGAGACACCACTTAGCCACCTTATCAGCTCATGGGATAAGGGAACCTCCAAGAGATTTACCAACTTGTTCTCCACATTTCCCATACTGTTTTCCCCCAACATTCTCAGATCTGGAGAATGGAGAGAATGCCATCCTCCTAGTCCAAGAATTGTGCTTGACTTCTAATTCTTGAAAAGTTTGATAACTGTTCACCTGAAGGGATCTGATTCATTGCCATCACTGTGATTATTTGATCATTACCCAGATCACTATGGGCCTCAAAAATATCACTAAAATTACATCCAACGATGTATGTGTTCATCCTTCTTTGCCAAAGAAGACCATGCCATCAGAGAAATAATGACATGACTTGCACTTGCACTTGTTTTGAGTGAAGGAGGGCTGTTCAGGTCACCAGCCTCACTTCTCCTCCACAGCCATCTGAATCCAGTGACCAGATATTCATCAGGATGACTGGAGATGACCCAGGATGAGGCAGTTGGGGTTAAGTGACTTGCCCAGGGTCATATAGCTAGTGAATGTCAAGTGTCTGAGGTGAGATTTGAACTCAGGTCTTCTTGGTGCTCTATCCACTGCACCACCTAACTGTACAACATCCATCAATATCATCACCATCAACAGCACCATTGTTGTTGTTGTTCATCCGAGAGGTTCTCCAGGAGGAGCAATGACATCATGAGGGTGATATCCTGACTTTCAAGTACATTGACATTGTGCAGCTCCGCCTCACTCAAATCCATCAGCCTCTATCTCTTCTCCAGAATCATTAGAATCCAGTGGCAAGGCAAAGGTCAAGACAATTATCGATGGTCCAGGATGTTGTGGGTGACCTTGGCCTTTCTAAATTAAGGTTTTTTCCCAGGTCTCAGTTTGTCTGAAGCCACACTTGTTCAATGACTAAGGGCTAGGTAAGAATTGAGAGAAAAGATGGTCCAATTTACCACCCCCAAAGATATCATCTGGGAGGTGAAGACATTCAGAATTTTTGGTCAGACTGGGCCTGTTACTGGTCATTTGATGAAAGTCAGAATGATTTGGGTGTAAAGGTATAGTAAAATAGTTACATTTAAAACACAATGGACTTTTTAAAGTCTTTTTTTTAGAGCTATATTTCAAGAAATCAGAAATGAAATCTGTATAGGACAAAAGAAAATTGTCCCAGCATTTTGAAAAAAAAATAAAAAAGAAGGAGGAGAAGAAGAAGAAAAAGGAGAAGGAGGAGGAGGAGGAGCAGGAGGAGGAGAAGGAGAAGAAATAATAGAATTTCCTCAGTGTTTCTTTGAATTGGCAAGTTGGGTCTCCAGAAGGCAGCTGGTACTACTCTCAGATAGTGTTGTAAAGGTAGTTAGTACAAAAACCTTTTCCCAAGAACCTGGGAATATAAAATGCAAGGAAAAATAAAGATGGTCTTTAGAGGAGCTTCTGTTTTGGTAAGGTTAAGCTGAAAGTGTCAGGAGATTCCCTAGTCTAGGACATCATGGGCTAGTCTGGATTGGAAGAGAACATGATTGGTTGAGTGATCTGGACATGTTTAGCCTAGAGAAGAGAAGACTCATTAAGGAACAGATAGCTATCTTGTCTTCAAATATTTGATAGACTGGAGGAGGGATTAGACATACTGTTTGATCTCAGGGGACAGAAGCAGGAATGGGGGTGAAAGATATAAAGAGGCCAATTTAGAAAGTCAGAGAAGAAGGTGTTTGCCTGGCTGCCTGGTTTCCCTCTGAAAATTGTTGGTCATTCTTTATTTTCAAAGGGGACTGATGACATCACAAGATTCATTAGTGAACTGGGTTTAAGTGAGGCAGAGTTGCACAAAGTCATCAGCCTCACTCTTTCTTCCAGAGTTATTGAAGTCCAGTGGCAAGACAGAAGTCAGGAGGACTGGTGATGGCCTGGGGTGCAGTGGATGACTGCATCTTCTATGCCTGACCAAGATCTATGAGCTCTACAATGCCTGCTTCAGTTGCTTTTGTGGACATCAGAATAAATTGTTCTCATCCGTTCATTCTACTGGGGGAAATCTTCCTTTTGGGGGTAGACATCCCTGTAATTCACCAACAGGTTTGAGACGTGTCAATTACCCTCAACCTGGTTTATAGCCCCTCTACTGAGACTGTTCTAGGAAAGGATTCACTCCATGCTGACATTGGAAGTAAAAGCAAGTGACTACACTCAGTGCTGGGGAAACAGGCCTTCAGTGAATATCCCTCCTTCCTCCACATTCATTTCTCTGAGCCTTCCACCCCCTCTTTTTACCTTCCTGATTCTGCATTACTCAATTCTATACTTTATCTTTCCTCAGAAAATCAGAGACTTTATTCCTCCCTTTATGACCAGTGTTCCCTTACCCCAATTCCTGATCCTTTTATCTCCCCACCCACCCCTCCATCCATGTACACACACTTGCATGGATCTATTCAGTCAAAGCTTTTTTCCCCCATCTTTCCCCCTCTCTTTTTGTTTTTAACCCTGTTTCTTTGCCTGTTTATCCATCTCTGGAATCCGTCTTCCCTTTCTCTTGCCTGTAGGTTCAGTGGCTATAATCAAATCATAACTTTTATTAAATTTAAGATTACTTTTTAATGGAATCAATTTCTTGTGTGGTGCTTCTCCTCTTGCCCTGGGGCTCAGCCACGGCTCCTCTGTTCAGCGTATCCACCCGCACAATTGTCTCTGCCTCTGGCATTTTAGGCTGAGCAACTGTGGAAGGGAGGGGTGCTGCCACCCCTAAACACACAATCACACACAGAGACACAAAATCACACACAGTCATAGACACAACCACTCAGCCTCAGGCTCACATACTGGTAAAGAAAAAAGAGAGAGGGAATGGAAGTGAGAATGAGTCGTCATCACAAAATAGGAAAATAGGGCTGAAGCATAAAGGAGAGAGGCAGAGAGAAATACTGCAGGCATAGAGCAAACAGAGAGAGAGAGAGAGAGAGAGAGAGAGAGAGAGAGAGAGAGAGAGAGAGAGAGAGAGAATGTAACAGACATTTCTCAGCCTGTTAATTTCCTACAATTCAGTTTTCCAGCATTTGAAACAAGCAGATTCCCCTTAGTCCAACCCCCACCCCCTCCCTCTTGGTTCCTTCTTTGTGCAGCTGGTGGTGGGTTGGGAGAAGTTGGGGTGGGGTGATGGAGAAGCACCAAAAACTCACGTTTCTTCGTTTGATTTATAAATGTGCAAAGAGATGTTGAAATGTATATGAAACTGGAGAACCCAAGGAGGAGCCCAAGCTCCCAGGAGCTTTTATAGCCTAGGACAATTCAGTCTGACAAAGTAGTGGGAGGACCCTTTGGGGAGAGGGGTAGACTACTGTGGGTGAAGAGAGAAATTGGGATAGATCTGGGATGGGGAGGTCTGGGGGTAGACCAAAAAGGTGGGATTTAAGGGGTTTAGCAGGAAACTGGCTCTCTTTCATCTCCATACTAACATTGTTGTAGCCTGAGGCAAGTACCAGGACAGGAGGCATTCTGCTGGGGAGTTGTGCCTCCAATGGCCTGAGGACTAATGATCTGATGTCTTTTGGCCAGAGGTCTAAATAGCCCTAGGGATACCTAGGTTCAGAAATTGCTTAAAGATTCTCCCAGTTATAACATTCTTGTTATTTGACAACCTGAACTCAGAATGTTTCTGGAATTGACCTTCTCTGTCCCTGGCTCCCATGCTCATCATAGGAACAACAAAAAGCTGCCATCAAGGGTCAGGCCATAGAGTAAGGGATATCTCAGTCTCTGGTGAAAAATTTTGTAGGGACCAAGGTTATGGAATTAGGCTTTCCGGATGTCACTCACCCACAGTGAAGTTCTCAACAAACTGGAGTTTTGCCCCATCACAGATCTATCCCTCTCCTCACCCGCAGTGGTCTACTCCTCTCCCCAAAGGGTCCTCCCACTACTTTGTCAGACTGAATTTCCCTCGACTATGCAGGGCAAGGGCATGTGTAGGGTGGGCTCTGCAGGCCCTGGCCTCTCCTGCCTCAGGATTTCTAGAAGGATGCTGGCATGGACTTCTGCACATCCCTCTTGGAGCTGTGGCCTATGCCTTCTGTAATTGATTCTTTCTGGGGTTGCTTCTGACATTCCCTTGCCGGTGCTCAGGGACATTAGATGGCTCTGACCTCACTGGCAGGGCCCAAGTCAGGAGAGTCTATAAAGATTTAATTAGGAACTAGCCAAGGGCAACCACCTTTTGTTCCAACAGTCCTCTCTACCCCAACCCAGAGGGGAGAGGAAGAGATTAGCCTAATGACAACCCTGGGCAGGGTTCTGCTGAGGAGTGCTCTGGTGCTGTCTGGGGTGGGGGAACCTCACTGGCTCACACCTGGTTTAGCATCTAGACACAACCAATGAATCTACGGTCAGTAGTATGATGAGAGGCCTAGCCACAGTACATATAAATAGGAGAACATCTGTCCCATGGCAGCTTCCTTAGCATGGGAACGGTTGTCCCTTGAGACAGAGATGCCCAGCTGAAAAGCAAGCCATCAAAGATTTGGTGATTCAGAACCGGAAGAAGAAGAGGGAGAACCCCATCATTTTACAGAAGAGTGTTCCAGAAGTGGGATTCTGACCTGTCCAAGGGGAGTCAGCTAGCAAAACCAGGAGTTCAGCCTAGGTATTTCAATTCTAAATTCAGGGCTCTTCCCAGCATGTCATATTGCACATAATAGAAGGATTAATTCAATTCAATTCAACAAACATTTATTATACTGACTTCTATGTTCAGGGTATCTTGCTGGGACCTTCCTTTAGGAGTGAAAGAGGGAATGAAAAAGGTAGACAGTTGTTTCATCTCTGAATGACATGGACACAGACACAGACATGTTGGGTCCGTGTTTGGGTTCCCTGGCTTAGAATTCTAGGATCGTAGATTTAGAGCTAGACGGAAAGTTCCTTAGAGCTGGTCTACTCCAGCTCCCTTAACAACATGTCAATCTCCTAGCTCCATCACCCACAGCGTGACACCTGACACTAAACAACGATTCTTTGCAAGGGTTCTAAAGTTGAATTTTCCCTTCTCCATATTTTCCTGTACGCCATGCCCTAGAAGGTGGTTGCCAGCTGGCTCCTGATAGGCGCTGGACATTACGCCCAAGGGTGAAAGCCCAGTGGGTCTATCAGCTGGACTGGTACAGTAGGGGAAGCTGAGAGTAAGGGAGACTAGCTCCCTTGAGCTCAGAGACTGAGCTGGGCCCGGCCCCACCGGAGACCCGCCACCCCCTCTGGTGTCCAGGGCTCTGAGAACCTATGAGGGTTTTCTTTTTTAAGGATTTCTGGTTGTATTTGGAATTGACTGGCTTTCTGGGCATCAGGCCCAGCTCGGTTTAATTTTTGTTTATTTTCAGGCACAGATTCTCCTCTGTTTGGGGAAGAGCTCTGTGTAAATTATTATTATTTATATGATAAAGAATAAATCACACCAAATAAAAACCCACAATCTCTTTTTTTCCTCAACAGAATTACTAAATTAGGGGCTGAAAAGAACAGTCGATTCACTGGGCTTGGGTTTCAGGAAGCCATTGGACAAAGCGTGTTAGGGAATCATGCACGTTGTCCTGGATGTGATGCCCCACACAAGGTTCTGCAGATTCCTCGAAGTGAAGCAGGGCGAGGCTGGTGCTGGCCACCCTCCCATCCCATAACTGGGGAAGTCAGGGCCAAGGCATCGTGACCTTTATGGGGTACACCACGGAGACAGGGAAAAGGGGAAAAGTAAAGAGTTTCAACAATGGCCAGAAATCCAATCAAGCGAACTGAATAGAAGGGTGGGGGAAGAAAGGGCAGGAGCCACTGGAATATTGACATTATTACATCAGGGGAAATCAACCAATCATGGTTTTCTACATCTATTACATTTACATGCAATGAATCTATTGGTTGAGAGACAATGAGTCAGGAGGAAGTGAAACTAATGGGTGGGGGCCAGGCCCAGTTTGAGTATTCTGTCCTCCAATCCTCCCCACCCTCCTGCCCCTGGGGCCAATGTAGGGAGAAACCTGAAACCTGATTAACTAGGGACATCTCTCAATGCTCAATGGAGAGGAGCGTGTGTGTGTGTGTGTGTGTGTGTGTGTGTGTGTGTGTGTGTATGTGTATGTGTGTAGGGTGTGTGTGTATGTGTGTGTGTAGGGGGTGTGTGTGCATGTGTGTGTGTGTAGGGTGTTTGTGCCTGAAGCTCATTCCTGACTTTAGTGATGGGATCTTGTTTCCTCTGACAGCTGTAATTCATACTTTTTATACTTTTGAGAGCTACAGGTTTTCATGATTTGTTACCAGAGGTTAATCCAAATTTATCCTTTCTGGTTATAATGCTGCCTCTATGATCATTCTGATTTTTGTAAGTTCCCATAGATTTCTAATCCTTACTGGTCTTCAATTTTGCATCCCTCCCCCAATGTCTCCCCAAGGACATCCATCTTCAAGATTCATTTAACTCAGTGGAGAAGTTGATATGGGAATTGGCAGTAGGTAATGGGTAGTCATGGGTGGTGGTAGGGGGAGATCCCTGGAAAACCTGGACCTCCTACCACATGGATCGATTTCTCTGTTGTCTGTTTCCTCCTATGCCCCATTTTAAATTCCACTCTCATCTTTGATTAACCAGCTGCTGACCTCAGAAATGTCTGCTTGTCCCATACCTCAGTCCATAGGCAATCCCCTCCTTGATAGCCAGGACACCATAACCAATCAGCTTACACTATGTAAATAACACAGGTTATGGGGAAGGGAGAGTATTGACTAGCTAGATTGCCTTTGAAGACATAAAGCTGACCTGGTCAATGGCCTACAGCCTCTGCTGCTGCTGCTGAACAGAGCTACATCTCAAGAAAGAAATATTTTCTGAGGCTGCCCCTGAAATGAGCTTGACTTCACAACTCCCTCATTCTGTCGTTATGCAGTCTCTGCTCATCTGAGGGCTCTGGCAGCTTCTGGAGCTAGGCATTTCTTTGGATCCATCATCCAGAAACACCATCTCTGAAGACTTTAGTTTGAGAATCCCTGACCTTTTGGCCACTCTGATTTCTGGGCCCCCTGTGTGTATGTATATGTGTGTGGGTCTGTCTGTTAATATGCATAAATATACATGTGCATATTATACATGTGACTTAATATATATATGTATACATATATGTGTATGTATTAAGTATATATATATGTGATGTGTTCTTTTGTCTGATGTGTGCATGTTAATCAAGAAAAATTTATTGTGGACCCAGCCCAGTGCTAGGAGAGACTGTTGTAGGACATGCAAGACAAAATGGGTGTACTGCAGTACGCCTTACCCTCAAGAAACTTATATTGTCAAACTAAGGAGAAAAGGCTTGCATACCTGAAACTAGTGAACAATTCCAAGAAAAACTCAACTCCTGGCAGAGTATGATGAGAATCATGTATGAGATGTTTGTCCTGGGAATTCAAAGCAAGGAGAAACCATTATGAGGTACAATTGGTAAGAAAGAGTTTCTAGGAGGAGACAGTTCTTAAACTGCACCTGAAAAGATGAGGACGGTTGGGCTCAGGGGAAGGGAGCCATCTCTCCCAGCTGTGGCGACTTTGGGTAGAGGGGTTGGTAGGGCTGGGGAGGAGGAGTCTACAAAGTTGGATTGATAAGATGGATCCAGATAAGATGGGGGACTTTGAATAGCAGATGTTAGATAGTAATTGTACCTCAAATTTCCTCTTTTGTAAAGTGGGGGGTTCTCTAGACCCTGGGAGGTAATGTCTGCTACTACCCTCCCCCACCTCCTACCGGCACTCCTTGGGAAGGAGGGGGGAAGGGGGAGGGAAGCTTCTTGTTGGAGGAACCAGTAAGCTTCCACAGCTAGAGCAATTGTGCATATTTTAGGCTGAGAGTTTGCAGACAATGGATCTCTCTGGGGCCCGGACGGGAAGGAAACTGAAATTCACGACCATTCTGTGAATTCCCTTGCTCTTTGTGTGTTGTGAGCCTTGGAACAATGCTGTTTGCTTTGCATATCCACTGGGGGTGGGGGCTGCTTAGTCTTTCCCAAGCGTGTGCACACGGTGGAAGGAAAGGGGGAAGGGAAGTGAAGGGGGAACGGATAGTGGAGGTAAGAGACACCTGGGGATGAAAAAGGACAGGGTAGACTTGAAGAATCCTAGGATTTTGGAGGGAAAGAGAAATGAGATTATGTCCAACTCCACTTCCCTCATTTTACGGATTAGGAAACCGAGGCAAAAAGTGTTTGGGTGACTTTGCCAACATCACACAGTAGCTCAAAGATCTGGAATGTGAACCAAACCTAAATCCAATACCCTTTTGATCCATACCAAGATGACTCCCTTAAGCTCTACCTGCCCTGGAAGCCAAGTCTAGAAAGAGAACTGAGGTAGATGAGAGAGGAGGGGAGCAAGGCAGATCCTTCCTGGGGTATTTGCTCCCAGGGGACTGTCACTAGAAGATAGAAACCATCAGTACCTCTAACTGCCCTCTAAATAGTCCAAAATAAGCATCACAACTCAAACCTCTGAGCATTCTACTTCAATAATAACTGTGCAGCAAATCTTGCCACTCTATCCTTCCCTAACTATCTTGTCCCATTTCTATTGAAATTCCTAAAATCCTCTTGCTGTGGGTCAGCATCAAGCAACCTATTTTGACCAAGATCGAATGCGGTAATGATGGGGAAACAACTTTGTATAAGCATAAGGTGTCCCTCTTTCAAGCCTCCCATCCCAAGACACTTTTTCTAGTTTCTTAACTCCAGACAAAATTAGTGAAGCTACAAGGAGCAAAGGGTTCTCCTAATTTGAGGATCCTGCTTTCACTATCTAGCTTACTTGGTCACCCCAACACCCCTTATTCCACCTTCTTTTTCCTTATTTCATGTTTCCCTGTTCCCTCTTCCGTATTACTCTCCTATATCCCTAAGCCTTCTTCCCACTTTCTTCACTCCTCACAAACTTGACTGCAAGGCAAAGAGAAAATCTTTTGAATTTGCAAAACATGACTGACACTTTTGAAAATAAGACAATATCTGTCCCTAGGATTTGGCCAAAGTACACATTCTCTTTGTATTTCTTTGCTCAGGCCACTACTTCTTTTGAGATAAAAGTGTAAGATGGAAAGGACCCACGGCTCAGGAGCTAGATCTGCTTTCTTGATCTGTTAGCACCAGCCTGCATGGCCTTAGAGTGAGTCACTACAATTTTCTGGCTTTAATTTCCTCATCTATAAAATGGGAATAATGATAATCCTGTCTCCCTCAGAGCTTTTATAAGAACCCAATCAAATCCTCTCTCTTTCTCACTCTCCTTCCCCGTATGTGTATACAGGATGTTCCAAAAGTCTTAGTTCAGCATGTGTGTGTGTGTGTGTACATACATATATAGTTTAAAGCTTACACACACATATTATATATACACACATAATAATAATAAAAGCTATTATTTATATAGTACTCACTATGGGCCAGGCATTGTGCTAAGTAACTTACAATTATCTCCTTTGAATCTCTCAACGCTGGGAAGTAGGTACTATTATCATCCCCATTATATGGATGAGGAAACTGATTCAAATAGAGGTTAAGTTACGTGACCAGGGTCTGAGGTTGAATTCAAAATCAGGTCTTTCTGACTCCTGGCCTAGTGCTCTATCCACTGGGCCACCTAGCTGGACACCCAGAGTTAAGAAGTTGATGAAGGGGAATCAGGCAAGGAGATTAAGAGGGCTCCTGTTCTGTGAGCCTGCCTCCTAAGTGGATGCAACATCAGAACAATTCTCCAGATATTTTCAGTCAGAGCCCTGGAAAGGGCCCTTCCCCATCTTCCTCCTGTTTCAGATTTGTTTACCTTTGTCCGGACTAAGTTGATTTCCTTTTCCCATGGTTGGAGCTCCTCCTCCTCTCCTCATCACCTCTTCCCTCACTTCTCAAACAGGAGCTGGTTAGTCACTTACTCTCAGCTCTTTCATCGATGCCCTTCTTTCCCTTTCTGTGGCTGCCTGGACTCTCCAGAGTCCTAAAGGGAAGGCCTCCCTCCATCCTTGTGAATTCGGCGATTTTTTTACCAGATTCTGTAAGTATAATGCAAGTCCGTTCTCACCTACTTCTCTCACTACCTCCTGCCACTTCAGCCTAGTTCTACAAACTTCCCACCACACACATTGTTGGTTTCAGTCACATCATGTTCACTTTTCTCTCATTAGCCCAAGTCTCAAATTGGCTCCTCATCCTGGACCCCTGCTGCCTCTTTAACTTTAGTCGTGTAGAAAACTTTTATTTAGGTTCCTCCATTGGGCAGCTAGGTGGTACAGAGGATAGAGCAAGGAGTCAGGAGGACCTGAGTTCAAATCTCACCTCAGACACTTGACATTCACTAGTTGTATGATATTGGGCAAGTCACTTAACCTCAATTGCCTCATCCTGGGTCATCTCCAGTCATCCTGATGAATATCTGGTCATTGGATTCAGATGGCTCTGGAGGAGAAGTGAGGCTGGTGACCAGCACAGCCCTCCCTCACTCAAAACAAAGTCAAGTGCAGGTCAAGTCATTATTTCTCTGATGGCATGGTCTTCTTCAGCAAGGAAGGATGAACACACACATGTACTATTGGCTTCTCCTGGTTCTCTGTCCCTTACCATCCCTACCACCTGTCCTTGCTCCCATCTTTCTGGACAGGAAGGGAAGTCCTGTCTCTGTTCCATTCTCTTTCCCCATACTGAAAAATTTATCATGTATATAAGAAAAGATTTGTGTCAGGATTATATAATAATGGTGATATTGATGACAAGTAATTACCTCTGCTCTCATAGCACCTACTATGTGTCAGGCACTCTGCTAAATGTGATCCCCATGACAACACTGGGGGGTAGGTGCTGTTGTTTATTTATTTTTACAATTTGCAGTTGAGACAGATGGAGATTAAGTGACTTGTTTAGAGTTACATAGGTAATAAGAGTAACAGTAAGCATCCCAACATACACTGCTACCATAGGTTCTTAGATCTGCATTCATAAAAGGAAAGCAACTTTCAAGGGGTTAACAATCACTTTCATCAAGTACAGATATCAGAGAAAATCAAATTCAAAACTTCAGAGAAAATACAGAGAAATCAAAAGTCAACAGACATGCTTCCAAAATGTCTGACCATTACATACATAAACAGTTACCAGAGAGAGAAGCCTCAACTTCTGGGTTTTTTTTTTGGGGGGGTGGGGTGTGCTCCTTAGCAGCTTCCCAGAATTTCTCTAGGCAAAGAAATACTTCCAGTCAGTAAGCTCCAAGTAAAACCTCAGAGTATTTATACAATTTTTAGAGCCAGAGGTCATAACCCTCTGACTCAGTGCCTCAATAGAAAAAATAAAAGGTGCTTGGGACCCTCCTACAAAACAGCTCCCCTAATCAAGCTTCTCATGATGGGCAGGCCCATCATTGGGTGGGAAAGATCCTCCCCACTTACATTATTCAGTCAGAGGCACTTTCAGTAAAACAAAAGCAGCAAAAGATCCTGATTTAATTGCCATTACCAGTCTGAGGCTAGATTTGAACTCAGATCTTCCTGACTCCAAGTCCAGCACTCTGTCTACTGTGCCACCTAGCTGCCATAAAGTAGGAAGAAGATCAGAGTATGTTGGGAGGGACCTTAGAGAGCCCAACCCTCTTATTATAGGTGAGGAGACTAGGCCCTTGGGAGAAACCATATAGAAGTCAGTTTCAGAGCTTAAATTAAAAAACTCAGGTAAAAAAATTACTTCAAATTCAAGATTCTTTGCATTCAACAAATAAGGATTGGGGAGGCAAGAAAAGATTGGAACAACCCCTGTGCTTGCCTTTCTGGCTGGAATTAGATGAGGGTGAGGGAGGGCAGACCCAGGGCAGGTCTTTGATCCCATATAGTCTGTGTTCCACCCTTGTGCATTATAAAATGCTGTCATGTCAATGGTAGCATTGGTTTTTGTGTGTGTGTTGGTTCAGCCAGCAGTTGTGTATGAGACTGAAAGGAAAGGGGTGCATTGAGCACTGGGTGGAGCAGCCTTGGATGGGGTTGTCATGGGAACAGCAGCCTTTCTGGAGCCTTGGCTTTGAGCCTGGGTGGGGGAAAGGATATGTGGATACATAGTTATTGGTATTTCTTTTTGGGGGTGGTGGTGGTGGTAAGGGTGAGTTGTTCTAATTCAAGCTCTGGGGACTTAAGCTACGGGATTCAAGATCAAAAACCAACCTAAGAAGGAGAAGCTAATGTGCTTCCGGGCAGAGACAGCTCCTGCTTCCTCTCCCCTCTCCCTTTGCTATCTCTTCTCACCCTGCCTGCATGTATGTTGGAGACCTCAAGGCTTTCTTATTGAATGTAAAGTTGTATGAAGTGATCAGTTGGGGTAGAAGCACCTCCAGGTTGGTTCTTCTGGAATTCCCAGGATTCAGGGTTTAAGAACCATTCCTAAAACAGGGAGGTGGGGTGAGGGATTGGAGCATCAGAGCTGGGGGAAGGTGAGGTAACTCTAGCTAGATGTAAGCATCCCAGGGCTCTGACTCCACTTCTGCTTTAGAATCCCTTGTGACTCAAGGATGGAGGCAAGGAGAGAGTAGGATGAAAAGGGCAAGGATAGTAGGTGTGGAGGTGGTGCCTCCACTTTTTGATAGATCGGATGGCCTGGATACTCTGAGGACAGAAGAAGGCATTGCTTGCCACCAGGGGGGGCAGTGGGCCAGGATTAGCCAGGACGCAGTCAGCCCATCCATCAATTTCTACATGTATGTGTGTGAGAGAGACAGAGAGACAGAGAGGGAGACAGAGACAGGGACACACAGAGAGAAAGAGAGATGGCAGAGAAAGACAGAAACAGAGAGACAGAGACATACATGGGAAGAGGGAGAGATGCCAGAGACAGACACACACACACACACACACACACACAGATAGAGAGACAGAGATGCCAGAGAGAGAGAGACAGAAAGAGAGAAAGGGAGGGAGAGAGAAAGAGAGAGATGCCAGAGACAGAGACACAGAGAGGAGTTTTTCCTTCTTCGTGTTTTGTGGTTGAGGGTGGGTGTACTCTATAAGGATAGATTTCGGAGGCAGGATGCCAAAGGAAATGGGGGCAGTTCTCCATTAGCAGGGAAGTTCCCAGCTAAAAAGCATGGGGACTTTTAGGAGCTTCTTTCAGTAGGTTGCCCTATATCCCGGGGCTAATCCAACCACCATGGTTCTACCTTCATTACAGCCTACCTGGGGGCAAGGTGTCTGCCTACACCACTAAACACCCCCCACTCCATAGTACTACCTAGAACCCAATCCAGTTTTGAACCCTTTCTCCCACAGACACAAGCAAAGGGCTTGTGTGGCATTCTCAGAGTCATTGCCCCTGTGGGTGGATAAACCCATACACTGAAGCAATGGGCCCAGCCTGGTTCCTCCAATGAGAATATGCTTGGCATATTCTATAACAGGGTGGTTTGTCCCTATCACTTGAACCCCACCTATCCTTTTCTCTCTTTTCAGTCTCAGCCCCCACCCCCACATTCCAGGTCTCCAATAATCTTTCCTTTTTCATATTGCCTTGTTCTCCAATCCTTTATGCCCTCTTTCCCTCATCCCTGCATCTGCCTTGATCTCTATCCTCATTCACTTTTTGCCTTGTTCTTCCTCCTGTTTTCCTGGGATTTTTCATACTTCTTGCACTTTATCCCCTCAATCCACCACCCTCTTTCCACCAAAAAAAAAAAAAAGCCACTCAGGCAGCAGTGGGGCTGTCAGGTTGGATAGAGCCCTGTGGCTGCACGAGGCTTTGGAGACTGAGATGCCGGGTGCACACAGTGCTGCTTGCCCACTGATTGGCTGAATATACTGTTTCCATGGTGATCCCAGGCAAAGCCCAAGGCCCCCCTCTCTCTGCCCCCCCACAGGTCCTATTCAGCCACTGGAGCAGCGACAGGCAGGTTAATAAAACAAGAGCCGCGTGAGGAACTGGGCTCTGTGCCGAGGTCCCAGCGTGGTAGCTAGCCTAAGGGAAGGAGAGAGGGTTGGAGTCTGCTGCCCAGGTCAACCCCTTCCCCCATAAAATTTCACCCTTGGGATTCTGTATAGGCAAACATATCCCTACTAAGTTGAGTGATGCTTGGTGTCAGAACTTAATGCTCAGGGCACAAGTCTCTGTGTTGGTCTCAAAAAGCAGCATCCCTATCCCCAATGTTTGACTGAATAAGTCCCGAATCTAAAGCGAGGTCAATAGACCAGAAATTTTACCCAAGAGTTATAGAAGTGGAAATGGAGGAATGATGATGGGGATAGGAGCAAGTAGTTAGATATGAATTAGACATGGAGTTTGGGATGAAAATAGAGATTCATTCAATAAATATTTGTTGAGAACTTTCTCTGTTGTAAGGTCCTCTTCTAGGCACTGAGAGACATAGAGATGAATGATATGGCCCCAAAGATGAATATGGTGAGATGAAAATGGAGCGGGGAGGCAGATGGAGATAGGTCTAGGAGTAGAAATGGAATTAGCCATAGAGATGGAGGGTAGAGGGAAATGGGGGATGAATATGGGAGTAGAGAGAGAAGTAAAGGTGAAGATAGAGTGGGGATGGAGATGAAAATGGAGGTGGGGGAAGGAGATAGAGTGAGAGATAAAGGCAAGGTAAAAATGAAGATGAGGTAAGAGGGAGATGGACATGGGAATGGGATAGTGAAGTGGGGGAGAAATTGAGATGGGATGAAGTATTAAGTATTAAGATGGGGGTTGAAATGAGATGGACTGGTTTTAAAGAGGAAGATGAAGATGCACAAGAAATGGCGATGGAAATGAAAATGAAAAATGGGTAAGATGGAGATGGGATAGGAAACAGATTAGGAGCTAGTCATAAGAATGTGACCGTGAAGGAAAGCTGATAGGCCTGATACCACTTTGGTGTTTCTGGAAGGAAGGAAGGGGCAGTAATGTTCATTAGGAATGTGAAATAATTTCTTATCTTTCATCTGCCAGAGAGAGGAGGCTTTCTTTAGTCCTGTTATAACAGAAGAAGCAATGAAATTAATTTCTATCCACACCAGAGCATTAACCAAGCTCATGGTTTGAGCCCAATTCAAACACAGTTCATGAATGGCTTTCAGTTGGGGAAGTGGTGAGACTCAGGACCTGGGGGTCCTCCCTGAGACAGCTCATGGGGGGAGTTTCTATGGGGGAAGATAACTTGATTTTTATGTGTTTCAGAGATTCCTGAACGTCTCCAGTCACTATCTAGTGGCCCATAATCTAGGGAGAACCGGGGCGGGGGATCAGTTTTATTTTTCCTAGGGTATTTGCAACCCTAAATCTCATATCTCATTGCTATAGGAGGGATTTTGCGGGGAGCAGGGTGGTGAGAAGGTAGACTAGGAAAACTAATCCATTTAAGGCCTATGATTCGGAACTAGAAACAAAGACACCTGTTTCTGTCTCTGACTGTAGCACGATGGCTCACTCACCCTCTTTTTGCCTCGGTTTCTTCATTTGGATGAGATTCCAGATTTGCCACTGATCTGATTCCTGCTGTGGGTTCCAGGCAAACATTAGAACTTGTTCCCTTTTTCCTCCTTATTGGAAGACTGGGACAAAGTTGAGGGAGGAGCTCCAAGCTGGTGGCCAAAGGTCTCAGGGGAAAGTTATCTTGGTTCGTTTTCTCCTCCTTTCCTACCTGACTTTCCAGCTCCCACCTGGAGTGTTCTCTAACTAGTCTGTCCTAGAGCCTTCACGCTTCATTCTCTAGTCTTCTTCATGTCGTCCCCACCATACTCTTCTGTCCCCTCCCCCGTCTCATCCCTTTTCCATAACTAGCTCAGAGAATAGTAATCAAATCAACCTAGAAGGAGCATATCAATCAATTGCTCTAATGCTCTATTCATCATCCCAGTACAAATTACCCTTCCTTAGCCACCCCTCCCTTCTTAGTGAATATATATATTCTCTTTCCTTACGCAAGCTCTTTGAAAAATTGCATTTTTTTTTGTATCCCCCAATACTTAGCACAGTGCCAGGTATATTGTCAGTGCTTGATAAATGTTTTTTTTCATTCATTCATTTATTCATTTATACTACCCCTGTGTTTCACCTTCTTTGTCTGTGAAGTACGGTGATTCTTTGCCCTTTTGGTGGGCATGGGAATTACTGAGTTGGAAGGAGAAAACCCCTTTTCAACAAATACCCATTTATGTTTATATATCTGGTCTTTGTTGTTACTCCATCCTCTGGAGGAGATGACACAAGGAACTGGAAGTTCAACTATGTTTGTAGCTGAGAAATGATGAATGACCCTTAGGGACGTACAACTTGTTTAATCAGCTAAAAATGGACAAGATGAATTCAGGTTGTTAAAAAACGGAGGGGGACATTATCTCCCCATCCCCAGCTTTTCTCTTCATCTCTTCATTTAGTTGTTGTTCAGCTAAGTGATATCCAACACTTGGCGACCCCACTTGGGGTTTTCTTAGCAAAGATACTGGAGTGGTTTGCTGTTTCCTTCTGCAGCTCATTTTACAGATAAGGATGCTGAGGTAAACAGGGTTAAGTGACTTGCCCAGAGAAACACAGCTAGTCAGTGTCTCAGTCTGGATTTGAACTCAGTTTTCCTGACTGCAGGCCTAGTGTTCTTTTCACTGTACTACCCTGCTGCCCCCTTTTCCATTTTATGGTCCTAATATTTAGACCCAAGAGGAACCTTAGAGATTAAAGGTCATTTAATACACTTTCCTTAGGTTTACAGGAGGAATCTGAAGTCCAGAGAAATTAAGTTTGTTTTTTTGGTTCAAGATCATACAGGTAGGAAATGATAGAGCCAAGAATTGATCACTCAAATCTGATTCTCAATCCCGTGCTTTTCCCAACTACAACGCGTTTTTTCTGCTTACTGCTTATTTTGTTTCACCCCATCTCCCCCCATTCCACTCAATCTTGCCTCCCTTCATAGCATCAAATCTCGTCCTCTTGTTCTTCATTCTACTTCATCTCTACCTGTCCTCCCTCTATCCCTATGCATTGTATGACGCCACCTTCCTTCCTCCCAAGCCTCACGAAGTGCTACACTAGTCAGAACTGCTGAAAGGGGCCAAAGACCAGCAGCAGTAGAACAAGGGCCATTCAGCATCTGGGGTTGAGCTGCCTCGTCGCCACCCCCTCACACACACACACACACACACACACACACACACACACACACACACACACACACACACACGAGTTAAGGGAAATGCTGCTCTCCCAGAAACCCTGTGATCGGGGCCTGGTTCTGGGGGCTAAGGCCCAAGCAGCTCAGAGCCCAGGCCTGGGAGGGCAGAAGCGGCTGCAGCAACCGAGCACTCGATAAACCATTAATTCTTAATAAACGACAGGCTGTGCATTATTCAACAATAATGATACTTTCTGTTCCATTATAGATTAAAACACTGGCCTCTTCTTATTAATCCTGCATTTCAAAAGCTTGTAAATCCAGCTTGGCCAGAGAAGATAAAAGCCAGCTCATCCTCATCCCTTGGACTGACACACTCACTCTGACACTCACAGCCATTCACTTGGTTGTGTGGGTGCACACATGTGTATGTTCGGGGTATCAGGTCACTCTCTGCCACATATAGCAACACAAACTCATGCATGAGATATCCATAGGCTTGCAGCACTAGATTATCCAGCTTTCCCCCTCCCCTCCTTTCACTTCTTCTTCTCTCCTTTCTCTACCCCACCCCACCCCATTTTCACTCATACCATCCTAATTTTGTCTCCCGACTCCCTATATCACCAGCCTTCATCCTGACATCAGTTACTCAAAGAGACCCACAACTGGGGGTTAGGGCTGAATTCTGCGTCAACTTAACCTTTCTCATGTCCCTCAATTCTCTAATTCCAGGAGCCCTTGTTTAGGGCTTAGAGATGTGATAGGGTATGAAAAAGAAAAATGAAGTGAACAGGACAGAACCCTGAAGTACACCCACATAAAGGGAATGGAGGTGATAAGTAAACAGAAGCTGAAAAGCAAGAAGGTATATAGCATATTGTGAATCTTGTAATGTATGTCCTAATAGCCAGAAATGAGTTATTTCTCAACATGGAGTCTATCTGAGAGAAAATGAAACTGCCCTGATGAGAAGTCCCTTTTTAAAACTTACTTGCCCTCTCAGTCTCTGATGTAACCTGCTAACTTTTCTATAATATCTATAATATCTAGTGTTCTCTCTCTCTCTCTCTCTCTCTCTCTCTCTCTCTCTCTCTCTCACACACACACACACACACACACACACACACACACACATTCTCTCTCTCCAAAGTAACCTTGGGAAAGCTACCTAACTTCTCAGTCTCCCCAGGCAGCCAGCTCTCTAAATTACAGAGCGGGTGACCTGCTCTCTATTGGTCAATTGCTGCATTGGTAGATTGGTTGAGAGTATTACCTCACCCTATACTAATGACATCATAGGTCCAATTCCTCCCTCCCCCTCCCCCATCTTTCTATAACATGCCCACTTTCTCTCTACAATGTTGGAGTCTTCCCTCTACACCCAGACCTACCAACATCTTAAAGGTCAAAGTCAAACTTTAGATTCCAGAGTTTTTTCCAGCTGTAGAGAGTAAGAAAGGATCAAGTTAGGCAGCAAATGGAGGCATTTAGTGGTGCCTGACTTTAGCATCTAGGCATAATGAACATTCTCATCTCTCCAATTTGCTCTCCATTTCCCTGGTTGGAACATGACCCAGTAGACTGGGCAGAGTGACCCCTGGGGGAGGGTTATGGTTAATAACTCCATGGAAGGTGTTTGGACTTAGATTTCTGGGTAGGAAATTTGTTCTGACCTTGAATTTCTTTCCCCAAACCAGCTCTTTGGCTAGTGAACCCTATCTCTAAGCAGGTAGTCAGAGGTTTGGGTGACTAGGCTAGTCTTCAGTCAGAATTGACCTCAGTTATCTGCTTCCCCATCTCCCCCCAGATTAACCCTTGCCAGATGGATGTAGCCAGTGGAGCATTTTTCTAGGAGTTGGGTTTAATCTTGGTGGGAATTTCTCCAGACTGGAGACAACCATCATTATTCTTGCGAAATAATCTGAGGATCTTTAAATTTGTCTAGAGACCCCAGTTTGGAGCAGTGGAGTGTATGTGGGTGGGAAGTTAAGAGTGAGAGGTGGGGCAGTTAAGCAGCTTTGTTATTTTTTCAAATTCATTGATATGAAATTTAATTTAATCCTACTCAGCCTCTGAGCCTAGCCCTGGCTGAAGCTGAACAGGCTTTTTTTTTTTTTTTTTTTTTTTTTTTTTTTTTAAAGAGAAATTTTTATTCACTTTCTGGGTTTTACGTGCTCCTTCAATGAGCAAAGCCTCTCCTGTTGGTGCTTAAGGGAGGATTTCTCTGCGTGGCCCAAGGAGATGCCGTGTAATCTCCCAAAAATATGGTGCTAATATCCGTTGGGTTAGGCTTAGTTATTTTTGCTTTTTTGTCATTTTGTTGCTCTGCAGCTCTTTTCCCCGTCTGGAAAGAACAAGGCAGACACTTTATTTCCACAGTCATATTTTTTAATTTGATCAAAGCAAATTTTACTCATTCTCAGTATAAATTATTTAGCTCATTTCTTTTAGGTTAAATGTCTCAATAGGAAGATAGAAAGACTTGCATCACATTTTCTTCCAGGATTTTAATCAAGTCCTCTATATGCTATGAACTTCCCTCTCTGTTCGTCAACCTTTCTCTGCCTTTCTATTTTCCTTTCCTTCTCTTCCATCTGTTCTTGCCTGTTCTCTGATCCCTCACCCTCTCCCCATCACCTCCCATCCCTATCTGTTCCTTCTCTATTCCCCTAGTGGGAGTCTGCTTATCCCCCTGCCCCTCATCACCCTGAGCCCCGTCTCATCAACCTTCAGGCTGTGTATACCATGTGTACCCTGTCTGCCCCTCTAGATGGAGGATCCTCCTTCAAATTCCCCAGTTCTGCCCTCTAATGGAAAAGATCCGTCACTTTCCCCAAATTGCCCCTTCCTGCTAATAATGTTCCAGATATTTTCTTTAGTGTTTCATTTCTGTTTGAATTCTCCAGTGTGGGAGCTAGCACTGCTCTTCTCCAGCCCCCAGCTTGCAGTCCTCAGCATCACTGAAATGAAAAGGCAGTTGGGGTAGGGGAGTGGGGGACTGAGGGTGGTGACAAAGCAGGAGAAAGGTTGGAAGGAAAAGAGGGAAGGGAATCTAGTGAGGGATTTAGGGAGTCTGAGAGGTGTTTGTGAAGCATGTTAGGAGAATCCAGAAAAGGGTAAGGAGGAAGATGGAGGTGAAGGAAAGCAGAAGAAGGCTAGGGGAGAAGGGGGAAAAGGAAATGGGTTGAGCATGGGGGAACTGGGATCCACCAGAGCATACTAGAAACTTGGTGGCACAGTGGATAGAGCACTGAAATCAGGAAGACCTGAATTCAAGTCTTGTCTCAGACATTTAGTAACCGTCATTTGACCTCAGGCAAGTCGCTTAACCTCTGTCTGCCTCAGTTTCATTATCTGTAAGGTGGGGATAAGAATAGCACTTACCTCTCAGGGTTGGTTGTCATGAGAATCAAATCAGATAATAAAGTGTTTTGCAGACCTCAAAGTACTATATAAATGCTAGTATCATTATTACTACCACCTTGAATGCAATCAGAAGTCCCTGTAGCAGTGGAGTAGTTCAGGTGTCTTAGAGGAGCATCCCATCTTTCCCAGCAGCCCCCCACCTGGTCTCTCATGTCCTTAAGGAACCAATGAAGCAGGCTCATTATCAGAGTAACACTCTCCCTTCCATCGAATTACATTGTTTCAGCCAAGAACAAGTCCCCGGTGGGAATTCCTTCTCCTCTTACTTTTAAAACATACGGTAATTAACAAACTAATGCTATTAACTGTGACAACTAGAAAATTAAAATAAAAACACTGCAGAGTCCACCACGCAGCCAATCAATGGGCAGGAGGGGCTCGGTTCAGTCTGGATAGCAGTGCAGAATTTGCTGCCAGATCAGAGATTTAGGACTGGAAGAGATCTCATGGAGCCCCACACCTTCATTTTATAGATGAGAAAACTGAGGTAAAGAGAGGTTAAGCGATTTGCCAAGGTCATACAGCTAGTAGGGGACCAAGGTAGGATCTAAACTCACATTTTCCTGATTCCAAGTCCAGCATGTTGCTCCCATCTCACTACCTGATGTGACTCATTCTAGAAAAAAGGATTTTACCTAGCACGCATCGTCTCCTAAGGGGTCAGTGAACTTGGAAGGAAGAAAAAGATTACCTCTTTATTTTCACTAAATTTATTTAGCATTTCCTTTCAATTATGAATTTGAAAGAAGCACATTACTCTGGAAAGTGGTTTATAAGACTTATTGGATTACCAGGGGAGTCCATCCCCCTTCCCCCACAAAATGTTAAGAAGCCTTAGTTCAGAAAGAGGAGAAATCGAGCTCTGTGTGGAGAGAGTTGTAAGGACAGGTGACAGTCCATTGTGGACACTGGACTCCCTTCTGGCCCAGGTGGCCCTGACTAGGTGGAGGGACCTGTCCTGGGAGAAGAAGCATAGCAACAGCCTCCACTGAAACTTATGAGTCATGAACAGGAAGGATACAGTAACTCAGGGAACAGCTGGCTAGAACTTCCTGTTAAGGATCAAGATCCCGGCAATTCTCCCAAGGCCAGGAGGTTTGGAGTCTTTGATTAAACTATTATATAATAGAGACAGCTGGTGAAGGCCTTGTGATACTGGGAATGACCCCATGGCCCAGTCAGGCTGAAACAGTTTCCCTCCAGCACAACAGAGTTCTGACATGTGGCTTCTGGACTCAGGCTCAGCTCCAGTTACTAAGACCCTTGGGCCACAGGTTTCCCACCCCTGCCCTTGGATCTCAACCAGAACAGGTTTCCCAGAGGTTTCTCTGAGGATCAGGGACAGGCTTGAATGAAAAATTGTCTCTGAGACTTCTAGAGCTGAGTAATTGCCCTTGATTCTCACATTTCCAGAAGGGACCTTTAAGAAACCATTTACTCCAACTCCTTTATTTTACTAACTAGAAAACAGATCATAGAGGGAATAAGCATAAGAGTAGAAATTTGAACTCAGGACCTCTGATCCAAGAGTCAGTGTTCTTTCCATTGTATCAAACTGCCTTCTCATGAGGTGGTACATGTTGTAGTGAAACTCTATTGGACTTGGAGCAAGGAAGTCTGGTCCTAGAACTGTGGCTGTGGGCAAGTCACTTAACCATTCTACGCCTCAGTTTTCTCATCTGCAAAATGGGAATAACATTTCCTTCCCTACCTTCATTATAGTTGTTGTGAGGATGATGCTTTTTAACTTGTAAAGTGATTTCAAACACACACACACACACACACATACACACACACACACACACTGTTGCTATTGTTATAGGATAAGTTAATGTCCTTTGTTTCCAGCACTAACACAAAATGGAAGACCTGGTTGGTTTACTCCAAGGGCTCTATTTATGGTCATCTTTCCATCCTTAGTCCCATGATCTCCTCTTAATTCATCCTTTCCTATGCAGACAGTGACCTCTCTATAGCTGCTGTGTATCACAGTTCCTCAGAGAAGCCATAAAATCCCATTACTTAACCTTAGAAAACATTTTTATGTAATCCAACCGTTTGATTCTACAGATGAGGAAAACAGATCGACAGGCAGTTAAGTATGAGGCCAAGAGATGTACAATGACTTGCCCAAGGTGACACAAGTAAAGTTAGGATTTCAACCTAGGTATTCTCACTCTAAATTCTTCACTGTTTCCATAGCATCACACTGTGACCCTTGTGTTTTCTCCATCTCCTGGGAAGTAGTTGCTTATTTCCTGGATATGTGGCTTTTTCTAAGTTTTCTTCTCAACAGTTACTCTCTAGGCTTGGGGAGAGGCGAATGGGCAAGAAGGTTCCTCTGAGTTGTAGTTGGGGAAGAGCCCCAGGTAGAACCAGGGCTTCCCATGTAACCTGGAGCAAATTACTTTCCCTCTCTGGACCTCAGTTTCCTCATCTGCAAAATTGGTTGGATTAGATCACGGTTTCTTAAACTTTTTTCACTTAAGACCCCTTCAGCATTTCTTAAGCTGTGGGTCACAACCCTCGTTAGATGTTCTCCACGGCCCCTTCTAGCCCTGGAATATCAGGTCTATGATCCTCCTATTGGGCATGGGGATGAAGTCGAGGGGGTATTCAGCCCAGCTGTGATCAGTCTTGAAACATCATTAGCAGTGAAACTCAACCCTTGTCAAAATCAACCAGCCAGTCAGACACACTTTTGATGCATTGCCCTTGATTTTCATTGTGTATGTGTAAACATACTTATTAATTCCCCAAATTCAATAACCTGTGATGGATTTCCCATCATTACTCCTGAGTGAGTGACAATCTGTGCAGACAGGTTCCTTGCTTCCTGCTTACTTCAGAGAATTCCAAAAATAATAATACTTTTCACTCTAAGTTGATTTAAACTTGTCCTAAAGTCATTTTAATTGGTGAGGCATCAGAGGCAATTTGTATGACAGTCTGAGAGCTGCTTTGCATACCTTTCAGCTGGGGCCTGGAAGGGCCTCCTGGTCCCTGTCTTCCCTCT
Source organism: Bettongia penicillata ogilbyi (assembly GCA_023548195.1). NCBI lineage: Eukaryota > Metazoa > Chordata > Mammalia > Diprotodontia > Potoroidae > Bettongia > Bettongia penicillata. The sequence continues at coordinate 3,622,882 of JAJHZJ010000197.1, forward strand.
CCCATGCTGCACTTTTCACTCCTGCTGATGAGTCAGGTGACCAAGTTCCTGGGTCTATTTTCATGTTTCTTGCTCAGGTTCCTACCGCTGGTTTCTCAATGGCTCTGACAGATAGGATTGCTACTGTTATTACTCTCATAGAGCACCTTCCCTCCAAGGAGCTGAAGGTGCTTTACAAATCTGAAAACTATCTAATGATCTTCCCAGCAAACTTGGGAAGGGGATCAATCAAAGTACCCTCTAAGCCCCTCAGGTGGGGAAAGGAAGCATCATGGCTGGTTGTCCATATAGGAGGCATGGATAGGCACATACAGGGCACCCTGCTTTCTCTTTCCTCCCTTTGTTTATGGGTACCAGTGAAATAGAGTGGGGAAAAGGAGAGGCAAAGGTCCCACTGGAAGCATCTCTTAGTGTCAACACAAAAGATTCCAAAAGATATGACCTGTCTTAACTATTTTAAAGGGAAGTATGATATTGTAATGTTATTGCAAGGTTAATGGGTGGATGGGGGGAAAAGTTAAAGATCTTCCCTGCTCATTAATAGACCTTTGGTAATTTCTATTGAGTCCTGCCCTTGGACTCTGAAAAGTGTATAAATGCTCTGAGGTTTTACTTTGGGGCTTACTCACTGAAAGTGTTTATTTGGCCAAACAAGACTCTGGGTAGCCACCAAGGAGCTCCCTGGCTTTGAAAACCCAGATGTTGGTGCTTCTGTCTCTGGTAACTATGTATGTATGGTCAGACAGTTGGATCTCTCTGTTGATCTGTGATGTATGTGTTGCTTTTACAATCAGACAGCTGGAAGCCCTTTCCGTTGGTCTTTATTTCCTCTGTATTTTTTCTGAAGTTCAGGTTGCTGACTTTTTCCCCTGAACTAAATGAATGATATTTGTTCTTGATTGAAGTAATTGTTGACCCCTCAAAAGTTCTTTTCCTTTAAGAAAAGCAGATCTAAAAACCTGTACAGCAGGCCCTCCTATGTATGCCAGGGTTCTTGCTGTTACAGATATGGAAATAGCATTGACTTGGAAGTTGGAAGCCTTGGGTTTGAGTCTTGGCCCTGCCAGTTATTAGTCACCTGACTTTCATTCCCTTTTTTGTGGCCTTTATTTTCCTCATCTCAGGTTCACAGATTTAGAGATGGGAGCCTCCTTAGAGCCATCCTTGCCTCTGCTTTTTTTTTTTTTTTTTTTACAGATGAAGAAACTGGGGCCCAAAGAGGTCATACAATCATAGATTTACATCTAAAAGAGATCTTCAAGTTTATCTCGTCTAACCTCCTCATTTTACAGATGAGGAAACTGAGGCCTAGAATGATCTTCCCTGGGTTATTCAGGAAATAAATGGCCATGTTGGGATTCTAACTCAGGTCTTTTTATCTTCAGAATGGCACTCTGTCTTCTTTCCACTTCATCTCCATCAAGCTAACTGATTTCTCAAGTCCTTCATATAGCTCTAAAATTCAGTGAATCTTTAATAATCATCCAATGAAGTGTCATTCATAAAAGAGAAATACAAAATAGAATACCTCCCTCCTCCCTTAAAAATTCACTAGGCCAGGTTGCAAACACTCAGTACTTGGCAGTGTGAGTTTTGGGACTAAAATCAGAAAAGTCAAAATTACAAACTCAAAGACCAATTATTTTTAACATAAAAGATGATGGGAAGCCTTCTCTCAAATTTATTCTCACAAGAGGTGACCAAGAAAATTTTGTTTTTATTAAGTAGACATAAATCCCCACAGCTAAGACCATTTAACCCTCATCTGCCAGCTAAATCCTGCCCCAGGTTCTGGAATGAATCCTGACTCTAAGATGAAGAGATATAAGCACATCTAGATCCAGAGTCAGGGACTTAGCACTCTTATCCTCACTAATGGTTCTGCTCTGACTTGTCCCCCAGTTCTAGTTAAGGGTCCCCTGTTCTCTTTCATGTAAGCAAACTCTAACTTTGTATTCCATTCTTTATCACCAAGCCAGGCCACCATCTTGTTTTGTTTCTGAACTAGTACCTTAGATTTCTGCCTGCCTCTCTGGATCCTCTCAAACTGGCATCCTGTGTTACCCCTTTCAGTTCTCCTGAGGTTTCCCTGAGTGCTGCCATTAAACTCCAGTCCTAATGGCTGGGTTTCTACTATCTGCTGCCAGACATGCACAGATATTAGCAGTGGTGCTAAGTCCAGGTTAAGACAATATGGAGGGAATGGTATTGTCAAAGGACCAAAAAAATTAGAAATCTTAAAGATATTTAACTCATTTTTTTAAACCATGTTTTACAGATGCTTTTTGTTACAACAAAGAAAAATAGTTAGGAAGAAACAGCCTATGAAGTGGTTGAGCATGCAAAGATCTGAACCTGTTCTCTCCTCTTCATTGAAAGAGGAGGGAAGTGTGTTTCATCACTGGTTTTCTGAGACCAAGATTAGTCATTCGATTTAATTTGTTTCCTCATGTATTTCATTGTTTTCTTTTACATCACTGCAATCATTACCTATATTTTCCCCCTGTTTTGGCTTTCTTCATTTTACATCTAAGAATCTAAGAGTTTCTAAGAGTCTTCGTATGTTTCTCTGAATTCCTCTTATATGTTTCATCATTTCTTTGAGCACAATGGTAGTCCATTATATTCGTGAATTATGATGGAATTACTAGCACCCATTTTGTTTCCTTATTGTTTTTTTACTCCAAAAAAAATGACTGCTGTGAATATTTAAGTCTATAAGGAACTTTATTTTTCTGTCATTGGCCTCTTTGAGAGTCACCAGTCCTATGGAATTATTAGAATTTTAAGTCATTCTTTTCTTGCAAGGAAGAGGAAATAGATGTTTGCCTTATCTGGGGCCATCCTCCTAGGGGAATGGATTTGTGATGGTTTCCAGAAAGGAGCCTTTCCTGTTGGCTTGTGACATGACTCCACTTCCTTTGTCCCTCCTCCCTGAATTCCAACCCTTCCTTCAGCACTGGGGGAGGTAAGGACACAGTCAAGGGCTAGATGACAGGAGAGGCATGTGTTGGGAGGAAGGAGCAGGAAAAGGTCAGTGTGTTTACTACCAGGAAGGCTTTGTTCTCTCTCCTTCACTGGTCAGTGTGTTTTTCCTTTTTTAGTGTTTTGACTGCTTGAGTAATTCTGCTCTCCTGACAACCTTATCATTCTTCTGTAGCTTCAACTGATGCTACAGCTGTTCCTTCCTCTTTCTTTTTTTTAAATTAAATTTTATTTTCACAAAGATTCTCCTACCTCTTCTCTTCCCCCCAACTGAGAAAGCAAGAAAAACAAAATCCCTGTTACAAACATGTAGAGTTATGCAAAACAAATTCCTGAATTGGACACAATTGAAAAAGACTTTACTCTAACTCCATCAGCTCCCTATCAGGAGGTGGGCCGCATGTTTCATCATGAATCCTCTGGAATTATGGTTCGTTACTGCATGGATCAGAGTTCCCAAGTCCATCAAAGTTGTTTGTTTTTACAATATTGCTGTAATTGTATAAATTGTGCTTCTGATTCTGCTCATTTCACTGCATCAATTCATAGAAGCCTTCCTAGGTTTCTCTGAAATTATTTTCTGCTTCATTTCTTAACAGTGTGATAATATTCCATCCTATTCATATTCCCTAACTTGTTCAGTCATTCCCCGGTGGATAAGTGACCCTTCAGTTTACAACTGTATGTCATCACGAAAAGAGCTGCTATATGTATTTTTGTACGTATGAGTTCTTTGATCTCTTTGGGGCTGTATTGCTATATCAGAGGGTATATTACAGCCTTTTTTAAAAAAAGAGTATTTTACTCTTCCCTCCAATTGCATGTAAAGACAATTTTTAACATTCATTTAAAAAAATTTTTGAGTCCCAAATTTTTTCCCTCCCTCTCTCATCTCCCTGCTTCCCTAAGATGGTAAATAATTTGGTATAGATTACATATGTGCAATCATGTAAAACATATTTCATTATTAGTCATATTGTGAAAGAAACAGACCAAAAGTAAAACATACACACACATACACACAAAGTGAAAAATAGTATGCTTTAATCTGTATTCAGACTTCATAAATTCTTTCCCTGGATATGAATAGCATTTTTCATCATATTTTTTTTGGAATTGTCTTGGATCATTGTATTGCCTCAGAAATCTAAGTAATTGACAATTGATCATCCTGAAATATTGTGCTGTGCACAATGTTCTTCTGGTTCTGCTCATTTCAATTTGCATCAATACATGTCAGTCTTTCTGGATTTTTCTGAAATCAGCCTGCTCATCATTTCTTACAGCACAATAGTATTCCATTACGATCATATACTACAATTTGTCTAACCATTCCCCAATTGATAGGCATCTCCTCAGTTTCCAATTCTTTGCCATCACAAAACAGCTATGTGCAGTTTTTTGAGGATAGTTTCAGATTGCTTTCCAGAATGAGTAGACCAGTTCTCTGTCAAGGTGTTTCCTAGCCCATCCCTTTCTGAAGGCCTCTTTTTGACTTACTTTGGGTCCCAAGCGCTGCTACTATTACCAGTAAAAGAACTGGGTTCCTTGGTGAATCACCCCTGAGTCACCAATATTCTAGTTGTATATAGGCCTAGTGGAAGCTTCTAACGCAGTCATTAAAAGAAGAAGATGCCCTGAAAATCAGTTCTGGAGAGAGCAAAAGGAAGGTTGGATCTGGGACAGGAGAAAGAAGAAAAGTGTGGAAGAGGTGGAGTAGGGAGGGAGGGTAGCCTTTTTCTAGATCACAGAGAGAACATAAAAATGGAAAACTCATTTGAAAAGCAAAGATCAAAGTAACAGAACCAAGATAACAAATTTAGACCATGGCCATAGCAATGTAAAGGAGAACAAAATACTGAAAAGATTTTAGATTTCTCACGAATGCAATAATCAATCATTACTCCAGAGGACTGATAGTGAAGCATGCCTCTCTCTTCTCTCTCTCTCTCTCCTTCTCTCTCTTTTTGTCTCTCTCTCTCTCCCCTTTTCTCTGTCTCTCTCATTTCTCTCTTCTCTCTTTCATCTCTCTCTTCTCTCTCTCAGCAGAGAGGTGGGGGACAACAGATGCGGAATGAGGTATACATTGTTAAATATGGTCAATGTGTGGACTTGTTTTGCTTGAGAGTACTTTGTTACAAGGGAGGATTCTCTGTGGAGTATCACTGAGGATTTTATGTCTTGGGAGAGGACAGGGAGAGGAGAGGAGAGGAAAGGAGAGGGAAAAGGAAAGGGGAAATGAAATGAGGCAGTAAAATTCAGGTCAACTGGGCAGCTTTTGGCCATCCAAACATTAAATCTACTACACTTTGGAACTGGGACTCCAAGGGGCCCCTGCCAAGGGCTCCTGGACTCCCCTAGCTTCAGAGTGATTATCAATAGTAACTGTTGCTATTTCCCACCCAGCCATTAGGCTGGGTGTTTCTTTTTCTTGACCTCATTAAAGGGGTCATGCCCTGGCTACTTCTTAAACAGGCCTATTCAATGAATGGGTGTTACCTCACCTAAGTGAGTACCTGCAAAGAGATTGGACTAAAGGGCCCAAGGTCTCCCAGTGCATCCTAGGTCATCTCCAGTCATTCTGATGAACATGACTCTGGAAGAGAAGTGAGGCTGGTGACCTTGCACATCCCTCCCTCACTCAAAACAAAGTCAAGTGCAAGTCACGTCATCATTTCTCGGATGGCATGGTCTTCTTGGGCAATGAAGGATTAACACAATCACTGAGGAGTGACAACAATGGAAAAAATAACGTTCATTTAAAAAATCATGCATGGAATTTATGTTTTTCTTTTATAATGAAGTCCTTATTTCTTTTAAGAAGTGAAAGATATGCCCATATGATAGAAAGAGATGGCGCCAGTGAGTCAGGCTACAAATTTTACCTGCCTATCCTCTGAGCCCCAGGTAGTTATCCATAACCCTATGGGTTGAAATGATCATTGCTGATGGGGATGGGGAGGGAGGAAGGACAGCACGAGGAAGTAGAGGTGGGACACTCTTCAAGTGAAGCCTGGTCCTGTTCATGTCGTAGGAATGAGCCTAATATCCATGTCCAGAACTCTAAGCCTCAGTTCTACAGAGTCATTCATCTCAGCCTAAAAGGCTCCCTCCCCCCACTTACTTTGGACACACACACACACACACACACACACACACGTAATTTTGGAGGTCATTTTTCACTTATATTATCTTATTAGATTGAATTTGTATACTTATAACATGAGAAAACAAATGAGTGATAACTAGCACGTGTATAGCACATTAAGACTTGCAAAATGAGATTTGTAGGTGTCTCATTTAACCCTCACAACAATCCTGTGAGTTAAGTACTATTATTACGCCCCCATTTTACAGAAGGGAAAACTGAGGCAGGCAGAGGTTAAGTGACTTGATCAGGATCACATAGCTAATAAGTGTGTGAGACAGGATTCATACTCAGGTCTTTCTAATTCCAAGTCCAGCACTCTGTTCACTATACCACCTAACAATTCATTAGCTGTTAGATATTGGACATTCTTACTCTCATATGAGAAAATAAGTGAATGACATGCTAAAGTCACAAAACCAGAGCCAGGGCCAGAACCCAAATTTCTTGATTCCAAGCCCAGGATTCTTTCTCCTCCTTAAGGACCAGGAAGTGGTTCCCCAGGCAAGTATGTGTTTGTGAAGGAGAAGGAGGAAGAGGAGGAGGAGGAAAAGAAAGAGGAGGAAGATGAGAAGAAGAAAAGAAGAGAAAAGGAGGAGAAAAAGAAGAAAAAGTAAAAGAAAGATGCATATTAGAGAAAAACTTTGTGATGCCTTGTGAAAAGATGGTGGCGACATCAATATCTCCCTCAAGTTACATATCAAGGTATGTAACCTGGGACACATTTAAGTATAATGAGGGTGATCACAAGAAGGGGAAGGAAACAACTATTTATTAAGTACCTTCTATGTTAGACACTGTGTTAAGCTGTTTACAAGTATTTGTATCTCATTTGATCAGGAAAATGCTTTATCAGTTTGGTAGTTCCCCCAATTCAGGGGGGAACCTATATCAGAAGTAGGTGCCTCCCATGGAAGTAGACATTCACCATTGATCCTTTCTGGGATGTCCCCTTTTCTGACAAAGTTCTATACCCTGTAATGGTTACTTTTGATTATTTCCTGCCTAAGTTACAGGGTAAGGGATTTTATTAGAAGAGGGCATGCTCTGTGATGTCATGTGAATCAGAAGACCCATGAAATTGCTTATAAGTTTTCTTGATCATCCTTGCGTAAGTTTGAGACCCGGGATCCTGCGGTGAGTAGTCAGGAATGATGGTTTAGCCTACAAGTACTTCATTGGTGAGATTTTTCTGTTACCTGAGGGCCTATGCTACTATTTCCAGAATCTGGGTAGGAGCCCAAGATGTTCACACCTCCTCTGATCGTCTCCCTGAGCTCACACACAGTTCGTATCTGCCTAAAATGTTCAAGGCACTGTTTTAGATGCTGGAGATAAAAAGACAAGATGAAAAGCAGTCCCTGACCTCAAGGAGGATATCATGTAAAGAAATAAATATATACATGATACTGTGAGTAGAGAGAGAGTGCCAGCAATGAGGGGGATCAGGGAGGCCTTTCCAGAGGATGGGGGCTCATGAACTGGGTACTGAAGGAAGCTAAAGATTCTCAGAGGCATTGGTGAGAAGGCAGTACATTCCAGGCACGGGGACAGCCTGTACAGAAGGCATGGATGGAGGAGAAGGACTGACACATATGGGAACAGCAAATAAGCCAGTTTTGTTGAAACTTAAGTAGATTAAGGGTGGTAATGTGTAGTAAACCTGGAAAGGTAAGGCCAGAGCCAGACCATGAAGGGATTTAAGTACAAAGTTGAAGAGTTTTTCATTGAAAGTAACTAAAGTTTCTTAAGAAGGGAAATGACCTGGTCATACGTGTGCTTTAGATATTTTGGCAGTCAGTCACTCAACATATATTAAGTACCTACTATGTGTCAGGCTCTGTGCTAAGAACTGGGAATACAAAAAGAAGTGAAAGACAGTCCCCTAAGGAACTCACAGCCCAAGGAGGGAGACAACAAACAAATCCACACCAAGGAGCGATAGACAGGATAAATAGGACATAATTAAGGGAGGGAAGCCACTGTAATTAAGAAAATTTGGGAAAGGAAGCGGGAGAGGAAAGAGACTGAAAGTGAGGAGCCCTATATAGAGGTTGCTGTGATAAACCAAGCAAGAAGTAATGGAAAAATGGGGAGGGGGTGGGAGAGTGGTTATAGGAGTGGAGAGAAGGGAATGGTTTTGAGAGACATCATGGAGGTTGAACTAATGGGATGTGGCAGTTGATTTGATGGAGGGGGCAGAGTGGCAATAGGAATTAAGAAGAGTCTAGGGTGATTCTAAGGCTACAAAGCCGGGCGAATGAAGAGGAAGGGCCCTCATGAGAGAGAGGGAAGTTTGGAGAAGAGCTAGGTTGGGGGAAGAACATAATGGGTTCTGTTTGGAACATGTTGAGTTTGAGGGGCCCAGGAGACACCTAAGTGGAAATGCCCTATGGGTGGTTGGTGAGGTGGTACTGGAGAAAATGACTGCCCTGCTGCTTGATTCCCCTGTGGTCTTGGTCAAGTCACTTATTCCTCCTTGGACTCAGTTTCCTCACAAAATGAGGAGATTAGATTAGAATACCTCTAAAGTCCCTTCCAATCTTGACCTCTACTATTCTATGATTCCAACTTACATGTGTGTTCATTTATATGTTGGTGTCTTTTGTCTGGGTACTCGTGCTTTCCCACTTAATTATTTCCCATTTATCCTGTACATATTTTATATGTATATATTTGCTCATTTTTTGTCTCTGTAGCACTGATGACTGAGTCTATGCCATAAAGTAATCCATTTTTGTGTCTGGGCTTAGCTATGGGGATGGGGTACAAGATGTGGCTTTATTTAGCCATTCATTCACTCAGTAAACATATATTAAGCTCCTACTATGCGTCAGGCACTGTGCTAAGTGCTGGGGATACTAAAAGAGGCAAGAGGTAGACCCTACCCTCAAGGGCATTATGATCTAATGGAGAGCGTTAGCATCTCTGGTCTTACCTGACCTTAAATAATTCCCCCATTCTTTAGGGATTGTCAGGTTTTAGAGCTCTTTGGAAAATTCACAGACTTGAGTGGCGAAGTAGATAAAGGGTTAAACTTGGATCAGTAAAGAAGCATTTATTAAATACCTACTATATGCCAGGCTAAAGATGGTACATGCTCTTAAGGAGTTTGTAATCTAATGACTCTGGAATATTCAAATTCAAATGCTACCTGAGACACTTACAAGCTATGTAAATCATCTAATCTTTCTCAGCCTCAGTTTTTTGATCTATAAAATGGGGATAGTAATAAAGTCTACCTTATAGCATTGTACTGAGGCTCAAAGAACTTAATCTATCTATGTAAAGGGCTTTATTAACCTTAAAATGACATGGAAATGTTTGATAATAGCATTACTATTATTATTAGCTGTTTTTCCTGTTTTGTAATTGTGATGCTGTCATGGAGATGACGTTAAGAATGTCCTGCTGGAAGGGAATCTCAAAGAAGTAGTCCCAAGGAATCAGAAAGCATAGTGCTTGAACCTTTTTCGAGGCAAATCTTGCTGCATCTTTGACATCACATATGATTACTTTGTCCTGAACAGGTGTCATAAATGTGTTTATTCTGGGCTTCCATCCCAAGAGACTCTGGGCCTTGGCAGGAAACTCCATTATTCCAGGCTACTCACCTGGGTCCCCTCTGCCCTTTGCCCTCCCTTTGGTGCCTAGTCCAGAGAGCTAATGTCCATGAACGCAAATCTGCAGGAATCCAGTTGGGCATTGTAGGGGTTTGGGTGGGTTAGGGAGGGGCTTGCTATATGAAGGCATCTGTAAACCTCACGTCAGTGCCAATCGAAGCAGGATTAAAATTCATGATGGTTACAGGGCACAACTGCAAACAATTTGTTCAGTAAACTTTGCTCTAATTGGCGTTCGGAAAATTTCCTGTTAATCAGGCCCCTTGGGCTCCATGGAGCAGGGATGCTCTGTCTCCCCATGACAGGATGGAGAGTGAGTGTGTGTGTGTGTGTGTGTGTGTGTGTGTGTGTGTGTGTGTATGTTGGAGTGTGTGTGTAGCCTCCTAGGTCCCTGGCACTCTCTTTCCCACTCCCAGTGACAGTAATTGGTGTTGAATGTCTGTCTAATGGGTTCCCTGGTCCCAGTGCTGGGTGCTTAGAGTCAGTAGGGATGAGGAGGCAGCCCAGAGATTCCCAAACTCTATGTAGCTCATGCTTACTAAATTTGCTTTAGGGCACTGGTTCTCAGAGCATGATCTGGGGATCCCAGGACCCTTTCAGGAGGTTCACAAAGTCAAACTGTTTTCATCATCAACATCTTCATAATCAATTTTAATATGTTTTAATTACTATGGTAAATATTAATAGACATAACCCACATAAGCAACAATTCTTTTGGGGAGGGTCCTCAATAATTTTTAATAGCATAAAGAAGTCTTGAGACCAAAAGGTTTTCAAACCATGACACTAGTGCTGTGCTGTGGTTGCTCTAAGCAAGGAGTGCTGGGAGGGATTTTTCAGCTTCCTAGTCTTTTCCAGCCCTCAGACCTCTCTGCCCACTCTGGCAGCTGGGTATAGCCAAGCACTGAAGAATGATCCTTGAATGCTCTGGGGAAAAGAACTCTAGACTGAGGCAGCTAGGGGGCATAGTAGATAGCACACCAGCTCAGGAGGACCTGAGTTCAAATGTGATCTCAGATACTTAGTAGTGATGTGATCCTGACTGCCTCCAAAAAAGGGGGGAAAAAAGAGCACTAGACTCGGAATTGGAAGACTTGGGTTCAAGTTCTAAGTCTCATTCTTTCTAGTTTTGTGGCCTTGGACAACAAGTCAATTCCCCAAAGCTTCAGTTTCTTCTTTTGTGAATGAGGAGACTAAGATTTGTACCACTTACCAGCCAGGGTTGTTGTGAAGAAGGTGCAATACAAGAATGAGCTACTGTTACCATTTATCCCTGGGTTCTGCTCTTCTCCATCAAAGCAGTCTCTTTCCTGCTAAGCCTAAAGTCTGATTCTTAGTCCTTGACAGCTGGACTGGGATGGAGCAGCCTGACAACAGGATGAGGGATGAGACATGAGGGAGAGGCTGGTGGGGCTCACAGCATCCCCCACTAGACTTCCTCTCCTTTCCTTTCTGTCTTCAATACTTGTCTCTTACCTCTTCTGGCTCTTTCAATCTTTTGTTTAGATAGTGCTCCCCATTGGCCTTTGAGTGTCTAGATCTACTCAGGTCTTGATAACAGGGGTGGAGGGGAAAGATTTCTAATTAATATCTTCTAGCTCTAAGTCTTATGACCCTATGTAACAAGTCCAAGGAGAGTCCAGAGAGATAGAGATGTGTGAGTGGGTGAGTGGATGTCAAGAGATGAAAGCACTCTACCTGTCCATTCCTGTAGGTATGTTTGTGACTGGATCTATATGTACATAGGAATGGGTGGATGTGTAGTCATGTCCTTATGTGTTGGTGACTGGCACATATAAGTGTTGGTGAAGATGATAGCAATGCTTCGCAGAGTGTACAGGTGTCATCTTTGGTCACACACGACCATAGTGTATATATGTCCAAGGCAGAATATATTTGAGACCTTGTCCATCTTTAGCACATGGAACATTCCCTGATCACTCCAGTTACACACAAATAGATAGCTACCTTTTTAAATGTGCATGTTGGCAGTCCTTCTCATTAGGATCAGATCTTGCCCAGGGGCCTTCCTTGTTGTTTCCTGAAGTTGCTGCTTTTTTTTTCCTGTGTTTTATTCCCTCACATCACTGCTGCCATAGCTTTAACCCAGCTGATAAAGGGCTGACCAGGGAGGGAGGGGACCTGGCAAGCAGGTTCCCCAGGGAGTCAGGCTCCACTTCCCCATTCCTTCTGCCGACTCATCAGTCTTCCTTAGTGGTTGTGAGTTTATGAGACATTAAGCATGCATCCCTTTATATAGGGGTGTAGGGAGTAAATTAAGAGGCAGCTGGATTAGAGTTCTTGCTCTGGGAGGGGGAGGCTTCTCCTGAGGTACTGAGTAAGGAATGTAGATATATGATAGAGACTGGAAGGGGAGAGAAAGAGAAGAGTGGACTGGACATGGCCTTGTGTAGTTAAGGGAAAGGGAAAAAGTTATGAGAGCTGTAACCCAGCCAAGACTTAAAATTGTTTTCAGGGCAAATAAGATTTAGAACTACGAGGGATTTTTAGAGATGATCTAGTCTAGGAGTTTTCAAAGTGTGGTCCATAGACCCCTGCAGGTCCCCATGATTCTTCCAGGTAGTCTGATAGGTCAGAATTCTTTTCATAATAATACTGAGATGTTATTTGCCTATTAAAAAAACTCTTCCCTTTTCCAGCTACTTATCTATGTGAAACTATATTTTCTTCACATATTTCAACCAAAACATCATTTCACAATTTATTGAAGGCAGAAGCAGAAATGAAAATCCAGCTGCCTTCTATTAAGCCAGACATTAAAGAGATTTTGGGGAAGAAAAGTAAAATAATGTTACTCTTCTCACTAAATTTTTTGTTTTGGAGAACATGGTTATTTTCATAAAAATATATTTTATGTCAACATGTTACAGACTTGTTATTACATTTTAAATGAATAAATAAATATGTTAAAATTAATCATTTTCATATTCTACCATAGGAAATATCAATAGTTATAACTCACATCAAAAAAACTCTTTGGGCTCCTCAGTAATTTTAGGAGTACAAAAGGGTGGGTCCTGAGGTCAAAAAGTCTGAGAATTGCTAAGCTGCCAGCCCTATATTCTTACAGATGAGGAAGCTGAGATCCAGAGAAGTTGGACAAGGTTGTACACCAGGTTAGTTGCAGAGGACCCAAGTCCTTTGACTCCTGATTCAGTTGACTCAGATGGAGAGCCTGGCCACACCCCATGCTCTAACCCTTAGTTTCTGAACTTTGAGTCAAGGGTGAATGAGTCTTACAGAAATAGGTGTGAGGGAGCAGGAAGGTTTAATCTGGGAATGAGATTGAGCCTGTGGCTAGTGTCTGGTATATCAAGGCAGATTAGCTATTCCTGATCCCCACTAAAGATTTAGTGAAGGGGGAATGGATGGTAGAAGACCTGTGGTTAGACAAGTGAAGAACTTCCTGAGTGAGAAATGAGTTTCTGGAAGATCATATCGGAAGACAAAGGCAATGTATGCTGTAATGGAAAGGGTATTGTACTATAGTCATAAAATATACCTGACTTCTAGTCTTGACTCTGCCATTAACTACTCTTGTGACCTTGAGTAATAAGCCCTTTATGATTTTCAGAATATATTCTCTATAACAACCCCTATGAAATAAGTAGTCAAAGTGTTATTATCCCCTTTAGAAGAAGCAACCTAATGGTACAGTGAATAGAGTGCTGGGCTTGGAGTCTGAAAGACTTGAATTCAATTCCAATCTAAGACACTTACTAGTTGTATGACCCTGGGCAAATCAATTTACTTTTTGCCTCAGTTTCCTCAATTGTAAAATGGGGATAATAACAGCTCCTATTTTGCACTGTTGTTGTGTGGTTCAAATGAGATAATATTTGTAAAAAGTGCTTACTTAGCACAGTGCCTGCCGCATAGTAGACACTATAATAAATGTTTATTCCCTTCCCTTTCCCCACCCTTTATACTGATAAGGAAACTGAGTTTCAGAGCAGTTAAATGACTTGTCCATGATCTTGTCGCTAGGGTGTCCAGATCCTACAGTCAAGATTTGAACCCTGAACCCATATTCAAAGTGCTTTCCAATCTGTAAAATCATTCTGATTCTTAGTTTTCTTAACTCTCCAGTGATAGATTGGATGGGATGATTTTTTAATGATAAATTACATTTTTAATTTTTGACTCTAAAATTTTATGATATTGAAGAGAGATAGTCTTGTCTGACTGTAAGGAAGGAGAGTCAAGGGAGGCATAGTCCCACTGGGCCTTGGGACTGGTTTCAGGGGAGACAGGATTGAGAACCTGAAGGAGCTTTAGTGATGAGTCTAACACCTTTATTTTTTAAGATGAGGAAACAGGTCAAATGTGATTCAAATCCAAGCCTTTTTACTCTGAATCCAGTGGATTAGGAAAGACCTTGTGTAGAATTTGGCAGCACTTAAACCTGACTCTGGAATGGAGTTAGGGATTCTAAAAGGTGGGGATGAGTCAATACAGCATCCTAGGCCTGGGGGCCAGCCTATGCAAAAGCAAGAAAGCTTTGATGGGATATCGTTTAGGAGGAATAGCCATCCTCCTACCTGCTCTTGCCTTCATCCAACATTACAGGCCAAGTTGTCATGAAGACTCTCCTTGGGTTATTGGTCCGTTGGGTGTCTTTCTAAGACAGAACACCCAGAAATGAAGCATCATAAACTTTCCTTTTTGCTACCCAGGGATAATGCCAAGAAAGGGCCAGTTTGGAGACGGTACAAAGAGTGACAAGGGTGGGAGCGTTTTTTGGTTAAGAAAGACAGAGGAAGAAGCTTTGGGTTTGCTGAGACTTTGGCTTCCATCTGCCCCTGATTCTACTTTAATTCTTGGGAGAGAGGAGAAAAAGTCCCAGTATTTTATGACACTAAATTGCGATTCCATTTCTGTTTTAAATTCTGAGTGAGGGAAAAATAAGAGACATCAGAGAAACCTTCAGAATCTCATTTCTAGAGTCTCAGCTGCAGATAAATGAGCCTCCTGTAGAAACTCTACATCAAAGTGAATTTTCTGAGCTGTATTTTCTTTCTTTTAATAGTGCCATTTACTACATTAATATTCCAGGAAGTCATTTTAATTTCTTGTTTATTATCCATTGGGAAAGTTAAACAGGATCAATATGTAACTAGTGGCAAATTTGGGGATCTCAAGGAAAGAGCTAAGTGTTTAGGGGCTTCAGTGATTTCGCAACTGGGAACTATTGGGGAGGAAGGGGGAGCAGGGAGGGCTGGGGGCAGGGAAGAGGTGGAGAGGGGAAGGGGAGCAGGGAAAAATCACAAGGAAGCAGAAAGGGCTTGGGGAGGAGGGAACAGAGGATCCAACATAGGGGTAATGGACAGGTGGAACTCTAAATGGACCCTCTCCCTAAGGGAGGCTTTTTCAAAGCTCTGGTATGATTGTTAAGAGTGAAAAGAAACTCTGGGCCCCTGGGGCACACATGAGCAAGAGTCTGAGCTATATAAGGCTTTTGGTGCTGACTGAGCCCATATAAATATAGGGGACTGGTGTATGTGGGTGTGTGTAAGGTAAAGCAGCAACAGAGGGGAAGTCTGTGGTAATGGTGAGAAATTTTCAGCTTAAGTCCAGTTTCAATTCAACTCAAGAAGCATTTATTAACCTCCTGCTAAATGCCGGATACTGGGCTAGAGATATAAAGCCAAAAAATTAGACAGCCCCTGTCCTGGAAGCTGGGTGGCACAGTGGATAGAGTGCTGGGTGCAGACTCAGGAAAAATTGGATTCATATCTGGCCTCATACTAGCTATGTGATCCTGGGCATGTCATTTAAGCTCTGTCTGCCTCAGTTTCTTCAACTGCAAAACAGGAGTAATAATATCACCTACCTCCCAGGGTCCTTGTGAGAATTAAATGAGATAATATTAGCAAAGCGCTTAGAATAGTACATGGCATATAGTTGGTGCTTAATAAATGCTTATTTTCTTCCTTCATTCCTCTCTCCTTCCCTTCCCTCACTCCCTCTCTTCTTTCCCTCCTCCTTTCTTTTCTTTCCCTCCCTTCTTTCCTTCCTTCTTCCCTCCCTTTCCTCAAGAACTTTACATTCTGTTAAGGAAAGGATACACTGTCGGCAAAGATAAGTAAACACAAAAAGTGTACAAATAAGGACAAAGCATTTCCATCCTCTGTTAGGACAGTGTCCCCAAATGTCCTTACAGGTTTACGACCTTGGGGAGAGTTTCAGGAACAAACCTGAGAGTATAGCTAGACAGCAAAGGGAGAGAAGCCTATTCCAGTGTCCCACATGGGCTCCTGGCACAGTCTTGAACGTATTGTACGTATTTCATTCATTCAACAAGCATTTATTAATTGCCTACTATATACTAGACAGTATATTGTAAGCAAAGAAAACAAAAATGAAATAATCCTTGCCCTCAAAACTTCTACTGAGGGAAAACAACATGGGGGTAGGGCAATATAAAACATACAAAATAATTTTGCGGATGGGCAGGGCAGAGACAGACAGGCAGGGCTCTAACAACTGGGTAGATAAGGAAAGGCTTCCTGATAGAGGTGAGGTGGAGGGGAGGGGGCAATACATTCCAGGCATGGAAGAAACCTTGTATAAAGTCCTGAAAGAAGAATTTGGAATGTCCTGAATGTAGACCTCTTTGATTGACTTGGTGTGTGTAAAGGGGACGAATATAAAATCTGCCTGGAGAGGAAGCCTGGAGCCATATTGGGAAGGGTTTTAAATGCCAGGTGGAGGAGTCTGCATTTTCTTCAAAAGGTAGTAATAATAAGATACCACTAAACCTTCCTGAGCAAGGTCATGGCTTGTTAAGACCTACATTTTAGGAAAATCAATTTGGCTGCTGTGTGTAGGTTGGATTGGAGGAGGGAGGGATTGGAAACTGAAAGACCATAGGGGACTGTTGCAACGGTCTGCTCAGGAGATGAGGACCTGGTGCTAGGACTGTGGCTGTGTGTGTGTTTGGGGTGGGTGGGTGAGGAGGTGGGATTCTGGAATGTAGTTTACTGATGTTCCAGTTGGTTATTTTGATTTGTTCTTACCCCTATGCCATCTGGAGCCACAGGGGGAAGCAAACTTTTTCCTTGCCACTGGACCCAAACCAATTGAGTCTAGGTATATCCTGCCTAGTGTGGTTAATTGGATCTTGAAATGGGATCATGAAATTGACTGTGCCAGTTGAAATCTTGAAATACTGTATTATGGTTGTGGACTCACTTCAGTCACGTCCCACTCTTCATAACCCTATTTGGGGTTTTCTTGGCAAAGATACTGGAGTAGTTTGCCATTTCTTTCTCCAGCTCATTTTACTTATGAAGAAAATGAGGCAAACAGAGTTAAATGACTTTCCTAGGGTCACACAGCTAAAAAGTGCCTGAGGCTGGATTTGAATTCAGATCCTCCTGCCTCCAAGACCAGTGCTCTATCCACTTTACCACCTAGCTACCCAGACTGTATTAAAGAGAGCAGCTATTTTCATGGGAGAAATGCTTGAGCCAGTGAAACTGGCTCCCTGCTGTTCTTTGAACAAAATACTCTGTCCTTGGCTCTGGGCATTTTCTGGGGTGTTCCCTATGCCTGGAGTGCTCTTTCTCATCATCTTGGCCTATTGCTTAAGTCTTAACTAAAATCCCATCTTCTACAGGAAACTTTTCCTAACCCCTCATAATTCTGGCGCTTTCCCTCTCATTCACTTTCTATCTACTCCACATGTAGTTTGTACATATCTGTTTGCTTGTTGCCTCCCCCATTAGATTGTAATCTCTTTGAGAGCAGGAACTGTCTTTTGCTTTTTTTTGCATCTGCAGCCCTTAGCCTGGCACCTAGTAGGTACTTAGTAAATGTTTATTGACTGACTATCAGAGATCTGTAGGAGGAACAAGTTTACTTCAGGGCTGCATGACATTATGATGGGGTCTGGTCACACTGTATTAACATTGCAGAGGTATCACTGTGTTTTTCCCCTGCTGTTTCCTCACAGTTTTTAGGTCTATAGCAAGTGCTAAGTATATTATCTTTTATGATAACTTCTCCTATCACCCGTTGTAGATGACCAGAACGGCTGTTTCTTGGTATACCTAAAGCTACTACAGGAAACATAGTAGGTGATCAGGAAATGTTTGCTGCAGATGTAGCCAATCTTTAAAATGGAAAAATTTACTGTGAATTTTTTTTTTTTACCCACCAGGAAATTTCTAGCGCCTTCCTTTGGAGACTGTTCTCCGTTTTTCTTCTTCCCTTCAATGGAAGGAGTCACCAAGCAATCTATTTAAATCTGTACTGCTGAAGTGAATCCTGGTCACCCCAGGGGCACCTAACACATTAAGAAGATCTTCCTTCTCCCTCTGTAGTATGGGAAGGGCAATATTCAGAATTGGACCCACCCCACCCTGAGCCTGGGCAACTCAGTCCAGCACTGCCAGATCAGGAGGTATTTCAAAGTCCCACCTTTGTTCATTCTATCCAAGGCACAGGCAGAAGGAGAGGTCACTTTGTGTGTGGGGGTGTCTCACTGAAAAACAGAATCATTTGGCATCACCAAATCCTATTTGTTTCATCTGGATTTAATTTTTTTCTGAAGCGGTGTTTCTCCTGATCCCTCCTGCCCTCTCTCTCTCTACCCTCATCAGTTAGGAAATGAGCTTCTGTAGTCTTTCCCCGTGGTCCAGAAATCCAAGGTGAAGAATTTCATTAACAATCAAGAGGACATAATCAACATTCTAATAATTCCAGATCCTCTCTCCCTTTCTTTGCATCCCCTTAAATGCCAGTCCCCATCCCCCTACCTCCCCCAGCCCCAGCTCATTCAGGGCACTCCCAGACATACTCACCTTGACAAAGAAATCTCATTTCCTCTTCAGTCAAATTTGCTTTGCTTTTAAATTCAGCACCTTAACTTCTGCCCTGAGGAGCAAATGGATTGGGGGAATTTCTGAGTTTCCCTTGTTTCTGAAGGAGCCTGGAGAGAGAGGCTTAACAGGCCTCCCCCACTTTACCATAATTTCATCTCAGGACATAGCCCTAGGGGAGGGGGGGGGTGTCCCATGGGACTGACACTGCTCACCCCTGCAACAGAGCTCCCTCAGAGCTCACTTAATGAGCTCTTGGATGATCACAGGATATCTTTAGACTGGCTCATACCTACGGCCATAAATTGACTTTGGGTGGTAGGAGGATTATGGGATCCTAGACTTGAAGCAAGAAGGAACCTCAGAGGCCAGCTCATCCAGTTCTCTTATTTTAGACATGAGGAATCTAAAGCTAGAGGGGGATAAGGGACTTGGGCAAAGTCACTCTGGCTATATGTGGCAGAGCTGGGATATCAACCCAGGTCACAAGACTTCAAATCCAGTCCCTTTCTACTGCGCCATGAATGTCTCTTCACCACCAGCTGTCTCCTCCCTTCATACTTGTGAAGTTCACCTTCAGGTCTTTGAGCTCTTCTCACATGAGACTAATTTCCTTTTTTCCAGCTCCTCCTGGAAACAGACCTTACCTTGACCTGGGCCCTCTGGACTGGAAATGGATCCTGGAATTTAGAGTTGGAAGGCATCTTAGTTATTGTTAGTCCAGGGATCTACCAATGTACAGTCCCATGGCTAAACCTGATAGCAGACTCTTTTAGGCAGTCTTTAAGCTAAAAGTGGTTTTTAAAAAGTCTTCAAATGGTTTTATTATAATTAAAAATGTAAAAATCATTCTGTACAAAAACAGGGGCAAGCCAGATTTGGATTTCAGGATATGGTTTGTGTCCCTGGATTCTAGTCTAATCCCTTCATTTTATAGGGGAGAAAACTGAAGCTCATAAATGAAATATCCTGCTGAAAGTGCCTGGGGCAGAGGACTTCTATTTTAATTACAGTGCTTACTTGATGGTCACTCTGTGGACATGAGGGTGCATACATAAACACATTTTACACATGCTGTGCTGGTGGCTGAACCTGGTGACTGATGGAGGCTTCTTGGATGTATTCAGCTCAGTTTTGACTTGACCCACCACAGGACTTTGAGAAAAGGAAGTGGCCAGCTAGCAAAGGTGAGGGAAAAGGAAAGGAGGCAGCCCTATCCCTCTCCAGACATTCCCACAGGTCCTGAGGCAGAGAAACAGTCAGAGACACAGAAACAGAGACATATAGACACACAGAACACAGTACACACAGTCCAGGGCATGAACAGCAAGAGAGGCTATGGGCTTTGAGACTTCAGGAGGACTCAAGGAGTAGAACACAGTGAGCTTTTTCAGAGGGAGGAGGCCCAAACAAGACTCACCTGGCCCATGCCCAGCCCATAACCACCACAGGATTGAGAAGTGTTACCCTCCAGTCCTAACCTTCAGTCATTTTCAGCACTCACCCTTCTAATTTTTCTCCAGCTCTCAGGGGAGACATTAAGGAATAACTCTAGAACAGGCCCAGTTCAGGGAATGACCAATTCTAATCTCTGTCACTTGAAAGCAAGAGGGAACCACAATCCATATGACTAATCTTGTTCTATAGAGTGACTTGGCTAAGGGTCAGGTGTGTCTCTACATTGACTTTTAAGGCCTTCTTCCCTACCACAGTATCTCCCCTACCCCAGCTAAGACCTGGATAGTGAAGACCATGTCAGTACCCTTGGGGAGGCGACAGAGAGTAGAGGGCAGACCAGGCTATGGTAAGAAGGAGAAAGGCTGGGGGCCTGAAAACAGGGATGTTAGTGGTATACTGGGGCTAGGGGAGATACCCTGGTGTGAGGAGGCTGTGTTCTGTAGTGGAAAGAACAGTTAGAAAACCTAGATCCTAGTGCTTTCTCTGTGTGACCTTGGCTAAGTGACACTTTACCTGTCTGGGCCAGGTCTCATTCCTGCTTCTGTACAGTGAGGAGGGAAAGATAAACTAGACACTCTCTAATTTTCCTTCTAGTTTCTATGATGCCAAGTGCTTTCTAAGTCAAATAAAGAAGTGGAGACAGAGGCAAGGGCAGAGGTACAGCTGAGAAAGATGGAAACTTGGTTGGAATGGTAAAGGCTGCTGTCTCCTAGGATGATGGTGAAGTCCTTTATCGGTCAAGGATGGGAGAGCCTCACTGTATGTACAGGGGATTCTAGAGGGAAGAGACACAACTCCTTGGCTAGTACATCTCTGTCTTCTTCATTAAAGATCAGGAAGGAGGGGAAAGATAAGGAAGAGAAAGGGAGCTGCAGTATGTTCAGGGAGGGAAGGAGAGGTCTTTAGACCTTCAGACCCAGGACTTCATAATTTAGAACATACAGACTCCATTCATCCCTAATCCTGGTTGGAGATCTGTTCCACAGGCAATGCCCAAAGGGCAGGCTCAGGCACCAGGGACTGTCACAGATTAATAACATCCCTGCCTAAGGTACAATTAGGGTCTAATTCCTTTTGTGCATCAGAGACAGGGATAATTAGTTATGGAGAGTAGGAGCCACCTCTGAGACTCAGGCCCTAACTCCAGAACCAGAGGCAGGGCAGCATCTAGAATCAGGGAAGTCCTAAGCTAAAGGGAAAGAGCCTCATTGGGCAGTAAAATGGAACAACAGATCTATAAAGAAACTGGAGCAACAGAGTAAGCGTTGGGAAGAGTTGGGGCCATGGGATAGCACATTCTGAGTCAATCACAGCTTACAGATCCATCGCAGAGCCTTGACAAAGGCCACTGTCTTGCAGAGGCCAGAAGGAGTAAGGCAGGAAGAGGGAAACCGAAAGGTTCCAGCTGGCCTAGAATGGGAACATGAAGATCTGTGTCTGTGTGTGGAGGAGGAGGCAGACTGAAACTCTCTTAAAATTCTAAGATACAGAGCTAGGACCTTAGGGAATCATTCTAGCCCAACCCTTTCATTTTCTAGATGAGGAAACTGAGTCACTACCAGTTGGAGTAATTTTTGTTGTTCAGTTGTCCAGTCACATCTGACTCTTTGTCCTGTGAATCACACTGACCATAGGGTTTTCTTGGCAAAGATACTGGAATGGTTTGCCATTTCCTTTCTTCAGTGGATTAAGGCAAACAGAGGTTAGGTGACTTGCTTTGGGTCATACAGCTAGTAGGAATCTGAAGCCAGATTTGAGTTCAGATCTTCCTGATTTCACCATCTGGCTGCCTAAAGGCAAAACAGATAAATAATGAACAGATCTACAATTTGTAATCAAGTTCCCAATTTTCAATTCAAGGTTCCTTACCTTATATATGGTAATCATCTCCATTTCCCTAAACACTTCATATTAGTCCTGCTTCCCTGGATGCCATAGGTGTTAGAAGGAGATCTGTCTTTTCATTCTGTGTACATGGCTCATACCTGAGCCCAGCCCCACCCCTACATAGATTCCCTCCTTCCCCTGCCCCTTTTATTGCTTTTACCACTGGGTAGGTGAGGAATGCCATCTCATTCTCTGGGTCTTCCCAGGCTTTGTGACCAATGTCCCTTGCCCCTTAATCCCAATGGCCCCTGTGTTTTCCCCTTCTTCTCCCTCCCTGCGGCCTTGGTGGCTGCCCAGAATTTGCATCAGTTGTGTAGCCACAAAGGAAGGTACCCAGAAGCTCCCCTCCCCTCCTCCTTGGGATAAAGGGCAGCACATCTCATTGAAGGCCCTCCCTTCCATCAGCCTGGTGCCCCATTGAGAGGAAGTGGGATTGGCTACATTGTGATGATGTCTTTCAGGAGGAGATTCCTCCATTCAGAGGCAACCTCCAGATACCAGCTTAAACCAGCTGTGGGCACCAGATACACTTCAGCTCTGAGCTAGCTTTGAAGGTCCCTCTGAGGGTGGGGAGGCAGGAGGGAGCTCAGGGCCAGCAGGAAGTTTGGAGCTGAGAACCTGTTTGACAACTAATTCAGTTATCAGCTTAGAGCAGGAGGACCAGAGAACTAAGGCCTCTGAGTGGCTGGAGAGGGGGTGGGTTCGAAGGGTCTGGGCATCTATTCTCCACCCTCTGCCTCATGCCTTTCTAGGGCTTTGGAGAGAGGGGGTGATTGAATATGAGCTGACTCTCACAATATTGGGGTTGTAGCTAAGGCTAGGGTTGTGTTAGAAGCTGAGACTGGGACCACATAAACACACACACACACACACACATACACACACACACACGCACATACACGCACACACTGAATGTGCTGTGGCTGAGACTACCTCCCCTTCCCCATATCTCACCTCAACACACATGAATGAGGATGTAGTTTCTCCATGGTACCAGATCATCCAAGGACACCAATATAATAAACTCAGACTAGGGGGTCTGACCCTTAGAGATTCCAACCTTAGTACTTCCCCTCCCTGCCCTACTTAATGATTCCTTCCAGAGAGAATAGAGACTTTGGAGAATTGTGGGTCCAGGTGCTTGGAGATAAGATAGCATGAGGAGCAACCCAGAAGTCTGCTGAGCAGCCGCTTTGGGGTTTAAATATAAACCTGGATTTCCTGGGCCCTAGATGACTCAGTACAGCTGGATTTCTTCTTTGAGGAAGTGAGGAAAGGCACCTAGGAACCAGACAAATAGGCTTCTGTGGAGTGGCTATCTATGAGGTGGGCAAAAGGAGGGTTTGGGCCCCAGTCTCTAGGCTGGCCTCACTCACAGGCAGAGTAGGTTATAGTGACTTGAAGGAACCCAGGAGTCCCCTCCCTCCCTCTCTTGAAATCTTTCCCCCCTAATGCCTGAAAATCCCCTGTTGGCAATTAATTTCTTCAGGTTAAGCACTGTCCTCTCTGACAGAAACCTTTTTAGAGATGCAAGTTCTCCTCTGAAGGATAAAAACCAAGTTACTAATATTTGGTAAATGAATTGAAAAGATTTTACTTTCTAAGGGACAGGCAGCTTTGAGGGCAGGGACTGAGAGCTGGTGCTTGGAAAAAAGGCAGGGTGCAGTTCTTATAGGATCAAATATTTAAAGCTGACAGGAACCCAAGAGATCATTTAATCCAGGCCCCTCATGTTCTCAGAGACACTCAAGTGCTTGCCCAAGGTCATCCGGGAGGAAGTAACAGCGGAAGCATTCCAGCTCAAGTCCTGTGATTATCAGTCTAACCCTTTTTTCATGGTTCCATGCCTATAAACTTCACTACTATGTCCTGGAACTCTTGGTGAGTCTGAGGCTGCAGTTTTAGTCTTCCAGATAATGGAGCTTTGGGGGTAAAGCTTGTCTGGCCCACCCTGGCCTTGACTGAGTCTGTGTGTCTGTCATCCTCATCCTCTACCTGGTCAGTGGCCATAGGATTTCCATGCATAGAGGAAAAGTCTTGCAGCTCCCAGTAGGTAAAGGCTACATCTCCACCAGTGAAGGAAATCCGGGCTCTTGGCCCTGATCTGCCAGGCTCTGACTGGTCTGGATTCTGGTTGCCATGGAGACACCAGCTCTGCTTTGTGCCTACAAGAAGGGAGAGCTGTTGGGTGTATCCTGCCCACGGCTGCAGGGTCTGAAGCCCAGGAGGGGGTAAAGGCTAGTGGGGCCAGGCAGACAAGGACATATTACAGCAAGCACACCCACCTTCCCACTCATGGCTCCAACCATGAGAACCGTCAAGACAACAGAATAAATCCCTGGGAGCTGTATGTACGAACACAAGGGCAATGATCCGGTTCAGGTGGGCACAGAGATAGAGTGACACACAGGATAAATGTACCCTATGAATACGGGACATGTATACAGGATCTCATGGACACATACAGGCACAATCAGATATAGAAGAATGCACACTAGACCCTAGAGTCATGGGGCCTGGGTCCTAGAGGTCTCTGCTTCTATCTCTGTGACTTTGTACTGATCTCTTCTCTTCTGGCCTCAGTTTCCTCACCTATCAAATGAAGAAGGGACATCAGAAGTCATCTGATCTGTCTCTTTTAGTTTTATAGATGAGGAGACTGAGTCCCAGAAAAGTTAAGTAAGTTGTTCAAAGTCACTCAGATAGTAAACATCAGAGCAACATTTTGAACTCAGGGCCTCTTACTCCAAAGCCAACATTTTCCCCACTGTATCACACATGCTACTTCTATGATCTAGGGGGTGAAGTGGATAGAGTAGTGGACTTGGAGTTAGGAAGACCTGAGATACTTCTCAGATACTTACTGGCTGTATGACCCTGGACAAGTCATATAACCTGTCTCAGTCTGTTTCCTCATCTATAAAATTGGAATAATAGACCGTACATCATGAAGTTCTTGTGAAGATCAAATGGGACAATATGTAAAGTGTTTTAAAAGCCTTCAAGTGTTATATACACATTAGTCATTATTATTATCATCTCTGTGGTTTGTTCCAATACTGACATTTGTAGTTGTGTATTTCTACATGTGGACATACTCAGATACCTACACCATGGAAACTCAGGCTCATGGACAAGAAAGTATTTGGGCATAAGGGTAGAAGAGTAGGGAATTCACATGGGATGCATGGAAACAGTCGCCAAGGGAGAGGCAATCTGGCAGGCCTATGGGCACCTAGCTATGACCAGGGAGGTCTCATATGCCCACAGCCCTTGTTCTTCCCCTCAGGAGGTGCCTCCCCTCACCCTTTATGCCGAGGAAGTGGGACCTGAGAAGGGAACTAGCTTAGTTGACCAGGAAAGAAGTCCAGGCAAGTCTCTATGGACTGATACAATCCAGAGTCAGGAGTTATGTCATTCTTTGAACATGGGACTGGAGGCTCTGCCGCAGGCACATCTGAAAAATAAATAATAACAGTGTGAATAATTCACAGAAACTGTGTGAATAATTTACCACAACCTCCTAAGTACCCTGTACATTAGTCACCGCAGAGCCCAAGGCCCAGACCAAATCTCCCAAGATCCCCATTGTACCTGACTTTCCCTAGATGTCTACCTTATGGCATCCGAAGGCCAGGAAGGAGAATCTCGGTGTGTGTGCGTATGCGTGTGCGTGTGTGTGTGCGTGCGTGTGTATCCCCTGATGTTGGAAAAGATTGAAGGCAAAAGGAAAAGAGAATGGCATAGGATGAGATGGATAGATAGTATCATGGAAGCGATGCACATAAGCTTGGACAGACTTCAATGGATAGTGGAGTATTAAAGAGCCTGATGTGCTATGATTCATGGGGTCATGAAGAGTCAGACACTATTGAATGACTGACTAAAAAAGTGTTTGTATCTACATGGATACAAACCACTGTTTGGATCTGTGTGGATGAGGAAACTTGCAGGTAGCAACAGAAAGTATGCTGAGTCCTGGGGTGGGGGTGAGCTTGGGTTCCGGAGAAAAGGGGGAGCCATAAGTGGAGGCTATCTTAATACTCTTATCTCCAGGCTATTTAAACATAGATAGACAGATTAATATAGGCAGACTGATAAAGTCTACCACATGGCACTGCTGTAAGCAACTTTAGCCCCAAAGCTCCCTTGGCCATGGTCCAAGGCACTCGGACCTGGTACACAACTCTTATCTATAGAGAATCGTGTTATAGGAAGAAACTGGAGTGTCTCTAAATCACAGTATTTCCCTTTGTCCTTAAGCTGATGTTGAGATATACAATTTTTCTTTTTTCTCTTCCCAAAGAATACTGGGGAGTAGGAGGGGACCCCCCTCAAAGATGCTAGGATTACAATAGCAGGCACATTTGAGGTCATCTAACTCAACCCTCTTCATTTTACAAATAATGAAAGGGATTTGCCCAAGGTTATTCGTGTAGTATAAAATTCCATTTTGGGTCCTCTAAATGCAAATTCAGTGCCTCACAGGGGCATTTGAGAAACTAGGGGGCAGAGGGGAAGATAAGATGCATTTGAAGGATGGGGGAAGGCATGGAAAAGATAAATGAAATGTCCTGTGTGAGGAGCAGCAAGGAGACTGGATTGCCTGAACTGAAGAGTACATGAAGGGGAGTAACGTATAATGAGGCTAAAAGATAGTTTGGAGCCTGGTTACAAAGGGCTTTAAATGCCATAAATAGAACCATAGACTGCTAGAGTAGGAAGGGACCTGGGCCTCAGAGAAAAGTGAGTCACAAAGCCAGTTCATAGGAGAGTCTGGGATAGAGCTCATTTATTCAGTTTTTCAACAAACATTTATTGAATGCTGATTGGGTACAGAATACTGAGCTGGGTCCTGGGCTGGGGAGTGGGGAGAGGGGAGATGCAGAGTACGAAAAATATACGATCTCTTCACTTGTTGAGTTTATAGTTTGACACAAGTACATAAATTGGAAGCACATTAGTGATAAATGCATTAGAGACATACAAGACAGCACTGTCTATGGTTGAAAAAGGATAAGGAGAGCTTCATGGAGGAGCTGGCATTTGGTTCGGACTTTAAAAAATGGGAAGGAATTCAACAGGTGAAGACTAGTAATTGAAATCATGGGAAACTGAGCAAAGGCACAGACTGACCAGGGCAAATGACCCGTTCAGGGAAGAGAGAGTTAACTTTGACGTCAAGAAACCCCTGGATTCAAATTCTGTTTCTGATGTTAGCAGGAAAATTTACCTAACCTCTCAGAGTGTGACTTTATTCATTTGTTAAATAGAAATGATAATAATACATGTAGAGCCTACCTCACAGGGTGGTTGAAGGTCAAATGAGATAATATATGTAAAGTCCTTTGCAAACCTTAAAGAATACATAAATGTCAGCAATTATTATTCTTCTCCTCCTCAAACCTTCTCCTTTTTTATTTCCCTCAACAAAAACTCAAAGCAGGGATGGCCATGAATCCAAGTTTGAGCTGTGGGTTAGGATATATGTTGGGGGCTGAGAAAATCTAATCAGAATATTATCCCCATATCCCAGAGGGAGGGAGAGAGGGAGGGATAAAGGAAGGGGTCAGAATGACTCATGAATCCATAGGTAAATAGAGAAATTGTACCAGCCAGTTTGTTTATTCTTATCTGGAAAACTTCTAATTGGCATATTCAAAGGGGCAGAGGGTTTTCTTATCCTGGATTGGTGCAGTTGCAAAAGGTACCAGAATAGCTTGTTTACTCTGGAGTACAAAGGAATGTACCCTAGAGAGAAGGGGGAGGGTGGGCCAAGAAGCCACTCAAGGTCACTTTGCAAGGCTTGGCTGAGGTGCCCAGCTCCTGGTTAGGTCTCCCCATGTCATGATGTATACCAGAATCTATAGTCTGGATTGTTGTTCGTATTTCTCTTCAGAATAAGGGCAAAGGGGACCCAGGGTGGTCATGTCACTACATTGCACACGTCCTTGGTGGAGTCCTTATTCTGGTATCAATTTATTATAATCAGAGAGATTTTTGGTGAGTGTAAACCATGCCCTTTTTCCTTGAATCCAGAAATCAATTGTTTACAAGGTTGTTGTCAGGCTAAATTAGGGTCAGTAGTGAGACTGGGGTTAGGTTCATCTTGACTCAAGGGCATTAATCAGGATGTGATTTATGGACAATGGATGGGTTGGGGACCATGGCTAAGGAGTGGTCAGGGTTTGGGAGAGGGGTATAGACATAATCTCTCATTCTCCTCATCTCTGAGTCTGTGACTCATGCTCCAGAATAGAGAAAATGGTTCTGACTATATAAACTGTAGCCAGAGAGGTCCCTCTCTCATCAGGGGGGTTGAGGGCCGTGGAGAATCCTAGATTCCTTCCTTTCCTACCTCTATCTTACAGCTCACAGGTACTTTTTCCTAATGTATGTTTGATTCTTATGGTGAAGTAAGCTCATGGTGCCTTTCCTCATAATGATTTAATCACTTGTTTAGAATTTCCTATGGCACTAATGATTATTCCTCAGTAAGGGGGAGGGGTGGCACAGTAATTTGTTGTGTTTTCCAGGAGTGCCCCATTAGAAGGAAGCTTCAGATTTTAATATGTAATAATCCTCACTTACCTGCCGCAGGGAGGGGTTATGGAGATAGATGAGTGTATGTTTTTAAAGGGAACTGGAGCAATGGGGAAGGCACCTGGTGGAAAGATTGTGGTCAGAGCTGCAGGCCCTGGGGCTCTTCTGCAGGATGCCTGTTGCCCAATGAGAGAGAGAGAGAGAGAGAGAGAGAGAGAGAGAGAGAGAGAGAGAGAGAGAGAGAGAGAGAGAGAGAGAGAGAGAAAGAAAGGGGGGAGGGAGACACACACAGAGACACACACAGAGAGAAACAGAGTTATTAGTATAGTAAATATATGTTTCTTCCTCTTCCTCTCCCTAAAAGCTGAAAGCAATCTGGGAAAGTATCTCCTTAGATCTTGTGCCCTCAGTCTCCTCCCCCAGTAGAGGATTCTTTATAACCTGGAATCCTTGTGATGAGCACTCTCACCTACCAGTTTCTGGGGTGAGATCAATGGGAAAGGTACTAGCTGGGTTATCCTTCATCTCCCAGAAGTTTAGCCCCTGGATTACTAATCTGGAAGAAATGATTAAGACCTTGAACAATCAATCAACAAGCCTTTATTGAACTCTTACTTCCGTAGCATCCAGGCTGAGCAGCCCTTGGTTCAGGCTTTTACTGTTTCATCTTCACTCTGAAAAAGAGGGACCAGAGCAAGCTCTCCCTTGGGTTCTTCGTAGGCTCAAGTGCGCATATAGATAGTCCCATGTATGATTGATAAGTTGCTTTACAATTTCTCTGAAGGAGACCTCAGGTATGAGTCCTGCCTCCCCAGCTAGACTAGAAACACCACTAGGGCAGGTCCAATCAATGCAATAAACCTGCAGTGGTGGAAAGAGTACAGGATATTCTGAATTCTAATCCCAGATCCGCTACTTGATATCCCTGTGGTTTTAGGCAGGTTTCTTCCCCACTCTGGACCTTTGTCCATCTATAAAATGAGAATGTTGAACTACTCGACCTCTGAAAGGTCTCTCTGCTTTAAATTCTAACATCTCAGTGCCAGGGGAGCAGAGCTGCTGGAACAGGGTCCTAGAGCAGCCTGCCTCTGATCTGGTGAAGTAGGTCTCAACACCAGCTTTCAAAGAGTTTGATATGGTGGGAATCTGCTAAATTTCTTCTTCTGGAGGCTTTCTTTCCATCTTCCATATACCTATTTATTTATGTCTTCCTGCCCCCATGAGACTCTTTGAGAGTAAAGACTGTATTCCTGATATCTTTGTATCTCCAGGATTTAGCCTTACTAAGTTAGCCCTTAACAAGTTTTTGTTGACGTATATATTCCTACTGGTTTACATTGTAAAACCATGTGCAAACCACCTCCCCTTTAAATCATTCTTCCCTCCTCTCGGAAACCCTGGTGGTTCCTCAGGACCCATAATATCCCAATTGACTAGAAGTAATCACCCTTAGCTCAGCCAGGAGAGGAAGGGGTAGGGATTGGCAGAGATGTGAGGTGGGGAGGATAAGGGAAAAGAAGTGAGAACATCAAGTTCCCCTGCCTGGAGATGAGAATGTGTGACCTCGTCTCCTGTGTGGTTGTCCTTCATTTTCGAAGAAGACCATGCCATCAGAGAAATGATAACATGACTTGCACTTGACTTTGTTTTGAGTGAGGGAGGGCTGTGCAGGTTGCCAGCCTCACTTCTCCTCCAGAGCCATCTAGATCCAGTGATCTGCTATTGATCCTACCTCATCTCCTAATCATCTGAAGGATGGCAGGAGGGATGTGACCAGCCTGGAGTGCAGGCTAGAAGAGGAAATGGATTGGGTGGCAGTTTAAAAGGAGTAGGCAACTGTGTCAGGGCTTTTGAGGGAGAAGGGACAGAGCTGGGAAATCAGTATAAAAATCTCAGCATTGACAGTAGCTATATGTGTATGTGGGGGGTTGGGCCCAGTCTAGAAGACCCTAGAGGGATCCAAGCCTCTATGAGCAGTCTACTTGGCCCTCAATAAACCTGTTGTCCCTCCTGGGGGCTAAGGACTAATCTTGCTACGCTTGAAGTATGTGTGGAGCAGGGAACCCCAGGCTAGAGAACAAGGGAATCACACCACCCCAGGGGTGCACGGCACTGATGAGAGGGAAAGGGAACATAGCAACATGTGAACAGGAGAAATCAGAGGCGCCGCTCCTGGGGGCCCGGACTGCCTCAGTCTGGTGCCAGGGGAAGGGGGCTGCTGCACAGACTGCTGCAGCCTGTGAGGCTGTTAGGCTTTAAGGAAGCGAATGTTGGGGATTAAGAAATTTAATGAGGACTATGCAGTGCTCTGGGAAAATGTATTAACATCCAGAGAGAGTCGCAGAGCTAGAAGATCAAGAGAGAGAGACGCAGCACAATTAAGGAACAACAGATTATAATTTGGGAGAAAATGTGTGGAACAAGAAGAACCCAATGTGACTCATAAAGAACTACTCAGAGATGGGGAGGCAACCAATATACTGAGAAACCAAGGACTAGGGGGAGGGAGCTTTGGGCAGAGATTGGGAAGAACCTGGCAGGGAAGAGGGAGGAGAAACCATGAGGAGAGAGGGAGGAACCGTTGAGGTATTGTCAGAGAGAGAGAGGAAAGCCATAGACTGGAGGCGAACCACGGAGGGAGGGAGAAGAGCTGCACAGAGAGATTGTCATAGGAAAGAAATCCACGGAGTTTGGGCAAGATGTGGAGGGAGGGGGGAGCACAGCTCAGGCCACTGCATAAGCAAGGCCTTGGAGGACGAGCAAGAGGTCCGGCCGAAGAATGGGCTGCATATTCCTTCTCTAGGCTACGCAGAAGCTGTGAAACCTGCTTGGTGAATGGCTAGGGCGTAACATTAACAATGAATCTAAAACAGATGAGAAAGTGAGCTGCTGTTGGAATTCTGTATTTAACAAGACAAATAAATGGAAGAAATAAGAATAATTAGGAAGTAATGAAGACCTTGCAAAAATAGCTATAGCAGAGGGGTGGGGGAGAAAAAGGTAGGAAAAGAAACACTCAGAAAACCGGAACATATGCAAATCAGCAGGTTTGGGCTGAAATGCATCCTTGGCTGTTTCGTGAATCAGCAAAGTTTCCCAGCCCCCAGCAAACATTCCCCAAGCGGAGCCATCTGTCCCCAAGGGAGGCCTGAAGGGCTGGCAAACAGAGAAGAGATAAGATTCAGAGAGCATTGTTGCCCTCAATTCAATCCCACAATTATTAATTCATTATACACTGTGCTTTGATCTGCACCGGGGATACAAAGATACAGAGTCCCTGCCCTCATGGGGCTGATGCCCTATACTGACAGGAAACAAGTCATGCATAGGTCAATCAATACAAAATCTATACTAAGTAAATAAAATGAAAAATTGGAGGAATAGGTTTGGGTTTTAACAGCTATGGAAGTTGGCACTTGAACTGATTCTTAAAGGGTGTTAGAGATTCTAAGAGACAGAGGTGAAGAGGGAGTCCACTCCAGATTCGGGGGCGGGGAATGACCCAACCTGAGCGTAGGCAGATGAGGAAGAAGATGGATAACCGCAGAGATGGCACACTCATCAAATGTGCAGAAGGCACAGAACTGGGAGAGCTAGCTAATACACTTGGAAGCAACCAGGAGCCAGAAAGATCTTGCCAGGCTAGAGTGTTGGGCTAAATTTAATATGATAAAATTCATTAGGTGAAAGTGTAAAGTCTTACACTAACGTTCAAAAAAATCAGCTTCACAGGTAGAGGGTAGATAAGGTTAGGGGTTAGACGATCAATTAAAAAGTATTTATTAAGAGCCCACTACGTTGTGGGCCCTGTATAAGGCTGTGGGAATACAGGTACAGAGAATGAAACAGTCTCTACTAGAAAGGAGATAACATTCTAATGGAGGAGACAAATATCTATCTATCCATCTATTTATTTCTCTCTCTATCATCTATATCTATATCTGTGTATTTGTGTCATCTGAAGTTCCATTAAAGGAAGGGCTTTTTTTTGCCTGGAGAAGAGAAATATTTGGGGGAGACATGATAGCTCTCTGAGTATTTCACAGGTAGTCACTTAGAAGAAGGATTAGATTTGCTCTGTTTATCTCCAAGGGGCAGAATCAGAAGCAGTGAATGGGTGGAAATTGTAAAGACACAAATTTAGGTTTGATTTCAGAAGAAACTTTCTGACAATTAGAATCAGCTGCCTGAAAATGGAATGTGTCGCCTCTAGTGGTGGTGAATTCCCTCTCATTGAAGGGATTCACACCAATGCTAGGTGACCACTTATTAAGCATATTGCGGTAGGAATCAGTTTTACACATGATTGGACTATATTGATACTGAAGTTTTATCCAACTCTAAAATCCTGTATTTCTTTTTTTCTTATTTTTTATTTAAAAATTTATTTTCCCTAATAACATATACAGTTTTTAATAACTATGGGTTTTTTTTAAATTTTGAGTTCCAAATTCTTTCCCTCTCTCCCTTCCACCCCCTTTATTGAGAACGAAGGGGAAAAAAGAGAAAAAAATGTACATGGACAACTTTATTATATATTTTAAAGGAATAACAAGTTGTTCATAATAAATCTGCAGTTTTGAGTGCAATCATCTTTTTTATTTTACTATGTTATGGCAATGCTTATTTTATTTCATCAATTAAAAATGAAATAAGATTTAAAAAAGAAAAAGAAAGCAAGCAATTTGATAGAGGTAAAATTCTATGTTCCTAGAATGCTGGGCAATAGGAAACTAGTTTCATTGGAATGGAGGGTATGTAGAGGGAGTAATATGAAATCAGTCTGGAAAGATAAATTACAACCAAATTGTGAAGGACTTTAGATGTCAAGCAGAGTAATTTGTATTTTCTGTAAGAGGTAATAGGGAGCCACTGAAAATTCTTAAGTAGGAGTGTGACATGGCAAAAAACCTCTGCCTTTGAAATAATGAAGTAGGAGCTGTATGCAGGAGGGATTGGAGAACAGGGAGTCAGTTATAAGGTCATTGAAATAGTCTAGCTCAGCTAAGGATGGCCTGAATTAGAGTGGTAGCCATGTAGGTGGAGGGAAGGGAGGGAAGGGGGTGGATGCTGATATATGTAGTGAGGCAGACTTGGCAACTTATTGGACTTGGGGTAGGTGGGTAAGGGAGAATGAAGAGTTGAGAGGACTTTGAAGTTGGCAACTTAGGTGTCAAGATGGGCTCAAGGAACAGAAACAGAGAAGTAAGGGAGAGTGGGAGATTTAGGGGAGAAGATGACAGCTCCATCTTGGATATGTTGAGTTTGTGTGTGTCTGTCCTTGGTTGCCAAAGAAGACCATGCCATCAGAGAAATAATGACATGACGTGCACTTTGTTTTTGAATGAGGGAGAGCTGTGCAGGTCACCAGCCTCACTTCTCCTCCAGAACCATCTGAAATCAGTGACCAGATATTCATCAGGATAATTGGAGATGACCCAGGATGAGGCAATTGGGGTTAAAAATACTTGCCCAAGGTCACATAGCTAGTGAGTGTCAAGTGGTCTGAGGTGAGATTTGAATTCAAGTTCTCCTGACTCCTACACTGATACTCTATCCACCCCATCACCTAGCTGCCCCATGTTGAGTTTGAGATGCCCATTGGACGTCCAGGTGAAGATGTTCAGCAAACAGGCTGTTATGTTGAAATGAAAGCTCAGGAGAGAGATGAAGTCTGGATTCACAGATTTGGGAGTCTCAGTTTAGGGGGAAAACCCACCCATTCAGAAGGGAGCCAAGTAGGAGATCACTCTGTAATTGCTCACATTAGGGAACAAAAGGAGAGTTACTAGAGGCAGTTGGGACTTACAAGCCATGGTAGTGACCCCACAAAGATAAGGAGGTACCCTCAGCATCTCTAACTTCCTATAATAATCCATCAGGGACCTGTCATTCATTAATTTATCTAAACCCTTATTGAACTTGTTTCTATTTTCAGCCTGTAAAAAGTCTAGGGAGTAATGAATTCCATATGCTTAATGTAAAGTGGTATTTCCCCTTTAAAAATCTTAAAGTTGTGGCCTTTAAGCTTCAAAGCTATCCCCTCCCCTTTCACTTCTAACACTGCAGGAGTGAGTGAATAGCTTATATTCCCTTCAGTCTGTACCCTGCATAGTTTTGTGGACTGTGATTGCATTCCTACTCTGTCCCTCAATCTCTTCCTGCTCTGCCAGGTCCAATCCTCCCCACATCCAACACCCCCTCCAACCTCAGGGTCCTCTCTACTCTCTCATCACAAGGCAGTCAGTGTTCAGGGAAAAAGACACAGCCTTCTTTAACAGTAGCTGTCCTCAGAAAGGCCTGGTTCTCTGCCCTCTCCAGAATTGCCCAGGGTGATGGATGTCCCCTCTCCAGTGCTGAGTCATGCACTGCTTCTCACAAGCTCAGGCTAATGTCCCCAGCAGCCAGCCTACGGCAGTTCTTGGCATTTAGCTTGAGGTCCCTGTGGGGAGGCAGATTTATGGGGGGGTTCCGTGTGTGTGTGTGTGTGTGTGTGTGTGTGTGTGTGAGAAAGAGAGAGAGAGAAAGAGAGAGAGAGAGAGAGAGAGAGAGAGAGAGAGAGAGAGAGAGAGAGAGAGAGAGAGAGAGAGAGAGAGAGAGAGAGAGAGAGAGAGATTAGAACGTGTTCAACTCCATTCTGGCCTTCAGTTATCTGAGGCTACACTAATTGGGGCAGGGTATGTCATTCATCTGCTTTCAACTCTAGCTGTCAGGTCGGGGCATGGGGAAAGCAAGCTTGTTCCCTGAGACCAAGCAGATGGGACTGGGGTCCTAGAATAATGGGATCTAGAGCAGGAAGCAACGTTTAGAGATCATCTAATCCAACAATTTAATTTTCCAGATAAGGAAACTGAGGTAGAGAGAGATGAAATAACTTCTCCCTAGAGGATACAGGTCATACCTAGGAGGGTTGAGACATAAACCTAAGTCTTTTA
This sequence comes from Bettongia penicillata ogilbyi, assembly GCA_023548195.1. Classification (NCBI taxonomy): domain Eukaryota; kingdom Metazoa; phylum Chordata; class Mammalia; order Diprotodontia; family Potoroidae; genus Bettongia; species Bettongia penicillata. Next base: position 3,658,307 of record JAJHZJ010000197.1, read on the forward strand.
GCTCCAAGTCTAATCCAAACTGCCTAGGGCTCACTGGAATACCTTGGAGATCCCACAGCCATGGTTTTACCTCCTCCTCCAACCTTCATGTAGCATGGAGATATCATTTTTATGTATTGGGTTAATAGACGCATATAGTGGAGGCTGTGAACTCAAAGGAATCTTGGAGATCACCACATTCTACCTGTTTATTTAATTGATCAGGAAACTGAGACTCAGAAGGAGTGAGTCAGTAGACCCAAGGCTTAGTGGTAGAGCTAGGATTAGAACCCAAGTCTCATTTTCTGTAATAGAAAGCTGTGTTCTTCCTACCACACTGTGTGTGTGTGTGTGTGTGTGTGTGTGTGTGTTGTTTTTAGACTATAAGCTACTAGAGAGGAGGGACTCTGGAATGTCTGATTTATGTGGTTCTGAGATAATGTTGTGGCAGTCACATTTAGTGATGATGATGATGATAAGTATGATTGATGAGTATTTATGGATTTGACAGAATTAAGTCCTTTTAGAAACACCTGCTCAAAGTTGGGAGCTCACTCTAGGGTTACTTAAAATAGTTTTTTATTGGAGGAGAAAGGAAGAAAATTCATAATCAGTCAATCCATAAGCAAATATCATATGAGAAATAACACCTTACAAGGCACATAGGTTAGGGGTAGATGGAAAGGGAGAGTGATAGTTACCTTGCTCTGGCCCTTATCAGATTTTTCCTTCCCCAGGGGGATTTATGAGAAGGTCAGGGAGGAAGGGTGTGGTAGGGTTATGTTGAAGCTTTGGTGTGATGGAAGAAAGAGGGAGCCTACATCTTTTGAAATTATTGATTTACGTCTGTGGTTTGTAGGGGACCAATCTGGGCTTGAACTCAGGAGACCTCTTTTCTAGTCCCAGCTCTTCCATTCATTAGCTCTGTGAGCTTTGGCAAATCAGTTATCTTCTCTGAGAATCAGTTTCTCTATCTGTACGATGAGGATCTAGCTGGAAGATTCTTAACTTGGGGTCCATGAACTTATTTTTAAATTATTATTGTTTTATTTGTTTTCAGTGTTCTACAATCACTACCATATATCTCAGATTTTTTTCCCCTCCTTCCCCCCTACCTCCCCACTCCCTCACTGAAACAGCATACAGTTTTATATAGGGTACACATATATTCCTATTAAATACATTTTCATCTAGTCATATTACATAGAAGAATTAAAATGAATGGGAGAAATCATAAAACAAATGAAAACGTAATACAAAAGAAAATGATCTTCATTCTGCGATCGAATTCCGTAGTTCTTTCCCGGGATGTGGAAGGCATTTTGCCTTAAGAGACCACTGGGAATTTTTTAAGTCTTTGCAATGCAATGAAGTACTAAGCCTACCAGAAAAGTTCCTCGTACACTGTGGTTGTTGCTGTGTACAAAATTCTCCTGGTTCTGCTCCTTTCACTCAGCATCAGTTCATATAAGTCTTTCCAGACCTCTTTGAAGTCTTCCTGTTCATCATTTCTTGTGGCACAATAGTATTTCCTTACATTCATATACCAGAATTTATTCAGCCATTCCCCAATTGATGGGCATCCCCTTGATTTCCAGTTTTTGGCCACCACAAAGAGAGCTGCTATAAATATTTTTGTATATTTAGGACCCTTTCCCATTTTTATGATCTCTTGAGGATACAATCCTAGAAGTGGTATTGCTGGGTCAAAGGGTATGTACATTTTTGTAGCCCTTTGGGCATAGTTCCAAATTGCTCTCTAGAATGGTTGGACCAGCTCACAGCTCCGCCAACAATGAATTGATGTTCCAATTCTCCCACATCTTCTCCAACATTTATCATCCTCCTGTTTTGTCATGTTAGCCAATCTAATAGGTATGATGTGGTATCTCAGAGTTGTTTGGATTTGCATCTCTCTAATCAATAGTGATTTAGAGCATTTTTTCACATGACTACAGATAGCTTTAATTTCCTCCTCTGAAAACTGCATGTTCATATCCTTTAACCATTTATCAACCACGAACTTATTTTTAAAAATATTTTGATAACTGTATTTCAGTTTCAATATAATTGGTTTCCTTTGTAATTCTATGTATTTTATACATTTAAAGATGTTATTCTGAGAAGGAATCCATAGGCTTTATCAGACTATTAAAGGGGTCCATGACACAAATAAATTAAGAGCCTCTGGTCTGGATGATCTCTAAGGGTGCCTTCAAGCTTTGAAATCCTGTGTCTATAAAGCCCTTGGGGGTGTATGTATAAATAAATTCACAGTGAGCTCAAGACAGCTCACCTAGTTTCATAAGTGTGACATCTCCTCTTGACCCATGATGGGGGACAGATTTAAAACCAACTTACTTGCTCCCTTCTCTTCCTGCCAAGAATAAGTTCCAGGGGGAGCTTGTCTCTTGGCTTCTTTTAAACCCTCAGGAGTTTTCCAAGATCCTGCACCACCCCCATTCCCTCCACCCAGGATGAAAGTGGGATGTTGTGTCTCGGGTACAGTGATTAGGGGGTGTTACTTAGCAGGTGTTTTTGTGACCAGCAGGTGCTGTTGCTGTGTGTGTTTGTGTGTGTGCGTGCGCGAGTGTTGGGGAGGGGTAAAGTGATCTCCCTCCCCCAGTCTCAGCTTTGTTTCCAACCTATTTATTGAGGCTCACACAGTGACTCCTTTGGCCAGCTAGACAAGAGGGCCAGGGCTTTGTGAACGAGACATAGCAAGAGCTATTTAAAGATACTGCCGGCTCATCCCTTCTGTTCACGGCTCTGCTGGGTGGGAGCCTGTCATCATCACGCACCCACCAGGAACACAACAGCCCACTTCACCCACGCAGTAGTGCTCACTGGGGGATCTCTAAGCACATTTTCAACACATGGTGGTTAGTCTTAGTGCTACAGAGGTTAGAGAGAACAACAGGTTGGAGTGGACCTCCTTACCAATAGTCATGGGCATTCCTGTGTTGTCAGGCCACTGGGTGGAAAATGTCCCAGTATTTGGGCCATTACTATTCCTTAGCCCAGCCCTGGACCTCAAGGAGAGTATCCCAAATACAAATTATTGCCCAGCTCTTCTCCCTCCCCCCATTGCCAATATCTACCAGACTGAATGATCATTGACTTCCAAGCTCAGAGTTGAAGGCAGACATCTATTGATATCTGTAAGTACTGAAGAGATCTGGTATTCCAGAAAGAAATATATCTTGGTGGGGATTGACGTGTGTGCGCGTGTGTGTGTGTCTCTCTGTGTGTGTATGTGTCTGTGTGTATATGTGTGCGTGTGTGCATCTATGTGTGTGTATGTGCGTATGTATATGATGTGTGTGTGGTGTGTGTGTATGTGTGTTTGTGTGTGTATGTGTGTGTGTGTGTGTGTTCTAGTGCCCATTTTTTTCTTCTTTTGTTCAGAATAGGAAAGAAAAGTATGAAAGACCCATTCTTTTTCTGTCTTTTCTGGGGTCACCTTGGCAGGGTAAAGAAATTGTTTTACTCCTAGATCTAGAGATGTTCTTTTCACCCTGGTTCTCCAAAGCCCCTCCCTCCTTCACTGAAGGCTCTGAGCTAAGTCCTAGGGTACCCAAGGAGAGAGATCAATAAACAACATGACCTTGGGCATGTCACTTTCCCTCCACAGGTCTCAGTTTTATCCTCTATAAAATGAAGGAGTTGAAATAAATGGCTTCTGAGGTTCCCTCCAGCTTTAGAGCTATGATACAATGAAATAATCTTGGCCTTCCTGCTGACTGGACATGCTCTCTGAGGGCTGTCCAGCCTCCATGGGACATGTATTGGATTCCTGTTTAAATCACTAGTCCCACAAAGACGCCTGCACGATAATCAATCCCCTTTCTGACCCTCACACCTCTCTATCTCCAAGCAGCTCAGCAGACACCATGCAGATCGACCACAAATAGGCAAACAGGGAACTGTTTGTTCTTATACTGAGAGTACCAGAGCAAGTCAAGCTCAGAGTCAGAGAACTGTGATCAAAATACCACTGGTCAGTCAGAGATGCTCTTACTGAAAAAGAAATTCTGAAACCAGTCCATTTTTCATCCCTGAACACCCCCATACCATATTTCTACCATTTTCATCTTATCCATTATCCTCATCCATCTATATCCAGCCCATGTTCCCATTATCCCCATCAAACACCTCCATCTTCTCTATCCACAGTCCCCATCTCCTTCACTCCATGCCCCTAACATCCTGATTCCGCAGCCTAGACGCTAAGGGAGCTGGATCACAGCCACAAACCTAACATTTTGCACAAACGTCTCTCCAGATGACAGGCAAGATGTGCCTTCTGCCCTCAGCCCACACACCCCCTGCTCAGGAAGCAGAGAGAGGCAAGGCTTGGTCCCAGTGGGAAGGACATTGAGGTCTCTTCCTGGGCTGTGGAGGAGCCTCCATAGGCCCCCCACCCTCAGGAGAGTGACTGGTTTAGAGATGAACAGAGCCTTGCCCTGGGGCTGAACTGGCAGGTGGAAGAAACTCCCATGGCCTTCTTGCTGCTGAGAGTCAAGGGTCTCAGAGCCAATCAAATTCTACTGTCTAGCAAAGGAGTCCTCTTCAGTTTGTATCCACTTGAAATGGGAAAACTTATCTTAATGGTCAGCAGGAGTGAGGACAGAGACAGGGCCAGGGACAGAGAGAGGGAGAGCTAAGGATAAAAAAAAGGGACAGAGACAGCCAAAGAAAAGGAGAAAAAGGCAAGGATGAAGAGAGAATGAGAAAAGGATGTCAAAATTCAAAGAGGAAGAAGGAGAGGGTGGTGATGGAATGGAAGCAAAGGCAAAGGGGAGGGAAAACAGCAGGAGCTGGAAGCTGCCGGAGAAGCTTGAGCAACAAAGAAAGGGAAGGAAGGAAGAAAGAAGGGAAAACAAAACAGAGGGAGGCCCTCAGAAACCTGCAGCTGTTTTAGGGGAGGTTGGGAGGGATGGAGATGCAGATACCTCAGGAATAAGTTGGGGTGGGCATGGGAGAATAATGTTACCAGCACCTAGCACTTTCAGGTTTGCCCTGTGCTTTACAAATATTATCTCATTCAGTCCTCACAGCAACCCTGGCAGAATAATGCTATTTTTAACCTCATTTTAAGGTTTTCAGGAAACTGAAGCTGATAAAGGGTAGAAGACTTGTCCAGGGTCACCTAGTAAGGGTGTGAGGCTGAATTTGAACTCTGGCCTTCCTGATGACATGTCCAGTGTTTGATCCACTGTGCCACCCAGGGGAGGCAGGCTGAGAGTGGAGGTGGAGGTAGAGACTAAAATGATCTGACCTCCAGCCGGCTGGACAGAGGCCTGGCCTGTCTTCAGTGTCTAAGTACATAGCTGGTACTCACTCACTAAGAAGGCTCAAGAATAAAGTTGAGGGAAATTTGACCAGTGGGAAATTTCCTGATGAAGGCTAAGGTCTGGGGAGGTTCCACTAGCTTGTCACAAAGGAGAACTGGGGATGAGGGTTTGGGAAGTGGAGGATCCTGTGAAAACACACCCCTGGAGTTAGATCAAGGGACCCTGGTCCTCTCTCAGCCTCAGAACCTTCAGAAAGATTGACTTATCTCTCTCCCTTATGTTGACTCATCCACACCTCAAAAAGCAGGGTAGTATACTGGAGAGAGCACTGAGCTCTGGCCCTAATTCTCTGTGTAGCTTCAGTAAGTCATTTCATGTCTCTGGGCCTCAGTTTTCAAAACCTCCAAAACAAGGAGGTTGGATTAAAATATCTCCAAAGCACTCTGTGCCCTGCGCGGGCTATCCATTTAATATAGGTTTCTTTGAATTGGATGTCTCATTAAGATCTAACAAATCTATGATTTTCTAACTCTGTTCTACTAACTTGGGGGGAAAGGGGATGGGAGCAAGCATTTATTAAGTATCTACTATGTGCCAGACACTGTGCGAAATACTTTACAGTATCCCTCCCCAAGTGCCTCTTCAGGGTGGATTCTTTAGCTGGCATTTTCCTTTCGGTGGAGGGGATTTTGATGGACCATTGCTCCCTTTCTCACCCGACCCTCTACTCCATCTTCCTCTCGCTCTGTCAGAAGCCTCCTGGTTCATCTCAAGGTGTCTTTCATGGAAGGAGCACTGGAGCCTAAGTCCAAAGACTTGTATTTGGATCCTGGCTCTGCTTCATGCTATCTGTGTGACCTTGAACAAGTCCCTTTTCCCTTCCAAGCCTGGTTTCTTCATCTCTAAAAATGAAGGGGTTTAATGAAATGATTTCTGAGGTCCTTTATAGCTCTAAATCCTCCGATGCTGTGATACCTCCCTTCTGGCTGGCTTCTCAGCACTAGGATGATGTCATTCTTTTTATTTAGAGAAAAGGGCTGAGCTCAAGATCTTGGAGGCAGAGCTTGCCCAGCTCCTCTAAGATCTTTCAGGAACCCAGTCTTCAGATCGAATGCCCCCTAGCTACTCTTCACCCACATACACATATAGAACACCCCTGACCTCAGTTCTTCTTGTCCCCAATGAATTATCTATCCTAGAACAGGCACTGGGGGATAGGGGAAGGAGGGGAAGGTCTTTGGGTGTTTGGACAGTAATATCAACTGACAAAAGAAAATGAAAGATGGAAAGGCTGGGCCATCCTAGGAGGAGCTAAGGATATGGGACAGATATTTCTGTCTCCCCAGGAATGTCCACATGGACTTCCTTGGCAGGTGACTAATCAATCAGCAAGCATTTATTAAGTAGCTATTATGTTCCAGGAACAGTGTTAGGTGATGGGCATACAAAGACCCTCTCCCCGATAAAAAGGAATCATTCCCATCCTGAAGGAGCTTACATTCTGCCTGGGAAGCTAACATGTACATTAAAAATATACACATATTATATATGTATACATATGTACACATATTATGTATGCATATATATATATATCAGACAAAATGAATATGAAGGAAATTTGGGGGATGTACTGAGGAGGTCAGGAAAAACTTCGTGTTGAAGGATTTGCTTGAGCAGTTTTCAAAGAAATGGGATTCTAGGAGGTGGAGGTGAAATGGGGGCATAATACAGGCAAGGGAGTCTGCCAGTATAAAGTGATGGGATAGGATAAGGGGTGCTATTTATGAAGAATGGTAAGAAGGCTGGTGTGACTGAACTGTAGATATTAAAGACAATATGGAAAGTTAGGGTCAGGTTGTTAAGTCAAAGGGGCTTTAAATACCAAAGAGAAGAGTTTATATTTGCTCCAAATGTAACCTGTGGCCCAAAGTCCATTGGTATAGGATTCTCTTCTCATTGGTGGAGATTAATGCCCTTTGCCTGTGTGGGGTGGAGTTGGTGAGACAAATTGTGTGGGGCTTAAAGGGGATGCTCAAATAGATACATCTTTAGTGTCTTCTACCCCACCCTTCTCTAAGGAAGACTTTAATTCCTGTCAGGAGGGGAGGGAGGAGGTTAGAGTCAGAGGTGAATCACTCTGCTCTCCTCAGAAAGAGGAGTTCCGCTATGCCCAAAGGGCTACAAAACTGTGCATACCCTTTGACCCAGAATTCTATTTCTAGGTCTATATCCCAAAGAGATCATAAAAATGGGAAAAGGACCTACATGTACCAAAATATTTATAGCAGCTCTTTTTCTGGTGGCTGAAAACTGAAAGCTGAGGGGATGTCCATCAATTGAGGAATGACTGAAAAAGTTCTGGTATATGAATGTGATGTAATAATATTGTTCCATAAGAAATGATGAACAGGCAGACTTCAGAAAAACCTGGAAAGACTTACATGAACTGATGTTGAGTGAAGTGAGCAGAACCAGGAGAACATTGTACAATATTGTACAGTGACTAACTTTGATAGACTTAACTTAATCTCAGCAAAGCAAGGATCTAAGACAACTCCAAAAGACTCGTAATGGAAAATGCTATCCATGTCTAGAAAAAGAACTATCTACTGAATCTAGATCGAAGCATACTATTTACTCTCTCTTTTTTGTTTCTTTTTTCTTGTGGTTTCTAATTCTTTACAACATGACTAATTTGAAAATATATTTAATATGAATATATATGTAAAATCAAATCAAATTGCATGCCCTCTTGGAGAAGGGAGAGGGGATGGAGGGAGGGAAAATTTAGAATTCAAAATCTTATGGAAGTGAACGTTGAAAACTAAAAGTAAATAATAATAATGATAATGTTAAGAAGGAAGAGGGGATTCCAGGCTAGAATTATATATATTTGCTCCCTTAAATATTATTAGTCTAGGGTAGAGGTTTCAAATACGTGGGCTGCAATACTCCTGGCCCAACCAGATTTAAAATGTAATTGGAAAATATTTAACAAAATAAATAAAAACACAATGGAACACATATAATGTTAATATGTGGTTCTCTAAGTCAATATGCAGCCCATAGCAATCCTTATATGTGGCTTAATGGTTCCTGTTTCTATTTGAGTTTGACACTATTAGTCTAGAGGACATAATTTTTAAGGTTTTATTTAAAATCCTGATTGTTATTTCCCAATGGGTAAAGAATCCAAAGCTATATATCCAAAGCTTGACTCTTTCTCATCAGAAACCAGTTCCACAATGAACACATGCACAACAAATAGCAAATGAATCCATTTATCCAAGTCAACAGGAAAGCAGAAATCAGAGAAGGTATATATGTAAAAAAATATAGCAAACAATACAAATTGAAGGAGCTCTCCCATTGGGAGTGAGGTAATTCTGTTCAAGTAAGAGAAAGACACCCAAATGTCAAATAAAGGGGAATTCTCCAGTCTTTACAGCAAACTCAGAGTAAGAACATGATCTACTATATGTTAACTTCTTCCCAGAGTCTTTTTCTCCTTTCAGCAACCTGAAGTGAAGGTGGTATTGCACCTTCTCTTGAAGCTAGAAGCCAGAAGAAACAGGGGAGACTGGATCTCTCTTCTCTCTCATTCTTGACAACTTTGCTCCATCCTTCAGCCAGGTAAGAGGTGTAGATCTTCACCAATGAGAAGAGAGCCCCATGCTGATGGGCTTTGGGGCTCAGGTTACCCTTAAAATTAATAGAGAGGAATTGGAATCTATTAAGTATGTTAATAACATGGTTAGAACCATACTTCAGGAAAACCTCTTTGGCAACTGTAGGGAGAATTGATTGGAGTAGAAAAACCATGCTGGCAGTTAAAACAAGGCCTTTTGGAAGCTCCTATGGATGATATAAGAATGATGAACTCTGCAAGGAGTCTTATTCCTTGGGAGAATACTTAGATGGAAAATTAACTTTTGGATCCTGCAGGTCCAGGAATGACTCATGTCCTGTCTGTTTGTCTTACACAAGCCACCTGTGTCTTGCTTTGGGTAGTATGTGCCTTACTTAACTGGTCCCTGGGTCAATTTTTCTTGCCTGGGAAACTGAGGCAGTGGGGGTTCTCTGCTTGGGCTCCTGACCATAATGGTAGGCTTCACTCTGTTCCTTATGGGAGAGTCCCAAGTATCAGAAATAAGAAGAGAGGAAGCTCATTGTAGCAAATCACCTAGGCATAGGTTGTGAATGCCGACTAAACCTTAGCCCTGGAGAAACCTTGTGCAACAGAATAATTATGATACAGTGGAAAGAACACCAGATTGGGAAAGGGAAAGGGCCCTGGTTCAAATCCTAGCTTTTCTACTTACTACCTGGGTCAAGTCACTTTATTTCTTTGGGCCTCCATTTTTTCATCTCTAAAACAAAGTGATTGAACCAGATGATCTCTGAGATTCTCTTCAATATTGTCTGTGTTGATGACTAGGATTCTGAGTTTAGTCCTTTCTAAACTCAAAAATTAAGGTTCAAGACAAATTGTGTCATATGCCAAGCCTTGAACTCTAAGGGATCTGCCTAGAGTAGAAGCAACTAAGCCTTTGGAGGACTCAGTTTTCCCTATGAATCATCTCATATCTGGAGGGAAGAAGACTCCATTCCCATACCACCCAACGTTCCTCTGCTCCCTTGCTACATTCCCTCCCCCAATATCCTTCTTCCTATTATGGTTTCATCTATAATATCCAACTTAGCTCTCATCACTAGCTGGCAATCCCCTCCCAACTTCACTCTTCCTTAGGGCTTTCCATCATTTCCCTTTCTCCCCAATCCTCCCTACCTCTACTTTCTACTCTCCTAGAATTGTTGGTATTCTTTGCCCTTCGTTCTGGAAGAGGATCATGACATCAGGGAGGTAATTGCGTGCAAAGTCACCAACCTCACTTTCTCCTCCAGAGCCATCTGGGTCCAGTGTTGAGATAAAGATTAAGAAGATTTGAGATGACCCTATAGGGTGCTCTGTCCGAAGGAATGTCAATTTTGATCTCTGAAACCTTTTTTCTTAAGGATCATACCTTGAACCCAAATTGCTCTAGCTCTCATTGATTGGACAACAATAGGTCCCAGATCAAGCTCCAGTTGGTCATTATTTGGGTACTGATTGATTCAAAGTGAATGTAAATAGCAATTGTTTGTGTTTGGGCCAGAAACCCTGAGAATCTCCCTCTCCCAAATGGATTTTTTTTTTTTTGATTAGGTAAAAGAGGCCATTCTCTGCCTCATTTCTTACATAGCCTTGATCATTGAATAAGCATTGCCTCAGTCAAACTGAGACCTGGGAAAGACCTTAGTTTAAAAAGGCCAAGGTCTCTCCCAGAGTATTGCCATCAAAGTTACAGATCAGCCTTGTCAGCTTCAGTGGGCAATTTCTAGGCACATAGAAAAGTTGTTCCTTTTCCCAGCACTAGACTAGGTAGGGAATAAGGCCCATTTTGGGTCCCTGCTTTGATGAATGTCTGGGACGCTGTTCTCGCCCATCTCAGACTGAGCACCCCATGTCAGGCAGCTCCCTGGAGGCCTAGAATGGAATGCTTGCTAATTTACTGACAGCAGTGGAACTGGAAAGCTGGTTCTATATTTTATTTATTGGCTAATTACATGCATTTAAAATGCGATGTGGTACAATGCTTGTCCTCAGCTTTATGCCCTGATGCGTGTTTCCACATGAAGGAATGTAGAAGGAGGGGAGAGAGGGGGAAAGGGGCTGAGGTCTCCTCCGCTGACAGCTCTAAAAGCCTGACCCAGGAGCACTAGGGTGAAATAAGTCAGCCTGCCGCCCTGAGGAGGGAAAAATGGTATGGAGAGGGCATGGAGAAGCCTGGACCCCCAGGGAGAAGGGTGGGAGAGGTCAGAATCCCAGGAAGGGGAGGAGGTGGCCTTTAATGTCTCTATCCACCCTAGGATAAGGGCTGCAGCTGATGGGTTTTCCACCCAGAATGCCTTATTTGAAACTTGACTCTGAGTTTTTAGCAAAGGGAAAGAAAACTGCCCAAGGACATGAGCTTTGCCTGGTCACAGGAGTTCAGGAATTGTCCCTTGACCACAGCTGGATCCCAGCATTCAGTACATTGGGGAAAAGACATAATTCTGATTGTGTAAGGGTGAAGGAAAATGAGAGAGGAAGAAAAGGAAGGAAGATAGAGAGTAGGATGAAGCAAGAGGAAACCAGTAATGCAGAATTTCAGAGTTGGAAGATACCTCAGTGGCCATCAGCCCTAGAACACACACTCAGCCAATGTTATCCAGACCTTGCTTAAAAACTGCAATGATGAGGAGCCCACAATCTCCCAAGGCGGTTTCCCCCACTCCATCCTTGAATAGGTCTAGTTGCCAGGGTTTTTTTTTTCCACATAAAACTCAAATTGACCTCTTTTACCTTGTACCCATTGCATTCAGCATAACCCTCCAGGGGCTAAGTCAAGCAAATTTGATCTTTTTCCCATATGACAACCTTTTAGATATTCAAAGATAGCTATCAAGTCCTCTAGGAAAGAAGGGTCATCCTTAAGATGAGACCTCCCCACCCTATTTTCCTTTACATATTCCACAGGAAGCAGAAATTGGAGACAGAGAGGTAAAGGGACAGGAATTCATTTTGCACCATTACCATCCTGGCCCAAACCCCTACCTGAAATCCATCCTCAACTCCATTCCTAAATAATTCTAGATGTTTGTTGACTGACAACCCCAACCCTAATTCCTTACCCCTAAAGCCAATCTTCATGGCAACCTCAACACCATCCTTAACACCAGCCTCTTACCCTTAATTCTAATGTGCTGCTCTTTTTGTTCATCATAACACCATCCTCATGTTCCTAGTTTGATTTCTAGAATTCAGGTCAGGACTGAAAAGCTGGCCTGAGAGTTTAGGTCAAAGGAAAGCTCCTTTGAGCCAAACCCCTGAACTTTGTTAAAGGGTGAATTTCTTTCCCCACTCTTGGATATGTCCCTCCTGCCCATGTCTCTCATTGTCCTGTGACTTCCAGGCATCAAGCCAGAGCTACTTACAGAGACTCAGGAGACTTTATCATCAGCCTTCCCCTAGTCAGTCTTCATCTAGCTTGGCCTAGAATTTCCAAGACATGGGATAGGGATCGAGGCTGGCCACTGTGCTATACAGGTTGCATCTGGGGGTGGGGGGCTGAGTAGGGGGTGCAGCAAGAACTGGAAAAGGACTTTGGAGGCCTCAGGCTTGGGGAGCGGTGAATAATGTAGGTCTCTGTTGGGGCCATTGCCTGCCTATTCAGCTGCACCAGCACACCTCACTGGGTAATTTAAACACAGCTAACTCAGAGCCTTAATGGGCCTGCTTGCTTCCAACCTAGCAGATGAAGAGGGGAAAAAATGCTAAAAGGCTGCAAATTCACACTCCTCAGGAAGGAAAGAGCATTCTGTGAAAGGTTCGGACTCCAGTAGTCTCTGGAGGCAGGGATCAAGTCAAAGGTCAACTTTGGCTCTGCTGCGCTCTAGGAAATGAGGGGAATTTTCCTTCTGAGGACAGGAGTAGAAGTCAATCTTGTAATTAGCTTCCATGCCAAGTTGCTGCCGTAGATACTCATCAAATGTCGAGTGATTAAGCCTGAAATGTGCAAAACATTCCAAACAACCACTTGGAAGAACAACTCTCTGTTCCCCAAGTAGTGTTCCTAGCTAGAGAGCCACCACCGTACACCCTCAAGACACCCGGTGACGAAGATGATCGTCTCTCCCATGTAGGCTGTGAAACCACCCTTCCCTCCCCCCAACCTGCTGTCATTTTGTTGTCTGTCTGTCTATCTATCTGCCTGCCTTTCTGCTAAGATGGTAAGCTGGTCCAGGGAGGGCCTGCAGCCTGTTCTTCAATTTCCTTAGAAGTCCAGATCACCAAATGTTAACTAAGTGATTCTGGTGATTCTGAGCTCTAGAAATCTTTGCCACTCCCCTACTTTCAGAAGGTCAAAAATCATTGTTTCCTTCCAACCCATATTTATGGGCTTAGGACAGATTACCATAGGTCTAATTCTTAAAACCTGGAGGGAAGAGCCCACATTTCCTTAACTTGACTGGAGAAATAGAGGAGGCTTTAACCCGGAGGGCTGAGGGGAAAGTTTTCTCCTTCCTCCAGTCCAACCCCTCTCCCAGAGGATGCAAAGTAAATCTCTGTCCAGAGTTAGAGGGTATAAGGGACAAGACATGTTGGCCATGTAGTTAGAATCTTCTCTGTAGTTAGAATCATTTTGTTGAAGCATAGGGACCTGTCCTGGGACCCTCTGTGGATCAATCAATCAATAATGAGTAAGCATCTATTAAATACCTATTAGGTGCCAGGCACTGAGAATATAAAAAGAGTCAAAGGATAGTAACTGTCCTCAAGGAATTTGAAATATAATGAAGTGGAGAGGCAGTGCCAGGCACTGATGGTTGGGGGAAATAGTGATCTTTCTTAAGGCTGGAAAGAGATGACAGAATTCCTAGATCTCTCTGCTTCCTGGGTTTCTCACTTTCCTCTTTACCAGCTCCAAAAGATTCAGCAGGGCTGGGATCCAAAGAGATGGAAAACCCTGGAGGAAAACAGGTATAGCCAGCTATGGATGCTGCAGCTCTTCTTGCCTGGACAGTCTGTTACAAGTGGGGAAGAGTACATATATAAGGGAGGAATGAACAGGACAGCGGAAGAATGCAGAAACGATAGGGGCTTGGGAGAAAGTAGAAGCAGGACTAAGATTTGCACATCTCTTATGGGAGGTTCTGGGGCACTTCCCAAGGCTTCTTCCAACTTCTCAGACATGGGGAGCTTCAGTCTGTGCTTGTGCCTAAAGTGACAAAGCCCCCCATGCAATTCTCTGACAAATCTCCACTCCCAGCTGCTCAGCTCCTCGAAAAGTATTTTCCCTTAATAGCCTCCCATTCAGCAGAACGCCTGCAGCCCACATCTGCGGAAACCAGGCCACAGCAACTCCTCCCACTGGGCTAGGGACACAATTCACCAAGCTTTTTCCTCTTGTTCCAAGTCTGTTCCTCCCCCTTTCCTGTGACCACCCTTCATCTCATCTTGTCTCTTTCAACCTGTCCTGTTACTTCCCAGGTCCATGCTCAGGAACTGGAGGAACAGGACTCAGAGCCTCAGTCTATATTATTAGTGACTTCCCAAAGGAATACATTTATTTCACTCATGTCAATTACAGCTGTAGGCTCAAGCAGTTTTCATTGTCATTCATTCATTCATTCATTCATTCATTCATGCATTCATTCATTCATTCATTCATTTATTCATGCATTCATTCATTCATGCCTTCATTCAAGGTACATTCATTAAATACCTACTGTAATCAGAGCATTGTGCCAGGGACTGGAGGAGACAAAATGTAGATAAGACATGGTCCCAACCTTTATGGAGGTTATAGTCTTTTATAGGGTTAAGACATAAACACAATTATAATGATTCATCCTGGTGCTGAAGAATAGGAGAAAAAACACACCTCCCTCTCTTCTTTGAAGAGGTGGGGAGCTCTGGGTGTGGAACATTGCATATGCCATCAGACTAGGTTGGTTTTGCTGAGCTATTTCTCTCCTCCCCATTTTCTTTTTTATTCTTTGCTATAAGGGATGACTTTGCTGGGTAGGGGAAGAGGAAAGGTTATATTCAGAAAGGAAGGTGATGTAAAAATAAAAGACATCAACCCATTTAAAAAAGACATAGATATAGCTGTGATACACAAAAATACATCACAAGACATACATCACATGTGAGGTATGAGGGATGAGTTCCTAAATCCTAACCTTAAAAGACCATTTCAATTAGCAGACATCCAGTCTGAGATCTGGACAGATCTGCTTCCTTCTTTCCATCTCATTCCAATTTTCTCTAATATCCTCCATGAATTCTAGAAACTTACCTGTGGATAGGTACCTTTGGGACCTGTAGTCCCAAAGGGACTGCTGAAAGATTAATTTGAGGAACTGATTGAGGCCTTGAGGGGTGAAGGGTGAGGAACTTTGAAGGCCTGAAATTCTTCTCCCTCTCCTCAACATTCTTGTCTCAGAGAGGGTAGAAGCTGCCAGTAAAAAAAAAAAAATACATCTTGGCTTAGGAGGAAGTATTTAATTGGTGTTCAATAAATATTTTTGAATGAATGAATTTGTTGCTTATATATTCATAAGTGTGTCTTGCTTCCTCAATTCAATACTAAGCTTTTGTGGGTAGGGATTGTGTCTTGCATATCTCAACATTCCCTACAATGCCTATCTCAAACAATACCTTCCACATAGTAGATATTCTGCAGATATTTGGTGATTGGTTAAATGAATGAATGAGTGAATAGCATCACAGCCTTGAACAAAAGATGCTATCAACTGAGCCCTAAAGAGAAGGAATGATAGTAGGGAAGGAGTCAAGCCTCCAGGGTTCTATAGCCTCTACCACATTTCCAGAAGTTTACAGGGACATGGTTCCATCCTCCTGAACTCTTTTAATGATATAATTGCTTTAACTGAAAATCGGGATGATGGAGATTGATATGAACCTGGATTATTGGGGCTATCCTGTTCCAGTTGGGTTCTCTGTCCATGATGAGCTCATAACCTTATCTCACTAGAACATTTCCCTAGCCAGGGGACCACCCGGGGATATGGGTAGTTGTCAGGAGCCAAAAGTCTTCACGAATCAGAGCACCTGTATCCACCTAACTCACTGGTTCTATTTAACTGACTATTCTTCACTCTCTTAATGCCATTAGTATGACCTGGCAGGAGTCAGGATCCTATAGGAAGTTACTGTTATCTAGTTTGAGGGAGATGATTCCGAGATAGATACTCTGAGAGCTGGGAGGGCCCCAGAAAGGCAGAGTGAACTTGAGCCTCTGGATGACCTTCATGAGTTTAGCCCCTGCCCTCACTTTCTGCCCTCTTCTTGGGAGAGACTGTTGTTCTGAGGGCAGGAAGTATATTTGACATCTTCCTTTGGACCATGCTTTAGACCCACTTTCCCTCCTTTTTTGGGTTACAAATGAACTGACCCTGGCAGTCACTCAGTCAATTACTTTTAAGTCAGTCAGTCAGAGAACCATCATTGCTCTAGTCAGCTACTCATTAGCTGTCAATCGGTCCATCTCTAGACATCATTCAATAATCATTTATCTCTTAGTCATCTGTCAGTCATCAGGTGGACTTCCATGGTCAGCCGGTCATGAATGGACTAGTGATTTGTCACATCCCTTCTAGTCAGTCATCCAAACCAAAATAATTAAGGCAAGAAGATCAAGAGCCTGGTCTTGGGCGTAGGGAGTTTGGGTCAGATATGACCCCTGTCCACATACAGCTTTCCATCTGACACATCCATGGAGACAACCTTCCCCCACCAATCCCCTGAGTCTGGGGACTGGACAAGTTATTCCATCCCTACTTCCCCTTTTGCCCCCAAAGCCCAGCTGCCATTATTGCCTGGGAATCTGTCTCCTTTGTGACCCGTCTCAGTAATTTGGAAGGTGATTAACAGCAATCATGCTGGAGTTTGACATCCCGGCACGGCAGCTAAATTGAGGCTCACAAAGCCTCCTTGACATCCAATATGTTATATGCTTTTCCCCTTAATTAGGAGCTAAAGTGGATAAATATGAAGTTGCCATGACAACAGCCTCCTGTGTCTGTAGCAGGATGTGGTTCAGTTTATGGCTGGAAGCTCCTTAGGCCACTGGACCAACTCAGTGTCTCCAGACCTGGTGAGCTGTTCGGCCCCCTTCCCTATTGAATTCCCCCCACCCCCAAACCCTCACCTTCCTGGTTAGGATTCCATCCACTCAGGACAGCTGTTTCCTTAGATTCCTTATCCTCGGCTCTTTACTCCATTGACCTCAACATAAAGTAATGCTAACCTACAGAAGATCTATTTGTTCTGGGGGGAAAAATCGAGATGACAATGCAGTTTTTTTTGTAATGTTTTTCCTTATTTAATCCCACTGAGTCGTTCTGAACTTCTGTGCTTCAGGTCCTCCAAAGTACCGTTTCCCAATTCTGTCTGGGATTACAGGAGTACCGGCTTTGGTTGTGAATGAATGGTAAAGGACTGGAAGGAAGAGCAGCCAGCTGAGAGGGAAACCAGCAAGAGCAGCGTGGCCGAAGAGTAGGAATCCCCCGAAATCATCCACACAGGCAGGTGAGGAAGAAGATCTAATGCATCTCCTGTTGCATTGTTGCACTATTCCATCATTAGTTTCTCTAGGCAGAATTCGGTCTGGGGATTGGCTGTAGTTAATTTAATGCTTAGCCAACACTAAAGACAGGACGACTCTAGGTCCTTGGCTGCAGCGTTTGCTGTCCAGAGGTGACCACTTCCGAGAAGATTTTCCCCAACCCCCTCCCCCTCTCCGAACCTCTCTGGGGCTGAGAGGGGAAGTAGGGGGAGGATGGGGAGTGGGCTGGAGGATGCAGGGTCCGGTAGTTTCTAACTTGTCTTCTCTGTCCCCAGCCCAGTAGAAAAAGAGCAAGTGGAGGACCCCAGGCAGCTTTTAATGATCATTTTCAAAAGTTTGAGATAACAACAGAAAGAGTTCAAAGTGCCTTCTGGAAGTCACATTTCTGGAGACCAACCTGTTTCCATCAGGAACAACTTACAACTAATGGTTTGATTTCAGTCTACGCCCAATTTATTGATGCGTAACCAAGTGGTTTTGAACCGCTGCTCACAACTGGGGAGGGGGTGGCGTGCCATGCTGGGATGAGGCGGCCCCTTCTTCTCAGCGCCCCTAGCCCCTGCCCCCACTCCCCAACCTGGCTCTGTCGTCAGACCCAGGGACAAGGAGTGCTGGAGGGGCCCCAGCACCGGCAGCTTCCCACTCACCACGTGCCGGGCGCCGGCTGCGTGGGAGTGGGGGGTGGGGTGGAGAGACTGAGAACCTGGCCCCCAAACTGAGTTTCCTTCCAGTTTTGACTAAAAATAGGCATGATGCCGGCAAGGCTCGTCCTGTCAGACTGTGTGTGTGGGGGGAGGCGGATGTCGGTGCAGACATGATTCCCCCCCACCTTAATCTGTGGGTTCCTCCCGTCCCCCATCGCCCCTCATCTCCAGGCAGCACGGCTCAGTTTTGTTATAAGAGTATTGGATTTGGAAGGTGAGGAGCTGAGTTCGAATTCAAGACTTTGCTGCTTACTCCCCGGGTGATCTCGGACAAATCACTTTAACCTCTCTGGACTTCAGTTTCTCTTATGTAAAAAGGTGGAGTTGTAGATGATCTCTTAAGAGATCAATAGGAGATATACAATTTTTATAGGTATCTTTCAGCTATAAAATCCTATGAACAGGTATATGGTACCCAAACCTCCATCTGCCATGTCCAAATAGCCCCTTCTAATCTGTCCATCTTTCTGTCCTTCTGTCTCTTTCTGTCTGTTTCACACACACCAGTCTTTGGGATGGAGATGGGAGTTAGTTGAGACTTTGCTCTCTCTATGGATCCCCTTAAAATCCTGATACATTGACTGTGTTCAGATTTAGGACAGACAGTAAGTGAACTTCAGTAGGAATTTGGGGCAGGTGTCCTAGGTTCTTGGCTTCTCAGGGTCTCTTGTGGAGTTTGAAAAAGTTGATCTTCCAGTTCACTATAAGCCCAAGCCAACTCTAACCCCCCAAGCCCCTCATCTTTTTTTGTGCCTTCACTGTCCCCTATTTCCTCCTCCCTGCCCTCTCATACTCTCACGCAATGATATCCTGCTGGCTGCCTCTACCCATTCCAGAATGAAGACAACAGGCTGTGGGGAGCGTGGGTGTCTGGCCCCATTTGTTCCCGTCCATGAGCTTGTGATTAGAGACAAGAAGCATCAGCCTTGATCTCTCAGCGAGGGCTCCTCACACCCTGGATTGGCTGGGCTCCCTGTCGTCTGTAGGCTGGTGTTCCTGAGCTGTGCTGGGTGGATGGCATTAGATCTGCTGAAGTAATGTTGTCTGACTTCCATCCCCCAGAGACGCCTGGGAAAACCAGATGTCTGGCCAATGAGGCGATAACCAGAGCAAAATCTTTAAGTAAATACACAGACACAAATCCCGCCCCCCACTTCTAGGGGCAGCCCTCTTCCCCAGGTTCCTGTGTCGGAGCTCTCCTTTCTGTTGTCCCCCTCCTCTTTCTATATAGACAGGTCCCTCAAAATATACACTGCATTTTCATTTTCCTTTGCTTTCTCTCATGGCAGTCACAGCTCCAAGGATTGTTCCTCTGAGTCAGACCCACATTTGATATCTCTCTCCCTGACTTAGGGAACCCAGGATAATTTTGGATACATCACTAGTCAGAGGGACAGGTGGCTGTCCTGGGGCCAGATACTCTTCTCAGAGAAGTCCAGGCACAACTCCATGAGGCTAGGCCACTGGATAGAGTCCAGGGGGCTCAGGGTTTGGCTGCTTTCTCTCACTTGAATGGACAAACAGAGAAGGTTCCCAACCTGACTCCTGAACCACAGGTCCTTTGGGATATTCTTCATTGCCCTCTAGTGGAGTCCAAACATGATAGGACCATAAACACAGTCCCACCTGTCATGTCCTAAGGGAAAGTAGGCAGGGAAGTCAACCCTTTTCTATTCCTCTTTTCCCTTCCAATAGTGTTGGATTTTTATGACTAAGTCATACAGATACCAGTACAACAGCAATCCTACAGTATGAGCATCCCAGCCTCAGCCACAGTCACACAGCTATACACATGCAGTTGCTGACAGTCATAGTTATGCAGTGGCACTGAGACAATCTTGCACAGCTACAGAGGTGAAGTCATAGTGTAGCATACATAGTCAGTCACACACAACCACATATCTAGTTACAAACAGACCTACTGACACAGCCCTACACAGATGTCCACAGGCCACAACTAATTCAGAATGGGGTACCTTTTATGGACAAAACATGGGCTTAATGTACACCCTATTCCAGGATTCTAAGGAAAGAGGGACCATGAAAGTTTGAGTAGGATAAAAAAAGGGAGGGGAACGAGTCACTGGGAGAAGGTGGAGTACATGCCCTCTACCCTGACCTTTCCTTCTTCCACTCTCCTGCCCTCTCTATCTCTGCTCCCCCTTCTTCTATCTATGTCCCAGACCCCATTCTTATCCCTGGTTCTTCCAATCATTCTTTCTACTAATCCTCTCTTGTTATCCTTCAATCCAAGGCTACTCTCTCTGTCCACAGCACAAACACTGAAGATTCTACTGTAGGCCAAACCTGATTGGCATCTGATTCTCTCTTTCTCTCTCTCTCTCTCTCCCACTCTCTGTATGCACACACACACACACACACACACACACACACACACACAAAATTTTTTGCTCCTCCAAGCCTTCACACACTGTGTCCTCCTTTTGTTACTAGTTCCTTCTGCTCTATTCTTTTTTTCTAGTGTCTTCCCATAGCTCTGAGTTCTAGGAGGAGGACTCTGTGGGCTAAGAAAGAAGGAATCCTCAGTTCTTGCACGGAGCTCATGTTTAATTAATAACGAGTAATAAGTCAACATGTAATTAGAGGATTAAGGCACATGTGGGCTTTGCTTTACTCAGCTGTGCTTGATGGGCATGGTCCAGGGGGACTTGGGGACAGCTTGCAGAAAGGGGAAATATGGCCTCCATCAACCCACCTGTATGAGATCTCTTCTCCCTCCTTGCCACCACTCTCCATTATCTTTTTTTTTTCAAGGATCATGGGAAATGGGGGGGCCTGTGCACAGTACTTGCCTTCACTCTTCTCTACCAACAAGACATCTAGATTGGTAATCCCAGTATTACCCCCACCCAACTACCCTGTTCTTGTCCCATATCCCCATTTCTCTCTGTTACATCCATGTGATTTCCCCTGCTATCCCAGGACTTGTTCTATACTTAACAACTTCTTCATAGTTTTGTCTCCAGTGCTTATCTGCTCACCAAAGCCTTCCAAACTCACCCCAAGTGTCCCAAGCTGATCCCATGGGACTCCATGGGGTCCAATCCCTGAAGTATGACTGGAGCTAAAAGTTCCCATGATTCCACATTTAACCCGATTTGACCCTCTGTCTAGCACTGTCCACTCCATTTACTAGGCATAGACTTAGGCCTGGGCCTCTGAAGGCTGAGAACAAAGATAGTAGTAATTTTAAATGTCACCTAATTTAAAATAAACCACAAATAATACGGCCACAGCTCCTTATCTCCACCCCCCCCCCCACTCCAGTAACCTTTTCCCTAATCCAAACTTCTTAATTCTGCTTTTACTCCCACTTCCCTATATAATCACTGATATTTTGGTGAGAAAGGCAGTGTGGTTCAGTAGAAAACGTGCTGTGGTTTGACTCCTGTCTCTGACACTATCTTCGTGACCTTGGGTAAGTTACTTAGCCTATCTGGGGTCCCTCCAATAACATCTATGGACAGGCCATTGGCTCTTTTCCCACAGAGCCTTCATTGTACTATTGAAACATTCTCTCTACTTCCCTTTCCCCCATAAAGCAAACATGCCTGTCTTTTTTTTTCTTTCTGTGCATCAAAACACCTATTAATGTTGACCCTTCTTTAGATAGCACACATGCTCTGATATACAAAAATCACTATTCTTTCAGGTTCTTTACTTCCTTAGCTGTATGCTTCTCCTTCCTACTTACTTTCTCTATAGTCTTCACTTCCCTTTCTGTGCACCATTTTCTTATATCCCCCCTCCACCTGTTCTTTGCTTCCTCTCTACCTTTCCTGCTTTCCTCCTCTAGTATTCCCCCTTCCTCCATTCACTCAGCTGCCAGAGCTTCCCTTTCCCCTGTCAATTCCCTTCACACTCCCTCCAGTTTTTTTTTTTCTTCCCCCACCTCCAGATCACAGTTTCCTGCTTCTCCCTCCTCTCCCTTTATTTCCCTAGGTGCGGAATCACGTTGCCCTCCAGTGGCTGCAGCTCATGGCGACAGCGGGAGAATTTCTGGGGTCCCCGGCAGTCCCCTAAAGTCCGATGTTCGTTTGAAGGTGGGGATTTAGACTTTCTCACGGAGGGGAGCGCTCTTGGTGTGTATGTGGACTCTATACCCGGGGTCCAGCAGGCACCCCCAGTTCCCATGCCCGCCCCCCCCAATTACATCTGACCCTTCGGTCCACCGAAGATTCCCCTCCCCCTCACAAGACTTCTTCCCCTGTAATTATACTTCATTCGTTTCTCAGGATAGAGGTCTTCCTACCCCTCACTCCCGCCCTCGGCCCACCCTTAGGAACCTCAGAAGCTCCGCAGTTCTCCCCTCAGCACCTGGACAGCAGCCCAGGAGAAGGCCTTGGTTCTGCTGAGCTGTAGCTCCGCATCATCTCCGCGGGCAGCAATTCCCCGCCCAACCACTTGGTGAGTTAATTCAATGTCTCTCTGAAAACCTGATAGTCCAATTCCCCCCCAACCCCCACCCCATCCCCACCACACATACCTTTCCTGCCTTCTTCCCCCCACATCCCCACTTCATGATCCTCCCTTCTCTCAAGGTTTGCTGACCCCATCCCATCAATACCTTCAGTCTCTATAAACACACCCCCTGGTGATATGTGAGAAGCTAGTGTGTGCTGTGAGGAGTGAGCATGGAGAGTGTGTAAGGAGTGGGCTGTGAGATATGAGTGTGAGAGGAGAGTGGGTGTCAAGGGGATAGGTATGTGTGGAATTGGTGTGGAATGTGTCCTTAGCAGACCTGGCTACAGTTCCCTGGGCATGGACACAGCTCTCTGGGCTACTGGGCTTCACTGACTGAATTCTGCAGGTTATTTCAGGGTTGGGTGGAAATTTCCATTTCAGCAAAATCCATTTGTAAAGCCCTGGAGCTTTAGGAGTTCTCTCCTTTCCTCTCCTCTGCTCTCTTGGAGATCTTTGCCCAACCTCCACTCTTTAACACCTCAGAGGAGGGGCCAGGATCTTTCATTTTGCTTAGACTTCCACTGGAATGGGGGAGTTCTATGTATTATCTCTCTCCAGGGCTAGGAGCACCTTCCCCCCCATTTTCTTCCCTCTGACTCTTTCCTTTTCAAGATACTGTCATCTATTTATGGATGATCATAAAGCACTTGGAATATTTGGAGATTGGGGGCTCAATGATATTTTCCTTCATGTAATTTATATATTTCTACCTTCTCTGCCTGTCCAGAAAATGGAGGGGTGGGCAGAGGGAGGGCTTAGGAAACCAACAGAACTAGATCAGGAGATCATAGCATTATAAAATGTCAGAGCTGGAAAAGACCTTAGAGATAAAACAGTCCGGTCTCATTATTTTACAGAGGAAGAAGCTGCAGCCTAAGGTTGTAAAGTGACTTGCTAAGATAACACAGTGACCAAGATAGGACTTCAGTCCAGATTCCCTGACACCCAGTTCCATGAACGTCCCACAATACCATGATGCCTCCAGGAAATGTGGTAGAAGAGTGTGATCACACAGGGGTAGGTGGAGACTCATGGTGAACAGAGGCCTGGAGGGATGGAAAATGGCATTGAATTTGTGTTGGGATGTTCTGAGTCCAAGCCCATCTGAGACAAGGGCTCAACCATGAGAGCTCCCAGGGCAGGGCAGGGCCCAAGTCTTCAGGACTTCAGTCCTCAGAGACCAATGGAGCCACCAGAACTCTAAGAGGAAGACAGGGCACAAGACTGAGTGCTGAAACCAAAGTTAGGGTGAAAAGGGTTGAGATGATTAAGGAGAGACCACAAAAATAAGATTAAGGAGAGACCACAAAAATCAGAGCCCACCAGGGTAACCATCTTCATTATCATCATTAACATTTTATAGTACTTTCAGGTTTGCAAAGTATTTTCAAGAGTATCTTATTTGAGTTGCTATTATAATCCCTATTTTAAGATAAGGAAATCAACAGAGAGAAGTGACTTGCTCAGAATCACACAATGACTGAGGTAAGTACGGCAGGATTCCAAGTTCAAACCTCTCTTCACGGTGCCATCCAGCTGCCTTCACACTTCCAGACCACAATCTCTTATTCCTGGGCTTGGAGTCCCTTAGTCACCTTCTATTCAGGAGATTCACTTGAGTAAAGCAGGAATAGCTAAGGCCCTGGGGGTGGCTTCTAAGAATCTTGCTGACTTTTGCTGCACACTGTCCCTGTAACACAATCATGAGCTGTCTTAGTCTGAGCTCTAAAGCAGGCACTGGCATGTGTGTGCTTGAAGAGTGGGAAGCGAATGTGAACATGGGGGTCTTGGTGGCAAGTGTCTGTTCCATGGAGAGGCCAAAGCTGCCCTCTGATCTCATGTGCAGGTGGCAAATTCCACCTTCCAATGCCACCTGACTGACATGGTTGAGTTCTAGCCAAAGACATATTGTGTGCATGTTCAGTTCTATTTTCAATATCAATGAATTAGTGAACTCTTGGTAAGGAAGTACCTCTACCCCATTACCTGCTTCAGTAACCAGCTGCTCCAGCATATTCTCTAACACATATCCACTCCAGAACATGCTTTAAGACATGCCCTACTCCAGGACATATTCTAACACATGTCCCACTGCAGAATGTGCTCTAACACAAACCCCACTCCAGGACATGCTTTCCCTAACAAAAACAATATTTATATAGCACCTACTATGTGCCAGGTACTCTGCTAAGTGCTTTACAATGATTATCTCATTTGATCGTCATAACAAACCTGGGAGGTAGGTGCTATTATTATCCCCATTTTATCGATAAGGAAATTGAGACTGAAAGAGGTTAAGGGTCACCCGGCTAATGAATGTGTGAGGATGGATTTGAACTTAGTTCTTCCTGACTTTAGGCCTAGCCCCCTCTCCATTTCACCCCCTAGCTGCCCCACTTCATCACTCTACCACACCCCTCACTTTATCACATACTCTACCACATGCTTTCACACATCTCAGTGCCTCACATACTCTAGAACATGCATTTGGCCCATATCCAAGGACAGGTTTGAGCTCTGGCATATACTCTAGCACATTCCCCAGTTACTTCTCTGCTTCTTCCAATTGGGCAGCCCATCCTCATCTGCTTTACTTTCCTTCCATCTCCCTAGAATAGGGTTTCTAGGGATTTTCTTGGGTTTCTGTAAATTGGCTCCCTGAACAGTCCAAGAAGAGCTGGTAGGAGAGGGGAGTAAAGACAAAACTAAATTTGATCTGTTTTGGGATGGGAACACAAGTTACCATAGGGCAAGTCCTCTGGGCCCAGAGATGATCTATCCTAGCCTGATCTGAGGCGCTAAGCCTAGGGTAGAGTGGTCTTGGCCGAAGTCCTATGTAGGTTTTGTGATCGTGTTCTAACATTCTAAGACCCTTCCCTTCTGCCCTTCTGGTCAAGCCCCAGTGGGGTTCTCTGAGTCTCCCATATTTCTCCCACTGCCCTTCGAACAGCATCCTTTGTATCATTTCTACTAAAGGCTCTCCCCACCCCACCTCTCCAGACTGCAGCTATTAACACTCATAGACAGGAAACTATTAACCTCAGCTTGAATCCTCACCCTCAGCTTCCACTTTCACTAAGACTCAGCTGCTGGGTTTACCTTTGAGCTCAAACTCAGAACATTTCCAGAAAAAGCTGTTTCCTCACCTTAGACTCCAAAGCTTCCCCCACCCCTTACTTACCTCTCTACTAAGCTTACCACCTTATTTCCCTTATTTATTGCTATCTCTTTGGTGTTGAAAGGGCTATGAAAAGTAAGGACCACTCTCCTATCTTGAGAAGGAAAAATATATCTAGCTCACATTTCTATAACACTTTAAAATGTAAGTACTTTCTTGCAACAACCCTGAGAGGTAGATAGTACAACTATTATTCCCATTTTGGTCAGCGAGGAAAGTGAGGCTTAGTGACTTGTACAAGGTCACTCAGGTAATCAGGAGAAGTATTTAAATTTATGTTTATTGATTCCAAGGCCAGAACTCTTTCCATGGCTCCAGCTATCTCTTTCAAGGGAAAGAAAGGCACAGGGAGGCTGTGAGTAACCCAGGTACATTCAGCTGCCTCAGAGGGCAGAGCAGGGAATGTTATTTTCTCTCCTGCAACCTTTCCTTCCCTCAATTCTCTCACTGATTGCCTCTCCTGCCCTGCCTTTCAGGTTCCCTTTCCTCTTATCTTTACCTCCTAGTCTCTTTCCCTACTGTCAACCCCTCCACTATTCCCGGCTCTTTCTCCATGGCTCCCTCCCTTCCCCCCGTCCAGTTCCCTCAGCATCCGGCTTTTCCCTTTTCTCACACCTCCCCCTACCCTCCTAGTCTGCCTCCCTCTCCCCATCCCCCTCTCCCTGCAGCTCCCTGTTTCTGCCAGCATCCCTGGAATAGAGGGGCGGGGGTTGCTGCTCAGCTTCTAACCAGGGCTCCGGGGACCCTGCCAGAGAAGGGACACTGGGGGATTGTATTCCGTCTGCAATCTGCAAAGGTCCCAGTTTTTCTGCCAGCCCCCGCCTCCTGGTCAGAGATAGGGTCTCTCTGGCCTCCCCAAGAGACACCTGCCACTCCCTGCCCCTCTCTGAGAGAGCCCCAGGCTCGCGTTTCTGGACCTTCCTCCTCCCCGGGAAGCGGGGGACCCCAGCACAAGGGAGGGCGCTTACAGATCCCGTCAGAAGAGCCCCGGGGACCTGAGGCTGGAAAGAAAGAGCTTTGGAAAAAAGAAAGAAGAGGGGGAAAACTGTTTCCCGCTCAGTTATTACTGTGATTATTTATTTATTCATTTATTTTTTATATCTCTGCCTAATGAGCGAGGGAGCAAGGCTGTTCCCGGCGGGGGAGGTGGGGGGGAAGAGGTGGAGAGAGATAAAGCCCGCGGCTGCCCAAGCTAAGCGCATCTCCCCACTCATCCCCACCCCCACTCCGCACTGCGTCCCCCACCCCCAGCCTGGGGACGGCCTTACAGCGCCCCCCTCCCCAGGCCCTCCCTCCGCACTGCGCTGCGCTTCAGCCTTGGTCCCTGCCCCAAAGGGACGACCCCTAAACCTCACTCTAGCAGCTGAGACTCCGCCCCCCACCTTCCCCGGGCTGGCTCCCCCCCACCCCCGCCCCAAACCAGAGCTGCGGCCGGAGGACTTAGCCAGACTTTCCCGGAGCCGCAGACTGTAATGAGATTTCAGCTGTAAGTTATGGGCGCTGCCTCCCGGCTCAGCTCTACGCCGACATTCTCTTAACGCCAGGCTAGATAGCGAGCAAGCCAGGTCCTCCCAGGAAAGAGCCGGAGTTGAGCCAGACCTGGCTGATGTAAACTGAGCTGGACTGGGCTGGGAACTGCCTGGGGAGCGGGGGCTTCCTGCCTCCTCATATTACCCTCTCCCCAGGAGCAGCAGAGGCTGGCCTGGGATGGCGCCCTAAGGGACAGTTCTGGCCCCAGGCGGGCTAGGAGAATCCCCCCAGTGTCTACTCAAGGCGGCTTCCAGGAGGTGTGGGAGTGGGGGGCGGGCGGGGAGGGAGGGAACGACCCAGACGCTCTCCATCCCGCTGGCTTTCTTGGAGGAGGCTGAGGATGAGGACTCCAGTTACACTTGGTGCACCGACCCCTAGCACTTGTTCTAGCCCCGGCCCCAATTCCTGCATCTTCCAGTCCGGGTCCCCAACCCTAATCTCTCGTCCCCGGGCCTAATCTGTAGTTTTCTTAGTCGCCAGAAGAACTTTAATGCTTTCGGTCCCAGATTCCTTTGAGCAGAACATGGATGTCTAAGGCCCTGGGGTGGTCTCTAAGAACCTTGCTGGCTTTTGCTGAACACTGTCCCCGCGTATCGCAATCGTGAGCTGTTTTAGTCTCAGCTGGCGGGGGGAGGACGCCGGCATGTATGCATTCACTCGAAGGGTGTGAAGGCGATGTGAACATGGAGGTCTTGGTGGCAGGTGTCTGTTCCTGTGAGAGGCCAGAGTGCCCTCCGACCTCATGCGTAGGCAGCAAATACGTCTTCCAAATGCCACCCGACAGCGAGAACGTGTCATTTAAGGAAATGTCAACTAATGAATATTTGATGGCTTTTAAGCAGGGGTCATTTGCTATTCGGCTTGGAAAGGGGGATAGAAGATCCTCTCCTTCCAGGTTCGAAGCCTAGGTGATGCCATTTTTAATTTTCTTTTTCCAGACTCTGGAAATGGGCCTCAGTGCTGCTCATCAGCCCCACTACTTCATCAGGATGTCTACCATCTTATATTGGGTAGTACTAATATGTTACCTATGGGAAGGGAATCTTGCTCAAAACTTGGGACACCTGACTCCTTGACTGTGAAATTTCTTTCCCCTTTATGTATTTTTAATGGAAATTTTAAATGAAAATCTGACTTCTCTCCCTCTCCCTTCCCTGTTCCCCCCACATGAGAAACAAAAACAAAACTCCTGTTTAAAAAAAATGTTTAGTCAAGTGAAACAAATTCTAGCATTGGTCATATTTTTAAAAATGATTCATACTGCACTCAGTCCAGGGAGGTGATGCCATCTCTCTGCCTAGAGGTGAATCTGGAATCATGATTTGTCTTTGTATTCATCAGCATTCTCAAGTCTTTGAAAAGACAAAATTGTTTGTCTTTACAATATTTTTGTTATTGTATAAATGATTCTTCCTGTTCGGCTCACTTCATTCTGTATCAGTTTGCATGTTTCCCCAGGTTTTTCTGAAACTTTCTCTTTCGTTTCTTACAGCATTATAGTTTTTCATTACATTATATACCATAACTTATCCAGCCATTTTGATCAATCAACAAGCATTAATAAATGCCTGCTATGTGCCAGGCAAGTACTATGCAAGATCACATAGATACAAAGAAAGAATAAAAATATTGTAAGGAGTATGGGACATTCTCTGGGGGAAGCAATATGCACAAAACAAGTGTAAAGAGTCAACTAGGCAACTAGTTGGCACAGTGGGTCAGGAAGACCCAAATGCAAATGTAGCTTCAGATAGTTCCTAACTGTGTGACTTTGACTTAACCACGGTTTCTTCAGCTGTAAAATGGGGCCCATAATAGCTCCTACCTAAGGTTGTTATAAGGATCAAATGAGATATTTTTAAAGCACTTGGCCCTGTATCTGGCACATAGTAGTAGTTAATAAATGCGTCTTTCCTTCCACATCTGCAAAGTAAATACAAGACAATGGAAGGAGTAGCAGGAAAGGGAAGAAGATGGGCTAGGCACTGGCAGCTGAGAAGATCCCGAAAGGCCTGTCATGTGAGTGTTGCATGAGCTGAGATTCAAAAGAAATTAGGAATCTGAGGGGTGCAGTGGTAAGGAGGGGGTATATTCCAGACTGCAGCGCAGAGGCCTAAAGAAAGGAAATGGAACGTCTGAATTTGTAGCGTGAGGAACACCAAGAAGTACAGTTTGGCTGGAGACAAAGTATGTGAAGGAGAAGAATCTAGCAACAGTCAACATTAGCTGACAGAGTGGCTACTGTGTTCAGGCCCTGGGCTGGGCTCTGGAGATACAGAGATGTGTAGAATAGCATACTATCTAAATGAAGCTTATAATCTATGAGAAAAATTAGATGCAGATAACTATAATGCAAAATACAATGTGTTAAGGACCAGTGGAAAGTTACAAAGTGCTAGGGGGAATCATGTGAAATCAGAAGGTTAATGGTGCTTTAAGGTTTACAAGGTGCATTACTCACAGTTGTGAGGTAAGTAGTACAAATTTTACAGATGGGGAAGCTGTTCCTGAAGAACAGGAAGAATCCGAGAGGGTCACTAACTTGCCCATGGCCACCGAGCTCCTTAAGCTTATGAAGCAGAATTCAGTCATGATTTCTAACTCCAGAACTGTGTTTTGTTGTTGTGCATCTTTATGGGAGGTTATTAAAATATCATCAGCTTCCACAGTGGGGAGTGGAAGGATTGTATAATCTGCTTTGACAGTATGCCTGAAAACTCATTTATAAGTCTATGTACCAGGCCACTGCCAGCTGCAGATGGAAGGACAGCCATGACATGACCAACCAGGGGAGTCTGTAAAGACCTAGCAACCTGGAGAGTGGGTCCCATGGAGAGTCACAGAATATGGGCTTTGGAGATGATGATATTTATTGCTAATGTATACCAGTGCACTCTTGGCACTATAGCAAGGTGTTGTGTTAGGGGTGGTGAATTTCATTTGCTGTCATAGGTAGAGGGTGTTTCGGAGCCAGAAACTGACTTGGACTTACTGAGCATCTTCCAAATGGGCCTCCTGATTGGTAGGGAGGGACTAAAGAGGTATGGCTTCCACCAAGAGCCCTATCTCTGTCTCTTGGCTTTGTCTTTGTCTCTCTCTTTCCTGACTTTGTCTCTTTTCTTTCTGTATCTTCCTCTCTCTCTCTCTTTCTTTCTCTCTCTTTCCTCTCACCTGGATCCAGTGCTTCCTGTCGCCTCCAGATATAAAGAAAACAAAGACTCCTCTGAAAAGCAAAGCGTGGGTAGCAGCAGCGATCTGGCTTGGCTATGTGACACCACCACCCACACAGTCCTACCCTCCCTGACACCACCACTCATACTGTTTCATTGGCATAAATACCTATAAGCACATGGACCCTTATACAATTGCTGTCCCCCATACAAATCCCCATGCAAACCACTTGGCCCCTGACATAGCACCACATACAGCCACTATCTCTCTGTTTATCCCCTCCTACCAGCCACCCACATCTATAGCCACTCCTCCCTGACATACACCCATCCAAATCATTGTCTCTCATGCCCCTTCTTCCCCACAAGGCCCAACCACACACCCACTGGGTTGCCCAGCAACTCTGCCCAATCACTGCCCACCCTCAGCATTTCTACTAAGTCACCAGCCAGAGGAAGAACTAGCAGAACTCAATGGTTCCCAAGCGGGTATTTCGGCTAGGCACACCCTCTCCACTGTGGATTTGGAGCTCTGAAAGTCTCTTTGGTCTCTCTTCATTGAGTGGGATTGACAGGAGGAGTCTGATTCCTGATTCTTAAAGGAGGTTGAGAGAGCACAGGGAGGAAACTTTACGGCTTGCCTGAGCCCCAGGGTCAACAAAACTTCCCCTTTGCCTCCTCCTTCCTTCATCTTGACTTTTCCAGGTTCCACAAACTTTGACTTCCCTCGATGGGGGATTGAGGATACCTAATTGACTGTTCTCTGGAGAGCTGTGTTCATAAATCACAGCTCGGTTTAAAATGTCAGCATCTCCTCACCAGGAGCCCTGAGCTCCATGTGAGTTAACGAATGACATGAGTAAGGAATGCGGCCTTGGAGAGAGCCTACCTAACCCAAGCAGTCGCCAGCATCTGCACCTTGTCCTGAGAATAGACTTTGCAGCTGGGTAAAGCCTGGCTGCGTAGGAAAGAGTAACAGGGCAGGGTACTTACTCTCTGGATGTGAGAGACAAAGAAGGGACAGATGCAGAGACAGAAACTGACAGCGATGGTCCCAGAGATAGGCATCCGGCAAACAATGATAGCTTAGACATCTATTGTGCTATAGGAGGCTTTCCTTCCAAAAGCTTCTTGAGGCAGGTACTGTGTTCTTACCACCCCCATTTACAGAGGAGGAAAACTGAGGACAAAAAGGTTAAGTAACTTGTGTAAAGTCAAACACTAGTCCTTGATGCCATCTGATTTAATTCCATACAAGTGAGGTTATAGCCTTCCTCTCTCCAGCTCTTTTCTTCTTTTGCCAAGGGTCTGCAAGTAAAACACTTGCTAATCTCAGTACAAAAATAAGTACATAGCAAGGCCATGTTGGATTTCGAATCACATGTTGTGCAGTTATTTTTCAGTTGTGTCTCACTCTTCATGACTGTCTCCCACCTCCACTGCTTTTGGGGGTGGGGTTTCCTGGCAAAGAAAATGGAGTGATTTACTGTTTTCTTTTCCAATCAGATATCATGGGTTCAAATGTTGACTCTTACCTGTGTGACCTTGGGCAGGTCACTTACTCTGGGCCTCAATTTCCTCATCTGTAAAATGGAGGCTTTGGACTAGATGACCTCTTTGAACTTTCACATCCTTGGTTACACTTTAATTCTATAATGTCCATAGGTATATACTTTCCATTGCCAGTGGAACCCCATAGGGGTGAGATAAGAGGTCTTTGACGTGTCTCTTTTTAGAGAGGCATATCTTCCAAGTTTTTTGGTGTATGACAATATTTTGGCATGTTGGACATGAGATATGCATGATAAGCAACATCGTTTGGCTTAGTCTCTGTACCTTTAAAGTCTAAGGGGGCCTGGCTTCAGAGGTATTATCTTCATCATCCAGTTTTAAAATATTAGCTTTGGGAGTATGGAGCACTGAACTTGGTGAAAAGGGAGAAAATGGGGATCTGTGGTTATCCCTAAACATGATGCCTTGTATCTATATGGACTTTGCAGAGACTCTTATTTGGGAATATTCCAAAAGTTTTGGTGAATTTTTAGCTATTAAAATCAGAGGATGCCAGTTCAAATCCTGGCTCACCCACTTACTACCTATCCGACCTTGGGTACCTCTCTGGGTCTCAGTTTCTCATCTTTAAATGAAGGGGTTACAGGACTATGACCTCTTAGTTCTCTTTCAGTTTTAAATCTACCATCATAGATTTTATATACAAAACTCATGACCAACTCATTTTGATAATAATTTTTCTCTCCTCTCTCTTCTCTCTTTCCCTAATACAGATGCCATCTTCACTGGCAACTAAACCCTTTACAATTTGGCTCCAGTCTGTCTTGCCAGGTTTATAGCATATTATATATGACCTCATCCCAACATATCCTCATCCCCCAAATGATAGTGCCCTCTTACTCAAATTATTTTGTATTTAACTATATTTTGATTGACTTGTCTGTATCCCTAATGAAATATAAACTCCTCTAGGGCAAGGGCCTTTTCATTTTTCTCATAAGCAGTTGGGAGGTGCAGTGGATAAAGGGCCGAACTGAAGTCAGGAAGACCCAAGTTCTGGTCTTGCCTCAGATACTTCCTAGCTGTGTCTGTCGCTTAGTCTCCATTTCCTCAACTGTAAAATGGGGATAATAGCACCTACATCTCAGGGTTTTAAGGATCAATGAGAATAATATTTGTAAAGTGCTTATAGGCACTTAATAAATGCTTATTCTTTCCCCTCCCTTTCTGTCCCAGCATCCAGCGCTGTATCTAGCATAGAATAGATCCTTAATAAATGCTTATTGAAAATTAAATGAATGCACTTTCAAGTTACCCAGAACATTTTGCCCTGATGGACCATTTTCACTTCTGAACTGTGTTAACCTCATCTCTATAAGTCTAATTTTCCTCATTAGTAAAATGGGGATGATCATTCCTGTACTACCTACGTTCCGGTAAGGCAAGTACTTTCTGAAACTTGAAGCATCCTAGAAATCTGAGTTGTTATTTTCAAACCTTGGATCCCAGCCTACTTCATCAATACTAGAGCAGGAAATGTTGTCATGAATGTACACATGGTGGGAGAACCAGTCTTAAAGTGAAAACTACTTTAACCCAGTGCCACAGAAGGGGTCAAGTCTCTGACTCAGGCCATGACTCCAAGCCAAGGACATTCCTGGACCTTGTCCATAAGAAGTGTCTGCCCAGAAACTAGATGTATGATAAAAATCTTGTTGGGGAGTAGAGGCTATCTCTCAGGTAATGTTCTCCTCCCTACTCTCTGATGATTTATGGCCCCCCTCACTCCTGCCTTTGCCTCTATCTCTAGGAAGTCTTCCTGATTCAGTCCATTCTGCTTTGATTACTCCCTTTCTCTAGCAGCTGATATACAAAGTTTTACTTCTATTTGAATTACAAAATTTTAGAACTGAAGTGGCAGTTCACCATCTAATCCACTCATGCCCAAAACAAGCAAACAAAAAATCCCTTCACATTAAAATATACCTAGTAAGTGGTCACACTTCTCCCTATCTTCCCACTCCAACGAAAATGAAAATGCCTCCTGAGAAAGTCCATTCTTTTGGACAATTCTAATTGTTAGGAAGCTTTTCCTGACACCTAGCATTTTTCTGACATTGCTCCAGGTTCTGCCCTGTGGGTGCCAAAGAGAACAAACTCCTAATCATCTTCCATATGACAATCCTATAGATACCAGAACACAATGATCACATCTCCCCTGCATTTTCTATTCTTTTGCCTAAATGTCCCCCTGGGGTTCTTCAATTAATTTTCATATGATATGAACTCAAATCCTTTCACTATCCTTGTTACCCTCCTCTGGACACTGAACAGGATACTCTAGATATGGTCTGGTCAGGACCGAGTACAACAATTACCTTCTTATTCCCGGAGGCTATTCGTCTTTTAATGTAGCCCAATGTTACCTTAGCTTTCTAAGCTTCCTTATCATACGGTTGACCCATATTGAGCTTACAGTACACCCCAAACTCCAGATCTTTATCAGACAATTTGCTGTCTAACCATATCTCCCCCACCTCGTTCTTTTGAAGTTGATTTTTAAAAACAAAGGTAAGGATAACATTGTCCCTGTTAAATGTTACATTATTCAATCCAGCCCAACGTCCTAGCCTGTCAAGATCTTTTCAGATACAAACTGTCATCGAATATATTGGCTATTGCTTCCAGCTTTGTGTCCTCTGCAGATTTGATAAGCTTCTATTCCTTTGTCCAGTTCCCTGATAAAAAGTGTTTAACAGCATAGGGCCAAGCAATGTGGGGCATTCTTGGGGCATTCCCCTGCAAACCTTTCAAGATGATATCCTCTTAAGTGCCCTTGCTTTCAATTTATCTGACCACCTGCCATCAATGGGCAGGTAAGCCCAAGAGTCCTGGGAAGACTTGAAGACCACTGGCCCTGCTTCTATCCCAGCCTCCAAAGGTATCCATGAAGGGAGCAACTCACGTAAAGAAAGGCCATCTTTCCCCAACAATTATAAATCAATTACCACCCTATAGGGCAGCAAAGTCAGCTTAGCTTAAAGATTGAAGTACCCTAAGAGACAGGAGGTAACATGAGCCAGGCAAATCAAACCACTACCATAACCTTTCCTTCAGATCCCGATGGAGACTGCCTAGGTTAGGACTGAGCCGAATAGTCCCTGGGAATAACAGTGCCTCTCCACCCCAGATGACTGGCCCTGCCTTCAGACCTGTAGCTGATTCATGCAATCAACTTTTTGTGGAGATAGAACCTGACAATGGTTTCTACAAGGGCTGCATAGCTCCCACCTTCTTAAGTAGGCATAGCTACTGAAGACCCAGAAGAAAATGATTTTGCCACCAAAGTCCTTGGCACTGTCAACATCAGAAATGAATATCAGTGGGAATGCCATTAAAAAAAACACATTACTATTTGTCACTTTGCCCCTGTACCTTGAAGGACCACTAGACCTTTGCACCTCACTTGCAGTTAAAACTGCCTGTCTGTGTTGTCTGACCCTGTTAGGGGGTGAGCTCTTTGAAATCAGGGACTATCTGGTTTTTTATTTTCTTTACCTAGTCCTTAGACTCTGCCCATATTTTTTTCTTCATTTCTTCCTCAGTTCCTGTGATCTGCACCTTCACTCCACCTTAGTTACATTCCCACAAGTGTTATACATCCATAATTTGTGACTCTGAAATTCCTCTCTTTGACCATAATTTCCTGTCCTCTTTGCTCTCTCTCCCCGTGCCTCACCCTCTTAAACCTATTTTCTCTCCTTACTAGAGCCTTTAGGCTCTCTACCCTCTCCCTACTTCCCTAGGCCATCACTACTACTTCATATTTCTTGTCCTCCCTTCAAAATCTCAACCTTTTAGTCAACCTGCTCAACTGTATACTGCATTCATCTTTGAAGCCCTTTCCCCTTTGTCCTTTGGCTGCTCATTCCTTTGCATTTCCCATTATTCTCTAATGGCTCCTACCATTCACCTTCTCTGCTTTGGTTCTCAGGCTGCCCAACACAGCTGGAGAAAGTCGAACAACTATGTTAACTTGAGTTCCCTATGAATTTGCAGCATCCAGTCTGAAGTAGGCCTTTCTTTCTGTACAAGAGTTCTTTTTCCCTCCTCAGATTTGAATCTGTTGAATTCCTAGAAGTGTCTGTTTTAAAGCTTTTCTTTCCAAGTCACCTACCTCAGTTATCACCTCTCCCCTACCTCTTATGAAAGGACTTTACCTTATAATTTACTGGAAAACTTGTAAGTTTCACATTTTAAATCTCCTAGACCAGCGGTGGGGAACCTGCGGCCTCAAGGCCACATGTGTCTCTCTAGGTCCTCAAGTGTGGTCCTTTGACTGAAACCAAGTTTCACACAACAAATCCTCTTAATAAAAGGATTTGTTCTGTAAAACTTGTACTCAGTCAAAAGACCACACCCAAGGACCTAGAAGGCCACATATGGCCTCCACACCACAGGATTCTCCATCCCTGATCTGAGACATTATCCTTTGTCTCTCCTCCTTTGCTCTAGTCTTAGAGGATAAAATGTCACTTCTTACTGAAGCTATCCTTTTCTGCCTTCTACTGAAATTTTCCCCTTTAATCAATTCCTTATTTTTTCTTTCCTTAACTTTCAACCTGTCCTTATCTTCTAGATCAGAAGTTACCAGACTTATTTGGCCTACCACCCCCTTTCCAAAAAAAGAACACTCAGTGCTCTCCCCAAAATCTACTTTCTTTAACCCTTTAGTGATTATTTTTTGAAGTTTGTTTCTTTAAAAAATACAATTTTTTTAAATGACACATCTTAAATTTGATAATTTATTGCAAATTTGTGGGGTTTTTTCTCTGTTGAAATTTTGGGGACACAATCTTGTGTCGTGTAACCTATAGTATCATAATGTAAACAAGTCATTACACGCACATATTCCTGCCAATCCATGCTGGACACCAACACTTGCTTGTTAAGACTTGTCAGCAGATTTCACCACTGATTGGTAATAATGTGCATTTTGTGTATTTATGTGGAAAATAATGTAATCACTATGACTTTAATGCTCTTAACAACAGATGAAACATATATGAAAAGCTTTTCAAAATTTTCTTCCCTCCTCTTCTTTCCTTATGCTTCTACTACCCCCTTATTTTGTTCAATGTCTCTCAATTGCTGCCCAGGTTACTACCATCTCCCTGGACTGTTCTAGTGACCCCCAGGGGTAGTATCACCCATGTTGAGAACCTATGTTCTAGATTCTTTTCTGCTGCCTACAAGTAAATCTAGATTTCTTCCTTAAACCTTCACTTAATGCTAACATCCCCTCAAACTATCACCTGATATCTCTAGAACCTCTTTTTCACAACCAAATATGTCTATGCTCATCGCCTCTACTTTCTTGCCTTTCATTCACTTTCAGGTCTTGTCTATTCTATTTCCTCATAATTTATGAAATATGTTCCCTTTCTATGTGCCTTTTACAAGTAGATGAAATCCCTTCTGGGTTCCAATGCGTTGAGGAGGTAGAATTGACAAGACTTGGTAACTTATTGGATCAACTGCATTGATTCACATCTGACCCAGCAAAGCCCAATAATTCCAAACCTTTTGGTCAAGTTCATAATGCCTTTTCCATCACAACTCCCCTAGTTCCAACCCTCCTCACCTCTTGCCTAGACTATTATAATAGTTTCATCTTTGAACTTTGCATTGATTTTTTCCTCTTTCTGTTCCATTCTCTACACAAGTGCCAAATGGGTATTCCTCAATTGCAGGTCTGGCTAGACCATTCCCCGGCTCATGAAACTTTGCTGGTTCCCCATTGCCTTAAAGACAAACTACAAATTCCTCTGTT
The DNA here is from genome assembly GCA_023548195.1 of Bettongia penicillata ogilbyi. Lineage (NCBI taxonomy): Eukaryota > Metazoa > Chordata > Mammalia > Diprotodontia > Potoroidae > Bettongia > Bettongia penicillata. The sequence continues at coordinate 3,696,171 of JAJHZJ010000197.1, forward strand.
TGGCATTTAAACTCCTTTATAATATGGCCCCAGCCTATTTTTCCTCTTTCATTGTATGTTATCCCCCCTCATGCCTCATGTATTCAATGCTTCAGCCAAACTATGCCACTTATTCCACTTATGGGATACTCTATCTCCCATTCCTTTGCCTTTCTGTCAGTCACCTATCATTGGTCTATAACATATTTTACAACAAATGGTCCACACCAGAGGGGACAAATGTAGCAAAGGGATTGCATATCACCTGCAACACTCCCAAGTGGCAACCAAACCATATTAAGATGTTATTGGAAAATATTTAACAAAATAAATACAATAAGATATAGGTAATATTAATATGTGGTTTTCTAAGGAAATATATATGTGTATACACATACATACATATATACATACATTTTATATACACACACATAGCCTAGGCTATAGGCTTATAGCTTAAAGAAATATATCTATATATGTATTTATATCTCCTTATGGACTGTTTAATGGTCCCTATTCATATTTGAGTTTGATGCCACTAGTCTACATTCTCTATCTCTTAGGAGAGAAACAAAATAGCTTGATGAAAGAGCAGTGAGGTTAGTGTCTTGAAGATCCGAATTCAAATCCTGCCTCAGACATTTACTAGCTCTGTGGCCCTGGGCAAGTCACATAACCTGTTTTCTCATCTGAAAAATGGGAATAGTAATAGCACTGACTTTACAAGATTGTTGTGAAGATTAAAGGAGACAGTATGTGCAAAATGCTTTACAAACCTTACAACTATTTAAATGTCAGATATTTTTTATTATTATTGTTATTGAAACCACAGGCTCCTTTTAAGATTCAGCCAGCTCCTTTCAGAGGCCTTTCCTCATCCCCCTACTTCTTAGTGTCTTTGCTTCCTCCCACCATCTCTTTGTTTTATTCTGTATGTAACCTATATTTACTTTTCTCTGAACATATTGTACCCTCCCCACCTCCTCCACCTCCAGTATAATGTAAAGTGCTCTAGGGCAGAGACTGTCTCACTTTTGTATTTATATTTTCAGTACCTCTCAAAGTGCCCAGCACATAGTGGGTACTTAATAAGTGCTTGTTAATTGATAGAAATTGATATCAAATCACGAGTCCAAAATCACTGTAAAATTGTTTTCACTTGGATTGTAAGTTTTCTTGAGCTGTTTTTTCTGAGTATTGCCTATCTCAACTACACTGTAAATTCCAGAAGGGCAGGGCTCTTAGTCCTCATTTCTCTTTATCTCCCACACTGTGTATGGAATTCAGGGTTCCTCACATGGTGGGAGCCTAATCCCCTGTGTCTGATGGACCCTGGGACCATCATAATTCAACCTATTGGTTTGAAATTGCTGGACTTTGCTGGATCACTGGGTCAGTGCAGTAGGACCCAGATGAGATTTCATTCAATTGCATAAGGCACAAAGTGTGAGGCCTGAGTTAAGGCCTCCCAGGAAGACCCAAGAGTCCTTCTTTTTCTTTTCCCTTTCTCCCTAGAGCTCATGCTTTATTGCTGGAAGGCTCTCTGAGCTGAGCTATGGATGAAAGGGCTCTGATGGCTCCAGCCCAGCTGTTGCCATGGCAACTGCAATATTTGCCAGACCTACACTCAAGATCAGGCTCAGCTCCAAACACAGGAACTACGATTCCCAGAATACTGAGCAGTAAGGGCATCTAGCCTTTAACTCAACCTGGGTAATTCTGACCCCCAGCGTGCTGAGGTCTCTAGGGGGTTAGGTACCACACAGAGAACACGGCACTACTCATGTGAATACATAGAAACAGGGAAAAACACAAGCATATTCAGACACTGTAGGAACGCGCCTATGACTTAGAGATCTTACTGCTAAACATATGCTACAAGGAGGTCAAAGACTGAGAGAAAAGGCCCATTTATTCATAGCAGCACCATTTCCAGTAGCAAAGAATTGGAAACAAATAGACACCCATGAACTTGGGAATGGCTAAACAAATGGCAATATTGTGATTATAGTGGAATATTATTCCACTATAAGAAACAGTTACTATAAAGAATTCTGAATAGCACTGAATGACTTATGTATGACCTGATGAAAAATGAAGTAAGCAGAACCCAGAAAACAATATACACAGTGACTACAACAATGGGAAGGAAAAAATAATAACAAAACGAAACTGAATACTGTCTCAGGAGAATGACCAAGCTTGTCATTGGAGAAGAGATGAGAAAATGTACCATCCTCCCTTCTCTGGAGAGGTAGGAAAATCAGAATGTTGGGGATCTTCTTGTTCAGACTCTTTTAATGTTTGGTTAGTTTTGGTTAATTGTCTCTCCTCCCTCATTTTTTTTTGTTTCATGTTACATTAATAATATTGTTTATCTCCTTATGTACTGTTTAATGATCCCTATTTATATTTGAGCTTGATACCACTAGTCTACGTTCTCTTCTCTGTCTCTTCGGAGAGAGACAATATAACATTATGGCAAGAGTAGTGAGGTTGTTAGTGTCTTGAAGATCCAAATTCAAATCCTCCTCATACATTTACTGATATTTTAATAATATGATGATAATAGTTAACGTTTATGTAGTACTTATTATGGGTCTGGTACTGTGCTAACTGCTTTACAATTATTATCTTATTTGATACTCACAACAGCCCTGAGGTGCTATTATTATCCCCATTTTATATAGGAGGAAAGAAGTGACTTTCCTAGGGTAACACAGTAGGTGTCTGAGGCTGGATTTGAACTTGTTCTCCTGACTCTAGTGAAGTTTACAAGGGATGGTCCTTTGGTAGGGGTTGGAAAAGGATCTATCTGCAAATGAAAGTGATATAAAAACCAAATATATCAGCATAAAATTTCAAAAGGCATATGAATGCTGAATATGAAGAACATAGGGAAGTATGAGAAGACGTATATATAGAGAGAGATAAAGTCAACAAGCAGAACCAGGAAAACAATACACCCAGTGACTACTACCATGTAAAAGGAAAGAATTAAAAAAATAAAAGAAACTGAATGCTCTGTAATTATGATTGTCAAACTTCAACCTGGAGAACAGGAAATTGAGGAAATAGACCTCACTCTCCTTTAGAATATGGGAGATTTTGGGTGTGAAACTAGACACCATGGATATATTGATTAGTTTTGCTACATTATTGCTTCATTCTTTCTAATTCTTTGTTTTAAAGGGATGACTTGTTGGAGGTGAAAGAAATATATTTTGTTGTTGCTCAGTTGTTTTAGCTAATACACACATTCCTTATTACATCACCTGTAATGGCTTCCCACGTTGGAGGGGAAGGAAGGAGCCGGGGTTGGGAGAGACCTACGTATACCTATGCATAATATATAATATACATACATATGCCACATACTAGGAAATGAAAATGATGTAAAAACAAAAGGCAATAAAAATAAAAACACTGTAAAATAGATGAATTGCTACATAAGTGGAAGGATTTATTCTTTTAAAGAGAATCGCCTGCAACATCCTCCCTGCTCTCTTCTCCTCTGCCAAACTGTGGCTCCCTCATCCTTTCAGATTCAATTCACATTTCCTTTCCTCTCTCTTATCTCTGTTTCCTCATGGGTAAAATGAGGGGGACTAGACTAGATGATCTCTGAGATCTCTTTCAGCTCTAACATTCTGTGTTCTATGATCCTATGATCCTTCCCCAGGCTAATGGAGTCCCCCTAAATCCCTTAGCACTTATGCATTCAGGCAGTACTACACTGTTTTACCCTCTTAATAAGTTGCCATGTTATTTTCCCAAAGTTCTTCAGCAATATTTTTTTTTCCTTGGAGGGGAGGGTCAAGAGTATTCTGGATCCAGCTCAAATCATTTGTTAAGGAAATTGCAAATGCTACAAATCAGGGTTTGATTTATTGTTTTGTTGATGGTCTAGATTTAAGAAAAGGGTTAACAGTGCAGATTAAACTTATAAGTGTGTATGCAATATTATTTTCTTCCAGAAGGCCTGGTTGTTAAATATTTACAATCACACCCCTGTAATGCTCTACAAACAATGTTTGAGCTCTGCAAGAGTACAATAGAAACTAGATGGTGCAATGGATAGAGCACCAGTCCTGAAGTTAGGAGTATCTGAGTTCAAATACAGTTTCAGACACTACTTGCTGTGTGACCCTGGGTAAGTCACTTAACTCCCATTACCTCCAAAAAAGGAGAGAGTGCAATAGAAAGCTCCAGAAATGAGGTCCTTAGCAGACTGGAGAGTTAGCGACTGGAGGCTGATAATCATTTTTTTTTTAAATTAGCTGCACTTACATACTGCTTTAAGATTTGCAAAATGCCTTACCTTCAGTATCTCACCTGAACTTCACAGCACCCCTGGGAAGGGGGGAATTTGAGCTGGAATTTCTTTAGGGAACTCCAGGTGAGGAAACTTCCTCTACCAATGCAGAGAGGCAATTGTTCTGCAACTGACAATCTTAACTACTGAAGGAAAGCAGGAAGTCATATGAATTGCCCAGGATCATACAACCAGTTTGTATTAAAAGCTGGAACTTTTTACTATGCCTTCCTCAAAAACAACTCCCTCTTTTCTGAAATTTTTTAATGTATATGCTTCATTTCAGGATCATGGGATTTAGAGCCTGATGAGAGTTTGGAAAATCTAATCCAACTCCCACACTTCAAAAAAAATAGCAAATTGATGCCAAGAAAGGGGACAATCAAGATTATTATCATTATCTTTAATAATAGTAGCTAATATTTTATAGCTTTTTAAGATTTGCAAAGTACTTTCCAAATATCTCATTTTATTTTCACCCAACCTCGGAAAGTGAGTTCCATTATTATCCCAATTTTACAGATGAGGAAACTAAGGCAGATGTTAAGTGACTGGCCCAGGGTAACACAGCTAGCAAATGTCTGAAGTCCAGTTTTGAGCTGTTATTCCTGATGCCAGAATAAGAGCTAGGATTATGAATCCTATGACTCAAAATCTTATGTTTTCTCCATTACATCACCTGTAATGGCACCCATGGAGGAGGAGGGAGCCGAGGTTGAGACAGACCTCTTTTCTTTTTCCCCTCTCCTTTCAGCCCTTTTCAGAACAGAGTCCCAGACAGTGGTCTGAGTGGGCTTTTATTTTTAACCCAGTGATAAAAGAAAGGCTCTCATCACTGACCACAAATATGTGCATAGCGTTGCACGGATTTTTTGTCTCCTGTTTCTTACAGTAGTTCTGTAGGAGCACAAGGACAGTACACATGCGCAGCACACGTGTTTTCTCTTACACGCGTTCTACAGCACACATGTCCTGTAACACAAAGACTGAATGACTGCACATAACGTTGGTAGCACCCATGTCGTGAAGCACACCCACAGCTAGCCTGACTGCCATTCTAAGAGAGAGGGTGCCGCGGGATAAGACTGCTGAATGCTCTAAGCAGCCAAGACGGGAGTGGGGGTCTCTAACATGCGATCTTGGCCCCGGGCTTGGGGACCTAGTGTTGTTAGCATGGTCTAGGATAAACGCTTCTCATGTGAAATGAGGCGCAAAACGCCCAACAGAGTACTGAGTGGGGAAGTGGGGGAGGGAATCAACAAGGGGTCAGGGGCGGGAGTGAAAACTGAGGGCATCACTCCCTCCCCTACTCTGCCTCCGACTTGGCAAAGGGAGAGAGGGAGACGGAGAAGGGGGAAGAGACAGAGAAAGAAACAGAGACACACACAGACACACAGCAGAGACACATAGATAGAGAGACACACAGAAAGACAGGGACAGAGAGAGACAGAGATAGAGACAGAGACAGAAAGATAGACACAGACACTGAGTCAGAGACAGACACAGAGAGACAGAGACAGAGACTGGTTGCTGGGGGCCTCTGAGGCTGCTCCCAAAGTAAAGTAGTTTCTTTTCTTTCATGTCTATGTTTGCTCAGAATCTTCCCTAGGGATTTACTTCCTGGGAACCTAGCCTAGGGAGGAAGATGGAGATCCAGAGGAAGTTGGAGACCAAGGAAGCAAGAGGAGGAGAGGGAGAGAATGGAAGGAGAGGAATGGGAAAGGAGAGGATAAGAAGGGAGAAAAGGAAACAGAGGAGGAGGGGAGAAGAAGAGAGAGGAAAAGAGAGGGAAGAGAAAAGGAGAGAAGAGGATAGAAGAGGAGAGGAGAACCAGCAAGAGAAGAGGGAAAAGTCAAGGAGGGGAAGGGAAAAGAGAGAAGAGGAAAATGAAAGTTGAAAAAGTGATGTGGTTTAAAGAATGACTCTTGTTTTTGGCTCTCCCCCATTCCCTGCAGGAGCCTCTTCCACCCTAATTTCGTACTACCCCTCACCTCCAGGAAGGAACCAGGTGGGATGGGTAGCCAAAGCTTCATGGACTTCTGCAAGGTGCTTGCCCCAGAGGGTCTTTCCACAAGAAGAAAATATCGCCCACCCCCTCTCTCTTGCTTCCATTTGCAATGTTAATGTTTTATGATGAGTCAACTCTTGGTGAAACTTCTCCATGAGATGGTACCTCAGGTGGGCCCAGTGATTGATGGAGATACCCTGAACATCATTAGATCATGGCCTTAGTACTGAGGAATATAGTTACAATTACCCTCCAGTTTCCAGGAATAGACTAGGAGTTATGGGAGGGGGTGGCCTCCATAATATCTCCCTCCCCCTAAACCCTGACTGTCTCTAGGGAAGTGGAAATTATTAAGGAGAACAGATTCTTCTATTAGCTCCATCCTCTCTTCCCTCGGTTTCTCTGTCTGTCTCTTGCCCCTCTTTCTTTTGTCTGCCGACTCCTATCTCCATCTTTTCTTCCATCAATTTAATTTTCTTCCTTCTCCTTTCAGAACTGCAAAGACTAGATGCTTCTACTTCCCTGTCTATAATGGAGCTCGGAGCTTAAAGGAGCCTTTCACTGGGTTGGGGGTAGGGGTGAGCATGGATTGGAGGAAAAAGGAGAAGTGGAGGAGGTCAAAGGGGAGAGAGAAACTTGGGAAAGAGCTGGGATGGGGGAGGAGAAGGAAGAGTAAACAAGGATGAGTGGGACCTCACTGGGTGGGGCTGGAGGCTAGGCAGTGGGGGCAGTGAGTACAGTCTGGAGGGGAGTGCTGAAGCAGGGTAATCTAATCAGGTGTGAGTCATAAAGATCACTCACTCCCCTCTGCACATTACAGGCCCAAGAAATTACATTAATTTGAAGAGGGTGTAAAATCCACGGAGAATTCCCCTTCTCTCCACAGCACATGCAAAGATAAACTGTCTTCAGCTTCCAATATGATCTTACAACAGCTTGTCAGTGACAAAACAGCCTCAAATCCTCCCATTTATCAAACGGCCAATCCTGTTAGCAGCTTAAAAGAGACATAATTACCTGCGGCCCTTTCTGTGATTCTTTATACCAACACAGCTTCCTGCTCCCTTGGCAGCTTTCCAGAATGTGAGCTCAGAATTAATCCCCACGGAGGGGTGAGTTTTGAAGATGTTGGTCCAAGGGACCTTGGTATAAGGACTGTGGACTGTGTACCAGGTGGCTGTGGACTTCACCAGTCCATGGAGTGGCGGATGAGAGGCTTGTTGATGTAGGACAGAAGGTCATGGAATGAGGGTCTCAGTGAAGCTCTTTTGTTCTCAGAGAAGCAGGTGCCTGAGGGTGGGACAGTGGCTGAAGTAGCTGACTCGGGGGCTGGATCTGAACCAGGTTCCCTCCCCACCCCCCATTACAGGGAGGTAGATGGAAGTCCCGGCTAACAAGGTTACCAGTTCTGGGAAGGAGAGGTGTGGAAAGAAGCGGGGGAATTGCTTTTCATAATGTGCTCAACAGGAATGGGGGCAGCTGGCAGACAGCATTGCCAAATCAAATAGGCAGGATTACGTTTGGATTGTAGATGGGGAGAGAAAACCCTCCAGGAAAAGTCACATCCTAGAGAATGCTCAGGGGATAAGCTCTGTGGAAGTAACCTTTTCCTTCAAGAGAGAGCCAGACTCTCAGCAAAGAGGATTCTCTCTGATTGTGGGAATTGGCAATCATTTGTACAACCTCAGCTTACCCCACAAAGACTTCTTTTCTCAATGCTAGGATCATAAACATTAGAGCTCGCAAGGGAGATTAGAAATTAGCCCAACCCATTTTGCAGATGAAGCCTAGAAAAGCGAAGCGTCTTGCTCCAAGTCACACAGGCAGTTGTGATGGCTTTGGAAGGGACCAGAGAGAAAAGGCCTCGGGGCTTCCTTTTCAGTGCTAACTTTGCTACACTCTGCTTCCAAGAGGGGCAAGTAGCAAAACATCTCCCTCTTTCCCTGTCTCCCCTGTGCCTCTGATACCCCACTCTTCTCCATGTTTCTACCCATTACTCCCACTGCCTCTTTTCCCTCTGTTCCCTCTACTTCTCCTTCCATCCTTCCTAACAGGTGGAGGGAGGGAGTGGAGAAGAGAAGGCTTTCTTGTAAAAGGGGGCATCTAATCATTTTCAAGCGATTTAGGGAGACAGTGAGACAGACAGAGGGAGACAAAAAGAGAAATGAATTTTGAAACATGGTTTATTTAACAATTGTGGCCAAATCCTGCTGAGAAAAAAGGACAGGATTAGCTGCCCTTGGTGAAGTCATAGAAATTCTAGGCTCATCCTTACCCTTCAGTTCCTTTCCTCTTCCCCTACGAATACCCTAGCTTGAACCTCTTCCTTCCTTTCTCCTGGGCCTGGCTCCCTGACGAGAGGCTCTTTTCTATACTCTATAAAATCTTCAGAGCATTCATCATTGGGGTAGTGATTCGTCAAAGGCCTGAACAGTCACAGTTTGGCATCCAATCGATTGGTGAAGAATGGAAAGGACCCCTGTTTGCCTCCTTTCCCTGTCCCCCACCATCAATCTGCCCCAAAGTAGTTGTAACCCAATACTAGTGCAAAGGTTTCAGGGCCCCTGAACCCTGAGAGTCACTAGCCCTTATGCATCCCTCCCCTCTGAGGAGGAGTGGGGGGGAACTTACACCTTCTCTGACTTCTTTGGTGGTATTTTAAGGTGAGGAAGTACCAGCTCTATTAAATGCAATCAATACTTGGCACAGAAGAAGCTTCCCTTCTCTGAGACATTTGAAATCTGGTCAAATCATTTTGCCCCAATACAAAGTAATTTATCAATTTCAAACCCACCTAATCAGCAGAGCCTATGTTGTCCCATCTCCTGCCTTAAAAAACACACTCATAAGGGAATCCTAAGCAAACTTTTAGCAGCATTGGACACTCAGCCAATGTGGCCTCCCTTGTCACCCTCCATCCCTACCTACATCTAGGGACAATAGAATATGCCCAGGGCTGAGCCCTCAGGCCTGCAGCATCATGCTCACCATTCCAAGGACTAGCTGTGTGTATTGAGCCAAATAAGGTTCCCCAAGTAGGTGTCTCTGCTTTGCTGTTAGGCAAAACAGCCCAGCCACGGTGCTTTCTCTTTACACAGTGGCTTATCAGAAGAGCCCTACACTCTCCATTTCCCAGCCAGACTCTAGAACTAAGGAACAGGTTTAGGATCCTGTGGGAGTGGTGAGGAAGGATCCAAGGGAATTCAGAGCAAAGACACAGTGTGGGACCCATGCATGGCCTTTCTCTCAGGATTTGGACATAACCTCAAAGTTAAGGGGAGTTTGTTGGAATATTACTTAAGAAAACTGGTGCAAATGTTGTCACATTTCCTCCCGACTACAATGACCTGTTTCTTTTTCTGTCACTGAAGAGAATATTTATCTCAGTCTGCGGTTCTTCACTTTTCTGTGTTATGGAACCCTGTACAACTTCATAAAGACTTTGTATCCCTTCTCCCAGTAATGTTTTTAAGTGCATAAGATCAAATAAAAAATATTACAAAGGAAACTAATTATGTTGAAATGTGGTTTGCAAAATATTTTTTTTAAAAGAAATCAAGTTCACAGACCCCACATTAAAAATTTCCTGGGCTAAAGGGAGATTATGACATCTTTGCAAGCCACACCGACTCCAAGACAGCTAACCAAAGCCCTCACCTGTCTATTCAATTGCTGCCTTACCATGACATTTTGACCCACCTGCGCCCATGCCCAGATAGTTCAATACCCTGAAAGAGCAGTCTCTCCCTCCCAACACTTCACACCTTCCAGGATCTGTGCTTTCATTGAAGACCATAACCCCTCTGTAACTTGCAGGCAGTTGGTAAGAGTTTGTTGTGACCACCCTGGTAATAAGCTTCTCCACTTAGCTAGGCTGAGTCTCAGAGGCCAGACATGAATTCTTTCATTGAGCTGCCATTCAAAGTCTTTCCAGACTGGTAGGACTTGCTAGAGTTTGTGCTTCCCTGGCATAACCTTCAAGAACTCAGGTCCATTTCTGTGTCACAATAAAGTATCAGAGTCAAACGCTTCCCCAGTGCCCAATCAAAATTCTCCCAACTACTGTGCGCCTGTTGTCTCTTATCTAAGTGACTCTTCTCAAAGTTAGCACACCGGTCTGTCTGCAGCCTGGGATGACACCAAAAGCAAGTCACCTTTATGTCACTAGGAGTGATTTATAAAAAGTATTAATGTGGTGGAGTGAAAATAGCAGCAGAATATCTGGTACACGGTCCTGGTTCTACTCCTTATTAGCTATATAATCTTGTGCAAATGACTTCAACTCTGCTTCACACTATCACATATGTCTGTATCCCTCTTCTATTCATCATACCTGTGCTTCAGGGCCCAATTCAAGTTTCAAGTTCTCTGTGAAACTACCTGATCACCCTAACTCAAAATGGTTCCTTCTTCCTGAGGAAGTCATATCGTGGCCTATGAATAGACAGGCACACTGATACATTGTTAGTAGAGCTGTGAATTGGTTCAATTATCCTGAAAAACAGTTTGGAATTTTGCAAACAAAGGGATTAAAATACCCATATACTCTGACCCCAAAATTCCTAGGAGTATTCCTCAAGGTCATCGACAAAAAGAAAGGCTCCATCTGCAATAAAATATTTATAGCAGTGTTTGTGTGGTAACAAAGAGCTAGAAGCAAATTCCACTGATTTGGGAATGGCTAAACACATCATGGTATGTAGATGCACTGGAATATTTCTGTGTTTTAAAAAAACAAATATGATGATTACCAAGAAACATAGAAAAACTTCTATGAACTGATTCAAAGTGAAATAAGCTCAGGAAAACAATTTGGAACTATCCCTCTCAAATAACTAAAGTGTATATCCTTTGATCTGTCAATATCAACACTAAGCCTATCCCCAAAGAGATCAAAGAAAGAGGAAAAATACCTATATGTATTTGTAGCAGCTGGTGGCAAAGAACAGAAAACTAAGGAGATTCTCATTAATTAGGGAATAGATAAACAAATTATGGCATATAAATGTAACAGAGTTATATTGGGTCATAAGAAATGGCAAAACAGACTTATTTCAGAGAAAACTGAGTAGACTTGGATGATACAGAATGAAGAGAGCTACTTCACTACTATGTGCCTATCACATAATAGGTGCTTACTCAGCTTTATTGATTGATTGATCATAGCCAGGAGAATGTTTTATACAACACTATGAAGGAAAAACAACTTTAGAAGACTTAAAAATCCTGATCAGTGTAATGGTCAATAGTGACTCCAAAGGATCAGTGCTGAAGCATGTTATGTTGCCCATTTTCTGACAGGTGATAGATTCAAGATGCAGAATGAGACATACATTTTAGGCCATGGTCAATGTGAGAATTTGTTTTGCTTGACTATATATATTCATTATAAGGGCTTTGTTTTTCTTTTTTTCCAGTGAGGATAAGAAGTAGGAGGGAAAGAAAATAAATGCCTGTTTTAATTAGAAAAAAGTATAACAAAGCAAAATTTGAAAACAATAAATCAAAATTAAGTAAACAGATATGGGGAAATTATATATACAATGATTACAACAATATAAAAGGGAAAAAAACCCCAAAACAATGGAAATTGAAAGTTTCAAAATATAAAGAATTAAGTTTGGTTCCAAAGTAGAGATATGAGCAGATATTTCCTCCCTCTTCCCCTACTCTTACCTACTCAACTAAGCCTTTACAGAGATGGGGTACGTGGTTATGAAACCTATAATGTAACATTGGATTTTTTGACATATTGATCAGTTTTACCCATTTTCCCCCTTCCTCATCTTTTTTTTGTTTGAAAATACTGTTTATAAGGAATTGCTCTTGTGGAGGTGAGAGGCATGCAGAAAAAAAATCTAGGTGAATATAAAAGCATATCAATGAAAACTCCTTTTGAAAATGTCTTACTATCTATACTATTCATCTGACCTTTTGAAAATGTCTTACTATCTATACTATTCATTTGACCTGTCATTAGTTATAATTCCTTAAAATTCCATCTTTTCCAGTGCCTTTTAACTCTAATTCTTTCCCATGTCATCACCTCTCCTCTGGCTACACTCTCCTCCTTTTCCTACCTCCATCCCTTGGTGAGTCAGTTTAACTCCACACTATCAATCTCTTTTCCTTTTGTGCTCTTTCCCTGTAATATCATCAATTCACGTGAATTTAGTTATCATTTCTATGCAGATAATTATCAGATCTATATACAACTCTAGTGTCTCTCCTGAGCCCCAGTCCCATATCACCAACTGCTTGTCAGACATTTCAAAACAGAGGTCCTGTAGGCATCCCAAACACAACATGTCCAAACTAGCATTAATTATCTTCCCCTCCCAAATTTTCCCCTCTTCCCAACTTTCCTATTACTGTTAAGAGTACTATCTCTTTCCAGTTATCCAGGCTTATAACAACATTTTTAGCCTAGACTCCTCACCCTTATTCACTCCACATACCCAAGCCATCTCATCTTCTGCTCCCAGTTAGTGTCTTGCTTCTGAGATTTTTTCTTCATGCTGTATGTATTATGCATGCACATAGTTATTTACATGTTGTTCCTCCCCATTGGAGGAAGTCATTTAAAAAATATTAGGATGCCCATAATTTCACACTTCGCTGGAGGTTTGGAGCCCCAATCCCTCCTTTTTCCCCACCTCGGACCCAAGGTATTGTCAGTGACAACCCTGTCTGTTTCACTCCTGGGTTACCATCAAAGGTGATGTCTACTCTGAGGGAGAGGTTGTTGTTCCAATTTGGATTCTCTCCACAAGGCTAGAATGCTCCAGAGAAGTGAGGGATGCACATCTGTAAATTGAAGATACAAAGCAGAGAACTTTGGATTTCTCTGCTGGAGGGCAGAGGAGACCTTTTCTGGGTTAACCAAAGAGCACTGAGAAATCAATCCAGCAGAGAAACAACCTGGAGCAGTGGAAAGATTCCCAGCCTGGTGGGTGTGGATTTAAATTTCCTATAGAGTATTTTCTGTGTCGTCTCTCATCACCATAATATTTACATCAAATGCAAAAGGCCTCCTCTGAATAGAACCCCGAGGTTGTAAATGCCAAATCCAAGAATGTCAGGAAATGCAAAAGATCAGGTTCTTAGAGCAGCATTAACTCTCTTTTGCTTCCTACTTTCCTTACCAGCTTCGGGTTTGGACTCTGGAGAGAGGCTCTGGAAAGTGCTTTGAACTCACTGGAAGATGAAAAAGAACTTGAGTATCACATCATGGTTTCATCTTTGAGGCATTGGCAACAAAATAGAATCCTATGAAACAAAATGGTTTTGTGTGATATCTGATATAGAGGAAGTTACACAGCTTCACTTTTACAGAAGGACCCATCTATTGTTGCTGTTGTTGCTTTGGTTTTATTTTATTTTATTTTATGTTTTTTGAAGAGGACCAGTGATATTACAGGTGATGCCTTGACTTGCACATGAATTGGATTTTATTGAGGTAAAGTTGTATAGTCTTCAGCCTCACTTTCTTTTCCAGGATCATCAAAGTCTAGTGGTAGGACAAAAGTCAACATGACTGATGGCCCAGGACACAGTAGATAACCTTGGCATCTTTGATGTCTGACCGAGCTGTAAGTCCCCCACAGCACCTGCTTCAGCTGCCTTCATGACCATTGGAACAAATCATTCTTATCCACCCCATTCCACTGGAAAAAGTTTTCATGTACTTGGTAGGTATCCCCTTGATTCACTGACAGGCTTGGGGCCTGTCAATTCCCCTCAACCAGGGTAAGCCTGTCTGCCAAGATGGTAGGGTGTGACCACTGCATGTGCTGCAGCTTCTTGGGGCCACAGGTGGGAGTTGGGTGAACGCAGACACCAAAGGTGTATGAGCAGCCTTGGAAAGGGCTCAGTAAGCCCTTACACCAGAGGTGCCAGTCCTCCCTCAACACCCCATATGCCCCAACAAATCTATATCTGATACATGGAGGGTCAAATGGACAATTTCCAATCCAATCAAAAGACACTGAGTCCAGAAACCTGGCTACTTGCCCAGTGTCTGCCTAGCTTCTCATGCTGGTCCAGTGAACTATTTGTGTGGTCACACAGCTGAGTTCTGAGTTGATATATACAAAGATTATTCCTTTGTCTTGTCCCTTCCTATGGTTTCATCTTTAGAAGGGATCTTTTTGAGAAGGGAAAAAAAGAGGAAGAATTCATCACTGTATAAGAGTCTGTCACATAAAACAGAGATATTTCAAACAGGGTGGACCCATTTTTGACTATTGTCAAACCAGTCTGTTATTTCCCCCGAATAAACACTTCCTTGTCTTCTGTCTATGCCTTTTCTCACCTCTCACAGCCTTGTATGTAGAATGTCCTCCCTTCATCTAATTGCTGGCTAAATTCCTACTCACCCTTTAAAGTACAACTCATAATCTATCCACTTCATGAAGGCTTCTTTAATCAGGAATCAGTCAGTAATAACCTTCCCTCTCAGATGCATGTTTTACAATCTCTAATACACTTATTAATCACTCAACAAGCATTTATTAGGCACTTACAATGTGTCAGACACTGTGGGAAGAACTAGGAACACAAAGAAAAGCAAAAATGTCCTTTATCACTTATTATTTGTGCATTACAGTCACCTGTGTTTCTCACTCTCCTACTAGACCATAAGCTTTGTGAGATCATCATAAATTGCCTTAACAAACTCTGTCTCCTCTACAGCCTAACACCATGTGAGGCACATTGAAGGTATTTAACACATACTTGTCAAATGAAAGAATGAATAACACAAACTACTTTTCTTCATTTCCCATTAGCTCAAATCTAACCCATCCTCAAGTCTTCTTATTATTACAAATATCTGTCCACTCTGCCTGCAAAACAAAGTCACCATTGTGGCTCCTACTCGTACTTGAATTCTTTTTATGCTTCTCACACAGCCACAATAACCATCTCTCAACTTCCATGCAGCTCTGTGTCTCATAATTAGGATCTGCAATTTTGCCAACTAAGGGATCTGCCTGCATCAGATCACAAAATCACAAACTAAGACTTTGTAGAGATTCACTAAGGAGTTGCCTGAGGCAAATGGAGATTAAGTGTTTGCCTTGAGTCACAGTTAGTAAATGTAGGGTTCAAAGGTAGTACTTGAACCTAGGTCTTCCTGACCCAAGCTTAAGTCATAAAACACCACCAGCCTATTAGACATTTCCAACTGGATGTCCCATAGGCATTTCAAACTCAATATGTTCAAAACAGAGATCATTCTCCCCCCACACCCTATTTCAGCCCCAACCCACCCCATTTATTCCATATTCCCTATAATATCATCTTTCTAGTCACTGGACACAACTTACCTTTGCAGTCTTATTAAAGATTACTCCCTTTTACATGTTTTATTGTCCAGTCAATCTAGCCTGTCCTAAGAAATAAATGTCAGCGGCAGAGCCAGTGACCATGAAGTTTCCAGGGAATGGCTTCATATCCACTAGACTAGCCCTTAGGGGACAGGGTGTATCATGCTCTCTCCTGCCCTCTTTCTTCCCATAAAGGACTTGATGAGGTTAATTAATTGCTTGTAAGAATTCTTTGGAAGAGAAAGTGCTACAGAGCTCACTGTGCCATTAGCCTGCAGGCTCCTCCTAGAAACAAAGATCAAAAGTCTTGTCCACCTAAAATAGGGGAGAGCAGGAGGGAAATAATAGAGCAATGGGGTGGGGAGGGGCAAAGGAAGGAGAAGACAAACTAAGCCAGGAAGAGAGGGATGTGGGATTTGGGGAAGGAGGAAACTAACAGGGGAGGAGAGAGATAGAGGAAGGGAAAAAGGAAACACCTCTGGAGAGCTTGAAGTGAGGACAATATGCATCAAGAAGAAAGAAATGTGTGACCACATTCTAGGAAGAGGGGAGGCTTGGATGCCTACATTCCCAATAAAGTGGTTTTCCTTTAGGAGTTATTTAGAGATTTTGTCTTCTTCACTCCTCCTTCCTAGTAAGCTTGCAATTCCATTCAACAAACACTTATTAAGTGTTCTAAGTGCATTGTACAAGGCTGCAGGAGTGGTGGCAGTGGTGGTTGTTTCATGATTTCCTCATCAGCCTAGGAATTCCCAGAGGGCAAGGACTGTGCTTTCTCCATGAAACTTAGGGCTCGCGAAGAGAAGGGACAATGTTTCTTTTTTTTTCTCGTATTTGCACAGTCAGCCTTTATTAAGCACCTACTATGTGCCGGGCTGTGTGCTAAGAAAGGTAAAAAAAAAACCCCTAATAACCCCCAAACACAAGGGGTCTTTGTTCTCAAGGGGTTCACAGTCTAATGGGAGAGACAACAAATAAACAATTATGTAGAAATAAGATATACACAAGATGAATTGGGAGTAGTCTCAGAGATAAGAACCAGGGAAGGTTACATAGGACTTTTGCTGAGACTTGAAGAAAGGCGGGGAAGCAGGCAGAGAAGAGGGAAAACATTCCTCGTTTGGTGGTCAGTCAGTGAAAACTTTGGGAATTGGGAGAGAGAGAGACAATACCTATACTGGTTATGGAGAAAACAGCTGGGATTTTTCTTCCATGTCTTCCTCAAAAGTTTTGGTGCCCTAGACTAGTCCTTTCGTACCTCAACCTCTTCACAAATCCAGAGACCTTCATGCTTCCATCACTTAGGTCTTGAGGTCAGTTTTCAATCCACAACCCCCCCCCCCCCAGACAAGGTCAGTGCCATTTCAGACTGAAGTGTATGTTGTGGCTCCCTCCACCCCATCAAAATTTGCACTCAGTGGGAAATAGTTGGTCAGGACTGGGGAAAGAGATTGGTAATACAGAGGGAGAAAAAGATTAAATTACTTTTCTGGGTGCTGACCAAGGTCCTGAACCATCCTACTTTCCTTTTGCAGTGTCCTTTGCAGAGGACACACTCATCCCCAACGTGCACCCAGGTTGACCTTGTAGCCATTCACACTGAGCTCGGTAAAAGAGCTGGGGCAGCTAGGTGGTGCAGTGGATAGAGCACCAGTGCAGGAGTCAGGAGGACCTGAGTTCAAATCTCACCTCAGACACTAGCTGTGTGACCTTGGGCAAGTCACTTAACCCCAATTGCTTCATCCTGGCTCATCTCCAGTCATCCTGATGAATATCTGGTCACTGGATTCAGATGGCTCTGGAGGAGAAGTGAGGCTGGTGACCTGCACAGCCCTTCCTCACTCAAAACAAAGTTAATTGCAAGTCATATCATTATTTCTCTGATGGCATAGTCTTCTTCAGCAACAAAGGATGAACACACACACAGTAAGACAGCTGGTCAGATAGATCATGAGTCCTGAGGAAGTTAGAAGTCAGACATTCCCATGGAAGTTACAGCCTTCCCCCTTCTCTAAGAGCTTCCTGAGACAGAAGGTATCAGAAAGAATAGTTTTATCACAGCAGGAAAAAGCCTCAGGCATCATCCAATCCCCTTATTTTATAACTGAGGAAACTGAGGTCAATTAAGTGACTTGCCTAAAGTCACAGAGTAAGTAGCAGAAATGGAATTCAAGACCAGGTTCTCTGGCTTTGAATTCAGTGCTTTTGCTGCTATATCATGCAATACAGTGTTTTGAGCCAAATAATGATCCTTGATATTTATATAGTGTTTTAAAGCTTGCAAAACACTTCATATACATCATCTAATTTGTATTATATTCTTTTACATATGCTCACACATAAGCAATATACATACACCAGATCTAGAACACAGAAAAGTGAATTCCAAGTTCAGGAACTCCAAGCTTGAGCAACAAAACAATATTTATTTATTCATTTATTTACTTACTATGTAAACAGTATCAAGTATGTACCATGAAGGCCCAGGTACTGTGGAGGAAACAAGGTATGTGTTATGGACGATCCCTGTCCTCAAAGAGTTTGCTCTCTTTTTGGGCAAATGGCACTAAATTAGTACTGAACAAGAAAGGCTCTATAGAATTAAAGGTCAAATTGTGTGTCATGGACAGCAAATGCTGTAGGAGTTCAGAGAAGAGAGCGAGATCTCTGGGGACTGGAGTGGTCTGGGAAAGCTTTATGGAGAATGCTTATTGACTTAGGTGACTCTTCTCCTCCCACTCTTTCCCTTGGCTAAGTAGGTGACAAGTCAGCACCTTGTCACTGACACCTCTCCTGTCAAGGCTGCTGGCAGAGAAGGAAGACTTGCTCTAATGAGGGGAATAAAGAGCTGAGTTTCTCTCTCTCTCTTCATGTCCCTACCCCACAATAAGCCTCCGGCAGAGGGGCTTAGAAAGGGAGAGAGTCCCTGCACCTTGACCCCTGGGGGAAGAGCAGAGCTGGATTGAAAGACAGTTGGCTCCTCTGATGAACAAGAGGAGTTGAAATCCTCTGTGTCATGATCTTCCACCCCCAAATCCCCTGTGTCCTGATCCTCCCTCCCCAAATCTCCTGTATCATGATCCTCCGCCTCAAATCCCTTGTTTCCTGATCTCCCCCCCCCCCCCCCCCGCCCCAGATGACTTGACTCCAGCTGCCCGCTGGCTCCCAAGCCTCCCTCCCCCAGATCCTCAGCTGTGAGGTAGTGGCAAGAGGATTGGATTTGGAATTGGGAAATGGGTTTGGATTCGGGCTAGCAACGTGACCTCAGGCAAGTCACTTGACCTCTGGGAGCCTCAACTTCCTCATTTGTAAAATGAGAACAATATAAATTGCACAGACCCATAAGGTTGTTGTGAGGAAAAAACTTTATAAAGCTTAAAACTATATAAGTGTGAAATGTTATTATTATTAGTCCTAGCAGTTAGCCTGTGGAGGTGCTGGGCTGCTTGAGTCAGAACTGCTAATGAATCCATCTGCATTAGCTGCTGATGCACCACTGGGCATCAGGGAACTGTTCTCTGCAGAAACAGCAGTGGACAATGTGCAAGAATAAAACCCCCCTACATCAAGCCCTTTCTGAATGAGAGACCATCCTTCAAACGGGGAGCCTGCTCCCTGCCCCCTGCTCCCTCTGCTTCTGGGGAGCGCTTGCTGAGATCGAGAGAGTCAGCCGCTAGCCACCCCCTCTCCACAGTCCTTCTTGCTGGCCCCGGGGACACCATTAAGTGGATATAGTGAAAGCAAACACGATGTCAGGTTCATGCCCACAGCAGTTTTTCCCCCAATTCAGGAGTCCTGGTGGTGATTGGCGGTGGCAGCTTCTTCCAGAGCTGATTAGCATACGGGAGCTGTTGTGGCGGGAGCTCATCTCCTTCTCCAGCCTTTTGTCAGGCAAATTTGGGGGTGGTGGGGAGAGGAGAGAGAGAGAGAGAGAGAGAGAGAGAGAGAGAGAGAGAGAGAGAGAGAGAGAGAGAGAGAGAGAGAGAGAGACTGAGAAACTGCCACACGGCAGTGGACAGTCATGGACATCACTTGTCAGACCAAATTCTCAGGCGCCACTACCATGTGGCTCTTTTTTCACTTCTCTTCCTGGGTAATTAAGGATAAGCTCAGGGGAACCCTTTGCTGACTTAAAGCCCATCTCCAACGTAGAGAGCGTACCACCCTGGCAAAGCGATCAGGGTTGGGAGGTGTCAGGGGAGCAGAGACTGCTCTGGGATGGGAGTGGAGAGGCAAGGGGAGGAGGCAGAGAAACAGGCTGGGAGAGAGGAGGGAGGGAAAAAGAGGAAAAGCAAGCAAGCTCATCAGCCACTGAGAGCTGAGAGAGAAACCATGATTTGTCTGAATCCAAAGGGGAAACTGTGGATGTGGTGATGATGACATTTCCCACTCTCTGCCTATGCTTCTTCTCCAACCCAGGGGAGATAAAAAGGTTATTAGGGGATCATAGGGAAAGAACAAGCCCTAGGGACTCTGAATCCTGCAATTTGGGATGAAGCATGAGCTCACCATCCCCTGATGATATGCCTACAGAGCATTTCCCGGCTTAGGACTGTCAGGCTAGTCTTTCCTTTATACTCCCAATTCAGGACCATAGTTTCCAACTCACCAGATCCAACAATAACTTTTATGTATTGTTTTAATGTTTGCAAAACACTTCATGCGCATTAAATCATTTGATCCTCACAACAACCCTGGGAGGTAAATTCTATTGTTATCCCTATTATCCCCATTTCATAGAGGAAGAAACTGAGACTGAAAGAGTGACTTGCCCTAGATCATACAGCTAGTGAGTGTCTGAGGTAGGACTGGAACTCGAGCCAGGTCCAGCACTTTATTCATCATTAAGGCAGCTTGGTGGCTTACTGGACAGAGTGCAGAAGACCTGTTGTAATGCCTACTTCTATATATAGCCTAAATCAAGGTTTGCCCTTTAAACACCACATACAGTCAGGAATCACCAAGCATTCACAGTTGGTCTCTCTCCCATTTCCTTTTTCTCTGTTTCACGACATCAAGCATGGCTTCTAAGCTCCATTCTACCTTGATGAAATCTGTTTCAGATTTATTCAGTGACAGACACACACTCCTCTCTGTCTGCAATGCTGTATTCTGAGCGAAGAAGTTCCATGTACTTCTCGACCAGATCCATATTCTGATGGGGCTGCAGAAGTCTCTTGGTTTCTGTTGCCTGCAGCAAACTGAAAAGGTAATTGGCACCAACAAAGACCAGGTCATTAGCTCAAGGAATCTTCCTTTCCCTCCTTATTTCCCCCTCCTTATATCCTACCATTCTGATGGATCTTGGCCCAGATCCAGGGGAAGAGAAAGAAGGAGATGGGAGGGAAGAGGAGGGGAGCAGAGGAGAGGAGAAGAGTAATCTAACATCTGGAAAATAGAAGAAAGACTGATCCTCATGATGGGAGCAGTAAGAATTCAAGGAGACAACCTCGGGGGGAAGGGATGTGGGTGACCATCTAGTATTAAAAAAACAACCCAAGGTTTTAATTAGCTACTAAGACTGGCTAACATGGCTCCCCTCCCTCCTTTCTCAGTTGTCCTTCCTCTCTATCGCTCTTCCCAGGCTGCCCTTGTCAACATCAAAGGATCATAAATTTAGAGCTAGAAGGGACCTAGAAGTTACAGAGTCCAAATCCTAACCTCCCTCATTTTACAGATGAGAAAACTGAGTTTCAGAAAGCTTAAATAACTTGCTGGTGGACACGTTTCTCCTAAGGGACAAGATGAGAAGTGACCTAGGTCCTTCTGATCCTAAGTACAGTACTCTGTCCTCTATACCATGAAGGTCTAGATGTCCAATGAAATAATGAAACCATATATTTGCTACTTACTCAAGGATCCATATTTTTATATGCAAATTCTCTTCATTATCTGATGGTCAAACTTCCAATACCTCTTTCTACTTTTAGTTAGCCTGATACTTGAACAGCAAAAGCCCATTTTGGAAGTTTTTCTTGGTAGAACCTATCAGAGTTTATGCTATGCGCCATAGCTTTAGAAAACTCTTGGCTACCTCTAAGACCTGGAGATGTAAATGTAGAAATTTGATTCTATTCAGATAAAAACACAGGGAGTGGAGAGAAATCAGTGGGGCATGGACACATAGTATGATTTTGATTTTGCACACACTGTACTCTGACTGTTCTGCCCTGGCTCACATTCCTTTATTGCAAGGGGATTTTTCCAATATATCAAAATGCCTTTTTTTTTTTAAAGCATAGAGCCCTGTACACTTTAGTATTTGGCAAATTTTTGCTAAATACAAAAATGAAATTATCACACTTCTATTATTATGATTAGGCAGAGTAACTGATACAAACTATTGTGTGATTAAAGGGTCATAGGAAATGTCCTCTCTATAAAAATATTTCCTGTGCTTGTACCCCAAATCTCATTCATTTCTTTGGGGTAAGCAATAACCTCTCTTCCCCACAGGTTCCTCTTTTAAAATGCAAATACTCCTGGGAATGTTAGGATATTACATCCCTAACATCCCAGTGTGAATTAATTTATCAGATCAATTTTCCTGGAACTCTGGGAGGTAGGGGCAGTTTGAAAGGATGGGGAGCAGAAGAGATGGGAGGAAAGGGGAAGATGCCAGAGAAATACTTCACAGTTGTAGAGGACTAGAACTAATGAAAACCAACTAATTAAACCTCATCAGATCTAGAGTCTTGAAAATCTCCCTTGGTAATTCATGGTGGAATCCAATGACTCTCCTAGTCAGGAGCTTCTTTAAATCTAACCTAAATTCTACTTGACAGTGTCAGGGTTTGAGTTTTAGCTCTAATATCAGCAGTGCAACTGTGAACAAATCATTGCATCTTTTGGGGTCTCAATTTCTTTACTTGTAAAGTAGGGGTAATAATACCCTTTCTACCTAGCTAATGAAATTCTTCATGAGAAAAGAAGAGAGTATCAACTTTGTGAGAGGTCTACTGACCTCCTTGGCTTCCTCTAAGACCCAACTAAAATCCTACCTTCCACAGAAGAAGCTTTCTTCAGCCTCTCTTAATTCTAGTGTTACCTTGGTTAATTATTTCCTGTTTATCCTGCACCTAGCTTGCTTTGTATATATTTGTTTACATGTTGTCTCCCCAGTTAAGTAAACTCCTGGAGGGCAGGGACTGTCTTTTGCTTCATTTTGTATTCTTAGCACTTAGCACGGTGCCTTGCACATAGTAGGATCTTACCAAATGTTTTTTGAATTGAACTGAATGGTACAGTGTGGGTTCAAGTGTTGGCCCTGTTCTTTATTAGCTCTGTCATCTTAGGCAAAGTATCCTGGACTCTTCTGATCCTCAGTTTCTTTTTCTGTCAATAATATTCATGCCTCTTACCTTGCAAGATTGCTAAGAGGGGAAAACACCTATGAAAAATAATAAAACTATAAAAACAACTGCTACATGTCACAATCAACATCTTTATCTATATGTTTAGAAGCGCAGTATAGAATCAAAACCAGTATCTGCTCCTAAAAATGTTCATTTTTCCTCTAGACGGTAACTATCCACATTCAATCTCAATCCTAAAATGATTTTCATTTGCCGTGGAAATTTTGAGCCTATCTCTTGCTATTCTGAGGTTAAATGAATAGGGCCATCCTGAATACAATTTTCCTGTTTGAAATAGTTACAACATTTTTCAGTGATTGAAGTTTTAAAATTTCAAATTCAACATTCAGTTAGACCTCCAACTAGAAGAACTCCAGGTTTGGGTGAGTTTACAAAATACTGACATTTTTCATTCCCCAGAGTGCTGAGCCTGTTTGAGTTACACAAAAGACAGGTGGCAGAGTGCAATGTACACTGGATTTGGAGTCAGAGGACCCAAGCTTAAGTCTGGACTCTGTCAGTCACTTATTAGCTCTGTGACTCTGGGCAAGTCTCTCCATCTTTCCCTTTTCTCTGTCAGTTGAGAAGCATTTACTAGGCACTTATGGTGGTATATGAGTGTAATGGAATACTATTGCATTCTAAGAAATGACTGGGACAGTTTCAGAGAAATTTGGGAAGACATATAAACTGATGCAGAATAAAATGAGTAGAACCTGGAGAACAATTTGAGTGATAATAACAAGATTATCAAGAAAAAACCACTTTGAAAGACCCAAGAACTCTCAATGCAATGAACAGGTGGTTGCAGAGGATCAAAGATGAAGCAAGTTACACATCTCCTGAGACAATGAAACATACATTTTGGGAGATGGCTAATGAGGGAATTTGGTTTGCCTGACTATGCATATTTGTCACATTTCTTTTGAAATTTCATTTGTCTTTTTCTTTTTTTTCTGGTGACAGTGGTGGTGGTAGGGAAATAATGTGGGAAAGAGAGAAAAAACTACTTATCCGTGGAAAAATATGTACATATATTTTAAAATCAGTGCTAAATACTGGGGACAGAAAGAAAGGCAAAAACACAGTTCTTGTCCTCAACAGGCTCACATTTTAATGGTGTGGACAATCTGGGAGAAACTTAATTATAAAGTTTTCATCCTATTTTAAATAGATGGCCTTATTTGATCTCATTCAACCTCATTTGCGTAAAACTTATGAATCAGTTAATCCATCAGTCAACCAACATTTGTGAAGCATTTGCTATGGGTCAGTCACTGTGCTTAGCACTGGGTACACAAGGAAAGGCAAAACCCAGTTCCTGCCTCAGGAAGTTTGGGGGAGAAAACATGCAAATAACTGTGTCCATAACATATACAGCATAAATAGAAGGTTGTCTCAGAGAGGAGGAACTAGCAGGGAGAAAGGGTGAGGGAGATGGGAAAGTCCCCTGTACAAAATGAGATTTGATAAACAGAAGTTTGAGGGAGGTTAGAAATGCTGAAGGAGGAAGTGAGGAGGGAGAACACTTGTTCAAAGGCATGAAGTCAGGAGATACATACAGTGTGAACAAAAGCAAGTAAACAAGTATAGCAGATCATAGAACTCATAGAGAGAAGACCAGATAGGTAGGAAGGAGCCAAGTTTTGAACAGCTTTAAATGCCAAACGGAAGAGTTTACATGTGAACCTAGATATAATGGGGAGCCCCTGGAGTTTATAGAGTAGGAGGGGTGACATGGTCAGACCTGAGCTTTAGGAAAATCACTTTGGCAGCTGAATGAAAGATAGACTAGAGTAGGGAGAGACTGGAGGCAGGGAGTCCAGCTAATAGACTTTTGCAGGTGAAAAGTGACTTTTTTCTGTACTAGGTGGTGACTATCTGAGTAGAAAGAAAGGGACGTATACAAGAAATATGAAAGTAAAAGCAACAAGATTTAATAATGTCTTGGATACATGGGATAAGTGAGAGTGAGGAGTTGAGGATGATACCAGAGTTTTAAGCCTGGGTAGCTAAAAGGAGGTGGTGCCCCTGACAATAATTGGAAAGTTGATAAGAAGGAAGTGTTTTGGGGAAAAGAGAATGAGTTCTGTTTTGGACAGGTTGAGTCTGAGATCTCTCAGGAACATCCATTTTGAGAAATCTAAAAGGCTCAGGAGAGAGGTCAGGGATGGATATATAGAATCTGGAAATCACCATCTTTAAAGTGAGGGCAGTTGAACTAAGTGATCCCTGAGGTACCTCCTAATTCTGAATTGTTGACCTTTTAAAGCAGTTGCATACTTTTAGTAATGGCAAGGAACTGGAAGGAAAATAGATAACCATTGATAAATAAACAAATTATAGTATGCGGATGTAATAATATACCATTGTGTTGAAAGAAACCAACAAATGCAAAGAATTCAGAGAAGCTTGAGAAGGCTTATGTGAACTGATGAAGAGTGAAGTAAGCCCAAGCAGAAACAGGACAAAAATATATACAATAACAACAGTATAAATGAAAAGAACAAAAAAACCCAAACCCCTGGAACTTAATGTTGTGTAATGGTTACAGCCAAATGTGGCTATAAAAGTAGTAGAGAAAACCTGACTCCCTCCCTTCGTTTGAAAGGTGTGTGTGTGTGTGTGTGTGTGTGTGTGTGTGTACATGTGTGTGGTGGGTGAAGGGAGAGGGCTACCATAGAATATTGTACATGCTGTCAAATTGAGTTGATATGTTGGTTTTGCTGAGCTGTTTTTCCTCCTCTTTCTTTTTTATCCTTTGTTACAAAGGATGAGTGGCTTACTGGGTAGGGTTGGAGGAGGGAGAGAGATATTTGGAAATAAAAGTGATGTAAAAACTATAGATATCAATAAAAATAAGAAAAAATAGTTACAACACTGGGAATTAAGGGTAGGCGGGTAAGTAGAAAGATTACTGTTACCAATTGTCAGCATAATCACACATTTTTAATGGTGCTATTTATCAACATTTATTGACCTTTGAATTTAACACTTTGCTGCATCCCCGATGAAATGCTTCTAGCAAATTTAAAGAACTTGGGCTGCCTTTGGCATAATGAAGAGTATTCTAAGATTTGTTGTGTTATTTCACTAAGCTGAAGAAGCAGACACTGAGGAAGAGAGCTGTAGCATTGGATGCCAGAGAGGAGGGTGGAGTGCTAAAGATAGTTCATCACCTTGCCATTGCCTAGCTTTTGTCCCAAAATCAGACCCTAGATTAATTGTGAATCCCAGGGACTTGGGAGTCCACAGCATTTTCAGGTTACTCTTGAGGAAAGTCCTGCATGGTTTGATTGGCCTCTCCAAAACACTTTTGAACCTCTAGAACTAGAGTAGTCCCCAGGAGGGGCAATGAGGGGCCAGTGTTATCCCTAGGGGATGTACACCAGATAGTGTAGAAAGGGAAGATAAGTTCCTAAAGGGCATCTTCTTAAACTGATGAAAGAGCTATGATTATTTGAAAAGTGAATGCTCATGTCATTCATTTAAAATAAACTCATTTTAAGATGCCAAACATTCTCACATATATTTCACATACATGTACACAAATATAGACTTCACAAATATTCACAAACATATTTAACATTTCACATAAATGTTCATTATGTTTGTTTAATTCAGGTTTATAATTTCACTAGCATGAATAACTTCAGCTCCGTCCACTGATTCAACTTGCCTCAGAGATTTTGTCTGAGGATACTGAGAGTTTAAGTGACTGCTCATCCAGTCCACTCCTCCAGCTTGTTTGCATCAACAATCAACGAGCACTTATCAAGCACCTGCTATGTGCGCAGGACACTGCTCCACAGTCAGAATCAGGACTTTTACACGGGACTTCTCATTTTCTTCTTTTTTCTAACTTTATCTCAACATTCATTTTTTAAAAACTTTGAGTTTCAAATGTGCTTTCCGTGGCAAGCTTTAGTTCTGGCGCTGGGGTGGAGGCAGGGCCACCTCCCAGGCTCAGTTCCCTCAGGGGCTTTATGCAGAGGCCTTCAGTAATAGAGCGGGGTGGGGGCACGGCCGTCTCCCAGGCTCAGCACCCTCAGGCCGTTCATGCAGATACCTTCCGTAATGAAGATCCTGCCTGCTGCTGGGGGATTCCTGAGTCCCAGGCCGCTGCCGCCTCAGCCGCTGCCCACCCCTCTGCCTCCGCCGCTTCCTGCCCCCGTCTCTGCCGCTGCCGCTTCCTCCCGAGGGGGCCCGAGTCACGGAGACGCTCCGCTCCCCTCCTCTAGCCCAGCCTTCTTTCTCACTGACCTGTAGCTTCTGTGGGTGGAGGGACTTTCCTGGCTGCCGGAGCTTCCGTGTCTGAAGCCTGCTCGGGTCAGCTTCTCTGGGGCTGCGGCCAGGGCAGCGTTAGCGTGGGGTCCGCTTTCTGGGGCGCGATGGACCCCGGGGACGGCTCTTCAGGGCTCTCTGGCACGGAAATCTCTTCCACTCCGTTTCTGCACACCTTGTATTGACCCAGAAGTTATGGGGGTCTCTTTTTACATTAATTCTATGGGCTTTGGCTTCGGAGCTCGTAAACGTGCGTCCTTCTACTCCGCCATCTTGGCTCTCAGAGGCCAAGCACTAGCTGGGCGGATCCAGGTAGGGGTGGAAAGGAATCTCAGAAGTCAAGTAACTGGCTGGGAAAATGCCTAGAAAAGGGAAGAAAAATAAGACTTTAGAGAGTTTTTTCCAACAAATGCAAATGATCCCGACCTTCGGATCTGATGACGAGGACGTATTCTTTCCATCAGGGAAAGACGTGGAGGGCAGGGCCGCAGTACCCCAGACACCCCAGGGGGTGGCGGGTGGGCTCAGGCCTTGGAAGAGCTCAAAAAGGATTTTGAAAAGCAAGTTAGACAGGTGGAGGAAAAACTGGGAAGAGAAATGACAGAGATGCAAGAAAAGTATGAAAAACAGGTCAATACCTTGGTAAAGGAGACCCAAAAAAATGCTGAGGAAATTAACACCTTGAAAAATAGGCTCACTCAATTGGCAAAAGAGGTTCAAAAAGCCAATGAGGAGAAGAATGCTTTCAAAAGCAGAATAAGCCAAATGGAAAAAGAGGCTCAAAAGCTCACTGAATTTAATAGTTCTCTCAAAATTAGAATGGAACAGATGGAGTCTAATGACTTTATGAGAAACCAAGAAATCACCAACAAAACCAAAAGAACGAAAAAATGGAAGAGAATGTGAAATATCTCATGGGAAAAACAACTGACCTGGAAAATAGATCCAGGAGAGACAATTTAAAAATTATGGGACTACCTGAAAGTCATGATCAAAAAAAGAGCCTAGACATCATCTTCCATGAAATCATCAAGGAAAACTGCCCTGACATTCTAGAACCAGAGGGCAAAATAAGTATTGAAAGAATCCATCAATCACCACCTGAAAGAGATCCAAAAAGGGAAACTCCTAGGAACATTGTGGCCAAATTCCAGAACTCCCAGCTCAAGGAAAAAATCTTGCAAGCAGCTAGAAAGAAACAATTCCAGTACTGTGGAAATACAATCAGGATAACTCAAGATCTAGCAGCTTCTACATTAAGGGATCGAAGGATGTGGAATAGGATATTCCAGAAGGCAAAGGAACTAGGACTCAAACCAAGAATCACCTACCCACCTAAACTGAGTATAATACTTCAAGGGAAAATATGGTCTTTCAATGAAACAGAGGACTTTCAATCATTCTTCATGAAAAGACCAGAGCTGAAAAGAAAATTTGACTTTCAAACACAAGAATGAGAAGAAGCATGAAAAAGGAAACAGCAAAGAGAAGTCTTAAGGGACTTACCAGAAGTGAACTGTTTACATTCCTACATGGAAAGACAATATTTGTAGCTCTTAAAACTTTTCAGTATCTGGGTAGTTGGTGGGACCACACACACACATGTACACACATGCATGCACACACACATGCACACATGCACACACACACAGAGATAGAGAGCACAGAGTGAATTGAATAGGATGGGACCATAGCTGAAAAGAAATTAAGGTAAATGGTGAGAGAGAAATGTAGTGGGAGGAAAGAGGGGGAAATGGAAGGGGGTAACTATATGTCATTTAAGAGGCAGGTAGGAGTTTTTTTTAGTGGAGGGAAAAAGAGGAGAGCTGAGAAAAAAAAATAAAACAAAAAACAAAAAACAAGAAGTTTACCCTCATCACATATGACTAAACGAAGGAGTGAAATGCACACTCATTTTGGTATGAAAACCTATCTTACAGTATAAGAAAGTGGGGGAGAAGGAGATATTGCAAGGCAGGGGATGATGGAAGGGAGGGCAAAGGGAGGAGGGAGCAATTTGAAGTCAACACTTGGGGAGGGACAGGATCAAAAGACAGAAGAGAAACAATGAGGGGCAGGTTAGGAGGGATGGTAATCCAGTTAGTCTTACACAACACAACTATCAGGGAGGTCATTTGCAAAACTACACAGATATGGCCTATATTGAATTGCCTGCCATCCCAAAGGGAATGGGTGGGGAGGGAGGGATGGGGAGAATTTGGAACTCAAAGTTTTAGAAACAACTGTTTAGTATTGTTGTTGCAACTAGGAAAGAAGACATACAGTTAATGAGGAATAGAAAGTCATCTGGCCCTACAGGAGAAAAGAGAAGATGGAGACAAGAGAAGGGAGGGATGACAGAAGAGAGGGCAGATTGGAGATAGGGAAAATTAGATTGCTTGGGATATTGGGGTGGGGGGAGGGGATAAAAGGGGAGAAAATTTGGAACCCAAAAATTTGTGAAAATGAATGTAAAAAGTTAAATAAATAAATAAATTTAAAAAAAAAAACAACAAAAAAAAAAACTTTGAGTTTCAAAGTATCTGCCTCCCTTCAGTCTCTCCCACACTTATTGAGAAGGCAAGCAATATAATATCAATTATACATGTGAAATCATGCAAAACATTTCCATATTAGCCATGTTGCAAAAAATAAGACAAGGCAAACAAACAAGAAAAATAAAGTAAATGGAAAAAGTTTGCCTCAATATCTACTCTGAATTTGTCAGTTCTCTCTTAGGAGGTGGATGGATTTTTTTCTCATGAGTGATATTCATCAATATATAGTATTGATAAAGTGGGTAACTGCTTCATTTTACAGAATGTGACTATTAAGAATTAAGGTCATTTGAGCTGGTATATAGTATTTTGGTATCATTATCTCATTATATCTTGCTTCAAGGCAAATATTATTAACTCATTTTGTAAAGGAGAAGACTAAGGCACAGAAGAATTGGGACTTGTTTAAGGTTGCACCATGGATAGCTGCAGAGCAGGTACCAAAATCTAGGTCTGCTGACACCTAGTTTAGAACAACCTATTATCCTTATCTGACACTTCAAATATCCTGATCAAAGAAGGAGGAGAGCAGAATTACAGGAGTATGAGTATGAAGCCAGAACCTGAGCTCAAGTCCTGGTTCTGCCTTGAATTGAATGATCTTGGACAAGTCACTACTCCTATCTAGGCATTGTCAGGAAATGGGGAGAGGAACAGGGTGGACTCAATCCGAGGCATAATACATGTGGCCCAAGGGCCGCATATAACCCACAACATCCCTGAGTGTGACCTGAACCAGATTAAAATGTAATTGGGAAATATTTTACGAAATTTTAAAAAGATAGATAATATTAATATGTGGTTTTCTAGGTCAATATGTGGCCTGAAGAGATTCTTTTGTATAGTTTAATGGCCCCCATTCTTTTTTTAGTTTGACACCACTAGACTACATGATTTCTTGGGATCCCTACCAGTTCTAAGATTTCATTTTATTGATGACTCAGATTTATATGGTATCTTGCTAAGTACTTTCCTCATCATATACCCTTGGGATGTAGTACAAAGGTTATTACCCCCATTTTACAGAGAGGAAGATGAAGCTCACAGTATCTAAGTTTCTTGGCTAGGATCATGGACTTAGTAATTAGTAGAGCAAGGCTTTCAACCAAGGTCTTCCTTGACTCTGATTTCCTTTCCTTTTCCTATTAAGCTACACTTGCCTCTTTCTTCTGTCTTCTTCTCTAACATAAAAGAAATTCTAGTGGTCTGAGGACTGGAGTCAGATGGGGGTGGTGAGGAGGTGATTAATACAAGGGAGATCCCAGAGCAGGAGGAATTGACAAAAGCCTTCCCATCACTACAGAATCCATCATACTGTAGACTTGTGTGGCAAAATCTTAATTACCTCTTTGCCAAGGGTTTTCAGTTCTGGCTATTGAGGATTTTTCCCTTAGGGAAATATAGCATCTTCCCATTTTACAGTGAATTCAATTGGAAAAATAGGTTTCGATTTGCAAAAATTTACTTTACAGCCAACAGAACTGCATTCCCTTCAGCTGGTGAGGTTTTCTGAAGAAATAAAGTTAAGCCCCTGTTATTAATACCATATTGTGGTTACAATCCTTAACACTTTTATCATTAGTGGTAGAATTAGCAATAATACAATAACCTTTATTTTATTACACAGCCCTCAGAAATTGAGGGTTTCATCCATGTCAATTAATTCCATCGCAGCCCACGCTGGCAGTGACAATCTGAATGTCAAAATGTCTCCAAGGATTACTATGAAATCTGAGGAACTTCACTATCATCCAGCCTTGGGTTAAAGAACCGCAAGAATGAATTGTTAATATACTTCAAAGGAAGGGACTTTTCCGAAATGTTAATACGCATCAATGAACTTGAAAGGCAGACTTCGGGCTTCCATTCCCATGATCACAGAGGTGCTCTTCAGAAACTAGGATCTTTTCTCTTCCAAGTGCCAGGACATCACTGTTTCTTCCCTCACACTGAGCCCAGCTCTCTTCCAATACTCTTAAAAGAAGGCCAATTGTTTCCAATTTGTGGACAGGATTACCCATTATCAGGGAAGAGGTTACAACTTCCTCTGGGTTGGAGAGCAGCCCTCATAACTTCTTTAGGTGCTCAACAATCTTCAAAAAGAAAGGGGGAAACTGATCCTAAATGAGGCTTCCCCTAGTAGTGACTTAGCACAGTGCTTGGCACATATTAGGTACTTAATAAATGCTTACTGACTGACTGCTTGAGACTCCCATGAGAGGACACTAGTTTGGGAGGGTGGAAATCCAGGTTGGAGTCCCAGCTCACTTATGTGACCTTGAACAAATACTTTCCTCTCTATGGGGTTCAGTTTCTTCCTTTGGAAAATGACAGAGTTGGATGATCTGGTCTCTAAGGTCTCTTTCTGCTCTAAACCTTTTAGGGCTAAGCCAAACAAGAAATATTGGCACAAATCATAATAGCTTACATTAATACGGTGTTTTATCGATACAAAGTGTTTTGCATTATCTCATTTGATCCTCCCTTCCAATAACCCCGTGAGGTAGTTCCTTACCTCTTCCTCTCACAATGCTTAGCTTCCTTCCAGGATTAGCTCAAATGATTTCTCTTTCATGAAGCCTTTCTTGATCCGCCTGGCTGTTAATATACTCTTCCTCCTTCCAAATTTATCTTGTATATGCTTTACATGTTGTAACACCATCTTTTCTACCTGCCCCCAGTAGAAAGCAAGCCCCTTGATTGTTTTCCCAGCACCAACACAATGCCTGGCACTTAGTAGGGACTCAAGAGATGCCTTCTGGGTTGGACTAGATTGGAGGAAAATGAAGCCTAGAGAAGCTCAGACCTACATTATATGAAAGGGCTATACTTCAGGACCTTCTACCTCAAGTCCTAGAGGAGACCACTCTCTTTATGATAATCCTTATCTCATTTCTGGATTTCACTCTGGGGTGGAGTTATAGTCTCCTCTTTTTTCCTAAAGAATCTTGTGAACTTCTCTGCCTTTGGGAAGCACTTAAAGACTAGAGTATTAGGCAGGATATTAATAATTCATGGAACAGAATGGAATAGCCTGAGCTTTCCATGAGAATGAGGCAAAGGATGCCATTGCTCTTCTTGAGAAAGGAGAAATAGAAAGCTATCTAGATGCCTGGCTCTAATAATCTCTCTCCTTCCCCTTCAGTCTCCAGATCTGACTAGATCCACTTGTAGCCACCCCACCTGTCTTTCCACTTATTCACTTGGGAATGTTTCAACACAGAATCAGAGGTTCTGATTCAAATCTTGGCTCTGCTATTTATTATCTGTGTGACCTTGGACAAATCATTTAGCCTCTCTGGGTCTCAGTTTCCTTATCTATAAAATGGGAAGCATTGAACCAAATGACTTCTAGTATCTCTCTCAGCTCTTAATGTCTGTATGATCTAAGATTCTATAATAATATTTTAGAAAAGCAGAGTTGGCAAAGACCTTAGATATTACTTGGATCAGGAGTATCTTTATCTTTTTTTTTAGTGCCATGGAGCCCTCTGACTGTTTGGTAAAACCTATGGATCCCTTCTCAGAATAATTTTTAAACACATAAAACAAAACATATTATAAAGGATTTTTAAAGGAAACCAATTATATTGAAGTAGAGTTGTCAAGATAGTAAAAAATACAAAACCACAGACCACTTGTAATCTATTATGGATCCCAGATTAAGAACTGCTTCTTTAAAGGATGGATGAGAACTTCCCAGACAAAGAGGGGAAAAGAAGGTATTCCAACTAAGACAGTGAAGAAAACACAGAACTTGGAGTTAAGAGAACTGAGTTCTACCACTTCATTCATCCACTTACGTATTCATTCAACACATTTATTAGATGCCTACTATGTACAAAGGGAAAATAAAACAGTTTAGCTAAGATAAATTTCCTGTCATCAATGAAACTTACAGAATAGTAGAGAGAACAAGACACAGAAATCACTGTAATACATCTTATTCCATTATATATACCTGAAAGATGTGCAAAATGAAGTACTTTGTGAGATCTGAGGGAAGAAGGCATTGGAAATACTGGTGGGAGAGAGTAGATTAGTTCCATGTAATAGACAGGAACTGAACAAGATAAAGGATGGGTAGTCATTCAGCAGGTGAAAAGGAGGAGGGAGGGAGGGAGGGTATTCCAGGCATAGGGAACCAGCTAAGCAAAGACAAAGAGTTGGGTATCAAAGTATGAGTTGACAGCATGTGAGGAGAGTAATCCAGAGTGGCCAAAACATAGTCTTTGTTAATGGAAATAATACAACACAAGTCTGGAAAAGTAGGCTGGTATCAGTTTGTAGAAGGCCTCAAATGTCATTGTGACCTTTGGCAGTCAGCCTCTGTGAGATTCACTTTGCTCATCTCTAAAATGTGAACAAAATATTTATACTACTCATGTCATAGGGCTTTTGTGGAGGAACAAATAAGAATTTTGTTTCCTACAACAGTATATAAATGAATGGTATATTCTCCAATAGACAAGTAGTTAAAGGATATGAGTTCTCAAAAAAAATACCCAAACCCTACAAATTATTAATAACATGAGGAAGTTGCCCCAAATTTCTTATACTAAGAGAAATTCAAACCAAACCAACTCACAGCCAGCAAACTGATAAAGATGATAAAAGGAAGTCAATGTTGGAAGATTATGGTGAAGCTATGATTGATCCAACCATTCTGGAAAATAATTTGGAAATATGTTAAGAAGGTGAATAAAATAATCATCTGGTAAATGGCTAGAAAGATGACAGTATATGAGTATAATAGAATACTATTGTGCTGGATGAAATGATGAAAGGGATATTTCAGAGAACACTGGGAAGATTTGTGTAAACTGATGCAGAGTAAAAGGATTAATGATATTGCATACTACCCATCTCTAGACAGAGAGGTGATAGACTCAAGTTGCAAAATGATACTTAATATTTTTGAGCATGGTCAATGTGGGGATTTACTTTGCTTGACTATGCATATTATCAATAAAGGATTTTTTCCTTTACTTTTTCTGTTCTATTGGGTTGAGGGAGGTTAGTGGGAGGGAGAGAGAATATATGTGTGTTAATTGAAAAAAGAAAAGAGAAGTGACTAAAATGTCCATACTTTTTGGACCCAGGAATGTCATTGCTAGGCATACTCAAATAGGTCAATGATAAAACAAAAGGCTCCATATATATACTGAAATATTTATAGCTGCACTTTTTTTGTAGTTACAAAGAATTGAAAATAAAGTAGATGCCCATTTACTGAAAAACAGTTCAAAAATTGTAGAACATGAATGCAATGGAATATTATTGTGCAGATATGATATGTATGGTGAAGATTATATTCACTTATATTCACTGACGCAAACAAGTAAACAAAACCAATGATCGAAAGAACAACCACCACAAAACAATTGAAACTGAATGCTTCGGAATTATAGGGAACAAGCTTGGCTCTTGTGATAGGACTAATATCCAGCAATGTTTCCAAACCAAAGTGGGTTAGACCCACTCCTTCTTCCTTCCAGTAAGAAGTATTGGTTTTCCTTAAAAGGAGAGAGAGACCTCATTGGCCCCAGCTTCTGTGACACAGTTTCCTGGTCTCCTAAAAATATAAAGTCCTAGCCTCATGAAATTTGGAGTCCTCTGACCTCATGGACTTCAGAAGACCACAGAAGTAACCATGTCCTTCATCACATCCTGTCTTGATGAACAGACTCATTCCATATGAATTTGAGCAGGTATATGTCGAGAGAAATTAAAAGCTACTATATCCTTGTTGCTTGTCCTTTCTGGGTTAGGGAAAAGTAAATCTTTTTTTCTTTTTGTTAACTATTCCTTGACTTTTGAGCATCCCATTTCGTTCCAATATTGAACCTGAATTACAAGAGTTCTGGCTTTAGAGCCAACTCCAAAATCAAAAAGAGATATGGGAGAGCACTTCCCTCCACTACTTTTAGAAATAAAGGATTAAAGAAATGGAATCCTGAATAGGGAACCAAACATTTTAGCATTTTGGTTAATTTTGCCAAACTTTTTTTCTTTCAAAATTCTTTGTTACCAAATAAGGGTCTCTGAAACAGGTTAAGGGAATGATATATTGGGAAATATAAGTGATATAAAAGACAAAAAATAGCAATAAAATTTAGTTTTAAAGAAATGAATGCTGAAAGTGGTAGAGAAAAAGTAAGGACTCACTTGAACTCTCCCAAATTCCCCTTTTAATAACTTTAAAATAATGCCTCAAAATAAA
Source organism: Bettongia penicillata ogilbyi (assembly GCA_023548195.1). Classification (NCBI taxonomy): domain Eukaryota; kingdom Metazoa; phylum Chordata; class Mammalia; order Diprotodontia; family Potoroidae; genus Bettongia; species Bettongia penicillata. Next base: position 3,732,222 of record JAJHZJ010000197.1, read on the forward strand.
TTCTGAAGTGGGAAAACCAACAAATGGATGGGATAGAACAAATTTTCCAGTCCAAGATAATGTAGAATGTAGACAGAAAAGGTCTGTTGCATTGGAGTGAGAGTGGAGTGCTGCCCAGTACAGGTTGCCCTAGCATAAGCCAGTAGCAAGGCCCCAAGCTGGGTGCAAGACCAGCAGGTCTTGGAGGGGAGACTGAATCATCATTAGCAGCAATAGCTTTCAGAACTCTCAACCCAGAGACAGTGAAGGGTTTGGACAACCGACCAGAAGGAGATGACAGGGTCCCTTTGCTGGCAACAGGTATAGGATTCTGTTGCATTGTCCATAACTGGATACAGGTCAGAGTCCCAGGGTGAAGATGAGCATTACTGTACCACAGCTTGTGACCACAGGAGAACAGGAATCCTGCTTACAGTTACAGGGCAGAAAAAAGTCCTCATGGTTGCTCATAGGCCAAAATAAAAGCCAGGAGAGTAGTAAACACACCACTCCTTAGGTCATACAATCTTGAAAGAACTGAAAACTTATAGATCCCTAGAACTAGTTCTGAAAATAGCTGCACAAAAACCTAAAGCTTGAGACAATACCTCCTGTGCCCTCGGAGCAGAATTTAACTTTAACATAAAGTTAAAAGTCAAGAAATATGCTAGAAAATGAGCAAATCACATACACACACACACACACACACACACACACACACGGAACCTGACTACAGAAAGTTACTATGGTGACAGGGAAGATCAAAATACAAACTTAGAGGAAGACAATAAAGTCAAAACTGCTACATCCAAAACCTCAAGGAAAAATGTGAATTGCTCTCAGGCCCAAAAAGAATTCCTGGAAGATCTCAGTAAAGATTTTAAAAATAAAATAAGAGAGATAGAGGAAAAATTGGGAAAAGGAATGAGAGTGATACAAGAACAAAAGAGTCAACAGTTTGGTAAAGGAGAGACAAAAAATACTAAAGAAAATGAAACGTTAAAGAACAGAATAGGCCAAATGGCAAAAGAGGCACAAAAATCCACTGAAGTGAACTCCCGAAAAAGAATTGACCACATAGAAAAGGAGGTACAAAAATTCACTGAAGAAAATAACCCCTTGAAAAGTAGAATTGGCCAAATGAAAAAGGTATAAAAGCTTGCCAAAAAAAATAATTCCTTAAAAATCAGAATTGGGCAAGTTGAAGCTAATGACTTCATGAGACATCAAGAACCAATAAAACAAAACCAGAAGGATGAAAAAGTAGAAGAAAATGTGAACTATCTTGTTGAAAAAATAACTCATCTGAAAAATTGATGGAGTAGAAATAATTTAAGAATTATTGGACTACCTGAAAACACGATGAAAAAAAGCAGCCTATATATCATCTTTCAAGAAATTAGCAAGGAAAACTGCCCTGATATCCTAGAACCAGAGGGTAAAATCTTGTGCTCATCCTTCATTGCTGAAGAAGACCATATCATCAGAGAAATGATGACATGACTTGCGCTTGACTTTGTTTTGAGTGAGGGAAGGCTGTGCAAAGTCACCAGCCTCACTTCTCCTCCAGAGCCATCTGAATCCGGTGATCCTGATGAATATAATATATTCAATCTGGCTATATAGAGGCTGGCTCTATATTATCCTGATATTCATCAGGATAATATAGAAATTAAAAGAATCCACTGATCACTTTCTGAAAGATATTTCAAAATGAAAACTCCTAAGAATATTATAGCCAACTTCCAGGGCTCCAAGCTCACGGAGAAAATATTTCAAGCAACCAAAAAGAAACAATTCAAATGTCATGGAGTCACAGTCAGGATAACACAAGATTTAGCAACTTCTACATTAAAGGATCGGAAGGTTTTCTGGAAAGCAAAGGAGTTAGAATTACAACCAAAAACCAGCAAACCTAAGTATAATCCTTCAGAGAAAAAAAAGACATTTAATAAAATTGAGGACTTTCAGGTATTCCTGAAGAAAAGACTAGAGCTGATAAGAAATTTTGAGTTTGAAACATAGAACTCAAGAGAACCATGAATAGGTAAACAGGAAAGAGAGAACATAAAGAATTCAATAAGAATACAAACTGTTTGTATTCCTACATGGGAAAATATTTGTAACTCCTAAGAACTTTATCATTATTAGGGCACTTAGAATGAATATATATAGATAGAGGGCACAAGAGTAAATTGAATATTATGGGATGATATCTAAAAAAATAAAATGAAGGGACAAGAAAGAAGACTGCAGTGAGAGAAAGTAGAAAAGAGAGGTAGAATGGGCTAAGTTATTTCACATAAAAGAGGTGAGAAAGAACTTTTACAATGGAGGAAAAGACTGAGGAGGTGGTGCAGGAAGCACTTCAATCTTACTCTCATTGGAATTGGCTCAAAGAGGGAATAAATATATATGCTCAGTTGGGTATGGAAATCTGTCTTACCCTATAGGAAAGTAGGAGGGGAAGAGGATTAGAGAAGGTGGGGCTACTGATAGAATAAAGGGTGAATTTGAGGAGGCAGTAGTCCAAAGCAAAACACTTTTGAGGATGGACATGGTTAAAGGAGAGAGTAGGATGAACAGGGGGAATATAGGATGGAGGGAAATATAGAGTTAGTAAACATAACTGTGAAAAAAAATTACAACATTTCTCTGATGAAGACCTCACTCTCAAATGCATAGAGGACTGAGTCAAATTTATAAGAATATGTGTCATTCCCCAGTTGATAAATGCTCAAAGGATATGAATAGGTAGTTTTCAGATGAAAAAATCAAAGCTATCTATAGTTATATGAAAAAATTTCTCTAAATTACTATTGATTAGAGAAATGCAAATTAAAACAACTCTGAGGTATCACCCCATACCTATTAGATTGGCTAAAATGAGAAATGCTGCAGGAGATGTAGGAAAATTGAGACATTAATGCATTGCTGGTGGAGTTGTGAATTGATTCAACTATCGGGAGAACAATTTGGATCTAAGCCCTAAAGGTCATAAAAGAACGCATACTCTTTGATCCAACAATACCACTACCAGATCTATAACCCAAAGAGATAAAAAACAAAACGGAAAAAGACCTGTATTCACAAAAATACTTATTGCAGCTATTTTTGTGGTGGCAAAGAATTGGAAAATGAGCAGAAGCCTATCAACTGGGGAATGAATGAACAAGTTGTGCTATGTGATTGTGATTGAACTGTGTGACAATAAATGATGAGTAGGATGCTCTCAGAGAAACCTGGAAAGACTTATACGAATTGATGCAAAGTGAAATGAACAGAACCAGGAGAACTTTGTACACTATAACAGCAATACTGCAAAACATTCAACTATTAATGACTAAAGTTTTTCTCAGCAATACAATGATCTAAGATGATTCCAAAAGACTTATGATGAAAAATGCTATCCACTCCCAGAGAAAGAACTGATGGAGTCAATTTTAGAACTGATAAAGTTGGCATGCAGATTGAAGCATACTTTTTAAAACTTTATTTTGCTTTCTTTTTTTTTTGGTCTATGTTTTCTTTCACAGCATGACTAATATGGAAATATATTTTGCATGACTGCACATGTATAAACAATATTAAATTGCTTGCATTCTCAATGAGGGATCAGAAAAGGGAGGAAGAGAATTTGGAACTCAAAATTTAAAAAAATGAATGTTAAAAATTGTTTTTACATGTGATTGAGAATATATATATATAAAGAATGCTATTATATATTCTTTTCCCCTGTCTTGTCTCCAGTAGTGTCCCCTCTAACCTCTCCTGGGTAAGTTAAGGTACGAATTCCTTCTTGGAGTCTCTCACCCTGAGACATGCCCTCTGAGTTATTTGTGGGGAAGTTCTTTTGAAAGTGTTTCTGAGAACTAAGGAATGTAGATGCCACTCCAGTTTCAGGAGGAGCATGGGCTTCAATAGACTGAATCTTTTTGTTATTTGTTCTCTGTCTCCAGTGTAGAAACTTGATCTGACTGTGTCAGGTAACAACATGCCAAGACAACAGCTGCTGCCTACTCTCACTTACCTGCCGATGGAGGGTGACTTGTTTTCAGAGATGCTGTATTTGTCCTTGAACTGTTATGCCAGTATGTGGCACCAGTGTCTGTTCCAATTTCAATTGATTTGAGTTGTCAGTCTCCTTAGGAGCATGGACATTCTTAGCCTCAACACTGAATTTGTTGCACGGTCAACCTGGGGAGGAAGCCCCACTGTAGCATTCTTTGGGATTTGGGGATTGGGAGAGGCGTTGGACGAGACAGGCTTGATGTATTTATTCATGCACTCATATATTGCCTATTATGTGCAAAGAACAAAGTATAAAGATATGGAGTTTAGCAGAGACAAAGTTCTTTCTCTAAAGGAAATTACCCCAAAACCCAACTTGCTATTCCCATTCCCACCCTGTTTTCAGGATCTCAGTTCATTAGACATCCAATCTCAGGGAGAAGAGTAAGGAATCTCTGTTCTGATGTTCCCCACACCTCTATCACTTCTACACAACTATTTTCTTTCCCCCCCAAAACTTATTAATGTATTTGTTTTCAGTTTTCAACACTCCCATAAGTTTCAAATTTCTCCCCCTTCCTCCTACCTCCCTACCCAAGACAGCATGCAATCTTATATGAGTCTACACACACATTCCTGTTAAACACATTTTCACCTTAGTCATGTTGCACAGAAGAATTAATACACACCCATTTTCACATGAGTTGGAAGACTGGTTTAAATTCCACCTTAAACACTTACTAGCTATGTGACTTTGGACAGCTTACATTCTCAGTTTCAGTTTCCTCATCTATAAAATGGGAATGAGAATAGCACTTACCTCATAGCATTGTTGTGAAAATCAAATAAAGTCACATGTAAAGTGTTTGGCAATCCATAAAGTGTTTCATGTGGACTATGATTAATATTATTATGTTCTTCCTGGCAGTATTCTTGTACCTGCTTTAGTTAATTGACCATTTGGGGACCATACCAGTGTAATGGAAAGAGTCAAAGCTTTGTTGGGGGTACTGCAGAGGGGATTCCAGTGTAGGTCCAGGCTGGACTTGATGACCTCTCAAATTTCTTCCTACTCTGCGCTCCCGTAATTCTTTCACCACCAAAATGCATGGAGAAATTGTCTGAGATACTGAACTTGACACATTTAACTGCAGGAGACAATAACATTCTCCTCCAGCTGTAACCTAAAAATGTGGAGAAGAAAGGGAATTTGGTAATGGAGATTTTAAGAACCTGTGACATGCAGGAGTCTTACAGCAGTGGATGTTAATAAACTGGAAATCAGTCTCCTCCCTTCTGAAGAATGTGGGGTGTGGAGGCTGGGGAGAGCAAAGTGTCACATGGCATTTGTCCATCCCCATCTTCCTATTTACTTTGGGTAAGAAAATCAAAGGTAGCTTCCCCACACTCAGGTACCCTTCCCATGTCAGTCAGCCGGATAGTCAATAAACATTAAGTACTTACTATGTTCCAGGCCCAGTGCTAAAAATGCTGGGGATACAAAGAAAGCAAAGGACAGTCCCTTGTCTCAAGGAGCTCACAGTCTAATAGGAGAGATAACATGAAATTATGTACAAACAAGCCATAGACAGGATAGATTGGAGATAAGCAACAGAGGGAAGATACTGGCATTAAAGGGGATCAAGGAAGGCTTCCTATAGATGAGATTTGAGCTAGAATTGGAAGGAAGTCAGGGAAGCTGGGATGTGGAAGTGAGGAGAGAGAGAGACAGCCAGTGAAAATTCCCAGAGTCTGAAGATGGACTGTCTCGTTCACTGGCCAGTGTCACTGGATCCCAGAATGTTAAGGAGGCAGGGGAAATAAGGAACAAAAAGCCTGGAAAGGTAGAAGGGGGACAGATTGTGAAAGGCTTTGCATTCCAAAAAGAGGATTTCATATTTGATCCTAGAGGTGATAGAGAATGACCAATTTATTGAATAGGAGGGTAACACGGTCAAATCTTCACTTTAGGAAAATCAATTTGACTGCTGAGTGGAGGATGTGCTGGGGTGGTGAGGAGAGCAACTGGCAGCCTATTCCAATAGTGCAGGTGTGTGGTGATGAGGGCCTGTACCAGAGCCATGCCATGCCACATAGAGATGATAACTGAAATCATGCCAGCTCCATCCTTGTGGCCACATCAGCTGACTGACCACCTTATCATAGGTGCATAGATTTAGTGGTGGATGGGAAGTGAGGGGTCATCTAATCTAGCCTACTTGTCTTACAGAGGAGGCAACTGAGGCCCAGAGAGAGTAAATGTCTTATTCAAGGTCACATAGGTAGTAAGTAGGATTGGAACCAAGGTCCTCTATTTCAAATTGATTGTGCTTTCCACTGTGCCACATTACCTCCACCTTCTGCCCATTCTGGAGGCTGTGTAGGGTAGGGGAAAGAGCATTGAACTGAAAGTCAAATTCCCGTATATGATTCTACTCCCCCCTCAAAGTTCTTAGTTCTACTAGGGCAGGGGATGAATCTTATGCCTGTTGGTAACACTCCACAGAGCCCAGTGCAGGGCCAGGCATAGTAGAGTTGAGATAAACATTTTTTTAATATATGGATTTGCTGGAGGAGGAGAGGCCGTTCCAGAGACCCAGACAAAGCTAAAGCTAAGCTCCTCTGGCAGTTTTGGGAGCTCTGGTCTTCTGCTCGCTCTTCTCCCCCTCCCCTATACAGAGGCTAGTCCAGTCAATAGTTAGAAAGTATTTGATGATGAAGATAATGATGAAGGTGAAGAGCCAAGGATATGCACAGGTTGCCCCCTTGGGCACAGTCCAGCTTTATCATTATTATTAACATTTCATTATGTCACTGTCAGATGTCAGCTAGACGGACAGAGAGTAAGAGGGGATTTATGCTCATTAGAGTGATATGTCACATCCTAAAAGGATCAAAACTGCAGGCTGAGCAAAATGATATATTTGCCTGGTGTTTGTTCTTTTGTTTCCAAGTGTAACTTGTGTTTTCCTTAACACCCTCTGATTTGCTGATCTTTGATGGACATTTTCTATTCAAGGTCTGTGACATGTCTGCCTGCCCCTGCTCCTGCCTCTTCCCTAACACCCTGCAGAGATACATTCAAAATCAAAACTCCTCTGATAAAAATTGTACTTTTCTTTCCCCCTTCCCATCCTGCTTCCATCCTCCTTCCATCCTCTACCCGCCTTCATTGCTCCCCTTCCCCACTCTTCCACCTCCTCCTTCACTATCCATTCCTCCTTAGTCATCCCTTCTTCTTCCACCTGGTCTTCTTTCTATACTCCATGTCTGATCCACTTCTTTTTTTTCTTCCCCATACATTTCCTCCTCCTTCTCATTATACCTCCTCTATATTCCCAACCCTCCTCCTTTCCCCATCTCCCTCCTCCCACCTCCTCCTTCTTCCATTCTCCCAAACCCCTTCTACTTCCCTTTTCTCCTCCACTATATTTTTCTCCTCTTCCCTTCCCTCCCTCTTCCACCCCAATCTACCAATGTAATTCAACAGTTAACAACAGTTAAGCTCCTACATTATATCCCTAGCATTATCACTATCCTAGTCAATGAGGAATATCGTCTTTCTCCACAGAGCTTTGGGCTGACATTTCTCTAAAATTCAAGACAGAAATCTGTCTCAGGTAGTGGTGTTGCTGGGTTATATCTTCTGAACAAACACATTACCAAGTAAGAATGGCCAAGATTCTCAACAGATGCAGCAACTCGGCTAAGTGGATTTGTGGGAATTCAATTCACATTCAGACACTGGGTGCTAGGGAGTATTGGGGGAAAGGAGGGTGAAGCGAGGGGAACACCACCCTAACCCTAGCTTACACTCCCTAGACCACAGACCATTCATGCCATAGACCATTCATCCAGTCACTCCCTAAATCCCCACCTCTTGCCTGATAACCTTGCCTTGGTGAAACAGCACCCCTCTCACTCATCTAACCCTGACCCAGCCAGAATCAATTATGCATGTTGCAAAGACGTTTTGCTGGTCTCTAGATCTCCACACTCTTTCTTGTTGTTTTCAGATTTGTCCTTTGACTTAGTCTCTGCTTCTTGGACAGACTCATCCAAGTAGTGAGCAGCAAAGCCACATTTGGAAGCGGCTCTTTTGATTTTAGATCTGGTGTTCATACCTCCCCAGGGTCCAGGTCTCCTTTCCTTCCAGGCTCACTGCCCTTCTCTTCCTTCTTCCACCTGGAAGGATAGCTCAGGGCCAGGGACCAAAAAGATTCAGTAGCTGCCATTTCCTTCTCTACCAGAATCAGATCCTGGCCATTCTCACTCTGATCTTTTCTCTAATTTTTTTTGGACCTCCTTTTCATACATTTTAGAACTAGAAAAGATCACTTAATTCAATTCCTTTTACAGATGAGGACCCAGAAAGGAAACGTGATTTGGTCAGGGTCGTAGAGGTTATCAGGAGCAAAGCTAGACTTTGAATCCAGCTCCTTGGGTTTCACAGCCTTTCCACTTCACCATAATAGACTTCTGAGCCTTTGCTGTTCCCTCCCCTAGACTCCCTCCCTGCCTACGAGCTGAGCCTCCCCCACAACGATGCTTGATTATTTCGAATCTTAGGAGATAAACCAAGTTTAGACAGAAGGCATTTTCAATACATTCTTGCTTCCACTCAAAGTAAGAAATAGTTCTATCCTCACATGTCTGACCCCAGTGCCATTCCCCACTCCCTCTTCCAAATGGTACCAACAACCGGAGATAAACCTTCCTCAGAAATATAATGACTGTTCATCCTCTTCCCCGAGAAGCCTTTGCCAGTTAATTAGCATATGCTGACACCTTGATAGACAAAAAGAAAGGCATGAGATAATTCCCTTTTTCTTTAACCATTATAGTATGAAGCAGCCTTTCAATTTGCCAGTTACAAAATCCAACATTCTTTAACACAGACCCACGTGTGACATGTTATTTTAGCTGATTCTACAATCTCAGGCATTCATCTCCAACAATGGGCCACACCTGATGGAACAAATTCTAACTCATTCTCCTGACACCTCTCTGATAAGTTCACGTTCCTCAGGAGTTGTGAGGACCTAGTTGGGATCGTTAACTTGACTGGGCCCCTTTACCTGGCAACCTGAGGCCTTGGAAAGTACAGTCACTAGAAGGTGCCTTTATAATGATCTGGTCACATCTGCAGCAGCAGGTCTACCTTTCCCCAACTCCTCCACTCCAAGGGCAAGAGGACTCTGTCTAGGATAGCACCATGGAGGGATGGAAAGAGTGGCCAGAAGATTTGTCCTTGCATCCCAGCTCGGTCATTTATAATCTATGTGACCTTGGGTGTACAGATAAAAAAATTAAAATATAATTTCTTTTTAAAAAGAATCAATAGCTATGAGTCCATGTTTCTTTCACCAGCTACCTTCTGGGGGAACAATCATCACAGCTACAAATCTCACAGCTGAACATTCCCTACACTGGAGAGGGAGAAGTTTTTTTTTAACTCAATTTTATTTTATTTCAAGGTTCACATTCTCTCCCTCTCACCTCCCCCTACCCTCATTGAGAAATTTTTTTTATTATACTATTAGTTGTCATACTATATCCATTTCTGATTATATCCTTTTCTTACCCAGCAGCTATCACTGTAACAAAATTTTAAAAGGACAAAAACTCCCATTTAGCAAAACCAACCAAGACATCTAGAGTCTGACACTATATGCAGTACTCTATGCCCACAGGTGTCCCCCCACTATTGTTACTGGTTCTTTACAACTATGAACTTATCCACACTGAGTTAGCTGAATGTGAATGACTCTTTGCCAGTCTCCAGATCTCTGAAACGTCCTATGGTCTGTTAGAATACTAAAACTTTGGCCTATATCCTGTTTCCAATTCTACTTTATTTTTCCCTATCATTAATAGTATTTTTTGGTGGGGGAAGGCAATGAAGTTAAGTGACTTGCCTAGGGTCACACAGCTAGTAAGTGTTTAAGGTTGGGTTAGAACTCAGGTCCTCTTGACTCCAGTGCCCATGCTCTATCCACATTTCCCACTCTCACTCTACTTTAAATTCACCCAATCCTACAAGTCTCAACCCAGTGCAAAAAACCTTCCCTGGATTTAAGGGCCTAATTATTTTTTTCCCTTTTAACATCCATATCACTTAGCATAATTCTAGACACACAGTAGGGGCTTGCTAAATACGTTTTGAATTAAATTTACCACAGTTGACTGCAGTCAAGCCTCCTGGACAGGAAGAGTAGTGTTCTTTACCAAGCAGTTTCTGTTTCCCAGGCCTCCATCCATGCATCCCATCCATCCCTTGCACTTACTTTCTTTTTCTGTGCTCACTTAAACAGGGCGTTGGGATTGACTGATTGGAGGGCATGATTTACCCTAGGGGTACAACATCTTTTTAATGGGAACATTAAGGATGGAGAAGGGGGGATGGAGGAGGGGCAGATGGAGAGGGGATAGGGAATTATTTATTAATTTATTTCCATCCCTAAGACTTTTACCCTTCACTAACACAGCCTTGGGGTGCTGGTGCAATCAAATATTAATTAGGAGACTAAGGCACAGCTTAAAAATCAACGGCAATTATCAATCTACAGTGGCAGTAGATACTATCTCAGGAAAAAGGCATTTTCTGCCCCCCACCTCCCACTACCTATGTAACTTAAATCAGAATGCACCTGTGGGCCTCCCAGCCTCCAAGTGAGTGGTAGGTCAGGAACTCCCTGTAGGAAGGTATAGTTAGATACAATTACTCACTTGGTTGGTTGACTGATTTTACACTGCATTGGGTACCTGAACTTTAAAGAAGACCCACAAATCATGTACTAACCTCACTGAGCCAAAAGGAACTTCCACAAATCATCTAGTCCATCCTCCTGCCTCTAGTCCCTGTCATGGCTAATTAGAGGGGCTCTCCAGTCCTCAACACTCCCCAGGGAAAAGGAGATTCTTCTGCTTACCTCAGCAGTATTTGCCAACCTACTTTGGCATCAGGGAGAGCTCTTTCTTTTCTGTGTTAGGAACACACAATCTGGGGGAAAGGGCTAGATTGAGTTATTCACAATGGGAAGAATTTATTTTGCTTATTTCTTTTTGTCATTTTGGAGCTCAAGGAGAAGCAATGAAGGAAATAAAGCATTGACATCCACAGATAATCATCTTCTTTCTTGAAAGTTGCTTTGAATGAAAGGAGAGAAGTGATTTGACATTTGGGGTGTGGGAGGCTCTTCCCAACATATGGAACAGCATGGGAGATTGTAATCTGTGTGTGTATGTGTGTGTGCTCTCCTGCGCAATCGAGCATGTGCTCAAAGAAAGTAGAGGGGATGAGATATTCCTTTGACTGGTGGCATTGAGTACTGTGTGTGTGTTCGTCCTTCGTTGCCGAAGAAGACCATGCCATCAGAGAAATAGTGACATGACTTGCACTTGACTTTGTTTTGAGTGAGGGAGGGCTGTGCAGGTCACCAGCCTCACTTCTCCTCCAGAGTCATCTGAATCCAGTGACCAGATAGTCATCAGGATGATTGGAGATGACCCAGGATGAGGCAATTGGGGTTAAGTGACTTGCCCAAGGTCACACAGATAGTGAGTGTCAAGTGTCTGAGGTGAGATTAGAACTCAGGTCCTCCTGACTCCTGCACTGGTGCTTTTATCCACTGCATCACCTAGCTGTCCCATTGAGTAATGGAGATAGAAGGCTAGAGGTAAGGGGTATTTGTGACTTTGAAATTCCAGGAGGAACAAAGGTGAACCAAAGATTCTAACCTGAGAAAGAAGAATTGACTAGGGGCAGCTAGGTACAGTGGATAGAATACCAGTCCTGGAGTCAGAAGGACCCGGGTTCAAATCTGACCTCAGGTATTTATTAGCTGTGTGACCCTGGGCAAATCTCTTAACTTTGGTTTGTCTCAGTTTCCTCATCTGTAAAATGAGGATGATAGTAATAGCATCCACCTGCCAAGGTTGTTGTACTGATCACATGAGATAGTAGTTCTAAAGTGCTTAGCGCACTGCCTGGCATATAACAAGCACTATCTAAATGTTATTATTATATCCTCATAACAGGCTGGGTTCCTGAGAAAGCAGTGCTGGCTCTGATCTCTAGGAGTTTCCATTCTATGGCAGGGTGAGACATTGCAGATCACAGGCATCTTGTGCAGTTACTTTGCAAGGAGGAGATAGGGCGCTTGGGTTTCAGATTTTCCATTTCAAAATGAGAGGGAAGAAAGATGACTTTGGGGGAAGATATGTCAAAGGGGAAGGAGAAGCAGGATTCCAGAGCAGAGTTTTCTCCAAAGATGAGGGATCGAGAGGAGAACTTTATCACACTTTACATCTACTAACTCTGAACTTCACAACAACATATCAGAATTTAGAATAATGATAATCATTTAGAATAATAACATGAAGATATCATTATTCTAAACTTGCAGATGTGGAAACTGAGTCTCAGGTTAATCTACTTACCCATTATCACACAGTTGGTAAAATGTCCAGGTGGGCTTTGAGCCTGGGTCTTTCTGAATCTAAATAAAATATAATTATCCACTATACCCTGCTGCCCCCTAGTATATTTCTCACAGTGGCATCAGCATCTCTTCTTGCTCGTGATTTGCATCAGGAGAAGGGACTAATTTGCCTATAGGCACAGAACCTGTCATTCCTGTATAAAAATTCCTGGGTAAATGAGGAATAACATCCCCCTTTGCTGGAGGCACCCAAGACTTTATGACTCTGGCCATTGGGCTAAATTGTTTCTTACTCCTAGTCCTAGGAGCTTTCCTCTGTTTTTATCATGTATAGCCTGACTTGTCTGCACAGGAATAAATAACTGAACCCAGGCTCCCCTTCCTCACTGGAATTTCTTCTTCCTGCTTTGACAAAAGGAGGCTCTGACTCTAGGCCCAAAAAGGATTTAGGGAAACATCAAACCAGTAAGAGGAGATGAAGCTCTCCCGGGACTACAGAGAAAAGAGGGAGGGCAGCAGCAGAAGTTTAAAATGTGATTTTTGAACATCCTACTCCCCAAGAGCAGATGGTACCTGGTACCCGAGTATTGAGGAAAAAAAGGACCTTTTCAAGGAAAAGCAATAGTGTGTGTGTGTGTCTGTGTGTGTGTGTGTGTGTGTGTGTGTGTGTGCGCTTAATCCCTAGGCTGTTCTCTACTATTCATTTCATGCTAGGCAGAGAAAGCATGCATACTGGTGGATGAGAGCTGTAATTCAGGCAGTATGATCACAGATTTGCCTAAGGGTGACAACATGGAGGGGAGGGGCTTTATCTCTATTCCACTCCACCCCTCACCTCCCACCCCCATTTCTGTAACATTTTTTGTCCCTAGGCCCCTTGAGGTTCTCAGGGTTTCTCCCATGTTCCTATTCATTGTCTCTCTCCACACATCTCCTGAGGGGTCTCTGCAATCTGTATTCAAGATATCATGAAGGTGCTGACCCTATCTCCAGTGACCCATCTTCTACTAAAAGGATACCACCTATCTGGCCTGCTGACTCTCTCCCCACTTTGACTTCAATAACATTTCGGTTAGAGGTTTCAAATGCCCCTCTCCCACCCCTCCATTGGGTCCCTCCCTCACCGTCTGTCTCCTTCCTTCTCTGCCTCTTTCCAGGCATTATCTGGATGACTGCATCTAAAACACCAAACTGTTTTCTTAGATATCTTCCCTGCTTCATTCTCCCCCCATCAGATACCTCCTCCTGGGGTTTGAGGGGTTTCTAGTACAATGATAGCATAGGGGTCGTGCTTTTCTCCTAGAGTTCACGTTCTGCTACAAGGGTCTGTGTTCTCTCATCCCCCTCTAAGCCTGCCACCTCCCCACTCCATGGCTTTCCTGGAAGGACTGCATTCAATTGGGAAAATATTCTTCTGTGATCTTCCTCTAGCCCCAACTGCTATTTAGTTACACAACCAAGAGAAACATTCTTCTAAGCCACCCTCCACCTCTACCTTTGACATCCTTTTGAAAGGTGGTTCTGACTGACCTCTGCATCCGCCTCTTCACCTGTTATCACACTTCTCCCATCAGCTTTGCTCGTGGTGTCAAAATTCTTCTTAGAGCTGCCTGCTCGGTAGCTTCCCTGCCTCAAGTCTTTCCCCACTCTAGTACCTTCTTCACTCAGCTGTTCAAATGATCTTCCTGAAAGTGTAGTTTCACCCCATCACCTATTCAATAAACCCCAGTGGCTTCCTGTTACCTCCAAGAACAAATAGAAAACCTTCTGTTGGCATTTAAAGCCCTTCACAACCTGGCTGCCTCCTACCTTCTGGTCTTCTCATACCTCACTGCCCTCCATGTACTCTGATTCAGCATCACTAGCCTCCTTGGAGCTCCTTGGACAAGACACTCCATTTCTGGACTCCATGAATTGACTGGAATTTTCTCCCTCCTCATCTTACCTCCAGACTTCCTTCAAGTCCCAGTTAAAATCCCACCTTCTACTAGAAGCCTTTCTTGATTCCCACTGAATCCTTCTTTCTGTTGCTTAACTTCAATTTATCCTGCCTATTGCTTGATTGTTCATAGTTGTGCCTCATTAGACTATGAGTTCCTTGAAGACAGGAACTATTTTATTTTTATCTGTATGATCCCAGGTGTTGGCACAGTGCCCCACATATAGTTGGTGTTGTTGTGTTCATCTTTCATTTTTGAAGAAGACCAAGACATCAGAGAGATGATGACCTGACTTGCGCTTGACTTGGTTTTGAGTGAGGGAGGGCTGTGCAGGTCGCCAGCCTCACTTCTTCTCCTGATCAGTCTGGGTAGGAGCTTAATAAATGCATGTTGATTTGATTAACTGTGGCTAATCCCAGAATAATTTCCTTTTACCTTGGATGATCAGAAGAACACAGTCACAAACTGACTTAGGGTCACACCCTGCTCAGGTATATATCCACAATCTTTCAGGGAATGCTAGAGACAGCTCTAACCAGCTCAGGAGAGTCAATTGTTAAAAACTTTCAATGTGAAAATTTAATTTCAGTTTCTTAAATTTAACAAATTAAATTTAATCTCAGTTAAATATTATGCCCTGGAAATCAGCAAATGCCACACATCAAGGCTTGATTAATTGTTTTGTACATCTGCCTAGACTTAAGGAAGTGATGGAGAAAATATTGATAAATATGATTAACAATTTGTCATTAGTACCTCTCCCTAAAGAGCTGGTTGTTAAACAATATCAGCGCAGCCCTGCTTTTTAGACCCATCATCCTATCAGCGTTCTAGGATCCACTCCTAGAGTCCTGGGTCTTCGTAGCAGCTAGCTAAATGTGTGACCTTGGGCAAGTTACTAAACCTCTCTGGGACTCATTTCCTCATTTGTAAAATGAGGAAGTTGGGCCAGATAAGCTTTAAGATCTTCTCTGGTTCTGAGAATCTTTACAGTAAATCTTGCTTTAAATCCATGAATCAATTAAAGTTTAGTTGCAGATAATCCACTCATAGAAAATTGATGGTATATGGCATTAAAGGTTTTCTTTCCCTGCTTCAGGATTCCTAGCAATTGTTATGATGTCTGTCAAGGGGATACCAACATGTATATGATTTAGGGACTATCTCCTTCCCTGGGGCCTCCTGTGCTCCCTCTCTTCCATTAATTCTTACATACCACATTTTCCCCCAATTCTCTCCATCCCTTTACCAAAGACTTGCCCTCTGGTCATTTGTTTGGTCTGATCAGTGCCAGTAGTAATGGTTTTCCCTGATATTGTGTACAGAGGGGATAATCTTGCTGATTCCAGTAGAGGGACCCCTGAGGACCAGAGCAGACGGTCACTCAGGGGCATTGAGGCTCCAGTGATAATTGGCTACTGTCCATTGAGTCTCCCACATTCCCAAGAGAGGGTGACTTGGAGACTGTAAACTCATATACATAAGACATCTGTGCTCACCAAAGACGCTTGGGGGCAGCAAAAGCCCAAATGGAGCCATTCACTCATGCCAGTGAGCATTTGGCCATCACTCAGTCATTGCTGATTGGTTCTGGGACTCTCCCCATCTCCAAGACCTGAGAGCAGGCCCAGGAGAGCTTCAGTGGTATTTAGAGCTCCCCATACCTGGAAACAGCTGACTCTTGCTGCCTCCCTCTTTTGATTTGTCTCTCCAGAGGTGTCCAGGCTCAATTGAGTAGAACCTGGGGGGATGGTGTTTGGGAAGCTCAGTAACAGGGCAGTAATAGGTAACCTTTGACAGTTGATCTCAGTCTTATTCTCATTCTTAGAATGAATCTTTACAACCTCTGAGCCTCAGTTTTCCCATTTGTATAATGGGAACAACATTATGAACTCTCTGGGATAATGAGCCCTGGGGAAATGGTCTTAGGATCCTTACCAAAAAAAAAAAATCCAGCTTTTAAATGCTGACTAATAATTAAGCTCTCACAAGTAGCCTCTAGATAATAATAATCCTTTACACTAATATGGGGCTTAACACCTGAGACAGAACTTGCACAGGCATTAGTTCACTTAGACCTCATAATAAGACTATGAAATGTGTTTATCTTCAATTTTCAGGTGAGGAAGTTGAGGCCCAGAGGCCAGGTGACTGCCCAAGATCACGCTGGCAGTTCATAGCAGAGCCAGGACTGGACCTCGAGCTCCTGATTCCTAATGCTTTTACCATACATAGCCTCCCTTCTTCCCAAGACAGTGGGAACATGTGCTGGTCAGGAACCTGCTTGGCTTAAATGTCCGTATGAGAAAAGTGCCTGAGTTCTGAAAGCAGGGGATCATCACTTTTTAATTTAATTTTTTCATCATAGACTCTTTGGCAATCCAGTGAAGCCTATGGACTCCTCAGAATAATGTTAAATTTATAAAATAAAATACATAGGATTACAAAAGAAATCAACTATATTGAAATACAATTATCAATTTTTTTTTAAGTTTATAGACTCTGGATGAAGTACTCCTAGTACTTAATACTTCTCAGCGGTTTGGCCTCCCAGTTATGTTCTCAGCCTTGTCTTACCCTGTTCTCCAGCAGGTGTAAGACAAAGGTTGTGGTTCCTCAACTTAAAATACATGTACTTGTATATGTGTGTTTATGTATGTATTCTTGTGACTTTTCCTAATGGTTAAAGTTGAGATCACCATAACCATAGCAATTTGGGGTTCTGCATTTGCCATCTGTTCCCTAGAGATGCATTGACTTCCTTGGTCTGTGGGTTTCCTAATTTGCCTCCTACTTGGAGCTTCAGGACAGATGCATTCCAAGGGATTGGGCCCAAGTAGCCCTTAGAGATGACTGACCGACTGGCCTAGCAGGGGAGGCCTTATCCTGAAGGTCTGAGTGGAGACAAAGTGAATACATGAGAGCCAATAGCATCAGCTCTGCTCCCACCACACCTCTGTCACCTTTGGTTAGAGAGTTATCCTTCCCCAGCCAGTGGGAAGGAAGAGGTCTGGGAATTTTCAGTTTCATATTATTTCACAAAGATATAAGCTCACAAGCTTACCCCAAGAACAGTGAAGTCCAGACTAGCTTCAGGAACAGGCATTTTGTTTGAAAATGTGAAACAAGTCTCAGCCTGTGCTTCTCTATAATTGTGGCATTCGCAGATACATGTGAAATTTGATCCACAAATATTTTCTCAGGGTGTCACTGCATCCCAAATCAAAGGACAGATGTCATGAGAATTAAAGTGGGCATTAGTGCAGCAATCACTGGACAGAGGGGTGGGGGTGGGCAGGGTAAATCTCTGACAGCCTGGCCCTGGCCTTTTCTGGTAGAATCATATCACAGAGAAATACAACAGAGAACAACCAGAGATGGTAGTGGTCCTAGGTGGGCAGTGGCTTTTTCTCTCTCAGTCAAGGCTAGAGACCAAATTAATTAGCAAGGATTTGTTGAATACCTACTACGTGCCAGAAACCTAAGTCAGGGCTTAGTCTTGAGCCAGGGACTCAAGAAATTGACAGTCTAGTTAGATTTTAAAATGTGCCTCCTGGGATGCCAATTATAGGTGCTAAGGAATTAAGCCTCCCTGGTCAGTATTAACAAGGGCCTTTGGACACTCTATCTTTGCAGCTATTTTATTTTTTTCATTTCTTAAAAGAGGAACTAATGTTCTTTTGCAGTTGCTTTACCAATTACAGAACAATATACTAGCTCCAAGTTCAACTTGAATTTTGAGGATGAGTTTCTCTGTGTTTTTTTTTTTTTAATTTTCTTACAGGTCTTGGGACACCCCAGCCTGCCTGGATCAAGGATTACACCTTGGTGGTCAGGAATATTAATAGTGGCAGGTGTGTATTTGTCATCAGAAGAAGACCCCCCTCACACACCCCTACCCCAACACCAGGGTAATGCCCATACCTCCTCAATGATGTATTTGTTATGTGGTCATTGACACAATCAATTGACCCTCTTACACACCGGTGTTTATTAGCCATTGTACACATATTTCACCCCTCCCCAGCTGACACATAATCTGTTCCTTGCTGGCTCTGACAAATGAACATTTCTCTGTAGACTCTTAAATGAGTATGTGTCACAGCCATGTCACTGATTAATTTTTTTTTACCACCAGGCACAACGATGCATAGAAATGTAACTTATATTCATTTCCCGGCTTGAGCCCAGCTGTCTAAAAAATTCCACTGGCAGTTACTGCTGACAGACAGCTATCCCAGCACCTCGCCTGGCCTGATGTGTGGATATGCAAGTGCCAGCTTGTTAATTACTGGGTTTCTCTTCCGGCCTGGCTGCAGTGTAACCAGCCACAAGGACCTTTAATCACTTTCACTTCTGGTCTTCGAATAGCCATGGTCCAGAAGTCCCTGGTGCTTCAGCGCTAACTCTGGACTGACCACATGCAAGTTCTCCTTTCCAGCATTTTCTTTTTCTTGTTCCCAGCTTGGAGATAATCAAGGGTCTCTGACAAAGCTCTAATTAGCATTTCTTGTGCCTGGGGCAAACACCACTACCACCACCACCCAAAAAAAAAAAAGTTCCCCAGGCAACATTCTCAAGTGAAATTTTTAAGATAAATTCAGTTGTGAGACAGAGTATTCGTGGCACCCTTCCTTCTCCCAGTGCAGGGAAAGCACCAGGAGAGGGAACAGGGCAGGGCTAGCTAGGCCTAGGAGATGCTTACCTAGGGTATGGCTCCATGGGCCAGGTGGGAGTGGGGGGAAGAACCCACCATCTGGTAGCTTTCTTTTTTAACTATTTATTCTTGCTAACAAGGTACTGAGCTCAATTAAGGAGTTTAAGGGCTGTCATTGCCTTCTAAGTTTTGGTGCCCTGAGGCAAAGCCCTAATCACCCACCCAAGTTACCACTTGGATTTCAGATGCTACATTATAAGACTCACCCCTATCTTAAACACTTTAACCTTTTCCTGCCAATACCTCTTTTCTCAGAGATCTCTTTCCTGATCCCAGTATCTTCCTGTTACAGTTATATCTTCCTCTTTCCTTTCCCCTAACCACCCCCTACCTACTTATCCGAGCAAACCGCCTGACTTCCTCCACAACACTTTCTCTCCCTCCCTTTCTCTCCTATACTTTCTCTTCAGATTTACCTCTTCCAAGGAGCTTCCTGGAGCCACCTTGTATTTGATAGCCAACTCAGCATTCCTACAACCTCGCTCACCTCTGTCCATCTGTCTTTGTTCCTCTCCACCCTACTTACTGAAAACAAAAGAAAACCAAATCTATTGCAGGCCTGGATAGTCTTCCTCCACCTGTGTTTCCTCTGTTACTATTCTGAGCTGAATATGTGGCATCTCTCCTGTTTATTGAAGATTAACTCAACCTATTACTGTATGGATTTTTACTTGCCCAATAAGGTGACAGTCATGTCACCAAAGCCAGACCCTTTGACCCCCTGGTAGTCTGAGCAGAGTTATAGGCGGCCTCAGAGACCCCACTGAATCTGTTATGTCTGTGTTACTTGTTACTATAATTATTTGTGTATAAGCTCCACAAAGGCAGGGACTATGTCATCCAAGTTTTCTTCCTCTCCCACTTCCCAACCCAGTGTTCCATGTACATAGTAGGCACTTAAAGACACAATGAATTGAATCATTGTATTAAACAAAACAACCGGCTTATTAACATGGTTGCTGATGGATGTCTTAGAAATTCAGAGAAAGATAATTCAGTTTGGCAAATTCATGACCATATCTCACATGGACTCTTGGGATACAATCATGGCGTCTCTTGACATGGTCTTATGTCACAGCAACTTAGACATTTGGACTTCTAACTTCCTCATAGACTATCTCTGGCCATACATCTTTTCTAATCTCCTTCATTGTTAGTGTTTGTTCTCTTGTCTTCCAATGATGATGTATCTACCTATCCGTTTATGGGTTAATCTCCCCAACAAAATGTAAACCCCTGGATGTCAGGAGTTCTTTCCCTCATTGTGTGTGTGTGTGCGTGTGTGTGTGTGTGTGTGTTGACATCCTCAGCTCCTAATTCAGTGTTTTGTATATAGTAAGTGCTAAATAATTGTTTGGTTAGCAGTATTGTCCAGATGTCACACACAATCATACATAAGGACATAGAACAAAAGGAAAACGAACATCTTAAAAGTGCCTTTTATGAGAAACGTACTTTGCTGAGCCCTGGGGGTACTAAAATGGGAAGTGATAACAATCCCTCCTCTTAAGGAGGGCACAATCCCATAAGAAATGAGAACTATACAAATAACTATAATGCAGGTGAGAATGAAATAAGGACCCTGGAGCAGCCTACCAGAGAGACATGAATATTTTGGGCAAATAAAAATTTCCTTTATCTGGGAATGGGGGAGGAATCAAGGAAAGCCTCCCAGAGGAGGTAGTGCCTGAGTCTTGAAGGAAGAAAAAGATTTCACCAGGCAGAGAAGTGGGTAGATTCTGGGTAGAGAGTCAGTTGAAGAAACTGTGCCATCTCCATCAGATATCCATCTGTCTAGCTGCAAGCAGCCCTTCCAGACTAAGGGGTGACCATTGCATCATTGTCCCTGCCAGTCAGTCAGAGAAATGGCTGTGACATCCCCCATACATTTCTTTGTGAAATGTGGAGCTCACAGCCCCGGAAATCAGGACAAAAGCACCACCCACAGCTCTGGTCCTGATGAGTCAGATTCTGCCTCCCACAGGCTCTTCTTGTGTGTGTTTCTGAAATCAAGTGTGAGTGTACGGTCTTCTGAATGTCTGTGTGTGTATGTGTCTTTCCAAACATGTGAGTATCTTTGGGTGTGCATATCCATGTACCTGTCATCCTGACTGCCATGTCTCTAGGTTCTGGTTCTTTAAAAGTATGGTGTGCCCTAAATTTTTGTAGAGGAATAACTGACTCCCTGGCATTACTGGAATGGGAGAGAGGAGGAGATGAAAAGGGAAAGGCAACGAAGAGCTTCCTTATACCATCAGAGCACAAATCTGGGGATAGAAGGGAACTTGTAGGCACCTCACCCAACTCTCTCATTTTCCAGATGAGAAAACTGAGACTCAATGAGATTCAAAGACAAATAGAAAGCAAGTAGCAGAACCAGGATTTGAAGCCAGGTCTGCTAACTAAATATGACTCTTTCTGCTTTAACGGGATCTACTTGGGGCGACGCATTCATCGTTTTCCAGAAAGAACTCCAGGTCATATGGAGAGAGCAGACGGGACACCCCAGGCTCTGGGACATGAGGGGCAGGTGATACAGGCAGAAAAGTGAGGGACAGGAAAGCGGGGCGGGGCAGCTGCCTTCTCAGAACAGGTGTCAGTGAACTCCTGACAGCCACTTAGAACCTCATCGAACAGCCTCCTTTGCATGCTCATTTGCATTGATTTACATATATTTGCATCCCCCAAATCAATAGAGACGGACTTAATGGTTCCTGCATTAGAGCTGTTGGCAGAGGCTAGAAGGAAGATCTCCTCTGAGAGAAAAGGGGGTGAACATGAGGGATGTTGGAGAGGGCGGTTGGGGAAAGGAACGGAGGGAGACGGATGAAGTAAGTCCCTAGGGGATCTATTTGTTGCGAGGTGCAAATTCTGGGGCTCAAGGTGAAGAAGGAAGAGGAAATTATGCTCCCCTTCTAATAACCCTAGGCAATCAATCAATCATCAAGTATTTATTAAGCACCTACTTTGTGCCAGACACAAAGTGCTATGCCTCAGGGTTACAAATATAACAAATGAAACCATCTCTACTTGCAAAGAACACACATTCTAACAAGGGAGACAAGGGGAATAGATCGACTATCAGTAAAAACAGAATAAATGTGGAGAATAGATTAAAAGGCTTCACGTAGAAGGTCTGAATTGGGTCTTGAGGAAAGAGAAGGATTCTATGAGGTGGGAATGAGAAAGAAGTGCATTCTGGGCATAGAGAACAGCCAGTATAAAGTCATGGAGAGGGGAGTTGGGAGAGGGGGTTCCAGTATCCCTTGGAGTCAAAACTGCTGCCTAGGTGATCCCTGTTTCCAAAGGCACAAGGATGGGAGAGAAATTACTGTGGGGGGTGGGTGGGTGGGTGGACAGTGGGAGCGGGAAGCAGCTGAGAGAGAAAGTACCACATGGAGAGGACAGGAAGGGAGAAAAGAAGAAGGGGAGAGGGAGGGATACAAGTCAAAAGTGTATGGAGGGGAGGGATACACAGGGAAGAGCCAGGTTGGGACAGAAATCAGAGACATTTGAGTCATCTGGCCTAAGGCAGGGTTAGATAGAGAGGCTGGGGGAAATGGGGTGGAGTAGGAACCAAGGCTAGAGTCAATATATTTTTTCCCCAACTGAAGTGCTAGGTTAGGTGCCGTATTGTGTCATCCATTTTCAGGCTCAGTTAGCAGTTGGACCTTGTCTCTTTTTATGTTACACCACCATCTAGTGGATCTGTGGAGGAAAGCAGCAATTCCACCCTAACATTCTTAATCTTTATTCCCTCCCTCCCAATTTCCCTTAGCTTTTCTGCAAACCCTGTCCGCTGTGATCGGAGGAGTTCGATCTGAGGAGTCAATACTAGGTATCTTTGCTTGGGATGGGGAATGGGGGAGATAGTAAAGGCAGGGGTGTGCTGTTAAATGATGAGCAGCCAGCTCTTGAGGGAAGATGGAGAGAGGACATATGCTTCACACATTCTTAAATTCAGTTATTAATTATTAATATTTTCTCCATCACTTCCTTAAATCTACACCATCAACAAAACAATAAACCAAGCCCTGCTTCTTTGTTTTTGTCTATTTTCAAGGTATAAATTCCCGCACTGAAAAGTTCATTGGCTTGACAACTGGACAGGGGTCACAAAGGCAGAGCTTGGAGCACACAAGACACCCTCAGTTTGTTGGGTTGGGGAGCACACTGTGGTAGGAAGGTCACGACTCCAGGATATCATAAGGCTATCTGGGTATCTGGAGGCTGACACCCACCAAGGTCCACCCCAAGGAAATGGGTCATTTTGGTAGCTTCCTGTTTTTGCTAATTATTCTTGTTAACTAGATGATAAGGTCCTTTTTTTAGTTACACTTTAGCATCCAAGAAACCTGAATGTGTCATGGTAACTAACCCTCATATTAAATTGAGAAATATTTTGGAGGAGGGGACTAAAAGAGGGCTTGAAGTCACTTTTGCCACTACCCCCAACCCCCATAAAAAAAAAAAAAAGCTCTTCAAAGTATTATGTTAGATCTGGAAGGATCCTTGGGCATTATCTGGTTCAAGTATTCCATTTTATACAGGAAGAAATTGAGGCCCCAAAGTGGGGAAGTCACTTACTCAAGGACAAAGCAAGGCCCATTCATCCTTTACTGAAACTGAGGCAAAGATGAAACAGCTTCTAAAGGAGCCGAAGTGCTCAGAGACTTCCAGACCGTGAGAGCTGAAGGGGCCTTAGAGACCACTGTGAAGAAACAGAAACAGAAACCCAGAGACAGTGGCAAGGCAGGACTCCAAACCTACTCTCCTGACTCATGGGCCAAAGCCTTTTCAGTCAAGTTGCTGAAATCTAGCCTCCCTCAGGGAAATCAGAATCCTGGTCCTTTTCAGAGTAGCTGCCCTTGTTCTCATGATTCAAGACAAGGAGCTGAAAAAAGAGAAGGCCTCTTGGTCTTTCCAGAGCAATGCTGGACCCGTTTCCTCCCTCTCTCTTCGGGCTTGGTTTTGTAAGAAAGTCTGAGGTAAAGCTTTAGGATGGGAAACACAGACACTCCCAAGGAAGGCATGACCCTCCAGCAGGAGCTCAGCAACTACTTCTCCCCTTCTACCTTGCTTGAAGAGATCCAAATATCGCCTCTCTCCTGGGATGGATCACACTGAGAGACAACCAAGTTCAAGTATTTCCCTCTGACCAGGTCCCGTTAAAGGTCTGAGAGCCTTGAAATATCTCCCTTTCTGCTTCCAGGGTGGTAGGGCACACTTTCAACCAGACCTTCTGGCCCATCCCCTGAGGGAAAGTTTGAGAAGCTAGGGATGGCAAAATTTAGAGGAAAAGAATAGGTCCCTTGCTCAAGGAATTCATGGCTGCCTATTGACCTTAGGAGAAAATACAAACCTCTTTGTTTGGCACTTAAAGTCTATCAAAATCTGCTTGGCACCAATCTTTCTAGACTGAGTCGACCCTCAAACATTCCCTACTAGTCTGCTTAATGCTCCTTGTACAGAACGTTCCATTTCCTGTCTACAGCTTTGTCTACAGCTTCCCCATGACTGGAAAGTGCTCCTCTTCACCTGCATCCAGAACAATCCTTAGCTTTTCTCAAAGTATCACTCAGGTGCCACCTCCTCCACAAGGCATTTCCAGATCTCCCTCCCCCCTCTTTTGTTCATGTTCTCTCCCTCTCGAAATTACTTTGTATTCCCTTATCTACATGCATAGTTTCCCCCAGTAGATTATAAGCTTCTTGAGTTCAGAGACGGTTTTGTTTTTGTCTGAAGTTTTTATCACTGGCATACAGCACAGTGCCTGGTACCTAACAGACTATTAATAAATGCTTGGTGAATTGAATTGATAAGGGATGAAGAGGCATCTCCCAGAAGACATAATTCTCCAGCCTAAAACACTGTCTCCTATCGTCAGCTTTGCCCTGTCTGAAGGGTTTTCTCTTCGTGGTTTGCCCATCATGGGTGGAGGGTGCAGTGACTTCCCAGTCCATCACTGTTCCCCAGTCTGATTGGCAGTGACTGAAAGACTCCCATTGTCATTAGCTTGATGACCAGGGATGGATCTCACTCCCCAAGTTCCTCTAGCCTCTCTCCCCCTCACCCCTTGGGTGGATCCAAACTTTGAATCCAAACTTCACAGAACAAATCCCCTTAATAAAAGGATTTGTTCTGTAAAACTTGGACTCAGTCAAAAGGCTGAACCCAAGGAAGGCCACATGTGACCTCAAGGCCAGAGATTCCCCACCCCTGGCTGCTGATTCTCCAAATGGTGTCTGCTCATTTCACTACCAACAGCTCCAGGTGGACAAAGCTCTGCCCCTGCCTCACCACACAAGAATGCAAGCCTTTCATTAGACTTTCATTTTACATACTGGGCCAAGATAGCAGTTACCTCACCCTAGTTACTGCTCTGGGATTGGCCTAGGGATGGGATTGGGGGCCAGGAACCACTCACTGGGTCTATGATGACTAAAATAAGATTAAATTCTACAAATATTTATTAAATTCCTACTAGGTACAAGACAATATGCTCCCTACCCTTGAGGAGCTTATAATCTAGCAGAGGAATATGACATGTAAAACAGAGAGAGAAAAGAAAATAGATGCTTTTGAGGAAGGAACTGCTTTTTTTAGCCTCAAGGCTTAGATTGGAGCAAGACCCAAGATTGAGGTTTTATAGAAAACTGGTGCCTGGGAGGCTAGTATAAGCATGAGATGTATTTATTAATATGCAAGCAGGCAAAAATAAAAGCAGACATGCACACTGTATGATAACATAGACAAACATTGAGTCACAGAGGGCCAGGGTCACTCATGGGAAGGAGTTTGCAATGACAAGATTTTAGTGGGAATATATGCTTAGGGTTCTAGGCACAGGGCTGGGGATGGGTTGGGGCAAGTGGGGAGGGTTGGAACCTGCTGCCTTTGGCCCTCTAGTCCTCAAGTGCAACGCTTTGATTAATCCAAACTTCCCACAGGGAACAATCCCAAAGGGAAATTCCCACAGCTTCCCCACCCCTGGGTTGGGGGATTAGGAGCGGGGGAGTCATACTTTAAAAGTGTCTTGAAGCAAAGGGTCAGCACCAGGTGTAGGAGGTGGGGTTTCTTAATTAGACCCAGATGAGGGTGGGGGTGAAATTCTCTGGAGTCACTTGTCAATATCAGACTTAGATGGGAGTTTTCTAATCACGATCAGACATTGGAAAGGGGTTTGAGGTGGTAATGGGGTTCCACGAGTGGGTGTCTGCACAGCTGATACAGAAGCCTCACCTAATCAGGATTTGAGGTTATCCACAGGATCAGAATGAATTAAGGCAATGGAAAAGTACAGACTATTTGTCATTACCTACATGTTTATGGTCATTAGGACCACTTAGCCTAAGTGACGCCATATTAAAACCCTCTCACTTATCACTATAATATCAAAGAGTATATATGTTTTTCAAAAATCACAATTATCATGAACTTGAAGCTTGAAGGGCTTGAAGCCAACTTTCCTTACCCGCCCACCCCTACAAGTCCCTCAAAAGGGACTTAAGGATTATCTAGTCAAAGATGTAGATAACAAGATGTATGGAAGAGGATGTGAGCACTAACAACCAGAAGTATCAGGAGAATCTTCATAGAAGAGATAGAATCTGAACTGAGCTTAGAAAGGATCCAAGAGATGGAGGTGAGAAGAAGCAGAGAGTGTTTCATGCTTGGGGACAGCCTATGCAAAGGCTAAGATATATGAGCTAGAATATAGCATGTAGTGGTGCCTATGGAGGCAATAAGACCTGGGATAAAATCTTGACTCAGATACTTAGTAGCTATATGACCCCAGTCAGATGACTTACTTTACCTCTCTGGGTCTCAGTTTCCTTATTTGTCAAATGAAGAGATTAGACTTCCAAATCCCTCCTAATGCTATACCTATCATCTTATGAATGAATGTTAAGCTGGGAAAGTACAAGTAGGATGACTTGGCTGGAATACAGAGTGTAAAATGGAGTAATATTTAATGTTTATAGAAAGGTAGTCTGTAACTAGGTTGGGAAGGGCTTGAAATGCCAAGTTAGAGTTTGTATTTCATCCTAGGGGAAACTGGGAATCACTGTATTTTTGATCAGGGAAGTGACATGGTCAGGCCAGTTATTTAAGCTGTAGATTTTGACAGCCATGTGGAACATGCATTTGAAGTGAGAAGAGATTGGAAAAGTGAAGACTAAAATTAAGAAACTATTTACAACCATGTAGGGAGGGTCTGAACTATGTGGTGGCAGTTTGAGGGGCAATAAAGGAATTTATACAAGATAATTTGTGGCAGCAGAATTCACAAGATGTAGCCACTAACTGTATATGGGGAGGGGGGTGGTGAGGGAGAGGGAAAGGTGGAGGATGACTCTAAGGTTGAGATTGTGAACTCAATTCACTTGGAGGGTAGTGATGGCCTCAGTAGAAATAGAGAAGTTTGGAGAAGGGTCAGATTTAGAAAAGATAATGAGTTCTATTTTGTCAAGAGTTTTCACTGTTTTCTCCATATCAGAAAAATGAACCCACCCCTAGACTGGTTCTTAACCCTCTTTTAGAGGTTTCCTCTTCCTCTCTCTGCTTCTAGACATTACAAATGAAAACATGTCCTCCATAATTGGTTCAGTTCAGACAGGTCATCCAGGACGAGCCTTTCTCAGGACACTGGGGGTATATGCCTAGAGGGTGTTCCAATCTGATCCTCATCTTTTTCACTTGGTATGCTACCAACAGAGTAGTGGCACTGTGGTGGAAGGGGCCTGGGGCTATAATTTCTCAGAATCAACAATTATTTACATGGGAGCCAAGAGATGCTAATTTTTAGAAGGACCTCTTCCTAGTAATCTCATTTTTTATTTGATTTCCCTCAAACTCTGTTGAAGTTCCTACAGCGAGCAAGAAATGTATGTCTCTGGGCACACAGACACACCCCCATTTCAGTTCAGCTCAGCACACTTGAAATATCCTTTTCAATATTCCCATTCCCTACCCCTAGTGCTTCACTTTGGTATTGAATCATGGGATACTTTGGAAAGTACTAGGCCAGAGAGAGAGGCAGTCCTCCCCCTTGATCTCTTCCCAGTTTCAGTTCAACTGAAGCCAAGAAACTCTTTCTACAGAGGCAGTAAAAGAAGGACTTGGGTCTCAGAGGCATTAGATGCTCCTCAGGGACTCTCAAAGACAATAGGTAACAAAACCAAAAGTGATATCCTGGCGAAAGATAGGAAGTCAGAAAATGAGACCAGAAAAAGGACCTTGGACTTGATGAGGGTGAGGAGAATTACCACTTCCCTGTGAGTCATGAGTTCAGGAGACAGGATGGAAGGTATTATGGACCAGGAGAACCCCAGAGTGCTTTCCTTTCCAGCTTTTGTAGAATGGTGGGTATGTACAGAGCTGGAAAAGTCATGGGGGCATAGGCAACCAGACAAGCAACCTTAGGCTAAGATAAACAAACAGCTGGCCTTTTCAAATATGGAAGCAGAGAAGACTCTAATGTGATGCTCTTGTAATGCTTGATGCTAATCTGATGCTCTTGTCCCTGCCAGGAGTCTATATGTGACTCTAGGAGGATCCAGCCGCTGATGAATGGGAAAAGACATCTCTTCCATCTCCAAGCCCTTGAAAAAGCAATTTCTTCAAGAGAGAAATGTGAAATTAAAGAGAATGGTAGAAGAAAGAGGCACTGTGGCAGGAGGGAACTTCTAGGAAGAATTTAGGTTTAGGGAGTAAGTTCTACCAGCCATTGTCTCATGAATAATTCTGCAATCTCCATCAGCTACCTGTGTAAAGGGATCTGGGAATAATTCAAAAGAGAAATGAAATTCATAAAAGCAGGAAGTAGGAAAAACATAGGTCAAAAATTAGAGCTGTTAACAAAAAACAATTTAGAAAAAAAAATTGAATCCACAAAGGAGGATCTCTCTAAAGAAATGAAAAAGAGATGAACAGATTTAGAACACAAAAATACTCAAGTAGAAGAAAATTCAACACAAGACAATCAAAGAACAAAGAGTACATGAATTCTATTTAAGTAAAAATGAAGATAAGATGGGCATAGACAATTTAGGGCTCATAGGTCCCCAAGAAGAATGTTAGACAAACAAAAAACAAATACCATAATTAATTAACTAAAAGAAAATTATTTGGGAGCCAAGATGGCAGAGTAGAAGGACGCACATTTACGAGCTCCAACCCACAGCCCATAGAATTAATGTAAAAAGAGATCCACATAAATTCTGGATCACTGAAAGGTGTGCAGAACCAGAATGGAAGAGATTTCCGTGCCAGAGAGCCCTGGAGACCTGTCCCCAGGGTCCATTGCACCCCAGAAAGCGGACCCCACCCCAGCGCTGCCCTGGCCGCGGCCCCAGAGAAGCTGACCCGAGCAGGCTTCAGGGACGGAAGCTCCAGCATCCGGGAAAGTTCCTCCGCCCACAGAAGCTACAGGTCAGTGAGAGAGACGGCTGGCTGGAGGAGGGGAGCGGGGTGTCTCCGTGACTCGGGCCCCCTCGGGAGGAAGCGGCGGAGGCAGAGGCGTGGGCGGCAGCGGAGGCAGCAGCGGAGGCGGCCGCCCGGACTCCCTCAGCAGTTAACAGGATCTTCATTACGGAAGGTCTCTGCATAAACAACCTGAGGGAGCTGAGCCTGCGAGACGGCCCTGCCCCACCCTGCTCCACTGCTGAGGGCCTCTGCATAAAGCCCCTGAGGGAGCTGAGCCTGGGAGGTGGCCCCCCACCCCACCCCAGCACCAGAACTAAAGCTTGCTGCGGAAAGCCCATTTGAACCTCAGACCCCAAGCACTAGCTGGGCAGATCTAGGTGGGGGTGGACAGGAATCTCAGAAGTCAAGTAACTGGCTGGGAAAATGCCTAGAAAAGGGAAGAAAAATAAGACTATAGAGAGTTTTTTCCAACAAATGCAAATGATCCCAACATTCGGATCTGATGATGAGGATGTATTCTCGCCATCGGGGAAAGATGTGGAGGGCGGGGCCTCAGTACCCCAGACACCCCAGGGGGATGTCAGGTGGGCTCAGGCCTTGGAAGAGCTCAAAAAGGATTTTGAAAAGCAAGTTAGACAGGTGGAGGAAAAGCTGGGAAGAGAAATGAGAGAGATGCAAGAAAAGTATGAAAAACGGGTCAATACCTTGGTAAAGGAGACCCAAAAAAATGCTGAGGAAGATAACACCTTGAAAAATAGGCTCACTCAATTGGCAAAAGAGGTTCAAAAAGCCAATGAGGAGAAGAATGCTTTCAAAAGCAGAATGAGCCAAATGGAAAAAGAGGGTCAAAAGCTCACTGAAGATAATAGTTCTCTCAAAATTAGAATGGAACAGATGGAGTCTAATGACTTTCTGAGAAACCAAGAAATCACCAAACAAAACCAAAAGAATGAAAAAATGGAAGAGAATGTGAAATATCTCATGGGAAAAACAACTGACCTGGAAAATAGATCCAGGAGAGACAATTTAAAAATTATGGAACTACCTGAAAGTCATGATCAAAAAAAGAGCCTAGACATCATCTTCCATGAAATTATCGAAGAAAACTGCCCTGACATTCTAGAACCAGAGGGCAAAATAAGTATTGAAAGAATCCATCGATCACCACCTGAAAGAGATCCAAAAAGAGAAACTCCTAGGAACATTGTGGCCAAATTCCAGAACTCCCAGTTCAAGGAGAAAATCTTGCAAGCAGCTAGAAAGAAACAATTCCAGTACTGTGGAAATACAATCAGGATAACTCAAGATCTAGCAGCTTCTACATTAAGGGATCGAAGGGTGTGGAATAGGATATTCCAGAAGTCAAAGGAACTAGGACTCAAACCAAGAATCACCTACCCAGCTAAACTGAGTATAATACTTCAGGGGAAAATATGGTCTTTCAATGAAACAGAGGACTTTCAATCATTCTTGATGAAAAGACCAGAGCTGAAAAGAAAATTTGACTTCCAAACACAAGAATGAGAAGAAGCATGAAAAAGTAAACAGCAAAGAGAAGTCTTAAGGGACTTACCAGAAGTGAACTGTTTACATTCCTACATGGAAAGACAATATTTGTAGCTCTTAAAACTTTTCAGTATCTGGGTAGTTGGTGGGACCACACACACACATGTACACGCATGCATGCACACACACATACACACATGCACACACACACAGAGATAGAGAGCATAGAGTGAATTGAATAGGATGGGACCATAGCTGAAAAGAAATTAAGGTAAATGGTGAGAGAGAAATGTAGTGGGAGGAAAGAGGGTGAAATGGAATGGGGTAATTATATGTCATTTAAGAGGCAAGTAGGAGACTTTTTAGTGGAGGGAAAAAGAGGAGAGCTGAGAAAAAAAAAAACCAAAACAATTAGTTTACCCTCATCACATTTGACTAAAGGAAGGAATAAAATGCACACTCATTTTGGTATGAAAACCTATCTTACAGTATAGGAAAGCGGGGGAGAAGGAGATAAGCAAGGGGGGGGATGATGGAAGGGAGGGCAAAGGGAGGAGGGAGCAATTTGAAGTCAACACTTGGGGAGGGACAGGATCAAAAGACAGAAGAGAAACAATGAAGGGCAGAATAGGATGGAGGGTAATTCAGTTAGTCTTACACAACACGACTATCAGGGAAGTCATTTGCAAAATTACACAGATATGGCCTATATTGAATTGCCTGCCTTCCCAAAGGGAATGGGTGGGGAGGGAGGGATGGGGAGAATTTGGAACTCAAAGTTTTAGGAACAACTGTCTAGTATTGCTGTTGCTACTAGGAAAGAAGACATACAGTTAATGAGGAATAGAAAGTCATCTGGCCCTACAGGAGAAAAGAGAAGATGGAGACAAGAGAAGGGAGGGATGACAGAAGAGAGGGCAGATTGGAGATAGGGAAAATTAGATTGCTTGGTGTATTGGGGTGGGGGGAGGGGATAAAAGGGGAGAAAATTTGGAACCCAAAATTTTGTGAAAATGAATGTAAAAAGTTAAATAAATAAATAAATAAAAGGAAAAAAAATTATTTGGAACTTCTGAATGAAGAAAATGAAGCTATGATCGAGAAAATCTACAGACACTGCCAGAAAAAAAAAAGCACTCTTCAAACTCTATAATATATATTATAATATGTATTGGTTAAATTTTTCTGTTTCCATAGCAAACAACAAATCTTGCAAATGAACAAGAAAATGGCCTTCAAATGTGAAGAGAGTCTAGGCAAGTGTGACTGTACCATTGGGGAAGAAAGAAACATGAGCTCCATATCAAGAGTAGCCAAGCTAGTCCTACTTACCGCTCCCAGGGTCCCTAGGGTAAAAAAATGACTTCACTGGTCATGAACTGAAGGGTCTTAGCAAGAGCAATGTCTGGAGTCAAGGGCTGTGTTCCAGATAGGGGTGCTAGGCACTCTGTCCTTGAAACCTCTAGGGGACCTAGAGACCTTGTCTCTGGGTGGGAATATCATTTATGACTTACAGTCTAAGTCATGGTCTAAGTCTATGGGGCCTTCCAAATACAGTGCATGAAGGGTGGCATAGTCATTGCTTCAAGGTTGATGTTATTGTCTGGAATCAAGGATAAGAGCATTACAGCACCAAGCAACTGGTTAAGGTCAGAGCTTGGCTCATTACACCCCCTTCCATGCCTACCCCTACTTAAACCAGCCCTCTGGAAAATCATAAAGGATATGACAAGACTCCAAGCCCCCAACCACTGACTCCCACTTAGAGGCACTGACATGTGTGATAATATCCCATCGAAGTTCCCCATCATTGCCCTAATTTCTCAACTCATTATTTCAGTCATCTGATCAAATCCCCTCTCTCTCTAACCCAAAGGATTCTCAGTTCCCCAAGGTCCCTGCCTTTAGCCTCCCTATCTCTCCCAGGCTATTCAGCAGATTCTGTGCCTAAGGAAGTTATCACATCAAGTACTTAGCAGCTCTAGAGGGGCTTAAGGTAGGATAGGCAAAGTGAGCAGGAAGAAAATTTAATTATCAGTATCATTCCTCACATCCACATGTCCACACCTGACCTCATTATCTTTGATCCCTCCTCACCAAGCCTCTCCTCTTCTTAATTTTCCTCTTGTTATAGGGGGCACCACCATCTTGCCAGTGAGCCAGGTTTGCAACCTAGCTGTCACCCTGGATTCCTCATTCTCTTTCAGCCCCATATCCAATTTTCCAAATTCTGTTGGTTCTACCTTCTCTCCTCTGAAAATGCCCCACCCTGATGCAGGCTCTTATCACCTCACCTCTTCACTACTGCAGTAGTGGTCTCCCTACCTCAAGGCTCTCCCAACTCCAGTTCGTTCTTCACTCAGCTGTCACAATGATCTTCCCAAAGCTCAAGTCTGATATGTAAGACTCCAGCCCTCCATTGAGAGGATCTGGGCAAGGGTACAATTGGGGAGGAAAGATGAATGGGCTCCTGTTCACAAAACATCAAGAGTAGCCAAGCTCATCCTACTTACCAATCCCAGGATTCCAAGTGTTGGGAGGCTTAGGCCCTGGCATGCATGCCCCTTCTTCCTGGGTGGACCAGGGTCCAGAGAATTATATCCCTTTTCCAAAGAAGCAAAGGCCCTGAAGGACCCTTTCTCTAGGGTCACATCACTTATCGCTAGCTGCCTACATCCAGCCATTCGCTGACAGACGGTCCCTGCCTGCTTCTTACTTAGGTAATAAAATTCCAGGACCCAGAGTCTTCTTCCCTTTCCCTTCCCAGGATATTCCAGGGAGAGGAATGGCATTTCATTTTGCTGTTTTTCCTCCTCTTCCTTTTGCCCAGGGAGCTGCCACAGCCCTCTAAAGAATACTTTGTGGTTCCAAGATCCTGGCTGCCCCTAGACAGTGATAAAAGCATCTTCAGCTGCAGTGTTAAGCATCAAGTGATAAAGGACTGGGGATGTAGGGAGAAGAAGCAATGGACTTTGGGGAGCAATTTTTGGTGCTTGAGGAAAATTGCTCTCAGTCCCAGTAAAGGGATGGGAGAGAGCAGCTCATGGGTATTCTATTTCAAGTTGCCCTCCTTACCACAGAAACTTCTCCAAGAAAGAACTTTGTCCCCTCAGATTGCTTATTTTACCAAGGTCAATGGGAGCAATGGCTCCATGTGCTGCTATTTGCACAAGAAAGACTGGAGGTCATGAGGAATGGGAGGGCAGAATAAAACCATGGAGCGTCAGTACAGACTGGTATGCAGGCCAAAGAAGTTGATGGAGCAACCAAGAGTATTGTGGTAATGGAGTGACTATATACAAGGATGGTGGAGAATGACAACACAAGGGAACCAGAGCACTACAATGATGAGTCTACTAGGAGTGATGACAGGAATTTAACTAAATGAAAGGGAGTAATAAGCTGATTAGATATAGTTAAATGAAGAGATGGTGGGGGTACATAACAAGACAAAAGGGTGTGATGGGGTCATAAAGTGTAGTAGGTATATCTGGATGACAGGATACAATGAGGTGACAGTATGATAGCTGTCTGTGATAGAAGCTTGATACTTAAGTAGGTGGTGAATAGAGCATCCTAATTTTTAACCCCTAAGTTGACTAGGGTTAGAGCAATAGCCAGATTTACATGGAACCCACAGTATAAAACTATAGGCAGGAGGCCCAAGAAGGCAGGAAAATCCCCTCTCCCATCACTGGGTATTATTTGACCCCTTTCCCTATTGGCTAATTTTTATTCCTTTTATTCAGAAGAACAGATGTGACTGTTTATAAAAGCCATTAGCTCAACTGGCCCTTCAGACACCACATCTTCCCCTGGGAGAGGCAGGCATGAGGGAGCCAGAAAAGACCAGGCTTGGGATTTGGCTATTATTGGCTTCAGCCCTTACTTCCTGGGGCCCTTTATCATGGTTGAGTCAGCTTGGAACTGTGGTGGCTCCTTGGACAACACTGATGAAAGTAGCCTGGTAGAGGCATAGCTTTGCTATGGCAGTGACTCCCAGGAGGAGCCCCTCCCCTGCCACAAATTTCCTTCTGACAACCATGCTCACCTCTCCCATCATTGACAGACCTGAGTTTCTAATCCCTGACTAATCTTAGAGATTTGTCCCCAACTAAAACACTTTTCTTTATTTAGAACAACTCAAGTAATCCTCCTAACTCCTGAACTGTAACGATTTCAGAATTTCCAACCATGATGGAGCCTTCACTCTAGTGATACCCAACCTACCCCCTCCCCCCAGCACATAGCATTGGAAATTATAATTGAGCCCCCGCCCACTAACCCATCCCTATAAATACCTGGAAGGTCTACTCATTTGGTAAGAGAATGAGAAAACTTTCATGATGAGATACTCTTGATTCCCAATCTCTTATCTCAGACCAAGTTCAAGGAAGGTTGAAAGAAGGCAGTGTTGACTCTTTTACCTTTCTTCCCCTTATCTCTTAGGGAAAAACCCTAGAATATAGGATTTGGTTTGGAGTCAGGCAGTCCACAGGCTCATCCTGCACCATTTTGCCATCCTCAGCCTAGGCAGTCTTTTCTGCTCTTGTCCCTTTCACTGCCTTGTTTTCTGTCCTTGACTTTGATTCTTTCTGTCTCTTTTTCCTAACTCTCACTTTCTCTGTCCCTGACCTTGGGAGAAGTGGGGAAATTGGGTTGGAGGAGGACAAGGCATTTAATAGTTTCATTCCTTTTCATGTTGCATGTTGATTGGTGTGTGATTCCCATTATCTTAATGACCCTTTTCAGTGTTAGCAGCTTCTGGGTTTGTGTACATAGGAAAGGAGTGGGACAGAGGTGGGGTGTGTGTCTGTGAAACTGTGAGTGAAGGAGAAGTCTTTAGTCTTTGAGGCTTCACATGGAACTTGAAGTGTTAAGCTTGGGTTCAAACACCCCTCCCCTTCCCATCTCCAAGAGCACTGCTTTCCAAGCAGGGAAGGAAATAAAAGGGAGAGATACACAGAGAATAAGACAGTCAGAAAGAGATAGAAAAGACAGTTACAGAAATAGACAGAGATAGAGATGGAGTTGAAGTCTCTGATAAGTCTTCTGTGGAAGGAAGTTAGGTTTGTTCTCATTGCAGAGGTTCCCTCTTCATGGCTCCACCCTGATCCCCTAAGCCTCTTGTTCAAGCCCCTGCCTTGGCCCCAGCACTCTGCAGAAATAAGCCTTGGCCTGATCCTGCAGCACCCTCCACACTGTGCCTATCTTCACAACTACAAAAAGGTAGATCGAAGGAAGAGGAGGGTTTCTGGTAAATAACCATGGTTCCCATCTATTGAAATATATTGATCTTCTTGAGGCCCTGTGTTCTGTTTTGTACATGCCAGGGGAGAAGGCTTTACCAGACTAAACATGGAGACTTCTCTGCAATGACTTCAGTTTTCAGTTCTAGGCCTCCAAAGGAGGGGAGTTAGCATGGTTTCCATGGCAGTTAAAAAGAGGCTCCCACATTTCCCACTTCTTCCCCAGAGTCAGGGCTTCCCCATGGTTACACTGTCTGGGTGATGTACAAACTTACATTTCCCATTATAAGCCAAGGAAGTCACCATTAGCCCTTCCCCACCCCCACCTCATATACAGCGCAACAGGAGAGAAAAGTGACTGAGAACGAGAATTCCGTGCAGGAACTCTTGGGAAAGAAGAGTCCTTTCTCATCCTAGTACAGTGGGAACAGAACTAGTTCTAGAGTCAAAGGGCCTGGATTCAAATCCTGTCTCAGATTTTTACTGTCCCATAATTTTTCTGGACCTCAGTTTTGGCATCTGTAAAATAACAGGAATTAGACTAGATGGCTTCAGAAATTTCTTTCAGCTGTAGAGCTCTAATCCCCAAATCAGACTTCTACTCTAGGATGAGAGTATAAGGGGCACAGAGAAGAAAGGGGAATCTTCCAGGGAAGCTGGGCATCAGGGTTGTTTTCAGCTACAGAGGGCATCAGAGTTTGCTCAGCAATCCCAAGTCCACCCTTAGGGAAGTGGATGGGGAGGGGGTGAGAGTTTGTGGGAATGATGCCAGGGTAGTTTCCATGAAGAGGTGATGAAGTGCGTAGGAAATGGAAGCAATGAGCCAGTGTCTGATCTCAGGAGTGTTCCCTGCATCCTTCCAGGTAATGCAGAGATTCAAGGATCCCTAGCTCTGACGGAAGGATCAGCGAAGAGCAGAAGAACTTCCGGGCCTGCTTTGGGTTCCCCTCCCCTCCCCCCCCCCCGCCATTTCTTGTTAACCAAATGTCCCATAGACAGAGGTGTCCCAAGGAGACCTGGGTCAGGGGAAAGAAGCCCCCTCCAACCACAACACCTTGGTTGGGGAGGAATATTGTGAGTCTCCGACTATCTCTCTTAGGTGTCACATAGTGGGACCCAGGTGGGAGGGCGGGTAGAGGCTGGGGGGAGTTAAACTCAGGGGGTTGGGTAACGGTTCTGCAACCTCTTCTCGCTCCGAGTGCTTGCACAAGGGGCGCCTGCGGAAGGCGGAGTGGAGAGCCCAGCGGGGCGGGGACAACACAGGTGGTGGGAGGGCTGGGGCGGGCAAAAGTACTGGGGACTCGAGCTTGGTGCTTCAAGACGCAGGCTGCAACATCGCCGTGTGAATGGAGCTGAGCGGATTGCCGCCGATTGAGGTGAGGACCTGTTGCCTCTACCTTTCGCCCCGGATCTCTCTCTGTCTCTCCCCGACTTCGACCACCTTAGCCCTCTTTCATGGTCTCCTTTTTTCTAAGATCTTAAAGCGTGATCTCAGGAACAAGGCGCCCCTCTCCGCCTCCTGCAAGTTTTTCTCTCCCGCCCCCCGACAGTTGACCCGCCCCTCCTTTCTCAAGACCGGACTCTGCCCTCTCCTCGCCCTTTCCCATGCCTCTGTTTTCCCTGCTCCGCCCTCCCCCCACCATTGGCAATCGTGCCCCCGTTCTGACCACTTGGTTTCCAGTCTTGTGCCAGGCAAGGGACTGAGTCACAAGGGAGAGGGAGAGCTTGAGTCAGTGTCCAGCAATCTCGACTGGAAATGGTTACCCATGGCATGGGGACAAAAGTTGGGTAGGAGAGAATCGAGACAAAGGGAGGAATAAGGATGGAACAAAACCCAGAGATAAAGTCTGAGTATTTCACAGAGGTCACAGGCATGAAGGAATTTCACTTTGAGTGTGGGACTAGGATGTGCCCAATGGGATGAGGGGAGAGATCCCATGGATTCCTCCACAGAGAGGGTAATGGAACTGACAAAGTCAACCCCACCAGCATCCACCACTTTCTTTCTCTCTGTGGCCCAGCCCTGACATGTCCGAGTTCTCTGCCCAGCCTGGCCGGGGCAGGATGTGGGGGCGGCTCTTTGGTGAAGGGACAGGAAGGAAGTCTGAGTGGAGACAATAGGTGGAAGGGGAGGAGGAACTGGAAACTGGACAGCAGTGTTTTGGGTTAGAACTGCAGAGACCTGTGGGAATGATCTCTTCCATTCCAGCCTCCTCCTGATTGAAACTAGGCTGATCACTGCCCGTTCTACCCCACCCTGATTATGCTGACCCTTCCCCTTCCTCTCCCTTGGTTCCAGGCTGCTGCTCTTGGAGCAGCTACCTCATCTCCTGGCCCTCAGTGACCTCAGCCCCCTCCTGTGACCTTGGTCCCTTTTCTCACTCCACAGTGGCTTTCTAGGGTTCTAGGTATCTGCTTTCTGTGTGATGTAATGGAAAGAATGCTGAACCGTGAGTCAAGAAACCTGTGTTCTGGCTCTGGCTCTGCCATCTATTGGATATGTGATCTTGGGATAGTCACTTAATCTCTTTGGGTCTTTCTTTCTTCATTTGTAAAACAAAGGGTTTGGGTGAGATCTCTGAAGTCCCTTCAAACTTTGACAGTCTACAAACTCTGTGTCTCCACATTCTGTGTATCTATATCCCTGTAACTTTGCCTGATTGTGGTTGGGGGAGGCTTGTGAGATTTGGATTAGGTCTTTTCTACCAAAAAGCTGAGAAAGGTATGAGAAGCTTAGCTTGAGCCCTGTCCACCATCCCCATCTCCACCCTCCCTTTTCCAGGCAATGGCCTGAACCCTCATGGAGTCACCCAGGGACCTGGACATTGAAGTCTGGCTGGCAGGAGTACATCTGGAACGGTACGCAGATACATTCCGGAGGCACGGTGTGTCAACTGCGGCTGCTGCCCAAAGCCTGAGTCAAGAGGAACTTCGTCGAATGGGCATCTGGGCCACAGGTCATCGCAAACGCATTCTTCGCCTGCTTCAGGGGGGCTCTGTGGAGGTCCCTACAGACTCCCCACTGGACACTACCATGGATCAACCCCCAAGCCCAGATCCTCAAGTGCTGCCCACCAAACCAGTGCCCAAACCAAGGACTGTGTTTACTTTCTTTGGCACCAATCCTGCTGAATCAGTCCCACCTCCCTCGCTGAACCCTCCTGCAGAGACCCCTCCAGTGACTCAGGGAGAAGATACCAACCTAACAGTCCAAGATGAAGGGAGCATAGTCCTCAGGGGTTCAGAGAAGCCAGTGAGCCAAGAGCCTTCCCCAAGCACCCCTCGGGCCCCTTTTTCCCCCTCCCTCCCTTTGGATCAGCCTCCCATCTTGGACAGGATAACCATGATGCCCAATGATATCTACTTTGGGCTAGACCTTGGAAGGGAAGCACAACCAGGGGCTCAGGAAACGTGAGTGGGTTAGCAATCATTTGGGGAAGGGACCAGAAGATCTGGGATTCAGTAAGGGAGGGGGAAATAAGGGGGAAGGGGAGAAGGCAAAGCACTCTCTCTTTCTTCTCTCCCTCTTTCCTCTCTGTGTTACAAGTTCTCTTCTTTCCCCAGGACTACAAACTGCTCCCTGATAGATCCTCCTGCTCCCATCCCTACTTCCAGAGCCACAGGAGGCACAGGTCAGCAGAGGATCGCAAGGAAAAGGAGGGGAGGGGATGGTAGGATTATTAGAGGTGGGGGCTCACTGTAGGCATCTTACCATTTAATTTGTCTCCCCATCCCTATTTCACCAAATTCCAGTGCATATCATGGACCCCAGCAGCCTGTACTATGGTGTTCAGCCTGTTTCAGTCCCTGGGACTCCCAAAGAAAGGAAGACAAGCGGTGTTAGTCAGTCAGCTGGTGAACCCAGGTAGATGCTTTGGGGAGGATCACAAAAGGTAAGATAAAGAGGAGACACGGAGAGGAAGGTTATGGAGAGATGTAGAGGGATGATAAAGGAGAAAATTTTAGAACAGGCAATGATGGAGAGGAATATAGCAGTCATGAGGAGAAGAGACGGTGTAAGTTGAGTCAGCTAGCTCACATCTCTCCTGTACTTTCTCTAGGTCAAGCAGCCATGAACCAGAGGGGGGAGAGGATTGTGGCTATGCCAGTCTGGAGCTGCCTGGGGACTCCACCCACTTGATGCCCATTGTGGACTCTGAAGAGCCAGGCGATGATCTTATCTCCCCCTATGCCAGCTTCACCTCACTAGCTGATCCCCCCACACCCCTGCTCAGTGGATGGTTGGACAAGCTCTCGCCTCAGGGGTGTGATTGGAAGGGGGTGATGTGGGGGACTTTGGAAAGAAAA
This sequence comes from Bettongia penicillata ogilbyi, assembly GCA_023548195.1. Lineage (NCBI taxonomy): Eukaryota > Metazoa > Chordata > Mammalia > Diprotodontia > Potoroidae > Bettongia > Bettongia penicillata. Next base: position 3,772,804 of record JAJHZJ010000197.1, read on the forward strand.
AAACAGGGAGGATTGTGAGAAGGGGAGGGAAGCCATAGGAAGAAGTAGGAAGAGTGGATGGAAGGTGTTGATGTTAATAAAATGACTTGGGAAGGAGGCAGTCTATTCCTCTAACCCTAAAAGACCCTCTTCTTCCCCTTCATTAGAGAGTACCTTCCTGCTGCCTATCTTGAGCCCTGGAAGACTGATTTTTCCCTTCTGTCTTCCCCTAGGAATTATGTCTTTCAAAGGCGCTTTGTCAGGTTCAGTGGAAAGAAGCTGATGTATTATGGAAGTGACAAGGTGGGTTTGATTGTCTGTGGAGGGCAGGGATAGAGTACGAGGAGACTAGGAAGGTCAAAGAGGAATGCTAGGTTATTAAGGGATCTAAAATTTGAGAGGGAATCTGAGAGGAAGGTCTTAAGGGGAAATAGTGTGAGAAGAGCAGTCTTCCTGGGTGGGGGCAACACCAACATGCTATAGTTGTTGACTGTGGGTTAATGTTGATCTCTCCCCAGGACACCTTCCCCAAGGGAGTTATCCCACTGACTGTCATTGAGATGGTCCGAAGCTGCAAGGATTGCAAGTTCCAAGTCATCACTAGCCAAAGGGTGTTTGTGTTTCGAGCTGAGAGCGAAGGTGAGGGGAGGGGCAGCCTGGGATAGGTGGTCAACAGACAGACTCACTGCCATCCTAGTCCCTTCAATACAAAAAGTATTTATTAAGGATATACCATGTGCAAGGTGAGAGTCAGCATAGCAGAGAGGAAGGCTGGCCTTATCATGAGAAGACCTGGGTGCAAGTCCTGCCTCTAACAGGCTGTGTGATCATGAGCAAGTGATGAACCTCCCAGTGCTCTAGGAAATTCTCTGATTAGGAGTTGCAGATGATTGTTGACTTTCATCTGTGGAGAGCATTTCCACACCAAGAGTTTAACACATTTATGAAATCCCAGGTCTGACAAGAAAAAAAAAAAGACTGTGAATCCACAGTGCTAGCTATTTATGATACAAAGGCAAAAATGAAAAACAGCCTTCGACTTCAAAGAACTTATGTTCTACCAATCATTATGGCATATAAACATAAGTAAATACAAGATAATATGAGAAAGGAAGCAGCAATAACAAGAAATGGTATCAGGAAGTGCACTAGATGGCCTGAGAATTGATGGGAGATAGGATTTCCAAGGGGGGAAGTGAGAAGAGACAGCATTCCAGGCAATGAAGACTGCCTGGGTAAAGGAATGGATGGAAATGGGAAATGGTATGTCAAATGAGGGGAACAAGAACATAGGACACTTTGGATAGAAACTAGAGTATGTGAAGCGGAATAACACAAACTAAATCTGGAAAAGCAATTTGGGCCCAGATTGTAAAGGACTTTAAATGAGAAAATGAGGAGTTTGTATTTTATTCTAGAGGTGATAGGGAGCTATTGGAAATTCTTGAGCTAAGAAGTGACATAATCGAAATTATGTTTGAAAAATATTTTGGCAACTGTATGGAGGATGGATTGAAAAGGTTAGAAACAGAGCAGGAAGGAGATTCTTGCAATAGTCTTGCTCAGTGGAGATAAGGAATGGAACTAGAGTGGTGGCAGTTTGAAAGAAGGGCAGAAATACAAAAGATATTGTGATAGTAGAATTGCCAAGATGTAGCCACTGACTATGTATGGGCAGGGGACGGATGAGGAAGAGGGAAAGGTTAAGGATAAGTCTGAGGTTGAGGTTATGAACCACACTGACTAAAAGGGTGGTAAGAAACTCAACAGAAGCAGAAAAATTTGGGGGAAGAACAAGTATAGAAAGAAACAATGAATTTTATTTTGGCCATGTTGAGTTTGAGGTGCCTTGGAACTCTCAGCTGGAAATGTCCATACATTGCTTCAGAGTACCCTCTCAGAGGGCAGTCCCATCAGTTACAAACCCAGCTCCACTGTTCTACTGGACATTATCTGCATACTGCTCACCCTGTTATTCAGCCTCTCCAATACTCATCCCCATTTATCTTCAGTTCAGAGGGACAACTGGTGCTCCATGCTGCAGTCTCGACTAAAGGAGCAACGGCTTCTAGGCAACCCTCGGCCTCCTCATCCACCACGGCCCCTCCGCACGGGAACCCTGGAACTTCGAGGACACAAAGCAAAAGTATTTGCAGCTCTGAGCCCTGGGGAGCTAGGACTGTACAAGAGTGAACAGGTAAAGGGGAAAGATGTAGCATAAGGGATGGAATGTAACCCCAGGTGGTACAGGCTGGATGGAGCTCTTAAGGAGGGCACTGTTCTCTAGCTCCTCTAGCACTGACCTCTTCATGGATCCCTGATACTTTTTCCTCAACTCTCCACCTCTTTAGTCCTTTTCTCTGGGCATTGGAATTTGTTTCATTGAGCTTCGGGGCTGCAGTGTCCGAGAGACCAAGAATCGAAGCTTTGACCTTCTCACACCCCATCGATGCTTCAGGTGAGGAGAGAGGGGTTGAGCCTAGGACGGGACCTTCAGATAGGGGTGCAGAAGCTGGGATTCAAGGAGTCTTTGGCCTTCCGAATAACTCAGAAATGGGCCTTCTGGGTGAAAAGACTTAGAGAAATTAGTGAGAGGGGTCAGTATCATGTTAGAAGGTTATCTAAGGAGGCTTAGAATCATTAAATTAAATTATTAAATATTTAATTCTCAGAATTAAAGGGGGGGCCTCAAAAGCTACATAGTCCAATCCCTACTTGAATAAGCATCCTAAGACATATCCAATAGGTAATCATCCAATCTCTACTTGAAAGCTTTTTAGTGAGGGAGAGCTTTACCACTTCCAGGGCCATCCACTCTTTTTGGATAGTGCTGCCTCCAGGGAGCCAGTGAAAGCAGGAAGGTCTGAGGATAGATGTGTAGGAAGGTGCAAGGTGGGTCCTGATGAGCTGGCTCACATATACCCCCTAGCTTCACAGCGGAGTCAGCCTGTACTCGCCAAGTCTGGGCATCTGCACTGCAGGAAGCCATTACTGAGACTCTGTCTGACTATGAGGTGGCTGAAAAAATCTGGTCCAACCGAGCAAACCGACACTGTGCAGATTGTGGAGCAGCTCGTCCTGACTGGGCCTCAATCAACCTGGGAGTGGTCATTTGCAAGCATTGTGCAGGTGGGGAATGCTTGGCCTAGGGATAGAAAGGCTGAGAGGGTAAGGCAGAAGTAGCAAGGGGATGATTCTGTGGAGGGGAGGGCAGTAGGAACTCTATCTCCAAGGATGGTTAGTGTTCAAACCAGCTACTTTCCTATAGGACAACATCGGGCTTTGGGCTCTGGGGTGTCTAAGGTTCAGAGTCTGAAACTGGATACAAGCATCTGGAGTAATGAAATTGTGCAGGTAAAGGCACCTGGTGAAAACATTGAAAGCAGAGGTGGTTAATGGAAGAGGCTGGGTGGCCCAAGGCGGGGCGGGGGGGGGGGGTGGTTCTGTAAAAACAAAAAGTACTTGGGGTATCCCAGGGAGTTTGAGATCTGAGAAGAATGGGCCCCTGATGGAACCAGTCACCATAGCCACTTTGATCTCCTCATTTATCAGCTTTTCCTCATCCTGGGCAATGATGGAGCCAACCGGTTCTGGATAAAGGGATTACCCCCAGGAGGAGGGCTGCATCCAGATGCTCCCCCTGGCCCCCGTGGGGACTTCATCTCCCGCAAATATCGACTTGGCCTCTTTCGGGCACCCCATCCTCAGTACCCTGACCACAGTCAGCTGCTGCAGGTGAGAGATGGAAGGGGTCAGTTTGGGGCTGTCCCTTAGACTCTCTGGGTTTGAGAAAGGGTGGTAGCTACAGTGGGAGGGGATTGATGGCTGCCCCTTCCTTCACCCAGGCACTCTGTACAGCTGTGATGGGACCCAACTTGTTGAAAACCATGATTCAGCTCTTCTCATATGAGGAACCTTATTCTGAAGGCAGTTTCTCTAATCTCCTCCCCCTAGGTAATCCCTTTCTAATCCCTACCTCCAGCCCTCTTGGTCAAAGCCCCTTTGCCTTTCTCTAACCTTGACATGTCCTCCCCAAGAACTCCCAGGAGCTCCTCTAATTTCCCTCAGTCCTGGATCCTTCCTTTATAATCCCATTGGGTCCCTCCCTACCACAGGAAAATCTGGAATCTAAATAATGGTCAGTTTTATATTGGCTTCATCCATGCAGAGTTGAGTGGGAGGGGGTTTGCGGGACAAGTAAATGGAATTTGCCACCCTGCCAGCCCCATCTCACATTCTACCGTCCATCCCAGACTTCCTTTGGGTGGGTAGAAAACTGAAGAATCTGGGACATGCTCATTATGATTGGGGCTAGGCTGATTTAGACTCACACTAGCTGTACTGATTTCCTGACCCTAATCTCTCCTCCCACCCCTTCCAATGTCATTTTTCAGACACATCCCCTGGTGTATACAACGAAGTCCTAGTACCCCCTGTACTAAGTGGCTTTTTGTACTGTAGCCCAGTCAGCAGCAAACCTGGACCTCCACCTCACCGTCGGGGTCGGGATGGTGAGGAAGGGGAATGTTGGCAGAAGAGATGGAGGGAGAGCAGATGTGGTTCTGAAAGTGGGATTGGGGCTTGTGAACACTTAATGCCGATGGGGAGGGGTCTGTACTGGGAAGACTTATAAAGAAATGTTTAGAATGGAAGATGATGCCCCCCTTTTTTGCAGCACCCCCCAAGCTATGGTGTGTGCTAGGTGCAGCCCTGGAGATGTTTTCATCAGAGACCAGCCCAGAGCCAATCAGTCTGATCCAGCCTCAAGATGTGGTGTGTCTGGGGGTAAGCCCCCCACCAGTTGATCCAGGGGACCTTGACAGGTAGCCCTCCAAGAATTTTCATAGTCTTTTCTTCCTATCCCCCCATCTTATAGTTCCTTCCTTTTCTCTATAATTCTCCCTGCTTCATTCCCCCAACTCTGTGCCCCTAGGTTTCCATTCTCCTTTGAACTCATTCTGACTGGCGAAAGGGTCCAATACTTTGGGACTGATGGAGCTGATAGTCTGGAGGCCTGGACCAGAGCTGTGGGCAAGGTGCATCAGAACTGGGAGTTCCCTTCATGATATACTATTCCTTTCCACAAATACCCTTTCCCCATCTCCATTGATCCGTGTGCCTTGTGCTCCCAAGCCCAGGCCTGTGTCATTCCCAAAGATAACACAGTTAAGTCCCACCAACACCCCACTCTATGGCCAGCTAAACTAATTGATATTTCCATTTCTTTCCATTTGATCTTTCTCTCCTTCGATTTTTCTTCATCTCTCCCTGTACTTTTCTGTCTCTCCTATATTTCCTCTTTTATCTTTTTCCTCATCTCTCCATGTTTCGCCTGATGTCTTACTCTATGTCTTCTTTCTCTGTCTCTGCTTTCCCTTCACCTACAGTGGTTCTCCCCACTAAGCTGTCACCAGCTCCTGGGCCCTGGCCTGCTGAGGCTAGGCCGTTTACGGTTGCGGTCCCCCTCTCAGACTGCAATGACCCAAGGCCTCTGGCTGTCTGCCTTTGGCCTCCTCCGAGGTGATCACCTATTCTTGTGCCCAGCGCCAGGCCCTGGCTCCCCAGCCCCTGAGGACACTGTGCACCTACGAAGACTACAGGAGATCAGTGAGCTAGGGAGGGAGGGAGGAATTGCGGGGGTGGGGAGGGACTAGAGGAAATGCCCTAATCTCTCCTTTGAGGGTCACTTAGAGGTCATAAAGGGTTTCTCCTTACTCTTCTCCCTACCCTTGTAGGTGTGGTATCTGCAAGTGACAGCCCTGATAAGAAAGACCATCTAGTCCTGGTGGAAACAGGAAGGTAAGAACTCTTGAGGGAGCGGGTCCTGTCCACCCCTCCCCCAGCCCTGGCTGCCCCTCTCCAGCCCTCTGACCACATCTTGCAGCCTTGTTTCTGATGACACACTGCCCAGCTCTCTCTGCATTCTGCCTCCTCTTCAGCTCCGCAGCCTGATCAGATCGAGGTATTCCTGCCCTCTACTGGTAGATGGAGGACCCTAGTATAAAAATGAGCTGTCCAAAAATGGACTGACCTGTCATAGGAAGCAGTCACTTCCTCATTACTGGAGTTTACATTACAGTAGACATCAAATTACCATTTGTCAGGGATATCATTTGGAGAGGGGCTCTTGCTCAGCATAGATGGGCACCAAGACCCTTTCCCACTGTGAGATCCTAAAATTCTTTGGCAACTAGGCTCAGTAGCTTCGTACCACCTCAGTCATATAGTAGCTATTCCACTTCATCTGCCTCTGATCCCAGTCTCCTTGGGTCTCAGGACCCTGTATCTACAGGGGGAGGGGCGTATAGACTTTGCTAGCTGGAGCACTGCCATTGGAGGAGCAGCTGGTGGAGGGGGTACAGCGCTGCAAGGGCAGCAGATGAGTCGAGGAGACATCCCCATCATCGTGGATGCCTGTATCAGCTTTGTCACTCAGCATGGTGAGAAGGGACAGAGGGGAGCAGGAGATAGCACAGGGAGAAGTTCTACAGAACAGAGGTGGGAAGCATCCCTGGCAAGCTGGCTCTGTTAAGCTCATCCAGTGCCATGAGGAAGAGATCACTATACAAGGGGTATGTAGGATTAAAGGTGGGTAACGGGAGGACATATAGAGGGGGATAGAAGATAGTGGAGGAATGATGACTAGCAGCTTTGACATGTGAGACAAAATAATGGAGGGTGACTAGGAGTGATGCACTGTGATGGGTGGTGTCTGTAGGTCTACGTTTGGAGGGTGTCTATAGGAAGGGGGGTGCTCGGGCACGAAGTCTCCGGCTCCTGGCTGAGTTCCGGCAGGATGCACGGTCAGTGAAGCTCCGACCAGGAGAGCACTTTGTGGAAGATGTAACAGACACACTCAAACGCTTCTTCCGGGAGTTGGATGATCCTGTTACCTCTGCACGCTTGTTACCCCGATGGAGGGAGGCTGCAGGTAACTCCAAAGACCTCCTAGAATTTGCCACAAGCAATTTGAACCCTTCCAGTTTCCTCCCTCTTCTCATTAATTCTTCAACTTCTCCATCTGGAGGTGGGGAGGCCACCCAAGTATATAATAACTAGAAAATGAACCTTAGTCATCCTTAGTTGTATCTGAATCCTGATATAGAGGAGTTTATGCTCTGGAGTGACCCTAACCTCATCTCTACCTTATCTAAGCCCCTGCCTCCAACCCTACCCTATGTCTTCCAACCGTTACCCTTCGCAATTCTTATCCTATCCCTGTTTTCAGAGCTACCCCAGAAGACTCAGCGGCTAGAACGGTATAAGGAGGTGATCGGATGCCTGCCCAAGGTCAACCACAGGACACTGTCCACCCTCATTGGTCACCTCTACCGGTCAGTCCAGCCCAGAGGCTGCCAAATTTATTTAGCCTACTGCCCCCTGTTTAAAAAACATTACTTTGTGCCCTGCCCTGGAAATCTACTTTCTTTAATCCTTTGATGGTTGTTTTTTGGAAATTTGTATCATTTAAAAATACATAATTTTTTTTTAAAAGATGAATCTTAAATTTAACAATTTATTTCAAATTTATGTTTTTTTCTAAATTGAAATTTTGATGATGCAACCATAGAGTATCATATTGTAAACAAATCATTACAAACTCATATTCCCGCATGCTGGACTTTCTGACATGCTCGCCTGTCAACACTTGCTTGTTAAGACCTGTTGGGGGACTTGACCACTAATTAGTTATAACTTTCATTTTGTGTGTGTTTATTTGGAAAATAATGTAATCACTATGACTTTAACTCTGTTACGTGAAAAGATGAAACATGTACAAATGGTTTTTCATAATTTTCTTCTTTTTTTTCTTTATGCTTCTACTGCTCCCCCTTATTTTTATTCAATGCCCCCCAATTGTACCTGAGACTCCTACTCCCCAGGGGGCAGCATTCCCCATTTTGGGAACCTATGGTAGCCCAATGTTCCTTCATCTCTCAAACTGACCTTGCAATGTTTCTAACTCTTTGCCCATAATGGTCTCCTAGAAAACTCTGGCCATTGACTTCAGTCTACAATTGGACCACGTTAGTGGCCACATTGAATGACTCTCATGCCTCTCTCTCAGGGTGCAGAAATGTGCATCTCTGAACCAGATGTGTACTCGGAACCTGGCTCTGTTATTTGCACCAAGTGTGTTCCAGACCGATGGGCGAGGGGAGCATGAGGTTCGGGTGCTGCAGGAACTTATTGACAACTACATATCTGTCTTTGATGTAAGATCCTTCCCAACTCCAGTGATTCTTTAAATCTACTGATATTGCACATCCTTAGTCTCAATGCCTTTTAATCTTTCTCCCCTTCAGCAGCCCTCAACATCAATAGACTGAATTACCCTATATCAGAGTCTATCTCTTCCTCCCTGAGGTCCATAACCTTTCCTCTCAAGACCTCACTTCTGTGATCATACTGTTGTGACACTCTGGCCTTGTTTCTTTTTCCATTTATATGCTGCTTTTTTGTTTTTGTGTCATACATATTTCCAGATACTTCTCCTTTCCCCCATCCTACCCCAAAGGCCTTTTATTGTGACCAAAAAAAAAAGCAGTATGAAAAACCAAATTGCAAAGTAACTACTTCTGACAGTGTATACGACATTTTCAACCAGTAGTTCTCTACCCTTAAATGAAAGGAGGGATGTATGTTTCATCTTTTTTGATAGTTTCCTCATTTCTGCCACTCTCACCCCACTGACTCTCAGCTGCTAACCTCTGACCCTCCTCGTCCTACATAATAAGCACATTCTGGTTTTCTCCAGGACTTCGAGGTAGAAAGGTAGGCAGCTAGGTGGTACAATGAGTAGAACCCTGGACCTAGCGTCAGGAAGACCTGAGTTCAAATGTAGCCACAGATACAAGCTGAGTGATTCTGCGCAAGTCACTTAACCTCTGCCTGCCTCAGGTTCCTTAGCTGTAAAATGGGGATAATAATAGGGTCTCCCATCCAGGGTTGTTGTGGGGATCAAATGAGATAACATTTGTGAAGTACTTTGTAAACTTGAAGTGCTATATAAATGCTAGCTATTATTGTTATTCTGCCACCCAAAAACTTTATTAGGTTTCTTTATGCTCCCATAGTTCCCCAGTACTTCCCAGTATCTTTTACTCTCCCACAGATCGACTCAGATCAAGTGGCTCAGATTGACCTGGAAGTCAGTCTCATAACTACCTGGAAGGATGTACAGGTAAATCATTGGGAGCATCAAGAGAAGATGCTGACTCTGGCTAAATCAGGAGACTCCTCCAAAATTCCCCTCTGGATCCCTTCCCTATTTTCCTAAAATCTTAAGCTGTGGAGTTTTCTCCTTCCCTCTGACCTTCTGACTCTCATCCCTCACCCCAGTCATTTATCCCACTCTCACCCTCCAATTTATAAAAGCTTAAAAGATTCCAAATGATATATCCAACTAATCCTGGTCCTAGTCCCAAGATAAGGAAGGGCTAGGAGGGAACTAAAGCAATGTGGCTTAAGCATGGCCAGTGATTTGAAGCAGCAAGAGTGGGCCTTGGAGCTTAACCATTTACCCACACCTGCTTCTCTACTCTTCCATTGACTGCTTCCTTCCTGATACTTCCCCCCCACCCCACCCCAAAGTTGTCACAAGCTGGAGATATCATCATGGAAGTTTACTTGGAACAGCAGCTACCAGACAACTGTGTCACCCTGAAGGTCAGTCTTGGGAGGACTGAAAAGGAAACAAGAGGATGAAGAAGGGTGAAGGGAGACTGAGAGCTGCAGCCCTGGCCCCTGCTATCTTTCTCTGACCTCAGGTTTCCCCAACACTGACTGCTGAGGAGCTGACAAATCAGGTATTAGAGATGAGGGGAGCAACAGCTGGCACGGACCTGTGGTTGACATTTGAGATCCGAGAGCATGGCGAGCTTGGTGAGTTGGGTTCTGATGAGAACTGGTCATAGGTGCAAGTGCATTCCAGGTTATCGGCTCCTGTAACCTCTCTCTATGCCTCACCTTGCAGAGCGGCCTCTGCACCCAAAGGAACGGGTCCTAGAACAGGCTCTGCAATGGTGCCAGCTCCCTGAACCAGGCTCTGCTTCCCTGTTGCTGCGCAGGGTCTCTCTAGCCCAGGCCAGCTGCCTCTTCACAGGTGAGGCCAGCCCCCTTAATCTTGTTTCCCCCAGTACTACTTGTGGCCTCTCCCTAACTAGACACAGAACACTGAACCACTTATCTTTGGATTATCCCACTCTTCCCAGTTTCCTTGGTCCATCACTTGCCCATCTATGCCCAGGTGTGCGTCGGGAGAGTCCCCGAGTGGGCCTGCTTCGGTGTCGGGAAGAGCCCCCCAAGTTGCTAGGAAGTCGTTTTCAGGAAAGGTTCTTCCTACTTCGGGGACGGTGCCTATTGCTGCTCAAGGAGAAAAGGGTAAGTACCCTGGGATATGTCATCTTCAGATTCTCACAGCTCCATTCCAGTGATGATCCTCCATATGCCCCTGAGATGATTCTACAGTTTTCCCTACCTTACCTTTACCATCCCAGAGGTCCTAGGACTGTGGACGTGGAATTGGTAAGGTCACCTTGGCCAGAGAGGAGGTAAACTTAGTTACTGGTCATTTGTCATCCTCATGACCTTGCTGGCCCTGATTTCTCATTGACTGAATGACCTTCCTGACCTTGTCTCCAGAGTTCTAAGCCAGAGAGAGAATGGTCTTTGGACGGTGCAAAAGTTTACCTAGGAATACGCCGAAAGCTAAAGCCACCAACACCGTGAGTCACCTGAAGCCTTTGTCTTCTCTTTTGTTCATACATTTTCACACCTCACTTCATCCCTCTTCTTTTTCCTCAACCTTGCTCTCCCTTGGTTCCTAGATGGGGGTTTACACTGATCCTGGAGAAGCTGCAGCTGTGAGTATCACCATCTCTTCCAAGATTTCCTCCCATTTTTTCCCTCTTGCTCTATCTGCTCCCCTCCCCTTCTCTCTTTTCCCCTTTGACTCTCTTCATTACCTCCTTCACTGTAGACTGATAGAGGGTAAAAATGGCTGGCCACTGCTGCCTACCCCAGCTCATTGTCTATCATCAGCCACTTTCACTCTCTCTCCTTTTTTCTCTGTCCACTCTTCAGCTACTTGTCCTGCACAGGTGAGGAGGAGATGTGGGACTGGACAACTAGCATCCTTAAAGCCCAGGTAAATAAGAAGCTGAGGTGAGGAGGAAAGCCCCATACTATTCCTCACACACTCCTCTGAACTAGCTCATACCCATTAACACCTCCCATGTCCCTGCCCAGCACGATGATCTGCAATCTGTGGTCCTGCGTCGACATTCCTCTTCCGACCTAGCCCGACAGAAATTTGGCACAATGCCCCTGTTACCTATTCGAGGTGATGACAGTGGTGCTACACTGCTCTCTGCCAACCAGACACTGGTATGACCCTTCCCAGTCCCTCCCTAACCCAGCCCCTCTACCCCAGACAGTCTCATTCCCCTGCCCTTGTTCCTTTGTGGCCAAGCTTTGCAAGCTCAAGGTTGGGGTCATCCAATTCACACAGGGCCAGGGTTAGGGCAGCATCTCACCCTCCAGCAAATTCCATCATCCTCCATGCCCACTCCCCGCTCAGTGTCTCAATGTTCCTATTCCCCCTTGCTCTGCTCTCTGCCTGTTGTTGCTCACTGTGTCTTTCCCACCCCTACTGCCCATGCCCAGCGCCGACTGCACAACCGGAGGACACTATCCATGTTTTTTGTGAGTACTGTGCCCCCTTTCCCAGTGCCATGTGCCCTCTTGTGTTTCTCTGTGCCCACCCCTGACCAGGGGATTGCTATGTGCTCCTGATGTGCTGAACATTGGTTTTTCTATGAAGCTGGGGGTATGGTTCCATGGCAGGCGGGGCAGCTACTGGGACATTAGACCATGGGGACAGAAGGGAGGGACCCTTGGGGGATAAGAGATAATCCTGGAACCCTAATATTCTCCCTGTTGCACATCCAGCCCCTGAAGCTGTCTCAAGATTCTGTGGAAGAACAAGAAGAAGAGACTGAGGAGCCAGTGTATGAAGAAGTAGGGGCCTTCCCTGAACTGCCCAAGGACTCTCTACTTCCACTGGACTGGACATCTCAACCAGAGGTCCCTAGGGATCCTCCCACCAGCCTGACTGCATTTCCAGAGCAAAGTCAGAGTCTCCAGAGTGACCGTCCCCCTCTTTCTAAGTCAAGCTCCCTTGGACAAGAAAAGGGGCTCCCGGAGCTGCCTCCTGGTCCCTCACGGAAAACCAGTTTTCAACATCATTTGTCTCTGGAAGATAAATTAGTACAGGAGCTAAACTCACTGATTCTGCGAAAGGGCGAGGGTTCTGCTCCCAGTCTCCCAGCCTCTCAGCCTCTCAGTCCCCCAACACGGACCCCTAACCCCATCAGCCACCCTATGCAAACTCCAGGACACTCTCCCAACTCTCCCTGTAATTCCCATTCCCCATCTAGCCAGCCCCTTACATGACCTTGAAGCCAGTAACTAACTCTAGGATGTGGAGGTAGAAGAGTCAAAGAGGACAACAAACATTTATTGAGGGTCTACTCTCTGAGAGACTAAGTTTAAGGCAGGAGATACAAAGATTAAAAAGAGCCTGCCTTCAGGGAGCTTATATTCTATGGACTCCAGGCTCTTACCTACCCTACAAGCATATTCAAAGCACCTATGGGAACTCCCTGAACCATAGAGCCAGAGCAGGAGTATCCCTCCCTGTCCCTGAAAATCCAGTGTGGCGTAATATAGTGGAAAGGATGAGTCAGGAGACCTGGGTTCCATTCAGGATTCTGTCACTAACTAGTTCTGTGAGCTTGAACAAGTTCCTTCCCTCTCTGAACCTCAGTTTCCTCATCTGTAAAATAAGGGTGTTTTTCTAAGGTCCCTAAGATTGACATTCTATGTGCCAAGACCCGGGAAGAACCTTTGTGCTCAGTAGACCTGTTAGGTTGGAAATGTTTCGATTCAGGCAGCCAGGCAGTGTGAGAATCCATTGAATAAACTTTGAAAACAAAATGGTTACGTTTGCCTTTGCTTCCCTTAAGAAACTGGGGTGTAGGGGGTGGAGAAAACTGTCGAAGACCTCAAGCTTAAGCTATATGGGACATGGGAGAATATCAGCTTGAAGAGAGGGTCAACCACGATACCTGAAAAGGAAGGGAGAGAATTGAAGGAGTTTGAGACACACCCTGGAAAAGAGAGAGCACTTCTGGGGTAACAAGTGAGACACCCCTCCTCCACCTCCAGGGAGATCCGTATTGCCCATTATCGTTGAGTACCGGGGAGTTCCTACCAGGTACCTTGGCTTGTCTCTCTCGTCTCCCACTCCCGGGCCCCAGGCAGCTCTCACCGGGACTGCGCTGGCTTTTCCGGTTCGGTGAGAATTTGGGGAAGTCAAATCCCGGAGCCCCCGAACAGGGGCCTAACCCAGCCCTGGCTGCCCTTGTCCCCACTCTAAAGGCATCGACGTCATCCCAACCACTTCCTCTACCTTCCTCTCTCTGCTCCCCCTTTTCCCCCGTTCAGTGATGGTCGTGGTGGTGAGACTACAGTGGTTAATCTGCATATGTAAATAAATATATTTGCATAAAAGAATACATTGGCTAAAGAGACAAATTATGGGTTGAGTCAGCGGCTCAGCCGGAAATGGAAGCCAGGCGTCCAGACTCCCCAGCATAGGGTCCTCTCCGCAGCCCCGCAGACGCCGCATCCTCCCTGCGGCCCCCGACCTCCCTCTCCGGTCATTCACCCGCCAGGCTCCGCAGGGCTCCTCCCCGTCCTCCGCTTCCCGTCCCCGGCCTCCCGAAGTTGGCGCGGCTGAGATCCCGAGCTGGGCTGGACAGGGGAAGAGGGGTGGTGGACAGAGGGGCCGGGGCGGGGCTTGTCTGGAGGGGTGGGGCCTCCAGGAGTTCCGGAGTCAGAGTCACCGCTTCGGTCGGGTCTGGAACCGGAGTGGAGATGCAGCCGCCGCCGCGAAAAGTGAGTTCGCCTGTGAAGGCGGGGACGGAGCAGTCCGTCTGGCGGGCGGTGAGAAGGGGCGCCGGGGCCGGGGGTGTCAAGGACGGGGGAGGGAGCGAGGAAACGAAGACAGCCCCGCCTCCTGGTCCCCGCCCCTCGAGCCTCCCCACCCCCCACGTGGGGTCCGGTTGGAGGACTTCCAGAATGGGTTTCAGCCCCTATTGCTAGCCCACTGGAATAGATTCCCTCCGCATCCCTTCCCCCTAGGTGAAGCCGGTCCAGGAGGTAAAGCTGTGCTTCCTGGAGCAGCTGAGCATCTTACAGAGCCGGCAGCAGAGAGAGGCCGACCTACTGGAGGACATCAGGTAACCTCTCTCCTGGAGAAATCCAAAGGAACCCTTAGCTAGGCCTGTTGAGGGGCATCAGCCAGGCATCAACCTCCTGACACACGCCTAGAAGTACCCCCAACGTTACACACATGTAGCTTCCTACAGACATGCCTTCCCACAGACAGATCCCCCAAACCCCACAGCACAGACCGTTCTACACATAGGTACCCCTAACACTAGACTGTGTTGTGGTGGAGGAGGATGGGGAATGAATAGAGGTCATGAACTATTCTACAGATCTAAGACGTAACAAGAAAAGCATGTGTTCACTATATTGTGGTAGGTGTTCTAACTATAGCCCCCTTAATAAGCATCTCTGCCTTAGCACACACTATAGTATATAGTCCCTCATACACATACACAGCTCCTAGTTAGAGATATCCCTAAAAAAAAAACCTCTCTTGGCCCAGCCAACAGCCCAGGACCATGTATATCATTTCCTCCTCTTCCACCGAGTGTGGGTACATTGACCTCCCCAAATTCTCTTGACAAAAAGTATAGAAAATGCTCTTCTTCTTCCATACAGGACAAAGTCTATTTCACACAAACTGTGTCTTCTATGTTCCCACTTTCTTGACAGGAAGCAAAATGTCTTTCCCCAGGGTGCTATCTATCTCTAACTCATCCCCATTGGGGATACTAGAGGCTAATGTTTTGGAGAAATATCAGTACAGGCCACATTAACCTCACTCCCTGATTCTATATATTCTAGTTCTCTCCTAACCTCCCAACCTTATCCCCTAGAAGTTGGGATATATGGTCACTGGCAATGGGTGTCAGGAGGTGCTGGAGGTGTGGGGAAGGTAGAGGAGCTAATAAACTTTTATCTCGACAGATCTTACAGTAAACAACGGGCAGCCATTGAGAGGGAATATGGACAGGTAAGAAATGGGCAGGTAAGAGGGCTGCTCCTTACATCTTTGCCATAGTACCCTGCTATCCATGCCCACTCATATCCCACCCTCACCATACATGATATTTGTACTTCTTTTCAATTCTGTGCATCTCAAATCCATTTCCTTTCCTTTCTCAGGCTCCCCAAAGAACTATGAGCCCTGACTGTGTCTCCCTTTGCTCCATGGGTGGGGGTGGTGGTGGCAGTTGGTTTTGATATATGGGACTGTGTAAATGATGGGCTCTCCCCCCAGGCATTACAAAAATTGGCTGGGCCATTCCTGAAGAAAGAGGGACATCGGGGCTTGGAGACTGATGGCAGGTGGGGAACAGAGGAAGAAGTAGAAAACTGAGACAGAGAAATTAAAGAAAGCTGGATGACCAAGATACTAAGCAGCCTCTGGAGCTAGGGGGACAGAGTTGGGTTTGATTGATCAGGATTCAGGTGAACTTGGAAAGCTGAGGCTAGAGCTGATGCTGTAGCTAAGGTAGGAAGGAGGCTGACCTAGCAAGGACATGGCAGTGGGGGTGGGGAGGCTGTCAAGTGATCCCTGTGGCTAAGCTAATGGGCAGATCGATTGATGGACTGATGGGTCTGCAGGGAATCAGGGGAGGGGGCAGGGGAGAGAATCTGTTTCACTCATTGGGGGAAGGTGTTATATACACAAAACCTTATTTGTCTTGTATTTTAAGGATTATACAGTTTTAGTATGCCTCCCCAACCCAACTCTGACCTAGGTTGTTGTTTTTTGGGGGGGGAATGGGGCAGGACCGTGTTTAATGCCTGGCGATGCCTGCTGGAGGGCACCATGACTGGGGGCCAGACTCGGGTTCTTGCTGCTGACCGATACCGAGACTTGGCTGGGGGCACAGGGAAAAGTGCCAAGGAGCAGCTCCTCAGGAAGGTGTGGGGAGTGGCTTTGGGAGGGTACACTGAAGAGAGAGGACTAAAGGGGGAAAAAGTCCTGCAAAAGGTGGGGGGAATTTGACCTGAGGGAGGAGTAAGGTGGATGTGATGATGCCTGTGTATTTGGGAGGGTGCCCATGTCCTGGAGGTACCCCCAGGGTGCTGAGCAATTGCAGCAGGCCCAGGCTGAGGTGTTGGAGTCTGTGAGGGAGCTGAGCCGAAGCCGGAAGCTATATGGGCAGCGGGAGAGAGTGTGGAGCCTCGTTCAAGAAAAGGCAGCTGATGTCCAGGCCAGGTGGGGGCTCTGGGGAAATGGAAGTCCTGGGAGGGGGGCACTGGAAGGCTGAGGGTGAGGGTAAGCCCCAGAGCAGGGCTAGCATGGAACAGTAAGAGAGGTACATGGTCTAGTATAAGGTACTATGGATTTGGAGTCAGGAGATTTTGGTTAATATGTGAGTTCTGGTACCTCACAGGAGAATGAAGGAAACACTGTAAATCTTAAAGCATTATAGAAATGGAAGTTATTTTATTATTATTATTAATGATATCTCTAGGGCAAGGGGGGAAGAGAAAAAAGAAATTTGCATGATAACTTCACTATATATTTAAAAGGAATGGCAAGTTGTATATAATAGATTTGCAGTTTCTTGTGCAATCCTCTTTTTTTGTTATACTGTGTCACGGAAATGCTTGTTTTATTCCATAAATTAAAAATAAAAATGTCAATAAACACATAACATATCACAGTATGACATAATATAACATAACATGATTAATACAATGAGTTTCTCATTTACTTTCCTTTATTTGCCTTAAACCAGGCTGAATCGAAGTGACCATGGTTTGTTTCATACTCGGACCAGCCTCCAGAAACTCAGCCTCAAGGTCAGATGTGGGGATTGGGATCCAGGG
Organism: Bettongia penicillata ogilbyi; assembly: GCA_023548195.1. Lineage (NCBI taxonomy): Eukaryota > Metazoa > Chordata > Mammalia > Diprotodontia > Potoroidae > Bettongia > Bettongia penicillata. The sequence goes on from JAJHZJ010000197.1 coordinate 3,789,826, forward strand.
GAGATGACAAATGATTGGAAGATATGACTGGGAAGTGATTCTCCAGTTCTGGATTAAACTAAGAAGAGGCTAGGGCCTATGGGAAGTACAGTGAGGGCTCCAGGGTCCCCTGTTCCATGTGCTTATCTCTTCTTTTGCCCCTTCAGTTGTCAGCCCAATCAGCCCAGTACTCCCAGCAATTGAGTGCTGCCCGGAATGAATATCTGCTTAGCTTGGCAAGTACCAATGCTCACCTTGGGCATTATTACCAAGAGGAGCTGCCTGCGCTGCTCAAGGTAAGTCAGGCCCTATAACACCCCCACCTTTGTCCCCATGACATCAGTGCTATTATTCTAGCTGCTGCCTGCCAGAGACCAAGCAGGTCACTCTTCCCTCTCTGCTCCCTCAAGCCTGGGCATGGGAGATAAAGGTCAAGGCTTTGTCTTATGCCCAAGTGTCTTGGGCTCTCCTCCAGGGCTTGGTTGGGGACCTGTCTGAGCAGCTGGGGGACCCCCTGGCCCTGTTGAGTCGCACAGAACTGGAAGCTGCACAGCAGGAGCTGGAACTGGCCCAGCGAAGAGGGCAGGTGATCGCTCAGGTCAGTTCCCTCTCCATCCTCGTCTCAATACCAAAACTTGCCCTCTAACATAGACCTTCCCAATAACATAGAACCTGATTCTCAAACCCCAAAGTCCCTCCCCCGTAATGCAGATCTCTTCTTACCTCCAACCTAGATCTTCCCTTCTTATTCCCAACAAATTCCGCAGAGTAGGTTTTCTCTCACATGGATTGTTTTTGCTTGATCTCAACACACAAAACCTTCTCTCCATTTGCCCCCACAATGCATCCTTTCTCCCGCCTCATCCTCCCCAGCAGTGGCCTAGCTAGCTCCTCCTTAGGAGTAACTGTCCCCATTCTCACTTGCCCCCAGGTAAACTGGGAACAAGAGTTGCTGCACTTTCTCCAAGAGCCTGGAGTGTTCTCCCCAACACCACTACAGCAATTTCAGCCAATGGGATCTGACCAGGTGAGATCCTCTTCCATCTCTCTTCCTCAGACAGCCTCAGGACAAATGTCCTTGTGATACCTTGGGGTATCCTCTATTACTCTGGAACTAGCCCAAATGCTGTATGCCTAGGGGATAGGGTTTTCAAGGTCACTATCTCCTCCAAGCTTTTGTTCTCCTTCTTACTAAGAGTATCATCCCATCTCTCCCAAATGGTATCCATTTAGGCTTCCCTATATGTAAAGGTCTGTCCCTGTAAGTGCATATTGGTGTCTGTGTCCTTTGAATTTAATTCAATAAACATTTACTAAGTGCGTACTGAGTACAAGACACTGTGCTAGGTACTGGAGATATAGTGACAAAAATGAAACATCCTCTGCCCTCAAGCAGCTTCTGTTCTACTGGAATGATAAGACATTTATGTAGGCCTTTAAGATTTATAAAGTTCTTTACCCACCTTATCATGTTTTATCTTCCTAAGAACCTTATGTGTTTAAGTAATACATGTGTGTCTATGTTGTGGGTTTCCTTATCCCTGATATGTTCTCATCTTTGTACCTTTGCCCCTGGAGAAATACAGACAGACGGAGACAAAGACATAGAGATAGAGGGACACACAGAGAAAGAGAGAGAAACAGAGAAATACATAGAAAGAGACAGACAGACATAAAGATAGAGACAGATAGAGGCACAGAGAGACAGAGACAAAGAGACACACACAGAAAGAGAAACAGAGAGACAGACACAGAGACAGAGAGATACACAGAGACAGAGACACATAGAAAGAGACAAAGACACGCGCATAGAGACAGACACAGAGACAGACAGACAGAGACAAAGACACAGAGACAAGAGGGACGCGTAGAGAAAGAGGGACACACACAGAGACACAGAGAGACAGACATAGAGATACAGAGAGATAAAGACAGACAAAGGCACACAAAGACAGAGGGACACACAGAGAAGGAGAGAGACAGACACAGAGACACACACATAAAGAGAGAGACAGACAGACATAGAGATAGAGACAGAGAGAGATAAGGACAGAGGCACACAGAGAGAGACAGAGACACACACAGAAAGAGAGAGACAGAGAGACAGAAAGAGAGAGACACAGGGGGAGACAGTCAGGCAGAGACAGAGAGACAAAGGCACAGAGACAGAGAGACACAGAGAGAGACAAAAAGATACATAGAAAGACACAGAGAGACAAAGACACACACATAGAGAGAGACACAGAGAGAAACAGACAAACCAAGAAACAGAGATAGGAGAGAAAGAGAGAGAGAGAGAGAGAGAGAGAGAGAGAGAGAGAGAGAAGAGAGAGAGGATCAAGTTGGAGGAAGTGGGGGGCATTGTGCTTCCTCCTCACAATGACTGTCCCTGACCAGGTATGTGTGCTGGAGCTGGAAGGAGGCTCAGGGGGTATTCCAGGAGAGAGTGGCCTGAAGAAGGAAGCTCAGCACTGGGCCAATAGAGCTGCCCGAGATTATAAAGTCCAGAGTCATGGACAGCGGGTAAGTTGGGGAATGCTTGGAATGAGATGGAAAGGAAAGAAGGACCTGAAATTTGTCATGTGTATCATAGGGTGTCTCAAGCTAAAAATGTGGTTACAATCAAGAGAACTCCCACTCTTCCCTCCCTCCTTCTCAAACCAGGTGCTGCAACGATTAGAACTGAAAAGGCAGCAGGCCCCGGAATGGGAGACCTCAGGTGTGGAACTTCGACTTCAGGAAGTTAAAGAGAGTGTTCGTCGTGCTCAGGTGTGGGCATGACTGGTACCAGGCTAAGATGATGTGCGTATGTGGGGGTGCACTTTCCAAATCCCCTTGCCTCAGGAGTCCTGGCAAGAAGAGTTGGGTTGCTTGGGACACACTTCTCTGGTGGGAGAGGGCTTAGGAGAGGGTGAAAAGCTAAGTTGTTGTGTGGCCCCTTGCTCTATCATGCACCCTTTTCCTCCTCCCTTGTCCATGTGCCAGGTGAGCCAGGTGAAGGGGGCTGCTCGGCTGGCTATGCTGCAAGAGGCAGGATTGGATATAGAGCAGTGGCTTCGGCCGGCCATGTCCCAGGTTCAGGAGGAGTTGGAGCAGGAGAGGAGGCTCAGTGAGGCTCGGCTATCCCAGAAAGGAGAACTCTCTCCCATGGTGAGATAAGACTTTTCCTCCCCTGTACCCAAGGGAAAGGCTCTCTTCTCCTCCCACCAATGAGGACCCTTCCCTCCAGAGTGATGATCTTTTCAAAGACTCCCTCCCCCATGGTAAAACTGTACTAAATTGGAAGACAGACCCTGATCAGATGATTTATTTCCATTGTGAAGGAAACTGATGAAGAGGTTTGGGGTTGGGCAAGCACATCTTTGATGAATGGTGAATGCAGTTCTGAGAATGGGAGACTGTAGTTTGTAGACTGTAGACTGTAGAAGATACCCCCTTCTCTGTTTCCTACCAGGCAGAGGATGCAGAATTGTCAGATTTTGAGGACTGTGAGGAGGGGGGGGAGCTTTTTCAAGAGCCAGCTCCTCCAACCCTCCCCACTAGGTCCCTCCCTTGCCCAGCACATGTTGTCTTTGGCTATGAGGTAGGGGCACAGTGGTTGGGGCTAGGGAGAGCCCGAGGGTGGAGGGGGGTGAGCACCCCTTGAATGAGCGAGGGGAGGGAAGGACAAAGGATGATCTGGACCTGAGTCCATCCCTGGGGCTCAGGCTGGGCGTGAGGATGAGTTGACCATCACAGAAGGGGAGTGGCTGGAGGTCGTGGAGGATGGGGATGCAGATGAGTGGGTCAAGGTATGTGTTGGGGCCCTAGGGAAGGAGGGTGAAGGGGCTGAGGGCCCTGGTCTCTGACTCTGAGAGGGGATGGGGAGCATGGGAAGTATTTCTAGATGATCCCTAAGGAGAAATGGAGCTGGAGGCCCCTTATAAGATAGCAAGTTCCTGGGGGGAGAAGGGTTTTGATCCAGTGGATTTCTCCCTTCTCCATTACCTTCAATGCCTCCCCACCTTTTCCATTGTGGTCAGGCTCGGAATCAGCATGGTGTGGTGGGTTATGTCCCTGAGCGGTACCTTGACTTCCCAGACCTTGCACCTCCTCAGGAAGGCCACCACAGTGACAACCCCCCAGGAGGAAATTCCACAGGTGAGGGTACCACCACACAGTAGGAGACCAGCGTTGTTAAGGTGGGGTGTGTCATGTCCCTGTTATCCCCTTCATGGTTTCTCTGATCCTGTTCTACAGTGTGTCTGGCCCGAGCTCTGTATAGCTATGCAGGGCAGAGTGCTGAGGAGCTGAGCTTCCCAGAGGGAGCATTGATCCGGCTGCTTCCCCGTGCCCAGGGTGGTGTGGATGATGGCTTTTGGAGAGGAGAGTTTGGGGGTCAAGTTGGAGTTTTCCCTTCCCTGTTGGTGGAGGAGTTGTTGGGCCCCCCAGGACTCCTAGACTCCCCAAACCAAGAAGAGGTAAGCTGGCTTTATAGCTTAAGAGGGTGACCAGTGTTCCCTGTCTTAATGAAGGCTAGTTCAGGCCTAGGCTGTAGACATTAGTGCCTCCCCGCTGGGTACAGGCATTTCATTACAACTTGTGTTACAGAGTTGAGGGATAGTATAGGATGGAGAAGTGTGGGAGAAGGTGAGAGGGAAGGTCTCCCTATCTCTCAAACCCATTCTTAAAACTCCTGCCTTCTCTCCCAGGTGCTGCCATCACCATCCCCCCCCAGCTTCTCTCCTCCAGCTCCCATCCCTACTGCTGATAGAATTACAGGAGCTCTTTCTGAAGGTGAGTTGGGGAAACTACGATTGAACAGAGACAGAGGACTCATAGGGAATGACTGTTTTACACCATATCAAATTTAAATTCTTCTGTTAGGCTTTCATGAGCCCTCTTTAATATAGCCCTATCCCACCTATCATCTTCTATTTCATGAATCTCCCAAAAGACAGTCTGCTCAAGTTAAGACTTTAAAAAAATTGTTGCCAGTGTTGTGTCCCATACCACAACTCCCCCTACCCATGTCCCCATCACCACCTGAAATATCCTGTTTGTGCTCCCCAGCCTAACTCAACCTTACCTGAAGGCTCCTGTGAACTTAAATGATCTCCTCTCTCCCCTTGAGTTTTTATATTAGCCATAGTCTATACCATGCTATTTAGTACTTAATTATACATTTTCTTGAATTGCATACTATTATTCCATATGTTAATCTTGTTTCCCTAATTAGTTAAATACTTCTTGAGAGCCAATGTTTTAGACTCTTTCTGTGCTGATAGGGTCCAACACAGGGAGGGAAAATAGGTACTCGATAAATTACTGCTTTGATTGATTTGATGGCTTCAAGTTTGCTGACCTCTTGTTCTTTCCCCAAGACCACCCACTGGATTGCCTTGGCCCAGTAGACTCATCAACCCCTCGTCTCCGGCCAGTAAGCCCTCTTCTCTGGGGTTGGCTATGTAGGAAGATGGTTCACCTATCCTGACCTACAGCTGAGAAATATGTGGGAGGGAAGGGGCTAAAGGAGGTTGGTTCTGGGGGTCTTGGCACTGATTGTTGGCATTTTTCTTGTAGCTACGTCCACCCCCTCCCCCACCCACCAAAGGTCTGGAGGCTGAGAGATTGGAGCCCCTCACCTGAGCCCAATGGGGAGTCCCAGCCTCCTCTTTATCGATGCCTCCCAACAGCTGAGTGGCTGCCACCAGAGAAAGTGTGTGATGACCTCTCCCCAACCTCATCTCCCCTCCTGGAAGCCAAGTCTGGGGCAGGGCCCTAAGACACCTAGGCAGTATAGATGGATCAGGTTTCTTGTGTTTCCAGTTACCTTTCTGAGGTTGGGGCCACTTATGACTTGCCCCACCAACCACCTCCCTCTCCCCCCACTGCCCCTGGTGGGTTGTGGGGGAAGGGTCAGAAGTCGTGGGAACCAGTGTGCAGATCCGCTGTAATAGTCTGAGCTGATTTATTGACAGTGCAATAAAGGGGCAAGGAACCCAAGCCAGTGCTTGAGCTTTTGTGTGCTGAGAGGGAGGCCTATTGGGGAGTATTGCTTCAGGTGCCCATCTTGAGCATGGGGCCTGCTCCCAAATGCCACATTCAAGCAGGGGAGCAAGTTGATGGAGGAGTGAGTCTGGGGTGAATGTTGGGGTAACTTCTCCTCACCTTTGACCTGTCTTAGGCTGGAGATGAAGTGGAGGGAAGGGATTGAGAGGCTGGGGACCACTCTCTTCATTCCCAGCCTGAGATAATACAGCCCCCAGGAAGAGGGGTTGTTTTGTTTTCCTGAAGGGCAATGCTGTCTCAGAGTGAGGAGGGGGCTTCATGCTTGTCCCTCTTCCCTGCCCAGTCAGCTACTGATCCTTGCAGTAGGGAGTGAAGATAAAGCTTGGGGAAAAGGAGAGGGAAGGGGATGGTCTTCCTGCCTCCTCTAGCCTTTCTCCCCCCCAACCCCCCCACTCTACCTCATGTTGCCCTTCCCTTCTCAATGCCCCTTGGAGCAGTGGTGCCCTTAACCCCTCCCTCCTTAAAATAGGCTGAAGTTTTTTGTTTTTTACCTTGGGGTGCCCGCCCTTCCCTGGAAACAAACACATTTTGGGAGGGCCAGACTCACCTCACACTCATCTTGAGCCACCTGGCGGTAACACCTGAGATAAAGAAGGAAAGGGCTACCATAAACTCTCTAACTTCATCTAGTCAGAAAACTGGACCTACTAAGCAGGGACTGTGGCTTTATCCAGTGACTCTGCCCACCCTGACTTCTCTATACACACATTGGATTGTTGCCTACCTGGAGATCTGAGGCATCCAATTTGGCTGGCTGTCCATTAGTTTCCCTTCTGGTCAACACTGGCCTTGTGTCCCTCTCTCTGGCTGCTGCCTCTGAGTCTTCCATGGCTCCAGAGGGCCTCTCAGTCGGAGACGGGACAAGGCTGCTTTCTCTAAGGCCCCCATTCTGTACAGGGGAACTAGACAGGATGCCAACCTCTGGCCCTGATGCTGGAAGTCTCTCTGTGGCAGGAGTTCCAGTCCCAATCTGCCCTTTCCCAGAACTCTGACCACCCCCTGGGTCCTGCCCACCACTGAAGCCCCAGCTTCTATCGATGGGTGAGCCATCTCGATGTTCATGAAGCCCAAGTCTCTTCTCAATATGTGTCACCCGGAACCTGGAAGGGAAGAGATTATGCTGTGGCTCAGGATTGCTAGAGGTTCTCTGAACCCTTTCTTCCAACACTGCCCCCAGCACTCCCATTTACTGACATTTGATAGCTTCTGAAAGCAAAGGAAACCTCAGCACATAGATGAATCTTGGAGTTCCATTCCAGCCCCCAAGAGTACTCCCTGGCTGGAAACCCTCCTCTTCCCCCACCCTCCAGGATAGGAGGGGAGTAATACTAAGTAAGGAAGCCTGGACAAATCTTCCAGCAAGGTCAACTGTCTTAGACAGATTTACCACCTGAATGGGAGGCCCTGAATGCTGCCCCCTCTTCTTTGGGTGCCCCATCCACACCTGCCCACAGAGAATACTGTGGTCTCTCCTGGCCTAGTACGGCCCTTGCCCTCTTTGGATCGGCCCTGTCGGACGAGAGGTGGCCTCTTGTTTCGGCTGCAATGGATACAAGGGGCTGATGAGCCCAGGTGAACTGTGTGGTGATGAGATGGAGTCCCATCCTGGAGGCTTGGAGCACCATCGAGGCTGAAGGAATAAAGGAGAATCCTTTCCATTGTGCCCTCTGTGCATTCATTCCACCCCCCCCGCCCCCCAATCTTTCTATCTGTCCTGTTCTTTCTCCAAACTCTGATTCACACCAAGGAACTAGTGACAACATTTTGTGACTCAAGGCTATTTAAATCCAATGAGGCTACATTGTGAAGTCAATAATTAGCCTAGAGAATGAATGATGGAATTGAGACAGTGATACTTGGATAGCATGGTGCTCCTCAAATCATACTGTTCAACTGCTTAAGTTGTGACTTTAACAGGGGCTAGCTGTTAAGGAGAAAGTGCTGTCCTGATCAGTATTTGGGGGAATTCTCCACACTTCCAGCTCACCTGGACAGCTGTACTGTTGCCTCACCTTCACTGTCCCCAAGCATCTCTTTCAAGGCCTCAGCATTGGCTGTAAAAGACAAGTGGCAAGAGAATGTCATAGATGTAGGAATGGAGCAGGGGACTGAACAGCAGATGCCAGTGAGCACTTGCCTTCATTTTGGATGATGCATTGGACAATCCTTTCCACTGTGTCCTCATTCACATCCTCATCATCTGCTGTGGAGGGGAGGAAAGGGGTCAACTTCAGGGAAAAAGAGACTGGGGCCAACGCAAAGTCACTGGGTTTTGGATTGTTCCTTTGAGTTTCAGGACCACCTTATTTGGCTTCCTGGCAGTTCTAGTGGTTCAAGATCAGTGACAACCATAGGATTATGACTTCAAAGCCATAAGGGACCTTAGAAGTCATAGAGTACAATCCCTTCATTTTATAGATGGGAATATTGAGTCACAAAGAATTGAGGTGGTGGGAGATTGCCAAAGTTTCACAAGGATACCATTCTCTTCCTCCTGTCTCCTTTTCACTTTCCCAGGGGTTCTGTTTCAACCTACTCTATAATTTCAGGAGTAATGAACCAGCAGGTTCCCAAAATATTTCACGAGTGCCTGTCACTGTGATTTTTGCCTTTTAGTTACTGAATTCACTGCACTCTATCCCCCAAACTAAACTGCAAAAACTCCCTGACTTAGGTAAATGAAATATGAACTGTGAGTTATGGATAGCAGGGGAGCAAAGGGGGATGTAAGTTGCTCTGGAGGAGTCATCTTCCCACCAGGGGTAGGAGAGAGGAGGAAGAGACCTGGATAAGGTGCACTCAGGAGTGTTAGTGAAGTGTGCAGGTGTGTGTGGCACATACAAGTGTGTGATGGAAGGACATACAAGGAAGAAAATGAAGGTGGCTGGTCTCTGGTGATGGGGCACCCCTCTTTTTCCACACTTACGTGGCTGGAGCTGGGCATCCTCGGGCTCTGAGCCTCTCGATGTCCGACAGCGATAACCCTTCTTCTTGAGTACATGGCAGATCATGAACCCCACGAGGCCCATGAGAAAGAAGACCAGCACAAGAAGGAACAGCATGTACAGCCCATGCTGGGGCTCTGGTCCTGGTTGCAATTCCGACATGCGGCCCTGGGGGGCGGGCCGAGCCGGGGTCAGGGCCCCAAAGAGGGATGGAGTCAGGGGGAGGGCAGTGAATTCCATGCTTGGACCCCTATCGGGAGTACCCCTAGGACTCTCCAGTAAATCTAGAACCCCTTCCCTTCTCAGCCCAGGCGCTGTCCAGGGAATGGGTGCTAGTCAGTCAGGCCCCGGGGCACCTGGTCAATAGGGGTTGCAAGTTGTTTTCCATACTCCTAATACAACCTCCATCCCTCTTCCCTTTGATATTACATGCCTTCCTTCTCCCTGCATACACAAACCCTACTTTCTCCCCATCCCCATTCCTCCCAAGGACACTGTCACTGAAGACTGGACGGAGCTCTATGATGCGGTCCTGGGCATAATCTGAGTCAGCGCTGGCCCCTCACTTCCTCCGCAACCCCAGGCTAGGTCCCCTGAAACGCTCCTTTCCTTCAATACCCCTCAGTTTGTCCCACCGCTCTCCAACTCCGGGCTCCTAGAGACATCCTGGTCTCCCCTCCCTCTCCAGAGTGCCCCCCCGCCCAATTCCCCTGGCCCAGCTGACCTTGTGGTCTCTGCACAGCCCCTGGGGATGCGGTATGTATGTTCGGCTTTGGCTCCGGCAGCGTCCTAGTACCTCTCAGCCTGCCCTGGAAGCCCTTCCCGAGAGCATCCTCCTCCCCCCTTCTCCCCACCCCCCAGGCCACCTCACCCGCTCCAGCTCCGGCTCCGGGCTGCGGCTGCTGGTGCCGCGGCGGGCTGGGGGTAGGGGAATAGGGGTACAGGAAGGCGGCAGATAGGAAAGGAAGGAAAGGGGAACCGAATTGGGTGCAGGCGTCCTCTGGACTTTCAGGGTTGGGGATGGGAAGGGGATGGGGGTGGGGATGGGGGGGCCTCTACCGCAGCCACCTCCTAGTCCCGGCTGCTCTCTCTCCGGCTGTGCTCCCTGCGCGGGCACGGGAATAAAGGGGGCGGAGCGGCAGGTGTGTGGGACGGAGTGCGTGCGTGACACCACAGGGTCTGACACGGCTAGGTCTCCGTGTCAATGTGTCCCACTCGGGGCGTGGGTCTCTCACGCACCCTGGTCACCGCTGGGTGATATGTCCCCTTGTTCTGGTTCTTGGGTACAAACCGGGAATCTGGGAGCCCGGCAGGTCGGAAGGTGTCAATTGCCCTTCGGGCAGGGTACAGTCAGCTCCCTGCACCTTAGGACAGCCTCTCATCTCCAGCGCCCAGGTAGAAACGCGGCGGCGGGACGTGAGCCCCCTACCTCTCAGGGTGAATAGGAAGGGGATGGGATATGCCCACGGACTGAACGATTAACAAACCTTTGTGGAATTAAAGGCTTGGAAAATGGGGAACTCTGAGATGCTCAGCTTCTCGGGGACCGATTGTGCACTTCAAGTTCCGCGGATACCCCGCGAACACCCTCCCTCTGGGGCTCGGCCCCACCCTCCCCGCGGTGTTCAGTCACCGCAGCCAGCCTTGAGGGGGCGGAGCAATCGGAGTCAGGGGGCGTGGCATCTCTGGCGCGGGGCGGGGCCTTGGCTTCCCCCTCCCTTGCTCCTCGGAGACCCCAGCGACCTCGGATTCCGCAAGGGGCGTGGTGTCGCGCGATGACGCAGAACGCACGGGTCTGGAGGCGGGGCTGGAGGGCGGAGGCGCGGGGCCTGGTCCCCCTGGTACTATGGCCAAGACGGTGGCCTATTTCTATGACCCGGATGTGGGGAACTTCCACTATGGTGAGAATGGGGAGGAGAACCCCCGGCAGCGAGGTGGGGAACAGGGGAGGAAGAGGGCGGGGGAGTAGGGGGCACGGGCGCGAGCAGGCTCCCTCTCCTCTGTCCCCCCACCCCCCACAACCCGGACCAAGTGGAGGATTGGGAGGTGGGAGTGGGGGTGGCGTGGAGCGAGTTCCCTAGGACCCTGGGGAGGGAGGATCCTGGTTGGGCCTTTGGGGAGGTGACTTGGAGACCCTTCTTTACCACCCCTTTCTGCAGGGGCCGGTCACCCCATGAAACCTCATCGCCTGGCCCTCACCCACAGCCTGGTGCTGCACTATGGACTCTACAAGAAGATGATTGTGAGTGTTTCCCCTCCATCCTCTCCACCACCCCACGGCTGGGGAGGGGGTGCAGTGCGGGAGGGGAGTGTGCACTTGCACTTGGGGTGTAGGCTTAGAGGAAGTGGGGACCGGGAGACCCCTTCATCCCCTGAGCCATGCATAGATAGGTCAATAGGGATTAGAAAGGTTGTTAGTAATAAGGATTGAAAGGGATGTTAGAGCTCTCTCTAGTGAAACGCCCTTCGTTTTATAGATGGGAAACTGAGGCCAAGAGAGGGGAAGTTAAACAGGTAACCTATGTAGAAAGCCTGTGATCTGAACCAAGATCTTCTGACTCCAAATCCAACGTATTTTTGTTTTTTTTTTTACAATATTATACCACCTCTCATGTTGTCCCACAGTATCCTTTTCTTGTCATAGCAAGATACTAGAACCTTAGTATCCCAACAGAATGAGAGGGTACTTTGAGTGTGCACCTGTACAAGAGTTAACTCAGCCCTTCTGTCTTTCTGTCTTGGTTTGTATGGCCTTAGAAGGACTCCCTCCAAGTTGAGAGTTAAGGGGCTTGGGTTGGCTACTCATATACTTGGCATTTCTCTGTTCCCCCCTCCAAAAAACGTAACACCCCAAAATCTACCACAGCACACACAGAACCTTGTCTCTGTGGATACTGGCCAAGGCATATTTCTTTGACATGGTTAGGTCATGGAAGGTGAGAACTGAGACTGTTCAGACTCAGAATGGTATGCATATGCGTGCCACTGATGATCACTTTTAGGATTACTGTTAAATGTAAAATCCATAGAGGGGTTTGCTTAGAATAGGGTTACTAAAATAGATTGGCTACCCTGTGGAGTCTTTTGATATATATACTGAGTTTGTTTTTCCAATATTTGTAAAGCTCTGTATTTTGCTACAAAGGAGAAAGCACTTACCTTTAGAGAATGTTCTAACTATTGGAAAAGACATAATCTCCAATTTCAGAAAGCTTCCAATTAGTTTGGGGAATCATAACAAAGAAAATACAGTAATAATATACTATATTTGTATATTGATTTATGCTTTTCAAAATATTTTCATGTACCATGTCACATTTGAATCCAGAGGTGATTGGACAGCAGGACTATGGAGAAGGACAGGAAGGAGTGGGGGACCGAGGAAAGGGTGACATGGGAAACATGAGAATGTGGGTGGGGATAAATATAGCAAAATAGTCGCTGACTGAACTCAGCATCTTTGCTTTAGCCTCAAATTGATCTTTTTTTTCCATAGGGAGACCTCCATGCAAGAGGGAGTGTGTCTGTGTGTGGGTACTTGGGTGGGGAGTACTTTGGAACCTCTAAGGTTGGGCAGAAGCAGTCAAAAGCCTCCTAATTTGGAACTAATCCTGCCAAAGTTCAACATGTTTTCTTTATTCCAAGGTCTTCAAGCCATACCAAGCCTCTCAGCATGATATGTGCCGCTTCCACTCAGAGGATTATATTGACTTCCTGCAGCGGGTCAGCCCCACCAACATGCAGGGCTTTACTAAGAGTCTCAATGCCTTCAATGTGGGGGATGATTGGTGAGGGAAGGTCAAGGGACCTTTGATGTGGATCAGTGTTGGTCATTGGGGTGGGGAATTAATTGTAGAGAAGAAGGAGGGAAGTTATGGGGAGAAAAAGACATAAGGTACTGTGTCAAATGTAATTGGGGACACACACAAGTACAGTTTTGAACTTAAGGAATTTATATTCAAGTTGGGGAGACCTGCCATAAAGGGTAAGTAGTACAAACTCCTAGACTTTTTAGCTTGGCCTTGAGGGTTCTTCCCAGTCTTTTTTTTCAAACTGACTCCCCAGCTTTGTCTTTTGCTCCACCCCTACATGAACTCCCAACTGATTTTCTTTTTTCCTCAATATGCCATGCAAATTCTGCTTTGCCCACATCCTTCCACCTATTTAAATTCTGCCAGTTGTTTAGCTCAAGTTCCAAATCCTGCATGAAGCCTTCTGGTGGCTGCAGCCTCATTATTTCTCCTTCCTCTTATTTCCTATAGCATTTTTGGCTGTACTATTGACTTGACACTAATTATATGCTGTGTTATGATAGCTCTTAAATTGTTCTTCATTTTTCTTTATGTGTGTCTTTCCCCACAGTGCCTAGAATAGTGTTGGGCAAATATTAGGCATGCAATAAATAAATAACATTCTCTGTGTGTGTGTATATACGTATATGTATATATTTATACACACATACTTTTTTTTAATAAAAAGACAAATGAATGAATAGGATGGGAGGTAAAAGGAAGAAGGCCTAAATTGGTTTAGGTGTATTGCCTGAGAGGGTGTTCAGTTTCTTGAGAAAGGAGCCAAGGCTCTGAGTGATCCAGCCATGACCTCTGTCTTACAGTCCTGTGTTCCCAGGCCTCTTTGAGTTCTGTTCCCGTTACACAGGTGCTTCCCTGCAGGGAGCTACACAATTGAACAACAAGGTAAGCATATCCTTGTCCATTCCCATTCATCCACTGCTATGGTAGCCACAACCACTGAGCTTTTGCCCCATCCTCATGTTCCCTGCGCCTTAGGCATGGGGAGGGCTATGATTTGGTTGTTTGTCCTTTAGATCTGTGATATTGCCATTAACTGGGCTGGAGGACTGCACCATGCTAAGAAGTTTGAGGTGAATGTGAGGGTGATGGAGGGAACTAAGGGTATGGTGGGCATGGGCTGCTGAGGGTGGAGGCCAAAGTATGGTGAGGGATGTAGGGGTGAGGTGCTTCTTCCCCCAAAGTCACTCTCCTGCTGCAGGCCTCAGGTTTCTGCTATGTCAATGACATTGTGATCGGCATCCTGGAGCTACTAAAGTAAGGAACTTACAGGGGAGGATGGGGTGAGATAATGGGGAATGGGTTCTCTCTGTGGACCTGGAGGAAGTAGGAGTCCTTGGGCTGGGCTTCTCAGTCCCAAGTCTACACTTTCTCTGATATCTAGTAATCCTAGTTTATTCCCTTCTGGTAGACAACTTTTACCTTGAACACATTTATTTTTCCATAATTCCCAGGCCCCAATTTCTCTCCCTGCCCACCCCAGCCCCACCCTAGGATAATAGGATATACCCTGTGTAAGAATATCCTTGATAGGACAACTTCAGCTAATCTGGGAATTGAGTCTAGGTTTCAGGTGATTAGGCTCTGTGAACATAAAGGGTTCCATGTTTAGGAGCAATATGTGAATATGGAGGTTTGGGGAAGAAATTCTATCTTGGTTTATCTTTGTCTGCCTCAAACTCTTTGTTTTCTTTTGCCCTAGGTATCACCCGCGGGTATTGTACATTGACATTGACATCCACCATGGGGATGGTGTCCAGGAGGCCTTTTATCTCACTGATCGAGTCATGACTGTCTCTTTCCATAAATATGGCAATTACTTCTTCCCTGGCACAGGTAGAGAGATTTGGCAGGGAAGGGTTGGGGGGGAGGGGAGGATGGATTGAGGAAATGGTAGGGCAGGGATGATTAAGTACCTTTAGAAAGGGAATAGAATGGGTTGGATAGTTGTTGGGAGCACAGAGTCTATGTGTGAAGTAAAAAAATTCAGATTTGTAGTTTTTCCTCAGCAAGTTACCCCCATCCATCTTTCCAGGTGATATGTATGAAGTTGGAGCAGAAAGTGGACGCTACTACTGTCTCAATGTGCCCCTGCGGGATGGCATCGATGACCAGAGTAAGGACTGCCTCTTTGCCTAATCTCATATTATTTTTCTTCACTGTCTGCTGTCTGTTTTCTTGTGCCCTGTACCTGGGTGGCAGGTTCCCTGAACTCCCTTTCCGCCTTTCCCTGTGTCCAAGTCCAGTCCTTCTCCTTGGGGTGCTAGCTGTCTACCCTTACCACTTCAGGTTACAAGCATCTCTTCCAGCCTGTCATCAATCAAGTGGTGGATTTTTACCAGCCAACATGCATTGTGCTACAGGTAGCAAGCAGTTTGAATGCCCCAATGTGTGTGTGTGTCGGGGGTGGGGTGGGGAGTGGGGCAAGTTGAGTTGGGGGGGAGAGTTAGCCCTGGCCTCTGTGGAACATGGCAGGGAGAATGGCAGTTATGAATTTGGGGGGAGAAGTATAGGGTAGATGGTCACTTATGTTGTCCCAGTCAGTTACCTCACCACAGCTGCCTTTTTTGCTTTTTGTATTTTGCTTTTTGCAGTGTGGAGCCGATTCCCTGGGTTGTGATCGGTTAGGCTGCTTCAACCTTAGCATCCGAGGTCACGGGTAAGACTCTTTTCTTTCCGTACCATCCTGGACACCCTTCAGAAACATCTTGGGGTTGGGCAGAAGTGCCTTAAATTTATATACTTGTAGGTATAGGGGCAGAGTCCTGGCCTTTTCTTGTGGAGACAAAAGAACTAAGAGGGGGATATACACAGAACCAATGGATCTGTGATCTCATTAATGCAGGAATTCCCTTCAGTGATACAAATTGAAACTCATCTATGCCTGCTCATTGTGTGGGGCTCTTCTTCATGTACTTTTATAAATTCCTCATAGGAAGTCCATCCAGCAGTGTTAGGGGCTTTCCTCAAATTCTTCTGTTGCCTGGTGGCCAGTGGAATACATGCTCTGTCCATTAACTATCCTTCCCTCTTCTTATGTTACCATGGGTTATGAGAAGAAAATGTCACAAACAACTTGGATTCTTGATTTGATTGGAAGTAATGGGGGCCCTTGGATGTTGAGAGATCTAAGGTAAAAGTGATTATGAAGATGGAAGAGGGATGGGTAGTTCATCTGTTGACATTTCCTGGTCCTCAATAGGGAGTGTGTTGAATATGTCAAGAGCTTTAACATCCCATTGCTGGTACTGGGTGGTGGTGGCTACACTGTTCGAAATGTTGCCCGATGCTGGTGAGTTCAGCCCCTCATCTATCTGTCTTCTCTCGTATGAGTATAATGGGTTCATTGAGGGTTGGCTAGGTGGGCCCTAGAGCCTTCTCATTCAGTTCTTTCCTTCCCCTTGTCTCAGGACATACGAGACATCACTGTTGGTAGAAGAAGCTATCAGTGAAGAGCTACCATACAGTGGTGAGACACTCTTTCTACCCCACTCCATCTTTTACAGATCTATTTCCTTGGGACCCTAGGATGCCCTGGGGTGGGGATGGAAGAATAATTTAACATTTTTCGGTAGGCAGAGTTGAGTTCTTTTCTAGTGTTGTTACTAACTTTTTTTCTGATACTGAATCACTGAATTGCAAGGGGACCAAAGTCCTGGCCCTTCTTCCTATAGAGTCTAAGTTAGAGAGAATTGAGACCCAGGAACCCTGGTTCCCAGCCCGTGCTGAACTTTTCTCACTCTTTGCCCTGGGGCTCTGATCTGTTTTTCTTCCTCTCTCCAAACAAAGAATATTTTGAGTACTTTGCCCCAGACTTCACACTGCATCCAGATGTCAGCACACGAATTGAAAACCAGAATTCACGCCAGGTCAGTGGCCCAGAGAAATGGGAATGGCTGTTGGAGGGTGAGGGTGGAAGTGGGGACAAAGAAGTGAAGGTGTAGACTTGGGGTATAGTGGACTTACTGCCCATTGGCTTGATTGGGGAGTGATTGTTGGGGGTGGCACAGGATCAGAAGGGTTTGGCCTGAGGGTACGCCAGGTAACTGAGGGAAACAACCTAGGGAAGGAAATTCCAGGCCAGTCCTGGTAATGGAACCTAAGTTGCTATGGTAAAAATCAGAATAGTCAAAGACTATAAGCCCAACTGGTCTGACCCTGACTAGAAAAGACTTTTGTGGAATTTGTACTCCTGAGTGAGGGTGGGAACAGTGACTTTGGGAATGGATGAGAAATAGCTTATGTCCCTCTTATACCTTCCTTCTTGTTCTGGCTAGTACCTTGACCAGATCCGGCAGACGATCTTTGAGAATTTGAAGATGTTGAATCATGCACCCAGTGTCCAGATCCATGATGTGCCATCTGATCTGCTCACCTATGACCGAACTGATGAACCTGATGCTGAGGAAAGGGGCCCTGAGGAAAACTATACCAGGTATGGGGTGAGGAGAGACTAGCCATTGAGGGATCCTTAAGAAAGACAATGGCAGGCTATTTTGCTGAGAACTGGAATACAGCAATAGCAGGGTGGCTTTTTTCTTTTTTTCTGGTTCTCGGTATTAAGGAAGAGGAGAGAGGAATATTTGGGGAACCATGACATATATTTTTTGGGAAGTACAAAGGGCTACAATAGACTTGGTGGAAGGGCTCCAAGGAGAATATTGCTGGTGAAAAGCCTGAAAGTGGCTAGAGACAGAGGAGTTGGGAATCTAGGCATCGGAGCCTATTCCTGTGATCTTTTGTTTGCTTCCTTTCCCTTTTTCTTCTGCTTTTTCTTCCCTGGCTAAGTGTTTAATAAATGCTTGTTGATTAATAGCACTGATCTCTCTCCCAACTTCCCAGGCCAGAGGCTCCCAATGAGTTCTACGATGGAGACCATGACAATGATAAGGAAAGTGATGTAGAGATTTGAAGCTTGGAGAGACTCTGCTTCACAGAGAGTTACCTCCCACTTCAAGACTGGGCAGGTGGCAAGGAGAGTGACCTTCCCTCAAGTGACTTTCTCTATCCCTGGGCCTTTGCTCTCCACTCTGTGGGGACAAGTCCAAAGACTGCTACTGGTCCCAGAACCTACTTACCCTTACTCTAGTCTTCTTCCCCTCAAGCCAGAGGTGGTAATTGTTGGACAGGTGGATGAGAGACAGTCCCTAGCTCTGATTTGGGGCTACAGGGTCAGCTCCCCTAGACAGGTCAGAGAGCTCACATATCCCTGGGGGCCAGTCTCCTAGCTTGCCCCTGTTTTCAGACCCCTCTCCTCCTGACAAAGACATTTTCGGGACTGAGGGGTGGATGATACTAAAGGTACCTTTTTATTCCCAGCCATACTGTGCCCAGTCTGATGTACACTTTAATTTGGGAGTGGAAAGGGACCAGGGGAGGGTTGGCATTTGTTTCCTACCTTATCAGTCCCTTTTGTTTGGGGAAGGAAGGAGTGGAGAGGGGTTTTGTGTCCTGCTTTTTCATATTTTATGTCCATTTTACCATTGTTTTTATCCAATAAATTGAGTCAGTATTTTTCTTATCTACTGCCTTCTTCCTGTGAATTTGATATGTCTTTTAGGTGCATCTTATTGGGAATGTGGGGGTGGGAGGGGTGTTGAGGGTAGATGTCATTGTATCCAGGGGTGATAGATCTGGTGTTTGTTTTCTACTTTTTTTCACTGAATCTTTGGGCCTTTCCCAGGACCACCATACTTTATTAGCTCAAGAGAGTGGGCCTGGGCTGTCTGAGGCTAACACCAGTGGTGCGGTTGGGGTTTCCCGAGGTTGGGTTTGTGACAAGACGCAGGGAGCCCAGCTCGTGGATGGGGTAGCCTACCACCCGTCCGGGATGATCTTGCTAAAGGTGGGCTTAGGAAAGCACCATTAATATCCCCTGTTCCAAAGGCCTCACTCCCTGGCAGAAGGCTGATTTCCCGTGTACTCCGTGACGTCTAGGTACGACAGCCACCCAGTGCAGAGACGCGGAGAACCAGAGTCTGTGCTTCTGTCGGAGGCCCGGCAGATGGCGCTGTTCCTGGTTCTAGACCCCTCAACTTCCCCCCTACTAAATTGGGCGTAGTGGTTGAGCCCATCGGGCAGGTAGAGCGTTGAAACGATCGTCACCCCCCAGGTTCCCCGCACTGGTGGTAGGCACCGCACGGAAGTGTGCAGGCTCGGAGCACTGGGTCGTCTCTACTAGATATTCATGAGGCGCGCGCAGCTCGGCATACTAATGAGCTCGGGGAAGGCGGGGGCCTGAGAGGCGCTGGGCGGCGGCGCGCGGGCGGTCGGCGAGGAGGCAGCGGGCGGCAGGCGGGCGCTCACCGAGCGGAGCGGAGGCAGCGGGCGGCGGGGGGCAGCGTGCTAGCCGGAGACATGGAGCCACCCGGAGGGGGCCTGGGGCCGGGCCGCGGCACCCGGGACAAGAAGAAGGGCCGGAGCCCGGAGGAGCCGCCCGCGGCCGGCGACGGCGGCAAATCCAAGAAATTCGTGAGTGTCCCACCCACCCACCCATGGCTTCAGCCCTACCACGGTCCCCTCGGACCCACGGCCGGGGAGCCGCCCCCGCCCCCGCCGCCTGCCAACCTGCAGCGTGCCCTTCCTGCTGCCCGGCTCACCCTCGCCACCGTCCCTCCCCGCCCTGGCTTCCCCAAGTCCTAACTACCCTCCTACCCCTCTGCTTACTCCTGTGTACCCTCCATCGGACTCGGTCCTGGGGGCCCTTCTAGCCCCCTCAAACCGCTCGCCGTGCACACCTGGCCCCTCCTAAGCCCCCCTGGACCCTCTCTCTCTTCGGTTTGATCCCCCGCCACCGCCTCCGACCCCCCATCCCTCCAGCTTCCCCTAATCCCTTCTCTGCCCTCCAGCCACCTTTATCCCTGTTTCTCCAGACAGACACATCAGATCTGGTTTTCTCTCTTTATCTCTCCCCCTACACCTGGTTCTCCTTCGCCACCTGGCCTCTCAGGTACCTTTCCGCCCGCCCTCCCAGCCCAGCCAGACCTGGATCCTTTCAGCAGCTTCTCCTCCTGGCTCCCCTTAATTACTTCTGTCCACTTCCCCCCTCCCCCAGACCCTCGACCCCTTGAGTTACTGCATACATGGTGATGGAGTCCTTTTCCATCAGCCTTGTAACCTTCTCTTCCCCATCTTGGGAACCTTCAGGTAGCCAACTTCCTAGCTCCTGTGCGTCTTCCTTTGCTGCTGTTGCTGTCGCTGTTTTTTCCCAATGTTCCACATAACCTTCCTCAGATCTTTTCTCCCATAACCCTTATTGAACTAGTTCCCTTTTGCTCACTCACCTTTTAGTTCTTACCTTCTATCAGTCACTCCTCAACTTCCTTCTTTTTTTTTTTTCTTTCTGTTAACATAGATGTTCCTTCTTCCTTGGCCCAACCCCCTTTCTCCAGGTACTTTTCTAGGTTCGTTTTCTAAGCCTCTCTGGGCTTTCTGTTATTACCCATTTCCTGATCTATAATTTAGCCTTTTCACTTGTTAACTTTCCATCCAATAAAATCTTTTAGGCTCTCAGTCTAGTGTCCTCTGATAACGACTCCCTCTCAGGAATGTTACCTGACATGTGACCTCTCAGAAATTTGTCCTTGCATTTAAAGAAATAAACTCCTGCCCAATTACACATGCCCTTCAGTCATATTATTACTCTGTCTTCCCCTATTTTGTCCCTCTTAGTGTTTTTCCTTTGCCCTATTATTGCTTCCTTGGGGGTAAACTCTTTGGCTTCTTGCCCTAGAGTAATAGTAACTCCCCCTCCACAAGTGGAGAGGAAAATAAAATTGCAAGTCCAAGAAGTTTTGTGAATAATGTAATTGTGTTTTATACATTTTCTATTATAACCATCATTTCAATCTCTCTCCTACCTCCTCATCCTTTTCAGTGCTGCTGATAGCCTTGCATTGTCTTTTTTGGCAACTCTTTTTGTGTGAGAACTACTTCAGGCCCAGTCTGAAGAAAAAGTGATGTCCATGTAACCCCTTACTTAGCATGTTATATTATGATGTCCATACCTTGGCCCCATATTAAATCCTCCTTTCTCTTGAGTCAAAGGTGGGGAACCTGCAGCCTTGAGGCCATATGTAGCCTTCTAGTTCCTTGAGTTCAGCCTTTTGACTGAGTCCAAGTTTTACTGGACATATCCTTTTGTTAAGGAGATTTGTTCAGTGAAGTTTGGATTCAGTCAAAGGTCTGAACTTGACCCCTGTCTTAGGGGATATTTGTTTTCTTAACAATTTGGAAATATACAGGGCACGTTGTCCATAGCTCCTTAAAGAGAGCAAGTTGAGTATAAGATCTTAATAGCTTCTTACTAGTTGCAACCATGTATTCACTTCAAGATGGTAATCCCCTTACAATCTTTCCTTCTCATTGAATAAATTGCTTATAACTTTCTTTTTCCATACCTTTTCTCTCTTAATTTCCCCAAACAATCAAAGTAATTTCCTCACAAACTTGGCAAGTAAGCTGATAAAATGATGAATTGGAAGGATATACTACTTTTTAGCCAAGGGTGTTGAGAAATGCAATACTACACAGGGATTACTTACTTGTGTAGCTGGCATAATGGAAAGAGGAATAGATTTGGAGTGATTGGGTTTGAGTGCTAACTATTAATTGTTATTATAGGCAGGTCACTAAAACCTCCCCTTGTCTCACTTTCCTCATTTGTAAAACAGGGCAATAATATGTTTACCACTTAAGTGACAGATGTTTAGAGGAAAGCACTTGTGTAAAATGGTGATGGTTGTTACAGGGGGTTTAAAGTGGTGATCCTTCTCTTTCTGCCTATCTATGGTTAAACCAGACACCCCTAGGCCTGTTAACAATTGATCTTTATAATTAGCCTCATTATTCCAGGCCACTAATTGCCTGTGTTTATGCTGGCTATTATTTCTTCACCTAGAGCATGTGGCTTAATAGTTGAAGAAAATTTCTTACTGGCTCAAAAAATATTCCCTGTTTTGTACTACAGTGTCACCTGAGTTTCTTTAGGTTAGGTGTTTAACCTCTCTTAGACTAGGTTAAGCTTTCCTTCTGAGTCTAAAGTTTCTAGGCCCCTAATTTGGAATTTCCTTCAGTTTCTTCAAACCCTTTGTGTTACTTTGCATTGAGTTTGTCTTCCCTCTCTTGAATTCCAACTAGACCTACTGATTTAGCTCCTTTTTTTACACTTTCCAGGTCATTCCTGGGAATTTTTTTGTGTCTTTGATTCTCCTAGCTCTGGTATGTTTCACAGATTTTTGGAATCTATTGAATGTGTGCTTGAGCCTGAGATACTAATAGCACTCCCAGCTCAGTAGACAACTGTACCTTCCAGTTTATGCTGAGTGTATTTAACTCAGAGTTGTTTGTATTAACTTTAGAGAGGGTGGAGTTTAAGTTCTTTATTTCTTCTAAAGGTGTTGTTCTTAACCCTTAGCTTGCTGAAATGTCTAATCTGGTAGTATAAGTAGTGAGAATTGTATTTTTTTTCCATTTAAGAAAGAATTATTTAAATACCTCTCTACTGGTAAATATAAGCTCTGAACATTATAGCCCCCCTCTCTTGTTGCCTTTGGGGAAAAGAATGTGAGTTCCATAGACATTGAAAGCTAGGAGTGGCACCAGATTTTTGCGTGTGAAAAAGTATGACGGTATATTCTGGTGGCTGATAGCTTGTTGTTTAAAGTGAGACTTTGTAGTTAGAGGTGGTGACTAAACTCAAAGTTATTTCTCCCATCCTGTGCTTTTTCTAAAGTTTCTGTTCTTTGGAACTACAGCATGAGCCTCTTTAAGGAACCTGCACAGTAGAGATTAAGTACCTCAGATGACTGTTTTTATCTAGTTCTGAGAGTGTCCCTAGTACCTTGAGGAGTTTGATACCTTTTAGTACTTTAGGATGGTTCTGACCACAAATCTTAGGAGGGACATGGTTTAAAAGAAAAGACTCTTGGGAAAGGAGAAAAGGAGTCAGATTTAGGTAAGGGGGGAGGGGGTGAAAGAAGTAGGTCCACAGTGAGATGTAAAGCAAATGAGAAAGCAAGGTCTGGGTGAACTCTTGGGAATCTACTTTTTGCTTCTGAGGTGCGTTGGATATAGAGAACATATAGGGCCTAACTTTAAAAGTCTATTGGGTAGTATGTATATACTTGCTTTTTTTTTCACTGTTTTTCTTTTCTTTTTGTTATTATTATTTTATTTGTTTTCAGTGTTCCACTATGTATATAGTTTCTATCAATGTATATTGCCTTGAGCAGCCAGTCTCTAGTTCTTAATGAGTCTGACTTTACCATGGCCTCATGGACATGTTCCCTTCCCCAGCTTTTTCAGCAGAATTTCCTGTAGTCTCATCTCTTTCAGTAGTACTAAATGAGATTTATGGTCCCAGTCTAGCATGATTGCTTATAGATTCTTAAAATATGATTGTAAGAGAAATAAAATGTCTGTATACTCTTTAGTCCTCACATTTAATGGTAGTCACATGTAATCAAAAAGAGAAAAATCTATGAGAGAATGCTATACCTTCCGAGCCTTCCTAAAGTTCCTCCTTTTATAGGTTTATTTACACTAACTTTATAAGGCCTTTATTTGAGCTTTAAATGAGAAGGAGTAAAAGAGAAGACCACAGGAATCTTTTTTCATCTTTAATTTAATTTGAAGCATCTTGAGACATGAGGGCTGTAAGTTACCTCTGCTGTCCTTTCCCCCTTTTTTTCTTCCAGTGAGACCATATTGGGTAATAACATATAATTTTGTATGAACTTATGTAAAACTATTTGAGAGAGGTCAGGCAAATAGGATGTCAAGTAGGGGTTGATCAACACCAAGGCTATGAAGAGAAAATAGATTACTGTCTTAAACTTTTGGGCAAAATTCTCGTTGTCTGCCTTTAAAGAAGATATTAGATATGATTGGGAAGTTCAGGGAAGACCAACTAGAAACTTTTGTACAGTTTCTGTCTTTTAGAAGTGATGCTAAACACAAGGATTTTTACACATGGGATGAAGGATGGTCTGTAGGAATGTGATTGTGATATTTCAGATTGCAAAATGACCTGAATATTTCTTCCTTTCAGCTGTGTTTATAAAGACACCCTGTAGGATCGCTTAGTGACCATGACTGGTACATTTAGACTAGCCTCAAAGGAAATCCTCTTTCACCCAATGTGTACTGAGGCTAACAGTGCAACCAGAATTCCCTGCCAATGAAGAATTATCATTAAATGTAGATAGTTTTGTAAAGATCTGCTGTAATTACAAAAAAAGACCTAGATAATATAAATAAGAAAATGATTAAACTTTGTTGTTGACCATCTACATCAGATGAGACTAGTTTTCTTCATGCTAAAATTATTATAACTTTTTGTTATCCCAAGGGGCCCTGATGCACTTTACAAATAGATGTTGCACATTATACTTAAGAAATCATTTTATCTGTAGTGAAACAGTTACAGTTTATAGATACATGGTAATTCTAGGTATAATTAGGAACAAATTTAAATCTCGGGCACAAAGACAACAGAGGGAATTTATGGTGACAAGTAGTTAGCATTCTAATATTCAGAAATCATCTGTGGTTTAATTGACTAAAATAATGAATGACTTTCAGAAACATTAGGGTATTTCCTATCCTTTTTTAAATGTAATTTTATAATTAACAAAAATCTGTTTTTTTCTTCCTCACTCATCTTTTTGCTAAAGCAAATTTCATACTTAAATATTTTTATAAAAAGAATTTTTTTCTCACAGAGTCCTCTTGACCTACCTACTCTTCCCAACAATTTTCTGCTTTGAAGCTACTTCCTTGGGAGTGTGCCTTCTGATTTGAGGGGGTCTTATATTTCAGTACTTACTGTACCTTCTTAGTAAAATATGCCTTTGAAAAACTTTTAAAATTACCCCCTCCTTGCTAACAAAAGGCTACTGGATGCTTGCCATCAGATAGGTTGAGGGGAGTTGGGAACAAGTCTACACTTAATACTTCAACACTACCCAGCTGCTTTTCTTCCTTCTCCCACTTTGTCCCTACTAAATGAACTTCTATTCCTGTTGGGAAACAGGAGTATGGATCTTTCTCCTTGCACCAAGGTGCTTAAGTCTTGGTCCTGAAATCTAAAAGAAAAAAAGATCCTAAATAAAAATCCATTCCTTTAACCATTTGAAAATCATTTGTATCTCTCCTCTACCTTCTTCTTCTTCTTCTTTTTTTTGCAAATACACCAATTCAAGCATTAAAGAACAATTTTAAAAAATTATCAAAAGAAGACTATTTACATTCCAGTTGACTTTGATTAATTATGCAGCTTTTGAGTAAGACATTATACTTCAATAAATAGAGTAAAAGGCTCTTAATGATTAATGAAGATTGCTAAGGCTAGTCTACCTTCACCTTTGTTTCAGGGTGAAAATATAGGTGAAAAGATTTGCAAATTGTATGTAAACATAATGGCAATAACAACTCATATTCTGTTTTAAAATTTACTTTAACTTCAGTCAACCTGTATATGTTAAGATATATGAACAAGAAAATTTAAAAACCCAACTACTAAACTAAAAGTGTTTGTAACTTTTTCATGTTATTTATTTCTGTTGAAATTCCTGTTGTATGTATTAACTTTAATGAAGTAGTAACAAAGTAGTCAACTTGTCTGAATTTTGTTGCTGTCTAACAATCTTTATATGGTTATAGTTAGGAAATATAATGTTCTTTTGGGTATGTTTTCTTTACTCTTCTTCACTTCATATCTTCCCATACTTCAAAAGGTAATTTTTCAGAATTGTTTTAAGTTACTATCCATTCTAGAAGCAAAATCTAAGTATTATTTGCTAATTGTTCTAATTTGCTTTAATTACCACTCCTCTCCTCCTATCTTAAGTTAATTGAAATAGTAGAAGTAAATTTTAGAAAAGAAACAGATACCACTAGGCAAAGAGACTGGTAGAGGAAAGAGAAATGAACTACTTCTCTGTTGCTTGGCTCAGTAACAGTTTTTTAACCAGACTTGTGATTTGACTGGTATGAGTAACTAACTCCCAGTGAAAAAAAAAAAACAAAACTATCGAGGCAGATTGTGAATGTTTTGCCACTTAGCGTCTTGGTTGCCTGAGACACTGAAAGGTAAAATAGTTTCCTTGATATTAAAGAGTATTCTGGGTTCTGTCAGATATAGTTTGTCCTGATAAACTTTTGGGTTGGGAAAATCTTGATTTGTAAGTTCATTGACCTGTGTAAAGATTGTAGTGGTAAAGGTTTGTTTATCTGCTTTTTGTCCTTTTTCCCCAGACTTGAAAAGTAGTAAAAGCTTCCAGAAGTTAACTGAACCTTGCTTATCCCTTGGATATTCAGGAGGAACTGTGTATTGCATTGTCCAGGCAGCTTTTCCTTTTTCTTGATTCACATTTAAGTAGGAAGGTGAGAGAGTAGCTTTTTTAAGTCCAAGTCCCATGTGTAAATGAAACAGTGTCATCTGTCAGAAATTTTGCTATGTAAATTATGTGGAACAGCAAGTGGTGATGTTATGGAGGAGGGGAAGAAGAAACTGCTCTAGTAACATTTGTGGGGTTATCCTTTTTTTGACAATTCTTCCATGTGACCTCTGGGATAGAGTTCTGGTTGGAGCCTCAGATCTTTTCTGAGGGACTACAGAGGTGGATAGTTACCAATAACCCTAGGTCCCTTTTTGAATATCTCTGAACTCTCTGGACTTCTAAAATATGGTCTTCAGATTTGGTAATTATTGGCTCATAATTGTTAATCATTAAGTGATTTCTCTAAGAAATCTTATAAAAATGAGTGTTTTCTTCTTGATCTGGATCTAGTAGAATAGTGATATTGATCAAGGCATTGATCCTGCGCTGCTCAATTCAAAATGCCTTATCATTTTTATTATTCACCTATCACTGACTGACTATCAGTAAGGCAGGTGACTTCCATTATGTTAATTCAGTCAATATCCAAAAGTATTTTATGGTAATGATGCTGTTCCAGGTGCTGCTGTTTTGGTCTCTGCCTTCAAGGAGTTTCTAGTCAAGAAACAGAGAATAATATGAGTCAGGATCACTTCATGAAATACAGTTGTTTGGTACTGACTACAAGTGCTATAGTTCAGAGAAGGAAAGAGGTAATGTATGGTAGTAAGAGAACTGAGATTTTTAAGGGAGATAAGTTTTTAGAATCATTTTAGAACTGGAAGGATCTCAAAGATAGGACTGCTTTAGAGGAAAGGAAACTGAAACCCAAAAAGGGTATGGGATTTATTTAGAGCCCTGGCCTCCTAACTCTACATTTAGGCCTCTTTTTCAGTATACTACACTATTTTCTAGTCTGCACTATAATTATTTGTTTATGGGTCTTATTCATCTGTATAGGCTGTACGTAGCAGGGCAGGGACTTATCTATCTAAGCTTTGCAGCTCACTCATCGCCAGGACTGTGGTCTGCACACTGTAGGAGCTTAATAAATGTTCTTTGACTTGAATTTTAGCACTCTCCATTTCAGACAAAATGGACTACTTTTCTTTCCCTTCAAGGTTATATAGGTGAGATAAAAATCAATTGATAGGAGTTTCTGATTTAACTGAGAAATACTTGAACCTTCTGAAAATACTAATAGAAAGCAAGGGTAAAAAAACATTGGTAATGAGTCTATTTCTCTTCTTTCAAACATGTATCTTTCATTTTGGTCTGCTAGATTGGAATATGTGATGGTGATTTTCTGCTCTTAGAAAGGTAGAAAGAAGTCTGAGGATGTGAATATATTTATGTTAGAGTTAGAATTCCAGGGAAACATATCTGCTGTCAAAGTGGAGATAATAAGTCTATTTAATTTTCTCTCTTCATGAATTTGTATCCTTCCATTTATGTGTTCTTCAGTTATTTCAATGGTATTTCAGATTTAGAGAAATGAATACTTACCTCTGCAGTCTAATCTTGATCCTATAATAGGCACAATTATTAGGAGTAGAAACATGAAGAGCCTTCTTTCTACCTCAGGGATCACCTAGCTGAATCCCCTTATAGTATAAATAAGGAAACTGAGGCTCAGAGAGAGGAACTGACTTGCCTGTCAGAGAGAGGAAGGTCACATGTCATCAGTGACTGAGCCGAGACTAGAATTCATTTCCTGGTCCCATGTTGTTACCTCTAGTTTGATCCTCAAAGGACCAAACTTTGTCAGTTGATGCATATATGTATATATGCCTATATATGGATATAGGCATATATATCTATATATCTGAAAGGTAAAGAAAATAGAGATAGAATAAAAATCTTTATTTCAAAGTAAAATTTTAATATTGTTGCATCAGTTGATGTGCCTAGTCCTTCTAATGTTAAGAGATTTGGGGAAAAGCTGGGACGAGGCAGGGAGTAGGGTAATAACTCCCCCAATATGAAGGGTCTTAACTCAGCCATAGAGAAAGAACTATCCATCCTTGGACATTCTTCTGGCTATTTAATATAAAGAACTTAAAATTAGGATGCTAAAACTCTTTCATACAACAGAAAAGGGTATGCAGAATTTTATCTTAAATAGGCTTTGAAGGATTCCTTCAGTAAGGAGGTCCCTAGTGATTTCTTAGCTCTACTATTTAAAGTGGGAGTTGGCTTTAGTTGGCAGCTCTTTGCATCCGCCATGGCTTATTTCGTTAGTTACTTCTAGGCTCATGGGTGACGTCTGTTTCCTGTGATTGAAACCGCAAGAAGAAGTGGTGAAAAGCCTCTGTAGGATATGACTATCAAGCACGAAGCAGACATTAGACTGGTATCAGAAAGAGGAGTATTAGTTTACATGCATATCATTCTGTGGTCCAAATTTTCTATTTTCCTGTAGATAATTGCCAAAATTCTCCAGGAACCCTCTTGGAAGATTTCTTTAGATATATCTAATGTCTCGTTTCTTTTGATACTCAGATAGTGTTTTCAGAAACTACAGGTTGAAACTATTGAATAAGTTAACATTTTGGTAAGGGGAATTGGGATATTCCAATGGAATATTAATAATTTAATATTATTTTCTGTCTGCTCATGTGTTTTTGATATTTGTAGAGCCAAAAAGGAAAAGCTGGAGATGTGGTTACAGAATATAAGAGTTAGAAGATCCTTACAGGTTTTATAATAAAGTTCAGCCTGTCACTATGAATAGGAAGCACCTATGTAGCATCTCTAACAGTCACCTAGTCTCTGTTGAACAATTGCAGAGTTGGAGAGCTCAGTACTTCAGTGAGTCAGCCTGCTCTTTCCCTTGGGCATCTTTAGGAATCCATGGCTAGTTTGATAAACTAGAGGCTCTTTGGAGCATGATCTATCATAGCTTAGAAGTCTGTATAGTACTGATTTGTGTTCAACCCAATTCAAGGATGTTTAATTACTGAAAGTACCAGATAGACCACATTATAACTCTCACTTATAACACAATGCTGGGTCATTAATCTTTCTGTGTATTTCCCATCTGAATGTCCTCCCAATAAGACCTTCATCTGACTGTATACAGGGTCAGTCGTTTTTTGTCACAATAGTTACTTTAGAATACTTTTCAGAATGTTTAGTTGGGCTTGTTAAGAAGTATTATAATTTTGACTAGCCATATTGTTAGTTCCAACGGACAGGATGCTGAGTTGTGAGTTTCTAAGAGTTTGTCTCATAGAAAAATGGAAAAGCATCTTCGCTTAAAAAATAAGAGATTGATGTGGGCAGGTTTTAAAATTGTGCTAGGGTTGAGTCCTGACAAGGAGCAGGGTGTCCTAGTGCTTCCTGGCTTCATGAAGAAGCAATAGCAACTGCAGGAACTTCCTGTCTGCCAGGCCCTGGGTGTGTCACAAGTGCTCACCCTTCAGTAAGGGCAGTCAGGCCTGCAGCTTACATCACAACATGAGAGGGTAAGACAGTTGCTATAGAGATTGAGAAACAGCATTCCTGAGTCACTGACTGTATTTCCAAATGAGTGGACCAACACCCCTTTTCCAAAGTAGTGATCCCAGTTTCTCTAAGCTAAGGCAGTGAAAAGAGAGGCCTCATAAAAGAAATAGTAACCAAATGAGGTAGTTGGAACTTGGGCACTATCCACATGAAAGCTTCTCCCATCTTGAATTACCCATGTTTTTTCTACCGGTTTGAATAGAACATGACTCCTAAAGAATTTGGAGGGGAGAGAATTTTGCCCTTTTTTTAAATGATGTCAGAATGTATTTGTAGGCTAGTCCCTCCACTTCTGCCAGTAAATGAAATGGGAGGGAAGCACCTTGTGCTACTTGATAGCAAATGCTTTCTGAATGAGGTTCTTCTATATTGGCAACTTATTTTCTCAACACCTGAGTATATTGGGGTAAAAGGTCCTGGCACCTTGTTCTGGTGGATCTGTAGTAGGAATGAAATGTTCCTGGCTTAGATTCTACCTGTTTCTTGTGCCGGAATAGTGAAACCTGAGTGGACTTCTTCCTTCTGCGTTATCAGCTATCTGGGATCCTGGTCCTGAGGCTACAGGAAAAGCAGAGCAGAAGGCAAAGAGCTACTTTGTCTTTCACATCTCAGGAGACTTCTTGGGATTTCATCAAGTTTAGAATATTTTGGGCTAGGACAGATTTTTTAAAATCTGATATTTAAAATAGGTTTTCTCTCATTTAATCACAAAAGGAAGAATAAGGCTTATTCAGGGATAAACTCAAATTCATTTAGCAACTGCTTTTGTATTTATATCATTTTCTGCTATAGTCCCTTCTTCTGGATCTTCTCTCTCTCTTTCTCTGTCACACACCACACATACACACACACACGCATGCACACGCAAAAACGTTCAACATTCTGCATTTGTAGTCAATCCCTCATCTCTCTACCAAGGGGAGGCAAGTATGTTTCATCATCTGTTCACCAAGGCCAATTAGTCATTATAATTAGTCAGTTTGCCTGTCTTTCGGTCTTATTTTCATTTATATTATTACTGTAGTAGTGTTGTATAGTTCTCTTGATTTTGCTTATTTCAGACTTATAACTTCATACATGTCTTTTCATGCTTCCCTGAATTCTTCATACTTGTTTTTCATATAGTAAAATGATATTTTATTATTAATGTGCCACAGTTTATTCAAGTTTTCCCTAATATGTGGACACCTACTTTATTTTCAATTTTTTTTGGTAAAAAGTGCTGATATGGATATTTTTCTCCTCTTGGGGCCCTTCTTTCTTTGAGGTATATAGGCAACCACCATATGCAAAGCACTATTTTCAAAGAGATTTGGGAAAATTGTTCCCTTTTAACTTTAGATTTACAAGTAGCTTAAAGTAGAGACCAGGATAAAATTATTTAATAATCTTTTAATAGCATTCCTGTTTTTAATCTAGTTACCAGATACTTCCTGAAGATTGTTAAAGTTTCTTGGGAAGTTTTAAAGGAAAATTCTTGGTTCTAGAATGGGCTGTGGTGAGGGTAGCTGTGAGAGCCTTTTTCTTTGGTCACTTCATGAGGCATAGGACTCTGGATGGTTGTTTCTCAGCCTGGCTTTTACACTGTGTAAAACCCAGTGCTTTTCACGTGATTGCTAGTTAATGTTTGTTGAATTAGAAAGCATACACTGATGTTTGTGACTGACATGACCCTGGAGAGGGAAGAACTTTGGAAAAGTGCAGCGCAGCAGCCAGAGCTGGACCCTTCTTAATGGTCATGCTTCCTTGTGGCAAGGCGATTGCTATCTCTGCTATTGATTTTGGCACCTTGGCCTTTCCCTTCTTTAATTTTACTTCCTTAAACTGAAAAAATTTAAGTTTTCTCAATTCTGTGTACAGTCCATTTTGCATATCCTTTGTTGTTCTTGTACCTGAATGAACTGAATGTGTGACTCCTAGTTAGGCTGTCACCACTGACAAATAATGAGATGGGAATCTAGTACATTATTTGTAGTTGTTATAACTAGATTTTCCTCCTGAGGTGATCTTTATGTCTTTTTCCTTTTATTGGAAGTAAAAAGTTTACCTTTTGTATTTATAGTTAGCCTTTGCCTTATATATAGCACAAGGTAACTGAAGCACTGAGATTAACCCATTGAATTTCATTATATGCATAACACTTTGCTGATGCTGACATTGTAAAATACTTTATGGCTATTTCTTCTTTACACCAGTATTATGGGATAAAATAGTATTAAATAAAGGTTGAGAAACTGAAAAGCAGAAGGAGGACAAATGGATTACCTGTCTCCATCCAGTAGGGAGAATGGGGCAAATTTTATGACAAAGCATATAATAATTGAATTCAAACCTGTTGCGTGTATCATGTCAGGAAATAAAGTATTAATACTGTAGTAAGAGTTAAAAAAAATGTAAAAGATGGACTGAAGACTCTTTCTTGGATGAAGGGGCTCTGAGTTTAATCCTCCCTGACTATGAGGTTCAGAGTAGAAACAAATTGTTGGCTGTAAGTGGCATTTGTTTTCTATCTTAACTGAGCATGGCCTAAGCCCATTCTGCATGTTTATTGTTATCTTCCCTAACTTGAATGCCATTCCATAATTGGATAATGCCCGTAAGGACAGCTGGCAGATGCATCTGTGTGGGTTGGAGTTGAAACTCACTTGTCTCCTTCTCCTTGCTATTCGCTCATAGGAAGGAAGTTTGTTTCTAAAGGTTCAGCGGACAGAGTTATTCCTAAGGATTAAACTACGTTGTCACAGGCTTCTCCAGTTTGCTCAAGTTATGTGAACGAGCACACTATCCTTGGATCTACAAAGCTGATTTGTGCTTTTCCTCCAGTGGTGGTTGGTTTTTCCTGAGTATTGTAGTCTTCTGTGGGAGTAGTGGTTGGTATTTATGGGTGTTATAGCAATTTTCAAATATTTGAATGGTTGTCATATTGAAGAGAAATTAGACTTACTCTGTGGAACCTTAGGGCAGAACCAATTACAATGGATGAAAGTTGCAGAAAGACAAATTTAGGCTTCCTAAAAATTAGTTGTGCTAGAGAAGAATGAGTCAATTTAGAAGACGGTGGGGTTTTCTTTCTCATTAGAGATCTTTAAGAAATAGTTGGATTGCTCTTGTTGGTATGTTGCTATGTGGATTCTTTTTTTTGGATATAATTTGGACTTCAAGATTTCAGAGCTGTCTTCTAACTGTAATTCTGTAACTGTTGGCCAGGATTAGGGGCATAGCCTGTGGGTATGGAACAGATTTTCTGTTGGAGACCTATTATGGCTTATTAACATCAAGCCCTAACCAGCTAACTGATTCAAACACAAGGTACTGGGGTTAACACGTATTCCATTCATAGGATGATCTATTACCAGAAGCTCCAGTCCATTTTGCTGAAACCCTCAGCAATTCTAGGAGGTATATATTTAGTGAGTGTTATTTGGCATGTATTGGTTAGGAAACAAGAGGCACAAAGAGGATCAAATCAAAAGCCAAGTTTATTGGGAAGTCAAAAGTGGTGGTGTTCATTTTGTTTGTTTTAGCATGAAGTTCATGCTTCCATTTTTCTAGAGTTTTGCATTTCCTTCAAACTGAATTGGGTTTTCCATGAATCGACATGGATGTCAGGAAAGGGGTTTCTGCTGAATCTGTTAATGAGTTGTACTAAAGATTGTAGAAGTTATACGAGAAGATATGAAGTCTCAAGTACTGCAAATTTTTGCTTCTGCCAGCAGCAGCGTTATGGAGGACTGGGCAAGTGATAGTGTCCTTTAACTTGGTAGTTCTGAGGTAGCCAGCTTCTCTAGGTGCCTCAGAAGAGCTCATTATGTGGTTTGAACTTTGGAATACTTCTCTAGTGTTGGCCAGTCTGAACCTTAACATTAGTGAATAAACTGTTGTCATAGGATTTATGATTTTCATTTTGATATGTGTAATGATTTTACTATTTAGATTTGTTGGAACTTCCCTACTTTCTAGGGGACCCTGACCTGGGAGCTGAGATTTCTGCCAATATGTTGTAGCCAAAAGTGATCAATTAAATCTCCTGCCATTCTAACAATCCATGGCTTCAGTCACTCACAGTTTAGAGACTGGTTCCATCCATCCATTCTTAAAGTGTAGACTTGGAGGGCAGAGTATATGCCTGTAACCTCTGTGGAGGCTGGTCAAGATGCTAATGTCTGACCAGGTTTTCCCCTTATTCGCTAAACTCCAGTGGCCCCCTTTTTCCTTCAGCATCAAATATGAAATCCTATGTTTGGCTTTTAAAACCTGCACCCTTTTTATTTTCCCAGTCTTTTCATAGTACTTACTCTTCCCACATACTCTTCAATCTTTACTATGCCCCCCAAGAGACACTCCATCTCCCAACTCCCTGAACTTTCATTGGCTGTGACCCATGCCTAGAAGGTTCTCTTATCTCTTCCTCCTGGCTTCCCTGGCTTCTTTCAAGTCTCAGCTAAAATCCTGCCTTCTACAAAAAGCCTGTCCCAGTCCCCATAATGCTAGTGTCTTCCCTCTGTAATAATTTCCAATTTATCTAGTATATATCTTGTTTGTACATGACTATTTGCATGTTGTCTCTCCCATTTAATTGTGAGCTCAGGTTTTAGCACAGTGCCTGGCACATAGTAAGATGCTTAATAAATGCTTGTTGACTTGACTCCACAATTTGTTTCTTAAAAAAGTTTTATTGGTGCTTTTTAGGCAGTTGCTTTCATTTCCTAGTACCCCCTTGCCTCACTGTAAAACTCTCCTTTGTAACAAAGTATAGTTAAGCAAGCAAACTGACCCATTGATTATACTGGACATCATATGCCTCATTCCTCACCTTTAATCTGCTACCTCTCTACGGACCAGAGAGTGTTACTTTATCATTAATCCTCTGTTGTCAAGATTGGCCATTGAACTGTTGTGACATATTTTAGCCTTGTTAGTTCATGTAAATCTCAAGTTACTCTGAATTCCTCATATTTGTTTCTTACATTGCCATAATATATTGTTACTAATTAGAACAGTTTATATAGTAACAGTATTGTAAAGCTACACAACTATGAGAGACTTAAGATCTCAGAAATGGCCAACTGTGATTCCAGAGGACTGATGAGCTCTACTACCCACATTCTGATAAAAAAAAAAGTGATATATTTAATATATAGAATGACATATTGGACATATTGAATGTGGAAATTTTTTTTACTATGCATATTTGTTGCGGGGGTTTTATATTTGTTTTTTTTCTTTTAAATTGGGATAATGGTGGAAAGGAAAGAAAATAAATTATTTGAATTTTTAAAAATCAGTTACATTTACATACTATAATTTGTTTAGCTTCTTCACAATGTATTTCCAAGGATTTTTTCCCCCCAGAACTTACTGTGATTGTTTTCCTTTGGCTACATGCACACTAAGAAGAATTGAGTGACTCTTCCTATGTAATTCTCAATTCTTTTCTAAGCATTGGACCAACTCACAGCTCCACCAGTGGTGATAGTTTCTGTCCTACCATTAATCTCTCTGATATTAAACATCACTCTGACTTTTTAAAAAATCATTTTTACTAATCTGGGAAAACTTTACATTTTTAAAAATTTGTTTTTCTCAGTGCTATGGAGCAATTTTTTAATATGGTTGATAATTTGTGTTTCTTCTGAGAACTGTTCATATCTTTTGACATCAAGTGAATGTTTCTTGGTCTTAATTTATTTGTGTTAATTCCCTATATATCTTTTTATTTGTCTTATTTATGTTAATTCCCTGTGTATCTTAAATCTGACATTTAATGTAAAAAACTGTTCTCATGAAAAACAGTAATGAAGAGTGGAAATATGATGTACATAATAACCTCTGACCGTGATTTGGTAATCCTCTTATGTTAGATTTCTAGTATTACACTGTGACTAAGGAAACTCCCTGTTCTTGAAGGAAGATACTGTCCTCAAGTTATTTAGTTCAGTTTGTTTGACTTCACACAGAAACCTGTTTTTGGTATCATGATGTATCTTTATTTCCTAGGGAAACTGTCATAAAGGAATGAGTTAGGATACTTACTTTCATTAATCATAAGATTCCTTTTGCCACCCAAACTGCAAATATTGTTTGCATTGCAAGATTGTCATGTGGAACTGACTCAGAACCCTGAACTTACTACTCTTTACCCTGAAGAGAATGTAGGGATTGCTTTCTGTCATGGTGGCTGATGATCCTGGCATATAGCCTTGATCAGAAATACACAGTACCCAGATATCTGTGTGGTGCTCTGGACTCTAAATCTGGTACCTGTCTGAGTGCTGTGTTGATTTTATAAAATTTGTTGGATTTAAGGAATTTCTATCTTTGTTCCAGGTAAAATCTTACCACTTTAACATTCTAGTCAGTTAAATGAAACTGTTTCCATGTCCCAGGTAAAAACCTTAGTTTGTCTGGCTTCTGAAATTTTATATAGAAAAATCTTGTAGAATGGATGTCTTTAAAAGGTTTGATTCTTGTAATTCAGTGTTTTTCCTCCGTGAGTATATTTGTATGCTAGGAGGTAGTGATATGCAGAGTAGAGGAGATAGGAGAGTTAAAACAGTTCAGCCAAACTGAGGTCATAAGTAGATTGCAATGATTTGGGACAGCACAAGGAGGGAATGGTGTCAGTGGGATGAATGCAGAGAGAAGTTGTTGTCATTGAAAACAAGAGCTTCAAAGGAAATACTAATTTATTGACTCATCAGGTTATTAAGTGCTTACTGTTCAGAAGGCACTGTCATAGGCCCTAGGGATATCAAAGACAAAGAAAAAAATTGAGACAATTCTTGTCCTTAAAGGAATGAATACCATTATCTTTTTTGAGCGGGGGAGGGGGGATAGTGAAGGTGGAAAGAAGGACAACATATATACAGATGAATGATTACAAAATATACAAATAATCATTTTGGCTGGAAGGGAAGGCACTAATAACTGGAGAGAACGGGAAAGGTCTCTTGTAAGAATTGGCATTAAGTTAGGGATTCTGAGAAGTGGAAGTGGGAGCTAACCTGGACTGAAGATATGAAAGTCAGGTGTTGGAGGAGAATAGCAAGTAGGCCATTTTGGCTCTAACCAAGACTGCCTAAGGGGAGATATTGTGTAGTAAACTTGAAAAGTAGACTAGAGTCAGATCGTAAAGGACGATAGATGCCAAACAGAGGAATTTATATTTTATCTCAGGGACAATAGAAACTACTGAAGCTTTTGGAGAGGAGCAATGATATAGTCAGATCTATGATTTAGGAATATTAATTTAACAGTTGTGTGGAAGTTGAATTTTGTGAGGAGAGAGACATAAGATGCAAAGCACAATTAAAAGGCTCTTGAAGCAGTCCAGGCAGAAGTGATCAAGGCCGGAATTAAAGTAGAGGCAAGTAGAAAGAAAGAATATTTGTGAGACATGTTGTGGAAGTAGAAGGGGCAAGACCTTTTGATATGAGGGAGGAAGGAAAATGAAGAGTTAAGAGTAACACAGACTGTGAACCTGAATGACTGGGAGGATGTTAGTGCCATCAGCAGAAAGAGGAAAGTTAGGAAGAGTTGGTATGGGGAAGAGGAATAAGATAAGAAATTCTGTTTTGAGTACATTGAAGTGCCTATTATGATGTACAGTTGGAAGTGTCCAATAAAGAGTTGGAGATATGAGAATGAAGGTCAGTAAAGAGATTAAGACGAAATCTTCTACCTAGAGATAATAATTAAATCCATGGAAACTGATGTGATCACAAAGAGAACGTATAGAGAGAAAGAAGAGGATCCAGGACTGAGCTGTGAGCGATATCAAAAGTGAAGGACATGGATAGTGATCCACTAAAGGAGACTGAGAAGGAGGGGCCAGATAGGTAGGAGAAAGGCCAAGGAACAGTGTCATAAAAACTCAGGAAGAAGTATGCAAGATGAGAAGTAGTAATGTTAAATGCTGCAGAAAGATCGAGAAGGATGAGTCAGTAAATAAGTAATAAATATTTCTTAAGTAACCTACCATGTTAGAGACATGGTTAATTCCTGAGGATACCAAAAAAAAGTCAAAAGACAGTTCCTGCCTTCAAGGTGTTCGAAGTCTGTTGGAGGATCTCCCAGTCCTGTGGATGAGAAAAGAAAAAAGACTGGCTGTTGCAAAATGAGTAGGTTAAGAGTTTATTGGTAGTTTTGGAAAGAACCGTTTCCAGATTGCAAGGGATTGAAAACTGAGAGAGGAGAGGAAGTGAAGACTACATATGTGTATGGATTTTTAGGAGTTTGAAAAGGAGGAGAGGTATTAGATAATATTTTGAAGGTGATGAGTCAAGAAGGAATTGTGTTTTATTTTGTTTTGAAGAATGAGGGAAATCTAGGTATATTTATAGACAGCAGAAAGGGAATCAGTAGATAGGGAAAGACTGAGGGTTGAAGATGGGTAATAATTGAGACAACAATAAACAATTGGATGAAAGGGATGGAATCAATTACATAAACACATATATAGAGGAATGAAGGGGGAAGAAAGATCACCAATTCATCAGAAACTAGAACAAGGGAGGGGAGAATGAGTGATGTTTTAAAGGACTTTTTAGATACTCAGTAGGGGAGCGGAAGAAGCTCAGTCTCTATTTTCTCAGTAAACTGTGAGGCAAGCTCCTCTGCTGATAGTAGTGGGGATAGAGATGAGGCTTGTTATAGAAGACAGGAGGACATTTTAGACATAGATAGGGTTAAGAGTACAAATAAAGCAACATTTACTTTCTTAGTTTACTATTAACTGCTCTTCCCATGTTCCGTAGGATCACTTTTTTCAGGATTCTGGGGAACCTACCAAAAAAAGTTCATTAATACACAAAGAATCCTGTAAGGAATCTGTATTTGCAAATCTAATGTGTTTAAAGCTTTTTAATTTGGAAGCTTTAAAATTTTCCAAATAATAAGTAAGCAATACCCCACACTTCACTCTGTTGGGTTCCATTCAAATCTGATTTGACAGATTGTGTTGTTATCCTGTCAAGTTCTTGAAAATGTGATTTTTACCTGCTACTTTGTTTGTAGTTTGTCTCTGCCCTCTGCTGGAGTGTTAGGATTATGACAGATGTAAACAGCGTTTTATTCATTAATGAAATGTGTATGTGTGTGTGTGTGTGTGTGTGTGTGTGTGTGTGTGTGTGTGTGTGTGTGTGTGAAAACAGAATACTTACAGTTTTAGAAAACTAGTGAAAACAGAATACTTACAGTTTTGGAGAAGATACTTTGTTACAAACCCGGAGGCAAGAATTCATGAAAATTCATAAGTAATGGAGATAATACTAGATTAAGAATGTAGAGACCTAAAAGTTAGACCTAGTTCTGCCACCTACCCAGCTATATGACTTAGAGCAAATTGCTTAAACCTTAACATTATGCCTTGTTTGTTTTTAATTGCAAAATTGAAGGACTTGGACTACATATTTTTGCTATTCCCTTCCACCTTAAAAATATTTTCTGATTCTAGGCTTCTTTCACTATCTAGCACCTTTAGGTACTGTGTGAGATAGAGAAGAGACTTAAGATACTATTTCTGTCTTAATGCGTTTAAAATCTAGCTGGGAAGACAGAACTAACATAGAAAATAATTGGCTTTAGGCTGTAAGGGATCTCAGAGTTTCTGTAGTCCAACCTCATTTTACAGATGAGGAAACTGAAACTCTAGGAATGTAATGACTAGAGAAGGATTAAGTGTTGAACTTTATTACTGAATATAAGTAAATAGAAAAGAAACACTTATGTGTTGGTGAGAGTATTTTCAGAACAAATAAGGGAAGGACTTGAATTAGGTCTCGAGTGAGAAATAAGATTAAAATAATTCCAGGAGGGATGTGTTCAAATGTGCAAAATATACATTGAGAAATAGTGGAAAAAATTAAGTGTTGAATAGGACCAATTCTAGAGGAAAGGGCACATTTTAAATTTGATGTGCTAAGTAAATAGAAGGAAGCCAAAGCTATTTGAGTAAGACCATGACTGACACAATGAAAGTAGTTTTTCAGGAGTATTATACACCAAATAGTGTGGAGAGCAGAGAGGTCAGCTTTTTCAGTGATTCAGACAGGACAAAGATAGTAGTAGTTGGAATGGAAAAGAAAGGGTGAATCTAAAAGTCATTTTGGAGAAAGAAATGACAGAATTTAGTGACAGAATACATATGGAAGATGATGATCCATAGAGCATATGGAAGATAAATGGTTCACTTTTTCTTTCAGGGGTTCTGGGTTCCTTTGCCTTTACTTGAATTATGGCTATGAATAATTCAGCTATGTAAGGGATCCTTTTAATCA
Organism: Bettongia penicillata ogilbyi; assembly: GCA_023548195.1. NCBI lineage: Eukaryota > Metazoa > Chordata > Mammalia > Diprotodontia > Potoroidae > Bettongia > Bettongia penicillata. The sequence continues at coordinate 3,829,779 of JAJHZJ010000197.1, forward strand.
GGACAACCTGTGGTATTTTTTCATTGTTCAGTTTTTTTTTTTCTATCATGTCTGACTCTTTGTGACCCTGTTTAGTTTTCTTGACAAATCTGACACAGGACAATGGAGGTTTTCCATTTCTTTCTCCAGCTCACCTTACAGATGAGACAAACAGAATTAAGTGACTTTCCCAGAATCATACAGCTAGTTAGTGTCTGAGGCTGGATTTGAACTCATGAGATGGGTCTTTCTGATTCCAGGCCTAGCACTCTATCTACTGCACTGCCTAGCAGTCCAACCTAGGGCATACATTACAGCTATTTTAGTTATTATCTGTTCTGGCAGTGGACTTTGAGTTCTAGGGAAGAGCATTGAAAACAGTACTCTTTTAAGATCAAAAGTAGATTTGCATTGGCCATACCCTCCCTACTGCAGGTACTAATAGTTGTGTTTACCCCACTTGATTTTGTGGTTGCTAGTAGGGACTTGTAGTTAGAAGGCTTCTTCAATGATATTTCCCAGGTGGGCAATCTCACAGAGAATCCAGGGGCATTGAACAAGGTTCTCTGAATAGGATCATAGGTCTGGAGCTAGAAGGAATCTCAGAGGTTATCTAATCTAATCCTCCCATTTTACAGATGAAGCAAGTTCAAGAAAGTTGTGACTTGCACAAAGTCAGAGAGGTAGGAAGCATCAGAGGCAGATTTTGAATCCAGGTCCTCTTACTCCAGAGTTTATCTTTCTACTTTAGTATGCAGTAAGTAACTTCAAACTAAAAGAATCTAAACACTTTGCTTGAGAATCTAGGTTTTCCTTGAGAACAAAATTTAAACTCATCTTTTACTGATTCAGGAAAATGAGGTGAAACATAAAGATATCATGTAGCAATGTTTGTTAGGTTTCAAAATCCTCCTGTGGATCACATCTCTGGGATAGAGTAACAAGATTCAGAGAGGGTAGGCAGTCAAGGCAAACATAGGTTTGTTACTGTTTCCCTTTGTTATACCTCACCTACGAGAAGGCTGGCTTTTCTTTCCCTTTTGGGGAGAAGGGTTATAAAGAGTGTTAATTCAAGGAACATTTCCTCTGTTACCATATGTTACTATTAGAAGAGAAGTTGGGATTAGGGTTAGATGAGAACAGAGGGGATCTGTAGAAGTAGATCATCTAGTCTCACTTTTAGCTTCTTTACTGAAAAAGGTATATGCATCTCTCCTTCAGACTTTCTCTTCCCCACTCCCATCCTGAGACTTAACCCCAACCAGGGGAATAGTTTGCTAGTTTCTTCTTTGTAATCAGTTGAGGATGTGGGGATATAACAAATCTTTTCCCATTGTTTTCTCTTCTCTTTCCCTAATCCTTCTTGTGCTTATAGTGTTTTCTTACATTTCACTAAACTGTCTCCCTCTTTTTCCTCCTTTCTTCTGTTTCATAGACTTTGAAGCGGCTCATGGCAGATGAGGTAAGGTGATTTTATTCTGCATGTAGTTTTCATAGTTCACTTCCTGTTCTATGATGATTACCATTTGTTAGATCATATTTCCGTGTATACATGCTTTCCAGTACCATGTAATGGACATTGTCTTTCTCAAACTTATTCATATGCTTTTCCCTATCCTCTGCTGCCTGTTTGACTTTAATTGCATGTGCGTTTTCTCTGGCATACATGGTACCCATAGAAAGTTCATCATCTTCAAGACTAAGATGGTATCCTTAAACTCTGAACTATCTGCTTGTTTAAGATGGGCATTAACCAGTTTTAAAACTCTTAATATAGTTGCAAGTATTTATAATTAACAATTGCATGAGGAGTAACTGCTGCAGGTTATTGATGGTTCTTTTGGAAGTTGTGCTTGGGGCTTGCTAGTTTACATAATATAATTTTTCTCTGCCAGAGATGGTCCATGAATACTTGAAGGTTAGATTCCAGTTAATTCTGGAATATAAATGAAGACAGTGCATGTACATCCAAGAAAAGGAGTTCAGGCTGAAGTTCACACTATTATTTGTAGGCCATCCAACCAGCAGAGAGGGCTGATCTTCATTTGAAACTACCTGTTGAGTTCTTATTGCTTATATAGCACTTACTTATATAGCTGTGGGCTAAACAGAATTAAGTAAATGAAAGTCCATTTCTCCATGGAATTTGCTCAGATATTTTATACTAGAAGGACTGGAATTTAAGAATACTTTGAAGGACCAAGCAAATTTTTGTGTCAACTAATACTCCTGGCCCTTTTAGTTAAAGGCTGTGGTCCTGCATAGCTTTGGGTTTGGCAGAGAAGTTCTGCAAGGGCCCGGTTTCCCCTCTTGTTGGTACTTGAGGGAAATAATGTATAATTATCATATTATAATAATAGTGCAGATAGGTTAGAATATTAGGTCTTAGCTCTATTGAAGCTAGAACTTAGTGGAAGGTAAAGAAAGTATTAATTCTACTTTAAAGAGGCCTTAAGGCTCAATAGTACTCTCATCTTTGGACAAAATGTGCAGTGATGGGGTTAGCTTGTCATGAAGTTCTTTGATAGTAGTTTGATACATTTCATAATAGAAAAATCCTGGCATTGGGTTGAGGTCTCCTGTCACTGACCCCTCAGAGCCATGGGTGTGTAAGGCCTTAGATGATTGGCTACTTGATGTGGTTTTTAGTGCATAGGTAAAGCTGGATTATTGCCAATTTTATTTCTCTTTTTAGCTGGAGAGATTTACCAGCATGAGGATAAAGAAAGAAAAAGAAAAGCCCAATTCTGCTCATAGGAATTCATCTGCATTCTGTGGTGAAGATCCTTCCGCACAGTCGCTTCAGGACATCTCAGATGAGCAAGTGTTATGCCTTTTCGAACAGATGCTGGTAAGTTCATAACCCTGAGACAAATTGTTTATCTCTGAAAATGTATCACTGGCTTTGATATGGCCCTCTCCACATAGTACTTCCTCAGCAAAGCTTTCTGGCACTATTACAAGAATCTTAGGTTTAACTGGGTACTAGAACACTAGAATGTTCAAGGACTAGCTCACTTCTGTGAGTTAGGCTTTGTACCTTATTGGCCAGTTTCTGAGTGTTCAGGTCAGATATAGTTATGTGTGGAGAAAATATTCAGATTTTATTGATGAGCAGAGCTAGTCTCTGAGAGTGTCTGCTGTGGGAGAGAGAATTTATAAACAAGCAAATGAAATACAGGGAAGTGTAATTTGCCCAGAGTCACAGAGGTAATCATGAATCTGGTAAGAGAACTCAGAGTGACTCTTCATCTCATACCAAAATCATTAGACAAACATGCTTTGCAGATTGGGACCAGCAACAGCTGATGGATTTTATATAATAGAGGTTTTTAAAAATGTGTTGTTTTTTTTTTTTTGCATTGTTTAGCACACAGTTTACTAAGCTGTAAGTTTTGGTAGGGAACCCATCTTATCCAAACTTTATGTCTGTCCTGGTGCCTGGTATAGTGTTCTGCTTTCGTTAGGACTTGATAAATGTTATTTGAATTAAATAAGCAGAAAAAGGACAAGTTAATCATAGCTTTTGGGGATTAGGAAGATTCTTTCATAAGCTTACACAAGACTATAATATTTTATATTATTATAATCTTATATTTATATTATATATATGTCTACGTGCTATGTGGGTATAACCCTACTTAAACATAATGGTATAATGAACAAGGCTTGGGAATGAATCCTAGTCCTGATCCTTGGTAGCTGTATGATAATGAGTATAAATAATTTAATCTCTTAGCCTCAGTTTTTCTCCTTTAAAATGAGGATAATAATAGTTGCTCCACCTACCTCATAGGTTGATTGGAAGGAAAATATTTTTAAAAAATCTTTTAAAATATGAAACTACAGATCTCTGTTGCATACAGATTGCTTTTTTTTTGGCATCACTATCACCTTTCTCCCCAATTAGAACAACAACAGCAGCAGCAGCACCAGCCCAGCCCTTCTGTACTGAAAAGTGAGCCTAGGTAAAGAAGCAGCTCTGCACACTGGCCGTGACTGAAAATATGTGTATATCTTATTCTTCACTCCAAGTCTGTTACCGCTCAGTCAGCAGTTGGGTGGCATGCTTAATCATATGTCCTTTTAGGGTCTTGCTTGTTGCATTAGTAAGAGTTCCAAAGATTTTCAAAGCTTTTTTCTTTACAGTGTTGTATAAATTTTTCTTCATTCTGCTTATTTTCCTGTGTCTTTGTTCTTGTAGATGTTCCCTGGTTTCTTTTAATCCTTTCCTTTCATCATTTTAAGAAATGCAATAATATTTTATCACACTTATATGTCAAAATTTGCTTAGCCATTCCCGAACTGATGACCATCCCCTTAGTTTCTAGTTCTTTGCAACAACAAAAGGTGCTGCTATAAAATATTTTTGTAATAATGGGTTCTGAGGAAAGTATTTTGTAAACCTTAAAACACTATGGAGATATGAGCTCTCTTTCCTGTTGTTAGTAACATTTCCTTTAACCATGATCCCAAGTAGGGACAACTGAGCTCTTGTATCTTCTGGAACAACCTTGATTATTGTAATTGCACAAAATTTCAGTTTTGTTCTTTTAATTCTTGTTCTTTTAGAGTTGTTTTTCTTTATGTTGTTGTAGTCTTGTTTATTAAACTTTGCTTTTACTTCGCTTACATTCATAAAAATTTTTCTTTGCTTCTTTATATTTTTCATACACATTTCTTATGGTGAAATAATACATTATTACATCCATGTACCACAACTTATTTAAATGTTGCCTAGTTGATGGACATCTCCTTTGTTTCCAGGTATTTGGTACTACAGAAGAGTGCTGATATAAATATTTTGGTCTATGCGAGACCTTGCCTGACTGTGAATACACCAGCATGCTATTTTTAATTGTTATTGAACAGAGAGAGCAGATCAGCTTTGCAAATTTCACTTAGGAGGTTTGTGTAGGAGTAACTTATTTCTGAGATCCGCCTGTATCTAGGTCACTGGACTCAGGGAGACCTGAGATAAAATCCTGTCTCAGAAATTTTCTAGCTGTATGACTCTGGGCATGTTCCTTAAACTTTTGCATAGTCTCAGCTTCATCATCTGTAAAATGGGGATGAATTATAGCACTTCCCTCACAGGGTTCTTGTGAGGAACAAATAAGATTGCATTTTAATAGCGTTTTTACATGCTTTGCAAAGAATTACATAAATAATAGCTATTTTTTTAAAGATAAGATTTCTGAAGTTCATAACAGGACTGAGTGCATGCTATGTCATTGGGGGATAGAAGGCCATGATTGTAGTTGTTGGGATACTTTGGGTTTTTTTTCCAAACCAAAAGCAAGCCTGGAGAAGACTGAGAAACTTAGTTAATGTTTTGCTGTTCTGGGAACCAGTTTCTTTCTTGGAAAGAGAATTGTTTGCTCTGAACAGAATGGGACCTTTGCCTGCCGACTTAACTAAATGGTTTCCTAAATATGTCCTCACTTGTGCCTGTGTGAATATGTGGTGTCTTTGGTTTTCGTAGACTATAACATTTTACAGAAAAATAATATTGGTTGAGATAGGCAGGATGTTTCCTGTGTGGTTGGAATGCATTCTTCTGAATATTCTAAACGTAATGTGTTGGATTGAATTTTAACTTTTTCAGGTGTAAAGTAGAATAAACAATTACTTTAACTTCATGACAATGTCAAGGTATGGGATGAGGGTATATGGAACTCCAGTTAGCCAAATTGACAATAGAACTTGCTTCCTGATGAGGTGACACCCACTAACATTTTTTGTCCTAATGCCAGTTTTGGTAGACACACTCTGGACTCATGCTCTTCTTCTTTACCAATGTGCACTTAACACATGCACAAGCTTTTTATTGTGATTGTGACCACTAAAGACTTCTTACACTGAGGTACATGCTGTCATCTATGATGGGGTAATCATTTTCTCCCTGTAGGAGCCAATAGAATCTTATATTGTCATTGTGCCCTTTAGCCTAGTCTCTACAAGAAGAAAAAATTGGTTAAGATAATCCAGGGAGAGCTACAAAATTAACTGACGCCTGTGGGATGACAGTTCTCAGTGTCATATAAACAGATAGAAATTTTACCTTCCAGGTGGGAGAGCTATGCCATATGAAGAGGTTTAGTCTCTACAGAAAGGAATGATGAATTATTTAGTGAGCTTTTTAGTGTACAGAACATTCTACTAAGGGCACCAAATACAGAACCTTGTAATATATAAAACATCAGAGCTGATTTTGTTTTCTACTTTTTTACCCTGCCAGGTGGATATGAACCTGAATGAGGAGAAACAACAACCTTTGAGAGAGAAAGACATCATCATCAAGAGGGAGATGGTGGCCCAGTACTTGCATACCTCAAAGGCAGTGAGTTTTCTTTAAAAAAAATAATGTATATACATGTATATATAATACATGTATTTTTAGCATTCATTTAAAAAAAATCTTGAGTTCCAAATTCTCTTCCTTCGTCCCTCCCTCTTAAGAAGGCAAGCAATGTACTATCAGTTATACGTGTGAAATCATGCAGAGCATATTTCCATGTTGCAAAAAAAGGCAAGAAAAGTAAAGTGGAAATATTGTGCTTCAGTCTGCACGCAGAGTTTGTCAGTTCTCTCTCTGAAGGTGGATAGCATTTTTCATCGTGAGTCCTTTGGAATTACCTTGGATCATTGTATTGATCAAAGTAACTCAGTCTTTCACAGCTGGTCATTGTTACAATATTGCTGTTACTGTGTACAGTATTCTCCTGATTCTGCTCATTTTACTTTGCATCAGTCCATATAAATCTTTCTAGACTTTTCTGAAACGATCTGCCTCATTATTTCTTATAGAATGGTAGTATTCCATCAGAGTACTATACCACAGCTTGTTCAGCCTTTCCCCAATTGATGGGCATTCCTTCACTTTCTAATTCTTTACTAAAGAGCTCTTATAAATATTTTTGTACATATAGGTCCTTTTTCTTTTTCTTTGATCTCTTTGAGATACAGACCTAGTAGTTGTATTGCTGGTTCAAAGGGTATTGATAGTTTTATAATCCTTTGGGCATGGTTCCAAATTATTCTCTAGAATTGTTGAGCTAATTTAAATACAATTCCATCAAAAATGCATTAGTGTCCTAATTTTTCCATATCCCCTCCATTTTTCATTTTCCCTTTATGTCGTGTTATCCAGTCTGATAGGTGTGATGTGGTACCTCAGAGTTGTTTTAATTTGCATTTCTCTGATCAATAGTGATTTAGATGATTTAGAGTATTTTTTCTATGATTATAGATAGCTTTGATTTCTTCATCTGAAAACTACCTATTCATATCCTTTGACCATTTATCAATTGGAGAATGATTCTTATTTTTGTAAATTTGACTCAGTTCCCTATATATTTGAGAAAGAACCCTATATCAAAGAAACTTGCTATAAATTCCACCCGCCCCCCTTTGATGTACTAAAAAATGTTGTTTTAGCTAGTTTTGACTCTTGGATATTGATCTGTTATCTTTGCCTCCTTTCTTTACAGGGTATGAGTCAAAAAGAGAGCTCCAGGTCTGCCATGATGTACATCCAAGAACTTCGTTCAGGCTTAAAGGATATGCCTCTGCTTAGCTGCCTAGAGTCCCTTCGTGTGTCACTTAACAATAACCCTGTCAGGTGAGAGGCTGGCTTCAGTTGGGGAAAGCTACCGTAGAAGTCTGAGAATACGTTATGCTAGATGCAAGTAGTTAATTTGATTTGACACTGCATTGATTCTGTGTGTTTCTTACAGCTGGGTACAGACCTTTGGAGCTGAGGGCCTTGCATCGTTGTTGGACATACTTAAACGACTCCACGATGAGAGAGAGGAATCTCCCGGGTGAGGGCTCCTGAATCTCTTTGTCTTCTGGAAAGAGGAAAACACAAAATGGACAAGGCCTTATATTTTGTGATAGACAACTATTTTACGTGAGATGTAATGAATTGGAAGATTACTCTTAGTTAAAAATGGAGTTTTTCTCTTGGATGGTTAGGGGTAAGGCAAGGTACATGAAAAGGGAGCTGAAAACTAAATTTTAAATAAATATTCTATATCAAACATCTCCCTGGCCTTCTAAAGGCTAGATTATTCTCACGCAAACTATGAGTTACGTCTGGATAGATAACAAAACTGTCTAGTAAAAAATCTGTCCTGCCCAGGGTTATCCTTGATTTGGATATCTTTCAAGTACCTGGTCAAGTTCTAGGACTGGGCAAGGAGTGTGGGTTAATTTTAGTGCAAGCTTGAAGATTGGGGAACAGGGGAAGTACCTAGGAACAGTTTAGGTTTATCTTGAATCTTGAGCCAAGTCAACCCTCCCCAACCTTCTGATTTTCCTTTAAAAATGGGATGATCCAGAGTGAACCTAAACTACTAGATATGACATACTTTCTGGATGTGGTGCTCCAAGTCTGAGTTTATAGCTATTTACACTCAATATTTTCACTTTCTCACTTCCCACTAACTTCTCAGGCCCTTGGCAGTCTGGCATAGAACCCCACCATTCTACTGAAAGTGTTCTCTCAAAAGTTATGAGGGATTTCCTAACTGCCAAACCCAATGGCCTTTTTTCAGTCTTCATCCTTCTTGCTGTATGTTTTGACATTGTTGACCTTTGCCACCTCCTCTATGCTCACTTCTCATTGGGTATTGATGATACTTTCATCTTCTGGTTCTCCCATCTATCTGACTATTACTTCTCTCCTTTTTATTTGGATCATCACCCGTATCCCATCTTCTTTGCATGGGTATATCCTGAAACTGTTCTGGGCACTCTTCAGCAGTCAGTCAATGAACCTTTATTAAGCATCAACCATATGCCATATGCTAGGGACTAGAGATACAAATACAAAAGTGAAATAGTGCCTGCCCTCAAGAAGCCTACATTCTACTGGGGAGTATAGCATGTTCCCAGATAAATAAATACGGGATATATACAGAATAAATGCAGAGTGACCTTGGGGACACTAAAAATGAATAGCTAGCATTTATAGAGTGCTTGGAAAATTTATAAAACACTTAACAAATATCTAATTTTTTTCCTCACAATAAACCTGGAAGTTAGGTGCTAGTATTAGCCCCATTGTGCAGATGAGGAAGAGAGATTAATTGACTTGCCTAGGATCACACAGCTAGTAGACATCTGGGTCAGGTTTACCTTACTCCAGGTCCAGTTCTTTATTTACTCTAAGAAGTCTTGAAAGGCCATCCCCAGGTGGCACTTGGGGTAAGCCTTGACAGGAGCTGCAGGTGCCAAGTGTTGGGGGTGAGGAAGGAAAGCATTTCAGACCTGGTGGAGAATCAGGGAAAGGGCACAAGGCAGAAGAAAGAATGTTACATGTAGGAAACAAGGAGTTGGCTGGCCAGCCTGCCTGGAACATAATTTGTGAAGTAGAGTAATCAGCCTGGAAAGGAAAGCTAGAACAAGATTGGTGAAGGGTTTTAAATGGCAGTCAGGAATTTGCATTTATCCTAGATCAGAGATTCTTAAGCAGAGAATTGACACATTCAAGCCTAGGCTTTAGAAATAATAATTTTGTAGCTGTGTGGAAAATGGTTAGAGAAGGGAACAGGCTTGAGGCAGAGAAACCAGTCAGATAGCTAATTCCATAGCCTAGGTGAGCGGTGATGAATTAGAGTGATTTTCCCACTCCCTCTCCTTATTTCCTTACCTCACTCCTTAATGTTACTTAAGGAGGTATGTATTGTCTCTATTCATGTGGTTCTTATATCTGTGTATTGAGCCACTGTTTCTTTCCTGAGCTTCAGCTCTTCAGCAGCAGTTCTTGCTGGACATCTCCATCTGAATGTCCCACAGGCATCTAAGTTAGTATGTCCAAAACAGAACTCCTCTGTGTCCTAAAATATACAGCTTTTCTTCATTCCCTATTTCTGTCAAATGTACTATCACTACCACCCTTTGAGATACCTAGGTTCACAGCTTCAGAGTTAATTCTCAACTCTTCATGCCCTATATCCAGTTGCCAGATTTTATTGTTTCTACCTCCACAGCTTCTTATGTATCCACTTACTCCACTCTTGTGTCCAACACCCTAATGCAGGCTCTTAGCAATTCTCACCTTGATTTTTAAAAGAGCTACCTTAATTGTTCTCCTTGCCTTGAGTCTTTTCTGTGCCTAATCCATTTTCTATACACCTGCCAGTTAGACATTCCTAAAATATAGTTGTGACTGTCTCATTCTCTTGCTTAAGATGCTTCAGTAGTTCTAGGATAAAATACAAGCCCCTGGCCTAGCATTTAATATCCTTCACAATCTGAATCTAACCTCTTTTTCCAGAATCATTGTATATTACTTCCTCTTAAACACTCTATGTTTAGCCACACTAGCCTACTTGCTATCCCAACAAAGGACATTCCATTTCCTTTCCCATGCCTTTGCCTAGGCTGAGGCTTGCACCCTACTTTTTAGTGTTCTCCCTTCCCTATTTGTATTTTCTCTGTGTATATCTTATAATGTACTTATGTGTATGTCTGTTTTTCTGAATAGAATGTAAGCTCCTTGAGGGTAGAGACTCTTTGGTTTTTGCCTTAATATTCCAGTACCTAGTACAGTGCTTTGTTATACAGTAGGTGATCAGTAAATGCTTTTTAATTTAATGAGGTGTAATGGAGTGAAGTTTTAATCTATGGGACATTTTTCTAAATAATAATTAGTACTTCACTGAACAGTTGCTTCAAGAATCTGGAATTTTATTAATGAGAGACTACTCCTTCCAATGATGTAGTAGCTAACAGCCTTTTTATAACTTAGTAAATAGTCTGAGTTTAATTGACCAAAAAATTCATCATACTTAAGATGATGATAATGTTAAATTTAGCTCAGCTGGATTTCAAACAGTAGACATGCAGTTTATCATTGGATTGGTATTTAAAGCCTTTTCAGATTAATTGAACCATCCAGAACTTGTAGTCCATACAATACTGAGGTATTGGGATAGGACTTGGGAGAATATGAAAGAAAATTGATTTTGTGGTTCTACTTCCATTAGATTTTTAGCTTTGAAACTGAAGAGAGAAGGCAGGACTAACCAGAATCAGGACTTAGGCATCTCTTCAATAACTGTCAAAATAATTGTTCTGAAACATTTGTCTAGCCATGTCACTTCCTGCTCTAGAGTCAGTGGCTTTCTAATACCTCTAGGATAAAATACAAATTCCTCATCCTGATATGAAAGTCTCTCACAATCTGGTTCCAACATAACTTTCCAGCTCCTTCATACTCTCTAGAATTCAGAGAAATCATCCTATTTACTGTTCCTCAAGCTTGATGTCCAACCTCCTGTGTTTGGAATGCATTCCTTCCTCACTTCTACTAGCTTAAAGCCCTCAACTTCCTTTAAGGTTCAGCTAAAGGACCCTAGGAATTGTTTCCTAATTCCCCTTACTTGTAGGTGCTATTTCCCTCCTCAAATGATCTTGTCTTTACTCATTTACATGTTCCATTTCATTTCCTTCTGTAAAATGTAAAGCTCCTTGAGGATTGCAATTGCCTCTTCCTGGTCTTTGTAGTTACTTCCATAGCAGACATTTAAATGTTTGTTGAAGTGAATGACTCTGCCCTTTTTATGTCTTTAGGATTTCAAGGCTGTGTTTTGGGTCCCAGTTTAGGAGACTTTTCTCTGGATGTTGGGAGGGAATGTAGCATTAAAGATGTTTCATTGATTGCTATATTTTTGTGCAGAAGCTACGACAGCCGCAACAAGCATGAGATCATTCGTTGCTTGAAAGCTTTTATGAACAACAAGGTGAGATTTTTTTCCCTTTTCTATCTCCCTATCTCTCCCACATCACTACCGAGTCCCCTCCACTTGGCAGCTCCAAAGAGGCAGCCAAGAGCACAAGGTTAAACAACTTTCCATTATACTGGTTCATAACCTATTTTTTTGGTGGCACCTGTTTATCCTTTATTAGTCCTTTCCAGCTTAGTTCTCTTTCTCCCTTAATTTTTTTGTTCTGTGCTTTTTAGTTTCCTAATCTGCATACATTGTTTTCGAAAGTCTGACTTCTCTTCTTAATAATAATAAGTGGCATTTATATAACACTATATGCCAGGCACTATGTTAAGTACTCTACAAATATTATCTCATTTGATCCTCACAAAAGCCCTGGAAAGTAGATGCTATCATGATCCTCATTTTGTAGTTGAGGAAACTGAAGCAAACAGAGGTTGTCACTTGCCCAGGTTCACATATCTAGGAAGTGTCTGAAGCTGGATTTGAACTCAGGTCTTCTTGACCCAAGGCCCAGCACTCTATCCACTTTATCTAACTGTGCCACCTGACTACTTCCTCTCTCATCCCCTTGTAGTCCAGTATTTCTCACATATGCCTGTTTTTAGAATCCCCTTATTCTCTCTGCTTTGATTTATAATAAAAAGATAACTTCATCTCAGATTAGTTCTCCCTTTCCTTATTCATTTGCACTTTTATTTGCATTAATGAGTAGTTCATCTCTATCCTTGGAGAATTTGGGTTCTTGTATCTCTGAAGGAAGAGATTTTTCTTATCTTGTAGTCTGGGGTTCTGCCAAGAAAGAGTCATGGAGTACTGTGCCTTTACATTCTTTCATTTGGCTCTAAAAATCTTCACATCCTTCTTTCCCGTTCTTGCTTTGCTAGTTTGGGATCAAGACAATGTTGGAAACAGAAGAAGGAATCCTGCTGCTGGTCAGAGCCATGGACCCTGCTGTTCCCAATATGATGATTGATGCAGCCAAGCTTCTGTCTGCTCTCTGCATTCTACCACAGCCTGAGGATATGTATGTGACTTGGAATTGTCTTCCTTTCTCATTTCCTTTCCCTTCTTTTTTAAATCCCTGAAAGAATATAGGCTGAAGGAATGGTTTGCTGGAGTGCAAGGAAATGTGCTCAGTTGCTTGGATAGGCTGTGGTTCTACTCAGTATGGAATCTGGTGAATTTCATTCCCAATGTAAGAGTCCTAAGTAGAGTGGCTGTCTTTAGGGGAAAAAACTCTGTATTAGGAGGATTAGTAGAGGATATTCTTTGGTCCACTGTCCCACTTCAGAAAGCCTCTGAGGGATGGAAGCAGTGGTGTGGATATTTTTCTGTGCTTCCAAAAAGATCTTTCTTCTTATGTTGTGTCAGAATAATTATACCCTTTCTTTTTTCTTCTTATCCATGCCTCTGGGGTAGCACCTTGAATAAACTGTCTGCCTTTTTCTCCATCCTTTTCTTATCACCTTTCAACAACTACCTTCAATGCAGGAATGAACGAGTTCTAGAGGCTATGACAGAGCGAGCAGAGATGGAGGAAGTTGACCGATTCCAGCCCCTCTTGGAGGGATTAAAGAGTGGAACCTCCATTGCCCTCAAGGTATGTAATCTGAGAGCAGCACCTGCGAAGGAGGTGCAGGGGGCAATGTTTCTGGGATATTCCAGTCTTTCACTAGAACATATGGAATTTCTTCTTTTTGTGTACTTTATGCTAAAGGATAAATATGGGACTTCTTTCTCAAGAAAGCAGACTTTCTTCAGTGCCACATTTTAGGAAGGACATAGGTAAGCTAGAGCTTATCTAGCATATTGGTATCCTGGACTGGAGGTCATGACCTATAAAAACTGTTTTAAAGAAACTGAGGATATTTAACTTAGAAAAGAAAAGACTTAGAGGAGTCATGATGGTGGTTTTCAAGTATTTGAAAATTATGGGGGAAAAGGATTAGACTTGTTTTGCTTCATCCTGGAGGACCAAGTAGGATGTAGTAGGAGCCATTGGGTGAATGTTACAGAGAAGCAGATTGAGATTTAACATAAGAAAATATTCTCTTATAATTAGAGTTGGCCAGACATGGAACACATAGGAGATACTTGGTCTTCAAACAGAGGCTAGATGACCACTTGTCAGTGATACTGTTGATAGGAATTTTGGTTAGGTACGTTTTGGGGTGAGAGACAGTTTGATGTGCAGGATTGGAATCAGTCTGACCAGGGTTCAAGTCTAACCTCTGACATAAACTAGAAATATAAAACTGGGTAAGTCATCAGTGCATCTCAAGACTGAGTTACAGATGAATTGCTGATCAGCCTTGGTGGGGGGAGTTTCCTCACTGAGGAGCTTCCTGTACTAGTGATAGGTCTTGGCTGGGAAAAAAAAAAAGTCCAGACAACTGTCTTACCCATCCTTTATTCAACTTTGACTAGGAAATTGCTGTGACTGTTTTATAGCTAGAAAAACTGAATTTTGAAATAAGGAAGACAGTTGTCTACTCCAGGGTTTCACAGGCCCAGGAATTATATTAAGAACTCTGATCTATTCAACCCATTGATTAGATTGAGTCTTATGACTTTAGTAGCTCTTGTAGGATCTATATGTTAGATGTTGAGGGTATGTGTTTTCCTCTTAAAATAAGATTAATAGAAGGGGAACTTCCCTTAGTTTCCTCTGGAAATTAACACTGACCCAGCTGTCTTATCTTTCCATCTTAGGTGGGATGTCTACAGTTGATCAATGCCCTCATCACACCTGCAGAAGAACTTGATTTCAGAGTTCACATCCGAAGTGAGCTGATGCGCTCAGGTCTGCAACAAGTACTTAAGGTGAGGGCAACTTCCTTGAATTATAATATGACTTGTTTTTTCCTTTTTTCTCTGCACTAGTATCCCTCATTCTCTTGAAAGCTTTGGTTATCAGTTTAAAACAATTTTGAAAAACACTGGAAAATAGCCAGAACATAATGGACACTTCTAATTTCTTTGATGCCAATGTTTGACTGTTGATAGGACCTGCGACTTATGGAGAATGATGATATGAAGGTACAGCTGACTGTCTTTGATGAACAAGGGGAGGAGGATTCCTATGACCTGAAGGGAAGGCTCGAAGATATCCGAATGGAAATGGAATATCCTTCTGCTGAAAATGGCTCCACATGTGGTGCCTGTGTTAAATTCACTTGTAGCAACTGAACTTTGGGTGAAATCCTTATGTCCTAAGAAAGATTTCCCTTCTTAAGGAATTAGGGTCCATGTCCCTATAATTGACTCAGCAAGAGAACCTTGTGGACATTCTTAATAATATTCTCAGGCTTCTTTTGTCTGGCTTACACAAGGACATCAGAGAGTCCATTACAACAGAGGGGGTCAGAAAGATTAGTATTTGCTTCTTGGGAATACTGTGAAATTTAAATTTAATCTCAGCAAAACATAGGTCAAGGAATGTGGCCAAAGCATGACCTTTTGAGGAGGTTTGTGTGTCCCTGACTATTTTGTGTTGTGTATTTTTGAGGTAAGGATTGATAATCTGGTTACATGTTGAGATCTGGTACAACACTTTTACAACATCCTTTATATTCTCTTTACTATTTGATCCTCTAAATCAGAAGAATTTTACACATGACCCTTTTGGACAGTGGTCTCTTGAGTTGAGGGGGCTTAGGAGATGGAGCTTAATTCTATGTGCTAATTATGGAGTTTGCTTTTTGGGGAGGACAGGTCCTTAAGGTGGGGCATTTCATAGAATTCCTGACAACTGTCAGGAATCTGTGACTAGCCTGGTTTCTAACATCTTGTTTTCCTTAGCCCTTTCCCCTTTCCCACTGATTTCAGTGAAGTTTTCCAGATCCTCCTGAATACAGTTAAAGATTCAAAAGCCGAACCACTCTTCCTGTCCATCCTGCAGCACCTGCTGCTGGTCCGAAATGACTACGAGGCTAGGTAGGGTGGGTGGCAGAGTGCCTGGGAAAGCCAGGGACAGGCAATGACTTTGGTGTTAAATTAAGGAAGAAAGACTAACTTTTAGATTACAAGGTAGAATAGAGGGAGCAAAGAAGACTTAAGGACTAGTGTTCACTCAAAGCCATAGGTGTCTGAGAATTTTCTCTTTAATTAGGCAGAAAACTACCTTTGATTGGCTGAGGGGTACAAAGGGTGCAATCTCTTTTGGGGTGGGGATATTTTAAGGTTATCTTTAAAGTAATTTCCGTTTGGAGTAAGGGAGCTATACCTGCCCATTTGACTGAAAAGGAGTAGTCAGCGAATGATGCTAGTATTGTCTTGTCAGAGGAAGACCAAGACAGAATTCTCTGGGAGAAGAGAGGGGGCTGAAAAATGAAGGGAGAGAGCAGGAATTTAGACTTGATTATCCAGAAAACTCATGGCACCTGAAGTAGAATAGTTCTTGGCATGGATATAACAACCTTATTTCAGATTTCTAAAAAGGACTTTATCTCAAGGTTTTTCCCTGGGACTCCATACCAAGTTAGTGACTGGGTCGGTCAGTCAGTCAACCAACATTTATTAAGTTTCTTTGTGCCAAATACTGTGCTAATTGATGGGGGCACAAAAGAAGATAAAAAAAAGTCCTATATCTCTAAGAACTCACAGTCTAATGAGGGAGACAACTTTGCAAACAACTCTGTACAGACAAGCTATAGTGTGAATAAATTTGAACTAACCAATAGAGGGAAGGCACTAGAACTGTTTATTGCAGCCATGTGCTTTCTAAAGAACCCAGATCTTGTTTGGAGCCTGAGGGCACTTTCGTTATTCCTCACTCTCTTTGTCTTTTCTGCAGACCTCAGTACTATAAGCTGATAGATGAGTGTATATCCCAAATAGTGCTGCACAAGAATGGCACAGATCCTGACTTCAAGTGCCGACACCTCCAAATAGACATTGAGGGGTTGATTGGTAAGCCCAGGGGTAAACTATTGCTGGTGTTGACTTTTCTTCAAAACATCCTGTCCACCTCCCATCTCCCTTCCAGTTAATTAGCCAAAAGAGTAAGCATTTATCAAATGTCAGACGTCATACTGAATTCTGGGGAGATGGACAAAAATGGCATTATCCTTGATCCTCAAGAAGCTCATGTTTTGGAGAGGGGGACAGCATGTGTACATATATAAGTATGTCTGGAATAAATACCATTTTGTAGCACTCACTGGAAGGATCTCATATGGGAGGTGGCATTTGAGCCTAACTCTAAAGGAGGAAACGAGGTTTTCTGTGAGGCAGAAAAAAGAAGGGAGGGCATTTCAAGCTTGTACCAAGGCAGGATGGGCAGTTGAATGTTGTGTTTAAAGAACGATGACAAGGCTAGTTTGGCTGTACCAAGGAAGAGTACCTGAATAGAATGAATGTATAATAACACTGGAAAGATAGGTTGCAGCCAAATCAAGGGCTTTAAATACAAATGGAAGAGTTTTTGTTTTATTCTGTATCTTTTCCTTGTCTCCTTCCAGAGCTCCAGCTTGTATCACCCAACTTTGGACATTTTGAACTAAATATCCTATAGGCATCTCAAATGCAGCATATCCAGAATAACTCTATTTTTCCTTTCAAACCTATTCTCTTCTGAACTTCTGTATTACTGTCCAGAGCAACACTATCCCTCTAGTCCATTTCAGATTCACCACCATAGTGTCATTTTCAGCTCTTCTCACTGACCCTAGATACCCCATCAGCTCTCAAATCTTCAGTTCTGCCCCTGCATCCATCTTTTACATCCAACACCTTCTCTCCCCAAATAGTCACCAGCCTAGTTTTAGGCCCTTTTCTGAACTGTTGCAGTAGCCTCCTACTGGTCCCCCTACCTCATGTCTTTCTTCACTACATTCTGTCCTCTACATAGCTGCCAAAATTCAAGTCTAACCATGTCACAGCTCTACTTAGGAAACTCCATTCTTTATTCTCTAGGATGTTTAGGTTCTCTGTTATCCAGAATAAAAATAAGAACTCCAATATTTGACATTGAAAACCCTTTACAGCCTAGCCTTGGCCTATCTTTTTGGTCCTGATTACATGTTATTCTCACATAGCTTTATGATCTAATTATCCTTACTTTTTTTTCATATGTGGCTTTCCTTTCCCTATCTCTATACCTTTGCATCTAGGGAAGGTGAACTTGTTTAGACTGTGTGTGTGTGTGTGTAGAGAGGAATGTGGTTTGTGGAGAGGGTAGGGAAGGGATCTGTTCTTTTGATATATTCCAGGGGAATATTACAAAGGCACAAAAATCTATGCCTTGAATATACTACTCCCTCACTTATTCCTTTTGGAACCCCTACTTTCCTCAGAGACTAAATTCAAGCTCTACTTTTTTCATGAAGCTTTTCCTGAACTTCTCAGTCTCGGAGTACCCCACCCACAAACTCTCTCTCTCTCTTTCTTTCTCTCTCTCTCTCTCGTCTGTCTTATTGTCTATCCCGGTAGAGAATGTAAGCTTCTTTAGATGAGGGAATTCATTCAGTTTATCTTCAGGCATATCGACAATCTGTGAAATATATTGGATTGGGGAGACCTAGGAGAAAGGTCAAAATACATAGGACATATATCCTGGGACTAGGTAGATTACATTAGCAGTTGTAAACATATTTCTATCAACACATTTTCCTAACTTTGGTGCTACCATTTCTAGGAACATTAATGGACAAGGCAGCTACAAACCCCTAGAACATTTTTCCATTTGAGGTAGAAACTAATCTAAATGTTGATGCCTTTTGTGTATGAACAAGGTAATTGAAAGTACCTGGCTGAGGTGCCAGACCTGAATCTGGTTATAACAGCAGATTCTGGAAGCTAGAAATGGAACAGTCATAAGAGCTTCTCTCTCCTCAGGCTTGGATCATATAGTCAAGACCCTGCTCTCCTTAGAGACAAGGAAGTCAGATAAATTAGGCAGATAGATGATAAGATTAAATGGATCTCAAAATAGTTTATCCAGGCCCTTCACAGTTTACCAAAAGGTGAATCTAACGTATCATTTTAGGGTTCTATGTACCCCTTTCTCTTTATATCCTTGAAACCAGGATGAAATGATGGGCTTGAACATCTGGGAAGTGGGCTAACCTGTTAGGACTTTAGTTGGGAGTCATATGTTTACATCTGTAAATGCTTAGTAGGAAAATAATACCACTTATCACAAAGAAGACAAAACAGAATCGGAGGTGTGAAATTGTGTTTAATCTCCTGGGTATTATGGTCGTGTAGGTCAGTTCACTTCTAATCACAGGACATGGGTAAATGCCAGTGGGAGCCTTGTCCTTTCTTAGCTGTTCACCTGCCTCTTCTTACAGAGGGAGTATCAACATCCATCAGCGTCTTTAAAATGAGTAATGAACATCAAACTATTTTCTTAATGATGGAGATCATATGAAAGCAGATGATTATATACTGTGTTTCTCAGTTGTTGCTGATGTCATGGTTCTTTATGTAAAGAGCTATGTTATATTCTTATTATCAAAGTTTAAATATAAAACATCTCCGTTGTAATTTTTTTTTACCAAAAATTTGTAATAAGCAGTGCCACAAATCACTCCCTCCCTGCTCTACCATCTTTTCTCCCTACAGAGTAAGGCTATTGAAGTAGTCCAGATAAGAGCCTGATCTTGAGTAGTAACTGTGTGAATGGAGAGAAAAAGGGATGGTTTATGAGATGTTGTGATGATAAAATTAGAAAGTCTTTCACAACTGATTATATATGTGGGATAAGAGAAAATGACAAGGTGAGGGATGACTTTGAGACTTTTGAACCTGTGTAACTAGAAAGATGAGAATACCCTTTATGGAAATAGGAAAATAAAAGCATGTGGGAGGAGATGTGGTTCTAGATCCAAAAGTTTTCCTGGCCTTTCTGCCTATCTTGTATCTAGATCTCATCCTTATTTTTACACACATATTCACAACTTTGAACCTGTGAAGGATCTGGGAGGTACTCCAGTAGATTCTAGAGGGTGATGGTATGTGAAACTGGGGATTATAAATCCATTTGGGTTGAATGTAATGGGAGAAAAGGGAATCTGCTCTTTAGGATACATTCCAAAGGATATTAGAATAATTCTTTTCTAGGATGAAGTGAGAGGATAGAGAGAATTGGAAATTTTACTTGTTATATTCTCTTTTTTTCAGATCAGATGATTGATAAAACAAAAGTGGAGAAAACTGAGGCCAAAGCTATAGAGTTGGAAAAGAAGGTGATTATGAGGAGACAGAGAAGGTTTACTTAAAGCACTTCCCTCTTCTTTTTGTCTGAGAGTTAGTCTTGGTTGTCTAACCCACTAGTTTGCTCTTTTCCTCCATCCCCACCTCCACATCTATCCCCCTTTCCCCTTCCCCAGTCATTTTGATGAGGTTGGCACACAGTTTGGGTCTATGGAAAGAGGCCCTGTCTTAGGGCTTTTTTTAGCTGCTTAGTTTAGAAAGCAGCATAGGTATGGACAAATAGAAGCAGTACTGTCCTTAATGCTATTTTCTTTCCTGGACCATCACCACAGTAGATATGACAAATAGTGACCCTAAATAACTTCTCCCTTTGGTTCCATTGGCATTCCTAGGTTTCTTCCCTTGGAGCCATAAGGTCCTGAATAGGACTAGATTTTTGTGGCTATGATGCTACCTGTGTTCACCTGGTCCTGTGTTCTTTGTTCTCTGTGACGATCCTTAAACACCTTAGTACTCTCTCGCAGGGAAGGGGTGGCTTTTACTCCCAAATCCCCTTTTGTGTGCTTTGCTTCGTAAATCAAAGGGCTATAAAAATGTAAACTACTTCTAATAACTATCCAAGTTGAGTAAAGGAAATGTCCTTAAACTTCAAGCCTATAGCTGTGACTCCAGAAGTGGGAAAACTATTAAAATAATATCTAGGATCCATACTCTCAAATTTTAGGGTCAAGGCCTTACCATTTTCCTCTCCTAAGGCATTACCTTTGGTATGGAGCAGCTCCAGAGGTAAAATAGCAACATAATATGGTACATTACAGAGAAAGTTCTGTGCCTTGCCCTGGGAGACAGAGTAGCTTTCTGAAATATTAATTTTTTTTTCTTTAGCTGGACTCAGAGCTAACTGCCCGGCATGAGCTACAGGTGGAAATGAAAAAGATGGAGAGTGACTTTGAACAGAAGCTCCAGGACCTACAGGGAGAGAAACAAACACTGGATGCAGAGAAACAGCAGTTAGCTACTGAGAAAAAGGACTTGGAGGCTGAAGTCTCTCAGCTGACTGGAAAGGTAATATCTGGGTAGAAGTAGGAGATATTGCTACCTATTGAAATTGGTATTCTAAAGCTTCAAGGTGGGCCTGTCTAAGAATGAGAAGGAACTACTCTTTGTAGTGAATGTAGGTGGAAAGTACTCATTTCTTATGTTGGTGTTGCTTTCTTCTGTAGGTTGCCAATTTGTCAAAGGAGCTAGAAGATGCCAGGAAGCACATGGCCTCTCTCTCAGCTGCAGTAGTCTCTTCTGTTCCTCTTGCCCCTAGCAGTGATACTGTTCCCCCTGCGCCTCCTTCCCCTAGCAACTCTAACATACCCCCTCCCCCTCCTCCCCCCTCCCCTCCCTGGTGGCATTCCCTGCTCCCCCTCCCCTGCCTGGTGGAGGTGGCATTCCTCCTCCTCCTCCCCTGCCTGGTGGAGGTGGCATTCCTCCTCCCCCTCCCCTGCCTGGTGGAGGTGGCATTCCTCCTCCTCCTCCCCTGCCTGGTGGAGGTGGCATTCCTCCTCCCCCTCCCCTGCCTGGTGGAGGTGGCATTCCTCCTCCCCCTCCCCTCCCTGGTGGAGGTGGCATTCCTGCTCCCCCTCCCCTGCCTGGTGGAGGTGGCATTCCTGCTCCCCCTCCCCTCCCTGGTGGAGGTGGCATTCCTGCTCCCCCTCCCCTGCCTGGTGGAGGTGGCATTCCTCCTCCCCCTCCCCTGCCTGGGGGAGGTGGCATTCCTGCTCCCCCTCCCCTTCCTGGTGGAGGTGGCATTCCTCCTCCTCCTCCTCCCCTCCCTGGTGGTGCTGGGATCCCTCCACCCCCTCCACTCTCAGGGGTTCCTGGTATCCCTCCACCTCCCCCAGGAATGTGTGTGCCTCCTCCCCCCCCTGCATTTTGGGGTCCGGGAGTGACAGCAGCTCCAGCTCTGCCCTATGGATTGGTTCCAAAGAAGCTTTATAAGCCAGAGGTGCAGCTCCGAAGGCCAAACTGGTCCAAGGTGAGAATTAACTGTAGTCAAAAAACTACCTCTGATTCTTGCCTCAACCTTTTTTAAGTGCGTAATCTCCCAGGATAGACTTCCTTTACTTTCCTTTGACCCAGGCCGTCTTCAGAGTCCCCAAATGGACACCATTCAACAACAGTTTATTAAGACTCATGTATACAGATTGCCTTTCTATGGCCACGGAGGATTGAGCACACTTTTCTTTCTAAATTTTGGATCTGTTATCACCTTAATGTACTTTACCTTTTGCTCCAGAAGATGGCAGCACTATGGTAATAAAATTTCATAATCCATTCCAGAGTTTTTAGGCAGCTGATAATTGTCCTCCTTTAAAAGTCATGGATTCTATTTGTCATCAAAATACAAACACCTGTATCTTTCTTCCAGTCTGAACTTTAACAAAATCACGTTTAAACATAACCTTACTGGAGAGTGTTTTGAAATCATTAGGATTCTGAGTCAGTTACCTTGTCCTAGGGCCCAGGTTCAAATAAAAAGCTTGATGGGGTCGGTTGACTGACCCAGTTCACTTGACAAAATTAACACTTTAGAATTAGCTTTAGTGAAAAGAACATAGCACAGTGTCAGGAGTCGGAGTTACTATAACTAGAGGACTTTGACTTTGGAGTTAAGAGTGATGGCAGAGCTAAAGAAGTTTCTTTATCTCTTAATCTAAAGTCCACATCTCTTCCAGCTTTAAAAATGTGGCTGCTTCAGGACATTTTGTTGGAACCTTAATCTTGTAAATTGATGCTTTAAAATTTGTCTAGCTGCTTCCCATATATACAATTTAGTTTTCAGGAGTGGGAAAGTAAAGAGCCTATAATATTGACTCCAGACCTTCCATGTGTCCACAGTTTGTTGCTGAGGATCTCTCCCAGGACTGTTTTTGGACAAAGGTAAAGGAGGACCGGTTTGAGAACAATGAGCTATTTGCCCAGCTCACACTTACCTTCTCAGCCCAGACAAAAAGTAAGTACTTTCCTTCAGGGGATAGTTCAGGTCCAGAGAATACCCTGTGGAGGAAGAATTTATCAGCTTTGACTAAGCTAGGAAAGGAAATTGGGAGTAGGAAGGAGTTATTGGGTGGTGATTAGTCCCTTACGAAAAACGAACACGTTTTCTTTTTTTAAGGATAACAAGATTAGAAAGATGAGTTTCCTTGGAGTGAATGAGGCTTAACCCTAACCCTAAATCCATTTCTGCTAAAGAGCCATATCATCCAACATGGGTAGTACAATTTCAGTGTGCCCTAGGACATACTGAATGATCTAGCTCTGACTGTGCCTTGTGCCTGCCATGTCTTAGTAGATTGGGTTGAAGTGGGTGTGTGGTTGGCTATAGATAACAATGAATTAGATCTGATTCTTCCTTCTCTCATTTCATTCCAACTTCTGATATTTTTTTTTCCCTGCTGGCCCACTACTCCTGCAGCTTCCAAAGGTGAGTATAGCATGGCACAGATTTTCATAGAATTAAAGCGGGGTCTCTCGAATTGAAAAAACAAAAAGAGACAGAGAGGAAAAGTAGTGATGAGTGAATGCAAAGAGAAGTATTCAGGTAACTGAGTCACGATATTGGGAATTCATTTCTTTCTGAAGGAGGCCATATGTGAATTATTTGGCAGGATGTTCTTTAAGCTTTCTAGGCTCTCCTAGGGATAACAAGTATTGTAAGGACACCTTTAGCTTTGTAGGAAAGAAAGCTCTGCATGCATTTAAGGCATTCAAACTACCTATTTGCTTTTTTGGAAAATGATGGGCAGTTATCTCTGCTGTTGCCTTATACGTTCTCCTTCTTCTTCTTATTGCTGTTAGTAAATCTTAAATTTATGTAGAGTGTTACATTCATAAAAGTTCTTTATGTGTGTGCTCAGAGTACTGTAACACACATTGTCTTATTTGAGCATCACAGCAGCCCGATGAAATCTGGACAGGTGTTACCATCTTCCATTTTATTAATGAGAATACTGAGGTTCACAAGGGTCAAAAGACTTAATCCAAATTACAGTTAATCAGGGATGGAGCTGGAACTGGCACTGTGGGATTTCTTTTTTTACTACTCTGTCAGCTCTGTCCAGCAATTTTTCTAATTCTCATGCTGTTTCATGGCATGTTAGAAAAGCTAATTTGTCTTCTTTATGGGAAATTAGGTGGCACAGTGGATAGTGAGCTGGGCCTGGAGTCAGGAGTCAGGATAACTCATCTTCCTGAACTCATTTGAGTTCAAATCTGGTCTCAGAAACTTACTAGCTGTGTGACCCTGGTGAAGTCACTTAACACTCTTTGCCTCAGTTTCCTTATCTGTAAAATGAGCTGGAGAAGGAAATAGCAAATCATTTCTGTTTCTTTGCCAAGAAACCCTCAAATGGGGTCACAGAGAGTCAGACATAACTGAAAATGACTCAATAAAGAAAAACAAACTTCTTTTTTCTCTGTTTCCCCATTTTTTCCTTTCAACAACATACTGGTTTTGTGCTGCCTTGGGATGGGGTGAGGAGTGGTAGGAGAGAGGAGTATTTTTTAGGTTTCTCTCTTCAGGGGTGTAGTGTGTAGAAGTTGTTACCCCCATAATTTGGCATTTTCATCTCCTTCCTGTGTTTTTGTTATCTAGACATACATGTGTACCCCTGATTGAGTGAAATGAATAAGCATAGTTCTAGTGCACACTCTCCTCCCATAAGCAAAATTAGTATGTTTATAATGTGACAGTTGTAATTTTTCTTTGATCTGATGGGGCAAAATTAGACTTTAATTTGTTTCAGTAAGGAGCCTGACAGGCTGATGGGTGCCTCTTGGAAATGACTTAAGCATTTGTATAGTACTGTGAGCTGGCAGGGTTCAGTCCTGTCTTTTTGCCCCAGTCCTCAGGGTAAAGTGACCTGTTACCTCCTGGGGACCTTCCACCTTCACTGCTGAAGTTCTGGATAATAATTACCTTTGGTATCCTTTGTTTAGAGGTTGTCCTCCCTGTCTACCCATTTCTTAACCTCCCCCGACCATGTGATCACCTAGAATCTATTCCTATATTAGCTTTCTGTCTGTCAGAAGAGACATTTTTGCCTCTTTTTGACTTTTTGGAATTCTTTTGAGTTCTGCCACTACCAAACCTTTTTAAAGCAACAAAACCTTTCATTTTCAGACTTGATACTATTAAGATTCCACCATCCCAATTAATAAATGCTGAGATTCCATCATTCTGAAGATGTGCAGATTTGAATTGTTAACAGTATTTCTTTTAGTGCTTTCTAGTAGTGCCCAGGTCTAAATTATAGGCATCCTTAAATGTACTTCAGAAAAGTGATAACTGAAAGCACAAATCCAGTAGGCTTCCTTGTTCTTTGTTCGGTATAAAACTGAACAAAATTTAAAAACCCCTGGCATAGTAATAACCGTAAGGTATAGAACTTGATTTACCCTATGCCCTCCAAAGATTGCATTGTTCAGTATGTTCTAGTTCATCCATTTGTCTCTAGCTAGTTTACAGTTTAGGAACTAAATTTGAAGCAGAGAACAAATGACTCTAGTGCTTTCTCTATTCTTAGACACTGATTCCTATAAGCACTGATTTCAGTTTTACTTTTTTTTTTCCGGTTCTGTCATTTGTGAGTTTGAATGTAAATACCACCAAGAGTGATGAAGGAGCTATTTCCAGTGATGAGGTTCTATATTTATGTCCTTTATGAATCAAGTTTACTGCCAGTTTTGTGACTAAAGTTGGACAAAAGTTCTCTGATCACCTGATGATGTGCAGGCAAGCCTTACAGATCCTATAAAGTTAGAAAGGTTTTGAGCATACATTTGGTGGTGAATTCTATGTTTGCTGCTCAAGGACAAGTCTGTTGGAGTTCAGAAAGCCTTGTTACTAGATTGTACACAGAGTAATGAATGTTTTAGTCATGGCAGTTTGTCAGAGACCATCTACCAAATCGTACAGGAGTTATGACCAGTGTTGGCAGACAGAATGCCTCATCTGTCAAATCACAGATCCTTGAAATGCTGAAATATGGCATTTTGACATTTTCCACATGGGTGGCAGGATCTGGAACTATCTGTGTACTAAAGCCCATGCTCCTGGTTTTAGTCTCGGTATTGCCCTTTCCTGCCTCTTTGCTTGGTCTGGAAGACTCAGTACAGAAACCTAATTTGACCTTTACATTCTGGTGCTCAGGGAAACTTCAGTGACTATCAGCTCATTTACAGGTTTTTAGTCCTTTTTGTTTTCCACAGTGCAGGGATTCTTTTATTTTTAAGATAAACTCTATTACTATGACCCATTTTGTTCCATTTCACTGAGTATGAAACTTAATGTCTTGTTTTAACTTAATATATTTCCAAAGTGCTGTAGTATTAATGGAACTAAAAATAAATGGATGCAACTTAGAACTTCATTCAGGTGTAGCTAACAGTTCTGGGCCCCCACTTTCCTATTCCCTACTGAAGTATCTTCTATCATAGACTTCTTTAAATTTAGGGAAGTTTCCATAAATAAGTATTTTTAAAAATTCTATTAGAAAGCATTTGTGTCACCCTTCTTGTTCTATACATTTCTCTTTATTATAAGTCTTCTCCTAATCTTCTCTGAATCAAAATAATGCCCTTTGAAAGAAATTCTCATGTGTTTCACTTCCTGAAGTATGGAGATAATGGTTGGTATTCTTAAGAACACTGACTTTTTGATATCTCTTTTCTTTTTTCCTTGTTTAGAATATTTAAATCTGGCCATCAGAGTTGTTAGACGTTTCCAGAGCGAGGTGATGTGTTGATGTGATTTGATTGATCCTTCCATCTGTCACAATAGGGATTGTGTTAAGAAAATTCTTTGTCTCATAAGAACTCAGTAAGCAGTTGCTGGAAATAAATTTATAAATACCCTTGGTCAGGAGATCAGTTATAACTAGGACTTTTGTGACATTCTCATTAGAATTTGACTATATATAGGGTTAAATCTTAAATCAGGTGCAATTTCCTTAGCGGAAGGACCTGTAGATATGAAAATGGCATTTGACTCTAAAACTATGCCTTTTTAAGCTTAGAGAAATTTATCTTATTACTTATTAAGAGATTCTCACATCTTCCATACATGATGTTCTTAGTAAATGAGGCTGACCTAGTTTAGAGATTTCTGCTGAACACCTGTAGAGTATGTACTTTGTCAGAAAAATTGCATTTCAACCCTTAACTTATAGCATAACCTTTGGAATTTTGTGAATTAAACAATTTTATCAGACAGCAATCAGTATTAGAACTGCCATTTCTCTGCCCTATATTTGTCTGGACTTTTTCTTTCTCTAATCTTAAGGAAGTAAGAGAATAATGCAACTAATCCTAGGACCCCCTTATTAATAGAAATAGCAGACGTATCTAGAACTCCAGGATAACTTTTGCCTTACTATAATTCAGCTTTTTATTACACAGTTGTCTTCACCAAGATATATTTCATACCTTTGTAGTAATTAATCCTAATATTTCAAGGATCTCTGATTTTATTAGAATGAATATTTTCACCAACAGAGATCACTAGCAACTTAGTAGGTCTTAGACAATTTCTGTGACCATTTTTGTAGCCAGTTCTTTACCTTGCAGCCAAGTTAGTAATTGAGATTTTCTGAACTGACCTTGAACAATAGATATAATCTGCTACAGGGTTCATTCCAAAAGCCTTTCCAGTTTGGTAGCTTTTGCTCTTCTGGTATAACCTTTCAGAACTTAAGTTCCATGAATCCCATCGAAATATTTAATTTTCTTCTTTTGGCTAAGATATCTTTCAGGAAAGCTTATTGAGTGATTTTGGGGAAACACTAAAAATCATTATCCCAGAAATGGCCTGAGACTGATTGAAATGTTTGTTTATTCAGAAAACATTTGACAAA
This sequence comes from Bettongia penicillata ogilbyi, assembly GCA_023548195.1. Lineage (NCBI taxonomy): Eukaryota > Metazoa > Chordata > Mammalia > Diprotodontia > Potoroidae > Bettongia > Bettongia penicillata. The sequence goes on from JAJHZJ010000197.1 coordinate 3,857,563, forward strand.
ATATTGGCTGTTGTAAAGCCCCCTGGGCTGAAAGAGGACAACAATAAAACTGAACAAAATTTAAAAGCCCCTGGCATAGTAATAACCCTAAGGTATAGAACTTGATTTACCCTATGCCCTCCAAAGATTGCATTGTTCAGTATGTTCTAGTTCTAGGTTTTTCCCTGATTAATTAGGGAATTACTCACCCCAGGACCATTCAGTTTTCTTTTATTTGCTGAAAAGCAGATATGTTGTCTACTGGGAGTAGAATGGGAAGCTAATTAAGTAGATTTCTTTCTCATGCTCTTCTCAATTTCTAGCAATATTTGAAAGACACGAATGCCATTGTTTCATCATACACATGACACTTAGCAAACCATTGTGTAAACTTCCTATTTTATGGAGAGATAAAACAAGCAGTTCCATTTAGGCCATCTGAAGACTGAGTTTTGAAATTGTGAGGTTCATGTTCCCTCAATTATTTAAAATCTAACCTCCGTTGGCCTCAGTTTCCTCATCTGTAAGGTGAGTTCATACTCAATAGCATTTTTGAGGTCCCTTACAGCTTTAGACCAGTGATCCTTTGATCTTGTGGATTTCAAATTTTGACCCTAATTTAGGAAAGTTGGGCCGTTTAAACAACTCCTCTTAGTTCAACTTATATCTGAACAAGAATCTTACAGTTCAACTTATATCTGAACAAGAAGAAGAAACTCCCCAGTAAAGCAATGCTGTTTGTCTCCTAATTCCAGGGTCCAAAGGTGATCTTAGGCAAGGTACACAAAGCAGAAAGAAAGCTGATGCTTTCCTGAGCTACCTAACCAGTCTTCAGAAGGGGTCCATAGTAGGAAGGGATCCTCCAAAAAAGGAGTCTTCACTTTTCTTCTTGCATGTGTTCTCCTTTTTGTCCACCAGGTGGCAGCTAATCAGTTCCACTGCCAATAGGGAGTATTCAGTTAAATCTGCAGACTTGCTATTTAAGATTAACTTTTTGTAAGGACATGGCGTGACAATGTGCTTTTATGCTCAGTTCTCTAGAATTCATTTCTCTATTTATGCAAGTTTTGTAGGATTATATTTTTGCAGGTTGTCTTTTCTGTTGGATTATTGGATTGGAGTAGGGTCAGACTACATACACAAAAGCAAGTTGGACAAATTTCCTAGATAGCAAGTTAAAGAGACTTTCTCATTAGGTAGAATTTTTCAGGGGTGTCATGCCCCTTCTGTTACTTCTCTTGTAATTTAAAAATACAAAAGATACTGATTACCCATTAAACTACAAGGAATGCTTCCTGAAAATGATCCAGCCCTATAGATATTATTTAGTCTCCAGAAAGCCTAGAATTTGACTCAGCTGTCAATAATTACCAGAATCCATAGTCCCACCAGAATTATAATAATGAAAGAACTGGAAGATTGCCATAATTTCTAGTTCTTTTCTCTTTTGGTGTTAGGTTCAATATTGCCTCTAAAAGAAGTGCTGCCATTTCATGCCCAGTATCTCTTCAGTTCCAGCTTATTTATAGGGAACATTTAGAACAAGTCTTCCTAAGGAGGAAATGTAGACCCTGAAAATTATCCTTTCTTTAGTTTCCTTCCATCCAGCTCCAGTGTGAGTCCTGCTTGGGGATGTTGTATTCAACCTATTATGTACACATCTTGTGCTAATGATTTTTACTAATCTTAATCTTTTCTTCCTTACTCTTTTTTATAATATTGGAGCTAAACTCTCTTTTAGGCAAGAGATACCTGAGTACAGGTACCGGGCCATAAAGAAGTGGGGACATGGAATGAACAGAGCATTGGGCAAGCAGTAAAGAAGCCTGGGCTCCAGTCCTAGCTCGACCACTAACTAGCTGTGAGATTTTGGGAATATCACTTAACCCCTTCAGTTTTTCAGTTTCCTTATTTGAAAAAAATAAGAGATTTGAAACATGTTAGAAGATTCCTTTCCTTTCAAAATTCAATTCCTTTCAAAATTCTGTGATTCTGTCTGTTGTTTCTCATGTAGCCTGTCCCTGAGAGTTGTCATTGTTTTAAGTCATTACCCCCTACATTTTTCTATAGCTGTAACGACTTTCCAGGCTATTCTTCTTGTTTGTATCCTGAGTTGCATTCTTTTTCTCCATGCATTTAGTTGTTTCTGGCTATGTGTTTGTGGATGAGTATAGATAGTGCTAGAGGTGGTGGTGGGTGGCATTGGTGATCTAACACACTGGTCTCTGTCTAGTTATCACAACACACTCACTAATAGCAGATGAGGAATAGCAAAAGGAAGCACGATGCCAGATAAAAGGCAGTTCAAGTCTCCATTCTTTAAAAATTTAAGCAGTTCAATACTTTTTCCACTAAAGTCCTACTTTCTCATATACCTCATTGTAACGTGGAAGGTGGCTCTGAGTTATGCCAGCGGGGTAATAAGCTCTGGCAAGTTACCTACCAAACTCTGAGGATAGGTCTAGGAATGGTCTGTTGTCCAAGGCCCTGCCTAGCTAGATTTGAAGAGGCTCATCATCAAGTGGACTGAAGGAAGACAAAATATTTTGATCTCTGTAACTTCTGAGGACCATATGCCAAATTGTAGAAGGATTTCAGTCTTCATTGGTAAAAGGGAGTACCCCCAAGGTCAAAGTCAGAGATTCACAAAGTACTGAAATAATTTAGTACCTAAAATTTGCCTGATGCAGAATGCGCTGAATGTTTTCACCATCAGGTGGCACATTTCATCAGTTTCATTACTGATTTAGATCTCTTTTGTTTCTCTGGTACAGAATCTGATGCAGTAATTCCAGAGATTTTATTCAGCTCCAGGATGTATAATATTCTGCTTCTTGTAGAAAACACTTTGAGTGCTTAAAAGGATAGTTAAGGTCAAAGAAACTGGGAAGTTAGAGCCTGCTCAGTGTCCTCCAGGAAATACTTGGGTTCAGAAAATCAACTTCATAAGTACAAAGTGGAAGTTGCTGACTACTTTGGAGTTTGTCCTAAAACTATCTTGAGTGAATGGAAAGCTCATTTTGTGTCATTAGTGTTTAACACGTAGATAGTAGGAGCTTATTGAATGTTCTGTTGATTGGCATGCCAACCAAGAAAGCTAATGTGTTCTTAGGCTGCATAGTGTCCGGGATGAGAAAGGTGATAAACCTGCTCTGTGATGTTCTGCTCGGGGTACATCTGCAATACTGTGTTCACTTCTTGGCACCACATTTTAGGAAGGACATTGACAAACTGGAAAGTGCCCAAAGGAAGGTGACCTCATGAAAGCCCCATGCGAGGATCAGTTAAAACAAAGTGGATATCTGGAGGGGATGGGGCAGGGAGCAAGCGTGGACCATGTAGTGATCTCTCAAGTGTTTTTTAGAGAAGGAATTGGACTTGTTTTGCTTGGCCCTAGATGGCAGTACTAAGAGTAATGAAAAGAATTTATAGAGAAACAAATTTGGGTTTGATGTAAAGAAAAGCATCCTAACAATTAGAGCTATCTAAAACGAGAATAGGCTACCCTGGAATCGCTAGTGTGTTTTTCATTAATAGATGTTTTCAAGTAGAGGATGAATGGCTGCCTCTTAGGTATATTGTAGGGGAGATTCTTGTTCAGATATAAGTTGAACTAAATATTTTAGCCTAGGAGGTCCCATCTAACCCTGACATTCTATTGTTTTGTAAAAGGTTCCTACTCCTTTTTATCTATAGTCTCATAGGGCCATAAGTGGATATTTTGAGGGTTTTAGTATGGCATAGATACTAGAGAGTTTTTGTTGTTGTTATGCTAAATCTTAGGGGCACATCAGTGCTTCCTAGTGGCATAAAGACCAGGTGACTTTCAGTTATCATAGTCAGTCTTAACCACTAGTATTTTTGTTTTTCATCCATATTTAGAACCTGCAAAATCTTGACCAATGATCATGGTCTCCAACTAACAATAGAACAACAATAACTAACATTTATGAAGTGTTTTCCTCATAACAACCTTGTAAAGGAGACATTAATAATAGTGACTGCCACTTAATGGTTCTTTAAGGTTTTCAGAGTGCTTTAGCTTGTCTTAGCAGAGCCTCCAAACAACCCTGAGAGAAAGGATGTTGTTACCTCCATTTTTCAGAGAGGAAACAGAAGGTCCAAAAGGTCACACATCTGATAAGTATCAGAGCCAAGACTTGAATCCAGGTCTTTTGACTCCAAGTCTAATTTTCTTTCCATAACATTGTGGTCCTGCCTTTTCTATTACAGAGAATATTTAGTCAAAGATCATTGATTTTAAGATATTTTCTTCAGAATTTCATTTAGGCTACCCTGAACAGAACTTCATTTTCAGAAAACACTTCTATGTAGTGGTTCAGATCATTAATGTTTTTCTCCTCCTTCATGTTATTTAATTCCACTCACTTGTCCCAGGAGCCTTCCACAATCTTGGAAACCCTTGGAAAGCCCAACAGGTAGGCCCAATAGACACTATATTCATTCCAGATGTCTTGGGCTACATAGTTTATACCCTGTGTTACACCTACTGTCATCCATGTACTCCAGACTTAGTGTCAGAAGATGCTTCCTTTTACTGCTCATCTAGACTACCTAAATATCTCCGTAGCTCAGCCAGCCTTAGTATTTTAGTTCTTATTGAGGTTTGCTAACCTTACCATGACTTCAATTTCATTTTCCTTCCCTTTGCTAGTCTACTATTCCAGAAACTGTTCTCTCATTGATACTGATTAAATTTTTCTCCTAGATTCAGTTTTATAGACACACACACGCACACACAGACACACACAGAGACACACACATGCACAGAGTTCCCATTTTTTATCAATGTCATATACTAAAAGTGTGCAAAATATCCATATGTCTTCTTTGGAGGATGAATGTTAACACTGCAAAGATTTTTGTGAGTGAAGAAGTGAACTTATTTCTACTCCTGTATTTTTATCTCCTATCTTTGAACTACTCTAAACTTAATCAAGATGGGCCTCCTGAAGATAGAGGAGTTTTAAGGAAGTACAAGTGGACTGTGGCTTGATAGACATTGAGAAAAAAATGCCCAGAGGAAATAGACTAAGAAGGGCCTCCATGAGCCAATCTTGCATAAAAAACAAACTGACAAGAAAATGAAAAGTGACAATTAGGACTGGAAAATATGTATAATTAGAGCCAACATTAATGAACATGTCTTAAATGGCAATATTTTGAAATGATTGAATTCATAAGAGATTAGAAATGGTTGGGAGATGAACATGGGGAGCATCACAATTGTTTAGATATCCAATAACTGAGAATGGACAAGAAGATCCAGGTAGCAACTATGCAGAGATGTATTCAGAAGGAGAAAGAAGGGCTTTGAGAGATGTGAAATGAGGATTTGGGAAGAAAACAGAGATCTCATGGTCCTGTGGTAGTTGGTATACCTGAATACAAAGCTACTTTTGAGAGGAAGAGCGTTGCTAGGAGAATTTGTATTTGTATAGGGAATGCCTTTGACCCTTAACTGTTTAATAATTCCTATTTCTCATAAGAACATATCTTAAAACATCAGGTTTGCGGATAAAACCATAGTGCTTTTGCTTGGTCCTGCCCTATCCATTCAGCAATGTTGAAGTATAGGTGATAGTGGAATTATCTGCCTAGAACATTTGCCTTGTAGATTGTGTTTACTGCAGGTCCTTCTGAGAATATTTTGACATGTTAGCCAGACTATCTAAAGCCATTGGATTACCTGGGATTCTGTCAGATCACCTTTCTCCCTGTTTTCTGCTAACCATATCAGCCTGGCCGGATTTAACATTGACTTAAAAGTCTGAAAGTTAGAGATTTGAGGTCAGGTATGGTATAGTCTTGGCCCTCCTTTATTCTCACCTCAATTTAAAAAGAATACCTGATATTTCTGTAGCACTTCAGGGGTTGCAAAGTACTTTACATACATTATTTCATTTGAGCTCTCGAACTCCCCAACTAGTAAAGGCATTATTATTCCTACTTTTCGCATGAGGGAACTGAGACCTTTGGAGATGGGGATTTGCTCACAGTCCCATAGATAGTAGGTGTTGAAGGCAAGATTCTAACCCAGGTTTTCCCAACTCTGTATCCAGTCTGTTTTCCCAAGGCTCAAGGAGAAGTCCCAGTCAGAATTCTTGGTGTTTTTCCTGATGGACAAAATGTTTTCTGAGGATTTCCTGAGGCAATTTACACTTTGTGTTTTTCTAGAAGTTCTTAGATACTGAGAACATTAAAAAACGTAAACTTTGCCTCTCTTAAGGCCTTTGAGTGCAGTCTTATATCATTGTTTATGCAGCCTCTTTTAGAGCTTATTGGTTATAGTCTTAAATATCTGTTGGGCTTAGGGAATGTGGAGTTGTTAACATCTGGTAAACGTTGTCCCTTGCATGAAGACCATCCAGGGCAGAAGTTGTTTCCCTATGCTGTGGAGAATTTCACTCAAGTCTGATCTTTAAACATGTTCCAGGCATTGACTAGAATCTTTCAGCATTCTAGGGTTATGGCTGAAAGGATACCATGAAAAGAGGGCTTCGTGATTACTAGCTTTGTCCCTGAAGCCCTGGATCCTTGGAGTCAGGGGCAGTTTTATTTCAACTTCACCACCCTCCTAAGGAAAGTGCTTTCTTCATTCTGCCCGTATCCTGTTATTGGCAGGATGAGAGCTTAGTTGATTGTCCAGATCCTCTGCTCCCCCCTTGCAACTGATGAGATATCCCCAAAACCTTTTGGATCCTGGGGGTCTGGGTGCAGAAGGGGCTCCAGGGGCCCTGTTGTAGAGGGCAGAAATATCTTCTCTGTAGCTCCTGCATCATACTAGCTTTGCCCTCAGGGCCATGGATACCTTCTGGAACGGTCACCCCAGAAAAGGGTAATCTTTTTTATTCTTTCTCCTCAGACCCCCTCAGAACAGAAGAGCTGCTCCAAATCCCCCCACACAACATCTTTCCCTGCTTTTTCATCCCTTTTCTCTTCTCTTGCATTGCTCTTTTCAGCCACGGGGCGAGCGCAGTTGAGCTACTTTGGCTCAGGTTCCAAACTATGAAGTCAGAGGCTAGGGATTGGAGGAGAGTATCAGGTGATTTTCAGTATCTGCAGTGACGAGGCACCCCTCTTCTCCCCCGCCTTCCTCCCCCACTTCCCCCCTCCTTTTCCTGGCCTCCACCTCAGGAACAAAGAAGGGAAGAAAACAGGACTATGACAAAAACAAGCAGCTGCATCAGCAGGGCTAGGCTGGGGGCAGGGTGTTCCCTCCATCTGTTCTTTTTTTTTTTTATGCTTCAAGCCTTGTGCCTTACTGCCTTCTGAACTGGGAATAAAATGATTTTAGGACCCTTAGCTACAAAGGAATTATAAGGAATTTATAGTCTGTTTACAGAGCCCCGTGTGTGAGAAAGAAAGAATGAGACAGGAACATATTACTGTCATCTAGAAACATATAGACTTACCACCTTTTTCAGTACATCTCATTTGAAATATATTTTTGTTTACCCTTGTGAAAGGGAGGGAGTGTTTACTTCAGATCTCTGAAGGATCTGAGAAAGGAATGACCTAAAAAGAAATCCTGAATTAAAACAAAGAAAGGTAGTGGAAAATTTCCTGGGACTGTGCTGCACTTGGTTTCTGATCTTCATTCCCCAGCTCTCCTCCACTCCCCTCAGTCTGGCTTTATTAATAACTTTTGAGTGTTGACTCCTGCCCTCTAGCCCTGTTGTTCCCTAACATAACATAAACTGATGATTCTGGTCCACACCTTTGCAGATACACACCTCAGTCTTTGCTTGGGGCAGTGCCTGTTCTTCTGTTTCCTACCCACCCAAATCTGATATTGAGTGGTTCTCAGCACTCCCGTATTGAGTCACCCTGGGTGTGCTGGGAAAGTATCAGAGAGAGACTGAATAACTAACTGTATTGTCTGAATGATCATCTGAATTTTCTGGAGATTCCAGCTGACAAATCAATGCTCTCTGCAATCTGTATGTACCTTTGTGCTCCCCCCAGTCTTGCCTGACAACCTTTGGCTTCTCTAGCCTTAGGACTCACATGTCTTTGCTGTTGCTTCTCACCCTCACTGCTCTGTCACTTCTTTCTATCCCTCCCTGAAGCCTCCTTTCCCCATAACATTATAATTCTGTTAACTTCAGAGAGATGGGAGTTTGAATTGGCAGAGAAGTTAGTTATAGAAATCTTGTTTGAGGGTAGAGGAGGCTGCTGATCTTAGCAGACTGACTACCTTGTTTATTTGTATGATTTTTGTCTGATGTATCTGATATCCCTATGTATCTGTGGGAATTCTTCCTATGGGCAGTTGGTTACACTAGGGCTTGGGACAGCCTGTGGGAACTATTCATTACTTACAGCAGCACTTGTAAGCCCATTCCTTATCTCATTGCTTCATGTGGCTCAGATCCCTGAGCACTGCAGTCCCTTCGATCTCAGTGGAAGGCGCTCATTTCCTATAGGGAGCTCCTGACTGTTTCTTCCATGGTGCCCATGATGCTGTCTTGATATTGATCCCCAAGTTCTGTCCCTTTATTTCTTAAAGTGATTTTAGGCTTATATAGTGACTGCTGTCACTTGATCCTGCTTTAGGAGAGTCCAAGGGTGTCCCTCTTCAGGTAGTAGAAACAAAACACTCAGTGCTGACTCCAGACCCTTTTCCCAAACATACCTGCTTGACCTTTTCTCATTTTTTCCTCTATTGTTCCATTTAGCAGTAAAGTGCCTAGCTGGATTCTTAGGAGTTGTGTGCCAGGGAAACTAAGGGCAGTCTAATACTGAGCTCCTAAGCATTGTCATTTACATCGTCCCAAGCGGAGGAGGTAGATATGGAAGTAATATCTGCTCATAATAGTAACTGGCACTTCCATAGCATTTTGAAGTTAAAACAACACAACACTTTAAATGCATTCTTTCACTCCAGTTTCCCAACAGCCTTATGATGTAGGATACTAAAGATAATATCCCTGTTTTGCAAATGAGGAAACTGAGGCTCAGAGGGCTTAAGTGGTTTGCCTCATCGTCAGAGAGCTAGAAGGTATTAAAAGTGGAATTTGAAATCAGGTCTTTTGTGCTCCAAGTTCAACATTCTGTTCACTATGCAAGGAGGAGTTTGTGCCTTTTAGCTGAGTTCCCAGTCCCAAGGATGCAGCATGTTAAATCTGTTCTCAGCAGTATTTACTCAGTGCTCTGGATCCTTTCTGCTGACTCACCTCCCACCTGCAGTTCAGGCAAATCCTTGAGGATTTGTTTCCAGGATGTCAGACAATCCTTTACTGTCTCATTTCCTGTTTGTAAATTTCATTGAGAAGAATCTGGAGCAGGAATTCCTGGGGAAATGAAGGCAGTGACCCTGGGACTCCCAGAGGCTATTAGATCATGAATTGGAATGATGGGCTTCTGTTCTCTGGGCAAGCCTCTTTTTCTGTTCTTTGGATGCAGGGAAAGTCTGTTAGCACAAAATATGACCAAGCAATGAACTGGGGAGTCAGACATTCTAGCTTCTGAGTCCTTTTTATAACTTAACTGTGTGCTGTGCTTTGCTTTATTTTTCTCTTTGTGAGGTTGGGAGTGGGGTTGAAGAAGGCTGAGGGTTTTTGGTGGAGCACAGAATGAGAAATAAAGGAAGGTAGGTCCCCAGATTGGACAGCAGAGGGTGTCCTTGTGCTTCTCTTCAACTGCCTGGTTCTGCTGCATTCAGCCATTTTATACAGATTGTTTTCCTCCCTGAATATCTCCATTTTGTGTTTGTGACGCAGGAAAAAAAGGACTGCGCAAGGGAGGAGTCTGGGGTGGGAAGGGGGAGGAGAGGGAGACAAGCTGAGGCAAAGTTTGCCTCTCCTCTGCTCAGCTGCTGCTCATCAGGGACACACCTCACTGCAGGCACCCTGCTTCCTAGGCAACTGAAGGAGCAAGTCCTTTCTTGAAAAGCTGAAAGCAGGGAGGTATCTGACTGATAGATGCCTTCTGGCATAGCAATAGCTCTCTCTGGCTAGATGCCTGCATGCAGCAGGAATTAACATTCTGTGTCAGACCCCTCTTTTCTTTCATGACCCTCTGGAGAGAAACAGCCAGCCTTTAAATTACAGGCTTACCTCGGAGACTTCATCTTCTGCCTTGAATAAATAAATAATATATAAATAAATGTCTTGAAAAATCAGATTGAATTCCTGCTTGGAGATTCTCTTAGTACATTGGGATCCAGACAGAATAAACCTAGATCTGCCCTCTTCTCATTGAGTTACAGTGTACTATCATATTTTTCCACAGAGGAAGCAGTGGAAGAAAGGACTGAAATATTTGGGGAGGGTGGGAGGTATAGAAGAGATCAGGGTATTACTGAAAAAAAAAAAGTATAACTTTCATCTCTACCATGATTATAGCATGTTCTTTAAAATCTGGAAAATGGTTTGTAAATAAGAACTGGGAGTTCTTTGTCATGGACCTAGGACCAGAAAGGGGAGATAATCATATTGACAGAAGTTTTAGCCTGTCAGCTATGTAATATCTGGGTTCCTGCTACCTCCCAAATCCTTTATTGTCCCTTATTCCCTCAGTGGTATTATTGTCCTTATTGTGAAAGAAACTCAGTGTGAGAGCCTGCTGTGTTGGCAGAACTCAGTGTTGCTTGTAGTTTGGGGGCTGCTAGGTAATGAGAATAAGAGGTTAGGCTAGGTCTGATATCATGAGGTTCCTGACCCCTATCCCTCCCCATTTTCTTAATCTATATAATTCCTGAGATTGATTTAGGCTGTTAGGATGAGCTGAGGATGTTAAGCTTTTAGCTAAGCTACTTTCATCTTCTTGCTAAACTGCTCAGAAATAGGTCAGTGACTCTGATTTTCAGCCACTGAAGCAAGCATTTTGCTTTCTAGCCCCAGATGTACAAGGGCTAAGAGTGGGAAGCTTTAGGAGCTGATTTCCTGGCAAGGCTAGCAGTACATAGTAGGAGGAGGGCATTGGGATCAGCATAGCTTGCCTGGGGAGATTAGATTTGGCCAGTTGCCCTATCTAAGAGCTCTTATCAGCAAAGTACTTCATATGCATAGAATAGGTCAGGGCTTTAGCAGCTGGATGCTGATTCCACATACTGCCAGGGAGTTAGCTAGATGGTCCAAAACCTCTCTTTTCCACTGTGGGCTCTGGAAGAGTACCAAGTACTTTGGGTCTTTGTCAGGAACTCCCAAATAAAATTCCTCTCTTTACTGTTGCTACCACATATCTCTGGACTTCTGTCCCTTGGAAACTGCACATGATTCCTTGAACTAGAATTACTCAGCTTTTCCTCTTCTGATTCCATCATTAGTGAGGCATGACAGGAGTCCTGTGTTCAAGGTTGCTCTTCCTGTTGTGGTGGAAATGGGAAGTTGGAGTCTGAGTAGTGACAAAACTTATCTTAAGTGCTTTACCATCCATAAGCTTTCTGAATTTTCAGTTCCAGTAACAATTGTGTTTTAGAGGGTCAGCGTTCAGGATACCCCTCAGAACTGACATGAACACTATCTTAGATCTTTTTCTTGTTACCAGATTAGGAGTTATATTCAAATATAGGGGCTGACACTGGAGTAACTACAGACTATCAGAAATTCAGGGACCCTACAATGACACAGTGCTGAGAGAGAGAGAGACAGAGAGAGAGAGAGAGAGAGAGAGAGCAGTCTGCCCTGCCTTCTCCACAGTTCCCTGAGTGTAACTATCTATGCTTCTTTCTCCTAAGCATTTCCTAATACTCTAGTAGTTTCCTTAGTTATCTTTAATCAGTAGTTCATCATCAGAAATGCCAAAATAGGCATAGAAGGCCTTTCTGTAGTAGCAAAAAACTAGAAGTAAAGTTGATATCCTTTTTATTGGAGAATGACTGAACAAATTGTGGTATGTTAGTGTAATAGAATGGTTTGTTTTTGGTGGGGCAGGGTAGATATTTGAGTGCAATTATATGATTACAAAAGGCATAAATAAAACTTTTAAAGAATATTACTCAGTTCCTAGATGCTAAGAGGGGTAGTAATGCAGTATAATGAAAAGGGTACTGTACTTCAGTCAAGGCTTGGGTTGGCACCCTCCCTCTGACCCACGATAAGTGAGGCAACAGTAGGAGCCCAGATTTAGAACTTGTGTTCTTTGCATTTTAACACACTGCCTCCAGTTGATCTGCAAGAAGCCTCTCCTGGCATCCTGTAATATTTATGCCTTCCCTCTGAGACTACTTCCCACTTCCCCTGTCTCTGTCTTATGTTTACATAGTGTTTTGCATGTTGCCTCCCTCATCAGACAGTGAGCTCCTTGAGGGCAGGATTGTTTTGCCTTTTCTTTGTATTCCCACTGCTTAGCACAGTGTGTGACACATGATAAACAGATAATAAATGTTTATTGACTTAGCTTCTCTGAACCTCAGTTTCCTCATCAGTAAAATAGGAGTAATTCTTCTAGTATTTCCCTCACAGTATTATTGTGAGAGTCAAATGAGATAATGTATGTAAAGCACTTTGTAAACCTTAAAATACTTACATAATTTGTTTTTGTTATTAAGTACCCATTGTGATTATAAAAAGCAGTAAAATATGCACAACCTGCCATGAAGGAATAGCATCTATAATTGATTTAGTGATAGAAGGAAGATAAACATGTAAAGTTTAGAAGTACAGTTATCGCTTCCACGTTGTAGGGTTAGTGCACCCTCCACTGTCTGGAAAAATCTCTGTAAAATTTTTTTACCCTCTTTTTGTACCAGAGAAGAAGTCTGAATTATTATATTAAAAGATATGTTTATATTATACAATACTGTACATATATTTTATGCATTTCTGATTTTCTAAACTTTTTCTGTGGCTTCTGCAAAACTGCCCCCAAATGCCTATTTCATTTCTTTTATCCAATCCGTGATGTCTTGCACCTCTCTGTGATATATTGCAACTGTGATGGGGAAAGTCATGATGTGGAAGGGATAATTGTAATATGTAGTGTTTAAAGAAATTTTCACGACAGCTGTTTAAGAGGTATCATAATAGGGTATTTTAATTGCCAAGCTAATGTTCCAAATAGTGAATGCAATAAGAATTCAAAGAAAAGAGAGTTTCTTTTAGATTAGCGTGTAGTCAAAGAAAGTTTCCTAGAGCAGATGGGATTTGACCTGCATGTGGAAAGTTGAATGGTGTTTAGAAATGGGGAAGGGGGAATAGTATTTACAAAGAAGTCATTCTTTCCCTTTCTCTGTTTGTTTTATGGATAAGTTGATATTCAGGCACTAGGATTCCTTCTGTAGGTCAACCATATTCACTGAGTCCCTGGGTGGTGTCACTTCCAGAATCTTTTGTATCAGAGGTGTCATTGTATAACGGCAGTTAGTAAACTCCCCAGCTGTTCTGTAAATTGAAACTTCTCAGTGATGGAATTTTGTTTATTGTTAATCCTACCTGTCTAATCTTTCTCTTCAGCCAAGAAAGATCAAGAAGGTGGAGAAGAAAAGAAGTCAGTTCAGAAGAAAAAAGTAAAAGAGCTGAAGGTGTTGGATTCAAAAACAGCCCAAAATCTCTGTAAGTATAACTGTGATCCACTTTTGCAAGATGAAGGGAAATAGCTTCCTAGCAACGTGACTTCAGCTGTACATGCCTGATAATTAAAGCAGTCCAGAATGTACTGTCTCAGGAGCTTCCCCTCCCTCCCCTGGATATCTTAGACTGAAAACTGGGTGACTACTTCTCAGGGATGTTGTAGAGGACGTTTTTGTTTAGGCAAGGCTAGACTAGGCAGCCTGAGGTTCTTGCTATTTTTGAGATGCTGTGATTCCAGGTTAGGAATTTGCACCTACTTATTTCACACCGTTGTCTTTCTCGTTGTGCTGGGGAAATGTTCTTTAAATGGAGGAGTCACTGGCTTAATTTTAGTCTAGATGAGCCCAAAGTAATGCTTGAGGTTTAGTCTGTCTTAGTGTTCAAAAATTCATTACATTCTCTGCTTCCAAAATAACTTTGGGGTCAGAAATTTCACTACAAAGCAAATAATAGGTTGCTAGAGGTTGGGATGGAAATTGATTTACGTATATGAGAACATGGTGAATAGAAAGCTGTAATAAGCATATATGTGATTCCTGACCTCAGATTGCATGACCAAGAGATACTGAACATTCTCCCTGTGTAAGGCATCATGCTGGGCGTTGTGAGGGTTGCAAAAAGATGAGTGTAAAAGGTAATTACCATCCTCAGAAGGCTTATAGTGTGGTTAAAGAGGCACGCCATTCATATCTGAAAAAGCTATACCAGCAATTCAACTCAACAAGCATGTATCAACACAGTCTTTGTGAGGCATCATACCAGGAACTAGAAATAATGGAGACAAAACAATGGAACTCCCTGCTTTCAAGAAGCATAACTCCAATACCTTCCATCTGACAAAGCGCTGTCTTCACAATAACTCGGATAAGGAAACAAGACTTGGAGAGGGGATGTGATTGGTTCATGGTCACACTGCTAGTAAATGTGGGGCAGCTAGGTGGCGCAGTGGATAGAGCAGGAGTCAGGAGGATCTGAGTTCAAATCTCACCTCAGACCCCTTGACACTCACTAGCTGTGTGAGCTTGGGCAAATCACCTTACCCCAATTGCCTCATCCTGGATCATCTCCAGTCATCCTGATGAATATCTAGTTACTGGATTCAGATGGAGGAGAAGTGAGGCTGGTGACCTGCACAGCCCTCTCTCACTCAAAAACAAAGTCAAGTGCAAGTCATGTCATCATTTCTCTGATGGGGTGGTCTTCTTTGACAACAAAGGACGAACACACATACTAGTAAATGTAAATTCCAGCCCAAGTTTCCCCAATGTGAGTCTTATCTACTGTTCTTTCCACAGCCCTCCCTCACTCAAATCAAAGTCAACTGCAAGTTACATCATCTTGATGTCATGGTCCTCTTTGAGAATGGAAGGACAAATACAACAACAACCTAAAAGAGATACCACCAAATAATGTAATATATGTAGTAAGGGCTGTGAAGAGGGATCAGGTAGTTTGGAACTTGGAGGGACATGATTTAGAAAGGCAGACAGGAGGAGGTAAGATATTTCCATAGCAAAGATGTAGTGATGGAAGAGGGATGTTCAGGAGATGGCACATAGATGAGTGTGACTAGAATTAAGGGTTAATGTAACCAGGCAATGGGAACTAAGGCTGAGCAGATTAGTTGGGGTCAGATCATTGAAGTCTTTAAATTTCAGGACAAAGAGTTTGGATTTTTATCTTGCAGCCAGTGAAGAGCCATTCAAAGGTTTTTTTGAGCAGAATCATGACATGGTAAAAGCAGCATTTTAGGAAGATTTCCCATGTTCCCCCGGCCACTTTTCTGACAGGGCCCGACTTTGGCTTCCATCATAAGGAAATGGCCAGGGAGCACCAAGGAACCCTAGGACCCTCACTACTACAGAGACCAAGCTAATGAAGCTGGAGAGAGGCCATGGTGTCTGGCAGTAACTAGTTGTAGGGTTAATGTGGTGCTACTGATGGCCAGTGGGAGCTTGGTATTTGTGCTGCTGTTCGTTTTTGTGAAGAGGCAGGTCATTCATTTTCCTGTGAAGTCTTGAAGAGGCCCTCATGTCCCTGTGGAGCACAACTCCCTCAATGATCTGAAGGAAGAGATTGACATCCGACTCTCCAAGGTCCAGGATGTAAAGTGTGAACCCCAGCTTCTTGAAGAAGATGATACCAGACTTTTGCAGCTGTAGACATCAAGAAATCAATGACTACAGCTACCTGTACATGTTGAAAGCATTGGATGCTATTCATGCCTCTGAGATCCTATTCCATTCAGAAAGCCAGCATCCTCGTTCCCTTGAAGCCTTTATGTGCTGGAGCTTCGAAACACAAGTACCTCCTTCAAGGGTATCTTCAAAGTTCTCATTGATACCCTGCTAGATAACTATGAGACAGCTTGGTGTGGGATTGGCATCTTTGGCTAGATTGAATATCTACACTATCAGGAAGCATTGAGTGAACTGGCTGCCACTGTCAAAGCCCATGGTCAGAGCTCCCAGTGGCAGCACCTGTAGGCAGTTAAGGATTTAATGCAAGTCTTCTGAAGTTTCTTCCCCAACAACTTTCTAGGTCACCTATCTGCCCTCCAGCCAGTAGAGTAAAAGAGCCAAACGTTTTCTAGAGCTGAAGAGTTTTAAGGATAACTACAACACACTAGAAAGCACCCTCTGGCTGAATTTGGAGATAGCTATTGCCAACATAGTTGCAGGAGAAGAATCCAGTCTCAGTACCCAGAGATTTCTCCAAGGCAGGAGACACAGTAACGCTGGAGAGCGTTGATATTATTATACCCAAAATTCTTGAAATGTGTACCTTGGAGAGCCTTCCTTAGCTTATCACTGTGGTCTTTTAGAGAATTTAAGTTCCATGGGGCCCTTTTTCCCCCTCTAATAGCATTTTTTAATTTTCTAGTAGCATTTTTATGGAGTTGAATCCACATATTTTTCCTATCCCTGTCACTTCCTGCTTACCCCAACTTGTTTTTGATCATGGTTATTTTTTGCCCTTTCAATCAGTTTTATCTTAAATAGATTAGTGGGAATAAGGGGGAGGGTATTTATGATTTTAGATGGAAACCACATAGCCCCTATCTTACCCACTTGGATAGGGACTCTAGCCCATGGACACAGTCATTTTAAATTGTGGAGTGAAAAGGACAGAAGGGAGCAAGGGTGTTGTACTTAAACCAAGCCCTGTTGAGATTTGTATTGTGTTTAGTATACTGCCTTGCCCTTTGCATGCTATGGATCCAGACATGACTGAGGCATAAATAATTTATATTTCCCCAATAAGTCACTGCATTGGTTTGACTTTATAAACTTTAAATATACAACAGTTGTAAAAGTAAAAATAAATATGCTAGCAGCAGTATATATGATGCATTGGAAGAGGATGGGAATAGAAGGAACATTTTGTTTCTCATTTTCTGGCAGCAATCTTCCTGGGTTCTTTTCGTATGCCCTATCAAGAGATCAAAACTGTCATCTTGGAGGTTAATGAAGCTGTTCTGACAGAGTCTATGGTGCAGGTAAGTAAGACTATAGTTGAACTGTGTTGGTCTGCGCTGGTGAATTTACTTCAATTTTAAATGATTTTATTTTCATGCCTGTTGATTGGTATTAGCATTGAAATATGTAAACAAGAGCAAAAAAGAAAATAAAATGTAATTATGTGCTACTGTATATTACTAATGTAACTGTGTACTATTCTGTTAAAAGAGAATATTTTTATTAACTTAAAATTTCAGTGAGTTCAACATTAATTTTTTTGTTCTTTAATTTTTTTTTTATGTAGATGAAGGCACTGACACTGTTGTTTTGGTTCTGCTTTTTTTTTTACGAGGCATTGGTTCAAATAAGTCTTCCTATATTTTCTTTTCATCCTTTATCTTTGTTTTCTGCCATAGAGTAATAGTATTGAATTATATTAAATATTATTGCATGACAAAAAGTGATTGAGGAATTCAGAGAAATTTTGGACTAGGCGTATATAAAGTGATGCAAAGAGAAATAAACAGAACCAAGAGAAAAAACTTTCAGTTATTGCACTAATATAAATTTAAAATCCCTAAGAGGGAGACAAACTATGAAAAACTTAAAAACAAGTGAAAGTTATATTATAGATAATGGAGTATGACAACTAGGAAAGAATTATCATATATTGGCATGTATGGTCACTGTCTTTTGTTTTGCTTAAATGTTTTTCTTTGTTGAAAGGAAAGTAGAGAGAAAATAAGCATTTGTTTAGCACCTACTGTGTGCCAGGCACTGTGCTAAAACTCTCTACAAATATCTCATTTTGTTCAAACAACATCTTTGTAAGGTAGGTGCTGTTATTATCTCCATTTTGCAGTTGAAACTAGGGCAGGCAGAGGCCGAGTAACTTGCCCAGGATTACACAGGTAGTAAATGCCTGAGTGCAGATTTGAATTTGGTTCTTTCTTACTCCAGGTCCAGTGCTCTCAGTCAGTAAATATTTATGAAGCACCTACTATGTGCCAGGCAATTATTATGCTGGGGCTACAAAGGCAAATAAAAACAAGGATAGTCCTTGCTTATAGTCTAATGAGGGAACACAACTCACAAAAGGAAGCTGAAAAAAGGGTCCAGAGAAGTAGTATCCACCAGGAGCATGATAGAGAGTTCTGCAGAAGTCTAAAAGCAGTGAAGCTGGTAGAAAATGGGACTCATGATAGCTAACACACACGTATCTCTGCATACGCATGTATATATGCCCATAAGCATGTGTATGTATGTCCTTCCTATTATCTACCAGTCACTATGCTAAGCACTTTCGAATAATTGTGTCATTTAATCCTCACAACCACCTTGGGATGTCAGTGTTGTTATTATTCCCATTTTGCAGATGAAGAAACTGAGGCAGAGTAAGTGACTTACTCAGGGTCATCACATAGCTAGTTAAGTATCTGAGGCTAAATTTGAACTCAGGTCTTCCTGACTCCAGGTTCAGTTCTCTCTCCCATATGCCTAGGGTTCAATTTGGGGTTGGGAGTAAGGTTGAAATGACTGTAATGTAAAAATTTGAAAATTCCATTGCAGTGTACATTCACATATCAAAGTTTATTCAAACATTTCCCCATATA
This sequence comes from Bettongia penicillata ogilbyi, assembly GCA_023548195.1. Classification (NCBI taxonomy): domain Eukaryota; kingdom Metazoa; phylum Chordata; class Mammalia; order Diprotodontia; family Potoroidae; genus Bettongia; species Bettongia penicillata. The sequence continues at coordinate 3,876,154 of JAJHZJ010000197.1, forward strand.
TTGTGGACTCAAAGTTTGTTTTCAGTTTTTTGCTGTTAGAAATAATGCTTATAGGAATATTTCTGTATTTTTTCCTCTTTTAACAGTGACCTTAGTATAAGCATCAGTAGGACAAAGAGAACATATTTTTTATCAGAAAGTTTAATGTAAGACTTTCCCCAGTCTGTTTTGAGATGTGCAGAATCTTTTTTAAAGTAAAATTTGTCTCTTTTTGTACCTTATTGATTAATTTTTTTTCCTGTACAGTTGCACAAGGTATAGTTATAGCTGCTTTAATTTTTTATATTATGACATTTTGCATTTAAATAATTTATCCACTTGGAATTTATTATGGTGTAAAGTACTAGTTTGTTACCATTTTCCCACCATATTGCAATTAATTTTTCCAGGCAGTTTTTGGTGAATAATAAATTCATTCCCTAGTGATTTGTTTTCTTGGATTTATTGAATACTAGATAGTTTGTGTGCATTTAGTTTTCAGTCTTTTTTTCTGTTCTTTTTCAGGGATCTTTTTTTTTTTCTATTTATACCCAGTATAAGATTGTTTTGATAAATTAGTGTTTCATAATATAATTGGAAATTTGGTGGCACTAATTCACTTTTTATTTTGTTTCACTATTTTCCTTTATATTTTTTATTCTGGGTTCTTCCATTTAAGTTTTCTTATTAAATAGATCTTTTGGTTGGTATTAAATCTACAGATTAAAAATTTGAGTGTTTTGCTTTGCCCTCCCTTCAATATTAACATAGAAGAAGCAAAGTATTGAAGTAGAGAGGGAACTTGCCTTGGAGCTAGGAAGACCTGGGTTCAAGTCCTGCCTCTGGCACATACTAACTTTGTGACTGTGAGCAAGTCATTTAAGCTGTCAGGACCCTGAGCAACCCTATAAAACTCTTAAGTTTTAGAGAAGGTGTCCAACTGCTTTTGTAGAGGGCATTCCTTCCCCCAGAGCCTTTCCCACTCAGGTGAAATCATAGGTCCCTCACTTCATATTAAGTACCTTTCCAGTTGTTTAGTCCTTTTTTCTTCATAAGCAAAAAGTACTTGTGTGTGGCTAGATAAATTAATTCCCAAATATTTAGTACATTTTAAATGGTCTTTGTTTTCTTGTATTAGTAGCTTTGTTTAGGAATATTAATAATTTTATATGGTTATTTTTTTATCTTACTGTTTTGGCGAAGCTATTTTTTTGTTGAGTCGCTTGGATTTTCTAAGTAAGTCACCCTATCGTGCCTTTTTAAATTCTAATTTCCTTTTTTATTTTATTACTATTGATAAAATTTCTATGTATAAAATTTCTATAAAATGTCAAAAAAAATAATGGTAAGTGGGGGCATCCTGCTTTCATTCTACTTCATTATAAATAATGTTACCTCTTTGTTTCTGCTAAGTTTTTTGTTATTTCCTTGCCTTTTTTTAGTGTTCTTTTTTAATCATAAATAAGTATTAAATTTTATTGAAGGTTTTTGGCATATCGTCATTGTGTGATTTTGTTGTTTTTATTATTGACATTTTATTATGCTAATTATTTTTTGATGTTGAACTGTCTACATTCTTAGTATAAATCCAATTTGATCATAGTTTTTTTTTTAAGGATGTTACTAGTTTAGAGTATTGCTTATGAACATTTTTATCTTTTGAGTTGGCTCTGTCATTAGGCAATCTGCCCTCTAGTTTCTTGAACATTGAATAGAATCAGTAGGACAATTTAAGAGATATTCCCAGCTAAAATGAAGCAGACTAAACATCCCCCCCCTTTTCCCTCCTTTCTCTCCCTCCCTCTCCCCTCCCCCATCCCTTTTCTCTCTCTCTTTCTGCCCTTTTTCCCCACCTTCTTTTCCCTCTCTTTCCTTTTGCCTTTTTTTCTGTCTTTCAGAATCTCATTAAGCAGATGCCAGAGCCAGAGCAGCTAAAGATGCTGTCAGAACTAAAGGATGAATATGATGATCTGGCTGAGTCAGAACAGTTTGGTGTTGTGGTAAGGCCTAAAGCACTGGGCTCCTTACCCCTGGGGAAACACTGTCTATGTATCGGTATCTGTCCATTATGAGTGAACTATTTCATTCCCTTTCCCCTTTTAGCCTTGTTCTGTCTTAAACTTGGACTTAGTATTTTTTTCCTGTACTCTCCTTTGGGATTCTGTTCCTGATCAACTATTGTGAAGCCTGCCTCCTCACCTCGTCCCTACAGTTATTTCTTCGCCTGGCTGTACTCTAACTCTCTCCGTCCTTCCCATCAGATGGGCGCCGTGCCCCGCCTTCGGCCTCGACTCAACGCTATCCTCTTCAGGCTGCAGTTCAATGAGCAGGTAGAAAATATCAAGCCAGAGATTGTTTCTGTGACAGCTGCTTGTGAAGAGGTACGAAAGAGTGAGAATTTTTCTAGCCTCTTGGAAATAACCCTCCTCGTGGGCAACTACATGAATGCTGGCTCCAGGAATGCTGGTGCCTTTGGCTTCAACATTAGCTTCCTCTGCAAGGTGAGAATGGGAGTCAGAATAGAGGGAGACCAGGGCAAGTTTCTAGCCCATTGGGCCAAATATTAGGGGATACAGTCTGCTGAGGGTGGTTTTTGTCTCAGATCCATTTGCCTGCTCACAGACATTCTTATTCTCAGCTTCGTGACACCAAGTCCACTGATCAGAAGATGACATTGCTGCATTTCTTGGCTGAAATGTGTGAAAACAGCTACCCAGAGATCCTTAAGTTCCCTGATGAGTTAACCCATGTAGAGAAGGCTAGCAGAGGTGAGGAGAGACTGGGGAGAGACTGTAAGGTGGCATGGGGGCTGGCGAGTGTCTGCTTGGAGAGGGAAGTGTAGAGATTATTTGGTTGTAGAATGCATTAAGTCTCAAGCTGATCAATACATTTGGGTCTGGAGTGATGTTGAGGGAATGAGTCCATAGTGAAAATATAAAGTAGAGAGAGGCTTCTGTGTATAAAATTGAGAAGAATGTTTAGCAGCACAATAAAAAGAAAGTCTTCTGGAGGAAAAGCACTTGTTTTTAGTCCAAGACGTCAACTCTCTTGGTTTTCCCATTCAGAAAACATAGACTTTCTTGGCAGAAGTTAAGACATCACTATCTGAGAAGAAGGCAGAGAAAATACAGCCTTCTGCTTAAGAAAAAGCTGATTCTACTACTCATTATCTCTGAGAGTGGAAGTAATCCAAAGAATTATACAAGTAGCACTTGTCCTAGCTACAAGTTTCTGTGCAAGTCTCTCTACTTCTAAACCCCATTCTTCTAACAGGCATAGGGCCAAGACAGTGGGTCCCAAGAGGCAAGAGCTCAGTTCATTCATATAAACACGCATTTGTGGACCATTTCTGATTTTTTCCAGCACTGTAGGTCTTGGGATTTGCCACATAAATTCATGGCACAATTCTGATCATCAAGGTAGATGCTTAGCGTCTTAATGGAGAGAGAAGACTTGCACACAGTAGAGAGCAATTGATAAGTGTCAGGCCAAATATTAAGAAGTAGTGAATTAAATGTAACAGAGTACCTGAAGCAATTAGGAAGAGGAAACTCACTGACTTGAAGAGTTGCTGTCCTAGGCTAAGATCCTTTCAGGGCTGTAAGATCATTTTTTCCATTGAAGCTGTAAGTTCATTGTTATCCCATCCATCTCATGCAGTCTCAGCTGAGAATTTACAGAAGAACCTGGATCTAATGAAGAAGCAGATTGCAGATGTAGAACGAGATGTTCAGAACTTCCCAGCTGCCACGGATGAAAAAGACAAGTTTGTGGAGAAAATGACTATATCCTTTCAGGGAGTATAAAGAGGGGGATAAATGGGAGATATCTGTGGGACTCAGGAGTAAGAGGATGGAACACATTTTAGTGAGACCTGTTTTGAGACTCATAGGTGATACACTCCATTCTGGGAGTGTGTAGTTGAAGTAAGACTGTAGTTTTTTGGCCCTAGTCCTTTACTCCTTGGCCTCACAGCTTTGTAAAGGATGCCCAGGAACAATACAACAAGCTGCGGATGATGCATTCTAACATGGAAACCCTCTTTAAGGAACTGGGAAGTTACTTCCTCTTTGATCCAAAGAAAATGACTGTGGAAGAATTCTTCATGGACTTAAACAATTTCAGGAATATGTTTGTGGTAAGCAAGCAAACTTTGCCTCCAAACCAAGAAGACCTGGGGGTTTTTCTCCCAGAGATTAGCTCAGTTTGCTTGATTATAATGTTTTTTTACTCATAGCAAGCAGTCAAGGAGAACCAGAAGCGACGAGAGACAGAAGAAAAGATGCGTCGAGCAAAGCTAGCCAAAGAAAAGGCAGAGAAAGAACGATTAGAGAAGCAGCAGAAGAGAGAGCAGCTGATAGATATGAATGCAGGTATGAAGAAAGAACAAGGAACAGGGAGGGGGAGAAACAGGGAGATGTTCTAGAGTTCCAGTTTGGGCAACGAAAACGGCTGATTTCGGAGCTGGATTTTTAATAACTGAGCTTTTGGCATAGTTTCTCTGATCAGTTTTGTGTTTGCCTCTCTCTGCTAGACTTCCAATTTTTTCCTCTTTTAAAATTTTTATTCTTTGTACCTTCTTAATCATACAACCTCCTCCCATTCATATTCTCTTGTTACTAGGTGACCTTGGTGCTAGTGTAACACATGCTCCTCCTTTCTGCCCACTCAGGAACGCCTCATCTCACACACAGTGCAGATCTCTGCTTACATTAATGTGTAAGATGGCCTCCTAGGCCTCTGCCAAGTCCTTTGTGGCAGCAATATCATCCTTCCCCTAGTTCCTAACTCTTGTCCTTCACCCAAGCCCCCACCCTCCTCCTCATCATAGCTTGGGAAGAGTTACAAAGCATGGATTTACAGATGGTAACACAAGCACACTTCCCAGGCAGCAGCATTCCTTTGTTGAAACATATGGCTCGAGAACTTACACACACAGACACAGACACACACAGACACGTGCACACACAGACACACACTCACAGACACAGATGCATGCGCACACACAGATACGCACACAAAGACATGCACACACACAGACATGCACACAAAGATATGCACACACAGACGCATACACACGTGCGCACACAGAGATACATGCAGACACATGCATGCACATAGATGCACACATACACACGCATACACACAGATGCATGCATACACACAGTACACACAGATGCACACACACACACACACACACATACACTTCTGCTACCAGAAACATTCCTTTGTTGAAACATATGGCCTCAATTACTGCCCCTGTTTCCTGCCTCCGCTGCTTTCCTGCTCATTTCCCTTCCTCTTCCCCTCCCCCACCTCTAACTGCTCATGTTGATGACTGCAGAAATTTAACTCTTGAATTTAAACTAAATTTAACATTTTCATTTGTCAGTGTCCAACTGAATTTACCTTACTGTCTCTTCTCCCCTCCCCCCACCCCTCTTTGGCTGTCCCTTCTAAGTGAGGGTTAGGAGTAATGTCTCTGAAATTCCAAGCCTAGTAAAAAGTTCATTCAGCTAGTTCAGAGAAACTGAGTTGTTTCTGCCCCATTGAAGCTAGGATTTTTGTTTTGTTTTTAAAGAAAGACTGTGAGTTTTCTTGGTCCTGTACCATCCTGGTTTGTTTGGGAACTGATTTTAGAGGTTTATTATTTTTTCTCTCAGGACCTTTCCCATCCTAGCACCTGTTTACTACAAACCCCCATGACAGCCTAGCTATCAGATTATAAAGGAAGAAGCAGTAAAAACCTATTTATTTTCCCTTTTCCAGCCCAAAGCCTTGTAACAAAGCTTATGCCAAGTCTCAGACCAACTAATTTCATTTGCCTTTCATCATCCCCGCTAGTGAAGCTATAAAACAAGGATCATAGAAGGTGGTTTGTCTTAATCCCATCCTCTGATCTCAGTCTGTGGACTGGAACAGAACTGGAAGCATATTTCTTAGGACATTGTAGGTACTGGGGATAGGAGCATAGATGTTACAATGAAAACAACATGGAATTGGGAATCAGAATGCTGACTCAAATCACAGCATTTTCACTACCACTATGAACCTAGGGAAGTCAGCTTCTTGAGGCTTCAGTTTTCTGATGGGTAAAATGAGGGCACCTCTGACATGTCGTCTGTCTTTAAACCCTTTGATCCTTTACCATGGGCACACAAGTGGTGTTAGGATTTGGCCCTGTCAGCAGGGGGCGCGGTGTCCCTGTGCCCTGTCATCCTGGAGCCAGCAGTGAAGCTGGAATATAGGTCAGCTGCGTTGTTCATCTTCGGCAGGCAGATGGCGCTTGGAACACTTCACCAGAGCCTTGGAAATGATAGCTGTTCCTGGGGATTTTGCAGTTTCAGGTTTCACCACCCAGGAGCTGTTGCCATGGAAACAGACCTGGGCCTTGAGCAAGGATTCTACATTAACTCCTTGTATACCTACAAGGATTGTTCAGTATATGCAAAAGGGCCAAAGTGGAATGTGGCTTCCTAAGGGGAAGGTGTCTTTAGTGGGGTGATACCTGTGTGGAAGCTGACCATTTATTTGTGCATTCTTGCCTGTCTTCCCTTTGCAGAGGGGAGCAGACCCCTGCTGCTGACATTCAAGCAGAATGCCTTGAGGGGTTGGGGGAAGGGAGTTTCAGTTCCTCTCTGCCATTTTAATCTTAGTCTCTGCCTTAAAGATCAGCTATTCTTTGTCCTGATGCTGGCTAAGAGAGGAATGAGGCTGCGGGTGGGGTATGCCGTGAAGGAAAACAGCCATATACTTGCCCTGATAACCCAAGATCCTAGTAAGGGGGAAGCAGTGCCCCTTAATTAATTAAAGAGGTATCATTGCTGAAACCTCTTATTTCAGTAACCTTAAGGTACTGTGTAAATATGCGCAACTTAGATTTTGAGGCCCTTCTGTCTTTCTACTCCCACCTGTCATTGTGGTTTAGAACTGAGGCCAAAACACAATTTATTTTCTGTGTTGTGGGAGTTGACAAAGCCCATGCTGCTTGGAATAAGAGAATGTTAGCATATGAACCAGTCACTTCATATCTTCCTTCATTTCTTTACAGAGGGTGATGAGACTGGCGTGATGGACAGTCTCTTGGAAGCCCTACAGTCAGGTGCAGCATTCCGAAGGAAGAGAGGACCTAGACAAGGTGAGCGGGGAGATTGGTAGTGATTCTGTGTGGATAGCTATGGGGTCCTTATGTTCTAGAGTTAAGGGTACAAATCCTGCACACTGGAAAAGAGTTAGCCAAGCTAATTATTTGATGAAGAGAGCTAGTATTGGCAGTCTGCGAACAAAGAGGCTACCTTACCAGAATCTCCGTCACCTAGAGAAAGTCATCTGATTATCAACACCTGGAGGTCATCTGATAACTTGGAGAAGAGCTCTGGTTTCACTTCTCCCTTCCTGGAACAGAGATCTAAAACAAGGGAGGCAGAAGCAAGGTAGTTTGTTTCTGTGTAATATGTACAATCAGAATTAGGGTGGATGAAGGGAGTGAAATGATCAGATATCTGAGAGAAGACAGGAACATATATGAGCTACTCAGAGTTTGGAGCCAGAGTGGGAGAGAGGGACTCTTGAGTCACAGGATCTCATGTCTGTGTTTGAAAGTTATCAGTTTCAGAAATAAGCTTCCTACTGCATCTTCCCTTGGGTGGGTTTAAGTGTATAACATTGAACTAAAGTACCTGAGGAAAAGAATAAAGATGAGGTGAAATATTATTCAGGTAAGGATATGAGGATGATGAATAACTAGGGAAATGGAGAGAAGCAAAGGGACCTAATCAAAAGTGGGGGATAGCCAGGGCTCCTAATCTTATTCCTCTCAGCATAGAGAAGGCACCAAGGCTATAGATGCATCACCATGTTTGATAAAGATGTTTTCTTAGGTTTGATGATGCTTTGGTATATGAGCAACTGAAACTTAAGAATGTGTTCTCTTTCTTGTAGTGGAAGGAAATGGTAACTAAAGGCTTCCTTCAGCCATAGTCCTATAATCATCAGTGACTTCCATTCTTTAGACTTTGTGAATTGACAGTCTCTACTTTCATACAATCATAGGGATCCTCACTGAATACATCTTTCATAAATCCTTAGGAAGGTTGATAGATCCCCCATTTTTTGAGAGAAATGTGACACTTAAAGCCTAGTAGACTGGTGGTCAGGAGTCCTGGGTTCTAGTGCCAACTCTACTTCTTACTAGCTGTGTTACTAAGACAAGTCACTTTATTTTCTGGGCCTCAGGTTTTCTAATTTGTAAAAGTTCTGTGACTATCTAGTTATAAGCAGTATAGGGGATGCCAAGGATTAATAAGATTCATCCTTTGAGATGACAGCTCTACATCTTCCCTCTATGGCATCTGGCCTATTCTCCCCCACCTCCACTCCCCATTATTGCCTGCTTTTTTGGCTTCATCATCTGGCTTATTGCCTTGAACAGAGGCACTGCTTATACATCTTCACAGGCTTGGTCTGTGACTGCTCATTCCCAGGGAGGCAGCTGTCCCTATTCAAAGACACCAGCAGCTCTTCTCTAGAATGTAAAGGAATGGAAAAAATCTACAGGCCTCTAGGGAGTTACCATCATACAAAGGCTCTTTATTGGGTATGGGGGGAAGTGGTCTAGGAAGGAGAAAGGGGGGCTTTCAAGGCCAGTTCATTAAAAACAGAGCCCAGGCTGCTGTGTTCTGCAGTGTTCAAAAACAATGACTTAAGTGTAGGGGGGAAGAATCTCTGTGATTGTCCTGTAGGAACTTTTTCAGGCTGATGATTGAGTCAGTTTGTGGTTTTAATGACTCAACTTTATTTCAGTGTCTGAATTGTAGCCTCTTGTACTGGTCATCTGCTCAGTGGCGCAAGAGTCAAAAGAAGAAAGAAATCCGTCCCCCTCTTCCCTTCCTCCTCTACTCTGAGACCTACTTCCTAACCCTCTCAGTTCCTAGTAGTTGGCTACAACTAAACAGAAAATGGCAGTGAAACCCCTGTATGGTCCAGAAGGGTCTCTTTTCTACCCTCAGATAAAACTAGGAGGTAGTAATGAAGTCACTTCAATGGGATTTTTCTTTTTTCCATATTTTTAGAGTATTCTGATAAAAATAAAATACCCATGGAGCAAAAATAGGACAACAGATATAATTAGGAGTTTATTAGGACATGAATGAAATTTTTAGTATAACTATGACTGTGCTATCTGTCCCAGTTTTCTCTTCCCTGGGGGAACTTATTAAAAGGCACATTTCCTTTAACTAGTTCTTATCCTGTGTTCTATAAAGCCCTTTTTTCAACTCATGAGCCCTTTTCCATCCCCAACATTGTATAGGTGCTTCTTGCTGACTTTTTCCCTTTCTTATTTTTTCTGTCTTATCAGTATTAATATTAAATAATTGTTCATATGAACAAAATTGCATAAGGGAGAAGGTTTTCATATGTTCAGTATACTTCTTTGTAACTCTGTCAAACTTTTAGTTTTCCTTGGGCTAAAATCAGCTAATGAGGGATGGGATCGGGCAGTCACTTTGGTCATGGCTATTCAAGCTACTCAGCATTATTACAATGGACAAGATGGAGTAGGAGTTAGAATATTTAGGTTATGTTGCCAAAATTGATATTAGGTTGCTGTGTGACCTTGAGCTATGCTATGTCCATTCTTAGTGCTTTAACTTCCCTAATCTTAAATGAAGAGTGTTGCAGACCCTATATTAACTTGTAGAATGACATAAGAATAGATGTTATCTAATCTACAAAGTGTCAGGAGTTCTTTTTAATATATATGTATGTTGGGAGTTGTCCTCAAACGTTTTCCTGAGCAGAGGCAGCAGTCTTATTCTGCAAAGAAAGAAAATGAGGAACAAAGCATTTCAAAATGATTCAGCATTTAAACTCTTGACTGCTACACTCCTATCTCCTATTTTGACCAGACCTATCTTCTCTAACATTAGCTGCCCAAAACCACCTGACAAAAACTAGGTTATTTAATCCCTTTGAACCTGGCCTTATTTTTCCTGATTAGAGTCAGAAATGTTACCTTACCTGTGTCCTGTTCTCCAGAGCTACAAAGAAAATGACCTCATAGGAGCATTACTTCACTGCTAGAGCTTGGCCTTAAGACAGACAGTGATGTGGTTTTTGAGCTTCTTTTCTCCCTCTTTGAGCCAGAGGGGCAAAAAAGAACTGCAAGGAAAAGGGTGACAAATAGTTCTGAGCAGTTTTGCAAATTGAAGGGGTTCCTGGAACTTCATTCAGGTGGAGAAAAGGAAATGAAAAGGGAATGTCTATAAAAAAACAACATAACTTAGTTTATTCTTCTAAGGGACTTGGTGATCTTGTCCAGTAAGTTGAAGACTCTTACAGCAACTCTTTGTAGGGAAAAAAAATACCAAAATTCTAGAGAATATTCATTATCTCTGTAAACTCCCAAAGCATTTATTCCCCACACTGCCTAGGAAGTGATAAAACTCAAGTCTAGCCAACTGGAATATTAGAAAGCTGCTATTGGGAAATATGTTTACTCTTTTAGACAGTATTTTGTGCCAGTAAGTGGAAGGGGAAAAGGAGACTTCAAGAGAAGAACTGGGGCCATGTTACATGTACACCCTACTCTGCCCACATTGGTAGTTTCTGCAAGTGAGAGGACCAGTGGGTTTGGGTGGTGATGGAGGACTGAGAGCTCAACACAGTTGGCGGCCACAGACACAAAAGGAATGGGGCTGGTACTTACTTGAGCTTTCTAGTCCAGTTTGGCTGTCCCTCAAATAAAGATTTTTCTGCTGCTCCAGAGAGAGCAGAAATTCTAGGGGTATCTTGTACATAGATTATACCAGACTCTGTACTTTTCTCAGGTTCTCTTCAGCTATTGATACCATGATCCCCTCAGCCACCCTACTGTGTTCCATCCTCCATGTTGCCTCACCCTATCCTTCCCCATTTTCCTATACATATTTCCAAATGCATGCTGTTTGTACTTAGAGGCCATGGGAAGGGACAGTAGTGACAAACATGTGTGGTTGTGAAGAGTTGCCTTTGTGTCCTAGGGGCATAAAGCCGTGAGAAACAAGCTCTGCATACCTAGGAGCCTATTGGAAGTTCCAGTGGACAGAACAGAGGGAGAGAGGGTGCTGTTTATGATTACTGGTGTTAGAATTTGGGGTGCTTCCAGTGGCAGCCTTAGGGCTGCAGCTGGAATGTCATCTTTTGGCCTCAGGTTGCTTATTATAACAAGTATCTTAAGAGTCTGTAGAAAAGGTCTATGGATAGATTTCAGGAGACACATTATATTTAGCATTTCCTTCCTTCAGTTAAAAGCATTAAAAAATATTACTCTGAGAAAGGGTTTATAGGATTTACCAGATTGCCAAAGAGGCCTGTGGCCCAAAAAATAAAGAGTAAAGAACCTCTGTTTTGTAGGATCCACCTGATGCATATTCTGTAGTCTGCAGATAACTCTGTCCATCCTGGCTTATCTTGAAATAAGATCTATAGCTTCAGGATCACATTGTTCATCATAAAATGCATGGGATGTTAGGAAGTGTAGGTTTTTTTTTTTTCCCTTGAGGGTGAAAGCAGTTAAGATAGAATCATCTGGATGCAAGGTGTGCATGTGCTAATGAAACATAGTCCTTCCTAGTACTTTTGTCTGTGGCAGGTCCTCTGCCACCTGCAGAAAACTCCTCCAGGGTATGGGGATGCTCTCCTGCCTGTGTGACTAGCTGAACACTGAGCTGGCAAAGAGTGAATTAAGCTGTGACTAAAATGGACTGAACTCTCTTATCCCTCACTCGACCATCTTGTCCTCCTTATTTCACTGAGATATTCCTCCTCTCTATTGTTGACTCATGTTTTTCCACATGCTGTCCAGAGCAGTACACACATTAGCCTAGGCCTCAGTTGATTCTCTGTCCCATAGATGGAAGGGGACAAAGAACCAGGTTTTCCCAGGACAATGTCTCACATCTATTCTCTTACAGCCAACAGGAAGGTCGGATGTGCAGCCTCCTCTTTACTCGACTCAGATCTGACAAAGAAGGATGCCATGATTTCATGTTCTGCCAAGGTGTCCAAGAGTGAGGGAAGCCGGGATGTACATGATGAAAATAAGGAATTGATTGGTCGTGCGAGCTAGGCCTGGGCTTTGCAGCAACACTGGCTGAACAGCTGAGCCCGAGGCAGCCCTGCCTTGCAGCATGAGCCTAAGGGGTCAAGTGGATTTTCCTCTATGTCAGCCAACCTTCCCTGCCTCCTTTCTCTGGCCTGCTGCTCTCTGTATAGCATTCACAGCTTTAGCTGTCTGGAGGCAAGAAGGAAAGGGCACTGTGGAAGAAGCCCTAGACACCCGCTCAGCACTGGCTGTTACATTACCAAAGCAGGGACCATCTATGCTGCCTTAACCCTAACTCTCTTTCCTTTGTTATTGTGGTACCACACCTCAGGCGGTGCCCAACCTGCTTCCTCAGTCCCTGGCTCCCAAGGGGCTCACCCCAAGGTCACACCGGCTGGATTCGTGTTCTTTCTGCTGTCTTGTGCCCTGCTGTGGCTTCTCTAGCCCTAGAAACCGCATGGGGCTCTGGAACTTTCTGGCCATATTCTTATCTCTCCTGTCATTGCTACCATTCGTGCTTTCTTCTCCCTCTCTCCATTTGCTATTGATATTTATTGTTTGTGGTGAGGTATTGGTTGCTGCTTCCAAAGAAATTAGGAGCAGCTCTTGCCCTTGTCGCACCCTAGGGAAGGACCCCTTCTCCCAGCTTCACAAAGCAAAAAGAACTGGACCACTACTATCCAGCTATGGCACAAACTAGAGCACCTGAGGAAAAGTGACCCTAGAGTCTAGGCATTGCTGGATAGGGCATCAAGACATGACATCCTCCCCACACCTGCGTCCTTTCTTATTGCCCCTCCCTCCCTTTGTCTTTTGCACTTGCCCGCCAACTGCCCTTGTTATTCTTAGGGCCTTGGCTCCTCTCCATCTGAAGTTTCAGCTGTTATATGGCTGCACAAGACCCCCATCCTCTCCAAGTCTCCAGGGAAAGGGGAGGCAGAGCCTCCTGGCTAAGAAATTGTTTTGCAAATGGATCTATTTTTGTATAAGATGTTGTTTTTTAGAAAATATACAAAAAAAAAAACCCCTCTTCCCTGTTCCCTTACCTCTCTCCCTCCTGAATGTGAGAGGTCCTGGAATTTCTTCCCTTCACTTATCCCCAGAGACTAGGACCCACCTCACTGCCCTCATCTGAATCTGTCCGATGCGGAGGTTCAAACTCCAAGCCCTAAGCAATATTCTGGATTATTAATTTCTGAGATCTGTGGGTAGCTTGGTACATTTTCCCTGACCAAACAAGGCCAGGCCAAGGAACTGAGAGGACTCAGGTACTGCTGAGTTTTTTATAAATTTAATATATTTGAAGAGCCAAATGTGCAAATGCTAACTGGGCACCACCATAGGGGAGGAGAGAGGTCCAGATTAAGAATGATCAGGGTGGGGTGGAATCATGTAAGTAGGATGTTTTGAAATCATGTGAGTAGGATGCTCCGTAGGCACTGTAACCTCACCCTACACTGGATACAATTTTGTGCCATATCCCCTAGCAAAGTAAAGCTAGAATTCCCAAATGTCAGGGATCATCCCTGCCCTCCTCACGTTCCCTTCACTCCCTTACTCATGAATAGAAAGAGGAGAGTGGGACCCTCTGAGTTTAATCCCAGGAACAGTAGTTGCTGGGACAAGAGGAAAGGATAGGAGGAAGGACCATCGGGGGAAATCTAGAGGACTCAAGGGCAGAAAGGGAATTCTGGGAATTGGGGAGGTCCAAAATCCTGAGCTTAGGATTTGGGGCAACAACAGCTGCTATGAGAACTTTTTTCAGATGCTGTGGTTATAGGGAGTACTTCCTACTCCCATTGTCCCTCCCTGCTGGCTGACACTCGGACTTTGAGCCTTTCTTTTTTAAATCACTTTTGCTAAGATGCATTTGATAAAAAAAAATAATAATAAAGGGCAAGATAGAAATCTATTTCCCTCGCCTTTTAGGCTTCTGGGACGTGTCTTTGCCTCTGACTTGTTGGGTTTATTTGTTTCAAACTGTTAATAAAGCATTGGAACGGTATTTGGTCTACTCTTCTTTGTTAGGTTTTGGCCTACTCTTTCTCCATGCCCCCAAATATACAACCTTCCCTTCCTAGTCAACTTGTGAAAAACCAAGGGCCTTCCCCCTCCTGCTGGGTCAGTAATAAACTTGTCACTAATTCATATCACCAGGTTTAAACACCTCCTATGTTCAAAGAGCACAAGTCTGGGAATGCAAATATGAAAAATGAGAATTCCTGTGCTTGAGCTTGAATTCTAATGGGAGGATGTGATGTGCACTAATCAATGTAGCACAGTGTAGATTAACAAATGAGTCTATATAAAGCTTTGAAATTTGCAGAAAAGTTTTATGTGTATGTGGACACATACTCATTTGGGTCTTAACCCTGTAAAGTGTAGTAAAGTGTCAAACTCAAATGGAAATGGATCCCTGTGAGTAGTAGCATGTTGAAGTAGAAAACAACAAATTAACGTTGTGTTGTATTTTTATTTTTTCAAACATTTCCCAATTACATTTTAATCTGGTTAGGACCACACACTTCGGACCTGGAGTTAGACACCACTGGTCTTAAATGGAGAGGCAGCTTCAGATTCAGAAAGACCTGGCTATGCTAATGGCTGGCTGAGCCTGAGTGAATTCCTTAACTTTTCAGAGTTCTAGACAACTCTTTTAGATTACAAATTGCTGAAGAGTTTATAGGTCTAGGATTTCCCTGCAGTAGTGGAATCATAGCTTATCCATCTATCAGTCTGTAAAAATATTTATTTCTTATGCTTAAATCATTCGATGGGAATTTATGGGCTCCTTGCAATCACGTAGCCCAAGGCCTGAGTACTACTGTTTTAAAATCATTTTCAGTTGGAGTTAAGGGAGGCAGCACCGAATGCTTCATTTACCAAACCTTTAAGGATCACAAGATGTTCCACAGAAGGACATTGGGGAGAGCAGGCAGGAGAAGGGAGATCAGGGAACAGCTAGGAATCTAGTTGGGCTAGACAATGGAGTCTAGAAAAGAGGAATGAATAATGGGAAATACAACTTCTAGGTAGCCAAATTGTGAAGTGTATTAAATATAAGGCTAGGGAATGTTATTTTATGCTGTGCAATCCTGAATGAGTCACTTTCCTTTATGTCTCAGTTTCCACTAAATGAAAGGATTAAACTCGATTTCTAAGATCCCTTCCAGTTCAAGATCCTATGATCCTCTGGACATTGGGTCACTTAATAAATCTGAAAGTGCCATGTAGAGCATCAAGTCTTAGGTGCTGAGGGAGAAACAAGTTTAGATAATTAGTTGCTTTCAATGAGCCTGTAGTCCACTTGGGATAAGATAGATATATAACTAATACGTTATACCTGAAATTTGGAGGAGGAGAGAGAGAGGAGGAAGTAGGACAGGGAACTGGTCCAAACCTGATTTTATCTGTATAGAAACTCCCTCTATGCAGATTGGCAGATCATCTGTAAATTAAGGTCTTAGTTGCTTGGGACATTGAGAGGTTGTGACTTCTGTGGGCATATAGCCAGTATGTTTTGGAGGAGACTTGAACCTTTATCCAGCCCAGACCTTCCTCTTTATCGTACCATTTTGCCTCTCACAAGTATATAAGAGAGTCATAAAACAAAATGCCATCTAAAGAGGTTTGTCACTTTCTGGGGGATCAGATAGAGTTTCATGGAGGAGGTTATTGCCTTTGACTCTGAAGAATGGGTAGTAATTGAACAGGCAAAAGGAGGAGGGTATTCCAGATAGAGGGGACTGATGGAGGAAAGGCATGGAGTGTCCTGGGTAGAGTGAGCTAGCTTGTTTGGAGGATAGAGTGTAGAGAACGTTGAGATGGTCAGATCTGAAAAATTATTTTGGCAGCTAGTAACTCCTAAGAACTTTATCATTAGGGCATTTAGCATCTGGGTAGAGAGCTCCTCAAAGTGACTGCTGCTGCTGTTACTGCTGCCTCCGAGGACCCTGCTGTGCCTCAGGGCCTGCACCCACCCTGGTGGCACAGACCTCTTCTTCAGACCTCCTAAGTTGTCTTAGGCTGGAAAAATGTCTCGCTCTGACCTTTCGTTGGCTCTACCGATCCAAAATTTGCTTTGAGGCAGTATTTTAAAGTTGTTTGAAGGGGAATATTGGGATAGTTTAGTTGTTTCCTGGCTTGTACTCCACCATTTTCACACCTCTTTATTTCTGGCCCTACTTTTTAGCTCATGCTTACCTCTTACTGTGCCTCACCCTTCAGTTTATACTACGGAGGGAGAGCCAAGTCAATCAACCGACAAGCATTTAATTGTTGCCCATTATGTGCCAGGCACTGTGCTAGCTGCTAGGGATAGAAATACAAAAACAGTGTCTACCTTAGAAGAGCTTGTCTTCTGCTGGGTGATTGCTACATGTTCACAGATAAGTACAAGTTGGTACAAATATAGGTACAAATAATATATAGGGATAGGTACAAAATAAATATATAGAAATGGGTGGGGCAATAACTAAGGAAATTTTTTAAAATAATATTTTTTCCTAATTACATTACATTACAAATTTTTAACATTCACTTTTTTAAAAATTGTGTTCCAATTTTTTCTTTCTCTTTTCTTTCTCTCCTCTCCCTTCCCTAAGACAGCCCTCCCCCCCAAAAAACCTTGAAAAAAATACAGTGAAAAATGGTATGCTTTGATCTGTATTCAGACTCCATCAGTTCTTTCTCTGGAGGTGGATAGCATTTTTCATAATGAGTCCTTTGGAATTGTCTTAGATCATTGTGTTGCTGAGAACAGCTACATCATTCACCATTGATCATTGTACAGTATTGCTATTACAATGAACAATGTTCTTCTGGTTCAGCTCATTTCACTTTGCATCACCTTATGTAAGTCCAGGTTTTTCTGAAATCAGGTCATCATTTATTGGGCTGGACATTTGTTTCATTCTGTCATTTTGTGGATTCTGCTGCTCTGGAATTTGTATAGAGTCATTTTTACAGGTATTTGGAGGAATTTGAGTGAGAGTTCAAATAAGTCCCTGCTTTTACTCCAACATCTTGCCTCAGTGTCCCCCTCTCCCCTCATCATTTCTTTTCATTAGTTACCTTGATATTCTGGACCTTTTGTTCTTCCAGATGAATTTTGATATTTTTTCTAGCTCTAGAAAATAATTATCAGATAATTTGATTGGTATGGCACTGAATAAGTAAATTAATATAGGTAGAATTGTCATTTTTATTATATTGACTCGGCCTACCCACGAGCAACTGATGTTTTTCCACTTACTTAGATCTGACTTTATTTGTGCTAAAAGTGTTTTGTAATTGTGTTCATATAGTCCCTGGGTTTGTTCTGGCAGATAAGACTCCCAAATATTTTATATTGTCTACCCTAGCTTTAAACCCCCTCATCATTTCTTATAGTCCAGTAGTATTCCTTTGCAATCATATACTACAACTTATTAAGTCATTTCCCAATTGACAGTCATTCCCTTAATTTCCAGTTCTTCACCACTTTAAAAAGAGCTATTATAAACAGTTTTATACAAATAGGTCCTTCCCCCTTCCACAACCCCACCCCCTTTTAAAAAAATCTCTTTGAGATGCAGACCTGGTAAAGATATTTCTGGGTTAAGGGTATGCAGTTTTATAGCCCTTTCAGCATAGTTACAAATTGTTCTCTAGAATGCTCAGATTAGTTCACAATTCCATCAACAGTGCATTAGTCTCCCAATTTCCCCGCATCCTCTCCAACATTTACAAGTTTACTTTTCTGTAATATTAGCCAGTTTGATAGATGTGAGGTGGTACCTCAGATCTGTTTTAGGTTACATTTCTCCAATCAGTTGTGATTTAGAGCATTATTTCATATGACCATAGATAGCTTTGATTTCTTCATCTGAAAACTGCCTGTTCATGTCCTTTAATCAAGTGGGCAATGACTTGTATTATAATTGACCTAGTTCTCTATATATTTTAGAAATGAAACCTTTATCTGAGACATTTTCTATAAAGAATTTCCCCAGCTTTCTGCTTTCCTTTTAGTCTTGGTTGTGTTGGTTTTGCTTGCGCCAAACTTTTAATTTAACTGAGGTAATTTTAAAAGGCCTCTTCAAGGAGAAGGCATGAACTGAGCCTCAAAAGATCCTAGGCCGTCCAGAAAGTAAAGGTGAAGGAAGAAAGCATTCTAGGCATAGAGGGACAACATGCAAAAGCATGAACATTGGAGGCCAAATGTCATTTGTATGGAGCAGCAAGGAGGCCAGTTTGATTGTGGGGTGGGGTGTATGAGGGAGAGTCAAGACCAAGGGTGGGGAACCTGTAGCCTCAAGGCCACACGTGGCCCTCTAGGTCCTCAAGTGCAGCCCTTTGAATCCAAACTTCACAGAGCAAATCTTCTTAAAGGATTTGTTCTGTAAAACTTGGACTCAGTCAAAAGGCTGCATCCAAGGATCTACAAGACCACATGTGACCTCTAGGCTGAAGGTTCCCCACCCCTGGTCAAGAGTAATAATAATCAGCTTGGAAAAGTAGCGTGAAATGCCAAGCAGAGTAATTAGTATTTTGTCCTATGGACAGTTATATGCATAGGAGTAACATGTTCAGAGTGGTGCTTTAGAAATACCAGTTTAGTGACTGGGTGGAACGTGGAGGGGGGACAATTTGAGGCAGGGAGAATAAAGAGAATTTTTTATTTTTGCAATACTACAGACAGGAGGCGATAAAGGCCTGCATTAGGGTTGTTATGGTATGGGTAGAGAAGAGGACAGATGCAAAGGAAGTTGAGGTCATGAAATACATGACTTAACAAGTGATTGAATATGGGAGGGGGCTAGTGAGAGAATAAGGAGTCCAGAATGATTCTTCAGTTGTGAACCTGGGCAACTCTAAGAAAATGAAGCAAGCAGATAGGGTAGCTTTAGGAGTAAAGATGAAGACATGTTGAGTATGAGATGCTTGCAGGACATTCAAGTAGAACTGCAGTTAGAAATAGGGGACTGGAATTCAGGAGAGATGAGGACTGGATTTGTATATCTGGGAGTTATCTTCCTGGAGATCATCACTGACACCATGAGTTCTGATAAGACCACTGAAAGAGGAGAGATGCCAGGATGCAATGGGAGACATCTATGCCAAAGGGACAGAATTACAAATAATGAAACGAAGAGAAACTGCCAGAGCAGTGTTACAGCAACTCACTGACTGTCCAGGAGGGGGTGCTCAACGGTGCCAAATATAGAACAGAGGTCAAGAATTTGAATGGAGGCAAGGCCATGGTTTAGCAACACAGCCCTGAGACCTGTGCTCTTTGCCCAGCGGAAATGAATCAGTTGCACCGTGCCCTTAACTTTGTTCTTTCCTCCACCTCCTGGTCACTGACAAATACACTCTGGATGAGCCCACCAGACTCTTGAATTCCCAGCTGTCATTGTTTGAGTTTTTTCAGATAAAAGCACAGGAAACTCCCTGCCATGATTGAAACGTGAGAGACAAAAAAAATTCTAGGTTAGGAAGTGATAGTATGTACATAGCCCTCAGATCCCCTGACCTTCCCTGTCTCGCCCCGAACAGGAAGCCTAAGATCAGGATAGTAGCCGCAGTCTGGTGCTGGGGCTACAAATAAAGCCCTTTAAATAGCCCTAGAGCCTGGATGTCTGGTCCCATCCAGACACGCGGTGTGGGGCAGCTCTTGCGGGCAAGGGTCTGTGAAATGGAATATAGCTGGTAGAGGGAAGGAGGGGCTGCTCACCCTATTTCCCTCCTCGACCCCAACAATGCTTTTGTGCGCACATACCAATCTGGGGGACCACAGCTGCCCACGCACCCATTCAAGTCTGCAGCCTTGCCAGGAATAGAACCCAGGCATCCAAAACCCGCAGAACCGCCTTCATCTCCTGCCCAGCTGTCAGGAGCCAAATCCAGGCTCCCACCCTAGTTCTACACTCCGCCCACCCTGGGCAATTGCTCCCAGAAACCCAGTGAGAAGGTTGAGTTTCCATGACAACGCACTTAGGGTGCTGGGAAGGGTGAGATGGGACCGAGAGCAAAGTACGGAAAGGGGGGAGCATTCCTCCCTGCTGGTGGGGTAGCCCAGCTTTCCCTCCTATGATTGCATTCGTCTCTGTCTCCCCTCCCCCTCCTTCCCTCCCTCTCGGTGTTTTTGCCGCATCTCAGGCAGCAACCACCTCGGAATCCAAATGTTGCTACGGGGAGAACTAAAGAGAGAAGGGGAAAGAGGGAGGGAGGGGGAGCGGGGGAGAAACTGAGATTGGTAGAAAAAGGAGAGAGGGAGAGAGAGGAGAGTGAATGGAAAAAAACCAGGAGGCAGAAGCTGGGGGGTGGGGCGCAGCAAAGAGCTAGCTGTCTGTGTCTGGGTGATGTACATTTCCTGCGGATGCTTCAGTCCTATCGGGTCTGGGCAGGGGGATCCTCCACCACAGTGGGAGGTGGTTGCAGAGTTATGGAGGGGAAAGTGTGTGCGTGCGTGTGTGTGCGTGTGTGTGTGTGTGTGTGTGTGTGCGCAGTGGGTATGGGGCTGGCTTTGCCAATCGGGAAACTGCAGTAAAGGCTGCCCGACCCTGCGGACAGGGAGGGAGGCTAGGTTCAAGCCCCCTTGCCTCCTAGCCCCTCCGACGCTGCTGCAGTCACTGATGCTGAGTAACTCCGCCCTGCTCCCTGGGAAGCAGCCATATTAGAGCCAGGGATTTATTTTTAGCGGAGAGTGGGCGGGGGTTGAGGAAACACCACCTCCCTTTTCGATTTCCCCTTTCCCTTCCCCCTTCTTTCAGTCGACTTCTAGCTCTAACACTCGTGGCTTGCTGGCCAGTCAGCTCCAGTCCCCTCCCCCCATGCCTCTTCTTTTGCCTAGATACCGGTGCTAGGAGATGTAACCGAGAGGCACGGCCACAAATATACCACCCCACACCTAATTACACATCCACCATGACGCATATCCACACAAAATCGCAAGCAGACACTCACAACCACACCCAATTACACACATCACCACTAATACACTCAAGTGCACAATCACACAGCCACATCTAGTCACACATAATCCAACAACCCCATGGTCCACACACAGAAACACCCTCTTCTCAACCCAGGCTCCCCAGGTGTCCCCATCTGCAGGCTCCCTTACTGACCATCTCTTCTTGCATTGAAACACGAGGACCAAACGGTTCAGAAGAAACCATTTTATTATTTTTCCCAAAGAAAAAGCTATATAAATATTAGAGTATAAAACTTGCGTGTATGCGGGGGAGGAGCGCTACGTGGCTATTCGAGGGAAGCTTCTACAGAAGGGGCACAGAGGTCAGTACTGGGAAAGAGATTGGGCTGGGGCGGGGAGCTGCAGCGCACAGACACAGCGTAAAGCACAGCACTTCGGGAAGGAGCGGGAGCAGCTGGAGACAAAGCCCCAGTGCTGCTGTCCGCTGTCACCACAAAAGCAAGCACACGGCACTAGCTACACACGGGCTACTCTACACCAGCTCAAAGGTTGCGGTCAGGGTCACTACTCACTACACTAAAGAGTGGTGAAATGTGGGAGGGTCTCCTCTGTGTAAACAGGACTAGGACAGCCCCCATCGGGCCAGGGTCAGGACAATCTGAAGGTGGAGATCTAAGCAGTGGGAAACATTACCCAGGCTCCAGGAAATTCTGGAAAAGGGTAGGGAGTGGCAAAGTAGAATAAATGGCACCTTAGAGGGCTAGGAAATATGAAGTTCATGGGGAGCTACAGGAGAGCCCCTCCTACCCTGACCATCTGTCTCTCTGCTTCTGGGTCTCTTTCCTAGTGTTTGGGGATAGAGAACATGATATCTGACCATCATGCAGAAACTTGGGGAGGGGGGAGTGTGTGGTTTCCTGTACTGGTCAAACTGCCCTGGAACTGGCCTACACTGACCCTTTCTGCTTTTCCTGATAAATAAGAGAGTATTCATATCCCTGGGTTGCCTATGGCAACTTTGTCTATGTCCAGATGACCTAGCCTGAATTACCTCCCCCCCAACTCTCCCTCTTACATGAGACCACACACATATTTCCCCATGTACATATATACCAGGCCCAGGAGCTCAATCTCACTTTGATGCCATTTGGCTCACTTTAAATCTCCTATGGGCAAAGTGACAATGCCCAGAGCCAGAAGCCTGAGGCTCTGTATCCAGGGGACTAGGTCCAACTCAGAGCTCTCTTGTCCACAGGGCACTTGACGCTTAGACAGTTCTAGAATATGGGGGCTTGATTAGTTCAGGGAGCCCAACTAGTAACTTGTGGGAGCCTACTTCAAGATCCTGACCAAAAATTTGTCTTTCTTTCTAGTGGAAAGGTACCCCCCCCTCCCTATACCCTCCCTATGATCCCACCATGCCATGCTATTTCCCAACATGCAATGGATTCTTTTGCTGAGGGGTAGAGAAAGAATAGGAGATAGGAACTCTGAAGAGAACGGTCCCATAACTCAACCCTGGTCCCTGTTTACTGGGGCCTTGGGCAGAGGCTGAGGGTGGAAAATTTTCTCCAAACCCAGTCCATATAAAAGTAGAGAAGTGAAAATATTTGAAGTTAGTTTAGAAAGTGGGAGTCAGAGGTCGCTGTGCTCCCACAACTCTTCACAGGTATGAGGTGAGCACAGTTCTGCCCCCACTCCCCAGATCTTAAGGCCACTCAGCCTAAGGTCTCATAATACCCATAATACCCAAAAGAAGAGCGGGGGAGCTTAGAGGTTTGGGATTGGGAAACAGAGTCAACCTAACTGATGATGGGGGGGAATGTATGGGAGGACAAAATGTAACTGGGGCTTCTAAGCTAGGGATGGAGGAAAGGAGGGGACTTATATATGAATCTCTGTATCTGTACTGTTCCCATGGGCACAGCATTTTTATTGGGGACTCCTGGCAGTACCCCCTTTGCATATTCAATCCCTTTGGAGGCACAGAAGAGGGTATTCACAGGGCACTTATTTGTGTTTCCCAAGAGGGAGGGGTCACCATAGCCCCCACTAGCAGCCTGAGGGTGATTCCCTAGATTATGGGGGTTCAGGGAACTGGAGAAAGGCTGGCTTGGTGGGAGGGGTTTGCCCTGTGGCCCTGTGCTTGGGACCTAATGCTGACCCTACTTCTTCTCCTTCTTGCCAGATTTCTTCTTATTTCCATTGCCACCTGCAGGGGCCTTGCCATCTCTCTTCCCAGCAGCATTGGCCAAGGTGGCAGTGCTGCCTGGGATGTATACGTTTTGCCTATAGTCAGGCACATGCTGCAATGTGAACTGGGGCCCGTAGCGGGCACTTAGCCCCATGGTGCCTGCCCCACCGCCAAGGGTCGAACTTCCATCAGCAGCTTCTGAAGAGAGAAAAGGAAGAATCAGAATGTGATTGAGGGAGCCCCTGGGACCTTCCAATCCAGTTCTGCTGACTGCCCCCAACCCACACTCCAAGTCACTGGATTGGATTCATTTTTAAAATGAGAGGGCTGGACTAGATTATTAGGAGAGACATATATCTATCACAAAGAAGAGAGTGTTGGACTTGGAGCCAGACCTGGGTTTATCTGCAGGTAAATGTAGTGGATAGGGCCTGGAATCAGGAAGACCTGAATTCAAATTTGCACTCAGGTACTTACTACCCTGTGCAACCTTGAACAAATCACTTAACCTCTGTCTTCCTCAGTTTCCTCAAATGTAAAATGGTGATAAATATAGCAGCACTTAACTCTCAAAGTTGTTGTGAAAGGTAAAATTAAGTAATATGTGTAAAGCTCTTAATAAACCCCCCTGGCACTAGTAAGTGCTCTATAAATCCTTATTTCCTCTCTTTCTTAATTCTGATATCTCCCCTCAAGAGATTATGAAATTATGGGAGAACAGAGCCTAGGAGTCCTAACTCTCACATCGTTCCAGTTTACTCCCCCTGGTTCCACTGGTAACTTTTGAGTCTCCCAGTGCTGTGAAGGTTAAAAGAATAGAAAAGGCTGGCCAAAGAAGTGGGGAGGTGGAAGGAGAGAGCCTCACTTAGCAACCTCCTCTCCTCCCAAACATGAGAGGGGATAAGGATAGTGACTAAGGCTGGAGAGGTTGAGTAATCCTGGGACACCGACCAGGGATTGGGAAATAAAGACAAGAGAAGTTTCGAGAAGGAACCTGCTCCAAATGAGGAGGCAATGGAGACATTCCTTGTCCCTTTTCCCTCCAGTTTCTGTTCATTATTCTCTGAGCCTCAGGTTTGGAAAACCCTTTTAAGTTTATGAACACTCTGCCCCTCCCCCCCATCCTTCTGAAGAATAGAGAAATGTCTGGGAAAAGCTAGCTGCACTCTTTCTTTCCTTAAGATGGCCCCCTCTGTCTTCCTTTCACCCCCTTCCTCTTTTCCTTTCATTCTGACATTTCTTGGTTTTTCCTAATTAGCTCAGCCTGGGAGCCTAGCCTGGCCCCCTAGCTCTACCTCCTTCCTATGTCCCCTCCAGGAGCCTCTTCCAGTCTTGGAATGTGTGTGTGGTGGTGGAGTTTGGGGGAGGGGAGGGTTTGGCAATACATAGCAAACTGAACTGTGCTTCTCCGAAGGGCCAAATCTCCAGAGAGGTTTATGACATAGAGAAGCCAGAGAAAAAGAGAGAGAGACAGAGACACAGAGAAAGACAGAGAGACAGGGAGAGTAAGACACACACGCGCGGGTGCGCGCGCGCACACACACATATATACACACACACACACACACACACACACACAGATTAGAAAGCCAGAAAGAAAGAGACAGAGACTTCTATCCATCCAGAGAGATAGACAGAGATAGGCAGAGACAGAGCGAAACAGAAACAGGCAAATGGAGACAGACACAAATAGTGAAAGCCAAAGAAGAAACACAAGGAGAGACAGACCTAAGGAAATGGTTACACTGAAGGTAGGATCTGAGTTGGGGGAGGGGTATAATGACAACCCTACCCTACTTTGGAATCTTAACAGTCTTTCAGTGATCCCTCTTCTTACCTCCCCGAAAGGTCCATTGTGGGCAAGGAGTAAGCAGCCTTACTTTATAAGAGAGGAAACTGAGACACATGGAATAATAGAAAGAACCCTGGATTTTAGTCAGAAGTTCTGGATTTGAACCCTGACTGCTAAGTGTTAACTGTGTGACTCTGGGCAAGTCATTTCACCTCCATTTCCTTATCAAGAAAATGAGGAGGTTGGAATTGATCTTGAAAACCCAATATTCAGCAATTCTTAACAATGTATGGGTGTGTGTGTGTGTGTGTGTGTGTGTGTGTGTGTGTGTGTTGAGGGTGGGAAGTGCCAGTGGAAAAACTGCACTTAGGATTGTAAACATTTTACCCTCAGTCCCCCACAAGCTTCAGTCTGTTTTCCCGGATCCCAGATCCCAGCCTGGGACCTGCTCTTCCCTTCAGTCCAACTGTACTGACCATGGGACATTCAATAAGTCATCTGGAGACTCTGGGTCAGGACTGGTAATGAGGTGCAAACCGCAACCTCCCGACTACCTCCACTCCACTAACCCTTCTGTTTATTTAAAAAGTCTCCAAAGTGTAAACTCCTTCTCCTTTTCCCCAGCTCTATGGACTTGGCCTCCAGCTCCTGGAAGCTCTGAGTCTGGGGAAAATGGGCATTAGAGCAAGAGCCTGACCCTCTCCCCTACCACACCCTTCTCCCCTGAGGGCTCTAAACTCACATGGGTCATGGCCCTGGGAGGCTGCAAGGTTATAGGGCCCTGACAGGAGACAGAAGCTTTCCCTGGCCCTGGGCCCCAGCTCTGAATTTAGCCCTGACCCTTATTCCAATGGGAATTGAGGGCGAGTGTGCTTGCTCATGAATGCCAATTCCATCTCCATTAAAAGTGAACAGGATATTCTTTGCCTGTGGAGTCTTTGACCATAGTAGCTATATATACCTGACCAATCTGACCATAACAGCTATATATACTTGACCACAGACTTTCTAACTTGGTCCATGAACTGCACACCTCTCCCAAATCCAGCCACATCTTCAATCTCCTTAACCAGAATTTTCCTACACCTTGGATACATTTGCCTCCACCAAACTCTGAAGTATTGAGGCGTAAAGAAAAGGGCACTGGATTTGATATTAATGAACTTCATATTAATGAACTTCAGTTCAAATCTTAGTTCTGCCAAATGCTAAATGTCTAGAATTGGACAAGTCATTTAATTTATACGACTCTCAATTTCCTCATCTATAATATTAATAATTAGCATTTATATAGCACTTTGGGGTTTGCAAAGCCCTACTCATCCAACTGTAAAAGAAAGGGGTTGGACTAGAGATAATCTTTAAGGCTCTTTTCCAACTCTAAATTTCATGATCTTTGCCATACCCTCTTCCCTAGGAACCAACCTCCCCCACTGAGCTTTACTTAGATTAGAAGGGGTCAAACAAGGGATTTGCTGAAGCCAGCTTAAACATTATGTTCTCCTGTGAGTTGATTGTTAAATTTTGAGTGTGAGCATTTCATTGTTCAGTTGCTTCCAACCATATCCAATTCTCCCTGCTCCTGTTGTGGGGTTTTCTTGGCAAAGATACTGGAATGATGCCATTTTCTTCTCCAATTCATTTTACAGATGAGGAATTGAGGTAAACAGGGTGAAGTGACCTACTCAAGGTCACACAGCTAGTATGGACACCAGATTTGAAGTCGCCAAGATGAGTCTTCCTGACTTCTCCCAGGAGCTTTATCTACTGAACCATTTAGCTGCTCATGAGTATTTATTCCCAGGCGATTGGCAAACACTACAAAGCAGGGATTGATTTATTGTTCTGTTGATGGTCTACTCTAGATTTTAAGAAAGTGAAGAAGAAAATGTTAATAAGATTAAACTGTAAAATATGTCTTGGAGACACTTTCCCTCCTTCCCTCTCCCTCTCCCAAATCCAGTTGTTAAACATTTACCAGCACATCCGTGGAAAGTTGTTAGAAAAGACAGTGATGGTTCTCGTCCTATCTCAAAGGAGAGAGGCATGGGGCATGGTTGAGATAGAGGTAGTCATGGAACCAAGGCATGGCATGACTGCCAGTCTCATTTTCTATACACTAGGACTCCAGAAAGCCCTGCCAAGTACTATCAACACTATATGTGTCTGTAGCCTGACTCAGATATAGATCATAGATAATGGAACTGAGAGGTAAAATGGACCTTAGTGGCCACTGAGTCTTATCTTCTTATTTTAGAGATGAGAAAACTGACACAGAAAAAAGTTAAGTCAAGTATCGCCCAACTAGTAATTGTTTAAGGTAGAATTTAAACTAAGGTCTACCTGATAACAAGTCCTCCCTTTCTCACCTTGGGATCTGGTTTTGAGACCCCAGATCCCCAAGATGCTAATTTCCATTCAAAGGCATCATTCTGTGATTATAACCAATGCCTCCCTCCCATTTTATTTTGTTTCCTCTCCCTTTCTTCTTCCCCTCCTTTCCCTCCCCGCCCCCCAGCAACTCACCATTGGCAGAAGCCAGGATCATAGCCTGAAGCATCTCTGTGTCAAATTGATTGTTGGGCCAGGTGCCTCCTTCATCACCATTCTGGGAGCTAGAGGGAGATGGACAGATAGTGAACATTGACTCTGCCTTGGGATTCTTTCTCCCTATGCTGGTTCCAGCCTGAAATCTTTCCATTCCACCCTATGGAATATGACCCCACTATATACATATATGCATATGTATGTGTGTGTATGTATATGTTTGGGATCTGCCTTTTTATGGTCAGGGGACACATACCTTTGCCTAAAGAAAAGTGGTAGACTATGTGAAGGTGATGGAATATGACCATTCTATTAAAAAAAATATAGATGTGGGGAATTTAAAAAAACAGGAGAAGACATGGAAAAATATGGGAAACATGGAGTGATTTAGAGCAGACAGCTTAATCAGGAGAAAATATACACAGTAACTTCAATAGTATGAGTAAAAACAAAGTGAAAGGAAAACAAGGTGAAAGGACAGCTGAACCCAGATTAAGGACAATAATGCATCATCTTAAGCACTGACTCCATGTGAAAAATTGTGAAATACACCTTCTTCCTCTCAGTATCAAAGGTGAGGACTATGGGTACTCAATACTGTTTTTGCATCAAAAATGGTCCCTGTGTCGAATGGTTTTCCTTAACTATATTTCTTTGTGAAAATGGAGGGTTCATTCAGGTGGATGAGGGGAAATATCTGGTATATGAAACAAAAGGCAGCAAAATTTTTAAAGAGGTAGTAAAAATATGGGTTTGTCTATTATAATGGACTTTCAGGGACCAGAGAAGGCATCTTTCCCCTCCCTCCTTCACTATTGTCTGACAAAGTTTTCCATTCAGTGAGGACCAAAAAACCTTGAAGTACTAACACCACTTTTTTTCCCTGATGTATTGATAGGTTTACTGATTTATTTTCCTCTTCTTTTTTCTTTGTGGTTGGGATAGCTCTCAGGAAGGGTGAGAGGTAGAGCTAGAGGAGGAAATTTAGGCAATATGAATACAGAAGGGATCAATAAAATTTATTTATTAAAAATAAAAATACTTCCCCCAGACATAACACGTTACTTTTATTCATGCTTTAAGGATAAATGACTACTAGTAGAGTGGTTTTTGAGAGTCTATTTGGATTATGAAAGATAGGAGACAGAGGAGGGCCCTGAGCCCCTGCAGAGGCAGGCAGCAGAGGTCTTAGAGAGGTTTTCTAGATTACTTGTTGCAGAAAAATCCCCAAAATAAGAAATTGGGGTTGCCAAATGCAAATTTCACCTCTTTCATTCTAACATCCTCCCATCTGAGTTCTTTCAGATGTATGGTACATAAGAAGGAAGACTGAACTGCAAAGCAAGAGAGAGGCCTGTGTCCTTCGGTAACAGGAGACTGGTCTATATATGCCACTAAAGTTTGTGACTTTGATGGAAGGGAAGAGAAAGGAAATACAATTTATATAGTGTCTACTGTGTGCCAAGCACTGTGCTACGTGCTTTTCACAAATCTTGTCTCACTTAATTACAAAGAGCAAGCCACTTTTCCATCTCTGGGTCTGTTTCCTTACTATAAGAATGAGACTGCTGGCTCAGGTGGTCTCTAAGGTCTCTTCTAGCCCTTGTATTTCCTGACATTTCATCATTTTGCTGAAGGCTAGGACTACTAATGGCCCTACTTGATCAATGAATGGAGGTTCTGAACACAATCCTCATATCCCCACAACTGCTGTAAACACATACACATACATTTTGCCTGCTGATATTAAAAGGGAAAATAACAAGACAAGGGGTGGAAAGACAGACTTCAGATTTCTCTGACCTCTTGCCTAGGACTCAAGGCTTTAGAACTCAAGCCTTTTCCCTCTTCCTTCCCTGAAGGTGAGCACATCTCCTTTATGGCTACATGACTGAATTTCTACAACCACTTTATACCCCATTCTCCTCCTGGGTTTTTCTTAGCAGACCCTGCGATATCTGGCAGAGAGTATCGATGGTTCCAGGGGGCTAAGCCTCAGGGAGAAGGAGTCCAGGCAGAACTGACTGAAACTAAAGAGGATGAAAGGGGAAGCTGGTGGAGTGGGGAATGGCACCAAAGAATAGTCCATTCAGATGCTAGAGAGATATGGGAGTGGTGGTGGTGGGATAACAGTTGTGAGGTGAAGGAAGGAGAGCAAACGATAGAGTTGGGCAGGATGCTAGGGGCTGAGCATGCCACAAGATTTCAAAGGAAGTGGTTCGAGGCAGGCAGCCAGGGAGCCGGGAAGCCAGCCAGCTCTTTGGAGTGAAGGCCTGGGGATGAGGGAGAGGGGGAAGCTTTGGGACTTGGGAAGGAAGAGTCCTGTTATTGGCCATTTAACCCAATTTGGTCCTAGTTCTGTGAGATGTTAGGGAAAAGGGTAAGGAAGTACCTATTTCCCTTGAAGCTGGAGGTCTGAGAACAACTTCAGGGGCAGAAGGGCAGTATTGGAGGAACAGTGGAGCACAGACAGTGGGGGAGCTTTGCCAAAATGGGACTAGGGATTAGGATGATTTAACAAAAGCTGGGGCAGAGTGGGCAGAGTGAGGAGAGTACCAGACCTGGAGTCAGGAGGGCCTGACCTCAGATACTTAAAACCTCTGACCTCAGATACTTAAAACTTACTAGCTGTATGACCTTGGGTAAGTGACTCAACCCCAATTGTCCTTGCCTTCCCCTTCCAAAAAAAAAAACAACCCAACCCTCTCCACAAGAAGGAATTTTATATTCAGAGTAGACACCTCAGAGTTTAGAGTTTTCTGTGTTAAAATGTATATCTGGAGTTTTAAGCTAAAATATAAATATAGAGATTTTCTTGTTTAATGAAGAAGTCTATGGAAGTTGCTTTGAAATGCAAAAGCTATGTGGTATAGGGGAAGAAATAGTGAGTTTTGAGTCAAAGCATCTGTGTTTGAGGGCCTGCTCTATCATTTATTAGCAGTGTGACCTTGGGTAATTCACTTAACCTCTCTGTAAAACCAGAGGGTTGAACTAAATGACTTCTAAGATCCTCTTCATCTCTAAATCTATAATCCTGCACAAAATCAGGGAATATAAGAAGAGGTTAGCAGAACTGAAACAATAAACTTCAAAAAATACACAAAATATCTCAGATGCTGTTTTTTTCCCTTCAAAAATTAAACCATAAGCTAAAAATTAACCAAAAAGGAGAGAGGAAAACTAAATGTTGTTTAAGTCATAAAGGAAATCCATCTTACTCAATCTTATAGTAAAGAGTATGGAACTAGCAATGGATCAGTATGATGATTTCCATGAGAAGGAAAGATAACCAGGGTCTTAGGAGTGAGAGTTGTCTGGAAGATGGGTTTGGAATCAAGGGACAGAGAACTCCCATATGTAGGGAATGGGAAAGAGCTGAATTGGGAATCTTAGTATATCAGCTGATAGACCTTGGAATTATATATTCTACCCCTTTTCATTTCATAGATGGGGAAACTGAGGCCCAGTGACTGGAAGGGACTTGCTCACAGTCACACACACGTTATATGTATATATATGTATGCACATACATGTGTGTGCATACACACATATATACATATGTGTATACATATATACATATATTTATAGTGGAAATACAGAGGCTGGAACAGTAACTATTTCACAGGCCAAAGAGAAAAGTATGGAAAAATCAGAAGTAATGGGTGAGTTTTCAGGTATCAGAAAAGAATGAAGGACTAATAGGGATCAATAATAGACAGAACCCAGACAGATTAGTTGGATCATCTTAAACCTTAGATGTCACTTGTAGTGACAGTGATAGCAATGGATGCTTTAAACCTGAACTCAGCTAGCTGAACAGTGTAAAACTGTACTGTTGCTTTCAGCTGTATAAAGTTGGCAGCATTTCTACCTTTGATAGACCTTAAGTATAATGATGTAATGGATGAAGAGATGGTCTCCAGTTCAAGAAGACCTGGGTTCATGTTCCAACTCTGACACATATTAGTTGTGTGGCCATAGACAAGTCATTTAACACTGGAGGCAATTCTCTGAGACTATAACTTTCAGAGAAGATGTCAATGGGCATGGGTAGAGGGCATTTCCTATGAAAATGAAACCATATATCTAGTCCCTAATCTTATATAGATGGTAGCCTAAATTGCCTTCCACTCTAGGAAAGTTTCATTGTCTACACAAAACTAGTTATGCTAAAACAGAGTGGGGAGTAGAAGAAATACCAAGTGAAGTTGGAAAGGATCCAGGATGAGGCTTTTTATGGGGGGAAATCTCCCCCCAACCTCTTCTCTTTTTTTTAATCCCTGGCAGCTCAGAAAACTTTTGATCATCTAGAATGGGAGTTAACCATTTTTTTTTTTGAAAGTCTGGTAAAGCCTGTGGACCTCTGCTCAAGAGAAATATTTTTAAATGCATAATGTAAAATACACAGGATTGCAAAGGAAACCATTATATTGAAATACAACTATTACACTATTAAAAAATCCAAGTTCACAACCTTAGTTAAGAGCCCCCAATCTAGAGACTGAGAAGAGGATCTTGCCCAAAAGGATGAAGTTAGTGTGTGATTTCAGCCCAGGTCTTCTGACTCCAATACCAAACTGTCTCCATCATCTGATAGAATTGGGATTCAATGAGGTTTGACCAATAATGAAACCCTAGGAGCAGAGCCTACCTCTCCATACTGCCACTCCCTAGGACTTGGGACTTTCATCTAAGTTAAGCATAGCTAGTATGGGAATGAAGTTAGCCGGGCATAGACACATTATATTGATTGTTATTGTTATTTGAATCTCTTTTAACAAAGTGCTTTGGGTTCTCTGTGTCCAGGGAGCATCAATGACTACTGTGGGAAATTCTGTACTATTGCAGTGGGGAGGCAAAATTGCCAAAAAAAGAAAAGAATCAGCCCAGACTTGCTCCTGGAGGGCCTTTAAGGGTGGTGGTATTGGGGAAAGGGTAGAAGAAGGCCAGAAAAGTCAGAGAAGACAACTTGTCTCTTTTACATACATACACATATATATATATATTATATATATATATATATATATATATATGTTATGTAGGTACTCTAGCCCACTGATTTTAAATTCGATACTTTGCATTGAGCTCCAGGAGCTTGAGTGGGATTCCATTATATCTAAAGCTTCTTCTCTATTCTGAGTTTTAGTTGACACAGTAATTCTTTTCCCCTGTGGGGTTCTCTCTTACTGCATCCTTTTCTTTCCCTCAGTCCCATCTCAGAATAGTTCCCACCCCTTATTGGGGAGATACCCATAAGCTCTCACCAGGGGGCCCTGGAGCAGTCCCCAAGATCAGAGAAAATCTCAAACTTTCTGGCTGAGATTTAGTGGGGATAGGATTCCCTACCCCCACAGTGAACACATGTATACACACACACACACATACACATTGCTTCAAGCAGGCTGACTTCAGACAGACAATGGGATAAGTGATCAGAGACAGAATATGAGAGATAAGGAAATGAAATACAGCATATGACAATGTGCATATTTGTTTCAGTACATGTGAGAAAGAGGCCGACACATACAGACACAGTAGTGGAGAGAGGTGTTTTGGGAAACAGATCCATCAAAAAAGCCCAGCACATGGATAAGTAGAGATTGAGAAAAAGACAAACAGGGAAACACAGAGAAATAGACCAAGGCAGAGAAACAGGGATAAAACAGAAAATGGAAAGGCAGATGATAATTGGGGACACACACACACACACACACCAGGAAGAATTTGCTTTTTATCTTCTCAACACTGATGCTGCACTTCTCCTCTCAAAAGGATACTTCCCATTACCCTTCACAGAGCTCTACCTTTCAGTCTCTGCAGTGTTTCCTCCTCTATGGCTGCCCATCCTCCTGCCCTTCCCCCACTGCTCTGTGTTTCTAGGAGAAGCCAGCTGCCTGTTGCTGGAGTCTGCTGTTTTTCTGAGTTCTGCCTGAGATGGAGGGTCAGAATGGGAGTTGATTCCTAGCCAAAATCTTGGAATTAGGGGAGGGGAACACAATGACCCTCCCTCTTTTTACCCAAAAGGTGGATATGCTCTGAATCCCTCCACAGAGGTTAGAGTCAAGAAGGGATTCCCCCCACCCCAATCAATGACAATATGGGGTTAGGGAAAAGGCAAATGAACAGAAAAGAGACCAAGGTAGAAGAAGCCTCTCTGGGTCAGCTCTCAGGCTGACAGACTGTTTCCATTATCTGGGAAGTGTGTGTGTGTGTGTGTGTGTGTGTGTGTGTGTGTGTGTGTGTGTGTGTGTGTGGAGGAGGGGAGGAGTTCCACTCAAATCCCATTTTAATACCATCCTGGAAGTTTACTACTGATGAAACTCACAGGCTCTCCAGGGTGTTTTCTAAGGAATGGGAGGGAGGAATTAATGTAAAAAAAAAAATAGTCTAAAAGGGTCCAGGCATGTCTCCTCTCCCTCTGGGTTCAGGAGCTAAATGTTCCAAGCAGATGTTGGAGTCCCAGGATTCTCTTGAAATTGGGGTGTAGGGGGTGTAGAGAGGGGAAAGGGGAGAATTATTTGTATTTTGCCCCAAACTTTAGACTTCACCCTTCCCGCATTTAAAGGGAAGAATTTTTAGAGGAAAGGAAGAAAATAGTAGAATCACCTACCCACTGGTGCCAGGTCTCTGGGCCTGAGAGAAACGCCAGTCCGTGTTGGGTGGAGCTTGCTGCAGAGGAAACAAAAAGAGACATGTTTGAGTGAGGCTGAAGAGATTCAGTGGCCAGCCTCAGGCACATGGCAGGGAAAGTGATGGGAGCAAATGAGCTCCTGAGGAAGGAAGAGGAGAAAGGGAAATCAGAGGGATTGGGGGAGGGAGAACTAGGGGAAAAAACTGGAGTTTAGGAGAATCAAGGTTCCCAAAGAGAAATAAATACTGGAATGCTGAGACTTAAGGTGAAAGGGCCAAGATATATTGAGCAAGGAAAGAAATCTTTCTTAGAGAATAAACCCATCCCACTCCTTCCTCCCAAGCTCCTGTTTCTGCACCAGGCAGACAACAAAAACAGAGCCACCAGAGAAGGTTTGAGAATGTTATTTGGTTCAGAGAAGCAGCAAACTTTTTCTGTGGAAGGAAATGGAAGGCATGGTATGCAGAGTATAGTAAAGAGGACCCTAACTGAGTAGCCATAAGCCTGGAAAGCTCAGCCTCAATACTGTAACATCTTCTCCTTTACACATGATTAAATACCAGGTTCTGTTGTTCCCTGTTCAAATGCATATCTCTCATTGCCAACTACATTGTTAATTTAGGAGACAAGCCAGAGATTCAGCTTTGTAAAGACACCCCCAGGGCCAAGGGGACCTCCTACCCACGTGCTCCATCCTAGTGGACAATGGCCACTTTGCTACAATGGATACAAAAAGAACAAGGATGTTCTGTCCTGAGTGGCGTGGGCCACTAGGACTATGACCTCCAGGAAATCAACTTTCACAGGACTTAAGCCCACTCCCCTCTCTCTTCCTTTTTCCCCTCAACCCTACATTCATGATCACTGCTATTTGCAGCTATAGGACTCAGGGGATCCATTTCAAATGAAATGAAAGATTAAACTATTATCTACTTCCTTGATCACTATGGTCCTGTCCCACCCCCTTACCTCATTATGAAGAAAACTTGCAAGGAATATGTCATTACCATAATAACAGCTTCAACTTATAATAGCACTTCAAAATTTATAAAGCACTTCATTTACATTTTCTCTTCTGATTCTGACAACTCTACGTAGACAGTACAGGTATTATTATCTCAATTTTGCAGATATATTCAGGAAAGGAAGTGGACCAGTCATGAAGAAAGACAAGGATTAGCAAATGTTCTGCCCTGTTGCCCCTAAAATGACAAGAGATCTGGAGCAGGAGTTCCTAACCTCTTTTTTGTGCATATACTGGACCACATTGGCAGTATGGGGAGGGCTATGGATTCCCTTCCCAGAATGCTGTTTAAAAAAACATATTAAATTTTATTGATAGGTTAATAAAAATAAAAGTAATTTTCCCATCCAAGGTTATGACTCCTTGAAATCCATCCCATGGAACCCTTTGGGGAAGGAGACCCTAGATGTCAGTTTTAAATTACCCATGATCCAGAGGAAGATTCCCAATATACTGAATAGAGAAACTGAAAGAAGAGACAAGACAAGAAGAGCTGCACAGAATGAGAAAGTATGAGCAGGTTTCTATCTGTACTGTTGGAGGAAACACCTGAATCAATACAATTCATTTAAAATAGAAAAGTAATGTACAGAAACTCAGAGGAATTAAGTATCTGGCCCAAAAGGATATAGTTAGTACGTGTTACAACCTGGATTTCAGCCCAGGTCTTCCAACTCCCATACCACACTGCTTCATAAAACTGCTCTCACCAAACTCCTTGTTACTTCCTTCTCACCTCATGGCCTCTGGAAATAGTAACTGATTTTCCTGATTGCTCCTGGGAGGAGAAATGGTGTCTTTCATGCTCCTGATTGCATTTCTCCAGGAAAAAGGAAAGTCAGAACTGGGAAGTGATTCACATTTGAACACAGGGTAACTGGGCAGAACAGGTAGCTGAACTAAGGACTCTAGAATCCCAAGCCTAGGCTCAGGGGGAATCCCCCTATTTTATGATGAAAGTTCCATCACCTTTCTGAGGATTGTGGTAGGGGTGAAGGTAGGGGGTTAGCAAATTCCTCAGCCTAAAGATGATGGAGAGAGTCTAGTTCAAGACTACAGAGAATCAGGAGAGTCAGGCTCCCCTCTTGCTTCTGCTTCTAGTTGTATGACCTGGGACAACTAATTTCTCCTCTCTGGGTCTCAATTTCTTTGTCTGTAAAAGATAATTGGACTCTAGGATCTCAAATATCCCTTCCAGTTCTGAAATCTTATGCTTTTAAGGATTATATCTATTTTATCACAAGGGGAAAGATATTATCATAGGTACCTATCAAACACCAGACAAACACCAAAAAGCCAAATAGATGTTCTCAATAATGGGGGCCCCATTTGAAGCTTTCCCTTTCATAAAGGAGAACTGCCTGAGAAACCCTAAAACCAGCCCCTGCCCCTCTCCTCCCCCCAGTTCTACCTAAGCATGAGGTCCCACAAGTTCCTGCTTCACCCTAGTCCACCTAGTCACAGCCAGCCTTGGTAAATGTGTGTGACCCTGACAAAGACAGAGCAAATTTCTATCATTCGTTGATCTTAAAGGGCTTTGAGAGACGGGGGTACCCTTACCACCTCTGAACTGGGGTTATGAGACTCCTCAGCCCAACTCATCTGATGTCCTGAATATGGAAAAATAGCACCAGTATTTCTCCCATTTTGGTCTTCTTTTTGCAGGGGTGATGCCTCTTTAAAATTGTTACATTTGCATTAGCCCAGGACTCTACCAATCTCATTTAGAAGTCACTTCATTGTTCCTTGCCCACCTTCCAGGCCCTGTCCTGGTTTTGTCTTGCAGGAGACCGTGGATCATTTGACTAGGCTTGAAACTTCTGAGTCCCAAGTTACTTGGAAAAAAAACAGCTGTATCTTTGGGGACTCCTTCAGGCCCATGTCTTTCAGACATCCTAAAACAGCTTTAGATCAAGAATTCTTAATCATTTTTTGCATGTCCTAGGCTGCTTTAGCAGTGTGACTAAACCTACAGACTCCCTTCATAATAATGTTTTTAATAAATAAAATGATACACATAGAATTACAAAAAATATAATTATGTTGAAATAAAGATGCATTTTTCCCCTATCCAAGTTCATAGATGCTCTGAAATCTATCCACAGATCCCTTTGAGGGTCCATGGACTCCAAGTTAAGAGCCCCTACTTTAGAATTTCTGCTTATCGACTCTTGCCTTCCCCTAGGGACTCAACACAGGTGGCAAGATATGGCACTAAAACTGGGCATTGTGTATATGTGAAAAGGGAAGAGAGAAAGGGGAGAGAGATAGCTGGAAGGTGAGAGAAATATGGAGAGGAGAGGGAAAAAGCCTGGTAGAAGAAGGGAAAGAGTAAAAGGAAGGGGAGAGAGGAAGAGAAGAAAAGACAGAGATAGACACACACACGCACACACACACACAGAAGTTCACACAGAATGTATATGTCCTGTGAGATAACCTTGTGTGTGTGAGGAAGTTCTGTGCTGTGTATTTTCATGAATTCTGTGTATGTAAGTTAGCATGTCTATTTCTGTGTTAATGTGTCTGTGTTTGTATGTTAATGTGTCTAGTGTGAATTGTATTTGTGGTACAGTTGGAGTGTGTGTACACACATATATACATACATATACACACATGCATGTGTATACACATATATATGACTATATGGCATGCATGGAGCAATAGAAGTGTGTGAATGTGAAACACAGGGATGGGGAGATGGGAAAGGCAACCCTTTTGGGTAATTTCCTGTTTCCACAAAGGATCAGAAATTGCAAGTAATTTACAAGCCTTGAATACTAAAAACCCTTTGAGTTTTTCGGAAACGAGGACCTTGAGGAATCCCCCAATGCTTATGGTGTTTCCTCAGTGACAGCAGGGCCAAAAGATCTTATCTCTGTTTTGTTCCCAAATAGGTTCAAAGCCCTGACCCAGCTTTTTCCTAAAGTGTGGGCACTGGAAGGGGGGGGGGCGGGGTTGAGATGAGCCGTTCTCCCAGCCTCTCTTTTCTTTCCCTAGTTCCTCTCATCCCCCAATCCCTCACTCATTAGAGATCAGTTCCTCCAAAAATGGCTACCTGATCTTAGGGAGTAAGTACCCTCTGTAGGAAGGCAAGATTAAGGGTCTGGAAAGGGTGAGAGGAAGTGAGGTCTCCCCTCCATCGACTTCCCAGGCTAAGGTAGTTCTACAGACTTTCGCAGGGTCGAAGGCAAAGAGAGAGGAGAAGCTCACCTGGCTCGCTTCCTTCAGAGTATTGGAGCGAGACAGACAGGCCTCAGGCTCCAAGGCCAAAGCCGAAGGCTGTGGAGCACTGAGTGGCCTTAGAAAGGTGAAATCGCTTCCGTCTGAGGCCGGAGAGAAGCAAGTCCTGTAGCAATGGCTCTGTGAGTGAGCTGGCCGTAAAGTTACCTCCATGTACTTCAGAGTGCCGTCCGAGCTCAGCTGCACATTGGGACTAGATTGCTTATAGAAATCTCTGGACGGCGAATCCTGGTGCCTGCAGCAACTTTCTCCATCCTCGCCCCTCCTCAGGCACTTAGCTAACAAAAAGGTGAAAGAGATTAGGGAAAGGAGGCTGACAGCCGCTAATGCTACCATAAGATAAAGGGTGAGATTGGAGCGCTCCTGTGGGTGCGTGAGAAAGTCGCTGGATTGGGGTAACTCCTCAGCATCTTCGTCCTGCAGAACCAGAAGCACCGTGGCAGTGGAGGAAAGCGCGGGCTCGCCGTTGTCCCTCACCAGGACCACCACCAGCTGGGTATCAGAGTCTCCCTCCTGCAGGGCCCGGGCTGTGCGGACCTCCCCGCTGTGCGCTGACACCTGGAAAAGGCCTGGGGTTGTCGACTGAGGCAACAGCGAGTAGGAGAGCCAGGCGTTGTGGCCTGAGTCGGCGTCCACTGCCGTAACCTTAGTGATCAGGGAACCTGGAGGAGCCGAGCGCCGAAGCCTCTGGGGGGAGGCAGCTTCTCGGCCTGGACGAGGATGCAACACCGTTGGCGAATTGTCGTTCTGATCTAGGACAAACACGTGCAGAGTGGCATTGGCGCGCAGGCTAGGGTAGCCCCTGTCCCTCACCCCTACCGTGATCTGGAGTACCTGTAGTAGCTCATAGTCGAAAGTACGCTGGGCAAATACCCGTCCATCCTCGGGATTAATGTAGATGAAGGAGGAGGCCGGGGCTCCCTGGATCTGAGTCCCTACGATGGAGTAGCTGAGGCGGGCGTTGTCTCCGGCGTCAGGGTCTGAAGCTGCTACTGTGCAGAGTAGGGAGCCTGGAGGCCGGTTCTCTGCAATATAGGCGCTGTAGAGCTGCTGTGAAAAGTGAGGCGCGTTGTCGTTGACGTCGGAGATGTTGAGGAGGATGTTTAAGATAGTTTGCAGTGGAGGCGAGCCAGTGTCCCTTGCCAGCAGCTCGATGGTGTAGTGAGCAGTGGCCTCCCGGTCCAGCCTCTCGCTGGTCAGCAGTGAATAGTGGTTCTCAAAGGGTTTAATCTGGAAGGGCAGATTAGGAGAGATTTCCAGGGTCAACCGTCGGTTCACACCTGAATCTCGGTCCCTCACATTGAACAGTCCCACCACAGTGCCCACAGGTGTATCCTCGGGCACTGGGTTTACCAAAGAGGTGAGCAGTACCTCAGGGGCATTGTCATTGGCATCCTCTACCTCTATCTGCACCACGCTGTGGCCCTCCATGGAGGGCTGGCCTTGGTCCCGGGCCCTCACGTGGAGTTCGTAGAAACTCGATTCCTCGAAATCCACGGGGCCCAGTACTCGGATCTCGCCACTGTGGGAATCCAGGCTGAAGAGCTCCCGAGCCACTTCTGATGTGTGGTCCCCAAAAGAATACTCCAGCTGGCCGTTGGGGCCCGAGTCAGCGTCGGTGGCGTTGAGGCGGACTAGTAGCTTACCAGGGGGCGTGTTTTCAGGGAGGCTCACCCTTAGCAGAGAGGGCTCGAATATCGGAGCATTGTCTTTGATGTCCAACACAGTGATAGAAACACGAGCAGTGCCCGAAAGAGCCGGAGTGCCCCCATCCACTGCAGTGAGCACCAGCTGGTGGTGCGCTTGCTCCTCTCTGTCCAGGGGTCGCTCCAGCACGAGTTCAGGGAACAACCTCCCGTCTTTCAGGGTCTTCACATCCAGTGAGAAATGGAGACTAGGACTGAGCATATAAGAGCTCACAGTGTTGGTGCCCACATCGGGATCTTGGGCACTGTCCAGAGGAAATCTCGCCCCTGGAGTAGCTGATTCGGAGATTCTCACCTCTCGCTCTGGGGTGCTGAAGCTGGGGGAGTTATCATTGAGGTCTAAGATTTCCACCTCCACACGGAACAGCTCCAGGGGGTGCTCAGTAACCACCTGCACTGGCAGCAGGCAATCGGAGCTGGTTCCACACAGGTTCTCACGGTCGATCTTCTGGTTGACCACCAGGGCGCCGCTGGCCAGATTCAGGGCAAAATACCGGCGGCTTTCCTCGGATCCCAATCTCAATCGGCGGCTCTCCAGTTCTGTCATTTTCAAGCCCAGGTCCAGAGCCACATTTCCCACCTGTGTCCCCAGCTCTGACTCCTCCACCACCGAGTATCGGAGCTGCCCAGACACCCAGCCCCAGCCAGACAAGGACAACATGTACAGTACTTGCCATTTCCAAGCCAGCTGCGGGGGCACCTGGGGCCCCATACTCAAGCACTCCCCCAGTTACGGCCACTCTGGTGTTGTCCAGTCTCCCAGAGGACGTAGGGTCTCGGATCAGAACTGCTCTAATCCTTGCAGCTTCTTCTAAAGGCTTTTAAAACTGCTCCAGGGCTCGCCTGCCTGCGGCAGCTCTCCTTAGTCACCGAGTGGCGGGGGTGGGGAGTAGGGGGAGAGGCGAGAGAAGGGGAGGGGAACTGATTTAGAGCTGGAGGGGGCGAGGGAAGAGAGCTGGAAGATAACTAGCAGATCCCCCATCCTAGTTCCACGTCTGATTGGCTGAGAACTTCGCCTCTTTTGAGCCAATGACGAAGATTCCCGAGTCCTTGAAACCTTAGGAACAGCCCAAGTCTCGGAAGCCTCCCACTCGCCCCTGAGCTGAATGCGTCAGGTTGATTCAGCCCCCTTGGCAGAGAAGTTTGACAGCTCAGATGGTGCTTGCTGGGAAGCCGCGGGTTTGGAAGCCGAAGTGGTTACAAAACTCCTTATTGTTCCGCTTTAGAGACTTCGTGCGGGATTTCAGAAGCTTCGACAGCTTCGCCTGAACCAGATACAAAACTTGCCTTTGTACGCAAGGCGAAACCCGGGTCTCCCAGCTTAGCCCGCTGCTGGGGCTGCATGAAAAGAGGTTTGTTCAGACTCGGACACACAGGCATATTCCCAACAACTCACTCAGACGTAGACTTTCAAAAAAGTCCCAGCATAGGCCAGCTGGGCCTCCTCAGCCTTTCACAGCTCACCAAGACCAAGACCGGCGAAGATCGCACATGCTGAGCTTGGAGCGCTCGAGGCAGGGAGACATCTTCCCAGAGCAGCTCCTCATCTCCCAGCAAACAACCTGAAGACCCAGTTGGGCCTTGCTGTCTCCTGGCTTCAGACTGTGGCCAAGCACCTCCAGGTCCATTTCCGGGGATACTCTAAAGAATGCTACAGTTTTGTTTCCCCCCCAGACAAGTAAACCTCTAACTTCACCTTGTCTATCACAGCCGTTGGGCTTCAGTGTTTGGGATCCCTGCAAACCCTTGGATGTTAAAATTCGGCGGCTCCTAACAAAGGCAGGTTACTGAGGCTTGGGAAGAGGGAACCTTGGCCAGTCATGCCCATATTTACCAGAGTACTTTCCAACATGATCACCCCCATCCCCACCCCTCGGCGCTCCTTTATTCCCCTCCCCTTCCCTCCAGGAGATTTTTTTAAAAAATATATTCAGGCAGGAGTTTTGGAGGTCCTAGGTAGCCCTGGCTAAAGATGCCAATCACCCCCACTCCCCCAACCTGTTTATGCCTCCAGGTTTGGAGCAAAGAAACCACGGAAAGGCCCACCTCCAATCAGAAAGGGAAAGGATTGAGACTTGTTGCAGTATTGACCTCACCTGCTGCAATATTGGCCTCACCTGCTGCATTCCAACCTAGGGCTTATGGATCACGGTATGCTCCAGCTTGCCAGACCTGGTGCAGACACAGCCCATTCTATCTTTCTTGCTCACCAATTACCTTCATCTCCTGCTCTCCGATATTGGTTCAGCTCACTCCCCAGCGCTAACTCCACAAAACTCACTGGATATGTTGTAAAAAAGGCATCTAAAGCACAGGGCCTACCCCACTGCTGATGCTCTGAAAATGGTGACTCATCATCATTGGCCCTGGTGATGGGGGTCAGATCCTCGCTGGACTGCCTCAGAGCCCCATGCCTGGGGCCAGGCCAGCCCAAAGGCACTGCCCAATCCAGGGGCAGCGTGGTTGTGGGTCTCACCTCCAGGCCGTAGAGCAGATCGGAAGGCGGGCAGCTTGGGCGGACAGGCTCCCCTGCCAGAGGGGCACTCGGTGATTTCACCATCATGAAGCTATCGCTCCGAGAGGGTGCTGAAGCCAAGGGTGTGCAACCATGAGAATGACCACCTACGTCCACAAATTTGATGGGATCTTCCGAACCCAACTGAATGCGAAGGATGCCACTGGAAGGTGGGAGCCCCTCCCTCCTTCGCGACCGACTGAGACAGGAGCAGGTCCCGCCAAGGCATCTCAAGCCGCAGGCGGTACCTCGTAGGCACTTGGAGAGCAGTGCCACAAAAGAGCCGAAGGAGACAAAGCAGATGGCCACCAGGGATACAGCAAGGTAGAGGGTCAGGCGAGACTCCCCTTGGGGCTTGGCTGAGTGCTCCCGGAGGTCGGGAAGAGCTGGGTGTGAAGCTTCCTCTAGAGACACTAGCAGCGTCACTGAAGTGGAAAGTGGCGGACTTCCGTTGTCCTTCACCACGATAACCAGCTTCTGGGGCGGAAGGTCAGCTGGGATGGGGACTGTTGTCCGAATCTCGCCTGCATAACGAGACACAGCAAACAGACTAGGATCCGGGGCCTCGAGAAGTTGATAGGAGACCCAGGCATTATATCCTGAATCCAAGTCCACCGCAGTCACCTTGGTTACAAGGTGGCCGGCGCCCACCGATGGGGGCAGTGCTTGTGGGCACAGAGAGCCTGGCCTAGCCCTGGGACGGAGTACCGCAGGGGCATTGTCATTGAGGTCTAGCACAAAGAGGCGAACTGTCACCGTGCTGCTGAGGGGGGGGTCACCCCGATCCCGGGCCTGCACCTCAAACTGCAGTGTCTGGGTTTGTTCATAGTCGAAGGACCTGGTGGCATGGACTGCTCCGGTCTGGGGATTGAGGGAGATGAATGAGGAAGCCAAAACATCCCGACCTCTAGGCTCCAGAAGGGAGTAAGAGATGAGCGCGTTCAAACCTGAGTCTGGATCCGAGGCTGCCAGAGAGCAGAGGAGATCCCCAGGACGGTTGTTCTCCTGAACGAAGACCTCGTGGGACCTCTGGATGAAGGAAGGTGGGTTATCGTTCACGTCGGAAACGTTAAGGAAAATCGTCCTGCGGGTGCTCAGGGGCGGAGAGCCCGCATCGGAGGCGGTAACTAGAATCTCATATTTGGATTCCACCTCTCGGTCCAGTGCAGCAGCTGTCACAAGGGAGAACTGGTTCTTGAAGGCCGACTTGAGTGCAAAGGGCAGGTGCTCGGGGATACGGAGGCTCACATCGCCATTAGGCCCAGAATCCGGGTCTTGTACGCTAATGAGTGCTACCACAGTGCCGGGTTCAGCGCTCTCCCGAAGGGTACCCAGCTCCGAGGTCAGCGTGATCTGCGGAGCATTGTCATTCACATCCAATACGTCCACTCGGAGACTGCAGTGCTGCTCCATGGCCGGCGTCCCCCCATCCCTAGCCCTCACGTCAAATTCATAGTAGTTGTCAGCCTCAAAATCCAGGGGACCCCGAAGCGTGAGTTGCCCA
The DNA here is from genome assembly GCA_023548195.1 of Bettongia penicillata ogilbyi. NCBI lineage: Eukaryota > Metazoa > Chordata > Mammalia > Diprotodontia > Potoroidae > Bettongia > Bettongia penicillata. The sequence continues at coordinate 3,920,291 of JAJHZJ010000197.1, forward strand.
GTGGCGGAGTGCAGGCCAAAGAGGGAGCGCACACGTTCTGGAGTATGGTTGCTGAAGGAAAAGGTGATGTTGCCGCTGGAACCCTGGTCGGGGTCAGTGGCATTTAGCTGAATGAGTAAAGTGCCCGCTGGTGCACTCTCAAGCACACTAATTCTGTAAGAAGACTGCTCAAAAGCTGGGGCGTTGTCATTTACGTCCAGCACAGATACCTTGAGTTCGGCGGTGCCTGACCTTGGAGGACTGCCCCCATCGACGGCAGTCAGCACCAGACGGTAGTCTGCTTGCTTTTCCCGGTCCAAGGCCTTTTCCAGAAGCAGCTCTGGGACAAGACTGCCGTCGCTGCGCTTTTTCACGTCTAGGGCGAAATAGTCATTAGGGCTCAGCCTGTAGCTGCTGATGGAGTTGCTCCCCACGTCGGCGTCCTGAGCCTTCTCCAGAGGGAAGCGCTGGCCTGGGGGTGCCGCCTCCCCAATCTCCAAGTCTAGCTGCTGCCTAGGGAATCGAGGAGAATGGTCATTCACATCTACAATCTCTACCTCTGCCCTGTACATCTCCAAAGGTCCTTCAGTCACAAACTCCAGCGGCACAACGCAGCTGGCACTGAGCCCACACAGCGCCTCTCGATCGATGGGATCTTTGACAAGCAGAGCTCCGCTGTCCAGATCCACGCGGAAGTACCTTTGGTTAGCCTCGCCAGCAACCTGCAGTCGGCGAGCAGACAGGCTTTCTGCATCCAGCAAGAAATCTTGGGCGATGTTTCCCACGAAGGTCCCTTCCTTCGATTCCTCCGGGACTGGGTAGCGGATCTGCCCAGAAATGTAACCTAGCTGGCAAAAGAACAAAAGGCAAACCCCCGGCCGGATTCCAGCCCAGATCTTAACCCCGTGGCGCATCTCCGCCAGAAATGCTTGGCGCCAGGATGGACTTAATGATCGAGAAAAGCCGACCCCGAGACAAAAGGCCACCGCAACCAAAGACACCTGCTTTCCTTTCCCCGCGCCAGCTACGGCGCGGTTCGGCCGGCGCTTCAAGGGTTACCCGCCGCTTTCTCGGGTGGCGGGGTCGATTTGTCCGCCTTTCAGCACCCGATTGGCAGACAGCGCCGCCCGGGCTCAGCCAATAGGCAGAGCAAAGGAAGCTAAGAGCGCGGTAGGGTCAATGCGTCGCAGCATTGTAAAAACTCCGTTTTTCCTCCTCCCTTCTGCTCAACAGCGTTTCTTTTCGCGGGTTAGTCCCTCTCTGGCAATATATGTGTGCATTTCTGTGACACTCAAAGCCTTTCTCTGGACTCCACCCGAGTCACTGAGTCCCCGGCGACCTCAACCTAATTCGATGGCATTCAAGCTCAGGGTTTTAAAAGGGTAGCTTTTCTCAGACTGCATTAGAACGACAGTTAATCAGATGCTCCTATATAGCACCTGCAACCAGCACGCTTTAGTATTTTTTTCGTAAAACGTGTCTATCTCTGTGCAACAGAGGTACACATGTTAACTTAGCCAATTAAGTTAATGCAGAACACGTTTGTCGTAATCCGAGGCAACAGCGGAAACCGGATCTCTTTTTAAAGGCGTTAGAAATAGCACCAAAGCTTTCAAGGACAAGATGCACAGTCTGGGGCGGGGGGTTTGGGGGCGGGGGAAGAAGGGGAGGGTGAAGGGAGAGGACCAGGAGGGTGTAAATCGAGATGTTAAAATCAGAAAAGGAACCCATCATTTGGCGGAGCTTTCTCTCATTACCTTGCAGAATGCAAAGCCTCCAGGTTTCACTGTTTACACACACATTTGCTAGGCTCACCTAATGATTGCTTCAGTTGTAAACATCATTGTTCCTACAAACCCTCCTTCTCGAATGGACTACGCACCAGATTTGTTGCTAATTACAAGAGAAGCGGTTTCAAACAGTTTAGGATCTCTTACTAAGCCTGAGGCGACCTTTTTGGCGCACACCTCCTAGCACTCGGTCCCTCCCTTGAGAAGCATTGACTCCTGCGCAAGCGCACAGACTTCACACCATCAGCACCTATACCCTGCAATGCGAACATCAGCCCATCTCGAGCACCCAGAAAGAAGGGGCTCCAACGTAGTCCTTTTATGTGAGGTTTCTGAGGCTACCTGAGTTCTCACCCTGCTGACCACAACGGCCATCAAGATCCATTGACCATTATCTTTGCTATAGCCCTCCCCAAACCTGAGATACTAAGGAAACTTTCCTGTCTGAGATGAGTGAACGAAAGGAAATGTTCTTCCGCCCCATTTTGAAACAAACAACTTTAACACCTCCTGGGTCACGGTGGGGAGATCAAATCAAGAGTACCAGTTTGGAATCTCGGAGGATTTTCCCATGAAATATTGCCAGTCCAATGATCTACGGCTCCCCAAAGAGAAATTCGTCAAGAAATGGGTCCTCTTAAAAGTCTCTGGAGTCTCAGGTTTAGAAAACAAGAAGTCCATATCAGTGCACTCGCTACTTGCTTTACTAGGATTGGAGAAGCACAGAAGTTTAATTCTAAGAGTCATAGACTACACCTTCCTCTATTCAGCATTTCAGATTCAGACAAAAATTCCCCATTAATAATATCTAATTTCTCTGCGAGCTACTAGGGTCGGTTGACATTCCATCTCTAACTTCTCAAGAAGGATTGTAGCTCACTTAATGGGGTCCGAGACCAAGATCCTGGCTGGGAAAAAGGTCTGAGACAAGACTTGATTCTGTCTATATTGGATTTCCAGAACTAGTCTATTTGATGCCTTGAGATTTGAAAATGGAGTCATAAGATTCCACAGACAAATATGTTTTCTACATCTGAGGTTCATATAATGGCATCTTGAAAGTATGGATGTTTCTTTGAATACAGACGCACTATTTGGTGCAATCACAGAAACTCAGAGATAGGAGAGATCTTAGAAGTCTCCCAGCCCAACTCTTGCTTGAAGTATGAATCCCTTCCCTGATATACCAACAAGCTTCTTCTTGAATACGTTTGACTAATGAATATATGCTAATGCCAATGGAAATCTCAGGTTGAGAGAAAAAAATGAGTTTTTTCTTCAGCCTTCACCCTTTCACTTTCTGAAACTATCTCCCACCCCCACCACAAATTTTTGATATAGGTGATACAAGGTGAATGAAGGAGTTATGATGGTAACAATGACATCTTACATTGTTATATATAACTTTGTAGTTTTACAACCCCACTTCTCCCACAGCCACCAAGTAAGAAAGGGCAAATATTCTTTCCACTTCACAGAAGGAAAGGAAGCTTACAGAAGCCCATTAAGTAGAGTTTTCTCATATCTGGCAAGATAGAGGTGGCCTATTCTAGTATGAAGAGACCTAGTTTTGAGTCAGAACACAGAGATTAAGCTCTAATTCTTGTTATATGTGTGACTTTGCAAGTCTTAATCTCTTTGAAGCTCAGTTTCTTCATCTGTTAAAGGATGGGGCTGGACTTGAAAACTCCTAAGATTCTCCCAGTTCAAAATTCTTGTCTTATGCAAGCCACTATTATAATCCATTTAAGAATGAAACTTTTGCTGGTTAAAATCCCATGTGTCAGAATTTACTTTTTTTCCTTATAATGAGTGTACTATTCCCACCAGTTCCCCACAAATAAAAATGTGCTTATGATTTTCTCCTTTCACCAGAAAATATTCTGAGAATAGATTGCACAATTTGGATGGGCAAACTGTAAGCAAATCATAAACATGTTACTATGTACAGTAAGTGACAGACTTTATGATTTTAAACATCTGGATAAATTTATTATGTTATATATCATATTATATAATGAAATACTAGAGCTGGAAGGGACCTGAAAAGGGATCTCATTCAACTCCCTCATTTTATACATAAAGAAACTGAGGCCTATAGGGTGTATGGCCCCCTTGTTCAACATCACTCACACTCACACTATCTTGGATCCCTTGGTTACAGGAAATATATTGAAGAAGTTTTCCCACTTTCTACAGTTTACACCAGCCCAGGTCTAAACTCCCATCGATTTTTACCTCAGGGTCTGTTCTCAGAGCATAATCTTGAGGAAAAGAACACTAATTAATTGTTTTAACTATTGTGCCAGGATTGCAAACTAAGGCCAACCATCTCTCAAATGATGCCTCTTTTCTCCATGGAGAAAAGATGAAATAGAACCCCAATTCTTCAGAATTATTGTGTAGATTAGGAGCATCAGACAGTAATTTAAATGTATATAATTTAGGAATGTTGATAGAGAAATTGTTTCTTACCTGGTCAGGAGGTGCGCTCTCTGCACCTAACACTTGCCTATAAAAGGCGGGATCGCAGCTTCGTAGCGTGTTCTGGAGACTTCCCATTGGGCTAGGAGCACAGGGCTTCTTTAGCAGCAAATCGCTGCGACGAGAGTCTGTAGTGAGGTATACCTGGTGGTAGAGATGGGGAGACATCAGGCCTCCTCGGACAGCATCCACGTGCAGGGAGGGCCCAGGCGTTCTGTACAGCGAGGTCGCGGAGGAACTGTACAGGTTCCTTGATTTCCTCCATTTGTAAACTCGAAATATTATCACTCCCAGCACGGTGACTGCAAACCCCACGGAGACCAGGATCACAGACAAAAGCAGGTAGAAGGTGAGATTTTTATTTTGCTCTTGGGGAGCGGAGCCGGATGGAAACTCGACCTTGGCATCTGGGAACACCTCTGTCACCGACACAGTCAGAGTCACGGTAGTGGACAGAGGAGGCTCTCCATTGTCTTTTACCAGGATCTCCAACTTATGCCATGCTGAGTCAATGTCTTGGACTGGTCGAGTGGTACTGACTTCTCCAGTTCTGAGCCCTACCATGAAAAGGCTCTGATTTGAGGCTCCTAGAAGGCTATAGGAAAGCCATGCGTTATGGCCTGCATCAGCGTCCCATCCTACTACACGAGTAAGCAAGTGGTTAGCACCACTGCCTCGGGGCAGCGTCTGGGTGGAGCTCCGACCAGGCCTCGGGTAAAGGATCTGAGGGGCATTGTCGTTACAGTCAATGACAAACACGTTCACGCTGATGTTGGTCGATAGGGGTGGGTTGCCCCCATCGCTCACGTGCGCCGTCAGCTCAAACTCACGCTGATCCTCGTAATCCAGTGGCACCAGGACCGACAGGACGCCACTGTCCGGGTGCAAGGCGAAGTATCGGCCCATCAGCCCAGTTTGGTGACCACGGTCCAAGAGTGAGAAGGATAGACGGGCGTTATTTGGGGCGTCAGGGTCCCAGACGCTCAGGTTCAGAATTGCAATCCCTGCAAGGTTGTTCTCCTCCACGTAGACATCATACGAGGGCTTTGGGGCTTGTGGAGGGTTATCATTAATGTCAGACACTTGGACTCTAAGTGTAGTGACTGTTGAGAGGGGCGGGGACCCTGCATCTCGGGCTGTGATACTGATGTTGTACTCTGGAACAGCTTCACGGTCTAGGGAGGCACTGGTTGTCAAAGTAAAGTAGTTTTTTAGGGAAGAAGTGAGGCTGAAGGGGAGGCCAGATGGAATCTCGCACTTCACCAGACCATTATCCCCTGAATCCAGATCAGTCACACTGAACAAGGCGACCACAGTCCCCGGGACGGCGTCCTCGGGGACTGGGCTGTACACGGAGGTGATAACGATCTCTGGGGCATTGTCATTCACATCTATGACCTCAACCAACACTTTGCAATGAGCTCCTTCCGAGTTGGGGCCTTTATCTTTGGCCTGGATGTAAATTTCATACAGCTTCGTGTCATCGAAGTCCAGACGCCCTCGTACTGTCAGCATTCCAGTGACCAGGTCTAGAGAAAAAAGGTCCCTCACTCGGGCTCTATTGTGGCTGCCGAAAGAGTAAATGACTTCTCCATTTGGTCCCTCATCCAGATCTCTTGCATGAACCTGTACCACTGGCGTTCCTGGGGCTGCATCCTCCCGCACACGCGCCCGATACAGAGAATGATTGAATTGGGGGGTGTTGTCGTTGGCATCAAGCACAGTGATTAAGATGGGGAGCCTAGCAGAACGGGCTGGTGTTCCTCCGTCCACAGCTGTCAGCACCAGCTGAAGGGTCCTTTCTTGCTCACGGTCTAAGGCTTCTTCTAGCACCAGCTCGGCGTACTTGCTGCCGTCCTCTCGAGTCTGCACGCTCAGTACAAAGTGCTCATTTACGCTTAGCTCGTAGGTTTGCAAAGAGTTAATTCCCACATCTGGATCGTGTGCACTCTCGAGAGGGAAGCGCGCCCCCGGCGCCATGGCCTCACTGATTTCGAGTTTCATTCCATTGGTAGGGAAAGAGGGGTCGTTGTCGTTGACATCCTGAATCACTACCTCCACCCATTGCAGCTCCAGGGGTTTCTCCATTAGCAGCTCCAAAGTTACAGTGCAGGACGGGAGTGTCCCGCACAGTTCCTCCCGGTCCAGTCTCTCGTTCACGAACATTTCTCCCGTTTCTCGATTCACCTCAAAGAACCTTCGGCCCGTTCCGGACGCCACAAACAGCCTGCGTTCCACCAGGCTGCTGAGATCCAAGCCCAGATCGACGACCACGTTGCCCACTCGGAAACCCTTCGCTCTTTCTTCCGGGATCTCATAGCGGATGAGCGCGGAAACACTGTCCCAGACGCCAAGCAGAAACAGGACTCCCACCACTCTCCCAGTGCTGAACGGGTGGCTTCTCCCGGCAGCTGGGACCATCTCAGTCAGTAGCAATTTCCAGCCCAGTTTGCCTCCGTAGTTCTCCCAGGGAAACTTTCTTTCAGTCGGTCCGCGCTCGGAGGTTTCGGGCTGGGGCGCTCGGCGCAAAGTCGGGCATTGCTTTTTTCCGCTTTCCGGGCGCCTTTGATTCGCTAGCCGGCTTCTCAGTCTGTGCCTTGTCCCGGGGCACAGTGAGGGGGCGGGGGGGGGGGAAGTGGGGGAGACCCTTAGCGGCCAGATCTCCAGCCTCTTCATTGGCCGACAGCGGCACACAGAGTTCCAGCCAATAACTGCACGAGGAATGTGCTCGCGCCGGTTCTAGAAGTCGGACTCTTTCGGCGCGCAAAGAACCTAAGTTTCCTTCCGCTTCTCGCCTACGTTTCCAGGCATTAGAAGCTTACTATTCACCGCCAAGGCAAACTATCTGAACCTGAAGAGTCAACTCCCCCGAGCTCTGCCAAGGCATAGTAATTCAAACTAAGCTACTTCGCGTAATTAAACCCCGGACCGTTCGTTCTCTGCATTTTCTCCACTGAGAGTAAACTTTGGCGTAGCGAAACCAGTTTCTAGTGCGAATTTCACGCACTAGTATTAAGTTCTCGCGCCTTGGGTAATGACTTTAGGCACGAAAACTATTCACTACAACTTCTAAGCATTAATATCTGTGTTGCCCGACAGTTACGTTTCGCGTTGAAGCAAGCCCAGACAAAAGTTGCCTGTGTAAAGAAAACCTGTGAATTGAAAATGCTCAGCTAACGTTTCCCTCTCTGGTCTCTTTCGGCATCAGATCAAATGAGAGGGGCGACCAATTGTGCTTGCTTTGCCTCTTTCCTACCAAAGCCAGAAACTACAGCTTGAAATTTTTTCATAAAAGTCTGCATGCCTTTGATTTTTCTTACTTTCTAGGAGCCAAAGACCAAGAAGAAAAAATTTTCTCATCTGCCTTTCTTTGAAACACACAATGATGAACACTCTCCCTATTAATGATTACTTTTCCCAAGTAGGAAATATGAACTTTGGTGTGTCCCAAGGAATTGGTATTGATATAGAATTAACCTAGTATGATATTATATTGAAAAATGTTGGTGCATTTGCAAATTGATAGTAACGCTCTATGATTTTCTTGGAGAGAAACAAAGGCTTTAGTTGTAATAGGCTCGAAAGCCACTGGCCTGTGTCACTATTTTTTTTTTTTATCCTCAAGGGTTAGAGATATAGTAGGGATTCAATAAATATTTGTTGAAATGATTGAGGTACTATTCATAGAAGAACTCTTGTCAATTAAGAACACGTGCAGAACAAATTTCTTGTGTAAATCACAATACTGGGTATAGTATTAAAGTTCCCGAGTCACACATAATAGATGAGTGTGAGGAAGAGCGGAGCCTCTAGACTTCAATTCAGAACACTGAGGTTGGGTCCTCAGTCTTACACTTTCCTTGTGATGCTGGGCAAGTATTTTCCTTATCTGTAAAGTGGGGATAATAACTATCCTGCCTTTAGATTCCAGTTAAAACTGCACCTTCTACAAAGACTTTCCTGATCCCTTTGAGATGATTTTAAATTTATCCTGTCTTGTATCTAGTATCTTGTTTGTATTTGTTTTCTCCATTAGACTAAGCTCCTTGAGAACAGGGATTTTTTCATGTTGTTTTTCATTCTTTGTATTTCTAGCACTTAGCATTGTGCCTGGCACATAGTGGGTGCTTAATAAATGCTTGCTGACTTGATTCTTCCTGCTTCATGTAATTGTTGTGAAGATCAAATGGGGGTAATGGGTTAAAAAGTGTTTTGCAATAATAAAATTACATATTTACAGAATCTCAGTGTTGAGAGGGAACTCAGAGGCCCTCCAGTCTAATCTGAGTTGGAAGTTATTAATCTTTCCTTTGAAAATCTCCATAAATGGGCATTTCATTACCTACTAAAGCATCTCATTTGGGCAGCTCCAAATGTTGGGTTGATGTCCAGTAATGTAGACTATAATACCTCAGTCTTGTAGTTTTATGAAAAAGTTGACATGGAAGTTAAGAAGATGGGGGGAGGAAGGGGAAAAGACAACAATCTTGAACTTAAAAAACTGTTAAGAAGAGAGCCTCTAAAAAGGAAGCATACATTTAGAAATAAACAGAATATAAAAACAAAAGGCATCAATGAGTATTTTTAAAAATATAGCAGATACTCAGATACAATTTTTAAAAAGCAATAAATAAATGTGTGCTTTCCAAAGCCCCAACTGTCATGGAGGATATCCTAAACAAAGTCCAAGTGAAAGAAACATTCTTTATAAATAATGAGGCTTGCCACATGCTCCTATTTTCAGGTGATATTGTGTTGTTTGAATCAAGAGCCTGAAAATTACAGGGCCTCCACAATGAGAACCCCACCCCCCCAAAGACTAACAATTCTTACAGGAAAAGCTACATGGACAAAAAAATTGCCTTTGTATTTGGATAGCTAGTCCAAACCAATAGGTTAGTTCATCAGTATATATCTCAAGCAGGCAATGGCAATGGACAATAAATTGTCCCTAATATTGAAGAGAAAGCTGGATTATCTTTTGAAAATGTATAACATTTCCTTTGACACTTCAACCACTCTAGTGCATGCCCTTATCATCTCAGGCCTGGACTCTTCCAATGGTCTATTTTTTGGCCTCCCTGTCTCAAGTTTCTCCTCAGTACATTCTTAATACATACATCCTTAATACGTTCTCCATTCCGCTTTCAAATTGAACTTTCTAAAATGCAGGCCTAACAATATGACCTCCCCCCCTGCCACTCAATAAACTCTAGTGTTTCCCTATTATCCTCAGGATGAAATATAAAATCCTCTGTTTGATTTTTAAAGCCCTTTAAAACAAAGCCTAGAGTAAGGAAGACCAGAGCTCAAATCCAATCTGAGACGCTAACTGCATAACACTGGGAAAGTCACTTAACCCTGTTTGCCTCAGTTTCCTCATCTGTAAAATGAGCTGGAGAAAGACATGGCAAACCATTCCAAGTATCTTTGCCAAGAAAACCCCCATGTTCCAAAAAGTGATCACAAAAAGTGGGACATGTCTGAAAATGACTGGACAATAACAAAAATAATCTGGCCCCTTCCTACCTTTCCAATCTTCTTTCACCTAATTCCCCTTCACAAACTCTGTGATGTGGTGATACTAGCCTCCTTGATGTTCCTTGAACACAACACTTGATGTCCTGATTCGGGACATTTTCACTGGCTGTCCCCCGTTCCTAGAACGATCTCCTTCCTCATCTCCACCTCCTGACTTCCCTGGCTTCCTTCAAGTCTCACAAAGTTCCCCATTCTGCAAGAATTCAGAGCTACTTCATTTTAAGAATCATTCCATTTTATTGACACACATATATCTATACCCTCCCATTAATACTTACAAGCCCAAATTAGAATATGCCACGGCATTCTGTTGTGCAACCAATTCTTTTTTTTGTAAATAGTATTTTATTTTTTCCAATTACATGTAAAGATAGTTTTCAACATTCATTTTTTATATATTTTGGGTTCCAAGTTTTTCTCCCCCCTCACCAAGATGGCAAGGAAACTGATGTAGGTTATACATATTGTGCAGTCTATTCTGAGAAACAGCCTAACTCTCCAAAATCCTGTTGTGCAGAAGCCCCTCATTCTGAAACTAGGAAAAGTGTTATTGCACCAGATCAGCCTCAAGCCCCAGCAACAGGAACTTTGGCTAATCAAAATTTGCCTTATCCCCTACCTTGTTCCCCACTCCTTGAATCCTATATAAACTTTGGGTACTGTTCATCTGGGGAGTCTTTGCCTTCTCCAGGTGAGACTCATTTACTAGCAAACTCAACAAACCCTAGTTGGTCCAAATTATTTCTTGCCTAATCTATTGTTCCATATTCCAACATTACAAAGTCTTTCCCTGGCCTCCTTAAACTTAGTGCTTTTTCTCCTAGACTACTTTAACTTTATCATACGCATACACTTTATCATACACATACACTTTATCATACATATACACACACAAACACATATACATACATACACACACATATCTTATTTGTGCAGAGTTGTGTGTATGCTGTCTCCCTCATTAATCAGTGAAGTCTTAGAGACCAGAAACTTTTTTGTCTTTCTTCATATTCCCAGTACTTTGCACAGTGCCTAGAATGTAGCAGATGCTTAATAGATGTTTTTAATTGACTGATTTTCCAATTTTCTCCCAGTGCAAATCTCTTAACACATCCTTAACATTATCCTTCCAATTCTGCTGTATTAGAACAAAAAAATCTTTGAAGAATAGAAGTTGCTTGTGTTCCAAAGGAAAATGAATAGACAGATACATGGTGGAGACAAATAGATGGCTGTATATTTCCAAAGATGATATATGCACAAGGAGTGCCATAAAGGATATCATTAAGAAAATATATTGTGCAAGGAAGAGGGTGGGTTACATGAGGTCCCCTAAGGATTGTTGGGCATTTCAAACTGGTTGTCTTTTAGGTATCTCTAACTTAAAATATCTAAAACAACTCATTATTTTCCCCCTCAAACTCAGCCTTTGCATTACTTTTCTATTTCTTTAAAGAAAACCACCATATTGGCAGTAACCCAGGTTCATAATCTGTTTAGTTCATAATGAAAATTCTCACTTTCTCTCACCCCTCATAGTAATCGGGTGCCAAGTCTTGTCATTTCTATCTTCATTTTATCTCTCATATCTGTCCTTGTCTCTCCTCTCACATGGTTAGTTCAGGCCCTCATTACATTTCCCCTAGACTATTATAATGCCTCCTTAACCATTTATCAATTGGGGAATGCCTGAACAAGTTGTGGTAGAAGAATATAATGAAATAGCACTGTACATGACTTGATGCTGAGTAAAGTGGGCAGAACCAGGAGAACATTGTATCTAGTATCAGCAACATTGTGAGATATCAACTATGACAGACTTAGCTCTTCTCACTCATACAATGATCCAAGTCGATTCCAAAAGACTCATGATGGAAAATGCTATCCGTGCTATCCAAAAAGAACTGATGATATCTGAATGCAGATAAAAACATACTATTTTCATTTTCTTTGTTTTCTCAGTTTTTAAACTTTTGTTCTGTGTCTTCTTATACATGACTAATATGGAAATATGTTTTACATGATTGCATATATATAGCCTATATTAAATTGCTTAGCATATTAGGGAAGAGGGAGGGAAAAGAGGGGGAAGGAAATTTGGAACTAAAAATTTTATTAAAAAGGTTAAAATTGTCTTTACATGTAATTAGAAAAAATAAAATACTATTTAAAAGAAAAAAATCAATCTCCTTGACTCCAGCCTCTTCCCTCTCTGATTTATCCTCCAGACAGCTGTCAAAGTAATATTCCTAATGCAAAGGCTTTCTATCATGTGACTTGTCTGCTCAATGAAGCCCACTGGCCCCTTATCACCTCTGGAATAAAATACAAACTTCAAAACTTTTCACATCCTGCCTCCAAACTACCTTTCCTGACTATTAAAAAAAGACTCCCTTTCACTATTTTATATTCCACTCCACTGGCCTTTTTTTGCTATTCCTCTCATATGCCATTCCATCTCCTTGCTTGAAGTGTTCTTACCTCTGTTTCAGAATCATTAGCTTTCTTCAAAGCTCAGTTCAACACTACTCCCTACATTGAACTTTTCCTCATCCCCTAACTGCTACTATCTTTCCTTAAAAATTATCTTGTCTTTGTTTTGTTGTACATATTTATATGTGATTCTCCAATGGAATGAAAGCTTCTTAAGGAAAGACTACTTAATTTATATAACATATATAAAGTGCTTTACAAGCCTTAAAATGTTAGCTACTCTTATTGTCCCTTTATCTCAACACCTACTACAGTCCCTGGCTCATAGTAAGGGATATAATAAATGTATTTATGTATTGATTTAGGGATGGGGAATACTCAATTTTTTTTCTTTGTATAATTGTTATGCTTCATTTGTACCTGTGAACTGTAAAAACAACAATAACTCTAAATAAAGAAGGTGTACAGCACATGAAGCAGTTCTTTTATGGAAGATCTGTGGAAGAAGATGTACAAAAGTTGTAAAGACTGTCACTTTGCAACATCGGTCAGTCAATAAACATTCACTAAGGATGTGACACTTCTGGGTCAGGTACTTCGCTAAGCACTGGGTATGCAAAGAAAGGCAAAAGACAGTTCCTGTCCTGGAGGAGCTAACAACTGAATGGGGGAGACAACGGGCAAACAATTCTGTGGAAATAGTCTATCTCCACTGTGTCTGATTCTTCCTGATCCCTTTTTGGGGGTATTCTTGGTAAAAACCGTAGGGTGTTGCTAGTTCTTTCTCTAGCTCATTTTACAGATGAGAAGACAGGGTTAAGTGATTTTTCCAGAGTCAGACAGCTAGTAAGTGTCTGAGGTCAGACTTGAACTCATGAAGATGAGTCTTTGTGACTTCATAACTGCCCACAGCACAAATAATCTATATACAGGATAAAGAGGAAATAATCACCAGAAGGAAAGGACGAGGAAAGATTTTAGATGGGATTTGAAGGAAGCCAGGGAAATCAAAGAGGATAGAATTCCAGGCATGAAGACACGAAAACAACTGGAGATGGAGTACTGTGTTCAAGGGAAAGCAAAGAGGCTGGTGTCACTGGATTAAAGACTATATATAAAGTGTAAGAAGACTGGAAAGGTGAGTGTGGAAAGCTGTGTGCGTAGTGGGAAGGTCAGGTTATGAAGAATTTTAAAGACAAAGAGGGTTTTATATTTGATCCTGGAGGTTATGACAGGAAGCCACTGGAGTTTACTGAGAGGGGTATGGGCTAACATGATCAGACCTAGACTTTCAGAAAATCACTCCAACAACTGAGTGATGGATAGATTGAAGTGGGGAGGGGACTTGTGTTATGCAGATTAACCAGCTATTCATCTCATATATGAAGGGATAAGGGCCTCTACAAGTGTATTGGTGTATTCAAGAGGTTACAAAGGTAAAATCTACAGATCTTGGCAAAAAAAATGGATATGAGGAAGTGATATAGTGAGGAGTGGAGGATAATATCTGGAGGACCTGGAGGATGATGATGCCCTGGACAATAATATGAAAGTTTGGAAGGGGAAGAGTTTGGTAGTAAAGATAAATGAGTTCATTTTTGTTGTTTCAGATGCATGCAGGATGTCAAATTCCAGATATCTAATAAGTAGTTGGATATATGAGACAGTAGATCAGCAGAGACGTTAGAGATGAATAGTAGATTTAAGGATCATCAGAATAAAGATTATAACTGAATTCATAGAAACTAATGAGATCACTAAGTGAAATAGTTTAGAAGGAAAAGAGAAGAGGGCCTAGGGCAGAGGTCTATGGAACACCAACAATTAGTAGGTGTGATCTTGTCAAAGATCCAGCAAAGGAGACAAGATAGAGTAATAGCAAAGAAACCTAAAGAAAAAAGAGAATCAAAGAGAAAGAGTGATCCACGATGTTAAAGGTTTAAGAGACATCTAGAAGGATGAGGATTGAGAAAAGGCTGCTAGATTTAGCAATTAAGAGATCGTTAACTTTGGAGAAAGCAATTTTCAGTTGAATGAAGAGGTTGGAAAGCAGACTGTAGAGAGTTAAGAAAATAATGAGAGAGAAAAGAAAGTGAAGGTAGATGATCTTCTAAAGGAACTTAATCATAAAGGACAGGAGAGCTATGGGATGATACTTGGCAGGAATAGTGGGTTTTTTGAAGATGGGAAAGAAATGGGTATGTTTGTAGGTAGCAGGGAAGGCAGTTACTAGATAAGGAGAGCTTGAAGATAAGAGAGAGAATGGAGATTTTTCAGAGGGCAATTCACTGGAGGAGACAGGGTGGAATTGGATTACTTATTCATGCAGAGAAGTTTGCCTTGGCAAGGCAAAGGTCCGCCTCACCATGTGGGATTGAGGTGAAGGAGGAAGTAGTGGCAAATAGAAGACATCTGATTGATCTGAAATAAAGAACAGAGTAGACAAAGGAGCTCTTTGCAAATGGCTTCAGTTTTTTCAGTAAAATATGAGGCAAGGTTCTCAATTAATAGAGTGGAGGAAGCCCACTGAAGAGGGTTGAAAAGACTCGGAAGAGCTGCTGTGATGTGTAGAATAGTGAATCCATTAGGAAGGTATAAAAGAATTGCCTTGCAACAATGAAGGCCCACTTGAGTTTATGTAAAGTAAATTTGTAGAGGACACGGCATGGTTGCATGATTTTCTCCACCTTTCCCTTCCATTCAGCAGCACACACATAGTGGCAAATGAAGTGGAAGATAGCAATCATTCTAGGTACAGACTTCAAGGCAAGATCTGTGATAAGGATCTCAGGAGCAGAGAACAGTGTCAAGTTGAACTGATTGACTAACTGATCAAGATGTGGAAAGGAGGAGAGGGTAGGTAGTGTAGAGGTGATAATCTGGGAGAGAGCTGAGGGTTGAGGGACTGAAGGTCATAATGTATGGTTAGGTTCTTGAAAGCAGAGAGAGATGTGAAATGCTAATAGAGTGTGATCAGATAAAGGGATTTCAGAGTTCATGAACATGAAAGTAATACATTTGCGGACGATGGTGAAATCATGGATATTTGTGTGTGCCTGAGGTTGGGTGGAAGGGTCATAGGAAATGAGTTAAGTTGAGGGACTGACATTCATATGACAATATCCCCATTAATGAACCCTTGAATCCACAAAAGTTTTAAGACAAAATCTGCTTCTCTGCATCCTCCACTCAATGTTCATAACTCTACCCTCTGAGGTCCCAAAGAATAAAACTAATTCCCTTCCTTAAGACAGTACTTCAAAAACCTGAAGACACCTATCACGTACCCCTAAATCTTCTCCTTTTCAGGTTAACTATCCCCAGCTAATTCAGCTTATTCTAGAATGGCAAGGTCTCCAGTCCTCTTAAAATTTTGGTCACCCTTCTCAGTACAATTTTCATCTTATCTTTCTTTGTAAAAAGGTATATTTATATACAATACAAATAGGAACTTTCTTTTTATCTTGCATCACGCACGAGTTAACCCAGATAGTATTCAGTTTTCCCTCAGAAGTTTCTCTGAACTATGATCATATTCAGTATAATAAGGAAGATAAGGCTCTCAAGTAATTCATCTTGATGTCTAATATCTTTTTACCTATAATTTTCAACTTCTTTGTGGTCTCTCTGTCAACAAGTATTAATTAATTGCCTACTATTTGACAAGTACTGTGCAAAACACTGAGGATACAAAGAAAGAGAAGACAGTCCCTGTACTGAAAGAGTTCACAATCTAATGGGGGAGACAACATGCAAGCAACTATATATAACTAAGAGATATATGGGAGAAATTGGAGAAATCATAAGAGGGAAGACATTGACATTTAGATAGATCAGGGAAAGGCTTCTTGGAGAAGGTGGGATTTTATCTGGGTCTCTGAAGGAAATCAGAGAAGTCAGGAGGTAGAGATGCAGAGAAAGGGAATCCCAGACATGAGGGACACACCAGTGAAAATTCTCTGAGTTGGAGATGGAGTGTTGTATTTAAGGAACCTCAAGGACACCAGTGTCACTGGATCACAGAATACACAGAGGGAAGTAAGTTGCAAGAAGACTGGAAGGGTAGGTAGGGGTCATGTCATACAGGGCTTTAAAAGGATGGTGGCAATTCAAAGTGTTGGGAAGGTAATATTGACAGCACTTGGCAATAGATTGAATATGAGATGTGAGAGACCGAGAAATGAGAATCACCCCAAGGTTGTGAGCCTTGGTAACTGGGAGAAGGGTGGTGTTCTTTACAATAATATGAAAGTTTAGAAGAGGGGAGTGTTTAGGGGGAGAGATAGTGAGTTCAGTTTTGTGTTTAAGAAGATTATGAGACATCCAATTCCAGATGATCAGTAGATATTTGAAGATACGAATGTGGACACAAAGAGAGAGGTTAGGATTGGTTAAGTAGATTTGAAAAGTATTAGCATAATAATGATAATATAATCCATGATAATGACACAACCTATTGAAATAACATAGAAGGATAAAAAGAAGAGTCCTAGACAAAGTCCTGTGGAACACCACAAACTCACTGTGGATATGCCCTGGAAAATGATTCAACAAAAGATACTAAGAAGGAAAGGTCACATAAAGAAGAGGAGAACCAGGAGAGAGTGGTATTCCAGAAACCTAGAGAGAAGAGAGTATCAAAGAGAAAAGGTTGATAGTGTCAAGACCATAGAGAGGTCCAGAAGTATGAAGTTTGGGAGAATTCCACTCTGTTTGGCAATTAAGAGATCATTGGTAAATTCAGAGAGAAGAGTTTCAACTGAGTGATGAGGTTAAAAGCCGGACTAGAGAGTTAAGAAGAGAATGAGAGGAAAGGAAGTGGAGTCATTAATTACAGATGGCTTTCTCAAGGAATTGAGCCACAAAAATCTGGAGAGATATGAGATGATATTTAGTAGGAATAGATGGATCCAGTGAGTGTTGTTTTTTTTGTTGCCTTTTTTTAGATGGAGAGACAGGGACATGTGTGTGGGTAGTAGGGAGGAGCCAGTGGACAGAGAGATTGAAGATAAATCAAAGAGTAGAAATGGTAGAGGGGGACAATCTGCTGGAGAAGATGGGATGGAATAGAGGGGTTGACCTTGGCAAGAAGAGCCACCTCATCATGTAAGACAGGAGGGAAAGGGGAGATAGTGGCAGCACTCATCTGAGCGATATGAGAGAAGGAACAAGGTAGGAAAAGCAGTTCTTTGCAAATGGCCTTGCCTTTTTCAGTGAAATAAATGGCAGGGTTGTCAGCTGAGAAGATGGGGGTAGTGGGAGCCATGGTAAGCTTGAGGAGAGTTGCAATGGTTTGGAAAGGCTGCTCTGGTGATTATGATGATGAGTTCATTAGAAGGTGTAAAAGGATTGCCTTGTATCAATGAAGGCCTAGTTGAGGTTATGCAACATAAATTTGTAGTATTCTACACAGTTTCATAACTTCACTTTTAGTTATATTTCCAAACTTCCTTATTTATCACAGAAATTAGATTCACTGGATTTCCAACTGTCATTATTAGTCAGGTACACTCAGAAAGAAGATCCAAGTATTGGATCATAAAGCCAATATTCCTTCTCTATGACTTTTGAGTACAATACCATCCTCCCAGTCCCTTGGACTTGAAACCTAGGAGTCATCCTGGATTCTTCACTTTCCTTTATCTCTCTAAGCCCCTCCTCTCTTTTGACCCTATATCCAATCTATTGCCAAGGCCTGCTGATTTTACCTTTGCAGCACCTCTGCTATATACCCCCTTCTCTCCTCTGACACTGCCATCACTCCAGTACAGGCCCTCATCACTTCATGCCTGGATTATTTCAAAAGCCTCCTTGTGGGTCTGCCTGTCTCAAGTCTCTCCCTGCTCCAATCCATCCTTCATTCAGTCACTAGTGATTTTCTTAAAACAAGGTCAGATCATGTCCCCCACCTACTTAATAAAGTTCAGTGGTTCCCTATTGTCTCCAGGATCAAATACAAAATGCTCCATTTGGCATTCAAAGCCATTTATAACCTAACCCACTCCTACCTTTTCAGTTTATTTGCGCCTTACTCCCCAAGATGTACTCTTTGATTCAGTGACACTAGCCTCCTGGCTGTTCTAAGAACAACCAAAAAACATCTAGCTCTGGACATTTTCTTTGGTTGCTCCCCTTGTCTAGAATGCTCTCCCTTCTCTACTTCACCTATTGACCTCTCTGTCCTCCTTTAAGATCCATCTAAAATCCTGTCTGTTTGTGGAAGCCTTCCCTAATCTCTCTTAATTCTAGTGCTTTCCCTTTATTAAACACCTCCTATTTATCCTGCATATAGCTTCCTTTGAATATATTTGTTTGCATGTTGTCTCTTCCATTAGAATGTAATCTCCCCAAGGGCAGGGGCCATCTTTTGCCTCTTTTTGTATCCCTAGCATTCAGTGCAGCTCCCGGTGCTTAGTAAATACTTATTGATTAATTCAGAAAAAAAATGTTGCAGTTTAATGCAACATTTTTAGGATCAAAGGGTCTTGGAATCTCAGTCTTGGAGTTGGGATATCATCTCCTCCAAGCCCTTCTTTTTACACGTAAGATAATTGAAGTTCAGAAAGAAGAATTAACTTATCCGAAACCATGCAGTTAAATAATAGCTGGGATTTCACTCCTGGTTCTCTAACTTCATACCCAGGGTCTTTCCATATAATACACATTCACAGATTTACAGATTCAGAGTAGAGAACACCCTCAGAAGTCATCTGGTCCAACTCTTCAGCTTTATGGATGAGGAAACCAGTACCAGAAAAGGTTAAATATCTTGTCTAGAATTACAGAGGAAGTTAGTAGTAGAGCTGGGAGTCAAACCTAGCCCCTTTGACTCCAAGTCTACCCCTTCTATTTCATATTAGTCAACTCACAATTCAGTATTTAGGACAAAGGGCATAGAGTTTGATGTTATTCTCTCCAATAACATGTAAAAAATCTTATCATTCCACTTTGTGACCCTTTTTGGTATTAAACTAGTGAAACTTTATCCAGTGGCACTGTATTCACAGTGTACAGGGGACGTCAGATAGATTTAACATAACCATACAATTCCTCTCCATTTCTTGGGGAGAAAATGAGACCCTGATGGAAACAACAGTCACTCTTGAAAGTCATCACTAAGTCTACTGAAATGTAATTTGGCCTAATGGACTGCAAGAATAAATGCAGATTCTGGAAATCCATTTTTGGTAAACAAACTGACCTATGGTAATGCAATATATCTGGCTTGGTTTGCAATGACCCACACATATAGGGGGAAATGGAAGACCATTCCCTGTTGGACCTAACACTGCCTAAAGCCTTAATACTTAATCCCCAGGGAGTTACTGATGTGTATAAAAAATTCTACTTAACACGGTATGAAGAGATTGAAAAATGGGGGTGGGGATGATGGAGGAAGGATTAATATGTAATCTTTCTAAAATCCATGTTAAGCAGTGAGCCTTTAATTTAATGATTGAGTTTTTATCTCCCATATTTGAGTGGGCAACTTTGTCAGATTACTTGGAGTTAAAATATTGTAAAAGCAGACAGTTCACCAACATATTCTTGATTTGCTACCTTGGTCCACAAAAAATAATCAAATATATACTTATTTATAACAAACTTTTTAAATTTGTAAGAATGGGATAATTCAGGCACCTATATATTATGAATAGCTAGACTAGTGTTCCTATCCTTTGGTATAAAGGAAGGGGAAGGAAGGGAAAGGGAATAAACATTTACATATCCTCTACTGTGTACTAGCCATCTTGCTGAGGGCTTTACAAATATTATCTTGTTTTATCCTCACAACCCTGCGAGGTAGCTCTAGTTATTATCTCCATTTTATGGTGGGAAAAAACTGAGGCAGTACAGAGTCACACAGCTAGTAAGTACACACATACATATGTGTATCTATATTTCTATGTGTGTATATATATGAACATACAATATATTGTATATTGCTTGCTTGCTGTTTGACCTTCATTCTCAAATGGAGGTGAAGCCATGACATGCAAGTGAATTGAATTTAAATGAGGGAGGGCAGTGCAAAGTCACCAGCCTCACTTTCTGGGTCCAGTGGCCAGATATGGATCAGGACAACTGGGGATGACCCAGGATGCGGTAGGAGACCTTGACCTTTTCAAACTAAGGTCTTTAACAGGTATCAGTTTGACTGAGGCAACATAAACATATACATTGCATCCAGGAAAAAGTACAAAATGTTCTGTTTGACTTTCAGAGTGCTTTATAACCTAGCTCCCTCCTACTTTCCCATTCTTATACTTTACCACTCAACATATGCTCTAGTGATAAACATTCATACACTCAGTATTATACTCATGTATATATGTATAGGTGTGTGTGTATATGTATTTATATGTGTGTACACACATCTGTATGCACACACACAATACAATATACATATATGTCCATACATACATAGAAACCTCCATATATGCATAGTCTTGAGGCATGTAGAGACTGAGAGTGATTTTCTAAGGGTCAAACAGCTAATAAGTATCAGAGGGAGGCTTTGAATTCAGCCAACAATTAATGAACACATCAAAAGGCTTAATTTTCATGAACCCATGAAACTCACGTGAATCTCAGACCTTGATACGAAAACACTTATGAAAATTAGAATTTTTTTAAAATTGGGGAACCCTGAACTCCAGAACTGTTCGGTGATTGAACAGAATACCATATTTTTATAGGAAAAAGCCAGACAATGCAATATACCTACAGTAGAAACTGAGGCATTTAGGTAGCATCGTGGCTAGAGTTTTGGACTTGAGTCAGGAAGATCTCCATTCAAATCCTGCTTCAGACGTCTTACTACTTGTGTAGGCAAGTGGTTTAACCTCTCTCAGCCCAATGTGGATAATAATTACAGCAACTAGCTCACCAGGGTGTTATGAGGAACAAATGTAGTAATGAGTATATTGAAAACCTTAAAGCAGTATATAAATGATAATTATTTTTTAGATCTGGTATTTTATTTATTATTGCTACCATTATTATATTAACAAGAGAACCTTAGAGTTAAAAGCAATTGGAGAATCATGAATTCCAAAACTGTTTGGAACATTGTCTGGTTATGACCTAGCCTACATTAATGAAAATTTGGGAAATATACTAGATGTTCACCATAAGTGAAGGGGACCCAGCCTCACTAAGAAGGGGGCCCAACCTTGAATCAGAAAATGTTGTGGAAAGGAAAGGCTAGATCTTCACCCTCCCACCTCCAACCCACGTGACAAGTATCAGAGCTGAGACCCTGAGGGAGCAGAATTTGAAAAGCTTCCTCCAGGCCTAGGCTCTGGAGTGCCTTGCTTTTTCTGAAAGAAATTGAAGGTGGGAGAAAAGAGAATTAATTCACCTCACCTAATAACTCTCCTTAATTATAAAGGGACTTTGTTCCCTTGGTGAGATATCAAACACAGCTGTCAAATTTTTTTTTATTTTTTATAATTTTTATATTTTTATAATTTATAATTTATAATTTTTATAATTATTTTTAAAATTACTGGCTACTTATTTTAGGTTTATTTTAGTCCCTGGATTACAGAATCTTGAAACTATCACATACCTAGAGGAACTCCTTGGTTTCTCTCTAACAATAAGAACAAAAGTAAAACTAAATTTGGCTAGTTTAAAATCTAGATTTGGCTAAAATCTAGAATTGCTAAATAGGAATTGAGAGTGGACTTGTGATTTCACTGGTATGGAAATGTCTGGATGAGGAAACTCCTACCAAAGCAGGTAAACAATGTATAATCTTAGACCAGTATCTAGAGCACCATAAGCTTAAACAAATTGCCTAGGATCATACAGTCTGCAGATTATACATACAGCAGATCTTGAACTCAGATCTTCCAAAGTTCAGCTCTAAATCCACTATACACACATATATGTACGTATATAAAAACACACATACATACATACACACACACACTGTGTGTATGTATGTATGTATGTATGTATGTGTGTATCTCCATTATAATTTAAGTTGTTGCTAAAAGAGAAGTGGTATTTTTCATTCTATCTTAGCTATGGCACGTATTGTGAATCTATTCTTTAGCTTTACCAGTGCATATAATGACATTGAGCAGAATCCAGGAGAGGGCAATCTGAACTTCAGGTCACTTTCAGAATTCATGTCCCTTTACTATAAAAACTCAGTTAAATAGACCACCTTTACCATAGAAAAGAGCATTGTCTCTTCAGGCAGAGAACCTGGGTTGAAACCTGCTTCTGATACCTTTGTGACCTAGGGCAAATCATGTAACCTCTGAGCCTCAGTATTCTCATTTGTAAAATGAGAGAATTGGAGTGAATGAACTCTAAATATAAGATTCCTTAATACTAACTTTAAAATTTCTGATAATAGTAATGATTGTAATTTCTGAAATGTATTTCCTACAATTCCATTCAACCAGCACTTATTAAGTACTTACTATGTGCTAGGTTCAGGGGGTTACAGAGTCAGAAATGAAACAGACCCCACCCTCAAGGAGCTTGGATCTTTGGGGAATCTTACATGCCACCTCTGTGGAATTGCATGGGGCATAAATTGTGGACCCATGAAAATTATTACCATATTCTAATTCATGACACCTTTATTTCAAACAAATGTGTTTTCTTTCCTTTATGGTAATAAAGAGGGAGAAGAAATGAGCTGAACTTCCCAATGTTCTAAAAGGTGCATAAATGGATATTTATACAGATCATTTAAGGTTACAGACTGTTTTCACATACATTATTTCACTTCTTTTGTAAGGATAGATTCTCTTCATCACAATATCAAGAAGCACATTTCCAGTTTCAATACATATAATCCTCTCCCCTCCCCCCAAAATCTAGTCACTTTACCACATAATTATTCTTTCAAGTTTGAGAAAGCTGTTTAGAACTTTAAAAATGTAACATGATCTATACATGTGAACAATGAACAATTATAGGCTTCATCACTAGGCCTATTCCATCAAGGTTTAAATTGTCTTCTCAGTAGAAGAAAAAACTTTATTTGGTCATTATTTGAACTAGAAAATGTTTTTAAAGGTTAGTTATCCATCAGATTTCTTAGTAGCCAGAGATGGGGATTATACTAATGGGTCTGGCAGGAGCCACTAGCAGCAGATGAAAACTAAGGAAGCTATTTGTTGCTATGGTGATGATAGCAGAGATGTGACAGCTCTGTGGAGAAGAGTTGGAGGAAAGGCCACTGTACTGGCAAAAACATCTATTGTCCTGATGCATCAGGTTTTTTTTTAATCCACCCCAGAGAAGGTGAGGATCACTGCAAAATAGGGCATATAGAGGTTCAGCTTAGTGGAGGGAAAATGAGAGGGACTCTAGGTTGGTTGATGTTGTAGAAAAAAATAAACAAAAGGAAGAAGAGTGGCACCTATAAGCTCTTGATGGGGACCGTGTAAATTATTTGGAAATGTAGTGGAAACACCCTCAGAATTTAGCCATATGCTTTAAAAATGGATTCAAGAGAATATGAAGCATTTATTTTTAGACATGTCTCCATTTTAAAAATAAAAGCTTTAACCAGAGATTATCTGGTGAAATATTTAAACCCACATTCAAATGTAATATGAAAATAGATTCAAGTAGAAGGCCATTGAAATATAAAAATAAAAATAATTGGTAAAATAATAAACAAGACAGTGTCAAAACTGGATGAATTTGGGTTTCAGGCATTCTCAGGGGTGAGGAAAAGGTAGTGAGGTGGGAGTAGATTTCAATTTATTCTCAGTTGCCATGGGACTAACTATAAGGTGTATTTTGAAAGAAAAAATTGAAAGACATAGGAAAGGAAGGAGATAAAGAATTCAGCCTAGCCACAGTCTTGATAATACCTAGACAAAGAAATGAAGAAAACCCTATAAAGTATTATCAACCTGGAGAATGATTGTCAGAATAAATAACCAGTGTCACAGTTCCAGTCTAATGACTACTCAGATCCAAAGTTTTCCTCTGCTGTCATAAGATTTTCCCTGCATTAGCTGAAAATATCTCCTACACATTTCCAACAGTACTTTTGCCTCATCTCACTCTCTATTACATGATAATTCTTTGCTTGACCATTAGACTTAAGAATTTTGATAGCAGGATCTTTGTATGCCTAGCACTAGCATTTTTTAAAAAAAAAAATCAGAGTCTCAGACTATGGGGTGCAGAGAACGTGACAATCTGTATTGGTAGAGGAAGTTTCTCTCCATTCACTTAAAAAATAATAAAAACAACAATGGTTAACATTCCTGTAATGTTTTAAAGTGCTCTACATATGTTAATTCGTTTGACCCTCACAACAACCCTTTGAGGTAGATTCTATTATTATCCTCATTGTACAGATGAGGAAACTGAGCTGAGAGGTTAAGTAATATGCCTAGGGTCACACAGTTCATTAAGTATCTAAGAGAGGATTTGAACTCAGGTCTTCCTGACTCTCAAGTAGAAATATATACATATATACACACATATACATGTATACATGTATATACACATACATACATATATGCACACATATAGATGGATGGATAGAGATATAGATAGATATATTCCCTCCAGCTAAACAAGTGGTAGGTGATAAAATCCACATAATCTCTTGTTTTATTCAGAAAAGCATATTGATAGGATCATTTAGCTAATCACAAAGAGCTGGGAGAGACCTTAAAGGTATTTTACATTTTACATATCAGAAAGCTGAGGCTTTGAGACAAGAGGTAGGAGACCAACCTGGGAGAATGACTTAGTAATGGCAGGACATGGGGCAATCTAGACTTCAGAGGTTATTAAATTGGAGTTTGTGAATTTACTTTTAAAAATAAATTTTAATAACTATGTTTCAATATGATTGGTTTCCTTTGTAATCCTGTTTGTTTTATACATTTATTTTTTTAATTTTTTAATTTTATTATTTTTTTTTAATGTTCTACAATCACTTCCTTAAAATTAAGATTTTATCCCCCCGACACCTTCCCCCCACTACCTCCCTCCCTCCCCATGACAGCATACAATTCTGTATAGGTTCTACATATACTTTCCTATTGAGTACGTTTTCACTATATTCATGCTATGTAGTTGCACTAAAATAAATGGAAGAAATCATATAACAAATCAAAACATAAACACTAAAACACACACACACAAACATGATCTGCTACATTCTGCTGTTTTATACATTTAAAAACTAATTATTCTAAGAAGATATCACAGGCATTACTATACTGCTAAAGGGGTCCACAACTCAAAGGTTAAGAAACCCTGTTCTAAAGAGAAGAAAATCTTGAAAATTTTATTTCTTAGGAGTTCACCAAAAGGAACATTAGATCCATTTTCAGAACAGTTCTCTGTAGCCCAGTGGTTTTAAAAATAATGGTTCAGGAATCCCTGGAAATCCCAAGATCTTTTCAGGGGGATCACAAAGTCAGAACTATTTTATAAGGCTAAGATATTTTCATTTCTAATTTGGTAAATAATACAAATAGAAATAACCCATATAAACAAAAGCTTTAGCAGGAGGAAGTCCTCAATAATTTTAAAAAATGTAGTAAGGTCTTAAGACCAAAAAGTTTGTGAACCTCTACTGCAGTCAAAGCAGCTTTACTCTCTCTTTTTCTATGTCACTAGAGAATAGTCCTGTACAACAATGCACAAGATATATACAAAGGTATAAGAAAGGGCATCAGTAGGATTTATTACGTAAAAAATCAGGGGGTAGTAATCATGATCTCAAAGTTGAGGCTAAAATAGAAATCAAATAGAAAATAGAATAATCAAAATAGAAAAATAGGGTAACTACACTATGTGTCAGCAATATTATTCAGTATTGTTTTAGACCATTTAAAATAGTAAAACAATGTAGAATATCTGAGAATATACCTGCCAAAACTGACACAGGAACTATATGAGCAAGAACATAAAGTACTTTTTATACAAATAAAGTCAGATTTAAATAATTGAAGTAATGTTTATTGTTTATGGGTAGGGAAAATCAATATAATTTTTAAAATTATTATTTTATCTAACTAATCTATTTATTCAATGCCACTTCAATTAAATTACAAAAAAAACTTACTGAGAAAAAACAATGACAAAGTTCATTTGGAAGAACAAAAGGTCAAAAAAAAAAACGGGAGAAAACATGCAAAGGAAGCAGATTCAGTAGTTTCTATCAGACTTTAAACTATATTATGAAGTGATAGCATTGCTGAAGTATAAAATGGATAATTTCAATTACCTTATATTAAAATTTTCTTCTACAAATAAAACCAATGTAGCCAAGAATAGAAGGAATGCAGAAAATTGGGGAAAACAAACTTTCATAGAGAATCTCTCAGATAGGATGTGATTGTGTTGGAATATTGCAGTGGTGTAGTAAATGATGAACTGGTTGACTTAGAAAAACATATTTGACTTATGATGGGAGATGCTATCCGCATTCAGAGAAAGATATGATGAGCAGAAATATACAGAGTATGGTCTTACATATATATGTATGAATGTATATGTGTATGTTTATAGATATCTGTGTGTATATTTGCGTGTATATATATGTGTATATATATGTGTGTGTGTGTGTGTGTGTGTGTGTGTGTGTGTGTGTGTATAATTGAAGCCTTCTGAGGAGGTATGTGGGAAGGAGGGGAAAAAAAAGTAAAAAGTGCACAGTAGAGAACAAAAGAAAACATACAAAGAAGCAAAGAAAAGCTGGGTAGCTTTGAAAATAATGTGTAGTATTTATAATATAATTTTTCTTAAAATGGAAATTTTTGTGTTATATGGAATCCTCTCTTATGTTCTGCTATGTACATGGCAATATTTTTTCTTTTCTCATTTTGTATTTAAATTTTAAATAAAAAATTTATAAATAAACCCCCAACAACAATGTACAAGAAGAAGCTACACTTAATTCCTTTCCCCTCCTGGTTGCCTTTCTGACTCCTCAGATTGCCCCAGCATGATCTGGGTGTCTCCCCTACACTACCAATTTTCAGCTTCCTTTTTTTCTCTTGGTTTCCATTCCATTAGAATGTAAACTTCTTGAACATAGGGGCTGTCTTTGTTTTTGTTTTGTATTTGTATCCACAGTGTTTAGTGCAGTGCTTAGTTAAATGCTTAATAAATGCTTGTAGCCTTCCTGCCTTTAATTAGTAGTAGCCCAACATTCCATTCTTTGTGAGTAAGATTCTTGCCTTTTCTTGGATTCAGAGTGTGGGAAGCTGGTTACATTGGGCATTAGAGGCCACATTTGAATATGCCAAATTATCTGATTATTTTGAGTACCTTTTAGGGCCTACTGTATATTATATTATTATAGAACAATATAATATCAGTAACATTATATTATAGATCTAATAACCTAATAACACAGCTAGTCAGACATCGGGAAGATCTGACTGCCACCAACCTCAAATTTTACTTTCTCTATTTTTTTGTGAAGATGAATTCTGTGTATTTTTTCATGGTCTCTTTTAAACTAACAGTTCCCAAGTCAGTAACTTATTCCAATCTATAATATGCTGAATAATATCATAGAAGTTCAAATGAATTTTATAATGGAAAACTTTGCAGACAAATTATGATTAGATCCACCCAATTTATATAGTGTTTTAGGCTATTTATTGAGTAGAATATTCTGATTACACTATTTGGATCTATTTTATTATAAGAGATAAAATGCAGCCAACTTTTACTCTTGCCATTACTTGCGTATATGACTCAAATATAAATTAGAACTAAATTTTAATTTTCTAAGAATGTGATCCTGATCAAGTCACTTAATTTCCGTGTGCCTCTGTTCCCTTGTATATAATAATAATAACTCAAATATGTATAGATCTCCACAGTACAATCCAGTATCTTACTTTATCCTCAAAATAAAATCTTGTGAGTGTCCTGCCATAGAGGTGAGAACTGAGGTACCATTCCATTAAGTTTTCTTGGAGGAAGGAAAGTAACAATATTTTTTCTTCTCCAAGTACCTGTTTCCTCACCTGAGCTGCTCAAGGCTCTGAATGGACTTAATTCTGAGGCAAAATCCTGCGGATATTGAAAATCAATCTAAAAACTTCCTTCAATTGACTAACAAATTCTTGCCCCACATCTGTCTCCATTCCAATGATTTCTGACCCATTCATTGTCCCCCACTGCCTGATCCCTTATTTCCATTTCCCCTTAAATCCCCTTCCCCAAAGTCCCACTCCAAAGCTACCCACCCCTTTCATTATACTCTCTGGAATGCTTGATCCACAGGCAACAAACCTGGTTTCATCTTAAATCTTTTCATTTCCCACTTCTTCCATTTTGGGCTCTCACTGAGAACTCCAGATGGCACAGCATCCCGATTACCTTTTCCAGCAATGGGCTGTATTTTGTTTGATTCGTTCTCTCCCCCCTACTCACTTGTCAAGGCAGATGGGGTGAAATTCTCTTTGCTTCCCATTGCTACTCCTCCCTACCACCGTTACTCAAAAATCTCTACTCATTTGAAGTTCACTCAATCTATATTTATCATCTAATCAAAATTCTGGTAGTTGTTGCTACCAATTTCCAGGAAAGACTCCTTTCTTCCTTAATGAATTCAGTATTTGACTCACAATCTTTCTCTCCTCTTCAACTCCTGCTATCATACTAGGGGCTTTCAACATACATTTGGATACTTCTATCACTCTAACTCTCAGTTCCTCAGATTATTCATTTCCCGTGACCCTACTCCTTTATCCTACTTCAACCACACACAAAGATGATTCTATCCCTCCCTCTGCCTTCCAGAATCAAACCTTTGTCTACATCATGACCTCCATTCTCAAACCTTCCAGGTCATCATCCCTTCACTGGCATTGAGTCCCTTGCCTCATTATCTTATCAAAGATCATGCCCTGCCAAGTCTAAGTCTTGGATCACCCCCACCATCTTCTGTCTTTACTCCTATGCATGTGTTGCTGAATGAAGAAAAAAAAAATCATGAATTCACATTGAATGAATCCAATACAAATTTATGTTACCTATACACAACTGGACCATCACTGCTGCAAAAAGTACTTCCATACATCCTGAATTAACTTACTATTCCACTCACCATGGTAGCTTTTCCAAACCTTTTCATCCTTCCTCAAATTCCTCAATTCACTGCTGAGATCCTTTTCTCTTATTTTACTGAAAACTGATGCCATTCACCAAGAGTTCCTTCATCTCTTGTTTTACATCACTCAAATGTATTCTGCCACTATATTCTCCTTCACTTTTATCTCACATGACAGGATGATATTTCTCCTTACCAAGGCAAACCCTTCCACAGGTAAAAGTGGTCCCATTCCATCTAGTCTTTGCTAAGAGATTGCCTCCTCTAGTATCCCCACCCTTTCACTTATCATCAGTCTCTTCCTGTTTACTGCCTGACTTTCATCTTTCTGACTAGAAACATACCCATGTCTCCACCATCTTAGAAACATTCTTCCTTAATCTATCCACATTCCATATCCCACCTGTCTTTGTGACTACTTGAGAAGGTCACCTACATTTGATGCATCCCTTCCTTTCCATTAATTTTTAATTTTTTGTGGTATGGTTTCTGACTTCATTATTCTACTGAAATTGCTTTCTACAAAGTTACCAGTGATCTCTTAGTTTTTAAATCTAGTGGTCTTTTCTCAATTCTCATCCTTCTTGGCCTCTCTGTGACCTTGACACAGTCAGCTATTCTCTTTTCCTTGATACTCTCTCCTTTCTAGATTTTTGGGACACTACTTTACTCTCTTCTTCTGGTTCCCAACTCCTTCTCAGTCTTTGTTGGATCATTGTCCAGGTCATACTTAACAATGAAGGTAACCCACAAGGTTATTTCCTGGGCTCTCTTCCTTACTCCCTCAATACTAGTTCACTTGATTATCTCATCAGCTCCTGTGAACTCAAATTATCATATGTATGCTGATAATTCTCAAAACTACTTATATTGTCCGAACTTCTTTGTTGACCTTCAGTCTTGCATTTCCAACTTCCAACTGGATACCTTCAACTGGATGTCAACATATTCAAAACTTGAACTCATTATCTTCTCCCCAAAACCTTCCATTTCAAACTTCTCAATTTTTGTTCAGTACAACACCACCCTCTCAGTCCCCCAGACTATCAACTTAGGTGTCATCCTTGACTCTTCATTCTCTCTCATCCCAAATATCAAATATGTTGATGAGGCCTATCAATCTGACCTTTGTAAAATCTCTAAAATATGCCTCCTTCTCTTCTCTGACACTGTCACCACCGTAGTTCAGGCCTTCATCACCTCACACTGAATTATTGCCATAATCTGCTGTTTGGTTCCCTTGCCACAAGTCTCTCCCCACTCCGGTCCATCCTCCACTCAGCTGTCAGGGTGATTTTCCCAAAAGCTAGGTTTGATCACATTACCACTCCCCTGCTTGATAAACTTAAGTAGCTCTCTGTCATCTCCAGGATCAAACATAATATTTGATTTTTTAAGCCTTTCATAACTTGCCTCCCCTCTTTCTAGTCTTCTTACACCTTATATATAGTCTTCAACACAATGACATTGATGTCCTTACTATTCCTTGAACAGACACTTCATGTCTCAACTCTCTTGTTTTTACTGACTTTCCTTGATGCCTTGAATACCCTTATCCTTTATTTCTACTTCCTGAATTCCCTTGTTTCCAGCAAATCCCAGCTAAAATCCTACCTTCTACCTCCCTATCCTGTTAACTCTGGTACTTTTCCTTTGTTAATTTATTTCCTGTTTATCCTATATATAGCTTATTTGTATAGAATTGTTTGCACTTTGTCTCCCCTGTTAGATTGTGAGCTCCTCTATGGCAGGGATTGTCTTTTGTCTTTCTTTCTAGCCTAAGCACAGTGCCTGGAATATAGAAGACATCAAATAAATATTTCGTGATTTTTGACTAAAACAGCTCTGTGAGATAGATATTAAAGATAAACAAATTGAGGTTGAAGAGACATTAAGTGATAAACTAAGGCTGCACAGCTAGTAAGGAGTCAAACTGGGACTAAAGCCCATATCTTCTTTCTTCAAAATTCAAGTGCTCTTTGTAAAATAAACCACATACCTTTTAGATAATAAAACAAAGGCAAAAAAAAAATACAAACCAAAACCAATTCAATAACCTTTAAAGTTCTATACAAGCAAATATGTATTATTCTGGCAAGTCATATTTAAAGCAATTTAAGTTACCTCAATCCCCATAACCATCAAAGATGCAAAATTAGTATCTTCTTTTGTATAATCTTGGAAAAAATGCTTTCTTCTATTCAGGCAAGGGCATTGAATGGGAAGTCAAAGCATAATCTTTTGGCCATTCCTACAGATCCAGTTTTAAAGGGTTAAAAAAACACCCAGTTATGAACAACTCTTCAGATAGAATGCAAACATCTGAAAATCTCTACCTATCAACTTCATTTAGCATTACTCTCACAGTTATGCAAAAAGAAAGAGGAATGACAGGTCCAGCTGAAGGAGTTAAGAGAGCTATATACCCAAGAGTACTTGGGCATACTGTACTTGATATAGTTCTGGAAATGCTAGCAATAGCATTAAGACCAGAGAAAGAAATGAAAGTTGTAAAGATAGACAAAGAAGAGATAAAATTATCCTTATTTTCTGATGACATGATAGTTTACTTAGAAATTCCTAGGAAATCAACAAAGATCCTAATTGAGACAATAGCTTCAGCAAAGTTGCAAGTTGAAACCTCAGAATAAGGACTCAAAAATCAACATTTTTACATAATAATTGAAATTTTAAAATCTAAGAAGCAATACCAGAAAGGTAAATTCCATTCCAAATACTAAAAAATTTCATAAAGTATTTAAGGATCAATATATCAAAGTTCACAAAAGACATGTAGATTCAGTTACAACATGCTTCTTAAAGAATGACTTAAATGGATGGAAGGAGTGCTCATGGCTGGGCCATACCAATATAATAATAAAAATGACTGTGCTACTAGAGTTAATGTATATTTTAATGCCATTCTAATCAAATTATCAAATGGATATATAGAACTTGATAAAAATAATGATAATTAATTTGGAGAAAACGAAAGATCTAGAATATCAATAGAGATGATGAAAAGAGGGAGAGATGAAGGGATAATAGCACTTTAATAGTAGTCATCAATACCATCTGGCATTAGTTAAAAAAATATAAAGAGGTAATTAAATGTAACAAACTAGATAAAGTTGAATCAGGAACAATAGAACTCAATCTATCATTTGATAAACTGGAAAAATAAATTATTTAGGATAGGGCTCCCTTTTTGATAAAAGTTGATGAGAAAACTGGGAAGAAATATGACACAAATTAGGCTCAGACCAACACTTTACACCATATTCCATAATACAGTCTAAATAAATACATGACCGTGATGTTGAAAATCACATTATAAAAATTAAAAGAGAAGTAGATTATATACATATTACAGCTCCTGGTAGGAGATACATTTTTAATCAAATAAGAAACAGTGGCCAGATAAAATAGACAGCATTAATTACATGAAATTGAAAAGCTACTACACAGATAAAACTAATTCAACAAAGAGAAGAAGAGAAATCATAGAATGGATTAAAAAAAACCCCACAACTCTGTCTACTGGCTGTTGCCTTACTGACTTTGCACATTCCTCCCTCACTCAAATCAGTCACCTGCAAGTCAAGTCATCATCTTGATGTCATGGTCCTCTTCGAGAATGAAGGACAAACACAAGCTTTACTGCCTAAACTTAAAAACATACCCACATCTCCACTGTCTTCAAAACATACTTCTGCTATATACTTCTGCTATGACACCATATGTCTCTTGACTTTTGTGGCCAAACTTCTTGAGAAGGTCATCTACAATTGATGCAAACTATTAACTACCACATGAAATGATGTTCCAAATCACTAATGATAAGAAAAATACTTAGCAAAACAACCTTAAAGTTTTACCCCACACCCTGCAAATTGACAAAAATGACAAAAAAATGTCAATAGTCAGTGCTGGAGGGGTTAGGGCAAAATAGGCACACTGGTGCTTTATTAATTGAGTTGTGAATCAGTATAATCATCTTGGAAAGTGATTTGGAATTGTGCAAATAAAATGACTAAAAAGTTCAAACCCTTTGACCCAGAGATTCCATTACTAAGAATATTGTATCCCAAGGAGCTCATTGATAAGACACTCTGTATGAGTTAAATAGCTCATTTATAGGCTAACAGCTTTGTAACAAGTTTTGTGATAAAAATTTGAAACAAAGTAGATGTTCATCAATTGGGGGATGGTTAAACAAACTGCAGCACTTGGTAATGGAATATTAATGTGTAAGAAATTATGAATGTGATGAATTCAGAAAAGCATGGAAAGATCTACATGAACTAATACAGAATTAAGTAAGCGGAGCTAAAGAAAAAATATACACAATAGAGTACAACAATGTAAATGAGGGAAAAGGCACATTCAACCAAAAATTAATGTTGTAAACTTACAAAATAACAAGCATGACTAAAAAGAAGAAATGAGAAGATACTCTCATTCTACCTTTTCATCTCTTGCACTGATCAGTTATGCTGATTTTTTACATCTTTTTTGCCTTTAAAAATATCATTTGTTATATGGCATGGTTCTCTGAGAGAGGGAGGAGAAGGATACTTAGAAGAAACTATGTTGTAAAAAATTAAAGATATTGATAAAAACTTATTTAAAAAGAGAAAATGTTCTTTTTCTAAGCTGTTCAGGAAAAAAAATAACTTTCCATTGAGAGGCAACTCTACTAAGCTTTCAAATGGACAGGAGTAAAGAAGAGAGAAATGTACTGTCAATATGAACAAAGAAAGATCCTGACATTTTATCAGAGAAGTTAGATGCGACATGTCTATTGTTGATATTACAGTAGAAAAAATAACAGCCTCATGAGAACAAACTAAATAATGAAATGAACTATCATAAAAATAACTGCTGGAAAGGAGTGTCTAAATTTCTGTGTCCTATATAGAAAAATGTTTAGGGTAGATAGTTTGATTTTGCTTCATCCTAATTCCAGTATTAGGTAAAATCCAAGCAATCCTCCTTTCTGTAGCTCATCAAAGTACCAGATTATTCAAGTACTACTAGGCTAATCTTTTTAGAAACAGAAATGTTTCAGAAGTGTGGCCAATGATTTACCCTCAAACCCTTGGTGAAGAGTAAGAATTTGGGAGACAGTCAAGTGTTTTATCTTTATGCACCCTGAGCATCTTCCACTTGTTCTGAGAAAGAAAGAAGAAAAGGGCAAAAGAAAAGAGTACACTTAATTTCTCCAAATTAAGGGCACCAGAGTCTCTATTTAGGGATTTCTGTGGTTCTCACTTTGAATGAAAGACAGAGAACCACGTGTTGGGGTGTATTTAATCCCATCAAATAGTTAGGCAGGATGGCTTCTGAATGATGGAGCAAAATAATTACAAAGGCCTGTGTTTGGTCTTAGAACAAACAAGAGCCTCACCTTAGCGGGAGAATTCTGATCCCTAAGTTCAGGCTGATCACCAACCCTGGAGCTGATTTCAGCAGCGAGATTGCCCTTCAAATCTGTTGGATCTGTCTTCAGAAAAGTGAACTCATTCTGTCCTGGATCCGAGGCAAGACACACTTCGTAGGAATATGGCAATGGCAAGGTCCCATTATTGTATTTACTGGTGACTCTTGGTCCCAGGCTAGAATAAAGGTCAGTGGGAAGAGAATCCAATACTAAGTGCTGTTTGGGTTTTTGGCACTTAAAAACCAATACAAACACTGCTGTCAGGAGAAATACAACAGATACTAAAGCCAATGCAATGACCAAAAAAAAATTAACTTTCCATTGCGTGGATAAATTTTCGGAGAGTTCCTCTTTCATCTCTGGTATTGCTTCTTGTAGACTGTCTGCGAAGACCAGGTGCAGAGCCACAGTGGCCGACAGAGGGGGCTGGCCTCCGTCCTGCACAGACACCAAAAGGCGGTGCCGGGCAGAGTCTCTTTCAGTCAAAGCTCTAGCAGTCCTGATCTCACCCGTGCGCAGCCCCAGGCTGAAGAGTCCGGGATCCGTGGCCTGCAGAACGCTGTAGGTCAACCAGGCGTTGTGTCCAGAGTCTGCATCTACCGCCACCACCTTGGTGACCAAGTATCCTGACTCCGCAGAGCGAGGGACCATGTCGAAGAGCGCCGATCTGTCAGGCCCGAGGGCCGGGTAGAGGATGTTTGGGGCGTTGTCATTGCGGTCCAAGATGAACACTTGCAGGGTGACATTGGCACAAAGAGCCGGGGAACCAGCGTCACAGGCCTGCAGAGTCAGCTCGAAGGTGCGGACCTGCTCATAGTCGAAGGAACGCTGAGCGAAGATGGCCCCGCTGTGGCTATTGACTGATGCGTAGGAGGACAGAGGTAGAGGGGCCAGGTCACTGCTGACGATGGAATAGGACACTCGGCCGTTCTCCTCCAGGTCAGAGTCAGAGGCTGAGACACTTGCGATGAAGGCTCCAGAGGGGTTGTTCTCAGGGACGTAAACAACGTAGGAAGGTTGGAGGAAAACGGGAGGATTGTCATTGACATCAGCTATGTTCAGGATGAGGGTTTTGCTGGTGGACAGAGGAGGCTTTCCCTTGTCTGAGGCAGTGACTGTAATGTTATACTGTGGGTTCTTCTCGCGGTCTAGGGGTCCATCTGTCAGCAGCTTGTAGTAGTTCCTCGAAGAGGATTCTAGTCTGAAAGGCGCATTTTCTTCTATGTGGCACGTGACCTCCCCGTTGACGCCAGAGTCTCGGTCTGGTGTTTTCACCAAAGCTACAGCTGTCCCAGGTGAACAATCTTCAGGAATCAGTGCTGAAATAGAAGTGAATATAACTTCTGGGAAGTTGTCGTTTACGTCCAGAACTTCAATTTCAACTGTACACTGGGTAACCAGACCTCCCCCATCCCTCGCTTCCAACACCATTGAGTAGTCTTTGGTATTTTCAAAATCTAGGCTTTCTAGAGTTGTAATTTCCCCGCTATTTGGATCCAGAGAAAACACCTGCCATTCTCTTTGGGAAGAACGATCGAAGGAAAAAGTGATTTCTGCATTCACTCCCTCATCCTTGTCCGTGGCGGTCACTCGCAGCACAGATGAGCCTGGGGACAGATTCTCCAACAGACTGACCCTGTAGACGTCCTGGCTGAAGACAGGGGCATTATCGTTGGCGTCTGTGACAAAGATTCTGATCTGAGCGGTGCCGCTTCGGGAGGGGTTCCCACCATCTACAGCGCTCAGGACCAAGTGATAGGAACTTTGCTTTTCCCTGTCTAGAAGTTTCTCTAACACAAGTTCAGCATATTTACTGCCATCTTTTTTCTTTTTTACTTCGAAGGAAAATACAGGATTGGTACTTAGGTAATAAGTCTGTAGGGAATTGAGTCCAGTATCTGGATCATGGGCGGGTTCTAATGCAAATTTCGCACCTGGCAGAGTAGACTCAGAGATGTTTAAATTGATGACGTTTCTCCTGAACTGGGGAGGATTGTCATTTACGTCCTCAATTTCCACGTTAACATGGAAAACATTTAAGGGGTTTTCAACTACGGTTTCTAATGTCAAAGCACAAACTCTTGTTTGGGGGCATATCTGCTCCCGATCTATTCTGTCCCTAACAAGTAAATCTCCTCTCTCCGAGCTCACACTAAAGAATTCTCTTTCTCCACTAACCCGGAGGTTCCGGGAGGATAAATCGTGGACCTCCAGTCCCAGATCCTTGGCGAGGTTCCCCACCACCGACCCTTTCGCCATTTCCTCTGGAATCGAGTAGCGAATCTGCTCTGAAAGCGCGCGGCAGAACAAAGACGCCAGGAAAGGAAACAATACTTGCCTCTTGAGCGGCCAACCCTTCTGCCCAGCACTGCTTCCCATCTCTCCGGCTCTTAGTACCACTGCCTTTCCAGGTTAGCAGAGTCGCACTTCAAAGCATTTCTGAATTTTAAGACTCCCCACACAGCGAAGAAGTGTCACTACTTAGTGACTATTGATCAGAGCATCCGGGGCAAACTCTGTTGAGAAGAAAGCTCTGGTCATTAAGGAGTGGGTCGCCTTTCTGATGTGAGCCCTTGGACTGTGCAGAAAATTACCCTGTAGGAGTTTTCTCCAATAGATCTCTGTCTCAGTTCTGGCTTGGTATTGGTGGACAGCGGCGCTCGGAGTCTCGTTTCTAGAACTGCATTCAAATAAGTAACTAAGTGCGCCACCAGGAGTCCACAGAACTGAGTGCAAACAGAACCTTTTCACTCGAGACAATGCTCTTGAATTAAGATGTTATAATTCTATTGGCCGGCAAATGATTTCGTGAGTTTATTACATCTTGGAATTTCCTGGATTTTTTTGTTGTTCAGTCATTTCAGTTTTGTCCTCCTTTTTGTGACTCCATTTGGGGTTTTCTTGGCAAAAGTACTACAACGATTTGCCATTTCCTTCTCCAGATCATTTTACAGATGAAGCTGTAAGGAAGCTGAGGCAAGCAGAGTTAAGTGACTTGCCCAGATTCACACAGCTAGTAAGTGTCTGTGGCAAGATTTGCACTTGGGAAGATAAATCTTTCAGACTTCAGGCAGGGCACTCTGCATCACCTAGTTGCCCAAGTTTTCTCAGCCTTCTAGTTTTAGAAATACATTTTGATGTAGTCTTCAAGTTTATTTGGTAGCGAATTTTTCCCCCTTTCTACTTCTGAAAGTATAGAATTCTACAGTCCGGGAGTTCACCTTTGATGAGATGATCAGTTAGAATTATGTAGAAGTTTCTATGAGATCTCAGAATAGTGAATTCTCCAGGTTAGGATATTCACTTTCAAAATATTGATCATTTTAGATTCTCTAAGCTTTGTGTAGAAAGTTCGAGAGGTGCACACTAATCACACTGGCTAAGATGACAGAAAAGGAAAATGACTCATGCTGGAGGAGATTGGGAAAAGAAGTATACTAATGCACTATTGGTGGAACTATGAGTTAATCCAGCCATTCCGGAGAACAATTTAAACCATGCCCAAAGGGCTATAAAACTATGCATATTCTTTGACCTAGGAATACGGCTACTGGGTCTACATCTCAAAAAGACTGTAGGAAGAGGACTCATATGTACAACATATTTATAGCACTTTTTTCTTTCAGTGGCAAAGAATTGGAAACTGAGGAGATACCCATCAATTGTAGAATGGTTGAACAAGTTATGATGACAGAATATTGTACTGTAAGAAATCGTGAAGGGAGTGGTTTCAGAAAAACCTGGAAAGACTTATATGAACTGAGGCAAAGTTAGGGAGCAAACCCAGTAACAATAATATCATAAAGATAATTTCCCTCTATTAGACACAGTTTAATTAATTGAAAAATACAATAGAGTGAAACACTTAATGGGATCAATACAATGAGCCACCACAACTTCAAAGGATGCATGACATAAAATACTATTCACCTCCTGATAAGAGAACTGATGAACTAACACTATAGATTGAAGCACATTTCTCTCTCTCATTTTTTTTGCCTTTTTAAAAAAAATATGGTTAATCTGATTTGGAGGAGGGTGTGCTAAGGACCCTACAAAAGAAATCTATAAAAAACAAATATGAAGAACTGAGATAGACCAATTAAGAGTGAAGCAAGAAGAATCTGGAGAACAATTTGCACACTGATTACAATAATGTAAAGGAAAATGTTAGAATACAGAACTGTGATCAATACAGTGAATTCAGAGGACTGAAGTGAAGTTTGGTTCCTCCCTCTAATTAGAAAAAAGAATGTAATTGCAAAATGAGACATATGTTCTTAGACTTGATCAACGCCTTTGTGCATTTTGCTTAACTGTATTTTTTTGTTACAAAGAAAATTCTATTGGAGGAAATGATTAGGAAGCAACAGCAAAATAAAGAGAAAGAACATCAATAAAACATTTTTTTTAAAAGAAAGAGATCAGATCATGTAATTTCTCTGCTCAAAACCTTACAATAGAACTCTTAAATACTTAAGACTTCCACAATTTAGTGACTCTGTCTTCAGGCAATCTCACAATACTCCTCTCACGTACTTTATGGTCCAGGCAAAGTAGTCTACTTGCTGTAAGACAATACCTTTGGATCTTTCTTATTTTCTAAAGTGATTTTTGACCATGATGTTATCTACAATCAGAATATCCTCCCCTTTCTTACCTTCTACCTCACTTTTTATTCCCTTCTGTTAACTTCCTCTCCTTCAAGGAATGACCAAGTTAGGCATGACCTTCTCCATGAGATACTATCTCCTTCTCTGATGATCCCAGTTCAAGATACTCTCCTAGCTCATCTAATATGGTAGAATGGAATACTCCTCTTATAAAGCTCATTGTATATAATTGTATTACAGTTATCTTGTGTATGTGCATTTCAACTTCTGTTAGACCATAAACATTGTGAGAGAATCTGACTCATTTTTCCTTTAGACATTGCACATAATGGGTACTTAAATAGTTAATGAATCCATGAATGTATGGATTAGAAAGTGGAGATATTATCTCAAAGCTAGCTTTTTAAAACAACAGAGCAGGAAGAAAATGATTATTTGTGTACCTTCAATGACTGTAAAGGATGCCTTCATTTTAAACGCAAAGAAAGAAATGGCCTGAACTTAAACAGTATTTTCCTACAGATCTAAACTGTAAACACAAAAATTATTATAAACAAAGGAAACATTAGAAAATTGTTACACTTAAAATGCTAATTAGTTTGACTTTATCAAATAAGATAATGCATATCAAGTACTTTGTAAAACTTAAATGCACTATCTAAATGGAGATATTAATATAATTGCTATTATTATATCCTGATAGGATCAACATGGTCTTCCTCACTTGTATCTGCATTGATTTCGGTCAACTAAGTAAAAATCAGTAAAACAACTACTAGGCACGTGGCCAGAGAACTACTTATCACCATCAAATAAAAGGTCAACAAAATACTCCATAACACAAGAAATTGGGAATGCATGCTGCGTTTGGTGAACTCTGAAAGACAAAGGAAAGTCAAGGAAATTTCTCTATGCCTTCCAGGTTTTATCCTTCTTTTAAACAATCTTTGGTAAACACTTTCTTTTATTTGAGATAAAAGAGAATTCTACTAACATTGCATGGTGGTAAAATGACAAAGAAGTGAACTCACCTGAACGATATTTCGATTCCCTTTACTAAACTCTGAATCACTGGAGAACAAAAGAGGTGTATTTTTATCACAGCTCTGCAGACTTAGGAGTGTGTCTGCATAGTTGGGCTGAGGAAAGACCAGTTGACTCTTCCCAGAGTCAGTGGTAAGGGAAACCTCCTGAGAGTAAGACTGAAGAAAAACTCGAACTCCCTCTGTGCCCACAAGCTGGGAGGCGGGGACTGCTCCAAATTTGTCATTACCCACCCCCAATAGGTGTGACCTCCACCACTTGCGCAGCCTGAGTGCCAGTAAAGCAATGATGAAGGCAAAGAACAGACAAGAAACTGAGGCCACGGAAATAACGAGGTAGAGTGTGAGTTTTGAGTTATCAGTAGTCTCTGGGGTCTCCATGATGCTGAGATCCGAGAGAATCTCAGGGATGCTGTCTGCCAGAATCACTGTGATACTGACAGTGGAAGATAGCGGTGGCTCCCCTTTGTCCGTGACTGCCACCACAAGATTCTGCTTAAGGGCATCTTTGTCGAGAAAAGAACGAGCAGTCCTGATCTCACCATTGTGAAGGCCTACTGAGAAAAGCCCAGGCTCTGTGGCCTTTAGCAGCTGATAAAACAGCCAAGCATTTTGGCCTGAATCTCCGTCCACTGCTACCACCTTGGTCACCAGGTAGCCTGGCTCTGCAGAGCGAGGAGCCAACTCTATCCCTCTGGAGCCATCAGTGGGGAAAGTGGGATACAGAATTTCTGGGGTGTTGTCATTCTGATCTAGGATGAACAGAGTCAGAGATACATTATTCTTGAGAGGCGGTTCCCCTGAGTCCGTAGCTGTCACTCGTAGCTGCAAGTCCCGGAATTTTTCATAATCAAAAGAGCGCAATGCATAAAGAACACCAGTCTCTGAGTTGATGGAGACATAGGAAGATAGAGGATCCCCCTGGAAGATGTCATCAGCAATAGTGTAAGTGATTTGGGCATTTTCCTCGTTGTCTGGGTCACTGGCAGTCACTGAATAAATGGAAGAGCCTCTCGGATTATTTTCCCGGATGTAAGCAGAGTACGAAGTTCGACTGAAGGTAGGCGGGTTGTCGTTGACATCGGCCACGTGCAGGATTATGTGAGTGTCCATGGATAGAGGCGGAGTCCCGAGATCTGTCGCTGTCACGGTGATATTGTACACGGAAACCTGCTCCCGGTCCAGGGCTATGCTTGTCACCAAACTGTAGTAATTTCCATAATTTTTTTCTAATTTAAAGGGCAGGTTATTTGAAATGGAACAAGTCACACGACCATTATCACCAGAGTCTTGATCGTGTACATTTAAAAGGGCAATGACGGTCCCCGCGGAAGAGCCTTCAGGAACTGAGGTGGTCAGAGACGTGATGGTCACTTCCGGAGCATTGTCATTCACATCCACAACTGTCACCAGCACATTCGCCCTTGCAAAAAACCCCGCACCATCTTTAGCTTGCACTTCCATCTTGTAGAACCCCGATTCCTCATGGTTCAGATTCCCTACTGTCGAGATTCTTCCTAAATGATTGTCCAGCTCAAAAATCTGTTTTGCTTTGTTGTGGATGTTCCAGAAATAGGTCACTTCCCCGTTGACTCCCTCGTCCGGATCTGTGGCGTTCACTGTGAGCAGCCACGTTCCCACAGGCACGTTCTCCGGAACGCTCACGCTATACGTGGACTGAGTAAACACTGGAGCGTTGTCATTCGCATCGAGGACAATCACTCGAACTTGCGCGGTACCGGAGCGGACCGGATCTCCCCCATCCGAGGCCGTGAGAGTGAGGTGGTGGACAGGTTCCTTCTCTCGATCCAGGGCCCGTTCTAGCACCAACTCTGGGTAGTTGGTCCCTTCTGCTTTGCTTTGCACTTGCAGAGAGAAGTGACGGTTCGGACTCAATTGATAGCTCTGGAGACCATTTGTTCCCACATCCACATCCCATGCATTAGGAAGAGGAAATTTCATTCCCAGGGCTGCCTGTTCACTGACTTCTATGTCTACTTCATCTTCTTGAAAGCGTGGAGCATTATCGTTAATGTCAATCACTTCTACTTCTACCCCATAAATTTTCACTTTGTCCTCAAGGAGAATCTCCACATTTAAAAAGCACTTTAAAACTCCGGGACAAAGCTCTTCCCTGTCTATTCTGTCCGCGGTGACTAAGCTGCCGCTTCTGAGGTTCAGAGCGAAATGCTGCTTCTTACCTCCGGAGACAATGCGGGCTCCTTTCTCTGACAGCTCCCGCGGCTTCAGTCCAAGGTCCTTGGCGATGTCGCCCACTGAAGAGCCCTTCTCCATCTCCTCGGGCACCGAGTAGTGGATCTGCCCGGTCCCGGTGTTCCACAGCAGCCCCAGGAGACAGAAAAACAGGATTCGCCCTCTGCTGGCCTGCTGACTGTGTAATGCAGTCATTTCGTTTTTCCTTACCGCCTTC
Organism: Bettongia penicillata ogilbyi; assembly: GCA_023548195.1. NCBI lineage: Eukaryota > Metazoa > Chordata > Mammalia > Diprotodontia > Potoroidae > Bettongia > Bettongia penicillata. Next base: position 3,963,128 of record JAJHZJ010000197.1, read on the forward strand.
TATGTTCTCTTATCCAAATTCGGTCTCGATCTACTCTTGGGCGGACGGTATCCAGAGACAAGTTCAGAACTGGAACTGCTTGTGGACTAACTCTCCGAGCAACCGCAAAGCTTGGTCTTCTGATCTGTTCTTGCTTCGCGAAGTAGGCGTGGAAAGGATCAGATTCGATCTCTCCCTGTATATCTCTCCCTGATTGGTGAACAGCGGCGCTCAGAGTCCTCACCAATTATTGCACGAACTTGGAGTTGACTGGACTTTTTTCTTTTTCCTATCATGCTCAATATCTACCGCTGGTGTTCCGGATCCGTCTAGATTTTAGAAGCTGAACGTCTTTTTAAATTTTTAAAATATATTTGTATTTATTTCACCAAACATTTACCAGACATTTAAAATTATTTTTAACGTTCATTTAAAAAAATTTTTGGTTTCCAAATTCTCTCTCTCTGTTTCACTTACCTCTTTGAGAAGGCAAACAATTTTATATTGATTATGCGTGTGAAGCCATGCAAAACATTTGCATATTAACCATGTTGCAAAAGAAAACACAGACAAAAAATAAAATAAGAAAATTAACCATTTATAAAAAAAAGTATACTTTAATCTGTATTCAGAGTTCCATTAGTTCTCTCTCTCTCTCTCTAGCGGTGGATAGTATTTTTTTTTCGGTGAAGCTATTGGCCTTAAGTGATTTGCTCAGGGCCACACAGCGAGTAAGTGTCACCTCTGGATAGCATTTTTCTCCATAGGCCCTTGGATGACGGTCTGTTTTAAAAGGGACCTTTCTTCCCTTAAAGGTTTCTTCATGTCTTTATCTTCATGAGATGATTGTGTTTATTTTTGTCATCATTTCAATTGTGAACTTTACAGTTTGTGTTCTTCAATGGACTTTGTATATTAATTAGAAATATTGTACATGAATGACTATTTATTATTGTTGTTTTCTGAATACATTCTTCAAAATCAGTGTGTGCTAAATTCGAGTAGGAAAAACACTGCTGGGTTATGCTGAGATTGGCAATGGGAAGCGAGCAGAAAAAGTTTTTCAAGGGAAATGTGCAATCATTCTAGAATAGAGAAAGGGAGATGCTGCCATATTGGAAAGGTCAACAGAACTGCCTGCCCCGTGGGTTGTATTTTGCAAATGGTAGCCACCTCACTATCAGTATGTAGAGCCTACCTTGGAGAACATAAAGATTTTTGCTATAGGAGAATTGGAAACTTGGTCCTTGCCTTCAGTAGTCAAACTCCCCAACTCTACCATATTCATGTGACCTACAAAGACTGGCATCTTGTCAGTTTAGATTTTATATCTAAATGAGATTCTGGGATAAAACACTAATTTCCTTTGAAAATGATTTTTATAGTAAATCTGAATGAAATGGTCACCCCAAGAATTAGTCTTGTTATTTAGCGTTTAATAAGAGTAGGAGGTAAACGGGGAGAGAATAATAAACAACATTCTACCCAAAACCTAAATCACACCAGAGAGTATCTAGATTTACCTTTTGGGTACATAAGGCTCATTATAGAACAACAGCAACTTGTGGCAACAGTACAAATACACAGCAAAAGTATTATTAGACAGAAAGAACTAGTGTGCCTTCCAAATCTTCGGCTATAATAACACTTTAAAAGTTCAGGATAAAATAAAATATTATATTCAACACTGCCAAAAACTCACCTCTTCGTAGCTAACTGGGTTGGTCTGCAAGTCACTGGAAATTTCAGAAGAATCACTTGCTAAAACATCAAAAGGATTATAGGAAAGGAAATTCTGTCCGTCAAAATGCTGGTCATTGGGCTTAAGAAAAGTGAATTCATACTTTCCTAATTCTTTAGGCAAACGTGGTTGATTGGAATAAGGCAAGGTTCCATCTTCATAAGTGGGTGGGATTGTAGGCTTTGAGTAGACATCTGGTGAGAAACAACCTAATGTTTTGGGATTGGAGTATCTCCGAAAGCGTAGAATGATGGCCAGTATTATTGTGATTAGAAACAGAACCGAGATTAGCGCCAAAGCTACTACCAAGTAAAACTGTAGCTCAGATTGGGCGTTGTAGGTGTCAGAGCGCTCCTGTTTCATCTCTGGCATTGCTTCTTGCAGACTGTCTGCAAAGATCAGGTGCAGAGCCACAGTGGCCGACAGAGGGGGCTGGCCTCCGTCCTGCACAGACACCAAAAGGCGGTGCCGGGCAGAGTCTCTTTCAGTCAAAGCTCTAGCAGTCCTGATCTCACCCGTGCGCAGCCCCAGGCTGAAGAGTCCGGGATCCGTGGCCTGCAGAACGCTGTAGGTCAACCAGGCGTTGTGTCCAGAGTCTGCATCTACCGCCACCACCTTGGTGACCAAGTATCCTGACTCCGCAGAGCGAGGGACCATGTCGAAGAGCGCCGATCTGTCAGGCCCGAGGGCCGGGTAGAGGATGTTTGGGGCGTTGTCATTGCGGTCCAAGATGAACACTTGCAGGGTGACATTGGCACAAAGAGCCGGGGAACCAGCGTCACAGGCCTGCAGAGTCAGCTCGAAGGTGCGGACCTGCTCATAGTCGAAGGAACGCTGAGCGAAGATGGCCCCGCTGTGGCTATTGACTGATGCGTAGGAGGACAGAGGTAGAGGGGCCAGGTCACTGCTGACGATGGAATAGGACACTCGGCCGTTCTCCTCCAGGTCAGAGTCAGAGGCTGAGACGCTTGCGATGGAGGCTCCAGAGGGGTTGTTCTCAGGGACGTAAACAACGTAGGAAGGTTGGAGGAAAACGGGAGGATTGTCATTGACATCAGCTATGTTCAGGATGAGGGTTTTGCTGGTGGACAGAGGAGGCTTTCCCTTGTCTGAGGCAGTGACTGTAATGTTATACTGTGGGTTCTTCTCGCGGTCCAGGGGCCCATCTGTCAGCAGCTTGTAGTAGTTCTTGGAAGAAGATTCTAGTCTGAAAAGTGAATTTTCTTCTACATGGCACGTGACCTCCCCGTTGACTCCAGAATCCGGATCCTCGGTTTTGAAAAGGGCAATCACTGTCCCCGGCGCCTCATCCTCTGCAATGGTGCTGGACACAGAAGTAAACGTCACTTCCGGGTGGTTGTCATTTTCGTCTAGAACTTCGAGTATAACTTTGCATTCAGCAGCCATACCACTCCCGTCCCTAGCTCCTACACTCAGTGTATAGCTCTCAGTGTCTTCGAAGTCTAGATGTCCTTGAGTTTTAATTTCTCCACTTTTAGGATCCAAGTGAAATATGTTGAGAGCATTATCCGCTGTGGTTTTAAAGAAATAGGTGATTTCCGCATTAATTCCTTCATCCTTGTCAGTGGCCATCACCTTTAGCACTGAGGAGCCAGGGGGCAGGCTCTCTCGAAGACTGACTTTGTAGAAGTCCTGGTTGAAGATTGGTGGATTATCATTCGCGTCAGTGACGTTGATCCTGATTTGAGCGGTGCCGCTTAAAACTGGGTTGCCTCCATCCACAGCCACTAGAACCAAATGATGATAACTCTGCCGTTCTCTATCCAAAGGTTTCTCCATTACTAACTCTGGATATTTCCTACCATTGGGGCTCTCCTTTACAACCATAGAGAAAAACTCGTTAGGGTTAAGTTGGTAATTTTGCAGGGAATTGACCCCCACATCTGGATCTACAGCAGATTCTAGCCCAAACCTAGAACCCTTAAGGGCTAATTCATTGATCTGTAAATTGATGATATTTTGAGGGAAATGAGGTGGATTGTCATTAATATCTTGTATGACCACAAGTATATGAAAAACATTTAAGGGATTTTCAGCTACAATTTCTAACGTCAAAGCACACACAGGCTTCTCCCCGCACAAATGCTCCCTGTCTATTCTGTCTCTAACAACCAACTCTCCGCTCTCAGTGCTTACGGCAAAATGCTGCTTCTTTCCATTAACTCGCAGCTTCCGAGCCGGCAAGTCCCGTACATCCAGCCCCAGATCCTTAGCGAGATTCCCCACCACCGATCCTTTTGCCATTTCCTCAGGAACAGAGTAGCTGATGTGCTCAGAAAGCGCCCGACAGAACAAAGAAGCGAAGAAAGGATATACTACTTGCCATCTCAGGAACCGATCCCCGTGTAATGCGTTCCTCCCCATATCTTTGGCTTTCTGTGGCAAGATTAAACCCTTGGTCCCGAGAATCCTCCTTCTATATCTCCCTCGGTTCTTAAGAGTCCTCCAGGAAGAGTATGCCGTGCCCTTAATCTGTGTTTTTGGTGAATCCGGGAGGTCTGGGACAGGATCAGTGGATCAGAGCCTAAATAAGTGCCGAGTATCCTGTGTGATGAGATCCTGTATGACTCTGCAGGAAATTACCCTGCAGTAAACCGGCTCCAGTTCTTTCTCTCTCGGTATTGGCCGACAGCGGCGCTCAGAGTCTGATCTAGTAAACTACAAGAAGAAATTCTATCTTCCAAATGTTTGATTAGCAACAGGATCCAGTCCACGGAACAGAAGCAAGAGAATCCTCAAACTTTGTGCCCGTGGAGTTGGTTGTTTTTGCTTGTCAGTTTTTCAGGTGATGAGACTGAGTTATCAGTGACTTCTGTAACGTTTAGACCAAATAGTGATGGGGAAAGGGCGCAGTTGTTAATTAAAAGACATCTTTCTATTTTATGCTATTAAAATGTTTATTTGGAGGAGATTCTAGGTATATGTACCCTTCCGAATACTGAAAGAATATTACATTATTACATATTTGACTATAATATATAAATGAATCGTTTCCCCACCTGTTTGAAGAAACAATTTGTTTATTACGTTGTTGTGGTGGTTCAGTCGTGTCCGACTCCTCCTAATGCCATTTTTTTTTCTTGGCAAACATACCGGAGTCCTTTGCCATTTCTTTTTTTTTTTTTAAACAAATAAGAAACTGAAGCAAACAGGGTTTAATGATTGACCCAGGGTCACACAAACACTAAGTGTCTGAAGCCAGATTTGAACTCATGTAGATGCGTTTCCTAGATCCCAAGAGCAGTGCTCTATCCACTGCACCACCTACTCGCCCCTCTTTAATACTACTAATAGCATTTCAAATACTCAGTTTCCTATGTTTAATACAAGCGCCTAAATGTGGCCTTTAAGTCCATCCCAAAACTGCATATACCTCCGATTTCAAATTCATATTTCATATTTTCTAGGATCTTTGCCCTCCCTTTCCTATTTGTATGGGACATAATGATAGTTTTCTTTGTTGGTCACAACAAACGCCTTCAATTATATAACAGCTCAGAGATAAGTCCTTTTTCCATAAAAAAAATCCCTTAATTCCACCCAGTAGGAAGCAAAGTCTCTTTCCATTTCTCCCTCAAATATTTTACTACAGATTTTATTCCTCCTCACTTCCTCCCTCTATCTTCCACCTTTTCTCTTCCCCTCACCTATATATGTGTATGATTTTTTTTCTCCTCATTCCATTGGCATTGTCTTCAATCCACAGTGATACACATACTATTTATCCTAAATACTTTTCATTCACGTCTTTTAGTCTAACTGATACTTTTTCTCTGAATATGCGATTCATTCTTTATTGACTTTCGTCTATGTCTAAAACAAGAAAAGTAAAATATAAAATGAAAGTCGCTGCTTTAGGAATTAAGGGAAAGAATTCTATTCTGCTATTCATGAATAGAAAGAGTAGAGCTAGGGTAGGGGATAATATTGATTTATCTGTATATTGGGAGTGGATCAATTTTTGAATGCACTAGATAATTATATACTTTTCTCCACGATGACTTTCTAGAAACCAGTTAGATTTTAAAAAAAAACAACACACAGAGATTTCAAGTTTCTTTTTGTTTTCACAGTAACTGTGGTGAAGTGACAGAAATAGGGACAGACGATGTGAAGAATTAGAGCTTTTGAGTTATTCATGAACACTAACTTGATTGTTAATAACTTCAAATGTGTTATCTTTGTCCATTGACCAAACAGTTGACTACTATGAGAACTGAACTGACCCATTGATAATATTCTTACCACAAAACTGAACCAAAAACCAAAATCAAGTTGTGACTAAATGGAAAAATGACTCAAGGATTCTCCTTGGAAAAGCAAATACGAGTTTGAAAACTAAGTTTCACCTTGGGGAAAGTTAGCAACATAATTTATTCTATTCTCTCGCAATGATCCTTATGAATATGAACAAGAAGGACGCCATGAAGATAACTGCTGCTTGAGCACCAATATCTGCTAACAAGAATGAAGACTCAGAAAAATTCTATGAAAAACTTCATCAATTTCGCTACTAAGACCAATGTTTACATTCACACTCAATGACTTTTAATACTTAAAGAGGATGGAGGAAAGATGTTTAAAAATATTTTAGATTTTTAAAATGAAAAATCAGAGGCTTGGAGGCTACTCAGAAGACTGATTACTATAGATCATTAATATTTTCTTGAGAAAGAAAGAAGACACTGAACATGTTAAACACTGAGCAACATTACAAAAATAAAATTGGCTATGTGTTTACAAAGGGTAAATAAAAGGTTACAGATGTAATGCAGAAGTGTCTGTGTGCAATCAAATCACTGACTAGTTACGAAGAACAAAAATCAACAACGTATTAGAAGACAAATAATGATGAGAAAATGACTGCTTACAATCAGAACAGCTTCAACTCAGTCTATTGCAACTAGCCATTTGTGCTTCCTCCAACGGAAATAGAAAAAAAGGCAAAGATATTAACACTCTCTCCCACAAAATTTCACTGATGTAGAACAGTCTCCACAATGGGAAGTCCTAAAGAATCCAAAAACTACCTGTCAGGAACCACTTTATTTCTTTGCCAAATGAAGGAGAGAAGGGGAAAATTAATCTACAGAAAATTTAGCATGAGTCCCAACCAAACAGATGAAGTGACAATGGGTAGGCAGAAAATGGCATTGATTTTTCATAATTTTTATAGTCATCTAATTTCATAATCAATAACTGTGAACGATCACATTTTTACTCTATCTCTTAAGTCCTCAGAGGAAGAAAAATAGCACATAAAAAAAAAACTTCGTCTTCAAATGGGTGAACCAGACCAAGTTGAAACAGAGGAAATCCCAAACAATTTGAGGGAGGCACCATTTTACAAGCTATCTCAGGGAAGGAAAGATACCAAAAATATTGGGGGAAAAATTTTGAACGCCAATAATTACTAACCCACATTTCTACCTTCTAATGTTTACAAAGTTTTTATAAGTATGATCTACACAAAAGGCATCCATGATGGAAATATGAAATGTGAGAAGAGAGGCTTTCCACGATATTATCTACATCAGAATACTTCTTAACAGTCACACAAATAGACAAATGGTGCACAGAATACAAGGTCTACGAGTGTGTGTGTTTGTAAATTTTATTCTACTGAGCCGTATTTGGTTTAGTCCAACAAAACTCAGCCTTAAAAGATTTTTTCAACAAGGGATTTCTCACTTGTATGTTAAGATTTCTTGATAAACGCAATCATTGACACAAAATAGACCTGCTTTTAAAGATACTCTGATTAAACATGTCAAGAGACATATAATATATAAAGAAATATATCTAACGAAGGTGTTTGTATGATTGTGGAAGACATTCTTCATGAAGTTCAAAAGGGAGAGAGATTCTCTACAGGTGCTTCTGTTTGCAGATGACATTGTGCTGGTCGCATGAAGTACCAGAGCATCACAGGGCCTTTTCAATGAAATCTATACTACTACTCTACTATACTATATACTATCTATACTATACTACTACTTCAAAGAAATAGGGTTAACAATCCAGACATAAATGGGTGAAAAAAATGCCTTCCCCCCAGACTTTGACATACAGTTGAAGGATCTTTGAGGTAGAACATCATCATCATGCACTGTAGATGGACAGCAAGTTGGAATAGAGAACATAGAATTGCATTTAGGATATGGAGAAATCCTTTTAGTAATCACAAGCTGCATCCCAGCAAAAAGTCCATCTGAAAACAAACACCCCCGCCTCCTGACAAATAATCCTCATTGATGGTACCTGATTGGGAATCATAGAAAATCATACTTACTAATACACACACATATATTTATATATACATATGTGTATGTATATAGTTGTAGGTAACTTTACACAAAGGTCAGTGGAGAAATGTATGGTGGTGGCAAGCAGGCAGAAGCAGAATGTCCAGTATTTCCTATGTGCAAAATATGGTGTAAGGGATACCATTCAGAAAATACATAGTTGGATATGAAATGAGAATGAATTAGAAATGAAAAATCTGAATGACAATCTGGTATGCATAAAATGTAAAAAAAATCTAGACAAAGAATTTTCATCGGAAAATCTCTGGAAAATACAGATGTAAGTTGGACAAGATGAGACAAAAATGGTTTGCCATCAGTACTGATGAAGATTGTCCAAATAAATGATTTCACAGAGTCATTAAGGTATATGATATAAAGTGGATTTTAGAAGATATAAGTCTGTTTGTTATTGACCATTAAAATATATGGATATAAGGCAACTTTGGGGCTTCCATAACAAATAAGGACTTCTTTTTATCTCAGAATAATTAGATTATCTCACTAGGTATGTACAGGACTCATAACAAACTTAGGAGTAATAAATAGTAGGGAAAATTGATTATATAAGCTTGAAAACTCAAATCAATAATAGATGAGTTATTCAACTATTCAAAAAGATATTCCCTAAAGCAACAGGGAGTCCAGGTCTAGCCAACAGCCATTTAAAGGTCACGTGGGTTCTACAAGAAGGAATCTCTATAAGCAAAATCTAAATCAGCATAAAGCTTTTAACCATTTTAAGGAAAGGGATTGGCTCTTTGAAATTACTAACACAGAATTCTCAGTTGAAGAAGCTCATTCTACCAATGCTGGACTGGAACCTCCTCTGCAACTTGTAGTTTTATAGAGATGCCTAGAACACTGAGAAATTAAATGAGTTGACCAGAATCGGGAAGTCCATATGTATCAGAGACTACTTGAATCCATGTCTTCTCTATCTACTATGCTGCTACAAACTGCCATCTATGATAGGCTAAACATTCAAACTGAATCCTGGAAAACATTTCTATCCAAATAAATATTGCAAGTGTTAGTATTTCATCAAACACACAAAATACCAAGACCATTTATAAACAAAGTTAAAGGATCAATAGAAGTCAACTGAGATAAGCCATATTCAAGTTCTTTAAAACAGTCTAATGACTTGCTTTTCTTGAAACTAAACATAGAAACTTAGAGAGAAATCTGTGACAATGCCTATATAATTTTTACATCCCTTATGACCCATCCCCAGAGTCAATATAATGGAAAAGGTCAATCAATTCATTGGTAAAGCCAGTCAATTCAATTGTTTTGAATAACATGAATAAAAATTATGCAGCACAGAATGTCTACCGATTCCAACCAGACTATACTATTGTTCATGTGATGTGTTAAATATTTACTATGTTTTTTGGAAAGACACTCAATAATGGTACAATAGACTATAAAAGATATTGACGATGTAGCATACTTATAAGCTCAAAGAAGTTAATGTGGCACTGAGCTTAGGTCAAGAGAGAAAGAGCACTTCTAATGAGTCATTTGCTCAGTTACCAGTATATATTCTTGACCAAAAAATGTAAGCATATCAAGAAATGCTCACTTAAAAAAATCTATTGATCATCCACTGTTGGAAATAGGCTATATCTAATAAAGAGAAAATTACATCAGAAGTGAAAAACAATGAAAAACAAGTGAAAGACAAAGGTATTGCCATAAAAGCTTTTCTAAAGATACAAAATTTTAGTCAACTGTCCCAGTGAACAAAAACAAGTAAAAAACATGAAACTATTCTTAAATTGAGGAACACGGTAAACAAAAGCATATGGTCCCATTGAACACTTTTAAAAAAAAAACATTATTCTGATAGGCATACTCTGCATATTACCAAACTACTTAGTTAAAGAGGTCGCCAAAAAAAAAAAGAAAGAAAGAAAAAAAGAAAACAAAAAGAAAAAAAAGGAAATAAAGAAAAGAGAAAAGAAAAGAAACTCACCTGGAGACAAGTGTGATCATTTTGAACTAAAACTGTACCAGGCATACAATGTGATACCAACAAAGAGTCCTTTTTCTCACAGCTCTCTTGACTAATTAAAGTATCTGCATAATTGGGCTGAGGAAAGAGCATCTGGCTCTTTTGAGAATTCACGGTGAGGGAAACTTCCTGCGAGTAAGTCTTGAGGTAAGCTCTAACTCCATCAATGCCAACAAATTGTGAAGCAGGAACTCCTGCAAAATGTCCATTGGTTGATTCTAACTGTTTGGAAATCTTCCACTTGTGAAGCCTGAGTGCCAGTAAGACTATAATGAATATAAAGAAAAGGCAGGAAACAATACTCACAGAAATGACCAAGTAGAATGTGACACTTGAGTACTGTTGATCCTCAAAAGCCTTCAGGTTGCTAAGGTCTGAGAGGATTTCCAGAATGTTGTCAGCCACAGCCACTGTGACACTGACTGTTGCAGATAAGGGGGGTTCCCCATTGTCAGTGACTGCCACCACTAGACTCTGCTTGAGGGAGTCTTTGTCATGGAAAGCCCGAGCTGTCCTGATTTCACCGGTGTACTGGCCCAAGGAGAAGAGCCCTGGATCTGAGGCCTTGAGCAGGTGATAGGACAGCCAAGCGTTCTGACCAGAGTCTCCATCCACTGCCACCACTTTGGTCACCAGGTAGCCTGGTTCTGCAGAACGAGGAGCTAATTCCACTCCTGTGGAGCCAACTGTTGGGGAAGTAGGGTACAGGATTTCTGGGACGTTGTCATTCTGATCTAGGATGAACAGAGTCAGAGACACGTTGCTGCTTAGAGGAGGGTTCCCGGAGTCCCGGGCAGTCACTCGTAGCTGCATGTCCCGGAACTGTTCATAATCGAAGGAGCACAGAGCATAGAGGACACCAGTCTCAGAGTTAATGGAGACGTAGGAGGAGAGAGGAGCCCCATGGATGGTATCTTCCTCAATAGAGTAAGTGATATGGGCGTTTTCCCCACTGTCCGGGTCATTAGCTGTCACTGAATAAATGGAAGCAGCTCTAGGATTATTTTCGAGTATGTAGGCAGAGTAAAATGTCTGGACGAAGCTGGGCGGGTTGTCATTGCTGTCTGACACGTGCAGGAAAATGTGGGTGCTTGTAGACAACGGTGGAATCCCTCGGTCCATGGCTGTCACTGTGACATTGTACTCAGAGACCTGCTCCCGGTCTAGGGCTTTGATTGTCATCAAACGGTAATAATTTCCATAGGACTTTTCTAATTTAAAGGGTAGATGTTCTGGAATGGAACATATGACCCGACCATTGTCCCTGGAGTCTCGATCATGCACATTTAAAAGGGCAATCATGGTCCCAGGAGGTGAGTGTTCCGGGACGTAGCTGGTTAAGGAAGCGACAATAATCTCCGGGGCGTTGTCATTCACATCCAGAACTGTAACCTGTACTTTCACTCTGGTTAGGAGACCACCACCGTCCTGCCCTTGAATTTCCATTTCATAGACTGCAGACTCCTCAAAGTCCAGAGTTTCTTGAGTAAAGAACTGCGCTGTGCGAGAATCCAAATGAAAAATCTCGGAAGCTTCGTCTTTGAAGTATCTGACTGAATATGTCACTTCCCCATAGACTCCCTCATCTGGGTCAGTGGCATTGACTGTGAGCAGCAATGTCCCCTTGGGCACGTTCTCAGGAACACTCACGCTGTATTCCGACTGAGGGAATACTGGTGGGTTGTCGTTTACATCAAGAACAGCCACGCGGATTCGCGCTGTTCCTGATCGGACAGGATCTCCCCCGTCCATGGCCGTGAGGATGAGGTAGTGGATAGGCTCCTCCTCCCTATCTAGTGCGCTCTCCAGCACCAGCTCTGGATACTTGGACCCATCGGCTCTCCTTTGCACGTGGAGAGAGAAATGATGGTTTGGGCTTAGCTGGTAGTTCTGGAGGGAATTCATTTCCAAATCTGGATCCCTAGCATTTGGCAGTGGAAAACTGGTCCCCACTGCTGCATTTTCGCTGATTTTTATTTCTACTTCGTCTACCCGAAAGCGGGGAGCGTGATCATTAATGTCCATGACTTCTACTTCCATTCCGTAAATGTTTATTTTGTCGTCCATTAGAATCTCGACATTTAAAAGGCACTTTGGGGTCCCGGAACAAAGCACTTCCCTGTCTATTCTGTCCGCAGTCACTAAACTACCGTTTTTAACATTCAGAGCAAAAGGCTGCGTCTTACCTCGGGAGACGATGCGGGCTCCGCTCTCCGAAAGGTTCCGAGGCTCCAACCCAAGGTCCTTGGCCACATTGCCCACAAAAGAACCTTTTTGCATTTCCTCCCACACAGAATAGCGAATCTGTCCAGCTCCGGTCCCCCACAGCATCCCCAGGAGAAAACAAAGGAGGACTCGACTCCAACAGTCCTGACGCCTCCGAGCAGCCTGGGCCATTGTTGTCCTGCAGAGGAATTGACTTTGTCTTGGTTCCTTTGTGTTCTAGGTTATCTGCATTCGCAGATCATATCGCGGGCTCGGAGAACTTCCCAGTTCAACCTCTGATCAGTCCCAACCTTGCGCGTGTCTAATCTGGGAGCGTTTTCTCTTGTAGGAGTGGCCAAGATCTGGATGGATCTCTCTCACACTTCTCCTCCTGATTGGTGAACAGCGGCGCTCAGAGTCCAAACCAATTACTGCACTCTTTAAGGAAAACTCAATAGATTCTTGCACACTAATGTTGTGTATGTTTCTCTTCTGTGCTTTGACATATGCTTTGATAGGTCTGGTTCCGGCATTCTTTGATGTTTCTCTCTGACAGTGACCACAACCTCTGTATCTCAAATCATAGCTTATATTTCACTTTTGCCTTTATAGTTCTATCTCTAGATTTAGAATTCCACCAAAAGTTTCTTCTATTCAAAATAATGGGATTCTGAGATTTCATTGTTAGAGAAATTAACGAAAAAAATCATTCCATATCTTTCATATGTATTTTTCCCATTGTCATCTTTAATATCTGAAAAATCCAACCCCCCATGTTAAAGGGGGTGGGGAATGATCCTGAATGTTAATAATTCTATTAGTGAAATTGCATCAATTGAGCCAAAATGTAGCTACCAACTTGCTAGTTTCAGAAATGTTCATTTTTCATATCAAGACTAATACGAAACAGCCACAAATCGGATAATTAAAAATGCAAAGATAATACTTATGGGCAGAGAAGTGATAAGATGGTAATCAGATGATACCTAAACCTACAAGTTCACCACTACTGCTGAGGATGAACATACTTTTGAAAAACAACAACGGAAGAAACATTCGTCCCCATTTGTTAAAGTGTGAGTTGAAAGTGCAGGACAGACAAATGGACATGAGTAGTCCTAGAGGTTCATATTTTTTTTCACACACAAAACCACCTACGTGACGTCACATGTATTTGACCATATTGATGTTTTGGGATCCTTATTTTGTTAGTGAAAAATCATACCAGATAATTTAAAATAAAGAAATCTTAGCGATAAAGATTGATGCAGTTATAAGTATAACATGAAGGGCACTGGTAACATTTCATACACAAAATATTGTAAAGTAAAAAACCTACCTGTGCAAGAGTATTCCTATGAGAACTGACATCACCATTTAATCCATTGATTAGCATGGAAGAAACATCTGTGTTGAAAATATCAAGACCTGGAGGACATTGATCGGCTGATTTCAAGTAATTAAATTCTGTGTTTCCTGGGTGTGATGACACATATAGATTGTAGGAATAAGGCAATGTCCCTTCACTGTAATTTGGGGGAACATTAGGCCCAGATTTAGAGCAAAGATCCACTTGGAAACAGCTCCATGCTTTAGGACGAGAGGATCTCCGAAGTCTCAGGGCAATGGCAAGTGTCACTGTTATGAGAAACAGCATAGATATTAGGGCCAGTGCCACTACCAAGTAAAACTGCAACTCAGACTGGGAATTGGAGGTGTCTGAGCGCTCCTCTTTCATCTCAGGCAGCGCCTCCTGTAGACTGTCTGCAAAGATCAGGTGTAGAGCCACAGTGGCCGACAAAGGGGGCTGGCCTCCGTCCTGCACTGAGATCAGCAGGCGGTGTCGGGCTGCGTCTCGGTCAGTCAAAGCTCGTGCTGTCCTGACCTCGCCTGTTCGCAGCCCCAGGCTGAAAAGCCCGGGATCTGTGGCTTGCAGCATGTGGTAGGCCAGCCATGCGTTGTGTCCCGAGTCAGAGTCCACTGCTACCACTTTGGTGACCAGGTAGCCCGGCTCTGCCAAGCGAGGGACCATGTCAAAGAGGGCAGAGCTGTCGGTCCCCAGTACCGGGTAGAGGATATTGGGGGAGTTGTCATTTTGGTCAACGATGAACACTTGAACAGTCACATTGGCACTGAAGGAGGGGGAGCCAGAATCCCGGGCCTGTAGAGTCAGCTCGAAAGTTCGGACCTGTTCATAATCGAAGGAGCGCTGAGCAAAGATGTCTCCACTGTGGCTATTGACCGACACATAGGAGGACAGTGGCGTCGAGGCCAGGTTACTACTAACGATGAAGTAAGACACTCGGCCATTATCTTCTAGATCCGGGTCATAAGCTGAGACCTGAGTGATTGACACTCCAGAGGGGTTGTTCTCGGGAATGTAAGCTACATAGTATGGTTGGAAGAAAGTGGGAGCATTATCATTAATGTCAGCGATATGTAAAATGAGGGTTTTACTGGTGTACAAAGGAGGGTCTCCCTTGTCTGTGGCAATCAATGTGATATTATACTCTGGAGTCTGCTCCCGGTCCAGGGCCCCGTCTGTTAGTAGCTTATAGAAATTCCTGGAAGACGATTCTAGTCTGAAAGGGAAGGAACTTGATTGCATGTGACATGATATTTCTCCATTATCGCCAGAATCTATGTCACGTGTTTTGAAGAGGGCAATCACTGTGCCAGGCAGGGAATCTTCCAGGACGGAATTTACTAAAGATGTTACTGTTATTTCAGGTGCGTTGTCATTCTCGTCTTGTATGTCTATGACAACTTTACACTGTGTGGAAAGACCTCCCCCATCCTTAGCTTCTATATCCATCGTGAATCTTTTTGTGACCTCGAAATCCAGGGACCCTTTGGTTCTGATTTCACCTGTTTTGGGATGCAGGGAGAACATCTGTCGGGCATTCTGGGTGACGCTGGTTAAGGAGAAGGTAATTTCCGCATTGACCCCTTCATCTTTGTCTGTGACCGTTAGGCAAAGCACAGAGGAACCAGGGGGTAAGTTCTCCCGAATACTGGCTCTATAGAGGACCTGACTGAAGACTGGGGGATTATCATTGGCGTCAGTGACATTTATTCTGATTTGAGCCGTGCCACTGAGAGGGGGATCTCCCCCATCCACAGCTGTTAGGACCAAATAATGAGAACTTTGCATTTCTCGGTCCAGAGGTTTCTCCAATACTAACTCTGGGTATTTTCCGCCATCAGGATTTTCTTTTTGTACCAATGAGAAATACTGGCCAACACTTAGATAATAGTTGTTGAGTGAATAGGTAGTTATATCGGGATCACTGGCTGATTCAAGAATCCACCGGGCACCTGGCAAGGTGGACTCAACAATTTCTAAATTTATTTCGTTTTGACTGAACTGTGGAGCATGATCGTTAATATCCTCAATTGTCACAGTGACATGAAAAATGTTTAAGGGATTTTCAACCACAGCTTCCAGCTGCAGTTCACATACAGGTCTTTCCTTACATATCTCCTCCCGGTCTATTCTGTCTCTGACCAATAATTCCCCTCTCTCCTTGCTCACACTAAAGTATTCTCTTTCTGCACTCACCCGCAGCTTCCGATTCGGCAAGTCCCGGACCGCCAGTCCCAGATCCTTGGCGAGGTTGCCCACCACCGACCCTTTTGCCATCTCTTCGGGAATCGAGTAACTGATATGCTCTGAAAGCGCCGGGCAGAACAAAGACGCCAAGAAAGCATAGAGTACTTGCAGCTTATGGATCTGTCTGCTCTCTGCCGGGTTCCCTCCCATCCTTCTGGCTTCTTTCCTGTTGTCTTTCCAGCTCTGCCAACACTGTTTGTACCACTGCCGTAATCCTCCAGAAATATGAGTCTCAGCCCCAGTTATATTCTGTTGAAGTGAGGATTTTCCAGGAAAAGGTCTGTGGCGCAGCGAGAGCGAGTGAGTCTGTGCTGGTCTTCTCTTCTGCGTATTTTAATGACGGTGCAGGAAGTTCCAGGAACAATCCTGCTTCAGCTCGAATTCCGTATTGGCCAGCAGCGGCGCCCAGAGGTTCATCCCCAAATTGCAACATTATTTTGTTTCCCAGAAGCAATTTTTGCAATTCAAGAACATAATTACTTTTCTTGTTGTAAGAGCCTTGTCTTATAAATATTCAGCGGGTTTGAATTCTTTTTTGAGTATGTGCATGGAACACAAAAATACAAGAAATGCCATACTTAGTCCACCCATTGACCAGCCCAGTATGGCAATGAACTCAAAAACATTTTGCTGAGGAGATGCAGAGCTAGATGGTGGAGAAGAGAAGGCAATGTGACAAGGGATGGATGTAGTTTCCTTCCATGGCAGCCTCGTGAGATCAGAGTTTTTTTTAACGCCAATAGCTGTAATTTTCTCATAATAAAGACGTAATTCTATTACCTTATTTTTAAAAAATCCTTTTGAGGAGAAATTTCCTACAATAATTGTTTTAAAAGATGCATTTTACAAATAATTTTCAGACATAAGAATAATCTCAGATCCCACAGTGGTTGGGAAAAAAGTCAAACTGATTATAATGATCATTCTCATCAATGATAATCCAGTTGAAAGAATTTGTGAGTCAGTTTCATCTCTTTTTTTCAAATCTGCTATTAACAACACTTTTAAAAAGGAACAACTGAGCAGAAATAAGCTATTCCTATTCATTTTAACGGGCATTTTTGTTTCATCTTTGCTCTACCAGCACTTCTTCAGTTTCTTAGTTGGTGCTAAAGAGATATTTACCTCAATTCAAACACCTAGAGAACCCATTTTCATTTCTATATTTAGGGTTGGGAGAATTGAATTGGGAACAGCAGAGGGGGCAGAATCACTATCCTGAACTCCTTCTTTAGGGGTGTGCTTGGATTCGTATTGAGGAAGAATTAAACATGAAAAAAAGAATTAGGGAACATTCAAGTCTACAAATTCAGCATTTGGCATTCTGAATTATGAAATCAGAGTCCTGAAGGAGACCCACAGGAAGATGCTTTGCTTATTAGGTGTTATTATGAACTTCAAAGTCAAAGCATAATTGGAAGAAGAACAGAAATGGGCAAGACTTAAGAAGTTCAGTGTTGTAAAGGGTGATGTAATAAGTAAATTAGGGAAGCATGGAAAAATGTTCCTGCCAGATTTATAGATAAGGGAAGAGTTTATGACCAAATGAGATAAAAGAGGATCATGGGAAGTAAAATTGATAGTTTTGATTACATAAAAATAAAGGGGTTTTGCCCAAAGAAAACCAACGTAGCCAAAATTAGGAGGAAAACAGGAAACTGGAAAATATTTACAACAAGTTTCTCTGATAAAGGTCTCATTTCTCAAAAATATAGAGAACTGAGTCAAATTTATAAAATATGAGCTATTCTCCAATTGCTAAATGATCAAAGGATATGAAAGACAGTTTTCAGAAGAAAAAATCAAAGCTAACTCACTATTGATTAGAAGAAAGCAAATCAAACAACTCTGAGAAACCTTCGCACCTATCATATTGACTAATAAGAGCAAAGAGAAAAATGACATGCTAGAAAGAATGTGAAAAAATTAGGACACGAATGCACTATTGGGGGAGTTGTGGACTAGTCCAACCAATCTGGAGAACAGTTTGGAACTATCTCCAAAGGGCTATAAAACTCAAAATCCAAGAAAAGGGTAAAAAATCCAAAAAGATCAAAAATACTTATAGCATCTTTCTTTTTTGTGGTGGCAAAGAATTGGAAATTGAAGGGAAACCCATCAATAGAGAAATGGCTGAACAAGTTGTGGCATATGGTGGAATACTATTGTGCTATAAGAAATGATGTGCAGGATAGTTTAAGAAAGACCTGAGAAGACTTATATGCATTGATGCAAAGTGAAATGAGCAGAACCAGCAGACCATTGTACATGTTAACAACGATATTCTAATCATGATCAACTATGAAAGACTTAGCTACTCTGATAAAGACAAATATCCAAGACAATTCCAAAGGGCCCATGATAAAAAAAAATCTATATTTAGAGAGAGAAGTGATGAACTTTGAATGCAAATTGAAGCATATCGCAAAACTTTTTTTTTTCACTTTGCATGTGTGTTTTCCTTTGCAACATGGAAATATTTTTCCATGACTTCACGTGTAAAATGAATAACATATTGCTTTCCTTCTCAAGGAATGAGGGAAGGGACACAGGGAGAGAATCTGAAACTCAAAAATGAATATTGAATTTTTTTACATGTGACTTGGAAATATTTTATGAAATAAAATATATTTAATAAAAAGAAGCTCCATATTGAACTTCTTTAATTACAGGCCAATTCTATAAGTTCCCTGGTTTTTAATAGAATATCTTAAGTCATTATTCGGTGATGAATCCACTATCCAATTCTCAGTAAGGCACAAGAATATTTTTACTTGAAACAGGTTTTACTCTAGTGTGCTTATACTATTCAATCAACTCTCCTCTTTGAACAAATTACAACAGAGAAGCCAAATTTGCCATATAGGAATAACAAATTTCACTTGGGCAATAAAGTACACTAAATAAGATCCTTAGATGATTCTAGACCCTTAGATGATT
Organism: Bettongia penicillata ogilbyi; assembly: GCA_023548195.1. Lineage (NCBI taxonomy): Eukaryota > Metazoa > Chordata > Mammalia > Diprotodontia > Potoroidae > Bettongia > Bettongia penicillata. The sequence continues at coordinate 3,981,952 of JAJHZJ010000197.1, forward strand.
CTAAGACCCTTAAGGACTTAGATTCTAGTGTCCCTTGCCCAGAAGTAAGATTGAATTGCTCAAAAGAGGGTGAGTTTCCCCATAGCCCAGGAGAGAAGCATCTGATAGCTAAAACATCAAAACTCATAATTTTCTACCAAGATTTTCAGACTAAGATAATAAACTTAGTCTACTGCTAACCTTGGACCTTCTTTAGCAGGGTTATAGCCAAGCATAAGAAAGAATCAATTTGTTTGCACAGATATAGCAGTTCTAGTGTAAAAATATAAAAGGCATCACATAGAGTAGAATAACAAATATTAAATTAATTATTAGCTTAATGATGACAAATAAAATAATGTGATATTTTAGTAACCTAGCAATGACCAAACAAAAATAAATAAAAATTTCATAAGTGAGTTATTCCACTTTCTTTGCAGGAAATGAAAATGAAATCAAACAGCAGATAACGAAAAAAATAAGATAATTATTGATAAGATAAAAGAAACTCACAGAAATGAGAGCAGTATCTCTGGCAGAAAGCCTTGAATCCTCTGGTATTAACAAGGGCTCCTTTTTTTCACAACTCTGTTGACTAATTAAAGTATCTGCATAATTGGTCTGGGGAAAAAGCAGTGGGCTCTTCCTAGAATCCATGGTGAGAGAAACCTCATGGGAATAAGTCTGGAGAAAAGCCTGGACCCCATCGAGGCCCACAAACTGGGAGGGTAGGATGTTACCCAACTGGCCACTGGAGGACTGTAACAGTTGTGAATTTCGCCAGTGTCTTAACTTGATCACCAGTAAGACAATGATGAAGACAAGGAACAGAGAAGACACCACTGCCACTGCAATGACAAGATAAAGAGTGAGACTTGCATCTTCTAAACGCACTACAGTCCTCAGGTCGCTGAGATTTGAGAGGATCTCAGGGATGCTGTCGGCCACAATCACTGTGACACTGACTGTTGCAGATAAGGGTGGTTCCCCATTGTCTGTGACTACTACCACCAGACTTTGCTTGAAGGCATCTTTGTCCAGGAAGGCTCTGGTTGTTCTGATCTCCCCTGTGTGCAGACCCACTGAGAAGAGCCCAGGTTCTGTGGCCTTCTGCAGATGGTAGGATAGCCAGGCATTCTGGCCAGAGTCCCCATCAACCGCCACAACCTTGGTCACCAGATATCCTGACTCTACAGAGCGAGGAACCAACTCCACTCCTGTGGAACCATCTGTAGGAAAGGTAGGGTACAAGATTTCTGGGGCATTGTCATTCTGATCCAGTATGAACAGAGTCAGAGACACATTGCTGCTGAGAGCTGGGTCTCCCCCGTCCTTGGCTATTACTTGAAACTGCAGATCCCGGAACCGTTCATAATCGAAAGAGCGCAGAGCATAGAGGACCCCAGTTTCAGAGTTGATAGAGATGTAGGAGGAGAGAGAGTCCCCAAAGAGAATGTAATCCGAAATGGAGTAAGTGAGCCGGGCGTTCTCTTCCGTGTCGGGGTCACTAGCGGTCACTGAATAAATCGAAGAGCCTCTTGCATTATTTTCAGGGATGTAGGCAGAATAGGACGTCTGACCAAAACTGGGTGGATTGTCGTTGGTGTCTTCTACTAGTAAGGCAATGTGAGTGTCTGTAGACAGCAGTGGAATTCCTTGGTCTGTGGCTGTAACTGTGATATTATACATAGATATCTGTTCCCTGTCTAGGACTCTGTCAATTACCAAACTGTAATAATTTGCATAGGATTTTTCTAATTTAAATGGTAGGTGACTCGGGATGGAACACGCTACATGACCATTATCCCCAGAGTCTCGGTCATGAACCTTTAAAAGGGCAATAACGGTTGCGGACGGTGAGTTTTCGGGGACTGAACTGGTGAAAGAAGTGACTGTCACCTCTGGAGCATTATCGTTCACGTCTAGAACTCTGACCAATACCTTTGCACTAGTCAGAAGACCACCACCATCCTGCCCTTGAATTTCCATTTCATAGATTTTCGATTCTTCATAGTCCAGTGATTCTGCAAGTAATAGTTCTCCAGTCCGGGAATCCAGGTAGAAAATTTCTGAAGCTTGGTCATCTATGTTCCGAAAAGAATAGGTCACTTCCCCGTTGACTCCCTCATCTGAGTCCGTAGCTTTCACCCCTAGCAGCAGAGTCCCCTTGGGCACGTTCTCTGGAACACTCACACTGTACTCTGACTGAGTAAACACTGGGGCGTTGTCATTCGCGTCTAGGACCAGCACGCGGATTCGAGCAGTGCCTGAGAGTTCTGGATCTCCCCCATCTGAAGCCTTAAGGAGGAGGTGGTGAACAGATTCCTCCTCCCGGTCCAGGGCCCGTTCCAACACCAGTTCCGGGTACTTGATCCCATCTATACCGCTTAGAACATTGAGAGAGAAATGATTGTTCTGGCTCAGCTGGTAGCTCTGGAGGGAATTTACCCCCACGTCTGGATCCCTTGCACTGGGAAGCCCAAACCTTATACCCGGTGCTGCATTTTCATTAATTTTTATTTCTACTTCATTTGTCCGGAAGCGTGGAGCATTATCATTAATGTCAATCACTTCTACTTCTATGCCAAAAATTTTCACTTCGCCCTCCATTAAAAGCTCCACATTTAGAAGACAGGTTGAAATTCCGAGACAAATTTTCTCCCTGTCTATTCTGTCCGCGGTGACTAAACTGCCGCTTCTGACATTGAGAGCGAAACGTTGCTTACCTCCGGAGACTATACGGGCTCCGAGCTCCGACAACTTTCGGGGCTCCAGTCCCAGGTCCTTGGCGATGTCACCCACGAAAGAGCCCTTCTCCATCTCCTCAGGAATCGAATACTGGATCTGCAGGGCCCCGGTCTCCCACAGCGATCCCAGGAGATAATAAAGCAGGATTAGCCCTCTGCAGACCCAAAACTTCTGCAGAGAGATCATCACTGCACCCGCAGCTGAATTGTTTGGATTTCCTATTTTTCAAGATATCTCTGGACTGGTTCTTATTTCCTTAAGACGTCGGGATTGCTGTCGTTTACTGGCAGATTCTGAAATGTCCCAAGGCTCTTGACGCGAGTCTTCGTGAAAATCAGAAATAAGCGTTTCTGTTCTGGGATTCTTTGTATTGTGGGAGAAAGGATAGGCTAGAGGGAATCTCAGTGCCTTTCTCCTCCTGATTGGTGAACAGCGGCGCCCAGAGCCTCAATCTGTTACTGCATCCTCTTAGACAAACATTACCAAAATATTAATACAGCTATGTGACTTTCCTGGTTTTGTTTTAGTGCATTTCTTTACTTGAAAGAAACACCGATAGATCGGAAATGGAGTTTTCTGTTAGTTATGCAAATATAAATGCCTCTTTAGCTTCTAATTACAGTTACCTTTTCCCACTACACACTAGGAACACAAGAATTTCATTACTAGAAATTCTTATAAAAAGAAAAAATCATCAAAGAAATAATTGCATTTAAAATGCATTTATATGAGAGAATTTTCATTTCCAAAAATGTCCAATTTCTATTTTCTCATTTTGCTTTAAAGAAAACATTTCCTTAATAATTTGCTGTTTGATGTTTCACTTAATTAGTAGCAAAAAATATCGAAGTGGACTCTATCAGAACCAGAAAATTTTAACTTCTTATTTAAAAACTAGTCTATAACTGAGACAATAACTTCAATAAAACAAGCAACATTTTGGATAATTCTCAACAGCAAGAAAATGATGAATATATTCCTAAACCACATTGAAAATACTATTTAAAAATTCACAGCCATATCAATTCTGTTGACAAAATTTAGTGAAAAAAACACAGTGAGTATAACATTTCCACATGTAATTAAAGCCTTGAGTTGATGGACATGTTAAACAATGCTAGTGGGGTTGAAAGTTGTCATCTACTTTATTTATTTCATACCTACTATGAAACTAAGGATGGGATGATATCGTTATGCCATTGATGTACAACTACATCAACCGACATATATAAAGCAAATTTAGGTCAACGCTATTGCTACAAAGATTTGTTGGTGATTTTAGGTAAGAAGATGTTAGTGAAAATTGATATGCAAAATAATATATTTAGTAGAAGCCTACCTGTGAAAGAGTATTCGGATGACAATTGACATCACCATTTAAATTATTCTTGAATAACATGGAAGCATTATCTGTGTTGAAAAGGCCTTGAGAACATTGGTCAATTGATTTCAGGTAATTAAATTCTGTGTTTCCTGGGTCTGATGCTACACATAGATTGTAGGAATAAGGCAATGTCCCTTCACTGTAGTTTGGGGGGATGTTGGGCCTAGACTTGGAGCAAAGATCCACTTGGAAACAGCTCCATGCTTTAGGACGAGAGGATCTCCGAAGTCGCAGGGCAATGGCTAGTGTCACTGTTATAAGAAACAGCATAGATATTAGGGCCAGAGCCACTACCAAGTAAAACTGCAACTCAGACTGGGAATTGGAGGTGTCTGAGCGCTCCTCTTTCATCTCAGGCAGCGCCTCCTGCAGATTGTCCGCAAAGATCAGGTGTAGAGCCACAGTGGCCGACAGAGGGGGCTGGCCTCCGTCCTGCACTGAGATCAGCAGGCGGTGTCGGGCTGCATCTTGGTCAGTCAAAGCTCGTGCTGTCCTGACCTCGCCTGTTCGCAGCCCCAGGCTGAAAAGCCCGGGATCTGTGGCTTGCAGCACGTGGTAGGCCAGCCATGCATTGTGTCCCGAGTCAGAGTCCACTGCTACCACTTTGGTGACCAGGTAGCCCGGCTCTGCCAAGCGAGGGACCATGTCAAAGAGGGCAGAGCTGTCGGGTTCCATTGGTGGGTAAAGGATATTGGGGGAGTTGTCATTTCGGTCCAAGATAAACACTTTCAAGGTAACATTGGCGTGGAGGGAGGGGTAACCTGCATCCTGAGCCTGCACTATTAGCTCGAAGGCACGGACATGCTCATAATCGAAGGAACGCTGAGCAAATAAGTCTCCACTGTCATCACTGACTGATATGTAGGAGGACACAGGCAGGGGGGCCAAGTCGCTACTGAGGATGGCGTAAGATACACGGCCATTAGCTTCCAGATCAGGGTCGGTAGCTGAGATTCGGGCTATGGAGGCTCCAGAGGGGTTGTTTTCAGGGACATAAAAGACGTAGGAGGGTTGGAGGAAAACGGGAGGATTGTCGTTGATGTCCGAAATGCACAAGGAAATGGTTTTGCTGGTGAACAGAGCAGGATTCCCCTTGTCTGTGGCGGTCACGGTAATGTTGTATTCTGGGGTCTGCTCTCGATCCAGAGACCCGTCTGTCAATAATTTATAGTAATTCCTGGAAGAGGATTCTATTTTAAAGGGAACAGTTCCTTCTATACGACACACAATCTCCCCATTCTCTCCAGCATCTCTATCATATGTTTTAATCAAAGCGATTACTGTCCCAGACACTGTATCTTCAGAAATAGGACTGGACAGAGATGTTAAGGTGATTTCAGGAGTATTGTCATTTTCATCCCTAACTTCTAAAACAACTTTACATTGAGCAACCAAAGAACCAGCATCCTTGGCTTCTACATCCATCGTGTATACCTTTGCTTCTTCAAAGTCCAGAGCCTGCTTAACAGTGATTTCTCCAGTGGTGGGATCCAGTCTAAACTTGTATAAGATGTCCTCGGTGATCCTTGTGAAAGAGAAGGTGATTTCTGCATTGACCCCCTCGTCCTTATCTGTTGCTGTCACTTGCAGTACCGAAGAACCAGGGGGCAAGTTCTCTGACACGCTTGCTCGGTAGACGTCTTGACTAAAGACAGGAGGGTTGTCATTAGCATCCGTGACTCTGATCTTGATCTGAGCAGTGCCACTTCGCACGGGATCGCCCCCATCAACTGCTGTCAAGATCAGGTGATGGGAATTTTGATTTTCTCGGTCGAGGGGTTTTTCCACCACCATTTCTGGGTATTTGCTGCCATCGGGATTATCTTTCACCCTCAGGGAAAAATAGGGGTTTGAATTTATTTGGTAAAATTGCAAAGAATTGAAACCAACATCGGGATCCTCTGCGGATTCAAGAATTAATCTAGTTCCCGGCAGTACAGACTCACTGATTTCTAAACTTAATTCATTTCGACTGAATCGCGGCTCGTGGTCGTTAATATCCTGAATGGTTACAACTGCATGGAAGATATTTAAAGGATTTTCCACCACTATTTCCAGTTGTAATTCACAGACCTGTCTTTTCCTGCATATCTGCTCTCTATCTATTCGGTCACTGACCAGTAGATCTCCACTGTCTGCGTTCACAGTAAAGTATTTCTTCTCCCCAGTAACCCGCAGTTTCCTAACCGGCAGATTCGGAATGTTGAGTCCCAGATCCTTGGCAAGATTTCCCACTACCGACCCTTTCTCCATTTCCTCTGGAATGGAGTAGCGGATCTGCTCGGAAAGCACGCGACAGAACAAAGAAGCCAAGAAGGGAAATAATACTTGCCTCCTCAGAGTCATTCCCGGCTCCCGAGAGTGGCGCCGCATTCCTTGACCTCAGCTCTGTGATCCCGAGGAATTGTAGTTTAAATCAACGTTCTAATAGTCCACAGCGAAGGAAAAGCGATCTGTGCCTCTGCTTTGTGGCTTAAAAGCTTTTTGTTCTGGGAGCTAAGATCTGCACAGCAGGAATACTAAATGGATATGAGCTAGGTCTTCTCTCGGCTCCCAGACTAATGCCTGTGCAGGAAATTTCTTTGCAGGAAGTAACAGAGCATCGCTTAGTCATCTCTTTCCTCGTCCTTTCCAACAGCGGCGCTCCGAGGTATTTTTAGGAACTGCAAAGCTTTGTGGATTTCTAGAACCAATCTTCCCAGTCCCACATTTTATTATTGTAGCTCACTAACTCAGTCCATGATAGCCAAATAATTTGAACTTTAGTTCAACTCTCTTAGTGACAGCTTTAAACGATATTTCAAAGTCTATTCTTTCCAATTTCCTTATTAAATCCCGAGAGAGACTTCTACACCACAAACCTCTCATTTATGCTTATTCCAAAACCTTTCTAAATTCAGACTTCTGCAAAAGAAGTTTTAAAAAGCCATTTTTCTGCAACTCAGTTTTGGGCACAAAAGAACCTTCATTTGCCTTAAAGTAAGACGCTAAGAAATGTTGAGTAAGTGAACAAACCAAATATAATCACCAAAAGTATCACCATGAACCAATCCTTTGCCAGTTTTACCAGTCCTTTCTATGCTAATCTTTAAATTTTCCAAAGCCAAGAAAAAGAATGAGGTGAAGAATGGGAAGGGGACACTTAGCTGAAGCTAATTAACTGGAATAGGCCTTTTTCTATTCAAACTCAGAGATTTAAATTTTTTTCTTAGGAGCAATCTTGAGTGAGTTTTGGCTTTTCTTGGGAGATGCATACCTAAGCTCAAGGTTCTATGGAACTGTTTCCTCACTCTGCTCAGAGTTTAGGAAAATGAACTGGAGGTCACAAAGAGCAAGTAGAAGCATCATCTCTTCTAAAATGTTCCTCCTGAACTATCTTAAACTCATGTTGAGTGAGTAGCAAATATGAAAGAAATTAAGAGTTCTTGCTTCAATATTTCAGTGTTTTGATGCTCCATGCCTTCATCCCTGCTGATAATCTCTTTAAGTAGGCAGGACTGAAAGTATTCTGCCACTTAAGGGGGCCTTTGAGATTTGCCAAAAAAAAAATTTATCACCTGTTGATTTGTCTCTCCAAATTTAGCTAGATTGGTTCATTGATGTTGGAGGCAGTATCTGTCACTGGTCTATACTCCAGTTCTTTCCATCTTTATTGTTGTGGTGGTGGTTCAGTTGTGTCTGACTCTTCATGACCCCATTGAAAAAATGAAGATTTCTTGGCAAAGACGCTGGACTGCTTTGCCATTTCCTTCTCCAATGTGTTCCCATTTTACAGATGAGAACTGAGGCATATAGAGGTTAAGCGACTTGTCCAGCGTCACACAACAGATAGTGTCTGAGGCCAGTTTTGAACTCCATAATTCCAAGTCCAGTGCTTTATTCACTGTATTACCTATCTTCCCCTTCCATCTTCATAGGACTTTCCAAAGTCTATGTTTTCCTGGCATCATGTTCTAGGTCCCAGAGACGCCTTCACTTCAGATGAGGCATCTATGTTGGATTTTTGGTATGCATTATGAAATTGAAGTCTTTCATGAACCGCAGAAGGAAGGCCAAAGTATAAGCTGAATTTCAATGAAATTAAATTGAATAAGAATGAAGGAATCTGTACCATCCTTTTTGTGTATCTTTATACGATTCATGGATATACAGCTTTAAAAAAACCTAGGTTTTTTTTTCTCTCGGAAGATAGCTACCAAGTGACATTTGTTTAGGAGGTCATGGACAGGAATTACACACACACACACACACACACACACACACACACATGCGTAGAAATTGAGAAAACCATGCATTTTGCTCTGTGCACTTTTCATCAGCTCCCTATTTCAGAAAGTAGCATTTTTTTTTAAAAAAGTATATATAGCCTTAAAACTTTGATTCAAGTAACCAGAATATATAATCTGCTTAATGTCATTTGGGAGAATTCAGTTCTTGACCTGACCGCATGAATTTGTAATCAACTTAGATAATTACTGGAAGAAACTATTGTTTCCGCTAGAGATCAAATTTAAGGATTATGCATAGACACTTGAATAATTATTGTACAGAACACTAACAAAAATACCAGATGAATGAGGTAGATACCAACACATTCATTGCATTTCAATAACATGGTAGTTTCAACAAAAGCCAAATAGGAGCAGAAAAAAACCTTGCTGAATTCCTGTTAAACCACGCACTACAAACCAAACAAAACCAACTCTGTTAGATAATGAAGAAACAAGAGCAAAATAGATGAGAACACAAACTCACGGGAGTCAAAGGAGGATCATGAACGGAACATCTCGAATCCTCTGGTACTAAGAGTGGTTTTGTTTTCTCACAGCTGTGCTGACTTAAGAGGGTATCAGCATAGTTGGGTTGAGGAAATATCAAATGGCTCTTCCGAGAGTCAGTGGTGAGAGAAATCTCATGAGAATAAGTCTGGAGAAAAGCTTGAACCCCGTCGATGCCCATGAACTGTGAAGCAGGGACACTCTCTAAACAGTCACTGCCTGGACCTAAAAACTGGGAGGTCCGCCATCTCCATATCCTGAGTGCCAGCAGGACAATGATGAAGGCAAAAAACAAGGAAGAGACTGAAGCTACAGCGATGACTAGGTAGCGTGTGAGACTAGAGTCTTCGAGGTCAGAGGAAGCCTCTTCGCTGCTAAGATCTGAGAGGATTTCGGGAATGCTGTCGGCCACTGCCACTGTCACAGTGATAGTGGCAGACCGAGGCGGTTCCCCTTTATCAGAGACCACCACCAGCAGACTCTGTCTGAGAGAATCTTTGTCCATGAAAGCCCTGGCAGTTCTGATTTCTCCAGTGTGTAGACCCACAGAGAAAAGACCAGGTTCTGTGACCTTGAGTAGACGGTAGAACAGCCAGGCATTCTGACCAGAGTCTTTATCCATTGCCACCACCTTGGTCACCAGGTAACCTGGCTCTGCAGACCGAGGAGCCAGCTCCACTCCTGTGGAGCCATCGGTGGGCAAGGCAGGATACAGAATTTCTGGGGTATTGTCATTTTGATCCAGGATGAATAGTGTCAGAGATACATTGCTGCTGAGAGGAGGGTTCCCCGAGTCTCGAGCTATCACTCGTAGTTGCAAGTCCCGGAACTGTTCATAATCAAAGGAGCTCAGAGCATGGAGGATGCCATTCTCTGAATTAATAGAGATGTAGGAGGATAGAGGTGCCCCGTGGAAGATGTCTTCCTCAATAGAGTAGGTGACATGGGAGTTCTCTTCGCTGTCTGGATCACAGGCGGTCACAGAATAAATAGAAGCCCCTCTAATGTTGTTCTCCTCGATGTAGGTAGAGTAGGATAACTGACTGAAGGTAGGAGGGTTGTCGTTAGTGTCTGCCACCTGCAAGAAGATGTGAGTGTCTGTGGACAGGGGTGGTATTCCTTGATCTATAGCTGTTATGGTCATGTTGTATGAAGAAATCTTCTCTCTATCTAGGGCTCTGTCTGTCACCAAACGATGATAACTGTCAATAGACTTTTCTAGTTTAAAAGGAAGATTCTTCGAGACGGAGCACGTGACAAGGCCATTCTCCCCGGAGTCTCGGTCATGCACGTTTAAAAGGGCAATTACAGTCCCTGGGGGAGAATTTTCCGTCACTGGGCTAAATATAGAGGTGATAGTCACTTCTGGGCTATTGTCATTTAAATCCAAGACGGTAACCAGCACTTTAGCTCTTGCTAAAAAAGCATCGCCATCCTCAGCTTGTATTTCTATTTCATAGAAGTTAGATTTTTCGTAGTCTAGATCTCCAGATATTGTTATTTCTCCAGTCCTTACGTTAACCTGGAATATCTCTAGTTTTTTTTCATCCTGTCTCCGGAATGAATAGAACACTTCCCCATTTACTCCTTCATCTGGATCAGTGGCATTCACCGTGAGCAGAACTGTCCCCCTAGGCACGTTCTCCGGAATACTCACGCTGTACACTGACTGAGTAAACACTGGAGCGTTGTCATTCGCATCGAGGACAGTCACACGGACTTGAGCTGTGCCGGAATGCACTGGATTTCCTCCATCCGAGGCCGTGAGGATGAGGTGATGAACTGACTTCTCCTCCCGGTCCAGGGCTCGCTCTAGCACCAATTCTGGGTATTTGGCCCCGTCAGCTCGGTTTTGCACAAGCAGAGAGAAGTGGTGATTGGGGCTCAGCTCATAGCTCTGGAGAGAATTCATCCCCACATCCGGATCAAATGCTTCCGGAAGAGGAAATCGCATTCCCGGAGCTGCGGCTTCAGTGATTTTAACTTCTACTTGTTCTACCTGGAATTTCGGTATATTATCATTAATATCTGTTATTTCCACTTCTACTGCAAAGAGTTTTACTTTGTCCTCCTCCAACACATTGAAATTCAGCCGGCACTGGGAGCTCTGAGCGCAGAGCTCCTCCCTGTCTATTCTGTCCGCGGTGACTAAGCTGCCGCTTCTGATGTTCAGAGCAAAATGTTGCTTCTTACCTCTGGTGACTAAGCGGACTCCGCGCTCCGCCAGCTCCCACGACTGCAGCCCCAGGTCCTTAGCCACGTTGCCCACAAAAGAGCCCTTCTCCATCTCCTCGGGCACTGAGTAACGGATCTGCGTAGCCCGGCTGTTCCCCAACATCCCCAGGAAGAAACAAAGCAGGACTCGCCCTCTGCAGTCCCGGCTCCTCTGAAAAGCAGCCATCGCTTTCTTGCTGCTGGTTTGACCGGTTTTCCAGTAATTCAGACTGTCTTGATCACTTCTTGTATCCTCTGCATCGCAAGTTGTCGGCATCCAAAGGTTGAGTCCTGAGCTTGGAGAGCGTAGGGGCTGAGTCTCTGTGCAGCCCCAGACTGTGTAAGTCTGACATGCCGGGGCTTTGCGCCTTAAGAGTTGTGGGTTGTGCTGGAGCTTCCCACGTAGTTCTCTTCCTGATTGGTGAACAGCGGCGCCCAGAGTCCTAACCAATTACTACACTCGCTGCACACGTCGTTGGAAAGAAAAGGAAAACGACCTAACCTTTATCACATGCTTTGTTTCTTGCTACATAACATTGTTCCCCATTCTCTCTTTACTTATTACATTCTGAAGGAAGTTACCTTTCTTCTGTTTTGAGAGCATAGGGGAGGAGATAAAGTTCTATAGTATAATTGAATGTTAAATTCCAATAAAATATTTGTTGGTCCTAATTTGAACTCTAAGGTCCTTTTCGCATTTGGTAGATTTTCACAAATGTCTTTAGGAAGCGAGTTCTTTGTTCCTCCTATGTATTTTATCAGGAAAGGAATATTTTTACTTACTTTCCTGTCTTTTTCGGAAGTATTAATTTAAATATTCCAGCTACACTCTTAGTATGAGTGTATAAAAGAATACAACTCTTTAAAATATACAACACAAATTTGTACTTAAGGATTTCATTTAATCAGCACTGTCGGATATTAATGTTGCTCGGAGGACAATTTTGTTATGACTGTCCTTTTCTTTTCTTTCTAAAATAATTTTGGAAGAAAATATAGAGTACACTTCTCTTCTTGCAATCCCAAATTTTCATTGAGAGACACAATGTGAAAGAATGCTTAAATAATTAATTTATTGGGCCCATAATTTCATTTGCTGTAGGGAATTCCCTTTATCACAGCTGTTCTGTAAATTAGTGAGTTCTGGGGACACTGAAAGGTTAAGGGACTTACCCAGGGTTACACATTCAGTATAGGTCAGAGGCAGAATTTGAACCCATATCTTCCATACTCTGAGACCTTTATGCTATCCATTATACCATGCTGCCTCTCTTAAATACATTCTTATTTATAAGCTACAAAATTTATGGAATTCAATAATTTGAGACAGGAACAGAAATCATATAAACTTGATACTCTCACACTAAATGTGTATTAGAGAATTATGTAAAAAAATGTCATTTGGGATGACTTTCTGAGAGGGAGAGGGGAGGAATACTTGGGATTACTATGATGGTGTAAGAAACAGAAAATGTCAATTAAAATACATTTTTTTAAAGGACAGAAAAGAACTATGTGTCCCAACTCTATTGTTACCTTGTAAAAACGTATAATGAAACCTGTTCATTTTCTGTTGAGATGACTATTGAAAATTTGTGTTCTATTTTAGGCAGTTCATAAGGAAGTCAAGAGCTGGAATCTTTACTAAGCACATCAAGCAAAAAAAACCAAAACCTAATAGCTAAAGAACATTAGTATTAAGTGAAGGTAGAGGATAGTTCTTGCTATATATTAGAAACGAAGGGAGAAATTATAGCAGAATTAATCTAGCCCCAGGGGTTTAGGTTTAGAAGCAACAAGGTACTATTGGGTTTGGTTTTTTTTTTAAAACTTTACTTGTGGAATGAAAGAAAAAATGAATATGAGGGTTGGGAGTTGTATATATTGATAGAAACATAATAATCCTTTTTTTTTTCATAAAAAAATGTTCCTTTAGCAGCTAAGTAAAACCAAGGCTAGAAAAGAGATTGATTTTGGCTATGAGAAAAGCTGCAACATATTTTGCATGGAGTAAACTTGAGGAATACCAAGCTGACAACGATTCAGTAAGCGAGAATAAAGAACAAAGTGTCTCTTTCTTTAGTTACCATAACGATAGAAAGGGACTAGCTAAAGGAGAAAAAGTCTTAATCATATCTTAACATTTGTATTAAAGCTTCCCTGCCTCCACAGTCTGCTTGTATATATAATATTTATTTAAAAACAACTAGCTATTTTCCCACATTAAGAAGTTTTGGTGAATCAAGAAGGAAGAGGGGAGCCACCCTTCAGGATCTCAAGACAAGTATTACTATATTTCTTGAATTTGTCAAACTGACCAGACTCAGGTGTGTATCTAAAATAAATGCTCAGTTTTGACCAGGAGAATAAAACGCTTTGAAGACTGAAATGACAAAACCAAGATTATTAGATTGTGATAGGCTATGACTTTCCTGAAATGAATCGCAAACTATGATATATATATGAATGTGGAAATTGAATACAGTAATGAAAAAGAAAAGATAGTCAAATGATAGAAAGCTCACCATAACTAGAGTCTCAGGGCAGGAAACTGAATCGTTGACCCCATATGGTGGATATGAAGGCTGAGAAGAATCAAAGGAAAGGAGATCCTGTCCTGGATTTAAGGGACCATTGCACTTGGGGACATTAAACGCTGTCTTTCCCTGGTCTGTGGTCACACAGAGATTGTAGGAATAAGACAAAGTACCCTCGCTGTAGTTTGCAGAAAGACTGGGTCCAGACTTAGAGCAAAGATTTGGCTGCAAACTGCCCCACACATTGGGACTGGAGGATTTCCGAAGTCGCAGTGTGACGGCCAGAATCACTGTGATGAGAAACAGCACTGAGACTAGAGTCAAAGCTATTACCAAATAAAACTGTAACTCCGACTGAGGATCTAATACATCAGAGAGTTCCTCTTTCATCTTAGGCAGCGCCTCCTGCAGGCTGTCTGCAAAGACCAGGTGTAGAGCCACAGTGGCAGAGAGAGGGGGCTGCCCCCGGTCCTGCACCGAGACCAGAAGTCGGTGCCGGGTAGAGTCTTGTTCAGTTAGACTCCTTGCTGTCCAGACCTCTCCTGTTTCCAGCCCCAGGCTGAAGAGTCCCGGATCCGTGGCCTGCAATACATGATAGGCCAGCCAGGCATTGTGTCCCGAATCAGCGTCCACCGCTACCACCTTAGTGACTAGATAGCCTGGTTCAGCTGAGCGAGGGACCATGTCGAAGAGGGCTGAACCGTCTGGGCTCAAAGGAGGGTAGAGAATGTTTGGGGCATTGTCATTTCGATCCAAGATGAACACGTTCAGTGTAACATTGGTGCAGAGGACCGGAGAGCCTGAGTCACAGGCCTGAAGAATCACCGCGAAGGTTTGGATCTGCTCATAGTCGAAGGAGCACTTAGCGAAGATGTCCCCGTTGTAGCCACTGACAGACACATAGGAGGATCGTGGCACAGGAGCTAGGTCACTGCCGATGATGGAATAGGACACCTGGCCATTCTCCTCTAGGTCCGGGTCAGAGGCTGAGACTCGAGCAATGGAGGTTCCAGACGGATTGTTTTCAGGGACATAAATGACATAAGAAGGGAGCAGGAAAACAGGAGGGTTATCATTAACGTCACCAACAACCAAGGTGAGAATTTTGCTGGTGGATAAAGGGGGACTTCCTTTGTCTGTGGCAATCACGGTGATGTTATACTCTGGGATCTGTTCCCTGTCCAGGGGCCCATCTGTCATTAATTTGTAAGAGTTTTTTGAAGAAGATGATATTTTAAATGGGACATTACCTTTTATTTTACAAGATACCTCTCCATTGTGTCCAGAGTCTTTATCACGTGTTTTGATCAATGCAATCACGGTATTGGGCAAAACGTCCTCTGGAATTACAGAGGGTATGGATTGTAATACAACCTCTGGAGCATTGTCATTTACGTCTAACACTTCAATTTCAACTGTGCACTGTGTAACCAGTCCACCTCCATCCCTCGCTTCCACTACCAATGAGTAGTCTTTGTTTTTTTCAAAATCAATACTTTCTGCAGTTGTAATTTCCCCACTATTAACGTCTAGATCAAATACGTGCCAGTAGCCTTGACCTGTGCTTCGGAAAGAGAAGGTGATTTCTGCGTTGACCATCTCATCTTTGTCTGTGGCCATCACTTGCAACACGGAGGAGCCCCGAGGCAAGTTCTCTGGAACACTGACTCTGTAGACGTCCTGGCTGAAGACTGGGGTATTATCATTAGCATCTGTGACTTTGATCCGGATCTGAGCAGTGCTGCTTCGAGCAGGGTCTCCACCATCCACAGCAGTCAGGAACAGTTGATGAGAACTCTGTGACTCCCGATCCAGGGACTTCTCCAATACCAGTTCTGGATATTTATTGCCATCTTTATTCTGCTTGTTCGCTAGTGAGAAATTAGTATTGGGACTGAGGTGGTATTTCTGAAGAGAGTTGATGCCGACATCTGCATCCTGTGCTGACAGAAGGATAAATCTGGCTCCTGGCAGGGTAGATTCGCTTATTTCCAAATCAAAGTCGTCTTGACTGAATTGTGGCGAATGGTCGTTTATATCCTCTATCTCCACCGTTATGTGAAAAAAATTTAGTGGATTTTCAGCGACTGTTTCAAAATCGAGGGCACACAAAGACTTCTTCCCGCATATCTGCTCTCGGTCTATTCTTTCTCTGATCATTAGTTCCCCGCTCTCCACCCTTACAGTAAAGTATTCTGTCTCTGCACTAACCCGCAGTTTCCGAGTTCGCAAGTCTCGGACCTCCAGTCCCAGATCCTTAGCGAGATTTCCAACCACAGACCCTTTCGCCATTTCTTCTGGAATAGAATAGCGGATTTGCTCCGAAAGCGCTAGGCAGAATAAAGACAACAAGAATGGAAACAGTACCTGCGGCACCAGTACCCTGCCCATCTGGTTTTCCATTCTTCTTTCTCTCTCCAGCTTTCTCTCCAACTCAGGGAAACGCGGTTTCGTGTTTACAGTTGTCACTGGGATTCTAAGAGTCTCGGCGACTAAGGTGAGTAGCCCTACTCTGTGTGGCGACGGATCTGTAGCTAGCTCCAGGTACTGAAATATCGATTCTCCTCTAAGATGCGAGCCCTGTGCCTGCGCAGAGAATCTCCCAGCAGGAAGTTCCCACAAATGGATCTGTTTTAGCTCTGCCTCTGTGCTGTCCGACAGCGGCGCTCAGAGTCCTCAGTGGAAACTGCAGCCTTTGACACAGCATATCCACCTAAAAATTATTTTTCTGCTTCTGCTCAATGTAGCAATTCAAGTTTTTGAAATATCGAATCCTTAATTTTGTCTCACATATTTTTTTTTGCTCTTTTCTGAACACCAGAAGAGCCGCCAGTGTTCTTTCTTTGTTCCATTAAAAAGTCACTAGTTTCAGCCACAATACATTCAATCAATTTTTGCCCTTGTTTTTTGCAAGAGCAAAGAAATCTTGTGAGGTTTCTTGAGCATTGCTCACCATTTGTACTTCAATTCCACACTGAAATAATACACACTTACTGTGGGGCATCCCCATTGACGAAATCTCATAGAAAGCTGTGTAACCTAGTTATAATGAAAACCATGCTGTAATGGATAGAATGATGGGCTTAAATGCTGTCTCAAGAACTAAACAACTGTGACTGAGCAAGACTCTAGGAGTCTCCGTTTCCTCAAAGGGGGATAATAATGCACTTACTTCACAAAGCCATGAACATCAAAGTAAAGCACTCTAGAATTTCTATGCTGATTATAGTTACTGATTTCCATACTTCACTATCCCTCTAACACATTTTGTTCTCAATTAAGAAAAAAATTCTCTTCATGGTTGAATGCACAATTTCTAATATTTCTTAGTACCTACATCAGCCCTAAAGTGTTTGACAACAGGAAGGCACCTAATTCTTCCAAGCTCCTAAAAAATAATTTTTAGGCACAATGGCATGAACTCACTGAATAAGGACTTTCTAAGCTCCTATTTTTGCTATTGCAGTGATGTAAACATCAAGATAGCTGGAAGTTTATTTGGGTCATTTTTTGTACTCTAAGGAAAGCTATTAGTCTGCCCATTCTGTATTGGGTCAAAAGTATGGAAGCAATTTATCTAACGAGTTACCTCCTCTTCACTGAATATTTATTTATTTTTTTTTAAATTTATGAGCTCTTTGGGATTGGTAATGGAATGGTGAACAGTTTTTCTTTTTTAAAGCGATGAATGTATTTTTTATATTTTTCTCTCAGTCAGTCACGAATTTCCTAACCACAAGAAAACTTTCGTAAGATTTCCCCACAAGTGCTATCATCCTCAGATACTAAAACAGCTTTGCAATTCATTTTATGATGAAGGAAGACAGGGAAACTCAAATGTTTTTACATCAAATTACCAGAAGATCCATCTTTTCAAGATCACAGGTATAACTAACAGATAAAAAGTAATGTCTATTGTGTCAGCCATTGAATTACATGCAAATACTGTATGAATGCACAATTAAATGGCATCAGATTTTGGCTCCTATTTTCGTTGATATGAAGAGTTATTCGACTGGTTCAATGAAATCACCTTATGGTTTGGGCGTCATGAATACGCAGTGTATCTCAAAGTTAACACTATAAAGTGTAGCAAAACACCAAACTTCCTTTCTAATAGCATCAAGTATATAATTGCCAAGACGTAACCAAACACACACATCATCACATTAAGTTGTTTCACTGCATTTTCTGATAAAATAATAAGCGTCAACCCTTTGATAAGCTATTTTTATTTATGGTTAAGTTTCTTCCTTTATTTGACCAAATATTGCTACAATGATGCTTTGTTGAACATCTACCAATATAAGGACCTTCTTCAACTACTGACACACACCATACACTGATAATACAGCTTCTAGGAGGAATTGAGATATAAGAGATATGCAAATGCTTACTTTTGAGAAGCCTCAGAAGACTGATAAAGACCTTCCATATAGCTCTGTACTGAATCTTAGACCAAGAATCTGTTTTAGACCTATTCCTGAGCTTCTTCTGCATAGCCTGGGGATTTGTTCAGATGCCACTAACTTTCTGAAAACATGCAATTGAAATTCTACTCAGAAAAAAGCTAAACAAATAACCTTTCATTCCTCATTTAAGAAATAGGTTGTAAAAATGAAGTGATCTTGTACAACTTAGGTAGGTTTAACATATGCTTCTTACACAAATGAGTAATCAAGTAGATTTATGAACACATTCAAGTCATTCATGAATTGATAATGATTCTACACTATGACTGGGTGGGTTTTATACCAGGAATGCAGGGTTGGTTCAATATTAGGCCCATGTCAATAACAAAAACAACAAAAATCACATGATTATCTCAATAGATGCAGGAAAATCTTTGATAAAATAAAACACCTCTTCCTGTTAAAAACGTAGGAACAAATGGAGCTTGTGTTAAAATTTTAAATAGTATCTATCTAAAACCAAGAACAAGCATTGTCTTTAATGGGGATAAACAAGAAGCTTTCCCAATAAGATCAGAGGTGATGCAAGGATGTCCTTTATCACCTTATTATTTAGTATTGTACTAGAAATGTTGGTTATAGCAATTAGACAAGAAAGAGAAATTGAAGGAACAAAATAGGTTAAAAGGAAACAAAGCTATCACTCTTCGATGATATGATGGCATACTTAGAGAATCATAGAAAATCAACTTTAAAAAAATCTAGTGGAAACAACTAACTTCAACAACATTGCAGGATAAACCTATATACATTAATGATATTTCTATATATTGCCAACAAAACCCAGCAGGAAGAGATAGAAATGAAAATTCCATTTAAAAATAACCACAGACCATATAAAATGTTTGGGAGTCTACTTGCTAAGACATACTCGGGAACTGTAAGACGCAATTACAAATTTTTTTTTTGTTGTTGCACAAAGACAGATCTAAACGATTGGAGAAATATTAATTACTTATTGGTAGGATGGGGCAATATCATAAAATGACAATTCTACCTAATTTACTTATCCACTGCAATGTCAATCAAACAACCAAAGAATTATTTTATAGAACTAGAAAAGATAATAACAAAACTCACCTGGAAGAACAAAAGGTCAAGAATAATCAAGGAAATCAATGAAAAAAAAAGAAGGAAGGTAGTCTATCAGTACCAGATTTCAAACTATATTACAAAGTGGTAATCATCAAAACAATCAAGTACTGGCTAAGAACTAGAATGGCTGATTGGTGGACTAGATTAGGTTCACAATACACAGAAGTAAATGACTATAGTACTCTAGAGTTGGAAAAACCAAAGAGCCAACCTCTTGGGTCAATAACTCACTAGTCAACAAAAGTTTCTGGGAAAACTAGAAAGTGGTTTGGCAGAAACTAGGCATAGACTAACACCTCACACAGTATGTCAAGAAAAGGTCAAAATTGGTACATGATTCAGACATAAAGGATGACATAAACAAATTAGCAGAGCATGGAAAAAAATGTCAGATTTATGGATAAAGGAATACTGCATGACCAAGCAAGAGATAGAGAGGATCATGGAAAGTAAAATACATAATTTTTATTACATTAAATTCAAAAAGGTTTTGTACAAACAAAGTCAATGCAGCTAAAATTAGAGGGAAAACAGAAAACTGGAGGAATTTTCTTTTTACTGCAAGTTTCTCTGATAAAGGCCTCATTTCTCAAATATATAGGAAACCTAGCCAAATTTGTAGAAGTAAGAACCATTTTCCAATTGATAAATGGTTAAGGGATCAGAACAGGAAGTTTTCAGAAGTTAAAGCTGTCAATAATCATATGAAAAATGCTCTACATCACTAATAATAAAAGACATGCAAATTAAAATAATTCACATCCATCAGAGTGGTTAATATAACAGAAAAAGAAAATGACAGATGCTGGAAGTGTTGTGGAAAAAACAGATACACTAATGCACTGTTGGTGGAGCTGTGAATTGGTCTAATCATTTTGGAGAACAATTTGGAACTATGCCCAAAGGGCAGTAAAACTTTGCACACTCTTTGACCCAGCAATAACACTAGCAGGTCTGAATACAAAAGAAATTTTTTTAAAAAAGAGGGGGAAGGATCTATTTGTACAAAAATATTTATAGAGGCTCTTTTTGCGATAGCAAAGAATTGAAAACTGAGAGAATATCCATATATTGGGGAATGGCTGAATAAGTTGTGATATACGATGGTGTCGGAATATTACTGCGTTGTAAAAAATATCAAGGAGGCTGATTCGAGAAGAAACTGAGAAGACTTATATGAACTGATGCAAAATGGAGTAAGCAGAAATGAGAGAGCATTTGTGCACAGAAACAGCAATACTGTAACAACTGTGAAAGACTCAGCTACTCTGAGCAATGCAATGATCCAAGACAATTCCAAAGGACTCATAATGAAAAAATGCTATTCACCTCCAGAGAAAGAGTTGATGAACTGAATGCAGATTGAAGTGTATTTTTTCACTTTCTTAATTTTTTTTTTTTTGCTTTTGAGGGGATGCAACATGTCTAATATGAAAATATGTTTTGCATGTTTTCACATGTATCATTGATATCATATTTTTTACCTTATCAATGGGAGGAGAGACTATAATGAGGGAGAGGGTTTAGAATTCAAAATAAAAAATCAATGTCAAAAAATCACTCATTTGTATAAGGCGCATATGTTTATGACAATGAAGAATCCAAAGAATATGGGAAAACACACGAACTATTGCAAAGTGAAGTAATCAGAACCTGGAATACAATATGCACAACAACTACTACAAAACAAGTGGAAAAAAAAAGAAAATAAAAGGATGAACTAAATGCCATCAGTATATGACTGAATTTGGCCCTAGAGGAGAATTGAGAAAATGCATCTCCCTCCCTTTTTTGTAGAGATTGTGGGTATGAGATATTGCATGCATTGTTAAAAATGTTTCATGGGATTATTGATTTTGTTGCATTGCTTTTTGCTTTTATACCCCCTTTGTTACAAGGGTTGATTTACTAAGGAGGGATGGAGGAAGGAATATATTCATGAACAAATGTGATGCAAAACCAAAGATGTCGATGAAATTAAAATAAAATAAAACTTAAATAGTGGAATATAGGATAAACAACATAGAAAAGGTCTCATTCTCCAAACAAGTAAAACTATAAAGTATACCATCCTACATGATTCCCACTTTAAACATCAGCAGGAGAGTAAAGCAAACCAAATCCAATATATTTTTAAATATCTTTCAAATGAAAAGTTTAACCATCTGTATCTCCAAAGGAAAAAGAAGGCAAATGAAAAGCCCAGGAAACAATTCCTTCAGAGCAGAGATTAGGAAAGAATTAAACTCACTTGAACAAAAGTAGATTCATCTTTGCATTCTTGAAATTCTTTGACTGTTGATAAAGATTCCTTTTTATCAGAGCTCTGAATACTTAGAAGAGTGTCTGCATAGTTGGGTTGGGGAAAGATCAAGTGACTCTGTGGAGAGTCTGTGCTAAGGGAAACCTGATGTGAATAGGTCTGAAGAAAAGCTCGTACTCCATCGATTCCGGCAAACTGAGTGTCAGGGACACCTCCAACATAGTCATTAGTTGACTCCAACAGTCGTGATGTCCTACACTGGCACAATCTGAATGTCAGTAAAACAATGATGAAAATGAAGAACAAGCAGGACACAACAGCTACAGAGATGACCAGGTAGAACGTGAGGCTAGAGTCATCTGAAGACTTAGGAGCTTCTAAGTTGCTGAGGTCTGAGAATATCTCAGGGATCCTGTCAGCTACAACTACTGTGATGCTGACTGTGGTAAACAGAGACGGTTCTCCATTGTCTGTGACTGCAACCACCAGCTTCTGTTTAAGGATATCTTTATCTACAAAGGCCCGGGCAGTTCTGAGCTCACCTGTGTACAGTCCCACTGAGAAAAGCCCAGGTTCAGAGACTTTGAGGAGACTGTAAGACAGCCAACCGTTCTGTCCTGAGTCTCTATCCACTGCCACCACTTTGGTTACCAAATAACCTGGCTCTGCAGAGCGAGGGGCCAACTCTACTCCAGTGGAGCCATCCACGGGGAAAGTGGGATACAGGATTTCGGGGGCATTGTCATTCTGATCCAGGATAAACAGAGTCAGGGACACGTTGGTGCTGAGAGGAGGGTTCCCAGAGTCGCAGGCTATTACTTGAAGTTTTAAATCTTGAAACAGTTCATAATCGAAGGATCGAAGAGCATAGAGGACTCCTGTCTCTGAGTTGATGGAGACGTAATCTCTCTGAACATCACCCTCAATGGAGTAAGTGATAAAGGAATTCTCTTCACTGTCGGGGTCATGGGCAGTCATGGAATAGATAGATGATCCTCTGGGGTTGTTCTCCAGAATGTAGACAGAATAAGATGTTTGACTGAAACTGGGAGGATTGTCATTGATGTCTGCAATTCTCAGAGAAAGTTGAGTAGTTGTAAAAAGAGGAGGAGTACCCTGATCAGAAGCTGTCACCGTGATGTTATATTCGGAGATCTGCTCCCTGTCCAGAACGCCTTCAGTCACCAAACGTTGATAATTATTAAGAGACCCTTGGAGTTTGAAAGGCAGGTTAGTTGGAATCGAACAAAGGACAACACCATTTTCCCCAGAGTCAAGGTCATGTAAGTTGAAAAGGGCAACGATTGTCCCAGGTGGAGAGTTTTCCGGGACTGAACTGGTGAAAGAAGTGACGGTCACTTCTGGGACGTTGTCATTCACATCCACGACTTTAACAGTCACTTTTGCGCTCCCAGAGAGCCCTGGTCCATCATTGGCTTGAATTTTTAACTCATAAAGCCTAGTTTTCTCATAATCCAACAACTGCTTAGTTATTATTTCTCCTTTATGGGAATCTAAGTAAAAAATATCTGAAACTGGTCTTTTAAGATTCTGGAACGAATATGTCACTTCCCCATTGAATCCTTCATCCCTATCAGTGGCGTTCACCCTGAGTAGCACGGTTCCGACTGGTACATTCTCTGGAGCACTCACGTGATAAATAGACTGAGTAAATACTGGCGCGTTGTCATTCAAATCCAAGACAAGCACGCGAATGCGGACGGTGCCAGAGAGGGCTGGATCTCCCCCATCTGAGGCCATAAGGATGAGGTGGTAAACAGGCTCCTCTTCCCGATCTAGGGCCTGCTCCAGTACCAGTTCCGGATAGTTTGCTCCGTCGTCTCCAGTTCGCACAAGCAGGGAGAAATGATTATTCGGGCTCAGCTGGTAGTTCTGGAGGGAATTCATTCCGACATCTGCATCCCATGCACTAGGAAGCCCAAACTGCGTTCCCTGGGCTGCATTTTCATTGATTTTAACATCTAATTCTTCTGCCTGGAAACGAGGGGTGTTGTCA
Organism: Bettongia penicillata ogilbyi; assembly: GCA_023548195.1. Lineage (NCBI taxonomy): Eukaryota > Metazoa > Chordata > Mammalia > Diprotodontia > Potoroidae > Bettongia > Bettongia penicillata. The sequence continues at coordinate 4,005,439 of JAJHZJ010000197.1, forward strand.
TTAGTATCTTTTATTTCCACCTCTATGGAATACAGGTCCATTCTATCCTCAAGTAGAAGCTCAAAACCTATCAAACACTGGGCGCTCTGGGCGCAGAGCTCTTCCCTGTCAATTCTGTCCGCTGTGACTAAGCTGCCTCTTTTGACATTCAATGCAAAAGGCTGAGTCCTACCTCGGGACACTATGCGAGCTCCCCGCTCCGACAACTCCCGCGGCTCCAGCCCCAGGTCCTTGGCAATGTCTCCCACGAAAGAGCCCTTCTCCATCTCCTCGGACATCGAGTAGAGGATTTTCCTGGCTCCTGTCTCCCAAAGCACACCGAGGAGAAAGCAAAGCAAAATGACTTGCCTTCTGCGGTTTCCGAGCTTCGGTCCAACCGCCATTGCTGCAGCGCGGCGGAATTGTTTGTATATTCTGTCTAGTGCACTACGTTTCTAGTGGGGGTTCTTCCGAGATGAGGCAATCAGCATTAACCGGTGGATTTCTGAGTTCAGAGGACTCAGGAGCTGAATTTCCAAGTAACCTCTGCTGCTCTATATCTGATATACTGGTGTCTTAGAAAATGGAGGGCGGGGATGGTCCTGCTGGATCTCTGGATACACTTCTTTCCTTGATTGGTGAACAGCGGCGCTCAGAGTCTCAAACTGTTACAGCACCATCAGTAAAGGAAATTGTTCAAAATCTTCGTTCTCTAAAAATTCCTTTATTTCTTTTAAACATAATTTTTAAAAATGTCTTTGTTACTTATCTGAAATGCAGCGATGATACAAAGCACGTTTTAACTATTTATGGCTATTTCCCTCTGAAAACACTCTCTACCTTTCTTTTGGTTAAACTGGTTGGACCAAGAGCTGCTTAACATTTCTCATCAACGACTCAGAGAAAGGCAAGATACGATAGCATATCTTATCAGATTTTCAGGCGACTCAAAGCTGGAGAAACACCTAACCTGATGTAGGATGGAAAAAGGATCCAAAAAGATCTTTTGAGGAATAAGGCATTAGGTTAAATCTAGGAAGGTAAAAGTCAATAAGGACACGTGGGAAGTCTTACAATTGGTTCAATAAATCAACTTCACAAGTACAAGATGGTTGAGTGCATGATTAGACAGCAGTTTGAAAAAAGATCTAGGTATATTGCAAGTTGAGCATATATATTATGTTTTTATATATGTATACACATATACATATGCATGTACGGTTATGTAAACATAAATCCAATATGAAGTAGCTGTGTATGACGTAACAGCCAAAACAATTTGCGCTCCATTAAGATAAACATTTCTGCTAATAAGGAGGTGATAATTCTTCTGAGCTCTTCACTGCTCAGACCCCTTCTCCAACATTGTGTTCAGTTCTCAGCCTCATGATTTAGGAAGGACATTGATAAACTTTAGAGTGTTCAGAGGAGCAACTGGGTGGCACCGTGGATAGAGTGCCGGACCTGAAGTCAGAATTTAAATCTAGACATTTATTAGCTGTGTGACCCTGGGCAAGTCACTTAACCCTGTTTGTCTCAGTTTCCCCACCTGTAAAATCAGTTGGAGAAAGAAATGGCAAACCAATATAGTATCTTTGCTAAGAAAACCCCAATAGGGTCGCGAAGAGTCAGACACAACTGAACAAAACAAAAATTCAGGAACTCAACTGGGATAGTGAAGGGCCTGGAGTCTAGGCTTAGGTGAAGTAATTGGAGACATATATCCTGGAGAAGAAAAGACTCAGGAAGGCACAAAAGACGTTTTCAAGTGTTTGAAAGACTGTACTACAGAAGAGAGATTAGACTGATTCTGTTTGGCTCCAAATGACAGAAGCCAGAGCAATGGGAGGAAGCTACAAAGATGCAATTTAGGCTTGACACCAGGATAGACTTCTTAATAATTAAAGCTAGCTTAATGTGGGGTGGGTAGCCTTGGGACGCAGTGTGTTTCCTTCTCATTGGATATTTGAAGCACAGGCTGGATGAGCACTGCAAAATACGTTTTAGCTGGGATTTCTTTTTGCACACAGGCTGAACTAGTTGAATGCTGAATTCTTTTCCACCTCAGTATCCTGTGGTTATTTCCATTTTCTTATTCTTTAGCTTGCGACTCAGTAGAAACATTCCAGGAATTCCCAATGTAAATCAATTCCCCAGTGTTCTCTTGGACAATGATTTATGTCACAGAGAAACAAAAACACCTTTTTTCTTTTTTCACCAAGTGGAGATTTTTTTCCCCCTGAGGTTTTCATATTGCCTTCTGACCTTTGAGAAAATCCTGGTCATCATTTGCTGTTTAATACAGATGAAGAGATTGAGGGATCACATTTGATTTTTCACAACAACCCAGTGAAGTAGGTACTATTCTTTCCATTTTACAGTTGAGGAAATTAAGGCAGCCCATGGTTAAGTGACTTGCTCAGGGTCACACAGCTAGTAAGTACCAGAGGTCAGATTTGAACTCAAGTCTTGCTGATTCCGGGACCAGCGCTTTATCCACCTTGAGAGCAGTTGTTGCAGTATTGTATTATGTCAATTAAATTGATATATTTGTATATTATGATATATGCGCTCTTTATCTTGGATCATAAGTGTACCCTCAACTCTTCAAAAAATACTATTTTATTTGTTTAGCTTGTATATCCCCATATCTATTTTGCACCTTAGAACCTAAACATATAGACCTTTCTCCATCCAAAAATCAGAAATTTTCCAAAAGAAGAAATAGATCCTGGGAATTTACTTTAAGCTTTTTAGTAATGGTGACAAAGCTATTCACAACAAATAGAATTTTGTGATGAAGAGAATGACTACCTACATTATGTTTACTAAACTAGAGGATATAAAATAGGTGACTTGTAAAGTCACAATAAATACCCAATAGAGTAGAATGCATCTATGAATTATGGATTTCTACACTACATTAACTTAGATGAAAGACCTGAGAAAATTAAATGTTACCCATATTTCCCAAATATTCAGACTTCATTATCTCTATATTAGTCACAACCTCAATATTTCCACAGTATCTGTTCAAAAGGAGAGTTTTGACCAGAATATGAATAATCACGATGTTATTTCCTTATACTAATCTCAAGAATATTTGATCATGAATGAATTCATTGGAAGGGGGAGGTTTGCAATTCTAAGCATGATGTGGGGGGAGTAATAGATGTAATAATTTAAAAAGTATTAAGTTAGGAAGTAAACCCTAACAGGGATCCTTGACAAAGTTTATAGTAGGAACTTTGATTGGAAAACAATATTTTTCAATCTTGATGGAAGTATAACTAGCACATATGCTGGAATGCGGAAGATTCTAGGATATTAAGAGACTGCTCTGATTTCTCAAAATTATTTGTTATTTCGCTACAAAGAATACACATAAGCCAATACTTCGAAGACTTGTGATTTCCTGGGTATGAGTGTTCCTCCCACTCCAGAAGCTAGAAACTCCTCTAGGATATAGTAGATTGCAGTGGAAAGTTGGTGTGATAAAACAATTAATTATACAAAAGTCTAGCCAGTGATGAGTCTCTCTGAATTTAACTTAAAATCATCTTCTAACGGTACAAATATAGTCTATTATCCGACCATACTTGAAGGCTTCAAGCACGCCACAAGTTGCAAGAGATTGTGTTCCTAGGCATAGCTTTCAAGAACTTAATAGTATGGCTTTAGTGGAAATGCCAGAATATACCATCTTATAAGTGAGAGTAGGTAATAAAGTTTTTGGTTTTTTGTTTTTGTTTTTTAGAACAGGAAGGATTACACTGTTCGAATTTTTAAAACTACATAATTGATACAAAATATTAACATTAAAAAAAGTGAATGGAAAAACTCACGTGAGAAGAGATAACCAAGTCAGAGATGACCTTTTTGTTTTCGTCGCTGGTACTTAAGACCATGGAAGGATCATTAGAGAGTAATTCTTGCAGGGGAGCCATTTCTCCAGTCAGTTTAAGAAAATTATATTCCATTTTTCCAGCTTCCGAAGCAGCACATAGATTATAAGAATACGGTAAAGTCCCCTCACTATAGTTTGCGGGGACATTGGAACCAGTCTTGGAACAAAGATCCACCTGCAAGCATCTTAGTACTGGAGGATTTGATGACCTTCGTAAGCGAAGAGCAATGGCTAGCGTTACAGTGGTAAGGAATAGCACGGAAATGAGAGCTAAAGCTACTACTAAATAAAACTGTAGCTCAGACTGAGAGTCTGAGGCAGCCGGGCGCTCCTTCCTCATCTCAGGCAGTGCCTCCTGCAGACTGTCTGCAAAAACCAGGTGCAGAGCCACAGTGGCCGACAGAGGTGGCTTACCTCCGTCCTGCACAGAGACCAGAAGGCGGTGCCGGGCGGGGTCTCGGTCAGTTAAAGCCCTCGCACTCCTAACTTCGCCTGTGCGTAGCCCCAGGCTGAAGAGCCCAGGATCTGTGGCTTGCAGCACGCGATAGGCCAGCCAGGCATTGTGTCCGGAGTCTGCATCCACTGCCACTACCTTGGTGACTAGATAGCCGGGCTCAGCTGAGCGAGGGACCATGTCGAAGAGGGCCGATCTGTCTGGCCCCAGAGCAGGATAGAGGATATTTGGGGCGTTGTCATTGCTGTCCACGATGAACACTCGCACAGTGACATTGGCGTTGAGAGCGGGAGAGCCCGCATCCTGGGCCTGTAGAGTTAACTCGAAGGTGCGGATCTGCTCATAGTCGAAAGAGCGCTGCGCGAAGATATGCCCGCTGTGAGTATTGACAGAAACGTAGGAAGACAGCTGTAGTGGTTCCAGATCGCTGTTGACAATGGAATAGGACACTTTGCCATTTTTCTCCAGATCCAAGTCAGTGGCTGAGACACACGCGATGGAGACTCCCGAGGGGTTGTTTTCGGGGACGTAAACTACATAAGAAGGTTGGAGGAAAACGGGGGGATTGTCATTGACATCTGTAATGAGCAAGGTGAGAATTTTGCTGGTGGACAGGGGTGGGTTTCCCTTGTCTGTGGCGATTATAGTAATATTATACTCCGGGGTGTCTTCACGGTCCAAGGCACCATCCGTAACTAATTTATACAAGTTGTTTGTGGAAGAGGATATTTTAAATGGGACGTTATCTCTTACATGACAAAACACTTCACCATTTACTCCAGAATCTGGGTCAAGTGTTTTGATCAGGGCTACAACAGTTCCAGGCATGGAGTTTTCAGGTATATGATTGGATACTGAAGCGAAGGTCACCTCAGGGGCATTGTCATTCTCATCTAGAATTTCTATTTGAATTTTACAGTGAGCAGTATGACCTCCTCCGTCCTTTGCTTCTATTCCAATAGTGTAACCTTCTTCCTTTTCAAAATCGAGTACTCCTTGAGTTGATATTTCTCCACTTTTAGCATCAAGTCTGAACAGGTGTTTCAATGTTTTCACTGTGCGGATAGAGTAAGTGATTTCCGCATTGTTCCCTTCGTCCTGGTCCGTGGCGGTCACTTGAAGCACAGAAGACCCAACGGGCAGGTTCTCTCGAAGACTGATCCTGTAGGTTTCCTGGGTGAAGACCGGCCAATTATCATTGGCGTCTGTGACGTTGATCCTGATCTCTACAGTACCACTTCGAACTGGGACCCCGCTGTCCACAGCCGTCAGGACCAAGAGATAGGAACTCTGCTTTTCCCTGTCCAGTGGTTTTTCCAGTATTAATTCTGCGTATTTACTGCCATCCGGATTTTCCTTTGGCAGTAAAGCGAAATGAGAATCCGGACTTAGAAAATACTGCAGTAGCGAATTCACACCTACATCTGGATCCTGAGGAGATTCCAAAGCAAAAGTTACCCCAGGAAGCGCTGTCTCGCTGATTTCCAAGTCAATTATATTTCTACTGAATCGCGGAGGATTGTCGTTAATATCCTCGATCACTACGGTTATGCGGAAAAAGTTCAAAGGATTTTCAGCCACCATTTCAAATTCTAGGGCACACACAGGCTTCCTTCCGCAGATCGCCTCCCGGTCTATTCTGTCGCTAACCAGTAAGTCCCCGCTCTCGTAGCTCACTCTAAAATATTCCCTGTCTGCACTCACCCGCAGCTTGCGAGCCGGCAAGTCCAGGACTTCCATCCCCAAATCTTCAGCGAGATTCCCCACCACTGATCCTTTCACCATCTCTTCGGGAATAGAGTAGCTGATATGCTCAGAAAGCGCGGGACAAAACAAAGAGGCCAAGAAGAGAAACAAGGTCCGGCCCCTCCGCTCAGTGATCCTTCCCATCTTTCAGTCTCTCAGTTTCCGCTGCTTCTCCAATCCCCTAAAAGCCCTGTTTCAAATATTTACTGGAGTGTAAAAGTTCACAGGAAAAAACATGCAGTGCCTCTATTATCTGTGAGATGAAACTATGTTCCGGCTCAGAATCTATGGAGCAGCGAGTCCGAGTCTCTTCTGGGATAGACTCCTTGTGACTGTGCAGGAAATAGCTGTGTAGGAAGCTCCAGGGGATCTCTTTTATTTCTGACTTGGTATTGGCCGACAGCGGCGCCCTGTGTCTGTTCAAAGAATTTCAGCAAGGCAGTGGTGAATAAAGCTCGTTTTGAGCCAGATCCCATAACAAGAACGCAAGGCTTGGATTCAGGAGAGGTCTGGATGGATATTTTGTTTTTGCATCTTATTAACTACAGGCAAGTCATAGGATACTAGCTCACAGTCTTAAAAATTTGGAGTTGGAAGGGACCTTAAAGAGTAACGTTATCTAATCCAACCCCCTGCCTTTACAGAAAAGGAATTTGAAGCCCAGAAAGATTCAAATGACTTGTTCCTGTCATCCAGCTAGCAAATGGCAAGACTGGGATTTGAACCCAGGTCTTCTAAGTCCAAATCCATCGTTCTTTCCACTGAATCGTGCTGCCTCTAGTCACAACCTTTTTGAGCTTCAGTTTTATTATTTTGTCAAATGTGGCTAGTAATACCAAGTTATAGTCACTACACGGAAAAAATAAGATAACACATGTATTTGGAATTGGATGGTAATTTCATTGGTATAGATTGTAGGAAGTAGGTAAGGAAACGCCATCTGAGAATGCAGATCTCCATCTTCTCTGCAACTTGTGGTCTTAGAGATTTGCTTTAGACTACTGGAAAGATAAATGATCGATCCACAGCTTGTATGAATCAAAGGTGGGACTTGAACCCAGGTCTTTCTGGCTTGAAGTCTAGCTCTCTATCTACTAGCCAGGTTGCCTCTCAATGTATATGAGAAGTAAATCTGAAAAAGTGCTGTTCGGAAGAGCTACCTTCAGGATTTTGACATTTTTTCCCCCGTCACTTTACAAAATTTCCTTTTCCTCAATGAATTTGTTTTAGAAAATTTTAGATTGATGTGTTTGTTTGAGAATGTCTTCACAAAACTTGCTCCTTGTCTACTACCTTTATTTAGTGTAAGTTAGGTTTTGTCAACTCTTTAGTTTTTTTATTTCCTTCTTTTATTCATCCCATCTACGCATTGTTTTTTCTTCATTCAAACACTTGCCAAATGTTTACTACATACAAAACACAAACTTTCCTAGTTAATTACTATTCCCATTTATGCCATTTATATTACACTTCTTACCTCAATGCCTCTTTAAGCTTATCAATATGAGGGCTCCTTCTAATGGCATATATTGCAACCCATCCACATATTTTTCTACCATGGGATTTTAATCCACTCCTTTCCTCCCCAAATCCTCCAGAAAGGCTTTAAACAAAAAGACTCCTTTTTTGTTCTGCGTCCTTTAGTGTTCAGTGTGTAGTAGGTTAATACTTTTTCTGTTGTCCTTTCATCTCACTAAATAATTGATCTTTTCCCAAGCTTAAATTTCCTTGCTGGTATCTTTCATGCTATTTCTTACTGGCAAATTCTCACTGTTAATAAGTCGCATTCTACTTAAACCCAGCAGATAACAACTGCACATTTTTATTCTTTGTATATTAATTTTTCTAGATAATTCACAATGTAATTTTCCAGATATGATCCAGGCTGCTCTTTATTCTTGAACAGTTCTGATTCCAGTAAAGTGTCCATTTCCAATGCTTTTTCTAAATGTGTTCTGATGGACTAAATCAATGAACTTCCCATCCATTCATTTCATAGTCTGGACAATGTACATTCTGCATCCATTTTCCCCCCATGTGTGGTTAGTTCATCTGTTTTCGGTGATTGCTGAACTAATCCTTCACGGAAATACTACACAATTGCCTCATTGTGGTATGAAAATGACTGGTTTCTTAAAGGCTCTAACTATGGAGCCAAGTATCTGAAAGAGTCTACCAAGTTGGAGAGGCTTTGAATATGACTGTAGGGACATTGTCTGAGAACCAGCTAGCTAAAATAAAATCAAGTGGTGAATTCCTTGGCTGTGGCTACCTGGAAAACAATGAAAAGTAAAAAATCGCTTTAATTCTTGGATGGGCTTCCTTCTGCCTTTTTCAGTGACTGGTAGAGCACCAGAAAAAGGATGCAGAGATGTTGAGAACTGAGCAGTTTATAGACCATTGGTAAACATTAATTTAACTCTGAGAACTGTGAGATTGTGAGATTTCAGTACAATGCCCAAAACACTGATAAGATTAGATGAATTATAACATCAATATTGACACTTTCATTACACACGAAACTAGAAGACAAAAAGATGGAAGAATTTATGTTTCTTCTTTGAAGCATACATAAAGGAGTCATGAAAGTTGGATTTATAGTACATTCAGAGGCATAAAAACAATTTCAGAGGATGTTTAGTTACTTCTCTCAAAGCGAAAGTCAGAGAGAAGACTACCAAGCATATAATTGTAGCTTTTGCCCCAAAAACCTTTGCATAGGATGAACTCATATAGAGATATTTATGAAAGACTTGACAAGATTCTTCAAATCAAGGAAAAATATACTTTGTGACTTAAATGCAAAGAGGAACATAGGAGAAAATGGTGAAAAGGGAACATATGCTCTTGGATTAAAAGACCAAATTATTGTAAATTACCCAGAAGACTACGTCTACACATGAATACTTCCTTCAAGGAGAAAGTGGGTGGCGTAGGTATATGTTGAGGAATAGTTGTGGTATTTAAAAGAAGATCAACAGAACTGATAAAAAAATTTAAGGGGGAGTCACAAAAGAATAGACATGGCAACCATTTAACAGCATTAAAAAACCTGACAATCTTAAAATATAGAAAATAATTGCTTACTAATGTGGGAACCATTTCAGAATAATCTACCAGAGAGCAGTTAGACCACTTATTAGAATAAAAGTCACAATCCGCACCGAATCAGCACACGAGAAGGAAAATCTTTATGTAACTGCAACAACTAAAGTGATCTGTTAAAATAAGTTATTGGAATTGAAAATTAGAAATGGATAAAGACAGACACAGAGTAGGATTGTCACCACTTTGCAAAGATAGTCAATCTATGTAAAACAATGCCACAATCGGGAACTCAAAAGAGTGCGTAACTTGCTCAATACGCAAACATCTTATTTCTTTTCCAAACAAAAAGACATGATGGCCAATCAGAATGTATTATGCTATTTTTCATAACCTAGAGGAATTTACACGAGAAGTATTTTATTTTGGATCAGAAGACCTAGAACAACTTAACCTTCAACATCTATTTCAACGTGAGCAATATTCCTCAACTAAAGGAACCAATAAGCTGCGATATGACTTTCCAAAAATAAAACAAAGACCATGGAAAGCGTAAAGTAAAATGCAAAGTGAAAGTCATAATTTTCTCTACTTAAGATTAATGCACACCATTAATAAAGATGAATGAAAACCAGTTTATACTAAAAAAAAAATTACAATAATATTGTTGCCTTAGTATCCTAAGACTTAACTTTGACTTACTGAAGTAAAGAAAAGTATTGTAGACCAAGAAACATTCCAGAAGTACCCCATATCACCCAAGAAATTTAATATGATATAAGATGGTAGATCCTGAAATGGCCTTTTAAAAAAGAAGGCATAAACTTCTAAAACAGTAACAACATTGTATGAAATAGATCAATGGTTGGTCATTGTAATTCAATTCACAAACATAGCATCTACCAAGGGTAAGACTCTGTGCTAAGGGATGAGAACACAAAAACAAAAGTGAAACAGTTTCTGATACTAAGGAATCTATACTCTATCAAGGAGATATCTCATAAGGAATTATGATGATTACAATGAACCATTGATACGAAGATGATTTATTTGCAAGAATCACAACGGTGTATTCAAAAGTTTCATTATGGAGTATTCCAGTTCACAATACCAGTAAATCTCTGGATCACACTAGTTTGGTACTAAGAATTTCATTATGGAATAAGAAAAAATCAGAAAACATTTACAATGAGTAAAACAATGTATATGGAAAGAACAGTCAAACAAACAAACAAGAAATTGAATGCTATAAAACTATAATGGCCAAGTTTTATAGTAGAGAAGAAATGGGGAAATACATCTCAGTCCTTTTATAGAGAGGTAGGGGACTAAAGATAGGGAAGGTAGCACAGGCCTTCAGACCTTTGAAACCTATGTTACCTTCTTTGAAGACTAAAGGAGGGTCAATTTCTAAAGAGAGAGAATTTAAGTTTTTCCTCACTAGGGAGAAACTCTTGTCTAGCTCCTGCGTATCCATGAACACTTGGTATCTCATGAGAGCCTCTCTATGTCAGAACAAAATTTTAAATTTTAATTTATAAAGAGTGTTTTTTAGAGAGAGTCCTTCTTTAATCCATGTTATAGAGAATAATAGGGGTCCCATTCTTGATCTTGCTTAGTTTTTGCTCAGCTGTTTCTTATTTTAAAATCTTTGTTTTTAGAGAAGGTATATTGGATAGGGAAGGAAAAGAGGTACATTCGGAAATCAATGTGACAAAAACTAAAAGGTATCAGTAAAAAATAAATTCATCTGAAACATAAATTAAAATAAATAATTTTCACTTACTTCCTCATCCATACCCATTAAATTAAAAAGTACAAATAATTAAAGATAATAGTCATCTTCTAAAAATAAAATAAAATGCATTCCTTCCAAAAAATAATGAAGAATAATCACAGAATCAAAGAACATAGAGTTGAAAGGGACCTCAAAGGCTAACTAGTCCAATCTGTAACTAAAAAAAAAAGAAAGGCTCTACGCTATCAAGTCACCATTCAGGCTTTGCTTGAAGACCTATAGTGAGTAGTAATTTCTTAACGTAGCCCATTCCACTTCTGAAAAGTTTTTTCCTAACATGAAGCCTTAATCTGCCTCTGTAAGCCACTGCTTTGCCACTTGTTGTTGCTCCTAGTTGAACTCTCTGGAATCAGCCAGAATATGTCTCATACAATTTTTTCTATTGCGATTAATGTGGTTGAGCTGTTCTTTTTGGAGTCATGCTGATTTTTTGTGATTTTTGCTCTCTCTCTCTCTCTTTTTTAAGATGTTCAGTAACTACCTTCAGTCATAGATTTTGGGATTTTGCAAAGAATCGAAGTTAGCACACTCTCCATCATCTCCCCTCCTACCCCTGTGAAAAATGAAACTTTTGTCTTCTTCCAGTCTTTCCCCCCATTTTCCAGAAAATGGGTATCATTCCTATTTTTCATGATCTTTCAGCAATTATGGCTACCAGAATTTCAAGACTCTTTAATATAATTCATCTCGACCATTTTTGGTCTGTTCAAAGACTATTATCCTTGTCAAATAAAATGAACAAAATAAGAATTGAGTGGTTCTGCCTTTCCCTGTTATCAGTTGTCGTCATCATCATCATCATCACCTCATCATCACCATATCCACCAAAAGAGGCAGTCTTGCCTCTTTGATCTTTTCTTTGATCTTTTTTTCTTTCAATAAAGCTTTAAAAGAACCATTTATTGTATTCTTTGATACTCCTTATTAGTTTCAAATAATTCTGAGCTTGGCAGCTCTTGATAATTTCTTACAGAACCTTGCCTGGCTTTTGTATCTCTCGTCATTATCTACTTCTGATTATTTTTCCTCTATGTCCTTTAAAACAATCTAAAGGGGGAACCTGAGTGGTGCATTGGATAGAATGCTGGCCTTGGAGTCAGGAACACCTGAGTTTAAATCTGATCTCAGATACTTGACACTTACCAGCTGTGTGACCCTGGGCAAGTCACTTAACCCCGACTGCCTCTCCAAAAACCCAAACCAAACCAAATAAATAAAAGAATGATCTAAGCTACAAAGTCTCCAAACACTCAAATTTCTGTATGAGCTCCCTGAGCAAGCATCGTGGTATCTTCAGACAACACTACCCTCCCCCGCTTAACTTATTGTAAGGAATTGTTTTTCTTTGTGTCTTCAGAATGTCATTCTTGAGAATTTCTTATCATCCTGATTTCCCATTTAGAATTAACTGTGAAAAGCATATTCAGATAATATAGTTCACATTTACTAAATGCAGAACTTAGGGAACATTTGAAAAAGAGTACAATATAATTATTTTTAACTGGATAGTATTTCCAATAAGGATGCTCTTGTATCCATTCCTTTCATTATATATCCAGATGAAGTGATTTAATAAGATATTAAACTAGCATTTTGACAAGTAATTTTATTTGAAGCTGGAAAGATCATTGGACCTCCAAGAATTTATATTTAGCATCATCACATACCATTTACGTTGAAAAGGAAATTTGATATGATAAGAGAAATCATAGATTATTTTGATCTGGAAATGACTTCAAAGACCAAATAATTAAATTCCTTCACTTTCCAGGTGAGGAAAGGGTATGGAAAGAATGGAAAATTACATAACTGAATCTGACTCATTCCACTTCTCTTCCCTCAATATTCATATTCTTTTCAATACTTTTATCAATATGGTTTAAGATGCAAAGTCATGTTTGTTGTTTTTTATGTGACAAAACTATAAAAATTACCATTAATGAGAATGAGAATATCTATGATGACTTAAAGTATATAAAGTACATTAATGCATTATTTCATATGCTCTTCACAACTACCTTTAGGAGTAGATACAAAAGTGGTATAATCCGTATTTTACATCTAAGAAAACTGAAACTTAGATAAGTCTAGTGGTTACACATTAGTAAGCATAGGGATTGGATTTGAACGCAGGTCTTTCCTAACTACAAAGCTGGCAGACTTACTTTCTACAAAGACAAATGACTTCTTAGTTAATACATGGACACCAAAACAGCGAATTAAAATTAATATTTCAGCAATCTAGAAAGGTGAACAAGAACTAATTAATGCTATTCCACATTGACAACTTTGTGGAACTATTTGTTACTAAAAGTGCTCAAGCAGAATTTGTATATCGTTCAAGTAAGGACGATGCAAAAGAGATTCCTGCATTGTTAAATTATCTCTAAGCCATTTTTAAATTTCTAAAATATCATGAGCAAATGTGGAAGTGAAAAAATCATACTCAGTGAAGTAACAGGTCCAAAATAAATTTATCAGGAAAAGGTAAGCTTACCTGGATGAATGACTCATCCTCTTTACAGAGAACTGACTCATCAGATATTAATAGAGCCTCCTTTTTCTCACAGTTCTGCTGTATAGTTAAAGTATCTGCTTGGTTAGGCTGAGTGAACATCACCTGACTTTTTCTAGAGTCTGTGGTGAGGGAAACCTCATGAGAATATGACTGCAGGAAAGCTCTTACTCCATCTATGCCCACAAACTCTGAGGTAGGGATATTTTGAAAATGTCCACTTGCGGAGTCCAATATCTTAGAGGTCTGCCACTGGTAAAGCCTCTGGGCCAACAAAATGATGATGAAGAAAAAGAAGAGACAGGACACTGAAGCCACTGCAATAACCAGATAGAGGGTGATATCAGAGTCTTTGGGAGGTTCTGAAGATGCCAGGCTGCTGAGATCAGAAAGTATCTCAGGAATAGTGTCGGCCACCGCTACTGTTACACTGACAGTGGCAGAGAGAGGAGGCTCTCCCTTATCTGTGACTGTCACCACAAGATTCTGCTTGAGGGCATCTTTGTCTACGAAGGCTCGGGCTGTCCTGATCTCACCACTGTGCAGGCCCACGGAGAAGAGCCCAGGCTCTGTGGCCTTGAGCAGGTGGTAGGACAGCCAGGCGTTTTGACCAGAATCTCCATCTATTGCCACCACCTTAGTCACTAGGTAGCCTGGCTCTGCAGAGCGAGGGGCCAGCTCCACTCCTGTAGAGCCATCTTTGGGGAAGATGGGGTACAGGATTTCTGGGGCATTGTCATTCTGATCCAGGATGAACAGAGTCAGAGACACGTTGCTGCTGAGAGGAGGGTCTCCAGAGTCCCTGGCTGTCACTCCTACCTTCAATTCCCGGAATTGTTCATAGTCGAATGAACGCAGAGCATAGAGAATGCCAGTTTCAGAGTTAATGGAAATATAGGAAGAGAGGGGTGCACCGTGGAAGGAGTCATCTGTAATGGAATAAGTGACACGACCATTGTCCTCGCTATCAAGGTCCCGGGCAGTCAGAGAGTAAATAGAAGTGCCTCTGGGATTGTTCTCCATGACATAGGCTGAGTAGGACGTCTGGACAAAAGCCGGGGGGTTGTCGTTGGTGTCTTCTATGTACAAGGGGATGTAAGTGTCAGTGGATAGAGGGGGATTCCCTCCATCTATGGCTGTTACGGTGACGTTGTACATGGAGACTTGCTCCCGATCCAGGGCTCTGTCGGTCACCAAACTATAATAATCTCCATAGGACTTTTCAAGTCTGAAAGGCAGATGTTCTGGCATGGAGCACATGACCTGACCATTCTCCCCAGAGTCTTTGTCATGCACATTGAAAAGGGCAATCACAGACCCTGCCGCAGAATTTTCGGATATTGAGCTGGTAACGGAGGTGATGGTGACATCAGGAGCGTTGTCATTCACATCCAGTACTTTGACCAGAACCTTGGCTCTGTCCAGAAGTCCAGGACCATCACGGACTTCTATATCTATGTCATAAAAACTAGATTCTTCATAATCTAGATTTTCCAATACTGTTATATCCCCAGTCAAAGAATTTAATTGGAATACCTGAGAAGTTTTTTGGGTCATTTTCCTGAAAAAATAAGCCATTTGCCCATTGATTCCCTCATCTGGATCCGTAGCTTTCACTGTGAGTAGCAATGCTCCCACAGGTATATTCTCAGAAACACTCACAGTATACAAGGATTGAGTAAAAGCCGGTGCGTTGTCATTTGCATCAAGAACAGTCACACGAATATGCACGGTGCCAGAACGGACCGGATCTCCTCCATCCGAGGCTGTGAGTATGAGGTGGTGAACAGGCTCCTCCTCCCGGTCCAGAGCCCTCTCCAGCACCAGTTCCGGGTACTTGGCCTCATCTGTTCCTCTCTGCACATGCAGAGAGAAGTGATGGTTAGGGCTTAGATGGTAGTTCTGGAGAGAATTCTTCCCGACATCTGGATCAAAAGCCTCAGGAAGGAGAAACCTTGTTCCTGACACTTCCTTTTCAATTATTTTTATTTCTGTTTCCTTTGTCTCAAATCGGGGTGAATTATCATTAACATCAGTTATTTCTACTTCTACTGCATAAATTTTCACCTTGTCTTCTAGCAGAATCTCTATGTTTACGGTGCATACGGTTGCTCTCCCACACAACTCTTCCCTGTCTATTTTGTCTGCCGTGACTAAGCTGCCGCTTCTGACATTCAGAGCGAAATGTGGCATCTTACCTCTCGAGACTATGCGAGCTCCACCCTCTGACAGTGCGCGAGGCTCTAATCCTAGGTCCTTTGCGATGTCGCCCACGAAAAAACCCTTCTCCATCTCCTCGGGTACGAAATAGCGGATCTGCCCCAACCCAGCGTCCCATATCGTCCCCAGGAGAAAACAAAACAGTACTCGCTGACTGCAGTTCTGGTGCATCCTCCCAGTCGCCATTACTTTCTCGCTAAAAAATTTCCCGTACGTATCTTTTCAGTTTCCCTGTTCGGATGAACTCTTATGTTCTCTGAGTCGCAAGGAATAGCATTCACCAGAATCCCAAAAGCATACGGCTTTGTGGGAGGGGTTTCTGTACAGCTTTTGAGGGTGTGCAAGCTTCTGGGGCTCTGTGCAGTTTGAACCGGAAAGGGCTGGGCTGGGGATCTGGATACATTTCTCATTTCTCTCCCTGATTGGTCAACAGCGGCGCCCAGAGTCCTAACTAATTACTACACCGTCTCTAAGTAACATTTTATACAAAAGGTTGTTATTCCTGATATTTCCTATTTCTCTGAAATAAATCGTATCTAGAGACTTCATTTGTGTAATTTCACGAAAGACTCCCTGACAGTGTCAATAAATGTGTAATTTTTAAAGCTAGGCAAGAAATGCTAAGGTCACATTTCCATTTCTATCAGGCTGTCCAATTTCCTCATTCCTCATCAGATTGAATGTAAGATAACCCGTAACACACAAGTTTTCTTCCCCCAACTCTCCTCTCACACACCCTACGATAGGTTCACAGAAAAAATTTCTAGGAAGTGAAGCTAAGATCACTGTGCTTCATGAACTAGAGAATGAATGATAAGGTTTTCTTTTTTTTACTTCTTTCGAATGAATCCTCCTAAATTTTGAATCGCCCAGCTAAAATGGAGACGCTTTCATTATTATGTATGTGTCCAATGTGGTGTACCCAGAAAATTATATTTTCTTTTATTGAATGACTATAGTAATTACATCCTCTACACAAGCACTTTCCTAATCATAATTGGATATGAGTATGTATTTACATACATACATTAGACATTAAAAAATTGTAAACAAATACGCAGATTTCCCAGATATGTTCATTTTAATCATGCGGTATTTGAACCCAGGTCTTTCTGATTTTTAGTCCAACAATTTATCCCTTATGCTAAGTTGACCAAATTATAAATCTATCTATCTATCTATCTATCTATCTATCTATCTATCTATCTATCTATCTACCTATCCCCAGACTTGTGATTTCATTGGTAGAGCGAAATCTGAGTGAGGAAATTCCAACAAAGTAGAAAGACAATGGAAAAATTAAATGACTTGAATGGGATCACACAGTTGGGGTGTTGGAAGCAGGACTCGGGTTTTTCCTCAATTTTAGGGCCAGCCCTAAATCTACTACACTATGTTATTACTAAAAATGTTGGTTAGTATCTGAGGAAAGTTAAATGTCATCGAAAATTAAAGAAAAGACAAACTACACCGCCGTATGATTTTTAAGGCAAAATAAACGATATGGAATCGAGAGGACTGAACAGAAGGGCAAAATTTAAAAGGTGATGAAAAACTTACATGAGAAGAAATGACAAAGTCAGAAATGACTTTGGATTCGCCAGTACTGTTTTCCAGGCCACAGGAGCCATCATTAAAGAGGAAATCTTGTGGAGCAGTCATATCCCCAGTCAACCTGAGAAAATTATATTCTATTTCTCCTGATTTGGAGGCCATACATAGATTATAAGAATATGGTAAAGTCCCCTGACTGTAGTTTGGGACTATTTCAGGTGCAGGGTGAGAACAAATATCTGCTCTAAAACAACCTAGTAACTTGGAACTGGAGGATTTTTGAAGGCACAGGGCAATAGCCAGTATTACACTGAGAAGGAACAAGAAGGAGATTAATGCTAAAGCTAGGACCAGGTAAAACTGTAGCTCAGACTGAGGGTCCGGGATATCTGAGTGCTCCTCCCTCATTTCTGGCAAAACCTCCTGCAGGCTGTCTGCAAAGACTAGGTGAAGAGTCATAGTAGCGGACCGAGGGGGCTGGCCTCCATCCTGCACAGAGACCAGCAGGCGGTGCCGAGCAGAGTCTCGGTCAGTCATAGCCCGAGCTGTCCTAATCTCTCCCGTGCGCAGCCCCAGGCTGAAGAGCCCCGGATCCGTGGCCTGCAGCATGTGGTAGGTCAACCAGGCATTGTGCCCTGAGTCAGCATCCACCGCCACAACCTTGGTGACTAGATAGCCAGGCTCTACCGAGCTAGGGACCACGTCGAACAGGGCTGAACCGTCAACCCCCAGGGTCGGATAAAGGATGATTGGAGCATTGTCATTTAGATCCACTATGAACACTCGAAGGGTAACATTAGCACAGAGGACGGGGGAGCCAGCATCACAGGCCTGAAGGGTCAGCTCAAAGGTGCGGTCCTGCTCATAGTCGAAAGAGCGCTGAGCAAAGATTTCTCCACTGTGGACGCTGACCGATACATAGGAGGACAGCAATAGCAAAGCTAGGTCGCTGATGATAATGGAATAGGACAAGCGACTGTTTTGCTCCAGGTCCTGGTCAATTGCTGAGACACAGGAAATAGATGCACCTGAAGGATTGTTCTCAGGAACGTAGGCCACATAGGAAGGTTTCAGGAAGACTGGGGCATTGTCATTGATGTCTGCTATGTGAAGAGTGAAGGTCTTACTAGAGGATAGAGGGGGGTTTCCTTTGTCAGTAGCAGTCACAGTGACGTTATACTCCGAGGTCTGCTCACGGTCCAGAACTCCGTCTGTCAGTAGCTTGTAGTAATTCTTAGAAGAGGATTCTAATTTGAAGGGAACATTTCCTTGAAGATAACACATACCCTCCCCATTTTCTCCTGAATCTCTGTCACGGATTTTCAGAAGAGCAATGATAGTACCAGGCTCAGAATTCTCTGGAACTGGACTGAACACAGATGTCACAATCATTTCAGGGGCACAGTCATTTTCATCGAGAATTTCGATGTGGATTTTGCAGTGTGATGCTAGATCTCCAAAGTCTTTTGCTTCTATATTTAGAGTATAACTATTAGTATACTCGAAGTCCAGGTTATGCTTAGTCGTGATTTCTCCTGTCTTTTGATCCAAGTCGAATAAGAGTTTCACATCTTTGGCTGCATTTTGGAAAGAGAAGGTAATTTCTGCATTTACTCCCTCATCCTGGTCGGTGGCCATCACACGCAGTACTGAAGATCCTGGGGGCAGGTTCTCTCGCACACTGACTCTGTAGACCTGCTGACTGAATACTGGGACATTATCATTAGCATCCACAACATTGATTCTGATCTGAACAGTGCCATTTTGGGCTGGCTGTCCTCCGTCCAAGGCCACCAAGACCACCTGATGTGAATTCTGCTGTTCTCTATCCAGAGATTTTTTCAGTATCAGCTCAGGGTATTTATTGCCATCTGGACTCTGTTTCACCGTTAGATCAAAGTAACTGTTTTGTTCAAGGTAGTATCTTTGCAAAGAATTAATCCCAACATCTGAATCCACAGCGGGGTCCAGAGGAAAGGACGACCCTACTTGAATGGATTCTGAGATCTTTAAATCTACGCGAGACCGCTCGAATAGCGGGGCATTATCGTTAATATCGAGCACGACCACAGTTACATGGAAAACACTTAGTGGATTTTCGGCAACTGTTTCGAAATCAAGCGAGCACACCGGCTTCCTTCCGCATATTTCCTCTCGGTCTATTCTGCTGCTAACCAGCAATTCCCCGCTCTCCGAGCTGACGCTAAAGTATTCCCTGTCTGCGCTAACCCTTAGTTTCCTAACCGGCAAGTCCCGCACCTCTAGTCCCAGATCCTTGACGAGGTTCCCCACCACCGACCCTTTCGCCATCTCCTCTGGAATGGAGTAACGGATCTGCTCAGAAAACGCGCAACGGAACAAAGACACCAAGAAGAGGACCAGTACCTGCGGCCTCAGAGTCAGAGCTCTTTGCCGGGAGCTCCTTCCCATCTTTCAGGCTCTGCGTGGAGACAGAAACTCTCCAGTTCCCCAGAAGCAGAAGTGTAGGTGATCCCGAGTTGTAGGAATCTGTATTAAAGAAGAAACAATTCCACCGTTTAGCCTAGCATGGTTGCAAATCCGTGTTCTCCAGGGAAGATTCCGTGGAACTCGAGCTTGCAAGAATATAAGGCTTTGTCTGAGGGCAGGAAATTACCCAGCAGGAAACTGGCTCTCGGTTCCAGCTCTCTCTCCGTATTGGCCGACAGCGGCGCCCACTGTCTCTGTCTAGAACTGAAACAAGTCTCTTATAAACGGATCTTCTTTCCCAAGAAAAATCATTTCAGTGATAACTAGGATTAACAAATATCTTTTCTTTCTGTTACAGTACCACATGCTAGTTTTTCCATATAATTTTTTTTTTTTTTGCAATTTTGTCTTTCCTTCTCTGTATTAGAAATACCATTTGTGACAGAAAATTATAGGACCATCATTTTACAGCTGCAAGGAACTCAGAGGTCAATTCCTTGTTTTACAAAGTAAGAAACTGAATTTCCCCCAGGCGAATTGACTTGCCCAAAGTCACCCAGCTAGCAATCGGCACTCCTGGATTCCAAGTCCTGTCTTCTGAATTGAAATATATCGCCATTTCCACCGTATTACACTGCTTCTCATGTGATTTGTCATAATACTTTTTTCAGGTGACTTTTCCATCACTCTTTTTATGTAATAGTAATGACGTTTTGTTGGTAGATTCATCTTGATAACTTCTTTTCACTCACTTTTCCTATCAACTTTTTAATATACCTGCACGGAAATGGTCAACGTGTGGGGACATTCGAGCTTCAACGATATAGGCAGACGGGCTAAAACCAGGTCGAGTGTAACCGACAGGCCTCACGACTGCCGGGGAGGTAGGGGGTTATCTATCCCAAGCATATGAAGATGTCTCCTGGTAGAATGGGCAGATGAAAACAATTTATTCCAACGCCAATGAGGTGGCTGACGAAGATGCTGTGGAATGCTTAGAGTTTGGGTAGACATAGAAGACGCCAAGATCCTCCACTGCATCTGAAGCAATTGCCAGTTTTCTTGACTTTTGTCTTGCCACTGGACTCTGATGACTCAGGAAGGGAGAGTAAAGTCTGAATACTTTGTGTAACTCTGCCTCACTTAAATCCAAATTACTCCATGATGTTAGTCCTCTTTGAACACGACGGACAAACGACAACCAAATCATTGGTATCCCTGCTATCCATGCTTCAGTGGATAAGGGATTTCTTTGATGTGAGCCCTTCCTCTCCTGATACATTTCCCATACATTCCTTTAGTCTCATCCTCATTTTTGTTCATATTCTTCCATAAATTCTCCAAATAATTACTAATTATTGTGCTTGAGATGTTTCTAACAAAGACTTTATCTAACATTTTGCTAGTACCAGTGCAGACTACATGTACCTTACTTTTTGCTTTGCCTAACTCTTTTGATAGCATTTTCAACCATAACTTGTGTATGTATGTGTGTGTGAAAAATGATAGTATACACACTATTTATAAACATGTATTTTTCTATTGACATTTTGATCACCTGCTATTTTGACTTTTTCACATGTTGTGATATTGCATGATTTGAAGCATGATTATGAGACTAGCGGAATTTGGGTTTATCAAATATGTGATCTGGGATCTGGGAGCGCCTAGGAATCTTTGCAAGTAGCATGCAAATTGCCAAATGAAACTCACAAGATTTAAGAATTCTGATGAATGAAATGATCTACCCCGATTCTAGAGCAACAATGATGAAGGAAGCTACCCATTTTACTGAGAGATGATGGGTTCAAGTTGTAGAACAAAACATATATTTTTCTGACACAGTCAACAGGGGAAATCTTTTTTCTGGACTATGCATATTTTTGTAGGAGTTATTTTTTTCTTTTTTTATACATTGTGGGAGGGAGGTGGAGAAGGAAAATTTGGAGGAGGTAAGTTAAAGATAAAGTTTCCAAAAAGAAGAAAAAGTAAAAAGAAAGGAAAGAGTGTTATTGAAGCATTTTGCAGTGTATAGAGGAGAGAAGAACGTAGAGGCTAGAAGGAATCACAGACAAGCAGGGAATCTTAGAAAGTAGTTTCACGTTGTATTTATGATATACTTAAAAAGAGAAGCAAGTTATATGTGATGAATATTTTTAGTTTCTTGTACAATCCCCTTTAAAAAATTTTATGTACATGTGGAAACGTTAATCTTGTTTGTTGTTTTTTAAATTTAGAATAAAAAAATAGCCTACTTTCCTTCTATTCTTGGATCAAGATTTTTGCCCATCTACAATTTTTGTCAGGCAGTCAATGAAGCAACTGCACATCAACAAGGTGGACAATAGGTATTGTTATATATGTATCATCAAATTTATTTCTTTTTACTGGTAATGGATCCCATTTTGGGAATTCTGTATTGTTTGGCTCCTTGATGAAGTCAGCACAATTCAGTTAAAGTCAGAAATGCTTGTAAGACCTCATCAATTATATAGAATGCTTCTAATTTGTAGCCTACAAGACATCATCCTTGGCAACGGTGAACACCATAGTTATGTAGTGTGTATACATGTATGTACATACGTGTGTATATATAGACATGTATGTATGTGTATAATGCCTTGATTGTAGAGTAACAGGAACTGGAGGTGTGGCACCATTTGCATAGGGGAGTCCTTCATCCACTAATATAGATTGTCACCTGATCTGCAATTTATAGCTTGGTTAGGGCCCTGAGAGAATGTGTCTTGCCCAAGGTCAAACAGTTAATATGTATCATTGGTGGAATATGAAGCTAGGTCTCCTTGACTTCAAGGTTAACTCTCAATCTACTATTTTATGCTACTTTAATTAGAGGATCATTGAGTAAAGTTATCCATATTCATTTATCAATGCATCTTTTTTGATATTAACCTATGCATAGGAAGTACATGTTAAAAGGGAGATTCTTTAATGTTATATTTTGCTCTAACCAGTAAGATACCTTTACATATTCAAAAAAAATAAACAAAAGGAGGTGGTATTCTCTAAAAGATTTGGATTGTTTCAGAAATTCTGAATACCCTATCCGACTTTGCAGTCATATTGATAGGTTTTGCTTGAACTGTTTTTCAGATGAAAGGTTCAATGTGGGGGATAGAGGAAAAGAAAGATTTCAGGAAATAACTGGTATAAAAATGCACAGGTTAATCTTAAGAAAAAAAGAAAGACATAATCATTAAAAAGTCTGCTTGATCCCTTCTTACTGTTTCTTTAAATAAGCAACAAGACATGGAAAACCATTGTCTCTGACAAAAGAAAGGTGAGTATCATACAGAGGTCAACGAAGAATGCCATGGTAGGCTTAAGCCAGCAGCAATACATAACACTGCGGTGTTCTTTTTTTTTTTTCAACCAACAAACTTACACAATACAAGAGGACAGATACACAAAAAAGTAATATTTTCTTTGGAAGTAATACGATTATTTCAAATTAACGCGATGATTAAAAAAACCCAATAACTGAATTCTGAACAGTATAATGGATCACTCAGAAGATATTTCTATTATGAACTAAATAAAGCATCCAGATTTCTAGGAACCATGATGGTACAACAAAAGTTCGATAGAGAATCACTACTTTTCAAAGACATGTTCATTGATCTCTAGCACACAACATTTTCAAATATGTCCACTCATACTGGGTAATAGACTAAAATAGATATTTTTCTCATGATACATACTTTTTATTCCATAGCTCCTGAACTGAAAACACACAAATGCCAATGAACTAATTAAACTTTCAGATAAAATACATTGCTATTCTAGGAAATTGTAAAACTTGCAAAAATTATTTGACATCAAATAAATGATGAAGAAAGATAACGTTTCTCTTAATATAGCAAATAACTTACCTTGTCCCAATAAGGGTTGTCTGATATTAATTCCATTAGCAATTTCTAAGTAAAGAGTGACTTCTCAAGATTTTAAATAGACATTTTCGAGCTTTATTGGGGGTGCTGCATTAGATAGCTTAATTACGCTGAACAAAAAGAAAGGTAGTAAGGGATTGATGTTAATGTGGAGGGGAGCCATAAGATTTTATCCTTGACTCTACTATTGAAGTCATTAAAATACATACAGATGAAAACAAGAAATTAAAAAAAGATAGGATCCAACATTACTATTTGACAGAAGAGGAGAATGAAGCCAGGTAGGAAAAAGTAATGGTGCTAGAAGCAAAATCTCTTAATTGTCATCCACTCTTCATTCCTCCACACAGCAAGGTCTTATTCAACATGCTGCTCAATATGTATGAAGAAATAGAAATCATGGGTGGTTGCTTTTTTTGGAGAGAGGGGCAGAAGACTTGGATCTATGCAACACAATACTTCTGATGAAACTGGATTCGAGAAAATCTCGACAAACTTTAACTAAGAAATTAAGTATAAGAATAAATAAAATTATATTCTTAGGTCCAAAAATCAACAGTGAAAGAATAGGAGTGGAAAAACTGATTTATAATCAATTAATTTGAAAAATATATAGTAATTTCAATGGAGAGAAAACTCAGTATGTTAACATTATGATGTAGGTTAATAAAATAGTTAATGTTCAGAAGGGAAAGAATAATATTCCTGTTCTCAGTAGCGGTCAGTTCATGTCCTGGGTTCATTTGAGGTTACAAAATATCAGCTTCTAGAAGAGGGCGTCCAGAACATAAAATTTCCTTAAACCAAAGAATATGATGAACAGTTGAAGAAGTCAGGAATATTCAGTCAAAAGGCGAGACTTAAGGAGTAAGTTACAATACTCTCTATTGCAAAGACACTTTACATATGAATTAGAACTACTCTGGGTAACTATTTAGTGACTCAAAGTTAAAGCTATTTATATGTGGGCTCCAAGTGAAGAAAAAACAGTTAACAATTAGAACTTTAAAAAACAACTAACTTCTGAGTTAATAAGATGTATATATATATATGTATATATATATATATATGTGTGTGTGTGTGTGTGTGTGTGTGTATGTGTGTGTGTATGTATGTATGTATGTATGTATGTGTGTGTGTGTGTTGAAGAATTTAAGCAGAGACTGACCACCTGACAGTCCAGGTTATTACAAGATGATTGCTGTATTAAGTTAGAAGTTGGGCTAGATGTCTGATACTTCATAACTCAAGAAAAAATGTCAGGAATTAAATACAATGATTAATACTATTTTAAAAAAAACAAAGCCTACCTGTAAGAAGGACTGATTTTCATTAGAGAGAATTGATTCATGGGGTAGTAGTGAAGGTTCCTTTGCATCAAAGCTCTGCTGAATTGGTAAAGTGTCTGCATAGTTTGGTCCCAGAAATATCAATTGGTTTTTCCGAGAGTCAGTAGTGAGGGAAACCTCTTGGGTATGTGTTTGGAGAAACGCTCTCACTCCATCGATGCCCACAAATTGGGAGGAGTGGATGTTTCCAAAATGTCCACTCGATGCACCCAGCAACTTTGAGGTCCTCCACCTGTGTAACCTGAGCGCCAATAAAATGACAATGAAGGTGAAGAATAAACAGGAAATGGCAGCCACTGCAATGACAAGGTAGAGTGTGAGACTGGAGTCTTTAAGGTCACCAGGAGCCTCGGGATTGCTGAGCTCAGAGAGGATCTCGGGGATGCTGTCAGCCACAGCTACGATGATACTGACAGTGGCAGAAAGGGGGAAATCCCCATTATCTGCCACTGCCACTATGAGATTCTGCTTGAGGGCATCTTTGTCCAGAAATGACCGGACAGTTCTGATCTCCCCTGAGTGCAGACCCACGGAGAAGAGTCCAGGTTCTGTGGCCTTGATCAGGCGGTAGGACAGCCAGGCATTCTGTCCAGAGTCTGCATCCACTGCCACCACCTTGGTCACCAGGTAGCCTGGCTCTGCAGAACGAGGGGCCAACTCCACTCCACTGGAGCCATCTGTGGGGAAGGCAGGGTACAGGATTTCCGGGGCATTGTCATTCTGATCCAGAATGAACAGAGTCAAGGAGACGTTGGTGCTGAGAGGAGGGTCCCCAGAATCCCTGGCTGTCACTTCTAGCTTCAATTCCCGAAACTGTTCATAATCAAAAGAGCGCAGAGCATAGAGAACGCCAGTTTCAGAATTAATGGAAACACAGGAGGAGAGAGGTGTACTGTGTACTGAATTATCTGTAATGGAATAAGTGATATGTCCATTCTCCCCGATATCAGAGTCATGAGCAGTCAGAGAGTAAATAGAAGTGCCTCTCGGGTTGTTCTCCATGACATAGGCTGAGTAGGATGGCTGAACAAAAACAGGGGGGTTGTCATTGGTGTCTTCTATGTGCAAGAATATATGAGTGTCAGTGGACAGAGTGGGGTTTCCTCCATCGGTGGCTGTCATGGTGATGTTGTACATGGAGACTTGCTCCCGATCCAGGGCTCTGTCGGTTACCAAACTATAATAATCTCCATAGGACTTTTCAAGTTTGAAAGGCAAGTGTTCTGGAATAGAGCACGTGACCTGACCGTTCTCTCCAGAGTCTCTGTCGTGCACATTGAAAAGGACAATCACGGACCCTGCAGCAGAATTTTCGGATATTGAGCTGGTAACGGAGGTGATGGTGACATCAGGAGCGTTGTCATTCACATCCAGTACTTTGACCATAACCTTGGCTATGGCCAGAAGTCCAGCACCATCTCGGGCTTCAATATCTATCTCATAGAAACTGGACTCCTCATAATCTAGATTTCCCAGTAGTGTTATGATACCAGTCAAAGCATTTAAATGAAATAACTGAGAAGTTTTCTTAGTACTTTTCTGGAAATAATAAGTGACTTCCCCATTTATTCCTTCATCCAAGTCGGTGGCACTCACTGTAAGCAGCTGTGTCCCCTGTGGTAAATTTTCAGGTACATTCACGCTGTACACAGACTGAATAAACTCCGGCGCGTTGTCGTTCACATCCAGGACAGTCGCAGGAATTCGCAGTGTGCCAGAGAGAACAGGATCTCCCCCGTCCGAGGCTGTGAGTATGAGGTGGTGAACAGGCTCCTCCTCTCGGTCCAGAGCATGCTCCAGCACCAGCTCCAGATACTTGACTCCATCAGATCGTTTTTCCACACTCAGAGAGAAATGATGATTCGAACTCAGCTGGTAACTCTGAACAGAGTTCATTCCTATATCTGCGTCAAAGGCTTTCGGAAGGGGAAATCTTGTTCCTGGCACTGCACTTTCAGGGATTTTGATTTCCATTTCTTCTGCCCCGAAGCTGGGGGTATTATCATTGATATCAATTATTTCCACTTCCACTCCATAAATTTTCACCTTGTCCTCCAGCAGAATCTCTGCATTTACAACGCATATGGACGTTTTCCCACATAACTCCTCCCTGTCTATTCTGTCCACTGTGACTAAGCTGCCGTTTCTGACATTCAGAGCAAAATGCTGCTTCTTACCTCTGGAAACTATTCTGGCTCCGCGCTCCGACAGCTTGTGGGGCCCCAGCCCAAGGTCCTTGGAGATGTCTCCCACAAAAGAGCCCTTTTCCATCTCCTCCGGCACCGAGTAGTGGATCTGCCCAAATCCGGTCTCCCACAGCGATCCCAGGAGAAAAAAAATCAGTACTATTACTGGGCAGTTCCGGAGCTTCTGTCCAGCCGCCATTGCAGTCTCGCTATAGAATTTTTATTCCCTCTGCAGTTCCAACCTCAGTAAACGGATTAGCATTCCGGTCCTAAGCGTCCAAGGGGATCAAGATATTCCTTCCTGCATCTTGGAGTGCGTAGAGAAGAGGGTTTCTGGCCGATTCGATTTTAACCGGAAAATGTGTCTTAACCTGTATACCTAGGTTTTGTCAGCTGCCAGGAGGCAGTTTTAGGCTGCATTTAGCTCCCTTACTGGTCAATAGCGGCGCCCAGAGGCCCAACTGATTACTGCACCTTGGTTTAAAAGATCTTTCTTAATAATTTTATTGCGTTGAACATATTTTTAAAGGGAATATCTGTTTCATTTAATTTTCATGGCAAATCCGGAGCATCCCTAATAACATGGAATGCTTGTAGGCTAGAAGACAATAACTATCCTTTTATTTCTTAGAAATAGTTTAATATGATTATTAGCTGAGTATTCATGGTTCCCTTGCATTTTCTTTATTCCATCTTATATTCTAAGTGTGACTCTTCAGTTTTAGCATAAGCAATTCCCAAGTCACAAATTTCTCCCCTCCCCTCCCCACAAATGAAGTGCTTTTACTAAGTGAGATGAATAAATTTATGTTTCTAAAATTGAAGAATGGTTTTCTTGTGATTGTTACAATTTTATGCAATAGACTTCAATGAAACATTCCAGATGGGTTTCACCTTACTCAGTAAAAGTAAAAAGAATGTAATAATTACATTTCTGCGCAGACTGCTCTGGAGATTGTTGTTTGTTTGGGCATTAGATATGTTAATGCATTAATTAAGGAAATCCTCAGAGCAAAATGCAAAATATTAGATCTAATCACTATATAAATCCTTGTATAATCATAATTACCTATCAATACTGCACTGTGAATTCACGACGTAGGGGTTCCTAAATACCAACGTACCCAACATAAGAAAATTAAATACAACTTTCATAAGTGTTCTGTATACTTAGATTTTGACTATTGAGATATTCAAAAACTTATTTTCCTCAATATCCATAATTTTCTGAAAGGCGGTATTTTGACTTGAATGTGAAACACTTCTACTACATTTGTCACTGTTATATATTGCCAGTGTTTGGTGAAAGGCTTTATTTCTAAGTGACTAGGACATACAGAATTATTGATCAATACTAAAATCAAAGGAGTAATTTTGGAATGGAGATGATGAAAGTGAAAACTTAATTAAAACCTTCTTTTAGTGGTTAAAGTGGAAATTCGTCTTGTATGACTAGTCATATTGATAATAGGTTTGACTTTTCTTGCCTTCTTATTGCATGGGGTAAGGGTTAAGGGAGGGAGAAAATTTGGAACAAAAAAGTCTCTGTGCTTTAAAAAATTAATTTAATCAAAAAGCTCTTCTTTTAGGAAACTATTATCAGTAAGGTTTTTGTGTAATTTGAACCATGAAACTATGTGGCAGAGGAGAAAAATCCTTTATTAAAGTCCAAAAATTCATGAAGAACATTAATGGCCAGATAAGTGTTTAGACCTCACAATTTCAGAGAAGCGCAATACTTTCAAACCAAGGAGTCATCTTGAACCACAGGTAAACTCTCTCTCTTTCTTTCTGTCTTTATCAAATCTGTCTCTCACTCTGTCTCTCTTGGTCTCTTTATCTCTCTCTCTCTCTCTCTCTCTCTCTCTCTCTCTTTCTCCTAAGAAAATGTTCGCCACTAAATCAGATAATATAGAGAGTATGTCAAACTAACAAATCCCCAATTACTAACAATTAAGATATTTACATTTTAAGAACTAATGCACAGTGAAGACACTACAAAAAAAATGAAGAGATGATTGCAAAACTTACGTGAGAAGGACTGATTATGTCAGAGGTGACCTGAAGTTTCCCATTACTGTTATTCAGGATTACGGAAGCATCATTAAAAAGGAGTTCCTGTGGGGGCAACATTTCCCCAGTCAGTCTGAGAAAATTATATTCCATCTTTCCCCCCTGAGAGGCCACACACAGATTGTAAGAATATGGTAAAGTTCCTTCACTGTAGTTTGGGGGAAGGACAGGTTCAGTTTTAGAGCAAAAATCCACAGAGAAACATCTGAATATAGGTGAACTTGAAGACCTTCCTAAGCAAAAGGCAATGGCCAGCGTCACTGTGATAAGGAACAACACTGAGATTAGGGACAAAGCTACTACCAAATAAAACTGGAGCTCAGACTGACGGTCAGGAATCTCGGAGTGCTCCTCCATCATCTTTGGCATCGCCTCCTGCAAGCTGTTTGCAAAGACAAAGTGCAGAGTCACAGTCGCCGACAAAGGTGGCTGTCCGTCGTCCTTCACAGAGACCAGCAGGCGGTGCTTGGCTGCATCTCTGTCAGTCAAGGCTCTGGTCGTCCTGACCTCGCCTGTATGCAGCCCCAGGCTGAAGAGCTCCGGATCTGTGGCTTGCAATACATGGTAGGCCAGCCAGGCGTTGTGTCCCGAATCTGAGTCTACCGCCACCACTTTGGTGACCAAGTAGCCGGACTCTGCAGAGCGAGGGACCATGTCGAACAGGGCTGAACCGTCATTCCCCAGGGCCGGGTAAAGGATGATTGGGGCATTGTCATTTCGATCCATTATGAACACTCGAACTGAAACATTGGCACTGAGGGGAGGGGAGCCCCTGTCAGAGGCCTGAAGAATCAGCTCAAAGGTGCGGACCTGCTCATAGTCGAAGGAGCGCTGCGCAAAGATGACTCCTTTGTGGCCACTGACAGACACGTAAGAGGACAGTGGCAGGGTAGGGAGATCGCTAGAGATAATAGAATAAGACAGATTGCCATTCTGCTCCAAGTCTGGGTCAACTGCTGAGACACAGGAAATAGATGTACCTGAGGGACTGTTCTCAGGAACATAAGCCACATAAGAAGCTTTCAGGAAGACTGGGGCATTGTCATTGACGTCCCCAACTAGCAGGAGAAAGGTTTTGCTGGTGGATAGAGGGGGGTTTCCTTTGTCAGTAGCAGTTACAGTAACGTTATACTCCGAGGTCTGCTCACGGTCCAGAACTCCGTCTGTCAGTAGCTTGTAGTAATTCCTGGAAGGGGATTCTAACTTGAAGGGAATATTTCCTTGAAGATAACACATAACCTCCCCATTTTCTCCTGAATCTCTGTCACGGATTTTCAGAAGAGCAATGATAGTACCAGGCTCAGAATTCTCTGGAACTGGACTGAACACAGATGCCACAGTCATTTCGGGGGCACAGTCATTTTCATCGAGAATTTCGATGTGGATTTTGCAGTGTGATGCTAGATCTCCAAAGTCTTTTGCTTCTATATTTAGAGTATAACTGTTAGTATTCTCGAAGTCCAGGTTATGCTTAGTCGTGATTTCTCCTGTCTTTTGATCCAAGTCGAAAAAATATTTCACATCTTCGTCTAGGTTTTGGAAAGAGAAGGTAATTTCTGCATTTACTCCTTCATCCTGGTCGGTGGCCATCACACGCAGTACTGAAGATCCTGGGGGCAGGTTCTCTCGCACACTGACTCTGTAGACCTGCTGACTGAATACTGGGGCATTATCATTAGCATCCACAACATTGATTCTGATCTGAACAGTGCCATTTTGGGCTGGCTGTCCTCCGTCTAAGGCCACCAAGACCAACTGATGTGAACTCTGCTGTTCTCTATCCAGAGATTTTTTCAATATCAGCTCAGGGTATTTATTGCCATCTGGACTCTGTTTCACCGTTAGATCAAAGTAACTGTTTTGTTCAAGGTAGTATCTTTGCAAAGAATTAATCCCAACATCTGAATCCACAGCGGGATCCAGAGGAAAGGACGACCCTACTTGAATGGATTCTGAGATCTTTAAATCTGCATGGGACCGTTTGAATAACGGCGCATTATCATTAATATCGAGCACGACTACAGTTATATGGAAAACACTTAGTGGATTTTCGGCAACTGTTTCGAAATCAAGCGAGCACACCGGCTTCCTTCCGCATATTTCCTCTCGGTCTATTCTGCTGCTAACCAGCAATTCCCCGCTCTCCGAGCTGACGCTAAAGTATTCCCTGTCTGCGCTAACCCTTAATTTCCTAACCGGCAAGTCCCGCACCTCTAGTCCCAGATCCTTGACGAGGTTCCCCACCACCGACCCTTTCGCCATCTCCTCTGGAATGGAGTAACGGATCTGCTCAGAAAACGCGCAACGGAACAAAGACACCAAGAAGAGGACCAGTACCTGCGGCCTCAGAGTCAGAGCTCTTTGCCGGGAGCTCCTTCCCATCTTTCAGGCTCTGCGTGGAGACAGAAACTCTCCAGTTCCCCAGAAGCAGAAGTGTAGGTGATCCCGAGTTGTAGGAATCTGTATTAAAGAAGAAACAATTCCACCGTTTAGCCTAGCATGGTTGCAAATCCGTGTTCTCCAGGGAAGATTCCGTGGAACTCGAGCTTGCAAGAATATAAGGCTTTGTCTGAGGGCAGGAAATTACCCAGCAGGAAACTGGCTCTCGGTTCCAGCTCTCTCTCCGTATTGGCCGACAGCGGCGCCCAGTGTCTTGGTAGGAGAATTTCAGTCAATCCTTCATGGATCCATTTTTCTCCAGGACAAAATTTTCAGTAATAACCAAGAAAAAAACCCCTGTTTCGTAAATATCTGCTAAAGTATTTTTATTAATTGTTCCTCCCAGCATACAATTCCTTCCCCCTCCTGGTTGGATTGGAAATTCTTTGTCTGCCAGACAATTTGGTGTAGTGTATATGTACTGGACCTAGAGTCACAAAGGCTTGAGTTGTAATCCTGTCTCAGACACCAGTCCTGTAACTCTGAGCGTTACTTAACCTGCTTGTGCTCTCTACGCTAATTCAATTTCCCTATCAGTAAAATATCAGGGTTAGATTCCACGATCCCTTCCAGATTTAATCCTAAATTATTTTTCCAATGCTCTCGAATTTTTATAATGCCTTTTAAGAATACTGTTCTCTTTTTAAATCATCTTTTAATTTTTTAATAAAAATTTATTTAACTTTTTACATTCATTTTCACAAAATTTTGGGTTCCAAATTTTCTCCCCTTTTATCCCCTCCCCCACCCCAATACACCGAGCAATCTAATTTTCCCTATCCCTAATCTGCCCTCTCTTCTATCATCCCTCCCTTCTCTTGTCCCCATCTTCTCTTTTGTCCTGTAGGGCCAGATGACTTTCTATTCCCCATTAACTGTATTTCTTATTTCCTAGTAGAAACAACAATACTCAACAGTTGTTCCTAAAACTTTGAGTTCCAAATTCTCCCCATCCCTCCCTCCCCACTCATTCCCTTTGGGAAGGCAGGCAATTCAATATAGGCCATATCTGTGTAGTTTTGCAAATGACTTCGATAACAGTCATGTTGTGTAAGACTAACTGTATTTCCCTCCATCCTATCCTGCCCCCCATTGTTTCTATTCTGTCTTTTGATCCTGTCCTTCCCCGAGTGTTGACTTCAAATTGCTCCCTCCTCCCATTGCCCTCCCTACCATCATCCCCCCCCTTTGCTTATCTCCTTCTCCCCCACTTTCCTGTATTGTAAGATAGGTTTTCATACCAAAATGAGTGTGCATTTTCTTCCTTCCTTTAGTCGAATGTGATGAGGGTAAACTTCTTGTTTTTTTCTCAGCTCTCCTCTTTTTCCCTCCACTAAGAAGTCTCCTGCTTGCCTCTTGAATGACATATAATTACCCCATTCCATTTCACCCTCTTTCCCCCGACTACATTTCTCTCTCACCATTTACCTTAATTTCTTTTAAGATATGGTCCCATCCTATTCAATTCACTCTGTGCTCTCTGTCTCTGTATGTGCGTGCATGTGTGTATGTGTGTGTGCATGCATGCGTGTATGTGTGTATGTGTGTGTGTGTGTGTATATGTGTGTGTGTGTGTGTGGTCCCACCAACTACCCAGATACTGAAAAATTTTAAGAGTTACAAATATTGTCTTTCCATGTGGGAATGTAAACAGTTCACTTTTGGTAAGTCTCTTATGACTTGTCTTTGCTGTTTCCTTTTTCATGCTTCTTCTCATTCTTGTGTTTGAAAGTCAAATTTTCTTTTCAGCTCTGGTCTTTTCATCAAGAATGCTTGAAAGTCCTCTGTTTCATTGAAAGACCATATTTTCCCCTGAAGTATTATATTCAGTTTTGCTGGGTAGGTGATTCTTGGTTTGAGTCCTAGTTCCTTTGACTTCTGGAATATCCTATTCCATGCCTTTCAATACCTTAATATAGAAGCTACTAGATCTTGAGTTATCCTGATTGTATTTCCACAATACTCAAATTGTTTCTTTCTAGCTGCTTGCAAGATTTTCTCCTTGACCTGGGAATTCTGGAATTTGGTCACAATGTTCCTAGGAGTTTCTCTTTTTGGATCTCTTTCAGGCAGTGATCGATGGATTCTTTCAATACTTATTTTGCCCTCTGGTTGTAGAATGTCAGGGCAGTTTTCCTCGATAATTTCATGGAAGATGATGTCTAGGCTCTTTTTTTGATCATGACTTTCAGGTAGTCCCATATTTTTTAAATTGTCTCTCCTGGATCTATTTTCCAGGTCAGTTGTTTTTCCAATGAGATATTTCACATTCTCTTCCATTTTTTCATTCTTTTGGTTTTGTTTGGTGATTTCTTGGTTTCTCGTAAAGTCATTAGCCTCCATCTGTTCCATTCTAATTTTGAGAGAACTATTATCTTCAGTGAGCTTTTGAACCTCTTTTTCCATTTGGCTAATTCTGCTTTTGGAAGCATTCTTCTCACTGGCTTTTTGAACCTCTTTTGCCAATTGAGTGAGCGTATTTTTCAAGGTGTTATTTTCTTCAGCATTTTTTTGGGTCTCCTTTAACAAGGTATTGACCCCTTTTTCATGCTTTTCTTGCATCTCTCTCATTTCTCTTCCCAGTTTTTCCTCCACCTGTCTAACTTGCTTTTCTAAATCCTTTTTGAGCTCTTCCATGGCCTGAGCCCACCGGACATCTACCTGGGATGTCTGGGATACAGAGGCCCCGACCTCCACATCTTTCCCTGATGGTAAGAATAGTTCCTCGTCATCAGAATTGAAAGGTGGGAACATCTGTATCCCATCAAAGTAGCTTTCTGTAGTCTTATTTTTCTTCCCTTTTCTGGACATTTTCCCAGCCAGTTACTTGACTTCTGAGATTCCTGTCCACCCCCGCCTAGATACGCCCAGCTAGTGCTTGGGGTCTGAGATTCCAATGGGCTTTCTGTGGCAGGCGTGGCTGCTATTCAATGTGAGCTTCAGTTCTGGTGCTTGGGTGGGGGCAGGGCCGCCTCCCAGGCTCAGTTCCCTCAGGGGCTTTATACAGAGACCTTCAGTAATGGAGTGGGTGGGGGCAGGGCTGTCTCCCAGGCTCAGTTCCCTCAGGCGGTTTATGCAGAGACCTTCAGTAATGGAGCTCCTGCCTGCTCAGGGAGTCCCGGGCTGCCGCTGCCTCTGCCGCTCCCTCTGCCACTTCCTCCCTAGGGGGCCCGAGTCACAGAGACACCCCGCTCCCCTCTCGGCCAGCCCAGACGTCTCTCTCATTGACCTGTAGCGCCTGTGGGCGGAGGGACCTTCCCGGCCACCGGAGATTCCGTCCCTGAAGCCTGCTCGGATCTGCTCCTCTGGGGCTGGGCGGCCAGGACAGCTCAGGGATGGGCTCTGCTGTCTGGAGCACGACGGACCCCTGGGGACAGCTCTCCAGGGCTCTCTAGAACGGAGATCTTTTCCACTGTGTTTCTGCGCACCTTGCAGTGCTCTAGAATTTGTGGGGAGTTCTTCTTGCAGGCAATATATGGGCTGTGGTTTCGGAGCTAGCATACGTGAGTCTTTCTACTCCACCATCTTGGCTCCACCACTAAATCACCTTTTAAATAATAGTGTTGTTCTATCATCCCAACTGCTTCTTTTTTCTATTACAAACACGTATAGTCAAGAAAAACAAATTCCCACATTAGCCATGTTCAAAACAAAAGAAACAAAATGAAATGAAACGAAACCATAAGCCTCAGTTTGCACTGTGAATTCATCATTTTTCTATCTGAACATGTCTACCATGTTTCATCTTGAGTCCTTTGGCATTGTGGTTAGGCTATATATTGCTGATTAGGGTTCCTGCGTCTTTCACATTTGTCTTTGAGATATTTGGTTATTGTATACAATGTTCTCCTGGTTCTGTGAACTTCATTTTTAACTTTTCATTCAAGTCTTTCTAGTCTTCTGTAAAACAATCCACTTCATCATTTTTACAGCTCATTTGTATTCCAATTCACATTCCATAAGTTGTTTAGTCATTCCACACCCTCCTTTTTTAATTATTTGCATCCACAAAAGGACCTATAAATGTCTTTGTATATGTGGGTCATTTCTTTTTTCTGTATAATCTGTTTAAGATATAGACCTAGTAACAGCTTCTGTGGGTCAAATGTTGTGCATAGTTTAATAGTTCTTCGGACGTAGTTCCAAAATGCTTCACAAAATAGCAAGAACAGTTCACAGTTCTATCAATGGCACATTAGCATAATCTCCACTATTTGTCATTTTTTGTTGATTTTTTCCAATATGATGAGTGTGAGGTCTCAGCTAGGTCTAGATTAGTGAGAATGATGAGTCCAATGAAGTGGCTTTATTTATTCAAGTTTGTATTCATAATTGTAATTGCTTCCATCTCAATGGAATCATTTGGTACAAATTCAAATAATGGGATTCATTATTTCCAACAATTGATATTTTCATTTACTTTGTGTTCTATTGCTGTTAATTCTTTTATTTACTTGTTTTGAAATGATGATTACACAGGAATCACAAATGTTACTAGTGAATGGAATTATACTATGGTATTTTGATGGATGAATGTGATTCCTTTGAAATACATATTTCTCTTCAACCATTCAGATCTTGATCCATCCAAGAAATCTCATTCTATGTAATTTTTGTCCACATTCTCTCATACTTCCTCCAATAAGAAATATACTCAGAGACTGGAAAGTCTCTGTTTCTTTAACTCAGACTGTCCTTTTGTTACTCTTGGTCCTCTCTATAAGACCCACCCACCTTCTTTTCCAATAATGCTTTCAATAACTCAATTAACTTCGCACTATATCATTGTTGATATAGTTCAGCTTACTTATGCTTACACTAATTTTCTTCATTGGAGTCACTAGAAATTTTGATTTTTTTAGAGATTCCTTTATTGTTATCCACAGAATACACTTAGAAGAATATTGGCATAAAAAGACGAGGTTTGTGCTAGAGAATAGCAAAAAATACTATACATTTCACCAAATACATTCCAGTTCCCATCTGCGGCATTTTTGTCCATTTGTTTTTTTTGGGGGGGGGAGGGTTCACGGATACATGGAGTAAAAGGGCTGTCTTTGTAACTGTATGACTTGGGATGGAAAAAGGCATTCTTCTTACACTTCAGTTTTCAAGTGTGTATTATTAAGATGAATGGTTGTGGAACCCATTAAGGAAGTTCTGTAGGGTTCTGGGACTTGATGCACTTATCACAAAGAATTTTCAGTTTGGACTTTGCAAGAAACGCCTCCTTGGCAATGGGGAGTACCTTAAAATAAGTAAATGTTTCCCAGCATTATTCCTTCAACCAATCTTTGTAGGATATGTGTTTTGGTCTTCACACTATCCTAGTTCCTCTCCTCTGGACACACTTTAGAAGGGTAATTAAAAATCCACCAAAAGATTCTTGGAGCAACAACTGCCAGAGCAATGCACGAGGACAAGTCGCTAATAGAATGCCACAAGACTAATGGGGTTATATCCTAATTAATATTACCCTATTCAAAAAAGGATGATTATGCCATATAATAGAGTTCATCAATGGTATTTTCATTTTCTCCAAAGAGACTAAATTAGTGTTGGATGGCAGATATCTAAAAATTGTTCTCTTGGGAAACAATGAAGTTATTATTATTATGCTAACAAATAATACGACTGTAGCAAAACAATAGCCAAGTGATTGAACATTTTTCTCTGAGTATTTCAATTATGATGAAAATAAAGCAGACAGCCTTCTGGAATACATTGAGTATCATGGTAAATAACCGCACAAAATCATGTTGGATTATCTCCAATGAATGACAACTGGAAATATCTGAATATGCTCCCCAAACACCCTAAAATAAGTAATTTTCAGAAGGTCAAACACTTTAAAATCTAATACAAAGTATATGAATACAAAGTATACAAAAAGATAAAAAAAAGGTGTGTGTTGAAAACGAAATAATTCAATTTTCAAATGCAAAAGAGCTATTATGGAAGAATAATATGAAAAGTGTCTTTAATTTATTCAATATCTGATAAGACAAAAGAAAGCACTTGAAAATATGACCTTAGCACCATTCCTTCTGTGTTATCTCAATAGGGTTGTTTCATAAGACCCTACCCTGCTATGCTCCACATTGCAGATTAGGTAGATCAAGAAAAGTCAATAACTGTTGTCACCTTGGAAGGTTACCATGAGGTTTAGTCCTTGCTCCTATCATTGAAACCATTGGATTTCTTAAGAGTTGGAACAAAGACCTCTCCCTGTCCCCCATTTTCAAAGCTATGAAAAATAAGGCCGCTGGAAACTGAGAGGGTGTTCATCAACTGGGGAATGGCTGGTTACGTCACTGTATATTAACATAAAAGAATACTATTTTACTGTTAGAAATGATGAAGGAGGTTTAAGAGAAACCTGGGAAGATTTGAATTAACTGATGTAGAGTGAGGTGAACAAAACCAGATGAACAATTTATACAAAATAACAAGATTACAAAAAATAATTCCAAAAGAATTAGAAACTCTGATCAACACAATGATTTAATACAATTTGAAAGGACTCATAATGAAACTTGCTGCTCACCTCCTGATAGAGAGGTGTTTGACTCAGCATGCAGATTGGACCTATTTTTTCTGGACATTGCCAGTTTGGGAATTTGTTTTGCTTAACTATATATGCTTTTATTGGTGTATTGTTTCTCTCACTTTCTCAATGGGGGTGAGGAAAGGAATTGAGATTAAAAGAAAAAGATGAGGCTTCAAGACACACTTTCTGACTTTCACCCAGTGATTTTTCAAGAACAAAGCAAAGTCCTTTCAACACATTTGGCAACATTGATCAAGACTTAGAAGTATTTTTCTTTCCTTTTTGGAGGGGTGTAGATGACACAAATATGGAAAGGCCATTTTCAGATAGCAAAATTATGATTGAAAATTATCTCTACAAACTAGAAATAGGAGCCTAGACTAAGGAGATTATATGTAAACGGAAAAAATATAGAATCACATACTTTATTCCCAAATAAATGACTGGAGAGTAATATCTTAACAAGAATTGATTTGAAATAGTTGTAACAATTTTAATGGATAGAAAACTCAATATGAACCAACAGGGTGATGTAGATACTAAAGAAACAATGAAATTTCACACTGAATAATGGTAATATTTTGTTAAAAAATAAGAGAAGCAATGTTAGTAAAACCCAGTGTCTTCCAACTTTGTACTGGTCAGCCTGTAATGTTGGATTTCTATCTTTAGTTAGAAATCAAAATTTGAGATACATATTCATAAAATGAAATCTGTTTTTCAGAAGGAGACCAAATTGTCCAGAAGTATTGAAAAAAGACTAAATTAAGGGCAGTTGAAGAAACTGGGAATTACACACACACACACACACACACACACACACACACACAGAGTTAAGAAATAAAAAACAGCAATCCTCCATTTACAGTTAAAGACATGGAAGAAAACAAGTTAAATGTCTTGCCCAGAGTCACGTAACTAGTAAGTGCCTGAAGACAGATTGGAAATCCGGTCTTTCTGACTTCAGGCCCAGTACTCTATTCACTGTGCTATCAATGGACCCTAATTCTAATTGTAAGAAGTAGAGTCCATCCATTGCCTCATCAGTTGCCTCCAATTTTATTTCTAAGAAGAATTAGAATGATTCTGTGTAGCTATGGCAGATTTATGTTTAGATGCACACAAGTTTCAGAGAACCGAATTGGAGCTTAATTAAAGAAAACAAGTTTTCAAAAATGAAACCTTCTTTATGAATAAGATTTCTATCACTTGTATTCTCCAGTTGAGGCTTACTACCAATAAGATTGTTGGAAAGAAGATTCTGACATTTGGATAGAGGTAAGACTAGGTGAAAACTAAGAGTCCCTTCAAATTTAAGTTGTAATTTATAGACTATTAAATCTACATTAAGAATTAAACTTAAGCCTACCTGTAAGAAGGACTGATCCTTAATAGAGAGAATTGATTCGTGAGGTATTAATGGAGATTCCTTTGTATCAGAGCTGTGCTGAATTGGTAGTGTCTGCATAGTTTGGTCCCAGAAATATCAATTGGCTTTTCCGAGAGTCAGTAGTGAGGGAAACCTCTTGGGTATGTGTTTGGAGAAACGCTCTCACTCCATCGATGCCCACAAATTGGGAGGAATGGATGTTTCCAAAATGTCCACTCGATGCACTCAGCAACTTTGAGGTCCTTCACCTGTGTAACCTGAGCGCCAATAAAATGACAATGAAGGTGAAGAATAAACAGGAAATGGCAGCCACTGCAATGACAAGGTAGAGTGTGAGACTGGAGTCTTTAAGGTCACCAGGAGCCTCGGGATTGCTGAGCTCAGAGAGGATCTCGGGGATGCTGTCAGCCACAGCTACGATGATACTGACAGTGGCAGAAAGGGGGAAATCCCCATTATCTGCCACTGCCACTATGAGATTCTGCTTGAGGGCATCTTTGTCCAGAAATGACCGGACAGTTCTGATCTCCCCTGAGTGCAGACCCACGGAGAAGAGTCCAGGTTCTGTGGCCTTGATCAGGCGGTAGGACAGCCAGGCATTCTGTCCAGAGTCTGCATCCACTGCCACCACCTTGGTCACCAGGTAGCCTGACTCTGCAGAACGAGGGGCCAGCTCCACTCCACTGGAGCCATCTGTGGGGAAGGCAGGGTACAGGATTTCCGGGGCATTGTCATTCTGATCCAGAATGAACAGAGTCAAGGAGACGTTGGTGCTGAGAGGAGGGTCCCCAGAGTCCCTGGCTGTCAGTCCTAGCTTCAATTCCCGGAACTGTTCATAGTCGAAGGAGCGCAGAGCATAGAGGACTCCAGTTTCAGAGTTAATGGAAGCATAGGAGGAGAGAGGTGCACCGTGTACTGAGTCATCTGTAATGGAATAAGTGATATGTCCATTCTCCCCGATATCAGAGTCATGAACAGTCAGAGAGTAAATAGAAGTGCCTCTGGGATTGTTCTCCATGACATAGACTGTGTAGGATGTCTGGACAAAAACAGGGGGGTTGTCATTGGTGTCTTCTATGTGCAAGAAGATATGAGTATCAGTGGACAGAGTGGGGTTCCCTCCATCGGTGGCTGTACATGGTGATGTTGTACATGGAGACTTGCTCCCGATCCAGGGCTCTGTCGGTTACTAAACTATAATAATCTCCACAGGACTTTTCAAGTCTGAAAGGTAGATATTCTGGGATGGAGCACGTGACCTGACCATTCTCTCCAGAGTCTCTATCTTGCACAGTGAAAAGGGCAATCATTGACCCTGCGGCAGCATTTCCGGATATTGAGCTGGTAACGGAGGTGATGGTGACATCAAGAGCGTTGTCATTCACATCTAGTACTTTGATCAGAACTTTGGCTCTGGCCAGAAGTCCAGCCCCATCTCGGCCTTCAATATCTGTCTCATGGAAATCACATTCTTCATAATCTAGATTTTCCAATACTGTTACATCCCCACTCAAAGTATTCAATTCGAATAGTTCCGAGGTTTTCTCGGTAATTTTCCGGAAATAATAAGATACATCCCCATTCATTCCCTCGTCCCGGTCTGTGACATTCACCCTGAGCAGGTTTGTTCTTACTGACACGTTCTCGGGAACACTCACGCTATATTGGGACTGAGTAAATTCTGGCGCATTGTCATTTGCATCAAGGACCGTCACCGGCATGAGCACAGTGGCAGAACCAGCCAGATTTCCTCCGTCAGAGGCAATGAGGGTAAGGTGATGGACAGGTTCCTCCTCCCTGTCCAGCACCTTCTCCAGCACCAACTCAGGATACATGGCATCATCTTTTCCGTTTTGTACATGCAAAGAGAAGTGATAGTTCGAGCTCAATTTGTAATTCTGCAGTGAATTCACCCTCACGTCTAGATCAAAGACTTCTGGGAGGGGATATCTTGCTCCTGGCACTGCGCTTTCGCTGATTTTGATTTTCCTTTCTTCTGTCCCAAAGCTAGGAATGTTATCATTTACATCAATTATTTCCACTTCTACTCCATTAATTTTCACTTTGTCCTCTAGCAGAATCTCTATGTTTAGAGTACACACGGATACTCTCCCGCACAGCTTCTCCCTGTCGATTCTGTCTGCCGTGACTAAGCTTCCAGTTCTGACATTCAGAGAGAAATGCTGCTTCTTACCTCTGGAGACAATGCGGGCTCCTCGATACAACAGTTCCCATGGTTCCAAGTCAAGGTCCTCGGCGATATCATCCACGAAGGCGCCCTTCTCCATCTCGTCTCTCACCGAGTAGCGGATCTGCCCGGCTCTGGCCTTCCAGAGTGGTCCCAGGAGAAAGTACAGCAGGACTCGCCCTCTTCTACAGGAAAGTCTGTGCGGAGCTGCCATTGTTAACTTGCTGAAGATATTTCTTCTGCTCATTCTTCCAACAGTTCTCTCCGGATCAGTTTTCAAGTCCCTGGAAATCGGTGTTCACCACGGTTAACGTAGACTGTTTTCTAACTGATTCAGTTTTGCTGGTGGACTTGTGAGTCTGAGCAGCCTTTTCTTTGTGCTCCTGAGCAACTTCTGGCTTTGTCTGTTGGAAGTCGGGAGCCTCTGGCTAGATTTCTCTCCCCCTGATTAGTAAACAGCGGCGTCCAGAGTCCTAACCAATTGTTGCATCATCGGCAAAGCATGGAAACTATAAAACGCTCGAATTCCAATTAATTCCCACTTTGGGGAAACATCGAAAAAATACACCTGCTTCATTTAGTTTTCTCGAAAATTACAGAGAGCATTGATCCAAAGCAGGGGTTCCTTATAGATTTTATCATATTTTATGTCATTTTATTATATTTGAAATATAGAATTCATTTTTAAGGAGGATTTTTCAAAATAGTGGTATGAAAAGTAGTCATGCTCCCTTTCCATTTCTTTACTGTATCCTATTTTGCCATTATGAATCTCCAGTTCCGATATGAGACTATTAGTAATTCCAAGACATAAAACGAATTATTTTTTTCTCCTCCATACCAAGTTGGAGAAGCATTTAGGTCAAATTAAGAGCAAACCTATTAGGCTTTGTGAGCTAGATTGGTGACCCTCTAACTTTCAGTAAGAGAATTATTCTGAGCTGTTGGTCGACCAATGAAAACAAACGTTACTTAATGGTTATCTATCTTTCTGTGTTATCCATTGATACAGCACACACACACGTGTGTCATATACATACACACCTAAATATGTATTTTATATATATCTATTAGTGGCTACACTATATCCCTTGTAAGCTCTGGGGACTCTTTATATCTGCTCACTCTCCTTTGAAGAGTTGGACCCCAGAACTTTTCTGCATCTCTCCCTCAGAATTCTAGGGAACACAGGGAGTAACTTTCTAATATTATTGCTTGAAGTCCCCACCAGTATGCTTCACCCCGAGTTTTTCTGTTGATAATGAATTTAGTGACCTAGCAGTAAGTAGCTTTCAGAAAGGGACATTTACTAAGGTGATACATAAGCATGAGTAGTTGGTACAATACATCCCTCCACCCCCCGCCAGTCTATGAAATATTCTCCTGCAAGTACATATAGATTCCAGGGGAAAGTGGGCTCAAGTTCTTTCCTCCCATTCCATGATGCTCAGTAATTTCCCCTTAGACATGGTGTAGTTTCTTTGCTGGGCTTCTTCTCTAATGGATTCCATGATTCTAGTTTTTGCTTGGCTCCTGTTGCAAGCACTGGCATCACCTGGTTGGGTAGGCTACTTACTGCACCCTTTGAAGGTGCAAAGACCTCCAGTTAAGGGGGCTAGGGAAGAAGGGAGGAGGTAAACCTAGACAAGGTCAAAGTTAAGACTTTTCTACCACCCTCCTCCAAGTCCATTCCTTCTTAGGGATGTGCTGGAAAGCCACACTTGTTTCATTTCATGTAGTTTCTCTCCCTTCTCTATTCCTTAACAATTTATATCTGATTCCTGGAGGACTGATCAAGTTTCCCAGACTATCGGAACAGAGTTCCTTTCTTGTGTCATTTCATTTCATTCAATGGCTTTCAAAGATTTTTCAAACTGTGTCTAAGATCTTTGAATTGATTGATTCGAAAGTGTTCAAACCTAGTTAAGGTATCAAAGCTAGAATGGAGTGGGAGTAGTTTCAGCTCCGCTCTTAAAGAAGAAACAAACAATAACTCTCTATGAATCAATGGAATATCTTGAACTACTGAAAAAAGGAAAATCTCAAGTAATTTTTGCATAAATTATATTAGTGTTCACTATGGCCCTGTGTGTGCATGAGACAAGTGCTTTTATACTTCAAAGATCTGTGTGGGGTAGCTAGGTAGTGCAGGGAGTTCAAATTTGGCCTTAGACACTTGACACTTATAAACCATGTGACACTGGGAAAGTCGCTTAACCCCAAATGCCTTGCTTCCCCCACCCCAAATAAAAAGATCGGTTTACGGGAAAATATATTGAAATATGCAGAATTCCTGGAGTCTGGGATTTTGAATTAAGATATAGGCACATTTCATTAACATTTTAATCACTATCTTTAATTTAGACAAACTTTGATTGGAACATAAATAATTAGGTACACTTTTATACATTTGCCTCAGTTACTTAATGATCACTATTTACTGAACACCTTGATTCATAGACAGCTTTGGTC
This sequence comes from Bettongia penicillata ogilbyi, assembly GCA_023548195.1. Taxonomy (NCBI): domain Eukaryota; kingdom Metazoa; phylum Chordata; class Mammalia; order Diprotodontia; family Potoroidae; genus Bettongia; species Bettongia penicillata. The sequence goes on from JAJHZJ010000197.1 coordinate 4,049,663, forward strand.
CTCTAAACTAGGTATAAATCTTTCAAACAAGGGACATTTTTTTTAAAAGGATGAGTATGAAACCAATTTTAAAAATTAAAAAAAAATCTTTGCTAGCTGATGATTGTCAGCATTCTTTTACTTAATTTAAATCATGAAATTATTTGGTTGGAAAGTGCATTTTTCTCATTTGACTATCCCAATAACTTAAGTTCATGGCAAATGTGAATGGTGAAAGGTAAAAATGCAGATCACAGACTATCAAAGAAACTCTTTACTTTGCCCCAAACTGAGGAAGTATCATCGGGCAGAATTAAGATGCTCCAAATATAAATATTATTTGTCTACCAAGAAAATGCTGTCTGATAAATTAGAGGAGATAGATAATATCGAAAACAAACCCTCCAAATTCAGAGAAACATGGTACTTTTAAGAATACACAATGAGTCGCTGGGTAACCCCCTCCCCCCCAAATAATTGTAATAACTCACGTGAGAAGTGACCAAATCAGATGTGATCTTGAGTTCTCCATTACTGTTATTTAGGACCTCAGAATCCTCATCAAAAAGGAGATTCTGGGGAGGTGCTACTCCTCCGGTAAATTTGAGAAAATTATATTCCATCTTTCCTGCTTCTGTGGTAACACACAGATTGTAAGAATATGGTAAAGTTCCTTCACTGCAGTCAGGGTGGAAATCGGGTTTAGCCTTAGAGCAAACATTCACATGGACACAACTCAGCATGTCAGTATCGCAAGCTCTCCGAAGATGCAAGGTGATGGTAAGTGTCACTGTGATGAGGAACAACACAGAAATTAGGGACAAAGCTATTACTAGGTAAAACTGTAGCTCAGACTGGGGGTTCAGGATATCTGAGCGCTCCTCCCTCATTTCGGGTAATGCTTCCTGGAGGCTGTCTGCGAAGACCAAGTGCAAAGCCACAGTGGCCGACAGAGGGGGCTGACCACCATCCTTCACGGAGACCAGAAGCCGGTGCCGAGCTGCATCTTTATCAGTCAAAGCTCTGGTCGTCCTTACCTCGCCTGTGCGCAGGCCCAGACTGAAGAGCCTTGGATCGGTAGCCTGCAGCACGTGGTAGGCCAGCCAGGCATTATGTCCCGAGTCAGCGTCCACTGCCACCACCTTGGTGACCAGGTAGCCAGGCTCGGCCAGTTTAGGGACCGTGTCGAAAAGGGCGGAGTTGTCGGATGCCAGGGCCGGGTATAGGATGTTTGGGGCATTGTCATTGCAATCCACTATGAACAGTCTCAGGCTGACGTTAGTTGTCAGAGCAGGGGACCCAGAGTCTTGGGCCTGCAGTGTCAGCTCGAAAGTGTGGATCTGTTCATAGTCGAAGGAACGCTGTGCAAAGATCTCCCCACTATGTCCATCGATAGAAACGTAGGAGGACAGAGTGAGCGGGGCCAGGTCACTGTTCACAATGGAGTAGGACACTCGGCCATTCTGCTCAAGGTCAAGGTCCTCTGCGAAGACCTTGGTGATAGAAGAACCAGAAGGGTTATTTTCAGAAACGTAAGCTACATAGGAAGGTTGGAGGAAAACTGGGGAATTGTCATTAACGTCTGCAATATGCAAGGTGAAGATTTTGCTAGTGGACAGAGGGGGGTTTCCCTTGTCTACGGCTATCACAGTGATGTTATACTTCGGAGTCTGCTCACGGTCCAGAGGCCCATCAGTCAACAGCTTGTAGTAATTTCTGGAAGAGGACTCTAATTTGAAAGGAAAATTTTCTAGGATATGACATGAGACCTGACCATTTGCCTTCGAATCTTTGTCATGTGTTTTAATGAGCGCAATAACAGTTCCGGGCAAAGAGTCCTCAGGAATTTGATCAGAGAGTGAGACGAAGGTCAACTCTGGGACATTGTCATTTTCATCCAGAATTTCAATTTGAATGTTACAGTGTGCTGTGAGACCTCCTCCGTCCTTTGCTTCAACGTCCATCATATATCTATTTGTTTCTTCAAAGTCCAAGGTATCTTTGGTTGTAATTTCCCCGCTATTGGGATGGAGGTAAAACAATTTCCTGCTATTGTCCTCGTTGCGGAAAGAGAAGGTGATTTCTGCATTGACCCCATCATCCTTGTCAGTCGCAGTCACACGTAGCACTGAAGAGCCCGAGGGCAAGTTCTCCCGAAGACTGACCCTGTAGACGTCCTGGCTAAAGACTGGGGCATTATCATTGGCGTCAGTGACATTGATCCAGATCTGAACCGTGCCGCTTTGGGCTGGTTCCCCGCCATCTATAGCCATCAGGACCAAATGGTGAGAACTCTGAATTTCTCGGTCCAGGGATTTTTCCAAAAGTAATTGCGGGTATTTACTGCCATCTGGTCTTTCCTTCACTAACAGAGAGAAATAGGGGTCGGGACTGATGTGATATGTTTTAAGGGAGTTCATGCCTACATCTGAATCTCTTGCCGACGCGAGAGCAAATTTCACTCCTGGAAGTGTTAGTTCACTGATTTCTAGGGAAATATAGTTTTTAAGGAATTGTGGTGGATTATCGTTAATATCCTGTATTGTCACAATTACAAAGAAGATATTCATTGGATTTTCAGCGACTGTTTCGAACTCCAAAGCACACTCAGATTGGCCCCCGCATATCTCCTCTCGGTCTATTCTGCCTCTCACCAGCAATTCTCCATTCTCTGCATTCACAGCAAAGTATTCATTCTCTGAACTAACCCGCAGTTTCCGAGTCGGCAAGTCCCAAATACTAAGCCCCAAATCTTTGGCGAGGTTCCCCACCACTGACCCTTTCTCCATTTCCTCTGGAATGGAGTAGCGGATCTGCTCAGAAACCGCGAGGTTGAACAAAGAAACCAAGAAGGGAAACAGTACCTGAAGCCTCAGGGCCCAGACCTTCGGCTCCTCAATCTTTTCCATCTCTCAAATTCTCCTGCTTTTAAAATCCCGCAAACGTGTTTTTCAGATTACTCCGGGCTCACCAGAGACTGTACTCTTCCTTGATTCTTATGAATATGAGTGTTTCCAGGGAATCCTTAGGGATCAGCTTTCTGGATATGAATGTGTACGGGTTCGCTTGCTTACTCGCTATGACTGCTGAAAAGATTCTGCAGCCTCTTACAGAGAGTACTAATCTAGCTCCGACACGCCATAAGTAGACAGCGGCACCCAGAGGCTCACATGGAGAAATGCACACATCTCAACAACCTTCATATAATACAAAGAATGAAATATTGCTGGTCCTCCATCCCAATCCCAACTCAAGCATAAATCCTTGCATCAGTCCAGTTTCTATTCTTTCCGATAATAATGCTTCACTTGCTTTAAAATGTACAAATATTCACTACACAATTTACACAGTTTGAGCAAATTGCTGGGCAACTCCCCGATTGCTATTGTTGCTGTTGTTAATGCAACATTGCTATTGTTAATGCAATTTTAGTTTCATTTTATACTGCTTAAAAATTTTTAAAAAAGGTTAATTTTCTTCTTAGTAAGAATTTGACATAAGACAAGCAAATTTGAGGTAGGAAAGGGAGGAGTCATTTCAGAATACATCATTTTACCTTGCCACTGATGAGCTATGTATGGAAAGTTTCTATGCAATTACGTATAAAAAGTCATTACCAAATGCCATCATTACTATGTCTGGAGCAATGGGACAAGGTCTGGATTTTCCTTTTTCAAAAACACTAAAGAAAAAAGAATCCTTAGCCTTTTCAAGATCTCATTGATTCCCTTAAATTGATTTGTTTAATAAAGAAAACTAAATCCTTTTATTCTAGGTGCATCAAGGAATTAATGCCTTAATACCTGAAAACTAGAAAAAGAAGACATTAATCTCCAAGCAGAATTTATGTCCTAATATATACTTAATAATTCTATTAAGCAAGCATCCTCAGTTATTAAAGTAATACAGAAACAAAAAGTATTAGTAGTTATAAAAATAGCTGAAATGTATGGAAATTCTGATTTTTGCAACGTGTTTAGCATAGATGATCTCATTTGTTCTTTACATCAATGGAGATTGAGAACCAGTACATGTTTTTTTGACTATGTATTTACATACGTATGTATGTACATAACATTCATACATAAGAATGTATTTACTTGGAGTTTGTGTATAAACTATGTACACAGATATACAACATATGTATTACTAGAAAACTACATATTTGACTAAACTACAATATATGACTATATATTTAACCCATTGTCAAACCTATCACAAGGAAGAGGATAATCAGAACCTTATGGACATTATTGAGTCTCCTCCTCCACCCCCATCCTCACGTCCTCTTCCAACCCCAGTAGTACGCCTGCACCTGAAGAACAAACCTAATTTTAAAAATTACGTATTGTAGGTTTCAAAAATCTATCTACTAAATAAACATTTGAAAGTGCTGCTCTTTTAGCCAATTAAATAATTCAGTTGAATAAATAGAAGTAGAGTTGAAAAGGTTATATGATGTTTAGTTCGTATCAGTAGTAGTATGTTAAAGAAACTTTCTAGGATTTTTAGAGTATCTGTTTATGTGTCTATCTTACGAATCAATAAATCCATATTGGAAGTTTTTTTTAAAAAAGAGTGAGAATTGAATTTTAGATAACTACCAGAACTTTGAATGACACACCTAAAAAAATTACTCAGAGTGGTGATAGTGAAATAAGAAATTTTACCTTTTACAGTTACATGAATTCTACTAGTATTTAACATCAAATTTATTAAGCATCGTGTTAATTTACAAATTTTTCACAAAGGGTTTTATAGAAAGGGAATAATGTGATTATCCAAGTTTAGCATTAGTACACCCTCCCATACCCTACCCCCCAAATTTGTGAAGAGTAGACACACTGTGTGCCTCTGAATGCTTTGAACAAGGCACAAACGTAGAGATCACTTGCAAGCAATCAAGAAGCTATAATTTTCTTCTGCTTTAAGAGTCACTGCATTGGATACTGAGCCACCCTCAAAGTCATGAACACCAGAATTCAAGAGCTACCCTTACTTATTGAACATGTGCCTCTGGGCAAATCAAATCAGTTCTGAAGGGAACTCCCTAAGGCAATGAAGAGTAGATAATTTGTTCCCATTTGCAATGGAGAAGACAGTGGGGTTTTTTTCTTGTTCTTGTTTAACTAGGGCGTTCCATACACTAGTTAGTTTACATGCCCAGTACCTATCACTTCAACCTATATTATTCCAAAAATATGAAATTTCTTAATGGCAAACAGAAAACAAAAGACAAATTTATTCATATCTCAAAGAAAAATAAAAGCTAAAGGTTAAAAAAAAAGGACCTCCTTAAGAAGGACCTACCTGACAAGAAGTCGGTTGATCCTTATTTATACAAACATTTTCTGATGTTAATAGAGGTACCTTTTTTTCACAGCTCTGCTGACTTATCAAGGTGTCTGCATAGTTGGGCTGAGGAAAGATCAACTGACTCTTCCGAGAATCCGTGGTGAGAGAAACCTCATGCGAATAGGTCTGAAGGAAAGCTCTCACTCCTTCTATTCCCAAAAACTGGGAGGAGGGAACGCTCCCGACATGGTCACCTGCAGACTGGACAACCTGCAGCAGCCACCACCTTCTCAGCCTGAGAGCCAGCAGAAGGACAATGAAGGCAAAGAACAAGCAGGAAACCACAGCCACAGCTATGACCAGGTAAAATGTGAGGAGAGAGTCATCCTGGGGATCAGGGGAGGCCTGGCTGCTGAGATCTGAGAGGATCTCAGGGATGCTGTCAGCCAGTGCCACAGTGACAGTGGACAGTGGCAGAGAGAGGCGGCTCCCCATTGTCTGTCACTGCCACGATGAGATTCTGCTTGAGGGCATCTTTGTCCAGGAATGTGCGGACAGTCCTGATCTCCCCTGAGTGCAGGCCCATGGAGAAGAGCCCAGGCTCTGTGGCCTTGAGCAGGCGGTAGGACAGCCAGGCATTCTGTCCAGAGTCTGCATCCACTGCCACCACCTTGGTCACCAGGTAGCCTGGTTCTGCAGAGCGTGGGGGCCAGCTCCACTCCACTGGAGCCATCTGTGGGGAAGGCTGGATACAGGATTTCTGGGGCATTGTCATTCTGATCCAGGATGAACAGAGTCAGGGGAAACATTGGTGCTGAGAGGAGGGTCCCCCTGAATCCCTGGCTGTCACTGTCAGCTGAAATTCCCGGAACTGTTCATAGTCAAAGGAGCAGAGAGCATAGAGGACACCAGTCTCCGAGGTTGATGGAGACAATGGATGACAGTGGTGGTGCCTCTGAGGGCAGGGTGCTGTCCATGATGGAGTAGGTGACTAAGGCATTCTGCTCACTGTCTAGGTCACGGGCAGTCAAGGAATAGATGGAAGCTCCTCTGGGGGTTGTTCTCCAGGATGTAGGCAGAGTAGGCTGCCTGACTGAAAGTGGGTGGGTTGTCATTGATGTCTGCCACATGCAAGAGGATGTGAGTGTCTGTAGACAGAGCTGGGCTCCCAAAGTCTACTGCTCTCACCGTGATGTTGTACTCAGACACCTGCTCCCTGTCCAGAGCCCTGTCAGTCACCAGTGAATGGTAGTTGTCCACCTTCTTTTCTAATTTAAAAGGCAGATCACCTGGAATGGAACACAGGACTCGACCATTTTCACCAGAGTCTCGATCATGTACTTGGAACAGAGCAATTACAGTCCCAGGGGGAGCATTCTCAAGGATTGAGTTGGTGACAGAAGTGACAGTCCTTCTGGGGCATTGTCATTCACATCTAGAACTGTGACGTGAATTTTGGCTCTGCCCCAGAAACCAAGACCATCTTGAGCTTCCAAATCTATTTCATGGAATTCAGCATCTTCATAATCTAGATTTTGTAAGGTTGATAATTCTCCAGTCACAGAATTCAGTTGGAATATTCGTGAAGTTTTCCCAGGAATTTTCACTAGAAAGTATCTTACCTGGGAGTTGCTTCCTTCATCTGCATCAGTGGCATTCACTGTGAGCAACACTGTCCCCTGGGGTACATTCTCAGGAACATTCACAGTATAGACAGATTGAGTAAACACCGGGGCATTGTCATTTACATCCAGGACAGTTACTCGAATTCGAACAGTTCCAGAGAGGACTGGCTGTCCTCCATCCCAGGCTGAGAGGACTATGTGGAGGATAGGCTCCTCCTCCCGATCCAGTGATCTCTCCAGTACCAGTTCTGGGTACTTGATTTTATCAGCTACATTTTCCACAAGCAGAGAGAAGTGATCGTTGGGGCTCAGCTTATAACCCTGGAGGGAATTCGCTCCCACATCCGGGTCATAAGCACTTTCTATAATAAAGTGGGTTCCTGGAGCAGTGGTTTCACTGATTTTTAGTTCTAGCTCCTCTTCCCGAAAACGAGGGGCATTATCATTAATGTCGGTTATTTCCACTTGCACGGAATAAATTTTCAATTTATCCTCAACCAGAACATTAAAATTCAGCAGGCACTGGGCGCTGTGTTCACAGAGCTCTTCCCTGTCTATTCTGTCCGCGGTGACTAAGCTGCCGCTTCTGACATTGAGAGCGAAATGCTGCTTCTTACCTCTGGAGACAATGCGGGTCCCGCGCTCAGACAATTCCCTGGATTCCAGTCCCAAGTCTTTGGCGATGTTGCCCACGAAAGAGCCCTTCTCCATCTCCTCGGGTATCGAGTACCGTATTTGGGCAGCCACGCTCTCCCACAGCAGCGCCAGGAGAAAACAAAGCAGCATTGTCCTTCTGCCATATCTGTGCTTTCGGCCAGTGATCATCGCTTCTCTTCGTAATATACCCCTCGCTGCCTGTGGCTGCTCTATTTCCTGGTGATTCGTGTCCAGAGCCTAAGTCTGGAGCATGCCGGTTTAGGGGGCTGCGTTTCTCTGTATCCTCGAGCTTGTGTGAGTTAGGTCTTCCAGAGCTTTGTGCACTAGGACCTGGGAGAATTGGGCTAGCTTTCTCCAGGCATTTCTCTTCCTGATTGGTGAACAGCGGCGCCCAGAGTTTAACTCAATCATTGCACTCCCTTCTAAGAAACAATGTTCAGAATGGTGTACTACGTGCGTTATCGTTATAAGGAAAGTAATTATTAAAGTCATAAAGTTGGAGGTATATTGTATCGTGGGTTTACAGGATCACATAAGGAATTACAGGTAGTAGGGACATATAATTCTTTGCTGTCATGTTTATAATTTTTTTTTTTTATTTTCAGGTTCTGTTACTGTTATCTTAATTAGACCAAAAAAGAAATCTCATTGAAGTTATAGTAACTTTGTAAACGTTCTTAAGAATATAAAGAGTTTTTTGTTTATGTTCTCTTTCCATTAAAAGAACAGGAAATGTATTGATTGTATTAATCTCAGTGTATATGTGAATATTTATACATATTTCCGGCAATACTCATATTTGTCCATATGTCTACGTGAATATGTTATCTATACAATAAGTTTCATTGTGACATGGTAATATTTTGTACTAGATAATAAATTATTAATTTTTGGATCGTGCAATAACTTTCTAAAGTATTACCAGAGATTAAATAAATTATATGATTATAAATTTGCAGTTCAAAACAGCATCACTGAAGTTAGTTGCTTTCTTAAACTTTCTCCCAAATAACCCAAGGCAGACATGTGAAAAATGTAGTGATAAAAACAGGTCATAAAGAGCAATTGGCCACAACCAAGTGTTTGAGTCTCAAATGAGATGATGGCTATGAATCACTCTGCAAACTTTAATGCACTTATATAAATGCCGGCTATTGTTGTTACCTTGTAATCACTGGCCTTCCATTCTGCTGCTGATGTCATTCCCTGAGCTTTCTACTGCACTGCAGCAGAGGTTAAGTATTGTTTATGGAGAAACTGTAACAAACTAGAGCAGGAAACTCATGGTGCCACAATTTAGAGTAAACTGTGCTCTTCCGTGTAGATTTGACAAAATATAATATTGTTTTTAGAAGTGAAAAACAATATTGACTATCATTGACAAAGCAACTGAACATGGAAATGTCCTTTAGTATTTCCAAGATTTGATTTTTTTTTCAGTTAATGGTCTATGAGAGTTTCTGTCAAAGTTTCATACCCTAAAGAAAATGAAGTAATGAATCTCTTTATAATTGTGTTGGCTGACAGCCAGATGATAGAAACAGAAGTATAACTAATCACAAGGGATTAGAGTGATGGTACCCTGAGAAAGTATAAGGCATGAAAATTAGTTGAATTATTACTTAAATGTCCAAGTATTTATGCAAAAAACCTATTCATGGATACAAGGAGACACAAAGTCTTCAAATAAAGTGAATCAAAATTAAATTCACCCTGCATACAAAAGCCGGAGGTTCACTCACATAAATCCTACGAGTCAACACTTAGGATCATAGATATTTGTAAAGCTATATATAGCAGGAAAACTTTTACTAAAAATATTATGAAAGAGAAGAAAAGAGCTTAACTCTACTTCCTGCATCTCTCATCCAACAAACATACACAAGAAATCCAGCCATACTGCACATCCCAAAATCAAGCAAAAACAAAAAAAAGCCAAACGATAACATAATCCACTAATTTGACACATTTCAAATATGTTTAAGTTCTATGTCTTTATATTTTAGGTACTAAAACATACGTTTGGACTGTATTGATTTCAAAACCCATCTTTGTAGAAGCTTCATATGTATGTGTGTGCATATATATGTATATAATATACATGTGTACGTATACATATATAAACACATACATAAACACATATGTGTTTGTGGGTGGACACATACGGAAATGTGTAAAAATTCAAGGGAGTTTGGTAATCTGAATCTGCAATGCACTAAAATTTAAATCACAAAAGTCTTAAGGATCTGAGTTCAGTAGAGCAATTTTTAAAGGAGCTTAGTCACTACTATGATCTTGAGCAAATTACTTGATATTTCTGGGTATTTGTTTCCATTTCTTTAAATGTGTATTGTTGCCTGGATGATCTGTCTGGTACCTAGAAGTTCTATATTGTATGATGTTAATATTATTTTACTAAAGTTAAATTCTTCTAAGACAATGAATTCATAGCCAGAATAATGAGTATATACAATAGACCTCTCTAGTGAACAGTAGAGACAGAAAAGCAATAAAATGAATTATTGAAAATTAATTTGTAATTCTATCTTACTGAATAAAGTTTACCTGAAAAAATGCTTGTTCATCATTCCCTTGAAGAAAAGACTGAGTAGGTAGTGGAGACTCCTTTTGCTCACAGCTCCGTTGACTTATCAAGGTGTCTGCATAGTTGGGCTGAGGAAAGATCAACTGACTCTTCCGAGAATCCGTGGTGAGAGAAACCTCATGCGAATAGGTCTGAAGGAAAGCTCTCACTCCTTCTATTCCCAAAAACTGGGAGGAGGGGACTCCCCTGACATGGTCACCTGCAGACTGGACAACCTGCAGCAGCCACCACCTTCTCAGCCTGAGAGCCAGCAGAAGGACAATGAAGGCAAAGAACAAGCAGGAAACCACAGCCACAGCTATGACCAGGTAAAATGTGAGGAGAGAGTCATCCTGGGGATCAGGGGAGGCCTGGCTGCTGAGATCTGAGAGGATCTCAGGGATGCTGTCAGCCAGTGCCACAGTGACAGTGACAGTGGCAGAGAGAGGCGGCTCCCCATTGTCTGTCACTGCCACGATGAGATTCTGCTTGAGGGCATCTTTGTCCAGGAATGTGCGGACAGTCCTGATCTCCCCTGAGTGCAGGCCCATGGAGAAGAGCCCAGGCTCTGTGGCCTTGAGCAGGCGGTAGGACAGCCAGGCATTCTGTCCAGAGTCTGCATCCACTGCCACCACCTTGGTCACCAGGTAGCCTGGTTCTGCAGAGCGTGGGGCCAGCTCCACTCCACTGGAGCCATCTGTGGGGAAGGCTGGATACAGGATTTCTGGGGCATTGTCATTCTGATCCAGGATGAACAGAGTCAGGGAAACATTGGTGCTGAGAGGAGGGTCCCCTGAATCCCTGGCTGTCACTGTCAGCTGAAATTCCCGGAACTGTTCATAGTCAAAGGAGCAGAGAGCATAGAGGACACCAGTCTCCGAGTTGATGGAGACAATGGATGACAGTGGTGGTGCCTCTGAGGGCAGGGTGCTGTCCATGATGGAGTAGGTGACTAAGGCATTCTGCTCACTGTCTGGGTCACGGGCAGTCAAGGAATAGATGGAAGCTCCTCTGGGGTTGTTCTCCAGGATGTAGGCAGAGTAGGCTGCCTGACTGAAAGTGGGTGGGTTGTCATTGATGTCTGCCACATGCAAGAGGATGTGAGTGTCTGTAGACAGAGCTGGGCTCCCAAAGTCTACTGCTCTCACCGTGATGTTGTACTCAGACACCTGCTCCCTGTCCAGAGCCCTGTCAGTCACCAGTGAATGGTAGTTGTCCACCTTCTTTTCTAATTTAAAAGGCAGATCACCTGGGATGGAACACAGGACTCGACCATTTTCACCAGAGTCTCGATCATGTACTTGGAACAGAGCAATTACGGTCCCAGGGGGAGCATTCTCAAGGATTGAGTTGGTGACAGAAGTGACAGTCACTTCTGGGGCATTGTCATTCACATCTAGAACTGTGACGTGAATTTTGGCTCTGCCCCAGAAACCAAGACCATCTTGAGCTTCTGCTTCCATCTTGTAGAATTCAGTATCTTCATAATCTAGATTTTGTAAGGTTGATAATTCTCCAGTCACAGAATTCAGTTGGAATATTCGTGAAGTTTTCCCAGGAATTTTCACTAGAAAGTATCTTACCTGGGAGTTGCTTCCTTCATCTGCATCAGTGGCATTCACTGTGAGCAACACTGTCCCCTGGGGTACATTCTCAGGAACATTCGCAGTATAGACAGATTGAGTAAACACCGGGGCATTGTCATTGGCATCCAGGACAGTTACTCGAATTCGAACAGTTCCAGAGAGGACTGGCTGTCCTCCATCCCAGGCTGAGAGGAGTATGTGGAGGGTAGGCTTCTCCTCCCGATCCAGTGATCTCTCCAGTACCAGTTCTGGGTACTTGACCCCGTCAATTCCACTTTGCAGAAGCAGAGAGAAATGATCGTTCGAGCTCAGTTTATAATCCTGGAGGGAATTCGCTCCCACATCCGGGTCATAAGCACTTTCTATAATAAAGTGGGTTCCTGGAGCAGTGGTTTCACTGATTTTTAGTTCTAGCTCCTCTTCCCGAAAACGAGGGGCATTATCATTAATGTCGGTTATTTCCACTTGCACGGAATAAATTTTCAATTTATCCTCAACCAGAACATTAAAATTCAGCAGGCACTGGGCGCTGTGTTCACAGAGCTCTTCCCTGTCTATTCTGTCCGCGGTGACTAAGCTGCCGCTTCTGACATCGAGAGCGAAATGCTGCTTCTTACCTCTGGAGACAATGCGGGTCCCGCGCTCAGACAATTCCCTGGATTCCAGTCCCAAGTCTTTGGCGATGTTGCCCACGAAAGAGCCCTTCTCCATCTCCTCGGGTATCGAGTACCGTATTTGGGCAGCCACGCTCTCCCACAGCAGCCCCAAGAGAGAACAAAGGAGGATTCGCCTTCTACCGTCTCTGTGTTTTTGGCCCGTGATCATTGCTTCTCTTTGTAATATACTCCTTGCTGCCTGTGGTTAGCTCGCGGCTCCTCTGTTTTCTTGGTGATCCGTGTCCAGAGTCCAAATCTGGAGCATGCGGGGGGCCGCGTTTCTCCGTACCCTGAATAGCCTGTGCGTGTGTTTGGTCTTCCAGGGCTTTGTGTACTAGGACCTGGGAGAATTGGGCTAGCTCTCTCCAGACATTTCTCTTCCTGATTGGTGAACAGCGGCGCCCAGAGTTTAACTCAATTATTGCACTCCCTTCTAAGAAACAATGTTCAGAATGGCATAATATGAGACTTGTCCTTATAAGGAAAGACATTATTAAAGTTATAGGGTTGGAAATATGTTGAATCTTAGCTTTACAAGATCATATAAAGAATTACAGTTGATAGGGATATAATTCTTTACTCTCAATTTTTATAACGTTTTAATTGTCAGGTTCGGTTACTGTTATTTTCATTATCTATTTGGTTAAATAAATTATAACTCATATAGGTTATGATGACTTTGTAAATGTTATTTAGAATATAAAGACCTCTTTCTGTTCATTGTACTCCCTTTCTGATCATGTAACAGTAAATATATAGCTTCTCTTCATGTCAATGTATATATTAATGTTTTTCCATAAATCTACCAATACCCACATTTGTCTGCATGCCTCCCTGAATATTGGTTAACGCACGAGAGCAAGGCAATATGTCTCATGCCTAGCTCTAGGTGTTTCAGACCTGATTGTCTCAGAATGAATTTAAAAAATAAATTGTTTCTGTTTTGGCCAGAAATCCTAAGTGTCTTTCCCTCTCAGATGTATTTAAGAGGCCATTCTTTGCCTCAGTTCTTATTAAGGCTTAGTCATTGACTGATCTTTGCCTCTAACAAAATGACACCCCTTGAAGACCGTAGCTAGAAAAAGCCAAGGCCCGTAGTGCATCCTGAGCCATCTCTAGTTGTCCTGATCTATATCTGGCTAGGGGACCCAGATGGATCTGAAGAAGAAAATAAGGCTGGTGACTTTGCACAGCCCTCCCTCACTTAAATCCAATTAACTTGCATGTCGTGGCATCACCTCCCTGATGTCATGTTCCTCTTTGAAAAAGACAAACAGCAAGCAGCAGCAACAACCCAAATATATTATTTGCACATTAAGTTTCATTGTGACATGGTACTCATTTATATATGATAATTATATCAGGGATTAAATAAATTATATGATTGTATATAATTGGAGTCTTGAAGTTCAATATAGTTAGCATCACTAAAGTTAGTTGCTATATTCTTAAATGTTCTCCTAAACAGCCTAACGCAGACACGTGAAAAATGTAGTGATAAAAATAGATCATATATAATAATTGGCTACAACCAATTATTTGTGAATCTCCAATGAGATGATGGCTATAAAGCACTTTGCAAATCTCAATGCCTTATATAAAATGCCTGCTATTGTTGCTGGTGTTGTTGTTGTGCTTGGGTTAGAATCTGTTTTTATAGGGTTGTTGTTGTTACCAAACCTTCAGTCTGCTAATGTTGTCATTCCCTGAGCCTCCTACTGCACTGCAGCTGAGCTTCAGCAATGTTTACAGTGAAATTATAACAAACTGAAGGAGGAAAGTCATGGCGCCACAATTTACAGTAACGTGTTCTCCAGAGTAGAGTTGACAATGTAATATTGTTTTCAGAAATGAAAAAGAAATGAAAAGCAATATTGGCTATCATGACAAAGCAGTTGATCAGGGAAATGTTCTTCAACATTTCAAAGATATGATATTTCTTTTAGTTGATGATCTTCGAGAGCTTCTGGGGCTAAAGTTTCATACCATAAAGAAAGTGATGTAATTAACCTCTTCATATTTACCTAGGCTGACCCTCAGATGGTAAAAATAGAAATACAAGTCATCCCAAAAGATTAGCGTGATGGTCCTTTGAGAAAGTGAAAGACATGAAAATGGGTTGAGTTATTACTTAAATGTCCAGTTACTGCTAAAAAAAAAAAAATAACCTATTCATGGGCACAAGGAGTAACAAAGTCTTCAAATAATGTAACTTACAACTAAATCAGACCTGCATTCAAAAACTGGATGTCAACATTTAGTAGTATAGACATTTATAAAGCATTAAGAGGAAAGTTTATACTGAAAATATTATGAAAGAGAATAAAGATACTCTACTTGCATGTCTCTCTCATCTAAGAAACATACACATGAAATCCACTCACACTATATATCTCGAAATCCAGCAAAAAAACACCCCTAAAATTGTAAAATGACAAGAAAGTCCACTCATTTCACCTACTTTAAATAAGTGGAAGTTTTATATTTTCATATTTAACCTTCTACAACAAACATTTAGACCAGGGAACCTGGGGGCTCAATGCAACATATCGTTTTTTAGGTCCTTGGGTTCCATCTTTTGACTGTATCCATGCTACACAGAATAAATCCTTTTGTTCTGTGAAGCTTAGATTCAGTGAAAGGGCCACACTTGAGGACCACAGGGTGACATGTGGCTTCAAGATCACATATTCCCTACCCCGATTTAGACTTCATTGATTTGAAAACCCAGCTTAGTAGCAGATTCACATGTTTGTATGTTGTGTGTACATATGCATAAATATGTAAAAATTCAAGGGAATTGGAAAATTTCAATGTGTAATCCAATAAAATTTTAATCACAAAAAGTTTTAGCGATGTGAGCTCAGGGGAGCAATTGTTGAAGGATAGCTAATTCTCCTTAGTCACTACTATGACCTTGGATGAACTATTCGCCTTTTCAGATTATTAGTTTTCATTCCTTAAAATATGGAGTGCTGTCTGGATGATCTTCATAGTATAATCAAGTTATATGTTTTATGATTTTAATAATAGTTTTTCTGGAATTAAATTCTTTTAAGGACATAAAACGTACACAGAATAACTAGAAAATGCAATAGACCTCTCTAGTGAATGATAGAGACAAAACAGTAATGACATGAGTCACTTAAAACTAATTTATAATTCTATTCTACCGAATGAAGTTTACCTGAAAAAATGCTTGTTCATCATTCCCTTGAAGAAAAGACTGAGTAGGTAGTGGAGACTCCTTTTGCTCACAGCTCCGTTGACTTATCAAGGTGTCTGCATAGTTGGGCTGAGGAAAGATCAACTGACTCTTCCGAGAATCCGTGGTGAGAGAAACCTCATGCGAATAGGTCTGAAGGAAAGCTCTCACTCCTTCTATTCCCAAAAACTGGGAGGAGGGGACTCCCCTGACATGGTCACCTGCAGACTGGACAACCTGCAGCAGCCACCACCTTCTCAGCCTGAGAGCCAGCAGAAGGACAATGAAGGCAAAGAACAAGCAGGAAACCACAGCCACAGCTATGACCAGGTAAAATGTGAGGAGAGAGTCATCCTGGGGATCAGGGGAGGCCTGGCTGCTGAGATCTGAGAGGATCTCAGGGATGCTGTCAGCCAGTGCCACAGTGACAGTGACAGTGGCAGAGAGAGGCGGCTCCCCATTGTCTGTCACTGCCACGATGAGATTCTGCTTGAGGGCATCTTTGTCCAGGAATGTGCGGACAGTCCTGATCTCCCCTGAGTGCAGGCCCATGGAGAAGAGCCCAGGCTCTGTGGCCTTGAGCAGGCGGTAGGACAGCCAGGCATTCTGTCCAGAGTCTGCATCCACTGCCACCACCTTGGTCACCAGGTAGCCTGGTTCTGCAGAGCGTGGGGCCAGCTCCACTCCACTGGAGCCATCTGTGGGGAAGGCTGGATACAGGATTTCTGGGGCATTGTCATTCTGATCCAGGATGAACAGAGTCAGGGAAACATTGGTGCTGAGAGGAGGGTCCCCTGAATCCCTGGCTGTCACTGTCAGCTGAAATTCCCGGAACTGTTCATAGTCAAAGGAGCAGAGAGCATAGAGGACACCAGTCTCCGAGTTGATGGAGACAATGGATGACAGTGGTGGTGCCTCTGAGGGCAGGGTGCTGTCCATGATGGAGTAGGTGACTAAGGCATTCTGCTCACTGTCTGGGTCACGGGCAGTCAAGGAATAGATGGAAGCTCCTCTGGGGTTGTTCTCCAGGATGTAGGCAGAGTAGGCTGCCTGACTGAAAGTGGGTGGGTTGTCATTGATGTCTGCCACATGCAAGAGGATGTGAGTGTCTGTAGACAGAGCTGGGCTCCCAAAGTCTACTGCTCTCACCGTGATGTTGTACTCAGACACCTGCTCCCTGTCCAGAGCCCTGTCAGTCACCAGTGAATGGTAGTTGTCCACCTTCTTTTCTAATTTAAAAGGCAGATCACCTGGAATGGAACACAGGACTCGACCATTTTCACCAGAGTCTCGATCATGCACATAGAAAAGAGCAATTACAGTCCCAGGGTGAGCATTTTCAGGGATTGAGTTGGTGACAGAAGTGACAGTGACTTCTGGGACATTGTCATTCACGTCTAGAACTGTGATGTGAATTTTAGCTCTGCTTCTGAGGCCAAGGCCATCTTTAGCCTCTGCTTCTACTTCATGGAATTCAGCATCTTCATAATCTAGATTTTGTAAGGTTGATAATTCTCCTGTCAGAGAATTCAGTTGGAATATTTGGGAGGTTTTCCCAGGAATTTTCACTAGAAAGTACCTCACCTGAGAATTGATCCCTTCATCTGCATCAGTGGCGTTCACTGTGAGCAGCACTATCCCCTGGGGCACATTCTCAGGAACATTGACAGTATACACAGGTTGAGTAAATACTGGGGCATTGTCATTGGCATCCAGGACGGTCACTCGGATTCTAGTAGTGCCAGAACGGACTGGTTCTCCTCCATCGTAGGCTGTGAGCACAAGGTGGTGAACAGGCTCCTCCTCCCGATCAAGGGTTCGCTCTAGCACCAGCTGTGGGTATTTGGCCGTATCAGCTCGACTCTGCACTCTCAGGGAGAAGAGATGATTGGGGTTCAGTTCATAGTCCTGTAGAGAATTCACTCCCACATCTGGATCATATGCACTTTCCAGGAGATGCTGGGATCCTGGAGATGTGGTTTCACTGATTTTTAATTCTAACTCCTCTGCTAAAAACCGAGGGGCGTTATCATTAATGTCGGTGATTTCCACCTCCACTGAATAGATTTTCAGCTTATTCTCAACAAGAACATTAAAATTCAGCAGACACAGAGCGCTCTGGGCACAGAGCTCTTCCCTGTCTACTCTGTCCGCGATGACTAAGCTGCCGCTTCTGACGTTGAGAGCGAAATAAGCTTTCTTACCTTTGGAGACAATACGAGCCCCTCGCTCTGACAGTTCCCTTGGCTCCAGCCCCAAGTCCTTAGCGATGTCGCCCACAAAAGAACCCTTCTCCATCTCCTCGGGAACCGAGTAGCTTATCTGGGCAGCGCTGATCTCCCACAGCATCCCCAGGAGAAAACAAAGCAGCAGTTGCCGTATGCAGCCTCTATCATTTTGCTCAGCGGCCATTGTTTTCTTTAGAATTGTTCTCCTTATTCTGCATCCGAGTCTGGGTTAGCTCTTGGATTATCTGTTTCCCCCTGTAGTATGTGTCCAGAACGTAAGCCTGGAACATTTAGGATTAGAGGACTTACTTTCTCTCAATCCTGAAGCGTGTGTGTTCGGTTTCCCAGAGCTTTGTGTCCCAGCACCGGGAAAGATTAGGCTTCTCCTTATTGAATTTCTCTTGGTGATTGGACAGCGGCGCCCAGAGGCTAAGTCAACTATTGCACTCGATTTGTGACTTTAGACCAGTAAAATGTATGAAATGTCATTAAGAAAGAAATTGAATCTGAGGGATTTGAGATGAAAAATGGTATTCATCATGTTCAGTGAAGGCGTCTGAATGCAGGACAAAATAAATATTTTCTTTTCTTTCTTTTTCTTATTTTTTTTTCCAAATTTCCCTCCCACTCCACCCCCCGAAATGTGACTAATATGAAAATACTTTTACCTGGGGATATGTATAACTTATATTACATTGCTTACTTTCTGGAGAAGGAAAAAGGGAGTAATGTATAGAATTTGCAACTCAATAAAATTAAAAAATGAATGCTAGTAATTGTTTTCATATGTAATTGGAGAAAAGAAAATATTAAATAAAAAAAGAAATTGAAGTCACCAAGTTGAGTTACCTTAGATCAGGGTGACCTTGATTCCATATATGTGGTCTTTTAGGTCCTTGAGTAAGACCCTCTCACTGAATCCAAGTATTAGAAAACAAATCCTTTTTTCAAAGGGATTTGTTCTGTTAAGTTTGAATTCAGTGAAAGGGCCATATTTCAGTGCCTAGAAGGCCACATGGGACCTCGAGGCTGCAAGTTCTCTACCCTTGCTGCAGATCATAGTTTCATAGGATTGTAAGTTTAATGTTGGTTGAGATCTTCTAGGCAAACTTGTACAATTCCTTTTTGGTCAATAGTGTTAAAATGTCATTGAAAAATGTCAATGTTTAGAATGTTTTTATTGTCAGGTGTTGTAACCTTTACCTTCAATTATTCAGGCAAAACAAATTGAAACACACACAGATTAAAATGTTGTATACATTTTATAGAAAGGAAAGATTATTTTTGGTTCATTATTTGCTTTTCACACTACCAAAAAGTAAATTTATTGACATATTTCTTAATATCAGTGTATTTGTGTATATTTGTCCATGTATCTTTCCATAAGCACTTTTCTCAATCTCTCTCTCTCTCTCTCTCTCTCTCTCTCTCTCTCTCTCTCTCTCTCTCTCTCTCTCTCTCATATATATATATTCTTTAGGCTACATTTTGACATGATACTAATTTGTCCATGATAATAAATTGTTAATTTTTGGATTCTGTGTTAACTTTTTAATGTCCAGTCAGAGATTGAATATACTTTTATTACTGTAGCCTTGCAATTCAATAGAGGTCATCCTACTTAGTTAGTTATTACCATTTTTCAATGTTGTTTCAAAGCAAATCCTACAAGATATGATGACTGTAATCTTGGAATTAGGTCTAACTCACTGGAGTATGAAGTTCATGATGTCACCAAGCTCTTTAATGTAACCTATATTCTTCCATGTTAAGTAGACAAATTGGAATGTAATTGTTTTTTAGAAATGAGAAAAAACAAAAGCAATACTGACTATAATGTCAAAACAATTGAACATGGAAATGTTCTTCAGTACCTAAAAGACATGATATTTCTAAAGAAATAAGGGAATGAATCTTTTCATATCTATCTAGGCTGGTCCTCACATGGTAGAAATGGAAACACAACCTATCTAATGGAATAGAGTGATGGCCTCCTGAGAATGTGTAAGATATGAAAATGTATGATATTATTACTTAAATGTCCAATTCCTGCTCACAGGAGAATAACGTCTTCGTGGGCTGATGAGATCAGAACTGAATTAGGGCGGTACACAATAACTGTAACTTTACAGACACAAATCTCCCAAGTTAACAGTCAGTGAGATGGATATTTAGAAAGTTTTAAGAGGAAAGAGCATATTGAAAATTAAATGGAAGAGAATGAGTGTGACTGTACTTGCTGTACCTTGTACTAATGCATGAAATCCAGTCATACTATACGTATCCCAATATCCAGCAAGAATTTGTAAAAACACAAAAGGACAAGATAATTCACATATTTCACCTTCTATAAAGAACTGGAGGTTATATGTCAATTTATTTCAACTACTGCAACAAACATTTACACTATGTATTCCTTTGAAGACTCATTTTAGTAGCAGCAGCTTCCTTCATATATGTATACATATAGACAAATATGTACATGTGAATGTATATAAATACACACAATACAGTTTTAAAAACCACTGGGTGCTTAAGAGAGTGAGTCAGTAAAGTAATAAATGTTAAATCTCAAAGAGGGTCATAGATGTGAGACTAGTGGAACAAGTGTTAAAAGAAAGCCAGGACTGTGACCCTGGGAAAATAATTTAAGCTTACTGGGTTTCAGTTTTCATGCCTTGGGTTTGAATGGATGATGTCCACAATACCTTCAAGTTCTACTCTTATTGTACTTAATAAAAGTATTACGGGTATTGAGCTATTCTCAGAGGACATAGTGATAGCCAGAATGACTCGAAAATGCCGTAGAGACAAAAGAGTAATGACACGAATCGCTGAAAATTAATTCGTAACTCTATTCTACACAGTAAAGTTTACCTGGAAAAATGCTTGTTCATCGTTTCCTTGAAGTAAAGACTGAGTAGGTAGTGGAGACTCCTTTTGCTCACAGCTCTGTTGACTTATCAAGGTGTCTGCATAGTTGGGCTGAGGAAAGATCAACTGACTCTTCCGAGAATCCGTGGTGAGAGAAACCTCATGCGAATAGGTCTGAAGGAAAGCTCTCACTCCTTCTATTCCCAAAAACTGGGAGGAGGGGACTCCCCTGACATGGTCACCTGCAGACTGGACAACCTGCAGCAGCCACCACCTTCTCAGCCTGAGAGCCAGCAGAAGGACAATGAAGGCAAAGAACAAGCAGGAAACCACAGCCACAGCTATGACCAGGTAAAATGTGAGGAGAGAGTCATCCTGGGGATCAGGGGAGGCCTGGCTGCTGAGATCTGAGAGGATCTCAGGGATGCTGTCAGCCAGTGCCACAGTGACAGTGACAGTGGCAGAGAGAGGCGGCTCCCCATTGTCTGTCACTGCCACGATGAGATTCTGCTTGAGGGCATCTTTGTCCAGGAATGTGCGGACAGTCCTGATCTCCCCTGAGTGCAGGCCCATGGAGAAGAGCCCAGGCTCTGTGGCCTTGAGCAGGCGGTAGGACAGCCAGGCATTCTGTCCAGAGTCTGCATCCACTGCCACCACCTTGGTCACCAGGTAGCCTGGTTCTGCAGAGCGTGGGGCCAGCTCCACTCCACTGGAGCCATCTGTGGGGAAGGCTGGATACAGGATTTCTGGGGCATTGTCATTCTGATCCAGGATGAACAGAGTCAGGGAAACATTGGTGCTGAGAGGAGGGTCCCCTGAATCCCTGGCTGTCACTGTCAGCTGAAATTCCCGGAACTGTTCATAGTCAAAGGAGCAGAGAGCATAGAGGACACCAGTCTCCGAGTTGATGGAGACAATGGATGACAGTGGTGGTGCCTCTGAGGGCAGGGTGCTGTCCATGATGGAGTAGGTGACTAAGGCATTCTGCTCACTGTCTGGGTCACGGGCAGTCAAGGAATAGATGGAAGCTCCTCTGGGGTTGTTCTCCAGGATGTAGGCAGAGTAGGCTGCCTGACTGAAAGTGGGTGGGTTGTCATTGATGTCTGCCACATGCAAGAGGATGTGAGTGTCTGTAGACAGAGCTGGGCTCCCAAAGTCTACTGCTCTCACCGTGATGTTGTACTCAGACACCTGCTCCCTGTCCAGAGCCCTGTCAGTCACCAGTGAATGGTAGTTGTCCACCTTCTTTTCTAATTTAAAAGGCAGATCACCTGGAATGGAACACAGGACTCGACCATTTTCACCAGAATCTTGATCATGGACATAGAAAAGAGCAATTACAGTCCCAGGGTGAGCATTTTCAGGGATTGAGTTGGTGACAGAGGTGATAGTGATTTCTGGGACATTGTCATTCATGTCTAGAACTATGACATGAATTTTTGCTCTGCCTTTGAGGCCAAGGCCATCAATTGCCTCTGTTTGTATCATATAAAATTCTGCAGTTTCGTAATCTAGATTTTGTAAGGTTGATAATTCTCCAGTCACAGAATTCAGTTGGAACATTTGAGAGGTCTCCCCAGGTACTTTTACTTGAAAGTATCTCACCTGAGAGTTGATTCCTTCATCTGCGTCAGTGGCATTCACTGTGAGCAAAACCGTTCCTTGTGGCACATTCTCAGGAACATGGACAGTATACACAGGCTGAGTAAACACTGGGGCATTGTCATTTACATCCAGGACAGTCACTCGGATTCTAGCAGTTCCAGAACGGACTGGTTCTCCTCCATCCCAGGCTGTGAGCACGAGATGGAGATTAGGTTCCTTCTCTCGATCCAGGACCTGTTCTAGCACCAGCTCTGGATACTTCACCCCATCATCTCCACTTTGCACTCTCAGGGAGAAATGATGATTGGGACTCAGCTCATATCCCTGGAGAGAATTCACTCCCACATCCCCGTCATATGCACTTTCCAGGAGATGCCGGGATCCTGGAGATGTGGTTTCACTGATTTTTAGTTCTAACTCTTCTGCTAGAAAGTGAGGGGCGTTATCATTAATGTCGGTGATTTCCACCTCCACTGAATAGATTTTCAGCTTATTCTCAACAAGAACATTAAAATTCAGCAGACACAGAGAGCTCTGGGCACAGAGCTCTTCCCTGTCTACTCTGTCCGCGATGACTAAGCTGCCGCTTCTGACGTTGAGAGCGAAATAAGCTTTCTTACCTTTGGAGACAATACGAGCCCCTCGCTCTGACAGTTCCCTTGGCTCCAGCCCCAAGTCCTTAGCGATGTCGCCCACAAAAGAACCCTTCTCCATCTCCTCGGGAACCGAGTAGCGTATCTGGGCAGCGCTGATCTCCCACAGCATCCCCAGGAGAAAACAAAGCAGCAGTTGCCGTATGCAGCCTCTATCATTTTGCTCAGCGGCCATTGTTTTCTTTAGAATTGTTCTCCTTATTCTGCATCCGAGTCTGGGTTAGCTCTTGGATTATCTGTTTCCCCCTGTAGTATGTGTCCAGAACGTAAGCTTGGAGCGTTTAGGATTAGAAGATTTACTTCCTGGCAATCCTGAAGCGAGTGTGTTCGGTATCCCAGAGCTTTGTGCCCCCGAACCCGGAAGGATTAGACTTGTCCTCTCTCCTAATTTCTCTTCGCGATTGGTGGACAGCGGCGCCCAGAGGCTACATCAATTATTGCACGCTTTCTGAAACACTAAATACTTAGAGTTGCGTAACTTACGAAATGTCATTTAAAAAAAAAATGGATGTTAGCACGTTGGAGTTATCTGAGATAATAGCTTCATAGAATCACTGGTTTATTGGTAGTTGGAACCTTCCAGATAATCTTGTACACATTCATTTAGGTCAATAGTGTTAAAATAACTTTTTTTTTTTAAAGTCAACCTTTAGAATGCTCTTATTTTCAGATTCTGTAAGCTTCAACTTCATTATTCAGGCTAAACAAATTATAACTTACACAGATGCTAGCGTTCCATGAGTTCTATAGAACAGAAAGGCTTGTTTTCTGTTCATTCTGTACCCTTCAGAGCATAAAATAGTAAACAGATTGACACTCTTTATTTCAGTATATTTATCCATATGTTCATTTTTTCTCGGTCAGTCTGAGTATATTATCTATTCTTCAGACTACATTTTGACGTAGTACTAATTTATCAATGAAATAGATTGCTACCTTTTGAATTATTTATTAACTTTCTAAATACAATCAGGGATTGGATGTATTCTATAATTGTGGACTTGGAGTTTTATAGCCGTCGCACAGTTAAAGTTAATTGCTACCATTATTTTATGTTCTCCCAAACAAAATAAGGCAAAACATGTTGACTGTAACCTTGTTATTATCCATTGACTCTAACCCCTTTGGAGTATGAAGTTTCTGATGCCCACAAATAATTAAAAGCAACTTTTGTTCTTCCGTGTCAAGATGAAAAATTGAAATGTAATTTTTTTTACACATGAAAAAGAAATCAAAAGCATGTTGACTATTATGAATAATTCAAGGGGGAATTTGGCTATTTGAATCTGTAATTCATTAAGATTTTAATCACAAAATAGGCTATGGATGTGAGCTCAATGGAGCGATTTGTAAAGTAGAGCTTACTCACTTTATTACTACTATCACCTTCGGTTAATTATTTGACCTTTATGGGCATTAGTTTCCATTCCTTAAAATTTAGGGTACTGTCTGGAAGGTCTCCATAGCATCTTCAAATTCTATATTGTAGGATGCTAATATTACTTTTACTGGAGGCACATTCTTCTAAGATCATAAATTCATAACCACAATAGTTAGAAAACGCAACAGACCTTTCTGGTGAACAGTAAAGAAAAAAATAATAACATGATTCACAGAAAATTAATTCGTAACTCTATTCTACAGAATAAAGTTTACCTGGAAAAATGCTTGTTCATCATTCCCTTGAAGAAAAGACTGAGTAGGTAGTGGAGACTCCTTTTGCTCACAGCTCCGTTGACTTATCAAGGTGTCTGCATAGTTAGGCTGAGGAAAGATCAACTGACTCTTCCGAGAATCCGTGGTGAGAGAAACCTCATGCGAATAGGTCTGAAGGAAAGCTCTCACTCCTTCTATTCCCAAAAACTGGGAGGAGGGGACTCCCCTGACATGGTCACCTGCAGACTGGACAACCTGCAGCAGCCACCACCTTCTCAGCCTGAGAGCCAGCAGAAGGACAATGAAGGCAAAGAACAAGCAGGAAACCACAGCCACAGCTATGACCAGGTAAAATGTGAGGAGAGAGTCATCCTGGGGATCAGGGGAGGCCTGGCTGCTGAGATCTGAGAGGATCTCAGGGATGCTGTCAGCCAGTGCCACAGTGACAGTGACAGTGGCAGAGAGAGGCGGCTCCCCATTGTCTGTCACTGCCACGATGAGATTCTGCTTGAGGGCATCTTTGTCCAGGAATGTGCGGACAGTCCTGATCTCCCCTGAGTGCAGGCCCATGGAGAAGAGCCCAGGCTCTGTGGCCTTGAGCAGGCGGTAGGACAGCCAGGCATTCTGTCCAGAGTCTGCATCCACTGCCACCACCTTGGTCACCAGGTAGCCTGGTTCTGCAGAGCGTGGGGCCAGCTCCACTCCACTGGAGCCATCTGTGGGGAAGGCTGGATACAGGATTTCTGGGGCATTGTCATTCTGATCCAGGATGAACAGAGTCAGGGAAACATTGGTGCTGAGAGGAGGGTCCCCTGAATCCCTGGCTGTCACTGTCAGCTGAAATTCCCGGAACTGTTCATAGTCAAAGGAGCAGAGAGCATAGAGGACACCAGTCTCCGAGTTGATGGAGACAATGGATGACAGTGGTGGTGCCTCTGAGGGCAGGGTGCTGTCCATGATGGAGTAGGTGACTAAGGCATTCTGCTCACTGTCTGGGTCACGGGCAGTCAAGGAATAGATGGAAGCTCCTCTGGGGTTGTTCTCCAGGATGTAGGCAGAGTAGGCTGCTTGACTGAAAGTGGGTGGGTTGTCATTGATGTCTGCCACATGCAAGAGGATGTGAGTGTCTGTAGACAGAGCTGGGCTCCCAAAGTCTACTGCTCTCACCGTGATGTTATACTCAGACACCTGCTCCCTGTCCAGAGCCCTGTCAGTCACCAGTGAATGGTAGTTGTCCACCTTCTTTTCTAATTTAAAAGGCAGATCACCTGGGATGGAACACAGGACTTGACCATTTTCACCAGAGTCTCGATCATGTACCTGGAACAGGGAAATTGTGGTCCCAGGGTGAGCATTTTCAGGGATTGAGTTGGTGACAGAGGTGACAGTGACTTCTGGGACATTGTCATTCACGTCTAGAACTGTGATGTGAATTTTAGCTCTGCTTCTGAGGCCAAGGCCATCTTTAGCCTCTGCTTCTACTTCATGGAATTCAGCATCTTCATAATCTAGATTTTGTAAGGTTGATAATTCTCCAGTCACAGAATTCAATTGGAACATTTGGGAGGTTTTCCCAGGTATTTTCACTAGAAAGTACCTCACCTGAGAATTGATTCCTTCATCTGCATCAGTGGCATTCACTGTGAGCAAAACTGTTCCTTGTGGCACATTCTCAGGAACATTGACAGTATACACAGGCAGAGTAAACAGTGGGGCATTGTCATTTACATCCAGGACGGTCACTCGGATTCTAGCAGTTCCAGAACGGACTGGTTCTCCTCCATCCCATCCTGTGAGCATAAGGTGATGAACAGGCTCCTCCTCCCGGTCCAAGGCCCTCTCTAATACCAGTTCTGGGTACTTGACTCCTCCAGCTCTACTTTGCACTCTCAGCGAGAAGTGGTCACTGGGGCTCAGCTCATAGCTCTGGAGAGAATTCACTCCCACGTCTGGATCATATGCACTTTCCAGGAGATGCTGGGTTCCTGGAGCTGTGAGTTCACTGATTTTTAGTTCTAGCTCCTCTGCTAAAAACCGAGGGGCATTATCATTAATGTCGGTGATTTCCACCTCCACTGAATAGATTTTCAGTTTATCTTCAACCAGAACATTAAAATAGAGAAGGCACTGGGGGCTCTGTGCACAAAGTTCTTCCCTGTCTATTCTGTCCGCGATCACTAAACTGCCGATTCTGACATTGAGAGAGAAATGTTGCTTCTTACCTCTGGACACAATGCGAACCCCTCGCTCTGACAGTTCCCTTGGCTCCAGCCCCATGTCCTTGGCGATGTCGCCCACAAAAGATCCCTTTTCCATCTCCTCGGGAACCGAGTAGCGGATCTGGGCAGAGCTGATCTCCCACAGCGTCCCCAGAAGAGAACAAAACAGGAGTCGCCGCATGCAGTCTCTGTGTTTTTGCTCACCGATCATTATTTCCTTTTGAAATGTTCCCCTTATTCTGCAGCCGAGTTTGGGTTAGCACTTGGATTCTCGGTTTCCCCCTGTAGTATATGTCCAGAACCTAAGTCTGAAGTACGTAGGGTTAGGAGGCTTACTTTCTGTACATCCTGGAGGCTGTAGGTTTGATCTGCAACAGTTTTGTGCCCTAGCACCAGGAAAGATAGGCTGTTCCTCTCCCTGAATTTTTCTTTCTGATTGGGGGACAGCGGCGCCCAGAGGCTAAATCAATTATTGCACTTGTTCTGCCACAGAATTTTTGGACTGGTTCAATATGCGAATCGTCAATAAAAAAGAAATTGAATCTGAGGGATTTGTGATGAAAAATGCTGTCCATCTCCAGAGAAGGAACTTATGGCATCTGGATACAGATCAAAATACATTTTTTCCTTTGGTTTTCTTGTGTTTTCTTTTTCTTGTCTGTTTCCACTCCTAAACCACTCCCACACCACCACGTGACTAACATGGAAATGAGCTTTGCATGACTGTACTGTATAACTTATATTAAATTGCTAGCCTTCTCAATAAAGGGGAAAAAGAGGAGGGAGAAAATTTACAACTCAGAAAAGTTCTTAAAAAAGAATGTTAGCAATTGTTTTTACATGTGATTGGAGAAAAATCAACGTTAAAAAAAGAAAAAAGAAATTGAAGTTATAGAGTTGGAGTTACCATAGATCATAGCTTCAAAGGATCATAGATATAATGTTGCTTGAGACCTTTTAGGCAATCTTGTACAATTCCAGTTTGGCCAATGGTGTTAAAATGCCAATCTTTAGAATGTGTTTATTGTAAGGTTTTGTAACACTTACCTTCAATTACCCAAGCCAAACAAATTATAATTCACACCGATTATAATGTTGTGCAGATTTTATAGCATAGAAAAGATTACCTTCTGTTTGTTATGTACCTTTCAGCCCATAAAACAGTACATACATACATTGACCCTCTTAGTTTTAGTTTATCTGTGCATATTTACTCATATGTCTAGCCATGCACTTATTTCTTGGACCGCGAAAACACAAAGGGACAAGATAATCCACTTACTTAAACTTCTCTAAAGGAATGGACACTGTATGTGAGTATATTTTGGCTACTGTAACAAAGCTTTACACAGTGTTCTCATTTGAAGACTAATTTTAGCAGCGGCAGCAACAGCTTCCTTCATATATGCATACATGCAGATATAGGCCCATACAAATATATGGTTATATAAAATAAAAAATCCACTGAGTGCTTAAAAGAGTGAGTCTGAAAAATGTTAAATTTTAATCTCCAAGGCAGTCATTGTGCTTGCAAAGAAAAACCAGAGATTCACTCACACAAATTTCCCAAGTTAGAATTCAGTAACATAGAAACTGATAAAGTCTTAACAGGAAAGATTATCTCTATTGACTTTTTAATCAGAACAACTCTTAGGTACCATATCACACCTGTCAGATTGTCTAACATGACAAAACAGAAAAATTATAAATGCTGGAGAAGATGTGGGAAAATTGGAATACTAATGCATTATTGGTGGAGTTGTGAACTGATCCAACCACTTTGGGAAGCAATTTGGAACTATACCTAAAGTGCTATAAAAAATGTGCAAACCCTTAATCCCAAAGAGATCGTACAAGTGAGAAAAGGACCCACATGCACAAAAATATTTATAGCAGGTTTTTGTGGTGGCAAAGAGTTGGAAATTGAGAGGATATCGATCAATTGGGGAATGGCTGAACAAGTTATGGTATACAAATGTAATAGAATACTATTATGCTATAAGAAATGATGAATAGATGGGCTTCAGACAAACCAGGAAAGACTTATATGAATCGATGTTGAGTGAGGGGAGCAGAACCAGGAGAACATTTTACACAATTACAGCTACATTGTGCAATGACTAGTTTTGATAGACTTAGCTCTTCTCAGCAATGCAAGGTTCCAAGACAACTCCAAAAGGCTCAAGATGGAAAACGTTATCCACATACAGAGAAAGAATTAGAGAGTCTCATTGCAGATCAAAGCATACTATTTGCTTTCTCTCTTTTTTGTTTTGTTTTGTTTCTTCTTTCTCGTGGTTCATCCCATTGATTATAACTCCTCTTTAAAACATGTCTAATGTGAAAATATTTTTAATATAAATGTCTACGTAGAGCCTATGTCAGATTGCATGACATCTTGAGGAGGGGAGGGAAGAGAGGTGAAGAAAATTTAAAACTCAAAGGCTTGTGGAACTGTATATTGTAAACTAAAAATAAATCAATTTTTGAAAAGAGGTACAAAAATAGGAAAAATTACACTGAAATATTATGAAAATAAAAGTGTTTAACTTTACTTCTTCCATCTCCCTTTCATTCAGCATATATATATATGTATATGTATGTATGTGTGTGTGTGTGTATATATATACACACGCAATCCAGTCATACTACACACCTCAAAATCCAGCAAAATTAAAATATAGCAGGACAAGGCAATCCTCTAGTCTTACCTACTTCAAATACATGGAAACTTTATGTCTTTATATTTCAGCTGGAAACTTTATGTCTTTATATTTCAGCTACTACAACAAACCTTTAGACAAGTAGGGATGAGAAAATCAATTTTAGGGGCAGGTTCACATCTATGTATAGATGTGAACACAAATATATAGAAATGTGTGAATGCACACATGAATAGATAAGTAAAAATTCAAGGGAGAATTTGGCTATCCGAATTTGTAGTCCATTAAAATTTTAACCATATACATGATCTAGTTATTAAGACTGGAATTATAAACAAATTAGGGGAGCAAGGAATAGTATATTCGTTAGATTTATGGAGAATGGAGAAATTTATGACCAAACAAGAGATAGAGAACATTATGAAGTGTAAAATCGGTAATTTTAATTAAGTTAAATCGAGAAGTTTTTGCACAATCAAATCAAATCCAACCAAGGAGGGAAGCAGAAAACTGGGAAAGAATTTTTGCAAATAGTGTCTGTGATAAAGTCCTCATTTCTAAAATATATAAAGAAATAAGTCAAATGTACACGAATAGAGGTCATTCCTCAATTGATAAATGATCAAAGGATATGAACAGGAAGTTTTCAGAGGAAGAAATTAAAGCTATCTATAATCACAAGAAAAAATGCTCTAAATCACTATCGATTAGAGAGATACTAATCAAAATAACTCTGAGGTACCACATCACACCTATCAGATTGGTTAACATGACAAAACAGGAAGATGATACATGTTGGAGAAGATGTGGGAGAGTTTGAACACTAAAGGATTGTTGGTGGGGCTGCAAGCTAATCCAACCATTCTGGAGAGCAATTAGGAACCATACCTAAAGGGCAACAAAAATGTGCATACCCTTTGACCCAGCAATATCTCTTATAGAACTGTATCCCAAAGAAATCATAAAAATGGGAAAGGGCCCCACGTGTCCAAAAATATTTATAGCAGCTCTCTTTGTGGTGGTCAAGAACTGAAAATCAAGGGGATGCCCATGAATTGAGTAATGGCGGAACAAGTTGTGGTATATATAATGGAATACTATTGTGCTATAAGAAATGATGAACAGGAAAACTTCAGAGGCCTGGAAGGACTTATATGAATTGATGCTGAGTGAAAAAGAGCAGAATCAGGAGATCATTGTACAAAGCAACAACCACAGTATGTGAGGAATTTTTCTGATAGACTGAGCCCTTCACAGTGATGCCAGGACCTAAAACATTACCAAAGGATTCTTGAGGCAAAATGTCATACACATCCAGTGAAAGAACTTTGGAACTGAAACACAGAATGAAATAGAATATTTTCTCCTGTGTTTTCTTTGGTTTGGGTTTTTCTCATGGTTTCTCACATTCATTTTAATTCATCTATGCAACATGACTAATGTAAAAATGTATTTAATAAGAATGTACCTGTAGAACCCATAACAGATAGCATGCTGTCTCAGGGTGGGAGGGGGAGAAAATCTAAGACTTATGGAAGTGATTGTAAATAACTGAAAATAAATTAATAAAAAATAAAATTTAATCATAAAATGTTCTATGGATCTGAGCTCAGGGGAGCAATTCCTAAAGAAGGGCTTACTTGCCTTACTTGCTACTATGACCTTTGGTAAATTATTTGACTTTTCTAGGTGTTACTTTCCATTCCTCAAAACTTTGAGGGTTGTCTGAATGATATACACAGTACCTTCAAGATCCATACTGTATTATGTTAATACTTTTACTGAATTTAAATTCTTCTAAGACCATAAATTCATATGCAGAATAATCAGAAGTTGTGATAGACCTATCTAGTACAAGGTAGAGAAAGAAAGGTAATAACACAGGTTGCAGAAAACTGATTCTACAGAATTAAATTTACCTGGAAAACTGTTTTTTCATCTTTATCTTCAAGTAAAGACTGAGTAGGTAGTGGAGGCTCCTTTTGCTCACAGCTCTGTTGACTTATCAAGGTGTCTGCATAGTTGGGCTGAGGAAAGATCAACTGACTCTTCCGAGAATCCGTGGTGAGAGAAACCTCATGCGAATAGGTCTGAAGGAAAGCTCTCACTCCTTCTATTCCCAAAAACTGGGAGGAGGGGACTCCCCTGACATGGTCACCTGCAGACTGGACAACCTGCAGCAGCCACCACCTTCTCAGCCTGAGAGCCAGCAGAAGGACAATGAAGGCAAAGAACAAGCAGGAAACCACAGCCACAGCTATGACCAGGTAAAATGTGAGGAGAGAGTCATCCTGGGGATCAGGGGAGGCCTGGCTGCTGAGATCTGAGAGGATCTCAGGGATGCTGTCAGCCAGTGCCACAGTGACAGTGACAGTGGCAGAGAGAGGCGGCTCCCCATTGTCTGTCACTGCCACGATGAGATTCTGCTTGAGGGCATCTTTGTCCAGGAATGTGCGGACAGTCCTGATCTCCCCTGAGTGCAGGCCCATGGAGAAGAGCCCAGGCTCTGTGGCCTTGAGCAGGCGGTAGGACAGCCAGGCATTCTGTCCAGAGTCTGCATCCACTGCCACCACCTTGGTCACCAGGTAGCCTGGTTCTGCAGAGCGTGGGGCCAGCTCCACTCCACTGGAGCCATCTGTGGGGAAGGCTGGATACAGGATTTCTGGGGCATTGTCATTCTGATCCAGGATGAACAGAGTCAGGGAAACATTGGTGCTGAGAGGAGGGTCCCCTGAATCCCTGGCTGTCACTGTCAGCTGAAATTCCCGGAACTGTTCATAGTCAAAGGAGCAGAGAGCATAGAGGACACCAGTCTCCGAGTTGATGGAGACAATGGATGACAGTGGTGGTGCCTCTGAGGGCAGGGTGCTGTCCATGATGGAGTAGGTGACTAAGGCATTCTGCTCACTGTCTGGGTCATGGGCAGTCAAGGAATAGATGGAAGCTCCTCTGGGGTTGTTCTCCAGGATGTAGGCAGAGTAGGCTGCCTGACTGAAAGTGGGTGGGTTGTCATTGATGTCTGCCACATGCAAGAGGATGTGAGTGTCTGTAGACAGAGCTGGGCTCCCAAAGTCTACTGCTCTCACCGTGATGTTGTACTCAGACACCTGCTCCCTGTCCAGAGCCCTGTCAGTCACCAGTGAATGGTAGTTGTCCACCTTCTTTTCTAATTTAAAAGGCAGATCACCTAGGATGGAACACAGGACTCGACCATTTTCACCAGAATCTTGATCATGGACATAGAAAAGAGCAATTACAGTCCTAGATGGAGCGTTTTCAGGGACTGAGTTGGTGACAGAAGTGACAGTCACTTCTGGCACATTGTCATTCACATCTATAACTGTGACATGAATTTTAGCTCTACCCTTGAGACCAAGGCCATCTTTAGCCTCTACTTCCATCATGTAGAATTCTGTCTCTTCATAATCTAGATTTTTTAAGGTTGATAATTCTCCTGTCAGAGAATTCAGTTGGAATATTTGGGAGGTTTTCCCAGGTATTTTCACTTGAAAGTACCTCACCTGAGAATTGATTCCTTCATCTGCATCAGTGGCATTCACTGTGAGCAGTATTGTTCCCTGGGGCTCATTCTCAGGAACACTGACAGTATACACAGACTGGGTAAACACTGGGGCATTGTCATTGGCATCCAGGACAGTGACTCGGATTCTAGCAGTGCCAGAACGGACTGGTTCTCCTCCATCCCAGGCTGTGAGTAGGAGATGGAGATCACTTTTCTTTTCCCGGTCCAGTGCCTGCTCTAGCACCAACTCCGGGTACTTCACCCCATCATCTCTGCTTTGCACTCTCAGGGAGAAGTGATGGTTGGGGCTCAGCTCATAACCCTGGAGAGAATTCACTCCCACGTCTGGATCATATGCACTTTCCAGGCTACACTGGGTTCCCGGAGCTGTGAGTTCACTGATTTTTAGGTCTAGCTCTTCTGCTGAAAAATGAGGGGCATGATCATTAATGTCGGTTATTTCCACCTCCACTGAGTAGACTTTTAGTTTATCCTCAATGAGAACATTAAAATTCAGGAGGCACTGGTCACTCTGGGTGCAGAGTTCTTCCCTATCTATTCTGTCCGCGACGACTAAGCTGCCGCTTCTGACATTGAGAGCAAAATATTGATTCTTACCTTTGGAGACAATACGAGCCCCTCGCTCTGACAGTTTCCCCGGCTCCAGCCCCATGTCCTTGGCGATGTTGCCCACAAAAGATCCCTTTTCCATCTCCTCGGGAACCGAGTAGCG
This sequence comes from Bettongia penicillata ogilbyi, assembly GCA_023548195.1. Classification (NCBI taxonomy): domain Eukaryota; kingdom Metazoa; phylum Chordata; class Mammalia; order Diprotodontia; family Potoroidae; genus Bettongia; species Bettongia penicillata. Next base: position 4,083,404 of record JAJHZJ010000197.1, read on the forward strand.
GATCTGGGCAGTGCTGATCTCCCACAGCATCCCCAGGAGAAAACAAAGCAGGAGTCGCCGCATGCAGCCTCTGTGTTTTTGCTCAGCGACCATTGCTTCATTTAGGAAATGTTCTCGTTAATTCTGCAGCTGTATCCGGATAAGCTCTTGGATTCCCTGACAGGTAGTAGATTTGCTTGATAGTCAGTTTCCGGAATCTAAGTCCTTAGAATGCAGGGTTAGCGGGGTGAATTTCTGTGCTTCCTGGTCCTTTTGTGTTTGATTTTCTGGAGTCTTGTGCTCTAAGACTTGGAGGGATTAGACTGACTCTCTTCCCTCATTTCGGTTCCCGATTGGTGAACAGCGGCGCCCAGAGTCTAAATCAATTGTTGCACTCATTCTGAGACACTAATGGTGTATTGACTGGCATATTGGGTGAGATGTTGCTACAAAGAAAGCTATTTCATTTTTGGATTTGGAGGGACCTTAAGGAGGCCATTTATTCCAACAAGATCAACAATCTACATTTATGTCAATTTTTATAAAGTTTTTATGTTAATGCCTGTGATTATTACCTTCTTGGTCTATTGAGTTACCTAACTTCAAACTTACTCTTCAATGACATAGAAAATACATTGTGTAACTTTGCTATCAGGTCCTTTTGTTGTTAATTTTTATCTCTCATCCAATAATAAATACAAGATGTCCTCACTCTTACTCTTAATACCTATAGTTTTTATTTGCATTTTAATTGCTTCTGAATCTTCTACCTAGTTCAATATATCCGTATCTTTATATATCTATCTTTTCTTTCAGTACTTCAAGACATACTTTGGTATAGAATTAACTTTAACTTAGTAGAGACGTAGTCCCAATTTCAATTATGAATACAATTTCACAGTGCAGTTATTAATTAGCTTGAAGTACAACTGAATCTCTTTACCACTCTATATTTTGTTTCACCAAAGAGAATAACACACAGGCATAGCTCCATCCATATTAGATTAGTGAGTTGTTACACTCTACTGAGATAGGCATGATAAGATATGTGAGAGAAAATTTAGGAGCCTTTCGGTAAAGTAGAAAAAAAGATGAATCTGGTGTGGGAGAACTTGATTTTTTTCTGGGATTGTCCGCTTACAATATATGTGTTCTTTGACTAGTCTCCTGACTTCTCTGGATCTGTTTTTATTCATAAAAAATTATACTATATAAACTAAAGACCTTTAAATTATATATTTATGGCTCTAAGCCTTTGCTTAGTTCTTCAATGTAAAAAAATTGAAAGGGCAATCTTTTAGAAACAAGAAAGACCTTCAAGGAAATACTGTGTGTTACAACCAAACATCCGAATGTGAGAAAATATGCCAGTACTTCAAGTTAGATACTTGTGGTTCAAGATGTGGGGGACCTCTCCTCTAATATATTACAAACCGTCATACCACTTAGTTGGGGGTCTTTGTGGTCAACATTTTGATTACTTTACAGCTACCCTGATGATTAGTGTCTTATAATTTAGCTGGGCTAATATTTCAACCATTGATACGTGAATTTAAAGAAGACCCCATTTGAGTGTGTAAGTCTTTACAAGTCATCAGTATATTATTAATTTAAACAATCAGTTCCTGATAAAAGAAATAGCATTTTGGTCATTGTCTCTAGCAGACAATGATGGTAGTGTTAAAATGCAGTGATTCTCTGTGATTCACTGGCACATCAGTCCCAGAATAGGAACTTGAGAAATTTACATCTCTTTGTTTCATGGTCAGTAGAGCGATCATTTATAGATAAATAATGAGAATTGGTGAAGCAGTGTTGTCTACTGGATAAAGTTTGTATAAAACTCACAGAGAACTAGATTCAACTAGCCGCAGAAAGTACTCTGTATGTGACCTCAGAGTCATTTAATCTCTCCCTGCCTTGGGCAAAACTACAGATTCAGAGTAAGTGACAGCCTTCATCAATACATGGACTTCCCTCATTTGGAACACTCCACACTAATAAAATCCCAAGTCTGGCACAATAAAATAAAAGAAAAAAAATATTACAAATCAAAGTAAAGAAAGGATAATAACAAAAAAATCATATAGTGAAAGTCTACTTCCTAGACTTTATGGCCCTTCTTTCTTGTGACAATGAAAAACTGCAGAGACCAAACCACAGTAAGAATTTAAGAAAGTGTAACAGAACCAAACAATCCCCGCATTTCTACTTTTCTAAATAAAGAAGTCAACACAACTTAGGTCATTTTGTCGCATCTACAGCATCATATTTCTAGATTTTTGATTTGAAGATAAATCGTAGTAGGGATATCATTCACATATTTAGTAAAATGAATGCCTGAATATTTCTGTTTATTCTAATATATGTTAAAAATTTTATTCTAAATCAGCGTCCTTATACTATTGGGTCAGTCCTCTTAGGGAAGGTAGGATAGCTTCTTGAACAACTTTGGCCAAACCATTGAAATCCTCTGGGCATCAGTTCCCTATACCTTAAAAATTAAAAGATTTTGGATAATCTCCAAGGTATTTTCCAGTTCTAAATCTTATGATCTTACTTATTAGCATGTTTACTAGATTCAGATCCTTATTAAAGAAATTATATTTGTAGGCAGAATGACCATAACATGCAACTAATGTAAACAGTAGAGAGACAAATGTATTGATGAATTTCAAAATAGCTTGTAATTAAATTCTACAGAATTTTTTTTTTACCCGAAAAAATGTTCATCTTTAGCTTCAAGTAAAGATTGGGGAGGTAATGTTGATTTCTTGTAGCTTTGCCGACTTAAAAGAATGTCTGCATAACTGAGCTGGGGAAAGATCAACTGACTTTTCAGTTGTAAGTCAGTAGTAAGAGCAACTTCATGCCAATATGTTTGGAGAAAAGCTTGAACTCCATTAGTGTCAACAAATTGGGATGCAGGGCTGCCCAAGAAATGGGTATTGTATGACTCCAAGAGCTGAGATCTCCTCCATTGATGGAGTTTGACTGTCAGTAAGACAATGATAAAGGAAAAAAAGAGACAAGATACTGCAGCTATTGCTATGACCAAGTACAGTATGATGTTAGAGTCCCCTTGAATTCCAGGAGCTGCCTGGATATTGAGATTTGAGAGGATCTCAGGGATACTGTCAGCCAGTGCCATGGTGATACTGACAGTGGGAGAGAGAGAGAGGGCTCCCCATTTTCTGTCACTTACACTAAGAGATTCTTCTGGAGGGCATCTTTGTCCAGAAATGTGCAGACAGTCCTGATCACCCCTGAGTGCAGGCCCACAGAAAAAAGCCCAGGCTCTGTGACCTCGATCCAGCGGTAAGACAGCCAGGTATTCTGTCCAGAGTCTGCATCCACTGCCACTATCTTGGTCACCAGGTAGCCTGGCTCTGTAGAACATGGGGCCAGCTCCACTCTATTGGAACCATCCATGCGGAAGGCTGGGTACAGGATTTTAGGAATGTTGTCATTTTGGTCCAGAATGAACAGAGTCAGGGTCATGGTGGTGCTTAGGAGAGGGTCCCTAGAATCTCTGGCTGTCACTCTCAGCTGTAGCTCCCTAAATTTTCCACAGTCAAAGGAACACAGAGCACAGAGTATGCCTGTCTCAGAATTAATGAAGGCATAGTAAGAAAGAGATGCCTCCTGGAAAGTGTCCTCCACAACGGAGTGAGGGACTTGGGCATTATCCTCCAGATCGGGATCCAAGGCAGTCAGTGAATAAATAGAGACTCCTCTAGGATTATTCTCTTGGCTGTAGATAGAGTAAGATGACTGACTGAAAGTGGGCTAGTTGTCACTGATGTCAACTATATTAAGTGAAAGGATAAGTCGATAGCGGTGGAGTCTATGACTGTCACTGTGAAGTTGTACATGGAGACTTGCTCCCTGTTCAAAGCCATGTCTATATGCAAACTGCAATAATTATCAATTGTTTTTTCCTAATTTAAAGGACAGATTCTCTGGAATGGAGCACGTGACACGACCATTCTCTCCAGAATCTGGGTCGTGCACATTAAAAAGGGAAATCACAGTCCCTGGGAGAGAATTTTCTGGAACTGAGCTGATGAAAGAATTGATGGTCACTTCTGGGGCATTGCCATTTATGTCCAGAGCTGTGATCAGGACCTTAGCATTGGCCATTAACTCAGCTCCATGTTGTGCTTGAATCTCCATTTCATAAAACTCTAATTCTTCAAAATTTAAGGATATTTGATTTCTTATTTTCCCTCCATGAGAGTCCAAGTAGAATTTGGGCTGCTTTACTTTCGATGTTCCTAAAAGAATAGATCATGTCCTCATTGACGCCTTCATCTGGGTGGGTGGCTTTTTACCGTTAGCAGGCACATTCCCACAGGCACGCTCTTGGGAACACTCACGCTGTATACGGACCGAGTAAACAGTGGCGCGTCGTCACTGAAATCAAGAACAGGCACATGAATATGCACGGTGCCAGAGCGGACCGGATCTCCTCCCATCTGAGGCTGTGAAGGTGAGGTGAACAGGCTCCACCTCGCGGTCTAGGGCCCGCTCCAGCACCAGTTCCGGGTACTTGGTTTCGTGTGTCGCTCTCTGCACATGCAGAGAGAAGTGACAGTTCGGGCTCAGTTGGTAGCTCTGGAATGAGTTCACACTCACATCTGTGTCTCGTGCAGAAGACAGCGGGTATCTAGCTCCTGGAGTGATTTTTTCATTAATTTTGAAGTCCAGGTCCACTGACCCAAAATAAGGAGTGTAGTTATTAATGTCTAATATTTCTACTTCTATAGGGTAAAGTTGAACTTATCCTCAATCAGAACATTGAAATTCAACAGACACTGGGAACTCTGAGTACAAAGCTCCTTCCTGTCTATTCTGTCCATGGTCACTAAGCTGTGGCCTCTAACATTCAGAGCGAAATGCTGCTTCTTACCTCTGGAAACGATTCGAGTTCCGAGCTCCCACAGTTCCTGAGGCTCTAGCTCCAGATCTTTGGCAATATCACTCATGAAAGAGCCTTTCTCCATCTCCTCAGGTACCGAGTAGAGGATCTGGGCAGCCCAGTCCTTCCACAGAGCTCCCAAGAGAAATCAAAGCAAGACTGACTCTCTGCAATCCCGCTGCCTGTTCCCAGCAGCCATTGCTATCTCTCTGCCGAATTGTTTTTCTTTTCCCACTCTTTGTGTCTGAATTCAGTTCTTGGATCATCTATGTCTGGTGGAGTATCCGCAGTTAAATTTAGAGTACTCATATGCTAAATTTTTGCGCGTTCCTGGTCTAGGTATCTCATCTGAAGGCTCTTTGTGTACTGCCGCTCCTCTAATTTCTCTCCCAGATTGGTGAACAGCAACACGCAGAGTCCCAAGCAATTACTCCAGGATTTTTGAGAAGATGAAATAAATTTTCCCTATTCACTGTTTGCCTTCCTAATCATTTCCTAGGTCTTCTTTTCACATTCTGTCATTCCCTATGAGAATCCCAGATGAACCAAAATAATAATTTCATTGTTTCAAGTCATAACAATTATGACGTTCTCAAGAAGGTCGATACAAATAAAAAAAAAAAAGCCTATCTATTCGGTACGTTAAGTTTTATTTATTTATATTTTGTGTGGCCAAAGTCCAGATATCTGACAAAATTTAAAATGAATTTGTTACTTTTCCTTTCTAGAAGTGTAGTTTAGAAGGCACTCCCAAGGAGGCAGCCTCTTGATACACTGGAGAGTCTACTGGCAGGGAGTTAGAAGATGTGGTTTGAAATATCTTAGTTCTCCTGCTCCTTACCTGTATGACCTTGGTCAACGTTTTTCGACCTTTCTGGGTCTTCAGTATGTGGTCTGTAAAGTGAGGAGGCTGGGATAGATAGCTTCTAGTGTCCCTTCAATTCTAAATCTTTTTTAAAAAGACTTTTTGTTCATGTCTTTCATTTTACAGATGAGGAAACTGAAGCCTAGGAAAGTTGAGTGAATTTCCTAAGCTTGCACAGGTAGCTACTGATAAAAACAAGTGTACGTGTATTATTGTTAGCAAGGTAGCCTCAACGTTACTCTTAGCATTTGTTTTTAATCTTGCTACTGTTTGATTTTCTTTTCTTTATATAGTTTATAGTTTCTCTTTCTCTTGTGCTTTTTCATTATATTACTTCATATGTCTTCCCATATTTCTTTGTCTTCCTATTTGCCATCTTATATATCTCATTTCTTCTTAAAGTAACTTTTCAAGATTTTAGCAGTTTGATAAAGCAAATAAATAAAGAGTAGTAAATATTTTCTCTGGAGCACTCTTCACTCCAATAGTTATCATTTCTCTTTCTGTCATCTTTGACAGTTTGATGAGTGGGATATGGAATCTTGGAGTTGCTTTAATTTTTATTTCTGTAAATCACAGTAATTAAGAGCATTTTTCATATGACCATATTCTTGGGTTTCTTCCTTTGAAAACTAGCTGTTCATATCCATAGTCCATTTATCAATTGGAGAATGTTGCTTTTTTCCCCCTAAATTTGAATCAGTTCCTTAGATATCTTGGAAATAAGATCATCACAGATATTTAATTCAAATGCTTTTCTTGATTAATTGCTTCCCTTTTAATCTTTGCTTTATTAAGTTTATTTGTCAAACCCTTTTTAATTTTATGTAATCAAAATTATCCATTTTATCTTCTGCGATCTTCTCTATTCCTTGTTGGATCATGAACTTTTCTCCTATCTGTAGATCTGACGATGAAATTATGCTATTACAGAGACGTGATGAATTTAGACTTCAGAATGAAACACACACATGTACACATGTGTTCGTACTCACACACACACGCAGATACTGAGAGAATTTGTTACATTTCTTTTTCTTTCCTTTTTTTCTTTTCTTTTCTTTTTCAATAGAGTGAGGGATGCAAGGGAAAGAAAATAGATTTTTTAAATAGGGAGGTGAGGGACATTAAAATGTGAAATGTTGCATGTGCTTTCAGATGAGGTCATTGTATTGTTAGTTTTACTTATTTTTTTTCTTTGATACAAGAGACCTGTTTTGGAGATGAAAATAATATGTAAATATTTGTAGTGTAAAAACATCAATGAGGCTGGAACAAAACCTTCTGACTCTATTACCTAGTGACATGGCATAAAATATAAAATATACTAATTCTTGCACTATTTTCATGTCTGACAAAACCCAAAGTTACAGTACTTTGTGCATTTGCAGCTTGCAAAGACACTAAGAGAGGATAAAAAATAAAAAGGCAACCACAGAAATACCTTAGGGTAAAGGTAACTGGTATCCAGGTCTATGTATCTAGGGGGATAAAAATTCTGAAGATAAGTTTTTAAAATGTATTCAATCAATATTTCTTTTCAAAAAATATTTACTATAAAAAGATATAATAGGAGCTAATGTTTCCAGGCGTGTCAATTTCTCATAGCCCAATTTTAATTTTAGAATTATGAGGTATTTGACTCATCTCTCCACTACACAAAACCAATATTTTACTGAAGTGAGCTATTTTATGTGCTAAGACATTTTATAGAAGATGAAGAGAGTCTACATCCCTGGATGGAAGAACCTGTTAATCAAAGGGAGGTCATACAGCTGGAGATAAAATTGTACTCGTATAGAAAGAATTCATTCATTCACTGATTCATTCATTAAATACTATGTCTAATAATTATGTTAGATGTTGGAAGAGATGCAAAGATAAACAACCTGGTTTCAAACAAAACTATGAGGCCATTTCACTTTCCTCATCTGCAAAGTGAAGGAGTTGGACTAGATGTAATTTAATCTGAGTTCAGAATAGGAGTAATTAATTTCCTAGACAATTTATCCAAATAGGTTCCCTGATATACCCTCATGGATACATACTTCTTTGTTATTATTTTTTTCTAGTTTTATAAAAATAGCTTTTTTTCAGTGGTTTGATTGTTATGGCATTGAGTAAGTAAATTAATTTAGACAGAATTGTCATTTCTGTTATATAGGTTCAACCTACCCTGAGCAATTGATAATTTTTTCCAGTTGTTTAGATCTAACATATGAATGCATACTTCAATACATACTTTACAACTGCTTTCCTTTGTCAGAAGCCTTCTTACGAATCTCTCCCTTTTCAGGTTTGTCCTTTCCTATTAATGAGCATAATAGCTTATCCTGGAGCTGAATGAGTAATGATTACCAGTCTTTACCAGTTCAAGGGAAATAGTCTTTACCAATTAGAGAACATGGAAACTTGTGACAGTAATAGAAGGAAGATGTGGCATCTGAGTAAATTAGCATTGCAGAGACTTTTGATACAAATTTGACCTAAAGCCTTGCAACAAACTTAGAAATCTGACTCTTAAAGTTTAAGATGAGTTGCAAATTGTTCTACTCAATTGCAGGGACAAAAGGGAGATTAAATTAAATAGCGATCAGGAAATAAGAAATGATGAAAGTGATTTTTCAAATATAACTAGAAAGACTTGTATGAATTGATACAGTGAAGTGAACAGAACCAGGAGAACAATTCAAACGATAAGGTTGTATTTGTCCTTCGTTCTCAAAGAGGACCATGACATCAAAATGATGACGTAACTTGAAGTTGACTTTGATTTGAGCGAGAGAGGGTTGTGCAAGGTCACGAACTTCACTTTCTTTTCCTGAGCCATCTAGGTCCAGTGGCCTGATATTCATCAGGACAATTGGAGATGGCCCAGGATGCAATGGGAGATACTGGCCCTTTCAGACAAAGGTCTTATCACATTCTCACTTGAGTGAGATACACTCATTCAACGAATAGGCTTCTTTAGGCAGTTCCTCAAGGGATGGCAAACAATAATAACAATTTTGTAAAGACAGCTAACTTTGAAAGACTTAAGGGATCTGATCAACCATAATACTAGATTATTCCCACCTTCTGACAGAGAAATGATGACTTGGGGTGCAGAATAAGGCATACTTTTTTAGACATGGCTATAGTGGAAATTTGTTTTGCTTGATTATGCATATCTACTGCAAACATTTGGTTTTTCCTTTTTTAGGTAAGAGTAAGAGAAAGATAAAACAAATTTTTGATAATTTAAATAAAGTTAAACATGAAATGATGAACAGGAACAGGTAAGAGTCAATAAAAAAGATGCTACATTATAAAGAGAGATAAAAGAAATGTACTTGGATTTTTGCATTGATAGATGAACTACTAAGTGTTTTGAAAAATTCAAAACTGGGTAGATTAATAATCCACTATTAGTTATAACTACAGAAACCATAAAATATCAGCACTACTAGGACAATGAGTGAAGAGAGTAGAATGTTAGAAAACGTGAATTCAAACTTTCTCCATCACAATCCTAATGCTTGAAATAGGCTTTATTCTGATAACACCTACAGGCCTTATCCTAAACATATCTACAGTGAATAAGTAGATGATATCTACACAAATTAGAAAAGCAGTTTAGGAGCTATATATATATATCCCAAGACTACTTTGAGACAAGGATGTTGAGGAAGAAAGAAAACGGTTTTTTTAAAGATTAAAACAGGTGCAAAGGCCAATCTATATCAGAAGACACATTAGTGGTAGTGTTCCTGAAACCTTTTCCCAAAAGTTCTGATTAGTAGAAGATTCTAAGCATCCTTCATTGAATGTTCTTTTAAGAAAGCTAAATTTTACCTCAAATGGGTCTGAGTGTACTCAGAGATTGTAGAAATAAGGCAGTTTCCTTACTATGTTTTTTTAAGCATGCCAGGTCCAACTCAACAACTTCAGGAAGCAGACCAACAATTTGACATTAGAAGCTCTCCAAAAATTGAGGCCCAAAACTATTGTCACCATGATGAGAAACAAGACAGAAATTAGGTCTCGAATCAAAAAAGACTAAAATCATAGCTCAACTGGAACAAAGAAGAGATGACTGAGTCTTTTCAATAATTTTTGGCAGTCTTCCAAAACATGTATGAAAGATTTTACAAGTCTGAAGTAAAAGCTTGAAAGTCGGATGATAGAGCCTCTGAAGGAGTTGTTTTCTTGAATACTGGCAATGTAGTATTAGTAATGAAGGATTGGCAATGTAGGAGGGCAATGGAGGCATTGTCATTGTCACAATATGCAGGGCAATATCTGCTGTTGGATGGTGGTTTGTTGGGGAGGGGGAGATTTCCCTTATTTTGTGATTATAACATTGATGTATTACTGTGGAATCCGTTCAGTCTGAGGCTCCATATTTTATCACTTTGTTGTAATTTTCAGGTAAGGATTCTATTCCATAGGACACATAGTTCTTTGAGAATCATCCATTGATACCTGAATCTCACTCCCTGAACAGGCAGATCACTGCCTAGGTAATGGGCCCTTTTGAAAAGGACTAAACTCCATTTAAAGATAATTTAAAGCACATTGTCACTGTCATTTAGGATTTCAATCTCAAAATCAGTGTGCTATATGATGTCCATCTTCCTCTGCTTGTACATCCATTATATCTATACTTATACCTATATCTATCTTTAAAATTCAATATTCCTTTAGCTACCATTTCCCTATCAATCATAAGATATAATTTGGTCTAATCAAAAAATACTTATGAAGTACCCATTAAATCCAAGTGTGTCATGGGATGTGAATACTAGAACACTACAGTCTCTGAGGAACTGAAATTGAAAATCATTCAAAGAGCAAAGGAGATGTGCAAAAGTGAATATGAGCATTTTGCAACACATTTCAACCAAAGAATTAGGAAGGTGAAGGATGTATGACATGTCATCTACAAGTGAAATCTATAAGCTAAAAAGAAGATTGGCAGGTCACGTAAGGAGGAGAAGGCATCAGTTAGAAAGGACAGACTTCCTGTGTTTTCCTAGTTAGTTACCTCAGAATATCAAGAGAAAATAATGAAAAGCTCTTACATGTTGGGCAAACCCTTTAGTGGTGAGTTCATGGGAATGCCTATAATAGAATCACATGGGTTAAGCAAGCTTGGAAAAGTTGGAATCTACATCACTGTAATGGATGTGAAATCCGTAAAATCAAAGGGTGTGGTCAGGATTCTGATGGAGAAAATTTGAATTCAGATTTTCCAAAATTCTGCTCTCTTCACCCATTGTTTTACTAGCGTTAGTCTATTTTTAAATTTTCTGTGGTTATAACTAATAGTAGATTATTAATCCATCCAGTTTTAAGATATTCATGAGCTATTCATTCCAACTTGAAGATAAACTGAATGCTTTCTAGTACATCTCTGAGGCATAAAATGTTTGAACATTGAACTTTTGGTACCAGTCCCTGACTGATAATCATAGTACTGAAGACTGACCTTGTAGAGATGGATGAAAGTAGGCTTATAATTTTTGACACCTGTGATTGATCTTGGTCCAAATAGCGTTGTTTTGTACTGCATCCACATAGTCCACAGCAGTCAAGACCAAGTAGTGTGAGCTTTGTTATTCCAGGTTGGCAAGTTTCTTGAATACTAATCCAATTTATTTACTTCCATCCAAATGCTCATTTGGAGAAATAGTCTGAAGTGTTTATCTTGTCTGGAATTAACTCCAGAATTTGCACGTACTGATGGAGTATAAGTATTTTTCTCATATGTCAGCTCTAATTTTAAGTTGACAACCTTTTGAAATCTTTGATATATGTTGTTTACATTCTGAATTTGCATGTTTATATGAAAAGTATTTAAGGGACTCTTTACAAGTGTTCAACTTCAACTTGTAGTGAATTTGCCCTTCCTATATACTCTCCTCTCTCTATTATCTTAGAAAGTATCTTCTTTCAGTGTTCACCATAACATATCCCCTCTCACCACTAGTCTGAAGTTTCAGATCTTAAAAATCTCAGGCATCCAGTCCTAGATTCTTCCTGGATTTACCACCTCAGTCTCTTTAACCATATCCTCGGGAACCAGAAAGTTAATCTCCTCAGAAAGTTCTTATCAAAACAAAATATCTGAGAAGAGAAAAAATATTTGTCGCTCCGGTTCTTCCTTTGTTTGGCAATCCTTTTCATTACTGTGCAGATGAATTTCCATTTTCCAAGACATTCAAATTTCAGATCATTAGTGAATTTAAGTTTTCCCAAGGCCAATGTCAAGGCTCTGAGACATAGAATCTTTTTTTAAATACACACAGTCCTCCAGAATGTGTCCCTAGTGACCTTAAGGGTGTGAATCACATACAGGAAAATCAGCTAATGAAACTCATTCTTTGCTATAGCTGTACTTTGGGGTTGACAGCAGCTCCCAGAGGCTGATTCTCAATTTTGTGGTATCATTAATTTTAACTCCTGATGAATACATTTGACTTGAAATGGATGTTGATATTACTTACAGAACACTTTCCTGGAAGCTTTCCATGTTTGACTTTAATATTCATAAACAGTAATATGTCTAAGCATCAAAACAAGAAAATTTTGTTCTTATTTTCATCATCTAAGGAATCTTCTTTCATAGCATCTTGAAACTGAAAAGTAATCAAGGTTCAACTAACTAAAGTCCATTTTCCAATGGAAAACGCGTTATTGTAATTTAAGACTTTCTACATGTTAAACTTACCTTTTCTTTTAAAATAAGTTTGATTAGTGACTTTCAGAAACAGCACAACCATTTTGATTTTAGTACCATGTCTTCCTCCACCCCCATCAACACTTCCTTATAAGAAACATTGTGGTTGTTCATCTTTCTTTTTTTTTTTTTTAAAGAAAACCAATAACATTTCAGAGTGATGTCTTGATTTGTGCCATGAATTAGATTCAAATGAGTCAGAGGTGCACAAAGGCATCATTCTCACTTTCTCTTCCAGAATCTTTGAAGTCCATTGGCAAGATAAAAATCAAGACTAATAGAAATGGCCCTAGATGTCGTGTACAACATTGGTTGTCTTTGAAGTCTGGCCAAGCTTTAATTGTTCCATAGCACCAGTTTCTTTTGCTTTCATGACCCTGGGAACAAGTTCTTCTCATCCAACGATTCCACTGGTGGAAGTCTTCACATGCTTGAGATAGACACCCCCTTAACCCACTGAGGGGTTTGAGGCCTGCTGATTATCTTCCACCTGGTTTAGTTCATCTGCTGAGATGGTTTTGCCAGTGTGTGGCTGATGCACAACCTATAGCTTCTTGGAGTCACACAAAATGCCCTGAGTATGTAAGTATAGGCAACATTTAGCATATGTTAGCCACTCTGTTCAGTACTCAGAGGAGGGAGATGCATTTCATCTTGTCTTTTAGGATTAAACTTACTTTCACTTAAATGTATACATTTTAAAAACGACAACCAGAAAAAGCAGCAGCAATGATTCTATATTATCTTCCTTTCTTTCTGAGTCAGATTACATATATCATTTCTGGAAGTGTTCCAGGATACTTCTTCCCCAAACTTTCATTGCTTTATATCTGTCATCAACATAAGTTATTTTGTATAAATTTTACTCCTCTACATCAGCACTTCTGCACCCTCTAAAATTTTCTCATTTCCTATGTTCTCTAATAACTTCAAAATTTACGATTCTATTATTCAAAATTAATGAGAGCTTTTACTAGTCTTTGGATTATATCTAAGCTTTTTATCTATTTATAAAAAGCATGTAACAAACAGCTAAGTAGTTATAAAGCCTTGAAAATAATCATCACAACTCTATGGTTGGGTGGACTAGACAGCAAAATTCTGAAAATGAAAAATTTCCCCAAATGTCTACAAAATATCAACTCTTCCTTTTGTTAAGGATGTCCAAAAGTGGGATAATTTTTCTTGGAAGTAATGGTTTCCTCGTCATTGGATATCTGACCACTTTCAGGAATTCCATATGATTTCTATGCAAGTCAGAGTAGCACCATGTGAACTTTGAATTTTCTTCCAGCCCTGAAGTCCTATGACGTTCTATTTTCCAACTGCCCAAATTAGCTATCTTTTATCATTTGACCTGTATCATGCAAGCTATCCTTATTTGACAGTTAACAAGTGTGAGGTTTCATTATTGCTAGATATGAATAAAAAATCAAGATGGAAAATGGGCTTTAGTTAGCTGAACTTTGACTACTTTTGAGTTTCAGGATAATACGAAACAAACTTCCTTAGATGATGAAAATAAGAACAAAAATTTCTTATATTGTGAAGTCTAGATGTATTACTGTTCATGAATGTGGAAACTCAGGATGGAAAGCTTCCAGGAAGTTTTGCTTGATAGTGAGACTTTTTTTTTTTTTTTTTGCCATTGGCACATTTATTTTTGCTGTAATAGTTAAGCTAAATGGAATGACAGTTTTCAATGTGCTCTGTGAAAATGAATAGAAGTATGGTATAATAAAAATACATTAGAAAGATGCTGACTAAAAAGAGCTTAATATAAAATGTAACCGATTTCAAATTAAAAAAAAATTTTAAATCTATTACTTGTACTGAGTTAGGATGATCAGTTCAAACATGTCAGAAAAGGATGATCCTCAAATTATGTTCCTTATCGCAATAAAGTTTCCCATTTTGTTTATCAAAAACACCTTTATGTACACAGAGAGGACAAATTATTCTAATGCAGTTTTACAAGCTCATGTGCTGATGGGTGGGGGTACTACAACAGAGAATGACAAAATTATTGATCTCATAGACAATGCAAGTAAGGAAATGTAACAAATGTAGCAAGGATCTTACCTGGAGTATATTAGAAGCCTCTTTACCTTCAAGTAAATTCTGAGATGCTGAAAGAGGTCTATTTTTCTCCCAAATTTTCTGACATGTTAAAGTGTCTGCATAGGAGTGTTGGGGAAAGAGCAACTGGCTCTTCTGAGAGCCTATTGTGACAGTAACCTCTTGAGGATGTGTCTGGAGAAAAGCTTGAACTCCATCAATGCCAATAAATTCTGAAGCAGGAACACTGGCAAAATGGCTAACACCTGATCTCAGCAGCTGCGAAGCCCTCCATCTGCATAACCTGAGCGTTAGTAAGACAGTGATGAAGCCAAAGAACAGACAAGACACAGCAGCCACAGCCAGGACCAGATAGAAAGTGAGATTGGATTCACTGGGAACTTCAGGGACAGGCAGGTGGTTGAGATCTGAGAGGACTTCCGGGATGGTGTCAGCCACAGCCACTGTGACACTAACAGTGGCAGAGAGGGGAGACTTTCCATTATCTGTGACTGATATGACCAGATTCTGTTTGAAGATGTCTTTGCTTAGAAAGGCTCGGACAGTCCTGACCTCTCTTGTGTGTAGGCCCACAGAAAAGAGGCCTGGTTCTGTGGCCTTGAGTAGATGGTACGACAGCCAGGCGTTTTGGCCTGTATCTCCATCCACTGCCACCACCTTGGTCACCAGATATCCTGGCTCTGCAGAACGAGGAGCCAACTCCACTCCAGTGGAATCTTCTGTGGGGAATGAGGGGTATAGGATTTCGGGAGCGTTGTCATTCTGATCCAGGATGAAAAGAGTCAGAGACACGTTGCTACTGAGAGGCGGGTCCCCATCATCTTGGGCTATCACAAGCAGTTGAATGTCACGTAATTGTTCGTAATCGAAGGAACGCAGAGCATAGAGGACGCCAGTGTCAGAGTTGATGGAGATGTAGGAGGAGAGAGGAGCCCCCTGGAGAATATCTTCCGCAATGGAGTAAGTGACATGGCCATTCTCTTCGCTGTCCGGGTCCCGAACGATCACAGAATACATAGAGGCACCTCTGGGATTGTTTTCTCGGATGTACACAGAGTAGGATGCCTGATCGAAGGCAGGAGGGTTGTCATTAGTGTCTGCCACGTGCAGAGGGATGTAAGTGTCCATGGACAGGGGCGGGGTGCCCCAGTCTGTAGCTGTCGCAGTGATATTGTACAGGGAGACCTTTTCTCTGTCCAGGGCTCCAACTGTTATCAATTTGTGATAATTTCCATAAGATCTGATAAGTTTAAAAGGCAGATTCTCGGGTATGGAGCACATTACACGTCCATTCTCCCCAGAGTCCTGGTCATGCACATTTAAAAGGGCAATTACAGTCCCTGGGAGAGAGTCTTCAGAGACTGACTTCGTGAGGGATGTTATACTCAGTTCGGGAGCGTTGTCATTTACATCCAAGACTGAAATGAAGACCTTAGCTTTCCCCAGAAGCCCAGGTCCGTCCTCGGCTTGTACTTCCATCTCATGAAAGGCAGATTCCTCATAATCTAGATTTTCCGTCGTTGTTATTTCGCCTGTAATAGTGTCCATTTGGAAGATCTTTGAGGTTCTTTCAGCTATTTTCCTGAAAGAGTACGTCACTTCCCCATTGACTCCTTCATCTGGGTCGGTGGCGGTCACGGGGAGTAGTAACGTTCTCACTGGCACGCTCTCTGGAACACTCAAGCTGTACACGGATTGAGTAAACACTGGCGCGTTATCATTGAAATCAACGACAGTCACTCGGACTCGCGCGGTGCCTGAGCAGGCAGGATCTCCTCAGTCCGAGGCTGTGAGGGTGAGATGGTGAACTGGCTCCTCCTCCCGGTCCAGGAACTGCTCCAGAACTAGCTCCGGGTACTTGGCCCCATCTGTTCCACTTTGCACATGCAGAGAGAAGTGATAGTTTGGGCTCAGCTGGTAGCTCTGGAATGCGTTCACATCCACATCTGAATCAAATGCTTCTGGGAGGGGAAATCGCATTCCGGGCGCGGCGATTTCACTGACTTTTACTTCCACTTCTTCAGCCCGGAAGTAGGGCTTGTTATCATTAATATCAGTTATTTCCACACCCACTCCATAAATATTCGCTTTGTCCTCCAGAAGGATGTCCAAATTCAAAAAACACTTTGAGGTCCCGGGGCAAAGCTCTTCCCTGTCTATTCTGTCTGCAGTGACTAAGCTGCCACTTCTGAAATTCAGAACAAAATGCTGCATCTTACCTCTGGACACAATGCGGGCTCCGCGTTCCGAAAGCTCCTGGGCAGTCAGCTCCAGGTCCTTGGCGATGTCGCCCACAAAAGAGCCCTTATCCATCTCCTCGGGCACAGAGTAGCGAATGTGCGTGGCACAAGGTTGCAAAAGTATACCCAGGACAAAGCACAGCAGCATCAGCACTCTGCAGCCGTGGAACCTGCACACAGCAGCCATTTGGATTTCACTGCTACAAAATGGTCCCGGTTCCACCCGTAAGTCTGAATCAACACTTGCCTCCTCTGAGCCGAAAGGAATGGGTATTTATCAGAAAACCTGAATAGCAGAGGGTGCTGGCAGTTAATGCAGTTCGTGGGTTTCCCGTTCGGATCTGGCAGTGTTTTGTGCTTTAGAAGCTGAGAGAGTTGGTTGACTCTCTCCCGGAACTGGTCTCGGTTATTAATGAACAGCGACGCCCAGAGGCCTCTGAAGTGACTGAAAACTACCCCTCGAAAATTTCCCCCAAATAGTAACTAGATAAATTTTTTTTTTTCAGATTAGGAAGGTACACAACGAGTTCATTCGCACAGAATGTAGTAGATGTTCAGTAAATATGAAATTGAAATGCACAACTTTTCGAATACTCTGACGGATATTTAATTGCATCAGCGTGGTACTTTCCCCCTTAAGTTGTATTTGGTGGGTCTACTATCTCTCTGGAGATCTTTCATTTGTTTCCATATATAGAAATACCACGCTAGATCTCAGACTGTCCCATTTCCCCCCTCATTCTTGTTACCTGACTAGTCCATTTTCTTTTCTAGTCATACATTTCCTTAGTATAGTATAGTTTATTTTTTTAAATTACATTTTTTCTATTTAGATGTATTTTTATATTTGATTCTTCTCTTTCAACTTTACTATTTATTATGTATGTAATTATTTAACCAGTTATTGAATTTTAAACGTTCCACATGTCAACACCAAATGGGAAATCAAACTATATCTCCCTCAGGGAGAAAAAAAATTGCTTTAGAGAAGAAAACAGTTGATTTTTCATGAGCTAAATACAATGGTTCTTTTCAAATGTTACTTTCCATAAATAGTGTTGCTAAAGTCTGAGCAAACTTATATCCAGTTTTATTAATGTAGGTTATAGACCTTTTTTGGAAGAGATCAGAGAGACAGAGATGAGGAGGAGAGGGAGAGAGGGAGGAAGAGAGAGAAGGAGGCAGTGTAAGCATGGTCAGAAAAAAAACTTCCCATTCAATCTCACTTTTGAGGGTTACTAGCTGAGTGAACTTAGGCAAGTCATTAAGCCTCTACCAGCTTCAGGCAACTCTCCAGGATTCTCTAACAAACTATATATGAGTTGGAAATATACTCTCAGGATTCCATTCACCAGAATTTCCTCTCATGGTGCTATAGTCACAGATCCTTCTCTTATTTGCAACAGGGCTGATTAAGTGCCAAGGGAGGAGGAAGGACATGTAAAGAAACTGAGTTTCCTGAGCTAAAAGGGGTACATCTAAAGTTACTAAAGTAATGTACTGATGGAAAATTTGTTGATGTTGCCGTTGTTCATGTGTTTCAGTCGTGTCTAATTCTTCATGACTTCATTTGGGTTTTCTTGGCAAAGAAACTGGAATGGTTTGCCATTTCCTCCTCCAACTCATTTGGAGAATTTCCAGATAAGGAAACGGAGGTAAACAGGGTTAGTGATCTAAAATACACATTTCATAATTCCTAAAGTAGCTTGAAGTCCATAGGTCCAATAATCTACCATGTAGATCTTTGCATGTAGAGGATGAGGGGAGCTATTGGTTGACCTCTTTTACAGGGATCAACATGAAGGAGAAGAAATACCTCAGAATAGAAATCGGGAGCTCCGATATATTCTGACTTACCTTCTAAGCAAAACAACTACTAACTGTACTTTAAATTGGAAAATCACCCTTACTAGAATAACATGATTGGAGATGCTGAAAGAATGACATCAAATTTTTTTGAAATATTAATACTTGCCCCAACTAGATAATTCACGTTCTATAGAAGTCAGAGACTTTCTTGAAAATATTTAAGATATTTGGATTTTCATGAATTAGTAAATGAATTGGAGTGTTTACAGAAAAGCTATAGCAATAACATAACTTAAGTTATTAAAGAATTCTTAAAGAAGATTCCAGAGCTCACCTTCTGAATGGTGTATGTGTCACGGAGAGTCTCTTTATTCTGCACAAATAGTAGGTGTAGCTTCTCAGTGTAAATGAGATTGTTGTCAACTTCTCGGCTCAGACCTTTTGATTTTGATAAGTTAAACTTTTCCTTTCCAAGATCTGAGGTCATATTTAGATGGTAGAAATAAGGCAGTGTCCCTTCACTGCGATCTGAGGGAACTCTCGGTGCAGGCCCGAAGCAAAGACATTCAGGGAAATATCTCAATACATTGGAATTAGAGGCTCTCCGAATTAGAGGCTGGGCTATAGCCATTGTCTCAAAAATAAGGAGATTAGGGCCAGTGCCACAACTAGGTAAAACTACAGTTCTGAATGAGAGTCTAAGGCAGTTGAAGGCTCGCCTTTCATCTCAGGCAGCGCCTCCAGCAGTCTGTCTGCAAAAGCCAAGGGGAGACACACAGTATTGGACATAGGGGGCTGGCCTCTGTCCGGCAACACAGACCAGAAGGCAGTGCACGGCTGCGTCTCGGTCAGTCAAAGCCCCGGAGAGCCTGACCTCGCCGGTTCGCAGCCCCAGGCTGAAGAGTCTGGGATCTACGGCCTGCAGCTCGCGGCAGGCCAGTGAGGAACTTCCGAACCCCTCCTACCCTCCCACCCCCCCAGCCTCAATCCACCGCCACCACTTGGTCTCCTGGCTTCGCCAAGGGAGGGACTTTGTGGAACAAGGAAGAGCCGTTAAGTCTCAGGGTCGGGTAGAAGATGTTCGAGGCATTGTCAATTGTCACCGCGATCCACAATGAAAACTCGCATAGTGGCATTGGCGCTGAGAGAGGGAGAGTCTTCACTGTGGGACTGTAGTCAGTTCGAAGGTGCGGATCTGTTTATAGTTGAAACAGCGCTGCGTAAAGATGTCCTCGCTGTGGTCATCGACAGATGTATAAGAAGACAAGTCGCTGCTGAAGATGGAATCGAACACTAGACTATTCCTCTCCAGGTCTAGGTCAGAGGATGAAACACACTCGATGGAGACTCCAGAGGGATTGTTCTCAGGGACGTAAACACCATAAGGTTGGAGGAAAACAGGGGGATTATCATTACGTCAGCTATGTATAGGGAGAGAGTTTTGCTGGAGGACAGAGGAGGCTTTTCCTTATCTGTGGCAGTCATGTAGATCTTACAATCTGAGATCTCTTCTCGATCAAAGGTACTCTCTGTTACCAGTAGGTATCAGCTAATGGAACAATTTTCCCTAGGAAATGTCCCCACAAATAATAAACCACTTGACCCTTTTCTTGGGAATTCCCGCCAAGAACATTGATGAGAGCTATGTTCCGTGGTCACAGAAAGTGATTGGTGATTTGGGGGGGGGGGGGGCGTACATTGTTATTCTCATTCAGAATTTCTATAAGAATTTTACAGTGAGCTACCTGACCTCCATCATCTTTACTTCGGATATTAAACCCATAGGCTTTAGTCTCTTTAAAATCTAACCTTCCTTTTGGTAATATTTCTCCGGTAATAATGTCGAGAGTCAAAAGGGGTTGTGAAGTTTCTCCAGCACTTTTAAAGCGATATGAAACTCTTCCATGGACTCCCTCGTCCAGGTCCATGGCCATCAGAGGATTCCAAGGGCAGGTTCTCCGGCGGACTGACTATGTAGTCGTCCTGGCTGAAGACAAGGGGATTATCATCGGCGTGCACCACCGTGATCCTGATGTAAACGGTGCAGGTTAGATCTGGGTCTTCCCCGTCCACCGCTGTAAGGTACAAGTGATGGATATTCTATTTTTTTCCGGTCTAAAGATTTCTCGAGAATTAATAATAACTATTTCTTTCCATCTGGATCTTCCTGCACTTCTAAGGAGAAGAATTCATTAGGATCAAGACTGTAACTTTCGACTGAATTAATATTAAAATCTTGATCTTGAGCCGGTTCTAAAGGAAATCTTGCAAACGAAACTACAGAGTCAGTTTCCGTATTCTTGTCATTTTGATTCAAAAAGGGAAAGTAATCGTTGGCATCCTGTATTTCCACATTCACGTGAAGAATATAAAAAAGCGTTTTCGACCACTGCTTCGAAATTTAAGAAGATAATATTTTTCCGCGTATCTCCTCTCGATCTAATCTTTCCCTTACATAAAGGCCGCCATTCTCTACTTTCACAGTACAATACTGCTTTTCCAGCCTCGGAGAGCAGTCTGATCTTCCGAGCTGATAAGTCCTGGGCCTTCCACCCCAAATCCTTGACAAGATTCACTATCTCCGAATCTTTCTCCGTCTCCTCCCGAATCGAGTAACTGAAGTGCTCGGAAAGCCCGCGACAGAACAAAGACTCCTAAAAAGGAAAGTTACCTGAGGCCTCACGGTCCTCTCCTGCCCCGCGCTGACACCCCTTCCCCCGTTGCAGCCGCTATTTCTGAAGTTCTCAGCTGCTGCGTTTCAAATCTTTACTTGAGTGTAAGCTTGCATATCAAAGAGAGGTTTCTTTCTTCAGAAACGGTGAATCCTCGGGCCCTAGGGCAGAATCGGAGGAGCAGTAGCTGACCGTAGGAGTCGCAGCTTTCCTCTATTAAGTGTTGTTGGCTGCTACTGCGCAGTAAATCGTCCAGCTGACGCACAGAGGCTCATCTGAGTCGACCCAGCTCTAGATCGGCATGGGCCAACAGCGGCGCCCAGAGGTGCTGACTCAGAAAGGCCGCAGCGCTGGGGAAGGAATAAACATCTAGCAATCCAGCAAGGCCTGGATAACTTGGGGGCACAATTGATCATAAAACTATAGAACAGAATATTCTGTGGTAAGAGAAACATTCACAATTCGGTGAAAAACTTGATTCTCAGGAATTTCAGTGGCTGTAAATTCTTTGGGGTTTGGTGGAGAGAAAGGGTGATTATGCATTATATATACTTGCCATTAGAGGAAATTTTAAAACATTTTACAGCTTTAAAAAAATCCTCTGAACCGGACATAGTAAATGAAAAGGTCACATTTCCCATAAAAGCAGTCTTCATCCATGATCAAAGTGAGCTTTTATAATGACAATTCCATTTGTGCCATCTGGAATGTATGCATTCTCTAGAATGTTCTGCCCCTTCACCTGATTTACCTCTTAGAATCTCTAACTTCCTTTCCAGTCAGCTCAGGTGCCATTTCCTTCACCAGGCCTTTAGTGCTCTATGGCTTATGAAAGAGCTTTGTAATTTCAATTTCACCTCCCAGCAGTTCTGTGAGTTTCTTTTGAAAAGAGGCTGTTTAGTCCTTGTTCTCGTATACTTTATGTCTAGCCAGTGCTTTAAGCATATCAGGCATTCAATTAAGGTTGGCCGAATTCGATAAGACAGTAAGAAAGCATGGTTCAGTACTCTTTACTTTCCCTGAGAATAAGAAGGGCAGCAATAACAAATTGAGACTAAATATTTTGCCTCTCAATGGAGCTGAATATTTCTTTATATTTAACATGAAATATTTTGGATTGCTCATGGTATTTTTTTATTTTACTGCTTCTTGTGCATATATCTTCCAGGCTATAGATGTTTCAACATTTGATTTATTATAAAGGTATAGAATTTAGAAGCATGAAAATTGTCTCAAGAAGTCATACATTCCAGACATACCCAGAACTGTTGCTAGAAAGATGCAGGGTCTGGGCAAACCAAACTATTCCTTTTCCACATTTGGATCCATGTTAATATTTAAGTAACTAGGTTAGAAAAATGAGAAGGAATTAATAACAAAAGGATTCCATGTAATCTGTGGAATGTGGGAACAGAGAGGACAGTCAATGAGCCTGTGGTATTGAGATTCTCCTCTGCCACCTACCTTATCTACTTCCCTGGGTTACTACCAAGACTTAGGTCCTCACCATGTGAGACGCTGAAAGTTAAACCATAGAGATAGCTGAACGGAGGATGGAAAGGTTAATATACTTCTACAGTGTTAATAATTAATTTCCAAAGCAGGAAACTGGGTGGAGATTTGCAGCAATTTTCTTTGACAAAGGTCTCATTTCTCACCTATACAGGGAACTGAGTCAAATTTATTAAAATAAGAGCTATTCGTCAATGGACAAATGGTCAAAGAATACGAATAGACAATTTTCAGAAGAATAAATCAAAGTTATAAACGACCATATGAGAAATGCTCTAAATCATTAATAATTAGGGAAATCCAAATTAAAACACCTCCGAGATACCCAGTACACACCTATCAGATTGGTTAACATGACAGGAAAAGAAAATGACAAGTGCTGGAGGGGTGTAGAAAAATAGATAACCAGTGTTTTTGAACCATTCTGGAGAATACTTTGGAACCATGCCCCAAACTGTGCATATCCTTTGATTCAGCTGCTATTGGGTCTATATCCAAAAGAACTCAAAGCAAAAAGAGAAGGATCCATATGTACACAAATATTTACAGTAGTTCTTTTTATGGTAGCAAAGGATTGTAAACTGAAGAGATGCCCATCAATAGGGGATAGATTTCAGAGGTTATGGCATAAGACTGTGATGGAATACGTGTGCTGTTAAAAATAATAAAGGGGAAGGTTTCAGAAAAATCTGAGACTTGTATGAACTGATGCCAAATAACATGAGCAGAATCAGTGGAATAATGTACATAGTAATAGCAATATTGTAAATATAACTAACTGTGAAAAAATTAGCTATTTTATGGTGCATGACAATAAAAAGGACTTATGATGAAAAATCCTACCCACTTACAGATAGAGAACTAATAGACTCAAATTGCATACTGAAAGTAGCTTTATTCATTTATATCTCTTGCTATTCCCCTTCCTCCTCCATCTCCCAAAACATGGCTAATGTTTTGTGTGATTTCCTATGTATAATCGATATCTGCGTCAAGATGAAATTTGTTGGAAGGAGAAAATAGGGAGCTGAAAATAAAATTTAAAAATATTTAAGATAAAAGTAAAACTAAATATTTTCTTGACAAATTTTCTTGACAGCATTAAAATATAAATTAATTTTGATAGTATTGTCACTTTCATTATATTGGCACAGTCTAGCCATGAGCACTGCATATTTCACCTACTATTTGTTTTTTTGTTTTAAGGAGTACCTTGCAATTTCATCCATACAAGTCTTTTTTTAAATTTTATTTTATTAGGTCAACCCCCAGATCTTTTATGCATTTTGTAATTATTTGAAATGGGATTTCCTTTTTCCTTTTTTCCTTTTTAGGTTTTTCTATTATATTAAAATGCTGTTGACTTTTAAGGGTCCATTTTATAGCCTGAAATTCTGTTGAAACTGCAAATTTTCTCAGTATCTTTGCTAATTCCCCAGGATTCTCCAAGTATACCATCATAACCTCAGCAAACAAATTTAGTTTTACCTCCTTTTAACTTATCTCTATCCTTTTAATTTCTTTCTCTTGTCTTACTGCTCTTGCTAGTATTTCCAGAACTATGGCAAATAATAGTGGAGAGAGTGAGCATCCTTGCCTCATTCCTGTATTTACTGAAAAAAGTTCTAGTGTATCTTCATTACATATGATGCAATGGTTTTAGGTAGATGCGTTTAGTGATATTTTTAAAAAGTCCTTTTATGCCTATACTTCATAGGACTTTTTAGAATAAAAGTGTTGTACTTTATCAAAGACTTCAACTATTGAAGTGGTCCTGTAGTTTTGGATGTTTTAATTTATAATATAACTAGTTATGTTGTTTTTCTAATGTCGAAACATCTTTGCATCACTGATGTAAGTCCCACTTGCTTATAATGAATAATTTCTTGGATAAAATTTCTATAGTCTGTTTGACAAGATTTTGCTTAAAATTTTTGTGTCAACATTAATTAAAGATATTAGGTTATAGTTTTTCTTTGTGTTTTATTTTTCCCTGGTTTAGTTAATAGGATTATATTTGTCTCTTAAAAGGATACTTGTAGGGTATTTTCTAAATTTTTGACAATAATTGGTGAAGTATGGATAATAATTTTCCTTCACAAGTTTTATAGAAATTTTCTGTGAATCTACCAGGACCAATATTTGACTCTTTTGTTCCTCCTGACTCTGTAATTGCATTTTAGATTTCACTGAGTACTACCCTTTAACATTTTTTCTTTAGTAACTTTTATCTGTTAGATACACAGTGCAAACCTGAATATAATGACATTTTTGCAAAGTGGATGAGGATTCCTGGGCAGTGAATGACATGAGGTCTGAAAAGAGTTCCTCGTTGTCACCCTTAATTTCAATTCCTTAAATTATTCATAATCAAAAGAAGGTATAATATATAAAACATTAATTTCTGAGTTGATGAACTATATAAAAAGAGAGGTACATCCAGGGAGTAGATTGTCTATCATAATGGTGTTTTTGATGTGTGCATTTTATTCCCATTCAGTATATTTTGCCTCACAGAACAAAAATGGCTATTCCTTGTGGATTATTTTCAGGGACTTTGGCCATATAGGACTTATTCAGAAATATAGGTGCATTATCACTCTAATCAGTAATTGTGTAGTATATTACACTTGCTGCTGAGAGACTGGATTTCCCCTGATCTGTAGCTGTTAATGATTCTTTGTCCAAAACACTGTCAGTAATTAAACTGTAATAATTGTCAAATGATTTTTGAAAGTGGATTAGAAAGTGACTGAGGATGGAGCAGGTAACCCGAACATTGCTGCCTGAATATTTATTCTCTATATTAAAGAGACAGATTACAGTCCTAATGACTTCTGGGACTGAGAGGAACAGGAAACTATTTTAATATCAGTTTTTATCTGCCGTTCCTAGAAGGAGCTCAACTTGCCAGACAATTGTCTATAGTCAATCAATTGAATGTCAAATTCATAGATTTGAGATTCTTCAAAGTTGTTTTTTCCAGTCACTCTTAATCTTTTAATTTGAGAATCCAATGTAAAATATTTTTTGATGATGTTTCTGCATCTTCTATGAGAGATTTCTGTAAATGAACATTCATCATTAGGGTCAGTAGTTTCTGTGGTCAGCACTGCAGAAATGGGTGGCAAGTTTTCCATAATTTAGGCATTACAAAGTTTGATTACATGAGCTTTGTCATTAGAATCTGGAATAAAAACAGATTTTCTCAGTACTAAACCTCTGGGGTTTACTTCCACCCTTTGCAGTAAAGATAAGATGGTGTATAGTCTTGCTCCTGATCCAAAGAGAAGCAAAAGAAAAAAGAACTCTGTATTTCACCCTCTTCATGGCAATGCACATATGTCCAGTGAGAATAGGGCTCCTGAGCTGATGATTTAGGGAGAAATTAATTTCCACATTTGGAACTCATGTCTTTCCCAGACAAAACTGGGATCTTGGTTATGTTGTTTCACTGGGCTCTTTGGGTTCTGCTCCTGACTCTTCAGGCCTCTATCTACACAATGACTTGATAAATTTCTCAACTTGGAAAATTCCTCTCCCACTGTGGCTTCTTCTGTTTGGCCAATTCCTCTCAGAACTTCCATTTTAAAGAAGACCCAGGATAGCCATATTCACTTCTTAATTCGTCTCCAGGGTCCACTCATGACTCTTGCTTCTGTACCATTTTTCTTCATTCCATCCCACACTTTTCGGCTTCATATGTTATCTTTCTTCATTAGAATATAAATTCCTTGAGGGCAGGGCCTCTCAATAATATTTTCATTCTGTGGAACCTGGGAGCATTATCATTTAGGTCCAGAATATGCTTGGCAAAACTTCATTGAATTTTAGTCATAATTTGCAAATTCAAAAGACATTGGGGGTTTTCTGCACATATCTGATCTCCAGCAATCTTTTCATTCATACCTAAAATACCATTGTTAACATTGAGTGAAATTCTGGTTCCTACTTTGGGAGGCCATATGGGCTCCATGTTCTACAAGTATAA
Source organism: Bettongia penicillata ogilbyi (assembly GCA_023548195.1). Classification (NCBI taxonomy): domain Eukaryota; kingdom Metazoa; phylum Chordata; class Mammalia; order Diprotodontia; family Potoroidae; genus Bettongia; species Bettongia penicillata. The sequence continues at coordinate 4,110,193 of JAJHZJ010000197.1, forward strand.
GGGGCTCTAGCTACAATCCCTGGTGATATCACCACAATATAGAGTCCTCCCCATCTCCCTGGGTACTGAATAGCTGATTTGAATGGTTCTGGTCCCTCAGTGTCCCCAGAAGAAATTGAAGTAGGACTCATGCCCTGCAGTCCTGTTGCTTCTGTGTAGTCTCCACTTTAAATATGATGAATGTTTTGCTGATTAATACTCTAAAGGACTTGGAGAGAATGGATAACTTAACCAAGGCAATTGCAAATTGCTCTAATAATTCAGTCAGTGATCTGAGAACATGTCTTCTTTCCTATCTGGCTAGGCAGTTAAGGGGCACAGTGGATAGAGTACCAGATCTGGAGTCAGAAAGACCTGAGTTTAATTCTGGCCTCAGACACTTATAAGCTTTATGACTGTGTGCAAGATATTTAACCTCTGTTTTCCTCAGTTTCCTCATCTGTAAAATAGGAATAAAAATAGCCACTACTTCATAGGGTTGTAGTGAGGGTCAAATGCAAAAATTTTTGTAAAGTGTTTAGCACAATGCCTGGCATATTGCAAGTGCTATGTGAATGTTAGCTATAATTATCCATGGTACCACAAAAGGAGTGCTCTGAAGGATCCCTTTTCTCTCTCCCTGATTGGACAATATCACTGATAAGAAAGTCAACTAGAGATTGCCATATATATTGCCATATATGTTGCCATATGCTGATGTAATTTTTGTATTGAGAGCTTAGCTGATAGATCAAATACTTTCACAACACTGTATTATATCCATAATTGTAATAAAATTGTCGTTTTTGTGTTCTATGTTTATAAAAATATGTTCACAGTTCTTTGCATTTATCTTTCACTATGGACTTTTTAATATTCCAGAAACCTGAGTTTAAAAGGAAGTCATTGATTATAATTTTGGCTAAATAATTCATCCCTTTGAAAACTGGTAATGACAGAAAAAGAATGAGAGTTAGAAAGCCTATTCATTTTTTTAAAAAGCACTGAACACATGCTGATATATGTTTGTATATGGCAGTTTCTTTCAGAAGAGCCTGATTCTGCCAAGGAGGAGGCTTTTTCTTTTCAAGATACATACACATGTACATACCCATACATATATGTTTATAAGTGAACATATACCATATAATGATTATATACAGATATACATGTTTATATGTACATATATGTTGCCTTAAAAGGCTTGTCATGACACATATTTAATCCTTATATACACATACATATACACATGTGCATATACTACACCAATATTTATAACCTCTAATCACATGGTCATAACCCAAATTCAGGCTCCCATCATTTGGACTATTTCAAAGACTTTCTAATCTTTCTCCTTAGCTCAAGTCCCTCACCTCTCCAATCCATCTTCCACACAGATGCCAAAGTTGTAGTCCCAAAGCACAGATCTGACTATGTCACTCTCGTGTTTGACAAGCTCTAGGGGTTCTTTATTGTTTCCAGAACTGAATACAAACTCTTTTGGGTTTTATAATCCTTCCAACCCAAGTGCAAGTCTTTTTTCAGGATTATTAAACATTACTCCCCTCCCGTTCTAGGATCCAGATAAACCAGTCTTATTCCCCTTCTCCAGATCAAATTCCATCTTGGATGTCATGACTGTGCCCACCCCCCCCCTTGACTGAAATGTATGTATATGTTCCCTCTTATTTCTTCTTAGAATTCATAACTTTCTTCAAATTTTAGTTCAAGGCCCACTTCATTCGTAAGTCCTTTTTTGATCCCCAAGCTGCTAATGCCCCTCTCCAATGATCCTGCATTTACTTTGCATGTATTTCGTATTTACATCTATGTGTACATATTTTTCCCTTCATAAATAAAAACTCCTTGATGATAAGGACTCTTTCCCTTTCATCTTTGCATCCCTGGGATTGAGCACAATGCCTGGTACCTTCCATTTGCATTGTATGTATCTCTTAAGTCTATAGTTATTTGAATGTTCTCTCTTCATTAGAATGTAAGCTCCTTGAAGGCAGGGAATTTGTTTTTATCTTTCTTCATATGCTCAAGGCTTATTATCACTGTGCCTTGAATAGAAGCTTAATAAAACTTCAATTTGGTAACTAAGCCTATATTTTTCTTTTAAGTCTATATTTTCCCAATTTATATCCTTCATAGATTTAAAATTTTACGTATCTTCTCTCTGTAATATCTTTGTATCTTTTCTCAGACTTCATTTCCCAAGGCTCTCCAGGCATTATTTTGCAATGCTATTGTTATAAGTAAATTCATATTTCATTATTTAATAGATCTCATTGGTTAAACACAAAAGTCTCAGATAAAGCAACAGTATAATTTATTATATAAGGATTGACCTTATCTAAACAATAAAAACAATTCCAAGCCCACCCAGATCGCAATGATGAATGAACATTTGACAATTAACCAACTAGGTTTCTCTGAGATTAAGGAAAGGTAGCTTCAGTTAGTAGATATAGTTTGAGTATTTTAGTCAATAAGATTGGAATTCAAATCTGTCTGTGTGGCTCTGGACAAGTCATTAATAGATTCAGCTAGGCTGCTGAGATGGGTAAGAAAGAGTCCATGGAATTTTGTTGACAATGACGGATATGATACTGATGATGGTAGAGAGAGCTTCCCTTTGTCTCAGAACAACTCTTCAGAGCATCTGTGTTCTTACAACCTAACATTTTTGCAGATCTACCAAGAAGAATTCTAATTCAGTGACCTTGAGTAGATAGTGGGACAGTTAAGTTTTCTGACTAGTTGTGTTCCAGGGTCATCATATTTGCTACCTGGTAACAGGTAGCAAATATGGTTACCTGGTAACAGGTAACAAATTTCAATGTCTTTGAAATTCACAAGGCCAGATCAATATAAAGGGAGAGGGAGTTGCAGAATTTCCAAGTACTGTCATTTTTATTACAGGTGGAATAGACTCCTTGATGCTCAGAGAAGTGTCCTTGAGCTCTGGGGCTTTTATTCACAATTTCAAGGCCTGGAAATTGTAGCAATGGAAGAAACACAAAAAGTAAAGGACTTAGAGCTAAAGCTTGATGGAGAGATAGGAGAGGTATTTCCTTCTGTTGCCCCCACTGCGGTAAGTGATTTGAGCATTTTTCTCATCATCAAAATTATTGGTATTTAATGAAATTACAGATACTTCAGAAATAAAGTGGATGGGTTATTATCTTTGTCTGAAAAAAATATATCCCATCCTTCACTGCCCCCGTTTTGCTGTATTTTTTCTTTAAATGTTTTACAAACATATGCTTCACTCAGCTCTTCTCAAGGGGAAAAGTAAGTTCCATATCTTTTTTAAAAAAATATAATTTATTTAACTTTTTACATTCATTTTCACAAGATTTTGGGTTCCAAATTTTCTCCCCATTTATCCCCTCCCCCCACCCCAATACACCGAGCATTCTAATTTTCCCTATCACCAATCTGCCCTCTCTTCTGTCATCCCTCCCTTCTCTTGTCCCCATCTTCTCTTTTGTCCTGTAGGGCCAGATGACTTTCTATCCCCCATTAACTGTATTTCTTATTTCCTAGTAGCAAGAACAATACTCAACAGTTGTTCCTAAAACTTTGAGTTACAAATTCTCCCCATCCCTCCCTCCCCACCCATTCCCTTTGGGAAGGCAGGCAATTCAATATAGGCTCTATCTGTGTAGTTTTGCAAATGACTTCGATAATAGTCGTGTTGTGTAAGACTAACTGTATTTCCCTCCATCCTATCCTGCCCCCATTGTTTCTATTCTGTCTTTTGATCCTGTCCCTCCCTGAGTGTTGACTTCAAATTGCTCCTTCCTCCCATTGCCCTCCCTTCCATCATCCCCCCCACTCTGCTTATCTCCTTCTCCCCCACTTTCCTGTATTGTAAGATAGGTTTTCATCCCAAAATGAGTGTGCATTTTATTCCTTCGAAAAGTTCCATATCACAAAGAATGAAGAACAAAAAAGTAGTTCAGTAGAACTAACTAACCATCAACAGAATTCAATAATAGAGTCAGGTTTGCCCCATCTCTTCAAAGAATGAAGGGAGTTACATTCTCATCTTCTCTTCAGGGCTGAGCTTGGTCATTACAATTACACAGATTTTTTTGTTTTATTTTTTCTATGATATACATTGCTGTAGTAATTTTGTATGTTTTTTTTTCTTTTGCTTGATAAATTTTGCATCAGTTTGTATATGTTTTCCCTGGCTTTCTTTAGTCTTCATATTTGTTATTTCTTATTGGATAATATAATTTTATTGTTAATGTGCCACAATTTAATCTATTTACCAGTCAATGGGTATCTAATTTGTTTCCAGTTCTTTGCTACTACAAAAGAGGCGCTATAAGTATTTTGTTTTATGTGGGACATTTTTTTTTTTTATATTCGATCTCCTTGGGGCATATGACCAACAACAGCTTTCTGGGTCAATATTTTTGAATATTTTACTTACTTTTTTAGAATAACTCAAAATTGATTTTCATACTGTTTAAACAAATTTCACAATTCTTCTAACAGTGTATTAGTGTGCCTATATTTCTATAGCCCCTCCACCACTCATTCGCATATTTATTATATTTGCGTAGGGTGAGATCAAACCTCAACACTGTTTTGAATTCTATTTTACTCTCTTCTTTGTAGAGGTGGAAGGGGTATATGTGTCTATATTTGTGCAATATTCCATATTCTGTTAGACTCAGTTGATCTCTTTCTCTCTTTATTATTTATTGCAAGTGATTGATTGATGGAAAGATAAGAGTCAAGGAATATATTCAGAAATGCCAGTAAGGTGAAAAAAATAATTAAAAATACATGCAAAGTTTTGGTGGAAGATTGTGTGAGAGAGATGAAATGCCAGAAATGATGTGGTTATGATAAGACTGTGTCTACTGGTCAAACATCTCTTGATTTGCTTCAGTACTTAGAGGGATTCGAGTTGTAGATTTAAAGGCATAAATGCTTTCTAATTCTGTTTAGTCTAGTAAAGGATCTTCAGATGATCCATCCACCATACTAAGGGCCTTCTTATTTTGTGACATTATATGGAAATCAATCCTATATGAGGACTGTGCATATATTGTCACTAACTCTTCTATTTCAACAATTTGTCTCTTTTCTTGACATTACGTTTTTGATGATCTCTTTTATAACACTTAATGAATTCCATTCACCATTAAAATATGTATCATTTTATTTGTGATGTGTCTATTCATTACCCTTTTGGTAACCTGAAATTTTATCTACTCCATGATTTGCAGTTACATAGCATCCCTGGAAGAATATTGAGGTTAAAAAGATGAAATTTTATTCAGAGATGGAATTTTATTCACTGTGGTTTCCCAGATGTACTCCAACTTGATTTCTTTCTGCAATTTAATTCATGTGTCAGTCATTGTCTAACAAATATGACAATGTAAAAAAATCATTTTTGAAAACTTTGAAGCACTATGTCAGCATAAGGTAATATTTTAATTATTATTACTCAAGATATGCATATTGTTAGATTAACTCCATGGGCTGCCCATTCAATTCATGCAAGTGAATATTATCATCTGGACAATGGGGGCTTTTCATCCTCTAGGTTTTTCCTGTATGAATAGTTTGACCGATTTTTGAATAATTTGAATCAAAAATAATAATTCTGGATTTTACTTGGGAAATGATTCAATACACCAGTTTTTGATTCAGTAGACACAATGCAATATGGAAATAGTAGGTCCTGAATTACCTCAGCATCAGGGTTCTGGACATCTTCTGTGACAGCAGCAAATGTCTCTGCTGAGCTTATTCCTTGATTTTTCATGACCAAAACCATAATTAAACAAAGTTGTTTCTGTTGCTTCTTCTATCTAGGAATATCGCATGATCTTATCATATGCATGAGAAATACCTTGTTGAAGTAGGGCCCTTAAGGATGCATTTTATTCTATCGAATCAAGTGTTTTGTGTCAATAAATGCTAAATAAATGTTATAATCATCTTTTAGGAAATTGTATGTCTGTAAAAATGTGGTCTACTGTGGAAATGTCATTTGACAAAGCCTGCTTATTCACCCTAAAAGGCAAAAGAATTTAAGTCAAATGCAATGACCAATGTTGGTTCCTGATTACTTGCTACAACACACTTTCTTCATTCATGTTAAGAAATAGTAGACTATAAGAGTAGACAGTGATTGTTATGAGTGATTTTTGTGCCCAAAGAAAAAAATTATCACGGAAGTATCACAATTAACATATACATATTTGTTATATCGGGGCAGCTAGGTGGTGCAGTGGATAAGAGCACCAGTGCAGGAGTCAGGAGGACATGAGTTCAAATATCACCTCAGACACTTGACACTCACTAGCTGTGTGACCTTGGGCAAGCCACTTTACCCCAACTGCCTCATCCTGGGTCATCTCCAGTCATCCTAATGAATATCTGGTCACTGGATTCAGATGGCTCTGGAGGAGAAGTGAGGCTGGTGACCTGCACAGCCCTCCCTCACTCAAAAACAAAGTCAAGTGCAAGTCATGTCATAAAATACATTATGCAATATATTACACATATTGATAGGAACTCAGCCTGAGATTTGATTGATATAAGGAAATCCCAAGGGAAGGAACTTTCTCTAACATTGCAGGTTGGCACTTTCTTTTCTTAGAGAGTTGCCTGGATCACTGAAAGGTTAAGTGATTTGCCCGGGATCACAGTCAGTATGTCTCTGAGACTGAATTTCTATCCACTATGCCATAATACCTTTAAGTGCATAGATCTGTGTGAGTTTTTGCATATATGCACACATATAGGGATGCACGCATATATCCAGATTTTTATATATGTAAATTTATATGTATATATGTAGGTAAACAATCTGAATTAGTAGAGATTGACAGCCTTTAGACCAATCATTCTTGATGACCATAAAATCAATGACATTTTCTAGTAGTTCAGGATTTTCACATGTGCATATGTATATATGTGTATACACACACACACGTAGGTTTCTGGGTCAGTAGAATCTGATATCTTTTAGACTAACTATTCTCAGTCACCATAACATAAGTGATTTTTCCCATTTGTTTGGTATGTTCTCCTCTTCTAGCTACATTGAAACAGTAAACTGTACGTCTTCCAGTCCAGATGCTTTGCCAAATGTTTTCTATAGTACCATTTTGACTTTTTCATATGGTTATGTCCAAATGTGGTGGTTCCATTGTCATTGATGTAGAAAATAACTTGCTATATATAAATATTAGCAAATCTCTTTCGGTCTTTAAATGATCATTGTACTCTTTCCAGTTTCGACCTTAAATTTTCTCTCCATCCTCTTTAATGGGGTTCATACTGTTTTACATAAACTAATTTATTTTTCAGAATTTCTCTCTGTATTATGAGGTGACTGCTCATAATTTTCCACCATCCTTCTAATTTTGCCAAGCCTTTCTGTTTTCCAAAAAGATACAATTTTGCTGAATGATGCAAATTGTCCATCAGCTATATTAGCCATACTTGTAGTATCAGCTACATTAACTTGGCTGTCCAGTTGTGGTGATGACTTTACATTACTCAAACCTCCATTCGATAGTGTGGTTATCCATGCTGATGTCTATTTCTCTATTTATTTACTTTTTTCCTTACTGATCGATTGTTTTTAAAATTATTTTTGTTATTCTGAAGTTGACAAATACCAGAAAATAAGTGAACATTTCTATACACAAAAAAGATAGCAAATATAACTGAGGCTTTCTCAATAGCTTATTTAAGTTGGTCAGACTTTGGCAAGAACTCACTGATGTTCTTAGCTTGACCTAATTCTTATAATGACTCCTCTTGCAAATCTAAGCTACTTTCAACATTAACTTTCCCACTTTGAAGGTCTGTTTTAAAATCTGAGTCTGTCTATGGTTGATGAGATGGAGGGAGAGCAGATCTCTTACCATGATTCTTCCATTTCCCATTTGTTATATATTCTTGACTGAGAGGAGACACAAATAAATTATTTCTTCTGAGCATTTCAAACACCGGAAAGCTGGGAGAGCTCAGGATGATGAGATTTTAATTGCTAGTCTTCTCCTCTTAGATAACATTTTATCTGTTCCGTATTCATCACACACACACACACACACACACACACACACACACACACACATATTCTCCCTTTTAATGTAATTTCCTTAAGGACAGGGACTGCTTTTGTTATTTTGGCTTTGTTTTGTACCTCCAGTACTTAGTCTCATTCCACGCATACAGAAAGCCTTAAGTTATTTTAGATTTATTTGATTTAGTTCCTTGGGAGCAGTTGTGCCTTTTGTTTGATGCCATTTTAGTGAGGAAAGTTGATTTTGGTTTTGATTCGAATCTCTTTCTCATTGGTTAACAGGAAAACCCAGAGTATATAGCCATAATTTCATTCATTTCTGAAAACATTTCACATATAAAAATTTGTTCTGCATGTCAGAAGTTATGAGATTCTTAGTAAATAATAGGCATAAAATCATCTACCTAAATCTTGAAGACTCTTTATTCTTTTTTATTCATTGAAGTTTTATTCTACTACGCCAACATAAAGTAGAGACAGATGATCCTGGGCTTCTCAAATGGTCTGAAAATTCTACTGGGTCTTACCAAGTTGGAAAGACTGGTGAAGTAGTGGATGTCTGAGACCCAATGTAGTTAAGTTCAGAGAGGCTTAGCATCAATCAAGCTTCAAGGGTGATTTTCCGTCACATCAGATTCACAAAGGTTATATGCTAAGTTACCAAGAAGTGAAACCATATATTTGGATAGAGCTAAATAGCTCAGTGTATAGAGCTCAGGAAAACCTGACTTCAAAACTGGGGCCTCAGACTTTCACTAGTTGTGTGACTCTGGGTAAATTACTCAACCTCTGTTTGCCTTAATCCAAAGGAGAAGGAAATGACAAACTACTCCAGTATCTTTGCCAAGAAAACCCCATGGACAGTACTGATGCTCAAATGATGAAGAGTTGGACATGCCTGAATGAACAACAATATAACCATACGCGTATGTGAAAGTGTACCACCATTGAAACATCAGAGATCCTTAAAGTATTGAAGATGAATTTCTTAATGACGTATCAGAACTGCACAAAATGTATAATCTTTTCTATGTTGTGTGACTGATTTGATTCTTTAGATTACAACCATAAAGTATGTAATGAATATTTAAAATGGCACCACCCATTTTACCGATTTTCATTTAAATTGCCTGTTGAATACTTTCCCATAAAAATTTCAACCTTTATCTTTGCAAATGACTCTGATTTCTAGGTAGTATTTAGCAAAGGGATGGAATAAATAACAAATTCTCCAAAGTAAGGAGATACAATAATTGTTCATCTCTGAACAGACCTTAGAGTGTTGCAAACCTTCAATATTTTGACTACCTTTAATATTATATACCCTGAGATTGATTTTTAAATATTGCAGTCTAAGCAACTGTATGGTACAGTGAATTAGCACTGGGCCTGGAGACAGGAAGACCTGAATTTAAATCTACTTTCAGATAACTACTAGCTTGACTCTGAGCAAGTCACATAACCTCCGTGCCTCAGTTTCCTCATTTGCAAAATGGGCATAATAATGACATCTACCTCCCAGAGTTGTTGTTATGATCAAATACAATAATATTTGTAAAGCACTTGCCGCAGTGCCTGACACATTGTAAGAGCATTTTACATATGTAAAAATGTTAGCTTAATATTATTATAATTGTTATTTTCAATATACGATCTTCATATGTGAGTCTCTTTCTTGAAGAAGAGATTCCCTCCTAGACATAGGAAACTTATTCCTATCAAAAAAAAGAAAATATGATACCTTTCACTAAACCTTCCCCACTCAGCATTTTGTGCAGCAATACAGGTGAAGAGGAAGAAGATAGAAGGAGAAAATTTTGAACTTAAAGAGAGGGTATAGTGCTCATTGTTTTAGCTTAGTCAAGCCAGTAGTAGTCTTTGGTTAGTACAATGAAGGTGAAGATAGTTTATATTCAAGTCACTGGATCATGGTTCATCTTCAGTTTCTCCTATGAATGTCTATTCTGACAGTGGGACATTCATTCACTTGAGACTTTCTAGTACTGAGCTATGTTTCTTCATTGATGAAGGCTGAAGTCAAAGATGGAGTGGATCAAAAGTTTCATGGCTGGCACAACCCTAGCAACTTGAGTTGGTGAGTGAGTGAGTATGGTGGTGAGTGAATAGAAGAAATCGGCCTTTTTGACAGGTATCTTATCACACTTGCCAATATAGGAAGTCAACTGTTTCCCCAAAATCCTTTCCCACTCATTGGGGTCTAGTCTTCACCTTAAACTAAAAAGTGTGAAAATTGTAGATCAGAAAACTTACCTTTGCCTATAATTTAAGTAGTCTTTGTCATAATGTTGTGACAAAAAAAGAGACTCTCTATTATTCCCTTTTTTCACATTTAAGTTGGTAGCTATACCTCCATTGATTCAACCTGATAATAACAATCAGACTGAGTTTCCACCCTCCAAATATGGAGTCATGGACCATAGTGGCCTTTTGGCCACTAATGTATTCAATGTCTTAAGACTCTTGCTGATTTTGAGAGATCACTGCATGCAGAATATGTCGAGATTGGGGACCTACGACCAACTCATATGTATGAAGAATGAATGTTATTGGGACATGATTGTTGCAATACTTTGTATTGTTGTATACCTTTCTGGATACTCAGTACCTAACAGTCTCTTGTAGAGAGAACCCAAAGAGATATGAATATCTGGGATTAGAATTCAGTCTCTGTCACTTACTAGATGTATAACTATATAGGATAAATTTTAATGTTGTAAGCTTCTGCTTTCCCATTTATAAAATGGTAGCAGTTACCCACTACTACCTACATCACTTAGTTATGTGGAAAGTGGTTTGTAAAATAAAACCACTTGTAAAACTTGAAGTACGATTCTTTAAAAATGGGGATGGTAGCACATTGTCTCCCCCAGAGAATTATCATAAAAGGCTACCACAAATGTAAAACAAATATAAACCTACTTGCAATTATCATTATCGTAGTGGTACTTGAGTAAATGATTGTTGTTGATGATGATTGTTACCCTAGAAAAAAACTTTACCAAATACTGCATCTATTATTTTCCTTTAATAATTTTTCCTTTTCATACTTAACTTGTGTCATAAGGAAGTAAAAAATTTGAGTCTATCTAAAAACGCCTTCATTCTACACTAAAATTCTAAAGCAGAAACACGACAAGTGAGACATAATGAAGACCATTGTCAAGGCTTCTTCACAAATGTCCTCATTTAAACTTTCGTGATTAAATTAAACACATAGACCTATGGAATGTATCATCTTCATAAGGGAATACTTTCACACTGATGGAGAAATATGCTAATATATTAAAATTCCAAAAATTTAAAATGTAAAAAAAGATTCCCACCTTAATGAAGGTTTGCTCTTCATTTGCTTTATTGCAGGCATCCCAAGACATAATAGATTCTCTCTGATCAGATCCTTGCTTGCTGGTAAATTCCTGTGAATTACTTGCTGAAAATTTTAAATGAGTCTCCCGAGAGTCAATGGTACAGGAAACCTCGTGTGAATAAGTCTGGAGAAATGCCTGTACTCCATCTATACCCAGGAACTGGGAGGTTTGAACACCCTCCGGATGTGTACTTGCTGATCCCAGCTCCATATGCCACCTTCGAAGCCAGAGTGCCAATAACAGAATAATGAAAGAAAAGAATAGGCAGGACACTGTAGCTACTGCAATGACCAGGTATAATGTGAGACTGGAATCATTTGGAAATTCAGAGGTCTCTAGGCTGCTGAGATCTGAAAGGATATCAGGGATAGTGTCAGCCACTGCAACTATAACACTGATAGTGGCAGAGAGTGGAGGCTCTCCATTGTCTGTGACAGCTACTACCAGAGTTTGCTTGAGGGAGTCTTTAACCAGGAGAGCCCGAGTAGTCGTTATCTCACCCGTGTGCAATCCCACCGAGAAGAGCCCGGGCTCTGTGGACTTCAGTAGAAAGTAGGACAGCCAGGCGTTCTGGCCAGAGTCTGCATCCACTGCCACCACTTTGGTCACTAGGTATGGCCTGTCTCTGCAGAGCGGGGGGCCAACTCCACACCACTAGAATCATCTGTAGGGAACGCAGGATACAGGATTTCCGGGGCGTTGTCATTCTCATCCAGGATGAACAAAGGACACGTTGCTGCTGAGAGAAGGGTCCCCGGAGTCTCTAGCTGTCACTCTCAGCTGTAGCTCCCTGAATTGCTCGTAGTCAAAGGAGCGCAGAGCATAGAGGACACCGGTCTCAGAGTTGATGGAAATAAAGGAAGAGAATGGTGTTCCTTGAAAAGACTCATTAGCTATTGAATAAGTGACTTTGGCATTCTCTTCGCTGTCTGCATCACTCGCTTTGGGAGAAGCTACTGTAGCTCCAGGTGAATTGTTTTCCATTAGATAAGCTAAATAGTGATTTTGGTGGAATACTGGGGGGTTATTTTTATCTGACACCTGCAGTAGTATCACGTGATTTGATGTCAGGGGTGGATCCCCTCTGTCTTTCGCAGTGATAGTGATATTGTAACTAGAAATTTGCTCCCTGTCCAGGATTTCGCTGGAAGTTAAATTGTAATCTCGAAGGGAACTTTTCTGGAAATAGTGCACTAGACCTGCCCATTTTCTCCAGAATCTCTGTCATGGACGTTAAAGAGGGCAATTATAATCCCAAGTCGAGAGTCTTCTGGGACTGGACTGAAGAGGGAAGTGATGATGATTTCAGGGGGGTTGTCGTTAACATCAGTCATTCGAAGTCGAATGTGGGCCAACGCAGAAAGTCCTCCTCCGTCTATGGCCTGCACTTCTAGCTCATGTAACTGATCTGCTTCGAAATCCAGGCTTCCCACTATTCTGAGCTCTCCACTGGTGGAACCGATTTGGAACAGCAGGGAAGAGGCCTCAGAGAGCTTTATTAGCGAGTAAGTTATCTCGGCGTTGGAACCTTCGTCACGGTCCGTGACCTGCACCTTGACCACCTCTGTGCCCGCTCGTACATCCTCAGGCACGCTCACCTGGTAGAGCGAACGCTGAAACGTGGGCGCGTTGTCATTCCCATCTAACACCCGGATCCGAATCTGGGTTTCTCCGGTGCTCACCGGATCCCCAGGAGCTGGTGCTCAGCTTGTTCCTCCCGGTCCAGAGTTTTTTCCAGTACCAGCTCGGCGTATTTGCTACCTCCAGCTTTCCTTTGCACATTGAGGCTGAAATGTGTACTGTGGCCAAGCAGGTAATTCTGAAGAGAATTGATGCCTACGTCGGGATCCTGCGCATCCTGGAGATGAAAGCGGGCCCCCGGCATGGTTATTTCTCCGATCTCTAACAAAATTTCCTCCACAGGGAAGGTGGGCGAATTATCATTTATATCTAGGATTTCCACTTCTGCATGTACCAGCTTTACTGGCTCCTCCATGAGAACCTGGAGAGTCATCAGACACTGAGGGATTTGTCCACATACGCTCTCTCTGTCTATTTTCTCACTGATATATAAGAAACCGTTTTGTAAATTCAGAGTGAAATGCTGCTTACCTCCCGAGACAATGCGAGCTCCACGCTCGGCCAATTCCCATGGCTCTATCCCCAGATCCTTTGAGATATCTCCCACAAAAGAGCCCTTCTCCATCTCCTCGGGAACTGAGTAGCGAATCTTCCCGGACCCAGCCTCCCACAGGGCCCCTAAGAGAAAGCAAAGTAGGACTTGCTCCCTGCGGTCTCGAAGCGTCGGTGGAACGCCCATTGTCATCTTCGGGATGAGCCACCTCCGATTTGTGTCGAAGATATGCCTTTATTTTTACTTTTTTGCTTTTGTCCTTATCCTCCCAGGGCCGATTTCTGGGACTGGAGTCTGAGCCCACTCCAGTCGCTGAGATTGCTCCTTCACATTCAATTTTGTATTGTTTTAGGTCAATCCTGTTCTATCAGCTTAACTCTGGAGAATCTCGCGGTGTCTGGGTTTTCAGGTTTTGGTAGAATAGCGGCACCCAGAGCCTTTACTGATAATGGCAAGGCATCAAGTAAATTACTGTATTGAATTGTATTTTCTGGTGATAATTCGTAATCCTTACTTTCGCTCATTCAATGTGAATACAAAAGAATTTATTGAATGCCCACTGTGTTCAGAGGTGGGTGTGGGATGGGGCAAAACGTAGATAACATAAAATCTCTGACTTCATCGAGTTCAGACTGGTAGGGTGGTAAAACGCTAATGCCACACTACACAATATACACAATAATACCCAATATTACCAAATAAGGGCTTTAGAGAGGTGTAGAACAGAGTACTATATGGGGGTGCTGGAGGTTGTTATCCACCAGGTAAGTTTTAAAGTTTTATTTCTGGGTTGTTTTTTCTTTTCTGTTTTGATTTGTTTTACTTTGATATAGCAGTGCAACAAAGTGGATAAAGCAGCTAGGGTACTGTGCTTGGAGACTGGAAGGTCTGGCCTAAAATTCTACCTCTGTCAGTAGCTGTGTGTGACTCCGATCAAGTTACCGAATCTCTACAAAACTCAGCTCTCTCTCTCTCTCCTCTCTCTCTCTCTCTCTCTCTCTCTCTCTCTCTCTCTCTCTCTCTCTCTCTCTCTCTCTCTCTCTCTCTTTCTCTCTCTCTCTGTCTCTCTCTGTTGTAATTTGAATTGGTGTTGTGTCTTTCCACACCAAGGCTAACAAAATCAAACAGCTTTCTTATATTTCGTGTTCTTATTGTCTTTTTCTTTAAAGTGTGGCTTCCATTTTCAAAATGTAATTCAAGTTATTATTTGACCACAAGTCAAATCCTTCATTCCTTAGAGAAATTCAACTTGTTGATTTAGATCTTTATTGTCAAGAAATTGGAATTCAGTAGTGTTTTGATACTTCAAAAATACTAATTTGCGCTTTTAAATATACTTAGCCAGGTGAAGTAAAAGCAGAGAACCAAATTTTTTTAGTGTAAGAGGACATGTTCGCCAAAGATCATCTTTATACTTCAGTCTATATATTCATGGTTTGCTTCAACGATGGGAATTCCAGCACCATCTTCCATCACTGTTTATTCTCACTCCTACACAAATTTTCTTCTTGTATTATTCTTAGCCATGTTTTCTCATACATTTTCCACAGAAGATCCTCCAAATGTGTTGGAGATCATGTACTCCTTTGATCTGAATATAGCCTCTAGGTTATACTTCTGTATCACAATAAAATATTATCCTTATTATCAGACATTAGTTTATCTCTGCATTGGAACAGAATTGTAAATGAATCGCATCTACATAATTAGATTGAATTGTACATACTGTTCCCATCCTTCTAAAAATATTTTTAAGGCTATAAGACATCAGTTCTAGGTCTATCTATTATAATTTTCTTTTCCTTTTCTTGACCCTATACAAAAGGAATCTCGATTTCTCCAGTGAGCTTAATACTGAAGTTGAAAAAAAAATCTGCCAGAAAAGGAGCTAAAATTATTTGGGTGATATGCAAATACCATGTACTAAATCATCAAAAGTTCAATAAAAGCTTGGGAAGTTATTTGGAAGACTCATTTGTGCATATACTCATGAACGAGATAATATAAGAAAATATAATTATATTAAGGATTATAAAAATAGTACTGAGGAGTAGCAGAAAGGCACAGTAGGATGGTAGATTGGTGCAGGACCTTTGAAAAAGCCTGGGATAACAATGAGTACAAGTCATTAAAACACAAAAAAGTAGGGATTAAAGAAATGAGGGCACATACAATAAGGAAGTCTAAATAGTCGATCCAAAGTGAAGAAGTGTGGGAGTTTGATAGAATATTTTTAAAAGGACAAAAACCAGAAGACACTTGGGATGCTTTTTAGTGAGAGAGCAAGACAGAGACAGGAGAAAGAAAGTAAAGATAAGTCAGACATGTTAGTGATAGAGATGGGCACAATCTCTGCATTATTTCTGTCTAAGCATAGAGACAGCCAGGTAGGGTGGGTAGAGAACTGGACTCAAATTCAAGAATACCTGAGTTCAAGTCCAGCTTTTGAAATCTGTGTGACTGAGCAACTCACTCCATTTCTCAGTGCTCTAGCCAATTCTTTAAGGCTAAGTAGTGGAGAAAGTGTTGACCTGCATTTATAGAGGGAGCTTCCATACCTAGGAGTTCTCTAGCCTAATGAAACCACAAGTCTGGTTCTTATCCCTATTTTATAAAACATAAAACTAAGGAAAGCCTAGAATTCCAATAGTAAAGAATAGTATTTTTTCAGGGACTAGGAGGAGAGTTAATTAAGTAGTGTAATATAACTTCAGAATATGAAAAATTCAGTAGTGTATAGTGTGACCATAAAAAATATAGCATAAGAAGAAAGATGAACTAGGATACAGATGTTAAAGTATCAAGGACCACTACACTTATATGAAGACTGGTGCCTTTAAATAAGTCAGACTTAGGGAAGGTATACTGCATACTTTACAGAATTTTGTCCCTTACTTTGAAAGAAGGGCAGTTGACCACCTGTGATCTTAAGCTAATCTGATTTATTAATGTTAAACTATGGATATGTAAGATAGTCTCAACAACAATAGCTCATTCCCTCAAGGTTTATGTTTGAAGCAGAACTGTTTTCATTAGTTGGATCTGGTTTGTCTGGGGGTGAGTTATCATAAGAAAAGCTAATGAGAGAGTAAGAGGCCAAGACCAAGGACTTCTATGGGAAAAAATTCCTTGGGAGGGCTGAGCAGAGAGATCTTAATGTCCATTTAGCAAGTTAATATCAAAACTGTCTGAGTTCACCCTTCTTTTTGGTAGATTTATAGCATGCAAAATGCTTGAATGCCATCTGAACATTTAGACAAATTATACACTGTCACAAGTTCTGATAACCACTCTGCTCCTTCCTGACATTAGTCAAACAGGACTTCTCACCCATGTAAGAACTCCAGATGCTCAAAGCGAAGAAGAGACTGATTCATGTCATGAACACCATTTTTACAGGTCAATTGAGGCTGAAATCAATCAGGTTAGATCTACATCGTTCAAAAAACTGTGGCATCACTTAAAAATAGAGGTATATCCCCTATTCTCATAAAGAATAGATAACAGAAATTTAGCACAGCCCCTGACATATAGTACTTAATAAATATTTATTTGTTGCTTGATTGAGAAGGAAAAACTAGAAATAGTACTTTCCTATGTCTCTTCTCCTCACGCTCATTCTGATCTCATTTACTGTCTGTATTGAAAATGTCATAGAAATATCATAATGCATCACTGTTGTCTTGACATATCTGAATTGAGCACTGATCAAAGCTTTGGCCTAGAATACTCTAAGCTTCAGGAAGATGCCACAGTACCATTTATGTTCCACTCCTGCAGTTACACTGTGTCCTTTGTATAAGAGGATACCAGTAGGATCCACTTGAAGGGCCTCAGCATACTCACATGACAGAATTTTAATCTTTAAATAAGGAAAATAAGAAACCATCTTTCTTGTTAAATCTTACTGTTTTCTTTTTTTCAATTCCTTAGGTTAGAACCTCCGTACTAGATCTCGGAAAGTCAAAACAGGAAGCAGTGCTGATCAGTACACTATTCTCTGACTTTGTTTTTAATTCACTAATTCTTTCCACTGGAAAATTCTACTCATTCAGTATAATTTTAATATGTGATTTGTAGTTATTTACATCTTCCTTCTTGTGAGTCTATTCTCTTCCATATTATGCAGAATTTCTGATAGAATCTACATTTTCATCCCTCAAGGTTTCTTTTTCAATCAGGACTGTTCTCATTAGTTGGATCTGGTCTGACTCAGGGTAGGCTCTCATGAGAAAAGCTAATGAGAGAGAAAGAGGCCACGACAAAGGACTTTTATAGGGAAAATTCCTTGGAAAGTATGAGCACTAACCCAGAAAACAGTCAGGACTTGTCTGAGACATGGCGTGGTTGCTTAAGGTCCCATATACAGTGTCAGGGGCTGGGTTTGAACAAATAGTTTTCTGCCTGCAAAGTCAACATCCTAACCACTGTGTAAGTGGCCTTCGTATCTCATTATAAATATTTATAAATTAATAACTATTAGGTCTAACACATGTTTTAATGGTTCTCATCCTCATGCAAAAACAATTGTCTACTGAGTAACCTAGTAGAATAGAAAGTTTATTTTGACTGGGGGGGTCAGTTTATCATGGAATATATCGATTACGTTGTCTTTTGGAGTTCACTGAACTGAGAATTAGTCTCTAAAACTGGTGGCAATAGCATTTGATATACATTTTATTTTAAAGAAAAGATGTTTTGTTATGCAAGGACAGAGAAGTTACAGTATTCAGGGTGTGGTAGGATTATAGGATTTTTCATAGACTTAGATCTGAAAGCACACCTAGATCTCATCTGGTCTGATCTCCTCACTTCACAAGTGCAGCCCCACGAAGTAAAATGATGCCCAATGTCACATAAAGAGTAAAATGGTGAACTGAGATGTGAATGCAAGTCTTCTACTATCCAGCCCATTACTTTTGTCATTACATTTTGCTAATTCTTTTTCTTCTGTTTCCATTCAGACAAATGTAGATAATGCCACTGAAAGAGTCAATTTAGAAAATTAAAGCAATATTCAAACAGAAATATTTGGTTGAATTGCGCAGAACCAAGGAAACAATTCACATGGTGACCAAAACAGAGTAAAGGAAAACAACACTGAAAGACTTAAGAACTTGTGATTTGAACTACAGTGTTCACTTGTCAGAACTTCAGAGAACCCCTCTTGGCAAAGAAATGTTGGACTACAGGTGTGGAATGAGGAATATATTTTCAGACAGTCAATGTATAGATTTGTTTTGATTGATTGGATTACTTACTACCAGGAACAGGTCTATGAAGACAAGATCAGGAGTCATTGGGAAATGAAAGGAATATTTTTAAAAGAACATCAACAAAACATTTAAAAAGAAAAAACACAAAATGTACAAACACAAATTATAGACAAACACAGATACAATTAACTAGAGTTGTAAAGGCATACACAAAATATTAAGAAAGTTGTGTAGGGGTTGCTGACCACAGGATGGACCAAAAGTCATTCTGGAAGGGAACAATTATGGAATATATAAATCTACATGAAATGGTTCAGAAACCACCAAGAGCAACAGCAGGAGAGACTGAATAGAAAGCCAGTGATGGAGACCAAAATAAAACATGAGAAAAGGTCACAGGTTTCAGCTGGGTCCAAAATGTGCTAAACAGGATTTGGAGCAGGTGGAACAAATGGTCCAAAGAAAGCCAATCAGAGCTTTGCTAGTCTGGAAGGGATGGACTGTTACTTTGTCCAGTGTTGCAGATATTGAATCTGATTTTTAAGGTAACAATGACATGCTCCATTTCCAGCCTCTTTCTCACTCCAACCCCTTTACACATGCAATGAGCTTCCTGACTTGATCCCTTGAAGATTGCTGAAGAAATGGAGCAATGTGTAGGTTGAGTAATAAAGTTTTTAGAAAGGAAAGGCTATGATTTTTCTAAGATAATAAATACTGATACTCCACAGTAGTGCTGCAGTGGCTTAGAGATGAAAGGAGTGGGATAACAAGTGATGAGGAGTATGAGCTAAGATGTGTATGGGAAGGGGAATAAAGTTAGATGCTCAAGTCAAACCTACTATGTGCATGATAATATCCTAGACACTTGTTAGTGGAAATCTTTAGCAACTCTTTTTAAAAATGTTTTGCTGACTTTGAATGCCATGATAAATACAAAATCAAATCAGCTAAATTGCTACATTCAGTTCTTCAGATTCATCCCCTAATATGATCTTGTAACTTTTTTCTACTTCTCTTATAAACATCACATTATTTTTACATGGCTGTGTTATTTACAACCTGAATGACTTTGGGAAAGTTACTTTACCTCTTTGGGCTTCAGTTTCCTCATCTGTGAAATGAGAAGGTTGGACAAAATTACCTACAAAGGTCCTCCCAGCTTTGCAACTTTGATCTTATGATGTTGTTCATATTATTGAATACAGTCATATGTACATATCTTCTACACACTGGCTAGACTATCTGTTATTTAAGGATAGAGATTTGATCATAGTTATCCTTGTGTTTTCTTTGAAGCCAAGCACATTGTAAAGTACTGAACAGGAGCCTAAAATCTGGTAAATGATAAAATTCTATTATTTACAGATTCATTATTAAGACATACACCAGAAAATTAGCGTTCCCACAATAGCTATTTTACTTCTGTTTTCCTTCTACAGAAAAAAAAAATTAATTTGGTTTGCAAGGCAAGTGGGAGGAAAATTAGCTTCTAAGAATGGCAATTTCATTGTCAAATCTATACTTGAAGATCACTATTTCATGTGTGCAGAGGGCACACTTTTCAAAGATAAACTAAAAAGAGGAGAGGTAGAAAGGCTAATTAGGAGATCTTGTAATATCATAGACATATAGACATAATACATCTGGGTTATGTCTATGAGACTGGAGAAGAAACAACTCACAGACATTTTGCAGAAGAAAACAAGTAACACATAGTAATGGTGTGGGATGAAAGAGGAAAGAATTGAAAATTGTTCTAGTATTGGAGAATTTGTGAGGTTGGTAGAAACAGTATTGCTACCTTATGAATATTATTATTATTAATATCACTACTAGGAATTTATCCTATGCATGGGCCTTCACTTTTTATTTAAAGGGTCTTCCAAATTTTTCTCTATAAATTCAATTTATAACATATAAGAAGCAATATAGCATATTGGAAGTAAAATCTTTAATAGAGTACATCGATATTTAAAAACCATAACCATTACCTCAAACACCTTCCAACTCTTCAGGGATATAACATTGAAGATTATTAGTTTAGACAGTTCAAAAGAAGCATCGTGTCATTACTGACATTAATTTTCAACATTGCTTTTTTTCTTTTCTAAATGCAAAACTCGGTGATCCATTCTAGGCATTCTGCACAGTATGCTGATGTTAAAGCATATAAACACCCAAGGGCTAGAAATGATCATATATTGTACTTCAAAAAATTGCCCATTAGGTATATTAGTTTCTAAAAGAAATTTTAAAAGTTATACACTTAGAAAGTAGCTCTACAAAAAAGTAAAACATGCTTTCAAAAAAAGAGAACCAATAATCAATAGTAATTATAGCAACAATCTAAAGACTACATAGGGACAAGCCTATATTATATAGAAATCTTCACACACTCCTCTTCCCATCTCTGGAAAACACATATAACAAGATCAAAGTCTTACTTTTTTTCCTTTTTCCTCTGCATCAATCTCGAGAAAAGTTTTAATTCCCCTCAGGGAACATTTCACTGTTCTCCAGCTGAGGTGGGGGCCTGGAGATAATAGGTTTGAGGAATCTGAATTCACTATTACCAGAACCATCTGTTAAACCCATGTCATATTTGTATTTCTGAAAGACAGTCCCTGTGCCAGTAACATCCACCAAATTTCTCGGGAAATTATTGGCATGATCAAAATGGCCAGAACAATGGGATCTCTCCTTCAGTTGTTTCCTCTTATACACCTTGATAACTATAAAGATTATGATGGAAACTAGAAAGAGAAAAGAAATTAAAGCCAATGAAATAACCAAATACACAGTTAATGTGCTATCATGCTTCTCCTCTTCAGTGAAATCTGGGACATGTATATGTGCTTCTGAAAAGCCATCTACAAGAAGAAGCTCTAGAACTGCTGAAGTAGAGAGCATTGGGATGCCATTGTCTCTTACAAGGATAATGAGTTTCTGCTTGATAGCGTCTCTGTCGCTGATGGATCTCACAGTTCGAACTTCTCCATTATGGGACCATACAATGAACAACCCAGGGTCTGTGGCCTTGAGCAACTGGTAGGAAAGCCAGGAATTCTGACCTGAGTCCTCATCCACAGCCACCACTTTAGTAACCAAGTAACCTTCTTCAGCTGTTCTAGGGACCAGTTCACTGTAGGAAGCAGAGTGGTTCTGCATAGGATATAAAATAACTGGAGCATTGTCATTTTCATCCACAATGACCACATATACTGTGACATTAGTGCTTAAGGAAGGGGATCCTGAATCTGATGCTTGCACGATCACTTTGAAGTCTTTGATTTCCTCATAATCAAGAGTCTTCAGAATGTAGACGTGTCCATTTTCTGAATTGATGGAAATGAATGGGGATGAAAAGGGAGAATTTTTGTTCTCAAGCCAGATAGAGTATGTCACTTTAGCATTCTGCCCCGAATCTGAATCAGTAGCATTTACCCCTCCAATCATCAGGGAAGGACTGTTATTTTCAGTTATATACATAGTGTAGGATGATTGGTTGAACAGAGGAAGGTTATCGTTGATATCTAATATTTGCACCGTGACAGTCTCCCAAGCTGAGAGACTTGGAGATCCTGAGTCTACGGCAGTGACTGTTATGTTATAGCTGGAAACGCTTTCCCTATCCAAGGCTGCATCTGTCACCAGCTCATAGTAATTGCTGAAAGTCGGTTTCAAAATGAAGGGGATGTTATCTGGAATGGAGCAAGATGCCGTTCCGTGGTCCCCAGAGTCCTTGTCACGGACGCTAAAAAGGGCCACCACTGTTCCAGGTAAAGAGTCTTCAGGGAGTAGAGTGGAAAGAGATGTCACTGTCACCTCGGGGGGGTTGTCATTCACATCCGCCACCTCCACGAGGACTTTACAGTGAGAGGATAGCCCCCCTCCATCAGTGGCCTGAACACTTAGTTCATATTTCTCAGTCATTTCAAAATCTAGAGGTTTGGAGATTCGAATTTCTCCCGTGAGGGGGTCTATCTGGAAAGCACGGTGGCCTTTGCCGGCATTTTGACTGAATGAATAAGTCACTTCTCCATTACTATCTTGATCTGAGTCAGTTGCAGATACGATAGTCACTACAGCGCCTGCTGGACTGTTTTCTGCAACAGTAGCCCGGTACAGAGACTGAGAGAACACCGGGGCATTGTCATTTGCGTCCAGGACAAGGATACGGATATTGGCAGTTCCAGAGCTGGGCGGGATTCCGCCATCCACTGCAGTGAGTAAGAACTGGAGTTCTGGCTGCTCTTCGCGGTCCAGGGCCTTTACCAGGAACAGTTCGGGGTACTTGCTACCATCGCTGCCCTCCTGGGTGTGCAAAACGAAGGGCTCACTTGGTGGAGTGAGCGTGTAGTTCTGGAGGCTATTTTCCCCCACGTCTAAATCTTGGGCACTTTCCAGGGGGAAGCGAGTTCCAATGGTAGTCAATTCAGGGATCTTTAAAATGAATTCATCCTCTGGGAACTGAGGCGAGTGATCATTGACATCAGAAATGACCACCTCAGCCCGGAAGAACCTCAACGGATTTTGCAGCAATAATTCAAAACGGATGATGCACTCGTCCATCTGGGCGCATATTTCCTCTCGGTCTATTCTGTTCTTTGTGACCAGTTCCCCTGTTCTTAGATCCAATAAGAAATGCTCCCCTTTACTGTCCGCAACGAGCCGAGCCTGCCGAGAAGGCAGAGCTTTCACATCCAGCCCCAGGTCCTTTGCGAAATTAGCCACGAAGGAGCCCATCGCTATTTCTTCAGCTATAGAATAGCGAAGGGTTTCACAAACCACGCGGAATTCCCCCAAAAGAAAAATGTAAACAAAGAGAACTTGCCTGATGATTTCCCGCGGCGCTGGCGCCATCACTGTCTCTCCAAGACAACTGAAAACTGAACACAGCGTTGCTGTGGTGGTGGCTCCGGGTCAGAAAATACTGAGGGATGGGCACAGGACTCCACTGCTCAGATTTCAGCTACGACAACGTCTCCAAAAACAGAGGTCAGGATTTAGGCAGAGCCTGAAAGTGCCCTGCAGACCCAGCTTCTTTTCAGAAAGGAAAGAAGATAAATGAGACTGAACGTTTTGCTCTGGGATTTTCCTCTCGTCTCCTTCTTGGCCGACAGCGCCACCAAGCGTCTCAGTAAAATAGTGCAAGTATTGATCAGTCCGGTAAAAAATAGTTAAAATCTATTGATTCTCGCAAAATGGATGTTCTTTGATGGGTGTTTCAGGAGATGTAAAGAAAGTCAAGCACATATGTTCTAGATAAGCATAAAATATTTTCTCCGAGCAGTGAAGTACTGAAAAATAACGTTAAATGAGAAGGAAAATAATCATCCATGGAATACTCCAACACTATCCTCTTTCATTCTCTACTACAAAACTAACCCACCACTCCACAGGGATACTTGTGATATTCTTTATCTGCTTGTGGCACCATCACCTGTTCTCAGTAGAAGAGTTTTGCTACAGCTACATTTGCAAATTGGAAAATTGAATCAATTACCAAGAACTTCATAGGGAAGAGAAATAGTTTATAAAGTAAGTGTGACCTTTGAAATTGCTGAGGGCACTCTCCTTTGGTTTCTTCAAGACATCCATAATCACCCTTCCAGTATGTGGTTCTTTCAATGGTAGATTGAAAGGAAAAGAAATGTGGTTCACACATATTTTCTCACTTGGTGAACACAGTACATCTTAGTAGAATCAGATAAAATCATTACATTTGAAAAAAGAATGGCAACAAATTCTAATAAAAAATGAGAAAAACATCCTCAACCTCTTGAGCATCTGCTACCACAGTATGCATAATACAACAAGAGAAAATAATGGCCTTATACAGTAACTAAAAATTGGGCCTGGAGATATATTCTATTTCATAGCAATTACTGGAAAGAGAAATAGGCAGAGAAAACCCAGGGGATTTTAAAAATCCAGAGACTGTGCATAACTGAACTCATTTAGTAAAAAGGCTTAGGACGAAATTGTAGCCTGATAAATGCCCACTGATGGTTTCAATATACTTTATTTGAGGACAAATTTGGTTATAGATAGGATTAGTAGATTTTAGGGAATATTACCCCCAAATATTTTGTGAGTAATGCCATGGAAGGACATCTTATGAAGAACATACTCAATTTTTATTATACAAAGATGGAAAAGAATATTTAAAACTTGAAAAACAGACAAAGAATAAATCCTAAAATTTATTTAAAGTCACATTCGGAGACAGAGAAAAAGAAGTGCTCTTGATAGAATTATTGGGGGGGGGAGGGAATTTCATCTCTAACTGAAACCTAAGCTATTCCGAAAGGTAGCAATTTCCTTTGAATCCTTCCAATCACTGTGAGCGGGAACACTTGGGATAATTGGCTTCAAGAATTTAAATTCACTAGTCCCAGAACCACTGGTCAGACACAACTCGTACTGGTAGCTATGGGACAGGGTTCCAGTGCCACTGACATCCACCAAATGACCTGGAAAGGGACCATTGGGCTCAAAGTGGCTACTATCTGAAGCATTTCTTTTCTTCCTCCGTAGGTGTAGTACGTTGAACAGGATGAT
Source organism: Bettongia penicillata ogilbyi (assembly GCA_023548195.1). NCBI lineage: Eukaryota > Metazoa > Chordata > Mammalia > Diprotodontia > Potoroidae > Bettongia > Bettongia penicillata. The sequence goes on from JAJHZJ010000197.1 coordinate 4,135,558, forward strand.
AGGGAATAGGAAGAGAAAAGAAACAGAAGCCAAAGAAATGACCAAGTAGAGAGTGAGAGAATCAGTCTGAACTGGTTCATTAATAGATTCTTGAAGCTTTATATATGGCTCAGAGAATCCATCCACCAAGATCACATTCAGCGTGGCTGCTGTGGATAGAGGTGGCTGCCCATTGTCCTTTACCAGTACTAAGAGCCTCTGCTTGATGGCATCTTTGTCACTGATGGGCCTAGCTGTACGCACTTCCCCATTGTGGGCCCACACAATGAAGAGACCTGGGTCTGTGGCCTTGAACAGCTGGTAGGAAAGCCAGGAATTCTGCCCTGAGTCTCCATCCACCGCAACTACCTTGGTGACCAGGTAACCTGGCTCTGCTGCCCTGGGTACCAGATCATTGCAGGGGATTGTGCCATTTTGCAGAGGGTGCAGCACGAAGGGAGAATTGTCATTCTCATCTAGGACCATGACCTGAACCAGAACCTGGCTGCTCAGGGCTGGGGAGCCACCATCAGTTGCCCTCACAGTGAATTGGAAAGTTTGGATGGCTTCATAATCCATGGATCTCAGAGCATAGAGATGTCCATTATCTGAACTGATGGAGATATAGGAAAAGAAGGACAAGTTTTCAGGCCCTGGAGGTTGCAGTGAATAGGTGACTTTGGCATTGGTCCCTGAGTCCCTGTCGTTGGCACTGACACTGCCAAGGTGCAGGGCAGGACTGTTGTTCTCCCTGAGGTAGAACGTATATGCTGTCTGAGTAAATACTGGTGGGTTGTCATTGACGTCAGAGATGAACACTGTGATGTTGTGCACAGTTTTGAGCCTCGGGAACCCCAAATCCGTGACAGTAAGAGTGATGTTATACTGGTCCTTACTCTCTCTGTCCAGCGCTCCATCTGTTACTAAGGTATAAAAATTTTCTATGGACGGTTGTAAAATAAAAGGAATATCTTCTTGAATGGAGCAAACCAGCCTTCCGTTTTCTCCTGAGTCCAAATCTGAAACGCTGAAAACAGCCACCACAGTGTCTGGCGCATTCTCGGGGATGGGACTGGTAAGTGACGACATGGTCAGTTCAGGGGCATTGTCGTTCACATCTATCACCTGAACAATTACAGTACATTTCCTGGAAAGGCCACCTCCATCAGTTCCTTCAATATCTACCTCATACTGTTGAGTTGTCTCAAAATCTAGTTTTTTTCTGAGTCGAATATCGCCTGAGATGGGATTTACTTCAAAAGTTTTTATCATTTCCTCAGAACTATGAAAAAGCGAATACAATATGTCTCCGTTATTTCCGGCGTCTAAGTCTCTAGCAGAGACAGTGACGACCAGGGAGCCAATGGAACTGTTTTCAGGGACCGAACCTCATATAGAGGTTGAGTAAACACAGGAGCGTTATCATTAACGTCCAAAACCGCTATGCGGACGCGAACTGTCCCAGACCTGGGCACGGACCCACCATCTATGGCTGTGAGAGTTAGTGTAAGCTCCGACAGCTCCTCACGATCCAGAGCTTGGATCAGCACCAGCTCTGGGAACTTCCTGCCTTCACTGCGGCTGTGAGTCTGAACAGAGAAATGGGAATTAGGGCTGAGGGTATAGTTCTGCACAGCGTTACTTCCTACATCCAAATCTTCGGCGTTTTTTAGAGGAAAAACAGTGCCAGGAATACTATTTTCCGGGATTTTCAGAAGCATTTCTGGTTCTAGGAAAACGGGCGAATGATCATTAATGTCTCTCACCCGAAGCTCAGCCCGAAATATCTTTAAAGGGTTTTCCAGTAAGATCTGGAAAGGGAACACACAGGGCTCGGCGGGGCCGCACAACTCCTCACGGTCCAGTTTTTCTCTTAGGACCAAATCTCCAGTATCAACATTGAGCTGCAAAAGCTGCTTATTTCCTTTGGAAGCGATTCGGGCCCCTCTAGCTGACAGATCTCCTAATTCTAACCCCAAGGCCTTTGTTACGTTTGTCACAATGGAGCCAATCTCGGTCTCCTCCGCCATCAAAAACCTTCCCAGCTTGCAGCCGGCCTCAGACACCCACAGTAAGAAAACAAGAAACAAGACTTGCCTTTGCAGTAGAATTGCTTTCCTTTCCGGCTCCGTTGTTCCGTTGGCTGCCTCCTTTTCAGTTTGAATCTCACAGTTAGGTCTCAAATGAGGTTCGAATTCTGAGTCACATTTATTTGCCAGGTTCTAACCGCCGATGAGCAGCACAGGGCCCAGGCTAGTATCCTGTCCCAGCTCCAGCTAATACTGTCCCTTCCTCTGCCTTTGTTCCAGTCTTCTACTCTGTTTCACAGTTTCTAAGAAACCAGTCTGCAGAGTCATGTCTCCCCCTTAGCCTGCAGCGCCACCAAATGTCGCTACTAAAAGTTAAAATTGATGTTTTTATATTGTACTGTGTTCTGCAAAGGATTTCAAATATCTAATTGTGCAACCACTATTACCCAGTGTTTACAGAGTACTTTGCTATTCAGGATAAGAAATTCCATTCTCTTGTGCTTTACTGGAATTGGAAGTAACTCTACAGACTGGTGTGGTGAAATGAACACATCAGTCACCTACATTGTGTATTTTTGTGTATTGTCTGGTTGAGAATGGGAAGAGGAAAGAGAGAGAGAAAGAGAGAGAGAGGGAGACGGAGGGAGAGAGGGAGGGAGGGAGGAAGAGGGAGAGAGGGAAGGAGGGAGGGAGGGAAAGAGAGAGAGGAAGAAAAAGTGTAGTGGTGGAAAAAGAACATAATGAAAATCATTTTAACCACTTTCAGAACAAGGACATTTGCAAGTGCACATAGGTTCAAGGGGGACAAACAAAATATTTATACTCTAGGTCAGTGTCTCAGAATACATTTGATACAGAATGGTTTTATGTTGTATTATTATAGGGGGAGGGAATGGTGGTGGTGGTGGTAGTGGTGGTTAGTTTACTACTTAATTCTAGTTTAAGAAAATTGTCCACTGGCATTGAAATATTCTTCAAAGTAGTGAAGAATATGAGGACTCAGAAATTACATTTATTTCTTTTGGATTAAACCAATTCACACTTTCCCAGTCACTTCGTTAATATACTGTGTGAATTGGAAATAATTAAAGATATCTGTTTATGTCTATATATGAAATTGCGATCTAATCTAAACAAAGGTCTCATATATGCCAAAATACTCATAACAAAGCAGACTTTGCAATAGCAAAAACTATTGTTTTTCATAAAGGTGTTCATTGACTACAGAAAAGCTAAAAAATGGTGATATATGAATGTGATTGAATAGCGTTAAGCTATAAGAAACAACAGATTGTTGTAAATCAGAAACATGTGAAGACTAGTATGAACTGAGGCAAAAGAAAGAAAGAATCAAGGTAATAATATAAATAGGTACTATAAGAACTTACATGAAGAAACACCAAAAATAACATTAGAATTAAGTTAAATGCAACAACCAACCTTGGCTCTAGAGTGCAAGATGAAACACAGTTTCCCCCTCTCAGTTGAGAGGTGATGAATTAAGGTGCAGAGGAACCTAGAACTCTCAGTCTAATGGGGTAATTTCGATTGTTTTGATCAACTGTCTTTATCTGTTATAAGGATAGTTCGTTGGGCAAGAGGAAGTAGTATTGACAAATAATCATAAAATAAAGTCCAAAAACTACAAATTAAAACTAAGATATATGAAATAGGTGTACCTTTAAAGACTTCTCATGAATACTCCAATTACTTGTTGGGTATGAGCTAACCACATAAAAATCATTTTAAAAATTATATTTGATGAAAATTTGTCTAAGTTCTTAAATAAATTTGTTTCTTGTATAAAAATTATTTCAGTTGGCATATGATATTCTCAAGAAAGCACATAATCATTTCATTTCTAACATATCACACAAAAGCAGATGTGGAGTTGAAGGTATTTACCAAGAGAAACTTCTAAGCCTTAGAATAATTATGACCTTTTGCACGTAAAATAACACTCTGTAGAGTGTTTTTGCTTTTATCATTTTGCATTTGCTTGTATCAAAGCACTATGGGAAGAGAATATGAAACTTTAAAGTACAAATGATAACAAAGATTGACCAAAATCTATAATAACTTAAGAGCACACATTATACTCATCTTCATTGTCTCTGTAAAGGTTAATTGTAGGGAGATAGAAGTTAGAACGCAAAGTGTTCTTATGGGCTCAGAGGATGGGTTAGGGCTCAAATGTGAGCTGCTATTTTATCAATCAAAAGTCAAACAAAATTCTGTCCTCTGACTTCAAAATGGAGATAACACAAATGAAAACAATACATGAATATCCAAATGACTGGAATGTCCAACCTGCACAAGCCAAAAAACGTTTTGAAGGTTAGCATCTTAAGTAACTCTCCAATAGTCCAACCAATAAAAATCTACTGGGGCAATGTCCATAGCAAACATGAGAAAAATCACACGTACATTGCCATCACTCCATACCTCTAATTGAAGCCACAGCTACTCCTAAAGGGTGGGGTTTCTTCCAAGTCTCTCCCAGTATTCTGAAGTTGGATGCTAGGAATAATGGGTTTCAGGAACTTGAATTCTCCATTCCCTGAGCCACTGGTCAGACACACCTCATACTGGTAATTCTGGGAAAGAGTCCCTGTGCCACTGACATCCACTAAGTGGTCTGGATAGGGGCCACTGGTCCCCAAGCAAACTCCATTAGTAGCATTTCTCTTCCTGTTCCATAGACGCACAGCTATGAAAAGGAAGACAGAAGCCAAGAAAAGGATTGAGACTGAAATGAGAGAAATGACCAAGTAGACAGTGAGGGAGTCATTCTGGACTTGCTCCTTCTTTGTATCTGGGAGCTGTACATGTGGCTCAGAGAATCCATCCACCAGGAATACATTCAGCGTGACTGCTGTGGACAAAGGCGGCTTCCCATTGTCCTTCACCAGCACCAGAAGCCTCTGTTTGATGACATCTCTATCACTGATAGGCCTTGCTGTGCGAACTTCCCCATTGTGGGTCCACACAGTGAAGAGTCCTGGGTCTGTGGCTTTGAGTAGCTGGTAGGAAAGCCAGGAATTTTGTCCTGAGTCCCTATCTACAGCCACCACCTTGGTCACCAGGTAACCTGGCTCTGCTGCTCTGGGCACCAGGTCATTGCAAGGAGCTGTGCCATTCTGCAAAGGATACAGTACAAAGGGAGAGTTGTCATTCTCATCTTCAACCAAAACCTGGACCACAGCCTGGCTGCTCAGTGATGGAGAGCCACCATCAACTGCCCTCACAGTGAACTGGAAAGTTTGGATGGCTTCATAATCCAGGGATCTCAGAGCATAGAGATGGCCATTGTCTGAGTTGATGGAGATGTAGGAGAAAAGGGGCAGGTCTCCAGTCTCTGGAGGCAGCAGGGAGTAGGTGACTTTAGCATTGGTTCCCTCGTCCCTATCATCTGCACTGACGCTGCCAACATGGAGGGCGGGGTTGTTGTTCTCCCGGAGGTAGAGTGTATAGGCTGTCTGAGTAAATACTGGTGGGTTGTCATTGACATCAGAGATGAAAACCGTGATGCTGTGCTCTGTTTTGAGCCTCGGAGACCCCAAATCAGTGACCATAACTGTAATGTTATACTGGGCCCTCCTTTCCCTGTCCAGGGCTCCCTCTGTGACTAATGTATAAAAGTTCTTGAAAGTTGGTTTCAGGGAGAAAGGGAGACCTTCCTGGATAGAACACATCATCCTTCCGTTGTCCCCGGAGTCGCGATCTCGAATGCTGAAAACGGCCACCACGATCTCTGGGGAGTTCTCTGGGATATTGCTGGTAAGTGACGACACAGTCAACTCCGGGGAATTGTCGTTCAGATCCGTTACTTGAACCGCAACAGTGCATTTTCCAGAAAGCCCCCCGCCATCGATTGCTTCAATATCTACCTCATATTTTTGAATTATCTCGAAATCCAGTTGTTTTTCGAGTCGAATCTCTCCTGAAATGGGATCGACTCCAAATGTTTGACTGACTTCATCTGAAGCCTGGAATAAGGCATAGGCTACATCTCCATTGATTCCAGCGTCTAAATCTCGAGCCGAGACAGTCACTACTAGAGAACCAATGGGGCTGTTCTCTGGGATTTGAATCTCATACCGGGTGTGAGCGAATATAGGAGCATTGTCATTGATGTCCATAACCAGGACCCGAACTTGAGCTGTCCCAGATCTGGGTGGAATCCCCCCATCTACTGCTATGAGAGTTAAAGTGAGCTCAGGCTGCTCCTCCCTATCCAACACTTTATCCAACACCAGCTCTGGGAACTTTCTTCCATCGCTGCGTGTGCGAGTGCGGACGAAGAAATATGGGTTGGGGCTGATGGTGTAGTTCTGGAGACTGTTTATTCCGATGTCTAAATCCTGGGCGATCTTTAGTGGAAACACAGTCCCTGGCATAGCACTTTCTAATATTTTTAGGATCATCTCAGATTCCGGGAAGGTAGGTGAATGATCATTTATGTCTTCAACCCTCAGCTCAGCCCGGAAAAATTGAAAAGGGTTTTCCAGTAAGATCTGAAAAGGCAGCACACAGAGCTCGGCAGGGCCACATAGCTCTTCCCGGTCCAGCTTCTCTTTTATAAGAAGATCCCCAGTGTCACGTTTAAGCTGCAAATATTGCTTTTTATCCTCAGAGATCACCCGGGCTACTCGGGATGACAACTGCCCCACCTCAAGCCCCAGGATCTTTGCAACGTTAGTCACAAAGGAACCACTCTCAGTTTCCTCCGCCACTGAGTACTGCTGCGGCTCTGAAACTGCCTCAGACAAGAGTAAAGCAACAATAAGAAACAGCACTTGCCTGTTCCGCAGAGCTTTCCATGGTGCAGTCTCCATTGTTGTGGTGGGTACACAATGAGCAATCCTTTTAGTAGAGAAATTTCTGGTACAATCAACCCTGGTTTCTTGGTCCAAGGGATTGTGATAAGTTTATTTGTGCTCCCAGAGAGCAACTACGTGTATTTCTTTAGCCCCAGCTATGGCTTAGAAAACGTTTCCTTTCCGGGAGTGTCTTTTGTACTCTTGTTTTCTTTGAGTAAGGCGGTATGCAGGATCTGTAATATTGTATTCGCCTTCTTAGTCTACAGCGCCACCACGTGTCCTTGTTGACAAATTACTCTTTAAATACTTTTTAATAAGAAAATATATACCCTTTCTGGTAAAATAATGATAATAATAGGTAGCATTTGTATAGAGCTTTAGGGTCTGCAAAGCGGTTTTTACATATTTTTACTCAGTTAATCCTCATAACTCTGTGAAGTAGGTGTTATTATTAATTCCATTTTAAAGATGAGTACACTGAGGTATAGAAAGATTAAGTGACTTGTCAAAGGTCACACAGCTAGTAAGTTTCTTAGGTAGGATTCAAACTCAGTTCTCTCTGACTACAAGGCTTGTCCCTTACGCCTCACCTAGTTGCCTATTAATTCACGTTAGTTTCGGTACTTGTGAAAAGGAAATCCTATTGTCTTCCCTACACACTTATCAATTATGAATAGAGAGAACATTGCTCACTCCTGTCAATGAGTCTGTTCATACCTACAAGAGGTTTCAGGTTTGAACAAACTATAACTTAAATAGGTAGCTAACAATTTTGTTTCAATAGAAAAATATATTCGTGGTATGCCATCATTTCTAACATTGCAGAAAGCAAAGCTTTTGTAACACTTCTGGATAACATGGTCTGCAGTAAGGCTATGTTCTCAGTCAGTCATACCTATTTATTTAGCTTTCATTATATTCCATGAACACCATGGTGGTATTCTGCTTATAACTTGATATATTGGAAGATGTGTAAATCCTTGAATTCTAGTCCAATATATTTTAATAAAATTAACTGAATCATCACAGAATCATAAGTATTAGGGTTGCATGAATCCTTATTGAGATATAATTCTTCATTTTTCAAGTAGTAAAATTGAGGCGAACAGAGGGGGAGTGATTTACCCAACAATATATCAGAGTATTGGAAGGATCATCTTGGGTTAAAAGAAAGAACAAAGATGTATTTGAAATAATATGCATTTTAGACAAATCAAGCTTTTATTCATTCAGATAATCACTTCATTTCTTATGTGTCATATCTTTTCATTTTCGTAAATCTGTTTCATCAAATTTCCCTTATAATATCTCTCAGCTCATTGTTGAGAACAATCCACCTTGTCAGCAAGGGAAACCATATTATTCATTTACGTAGAAAGGGATAAAAATAAAGTGAAAAGCTGAACAGTTTCAGGGTAAATTTTCCCAGAGTGAATAACTGATATGGATTAGTAAAGCACAAACAGAGAGAATATCTGCATGATGCCTGAATGGATAGTGAAGATGAGATCTTTATTCAGATAAAACTAATTATTTTAGTTAATCCAACCCAAATTCATTTATTTAATGGAAATTAAACAAACTGACTTTCATTTTTCAAAGTTCATTCAGATTTCCATCTTATTGGCCTAGTCATATTTCTTAGCTTTTAATTTAAATTGCTGAATATAGATACAATCTACACCCAAAGAAATAAACAGGAAAAGTGATCTGTTTGGAGTACACATCTAATTTAGCTACATATGTTGGAAAATTATTATTTCAATTAAAAAGTGAAACCTATACTAGAAAACACACCCATAAAGGTTATTGTTGAGATTATTAAAAAAAATCTATTTTGAACATTAAAATTTTTTTCTAAATTAGGGACATTTTAAATGGAGTTCTATTAAATGGAACACTGTCAGGTTAAACTGTGTAATCATCAGTCAGTCAAAAATATAGCTGAAATAGAGATGTTGCAGTGCTCAGATTTGAACACATCTTGTGCCAATAAAGGCCCAACAAAGTCCAGTTCCATAAGTATTTATTAAATTTCCACAATATGGGTTCAGTAGTGTTGTGGACTAAATAAAAATTTATATCTATATCTATATCTATTATATCATAGATATAATGTGTATAATTATACACATTTGTTGATATTTTTTTTAAAAAAAACAGAAAATGTTCAGAAACACTTCAATCCTAGGTGACAATAAGAAAAAGTAAACGCTTAAATGGGGTAAAAATGCAGAGATTATTGTAAGAGAAACACACAAAAAAATTACATTTTTCACAGCAGGATGAAGTGAAGACTTACTCCTACTCTGCCGTCTGATTCTGATGACATAAAGATAATGTTGATTTCTCAATTGCCAGTAGTTTATTGACAAAAATTACCGATTGTCTGGGATTATCACTTCAATTTTCTAACTGTATATAGCCCTGACTCAAAAGAGAAATGGAAGATTCAAAAACACTAAAACAGGGCTTTAGGCAAGTGTCCCTTAACTTATTATACTTCACATTAATTTTTCTTGTAAAGGAAACATTTGGGAACCTTCTATGTATAATAATCACAATCAAATATATGTAGATTTTTGAAGAAAAAATATTATTTCAAACATTTGGGATTGAAAATAATTCATTTTTCCATTTTACTCATTGTGATAAAACATCATTAATCACATGCAGAAAAGATAGAACATAATACAATGTAAATTTAATTTATAAACTAATTATTCCTTAAAACAAGATTGTTGAAAATATTTGTTCAGGATTGTTAATAAGCTTTGTAGCGCTGGAATAAGACCTAGGACAAGCATGGAAGAGGTCTATCCTCAAGCTGGATAAAGATCAAGTATGCATGAGTTTAAAGATGCATTTAATTAGCTAGGTAAAGAACTATGATAGAAAAAGATTTACAGAATGAAAGTATAGAATTTCAGATTGGCAGAATCTTAACCCAGCCCAAAGCTCTTCTGGAAGGGAGGGTTTTCTTCCAAGTCTCTTCCACTATCCTGAGTGGGAAGGCTAGGATTAATGGGCTTTAAGAACTTACACTCACCATTGCCAGAATCATTGGTCAGACACACCTCATAGTGATAACTCTGGGACAGGGTTCCAGTATCCCCAACATCCATAAAGTGGCTTGGAAATGAACCATTGGGCCTAAACTGATGGCCATCCGTGGCATCCTTCTTCCTTCTCCATAAGCGCACAGCAATAAACAGAATCACAGAAACAAGAAAAAGGAAAGAGACAGAAGCTAGAGAAATGACCAAATAAATGGTGAGGGAGTCAGTCTGAGTCTGCTCCTTGTGCTTATCTGGGAGCTGCAAGTAAGGCTCAGAGAATCCGTCCACAAGGAGCACATTTAGTATAGCTGTCATGGACAGAGGCGGCTGTCCATTGTCCTTCACTAGTACCAGGAGCTTCTGCTTAACAGCATCTGTGTCACTGATGGGTCTTACAGTACGAACTTCTCCATTATGGGCCCATACCATGAAGAGACCTGGGTCTGTGGCCTTGAGCAGTTGGTAGGAAAGCCAGGAATTCTGCCCCGAGTCTCCATCCACGGCAACTACCTTGGTGACCAGGTAACCTGGTTCTGCTGTCCTTGGTACTAGGTCATTACAGGGGGCTGTGTCATTCTGTAAAGGGTACAGCACGAAGGGGGAGTTATCATTCTCGTCCTGGATCACTAGCCGAACCAATGCCTGACTGTTCAGGGATGGGAAGCCACAATCAGCTGCCATCACAGCGAACTGGAAAGTATGGATGGCTTCATAATCCATAGATCTCAAGGCGTAGAGATGGCCATTATCTGAGTTGATGGAAATGTAGGAAAAGAGGGGCAGTTCTCCAGTCTCTGGAGGCAGCAGCGAGTAGATAACTTTGGCATTGGAACCCCAGTCCCTGTCACTGGCACTGACGCCGCCAATGTGAAAGGCAGGGTTGTTGTTCTCCAGAAGATAGAGTGTGTAAACTGTCTGAGCAAACACTGGAGCGTTGTCATTGACGTCAGAGATCAGCACTGTGATGTTTTGCTCGGTTTTAAGCCTGGGGGATCCCAAATCCGTGACAGTAATGGTGATGTTGTACTCCTCTCTGATCTCTCTGTCCAGGACACCATCAGTTATCAGGGTATAGAAATTCTCCAAAGACGATTTCAGGACGAAGGGGACATTATCTTGTATGGAGCAAACCATCTTTCCATTGTCGCCTGAGTCTCGATCTGAAATGCTGAAAACAGCGACGACGATCTCAGATGAATCTTCAGGGATGGGGCTGTTTAAAGAGGACAAGGCTAATTCTGGAGGGTTGTCGTTTAAATCCACTACATGGACTCGGACAGTGCATTTTCCAGAAAGGCCTCCACCATCAGTGGCCTCAATATCCATCTCGTATGACTGAATCATCTCGAAATCCACTTGCTTTTTCAGTCGAATTTCTCCGGAGAAGGGGTTTACTTTGAAAGTTTGGCTAGTCTCCTCTGAACTTGGAATAAGCATATATGAGATTTCACCATTGCTTCCCATGTCCAAGTCTCTGGCAGACACAGTGACAACCAAGGAATCGATGGGGCTATCTTCAGGGATCTGAACATCGTACTGGGGATGAGCAAATACAGGAGTATTATCGTTGACGTCCACAACCCGCACTCGAATTTGGGCGGTCCCGGACTTGGGCGGGGACCCACCATCTACTGCTATGAGCGTTAAAGCGAACTCTGACTGCTCCTCACGATCCAGGGCTTTGTCCAAGACTAGCTCCGGGTACTTCCGGCCATCACTACGGGTTAGAGTGTGAACACGAAAATGGGAATTGGGGGTGACTATGTAGTTCTGAACACTGTTGATACCTACATCCAAATCTAGTGCGTTTTTCAGAGAAAATAGAGATTCTGGTGGGCTATTCTCACGGATTTTCAAGAGCATTTCAGGGTCCGGGAACATGGGCGCGTGGTCATTTATATCCAGCACTCTCAGCTCTGCAGGGATTATGTGAAGAGGATTTTCCAGTAACATCTGGAAAGGCAGCACACAGGGCTCCGTAGGGCCGCACAACTCCTCCCGATCCAGTTTCTCTTTTAGGAGCAGATCCCCGGTCTGAACGTTGAGCTGTAAGTGCTGTTTTTTCCCTTTGGAAGTAATCCGAGCACTCCTGGTAGACAGTTCCCTAACCTCCAAGCCCAGGGCCTTTGCCACATTGCCTACGAAAGATCTACTCTCCATTTCCTCCGCCACTGAAAACCTTCCCGGTTCGGAAACTGACACATACACACACAGCAAAACAAAGAGAAGGAGAACTTGCCTTTGAAATGGAACTGACTCCATTGCTCTTACGGTGTCCTTTTTTCAGCAAGTAGGGCCCAGGTAAGCCTTAAAGAGCACCCCAGGGTTATATCAACAGCAATACGCCAGTCTAACACCTCCTCATCGTTAGGCTGAATAACGCCTTTCGGCTTCTCGCGGCCACTCTCAGCTCTGGCTACCCACGCATGCTCTGTCAGGACCGTATGTGACTATCTGTATCTCAGCCTATTGGAATGGATATCTGAAGGGTTTTTTTTTTTCCCCTTCCTTCTACTTCTTCATAGCCTGCAGCGCCACCTCGTGTCTTTTCAAAGACATAAACGGCCCCATTTCACAGTCGCAATAAAAGTGTTATCTCACCAGCTTGATTCAAACATTATCATCGTATGGGAGGGTTCTCTTTAGAGGGTGTGAAGTTAGAACTCTGATTCTGGGATGTGTGGGTTTTGAAAATGCTCTGAGGACTGTCAAGGATCTTTTTTCTCAGATACGGGCAACACAGATCATATAACACTTTATAATTGATGTAGGACACTAGCTGTGGGTGAAAAAGTCACAATACTGCGGTTGTTGCTTGAATGACAGATCTACAAGCAAGCAGAAGTTCATATCCTCACCTTTATTTTCAGTTTCACAGGTCCTGTCAAAACTTGCGATCTGATAAGAAAATCTTCAAGAAGGCAGGGCCAGGAGTGTCCTTTCATAGCTTCATCAACACTACTCAAAATGCATATGCTATGTGTCGTTTGCACACAAAATTAAAGAACAGAGCAAGGAGGAATCAAAAGGAACGTAATAAGCAAAGTAAAAACATTCTCCCAGTAAGGTGGTTATCTCTTTCACAGGAAAAAAAATCTTGCCTTGAACTTTACACAGTGAGACTACATAATTGCATAAAAATATCTCCTTTTTTCCTAAAACATTTTTTCATTCATAAATATTTTCAAGTTTTTCCATACTATGCACATTTTTTAAAACTCGTAATACCAGCACCAACTGAAAATCAATACTGAATTTCTTACATATGTGTTGTCTGCCTCAAGGTAATACAAGTATGTGACAAAACATGTACCACCCAAAGTGCTTCACAATACGCACTTCTATTTAGCCAACGTTATTGTAGTAACTTCTTAATAAGAATCATTCACTACTTATAAATGTTCTGGTATGCATTCTTTCTAGTGAAGTTTTAATACACCATATCTTATTTATTTTAGTAAATCAGTATATTTCCTGCATTTTTTCTAACACCTCCTCAGCGTTAGGCTGAATAACGCCTTTCGGCTTCTCGCGGCCACTCTCAGCTCTGGCTAACCACGCATGCTCTGTCAGGGCCGTCTGTGACTATCTGTATCTCAGCCTATTGCAATGGACATCTGAAGGGTTTTTTTCCTTCCTTCTACTTCTTCATAGTCTGCATAGAAAGTTTACTTAGTTTTTTGAAATTTATTTGCCAGTGAAGTTTTTCCATTTGTCACTACGGTTTGTTGCTACCTAGCTGAATATTATAATGTCAGCTTGTTCTGAGGCTATTCGTGTACTCAGTCTACTTGTTTTTATGTTAAGTACTCACTGTGTATAGGAATTTATATTTTAGAACTGTTTGATCTAGCTACAAAGAAAAATTAGGAATCAACTTATTATAAAAATGTTCCTAGAAGTCTTAATTGTGTTTATTTTTAAAAATTGTAATGTCAGGCTTGTGTGCATGGATGTAATTAAAGTACATCATTATTGTAGGTTAAAAGTGTATATGATAAGGAATAGTTTGTTTTTATTGTATGTTTTTTACTGGATGATCTATTCCCCATCCCAAAGCAAAATTAGGCTAAATGTAGCATGTATCTCTTCAAAATTCATTTTACTCATTTTATTTTATTGAATACTGTCTGTATCTTTGGTTAGCCTGTTTAAAGAAAAGAATGAATAAAACACAGCCATAAAAAAATACACATGATACGATCGACAGAAACTTCTTTAGAAAGAGGTTATGATAATATGCTCCAATAGTTTAAAGGAGGAGTTGAGCACTGAAAAAAATGCCGGGAAAGTTATAAGAATCCTGTAAATCAGATTTATCTATTTCTTTTGCCTTACTTAATGTCTATCCATTTCCCCAGACACTTTAAAAAATCGTGACATCATAGGAGGCCATAAAAAGTATCTAGCTAATACTTACTTTAAACTTTACTTATAAGGATAAAAGATATTCTTAGACTTTTAAAACTATTACAAAGTCTTCAAGATCTAGTCATGAAATAACCATGTCAATGTCTCCTGAAATATTTATGTTTCTTCTATTATTTAGATCATATTACCAAACTTTATGAATTAATAATACTGAATATAGAAAATGTGTAAAAGGCACAGGAAATAACCTGGCTTTGGTAGCTATTGATAATGAATGCATAATATCATGGGAAAATGTCGGTGAAAAGATCCATGGGTAGAAATTTTGGGACTTCCCTATGATGTTGAATTCATAGATTCTTTGAAAATTTGAGTGTCTTAACCAGGAGCCCCATCATGTGCCATCTCTAGGGATCAAGTTTTATGAAAGGAATAACAATGAGTGGTGAAAATATGTGATTCTCTGGGTCACATAAATTAATTCAGTTAATAAAATTATTAAGTGATTCTCAGTGTATTCTCTTTATTACCAAAACCTTTTTGCTGCATTCTTTGGGAGTTGAAACCTTGTCAGTTTTATTACATGGTTAACAAACAGCTGAGCATCTGGATAATTGGCCACTAGTAGACTAGATGCATATTTTTAAAAAAAATTAAAAGAAATCTTGTTTCATTCCCTCAAGGACCTTACAGTCTCATGTGGAAGAAAAGATTAAAAATGGGAAGAATTTTGAGAAGTTTTGATGGCAATTTTAAAAGAAAGAATACATAGTCAATAGGCATTTGATGTATAAGATACCTGTTTGAACTCTCTAAGAAGGGTTCTTGTAGGAGATAGACATTAAGGAATAAATATTTTTAGACAGTTGGGGAGGAGCTGCAGAAAGCATTCCCTACATTAGGAACAAAATAAGCATGATGTTTTCAGAGTTTTGGAAGAATTGCTATACTGGAGAAAAGGGAAGTAGCAGTAACTGAAAATGACTAAATAGAATGGTTGAGGAATTAAGACATTATGTGATTAAAGTTTCTGGCAATTTCGCATCAGGAAGTAAATATCTATGTATCAGCTTATGGAAGGTCCACCTTCATCACTGTGTGAAACCAGTACTGAATGTCTGAACTACAAGTTCAGAAATTCCTTTCTTGTATTACTCTTAGGGGATTTAAATGTAAAGAAATATTGGCTTGACCAGACTATTCCCTGATCTGAGCCTATCTACAAGAGAAGAATTAAACAATATTAATATTTTTGTGTACAGTGAAATTTTAGTTGCAGCTAAAATTAGAAGAGAAACAGATTACTGGGGTGGGGGGGGAGGAGGTGAAGATTTTTCCCTGCAAATTTCTCTTATAAGGGATTTATTTACTAGTTGTGCAGGAACCATTCAAATTTAGAAGAATAAGAGCAATTTTTCAATTGATAGAGGATAAAAACAGGCAAATTTCAGAGGATAAAATCTAAGTTACTAATGCCAATATGAAAAATGCAAAAAATAATTACTAATATTTGTAGATGCACAAATTAAAGTAACTCATTAGCTTGCCAAAGTTGACCAAAACAAGAGTATGACAAATATTGGATATGATTCATGAAAACATGCACATTAATGCACATTAATATTATGAATTAGTCCAGCCATCCTGGAAAGCAGTTTTGAACTATGCCCAAATTTTTTACTAAATTGCAGAAACACTATGACTCCCTAGCCCTATAACTCCAAGAAACCAAAGAAAAAGGAAAAAAGGACTTCTATGTACAAAGGTATTTATAGTAACTTTCATGATGGCAAAGAATTGAATTTATAATAACTTTCATGAGGGCAAGGAATTGAATATGAAAGGATTGTCTATCTACTGGAAAGTGAAATGCTACCGATTTGTATGACATGATAAAAAGGAAACTGGGGAAAACTTTTATGAACTGATGTAGAACTAAGTGAACAGAACCAGGAGAACAATTTATACACAGCAACAACAATGTAAAGTAATTAACTTTGGAAGAGTTAAGAAGTTTGACCAACATAATAAAGAACTATGATTCCAGAGGACCCATGAGAAAACAGATGCTATCTGTCTTTAGAAAGAGAGGTGATGGAGACTCAATAGGTAGAAGGAGAAATGTATTTGTTTCCAATAGTCAATATACTCTATTTTCCTTGACTGTATATTTGTTGCCAGGGATGATTTGTTCTCTGTCTGTCTCTGTCTCTGTCTCTCTGGAAGAGAAGAGCTACTAACTAGTAGTATATTTCAGAAGCAGGACTTGAATACAGTCTTTCTAACTGGGAGCTCTACTCTATCCATGAAACTAGACTGGCTTTCATAGACTACATTATAATATTTTAAAATCTCTTTAATCTATGGAGAGGCAAACAACAGCACTGATAAAATGAAATGATGCTTGAAGTAATCCTTCCCATGAACATTGTTTTCATCATATTTTTTCTTTTTCTCTAATTCTCTAATTTGTTTACTAGAAACTGGATAAAGATGAACATTCCTATATCAAAAGCACGCGAAAATAGGGATGTAAGAAAAGAAAACAATCCATGAATCTCTATATCTTCTCCTTTTTTTCCTTGTACGATCTCCTTTTTCTTTTTTTCCCCTTATGCTCTCTCCCTTTTCCATTTCCTTCCTCTTTCCCCTACCAATATCTTAAGCTTACAATGGCTTCACTCATGGATATTCCTTTGCCTTACTGGTACAATTTAGCAACAAAGTCAATTCAAAGTGATCCGTGATAAGGATTCATGAAGAATGAATGTGTGAATAACAGTTTTATGGCCATGAGACTTGTTCTTTCTGGCTACACATTTCTGTCGGCAGATGAACATTTCAACACAAAGTACACTTGGTCCGTTCAAAACCACACAAACTATAGAAATAAGAATCATTTTGAGAATATGATGTCCTAAATTAAATTCACTTACATGAAATTGTAATTACTTGAAATTGTTTAATATGAGTTCTGGACATTTCAAATGAAATGTAGGTTTAATTGCATTTTGTAGCTGTATAGAAGAAATTGTCATCATTACACCTTGATTTACATCATAAATTCCTCAAAACTCGAAAAAAATTATTGTAAGTGTAGATAGCAAAAATGCCATAAATTTATTTTTAATGGATTTTAAAATATTTCTTCCAAAACATAAAATTATTTTCATCATGTTTATTTTCCAATCAACGTGATTATAGTTGGGAACGATATAATGAAGCAATAAGAATTTATTGTCTTCTCAATAATATTCTCCAAGGATATGTGATTTCTTTAATAGGAAACATCATAGGATAGTGGAAAGAGCTAATGGATTTGGAATCAGAAAACCTACATTCAAATCCCACTTCTGCCCTTTTCTACCTGTGCCATTGGCCCTCTGTCTTGAGATGATCAGTCTTTAAACTTAAGGATATGTTAAAATTTTTCAGCCACAGTATAAGAAAACCTTATCCATGTGATTACAATAATACCTGAGGTGGGGGGGGGGGAAGCACAGATACATGTTGAATCACAATGATAATACCCCAATACTCCCAAGAATACCAACTACATAAGAGAATCAAGAGGACATAGTCAGTTATCAGAACAAGCTCATTGCTTTTAGTCACACTATTTTTATTGTGTTGAAAGGCTAGAAAGCATGCTGTTGTGGGAGATGTAAAATACAGTAGATGATACAGAACAGAGCAGAGAAACTAAAGGCGTTCGTTTCTTCATAGCTAAGGGATACTCTCTATTGTTGTTCATCCTTTGTTCTCCAGGAGGACAAATTACCTCAGGAAGGAAATGTCTTGAACTGCAAGTGAAGATAAGCTAGAAGAACACAGATGTCAGGTTTCAATTGATATGTGTCCTTTTGAGCTCCAAAATAAAGTGTAAAAATCCATTTCAAAAACAAGGAAGGGTAGATGAGAGAGGCATGCACAAAATAGTTAAAGGCTCAATTAACTAATCCAATCAATATTTTACTGAATAGAATGTGCAGAAGGGAAATTCTTCTATAAGACATGAAGAGTATTGAAAAACCAATGAATATAAAATCTTTGAAAACATTCTTTTTCAATGTCTAACTGAACTCAATGCTATTAGGAAATGGTGTGATTTCCTCAGGATCCCTCTGAGTAATTGGGGCAGAGAGATTGGGGATAATGGGCTTCAAGAACTTGAACTCATCTCTCCCTGAGTCACTGGTCAGACACACCTCATACTGGTAGCTCTGGGACAGGGTCCCAGTGCCACTGACATTCACCAAGTGTCCTGGAAAGGAGCCTCCAGTGGCAAAGTTTCCACACTCCACAGCTTCCCTTTTTCTCCTCCATAAGCGTACAGTGATGAAGAATATGACAGAGATTAAGAAGAGAGAGGAGACTGAAGCAAGAGAAATAACCAAGGAGATTGTGAGGGAATCAGTCTGTGGCTCATCTTTGGGCTCATCTGGAAGCTTCACATATGGCTCAGAGAAGCCATCCACCAGAAGCACGTTCAGTGTGGCTGCTGTAGACAGAGATGGTTGCCCATTGTCTTTCACTAGCACCAGGAGCCTTTGCTTGATGGCATCTCTGTCACTGATGGGCCTTGCTGTTCGCACTTCCCCATTATGAGCCCACACAGTGAAGAGACCTGGGTCTGTGGCCTTGAACAGCTGGTAGGAAAGCCAGGAATTCTGCCCTGAGTCTCCATCCACCGCAACTACCTTGGTGACCAGGTAATCTGGCTCTGCTGCCCTGGGTACCAGATCATTGCAGGAGACTGTGCCATTTTGCAGAGGGTACAGCACGAAGGGAGAATTGTCATTCTCATCTAGGACCATGACCTGAACCAGAACCTGGCTGCTCAGGGCTGGGGAGCCACCATCAGTTGCCCTCACAGTGAACTGGAAAGTTTGGATGGCTTCATAATCCATGGATCTCAGAGCATAGAGATGTCCATTATCTGAGTTGATGGAAATGTAGGAAAAGAGAGGCAGGTCTCCAGGCTTTGGAGGCTGCAGTGAATAGGTGACTTTGGCATTGGTCCCTGAGTCCTTGTCACTGGCATTGACACTGCCAATATTAAGGGCGGGGCTGTTGTTTTCCCTGAGGTAAAGTGTGTAGGCCATCTGACCAAATACTGGAGGATTATCATTGATGTCAGAGATCATTACAGTGATGTTGTACTCGGTTTTGAGCCTGGGGGATCCTAAATCTGTAACGGTAATGGTGATGTTGTATTCAGGCCCTTTCTCTCTGTCCAGAGCTCCTTCTGTTAAGAGGGTGTAGAAGTTCTTGACAGAAGGTTTCAGGACGAAAGGGAGATGATCCTGGATGAAACAAAGCATCTTGCCATTATCCCCAGAGTCTAGATCTCGGATCTTGAAAATGGCAACCACAAAATCAGGGGAATTCTCAGGAATGGGATTGGTTAATGACGACATGGTCAGTTCTGGAGGATTGTCATTCAGATCGGTCACCTGGATAAATACAGTACATTCCTCTGAAAGGCCCCCTCCATCTGTGGCTTGAATTCTCACTGTGTAATTCTGAATTGTCTCATAATCCAGGTATGCCCCCAGACGAAGGTCCCCAGTGGTGGGATTGATTTGAAAAGTTTTGCGTATACTTTCCGATGAGTGGAAGAGTGTATATGTTATTTCTCCATTATTTCCTATGTCTAAATCTCTAGCAGAGACTATGACAACCAGGGACCCAATGGGGCTGTTCTCAGGGATCTGAACCTCATATTGAGGTTGAGAAAACACAGGGGAATTGTCATTGATGTCCATAACTAGGACCCGGACCAGGGCAGTGCCAGACCTGGGAGGAGATCCCCCATCTAATGCTGTGAGGATTAAAATGACCTCAGGCTTCTCCTCCCGATCCAGTGCTTTATCCAGGACAAGCTCCGGATATTTCGTGCCTTCCCTGCTCTCTCGGATTTTAATGTGAAACTGGGAGTTCGGGTTGACTGTATAATTCTGGAGTCCGTTCCTCCCTACATCTAAATCCTGTGCAGTTTCTAGTAGAAACGAAGTCCCAGGTGTTGTGCTTTCTGGTATTTTCAGGAGCATTTCAGTGTCCAGAAAAATGGGTGAATGGTCATTTATATCTTGCACTTGCAGCTCAAACTGGAGAAACTGCAAGGGATTCTCCAGTAAGATCTGAAAAGACAGCATACAGGGCTCGGTGGCGCCACATAGCTCCTCTCGGTCTAGTTTCTCTTTTAGGAGCAGATCACCGGTCTCCCGGTTGAGCTGCAAATACTCTTTATTATTGTCCAGAATGATTCGCCCTACCCTGGCTAAAAGCTCCCTCACCTGCAGCCCCCAGTCTTTTGCCACATTGGCTACAAAGGAACCACTCTCCATTTCCTCAACTACCGAATACCGCCGGGGATCTGAACCTGCCTCTGAAGCCCACAGAAAAACAAGGAGAAGAACAACTTGCCTTTGTCGCCGAGTCGTCCCCGCTTCAGGGTCCATTGTTAGATCAATGAGCTCTTCGGTTTTCAACGACGCCTCCTTAATCTCTGATTCCTTAAACTGTAACCTCCGGTCTATTCGGGTGACTACCACCGTTCCGGTGCTCGGCTCCTCCCCAGCTATAGCTAACAAAGGCTCTTCTCCTTTGCTTGACTGTGCCAGTCCCCTGTTCTCTGATTAGTGTAGTCCTGTGCATCCGGATCGAGTTTTTGTTCTTTTCTGCCTTCTTAGCCTACAGCGCCACCAGGTGTCCTAAAACTGCCTTTCATGTTCTCAAGAATATAAAGACAGTAATGTGACAGTTAGGATCTGATCCCAGAAAAAGTCGTTTCCCCAATATATGCTATGTGATATGAAATTCCTCTTTTTAATAGAGATTTTGTGCATTTCATAGTTTGCTTAGTTTTCCACGTATAAATGATCCTCGTTCTGGCTACTGATACTTTTTCAAACCGATGAATGTTGCTATGGCAAATCATAAGACGCTTGTATATATTTTTATTTATTGCGGAGATGTTTGCATATATTTTGAGATCTTTTTACTGATGCCTTTTGTTTTCAACATAACGGTCATTTCTGGATATACTCCTCTTGTCAGTGAGCTTATATTTCAAACAAAGAAAAAAGTTAATCAAAATTAAACAGAAGGGCTGTGTTTGACATAGAAGACAATTTTTTAAAATACTTTTTCTATTCCGGGCCTCACAAACACCAAATAGAATGTGCTTTTCTACATAGACAAAACAGAACATATGAAGGGAATTGCACATTCATCCACACTACATCAATTACAGTTTGCATCTCCCTCCAAGCATACAAGAAATTCAACATATTATTTCTTAAATTTAATTTTTTTGAATTGACAAAATTTGATTTCGTCTTTTCCCAATCCCCTCATACCACTGGGAGGAGTAAAGAATATCAAAAGTATTGCAGCACACATGCATAGTATAGTCAAGGAAGCAAATTTTGTCATTGACAATAAGTGCATATGCACATATATAAAAGATATACATATCTATGTATGTATATTTGCACCCTGAATCCATCAGAGCAGATAAATCTCTGTCAGGAATTGGGTAGCATACTTTCTCTTTCATCATAGATCCTATGGAATCATGGTTGATCATTGTATTTGTCAGATTTAAGCCTTTTGAAGCTCATCATGTTATTTTCAAATCTGTCTTGTTAGCATGGTTCCTACTGACTTTCCTTCTGTTCATTTTTTTTAAAAAACCTCAATGACTCTTTTTATTTCTTAAAATAATTGGTCTCTATCATTAGCTCTTTTCCTTCCTCATTCCCTCTCCCCAAATAAACAAAAGCTTTTCATCAAGAATGGATAGTCAAGCAATCCTCACAGAAGGCATGTCTAAAAATAGATGTTTCATTCTGAACCTTTTGTGAATCAACTCCCTGTCTCCTAGTAGGTGGTAATGTTTTGTTACGAGTATTATGAAATCAAGGTTGGTCATTGCATTTGCCATAGTGTAAAGTCTTTCAAAGGTATTTTTCCTAACAATGTAGTTGTTATTGTATAACTTACTCTTCTCTGGGCTCTATTCACTTCATTCTGAATTAATTCATACAAGTCTTTCCAGATGTTTAAATACTATCCTTTTTTGCTTTTCTTACAGCATAGTAATATTACATGCTATCAATGTAGCATAATTTTTCAATCACTTAAATGATGGCTATCCTCTTAGATTTCAGTCCTTTGTCTCTATAAATGAGTGTATATGCATATAATACATATATGTGTATATATATTCACACACACACATATATATATACATACAGATGAGTCCTTTACCTCTTTCTTCAATCTCTTTGTTGTATTATACCTGTGATATAGATGAGTCAAAAAACAAAGGCAATACTTCATATTCTGTATTTCCAAAATCTCCAAGGAAATTATAGAACTTCATTTCGTCATGTCTTCTCTGGGGCCAAATTAGTTATTGAAATGATGAAATATTTGTCTTTGACTTAGTATTTTTCCTTTACACTATTACAGTTATTGTGTATATTCATAGGATCATAGATTTAGATTTGTAAGGAATCTTGTAGTCCATCTTGTTCAATCTCCTCATTTTACAAATGAGAGAAACCAAGGCTCCAAGAGGTTAAATGACTTGCACAGGGTGACAAAGTGAAATTTTAACAAGTTGTTTATACCTTCCTCAATAATCAGTCACTATGTATGCCATCTCGGTGAGGGAGGGGGAAAGTAGGGAGGAGGGAGGGGGAAAAATCTAAGTTATATGGTAGTGATTGTACAACACACTGAAAAATAAATAAAAAAATCAGTCACTATATTTCCATGACAAACAACAAATGTGCTTTTATGAATGTTTTGCTATATGTCTTTAATTTCCTTGAGATATATCTGAAAAGTGGTATCACTAGTTCAAGGAGAAATGAACATTCTAATGATTTTTTTTTCACACAGTTGCAAGTTGTTTTAAAGAATAGTAGGACCAATTCATGGTTTCGTCAATTGCATATTAGGGTTCCTATCTTCCTGCAATTCTTCAGTACTGATCATTGACTTATCGTTTTTGCTACTTTTCCAAGTCTTAGGCTTGTATACCTTTAAATCCTGTATCATCAAGGTAACATTACATTTTAGAACCCCTTATTTGGTAGCTTTTCCTCATCTTCTCTCTTCATCAAGTAAAAAGTTGGTTGGCTGATGTTTATTTGGGCTTCCATAGGTGGGGGTGGAGGGAGACTCCAGAACTTTAATTACAGTTCTGTAGGGAAGTTTTTATGTGGGAACTCCAAGCTAAAAAAAAAATGAAGATTGGTAGCTCATTTGGAATTTATGGAATTAGAGTATTGTGTTGCTACATGGTTATGAGACAAGAAATACCAATATCTCTAAAGAACAAAATATAAATATATCACACAGAGGTAAATGGAAAGGCAGCACATGATGAGTGTGATCTGACTACACCTTGGAACCATCAAGGGATACTGAAGAAAAACAGAAGTAAAGAATGTCATCAAGGAATTAAAAGATAAGAAGATAGACTGGATATATAACAAGAGGAAGAGATGAGAGATTGACAGCCAAAATGCTCCAACAGCATTGAGACAAGAAAGTGTGAAGACTTTCAGCATGTTGCATCTCCTGTGGCTAAATTTTGGGAGAACATGAACTAGAGTCTCACAGAATGTACATTCATGGATGGATTGACATTCACATCATTGGAAGGAACTCCTGGATATAAGAAAACACAGATCGATTAGAATTGTCTGGGATGACTCACAAGCTATGTGATTTGCCCTTCGTAATACAGATTGTTTGTGCCAGTGGCAGGACTTGAAACTTTATTTTAAATCTGGATCTTTGCCCTTTATTTTAGTGATGTGAACTTCTATAATAGGAGTGAAATCCTGCTTGTCTGAAAACCTTGTATATTGGATTTCTGAACCAAGATTTATGTTTTTTTCTTCATAATTCAGTTTCTCTCAAACCTTGTAGCTATACCTACCACAAAGTTGCCCAATTTCTGTAAAACAATGGAGAGAAAAACCTTGATGCTGACTTAAATGCTACTGAACCTATGCTTAGTCCTTCTCTGCTGCTCCCTGACATGGGTACATCTTCTTGATCTCCACTTCCCCTTCCCCTTCTTTTCTCTTTTCTTCTTCACTTTCATTTTCTGCCTCTTCACTGTTCTCTTTCCTCACTCCCTTTATTTTTGCATTCTTTTCCTTCTGCTTGTGCCTTTAATCTGATAATGTGCCTTGATTTGCCTTCCTTACTCCCCCACTAGGACTCAAATGTATGGTGCCACCTTCAGTGAAAATTTGTGAGGCTGCACTTTTCTCAGTTGTTATGAAAGCAGAGCAGTTAACAGGCAAACTTGCTGTACCCTTAAGCTTAATCTTAAGAAAAATTGAAAATAAAGACAACAAGGAAATAGTCTTATTAATCTGGACTTATCTTCTGGAATCACATTAAAAGCATGTGCTTAAATTTACTATTGAGATCAGATTACAACGTTCTGAAGGCAGTTTAAGTTCAAACAAGTGTGACAGCAATCAGGTATCCTGCAATTTTCAACTAGTCAGGTGTTTAATCAAGACAGGGAATCACTATCTGGAGTCTGAGAACTCCATATTATAAGTAAACACATAACTGCCCAAAGCACTATGATTTCATAGCAGTTGATGGCGGGTGCACCCTAGACCATCAAATACTGATACTGAGAAATATATACATATACATACAAACTATACACACACATCCTATTAAAAAGCTGAAAACATTTCTAACAGAATTTTCTTATAGTAGTCTCTGGCCTTCAACATATCGAACTAGCTTTTGGTTCACAAAGAAATAATTCTTTCAGGGAAAATCTGTTGCATCCTTGCTTGGAGAAATTTCTTCCTTCTTTGTGGTATTTGTGAACACCCTTCCATTAAAGGGAATTGTGGGTTTTAGTGCAGAAGAGATAAATGATCTATTTTTGGGTGAATAGGGAGCAGAATTCACTTGCAGAAGCTATGTAGTTGGAGAGAGTAACTTGATTTCTAAAGTCGCCGGAAGTGACTCCTAAGTTACACAAATTACAATGGTACAAAAGAGGATGGGGAGCAGGTGGTAGTGGTGAGAATTAGGCTTGTTGTTGAGCATTTCCAGAATCCCCTGGCTTCTGCCCCACCAGATTGACCCCCAGAATCCTGAATATGTCGCAGGACTCTAAGCCCATACTTCTATTTAAAAAACAAAAGAAGAAAGCCTGGGAAATGATGGCGAAACACATATCACACTGCAGGTATGCATTAAAAATGGACAAACGCACCCATACCACAACATTACAGTGAATGTTTTCAAAGTTAAGACACACATATGTCCAAGTGACTGTGCATTGCCTTAAAATAGAGAGGGACTGGTCTGCTATTATTATTTTAAGCTTTTGAGAATCTGAACTTCAACTTTTTATAAAAATGAATTATGAATTTTACTCATTAAATATTATTGCAATACACATTAATTTATGTATTATCCTTGAAGAGTTTTCCTTAATTTCACTTTGAGGCGATAAAAAATCTACACATCACTGAGATGATATTCTTCTGGAATTTTTCCCCATTCAATTTTTTTCCAGCAGTTTGGTTGACATGATAAAATAGTCGATTAAATCTTATTGATTTAAAGTAAATTATCACTTGAATGAAAAGGAGTGGGACAAATAAAGTGACATTGTAGAAAATTGGAATATTTTAAAATCACAGTAACAAAAGGAATAGAAAGAAGGGACAAAATTTTAATATTTGAATAGTCTTATCTTTGAGGATAGAGGCAATTTCAATAGAAAGTGCTGTCTATTCAACCCCAAAACATAAAACAGACCATAGTCTCAGATCCCATTAATGACTGATGATTAGCTGTCATTCAGACACTGAAAAATTCCAAACTCAAATTCTTTTTTGGATAATTGGATATTTAATTTACATCCAGAATTTCCATAACAAATTACTTTCAGTCATATCATATTTTGCAAACACATTCCATAGGGACAACCAGTGATAAAATGAGCTATTAATTGTGGAAGGCCTTAACTTACATTATTACAGTAGAAATTACAAGAGCTTAGAAAACAAACATTAGATTGAAATTACTTAATCCATAGTTTAAAAAGCTCAGTGAAATATTATTCAGTAAATGTAGAAAACATAATTCATTTTCCACAGGAGCCCTTATATCATGTCTGATATAAAGGCATAGAGAGAATTAAGAGCCAGAAGGATATGTGAATTACTTTATCCAAAATGTGCAGGTACTTAATGACTTTGCCATCCTTGAGCAGGAGTAACAATATTAAATATTATATAATTCCAACTTTATATTATGTGCTGCTGCTGAGAGTGCCAAACCTTCATTTTCAATGGAAATGTGAAAACATTTGAGCTTCATTTTGTTAAAACACCAATAACATAAACTGTTGTAAAAATATTGCATCCTTCCATTAGCAACAAGCAATAGATTTGTCCATAAAACACACTTAACTTCACTGGGCCTCAGTTTCCTGATTTGTGAGATAAAGGAACTGCACTATATAACATCTAAAATCCCTTCCAAATCTAAATAAAATGACCATAGACTACACGTATGAAAGTGCTAAATGTCTAGGAAACAAGTTTAATATGTTACTTTACTAAACTACTGATTATATAGAATAAAATGGAACATAAAGTTAGCTATAGTACAATGCAATAAAAAAAAGGTGAAAAAAATCATGTAAAACTATCTTCATGGAATACATTGTTTAGATCAAGTGGGGTCACTAATTGATGCCAAAGCTGTTCTGAAAGGATGGATTTTCCTCTAAATCCTTTTCATACCCCTGAGCTTGTACACTGGGAATAATGGGCTTTAGGAATTTGAACTCATTGGTCCCCAAGCCACTGGTCAGGCACACCTCATATTGATATCTCTGAGACAGGGTCCCAGTTCCATTGACATCCACCAAGTGACCTGATGAAAGACCATTGGGTCTAAAGTAGCCACTGTTCAGAGTATCTCTTTTTTTCCTCCAAAGGCATACTGAGATGAACAGGATTATGGAGGCCAGGAAGAGAAAAGATACAGAGGCCAGAGAAATGACTAAGTAAATGGTGAGAGAGTCAGTCTGGGCCTGTTCCTTAGGTGCTTCTGAGAGATGAATGTAGGGTTCAGAAAAGCCATCAACCAGCATCACATTCAGTGTGGCCGCTGTAGATAGAGATGGTTGTCCATTATCCTTCACCAGCACCAGGAGCTTTTGCTTGATGGAGTCTCTGTCACTAATAGGTCTTGCTGTATGCACTTCTCCATTATGGGCCCAAACAGTGAAAAGTCCGGGATCTGTGGCTTTAAGCAGTTGATAGGAAAGCCAGGAATTCTGCCCTGAGTCCCCATCTACAGCCACCACCTTAGTCACCAGGTAACCTGGATCTGCAAATCTGGGAACCAGGTCATTACAGGGCGCTGTACCATTCTGCAATGGGTAAAGCACAAAGGGAGAGTTGTCATTCTCATCCTGGACCACAACACGAATGAGGGCGGTGCTGCTCAGGGCTGGGGAGCCTCCATCAGTTGCCCTCACAGTGAACCGGAAAGTTTGGATGGTTTCATAATCCAGGGATCTCAGGGCATAAAGATTTCCATTGTCTGAACTGATAGAGATGTAGGAGAAGATGGGCAGGTTTTCATCCTCAAGAGGCAGCAGTGAATATGTGACTTTGGCATTGATCCCTGTGTCCCTGTCGCTGGCGCTGACACTGCCAATATGGATAGCAGGGCTGTTGTTCTCCCGGAGGTAGAGTGTATAGGTTGTCTGACTAAAAACTGGTAGATTGTCATTGATATCGGAGATGGTCACTGTTATGTTATGCTCAGTTTTAAGTCGTGGAGACCCAAAATCTGTGACAGTAATGGTGATATTGTACTCTGCCGTGTTCTCTCTATCCAGTGTTTCCTCTGTTACGAGGATGTAGATATTTTCAAATTGCTGTTTCAAGACAAAAGGGAGATCTTCCTGCACGGAACAAGTCATCCTTCCATTGTCCCCAGAGTCACGATCCCGGATGCTGAAAACAGCGACCACAGTCTCAGAGGAGTTCTCTGGAAGATTGCTGGTAAATGAAGACATTGTCAGTTCTGGGCGGTTGTCATTTAGATCTGTCACATGGATCAAGACATTGCATTTTGTAGAAAGGCCTCCACCATCCATGGCTTCAATATATAGATCATATGTCTGAATTTCCTCGAAATCCACTGCTCTTTTCAGTCGGATGTCTCCTGAGATAGGGTCCACTCCAAACGTTTGACTGACTTTTGCAGTTGCTTGGAATAAGGCATAAGTTACATCTCCATAGACAGCAGCGTCTAAATCTCGAGCAGACACAGTCACAACCAGGGAACCAACGGGGCTGTTCTCAGGAATCTGCACTTCATACCGAGGCTGAACAAACATAGGTGTATTGTCATTGATGTCCACAACTGCGATCCGCACTTGGGCGGTCCCAGACCTCGCTGGGGATCCACCATCCACAGCCATGAGGGTTAATGTCAGTTCCGGCTGCTCTTCACGATCCAGAGCTTTTTCCAACACCAGCTCCGGGTACTTCCTCCCATCAGTGTGAGTGCGAGTGCGAAGAAAGAAGTAGGAGTTAGGGCTAATTGTATAGTTTTGGAGACCATTCTTTCCAACATCCATATCCTGGGCGATTGTCAGGGGAAATCTTGTCCCTAGTGTGGTACTTTCGGGTATTTTCAAAAATGTCTCCTTTTCTAAGAACATGGGCGAATGGTCATTTATATCTTCGACTTGGATCTCAGCCCGGAAAAACTGCAAAGGGTTTTCCAGTAAGATCTGGAAAGGCATCACGCAGGGCTCGGAGGGGCCGCACAGTTCCTCCCGGTCTAACTTCTCTTTTATAAGAAGGTCTCCTGTCTCACTGTTGAGCTGTAAATACTGCTTATTATCCTCAGGGAGCACACGGGCCCCCCGGACTGACAACTCCCCCACTCCCACCCCAAGGGTCTTTACCACATTGGCCACAAAGGAGCCTCTCTCCATCTCCTCTGCCACAGAAAATCTCCCCGACTCCGAACGCGCCTCAGACAAGAGAAAAACTACAATAAGAAATATCACTTGCCTGTTTCGCTGAGTTTTCTCGGGCGCAGTCTCCATTGTTTAGCTGGATGCACAATGCGGAATCTTTTCAGCAAAAGAAACCCCTGATACAATCAATCTCGTTTCTTGGAAGGAACTCTGAAGTCCTTATCTGTAATTTAGGATAGTCCTTATGGAAACCTCTTGGTTCTGTCTAAGCCTTGCAGCCTTCTCTTCCGGACCTATGCTTTGTCTTTGTTATGTTTAGGTAATGGAGTCTGCAGGATCTGCAGTTCTTTTAATCGCCTTCTTATTCTGCAGCGCCACCATGCGTCTTTATTGACAAATTACACTCTGTAAAGTCCGATTCGCGACCAAAAATCTTTTTAGATTAAAACTCTTCAACTTAGTATAAAATTTATAGCCTTAGATTTCTAGAATCAGTTCTCTCTTAGAGCTCAAGAATAGGAACAAAAATTGTTAGACCAGCGGAAAACAACAAAGAGAGTATTTGAATCATCATTAAGCAGTCGTTAAAAATTAATCAACTTGTTTTGGGGGAGGGGTTCCAATTTTTCTTCAACATCTTACTTCAGTGTTTATTTTTTTTTTCTTATGTCCTATTAGGGCTTCCTGATGACATCCGAAACAAAAATTTCTTAAAAGGACAGACAAAGAAGTATACATAAAGGAGGAAACAGGGAGAGGGCGTGACTCTTTCAGAATTGATTGTGATGTAAAAATAAAACATACCAATAAAATGTATTTCGAAAAATACAAACGAGGAATTCTTAAAACATGATCTATGAAAGGATTTCTAAAAAGTCAACAATATTTGTTTAGGCTTTTAAAAAAACCTTATTAAATAAATTCTCACTGCAATGCTACAGAGAAAAAATAGTAGCATTATAGTATATAGAACACTAAATTTTCCATGCTAAACTTTGCCAAATCTTTACTAACAAAGAAAGAAGCACAAACTTCTAGAATTTTAGAATTATAGTGACATTATAAAGCATATGATTTAACCTCTTGTTTTTACAGATGATGTAAATAAGGCCAGGACTTGCTGGATAAGATATCAGGCTACTATAATAATAATAATTTTAGATCAAAGAGATATTTGTAATACCAAGAGAACTCAGTGAATTCAGGTCAGTCAAGCCTCATTTATTAGGATATCAACCTCTGCTGTCTATTTTATTTTGCTATAGTATATTTCATAACAGATGCCCCTCTTACAACAAGGCTATCTTACATTTTTTTAAAAATCCTTTTAATTTTTGAGATTGAAGTAATAAAATTATGATGCCCCCTTTCAAGGAGTTCACTTTTGAGAATAATGCACCATTTTCAGAGAAATTTAGAAAGACAATGCAGCATAGTGGAAGGAGTTGAGGATTTACCCTGAAAAAGCTGAATTAAAATCCTGTCTTTGACACTTATTTCCTGTGTGGATGTGAGCAAGTAATTTAAGCTTTTTGAGCTTCAGAAAACTCTTTAAGGATATGAGGAAAAGACATTTTTAAAAGTCTGCACCACTGAGGGAATTCCTACACCCACAAACTCAAAAGTTCTTAACTTATTAGGATAATTTCTCGGAGATGAAAATCAAAATCATGGAATTAACTTATGATATAATGCAAAGATATGACTTTTGAGAAGAATCTCCTTCAGCCAAGACCAACACAAATGTCTCTAGACAAAGGTGAGGAAAAGTAAAAAACTGACTATTTGAAGGACGTATTCCCACAAATAATAGCTATTGCTTATTGATGCATGGGGAGAAAAATTCCTAGCATCTACACGATGTTAAAATATATAGTTAAGTAAAATGTTATTCAGAACCAAAATTTTTATTTGTTTAAGCAAAATCAACTGCTTTAACTTAGTTTTCTCCTTTCATTGAGTGGAAATTAGCCCAACTAATCTCCAGTTTTCATTGTTCATTCAGATTTACTCCTTGTTTTTTCCTCAGTTCTTCATTTCACTTCACTAATGGTGATAAAGTCTGAAGTCAACTGCTTGCAGCTTTACATTTGAATTAGCAAGAGAAAGTGGAAAGTGGAAAAATTAAACAATATTGGTTTAAAAAAGTGATATTTATGTCTTTTTCAGGTTCGTAGAAGTCATTAAAATAGTGCTTGAGAAAGCAGGAATAATTTTGGGAAGATAAAATATGTTGTTTGTCTATATTGGACCTGAAATTCCACCAGATATTATTAATTTCTATGCCTATGTAACCAGGCCTTTTATAATTTGAGTGGGAAAACTTTTTAAAACATCAGTCATGAAGATGATTGAAATAAACTAGGTGCAGATTAAAACACAACACATTCCAAGCACAATTCAGCACTGAACAATTTCAAAGCAGTTTTTGAGTTTGGGGAACATGAAGAACAGCAAAATAAAATACTCTCAACATATATTCTATCTGCATTGATTAATAAATGCCTCAGTAGATCTAAAAAGAAGCCATTTAGAATGCATCAAGACGAGATGAACTGAATAAGGCAATAGATACACTGACATGAAGGTGAACGTGAAAAAATACAGGCAAAGCATAAGGAGAGAGAAATGGAGGCTGAGTTTTTACCTCCTCTCATCCTATCCTTGCTAGATGGTAAAAAAAAATTCAAAATAATTTTCTTCTTAATAACCCAGCATTTCATGCATCGACTTTCTGAGTTTTTAACTTCTCTTAATGTAACTTATGTGTGAATGTAAACTAAGGAAGTGAAGTTAATGGTTGAGATATTTTTTCAGATAATTTGAGACAAAAGTTCTTTTCACTCAGATAATTGGATATTTTTGAGAACAACCTTTTTATTTAAGTATTCCCTGTATTTTGAAAACATAAAAAATAACCTTGACATAATTAAACACAACTGCTATTCATGATATGTGAGCAAAAGAACTGAAGGAAAAAGTGGTTACTGAATATTTATAGCAAATGAATAATGATAAAGGGTAACAAATGTGATCTCCCTTTGAAGAATACATATTATAAAGAAATGACTATATATTTGTTTTGAAATTGTATTGTGTTGTCTAATATCCTAAAAAGTAATTTCACAAAATATGTGAATTCACATGGAAAACAGTTTGTGTCCGAGCTTTACCCACGAAACTACTAAAAAATAAATTGTATTTTACTTTCAAATTATTGGTTAAATAGGAGAGTTGAATAATATAATATTTGGTTTATAGGAAAATTAATCATTCATGCTGGGGATATTCTGACCGTTTCTGTCTACATGTCTACCATTATGTCTACCATTTATGTGGCTATAAACTTTCGTTTTAAAATAGTTGCCAATTTTAGCTCCTGAAGGTGACAGTCAATTTCTCCTTCAATAAGATGTTTGGATGTACTGCTTAATTAGATAGAGCAGATTTTCATATGGCTTATTTTAAGTGCTGATTTCAGTTACTATATCTTTAATTTGGTAACTCTTGTGATTGGCTGGACAGAAACCACTCCAACAGATAAGTGCATACAATTGTTTTGAAGCCCCAGTGACCAGATTCAGTTAACTTGGAAGATCTATGGGACTTATATAACCATTCTATCAATTTTCATGCTGTTAATATAATTTTAAATTATTTGAATTCAAGTGATAAAATAGTAAAAACAATTGCAACAGTGTTTCTGAGTGATTGAAAAGTTTTTCTTTTTTAAACCAAATACTAATTCAGGGTAACTTCTTAAAAATTCTTGCTTTAAACTTTGCTATTCTTTCCAATAAGTTATACTAAATGCTGCTGTTTACTTTCCTTAAGACTTACATCAATATTTTAGGGAAAATTATAATTGATAAAAGTTATATTCTATTCTATGACCTCAATTAACTTTTTGGTGAGAAAACTATTTCCCCTTATCCATTGCACAGTCATCATCATGTCATGCAATTGTTGGCAATGACCAAGGCAATTGTTTTGTTGTTAAAATGCTCACAAGGGAGCAAAGATCCTCAAAAATAGGCTATCTGTATAGACACTGGTGAGTCTTCATTGGAGATGAGCCCTGACATGCTAAGTTTCAAGCCTAGGAGCCTCCCAAACTGATATAGTAATAATGATATTTTTATTCAACCACTACTCTACTGCCTATGTTATGAGAGTGTAGACATTCCTGAACTCTCATTTCAGGGTAAAAGGAGATTTCTTGGATAGAGCAAATGATCTTCTCATTGTCCCTTGAATTTAGATCATGTAGGTAAAATGCACTGACTACAGTCTCAGTCAAGTTCTCCAAAGTGAGGCTGGTCATAGATGATATAGTCTTTTCTGTAAAGTTGTATTAAAATTAAAACCATAGACTTTCTTGAAAAAGGCCCCGAGGCCTATGTCCTCAATAAATATACCATATATCTGAATTGCCTTGAAACCCATTTATTTTTTCAGTCAGACCTCTTCAAAGATAGGGTTTTTCTTCAAATGTTTTGATTAAGTTCATTCCAAGCTTGGAAGATAGCTGCATCTCTTCAGATGTCCGAGTCTAACTGTATAATCAAGACAGTCACAAGGAAAGAGCTAGTGGAACCATTTTAGGGTATTCACATGCCATACTATGATTGAGAAAACATGGGGGCATTTTTAATGACATCCCCAGCCTCAATCATAGTTGGAGAGCTCCTCACACCTGAGTAGAGACGTACCATCTATGGTTGTAAGAGTTAAATTCCTATTTAGGCTGTTCCTTCTGATCCAGTGCCCTATCCAACAACTGTCTCAGGAACTTTCTGCTCACATAACTCAGGCTTCCCTATACTCTTTCTGACACTGGTTTTTCTTCAGCCTTCAATGAAAATAAATTCATCAGTTAAAACAAACTTTTTCTAATATCTGAAATTTCAGCGTTTATATTATTGTCTTGCCTATAACAAGCATTTGTTCTTCATAGCATTGGTTAGCAGTAATTCTCCAACCCCATCTCCCAGTGTTCTCACTATTCTTCCAACTTCAAGAAGTCTATAGTAAGCTGTTAAGAAATTAATAACAACTTCTCCAGAGGCTAGGTCCCTTTGAATGTCTGTTTTTTTCCTCAGAATTGGGATTTTTTTCTGAAATAATGGGTCGGTTTGTGTGTTGTTTTAAAATATTCAACCACATTTTCATTTACAGTTCAATGTGACTGATTCTTTCTCATTGTGAATTTATATGATCCTTGGAATGTTTGACTTCTCAACATCAACAGACACTGTAATACCTCTAAGTTATTGAAGTGTGTTTTTTAAGAGTTGAAACTTTTGTTCATCCTTGGAGCAATAGCCATTCTTAAAAACGATAGCATTTAGAACACGAAGTATTGACTTTGAAATACTCATGTATGCCATGAAATTCAGTATTCAGCTTTAGAAAGCTAAAATTCAGGTAAATCCAATCTGATCGAGGTCAGGCATTCCGAGTTAGCTTACAGTAGAAGCACAAACATATAACCATTACTGTTACAGAACGAAACCCCATCAAAATTATTGGTCATCTCAATAAGTTTGCATACTACCGTAGCTCATATCATACAACTTGTTTTTTATTACAAGTGGTGAAACTAAGACCAGATATATAATTTTATACAATTAATATCAAGGGAAGCACTCCATTGAAATAGCTATGTATCTTCATTAACACAAGCCAATAAAAGCTCCTATTTTCTTTATCTTTGCTATTCTACAACCAGTTTTAGTTTCATAAAAGATATTCCCCCTACAAGACCACTTAATTTTTAATTTTTCTTGCAGTTTCTGAAAACGAAATTTAAAAAACCATAGGGAGTTCATTTTTGAGAACAACAAATCATTCATGAGAGATATTTCAACAGATATAGCACTGTGGGTAGAATGCTGGGCATAGAATCAGAAAGAACTAGGTTTAACTCCTGCATTTGAGGCTGACTATTTCTGTGACCATGAGCAAATCTCTTCACTTTATTGAGCCTAAGAGACTATCATTTATATAGACTGTGTTCTTGGAGTTCCCAAACCTAGTAAATCACAAGCCGTTCATTTACTGACACCATTTTCAAAAGAAAGTACCAGAATAATAGAATTAATCTATTATTTAAAGCAGGTAACTTACTTCTGACACTAATTAACATGTTAAAGAAGTAAACACCTGCATAGATATTAGCCTCATAAATTCAAACCTATGAAGTAAAAGGTAAACATGGAAATATTTTAAAAAGAATATAGAAGTTCTGGAATTGATCAACAACAGAAAAATCTAATTTTAAAAATATGAGAGGGACATAATTCAACTTTTCACTTTATTACTTGAAGGTTGAATATAATTAAAATGTCAACATTGGCAAGCAGACTATACTGGATGTAAGAATAGTACATCTTCAACTTGTTAGCTACCTAAAATTTCTCTTTAAGGAAAACTCCTAGTAAAAAATTTTCCTGTCTGTCAATAAACTCTACGATATGGATCCAGTACTGACTATCAGGAAGCAAATTACTGATTACATAGGCAAAAATTACAGATCCAAGAAATCTCAGTATCTAACTAGCTAGTCGCAGAAATGCCAAAAATTTACACAATTTACATCCTAAATACAAGATGAAAAATTCCTACGTTTAACCAAGCATATGGGCATTTTGGAAGACTTGATTTGCCTCTGAATCCCTGCCAGAGACTGGGGGAGGGACACTGTGGATAATTGGCTTCAGAAACTTGAAATCAGTGTTCCCAGAGCCAGTGGTCAAACACATCTCATACTGGTAACTTTGGGATAGGGTGCCAGTGCCATTGACATCCACGAAGTGACCTGAAAATTGGCAGTTGGGTCCTAAGTGATCAATTTCTGACGCCTTTCTTTTTCTCCACAGCCTTATGGAAATGAACAGAATGACAGAGACCAGGAACAGAAAGGAGACAGAAATCAAAGAAATGATTAAGTAGATTGTAAGGGAATCATTCTGTGGCTCATCTTTGGGTTCATCTGGAAGTTTCACAAAAGGTTCAGAGAATCCATCCACTAAGAGTACATTCAGCGTGGTCATTGTAGACAGAGATGGTTCTCCATTGTCCTTCACCAGCACCAAGAGCTTCTGCTTGATGGCATCTCTGTCACTGATTGGCCTTGCTGTGCGCACTTCCCCATTATGTGCCCACACGGTGAAAAGTCCTGGGTCCGTGACTTTTAGAAGTTGGTAGGAAAGCCAGGAATTCTGTCCGGAATCCTGATCCACAGCAACAACTTTGGTGACTAAATAACCTGGTTCTGCTGCTCTGGGCACCAAGTCATTGCAAGGAATCGTGCCATTCTGCAGTGGGTACAGCACGAAGGGAGAATTATCATTCTCGTCCTGAACCACAATCCGAACCAGAGCCCGGCTGCTCAGGGCAGGGGAACCTCCGTCAGTCGCCTTCACAGTGAACTGGAAAGTTTGTATAGCTTCATAATCCAGAGATGTCAAGGCATAGAGATGTCCGTTGTCTGAGTTGATGGAAATGTAGGAAAAGAGAGGCAGATCTCCAGTTTCTGGAGGTTGCAAGGCGTAAGTAATTTTGGCGTTAGACCCTGAATCACTGTCGCTGGCACTGATGCTGCCGATGTGGAGAGCTGGGCTGTTATTCTCCTGGAGGTAGAGGGTGTACACTGTCTGAATAAATACCGGGGGGTTGTCATTGATGTCAGAAATTAACACTGTGATGTTGTGCTCCGTTTTCAGTCTTGGGAACCCCAAATCCATGACAGTAATGGTGATATTGTATTCGTCCTTGCTCTCCCTGTCTAGAACTCCCTCGGTTATTATGGAATAGAAGTTCTCCAAGTGAGGTTTCAAGGAGAAAGGAAGATCCTCTTGAATGGAGCAAATCATCCTTCCATTTTCTCCCGAGTCACGGTCTCTGATGCTGAAAACAGCGACCACACTGTCAGGAATGTTCTCTGAAATAGGGCTGGTTAGTGACAACATAGTCAGTTCTGGGAAATTGTCATTCAGATCCATCACTTGAACCAAAACAGTGCATTTTCCTGAAAGGGCCCCAACGTCTGTGGCCTCAATAACGACCTCATATTTCTGAATTGCCTCAAAATCCACTTGTTTTTTCAGTAGAATCTCTCCTGAGAAGGGATCGACTCCAAATGTTTGACTGACTTCATCTGAAGCTTGGAATAAGGCATACGTGACATCCCCATTGATTCCAGCGTCTAAATCTTGAGCAGAGACAGTCACTATTAGCGAACCAATGGGGCTGTTCTCTGGAATCTGCACTTGATACTTCGGCTGAACAAACACAGGCGCATTGTCGTTAACGTCCACAACCGTGATCTGAACTTGAGCTGTCCCAGACTTCGAGGGGGATCCACCATCCGTGGCCGTGAGGATTAATGTGAACTCTGGTTGCTCCTCACGATCCAGAGCTTTATTCAACACCAACTCTGGGATTTTTCTGTCATCACTGCGGATGTGAGTGTGAAGGAGGAAATGTGAGTTGTGACTGATGGTGTAGTTCTGAAGGCTGTTAATGCCAACATCCAAGTCTTGAGCGATCTTTAAAGGGAAAACAGTCCCTGGCATGGTGCTTTCTGATATTCTCAGGAATATATAGGGATCGGAGAAAGTGGGTGAATGGTCATTTATATCTCTCACCCGCAGTTCAGCCCGGAAGAACTGCAAAGGATTTTCCAGTAAGATCTGGAAAGGCAGTACACAGGGCTCGGTAAGGCTGCACAGCTCCTCCCGGTCCAGTTTCTCCTTTAGAAATAAATCCCCTGTCTTCTGATCCAGTTGCAAAAACTGTTTGTTATGGTTAGAGGCTACCCGGGAACCCCGCGCATGCAACTCGCTTACTTCCAGACCCAGAGCTTTCACTACATTGGCCACAAAAGAGCCGCTCTCCATCTCCTCTACCACAGAAAACTGCCCCAGTTCTGAACCCGCCTCAGACAAGAGGAAAGCTACAACAAAGAACATCACTTGCCTGTTCCATTGTCCTTTTCCTGGAGTCGTCTCCATTGCTGTATCCGTGTGAAGAATGCTTATTATATTTCTGATAAAAATCAATTCCTTTTTCTTGTCTGAAGCAATTCTGAACTAATTATTTCTATTTTCCGATCATCCTTACTGGTATCCCCCTAAATCTGAGGAACGACTGACAAAGTCTTCTCTTTCTGACTGTGCTTTCAGATTCTGTTTTCTAGGAATAATGGAGTCTGCGGTAATTGCGGTCCTTTCATTTGCCTTCTTAGCCTGCAGCGCCACCATGCGTCCTTACTCATAAACTCCACCCTTTAAAATCCTTTTCATATCTTTTGGTTAAATTAGTATCGCATTTGGAGAATAAAATAAATCCCAAATTTAGGAAAATGTAGAAACTACAGAATCACAAAATATTAGAATGTGAAGATATATTTAAGTTCACCTTGTGATTGTAGTCCGATCATTTCCTTTTACATATAAAGACTTGAAGGGCCGAGTAAGAGGGGAAAAAAGGCTTTCTCAAGGACATAAAAGACTGATATAAAAATAACATTAAGGCAAAAAAAAATACCTGAAGTTGAAAAAATAAGATTCAATTAATCAAACCTACTCCGTCCTCCTATTTATAAAGATCACTGCTGACTTTAGTCTCTATGGCACTTTGCTGTTATTAATAGGCCTTTCTTCTATAAAAGATGGTCATCTTAAAAGGACATCACAAAACAACTTCCCTCTAAATTCTCCATGAAAAGTCCTAAAATACAGGGTTTCATTCAGGGATGAGGTAGAAAGTCGAAAGCTCACTTTCAAAAACAGTATACCCATCTAGTAAAGGAGCCTGCAGTGTACATAAATTGGGGAGAGTGAAGTACTGAGTATATATAAGGAGAATTCCATGAGTGCTTATAACTATTGATTATGTAGGCAAAGGAATAGAAATCCAGTAGAAAGACGTGAAAATGTATTTTTAACAGCAAATGTTATAAAGAACAACTGTTAGTCTTCATGCAAACAAAAAAAACCATTTACTTTATTTATTATGAAAATTAGTAAAACTGAGTTATACTTTTTATAGTTTATCTAGGTCCAGTTCAGTTTATTGATGTTGGTGCATCCTAAGGCCAGAGCTATATAGATCAACTGTGCAAATTGTTTGTTGCTCTACATTAAATTTAACTACATGCAGTAGGCAAATGAATAAGCCAGGCTAGAAGTGATAGTTGTGCTTAAAAATATTTCCATAAACATCACAAAAGGTGTTGGAGGACAAACTTGAAATCAGTTTTGGGAAAGTAAAGTATCTTAGTCACTGACAATGGACTGAAATGTCCATTAAATAACCATAATTTCTAGATATCCATATCACTTTTGCAAAATATTTACAATAATAGTTGAAATAAATATGATACAGTGCATAGTTTTAGGCTATACAAAGCAATAGACTTGACTAAATTCTATTCAATCCCCTTATAAAGCTTTCATGCAAAGCAGAACAATGCTGTAGCCAAAATAAAACAGTGAATTGAGGTTACTTTAGTAAGAACATTTGTTAATATTTTTTAAGGAAGTAATATTTATAAATATTAAAAGGCTGAGTATGAAAATAAGATAAAATGTAAAGCAATTAATTATTTTGAAATAAAGATAACGTATAAGGTTCACACCTTGTTGACATCCAGATTAGATTTTCCAGAAGCATATTTTTTTCCTCTATATCCAAGGATTTGCCTGCATTTACTTACTATCTGAGCTTGCCATTTTAGTTCAGATTATTAGAAGATTGTACCTCAATGGACATTTTTAAAGAGTAGAAGAGAGTCAAAACATTCATTCAGAGTTCTGCCAAAAGTTTTTTTTGGACGGGGGAGAGGGGAAGGGTTTATGGTGCAGTGATTTGTTTTGGAAAAGGCTTTTTTTTAATTCTGGTCTTCA
Organism: Bettongia penicillata ogilbyi; assembly: GCA_023548195.1. NCBI lineage: Eukaryota > Metazoa > Chordata > Mammalia > Diprotodontia > Potoroidae > Bettongia > Bettongia penicillata. The sequence continues at coordinate 4,175,761 of JAJHZJ010000197.1, forward strand.
TTTCATGTCAGAAATAAGATGCAGATTAAGATGCAGCAAAGTGGTGCAGATGATAGAGTGCAGGACTTGGAACCAGGAAGATCTGATTTAGAATCCCACTTCAAACACTAGCTAGAATGACACTGGGAAAATCATTTAAGCTCTCCATTTCTCAGTTTCATCTGTAAAATAAGGATAACTATAGCACCTAATAAAGGTTGCTATAGTTGTGAGGGGTTGTGAGGTTCAAAAGAGGTTGTGAGAATCAAAGGAGTTTTGTAAAATTATGAAAAGTGCTTCACAAATCTCAAAGCCCTATATCAATGTTACCTATTATTTTTAAAGTGTATTGAAATAATTTTAACACAGTTATATACATGGAAGCAACTTTAAAGAATTGGGCAAGAGTATTTCATATTTTTAGGAAGTGCATCAATTGGTATGATGACAAAGAGTAACAAACAGAATCTATGATTTTGAAGAGTATATATTGCAAAAATTATTATGTGCCTTTGTTTTAAAATAGTATTGTGCTGTGTTGAATTGTTTTGAAGATAATTTTAGAAATATAGACATAACCATTTGGAAAATAGATTGTGCCTGATACCAGAGTATAAGAATAATAGGTAATACTAATGTAGCACTTGCTATGTGCCGGCTGCACTACAGTTATTATGTCATTTGATTCTCACAACTCTGGAAGGTAGATGCTATCATTATCCCCACTTTACAGATGAAGAAACTGAAACAAATAGAGGTTTAAGTGACTTGGGCAGGATCTCACAGCGACTGAGGCCAACTTTGAGTACTGGTCTCCCTGACTCTCAACCTAATTCTTTATTGCACTACCTAGTTGCCCCTATATAATACCCTCAAAAACAGTTATATCTTATTTGCAAGTATTCAGTAGAGAAGGGAACTTAACTGATATAGAAAGTAGCTTTCATAAAAATTAATCATTTACGATATTAGATTCAGACCATCTATCTCTACACAATAGATAATGATAACCCGTCTCTTTTCAGCAATTTTGACAAACCGAACCCAAGGAACAGAAAGAAAATTCTACTTTAGTAAGAAAGTAAGAAATATAGCTTAGTTAGATAGAGGGAATTTGCTCATTGGGAATACTAAATAAGTAATATAACACTTTGTCTTGATAAGTCTTCAACTGTTTACTACATCTTTCAGAAGATTTAAGAAAAATCATGATAAGGGAGTCTTAAATAAAATCATCCTGAAAACTCAAAATACCAGAACCAGAATTGGTTGGTAGTCATTCACACAGCCCATTTTCTTTTGCATGTAAGAAGAATTTCAGAGTGAGTTGAAGTTATTTACTTAAGCCTGGGAGGAAAAACACTAAGTAGAATAATGAGTTATTGTTAACTGAGGCTTCATAGGGGGAAAATGTATCAGATTCAAACAAGGTACACCTATTTTCTTAAGTCTCATATTAAACTTCCTATTCTTTCCAATATGGAGTAATAATCATGCCAACTAACTACTATTAATACTTTGTTGATTTTAATATTTTATTGTTAGAGTCATATGTTAGTTAATCTATGTTCTTCATAAAAAAGACCTATGGGAAAACGACCACCCTTTAGTCAAGGTAAGGGCACTGTTCTCTGTCCACTTTTGGTAATAATCCAAATGGCAGATAAAAGGTTCAATTGACAGTAAAGAGTCTCAGAGTCACTGATTTCACATACCCAAGCTGATAAATTAAAAGTTAAATTCATAGATAGATAAAATGAGCAAAAACCTTAAAGCATTCTGCAGGCCAAATCTTGTGAATCTTACAAGAAAAAAAATCATCTAATTAAAGAAGGAAGTAAAGTCAACTTCCATTTTACTATTTCATACAGAATATATTTTAAATTATGTTAGGCACAAACACGTTAAATATAGCATGATATTTATTCCACTTACTGGGTAACTAAAATTATCTGAGGCCCAAATAACTAAAAAAAAAATCTTCAGAATCATCAATTATCTGATATTGGAAGTTAGACTTTGACTATCAAAATCTAAGTTAAATAATGAAGCACAGTAGGAAACTAGTTTACAATAAGATCTATTCCCTTAAGTCTTAGTTGACAAATCCTAATATTTAACCAAGGTTGGAGCTATTTTGGAATACTGGATATTCTTCTGATTCCCTGTCAGAGGTTTGAGGAGGAACACTAGGAATTATTGGCTTCAGGAATTTGAATTCATTGTTCCCAGATCTACTGGTCAGACATATTTCATACTGGTAACTCTGGGACAGGGTACCAGAGCGACTGATGTCCACTAAGTGGTTAGGGTATGGTCTATTTGAACCAAAATGGCCATTATCTCCAGCACCCTTTTTTTTCCTCCATAGATGTATTGCAATGAACAGTGTAACAGAGAAAAGGAAGAGAAAGGAGACAGAGGCCAGAGAAATGACTAAATAGACTGTAAGGGAGTCATCCTGAGTGCTGTCATTAGGTACATCAGGGAACTTGATGTAAGGCTCAGAGAATCCATCCACCAGAAGCACATTCAGTGTAGCTGCTGTGGACAGAGTTGGCTCCCCATTATCCTTCACCAATACCAGGAGCCTCTGCTTGATGGTATCTTTATCACTAATAGGCCTTGTTGTGTGCACTTCCCCATTGTGGGCCCACACAGTGAAGAGACCTGGGTCTGTGGCCTTGAGCAGTTGGTAGGAAAGCCAGGAATTTTGCCCTGAGTCCCTATCCACAGCCACTACCTTCGTCACCAGGTATCCTGGCTCTGCTGACCTGGGCACCAGGTCATTGCAGGGACGTGTGCCATTTTGCAGAGGGTACAGAACAAAGGGAGAGTTGTCATTCTCATCCAAGACCATGACCCTAACCACAGCCTGACTGCTCAGGGCTGGGGAGCCACCATCAGTTGCCCTCACTGTGAACTGGAAAGTTTGAATGGCTTCATAATCCAGGGATTGCAAGATGTAAAGATGGCCATTGTCTGCATTGATGGATATGTAGGATAAGAGGGGTAAGTCTCTGAATTCAGAAGGCAGCAGCGAGTAGGTGACTTTGGCATTGGCCCCTGAGTCTCTGTCACTGGCACTAACATTACCAATGTGGAGGGCAGGACTGTTGTTCTCCTGGAGGTAGAGCATATATACTGTCTGTGTAAATATTGGGGGATTGTCATTGATATCAGAGACTAGGACCGTGATGTTGTGTTCAGTTTTCAGTCTTGGTGTCCCCAAATCCATGACGGTAATGGTGATGTTGTATACAGCCCTACTCTCTCTGTCCAGTGCTCTCTCGGTTATCAGAGTGTAGAAATTATCTACAGATGGTTTCAGGATGAAGGGCAGGTCATCCTGGATAAAGCAAACCATCTTTCCGTTATCCCCTGAGTCCCGATCTCGAGTTTTGAACACAGCTACCATAGTCTCAGACAAGTTCTCAGAGATAGGACTGGTCAGTGAAGAGATGATGAGGTCTGGGGGATTGTCGTTCACATCTGTCACTTGGACCACAACAGTGCATTTTCCGGAAAGCCCTCCACCATCTGTGGCTTCAAAATCTACTTCATATGATTGAATTGTCTCGAAATCCAATTTTTTTCTTATCCTTACTTCTCCTGAGTTCTGGTTTACTTCAAAAGTTTTGCTAATTTCTTCAGAACGATGAAAAAGTGAATATAATATTTGTCCGTTATTTCCTATGTCCAAATCTCTAGCAGAGACCGTGATAACCAGAGAGCCGACGGGGCTATTCTCAGGCACCTGGACTTCATATCGGGACTGGACAAATACAGGGGCATTGTCATTAACGTCCATAACTAGAACCCGCACTTGGGTTGTCCCAGACCTAGGTGGGGACCCACCGTCTAAAGCCACGAGGGTTAATCTGATCTCAGGATACTCCTCTCGATCCAGAGCTTTGTCAAGCAACAGTTCTGGGTATTTATTACCTTCACCGCTAGAGCGAGTGTGAACTTGGAAATGGGAACTGGGAGAAATCTTGTAGTTCCGAATATTGTTCTCCCCTACATCCAAATCCTCAGCGTTTTTTAAGGAAAATAGAGTTCCTGGTGGGGTATTCTCAGGGATTTTCAGAAGCATTTCGGTTTCTAAAAAAGCTGGTGAATGGTCATTTATATCTTGGACCCGGAGCTCAACAGGAATGAGCTGAAAGGGCTTTTCTAGTAAGATCTGAAAAGGCAGCAGACAGGGATCTATGGGACCACACAGCTCTTCTCGGTCCAATTTCTCTCTCAGAAGCAGATCCCCAGTCTCTAGGTTAAGCTGTAAATATTGACGATTGTCCTCGGAGAGGACTCGGGCCCCACGGGCAGACAGCTCGCCTACCTCCAGCCCCAACGTCTTTGCTACATTAGCCGCAAAGGAACCGACCTCCATTTCCTCCGCCACAGAAAACCTCCCTGTTGCTGAGCCCGCCTCACAAACCCACAATAAGATAACAAGACATATCACTTGCCTGTTCGGCTTCATTATGTCCTGGATCCGAGGTCCTTGCAGTTAAAGAAATGTTGCCTTTTCTTTCTAATTCCAATTGTCAGGCGTGGGTTGCTGTCTCAGGAAGCTCGGGTTTGAGCTCTCAGCTCCTCCTTACAAAGCTTCCCTTTGTCTGAGCTTTCCTCCAATTCTGCTTCTGCTCTGACTCAAGGCTGGGTTCTGCCGAGCCTTCTTAGCCTGCAGCGCCACCAGGTGTCCGAAAGGATAACTTCATATTTTCCCATAAAAGATAACTTGTAAAAGAATACTTGATGCACTTGAACTAAGGAGTTCCCCAGTTACTGAAATTTGGGAGACAGAGGTTTGGATTGTGATTTATTTTCTCCTATGAATACTGGCAATTGTAGATATGGAAAATGATTCCATTATCTCAAAAAAACCTATCAGATCGTATGCAACTAGTTGTATTCACTTTATCACTGTTATGGATCTTCTATATTCTTAAAACAAAACAAAACTCCATCCTTTTACTATATCGTGCGCATTTGCATCTTTGACGTCTGTATTTCTAACAAATATCAGGTATTCCTTTGTTGTTGTTTTGTTGTGCCCCACTCTTTGTCGCCCCGTTTGGGTCTTTCTTGCGTAAGATACTGGAGTGGTGTGTCATTTTCTTCTCCAGCTCATTTGACAGATAGGGAAACTGAGGTATACGTGGTTAAGTGACTTGCCTAGGGTCACGCTGCTATTAGGTTCTGAGGACAGATTTGAACTTTGGTATTCCATGCACAGCGTCATCTAGAAGACCCAGGGATCCTTATCGCATAATACTTCAAGAATTTTCAGAAGGCTTTGGACATGTCAATCTTACGGGATATTTGCTTTTGATTCAATCACTGATCAGCATATAAGGGGTTCCAGGACTCTGCGTCTATCCATACTACGTGCAAGGCAGTGGTTAACACTTAGTACATTGATCACAGTAGCTGTTCAAAGAGCAACTTATATTTTCTAAACTAAGAAATAATATCTAAAAGAATGAAAAAACAGAAGTCTTAGTGTCATTCGTCTTTAATATCTTCCTTCGTCCCCTTTAATGTATGAAATAACATTAGTAACCTTCTATGTTGTGCAAAGGATGAGTAAAATTAAGTTGAAAAAGTTTGATCTCCTTTTACCCTCATTATAGGTGGTGGAATATATGTGAAAAGACAGATGGTAACAATTTTTTGGAAGGAAGAGTATGTTGCTTTCTGTTCTGAATGCATGCATATTATACTCTTGAGTGCAATTTTTTAAAGAGAAAATGATAGAATATCCACAGTAGAACAAACCACATTGGCCATTAAAGAGCCGCTCTCCATCCCCTCTGCCACAGGGTCATCTCTGAGCTCATCTCAGACAAGAATAAAGCTAAAAGAAGGAGTATCACTTGCCCGTTCTGCTGAGTTTTGCCTGACGCAGTCTCCATTGTGATGACAGGTGCACCATGTATAACCTTTCAGTATGAGGAAGTCCTGGGAAAAATCCACTCCAGTTTTCAGGTTGAAGGAACTTTGAGTTCAATATTTCTATTGCCTCATAGCTCTCAGGGGAACATCCCTTAATCCCCACTAAGCCTTCAATCTCTTTCCTTCCTGAGATAACATTTTACTTTTCGTAAGGGTGTCTGCTAAACTTGCTGTTCTTTTAACCTTTTGTAAGGCTTCAGCACCACCATGCATCATGACAGAGAAGTTACACTTTTCAGTGTCCCTTTCAGTATCAAAATACCACCTTAAACAATTTCAAGTATATAAATTTTATGTTCATAGGAGGCTAGCATCAAATTTTTTTTTCTTGAATTTAAATATCAGGAGTAGCAGTTCTTGTGAAACAAAGGGAAATAACAAAAGAAATGGCATTATTTCCCATCTTATATGTACTTAACTAATGATTAAAAAATAATTTAGCAAGAGCTTACTGACAAAAGGCCATAAATAGTTACAATTTTTTCTTCAATGTTCCACCTTTAAACTCTTCCTATTATACACTAAGAAATTCTGAGGTTAGAGTAAACAAGCACTTCCTTTTAACTTCTTAAGACACAAACAAAAAATTTCTTAAACATGGGTTATGGGAGGGTTTTCTCAGGCCCCATTTTGTATTCATACCTTTAGGCTCCATTATTTATTAGGTTCTCGTGACAATGATGGTTGACTAAACTAGCAACAGACTTTGTGGGGGGAAAAAACTGGATCCCAAATTTTGACCGAGTCTATCTGACCAAAATGAAGGAATAGCCATAGAAATAGTCAGCGTTAGAATCAGAAGGGACATGAATAAAAATCTAATCCAACTCTCTTCTCTTATATATAATTAATATAAGACCCGAGTGAGGAAACGATTCATTCAAGGATGTAACAAAGGAAAGAAAAGATTGAGTCAAATACACATATATAATCAAAATACCAATAGTATTAAGTTAATACATCCTCCAGTTTCTTAGGATCTCTGACCCCATTATTCACTTTATTTTGCTGTAGTCAATCCTATACTTATTGCATTACAATTTCTCAATTTACATGCCATTGTATATTTTTAAAATTCTCTTTACTTCATGAGCACAAAGTAGCAAAGTTACCGATTTCATTTGTAAAGGTATACCAATTCATCAGAGAATTTCAATGTGTTGATAAAATAATTGAAAATTGAACTTTTATATTTCTTCAGACTAATATTTGTATTCACGTAAAAACCATATTTTGTTCAATTTAACTTATATATTAACTGGAAGTTCCTTAAACTGAATTTTATTTTTCAAAGTCTTTTCAGATTTTCCCCTTATCTGACCACATTCTTTAGCTCCTCATTCAAACATCATATCACCTAAGGCTAAAGGTGTAGAGGTAATCTATCTTCAGCTCTTTTATATCATTTATTGATGCACACAAGAAAATTTGAATAGTCCAACTAAACAATGACATTAATTCTAGAAAGCATTCTAATAACACTATTAAAGGCACTGTTTGGAGTTACAAAAAGCAATTTTGAGATGATGAAGTATCTTTCTGATTGTCTACATGTGGCCTACATTCGCATTGGTTGATGCTAATTTTCATGCTTGTGTACCCAAGTCACTGTTATGTTAGGTTGGGAAATTATACAATCAGTCAAAAGCACAATTAAAATAGAACATACACATATTAGAACATTTCAAATGCCAAACATCATTGAGTTGACACAAATAGTTAGCAGTATTATGGACAAACTAAACACTGAGATCCATATCCAATAACATTAATAGACGTACCGGTAGATTTTTTTAAAAAGAGGAAATGTTTTTCAATATAGTCCAAGACTGGTTGAAATGGGGGAAAAAGTAAGAGACAAGGAAAGTGGTTAAGAAAAAAGAGTTAATTATGATAAAGATGTGATAGGGTATTTAGATAACCCTAGAGAGTCAACTAAAAATTACAGAAATTATTTAACACATTGAGTAAAGTGGAAAATATTAAATAAAACCTTCAAAGATAACCTGCCTATATGTTGCCAATAAAACCCTGTAGAATTGTATAGAACACAAAATTTCTTTCAAAATTGCCACAAAATGCATAAAATATCTAGAAGCTCACTGACAAGGACTGACAGAGTAATTATATGGCTACAACTACAAAACAATTTTTACAGAAATGAAGAAAGATTATTTGAGAGAAATTAATTGCTCATAATTTAGTCACACTAATATAATAAATGACAATATTATCTAAGTTAATTTAAATAGCTGATGACTTGCGAAACATTTACCAAATTATTACTTTACAAAACTAGACAGAATTACAACAAAATTCATCTAAAGGAACTAAAAGTTCAAAATTTTAAGGGAAATAAAGGAACCCAGTATTACTAGTACTCAAATCAAACTACAAAGTAGAGATCATCAAAAACAATTTGGTGTGGATCAAAAAACTGAAAAGTGGATACGTGGATCAGATTAAGTATGTAAGATCCAAAAGCAAATGCGACAATATTATAGTATTTGCTAAACCCAATGAAACAAACCACTGCAGGAAAGGTTTTGATAAAAACTACTGGGGACTGTTGAAAAAGAACTGAGCAACATTAGGTTTAGACCAACAACTTGCACCATTTATTAAAAGAATCACCAAGTAAATACATGATCTACATATCCCAGGTCATACTATAAGTAAATTTCACAACCATAGGCAGGGGAAGATTTCTTGACCAGGTAAGGGGTCAAGAAACGTAACGATCACAGGAGATGCAAGGTTCAATTTCAATTACATAAAATTTTAAAGATGTGCATGAATTAAAAACAATTCACCTAGGATGTTAGAATCAGAAAGCAAACAAGTATCTGGGAAAATTTTTGCAGAAGAAATTCTCTATTAAAAGTCTAATATCCAATATAGAGGGAATTGATCCAGATTTATTAATGAGCCATTTCTCGATAGATAAAATATACATGAACAGGTAGCTCTCAAAGGAAAAAATCCAAAGTATTAATAACCACAGAAAAATACTCCAGATGACTCCTAATGAGAGGAATTAAAACACCTCTGAGGTTCTACCTCATGCCCAAAACAATAACAAAAATGATAAAAATATTAAAATTACTGTTGTTGCAGGGGTTACAGGAGGATAGACACACAAATGCACTGCTGGTTGAGTTCTGAATTGTTCTGACCATTTTGAAGAACAATTTGGAACAGTATCCAAAAAGTTTCTACATTGGCATGCACTTTAACAGAGTAGTACAACCACTAGGCATATCCCTAAAGGGATCAAAAACAGTGGGAAAAGTTAAATTATTTATTATTTATTTGATTATTTATAACAGCACTTTTTGTTGTATCAAATATTTGGAAATAAATTGAGTATCTATTAATCGAAGAGTAGATAAGCAAATTATGATACATAAGTGTAATGAACTATTTCATTAATAGTGAACTATTTCACTATAAGAAACGATTTCACTATAAGAAACTATTTCACCATAAGAAATTACAAAAACCATCCCAGGGAATCTGGATTACTTTCAGAAAAATATGGGAAAGTTTATATTAACTAATGCAGGAAGAAGTGAGCAGGAGTGAGAGAACTATTTATAGGATAACTACAATATTATAAACGAAAGCTACTTTGAAAGCTTTAAGAACTCTGATCATTGCAATGGTAGATGATGAAGCAAATTTCTCACCTCTTGGTGAATAGGTTATGGGAGCAGAATGAGACATATAGTTCCAGACATGATCAAAGCAACATAAATTTGTTTCATTTGACTATGTCTGTGTTGTGTTGAGCTGGGAAATCACACAATCAGTCATGAGCACAATTAAAATAGAACATAGATTTATTAGAACACATCAAATGCCAAACCAGAGGACTTTCATTTGGGGCATAGGGATTAGTGATAGTAATGGAAAAATACAATAAAAGAGAGTGAAATATCCAAAAACACATGGGAGGGAGCACAAAGAAGTTCAACGGAAAACACAAATATGAAGAGCAATATTGTAATAACAGATTCATAGTTGTATATGCAACCTTAATTTCACGACTTTCTTTGCATATGGATATATTTATGTGTTTTGAAGATTTTGTATTTTATACTTTAAAAAAGAAATATACAGTGCTTTAACATAATTTAGATGCAAATACCATCCACAAAAAGGACTCTAGAGAATGGAGGAAGTAAACCAACAGTTATAGTAGGTCTCTCCGTTTTGTATAATGATAAGCTATATAACTCGACTTTAAAAAGTAATAATTGCAGAGATGAAGGTATAACTCTGTCATGCAACTGTATTGTATTCCATTTAACTGTGATTCTTTTCAAAATATAGGAATTCAGAAAGAATGGGCATAGCCATTTGAAAACCAACTACTTCTGAGACTAAACTATGTAAATATCAAAAACAAATTTATGGTACTGTCAAGCTATCTGTGAAGGAGAAAGTTGAGGGGTGTGTAATCTGGCTTTCAGAAAAATCAATAATTCATGATTGACTGATTCAGGCAGTCTGTATCTAAACAAGGGGATAGTGTTAATATCTCTCCTTTATTTTGCTATGTTCAGGTCATGGAGCAGAAACTCAGGTTTTCCCCTGGCAGGAGGTCTAAAGACATTCTTTGGAATGCCCATATCATTAATTGAAAGGACCAAAATCAAAACATGTTCTTTTAATAAGTTTGTAACTATTTTTAAAGGGTTAGATAAATGCCACTCTAAGGAATATTTACACATAACCTGAAAACTAACATATGAGAGCCAGATTTTACAGGAAGTTGTGTGTATGTGCATTTGTTTGTTTGTGTGTGTGTGTGTGTGTATTAATAAGTTTCTGAATGTGAGTTAGGTTGTTGGCCTGGGAGGAAAAAGTTGGGATAGATTATTTGTTACTGTTAACATTAAGTATTAAAGAGAAAAGTACTAGGTCTTAATGAGATATTTACATTTCTTTAAGCTTTGTTTCATATTTTACTTGTAATTCTTTCCAACATAATATACTAATATTGTTAATTAGTTACCATGAAGATGTTGTTGATTTAATATCTTGCAGAAAAAGTACAATTGATTTTGGTTATACATAAACTTATTTTTGGTTAAGTGTCTCTATAGGAAGCCTAGCATTTATTGACCATTACTCAGGAATTGCTCTGACACTTAATTGTGGTATTAATTTAAAATATAGGTAGCATATTCAAGGGGAGAGAGCCTCATAATCACTAGCTTCATAAACACAGTTCTACATATTGAAAGTAGTGATAAAAAGGAAAACATCTAAATGTATATGAGATATGAGCCTTAAAGTCAAACTAAGTAATCTTTGAAATTCCAAAGCAAACAATCTATCTTCTCATTTTACTCTTTTGGACAGAACTTAATCATAAAATAATATTAATATTGTGCACACTAAGTAGAATGTAACATATTTAATTAATTAGCTAGCCAAATATTTAACAAAAATCAAGATCACTAAGAAACGTTCAGGACCAACAATAATTTTCACCGTATTAAAAGGACTTTCATTATCTCATTCAGAGTTCCACCTACCAGGCAGGGATGCAAGATTTATGAAATAGGACTAGAAAAAGGTTTGCAAAATGATAACATTAAATTTCTGTTATCAATTATAATACTTAAGTAAGCATGTAGCTATTCCTAAGGACAGGATTTTCCTTTGAGTCCTTGCCACTAGCTTGAGGATGGACATTGGGTAGAATGGGCTTCAGGAACTTGAACTCACGGGTTCCTGAACCTCTGGTTAGACACACTTCATACTGGTAGCTCTGAGACAAGGTCCCTGTTCTGCTAGCATCCATCAAGTGCCCTGGGAAGAGACCATTTGGATCAAATTGACTACAGTCTGTGGCATCCCTTTTCCTCTTCCACAGGCGAATAGCAATAAACGTAATAATAGAGACCAGAAAAAGAAAGGAGATGACAGCTAAAGAAATGATCAAGTAGATGGTGAGGGGCTCAGTCTGGACCTGCTCATTGGGTGCATCTGGGAGTTGCAGGTAGGGCTCAGAGAAGCCATCCACCAAGATTACATTCAACGTGACCATGGTGGACAGAGGTGGGTCCCCATTGTCCTTCACCAGCACCAGAAGCCTCTGTTTGATGGCATCTCTGTCACTAATGGGCCTTGCTGTGCATACTTCCCCACTGTGTGCCCACATAGTGAAGAGTCCTGGGTCTGTGGCCTTGAGCAGCTGATAGGAAAGCCAAGAATTCTGCCCTGAGTCCCTATCTACAGCCACCACCTTAGTGACCAGGTAACCTGGCTCTGCAGTTCTGGGCACCAGATCATTGCAGGGAACAGTGCCATTCTGCAGTGGATATAGCACAAAGGGAGAGTTGTCATTTTCATCCAGGACCACAACATGAACCAGAGCTTGGCTACTCAGGGCTGGGGATCCACCATCAGTCGCTCTCACAGTGAACTGGAAAGCTTGAATCACTTCATAATCCAGGGATCTGAGGACATATAGATGGCCATTGTCAGAGTTGATGGAGATATAGGAGAAGAGGGGCAGGTCTCCAGCTTCAGGAGACTGAAAAGAATAGGTAACCTCCGCATTGGTTCCCGAGTCCTTGTCATCTGCTCTCACACTACCAATGTGGAGGGCAGGAATATTGTTCTCCTGGAAGTAGAAGGTGTAGGCTGTCTGAGTAAACTCTGGAGAATTGTCATTGACATCAGAAATTAGTACAGTGATGTTACGCTCAGTTTTGAGTCTCGGGGTCCCCAGATCCGTGACTATAATGGTGATATTGTACTCGACCCTACTTTCTCTATCCAGAGAAGTCTCCGTTAACAGAGTGTAAAAGTTGTCAATCGATGGTTTCATGATAAAAGGAACGTTTCCCTCAATAGAACAAACCATTTGTCCATTTTCTCCCGAATCTTGATCTCGAATCTTAAAAACAGCTACCACGGTCTCGGGTGAATTCTCAGGGATAGGACTGGTAAATGAGGATATGACGAGTTCGGGGGCATTGTCATTCACATCTGTCACTTGGACCACAACGGTACATTTTCCTGAAAGGCCCCCGCCATCGGTGGCTTCAATATCCACCTCGTAAGATTTAATTGCCTCAAAGTCTAGTTTTCTTCTCATTCTAATTTCTCCTGAGGTAGAATTTACTTCAAAAGTATTTACAATTTCTTCGGAGCCTTGAAAAAATGAATATGATACTTGCCCATTATTTCCTATGTCCAAATCTCTAGCAGATACCGTGACTATTAGGGAGCCAATGGGACTGCTCTCTGGAATCTGAACCTCATACTGGGCCTGGGCAAACACTGGAGCATTGTCGTTGATGTCCACAATCAGAACTCGAATTTGGGCTGTTCCAGACCTAGGAGGGGACCCTCCATCCAGGGCAGTGAAAGTTAAAATGACCTCGGACTGCACTTCCCGATCCAAGACTTTGTCCAACACCAGCTCCGGGAATTTCCTGCCGTCTCCGCGAGCATGGGTTTGAATGTGGAAATAGGGATTAAGGTTGATTTTGTAGTTCTGTACAGTATTGCTCCCTATGTCCAGATCTTGCGCAGTTTTCAGAGAAAACAGAGACCCAGGTGGGCTATTTTCAGGGACATTGAGAAGCATTTCAGTGCTCAGGAAAACAGGTGAATGGTCATTTATATCTTGGACCCAGAGCTCAGCGCGAACTATCTGAAAAGGTTTTTCCAGTAAAATCTGAAAAGGCAGCAGACAGGGCTCTGTGGGACCACACAGCTCTTCTCGGTCCAATTTCTCTCTCAGAAGCAGATCCCCAGTCTCTAGGTTAAGCTGTAAATATTGACGATTGTCCTCGGAGAGGACTCGGGCCCCACGGGCAGACAGCTCGCCTACCTCCAGCCCCAACGTCTTTGCTACATTAGCCACAAAGGAACCGACCTCCATTTCCTCCGCCACAGAAAACCTCCCTGTTGCTGAGCCCGCCTCACAAACCCACAATAAGATAACAAGACATATCACTTGCCTGTTCGGCTTCATTATGTCCTGGATCCGAGGTCCTTGCGTTAAAGAAATGTTGCCTTTTCTTTCTAATTCCAATTGTCAGGCGTGGGTTGCTGTCTCAGGAAGCTCGGGTTTGAGCTCTCAGCTCCTCCTTACAAAGCTTCCCTTTGTCTGAGCTTTTCTCCAATTCTGCTTTTGCTCTGATAGGAGGCTCTAGTCTGCCGAACCTTCTTAGCCTGCAGCGCCACCAAGTGCCTGAGAGGATAACTTAATGTTTTTCCATAAAAGATAAAAGTAATAGGAATTTAAATATATATGTATATTAAGTATACATATATATATGCATTAAATAGTCCCAGAAAAATGAATTTGGAGGGAGGTGGTATGTGATTTATTTAGTTCACATGAATGTGGAAATTGTAATTCTTTACAATTGTTTCCTTATCCATCGTGACAATCGAGAATTCTGCTTCGATAAGTTGAATTGCATTTGTAAAATTATCGATGTGGGTCACACATACTCTACAAATAATTAGATATTGCATTACTTCGAGGGGCAACAAGAGTTTTCAATTCATGGTTCAAATTTCCCAGAGGTATTTTCATTTCCAAAGTATATCAAGTACTCTGGATTGCTCACAAATAAAGGGTGTCTCCCCTCCCCCCAAAAAAGTATTTAGAAAATACAGTCTACTGTGGCAAATTATTTTATATGTATGACTCCAATATAAACTGGACTCCAGGACTCTTCAAGCCATGCCAGATGCTGTGGGGTGGGTAATGCTTAGGAAATGTCAGGCAGTGGTACTTGCTTATAGAAATTCTAAAAATAACATTTATGGGATGAAGGGACAGAATGCTTAGTATTTTTAAACTGTGTTCTCCTCTTTATCCAGCTATTATAGGAAGCAACATTATCTATTTTCCACATGGTATAGAAGACACGTGAAATTAGATGGAACAGTCACTTTGATCATCTCCATTCCTTCTTTTGAGTTGAAAAAGACATGGGAACATAAGATTTTTAGAAACAAGACTATTTCATCTGATTTTTTGCTAATGATATTTCCAACACATATAGTACTGAACTTTTCAAATATAGTTTGATCCTCTCAACTCTGTGAGATAGGTAATATTACAGATGAGAAAGCTGAGGCTGAGGGATGTGAAATAACTTGTTCATTATCACACTGCTAGTAATTGTCTAAGACAGAATTTAAATTCAGGTCTTTCTGATTCTAAGTCCACTATTCTATCCACTATGCCAACTGCCTTAACGAATAATAATGTATCCTCAGCAAAGCAAACTGTCTTCTCTTGAAGCCTGGAGAATAAAAGATGTCACCAAATGTGTAAGCCTTGAGCATAATCAGTTATAGATGGCTCAAGTTGGAAAAAAAAAAAAAAACTAGCTTAGCAGCAATGTTATGACCCACAGACATGGCCTTTACCATACTTTCAATCTTATTGAAGATTTTTGCAATGAACTAAAGACCTAGCCCATGACTTGGATAAAGCATACATCTTTTATATCGCAATCATTCCATCTGCTCAAAGACGTAGTCAATTTCCCTGAGACAAAGGAGTATGACTAAATGGCTTAGAGTTCCTTGCATTTTTGAATGCTGTACATGTGCTCAACTGCCTTTGTGAGACAAGTCATTGATTCCAGGAACTGATGTCTAGAACTCAATCTTAACGTGTCAATAAAAAGAAATAGGGAGCTAATTCTTTTTATCCCATTTTATTAGGATGTCCTGGACAAAGACTAAGACCCTGTTTATGCCAGCAAATAGTAAATTCAACACTAGCATTCTCTTTTGTACAGTTTTATTTAGCACAGCACACTACTACTGTACCCCCTGACATATCTTTATGAACAATTGCTGGAGAGGAGTATGGAGTTCAAAGACTCCTTGACTGTCACAACTACATTACAGACACTTGGAAGGAGAAGTCAGTGACTATGACATCATTTTCTAGAATCTTTAGCAGAAGTCTGTCTTTTGAGAACACTCAGGACTGGCCAATGATGTCTTTAATCATCACTTGGGCCTCATATATGTATGAATTATATAGGACTATATTATATGAATTATAAAGAACTGTCCCAGATGAAAATCCATCATATGGAATACAACAGAGGTCAGTTGCAATCATGGTTTCCTATTTAGAAATGCTCCTTATTCTGAAAAATTCAGCATTGTTTTTGAGGAAAACAGGACCCAGTTGTCTCAATGCATCATCTTCTATGGGAGGACATGGATTCTAAGCTCTTCAAATCCTCACTACCTTGTAATTAAAAATATCTTCTCCTGCCCCCAGCATAGAATGCATGAAAATATATATTGATGACAACTCTCCTGTAACCTTAAATCTTGTGTAGTTGCCTGAAGCTCAGAGAGTATTGAGTTATCCGTGGTCATACAGGTAATAACTGCCAGGAGAGAAATGTTATGAACCCAGGTCTTCCTGAGTGCTTGTCCAGCACTCTCTCTACCTGATGTGTCATGCTGTTCCCCACACATGATCATAGAAGCCTCTTGATAGATCATGTTCTGCGGCAGCTGAAGAACTGAGAATAGATTAACTGCACTAGCCTACTTCATAGAATGCCATGCTTCCATTTTCATTATGTAGTAAAAATTATCGACAAATAAAAAATCAATAAAAAAATTCACAAAAAGGGATAAAACCTTACCTCAAGACTTTAGCTCAACAAATAAATTTAAAAACACCAAATAACAAGAGAAAATGCTTATGCTCTTTTCCCCTTTCTAAGATTATCCAAAGTTGGCCATCTTTGGCCATGCATGCTTTTCTCTATAGTTTTATATGGACTTAAAATATTCCACACCGTTAATTCTGTAATGATTCCTTAGAAGTGACTTGCTTTTCCCTCTATGTTCTAATAATGAATATATTACAGATTGATAATAGAGGAACTTATTGGGTAATATTCTAAAAGTATGGAAAATAACCAATATTATTGATACACTAACATCTTTTCGAGAAAAATAAAAGTTTGTGTCAAACTGCAAAAACAGGAATATTAAAGGATCATAGTCTGATCATACTCTGATAATACCTTAAGTGCTTCAATAAGCCCAAAATCATTTACAAGCCTCAAGCAAACTGATTATGAATCCCGATTACTAAGATAATGCAATACTCATCTCAATTATGAAACCAAGCAACAACATTTGGAATAATCTATTATTCGAGATTATAAAGTGTAAAATATCCTTAGTTATGTATAATGAATAATGGCTCTTTTTTGGAGAGCTCAGCTATATTTGCTATTTTAACATTTTATATGTCACTCGATGACTATTTCATTTGACTGTGGCCATTACTGTATTTCTATATAAATGAATGTGAAAATAAAGTAGGCAGTAGTCTTGTTGACCCTGAATATTAGTGATAGTTCTTATTTCTATAGCAACTTAAGATTTGAAAAATACCTTTCATGCCCAATTTTATTTGGTTCTCACAATAATTGTGTAAG
This sequence comes from Bettongia penicillata ogilbyi, assembly GCA_023548195.1. Classification (NCBI taxonomy): domain Eukaryota; kingdom Metazoa; phylum Chordata; class Mammalia; order Diprotodontia; family Potoroidae; genus Bettongia; species Bettongia penicillata. The sequence goes on from JAJHZJ010000197.1 coordinate 4,193,175, forward strand.
GTAAGTCCTGCTATTATCCTCATTTTACAAGTTTACAAAACTGAGTCTCACAGAGGATGTGACTTACTATTTTAAACCACATTGTTAATATATTGTACAAATTATAAAAATGATGTTTTCATTCATATTGATTACCTTGTTTACAACAACGAGCAATATTTGATTTAAAAATCAAGTTTAAACAAGTAGATATCCACAAGGTACGGTGACTAATTGACTTCTGGGGGAAAGAAGGACTCTAAATGATAGTAACCTGTCTGGTTTTCAAGACAAATGTTAGCAACAGGACTGAATGTTTACATCACAGGTTGTAAAGGTCGATTAGGTAGTATAAAAATGAAACAATAATTATTCATTTTGGTAGCCTATTAAGATCAAATTAAGGGGCAAAAAGTCATTCCCAGACTTCCCTCTATTCCTTAAAATGAAGACAACATTTTTCACATTCTACATGTTAATAAGAATAATAGGACAACAAATTGTGGAAGCTGGAAGGGATCTTAGACATGATCTAGTCCAACGCGACTCATTTCATAAAAAGAAACTGAGGCACAAATGCCATACAACAATGGCAAAGTCAACTTTACACCATTGTCTATTGATAGGCAGCTCAATATTCTCTGTAAAAATCTGAAGATCTGAGGATAAAATCAAGGAATAAAAAAGGATTATGAAGAAAAAAGAGATTTATTTTAGAAGTGTAGATTGTTTAATGTTCAAAGAAAAATTTACCAAACAACTGGAGAACCATGGTTTAATTTTCTGTGAGATTGGAAACAGCTTTTCATTATCCAAAGGAAGTTACTTCATTTCTAATACTAATGCAAATGAGAGGATACATTTGTGAACATGCAAATTAATTAAATACAAACAAGTCATATATTGGATTTCTAAAGGAAGAAATTAGAAGGAGTGAGGGCAACTGACTGGAAAAAAAAACGCAAAGTCTGCTCTTAAAACTCCATTCCTAATTGTAATTATTCCAAGATGTTGGATTTTCCTCTGCATCACTCCCAGATTTCTGAAGAGGGAAGTTGGGAATAATTGGTTTCAAGAACTTGAACTCGTTTGTCCCTGAATTACTGGTCAGACACACTTCGTATTGGTAGCTCTGAGACAAGGTCCCAGTGCCACTGACATCCACCAAATGACTTGGGAAGGGGGTGCTGGTTGGAAAGTGACCATTTCCTCCATCAGTCTTTCTTTTCCACAGTCTTATGGTGATAAACAGAATGATAGAGACCAGAAAAAGAAAGGACACCGAAACCAGAGAAATGATTAAGTAGAGAGTGAGGGAGTCAGTCTGCTCCTGCTCCTTGTTAAAGTCTTGGATCTTCACATACGGCTCAGAGAATCCATCCACTAGGAGCACATTGAGTGTGGCCATCGTGGACAGAGGTGGCTGCCCGTTGTCCTTCACTAGCACCAGGAGCCTCTGCTTGGTAGTGTCTCTGTCACTGATGGGCCTTATTGTGCGAACTTCTCCATTGTGGGCCCATAAAGTGAAGAGACCTGGATCTGTGGCCTTGACAAGCTGGTAGGAAAGCCAGGAATTCTGTCCCCAGTCCCCATCCACAGCCACCACCTTGGTCACCAGGTAACCTGGCTCTGCTGCTCTGGGCACCAGGTCATTGCAAGGAGCTGTGCCATTCTGCAGGGGGTACAGCACAAAGGGAGAGTTGTCATTCTCATCTTCTACCAAAACCTGAACCACAGCCTGGCTGCTCAGTGATGGAGAGCCACCATCAACGGCCCTCACACTGAACTGGAAAGCTTGGACGGCTTCATAATCCAGGGATCTCAGAGCATAGAGGTGGCCATTGTCTGAGTTGATAGAGATGTAAGAGAAGAGGGGCAGGTCTCCAGTCTCTGAAGGCAGCAGAGAGTAGGTGATTTTGGCATTGATTCCTGAGTCTCTGTCACTAGCACTGACACTGCCAATGTGGACAGCAGGGCTGTTGTTCTCCTGGAGGTACAGTTTATAGGCTCTCTGAGAAAACACTGGAGGGTTATCATTGACGTCGGAGATGAAAACTGTGAGATTGTACTCGGTTTTAAGTCTCGGGGACCCCAAATCTGTGACGGTAATAGTAATGTTATATTCATCCATGTTCTCTCTGTCCAGTGCTCCCTCTGTTACCAATGTATAGAAGTTCTCAAAAGAAGATTTTAGGGAAAAGGGAAGATCATCCTGGATGGAGCAAACTGTTTTTCCATTTTCCCCAGAGTCTACATCTGAAACGCTGAAAACGGCGACCGCTATCTCAAGTGAGTTCTCTGGGATGGAGCTGATAAACGAAGACATAGTCAGCTCGGGAGGATTGTCGTTTAAATCCTTCACTTGAACAACTACAGTACATTTTCCAGAAAGGCTTCCACCATCTGTAGCCTGAATATTTATTGTGTAAGACTGAATGGACTCAAAATCCAGTTTCTCTTTTAGACGAAGTTCTCCGGATTTTTCGTTTAATTGGAAGGCTTTACGAATACTTTCAGTGGCACGAAATAACGAATAGGAAATCTCTGCGTTATTTCCTGCATCTAAATCTTTAGCTGAGACTGCAGCAACTAGGGAATCAATAGGGCTGTTTTCAGGAATTTGAACATCATACCGGGACTGAGAGAATACAGGGGCATTGTCATTGATGTCCATAACCAACACTAGCACTTGGGCAGTTCCAGACCTGGGTGGGGCTCCCCCATCCACTGCAGTTAAAGTTAATCTAAACTCAGGCCGCTCCTCCCGATCCAGGGCTTCATCGAGTACAAGCTCTGGGTATCTCCTGCCCTCTGTGTCCCCTCGAATTTGAATATGGAATCGAGAATTTGGGCTGATCGTATAGTTCTGGAGACTGTTGCTTCCTACATCTAAATCTTGTGCATTTTCTAGTAGAAACACAGTTCCGGGAGAGGTGTTCTCAGGGATTTTTAGTACCATCTCGGTATCTAGGAATACTGGAGAATGGTCATTAATGTCTTGTATCCTAAGTTCAGCGCGGACGACCCGAAAAGGGTTTTCCAGTAAGATCTGGAAAGGCAATACACAGGGCTCGGAGGTGCCGCACAGCTCCTCCCGATCCAGTTTCTCTCTCAGGAGCAGATCACTGGTCTTAGGGTGCAACTGTAAATACTCTTTGTTCCCTTTGAAAACAACTCTGGTCCCCTGATTGGACAACATCCCCTCCTCCAGACCCAGGGCCTTTGCCACATTGCCCACAAAGGAGCCTCTCTCCATTTCCTCCACTACCGAAAACTGCACTGGCCTTGAGGCCGCCCCAGACACACCCAGCAGAACAAGGAGAAAGAGAACTTGCCTTTGTTGTGGAATCATCGTTCCTTCGCGTGCCATTGTTCCTTAGATCCCCTTCTCTCAAGTGTAGCCCAGCTGGAATGTAAATGGTAAGGAGAGGCTCCCACTTTCTCCAGTCTGACTCGGAGAGCCGATACGTTTCTCCAGTGGCAGATAACAAAGCTTCCTCTCTGCCTCTGAATTGCCTTAATCTGGGCTCTTTTTCTGGGTACTGGAGTATTAGCAGAGCTTTTCTGCCTCTTCTTAGTCTGCAGCGCCACCACGCGGCTTTTCATTATTTTTCTCAGAATGAAGTAAATGTCACAAAGAACATGTACTAGATATACTTCGAATTCTATTTTGTAATACAAATGGTATGTAACTTCTTTCCTGCAGGGCAATCCGTATCAATGTTATAACCACTCACAACATTACCCCCGCATTGGGCAACATATGCATATATATATTTGTTCATACATGCTTTTTTTTTAAAAGTTGGTTAACAAACCATATGCTTCTGTAAAGAATGTAGCCTTCCAGACTTTAAACGCAACAATGAATATTTGACTTGCAAAGGAAGGGACTTGAGGTAAGAAAAAGCCATACTCAAGTCTACAATTCTTAGGGCCACAACCTTTTGAGACAGAGTCAGGCAGAGAGAGTAAATGGGGAAGAGTGGATGGGAGGAAGGGGAGGAGGAAGGAAGGAGCAGCATCCAGATTGTAAGCAACTGTTGTTTCCTATTCCCTTCATATCTGTGAACTTATAAGAACAAAAAGCTAAGAAATTTATCTGATCATTCGGGTCATCATAGGTGTTTCTTCACAACTGGAATGGTACTAAAGCTGAGGTTTTTTGCTAACAGAATTTAGATATTACTCTGTGTGGTCTGTGATTCAGTATATGCCACCCAGGGCAGCAAGGTGTCACAGTGGTTGTAGTGAGGAAGACGTCTTCTTGAGTTCAAATCTGGACTCAGATACTTCGTAGTTGTGTGATCCTGGGAAAGTCACTTAACATTGTTTGCCTCTGTTACTGGTGTGTAAATAACCTGGGGAAGTAAGTAGCAAGGAACTACACCATCTCTGCCAAGAAAATCCAAAATGGAGTCATGAAAAGTCGGACACCTCTGAACAACCCCAATAGTAGCCCAGAAACTGACTCTCAGGAAGTGCAGTCCTTATGCCAGAACTGTGTTTTCCTAGAAAAAAGGGGATTTCTTGGAAGATTCACCATAGACTGAATGTGGATAATAGAAGGCAACAAAGTGTTCATTTGAGCCAATTGATTTAGAAAGGGGGAGGTAGTAACCTGACAAATTAAACTTGGATCTTGTCTTAGAGAATGACTCTTATAGGAATATCAGTGAGAAAAAAAAGAAAACAAAAAAAAGAGCATTATTTTAGCATTTTAAAACCTGCACAGATGAGAACAGAAGGAAACATAGATAAGCAGTGCAGTTTTAAAAGTAACATTAAATTTATAATATCTGCATTTTAAAATAAAGTGTAAATAAAAGAGATTTGTGACTTTGTATAGAATTTTCTGGTGTTTTCTAAGTTTAAAAATAAAGGTCTTAAAAATTTAAAAACCCAAACAGAAGGGGAGAGGGAGAGGGAGAGAGAGAGAGAGAGAGAGAGGAGAGAGGAGAGAGAGAGAGAGAGAGAGAGAGAGAGAGAGAGAGAATAGCTCTGATGCATCTTTTAACTTTCCTTTCATACCAGGAAATAATGCCTTTGATTTACAAAGTCCCTATTTCACCAAATCAACTTCTGAAGCTACCAGAAGATCGTAAAAGAAAGAATAAAATTCCGGTGGAGTAAATACTCATTCTACCTGTATAGAATGTTTAGACACTGGAAACTTCCACATTCCACCTTTACATAATTGATTTTAGGTTTTAATGATATAAATGAACAAAATTATATCATAGACATATAACAGCAGACAACTGAATCATTTCTACAGTAATATTACTTCCCCCCCCCCCAAAAAAAAGTAAGAGGCAGCATGGTTTAGGAGACAACATATTCAGTTGGAGTCAGGAATACCCAGTAAAAAAATCCATCCTCTGACATTTACATCATTAATGAGCCACTTTATATTTATGTGACCAGAGCTACTCACTAGCAATTTTCAAGTTGAAGAAATCACAAATCTTTAGTGCATCAGCTGATGAAAAGAAAAGAGTTCTTGCCCCGTATTGAACCCCAAATAATGATAGAGTGAGACATGGTATATTTTCTTAATGTATCTTTTAAAATGATAGCAAATCAATTTTTTTTCAAATTAAAGAACAGATTTTTGCCTCAAACAAATGTGATTTTCTTCTATTTTCAAATTCAAGTGATCATGTCTTGTATGAAAAGTAAATGGCATATCTTCAAAATTAAACATTTATTGAAAAGTAACTGAGTTGAAAGATTTGTGAAGATCCTTCCAAGTCAGACATTCTGTGATAAAATTCAGAAGGGCTATGGATGAATCCTCTTAAATGCCTGAGACAGATATTATAAAAGCGTGTGCTTTGTCCAAGATGGGGGCAATCATGATCAGGCATGTTTCCCAAACTGGAAAACTATTAAATAACCAGAAGAGAAAACAAATACATCTTTATTTGAAGTTATCATCAGGCCCCAAGGAGGGAAAGGAACAAGTATTCAGCTAATATTTATTATGTGCCAAGCACTGTGCTAAGATCTTTACAAATGTTATCTCATTGAACCGCACCACAAACCTGGGAGGTAGATGCCTTGGCTTTCTAAAGGATGAAAAAAATTCAAAATCTTTGGGATTGCAGGGGAAAAGTGGAAGAAACATATAAAAAGTACTTCACAAGAATGATTTTACAGAGACGTAACAATAGGCACTACCTCACTTCTTGACATTTATATTAAGGACATGTGAAAATTAGAATTTATCATTAATGCACAATGTTATTGGGATATTCGGTAATCAGAAGTCTACATTTAGTGTTTCAAAATTGTCTCCAAATCAAGCTATATTCTTTCTTTACAAGAATTTATCATATAGTTGTCTTTATTGCCTTCATAAGGGTGTGTTCTAGCCAATTTTTTTCACTAGTACCTTAACGGCCTTTATTAATCATTGTTATTTTTCCAAAAATAAGCATTACTTAGGGGATTGACATCAGAAACAACAAATACAAATATTTTCAGTAATGTCTATGCACCACTTAATAATAAAATCCAAGCGAATACCTTAAAGTGTTAATATTTTTTAAGTTCACGGGTAATAATAAAAACTCTACGGGTCACTGTTAGTAGGTTACAAGATCATCACTGTTTTCTGAAGAAAGGGGGGTAGGTAAATTAGAGAAGAAAAATCCCCCAGAAGGTCAGAATATATGCCTAAATTGCCCTTTGGGAGAACCACAATTATTTCCATTGATATAATAAGAATGAACTCTTGGAAAATATTCATTTGTAGGTGACACAGGATAGAACAACACTGGGGGAGAATATAGAGTCATAATAAAGTCTGAGTACTTGAAATACATTTCCTCAATTATTTCGCTGTGGAAAAATTTTAAATTTTAAATGAGAAAGGGAACATAGGAAGGTTCAAACATTTAAAAAGAAAAAAAGTAATAGAGCAACTGGGAGAAAATTCAAAGACCCAAGGAGAACCAAAGGAGGAAGAAGAGAAAGATGTACAGGGAGAGGATTCAGGGAAAAAAAGAAAATGTGGGTGTGTGCAGGGGGAAGAGAAGATAAAAACATTATGATAAAATTTAACAGTGTATAAATCTACTCTTTCACGCTACAGGAGGAAAGGCAACTAATGGGAGGGAAAAAGAAAAGAAGCCATAAAATTAGCTTCTATACATTGACTCACATGTAAAACCCTAACTGAAGCAAACACTATTCGTTAAGGTGGAGTTTTCAATCGAATCCTCATTTCCCTGAGAAGTAGGAAGGATGGGAACAATTGGCTTCAGGAACTTAAATTCACTGGTTCCTGAGCCACTGGCCAGACACACCTCATACTGGTAACTCTGGGACAGGGTCCCTGTCCTGCTGACATTCACCAAGTGTCCTGGGAAGGGGCCATTGGAAGGGAAGTGATTAATATCAGTGACATTCTTCTTTCTCTTCCACAGGCGAATGACAATGAACATAACAACAGAGACCAGGAAGAGAAAAGAGACAGAGGTCAGAGAAATAATTAAGTAAGTGGTAAGGGAATCAATCTGGACCTGCTCTTTGGGTGCATCTGGGAATTGTATGTAAGGCTCAGAGAAGCCATCCACCAAGAGCACATTCACTGTGGCCATTGTGGACAGAGGTGGCTGCCCATTGTCCTTCACCAGCACCAGAAGCTTCTGCTTGATAGCATCTCTGTCACTGATGGGTCGTGCTGTGTGAACTTCCCCATTGTGGGCAAACAAAGTGAAGAGTCCTGGGTCTGTGGCCTTAAGAAGTTGATAGGAAAGCCAAGAATTCTGTCCCCAATCCCTATCCACAGCCACCACTTTGGTCACCAGGTAACCTGACTCTGCTGCTCTGGGTACCAGGTCATTGCAGGGAGCTGTACCATTCTGCAGGGGGTACAGCACAAAGGGAGAGTTGTCATTCTCATCTTCTACCAAAACCTGAACCACAGCCTGGCTGCTTAGTGATGGAGAGCCACCATCAACGGCCCTCACACTGAACTGGAAAGCTTGGATGGCTTCATAATCCAGGGATCTCAGAGCATAGAGATGGCCATTGTCTGAGTTGATGGAGATGTAGGAGAAGAGGGGTAGGTCTCCAGTCTCTGGAGGCAGCAGAGAGTAGGTGACTTGGGCATTGATTCCTGAGTCCCTGTCACTGGCACTGATACTACCAATGTGGAGGGCAGGGCTGTTGTTCTCCTGGAGGTACAGTTTGTAGGCTCTCTGAGAGAACACAGGAGGGTTATCATTGACATCAGAGATGAGGACCGTGATGTTGTGCTCAGTTGTGAGCCTTGGAGATCCCAAATCCGAGACAGTTATAGTGATGTTGTACTCAGCCCTGCTCTCTCTGTCCAGTGCTCCTTCTGTTGTCAGTGTATAAAAGTTCTCAACAGAAGGTTTCAAGACAAAAGGAAGGTCATCTTGGATGGAGCAAACCATCTTTCCATTTTCCCCAGAGTCAAGATCTGAAACACTGAAAACAGCAACCACTCTCTCAGGAGAATTCTCAGGGATGGGGCTGGTAAGTGAAGATATAGTCAGTTCTGGAGGATTATCATTGAGATCTATCACCTGAACCATAACAGTACATTCTGCAGAAAGACCTCCACCATCTGTAGCTTGAATATTTATAAGATAAGATTGAGTTGATTCAAAATCCACTTTTTCTCTTAAATAAAGTTCTCCCAATTTCTCTTCAAGGTGAAAAGTTTTACGAATGTTTTCAGAGGGATACAAAAATGTATAAGATATTTCTCCATAATTCCCTGCGTCTATATCTGTGGCCGTGACTGTGACAACCCTGGATCCAATGGAACTGTTCTCCAGTATCTGAGTCTCATACTGGGACTGAGTAAATACTGGAGCATTGTCGTTGATATCGACTACGAGCACTCGGACTTGGGCAGTTCCAGACCTTGGTGGGACGCCCCCATCCACTGCAGTGAGAGTTAAAATGATCTCAAACTGTTCCTCCCGATCCAGTGTTCCATCCAGTACAAGCTCTGGATATCTCCTGCCCTCACTGCTAGCTCGAATTTGAATATGGAAAAGGGAGTTGGGACTGATTGTGTAGTTCTGAAGACTGTTGTTTCCTACGTCTAAATCTCTAGCATTTTCTAGCAAAAATACAGTCCCAGGGGAGGTGCTCTCAGGGATTTTTAGAAGCATATCAGTTTCTAAGAACACTGGTGAATGATCATTAATATCTTGTACTCTTAATTCAGCCAGAACAATGTGAAAGGGGTTTTCCAGTAAGATCTTAAAGGGTAGCACACAGGGCTCGGCGGGGCCACACAGCTCCTCCCGATCCAGTTTCTCTCTCAGCAGTAGATCCCCAGTTCTATGGTCCAACTGCAAATAATCTTTGTTCCCCTTGAAAACGATCCTGGCCCTCCGATTTGACAGCTCCCCCACCTCCAGGCCCAGGCCCTCTGCCACACTGCCTACAAAGGAGCCTCTCTCCATCTCCTCCATTACCGAAAACTGTTCGGGCTCTGAGGCCGCCCCAGACACACCCAGCAGAACAAGGAGAAAGAGAACTTGCCTTTGTTGCGGAATCATTGCGCCTTCTCTTTCCACTCTTCCGTCAGCTCCTTCCTCTCAACCTATGCGCCACAGCTTGATTGCAAACCGTAACCAGACACCGCAACTTTTGTCGGTCTGCCTAGTATCTCAGAAATATGAGCTCCCAGGTCTTTTCTGCTAGTTCTAGCTAAGAAAGCTTCCCCTCTCCTTGACAAATTCAAGGCTGTCTTTCCCAGAAATTGTCAGATCTTTTCCTTGTCTTCTTAGCCTGCAGCGCCACCACGTGGCACATCATCGTCTCTGAACGCAGTTATCAAAACAAGAAACGCATGGCGCATATCAGATGCCGCATGTTGAATTCCTCTATGTATTTGAAAGAATTCCTAGCTTGTTCTTTATGAGAGAATGTAAAACAGTATTGCAAGCACTGAGAAATGACAGTATGTCTTGGTTTAGCTCACTTAGTCCGAGATCTTACAGATATCAGTATAAATTAATGACAAGTATTATGAAAAGGATGCAGCCAGAAGGGCATTCTGACGCAATATTTAAGCAAAAACAAACAACCCAACTTCATCTAGTAGGCCCATTGGGAAGGGGTTTTGGAAATCATGAGGTAGACCAAGAATAATGGCAAGCTTGGGGTGCAAAGAGAAGTGTTGTGGCCTTATTTTCAATCATGAACGTTTTCCCCCTGAAGTCCAAGAGTCCAATACACACCAGACAGTAGCACTTGCTATTGATGCGATTTTGCCAGTTTACAAAGGCTCTGCTGAACTGGATTGGAGGAATGACCCTGTGACTTGAGGGCTCTTTGCCAGGAAGGGTAAGATACTATCCATTACTCTCCAGCACCCAAATAAGTGTGTGTGTGTGTGTGTGTGTGTGTGTGTGTGTGTGTTCCTAGAAATCCACCCACTGAGACGCGAATCCAGGAAATTCTCATCTGTGTTTTCTCAGAAAGGAGATCCATTTTCCAGATTCTGGGCAAAAACAAAGAATGGGGAGGTGATCTACTTATTGATTGGGACCTAATATTCAAAAGTTGATTCGATCTGAGTCCTGTATGGGGGAATGATTCTGAACTATCCTTTATTTTTAAATGGTTTTATAAATACATTTTCTATATTCTCATTTCCTCACAATGACTGAACTCTACAAGCACTCCTCCTAATAACAAAATGCAGGTAAATAAAGGAAATAAATACAATGGGAATGTCTCAAAATTATAGGTACCCTTTAGCACTTATAGTCTATCAATATTCTACAGAGAAGGAGGAGACATAATTCACCTTCAGTTCCCTAGAGGCATAATGGTTGATTGGAAATGGATTGATTGGAATTCTGAAATCTTTCAGATTTATTTTTCTTTATATTTTATGCTTTAAAAGTAAATTATTCTCTTTCTGCTTTTGTTGCTGTCTCCATTCTTAAGTCTTCCCAAGTTTCTCTGAAACCTTCAAATTTATTTCTTTGTATTTGTTATTTCTCACTGCACAATAATTGCATTGAATCATATATCACAATTTATTCAGTCATTCATCAAAGGACGAGCCCTTATTTTCATTCAGTTCTTTTCTACTATCCAAAAAAGCCTTCTACCTCCCACATCACACTACATTAGTCATGGTAATTTATAGAAATGCTTTTTATTTGAGTAGATTTTATGATGAACTTAGGTACCCATCTTCTACATATCCAAGTTTCTACACAAAAATTCATACAATGAAAAGTCTACCTGGAGGTTTATGAAATAAACCTACAAAAACCAAAAGAAAAGACTAATATCCATTCATGGGAAGTTAACCTGATGTTGCACATCTCAGGATTCTGTGACTGAGGGAACAATCTCCTTCTCTGACTTCACAGTCATGTATTAATTTTTTTCTTTTTAAAGTTATTGATATCCTTTTTTACATATATTCATTTCCCAATGTATCACTCTCTCTTCCCATTCTCAGGCATCCATCACTGGTAATGAAGAGAAAAAACTGATCAGCAAGGCTAACTAATGCATCAGTCAACGTGAATATTAGACCTACTCTCTTCTTTGGGCCAAACTGATGAGTTATAATTTCATATCATTTAGTTTTGACTTTTTGTTGTCGTTTCCACTTTTTAAAAAGTAATTGTTTTTATTGTCTTCCTGTTGCATCTCATTTCATTTTCTACCACTTGTTGTTTGTCTTTCCATGATTCTCTGTATTCTTCAAATTCACTGTTTTTTTTCAATACATTCTATTACATCCTTATGACAAAATTTGTTCAGCCACATGCCAATTGATCGACATCAGTTTTGTTTACAGTACTTTGCTTCTTATGCATTAACTATTTAGTGATGGAATATCAGTGAAGATGACTGGTTCATTTTCATGTGAATGTAACCAAAGAAGAGACAGATTGGTCTTTTGGAGTGGTAGGGCTTGGAATCAGATGGTTCAGTTCCATCTCTGACAGTTACAGTATGATCCTCAGGAAGTTCCTCAGCCACTAGCAGCCTCAGGCATATATATTGTCAGTGAAAGGACAAAAGATATCTGCTCCATTGTGAAGTTTAGTATCTTGGCATGGGTTTCCACCTTAAGTTGACCTTGTTCATACATTATAAATTATGATTTCTTTTGGAAAGCTAGATTCCATGTGTCTGTTTTAAGTAACTGATTTCTACTTTCCAATATTGATAATTGTGCCTTCTTCCACAATAGTCTATGTTAAATTATATTTCTTCAGTTGGAAACAACAAAATATATTAAAGACAATAATGGGAGAAATTGGTCCGAATAATTTGGAAAAGACAACGTGTACAACTGAAATTCAGATCCTACCTCTGATTACGATTACTTGCATGACACTGGACAAATAATTTAATCTCCCTTGGTCTCAATTTCCTTATCTGTAAAATTAAGCTCTAGATTTATTCTCTTCTAATTGTTTCATACCTGAAGATCGTTAATCATTTTCAGATGGGCTCATGATCAAGTCTCTCAAAGGCCACAGACTCAGATATTAAAAACAAGATCATTTGATATCACTCATTTGAACAAGATGCTAATACCCCTAGATTGGTACATCCCACCTTCAGGGAAAGGAAAAAAATGAAATGTTCATGTAAAATGATTTTTATTTCATTCCTTTTCTTTTGAACAATGTTCAGCATCAAATCTTCGGGACTTCAGGAGAAAAGTGTTACAAACGTATGAAAAGAAGTATACCAGAATTATCTTTCAACACCAAAGCTTCATGTAAAGATCAATTATTTTCATTAATTTACAATATTACTGGGAATTCAGAAATCAGAGAAAAGCTTCCTTCATAACTGTGTGTCTTCAAACGGATATACATTCTATATTCCAGACAGTTCATTTTATAGCTCCTTTCAGTATTTCTATAAAGTCTTATACTGATTCCTCAATGTCCATTATTTTTCTGTCATTTTCCCAACAGTCATTGCAGCTGAAGATCAAAATTGGAGAACATAATTAAGAGAATATTTTCAACTGTGCTTCTCCTTTGACCCAGCAATACCACTGCTAGATCTGTACCACAAAGAGATCGAATAAAAGGAAAGGAACCGATATATACAAAAATGTTTATAGGAGCTCTTTTTGTGATGGCAAAGAATTGAAAATTACAGGAATGCCCATCGATTAGGGAACGATTGAGTCACTTGTGATATATGATTGCAATAGAATACTATTGTGCTACAAAAAAAAAATAATGAGCAGGGTGCTTTCAAAAAAAAATCTGGGGGGACATACATGAAATGATGCAAAATGAAATGAGCAGAACCAGGAGAACATTGTACATAGTAACAACAATATTGTATAGCAACAAATTATGAATGACTTAGCTATTCTCAACAACAAAATGATCTAAAGCAGTTTCTGACGACTTATGATGAAAAATGATTTCTACTTCCAGAGAAAGAACTGATGGAGTCTGAATGTAAATTGAAGTATACTTGTTTACTTTATTATTCTTGGATTGTTGGGAGTTTTTTGGTGGGCACTTTCTTTTGCAAGATGGCTATCATGGAGATGCTTTACATTACTACACATGCATAATCTATATCAAGTTGCTTGCCTACTCAAGGAAGGAGAGAATTCAGAGCTCAAAATTTTAAAAAAGTCTTTTTTGTTTACATGCAATTGAGAAAAACAAACATGTGTACTAAAAAGGAATATTTTCAATGTAGCACATTGTTTAAAAATGTTATCCAATTGAATTCCACAAATATCAAAGAAAAGAACTATGGTTATGTATACAATTATGGCAACAACAGCAACAAAGTTGTAAAATCACCGAACCTCTTTTTAAATTTTGTAACACCAAGGAGAAAGAAAAGGGGAAAAATATAAGTAACACATGAATTATTATTCTAGAGAAGTACAATTGTATTCAGCAAGAAAAGGATGAACTTTGGAAAACATTTTGTAATGTGGCGTACAGGAAATTATATAAGAGGGTAACAATTCTATAGAAATCAAAACTGAGTGTGTTCGATACATTTACTAACTTACTTGATCAGAAGCATTAAGAATCTAAGTTTATAATGTATTAAGGTTCACTTATTCCTAAAAACTAATGAAAGAAATAAGTAACCTAGAATAAAACCAAATACAAAAGGACAATAAAAGACTAGAGAATGAAGGCTTTTCAGGCTAAGGATACAGAGAGAAGAGGAAAATGTTTGTGAAGGGGGATAAAGGAAGCATGTTAAAACAAAATGGGATATCACAGAAGTGTATTTTTTTCTCTGACAAAAAAAAGAAAAACAATTAGGGGCAGTGTTGGTGGAATGATTCATTGAAAGACAGGTCAAAGAATTAAGTGAAGAAAAAGCTATTTCTCAAGTGTGGGTTTTCAATAGACTCTTTCCCACTTCCCTCAGCAGGTGGAAGAGTGGGAATAATGGGCTTCAAGAACTTGAATTCATTTGTCCCTGAGTCACTGGTCAGGCAAACCTCATATTGGTATCTCTGAGACAAAGTCCCTGTTCCACTGACATCCACCAGATGAGCTGGAAAGGAGCCATTTGGATTAAAATGACCACCATCAGTAGCATCTCTCCTCTTCTTCCACAGGCGAATGGCAATGAACATAATAACAGAGACCAGGAAGAGAAAGGAGACAGAGGCCAGTGAAATAACTAGGTAGGTGGTGAGGGAATCAGTCTGGACCTGCTCCTTGGGTGCATCTGGGAACTGCATGTAGGGTTCAGAGAAGCCATCCACCAGGAGCACATTCAGTGTGACCATTGTGGACAGAGGTGGCTGCCCATTGTCCTTCACCAGCACCAGAAGCTTCTGCTTGATAGTATCTCTGTCACTGATGGGTCTTGCTGTGCGAACTTCCCCATTGTGGGCAAATAAAGTAAAAAGTCCTGGGTCTGTGGCCTTAACAAGCTGGTAGGAAAGCCAGGAATTCTGTCCCCAGTCCCTATCCACAGCCACCACCTTGGTCACCAGGTAACCTGGCTCTGCAGCTCTGGGCACCAGGTCATTGCAGGGAGCTGTGCCATTCTGCAGGGGGTACAGCACAAAGGGAGAGTTGTCATTCTCATCTTCTACCAAAACCTGAACCACAGCCTGGCTGCTTAGTGATGGAGAGCCACCATCAACGGCCCTCACACTGAACTGGAAAGCTTGGATGGCTTCATAATCCAGGGATCTCAGAGCATAGAGATGGCCATTGTCTGAGTTGATGGAGATGTAGGAGAAAAGGGGCAGGTCTCCAGTCTCTGGAGGCAGCAGAGAGTAGGTGACTTGGGCATTGATTCCTGAGTCTCTGTCACTGGCACTGACACTGCCAATGTGGAGGGCAGGACTGTTGTTCTCCTGGAGGTACAGTTTGTAGGCTCTCTGAGAAAACACGGGAGGGTTATCATTGACATCAGAGATGAGGACCGTGAAGCTGTGCTCAGATGTGAGCCTTGGAGATCCCAAATCTGAGACGGTAATAGTGATGTTGTATTCAGCCTTACTCTCTCTGTCCAGTGCTCCTTCTGTTACTAAGGTGTAGAAGTTATCAACGGAAGGTTTCAGGACAAAAGGAAGGTCATCTTGGATGGAGCAAACCATCTTTCCATTTTCCCCAGAGTCGAGATCTGAAACACTGAAAACAGCTACCACAGTCTTGGGAGAATTCTCTGGGATGAGGCTGGTAAGTGAAGACATGATCAGCTCTGGAGGATTGTCATTGAGATCTGTCACCTGAACGATAACACTGCATTCTGCAGAAAGGCCCCCACCATCTGTGGCCTGAATGTCAATCGTGTAAGACTGAGTTAACTCAAAATCTAGTTTTTGCTTTAAATAAAGTTCCCCAGATTTTTCTGTTACTTGAAACGTTTTACGAATGTTTTCAGAGGCATGCAAAAATGTATAGGATATATCTGCATTATTTCCTGCGTCTAAATCTGTCGCTGAAACTGTGAATACCTTGGATCCAATGGAGCTATTCTCAGGAATCTGAACTTCATACTGGGACTGAGTAAACATGGGAGCATTGTCATTGACATCGATTACAAGGACTCGGACTTGGACGGTTCCAGATCTTGGTGGTACCCCCCCATCCACAGCAATCAGAGTTAAAGTGATCTCAGGCTGCTTCTCCCGATCGAGGGCTTTATCCAGTACAAGCTCTGGATATCTCTTACCTTTGCTATTGTTACGAATTTGACTGTGGAAATGAGAGTTGGAACTGATCGTGTAGTTCAGGAGACTATTGTCTCCTACGTCTAAATCCTGTGCATTTTCTAGTACAAATACAGTTCCGGGGGAGGTGTTCTCAGGGATTTTCAGTACCATCTCAGTGTCTAGGAACACAGGTGAATGGTCATTAATGTCTTCCACTATTAGTTCAGCCCGAACAATGTGAAAGGGGTTTTCCAGTATAATCTTAAAGGATAGCACACAGTGTTCGGCGGTACCACACAGCTCCTCTCGATCCAGTTTCTCTCTTAGGAACAGATCCCCAGTTTTAGGGTGCAGCTGTAAATACTCTTTGTTCCCTTTGAAAACAACTCTGGTCCCGCGATTTGACAGGTCCCCCACCTCCAGGCCCAGGACCTTTACCACACTGCCCACAAAGGAGCCTCTTTCCATCTCCTCCACTACCAAAAACTGCTCCGGCTCTGAGGCCTCCCCAGACACACCCAGCAGAACAAGGAGAAAGAGAACTTGCCTTTGTTGCGGAATCATCGTCCCTTCTCGCTCCATTCTTCCTTTAACCCCCACTCTCAATCTCTGTAGTCCAGCTAGAATGCAGATGGAAATTAGAGGCGTCTGACCGACTCGGAGAGCCGATCCCTCTCTCCAGTGGCAGCTAGCAAATCTTCCTCTCGGCTTCTGAATTCAGTCAGGGTTCTCATTCTGGGTGTTGGTGTATTCTCGGAGCTTTTTTGCGTCTTCTTAATCTGCAGCGCCACCACGCGGTTCTTCATTGTTTTTTTCAGGACGAAGTAAATAATGTAACGGGGAACATGTACCAGATACTACATTTCGAATTTTATTTTGTAATACAAATGGTGTATAATTTCTTTCCTACAAGGCCATCCATAATAGTGTTATAATCACTCACAACGTTACCCAAGCCTACACACATGCAGGCATATAAATACTTCTTATTTACATATGTATGCTTTTTAAAGTTGGTTAACAAGCATATGCTTCTGTCAAGAATATAGCCTTCCAGACCGTAAAGATAAAAATGAATATTTGACCTCCAAAAGAAAGGACTTGGGCTTTTTTTAAAAAGCCACATTTCAACTCTACTATACTTAGAGGGGCAACTTTTTGAGAATAAGAAGTGAAGAGTGGATGGGTTGTGGTGTGGAGAGGGGAGGAAGGAAGCAGCAACATCCAGGTTGTAAGCAACTGATGGTTCCTATTCCCCTCAAATCTGTGAACCTATAAAATCAAAAGGCTAAAACATTACTTATTTGATCTTTCTGGTCATCAAAGTTTTCTTCTTCACAATTGGAATAGCACTAGGACTCTGTGACCAAGGGGATCTTTGCTAATACGTGGATATTACTGTTTTATGATTCAGTTTATACGAACTAGAGCACTTAGATGGTGCAGTGGATGGAAGCAGAAAGACATCTTCCTGGCCTCAGACACTTCCTAGTTGTGTAACCTTGGGCAAGAGACTTCACCCTGTTTGCCTCAGTTTTCTCATCTGTCAAGAAAAATCCAAACGAAGTCATGAAGAGTTGGACATGACTAAACAACAACACCAATACCAGACAGGAAACTGACACTTGAGGAAGTGAGAGTTCTTTAGGCCAGAACTCGTTTTCCCAGGGTGGGTGGGGAGGGATTTCTTGGAAGGTTCACCATAGAAGATGATAAAGTTTTTATGTGAGCTAAACAGTTTAGAAAGGGGGAGATAATAATTTGGCAAATGGAATTTGCCTCATGTCTTAGAGAATGACTCTTATAGGAATGAGGGGAAAAGGGGAGAAAGACAAATAATTGTTTTAGCATTTTAAATCAGGCACAGAAGATATCAGAGGGAAACATAGATAAGAAGTGCAATTTTGAAACTACCATTAAATTTATAATATGTGCATTTTAAAATAAGGTCTAAGCAATAGAGATTTGTGACTTCATATGCAATACTCAGTTCTTTTTTTGGAATTGTTTTTGTTTGTTAAACTGAGGCACAAAAAGTTTTAAAATATTTTTTAAAAACTGAGAGAAGAAAGATTAGTCTGAGGCATAGCTTTATTCCTTTCCTCTCCTACTAATCCTCCTAATCAATGCATAATGATTTTACCTTCAGAGAATGTTCTGACACTGGAAATTCCTCCATCTCACCTTGACATTCTCTTTTAGGTTTTAATGATATAAGAGCATGGGAATATAACATCAGACAACTGGATCATTTTTATATAAATGTTGCCCCCAAAAAAGAGGTAGCATGATTTAGGAGACAACATGTTTAGTTGGAGTCAGGCATACCCAGTCAAAAAGCCCTCCACAGACATTCTTTAATTGTGTGACCATTGATGAGCCACTTAAAATCTACATGCCAGGGGCTATTCCCTAGCAACAATTTACTAAATCACAGCTGAATTGTTCCTCAAGTTAAACAAATCACAAATCTTTTCTGCATCAGGTCATGAAAAGAAAAAGAGCTTGCTCCATACTGAACCCCAAATAATGATAGAGTGAGCCATGGTATATCATCTTAACCCATCTTTTAAAATAATTTAATTTTTTAAATTATAAAATAGTTTTTTTGCATCAAATAAATGTGATTCTCTTCTACTTTCAAATTCAGGTGATCATATCTTGTATGAAAATTAAAAGGGCATTTCTTCAAAATTGAATATTGATTGAAAAGGAACTGAGTTGGAAAACTTGTGAACACCCTTCCAGGTCAGACATTCTATGATAAAATTCAGAAGGGCTATGAATAAAGTCTCTCAAAAGTTTCAGGCAGATATTATAAAGGCACACATTTTGTCCAAGATGGTGACACTCATGAACTGCTATGTTCCCCAAACTGCAAAATGAGTTAAATAGCCAAAAGAGAAAACAAAGACATGTTTATTTAAACTTATTATCAGGGCTCAAAGAGGAAAAAGAACAAGCATTTAGTTAATACTTATTATATGTCAGGCACTGTTCTAAGATCTTTACAAATATTATCTCATTTGAACCTCACAGCAAGCCTGTGAGATAGATGCCTTGACTTTCTAAAAGATACAAAAATTCAAATCTATGGGACTGAAGAGGGGAAGTGGCATAAACATATGCAAAAGAGTTCACAGGAATAACTTTACAGAGACATAACAACAGGCACTGTTCCACTTTTTGAAATTTATATTAAGGACATGTAAACACTAGGGGTTATCACTAATGTACAAAATCACTGGAATATTCAGTGGTCAGAAATCTGCATTTAGTATTTCACATTTATCTCTAAATCAAGATATATTCTTCCTTCATAAGACTATACCATACAATTGTTTTTATCAGTTTCATTAAAGTGTACTCTAGCAAATTTTTTCACCAATACCATAGTCTGTTTTCTTAGTCCCTGTTACTGTCACAAACCAGTCATCATTTAGAGAATTGACATTAGAAGTCACAAATAAGAATATTTTCAGTGATGTCTATGCACCATTTAAAAAGAAAATTCAAGCAAACACTTTGGATCTTAATTTATTTTTAAGTACATGAGTAATTATAAAAACTCTATGGGCCCCAGATGATAGGTTACAAGATCATCACTGTTATATGAAGATCTTTCACAAAAGGGGGTAAATTAGGGGAGAAAAGTCCCCCCAAAGGTCAGAATAGATGCCTATATTGCCCTTCAGGAGAACCACAATTATTTCCATTTATATAATAAGAATGAATGCTTAGAAAGCACACTCCCTTATAGGTACCACAGAATTGGATAACTCTGAGGGAGTGTATGGAGTCACAATCAAGTTGGAACAAGTGGAAAAATATTTGCTATATTATTTGAGTGAGGAATGTTAAAATTTAAGTTTTAAATGAGAAAGGGAACATATGACAATGGTTCGTTAATTTAAAAAAGAGTGATAGAAAAACTGGGAGAAAATTCAAAGACCCAAGGAGAGCAAAAGGAGGAAGGAGAGTCAGATGTACAGGAAAGGAATGAGGGGAGGAGAGGGAAAAGTGTGGAAAGGGAAGATAAAAACATTATGATACAATGTAATAGTATATAAATCTACTCTTTTCGTGCTACAGGAAGACAAGTAACTAATGGTAATAGGAATGGAAAGAAGCTATAAAACCTGGCCTCTGTGCATTGAAGCACATGTCAAACCCTAATTGAAGCAAAAGCTATTCCTTAAAGCAGAGTTTTCAATTGAGTCCTCATTTCCCTGTGAAGTAGGAAGGATGGGAACAATAGGCTTCAGAAACTTAAATTCACTAGTTTCTGAGCCACTGGCCAGACACACCTCATACTGGTAACTCTGGGACAGGGTCCCTGTCCTGCTTACATCCACCAAGTGTCCTGGGAAAGGGCCATTGGAAGTAAAGTGACTAATGTTAGTGGCATTCCTCCTCTTCCACAGCTGAATGGCGATGAACATAATAACAGAGACCAGGAAGAGAAAGGATACAGAGGCCAGTGAAATGACTAGGTAAGTGGTGAGGGAATCAGTCTGGACCTGCTCCTTGGGTGCATCTGGGAATTGTATGTAGGGTTCAGAGAAGCCATCCACCAGGAGCACATTCAGTGTGACCATTGTGGACAGAAGTGGCTGCCCATTGTCCTTCACCAGCACCAGAAGCTTCTGCTTGATAGTATCTCTGTCACTGATGGGTCTTGCTGTGCGAACTTCCCCATTGTGGGCAAATAAAGTAAAAAGTCCTGGGTCTGTGGCCTTAACAAGCTGGTAGGAAAGCCAGGAATTCTGTCCCCAGTCCCTATCCACAGCCACCACCTTGGTCACCAGGTAACCTGGCTCTGCAGCTCTGGGCACCAGGTCATTGCAGGGAGCTGTGCCATTCTGCAGGGGGTACAGCACAAAGGGAGAGTTGTCATTCTCATCTTCTACCAAAACCTGAACCACAGCCTGGCTGCTTAGTGATGGAGAGCCACCATCAACGGCCCTCACACTGAACTGGAAAGCTTGGATGGCTTCATAATCCAGGGATCTCAGAGCATAGAGATGGCCATTGTCTGAGTTGATGGAGATGTAGGAGAAGAGGGGCAGGTCTCCAGTCTCTGGAGGCAGCAGAGAGTAGGTGACTTGGGCATTGATTCCTGAGTCTCTGTCACTGGCACTGACACTGCCAATGTGGAGGGCAGGACTGTTGTTCTCCTGGAGGTACAGTTTGTAGGCTCTCTGAGAAAACACGGGAGGGTTATCATTGACATCAGAGATGAGGACCGTGATGTTGTGCTCAGATGTGAGCCTTGGAGATCCCAAATCTGAGACGGTAATAGTGATGTTGTATTCAGCCTTGCTCTCTCTGTCCAGTGTTCCTTCTGTTACCAAGGTGTAGAAGTTTTCAATGGAAGGTTTCAGGACAAAGGGAAGGTCATCTTGGATGGAGCAAACCATCTTTCCATTTTCCCCAGAGTCGACATCTGAAACCCTGAAAACAGCTACCACAGTCTTGGGAGAGTTCTCTGGAATGGGGCTGGTAAGTGAAGACAAGATCAGCTCTGGAGGATTGTCATTGAGATCTGTCACCTGAACGATGACACTGCATTCTGAAGAAAGACCTCCACCGTCTGTGGCCTGAATGTCGATGGTGTAAGACTGAGTTAACTCAAAATCCAGTTTTTGTTTTAAATAAAGTTCCCCAGATTTTTCTATTAGTAGAAAAATATTACGAATATTTTCAGAGGCATGCAAAAATGTATAGGATATATCTGCATTATTTCCTGCGTCTAAATCTGTCGCTGAAACTGTGAATACCTTGGATCCAATGGAACTATTTTCAGGAATCTGAACTTCATACTGGGACTGAGTAAACATGGGAGCATTGTCATTGACATCGATTACAAGGACTCGGACTTGGACGGTTCCAGATCTTGGTGGTACCCCCCCATCCACAGCAATCAGAGTTAAAGTGATCTCAGGCTGCTTCTCCCGATCGAGGGCTTTATCCAGTACAAGCTCTGGATATCTCTTACCTTTGCTATTGTTACGAATTTGACTGTGGAAATGAGAGTTGGAACTGATCGTGTAGTTCAGGAGACTATTGTCTCCTACGTCTAAATCCTGTGCATTTTCTAGTACAAATACAGTTCCGGGGGAGGTGTTCTCAGGGATTTTCAGCACCATCTCAGTGTCCAGGAAGACAGGTGAATGGTCATTAATGTCTTCCACTATCAGCTCAGCCCGAACAATCTGAAAGGGGCTTTCCAGTAAGATCTGGAAAGGCAATGCACAGGGTTCGGCGATGCCGCAAAGCAAATCCCGATCCAGTTTCTCTCTCAGCAGCATATCCCCAGTTCTATGGTTCAACTGCAAAAGATCTTTGTTCCCTTTGAAGGAGATTTTGGCCCTGCGATTTGACAGGTCCCCCACCTCCAGACCCAGGACCTTTGTCACATTGCCCACAAAGGAGCCTCTCTCCATTTCCTCCACTACCGAAAACTGCACTGGCTCTGAGACCGCCCTAGACACACCCAGCAGAACAAGAAGAAAGAGAACTTGCCTTTGTTGCGGAATCATCGTCCCTTCTCTCGCCATTCTTCCTTTAGACCCCTCCTCTCAATCTGTGTAGCCTAGCTTGACTGGAAATGGTAATCAGAGGCTACTACTTTCGCCCATCTGACTCAGAGAGCAGATCCCTTTCTCCAGTGGCTGCTAACAAAGCTTCCTCTCAGCTTCTGAATTGTCTTATTCTGGGCTCTCTTTCTGGGTATAGGAGTATTAGCTGAGCTTTTTTGAGTCTTCTTAGTATGCAGCGCCACCACGCGGCTCTTCATTATTTTTTTCAGAATGAAGAAAATAATGCGGTAGGGAACATGTACCAGATATGATACTTCAAATGCTATTTTCTAATACAAATGGCATATAATTTCTTTCCTGCAAGGCGATCTATATCAGTGTCATAACCATGCACAACGTTACCCAATACTACACACATATAGGCATATAAATATATTTACCTATATATTTACTAAAGTTGGTTAACAATCATATGCTTCTGTCAACTTCGAGACCTTAAAGGCAACAATGAATGTTTTACCTCCAAAAGAAAGGACTTGGGCTTTTTTAAAAAGCCACATTCAACTCTACTATACTTAGAGGGGCAACCTTTTGTGAATAAGAAGTGAATAGTGGATAGGTCGTGGGATGGGGTGGGAAGGAAGCAGCAGTATCCAAATTGCAAGCAACTGATACCTCTTATTCCCCTCAGATCTGTGAACCTATAAGATCAAAAAGCTAACATGTTTCTTATTTGGTATTTCTGGTCATCAAAAGTCTTCCTTCTTCAGCACTGGAATGGTGCTAGGGTTCTGTGACCAAGAGGCTCTTTGTCAACAGAATTTGAATATTACCCTGTTTCATGATTCAGTATATATGACCCAGGGCAGCTAGGTGGTGTAGTGGGTGGAACCAGGAAGAAATCTTCCTGACTTCAAATCTAACCTCAAACATTTCCTAGCTGTGTAATTCTGGGCAAGACACTTAATCCTGTTTGTCTGTTTTCTCATCTGTAAAATGAGCTGGAGAAGGAAATAATAAACCAGTATCTTTGCCACTAAAAATCCCAACAGTGTCACAAAGGGTCAGACATCACTGAACAACAACAGCCATACCACCCAGGAAACTGACTCTCTGAAATGACGGTTCTTATCCCAAAACTGTGTTTCCCTTGAAAGTAGGTATTTCTTGGAAAGTTCACCATAGACTGAATATGAGTAAGAGAAAATGATAAAATGTTTATTTGAGTCAATCGATTTAGAAAGGGGGAGGCAGTAATCTGAATGTTCCTATAGGAATGTCAGGGGGGGAAAGAGAAGAAAATAAAAAGAGTGGTTTTTGGTTTTTGTTTTGTTTTTTAGCATTTTAGAACCTGCACAGAAGGGAGAAGGAAGCATAGATAAGTAGGATAATTTTGAAAATGACATTAAATTTATATCATGTGAATTTTAAAGTAAATGTAAGAAATGGGGATTTGTGGCTTCATATAAAATATTATGTTCTCTTTTATGGAGCTTCTTTGTGTGTCTGTTCAGCTTAGAAATAAAAAGCTTAAAAATATAAAAAACCAGAGAGAAAGATGGACAGAGAGAGAGAGCTCTGAGACATCTCTTTTAAAAGTCCCTGTTTCACCAAAGCAATTTCAAAAACAATCAGAAGAACAAAAAGAAGAAACAGAAAAGAAAAGAATAAAATTCCAAAGAAGTATATGCTGTTTCTACCTGCAGATAATGTTCTGACTGCAAAATCCCTCATCTCACCTTCGCATTCTCTATTTTAGTTTTTAATGATATAAGATCAAAGGGAATATAATTTCTAATGATTGGATCATTTCTACAGTAATGTTACCAAAAAGAGAGATAGCATAGTTTAGAAGACATGTTTAGTTGAAGTCAGGAATACCCAGTCAAAAATCCTTCCTCAGACATTTACTATTTATGTGATCATTGATAACACACTTAAAATCTATGTGGCAGGGGCTACTTCTTAACAATTGTCTATCAAATCACAGCTGAGTTGTTTCTCAATTTGAAGAAATCACAAATCTTTTGTGCATCAAGTCATGAAAAGAAGAAAAGTCCTTACCCCATATCAAGTCTAAAATAATGATAGAATCAGATACAGTGCATCTTTTTCATTTGCCTTTTAAAATACTAAAAAAAAAATATTCTTCAAATTAATTTTGGTCTCAAAAATGCAACTTTGTTCTCCTTTTAAATCCAGGTAAACATATCATTTGTGAAAATTAGAAGTATTGCATAAGTGGCATTTCTTCAGAATTGAACAGACGTAACTGAGAAAAGACTAGTGAAGACCCTTCCAGGTCAGAAATTCTGTGATAAAATTCAGAAGGGTTATGGATAAAGTCTCTCACAGATCTCATATAGATATTATTAAAGCACACACTTCATCCACAGTGGTGACACTCATGAACTGTCATGTTCCCCAAACTGAAAAATGAATTAAATAACCAGAAGGGAAAACAAAAACGTATTTATTTAAACTTATTTTCAGCCCTCAAGGAGAGAAAGGAACAAGCATTTAGTTAATAATTACTTTGTACCAGGCACTTTGCTAAGATCTTTAGAAATGTTATTTCACTGAACCTCACCACAATCCTGTGAGGTAGTTGCCTTGGCCTTCTAAAGGATGAAAAAATTCACATCTATGGATTTAAGGGGAAAAGTGGCATAAACATATACAAAGTAGCTCAGAAGGATGGCCTCACAAAGTCATAACAACAGGCATCACTACCCTTCTTGACATTTATATTAAGGACATATAAAGATTGGAAATCATCATTTCTGTGCAATATCATTGAAATATTCAGCGGTCAGAAGTCTGCAAGCAGTATTTTATAATTGTCTCCAAACCAAGATATATTCTTTCTTTATAAGAATTTACCATATATTTGTCTTTATTAGTTTCATAAAGGTATATTCCAGCAAATTATTTCACCAATACCTAAGTGTTTTTTATTAGACCTTATTTTCCAAAAACAGACATTGCTTAGGGGATAGACGCTGAATATTTTCAGTGATATCTATGCACCATTTAAAAACAAACAAGCAAATAACTTGGATCTTAATTTTTTAAAGTATATGGGTAATTATAAAAACTCTAGGGGTCACAGTTAGTAGGTTACAAGATCATCACTGTTCTATGAAGATTTTTCACTAAATGTGAGGAGGGGGAAAGATCCCCCCAAATCCCCCAGAAGATCAAAAGAGAAACTTAGATTGCCGTTCAGGAGAACAAAAATCATTCTCATGGACATAATAAGAATGGACTCTTGGACAACATTCCTTGTAGTGACACAAAATTGGATAACTCTGAGGGAGAGTATAGACTCACAATCAAGATTGAGTACTTGAAAAATATTTGCTGAATTACTTGACTGAGGAATGTTAAAATGTAAATTTTAAATAAGAAAGGTAACATGATGATTAACTCATTTTAAAAGAGTGATAGAGAAACTGGGAGAAAATTCAAAGACCCAAGGAGAACAAAAGGAGGAAGGAGAGTAAGATAAACTGGGGAAAATGCAGGGAGAAGAGGAAAAAGTGTGTGTAGGTGTGTGTGTGTGTGTGTGTGTGTGTGTGTTTGAGGGGAAGGGTGAAAAGTGAAGATAAGAGCAGTATGATACAATGTAACAGTTTATAAATCTATTCTTTTCATGCTACAGGAAGATAAGAAACTAATGGGAGTAGGAAGGGAAAGAAGCTATAAAACCTGGCCTCTATGCATTGAAGCATATGTCAAACCCTAATTGAAGCAAAAGCTATTCTTTAAAGCAGAGTTTTCAATTGAGTCCTCATTTCCCTGTGAAGTAGGAAGGATGGGAACAACAGGCTTCAGAAACTTAAATTCACTGGTTTCTGAGCCACTGGCCAGACACGCCTCATACTGGTAACTCTGGGACAGGGTCCCTGTCCTGTTGACATCCACCAAGTGTCCTGGGAAGGAGCCATTGGAAGTGAAGCAACTAACGTCAGTGGCATCCTTCTTTTTCCACAGGCGAATGGCAATGAACATAATAACAGAGACCAGGAAGAGAAAGGAGACAGAGGCCAGTGAAATGACTAGGTAGGTAGTAAGGGAATCAGTCTGGACCTGCTCTTTTGGTGCATCCGGGAACTGCATGTAGGGTTCAGAGAAGCCATCCACCAGGAGTACATTCAATGTGGCCATTGTGGACAGAGGTGGCTGCCCATTGTCCTTCACCAGCACCAGAAGCTTCTGCTTCACAGTGTCTCTGTCACTGATGGGCCTTGCTGTGTGAACTTCCCCATTGTGGGCAAACAAAGTAAAGAGTCCTGGGTCTGTGGCCTTGACAAGTTGGTAGGAAAGCCAGGAATTCTGTCCCCAGTCCCTATCCACAGCCACCACCTTGGTCACCAGGTAACCTGGCTCTGCAGCTCTGGGCACCAGGTCATTGCAGGGAGCTGTGCCATTCTGCAGGGGGTACAGCACAAAGGGAGAGTTGTCATTCTCATCTTCTACCAAAACTTGAACCACAGCCTGGCTGCTTAGTGATGGAGAGCCACCATCAACGGCCCTCACACTGAACTGGAAAGCCTGGATGGCTTCATAATCCAGGGATCTCAGAGCATAGAGATGGCCATTGTCTGAGTTGATGGAGATGTAGGAGAAGAGGGGCAGGTCTCCAGTCTCTGGAGGCAGCAGAGAGTAGGTGACTTGGGCATTGATTCCTGAGTCCCTGTCACTGGCACTGATACTACCAATGTGGAGGGCAGGGCTGTTGTTCTCCTGGAGGTACAGTTTGTAGGCTCTCTGAGAGAACACAGGAGGGTTATCATTGACATCAGAGATGAGGACCGTGATGTTGTGCTCAGATGTGAGCCTTGGAGATCCCAAATCCGAGACAGTTATAGTGATGTTGTACTCAGCCCTGCTCTCTCTGTCCAGTGCTCCTTCTGTTGTCAGTGTATAAAAGTTCTCAACAGAAGGTTTCAAGACAAAAGGAAGGTCATCTTGGATGGAGCAAATCATCTTTCCATTTTCCCCAGAGTCAAGATCTGAAACACTGAAAACAGCAACCACTATCTCAGGAGAATTCTCAGGGATGGGGCTGGTAAGTGAAGATATAGTCAGTTCTGGAGGATTATCATTGAGATCTATCACCTGAACCATAACAGTACATTCTGCAGAAAGACCTCCACCATCTGTAGCTTGAATATTTATAAGATAAGATTGAGTTGATTCAAAATCCACTTTTTCCCTTAAATAAAGTTCTCCCAATTTCTCTTCAAGGTGAAAAGTTTTATCAATGTTTTCAGAGGGATACAAAAATGTGTAAGATATTTCTCCATAATTCCCTGCATCTATATCTGTGGCTGAGACTGTGACAACCTTGGATCCAATCGAACTGTCCTCAGGGATCTGAACCTCATACTGGGACTGAGTGAACACTGGAGCATTGTCATTAATGTCCAGTACAACAACTCGGACTTGGGCAGTTCCAGACCTTGGTGGGACGCCCCCATCCACTGCAGTGAGAGTTAAAGTGAGCTCAGACTGCTGCTCCCGATCCAGTGTTCCATCCAGTACTAGCTCTGGGTATCTCCTGCCCTCACTGCTAGCTCGAATTTGAATATGGAAAAGAGAATTGGGACTAATTGTGTAGTTCTGGAGACTGTTGTTTCCTACGTCTAAATCTCTAGCATTTTCTAGCAGAAATATAGTCCCAGCGGAGGTGCTCTCAGGGATTTTTAGAAGCATCTCAGTTTTTGAGAACACTGGTGAATGATCATTAATATCTTGTACTCTTAATTCAGCCAGAACAATATGAAAGGGGTTTTCCAGTAAGATCTTAAAGGGTAGCACACAGGACTCAGCGGGGCCGCACAGTTCCTCCCGATCCAGTTTCTCTCTCAGCAGTAGATCCCCAGTTTTACGGTTCAACTGCAAATAATCTTTGTTCCCTTTGAAAGAGATCCTGGCCCTCCGATTTGACAGCTCCCCCACCTCCAGGCTCAGGCCCTCTGCCACATTGCCTACAAAGGAGCCTCTCTCCATCTCCTCCACTACCGAAAACTGCTCGGGCTCTGAGGCCGCCCCAGACACACCCAGCAGAACAAGGAGAAAGAGAACTTGCCTTTGTTGCGGAATCATTGCGCCTTCCCTTTCCACTCTTCCGTTAGCTCCTTCCTATGCGCCACAGCTTGATTGCAAACCGTAACCAGACACTACAACTTTTGTCGGTCTGCCTCGTATCTCAGAAATATGAGCTCCCAGGTCTTTTCTGCTAGTTCCAACTAAGAAAGCTTCTCTTCCTGACGGATTCAGGGCTGTCTTTCCAGAAATTGGCAGATCTTTTCCTCGTCTTTTAGCCTGCAGCGCCACCAAGTGGGTCATCATCGTCTCTGAGTGCAGTTCATCGTGGAATGAGTGTTCATATCAGATATCCTATGTTGGATTCCTCTGTGTATCTGAAATTTTCTGGGTCATTCTTTATGAAAGAATCTATAAGAATGTTGCAAGCGCTGAGAAATGACACTATGCCTTGATTTAGGACACTTTGTCCAACGCCTCGTACACATAAGCATAAATTAAATATAAGTCCTCTGAAAACGATGGAGCAATTAGTGCATTTTGAAGCAATATTTAAGTTGAGAAAAAGCTACACCTTCATCTAGTAGGCTCTTGGGGATGGCTTTTGGAGGCCCTCAGGCAGATTAAGAATAAATGTCAAGCTTGTGGTGTACAGTGAAGTTTTTTTTAACTTTATTTTCAGGTGTGAATGTTCTTCTCCTGAAGTCCAAGAGTCTAAATGACCCTGTTATTTGAGGGCTCCTTGCCAGCAAGGATGAGATACTCTCCATTACTCTCCCCCCACAGAATGTGTGTATGCATATTCCTAGAAGTCCACCCACTGCCACCTGAATGCAGGAAATTATGGCTTATCTGTATTTTCCCAGAAATGAGGTCCATTTTCCTGATTCTGGGCCGAAACAATGGAGAGATGATCTACTTATTGGTTGGGACTCTATGTTCTAAGGTTGACTTGATCTCAGTTCTGTATGAGAGAATGGTTATAAGTTGTCCCTTATACTAAAATGCTTTTACAATTTTTTATATTCCTATCATCTCACAATGACTCAACACTACAAACACACTTCTTAATACAGTTAAACAAAGCAAATCAATACAATGGTAATGCCTAAAAATTACATGTACCATTCAATACCTATGGTCAATCAATTTTCTACAGAGAAAGAGGAGACATACTTTGCTTACAGTCTCCTAAAGGCATAATGGTTTACAACATTGATTGGAATTCTGAAGGGTTTCACATTTGTTTTTCTTTAGGTTATTGTGTTTAAATTGTAATTTATTTTGGGCCTTCTGCTTGGTTCCTGTGTCAGTACTTATAAATCTTCACAAGTTTCTCTGAAATCTTCATATTTCTTTCTTTGTATTTGTTATTTCTTGCTGCATAATTGCATTCATTCATATATCATAATTTATTCATTCATCAATAGACAAGCACTTATTGTCCTTTCAGTTCTTTTCTGCTACACGAAAAGCCCTCCACCTCCCACCTCCTACTACATTAGATGCGGTAATGGGTAGAAATGCTTTTTTTTTCAACATGGGTAGTGCTTATTTTATAATGAACTAAGGAACTCATCTTCTAAGTATCTAGGTTTCTTCAGGAAATCTCATTCAGTGAAAAATCTACCTAAAGGCTTGTGAAATATCCCTATGAACACCAGGAGGTAAGGTTGATGTTGCACACCTCAGAATGGTGTCTGTGGCAGAGGGAACACTTCCTTCCCTGAGTTCACATTCATGTATTAATTTCTTGTTTTTTCAAAAAAAATTTATCTTTGTTTTTACATATATTCATTTCCCCAATATACCCCCCTCTCTCTCCCCATTCCCGGACATCTCTCACTGATAATAAAGAGAAAAACTAGATCAGAAAAGCTAACTAATCCATCAATAAAGTTGTATACTATAACTAATCTCTTCTTTGGGGTCAAACTTGTGCATTATAATTTCATATCATTTAATTTTAATTATTAGTTGTCATTTTCATTTCTTTTTATTTAAGTAATTGTTTATATTGTTTTCCTGTTTCATCTTATTTCATTTTCTAGCACTTGTTTTTCTTCCCATGATTCTCTGTGTTCTTCAAATTTATTGTTTCTTTCAGTGCAGTTAGATTCAATTACATTCTTGTAACATGATTTGTTTAGCCCTATCCCAATTGACGGACATCAATTTTGTTTCCAGAACTTTGCTATTTTTGTATTAGTTCTTGATGCTGTTCAGTCATGGATATCAGTGAAGATAAAGGCTCCATTTTCATCTGAATGTGACCAACAGAAAGGAAGATTGCCCTTTTGGAGTGGCAGGGTTTGGAATTATATAAAAAAAAAAATATTGCTTCAATCCCATCTCTGACAATTGCAATATGATCCTCAGCAGTTTCCTTAGCCCCCAGGAGCCTCAGGCATATCTACTGTCATTTAAAGAGCAAAATTGTAGAGTTTTGCATATCTTGGCACGGGTTTCCACCTTAATTTGAACTTGTTTATAGATTAAAATTTATGTTTTCTTTTGGAAAGTTAGATTGCATGTGTCTATCTTAAGTAATTGATTTCTACTTTCCAATATTGGCGATTATACCTTGCTTCACAAAACTGTATATTAATTATATATTTTCCATTTTAAACATGAAAATATACTAAAGACAATGAAGGGAGAGATTGACCTGAATGACTTGGGGGAGACAACATATACAACTAAAATTTATATTTTACCTCTCGTTGTTACTTATGTGACATTGGACAAATAATTTAGTCTCCCTTGGTCTCAGTTTACTCATCTGTAAAACTAAGGGGCTAGAACAGATACTCCTGGGATCTCTTTCAACTCTAAATTTATTATCATATAACTGTTTCATATCTGAAGTTCTTTGATCATTTTCAGATGGATTCACGATCAAGTCTCTCAAATGCCATTTTATTTAAAAAAAGATCATTTGACATCATCCATTTGAACCAGATCTTAATACCCCTGGATTGACACATCCCACAAAGTAAATAATTAATGGAGTATCTTCAGGGAAAGGAAAAAAGGAAAAGTTCATGTAAAATGATGTTATTTCAATTCTTTTTCTTTTGAAGGATGTTCAACACCAAATCTGTGGGACTTCAGGAGAAAAGTGTTACAAGCATATTAAAAGTAATACACCAGAACTACCTTTCACCACCAAAGCCTCATGTAAAGATCAGTTAGAGACATTAATTTATAACATTCCTGGGATTCAGAAGTCAGAGTACTATGCTTCCTTCATAATTAAGTATCTCCAAATGGAGATACATTCATTTTATGGTTCCTTTCATTATCTTCACATCTAATAAAATGTTATACTGATTTCTCAATGTCCATTATTTTTCTATCACTTCCTCAACAGTCATTACAGCTGAAGATCAAAATCAGAGAGTACCATTAAGAGAATATTTTCAGCTGTGCTTACTCTTTGACCCAGCAATACCACTACTAGGTTTATATAACAAAGAGATCAAAGAAAAAGAAAAAGGACATCTATGTACCAAAAAAATGTTTATAGCGGTTCTTTTTGTGATGGCAAAGAATTGGAAATTAAGGGGATGCTGACCAATTGGAGAATGGTTGAACAAGCTGTAGTATATGAGTTTGATGGAATACTATTGTGCTTTAGGAAATGATGCGGAGGAGGCTCTCAGAAAAAGCTGGGAAGACTTGCATGAATAGATGCAAAGTGAAATGAGCAGAACCAGGAGAACATCGTACATGGTAATATTAATATTGTAGGACAATCAATTGTGAATGACTTAGCTATTCTCAGCAATACAATGATCAAAAACAATTCCTAAAGACTTATGATGGAAAATACTATTAACCTCCAGAGAAAAAACTGATGAGAGTCTGAATGCAAATTGAAGCAAACTTTTTAAAACTTTGTTTATTATTCTTGTTTTTGTCTGTTTTCTTTAGCAATATGGATAATATGAAGATATTTTACATGATTTCACATGTAATATAATATAATCTATATAATAATCTATATTGTGATGCTTCCTCAAAGAGGGAGAAAATTTTGAGCTCAAAATCTTATAAAGCAAATGTTAAAAAAATATTTCATATATATGAAATTGAGAAAAAACAACAAATGAACTAAAAATAATATTTTCAAAGTAGCACAGTATTTAACACATTATCCAACCAAATTCTACAAATATCAAGGAAAAGAACTATGGATATGTGTAAAATTATAGTAACCATAGAACAAAGTTGTAAAATCATAGCACCTCTTTGAAAATTTCATAACACAAAAGAGAATGAAAAGGAGGGGAAAAAATGAGTCAGACCTGAATTACCATTCAAGAAAAACAGAACTGCATCCATCAAGAAAAGAATGAACTTTGGAAAATATTTTCTAACATATGATACAGCAAATGATACATAAAAGACAGAAGTTGATAGAAATCAAGATGGAGTATGTTCACTACATTTGCAAAATTACGTGATCACAAGTATCAAACACCTACATTTGTAATGTAATGAAGAAGGTATTGAAGTTCATTCATTCCTAAAAACTGAGAGACTTGAGTAACCTAGGAAAAACTACCAATACAAAAGGAACATAAAGAGACCAGAAAATGAAGCCTTTTCAAACCACGCATGCAGAGAAAAGATGAAAATGTGAAAGGGGAAAAGAAGATGACTATATAATAAAATGGGATCTCACAGAAGTGCATTTTTGCTACAGAAAAAAAAATAACCAATAAGGGATAGCAGGAAAGGATGATCCATTGAAACAGAGGTAAAAATATTAAGTGAAGAAAAAGCTACTTCTCAAGTGTGGGTTTTCAATAGACTCTTTCCCACTTCCCTCAGCAGGTGGAAGAGTGGGAATAATGGGCTTCAAGAACTTGAATTCACTAGTCCCTGAGTCACTGGTCAGGCAAACCTCATATTGGTATCTCTGAGACAAAGTCCCTGTTCCACTGACATCCACCAGATGAGCTGGAAAGGAGCCATTTGGATTAAAATGACCACCATCAGTAGCATCTCTCCTCTTCTTCCACAGGCGAATGGCAATGAACATAATAACAGAGGCCAGGAAGAGAAAGGAGACAGAGGCCAGTGAAATAACTAGGTAGGTGGTGAGGGAATCAGTCTGGACCTGCTCCTTGGGTGCATCTGGGAACTGCATGTAGGGTTCAGAGAAGCCATCCACCAGGAGCACATTCAGTGTGGCCATTGTGGACAGAGGTGGCTGCCCATTGTCCTTCACCAACACCAGAAGCTTCTGCTTGATAGTATCTCTGTCACTGATGGGTCGTGCTGTGCGAACTTCCCCATTGTGGGCAAATAAAGTAAAAAGTCCTGGGTCTGTGGCCTTAACAAGCTGGTAGGAAAGCCAGGAATTCTGTCCCCAGTCCCTATCCACAGCCACCACCTTGGTCACCAGGTAACCTGGCTCTGCAGCTCTGGGCACCAGGTCATTGCAGGGAGCTGTGCCATTCTGCAGGGGGTACAGCACAAAGGGAGAGTTGTCATTCTCATCTTCTACCAAAACCTGAACCACAACCTGGTTGCTCAGTGATGGAGAGCCACCATCAACTGCCCTCACACTGAACTGGAAAGCCTGAATGGCTTCATAATCCAGGGATCTCAGAGCATAGAGGTGACCATTGTCTGAATTGATGGAGATGTAGGAGAAGAGGGGCAGGTCTCCAGTCTCTGGAGGCAGCAGAGAGTAGGTGACTTGGGCATTGATTCCTGAGTCCCTGTCACTGGCACTGATACTACCAATGTGGAGGGCAGGACTGTTGTTCTCCTGGAGGTACAGTTTGTAGGCTCTCTGAGAAAACACGGGAGGGTTATCATTGACATCTGAGATGAGGACCGTGATGTTGTGCTCAGTTGTGAGCCTTGGAGATCCCAAATCCGAGACAGTTATAGTGATGTTGTACTCAGCCCTGCTCTCTCTGTCCAGTGCTCCTTCTGTTACCAATGTGTAGAAGTTCTCAACAGAAGGTTTCAGGACAAAAGGAAGGTCATCTTGGATGGAGCAAACCATTTTTCCATTTTCCCCAGAATCAAGATCTGAAACACTGAAAACAGCGACCACTGTCTCAGGAGAATTCTCTGGGATGGGAATGCTAAGTGAAGACATAGTCAGCTCTGGAGGATTGTCATTGAGATCTATCACCTGAACCATAACAGTACATTCTGCAGAAAGACCTCCACCATCTGTGACTTGAATATTTATAGTGTAAGACCGTGTTAACTCAAAATCCACTTTTTCCTTTAAATAAAGTTCTCCCAATTCCTCTTTAAGGTGGAAAGTTTTCCGAATGTTTTCAGAAGCATGTAAAAATGTATAAAATATTTCTCCATAATTCCCTGCATCTATATCTGTGGCTGAGACTGTGACAACCTTGGATCCAATCGAACTGTCCTCAGGGATCTGAACCTCATACTGGGACTGAGTGAACACTGGAGCATTGTCATTAATGTCCAGTACAACAACTCGGACTTGGGCAGTTCCAGACCTTGGTGGGACGCCCCCATCCACTGCAATGAGAGTTAAAGTGATCTCAGACTGCTGCTCCCGATCCAGTGTTCCATCCAGTACTAGCTCTGGGTATCTCCTGCCCTCACTGCTATCTCGAACTTGAATATGGAAAAGGGAGTTGGGACTGATTGTGTAGTTCAGGAGACTGTTGCTTCCTGCATCTAAATCCTGTGCATTCTCTAATACAAATACAGTTCCGGGGGAGGTGTTCTCGAGGATTTTTAGTACTATCTCAGGGTCTAAGAACACAGGTGAATGGTCATTAACATCTCTCACCATCAGTTCAGCCCGAACAATGTGAAAGGGATTGTCCAATAAGATCTTAAAGGGTAGCACACAGGGCTCGGCGGGGCCGCACAGCTCCTCCCGATTCAGTTTCTCTCTCAAGAGCAGATCCCCAGTTTTAGGGTGCAGCTGTAAATACTCTTTGTTCCCTTTGAAAACAACTCTGGCTCCGCGATTTGACAGCTCCCCCACCTCCAGGTTCAGGGCCTCTGCCACATTGCCCACAAAGGAGCCTCTCTCCATCTCCTCCGCTACTGAAAACTGCTCCAGCTCCGAGGCCGCCCCAGACACACCCAGCAGAACAAGGAAAAAGAGAACTTGCCTTTGTTGCAGAATCATGGCTCCTTCCCTTTCCATTCTTCCCTTGGCCCCTCCTGTCAATCTGTGCAGCGCAGTTCGACCGCAAATGGTAACCAGGACCTAGAAGTGTCTCCAGTCCTGTTTAATCCTCAGAAATACACCACACAGGGTCTTTCCCCAGAGTTCCAACTAAGAAAGATTCAGCTTTCCTTCCCGATTGTCTTTGTTGCTATTGACGTATCCGCTGATTCTTTGGGCCTCTTCTTAGTGTGCTGCGCCACCATGTGGTTCATTTTATTATGCTTCTCTTCTGTGAATGTCTCAAGTATTGATTACCTCTTCTCAGCGTATCTTGAATTCTGGTCTGAATTTGAAAGAGTTTGGAACATATTTTCTACAAAACCATCTGGATCAATGCTGTAACCATTCGCAACTTTGTCCCAAAACATATAGATATAGGTGTTATTTTAAGTTCGTTTAAAAGGAACTCAGCCTTTAGTCAATGGCGCATCCCTCTCTACTACTTCTGGCAACAGTTAGGGTGTTTCATCACAGGTTGCAAACGAAACGACTTGGGTTGAGAGAAAGCCACGGTTCATTCTACAAAGCTTAGGGGAGACAAACTTTAGAGAACCAAAATAAGAGGAGGAGCAAATAGCCAAGCTTGTGTGAGAGAAAGGAAGAAGCAGGGTTTTTTTTTAAGCTGATGCTTTCTGTTCCCCTCAAGCCTGTGAGCCTATAAGGCTGAAAATAGATCCTGAGAAGCTCTTGATCTTAACTAACTGCTCATTAAAGACCTTTCTGCAAAATTGGAATCATGCCAGGACTTCTGACCCAAGTAAAATTTGGATACTAGTGCTACCACCTGTTTTTTTACTCATTTATGACTACCCTGGAAACTAAGGCTATAGGGATCTGAAACCAGAATTGTTTTTCTAGAAAATAGGGATTTCTTGGAAAGGTTCCTTCGGACTGAGTGTGGGCATCAGGAAAGGATGAAGAGTTTTTCCAGAGCTAGTCAGTTTAGAAGAGAAGAGGGAAGCAATCTGGTAAAAGGGATCCTTTGCTTTGGTATGAGAGAGTGACTTTTGTGAAACAAAGAGAAGAAGAAAGAAAGAAAGAGGAATTAAGAAAAGGAAAGAAAGGAAAGGAAAGGAAAGGAAAGAAGAAAAGAGAAAGGAGGGTAAGAAGGAAGGAAGATGAAAAGAAAAATAGGAGTCATTGCTGGATTCTTTGAAAGGCACAGAGAGTAGAAGGAAGAACAGAAGAAAACACAAACAAGCAATGCAGTTTTCAAAGTAACATATTGAATTTATTGTATACAAATACTTTAAAAAGAAAGTGTAAGTAATGGAGATTTGTGACTTAATATATAATTCTCTTTCTGTTCTATTTTTTAATATGGAAATACTAATTTTTTGGTTGTTTGTCCCCTTCAGAGTGGAAAAATAGTATAAATTCAAGCAAACAAAAGGAAATTAGCTCTGAGGAATCTTTTAGTTTTATTCCTTTCCTTTGCTACCAGGAGGACAATGCCTTTAACCTTCAAAGGCCTTATTTCACCAAATCAATTTCTGAAATAGCCAGAGGAGCACAAAAATATAGGAAAATTATAATAGTATTTGTGATGATTCTCCATGCAGAGAATGTTCTGTCATTGAAAATTCAATCACAATTTCACTTTCCCTATGTTAGCTTTTAATGTTGTGGGATTATGGATCATTTCTATAGTAATGACACAAAATAAGTTACAACATTTTGGGGTTGGGCAGAAGCACAGATGGCTGGATTTGGAGTCAGAAATACCTGGTCATAAATCCCAACTCTGACACTTACTAGTTATGTAACCATTGCTAAATCACTTAACATTTATGTGCCTCTATCTCTGGCAAGTCCCTAGGAATTATCTATTTAATCACAGATGTTCCTCAGATTGAAGACATTACATATGTCGTGTGCATCAGGTAATAGAATAAAGAAACATATTTTGATGTATTGTGAAATCTAAATAATATGGCAAGGATTTTCTCCTCAATCAATTTTTAAAGTGATACAAATCATGTTTTTTATCTCAAATAAACACAATTTTCTTCTACATTTCAATCCTGGGGATTACATTTTGTGGCAAAATTAGTAGTGTACTATAAATTGCATTTTTTTCAATGTTGAACATCAAATATATAACAGGAAATGAAGGGGGTGGACGACTTGTGAGAACCCTTTCAGGTCTGATATTCTGTGATAAAACTGAAAAAAGGTTCAAGCTGGAATCCCTAAAAGACCATTGACAAATATTTTAAAAGCAGGGTGTTTGAAACCACACAATTAGCCAAGAGTGTGACACACACATACTCTCAGTTAGATATTCCTCAAAATAGGGAATTTTTTAGAAAACTAGAAGAGAAAAAAAAGATATGTTTGTTTAAATTTGTTTTTCAGGCCTTGGGCTTTTGGAGGATGGGCAAAATCCAATACATGAGATTTCAGAAGAATGGTATAAACATTTATATAGTGATAGTGAAGTAGCTCACTAGAATTGCTTTACAGCACCACATAGCCAGTGGCACCAACCAAATCACTTCTTCTCAATCAACTCAAGAATGTGTAAAGAAATGGACATTTATAATGCCATTGGAAAATTCAGTGGTCAGATCAATCTGAATCCTTCACAATTGTCTCCAAATGGACATACATCCTTTTCTCATAACACTTTATCATATAATTCTCTTATTTTTATAAAGTTATATTCCTACAAGTTTTTCATCAGTGTTGTAGTGTTCATTGTTTTTCCTTATTTTTTCATCTACATATAATGCTTTCTGGATTGAAAACACAAATCACCAAAGAAAGAGTACTATCAGAGAAATCTATCATTTCAAACAATATCAGAGTGAAGGCATTTAACTTTTTTAAAAGCACATGACCAATTATTAAAAGTCTTGTGGCCACACGTAGTAGGTTACAAGATTATTGCTGCTCCTTGAAGAGTTTTCACCAAAGAAAGGAGAAATAAAAGGAGAAAATCAACCTGATTAGAACGAATGACAAAATTGCCCTTCAGGAGAACCACAACTGTTTTTATTTACATAATAAGAATGAAATCGTAAAAAATATTCCTTTGCAATTGAGGATATCTCTGAGAAAGAGTATCTAGTCAGAATCAAGACTCAATATCTTAAAACATATTTGCTGAATTTCTTGAATAAGGAATATTTTAAAAACCTAAGTTTAAAATGACAAAGGGAACATATAATAGTTCACTCATTTTGAAAAAGTAATAGGGGAATAGAGAAAATGGAGAGACATAAAATTAAAAACGAGAAAGAAGAGGATGAAATATTTATAGAGAAAGGGAAGAGGAAAATGTATGGGGGGTAAAGGAGAGGACAAAATGTTATGACATAATTCAATAGCATAAACTTCTACTCTCTTGTGCTACAGAAAAACAGGCAACTAATGGTGGGAGGTAAGGGAAAGGGAATTCAAGAGAGGAAAAAATACATCTTCAAATGCATCAAAACACACATCAAACCTAATAGAAGTAAAAGCTATTCCTTATGTCTGAATTGTCAATAGAGTCTTTCCCACTTGCCTGAGTTGGAGGAAGGGTGGGATTAATGGGCTTCAGGAACTTGAACTCATTGTTCCCTGAGCCACTAGTCAAACACACCTCATAGTGGTAGTTCTGGGACAAGGTGCCTGTCCCATTAACATCCACCAAGTAGCTTGGGAAAGGACCACTCGGATCAAATTGACTACCATCACTAGTATGCCTCTTCCTCTTCCACATGTTAAAAGTGATGAAGATAATAACAGAGACCAGGAAGAGCAAGGAGACAGAGATCAGGGAAATGACTAGGTAGGTGGTAAGGGAGTCAGTTTGCACCTCCTCCTTTGTTGCATCTGGAAACTGAATGAAGGGCTCAGAAAAGCCATCCACTAGGAGCACATTCAGTGTGGCCATTGTGGACAGAGGTGGCTGCCCACTGTCCTTCACTAGTACCAGAAGCTTCTGCTTGAAGGCATCTCTGTCACTGATAGGTCTTGCTGTGTGAACTTCCCCATTGTGAGCAAATAAAGTAAAGAGTCCTGGGTCTGTGGCCTTGACTAGCTGGTAGGAAAGCCAGGAATTCTGTCCCCAGTCCCTATCCACAGCCACCACCTTGGTCACCAGATAACCTGGCTCTGCAGCTCTGGGCACCAGGTCATTGCAGGGAGCTGTGCCATTCTGCAGGGGGTACAGCACAAAGGGAGAGTTGTCATTCTCATCCAGGACCATGACCTGAACTACAGCCTCACCACTCAGAGATGGGGAACCACCATCAACTGCCCTCACAATGAATTGGAAAGTTTGAGTGGCTTCATAATCCAGAGATCTCAGAGCATAGAGGTGGCCATTGCCTGAGTTAATGGAGACATAAGAGAGGAGGGGCAGGTCCCCAGTCTCTGGAGGCAGCAAAGAGTAAGTGATTTTGGCATTGATTCCTGAGTCCCTGTCACTGGCACTGACACTACCAATGTGGAGGGCAGGGCTGTTGTTCTCTCGAAGGTACAAATTGTAGGTTCTCTGAGTAAAAACTGGGGGGTTGTCATTGACGTCAGAGATGAGCACGTTGATGTAGTGCTTGGATTTGAGCCTTGGGGATCCCAAATCCATCAGTGTAATGGTGATGTTGTACTCGGCCCTGCTCTCTCTGTCCAGTGCTCCTTCTGTTATCAACGTATAGAAATTATCAACAGAAGGTTTCAGAACAAAGGGAAGATCATCCTGGATGGAGCAAACCACCCTTCCATTTTCCCCAGAGTCCAAATCTGAAACTCTGAAAACAGCGACCACAGTCTCAGGAGAATTCTCTGGGATGGGACTGGTAAGTGAAGATATGGTCAACTCAGGGGGATTGTCATTTAGATCCATCACCTGAACAATAACAGTACATTTCCCGGAAAGGTTTCCACCATCTGTAGCCTGAATGTTGATGGTGTAAGACTGAGCTAACTCAAAATCTACTTTTTCCTTTAAATAAAGTTCCCCAGATTTCTCTGATAGTTGAAACGTTTTACGAATGTTTTCAGAGGCATGCAAAAATGTATAGGATATATCTGCGTTATTTCCAGCGTCTAAATCTGTCGCGGAGACTGTGACAACTCGGGATCCAACGGAGCTATTCTCAGGGATCTTAACCTCATAACGCGGCTGTGCAAATATAGGTGCATTGTCATTGATGTCGATTACAAAGACTCGGACTTGGGCAGTTCCAGACTTGGGTGGAGATTCCCCGTCTAGCGCAGTGAGAGTTAAAATGACTTCAGGTTCCTCCTCCCGATCCAAAACTTTATCTAGTACAAGCTCTGGGTATTTCCTGCCCTCTGCGTCCCCGCCAATTTGAATGTGGAAATGAGAGTTAGGACTAATTGTGTAGTTCTGGAGACTATTGCTTCCTACATCTAAATCCTGCGCATTTTCTAGTATAAATACAGTTCCGGGAGAGGTGTTCTCAGGGATTTTCAGCACCATCTCATTGTTTAGGAACACTGGTGAATGGTCATTAATGTCTTCCACTATCAGCTCAGCCCGAACAATCTGAAAGGGGTTTTCCCGTAAGATCTGGAAAGGCATCACACAGGGCTCGGCGGGGCCACACAGCTCCTCTCGGTCCAGTTTCTCTCTCAGGAGCAGATCCCCGGTTTTAGGGTGCAGCTGTAAATATTCTTTGTTCCCTTTGAAAACAACTCTAGCTCCGCGATTTGACAGCTCCCCCACCTCCAGGCCCAGGACCTTTGCCACATTGCCCACAAAGGAGCCTCTCTCCATCTCCTCCACCACCGAAAACTGCTCCAGCTCTGAGGCCGCCCCAGACACACCCAGCAGAAGAAGGAGAAAGAGAACTTGCCTTTGCTGCAGAATCAT
Organism: Bettongia penicillata ogilbyi; assembly: GCA_023548195.1. Taxonomy (NCBI): domain Eukaryota; kingdom Metazoa; phylum Chordata; class Mammalia; order Diprotodontia; family Potoroidae; genus Bettongia; species Bettongia penicillata. The sequence continues at coordinate 4,234,922 of JAJHZJ010000197.1, forward strand.
GGCTCCTTCCCTCTCTGTTGTCCCTCCTCTCAGAGTAGCCTGGTTCGATCGCAACAGTAGCCAGAGAAACCTCAAAAAAATGCAGATGCGGTCCGGTCCCCCCATTTCCAGCTAACAAAGCTTTCCCTCTCCTTTCCGGCTGTCTTTGATTAAGTCTTGGCGTGTTGGTTTAGCTATTTTTGCCTCTTCTTAGTCTGCAGCGCCACCAAGCGGATCTGTCTTTACTCTGTATAGTTAATAATGTCATTGCTAAACGTTCTTTATATCCAGTTTCAAAACATGTACTCTACATTTCCAAGGGATATAACTTGATCTTTACAGAGTGAGCTGTATCAGTGTTGTATACACCCATAAATGACATCATGCCCTCCTTTAGGGTAATTTTGATGCCTCATGGATCTAAGTATATTTTCAAGCTAGAAAAAGTGAAAAGAATGAAGGATTTCCAGGTCCCAAATGCAGCCACTAGATCATTATGGACACATGACTGAGGTTGAGATTCATTCAGGACATCCAGTGGCGATGACTTTCAGAGATTTTGAGGGAGTGTGGGAATAAATGGCAAGGTGGTGTGGGAGAGAGCACATCTAGATCTCCATATTCGGCCTCAACACTTCTTTCCCCTTTAAGTATTTGAAGATAAGCATGCTCTGGTCAGTTGTGATAAAATATCATAACAGAACTGATAGAAAGAGTTGTGGAATCCTCCAAAACAATGACGGGATATCGCTTCCTACTGCTTAACAGTTTGAGTTCATGTATTTCCCCTGGAAATCCATCACCTGGGATCTGGGTTCAGGAGAATTTTTTCTATTCCTGTAACAAAGGGTATCTCTTGGAAGGTGATTCATTGGTCTGACTCTGAGCAGTAGGGAATAGAGTTTGTCCAAATTGGATTAGGAAGGAATATTCTATTGGATTAGAGGGAGTCAACATTCCCTGAAATCCTACCTCTATCTATAGGGCAGCTAGGTGGTGCAGTGGATAGTGCACCAGAGCAGGAGTCAGAAGACTTGAGTTCAAATCTCACCTCAGACACTTGACATTCACTAGCTGTGGGACCTTGGGCAAGTCACTTAAGGCTAATTGCCTCATCCTGGGTCATCTCTAGTCATCCTGATGAATATCTGGTCACTGGATTCAAATGGCTCTGGAGGAGAAGTGAGGCTGGTGACCTGTACAGCCCTCTGTCACTTAAAACAAAGTCAAGTGCAAGTTATGTCATTATTTCTCTGATGGCATGCTCTTCTCCAGCAACGAAGGGTGAACACACGCTTCTTCTATCTATACTTAGGTAACACTGGACATGATATTTAATCTCCTGGGCCTCAGTTTCCATATCCATAAAATGAGAGGGTTGGATGAAGATGACTTATTTGATCTCTTCCAGCTTTAGGTCTATGACCTATATCTAGATCTATAATCTCTCTAGGTCTTAAGTTCTGTGACCACATTCAGATGGTCTCCTGATACAGCCTCATAAAGGCCAGGATCTTAGATATTATAAAAGCAAACTATTTGACCAAGATGGTAACACCCCTGCATTGGTATATACTCTAAACAATGAAATTACTGGAATAATTCAAAAGAGAGAGGGAAAAAAAAGAAATACTTATGTGAAGTGACTTTTTCTTGTGATCTATGGTCTCTTCAAGTACCTGCAAAGTAAAGAATTTCAGAAGAAAGGCACTACAAAACAGACCTCATATGGTGTCTTATAATGTATCCTTTGAACACAATTAGCTGTTGATAGTAATTCACAATGTTATTAACAATTGTGAATCACAGTACCATGCTTCCTTCACAATTAGATTTTACTTAAGCCAGAGACATTTCCTCTTCAGAATAATTCATTTCCTTAGTTATCTTCATAAAGATGTATTCTTCATAAAAGTATATACTTAACATATTTTATGTCAGCTCCTTAGTGCTATTTATTTTCCTAACCACAATTATTGCAGCTGATGTTCAACATCAAGTACCATTTTTGAGAGAATACTTTCAAGGATATTCAACATTTTTATACATTGATGCAAGTTAATATTCTAAGTATCAAGAAAAGGGAGTTATTGTAAAATTAAAATGATCAGAGGAAAGTTGTAAAATGTTTGCAGTACACTAAAAAAATTTCAAAATAAAAAAATGAAAAAAAAATCTAAAAGTGAGCCAGACCTATATTACCATTTAGGAGAGCCAAAATTGTATTCATTGACGTAAGGGGGAAAACTTAACAGCATTTTTTTTCATTGATAAAGGAAATGAAACCCGAGGATAAGAATCCAAGTTTGGGTAGCTTAATTTAGAAGGAATAATTAAATTATAAGTTTGAAATGGAAAATAAAATATATCACAGTTCGTTCTTTCCTAATAATAATAACAACAATGGGGAACAGCAACCTGACGAAAACCTAAATATAGAAAGATAATAAAAAGACTAAGGAAAGAAAGATTTGTAAGCTGAGGATGCAGGGAGAATAGGAAAATTGTGTGAGGAGAATGGGAAGAAAAACATAACAAAATAGCATAAAATGTCTATGTTAATATTCTACAAGAAGATGAAAACTAGTATTTGGAGCTGGATTTAATTTGGTGAAGTGCATCTCAAAAGCATTTGAAAATGCTATTCCTTAAGGGTGAATTTTCCATGAATTCCTTCCCATATGACTGAGCAGGAGGAAGAGTGAGGATAATGTGCTACAAGAAATTGAATTCTTTGGTTCCTGAGTCACTGGCCAGACACATCTTATACTGAGAGTTCTGGCAGAGGGTCCTAGTCCTGCTGACATCCACCAAGTGTCCTGTGAAGGGACAAATTGGATCAAATAAAAAACAATCACTGCTATCCCTCTTCCTCTTCCACAGGTGAAAAATAGTAAAAATTATAATAGAGATCAGAAAGAGAAAGAGATGGAGGCCAGGGAAATGATTAGCTAGGTGATGAGGGAGTCAGTCTGGACCTACTCCTTGAGTGTACCTGGGAGCTATAGGTAGGGCTCAGAGAGGCCATCCACCAAGAATATATTCAATACTCATTGCCTTTCACCAGCACCAGGAGCCTGTGCTTGATGGCATCTCTACCACTGATGGGCCTCCTTGTTCACACTTCCCCACTGTGAGCCCACAAAATGAAGAGTCCTGGGTCTGTGGTCTTGAGAAGCTGGTAGGAAAGTCAGGAATTCTGTCCCCAGTCCCTATTCACAGCCACAAACTTAACCACTAAAGTAACCTGGCTCTGCAGCTCTGAGCACCAAGTGATGAAGGGAGAGTTATCATTTTTATCCAGGACTACAACCTGCACGGAAGCCTGGTTGCTCAGAAATGGGAAACCATCATCAGCTGCCCTCATCAGTGAACTGGAAAACTTGAATAAGCTTCACAATCCAACGATCTCAGAGCATAGAGATGGCCATTGTCTGAGTTGATGGAGATGTAAGAGCGGGGGGTCTCCAGTCTTGGGAGGTAGCAGGGAGTAGGTGACTAGCACTGATTCCTGAGTTTCTGTCACTGGCAGTGACATTGCTAATGTGGAGGGGAGGTCTGTTGTTCTCCTGGAGGTACAGTTTGTAGACTCTCTGAGAAAATACGGAAGGGTTATCATTGACATCATAGATGGACACTGTGATATTGTGCTCAGATTTGGAGCCTCTGAGACCCCAAATCTGTGATGGTAATAATGATGTTATATTCAACCCTGCTCTCTGTCCAGTATTCCCTTCCCTCTTTTACTAATGTATACAAGTTCTCAGTGAAAAGTTTCAGAGTAAAGGGAAGATCACCCTGGATGGAGCAAAGCATACTTCCATTTCCCCCGGAGTCCAGATCTGAAACACTGAAAACAGCAACTACAGACTCCAGAGACTTTTCTGGGACAGGGCAGGTAAGTGAGGACATGGTCAGCTCAGGGGGATTGTCCTTCAGATCCATCATTTCAGCAATTACAGTACCTTCTTCCATCTGTGGCCTGAATATTACAGTGTAAGACTGAGTTGATTTCGTATCCACTTTCTCCCTTAGAGTTGCCCTGAGTTCTCCTTAAGTTGAAAAGTTTTACAAATGTTTTCAGAGGAATGTAAATATGTTTAGGATATTTCTGCACTATTTCCTGTGTTTAAATCTGTGGTTCCGGCTGTTACAGCCTTGGATTCAACATGACTGTTCTTAGGGATCTAAATCTCCTACTGAGACAGAGCAAATACACGTGCATTGACGTCAGACCCCGATCCAAAGTTTTATCTTTACAAGCTCTGAGTATTTCTTTCCCCTTCCGCTGCTTCAAATTTATACGTGGAAATGGAAGTTGGAACTGATCGTATGATTTTGGAGACTGTTGTTTCCTGTATCTAAATCTTGTTCACTTTGCAGTAGGAACGATATCCCAGGACAGGTCCTCTCAGGAACTTTCAAGATCACCTAGGAACACTGGTGAGTGATCACTAATAACTTTTACCATCAACTCAGCCCAAGCAATCTGAAAGAGATTTTTCAGTAAGATCTGGAAAGGCAACAGACACAGTTCTGCTGGGCCCATACAGCTACTCCCGGTCCATTTTCTCTCTCAGGAGATCTCTTGTTTGATGGACTAGCTGCAAATATTCTTTGCTCCCTTTGAAAGAGCCTCAGTCCCTGCTTTTAGACTTGTCTTACCTCCGACTCCAGGGCCTTTGTCACATTGGCTACAAAAGCGCTCACCTTTACTATCACCATTTTCCCTAACAGTAACTTCTTCCATTCTGAGCCTGTCTCAGAAACACAAAGCAAAATAGGATGAACTTGTCTTAGTTGGAAAACTGAAGAACTTTTTGTATCCATTGTTTATCAAATGACCTCAGGCAAGAAATAATATCCAACTAAGCTTCAGTCTCAGTAGTTTAATCTTTTGATGCGTTAGCTGAAATCTCGGAATAGGAGAGCACACGAAGCCTTCCCACACCCTTTCCAGATTTGTGTTAATGAAACTTTTTTTCTCTTTCCTCAGCATCTGACATCCAGTCTTTTTGTTTGTGGTCATCAATAAATGTAGTACCTTTCCTTCTTTTCAGTGTGTAGAGCCAACTCGTGTCTTCTGTTCCTTCTTTCCGTTAGAAAATTATGGCCACATTTGATAATACTATGAATGTTCTCAGGACAGCATCGTGGTAGTGAATAGCGAGCCAGACCTGGATTTAGGAAGACTCCTCTTCCTGAGTTCAAATCCAATCTCAGATAATTTGTTATCAGTGTGACCCTGGGCAAGTTACTTGACCTTGTTTACCTCAGTTTTCTCATCTGTAAAAATGAGTTGGAGAAGGAAATGGCAACCCATTTCTGCCAAGAAAACCCCAAATGGGGTCATGAGAAGTCATACACGACTATAAGTATTTAGTATGTGATAGTAAGCATTGAATTAATAAGACATTGAATAATAATAGCCTATATTGATATAGCCTTTTAAGGTTTACTGTTTATAAAGTTTTACGCTATCTCACCTGATTCTACTTGTGAATTTTTAAGGATGAGAAAAATTATGGTTGAAGAGATTAAGTAATTTTCATAACCAATCCACATATATCAAATCCAGTAAACTTGTACTAGGCTACACAAAACTTGTATTTCAAAGAATTTGTATTTTCATCTCTAAAACTGAAATGAAATGTTCATTCATCCTGGAACTTTGCCCTACACTTTCTAGATGATAATTATTTTTCAGATGATAGGAGGTGGGGATGGGAGTGGGGAAAAGTTCATAAATGCAGAAGAGCAAATAATACATCTCCCTATACCGAAAAGACCAGGTAATTTGAAGTCAGAAGATCTGGGTTAAAATCCTGACTGTGTTAGCATTTGTGTTTTCTTAAGCAAGTCACAGCACTTCTGGAGCCTCATTTTCTACATGTAGAAAAGGAGGAGGTTGATTTAGGTCAGGGGTTCTTAACTTTTTTATATGGATCCCTTGAGTAGTCTGAGGTCAGTCAGTTTCTGGATCTGTCCTCAGAATAATGCCTTTAAATGCACAAAATAAAATAAGTCAGATTGCAAAGGAAATGAACTATACTGAAATACAGTTGTAATTTTTTTAAACTTACGGATCTCAGGTTAAAAACTCCTAGTGTGGATCTCTAATGTTCCACATCTAAAACCACTAAAAACATGATTCTGCAAACCATGTAGGGCTGCCAAGTCATTGAAACAGCTACTGGGTACAGGTCAAATGAGAGTCAAGACTTCATTGCCTTAGCAAAGGCCATGTCCTAATATCAGAAGGATCACCTGGCTGATCTATAAAAAGGTTACAAGATAGGGCAGCAGTGAAAGCAAAGGCCCTGGTGGGATAAAAACTCATATGTACTTTTGTCTGCTTTGTTGGGTTTCCATCAGCTAAAGTTTTCCTTCGAGTTCATGTTGGTGAGACTAATTCATGAGTTGTTTGAGCTGTCCTTTTCTATTTTCTTCAACTGGATCATTTTTGGTGAAGTAAAGTTCTGCACAATTGGAACTCTGGAAGAACTTTGTGAAGTAAATTCTTCATCCTATTTTCCTTTTATGTGAGTTGGTTTCTTTCCCTTGAAACACACCAGACTGAATCTGGATTGAGGAATCCCTATGTCATTTGTATTTTCTAAGAAATTATGAATCACTCGGCAAGTTACCTGTTGGTCAAGAGGGAAACAGGAGGGAAGAGATAGAAGTGACCAGAATTGACTAAATAAGGAGGGGTGGTAGCTTGGATGACTCATTGCTTTCAAACTTTGCTCCATCAGTTTCCTTCTGAAAACAAGTCTACAAGGTTACCTCTCTCCAAATTTGTTGTGCTGGGGAAGAAGATTTTCTGGGATGAGAAGTGAAGATTTAGAACCTTCATATCAGTCCCTGAATCATAAAGAGAGTCTCTGATTGGGAACATCCTCAATTTACAACAAATTAAGTTAACAATCAACGGAATCTGTGCTTTTCTAAAATAGTCACAGGAAAACCAAAAGAACAGATTTCAGTTCCTAAAGAATTGGCTAATGTTGACCACTCGAGAATGTTTTAGCTTTGGGAACTCTCCTTAACCCATCCTCATATTCCGTGTTTGCTTTTAATATACACATGTGGCTACCACTTGAGACAGTTGAATTTTTCTAAAGAGTAACTAATGTCATCAAACTTAAAATATCCTTCATTCTTGAGGAAAGTGTCTGTGATTGGTCATTATCTTATACTTTTTATCCAAAAAATGTATCTTTTGTAAAAAATTTGTAAATATTTCTTAACAAATTTTTCATAGATTCGTATCACATCATAACTGAAAGGAACCTTAGAAGTCATTTAAGATCATACACTTAAAATTAAAAGAGACCTTAAAGGGTAACTAGTTTAACCTCTTCCTTTGAAGATGAGGAAACTGAGGCCCAAGAGCCTAAGTGATTCTTCCAAATTCATAAAGGTAGAAAGCGACAAATTGAGGATTCCAGTCCACGTTATATGCTTCCAAACTAAGAGTTCTTGACTTAATCAATCTACTTCCACTTGTCCATCCCTTACCTAAAGCATAAGTACCTCTACAACTTTCCCAATAAATTGACATAAAGCCTCAAGTTGGAAATCTCCAGTTTGGGGTAATAATTATCTCCTAAAGAAGTCCATTACATTTTAACACCTCTAATAGTTACGTCATTCCTCTATAGATATGCAGAAAAATGATTTGAATATCTAGTTCTTGAAAGAAGAAGATGCAGAGGCTATAAAAAAAACAGCATGAAGTGTTCCAAATTCCTACTAACCAAAGCAATACAATGTAAAACAACTCTGAGATATCATCTTATATCCATTACGTTGGCAACGATACAATGATAGACACAAAACGATAATATCAAAAGCTAGTGGAGCTGTAGGAAAACAGGCACAGGTCCTTCTTTGCTATAAGAATTGTATGAATTGAAACAAACAAACAAATAAATGAATGAATGAATAAATAAATAAATGAATAAATAAATAAATAAAAATTGAAAAAATACTTTGAAAAGCAAATATCACACAATAATAGCTACAAAACTCATTCTTTCAACCACTGACCCCACTCTGACCCAAATACCAAGCATGTTACTGACTGGAACAAAGGCTCAATGGGAAAAAAAAATATTCCTAGCAACACCGTTTCTAATAGACAAAAACAAAACAAAACAAACTGGAAACAACAGACCCAACAATTCTGGAATGATGATCAATTGTGACATAGGTATTTATTGAAATATATTATAATGCCAAAAGAAAAGGTAATATGAAGAATACAAATAAATATGGAAAAATGTAGATGAAACAGTGTAAACTATAAAAAGAACACCCCAAACAACAATTACACACTGTATATGTACCTGATGAATATGATAATATGACAGTATCAACATAAAAAAATATATAGAAGGAAAAGTTATTTAGAAGGGGACTCAGAAGCAAACACAAAAATTTTTATTTTTTTAAAAAAATTTAACATAAGTTTTCTTTCATTTTTTTGAATCATGAAAATTTTCCGTTTTATGTATAGTTTCAAAATTTATTTTTATTTGAGTATTTGCTTTGGTGCTGGCAACTGACACAATTATTCAATTCTTCTATCCCTTACTATTCAGAAGGCCATGAAAAGTCATGAGGAAAAATTTATTTTAAAAAATCAAAGCTTTATACTACATTCTACTTTACAAGTCGAATGCTACTTTACAATCTAAGCCCCACGTTTTTCCTGGTCATGTTGGTCTTATAATAAAGAGTATTAGTTCTTGTCATTAATTCATAAATGCTACTGAGTTATCAGGAGATCAAATGGGTGTGCTGTCTTCTGAGAGATGTATTGAATTTCCCCGAATTTTGACACATTAGCTCTTTGGACAACTTGTCATATAGAGTGCTTTTGTTAATTCCCTTCATTAAGGAAGATAATTAGAGACAGCTAGGTGGTACAGTTCATAGAGTTCTATACCTGGAGACAGAACAGACCTGAGTTCAAATCTGACTATAGACATCTAATAGATGTGTGACCCTGGGTCAGTCACTTGAACGCTGCCTCAATTTCCTCATCTGTAAAATATGGATAATAATAGCACAGTAGATTCAATGGTAATTGTAAAATGAAGTGAAATTCATAAGGAATTATATACACATATGTATATAATATACATATACATACTTAAACACACATATATATTATCATTTTTAGTAAGGACCACTCCTTTTAAAATTTATCAATTCTTTAATGCAGATGTTATTTTTATTATATTTTCCAACCATTGTTATTTCGGAATTCAAATTTAGGTTCATTTATGTGAGTTACTTTCAACAATGTTAAATACAATTTCCCAATGACTATAAAGAAACAGAAGTTATACTAAATTATAATTAGCACAATCATAAAGTAACTTGTACTCCTATTTTTTATAAAGATGTGTGTGTGTGTGTGTGTGTGTGTGTGTAAGAGAGAGACAGAGAGAGAGAATAGTGGTATATCCCCAGAAATCCATCCATGATATCTGCATATATGCTGCAGAAGAGTCAGAGTTGTCCTCACTGAGATGCCAAGGATAAAGTCAGGCAAGATTCATTGGGCTCCTTCACCCAAATGGTGGAAGAGAAACATGTAGATAGGTTCATCAGTCATTTGGTGGTGTGTTTTGTTTTTTTTTAATGGGAGCCCTGACATGAAAGAAGTTGTTTTTGTTAAAAAAAAAAAAAAAAAAAAAAAAAACAGCCTTTGTATTCATCCTTGCTTGACCTACTCATGATATCTAGTACTGACATAGCATAGGCAATAAATGCTTGCTGATTTGTGGATTGCTGATTACCGTATTTAAATATATCTGAGCAGTGAAATTTTGTAAAAGATTTCAATGGACTCTATTTACTTCATAAACATCTCTGGGGTGCAAAAGTGCTTCCTCCTATTTCGCAGTCATTCTGTAGTCTAGAAAGAGATGCATGGGCTACGGTTATGTAGAGATAGTTTCATTTCTCATAACCAAAGGCTGAGATATGAGTGGCAGTGAGGCAGAAGCCCATGTACCCTCACATCATTTTGTGAGTGTTCCACCCAAAGTTTGTATGCTATCAACAATCATTAGTGAGATTAAAGTTAAGCGTGTTTACATTTCTTGAGACAAAGAAAGGGACTAATGCATTTTTCAAAAACATTTTCTAATAAGTGATACAGATTAAGAGAGCTAATGTAGTTTATGGCAGAGAAAAAGTTTTAGTATCCTAACTAAGTTTGTGAATTCAATTGCATCAAAACATCTAATTTTGAAATGAGAATGCAAAAATAAAGAAGCTCACACATTCCTAGAAACTGATTTGGAACTAGTATTACCTGGACAATAGTCAAATACAGAAAAGAAAACAAAAAATAAAAATGAGAGAAAGAGTAGCAGGGGAAAGGAGAACATGGAAAATTATAACACATGTTTTTAAAATAAACTTCTCTCCCATAGGAAGATAGAAAATAAAAGGGTAGAAATAATTACAAAACATAATGGCAACACATTGCAAAATATTTCTATCCCTAATTGAAGTCCCAGCTATTCTTGAATGATGGGTTTTCTTCTAAATCCCTCCTATTATCCTGAGGAGGGGTCCTGGGGATAATGGGCTTCAGGAATTTGAATTCACTGGTCCCTGAACCACTGGTCAGACACACTTCATATCGGTAATTCTGGGACAAAGTTCCTGTTCCATTGACATCCACCAAACAGCCTGGAAAAGGACCATTTGGATCAAATCTGCTGCCATCACTAGCATCCCTATTCCTCTTCCACAGACGAATAGTGATGAACATAATAACAGAGAACAGGAAAAGACAGGAGACAGAGGCCAAGGAAATGACTAGGTAGGCGGTAAGGGAGTCAGTCTGCACCTCCTCCTTAGTTGCATCTGGGAGCTGAACGTAGGGCTCAGAGAAGCCATCCACCAGGAGCACATTCAGTGTGGCCATTGTGGACAGAGATGGCTGCCCATTGTCCTTCACCAGCACCAGAAGCTTCTGCTTGATAGTATCTCTGTCACTGATGGGTCGTGCTGTGCGAACTTCACCATTGTGGGCAAATAAAGTAAAGAGTCCTGGGTCTGTGGCTTTGACAAGCTGGTAGGAAAGCCAGGAATTCTGTCCCCAGTCCCTATCCACAGCCACCACCTTGGTCACCAGGTAACCTGGCTCTGCAGCTCTGGGCACCAGGTCATTGCAGGGAGCTGTGCCATTCTGCAGGGGGTACAGCACAAAGGGAGAGTTATCATTCTCATCTTCTACCAAAACCTGAACCACAGCCTGGCTGCTTAGTGATGGAGAGCCACCATCAACTGCCCTCACACTGAACTGGAAAGCTTGGATGGCTTCATAATCCAGGGATCTCAGAGCATAGAGGTGGCCATTGTCTGAGTTGATGGAGATATAAGAGAAGAGGGGCAGGTCTCCAGACTCTAGAGGCAGCAGAGAGTAGGTGACTTGGGCATTGATTCCTGAGTCCCTGTCACTGGCACTGATACTACCAATGTGGAGGGCAGGACTGTTGTTCTCCTGGAGGTACAGTTTGTAGGCTCTCTGAGAGAACACAGGAGGGTTATCATTGACATCGGAGATGAAGACCGTGATATTGTGCTCAGATGTGAGCCTTGGAGATCCCAAATCCGAGACAGTTATAATGATGTTGTACTCAGCCCTGCTCTCTCTGTCCAGTGTTCCTTCTGTTACCAATGTATAGAAGTTCTCCAGAGAAGGTTTCAGGGCAAATGGAAGATCATTCTGGATGGAGCAAACCACCCTTCCATTTTCCCCTGAGTCTAGATCAGAAACCCTGAAAACAGCTACCACAGTCTCAGGGGAATTCTCTGGGATGGGGTTGGTAAGTGAGGACATGGTCAATTTGGGCAGATTGTCATTCAGATCTATCACATGGATTAGGACTGTGCATTTTCCAGAAAGGCCCCCACCATCTGTGGCTTCAATATCAATTTCATAATATTGAGTTGTTTCAAAATCCACTGTTTTTCTTAGTGACATTTCACCTGATGATCGATCAATTTTAAAAGTTTTACGAATGTCTTCAGAAGCATCGGAAAATGTGTAAAATATCTCTCCGTTATTTCCTGTATCTAAATCTGTAGCATGCACCTCCACAACCAGGAAGCCTGGGGGGCTATTTTCGGGAATTCTCACCTCATAATTCTGTCTCTCAAATTCAGGGGTATTATCGTTGACATCCACTACGAGAACTCGAATCTGAACAGTCCCAGACCTGGGTGGGAACCCACCATCCAAGGCAGTGAGAGTTAATCGGATCTCAGGCAGTTCCTCTCGATCAAGAGCTTTGCTCAACACCAGTTCTGGGTACTTCCTGCCGTCATTGCGTGCACGTATTTGAACTTGGAAATGGGAATTAGGGCTGATGGTGTAGTTTTGGAGACTGTTGATCCCAACATCCAAATCCTGTGCACCGTCCAAACGGATTATCTTTCCAGGAGGACTGCTCTCGAGGATTTTCAGGAGCATCTCATTGTCCAGGAACACAGGCGAATGGTCATTTATGTCTAGTACTAGCAACTCAGCCAGAAAAATTTGAAATGGGTTTTCTAGTAATATCTGGAAAGGTAATACGCAAGAATCGGCAGGCCCACACAATTCCTCCCGATCCAGTTTCTCTTTTATGAGTAGATCCCAGGTTTCACGATTGATCTGTAAATACTGTTTGTCTCCTTTAAAAGCGACCCGGGCGCCCCTATTAGATAGCTCTCCCATTTCTAGTCGCAGGACCTTAACCACATTGCCTACAAAAGAGCCGCTTTCCATTTCCTCTGCCACAGAAAACCTCCCGGGCACCGAACCCGCCTTAGACATGCACAGCAAAACAAAGAAAAGCACGACTTGCCTTAGTCTCGGAATTGCGTTCTTGTCTGCTTCCATGCTGAAACCTTTAACAATATTCTTGGTTTATCTGATTCCACACCTCTGGACACTACAGTAGGTTGTAGGCAAATAACCCCTGGGGGGGGGGGGGGGGGGGGCCTGCTCTCCACCAGCTCCTGCTAACAGAGCTCTCTTTTTTCTGACCAGTTAGTGCCTGTGTGAGTCATAGAGGAATGGAGGATGCAGGGTTTGCTTTTTTTTTATTTTGTTTTCCAGATCAGTTTTTCTCCTTCTTATCCTGCAGCGCCACCATGCGTCCTGATGGAGAATTTTACTTTCTCAATCCAGTTTTCAATAGCATAAAGATTTCTGTCTCGGGCAGATAATACTTAATGTGTTGTTTTCGAAGGGAGATATTGAACTCTGGTTGTAGTTAAAAGGGCATGTCATTTGATTTTTCTATGAGAACCACATGCCAACCAACCAACATCACACATACGCACCAATTGTTATAGAGAGATATATGTAACTGTAGTGGACTTGGAACACCTGTGCTTTTACAACATATAAATCTCAGTGAGAACAATTTCAAAATTAGAGAAGATTATTATTAAGTAGAAAGTAAAATTTACAATTAATATAAAGGATAATATGTTTCCTTTCAGTCTTCTCAGAATGAGAGGCATTTTTCTTTTCTTGGTTTTGGTCACATTGATGTAATAACAAGGAATGTCAAGAATCTCTATTCTGAAAAACTCAATGCAACAATCAGAGGATACTGAGATGGTTCTGAAAGATTCTTAAAATGATTATTTTATCTTTACCACACTTCTCCATGTCTTTTACAGTATTTCATGTAGCTTTTCCATTTGACTGCAAGCCTAAGTGTAATCCACCTGTCAAAAATTATTTTGCATTCTTTAGTTGCATGGAATGGAGAGTCATTGCACTTTTCACTTGTCTAATCACATGTTTTCCCAAAAATATTGTTATTGGTGACACAATTTAAGGGAAACATTGCAAAACTGGTGCTTATCTCATGGCTGTATTAGGAAAAACTGTATTAGGAAGAAATGAGAAAAGAGAAGATGACTTTTGGTATGAGTATGGGGGAAAGGGACAATACATTCTTTAGATATTTGAAGGCCTATCAAATAGAAAAGCGATCAGATTTTTGTGTTGATTCCAGAGACAGAACTAGGACCATTGGGTAGAATATACAAGGAGATATATTTAGGTGAAATTGAAGAATTTTCGAAAATTAAAATAATTTAAAATGGAATAAGTTGCAATGTGAGGTAGTAAATTCTTCATTATTGGAAGTATTCAAGTAAAGATTGTATGAAAACCTGGAAAGGGTGTAGGAGAGGGAATATCTTCATAATTTGGAGTGTTGAACTAGATAATTTTCTCTGTTTCCTTGAAAATACAACATTGCCGGATATCTCTGACGCATTTGGTTCCAGCTGGTCATGTTGTTTGGAAATATTTAATATCATATTGAAATATTTAATATCATATTGAAATCTTGAAATCTGTTTCTTGAATAGGAAAGCATTATCATCTTGGCTTCAAAAATACATTAGCTGAAATAGGGAAACACAGAAGATGCCAAAGAAGAGAAGGTAGAATGGAAAGATTGATGACTTGGTATTAGAATATTGAGGTTCAGTCTGGGCTCTGTTTCTAATGAACTTCAAAATTTTGAGTAAGTTATTTAGCTTCTCTTTACCTGTTTTCTCATTTGTAACATGAAAGAATTGGATCTCTATCATTCTTTCCAACTCTAATATTTTACAACTATTTTATTTCTAAGGAGAAAGGAAAGAAAAAGAAGATAAATGTTCATAAACAATTTACTCCATCAGTAAGTAAATTATCTGTAACAGAATTTGTAACACAAATGGGGTGGGAGAACACTAGATTGGGAACATGAAGAAATTATTACTCTAGAATTAGAATTAGGGTTTTCCTCCCTATCCCAGCACCGCAGCTTTTGAGTTTCAAGACATGAATTCACTGCTTTCCAATTGAGTAGTCAGACATACTTTATGCTGGTACTACAGGTCTTACTCCCAATTTGAATGCCATCCAGAGGGCCAGGAAGAGTTCATTTAGCTGATGTAGCTCAAGTCCACAATGCGTTTCTTTTTCTTTCATTGGTGAAGAAGGATGAATATAACATAACTGGTAGAAGTGCAGAGAAATGACAAGTAGAAGATGCAGGTAGAAAATGAGGTTGTCCTATTGGTCTTAGAATTTCTTACTTGGGCCTTTAGGATATCTTATGGAGAATCATAATGGTTATATCTGATGTGCTTTTGCTCTCTTTGTCCATTATTCCCTGGATTACCAAGTATCAGTAGTAATTCTCCACAGGAGGTTTCAGGGCAAACTTCTTTTATTCACAGTGGCAAACCATTTTTCCTTTCTCCCCTGGGTAAATTCTCCCTAAATAGGGGTAGCAATATGAACTACAGCAGTGATTTCATTAGTATATGGAACTTTCCTGGGAGGAAAATCCCTCAATTAATGCAGGTTACCAACATTGCCGCAACTAAGTCTTAGAGAATTGCCTAGAACACTAGGGTGGTGATATCTTGCCCAGTGTCACACCCAGTTATGTAACTTGAACCCAGATCTTCCCATCTCTGAGGCTACAACTATTTTTCCTTCCTGCTATAAATTTGGAATACAGTTTTTAAATAGCCCCTGGCTAGCTTCTGAGATGCTAAATGATCCCCGGGTCAGCCAAAGGAGATAATCCTTAAACAAAATCCTTAAATGGAAAGAGATCCTATAACTAGTCTAAAGGTTCCGCTGGGCTTCATATTTACAATTAAATGGACTTGCTTCATAGATCCAGCGCACTTGGAGAGAAGATCGCCAGATATTGAATTGTTTTCAAAAAGTTCTGCTAGCTTCACGGAGAGAGTAGTAAATAGGTAATTTATTTCTCCATGATTTTTGTCCATTCTCATTAAGTTCCACAGATTCGATGAGGACTTTGGAAGCTGTGGACCTGGGTGCAGAGATGCGGTTTGTCGGTATTTAAAACTAATTCGACGTAAATTCTGTCTTCTGCTCTAGCTCCAATCTTATTGTGAAAATATAAGTTGGGGTCTGAGCAGCTATTTTGGGATACTGTTGCTTCTTCGTCTACGCTCAGGGCAGTTTCCAGCTGTCACGCAGTCCAAAGGACGGTGCTTTCACGGACGTTCAGGGGTAGTCTTTAAGTCCAGGAATACGGGCATTTGTGTTTCAGTCTGGGTGAAGTGCAAAGAGTTTTCCAGTAAGATACTGAAAGGCAAGTACACAGAGCTTGGAAAGACAGCTTAGCTCCTCCCAGTCCAATTTCTCCTTTTAAAAGCACTCCCTGGTCTCACAGTTAAGCTGCAGATACATTTTGTTATGTTTGCTTTGAGAGAACCCAGTTCCCCAGGCTGACAGCTACTCCACCTCCAGTCCCAGGGCCTTTGCCACATTCGCCACCAACGAGCCTCCCTAAGCTCCAACCCACATCGCCCACGCACAGCAAATTAACCAGAAGCGTATTTTCCTTACCCGCCGAGGTGTGTCTAGCATAACCTTCATCGTGCCTATCTGGGTGCGTCCTTCAGCTTAAAAACATTCTCAGTTATTCAGTGAGAAAGCTCCCGTCTTTCCGGAAACACAATTGTTTTTCCGTGTGAGGGAAGCTGAGAGAGGCGGAGCCCTTGGTTCTTCTTAGCCTACAGTGCCACCAGGCGTCGGAATACTCAATTTAATATTTTCCCACGAAAGGCGCTTTTTAAAGAGGTACACAATATATGCGCCAAAGACTTTCCAGGTGATTTAAATTTTATGTGTTGGTTTTGCCACCTATTTAGTTCTTATGAACATGACAATTGCTAATGTACCTCTTCTGGCCAGTCATGCTCTTTCTGGAGTTATGCCCAGAGTTTCAACTTATTTTCTCTATGTGGAGGAGACTGAATCTGTATTTCCTTAATTAATATATTATTGCATCAAATAGCCATCCAACAACAAATATGTGTATGCATATGCATACACACAAGGCAAAACAAAAAAATATTGTAAATAAATGCTTAACCATAAATATGGGTAACTGGCAGTTTATGTTAAAAGTGTGTCACTGTTGGTGGAGCTTTGAATTGACTCAACTATGTGGAAGCAATTTGAAATTAGGCTTTTTAAAAAAAGTGACCAAATTGTCCACACTCTTTGTCACAGAGATCCCACAATTAGGTATATATAATATATACCAAGGATGTCAAAGACAGACAGGTCTCATGTACATCAAAATATTCATAGCAGCTCTTTGGTAGTAGCAAAGAAATAGATACAAAGTCAACATACATGGATTGGGGGATGGCTAAATAAGTAGTGGTAGATGGGTGAAAATGGATGTTATTGTGAAGTTAGACATGATGAATATGAAGTTCAGAAAATCAGGGGGAGATTTATATGAACTGATTCAAAGTGAAGTAAGTAAAGCAAGGAAAATAATAAACAAATAACAAAATAAATAAATAACAAAAATAAAAATCATGCTGTTATAATGACCAAACTTGACTCCAGAGAAGAAATCCATCAATCAATCAAATATAAATTATTAAGTGTTTATGTCACAGACACTGCGATTGCTGCTTCGGTTGTCAAAAAAAAAGTGACAAGTTCTCTGCTCTCAATGATTTCTATTAAGTGAGGCAAGATGAACACACACACATATATGTATACACATATGCAATATATTTACAAAATAAATACAAGATCGTTGGCAGTGGTTGTGGGACTACAATAGGAACTGTGGGGAGCAGGAAAAGGCAACAGTTGACCTATCTCCACGGAAACTAGGAATTCACCTAAGAGCTGGAGGTTAAGAAAAATCTCCTAGACACAGAGGACAGTTGGAAACAGTGCCAAAACAAAACTCAACACAGTTTACCTGAAATGTAGAGTGCATGAAGAAATGTGTAATAAAGCTAGAAAGGTAAACTGGAGTCAGATTGCGAAAACGTGATAAAATGTACTTTCTTCTCCACTTCAAACAGATAGAGGGTGTGAAATACTACATATATAATAGTGATCATTCCATGAAGCATGTTAGGGGAATAGACCTGTATCTTGAGCACTTCTAATGACCTATGTTATCTGACTAGGTTACTTCTCATGAAACACTGAGAACAAGATTTGGTACCTTCAAATAAAATGTGAAAAGCATCATGGTAAGGTGGAAATGGCACTAGATTTGGGATCAGGAAGACCTAAATTTTAATCCCATCTCAAACATATTACTAGCTTGGCAAGTCACTTAATCTGTCCCTCAGTTTTCTCATCTGTAAAATGGGGAGTGGTGTTAAACTCAATGGCCAAAGGACCTATTCGATCTCAAAATCTATGAGCCTATGTGCTTTGGCCACTCAATAAAATTGTAAATGCAAGCAGAAGCTTCTAGTTGTTCCCCAAGTGTCAAACTACTCCTGGAAGATCCATGGAATGACCATTGTTTCACAATACCACCAGACTCCACTTATTAGTTTCGGTGAAATGCTTTTCTCACTTTTTCTTCTTGTTCTTTGTTCTAATGGATGACTTTAGTTTGAGGAAGGAGAAGGAATATTTTGGGGGGGAAAGGTAATTTTGAAAATATGTCAATAAAATTTTTTTTAATGTAACTACCTTTTGATTTTCTTGCCTGTTCTGTTTATGTCCTTTTGTGAACTTCTTTTCTATGTTTGTGTTTTAATGTTCTTACTGTTTCTTATATTCATGTTGTGGTCAGTGTATATTTGATTCTTTTTGTTATGTTCCACATAACTATATATAAATCATATTCTTTGTATTCTTCATGTCTAAAAGTTTTATGGTACAATAATATTTCATTAACTTTCATATACCAGATTTTGTTTAACTATTCCACCTTTATTGGATTTTTGCTATTATGCATGGTGTTGCTAGAAGTATTTTTGTAAACATACGTAAAGTAGAGTAATGGCAGGGGTATCAATGGGTTAAAAAGTATAAATAATTGCTTAACTTTTCATATAATGAAATATTCTTTCTCAAAAGGTTATTTATACTAATCACACATCAACAACTGACACATGCATAATTGAGGGACAGTCTAGAAAATTACCCTAGCCCACTTGGAGTAATAGCCCTGTTATGTCTTATCAGGTAAGAAAGCATCTTGATATTCACCAGGTATAAACATGGTCTAAACACTTCATTAGATAAAATAGGAAATGTGTTTGGAATGGATGAAGAGCTTAATCATGTCTTCTGAAATGTGCACAAAGCCATTTGTTGCCATTGTTTTTGTCCTTAGTTCTCAAAGAGGACCATGACATAAAGATGATGACATGACTTGCAGTTGACTTTGATTTGAGTGAGGGAGGGCTGTTCAAGGTCACTAACTTCACTTTCTTCTCGAGTCACAAAAAGCCAGAAAGCTAGTTGGAAGAAGAAAGTCAACTGCCTAACACTAGGGAGGTGAAAGTATTTGAGCTACACTGCCTGAGAAACCCACCTTCCCATCAGAGGCCCTGGAGCATCTGAAGGCAGTAAGACAAGGACAGGCTGAGTAAGGCTGAGGAAGATAGTTTCAGGATCCTACAAAGAATCAAACAAAGAAGCTCTATCACAGCTAAGAGGGAAATTCTTGTGCACTACATAAAGGTGAGAAAAGGACCACTGGCAACTAGCAAATGGAAGTTATGTCAGTCTTTCTATAATGAACTATTTTCCCCTCTAGGTCTAAGCACACTTTTCCCTAGACTCAATGTGTAAGTGTTAAAGAGTATATCACAGGGAAAAAGTTTGAGCCAACTCCTTCTTACTGTATCATCTCAGTGAGTACCCCTTTCTAAGATTAATTAAGTCTGGCTGACTAATTTATATTCACCAATAAATATGTGGAGAAGCATGTCAATGAACAAGGAATGTCAACCCACGCACGTATGATAAAACGATCTCAAGAATGAAATTCTGAAAGCTACTGGGATTTCCTTTTGCCCAACCCTACTTCAAGCAATCCAGGGGGAAAGGGTTATACTTTAAGCAACGTGAGAAATAGGCATTTGGAATACTCAGAGAGCAATTGAAAAACATATTTTTTGCATGTGACCAATCTGGGAATTTATTTTGTTTGGAGGAATGGAGAGGAAAGGACATTTGTTAAACAAATGATGTTCTAAGTGCTTTACAGACATCTTATTTACTCCTCACAACAATCCTGGAAACAAGGTCTATTATTACCCTCATTCTACAGTTAAAGAACCTGAGGCACATAGAGGACAACTGACTTGTCCAAGGTCACACAACTAGTAAGTGTCTACAGTTGGATTTGAACACGTCTTCATTACTCCAGTCCTAGCACTGTGTCATCAGCTGTAAACTTTGTTACATGGTTTTTTGGGGGGGGGTCTTTATTTTTTAAATGGGAGGGTGTGAGGACAGAAAAGAAAGAAAATAGTTTAAAATAATTTGAAACAAAACAAAACAAATTTTTTTGAAGCCTTAGTTATAATACCCCAAACCACGACCCTCTTCCCTGAGAGTAATGGATGGAACTGAGACTCTCCTCACGGGAGCCCATTCTGGTCCCTTCCTCCCACACAAATTGTTACAATTCTAACTCCATAATAACAACAAGCAATGACTGAAAAGGAAAGAATGAATTTTCTACAAGGACTTCTTTTAAGAAGTGAAACAAAGGAAAACAATGAAAGAAAAGCTCTTGAGCAAAGAATTAGAAGGAGAACCAGTAGCTTAGAAGAAATGGAATGCCTGAAAACTAGAATATATAAAAGAATAGGCCAAACAAAAATCAATGATTTCATGAGATAGCATAAAATTTTAGAAATGAATAAAAAGACTGAAAATAGTAGAAATGTAATAGAGTATAATATAAACAGAAAATATGTAAGAAAAAGAAAAATGTAAACTATCTGATATCAAAACCAACTGACCTGGTTAAAGGGGACACACACACACACAAACACACATGTGTGAGTCTGGGTGTGTGTATAAAAATTTAAATCTGGGATACTATATTTCAAGAAATCATTAGCCCAGTTCTATTAGAATCAGAGAAAAAGTAAAGAATCTGTGATTAATTCCTGAAATAAATCTCCAAAAAAAAGTTCCACTGATGACATAGCCAAAATCCAGAGTGCCCACATCAAAGGAAAAAAAACTACAAACATCTAGAAAGAGAGAACTAAAGGACTTGTAGTACGTATTGCACAAAATCTGCCAACTTCTCCTAAAAATTGGAAAATATCTTTGAATATCCTATTCCAAAAGAAAAAGAATACAGGCTTAAAGCAAAGAATAACTTCCTGCAAAGCTGAGTACAATACTACAAGAAAAAAAAAGGCTCTGTGATGAAATAGACGACTTTCCAACATTTGTGATGAAAAGACCAGAACTGACTAGGAGCTTCAAAATATAAACCTCA
The DNA here is from genome assembly GCA_023548195.1 of Bettongia penicillata ogilbyi. NCBI lineage: Eukaryota > Metazoa > Chordata > Mammalia > Diprotodontia > Potoroidae > Bettongia > Bettongia penicillata. The sequence continues at coordinate 4,256,227 of JAJHZJ010000197.1, forward strand.
GAGTCTAGAAATGCCTAGAAATGTACATTTATTTATACAATTTGAAGAAGCTGTGTGCTAATGGACTAATAGGAGAAAAGAAACAAGTGTCTTTTCAAAACTTCAATATCTTTAAAGGATAGTGAGGGAAATAAATAAGAAAACCAGACTGCTGGGAGTGGATTGTTTCCCTCCCCCCCCCCCCCCCCGTAGGATCTGAGACAGGGAAAGAAAAGGAAAGGGGAAAAGAGAAACATACTAGTATAGGAAGAAAGGATAAGGGTGTAGAACTTGCTTATTAGAGTGAGAAAATTATATAAGGATGGATGAGGGGGGTTGGAAGAGTGACCAGCAGATAAAGCATGCATTTACTCAAAACAGAGAAAGGGTAGTTGAACACACAGAGACAAACCATCTAGTGTAGGAATACTAGATCTCAACAAGAACACAAGAACTGTTTACTCCTCAGGCACAACCTAAGACCATGAACTAAAAAGTCCTGGAAGTAGCAATGCCAGCAATGGCTCTGCTTTTATCCTGGCCCTACAAATCATCATGAAGGGCGAAACCTTTGCAGAGGAAGAGCCCTCCATCTCCACTTCCACCATCAATGCCAACGGACAATCAGTTGTTACTAATGTGTAGCTAAACTCACAAGGTCAAGAATAGCATTGCCACCTGGACCACTGGCCTGTCTCCAAGCCTATACCAGTTTTCCTTTAATCATCAATGGAGGAAGCAGTCTTTGTGGAAAAGGGATATGCCATCCCTTTTACCACCCACACCAACCTCTAAGCAATTGCCACAATTGTTAGGAAAACCCAAGAGCTGCAGGAGCAGCAGCACAAACTGACCCCTGCAACCACTGTCCAGAGAAACAGTTGTGGAAATGTATATTGGCAAAACTTTTGCATGTGGTACAGTCTCTGTCTCCTCACTGGTCACAGCTACTGAGGATTCAGATAAGAAAGTTCTCACAGCCAAAGATCTTGTCATTGTTAAACTGTTTCACATCAGAAATTGATATAATTTTATCAATGAGAATAATATGCATTACCATCTGCTTTGCTGCTGCACCCTAAGGATCATAGGATCTATCCATTTGACTTGCAGTTGAAACTTCCCAGACATTTTGTTTTCCTTGATAGAATGTGAGCTCCTTGAGAGCAGAGACAGTGTCATGTTTTTCAGTTTCTATACCCAATGATCTGTGTTTTCTTTCACATGACTAATACAAAAATATATTTTCCAACAAAAAAGGAAGAAAAAAAGAAGAAATAGGGAGCGCTAGAAAGGAAGTCCAGTCTCAACACAGCCAAAAACATCGTCTCATATATGGGTCACAGAAATAAGGCAAAGAAATATTGTATGCAATCAACACCATGACACCACAGAAAATCTATTACAAATGGGAACCATGGGCAAAATCATTCCTACCTACCTCTTTTCTTTTCTGTTTCCCCTGATATTCTAGATTTTTTTGTTCTTCTAAATGAATTTTGTTATTATTTTATCAAGTTCTGTATAACATTTCTTTGATGACTTAGTTGCCATTAAAATTCTAACATTGGTTAAAAAAAAAAGAGGAGGTTGGGCTACATGATCCCTAAGATCTAGTCCAACTCTAAATCCTGTGATCCTGTGAATGGTAACTATGGTTACCATATATAGGAATGTATTTGGGCATTGTTGTGTGGGTCTATGTACATGTGAACACATGCATATTTATATTAAGATTGCCAAAATATTTTAGTCAATACAACATTGACTGGCTTTCAAAACCAGAAATCTGTTTTATGGTTGGTGATTGATCTAATTTCTGTTCCCTTTGTTCACATAAAGAGAGTCACTGTTTGACTATGACCTTAACAATTTGGAGCAGAATTAAGAAAAACCCTTATCCAATTGATTTCTCAATTAATTTGATGAAATTACAGACCTTTCATTGGTGATAATTGAAGAGTACCTCCCCATGGCAGGTAAGCATGTGCACTGGACTCTTCCTGAGAAGACACAAGGCACTTCCATGACTGACTCTCCAGGACTTGGGCTGCCTCTAATATTATTGGTGTCTGAGAATCATGGGGTAGATGATTTTCGAGGGGGGGGGGGAATTTATATAAAATGAATTGATTTTTCTTTCTTTCTCTTTTATTTCTTTCTCTTTTTCCCTCCTCTTGCTCCTCCCTCCCTCCCTCTCTGTCTCTGTCTCTCTCTCTCTCTCTCTGTCTTCCCCCCTTCTTTCCTTTTTTCATGCTTCTCTCTCTGCAAGACTTCCTCTTGAGCTGTTCCCATGTGCCTTCTTCCTGAATGTATCAAGGGAAGGGAAGGTCTGTCCCCTAGTGCAGGAGCAGTCCATTGTGACTGGTAGAAGAAACATGACAAGCAGGCTATGCTTGCCTGGGTGACCTGAGAGGAGCGTTGGTGGACATCAAGTTCCTGGATGACTTCTTCCTTGCTCTTGTCTAGTGAGATATTAGAGTTCCTCAGAATAGATTTTCCCAAAATATTACCTCAACAAGGTAATAGGTATAATCCCTAAAAAAGTACATATAGAGGTAGATATGTATTTTCATTTCAACAGAGGAAAGAACTTGAAAAATGTACCTTTTCAGCCTTGGAGATTACATTGTAGGTAACACAAAGTTCAAGAATTTCCAAGTGAGAGTATCCCCAGGGAGATTTCCTTAACATTGTGCTTCTTGGAGTAGGAAGAAAACATTGCCCCCTTCCTGGTGTAGACCCCCATCACCTAATGAATGTCAGGGCTATTGAAATAGCCTTCTCATTGGCCTCTATGTTTCAAGTCACTCTGTAATCTAGGTCAACCTTCCATTAACTGTCAGATTATTTTCCTGAAGTACATATTTGACTTATCATCTGTTGCCCCCACTTCCATTCAAAAAACTCCAGTGGTTCCCTGCTATCTTCAGAATCAAATATAAAATCCTTTGGCATTCAAAGCCCTTCATAATCTACCCCCATGAACCTTTTTAGTCTTCTTACAACCTCCTCTCCACTACTTACTCTGATTCAGCAACATTGGCCTCCTTACCTTTCCTCTCACATTGGCCTCCTTACCTTTCCTCCTCACCTTACCTCACCCCCCATCTCCTGCTTCTGACTGAGCATTTGCACTGGCTGTTCCTCATGCCTAGAAATCTTTCTCTTTTCAGTTATATCTCCAGGTTTCCTTCAAGTCCCAGCTAAAATTCCACCTTCTACAAAAAAACCTTTCTTCTTCCCTTTTAATGCTAGTGTCTTCCCTCTGTTTTGACTATTTTCCATAGATATACATATATATTACATATAAACATATGTGTATAATGTATATATATATATATATATATATAGTTTGCAAGTTGTTATGTTGTTTCCCCCTCCCACCCTTATTAAACTGTAAGCTACTTGAAAGCATTAGCCATTTCTGCTTTTCTTTGAATCCCCAGAGCTTAGAACACAGTAGATGGGCATTTAATAAATTCTTGTTGACTGATTGAATAACATATATCCTGTAGCTGAAGGACATTTCTTGAGGATTGGCAGATCTGGACCTCATTACCCTTCCATTGCTATCAATTGATTGCCATTTTATGTTTGGAAATTGCAGATCTGATGGAAAATGTTTACTTGTTCAAAGACTTCAAAACATGTTTTCTTTTGCATTGTGAGGTTATTTATTTCCCCATTCAAATCGATGTTATCACAGAAAGTAAGGGGTAAATAACAAAGAACGTAAGGTGTTAATATAATAAAGTGCAAAGACACCTCTATAACCAATTATCTTTTTAAGAAGTATAGAAGTTTACATGAGGAAACTGTCATTACTTAACAAAAGGTTGGCAATGGTCATAAAGGGTTTTTACCTTTGCTTTGTGGTGATTATGTCTAATGGAAAATTATTTTCATTAAAATTTCCCCTTTATTATTATGAATTTGACAAGTGCAAACAAATATAGCCATTTCCTTATAGCAAAAAGAACAGAAAAAAATCTACAAAATTACTTATCCAATCACAAAATTATAGATAAAAATATCCTTGAAAGACTTTACTGTATGCTGATGAATGCAATGATAAAACAATGAAGATGAAAGATTGAAGATGAAACATGCTACTCACTTCCTTTCAGAGAAGTAACCAACTTAAATTCCAGAGAAATACATTTCAAGGCATGACAAATGTGGGAATTTAGTTGGTCTGACCAAACATACTTGTTTCATACTAGGATGAACAAATTTTAAAACGAAAACAATTCTAGTAGGTAAGATATGTATATTGAGTTTAATCTAACAAATAGAAAAAGTGTAGAAATTGTTTCAATTTTTGTTTGTGTATCCCTGTCAAATAGCAGATTATTTCTTTGCAAATCATACAGGATTATATAAATATGAGTCAGTAGTAACAGTTTCATTGTTGTTCACTTGTTCAGCTGTGTCTGACTTTTTATGACCCCATGGACTATAGTATGCCAGTGTAGTATAGTATCCTCCATTTTCTCTTGAAGTCTGTCCAAGTTCATGTTCACTGGTTCCGTGACATTATCTATTCATCTTATCCTCTACAATTCTTTTTTCCTTTTGCCTTCAATCTTTCCAAAGATAAGAGTCTTTTTCCAATGAATTGTGTTTTCTCATTATGTCACCAAAGTTTTTAAGCTTCAGCTTCAGTATTTGACCTTCTAGCGAATTAATTTCTTTAAGTATTGACTGATTCGATCTCCTTATTGTCCAAGCTACTCTCAAAAAGTTTTCTCCAGCACCACAATTTGAAAACATCAATTCTGTGGAACTCAGCTTTCCTTATAGTCCAGTTCTCACAACCATGCACTGCTATGGGAAAAAAAACCTTGGTTTATATGAACCTTTGTTGGTGAGGTGATGTCTCTGCTTTTTAGTATGCTGTCCATATTTGCCATATCTTTCCTTGCAAGGAGCAGTCACTGTCTGCAGTGATCTTTGAGCCCAGGAATAAAACAACTAACACTACTTCCATTTCTTCTCCCTTTGTTTTCTGGGCAGTGATGAGACCAATTGTTGAGGTCTTAGGTTTGGGGGTTCTTAATGTTAAGCTTCAAGCCAGCTTTTAGTTTCCTCTTTCACACTCATCAAGACAATTCTTAATTCTTCACTTTCTGCCATAAGAGTGGTATCATCTGCATATCTGGGATTGTTGATGTTTCTCCTAGCAACCTTAATTCTAGCTTTTGATTCACCTGGTCTGGCATTTTGCATGATGTTAAAATGAGTTAAATAAATATAAGTTAAATATGAGTTAAATAAATAAGGTGACAAAATACAGCTTTGTACTTCTTTTCCAATCTTTAGCCAGTTCTCCATGTTCAATTCTAATTGTTGCTACTTGGCCTACACACAGGTTCCTCAGGAGACAAATAAGATGATCTGGTACCTTGAGGACTTGCCACCTTTTGTTGTGTTTTGTTGTGTTTCATATAGTCGTGTAGTCAATGAAGCCGAAGTAGATGGTTTTTCTTTCTGGAAATCCCTTGCTTTCTCCATGATCCAGTGAATGTTGGCAATTTGGCCTCTAGTTCTTCTGCCTTTTTGAAAACCATCTTGTTCTTCACATAATTCTTGGTTCATATATGGCTAAAGCCTAGTTTGCAGAATCTTAAGCATAACCTTACTGGCATGTGAAATGAGTACAATTGTTTGGCAATTTGAACATTCCTTGGCATTATCCTTCTTTAGGATTCGGATGTAAACTGATCTTTTTCCAATCCATTGGCAACTGTTGAGTTTTCTAAATTTGCTGGCATATTGAGTGTAGCATTTTAACATCATCATCTTAGGATTTTAAATAGCTCAATTGGAATTCCATCACTTCCACTAGTCTTGTTGTTAACAATGCTTTCTAAGGTTCACTTGACTTCATTCTCCAAGATATCTAGCTCTATATCAGCAACCACACCATCAAAGTTATGAGTGATGTTAGGTACTTTCTCATAGGGTTCTTCTGCGTATTCTTGCCATCTCTTTTTAATCTCTTCTGCTTTTTTAAAGTCCTTACCATTTTTGTCTTTTATCATGCCCATTTTGCACAAAATACTCCCTTGAAATCTCTAATTTTCTTGAAGAGACCTCTTGTCTTTCCCATTCTATTGCTTTCTCCTATTTCTTTGCATAGCTCATTTAAGAAAATTATATCCCTCCTTGCTATTCTCTGGGATTCCTCATTCAGTTGAGTATATCTTTCCCTTTCTCTTTCCTTCTTTCTTCATCTATTTGTAAAGTCTCATCAGATAGCAATTTTGATTTCTTGCTCTTCTTTTTCTTTTGGATGTCTGAATTTTGCAGTAAGAAGCTCATCAGTTCCAGGTCTTGTTTTAACTGACTGTATAGAGTTTCTCCACCTTTGGCTGAAAAGCATATAATCAATCTGATTTCAATATTCACCATCTGGTGATGCCCATATGTAGAGTCACCTTTGGGGCTGAAAAAAAGTACTTGTTATGATCAGTAAGTTACCTTGACAAAACTCTATTAGTCTCTATCCTGCTTCATTTTGTACTCCAAAGCCAAACTTGCCATTATTCTAATTATCTTTTTATTTCCCATTTTAACATTCCAATTCCCTTTGATTAATGTGACATCTTTATGGGGTATTACTTCTAGAAAATGTTATAGAGCTTCATAGAACTGATCAGCTTTGGCCTCTTTGACATCAGTGGTTGGAACATAGGCCTGTATTACTGTGATGTTGAATAATTTGCCTTGGATGCAAAAAGATATCATTTTGTCATTTTTGAGGTTATCCTCCAGTACGGTTGAATCTACTCTTTTACTAAATATAAGCCATTTCTTCTAAAGGATTCTTGCTCACAGTAATTCTACTTCATTAATGTAGGTAGTATTCACCTGATTTAAATTCAGCTATTTCCCTTCATTTAAGTTCACTAATACCCAAGATGTCAATGTTTAATCTTTCCATCTCCTGTTTGACCACCTCCAGCTTACCTTGGTTCATAGATCTTACATTCCAGGTTCCTGTGCAGCATTGATCTTTACAGCATCAGACTTTCCTTTTGTCACCAGATGCATCAACAACTGAGCCTCCTTTTGGCTTTGGCCCAGCCACTTCTTTAGTATTGGAGCTATTTGCAGTTGTTCTCAGCTGTTCCCCAGTAGTGTATTGACACCTTCTGACCTAAGGGGCTTATCTGCTGATGTTATCTCTTTTATTATTTTGGTATTGTCCATGGGATTTTCTTGGCAAAGATACTGGATGTGGATCACCCTTTGTCAGAACTCTTCACTATGAACTCTACATCTTGAGTACCCCCGTATGGCATAACTACACAAGCCTCTTTGGCACAAGGCAGGGATTCAGGGGGGATTAATAACAGTAGTGCTTTCCCAAAATGCACTATGATCACTAAAATTTTCCTAGAAAGCAAAGGACTAATTTGGAGTAATATATTTGGAACTACATAGAATTCAACAAATTCAGTTTGAGATTATTGGGTGATATGATATCATGAAGTTCATTTGAAGACTGATATGTGAGCACATTAATACACCCTTAATTTCAGCAATATAGACATTCCCTCCAATGCTAGATATCATAACATAGCCTTGCTGTATCATCCAGTATGATTTATGTCAATATTCTTCCATATATCCTTCATAGAGAATGTAGCCAACAGACTAGTGGCCTCTCCCTTTTGGTCTTTTAATATTCTGTAACCACCAATTCAACATCTGGATCATCTGTTTTCTTTTACACTTTTTATGTACTAACTCAACTCCTCTTAAATAAATTTTCTACTTGCTATGTTTTAGGCTACTACTTGAATGCAAAACATTATTAACTATATGCTTCAGCTTATTTATTCCCATTCTATGTTTCTTCACTCACAATTTTAAAAAATTTAGAAGGAAATTTGTTTAAACAATGAAATGCTTGAGTTGAAAAACCAAGATCAATTCCTTTATGATATTTTATGATCCTTATTGAAACACAAAGATTTCTCTACATATAACAACTATGTACAGAAATATTTTAAAAATTAGTTTTACAATGATAAAAGAGAATGTTGAAATTAGCCAATTGAACAAGATAGTCAAGAATTTTTTTTTACTTCTTTCTTTTGTTAAACACTGAGAGCAAAATAATTTCCTGGAATGTAAAAATAAAAGTTGAATGATCATGTAACTAATAGAGATAGAGGAAATTTTCACCAAACCAGTGTTGCCCACAATTTAGAATCTTCATAGACTGATGTTACATGATTCACAGTCATATGGCATAAAGAGAAGGATACAGTGACAAAAAATATGGGTTTACGTGTCCAAGGAGAAACTTGAAATCATTGAAAATTGTGTGGCATTATTGAAAATTATGTGGCATTTACTAATTTCAACCTAGTTCTCTCATACTGAATTTTGGACTCAAATCATTGTCCATCTATGGTACATGTTCAAGACATACATACACACATTCTAACTCAATGATCTATTCAACTAACTGCATGTCATAGAACGATGGGCATCATGTACTCTTATTATCTAAAGCTTGATGAAATAAACACAATATAATCTATAAACCATCTGAAGGACTTCACTATTTATTGGAAATCCTCTTTTATTCAGATTCTGAACAGGATATTCTTAGCGACAGCAAGAAATAGATTTTTGTAGCATTAATAATCAGAAGCTAGTCTAAGAGTTATCTTTATGATTGCCTCTCTCAATGAATCATATATGAACTTAATATACACATGTTGGAGAGAGAGAGAGAGAGAGAGAGAGAGAGAGAGAGAGAGAGAGAGAGAGAGAGAGAGAGAGACCTCTCCTCTTTTGACTTGACTAACTATACCTTGGAAACTGGCCTTTTAATTTAAAGTGAGGAATGATGATTTCCTTTGTCATGTTCTATTTCTGACCTCACTTCTAGGATGAATAAACAGACAATCCTATTTCTGGAAATGCAAATTAGCCCACCTGAAAGGCTAACATTAATGCTCCCAGTAGGGTATTTGACTTCTTCTGTTTTGAGAGATTGTTGTTGTTGCTGTTGTATTTGTCTTTCATTATCAAAGAGCACAATGACATCAAGATGATGACATGACTTGAAGTTGACTTTGATTTGAGTGAGGGAGGGCTGTGCAAGGTCACCAGCCTCACTTTCTTCTCCTGAGTCATCTGGATCTAGTGACTTGATATTCCTCAGAATGGCTGGAGATGGCATGGGATGCAATGTTAGACTCTGGCCCCTTCAGGCTAAGTTCCTATAGCATTCTCACTTTGATATACACCCATTCAATGAATAGGCTTCTTTAAGCAGTTGCTCAAGGGATTGCCCCTTTAATAAAAAAAAAAAAATCAAGCTGGGAGGGAAAGACCCTCAGGGTTCCTGGGTAAAAGAGAAACAATTACTATTTAGTGTTTAAATCCACTCCATGCTAGGTGAGTGGGGACTTGTTGTCCTGTCTATAATCTCCAGTGTGAATTGAGTTTGAGGCTTGATCTTTGAGAAAGAAATGTAGCCAGTAAATCCAGAGGGAAAAAGGCAGCTTTGGGGGTCAGGGGGGTTGCGGAAGAGGAGGAGGAGAGCTGCTACTCACTCACTGGGGCTGTATTTGTCCTTCGTTCTTGAGGAGGACCATGATATCAAGAATTGAGTAGATTTTGAGAGAACCACCTTTTTAAAGGAATCTCCCCATTGTCACAAGCTATCTGTGATATCTTTTTTCTATAGTTCTATTGGCTTCTTATGAGAAAGATGCTTATTTTGCAACCACAATGGGAAAACTTAAAAAGATGGATTTTTCCTAAGACAATATTTTTTACTCAACAAACAAGAAATACAGTAGAATCTTACATTTTCTATGCCTTTCAATGTGACTGTTAAAATATGGTGTGCTGTAAAAATTTCTACTGTGAAAGACTGTATATTCCCTTCTCACATTTTTATCAAGGATATATTTATGAAAGGTATAGCCCATTCTTATAAATATTTATGGTTTATGGTACAATACATACTAATGTCATCATCCTCAACTATTGAAGGTAATTATACAATCTATGATTTTTTCTAACAATTCATTATACTTCCTTCTTTGGAATATCTTAAAAATAGATGTTTTAGTGATTCCAAAGTCATGTCATTGCTAACACCAGTTTGTTCAAAGTGTATTTAGTTTAGTCCAGATTCCCTTTTTGGTATTCCTTTTTTTAAATTATTTTTCTCAATTAGAAAAAAAAAATGCCTTCTCTTCTTACCCCCAATTGGGAAAGAAAGAAAAACAAAACGCCCTGTTACAAATATATATAGAAAAGGAAAACAAATTTCTACATTGGCTATGTCCAAAATTGTTGTGTGTGTGTGTGTGTATACACTTACATTTTCATATGTCTTATTCTGCACTGAGTTTTTCATCTTTCTATCAGGAAATTGGTAATATGTCATGATTAGCCGTTATGTTGATCAGAGTTCCTAAGTCTTTCACAGTTCTTTATTTTTATGGTTATTGTCATTAATCAAATTGTTCTCCTGGTTCTGTTCACTTCACTCTGCATCAGTTAACATAATCTTTTCAGGTTTCTCTGAAGTCATCTCCATTATTTCTTACAGCATAATAGAATTGCATCACATTTATATACTTTAACTTGCTCATCCATTCCCCCAATTGAGGGGCACTCCCATGTTTGCCACCTGAAAAAGAACTCTAAATATTTTTGCACATTCTTAGAGTTTATTTTGCTTAGGTCTAATCCCTCCTTTAATATAACTTCCCTAAAAATCTCTCTTCTGTTTTCTTCCCTTTCCCTTCTATTTCCCTGTTGAGCAAAATGTATCTCTATATCCAGATGAGACCGAGGTTCAGGTGTCAGTCACTCCCCTGCCTCCTTGCTTTTAGAGACTTCTACTGAGGGAGTTTTCCTTAATCTTCCTCTCCCTCCCCTCCTAATTCCTTTCTTTTTTTTCCATTCTTTTTTTAAAAAAAAAAAGTTATCAGGATCTAACAGAACTACTTTAAGGTCTTCTGTCTAATTGGACTTCTAATGATAATAGAACTCAGAGAAGACACATTATTATCTCCCCACATTGGAATGTAAACAGTTTATCATTGTCCCTTTGTCCAGTCTCCTGTGGTCATTCATGTTTCTTTTTTATATTTCTTTTAGTGCCTATGTTTGAATTTCAAAGTTTCTGTGCACCTTGATCTTTTCATCAGAAACGCTTTACTTTATTAAAAGTCTTTTTCCTTTGTAGGATTTATACTCACTTCTGTTGGTTTTTTGACAACAATCTTATATCCTTTGTTTCCTGGAATATTGTTTTCCAAGTTCTCCACTCCTTTGTGGTGGTGGCTGCTACATCATGTGTGGTCTGCAGTGTAGATCCTTGGGTACTTATATTCTTTCTTTCTGGCTGTTTGCAATATTTTCTCTTTGATGTGGTAGCTCTGGATTTTATCAGTGATGTTCCTGGGAGTATTCATTTTGGGATTTCTTTCAGAAGGTGACCAGTGGATTATTTCTATTTTGACTTTTTCCTCTGGTTTTAAGAGATCTGGGCAAATATTTTAATATTTCTTGAATTATAATATCTAGGCTCTTTTTTTTCTAGTCATGGTTTTTATAGAGTCCAGTGATTCTTAAATTCTTTTTTTCTGGATATGTTTTCCATGTCAGTTATTTTTGCTATGCAATACCTTATATTTTCTTCTTTTTTTCAGTCTTTTACTTTTAAAAATATTTCTTGATTTTTGATAGTCATTAGCATCTATTTGGTTCATTCTAATTTTCAGATAGTTCATTGTTTTCGTCAAGATCTGTTGCCTCTTGTGCCAAACTTCTTATTTCCTTTACAATTATTTCTTCCCTAACTCTCATTTCATTTCAAATTTTTCTTCTATCATTCTCATTTCATTTATATAAACATTTTAACACTTTAAAAAAACTCTTGATTCATCTCATCCAGGAATTCTAGTTGAATTTGTGTAACACATGTTTTTCTTTGAAGTTTGCTTATTTTGTAGGAATCCTCTTTTTCTGGGTTCATGTTTTGTGCATCTGTCTCCATAATGGCTTTTCTTGGTGAGATTGTTGCTATTGCTGTAGTTGTTGTTTCCTATCTTTCCAGCATGTTTCCTAACTTTGGACTTCAAGTTAGGGCTGAGCTCTCTACACTTCCAGAGGGGAGATCTGAATTGATCCAGTGGTTACTTTCTTTGGAGTGTTGATGTGTAATCCCAGGTCTCAGGGTCAGCTCTGGTTGGGAACTTGAAATCTTATGGTTCTCCCAAAGAGGTTTAATCCACGGCAAAGTGTGATTATTGTCCTCCTGGTCTAATCTCTGCAAGTGCCTTTTCTGGATTTAGGTTTGAATAGCCATGACTACTGCTGAATCCAGCCATTATCACTATCAGCTAGAAAGCTCTAACAGGTTGTGTTTACCTTTTGTTTTCAAAGAGGATCATGACATCAGGGAAATGATGACAGGACTTGCAGTTGACTTTGATTTGAGGGAGGGAGGGCTGTGCAAGGTCACCAGCCTCACTTTCTCCTCCAGAGCCATCTGGATCCAGTGACCAGATATTAATCAGTACGACTGCAGATGGTCCAAGGTGCAAGGGGAGACCTTGGCCTTTCTACTCTAAAAGCTTTTTAGTTTCTCACTTTGAGTGAAGTAACACTCATTCAGTGAATATGCCTCTTTAAGAAGCAAGTCAAGGGATGGCCCCTTTAATTATAAAAAGAAAAAAAATCAAGCAGGAAGGGGGAGACCCTCAGACATTCAGTGTAAGCCAGGAGCCCAAAATATAGGCATTAAGTGGAATTTGGGCAGGAACGTATTGTGGTCCAATCTGTGAGCTGGGTTTAAGGTTTTGTGAAAGAAGGAAGGAAGGAAAGAAGGAAGGAAGGAAGGAAGGAAGGAAGGAAGGAAGGAAGGAAGGAAGGAAGGAAGGAAGGAAGGAAGGAAGGAAGGAAGGAAGGAAGGAAGGAAGGAAGGAAGGAAATCTAGCCCATAAACCCCAAGTTAACTGGGCAGCTTCTGATCCTCATAGGCTCTGCTTTAAGTCAAGGAGTCTTGCCCTAGTTATTCGTTTATGGGCTTCATATTAGGTTAGAATCTGAAATTGAGATACTGCTCTATTCATATATTTGAGACACACCTCTGCTTCTTGCTTCTGAACCTGCTCCTCTCTCATTGTTTGGTACTGCTACCTCTCCCTACCCCAAATTTGCTTGCAGGTCCTCTTCTCAATTCAACATGAATCTGTTATCTAGAACTTGGTAGTGAGCAACCAATTAGCTATCAGTTGGCACCTGTTATCTTACCCTCCTAATGGTGCCTTAAATATAGGTCTGAGATATCCTCTTGCTCAGAATCCACCTGACCCACTCCTGGTCAGATCCAACAGAAGTGACTTTTTTCTTGGATTTCTCTAACAGAATTTGTCCTGGTGCATTTCTAGATCTGTTTGGAAGAGTTTGGGGGCAGAGTTTGTTGTACTTCTTCCTGTATCTCCCTCATCTTGGCTCCATTCTTCCTTTTTGATGCCATTTATTATCATTTCTACTTATCTATGTAGCACAATGGAGTACAAAAGTGATACTTCCATCATCATCAATGATGGAAATTGTTCATTATAAAAATACTGGCATGTTTCATTTCTTTCCTTCATGTTACTCTCTTCCCAGTTTATATATAATTCCTCTTGGGATGATCTTACTTAGTTGGGCAGCACAAAAAATATTCTGTAGATTAATTTTCCTCTTCACTGTTCTTCTATTCTTTATAGCTCTTTGAGGAAATAGTGATGATAAACTTACCATAGCTGAGCATTGATTTGTAGTTATAAGAGAACTTCAAACTAATTTAGTTTAGTCCCTTTTTTTATTTTGTAGATTGTAGAATCATAGATACAGACCTAAAAGGCACCCTTGAGGTCATTTAATATTCAAACAGAAACATTCCTGTGGGTCATGTACTCATCCAGAAAACCTCAAATTATTATTATGTTTGTTGTATTGTGTTTTTATTTATTTTGTTAAACATTTCCACCAATTACCTTTTAATCTGTTTGGGCCATGTGGGAGTTTTGCAGACCATAAATTTACAAGGCCCTCATTTATAAATAAGGAAACTGAGGACATAAGAAGTGAAGTGACTTGCCCAAGGTCATGCAGATGGTAAGGAAAAGAGCTAGAATTAAAACCCAGGTCTTCTGATTCCAAATGCCACATTCTATCTTCCACTCCTCTTCTATACAATATGGTGCAAATAAGTTTATAATCTAAGTTCAATACTAGGTGATTAATTCTTTGTCTATGGAAACCTATGAAGTGAATTAAAATACATTTAAGGGCATTCAAATTTTTGTCTACTCTCCAAAATTTTCCTAAACATCATAAAGCTCAGAGCACATTCAGGGTCATAAAAAAGGCAATTTGTTCTCTAAGTGTATATTGGGTTCACTCAGAAATCAATATTTATCAGCAAAAGTGATGATATCTGTTGGGCTTTCAAGATACTAGAGTGCGAAAGTAAAATGAAAGAAAAATAAGGAGTGGAAAGCGCAAAGAAAAAACTTAATTTCTTAAATTAACTATGAAATAGAATTTTAAAATTTATATTAGAATTATAGAGTAGACCAAAAATCCAAAGCAATGAAATGTCTGAAAAGAAAGCTGTTGCTCACTGTAGGCTACAGTCTGATGGTGATGGTAGGTTTCTGAGCAACTCAAGGGAACTTCCAACAGTCAGAGAACCATGGAGGAAAGATGGTGGTCTCCTCCTTTTGTGTCTGCTGATTTGTGTAGATTATGAAAAATTAGCTAGGTGAATTGCACCTCCTATACGGTTTTGAGTTTTCTTGCTTCTTGCTTTGTTTGGTATATTTCCTCATTATATATTTTAGAAGGAAAGGAAAAATAAATATAAGGCAGAAAGCTTTTTTTCCAAAGTAAATCATAAATTTTGTTACTAACTTGGTTTGTTACCTGGAGCCAGACAATCACTTTTAGTTTGCCTATGTTTACTGATTAGTAAGAAGAGGACAAAATGAAGGACAAGTAAATCTCTGAGGTCCTTGCCAGCTGTAATATTCTATTATTCTAATACCTCTTGCACTTGTTCTGGAAAAACTGTAATCTGATCATTATTTCAAATGTTTCATCATTTGAAAACTTGAAGGAGGATAGTAGGAATAATATAAAATGTTACTATCTTCAACTCCCTCTCATTTTCATCTCATTCTCAAGATGGCAGAGCTATGAAGTCTTCAGAAGTGCTTAAATCTAATTTAGATGAAAGTTCATTACCACCTAATATTTCTCCTACAGTAATTCAGCTTGCAGAGGAGACAAGTCCTAGCAAGAATATGGATAGTAGAAATGGCATTACTACACTTCTTATAAAAGTCTACCTTTGATTTTTCCAAGGATGGAAGTTTAAAGGAAATGTCTTGCTTAAAGCAAGAAATAAATTCATCCAAAAGATGGAAAACACTGATCTCACTAAAAAAAAATTTCATCTTGGTTTGAATGTAGACCTGTTAGGTTCAAAACATTGTATCAGCGTAGTCTGGGAAGAATACTTCCTTGTCAATCAAGACAAAAGGCTGTCCAATAACCAAGTGCATGCCAAACATCATTTTACAGGAATTGATATTCAGTTCTAAAAACTGCTGGAAAGAATATTTTTTACTATAATAGAAGCAAGACCATTGAAGCATATGTTTTACCCTGTGGTAGATTTGGAAAAGGTTTCAACTTTTTGCTAAAAGAAATGTGTCTCCCTCTAGCCCATGATGGGATGCTGTGTCAAAGAGAATTTGTCATTGGTTAAAAAATAGTGGATCACTCTGTAGACCTTAAAAGGAGTGACATTGCCCTTCAGTGCTCTCTCGCTTTCTAGATTTCAAATATGGGTGGACTCTTTGATGCTCTCTTGAGGACTTTCCATAAGGAAGAATAGGCTCCTCTTCCTTCCAAGCACTGTGGTGCTTGTTTGTATATGTGCTGATTGAGAGCACATGTGCAGATCTAGAGAAATCTGAGTTTCTTGAGCTTTGTATCTCTTTCCTTGAGCACAGAAAATAGGAATTATGAGAGATGGAACTTAAGGGAGTGTTTATTTCAAGAGTTCAGGAGTTTGTAGGTTCTTCAGTTACAACTAGTTGATTTCAGGAGTTTTCTACAACTACAAACTTCACGAAGATGATCGCCAGTAGGATGATGAATTCAAGCTAGACTGTGGCTTTCCAGAAGGCAAAGCTCTTGAATTAATTCATCAGTGAGTGCAGAGCCATGGCGAAGATGAAATGGTTGTTTAGAAGGTCCACAAAATGTTTCATGTTTTGCTATTTTAAAGTTGCTGGAAAACAATTTCCCAAAAGAGTATTATAGGAATTATTGGTTTGATGTTTTAAGTTTTCATCAATGTGTGCTTGTGTCAATGTCTTTTGTGTTTTCTGCATTTCTATTGTGGTGTAGAATAAATAAGTAGCTGTCTAGGTAAAGCCAAACCAAAGGTTTACATTATTTTTTTCCCCTAGAGCTCCTGCATATGGGCAAAGAATGACAGAAAAAAATGAGAGAGAAACTGACCTCTCTTTTAAGTGTCCATATTCTTTCAGGGTTGAACTAAGTCTGTGGAAGCCCAGAGCCAACATCCCTTTGTGGGAAAGGATACCTCACACTCACTGAGTTCAGTCGGTCACTAGAAACTATATAATCATTTTCCATTGACCTCCTTGAAGTCACTAACATCATTATACATGGATATGTTAAGTTCATCTTTCCAAAAGTTGTCTTGTTTGCAGTTATGGTAAGCTCCTGTAACATAGTATCTCATTTAAAGTCTTATGGATTAATGATGTAGCATATAGATATTATCTATGTGCTACATAAATATTATCATAGCAATAGATATTATCATCAGAGATTGAAATTAATTTCTATTCAAAATATGTTTTTGATAAATAGATTTATTAGTATAGTGTATACAGAAATAAGCAGTAAAATTATACCTTTTTTGAAATGGCTAAATGTTACTCAATGCTTTCTAATCTCCAATCTTATTCATAGGCCTTGATTAGAATGCTGTTTTACATCTCATCTGGATTCCCTTCATTTAAAGTTCAATCCTTTCTAGTATATGTTCGTGTCTCTTATTATCCAAGGAGACCTTGAGAAAGCTTGATGTCCATGACAAAAGTAATCGAAGGCCCTGTTCTCATCTACCAAAGACTTCTTTCTCTTATAAGGAAATATTCAGATTTGCCTTCGCATATTTCTGATGCCCTCTTTCTTTGCAGAAGGCGAAACAGTCAAATTGATGTTGCTCATGTGTGTAAAAGATGGAATCTTTTCTCCACTCCAATCAAAAATAAGTACTTCCCCTCTCTCCATAGAAAAAGAGATGTCAAAACTCCTTACTAAAGCTCCCAAAACTTATTCTAATTTGTTCTACTCAACACATACATCCCAAACAATCTGATAAACATATTTAAGCATCAAATTCATTTAAAGCATCATATATAGTGCTGGGGATGCTATGCAACAACAAAATAGTTATTTCATTTGAGGAGTTCACATTCTACTGGGGATATGCAACATGTACACATGCAAGTAAATGCATAATAGATATAAACTAATTGAGAGAGAAATACATGACCTCAGTGGAGTAGCAAAATGCTGAAAATCTGCAAGAAATCTCCATGGTGATGAAAAATGTGTCTCTCAGAATGACACTTTGCTTATTAAAGACAAGGATACTTCCCTTATTAAAGACAAGGACACTTCCCTTATAAACTAAGGCTACATCCAACAACAATTAGGCACAAATATTTCTAGGTTTTCATGTAACCGTGATGTAACATTCATGGTATGAAGAATTTGTATCATGCAATGAAGTGTTTTATATTTTACTTATCTGACACCAAGATAAAATGGCAAAAACTGTCTTTGCTGGAGTCAATTGCCGCTTATAAGCACAGTGGCTATAATATGTCATAAGAAAATTGTACTCAAAGATAAGAATCTAAAAACATTATATATATATATATATATATATATATATATATATATATATAAAATACGTTACAATTAGAAAACCATAGCACCTCCAGGGACACTTGGAGTCCCAGCATGTCAGCTTTCTCATATAGTATCCTCCATGTACTGATGACTGTTCCAATAGAGGGAGTAGTAGGCCCAGTAGGTCATTTATGCATTCTTCCTACCAAGCTAGACACTCCCTACTGTTGAACTTTTCCCTTTTGAGAGAGAGAGAGAGAGAGAGAGAGAGAGAGAGAGAGAGAGAGAGAGAGAGAGAATTATCCCCATAGCCCCCTCCTCTGGAGCTCTACCCCAAGAACTATTGCATGGGTATGGGTATCAGCATCACTGATGATACATTCTACCAACTCTTAAGTGACACCAATTTCTAATACTGGGGCTATGAAGGGACTATTCCTTACTGGTCAGAGAATGATAAGGCAGCCTCAATGTGATTTAACTTACTCATTCTGGCCATTTTGTAAGATGATTAAAATTGCTTATGGCACCCTAAAATGATGAGGGAGTTGAAGGAGAAAGGGAAGATCTGGGCATTGGTTAGTTGAGACTGACCTTGGCTATACTTAGAAACGATTACTAAAATGGCTATTCTAGTTTGAATAACACCCTCAAAGTAACAAGGAAAGAAATCTTTTAAACAGAGCTTAACCATACTTTCATCATATCTTTCATGATGAAAGTGGAGATACTTGTATGTAGAAAAAAAGAAAACTTGATACCCCCAACATATAAAAGCCCAACAAAATAGTAAACCTTTAAAAATATCTTTAAAATATATTTAAGAAAAATAATTGTTAAAAAAAAAAACTATCAATTATCATTCTAATGTATGAAGCCATGGAGTTTTAAGAGCTGGGGGAACTTTAGAAATTAGTTGGTCCAACATCTTCATCTTACAAATAAGACAAAGGAAGGTTAAGGAATTTCCCAAGATCAAATTAAAATTCAACACCTGTATTGAAAGCACCATTAAGAGAGATACAAAGCCAGAGCCAGAAGTGGATTAATGACATGAAAAGCACAGAACACACTTATTCCCAGAAAGGATAAAGTAGAGTTAAATTTACCATATTCTCATGAAATAAGGCACATAAATGAAATTTCATCAGAAATTTGTTCATCATTAGGGTACTCAGTCACTAAGACTGGTGATAGAGAAATATGTTCATCAAAATATTTTCTTTGGTATTTAGTAAATGACTGAATATTAAAACTTACATAACAGAGGAACAAACAAAAAGAATCAGCAAAACATATCTTAATTAACTTTCCAAAAACCAATTCATGCTAAGAAAGGTATGTTAGGAAATTTTAGCAGTTTTCATTTTGTCCCAGAGTTCAAAGACAGGGGAATTGAGCTTAAAAATCAAAATCAGGGCCACTGAAATCAGGGACAGAAGAGGGAAATACTTTCACAATAAAACAAAGGACAGGCTTCCCTATCCTCCTAATTTTAACCAGTAAATTATGAGCAGTGACAAACAAGAATGTGTCTAATTTTATAAGCCTTTCATATATTAAATTGTTAATAGATGGTTTATTTGATCCTCTAGCAAATTCCTCCTATGTTGGTCCATCATAGTGTGGAGGAAGACCTGGGTCTTTGAAGACCATAGCAGTTTACCACATTATCATCATCATCACCAACATCATCATCATCATCATCACCACCATAGCTAATTTTTATATAGTACTTACCTCATGACAAACCCATGAAGGAGTTAGTAAAAGCAGTATTTGGTTAATTTTACAGGTGAGAAGACTGAGAGAAGTTGTTACTTGACCATTGTGACATAGGTAGTATTTGTCAGAGCTAAAAGTCAAATCTAGGTCTTTCTATTACCCTACTTTGCTTTTCAATATCATCTATAAGCATTTATGGAAAACTTGCTATATTTTTCCTGGAGAAGTGCAGGTTTTACCACATTAGAGCTTCCCCCCAAAAATCTGGCTGTTCAAAGCATCTTTATTGTGGCCAATTGATACGGACCTCAGCTCCCTTAGAGATTCACTCTGACTAAATATAGACATACCTGAGCAAGAGGAAGTGGAGTTATACAGGGTCTTTGCCATGGAAACATTCTTCTGCAGAATGCTCTGCTTACCTAAGACTTGGGCCTGGCACATTGGTAAATCTCAGGAACCAGTTTCAGAACCAGGCTTTTAAAATGAATTTTCCCAGAGATACTTTGTTTTATGTAGACTTTGCAATATAATTAATTAAATTATTCTGTGATTTTTAAGGATCTAAAAATTCTTCAAGACTGCTTAGAGTAAACATCTATTCTTTGTGAAAACTTTGTTCCACTTACCAACATCTACCTGAACTCAAGAGCTTCTTTTTAATGGGAGAGTTGGTTTCATAATTTAATTTTGCTTCTGGTTTTATCTTATTTCACTGAAACTTTTAATCTCTATTTGGATCCTAAATTGATTTCCTGAAGTTGAGATTGTAAGAAAATTAACAAAACAGTTTCTATGGAAAAAGTTACAATTTCCCTCAAGTAGACATCTTCTGAATATCTAAACATAAGAAGACCATTCCTACAATCAAGAGAGGGAGACTTGAGATGGTCCAACCTAGAAATAAGTTTATCTTGTCAAGGAAGTTAACTACAATTTAGTACTGCAGAAATTAATGCTCCACAACTTAAGGCATATGCAACTACTCAGTTCTTTTGACATTTATTTCTATTTTGCTTTTCATTGCTGCTTCTGAGAGTTCTTCTTTTGGTATTTACCAACCATCAGATTTTCCCAAATTCCCTGATTACTATGGATAAAGGACTCCACTAAGTAGATAGCAGCTGTCTCATCGCTGAACCCGGAGATTTCTGTGTAATGGCAAACATGCTACTGATTTTCTGATTATCATTCTTTATCCTGGAGAAAAGAGTCCCACGTAACAGGAGGTTCTTGCTCAAGTTTTCTTAACCACCCACAGACGGACAAAAGCTGGAGAATTCTGAATAGGCTATCAGGGGTCTTCCGCCTTGGGCATGACCCACATGTGGAGACATTTGAAGATTTGAAGGAATGGGATGTTTGTTTGCAGGGAGCTAATGGAGATGAAGCTGATCTGTTTCCAGGTTGTGCACGAGTGAAGGACTCACTCATTAACAAGCCCACCTCAAGAAGCAGAAGAAAGTCAAAGGATCCTAGATCTCTGATATTTACAAACCATTCAGCTAATAATTCTCCTCCTTAATGGGATTCCAGCTGTTGGAAGACTGGAGCTCTTACTTCTGGAGACCATCATCTTTTTGTCATACTGAGAGAATCACTTGCTATGTTCACTTCCAAGATCGACTGTAGGTTTGCCCTTTGCAGGACCTAAGGACCCAAGTGTTACGCAGGATGTAGTTAAGTTGAATAGAAGCTTATTTTCACAATCTACCGTTCACTTATGTCCAGTAACAAGGACTTACATATATTCATCAGATATTCTGGGACAGCCCTCTGACCTCCTTGGGCTGTCCATATCCAAGTTGGAGGCTAAACGGGATCCACTTTCTTCCTTAGTACTTTCTGCCACACCGGAAGGAGCTGGGAAGTTGGGCATGAATCGTTTGAGAAACCGGAACTCGCTATTACTAGTGCCAGTAGCTGAGCCCACTTCATAAGGACAGATCTGGCCCAGAGTCTCTGCACCCTGCCCATCTATCAAATGACTAGGGAAACTGCAGTCATAGTAGAAGTGCTCAGAGGTAGTAAACTGTTTTTCTCGACATTTGATCTTCTGATAAATGTGAATGAGAAAGATTACAGTGACTGAAAACAGAAAGAGACAGGAAAGTACAGCCAAGGAAATGACCAGGTATTTTGTGGAGGGGTTTGTCTTCCTCTCCCGCTTGGACTGATCCCGAAGCTGCACATAAGGATCAGAGAAGCCATCTACCAGCAGAATATTCAATGTGGCGGTAGTAGAAAGGCTAGGCTGGCCGTGATCCCGAACAACAATGACCATTTTTTGCTTCATGTGGTCTCTCTCTGATATCAGTCGCAAGGTTCGAATTTCTCCATTTTGCCTTCCCACGGAAAACAGTCCAAGGTCTGTGGCCTTGAGCAGTTCATAAGAAAGCCAGGAATTCTGACCAGAGTCCCCATCAACAGCGACTACCTTAGTTACCAAGTAACCCACCTCTGCTGCCCTGGGCACCAGGTCATTGCAAGGTGAAGTGCTATTTTGCAGCGGATACAAGATCATTGGCAGGTTGTCGTTGACATCCAAGACAACTACTCGGACAGTGATTTGGCTGCTCAGTGGCAGGGGCCCACCATTTACGGCCTTCACTATGAATTGAAAGGCCTGGATAGCTTCGTAGTCCATGGATCTCAAAGCATAGAGCTTCCCATTGTTCGAATTAATGGAGATATAGGAGAAGACTGAGAGATCCCCACTTTCGGGAGGAAGCAGTGAATAAGTAATCTGGGCGTTCTCTTCGGAATCTAGATCCTCGGCGTGGACTTTGCCAATAAAAACTGCGGGACTGTTGTTCTCTCTGACAGTCATGGTATAAGATGCCTCCTTAAACACAGGGGGATTATCATTAATATCGGATATCAGCACTTCGATAATCGTCTCCGTGGACAGCCTAGGAGTCCCTGTATCCATTGCGACGATGGTCAGGTTATATCCTGGGACTTCCTCGCGATCAAGGACCCCTCCAGTGACCAGGGAATAGGCATTTCTGAATGTCGATTTGATGGCAAACGGAAGATCTCCTTGAAGGAAGCAAGTGATTTTCCCTCCTACTCGAATATCACGGTCTCGCACACTAAAAAGGGCCACGACAGTATTGAGCGGAGAGTCTTCTGGGATCGGGCTTGAGATGGAGGTGACCAGTACATCCGGGGCATTGTCGTTCACATCCACAACTTCCACCAGGACCTTGCTGTGAGCAGACAGCCCCCCACCATCAATGGCTTGAACGTCAATATCATAGTTCTCAACAGCTTCAAAATCCACTGGCCCTCGGAGTCGGATTTCTCCATTTTCGGAGTTGATATGGAAAGTCTGGAGAATTCCTTCTGGGTTTTGAGCCAAAGAATATGCTATTTCCCGGTTAGTGCCCTCGTCTACGTCGGTAGCGGACACTGAGATTACTAAAGAACCATTGGGACTATTCTCCAAGATCTGGGCGCGGTACACCAACCGAGAAAACTGAGGAACGTTGTCATTGACGTCAAGAATCAGGACTAGGATCTGAGCTGTTCCAGATTTAGCCGGGGAGCCTCCATCCACAGCGGTGAGGGTTAAGTTGACTTGGGGCTCTTCCTCTCGATCTAGGGGTTTAATTAATACGAGTTCCGCGTACTTGGGGCCGTGGCTGCGGAAACGAGTATGCAAATGAAAATAGGCATTGGCGCTCAGAGAGTAATTCTGAAGGCCATTGAGCCCCACGTCCAAATCCTGGGCGCTCTGCAAAGGAAACCGAGAGCCCAGGGGAGTGCTTTCAGGAATCTTTAAAAGTGGGCCGTGGTTTGGGAACACTGGGGCATTGTCATTGATATCAAAAACCCTTACCTCGGCTCTGAAGGACTGCAGCGGCTCCTCCAGCACGATTTCAAAGCGCAGCACGCACGGGTCTGCTTTCCCGCACAGTTCCTCCCGGTCCAACTTCTCTTTCACAAACAGATCTCCAGTCTTGCGGTGGAGTCGAAAATGCTGCTTGCTGTCATCCGAAACTAGCCGCGCCCCTCTAGCCAACAGCTCTCCTGTCTCCAGCCCCAGGTCCTTGGCTACGTTGGCCACAAAGGAACCGCTCTCCATCTCTTCTGCCACCGAATACCGCACTGTGCCCGCGTTCCCCTCGGACACGCACAGAAAGAGGAGAAGGACCACTGTTTGCAAGTTAGTCTGAAGTTTCCCACGTAGAGCTGCCATCGGGTGAAGGGCGCAAAGAGGAAGTGCAGCCGGGCGGAGATCTTTCACTCTGCGTAGCTTAGCAATGGAGTCTGTCTGTTCTGCTTTCTCCTTGATTCAACCTTGTTCCACAGCGGCCACAGGCGGTCTCAGCCCAGAGCTGCAAGATGTTTTTGCGCACAGGTAAAGAATATTTTTTTCATTGGTCTCTTGAATTCCCTGTCCGCACCAGGTATTTATTATTAGATCTGTAGTCATCTTAGTAACTGGGAGACGGAATGTTTACTGGGAAAGCCTCAGAATGTCCGCCAGGTGGCAGCATTGGATTACATTTCGGGACAGGTTGAAGCATCAAAGAAAGTATTTCAGGGAGGGCTAAAGGCATAGAGCAACTGCGGACTGGAAAGCTGTGCCTCTGGGCAAACCAAGAACAGCAGAGTCCACAGAAATACTGAATTTGAGAACAACTTGGCTTCTGATCCCTCTGGAAGCGAATGAGTGTTTACAAGGGCAAGCAGAAATGCAGACCAGAAACGTGTTTGGTGTTAGATCTCTAAGGTTCTGTTCCACTGATTGAAGTTGGAGTTGGTCAAAAAGTCTGACAATGTGGAACCAACCACCGTTCTGAGGATCTCAGGATGAAACATGGTATCTATCTTCAGACACAGGCTTAGAGTACAGATTGAAGTAGATAGATAGATAGATAGATAGATAGATAGATAGATAGATAGATAGATAGATAGATAGATGATAGGATAGGATAGATTTAGACATGGCTAATTACGGTATTTGTTTTGCTTGACTGTTCATATTTCTAATTGTTTTGTTTTTCTTGCTTTGTCAATCGGGGGAAGAGAAGAGGGAGAAAACCCAGAACTGAAAATAAAGTAAAATCGGATTATAAATCTGACGGTGTCCATTATCCTCCTTAAGAATTTCACAAAAACTTTCGGAACTACTTACTGACTAGAAGTACAGGCTGCAGAATATCAAATGAAGTGGTCATCTTTGTGAAGGAAACGCAATGGACTGCATTCTCTAAAAAGTAACATACAGCGTGAAGTAGGCTTCTGACTATAAAATATCATATTTTAATATCGAGTATCCTTACCCATTGCAAATTGGTTAATTTCAACCCCATTTAAAGTTGATCATTTGAATGGTAGGGAATTTTCTTTATTAAATATATTATAATGTATAAGTGTTACAATCACTCACAAACTGTAGTAATATGCTTTAGTTCTAACTAAAGAATCACAAATTTAAGGGTCACCTAGTTCACTTCTTCATTTTATGGATGAAATAAGCCCCAAATAGTTTGAATGGTTTGGTCAAAGTTACATATCCACTAATAATGGCAGTCAGGATTTGAATCCAGGTGGATTTCAAATCCAATGCTCTTTAAGTACCTCTGAAAACATCCAGCCTGAAGAGAGCCACGCTAGAACTGTACAGGGCAATATTAACTGTCCTAAGAACCAAAGTTCCAACTTCCAGATAAACTTCAAACTGTCTCTGGGAAAGGGGAGAGTATAAATGATGTCTTTGGATGAGCATCCTTTGTCTACACCAAGGTTGATGGCATTTAAGTAGAAAAAGAAATCCAGGAGTTTGACAATCATTTCCAAAATCTGGGAATTTTCTGAAAAGTCATCAAGTTATCTAGCTTCCCTACAGCTGCAAAGAATTTTTCAAGAGCATTTGCAAAGGAAGTACCAGGTGTTCCAATTATATGTCAATTTCTCTCTTCTGAAGGGTATCTGTTTGAGGATTTTGGACAAGGGTGCAATGTTTTCTGTTGTTGTGGCAATCAGCTGGATCTTCCCAGACAACACTATCCATCACAACAGATCCTTTCTTCATTTCCTTTCAGACAGAAAATTGAGACACTGTGGAAGACAGCATTCCCATTTCACTAACCAATTTGACAGTCCATCCCTTCTTTTTTGATCACTCACTTCTTCCTTCTTTCCACTGACTTTTGTGTCTCAGATTTGAGTTTGCCCAGTGATTTGCCAAAAGTAGAGATTATGCATGTTTAGATGTTTCCCCCTCTCTAGTAAAATTCCAGGACCTAGTCAACTGTCTCCTGAGAGGAGTAGGGAATTTCCTCACAGTAACACTAAGATACTTTCCACAAGAATTATCCTATCCATACGTCTATAAGAAAAATTATTCACATACCTCTTGGTCTGTAACTGATAGTTTATATTTAATGAACCTGCAACATCCTGATGCGGGCAGATGAATAAATGAAACACTTTTTAAGTGCTTGCTGTTTTCAAGGCATTGTGCTAAATTCTGGGGACACACGTAGAAAAGTAAGATAGTCTCTGATCTCAAGGAGCTCATATGCTAATGGGAGAGGCAACACATATGAAAGATTTGGGTTTTGATTGATAAGAAAGGTCCTGTGGTACTTGAGATGCAGAGGCAAAGTAGATGCTAATGCTCCTTCTTTAATGTGATTTCTACTGATAAAATAATATTTTGTGATGTTAAACCATTTGAAAGTGTAAAGGACTTTTGGTGAGGAGCATATTGTTTTCTGAAAGATGAAAATAAAATGTCTCCAGGGAAATTTCAGAAGTAGGATATGCTGGAAAAATTGGCACAGACATGTAAAAAACCTACCACCTAGAGATTTTATTGAGATAAATACTGACCTCATCTAATGACAAACTTTTGATAGAAAATTGAAATTTAAAATGACCACCTAACACTTGGGGGACTGAGATTGAGTAAAGCAACTTTCTGCTCAGTGACTCAGATCTTCAGTTTTTTTTTTCAAGAAATGACATCACAAACTTGGCATTGGCAACTCAGAACTTTGCTGAGGTCTTGAGAGTGTGAGGAGACTTATGACATGGTCATGAATTCATCTTTAATTTGGTCACATTAAAGTTCAAATCAATCTCCTAGGCCTATCTCAAATCATGTGACTCATCAGTCTATAAATTTATCATAGCCTACTCTTTTATATCTGCATGTATTCCTTTATCTAATCAGCTTTATAGATGGAAATTTATTAAAGAAAATTAATGTTTTATTTTATATGTCTGTCATTGGTGACACTGCACCTGCACATGGCTCATCTGAGAAATTTGTGAAGATTTCCTATGTCTTCAGGAAGAGAAAAGTTAGAGAAATGAAAATTCTTTTCTGTCTAATATCATGATATGAGTCACTTGAGTCTAGAAGGAGTCTTTTTAGTAATAGATTGATATTTTAAATTAAAGTTATCACATATTAAGTTTTAAATTTTATTGCTCTTTTCCAGAATTCTGCTCTTCCATTATCTCACCTCCTTCATTTTTGGTTTATTCATTAATCAATATCCTAGAAAAAAGGTGTTTGATCTTGAGTGTGTTGATTTACTGTAGCTCCATTAAGAATTTCCAATTTAGTGCTTTTATTTACAATTTCTTTAATTGTTCACTATACGAACCTAAGTATAATGTTTCACAGTGTTTAAGGAACTCTGAAAGGCATCAGAAGAAATTAAAGTTCCTCCTATAACTACAGTGAAGTTTTATGGGTTTACTGTATTCCTTTAAAAAGAGAGAGAGAACCCTCTTATTCTTCTTTATTCCTATTGACTTTCCTGTACTGATGTTGGAAAGATGCTGTAGGTATTTTTAAATGGAGTTCAAAGTAAATTTAAAATTCTCTCCCCATAACCACCAACTCCTTGATGTCACGGACTATATTATACATTTCTTTGTTTCCTCAGTGTTTGGCACAGTGTCTAGCACATAGTAAGTATCTAATACATTTATTGACTTCATAAATAAAATAAATTATTGATTTAATAAGTTTATTCATTATTAACTCTTTTATTTCTACATTGGCATTGTCCAAGCAAACACTCAAACAAAATATAAGAAACTCTTCTGGAGGCTTCCTTCTCTGATGCCAATGTTTTTCTTGTCAACAGATCACTCTTGTTACATATATTGTAAACTGAAATCATTCTAGTTGATGCCACCTTTGTGACTAGCATTTAAAGACTTTCTAGGACTTTCCACTACTAATAAGGTTGATTGTTATAGAAAAGGAAGCATAAAAGAAGGGGCAGGTCACCCTGGGGTCTTTGGTAAAAGGCCTCTACTCATTGAGTCCATGCACCTCATGGGGAGTGGAGACCAGACCATTATGCCAGGATAGGGAATGATCCTTACTTCTGCTGATCCACAATGTCTTAACATGCTGTAATGATACCTTTTCTATATCAAGAAGACTTCCAGATCCTTCCAAGATGAATTCTCCCTTGTGACAAATAAAAGCAATTATGTAAAAATATTTGATACAAGGATCATGTCTGATAATGTAAAAAAATATTGTTTGTTAGTTCACAATGTTTCTACAAAGAAAAAGAAAGATGAGGCTCAACACTTCCTTCTAGAACCATAGAGTTTATAGGTGGAAAGGATTTTTGAAATGAAGGCATTTTTCTTCTTTAGCCTAGCTGTTTTTTGTTCTCTTATCAAAATAATCCTAGTTAACAATTAACTTAACTTGTCAAGGAATGCTGTAGAATTGATTATAATGTTTTCATTAGTACCTAACGTTTCAAGTGGAAAACAAAACAAAGTGTAATTGATTCGTATTTTCAATTTTTGAAACTGTCAAAAATTTATATTCCTAGCTAAATCAACAAGAAGAGAAATAATTTGAGGGTATTGGTTAGCATCGAAAATTCTCTAATTCATTTTGGAGCAGTTGGGACTAGACTATCACCTCCTTCCCACACTGAATTGCTTTTTGAGAAATTTTATCACCAATGAATTTTTATTTCTTTTTGTTTTCACATCGTCTATATTTCCCTATGTATCTCTCTTTCTCCTCAGAAAGTCACCCCTTAAACAAAGAATACAAAAAGAAAAAATCAGTTCAACAAAACCAATTCTGGCATCCCCTCTTGGATCACTCCCCTGGCTAGGCCTTTGAACTCACAGGGAGGGGGTCCCAGAGGTAAACCTAATATACTGTCTTATAGTCTTATGCCTCATGAACCCTCACTCATGTGCTCCCCACTAAAAATCAACTTGTATGTGCCATTAACTTTTAGAAAGGAACTTTACTAAGAAAACTTATGGCTCAGATTCAATCCAGCTCAGATTCTGTCTAGTTGGATTCTATCTGGCCTGCTTGTGAATACAAGCATTACAAATGCTTAGGTTCCTTAAGAGGCAACTCAATTAGGCGAATCCTTAATAAACTTTGTTTTCTTTGGCTTTAAGAAGGCTTGAGTCAAATTCATTCGAGCACGACCCGGACTGTCCGTATTTTGGGGTTCACCCAGCACCCATAACCTCATCACTTTTTGGTTCCATGATCCGGATAAGCTGCTAATCTCAAGTTCCTCTACTCACACTGGAAGAAACTCCGGAGTATACCTGTGAACCCTTGGAGGATCTCAAGCTACTGTTTAGAAAGGCCCCGCCCTCCTCCGCAAACAGGTGGATAAAGAGAAGTGAATCTGTACTTGTCCTTCTCATTTTCACTTTAATCACCCTTAGGGAAATTATTTCCCCTCTATTTCTCTCTTGTGAAACTGTTTCCTTTAAACTGATATGATAGTGTTAATCCTTTTCTTCCTGCTCCCCAATACTTCAAATACACTTGGCCTCCAGAAATGGGAAGAGAAAACTTACAAGAAGAGTTGATATAAAACATTCCCCCTCCAAAGCTGTGGTCCACTCTCTCCTTATCCACCAAAAGTCCCTGAAGAAAATTTAAAGTACAAAGAACATTTGTTGAAAATACATGAGACAGAGGGGTTTACCTTACAACTCATGGCACCAAGCATCCTTTTCTCCTTCTATATAGTCTTTACCAAGTATTCCTTAGGTGTATCTCCCTGCTGGATGGACAGCCTAGCTGAGAATCTATATCTCTGCTGAGTTCATAGTCACAAGGGGTCACAAGAGGTCTCATTCCTTAAATTTACCTACCCTTGAGTGACTGTTACTACTTTTCCATTTGTCAGGAGCATCTCCCTGCTCCTGATGTAAATACTGCCATGGGTTACAGCCATTCTAGTGGAGAGTTAAGCTGTCATTCACCCTCATGGGACCTTTGAATCTCCTGAACTCACACGGTTTCTACCTGCACACTTCTACCTTGAGGCTGCAGCTCATTCATCTCCCCAGGAAAGGAAATATAAAAAAGAAGCAGACCTATCCCAGGCACAAACTTGTGTCAAAATCATGTACTCAAGACAGCTTCCTTTACCCCTACTTCTCTCTCAGTAGAAACTAAATACAGCCCTCTTCCAAACCAAGAATAGGGCAGGTGGGGATGGGGGATGGGGGGGGGAGCAGGAAGGGGGGAGGGGAGGGGGGGAGAGAGAGAGAGAAAGAGAGAGAGAGAGAGAGAGAGAGAGAGAGAGAGAGAGAGAGAGAGAGAGAGAGAGAGAGAGAGAGAGAGTTAGAGTTGATTAGTTAGTTTTGGTTCCATTCCAGCCAATTAGAGAATTCTTCATCAGGACATAATATAAATCCCTGAGTCATCATGGCTGGTTAAGTCGCTTGGACTGGATGAAGGCAGAGAATATCTGTACAAATTCCAAGTTCTGCTACACACACACATACAGCGACCAATCCACCTCCATCCAACCAACATATTGAAAGAGTCTGATGTTATATGCAGTATTACATACTCAGAGTCCCCCATCTCTGCAAAGAAGGGAGGGAGATGAATCACCTTATATTTCTTCTTTGGGACCAAATTTTTCCTTAATGTTTTCGCAGTATTCCATCTCAGTAGAGTTTTTGTTCTGTCCATTTACATTGATGATATTGTGTATATTGTTTTTGTGGTTCTGCCTGAGTAACTTGACATCAGTTCATTTATGTTCCTGCACTTCTCTGTATTCATTATATTCAACTTTGTTGCAGCAGAGTTAATAAGTTATTATATTCATGCTCCATAACTTGTTTTTTTCCCATTTCATTCTATTTTTCTTAATTTTCAATTTATTATATTCCAAATTTAAGAAATAAAACAAGTATTTCCATAACATAATAGAATGGGAGAGGGGAAAGGATCATTGCACATAAAACTGCAGTTGATATTATATACAATTTTCTATTCCTTTTAAATATATACATACATATTAAAGTTACCATATAACTTTCTTTTTAAACTTTTTCCTCTCCCCCCCTACTCCAAGATGGCTAACATTAGATACAAATATGTGTATCTATGTATCTATGTAAAATCATTCTGTACATACTTCTACATATCATTTCTTTCTCTGGATGCAGATAGCATCTTCCTTCATAGGTCCGTTGTAGTTAATTTGGATATTTATAATACTCAAAATGACTTAGTCAACTTGTTTAGCCTAGTATAAATAATGGATATCTACTTTGTTTCCATTCCTTTGCTATTATAAAAAGTCTTGCAAAAATATTTTTGCACATATGTCATTTTCTTTTGTCTTATCATTGACTTCCTTGTGATAAATACTTACCAGTGACATTTCTGGCTCAAAGTCATTTAGTCATTTTCTTCCACAACCCCAAACTGCTTTCAAGAAGAGTTGGATTATCTCATAACTTCAATAACAGTGCTTTGTTTTCACTAGTAATAAATACAATCATATAGCTAGCATTTATATTGTGTTTTCAAGACCTGTGATGTGATTTACCCATATTATTTCATCTGATCTTCACAACAATTCTATGCATTAGGGGCTATTATTTTTCCTATTTTACTGATAAGTAAACTGAGACTGAACGAGATGAAGTGACTTGTCCATAGTTACACTTCTAGGGAGCATATGAGGCAAGTTAGATATGCAGAAAGTCTTCTCAAACTTCTATCTTCTTAAAGAAAACTTTGTGGCCTAGGAGAGGGGATATTTAGGGATAGATTTAGACTATTAATCAAGTCAAGTTGAGAGAATTTCAAGTTGACTTACTATTGCCTTCTCTGGCAACAGAGATTTCTAAGCTATCAACACTCCAAACCTAAATCCAAGAACAACCCAGACTAAAAATTCTTACCAAAGTATTAAAAATCAGTTTTCCCCTTTCATAAAAAAATCAGAATCATTCTCTTCGCTTACCACCAGATGGCATATGGGCTTGTTTTTTTTTTCATCGAGAGAGCCTGACGCAGCGCTCCCGGAAGTAATCAGTAATGCAGAAGAAATGCAGTGATTGCCCTGGAGTTCAGCACTGCTAACGCGGACAGCGACACCGCCCTAACGTATCACATGACTCTGTTCTGGGTCCTCAAGGACTGACGTTTGACTTTGACCAATCTGATCCGGCTCCAAGAACCGCGTGATGGGCTGATTTTTTTTTTTTTTTTTTTAGTTATGTCCGGGTTATGCACATACATTGTCTTGAATCTTGGCTTGTTTGCTGGTGTATGAAGCAGCTGGAAATGATTAATGTTCCACTCCGCCAAACCCACCCTTCTCGGGCTTACCTGAGTCCTACCTGTCCTTAGGCAAACACATTCTAATTCTTTGCTACTGCTACCTTTCTGAAGAGGCAAAACGATTTCTCTCTTTACTGGCAGCTCATTGCCTTTTCCCACAGAGTCCTTTGCCGCCTGGAGTCGCTCTTGCTTTAGCCTTTCCCAGGGGTTGGCGGGACAGAAAAACCGGGGAACCTCAATCCCTGATCTGACTGGTTTTGCTACATTTTTTTTCCTTCAGCTAAATCTCCCAGCGAACCAAGAAAGAAGTAGCTCTTTGTTCATATAGGATTAGTATCACGAGCAAGGGGAAGTGTTTGACTAAATGTCATGCCTGGTGCTTAATCAGGCAGAAAAGCAAAGCTCTTTGTCATACCCTCTGTCCTTCATTTGGATGGTAAAAGGGAGGGCAGAGGTTAAGTAGGATTCAGTAAAGTGTCATCCGGAAAATAGTATGAATTAGTGCTACGCTTTGGGGTCTGATTAAGGACAGCAGAGCTTTCATAGGACGATTGGGAAGACGGAACTAGAGAAGGGTAACAAGCAGCTAATTTTCATTGACAGATGATAATTATAGCCCAAGCTTTCCTGCATTATCATCCCTGTTATTCAAATTACACTTCCATATCTCTGGGTGCAATCACTGTACCATCCTATTTCCCACCAGCAGAGGGCAAATATGTTTCATTCCTAAAGCACCCCAAGGGAGGTGGGGTGGGGGAGGAATTCATTATGTTCTTCAAATAGACCCACCAGTGTAAGGTGTAAAAATGAGAGCTCTGCTCAGTGTTTGGCAGAATGCCGGCTCTGCAGACCTTAATTGTGTGCCAGGGGATTTGTAACCTTTCTACAGGGAGATGAGGGTGCTGTACAACAAATGGCCAAAGATAGGGGCTTCACTTGCAATCACACTGGCCACAACTATCTAAAGCAAGTTTTACACGGTTAGCTTGCATAGTACCAGTACCAATTTGGAAGGTCCTCCAAATCAACTCAGTCATTACTTATATCAATTCCTCACTCTCCCTTTGGTTGGGACATCAGAGGTGAGAGAATAAAATGGTGTTTCTCACAATTCCTGTTCTGTGCACTTTTATTTAGGTGTTGCTCTCTAGACTCTCTCTTGTGGTAGTCAGAGCCTCCAATCTTATACTCGCTAATGGTAACTTATACAATTTTCCTGACTCATAATTCTATCAACCCTTCTAGAAAGAAATTGACTTCCCCAAAAAGCCACACTTCATCTCTACAGGTACTGACAAGCTAACTGCAAGTCAGGAGAGAAAAGAAAAACAGTCTTGTCCCCTGTGTTGCTGCCAAGGGGCCCAGGCCTAGAAACAGGCAGTTTTATAAAAACCTGCACAATAAGAAGTTAATGAATTCTTGTACTTATCTATATACAACCAAGTACCTTACCTACAATTTTTTTTTGGCTTTTAACTGTGAAATATTTCATAGTAAATACTAGGAAAATTTAAACAGACAAGCCTAAACAAGACAAATTTAAACAGCTAAAAATTCCATTAATAGAACATATCAGCCCTCCTCCCACTACTATTTTACCTCTTAGAATTTACTTAACTTCAATTTCTAAACTGACTTGATTAAATTTTCAGCCTTTTGTCTTTAGGGTCCATTTAAGTATCACCAAAAAATCTCTTAGTGCCTGTTTTTTTCTTTAAAACTTTAAACTCACACTGCTGTCAAGTTCAAAGGACATTAAGTGATATACTTTTAAGGTCACAATGGGGATATAGTTTCTTAATCTGTATTTCTATGGAAGTCTAATACACCAACCTAATTTTTGTGGGAGAGTGTGGCTAAACCTATTATTTCAGGATAAAGATATCTTAGCATGTACATAGTTAAACCCAGAAGGTATAATTTGACCTACAGTATTAGGAATCTGCATAATAGTGAAGGATTGTACTTGAAATACTGCATTTCTATATCATTCAATATGTGTTATTCAACTAAACTCAAAAAGACTCTCAAAAATGCTTTTTAAAAACTATATTATAGACAAGGATATATATTAGGTATTTTAGAAAGAAATTCAGAAGATGAAGGGGAAACAGAAGATAAAGGTGAGAAAGGAGGTAGTTTGCTAAGATAACTATTATGGAAGCATAGGGAACACAGAACAACTTGAATATTTAACACTTAACTTTCTTAGCTTTTTCATTTTTCCCCTTGTTTTTATGTCACCTTTATTTCCACACATATTCTTTTCCCCCTCCCCTGACCAGAGAAACATATCAAAAAAAAAAAATCATCAAAACCAATCAACTCACAAGAAAGTATGATAGACCAACTTAAAATTTATATATTTTTGAAGACATATGCAGAAGGTGGAATTTATATGAAGTAGTAAAAGCTGAATTCAAAAGGTTGATTCAGACCTATAATTAATCATTAAGTATTTAATAAACACCTACTAGGTGCCAGATGCTGGTTATACAAAAACAAAGACAAAGACAAAACTGTCTTTGTCCCTAAGCAGCTTACATTAAATAGGTCAAACAACACAGGCACATAAGTTATTACAAAATACAGACAAAATAATCACAATGTAATGGGAGGGGGCAGGGCTGGGGACTAACTGTGTTGTGGAATCTGGAAAAGCATCTTGAAGGAGGTAGAACTTGAACTAAGTTTTAAAGGATGCCAGAGATTTTAAGGGCTGGAGATTAGGAAGGAGTGAATCCCAGACATTCAAGATAGTCAATGAAAAGGCACAGAGATGGGAGATGAAATATTCTGCATGGGGGAACAGCAAATAGGTCAGTTTTACTGCAAAATAGAGTGCATGAGGATGAACTATGTGAAATAGACCATGTGAAACAAAATAAATAAACATGTAGGCTGGAGATGGCTTTTAAATGCTAGTCAGAGGGATTTGCATTTTAAACTGCAATAGAGAATTGATAGAATTTTTTTATCAAGTTAGTGACATAATCAGACCCCTTTTGTAGGGGCAGGGGAGAGGAGGCAAAGAAGGAACATCACTTTGACAGCTATGTGAAAAATGGATTGTAGAGTGGAGAGATGTGTCTAGGAGACCTTTTAGGAAGCTATTGCAATATTCCAGACAAGGAAGCCTATAGTAAGGGTGGTAATTGTGTCAGTGGAGAGAAAGTGATAGTTGTGAGGGATATCATAGTGATAGTCAACAATTCTAGGCAGCTTGGGATGTGGGGGCTTCAAGACTCAAGAATGAGGAAGGAAATCTGAATTACCAAGTGGAAAATGGTATCCTTGATAAAAATCATGAAATGGGGAAGTAGAATGAGTGTGGAGCAAAAGACAAGGCATGTTTTGGGCATATTGAGTTTTTGATGCCAATGGAGCATAAAATTCAAAATATCTAATGGTAAATGGGTGACGTGGGACAATATAGCTCAGACACCATAGGAAAGACACCATGACTCTATATATAGACATAGAAATCATTTTCATAGAGATGAAAATTGAAATCCCAGGGGCTGAAGAAATCACCAAAGAAAGAATATATCAATCAAGAAGCATTTACTAAATAATTATTCCACTATCAAGCACTATCAGGTCAAGAATTTATTAAGTGCCTACTGTGTGCTGCATACTGTGCTAAGTGGGAGAGGAGAAGAAGAGAGGAGAGGAGAGGAGAGGAGAGGAGAGGAGAGGAGAGGAGAGGAGATTTATTTTATTTGCTGCTGTAAATTGGATGTCTACACTTTTCCATTGATCTACCTTTCTATTTCTTAGCCAGTATCAGATAACTATTGCCTTATTATATAGTTTAAGAGTGGACACTGCTAAACCTCCTTCCTTTACATTTTTTCCATTATTTTCTTTGATATCCTTGACAATTTGCTTTTCCAAATGAATTTTGTTATTAATCCCAAATAAATTAAATTACAATTATATATTTCTTATAATATACCTCTAACCAAACCTAAGAAGTATACTTTCTATTCTCTGTTCCACTCAATAAATCTTATGTACTGCAACCACACTTGTATATTTAATTTTTATGTACTCTATGGCTGGATGAATGTAAAGATCAGAAATTCCACTAATTCCTTATTTCATAACAAATATTCCAGGAATCCTACCTTGTCTTAGGCACTTGATCACTGACACATCATGAAGAATTAATCGCTTTCACATTAACTCTTTTCAGCATCCATATTTCAGGGTCCAGATGCCCTTCACAGGGTCATCAGTATGCCCAGGTGCATTGTAAGTGACATTATTCCTAGCCCAAGAGCCTCCAGGCATGACTCATGAAGGGATTCTGGATTCTTTATAATAGACTGACAAATGAATTCATCATATATGGTACACAATTCAAATGATCAATAAACACTTATTAAGTAGCTACTATGTGCCAGACACTGTGCTCAGTGCTGGAGATAAAAAAAGAAGCAAAAGAATTAACTGATCATTCAAGAAACCTGGGACCTAAGAACATGCAATGTGTCCTGTGAGTCTCAGTCTGCTGAACTCTCTCCTTCATTAATGAAGGGAATAGGGTGCTCATGAGTAGTGCAAAAATAATGTGAAACTCTCTGAAGCTCATATGGTACTGATTCAATTAATCTCTTCTTATAAGGACAGTGGCTTTTTTTAATTGTACAAACTAATGGTCTCTTTCTAGGTCTTTATGTACATTTCAGATTGAAATAGCAACGTTGTCTTATCCCAAAGGTATCCAATTAAATCTCTACCTCTATTAGGCAGTAAGGACATTCAGGTCTCCAACTTGTGCTAATAAAATTGCTGTTAGCTTAGAAAAATAAGAGGATAAAGAAGAAACAGGTTGTTAAAGAAAAGGTCATTTTTGTTATCACTAGCACAGCATTTACAACTATCTACCTTTCTGTTTTCTAACAGTCACTCATAGGCCCAAACCCACTGCTGATCTGGACCAAAGCTTTGTATGTTTTACAACTTAAGGACACTCAGGCCTTACCAGGCCTTCTTAAAGAATATATTTGAAAGCATTTCTGTACTGTACATATGTGTATACATATATATTTGAGGTCACTGAGGTAGGAAATGTCAAGTAAAGGCATCAGGCAACTGCAAAGTTAGGCAACGATAGATCTTACATTCCCAGCTAAATCTTTTTCAGTTACTTCCAGAAAAGCACTCATCAATAATAATTTATAGACTTTTTTGTCTTGGAGGTAGTAGACACAATCAAGATCTCAACAGAAAAATCCTCTTCTTTTCCACAGGAGAGATTTTACAAATAGTCATCCTGTCCTTTTGCCTCAAACTCCAGAAAAGCAAAAGTTCTTTTTCACCGATATGCATGAACTCAGCATTCAAGAAGGCCTGGGCTTTCAGCAGCACTTAAAAGGATACATTTAATATTTCTGCTTTTCTTAATTTAATTATAATCATTTTTACCCTAATATATGGTCAAATTCTGTAAAGGTATCATGTACTACTGCTGAGCAAAAGGTATATTCCTTTCTATTTCCATTCTCTTCTCTTCTTTCCATTTTTTTCAAAAAAAAAAAACAAAAAAAACCAAGGACAAATACAACCTATGAGTAGTCCAAGCTGCTTGAATGGGGACTCAGCCAGTTGGGTAACTCAGCTTGTCCTCTCTCTTTCCCTCTCCCTCACCAAAGGAAGGTAAATTTTGATGGCTATAAGTTGCCCAGTTAATTTGGGGTTTTTTTTGTTTCCTTCCTTCCATCCTTCCATTCTTCCTTCCTTCCTTCCTTCCATCCTTCCTTCCTTGGAGCAGCTAGGTGGTGAAGTGGATAGAGCACCAGTGCAGGAGTCAGGAGGACCTGAGTTCAAATCTCATCTCAGACACTTGATGCTCACTAGCTGTGTGATGTTGGGCAAGTCACTTAACCCCAATTGCCTCATCCTGGGTCATCTCCAGTCATCCTAATGAATATCTGGTCACTGAATTCAGATGGCTCTGGTGGAGAAGTGAGGTTGGTGACCTTGCACAGCCCTCCCTCACTCAAATCAAAGTCAAGTGCAAGTTATGTCACCATTTCTCTGATGGCGTGATCTTCTTCGGCAACGAAGGACGAACACACATCCTTCCTTCCTTCCTCTCTCTCTCTTTCTTTCATTCTTTTTCTCTTTTCTCAAAGACCAAACCTTAAACCCATTTCACTTTGAGGCTCATAGATTGGACCACAATGGGCCCCTGCCCAAGCTCCACTTAATGGCTATATTTTGGGCTCTTCTGGCTCAGAGTGAATCATGTCAATAGTAACTGTTTCTCTTTTGGCCAGCAAACCTGAGGGTCTTCTTCACCCAGTTTGATTCTTTTTAATTAAAGTGGTCATACCCACTTCTTAAAAAGACCTATTCACTGACAGTGAGAACCTGAAAAGACGTTAACCTAGAAGGGACAGGGTCTTCCATTGCATCCTGGGTTGTCTCCAGTCATACTGATGAATATCTGGCCACTGGACCCAGATGGCTCTGGAGGAGAAAGTGAGACTGGTGACCTTGCACAGCCCTCCCTCACTCAAATCAAAGTCAATTGCAAGTCATGTCATGATTTCCCTGATGTCATGGTCCTCTTTGAAAATGAAGGACAAACACACATGGAAAAGAACAATAACTGATTACAAAAGACCTTCAACAGTTTCTTTGTAACTTCTCTGCAGCCTCCTTTAATAGTGGGGTAAATTTCACCTCATCCTAAAACATATATACAATGAGAAGAACATATCTATAAGTATAACATTTAATCATCTCAATAAAAATCATTGTGAAATATTAAAAGAAAAGGACTTTACATTTACTGACCTTTTTTTTTATCTTGATTGGTTTCTCAACATTTTGTAACTGGTAGGTAAGGCAATTACAGCAATTTTATTGGACTCTAAGAAAAATTTTGAACTTAACAACCAATTATGGACTATTGCTATACCAGTTTCCCATCTTTGTTTACATATATTATACCAAGCATTGGAACGAGGCAAAGGAGGATTACCTTAGGCACAAATGAGCTGGTCTTATAAACTAGTTTTTATTGGCTACTCAATAGAAGCCAAGAAAAAAGTAACATAAGTAATAATTATTCTGCCCGGGAGGGTGAAAAAGTAAGAGATTACAGCTTTAATTATGGATTCAGCTTAAGACTTCTGTTTCTAACTTCCCTATCCCATTCCAGAATGATGGCCTTGGACTTGGTACTTCTGAAAACATCTGAACAGACTTCACGTAGTCTAAAAAACAATATGTCAAAATTTGTTGGATTTTTTTTCTTCTGGATTTCTTATTTAACTTTTTACTTTCCTGAACAAGTCTTCCAGGAAGAGCTCTATATTCAGGCATTGATTTGTCTTGAGTTATACTAGGCCCTTTCTGAACATCAATTGATATAATTTAGCAATATTGAAGATAAAAATTACTTGAATAGTCTATACCAGTGTGGCTTAGATATCCAACTCATGATTGAAAACTCTGCATAGAAAGCCTGTTTTAGATTTAAATTGCTTCCAAATATTCCTAGTGCTTAAGAACTTTACTTTTTTCAGATTCTATTCTCTAATTAGACTTCCAAGTTCCCATATTAACTCTAGACATGCAGGACTATATACATTTGAATACTTAAGACAATCTTTAACCAAAGAAAGAGTACTGTCTCCCAGGCAAATATCTGTAAGAAGTGATAGCTCTAATTCTTAAGAGTCATAGCATTCAGATAAAAAAAAGATCTAATCACACAATGATACAGAAAGAACACTCAATCCAAAGAAAATACCCCTTCCTGCTTAGAACTTCAGCCATAAGGACCTCTAAGTTACAGGTACACCCCACAGAGCAGAGTAACACTTCGGGTCAGCCTCAGCCCTTTGAACATTCAGATTTAGAAACATAGGATTATAGTTGTGGTGATAATTATGACCAACCCAGCCCATGACGGGTAGATAAATCAGAAGGTCAAAGGGGACGAAGGCATTGGAAATTGGAGAAATAGTTGCATATTTTCAGATGACAGTACTAAAAATATTTACCTGTGTAATATGTGTTTTGCATATAATTGCATATGTTCATTGATGCATGAGATAATTACTACACTTTTAAATAGGCTTCTGTTTTATTCCGTTCATATGCATGCTTATTATGCATGCATTGTTGATACATTAGTTTGTTAACTATGCATAGTTCTGTTATTTATTTGTGTATGCATTGCCATTTTTGCATATGGTCTTTTATAGTCCTACTGATACTTATTGTTTTGCTACTGTGCATATTTGCTTGTGTTCTTAGCCTATAGTGTGCTTTTGTGACTTGTGTATATAATATGTTCTGCACTTAACTTAGTCCTGTAATCACTAAGGCAGTTTGTCAAAAAATGCTTTGT
Organism: Bettongia penicillata ogilbyi; assembly: GCA_023548195.1. Classification (NCBI taxonomy): domain Eukaryota; kingdom Metazoa; phylum Chordata; class Mammalia; order Diprotodontia; family Potoroidae; genus Bettongia; species Bettongia penicillata. The sequence goes on from JAJHZJ010000197.1 coordinate 4,296,900, forward strand.
AGTATTCTATATCTATTGCATATATTGTTGCTGTATATTTGTCTTAAGTATTCAAATGCATATAGTCCTGAATGTCTAGAGTTAATATGAGAACCTGGAAGTTTAATTAGAAGACAGAACTTGAAAAAAGTAAAGTTCTTAAACACTAAGAATATTTGGAAGTAATTTAAATCCAAAACAGGGTTTCTATACAGAGATTTAAATCATGAATTGGAAATCTAAACTGCACTCGTATAGACTATTCAAGTGATTTTTATCTTGATATTGCTAAAATATATCAACTGATATTTTGAAAGGGCCTACTTTAACTCAAGACAAATCAGTGTCTAAATGTAAAGCTTCTCCTGGGAGAATGGTTCAGGAGAATAAAAAATTAAATTAGAAATCCAGAAAAAAACAAACTTTGACATAATCAGTTTTTATCTGAAATGCTGGATTAATAATAAATACTCTATTAAATGCTAATGTTATTCTGAAGCTGTAATGTCTGCAAAGATAGGAGAATAGCTGCCTCTTAGCACCCACACAATTGCTGCTACACAGATGTCTTTGTGACCATGAACTTGATAGTGAGTGAATGTCAACACAAAAAAGGAAAAAATCTTAACTTCCCTCTATTTGCCAAGAACAATGGTGAAGTTCCTATTTTCCTTCACTCTGGTACTCTCAATGAGTCTACATCTCTTTGTTTTTTAAAAGTCTCTTCATTTTCCCTATTGATCATATTTTCAAATAGTCAATATTCTGATTATATTGGTAAAAACCTCTTTTAGAAAGAGTAAATGGCCTGAACCTTCATATACACTTATGAGATCCAGAAATTTTTACACATCTAAGGTAAGGAAATTTTGTATGGTTTGGTTTTGAGGAAAGATTTAAAAACGGTCTAAGAAAAAGACAGGCAAGACCAAATTGAGAGGCTTCCTTCCCACTCCCACTCCCCCTCCCCACATGAAATACTCAATGGTGGTGATATCTGCAATTCCCTTCTGAGAAAACTAGGGAAGAAAAAGTTAAATGAATTAAATAGCAAGGCACAAGACTTTCTTGTTGTTCTTTGTTTTATCACAAGCACTCATTCAGATGGTGGAGAACTGACCAAAAATAGCAACAACCAGATTCTTAAGAATCTGACTGATTTAATCTTATATTTCACAAACATCTAAAGTGACCTTTTCTTTCGCATATCCTTGCAGCCCTTTGCTCATGATATGAGGGTGCTGAACAGCTCTGTGAACCACAAAGGAAAAAGGGACCTTTCCTGGAAGAGGGCTGGAATCCTAACTCCCCAATCCATTATTAGGGCATCTCCTGTCTCTAACTGGGGGCATATTCACAAGTCATTTATATGTTTCACAACTACACTGCCAAAGGTAGAATTACTAGGAACTTTGACCTTTAAATCTGTCCCTAAAGACCCTAAGCCTAACCTGAAAATCTCTGAGGTTACATATTCCTTTCATAGGTCATCTCTTTTAAAAAAAGACTAGCATAGGGGTTATAGTTATCTTGTCTTTTTTTCAGAGTGATAGCTCTGAAAATCTATAAAATAGAATTTAGCAGAGAGGTATTATGGGGCCCAAATTCTTGGCTTAATAGTCACATCTCTGTGAATATTCTATCTTCTCTGTCTTGGCCCTGTCTACATACCATACAATCTATATAAGTCTAAAGAGGGCTTTCTGATCTAAGATCAGTCAGGTTATCTTGGTTTTCACAGATTAAATTTTGTTTCTTGGTCTTGAGTAACTTTATAGAAGCCCATTTGTATGAGAAAGAAGTTTACTTTTAGCAGTTAGAAAGAAGAATTTTGTACCAAGGAATAAGGAAAGAACTCAGCATCTCCCTTAGCAAAGAGAAAGGCATCACAGACAGACAAGCTTTGGAGAAAGATAAGAATTCTAGTTTGACAAGCTCTCCCTCTGTGGAATGTTATGGGAACTCTGAGACCTACTTTCAAAAAAATGTTTCCCCTTGGTATTTAGTTGCCTGAATTCTATATTAGTATACATAATTTCATTATTATAATGCTTTGATCTCTGCTAAAATGCCAACAAAAACAAAACACTGATAGAAAATGTTTTCGTTATGCATACCTTAATGTGAAATAGTTTTAGAGGCTCTATCCAAGTATTATCATGGTAAAATCTTTTAACTTCTCTGAGCTTCAATTTTCTTATCTGCAAAATAAGGACTTTGGATTAAATGTCCTTAAATTTATAAATTCTATGATTTTTTCATGTGTAAACAGATTTTAATAGTTTTGATACCTGAGGGGAGTAATGGGAAAATGTCATCAAAATAGGAATTTCACCAAAGGGAACAGGTAGAGGGTGAAGAGACAAATTTATAATTATATATGGCCAGTTATCTATAGAGGTTAAGACAAAGGTAAAACTGCTATGAGAGCTTCATGGCTCCACTGGCCTGACTTTGGGGGCCAGTTATTTATAATCATGTTGACTCTAAATATATGAGCACTGAATTTGACTTTTAAGCAATTAGAAAAAAATGCATGTTGTAATTTGGCCCTGTGGATGTGTAAAATATATTGTATAAACTCAGAATTAATGTCTATTCCAAACATTTAGTTCTAGAATAGTGACTAGAGGTAACTGCCTGGCTGAGACCATAGGAATAGTCACCTGCAACAGTCTTTGCCTCTTACCTAGCTATTGTGATTCACCCAGCATTCATTGGGAAATCCAACTTCTCAGGAATGGGAATAAGCTGTCCATTCCAGTATTCATTGGCTTTTGTTGTTCAATTGTTTCAGTTTTGACTGACTCTTCATGATCCCATTTTCTTGGCAGATATACTGGAGTGGTGTGTCATTTCCTTCTTCAGTTCATTTTGTAGATGAGTAACTAAGTCAAACAGGGTTAAGTGACTTGCCTAGGGTCATACAGCCAGTAAGTGTCTGAGGTCAAATTTGAATTGAGAAAGATGAGTCTTCCTGACTCCAGGCTTGGCACTCTATCCACTGCACCATTTAGTTGCTTATCATTCCTGAAAAAAATGATATTTATAGAAATAGTTATGGGCCTAAAAGTCTAAGGATTTTCCTCAAAAAGTGATTGGGGGTAGGAAGTACAAAAGGTACTCAATATGTAAACATGAGTCAGATATGGAACAGGTCATTTATTCTCACACAGAGAAGGTGATGCTGAACATTAGAAAATCGTAGCATACATTACAGAATGATTAGAGCAAAATTCAGTAGCTTACTTGTAACTATTGTTATAGCTGGCTAGAAGACTGTTAGAGAAGCTTCAAGGCATAAAGAGTTTGGTCATTCTGTCAATTAACTGTCACATTTCATCTTTGCATTGGATATTGTCTAATCACACACTTAACCTTGATCTTCCTTCTGCTGGTGGTCTTTCTTCAGTCAGTCTGATGATAGTGCTTCCTCTAACTGTCAGCCACTAATGCTCTGAGTTACCACTCTCATCACCTTCCTAGTGGAAAAGGCTGACACTGAAATTTCTCCAGACGTTTGATGTTCTCAGAGTTTAAGATTTAAAAAGGAGACATACAAGAGAGGAAAAAGCATCCAGTAGCCCTGATAAAGTCCCTGTTCCTCATGGAGAGTGGCAGTCCCTGCTGCATTATGTGAGGGCAGAGATGGGTTACCAATATCTGATCCTCACTGTGATAAAAATCCTAACACCTGAAGGGCTGTTTTCCAGAAGGAATGGTCTTCCCTCCCTTCATGGAGATCATATCTTGTCACTTGGAGGCAAGCATCCCAGAGGGGTGCCCAACATAAAGCTATGTCTTCTACTGGATATAGTGCCATATATCTCCAGAACTTCTTCAGCAACCAATTACAAGATTCAATGAATATAGTTATTCATGGCTAGAAGCTCCCATGCCCTCCAAAAGTGTTTCTTTGAGGTCTACCAGAAACTGATAGACAATATCTATGCATGTTTTAGGTGGTGGGGGGCAAAGAGAGAGCTTCCTTACCTAGTTAAATGAGTAATGATTGTAATGAATGTAGAACTGTGGGTTTCAATAAGAACAACTTAGTGTATTATGTATATTCCCCAAGGACCAATAGGAAAGAATGAAAAAATCATCAGAAATCATAAAGTCCAGCAGGCCATGACCTCAGACATCATACCTTTCTGTCCTTCTGAGTATTTTTTCTGGCTGTCCCCTGTGTCTGGAATGCTCTCCCTCCTCTGCTCTGATGACTGATCTCCCTGGCTTCCTTTAAATCTCAACTAAAATCCCATAGTATTGACCTGAGTCATGTCCCAGTAGGCTAAAAACTTGACTTCAGATCCCAATAATATGATGATTAGGCCTACTGTACTCAAAATAACAACCTCTGTTTGGATCAGAAAGAACTGAATAGGAGGGGAAAGCTGAGGGCTTAATATCTCAATACGTCTCAAAATAATGGCTTATTTTAAAGAGAGTTTTAAGATTTATGATGTTCTTTACATGCATTATTGTTTCCTTTGATCTTCACAATAACCTTATGAAATAGGAAGTACAGGTATTAGTATCTTGATGACAACAGTAATTCGTATTATATATTTAAAAAAGCTTTCCTCACAATAACCTTAGGAGGTAGGCAATACAAGTATTATACAAAGTGATGTACAGATGTGCCAATATAATTGGTGCTTTGCCCAGTAAAACTACAGTAGTCATTTATAGTCCCAACTTTCAATGATCCAGCATATTGAGTGAAAGATATCATTTAGATCTATTTTATGTGAGACATGTTAGTTTCTTCTATGATCTCTTTTCTTCTGGGCTTTTGAGAGCCCTCACATGAAAGTCATCATGTGGTCATTTCCCAATAATGGAAAACCAGAAGGGGTGAGTCACTTTTCACATCCCATGAGGTTTAAATCCCACTTTTGGTTTTAACTACTTGTGTGGACCATTGACAAGTCATTTAGTCTTCATGGGCCTCAACCCCAAACTGTTGGCTGATATCACATCTCCAAATGCCTTTCAGACATTTCAAGCTGGGTGTCCAGTAGACATCTTAAACTCAACATGTACAAACCAAAATTCATTATCTTTCCCCCTCAACCATCCTCTACTCCTAACTCCCCTATTACTATAGAGGGCAACACCATCCTCCCAGTGCCTCAGACTTGCAACATAGGAGTCATCCTAGATTCCTCGTGATCTCTAACCTTCTATATTCATGTTACCAAGCCCTGTTGATTGCACCTTTGCAACATCTCTAGAACATGCCCCCTTCTCTCCTGACACAGCTACATCGGCTTACTCCTGGATCATTGCAATAGCCTGCTCATAGATCCACCTGCCTCAAATCTCTCCCCACTCCAATCCATTCTTCATTCCTCCATCCAGCCATCACTGAAGTGATTTTCTTAAAGTGCAGGTCCAATCATCTCTCTCTCTCTCTCTCTCTCTCTCTCTCTCTCTCTCTCTCTCTCTCTCTCTCTCTCTCTCTCTCTCTCTCTCTCCTCTAGTGGCTTCCTGTGGTCTCTAGGATAAAATACAAAATGCTCTGTTTGGCATTCAAAGCCCTCCATAATCTAACCTCCTCCTACCTTTCCAGTCTTCTTGCATCTTACTCCCCAACATTTATAGTTTGAACCAGTGACACTGACCTCCTAGCTGTTCCATGAACAAGATACTCCACCTCTCAGCTCTGAGTATTTTTTCTGGCTGTCCCCTGTGTCTGGAATGCTCTCCCTCCTCTGCTCTGATGACTGAACTCCCTGGCTTCCTTTAAATCTCAACTAAAATTCCATCTTCTACAAGAAGCTTTCCCCAGCCCCTCTTAATTCCAGTGTCTTCCCTCTGTTAATTATTCTCTATTTATCCTGTACATAGCTTACATATTTGTTTGTTTGTTGTCTCCCCCATTAGACTGTATGTTCCTTAAGAGCAGAGACTGTCTTTTGCCTCTTTTTGTACCCTCAGCACTTAGTACAGTGCCTGATATATAATGGGTACTTAATAAATGTTGATTGATTGATTGATTATCTGAAGGAATTAGACTACATGGCCCCTGTGATTCCATACAACTCTAAATCATGAGTCTATGACTCTATGATTTATTCTATGATTCTGTGACACTATATTTTTCAGAATGCAGTAATATTCCACAATAATTCCACAAACATTTCTTATCACATGCTGAGCTCTCTGTTAGATCTTGGGAGAGCTGAAAGTGTAGGTAAGATATAGTTCCTTCCTTCTAAAGTTTAAGTTTTATTACAGGGTAGCATGGTGTAAACAAAGAAAACTGTGACAAGTCCATGGAGCAAAACAAAGTCTTAAGCGATGTCTGAAGAGCAAAGATATATTATTAATTTCTCTTCTGCGCGTCTTCCACAAAGCTGCTAAATTGATGTTCCTAAAACAGAGATCTGACTTTTTCACTCTCCTACTGCCTGAGTTCGAATCCGACCTCAGATGCTTCCTAGCTATGTGACCCTGTGCAAATCACTTAGCCTCTGTCTGCCTCAATTTCCTTTCGTGTAAAATGGGGATGATAATAACACCTACCTCCCAAGATCGTGGTGAGGATCAAAAGAGATGTTTGTGAAGTGCTTAGCACAGCACCTGGTACTTAAATGTTCCATCCCCTCTTGTCTCATACAGAGAGTCTCCCTCCCTCAACTAAAAAACGTCAGCTGCTCCCTAATAACTATATGATAAAATAAAAAATGTTCAGCCTGGAATTTAAAACCCTCCACAGTATGGCTTCAATACAGTTTTCCAGTATATAAGGTTTGTTTGTTTGTTTTAGAGGTATCGTTATTATTTTTTTTATTAACATATTTTGTTTTACATTACTTCTTTTCCAAATGTCTCTTCCCTCTCCTCTCCCCTTCCTTGGGAATTTATCCCTTATCACAAAAAAATAAAGAAGAACAAAGAAGAAAAAGTTGCAGAACTAAACGACATATCATCCAAGTTGGATTAGGTCTGAGTTGCTGTGTACCCATAATCTCCTACCTCTGCAAAGATGCCTTTTCTAATATTTTTGGGGGGTTCAGGTTTGGCCCTTTCAGTATTCTTTTTTTCTAATCAAACGATCATTTAGTTGTTCCCATAAATTACATTCTATTTCCCACTTCCAAGCTTTTGAACATCTAGGTGGCGCAATGGATAGATCACTGGACCTTGAGTCAGGAAGACATGAGTTCACTTACTAGAAGGCACTTATTAGTGTGAACAAGGGGAGAGAGGTGGAAGGTTGATGTTGAGAAAGTCCTGGGTAGACCAGAGAGTATATGAAGGGGAGTTGTGTATACAAAATATGGAAAGATAGGTTGTGAAGGGTTTTAAATATCATCCAGAGGAATTTATAATTAGCCCTAGGGATAATAAGGGGCCACTAGAGCTTGCTTCCTGAGCGATGGAGTGGCATAGTCATATCTGTGCTTTAGGAAAATCACTTTGGCAGTTGTGGCTAGCGGCAGACACTAACTAGCTGTATGACCTTGGGCAAGTAACTTGTCCTGTTTGCCTCAATTTCCTTGACGTTATAATGGGGGCAAAAAATAGCGCCTGCTTCCTGGGGTGGTTGTAAAGATCAAATGAAATAATCTTTGTAAAGTCCTTAACACAGTGCCTGGCACATAGGAGGCATGCTATAAATCCTAGCTATTATCACTATTATTAATGCACCAGCACCATCAAACCCACCCCCCCACACACACACACATACACACACATGCACACACACACACACACACACACATACACATACACACACACTTCACTCCTGCTTCCCAGAATCCTTACCTTTCTTGGAAGCACAGCTCAAGTTCCACCTCTTATTATGCTTTTCTTTATTTTGTCAGTCGTTAATGCCCTTGAGATCTGACCTCAAAGCCAGGAAGACTTAGGGTCAAGCCCCACTTCTGAACCTACTGTCTGTGTGACCCTAAGGAAGTCACTCAATCTCTAGGCAACTCTCTGAATAAATAAATACCAACCTGCACTGGTAGAAGGAATTCTCTCACCTGAAAGTGATCTAAAGTAATGAAGTAATTGCAGAATCAGGCTTTATCCCTATCCTTCTACTTCTTAATTATATGTTGTATTCCCCAGTAGAATTTAAGATTCTTGAGGGCAAAGACATTTTCATTTCTTTCTTTTTGTCCCAGGTACCCAGGACAAGGTCATGGACATAGTAGGTGCTGACCATGCATTTGTTGGATTGGATTGCATTGGATTGTGGTTCATCACTGTGCTAGACAAGATACCATTTGAGTTGGTTTTTGAAGAATGACTAGGAACCCAACAGAAAAAGGTAAATGGGGAGAAAAACAAATCTCTCTGTTCAGGTAATGGAGATTAGTTTAGTTTGGCTGGCATGTGGAATACATGCATTGAAGTAATAGGAAATATCAGGAAATGAAAGGTAGTGCCAGATTTTGGGGGAGGTGGTGGTCCTTGAATTGAGGAAAAAGCATTAGAACTTTACTTGATACATAATAGTGACTGAAGATCTTAGAGCAGAGGCATGATGTAACAAGATCTGTACATAAGGAAAATTAGTTTGGCAGAGCTGCTTTTCAACAGTTTTGAATAGGAGTGGGTAATGTGAGGAGGTGTTCTATTATGCAGATATTGAAATAGTCCCAGAGAACTAAGGTGGTAGCTATGAGAACAAAAGGTGGAGGCAAATAAGAATGATATGGCCAAAGTATAGTTGAGAGGAGAGAAAATCTAGACTGTTAATAAAAATACAGATCATGAATCCACTGGAATATTCGACCAAAAGGACCTGATAACTGATTGGATCTGAGAGATGAGGGATAGATATAGAAGAGTCAAAGATAACCCCAGAGTTTTAAACATGAGAGTCTTGGAGATGGTGCCACTGACAGAAGTGATATAGTAGTACAGTTTTAAGATATTAATTAAGATATTAATCCAGGGATGTCACTTAGAGAATTGTGCCTACCTGCCTATTCCCAGTAGAGAGAAGGAACAGATTATATTTCTTGACCTGTAACTAAGGCCTAGAATTGAAGGAAAGGGTCACCCCAAGAAAAATCTAGACACTAAATTTCCTAATCCAGATGGCGTTTCTGAAAATTTGATGTGTGAAAACCCTGGCTTGATTTGTTTTACCAAAAAAAGAGGATGGAAAAAGTTACAGTCTTGGTGATTTTCCAAAACAAAATGTCAGCTAAGAGTATGACTTTTTTTTTGCCCCTAGCCTGCTATCTGTCTTCTGATCAGTTAAAAATGACCACTATGACAGAGAAGAATATTCTGTTATTTGCTACCAAATTGAAACTGCAGAGATTCAGCGAACAAAAACTAGAGTCTTATTACAGTGAATCAATATGTGAGGGTCTATTTGTGATGTTCAACACTGATAGTAGGCGAGACCTACTTTTAATTTCCTCTAAAATATTAGGATATTTCAAAATGTCCATAGTTACTGATTAGGCCATTGTGTATTTGATCTTAGTGATAGAAAGTAGTCAACTTTTCAATTTTGCTCTTATCTCTGGTCCATAAAGTATACTTTCCACATATCACAACTAGCTAACTCTAGCTACAGCAAGAACATTAATAATTTGAGACTCAAAGCTGCCAATTCCTGGAAACCATTGTCACCCAAGGGGCCTCCCAGTATGCAAGGAGATGGCTGTGTAGTCACTGGGGAAGGATCAGCATTTCATCTATAGTCCTCATGCATTGAAGAGGATGCTAGTTTTTGAATCAAAGTCAAATCCAAATCTTTGTGTTTACTACCTGAATGGCACTGGGAAAGAGACTTGTTCCCTATGAGCCCCAAGATTCCTTATCTTCAAAATGAGACAGATTGAACCAACTGATCCTTCCAACCTTTAAATACATGATCCTATTTGAAAAAGAAACCAGCTCTTTTTGATTACTTTGATTTATTTTTAGTATGGTTATAGAATTAGGCTACCTTCTTTAGGTAGAGCTAGCCCTAAACTAAGCCAGACTAACATAAATAGTCTCTATATATGGATTTGGTGAATAGATTGAGAAGACTTTATCATCTAGTAGTAAATAGTTTAGAAGAATAAAATAATCATAAGATTAAAATATTTTTCAAAAGACTAAGTCCCTCTTTCTAGCAAAAAGAAGGATTAACCAAAGGCTAAACAGAAAACAGGGCCAAGTTCCCATTTTTAGTAGTTGGTGAAAGGTCAGCCAGAGGTTACATTAAGCCCCCTTTTCTTTTTGTTTAAGCTAGAGTCTAAGTTGAGTCATGGCCTCTGCTAAGTAAGATGGAGGTGACTGCTAATCACTGACCACAAGTTCCTCTTTCCTAGTGTACCTTCTGGTTACAAAATGTACCACCTGGAGGAAAGGACATCTGGCATAGGATTAAAAAAGTCTGAAAGAAGCTAGCTAGTCAGATGACCTGCCTTGTCCAGTAGAATTCCAGTCAAAACAAACTTCTATAATTTTTTCAATTTCTCTTTTTTGTTGTAAAAATCATCTCCATAAATGGCTCCTTGTCTCTGCCATCTGAGGAGTCAGGTGACCTGGTTTAATACGCAAATGCTAGCTTTGCAGATTAAATCATAGATGGCTTAGTAACTTTATCCTCAGTTTCCTTTTATTTCAGATAATCAATTTTAACATATTATAACCCCTGAGAAATAGCCCTCAGCTACTCTGGGTTCACAGTTTTCCCTCTTTATTTTCTAGAGCTGTATATGAGGAAGAGAGATTAAAATCAGAGACTGAGTACCCTCCAGGAGACTAATGTAAAGGGCAAATGTCAGGCTTGCCTTGGTCATGCTTTGGCTGGGTTTTTAAAGGGGGATAACTACAGTGCTTGATGGTAGGCTCATGGTGGAGATATAATGGGAAGAGATATGAAAGAAGAAACACTCATGGGCAGGTCAGAGGGTATTCCAGAGCCAGTCAGGTGAATTCTCCTATGGCAAACTTCAACTGGCTTCTGATCAATAGCTGGAGTTGGTGATTGCCTGTATTATCACAATCACCTCCTAATTTTCTCCCTGCCTTACATCTCTCCCCTCTGCAAATCATCCCCCACACAACTGTGAAAGTGATTTTCCTAAAGAGTAGGTCTGACTATGTCACTCTGATGGGGTGCTTGAGTGCCTGTGCTTGGACCCCAATTCTAAAATCACATTTCTCTCTAAAAATCACATTTCTCCCTAGCCTCAAAACACAATCCATGGCAGTTTCTCCCTAGCCATACAGCCTGCCCCAGCAACACCTATTATCTTCCCTCCTGCTGCAGTAACAAGCTGCACCTATTGAATTTATTAGTCTGAACCAGCTGTATACTGATTGAATTGGCTGTGCAGTGAGCCATAATGACATTTACTATTCACTGACCAAGCATATGTATCCTAGACTTACACATATGTATGCTCCCTTATATTTATCTTGTCCAACAAGACATTGATGACAGTAGTCTGGGATTCCTTAGTTACTTCTGACCACTGGTTGATTTAGTGATGTTTCAGGGCTTAAAACCACAGCTCCAAGTAGCCCCACCTGATGAATTCTGGGTAAAATACCTGTGCAGTAGATACTAAAAGTTCATGTTCCTTTAAGAACTAACCATTCCTTAACCACTCCCTAATCCCACCCTGAATCACCTAGTTAGCATATTTGGCACATATTTTACTATAGAATATACTATACAAATTTTACCTGTACCCCTCTAAGGTTGCAGGTTTCCTAAGAACTCTTGTCCACTGAAAAGCCTAACAAATTTTTACCTTGACCTCTAGAATGCTTGAGTCCAAGAATTCATTCCAGGCAACCTGCCCCTGGTACACCGGTCTTTGCAGGAAGTCTCATATTCTCCCCTCTCCCCCACTGCCTTTAGCCCTCATCAACTCCACTGCTCAATAAAGTCTAGTGGCGTGTTTTTATCCCTAGGGTTAAATACAAATTCTTCTAGATGACATTTAAGACCTTTCACAACTTACCTTTCCAGCCTCAACACACATGACTCCCCTTCACACGTTTGTTGGTCCAGCCAGGTCTTACTTGACATTCAATCTTCCACTTCTATGCCTTTCTTCAGCCTGTTGTCCATGTCTGCAAAGCACTCCATAATTTCTTTCAAAATTCAAATTGTGTCACCTTTTGGCATGGTCTTTTTCAGTCCTTCCCTGAATTACTAATGCTTTCTCTAACCACACCCCCACAAGATCTTATATTTATATATCTGTTTATATATTTTTGTATATACTTATTGAGGGGCTACAATGTACCAGGCACTATATTAGGCACTATGGATACCAAGACAAAAGAGAAGATAGTCTCTTCCCTCAGTAAGCTTAAATTCCGCTATACAAGAAGACTAGATGCATTGTATTGTGGTGAAGCAGATTCCCTTTTCCCTGTGACCTTGGATCAAGAATACTTAGTAGGACCTATAGTGGAGGAGTTGACCAGGAGACCCAAAATCAATTTTCCCCAGCCCAGAAAAGACACAAAGTAGGATCTATTAACAGAGACAATGAGGTATTAAAGTCTTAAAGGAAATGTTTAGGGCAGCTAGGTGATGCAGTGAATATAATGCTGGAACTGGAGTCAGGAAGACCTGAGTTCAAAACCTCAAATGGGTCACAAAGAGTCAGACTGGACTGAATAACAAAGAGAAGTCTTTACACTTTGTTACCCTTTGGTGAGGCAGTGAACTATTAATTGGAGAAAGGACTGGCCGTACTCCTCAGAGTCCTTTAAAAAGCCAGAACTCAAAAAAATGCAAAAAATAAAGAAATAATATTCCTCACCTGTCTCCCACATCAATTGACGAACTCCTTACAGAGTATAGCTCCTGACCAGCTTCCCACATACACCCCCTCTACTACATACCCACAAAAAGAATTTGGGGTACTTCTCTTCCTGCAGTGAAAGTAAGGAATAGAAACTATAAGATGAGGGAGAGAGTGATTGAAAATTCAGATTTTGCCAGACGCACTGAAAGCTATTCCCAACACTTGGCTGTTTGCATCATTATATTTTAACTTTTGATTTCAGTGTAGTAAATTCAATTTAGCTTCCATATAGAGTGAGTCATATTCTTTGGGGCTATACTGAAGAGGGACAAAATCAGATATCCAAATTATAAACCAAGAGAGTTATGAGAACTTTTTTTCAGTTATTCAGTCATTATAGTTGTGTCCATAGTAGTTGCCATTTCCTTCTCCAGTTCATTTTACACGTGAGGAACTGAGACAAATAGGGTTAAGTGACTTGCCTAAGGTCACACAGCTAATAAGTGTCTGTGACTAGATTTCAATATAGAAAGATGAGTCTTCCTGACTCCAAGCCCAGCACTCTATTCATTGTGTCACCTAACTATCCCAAGAGGGATTTTGGGAAATCAAATAAAAAACTTGCGGACAAACTAAGGATATTTGGATAGCTAGATCTTTTTCACACAAGTATAGTTTCAAATGTGCTGGTATAATTTAAACTTGAAATGCCACCTGGTGGTATGTAATAGCCCTATAGCATCAACACTAAGTCACAACTAGTGCAAGTAACACTCTCTAACGTATAACTAGTGTCCACGTGAGAAACAAATTGTACCTATGTGTGAGCAGGTCCATTTTTTTCTATAGAAAGGATAAAAGTTATTGGCCCATGGACCTGGAAGCCTGAATAACCACAGGAATAAATTTGTGCTAAGAAAGGGTGAAGGTCAACAGGGGAGTGCATCTAATTTCAACTACTCTCAGCATGAACAGTATTTTAGGAATCCAAAGAGTACTTGAGGCCAGTTTCTATGAGACTAGTGATTTGTGAACTTTCTCATTAGAAGACCATTTGATAGGATCAAAAGAATGTGAATTAAATAATATGACCTTGTCATATTATAGGCAGCAACACCATAATATTTGAGGTGTTGGGGTTTTTTTTTTAACCATATTTAAGTTTTTTTTTATTATGGACTTAAACATTTCATTATAAGAATAAGAATAAAAGAAAAGATTGTATATTAACTTATGACTTTTTCCTATGTAGTTTTTTTTTAAAAAAAAAACTTTCACTCCAGTCAGAACAATAGGCCTCAGGAAAGAGCAGTCCCCAATAAGTCATAGATGGAAGGGATGACTTTTTGTTTATTGGACCCCCTTGATTAAAAGTTGACACATCCTTGAGAAAAGGAATGTCATCTCCACTGACCTTCAGAGCTGGCAAAATCTGGAATGGAAAAGAAGAGACATCTTGAGTAAATAGGGCAGGCTTGGGTCAATTAAAAAAAAACATGGCTAGGAGCCTGTGACATCATTTGACCAGGAGTGATAGGTGGAGCTTCAAGACACGGGCCTTCTGGAGTCATTGACTTTGACCTTATTCCTTTTCCTCTCAGATTGATCAGAGGAATAGAAGCTTTTTGACTGTCATTTTTGTTCTTCTGGAGGATGGTGCAATGTGAGTATGATAAAGGCTCCTCAATTTCTTTGTGGAAAAGGGGGAATGAAAGGCTACTCTTCTGGGTTGCTGCTAAGGAAATAGCAATTCTCCATGCCCCATTTCTCTCCTTTCCTCTATTTACCAGAAATTAGGAAGTTCAAATGATCTTGTCTTAAATTAAGTCCAAGAGGTCTAACAAATGTAAAACATTTTCCTTCCTACTTTCAGAAAAAAAAAACAAACCGTGTGCTTTATTTTTTAGGATCACTTAAAAGAATTTGATTTTCATTTTATAGGATTAATTTTTTAAATTCTTATTTTATTTTCACCCCCAACTTCTCTCCCTCTTATTTCCCCCTTACCCCATCATGAAAGTAAGAAAAATGAAATTATTATATATAGTCAAGCAAAACTACCCCCACTGTATCTTGGAAGTGGATAAACTTGTAGTTTACCTCCTGAGCACCACAAACTTTTGAAAAACATAAACCAATTCTTATCAAAGCTCTAGATTATATTCAACTGAGGGAGGCTTCAGAAAACTCTAATCAAAGATTAAAAACTGCCTACCTGCTTTCCCACACTCTCACCTGTAATTTCAGGAAGAAAAACCTTTATCAGGGTGAATGGAGAACTTAGAAATTGATTTTAGAAAGAAAAATTAAAAGTAGTCTGGCTCTTTATTTCCTTCTCTCACTCCATTCCTCTCATGCTTTTCAAAGAGTATAAAAACTAAAACTGTCTGTTAATATGTGGAAAGTGCACTGAATTTGGAGTCAGAGGCCCTACCTCTTATTACAGTGTCCTTGGACAGATCACTTAGCCTTTCAGGTCATCAGTATCCCCAAAATGAAGGGACAAGATTAGGGGGCCTTCTAATATTTCTTACAGCTCTAAATCTAGGATCTTATTAACTAAACAATTTAAAAGAGGAAGAATTCTTCAGATTCAATGAAGAAGCGAAGGCAGAGATGTTTACACAAATTTAACAAGTGCCATTTAGGAGATATTAAGGGGCTTCCCCTCTAGGACACAAGTTGTTTCTGGGTTTCAGTTAAGCCAGCTTGGAGCTCAGTTTTGCCATCTCAGTTAAATGCTCAGGGACTAAATAGCTTACTTAGAAAAGCTCAATTTTGCCACCTCAGATATACTTTCCGGAGTCTAGAGGCAGTTTAATGGTGCAGTGGGTGCTGGGTCTGGAGTCAAGCAGACCTGAGTTCAAATCCAATCTCAGATACTTCCTAGCTGTGTCTCCTTGGGCAAGTCATGTAACTACTAGATAGTTCAATTTTCCCAACCATGAAATTGGGATAATAATAGTACCTACCTCCCAGGGATGTTGTGAGGGTCAAACCAGATGATGTTTGTAAAGCACCTTCTAGAGTACCTGGCATATAGTAGGCACTCAATAATAAATGCTGATTCACCCTCCCTTTACATCTTCCTGGTGCATATCAATGTTACTTGCTCCATCAGCTGTCTGCTGTCTATCATTTGTCACTTGTGTTGGATGGATAATGGCAGGGAGTGATTTATATTTCCTGAAATGTACAGTTAGGCTGTGTAGCTGGATGACCCCTAATTCACTGAATAATCACACACATTTTCCTTTCAGTTGATTTTGTGCATGTCAATAGGATCTCCCCTCAGCTACTCCATCCAGCAAATTTTATTGTATTTAATGAAATAAATCAGGAAGTGCCTATAAAATGCCAGGACTTGATCTTACCACATACTAACAGAGTTCTTAGCAGGGAACAACATTAGCCAGTAAATGGGTTTCAAAAGATCATTTTGCCCAAGTGATTGTAATTCCCCACCCCTGTTAAGAGTGTTTCTCAGTCACAGGAGAGGATGGGTGTTTGGCTCATGTATCAAAGTCTATGTGATTCCTTGGTGTTAGGTACAAGAGGATAGGACTGTGATGGGCAGGGTGTGGGAGGGCTCTTTCATGTTGAATGATATTTGTCTTTTCAGTAGCCAGGAGTTTGCAGATGTGCTGAGAGGGGTCAATGTGTTCTATTAGTCAGCACATGGAAAGACAGAAATGACATGATCTAACATAACTCCAATTCCTGACCATTTCCAGGGGAACTTCAAGCTATAGTAGTTGTCTTTGAGGGGAGCTGTAATTTCCCCCATTCCATCTGATGTTTGGTTGACCTGAAAAACCCATTTTCAACTGAAAGCTTGTTTTAATGTTTTTATTTTCCATGTCTTTCTGTCTATTATTTGGGTTAAAAATAGAAAAAGCTTGGATTACAACACCATCTGCCCTAAGGCAAGGATCTCACCTGAAAAACTAGGCAGCTCAGAACCCAGCAGCCAGCACTCTTACCGACAGTCAGTGAGGAACCCCATTCCCTCTGCCATGTGACAGCCATGATCTTCCTGTAGTGTATGGACCACACATTATGTATATGTGTCAAAGAGACCAGAAGTCAAGAGAGTTGTAGCTTCATCTGGGATCTGATTCTGTGTGGCTGGAAGGGCACTGGATAAATTAATGAATCATTCTGGTGTTATCTTCTGCTACTGCTTTCCCTTAAGCCTGCTCATTTTAGAGCTTCTTAAAAGTCATTAGTTCAGCTGAGTCATTTGTCACATGTCTAGCTACTTGCCAATTATATGAGACCTGGGCAAGGAGTTAAGGTTCCATTGGTTTGAAGTTTTCCATCCAGAGGTTGGGGTAGGAGCAAATGATGTGTGTTATTTTACATGAATGAGAGAGAAACTCATTCCTCCTTTTCTCATTTACTTCTAACCCTTAAGAATTTCTCAACCGGCAAAGGGCTTCTGAGCCCAACTCAAGCCTTGAAGAAAGGGGAGAAGGAGAAAGAGAAGGAATGTGCCATGTATTGCTGGTAGAGGATGGGATGGGGTGTGACCTGAGTTCCCAGTTGTCCTAATAGGACTGACAGAGTTGCAGAAGAGTAACTAGGCCAAGACAAACACAGAGTCTGGTGGAAAAAAACTGGCTTACTGAAGTTCTGGTCACTTAGAGTTTTATTACTGTTGGAGCAATGATCACCTCATGGCCTCAGATCTCTCAGAACCTTCTTCCAGAAAATATGACTACTGAGTCTGGCTCTAGAATATCTTATTTAACTCCAGTGGGCTTATTCTCTGAATACGGATCTCAGAATAGTACCTAGACAGTGTGTGATTTGGTAAGCTGTATGCTGTGGCAAACTTGTTTCATCTATCTCATTTTTTCCTCTGCTCTTAGAAAAGACCACCATTTCTTGAACACATACCATTATCTGTTTATTAGCAATAACATAGGAAATACCAATAGCACCAATTAAAAATGAATCCACATGCTGTTTTGTCCTTACAGCTGTAATAACTGGTAACTAACAAAAGATTGGAAAGCACTTTCCCAATATAAAAAGTGCTGCACAAATTTATCATCATTCTTATTATTAACAAATTAGCCCAATTCTCCTATTATTCAGAAGGCACGTAAGGTCAAGTACATGGGGTCGAGTGGGGCAAAGTTGTCGGAACCTAGAATGTAGCCATGACTTGTATGTGCTGGCAACCTATTTTACCCCATGCAAACCTACAGAGCTGAATTTACACACCCTTCAAAATATGGGAGAATCAAAGCTCAATCATAAACAGAAAATAATTCTTCATGGGAGATGGAGAGCTTTGTAACAGATTCCTATCTTTCTTGTTCAAATCAATGAGTTCTAGAGCAAAAATAATTGATCAAGCATCTAATTTGCACATTTCAACAAACTTAAAATGTTCCAGCTGGAATGACATTCTTTATGAGAGGATATGATAGAGAATCTTAAAAATTCAGTATTCATGGAGGTCACAAGCTGTTTGGTTGTGTGCTCACACACCCACAGGGAATTATCTTCTGAATTCTTTCCAGAAAGGTTGCATTTAAAAAGCAGTTTCATCCAATCCCTCAACAGCTGGACTCCTGGCAAAAGACAGGGAAGAACTTTTGGCTGACCATAAAAAAAAATTCTTTGAATCACCAGTATCTCGATTTAAGAAACGTATTTTACTGTGTCTTTCATACACACAAAAGCTGATTAACAGTGGTGTTTTTCTTTTCAAAAAATGAACACTATTCCACTTTTTTCACAGGTGTACAAAAAAAGAAATGTAATGGGGTTACATTCAACAATAAAGCTTAAAGTCCACTCTAGGTAATAGTTGCATTGACATTCACATACACAAGCACGGAGTAAGTATATTTCAGGATTTTTATAAGAGCATACAGCATACATACAGTAGTTGGATTTTACATCATGAGTAGTAGTAAGGGCAGCAATTCAGAATATCATAGAAAAAAGGGAAACAAAACCAAAGGGGAGATTGTAAGCTAGCGCACCAAGACAATTCACAGAATTACAGGATCTGTAAGTGTGTTCTGTATGTCTGAGAAAACAACATCTTTCATTTCTGAGTCTTAGGACAGTTGATCAAAGAAGATTGTGTAATCAAAGTGCACATAAAAAACATTTTTTTAAAAGGATGGGGATCCTTGGGTTTGGTAACTAATACATGCAAGAGGCAGTCCCAGAGTGACCTGATAGAGTAAAGCTGTGATTGGCAGGTGGCCGATATAATACAGATGTTTCAGGCAATTTCTCTAAAGCACTTCAGTAGCAGCAATGATTGTTTCTAATGGCTGTAGATTTAATTCTCTTTTGGGGGTAAAGGGGAATCATATTTGTTTTTCAACATTTACATCTATACTTTCATTTTTAAATAAATCTATCAAATAAAAAAGAGCATAGATAAAGTGAGGTGTTGGGTTTTCTTTTTCTTTTCCTTTTGCATATGTATTATGGGAAAAGGATCTGGCCTTTTCAGAGACATCGTGTGCAAAAAAATGTTTAACAGAGTGAGTACAAGGACATATAGGAAACAGCATCCAAGCCACTCACTGTCCAATGTATCCACCTGACCAGCCTCCATTTAGAGTCTAAGGAACTGTTTTTCCAGCATAGTGAAGGTTTTTGAAAGACATCATAGCCAATTTTTTTCCAGGACCCCTAATATTGTATAAATAAGTTAAAGGTCAAGGGGGCAGAATACAGTTTTGTCTGGAGAATGGGTACCACCTCCTGTCATTAAAGATTCCATACCTATCCCACACTAAGTTTGGAAAATCTAGTCACTTCCTTTCTCAGGTTTCCTCCCTGGCCTGAAAAGTTCAAAACTACTAGTTTGTTTTGTTTCTTCACATTTCTACCTCTCTTGCACTAAGTACCCTAATTTTGCCTTCCCTTGTTGACTTCTGTACACACATACGTACACACCCGCATACCTCCACACCCGCCCCCACCCCCCACATGCACAGGCACACATCAAAAGTCAGGCCCAGCTGCCCATTCTGAAAACCTTTCAGCCTGCCCTGTAAGTGCCATCAAGACAGGATTCCAGGAGCACAAGGCTAAGGGTCCAACCTCTCACGGGTGGGGCTGGGAGGCCTCTCCTTTGCGGCGGAGGAGAAAGGAAACTTGGGTCTGCTTTTTAGATTCTGAAAACAAGCCAGAGTGGAGAGAAAGAGTTAACATCAGACTGAGTAAAGCTTTTAAGACAAAACCTGTTATATGTGATCTAGACAGACACCGGGAACTTTCTGCTGATTTCTGAGATCTGTACAGATAGGACTGGTGTGGACAGGAGGAAAGAGTCAGGAGTTGCTACATAAGAGAGATTTGCCATTATTACAAAACTGGCTAAGTGGCTTTGTTCCATTGGATCCCTCACTGGTCACTGTTGTCAGTGGTGCTGTTCCCTTTTTCTTTTTTCTCCTGGGTCTTGTTGCCCTTCTTCTTTTTCTTTTTCTTCTTGGTCTCCTCCTTTTTCCCAAAGGTTATGAAGTCACTTTTGTCAATTTGGCTGTTGGGTGGCTCCTGCCGGATGGAGATGATTGCAGGAGATCCCGGAATAATGAATTTGTCTGGCAACTCACCAGGGCCGGGTTGCTTGGGGTTGCCAGGTCCGTATTTAAAGGTCCAGCTGTTACTGTTGACACCAGCTCCTACAGGGGGGGACACCTCTCCTGCCTCAGGTTCTGAAAAATCCAAATAACAACATATCAGTCAAGAAAAGCCAGTCTCCCTGCCCATAGTGCATTCCCCTACACAGTAATACTGCGATAAGAGAGCACTGCCCACCATGGTTCCATGAAGAATATCTTTGTCCAGGAGAGAGGCCCAGAGCAATGATTAGAACAGAAGACAAATGAGAAATCCACATTTCCTTCCCCATTATGCTCCTGACACTAACTGATTTTCCATCACTGCCTTTCTGGGTCAAGATACTTGAGTATATGTAAACGTTTCAATACAAATACCAGGAGGTGCTACTGTAGTTGTAAAAGAAGTTTTGCAAATTTTCAGGAGAAACACCAAAGAACCTGGTCCCAGAAAATGAATTTCTGAATCTTGTCTATAATTTCACTGGACTCTCAGCTTAAGCAAAATCTGAGTGAAAGACTGAGAGAAAAAGATGTACTTTGACCAGATCAGAAAGTCAAAGAAGCTGTTTGCTAGCCCTGATTAAGCTTCCATAGCTACAGGAGAGATCCTCTTGTAAGTTTAGGGAAAGGCAGAGCAATACAGTGGTAAGAGCCCTGGTCATGGAGTCTGAAGACCCAGATTTAAATTTTGGATCTAATACTCATTATGATCCTAGATAAACTATTTAATCTTTCTCAGTATCACTTCCTCACAGAGTTGTTGTTAACTTTTAAATGTTAGAGAAATGTAAATTAATATTACATATATGTTTGAGAATAAAAATATTGCAGAGGCTAACTCCTGCCTATTCCACTCCTCTATATACATATGCAAACCATTCTATGGTACAAGAAGTTCCATAGGGCACTGATCCTTCTCTAATCAGACAGCTTTTGTAGCCAGCTACATTTTTATTCATTATGTATAGAAGAGTCAGGAAACTTGTGTAACTTCTCCCCTAGGATGTTTCCATGAAGATGTGGTCGGTTGAAGGTAGTACATGTATATATTCATGCAGGCACTTTGCCCAGAGTTCCCCAGAGTTCCTCAAATTTCCAGGGGACCTTGAACTCTGAAAGAACTTCCTTCCCGAAAAGGAGTCATGTGGAGAGATGTAAAGGGAGGAGTACCAAGAATCGTGATGATCCCCCATCCTTCTTTCAAGTTTTCAGGAAATAAATGGATGAAGGAACTGAAAGGAGAGAAAGCAAATGGAGCTAAGACCCCAGTGTGGAACAGAGTATGCAGAAAGGTGAACAGAAACACGGGTGGATTTATTAACACACTAGAGTTGATGAAACTCCTAGAACTCATTTGACAGGACCAGTCTTCCTCCTGCTCCTCTGGAGTACTGCCTCAGAAAATTCCCACTTTCCCTTTATCGAGTCCAAACACTTCACTTCCCATTTCCCCTGTGACTGATGGGAGTGGGGGTGAAATTTAATGTCCACTTCCCCTGTGGTGCTCAGTGAGGGAAAGCCTCTTTCTTAAATGATTGCTTGTGTTCCTATGCTATTTAAAATTACTATTAATGTTTATAGCCATTTACAATGATTTTTTTTTACAAGTCAATAAGCACATAGTTTGGAAACGAAAAGCAAATTAACCCAAAAGGAAGTTTCTACTCATCTCAGGCTAAGGTGGGCATGAGTCAATTAAAAGGAGAATATCTGTAATTTTAGTAACCTCTGAGATACTATGAAATATCCCAGATTGCTTTTGAGTCCAGAGAGAGGCATAAAAAGGAAAAGAATCAACAGAAGTGAGAGGTAGTGATTGGTGTGTCTGTTTAAGTAATCATATCTTCTCCACACAACACAGCCAGAGTTCTACTGAGCAGCACTTAGAATGTCAAGAATCATGGACAATGGGTTGGTTCACAGAAGAGGCAAATTTTCTGAAGTGTTGAAGTATTCCAACACACTCCTTAGGAAACAACATCTTGGACCTTAAGTTTTCCACCAATTAATCAATCAACTAGCCTTTATTAAGTACCTACTATGTGCCAGGCACTATGTTAGATGCTAGGAATACAAAGAAAGGCAAAAACAGTTCCTGTTCTCAAGATGCTTAGAGTCCACTGGGGGATACAACTTGCAAACAATTGTGTAAAAAGAAGATATGTGCAAGATAAATTGGAGGTAGTTTCAGAGGGAAGGCAATTAAAATCAAGGACTAGAAAAGTTTCATGCAGCAGGTGGGACTTTAGCTGAGACCTGAAGAAAGCCAAGGAAGCCAGGAGGTGAGGAAAAGGAGAGAAAGAGAGTTCCAGGTATGAAATGCTCAGAATTTGGAGAGGGAATGTCCTTGAGAAGACACAAGGCCAGTGCTATTGAGTCTCAGAATGAAGAGAGGGAAGTAAGGTGTAAGACAACTGGAATGGTAGAAAGGGCCAGGGTAAGCTGAACCAAACACAGGAGTTTTTATTTGATCCTAGGGATAACAGGGAAACACTAGAGTTTATCGAATAGGGGGTGAGAGGGTCATATCTGTACTTTAGAAAGATCACTTTGGCAGCTGAATGGAGGCTGTCCTGAAGTACAACTCGAGGTAGGAAGACCCTACAACCAGCAGGTGATTTTGATAGTCTAGACATGAGGGCCAGTATCAGGGTGGTGGCATTAAGAGAGCAGAGATCACATACAAGATGTCACAAGGTAGAAATGACAGGAATTGATATCTGCTTGTATATGTGGGGGGGGGTGGGCAGCGTTAAGAATGAGGAGTTGAAAATGACACCTAGGTTGTAAGCTTGATGACTAAGAAAGGGAAATTAAGAAGAAGAAAGGATTTTGGGAGAAATATAATGAGTTTAGTTTTTGGACATGTTGAAATTAAGATGTCTATGGAACATCCAATTTGAGAGGTTCATTAGGCAACTGGAAATATGAAACTAGAGAAAATCTCTTGGGAGAGAGTTTAAGAAGGTTGAACAAGTAGATCTTAGACTTATCTGTGTAAAAATCATAATTGAAGTCATGGTAGCTAAGGAGATCACAAAGTGAAATCTCATGAATGGAGAAGAGAAGAGGGCCCAGCAGAACCTCAGGAAACTCGAGTAGTTAGTGTGAATGAATGACTTGTATAAAGATCCAGCGAAGGAGACAGGGAAGAAGTAGAGAGGTAGAAGGAGAATGAAGAGAGAACACTGTCATGAAAACCTATAGAAAATGACAAAAAGGTCAAAGACTGCAGAGAAGTCAAGAAGTGTGAAGACTGAGAAAAAGCCATCAGATTTCAAAATTAAGAGATTATTAGTAACTGCGAAGAGGTAAGGAGAATGAGAGAAAAGAAAATGGAAACACCTGTTGTCGATGGCCTTCTCAAGGAGTTTAGCCATGAAAAGGAGGAGAAATATGCAGTGAAAGTTACAGGGAAATGGATGTTTCAAATGAGGATTTTTTAAGATAGTGAAGGCATGGATATGTTTGTAACAATAAGGAAATAGCCAGAATACAGGGAGAGACTGGAAATTAGTGAGAGACTTGAAATGAAAGCTAGGGTAAACTGCTGGAAAAGATGGGAACTCACTTGTGCATATATTGGTGAAAAGAGCTACCTCTTCTTGTGAAATGGATTAAAGAGATAGTGGCAGAAGGCATTTGAATGCTATGGACAAAAAACAGGGGAGAAGAGCTCTCTGCAAATGACCTCAATTCTTTCAGTGAAATATGAGGAAAAGTTCTCAGCTGAGAGGGTGTGTGGAGAGAGAACTATGGGAGGTTTGAAGGAAGATGAAAAGGTTTGGAAAAACTGATGTGTTGAATGGGATTTGGAAAGGTGTAAAAGGATTGCCTTTCGACAGGAAGACCCAGTTGAAATTATGTAACATAAATTTGTAGTAGATCCAATCAGCATAGTTTCCCTTATGTCATTTAAATCATCAACACAGATAAAAAGCTATGTGGCAAAAGAACTGAGGTCAAGGGTGGCAGAGACACTGATGTCTAAAACATCACCATAATGGCCATAAGTCAAACACCATGAGTTGTACTAAGCTCAAAGAAGCTGCTCCCCAACTGTGCCACTACAAATAGAAGGCAAACAAATAGTTACCAGACACAAGTTGGAAATTACCAAATTAATCCTCCATTTTGGGTATAAACCTTGATCCCAGCACAATACCAAAATTTAAAGTCCTAGCTAATTGTGTTGTTTTCCAAAGGAGCAAGAGGAGGTTTTCCTGCCTTGAGAAGGTGGAAAAGGGGCTCCAACCATAGGTAAAATGAGCCCCAGAGAATTAACAAGAAACCTCTCCTAGGGTTATACTATAAATAAGCTGGCAAAGATCTAGGCAAACTACAAACAATAGAACTACCGCTACAAAACATCAGTCATTTGGCAAAGATGTCCTGTAAGACCTTTATTCATGCTATCATCTCTTCAATCTCTCTAGGAAAAATTAATTCAAAAACCCAGTTTCTTGTAAAAAGGTGGTACTGTGAGTGAGCTGGATTTGAGGTCAGGGGATTTGGGTTTAAAGCCCAACTGTCACTTAATACCCATCTGCCCTCTATTAGGTCACCCCACTCCTCCATGGTTGGTTTCATCTTCAGTAAAATGATGGGGTTAGACTGACTAGGTGACCTCCGCAGTCCCTTCCAGCTCTAAATCTTTAATCCTATTAGCTTTCCAACAGGAGTTCAGCCAGAGTTTAGCTTCCTGTTTTCCTTCTGGGTGCTGGTGATGCCCATGAATAATAGAGAAAAAGGCTTGAAACTGGTCTGAAAAACTTCTGACAGGCCTGGAGTTGTTACCTGCATATCAGCACCACTCAAATATCTTTTTGGAAAAGTCCAAGTAATCTGGACTCTGAGCTCATTCCTAACTGCATAGTAAAAGGTACACCCTCGGGGCTGCAGAGGATTTATTTCCAATATTGAGCTAGCCCCCAGTATAAACCCCAAGGAATGAAGCTCATTATTGATTATTCAATAAACCTGTCATCTTTTAAATAGTATTTTATTTTTTCCAATTATATATAATTTGTAACCTACATTTTTATATAAAATTTTGAGTTCTGAATTTTCTTTCTTCCTCCCTTCCTCTATTCCCTCCTCTTCCCTCCCATCTCCCTAAGATGACAAGTAATCTGATATGTTATATATGTGCAATTATGTAAAACATATTTCCATAAATAAACCCATCTTCCTGAGCGTAGGTATGTTTTCATCCTTGCTGAGCCAAAGGAAACAAATGAACCTTCTTGCTAGCAAAGGAATCAGCTCACAGCAGGAATGCCAAGGGTTAATCAGTTTTATTTCCACATCACTGAACTGCTTCTGCCTTTTCAGGGAAACTTGTTTCTGCCTGACTCAGCCTGAGACACCAAGAAGCTGACAGGGCTTCATTCATGTGCATCCTCCACGTGTTCTGGCTCTGCAGAGAGCTCTGCTTTGCTCCACCACCACCCATTCCCACCCTACCCCCAAAAAAACTCACTGCAGAGGTCCCAAAGGGACCCAACCCACTCCAATGCCTTCTATTCTGAAGAAATGTTTGACCATTTCCAGATCAAACACATGCTCCTCCTCTGCCAGAGGTCAGTGGGTGGCTGGCCCTGCACTACCACTGCAGAGCAAGGCAATTGTGATACCAGTCACTCTCCGCATCTACAGCCTTCTTTATTCAAGGAATCTAAAGCCCTGTGGCAACTTCCAGAGAAACGGAAATAGGTTTTGCTTTTTTCCCCCAGAAATGCATCTATTTCTGAATCCAAAGGCAAAGCAAAATGGGCTCTTCCTCTACCCTCCCTCCCAGAGAAGATAAAAACCAAACCCTCCTCCTCCAGCTCTTCCCCCAGGTCCAGCCCTAGCAAAATGGCCCAGCTTCTCTTTGGGCTCAATACTAACTCACATCTTGGCACCTGAAGAGTTTCCAAGCTTCCCAGCTAACCTATCCTCCCCCATGTGAATTGTCAAGAATTGATATGCATATATTTGTGTTTTAGTAGGAGATTCAATAACTGAAAAGCAAGGAACGCTTCTAAAATGGTGATATTTCTGGCAGTATGTCAGAGTAGTGGAGAATTGTCTCTGGGAGGAAAGGGCCTTCCCAGAGCTCCTTAAGTTAACACTGCATATACTGTGGACTCATTTGAAGATGGAAATAGGGATACAGTGCAGGGAAAGACATTTTCCTGGACTGGCAAAGCCAAGAAACAGACTCTCTGGGTGGCACAGAATCAGGGAAGCCTGAGTTCAAATTGAGCCTTAGACATTTGCCAGCTGTGTGACCCTGAGCAAGTCTTTTTGCCTCAGTTTTCTCATCTGCAAAATGGGGATAATAATAGTTGTTATGAGGAGCAAATGAAACAATAATAGTAAAACACCAAGCACAGTGCTGGCCTATGGCAGATGCTATGTAAAGCTTAGCTGTCATTTTTGTTATTACCGGTACTGACAGGAAACTCTCAAGCAGGTCTTCAGCCACAGCCAAGTAAGCGCTTTATCTTATCACACAGATTTACAATTCAGGCCCATAGATCTGAAGTTGACACCTGTGACTCACAACTGAGAAACTAGGGAGTTCTCCATGTGTCTGGACTGGACTTAAAAGGTACTTATTCTTAGGCTGCTCCAAGGCTGCAAGAGGAGTTTCTTGGTCATTTGGATTGTTACAATACCCAGCTGAAAGTTTATTCTTTCCCATAGTGGAAGGGAATTTTAAAATACAGGCAAAATGGAAGAGACTGAAATCCTTAGAATTTCCAGACCAGTCCAGGTTTTAATGCTGCAACAGAGCATAAATAGATTGTCTAGAAAACAAGAGAGAGGAGGGCTGACACCCTGGTCCATTCAGAAAGGGCCAGGCCATCCATCCACGCATCACCTCTGGCTTGTTTGCTCTGATTTCTATTATGCTACTTCTTTTCCTACCATACAGGTTGTCCCTCTGTGCCTCAGCATTTGACAAGGCTCAGGAGTGGTCATCTCACAGTCTGAGAATTTAGCTTCAGTGCTTGGGCTAGCCTGCTTTATAAACCTGGCTCCTCCTGGCCGCAAGCCATTTTGGAGATTTATCCCCGGAATCAAGAGGCCACTCTCCAATGGGAGCCAGAATCCTAATCACTAGGAAAGCTTCCTGCTGGGGGGCAGCCAACAGGGAGTGGGGGTGGGAGAATAAGAAAATGGTTAGAGGGTGGTCATTCCCAGTTCAATTCAATCTCCATTCCTTCTCCTGGCTTTGATCTCTCCTCCCCACCCCTCAACCCATGTTCCAATCAGGCTTTGACTAGGAACAAGCCTAGATCTCTTGTCACTTGAAAGAAACTGAAGGCAGGGGCCGGGGCCTCCTGGTTAGCAATTGTTCTCTGTGAAAAGCTGGAGGCAGCTGAATGAGAATGTGAAGGGAATTAGTTCAGAGGGGAGGGAGGGAGGGAGGAAGAGAGGGATGGAGGGATGGGGAGGAGGGGAGGGGCTCAGTCTTCCAGCCACCCTATCTGGCTGACATGCTCAGTGAGAGAAGCCAAGCTTCAGCCCCACCCTTCTTTTTTCAGCACTGGTTCCTAGGACTGTGATCCTGGGGCTTCTGCAGGGTCATGCAGACAAAGAGCTTTCAGAAAAACCATTCATTTTGATTTGAGAGAGAACCATTTTCAGTGGTCTGATTCATTCTTTTTAAGGCTACCATCTCTTCAGCCTGTCCCCTGCCTGCTCCTGATCCCTCGGCATTTTTCCAATTTACAAGCTCTTGGGTCAGTAAAGCCACCCTAGGTTACTAAGTGACTGTAACCCCATACAGCTTCAGCCAGACAGCTACAACTCCCTGAGAGGCAGATCTTAACCCAGTTTGTCCTTTTCCCTGACACTGGCTATTCATGAATATTCAACACTAGCGCTTTGGCATCCTCCCTAGATTTTGAATCTTGAGAACCCAAGTTTGCTGTGAAAGGGGAGAGACATGTTGAACAACTAGGTCTCTGGAAGATGAAATGTATGCAGGACCCACCATTAAGATTAATGTACACAAAACAATAAATCAAGCCCTAATTTGTAGCATTTGTGCTCCCAGTACACCCCTTCATCCTGCCTGCACCCCTCAAGAGGGATCTCCTCTGAGGATGATCTACCTTTTGTTGTGGCTCATTCCCTAAGTCCAGAATGCCCCCTCACTTTACTTGTACCTTTGGAAATCCTGGTCAACCTTCAATGGCTAATTCCAAAATCACCCCCTACTTAATTCCCCAGTCTGAAATTATCTTTCCTTTGCCCTGATGCTCTTATTATATTCTATTGTGTATGACTGTTACTGTACAATTATATGCAAGCACAAGGTCTGGCATAGAGTAGGCACTTAAAATGATGAATTGAATTATGCAGTATTACGTATTTAAGTATTATTGCATCTTTTCTTGCATCAGGGAGAGCTGAAACTATCTTGGGATGCCTCCTCTCCACATACACTTATCTATCACAGAGTTCTATACGCAGAGTACACTTTACCGTTGTGGAATAAATGAACAAATCCAAGCATTGCTGATTGCTTCCAGACTTCTTTGGGACTGAAAAGACCATTCTAACTTGATTCCTTTCCAGATAGAAGGGAGGAAGATGACAAAATTACTCATAGATTCAACAAGGCAGCACAGTAGAGAGAGTTGATCTCAGAGTGAGGAAGGCCTGAGTTCAAATGCAACCTCAAACACTTATTAGCTATGTGACCCTGGGCAAGTCACTTAACCTTGGTCTGTCTAAGTTTCCTTGCCTATAAAATGGGATAAAAACAGCACTTAGGAGAGTGGCCTATTGATTCAGAGAATAAATCTACAAAACAACTTGGGGTGAGGAGGGAGCCATCTACCCATCCATATAGGAAACAACTCCCTGAATTGTTATGAGGGTCACATAAAATAATATTTATAAAATGCTTATAGCACAGTGCCTGGCACATAATAGGAACTTAATAAATGCTTGCTCCCTTCACACTCTCCCATAGTTGACCTAGTTAGAAAAAAATCATCACAGCAGCAAACTAGTACAGAGAATAGTTTCAGAGGCCACAGGGCTCTAGGAATTTGTAGTCTGAAATCTGTTACCCTATTTCCCCACCTCTCCATCTGTTTGCCTTTGTGAAATCAATGAATCTGTCCTGCTGGTTTAAAGGAGAGGAATGCTGAAAAATTCTTTCATGTTCTTTGCCTCCACACCCTCAATCTTATTTGGCAAACTTTATTTTTCTATTTAAGTGCCATTAACCTCCGTAATTGAACCTGACAATGTATGTTCTGGAGACCAGACAGTTTAAAATTATGACTGTCTTTCAAGAAATCTCAAAGAAAAGTGTCAAAAATAGAAAAGAGCAGAGAACTTAGTATCATCAGCAAAAGCTGACTTAAAAAGCATCAGCCATTACTGACCCACATTCCTTCTTTCTATCTCTATAGAATCTTTCTAACATTTATGTACTCTTCCATAGGTAACAAAATGACTTTCATCTTAAACCCTTCTCAGTCCCTACTGTACCTCCTTCGGGCTGTGCCTCACTGGTTCTACTTCATGCCTAGAATTCTCCCCCTCCTCATCTTTACCTTCTGGCTCCCCTGGCTTCCTTCAAGTCTCAGACCTTCTACAAGAAATCTTTACCAGTTCTCTGTAACCTTACTGCCTTCCCTCTGAGATTATCTACAATTTGTCCTCTGTATATCCCGTTTGTACGTGACTAGCTGTGTGTTTTCTTCCCCATCAGACTGTGAGTGCAAAAACAGGGACTCATTTTTGCCTTTCTTTGTACCCCCCAGCACCTAGTGCTGTACTTGGCACATAGTAGGCTCTTAGTAAGTACTTGTTGACTTGATTTGAAGGTATCCTTGATAAAAACATGAGAAAGTAAAAGGCAGTTTTGCAGATGATTTAGTGCAGTAAGTCATGACTTCATATTTGCAAGATTGACTGAGAGGGTATAAAGTATATAAGATGTTGTGTTTATTGATTACCCAAAAAATTTTTTAAAAGCATTTAACAAAGCAAAATTCAGATTTAAAGTTCTTTTTCTGATGAGTATCTCCACGTATGTGTTAAGATGATTCAAGATTCTCTGATGGATGAAAGTATAAGCATAATTTTTTTCAGTAATCCTCCAAGTAAGACAGAAAACAAGGAAATCTGTTTACCAGAGATGTTTATCACTGTCATTAAGGATATCTCATATAGATAATTCAAATAGAAGAGGAATTCCGTGTAGATGATGAGGTTGTATAGATCATCCTAAATGGAGGTGACATTGTGCTACTCACATCTATTTCTACACTGATTGTTTTCACTGTTCATTCGTTTCAGTCATATCCAACTCTTTGTGATTCCATTTGGGGCTTTCTTGGCAAAGGTATTGGAGTGGTTTGCCATTTTCTTCTTCAGTTCACTTTACAAATGAAGAAACTGAGGCAAACAGGGTTAAGTGATTTGCCCAGAGTCACATAGCTAATAAATGTCTGAGACCAGATTTGACCTCAGGTCTTCCTGACTCTATCTATCCACCACCCCCACCTAGCTGCCACATTTCTATACTGCAGAAATATTTATGTTTCAATAACCTAATGTAGCCTTGCAAAAGAATGGCCTAGAAATCCATATAGAAAAAAACAAGTGTTTGAAGGATGATTAATGCCCTTTATGTCATATGGACAGACAGACAACATTTATTAAACACTTACTATGTGCCAGGCACTGTACTAAGCACTGGCTTAGCAAACCCCTTCCCTCAAGGAGCTTATATTTTAATTTGGAGAAAACAGTGCAAAAAGGGGAGCTGGAAAGGGGAGGGGATAAGTTGAGTACTTGAAAGGTAGCATTTGGAAATGATATACTGGAAGTGACATGGAGGTCTAATCTCAGGCAAGATAAGGTCCAAGGTCACCCATCAGATCACAGAGCTGTCCAGCAGTGGAGTCTAAGGTTCTGGGGGAGAGAGGAAAGGATGAAGATGATAGCTATTGTACAGATGCCATGGCTTGAAAATGGTGGCCAGGAAGTTGCAGTTAGATGGGCAGTCAGTTCAGTTAACCCATCAGTACATGTAAGTTGGACAAACACTACAGACAGATGAGATGGGCCTAGAATGGGGTAAGAGGAAGGGAGTTGACTGGATCACAAGTGAGAGCCCACAAAAACGCTTTTTTAAAAACTGATGCTGAGCTATTCTCTGCCAAGAAAGACTGATTTTTTTTTACAATAATTTCCTGGTGATGATATATGGTTGCGAGCTATGGCATTCCATGGGTTCAAAAAGAATCAAAATTTCAGGTTATCCAAAGGCAATGGAAAAAATAAATGATGGACATAAATAGGCCTCAGAGCATAACCAACAACCATTTCTTATATGCAAGAAATGACACAAAATATATCATATCAAATACATGTTTAACTGGAAAAGGAAGTGAGCCAATCATATTCTAATAAAGAAAGATAATGTATAGAGAGCCTGAGTCTTGAATTATTGTATGTAAAATATTTAAAGACCAAGTAGAAGGCCTCTGGTATACTAGGTAGCTCCTTAATGGAAAATTTATGGAAGAATAAGGACAATTGCATAGAATAAAAAGACATGAATGGTTTGGAGTCTACACTGATGTGAAATGTTCACATTCGTGAAATTATAAGTCCAAGAACCTACGTAATATTATGATTATGAAACACACCCTCTGCGGTCCATATAATACTCAGGACCAGAAAGCATAGATTGGGGTTTCTCAGTGTCTCCATCTTTTCAGCACCAAAGTCCTTCCCTCCTTTCTCCCCTCCCTCCTCTCTCATTCTTCTCTTCCTTCTCTTTTTCCCTCCCTTTTTCCTTCCTTCTTTGCCTTATCCATTTCTTTCTTCTCTCCCTTTTTCCTTTCTTTCCTTCTTTCCTTCCTTCCCAGGCTAATTACTTCATCACCATAGTGAGCTCTTCATGAAAGACTTCCTCTACTAATATAAATGGGCATCCTTCTCTGCAACTTAGAGTCCTAGAGATTTCCTTCTGATCCCTCAGAGTTGAAATGACATGGTCAAGTGGCCAATATGTGGCATGTACTAGACATAACTCTAGGTCTGTATGACTGAAGCCAGCTCTCTATTCACAATGCCATCCTTCCTCTCCCAGCATCTTTCAATGAACACACAAAAGACAATAATCTGGCATAGAAATAATGGAAAATAATAATAATGTGCTTTCTATTCTCATAGGTCCCCTTATGTTCTAAAAGCTATATGGACATTATCAAACTTTTACTGTCACAGATGTGATGTAGGAAGACTGTCTCCCTGCTTTATAAGTAGAGAAGCATAAACAGAGGGTGGGCAGGTCAAGTACCCAGAGTTACACAATCAAAAACGGAGCTGAGTAGAGCTTCTACTTGTGGGTCCCTTCAATGAAAGAAAATTACCATAATTCCCAATTAAGGGAATTCACAGTAGAGGGGAGGTGGGTCCACTTGGGAAGCAGAGTATCCTTCTCCAGCTCTAAACATCAGGCTGGTTTCTCTGCTTACATAGAGAATATTGGGTTGAGAGTGCCTACATCTTGTGGGCATCTGAGGCAGTTATTTCTTGTGTTTTTTCTTCAAGTAGCCTGTAAAGTTTTAGTGATGGTTCCATGCCTCAGACCCCAGCTGTGCTCATTTTCAGGAATCTCAAAGGCCAAGACAAAAAACAGAGTGGTTTTTTAAAAAATCACAAAATTTGCTTTGTTACCAAAATAACTTTGTGTTATTTTTGGTAGAGTATAATGGCATCATTTGCAGCAAACATAGCTCTAAAAATGAAAAGTACTGAGATCAAACTCTTCAAAATGCAATTAAAAAGGAAGACTTCACCAAGTTTTTTGTCTGTTTGTTTTCAACCTTTTGTTTCAACCTTGTCTCCCCGGTTGTTCAGTTTTCTCAGGTTCTGGAGTGGGAAGGCCTCTTTTGATGTTTTACTTCCTTCAGCAATGTCCTTATAGCTCTGAGAATCTTCCTGGAGGGCTTAACACACTTGAAATGATCTTACCACTATCAACAACTTATTCCCTGTTTGAATTTATTTATGGAACTCTCTCAGGAAGGTTCTTCCAGGCAACCCCTTCGTATCTCACTCTCTCCCTGATCTATTTATTCCCAGGGTACCTTAATAACCTCCATGGAAGGAAGCTTCCTTACTCATTGGCAGGAAATAGATTCCAAGTTACTTTGAAAGGAGGCAGTGAACGAAGTGTCTCTTCAGGGTTCCCTAACCACTATCTCACAGAAACTTAACTAACAGATATCACCCAAAGCCACAACTGTGGGGGAGGGCAGGGGGGTGGAATGGCAAGTATATTTTCCAAGGGTCTTGTGGTTACTGGTAAACTCCATACTTCCACTAATGCAATACAGATTGTTCAACCTACACTTTCATTTCCTCCTACTTTCTACTATAAATCTGCCAAATTAGTTAGTCTGGGATCTAGGGTTGGGAGGACCTAAGAAGTATCCTTTCTCAGGCTTGATTAGCTACAGTTCCAGTCATAGAATCATATAATCTTACAGCTGGAAGGGATATTAGAAGTCACCTCTTCCTTACCAAACCATAGCACTACCCACCTATTCACCTATATAAGAGGTAGTACATTGCACAGCAGGGGTCTCCAGAGTGGGAGCCATGGCATGACCTGTCCCCAAGGCACAATGTTACCAACAAACTGGAAGGTGTCAGTATGGGTCCTATTATTTCCCCTCTACAAACAGCCAATTACGAAACTCTCAAACACAACCACACCTACCATTCTCCCATTACATTCCAATATTCTCCTGCTATAGTTACTCTCACTGCTGGGCAAGCTCCCAACCTCTCCACCTCTCTGCCCCTGAAAGACTCTTAGATAAGTTTCAACCTAATCCTGACCCAAGTACCCACAGCAGAAGCTATATAAACACCATCAGGAAAATCTGCCACTACTGTCCCTACCCCATTCTCCCTCTAAATACATCTACCTCTTATCACCCTCTCCATCATACTGGGTAGTATATGCCCCTTAGAGTTCTGTGCTTCAAGAAAGTGACAAATAAGAGCCCATCTGCTCCCCTTTTTATTTTGAGTGGGACAGAGTGAGTAGCATAAGATGAGCGGACATGGATGGGTTACAATTTGCAGTGTACAACTCATTACATTATTTTTCTCCCCAAAAACCCCTCATTTTTGAGCACTACCATCCTTCCAGCTACCAAGATGTACAACCTCACTGTCATTTTCACCTTTTCACTCTCACTCACCCTATTATTTCTAAGCAGTAGCTAAATTTGATTATTTCTAGGTCCACAACCTCTCGGTATGTGTCTCCTCTCTTTTTTACACAGCCACATTTCTTCTGAAGACCCACATCACTTATCACCTAGACTACTGCAATAATATCCTAACTCACTTCCTGGACTCACATCTCTCCCCACTCCAATCTATCCTACATAAACCAGTCAAAATGATTTTTTGTTTACAGTACAGACATGACCATGTCATCCCATCTTTCCTCACCTCTAACTTCTTCACAAGCTCCAGGGTTTCTCTCTTACATTTAGAATCAAATATTTACTCCTCTACTGGCATTCAAAGCCAGATTCACAATCCAGCCCCAACAAACTACCATTACCATCCCTGCCCTATTCCCTCCCTTAACCTCTTAACCCCTCTATCATACTGTGTAGTATGTGTCCTTGATGCTTCGTGCTTCAGGGCAGTGACAAATAAGAGCCACTCACTTGCCCCCCCATTTTATTTTGGGTGGGATAGAATCTTAGTATACACTACTCCCCTGATGCACCCATTCTGTAGTCCAGACAAACTGGCCTTCTCGCTTACAAAAACATACGTAAAATAGTCAAATATAAATAGGATTTTATGGTATGAAACCATCCATTAAACTGAACTACAGAAGGAAAGAATATATTTATATTTTAAAATATCTTGAGTTGAAATCACAAACAATTCATTTTTGCTATTTTTATATTGTTTGTGATGAATATCCACACAAAGAGAAATAGAACTCCTTTTGAAAAGCTGTCCTATTCATTGACTTTTTGTGACATGTTATTTGATTGTTGAACTATGTATCTTTCCACCAAAAAAAGTATCTTTAAAAAAAAAGGAAATTTGCCTGATGGACTAGCTACCTTGATAAATTTGGCATATACATTTTCCCTAACTCCAAGGCATACACAGGGAGATTTTGGGAAATAATGAAGCATATTCATTGACATTGCTTCCTAGAACAAAAAGATTTTTAGATGATTAATTTTTAAAAATTTAATTTTTTTTAAAAAATACCTATTTCATCTTTCTTTTTCTTTTTTTATCTTTCATCTGGTAATGTACACAATGTAACATGTAAAATGAATAGATATGCACATATTAGGCATATGGGCTGAAAAATGTTTTGCTAACAGCAATACACGATTGAAAAAATTTAGAGACCATTGAAATAGAAATTAGAACACCAGATTTCATGTCAGGAAAACCTGCCTTCACAAATTTGACCTCAGACATTCATTAGTTTCTCTAAGTCTCCTTTCCTCATTTGTAATAAAAAATAAAAATAAAAAAAACAAACCTGGGAATAATAGCATCTCTCACACAGAGTTGAGATAATACATGTTTACCTCTACATAAGTGTTAACAAGTATTATACAAATCAGCCAGGATTCGAAACAGGATGGGGAGGAAGTGGGGAGAGAAACAATCCACAATAAAGATTTGGATTATTCAATGGCTGACGTCTTGTGGTGCTAAAATGGGCCTGGATTGTACTCCTCCTCTCCCAGAATGCTTCACGTCATAGTTCCTGTCTGCAGTCCATCTGGAGATGTGTGAGGGCCAATCATTTCACTCAATAAATAACTTGCTCCTGCCTTTGGCTTGGATTTTTTTTCTTCTCCTTGTAAGAATACAGGCTCCTCTAAGGTTGGCAGCAGTCCCAGGCTCTCTGTGTTGCTGTGTCACTTCTCAGCCCTGAACAACCATTTCCTGACAAGTAGTGAAATCTCTACACGAAGGGCACAAAATGGAAATGCTGTCAGGCCTCTAGAAAAGCTTAGAAAAGATAGGCACAATGAGGGACCTCTGCAAAGAGACTCAGTATACCGGGGACCATGTGAGAAGAGGGCTTCATTCTATATAGGTACTAGCCGCAGTGGAAGTACTAGGTATTAGCTATTAGGTACTAGTACTAGGCAGTGGAGGGTATGCTGGATTTGGAGACCAAAGCTCTTGGTACAATTCCTACCTGTCTCCCCTTATGGCCTTATGGTCCCTACCATCACCTAATCTCCCCAAGTTTCTACAACTGGAAAGTGAGGAGATTGAATTAGATGACTGGGAGTTCCTTTTCAGGTCTAAATTTAGGATCATGTGATCCAGTTTGTGCCCCCATTCAACAATTCTGTGAACATTTGACAAGCCCCTACTATGTGCAAGGCATTTTCTACTAGGCAGCTAGGTAACATAGTGGATATGATGGGGTATAGGCTCTGGGAGTCCCCTTGAAATCTCCTTGGATTTCCTCACTTGATCTGATGTTCACCTGAGGTCATAAAGCCTCCATTATCAATATGCCTGGATCTCTATCATGTTTAACCTAGGCTAGCCTTCCATTATCTCTTATCTCCAGGTAGCCTTCAGCTACTTCCCACCCTTAATCCCATTCTCTTGGTTCCTGGAGTCTGACCTCCAGTCATGCCAGTCCCATCAGGATCCTCCTTAGACCCCTCCTCCCAGACTACTAGACCACCCCTATATCCCTGCCACAGTCTTTCAGTATATAAGACCTATCCCATTTCCACAAAGGTCCACAGAGTCCTTAAGAGTCTGGCCAATATGGTGGATCTTTAATAAACTTTGTTTTTCTCTTTGACTGAAAGAAAGCTTGAGTCGAATTCATTTGGGCAGGATCAAGCACATTGGTATTTTGGGGTCTCAAGCACCCCAACCTCAACAGAGAGAGTTGCTAGGCCCTTGTCTTCATGAGTTCAAACATGGCCTCAGAAACTTACTTGCTGTGTGACCCTGGACAAGTCACTTAACCCTGTTTGCCTCCAGTTCCTCATTTGTAATATGAATAAAATCATGGCAAACAGAGGCAAACCGCTCCAGTATCTTTGCCAAGTCAGACATAACTGAAATGACTGAACACAGCAACAAGAAGGGGCAGAGTGAATAGCGTATGGACTTAGAGTTAGGAAGACCTGCGTTCAAGTCTAGCTTCAAACATTTACTGAATGTGTGACCCTGGGCAAGTCACTTAAAGTCTTTTGCCTCAGTTCCTCAGGTGTAAAATGGAGATAAGAATAATACCTACATCTCAGGGTTGTTATGAGGATCCAATGAGACAATAATTGTGAAGTGCTTAGCACAGTTCTTATTGTAGAGTGAATCCTTAATAAGTGCTGGTTTCTTTCCTTCTTTCATACTAGATCAGGGATGGAGAACCTTCAGCCTTGAGGCCTCTTGTGGCCCTCTTATGTCCTCAAGAGCAGCCCTTAGACTGAATCCAAGCTTCACAGAACAAATTACCTTAATAAAAGGATTTGTTCTGTAAAACTTGAATTCAGTCAAAAGGCTATACCCAAGGACCTAGAAGGCCACATGTGGCCTTGAGACTGCAGATTCCCCAACCCTGTTACAGATATACACAAAACAGTCTCTGCTGTTATGGAATTTATTTTCCTCAAGGAGGTTATGACTGTACAAACAGACAGGGATAATGCAAGGCAATCTGAGGAGACAGCATCAGCAAGTAAGGAAATGAGGGAAAGCTTCAGAAAAGAAGTGGCATGTGAGCTGGACCCAGAGGATAAAGATTCCCAAAGGTGAAGCTGATGAGTGAATAAATTTCAGGCATCAGTCATGACTTAAAAAATGTGCAGAGGTAGGAGATGGAATGTTGAGTTCAGGGGACAGCTAGAAGTCCAATTTGATTAGGAAGGGGAGTAATGTGACATCATGAAAGAAAGCAGGTTGGAGTTAAGTTTTGATGCTCTTTCAATGACAGGCTGAACAATTTTTACTTTTTGCTAGAGGCAACAGGGAGCCATTAAGTGTCTTTGAGAAGGAGATTGACATGGTGAGATGCATGCTTTAGCAAGATTACTTTGGCAGCTAAATGGAGGATGGAAGAGAGAGGAGAAAGACTGAAAGCATGGTAACAAATTAGGAGATTGCAATTGTATAAGTAAGTGATGATAAGGTCCTGAACTGAGATAATGGTCATGTGAGTTAAGGAAAAGGGAAGAAAAAGCAAACAAGAAATGCTGTAGAGGTAGGAAAATAACTCACATAGAATCTATAGAATTTGTCAGCTGATGGATAGGGGGAAGCAAGGGAGAGAGAGAGGTCAAGTTGCCTCTAAAGTTCCTAATCTGGGTGACTAAAAGGACAATGGTACCCTCAACAGAAATTGGGGAGTTTGGAGGAAGGGCAATTAGGTATAGTGGGGGTGGGGTTTGGTGTGATAGACATATTGAGGTTGATATGTTGACACAATGTCCAGGTGGATATGTCAAGCAAGCAGTTAGAGGTTTGGAACTAGAGTTCAAAAGAATGATGAAGAGAGGTTATACAGAATTGGAAGTCATCTGTGTACAGATGATAACTGAACTTATGGATGCATGGACCCAGGACAGAGCCTTGGTGTAAGATACAGACCTTCTCTTAGGGGGTAAGACATGGCTCATGATTCAGGAATGAGACTGAAAAGGAATGATCAGTCAGATGTGAGTAACCTCAGGGGAAAAAAGTATTCTGGGAAAAAAGAGTGGTCAGTGGTATCAAAAGGTTAGAGAGATCAAGAAAGAGAAAGATGGTCTGAGAAAAGGCCATCAGATTTAGGCCTTATCAAAAATGACCTTTGAGAAAGCAGTTTTAATGTAGTGAAGGTGGTGGGAGTAAGTAGAAGGAGAGGAATTGGAAGCAAGGGTAGAAGATTCTAGGACTTTGGTGGTGAATGAGCAGATAAATATAGGCTTGAGCAGATGGAAGAATTAAGTGAAGAGCTTGGGTTTTGGTTTGTTTATTTGTTTTGCTTTTTAAGGATAAGAGAGATCTAAGTATATTTTAGGGTAGGAGCCAATGGAGAGAAAGAGAGTAATGCAGATGTGTCCCAGAAGAAGGTGTACATATCTCATTTCCTTGACACAAGGTAAACTCTTTAAAGACAAAAACTGTTTACTCTAAAAAATAGAAGATAATGTGAAATATCTCAAAACTTTTTGCATCTCCCTAAGCACCTGGTATAATGCTTTCTGAATATATACTTAATTAAGTTGAATTTCTGATATCTTACAAATAACACCACTCCTAGAATCTCACAGTTTAAGTTCAGTTCAT
Organism: Bettongia penicillata ogilbyi; assembly: GCA_023548195.1. Lineage (NCBI taxonomy): Eukaryota > Metazoa > Chordata > Mammalia > Diprotodontia > Potoroidae > Bettongia > Bettongia penicillata. The sequence continues at coordinate 4,336,576 of JAJHZJ010000197.1, forward strand.
GCTTGAAAGCTATATTGGGGGAGCGCAGACCAGACCAGCATGCAGAGCACAGACTAGCAAGGAGCAGCAAGGACAGGACCCAGAACAGGATTCAGGGTGCCACCAACAGCAGTTCCCAGATTCCTCAACCCACAAACACCACAGACAGCTTCAAAGACCAGTGTGTAGGTCAGGAGAGGAGTAAACACCTCTCCCTTGATTGTGCCACCTTGGAGGAACTGAGAATTTAAGGTCCCCAGAATATACCCTCCTCTCAAAAGGTCTCAAAAGTCAAGTAACTAACTGGGAAAATGCCCCAAAAAGGGAGAAAAAAATAAGGCTATAGAAGGTTACTTTCTTGGTGAGCAGGTATTTTCTTCCATCCTTTCAGATGAGGAAAAACAAAACATAGCATCAGAGGAAGTCAAGACTTTTGCATCTAAAACTTCCAAAGTAAATATGCAGTGATCTCAGGCCATGGAAGGGCTCAAAAAAGATTTTGAAAATCAAGTAAGAGAGGTGGAGGAAAAATTGGGAAGAAAAATGAGAGCAATGAAAGAAAGTCATTCAAAGCGACTCAACAGCTTGCTAAAAGAGACCCAAAAAAATGCTGAAGAAAATAACACCTTTAAAAATAGGCTAACTCAACTGGAAAAAGAGGTCCAAAAAGCCAATAAGGAGAAGAATGCTTTAAAAAGTAGAATTAGCCAAATGGAAAAGGAGGTTCAAAAGCTCACTGAAGAAAATAGTTCTTTAAAAATTAGAATGGAACAGATGGAAGCTAATGACTTCATGAGAAACCAAGAAATTACAAAACAAAAGAAAAAGAATGAAAAAATAGAAGTAAATGTAAAATATTTTTTACATTTGTAAATATGTAAATGTAAAATATGTAAATATTTTTATGTAAAATATTTTTATTTTACAATGTAAAATATCTCATTGGAAGAACAACTGACTTGGAAAATAAATGCAGGAGAGACAATTTAAAAATTATAGGACTACCTGAAAGCCATGATCAAAAAAAGAGCCTAGACATCATCTTTCATGAAATTATCAAGGAAAACTGCCCTGATATTCTAGAATCAGAAGGTAAAATAAACATTGAAAGAATCCACAGATCACCTCCTGAAAGAGATATGAAAAGAGAAACTCCTAGGAATATTGTAGCCAAATTCCAGAGTTCCAGGTCAAGGAGAAAATATTGAAAGTGGCCAGAAAGAAACAGCTTGAATATTGCGGAAATATAATCAGGATAACACAGGATCTGGCAACTTCTACATTAAGGGATTGAAGGGCTTGGAATATGATATTCCAGAAGTCAAAGAAATTGGGATTAAAGCCAAGGATCACCTACCCAGCAAAACTGAATATAGTACTTCAGGGGAAAAAATGGTCATTCAATGAAATAGAGAACTTTCAAGCATCCTTGATGAAAAGACCAGAACTGAAGAGACAATCTGACTTTCAGACACAAGAATTAAGAGAATCATGAAAAGGTAAACAGGAAAGAGAAAACATAAAACACTTTCTAAAATGGAACTGCTTACATTCCTACATGAAAAAATAATATTTGTAACTCTTGAGACTTCTTAGTATTTGGGTAGTTGGAGGGATTACACACACACACACACACACACACACACACACACATACACACACACAGATAACACAGGGTGAGTTGAATAAGAAGGGATGATACCTAAAAAAATAAAATAGAATTGAGGGATGAAAGAGGAATATATTGGAAGGAGAAAGAAAGAAATGAAACTGGGCAAATTATCACTCATCAAGGAGGCAAGAAAAGGAGAAAAGGGAGGATGTGAGAGGGAAACAGGGAAGCTTATTCTCTTCACATTTGGCTTGAAGGAATGACATGTTCACTCAGTTTGGAATGAAATTATATCTTGCACTACAGAAGGATAGGGGAGAAGGGGACAAGTGGGGTGTGGGGGATGATAAAAGAGAGGGAAAATAGAAAAAGGGAGTAATCAGAAGCAAACACTTTTGGGGAGGGACAAGGTCAAAAGAGAGAATAGAATAAATCGGGTCCGGATAGGATGGAAGGAAATATAGTTAGTCTTACACGACATGACTATTATGGAAGTCTTTTGCAAAACTACATATATATTGGATTACCTGCCTTCTCAGTGGGGATAGATGGGAGGGAGGAAGGGAGAGAAGTTGGAATTCAAAGTATTAGGAATGCATGCTGCGAATTGTTTTTGCATACAACTGAGAAATAAGAAATATGGGTAATGGGGTATAGAAACCTATCTTGCCTACAAGAAAAGAGAGAAGAAGGAGATAAGGGAAGGGAGGGGTGTGATAGAAGGGAGGGAATATTGAGGGAAGAGGTAATCAGAATGCAAGGCGTTATGGGGTGGACAGAGGGGAGAAATGGGGAGAAAATCTGGTACTCAAAATTTTGTGGAAATGAATGTTGAAAACTAAAAATAAATAAATAAACTTTGAAAAAAAAAGCTATATTGGGTCTCATTTCTATGAGGTCAAATTAATGGCCCCTCTTCCCTGTTACAATCAGAATAAAGGTGGGATAATCATAAAGACATGAAAGAAATAACTAATATAATAAATAATATAAATCCACATTTATATTGCAATTAAAGGTCTTCAAAAAAACCCTGAAATTGACACAGTATCATTACTCTCCCTTTACAGATTAGGAACCTGAGGTTCAGGCAGTCTATACTGCTTATGGCCACATCCATAAGTGTTAGAGGCAGGATTTGAACCTAAGTCCAGAACTTCTACCACTATCTCACTCCATCTTTCAATAATGGGATCTGATAATCTACTCCTAGGGTTTCTAAATCCAGCTAGCCAGTCTCCCATTCTCCCTAGATTTAGAGAAGTAGTCCTTCTGCTCAGAGATGATGGCTGTCTTCTGCTTGGAACTTTCCCAAATGCAAATATCAGAAGACAACTTGGATTAAGAAAAAGAAAAATTGCTGTGACATTGAACTGTGTACTATCATTTTCAAGCTTCTAGGCATCACTTGAAAAAAAATCTACTGAATTCTAACTTGAAGGAAAGCAGCTGGGTTGGGATCTCAGTGATGCTAGCAGCTAGCTCTTGTGGATATCATCCCTTGACTCACAGACTTGCTGAGGGGAAAAGAACATTAAAAATTATACGGTCAAAAGATGAAAAATACCTTAAGAAGACATATAATCCTGATCTAGTCCAGTGGTGTCAAATGTAAGTAGAAATGGTGGCCACTAAACCATATCTAAGACTTTCTACAGGATATATATTGACTTAGAAAACCACATATTAAAAATCATCTATATTCTTTTGTATTTGGGGGCAGTTAGGTGGTACAATGGATAAAGTTTCAGAGTAAGGAAGACTCTTCTTCCTGAGTTCAAATCTAACCTCAGACACGTACTAGCTGTGTGACCCTGGACAAGTCACTTAACCCTGTTTGCCTCAGTTTCCCCATCTGCAAAATGGACTGGAGAAGGAAATAGCAAACCACTCCAATATTTTTGCCAAGAAAACCCCAGGCGTAGTCATGAAGAGTTGCACACAACTGAAAAACAATTCATCAACAATTGCATTTTTATCTATTTTGTTAAATATTTCCTAATTACATTTTAGTCTGGTTCCTGGCCTACTCAGAAGTTTTATGGAAAACAATGCAACCAGCCCTGGATGTATTGGATATCTCTGATCTAGTCCAATTTTTTAATTTTACAAATAAGAAAACAAAATGTCAGAAAGGGTAAGTGGTCAGACTAAGTCGCATGCATAAGTAGCAGAGTCAGAATTCTCTGACTCCTTTCAAATCAATCAGTCTAGAAATAACTGCTGACTTTTTGATGCCACTTAACAATCTACAAACTTGAATAAGTAGTGAAAATATTATTACCCCCTATTTCACAGATGAGGAAGTTGGGACTCTAACAAGTTAATTGACTTGTCCAGGTTCACAAAGCTAGTAAGTGTCAATCAAAAATTAAACCCAGGTCTACAGATGCCATGTTAAAATCTTTCCTGTGTCATCCAACCTTTCACTTTATAGATGGGAAAGTGAGGCCTCAAATAACTGTTTCCCAGACCTTACCTCCTGACCTTGAAGAGCATATAAGACCTTTCTAAAAACCATCTCTTGGTGGAGCCAAGATGGCGGAGTAGAAAGACTCATGTATGCTAGCTCTGAACCCACAGCCCATATATTTCCTGCAAGAAGAATTCCCCACAAATTCTGGATCACTGCAAGGTGCACAGAAACACGGTGGAAAAGATTTCCATTCGAGAGAGCCCTGGAGAGCCGTTTCCAGGGTCCGTCATGCCCTGGAAAGCGGAGCCCACCTCTGAGCTGCCCTGGCCGAGGGGCCAAGAGGAGCAGATCCGAGCAGGCTTCAGGGATGGAACCTCCGGTGGCCAGGAAGGTCCCTCCACCCACAGACACTACAGGTCAGTGAGAGAGACGTCTGGGCTGGCCGAGAGGGGAGCGGGGTGTCTCCGTGGCTCAGGCCTCCTCGGGAGGAAGCGACAGAGGTAGGGGCAGTGGCGGCAGCCCAGGACTCCCCAAGCAGGCAGGCAGAAGTTCAGGTCTCTGCATAAACCCCCTGAGGGAACTGAGCCTGGGAGGCGGCCCTGCCCCCACCCATTCCATTACTGAAGGTCTCTGCAAAAACCCCTGAGGGACCTGAGCCTGGGAGGTGGCCCTGCCCCCACCCAAGCACCAGAATTTAAGCTCACATTGAATAGCAGCTGCGCCTGCCACGGAAAGCCCATTTGAATCTCAGACCCCAAGCACTAGCTGGGCGGATCTAGGCAGGGGTGGAGAGGAATCTCAGAAGTCAAGTAACTGGCTGGGAAAATGCCCAGAAAAAGGAAGCAAAATAAGACCATAGAGAGCTACTTTGATGGGGTGCAGATGTTCCCACCTTTCAATTCTGATGACGAGGAACTATTCTTACCATCAGGGAAAGACATGGAGGTCGGGGCCTCTGTATCCGAGACATCCGAGGTGGATGTCCAGTGGGCTCAGGCCATGGAAGAGCTCAAAAAGGATTTTGAAAATCAAGTTAGACAGGTGGAGGAAAAACTGGGAAGAGAAATGAGAGAGATGCAAGAAAAGCATGAAAAAAGAGTCAATACCTTGGTAAAGGAGACCCAAAAAAATGCTGAGGAAAATAACACCTTGAAAAATAGGCTCACTCAATTGGCAAAAGAGGTTCAAAAAGCCAATGAGGACAAGAATACTTTCAAAAGCAAAATTAGCCAAATGGAAAAAGAGGTTCAAAAGCTCACTGAAGAGAATAGTTCTCTCAAAATTAGAATGGAACAGATGGAGGCTAATGACTTTCTGAGAAACCAAAAAATCACAAAACAAAACCAAAAGAATGAAAAAATGGAAGAGAATGTGAAATATGTCATTGGAAAAATATCTGACCTGGAAAATAGATCCAGGAGAGACAATTTAAAAATTATGGGACTACCTGAAAGTCATGATCAAAAAAAGAGCCTAGACATCATCTTCCATGAAATTATCAAGGAAAACTGCCCTGAGATTCTAGAACCAGAGGGCAAAATAAGTATTGAAAGAATCCATCGATCACCACCTGAAAGAGATCCAAAAAGAGAAACTCCTAGAAACACTGTGGCCAAATTCCAGAATTCCCAGGTCAAGGAGAAAATATTGCAAGCAGCTAGAAAGAAACAATTCCAGTACTGTGGAAATACAATCAGGATAACACAAGATCTAGCAGCTTCTACATTAAGGGATCGAAGGGTGTGGAATAGGATATTCCAGAAGTCAAAGGAACTAGGACTCAAACCAAGAATCACCTACCCAGCAAAACTGAATATAATACTTCAGGGGAAAATATGTTTCAATGAAACAGAGGACTTTCAAGCATTCTTGATGAAAAGACCAGAGCTGAAAAGAAAATTTGACTTTCAAACACAAGAATGAGAAGAAGCATGAAAAAGTAAACAGCAAAGAGAAGTCATAAGGGACTTAGCAAAAGTGAACTGTTTACATTCCTACATGGAAAGACAATATTTGTAACTCTTAAAATTTTTCAGTATCTGGGTAGTTGGTGGGACCACACACACATGTACATGCATGCATGCACATACACACTGCACGCACATACAGAGACAGAGAGCACAGAGTGAATTGAATAGGATGGGACCATATCTTAAAAGAAATTAAGGTAAATGTGAGAGAGAAATGAAGTGGGAGGAAAGAGGGTGAAATGGAATGAGGTAAATTATATCTCATTCAAGAGGCAAGCAGGAGACTTCTTAGTGGAGGGAAAAAGGAGAGCCGAGAAAAAAACAAGAAGTTTACCCTCATCACATTCGACTAAAGGAAGGAATAAAATGCACACTCATTTTGATATGAAAACCTATCTTACAATACAGGAAAGTGGGGGAGAAGGAGATAAGCAGGGAGGGAGGAATGATGGAAGGGAGGGCAATGGGAGGAGGGAGCAATTTGAAGTCAACATTCGGGGAGGAACAGGATGAAAAGACAGAATAGAAACAATGGGGGGCAGGATAGGATGGAGGGAAATACAGTTAGTCTTACACAACACGACTATTATCGAAGTCATTTGCAAAACTACACAGACAGGGCCTATATTGAATTGCTTGCCTTCCCAAAGGGAATGGGTGGGGAGGGAGGGATGGGGAGAATTTGGAACTCAAAGTTTGGGGAACAACTGTTTAGTATTGTTCTTGCTACTAGGAAATAAGAAATACAGTCAATGGGGAATAGAAAGTCATCTGGCCCTACAGGACGAAAGAGAAGATGGGGATAAGAGAAGGGAGGGATGATAGAAGAGAGGGCAGATCGGTGATAGGGAAAATTAGATTGCTTGGTGTATTGGGGTGGGGGGAGGGGATAAAACGGGAGAAAATTTGGAACCCAAAATTTTGTGAAAATGAATGTAAAAAGTTAAATAAATTTTTATTAAAAAAAATAAAATGAATATTTCAAGGAAAAAAAAAAACCCATCTCTCACATCCCTTGAACCCTCCACTTTCTTCCCTAGAATCCTTCATTCTCCAGTGCACATGAACTCCTTTCCTGCTACACCTTCTGCATTTCCATACCTCTGAACTGCCCCCATCTGCTCCTTGTCAGTAATGTGTCTTGTCTTTTCCCCTTATCTAACATTTTAGAGTACTGTAGCAACAGTTGGAGGCAGTTAAGTAACACAGTGGATAAAGTGCTAGGCCTGGAGCCAGGAACACTCATCTTTCTAAGTTCAAATCTGACCCCAGACACTAACTGTGTGACCCTGGACAAGTCACTTAACCCTGTTTACCTCAGTTTCCCCATCATCAATGAGGTACAGAAGGAGATAGGAAACTACTCCAATATTTTTGCCAAGAAAACCCCAAATGGGGTCATGAAAAGTTAGACAGGGCTGAAGTGACTGAACCACAGCAATAGGTGGACTGATTCACCTAAGTCAGGGGTTCTTCAAATTCTTCTGTGTTGTGGACCCCTTTAGCAGTCTGGTGAGGTCCCTTGACCTCTTTTCAGAATAATGGCTGGTTGCTTGTATTCATAATTAAAGGAAATGCTATAATACAGTTAAAATTAAAACACTCTTTTTCTTCCCACATGGAAGTTGTCAGACATGCTGAAATCTAACGACCTGGGGCCTCTGGAGTCCAGGTTAAGAACCCATCCTAAGTACTATTAGAGGAAAGGATGCCCTTTCTTCCTCCTCAGAGATGTAGATAATAGGGATTCAGATGCAAAACAGAAAAAAGTCTCTTTTTTCATACCACTTCTGTCTGAACTCCTTGGCAGCCTTGCCTTGTTCTAACCCTTCCCTGGAGGCTCCCAGTCCTTACTCAGTTATCCAAGATAACCGCATCTAGCATCTGACCTGAATATGCTTCTTACGATTAGGCAGTGGCATTTTCAACTCTAATGATGCCTCAAGTGAAGAGGGGATTCTCTTCTTTCCCCAGAATTCAGAGGGAATGTTTTTAGAAGTGTTTTTATGTCACTGATCCCTGCAGACACAGGGGAGAGCCTTTCCTTTCTGGGTCACCAGTGTCAGCAGGGCTGTGGGCAGGCTAGATACAGCTGCTGTTGGATGAAGGGAATCCTAAAGCAAACTTATTTTGCTTTTTCTTCTTCTTCCTTCTTCAGCCTTTTTCAGCACCTACCAGTGGAAATGACTCCCCAAGGAGCCAGGCAACTTACACTGCAGGACATCTCAGAGAGGCCCTAACCCTAAATGTACTGGCTTCTGTGGGATTCTCTATCATGTCAAAACAGGAATGAGAAGTCATAATTTCCAGGATCCCCTTCCCTCCCAAGACATAAATCATGCTGTGATCAGATAAGATGATAACGAGCAGGCTAACCTTTCTGCACTAATACTTTAAACCATAAAATAACTTAGACTGAAACTCAGGAACTAAGTTGGACTCCTTTCTATATAGGGTACATGTATGCTGACACAAAGGATTGTTTGGAATAAAGATCATCCGTCTGTACGTGCTGATACTCTGATGCTTCCAGCAACCACTTCAGATATGAAAAAAAAAAATGAATTATCTTACTGAAAAAAAAACTGAAAAAAAGATCTTTCAAGATCTTTTTCTTAACTGACCAAAAAATCCACCTTCATAAAACTGGGGAGCTTTAACTGGCATGTCTATAATAAGGGAAGTGCAATCAGTTCTTAATTCCCTACCCAGTCATTGGCCTGCTTCTTTGAGACTGTGGCTTTCACAAGGAAGGCACATGCTATGAAAGCTATTTTTACTGGCCTACATCTCTCCTAGAACTCTTGGTGTATAGTCTGAAGGACTGAGAATTAGTAGGGTTATGTGCTCTCAGGAGACATAAGATCTTTGTGCCAACCTTATATAACTCTATTATACATCTGAAAAACAGCAATGGCCCTGAAGTCCCGCACCTGGCCAGACTGTCCCCTGTTCTGTGCTGACAGTCCTATTTGGTTACAAAGATGGAGGATAAGGGATATAAAGGAAACATACAGGGTAATTTCCATTTCCTGTCCCCCAAACCTGCTGATGAAATAATTACACAGAGATGCTTATTTCGCAAACACAGGAAATTTGGATTCTCACAATTATATTTCCTGTGCTTGCTCCTTAAAAAAATGTAAGGTTTGGGTTCCAAAGATAGGACTATGGCTTTGCTGCTCTAGACGGTGGGGAGGGGGAGGAGACAATACAGAGCAAGTAGATAATGTGATTTATTAGCTTGTCCTTTTACCAGTATACTGAGCACATTCTAGTGTTACTGGATGGAATACTGGGCCTAAGGTTAGGAAGACCTGAGTTCAAGTCTGACCCCAGAACTTACTAGTTGTGTGAACTTGAGCAAGTCACCTAAATGCCATTTGCCCCAGTTTCCTCAACTCTAAAATGGGGATAATAATAGCACCTTCTTCTCATGACTGCTTTGAGGATCAAATGAGATAATATTTGTAAAGTCCATCCCATAGCATCTGGCACAATAGTAGGTGCTTAAACTTATATATATATTTTAAGCTTTCAACATTCATTTCCACAAAATTTTGAGCTCCAAATTTTCTCATCTCTCACCTCCCCCCACCCCAAAGTGCTCAGCATTCTAATTACCCCTACCACCAATCTGCCCTCTTCTAACATCCCTCCCTTTCCTTGTCCCCATCTTCTCTTTTGTCCTGTACGGCAAGATAAAATTCTGTACCCCATTACCTGTATTCCTTGTTTCCCATTTGTACGCAAGAACAATACTCAACAGTTGTTCCTAAAACTTTGAGTTCCAACTTCTCCTTCCTTCCCCACCCATCCCCATTGGGAAGGCAAGCAATTCAATATAGGCTACATATGTGTAGTTTTGCAAATGACTTCCATAATAGTCATGTTGTGTAAGACTAACTCTATTTCCCTCCATCCTATCCTGCCCCCCCATTGTTTCTATTCTGTCTTTTGATCCTGTCCCTCCCTGAGTGTTGATTTCAAATTGCTCCCTCCTCCCATTGCCCTCCCTTCCATCATCCCCCCCGCACCCTGCTTATCTCCTTCTCCCCCACTTTCCTGTATTGTAAGATAGGTTTTCATACCAAAATGAGTGTGCATTTTATTCCTTCCTTGAGTCAAATGTGAGAGTAAGCTTAACGTTTTCCCTCTCACTTCCCCCCTTTTTCCCTCCATTGAAAAGTCTTTTTCTTGCCTCTTTTGTGAGAGATAATTTGCCCCATTCCATTTCTCCCTTTGTCAGTTTTATTATACTGGCATATCCTAGGCATGAACGCTGAATATTAGCCCAGCTACTTAAGCTGTTGTTTACTTCTTTTTTATTTAATATTTTATCTTTTCCCAATGGCATGTAAAAATAATTTCAACATTCTTTTTTCAAATTTTGAGTTCCAAATTCTCTCCCTCCCATACTCATTGAGATGGTAAGCAATGTGACATAAGTTGTAAATGTATAGTCATACAAAACACATTTCCATACAAGTTATGGTATGAAAAAAACACAAACCAAAAAAAAAAAACCAAGAAAAAGAAAGAAGTTTAAATTTAAATGCTTCTTTCCTCCCTTCCTTCCTTCCTTCCTTCCTTCTTCCTAACTTCCTCCTCTTTGCAGGCCTCTCTCTCACCATCCACAGATTACCCAAACAGAATAATTCACTGCTTGGCATAAGTCATTCTATAAACCAGGAGTCTCTAAATCCAGAACTCCAGTGATCTGAATGCATTTAAAACCCTAAGGAAGTGTCATTCATAAACTCTGATTTCTTCCCCTTTGAGTTCTACCACAAAATTCCTCTGTTCCTATTCCAGGGTTGCTGAGCATCATAGAGAAAATCACAAAATTAATTCCATTTACCCTCTATAATTTACTTAGAAAATAGATATATGCCTACTACACGCAAGACACCATGTTCAGCATTGGAAAAATAAAGACAAAAATGAAACAGTGCCTACCCTCAAGAAGTTTATATTATACGGGGAAGATACAACTTGTACACAAGTAAGCAATACAAAGTAATTTTAAGGGAATATGACTGTCTGTAATTGAAGTGATCAAGAAACAAATTGAAGTAGTGTCTGATCTGTGTTTTAAAAGAAGAGGGGGATTCCATAAGACTCAGGTAAGGAGTCAATACATTCCAGAAATGTAGAACCATTAGCACTCTTGTACAGAGGCTAGAGAATGAATGTTACATCCAGGTCACTTTGGAATAGAAAGTGTACAAAGAAGAGTAATAGGTGAACATCATGTTGTGCACGGCTTTAAATATCAGACTGATAAGTTTGCATTTTTATGCTTGAGACAATAGGAAGCCAGTAAAGACTTTTGAGCAGGCAGATGATACAAACAGATCAGAATTTTATGGATAACAACTTAGAAACTTTGTGGAGGATGAAGGTGACAGGCTGGAGGTAGGGAGATCAATTAGAAGGCTCTTGCAATATTCTCAAAGAGTTGTAATGAGGGCATGAACTACTGTAGAGCTTACATGAATGGAAAGGAGGGGATAGAGGCAAGAGATGGTGCGGAAGTAGAATTAATATGATTTCTGCAATTGATTGGATATGGGACCTGAGAGAAAAGGAAAAATCAGGAATGACCAAGAAACCTGAGAGAATGGAAGAATGGTGGTTTTAACAATAAAAATTCTGAAATTTGGGGAGGAAATGGTTTGGGGGTAAAATATAATGAATTCCATGTTAGACCAATTCAGTTGGAGATGCCAGCTGGAGATCCATCTGGAAATGTCCACTAGGCAGTTGGAAATATAAAATTAGAGTTTGGGAGAGAAATTAGAGCTGGATACATAAATTTAGAAGCTTAGAGAACACATGAGCCCATGGGAACGGATGAGATCACCAAAGGGAGAGTGTAGAAAGGGATCAATTCCTGGAACACAGCCATAGTGGGTGCCAGAATTTAGAAGGTAATCCACTGAAGGATTTCTGACAACCAAGACAGGAGAAGGAGAGAGATGTGGGGAAGAAATCAAAAAGAATCATAGCATAGAACTCAGTGGAGAAACAATAAAGGAGGAGATAGTATTTGACCATTTCCAAAGCCACAGAGAGTTCAGAGACAACATGGACTGAGAAAAAAAACCACTGTACCAGTTTAAAATCATTGGTGACCTTGGAGAAAGCATTTTCATTTGAACAGAAACTTAGAAATCAGATCACAAGAAATTTAGAAGAGAATGGGAAGTGAGAAAACAGAAGCAATGGATGTAATACACTTCTAAGACAGCTAGGTGGCATAGCAGACAGAGCTCAGGACTTTGAAGACCAGTTCAAATGTGACCTCAGACATTTATTAGCTGTGTAACCCTGGGCAAGTTATTTAAACTCTACCTCAGTTTCCTCATCTGTAAAATGAGGATAATAATGGCATCCCCCCACACACAGGTTGTTGTGAAGATGAAATATTTGTAAGATGCTTTGCAAACCTTAAGTACTCTATAAATGCTTGCTTTTTAAAAAAATTCTCCGTAGAAGGTAAAAGGGGAAAAAGATACGGGATAATAGCTCAAGTGTATGGCAGGATACCATAAAGGTTTAAATAAAGGATTTGTTTGGGTTTTTTAAGGAATGTGGAAGACTTAGTAATGTTTGTAGGAGCAGAATAGGAGCCAGTGGATATGAATAAATTAAAGATGAGAGAATGACCAAGGAGCCAAGGTTCCAAAGGGAATGGGAATAAGAACACAAGTTGACCTCACTTAGAGATTAGAACAAAAGAGAGGAGAATGGAGATAATGAAGAGGGATTTTCAGGTATAGAGTATGGAGACAGAAGGAGCTCACTAACCGATGGCTTCTATTTCCTCAACAAAGAAGGCAAAATCATTTGTTAAGAAGGAGGTGGGGATGTTTGAAAAGACAGAAGGGTTGTAATAGCCCCCGAGGAAAAGACGATAGCATCAATCAGGTGAGAATTAACATGTAGCACTGAGGGGTGAGATTAAATCACCTAAATTTGTAGTAAATCCAGTTACTACAGAGTTATGTGACCTTCTCCAGGAACCATGAGCCTCACCGCAGTAGAAATGGGGAAGATGTGGTTGGGGCAATCCTGGGAGTTTGGTTTGGTGAAGCATGACAGTTAATACAATAATTGAGTCAGGTATTTAAATGTAGCTGATGAATTAGGCAACCACAGGGTTAAGAATATGAAAGGAGGAAAGTTAAGACAAAGCAGAAATGATGGATTGGGAGAAGAGGGAAGAGTGAGAGGACTGGAATTCACAGTGAAGGCAAAAACTAAGATACTGTAGAGCCCTGGGCCTAAAGTCAACAGGGATAACAACAGCCAGGGCTGTTGTAACTCCCCGGGCTGTTGAGAGGACCAAATGAGACAATATTTATAAAGTACTTAGCACAGTGCCAGGGACATAGTAGGTGCTTAATACATGCTTATTCCCTATGTAGTCATATATCTACATACATATATATTATATGTATATATGTATATATCATGTATAATACATTTAAAGAGATAGGAGAGGGAGTAGATTTTTACCTAAGAAAACTATGACTTCTAAACATGGAGAAAAGAGGATCAGGACCTAGGAATTTGTCCACCATATGATGAAGGGTAATTACCTGATATGTACTACCCATAGTCCACAGTCCATGGAGTTTTTCCCTGCCTCTGACTCTCAGAGGGGTTGGGTCTCATGGTTCTGAGATGTCAGCAGCTGAGGAAGATAAGATCTCCAGAGGCTAGGCAGAAGTTAGGATCCAAACTCATCCGAGAATCTAATCCCAAGGTACCAGAGGATGAGGCACACAGGCCTAGGAGATTCCCCATAGCAGGCATTTAGCTCCTGTTCTCTAAGTCCTCAGGAGTATCAGTCCCACCAGCCATCCTTCTTCTCCTGCTCCCATTTACTGAACCTTGACTTCTGAGATAATTTCCAGTCCCCTTGAGAGCAGGCCAGCTTCTTATCCCAGGGTCTAAAGGCCAAGAGATGGCTTTGAGTCCCCTTCAAAACAAGAGTTCTACTGTAATGAATGCTCAGTACACAACCTCAGCTGGACCTTCAATAATGCTTCTGCTTTGCTTTTTATCTGTTCCAACTCTTTGTTCTCTCTTCTCACCCCAAAGCATACCTCCCTTCTCCCACACCTCACCCACTACTGAACACATACAACACACACACAAACATACACTTGCCACCCACACACATACACCAGAGGGGACCTCAGCTATTTCAATAAGACAATTGAAGCTATCTGGCATAAGCTTCCTCAGCTCCTCGCCTCCATTCCTCATAACTCCTCAGCAGTAACATTTCTTCCTTCTTTTTATTAACCACCAAAAGAAAGATAGCCTACTAATTAATTAAAGTTAATCCCTTAATTTATGAAGCTGATCTCATTCCCCATTCTTCAAGGACCTTACTCCAGAAACCACTTTCTTTCTCGTACCTGTTGTTCAGTCATTTCAGTTATGTCCAACTCTTTGTGAACCCATTTGGGGTTTTTGTGGCAAAAAAATAATACTAGAGTATTTTCCAAATCATTTTAGAGATGAGGAAGCTAAGGCAAACAAAACAGGGTTAAGTGACTTGCCTAGGGTCACAGCTAGTGAGTACCTGAGGTCACATTTGAACCCAAGTCTTCCAGACTCAAAGTCCTGAGCCCTGTCTGCTGTGCCACCGTAGCTGCCTTAGAGGTCTGTTACATCCATTGCCTCTCACCTCCCATTCTGTTCTAAATTTCTTGTGATCTGACTTCTGGTCCCTGTTCTCTCCAAGGTCACCAGTGACTTTAAACTGCTAAACACAGTGGGTCTCAGGTCTTCCTGGCTCCAGGCCAGCATTTTAATCACTGCTGCCACTTAGCCTACCCTCCATGCCTCTGTAATGTCTCCTTTAACACTGGCTCCTTTCCATCCGACCATGGATGTGTTTGGGTCTTTTTAATTCCCCCAGAATCTTCCCGAGACTCTTCTGTACCATTCATCAACTGCTCCATGTCTTCTCCCCTTCACTGCTAACTTTCTGAAATAAATTGACTACATCCAGTGTCTCTGTTCTCTCACAACTCTCTCTCCTTGACCCCTGGCAATGATGTGCACACCTCCAAATCTACTAGAACTCCTTAGAGGTCACCAAACATCCTTCCTTGCTTTAGTGTTTGGTCTTTGACACTACTGCTCCCTTCCTCCTGCTAGAGAGATGCCATATTCTCCTTGTTCTTCTATCTCTCTAACCATATTTCCTCTGCGCTGTATTCTCTGCTGACATTTCATTCTCTTCTTAATCCCTTAATGCAGGAGTCTGCCCTAGGCCCTCCCCCCTCTTCTAACAGATTTGTAGAGAATCTCATTTACTATTTCAGCTTCAACTATTACTATCAACTTTCAACCTGGGCTTCTCATTTAAGTTCCACACCCAAAAATGATTGCTTCCTGGATATCTTGACCTAGACCAAAAGTCAAAAATTATAGTCTGGGAGCCAAATCCAACTGAGTACCTATTTTTGTATAGCCCAGAAGCTAAGAATAGTTTTTACATTTTATGTACAAACAAAAACAGACATGGATTTGGCCTGCAGGCTACCCCCTGACCTAGCTGCCTCTCTAACACTTCCAACTAAAAATGTCCAAAATGTCCCAAAGAGAGGTTATTTACCTCTAGTCCTTTTTCTAGTTTTGGCCTCACACTTTCTCTATGTAGTCCTTGGGATCATTCACCTTTCCTCCCATGTTCTGGTTTATTTTTTATTCCTCCCTCCTTTAATTCCATTTTGCATATCCAACCAGTTGCTAAGTCATCTTGATTCTACTTCTACACCAACCCTCACGTTCATCCTCTACTCTCTCTCTACTCTCTACATCCTCTACTCTCTACATCTCTACTCTACCACCTTCTAAAAGAGACCTTGATTTATACCTACCTGGACTATTGCAAAAGATGACTGGAAAATCTTTCCACCTCCATTCTCTTCTCCTTCTAAAACATCCTTCATATTGCTATAAAATAATCTTTCACCTCCAAAGAGTTAGTGATGTCACTTACCTACTCAAGAATCTTCAATGGCTTCCTATTACCTAATAAATAAAGTAGAAATTCTTTGTTTGACATTCAAATCCCTCCACAGTCTGGTCAAAGCCCACTCACCTTTCCAACTTTGCTTCATATAATTTCTCTCCTCATACCACACATCAAACAACCATTCTCTGCCTCTCCCTTCCAGTCCTTCCTCCTCCCCTCAGGTTACAATTTCATCCTTAATGGCTTTGCTCATATCATTCCCCCATGCCTGGAATTCCTTCCTTTTCCATTTTTGTCTGTTGAATTCCTAACATTTAAGAGCCTACAAAAATAACATGTTTCCCTTATGTCCCCAAGTCAAAAGCAAATTTCCCCCTCAGCCCTTCCTTATGATTTATTTTTATAACCTCCTAATGCAGTTATCATATAATTGTATTATTATGCCTTTCTGCATTGGTATTCTATCCCTGTACTAGGCTGTGAACATCATAAGATAAGGGACATGTCTTATTTAAATGTTGTATCCGTGCCTCCTCCTCTCAGTGTCTGGCATAGGTTTCTGCACACGTTTTTTGGTTATTCAGTCATATCTGACACTTCATTACCGCATTTGGGTTTTTCTTGGCAAAGATGCTGGAGTGGTTTTCCATTTCCTTTTCTAGCTCATTTTACAGATGAGGAAACTGAGGCAAACCAGGTTAAATGACTTGCTCAAATTCACACAGCTAGTAAGTGTCTGGAGCTAAATTTGAACTTAAGATGAATCTTCTTGACTCTAGGCCTGCCCTCTATCCTCTGTGCCACCCTGTAATTCCTGTATAACTCCTCATTCATTATAGAATGGAGAGTCAAGCAAGCATTTCTCTCTGAAGCAGACTGCCAATCCAGCAGAGGCTAGCAGAAACTTAGATACAGGACACAGAATAACCCACTCCCACAAGCAACCTGAAGTAGGCTGGATTTGGTCTGGTTTGGTTTAGAAAATGTATAAATACTTTTTCATTCCCCTGTCATTACTAGGGCTGTGGTAAGAGAGGATGGGATGCAGATTAGTAAAAGGTTTTATTAATCTTCTGACATGGAACTCAGGCAGTCCTAACCAATGTAACTGAAAAATTAATTTGGTAAGAGCTTATGAACAACAAAGCTGAGGAGCTGCATGATTTTCCACGGAATATTTAGAAGCTCAAGTCATCCTCAATCTGGTCTCCATGGAGAGGTGGCTTTTTGGGTGGAGTCAGGATTACTAAATTAACAGTGAAGTCACAGACTCAATATCTACATCCATCTCAATATTATGCCTTCTACTTCACCCTCACACCATGGCAAATAAACAATAATGGAAAAGAAAGCTAACATATAAGGTTTTTATCATATCTAACATATAAGATATTTATCAAAATAATAGATTTTGAAGGAATCTTCATTTCAAGCCTATCCAGATAAAATGAGTCCCAGGCCCCTGACTACAAAAGAGAATTCAAAACTTTGGACAAAGAATGAACCTCTTTTCCCTCCTTTTTTTTTTTTAATCAATACATTTGTTTTCAGTTTTCTACAATCGCTTCCATAAATCTTAGATTTTTCTCTCCCTCCCTCCTTGAGATGACATACAATCTTAATATGGGTTCTACACATACATTCTTACTAGATAACATTTTCACCTTAGTCATGTTGCGTAGAAGAATTAAAATGAATGTCTTCCCTCCTTTCTAAAAGAATTGTAAATAGTGATCTAGAATGGTTTCTATCCTGCTGTGCTAAAGGAAGGCCTCAGCTAGACAGCATGGGGCCCTCAAACTCTCTCATTCTGCTATATACATCCTGACAGACCTTAAGCAAGGCACATAACCATCCGGACCTCAGTTTCCCTATCTGCAAAGTAAGGAGTTGGACTAGATGAGTTCAGAAGTACCTTTCAGGTCTTAATCTATGATCAGGTGCCTTTCTATAGCATGCCTAGGTCCCAGGTGTCTTTCACTGCTCAATCCAAGGGTACCTGGGGACTAGTTCTACAGACTATATATGATATTATCTAAAAAGACATCATGTGCCCTTGCTTTTCCCATGAACACATTGAAAAGTGCTCTGTGTTGCCCAGTCCCTCTTTCCAGGGAGGTGCTGTAGTTTAAGAAAGATAATCCACATGGTCTATCCGTAATCCATGTTTACCACTTGAAACAATTCAAATGCACAAAAACAACTAGGAAACACAGTCAGAGAAATTAAAGCAGCTTCCTTCACCCCAGAGACTGAGCCAGTTCCCTCTCAGCAGGCTTTTTATAACCTCTAGGATTTGCCTGGGGGAACTCAACAACAGGAGGGCTCTTTGAAAACCCTGCTCAGGAAATTCAAAGGCAATTGGAATTTATATCATTGGCTCTTTGACCCTACATTTCCCCTTCTTTCCCACCCCCAGCAAAGATCAGAGGACCCTGTTTAACTGCATTCTATGTAATCAATATTTGGCTCATTTCCTCACTCTGCCTGGTCGCTCTTAGAGAAGCCAGGGTCCAGGTCTGTTGATCCAGATGCCCAGTTGGAGGCAGGAGCCAGAGAGCCAGGATTTGCTTATTTAATGCCTGACTTGTTCATCCTTCTGAAAACATCACCTCATGATGTCCCCATTGATCCCAACAGAATGAAGCACTCATAGCTGAGGCTTTTGTGGACTGTGAAATTAAATGAACAGTTTAGTGACAAAGCAAACAGAATTAATCAATGGAGGAAAAACAACATCAGGGAGCATGTGGCAATATGGCCACATCCAAAGGATGTTCAGTGTCTCTTCTGCCACAGCTGCTACACATATTGGAGATAACTGCACTAATGAGTTACTCTAGGCAGGGCATGAGCAAGTGTACTGAGGCTAAGACACCTGGGAAGACACGTTAGAAGCAAACTTCAATCAGTTCTGAATTCAGCCCAACCAGCTAAACCAGGCAAATGGTCTAGAAAAACAGCTAATCCATTTGGGTAAGGAAACAATGCTTTATATTTATCTCACATTTTCTTCTTCACACCAGTTTTCAGACAACATCCAATATATCCTTCTAGTCCCACCTCTGGGTAAGTAACCACAGCTGTTCAGCAAAGAAGGTTTCTATAGCTATCTGGCTGGAGCATCTACTCTTGAGATGGCCATTCATGTGTAAGGGATGTACGTGAATCAGGAAACAAGTAAATTGTCATCTCTCGGTAAGATACAGAGGGATTACTCCCCATCTAGGTTTTTCCCAAAAAAGGACCCTCACAAATCTGAAAGAGATGAATAAATATTAAAGAACTGTGGTAGGTGCACCAAGACATTGGCCTGGGTCCTCACTGGTAAAAACTTTAGGAAGTGATGCTGTTTTCTTTTATAAAAGGTAAAGTACTGCATTGTTGAAATAAACTTTGGTACACCCAGTAGCTTCTTAACAAGGTGTGAGATGTCCTCTGACAAGATTAACTCCTTTATAATTTGTGAATTCCTTGCTTGGTCCTAATTTATCCCATTAAGAGTACTTTGAGGGTGTTTAATTGTTTGGCACCTGGAATCTGGAAGACTTGAGCTCAAATCCAGCCTCAGACTCTTCTTAGTTTTGTGGCCCTGGGAAAAATAACATAACACCTGTCTGCCTCATCTTCCTCATCTGTAAAATGAAGATAATAATAGCACCTATCTCTGTGAGTTTAAAATGAGAGAATGCTTCTAAAACACTTCGCAAACATTAAAATACTATATGTAAGAACTAGCTATTGATTGATACTCAGCTAATTCACAGACTTGAATTGAACTCTTGGACTCAACCTTTAAAAGACATTGGGACATATATAGACTCAGTTCCCTGAAGGGCAGTCTAAAGAGCCATGTGACTATAAGGTTTAATGCTCCAGAAAACCGTGTGTAGGAAAGGAGTTTCTGGTTGGAAAAATTCCTAGGCCAAGAGTCTAGAACCCAGAAAGGGAAATGCTGGCCAAGCAAGAGGCAATGCTAAGGAACAGCAGGAGACAGAATGAGATGCAAACCTGGACATTGTCTTTCTCTGGTACTGTGAGTTTTGTGGATTGCGTAGATCTGGCAAAAGGGACTGACTGTCTATGGACATGAGCACTTTCTGTATCTGAAGAGAAGTATGTATCTCCCTGGGAAAGGTTTATTCTCATCAGAGCAGAGAGTTTCTTGACTCTAGATCCCCCAATCACTTTCCATTTTCTGTGGGAAAGTTTTGAGGGTGTATATTAAGTCTAGAAGACTGTACTTGCCCTTGAGGAGGTAAACATTCACCACAGAGGGAAGAACACTCAATTTTACTACTTGTGGGCTCTCATATTAGTCTCTTGCATTTTATCAGGTTGAAGAAAGCCTGCACAGTAGTTTCTATTTTGCTTACCTGAGATATTGCATGGAAACTAAGGACTCTTTTACTATTTTGTGGAGAATCAGACCTGAGTCAGATTCTGCTGTTCTCAGGAAAACCCCGGATGTGGTCTTGGGTCAAAGAGAGCGAGCACACACTCAGAAGGGCTTGCTCTAAATTGAAGCCAATTCATGTAAATCCAGAACTTTGATTCTGAGCTAGTCTAAATTTATTTGTTAATCACCTCCTATGTTTCAGGCACTCTACTAAGTGGTAGGGGTACACAGAAAGGCAAAAAACTGGTTCCTGCTCTCAAGGACTTCATGGTCTGAGCTATAGTTTACATAATCTATTGTAGGTCTATATTGTATCTTTAAGTATGGATGTATATCAATCTGTCTTAAGCTTGTCCTGCAGGAACCCTGAGTTTGAAACTTAGTATGTAGAATAATATGCTAGATTACTACACATAACAGTTCAGGACCACAGAATTAGTCCTGAAAGAAGACTAGTGTGAGACTGAGAAAACCAGACCTCAGCAATAAGATCAGAAAGAAATGATGTCTCCTAAGAGCAGGGGTCCTTGGCTTGCATTATTCTTGCATGGTCAGCTGTTAGAGAAATAAGAAGGAAAAGTGACCTTGCAAAGGTCATCCTGCAAGACTTAGAGTTCCAATTTGGTTGCTTATTTAGAAGGCTGTCCTGCAATACTTCAACAATAACAACCAAGGGAAATCTTGACATGAGATGAATTTGTCACTTTGAAATCCTGAGTAGTAAAGTAAGACTTTACTTTTACTTCCCCAATTTAGAATTTTAAAGAGACAGCTACCATTTTTTTCTCTCTGTCTAGGTCTTCCACTGCTCTCTTCCCCACCCCACTTGCAACTCTTTGGAAGTCAAATATTTCTTTCATTTGGCTTATCTACTCCAACATGAAAGTTTGTGTTAGCTGATTTGTCAATGAATAACTTTTCATTTTTCCTCTTGCCATCTGGCAGTATTATCACTCTAATGAATTGCCCTGGGTTGCACTTTTTTATTTTTCAAATGTGACTTTTAGTTGAATTGTGCAGTATTCATAAATGGGGAATGCAGAGTGATGCAATTATAATCCACAAAAGCCTCAAAGCTGCCAGAGAAGATGGTGACTTGGCTATGTCTCTCACTTTCATAGCCTGGTAGCAATTTGAAAGGTACTTGGTTATTTTTGGAAAAAGTATTTCACATCCACACTTACATCATCTTGATAATTTTTAATGATTGAACCTTTCATTTCCCCCGATTCTTTGCATCTGAAATAACAAAACTATTTTGTTTCCGGGTTTCTCATGGAAATCTTTTCTTAAAAATCATTTTCAGAATAGAAAGGAAGTGTAGCATTGCAGGGCGACTGTTTTATGCCATGCTTACAATTTTGGTTTCACCATTCCCCCTTGGACCACCCTCAGTGCTGCCATCCCTGGGATTATAAATCACTGAATGTCTGTGACTGATTAGCATAGGAGGTTGGAGAGCGAGCTAATGGAACCAAGGTCACAGAGCCTGGCCCTGATAAGGGCTAATTAACTGTCCTCTGTTGAATGGCCCTAGTTTGTACCTCTAATCTTCTTCAACCACCATGAAAATAAAGTGATGTCATTATTCAAATGTGGATACATTATTGTAACTCATTCCTCCAACTAGACAAACAACTCAAACCCCACAGCAGCTTGAACCCTAAGTATGTAGGATAATATGCTAGATCACTAAGCATAACAGCTCAGGACCACAGAGTTGGTCCTGCAAGAAGACTGGTGTGACACTAAGAAAACCAGGCCTCAGCAATAAGACCAGAAAGAAATGATGTCTCCATAGAGCAGGGGTCCTTAGCTTTTTTTGTATCATGGACTCCTTTGGCAGTCTGGTGAAGTCTATGAACCCCTTCTCAGCATAATGTTTTTAAATGCATAAAATCAAATACATAGGATTGCAAAAGAACTGATTCTATTAAAATGCAGTTCTAAAAAAATTTTCAAACAAACTCATGGACTCCGGGTTAAGAATCCTTGCCATACAAGAAAAAGAGCTACAGTCACAGTTCCTTCTTGCCCTAAGAGGATCATATCCAAACTCCCCAGAACCCAAGAATAAAAAGGAGAGAACCCAGCAGCTTACCAGGTGTTGCACTGGACACTGTTGGCCACTGTTGATCAGGCCCTCCTGGCCCTGCCCGCAGGATGCCGGCTTCCTCCAGGTGCACAGAGCTGAAGAAACACACACACACACACACACACACACACACACACACACACACACACAGTAGTTAGATAATTGCATTCAAGATCCTCCTCTACATTCAGAAATCTTTCCAAAGCATTGGGGCAGCATTGCAGCTAATAGGTTCTCCTCATGCTCAAGATAAAGCAATTGTCATGCAACTATTCTAGATGGGATGCAGAATCAGGGCTGGTTCATCTACTTCTTTTAGAACATCTTTGCCAGAGCTATTCATCTAATAAAAACATTACCTTTACAGAAGTTTGTATTTTCATTAATGCTATGTGATGCATTTTTCCTATTAAAAGAAAACACTAGAGCTTCCCAAGGTGATGCACACCTATAATCCTTGCTATTGGTGGATCTATTGATCTCAGGATTCTCAGCTACAGTGGGCTATGACAATAGGGTGTCCATAGTAAGTTCAGTATTAATATTGCAAGTCCTAGGTGACTGGGGTGATATAGTCACCATTGCTTAAAGAGAGGTTTCTGACCTAGTTCAGAAACAGAAGAGGTCAAAGCTCCCATGCTTATCAGAGTGGGACCCACCTCATGAACCCTAGTCAGTCTTAACAAAAATAAATAGATAAAAAGGAAAAGGAAAGACATCAGAGTATTAATGCCACTATAATGTCTTAATTCTGATTTAGAAAAGGAAAACTTCTTCCTAGTAGCTCCAGGCTTCTCCTAGCTGGTTTCCTCCACTTAGAATTCTACAACGAATATTGTATTTTGTTAATATAACTATTTCCAGATCTCTGTGTAATTATTCTAATTCTGTCACCAAATTCCACTTGGACCATTTGATTTTCTTCTGTTAGATCTGCCAATATGCATATGCCACCTAACCTGTTCCTCCAGTCTATGGGGCTGATTTTGCTACACTTATGGGAACCTACTACCAGTCTCTCCAATTCCTAAACCAAGAGAACAGAAAACAAAAGAAAAGGAATAGAGAACAGAAAACAAAAGAAAAGGAATAAGTCAAAGGACAGTAAGAAACTTGATCAAAATCATTTCCTTTCCCCAGGAAGAAGCCAAATAGTGGCAGAGATATGAGACACTTCTTTTTTATCTTTGAAGCTAACAAATTACAAAGAAGACTTTTTGAGGGCTCTGAATTCAAATGTAGTATACACTTAGGGTTCAGTGACTGAAGAAGTCAAATAGCAATTTATAAAATCTAAAGTTAAGATTCCTTCCTGACTTTCACCACTACAATCATCTAGAAAGAATTCCCAATTTCCCTTCTATCCCACAAGATCAGCATCTTTTCCTTGGTGGAAATATCACCAACCTTCAAGAATAACTAAAGGTCTGCAGTGGGGCATGCTGTAGCAGCCCTTGGTCTATAGAGGATAGTTAACTCTAAACTTGCCCTGTGCTAAGTCATCCTAAGAAATTACACTAAGGCCAGATTTGGCCAAAGACAACTTTTTAGTGTAAAACACTTTTTTATTATATACTTAACAAACTTTGAAACATTTTGATATATAAAAAGCACTACCCCCTGAATACCTCCCCCACTACTAAAGTTTGCACTACCCCCTGAATACCTCCCCCATCTCCAAACAGAAACCCTCCCTTATTATAAAATTTTAATTAAACAAATCAACATAGCTGAAAATGTATTTCTCATTCTACACCTCAGAACATTGCCTCTATTCCAGATTAACTTCCCAGAAAGGGATCCATACAATTTTTTTCAAGATGGAAGGTCCAAGAGGATAGGTACTCATTTGAAAATAACCCCATTTAGAGATCACAACTCCAAAGCATGTTCAACATACTATTCAATAAAGAATCAATGGGAATTCTTAAGATAGTCTTCCTTCAACTTTCATTTTCCCTCTCTATAATACACCCTAAAACTTGACTCAGATTACACTTAGCTTTATGGCTTAAGAGAAGGAAAGAAATAAATTGGACTTCCAGTATTTTTCCATAAATTCAGGACTCATTATTTCTCTTGTATTTCTCTTGCCCTTTTACCCAAAGCCATGGGTCTCCTTGCTTCCCATGCAATAGAAAGGGGAATATTCCATGGGAGACTATGAACCTTTCCTACATTGCCACACTAAGACCTAACTGCAGGAAGAGAACATTTCTGTGGGACTATGGAAAATGGGGAGAAATCTCTCTTCTCCTCAGTCTAGAGTTCACAGCAGAGTTTCCAGACATTTTTTCATTTCAGGCTCAGAATGCTTCTTTCCAGCTTTCGGTCTGACACTGTCCTCATTTACCTACACTTCTGATTGAAGTCTGGTTGTCGTGGACTCCGAGGTCAGAAAAAAACCACAAATTCCATATTGCTTTTGGCCCAACAGATGAACCTCTCGACAGAATGAAGTTAATTTGTGGGTCAAAATATTCAATTTTTTAACATGTTTGCATTAATTTGACAATATCACATACTACACAGAATGATTAATATTCATTTTAACTTCAAAGGGAAATTCATATTGGTCAATGAAAAACTCAGTGAGGAGACATTTTGGGAAGATATGCTGTCAAGAGTGTGTTTTTAGGGACTTTTACAGATCCTGTAGAACAAAGGACTCCTTAAAGATGATGTCTTTTTCTAACCAGTGATGATTGATTTCTTAGCCTTCTGGTTTCCCCCTTCTGGCTTCCAAAGCACTTTCAATTCAATGAATTTTTAACTTGCTCCCATTGCACTGATAGCAGGTCTCTTCTGAGAATGATAGTAAATTAATTACTTCCAACAAGACAAAGTAGGAAGAACAAAATTACATTTAATTTAGGTCCTAAAGAGGTGCTCTTGTTCCAGGATAATGTCTGATCCAGATGGATTTGGGACTCCAGTGACTCCACAAGGCTCTTGACCCAACTCAGTCCCAAAGTATTACTACCTTCTATTGAGCATTTCTGGAGAGATGGCAAATATATAGAAATGTCTATTTTATTTATTTATTCCTATTGATCAATAACAATGATTGCAGGAATTTGTAAGAATAAGGAGGTCAGTATTTAATTTATCTGCCAAAAAAGCTCCATATGTGATGGAAATAAAGGGTGAATAACACCATTCTATTCACTACATATTGTTCCTACGTCTAAGAGTATCAAAAATAATTATAATCCAGGAGGATGAAAGAACAAAGGAAAATGGAAATCAAAGTTGAGAAAGGAAAAGGGCTAGAAAATACTATTCTTCAGGAATGGAGGCATGAAGTTCTTCTGTCTCCCATCCCCTACCCCATGAGATATTGTAAGTCTTGACTTATTTCTATGGTATGCAGATGACTAATGATTTGTCTTAGGATTCATTACAGGTTGGAACACACATCCTAAGGATCAGAAGGCCAAGGCATCTTTTTTAAAAGCTTGCAAATAATCTATACCTATGGGTTATCCACTCAAAGGAATTCTTCTAAGAGAAAGGGAGTACTTTCAGATCCTACAAGGTGCTTTCTCATGAGCTAGGTCTTGACAAGAACCCAGTTCCGACCTTAATGTTTCAGTATGGGAAGGGAAGAAGATATTTGAATTTCACTGGCAAGACAACTGAGGTACCCCAGGCCATGC
Source organism: Bettongia penicillata ogilbyi (assembly GCA_023548195.1). Taxonomy (NCBI): domain Eukaryota; kingdom Metazoa; phylum Chordata; class Mammalia; order Diprotodontia; family Potoroidae; genus Bettongia; species Bettongia penicillata. The sequence goes on from JAJHZJ010000197.1 coordinate 4,362,712, forward strand.
AGACACATTTTTTGATTGGGCAGCAAAGAGAGTAGATTTCAATCAAAGGAGGTAAGGAAAGTACATACCTGTGCATTCCTGCTCTCAGAGAGGCAGAGTAACGCCAGTCAGGGTTGGGTTGTTTTGGCTGCAAAAATGGAAGAGAATGTTTCTGTTATTTTGGTAAAAACTGCATGTTCCTAGCTAAGTAATAATTCAGTAATATTTTATACAACACTTCCCAGCATCTTACGTAGAAAAACTCTTGGAGGTTATCAGGTGAATCATTTAATTTGCTCCAGTAAAACAAAACCATTGTCTAGACAACATCTTCAGCAGAAAGTTAAACTGGACCTTTGGTAATCAAGAGGCAAATGCCAGGTAAAACTGTGAGGACAATCTATGCATAAGAATCTCTCCCTGAGAATGAATTGAAGCATTCATCAGTATAAAACAGAATGGTCAGCTGTGAAAGTGCCCTTCCTCTCCCCTATGAAAAAAGACTCCACCAGACTTCCTCAAGGTACAGTGGAGGCAGTGACTGCAAGTGTGCTGCAGTCGGGCTGGACTGCAGAGCACTGCAATCCACCATTGGCCTTGCAGACTGCGTAGGTTTCACGGAGGGTAGATGTGCTCAGTCATATCATCAGCATCTAGTACAACCTCAGCTGCTGATTAAAAAGTGGTATCAATAAGAGTGAAACATAAACCATTAATGGCCCACTGGAGAGCTTTGCCTTGCTTTGCTTGATAATCCTTCCCATCAAAGAATATTTGCTCGGTTCTATTCTCTCTCTCGCTAAGCTACTACTCTTTAAATTGCTATTTCATCTTACAAAGAGAGGAAAAACAACTTCCAAAGGTGGTTAAGATATAACAGAGAGAAGCTTAACTCTAGGAAAAATCCCTCTTATTAATAGGGGGCTTGTGCTGGGCAATGTACAAAAAGACTTGTTTTTCTCATCTCCATAAACATGAAATCCTAAGTGGAAGAGGTCAGACTACAATTTGATTACATAAGGTTTTATCTTGAGAATCACAGGCTGATTAGAAGCAGCTCAGAAAACACTGAGAGACAAACTCAGCCTTTTATCACTACTCCTATACCATGCCAGAGACAAACCAGAAAAACAGGATCACAATGAAGCCATGGGCAAAAAGATAAATGTGTTGTATTCAGATGGAGCTATCACTGACCTTGAAATCTGGCATCTCCCTTTCCTATAGCTTATCATAATTAGTAAGCACAAAGCTATCATACAAAGCATGACATTAATAAAAACACTTCATTTTCCTGGAGTTCTTTACATTCAAGAAACTTAAAATATTTGATCAACATTTATATGTGCAGTTTCCCAGGAAAGATGTATAATGATTCTAATCTCTAGATAGAAAATGGAAAACCCAGGACATCAGAAATTCAGCCAAGGTGCCAACTCAAGACAAAGATATTGCTATAACTCTGGGATCTTCCCACCCAAGGTCTTCCAATGTCATCTGTCCTCTCAGCCAACTGATTCTGGAAACATTACAATCTGCAAATGGACTCATCTTTACCATGTGGATTTCTGAAATATGACAATTAAAATTCCCATGTGGCTTACCATTTGAGTACTGTGAAGAACAAATAAAGAACCCTACATTTTCCATCAGTGATCTCACTGGGAGCAAATGATAAAATGTTTGTAAAGCATTTTAAAAATCTGAAAGTGTGACCAAAATATCTCTTATTAATCATTATCATCCTCATCTCACTCCTCCCCATCAGCAGCACTTGTGTTAGCTTGTCAGCTGTGGGAGCCTTCCTTCCAAAAAGATTCTGACATCTGCTAAGTAAATGCTGCCAATTTCTCCAAGATAGGGTACCACGTTTGTGATGAAAATTGCTGTAACTTGTTTCTTGGGTTGGAGACATTAACCCCATTTTGCTGAAGAGCTCAATTTTAGCAGAACTGTTTGTATCAAACTGCTTGAAGGCTCAGCCTATCCCCAAACTATGCTTACTCAATGACCCATATTTTATGATGGTTTTTTAGATACACTCCCCCCACCAAATCTATCAGCCACAAGCTGTTCCCCAGACCTTCATTCACTTCCTAAGATCATGGTAAAGGAGGAGCTTGTGGCAGCAAGTTGAACTACTCTGAAGAAGCACAAATCTATCTAGTAGGTAATGAGTTTTCCTTTCTGAAAAGGAAAAAAAAATGGTTCATCTACCAATTGATTTAATTTTAGTCAATTAGAGAAATTGAAATAAGTAAAAAAAACATTAAAAACATGAATTTTACTCAAACCTAGATCAGCTTTCAATGGTAAGTTAAAATATATATCCATTTCTGAGTACCATGTTTTAGGAAAGATATTTACAAACTGGGGTGACTACGGAAGAGGGAACTTTAAATAATAAGAGGATTTAAAACAATGTCATCTAGGGATAATCTGAAAGAAATGAGAATATTTAGCCTGAAGAAGAGAAAAGTTTGAGGAAGCTGGTGTTCATGAACAGCATCTTCATATTTGGAAGAACTAGATTTATTTTGCTTGGAATCAGGAAATAAAACCAGAAACAATGGATGGAAATTACAAAAAGGCAGGGGTTTTTTGGTTCAGTTTAAAGGAAAACTTCCTAAGAAATGGACCTATTACATAGTAAAATCAATTGACTCATCACTGGAAGTCTTTAGAGGGTCCTACTTCAGACATAGGTTGGACTAGACGACCTATGACCTTCTAGCTTTCAGAATCTATAACTAGAACTTTGAAATCAAAATACAAAATTATTTGTCAGCAGGTAATATTCTTCCTAGTAAAACAATTCTATCTAGTGTTTCAACAGAACAGTAATACCACTGACTCCCAATCTGTGCTCATTGTGCCTCTAGTGGATTGAAAAGTTATTTCAATAAGTCCATCTCATAAATTATTCTGTAAGGTGAGAAGAAAATGATTCACATTCATATACATTACTATTTTTTAAACACATCTGGCTTCTACAAGGACTAATAAGAGAATTTTACAATAAGTTGAATTCATAGTATATTTTACCATTCATTTACTCAATCAATGAATACTAGTAATTATTTTAAATTAAAAAGAAGTCATCATACTCAAAATGGTTGGTAATCATTGTGTTAGGAGGACAGTTTAGTTCTGATCTTATACAGCTAACTCTTGAACTGTTTAATTTTTTTATGAAACAATATAAAATATGGTCTCTTGGTCTAAGAATCAGCACTTTTTCAGATGAACAGCGTCAGGTTACTAATCATGAAAAGCTCCAGAACATTCATCTGGGTAATCCACTTAAAATATGGGGAGATGTCTGACCTCAGTTATGGTTTCTCTCAGAAAACAGGATATAAACAAAAACAAACAAAAACCCAAACATTCTTTTCCCTCTCTGATCTATCCCTGAGATTATTAAGGCTTTTCACCATTTGCAATAGAGAAGTATGAATCATCGATTGCCACAAATGGCTCATTCATAAATCCACAGATCCACACTGAATAATACACAATAGCCTTATCATACAAGTTCATGTTAAAGCAATAAACAAAGACATTCTGAAAGAGTAAACTGTATACAGCATCTCTATTTCCTTTCTAATGGGACTCTACTGGTAATTGTGGGAGCCTGGAGACTTCTACTGCAGTTTTCATAAAGTAATATCTTATGATAACCAATATAAAGTATCTACCAAAAAATGCATGAAACCCACCCTATTCATAGCACTTAGAATGCTAATACAGATTGGTCCTTTGGTTGATTGAAATAAGGTGACAATAAATATGATAATTCTGTGTGGAATTCATCCCCCTCCAGACAGTCATCCCCCTCCAGACATCTCCAACACTCAGGAAACTAAAATTAAATTAACAGGCAAATATGACTTTAAAATATATTTAATGAGTTGCAGCCCACTGGAAACTGCTAGATCTGCTTAATGTGAGATGCACAGCCTGCCAGCACAGCAGTTACCCTCTCACTCACTGTTTCCCTTCCCTAGAGCCTGGAGCCCTGACCCTGCAGAGCCAAAAACTGCTGCTTCTGGCCCAGAGAAACAATACCTCTTTTCACCTTTCAATGTCAGTGAGTTTTGTTCTTTTTTTCTTCCACAGGTTCAAATCCTTAAAGATAAATTACAGTTTTGATCAGATTAAAAGCCCAGTAAAGAAGTACCTTGGCTTTTTACATTTTATATCATGGTTATATATATATATATACTATATATGTGTGTAAATAGATATATATTCATGTATATATACACTATATATACATATATTTATGTACTTAAACATGTACAGATGTATATGTTATATAAAGTTTATACCATATATGATTCCCATTTTCATCAGAGGGTGCCTAAAGGTTGGGGGTGGGGGAGGCAGCTAATCTAAAAGTCAGTTTCACAGACATGGGCAAATTCCTACCATTTTAGTGATAACTCTAGAACTGATCATATGAATCACAACGTTGCTCATGTGCACAGAGCTATATCAGTGACTAAACAAAATAGTGGCCAAACAAAGCAGAAACTTAACTTGGTTACTCTGTCAAGAAGTCTACATACCAATACTAAAGCACCAGGGTGTCTCTCTGCAGAGCCTGCTGAGTGAAACCAGATGTCCCTTTAATAGCTCATGCCTGTCTCTGAAGGAAGAAGAGGTCAATGACTTGCAACTGTAGGAAACAGATTTTTCCTCCACAGTCAGTATATGAACATGAAAGCAAAGTTAGGGGTAGGGCAGAGCTATGATGTAATTCTACATTGCTTGGGAAGTTCTAAAAGGGCTATTGGAAGAAATTTGTACATTAGCAAATGAGGGAAAATATACCTATTGTCCAAAGTACAGTTAAGGAGCAAGTGGCAAAACAAGGGGGTCTCATTCTCTCTAAATCATAAGGAAACAAAATACCAGACAGAAATTTAAAATATTAAATCCCATCCCCATTCCCGGATCCATTTGACCACAGGCTCCCTGTGTAAATTTTATAAAATAAGACTGCAGCATTTCAGGGATAGTCCCCTCTCCTGCCACAATTCCTTAAATTTTTATTTAATAGAATTACATAATTTTAGGGCTGAAGAGGACCATTGAGACTAACCTATTCATTTCACAGTTAGAGAAACTGAGGCCCAGTAAGATTCTCTTTGTAGATTTATGTTGACTAAATTATGCCTTCAGTGCACCAAAGAATCCTCTTTTGACCTAAAAAGAGTTAGTGCAGCTTTCAGACTCACTCCCAAAGTTCTGCTTATTCACTGACTCTTATTCCTATTTCACACATCAGGTAATAGCTTGCAATCATTTCCACAAACTAAAAGTGCTCAGAAATAACACATCTTTTTCACTGGTATAAACAACAATAATAATAGCCAGTATTTATGCTGTGCTTTGTTTTATTATTTTGTTATCTTGTTTATTATCTCATATGATCCTCATCACAACTCTGGAAGGTAATTACTATTATCCTTCCCATTTTTCAGATGAGGAAACTGAGGCAGACAAGAGTTTAAGTGACTTGCCTAGAGTCACACAGCTAGTAAGTATTTGAGACAAGATGTGAATGCAGGTCTTCTTGACTTTGGTTCCAGCACTAGGCCACTAAGCCGCCTAAATCCCTGGTATAAGCCCTTTCCTGGAACCCAGTTGCTACAACCCTCTGTAGGATCCAGAGGGTTCTTCAATGAGACCTTTCAGACAGCACAGGAGAACTCAGTGATCGAACCAGGGAGCAAAGACTTAAGAGACAAAAGGCCCTTATTGATCATCTTGGCTGAGTTCTAGAGATCAGAAAAAGGAGTACAGTGAGAAGGTAATGTTCACGCACTGCTCTTCCACATCATAAATTTTCCAAGTAACACAAGCTCTGCGTCTGCCTGAAAGGTGCCAGGAGACAGTGCTGCAGTTAGAGCTGAGCACAAAGGCTGCCTCCCCTTACTGGCTCCACAATCAACTGGATCAGATCCTCCCACTTTTTAGCTCCAGAGACTGACTGAGAAGGAATCAATACAGGATCTATTCTAAGATGGTGATCCTTCTCTCCAAGGCTCCAAATAAGATAGGGACCAGAGATGATGTCATGTAATAAATCCCTCCTGAAAGACGGATTCTGTTCAGTTGTCAAAGCAGCTTCTTCAGAATTCTCACTGTCCGGGTAATCCAACAAATGAACTCACTGAAGGTAGAATCAGTGAAAAGTTCATTGCTTGGATTACTTGCTTACACTGAATTACTGGAAGGACAGAGTAATGAACCTGGAAACAGGCAGATCTGGGTTCTAATCCAATAATGGACCCTTACTAGCTTGGGACCCTGAGCAAGTTACTGAACCCCATTTGCTTCAATTTCCTCATCTGTTAAATGAGGATAACAATAGCAGAGTTCCCAGAGTTGTTGTGAGGATCCAACAAGTTAATCATAGTAAAGCACTTGGTATAGTAAGACTTGTTTAAAATGTTACCCATTTTTATTATTATGAGATAATGTTTATAAAGCACTTTGCAAATTTAAAGTGCTATATGTTAGCTGTCATTTTTGTTGTTGTCCTTATAATTACAGAGATAAATAAAAGTAGTCTTACACACCTAACCACAGATAAAACACAAGGAAGATATCAAATTTGATGCCACAATCCTCTTTGTCCCATATATACTCTATACCCGGTGGATGTGTTTTGCAAGACCAGTTAGCAGCAGAGCATAATGGATAGAGTGCTAGACTCAGGATCATAAAGACCCTAGAGCCTAAATCTGTGATACCCACCAATTGGTACCAGAGCCCAGGCTGTTGATACGCCTAAGGAAAACTACTGGACTACACATGGCATCCATGCCATTTATTTCAATTTCCAAGATTTTATCCTGGGCTCAAATCCTGCCTGCGATATTTATTTGCCGTGTAAAGTTGGGCAAGTCACTTAAATGTCTCTCTGCTTCAGGTACATCACCTAAAATGGAACTCTGGTCCCTCTGTCTCATACAATTATTGTGAGGATTAAATGAGAGATATTTTGCAAACCTTCAAGCACTTCACACATGTCAGTTGCTATTTGTATTACCACACTACTACCACAGGAGAAATAAGCATAGCATGAATGCATTTGGATCCCTTTCTAAAAACAGCTTGTCCCTAAACCTCAGAGCTTCTGTCTGCTCTGCCGCAGCCCATTCGTGATCCAAAACCTCTGGTTTTACATCTGGAAAATTTTAAACAGGAGAAAGACAACTAGATCCAATAATAAGATATTCAAAGGTTTAGATGTGGTAGAACATCTTGATGTGGTAGAACAAGTGCTGAATTATCAGAGGAACTGAGTTTGAATGCAGACCCTGCCACTTACCACCTATTTCCTAATTTGCAAAATGAGAGGTTTGGAGTAGGTAACTTTTAAGATCTCTTTCAGCCTTAGACCTTGGATCCTATGGCATTTCAGAGATTACTCTTCAAAGTGAGTGAGTTTGTAATGTCATTTCCCTCTGCTATCATTCTGTGATTTACTTACTCATTGGACCTGTATCTAGGACCAGCTTCAGAGGTAGAGGTTTAGGGTCCTTTCATTTACTGATAAGTCTCTGGTAGGAATTTCTCTTCACCTTAATGCTAAAGTTGCTTGGTCAAAATGCATAAGGAAGCCTTCTATGTTATGAGTTAGTATTGACTTGAGATTTTTGCATATGATCCAATATTAATACTCATTTCAATGTGAGGCAAAAATGGCTCAAATTTCAAACTACCCATATTCTAAACCACAAGGAGGATAATAGAGTCACCCCCTTTGTAATGCTGCACTCGTCTACCAACAGGTGGAGCTTTAGCCCTCTTGGCTAGCGCAGAAAATGTGCTTATTCACTACATGAAACAATCCTTTCCCCAATGAGTTCGTGCAGATCTGTTAAGGAATCATCTGCAGTGGCCACATCCAGAGTTAAGCACTTTTCAACAACCTAACAACTTTGCTCACAAAAGCTTGGGAATTCTAGTAAATCTTTGATTTACCTACCATTGCCTTCTTAACCTGCAATCTGTTTCCTATGCCTGCTCAGCATAGACTGACACAAGGTACTCAAGATAAACCTGCCTGCAGTCTGCATAGGGACTATATGCCTTGAAACTGATCATTGACTTATGTTATTAGCCTGCATATAAACTACCTGAAGATTATTATGAACTTAGATTTTTCTTGGTGGAAAAAGCAATAAATAATCAACAATATAACTCAAACCCAATAGAAGTCTCAGTATAGTGAACATTTGGGTGGGGGAAATTATAATTAGCTTCTTTCTGCAGTGTCACTGAAAGCAGACTCAAATGCTGGTGTCTCAGGAGAGATCAAGTTAATTCTTGCCCATGGGATGGCATTTTAGCTTGTGAAATCCAAAATAAAAAAAATATTAAGAAATTTGATGGATAGGTACACCTTTCCATGAAAAGACTAAGGAACCAAAGTATAGTTCACCTAAGTGTGTGTGTGTGTGTGTGTTTACAAATTCATACATACTTCCCAACATCCATAAAATGTTCATGTAGAAGTTGGCCTTATGCCTACCTAAATCTCAGGACAGTAGTACAGTAAATATAGTATATTTCACACAAATTGGAATCAACATACAATCAGGCATTTATCTTTTCATGGCTGAGGTTCTTGACTTTTTTTGTCATCTTGAGCTAGGCAGTCTGGTAAAAACCTAGGAACCCCTTCTTCGAGAAATGTTTTTAAATGCCTAAAATAGGATAGAAAGCAAACCAATGATATTGAAATACAGTTAAAATATAGAAAAACAACAGAGACCTCTGTTTGAGAACCAGTGATTTCAAATGAGACATTTGCTTTCCAAGCCTTTCCTACCAATTGCATTCAACCTTAGATCCAGAAACTAAACATTTGTAGAGGTAAAGAACTGACACTTAAAATCACAGGAGATTTTCAAGAAACTATGATGCTTCTGATCAAAACCACAAGAATTAAACCACTGTGAACAGGAAAACTACAGATTATTGCACTGAAAGTAAATGCAGTGAAATCCTCTTATATTGAATGTGGAGTGCTTGGCAAAAGAGGTGGGAGAAAGGAGGTAGTAACAAGTCCCTTTCCCTCCACACCTTTTCTGAACTTGAACCTGGCTTCACATCTTCCTCTCCAGTCCCCCTGATTTCATATCTTCCCAGTTTCACCAGATAAAATAGTAGTTCATTGTGTCCCCCTCCTCCCCTCATTCCCACGCCATCTTCTCCACTTTATACCAGGGCTACTGAATGAATTGGGATAGAATGAAAAGGATAGGATAGAAAGTGAGAAAGGAGGGGCCAACTTCCATTCTATTTTGATAATATAATTAAAATAAAATTAATTTCAGATACATAGGTCATAGGTTGAGAGACAGAAGTGAACTTAGAGAAAATCTACTCCAACTTCCTCCTTTACTAAATGTGGAGACCCAGAATACTTAAGCGACTTATCCAAGGTCACACAAGTAGCAAGTGACAAAAGTTATAATTTAATCTAGGTCCTCTGACTCCAAAATAAAGTAATTGGGACAGCTCTTTCCAATGTACCTAGTCTGGGTGCCAGGGAGAGCAGAGCATGAAAGAAGATAAAAGGATAGAGACAAATAAGCAAAAGAAAAGACAAAAGGTCTTTTCAATATGCTGTCAAAATATGCAAATCCATTCCAACCTGAGATCAAGAGGAGGCCATGGGAGGAGGGCAGAGAGAGAAGTTTCACTCTATATGACATTTGTACCCAGGATCTAGACTTCCAATAAAACCATGACCCTCTATTGCTCTAACTTTAATTCACTTTAGTTACTGAAAATACTACACAAAATTTTTCAATGGACATCCTATGTAATAAACAAGACCAGCCTGCACTGACTGATACCATAGCCACAAAGCTCACAATATGAGTAAGCTTCTTCGTGTGAATGACACAGCATAGATCATTTTTGCTTGGAGCTGCTAATAAATAACTTCTTGTTTTTACCACTATAAAGAATAACACTGGTTTTTAGACCTTTTTTCATTTCTTTGCCAGAACTATCTCTCAGTAATTAATAGTTTAGAAAAAAAACACCTCTATTTCTCAATATATTTTTGGAACAACCCTAGTATAGCTGGAAGGAAAACTCAATGTGGACAAATTAGTGATCAATCACTGTCTGCAATAATAAAGGAATGGACTTTTACAAAATTGCAATTCTGGAGGGAGAGAGAAAGAGAGAGAGAGAGAGAGAGAGAGAGAGAGAGAGAGAGAGAGAGAGAGAGAGAGAGAGAGAGAGAGAGAGAAACCAACACAGGGAGAGTTGAGCAAATGGACTCTGAAATCCAAACAGTTATAGGAAACTTGAGCTAGTGAGAGATGCCCACAGCTAATTCCAACATGAATAATTATACATGAAACTCAGAGGACCAGAATTTGGCCAGAATTCCTGGCCACCACCCTTACAGCCTCACCTCATTGGGAGTAGTGGACTCATTTTTAAGAATGATCAGGTTCTGTGCACTCTGCCCACTCTGACCAGTCAGATGTCTGCTGTCAGTCACCACTGCATGTGGCCCAGGGCCAGTCTGGGCCCCTGTGTTGTAAAACATGAATGTGTCGCTTCCTGAACCTGCTGTTAGACAGGCCTTATAGCAATAGGTCTTAGTGAGGGAACCATTCCCCCGAACCTCAATGAAGTGAGGCTGAACTTTCAAACCATGTGGGAGCCTTGCATCAATGTTGTTGTTAGCTTGTTTGTAGAGTTCTGCAGGACACCTCTCCCTGACCCCGCAGAAGCCCCCACAGCATGAGGTGCCATATGCAGTGTAATGATAGCATTTGATAATAGTCAAAACAATGATTGTCAAAAGGAATATAAACGAAACTGTGCTCAGTGCAATAATGAGATAAAGTGTAATCTCTGAATATGTCCGAGTGTTCTTAACATGTCTTCTGGTATCGGGGAGTATTTTTGACACCCTGTCCACTACAACAACTGTAATAAGCACTGAGGCAGACAGGGGTGGCTGTCCATTGTCCCTGACCAGAACTGTCAGATTGAAAGTGGACATAGTCTCATCACCCAGTTTCCGGGTAGTCCTTATTTCTCCTGTGTGGAGCTCCACTTTGAAAAGATCAGGGTCAGAGGCCTGGGCTAAGTAATAGAAGAGCCAAGCATTTTGCCCTGAGTCTGAATCCATGGCTATTACCTTGGTGACCAAATAGCCAGCCGAAGCTGTTCGAGGAACCATCTCCATGGCCACTGATGAATTGGTTGAGGTAGGATACAAGATCTGTGGAGCGTGGTCATTGGCATCCACTACATATATATTGGCAGTGACTGTACTGCTCAATGGAGGACTCCCCTTGTCCCGGGCCTCCACAATCACATCAAACTCCCTCAACTTCTCATAATCAAAGGAGCTGACTGCATAGATGTTACCAGTTACCTCATTTATAGACACATAGGAGGTGACTGGCAGCCCTTGGATTTCCTTCTCCAAAAAGGAATAGGTTACCTCAGCATTCTGGTTGGCATCTAGGTCTGTGGCTTGCACGGTGCATAGCAGCGCCCCAGGGACATTGTTTTCGGGGATGTAGACTGAGTATGCAGCTTCCTGGAAACGTGGAGGGTTGTCATTGATGTCAGAAATCTCCACCTGGATAGTCTGTTGGGAGGTAAGCTGAGGAATCCCTGCATCAGTGGCTGTCAATGTGATGTTGTAAGCAGCCACTCTCTCCCTGTCTAGTGGACCACTCACCTCCAAGGAATAGGAGTTCCCTAGCCCATTGAGTCGGAAAGGCAGAGAAGCTGGGAGGCTGAGGCTCACCCTTTGGTTGGAGCCAGAATCCTGGTCGTTGACACTCATAAAGGCGACCACTGTGTTAGGCATAGCATCCTCAGACACCGGGCTATACACATCGCTGACCACCACCTCAGGGGCATTGTCATTCACATCCACGATGTCCACCAGTACCTTGCAGTGACCGACCATGGGCACAGGGCCTCGGTCAGTGGCCTGCACATAGATCTGATAGGAAGGCGCCTCTTCATAGTCTAAGTTCCCACTCACTCTTACCTCTCCAGTCACCGGGTTGATACTGAAGAGTTGCCTCTCCCTTTCAGAAGTGTAGCTACTGAAAGAGTAAACCAATTCGCCGTTGGAGCCCTCGTCTGGGTCTGACGCATTCAACTTCACCACCAGGGTTCCCGGGGGTGAGTCCTCCCTCAGTTGAAGACGATAAGTAGATTGGTCAAAGGCGGGAGAGTTGTCATTGGTGTCCAAGACTTTCACGAAGATCTGTGCAGTGCCCGAACGTGGCGGGCTACCCCCGTCCACGGCTGTGAGGATCAGGCGATGCAAAGTAGTCTGCTCTCTGTCGAGGCCCTTGCGCAACACCAACTCCAGCACCTTACTGTTCTCCTGAAGGGGCTTGAGGTCCAGGGCGAAATGCTCGTTGGGGCTTAGTTGATAGCTCTGCACCGAGTTGGTCCCCACGTCCGGGTCCTGCGCGCTCTCGATATGGAAGCGCGTTCCCGGAGCAACAGACTCACTCACCTCCAGTTGGTAATCCGGCCGCGGAAAGCGAGGCGAGTTGTCGTTGATGTCCAGCACCTCCACCTCGACCGCACTCACTGCCACAGGGCTGTGGGCCAACACCTCCAAGTGGAGCAGGCAGCGGGGCCGTTGCTCGCAAAGCGCCTCTCGGTCCATGCGCTCGTTGACGAAGAGCTTGCCATTCGTTAAGTCCAGTTCCAGGTATCGCGGGCTCGGTGCGCCCAGGTGGTTAATACGCAGGCAGCCCGGCCCCAGACGCCTCAGCTCGAGTCCCAGAGCACTGGCCAAGTTTCCTACCAACGAGCCGGGCTCCTGCTCTTCTGGCACCGAGTAGCGCAACGGGGAGGCCTCTGGGCCCGGCAGCAGCATCGTCAGCAGCAGCAACAGCAGCACCGGGGACTGGAGCACCAGGAGCAGCGGGAGCCCCGTAGCCTCCGACCCACGCCGGGGACCCTCAGCCTCCATAGCCGCCAGCCGCCAGGGCAGCCGCGGAGCCGGCTACTCAAGAAAATGCTGTCTCAGCCCCGACCCCGCCTCCGCCTCCGCTCCCGTGGCCACCGGCTCCTCCGGGCTTCTTACATTAGCAGACATCTCCGGCCGCTTCCAGTGCCGCACGCCGCCGCCGCCCCTGCCACGGTATCCGGGCCTTTCCACCGGCGCTGCTGCCCCACACCCCGGCCCCGCCCGCTCTGCTTGGGGCCTCTCGGCAGCTCCAGCCCAACCTTGCAGTGCCTGGCCGTGGCTCAGCTTCCTGCCAAAGCTACTGCTGCTGCCGCTCGGGGGGAGGGAGGATGAAGGACTGGGAGCAGAGGGGGAGGAGCGCTGAGTGGTCTCAGAACGAATTCAACACCGAGGCGGCGGACAGCGACCTCGAGCCGCCCCGCCCAGCCCTCAGCACCGACTGTGCCCAGGCTCTCTTCTTTCCCCTACCGAACCAGCTCGAAAACAAATTAAATATAAATAGAACGTAATTGGAAAAGAGCCACTCCCTTTGTTTCCGTCTCACCCCCACCCTACGGCATCCCCCACCTCCGCCACCCAAGACTTTTCAGCGGCCTAAAGGGTTTTCAAGGACTGATTTCCGGTGGTGAGTGGAGGTGGTGTAGAAAGAGATGGAAAACACAGCCCAAAATGGACAATAAACTGGACTCCGGACAGTAGCACACGGCGTGAAAGATAGGGAGTTGGCCCCGAATCTGGAAAGACCTGGATTTAAGTGCGTCTTCTGTCGAGTACTGACTGTGAACCTGGACAAACTATTAACCTCTCAGTACTCTAGGCAACTTCTCTAAGACTAAGTTGCAGACTAGGTACCAGTGAAACCACATGTCCAGTCGCTATTCTTACTGGCAGTGCCTCAAAATGAGTCTTCAAGTATAATTTATACAAATTTATATAATTTATAAAAATTCAACACTGAAGCAGTCTTCATTTAAAAGGTAATTTAGGTAATGCATTTAGTAAGCACTAACCAAATATCTGCAATTGTTATCATGCAAAGGGCCTAGTAATTTGTATTAGGTAAACTCTCTAGGATGATTGGTGGAACAAGGTGAATCTTTCTACAGATCTTTCCTGGAAAGATTCCCAAACGCTGCACAGTGTTTGACATCTATGAGGAGAGGGAGGGAGAAATAGAATGCAGCAGAAAACCAAGAACATGTAGGCATATGACTACACATGATAGATATATATGGGGGGAGAGACAAAGGGCAGGAGAGAGGGAGCTGAATCTCATTCCCACATCACCAACTGCCTAATGAACTCTGGCATCTATCTAAATAGTTGATGCTAAAATCCATACCTTTTCGTTTCAGAGGTGTAGCTGCTAAAGCAGTAAGGAGCACACCAGTTCACTATTGAAGCTCTCAACCCCTCGAATACTGGACTCAACATCTTCCTTACTAAATCTTTCCCTTCCCCCAACTTCTCTTTCTAAGTGCCATGATCCAGTCACTCGGGCTCAACATCTCAGTAATATGTCATTCTTATCTCTCTTTATAATCCTCCATATCCAATCAGATGCCAATTCTTGTCAGTTCTACCTGCAGAATATCCCTCACGCCCATCCTTTTATTTTTACTGTAGCTTACTTTAATACTTTACTACTCTTCCTTACTCTAGTTGTTGTGTTGGGTGTGTCTCTTTGGTCACCAGAATGGAACTGTTAGAGTGGGCCATTTGTTAATCCTGGCACACTCCTGTTTCCTTCGTGACTTCTTGAGAAAAGTATCAGGAAAGTTACCAGCCTCAAAAGTGCTGGCAGAAAGGGAAGGCAGGCCATGAGTGAGGAATATGGGAAAATCAGCTTTTCTTATGGCTGATTCAGTGCATGGCACACAGTGGGTGCTTAATCATAGTTTTTGAATGAACTGGAGTGAAGAAGGTGAATGAAACTGCCAGAGAAGAAGAGACAAAAGAGGAAATAGTGGATAGGGCCAAGACCTGGATTTGAATTCTGACTCAGACACTTCTTAACTATCTGACCCTGGGGAAGACCCTTACTTTCTCTTAGCCTCATCTCTAAAATGAGAATTAGAATAGAACCTCCCTCATAGAGTTGTTGTAATCAAATGAAATAGTATATGAGGTGGTTCCAAAACCTTAAAATGGTGCACAAATAATGATATTAATAAATAATGATGTGTAGTTCACAGTTCTGTTAATGTTAACACTTCTATCAAAACTTTTGTGAGATGAAGGGGGCTACGAGTATTCTTATCCCCAATTTCCAGATGAGGAAACTGAGACCCTGCCCATGATTGTATGATTAGTAAATTCTGGAGTTGGTCAGGATTTAAACTCAGGTGTCCTGACTCTCAAATCCATTTCTAGTAGACCATGGTTCCACACCCATAAGTGCCTAATCAGTGTTTGAGAAGCATAGACTATATGGATCCATGCCCTTCCTGTGAGTTTCATGACCCAAGAGGGGTCTTCATCTTCCCAGTTTAATTTTTTCTTTTTTTGAGTAACTACTTAAAGAAGACTATTCATTGTATGAGTGTATCTCATTCAAACTGAGAATGTGATAAGACCTTAGCCTTATAGGGCCAGGGTCTTCCATTGTGGTCTCCCATTGCATCCTGGGCCATCTTCAGTCATCCTAATGAATATCAGGCTACTGGACCCAGACAGCTCAGGAGAAGAAAGTAAGATTGGTGACCTTACACAGCCCTCCCTCACTCAAATCAAAGTCAACTGCAAGTCATGTCATCATCTTGATGTCATGGCGCTCTTCTAGAATGAAGGACAAACACAACAAAAACCACTCTAGCTGCTAATCAACTTAGTTCAAGTCTCACCTCTGTCCCTGGGACTATGTTAATGGTCTTCTATTTGTAGGCTTTCTTTCATTATCTCCTCTCCAAGCCATCTTCCACAAAGCTTTCATAATGCTCTTCCTAAGGCATGGGTCTGTCCATTTCATCTTTCTTCCCAAAGCTTTCAATGGCTCCCTTTTGCGTATAGGCTTTAAGACTTTCCGCAGTCTGGCCCCAATCTATATTTCCAAGCTTATTTTGCTATGCATTCCAGTCAAGCTGAACAACTATTCAATTTAATTCAATTCCAACAACTGTTGAGAAAACTCTTTTTCCCTCTAACTCTGTTCTTCCCTACAGGCAGTCCTTCAAACCTGGAATATATTTCTTACTCATCTTCACCTTACAGAATCACACACACACACACACCCATTCTTTAAAAATTCAATTCAAGTGTAGGACTTCCTCCAAGAAGTCTTTCCTGATCTCTAAAATGGTTTATTTTTCCACCAGTAGAATGTGAGCTTCTTGGGGAATCATAGGATCATAGATTTGGAGCCAGAAAGGTAAAAGAAAGGGCAATGAAGGGAATAAGCATTTTCTAGCTTCTACTCTGTGCCAAGCAGTGTGCTAAGTGCTTTATAAATATTCTCATGTAATCCTCGAAACAGCCCTGTAAGGAAGATGCTGTAATTATCCCTATTTAACAGCTGAGGAAACTGAGGCTAAGTTATTCTCTCAGGGTCACATAGTAAGTATCTGAGGCTGGATACAGGTCTTCCTGACTCTAGGGCCAGTGTTCTAACCATGGCAAAAACTGGCTGCCACAAGAAGCTAGCTGAAAGAGATTTTATGGGACATAATATGCCATTTCCCCCCGGTATTCCTCTAATCTAGCACAGTGCTAGATTACATAATAAATTTTGAACTACATTGACCTCTAAGTGATTGTTTTTTAAGAGCCCCTAAAATCACCATAAGAGTGACCCTTACTTAGACTAGTATTCATGCCCAATTATTTATTTGTTTATTTTATATGTTTATATTTTGCAAACAGAAAATATTCACCATCCTGGTTCCCATGACTGATTCTCATACTCTTTAGAGCTTAGAGATTTCTGTTGTCACTTCTTTATCTCTATTTCACATTGCTTCCTCTCTAATTGTTCCAGTCTTCTGTCTATACTGCAGTCTTATTTCCACTCCAGACTCTTCTATCTCAGAATAATTATGAGTAATGATAAATCTTTTGGTGTGTTTTTTTTTTATTCTGCTTTTTTACTCTCCCCTCCATTTCCCCATTTCCTGATAGCTTCTTGCTACATCCTTAGCAGAGTCTCCTTTGCCCTGGGGAAATTTTCCTTACTAAGGGAGAGCATGAAACAAGAAAACTATAAGATATTCTGGCATAATGTGCTACCCTGCTTATGTTAGAGGAAACTAGGAAGACCTGGAGTGTGGAAACCCAGACTCACAAGATTTTGTGTTCTGGACTTGTTGTTCACTTGTTTTTCAGTCATCCCCTATTGTTCATAACCCCATTCGGGGTTTTCTTGACATAGATACTGGAGTGGTTTGCCCTTTCCTTCTCTATCACATTTTAGAGATGAGGAGGCTGAATCAAACAGGGTTATGTGACTTGCCTGGGGGGGGTCATACAGTTAGTAAATGTCTGAGGTCAGATTCGAACTCAGGAAGATGAGTCTTCCTGACTCCAGAGACTTCCTGACTCCACTGCGCCACCTAGTTGCTCATGTTCTGGACTAGTGCACCATAACTTTCTTTTAGTGTTCACTCATCTTCCTATCTGAGCTTCTCTATTCTGCCTCCATTGGTGTCCATCACATTCCCAAATGGTATTTCTTTTCCTCTTCCTTCCATTGTGTTCCTTTTCTCCATTCCAACCATATGGTTCCAGATAATCCTTCTATCTGCCTTTTATCAGTGTTGTATATTTTTCTCCTGGTCTTTACTTACTTCAAGGGTGCCAGTGTAGAGAGTCATATTTATTATATTCTTTTCCTTAGCATCCCTGCTCCTCCCTCTGTCTGAGTCTTCCCTGAACTCCTCCCTATCTGCTGCCACATTTGCTTCATCCACTGTTGCTGTTTTGAGAATTTGAACTCAAATAGCCCTGAACTTTCAACTACACTAATGGGGAACTGGCCTATGTCCTCATACATTTTGTTTCTGAAGACAAATGATATGTAAATAGAGGGCAGTTATAAACTGTCAAGAAGAAAATAACCTTTGCTTTCACCTCATTGTCTCTACCCTAGTACTCCCCCTTCACAGACGCTGTAATCTCTGCATTATAACTCAGAGGTCTTGCTTCTGGGCTTTGATCATTCCTGATTTTGTTTAGTAGATGAATCTCTTTGAGATGAGGGAGGTAATTTTTTTTTCTGAAAGTTCACAGGAGTCAAGCACAAAGTGAAGGTGAGTCCCTACTGGGGCCCAGAATTTGCTTTCACAGGACATAAACTAAATTGTCCCCCTCTAATGTATCAAGATTAAAAGCCTCAACTTGATGCTTAGTCTCTCAGTGATTTTGAGGGTACTTACAGCTAAGGTCTTTGTAACACATCAGACATTTCCAAGAGGAATGTGGCATAAAGAACTAAATTGCTTGCCATCTGACTCCAAGCATTTTCCTTCAAAGCCAACCTTTCAAGCAGGTGTTTAAGGGGCAGAACCTTTGCCCAGAAATATCAACCTTGATCTCTTTATTTTGCCAGCACAGATTTATTCCTTTTAGCTTTAAATTTTTTCCTCCTAAATACAAATAATTCTTAGGTTATGTTAAGTTTTATCAGATGATCATTAGTGTCTTGAAGAAAACTTGGAACTTGAACTTGGAATCAGACAACCTGGTTCAGACCAAGAGTTCCTGATTCCAAATCCAGAATTCTCTCCACCATACAACATCAGTACTATAATAGCTGCATGAGTCTAGGCAAATCACTTAACCTTTCTGATCCTCAGTGCCTTAATTAATTTTTTTAAAAAAAAGATCATATACTTTTGTACCATCTGTTCTGCTGGGCAAGCAAAAGGATTGGGAATGGTTATTGCTCTTGTTAACACCCAGCTCAGAGTAATACCCTTTGGGAATATGATGGACACCAGTGGAGGCAGAATAGAGAAGCTCAGATAGAAAGATGAGTAAACACCAAATTTAAGTCACCTCCTCACTCACTTTACAACTTTGCCTAGAACTGATCCTATCCTTTGAGATTGTGTCATCAAGGGTGAGGTAGAGAGAAGAGTGGAGGGTGGGAATATTTCTAAAGGATTTCTCAGAAGACCTTTGCCATTTTAAAAGGAACAAAAATTGGCCAGTTGGAAGGGAGAGGGGTATTTATATTTTATTTTATTTCAGCAATATTGCACATGATATTCCAACTTCCATCTTTATTTTAGTTTATGCTGCTCCAAGGCATAGAAGGTGAACTTTCCCATTCCATTTTTCCAACATCCTTTATAAATTTCAAAACCCATGCAAAGATCCATCTCCTCTGATTCTTTCCCTTCTTAGAACTTAGACTAGTAGTTGTAGCAGCAGTTCATACTGATATCACGCTCTAAATTTTGCAAAATGTTTTCCTTACAACTGCTCCCCTTCCAGTCTACCCTTCAGGCTAACTAAGTAACCCTTCAGTGACCTCTTTTGGCTCTAAGCCCAAACCTTTCTATAAGGCCTGAAAGACAGCCCTTTCCTTAATGGCTTCCTCACCCTCTTCTTTTTATCACTGAATCATGGCTTATTTTGAGTTATAACAAAAACAACATTCTTGTTTATCTACCAAAAAAATGAGACTCATAACTGGCAGAGGAAAGTGGCCCAATAAAGAAGGACATATTTCACTCCCATCCTAGCCTATAAAGTAAACTCTGGAACAGCCTCTCCCAGCAAACAATCTCTTTCTTCCTTAATTATGTTTGTAAAACACATCCACTGTGAGGTCAGCAGTCATACTGGCATATTAATCAGAGTATAGAAGAAAAAAAGGCAAGAAGAAAAACACAGAAGCTTTGTGACCTCCCCATCATTCACATCAGTTTTGTCTTCTCCATATTTAGCAACATTACAAGGCATTTTCACTTGCCAGCAAACTTGCCCACAACCCCTTTAAAATAAAGAACAGGAATTTGGAGTCTACTGTGACCACTAGGGAATGGTGCAATATTCATAAGCTGAATCAGGCTTTGGCCTAATTCTTGTGGAAATACCAGTTAAATTTCACTTAAATTTAGTGCTTCTCTGTGACAGATTCACATGCTACACATTTCAAAAGAAAATGAATGTTTTTCCTGTGATTAATGAAGTCCAGGACAACTAAATTGTCTCCATATCATCAGATCCCCTTGCCCTTTATCCATCACATACTTGGGCTGCTTCTGTAAGTATGACCTCCAAGGAGCAGGTGAGTAGAAGAGAATTTATTCCAAGTATAGCAGAGTGAATTTTCTATAACACTCATATCTTCCTTTAAAGATGAGCTTTTGGAGAATGGTCCTCTAATCTAGTTTCATGTAGGTAACAACCATACACATTTAAATATTACCTAAGCTGTACATGGTGGAGAAGGAAATGGCAAACTACTCCAGTATCTTTGCCAAGAAAACCCCAAATGCAGTCACAAAGAGTCTAACACAACTGAAAGCATCTCAACAACAAAAGCTTCACATGGACAAATTATATCCTGGAGCATTTATTGAGCTACATCCAGACTGCCTGCTATGGATCTGGAATAGTAGCTGCCCCCTTATTAGAAGTCTCTCCCTTTTGGAGAGTTAGATGAATGTGGATGGCATATGAGCTCCGTTGTTACCATGGCTGATCAGGAGTTGTCTAAATTGAAGAGATAAAATGAAGCTTTTTCTTCAATTCTGCTAGTTCTCTCCCTGAGTATAATCATGTGTGCATTTATGTAAGTAGCCTATATGTACATATACATACATTTATACTTTCATGTATGAAAGTTTGGACTAGTGGATAAAGAGCTACCCTCAGAGGCAGGAAGACCTAGATTCAAGTCCCATCGTTGCCACACATTGGCTAAGGGAACATGACCAAAATGTTTTAACCTCTCATTGCTCCCAGGCAATTCCCTAAAACTATAAATTGTAGAGAAAGGACAAATCTGCAGTGGGAGAGGAATTTCCTCACCAATGAAGTCACATTTCTACTCATGTGGAAATGTATATATAGATGAAGATATATAGATAGAGATAAAAAGATATATAGGTATGTGTGTGTATATACACACATACATACACACATATCCCTCACATCAACACATAGATACATGAGGGAATATATATTTTTAAAATTTTTTATCTAGACATTTAGTATTATAAAATTACAAAGTCACAGCTTTATTTCCTTCCAGTAAATTGGGACACTATTTCTCTTCAAGGATTTATCTGAATAGAGCTTGAATAGGGAGGGAGAGAGAAAGGAAGTGTGCTGATTTCCCTTAACTTTCACCAATACCTACCGCTTCTGGATAGGGCTGGGCTACCTTGTGGGCAATTGTTGCATTTTCTTTTCCATTTAAGCTACTCCACTTGTGCTTTGCTACAAGGAACCCCATAGAAAACACTGGCACAATTGATTTCTTCCTCTTTCTGAAAGTGGCAAGTCTTCACTGGTGGTCAAATTGAACTAGTAGGTATTCAATGCTTTTGAAGTTGCCTCATTAGTGGGGTCTCTACTGAGATTTGCAGGGTTTCCTGATGGTAATTGCAAGTAGAGAAATCACAGGTTCTAGAACTTTCTGAATTTACTGCCAAAACCAATATGGCTTCCTTCTCAGCAAGGAGGTAGTAGGCACATAGGCACTGGAAGAAAACAACAGTGGGCTTTTGGCTTTTAAGAATCCCACATCTACCCTGGGAAGAAAGAAAGAAAGAAAGAAAGAAAGAAAGAAAGAAAGAAAGAAAGAAAGAAAGAAAGAAAGAAAGAAAGAAAGAAAGAAAGAAAGAAAAAGAAAAGAAAGAAAGAAAAAGAAAGAAAGAAAGGGAGGGGGGAGGGAGGGAGGAAGGAAGGAAGGAAGGAAGGAAGGAAGGAAGGAAGGAAAGAAAGAAAGAAAGAAAGAAAGAAAGAAAGAAAGAAAGAAAGAAAGAAAGAAAGAAAGAAAGAAAGAAAGAAAGAAAGAAAGAGTTTCCCCATAGTTTTCTGCTCCTGAAATTTTACAATTAGAGACTCATTCCTTTAGCTTAACAACATTTGTTCCCCTTTAGGGGTTTTACCAATTTTATCAGCCTGGGAAAAAATGAAATTATTGACTCCTTTCCTGATGTTAGGTTTGGATGACAAGGAGAATATGATGGCATTGGGTATCTGAAGGGGCACTACCAAGTTCAGAAGAAAGGGGAAAAGGTGGTATTATTGAAAGCCATCTCCACTGATTTCACAATTATGACCTGGGCGAGTAATACTAGACAAAATCCAAAAAAACCATAAACACTGCTTTTAGAGGAACAAGATTTCATTCTGCCAATAATGGAAGGCATTGTGGAATTTATTCTGTGCACTTAAAAGCATCAAGGATCAACCTGACCAAAATCATTGGAATAACACCCCACCTCACACTGCATCACTTTTAACACTATGTGAAATCACATATAGTAATACTTCAAAATGTTTCACAGTTTTAGAAGCACAATCCAAAGTTTTAGTACAGAAAAAGGCCAGAAAAATATTGCAAGAAAGATGAGATGCATTATATAAATGAAAGTCTTGTCAACAAACACAAGAAACATTTCTTTAGTCAAGATGAACTTATGCACACTGGAATAACAGAATCTTGGAGCTGGAAGGAACCTTAAAAAAGCATTCTAATTCAATCTTTCATTTTATAATTGGGGGGAAAAAAATCAAGCCCTGAAGTTTGAATCAATTTGTCCAAGCATAGACAGTTTATGCTTAAGATATATGACAGAGGCAAAACTAGAATCTGAATATCCTCATATACACATTTCCTTTCCTCTGTGCCATGCCTCTTGGGGAGAAAAGCACAGAACGTTTACATTGATAGATCATAAAAAGAAATGATTTACTATGACTAGATAGGATTCCAAGAAATGACAATTCCATGTCTCAAAATAATACAGTCACACAATTTTGTGTTGACCACACAGTGCTGATACAAAACTGCTGAGCAGATGAAGCATCCCTAAAGTGGGCTAAAATCAATATAAATGCCAGAGAAGGCTTTGATAAATCACTTATCACACTGAGATTAAAAGGGTAATAATAGTTGCTGATGATGAGTAGCAATGGTATTACTAACAAATCCTGTATTCACTGACTCCATATAAGATTTTTACTTAAGGATTCCATTAACCTAACAAGAAATGATGAAAAGCTATTTATTGGTACAAGTAAAAGATACTAATCTAAAGCTTGCCACATTGGGATGTTATCATGTGGCGCTAACAAGGACACAAGCTGTTGAACCCATGCCCCTCTCTACCATAGCACCCTGCTATGATGACAACCAAGAAAGTAAGTGAAAGGCTTTGAGTTTTTTAGAAGCTATATAACTTTGAAAAGAAATACTTCTCATGAAGTTTTACAAAGAGGCTCCATGAGGAGTAATTAGGTGAGTTATCTGCCTCAATCTTCTAGAAGATGCCATGTGACCTCTGGGCTAGAAGTCAATCTTGCTTCCCTTTGATGTCTTGGTCCCCACCAGTTTTATGGAACTGCAGTGATCTGAAATAGTGACTCTTAACTCAGGAAGAAACTGGAGCAAGATTGGCATGGGTGAAGGCAGGGCAGCCACAGAGAGTGGCTATTCTTTCCATTCAGAAGGTTTTCTGTAAAGCTTTTGTGGCTCTGGTAAGAGGCAGCTAGGTGGTGCAGTAGACAGAGCACCAGTGCAAGAGTCAGGAGGACCTGAGTTCAAATCTCACCTCAGACATTTGACCCTCACTAGCTGTATGACCTTGGGCAAATCATTTAACCCCAATTGCCTCATCCTGGCTCATCTCAAGTCATCCTGATGAATATTTGGCTACTGGATTCAGATGACTCTGGAGGAGAAGTGAGACTGGTGACCTACACAGCCCTCCCTCACTCAAAACAAAATCAAGTGCAAGTTATGTCATCATTTCTCTGATGGCATGGTCTTCTTCGGCAGTGAATGACACACTGGACACCAGCAATTTTTCAGGAACGTGTTTTGTGTTAATACTAGATTTTTAAAAGATTATACTTTATGAAAAAGACAGTGAGTTGAATCCTCCAATTATTTTGGAGGTTCCATAAAATGGTCTGATTGAAAACTCACCACTACCTTTTAATGGCTTCCTATTTACAAATTCTGATGCAAGATACCAGACAACTTAAAGAAAACACAACTTTTTTTTCCCTTTGGTTGTCTATATATGATCCATCAAAAGGACTTAGTGTCTGAATTATCCTGATGATTGCTAACAATAAACAGCATTTTCTATTAGATTATATTTATATTATATATGATATATTAAACAACCACAAATGTATGTGAGCCAATTTCTAAGAGAACAAGACTAATTCTTAGTGAAGAACTAATAGACAAACTACTAGTTAAGTACTATCCTTATCTGATTAAATAAGTCCTTCATTGAGTGAGGTCTGTATGTACTTATAAGTCTCTAACATGACAGAGGGAAGAGAGAAAATTTTCTCTATATTCCTAGATTTGTTTTTGAGATCACTTCTGGCCTCCAGTATTGTCACTAGAAACATGTTCCAAAGATCCATCTATTATCATAGGCCCATTATTCCTCCATTGGCCCTGCTTCTTCTTTGCTTCAACTCTTGGGCTTTCATCCATAGAATTAAATAAGATGAGAATTTGGCCCTAAACAACATCCTCTTTCCCAAGTAGGTTAGTGTGCCAAATTATTCTTTGGGCTGAGTCCATTTGTTTTATTTCCACATTTTTCAGACATCACTGAGACAGATAGATTTTGATTAGCTGACAGAGAAAAGACACTTAGAGACTCGTCTGAATGAAGGCCATAGCTTCCCCTTTTTATAGACTTTGTATCGGTAGTTGTTACATGACAAAATCTGTGTGACTAAAAGATATATGGAGTTACCTTGTAAGCTCTTATTCCTGAACATGTTTAACCAAAGATGTGCGATTTGGCCTAATAATACAAAACTATTCATATGCAAATGAAGCCTCTGAGAGGTAACTGGGTGTAGTATACTGCTTCGGACACTTAATACTTGTGTGACAGGCAAACTGCTGGACCTCTCTCAGTATCAGTTTTCTCATTTACGAAAGGAAGGTAATAATATTACCTAATTCACAGAGGTGTTGTAAGGGTCAAATGAAAGGGTATATGTATAGCATTTTGTAATGCTTAAAGTAACATATAAAGGGTAACATTAAAAACTTAAGCCTTTGATTTTATTTTCCTTTTCTCCATATAGACCAGGGGTGGGGAACCTGTAGTCTCAAGGTCACATGTGGCCTTCTAGGTCCTCAAGTGCAGTCCTTTGACTGAATCTAAACTTCACAGAATAAATCCCCTTAATAAAAGCATTTGTTCTGTAAAACTTGGACTCAGTCAAAAAGTCACACCCAAGAAGATCACATGTGGCCTCAAGGTTGCAGGTTACCCACGCTGGTGCTTGTTTTTCAATCATTTCAGTCACATCTGACTCTTTGTGACCCCATTTAGAGTTTTCTTGGCAAAGACCCTGGAGTGCTTTACCATTTCCTTCTCCAACTCATTTTACAGATGGGGAAACTGAGGCAAACAGGGTTAAGTGTCACTCAGGGTCCAGGGTCACTCAGGTAGTAAGTGCCTGAGGCCAGATTTGAACTTACAAAGATGACTCTTCCTGACTCCAAGCCCACCCTGCCCACTGTGCCTCCAAGTTGCCCTTTCCCCAACGTGTTACTTTTGTTATTAACATATAAATATGCTCCTTGGTGTTCTGTTGAATTGATTTATAGCTATAAAGTCTTTCGCTTTCTATTTTAGTGATTTAAATTGATGGCTTGTAATACTTTTGTCCTGGGGAAAAACTGTGAAAGAGCTAAAGTGGATCTTCTCTTTACACATTCTTCCCAACCCCATGTCACCAACTCCAATACCATTCCAGGGTTCACTAGAGCCTTCACACTCCTTTTCCTTCTCCACAGAATCTTACTCTCAGGAATCATTCAGACAAACTCATTTCTACTAAGGTGTATGAAAATGCATAACTTGTTACTTAATATATCCAAATTTTAATAGTAGGCAAAGCCTGATCTAATCAAGTTAATAGGGGAATTCTCCTTATTGCTAGACTGGGGCATATTGGAACTATCCTTTGCATGAGGATGGACCTATGCCCTGACCCCTTCTCGTGGGCCACAAGCGCTCTAGTTCAGCACTAAAGGAAGATTGCCTTGGCATGAGGTAGCAATACTGTATTTATCTCTGTGAACTTGCACTTTGGGATGACAGCCATACAAAGTAGCATGGGTCTGTGCTCTCACTCCTTCTAAAGAATGTGCATGACCAGAGACTTCTGATTGTTTTCCTGAACCCTGTATTTGAGAGAAAGGTCATGTCAGAGAGGACTAACCACTGAACTAGGCAAAACCAGTCACTGATCAAGGTTTAACAAGAGAAACAACTTCTGTTCTTGCTTTCTTTCTCTTTCAAGGGCAACACTTGATACTCTGCCAGCTCTCCATACGATTTCAAGCAAGGGCAAATGGGGGCAGGGGATAACCTCTCTCCCTTCCTATGTCCCCAGCAGCTGATATGATAGATACACTGAGTACATGTGACTGCTCAGGTGAGCCTGAGACTGGAGCTCTAATCCCCAGCTGCCTCTTCTGACTTATCTTTCTTCTCCTGTTGAACAGTGATCCTGAAATGGATACTTCCAGCCTTATTTGCTATCTTGTGAGCTCTAGAGGTCCAAAATGATTGAATTAAGTGCTAGTTGACTGGTAAGAGGTAATAACTGCAATTATACCCTGCTCAGAAGAGGAGATGACAACCAACAGGATGATGAGCTACACACGCTAGACTGGTCAGAAACCTTGACAGACAGTACAGATCTGAGGTAAATGTGAAATACTTATGCAGCAGTCCCACAAATTTCCTGGAAATCTTTCCTATATCCTGGGAGGGTATAATAGAATATAATGGTAATGATGCTCATGCTTTAAAGATTTCTCAATGCACACTAGCTATTTTTTGGAGTTTTAAGCAGTTTTAAGTTTTTGTTTGTGATGGAGAAAATAAATGGTTTGCTATCCTATACCTGACACCTACTATTCATTGCATATTGTACACTGAGTAAATTTTCTAAAAGATACTTCTGTTAATCTTTTTTGGAAACATTTCAATATGAGCTGTATAAGCTTTGTTTTATAGATTTCCCTCAGAGTTCTCCTTGGGATGGTGGTACATAATTAGCCAGAGTATAAGAAAACCAGATTCCTGCTCTTTGGAATCATGTTGCCCTTCCTCTAATCATGAATCTTGGTTCCAACTGAGTCCACAGCCATGGCCCCTTGTAGAAGAGGGCATTCCATCCCATAGTTGGAGCTCATATTTATACTTATGATTGGAACTGTAAGTGTTCCCTCTCCTAAAATGGAGAGAATGAACTACTAGGAAAGATATTTAGGGTGGAGATAACAGAAAGCTTTAAGTACCCATGATCTTACATGACCAGGTCAACCATGCCTCTAAATAAAGTTTCATTAATGGCTCAGGTTTTCTCATAATGCTTCCTATCCTTCTAACTTTGCTGGAATGCTTTTCATTTATTTGATTACTTCAAATGACTGGCCATATAGCACAAAGTCAACTTGAATAAAATATAAAACCCTAAAATCAACCAAGTTAAAGAGTTCTGAACTCTGGGAGATTATTAGAGATCATTTCAGCACTTATGCTAAGAAAGTTATCTTTTTGCTCATGAAATAATCTCCTGAAATCCTTTAGTTAGCAAAAATCCATTTCTTAATAGTCTTTGAGCAAGGCTTTAGATTGAGTAGTACCTGCCAGGATTTCCCATGAGGCATCTTTTTTGGTTCCAAGACCCACCTTCCTGAGGTCTAATATCCCCAAACCCAAATGCCAGGCTCTAAGTTCTCTTGCTTCTGTGATGCAATGAAGTACCCTCTCAGGGTTACCATACTATGATAGAACAGAGTGAAAGGGTTAAGTTTCAATCAAATAATCTGGGGGCAAAGAAAGGGTGACTTCTTAAAGTAAGGTCAAGTGAACAATCCACTTTTCTGCTTCCTTTCATCTATTCCCAGTCACAACCAAGGAAATGCATGCTCAGCCAGCATGATAGATGAGAAGGAACTGGGAGTGGGTTCTATTTATAGAACCTCTCTGTCCTAATGGATTTAGATATCTTTAAAATCCCCAAGCTCCATTCTGCTACACTTTGCTCCCATTTTCAATTTTCAAGACTGAACTTGTTTCTTTGAAAAATAAGGAAACTACAAATTACCATTCCACTATACTTTGTAAGATAGTGTTTTATAGTGGGAATACTGGAGGCCTGGAAGTTAGGAAACAACTGGATTTGAATCTCACTTCTGACATGCTAATTGTGTGGCCATGCACAAGTTATTTAGCTTCTCTTAGCCTCAATTTCCTGATCTATCAAATGGAGCTAATAAGTGCTACCTCAAAACATTGTTGTGAGGACCAAATGAAATAGTGTATTTAAAGCTCTTTCTAAACTTCAAAACACTATATAAATGTCAGCTCTTTTTATTTATGATATTTTTACTTCACACAGACCCATAGGTTTGTTCTCATAAATCTAGACAAACCAACTCCAAAGAATAAATAGGAAATATGATGTATGGAAAAGTTAAGTGACTTCTCAGGAAGTCAAGAGTTGAATTTTGGCACAAGCGCAATTTCATCTTTGGATTCTGACCATTCTATACAATTAAAATTTCATCACACTTCCCCATGATCATTTTTCTGCTGTGCTCTTATGTTAGTTAGATAATTTCTTTGCTCCAACTACTTCATTCAAAATCCTAGCTGCATATGAAACATTTATTGGCTCATAAATCAATGTACACATAGGATATAGTTTTCATCTCTGCCCCATAGGATATGTAGATTTAGTGATTCAGATGTTTCCTGGAGATGTGAGAAGATGAAGGGGGATTTTGCCACCAAAAAAAAGTCACAGTACTTTCCAAGAATTCATCAATGTGTAATCAGAGTAATGGAGCTTTGGACTATTAAATGGAAAAGTAACTAAAGCCCCAAGAAAAATAGATTAAGACTATCCTGGACATCAGACTAATTAGAAATCAGGGCCTTTCAATCTGGAAATAGGGCAATTATAGACTAGAACAAGTATCAGTGACAGTTTTCCACTCAGTTTCTTTCCCTGACTAGGAAATAGCCACTAGATATTCATTTCCCTTTCTTACACTCTTTACTACTTTGAGATGTGTTCATTCACTATAGATAAGTCCCTAACCCACATTGTCTCATTCCCTTAGGACTCAAGCCTGATTGAACCCAAACCCTGAACATAGAACCAAACCTGATCCTACTGACCATGGCCTTTCTATTGTAGGGTGGTACACCTCTGGAACTTTTAGTGTATAAGAATCTGAGCATGATAGTAGCGGTTTTTTCACATTAAGTTCAATACCCTGTGGCACTAACCATTTTCTCTGCTGCTAGCTGCCAACTCTCTTCTCTATTTGCCCCTTTAGAGCAATGGTCTCTTAATGTATTTAATCACATACTCCTATCAGTAAAAAAAAATTATTGAAAATATTTACTTATTTGTAAATGTTAAATATGTTCTACTGTATTATTATTGTTATATACACCATAAAACACAAAAAATGTATATTTTTAAAAGATGAGATAAAGATTAAGTAATATTTCATCCTATGTTTACTAGGGAGCCACTGAAAATTTATTAAGTAAGGGAGTGGCATGGTCAGATCTATTCTTTAGGAAAATCACTTCTGCTACTATATGGAGAATAGGTTGCATGGAGAGACTTAAGGGAAGAAAATCAATGATGACACTATTACAGTAATTGAGGTGAGAGGTGATGAGGATATGAATTAAAGTGGTGGCTTTGTGAGCAGAGAAGATGGGATAGATGGTAGAGATGTGAAAGAAGAAACAAGAATTTGTTAACTGACTGGATCATGTTAGCTAAGGAAAGCTGAGGAGCTGAAGACGAAACCAAAGTTGTAAACCCAGGGGACTGGAAGCATGATGGTAACCTCACCAGTAATAGGGAGTTTGCAAAATTGGAGTTTGGAAGAAAATAATATAATGAGAACTGCTATGCACATCACAATCTATCCCTATGTGCTCATTCTGTTCCACCTAAAGCAAAAATATTGATGAGGCCAGAAATTCACTGATCAATGCCTCAGAGTTCACCCTCTGAGTAGCATATGAAATACAATTTCATCTTTATCTCTTTCTTTTATTTTACTTTTTCTTATTTTTTTAGTCAACAGGATTCAGGTGACTTGGCTGGGGTCACGCAGCTAGTAGATGTCTTGAGATAATGAAAAGCCTGAGAGCTTCTGGGCAATTACTAATCAATTTATTAATTAGACTAGCAAACAGTCAATAAATTGATGATGAGGACTTTCAGTAACCAAAGACAAAACCGTGGAGATCACAGAATGATGCTTAAACAGCTTTGGAAAAGGAGGTGCCCCACATAGGTGAAAATCAATCCTGATTGGTGAACAGTTAATGAGGGAATGGGCATATTAATGAGAAGGTGGGCTAAAAGTCTTCAGTTCTTCCTGCTGAGAACATGGCTTGGTCATGGGTCTCAGTCACCTTCAGCAATCAGGACAAGGGAATCCATCTCTAGCCAGACCACTGTGGTTGGTTTTCTCCAGCTGGGTTACCCTAAACTCCAATGCAGCAGTGGGGAAAGGGGGTGAAAGGAGATGGACTTGATACTTTAGGGCTAGAATTCATCTAGATTAAATTCTGTTTACATTCTAAACAAAAGTAAGGTCTGTTAGTTGGGTGGGACCATGCCCAAGATTGAGGAGCATGACCCCAGAGGATTTGGGTAATCTCATCTATCAGCTTTGTCCTGGCTGAATGACTAACAGGGGCTGGTCCCTAAATGAGGAAATAAGGGAAGCACCTTAATCCTAATTTAATAATTGATTATTAACCTAATAGAAAAATAATTTCTTTCAGTCAGGTTAGATTTGAACTCACTTCCTCTTGATTCCAAGGTTGGTGCTCTACCCACTGCTCCACCTATCTGGCCCCTACTCTAGCTAAGTTTTATAATGTACCTAATTATTACTAGAAGCAGTTTGATGGGAGAATGGATAGAATATTGGACTTCAGTCAAGAAGATCTGAGTTTGCATCCTACCTCAGATATTTATTAGCTGTGTGATACCAACGAAGCTATTTAATTTATTAAAATCTTAGTTTCCCCATCTATAAAATGGGGAATAATAATAACTCCCTAGCATACAGAGTTATTGTGAGGATTAAATGGAATAATATGTTGAAAGTTCTTCGAAAACTTTAAAGCATCCTATAAATGCCAGCTGTTAGTATTGTTGGTATTTGTATAGCAGTGCCTACACATAATTTGTAACAATGAAATAGACATATATTGGGGGTGTGCAACCATCTTATCCAGATAGGGGTGCATGATTTTAAACGTTTGGAGATAAGTGCTCTAGATTTTTCTTTCCCAAGCTCCAAATCTGGTTTGAACAATTAGAAATGGATGCAGAGAAAGCCAAGGATGTGTTTCAAGATATTGTCTGTGGCTAACTGGATGACTCTTGATGTATATAGGTACTTCACGATAGCTAGTTTAAGGTCAGAAATATTCAGTTTAATGCTTGGAGATTGATGATAACCATTAGACCATAAAATTTGTAGCCTGCACTATTGTTTGTTGCTAAAGTTGCTGTTTTCAGAAAAAAGGCTGAGGAGTTAGATACACTTGACTTTGACCAAAATATCTAGTGACCTGAGGTGAATGTCCATGGGAACTAAGGACTTATTCTTAAAGCTGATAGTTGCTTAATAAGATTGAATTACTGACATATCTCTCATAACATAGCAGACAGTGTGAGGCAATGGAAAGTGCAATGAACCTGAAGTCACAGAACCTTAATTAAAACCCTTGCTCTTCTAATTACTGTGTGACCTTGGGCAAGTCACTTAATTTTTGGGTCCCTCATTTTCAAAATCTGTAAAAGGATGGGATTGGGTCAGATGACCTCTAAAGTCCCTCTTAGCTCTAGATTTGTAACCCTGTGATCTCATGACCCTGTGGAATCTATCTGTAAAGTATCATTTGGCCTCTGAAGACCAAGGCGGAGTCTATATTATTCCAAGGTCAACAGTTGAAAATAAGGGATTCAATCTAACTCATTAACTGGAATTAAAGATCCCCAAAAGGTATTGTTATTGTCAATTTAATCTACAAATGAAACTCTCCTCTAAAGTATCATTATTGTATAACAGTTACTCAGGATTCTTGAAAGTGAAGCCAGTAGAACAGAAGCATGTCTGACTGTGCTGAAAATATTCCAAATCTTCCAATGAAGGCCCGGTGACAAACTGTAGAAATATGGTCTCATTGATGTAATACATGTATTCTGTCCAAGAGAAGGTATGCATCATACTGGCCACAGAGTAGTAAATTTTCTGACCATGGCAACTCTCTGAGATCATTCATTAAGTTGTAAAAAGATAATGAATGACCAGGATCAAAGGCAGATTCACACTGACAAAACTGAACGTCTTTGCAAG
Organism: Bettongia penicillata ogilbyi; assembly: GCA_023548195.1. Classification (NCBI taxonomy): domain Eukaryota; kingdom Metazoa; phylum Chordata; class Mammalia; order Diprotodontia; family Potoroidae; genus Bettongia; species Bettongia penicillata. The sequence continues at coordinate 4,395,288 of JAJHZJ010000197.1, forward strand.
CACTGAAGTATTTATTCAAACCAGTTGTTCATGTAGATATATTCTATGATTCATGCCCCTTCAGCACATTTAGAAGAAATCACAAAAAAATACCACACATATAATTGATTCACAAGCAAAGTCACACACAAAGTAAAAATGAGCATGAAGAAGTGTTGATTAAAGTGATACAAAGGGCTATTGATATGTTCATAAGGTGGAAATCAAATTATTCAGAAGTTATGGTCCTGTCATATACAGAGGTTAAAAATGGACAGTACAATGATGATATGAAACGTAACTACTTCAGAAGTTTCCTATAACCTCGTAAGGAGACCAAAGAAGAGACTAAGACAGTTATCTCTACAGAGAGAACAAGAGTGGGGGCTCCTCTAAGAAAGCGTCGGGTTGGTTGCAAAGCCAGAATGTAGTCCTTGGCTCAAACCTGGACATTTTTTTGGACTCTGAGGTCCTTCATTCCTATTTTAAAATGTCATAGGGCATTCTGAATATATCGCTATATGAACTTCAAAGATCCGGGAGAATGGGATGACTAAAACCAGGAGGGATCAGCACAGAATCCCAGGGACTCATGGTAAGACAAAGAAGTGCCAATAATCCTATCCAAAAGTACAGCAGAGGGTAATTGGGTCTGACACAAAGGTCCAACTCAGGAACTAAAGCTAGACAGATGAATAAACCAAAGAGCGGTCAGCATAAAAATAATTAAGCAGAGACTCAAAGAAAAAAATTGAATTTTCTACATGGACTATATATATACTAGAAGAAATAGATAAAGAGATTTTAAAGTTAAATAAAAACTCTTGAGGAAAAAATTGAAAGAGAACAAATACCTTAGAAGAGAAAGTACTAAATATTATCCAAAGAATAGATTTCCTGAAAACTAGATAGACTAAACAATGGAAGGAATCAATGACTAAACAAGGAATCAATGACTCCATGAAACAGCACATAATACTAAAATAAAATCAATAGGTTGAAAGAAATAAAAGAAAATGTGAGATACCTGATATGAAAAGAAACTCCTAGAAAACAGCTCAAGGAAAGATATTTAAGAATTGTTAGATTCCCTGAACACTATTATTTTTAAAAGTCTAAAATATCATTAACTTCAGAGGCATCAACAAATATGAATATTTCCATATGTAGAGAAGAGAAAGTCTTGCATGTAAGACTGCAATCTTCCATTACCTGAAGTTTGATTTTTAAGTACATATTTAACACAGAAATACCAACATTATCCTACTTGTCTCTGTTACTTTCTGAACTTTATTTTGCTCTCTACTGTCTATTGTTCAAATGTTTCATTAGTGCTCATTTTCTTTTTCTACAACATTGTCATTACTCACTCCCTTAACAGCCTCCCCCAGAAAAAAGAAATCCCTCTCTTGTAACACATAAGCATAGTCAAAAAAACAAACAAAAAGTCACACACTGAAAATGTATCGCTTCATTCTGCACAGTCCAACACCTCTGATCACTGTTTCTTTTTCCAAATGTTCACTAATTTTCGCCTAATGTTATATATCACACAAACATATGTGTGTACATTTTTATATATGCACATGTGCATATATGTGTATATATATATACATACATATACATATTCCACAATTTTTCAGGGTTAATGTCAAGTTTTACAACATAGCTCATGTACTAATCTTTCTTTCCTTTTCTAAAAATCAAGAAACTTTAACCTTTCTCTAGCCTTGTGGCATCTTCTCCATTCTTTAAGATCTTTCAAAGTTCACTAACAGTGACAAGCTTGCCTTTTCAGGGAAAAACTAATCTACCTACATAGCAAAGATCTTGCTCCTACCACAAGGAGGAAGTGAATTGCCTTAACTTCTTTCAAACATCTAAAAGGATCCCTATTGAAAGTTTGTGGAGCTCTGATCTTAAATCCATAAGCTAGAGACTTGCAATCCATAATATAAAGAGGGTAGAGACCACAGAGGCTACTGTAGCCAAATAAGAATGCCATCTACTATGTACCCAGTGAGGGGTAATGCAGCTTTTCCTTGAAGATGTACAGTGAGAGGGCCTTATTAACTCCAGAGGCAGCCCAGTTCTTTTATTTTTTGAACTTTTTCCTTACAACAAGTCTAACATTATCTACTTGAAACTTCTATCTATTGTCCCTAGTTTGGTTCTTAGTGAACAAATAAAAGTCTATTCATATCTTTGTTATTAGATTGGCAGCCCCTAGAACAAGATGTTCACATACCTTTTTTTAATCCACATAATAATATTTCAATATAATTGGTTTCTTGGATAATCTTATATAATTCATTCTATGCATTTAAAAACATTATTCTGAGAGTGGTTTCATTGTCAAAAGGAGTCCAAAATGTCAAGAAGAACCCCTACCCTAGAGGAGCAAGACTTTTTTCATCTTTATATTCCCAGCTTTTAGCACAGTACCATTAACACAGTAGGTGCTAAATAAAGTTTTGCTGAATTGAATTTCATCCCTACTCTAGCTTTCTGTGCTTAATTATCTCTGCTAGTAACCTGGGTGTTTTGGAAATGCAATCATTCATATATTAGTTTAACAACCTTTGAGAAAAATTTGAAAAAACTCTCTCCTGCTATCCTTGTGCGAAAGCTGAGAGATGCAGGGTGGATACTAATACAGTTAGATGGAATTTAAGCTGATTGAATGGTCATACCCAAAAAGTAGCCAATGATTGTTCCATGACAAGGTGGAGGACAGTATTCAGCAGAATGCACAGGGCAACTGTGCTTGACCTCATACTATTGATCATTCTTATCAATGACTTAATTAATGACATAGATGACATACTTATCAAATTTATAGCTGACACAAGTCTAGGAGGGAAAAGTTTATGTCACTTTATGACATAGTAAGGATTCAAAAAGATTTTGGCCCATGAAAACATTGGACCCAATCTAATAAAGGTAATTATAGTCTTATACTTTAGTTAAAATTTATACAAGTTTAAGATGGGGAGATATTATTAGAAAACAGTTCATCTCAAAAGATTTAGTAACTTCAGTGGACTGAAATCTCAATATAAGTTGATACTATGCTAAAGCAACAAAGAAGACTAATAGAATCTTGGGCTATATTCAAATGTATAGTGCCCATGTCTTAAGAGGCACACTGTATTTCACCCTGAGCAGACTATATCTGAAGCATTATGCTCAGTTTGGGGTGACCGTTTTATTAAGGACATTTATAAACTGGAAATTATCCAAAGGAAGAGATTTGTAATAACGAAGGGCCTTAAGTTTATGCCGCATAAGAATGAGTTGACAGAATTGAGGAAATTTATCATGAGGTTGTCCATCCTGGAAAAGTGATGAATTTATAGGAGACATGACAAATGTCTTAAAGTATTTGAAAAGGGGTCAAATGGAAGGGAGAATAGACTTTTATTTGTCCACTGAGAACCAAACTAGGGGCAATAGATGGAAGTTGCAAATAGGCAATGTTAGACTTGTAAGGAAAAAGTTCAAAAAACAAAAGGATTGGGCTGCCTCTGGAGCTTATGATGCCCTCTCACTGTATATCTTCAAAGAAAAGCTGCATTACCCCTCACTGGGAACATAGTAGATGGCATTCTTGGCTACAGTAGCCTCTGTGGTCTCTACCATCTCTGTATCACGGATTGCAAGTCTCCAGTTTATGGATTTAAGATCAGAGCTCCACAAACTTTCAACAGCGATCCCTTTAGAGGTTTGGAAGAAATTAAGGCAATTCACTTCCTCCTTGTGGTAGGAGCAAGATCTTTGCTATGTAGATAGACTAGTTTTTCCCTGAAAAGGCAACCAAATTGTCTTAAAGGCTTAATTGGTCAAGGAAACTAAGGCCCAAACCACTGATATAGTTTCATCTAAGTCATAAAAAGTCCAAATCATGTAGAGTCAAGACCCCCTCAGCTTTGATGAACTCTTTACTATGAGTTGACATGACTGGTCTTTCTCCCTATAGACTTGTGTCCATTTGAATTAGTGCTTTATCCTTGTTGTATATCCTTTCTATATTATTTAAAGTAAACATCATTTGTTAAATGTTAAATAGTCTACAAGTGTCCCATTTCATTTCAATCCCCAAGCCTGCATGACTAGGATTATCTGAGTCAGGCCTAGCCCAGAGTATTTGTTGTAGTAGACAGAAGTGATGTAAATTGAACTAATGACTGAAATTGGGGGGAAAACACAGAAAATCAAGAGTTCTATATGATTATTTTAGGAAAGCCTAGCCAATATCCTTCTGAATGAATACAATGAGTCCTTTCAATGGGATAGGGGAAAGTAAAAATCCTGCTAGTATTTCATCTCTGTGACTAAAGATCCTAGAAAAGAAGGATCTCCAGCATAAGGACAATGAAAGTAAATGGCCCACCTTAATTCAGTAACTAGAAATAGCTGAAAATTATGTTCTGGGTCTTTGAGGGCCATGGCTCAGGAGGGGAAAGTGAGGCTGGTGACTTACACAGCCCTCCTTCACTCAAAACAAAGTCAAATGCAAGTCAGGTCATCATTTCTCCAATGTCATGGTCCTCTTCGAAAATGAAGGACAAACACAAGCTTACTATGTGTCAAGCACTGTGATAAGTGTTGAGGATACAAAGAAAAGCACAAACATTGTCTCTTCTCTCAAAGAGCTCACATTCTAATGGGGGAGAAAACATACAAACAACCATGTACACACAAGATATATACAATATAAATGGAAGGTAATCTCAGAGGTAAGGCACTAGCAGTTGAGTGAAGAGGGACAAGGGAACCAGGAAAAACCTCTTGCAGGAGGTGGAACTTGAGTTGAGTCTTGAGAGAGACCAGAGAAGTCAATATGTATGGGTGAAGAGGGAGTGCATGGGGTTGGGGGATGGGATATTTTATATAACAAGTTGCAGTTGAATGATGAGGTTGGAAGTCAGAATATGGAGTATTTGGGAAAGAGTGAGAGGAAAGGAAATAGAGGCATCTACTGTAGACATCCTTCTCAAGAAATTTGGTCAGGAAGGGGAGAAGTAATGTAGTGTAGTAACTAGTGGAGATGGCCAGATCAACTGAGGGTTTTTTAAGTATGGAGGAGACATGGGCATATTTAGAGACCACAAGGAAGAAGAAACTAAAGATTAGAGAGGAAGTTGGAATGATAGAGGGAGAAAATGACTGGAGAAGACAGAGAGGAATAAAAGCAATGGCATATGTAGAGAAGTTTCTCTCGGCAAAGAGAAGGGTTCAGTCATTCATGGGAGACAGTGATGGAGAAGACAGCTAAGGAAGTTGTGAGAGCGATCCGAAAAAAGAGAGAGAAAAGGGAGCTCTTGGCTAATGGCCCCAATTATCTTTGGTGAAATATGTAAGTCCAGATATTTAGCTGAGACAGAGGAAGGAGGTGTGTCATGGAAAGCTTGAGGAGAGAATAAGTTTCATATAGCTACTATGGTAAGTGGGACAGTGAGTGGACTACAACAAGGTAAAAGCATTGCTTTGCTGCAATGTGGATCCAATAGCCATCATATTTGCATTATTGTGATTTCTTTTCCTAAAGCATCCAAATAGAAGCAAAGTCAGTGACTGGTGGGAGTAAACCAAAGCTGAGGCTTAGCAAGGCAGGATCAATGATGAAATAAGGAGATAAGTGACTCAGGCATAGATAACACTGTAGAGTTGAACTGGTCCACCAAGCAGTGAAGATAAGAAAGAGAGGAGAGCATAGCCAGTAAAAAGGTGGTGGCCTGGAAAAGAAATGTAAGGATGGAGTGATCAAAGTCTGTGAAGAGGGCAAAGAATGGAGTCAGGTGCTAAAGACAAAATGAAATATGGAATTACAAAAAAATTATAATTAGATAAAAATTTGGAGTTCATAAATGTTGGTAGAGCAGTGATAGCAAAATGAATGATATGATCATCTCTGTGTAGAACTAAGGTAGAAGAGAAAAGTCAGCCACTAGGTTTGAGCTGGTTAAAAAACTAGAAAAACAGGCTATTTGAGGGAGCATAAATATGTTGAAATCCCCTAATATGAGGGGAGGCATCGAGGTGGAGAGAAAGACTGTGAACCAAGCATAGAACTCACTGAAGGAGGAGGAAGAAAGTTCTGGAGATGAATAAATAATAGCCACCAGAATGTATATTGGGTGATAAATTTGAATAGCATGGACCTCAAAGGAGGAGTGATGGTAGAGTGATGATGACAGAAGAACCTGAAAGAAGTAAAGGGAAGCAAGGAGTAATTTGACTCCCCCATCACAACCACTGAGTCAGGGGGTATGAAGGGGGATTGAAAGGACAACCAGTTTTGGAAAGTGTGATCAGGGATGCAATATCATCATGAAGGAACTAGGTTTTAATGTAGGCTAGAAGCAGGAAGGAGTAAGAAAGGAAAAGGATTAAAACTAAAGCATGGAGTAGGCCTTCCAGAGATCACAGTGGAAGGAGTATATAGACCTGGAGTAGAACATGAATATGTAGGGTTGAGAAGGATGGGAATGACAGAGTCAGTAACTGAGGATGGGAAACACAGCTTGTACATCAGTTTCCAAGGGTTCAGAATCATTAAGGTAGAGAGAGAATGAGAGGATGGTAGCAGTTATTAAGAAATGAGTCTAGGATAAGTATCCATAATTGGAAAGAGCTCTGTTGAGTGAGGCAGGTGACAATACTCTTCAGAGTCCTCCCTCAAGATCCAACTTCATTGTAAATGATAGTGATGTATCTTCTAAGGCCTAGTAATCCCACTTCAGAGCAGGCAGAAGCAGGCAAAAGTATGGCCTCAGGGGTAGTTTAGAATGTGACATGGGAAGTGAGTCTGGTAAGAGATGACTTCCAGAGTCATCTAGAGAAGATCTTGGCTGAAAGGCACGAGCCAGGAAGTGAGTAGCCAGATCCATGGGGTTCATTGATGCAGTCTAATACAGTGGCCAACCCTGTAACTGCCCAAGGATAAAAATATGGAATTGTTGGGAGGTGCACCACTTTGTAATGATACAGGGGAGGTGAAGTGCCTCGGTAGGACTAGCCCCTATGGAAGAAAGAAGTCCCTCAGTAAAGACCTTTAAAGCAAAAAAGACTTAGTTTCCCCAACATGGAGCTCCTGAGGAGTGGTAAAGGCCAGTTGGTGGGACTGCAAATGCTGAATCTTTGTATCAACCCCGGGCCCAGAACAAGATGCATGCAAAAGAGTAAGGAGTCCTTAGGTACTTTACTCCAGATGACCCTGGCCTATGATGAAGACAAGTGACTGGGTAATAAGGGTCATAACTACACCGAGGCCCAACTATACCTAATGTTCCTCATCTTCGTCATTAACACTTTAAAATTGGGACACCCTTTTTGAACTACAAGAATTTGGCATCATTCACCACAGGAACCAGGTTAAGATCCAGTCTTTTCAAAAGAGATAAAGCCTGAGATTTCTGGTATCATTTTTCCTCAATATGTTTTCACCTTGTGGATGTCCATTAATCGGGGAATGGCTAAACAAGTTGTGATGTATGATTGTGATGGAATACTACTGTGTTATAAGAGATAGGTTAATTTTAGAAAAGCATGGAAGGACTTGTATAAAATAATGAAGAATGAAATCAGCGGGACCAAGAGAACATTATATACAGTAACACCAATACTGTTCAAAGAATAACTGTAAATGACTCATTCTGAGTGTTATAAATATTAAAATCAACTACAAAGGATCTATGAAGGAAGATGCTATCCATCTTCAGAGAGAACTGATAAATAGAAGTATGCGTGGTATGGTTTTACATACACACACACATAAAATTAGGGAGAGAGAGAGAGAGAGAGAGAGAGAGAGAGAGAGAGAGAGAGAGAGAGAGAGAGAGAGAGAATTCAGAACTTTAAGAATAGAAAAAAATTAATTTAATAAATTTGGTCACCTTGCCACTTCCTTCCTTTGTAAGCTGTTAACTTGCTTCCTCTATCTTTTGCTGCCTTTTTTGTACTTTTTCTTTTAACCACATTAAGACATGGAGAACAACTAGAAGTCTATTGCAACAGTAAAGGCAAAAAGTGATGAGAAGCTGAACTAGAATGCTGGATGTGTGAATGGATAGAAGAGGAGAGATGGGAGCAGTGTTCTACAGGTAGAAGCAATGAGATGTGGCAGCTGATTGGATATGGGGGTATGGAGAGTGACAAGTTGAAGATGCCACTAAGGTGTGTGAGTCTGAGTGACTGGAAGGGTGCTGGAGGCCACATCAGGGATAAAGATTTTGAAAGAAGGGTGAGTTGAGGGGGAACATAATATAAATGAGATCTGTGTTTCAAGTCATAATCCATCCTTGCCTGCTCATCCTGTGTGAATCACCCCTGACCCACCTAAAATGGAAAGGGAGAAGTAAAGTATGCATTTCCTCACTGGCACACAGATCTTGCCCTCATAGGGGCACCTAACTGGGCCAGGAGATAATCTGGCATGAGGGGGAATAAAGGGGTAAGTATACTGGGGTTAGGAGATGAATTTTCCCAGTGGCACCAGCAAACTACTACAGTGGGATCTCTGGAAGTGGTTATATTATAACCATACTATATTATAACCACCCCCAAAGAGATGATTCCTGGCTCAGAAAGGGGAATTTCAGGAGCTTATACAATGAAGGAGACGGAATGGGAGATTCTGAAGGATAAAGGTAGGCATGTTTGTATTGGAAACAAGCCCCAAAATGGGTTATAAGTGGGGAAGGTAGGACCTGCCTTATCACCTTCCAATTGTTGACAGTACACTTCTTGAAGTCAAGCCACCCTTGGGCGGGTCATATTATGGCTCTCCAGGGGATCTCAGCCTTCAGTAGCTATACTAAGGCTCTACGCCTTAAAGAGTCAACCCACACATACTCAGGGGCTTCTCAAGTTTGATGAGCTTTTTACATTTTTTGTTACATTTTGAGTTCAGAGTTGTCTTCCTCCCTCCCAAACCTGTATGGAGCCACACAATGCATACATACTCAGTTCTTTCTCTGGAGGCAGTTAGCATTTTCCTTCATAGTTGTAAACTTAAATGACCATCTTACTCAAAAATGCTTAATCATTCAATCATTCATCATTCTCTTTGAACACTATTACCATTACTGTATACAACATTCTTTTGGTTCCGCTCGTTTCATTCTGCATTATTTCATGCAAATCTTTTCACATTTTTTCTAAGCCCAACCTGCTCCTCAGTTCTTACAGAACAGTACTATTCCATCATTGATGGACTTCTTATTGCTATGCAACTCTGTACACTCTCCTGGCCAGGCAGTCACCTTATAGAAATAAGGGGGACTGTGATCAGCTGAATCACATTCTACTGAACAAAATTAGAAAAAGTCACAGAACAGTACTGACTAGGTCTACTGCAAGTTTTATTACATAATCTCAACTATATCCTCAATGTGGCAAGGAAATCCTTTCACACTTCTTTCATTGATTCACTCTCCCACTCACTGGAATAGGTTTTCAAAACCTTTTTATGCCTCCTCAAAACTGCCACATCTCTCTTTCCCTTAAACCCTCTCACCTGAGAACTTTGTTTTATATTTCACTAAAAAAAAAAAAAAGATGATTCACAAAGAGCCTGTCTTTTCTACTTTTCCTCATCTCTTATCATTCAGATGCCTTTTGTTATCATTCCTATCATCCTTTCAGAGGAAGAATTGGCCCTTCTCATGGCCAGGGCATACCCCTATAAATGTATAGTCACATCATTCCAACCTATCTCCAGCAGATTACCCCTCTTTTACCCTTTCTCATTAATATTCAATCACACCCTATCTACTGCTGCTTCTCTACCGTCTACAAACATGCCCATCTTGCCCTCATTCTCAAAAACCCTTATTTGATCCCTTCCATGCCTGCTAGCTATCATCTCATCTCTTCTCTTTTCTGGCTAACCTTGAGAAGGCAATGAACAACAGATGCCTCCACTTCCTTTCCTCTCACTCTCTCCTTACTTCTTTTCAGTCTGGCTTCCAAGCTCATCATTCAACTGAAACCTCTCTCTCCAAAGTCACTAATGATATCTTATTATCAGATCTAATGGTCTTTTATCGGTCCTCATCTTAAACCTCTCTACAACCTTTGACACTGTTAATCGGCCTCTTGTCCTAACTAATTTCTTGTCATGGTTTCCACATCACTTGCTGTCTCCCAACTCTCCTCCTATTTCTCAGACCACTCCTCTGTCTCCTTTGCTGAATCTTCACCCATCTTAGAATCACTAACTGTGGGGATTACCCAAGACTTTATCCTGAGCCCTCTTCTCTTCTACATCCATATTATTTCCCTTGGTGGGCTCATCAGTTTCCATGATTTGAATTATTATCTCTATCCAGATCATTTCTATAAAACCTGACTTCTCTCTCGACCTCCAGTTTCACATCTCCAACTGCCTCATAGACATCTTAAATTAGATATTCTGTAGACATCTTAAACTCAACATGCCTAAAATCAAACTCATTAGCTTTTCTCTCCAACTCCCTTCTTTTCCTAGTTTCCTTACTACTTTCAAAGGTATCATCATCCTCCCAATCAACCAGGCTTACAACCTAGGTATCATCCTTGATGCCTCACTCTTCTCTCTTCCCATATCCAAACAACTGTCAAGATCTGTCATTTCTGTCTTCACAACACCTTATATATACTCTCTCACCTCTGACATTGCAATGCCCCTAGGCCTAGCTCTTATCACTATATACCTAGGTTGTTGCAATAGCCTGCTACTTGGTCTCCATTCCTCAGGTCTGCCCCATTCCCATCTATCCTCCACTCCATTTGTCAAATTTATCTTCCTAAAGTGCAAATTGGAATATCACACACACACACACACACACACACACACACACACACACACACACACATATACATACATACTCCCCTCCAAGATCAAACAAAAATCCTCTGCTTGGCTTTTAAAGTCCTGCAAAACCTGGCCTCTTCCAATCTTTCTAATTTTATTACACCTTCCTCCTCTTCACATACTCTGATTCAGCAACACCAACTTTCTTGTTGTTCCTCAAACAAGATGCTCCATCTCCTCACTCCAGGATGTTTTCACAGGCTGTCCTTCATGCCTAGAATACTCTCCCTCTTTATTTCTGCCTCCTAGATTCCCTAACTTTCTTAAGGTCTCAGTCATAGTCCTACCCTCTGCAAGAAGCCTTTTCTGGTCCCCCTTCATCTTAGTGCCTTCCTGCTAAGATTATCTCCAGTTTCTCCTGTATAAATCTTATTTGCAGATAGCTGTTTGCATCTTGTCTCTCCTTTTAAACAGTGAGTTCCTTGAGACCAGGGACTACTTTTTACTTTTCTTGGTATCTCCAGCTTAGCACAGGAGATGCTTAGTAATAAATGCTGACTGACTGACTGAATAGATTTTCTACACAATTAGTAAGTAAATTTCTTTTGTTAAATGCTACACTGTTTAAAGGTGTCTCATTTCATTCCAATATCAAACTGAACTACCAGACTTGCTTGAATAAGGCCTGATCATAAATACTCCAATAACCAACATGGCATTTATTCAGTCTGTAGAGCTAGAATCAGACAATCAGACTTTGCTCAAATGAGTACCAGGAAGTTAGTAAGGCACTAAGAGAATCTGGCTCAACCAGTAATATATGTGGAAGCCATACCCAGTGTACAGGAACCTCTCTTTTCACCAAGTAATTCCAGAGAATACCTATAGACTGGGTTCAATCCTGGTAGAAAACCTGAGCACAAAGAAAGAATATCATGCTTTTCTCATGCTTTCTGGCTCATTAGCTCTTCAACTTGAATAGAGTTCTGGGGAATATATCTAAAATAAAGCGTTGTGATGGTTCATGTTTAGGACCTCCCCAAAAAGGATTAACATGGTCCTTCTGGAACATGTACATAGTAGTGAATATCAGAATATAGGGTAGGTATTTACTTCTTCTACCATGAAAGAAATGCTTTTAACACCCAAACTTATAAGCTCTCATTGACAAACACTTAAAATGTGTATAGTTATTGAAAACTCCTATTATACCTTTTGGGGTATAATTTAACTTAAACTTAAAACACTAAGACATGAAACACTTTGTTATGCTACTGAACAAGTATTTTACTTTCACCTTGAGTCTCTATGATCCAAGCATTTTTTTTTTTATCTACAGTATTCTCCCTAGCAGTGGTCATTTTCCTTTCCAAGAAGTTGATGTAGAAATCAACTCTTGCTGGGAAAAAACATCACTTAAACCCAGGAGCTCTTGATCTCTCTAGTTCATGGGATTGCTGCCGAGACTAGGAAAACCCAATTCGGGTGATGTCTCATCAACTGTGCTCGAGAGAAAGATAAAACAGAAGAGGCATCTAAGGACTTGAGGTTCAGTATCAGGCTCACCTGGATAAGCACATACTATTAATGCTATGTGCAAACAATTACCATATCTGCCCACGGAGTCAGAGAAGTGTCTCAATATGATTAATAGATGGGAAAAGTGAGTGAAAAGATTGGAGTCACACCTCAAAAAGATTCCTGAATGGGGAGCCCTTCCAGGATCAGTGGACAATTCTCTTTACCAGGACCCTTGGTCCTCAGTAATGAGTCAAAGCACATGTATCTACAGAAGTGACCCACCACACAGGCTTATCCCTATGCACTCAGAAGATGTGTCCCATGCAGAGAACATATATCATAGGAAGTGAACAGAACACAGGTTTAGCTCCTAGAGAAGTGCCCCAGTTCAGCAGATTGGGGAAAAGGATGGTGACTTCATATATGTGTGTATGTATAATCACCATCTCCTTCATATATGCATACATATGCATGTACACATACACACATGCAACATGCATATACATGTGTATCATTAAACGTATTAATTGAATAGGGCATTTCTCCAAACAATTGCACAAATGGTCAGAAAAAAGAGCTAAGGAGTGTTCATTCCTAGATAATATCTTGTGATCCTATGTTAGGATAGCTGATTAAGGCCTCAAAGGCAATAGTTATATCGACCTTGAATTATGGAAGGTTTGAAAGCTTATCTGCAGATATAACTGAGCACTCTTTTGAATGTATAACAACTCCACTCTACTCTAAAATTTAAGAAAGCCTTTCTGCATCTGATTCAACCACAAAGGCAAAATTTCCATTTGGGAAATTCTTCCCTTCCCATTCTGGTCTCCCCAACGAATGAAATATGTGTTTACCATTAGTGAAATACATCTGTAAAGCTTTCACTTGCTTGGCAGCATTCCTAACATATTCCTGAAAGGGTTCTATCTTTATAAGATGAGAAATTTTGCCAAGGCCTTGTAGACTTAGGCCGTAAGCCAAGGGACCATCCCAAAAGCAAGGTTATGTGGATGAAAAGGCATGAAGACACTAAAATAATGAGCAGTAAGATTCCATGATACTTCCAACTAAATTCTAAGAAGTACAAAGCAGAAATTTAAAAGCAAGCACCAGAGAAAGCACCCACGAAGGAATAAAAAGGCAGAGAAAGAATGATCAGACTATATCTAAGTATGCTTCTTTCTTCATGTTGGTTGTAACTACATGGACTCTGGAGACATCAGGCCTCCTGGGGAATTCAAATAAGCTTGTATCAGGAGACTAAAGACATCAACATTTCATCCTGATCAGGATTGTGGGTACTTCTAGTTATAACTTATAAATTGAAACCAAGATCGTTTTAGTGTATATTGTGCCATTTTTGTACTAAGGGGAACGTAGCATCACACAATGAGGCAGATCTTGAAGGTAGAAGGGACTAGTCACTTGGCAAAGCTGGATATGCTTGCCCATCAACTAAATACTACAAACAAGACACTTGATATCCAGAAATAGAGTCCCAACTCTTAGTCCCACTGGGAAAGAGCAAACATAAGTGAAGGACATGCTTACTGATTATCAAATAGATCTCCAGACAAGATATTATGGTCTGATATCTGGGGCTGGGATTACTCAAAAGTATGTTCCCAGAATCATAGGGCTCTTGGGAGATTTACTTTGATATAAACACTTAGGAACAACAGATAGGCCTTGTGTCTCACTTTACAACATCAGGGAAATGTGCCCAGTCTCCTCAAATCAGCACATCAGTGTCAATATCCTTGCTTAACTCAAAGAGAATTAGGAGCATAAGAAAAAAAAAAGTCCCTGGCATTTTGCCTTGAAAATATACACCTTGCCAAGGTGTTAGGTTGCTGGAGAGTGGGATAATCACTGTTAAACCTCAAGTGTGAGAGAGGTCAAAAGAAAATCCTGTTTTACAGTAAATACTGCACACTCTCATTGTGTTCTATTATAAAATAGGAAAATGCTAGAGTTTCTCATAGCAACCAAGGAAATTCTTAGCAAACTCTATTATTATTTTAGCCAGAGAATAAACTAAATCAGTTTAAACTGGTCTAAAACAGAATGAAAAATTGAGGAAATTTTTTATGTATTGTAAATTGGATGTGCCTGTAATCTCATATTATAATCTAAGCAGGTTGTGCTGGGCACATGCCTCTAATCTAAGCTATCAGGGAGGCAGAGACTGGCAGATCAATTAAGCTTGGGAACTTTGAGCTGCTGTAACTTGCACCAATACAGCGTCCCTATTAGGTGTAGCATGAATATGATGAGTCCCTGAGAGAGAGGGCGGTTGTCTAAGAAGGGGAAAACCAGCCTAGACTTTAAAAAAAAATAAAAAACAGGTTGAAGCTTTTGTTCCAATCAACAGCAGGATCTGCTCCTGCATTTCCAGCTGGAATACGGGGAGACTAAGTCTTTAAAAAAAATAATTTAACCAATAAAATCCAGCTTTCTACTTCAGCTATCTGTTTCAGGTAAAAATGTACTTCTTTTTTTTGTATTTAGTGTTATTTTTCTGGCTTCTTTGTCTGACTTGAGCATTATTTTTGTTCAATCAGTAAAAAGTAAAATTTGGAATCCTGTACCCATGCTACTGAAGTTGGAGTAAAAATAGTTATTGAACATTTCAAAGGAAAGAGGATGTAAAACTTTCCCAAAAGATTAAAAATAAAAGTTCAACTGAATTTTTACAACCCAAACCAAATTTAAAATTTTTATTCTAGAATAGAAAGATTTTCCTAAGATACATACAAAATATATGTTATGTCTTTGTTAAAGAGGAAAGTTTTAACTGTTTCTTTGAAGTATTAAGGAAAGCTCATGAGAGAGTGGAAACTACAATGAAACTTTATTTAGTAACTATCAATATCCAAAGATAATGAATAATAAGCCCCAAATGCTGTGTTATCTCAACAATTATACATTTCTATAACATTTTATTTTAATGTAAAGCCTGAGACCATCTAATTAACTCACCTTTGCAGAATCTAAAATGATGCCTTACTTGTTATACATTGATCAAGCTTAATCTTAACAAAAATTACAGAAAATTTACGTTTATATTTGGTACCCTCTCACCTCTGTTTCTGTCCCATCTCACCTGTTGGCCCAACTGTACCCCTAGATATGCTGTGTCCTAATGTACTTGAGTTACCCTAAACTACCCTCTGCCCTACTCTCACCCAGGTTGACTCTCCAAGCTAGTACTGCAAAATTACCTCACATTATCTTATATCAAAATAGGGGTGCTGCTCTGAAATAGGTTTTAGGAGGAAAGTAATTTGATTCAACAAGTTCTACCCAAAGTATACCTGTCAATTCTTTAAGTCTCTCAGAAGTATATTCAGTATTAGAAGTGGAATTAAGAGTTTTAGGCCATCTGAGTGGGTATACCTGATGTCCACTAAATTGGATCATATAGGTATAAGATGGCCCAGGTGTTCACTCTTGCTTTTTCTACACCAAAACAACTTTTAGACAGTGACAAATTCAGTCAACGAAGTAGATTTTTGTATGTCAGCATAATAATATCCAACCTTTTCAGTAAATCTACTGTATCAATTGATTGTCTTCTTATCATATTCAATCTCTTCACTTGACTTCAAACAAGATGCTATATGTTACTTTACAAGTTGGTTATAAATAATAAAGTTAAAACTGTAATTCAACTTAATCCAAGAATCATATATTGTAGACCTCTCACTCAACTGAAGTTGAGTCATAAGGGTCATGGCTACAGGCAGTAAACAGATAACTCGAATTTAATGAAGAGCATGGGTGAAAAGGGAAAGGATGTTCCTCTCTTCTCTACTATGTCTCAGTAGAAAATGTGACAGTGCCTGTTATTAGTTGAAAGGAGAAAATATTCTAAATGTTCTAATACTCTTCAGAACGACAGATTTTTTTAAGTGATTTTGATTTTCCAATAATGGAAACCTTTTAAGTGGGTAGACATCATTTGGAAATGAAAATAATAGTGTTTGATATTTAAAATGCATAAACACTGACAAAAATATGAAGGACCAAAAGTCATTCTCAAAAGAGAAGTGGTTAAAGGATATGTTTTCCAAAGAAGCACAAAGTATCAACAGTCATATGAAAGAATGCTCCAAATCATTGCTAGAATCCAAATAAAAACAACTTTGATATTTCACCTCATCCCCAATAAACTGGCAAAGATTACAAGAGATGGGAATAGTCAATGCTGGATTGGACTATAAAAAAGACATATACCCTAATTCATTGTTGGTGAAACTATGAATTGCTACAACCATTCTGGAAATTAGCTTGTAATTATGCAAATAAAGTCACTAATATATCTATATTCTTTGATACAGAGATTCCACTGTGAGGCATATATCCCAAGGCTGTCATTGAAACAAAGAAAGGCTACTACCGTACATCAAGATATTTGATAGAATTTTGGGGGGCAAAAAACAATAATTAATGAAGAGAAGAAGGTAAGAAGGATGGAAGGAAGAAAGGAAAGAAGGAAGGAAGGAAAGAAGAAAAGGAGGAAGGAATGTTGCAATATTGTGAAGACCAAGCTTGATCACAAAAAAAGAGAAAAAAGAAAACACCTCTCTCTACTCATTTTGCAGTCCATGGATGTGCAACATTGCATGTGACATCAAATTTAAAAAAAAATACTCTGTTATAAGGAATGGCTTCCTGAAAGTTGAGGGGCAGGGAAGACAAGGATACAGAATAGAATATGGGCAATGTGAAAACATAAGCTATTACTTAAAACTTTTATTTTTAGGAAAGAAAATGAAAGTAATAATGACTTGCATTTTTATATCATATAACAACTCAAAAGTGTTTTCCTCATCACAACTCTGAGAATGGTAGCATAGATAGTATTTCCCTATTTTATAAATGTAAAAGCTGAGGTTCAGCAGTGAAGTGACTTATCCAAGGTCATACAACTAGTAAGTAGAAGGGTTTTGATTCACCGAGTCTTTTGACCTCAAATGTCTTTCTAGTATATTTCTCAATTCTACATTTCTCTTGAGAGCAACAGAATTATAATTGCCATCTCTATAGGTATTGTCACCTTCTCAAGCTGTTTTTCTTGCTATATTCATACAAAGAATAGTGACTAGAAGCAAGCAGCACCCGATTCTGCCGAGTATCTCTGACTTTGCTGAGTAAGCTTTACTAATAAGTTTCCCTCTTGTCATCGTATTTCCACCTGAATTTTGAGATGAATTTGTTCTGTAGGTAACTTAAACTACCTATTTATGAATATGAATATGAATATCCTCCCTCATTAGAATGCAATCTTTTTGTGGGCAGAGACTGTTTTTGCTTTTTCTTTCTGTCATTAGCATTTATCTTAGAGACTGGCACTTAGTAAGCCCTTAATAAATACTGTTGATTGATTAGTATAACCCATATTTATTTGATGTGCTGCCAACTATTCATACTCTTGACTTTCTGACTATCTGCATTTATGGAACATGAAAAGCTTTTTAGTAGTTTCTTCTATTCTTATTCCACATAAGCTAAGTGTATTTAGTCTCTGGAATTTTATTGTTTTCCTTGACTCAAAATGCTGAAGCCAAAAAATCAATGTGTATTAACATTATCAAGCATTTTGTCGATAACTTTCCACTCACGTCTTTCTCTGGCATTGCTCTTTGCTTCTTAATGCACTCCAGGTCTGCGTCTAAGATTTTTTTCCCTTTCTTGGCTGATTATCTTATAACCAGTACTATGTTTTCTATTGTTGTTGATCTCTTCCTGCATTTCATACATATGATACAGTTTCTTTAAATCAACTTTCAGCATTTGGTTGGTAGAGAATGCTGAGTACTGAAGCAACAAAGTTTTACATATTATAACTGTGACTTCACTGTTAAAATAGTTTGAGGCAAGCACCTGGAAAAACTAGTGAAAGGTGTGCTTCCATAACTTACTCGAAGAAATTAAGTTTTCTTGAAGACAAAAACTTTGAGCATATCCTACCATGCCACATTGTGAGGGAGAGGCAGGGAAACACTGGCAATGAATTTGAATTCCAGAATATATACTTGAAGTATTTGTGTAGCACCTAAAGGTTTGTAAAGAATTTTACAAATGTATTGTCTCATTTGCTTTTTACACCAACCTTAGGAAGCAGGTATTATTCCCATTTTACAGATGAATAAACTAAGGCAGAAAAAGGTTAAGTGACTTACCTAGGGTCTCACAGCTTAGCAAGTATATAAGGATAGATTTGAACTCAGGAATTTCTAACACCAGGTCTAACACTCTATTCATTATATAACTAAGGTAACTTCCTACAATTATAGTGTGTTTAAATTTTAACTTTTATTTGTAACAATTTTATGGAGATATTTATAGGCTAAGTGGTATATACAGTCTTGATACAAGCATGGTATTTTAAGTAGTTCACACTGTTTACAAGAAAGCTGCTGAATATAAAACTATATTTGATTCCCAGCTTTGTAACTGAGTATATTCGTAGCTGTTAGCAAATGACTTACTTTCTCTTAGCCTCAGTTTCCTCATCTTAAAAAATGAGGGTTAAAGTAGATGACTTCATCTTGTGATGACTTTTATGATCCTGTATAATGCTTAAAATATAGTTGAAAATAACCAATATTTAAATATATGATAGAAACTTACCATTACAAAGATATCATAATTAGAAAGAACAGTAAAATAGGTCCATAAAGAAGCTAAACTTGAGAGGGAAAGTATATGAGAAAAGACATCGGAGTCTATATCATACACAATCAACTCATTGATTCATTCACTATGTATAAATAACTATAAATTCTGTTATAAAGTCATGTTTTTATTAAATTGGTGAGATTAATAAACTTTAGTAACATGTAGATTTAGCACAAATGAGAGTATTCACATATATATTACATATATATTCTTGTAATCCCAAGTGAAATTATCTATGTGATTATGCAGAGTGAAGGCATGATGGGAATCTCCAAGCACTTGATATAAATGCACCAGGACTTTGAAACATAAACTTTTAGGAAGAAGTAAATCATTGTGATATTTTCACTTTCACATAAAACTTTGGTTGTACTGCATCCAAAGAATGATTTGCTGTTGTTGTATACTCATATCCAGCTCTTCATGACCCCATTTGGGGTTTTCTTGGCAAAGATAGTGGATACTGGTTTATTATTTCCTTCTCCAGTTCATTTTATAGATAAGGAAATTGAGGTAAAAAAGATTAAGTGACTTACCCAGAATTACACAGCTAGTAACTGAGGCCAGATATGAGCTCATGAAAATGAGTCTTCCTCACTCCAAGCACAGAACTCTATTCACTGAGCCACCTATCTGCCTGCTATCCAAAACTATGAGAACCTGCCTTTATTTCTGGAATTCTCTGATTTTCACACTCTAAGATTTACAAAAAAATAACATACTATTCCGTGTCCACATGACACCAAAATTGTGACACATTGATACTTCACTGAATACATGATCTCATCAGTGTAAATAGTCAGTCCCTCTTTCAGTATATATTTGAAGCGTCCCACACCTTCTTGCCATGTTCTTCCATATTTTCATCACAGGGAATTCATAAAGTCCTAATCTGATGCCTTATCAGAGCATGAAAGTAGCCATGGGTCCTGAAAACTTACAAAATTCTGGCAGGTTCTACCAAGCCAGAAAGGCTTCCATAATGGTACCAGAGACAGACTTCGTCTTCTCTAAGTATCACCCTAGACATAGAGGTTCATCACCAGCAGTTAGGCTACTAGGCAATAAATTATTTGCTTATGGCAGCCCACGCCACTAAAATGTATAGTTAACATAAAACAAAATTTGAAAACATATTCAATTATCTAAAATTTTTAACTACATAATGCTATGTATCCATCACTGACAGGATTTTTACATATTTTAAATGAGTGCCTGTCATCTCATGTAGAAGCGGGCACTAAAGTAGTAATATTTTATCCATACCTAGGATTTCATTGATGTACATAATTCTTGAAAAGGAAACTCCTTCACACCAATACAGATACACAACTTTTCTGGAAACCATCATCCTAGAGAGTTACCTGGAGTAGCAAGAGATTGAGAAACTTATGATAATTTTAACAGCAGATGTTAAAAGTGGAACTGGAACCTAGTTCTTCCAGAATGAAATCATCTCTATACCCACAATTCCATGCCACCTCTTAAAATGAAACTTCACCAGCATACTAGATCTTATACATGAGTTTTGACATGTCACCTTTGAATGAACCATAGAAGAAAAGTGAGATGAGCCTGCAACTACTGAAGAAAGTAAACAATGATCATGTGATTTTTCGCAAATGTGCAGGCTATAGACAGCTTATTCAGTCATTCCTCCAATTTTCCCTAAGTCACTTACAGAAATATCTAACCCATGTAAATTAGTAAATTATGACACAAGCCATATATCATAACCAAAAAGAAAAAAAGCACCTCATTGAAATAGTGCTCTATATTTTACAAAGGGCTTTCCTCACAATACTCAAGAGGTAGGTACTAGAAATATGATTTTCATTTTGTAGATGAGAAACTGAGATTCAGAGAAAATTATTAATTTGTCCAAGATCCCAAAACTAATAAGTATTAAAGCTAACATTCAAACCCAGGTCTCTCTGGGTCCAACACTTTTCCTACTACACAATATTGCTTCCCCTAAATGACAAAACAGATTTCCCAATCAGCTGTTAAGTGAATTGTGAGAGATAGATAGATAGATACATACATACATACATACACACATACATACATATAGGTATGTGAATAGCCTTATCTATAACTTGTCTTAGGTGAAGAAAAGGTGAATACACACCTATGTCCTAGGTACTCCCTTTACAAATATCGTCTCATTTGATCCTCAAATCCAAGCTGGTAATATTACTATCCCCACCTTACAATAGAGGCAACTGAGGCAGGGAGAAGTTAAGTGATTTTGCCCAAGATTCCAAAGGCAGTAAGTTGTCTTGGCACTCACTTCTCAAGTAAGATTGGTATATCTTGGGTGGGCAAATGAAACCTGAGTTGCAAAAGAATACAAGAAAATTTGTTATGGTCCCAATTCTAGGTTGTAAAGATTTTCCAGTAAACATTTACTTGTCTCTTCAGCTTCTATGTCCTTTGTCATCTTCTTATATTTCACACCAGCCTAACAACAATGTTCCTGAAGTCATCCTCCTCTTAACACCCCCATTACTCCTTTCCTCAACTCCTTTTGTTATGTCTTAATCCTTCAGAAATTAACTAAATGAAACAAATATATTACTAATTTCCTTGGTAAAAAAGAATGACATTGAGTGATTCTGTACCTAACATTTCAGCATTATAACTGGTCAATTTTTTTCTTTAAAATTGACTTAGATTATATTTGATAACATTTTCCATAAATTTTACCTAATAATTCACTAGCTTTATCATGTTTTTCACACCTTCAGAAATTAGACATAGTGTGGAAGCTAGACTCAAGTGGAAGCATTTTTCCTTAAGTTAAATGAGATTAGTGACATAGTATTCTCAGTTATGACTCATGTGAACAATGCTTTTAGTAGTTTAGAAGATTCTACATCATTTAGCAGATTTCATTTGCCACTTAGAGATTTATTTTTAATCCAATGGTGTTTTTTACTTGAAAGGAAAAATAACACACCCTCCAAAACTACAGAGAAGAAAAAAATCTTTCTTTACCTCCTACTTGATTTTTCCTTGACATATGAATTTATACCTTACTGTCATTACAATGAAAACAGGGAGTGGAACATCAGAATTGCTATGACAATGTCTTCTGTGACTCTTCTCTGTCTATCTAGCTAAGCAGCAAGGGGTGACCTAGGCACTGAGTGATATTTGTCTACTTTAATTTTGTTGAGTTCACAGATAGCTGTTTCACAATTTTGTTATTTTTGAATACATTTGACTTTTGAAGTAATTAAAAACTCATGCCAGGTGACTGGATTCTATTTTAATAGGCTTTGCATGGCAGAGCACTATCCAACAAAACCATTCTTATTTATATTCATCTCTCATCTTTTCTCCCTCATAAAAAATGCCAGTTTTTTTAAAATGATCTGATACTTATTGTGGAAATCTTTCTAAAAATACAAGAGTTCACCAACTCCAATTGATAGGTTCCATGAAAGCATAAGAAATGTTTCACAATTACTAAATATAATATAGGAGGCAGCAGGGTACAATGGAAAAGATTTGGAATCCAAGGTCCCGGGTTCAAATTCCACATCTGTCTCAAATACTGATGTAAGCTTGAGCAAGTCACATTCTCTCCATGTCTCAGTTTTCTCATCTGTAAAACTGAGAGGGTTGGACTAAATGATTCTATATACTTTGGCATGCAATTCAAGGAAATCTGCTTTACCAAGCAGAATTCATCAAAAATATAAGATAAAGCATTTGTTCATCTTTCAGCATTTTGCAGGAAATGCTATTATTTTAATTGTTGAAAGATTTGAAACTACTAAAAGAGGTTTCACTGAAAATTTACTTTTCCAGTTCCTCCTGTAATGCACAAGATACTGTGTGATTTTTAAAATGCTCTTTCAATCTCATTTAAGCCCATGAATGGATAAAAAATTTCCTCCAGAAACTGTGTGTGTGTGTTTGTCCTTCATTGCCGAAGAAGACCATGCCATCAGAGAAATAGTGACATGACTTGCACTTGACTTTGTTTTGAGTGAGGGAGGGCTGTGCAGATCACCAGCCTCACTTCTCCTCTAGAGTCATCTGAATCCAGTGATTGGATATTCATCAGGATGACTGGAGATGACCCAGGATGAGGCAGCAATTCGGGTTAAGTGACTTGCCCAAGAGCACACAGCTAGTGAGTGTCAAATGTTTGAGGTAAGATTTGAACTCAGATCCTACTGACTCCTGCACTGGTGCTCAATCCACTGCATCACCTAGATGCCCCCCCACAGAAACTATCAAAATGCATTGTGGGTTGTATCCTCATTCATTTTTCTAAGTGCTTACATAAAAAAATTCTAAGGAAATGGCTCTATCAGTTTGTTAAGATTCACCCCAAATTCTCACCTCCTCTTTGAAGACATCTCTGATAATTACAGACAACATTTATCTAGATTCTTCTTCAATCTACTGGGACATATATTTGCCTTTGTCATACATTATAGCATCTTATTAAATTCCACTTCACATCTATTGTCTCACCATATTTCTTGGATGGGAAGTAGCACAACTGGTGGTTTGCCTTGAAGTCAGCAAGAACTGGGTTCTTCCTATTATCTGCATCATACTAGCTATATGATAGTGGGCAAGTCAACCTCTCATTGCTTCAGGAAACTCATTAAAAAATAAAACTATTACTTGCAGATGAATTGGTTTTAGGCATCAGTGAAGGGAGTCTTCATACTAAGAATGCCCTAGATGGGTAAAGCATGGGTCCAAATAAAAAAGAAATTACTTACAGGTACTAAACTTATTTCCCCAACAAGACTATAAGTTCCTTGAGGCCAGATGCCATGCCTTTTAACTCTTTTCATTCCCCTAATTTCTAGAAAAAAATACTAATTATGTAATATGTCAGTATCTGTTGAAGTAAACGCTATTAAATTATTACTGGCCGCTCAACTCTGAAACGGTCATTTCAGAACTTAGTTACTGGACAGCAGCCTGAAGTTGGTTGAATTTTAGAAGCTAGGAAACCCGACAGAGAAGTGATGAACTCGAATTGTAAATGAAGCTGTGTGTGTGTGTGTGTGTGTGTGTGTGTGTGTGTGGTAGACATGGGGAATTTGTTTTGCTTGACCATGTAACAGGGATTTTGTTTTTCTTTCTCAGTTGGGGAGAGGAAGGGGGAAGGAGAGGGAGGACTTCCACTGATTGAAAAAAAACAACAAAAATTGAATGAAGAGGGAAAAAATTAAATGAGGAATCCTCTCTGCCTTCATATTTGTCCCATAACTAGTTTCTTAGAATCACAATATCTTACAGTTGGATTGGAATATCTACTTCAACCTCTTCCCTAATGACAAGCAAGAGAACGAGAGAGAGAGAGAGAGAGAGAGAGAGAGAGAGAGAGAGAGAGAGAGAGAGAGAGAGAGAGAGAGAGAGAGAATTGTTTCTTTATAGCACTGGCTTACCATAGCATTGTCATGTGCATGATCCCCTTTTCTGTTTCGAATCTGAATACAGGATGCTGGCAAATTCAATCCAACCCCACTGACAAGATTCCTCAGGTCTGCTGTGCTGTATTCTCCACGCAGAAGTAAATTGTTATTGCTAGAACCAAACCCCAGAGAGGCCTGGTAGAGGTAGGTTTGAGAAAGCCTCCCTACTGCAGTGACGTCGATGGTGGCAGATGTCAGACCAGGGTTCTGAGGCGTCTTCTTTTGACCTTGGTACGACTCTGAGGAGCAACAGCGCGAAGGGCAGCAGCTATGAGAGCCGTGAGTTCGGTCCTGGTTCCACTTGACGCAAATAAAGAAGACTAAACACCCCAAAAACAGAAAGGAAATGCACGCAAGGGCGATTACTAAATACAAATTAGGGGCCGAAAGCTGTCCGCGTGTTTCCCACCCATCCCTGAATTCAGGAATGACCTGTGGGAGAGAGTCTACCAACAGTATGCCCAAAGTGACAGAAGAAGAGAGGGGAGGATCCCCGTGATCCTGAACCATGATTACCACCTTCTGTTTTACAGGATCTGCTGGCAGAATGGGGCGCAGGGTCCGGAGCTCTCCTGTGTTAGGGGAGACAGCAAAAAGGCTCAGGTCCGAAGCCTGCAGGACGTGGTAGGAAAGCCATGCATTTGGCCCACTGTCCGCATCTTCGGCTACTACCTTGGTGATCAAGTGTCCTGTTTTGACCTGACGGGCTACAATTTCTACTGGCACAGAGCCGTTTCTGACCACAGGATATAGGATGGCTGGGGGATTGTCGTTCCTGTCCATGATGAACACGCTGACCGTCACCTCTGTACTCCTGGCAGGAATGCCGCCATCCAGGGCTTCTACCACGAAGTGAAATGCCTTGAGCTGCTCGAAGTCAAAGGAAGTTTTGGCAGTGATGGCTCCACTTGTGGATTCCACTTCTACCAGGCTGGAGGCCAGTGGCTTGTCTGAGTGAAGATCCCGCAGCAAGTAGGACACAAGGCCATTCTGATTCAGGTCCGGGTCCTGGGCAAACACACGACCCAGCGAGGCCCCGGCGCCGTTGTTTTCCGCTACGAAGAACTCTTGCTGGGGCAAAGGAAAGCTTGGCGCGTGGTCATTCACATCCTCCACGAGAACCGTCACAGTCCTGCGCGTACTTAGTGGGGGTGAGCCGCCGTCGAAAGCGATGATCGTGACCTGGTATTCGCTGGTCTGTTCCCGGTCTAAAGGCCCATCAGTTAACAGACTGTAATAGTTGTCGAAGGAAGGGTGTAGCTTGAAGGGGCCGCTGCTTTGGATAGTACAAGTCACCCTCGCATTTAGACCTCGATCTTCGTCTCGTACACTGAGTAGAGCGATCACAGTGCCCGGAGGCGCGTCTTCAGACACTGGACTGGAGAGTAACGTGAGGCTCACCTCTGGGGCGTGGTCGTTCACGTCGGTGACTTCCACTAGCAGCTTAGCAGTGCTGGCTAAGCTAAACGCTCCCTCGTCTCTTGCCTCGATGAATAGCTCTAGCAGCGTGTCTGGGGGCCCAAGAGGCCCAACCACCGTCACCTCCCCGCTATGGGAATGCACTCGAAACTGGTGCCGCAATTCTGTTGGAGTACTGTTGCTGAAGGTGTACCGGACCTCCCCGTTAGGACCCTCATCAGGGTCTGAGGCTTGCACTCGCATCAGCACAGTCCCGTTGGGTGCTGTCTCTGGGACACTGGCCCGGTACACTGAGCGCTGAAATTCCGGTGCGTTGTCGTTGGTGTCCACAACCGTGACCGTGACGTGGACAGACCCGGAACGACCCGGCTGACCCCCGTCCCGAGCCGTCAGCACCAGCCTGTGGGTGGCAAGAAGCTCACGATCCAGTGATTTATCCAGCACCAACTCTGGATACTCGCTGCCATCAGTCCGGCTCCCCAACTCCAGGCGGAAGTGCTCGCTTGGGCTCAGCGAGTAGCTCAGTAGCCCGTTGGTTCCTTCATCTGCGTCCTGGGCGTTGGGAAGTGTGAAGCGGGCTCCAGGCGCTAGGAACTCTGCCAGGTGAAGCCGCACCTCGTCTTCAGGGAATTGAGGAGGGTTGTCATTGAGGTCCAGAATTCGGACGCTCATCCTGTGAAGTTCCAATGGATCTTGGAGCACTAGCTCATAGTTGAGAATGCAAGTAGCCTTAGCTCTGCACAGCCGCTCGCGGTCTGCCGGTTCCCGGACAAACAGGCTGCCGCTGCCGGGCTCTATTCCGAAGTACGGCTCGCCACCGTTGCTGGAAAGGAGGCGAAATTTCCGGAAAATAAGCGTGCCTACTGCCAGCCCTAAATCGGCGGCCACGTTCGCCACAGCCATGCTGCGCTCGGTCTCCTCGAACACGGAGTACTCCAGCTGTCCTGCGCTGCAATAGCTGGTCCACAGGCAGAGAACCACCACCCAGCCCAGCATCTCGCCTCTCTGGCTCATTTCTTACCGGGCAGTGACCCGGGACCATTATCCGGGGCTCCAGTTGAGCTCACCCGGCACTGGAGAAACAGCCTCAGTCGACCCTAGTGCCGGCAAAGTGTACGAAATGGGCTGCTGTTAGTCTTTCTTCTCCGGACTGGAATCTACACTGGTTAGCAGGATCACAGCAAGCCCTAAATGTGGCTCATCTGCCGTCTGAGAAAAGAGCCGGGTTAAGGCAGGAGGAAAGCAGCGCCGCCTAGGGACCTCAGGGGCAGACGCACCGATAGATAATGCTAAAAGGTTGGCCAGAACCTTAGCTGAAGATTCAGGTCCACCACAAGGAAGGAATACGTCTCTGGGAAAAGTAAAAACACTGTGAAGCCCATGTTATGTCCTACGTCTGTCCTGGAAAGTGGATGGTCACAGACTTTGCCCATTGTCTACTTTCTCACAGAAGAAACTTTGTGTAGTGGCCTTGCAGTCGGAGACAATGGATTCTGATTCTGGACAGCACTTGTTTCCTATGCAACCGCAGGTACTTTACATCACTGAGTCTTAACTTCCCTCTCAGTAAAATGAGGATAGCAATATTTGCCTATTTACCTCACAGTGTGGTTGTGAGGAAAGTGCTTAAGCACAAATATGTGTTAGGCATCCTCACAAGTAGGCAAGTCTTAGTTTTGTCTCTATTTTTGTAGGGTTTAGGAGGGGAACGCATCTGGGTCAGTGTTTGGGAAACACTGGACTCAGTATCCATTAGGAACAAAGCAGCTGAATCTGGGACGACTCTTAAACTGGGAGATTACATCCTCCTTCCTTACTTTGAGGAGTCTGGAACCCTGAGATAATTTTTAAAATTCTACTTCAAATTTCCCAGAAGTTTGACAAGGAATTCAAGGAAGTGGATGGAATATCAAAGAAATTCCCTGCTCCCAAACTATTCTCAAGAAATTCCCAACCTCCCAATGGCTATCAGGAATGCTTATTTTCCTTACTGGGATGGCCTGTTTGCTAAGATATGCAGTAAAAACTAAAGATGAAGCAGAGAGTCCCTGCCCATGGCTATCTTTCAAACACAAGTCTCTTTCAGAGATAGGTTTTATCCCAGACCTATTAGGAAGGTGACTCACTCAAATATTATAATGAGTTTCCATTCTCTACTAAATATGAGCCTCCTCTTTATTAAGGCCACCCAGGAAAAAAATTTCCCTGGAAAGTTTTAAGCACTTTCCAGATGAGAAATGAGCTCTTAAGGGATACCAGAACAAGGGCACAGAATTCAGCAGCAGATTCTGTGGAGAAAAGGTGAGTAGAAAGAAGCCACAGACGGCCACTCTAAAACTACCCTGGATGGGACACTGTGAAGTCAGGGAGAAAAAAATGAACCAAAAGCCTTTGAAATTCCCAGTTTTCCTAATTCCTAATAGAAGGCACAGTGGACAGAGTGCTGGACCTGAAATCAGGAAGACTGTAATTTAGACACAATAGCTGTGTGACTAGGCAAATCATTTAATCTCTTCCTACCTCAGTTTTCTTACTTCCACAGTAAAATGTGGACAATAATGACACCTACCTTCTAGAATTTTGTTAGTATCAGATGAGATGATATTTTATAGCACTTTGCAAATTGTAAAGGTCTGTATAAATGATAGATATTGGTATTATTGTTAATCCTGACTCTTGGCTCTCTGCTAAAGGAAGTCAGAAAGTCAATGAAAGACTGGAAACTGATCTATTCCATGAGAAAACCACTATGGTAAAAAAAAAAATAACATCTGACCTTCTCCTCAAAATCCGAACACTGCGCACCCCAAAGTATCTCTGCCAAAAAAAAAGATCTTCACTGAGAAAAAGACAAAGCATCAGAGAAGCTACACCTTCTCTACTCCTGTTGTATGTAAAGGTCCACTGGTCCCAAGAATCCAAAATGATGACATTCTTCTTAAAATAAAAATTTCTTAATTTCTTGGATAACTTGGATAGCTAAGTGTGACAGTAGCTCATGGTCTATGTTTTCAATACATATTCCTTGTTAGAATGAAATGCTTCCACTGAAACACTAGCAGAAACTGCAGCAGAGGCTAAAGCTGGCACCCTGTTTCCTCAAGTCGGGCTAAACCTGAAGCTATTTATTTCAGTAAAAAAGTACCCCTTTCCCAAGTTTATCCTTGAGAATTAGAGAAGTTGGAAGATACTTGAAGACCTACGCAGGATAAAGAAAATACTAATTTAGCCCACTGCAGTCTCATTCACACTATCTAGCTAGAATAAAGGGGGAGAGGTGTCTTACTTCAATAAATATTCCTACTATGTCCAAGACATTGTGGTAATGCTAGTTGCAAAGATTTAAAAAACCAGTCTCTTCCCTTGAGAAATTTGTAATAAAATAGAATGGAATAAAATATGTATACCAATAAATATTTTGCAAGACAGAATATTTTATAGGCAAAAAAGGGACTCAAACAAAGTGCTAGAGAAATTTGAGATAAGACAGAAAAGACCTCACCTAGGGAAGAGAAAAAGGGGAGGGGGTGGTTCATGGAGATAGAATCAGATCTAGACCTTACCTTGAAGAAAGAGAAAGATTTCAAAAGTCAGAGATGTGGAGAGATGATTTTCCTAGATCAAGGAAGTTCCTGGCCAAATTGGGAAGTTTTCATTGATCTGATAATAGCATATAAGAGTTATTGAAGTAACTGAATAACGGAGTTTCCTAATCAATCTGATAGCATTAGAAGGTATTGGTAATTAAGCAAAAATAACTGATGGACTTTCAAATGATTGGTTGACTAAGGGTCAGCCATGCCCTTCATGGTCTTAATTTCTCCTTTGAGGCCAATTGTAGCCCCTGAACTATTTCCTTTTTAATGCAGGCGTCAGAGGCAAGGATGAGAAAGAGGGCTAATAGTTTAGATTAATGGGAATGTATAATGTGTAAAAGGGAAGATTATGAAATATGACCGGAAAGATAGGTTATAACCAGACTGTGGAGAACTTAATGTCAGGTTGGGGAGTATTTCCTCCAGGAAATAGGGAGACAACCAAAATGGCAAAACAGAGGAGTGACATGAAAAGATGGTATGAAAGAGAGAAAAAAGCTAAACTGGGAGTCATGAGAACAGAATTTAAATATCAGTTCCAGCCCTAATTATCTGTGTGAACATGGGCAAATAACTTAACTTCTTTGAACCTCAGTTTCCTCATCTGTAAAATGAACTAAACAATCTCCAAGTTCTTTTAAAATTCTATACTAATGTTCTTCTTGCCTTTGTATTAGGATGATTGCTCTGGCAGCTATGTGAAGTGCGTCTGAGAAACGGGCACCTTCACCACTTCTAATGACTTTTTTAAATGCTCTGCAGTGTTTCTGGAGAACAGTAAATGCATTTCCTAAATTAGCTTTCACTGCTGATCATGCTGATTTTTTGGAGAGAAAGGTTTCTCTTTCTGAATGCAGAAGTAATTAACCTGTGAGAATGCACCTAACTCAATCAAAATAATAAACATAACAATTCTAAGTACTCTGCCTAGGAAATCTCTCTACCAAGATGTCTATATCACATATTTGTAGTATGTATGTACAATTTGTACAGTAAATTGGTATAATTGTACTAAGTGCTGAGAAGGGACCAGATGGAACAAGGATATGTAGTGGGACCAGGTGGTAGTATTGGTGGAGGAGGAAATGGGAGGAGATGCAGCCAGCAGAGGAAAAGGAAATATTAAAAAGGACTTGTTGAGAAACAATCTGCAGACAAATCCCTCCCTCCTTCTTTTGCTCTATGAAATTTCAGTTTTCTTCATCCCATCTTCATATCTCTACTATTTTAGTCATGTCTGACTCTTCTTGACCCCATCTGGGGTTTTCTTGGCAAAGATCCTGGAGTGGTTTGCCACTTCCTGCTCCAGTTCATTTTATAGATAAGGAAACTGAGGTAAACAGGATTAAGTGACTTGCAAAGGGTCACACAGCTAGGAAGTGTCTAAGGCTGGATTTGAGTTCAAGAAGATGAGTCTTCCTGACTCCAGGCCCAGGACTCTATCCATTATACCACTTGGTTGCCCCTATCTCCAGTTTAATACTGTCTAAATGCATTAAAACAGACATGCACATTCACACAGACATACACAAATGCTCTCTCTCACGTACACACACACACACACACACACACACACACACACACACACACATATAAAATGATGCGCCCTAGTCCACATTCCCTTAAGGATATCCCTATCTTTTTGTATTATGTGTTCACACCCATACCCTTTTGTGGTATATGAAAAACAGTAATGCAGAAAGAAATTCCCAAAGACTTAAAAGAGCTGAGACATCAGCATGAGGATACATCAACTGAAAATACATCAGCTGAAAACCAAAATCCAACATTCCAAAAATTCTTCCTTAGTGGACACACTGTCATTTCCAATGCTGCTAAATGATGCTTTTGTTTATGGCATTCTTCACAGGTTCTCCCAGTGCAAGCACTGAAATTCAAAGTACAGACTTAAGGAGACTCACTTAAAGAAGAGATTCCTGAATCCCCTCCTGAAGTATATTTACTTCACGGGCTAGAGCATTCAACAGCACAGAGGTTATCAGCAAGTAGCTCTCTGACCAAATCTGGCCTCAAGCACACATCCAAATGGCTTTCTCTCCTAAAGTATGATCTTTAAGCTGATTATTTGAAGACCAGTTTGGACTCAAAGTAATTGTGACATCAACCAGAAAAGGATGTACAGCAAGCCAAATTATCTTCCTATGTAAGCTACTCCCTGAGAGCACGGTATTCACTTTAGGAGACCAAATTAACTTACAGGTCACTGGGTTCACATTTAGTAAATTACTACCTCAATTTATCTGTAATCTAAAAATATAATACTGCAACTTCCCAAAGAAGTGCAGGCTTAATCTTATTTACATGTCCAGTAACTAGCAAGGGACCAATTCCTATTAATTGCAGTGACCAGTCTAGAGTGCTTTGAAATTGTTCTTGTGAATGCCACATTCTTATTCATTCAACTTGTACTATATTTAATTTGTCCTTTTAATATCATTGTAAATCAGATTTTTTATGATCTTGCCACAATAAACTTCAAGTGCCTTTCCCACGGGTATATTATGTAATTGCTTCATTTCTCTGGATTAGCTGGATTTTTAGAGTTCAAAGAACTTTGCTTTTCAAAAAAAAAGTGCTTCTCCCTCAAAATTTACCACCACATATATAATCTATATCAAATTTCTTGCCTTCTCAATGATAGGGCAGAGGAGAGAATTTGAAACTCAAAATTTAAAAATGTTAAAAAAAAATTTACATGTAAAAATAAGAATTAAATGATTAAAAATAAAAACATGCATAACTAAAAAAAACCGCTACAAAGATCCCATATTATTTATGACTCCTCATTACATGAATTCAGACAAAACACTGAGATACTCATGTTACCAGAAACCTCACCATCACATCCCAAGAAGCCCTGAAAAAAAACACAGCCAGTCTTAAACACAATTATTACTTCTACTCTGCCCCTACCCTTTTTGTGTTCTGAAGTGACCAGTGACTCCTATGAAATACAGTTGCTGTTTTATTTGTAAACTACATACCTTGGGAATCATGAGTCACTTCAGATTATAAAAGCTGATATTAGGAGACAGGGGCAATATGCATCTTTCATTTTATAGTTGTGTTCTCTTTAAGAATAACTCCCTTGATGGTTAAACTAATTGTTGTACATAAATGTAATGAAATATTATTGTGTCTTATGGAGAATACAGAGAAGCAGAAGAAGACTATGACCCTATGCAAAGTAAAGAAAGCAAAACCAGGAAAGCAATAGACAGAATGACAAATGTAAATGAAAAAAGCAACACCAACCACAAAATCAAAACCAAACCCTGAGGAACTATAATGATCAAACGACCCCAAAGAAGGGAAAAGAAAATACTCCTCCCTCCCTTCATTGCAGAGATGGAGGACTGTATGAGTCACTTCATGTGTTGGTTAATTTTGTTAAACTAATCTTCTTTCTTTATTACTCTTTTTATTATAGCTGGCTCTGGGAAGTAGAGAGGAAAGGATATATTTGAGCATGATAGAAAACAAAAGGATCTAAATAATAAATAATATATCTATTATACTATTTTATTTTATTATATACACATAATAAAATAGATGAATATGATAAATATAAATAAGAAACATTTTAAAAGATGTACTTCCCTTCTGAATTTTCTCCTCTCCCTTGGCTTGTGAGATGCATTCTCTCCTGTTTTTTTTTTTCCTGTAGCATAGTATAACTAGCTGATAAAGTGCCGAACTCAGAATGAGAAATAGAGTTCAAATTCCACCTCAAATACTTACTAGCTCTGTGACCCCTAAATAAGTCAATTTTTTTTTCTCTGAGCCTCTGGTTCCTCATCATTCATGGGAATAATAATAGAATCTATTTCAACAGACTTGTTCTGGGGATTTGATGAGATCATGTATAAAAGACATTTTACAAACCCTAAAGTCCTATATAAATGTCAGATATTATTATTACCTTTAGCAATGTGTCTTCTCTGTCTCCTTTCCTGACTTCTCACCTCCCTGGTTCCTTAAAATGATAGTTCTTCAAGGATTTGTCCTTAGACCTTTTCTTTCCTCCCTCTCTACCAACTTAACATAGGATTCTTAATATGAGATGCATGAACTTTTAAAAAAAAATTTTGGTAGCTATTTCAATATAACTGCTTCACTTTGTAATCCTCTGTGTTTTATTTTATACACTTAAAAATATTATTCTGAGGAAGGGGTTATAGGCCTCCAGACAGTCAATGGGGCCCACAACTCAAAAAAATGTTAAGAACTCTTGCTCCATACTCTTTATTTTGGCAATCTCATCATATCACTTCATTGGTTTTAATGATCACCTCTATACAGAGGATTCATATGTTACCTTCCTTCTGGGCTCCAAGTGTAAACCTTCATTCTTCCAACAACATTTCATTGGTTAATTGAAAAGGATCTTATATTTAGAGTACAAATTGTTAAGTTAGTCAGTTAATGTTTCTAGATGACAAAAATATTTACCTTGATTATCACCATTTCCTACAAATATTTATCTGATGTAAAACAGTTACCACAAGGAAAGTCAAAAGGACCCATAAATTTGTCCTCCTTTCCAAGTACATAAGCATGTCAGTCAATGTATAAAATGCAAAAAAGGAGGATGGTGGAAGATTATGAACAATTTCACCCTATAAAACAATAAAAAGCAATGAAAGCAAAAACTAGCCTACAGGAAGTTTAGCAAAAACCCACCTGAGTCACAAAGCTTTAAGCACTTTCAAAGATGAAATAGGCAAGAGGACAAGTAGACAGTAGATATAACATATCTGTCAATGTTTCTATACTGATTTACCTTAACAACTAATGATGATGGCATTACCACATTTGAACCCAACTACTTCAGTTCACCACATACTACATAAGGAAGGCAAAATGACACTGATAGAGAAATTGAGACTAGATAGATCCAATAAAGCACATATGAGAAAATAGGTACTTGAAGCAACATAATCTTGAAAGTCCCAAGGAATTATCTTGTAAAATATATTAGGGAAGAGAAGGTACAGAAAGGTACAGAAAGAATGCATAATATTGCCCAAAAAGATGGTAGAGATGCAATCAACAACTGCCCAACTGCAATCCTAATTTCTTATGTTTATACAAAAAATTAGAATTACCTTTAAATTGTGCAAGTATCTTACATGAGAACATAAAAAGAGATACAACCGATCACATATTAGCAGCCTCCCAATTGACAAAAAGATGCAAAGACTATATAGTCATGAACATGCCAAATTTGAAGTCTCGGCAGTTGGATTTGAAACCCAGCTGTACCAACTGCTATTGGGACGGTGCCTTGGAGGGTTCACTTTGCCTCTCAGAGCTTCAGTTCCCTAATCTCTGAAAGGATAACACTGGACTACGTGACTTCAAAGACACGTTTTGGCTCTAAATATATGATCTTATGATCCCACTGTGTTTATTTTTGTTGATTATCCTTAAAAAATAGCATTTGACTTGGTTCAAAAAAACCATACAAACTTAAAGACTTCCCTCCAACAGCCTCTTGCATAAGTTAAGACCACCCAAGATTCTTTGATAAATATAACCACACACATAACTTTTTTCAGTGCTTTGGATTTTGCATGCCATATATGTTTACAAGTGTTATGGTGGATACAGGATCTAAATGGAAGAGGAATTTTCTCATAGATGGTGGAGTTCTTCAGATGTTCCTACTTGTGGACAATATTACAGTGAGGATATCAAGTCCCATAAGATTACTAGGTATACTCAAAGATATCCATTATAGCTCATAAGAAATCAGTCTAACAATCCACATAGGAAAAATGAAATGGACAAAAAGTCCTTGTGTGCAATTATGGCATGCAGTTGGATAGTCAGTCAATTGAGTTACTTCAACCTTAGGTAGATACCACAGAAGGATAATGAAATGGACCCAGAAGTGAACAAGAGGTAATGATGGGGAGAGGGACTACATTAAATTTATAAAATTGCATAGTGCTTTCAATGATTTGGGGGAGTTCCCTGAGACAAAAACTCATCTTTTCAATGCAAACATTCTTCCTATGATGATGTATGATTGAAAATCATAAGACATCAAAATCCCCAAAGAATCAAAGTTGTGAGTGGCCCAGAAATACAATAGAGAAGTATACCATGCATGTAAATAGGCTGCAATACATTTTCAATGATTAGACCTACCTTTAAGAAGTAGCACACAATATGCCAAAGAGTTAAGGACTTAGGGAGGTCCTGTAGTGAGCATGAACCTAGACAACTCTAGTATATGCCTTGTATTTGATAAATGTAAAAATATCTACAGGAAAACCTACTGAACGTCACCTAGATCCTCTTTGGAAGATCCATGAGAGATGGAAAAGAGAAATAAAGGATATGATGGATTTCAATCTGCACTGACAGAAGAAATACATCAAGGAAATTACAGTCTATGAAGTATTTGTGCATAATTCAATCAGAATTTATTAGGGGTTTCCTAGGTGCAAGGCACTGTGATAGACACTGGGGAAATAAATACACAAATGAAGTAATCCCTCCTCTCAAAGAAATTACGGATGGAAGGGCCATCTAATCCAACTCCATTTTACAGATGAGTAAATGAGGTCCAATAAGACCAAGTAATTTGCTCAGGGTCCCAAGAGTGATAAGTGCCAAGAAGGATTTTAATCCAGATCCTCTGGCTCCAGAATCAATTCTCTTTTCATCTCAAAATAAGGTTTCATAAAAAGGAGTCTGTTTCCAGAAAGGTATGTGTAGAAGAGGGAAAGAGCTGTTTCCCCAGACAGGATTGGTGTTTATGTGTGTGAACATGCACATATGTGGGAGCACATGATTGTGCTTACTCAAGCTGGTATGGTAGCCTCTTTCTTGTTCCCTGAACCAGTTGAGACCAAGCAGAGCTGCAGACAGAAAGTGCATGCTTAACTGGAAAGTCCGTATCTCTCTATATAAAAGCTTTGGGAGAAGTTCAGCGCTCCACCTACCAGCTTTCCAATTAGAAGGGAGAGGATACAAGTTCTGGGAGAGTGTAAAATGAAGGAAATAAAATAAATGAGCAGGATAATGCCAGAGTACTGTATATCATTATCAACAATAACAAAAGGCATATGGCAAATGGAATAAAGTGCTCATTGTACACTTCCCTCATCCCAAGCAACAATCACAACCTTTACCAAAGCAGACTATTATAGCTATATCTTTTGGTAAACAGGAACATTAAAGGTGTTAAGCACTTACTAACACCTATTATGCAAATTGGAAATCATTAGGCATTTGTGAAGAGTTGCTTTGAAAAGTCTGCAAGAGAAACTTAAATTGGAAGCTCCTTACTATTCAGTATTGATTTTCCATTGAAAATTTATAGTTAAAATGACATTACTTCATACATTATCAATGCAGAAAATTTCCCCAATGTAAAAAATACATGCATACCCCCTAGTGGAATGGATTATATATCCATAATGCATGTTGTTTATATAATGCAAAATCATCTTGTTGGAGGAGAGACATAATAATGCTATTAATCTGACATTTATATAGTGTTATATTGTTACAAAATATTTTACATAAATAATCCCACTTTATATATATTATTTTATGATCAGTAAAAAGGGGATCTGAGAAGAGATTTTGGATTTCTATACCATGATTTAAGTTATGGAAATGATGATTTAATGAACAGAATGGAATGCCTCTAACATGAGTTAATAAAAACAAATTTTCTGGGTGTTGCAAATATAATTTTAAAAATTTTAAACTGAAAATTAAGTGGGAGGGGTTTTTTTAACTGTCTCTACATATTCACCAAGCTAGATGTCCTTGAGATTAGTCATTATATAAGAAAAATAGCATAGAGTCTAAGAAATTCGCAGCAGACAAAATTCAAGAAATGATACATCAAATTTTTAAAAATATAGCCTGTAATGTCTACATACAAATGCCCAAAAAAATTAGTGACAAGAAAGGTGAACTAGAGATATTAATTCAAGGTGATAAAAAAAACACATAGGTATCAGTCACTGATACTTGGCAATTAGCAAAATGAGACCAATTAGTAGAATATGACTACATAAGGGTATATTTTATTCAAAGAGAATGAAATAAGTAAAAGTAAAATGGCAGAGTAATTATGTGTGTATATATATGTGTGTGTGTGTGTATGTATATATGGATGGATGGATGGAGAAATAAATACATATATGCATAATACATACATATATATATATATATATATATATTCTACCATCTAGCAACAAAGATCTTCTCTTGCAAATAACATGGCATTTCCTGACTCCAAGCCTTTTCACTGGCTGTCTTCTATGTTTGGAATGTTCTCTCACCTCATCCCCACCTCCTGGATTCCCTAGCTTCATTTAAGACATGACTCAAATCCTACCTTTTGGAAGAGGACTTTTCTGATCTTGGTTGCCTCTACTTCTAGTGCCTTCTCTCTGAAGTTATTTCCCATTTACTCTATTTGTGTATGCACATACATGTGAGACTATGCATATATATATACATATATATGTGTGGCATGTGTATATCTGCTTGCACATAGTCTCCTCCACAAGACATGGATCATGATATCATTGGTCCTCTTGAAAACCAAAAGATGAGCAACAGGACAATAACATAACTCCCTGAGGACAGGGACCATGTTTTTTGCCTTTCTTCATCTCCAATTCAATGAACATTTATTAAGCAGCTATTATGTGCCAAGCCCTGTCTTAAGTGCTGGGAATGCAAATTTTTAAGAAAAGAAAGATAGCCCCCACTCTCAAGGAGTTTACAGTCTAATGGAGGAAGCCACCATATAAAAGGAAGTTAGAATGTAGGACAGGGCCACCAGGGAGTACTGTGCATGGGCACATAATGTTCAGTAGAGTTGAAACCAAGCAGAGATGCAGATGGAAAGTGCCTAGTTAGCTGGAAAGTCCATGCTCTGTACATAAAAGCTTTGAGAGAAGTTCAGTGCTTCAGCCACCAGGCTTCCAATTAGAGGGGAGAGCAGGCTGAGAAAGGTGGAAGTTGTTGAGTATCAAAGCTTAGTGGAAGGCATGATGACAGATTTCAGATCAACTTATCCTGAGTGGAGTATCATGTAGCAAAGTATCTGGTCAACAATAAGTACTTAATAAATGTTTGCTGTCTGCCTGACTTAAACTCCCTTTCCAGAGTTACCAAGGGTCTTCTAGTTGTAAAATCTCATAGCCTTTTCTCAATTTTAATCCTCTTT
The DNA here is from genome assembly GCA_023548195.1 of Bettongia penicillata ogilbyi. Lineage (NCBI taxonomy): Eukaryota > Metazoa > Chordata > Mammalia > Diprotodontia > Potoroidae > Bettongia > Bettongia penicillata. The sequence continues at coordinate 4,433,973 of JAJHZJ010000197.1, forward strand.
GATCTCCCTGTAACTTTTGACATTGTTTATGACCTCCTAGATACTCTGTCCTCTAAGTTTCTGTGATGGTACTCTCTGTTGGTGCTCCTATCTGTCCAACTGCTCCTTCTCAGCCTCCTTTACTCATGTCATGCCCTCTAACCATGGGTATCCCCCATGATTTCACCTTAGGCCACCTCTTCTTTTTCACTGTATACTGTCTTTTCAGTTACCTTGAGTTCAGTTCTTATCTCTATGCAGATGATTCCTAAACCTATATCATATCCAAACCTAATCTCCTAAATTCAATCTCTTACTGCCTCTTGACATCTCAAACTAGATGCCCAATAGCCATATCAAGTTTAACATGTGCAAAACAAAACTCATCTTTCCCCCCAAATCTCCCCCCACTTATGAAATTCCCTATTATCGAGAGGGGTACTGCTATCCTCCCACTCACCCTGGCCCACAACATCATTCTCAACTTCTCAGTATCACTCCTCCCTGACCCACAATCTTGTTTCTTCCTTCGCAACATCCCATGGAATTCCACTTCTCTCCACTCATACAACCACAACTCGAGTTCAGGCTTTCATCATGACTTGCCTGGACAACTGCAACAGACTTCTAATTGCACTTCTTGCTTCATATTTCTCTCACTCTATTCCATCCTCCACTAGCTCTGTCTGGGACTAAAAAAACTACTGATAACCTGGCTTTCCTACCTTTCCAGAGTTCTTACACCTGCAAAATTATACCTTACTCCCTTCCCCTCCATTATCCTGGCCTGATTGTATTTCCTTAAATAGGATGCTCTACCACCTGGCTCTTTCAATGCCTTTTCTCTATCTGTCCCCTATGCCTGAAATGCTCTGCCTCTTCCCTCTGTCTCTTAGTTTCTCCAGATTACTTCAAGATTCAGCCCAATTCTCACCTTATACAGGATGTATTTTCTGGTCCCTTGCAGATTTTAGTGTCTTTTCACCTTTTATATTACTTTCATCTACACTAGATATAGATAGATATATAGATATAGATATCATCTATGTACCTAGTTATTTACATATTGCACTATAATGTAGGCTATTTGAGGATTGGAGTTGCGGGTGTTTTACCCTTTTTTATATCCCCAGCTCTAAGCACGTGACTGATACTGTTGAATGGATAATAAATGCTTGTTAACTGATGGAATGAAGAAAAAATAAAAATGATACTTTAGTGAGAGTATACTAACCACTTGGACAGAAAGAGAAAATGAATGAATTCAGGAAACCAATCAGAAACCTGGAATAAATATGTAATATAGTAATGATACAGGATTTTTATTTTTCCTATATCTGTTACTAATCTCTCTTTCTCTCTCTCTCTCTCTCTCTCTCTCTCTCTCTCTCTCTCTCTCTCTCTCTCTCTCTCTCTCTTTCTCCTCCCTTTCAAAATAAAAAAGTAAAGCAACTAATAATTGCTTAACTTGTCTAAATAATCATTTCATCCTTCAAGAGGTGGAAGAAGAAGCAAGGTTAAATGTTTTTTATGGATAAGACTCTCACCAATAGGGTGAACTTAGTTACTAAAGTATGATCTAATCTAATACAGCGAAAAGACCACTGAGTGTGTGTCTCAGTTTTTAACCCTGCCTCTGAATCACCCCTTGTACGACCTTGGACAGATCACTTCACCCCTCTGGACTGCAGGTTCCACATTTATAAACAAGACAAGATGGCCTTGAGCTTCCTTCCAGCTCTTCATCTGTAATGGGAGTATTGTAGGAAAGTGACTGCTCCATATCAGAATATCGGTAGAGAAGAACCAAGTCAACATGTAAACTAACATTTAGGAAAAGCATATTTGACAGGGCTCAGAGAAATGGTACACAGGATTCTACACCCTGAAGTTCTTTGGGGGAAGTCAAATTAGAACAACTGGGGATAATTTTATATATAATAACAATGACACAAAGAAAATAATCTTCTACAATAAAGAAATGCAACAAGTAGATTTGAGAATATATTCACTCTGAGCTCTGTCCTGATCTCCAGTTTCATATCTCCAGTTGTATGTTAACCTGCATGTCCTATACATATCTTATACTCAATTTGTCTGGAACTAAACTCATTTTTTCACCCAAACCATCCCCCACTTCCTAACTTCCTTATTATTGTCAAAGGCACCACTATCCTCCCAGGCCCCCTGGCTTACAACCTAGACTCCTCACATCCTTGAATCCGCACTTTCTTTCACCATAAACTCCCATATCCAATCTGTTGCCAAGAGCTATAGATTTTACATTCTTAACATCTCTCAGATATGACCCTTTCTCTTCTCTGATACCACCTCCATCCTCATGGAGGTACTTTATTGCACTGTTGGTAAAGCTGTGCTCTCCTCCAATCATTCTGGAAAGAATTTTACAACTACGCCCAAAAAATTATAAAACTGTGCAGATCTGTCCTTTGACCCAGCAATATCACTACTAGGTCTACATGCCAAAGAAATCAAAGAAAGAGAAAATGAGTACAAAAATATTTAGAGCAACTCTCTTTGGTGGCAAAGATTGGAAACTGAGCAATTGCCCAACAGCTGAAGAATATCTGAATGAACAGTTAAGATATATAAATGTAACTCAATAGTAGTGTGCTATAAGAAAGTATGATGGTGATGGTTTCAAAAAAATCATAGAAGACTTGCATGAATTAATTCAAAGTGGAGTAAGCAGAACCAGGAGAACAACATATACAGTAACAGCAACAAATAATATAAATATTGTATATAAATATTAAAATATTAATAAAGATAATCAACTTTGAAAGATTTAGGAATTCTAATCAACAAAATGACCAACCATAGTTCCAAAGGACTCATGATAAAATGTAGCATCTACCACCATATAGAAAGCTGGTGGATTCAGAGTGCACATTGAAGCTTATTTTCTGTTTTCGTTTCTTTTTTTTGTTTTTTTCCTTAGACAGGACCTAATGTGGAGATTTGTTTTGCATGACTATGTATAGTTGTAATGGCTTTTGTTTTTCTTGACTTTTCAATGAGTAAAGGACAGGAAGAAGGAAGGGAGAGAATTCAGGACTGAAAACAAAATAAAATTGAATTTTAATTTAATTTAATTTAGAAAATCTTAGCAAAAATTGAACATCTTCAAAACAATGGCAAGCACAAGATTCAGAAATCCAATTATACAACAGGAATTACTGGAGTAAAATCAAGAAAGCAAAATCAGAAGAGTTCATTCCATTCAAACAATTAATCTGGAAGACAGGGTTTGAAGAAGGAAAGAAGGAAAAAAGGAAGGAACAAAGGAATAAAGGAAAGGAGGGAGGGAGAAAGGAAAGAATCAATTTGTTTAACTGCCTAGTATGTGCCAGACACAGTGCTAGGCGCACTACAAATATTATCTCCTTTGATCCTGACAACAACCCTTGGAGGTAGGTTCTGTTGATATCACCATTTTACACTTGAGGAAACTGAAGCAGCAAGAAAGCCTTGTTTAATGTCACACAATAAGTATTTGAGGCCAAATTTGAATTCAAAACCAGTTGATAGGAGGCCCAGCACTCTATCCAGAGCTCCACAAAAATAACCAAGACAGAACAAAAAGCTTAGACATCGTATTTCAGAAAAATCATAAAAGAAAATTGCCTACAACTACTGGAATCAGAGGAGAATGTATAAAATTACTGAATTCAAAGGATTCCACAACAAGGGAACCCCAGAAATATAGTATCCAAGCTATAAAATTCTAAACTAAAAAAAAAGAAAATATTATACATGGTTCATAGAGATAGAAAACATTGCAAATAACTCCTAGCAGAATCACAGCATCACTCATCAGCAACAAATAAGAAAGGAAAAAATTAAAATACTAAATACATATCCCAAAGCAAAGTACCTAATACACAAAGATAGTATCTTTCAAAGCTGAGAATAATACTACAGGAGAAAAAATACCTTAGATAGGATTGACTTTTCCATTTATTCCTTTTGAGAAAAAAAAACAGATGAGCAATCTTTGAAATTCAAAAATAGCAGACAAAAAAACTAAAGAAAGGTAAACAAGTGTGAATAATTTTTAAAAGTTGGATAATGATCTAGTGCTTGCAAGCAGAGAAGAGATCAGAAAACGATTGTTTTTTTAGCGTCTCACATATTTAAGAGTCATTGAAGATACAAAAAGAGAAAAGTTCTGGCTTCAGTGTTTTAAAAAATTGTCCAGATCGGAAAGAAGGAAAGGATATTATATTTCTTAACTTTGGGATGCCATGGGTGAAGAAAATTTCAAACAGAGAGCTGAGGTAGGGAGAAAAGGGAATTTAAGTAACCAAACTGTGATTTAGGGCAGATAAGAAAACATAGTTTAACTCCTAAAATCTATATTGTAGTAGTCTAAGAAAGTATAATGAGCAGGGACTAGACTGGGATGGGGAAGATAAAGAGGGGAGGGAGTCAGAAGGTGGAATGAAGACGCTGATAGCCTCTAATAAAACAATTATTGAAGATTTGAGAAAGAAGAGCAGGAGGAAAACAGCAAGAACAAGAAGAATGAAGAGCAGGAGGAGGGGAAAGGGGGGAAGGAGAAGAAGGAGAAGGAGGACAAGATTCTGTGACATCTGAGTTAGATTGGAAGAGGAGGAGAAATAGACAAGATTGAGGATCAAAGTGTTTCAAACAATACAAATTGCAGGAGCCTTGTGCTGATTTCTTTCTAGAAGAACAGTAACACAGTACCAGAATGTAAATAAATGCATGGTAAAAAAAAAAAAAAAAAAAAAAAAAAAGCAAACTTAACAATAAACATGCCCATAAAATAGACGTTCTCAAAATGTATTAAAAATAACGAACAATTTTTTGTACACAAGAAATAAATACACATAATATAAAGATCATATACAAAGACTAACAATGGGTTAGAATGTAATTCATTATGTCATAGTGAAATCCAAAATATCAAAAATGGCAGTTGTGATCATAGACCAAAAAACCTCTAAAAAACAAAAAAAGGCAGTATCATCAGAGCTCTACAGGAAAATCTCGTACCATGAATAATCAATATTAACTATGTGTATCAAATGACAAAACATTTATGTACTTTCAAAAGAAGATGATTTTTTCAAAACTAGATCTTAAGGCAACTTATTTATTATGTTATTGTTATAAGTAACTTGACTGCTTCTTTCATACAAATAAGTCTAATAAAAATATAGTAGGATCATAGATTTAGAGTTGAAAGCTATCTTTGAAAGAGTAGTTTAATTCCCTAATTTTAGTTATGATAATGCCAATACCCAAATAAGTTAAATGATCTATGTAAATTCATACAAGTAGTAAGTAACAAGGTTGAAATTGGCAGCTAGGTCCTCTGAATTCAAAGCCTACTAGCATTAATAAATAAGAAATAAATTAAAATATGAATATAATATTAGAAAAATGAGATATGATTGATTTTAGATGGTTACAGAAAAGGAATCTTAAGGAGTGTTCCTATTTTTGGTGTGCCATGGCACCTTTGAAAAATTTGCATACAAATGAGTACATAAAGAACTTCTACAGAAATACAGAATATATACTAAATACTAGCAAATATGCTTTACTAAATATTAAATATATATACTTTACCAACCATATGATAATACAAATAGAAATTAACAAGGAAAATATGAACAAAACACACAGATTTAAGTGGAGACTAAATGATACATTAAGTTATGACTGGGTCAAAGAAAAATTATAGAAAAATAATTATGTAGAGGAAAACTAATAGATAATATGACATTTATGAGATTTTTTAAAGGAAAATCATTATTTTTGAATTGAAAAAATTCAACACATTAATGAAAAAAGAATAATGAGTTGAGCATATAACTTTTAAAATCTAGGGGGGAAAGTTAATAATTCCAATAAACAGAGGAAGTGTTCCATGGTAGACGTAGAACTGACCTTGGAACTAGAAAGACCTGAATTTAAGCTCTCTTACACACAGCCTTTGTGCAACACTGGACAAATCATTTAATCTATCAGTGCTCTAATCAACTCTCTAAGAATATAGGTTGTAGAGAAGATGTAAACCCAAACAGAGGAAGTTTCTTATGCCAATGAAATTATAAATCCAGTCCCTATCACTAGTCTAGCACATACAAACATAAGTATGCATTTTGAAATAAAGATATTTTGAAAACTGAAAAGAAAGACTATTTAGCAAACTAAATCCATGTTATCTTGTATAATCACTTAATTTCTTTGGACCTCAATTGCCTTATATATAAAACTAGAGGGTTCAACTAGACAACCTCAAAGAATCATTCTAGCCCTAAATCTATGATGCTATAATGTTGCTGTTTGAGTTGTTTAAATCTGAAAGACGCAATCCTAAGATTTTTTTAAAAACCACCAAAATGTATAAAATTATAGATAATTGAATGAAAGAAAAAGTTTGAGGAAAACTAAAATCAATTTTAAAATGAGGATAAATTCAAAAGAAAAAGAAATCAAGAAAATTATCAGAACCTGCTGTATATATTTAGACAAACAAAACTGAAAACAAATGAATTGCATGAATATTTGCAAAAATATGAAACATTCAAATTGGCAAAGCTGGTAGTAAAGAATTTATATAGCCCAATCACAGAGAAAGAAATCAAGAAGAATAAATAAATAAATAAAATCCCAAATTGAAAAATACTTGATAATATGAATTTTCAAGGAAATTCTACCAAATGTTTAAGTGATAAATAAGTGCTCAATTAAACAAACTATTCTCAAAAACAGAGAAAGAAGACAACTTATGAAATTCCTGATGTTAAATAAAAGTGATCCCTGTATACAAACCAATGACAAAGCAGAGGAAGAAAATTATAAATATGCATCATTAATGGGTATTAATTCAAAATCTGATTAAAGTATTGATTCAAGAAATGACTAAAATTTTTTCTTGAATTAACAAAAAGAATACATTAACATAAGCTAGGAATTTAACGATTATTGAACATCATGAAAACTGAAAACATAATCATTAATAACTAAATTATTAAAATTAGATGGATAATATTCATTATTCCTTTATATGAAAGACACTTAAAAAGCATCAGAATATATACTTTTGCTTGATATAATTTAAAAAACTAAGTCATAAATTCAACATTACTTCTCTGTGCTTCCTTACTGATTTCCTTCTCTTCTGTGTACTTTTTTTAAAAAGTTTTATTGACTGTGGTTTTTTCTTCTTTTTTTTTTGGCATTACTATTTCTGGATCTTCTCCCTCCACCACCAAATTTCCCTTCCCCAATTACAAAAAAAAAAAAAAAGGAAAAAATGTCTTGTAAAAAAATAAGCATAGCCACACAAAACAAAATCACTAAGTAGTCATGTTGAAAAATGTAGGTCTCTTTATACACCTTGAGTCCATCATCTTTGTGTACTATGTACGTACTATGCTCCACCATTGCCCTCTCAAATCATAGTTGATTATTGCTATGATCAGAGTTCTAAATCTTTCAAGTTATTTTTTTTTTACTATGTTGTTGCTGTTGCATAAAATGTTTTGCTGCTTCTGTTCACTTGATTCTTGTTCAGTTCATCAAAATCATCCCAGGATTCTCTGAAGACATCTTTCATTACTTCATATGAAGTAATATGCAACTCGCATGCAATAATATTCTTTTATAAATATATACTACGATTTGCTTAGACGTTCCTCAACTGATGAGAATCCACTTAGCTTCCAGTTTTTTGCTTTCCTTTTTTTTTTTAATATTCCTTCAATAACTACTCTCTCAAGGTAAAGTTTGTTTTTCTTTTAACCATTCACTCTCTGGTATTATCTTTCCTCTTAACTTTTTCTTCTCCTTCCTACTTCCATATTGGATTTGATACACTTCTGTATGAAACTGTGTCTGTGTGTGTGTCCAGTTTCAATGACAATGAGATTCATTTGATACCAATTTGTCCTACTCCTTCCTTCGAGTCTATATAATCTTCGAGCATTCCAATTTCGAGAAATAGTAAGTTCTACACTTTTTCTTCCTTTTAAATTATTACCTTTTGCTTTCCTTTTGCTTTTCTGCTTAAAAATATCTAAAAGGAATTGATCCACATCAAGTCCTGTCTTCATTTAATATCCAAAATGAAGACATTAAGATTCTGAAATGATACTTGTTTCTTCCCTTTCCACCATTAGAATGTTAGTTCTTCACCACGATATTGCACCTTCCAATTGTACAAAGAAGTTACTTTTCTAGGTTTCTCTTGACTCAAGTTCAAAGTTCCTATCTAGCTCTTGTCTTTTAATCAGGAATACTTGAAAGGTCTCTTCCAGTAAAGCTCCATTTTTTTCCTTGTATACTCAGCATTATACGATGTTATTCTTGATTGTAAACCTACTCCTTTAGCCTTCTGGAATTTTTTTTTTTTATTGCAAGTCTTCATCTTGTGTATGGTAGAAGTTGCAAGGTTTTTCCTATCCTAATTGTGATTGTTTGGTACTTGAACACTTTCTGGGTGCTTGTACTATTTTTCCTTTGAGCAAGAAACTCTGAATTTTTACTTTCTGGGACTTCCCCTTTGGGCTTTATTTCAGGAAGTGATTGGTGAATGCTTCCTATTTTCATATTGCCCTCTAGCTGAAATAGATCTGGCAGTTTTTATTTAGAATTTCTTGAAATAGAATGCCTAGCTTTTTTTTTTAATCAAGATTTTCAAACACTCTGATTGTTCCAAAATTATCTCTCCTTGTCCCCTTTCCTAGAACAGTTATTTTTGATAGAAAATATCACACATTTTCTTCTATTTTTTTAATCTTTTGCTTTTGTGCTATTTCTTACTGCATCATGGATTCATTGATTTCTGTTTGGTCCATTAAAGTTTCTTAGGGAGTTTGTTACTTGGGTAATGTTTGCCACTTTCTCTTTTAATCTATATTTTCCTTACAATTCTTTCACCTAGAGGCTTTACTTCATTTATTAATTCATGCTTCATGAATTCTAAGTAACTATGTAGTCTTTAAATCACTTTGTCTTCTAGATATACATTTCCTTCTGGAAAATTTATTTTTTATTTTTTCTCTGCTTAAAGTTGTTGTACAGTTTCTCTCATCTTCTAGGTTGATTTTTTGATATCTTCGGTTCAATAATAATCTTTATGGTGCTTGATGCCTTCTTCTATTTATTCATCTCTCCATATTTAGTTCTTGAATTGGGACTTTGTGCTAGGGCCAGGCTATGCCTTTTGCCAGAATCTTCATTGAGGTAATAGGTCCTGCTTGGTTTCAACATGGGTCATCTGGATCCTTACACCTTCCAGAATTTGTCCACAATAAGAGCACTTGTTCTTTCACATTCAGAGTGTTGAATATTCAGAGTCTTCTACATCTTCTCAAAAGAGTATGCTATGTATCTCAGAACCCCTGGTCTTGGGGTGCCTTGTTGCTGATAGGACACTAGGTGCTGCTACCCTCAGTCACTTCCAAGGTCCATGATGTGAGTTTTTTACCTCCCTGGGTCTTTATTATAGGAGTCCTCCAATATTTTTGCCTCTAGATATGGAAGTATGCAAATGATAGGTATATCCATCTTTGTCTTGTCACAGTGAAAGACTTCTGTCTTGTTTACCTGTGTTGGCACTGCTTTTTTTGATGTGTCCTTTCTCTGACTTCCTGGGGATTCCTGGCTGCTTTTTTGGTGCAGTTCTAGGATGAAAGAATTCACTTACTCTTGCTTTTTGTGGGATTCTGTAGTAGTAATCTAAATGGAAAGAGCTTTCTCATTAATTAATAATTAATTAATCATTAATAATTAATGCGATCTGCTTAAATCACCTGGAAGCCTAAGTCACATGTGGTAGGAGGAGCTTGCTGAAGACGCAGAACAGGAAGGGTGGAGTGAAATTGGGAGGAAGTGAGTGAGTGGGGTCAGGTCAGAGAGGACAGAATGCAGGCCAACTGATACAGTGTGACAGTTGATAGTAAGAAGGCCCTGGCTGAGGGAGGGGAGGTTTGAGAATGACTTTGCCCCCTGCTGTGATCACAGTTATTAACTTCTTTGTCACCATGACAGTTCTGGGATTTGGCTTTCTAGGATTCAAAAAAATGCTTTTCTTCTGCCTTCTCTATGGAGAGTCTTTTATAGCTGGTGATGGAGAACTATGTTTCCATATTCAGAGTCACTACCAGTGCTGTGATTATTGCCTGGGCGATACAGATTCCTTTATCAGTATTTAGTCTGGTGTTATTTTTAAGGTTTTTTTCTAGAGTAGGTGTGTAGAAACTGAGCTACCTATCTCCAGTCAGACAACCATTTTGGAAGTTTTCTGAGAGTAAAGTTTGAAAGAACATGGAAAATAATAGAGATGCCACAAGCCTCAAGAAATATAAGATAATAGCTCATGGAGACAGTAGAAACCAGAGGAGGTTAAATATGTGGACGTGCTTGTAGACAACAAGGAAAAAACAAGGAGGTAAGAAGAAATTAAAGATTAGCTAGAGAGAAAAATTATACTGGTGATCAAATAACACTGGAAGATGAAGAATACTGAATGGGAGAAGATCAAGGGTGAATGTAAAGGAGCTGACTCTGATGAAAAAACTGTCTCTTCAAGTATGAAGTAATGTAGGAAAGGTGAGGAAGAATGTCAGTGGGTTGTGAGATGCAGAGAGGTTGTCAGATGTGGTGCAAGAGAGAAGCTAGAATTTTCAGCATATAGCTTTGTTTTTCCAGTAAAGTATATGTTGAAAGCCTCTTCTGAGAGAGTGGGATGGGTGTAATTAGAAAACTGAGGGGGGAAAAAATAACATTTAGAAGAGCTGTTGTGGAGAGTAGAACAGAGAATCAATTAGGGAGAAGTCAAAGAATTTGGGCAGATATGTGGCACAGTAGATAAAGCCTGGAGTCAGGAAGATCTGAGTTTCAATCTTCTTCAGACACTTACTAGCTGTGACCATGGGCAAGTCACTTAATCCTGGTAGGCTCAGTTTTCTCATCTGTAAAATGAATTAGAGAAGGAAATAATGGCAAGGCCACTCCAGTATCTTTGCCATGAAAACCCCAAATTAGGGTCATAAAGAGTTAGATACAACTGAACGACAAGAAAGAGCATTGACTTATTGCAGTAAGTGCCCAGCTGTGAATAGATAACATTAATTTGTACTAGGATGAGTCATTATTTAGCAGCATTCTCTGGTTCTATTCAGCAGCAGATGAATAGGTCCAGAGAAGGCAGATATTGGGGCTAATCTAATTTTGGTGTTTGGGGAGATGTGAGTGTTATTAGGACAAGCAAACAAGGGATTCAAGAAAAGAGGTTAATCAAGAACTGCAGAAATTTAGTTAAAAAGATGAGAAAGATGGTGTGATAGCTACTGTGGATGAGAGGATTTAGTGAGAGCAAGTATATTGCAGCAGAAGACAAACCAGTAAGTAGGAAAAAGATGAAAATTATAGAGGAGGGAATAATGAAGAAAATTTTCTAGAGATGATGAGATAGAATTGAATTAAAGATACTTGGAGAGGAAAACTGACCCTGGCATGGGGAAGAGTCCCTACTTCATCAAGAACTCAGAGAAACCATATCCTCTTTTCTCACTGTCTTCTTACCCAAGCATTTAAATGAAACTCATCTCTCCAAAGTTACCAATTATCTAATCGCCAAATTGAGTGGCCTTCTCTTAATCTTCAACCTTCTTGACCTCTCTATATAATTTATATTGTTGTCCATGCTCGCCTCCCTGTACTCGGCTCACCAACTTTTACGACACTGATCTCTCTTTGTTCTCCCGTCTTTTTGACTCTTCCTGATCGACTACTTTGCCATATCTTCATCCGTATCATGCCACTTAACTATGGGTGTACTCAAAGACTCTTTTTTACACTGTGTTCTCTAATCACTCACTAGATGATCTCATTCTCTTCCATTGATTAAATTATCATTTTAGCATATGAGTTCTATAGCTATATAATCAAACATAAGTCTCTCTTCTCACCACTGACTGCCTATTAGACATTTTGAACTGACTATTCCATAGACATCCTAAATTCAACATGTCCAAAACAGAACTTCCTTTCTTTACCACCTGCCCACACACATTTATTTACTTTTCTTCTGAACTTCCCCATTACTCTCAATGTCACCACAATCTTCCAGTCATGGAAGTTCACAAATTTGGTTTCATCCTTTACTCATCTTTCACTTACCCTACATATTCAATCTACCAAATCTTGTTTCTATCTCCACATCTTTCTCTTGTCTATTTCTTTCCATTTATATAGTCAGTATATCGGTCAGCTCCTTATCACTGCTTTCCTGTAGCATTGCATAATAATAATAGTCTCCTAACTAGCCTTTCTACTTCCAGTCTCTCCACTCTAAACATCCGTCCTCCATACAGTTACTGAAGTGGTTTTCCTAAAGTGCAATTTTGATAATTCACACACTTAGTCAATAGATCCCAGTGTCTTTCTATCATTGTTGTTTTCCTTTGTCCTTCATTTTTGAAGAACAACAATGACATCACAGAGTAATGTCTCACTTGCTCATGAATTAGATGTACATGAATCAGAATTGTACAAAGTTGTCAGTCATACTCTCTCTTCCAGAATCAACAAAGTTCAGTAGAAAGACAAAAGTTAGGATGATTGTTGATGGCCTGGGACGCAGTGCATGACCCTGATATCTTTAATGTCTGACCAAGGTCTAAGCACTCCACAGCCCCTGCTTCAAGTCACCTTCATGGCAGCTGTAACAAGTTATTCTCATCTGCCCATTCCACTGAGGGAAGTCTACACATGCTTTGGGTAGATATCCCTCTAATTCACCAATGGGATTTGAAGCCTATTGGTTACCCTTAATGTAGTTTAGTCCATTTTCCAAGATTGTTTTACCTAGCTGTGGTTGCTGTACATGCCACAGTTTCTTGGAGCCACATGTGAGAGTTGAGTGACCAGTAGGTGACCAGTGATCCAAATATAAACTCCTCTGGCACTTAAAGCTTTTGATAACCCAACCTCTTCCTATCTCTCCACTCTTCTTATACAATCTTTCTAGTCTGTTTATTGTTCCTCACACAGCATTACATGCCTAGCACTGACTGTCCCCTGTGACTGGAATACCCTTCCATCTCACTTCTTTATCTTAGACTTCCTGAATTCTTTCAGGACTTAGCTCACATGCCACCTTATGCAAGAGACCTTCCTCATTCCCCACAGATGCTATTGCCTTTCCCTCAAAGCTTAACTAGTTTCTACTTTGTGTGTGTGTGTGTGTGTGTGTGTACACACATACATATACATATATATGTATATAGAGAGTTATACTTCTTCCATTTAAATGTAAGCTCCTTGAGGTCAGGGACTTCATTTTTTCTTTCTATTTCTACCATTTATCAGAGGGTTTGGCTTACAGAAAGGAAAAACCCTCTGTTAAATTCTTCCTTGTTGACTAAATAATTGATTAAGTCTCCATGATTCTATGAACCTGAAAACAATTCTATAGGGCATTATTGCTTGTATTATGCCCATTTTACAAACAAGGAAATTGAGTGGTAAATTAACGATTATACTATTTTCATGAAGAAGAGCAGTGTTCTGACTGTACTTAAAGGGATTCTTCCCTTACACACACAGTCCTAACCATTCAGATATGGTTCTATTCTAGATCTTCAAGTAGAGCTAGGAAGGACGCAGGCAAACAGGCTGCTGGCTAGCATGAGTGAAAGTGTTTGTGATTTTGTTTAAGAGAGCCTGCTTGCGATTTGTTTAATGGAACTGGTTTATGGGAAGCCTAGCACGAGGAAGGCTTGGGGATGATGCTGTCCTCTGCATTGTTATCATGTATATAGATTTTTGTTACTATGATGGATTTGGCTTTCTGATGTTTGAATAAATGTTTTGGATCTATCTTCCATGTGGAGAGTCTGTTGTATTTCTCAATTCAGAAATGTGCATGGATATTCATGGCCACATAGGTGCTGTGAATATCACATTGGTGCTACATTGAGGTATCTCAAATCATACTGGGAAGTTTTTCCATATTCTTTAATTAACATTTTCTTAAATTTTAATAATTTAGAGTTTAGCATATAAAATTGCCAAGCGACAGAGAACAGGGAAATGGCCATCATACTGTTATGTTTTACAAAGAAGGAAACTGACATGTGACAAGCTCAATATGCCTGTGACATATCAAAGGTTACATAAGCTAGAAAGAAGCAGAAATAAGCCTTGAATCCAGGTCTTCTGAAAACAAAGCCAGTTTTTTTACACTATATTGTTTTTTCATTACACTATATTGTCTCTCAGCATACATAACATAGGACATTACTTGTGAAAGCAATATTTTTATTTCAACCACAAAACATATTCCAAAGCAAATGAAGAATACAATCATTTGATTTCTCCTTTTGTAAGAAGTATGACATTCCTTTGCTCTGCTCTGTATGTCCATAAAGGACTCCTCCCATGAAACAATTATAAAATAAAACAGAACAACATGAAGCCCACAACACTCCTGAGTACAACACAAACCAGATTAATACATACTTAACAAAATAAATATGAGTATCACAAAACATAGATAGTGTTCCTATGTGGTTTCCTAAGTCAGTATGTGTGCACAGGGATCCTTATGGTGGCCCCCATGTCTATTTGAGTTTAACGCTACTAAAAGAGGGCATGTGAAAACAAGACAGAAAATTCCCCTTATGCATAGGACCATGTTGAGATTGAATTGGAGTTGAGAAGGGAATTGTTTTATACCTCTGCACACTTTTCTATTACTGATTTTTATTTTCTATCAGAAACACCTTCACCATATGAAATTTGAGACATTTTTATAATGAAAATTAGGACATGGGAGGAGATTTAGGCTCAACAGGTATTAAAATGTATAAGGTATCAAAACATAACTAGCTGGGAAGGAGAGAAGGATTAAATCCTGCACTGGAAAAGGAAGAAAATACTCATGGTGGGCCTACACTAGATTTTGAGACCTTTAATGATAGGAAAAGTATCCTTTTTCATCATTTTCTCTCCAGGGCCTAGCAGAGTAACCTGCAAGTAGTAGGTACTTAATGTCTGTTGAATATGAGTCAAACTGGTGAAAGTCATGAGTATTTGCTTTTGAAATGTCAAGAAAAGTATGTTGTGTTACCTTAATATAGGTTATACAAATATGCACAGACATTCTTTGCCCCAATCTGCATACAACTCACCTAACTCAGCAGTTGTGTCTGTCAGAGATGATGAATTCTCTGGCTGTTCTCAGCCTTTTTGTGACCCAGTCTTAAATGACTTTGTGTTTTTGTTTGGCACTTTATAACCTGAGCCATTCCAGATTTTCCAGAATGTTTACATCTTTACCTTCCATGAACTCCACAATCCCACATGCAGTTTCTCAAACAACACGCCATCTCCCATCTGTTTCTATGACCTGACTGTATCACCTGCCTGGAATGTTTGTTTTTCCTCACATCAACCTCTTAGCTTCCCTGGGTTCCTTTAAGACTCAATTCAAATCACACTTCTTCAAAAGGTCCTTCCTGGTCCTCCGCCACCACCACCCTAATCCCCACATACTAATACTTTTCCATTTTCCATTACTTTCATCTACTCTGTCTATAGCTTCTATGTACCTAAATATCTATAGGCCATATTCCCTCCCTCCTAGAACATATACTTCTTAGGGATAGGAATGGTTGTTTGTCCTTTCTTTATATTCAAAATTTATAATGGGGTCTAGCACAAACTAAAAAGACACAAAGGCATGCTGACCTCCTGACTGGCAGATAAGGGAAACCCAGAGTGGTCCCTTGGCCCTTTTCCTTAACGCAGGATGGCAGTAGGAGTGCAAGGTACTATGTCAATTAGAAAAAGAGGCAGCCTCTGGCTTAGCCTCTTTTTTTTCAGTTTCCATATGGCATTATGTAATGTAAGGCTTCCAGTGAGAGGGACTTAAAAATGGGACTTTTAGATGAGACCATCATGGCAACTTCCCCTACATGGCTTCACCTACTCCTGAAACTGTGGCTGCTTTTTCTAATTTTGTGTTTGTTCTTTCACCAGTTTATGTACATTGTGAATGAGAATCTATTTGGAGATGAAAGTGCTCAGGCTGAGAGGTGACCTTGTGAGAAGGAGAGGTCCAGAGGCCCTGAGTCCTTTTGAATGGAGCTGAATAACCTGTAAGAGGAAGAGTCCCCAGCAACTCTTGAAGAACACAAACATTAGCATGGACAGTAAAGGGAGTCTGACCATTTGACCAAAAGACATGGAATGAGAGTTGTTTAGATAGAGCAGCTGAGACAAAATGTAAAATATTTAATAAACAATCCCACAAATTCTTTTAAGACAGTTTTAAATATAAACCAACAGGATGGATAAGAGTGGCTAGTTTTACTGCCTTTTAAATTTGTCTTACTATCAACGTCCCCTTGTTGTTAGGAGCAGGCCTGATTCAGGCTGGAACCTGTTAGTTGAGATTCACTGTTAGGATTAGCGATATCGTAGAAAAGAGATTCAACAAAGATACTCCTGCCTTAGCTTAAATTGATAGATACAACCTCATCTCTGTATGGAAATGGCTTGTCAGTAGGGTATTCTGTGGTGTCTCACTGTCTGAAGAAACCCACCATGTTGGAAGGACTCTGACTTTATGAAAAGATTTTTATTCTCTCTAATGACAGGGATGACACATCAATATGGCCAGAGGCTATCAGGAAGTTTCTAAAAGGGAAGCTTGAGCTTTGGCTTCTAGGCAAATCAAATCCCAAGGATATCTTTACCACTTTTCAAAGAATAATTAATTTATACTGCAAAGCAAGAGAGGAAACCCTGGTAGGTAATGGTCCTAATACATTCGGGGTTTTGTCTTTTGTGTTTTACCACTTATTTTGTGTAAAGGAAACATATAGCTGTTTCATACTTGATTCCTATTGTAGGTTGAGTATCATTCTACTCCTTCCTTTTGGAGAAACTTTGCACATGAACCTAAATTCGAACTATAAGTAAATCATCCATGGAGCAACAAAATGGAAGTTTAAGTAGCCAAGCATGTCAGAAAAAGAAGCCTTGACCCCCTCTCAGAGGCTAGACTCCCAATGAGCAATATTCAGTCGATCCTCAAGCTTTGGTCCATAACAGAATGAACACCAAGGAAGAAAAAGCTGATCCTTGGCTAGAGAAGTGGTTTCTCCAGATTAGGGCACAACCAACATCAATAAATATCTAAGTTTTTACAACCATATTTGTAATACTAGCAAACCTATAACACATGAGCTAGGTAGAAATGCCCACCACAACTAAACCCTTTTAACAGTGATATGTATATTAGAAGACATATCTTTGTATAATATATGGGGACAGGCTTTTCTTTGAGTTTGGTAAGCTTTATGTTAATAAGGAGAATGAAATATACCTATCTTACCAGAAGGGAAGAGAAGTTGTTTGAAATAAAGTTCATGATCTCAGCCTACTGACACCAAAACCCCAAATAAACTCTAAATTATTATCATTGATAATAGCAATACAACACATTTTAACCAAACTAGTTTAGATGTATACAAAAAATAATAGTATGCCTAAGTCATCCACTTTCAACAACTCTTTGGGTATCCAAGAGAGATGTCATCTGAGCGCAATAGGATGTCTTAGATCCTTTAAGTTTTAACAGCTTAAAACATCACTAAGACTTTTAAGTCAGTGTATTTAAGTAACATCTATTAAAATGAAACCACAGTAAAAATGTACACCATAATCCTCTACTAGCATTAATTCTCCTTTACAAAGTTTGATTTCATATTTCATAAGACCTTGATATTTTCAGTGTGAATATTCCTTCCAACAAAGAAGATGGCATGCCCTCCCTATCTTAATGGAGTTTCATTAGTTTCTAAAGTGCTACAAGAGTTCTTTTGGCAATAAGTAATATTTGGAATTACTGCTTTGAGACTCATTGCTTTTCAAGTCATGGAAATATGGGATATGTATGAGCCTCTTTTTTCTCTCAATCATCTAGACTATGTATAAAGTAGAACTGTTTCTACTAGGTTCCCCCAATTGACCAAAAATAGCTCATAGACTGACACAGAGAGTATGATGTGAGTGCAGTAGTCACTTTCAGATTTTGGTCTGAATAGTAAGAGTACCTGAAATTATAGCATGGTCTGAATAGTAAGAGTACCTAAAATTATAGCATTTTGAGCCCTCAAAGAAGGCAGATGATTGAAATTAATATAATGAAAATATATATTAAATTTAAAGAAAACGGAATCAAGCGACGGTCTTCCTATGAACGAATTCTTTGTTAACACTCACCTTCCCCAATAGCTCTGCTCCATATTCCTGCTGCTCCCCGTTATGTGACTGACTGGGACACGGAGGGAGATTGGGGCTGAAGGCCATAAGGTCGTTCTTGGTTGTTCCTTCTCCAGAGTAAACCTTTTGCCGCCGCTGCTGAGAGTACGACCAGCTCCCAGCGTCGTTCGAACACACCAGCTTAGGCTTGCCAGGCCCATACTCGCCCCGCCGGGGCGCGGAGCACCGCAGCGCCACGTAGAGCAACAGACTCAGCACCAACAAACTGGAAACCGAGCAGATAGCTATAATCAGGTACACATTTACATCCACCAGCGCTGCCTCCTTCCTAATTCCTGTCTCGGCCACAGCTCCAGCAACCTCAGACAAAGCTTTAAGTGCCTGCCCGCTCTCCAATAGTGAGACGCTCACCGTGGCAGTGGCAGACAGAGCAGGCTCCCCGTGGTCCTTTACTAGTACTAGCAACCTTTTCAGAGGCCCATCCGACTCCTCCAGAACTCGCGTCGTGCGGATCTCACCGGTGTACAGACCCACTCGGAAAGGGCTTCTCCCCACACCCACCTCCGGAAGCAACTCATAAGACAGCCACGCATTGTAGCCTGAATCCGCATCCACAGCCCTGATCTTCGTCACTACGTGGCCCGGAGCCACTGACTGTGACACTAGCTTGGTCTCTGGGCCCCGGTTTGCCCCAGAACGGTCAAGAGGAGGTAACACCTCTGGTGCATTGTCATTCTCATCTAGCACGAACACCTGCAAGCTCACGTTGCTACCCAGAGGAGGGAAGCCCGCATCCCGGGCGCTCACCTGGAACTGCAGCAACTCTAGCTCCTCGTGGTCCAGGGGTTGCAAGGCGTACACTTTCCCGCTCTCTGAGTGCACAGACACGTAGCTCGACAGCGGACGCTCCCCTACCCGACGTTCTACAAGAGAGTAAGACACTAGCGCGTTCTCTAGGGCATCCGGATCCGACGCGGACACCGTGAAGATATGACAACCGGGAGGGTTATTTTCCTTCACGAACACAGTATACATAGGCTGCTCAAAGGTAGGCGCGTTGTCGTTTACGTCTCCAATGCCCACAGACACGCTGGCCGTGGCCCACAGTGCTGGCGTCCCTCCGTCCCTCGCAATCACCACTAGCTCGTAGGCCGGCACGCGCTCGCGATCCACGGGGCCCTCCAATATCAAGGAATAGTAATTCCTGAAGGTGGATACCAGCATGAAGGGCCCGGGGGGTGACAGAGAGCAAGTCACATGCCCATTGGCGCCTGAGTCACGGTCCGATACGCTAATGAGGGCGATGACTGTGCCTGGTGGGGAGTCCTCTTGAACTGGCAGTGAAAGCGACGTCACAGACACTTCAGGAGAGTTATCGTTGGTGTCCAGAATTTCCACTAGAACTGTGCAATGACCAGCCATTGGAAGGTTCCCTTTGTCAATCGCCTCGACTCGAATTTCATACATATTTTTCTTTTCAAAATCCAATTCTCCTTTTACTCTAATTTCTCCTGTATCTGAACCTATGTGAAAAGTGCGTCGCACTTCAGAAGGTACTGGGCTACGGAATGAGTATGAAATTTGTCCATTAGTTCCATCATCAGCGTCAGAGGCATTGAGTTGGATCACCAATGTACCGTTTGAAGCGTTCTCTAACATTCTCACTTTATAAACGGACTGGTCAAATTGCGGGGCATTATCATTCACATCCAGCACTTGGATCAGCAGTTCAACGCTGCCAGTGAGCTCTGGCTTGCCCCCATCAGTGGCAGTCAGTAATAAATGATGTTGTTGAGTTTCCTCCCTGTCCAAAGATTTCCTTAGAGTAAGTGACAATGAAGTCATTTGGTCACTGTCGCTTTGTACTTCCAGAGAGAAATATTCACTGGGGCTGAGCCTGTAGGTCAAGGCCGAGTTCTCTCCTACATCTGCATCAGATGCGCCATCTAGAGGAAAACGAGCGTCTGATGTTCTCGATTCAGCAATATTTATTTCTTTCTTGTTTTCTGGGAACATCGGCGGATTATCATTAATATCCTTGACCTCCACCTCCACGTGGAAAACCTGCAGCGGTTTCTCCACAATCACCTCCAGGTGGATGCTACAAACTGGGTTGCGGCCGCACAGATCCTCCCGGTCGATCCGCGAATTCACAAACAAAATGCCATTCTGCACGTTGACCTCCAGGTAGTCCCTGCGGCCCTTGGACACCACCCGAAACAGCCTCGACACCAGCTCCCCGACCTCCAGGCCCAGGTCCTGCGCGATGCGACCCACGAACGTACCGTGTTTCGCTTCCTCCAGCACCGAGTAATGGACCTGGCCGCTCCCCACCTCCCAGGATGTGAAAAGCAGAAGAGAAAACAGCAGACGCTGGGCTTTCTGCGGACCCCCCATTACACACGTAAGATTATCAGTATTTGAATTGGCTCTTCAGGGAAGCAAAAGGATAAATTCTTTGTTGCAAACTGTTTGGATCGCACCAGTAGTGTGGCCTCTGTCTGATTCCAGGAAAGATTTACAAGAATCGCTCCGTGACCAGTCGGATTCTGGGAGAAGCTGCCGTTGTCTTTCTTCACCAAACCTTTTTAGTGAAGAGCGACACCATGTGCATGAATGTGTAATTAAAATAGTAACGAAATCTCCAGATTCTCAATTACATGTCTGCTATGTTCACCTTTGACTTCTGACCTCTATGCCTTTGGAAGAAATGGTTTCATTTCTGGAAATGATAAATCCCCGTCTTCTTCCTCTCCATTGTTGTTTCATAGAATATTTTTGTACCAGAAACATGAAGAGCTTGATGATTCTCTGTACATTTAGTCGTGTATTTAGTGTTCTGACTGGGAAGCCCAGTGGGGCTAGCTACTCTGAACAATCGTTTCAGGAGAACTGAATTCATCCTGTCTAACTGTGTTCCAGTCACACGTATAGTATTTGGAGGAGTGTCCCTTTCATATTTCCTTAGGTCTTGTCAATAAATAGCATTTCTTCTGGTCATATTGAAGAGAATGTACTCTCAGATAAAGAAGAATTTCTTGGTAAGTGATCCTTCGAATTTTCTTTATTTAAAATTGTGATCGAATTTTTCCTGGGATTATAATCTTTCCCACACTGCTTTTGTTATCTATGCATAAAATTTATTTTTATAAAAATTCTAAAATTATAAAGAGTGTGACCACTTTGGTATCTACACTAAGACGTGATGGACATTGAGTGATCACAGACAACTTACAAAGTCTTTGAGCTTCAATTTTCTCCTCTTTAAAATGGGAATAATAATACTTGTAGTACTTACCTCTCCAGGTTGTTGTGGGATTTGAATGAGATAATGTGAGTGAATAACTTTGTAGAACTTAAACTGCTATATAAATGTAAGTTACTAAAATCCTTCAGAATAGTTTGTTTCTTGCACTGTTCTAATCAAAGTAGTTAAGAGTTTTGGACCTATAGTCAGGAAGGTATGAGTTCAAATTCCACCTCAAACATTTACTAGCTGTGAGACCCTGGGCAAAGTCACATAATCTGTTTGCCTTAGTCTACTCATCTGTAAAATATGAATAATAATAACACCTACCTTTCAGAGTTATTGTGAGGATAAATAAGATAACATTTTAAAGTTCTTTGCAAACCTTCAAGCACTATATAAAGTTTAGCTGCTATCATCATCATTATTCTCAGTTGCTCTTCTACTTCAAGGAAACCTGTAGATATTCCAAACAGTAGAATCCAATAAATAGTACTAAGGAAGATTATATTATGGTTTTGACACTCTACTTTACAAGATTTATTCTATGTAATAGAGCAAATCAAAAGAAAAGATGATCAAGCACAATGAAAATTTTAAAAAAACCATTTATCTAATATAGTTTTCTCCTTTTTATGCAAATAAAATCTCACTGCTTATGTGTTTCCAAACTGATTCCAGTTCATTTGCTTATAATCATGATTATGAGGAAAAAGGACACACTGAATCATTTATTCTGAACATTGAATAATCTCATTCCAGAAACAATATATAATCTGGAAATTTAATCCTAATTGTGTCTTTCCTTCATGAAAATGACATCTCATGTGTCATCACATATTTTTGTAGGTGGTAAAGAACCACAGTAACACACCCATATAGAGTTGGCATTTGTTTGCTTAGGTAGCCAGATCCAATCTTATATGTAAGCATTGGAAATGCACAACTCTCCCCAGGGAAGATGGTCATTGGTAAAGCAGTAAGGAGTCTTCTATCATTTAATTTTTGTAGCTCCAGAAGATCGCTAGAAAGCAAATTTTTTACAATTTGATGAACTCATCTTCACTCTTCTAGGAACTGCCATTCTTCCTTTCCCCTAGACATACTGTTGATGGACTGCATTCATCGCAATTTTGTTTTGCGGATATTTATTAATTACATGCTATATTCAGAGAAGAATGTTAGATGCTGAAGAAGATACAAAAATAAGTAAGATGAGGTCTCTTTCTTACTACCAACATTTTTACTTTTGCACCATATTCATCTGTTCCATACTTATTTTGTACAATTAGACTTTAAATTCCTTAAAGACAAGGAATTTGTTTTGTCATCTCAGCATGAATACTAAACCAATGCCTTTGAATTACTGACAGACCAAAAAGAAGATTCCCAGGACACTGAGTAAAACCTTATTGATAAGTTATGAAAATACAAGGACAGTAGGGCAGTAGAAAGAGTATTGCATTTGGAGTCAGAGGATCTATGTTGTAAATCTAGCTTACTATCTGAGGAACCTTGGGGAAAGTCTATCAACCCTCTGTGTCACAATTACTTTATCTATAAAAATAAGTAGATTGAACTAGATGGTTGCTAAGGACGATTCTAGATCTGTCTATAATTTTAGAGAAGACCTAGTTGAAATTTGCAACATAGAACCCATTAGAACACAGATCTACCAAAACATCAAATTATCACCATTGCCTACACTGAGTACATGATAGACACTAAATTTAATTGAACTGAGAGTTAGGACTAGTATACAAAGAGCTATGGTATGAAACAGAGTGTGATAAACAAAAATGATGCAAAATCCCAAAGAAGCATTTCAAAGAGAACCATCTCTGCCTCATTCCCAAAAGAGGAAACAACTAGTAACTTCTGCAAAAGAGAAAAGTCCAGAGGCATGTATTGGCGATAATGCTTATGTCCATAAATGGAATATGCTTTCTCCTAGGAAAAAAATCCAGCCCTTCTTGAAGGAATAGTAATACTTTGAGTTTGCAATGAATAAAATCCATCTACTAATGTAGCTATACTAAAGAATCTCATTGCTTTGAGAAAATTGGTATTATTCTCCACAACCTTAACTGCTCACTGGGCATTTGCTTCAGTTGTCATACAAGATCTCATGAACAACAAAATGGAATCTGATTTACAAACTTTAGAACCTAGAGAATGTTTGATCAAACATAATTAATGAGGAGGATAAGGAGAGATGGAAAAGAAAAAGTATTATTTCTTCCTTACATCCTGCTCTTTCTTTTGTTCTTGTCCATTGAGGTCTCCTCAAAAAAGAACACTGTCACAAGTTAATGAAAGACATGGGAGGAAAGCAACCTTAGGGAGGGTCTGGTCCAATTTTAGTCCAATTTCAATGATTTCCAGGC
Organism: Bettongia penicillata ogilbyi; assembly: GCA_023548195.1. Lineage (NCBI taxonomy): Eukaryota > Metazoa > Chordata > Mammalia > Diprotodontia > Potoroidae > Bettongia > Bettongia penicillata. Next base: position 4,457,886 of record JAJHZJ010000197.1, read on the forward strand.
CCAGCAACCACACTACTGAACACCTTAGCTCTACAAGACGTTGCTGCTAGATTCATCACTAAAGTTCTGCCCCTCCCCTGACAGTTGTAAAACCTGAGAATGGATGCCTCAATAGACTACCCTACGTTCAGACAAAATATGCAGTGGGAAGTAAAAGATAAGAGAATGCTCTCCAAAGAGAATGCTATTCTAAGTCAGAAAAGAGGAAACTGAGCTCCAGAATAATAAATAATTTCATGTGTGCAGTATCTCTTTATCTCCATCAATTACAGTCAGTCTTTAGCATTGCTCAACGTCTTTTTCCAAAATGTCATTCAAAATGATGATATAAAATGAAGAAACAAGTTTGATACCTAATTTATAGCACTTTCACTCCAAATTTTTCATTAAAAAATAGAAGTAACTTGACATTTCTTCTTGACAAACACAGGGGATAGAACTATTTCTTTCATCATATTCTAATTATTTATGTTCTGTATTTTATAGTACTGTTTACAATCCCCAGAATAGGTTAATATACAGCTTTTGACTTACTCTTTACTTGTGATATCTTTCAAATAGTCAAGTCATCTCTGAAACTCAGCTTTCTGGAGTTCAGACAACTTTCAAGATATGGCCAGAGTATTCAGTAAGAAATGATGATTCCTATCTCCCTGGTCTGAAATGATCACAGCAATCTTTAGTGCGTTGAATCAGAATAGCATAGCTGGATTTTCCTCTAGCATTGGGTATCAGATATATCAGTTCTTCAAATTCCTCACCTTTACCACTCCCACCACAAAAGCATCAGCTACTGAAAATTCTCATTAATTTCTTAAAACAAAATCTCAAATGTCAGCCAATCTTTTTTTTTAAGTAATTTAGAATGAACATTAAACATCACTAAAACCAGTTAACTTGCTTCGCAACTATTTCTATTTCAATTTATTGGTTTTTACTCACATAATATCTTTTACTCACATAATTTCTATCACACCCTCCAAGTTTCTGTCAACATATATGCATCTAGCCAACTTTTCTTAAAAGAAAATTATCATCTAAATATTCCCTAAGGAATTTTAACTGAATGTGTCTTGTATGAACACAGAATAATGGAATGGATGAAATTCTGGGCTTGGAGTCAAAATGTGGGTTCAAAGTCCTGTCTCTTACATTTGCTGGTTATTTGACTCTGAATGAGTTACTTGCCCTGTATGTAATTCAGACAGCATTTCCAACACACTAAGCAAATGACGGCTCCCTCAGGTATTCACTTTCCTTGAGGCATTTCAAGATTCTCCTACTTTCCTACATCTTTCTGAATTTTAAAGCACTTTGTCTTCATCTTACAGAATGTTATAGGAATTACTTCCTTCTAAATGTATGCATGGGGCCAATTTATTAGATCCTCCCTTTGATTTTCTAAATTTTTCTTATTTTATTCACTTTATAGAAAATGAGAAATCTCCTTATGAATTAAATGCTTATGAAGGTACATTCTAAAATTTTGGCGGTACCACTTAATAGTCAATGGTAGGGGTATACATGATAAATTGTACTGGATATTCTGAAAGAGTTTAATGTTCCAAACTAAGAACCCAATTTCCTACTAGGGTATGATTTAGAGATTGAGCATAATCTAATTTATAGCCCAGACATACAATAATGATTCCAGTTTTATCTTCTATATTCCATATTCGTCTAGTCAGTGCTTTATTAGTTGAATTCCCATAATACTCCAACGTTCCATGATCTCATGATCTTGTCATTCCCTCCCTAGATATCATTTGTTAATCTATTTATGTTTGTCTATTTTGTGTGGTTATTGTCTATGCCTTTCCATAAACTGGACATAGAAAGTGCACCCAACTTGTTGAGGGTTTTCTTCTGTTTCTCTTGAGTCATAAATGAAAAATTAGTATTAGTATTAATTACCTTATGCAATGCCAAGGGGTATACAATTGCCTGCATTGGTGAGAACACACTGGGATCTTAAAGTCTATAGAATACCACTGAGGGCACAACAGGAGTCATCAACCAAAAAAAAAAATCTTTATAACTAAAAAAACAAGAAATACATGTTCCTTCAAATATCATTTGATTCTATGACTAATCAACTGAGAAATATGACATTTGAGAACACAGAAATAAAGCACAAATTAATACAAAATAAAGTCGAAGATTAAACATAAAGCTAGAAGTTTAAAAGTTCATCATTTTAGATATCCTAATGATAGCTTTGGACCTGGAGATTCATCAAATATTATGGACCAGTTACTTCCATTTAAGAGTGGAATATGTTCAAAATTAATCATCAGCATAAAAAATTAATCTCAAATTCGAAATTTTGATTTAAAAAATATACAATTGCAGAGTAACTCACCATTAGACAGGGATTCTGACTCTCCTCATTTGGCTGGGGAAGGTTAGGGCTGAAGGCCATGAGATCAGTTTTGGCCGAGACCTCGCCAGAGCAAACCTTCTGCCGTCGCTGCTGGGAATAAGCCCAGCTCTCCACCCCATTAGAGCACACCAATGTGGGCTTCCCAGGCCCATACACATCCTGTGGAGCTGCCGAACACCGAAGAGCCACATAAAGTAGCAGGCTCAGCACCAACAAACTAGACACCGAGCAGATGGCTATGATTAAATATACATTCACATAGACCAGGGCTGCCTCCTTTCTAACCCCTGCCTCAGGTGTGGACCCAGCAGCTGCTGCAGCAGCATTGAAAGACAAAACCTTCACTGACAGTCCACTTTCCACAAGGGACACACTGACGGTGGCCGTTGAAGACAAGGCAGGCTCTCCATGGTCCTTTACTAAGACAAACAGCGTCTTTCGAGGGCCATCTGATTCCTCCAGAGTTCGGGTCGTGCTAATCTCGCCAGTGTACAGACCCACTCGGAAAGGGCTGCGTGCAACTCCCACCTCCGGCAGCATCTCATAAGACAGCCAGGCATTATAGCCAGAATCCGCATCCACAGCCCGAATCTTCGCCACTACATGGCCCGCAGCCACCGACTGTGACACCAACTCAGTCACTGGGTTATCGCCAGAGTGAGGTGGTAACACCGCCGGCGCGTTGTCGTTCTCGTCAAGCACGAAAACCTGTAGGCTCACGTTGCTGCCCAAAGGAGGAAAACCTGAATCTCGGGCGCTCACCTGGAACTGCAGCAGCTCCAGCTCCTCGTGGTCCAGGGGCTGTAAGGCGTATATTTTCCCGCTCTCCGAGTGCACAGACACGTAGCTCGACAGTGGACGCTCCCCTACTTGTCTTTCCACCAGCGAGTAAGACACCAGAGCGTTCTCCTGCGCATCTGGATCTGAGGCGGACACTGTGAAAATGTGATGTCCGGGCGGGTTGTTCTCTTTCACAAATACCGTGAACACTGGCTGCTCGAAGGCAGGTGCGTTGTCGTTTACGTCGCCAATGCCCACAGACACTCTGGCAGTGGCCCAAAGTGCTGGCGTACCCCCATCCCTAGCAGTCACCACTAGCTCATAGGCCGGCACTCTCTCACGGTCCACAGAGCTCTCCAGCATCAGCGAGTAGTAATTCCTGAAAGTGGATACCAGCGTGAAGGGCTCCGGGGGCGACAGCGAGCAAGTCACCTGCCCATTGGCGCCAGAGTCTCTGTCGGACACACTAAGGAGGGCGATGACTGTGCCTGGTGGAGCATCCTCTGGGACTGGCAGTGACAGGGAGGTCACGGACACCTCAGGGGCGTTATCATTGATGTCCACGACTTCCAAGAAGATTGTGCAATGACCAACCATGGGAGGAGCTCCTCTGTCAGTGGCTATTACCTGCATTTCATATACACTATTGTCTTCGAAATCGAGTTCCCCATGAATTAGGATGTCTCCAGTAACTGAATTCATAATAAACATGCATTTTTCACTTTCCGGTGAAATTCTTTTAATTGCATAAGAAATCTCTCCATTTATTCCTTCGTCGGAATCTGAAGCGTTAAGTTTAATTATTAGTGTCCCGTTTGGTGAGTTTTCAAAGTGTTTAACTTTATATTCAGATTTATCAAATTTAGGAGGGTTATCATTCACATCCAAGACTGTAATAAGTAGCTCAACCGTTCCAGTGAGCTCAGGCTTTCCCCCATCAGTGGCCGTCAGAAACAAACTGATTTCTGGAGTTTCCTCCCTGTCCATCAATTTATGTAATACTAGTTCAGGCAATATTCTTTTGTCATTTTTAGTTATCATTTCCAGAGTAAGATAATCATTGTGACTAAGTTGGTACTTCAGGAGGGAGTTTACGCCAACATCCTCATCGGACGCGCCCTCTAGTGGAAAACGCGAGTCTAGAAGTCTAGATTCTGAAATAAATACATTCTGTTGTTTTTCCAGGAACACGGGCGGGTTGTCATTAATATCCTTGATCTCCACCTCCACATGGAAAACCTGCAGCGGTTTCTCCACGATCACCTCCAGGTGGATGCTACAAACTGGGTTGCGGCCGCACAGCTCTTCCCGGTCGATCCGCGAATTCACAAACAAAATGCCATTCTGCACATTTACCTCCAGGTAGTCCCTGCGGCCCTTGGACACCACCCGGAACAGTCGTGACACGAGCTCCCCGACCTCCAGGCCCAGGTCCTGCGCGATTCGTCCCACGAACGTACCGTGCTTCGCTTCCTCCGGCACGGAGTAATGGACTTGACCGCTCCCCACCTCCCAGGCTGTGCCGAACAGAATCGAGAACAGCAGCTGCCGGGTTCCCAGACCGCCTCTTAGGGAAATCCCCATAGCCCACGCTGATGGATTATTAGTAGAGTAAGCAGAATAATTGCTTGGAGTCCGCTTATCCACAATTTGTCTGTTTCTCTAAATATATTGTCATTAAACTATCAAACATCCTCCACCAAAATGGCTCCTATCCTCCTATGACTGGTTACAGTATCCAGGAATGGAGTAGGATTTTTTTCATTTCCCTTACCTTTTGGGTGAACAGCGACACCATGTGCCCATTTGGGTAAGTTTTTTGTTTTGTTTTTTTTTTAAGAAAATTATTTTCTTTTTTATATGGGGTTTATACGTTTCACCTTAATATCTATGTCTCACTAGTTTTGCCTTTCCTTCTAAACCGTTTAAATATAGATTCCAGTTACAGCATTTTCTGAATTCAAGTGATATATAAAATTTGTTTTCTCTGCCTTAATGCCCTGTTAACTCCTTTCGCTTGAAATTCATAGATAAATTTCAAAGTGCCAATCGATTACTAACAAATTCAAAATACCTTAAGTCAAAGTGGCACAAGTGGAGAGGGTTGCTTTGGAATTGTTGCACTGCTGGTGCTGCCTGTTTGATCTTGAGTGATATGAGAGTTTTAGATTAAATGACCTTGAAGATACCTTCCAGCTTCAAATCTATTACTATACGATTTTAATGTGATTGATTTTACAAAAGTAGGGAAGAAAATCCAATGACTGATTTGTTATTGAAAACCACTGACAATGACTTCTGGTTAAAAGTGATTCAATTTTATCTTCAATTTAAAACATTTTAGTAAATGAAAACCTAGCAGTTCATTTAATTTTAAAAACTTTTTTTTCTAAAACCTAGAAATCTTTTTTTTCTAAATACAAAATTGATAAACAGTGCTAGGCTGTCATGTAGACAGTGAATTCACTTATATTCTGTGTTACTTAGATGTATCAACTTGATATTAAAGTGTTTCCTTTGTTCTTAGTTGATTTTTCCAACAGATTTATTTGTTGGAAGCTGAAATTCAGTGGGAATGCTTCAAATGCTTCAGTGTCTTCAAACACACTGTCTTAGGCTGAAGTCTTAAAACATCTCTTTGGGGTTTTGAAATGAAATACCAACAGTAAATCTTTTCCTTGGAGTTTCTGTTGATTATCAAATGGCCATCTTATAAGTCAATTTAACAGTCAAGTACTTATTAACCATTAATAAAGAAAGTCACTGAAGGTGCTAAGTAGTCATTCCCTATAGTCTAGTTATGTGGTTTATCTATATTATTTCTTTAGAGGAGATCTAGGATTAGGATGACAAAGCAAAGTCACTACAAAGATCTTCCTCATTTTGCCCTCTTCGAGATCATTCTCAAAGTAAAAGAACAAAATTGGATCTGCAACTCGTAGAAGGAAAGGAAACCCATGTAATGAGAAGCAGAATTCTTCACTTATTCAGTTACTTTACACCTATGGGCAGGTATTTCACAGGTTTTGTACTTTGAAAAGAGATCTTAAAAGAAATTATGAATGAAACTTTTACTAAATTTAAAAACATTTTTAAAGATGCATTTATTTCCTATTTGAGTCTATATGACTCTAGGCAGTATCTACTTATGATGTCAATTCTGAACAAAAACAAAATTTTTAAAAAGTCTTTAAGAGCAAGTAAGTAGAATTCAGGTGAAATTTTGACAAATTTTTGACCAACAGGGGTTATTAAATTTAGAGTAATATGTTGAAGCTGAGAAAATTGTTTCTTTTTAACAAATATTTCGATGTAAATGTTTTACTATACTTCCTTTTTCATCAAAAATCATTTGTTACAATCTTCATAGCTAAGACAATGTAATAGAAATAAATGCTTTACAGACAAGATCTACAGCCAAGAAATCATTACAATGTAAAACAAACTCAAGCACCAAACAGAAACACCAAGTTTATAATGCAAAGTTTAAATAACTAAACCAAGGAAAGGAAAGCAAGCAGAATGATTTGAATGGAGTACAACATGGGCTATGAATGTGACTATAAAGAGCGGCACTGAATAAGACTCTAAATTTGAAATGATTTGCAAATGAGTACTTTGAAGCTATCCAAACTTTACAAGTGTGATTGACTATACAAAGTAGAATAAAAGCACATGCAAATCCTTAACATGATTCTTTTAAGATCACAAGAAACGCTCCAGTAAAAATCGCATCCATTCAACCAATTGAACATTTCTAGACTGTCTCACTGGAAACTACAGACTTAATATTATTCCACTAACTTGCCAAGATTTCTTGTGCTTTAATACTAATTGGTAATGACAGACACTGGAGTATCATCCTCAAAAAAAAAATGACTACAGCAACCCAGCATTTGGTTATTAAATGTCAATTGCTATGATGAAATAATTTCAATATCTTCAAAATTTACATATTTTTCCAGGGGGGAAAAATGGCACTAGGGTTTCCAGGTACCAAAAATCACACAGTGTTTTATGAAAATTCCTTTCAGCTACTTCTTCCAGTACAAGTAGTTTAGACTGAAACTGCACACTGATAACGAGCTAGATCCAGCTTTGAAAACGGGGAAGATATTGGACTGGGTTCCACTGAGGAAACGACATGTCATTTTCAACAATAGCACACATTCCCTAATACAAAATGGCATTTTAAAAAAAAGAATATTCTTCTCGTGATGCTATATGGCTGCAAATCATGGACACCACAGTCTCCAAAGAATCAAAATTGCAAGAGACACAAAGAGCAATAACACGCGGTAAGTATGGGTAGGCCGCATCATTTTATGAGCAATGACACAAATGCCAGAAATAGCAATAAATATATGATGAAAGTAAAGTATGATCACAAAAGATGATGTGGCTATGCAGATAAAGAGAGAAGTATAAAATAGAATTTCCAAGTGCTGCACAGGTACTCATAGAATGCTTACCCTAGAAAAGGGGTAAAGCAATTGAGTAGATTCTTTATGGAATATTTATGAGAAGATGTGTGCATGAATGACACAGGATAAGAACAAGAACAAGAAAGAGGAGGAAGAAAAAGAGAAGGAATTTACGACTATAAAAGTCAACTTGATACAATCTTGCTGGAATATGACTCACCTTGCCCAAAGGCTCCTTGACCTCCTGCTGTTCTCTGTCTGAAGATACAGGACATGGAGGAAGGTTGGGGCTGAAGGCCATGAGGTCGTTCTTGACCGTTCCTTCTCCAGAACAAACTTTCTGTCGCCGCTGCTGGGAATACGACCAGCTCCCAGCCTCGTTCGAACACACCAAAGTGGGCTTCCCAGGCCCGTAGATGCCCTGCGTTGGCGTAGAGCACCGCAGTGCCACATATAGCAGGAGGCTCAGCACCAACAAACTAGACACAGAACAGATGGCTATGATCAAATAAACGTTCACATTCACCAGGGTTGTTCCCTTAACAATGGATGAAGTTCCTGGCTGCCTGGCCAGCCCAGAAGATGTCTGAAGGGACTGACCACTCTCCAAAAGTGATACACTCACCGTGGCTGTGGCAGACAGCATGGGTTCCCCGTGGTCTTTTACTACTACTAATAGCATCTGCCTCGTCCCATCTGACTCCTCCAGGGTCCGCGTAGTGCTAATCTCTCCAGTGTACAGACCTATTCGGAAAGGGCTTCTCCCCACGCCCACCTCGGGCAGCAACTCATAAGACAGCCATGCATTGTAGCCAGAATCCGCATCCACAGCCCGAATCTTCGCCACTACATGGCCAGCAGCCACCGACTGTGATACCAGCTCTGTCACTGGACTAACGCCAGCGTGAGGCGGCAGCACAACCGGCGCGTTGTCGTTCTCGTCCAGCACGAACACCTGCAGGCTCACGTTGCTGCCCAAAGGAGGGAAACCTGCATCCCGGGCGTTCACCTGAAACTGCAGCAGCTCCAGCTCCTCGTGGTCCAAGGGCTGCAAAGCGTAGACTTTTCCGCTCTCTGAGTGTACCGACACGTAGCTCGACAGAGGACGCTCTCCCACCCGCCGCTCCACCAGCGAGTAAGACACCAGAGCATTCTCTTGAGCATCCGGGTCGAATGCGGATACCGTGAAGATGTGATGCCCTGGTGGGTTGTTCTCCTTCACGAACACTGTGTACACGGGATGCTCGAAGGCAGGCGCATTGTCATTTACGTCGCCAATGCCCACAGAAATTCTGGCGGTGGCTCGCAGAGCTGGAGTCCCCCCATCCCTCGCAGTCACCACTAGCTCATAGGCTGGCACGCTCTCGCGGTCCACCGTGCCGTCCAGCACGAGAGAATAGTAATTTCTGAAGGTGGACACCAGCGTGAAGGGCCCCGGGGGAGACAGCGAGCAAGTCACCTGCCCGTTGGCGCCCGAATCGTGGTCAGATACGCTGATGAGGGCGATGACTGTGCCTGGTGGGGCATCCTCCCGAACTGGCAGCGATAGTGACGTCACGGCCACCTCTGGAGCGTTATCGTTGATGTCCAGGACCTCCACCAAAACCCTGCAGTGACCCACCATAGGAGGGTTTCCCTTATCAGTCGCCTCTACCTGGAGTTCATAGAATTTATTTTCCTCGAAATCCAAGTTTCCATTTGTCCTAATTTCTCCTGTATTTTCATCTAATCTAAACAAGTCATTTTTCTTTGGTTTTATGGAACGCAATGAATATTGTAAAACTTTATTTATTCCTTCATCCCGATCCGTGGCATTGACCTTTACTATAAATGTGCCGTTTGAAACGTTTTCCAATAATTTTACCTTGTACTCAGACTGATCAAACTCAGGATCATTATCATTGACGTCTAACACCAAGATCCTTAACTGGACTGTGCCCGTGAGCTCCGGTTTGCCCCCGTCAGTGGCGGTCAGTAACAGATTAATTTCAGGAGTGTCTTCTCTATCCAAAGATTTTCTTAACAAAAGGGACAAAGCTTTACTTTGCTGACTACTAGTTTGCATTTCCAAAATAAAATATTCATTAGGGCTGAGTCCGTAGGTCAAGAGACAATTCACTCCGATATCTGCATCTGACGCGCCCTCTAGCGGAAATCGGGAGTCTATCTGTTTGGATTCAAAAATGAACAGCCTTTGTTCTGTAGCAGGAAATACAGGCGCATTATCATTAATATCTTTGATCTCCACCTCCACATGGAAAACCTGCAACGGCTTGTCCACGATCACCTCCAGGTGGATGCTACAAACAGGGCTGCGGCCACACAGCTCCTCACGGTCTATCCGCGAATTCACAAACAAAATGCCGTTCTGCGCATTTACTTCCAAATAGTCCTTGCGACCCTTGGACACCACCCGGAACAGTCGCGACACCAACTCCCCGACCTCCAGACCCAGGTCCTGCGCGATGCGACCCACAAACGTACCGTGTTTCGCTTCCTCCGGTACCGAATAATGGACCTGGCCGCTCCCCACCTTCCAGGATGTGTGGAGCAGAAATGAGAGCAGCAACTGGCGGAATTTCAGACTGCCTCGCTCGGGAAATCCCATTGTAAACACGAAATGTATCTAATTATCTCCTCCGTGATTTTCAGTTTGTGATGAAACAAGATTCTTTGGAAGAGAAGTCCAGTGTCTGTAGATTCCTGTGGTATGGGTTTCAAAACATGGATGCTGGCGAAATCTCAAAGCAGAGTCTTTAAAACCGGGAGAAGAGCAGTGATTTCATGCCTTTAGGATTTGTTTTATTTGAGCCTACAGCGTCACCGTGTGGTAACTTGGGTAAGTCTGACATTTAGTCTGTTGAGTCACATCAATTGTATTTTTTCTAGCTTTTTGTATCTCCATATTGTCGCCTCTCAGTTCCTCTTTCTTTGAGTATTTTGATTTTATTCATTAATATGATATTTCTGAATTGTGGTATGACAGAAAGCACACCGTAATAACCCCTTCACATTACTTCTTAATGAAAATCAAGTATATATTTAAATGAATAACTTTCTTCTGCCAATTATGTACTTACTGTTAGGATTCTCTTATTTTCATTTGAAAAAGGGGTCTTCCAAATTCTCTTCCATATTCTTCTTTTTAAAGAACTTAGTAGAACTTATTAGGCCTGGGACTTTGTCTTGTTGATGTTTTCATTGCCTTCACCTTCCCAACAACATAGCAGCACATAGTATGCACCAATAAATGCTTGATGGATTTATTGAAAAACAAAGCCTTAGTCGAAAAGGCCAGTTTGACCTCTATCCTCCGCCTAATTTTGCAAGATTGTAGTCATATTTATCATATTAAACAGAAGCATGAGCCCAGCTTTGTCTAATTTGTAGCTACATTTATTATCTTAAATTGAAGCATAATGAGCCCAAATCAGTTTTATTTAATGTGCCCACCATATTAACTATTAGTGAAATTAGTCAATGTTACTATCTGTCAAGAAGAACCCAAATCTATCAGATGTCTCAGAGTTTTCCTAAGCATAAAAAAAATATTTCATTTGTTCCACTTTTAAATTAAGCTTTCTTCGGTGAAATAAAACAAAAAAAAATCCAAAATTTTACAACACCAAAGTCTACTGTGAAAAATAACAATTATTTTTCTGAATGAAGTATATGTAACCTCTAGTCAAGTGGAGTTATTAAAATGATTTCACTGAAGTTGGACATTATCCAGTGTGGGAATATCCTCCACCTTATGATTCATATCAGCATCTCATATGTTATTTACAAACTTGTAGAGTCCCCCAGGAATACAGTTCAATTTGCTAGTGATGATACAACCCAATATGTATCAGAGATATCAGATGAACTCATATCTTCCAGAGTCCGTAGTTAGCCACAATGCTAAATAGAATAATAGTCCATTAAAAAAATACCTGAAGATTTTGATGTTTCAATGAAAATTTGGCTGAAGAATGAATGTGTTTTTTCCATTATGCTGGAAGTGTACTGTAAAGGGACTGTGCCTAGAGAGCAGAAACTATTTTTTTTTTTTTTTGCCTTTCTTGGTACACTTAGCTCTTACATAATGCCTGGCATAATAAGTAGGCCCTTAATAAATGCTATCTTGCTGACTGACTTCTAGTTAAACAGTGATGTAGTTTCAATCACAAAACATACTAATTATAACAATAGCACTCATTTGTAGAGCACTTTAAGGTTTGCAAATGTCTTTACATAAGTTATTTTCTTTGCTATATATTTATCCTCAAAAGAATGCTATTATTCAAAAATATGTGTCACTACACACACACACACACACACACTGTTTTTGTTTTAAGGAATGATGGATTCTTTCATTGTTGTATTCAGTATAAATATTTTGTAATAAACTCTTACTGGCTAGATTTTTGAAACTGTTTATGAAACTGAACTGAGAAATTTGATGGTGACTAGCATAGTTAAAGGACCAGAGATCATTTCATGGAACTACGAATGCTTACTGAAGGAGCTGTTTATGGGGAATGGTATAACTATCTAATAATATTTGAAGAGTTCATGTGAAAACAAAATGAGACTTGTGCTTAATTTCGGAGAACAGGCCTGAGAGTGGAAATTGCAGACAATACGGGGAAACTTCCTAATAATTAGAACTATCCAGAAGTGGAATGGAATGTCCTGAGATGTACTAGAGCTCCCCCTCACAAGAAATACACAAGTATAAACTAAAAAGCCACTTCTCAGGGATATCATAGAAAGGATCTTTGTTTTACTGCACATTGGATTACATAGTCTGCGAGGACCTGTCTAATTACGAAGTTTTAAAATTTTGTAAAATGCAGTACATGTTTAAGGGATTCACACTACCATTCAGGTTACAAATATATTCAAGGAACTACTGAAATTGAAGGTGGAGGGGTAGAAAGCCAGGGAAAAGGTACAAATTGTGTTCAAAATACACTGACAACATTCCAGGATCATAATAAATGTAAAGACAAATTTAAATTATGATGACTATGTCATATAATTAATAATACCAACTAAATCTAAAACCGAACTGTTTAAGTTCAACAAAAACCTAAAACAAAATAGGAAGGAGGGGAAGAAGAATTAAGGATACAGGGGAAAATAAATATCATGAAAAACATTACACATGATCCAAGCTAGCATTGTGACAGACAAAATATTTCAAATAACCCACCTGCTCAGAGGAATTTGCAGTTGCTTCCTTCTGTTCCCCTTTATGCACAAAGCCAGGACAAGGAGGAAAGTTGGGACTAAAAGCCATAAGGTCGTTCTTGGCCGCTCCTTCTCCGGAAAAACCCTTCTGGCGCCGCTGCTGGGAATGCGACCAGCTTTCCATCCCATTGGAGCACACCAGTGTAGGTTTCCCACCCCTTTGGGGTGCTGTGCACCGCAGCGATACATACAGAAGCAGGCTGAGCACTAACAGGCTGGATACAGAACAGATAGCAATGATGAGATATACATTTACGTCTACCAGAACTGTCTCCTTCCCTGAGCCTGCAGAAGTAGCAGACCTGGACGCTCCAGAAAAGGTTTTCGGGGATGATCCACTTTCCACTATAGACACGATTACAGTAGCTGTGGCAGACAACATAGGTTCACCGTGGTCTTTCACCACAACCAGCAATGTCTGTTTTCCTGAGTCCGATTCCTCCAGATCTCGAGTGGTGCTGATTTCTCCAGTGTACAGACCCACGCGGAAAGGGCTGCGCCCAACGCCCAAGTTGGGCAACAGTTCATAAGAGAGCCATGCATTGTAACCTGAATCTGCGTCCACAGCCCGGATCTTCGCCACCACATGACCCACAGTCACAGTCCGTGATATCAGTTCGTTCGCTGGGCCCACACCTGTTCCAGAACCCGCATGAGAAGGCAGCACCTCTGGTGCGTTGTCGTTCTCATCCAACACGAACACCTGCAGGCTCACGTTGCTGCCCAAAGGAGGGAAGCCCGCATCCCGGGCATTCACCTGGAACTGCAGCAGCTCCAGCTCCTCGTGGTCCAGGGGCTGTAGGGCGTACACTTTCCCGCTCTCCGAGTGCACCGACACGTAGCTCGACAGAGGACGCTCACCTACCCGCCGCTCTATCAGCGAGTAAGACACAAGCGCGTTCTCTTGAGCGTCTGGGTCAGAGGCGGACACTGTGAAGATGTGACAGCCTGGCGGATTGTTCTCCTTTACAAACACTGTGTACACCGACTGCTCAAAGGCCGGCGCATTGTCGTTTACGTCTCGGATGCCCACGGACAAACTAGCAGTGGTCCACAGCGCTGGCGTCCCGCCATCCCTCGCAGTTACCACTAGCTCATAGGCTGGCACGCTTTCGCGGTCTATAGGACCTTCCAAAACGAGAGAATAGTAATTCTTGAAGGTGGATACCAACGCGAACGGTCCCTGGGGGAACAGAGAGCAAATCACTTGCCCATTGGCTCCTGAGTCTCTGTCGGACACACTGATGAGAGCAATGACTGTCCCTGGAGGAGCGTCCTCTCGGACTGGCAGCGACAATGATGTCACCACTACTTCAGGGATATTATCATTGGTGTCCAGAATTTCCACCATGACCCTGCAATGACCAGTCAACTGGGGAGAGCCCTTGTCAGTAGCTTCAACCTGAATTTTATATAACTTAATTTCTTCGAAATCAATATGTCCCTTTACTTTTATAATTCCACTTATTGGGTCTATATGGAACTTGTCCTCTACATCTGGAGAAATATCACTTGCGAAAGAATAAGTAATTTGACTATTTAATCCTTCATCTGAATCTGTAGCATTTAGTTGAATTACTGGCGCTCCGTTAGATGCATTTTCCAGCAGTTTCACTTTATAGACTGTTTTGTCGAATTCGGGGGCATTATCATTGACATCCAGCACCGTAATCAGCAGCCGAACTGTTCCAGTTAGTTCTGGTTTGCCCCCATCAGTGACTGTAAGCAATAAGTGAAGTTCCGGAGTTTCTTCTCTGTCTAATTGTTTTTTTAATACGAGTTTAATTTCCTCCTCGTTGTTTTTTATATCTAGAGTGAAATACTCATTAGGACTGAGCCTGTAAGTCAAGAGAGCGTTCGCTCCGATATCTGCATCTGACGCGCCCTCTAGCGGAAACTGAGACTCAACTAACCTCGATTCTGCAATACTCAGATTCTTTTGTTTTACGGAGAACACAGGCGGGTTGTCATTTATGTCCTTGATCTCTACCTCCACATGGAAAACCTGCAGAGGTTTGTCCACGATCACCTCCAGGTGGATGCTACAAACTGGGTTTCCACCGCACAATTCCTCTCGGTCAATCCGCGAATTCACAAATAAAATGCCATTCTGCGCATTTACCTCCAAGTAGTCCCTGCGGCCCTTGGACACCACCCGGAACAGCCTCGACACCAGCTCCCCGACTTCCAGACCCAGGTCCTGCGCTATTCGTCCCACGAACGTACCGTGTTTCGCTTCTTCCGGCACCGAGTAATGGACCTGGCCATTCCCCACCTCCCAGGCGGTGTGAAGAATAAAGGAGAGGAGCAGCTGCCGGGTTCCAAGGACTTTTCTCTCGCTGAACACCATTGCAAATATTTGGAGAAATATTCCAATCATTGAATCACGCTTCGGAATAAAAATAATTCTTGTCTTCTTCTACTACTTGTTTAAATCGTATTTTGATGCATCCGCCATGATTAGGCATCATCCACTAACAAATCCCAGAACATTTCAAGGGCCAGGGAGAAAAACAACTCTCCTTTGTGCTTGTTTGGATAACATCTTATGGCAGACAGCGACATCATGTGGGCGAAAGAGTAAGTAGGAAGTTGTCCTTTAATTCATTAAAGAATTTGATTTTATTCTCTGAACTGATTTTCTACAGTTCAATCTTCGTAGCAACATAGAACTATATTTTGGGGTAAGAAATGTATTCCTGAATGCTTTTGAAAGATTCGTTTTCTTTCTTCACTTCGGTATTTCAATTGTATGTTGTTTTAAGAGTAACAGTACACCCTACACTGGTGCAGATGGAAGCTCTACTGTTACTTTGTCTATGATATTTAAGAATTGCTGTGGCTAAAAATTTCATTATTCTGAGGCCAAAGATTATAAGCTCTGGAAATTCAGCCAGGTGTGCTCCTAGGACAATAGGCATGCAATCTATTCCCAGGATGGTAGATATTAGAAACTATTCCATTACATAATAAGACCTATCAGACCTTGAGTTTTTCAGGCATGACCATAGAGAAACAAGCGTCTAGTCCGTACCACTGTAAGGTTTTGTATTCTTCTTTGGAAAGTAGTATGAATCAGTTTTAAATATTAAGAGTTTGTTTCATTATGCAAAGATGTCATCAATTTAAATTGCAAATATGGAAAAATGATGTGAATATGGGAAATTAGAACCGTAGACAGAAAAAAATCTATTTGAAGAGGAAAAGCAATGGACTTCTGAGTCAGAAGAATTGTTTTGGAATCCTAGTTCTGTTCTTGCTGCGTGAGATTACATAAATCACTTAACCCCAGATTTTTCATGTGTAAAATGGAGATAATAGCTACCTCAATTTCTGTCACAGATTCATTCTAAGGATTAAAAGAGGTAATAGATACAAAGTGTTTTGAAAATCTCAAAGTGATGAATAAATGTTAGCTGTTAGTTATAATTATTATTGATAAATATGCTGCCTCCAATTTATTTCTGTTCCCTTCTTTGAAACAAAATATTTTTGTTTAAAAGAAAGGTGATGGACATCCATAGCACCTAAAGAAGGTTTCCTTTACACATATTCAAAATAACTTCAAGGGCATTAGAAAGAAAAAAATAATCCTAAGTATTACTGTGTCCAGAAAAAAAGTCTTCCCAATATTTCTATTCAAAGAAACCATTAAAACCTATCACTTCATATGAGAGAGTATCAGCCTTTGTGAATAAATTACAGAGTTCACATTTCATAATTAAAGGCCATTTCCTGCAACACTCAGTCTATATCCCTTAGGCTGTCTTTCCATAATAAATCTGGATTTGATCATTCAAGAAGCATCAAAAGAAGTCAGCAACTACTGACATATTTCAATTTTCCCACTTCTATAAAAAATCTTTCTAATAATTTACACATGAATCAAGGGTTTCATTAATAAAAATATAAAGATGGATAAGGAGGCTTTCACTGATGATTTTTTTACAGTAAACTATGTCTTCACAGGTTTGTAGAGAATATGAAATTCATCTTTATTTGATGTTTTTCTTTAACTGACTTCAAAAAGTAAAACATAACCTTTATAAGGATTTTATCCAAGGAGTTGTTTTTGTTTTGTATGTTCAGATCATACAAGATTCTATGATGAATATAAACATAGTGATGACTTTTTCAACCAAGCCCTAACTTAATCAAAGAATACCCTAGACTGTCAAAGATCATCACCATAATCATGGAAGATGCCCTGGTCAGAGTTCAAGTGGAAAAGAAATTTCCTGTAGATAGAGTGCCATTCAGATGTTTCTATTTATGAATATATCAAACCCAAGAATACTACAGAAGCTCAGCTATGAGACCCACAGTTCTTCAAAAGGGATCACATGCCTAGCAATCCATATGGACAAAACTAAATTGATTAAAAATGTCTGTTACCCAGACTATGTCATGCAATTGAGTTGTGTCCATCTTGGACAGATTCTACAGACAGACTGAATACAGAATTGAATATATTGTTGTAAGCCAACTAGATTTCCATTGCAGAAATCACTTTGTGCTTTTCTCTATTTCAACTAGTTCATCACACAACATCCATATTTATAACACCAGGATACTCCTCGAGGTTCCGCTGGATTAAGAATCTAGAGGTAGGGGGAACACATTCTCCAAACAATCAAAAACTTCAGTTGACCCAAAAGAGCAATGGAGAGATACATGGTGGGTCTAAGTAAGCTAGAGCATATCATCAAGGACAATTTAAGTACAATAAAATACAAGAAGCATTCCATCCAAAAAGGACTAGTCATGTAGCAAGAATGGAAAATAACAGAGGGATTGCCTGAGTATTATACTGTTTGACACAAAATGCTGGGTGACTCTCAATGCATTAGTAAGATCCTCTATGAGAGAATATAAACCCTAAAAAAAGTCATGGGTTACAATCATTTTAGAAAGTACCTACATTGTCAAGATTACAGGTCCATTGAAGCATCATTCAAGAAAGCAAATTTAAATATATTAAGATACCCCTCTTCATTACGTTTCTGTAATATTTCATAGAAAAACTGTTGCTTTAGCCTGAAACGTTCTTATTCAGCTATTTCTGACAGTCTAAATACCATTCATTCTTCCAGGTACACCTCAAAGTCTATCTGTTTAGAGAATTCTTCCTGCAAAAAGCTAGTCTCTTTTTCCTCTGAATTTATAGAATCATAATGCCATATATTTAGAGCTGGAAAGGATCTTAGACTATATGTAGACCAGTTCCTATACCATGTTGTACCTATCTCTTTTCACTTATACACTTTCTTTTCTTATAATTATTTACAACGTCACCTATAGATCAGAGAGGAACTGGAGTATGGTAGCTTTATTTCACCTGCTTGAAGACAGATACTTTGTTATCAGTAATTTTTTTGCATGCCTCTCTCTTCTTGGCATGTAGCTTTTATTCATAGTAGCCACTCAAGCAATTTTTAAAGAAATTCTGAATGGATCATAGGGGTTCTGGTTACTCCTTATTATATGAGAAGATATGACATTTTAGGTACATAGATTTATCTGTGAAAATGTTTCACTTTCATTGAATTTGGGACTACAACTTCTTCAAGTAAATCTCACATCTTCAAAGTAAATCTTATATAGGTCTATGTTCTAAGCATAAGAATTCCCATACAGAAGTGATTCAGATCCCTTTATAGAGATGAGCCCTTGAGGATCATTTCCCAGCTCATGAAATAAGGTGATTTCTCATTCTAACAAAAGCTGGATAATTGGCAATGTTTCCTCAGCTAACTGTGTCATCTTGTAGGGTTAGTTGAGCTTACTAGGTCCTCAAAATGGTTTTTTATAGAAAAAAAGCCCCACCTAAAGAATAGCTTTGTCTGTAATCTTCAGTTGCTCACTGAAGCTATTTCCCATTGTTGAGTTTTCCTTCCAGTTCATAAACATCCAGATTATTCAGATGGACATCAAGGTTAATGGGAATACTCTAACAGTCCATATTTTTCCTTTAAATATACCCCCAAAGTCTAAAACATCTTAAGTTAACACAAATATAGAAGGACCTCACAATGGGTTCTTCCAGCAAGGTTAAATCTTGGTTTTCTCTTTTCTTCAGTGTCTTCTGTCATTCATTTTAGAGAATGAGAAAATGTGTCACTCTAAACGAAATAGATTCGTTACCCCATCTCTATGACCTACATTTATTTTTTAAAATAACATTACTGATGAAATATTTCCTGAATTCAGAAAGAAATCAAAGATTCTGACTTTCAAATACCTGAACTTTGTCTTTTTAATTGACAAGTGTTTCTAAACTCAATGCAATGTACAGAATGTACAGTGTTCACTACAAAAGCCTACCTCTTCGAATACCAACTCAATGTTATAAAGATAAAGGTTGAATTAATTTTGAAAGGTGAGATTTAACATTCAGCTTAAGTTATGTTGTTCAGTCATTTTCAATCATATCCAATTCTTCATTATCTCATTTGGGATTTTCTTGACAAAGATACTGGGATGGTTTGCTATTTCCTTCTCCAAGCTTGTCATACCAATTTTTAAATATTTGAAATCAGTCTAAATTATTTTTCATCCTCCTAAAGACATTAGTAATATTTCCCTATATATAGTTTTTTATAGAGCTAACCATTCATTTATACGTTTTTATTTGTGAATGTTCATATCAGTGCGGAGAAGCTGGATTTTAGAAACACTAGATATCCATTTATTATAAAACAAGAGACCTGGAAATTATTTACATGATGAAACAAGAAGATTTCAGAATTTAGTGGAATGGGCAACTTTGATGATGCCATTTCAATAGTGATTTCAGTCCACATATTTCCTCAGAATGTCACCATCTCTAAATAAGAAATAGCATTTGTCTTTTACTTCTCGCCCAAATTCCATTTTGAAAAGACATCTAAGAAGAAAACTTCATATTGACAGCACCTCAACCAAGGATCCAAGCACAAAAGAATGTGGGAGGAAATGAGTCACTAAACAAAAAAAAAGATACAATGGAAGTAATAAATAACTTAATAAAAAGAAATTATAGAGGGAGGTACTTGGAATAACCATGATGATGTAACTATCATGATGTAATCAGAAGAGTGATTTGAAAAAAGCTTATTTGAAAAAAGAACTAGATGATGAGTGAAACCAAAATTTTAGCCCAAAGTTTAAGGTAGGGGAAAGAAAGTCATGTTTGATAGGCCATGTTGGAAATGTGATGCTATAGACATAATATCTCTCCTAAAACTGAAGAAAAAAAAAGATAGAGCCCATGCCTGCATTTTGGATAGATAACATCATTGCCAGGACACAAATTCAATAAACTAGTGTTTGTATCGGTACATTTTTAGCTCTATTTTCACTGAAAGAAGACTGCTTATTATTAAATTAAACAAATACTTATTAAGAAACTATGATATGCAGAGAATGGTGCTGGATGCTGGGAGATGTACAAAATTTAGACAATACATAGTTCTTGCCCTCACTGCACTTATGTTCTAAGAGAAGCCTATCTACAATATACAAAAAAAAAGTGATATATGACAAGTTTCTCAGAAAGTTACAAATATGCTATGGAGTGTCCCTGAGAAAGTGCAATGGGGAAAATTTTAGGAAAGACATCATGAAGAAGAGGCCATTTGAGTTAGGCATTTAAAAATGGATAAGAATTCAATAGTTGAAAAATACAGAAAGAAAAGTTGTAGTTTTGTGGGATATTCAGAAAACAAGCTTAGAGTATGTGGAAGAACTTAATTTTTAAAAATAGAAAGCTAGGGTGTTGCATTATTGGAGAGGTTCTTAAATGCCCAGCAGAAAAATTTTAAACTAGATTCCATAGGCAATAGGGAATCACAGCTGATTTCTGAGCATAAATCTAGTATAAATAAGATTAGTCAAGGCAGCTGCATCAGCAAAAATTCACTAGTCATTGCTACCCTCAGAGTTATTATCCTTGTTAAATGAGAAATTTTTAACCACAAATAACTAATTTTTAAAAATTGAATTGCTAAAAAAAAAGACTAAATTTTATCAAGACTATTTGATTGAAATAGTACTAAACAACCTTCCTATATTGGGATTTGGAAGCAGAAGTGAAAGCCGAAAAGGTCATGTAGCTATACAGTTGTGAAGATCAAAGAGATATTTGTAAAGTGCCTAGCACATAGTATTATATAATGCTAACTATATTGGGGAAATTTTAAAATTATTATTAAATAGCTGCTAAGAGATAAGTATCTGGACTCACCTCCCCGGAATGCTCCATCAAAACTTCCTGGGTTTGACCTCCTTCCCTAGAACCAGGAGGCTGGGGGAAATTGGGACTGAAGGCCATGAGATCATTCTTGGTCACCCCATCCCAGGAATACACATTCTGCCGCTGCTGCTGAGAATAAGACAAGCTCCCAACCTCACCGGAGCATACCAGCGTGGGCTTCCCAGGACCACACACACCCTTCGGGGGAGCAGAGCATCGAAGAGCCACATAAAGTAACAGACTCAGCACGAATAAACTAGACACCGAGCAGATGGCTATGATCAGATAAACATTCACATCCATCTGCGCTGTCTCCTTTCCCATGGCAGTCTTTCCCAGGACACCAGAAGCACTAGATGAAGTTTTGAACGTCTGCCCGTTCTCCACCAGTGACAGACTCAAAGTTGCTGTGGCTGACAGCACAGGCTTTCCATGGTCCTTCACTAATACCAGTAGGATTTGCCTCGATACATCCGAATCCTCTAGGGCCCGAGTGGTGCTAATCTCGCCGGTGTACAGACCCACACGGAAAGGGCTGCGCCCAACGCCTACCTCTGGCATCAGCTCATAAGACAGCCAGGCATTGTACCCTGAATCCGCATCCACAGCCCGGATCTTCGCCACCACGTGGCCCACGGCCACAGACTGTGACACCAGCTCTGTCACTGGGCTAATGCCAGCATGAGGCGGCAGTACAGTCGGCGCGTTGTCATTCTCGTCCAGCACGAACACCTGCAGGCTCACATTGCTGCTCAGTGGAGGGAAGCCCGAATCCCGGGCGCTCACCTGGAACTGCAGCAACTCCAGCTCCTCGTGGTCCAGAGGCTGCAAGGCGTACACTTTCCCGCTTTCCGAGTGCACAGACATGTAGCTTGACAGAGGACGCTCCCCAACCTGCCGCTCCACTAGTGAGTAAGACACCCGTGCATTCTCTTGCGCATCTGGGTCCGATGCAGACACAGTAAAGATGTGACAGCCCGGTGGATTGTTCTCCTTCACGAACACCGTATACACAGGTTGCTCGAAGGAAGGCGCATTGTCGTTTACGTCGCCAATTCCCACAGAAACACTGGCGGTGGCCCAAAGCGCTGGCGTCCCACCGTCCTTAGCAGTCACTACTAGCTCATAGGCCGATACGCTCTCACGGTCAACAGCACTGTCCAGCACCAGCGAATAATAATTCCTGAAGGTGGACACCAGCGTGAAGGGCCCCGGGGGCGACAGCGAACAAGTCACTTGTCCATTGGCTCCCGAATCTCGATCAAAAACACTAATGAGGGCGATGACTGTACCTGGCAGGGCGTCCTCCAGGACTGGCAGAGACAAGGAAGTCACAGACACCTGGGGAGCGTTATCGTTAACGTCTAGTAACTTCACCATAACTTTGCAATGTCCTGTTAACGGAAAAGAACTTCTATCAACAGCCTCAACCTTGATTTCATATAAACTACATTCTTCATAATCCAGATTTCCGTTTACTCTTATTTCTCCTGTATTACTGTCGATGATAAATTTCGATCTTACATTGGCTAGAACAAGATTTCCAAAGTGATATAGTATTTCCTTATTTACTCCTTCATCTGCATCAGAGGCGTTCAATCTGATCACTAGCGTCCCATTAGGAATATTTTCGAATAATCTAACACTGTAGATGGATTTATCGAATGCTGGGGCATTATCATTTGCGTCCAACACGGTGACCAGCAGCTGTGCTGTTCCTGCTAGTTCTGGTTTGCCTTGATCTGTGGCCGTCAATAATAAGTTGTACTCAGGAGTTTCTTCTCTATCTAAAGATTTCTTCAAAACTAACTCTATGGATTTAGTCTCTCCCTCATTTGTATTTATATCCAAAGTAAAATATTCACTCCCAGACAGCTTGTATAACAATTCTGCGTTGGCTCCGATATCAGCATCAGACGCGCCCTCTAGTGGGAATCTAGAATCTACAGGCCTGGATTCTAAAATAAATAATTTTTGTTGCTTAACCAAGAATACAGGCGGATTGTCATTAATGTCCTTGATCTCCACCTCCACATGGAAAACCTGCAGCGGTTTCTCCACGATCACCTCCAGGTGGATGCTACAAACAGGACTGCGGCCGCACAGCTCCTCCCGATCGATCCGCGAATTCACAAACAAAATGCCATTCTGCGCATTTACCTCCAAGTAGTCTCTGCGATCCTTGGACACCACCCGGAACAGTCTCGACACCAGCTCCCCGACCTCCAGGCCCAGGTCCTGCGCGATTCGTCCCACGAACGTACCGTGTTTCGCTTCTTCCGGCACCGAGTAATGGACCTGACCGCTCCCCACCTCCCAGGATGCGTGCAGCAGAAATAAGAGCAGCAGCTGCTGGGCTCCCAGGACGCCTCCCCAGGAAAACGCCATCGCAAAACCTTTCTCTCCAGATTCAAAAATCACTGGTTCATGATTCACAACTTCAAGAATTCCTTCGGGAAACTATCTTCTCTTTAAATTCAATTTTCTTGGCTTGTTATCTTCGTTGAACGTTGCCGTTCGTTCTGAATCAGCCATTGAATGAGCTTGTTTCTAGTCGGATGAGAAACACGGTTCATCCTTTGTTAGAAAATCCACCTTGTGGAGGACAGCGACATCATGTGGCTCAATATGTAAGTATAATCGTGATCAATGTAGAGTTATTGAATTTCTTTCATTCACCTCTTTTAGGTCCCATTGCCTTCATTTCCTTTATATTCCTTTGTTCACTTCAAAAACCCTTTCAAGGTCTCATATTTTGTTAAAATAAGTCTACTTAGACTCTAAATATGGTCTTCTTTTGTAAATTGCTCTTCCAGGAACAATGTTGTTTTAAATGCAAATCTCGGTAAAAAATATATAATTATGTAGTTTTCACTTAATTGTACTTTCAAGTTTCCAAACTACATATACGAGACTAATGAAACTGTCTTTCCTGCATGGATTCTTTGAATTAACATTATTATTGGATGTGTACTTCACGGAATGAAGTTTTATTAGTCCTTATTCTTCCAGAGCTTAGCACAGTGCTTGACATACATAGTAGGCTCTTAAGATATAAATGCTAGTTGGTTGACTTTTTTCAATCACACTATACATTTACACTTGTGTGGAAAATATTCTTTTATAATGCAAAAGCTCAACATTTCAAGATATTACTGTAAATTTGAAAATCTGTAGACTAAGCTTCAATTTGCCTACAATTTGTCTTAGTTTATTGATCGTTAGAGAAACTATCACTGACCTCTGCAAATTGCTATTTAGTAGTTTTGTTCCCCTATTATGTCCTTCATCATGCCTCTTATTCAAGATGGAAATTTTTGTTCCCATACTATAGGCTACAATGTTAGGTAGCATTACTAAATTCAAAAGAATATTTCATTTTCTGCTATCTGTCCCTTCCATGAGGAAAGAGAACTTCTTCATTCCCTTACTAAGCAGACAGAAATGGTAACTGAGAAATAATTTAACCTATTACTTCTTAGAATTACTTTCATCTTTGTCAAAAATTCATCTGCTCCTTTATACACACAAAGTTCATCCCCTTATTTTGAAATCTGTCCACTAATTTACTCAATACCAAGGTTATCACCTCTAAAGGAAAAATAATTCTTTAGGCACTCTAAGTGCTTGTTGGTCCAAGATATTCCAATTCAGGCTCGAATTATTGAAATGGAGAAAATCTAAGATCCCTCTTGTCCAAAAGATAAGTACATTTTTGCCTTGTACTTTAAAAGGACATTTGGTTCTATCTATAACTGAGGTTGTGATTTTCTTGTGTGTTTAATATCTGCAAAGTCCTAACATTAACCATGAATCCAAACAACATAAGATCATGTATGTAAAGAATGGGGCAATCCTTGCAATACCATATAAACGTGAATTATAATTATTATTGTGTTGGTGGTGGTAGTGGTGTTATACACTTGTGTAGAGACAGTCAGTTATAACTGAATTGTTTTTTAATCACTAACTAATTAAAACTGTATCAACAATATTCTGAGTAAAAAGCAGGCAGGAAATTCAAACCCAAATGAACAGTCTATGGAAGCAACTAAGTTCCATAAGGGGAAACATTCATGACTTCAAAGATCAAACTCATTCTTTTGGATTTTCTTGGAAAAGGTTGTAGTAGCTATGTGGCACAATGGATAGAGTATTATGAAGCTCTAAAATCTGACTTCAGACATTTATTCACTGTGAGACCCTTGGAAAGTCATTTAATTTGTTTGCCTGAGTTTTCTCATCTGTAAAATGGAGGTACTAATAGCATCTTCTTCCTAGAGTTGTTGTGATAATAAGGGAAAATAATATATGTAAAGTGCATAGAACAGTACCTTAGCAAGTAGTAAGTACTATATAAATATTAACTATTATTATTTATTTCTGTCTCCACTGAAAATTGGCCCCGTTGTTGGCTTGAAATATTTCTTCTTATAAGAAGTATAGATAAGTGGTAAGTTATAAAAATCAACTCAAATTACTGATAAAAGAAGTCACTAACTCCAGTTCTACTCAAAGTACTTTGATTACTCATCTTCCAAGTAATTAATCCTTCAAAGAATCAAATTTAGAACTGAATCAGGGATCGTTTAGTCCTCCTATTGCATTCGAGAAAACTGAGCCTCAGAGGACGTATTTCGACGTTCTATTATTATATTAGCATCTGCTAGGCAGTAATCAGGACGGAATAATTTTGAAGGAATATAAATTGAAGATATAGTAAACATGAATATAGAAGTGATGTGCTCAAGAGTATACAAAATAGAGTGGGTTGTCAAATTATTTTCCATCCAAAAATATGAAATGTATACATTGCCTCGGCGATCTCAGGAACCATATATGTCTCTGTACTTAATGAAAGCAAGTATCTACTGCAGTTTAAAGGAAAAACCACTTTACTAATGCAGAACCAGAGCAAGACATTTGAATAGAAGTTTTGTCTTCATCACTTCGTATTCTCTTTCCCGTACTTTTTCTCCCCTAAACACTGTTTCACTTTCACCCTGGAAGTTGGTGGTCTGATACTGCCTGCTGATCGGATAAAGCCAAATTGTACAATAATAGTTGTTACAATATTGACAGTGCTGACATAAAGTTACTCTGCTTACAAACATTTACATTTTCTAAGATTTCCGGAATGGGCAATCTTAATAATATAAACATATGAATTGCTACTTGTGTAATTTGATTTATTGTATATATTCAAGTGGGAGTCACATTCTGAAGGAGAGAGTTTCTAAATTCTCCTCACATTACACAATCTAAGCAACTTCATACTTGACCTGTGTCCAAAGCCAGACTAGAGGAAGTGTATCTCCAAAGGTAATAACTGGATTTTGCAGTCTTGGACCAAGATAGGTTAGATGAAACAGAATAAGACCTGAGAGATATGAAAGGCTGTGGTGAGTAACCTCAAGATCTCAGAAAACACTGGAGTTTGTTTAAAGATAATGAAAAACAAAGACTAAAGATAAGTTTATCTTGGTTTCTGCAGATCCCAAAATGTGCTCATATCTTCACTCAAATATTCTGAGGTTTGGGAGGAGTTTTGTTTTCTTGTTTACCAAAGTTAAGTAGAGTTGTTACCTCATATTTTACTTTCTCTTTGCTTTTCTGTAGGCTACTCTGATTTTTGCTTCATTGGTTTTTAGTCAAACTGCCTCAAAAAGTGTTTTGAACTTAATCTACAGCATGTTATAACAAAATTGGAGAAGATATATGGGTGCCAAATAATTGAACTAAAAAAATAATTCAATAAGGTAGAATCAAGGAGAGGCTCATAAATACCAAAGAGAATTTAAGATGCTCGTACATACATACAATTTCATGCACCATGTATACAAAAGAGATATTGTAATCTCTACAGTGAATGTTATGGCTAAAAATGTTATAGACTGTAGGAGACTGTCTGTGAAGCCATCTCTTCCCTTTTCCAGATTTATTTCTGCATACCTTTAGTAGGACTATGTAGTTTTTTCTCAAAATTCAACTCTGTCCTTTCATTGCACAGGTAGGGAACTATAGATGTGATGTGATGTTGCATATACTACCAGATCCCTTTAATCTGGGTTAGTTTTGCTCAACTGCTTTTTTTCTTTTCTTTTTAATATGCATTACAAGGAATGGCTCATTGAGGAGAGGAAAGGAAAATATGTTTAGAAATAAATTTGATATAAAAATAATAGGCACAGTTTTAAACTTCTATTTTAAATAAATAAAGACTAAAAGTAAGAAGGCAGGTAAATAGAGCAACAATAATACATATCTTCTTGATTGTTTGGGGATTATGGGGATGAATTGGAGAGAAGAATATAGTTTGCGATATTTGTCATGTTTTTTTATATTATCTTTCTTCTCTAAGATATCTTGAAATTCAGTCTCTCAATGCTGTCAAAATACTGTCACTTCCATCAGCAGTTCTCTCCATGTGTATTTTTTTCTGTTGCATCAATTGTCTAGGAATTGATCTTCCTATTGACCCCAGATATACATATAAAATGCTTTACATAAATTATCTCATTTAATCAGAACACGTGTGAGATGGATTTTCTCATAGCATATTGAGTATTGAGGTTTAGAGTCCAAATTTAGGAGATCCACTGCCATTGATAAAGAAAATATGTTGTTATGGAGATGCTGATGTTTGGGGGATGCTAAATGGGAAACCTCTAATCAAATGAGTTTCCCCAATTCACTTGAGGAAATCATGATATATAATGATCTATTAAATAATGATAATGATCTATCAAAGTCTTCCCTTGTTCAGACTTTAAGTGGTTTCATTATGGCTTGTAAAGAGTATGAAACCTTGAGTGGCTTCACATGCCAAATGATCCATTTGCAGATTAAAAAGGATTTGAACCTAGGAGTCGCCCATTTTCATCTGGTAAAGATTTACTACTCCATTTGCTGGAATTATAGGGCAATTAGCCATTGTTTGACTCAAAGATAGGCCACACCTTGCTCCACAAGCATTTTGCTCTAGAAGTTAAGACTGGAGTAATTCCTTTAGTGAAGCCAGTCATCTCTGACAACCAAAAAGAAAACTATATATGAAGGAAGCAAGCAGCTCCTGAGAGGAAATTATTCTTTTCCTTTGCTCTTCTTTTCCAGAATGAAGAAATCTCTCTCTCTTCCCTGCCCTCATGGTGTTTCTTAACAGATCACCTTGTCCAGTAGAAGAACTATGCCCAACAGAGAATTAGGTATAGAGAGATCAGAGAGAAGGTCAAGTTCAACTACAGAAAGAAGTAGGTCCAGGGAACTCACCTGAGTGACCTGCTCTATACACATAGAGAGCAACAAGAGGACACAATGAAAAGAAAAAAAGACTTTAAGGCTTGTAAATGTTAGAAGCTTGAGTTGCTTTGATGAAAAATGGTCCCTATATGTATCTTCCTACCAGCATACTCAGTGTTTATGGCTACATTTCCCTCTGATACTGTGTTTATCTGGGAGAGAGTTTGCCCCACATTTATGGGAAGGATGGCTTATTACTCTTGTTCATGCTATTCTGGTTATTAAATGTAAGCTGGCAAAGGACTGTGAGATTTATTTATAGGAGTGTGTTTCTTGGAGAAGTCAGTCCCTCAAAGCACCCAACCTCTGAGCTGTTTAGGTAATCCAGAAGAGGTCCTACACTAATAAATAAACTCTATTTTACATAATATTTGTTATCCAGCTTCCAGTTTCATCTAAAAATATGCTTGGTAAGATACAGTTTAGTAGCATCTCAGCCAAGATTTTTAAAAGGCCCATTTCATCTCTCACTGTTTGGGGAGGCAAATCGGCAGTAATCATCTTTCTTAATGGGCTTCAAATTAGTTTCTACTTTAAATTGATGTTTTCCATACCTGGCAACACTGCTTGGTAATAAGATTCTGTTCCTTGGATTACATGGCTAATGGATTCCAGAGACCTCTATGACGTGATGACTGCTTTACATCAGTTAAATTTCTCTCATGGTGATAGTTATTATTACAGCTTTATCCATTTACCAGGTTTCAGAAGCTAATGTTCATTTGAATAAATCAGATAACCACTTTTTTTCATTGCAAACAGTATCTTTTCCCTTATCTTTATTCCTTCTTGCATGAAATAATTTATGTTATGATTGTGAACATAAAATTGCTTTGGAAATGACTTCAAGAGAGTAATCAATGATCCTGCTTGTTAAAACAGAATCGTATCTCTGATATATGAAAGTTGAGGGACCTTGAGCAAGTCATTTAACCTCTCATTGCCCTAGGTAAATTATACACAAATTGGAGATCTGCATACCTGAAGGGAGATTCCCTTTTCCATTGAAATCACAGATCTAGAGTAAAGCAAATGGACAATCAATTTCATTTTTTTGGAGCTCGCCTTTTCTAGTTACTGCTCACTTTCTCCTTGCAGAGAATCTTCATAAGAGTCTACAAAATATTGGCCTTTTTTTATTTCTTAACCCTGAAATATTTTATCCAAAACATTTTGGCTAATCTCCCCAGTTCCTCCCCCTGCTTCTCTCTCTCTCTCTCTCTCTCTCTCTCTCTCTCTCTCTCTCTCTCTCTCTCTCTCTCTCTCTCTCTCTCTCTCTCTCTCTCTCTCTCTCTCTCCCCTCCAAGTATCACTTCCTTTCCTTCTTTTTCTCTCTCTCCCTCTTCCTCTCCTTCTCTTTAACTCTGTCTCTGTCTCTCTCTCTCTCTCACTCTGTTTCTCTCTGTGTGTCTTTCTCTCTGTGTCTGTGTGTGTTTCCCTCTCCCAGAAATATTTATCAAGTTGTCAATGAAATCTCTCTACTTCTCCATGCACTACAACAAATGCTGGTGCATAAACTTCACTGTGATATTTCTGGTTTCCATTATACCAAACATCTTAAGAAGTTAAGGAAAACTGAGTGAAGTCTTCAGTTAACAGATCATCTATCCAAGAAAACGTTAAGAAAAAAATAGGAAAATTTCCTGAGAATTTGTGACACCAGATGCCTGGTACACATTCCTTTAGTCAAAGGGGCAACTACTGTAAAATGAGAGTAATAACCACGTGCAGAAAAGCATAAGTGATAGAGTGGCATTGATAGGTTAGCTTACGACAACTGAATTGTGTTATTTTACCAAGGATAAAGCTTTGCTTCTTCTATCCAAGATTTTGAAGAAACTCCACTTTAGAAACTAGTGAGTTCATACGCAAGTAAAGAATGCTACTGAAGCTACTTTCATTTGTTCAGCAAGAAATTCCACAAGTGAAAATAATATTATCCTATGACGTGGGATCCTCCTTTAAAATTGAATAAGAGTAGCTAATGTTCTTGCTACCAAGAATGCTTGTGATGCACCTCAGTTACTGCAGGTTTTCATCCAAAACTTCACCAGAATTAACTACAGAGAAAGGAATTCTGAAAGTATCAGATACAGATACAAGATGATTTACAATATGGTAGCTGCTAAGTAAGTTTTAAAATACTTTTTCCTCACAGAGCAGAGTGGCTATTACTAGGAGTTAAATTCCCCCTAACCACTGAGCGATTCATAAATACAAAGAAATTCAAAGGTCAAATCTGGTAACAACTAACCAACATAGAAGATTTTCCCAAGGAAATCCTATTTCAGGAAACACTAGGTGTGAAGCAAGTCACTAGGCAGAGTGCTCTGCCAGGAGAATGCTTAATGATTGACTTTATAAAAAAAATACATTTTCCTTTTAAAAGATACGCTAAGAATAATTTTCCCTATCAAAATTATAAAAGCCATTAAAAATGTTCAATGAGAAAACTTTAAAAACTCAAGAGAATTATTTATAACAAGTATTTTATAATTAAAATTTAAGTTGACTGATTTTTCTGTACTATATTCTTCCTTACTGAATGGGGAGCAATTTGACATAATAGAGTTGTGAGGAAAGAATGAGATAATATACGTAAAGTGCTTAGCAAACCTTTAAGTCCTGTATACATTAGCTATTATTCATTGTAAACAAATGCAAATAAAAATATCACCGAATGTTCCAAAATTAAAACAAAGAGGAATTAGCTATTTGGTCTCCCGGGGAAAGTTTTCAGAAATAACAAGTTTAATTTAAGGAGCAAAGGATGGAAGGGAATAAACAAATGAAGAAAACGGGGCCAAAAGACGCAAATAGTTTTGAGAGAAATAGCTCCTATGATTAAATATAAAGATGAATGATCTATAAGAAATTCTAGGACCCACCTTAGCAGAATGATCTTGCCCCACTACCTGCTGCTCCGCACTGTCTGCTGGGCCAGAACACGGAGGGAGGTTTGGACTGAAGGCCATAAGGTCACTTTTGGCACCTCCCTCTCCAGAGCAAACCTTCTGCCGTCGCTGCTGGGAATAGGACCAGCTTCCAAGCTCACTGGAGCACACCAGCGTGGGCTTCCCGGGCCCATAAACACCCTGTTGGGGAGTCGAACACCGTAATGCTACGTACAACAGAAGACTCAGCACCAGCAGACTGGATACTGAACAGATGGCGATTATTAGATAAACATTCACATCCAGCGCTATTGTCCCCTTCCCTGCGCTAGCCACTGACCTGGGCACACCAGAGGAAGCCTTAAGCGCCTGCCCGCTCTCCACAACAGATACACTCAGAGTGACAGTGGCTGACAGAGGGGGCTCCCCGTGGTCTTTTACCAGCACCAACAATATCTGCCTCGGCCCATCTGCCTCCTCCAGGACTCGAGTAGTGCTGATCTCTCCGGTGTACAGACCCACTCGGAAAGGGCTGCGCCCAATGCCCATCTCTGGCAGCTGCTCATAAGACAGCCACGCGTTGTACCCTGAATCCGCATCCACAGCCCGGATCTTCGCCACTACGTGGCCCACAGCCGCTGACTGTGGCACCAGCTCGATTACCGGACTAACTCCAGCGTGAGGCGGCAGCACAACCGGTGCATTGTCGTTCTCGTCCAGGACAAACACCTGCAGACTCACGTTACTGCCCAGAGGAGGAAAGCCCGCGTCTCGAGCGCTCACCTGGAACTGCAGTAGCTCCAGCTCCTCGTGATCCAAGGGCTGCAAGGCGTACACTTTGCCGCTCTCGGAGTGCACAGACACGTAGCTCGACAGCGGACGCTCCCCAACCCGTCGTTCCACTAGCGAGTAAGACACCAGAGCGTTCTCTTGCGCATCTAGATCCAAGGCGGACACTGTGAAAATGTGACAGCCGGGCGGGTTGTTCTCCTTCACGAACACTGTATACATAGGCTGCTCGAAGGCAGGTGCGTTGTCGTTCACGTCGGCAATGGCCACGGACACGCTGGCAGTGACCCAAAGGGCTGGCGAACCTCCATCCCTCGCTGTCACCACTAACTCGTAGGCAGACACACTCTCGCGGTCCACAGAACCCTCTAGGACCAGCGAGTAGTAATTTCTGAAGGTGGACACTAGCGTGAAAGGTCCTGGGGGTGACAGAGAGCAAGTTACCTGCCCATTGGCGCCAGAGTCTCTGTCTGATACGCTGACGAGAGCGATGACTGTGCCTGACGGAGAGTCTTCTGGGACAGGGAGCGACAGTGACTTCACTACCACTTCGGGAGCATTATCGTTGGTGTCCATAACTTCGACCAAGATCGTGCAGTGACCCGCCATCTTGGGAATTCCTTTATCGGTCGCCTCTACCTGGATTTGATATGATTTACTTTCTTCGAAGTCTATTTGTCCAATCACTCTGATGTCTCCATCCATCGGATCTATTGAGAATTTAGACAGTACATTTGCGGGGACATCACTCTCAAATGAGTACGTAATTTGACTGTTTGTTCCTTCGTCCATATCTGAGGCAGTTACTTTTATCACTATTGTGCCGTTTAACGAATTTTCTGCTAATCTAACTTTATAGACTTTTTTGTCAAATTTAGGGGCGTTATCGTTCACATCCAACACTGTGATCTGTAACTGAACAGTTCCAGTAAGCTCTGGTTTGCCCCCGTCAGTGGCTGTAAGCAATAAGTGCAGTTCGGGAGTTTCTTCTCTGTCTAGAGGTTTCTTTAATACTAGTGCAAGAGGTTTAATTTGTTCATCATTGTTTTGTATATCTAGAGTGAAAAAATCATTGGGGCTTAGCCTATAGGTGAGAATAGCATTCACTCCGATATCTGCATCCGATGCGCCCTCTAGTGGAAACCTAGAGTCTAGTGGGCTGGATTCAGAAATAAACAGATTCTTTTGTGATACGGAGAACACAGGCGGGTTGTCATTAATGTCCTTGATCTCCACCTCCACGTGGAAAACCTGCAGCGGTTTCTCCACGATCACCTCCAGGTGGATGCTACAAACTGGACTGCGTCCGCACAGCTTTTCACGGTCAATCCGCGAATTCACAAACAAAATGCCATTCTGAAGGTTTACCTCCAGGTAGTCCCTACGGCCGGAAGACACCATCCGGAACAGCCTAGAAACCAGCTCCCCCACCTCCAGACCCAAATCCTGCGCGATGCGACCCACGAACGTACCGTGTTTCGCTTCCTCTGTTACTGAGTAGTGGACCTGGCCGCTCCCCACCTGCCAGGCCGAGTAGAGGAGAAGACAGTGCAAAAGGCTCAGGCCGCCTCGCCTGGAAAATCCCATCGCAAATCCTTTCTTCCGGAATTATGTCACCTATTTATGACTCGAAATGAGCATCATCTTTGGGAATGCTCTTTGAATTTTTAAATCCAATTTTTTTTCCTTTTTGGCCCTTTTCGTTTTCTCTGAAGCAGCTACTGAATGAGCTTCTTTCCTACACTAGGGAGAAAGTGGTTCTTCTTTGTTTAAAAACGCACTTTGCGGTGTATGGCGACATCATGTGGTCCAATTTGTAAGTACTATCGCGATTTATTTGCTGCAGGCTTTATTTCTTCAGTCTTCTTAGGTTTTTCTATTTATTTTCATTGTCTTTAAAATATGCTGTTGTTTTTTTTATATGTCAAGTAGAACTCTTGAAATTGTCTTTTCATCTTACAATATTATTTTCATATAAAATCCAAGAAAATATTATAATTTCCTTCTCTTATATGATTACCTATAAAGTTTCATAACATGCATACAAAATAATAGATATTTTTCTACTTGAATTCTGGGCAATAAGTATTCTATTGTAGTATTGTATCCGTTTCTATTATTTTTTATATTCCTTTTATTTGCTATCAATTTTTAGCCATTTGAATAGAAAATGTCCTCCTTGACATATCAGTCAGATTTTGCCATTATTTCCTTAAACCCAGGCCTTCCTGATTTCACTGCCAAGTTTCTCTTGATTAAGTCACATTTCCTCCCACTTGCTCTAGAAAGTTGCTATTGTAAAAATAAAATGTCCTTTCTTCCCTATATTGCCTCAGCTAGGGTTGAAAAATGCTTATTCCTTTTCTATAAAGGAATCATAGCTCAGAATGAAAAACTTTTTCCCATGATTATACCTCACATGGGAAGCAAGTCGCATTTTTATAAATCAATTCATTTTTCTTCTACATCTTCAAACAAACAAAAAAGACTGTCACTTTGATTTTAAACATATAAAATCTTATTTAATGCTGTTTGGGTGATAATACCTCTTAAAAGGTGTCTTAGTCTAACAGCGCTTATAGAACAAAATTTTTGACACCTGAATTTCTCTAGTTCTCAGTTACTTAATCTGGGAAAATTTAAAATTGTCCTCTCCCCCTGGATATGCAGTTTCATTGATTTACAGAATACCTTATTAGTAAATCCCCTCTGCCAAAAGAGATTAGCACTTCTTCTGCAGCTGATAGTCTTTCAGTTCTGAGAAGCACTGAGAAATTAAATGATCGGCCCTGTATTACAAAACCTGCATGTGTCATGAGCAGGACTTGAACCCAAGCTTTCTTGACTCTAAGACCAGAACTGCCTCCCATGATGTAGAAAAAAGTCCTTGAAGCAAAAAGGAAATATAAAAGTCAAAATATTACATAGCCAGAAATAGTAATTGCAATCACTCCTCAAAAGAAGAGAGTTTTCTCTCTATCTTCCTATCTCTGCATAGAATGGCAGATGAATCACCCCTATAAGAAAAATCCTGAAATGAGTGAAACTTCTCTTCAGGACCTACAACATCCCCTTTTTTCCTTCCTCCATGGGTCTCGGAGTCCTGGTACTGCCTTACAATCTTCTAAAATTAAAGATTACAAAATTATGACTTTTATATCATTCTTCATTATTTAAAAAGCTTTTTACCTTTGTAAGATAATACATAGGACTTTGGAAGTTATTTAGTCAGATATCTTATTCTACAGATGAGAAGCCCAAACAAAGTGATTTGTCCAAGGTTACACAGGAAGAAAATCACAGATCTGGTTTTCAAAAGGAGATTCTCTAATTCCAAAGTCATCACTTCTTGCTCTCTAACATAATTCGTCCTTTAGCTTAGTTTAATCTCACAATAATCCTGGGGGATAAGAAGTACAAATTTCATTTTTCCATATTATAGATAAGAGAGGTTAAGTAATTTACATAAGATTACAGAACTAGTAATTTCACAAGGTTCAACTCCAATCTTCTAATTTCTCTTTTATTTCCTTTTCTAATTCCTCTTTCCTGTAAACCACACCATGATTTACTATAGCCCTAGCCAGATTCCTTTAGTAGTAAACTTCTTGGCCAAACAGAAGATATGTAGTTCCAGTGCCTTGAGCCTGCTCGGTGATTTACATTTCTATTTTAAACATAAATGATGTTTAATTATATTTTGAAATGTACTTTCAATGCTTCTCTTTTGCAAAGACTTCTAAGTAAGGTAATACCTTTCCATGGTAGCTGGATGTGTAATGAACCAGTAGACACTTATATAAGTGACTACTCCAAGCAAGGCCTTACTGGTGATGTAGAAACTGATTTAAATGGTATCAAATGGATGTGTTATCTAACTCAAGGGAACTGCCAGCCTTGTGAGAAATCAGACATTTGGGGCCCCGGATAGGCTGCATGTAGCTACAAATTTCTCTGCTCAAGTATGTTCTTTCTCAACTGCTGCTTCTTTCATATGTACTGCTGAGTCCCAACATAATAGCATCTGAATCTGGGTCAGTTATCAATTTCTTTTACTTGTTACTTGATCTAATTACATTAGGTCTAATGTTCCCTGAAAAAAAGCGTTTAGTTCTGCAATCTGCTGCACCATAGACTGTCACAGTCAGAAAGTGTTCAATTCTTTTCTCAAATCAATCTTAGAGGAAACTCTGTACAAATGTTAAACCCCACACTACTCTTGGTCACATAGGATGCTGTAAAGAATAGAGGCTTAATAAATCCTCAGTGAACAACTTAACCAAAATTTTATTTCTACCATCATTTGTATTTTTTAAGTACAGTAGAATTTGTCTTAATCATCACAAATATATCATTAAATTTTATAATTAATTTCATTACAATCTGACTCATCTTCATTTCAGCTATTTGTGATTCTAATTTCTAGTCCAAGTCTATTCTTTTTATCCTTAACAACATGCATGAAATAAGCAAGGACCTCTTTCTTAATATGAGATATGTTCTAGAAGTGGAGGCTGTGAGTTTGTGTTAGGCTTCTCTTGTTTAAGTCTCATCTGCTCTACAAATTTTATTGGCTTGTTTTAAATATGCCACAATATTCACCTGCACCTAGAACAATCTACCTCAGGGATGTCTGTTTGACACTCAGGAAAATACCCTCAATCAGCACTAGGCTTCCTCTTCTTTTTATTTTGGATAAACTCCATGAAATTTTCCCTGAGGACTTGTGACATAAAAGGTTTGGAAAACACCAGAATTTGAATTTCAAAGAAATCAGTATATTGAATGCCAAGCAAAAGTTAATAATTATTTACTAAAAAGCATAAATGATAGAATGGTATTGTGAGTTTGCCTTATAGAAATTGAATAGATATTCATTACTAGGAATAAGAACTCTCCACTGATTTTCACAATTCTAAAGACAAGCCATCATCTTCGGGATCTCATTTTCTGAGATTATATATGCCTGTGTGAATATCGTATATATTCAGCTGTCATAAGATCTTGTTGATGTCCAGTCTGAGGGTTTTTCTGTCAAATACTCTTCTGGATCCTTTTGCTGAAGGAGATGTTCCCCCAGTTTAGAAGTTGTGCACCAGACTTGGATTAGACTGCAGCTTGGGTGGTAATGAGAAATGGAGGTGGAGATAATGCAAGTGTGAGGAGTGGACCATGGGCTAGGCTTCTCTTTGCTAAAACCATCTGGTTCCATGCCTGAAATGAACATTGGATGCCACAGCTACTGTTCCAACAGGTTGTAACTTCCCAAGATGTCCTTTTCCTCTGCCAACGAACGGTCGTTGGGCTGCTTTGCTCTACTAGTACTGGCTTTCAAAAACCTACTAAAGAAGGTTGAAGAGAGTAATCTTTGAGCTACAAAGCCCAGAAATTCCACATTTCCACCAAAACAGGTTTTTTGACTTACAGAAATGACATTAAGCACCCTTAGGCCTGTGCTTCATCTATTCCGGAGGTTCCTCTATTTTTTGCTTAGTTGAGTATTAATCAGATATCACCTTCTAAAATCTTTTGAACTCAACCAACAAAAGAATACATAAAATACACGAATGAGATGGGAGGGACAAAAATCAAGTAAAACTCATAATTCCATAAACCTGTAACTGATAGAGCAACAAGGAACTCAAAGAATTGGATGAAAAGTCATAAAGTAACTCAGAGCTTTTTACCACATTTGTGAAATGGACATAGTAGCACTTACGTCACAAAGTAGTTGCAAAGATCAATTTCCATAATGTGTACAAAACATTTTGCAAACCTTAAAAGTGATATATAAATGCTGGCTAGCTATAACACAGACGATTAGTTGTCTGCTTTATAAAGTATTATTCACAGTGGCTATGCAATGCTATTAAGACAAAGCAACTACATATTTTTAAAGATTATTAATCAAACATTGATTTTGCCCATGGAAGAAATGGAATGCATTCAAGAACAATCAAAGTGAGAACTTAAACAAACAAAAAGATAACATTATTTACATTAATGATACATATGGTACAAAATAATTATGTGGGTGATTTGCTTTGGTTTGGGTTTTTTTTATAGTAAAGAGATGTAATGAGAAGAAGTCAAAGGAAGAATTC
Organism: Bettongia penicillata ogilbyi; assembly: GCA_023548195.1. NCBI lineage: Eukaryota > Metazoa > Chordata > Mammalia > Diprotodontia > Potoroidae > Bettongia > Bettongia penicillata. The sequence goes on from JAJHZJ010000197.1 coordinate 4,496,030, forward strand.
TACTGAAATGTATAACCATTTTCATGCTTTTTTAAGTAAAAGATGAATGAAAACACTGACCCATGAAGGGACATACTTAACAGGAAGTGGAATGTGAAGGAGGAGAAGATAGAAGAGGAAAGAGGATCTTTTAAGGAGTGCTATCAGAGTACATAAGAAACGGAAAGTACAATTTGAGGAGAGAAAAATAAAAATTTTAAGAAGATGGAATCACAAATATTGTCGACTGTCGGGAAAACAGCAATTTGCACTTAGCAAAAATAAAAATACACACTCAGTAGTCACCCACCTTCCCGGAGCTATCCAAGTCAGCCTCCTGCTTCTGGCCTCTTTCTCCAGAAACAGGACACGGAGGGAGGTTGGGGCTGAAGGCCATGAGGTCATTCTTCGCCGCCCCTTCTCCACAGGACACCTGCCGCCGCTGCTGAGAATAAGACCAACTGCCCATTTCACTGGAGCACACCAATGTGGGCTTGCCAGGCCCATACGAGGCCTGCGGAGGCGAGGAGCACCGAAGTGCCACATATAACAGGAGACTCAGCACCAACAGGCTGGACACTGAGCAGATGGCGATGATCAAATACACATTCACATCCACCAGCGTTGTCTCTTTTCCCACGCCGGTCTTTGCCGAGATCCGGGAAGCCCCTGAAAAGGTCTTGGAAGTCTGTCCATTCTCCACCATTGAGACACAAACAGTGGCTGTGGTGGACAGGGCTGGTTCTCCATGATCTTTCACCAGCACCAGCAGCGTCTGCCTCGGCCCGTCCGATTCCTCCAGAGCCCGTGTTAGGCTGATCTCACCAGTGTACAGACCCACGCGAAAGGGGCTGCGACCAACGCCCGACTCGGGCTGCAACTCGTAAGACAGCCACGCATTGTAACCAGAATCCGCGTCAACTGCCCGGATCTTGGCCACCACGTGGCCCGCTGTCATCGACTGGGACATCAACTCGGTTACCGGGACCCCACCTGCTCCGGATCCTGAGTGCGGGGGCAGAACCACGGGAGAGTTGTCGTTTTCATCCAGAATAAACACTTGCAGGCTCACGTTACTGCCCAGTGGAGGGAAGCCTGAGTCCCGGGCGCTCACCTGGAACTGCAGCAGCTCCAGCTCCTCGTGGTCCAGGGGCTGTAAGGCGTACACTTTGCCGCTCTCCGAGTGCACGGACACGTAACTCGACAGAGGACGCTCCCCAACCCGCCGCTCCACCACTGAGTAAGACACCAGCGCGTTCTCTTGGGCATCGGGGTCAGACGCCGACACTGTGAAGATGTGACTGCCTGGTGGGTTGTTCTCCTTCACAAATACAGTGTACACAGGCCGCTCGAAGGCAGGCGCGTTATCGTTCACGTCTCCGATGGCCACAGACACGCTGGCACTGGCCAAAAGCGCTGGCTTCCCGCCGTCCCTCGCAGTCACCACAAGCTCATAGAAAGGCACTCTCTCGCGGTCCACAGAACCCTCCAGCACCAGTGAGTAGTAATTGCGGAAGGTGGACACCAGCGTGAAGGGCCCCGGGGGTGACAGCGAGCAAGTCACCTGCCCATTGGCACCAGAGTCTCGGTCAGACACCCGGATTGAGGCAATGACTGTCCCTGAAGGGGCATCCTCTCTGACTGGCAGCGACAACGACGTCACTGCGATATTGGGGATATTATCATTGGCGTCCAGGACTTCCACCAGGATCGTGCAATGACCAGTCATTGGGGGATTACCTTTATCTGTCGCATCAACTCGAATTTCATAGGAATTAACATCTTCAAAATCCAAATGGCCTTGAATTGAAATTTCTCCTGTATCTGGATTTACATGAAATTTATCATTAATCACGGGTGGAGAGAGATGGTTGAAAGAGTATAAAATCTCCCGATTGATGCCCTCGTCCGCATCGGAGGCATTCAGTCTGATCATTAAGGTTCCATTGGCTGCATTTTCTAATATCTTCACTTCGTATTCGGATCGTTCAAAAGTGGGGGCGTTATCGTTCACATCCAGGACTGTGATGAGCAGCTGCACTGTGCCCGTGAGTTCAGGTTTGCCCCCATCTGTGGCTGTCAGTATTAAGTGATACTCGGAAATCTCCTCTCTGTCTAGGATTTTTTTCAACACCAGCTCAACCAATTTACTTTGGTCATTCTTGGATCTTACTTCTAGAATAAAGTAATCATTGGCACTGAGCCTGTAAGTAAGTAAGGCATTAGAGCCAATATCTGGGTCAGAGGCTCCCTCTAGAGGAAATCTTGAGTCTGGTAATCTGGATTCGTAAAGGAACAGTTTTTGTTCCTTGACTGGGAACAAGGGTGGATTGTCATTAATGTCCTTGATCTCCACCTCCACATGAAAAACCTGCAGCGGTTTCTCCACGATCACCTCCAGGTGGATGCTACAAACCGGGTTTCGACCGCACAGCTCCTCCCGGTCAATGAGCGAATTCACAAACAAAATGCCATTCTGCACATTTACCTCCAAGTAATCCCTGCGGTCCTTGGACACCACCCGGAACAGTCTCGACACCAGCTCCCCGACCTCCAGGCCCAGGTCCTGCGCGATTCGTCCCACGAACGTACCGTGTTTCGCTTCTTCCGGCACCGAGTAATGGACCTGGCCGTTCCCCACCTCCCAGGATGTGTGCAGCAGAAATAAGAGCAGCAACTGCTGGATTCCCAAGACGCCTCCCCAAGAAAACACCATCGCAAACACTCTTCGCTTTATTCCGAAGGGTTGCTCAGATGTTCGAATAAGGGTGAATATGGGCGTCCGTTTCTCCAGTCTTATTCTGCAGCATCCGCCATTGCTTTGCATCGTTTAACAACAAAAAACCGAGCCTCTTTCCGAGACCCAAAAGAGAGTGTTTAGCCATATTCCGTGGCCGACAGCGACATCATGTGGTACAGAAGAGTAAGTCACAAATTTTCGTTATGGTGTAAAAAAGCAGCTCATATATATATATATAGCCCAGTATTTAACTTTGTTTCACAAACTTTGTTTTTCATTATTTGAGTTTTGCTAGCTCTTGCAGCACTTGAGTTTTGACTGCTTCTTCTACTTAATTATGAAGGAAATGGTGCTTTGGTTCTTTTATGTCTTGGAATTACTTTTTAAATTTTCCGAAAGAAATTAATGTAATAAGGAAATAAAATGAGCTTAGTACTTGCTGTTGTAGAGGTGGGAAATGTGCAAGTTTTAGAACACTAAACAGGAACTCTAGAAGAGTACTGGATGGGACAGTAAAGTCAGAAGGCTTGGGTCTGATTCCTGAAGACTTCTTACTGTGACCTTGGGCAAATCAATTACCCTCTCACAGTCCATTTCTTCACAGCTTAATAATGCTAGTTGGTCGAGAAAATCCGTTTGTAAACTTTAAAGTAGCATATGAATGTCAATAACATCATCTTGCATTGTAAAATACAGTGCATTTTTATATATTCAGTCAATAAATATTAATTGCCACTGTATGCCAGGCACTATGATAAGCACGTGGGATACAAAAAAAGAGAAAACATAGCCCCCTTCTCAAGGAGTACACAGTCTATTGGAGGAGACAACATGCCAACAAGTACTTATGAAGAGATTATATTCAAAATAAATTGGAAATAATCAACAAAAGAAAGGCATAGAACTAAGGAAGATTTGGTAAGGTTTCTTGTAGGAGTTGGGATTTTAAGTATTATCTGCAGAAATCTAGAGAATCCAAGAGATGGAGATAAGTAGGGGGAAAATTCCACATTATAGGACAATCAGAGAAAATGCCCAGAGATAAGAGATGGAGTTCTGGTTTGAGGAACAGCAAGGAGGTCAATGTCACTGGATTGCTGAGTATTTGAGAGGGAGGGAGGTTGAAGGGTTATGTGAGGTAGAAGATGACTAGAAAAGTAGAGGGGCAACTTATCAAGGGCTTTGTATGCTAAACAGAGGATTTTATACTCAATTCTGGAGATGACAGTGAACCACTGGAGTTTCCTAAAGGTGGCATGTTCAGACCTTCACTTAAGGAAGATCACTTTGCCACCTGCATGGAGGATGAGTAGAAAGACTTTTGGCAGGCAGTCCCATCAAGGAGACTATTACAATTCTCCAGGCATGAGGTGATGAAGGCTTGCACCAGGGTGTTTAGGAGTGTAAGAGAAAAAAAGGAGGCCCATTCAAGAGATGTTATGAAGTCGATCAACAGCTCTCAGCAAAAAGTGGATATTGGTAGTGAAAGAATGTGGCATCAAGGCTGACATCTACGTTGCAAGTCTGAGGAACTAGGGGAATGGTGGTACCCTCAACAGTAATAGTTAAAATAGGAAGAGAGAAGTGTTTGTGGGGAACATTAAATACCGACGAGCAACATACCCCAGGAGCCCAACGTGGAGTCAGAAAAACCAATCATGCATCTGATGCATACTGGCTGGGTGTCCTTGGGGCTGTAACTTAAACTCTCAGTGCTCCCAGGCAACTCTTTGAAGACCCTTAACTGCAGAATAAATGCTGCTCTGCATAACAGTAGGCTTTCTCTGACTGGAAGTTTCCTACCTCAATTACATTAATAGATGGAAATTTTTTTTGAAAAGTTATTCTAATTGTTATTTATACAATTTCTAACACCACTTAGATATTTTTCTCTTCAAATATGTTTTGATTTAACAATTCAAGAAATTGATTAGTTTTTAGTAATAATTCTCCTAGATCTCTCTGTGTTATTTAATTAAAAACTTGATAAAGAATTCCCTTTCTCCCTTATTTCTGCTTACAAAAAATTCTATTTATTTTTCAAAGTCTCATTCAAATGACATCTCCTCTGAATTATTATAGAGCATCATATTTCTGAGTCATTTATTTCATAGTCTCTTTGTATAGTTGTTGATCAAACTTCTCTGAATTATTAGACTAATTCTTCCTTGATGTCATCTAGTTTATCAGTCATTTTTGTATGCTTGCCTCTGTTTAGCATATAATATTTCTTTAGAGTAAGCACTCAGTAAATACTTTAAAGACACTGAATATAGTTCTAATTCTTCTTTATTGCCTTAGAGGGGAAATGAAATGTTTAAAGGTCCTTAGACAATGCCAAGTTGTTTATAGGTTATGCAGAAAATGTGCTGAGGATCACCCAAAGAGTTAGTAACAAGGTGTGCTCTAAAACAATGGCAAAATTGAGTTCTATACTAGTGAGGATCCTACTAACCATCAGGAAAGCAACTAAGTCCTGTGTCCTTAGTTCAGTTTCCCAGGTTCCCAGTAATACTTTTTAATAGTCATGCCTCCAGTGAATGAAATATTTTTACTTTTTAATTTTCAATAATTCATTGAAGCTACCTTTATTTTCCTTCCAATCCCTGATCATCTCTATTATTGAAATGGTCATTGTTTACCATGATATTATAATTAAATTACCACTTTCTTTATGAATACATTAAAAATATAAGAAACTGAAATTTCTTATGAGAAAGAAATTAGTTACAGGAGTGTCATGTCATCTTCTGCCAATTTTAAAAAATACTATTTCTAATATAACAACATGAACACAAATAAATACAAATACTATTCTAACAATGTCATGTGTACAAATACATATTGAGGATCAGATACTCAAATTTAGTATTCTTATAAAATTAACAGAGTTGTCCAGCTCATGGCAATTGATGAAGAAAATATCTATACTTTCAACATCCTTAGAATTATTAATCATCAACATTTCTTCCACCCAAATAAGGAACCTTAAGGAATTAGAGAGACCTGTGGAAGATGACACATGCTACATATGAAAAATGGAAATAATAATCCTGACCAGTCATTAGATGCTTATTGACAATCTAGATGGTCCTGATCTGACAAAATGGCCAATATCCCTTCACCATCATGAAGATAATATCAGAAGTAATTATTTTTTAAAAGGAGGGAGATTTGGTGTCAACTTTAATGTAACCATTTAAACAAAAGAATTCTCTTATAAGCAATGAGATTTTCTATTCTTTCTAAAGATAATATTACTAAAAGTCTTCTTATGAAATTCACCTATTCTGATCAATAAAAATATTCTTCAAAAAGCTTATACGATAAAAATATCCTTTTGTTCTTAGATAATTAAATTTACAAATGACAAAAACATCACTACAGTCAGAACTAAGAGAACACAATTAAGGAAAAGAAATATCCCACTGGATTCAAGTGGCTGAAGGGAAATAGCTAATATCACTTTTAAAAGAATAATCAGGAGAGGTATCAAAGTCAAATCTGAAGTTTCAGGTCTAAAGAAGAAAAGCACACATGATAGTGTAGTGTTGGAAATTTGATACTGAATATCTAAGGTTCAGAAGAAATGAAAGAACATGGTTTCAGTAATGCCCAAGGCTAAATGACAGCCAAGAAACAGAATCTTCAAACAGGAGTTTATCCAAGTAAAATATTGATTTTTGCCCTTCATATTTTCATAGAAAAGACCTAGTGACTATACTAACAAATCCACTTTTGCCAGCTTTTCCTAAGCACCTGTATGCAATAATGAAGAGATTTAAAACTTAGACAAGACATTATCCTTGTGTGTATGGTGTTTAGGTGATTACTATAATACACAGAAATTCAACTACATTTTAAAGCATGTTCTGGATATAGCAAAACAAATTATTATTAAAGGTTGGGGGGGAAGATGGAAAATTATATGTGGGCAAAAGGAAGGCTTCTTGAAAGAGGCAAGTTTTGGTCAAGAATATCAAGGGAATCATTTCAGGGGTAATGAAGAAAGGCCACCTAACAGTCAAACTATATCACAGATCAGTAACCATCAAAACAATGTGGCACTGGATAAGAGATAGGGTGGTAAATCAGTGGAATAGATTAGGTTCACAATACACAGTAGTTAATGACCACAGTAGTCTAGAATTTCATAAACCCAAAGAACCAACTTTTGGGGGCAAGAACTCAATAATTGACAAAAAAAATTATGGCAAAAACTGGAAAGCAGTTTGGTAGAAACCAGGCATAAACCAGCATCTCAAACCATATACTAAGATAAGGTCAAAATGGGTATATGATTTGACATAAAGGATAATATCAAAAGCAAATTAGGAGGCATGGAAGATTTGATTAATCAAATCTATGGATAAGGAAACAGTTTATGATCAAATGAGAGAGAGAGAGAGAGAGAGAGAGAGAGAGAGAGAGAGAGAGAGATCATGGAAAGTATAACGGATAATTGTGATTATATGAAATTAATAAGTGTTTGCACAAGCAAAACCAATTCAGCTAAAATTAGAAGAAAAGGAGCAACCTAGGGGGAATTTTTTTACAGTGAGTTTTTCTAATAAAGGTCTCATTTCTCAAATATATAAGGAACTGAGTCAAATTTATAAAAATAAGAGTCATTCTCCAATTGATAAATGGTCAAAGGAACAAATAGTCTTCAAAGAGAAGAAATAAAAGCTGTCAACAGGCACCTGTAAAAATGCTCTAAACCATCATTGACTAGAGGAATATAAATTAAATCAACTCTGAGGTACCACCTCACACCTATCAAATTGGGTAATATGACAGAAAATGAAAATGACAAGTGCTCTAGAATATGTAGAAAAATAGGCACATATTAATTCATTGCTGATGGAGTTATGAACTGGTCCAACCATTCTGGGGGAACAATTTGAAACTATAAAAATAAAGGACTATAAAACTGTGCATACACTTTCACCCAGAAATACCACTACTACTTCTATATCCCACAGCAATAAAAGGAAAAGGAAAACAACCAATATTTATAGTGGCTCTTTTTGTATTCTAAAGGATTGGAAACTGGGGAGCGGGAAGTTTTTCAATTCAAAAATAATTTAACAAATTATGGTATATAAATGTGATGGAGTACTATTTTGCTGTAAAATGAAGGGAATAGTTTTAGAAAAAACTGGGAAGATGTGTGAAATGACGTAAGATGAAGTGAATGAAACCAAGAGAAAAATGTATACAATAACAACTATATTGAAAGATTGCCAACTTTGGAAGATTCTATAACTCTCATGAACACAATGACCAACCATAATTCCAAACTGCACCTAGGTGGTGTACCAATAGCAGGTCAGGTTTGGAGTCAAGAAGATCAAAGTTCAGATCTCGCCTCAAACATTTACCAGTTGTGTAACCCCAGGCAAGTCACTTAACCCTGTTTACCTCTGTTTCCAAATCTGTAAACAACTGGAAAAGGAAATGGCAAACCACTCCAATACTTTGCCAAGAAAACCCAAAATGGCATCTTGAAGAGTCAGAAATGATTGAACAACAGCAGCATGATTCAACATCTAGCCATTTCCAGAGAGAGAGCTGATGGCCTCAGTGTAAAACAAAGCATATTTTCTTCTCTTTCTCTTTCACTGGACATGGCCAAGGAGGGGATTTCTTTTGCATGATTATGCTTATTTGTAATAGGTTTTGTTTTTCTTGCTTTTTCAATGGTTCAGGAAAGTGGAGAAGAGAAGGAAAGAATTTTAAAATTAAATTTGGAGAAAGAAAAATAAATAATAGCAATGTCTCCCATTGTGTACCCAAAATATTGAAAAAGCAGCAGATACATTTCTCTTAATCTGATGAGACTTATTCAAAACCTAGAGTGTTGAATAAGGAACTTGGATAACTTGAATATTCTTTAGTGTTTTTCAGTTACATAGTAGGTACTTAACAAATACTTCACGTAGTTATTTATAATAGAATTTGAAAATGTTTGCTTGCTTAGTTCATCTTGGATGATGTCAATAAGTGCATAGGTGAAGATTTTGCAGAAATTAGAAAGTATACAAATGAGTTGATAGGCATTTGGTATCTTTCACTCTTTCAGATATCTGGAGATTCAATTTCTCAACAACCTCAAAATGGCATTAAAAAATTCTGGTCTACTCCAATTATTCTTCCTTTGTCTTCTTTAATGTCATTTCTACTTCTTTACGCTACAGTACATTAGGGATTTTGATGTTAGAATACAAGTGTGCTCATTCCACTGGCCTTAATGGAGAAAAGAGGGTTATTGAATTCTGTCAATAATAATACTTCTTTTATGTCTTTCTTGCACTTTGAGTTTTATTCTGAAATGCCCTTCTGATTATTTGGCTTAATTGGGTCTGTCACCAATCTTTCTGAGGAGTTCTTTGGTCCACTGCTTTTACACTTTTTATGATTTGACATTGGCCCATAAACTTCCATAATCCTGTTACACAAGATTTTACAAAGAAACTTAAATTCTAAGCTGTTCTATCTATTATGGTCTATTCTATCATATCATGCCCTATCATAATTCAAAGAGAGAAATGGCTTACTTCATCTGAGGCATTTTCTGGGCTATTTTAATCTCATGATTATGCGACTGATTTGCATCAGTAAATGTCCTTAGGAAATAAACAGTGGTAATAGAAATAGTGCTGTAGAATATTCTCTAACTAGTTGTGTTTCATCCTAAAAACTTCTAATAAATAGTTGTGCTGAATTGAATAAGGATTTTCCAACCTCTTCACAACCAAGATGACTGTAGGTTGCATCTTAATGACCAAAGCTCTTCATGGATCAGTTACCCAAAAGGCACAAAATTCTAGGACATCTCCTAATATCAGGGTTCTTAAAGAAAATCATGTTATGTAGAATTTAATATTTCAAAAAGTTCATTATTTCATCAGTCAAACATTCTATCAATGAATGGAAATGGAGATATTTCACCTGACAATTTTTCATGAGTTGATATGACCACCATCTGGAGATCAATATTTTGGGGCTTAGTCTCTCTAAACTTGGCTAACAATAAAAATAAAATAGTATGTTTCATGTGCCAGAATGGAAGCTTTTGGTGAGCTTGGCTCTCTTTTGTGGCCTTGACAAAATTGATGGTCACCATCCTGCCATGATAAAACCTTAGAAAGGACTTTGGTAGATGAATGCACCCATTAGGCAGACAGTAAACAATAACTGAATTATGAGTTTTAATAACTCAGAAACATATTTTTTCATCTCTCTGAAAATATTGACATATCACCAAGAGTTCAGGATTCCAAAAGCGTTCAAACTCAAATATTTAAATTGCTCTATGATCTCATCAATAACGGGAAAGCCTATCAATGCCTACCCATTTTCTGCAACTAGAATCCATGTCCACACAAGTTAGTCACAAGGGGGAACACCCAACCTGCTGGAGGCCTTCTTTGATTTCTGTCAACGGCTAAGGCATATTAGTAGACCACTCTGACTAACCATCCATCTGTCACCCATTTCTCTTGTCACATGACAAATCCATTTTCTCTTTCTGTCGTATCCATTAATGACATCCTTCAGTCTTCTTCAGAGGTGATCAGTGGTTATGTTTCACACTGCTCACGCCCATAATTCACCTTTGCATTACTCTCCTTGTGATGTTTACCTTCACTTCGTGAGAGACAGAAGCATTCTTGTTTCACTTTTATTCAGCAACATCAGTAAAATGTTTGGGTCAAAAGGATAGATCTTCGTGGCTGACGGAAATTTATTATTAGTAAGTGCTTTGCAATTTTCCAGAAGAAGTATGTATTCTCCTCTTTTTCACTTCTAGGACCTGAATCATTGTCAAGCTATATTTTTTATCGCGACATTCATCATAAATTCCTTCTCTGCCTGTTAAAATGCAGTTGATTTCATACTTTAGTGAGGCCCTTTGGTGTCATTCACTGTGTCCAGTGCTTATCAGTTCTTTGTGGAAGAAAGCATTCAAGATCTAGCTGGTGTATAATCTGCAAGTCTTTGGCTTCTCTCTTTCTCCTGACTATATTTTCACACATATATTCTAACATATATGTGTATACATTTATATCTATACATAGAAATATCTTCATGCATATTAATAAATTCAAAGCCAGTAACAATGAAGTGGATTCACTGATACATTATGGCAATCTCTGTGGCAAACCTCACTTTCCATATTTGTAAAATGGGGACAATAATTTCACTTACCTCATAGGATTGTTGTGGGTATCAAATTCTGTAACATATACAAAACATTTTTCCAACTTTAATATGATATTTGTGTTCCTCCTTCATTGCCGAAGAAGACCATGGCATCAGAGAAATGATGACATGACTTGCATTTGCCATTGTTTTGAGTGAGGGAGAGCTGAATATGATATATAAATGTTAGCTAGCTACAATATAGATGATTAATTTTATGCTTTATAAAGAATTATTCACAGTGACTATGCAAAGCTATTAACATAAAGCAACTAGATGGCTTTAAAAATTATGACCCTATCCCTCATTTTTGCCTATCAAAGAAATGGGATGGATTCAAGAGCAATCAAAGTGAGAACTTAACCAAGTACAAAATAACATTCCCACAAAAGATATCTATGGCACAAAATAATTATGTGGGTCGTTTTTAAAAAGAGAGGAAATGGAAATTAACCAAAGAAAGAATCTACAGTAATGTGTATCCATTTTCATGTGCTTGTAAGGAAAAGACAAATAACAACATTGACAATGAGGGGAAAGACTTAAGAGAAAGGAGAATGTGAACAAGGAGAAGATGAAGGAGGAGGAGATAGAAGAGGAAAGAGGATCATTCAAGGAATGCTATCAGGATACTTAAGAAATGGAAAGCATAATTTGAGGAGAGAGAAATAAAAATTTTAAAGTAAAAAGATTGACTCCCAAGAGTTGCTGAACATTCGGCGGAAAACAGTACTTTGCAAATAAAAATAAAAATACACACTCCATAGTCACCCACCTTCCCGGAGCTATCCAAGTCAGCCTCCTGCTTCTGGCCTCTTTCTCCAGAAACAGGACACGGAGGGAGGTTGGGGCTGAAAGCCATGAGGTCGTTCTTGGCCGCCCCTTCTCCACAGGACACCTGCCGCCGCTGCTGAGAATAAGACCAACTGCCCATTTCACTGGAGCACACCAATGTGGGCTTGCCAGGCCCATACGAGGCCTGCGGAGGCGAGGAGCACCGAAGTGCCACATATAACAGGAGACTCAGCACCAACAGGCTGGACACTGAGCAGATGGCGATGATCAAATACACATTCACATCCACCAGCGTTGTCTCTTTTCCCACGCCGGTCTTTGCCGAGATCCGGGAAGCCCCTGAAAAGGTCTTGGAAGTCTGTCCATTCTCCACCATTGAGACACAAACAGTGGCTGTGGTGGACAGGGCTGGTTCTCCATGATCTTTCACCAGCACCAGCAGCGTCTGCCTCGGCCCGTCCGATTCCTCCAGAGCCCGTGTTAGGCTGATCTCACCAGTGTACAGACCCACGCGAAAGGGGCTGCGACCAACGCCCGACTCGGGCTGCAACTCGTAAGACAGCCACGCATTGTAACCAGAATCCGCGTCAACTGCCCGGATCTTGGCCACCACGTGGCCCGCTGTCATCGACTGGGACATCAACTCGGTTACCGGGACCCCACCTGCTCCGGATCCTGAGTGCGGGGGCAGAATCACGGGAGAGTTGTCGTTTTCATCCAGAATAAACACTTGCAGGCTCACGTTACTGCCCAGTGGAGGGAAGCCTGAGTCCCGGGCGCTCACCTGGAACTGCAGCAGCTCCAGCTCCTCGTGGTCCAGGGGCTGTAAGGCGTACACTTTGCCGCTCTCCGAGTGCACGGACACGTAACTCGACAGAGGACGCTCCCCAACCCGCCGCTCCACCACTGAGTAAGACACCAGCGCGTTCTCTTGGGCATCGGGGTCAGACGCCGACACTGTGAAGATGTGACTGCCTGGTGGGTTGTTCTCCTTCACAAATACAGTGTACACAGGCCGCTCGAAGGCAGGCGCGTTATCGTTCACGTCTCCGATGGCCACAGACACGCTGGCACTGGCCAAAAGCGCTGGCATCCCGCCGTCCCTCGCAGTCACCACAAGCTCATAGAACGGCACTCTCTCGCGGTCCACAGAACCCTCCAGCACCAGTGAGTAGTAATTGCGGAAGGTGGACACCAGCGTGAAGGGCCCCGGGGGTGACAGTGAGCAAGTCACCTGCCCATTGGCACCAGAGTCTCGGTCAGACACCCGGATTGAGGCAATGACTGTGCCTGAAGGGGCATCCTCTCTGACTGGCAGCGACAACGACGTCACTGCGATATTAGGGGTGTTATCATTGGTGTCCATGATTTCCACCAGGACCGTACAATGACCTATTAATAAGGGAGTCCCTTTGTCTGTCGCATCTACTCGAATTTCATAGGAATTAACATCTTCAAAATCCAAATGACCTTGAATTGAAATTTCTCCTGTATCTGGATTTATATGAAATTTATCATTAATCACAGGTGGAGAGAGATGGTTGAAAGAGTATAAAATCTCCCGATTGGTGCCCTCGTCCGCATCGGAGGCATTCAGTCTGATAATTAAGGTTCCACTGGCTGCATTTTCTAATATCTTCACTTCGTATTCGGATCGTTCAAAAGTGGGGGCGTTATCGTTCACATCCAGGACTGTGATGAGCAGCTGCACTGTGCCGGTGAGTTCAGGTTTGCCCCCATCTGTGGCTGTCAGTATTAAGTGATGTTCAGGAATTTCCTCTCTGTCTAGCGGCTTTTTAAGCACAAGTTCAACCAATTTACTTTGGTCATTCTTGGATCTTACTTCTAGAATAAAGTAATCATTGGTGCTGAGCCTGTAAGTAAGTAAGGCATTAGAGCCAATATCTGGGTCAGAGGCTCCCTCTACAGGAAACCTAGAGTCCGGCAATCGGGATTCGGGAATCAACAGCTTTTGTTCTTGCACTGGAAACACCGGCGGGTTGTCATTAATGTCCTTGATCTCCACCTCCACATGGAAAACCTGCAGTGGTTTGTCCACAATCACCTCCAGGTGGATGCTACAAACCGGGTTTCGACCGCACAGCTCCTCCCGGTCGATCCGAGAATTCACAAACAAAATGCCATTCTGCACATTTACCTCCAAGTAATCCCTGCGACCCTTGGACACCACCCGGAACAGTCTCGACACCAGCTCCCCGACCTCCAGGCCCAGGTCCTGCGCGATTCGTCCCACGAACGTACCGTGTTTCGCTTCTTCCGGCACCGAGTAATGGACCTGGCCGCTCCCCACCTCCCAGGATGTGTGCAGCAGAAATAAGAGCAGCAGCTGCTGGACTCCCAAGACGCCTCCCCAGGAAAACACCATCGCAAACACTCTTCGCTTTATTCCGAAGGGTTGCTCAAATGTTCGAATAAGGGTGAATATGGGTGTCCGTTTCTCCAGTCTTATTCTGCAGCATCCGCCATTGTTTTGCATCATTTGACAACAAAAACGGAGCCTCTTTCCAAGACCCAAAAGAGAGTGTTTAGCCATATTCCGTGGTCGGCAGCGACATCATGTGGCACCGAAGCGTAAGTCCCATATTTTCTTTAAGGTGTAAGAAAGCAGTTCATATTTTGCCCAGCGTTTAATTTTGCTTCACAAACTTTGTTTTTCATTTTTTGAGTTTTGCTAGCTCTGCAGCACAAAACTGCAGTTCTTCCGCCGAAAAAAAGCTACCTTCACTGTGACTGCTTCTGCTGCTTAACTATGAAGGAAATGGTGCTTTGGGTCTTTTATGTCTTTGAATCAATTTTAAATTTTCAGAAAGAGATTAATGTAATAAGGAAAGAACATGAGTTTAATACTTGCGGTTGTAGAGGTGGAAAAGTTTCCTGTTTTCGAACACTAAACAGGAACTCTAGAAGCAAACTGGATGAGAGAGTAAGAAGAGTCAGAAGACTTGGGTCTGATTCCTGAAGGTTACTTACTGTGGCCTTGGGTAAATCCCTTACTCTCTCAGAGTCTGTTTCTTCATGGATTAATTGGAGATAATAATGCTAGTTGGGCAAGGAAATCCCTTTGTAAACTTTAAGTATAAGAATGTGAATGCTATCGTGAATCTTAATATATTCATGCTGCATTTTTAAATAGTGAATTAATATTAAGTACCACTTTGTGCCAAACACTATGCTAAGCATTTAGAATACAAAGAAAGAGATAACACAGCCCCTGCTCTCAAGGAGCACACAGTCTATTGGAAGAGACAACATGCCAACACCTAGTGTGAACAGTTTATATTCAAGATAAATTGGAAAACATCAACAAAAGGAAGGCACTAGAATTAAAGAAGATTTAGAAAGGTTTGTTGTAGAAGTTGGAATTTAAGTAGGACTTGCAGGAAGCTAGAGAATTCAAAAGGTAGTAGGGAGAATATTCTACATTGTAAGACAACCAGAGAAAATGCCTAGAACCAAGAGATGGAGTGTCTTGTTTGAGGAACAGAAGGGAGGCCAATGTCACTGAACTGCAGAGTGGGAGAAGGCTGAAAGTTTATGTAAGATGACCAGAAAAGTAGAGGAGCAACTTACCAAGGGCTTTGTATGCTAAATAGAGGATTTTATACACAGTTCTGGAGATGACAGTGAATCACTAGAGTTTCCTAAGGATGGCATGTTTGCACCTACACTTAGGTATGAGGTGATGAAGGCCTGCGCCAGGGTGTTTGAAAGTCTCAGAGAAGAAAGCGTGGCACATTCAAAAGATGTTAGAAAGGCAAAATCAACAGTCTTCATCAAAAAGTGGTGATGAAAGAGTGTGGAGTCAAGGATGATATCTAGGTTGCAAGTCTCAGGAACTGGGAGAATGGTAGGACCCCTAACAGTAATAGGTAAGATAGGAAGGAAGAAGGGTTGGTGGGAGGAACATATGCCAGGAGCCAACCTTTGAGTCAGAAAAACCCGGATTCAAGTCAACCATCTGATGCGTACTGGTTGGGTGTCCCTGGGCCTGTCACTTAAATTCTCAGTGCTCCCAGGCAACTCTTTAAAGACCTTTTAGCTGCGTTACAGAAAGCCTTCTCTCACTGGAAGTTTCCACCCCAATTATATTAACTGGTTGCAATTTTTGTTTTTTAAAAAAACTATATTCTAATTTTTATTTACACAATCCCCAACATCCTCTAGATGTTGTTCTTTTCTTAATTAGTTCCTAATTAATAATTCAAGAAGTTAACTTGATTTGTTTTTAGTAACAATTTTCCTTGACCTCTCTGTAATATTTAGTAAAAAAAAAAAAAAACAACTTGATGCCATAAAGAATTCCCTTTCACCTTTATGTCTGCTTACACAAATCCTTCTCATTCTTCAAGGTCTAGTTCAAATGCCATCTCCTTTGAATTCTTATAGCACATCATAAGTTTTTGCAGTTATTTATTTCATAGTCCCTCTGTATAGTTATTTATGAGCCTTATCTGAATTATTAGTCTCATTCTTCCTTGATGTCATCCTAGTTTGTCAGCCATTTTTGTATGCTTGTCTGTGTTTAGCATATAACCTTTCTTTATAGTTGGCACTCAGCAAATACTTTAAGGACACTAAATGCATGTTCTAATTCTTCTTTATTGTCTTGGGAGGGGGGCGGAATGAAGTTTTTAAAGGTCCTTAGAAGATGCTAAGTTGTTTATGGGTGATCTAGAAAATGTGCTGAGGATCACCCAAAGAATTACTAACAGATCCTACTCTAACACTGTGGCAAAACCTAGTCCTTCACTGGTGAGAATCCCCTTGATTTTCGATGCCCACTAACCATCAGGAAAGTAACTAACTCCTTTCTTCTTAGTTTGGTTTCCAGTCCCTAATAAAGCTTTTAACAATCATGGCTGTAATGAATGAAATCTCTTTGCTTTTTAATTTTCAGTAATTCATTGAAGCTAGTTTTTTTTCCTTTCAATCCCTGGTCATATCCATTACTAAAATGGTCATTGTTTACCATGAATATTATGTTTAAATAACTACTTTATTAATATATTGAAAAGGCAACTGAAATTTCTTAAGTGAAACAAATTAGTTACAGGAGTGTCATATCACCTTCCATGAAATTTTAGTGCTTTTTCCCTTATTTTAAAGCCCAACTTTATTCCTTCTAAAGAAAGAAAAACATAATTATTGGTGAAATATGTTTAGTGACCCCTGATTTTGGGAATTGCCAATTTTAACAAATAATATTTCTGATAAAATTCCATAAGTACAAATACATATTGTAGATCCTGAGTCTCAGAGATTCAAATTTAGTGTTCTCATAAAATTAACAGAGCAGTCCAGCACATTGTCAGTTGATGAAGAAAATGCCTATTCCTTCAATAACCTTAGTATTATTAAGCATCAACATTTCTTCCATCCAAATAAGGAATCTAGGGGAAGGAGCCAAGATGGCGGAGTAGAAAGACTCACTGTATGCTAGCTCTGAACCCACAGCCCAAATAAGGAATCTAAAGAAATTACAGTGACCTGGGGATAGATGAGACATGCAACACATGAGAAACGAAAATAATAATCCTGACCAATATTAGATGGTTATTGACAGTCTGCTCTGTGCTCAGCACAAAAAGAAATGTGCCTGATCTGACAAAAGAGCCAATGTCCCCTGATAAAATATTAATTAGTTCTTTTTCAAAAAGCGAGAGATTCCATATCAACTTAAATGTAACCATTTAAACAAAAAATTCTCTTAAAAGCAATGATTTTCTTTTTTTTGTAAAATTAGCATTACTAAAAGTCTTCTTATGAAATGTATCTATTATGAGCAAGGGAAGAGTTTATCAAAAAATGAGAGAAAGAGAGAGAGAGAGAGAGAGAGAGAGAGAGAGAGAGAGAGAGAGAGAGAGAGAAGCAATGGAAGTATAAAGTTTAAGTGTGATTATATAAAATTAAAAAATGTTTAAACAAACAAAACCAATTCTGCTAAGACTAGGAGGAAAGCAGGAGAGTGGGAGAAAAAATTTTGGAGGAATTTCTCTGATAATAGGCTCGTTTCTCAAATATATAGGGAACTGAGTCAAATTTATAAAAATAAGAGCCAGTTAGCAATTGATAAATGGTCAAAAGACATGAACAAGTAGTTTTCAAGAAGAAGAAATCAAAGATATCAATAGTCACATTTTTAAAATGCTCTAAACCATTGTGTGTGTATGTGTGTGTTTCTCCTTCGTTGCTGAAGGAGACCATGCCATTACTGACTAGAGAAATGCAAATTAAAATACCACTTCACATCTATCAGATTAGTTACTATGAAAGAAAATGAAAGTCACAAATGCTAGAGGGTATGTGGGAAAATAGATACACTAATGCACTGCTGGTGGAGTTATGGAATGGTCCAAACATTCTGGGGGAACCATTTGGAACTATGACCAAAAGATCATAAAACTGTGCAAACTCTTTCACCCAGAAATACCACTAGCAGGTCTATATCCCAAAGTGATCAAAGAAAAAGGAGAAAGGTCTATAATCACAGCAGCTCTTTTTGTAGCCTAAAGGAATTGGAAACTGGGAAGTTGCCTTTAATTGGAAAACAGTTTAACAAAATATAGTGTAAAAATATAATGGAGCACTATTTTGCTGAAAAATGAAAGGAATAGTTTTAGAAAAAAAGTGGGTAGATTTATGTGAAATGATGTAAGGCAACGTGAACAAAAAAAACAGGATAAAAATGTACACAATAACAACTATATTGTAAATATTATCAAATTTGAAAGACCCTATAACTCTGATAAACACAATGACCAACCACAATTCCAAACTGCAGCTAGGTAGTACAGCCAATGAATACAGTGTCAGGCTTGGAGTCAAAAAGATCCAAGTTCAGGTCTGGGGTGTGACCCCAGGCAAGTTACTTAACTCTGTTTACCTCAATTTCCTCATCTGTAAACTGAGCTGACAAAGGAAATGGGAAACTACTGCAGTATTTTGCCAAGAAAACCTGAAATGGAATCATGAAGGGTCAGGCATGACCTATCAGCAACAACATGATGAAACATGCTAGCCATTTCCAGAGAGAGCACTAATGGACGCAGTGCAGAATGAAGCATTATTTTCTTTTTTCAATTTCTATCTTAATGGACATGGCTAATGAGGGAATTTCTTTTGCATGATTATACTGATTTGTAATAGGTTTCGTTTGTCTTGATCTCTCAATAGCTCGGAAAAGGGAAAGAGGGTCAGAAATAATTCAAAAATTTAATGTAATTTTTAAAATAAAAATAAGCAATAGCAGTGTCTATAATTGTGTGTTCAAAGTACTGAAAAAGCAGCAGATACATTTCTTTTAACCTGGATGTGACCTACTCAAGACCTAGAGTGTTAAATAAGGAAATTGGATAACTTCAATATTCTTTGGTGTTTTTTAGTTGCGTAGTAGGCACTTAACAAATGATTATCTGGGAAGAAATATCTATATAACATCTATAATATAATTTGACAAAGCCTGCCTGTTGAATTCATCGTGGATGACTTCAAAAAGTGCATATGTGAAGATTTTGCAGAAATTAGAAAGTTTACAAATGAGTGGATAGGCATTTGGTATCGTTCACTCTTCCAGACATTTGGAGATTCAAGTCTTCAACAGCCTCACATTGGCATAAGAAAATTTTGGTCTAGTCCAATTATTCTTCCCTCTGTCTTCTTTAATGTCATTTCTACTACTTTATTCTGCAGCACATCAGGGACTTTGATATTAGAATGCAAATGTGCTCAGTCCACTGTCCTTGATGGAGAAGAATGTTATAGAATTCTTTCAACAATGACTTCTTTTATATCTTTCTTACACTCTGAGTTTCATTCTTAAATGTGATTCTGATTATTTGGCTTAGTTGGGTCTGTCACCAGTCTTTCTGTAAAGGTCCACTGCTTTTTCACTTTTTATGATTTAATACTGATCATCAACTTCCACCATCCTCTTACACAAGATTTTGCAGAGAAGCTTAAATTCTAAGCTTGTGTTGATCTGGTCTATCATACCATATCATAATTTAAAAGAAAAAGTGCTGACTTGATCTGAGGAATTTTCTGGGCTATTTTGATCTCATCATTATGTGACTGACATCATTCAAAGTCTTTAGGAAATAAACAATAGAATAGAAATGTGCTGTAGAATATTCTCCAGAGAGCTATAATGTTTTATCCGAAAAAACCTCTAACAGATGTGTTGAATTGAAGAAAGATTGTTCAACCTCTTTGCAATCAAGAACGCTGCTGGTTACATCTTAACTACTGAAGTTCTTCAGGGATCAGTTCCCCCAAAAGCACAGGAATTCTAGAAGGTCTCTTGAAATCAAGGTTCTTAAAGAAAATCATGTTATATAGAACTTAATAT
This sequence comes from Bettongia penicillata ogilbyi, assembly GCA_023548195.1. Taxonomy (NCBI): domain Eukaryota; kingdom Metazoa; phylum Chordata; class Mammalia; order Diprotodontia; family Potoroidae; genus Bettongia; species Bettongia penicillata. The sequence continues at coordinate 4,516,120 of JAJHZJ010000197.1, forward strand.
TTCAACAAGTTCATTATTTCATCAGCCAAACATTCCATCAATGAATGTAAATGGAAATATTTCACCTGACAATTTTTCATGAGTTGTGAGCAAATATTCCACCACGTGGAGACCAACATTCTGAGGCTGACCTTCTCTGAACTTGGCTAACAGTAGAAATGTAGTGTTTCATGTGCTAAAATAGAAGCTTTTTAGGAGCTTGGCTCTGTTGTTGTGGCATTCACAAAATTCAAGGTCACCATCTTGCCAATATGAAGCCTCAGATCAGGACTTTGGCAGAAGTGTGTACCCATTAGGCAGACAGTAAACAGTAATTGAATGGTGATCTTTAATAAATTTGAAACATTTTTGTCCCTCTGAAAATGTGACATATCACCAAGAGTTCAGGATCCCAAAAGAGTTGAAACTCAAACATTTAAATGAATCTATGGTCTCATCAATAACAAAAAAGCCTATCAATGCCCACTCATCTTCTGCAACTAGAATTCCTGTCCCCACATATTGGTTACATGGGGTCCAACCAACATGCTGGAGGGCTTTTTTAATTTCTGTCAACATCTAAAGTATATCAGGGGAGCACTCAAACTATCCATGTGTCATCCATTTCTCTTCCCACATGACAAGTTCATTTTCTCTTTCTGTCTTAAAATTCATCAGTAACGTCCTTTAATCTTCTTCAGAAGTGATCATTGGTTATGTTTCAGAGTGCTCACACCCATAATTCACTTTTCCATTGCTCTCTGTGTGACAGTTATCTTTACTTCTTGAGAGGTTGTGGTATTCCTGGTTTCACCTTTATTCAGATTAAAAGGTTTGTGTTGAAAGGGTACGTGTTTGCTGTTGTAGGAAATTTGGTATCAGTGATTTGCAGTTCTCCAGAACAAATACAGTATCCTCCTCTTCTACACTTCTAGGACCTGTTCATTGTCCATCTATATTTTTTATCCCACATTCATTATAAATTTGTTTTCCTGCCTGTTAAGATGTAGTTTCTTTCATACCTTAGTGATGGTCTTTTGATGTTCACTGTATCCAGTGCCTATCAGCTCTTTTGGAAGAAAGTCTTCAATATCTAGCTGGTATATAATCTACAAGTCTTTGGGTTCTCTGTTTCTCCTGACCTCATTTTCATACATACATACACACACACATACACAAAGATATCATATACATGTATGTACGTGTATATGTTCGTGTGTATTAATAAACTCAAAGTCCACAACAATCAATTGGATTCAATGACACATTATGGCAATTCCTATAGCAAAGCTCGTCTCCCAAATTTGTAAAACGGGGATAATAACAGCACTTACCTCACAAGGTTGTTGTGAGGATCAAATTCAATGACATATACAAAGCAAAAATGATATATAAATGTTAGCTATTTATAGCATAGATAATCTAAGTTACGCTTTATAAGGCATTATTCACAGTGCTTGTGCAAGGATAATAACATAAAGCAACTAGATGGCTTTAAAGACTCTTATTCAAACAGTGATTTTTGCCTCTCGAAGAAATGGGATGGATTCAAGAATAATCAGAATGAGAACTTAAACAAGTGGAAAATAACATTCCCGCTAAAGATATATATGGCACAAAATAATTATGTGGGTCTATTTTTAAAAGAGAGGAAATGAGAACTAGTCAAAGGAAAAATCTACAGAAATGTGTATCCATGTTTATGTGCTTGTAAGGAAAAGACAAATAACAACATTGACACATGAAGGGACAGACTTAAGAGGAAGGAGAATGTGAACAAGGAGAAGATGGAGGAGATGGAAGAGGGAAATGGATCATGTAAGTAATGCTATCAGGATACTTAAGAAATGGAAAGAATAATTTGAGGAGAGAAAAATAAAAATTTTAAAGAAGATGGAATCACAAATATTGTCGACTGTCGGGAAAACAGCAATTTGCACTTAGCAAAAATAAAAACGCACACTCAATAGTCACCCACCTTCCCGGAGCTATCCAAGTCAGCCTCCTGCTTCTGGCCTCTTTCTCCAGACACAGGACACGGAGGGAGGTTGGGGCTGAAGGCCATGAGGTCGTTCTTGGCCGCCCCTTCTCCACAGGACACCTGCCGCCGCTGCTGAGAATAAGACCAACTGCCCATTTCACTGGAGCACACCAATGTGGGCTTGCCAGGCCCATACGAGGCCTGCGGAGGCGAGGAGCACCGAAGTGCCACATATAACAGGAGACTCAGCACCAACAGGCTGGACACTGAGCAGATGGCGATGATCAAATACACATTCACATCCACCAGCGTTGTCTCTTTTCCCACGCCGGTCTTTGCCGAGATCCGGGAAGCCCCTGAAAAGGTCTTGGAAGTCTGTCCATTCTCCACCATTGAGACACAAACAGTGGCTGTGGTGGACAGGGCTGGTTCTCCATGATCTTTCACCAGCACCAGCAGCGTCTGCCTCGGCCCGTCCGATTCCTCCAGAGCCCGTGTTAGGCTGATCTCACCAGTGTACAGACCCACGCGAAAGGGGCTGCGACCAACGCCCGACTCGGGCTGCAACTCGTAAGACAGCCACGCATTGTAACCAGAATCCGCGTCAACTGCCCGGATCTTGGCCACCACGTGGCCCGCTGTCATCGACTGGGACATCAACTCGGTTACCGGGACCCCACCTGCTCCGGATCCTGAGTGCGGGGGCAGAACCACGGGAGAGTTGTCGTTTTCATCCAGAATAAACACTTGCAGGCTCACGTTACTGCCCAGTGGAGGGAAGCCTGAGTCCCGGGCGCTCACCTGGAACTGCAGCAGCTCCAGCTCCTCGTGGTCCAGGGGCTGTAAGGCGTACACTTTGCCGCTCTCCGAGTGCACGGACACGTAACTCGACAGAGGACGCTCCCCAACCCGCCGCTCCACCACTGAGTAAGACACCAGCGCGTTCTCTTGGGCATCGGGGTCAGACGCCGACACTGTGAAGATGTGACTGCCTGGTGGGTTGTTCTCCTTCACAAATACAGTGTACACAGGCCGCTCGAAGGCAGGCGCGTTATCGTTCACGTCTCCGATGGCCACAGACACGCTGGCACTGGCCAAAAGCGCTGGCTTCCCGCCGTCCCTCGCAGTCACCACAAGCTCATAGAAAGGCACTCTCTCGCGGTCCACAGAACCCTCCAGCACCAGTGAGTAGTAATTGCGGAAGGTGGACACCAGCGTGAAGGGCCCCGGGGGTGACAGCGAGCAAGTCACCTGCCCATTGGCACCAGAATCTCGGTCAGACACCCGGATTGAGGCAATGACTGTGCCTGAAGGGGCATCCTCTCTGACTGGCAGCGACAACGACGTCACTGCGATATTGGGGGTGTTATCATTGGCGTCCAGAACTTCCACCAGAATCGTGCAATGACCAATCATTGAAGGGGTCCCTTTATCTGTCGCATCAACTCGAATTTCATAGGAATTAACGTCTTCAAAATCCAAATGGCCCTGAATTGAAATTTCTCCTGTATCTGGATTTATATGAAACTTATCTTTAATCATAGATGGAGAGAGATTGTTGAAAGAGTATAAAATCTCCCGATTGATGCCTTCGTCCGCATCGGAGGCATTCAGTCTAATCATTAAGGTTCCACTGGCTGCATTTTCTAATATCTTCACTTCGTATTCGGATCGTTCAAAAGTGGGGGCGTTATCGTTCACATCCAGGACTGTGATGAGCAGCTGCACTGTGCCTGTGAGTTCAGGTTTGCCCCCATCTGTGGCTGTCAGTATTAAGTGATGTTCAGGAATTTCCTCTCTGTCTAGCGGCTTTTTAAGCACAAGTTCAACCAATTTACTTTGGTCATTCTTGGATCTTACTTCTAGAATAAAGTAATCATTGGTGCTGAGCCTGTAAGTAAGTAAGGCATTAGAGCCAATATCTGGGTCAGAGGCTCCCTCTACAGGAAACCTAGAGTCCGGCAACCTGAATTCGGGAATAAATAGCTTTTGTTCGTTCACTGGAAACACTGGCGAGTTATCGTTAATGTCCTTGATCTCCACCTCCACATGAAAAACCTGCAGTGGTTTGTCCACAATCACCTCCAGGTGGATGCTACAAATCGGGTTTCGACCGCACAGCTCCTCCCGGTCGATCCGAGAATTCACAAACAAAATGCCATTCTGCACATTTACTTCCAAGTAATCCCTGCGACCCTTGGACACCACCCGGAACAGTCTCGACACCAGCTCCCCGACCTCCAGGCCCAGGTCCTGCGCGATTCGTCCCACGAACGTACCGTGTTTCGCTTCTTCCGGCACCGAGTAATGGACCTGGCCGCTCCCCACCTCCCAGGATGTGTGCAGCAGAAATAAGAGCAGCAGCTGCTGGACTCCCAAGACGCCTCCCCAGGAAAACACCATCGCAAACACTCTTCGCTTTATTCCGAAGGGTTGCTCAAATGTTCGAATAAGGGTGAATATGGGTGTCCGTTTCTCCAGTCTTATTCTGCAGCATCCGCCATTGCTTTGCATCATTTGACAACAAAAACGGAGCCTCTTTCCAAGACCCAAAAGAGAGTGTTTAGCCATATTCCGTGGTCGGCAGCGACATCATGTGGCACCAAAGCGTAAGTCCCATATTTTCTTTAAGGTGTAAGAAAGCAGTTCATATTTTGCCCAGCGTTTAATTTTGCTTCACAAACTTTGTTTTTCATTTTTTGAGTTTTGCTAGCTCTGCAGCACAAAATTGCAGTTTTCTCCGTGGGAAAAACAGAATACTTGCATTGTGACTGCTTCTGCTGCTTCACGATAAGGGAAATTGTATTTTGATTCTTTTATATCCTTAAATTGGTTTTAAATATTCAAAAATAAGTTTATTGTAACAAGGAAACCAAATGAGCTTAGTACTTGCTGTTGTAGAGGTGGAAAATTTGCACGTTTTAGAACACTAAACAGGAACTTTAAAAGAGTACTGGGTAGGAGAGACAAAAGAGACGGAAGACTTGGCTCTGATTCCTGAAGGCTACTTACTGTGATCTGGAGCAAATTCCCCTCTCAGAGTCCGTTTCTTCACATGTTAATTGGGGATAATAATGCTTGTTAGGTGAGGAAATACCTTTGTGAATCTCAAAGTATTATAAGAATATGAATAATGTAATCTTGCATTGTAAGATATTTATGATACACTTTTAAATAATCAGTCAATGATTTTTAAGTGGTACTGTGTGCCAGGCACTATATGCTACTCACTTAGGCTACAATGAAGAGAAAATACGGCCTCTCCTCTCAAGAAGCACACAGTCTATTGAAGGAGACCACATGCCAACAACTACTTATGAACGGTTTATATTCAAGATAAATTGAAAATAATTAACGAAAAGAAGACAGTAGAATTGACGAAGATTTGGCATGGTTTCTAATAGAAGTTGGGATTTTAGACTTGTAGGATAACAAGAGAAAATGCCCAGAATCATGAGAGAATGTCTTGCTTGAGCGAAAGCAAGGAGTCCAAAGTCACTGGATTGCTGAGTATTGGGGTGGGAAGGAGGTTGAAGGATTATGTAAGATTTAAGATGACTAGAAAAGTAGAAGGATAATTTATCAAGGGCTTTGTATACTAAACCGAGGATTTTATACTCAATCCTCCAGGTTGTAGTGAACCATTGGAGTTTCTTAAGGGTGTCATGGTCAGACCTACCCTTAAGGAAAGTCACTTTGACAGTTCAGTGAAGGATGAGTCAAAAGACTTGTTGCAGACGGTCTATCAAATAGATACCTTCGTGATTGTATCATGTCATGTCCTATGAAATTTTAGAGCTTTCTCCCTTTTTTCAAATCTATCTACCCTTATTGCTTCTTAAGAAAAAAAAAAGAAACATAATTATAGAGGAATTAGATTTAGTGACTCCTGCTGCTCTGAGCTGCCCATTTTAACAAATAATATTTCTGGAATAATGCCATGAGTACAAACATATTGCAGATTCTGAGTCTCAGAAACTCTAACTTAGTGTTCTCATAAAATTGAGTTGTCCAACATATTGGCAGTTGATGAAGAAAACCCCTATGCCTTCAAAATCATTAGTATTATTAAGCATCAACATTTCTTTCATCCAAATACGGAACTATAAGGAATTAGAGAGACCAAGGGAAAGTTGACACATGAGAAATGGACATAATAATCCTGACCAATCATTAGAGGCTTATTGACAATCTAGTCTGTACTCAACACCAAAAAGAAATGTGCCTGATCTGGTAAAATGGCCAATATCCCTTGACCATCATAGAGATAATATCTGAATTAATTCTTTTCAAAATAGGAGGGAGATTCAGTATCAACTTAAATTAACCATTTAAACAGAAGAATTCTTTTGAAAGCAATAATTTTCTATTTCTTCTAAAAATAATTTACTAAAGGTCTTCTTGTGAAATTTGTCTATTCTGACCAATAGACAATTACTCTTCAAAAATATTAATAACAAGCTATTCTTTCATTCTTAGATGATTAAACTTACAAAGAACTAGAGAAGATGCCCCTACAGCCAAAACTAAGAGCACAAAATATTATTATTGCTTTGTTGCTTGTCTTTCATTCTTGAAGAGGACCATGACGTCAGGGAGGTGATGCCATGGCAAGCCCGTGAATTGGATTTAAGTGAGGGAGAGCTGTGCAAATGAGGCATCAGCCTCATTTTCTCTTCCAGAGTCCTCTGGGTTCAATGGCCAGATATCAATCAGGACAACTGGAGATGGCCCAGGATGCAGTGGGGGCCTTGGCCTTTTCAACCTAAGGTCTTTATCAGCTTTCAGTTTGACTGAGGCAAAGCCCCTTCAATGATTAAGGCCTATTACTAAGAATAATACTTTAACAGTGGCAAATGTTAGTCAGAATGCCTAGGTTTACAACCTGATCCCTACCTACCTTTCCAGTCTTATTACATTTTACTTCTCTCTACACTCTGACACTGTCAATCACTCTCTTCTCCTTTATACTCTCTTCTCTTTGAATTTTCATGACACTGGATGTCTTCTGGTTCTGTTCCAATCTATCTGAATGCTGCTTCTCAGTCTCCTTTGCTAGATCTTCATCCAAGTCACAAAATGAATGAGAAGAAATATCTCACTGGATTCAAACTGATTGAAGCGAAGCAGCTAATATCGTTTTAAAGAAAATAATCAGGAGATGTATTGAGACCAAATATGAAGTTTCTAGTCTGAAGAAGAAAGGCACACATGATTGTGTAGTGTTGGAAATTTGATACTGAAAATCTAAAGTTCAGAAGAAATGGAAGGACATGATTTCAATACTGCCCAAGGGTAGATAACAATAAAGAAATAGATTCTGCAAACAATATTTTATCCAGTTAAGATATTGATTTTTGTCCTTCATATTTTCATAGAAGAAGCCTGGTGACAATACTAACAAATCCACTTTTGCCAGCTTTTCTTAAGCACCTGTCATCCAAAAAGCACTACATGCAATAATGAAGAGATTTAAAGCTTAGACTAGGTATTATCCCTGAGTGTATGGTATTTAGGTGATCGCTATAATGCACAAAAAAATGCAGACACATTTTAAAGCATGTTTTGGAGACAATAAACAGACTGTTATTTGGAAGTCGGGGGAAAAGGTGACTTTCATGTGAAAAAAGGGAAAACTTCTTGACAGAGGTGAGTTTTAGTCAAGAAGATCAAGGGAATCACAGTGGGGGGAATGAAGGGAGGCCACCTAGCAATCAATCTATATCACAAAGTGGTAGTCATCAAAACAATACGATACTGGCTAAGAAATGGTAGGTAAGTGGAATAAATTAAGTACACAATACATAGTAACTGACCACATTAATCTAGAGTTTCATAAACCCAAAGATCTAAGTTCTGGGGGCAAGAATTCACTACTTGACAAAAATTCCTGGGAAAACTGGAAAGCAGTTTGGAAGAAACTAGGCATAAATCAACATCTCAGGTCAAAATAGGCATATGATTTAAACATCAGGTGATGTCATAAGCAAATTGGGGGAGCTTGGGAGATTTGATTAACCAAATATATGGATAAGGGAACATTTTATGACCAAATAAGAGACAGAGACAGATGGATGGAGAGAGAGAGAGAGAGAGAGAGAGAGAGAGAGAGAGAGAGAGAGAGAGAGAGAGGATTGAAAGTATAATGGATTGTGATTATATGAAATTAAGAAGTGTTTATACAAACAGAACCAATGCAGTCAATATTAGAAGGAAAGGAGAAAACTGGAGAGGGGAGGGGGGAATTTCTACAGCAAGTTTATCTGATAAAGATAACTCTCAACTATATCGGGAACTCAGTCAAATTTACAAAAATAAAAACCATTTTTAATTGAAAAATGGTCAAAGAATATGAACAGATAGTTTTCAGAAGAAGAAATCAAAGTTATAGTCACATGACAAAATTCTCAAATTATTATTGATTAGAGAAATGCAAATTAAATCAACTCTAAGTACCACCAGATTGACTACGGTAATGGAAAAGGAAAATGAAAAATGCTGGAGTGTATGTGGAAAAATAGGTATACTAATGCACTATTAGTGGAGTTGTAAACTAGTCCCATCATTGTGAAAATTTTGGAACTATAACCAAAGGGATATAAACTTTGAGTACTTTGCCCCAGCAATACCACTTCTATGTCTGTATCTCAAAGAGATTAAAGAAAAAGGGGAAAGACTTAAACGAAAAAAAATTAGCATCTCTTTTTGGAGTGGCAAAGAATTGGAAAATGAAGGAATGCCCATTGGGGTATGACTGAAGAAGTTGTATATGATTGATAGAATTCTACTGTGCTATAAGAAATTATGAAGAGGATAGTTTCAGAAAAACCTCGGAAATTGTGTATGAATTGACACAGAGTGAAGTGAGCAAAACCAGAAAATAACTATACAGAATAACAGCAATATCAAAATGATGATAAACTGTGGAAGTTTTAGCTACTCTCATCAGTACAGTGATCCAACACAATTCTAAAGGATTAATGGTGAAAAATACTATTTACCTCCAGACAGAGAACAGATGAACTCTCTGAACATGAAGATAAATTGAGGTATAATTTTTCACTTTATCTTTCTTTTTTTTGCAACATTGCTAATATGGAAATATGTTTTGTGTGGTTTCACATGTATAATTTATATCACACAGTTTTGCCTCTCTATGGATTGAATCAGGGTTGGAGGGAAGGATCGACTTTGGAACTCAAAATTATTTTTTTAAATAGGTGCTATTTTTAAAAAGAAAAGAAAGAGGTGGGTTTCAATTGAGTAGTAATTCAAAAGCCAAAGAGGGAAAGGAAATATATTACAATATGAAACCAAACACAACAAAACTAAAAATATCTGAAGGAATGTTTAGAGGACAAAGTATTCTGTCTTGCTGAAGAACAGAGTGTGTAGAGAGAAGTAAATATAACATAAGTATTAAGTTAGAATAACTGCTGACTTCCATATGACCTTGAATGACATTTAAGTAAGTTGGAACTCTGTAGAAATACAATAGATCCACTAAAGATCCGGGAATGGCATGGAGAATTGTATCACTTGTTCTATGTGTAAGGAAGTTTAGTCAAGTAGCTTTTGAAAAGACACATTGACTAATCTATTAATCTTTGTTCCACTCAAAGGTATCTTACTTGACACATGTATGTATAATGGATTTTTAAATATTCCAATACTGAAAATGAAATTTAATGTTAGCAAAATGAGATGTTAAGGCAATATGGGATGTCGCTTATCTTTTAAAAAGGAATTTAGGTACATGGGATAATTTTCTAAATATATGAATCAACATAAAATATGTTTTCAAAAGTAGAAATTCACACTCACGTTCCCCGAGTTCTGCATGTGCTCTGCCTGTTCTCCGATGCGAGAACCTGGACACGGTGGAAGATTCGGGCTGAAGGCCATGAGGTCGTTCTTGACAGCACCCTCCCCAGAACAAATCTTCTGTCTTTGCTGATGGGAATAAGACCAACTCCCTACAGTATTAGAACACATCGCACTGGACTTCCCAGGTCCATAAAAGCCCTGTGGGGGCGTGGAGCATCGAAGTGCCACATATAACAGCAAACTCAACACCAACAGACTGGACACCGAGCAGATGGCAATGATCAGATAGACATTCACATCCACCAGGGCCTTCTGCCCTACACCAGTTTTTGCCAGATCCCCGGAAGCCAGAGAAGAACCTTTAAATTCTTTCCCCGTCTCTACCAATGACACAATCACGGTTGCAGTGGCCTTCAGTGTGGGCTCTCCATGATCTTTCACCAACACAAGGAGTGTCTGCTTCGGTCCATCAGACTCATCGAGGGCTCGAGTAGTACTGATTTTCCCAGTGTATAGACCTACTCGGAAAGGGCTGCGTCCAGTGCCAACCTCCGGCAGCAGCTCATAACACAGCCACGCATTGTACCCTGAATCTGCATCCACAGCCCGGATCTTCGCTACCACATGACCTGCAGCAACGGACTGTGACACCACTTCGGTCACTGGGCTAAAGCCAGAGTGAGGCGGCAGCACAACCGGCGCGTTGTCGTTTTCATCCAGCACGAACACCTGCAGGCTCACGTTGCTGCTCAGTGGAGGGAAGCCCCCATCTCGAGCGCTCACCTGGAACTGCAGCAGCTCCAGCTCCTCGTGGTCCAGGGGTTGCAAGGCGTACACTTTGCCGCTCTCGGAGTGCACGGACACGTAGCTCGACAGAGGACGTTCCCCCACCCGCCGCTCCACTAGGGAGTAAGACACCAGCGCGTTCTCCTGAACATCAGGGTCTGATGCTGACACTGTGAAGATGTGACTGCCTGGCGGGTTGTTCTCTTTCACGAAAAAAGTGTATAACTGCTGGTCGAAGGCAGGCGCGTTGTCGTTAACGTCAGCGATACCCACAGACACGCTGGCAGTGGCCCAAAGCACTGGAAAACCACCGTCCCTTGCTGTCACCACCAGATCATAGGCCGGCATGCTCTCGCGGTCCACCGAGCTCTCCAGCACCAGAGAGTAGTAATTCCTGAAAGTGGACACCAACGTGAAGGGCGAGGGGGGTGACATCGAGCAAGTCACCTGTCCATTGGCACCAGAGTCACGGTCGGACACACTAATAAGAGCAATGACTGTTCCTGGAGGAGCATCCTCTCTGACAGGAATTGACAGCGATGTCACCGCCAATTCAGGGGCATTATCATTGGCGTCCGTGACATCCACTCGGATAGTACAATGTCCGACCATGGGCAGGTTCCCTTTATCTGTTGCGTCAACTCGAAATTTATATGAATTTACTTGTTCGAAGTCCAAATTTCTTTGAACTGTAAGTTCTCCTGTATCTGAATTTATATGAAACTTATCTTTAATCACAGATGGAGAGAGACTATTAAAAGAGTATAAAATCTCCCGATTGGTGCCCTCGTCCGCATCGGAGGCATTCAGTCTGATCACTAAGGTTCCACTGGCTGCATTTTCTAATATCTTCACTTCGTATTCGGATCGTTCAAAAGTGGGGGCATTATCGTTCACATCCAGGACTGTGATGAGCAGCTGCACTGTGCCCGTGAGTTCAGGTTTGCCCCCATCTGTGGCTGTCAGTATTAAGTGATGTTCAGGAACTTCCTCTCTATCTAGAGTTTTTTTCAACACTAGCTCAACCAATTTGTCTTGATCGTTCTTTGATTTTACATCTAGAATGAAGTAATCATTGGTGCTGAGTGAGTACGTAAGTAAGGCGTTAATCCCAATATCTGGGTCAGACGCACCCTCTAGCGGAAACCTGGAGTCTGACAACCTGGATTCTGGAATAAACAGCTTTTGTTCCTTCACTGAGAACAAGGGTGGGTTGTCATTAATATCCTTGATCTCCACCTCCACATGGAAAACCTGCAGAGGCTTGTCCACAATCACCTCCAGGTGAATACTACAAACTGAGTTTTGACCGCACAGCTCCTCTCGGTCGATCCGCGAATTCACGAACAAAATTCCATTTTGCACATTTACCTCTAAGCAATCCCTGCCACCCTTGGACATTACCCGAAACAACCGGGACACCAGCTCCCCGACCTCCAGACCCAAGTCCTGCGCGATTCGCCCCACAAACGTACCGTGTTTCGCTTCCTCCAGCACCGAATAACGGACCTGGCCGCTCCCCACCCCGCAGGCTGTATAAAGCATAAATGAAAACCATAGAAGCCGGTTTCCCAGGCTGCCTGCCCAGGAAAAAAACATCGCAAATCCTCCGTGGAATTGTTCCAGTCAATGTACCATCTTTAGAGAGTAAAGGTAAATATTGCTCTCTGATTCTTTCAAACCCATTCCACTGCATCCGCCATCATTCAGCATCGCCGATTGAATAGATCTAATATTTCATGTGACGCTTGGCCCTTTGTGGGGAGACCATTTCATGGTAGACAGCGACATCATGTGGCCGATACTAACCGGTACACAGAGTCAATTCAGTAATTCTCATTATGGTATTTGCAATAGACAATAATATCTGTAATCTATTTCCCCATATTTGAACCTCTGTTGAAGCATAAGACCATTATTCTCACGATTTCAGAAAGCAATATTATCCTTTTCATTGTTTTCTACTACCTGATGTAGAAGTAATAGAGACTTTGTTCACTAGAAAAATTCAAATCCACAAATATTTAAGTGGTTATGTGCAAAAGGTCTGTGCTAAACTCATATAATATCAGAACAGGTGATTAAGTAGTCGGTCCACTCAAAGGGGTTGAACAGTAAGACATCTTCAATATATATGGTACACGGTACAATATGGTAGGGAAGTAGGAACTATTCGAAGTGTCTAAGCAATGTGAGGACATATTTTCACCTTTCTCTGTGTGATTTTAAAGATATTGATAATAAATGAGTCGCAATCAGTAAGAATAATGAATTCAGTCGTTTAAAAGTATATATACAGGAAATGTGTATGTCTCAGAACGTTAGAGAAAAATAAGAGAGGAAAGAAGCAGTGCCGAAGGAAGTATCTTGAGTTGATGATTTTCTGGACTCACTAGACCCTGTTGTCTTGCCTTTCTATAGTCTTTCTTTTGGTAATATTCCTATGGGTTGAATTATCTGAATACACTTGACTCCCAAATCTGCAATTCAGCTATAATGACTCTCTTGAGTTCCAGCCCTATATTTTCAAGTGACTGTTCAATGTCTTCTGTCTGTAGTTTTGGCAGAATGTGAAGGACAGCCTAAAAACATTTTACTCTATTGTGTATGCAAAATAAGGATCAAAGAAGGGATTGTAGTTATTTCCCACAATAGATTTGACAGCAATAACACATAATTTCAGAAGAGCAGAATTAATCAACCCTTACTTTCCTTCACTTTTCCCTACCAACAAGAACCAGTTTTAGACTGGAATGTACAGCATTAAAATGGTTAATGGGGAGTGAAAGCTTATGATAAAAAAAGAAATAATAAGAAACCATCCAAATACAAGATCAGTTCACGTCACCGGGCCTTTGTGAACTGAATCTCATGTTACTGAAAGAATTGACAATTTTGATTATGGAGCTACTTGCAGTGATCTTGGAAAGATCATGAAGAATGAGAGATATGTCACAGAATTGGAGAATGTTGCCCTGATTTTTTAAAATGGAAATACAATGAAGTCTTCAAAATATTAGCTGATGAACATGACTTCAATGTCTGGTAACGATTTAGAATGTATATTATTAAGGAAATAGTCTATCTAGAAATGAAAGTGTCAATTATTTAGAGCCATCATGATTTATAGACTAATTTATATCCATTTTTTACAAGGTTATTAGACTTTAAGATAGGATAATTCGTTAGGCATAGCTTGACTAGATTACTGTAAAAGCATTAAACAGAATTTCTCATGCTATCCCAACTGAGAAAATGAAGTAATATGGGCAAGTCAATAGTACAGTTGGGTAAATTCAGAATTGGCTCCATGACTAGATGTCAACAATAGCCATTAATGGTTTGGTATCAATTTGGACTTATGTCTCTGGTGGGGAGCTTTGGGGGCCTATTCTCGGTTCTGTTTAACATTTTCATCAATGACTAGGATGGCACACTTATCAGATTTTCAGAAGACATAAATCTGAAAAGAATGGCTAATGCATTTTATGAAAATGTATAGCTCCAAGCAGATGTCTACAGGATAGGAAAATGGATTGAGTTAGTTAGATGGCATTTAACAGAGATTGTTGAACAGCCCTACATTTGTATTTTTTTAAATGACTTTACAAAGATAAAAAGACATTAGTAACAGTTTTCATGAACAAGGTCTGGCAATTCTGTTCAACTTTGAAAAGATGAGTCAACAGTGCCATATGAGAGTGAATAAAGCTAAGCAAATTATAGACTGCATTCAGAAACTGGTGTCAATAACACTGAAATTAAGGTCTATACTCTCCTCGTTGGTTAGAGAATATCTGTAATATAGTGTTCAGCTCCCAAGGCTATATTTTAGGAAGAATAATAATAAATCAGGGAGCATCCAGAGATATGTGACTGACTACCATTGGTAATGTACTGGAGAGTCTGCAATTTAAGGATTGTTTTAATGAATTAAGAAAGAAGAGAAGAGAAAACTTAAGGGGAAAACAAGAAGCTATCTTTAAGTACCTGAAGGACTTTTATGGTAAAAAGGGATCAGATTTCTTGACCTTACAGGCAGTCCCAGAAATAGAAGCAATAGTTGGAAATTACTGAAAGAAATGTTTATACTTTTTGTAAGGAAAACCATCCCAAAAAGTCCATCTTTACAAAAATAGAATATGTTGTCTGGGGAGGTAATTGATTGCTCCTCACTCAGGATATGAAAGTGAAGAGTGGGTGATCACATTTTTTGGTGGTGATATAGAGGGGATTCTTGACGAGGTTCAGGTGAAAACAGAAGTCATACTTCAAGAATAGGAAAAGATAGAAGGATTTTACCATCCAATATTTTCAACAATGAAAATATTTTTCAAAACAGAAAGATTTTTCTGAATAGTATTTGTTAAAGGGATTCCCAAAGGAATAAAGTCCTCTATATGCTCTTGTTTTCTGAAGACATTCTACTGGTTGCATCAAGCCACAGAAAGAAGGCCGCTCAACACTATCTACAGCCACCCAAAGCAGATTGGTCTAACAGTCCATGAAGGAAAAATGAGAGCCAAACAAACCCTAGACAGGCAGTTTAACTAACAGCTTCCTATATTAATCAGTTTTGTGAACAATGAGACTATGAACTAAGACCAGGATTAAATAGAAATAAGAGAAGAGAGGGATGAGATGAATTGTATTTGTGAAATTGCATGATTCCAAGCTGCTCCCCAACACAAAAAGCCATTCTTTTAATGACAACATTTGACAAGTGATGCTGTAAATCAGTAAATGCTAAAATCTCTGAAAAATAAAAATTGCCAGTTTCCCAAAGATCAATAGCAAGATACACCATAGACATCAACAGATTGCATATGCTTTTCATGCAAATTAGGTGTTGATACAAGTGTCCTCCAGAAAATATATTAGTGGAAAAACTGACTGGCTATTCAAGTCAATAAGTGTTTATTAAGTGCTTACTATGTGCCAAGCATTGTGCTAAGCACTTGAAATACAATATAAGAAGAAACACAGTCTCTGCTCTCAAGGAGCTTACTTCCTAATAAAGGAAGACATACATAAAAGGAAGCTGAAAAGTCTTGGAGGTTGAGTGGGGAGAGGGACAAGTACCCCAGATCATGGTGGAAATATATGCATGTACGAAAGCTGAGCAGTAACCGGTAGAAAGCCC
The DNA here is from genome assembly GCA_023548195.1 of Bettongia penicillata ogilbyi. Lineage (NCBI taxonomy): Eukaryota > Metazoa > Chordata > Mammalia > Diprotodontia > Potoroidae > Bettongia > Bettongia penicillata. The sequence goes on from JAJHZJ010000197.1 coordinate 4,531,836, forward strand.
AAATTCTATACTGATATTCATAAAATGTACAAAGATTTAGATAAATGACTTCCCTATGCTGAGTAGAGATTCTCTTTGGAGGATTTGTGAGAAGACATATGTAAGAAGAGCAAAGCTTGAAGTATAAATGAGTTGTGAAATGTAACATTGAAGGGAATACACAGATTGACCTAATCATTAGAATAATAAATTATACTTATTTTAACATTCTATTAAGTTTTTTCCCCACCTATGTTTATATAGTAAAATTAGTTATGTTATATACATTTAAGTTTGAAAATGATGAAATAATTATTCTCTCATTTGATTTTATATTCTGACAGGCAAATAAATGAGCACCATGAGGGTGGCTAGGCCTGAGGGCAAGAAAAATGAGTCATTAGTAAATATGACTACAGAAAAGTAACTAATATGGCTTACTAATAAGGGGGCAAAATGGAGCAGAAACTAGTAACTGGTGCTAGAGCCAAATTCAGTTGAGTGGGGGTGAGGAAGATGAAAATGAAAGGGGCAACAGGCCCCTTCCAGGAGAGAAAAATCATTGGTACAGTCTTCTAAGCATTGGGACAAAGCCCTAATCATCCACACCCTATTTCCCACCCACCCATTCATGTCTTTGACTCACAAAGTACCTCAAGATAAATTTTTGGACTAAAGTTTGTAGGCTGGATAAAAAAGGCATTTGATGGAGTGGTGCTGCAAATTTAATACATCAACTAACTCTCTCCTAAAGCAAAAAGTGAAAAGCATAGTTTTACCCAAAGATAGGAGAGTGTGGAATCAAAATCAGTAAAGAATGTAGTTTATCAAGGGAAAGAGGAGTATAGGTTGAAATGACTGTGACATTCAGACAAAAAGCATAGAAGGCATGAATTACTTGGGCCTCCTATATTCAAGTATGACTGCACCCTACATTTGTGCCCACTCCTCCTGGATATCTGTAGTAAAGTGAGTTTCCTATTTGGGGGGAAGGGTGGGAAGAGGAGAAAAGGGAGGTGTTTTGTAGCTACTATAATATCTCAGTAGATACCTTTATTTTGAGTTTATTTGAATATTCGATTAGGTGCACTGGTGAGGGCTTTGGAACCCAAAGTATATGTGTGAACCCTGGGAAGTAGTCCATCCACTGAAGAGTAAACCTGCAAATTTTTAAGGGTCAATTTGGGGGAGAGAGATAGTTCCTAGAGGAGGGTACACAATTTTTAAAAGCATACAGTTTATCCAAGTGGAACTTTTACTTCTGGTACATGTCAATACATCTTTTCTTGGAAAAATGAAGTCAGTATTTCAAAGGACTAAAACTATCCCCAAGAGCAAAATTTGAGTATTGCTCATTTTCATTCAAATACCATTTATATCTCTAGCAAATCCTGTTGTCACAAAGGGAAATTTAAAGTAACAGATATTTGTGAAATGGAGGATAAAACTTCTGGGGGGAGAAATAGAAAATATTTGTGGGAATATTTCAAACTTCTTTAAAATTGTTAATAAAGACTATCTCAGATATAGTAATCAAGACTTACCTTCCCAGGTTCTGGGACCGTCTCCTGTTGCTGACCTCCGTCCCCCAAACAGGGAGGGAAGTTAGGGCTGAAGGCCATTAGGTCCCTCTTAGTGGCACCCTCTCCAGAGCAAATCTTCAGCTGTCGCTGCTGAGAATAAGATAAGCTCCCTACATCACTCGAACACACCACAGTAGGCTTTCTTGGACAGTAGAGGCCCTCCAGAGGCGCAGAGCACCGTATTGCCGCATAGAACAGCAAACTCAGCACCAACAAACTGGAAACCGAACAGATAGCAATGATCAGATACACGTTGATATCCACCAGAGGTGCCTCTTTTCTAACCCCCTCCTTCACTTTTGCATGGGCTGCACTAGACGTCTTCAGGGTTTGTCCACTGGCCACCAGAGATATCATCACAGTAGCTGTGGCAGACAGCACAGGATCCCCGTGATCCTTCACCAATACCAGCAGCATCTGCCTCGGCCCATCAAACTCTTCCAAGGCCCGCGTGGTGCTTATTTCGCCAGTATACAGATCCACTCGAAAAGGGCTGCCACCCACGCCCACCTCCAACAGCAACTCGTAGGAGAGCCACGCGTTGTAGCCAGAATCTACATCCACAGCCCGAATCTTCGCCACCACACGGCCTGCAGTCACCGACTGCGACACCAATTCAGTCACTGGGTTAACGCCAGCATGAGGTGGCAGTACTACTGGCGAATTGTCGTTCTCGTCCAGCACAAACACCTGCAGGCTCACGTTGCTGCTCAGAGGAGGGAAGCCTGCGTCGCGGGCGTTCACTTGGAACTGCAGCAGCTCCAGCTCCTCGTGGTCCAGAGGCTGCAAAGCGTACACTTTCCCGCTCTCTGAGTGCACAGACACGTAGCTCGACAGTGGACGCTCCCCTACCCGACGTTCTACTAGAGAGTAAAACACCAGCGCGTTCTCCTTCGCATCCGGATCCGACGCTGACACAGTGAAGATGTGACAGCCGGGAGAATTGTTTTCCTTCACGAACACAGTATAAACAGGCTGCTCGAACGTAGGTGCGTTGTCATTCACATCACCGATGTCCACTGACACTCTGGCCGTGGTCCACAGAGCCGGCGTTCCGCCATCCCTGGCAGTTACCACCAGTGCATAGGCAGGCACTGTCTCTCGGTCCACCTGGCCCTCCAGGACCAGCGAGTAGTAATTTCTGAAAGTGGACAGCAGAGTGAAGGGCCCAGGAGGTGACAGTGAGCAAGTCACCTGCCCATTGGCGCCAGAGTCACGATCAGACACAGTAATGAGGGCGATGACTGTGCCTGGAGGCTCATCCTCTCTGACCGGAAGTGACAGGGATGTCACCGCAATTTCAGGAGCATTATCGTTGATATCCATAATTTCGACTAGGACTGTACAATGACCAACCATGCGAGGAGTCCCTTTATCAGTCGCCTCTACCTGAAATTCAAATAATTTTGTTTCTTCGAAATCTATATTTCCCGTTATCTTGATCTCACCATTGAGTTGGTCTATGTGGAACTTGTTCTGTACGTTAGGGGAAACATCATTAGTGAATGAATACATAATTTCCCCGTTTAATCCTTCATCCAAATCTGAGGCATTAATTTTAGTCACTAGTGTCTCATTTGGCACATTTTCGAATAATCTCACTTTATAAACTGCCCTCTCAAACTCCGGGGTATTGTCATTCACATCCAGCACTGTGATGAGCAATTGAGTGGTACCAGTGAGCTCAGGTTTTCCTCCGTCAATGGCAGTCAGTAATAAATGATGTTCAGTGATTTCCTCTCTATCTAAAACTTTTTTCAAAACAAGCTTAAGAGAATTCATTTTCTCATCCTTTTTCTTTACATCCAAAGTGAAATATTCGTTAGGACTGAGGCTATAGGTCAGCAAAGCATTCTCGCCAATATCTGCATCCAATGCTCCCTCTAGTGGAAACTTCGAATCTAGTGGAGTGGATTCAGAAATAAACAGCTTCTTTTGTCTTACGGAGAACACCGGCGGGTTGTCATTAATGTCCTTGATCTCCACTTCCACATGAAAAACTTGCAGCGGTTTCTCCACGATCACCTCCAGGTGGATGCTACAAACTGGGCTGGGGCCGCACAGATTCTCCCGATCGATCCGAGAATTCACAAACAAAATGCCATTCTGTACATTTACCTCCAGGTAGTCCCTGCGGCCTTTGGACACCACCCGGAACAGTCGTGACACGAGCTCCCCGACCTCCAGGCCCAGGTCCTGCGCGATTCGCCCCACGAACGTACCGTGTTTTGCTTCCTCCAGCACCGAGTAATGGACCTGACCGCTCCCCACCGCCCAAGCTGTGTGAAGCAGAAACGAGAATAGCAGATGCTGGGAACCCAGGAGGCCTCCAGATTTAGAAACCATCTCAAATGCCTTTTTTCTGCCCGTGGACTAACGACCTATCTCCCATAAATGTATACGATTACTTACGATTCCTTAAATCTAAATCTCAGATAGTCCCTGGTTTTCAGCTCTTCTGAGGTGGCAGAGAAAAGGAGTGTCTGTCCTCCCAGTCAGGAAAATCGGTGTTTTTCTGTGCCTAGAAAGATTCCTGGTGTACAGCGACACTTTGTGGATTAATATGTAAGTGAGATCTGTCTTTATTTCCATTACGCTCTATAATTTAACGTCTTACTAAAAACTTAACATTGAAAAGCAATGAGACCAGCTAATTTTATTTAGGAAATATTTACATTTAAATTAATATCAATAAAAAATCCATTACAATTTTTCAATCTTTTCCTCTAAGTTTTCATCATTCCTTGTCCATTCATTCCTCTAATGTAGTCACAGCTAACCTGTACTTCACTCTACCAGTTACTTTCTAGTTTTTCAATTGTCTTTCCCTGTGATGTGTTGAATTATCTTGTGTAGCTCTCCTAATGCTTTCTCCTACTCATTGAAGACTATATTATGTCAATGTATTTTGGGGGAAAAGCTACATATTTATTTACTGACTAAATATTCCATTAGGTTGGTTATTGTAACCTCTAATCAATGTGTCCAGAAAAAACTTGCTTCATTTTCAAGACAATAGATTTTTTTTTGAGGCAGTGATTCCTTTGAGATAGTGTTAGATTTTCTTGAAATATTGAGATCATAGGATTTAGGGTTAGAGAGTACTTACCTTAGTCTCATCCCTTATCTTACGGGTTCTGGGGTGCCAAAGAAACTGTTACTTCCCATGATTACAAATATAATAAGTGGAAGATCAAGAATTTTAATTCAAATTCAGGACTCTTTTCACTATACTATGATAAGTGGTGGCAGTAGGAATAGAGAGGAAAAGACAGATATAACAGATGTTGAGGAAATATCAACAAGATCAAGATCTAGTAACCAATAGGATATGAGGAGTAATTTAAGAGGGAAGAATAAGAAATATTTCCATGGATTTGAGATGAAGTCAATGATGATGCTTCAAAAAAAGATTAACTGAAATCAGGAAAAGAAAGTAGTGGGGATGGGAATCAAAAATAAAACATTCAGTTTGGGACACATTAATCTCAAGACTGCATGTGAAATATCCAGGTGAAGATGTCATACCATAGAAGGAAATATAATTCTGAAGATCAGAAGAGAGATCTAGGATAAAAAACCAGATTTGAAAATCATCTGCACTGTGGTAAGATGACCAATGAGAAAGCAGAAAGAGGAAAGAGAAATGAGGAGATCCCAAGACAGATTATTGGAAAATGGAATGGAATATGGAAAATGTCCCCACTATGAGAACAGGAGAATAATAAGTTTCCATTGAACAAAAAGAGAAAAAAAAGAAAAACAATTGTTTTTCACAATATCTTTTCTTATGTGAAAAATTGGTTCATAAGGAAAAAGAATTCAAAAATGGCGCATTTTCAAGTATGTTGTGGAAGGAGTTAATACTTGACCAATTGAAAACTCCTTACATAGCAACTAATAAAATCTTATTTAGGGGACTGGTAACAGAAATATGAGGTGCTAATATTTAAATGAAGTAAAAAGATAGGTCCCTGTCCTTTTACGAAGTGTGAAAGAAGTTTCCCTGAAGGAAATTTAGAGGAAGCTTGTTACTGACTGGCATAAGGTTGTCCATGCCCTTGGTGGCTTTTAAAATCTAAGTCTACCAACACTGTTAAGATTCATTCGGAGAGTAAGGGGGAGGGGATTTCCCTCTCATCATTAGCCATGGTATTTTACAACAGAACTACTCATCCAGTTAGAAAAACTGCACTTGGCAAAGAGAAGTAAAGTAGAGAAGGCAGGAAACAGCTGCAAAAAATAGGATTCATAGCAACATGAGGGATAGTTAGCACTGTCAGTTGAACTTCCAAGAAGAGCAATCCCAGTGAGTCAAGCTGAATAATCCACACAGCAGAGATTCTTTGGGGTGGGAGAGTAGGAGGAAGCTGAGTATATTACTAAAAGAGAAATGACATTACGATCCAGTAGAACAATAATTAGGAATTGCCTTGAATACATGGGTTTTCTATATGTGTACCTCACCAAAAAAAAGTATACTTCAAGTTTGTGCCCAATATTTCAGTAAAATGTGCCTCAGATGAGGAGAGAGCAGTGATTTGTAGTAGTTTTCTACTATGATACTTGGTAAATGCCTTGTTTTCAGTCAATTGTATCTACTGGTTGTCTATTAAAGGTAATTGTACCTTAGAAGGCTCATAAACTATGATTTTAAGAATATGGACCCACAGAGTACCTTTGACTCCCCCCCAAGGTAACTGTCACCCCTCAAGGAGGTCCAATCTGTGAATGACAGGGGAATGGGAAAGTGTAGGTCCCAGAGTAAAGTAATTAAAACTTTTTTTTAAAGCCAGGAAGATATTATGTACTTGACTTCCACTTGTCTTTTCAATTTTGCTCTTCAACAAACCTCCACTGATCAGTAATAAGCAACTTATTTCATCAATCTGAAATTTGCCTTTTAGATATTTGTATGGATGTGTATTTTTGTATAAAATATCTCATAAATAGTATTTCATATTCATGATCCAGAGGCTTAGGATAACAAATGTTTAAACTTGGAACCCTTCTGAAATATTTTGAAATAGGCAGAATTTCCTACTTACAAGACTGAAAGAAATGAAGGGTATTCCAGCAGAGCCATATTAAACCAATTAAACCAATTTGCATTCAAATACCAAGGTATTCTTTGGTTCATAGAATCTCCCAAAGTATAGATATATGTACATGACTTAGAAACCTATAAGAGTCTCTTTTTGTTATCTGCTAGAACCATTGGAAACCAGCAAAGTTTCTTCGAGACCTCAACCACATTGTCACAGGAATTTCTACAAAAAGATAAAGGATCCCCTCAAATGCTTTGTAATGTAGTTTCACCTTTTTGTTTATCACACTGATTTCAAGACTGAAGTAAAAAATAACTTTAGCATAAGACTTCAAACTGTTGTCACACAGAACATATGGTAAAAATCAACATTTATTCTTCAATACTTCAAGAATCTGTGGCTTTATCTGTGTAGATATTTCTTCCACCTATGCAGGTCACAGGCCTTACCTTCTTAATACGTGATTTCATGAGCAACTCAGACTCCTCCCAAAAGTATCACTTAGTAGCAAAACCTCTTGTGATAATCTTCTGGTTTAGATAAGCTAGACCATTCTTGAAAAAAAGAAAATTCATCCTTTAGACTATACTTAAGACTTTTTCTGCTTGGAATGACCTCAGAACTTGGATCCTGCTCAGATAGTCCTTGAGAAATCAATTCGTTTGAAAAGAAAAAAAAAACATGACTTTCTAGTCATAGAATATAGAAATATAGAAAGTGAGTGACATACATAGGCACTGCACAAGATCTCAATGTACTGGGCTAAGTCTTGAAATACAATTAGAAAACAATGCAAGCCAGTATTGGTAAACTAAGTAAAATCAAATGAAAAGAAAATGTGATTGTTTATTATGTGTTATGGATGATCATAAAGGTGAAGAGATAAATGCGACTGACATTACCAAGGAAAACTCAATAGAGGTAAGACTGGAGGTATATCTTGAAGAACTGGTAAAATTTGGATTGGAATAGAGTAGGAAGAGAACTCCAGGAAAGAGAAAGTGTGTTTTCTTTTCACTACTGGAGGAAATTAATATGAATATTCAAGAGGACAGTGAGGGTCCTAAGATTCTTAGAACAGTGAATACGCCTACCTAATTTTGAAAAGTCACATTACTGAGGGGGTGTTTTTACTTAGTAGTACATTTTCCTTTGTTACAAAGGAAAGTGAAGGAGTATATTCAGAAGTGAGAGTTATGTAAATATTAACTACATGAGTAAACCTTTTTTCAAAAGTTGAATGACCAGTGTTATCAGATGTTGCCAGGAAGTCAACTAGAATGAGGACAAGGAAACCATTTGCACATGTGTTGATATGCATAGCTGATGATAAAGAACTATGGTATGCAAAAGATAAACCTGTTATTTTTTTCATTTCATCAAAGTAATAAACAAGATGTGTTTTAATTGCAATAAGATGTGGAATTTGAAGTTTATATTGTTCATGGACTTATCTGTGATGGATTACATGGAATAATCTATTGTTTGTCAAAGAGATTTATGGGTGCATATGTCATAGCCGTATTGAGAATGAACAGTAAATCATAAATCTCTCATAAAAATAGCACATATATTCAATAGAAATAAATATACTTCAATTCATTGAAGGGCAGAAATACGTTACAAATTGCATCATTCTTGTGTGGAAATTGTTTTGATATTCTGCCTTTAGAGGTGTCAGCAACTTTTTAATTTTATCTTTTTCAATTGCATGTAAAACATTTTAACATTCATTTTTTTTAAATTTTGAGTTCCAAATTCTCTCCCTCCCTCCTCTCCCTGTCTTGAAAAGAATTTCATAGACTATTTTGTGAAGTCATGCAAAATATATTTTCATATTAACCAAGTCAACTTCTTAAAAGGAATGATCATTCCTAAAAACAATTTCAACTATAAACTATTACCAAAGTTTTCTTCCACTTGTAGTAATGATGACTTATAGATGTTTGAATAAGTATTTCACAAGACAGAATTGTATATTTATTTAAATAAAATAATAGCTAACACTTATATATGACTATATTTATTTAAATAAAATAATAGCTAACACTTATATATGACAGGCACTCTGCTAAGCACAATAATCCTATAAAGGTGGTGCTATTATTATCCTCATTTTACAGATGAGGAAAATGAGGAAACTGAAGCAAACAGCAGGAATGGGGTGGGGGTTGCCCAGGGTCAAACAGTTAGTAAGTATTTGAATTTGGATTTGAACTCAGGTCTTTCTAATTCCAGGCCCTGCCCTCCAACCACTGTGACACCTAGATAATTTATTTAAATAAAATAAAAATAGGAGCTAGCTATATTAGAATAATATTAGTAGAGGAAAAGGTTTATGTTGTGAACAAACTGAATACATGCCTTCATGAGCAATAATCACACTTTTTCAAAATATTAAGAAAATTACAGTTTTTCACAAAATGCAATTCCATCATAGAAAGCTACATGGGGGGAAAAAAAGCAAAATTGACTGGGCAGAGTCGACATTTTTGCACACCAGAAGAAAATGGACCACAGGAATTTGCAAAGGAAATTTTCAGCAACAAGACTCTCTACATGAGACTATTTATTATTTTGCCTCCACTACGGACAGTGATCAAACATGTGACATCAACTTGTCATTCCTTTGAAAAGCGCCTTTCCTCAATAACTATAGAACTTCCAAATTAAATTTTATTCCTATAAGACTTCAATTTCAAATTTTTTTTATTTCCTTGATAATATAGAATACCACTCTGACCATTATACCTCAAAAAAAAAACATATAAATGAATTTTTCAAAGGTATCTAGATAATAGCAGAGAAAAATGACCAGCAACATCTACTTTACTCATCGATCATATATAATTTCCAGTGCATCATGTTCAAAACTAAGTTAATGAAGGATAATACACAAGAGATAATTGAAAAAGGGCTTTAGAGATGGACCAGTAACCTTTGCAAACAACAGCTATTCTCTTCCTACAAAATGATCCCTCATGACACATTCATAAAGACACTTCCTAGGTTTGGTGGATGACTAGTTGGATTCAGTAGTGGGTCTTAATTACTTACCTCTTTTACGTTCCTACTAAGGTAAACAGATAGTTTTAGTTATTCCTTCTGGCAGTTGCTACAACTACAGACCTGTAGGTTAAAAACTAAGGACAGTAATAACTCCTTTTCATAGATACACTCATCTTGACCCTATACTCTTGGATTAAGAATAATCTGATGCTATACTTATGACTTGGGTGGCTATAAAACTCATCAGATTACCTGGTAAGGGTTAAACACTGAGAGGGGAAGGCATAAAGTGAGAGAGAGAGAGAGAGAGAGAGAGAGAGAGAGAGAGAGAGAGAGAGAGAGAGAGAGAGAGAGAGAGAGAGAGAGAGAGGGAGAGGGAGAGGGAGAGGGAGAGGGAGAGGGAGGGAGGAAGGGAGGGAGGGAGAGAGAGAGAGAGAGGGAGGGAGAGAAAGAGAGAGAGAATATGAATCTCTAACCACACAGGATTGTTCACTACTAATCATCCTACCCTCCCTCTTCTGCCTATGCAAAACGTAGATTAGGGCCCAGATTTTGTATAGGAAAGTCCTAAGAAAGAAAAAAACTTTTGTTAAAAACACTTATTCAATCACATGTGTATTGCATTTATATGATTTCAAGCATTAAACATATGTCTATAATATTCTAAAAATTTAGAATCTGTTGGATAATTAAATAATGTTTTTTACTTTCATCCTACTATTTAGTGTCCTATAGACAGAGACTGAGCCTTTCACATTCTGAAATGTTCATAAAGTTCTTAAATGTAAGACACATCACAATAAAGCATTTTCATTTCTCTGTGTAAAGGCAGAATAGACAGAAAGACACTGTAGCTGGAGTTATATAATTTCGGTCCAGTTTCTGGAGTGGTACTTATTATCTGGAGACCTTAAGCAAGTCACAACTTCTCTGGACCTCATTGTTTTCCACTTTAAAATAAGTATATGGGACTAGATGAGCTCAAAAATCTCTTCCAGCTCTAAATATATGCACTTTAAATTGCAATTAAGGAAGCTGGGTTAGGAAACATTAAGACGTGAATTTCTGTATTTTAAAAAAAACCTTTGGAAAAATATTCTCAAAATATAACAAATCTTCTAATGAAAACAAAACAAATGTTTTCTTGATTATTTTTGATTAGCACCACAATCTTCAGTATCAAACCAAGAATAACTACGAAAAAGATATTAAATCTAATGTCTAAATTTGATGTCAAGACTAGGATGTGAGCCTTTAGAATAATACATAAGACCTTATTTGATCAGAAGCTCTTGGTCTTAGTATAGGTGAATTAATCCCAGAGAACTCTGAGGTATAAAGGAATAGGAAAATCTTCAATATTCCTGTCCCTCCCCCACAAAAAAAAATCAAGAAAAAAATACATAAAGGACATCCTTACCGACAGATTGTTCAAACGATAAGACATAATAAATTTTTGTATTAATTTACCACATCACAAACCTTACCTGAGCCACTGATTTCCTCCTCAAAATTTTCTTATTGAAAATTAATACATTTCACTTAAGGTAATCTGACAATTTATATACGATCCCAATTTTAAAGAACTTTCATACAGACTGGTTAAAACTACAGCAATTCAAAAGCAGCAGAATTTCAGACGTGAGCTGTTTAACAATTTTAAACATAGCTCTTCAAAAGAACCATACAAGTTTTGACTTCAAATTTCAATCACTTAGTGTTCACTAAACTCGACCAAAAATGAACTTCATTCAGCTCTACACTTTATAGATGGGAACTCAAGCATATCACAAACGCACCGCACACTACTGGAAGGAAAAGGTAGAAAAAAATAGTCCGAGTAGTCTTCCAAAAAATAAACAAAATAGAGCAATTCTCAAATTATAAAGGATGGCAAAAGGAGAACATTTAATCTTCTAGATTTACTTTCCAAATCTAGTGAGTGAGGAAACTGAATGTGATTCTTGTATAGGAACACTCCCAATTCCCAAAACAAACAAGGAACAAAGCGTTAGTTTCCAAATTCAATTTACCAGAAGGCGCTAAACTAACCTGCTGTTGCTCAGCTCTCCCTTCGGAATCAGGACACGAGGGCAGATTGGGGCTGAAAGCCATGAGGTCATTCTTGGTCACCGCATCTCCAGAACACACCCTCTGTCGTTGTTTCTGGGAATACGACCAGCTTCCAACCGCGCTGGAGCACACCAGAGTGGGCTTCCGAGAAGCACATGCGCACTGATGGGGCGCCGAGCAACGCAGAGCCACATACAGCAGCAGACTCAACACCAGTAGGCTTGACACCGAGCAGATGGCAATGATCAAATAAACGTTCGCATCCACCAGGTTAGCCTTCCCAAAGGCCGCCCCAGCCCGTGCCCCACTATATGACCCTTTGAGCATCTGTCCTCTTTCTACTAAAGACACTGTCACTGTGGCAGTAGCAGACAGAGGGGGCTCTCCGTGGTCCTTCACAAGAACCAAGAGCACCTGCCTCAGTCCGTCAGACTCTTCCAAGGTCCTCGTAGTGCTGATCTCGCCAGTGTACAAACCCACGCGAAAAAGGTTGTGCCCAACTCCCATTTCTGGCAGCAGCTCATAAGACAGCCAAGCATTATAGCCGGAATCCTCATCCACCGCCCGGATCTTAGCCACCACGTGGCCCACAACCACCGACTGTGGATCAAGCTCAGTTACTGGACCGCCACTCGAGTGGACCCCAACCTGAGGCAACAGCACTGACGGCGGATTGTCGTTTTCGTCCAGTACGAATACCTGCAGACTCACGTTGCTGCTCAGAGGAGGGAAGCCTGCGTCGCGGGCGTTCACTTGGAACTGCAGCAGCTCCAGCTCCTCGTGGTCCAGAGGCTGCAAAGCGTACACTTTCCCGCTCTCTGAGTGCACAGACACGTAGCTCGACAGTGGACGCTCCCCAATCCGACGTTCTACTAACGAGTAAGACACCAGCGCGTTCTCCTTCGCATCCGGATCCGACGCTGACACAGTGAAGATGTGATGGCCGGGAGGATTATTCTCCTTCACTAACACAGTATAAACAGGCTGCTCGAACGTAGGTGCGTTGTCATTCACATCACCGATGCCCACTGACACCCTGGCCGTGGTCCACAGAGCTGGCTTCCCGCCATCTTTGGCTGTTACCACCAGTTCATAAGCTGACACGCTCTCACGGTCCACTGGAGACTCTAGGATCAGTGAGTAATAATTTCTGAAAGTGGACAACAGAGTGAAGGGCCCAGGAGGTGACAGTGAGCAAATCACCTGTCCATTAGCTCCGGAGTCACGGTCAGACACACTAATGAGGGCGATGATTGTGCCTGGAGGCGCATCCTCTCTGACAGGTAAAGATAGTGAGGTCACTACCACCTCTGGTGCGTTATCATTAACGTCTAACACTTTTACCAAAACTTTGCAGTGTCCAGATAATGGCGGAGTTCCTTTATCGATAGCTATCGCATGAATTTCGTATAATTTTATTTCTTCATGATCTAGCTGGCCCTTTATTCTAATTTCCCCACTGATAGGGTCTATTTTAAATTTTGCTATTACATTAGGGGGAGTGTCACTACTGAATGAGTATGTAACTTCCCCATTTACTCCTTCATCGATATCCGAGACATTGAATCGGACCACTAATGTTCCATTTACCGTATTTTCTAATAATTGGACTTTGTAGACTTCTTGATCAAACTTTGGAGCATTATCGTTAACATCGAGCACCTCTATCAATAATTGTACCGTTCCCGTGAGCTCGGGTTTTCCCCCATCTGTAGCAGTTAGTAATAAAGGAAGTTCCAGGACTTTCTCTCTGTCCAAAGACTTCTTAAGGACAAGAGACAGAGACTTACTTAGCTCATCATTCGTCTTTACATCCAAAGTGAAATATTCGTTAATGCTGAATCTATAGGTCAGCAAAGAATTTGCTTCCACATCATCATCGGATGCTCCCTCTAGTGGAAACCTGGAGTCTAGTGGGCTGGATTCATAAATAAATAGATTCTTTTGTGTTACGGAGAACACGGGAGGATTGTCATTAATATCTTTGATTTCCACGTCCACATGGAAAACCTGCAGCGGTTTCTCCACGATCACCTCCAGGTGGATGCTACAAACAGGGTTGCGGCCGCACAGATCCTCCCGATCGATCCGAGAATTCACAAACAAAATGCCATTCTGCACATTTACCTCCAAGTAATCCCTGTGGCCCTTGGACACCACCCGGAACAGCCTCGACACCAGCTCTCCGGCCTCCAGACCCACGTCCTGAGCGATTCGCCCCACGAACGTACCGTGTTTCGCTTCCTCCAGCACCGAGTAATGGACCTGGCTGCTTCCCACCTTCCAGGCTGTGTGAAGCAGAAGCGAGAACAGCAGATGCTGGGCTCCCAGGCCGCCTGTCTTCCAGTCTATCATCGCAAACTCTTTTCAAAAGCCTTAATCATTTATCTATTACTCAAAAAAAAAAAAAAATTCCAGGAATAAAGCGGTTGACTGTTCCCAGAGTCCATAAATTCAATGGCAGAGCAAAGAGAACTGTCAGAATTTTGTCAGGAAAGAAAAAATAGAAGGGTGTGGACGGCTTTTTTTTTTTTTTAAACGGGAAGTTTGCGCTCCCTCCTTTGTTAGAAAATAGTTTTTGGTAGACAGCGACACCATGTGCTCAGTTGAATTTAACAATTTATTTCAACTACATATCCTTCATTTACTCCTACAATGTTTCCATTTTTTTTTCTAGGTTGGACCCTCCTGAACAATCAATATATCCGATAAAATTCTCTTTTTATCTTCCCAAAATACAATATATCTTATTTTAAGGGCACAATCAAATACATTTCTCAAAATTACCCCTTTAAAATCTGCCTGAACCTGCCCCCTCACGACACTCCTATGCTGGTTGGACTTGGAAACTGGAATAGTGTTTGCATCAAAATGTAAGGTAAGACCATATGTAATATGAATGATGGGCCTGAAAATAAGAAAGAGACTCGGTAATACTTCATTCCAGTATGCAAAATAATCATTCTTGATCTGTACATCTACCTGAGATTTGGTTTTGTGAATCTCGTTTTGATGATATACCAAAAAAAGAAATATTTTGGAGATCATTTTCCATGCCTCCTCTGTTCTTGAAATCTTCATACACAGTCTTAAGAAAGATTTAGACTATGCTACTTTTATTTATGTGGATGTTCAGATACAGTTTCCATTTTCTTTTCTTCTTATTCTTAGGGGGGAAAAAAGAAAATCTAGAAAGTCCTGTTAAAATCTGTTGTATATATAAGGAGCAGAATGTTTCAGAATTAGCTTTCTCTGGTCTCAATTAGCAAACCCTCTTCTGAACTTCAGTCTCATTCAATTTCAGCTGGCATATCCATTCTATGAAAAAAAAATCCCTTCATTTTCCCATATACTAATATGATTAGTAAATGCTATTATAAAAAGCGTGTCAACATCAATTTTATGTGTTAAAAGAAACACATCCTAAAATTCCTGTTTCAAGTAGCCACTATACAAAACCTACAATTCCTTTGATTATAAACAGTGTGAAGAATATATAAATCTGAAATCCAAATTCACTATGTTTTCCAGTTGAACAACTATTTGTGGAACAGTTACTTTGTAGAGAACTACACTAGAGACTGTTGTGGAAATCAAGAAGTATATGCTATGCTGTATCTAGTCCCTGATTTCAAGGTGAATGTAAACTTTTTGGATGGATTATAATTACACGCATTGTATCATACAATCCTAAGTATACATGAAATTGTGTGAGAATAAAACCAGACAAAACATTATAAAAGACTTAACAGAATATTATGGAGAGTCAGTATCTATGAGTGAGCAGTCAAGAAGAGGAGAGACCAGTATTGGCTGAAATTATTTAAAAAAAAAAAAAGCAGCAATGAAGTTTTTGGTAGACCTTGAAGAATTGGGGGACAAAGGAGAAAAGAGGATTCTATGCAGGTGGAAGATAATGAGATATAAAAATGAGGGAATTACTTTGCCCATTCAAAAGGACACAAATAAAGGATTGTTCTGGGGAGTCATTTTAGCCTACATTTTATTCTGGTGATGACTTTCAGAAACTACTCTGTGTAAGCTGGGAAGTCTTGTGAACTGCTAGAGTATGCATGACTATGAGCTAGTTGTTTCTCTAAAGGACATTCCTCAAATGCTAGGGAGTTTGGCTTTCATCTAGTGAACAATGGAGAATAATTTTAGGTGATTAAGATGGGAAGTAATATGATGAAAACGGAACTTTGAGAAATTTTCATATAGCTGTGAACGGGATACATTGGAGGGATAGAAAATTATAAGATTTTGGGTTAAAGACAATATCTTAATATTGAAAATGGAGATAAATGAAGCCATAAAAGAATAAAATTTGACAAGAGGGTTACTGAGGACAAAAAGTAGTGTCATATCAGAAGAGATAAATGAATTCAGAATTTTGTTTATCCCATAATGGATCCCCAAAGATAAATATCAAAAATGCTGCAAGAATATCAGATATGGGCATAAAACATTAAATTTATGTAGATGTTAAGTCTAGGCATTTGGGAGAATGGCGATGCTATTTATTAACAGAGACCAGTAAAATGGAGATCAATTTTGCCTTATAACGAAAGATGATTTGAAAATATTTAAGGAGATGACAGAACATCTAAGTGAAAATTACATGATAGTATATGGTGACAGAAGAGGAAATTGGGTAAGAAACAAAGCTGAAGAAATGCTAGGAATCACAAAACCATGAGCGTGGTTGAGTTCACTGAGAAACTGGAAGAGATGAGAGCAAGAACAAAATACTGAATTCGAAGGAATGTCTACATTTAAGACATGAAGAATTTAGGATTGAGAGAGAGAAGAGAGACAGACATGGAAAAGGAGACAAAGACAGAGAACTGAGATAGTATAATGCCATAAAGCCAAGAGAGGAGAGTTTCCATAGGCAGGGGAGGAAAATGTCCAAAATTACCAAAAAATTATAGAAAGATCAAAGAGAATTACAATTATGTAAGAATAATTATGTCATAAGGCAGTAGATTTTTAATTTTCCCCATAATGGGGCCTATAGCCCTATTAACTAGCATGTAATAAGGAAGAATTTGTATTATTTTTAAAATTTCCAAGTAATTTGCAATCAAGGAATGTGCTTAACTGAAAAGAGAAGTAAATATGCAATTTGGAACATTTATATTGTCAATAGTTATGAATGTAGCAGATAAAATAAAATAATTCATTACTGGGCATACATCAGCCCTGTGGGGACCACATGGCAGAATAATATTAAGAGTTTAAAACTTATCATAACCCACTTTCCTAAGAATACTCAACACTCAACATATCTTTTTACTGTTGAATAGTTTTCTCTTCAAAGATCTAAGCGTTGGTCTGACCATTCAGAATTTATGAAGAAATGGAATTTGTGTTAATGTTCTGCCTTTAGGAATTTCAGCCACTTGTTCCTAGGAGGAATGAAAATTTCTAACGAATTTTAATTATAAACTATAGTCAAGGTTTCCTTCAACATAGGTTACATTCATAGCAACAATATATTGAAAACATTCACATAAACATTTACAAGCAGTGAATAATTGTCACATTCATTTGAAACTAAAAATAACCAGCATGAAGATTACAAAACTGAAAAAGAAAAAGAATACATTTCCAGAGAAAAGATATCATGAGGAAAAAGAGACATACTTTTCCCAAAAGTTACTAAAATAGCATAGAAAGGACTTATGATTTCAGTTTGGTAATTTGATCCATCAAAGAAAATCACAGCCTTATCTAAGAATTAGCTGCTGAATCCTGAGCAGTTGTCTGAAACATGGTATGATCAGGGTGACAATATAGCTGTCAGTGATAGGATTTGAGCCCAGCTCTGTCTGATTCTGATCAAGAGCCAGCTACTACTGTTATAGGCACTATGCTAAGATGCTGTGGGTATTAAAAGCTAAAGTAAAAAGCTCCCTGCCCTCAGTGAGCTCACACTCTACTTGGGGAATCAACATGTGCACATATAAATAAATAAAAATTATTTTAAAAGTTAATCCAAAATAATGGGGGAGGCAGCTTCAAGGGATTAGGAAAGGCCCCATGTTGGAAGTAGAACTTGAGCTAACTTTTGAAGGAAAATTAGAATTCTAAGTGGCAGAGGTGAGGAGAGAGTGCATTTCAGAATACAGTCACAAAGATATAGAGATGAGAGATAGAATTTTAGAACACTCTTTCCATTATGTGCACTTCCTCAACTGCTAGAATTACAGTTTGCCCCACCATCAACACCAAAAAATAGAACACCATTGTAGAAAGAAATGCATAACAGACAGCATAGTTAACACATTGGTATTCAACCATAAAGTTGGCCTTAGCGATTAAATTTTCAGGCAATCTTTCAACAAAGACTAAAAATGCACGGGGTAGAGCCTTCATTATTTATGCAGATAAACTTTGTTTTTAACCATGAAAACATGATTAAGACTACCTTGCTCCAAAAAAATCTGTTCTCTTTCACAATTTCTTAAGCTAGTCCTGTGGCAGATTCCGGTTGTTTCTGTGGCAATAATAAAAGCTTATTTTCCATTGGAAGGAAAAGAAAAATATATGTAATGAAAATCCACTACTCGGTTAGATTACTGATCCTCTAAGGGCCACTAAAAGATCTTTTAATCAACAATTGCAACTTCTCCAAATTTGAATTCATGTGGAATTAGCCTGATTCCTACAATTAAAATTATAAAGAATCATTACTTTATATATTTAATAATATTCTGATCATTTTATTTGCTTCATACATGAATACTACATGACTGTAATTTCCTCCATCTGAGTAATCCCTTCAAAATCAAAATGTTGTGGTTCAGTCATTTCCAACTCTTCCTGACCCCATTGGGGTTTTCTTGGAAAAACTCCTGGAGTGGTTTTCCATTTCTTTTCCAGCTCATTTTACAGATGAGGAACTGAAGTAAACAAGGTTAAGTGACAGGGTTAAGTTACACAGCGTCTGAGGCCAGATTTGAGCTCAGGAAGATGAATCTTCCTGACTTAAGGCCCAGTATCTAGCCATTGTGCCACTCAGCTACAATGAAATCAAAATGACAACCTCTCTGCAAATCAAAACAACTCTGAGGTACCACATCACACCTATCAGATTGGCTATGACAAAACAGGAAAATGATAAATGTTGGAGAAGACTTGGGAAAGTTCAAACACTAATTCATTGGTGGAGTTGTGAGCTGATCCAACCATTCTGGAGAGCAATTTTGAACTATGTCAAAAGGCTATAAAAGGGTACATACCCTTTGATGCAATAATACTACTTCTATGTCTGTTTCCCAAAGAGAACATAAAAATGGGAAAAGGACTCACATGTACAAAAATATTTATAGCAGCTCTTCTTGTGGTGGCCAAAACTGGAAATTGAGGGAATGCTCATTAACTGGGGAATGGCTGAAAAAGTTATTGTATATGAATGTAATGGAATTCTATAATATTCTATGTAAATGGTGAACAAGCAGACTTCATAAAAACCTGGAAAGACTTATACGAACTGATGCTGAGTGAAGTGAGCAGAACCAGGAGAACATTGTACACAGGTAACATCCACAGTGTTCGTTGACTGATTTTGATAGACTTAGCCCTTCTTTGCAATGCAAGGATCTAAAACAGTTCCAAAGGACTCATGGTGGGAAATGTCATCCACATCCAGAGAAATAACTATGGAATCTGAATACAGAGATAATCAGACTATTTTTGTTTTGTTTTCTTTTCTTTTCTTTCTCGTGGTTTCTCCCATTCATTATAATTCTTCTATGCAACTTGACTAATGAGAAAATGTGTTTAATAGAAATATGTGGATAGAGCCTACATCAGATTGCATGCCGTCTTGGGGGAGGGAGGTGAGAAAATTCAAAACTTATGGAAGGGAATGTTGAAAACTAAAATTAAATAAATTAACTAATAAAAATTTTAAAAGTACACTTCAATCTGAAAAAAAAAATTAGTCTCTCTAAGGTTCAACAAAAGTTGCTAGATCTGAAAAATTCATAACTCTATGGCAAACCTGATGATAGCTTCTCCAAATTTAGCTATGCTAGTCTGAGAGCAAGAGGCATACAATATATTACACAGTTCATACTCTGGAGATTATACCATAAGAAATATACAACATAACTCTGGAAGATCAATGAAAATTATCAAATACAGGAGGTTTTTGCAATGATAAATTTAAAAGGTTAGAATTATTTGGTTTGAAATTATAAAAATTGTAGTGGAATACATAGTCTATGAGATCCAAAGGATAGAAGGTATAAATATTAAAAAATAATAATAATACTTGTTCACTAAAATTTCTGAACACTGTGCATTCCCTGAATCCTTATAATTTAAAAGGAATAAAGCAAATTTTTATTTTCTACATCAAAGCAACATAAGGACCTTGTTAAACTATTTGACTGTAAAGACAAAACATAATATATTCAAGAAGAGCATTTAGAAATTCATAAATGGCACAAAAGTTCATTATAAGAGAATTCTGGGGACAAATTACTCAACTTTGAAGATAATAGCCATGTTCTTTCTGCAATACATTGTTTGAGATCCAAGGGGGAGGCGGAACATTATCCTGAGTGTGTCACTGATCTAACCAAATAACTTACCTTAATAACAAATATTTTCCCCAAGGAACACAAATAAATCTAATGATTGCTGCAGGAACTACCAGAAACAATCACATATCTCTGTTAACAAACGCTTGAAAGATACCTGTACTTTGAAGTCAAATTATCTTAATCTTACTCTCAACAGTTAAGAACAATTTTATTCTCGTCTCTTCTAGTGGGGTGGCCATCAATCTCAACTAGTTCCTTGGAAATTATTTTAAAAGATGAAGCTATTTTAATTACCTACAATTGTTCTCTAGTTACTGTCACTCTATTCTACATTCATGTTATATTTCACTCCACCTTTTTCTACATTCTGCCTACAGAAACAGAGCAGGAATTAGGTAAGGTTCTGTCTACAAGAAGTCAAATACTGTCAATGATTTCGAATGTCTGCATATTTAGAAATCAGTGGTGAACTTGTGTTTTCCATTCTCTTGATGTTTGTTACCCTACAGATAACATTTTTTTTTTGCATGTTCAGAAGCACTTTTAAAGGTCAAAGAAATCACACATTTATTTATATTTTCATCCTATTACCTAAAGGTGTAATTTTTGCACACGAAACTGTAAATATGTGCTGAACATAAAGAAAGTTTCAATAAAAGTAAATAAAATATTCTCCTGAATTTTCCTGTGAATATTCAAATTCTTTTGAATATCAGCTTTTGTTTATCGCATAATCTCTCTGTTACAAAGTCTATAACCTACAGCTCTTATTATATCTCTATTTTCCTCAAAAATTATAAAGACCAAAGGAAAGTTGGCAAATTGTCTGGAAGAGGAGGAAGACGAAGAGGAGGAGGAGGAGGACGACGACGACGAAGAAGAAGAAGAAGAAGAAGAAGAAGAAGAAGAAGAAGAAGAAGAAGAAGAAGAAGAAGAAGAAGAAGAAGAAGAAGAAGAAGAAGAAGAAGAAGAAGAAGAAGAAGAAATTATTGGAAAAGAAAAGAATAGGAGTGGACATGATACTCTGGTATAAACCAACTATGTCCATATACTTTCCCTGAGGAATCAATTCCCTTCAAAGCTCTTTATTAATGAAAATATATGAATAATTTATACAGCAAACTCACAGTTTAAAAAACTGCAGTTGTGAGGTAGATTCTCTCTATTTGCCTAGATAAAATTATAGCAAGCCATTAAGCAAAAGAACTGGGAAAAATAAAACCTTTCCAAGAAAACATGTAATTACATGTTATAATACTAATTTTAACCCCTTCATATGTTTAAGTACTACATATTTCAAAATAATAATAGCCAAAAGTCAATCTGCAAAATTAATAAACTCATATATTGTAAATACAAATCACAGTTCAAACAAAGAAAATGTAATTTGTAACGAAATTTGAGAGAAATGACGAAAAATGTATTGTCTGGACAGATTCTTCTGAAAATAATTGTGATCTTGAAATAAGGCTGAACATATGCAATTCTCCTATGACAGAAATATTGGAAACTTTACAAACACATGGAACAAGCACTGTGCTCACCTGTATCTTTTAAATACCTAAATATGAATAAAACAAGAATGGGGAGAAATTCAGTTGACGACTAAATCCCAATTTATGAACTCATCTTACAATAGGGGCCAGAACCTGTTTCCAGCTGTGGACTTCTGTCCTCAGAAGAGGGACACGAAGGGAGGTTAGGACTGAAAGTCATGGGGTCGTTCTTGACTACCACATGTCCGGAGCAAACCCTCTGCTTCTGGGAATACGACCAGCTATTCATTCCACTGGAGCACACCAACGTGGGCTTCCCAGAGCCATAGACAGCCTGAGTGGGAGTGAGAGTGGAGCATCTTAGAGCCACATATAGTAGCAACCTTAGCACCAAGAGGCTGGACAGCACAGATAGCTATGATCAGAAAGACGTTAACATCTCCCAAGACCTTCTCTTTCGACAAGCCCACCACCTCCGCCTCGCGGGCTACCCCAGAAGAGGCCTTCACTGAGAGTACTTTCTACTAAAGACACAATCACTGTGGCTGTAACAGACAGAAAGGGCTCCCCATGGTCCTTTACTAACACCAACCTTTACTAACACTAACACCAACAGCCTCGGCCCATCAGACTCTTCCAGGGTCGGAGTAGTGTTGATCTCGCCAGCGTAGAGACCCTTGCGGTAAGGACTGCGACCTACGCCCACCTCTGACTGCATTTCGTAAGACAGCCACGCGTTGTAGCCAGAATCCGCGTCCACAGCCCGAATCTTCGCCACCACGTGACCCGCAGCTACAGACAGTAACACCACCTCGGTCACTGGACTAACGCCAGCGTGAGGGGGCAGCACAACTGGCGCGTTGCCGTTCTGGTCCAGCACGAACACCTGCAGGCTCACGTTGCTGCCCTGAATCTCGGGCGCTCACCTGTAACTGCAGCAGCTCCAGCTCCTCGTGGTCCAGAGGCTGCAAGGCGTACATTTTCCCGCTCTCCGAGAGCACAGACACTTAGCCCGACAGAGGACACTCCCCAACCTGCCGCTCCACGAGTAAGACACCAGTGTGTTCTCTTGGGCATCGGGGTCAGAAGCGGACACTGTAAAGATGTGACTGCCTGGCGGGTTGTTCTCCTTCACAAACACAGTGTACTCGGGTTACTCCAAGACTGGCGCATCCGTCGTTCACGTCGCTGATGCCCACAGACACGCTGGTCTTGGCCCAAAGGGTTGGCGTCCCCCCATCCCTCGCAGTCACCACTAGCTCATAGGCAGGCACATTCTTGCGGTCCAGCGGGCCTTCCAACTGAAGGTAGACACCAGCGTGAAGGACCCCTAGGGCGACAGCGAGCAAGTTACCTGTCCGTTGTCACCCGAGTCACGATCAGACACGCGGATGAGGGCAATAACAGAGCCTGGTGGGGCGTCCTCTCCGACTGGTAGTGGTAGTGCGGTCACGGTCACCTCAGGGGCGTTGTAACTGATGTTCAGAACTTTCATTGAGACTTTGCAGTGGCCAGCCATTGATGGAGTTACCTAATCGGAAGCAATTATCCGAATTTCATACGATTTGGCTTCTTCATAATCCAATTGTCCCTTAATTCTAATCTCCTCGGTGCTGGGATCTATTTTGAACTTGTTCCGTACAGTCAAGGGAACGTCACTACTGAATGAATAGATGACCTCTCTATTTATTCCTTCATCTGAGTCAAAGGCGTTTAGTTTGATCACCAACGTTCCGTTGACTGCATTTTCTAGTAATCGGACTTTATAAAGTACTTGGTCGAACTCCGGCTCATTATCATTCACGTCCAGCCCTTTAATGAGCAAATGAATTGTGCCCGTGAGTTCGGGCTTACCCCCATCTGTGGCAATCAATAATAAATTAACCTTCGATGTCTCCTCTCGGTCTAACGCTTTCCTTAGCACAAGGGACAGAGATTGCCTCAGTTCATTTGTCTGTACATCCAAAGAGAAATATTCGCTTGGACTAAGTCTGTAATTCAGCAGTTAGACCCTGTGTCTGCGTCCGACACGCCCTCTAGCGGAAAACGCGAGTCAAGTAGCCGGGATTCTGAAAAAAAGAGATTTTTTGACTTCGTAGGGAAGAGAGGAGGGCTGTCATTAATATCCGTGATCTCCTCCTCTACATGAAAAACATGCAGCGGTTTCTCCACGATCACCTCCAGGTGAATGCTACAGACAGGGTTTTGATCGCACAGCTCCTCCCGGTCGATCCATGAATTCACAAAATGCTATTCTGCACATTTACCTCCAGGGAGTCTCTGCGGCCTTTGGACACCACCCGGAACAGTCTAGACACCAGCTCCCCGACCTCCAGGCCCAGGTCCTGCGCGATTCGTCCCACGAACGTACCGTGTTTCACTTCCTCCAACACCGAGTGATGGACCTGACATCTCCCCACCTCCCAGGATGTGAAAAGTAGAAGAGAAAACAGCAGACACTAGACCCTTAGGCCGTTTTGACATGAAAACAGCATAGCAAACACTTGGTGAACTCTTCAAGTTAGTGTTTCATATCTCAAAGAAGGAAATTAAATAAATTTTTGCTCCAATGACTCTCATCCAGTACTACTGTATTGTTTCTTTGGACTGACAGAATGGAGCTTTTAGCATCCTAATGATGGAAGATCTGTTGTTTTACGTTCCTAGGGAAGACTTCGTGGTAGACAGAGACATCATGTGACTAAATATATAAGCTCTACCACTATGCCTTTATTTTACTTCTTAATTAGAAAATGGAGAGAAGCACTGTTGTTTTCCCTAGTCATCCACACTCATGTTTCTAATACATCAGACCAAGATAACTTGCTTTTAAAAATTGATTCTTTTTCCGAAAGTGCATCAGGTAGATAAGACAAAAATAAATCACAGTAATATAACTTTATGAGCATAACAATTTTTTTTTCAAAGGGACTTATGGCAAAATAGGAATAATGAATGGGGGGGGCGGTTTTCAATGCGACTATAGAAGTTTTGCACTTATGCCATGCAAAGTAAGTCTTTGTTTTGGAAGTGGTGATGAATGGGAATCATAGAGTCCCAGAATCTCAGATATGGAAAGGAACTATAGAAGCCATCTAACTCCACCTGTACCTGAACTACACCATTACACACAACACAGCCTTTCCTTCAATTCCTCTATGAGGGAGAACCCACTACCTTCAGCAGTAATCCCTTCCACTTTTGGAATGAATGCTGGGAGGTTTTTCTTTATATCAAGCTTAAATTTGTCTTTCTGAAACTTACATCCATTCCTCCTAGTTCTTTTCCTGAAGACAAACAAATTAATTCATCCCTCTTCTACATCATAGCTTACAGCTACCTAAGAAAGCCAACAATCCCTCTTGAGTTTTTCCCAGGCTAAAGACTCCCAACCCTACACTGTGCTTATAAAGCAGAATCTTTGACCAATTCAACATCCTTATTGCCCTCTGGACAATCTCCTGTATATCAGTCTCTTGACTTAAGCATGGCCATCAGAAAAGAAAATAATATTCCAGATTGCTATATCACACTGTCAATTCATATTGAGTATAACTGAGTATAAAATTCACTAAAACCTCCTGATATTTTGCAGAAAACTTCTGATCAGACTTTTATTCAACATCTTGTACTTGAAAATTTGATTTTAACCCCAGTATAAAACTTCACATTTTTCTCTATTAAATTTTCTCTCGTTAGATTTGACCCAGTATTGCAGCCGGTTGATATCATTTTGTATCCTTTATCTAGAATCAAATTGTTGACTATCCCTCATTTGGGATCATTTCCAAGTTTTATAAGCATTCCAACCATTCATTTATTCAATCCAGTGCCTCGCATAGTCCATATTACACAGGCAAATAGCAAACTTGATGAACTGAATTCATTAATATAAATATTAAACTTCACAAAGTCAAGCACAGATCCCTGGAGCACTCTACAAAAAACTTTCTTCCAAGTAATTTTTCATCATGTCCATAAGGAAAACACAAACAAGCTTGTCAATTTTTTTTTAAATTGGATAAACTATTTCTAAAGCAATCCCACAATCTGAGTCTAATAAATCTGTCAAGAAAAAAGACTTTGAGTTAGTTTGAGATGACCTGTTGTTTCTGCATTCATGTTGGCCTTAATGATTTCCACTTCCTTTTCCAAATATTTACTAACTATTTCTTCAGTTCTTGAATTTTGTCAAGAAGTAAAACCAAGCTCAGTGGAATATGATTTTAGACTCCATTTTTCTCTTTTTCTGAACATTGTAACAATGTTTGCCCTTCTCACATCCTGTGGCATCCCTACTGTTTCACAAGACCTTTTAAAAATGATTGATGGCAATTGCACTTTCCATCCCTTTGGTATGCCAGGCAGAAGTTTTCCTGAGTTTAGTAACTTGAATTTCAAGGTAGCTTGATTGTCTTTTACTATTTTTCTACTTACTTGAGATTTCAAAACCATACTGACAGTTTTTGTTCCTTCCTTTTCAGAACGTAGATAATTCTTATTGTCAGGGAAGCAAGCAAAATAATGCTTGATCAACTCTTCTCTCTATCACCAATTATCATCATCTATTCTCCATGTAGCAGTGCTCCGATTTCTTCTTTGTTCCATCTCTCTCCCATAAAACTTTTTAAAAATCACAATATGATTTTTATAGGATCTCATGACTTTGACTTGGATGAATAAAAAAGCACTTTTCACTATGTGCAAACCTCTATGCTTTAGTACAGACAAAATTAGAAAGACTAGATAGTCTCTGCTTTCAAGGAACTTGCTCTAATGGAAAAGGCAACACAAACAAGAGGATTCAACTGCATAACATATGGAAATTCCCAGCAGTCCATTCTATGTGTACCATTTTTTCATCTAAGTTCATAAATGGATTTCCAATGCACCTACATTTGCTTTTCCAAAAAACACTGCCTTTTCTTCTTCATCAGAATTCCATTCTTAATAACTTTCTATCCTTCCTGGCCTGAAATCTCATGTTATAATTTTGTTCATTAAATACCATTTATTCTTTTGCCCTTTGAAAACAACTCTCCAAAAATCAATGCTGCATGTCAGAATTTCCTTCCTTCTCTGTGTTAATTTCTAAGGTGGGATGATTGTCAATATTTTCACTTCAGAAAACATCTTCTGCATGTTAATGAGCATAATAAGTTTAGCCATCTCATTAAGGATGAAATTATCATTAAGGTAAGTCAATAGGGAGTTCCAGTGCATATGAAGACACTGAAGTCTCCTTTCATTACAATATCATCTTTTTGTGTTCAGATTGGAATGTGTTTCTAATCCCTTCATCTATTTCTTGCATCTACTCATGTGATATGTAATAAAGTCCTCTACAAATGTTTCTGTTTCTGTCTTTATTGTTATTCACCCAAAGCATGTTAATACTCATGCTTCTTCCCCTGTATTTTCTCATGTCAGTATATCTTTTCCATATCCAATGCTTCTCCACTCCCTCTTTTACCTCTTTTGAATAAGCCCTTACAATCTATAACACCATAATTGGTCCCATTTCACCAGGTCTTAGTGATTCCCACGAAATAAAATTTGCCTCTTTACATTAAGATCTGTAGTTCAACTTGTTTATTGCTCAGACTTTTTGTGCTTTTGCTTATAGACATATACTTATGGAAGAATAGGTTTTATTTCTGTCATATTTTCTTGTATTTTATCCCCTGTGAATTTCTGGGTCTCTCTATTGAGATTTTTTTCTTCCTACATTGTGGTTATTCTCTATGATGATGAGCATAGGGGCTATAAGAAGATCATGTTTCCCCTTCCACGCTCCTTTTTAAGTTTAAATTCCCTTTGACTAGATTTTCAATGCCTCACCAACTGCATTTTTATCAGCTCTTCTTAGGTATACTCCATCCCTGATCAGGAGCCTAGCATTTCAATATTATAAACCATGTTTTAAAAATCCAAATTCCATTTTCAGACACGATCTTATTAAAAGCAGTTTTTTATTACTATATCTCTTTTTAAATTATTTTTAAATTTAAAATAATATTTTGCTTCTGCATCACATTTCTATGCCTATCCCCCTTTCCTCCTCAATTCACCAAATTTCTTCCCTGTAACAAACATTTAAAAAGAAAGAGAAAAAAAGTAATTAGGAAATGTCAACCAACACACTGACTGCATTTAACAGTATATGCAATATTTCATACCCAGAGTTTTCCAAAGAAAGGTGGATGGTGCATTTCTTTCCATTTTTCCCTTGGGCCAAGTGTGGCCATTGTAAGTATGAAGTCTTCGATTTTGTTTTATTGATTTTTATTATGACCCACATTCTCATAATCCTTGTGCCTCTTGTTTTCTTGGTTCTGCATACTTTACTGCATCAGTTAATATAAATTTTCCCTTGTTTCTTTGATTCTTGATTTTCAGCTTTTAAAAAAATTCCTTCTTCTTCTATAACTCTAACCTTCAGTCACCAGTGGTGATGGAGGACTGTGTGTATGCCTAAGGGCTTGTTTCTTGTCCAAGACTTCTTTATCAATCTTTTCAATCTTCATTCTTGCTTTTTGGATTGCTTCTGGAAATAACATTTGTGTTCTGATGAATCTCCATACTTGAATAGTAGTCATCAGGTTTACCCAAAAAAATGTAGCTTACTTGTTTTAGTATAGTTATTTAAAAGAACAAAACAGTCACAAGAAATAGTCAAGACAATGCATAAAACTTGAAAGAAAATTATCAAAAGTCCCCATAAAGGTGTGGAGCTGAGCAATTAAAGAAAGAAGAGTTAAAAAGATATGTCAACTATTAGTGATAGACAAAGTGTAATAAAGGAATCAGGAATAACAGCTCCCTTCAACCACCACCACCACCACCACCCATTCCCTAAGATTATATCTTGTTTTGTTGGTGCATAACTGCATTGACGGAGGGAGTTTCCTCACCATTCTTCTTCTTAAACCAATGAAAGTCTAGATCTGGTCAGAACAACAATACCCAGAACAGCATCAGCCACAGAGAAACCAAGGTCAAGGCTTCGTGGAATTTTTTTTTCCAAAAGATGGAACTATGTTCTAACAATTTTTTTTAACAAATATTGCCTTTCCATAAAAATGGAATTATGCTTTTAATTCCTAAATGCATTCTCTTAGGAGAAATGAAGTGGTAACTCCAATTCTCATAAAAGTTGTCTTCAGCATTATTCAGTAGGATTCTTATAGCAATCTCAATACAAGTCAACAAGCAAACAAGTATTTAGTAAGCACTTTTGTGTGCCAGGCATAATATGTGTAATATATAATGCAAGGACTTTGTTCCCTGAAACATCAAGTAAATGAATTATCTCCCTCAAAATAACATCTTTCAAATTTTCTCTCGAAGTACCTTAAATAAAATGTGGAAGGGCAAAGTAATTGAACATTTTTGAAGTTACTAGAAAGAAAACCTAAAATTCATAAAAGCTAAAAATTCAGAATTTCCCAAACTTCAAAATCTGAATGTCCTTTTCAGATTTCTCTGACCTGGCCTCTTGCTTTTGGTTTCCGTCCCACTTGGAAAGACACGGAGGGCAGCTGGTGCTGAAAGTCATCGTTCTTATCATCCCACTCTCCAGAATACACGTTCGGTCACTGGGAATACTACCTGATGTTGAAACACAGCAGCATGGGGGCTTCTCCGACACATACACTCGGGTGTGCGAAACACCGCGTACCCACATACATTAGCAGCGACAGCAGCCTTGATACCAAATAGATTGCTATAGTGAGATAAATAGACGTTCACATCCACCAGTGGACGCTCCTGCCCCATGGCAGACCCATTTCAAATGACCCTTGGAGCATCGATCCGCTCTCTACTAAAGATAAGGTCCTGGGGGCAGAGGCAGTGGAGGAGAAAGCGGGGCTCCCCATGGTCCTACCAGAACTCGCCTCAGTCCGTCAGCCTCTTCCAAGGTTGCACTGGTCTTGGCCATGTATAACCTCAATTGGCTACGTCGACCTCTGGTAGAGTTTCATAGGACACTCCTGCATTGTACCCGGAATCCAAAGCTATAGCCCAGATCTTTGCAACCAAGTGATCAGGAGCCACGGACCACGAGTCAAGTTCGGTCACTGGACAACTTCCCTACAAGACCCCAATACGAGGTAGCAGCATTGAAGCCGGTTGTTTTCCTCTTTCAGCACAATACCTGAAGGCTCCTGCTGTTGCCCAAGGGCTTGAAGTCAGAGACCTAGCCGCTCACCTGGAACTACAGTAGCTTCAGCTTCTCGTGGTTCTGGGTTGGGCTGCAAGGCGCCCTATTCCGCTCTCCGAGTAAATAGAAAAGTAGCCCCTACGCTTCTCCACAATACACTCCCCCAATAAGGCATAAGCTAGGTTTCCTGTGCATCCTGGTCCTATGCCGACACTATGAATATGTGACAACCATCATGGTTTTCACAAACACCGGTCAAAAAAAAATCAGCAGGTTGTAGTTCACCTCTCCCGACGTCCACAAACATACTGGCCTAGGTCCACTGTGCTTCGAGATCTCAGCCTGAGCGCTGTCAAGGTTCAAACAGCTCTCCAGAACCTTGTAATTCCTGATGATGTGAACCTTAGCAAGGGGTCAGACATACTGATGAGGGCTTTGACTGTTCCTGGCTGAATATGCTCTAAGATTGGCAAAGATAGGAACGCCAAACCCATTTCAGGGCCAATGTCATTGAAGTCTAACATTAAAGAAAATGTTGTAGTGCTTTGACAATGCCAATTCCTCTCTCAAAGGACTTTCATATACTTTGTGGCTTCGGAATTTAAGATCTTAATAACTCTCATTTCTCCCCTTTTCAAGTCCAATGAGAAAATATTTTTAGTTGGATTGATATCACATTGTCAAAATTATACATGAACTATTTATTAATTCCTTCCTTTAAATCAGAGGTGTTTAATTGTATTACTCAAGTTCCCATTAGCTCTGTTAACCATAAATTTACCTCATATTACGACCGCTTAAACTTGGAGACATTTTCGTTCACACCAGAAGAGCTTCTCTGTTCTCTTAAGATTGGGCTGACAGTTAAAAAAAAAAAATTCGAAGATTTCTTTAACAACAAGTCGACTAATTTACATCCACAGCCCTTACAGAGAGACAGAGAAAGAGAGAGACTGGAAGAGGGGAGGAACGGAGGGAAGGGGAATCAGAGAGGCAGACGAATCAAGAAAGGATTCAAGTCCTGCTTCTGAAATAACATAGGTTATGTGACCCTGGGCAAGCCACTTAACTTCCCTAAGACTATAAATTGTATAGAAAGTGACAAACTGCACAGGTAAAGGGAGTTAAATCAGCTACGAGTTCCCTTTATTAATGAAATCACAGGTCCAGTTCCATCTATGTTTGATTTATACAACCAGAAAGAAAATGAGTCAATACTGAGCTTGGAGGTCAAGAGGAATTTTTTTCCAGTACCGGCACTCTACGGACGCTCTAATGCAAATCGAAAGCATTGACAGTTTGAAATCAGCAATGAACAGCTTTGTGTTGCAGTGAGTGCGACAAGTTGTCATTAGCTTCCTTAATTTCCTTTACGTGGAATACCTATAGAGTCTTGTCCAGGATCACCTCCTAGTAGATGCTAAAAATCCAGTTGTTCCTCCGGGTTGCGTCATTTAGTTCTTCCGGGCTGAGTCTGTATAATTCCTTCCACGCGGATCGGCGAATCACAAGGAAAACGCTCTTCTCTGCATTTACCTCCAGAACTCCCTTGGACATCACCTGGAACAGTCACCACACCAGATCCCCAACCTCCAGACCCAAATCCTACGTTGTGCTGCCCACGAATATACGGTGTTTTTCTCTCTCTAGCACAGAACAATGGATTTGACTGTTCTAACCATCTCCCAGATTGTGAATAGCAGAAACCAAAGCAAATAACAGCCTGGCTCTGAAGCTGCTTATCCGGAACCCCACCCCACCTCCTTCACAAACTACGTGATCCAGATATGTGAATCAATGGCCTTAGACAGGGTCCTCAGTTCCTTAAAGCAGAAATAATCATACTTTGTTAACTACAGATCCATAACAGATTTAGAATCTATGCCTGGATTGCTATTTGATAACGGAAGCCCAGCAGTCAAAAATGCATTATCTTGTAAGGCAACAGGGACCTCAAGTGGTTTAAAGTGTACATTTTCATCTTACCTAAAAGCACCATTTTTTTTCCTGTTCCTTGTCTTTTAATTTCTAAATTTGAACATTATTACGATGAGTCAAAGTCACTTTCACAAAACACTCTTCTTACCATTTTCAATATTATCTTTTATTGCAACAGTAATATTTCAGAAATCAAATCAGAAAGAGAGAAAACCAAAAGGACCTCCTTTAAGGAAAATTAGAACAGAAATTCTGAGATTTTTCCACTTCATATTTTTGATCTAACGATCAAATTTAGTGATCAGATAAGTTGTTTTCAAATATCTAACTTCTACATCCTCTCTTATTTGTCCTACTGGTGTGAATAATAATAATATAAGCATATGCCTTTAAATGCAAATTAAATGTTGCTCACATTGCATAGCAATAACTTTTTGGTCCCATGGCACTTTAGAGGATTTCACTATGAGTAGGGAAAAAAAAACTGAGGAAAAAATCTATCTTTTTATAATTTATAATTTTTATTTTTCAAGGAACAAGTATTTTTAAATTAATCACTCCTTTCCACTTCCACTTCCCCTTCCCTAATAAGCTTTTTTTAAATGCCTGAAAAACAGAATTTAAATACATGTCTACATAGTCTAGCAAAACAAATTCCTGTATTAACCATGTCTGAAAATGTATGTCTCTTTCTACATTTTAAGTTCATTGTCTCGCTGTTAGATGAGTGACTGTTTCAAATTCATTCTTTTGAACTCCTAGTTTAACATTAAATTGACTCCGCTCTTAAATTTTTGAAAGCTGTTTTCTCTGTAGTTATTGCAAAAATTATTCTAATTTCTGACTTTGTTCTGTATCAGTTCATAGAGGTCTTTCCAGTTTCAACTGAAATTTTATCATTTTCAAAATTTCCTTTGGCATAATGTTCCATTATCCTATAATTAGGTTATCCATTCCCCAATATAAGTCCCTTTGTTTCCCACTTGGGGATACTGCAAAAAGAGGTACTACAAATATATTTTTACTAATAGATCCTTTTCCCCTTTTTTTGTTCTTTTTGGGGTATAGGCCTAGCAGTGGTGTACATGGATTAAAAGGGATACATAGTTTGATAACTTTCTGGGAATAGTTCAAAGTAGCTTTCCAGAATGGCTGGACCAGTTCACAGCTCACACAGTGTGATTGTTTCCCTATAACCTTGCCAACATTTGTCATTTTCCTCTTTTGTTATTCTTGTCAGTCTTACAAGTATGAGGTGCAACTTTAGGGTTGCTTTAATTTGCATTTCTCTAATTGTTCATGATTTAGAGCTTTTTTCATATAGTTGGTCTTTGCTTCCTTTCTTTTAAAATGTCTTATTTATATCCTTTGACTATCTATTGGGGGATGTGTTACTCTTATAAATTTGAATTACTTCCTTATATATCTTGGAAATGGAACCTTTATCAGAGAAATTTGTTTTGAAGACTTTTTCCACCAGTTACCTCTTTCCTTTCTAAAGCTTATTACAATATATTACAAAAACTTTGATATGTAATTAAAATTATTTTATCATGTGTGATCCTCCTTTCCTATATAACCTGTTTATGAATACTCCCTCTTCTATAGATCTGAAAGTTATCTCTTCCTTACTTGTTTATGATATCCCCTCTCATATCTAGTTTATGTGTCCATTTGGAATTTAGATAGGTGTAAGCTGTGAGGTATTGATTGAAAACTAAATTCCGCAAAACTGTTCTCCAGGTTTCCCAGCAGTTTTTTCACATAGTCACATTTCCTGGGGTCTTCAGGTTTATCAAAACCTGTGCTAATATAGTTGTTTACTTCTGTATTCTTTCCTGATCAATTTCTCTATTTCATAACGGGCACTAAATGATTGTAATTACGGATTTGAAATACATCTTGCCATCTGGTCCTAATGCAGACACACACACACACACACACCTTCCTTCCTGTATTCAGTATTACCCTTGAGAACCTTGATACTTTGTTTCTCTATATGAATGTTATTATTTTTCATGGCTCTATAAAATATCATTTGGGGAGTTTGATAGTGTCTAAGGCCAGATTTGAACTCATCTTCCTAACTCCAGACTCAGTATTCCATCCACTGCACTACCTAGATGCCTCCTATCTGTAGTGATTTTTGAAACGGTTTCAGTCTTTGGACAGAAAGACAAAATCATCCGTTACGGCTTCATTTTTCTCTTCAAGTAACCACTCAATCTGTAAACATTAATATTAGTGAACATGAGATAAGATTCAATATCTTAAGACCTGAATGGTAATATCTCATTGATCCTTGATATGAGGATGATGATCCTTGATATGAGGATGATGAAGTGTATTTTATTTTTAATATGGCATTTGTAATAGAATACTGTATTTTCAAACTGGTAAATATTGAGCTTGACTCTCCTACATTTGGCTATATATAGAATGTCAGGTATATAGAATTGTACAGAAAAAGGTATCAAAAGGTTTTCTGATGATTTGCATTGTGTATAACCCTTACCATACCACAGAACTGAACAAATCATCCAAGACTGTAATTAATCAGTCAACATTTATTAAGCAACTGCTAAGCAGTGGGCTGGGGGGTGGGGGATGGTGGTGGTGGTGGTGGTGAACCAGAATTGTCTTCTGCAGAGTTTCTTCTGGAAAGAAGCCAGGGATGGCAGGAGGTAGAGATGAAGAGGGTGAGCATTCTAGGCAAAGAAAAGGAGACAGAAATGTAACAATGTTCAAGGAACATCAGGTAGTCCAGTAGCTAAATTGTAGTGTTTATGAATAGGAGTAAAGTGTAAGGAGACTAGAAAGTTAGGAAGGGTCAGTTTGTACAAAGATTTAATTAGGGACTTTTTAATTGATCCTGGAAATAACAGGGAATTACCCTACCACCAAAGAGGAGATGACAAGATTAGACCTATGGCAATTACTTCAATCATATTTTTTTTAGTGTGTCAGGCATAGCTCTAGGTGCTAAGTTGAGTAACATTTATGATTTATTGGCTTTCTAATTATTCCTCTGAGAACACATAATGTAACTTTTAAACTATCATCCTTAGTTGATTATAGTGTGATTCTATGCAGAATGTGGGAGACTCAAGCTCAAAAAAATAAACAGTTAGAATGTGGGAGAATCAAGCTAAAAAAATAAACAAAATTGACAAAGTTTTAACTGAAGTGTATGAATTTAAATGCAGTTGATATAACCTCAAAATCTTAGTGTATTCTTAGGTTGTACTCCTATCTTCCCTCTGGATAAAAGTTTTGGATATAATGTCAATTATGGTTGCAATCCAGAAAATGTATTTTTCTTCTTATTCTTTCGCTCAACTAACAGGAAAGTTTATAAGCCATGGTGCTGAGCTTTACCCAGTAATTTATATCTTTTCAAAACCCTTGGAACATTTACAACATTTAATCAGTTAACTGGCATTTAATCATGTGCTGACTTGATTAATTTCTTGTATGGCTCTCTCCAATAAATGTATAAGCTCTTCCCATGCGGGGACCAATTATTGCTTCTTTGAATATGCTGTTTAACCTCACAATACCTAGTACAGTCCTCCCTCACTCAAAACAAAATCAAGTGCAAGTCATGTCATCATTTTTCTAATGTCATGGTCCTTTGAAAACCAAGGACAAGCACACCAAACAACCTAGGACAGTGATTCATACCTGTCTTTTGAAGAAAAGGATGATTTGTTCCCTAAAGCTGAAACAAGACTCTGTGGTTTAAAATATCTTCAAGATCAAGACTAAAAAACTTCTTTCCAATTTCTTTAAAATTATCTTGGGCCTCCATCTAGCTCTGAGCTGTCATAATCTTCAAATACTTCAGAAACTGCACGCACTGAAATCCTATGAGTGTATGACTCCCCACCATACATCAAAGACTAAGAAGTATCTATGTAAAAAACCATTTGAGGCATCTTTCGATGACAAAAATACGAGAAGTCCCTTGGGTACTTCTGGGGGTGGGGGTGTTCAGAGGAAGAGATTATGCTTTTTAGGAAACATTTTTGTGTTAGGGGTTATGCCCAAAATAAATTGTTTTCTAAAAAGGAAAGAAGAGTTGCTTTTAAATGGATACTTTTAAAAAGATCCCCTCGTCTCATTTTTTCATACCAGTTTTAAATTAAGATGCTGTTACATTATGGGTTCATGGGTAAATTAAGTTAATCTTCCCCATATTATCTCCAATTTATTCTGTACACACCTTGTGCATACATAGTAGTCTGCACTGTCTTTTCCACTAAACTGAAATGTCTTGGAGAGCTAGGGTTTTTTTATTTTGCTTTGTTTTTTGCCTTTCTTTATATTCCCGGAGCCTCATGTCCCTTAGCCTGGCCCAAAACAGAGCCTGTTGAATGGCTATTTATGATAGACAAACTGGCATTCGATTCGTTGGTGTCCTAGTCTTTTCCCCTTGGAATAGGTGAAGAGATTGTATGGCTAGGGGTGTCTGTCCTCTCTCCCCTGTAGCCTAAGCAGCTGCGAAATGCTGATTCCTGGGCCCACCACCGCCAGTCTCCGCTCTCTGATCCCCCATTATTTTCTCCTTTCCAGCTTCCTTTACTCTCCCCCGCTTCACTCTTGCCAGTTGTTGGTTTTTTCCCTGGAGTTTTCCTGTGCAACCCAAGGCAAGAAGGGGCGGAGAGAGAGGGGGGGACGTAAGAACTGAGACGGTCTTAACACAAAAGACGCCACTTCCTGGCCGTTCCTGAAACTGAATCCTCTTCCGGTTCAGAAAGGAAATGGCGGAGGTTGTTCCCAGAATCCCTCCGCGCCGTGTCCTTGCTGAGTCTTTGGTGCAAAGATGCTCCGGGTTAGGTCTCTTCTGCACGGCTCAAGAGGTCAGATACACAGGCCCTTATAACTCTGGTTCACCTGAGGAAAACCTAGACACAACAACAAACTATGCGGAAGCTCTAACACTTCCGCGTGTAACGACTGCTTTGGAAGATGAAGGACAATCACTTCCAGGTCTCTGCCCTTTCCCCAAAGGACGTTTGACCTTTCTTCTGCCCTGAGCTTCCGGGAAGGGAAAGCCCGCGACAACGGAACTTCTCGCGACATTTCCGTTTGTGGTCTGTGAACAATCTTTTTTTTTTCGTTGTGGAAACAATGTGTCAGAATTCTTTTAATCCACCCCAGCATTTAACGTTGCATTTTCAGTAGTCACACCCTACTGCATCCAGCCTTTGAGAAATTCCTTTTAACATCTTAACCTTCAGGTTTAGTCTAACAATTGTTGACCTGAAAACTTTGTTAAAGAAAAGGCAACAGGCTAAATACATACATTTTATGATTTAATTAATTTATTTGATCAATTCCTTATTAAAGAAAATGGTAACATAATGCATTATGGAGCCAGAAAAATGTTCTGGCTACCGAAACAAAGAATTGGGCAGTCTTAAATATGTTTTAGGACAAAGAAGTGTTCTGTGTCCTTCAGATTTATGATCTCCATAAGTGATTAACTAGACCGTTAGAAAGGAATTTCTTAATTGCATAGGTTGTAAATACAATAAGATAAAATTTGACAAAGTTTCAAATAGAAATTACGACCTAAGTTGTTTGTATTCACTTTACCATTAACATGCCATAACATAGTATATGTCTACAAATATTAAGATAATGGGAAACGTCCCATTTTCAAGATAGTGTCTTAGGTTAAAGGTCTCTAAAGGAATGTT
Organism: Bettongia penicillata ogilbyi; assembly: GCA_023548195.1. Classification (NCBI taxonomy): domain Eukaryota; kingdom Metazoa; phylum Chordata; class Mammalia; order Diprotodontia; family Potoroidae; genus Bettongia; species Bettongia penicillata. The sequence continues at coordinate 4,569,389 of JAJHZJ010000197.1, forward strand.
AAGTCAGCCTTGGCTGGCTTTTGTTGACATAGGAAGAGGCATTTTCTGAGTTTGCTGCAGAGAGAACAGATTATTCCAAAATTTTATATTAAACATTATCACAATATAACTAAAAAATAAGCCAAAGGTAAAATTACAGGCACAAACCAGGTAGATTTGAAATCCCCTCTTCTGATCCTTACAGGTTTTGTGATCCTAGGCAAGTCACTTCAGCCCAAGGTGCCTCAGACAACCCCCTATTGTTGGCTTGCTAAGTCACCAGTTGCCTCAGATCATTTCAAATAGAATTTATTTGAAGTCAAATTGCATAGAACAAGATCTACATTAAACAACAAGCCAAGCCACTTTAAAAGACGAGAATTCTGCTCAAAGCACTGACCAACCTTGATTACAGAGGAGGGATGATGAATCATATCTATTTTGACCAAGATGATGATGATGATGATGTTGATAGCATGTATGTTGTGCTTTAATGTTTGAAAAGTGCTTTGCATATATTATTTGATGCACTTAGGAACCAATTGAGACATGCTTTTAAAACATGACCAATGTGGGTCATTTGTTCTGCCTTGCTATGAGTTTTTGCTGGGAGAGTTTTGTGGGAGAAGGTTTTCCCAATGAGGGGAAAGGAGAAAAAATAGATTTTTGGTAATTAAAAAAAAATAAAAATAAAACAAGCAAAAATAACTAGCCATGCCATAAAAGGCTAGATTTAGAGCTGGAAGGTAAATTCGTCCAACCCCTTTGGTTTAAAGACAAGGAAACTAGGGACTAGGGAAGTTGTGCTATGCTCAAATTCATATATGTAACATGGGTAGAAATGGAATTCAAACCAAAGTTCTTTGCCTGAAAATCTCATGATCTATCTCACCAAACTGCTTTAAATCAAGAAACATTTCTTGAGAGTTAAGTTATGTGTAAGGTATTGTAAGGGATCCAAAGAACTGACAAAGTTACTCAAGGAACTGCCATACTCATAGTTTACTCAAATTTCAGCAATGCATTTCAGAAGTTTTATATGAAAAAGATGGAAATGTGAGCTAAATGATGGATTTGGAGCTGTAAGTATGGATGATAGATAACTCCATGTTAACGAAAAGCTATTAATCAAGTGTCCACAGGATCCTGTCCTTGACCCATTCCTGTTTAAGTTTGGTTTTTTTTTTTTTCCCTTTGATATGAATGAAAGCATAGAAACTATTCATGTGCAGATAATATCAAGCTGGTAACATAATAGATAAGTTAGGTATCAAAAAGATCTCCCCATCTAGAACGATGGTGCGAGTTGGGAAAGACGAAATTTAATAGAGATAAATGTAAAGTTAGGTTGGTTTGGGTTTTTTTTATGCCACAAGTACAAGATGGGAGATACATAGCTAGATAGCAGTTCATGTGGTTTTAATGGACTCAGTATGAATCAACAGTGTTCTGAAGCTTCATTAGAAACAGTACTACCAAAACAATGGTAGTGATACTTCCCCTGTATGCTACATTTGTCAGGCCACATTCATAACACTGTATGCAGTTTTATGTAGCACATTGTAGAAAGGACATGGGCAGACTTAAGAGCCTGGAGATTAATATGATTACAATGTTAAATCTAAAGATCATGACATTTCTCTTTTTCAGTGGTTTAAAAGAAAGGTTATTTTGGGAAATCTAAGGATCCCAGTAATGATAGAGAACTTGGAGATGGAGAAGAAACACAGGAAGGTTCAATTGAAAGCTTACTGTTGTTGTCCTTCATCTCAAAGAGGACCATGACATCAAAATGATGACATGATGACTTGCAGTTGACTTTTATTTGAGTGAGGGAGGGCTGTGCAGGTCACCAACCTCACCTTCTTCTCCTGAACCATCCGGGTCCAGTGGCCTGATATTCATCAGAATGACTGGAAATGAACTAAAAGCAAGGGAAACAGAGAGCAAAGAAAGCATACTGCCTAGAGGAGAGAGGAGACTTAGCATGAAATTTTTCTCTACCTCGAATTTGCTATGTGACATTGGGCATGTGCCTCCTATTCCTTGCCCCACAGCTAGCTAATTCCTACCTCCTGGTCTTTAACAGTAGCCGCTTGCCTGTCCAAAGCCCCTGTCTTTTGTTAACTCTAAATGAATAATGATGTAGTAGGAGACACCTACGCAATCAACTTTACTTTGTCCTTATTGTCACCATCAGATCTTTCTCTATCAGGTGGAAGGCATATTTTCAAAGTATTATTGTAAGGTTGCCTCTGCTCTTTGGGCATAAGAAATTAAAAACCATTAATAAAGTGTCCAAGAAAAGCAAGGTTTGTAGTTACTGCCTTTCTGTCCCAGGGAAGATAAGACTTCCTCCAGAGAAACACATTCCATCTTTCCTATATTTCCTTCAGATGTGATGTGTGAGTAAATCCTAGAATACTAGAAATTCAAGTAAGAAAAGAAGTTTGGAGACTGAAAGGTAAAACAGCTGACCATCCACAAGGTGAAAGTACCTCTCCCCACATTAGTTTCCCCTTCCAGCTCTGCCCTGTCTTTCAACACTACCACTTTCTCTATCAATTCATTCTCTCCACTGTCTCTTCTGGAATTTGCCTCAGTTGTTTACAAGTTTTCTTTCATCCTTGATTTCTTCCATTCACTTACTTTCCATCTCCCTTCCCCCCACCCCCGCCAGAAACCTGGTTTTCTCTGGAAAACAAATCTTTTAGCCCCTACCCTGCTACTTCTCTCATACCTCAGCCTTTCTCCACCCCAAACATACTGTGTCTGGAGAAGGACTCTACATGCTTCTTGCAGTCAATTACAACTTTCATATCATCTCTTTACCACCATCTCTCAGTAATTTCACCTCTTTTGAGGTTCACTTCATAAATCTATCACACAATCCATTCTTGCTTTCATCTGTCTTCCTCCAAATCACAATATTGCTGTTAGTGTGTATAATGTTCTTCTGGTTCTGCTTACTCCACTTTGCATTAGTTCATGTAAGTCTTTCCAGTTTTTTCTGAAAGCATCCTGGCTCATCATTTCTTAAAGCACAATAGTATTCCATCTCAATCATACGTCACAACTTGTTCAGCTGTTCACTTGTTCATAGGCATCTCCTCAATTTGCAATTCTCTGCCATCACAAAAAGAGCTACTATAAATATTTTTGTACATTTAGTCCTTTTCCTTGTTTAAAAAAAAATCTCTTTGTGATACAGAACTTGTAGTGGTATTGTTGGATCAAAGGATATGCACAGTTTGATTGCCCTTTGGACATAGTTGCAAATTGCTCTCCACAATAGTTGGATCAATTCACAATAGCACCAACAGTGCATTAGTGTCCCTGTTATCCAACATCCTCTCAAATTTATAATTTTCTTTTTTTTTGTCATATTAGCTAATCTGGTAGGTATGAGGTGGTATCTCAGAGTTGTTTTAATTTACATCTGTCTAAGCAATAATGGATTTAGAGCATTTTTTCATATGATTATAGATAGCTTTGATTTCTTCATCTGAAAACTACCTGTTCATATCCTTTGACCACATATCAGTTGGGGAATGATGTGTATTCTTGTAAAGTTGACTCAGTTCTCTATATATTTGAGAAATGAGACCTTTATCAGAGGCACTTGCTGTAAAAAAGTTTCCCCAAATTTTCTGCTTGCCTTCTAATCTTGATTGCATTGGTTTTGTTTGTATAAATCCTTTTTACTTGGTAATCAAAATTATCCATTTTGCATCTTGCAATGCTCTCTATATCTTGTTTGGTCATAAAATCCTCTCTTTTTCATAGATCTTACAGATGAACAATTCTTCTCTCCTGATTTGCTTATGGTATCACCCTTTATGTCTAAATTATGCACACTTTGACCTTATCTTGGTATATGATGAGAGATGTTGTTCTATGCCTAGTTTCTGCCAAATTACATACCAGTTTTCATAGCAGTTTTTGTCACATAGTGAGTTCTTGTTTCAAAAGCTTGGATCTTTGCATTTATCAAACATTAGATTATTATGGTCATTTACTACTATGTGTTTTGTACTGAATCTATTCTACTGATCCATCACTCTGTTTTTTACCCAGGCCCAGCTTGTGATGATGATTACCACCTTGTAATACAGTTTGAGATCTAGTACAGTTAGGCCAAGCAATATGGATTAGAAAGTAGAATCTAACATTATATTGTTGTTGTTATTACTGTTTTTACAAGAAAAAGAAAACCTCAAACAGAATTAAAATAAACAACTGTGCTTCATGTGAATTTTAAAAAGCAAGGATGGTCATTGTAATCTCAGAAAGGTAAAAGTAAAAATAGACTGATTTAAGAAAATAAACAGAAAAACTACATTTTGTTTTAAAGCACTTTTGACAATGAAATAACATAATGTTTCATATATATGCATCAAGTACCATAGTTTCTAAATATTTAAAGGGCTAGTTAAGAAGAAATAAGATAAAAACAAAGGAAAATTGTAAATAAATATAGGAAGAAATAGACATTAAAACTTTAATAATTGGGGATCTCAAGGCACTCCTCTTGGGAATAAAGGAATCTAACTTAAAGATAAACAAGAAGAAATTGAAGGACCTAAATAAAATTTAAGAAATTTAGCAATGCTAGATTTCTAATGATTGTTGAATGAGAAAAGAAGGGGTTGATACAATTCTCAGGTGTGCATGGTACCTTTGAAAAAATTGATTGAATTAGCAAATTAAAAAAATTCACAAATGCATAAAAGTAGAAATAATAACACATTATTTATTGACCACAATACAATATTATATCTAATAAAGGGCCCTTGAGTAAAAGATTAGACGTTAAAGACTAAATCATTTAATCCGAATGAATTCATGAGTCAAAGAACAAAAATGACAGCAACAAGGCAACATACTAAATGACTTTGGTTCAAAGGTACAGCAGTCCTGAGCGATAGTTTTATTTCTTTAAACACTTTTACCAACAAAATGGAGGAAGAACAGATCAATGAATTAGGAATGAAACTTTAAAACTAGGATACCAATATTTAGGAACAACTGGACCCCAAAATATTAATTCTAAAGATCAGAGAAGAGATTATAAAAGTTCAAAGCAAAATAGCATTTAATTGATAACTAAAACTAGATGTTGGATTGAAGGACAATTAACTATATAAAACATTAGCTAGTTTAATGTTGAACAGAGAGAGGAAATCCAAATTTTCAGCATCAGAAGTAAAAAAGAAAAAAATCACAACAAATGAAGAAATAAGGATAATTACTAAAATTATTTTGCCTATAAATTATTTTGCCAATAAACCTGATGATTTAAATTCAGGGGATGTATATCTACAAAAAGAGAAAATCTTTAGATTAACAGAAGTAGAAAATTCAAATTTCCAAGTTTCACAAAGAGAAACTGAACAAGCCATAAATCAACTCCCAAAGGAGAAAATCCTAGAACCAGATGTATTTACAAGTGAATTATATCAAATATTAAAAACATAATTAGTGCCAATACTATATATACTTCTTGCAAGGTGGGGAGAGAAGGGATCCTACTAAATTTCTTCTATTATGTAGACATTGTTTTGATAACTAAAATAGAAAGAGATAAAGCAGAGAAAGAAGATTGCATATAAATATCCTTAATGAATATTGGCACAAAAATTATAAGTAAAATACTAAGAAAGAGACTACAGCACAGCAACATATCCAAAATATTGTACTTTATAACTTAGTAAAATGTATACCAATAATGCAGGTTTGTTTTGCTATTAGAAAAACTAAAAATGTTGTCGATTTTCCTAATAATAAAAACAATTGAAATGTTATGACTATATCAATTGATATGTAGAGGGCTCCAAGAAAAGTACAATACCTGTTTCTGTGTTTTTTTAAAACTAAAAAGCATAGGAATAAACAAACTTTTACATAAGGTGGTAAATAGTATCTGAGACCAAGAGCCAGAATTATAAATAATCAAGTTAAATTAGAGATCTTTCCAATAAACTCAAGTATAACAAAGGTACTCATTTACTAAAAATTCTAGCCATAAAATTAAGAAAAGAAAAAAGAAATTGAGGGAATAAAAATAAGCCAAGAAGAAACAAAATTATTGAACTATAGTTTTCATAGAGTTATAATTATCTTCATAGAGAACCCTTGCAAGTCAATAAAAAAAGCTTAAACCAGAATTTCCACCAAATAGCAACATATAAAATAAACCTACATAAATTATCAGTTTTTATCTATATTGACAACAAAACCCAACAAGGAAAGATGGAAAGAAAAATTCCATTCAAAATCAATAATGAATGTGTAAATATTTAGGTATTCTCCTACCAAGACACAAGCAGAACCTACATGAATATAGTAACTATAGAATACTCTTTACAGAAATAGACAAATCAAAATAATTGGAGAGATTAATTGGTCATGGTTAAGCTGAGCCAAAGTAATGAAAACAACAATACTATCAAAACTAATTTACTTGTTCAGTGCTATACTAATCAGCCTGCTGAAACATTACTTTAGAGAGATAGAAAAAATAACAGCAAAATTCATCTGGAGAATAAAAGAAAAAGTACAAGAAGACAGAATAGAGCGAAGTCCACATTTAACAACCATATCCACAGACATGAGTCGGGTGAACTCATCTATAGAACAGAAAATGATAGCAGAATAAATTAGAAAACAGAATCCAGTAATGAGATGCTTACAAGAAACATACTTGAAACAAAAAGATTCAGGTAGAGTTAAAATGAGGTACTGGAGTAAAATCTATTATACTTCAGATTAACCAAAAAAAAGCAGGGGCTTAGTCATGAATTCATCTAAGACTGCAGGAAATATAAATAAAGAGATAAATAAAAAGGACCAGTGAGAAGATTATATTATGCTTAAAGGCATCCTAGGAACAAATAGATATCAGCACTTACTACATACCTAAAAGCATACCATCTAAATATTTAGAGAAAAAACTAATTGACTGGTAGGGAAAACTAGGTAGCAAAACTACAATATCAGGAGATCGCAATAGACTTCATTCAAACACTTAAATTTCTATTCAAAAGATAAAAAAGAAAGAACTTAAAGAACTGAAGAGAATTTTAGAAAAATTTAAAATCACCTATCTATTAATGACTAGTAATATGAAGGCATTTATTTAATCTCACTTTACATGACACTTTTACAATAAAGACTTTATAATTACTTGTATTAGATTGGGCCCAAAGTGTTCACAAGCAAAGATCTTTTTGAATCTTTACTTTGTAATATTAAATATCTCCCCCATGTGTGCAGAAGCTGTGCAGTACTCTACCAAGCCTGAGGAAAAGAGGACAGCATCCAGCTAGGCCCAATTCTAGCCACCTAAAAGTCAGATGGGACAGAAACCTATGCTGGTAAACTGTGAATTGCAGAAGTGTGGGAGAAGCCTTGAATACATTGATATCCAGTTCCCAAGGAAACCACAGTCAGAGGGGAAAGAGTCAGAAAATGAGTGATAAGCAGAAATAATGGGAGGGTGGAAAGATTGAAATTACCAAAGATTTCAGAAAGAAGACAATTCAGATACCTTGAATATGATTAGATCAATCTAACAGTAACAACAGAAAGAAATATGGCCTCCATATCTAGTTAACATGTTCAAGCTTATGTGAATAAATACAGTAAAATAAAGGAAAATGATCCAATATTTGATGAGACAGAAGACCCTATGGGAATTTCAGGAAAACATGTAACCACAACATGCTGTCCCTGAGTGATTCAAAAGAGGAGTAAAAATTTTAAGAGCTGAATTTATGACCTACATAGCAAAAATAATTATCAGAATTTTTAAAAATGAGAATATGCAATGGCAAACCTCACTAAAGAAATGAAAGAAGAATATTAAATGGGTAACAAGTGCATAAAAGTGAAGGCCATCTAGAAAAAGAGAAGCAAAAAAATTATAGTGAAAAAATATGCTCACTATGCAAGCAAAACATACTGATCTCAAAGACAGTATACATGGAGACAACCTAAAGATCATAAGTTTCCTAGAAAAAAACATGATTGGAGCCAAAACAAAATCCTTGATAGTCTATTAAAGGAAATAATAGAAGAGAACTGCCTAAAACTTCTAAACACAGAAAATGAAACTCCATTTGAAAAAATTCACAGATCACTTTTAGAAAACAAAACAAAACTCAAGGCTACAAAGTCAAAAGTAAATAGTGGTTAAATTTAACAATTTGATTCAGAAACAAGGTCTTTAAATGATCAGGAGAAAGACCAAGTACAAAGGAAGAGACATTCAAATACTGCAAACTATTCTGCACTCACTAGAAAATGTAGGGAATAGAATAAGCAATGGAGTTCAAGATGCAGCCCCAGGTGGCCTATTCTGCAAATATGAACTTAATCATACAGAGGAAAAAAAGATGGACATTCAGTCACACAGAAGAGTTTAAGACATTTTTAGAAAGAAAAGAACGGAAGAGATTATTTGCTTCTTGAACATACCAAACAACAGAAAATTAAGGAGTGAATAAATAAATGCAGCAGGCAAGGACAGCAATAGCAACAGAATAACAACAGAAAGATGAGTAAGAGAATTCTTTCTCAATGTACATAAGGAAACAGAGTTAAAGGCAGAAATATGGTAGAGGTAACAGTAAAGAGGTGGGCAAGGGGCATTATGAACAGAACCTTGTAACACCCTGCTTACAGGTAATTTTTTTTGCTTGGGATTACATTACAACATGGGAGAATATGTAAGAGGGGAAAGAGGAGGCAAGTGTTAGAGGGGAGGTAATGATATGCTGGGGTCAGATCAAGGGTTAGCAATGAAGGGAAGGTGACTTTCTGCGGTATCAGATAAAGGTGACAGGAAAGTAGGTGGGGAGGACAGAGAAAAAACGGCAAAGGAATGGGAAGGAAGGAAACCTTATTTTAGATGTGGAAGGAAATTCCACTGATGAATACTCCTATAGGAAGAAGAGATGGCGTTGAAGAGAGGTGCGAATTGTACATTGGATAAGGGCTGGAGGACCTGGTGTTTGAAAATTACCTCTCCTGTATTGAAAGGGAGGATTTGCCACCCGTAGGGACATCTGGCACCTGGAGGAGAGGGAGAGTATAGACACTGGGAAAGTTCTAAGCAAATATGGGGGTGGGTGGGGTTCAATGGGATCAATATAGATCAGTGGTGGGCTACTTTATCAGAGATAGGGTGGCGTGGGGAGGCACTCTATTATGGGACCATGTCCTCTTTAACATTTGTATTGTTCTAGAAGTAATGCACAATGGAAAGGAGGAATTCATGGGGAAAGCCCTATCAGGCAGTGACAGAAAGCATGTAGAGGGATGAGCCTGGAATGAATACTTGGGAAGCTTTGATTGCATGACAAATAGAGAGAAAATAAAGACACCAGCTAATTATAATTGTCATGAATCAGAGAATTAGCATCTAAAGTATTTTGTCCTTTGTTCTGGAAGAGGACCATGACATCAAGATGATGACATGACTTGCAGTTGGCTTTGATTTGAATGTGCAAGGTCACCAACCTCATTTTCTTCTCCTGAGCTGTCTGGGTCCAGTGGCCTAATATTCATCAGGACTACTGGAGATGGCCCAGGATGCAATGTGAGACTCTAGTCTTTCAGGCTAAGTCTTATCACATTTATCCCATTCTCATTTTGAGTGAGATATACCTATTCAATAAGTGGGCTTCTTTAAGTTACTCGTGGGATGCCCCTTTAATCAAAAAACAAAAATCAAACTGGGAAGGGAAGACCCTCAGGGTTCCTGGGTAAAAGAGAAACAGTTATTATTTAGTTATTACATTCACTCTGTGCTAGGTGAGTGGGGATATGTCCAGTCTATGAGTTCCAGAGTGAATTGGATTTAATGCTTGAGCAACCCAAAGAGGAAAAAGCAGCTTTTGCTCATGGAGTTTACCTTCCTCTGGGCAGAACATCAGAGGGGAGGGGAGGGGGGGAAGAGGAGGGAGGGTGAGGGAAAAAGGAGAGGAGAAGAAAGGGGAGGGGAGGGGAGGAGAGGAGAGGAGAGGAGAGGGGGAGGGGAAGGGAAGAGAGGAGAGAAGAGGAGCTGCTACTCATAGGTTGTGTTTATTCGTTTTCGAAGATGACCATGACGTTAAGATGATGACACGACTTGCAGCTAACAAAGTAGACAGAAAAAGAAAGTGGACAATTAAGAGAGTGAGAGAAATCTTTAAAAGGGGAGAAAAAATAAAAATTTTAAAACATTAACTGGATTAGCTGAAGGGGAGGAGAGAAAGGGGAGTGAAAAAGAAACTACCTAAGAGGGGAAAAAGAGGAAGAAATATATAATCAGGTAAAAGCTCAGAAAAATCTTCATCATATGTTAGTGTTGTTTGTGGATTCTGTTACCTTGAATAATTTCTAAGTGGAAAATGCAGTCAGCTACAAATACTGCTGTGAAAAACTGAAGCCAAAGAATTTAGTGTGCTGGGGAAAATTAATGGAGTTTCATACTTGGAGCATGTTTCCTAGCTTTCTGTAATCTGATGCTAAATTCTGTCCCAGTAAATAAAGAATAATTCCAATTTGGGATTTTCGGTGGGAGATTGGGTTAAAAAAATAACCCTGCAAGATACCTTTTCTGACCAGGAAGGGGTTATGAAGATAAAATGAAATAATCAAAGAAAGGAAAACTTTTTCCTGATTTATAGGAATTTGTGCCTTTATAAATTAATTAAAGATCCCAAATTATGATAACTGCTAAAAACATCTTAGTAGATTTCATTTGTTTGGAGATTAAGTAGAATGAAGATTAATCATTAAGGAGTTTGTAGATTCATCATTTTAAGATTTCAGGAGAGAATTCCTGGGAGTCTGGATAATTCCAAGAACTCACCCCCTTCTCTTTGTCTCATTTGATAAGTCACATAGCAGAAACTTAACATATGCTTAAATACATTAGTGAGTTTTGAAGTACCACTCTGTAGAATTTGTTTTATGGGAAAAAAATTAAGAATTAAGTTCTGTAAAAAGTTTCAGAGATAAGTAGCACTTAGATGATGTTTTCTCTGAAAATTGACAGAACTATTATTTTAGGGTATTGAAAGATATCAGTTAGTTTGAAAGTAATCCCAGAGTGAAGAAAACTAGATATGTGGTTTACACTTTAAAATTTATCTGAAACTTTATAGCCACCCCTTGTTAACCCTTTCTTGGCCACAAAAGGTCATGTTTGTTTAAATCAAAAAGCAGCTTAAAATGAGTAAATTTTAATTAAAGAATAGCAAGGGTGATCTAAACTGAAAAGGGACCTATAAAGAGGGACCATCTATCTCATACCCATCACAACCTGGGCCCAGGCCCTGTTCTAGATCATGGATATAGATATTCATAATGATGGGAAGTGAAGGATGACCAGGAAAAATAGACAATGATGATGGTGATGATATACTGTTTGGGTATATGTTGATGATATAATCTGTTTGCACAGACCTATTAAGATGTCCCTATCTGTGAGATCCCTTGAGAATTTGTATTCAGGTAGGGTCGTAAGATCTTATCAGCTCCAGTGACCACACATAATAAGTTTACCACACAAAATAAGTTTACCAAAATGTATAGAGCGGTTTAAAGATATAACTTCAATATATTAATATGAGTCAATGAGACAGAACCAAGATGGTAAAGAAAAGGCAAGAAGTTGCCTGAGCTCTCCCCAATTTCCCTCAAAACAACTTTAAATCAGGCCTCAAAATGACTTCTACAGCTACAGAACCAGCAAAAGAATGGGATGAAACAATTTTCCAGCCCAAGATAACTTGGAAGGACTATAGAAAATGTCTATCTCATATTGGTAAAAGGGGAGCACAGCCCAATACAGGTGATGTCCAAGCAAACCCCAATCTCCAGCACAGATCAGCAACCAAAACTCTGTATTCCCAGCTCGGCAAAACAGTGGCTCAGAGGGACAGATGGGAAGCCTTCAGCCCAGGATTCCCCCATACAACAAGGATGCTGCGAGCCCCAGAGGCCCCTAGTGCAAGACCACTGTAAACCAGTGGGCAGCCCCTGGCCCCTAGTGCAAGAAACTTGGGAAAGTGCCTACTGTACCCCAGCAGTCATGAAATAGGCTGGAAAATTAGAAAACATAATCCCTGACCATAGAAGGCTACTATGATGACAGGGAAGATCAAAACACATCCTCAGGAGGATAACAATATCAAAATATCAATACCTACATGTAATGCCTCATATTTCTATATGAATTGTTCTTGGGCCCAAAAAGCTCCCTGAGATAGCTCAAAAAATAATTTTTAAAATCAAATAAGAGAGAGGAAAATAAAAAAATGGGAAAAGAAATTAAAGTTATACAAGGGAATCATGAAAAGAAAAGAGTCAACAACTTGGTAAAGAAAGCACAAAAAATGGGGAAAGAAGTATAAAAATTAATTGAAGAAAATAACTCCTTAAATAGTAGAATTGGCCAAAAGGAAAAGAAGGTACAAAAGGTAACTGAAGAAAATAATTCCTTAAAAATTATAATTGGGCAAGCGGAAGTTAATGACTCTAAGAGATATCAGGAATCAGACAAACAGAATCAAAAGAATGAAAAAAAATAGAAGAAAATGTAAAATACGTCATTGGACGTCAACTGGCCTGGAAAACAGATCCAAGAGAGATAATGTAAGAATTATCAGACTACCTGAAAACCATGATGAGAAAAAGAGCCTAGACAGCATCTTTCAAGAAATTAGCAAGGAAAATTGTCCTGATATCCTAGAACCAGAGGATAAAATGATAATAGAATTCCATGATCACACCCTGAAAGAACTCCCAAAACTCTCAGGAATATTATAGTCAAATTTCAGAACTCTCAGGTCAAGGAGAAAGTACTGCAAGCATCCAAAAAGAAACAATTTAGAGATTGAAGAGTAACAGGATTATCCAGGATTTAGTAGCTTCTACATTAAAGGATTGGAGAACTTGTAAAATGATATTCAAGAAGGCAAAGAAGCTTGGATTATGACCAAGAATCAATTACTCAGAAAAACTGAGCATAACATTTCAGGAGAAAAAAAACTGAACATTTAATGAAATAGGGGACTTTCAAACATTCCTGATGAAGAGACCAGGGATGAACAGATAATTCAGTTTTCAAATACAAGACTTAAGAGAAGCCCAAAAAGCTAAATAGGAAAGAAAAAACAAGGTATTCAATAATATTTCAATATTTACATCCCTATATGGAAAGATACTTATAAATTTTAAGAACTATGTCTCCATTAGGGTAGTTAGAAGGACTGTGCATAGACAGAGGGTACAGGTATAAGTTGACTTTGATGGGATAATATAAAAGAAGTAAGGGATGAGAAAGAGGATTACACTGGGAGAAATGGGAAGGAGGAGGCAGAATGGGGTAAAGTATATCATAAGAGGAAGCATGACAGTGGAGGGAGAGAAAGGGGGAGTGAACATTGTTTGAACTTTACTATCATCAGAATTGGCTCAAAGAGGGAATAACACACACACACACACACACACACACACACACACACAATTGAATCCAGAAATCTATCTTACACTGTAGGAAAGTAGAAGGGAAGGGAGATAAGAGGCGGGGCTAATGGAAGGAAGGGCAGACTAAGGGAGACAGTTGTCAAAAGCAAAACACTAGTGAGGAGAGGGAGGGTGAAAGGAGAGAGAGAGGAAAAAGACAAAAGAGAGAAAAATGGGAAAAATAGAGTTGAGGGAAATATACAGTTAGTAATCATAACTGTGATTGTGAATAAGATGAATTTTCTCATAAAATGCAAGTGGATACCAAAATGCATTAAAAACCAGAATCCTTCAACATGTTGTTTACAAGAAACACATTTGAAGCAGAGAGACATACACAGAATAAAAATAAAAGGCTAGAGCAGAATATATGATGCTTCAGTTTAAATAAACAAAAAATAGGGGTAGCAATCATGATCTCAGACAGAGCAAAAGCAGAAATAGATCTAATTAAAATAGATGAGGAAGAAAATTGCATCTTGCTAAAAAGTAACATCAACAATAAAGTAATATCAATAGTAAACCTATATTCACCAAAGGGTTTAGCAGCAAAATTTCTAAAATTAAATGAGTTATAGGAGGAAATAAACAGTAAAACTGTACTAGTGGGGAACTTCAATTTTCCCCACTCAGAACTAGATAAATCTAACCACAAAATAAACAAGAAAGAAGGGGACGTGAATAGAATTTTTAAAAGTTACATATGATAGACCTCTGAAGAATATTGCATGGGTATAGAAAGGAATATACTTTTTTCTCACCATTACATGTCACCTAGACAAAAATTGACCATGTACTACAGTCTAAAAATATCACAATCAAATGCAGAAAGACAGAAATATTAAATGCACCATTTTCAAATAATGATGCATTAAAAATTACATTTAATAAAGGGCCATGGAAAGATAGATTAAAAATTAAATGGAAACCAAATAATCTAATCTTAAAGAATGAATGGGTCAAAGAAAAAAATCATAAAAATAATAATTTCATCAAAGAGAATGACAATAATGAAACAACATACTAAAAATTATGGGATGCAACCAAAGCCTTTCTTAGGGGAAAATTTGTATCTCTAAATGTTCATATCAGTAAAATACAGAAAGGACAGATCAGTGAATTGGACATGCAGCTAAAAAACTAGGAAAAGAACAAATTTAAAATCTCATTTTAAACACCAGATTAGAAATCTGAAAAATCAAAGGAGAGATTAATAAAATTGAAAGTGAGAAAACCATTGAACTAACAAATAAAACTAAAAGGTGGTTTTATGGAGGGGGACAATAAAATAGATAAATCATTGGTTTATTTGATTTTAAAAAAAGAAAATCAAATGACCAATATCAAAAATAAAAAGGGTGAATCCCCCACTAATGAAGAGGATATTAAGGTAGTAATTAAGAATTATTTTGCCCAATTGTATGCCAACAAATCTAATAATCTAAGTGAAATAGATGAATAGTTAACAAAAAATATAAATTATTCAGATTAACAGAGGAGAAAATAGAACACTTAAATGTCCCCATTTTAGAATAATAAGTTGAACAAGCCATCAATGAACTCTTTAAGAAAAAAATTCCCAGAGCCAAATAGATTTACAGGTGAATTCTACCGAATATTTAAAGAACAATTCTAATACTATACAAACTATTTGGGGTAAGAGGCTAAGAAGGAGTCCTACCATATACTTTTTATGACACAGATTGTTACTGATACCTAAAATAGGAAGAACCAAAGCAGAGAAAGAAAAATATAGGCCAATTTCACTAATGAATATTGATGCAAAATTTTTAAATAAAATACTAGCAAGGAGATTACAGCAACATAGCACCAGGAACATATACTATAAGCAGGTGGAATTTATATCAGGAATGCTGATATGGTTTAGTATTAGGAAAGCTATCAGCATAAATGACTATATCAATAACAAAACCAACAGAATTCATTATGATTATCTCAATAAATGCAGAAAAAGCCTTTGACAAAAATACAACACCTGTTCCTATTAAAAAGCACTAGAGAGCATAGGAATAAATGGAACTTTCCTTAAAATAATAAGTAGTATCTGTCTAAAACCATCATCTAAAACCTTCATCTGAAATGAAGATAAGCTAGAAGCCTTTCATAAGGGGTGAAGCAAGTATATCCATTATCACCACTATTATTCAATATTGTACTTGAAATGGTAGCTTTAGTAATAAGAGAAGAAAAAGAAATTTAAGGAATTAGAATCGGCAATGAGGAAACAAAACTATTGCTCTTTGAAGATGATATGGTGATGTACTTAGAGAATCCTAAAGACTCAATTAAAAAACTATGTGAAATAATTAACAACTTTAGCAGAGTTACAGGATATAAAAGAAAACCACACAAACCATCAGAATTTCTATATATTACCAAAAAAGTGCAGCAGCAAGAGATAGAAAGGGTAATTCCATTTAAAATAGACAATATAAGACATTTGACAATATAAGATAGTTGAGAGTCTACCTGCCAAGATAAACCTAGCAACATTATAAATACAATTATCAAACACTTTCACACATATAAAGTCAGAACTAAACAACTGGAAAAATATTGATTGCCATGGGTATTTGGAGCAAAGATAATAAAAATTATAATTCTACCAAAATTAATTTATTTTTTCAGTGTCATAACAGTCAAACTAACAAAAACTATTTTATAGAGCTAGAGAATATTGAGGAAATTAATGAAAAAAATGCAAAGGAAGGTGACCTGAACATATCAGATCTAAAACTATATTATAAAGTATCATTCATCAAAACTATCTGGTACTGGCTAAGAAGGAAAGTGGTAGATCAGTGGAAAAGAATAGGTACACAAGACACAGTAATAAATGACCATAGTAATCTAGTGTTTGATAAATTCAAAGACCCCAGCTTCTGGGATAAGAACTCCCTATTTGACAAAAACTGCTGGGAAATTTGGAAAATAATATGTCAGAAAGTAAGTATAGACTGACATCTTAACACCATATACCAAGATAAGTTCAAATGGGTACATGATTTAGATATAAAGGGTGATAGTATAAGCAAATTAGAAAAACAAAGAATAATTTGCCTGTCAGATCTATGGAGAAGGGAAGAATTTATGACCAAACAAGATATAGAGAGCATTACAAGATGTAAAATGAATAAGTTTGATTATATTAAATTTGAAAGGGTTCATACAAACAAATTCAATGCAATCAAGATTAGAAAGAAAGCAGAAAAGGTGGGGAAATTTTTTACAGCAAGTGTCTCTGACAAAGGTCTCATTTCTCAAATATATAGAGAACTGAATCAACTTTATAAGAATAAAAGTCATTCCCCAATTGATATATGGTTTCATGTGAAGAAATCAAAGCTAACTATAGTCATATGAAAAGTGCTTTAAATAACTATTACTTAGCCAATGCACATGAAAACAGCTCTGAAATACTACCTCATAACTTTGGCTAAAAAGCAAAGAAAGGAAAATGATAAATTGGGAGAGGATGTAGGAAAACAGGGACACTAATGCACTGTTGGGGGAACTGTGAACTGATCCAACCATTCTGGAGAGCAATTTAGAGCTATGTTCAAAGGGCAACCAAATTGTATATATGCTTTGATCCAGAAATACCACTACTAGTTCTGTATCCCAAAGAGATTAAAAAGGGGAGGGGTGAGGAGGAAGGACCGGTATATATAAAAACATTTATAGCAGCTCCTTTTGTGGTGACAAAGAATTGGAAATTGAGCCTATCAACTGGAGAATGGCTGAACAAGTTGTGGAATATGAATGTAATGGAACACTATTGTTCTTAGAGAAATGACAAGCAAGCAGATTTCAGAAAAACCTGGAAAGACTTACATGAACTTTATGCAAAGTGAGCAGAACGAGGGGAACACTGCACATAGTAATAGGAACATTGTGCAATGATCAACTCTGATTAACTTAACTCTTCTCAGCAATATAGTGATACAAGATAATTCCAAAAAACTCATGATGGAAAATAAAATCCACATCAAGAGAAAGAGCTGATGGAGTCTGAATGCATAGGAATACTATTTTCACTTTATTTTTTTGTGTTTTTTTCTTTTCTTTTGTTTCTTCTTTCATAACTTGACTAATATGGAAACAGGTTTTACATGATTGCACATATATAACCTATATAAAATAGCTTACCATCTTAGGTGGGATGAGGAGAGGAAGGTAAGGAAGGAAAAATTTTAGAGCTCAAAATTTTATTTTAAAATGAATATTAAAAAACGAGCAAACTATCACACATTCGTTGTATGTCTGAAACCTTATTTGAAGTAAAATCTGAGTCTATAATATGTTCTGAGTTTTGCTTACAGAAATGATTGTCTGAATTTTTAAGCCAATAGAAGAAATGATTTTGCTGCAGTCTAAGAACTGCTACAACTGGATATGTGTCCCTGAGAAAAGTTGAGGGGATGACCTTGGCATGGTCTAAGATTCCCTATTATGCTATTTCCTGTCTGAAAAGAAAATTTCCCTATCTGGTTAATCCTGAGCCTGGCTTTTTGATACCCTGTGAATAAGGTGGAGCTTTTCTATATAATTAGTTGTCAGATAAGACTCATTCCAGGAATTGAAGGGGCTAATAAAGCTTTTTCCCTTGTTATAAAAAACTATGTCCCTCTTTTCCTTTCATAGCAAATTTCTATAATTAAGGCAGGTGAGCAGTGGAATACTATATCTATTAATTAATAGATTGAGACTGGAACATCTCCAAGTTATTATAATAGGATGCAAGCATGAAAAATCTTACAATTTTAATCTATATAGGTAGTCAAATTCTATTATAAGGATATCTTTCTGAGGGAAGAAATAGACCAAGTAATAATACTAAGAGGTAATGTAAAAGTTCTCTAATTAAATGGAGGGGTAAGTTTTGAGGAAGAATAGAATTAAACAGTTTTCTCTAAGAACTATAAATATATATGTATATATATATGAATATGATTGACTTCTAAATGCATCTCATATGAAAATTCAATTGAATGTGCTTTAGTAGTAAGTTCGCAGATTAAGAATTTTATAGAAAATTGAAAGGGAAAGAAAATAATTTACCCATTTTAAAGTATCTGATAATCTTGAAAGACAAAATGGTTCATTTTACTAGACCCTAATGAATATTTTTCTTTAATATTCATGCTAGGCACAGGGTTTAGGTCAAGATAGAAACAGCAAATGGTATATAAAAACTGAAATTCTCTAAAGTCTCAAATGAATTGTGGATTCTTAATTTTATGTTCTTCTTATAGCCCTATTGTTAATAGAATTAGCACCATAACGTTTGCACTTGTTTTCACCACTTGAAATAGTTATTAGAAAACCAATTGTAATATATTGTATTGTATTGAATCTTATTACTGGCAAATTATTACAGAATAATCTAGGAATCTGTGCCAGTGATTTGGAACAGAGAAGCAGAGCCCACTTCAGAGCTGCCTTGAGGATTAAAGCTTTTACAGAACGTCCAAGAGAAGATATTTCTAGGAAGCAGATAATTATATGGAACATCTGGGACTCAAGAAAAATGTACTGATTAAATGGATATTGGAAGTGTGTTACTAGGATACAATGTGATTTGATGTTATTTAATATTGATGAACATCATTGTGTTGCTTTCACCCTTTTTGCATAGTGTTTATGTTTACTGAGGGGTTTTTGTTACCTTGGTGACATGTAAATCTCCCCTCTCAAAATTAGTACATTGTGGGCTCCCGAAATAGTTTGTTCTATATCCTGACTTAGTTTACTTATATAGTCCAATTAACAAGGCATGTATATTATCATTATTGTTCTTAGATTCTGTGTTAGTTATTGTACTCAGCTATGTGAAAGGATGCTTCCCAATGGTACTTTGTTAGTATAAAATGTTGATGGTGAGCATGAGTACATCAAAAACTTTATAAATTTGGCTTATGTATAAGTCATCCAGGGGGGAATGGGCTGGCCCTTCCCTGATAAATCAAAGGGAGGAATTGGAGTAATTGTGAGACTTATGTGAACCAAACTGACTCCATTTTGAGACCTTCACTTTCTTGTCAATTCCATCTGCATGCTAATCATGGGAAATGAGTGACATTCTGTTTCATGTCTGGAAAAATCCACCTGCTCACTGTCCCCCCTCTCAACTCTCAAAACTCACTCATCCCCTTCTTAATTAAGAAATTCTATAATCTTCCCTCCAATTAGAAATCAGATTATTTATTCTTTATCCTGGTTTACATACTGTTAATTGTTTTCTTTTAATACATAAAAATATGCCTTCCCTTGTATCCAGATTCCAGTGCCAATCTTAGGAGATCAAGTCCTGATTTGTTATGCAATTGACATGCTTAGAAGCTCAAATCTTTGTTTCATCAATTATTTCAGATTTCACCTATCACAGACTTAACAATAAAGTATTAAATAATGAAGGTTTAAAAACAAATCAAATAAATGATTATTAGCTATGTAAAAGGAAATGATAATGATGAAACAATATTCCAAAATTTTTAGAATACAACTGAAGCAGTTCTCAGAGAGAAATCATATCTTTGCAGTAACAGAATATAAAAATGAGAGGACTGATTAACTAAACATGCATTTTATAATAGAAAATCAATAATTAAACCTAAAGTCAGTACCAAGAGGAGATATAAAAATTAAAGAGTAAATTGATAAATTGGAAACAAAAAACATAGAAATGATAAGTAAAATTAAAGGTGCTTCTTTGAAAAGATTAATAAAATTGATAAACTCTTAGCTAATCTTACTACAAAGAAGAGAGCAAAAAATAAAATCAATAAAATAGCATTTGAGTAAGGTAAAAAAGCAAAACCAGAGAAAATAAAAAGAATAATAATATTATCCCCAGTTACATACTAACAAAACCAAGAGCACAAAAGAAATAGAGGAATTCCTTTAAAAATATAAAACACTGGGGGGAGGAGCCAAGATGGCAGAGTAGAAAGATTCACATATGCTAGCTCTGAACCCACAACCCATAAATTTCCTGTGAAAAGAACCCCCCACAAATTCTGGAGCAGTGGAAGTCCACGCAGCAATGGAGTGGAGGAGATTTCCGTTCCAGAGAGCTCTGAAAAACCGGCACCAAAGGTCCGTCGTGCACCGGAGAGCGGAGCCCAGCCCTGCCCTGGACGTGCAGCCCCAAGAAGAGCAAATCCGAGCAGGCTTCAGGGACGGAACCTCCGGTGGCCACGAAGGTCCCTCCACCCACAGGTGCTACAGGTCAGTGAGAGAGACTTCTGGGCTGGCCGAGAGGGGAGCAGGGTGTCTCCATAACTCAGGCCCCCTCAGGACGCAGCAGCAGAGGCGAAGGTCTCCACATAAACTCCCTGAGGGAACTGAGCCTGGGAGGCAGCCCTGCCCCCACCTAAGAATCTGAATTTAATCTTTCCCTGAATAGCAGCCCCGCCTGCCACTGAAAGCCCTGAGGCTGGGAAGCAGCATTTGAATCTCAGACCCCAAGCACTAGCTGGGCAGATCTAGGTGGAGGTGGAGAGGAATCTCAGAAGTCAAGCACTAGCTGGGCAGATCTAGGTGGAGGTGGAGAGGAACCTCAGAAGTCAAGCAACTGGCTGGGAAAATGCCCAGAAAAGGGGAAAAAAAATAAGACCATAGAAGCTTACTTTCTTGGTGAACAGATGTTTTCTCCTTTCCTTTCTGATGAGGAAGAACAATGCTTACCATCAGGGAAAGATATAGAAGTCAAGGCTTCTGTATCCCGAACATCTGAAATAGATATCCAATGGGCTCAGGCCATGGAAGAGCTCAAAAAGGATTGTGAAAATCAAGTTAGACAGGTGGAGGAAAAACTGGGAAGAGAAATGAGAGAGATGCAAGAAAAGCATGAAAAATGGGTCAATACCTTGCTAAAGGAGACCCCAAAAAATGCTGAAGAAAATAGCACCTTGAAAAATGGGCTAACTCAACTGGCAAAAGAGGTTCAAAAAGCCAATGAGGAGAAGAATGCTTTCAAAAGCAGAATTAGCCATATGGAAAAAGAGGTTCACAAGCTCACTGAAGAAAACAGTTCTCTCAAAATTAGAATGGAACAGATGGAGGCTAATGACTTTCTGAGAAACCAAGAAATCACAAAAAAAACCAAAAGAATGAAAAAAAATGGAAGATAATGTGAAATATCTCATTGGAAAAACAAGTGACCTGGAAAATAGATCCAGGAGAGACAATTTAAAAATTATGGGACTACCTGAAAGCCATGATCAAAAAAAGAGCCTAGACATCATCTTTCATGAAATTATCAAGGAAAACTGCCCTGAGGTTCTAGAACCAGAAGGCAAAATAAGTATTGAAGGAAATCCATCGATCACCGCCTGAAAGAGAATCCAAAAAGAGAAACTCCTAGGAACATTGTGGCCAAATTCCAGAGTTCCCAGGTCAAGGAGAAAATATTGCAAGCAGCTAGAAAGAAACAATTCCAGTATTGTGGAAATACAATCAGGATAACACAAGATCTAGCAGCTTCTACATTAAGGGATTGAAGGGTGTGGAATAGAATATTCCAGAAGTCAAAGGAACTAGGACTAAAACCAAGAATCACCTACCCAGCAAAACTGAGTATAACACTTCAGGGGAAAATATGGTCTTTCAATGAAATAGAGGACTTTCAAGCATTCTTGATGAAAAGACCAGAGCTGAAAAGAAAATTTGACTTTCAAACACAAGAATGAGAAGAAGCATGAAAAAGTAAACAGCAAAGAGAAGTCATAAGGGACTTACCAAAGGTGAACTGTTTACATTCCTACATGGAAAGACAATATTTGTAACTCTTAAAACTTTTCAGTATCTGGGTAGTTGGTGGGACTACACACACACACACACACACACACACACACACACGCACACACACACACGCACACATGCACGCATGCGCAGAGACAGAGAGCACAGAGTGAACTGAATAGGATGGGATCATATCTTAAAAGAAATTAAGGTAAACAGTGAGAGAGAAATGTAGTGGGAGGAGAGAGGGTGAAATGGAATGGGGTAAATTATCTCTCATTCAAGAGGCAAGCAGGAGACTTTTTAGTGGAGGGAAAAAGAGAAAAAAAACATGAAGTTTACTCTCATCACATTCGACTAAAGGAAGGAATAAAATGCACACTCATTTTGGTATGAAAACTTATCTTACAATACAGGAAAGTGGGGGAGAAGGAGATAACCAGGGTGGGGGGGATGATGGAAGGGAGGGCAATGGGAGGAGGGAGCAATTTGAAGTCAACACTCGGGGAGGGACAGGATCAAAAAACAGAATAGAAACAATGGGGGGCAGAATAGGATGGAGGGAAATATAGTTAGTCTTACACAACACGACTATTATCCAAGTCATTTGCAAAACTACACAGATATGGCCTATATTGAATTGCCTGCCTTCCCAAAGGGAATGGGTGGGGAGGGAGGGATGGGGAGAAGTTGGAACTCAAAGTTTGAGGAACAACTGTCGAGTATTGTTGTTGCTACTAAGAAATAAGAAATATAGTTAATGGGGAATAGGAAGTTATCTGGCCCTACAGGACAAAAGAAAAGATGGGGACAAGAGAAGGGAGGGATGATAGAAGAGAGGGCAGACTGGTGATAGGGGAAATTAGAATGCTTGGTGTATTGGGGTGGGGGTGGGGAGAAAATTTGGAACCCCAAATTTTGTGAAAAAGAATGTAAAAAAATAAATAAATAAATTTATATTTAAAATATATATATATATATATAACACCAAACAATCAGAAAATCAGATAGAGATCTTAAATAATTCAATCTCAGAAAAGGAAATAAAATTAGCTGTAAAGAAACTGCTAAAGGAAAAATTCATGATCCTGATAGATTTGCAGGAAAATTCTATTAAAATTTTTAAGAACAGTTAATACCCATACATCCGAAATTATTCTCAAAATTTGAGAATGAAGGCACCCTATCAGAATCTTTTTATGAGCTAAATATAGTCCTAATACTGAAACCAGAGAAAGATTAAACATAGAAAGAAAAATATAGGCCAATATCATTGATGAATATTTATTCAAAAATATAAACAAAATCCTGTCAAAGATGGTGAAATATAGGCAGAAACCCAGCCAAACTCTCTCAATATTCTTCTCCAAAAAAACTTTAAAATAATGCCTCAAATCAAATTATGAAGTGGCAGAGCTAACAAAAGATTTGTTGAAGTAAGACATTTTTCCAGCCCAAAGGAACTTAGGAGGTTGGCAGGAAAGATGTATGACAGCAGAGTATGGGCTTGTACCAAGCACATGCATGCAGTGGCAGCAGCAGCTTCAGGAGCTCTCAGCCCTGAGACTTTCTTGGTCAAAGTTCCAGGGTGGAGAGGAGCACATCTTCCCAACCACAAGACAGCAGGGCCCTCTGGTCATAGTTTCAAGGTGGAGAGAACTAGAACTTGCAGTTGCAGGGGAGAAATAGCACTGAGACACAGTTCGAGGGCCAAGAGGAATTCTAGCACCTATGGCTGCAGGGAGGCAAGGGCCTTTCCTGGGTGTGATGTCCAGAATTTCCCTGACTGAGAAACCCTGTACCTCCCCCATAGCCATGGTGTATGTTAGTTGAATTTTAGCGTAAGGTGGATTTTAGCATGTATAAAGTGAATTTTTGTTATTATTTCTCAGAGTTCAGTTTCCCAGGATCCACAGCCATAACAATCTTGGCTTCCCAGGTACTAGATATGAGTTCCCACAGTTATGGTTGAAAACATCTCCACCATGCTTGCGCATAGTTATATAATGGTAACTAATATAAACATTCACTGCAGCTGTGCAGTGAGATACAGGGATAGGCTGATGTAAATTTGTGAGGCTATTGCTTGCAATATGCCTTCTTTGTCTGTTGGCCTGTAAAACAGATGGTCACTAGACAGTGAATGGGGAACCCTTAGGGTTGAATGCACAAATGCTGTGTATGCCTCAACTGGCCCCCATTGAGGCTTAAGGAGATTTAGGAGAAGCACAAGTTATGCCTGTCTCAATTGACCCCATCAAGACTTAGGGGTAGTTGCCCTCCCTTTCTCACTAGTCCCTGTGAGAAGGATGATTAGGGAATGGTGTAGGAGTTTGTGCACCCATTATCATCAATCCTCTTCTGAGAAAACTAGGCTAGAACAAAGTAAGATTATTAACCTCTTCTTAGTGTGTTTCCTCTCTGACCAAATCAAGAGTGAATCTGTGATGGCAGCCCTCAAGTGTGCTATTTATCTGTCTTATACATGGTTTATTCTTTTTAAACCAAAGGAAAAAGCCACAGAGCTCTAGATTGATTATATGTAGTAGTTTAATCAACCATTATGAATACTTACAAAGAGGGACAATCTGGGGTGGCTGCCAGATGATTCAGTGGACCCCTATGAAAGAGCCCCAAAAATCCCCATGATAGTTATAGAAAACACACAAAGGCAGCAGAAGCCATGGAGTGCATCACCACTGATTGATGAATATATTTGTTTTTCTGGTTAGTAATGAGCTTGGGAGTTAAGCTAATAATTTGCCCAAGCATAAGTTTGTGTATGGATCATGTACCGGTCAAATATGGGTCACAATATTCTTATTGTAACTTTCATAGATCATAGTATCTTAAGTTTGGGCTCAGTGTCTAAAATATAACACAGTATCTAAGTGATTATTGTAAACAGGTTACCATGTTTAGGCTTCCAACTCTCACAGAGTTTATTTTATGGCCTTTTACTTATTACTGTATTTTATGGCTTTTTCTCAGTCAGGACCTCACAATTCACTCCTGAAAAGCTGCCCATACATTCTTTCCAAATATCTTCCACAATGTCTTTGGGATGGCTTTATACTATGGTGTTTTAGAATTTTGGAGGGGTATAGCTAGAATGTTCTCATTTGCAAGCATAAACCACATAAGCAATACAAGCTCAGATAGGAAAACAACATGACCAATAAGAAAATTACCACAATTGTTACAATTTTCTTCCATCCCACTCTTGGAGAGGTGAATGAAGAACCAATGGCATCTGGGGATTCATGGGAGAGCTGAACTTTTGAACTTAACTTAATACAGGTCAACTGAGTTCCTGAACTATGTTTAGAGACAAACATGGCTTAGGTAGTTTTACAATGTACTGGGGGTGACAGAGAATAGGATCAAATACAAAATGGGATCAGAACAATTTCATTTTCTCAATTTCCCCCTTTTTGTCAAGGGAAGATTTATACAGTGATGATCATCAACCCACCCCCAATGTCCATTTAACAAATTTTATCTTGGAATCCAGATGTCCCATGCTTGTCTGTTCTCTGGAGCATCTTTTCTTGAGGCAATTTGGAAAATGTCTTCCCCTCAGGGGCAACTCTTCAGTAGACCTGTTTTTCTGGTTGCAGGTTGCTTATAGAGACTCCTTAGGTAATCCTGCTAAAAATCTTTTTACAAAACAATTCTCATTGTATTTCCTCTCAAATTTTACTTCTCCAATAACTAGTTCATATTGTGAAAACTAGCTCAAACTTTAGAGCTGTGATTTTAACAATAGAATTATAAGGGAAAACAATGAAGTAGGAACCCAGAGTTTGATTAAAGTTTCAGAAAATTTAAGATTTTTTTTACATTTACAAGATTTGACATACAAGATTGCCTGATCTTATTACTTCCTCAAAAGTTTTTACTCGATTCCAATTCCTTTAGGAGGATCAGATACTATTGGGAATCTAATCCTGTATATGATAACATAAGTAACAATACTCTTGCAGGTAGAAGTTTTCCACTCCTGGGTTCAATAGTTACACAGGTGAAAGTACTTATAAGAGCCTGATTTTACTCCAATTACTTTAATAAAATATTTGGGAGGATACTTGAGTAATTAATTTCATAATTGTGTATATCAATGCTGTTTATATGTGCAATCTCCACCATGGCAGAGCTGAACAGGAAGCCCCAGGTAGTCTGAGGTAGTGGCTGCACTGCAGAATCTTGGGCATATAAGCCCAGGACAGGAGTCCAGTGAAACCAAGCAATTAAGAGCCCAGAGCTCCAGGTACCTGCAGAAGATGCTTCTGGGACTATCAGCCCATAGATTAAATGTCTGTAAGTCACCTACTTCAATTTCTGGGAGCCAGGATAGTGGAGTGATTGGTAAATGCTCTACCCCTCCCCTTACTGACCTTGAAAGACCCATAAAATATTTCCCCGGGAAAAATCCTGGAACCATGGGATCAGCCGAAGGAGTAAACAGTCTCTTAGTCTGCAAGGCTAGGAAAATCACAAAGGGGAGTCCCTCTTTCTGTGGATGAAGGGGACCAATGCAGGACCAGAGCTGTCCCAGACAGCACCACCTCAGCAAAGGAGGAGGAGATCCTGAGCCCCAGAGGTATAGAGCCCCCAACTGCCAACACTAGGACCCCAGGCATGCCTCACTACCCCAGGAGAATCAGGAAGACACTAGAACAGATGGGTTCACCAACTACTGAGCTTGCTATGCTCTAGCTCAGCAGAGGAGACCTTCTATGGCCAAACCACCCCTCCCCAAGACTTAATGCAGCCAGCCCCAGGATAACTCCAGAGAAACCCAGAAAGACTTCACCTGGCCTCTGCTTTCTCACACCAGTCAGTTCAGCACCAGGTAAGCTGCAGCATTTTAGCTTCTAGCTAAAAGAACCAGGGGCCACAACACACAAAGCGTTAAGTTCAAGACACAAGAACTGTGAGACAGAGACCATTGTGCCCCAGAAGCAGAAAGTCAGGAAAAGGGTGATCATCATGAGTAAGAAGCAAAGTAGAAAAGAAAAGACCATAGAATCTTTCTATGGGGACAAGGATGAAAGCATGAATACCAAAGAGGTCAGCATTGAGACCGTACTCCCATCTGAAACTTCAGAAGAGGATATGAACTGGCCTCAAGCACAAAGAGCATTCTTGAAAGAGCTCAAGAAAGATAAAAAATGGTGAATGATTTTAAAAATATGAAAAAAAAATCACAGAAGAATTTAAAAGGAAAATTGGACATATGGAAAAGGAGGTACAAAACCTAACTGGAGAAAATAACTCCTTAAAAGGAGCAATTGGACAGATGGAAAAGGAGATGCAAAAGCTAACTGAAGAAAACAATTTGATAAAAATTAGAATCGGGCAAGTAGAAGTTAATGACCCTATGAGACATCAAGAATCAGTCAAACAATCTAAAGAATGAAAAGATAGAAAGAAATATAAAATACATCATTAGAAAAACAACTGACCTGGAAAATAGATCCAGGAGAGAAAAATCTAAGAATTATTGGTCTACCAGAAAGCCATGATGAAAAAAAAAAAGAACCTGGACAATATCTTCCAAGAAATCATCAAGGAAAACTGCTCAGAAGTCCTAAATCCAGAGGACAAAATTGTCATCAAAAAAATCCACCATTCACCTCCTGAAAGGTGAACTAAACTAAAAATGCCAAGGAATATCATTGCCAAATTCCAGGCCTATCAAGTGAAGGAGAAAATACTGCAGGCAGTCAGAAAAAAACCATTCAAATATCAAGGAGCTACAGTTAGGATCACAGAGCACCTTGCAGCTTCTACATTAAAAGATTGAAGGAATTGGAATATTATATTCTGTAAGGCAAAGGAGCTGGGACTAAAACCAAGGATCAGTTATCCAGCAAAGTTGAGCATAACATTTCAGGCAAGGAGATGGATATTCAATGAAATAAGGGATTTCCAGACCTTCCTGGTCTGGAAAAGGCCAGAGCTCACTAGAAAATTCGATCTTGAAACCCAAGTCTCAAGAGGGGCATAAAAAGGTAAACAGGGAGAAAAAACTTGTTATTCAATATGGGAAAACTGTTTACATACCTATAAAGGAAGATGATATTTTTTAATCTTGAGAATTGTATATTTATCATAATATATAAAAGGGATATACATAGAGGGAGTGGGTATAAAGTAAATGATATGATAATAAAAATTTGACTTAAGGGTGCAAAGGGATTGTAACAGGAGATGTGAAAGGGAGGAGACAGAAAAATTGCAAATTACATCACAAGAAAGGGCACAAAAATATATTACACTAGAGGGAAGGGAGATGAGCATTGTTTGAGATTTACTCTCATCTGATTTTGTTCAAGGAGAGAACAACAAACTCAATTAAGTATAGAACTAACTAGCTCTATAGGCATTAGGAGGGGAAGGGGAAAACAAAAGTGAGGGGAGGCTAAAAGGGAGGGAAGAAGTAGTAAAGGAAAAGGGGAGTAAAAGGGAGGGGGGTTATAGAAGGAAGGGAAGACTGAGGGAGGCGGTGGTCAAAAATTAAAACTCTATTGTGGAGGAGAAGGGAGAACTAAAAACACAAATGGGTAGAAAGAGGATGGAGGGAAAGACACAAATAGTGATCATAATGGTGAATGTGAATGGGATGAACTCTCCTATAAAACAAAGACAGATAGCAAAATGGATTACAAACCATAACCCAACAATATGTTGTTTACAAGAAACACATTTTAAATGGGAGGATTCCCA
The DNA here is from genome assembly GCA_023548195.1 of Bettongia penicillata ogilbyi. Lineage (NCBI taxonomy): Eukaryota > Metazoa > Chordata > Mammalia > Diprotodontia > Potoroidae > Bettongia > Bettongia penicillata. The sequence continues at coordinate 4,598,384 of JAJHZJ010000197.1, forward strand.
CAGGGTAAAGGTAAAAGGTTGGAACAGAATATATTGTGCTTCATCTGATGTTAAAAAAAAAAAAAGCAGGAGTAGCAATCCTAATCTCAGACAAAGCAAAAGCAAAAATTGATCTAATCAAAAGAAATAAGGAAGGAAACTATATCCTGCTAAATGGCACCATAGACAATAAAGCAATACCATTACTAAACATATATGCTCCAGGCATAGCATCCAAATTCTAAGAGAATGTAAGGGAGTTACAGCAAGAAATAGATAGCAAAATTCTACTAATAGGGGACCTCAACCTCTCTCTCTCTCTGAACTTGATAAATCTAACCCCAAAATAAACAAGAAAGAAGTTAAGGAAATGAATGAAACTCAGGATAAGGTAAATATGATAGCTCTCTGGAGAAAACTGAATGGGGATAGAAAGGAGTATACCTTTTTTTCAGTGGTACGTGGCACATACAAAAACTGACCATGTACTAAGGCATAAAAACCTCACAATCCAGTGCAGAAAGGCAGAAATAGTCAATACATGCTTCCCAGATCATTATTTGTAATAAAAGACCATGGAATGATAGACCAAAAATTAATTGGAAAATAAATAATCTAATCCTAAAGAATGAGTGGTTTGAACAACAAATCATAGAAACAGTCAACAACTTTATTCAAGAGAATGACAATAATGAGACAACCTACTAAATTTTATGGAATACTGCAAAAGCAGTTCTTAAGGGAAGTTTTATATCTTTGAATGCCTACATGAATAAAATAGAGAAAGAAAAGATCAATGAATTGGGCATGCAGCTGAAAAAACTAGAAAAAAACAAATTGAAAATCCCCAAGTAAATACCAAATTAGAAATACTGAAAACCAAAGAAGAGGTTAATAAAATTGGAATTAAGAAAAGTATTGAAGTGATAAATAAAACTGAGTAGGCTTTGTGAAAAAAATAATAAAATTGATAAACCTTTGGTCAATTTGATTAAAAAAAGAAGAAAACCAAATTATCAATATAAAAAATAAAAAGGATGAACTCACCTCCAGTGAGGAAGGAATGAAAACAATAATTAGAAATTACTTTGCCCAACTGTATGCCCATAAATTTGACAATCTAAATGAGATGAATGATTATTTTAAAAAATATGAATTGCTCAGATTAACAGACTGGTTTAATACTAGGAAAACAATTAGCATTACTGATCATATCAATAGCAAAACTAACAGAAACCACATGATTATCTCAATAGATGCAGAAAAAGCCTTTGCCAAAATACAGTACCCATTCCTATTGAAAACACTGGAGAGCATAGGAATAAATGGAACTTTTCATAAAATAATAAGCAGTATCTACCTAAAACCATCAGCAAGCATTATGTGCAATGGAGATAAGTTAGATGAATTTCCAATACGATCTGGTGTGAAACAAAGATGTCCATTATCACCACTGTTGTTCAAAATGGTACTAGAACTGTTAAGCTGTAGCAATAAAAGAAAAAAAAGAAATTGAAGGAATTAGAATAGGCAAAGAAGAAACTCTTTGCAGATGATATGATGATGTACTTAGAAAATCCCACAGAATCAAGTAAAAAACTACTTGAAATGATAAATAATTTTGGCAAAGTTTCAGGTTACAAAATAAACCCACATAAGTCATCTGTATTTCTATATATTGCTAAGAAACTCCATCAGCAAGAGATAGAGAAATCCCATTTAAAGCTATGGTAGACACTAGAAAATATCTAGGAGTCTATCTGCCAAAAAAAACCTAGGAACTATATGAATACTATTACAAAACACTTCACACAAATAAAGTCAGATCTAAGTAAGTGGAAAAACATCAGTTGCTCATGGATAGGCTGAGCCAATATAATAAAAATGACAATTTTACCTAAATTAATTTACTTATTCAGTGCCATACCAATCAAACTATCAGATAATTATTTTCTAGAGCTAGAAAAAAATGTCAAAATTCATCTGGAAGAACAAAACGTCCAGAATATCAAAGGAATTAATGAAAAGAAATGCTAGGGAAGGTGGCCTAGCCTTACCAGATCTCAAATTGTATTATAAAGCAGCGATCAAAACCACTTGGTACTTCCTAAGAATCAGGGGAGTAGACAATTGTGGAATAGTTTAGATACTCAAGACACAGTAGACAATGAATATTGCAATCTACTGTCTGATAAACCCAAGAACCCCAGCTTCTGGGATAAGAACTCACTGTTTGACAAAAAATGCTGGGAAAACTGGATAACAATGTGGTGGAAACTGGGCATAGACCAAAACCTGACACTGTACACAAGAATAAAGTCCAAATGAATACATGATTTAGGTATAAAGATTGATACTATAAACAAATTAGGGGAGCAAGGAATAGTGTATTTGTCAAGTTTATAGATAATGGGGAAATGTTTGACTAAACAAGAGATAGAAAACATCATGAGCAGCAAAATGGATAATTTTGATTACATTAAATTGAAAAGTTTTTGCACAAACAAATCCAATGCAACCAAGATTAGGAGGGAAGCAGAAAACTGGGGAAGAATTTTTGTAACTGGTGTCTGTGATAAAGGCCTCATTTCTAAAATATATAGAGAACTTAGTCAAATGTACAAAAATACAAGTCATTCTCCAATTGATAAATGGTCAAAGGATATGAACAGGTAGTTTTCAGAGGAAGAAATTAAAGCTATCTATAGTCATATGAAAAAATGCTCTAAAATAACTATTAGAGAGATGCAAATCAAAACTACTCAGAGATACCACATCACACCTATCAGATTAGCTAACATGATAAAACAGGAGGATGATAAATGTTGGAGAAAATGTGGGAAAGTTGGAACACATTCATTGTTGGTGGGGCTATGAGCTGATACAACCATTCTGGAGAGCAATTTGGAACTATAGCCAAAGGGCTACAAAAATGTGCATTCCCTTTGACCCAACAATATTGCTTCTAGGACTATATCCCAAAGAGATCATTAAAAATGGTAAAGGATCCCATAGCAATAACCAGAGTGTGTGAGGAATTTTTCTAGTAGATTTAGTACTTCATTGCAATGCAAGGACTTAAAAAATTCCCAATGGTCTCTTAAGGCAAGATGTCTTCCACATCCAGAGAAAGAACTATGGAATTGGATCCATTTTCTTTTGTGTTATGTTTTGTTTTATTTTATGGTTTCTCCCATTCATTTTAATTCTTCTATTCAACATGACTATGGGGAAATTGTATTTAATAGGAATATATCTGTAGAACCTATATAAGATTGCAAGCCATCTCGGGAAGGGAGTGTGAAGGGAGGGGAAAAAATCTAAGATATTTAAAGTGATTATAGAACACTGGAAACAAATAAAATAATTATTTAAAAAAAGAATCTGACGCAAAATGACATGTAATGTGTACAAAGTAACAGCAATATTGTAAGATTATCGGAGTGAATGACTTAGCTGTTCTCAGCAAAACAGTGATCCAAGACAATGATAGAAGACTTATGATGAAAAATTCTATCCATCACCAGAGAAAGAACTAATACTGCCTGAACACAGATTAAAGCATACATTTTTTACTTTCAAAAAAAAGTTGTTTATGATAAATTATGTTTGTATTATAGGATATGCAGGACAAACAGATGTCATTTCCACATTAGTAGTAAACTTGAATGAAATTGACTTTTCCATTAATGTAACAATATTCCATAAGTTACATCCCTCTAAAAAAATTGATTGCACTGAAATTCTCTTCCTCAAACCAAGTTGAAGATGTTTCTGATTTAGTTTCAGTAATTAGTAGAATGCAGGTTCTTCAATCAACTGTACCAACACCCAATTGTTTTTGCATCATTTTGAAACATTTAAGGACACTATTTTATCTATGCCTAACTATTCTCATATTATTCTGAAAGAATGAGATATTTCAGGGACTTAATCTTTCACATTACTACTCAGGCAGGCAGATGACTGCCCAAGTACTCATTTACCTAGTTGTTTGATATATGGAATTACTACACATTCAGACTGAAAACAACAAGATGCCATATACTTGCATTGTGCTCATATCTTTTCCTGACCATTTTCTCTGATTTTAGAAATTTGCTATAAAAGGAAAAAATAGGGACATGATTATACCAGCATCAAACTGGTCCTTCAGCCTTAAGCCAAAGCACACATACATGACAGGATAAAGCATCTTTAGCTATATTTGATTTCAGGTAAGAGTCACAGTTTGGCAACCAACCATGCAGAAATAATTCCACCTTATAGTCAGACTCAAGAATAGCCAGATGGGAAACATTCCCTTTGAAAGGAACAAAATAAGGAAACTGAGCCAGGAGGATCCCACCTGAGACTGATGCTAAAGTTGTCCTCACAACTTTTCCCAAATGCAAACCTTCACCTGTAACAGTTCAGGATCACATTCCCTTTGAATAGCTTGTGGCATTTCTTTCAAATGGTGGATTATTGATGATTGATTATTGATGGATTATTATGATCCATCAGACCACTATAGCTGAATTCAGAACTCAGAATTCAAAATAAAATCTGTTACAGTCCCAGGAATTTTTACCTCAAAAGGCAAGTTTCAGGAATCACAGTTTAGGGTAGATAAAATTATTGTTACTGCTATGGAATTGCAATAAGTAATAAAAATTACCAGGACTCACATACGTAAGAGATTTAACTTAACATCTTTCACTGATTTTTCTTTTCTTCTCAAGTTTAAATTTATCCTGGTGTAAAGATCAATTATTAGAAATCATTTTTTGATAAGCAAGATGCTGTCAGAACATCCTGGAAAGATTTACACGATCTGAGACAAAGTGAAATGTACTTTGTACAAAGTAACACCAATATTGTAAGATTATCAGCTGTGACCAATTTAGCTAGTCTCATTAATGATCCAAGACAACTCTGAAGAACTTATGAAAAATGCTACCCATCCCCAAAGAAGGAACTATTGGTGTCTGAATATATATTGTAGTTTTTAAATTTTTTCGTTATTTATTTTGAGGTTTTTTTCTTGTCTGTTTTCTTTCACAACATGAGTATTTATGAATATGTTTTGCAGGGCTAAATATGTATAACCTACATGGAATTGCTTGCCTTCTCAATGTGGGTAGGGAAGGAAGAAGGGAAAGAATTTGGAATTCAGTATTTTAAAAACAAATGTTAAAATTTGTTTTTACATGTAACTAGGGAAAAATAAAATACCAAATAAAAACTTAAAAAAAGAAATCATTTTTATATTATACATACACTTTCAGATTCTCAGCAAACCAAGTTCATTGTTTAGTAACTTCATAACTCAAACAAGTTCTTTTCCCAGAACTAATGACCTTGCCATACATATGGTTTCCGGGGACTTGGCAAGTTTGCAAAATAAGGGGAATTGACAAGGATACCAGAGAAGTGAATGAACCTGATGCCGCTGCCTGTCCACCATCTGTCTTAATTTAATTTGTTTCACCCTGACTGAATTTCTCCAGTATCCTTCTATGCCAGGATGTCTTTTGGAGTTCCCCTATAATATCATGCATTCTGCACTGTTATCTATCAGAATGGACACGGTTTGTTTATTTTTAAGACCCTAGTGTATGGTAGCTGGCAGATGGGGCCTCTGGTCACCCCCCACAGCCCTATATCAGAGGTTATCTTGGACATCATCCTAAGGGAGGGGGTTCAGGTATACCCACCTCATCTACCCTATGAGCTTCTATGACTGTGCTGTTTGACACCACCACTTCTCCTCCCCTAAGGTGGAATAGACTAACCATGCTGCACACCCTTATATTCCAAGGAGGATTGCTCTGAATGGGCAGGACTAATCTGGACAAGGCTTTCACTTCATCTCCTCCTTTACACACACAGTAATTAATTACCAATTTTAGGTTTCATCACTAAAACAATAATCCCAAATAACTTAGCCAAATTGTTTTAGCTGTAACTTCCTCTTAACTACAGGAAGAGGTGGAAATACCCAGTTTTCTAAATGACAGTTTTAAAACACTGTAAGACAGGGTTAGTGAGCTGATAAAATAATATAATTGGTTTTAAACAATTTTTCCACCATCTCTGTTTCTTTATTTCATATTCTAATAATACCCAAGTTATGAAAAGTTGCTTGACATAACTAATACAAAAGTTTACCAATTTGAAACAATATTATGTATTTCAAACTTGAAACAAACCCGTTACTAATCAGGTGACCCCACTTCTGTTGAACGTATTTCCAAATTACCTTACATAGAAAACTGGGTATCTCATCACCATTGGCATTGTGTACTCGTCACATCTAATTAAGGGACTAAGGTGTATAATTTTGAGATAGTCTTTTTCTCCTTCTCTCCCTTCATCTCTGGCTGACTACAGCAGCCTGCATGAACAGAAGAGAGAGAGAGAAAGGTGGGGGGGGGGGGGGGGTGCTTAAGGTCACCCAGTTAACAAATTTCAGATTCATGAATTTTCCCAATTTGTCTTAGTGTCAAATAGCATAATAAATTCTGATTTATCTTAGGCATCAAATTAGGAGAAACAACATTTTACTTAAAATGTGATCAGAATGAATTCAATTACCTGGATCTATATTCCAAATTGTATTACATAGAATCTGGGTTATGATTTTAATACTGGTTGTAGCATTAACTTTAAATAAATGTTATTTATTCCAAACATTTTATATTGTGGGGTCTACCATTTCCAGCCAATCACTACCAAAGACTGTAAAAGTAGCAATTTGGTTTTAAGATTTAATCTTCCCCAATTATCACACTTAAGAGCATGTTTTAAATTAGTTCAAATCTGGGTTCCCAAATCTTGGAAGAAACTCATAGCTTATTAATTCATCCATAGCTCTCTATGATTTCTTCTTATTAATAGGTGTCTCATATAATCTAGTCATTTGCAATTTTAACACACACCCCAATTTAAAAAGTTATTTTAAAAGTGACCAATATTTGATTTTAATTTGTAAGACTCCCTAAATTCTAGCTAGATATTCCAACCAAACTCTATTACGGAATTTTGGTTGTTTCCCAATACACAAAAACTTTCCCCTTTTTCATGAATCAGGAAAGGGTTAAGTACCAGTTCTATTTCAAAGGGCATGTCTCTTCCCTCTCTTCACCTGGAAACTTTCACTAACACATCTCCCAAACCTTCCCGTCTCTAATCAATAAAGCAACTTTTTTCCTTTGTGAACCAGGAAAGGGTTAAGTGCCAGTTCTGTTCCAAAGTACAACTTTTTGAAACTTTCACTAACACAGCCCCCAAATCCATTTCTCTATAATCAGTGAAGTGATCTTGTTCTCTTAGATCTAAGGAGAAAAGTTTTCCTACCCCCTTCCTTTTTTTTTTTTTGTCTGTATTTTTGTACTTCAGAACCTGGCCGCAAATCAGGAATGCAGAGGGAGTGAAAGAATTGCTTTTTAAATTTTTACTCAAATAACTTTCACTTCTATTTCTCTCTCTCTCTCCTCTCTCTCTCTCTCTCTCTCTCTCTCTCTCTCTCTCTCTCTCTCTGTCTCTCTCTCTCTCTCTCTTTATCTCTCTCTCTTTGTCTCTCTGTCTCTCACTTTGTCTCTCTGTCTCTCTCTCTCTCTCTCTGTCTCTCTCTCTCTTTCTTCCTCTGTCTCTCTCTTCTGTTCATGCAGGCTGCTGAATCAGTTAGAGATGAAGGGAGAGAAGAAGAAAAAGACTATCTCAAAATTATACACCTTGTCACTTTCCTGTCTAATACTTAATTCTCTTCAACCAAGCTAAGCAGAAAACAAGTAATTAAGCAATTTTCTATTCTCAGTTTCTGAGTCTAGGAACTTGGTAGTAGTTTTTTTCAATGCTAACCTACTGCCACTACTTTCTTCCTCCCTTTTAACCCAATTAAACATAATTCCATCAGAAGGGACTTTGGGCATGTCCAGAGCACCCCCTTACTTACACTGTGGTCCAACAGCGCCACTTCCCCCACACAGAGGCCATCTAGGGATTCCTCCCTCCCAGCCTATCTCCCTTGGTATCCTGCCTGACTATGCCAAATGTAAGGTCCAGAATTCCCCTGGCTGTACCTCCCCCATAATCATAGTTTATTCTTTCTATACCAAAGGAAGAAGCCACAGAGCTCTAGATTCATTATAGGTAGTAGTTTAATCAATCATTATGAATACTTACAAACAGGGGCAATCTGGGGTAGTTGCCAGATAATTCAGTGGACCCCCACTAAAGACCCCCAAAAGTCCCCAAGATAATTATAGAAAACAGACAAAGGCAGGAGGAGCTAGGGATTGTATCACCCTGTTTGGTGTATATTTTTGGTTTTCTGCTTAGTAATGATCTTGGGAGTAAAGTCAATGTTATGCCCAAACATAAGTTTGTATAAGGATTATGTACCAGTCACATATAGGTCACAATATTCTTATTATGACTTTCACATGTCATAGTTTCTTAAGTTTTGACTCAGTGTCTAAAATATAGTTCAGTATCTAAATGATGATTGTAAATAGATTACCATGTTCAGGCTTCCACCTCTCATAGAGTTTAAGTTTTTATGGCTTTTCACTTATTACTATATTTTATGACTTTTTCCCAATCAGAACCCCACACTGGACAAAGACCAGAGGGCAGACCAAGAGAGCAAACCACACCTCTCCCACATCACACCAACTTGGAAGTACCAAAAATTTGTAGATCCCCCAGAACTAGCTCTAAAATGAAAGCACAAAAAAGTCTAAAGCTTGGGACAGTGCATTCCAATCCCCAGGTGGGACAGAGTCCAACTTCTACATCAAGTTCAAAGTCAAGAAATAAGCTGGGAAAATGAATAAACAGGGGAAAAAAGAATTTGACCATTAAAAGCTAATATGATGATAGGGAAGACCAAGACATAAACTCAGAAGAAAACAACAGTGTGAAAACAAATACAACCAAAGCCTCAAAGAAAAGATGCTAGTTGGACCCAAGCAAGTTGGACCCAACAAGAATTCCTGGAAGAGTTAAAAGGAAGAGATGAGAGTGGTAGAGGGAAAATTAGGGAAAGAAATGAGAATGATGCAAAAAAGTTATGAAAAGAGAATTAACAACTTGATAAAAGAGGCACAAAAATTCAATGAAGAAAAGAACTCCTTAAAAAGCTGAATCAGCCAAATGGAAAAGGAGGTACAAAAATTCACCGAAGAAAAGAACTAAAAAAAATTAGAATGAAGCAAGTGGAAGCTAATGACCCAATGAGACATTAAGAAAAAGTGGAACAAAGTCAAAAGAATGAAAAAATAGAAGAAAATGTGTAACCTTTCATTAGAAAATCAATTGACCTGGAAAACAAATTAGGGAAAGATAATTTAAGAATTATTGGACTACCTAAAAACTGATCAAAAAAAGAGATTACTTAGACATATTTCAAGAAATTCAAAGAAAACTACCTTGATATCTTAGGTCCAGAGAATAAAATAGAATTTGGAGGAATCTACTGGTCACCTCCTAAAAGAGATCCTAAAATGAAAACTCCCAGGAATATTATAGCCAAATTCTAAGTCTCCCAGGTCAAGGAGAAAATATTTCAAGGAGTCAACAAGAAATGATTCAGATACTGTGGAGCCACAGTCAGGATCACATGAGATTTAGTTGCTTCCACATTAAAGAAGTAGAGGGCTTACAATGTGATACTCTGGAAGGCAAAGGAACTATGATTACAACCAAGAATAAACTATCTAGCAAAACTGAGTATAATCATTCAGGGGTGGGGGGAGTGAACATTTAATGAAATGGAAGACTTTTAAGCATTCCTGATAAAAAGACCAAAAATGAATAGAAAATTTGACATGCAAACATAAGACTCAAGAGAAGTAAAAAAAAAAAATGTAAACATGAGAAATCATAAGAGGCTTAATATGTTTAAACTGTTTACACTCCAATATGGGAAGATGATACTTGTAACTCCTAAGAAATCTCTAATTATTTGGAGTCTACACAGAAGATATGAGTGTGGGTCAATTACATTGGGATGATTTTCCCCAAAAAAATGATAAAAGAGGGATGTACTGGGAGAAGGGGAAGGGGAGGTAGCATGGAGACATTTTCTTACATAAAAGAGGCATGCCAGAAAGAACTTTTACAGTGGAGAGGAAAATGGGAGGGCAGGTAATACTTTAATCTCACTCTCATCAGAATTGTTTCAAAGAGAGAAGTTTATACACAAGTTCAGTCGGGTATAGAAATCCACCTGACTAAATAGGGAAATAGAAGGGGATAAGGGATGTGGGCAGAGGATGATAAAAGGGAGGGTGAATTAAGGGAGGCAATGGTCAAAAGCAAAAAGGACTTTTGAGGAGGAATAGGATAAAAAGAGAGAAAGAAGCCATTATCATAACTGTGACTATGAATGGGATGAACTCACCCCATAAAACAGAAGCAAATAGCAGAATAGATTAGAAATAAGAATCCAAGAATATGTTGTTTACAAAAAACAAACTTATAACAGAAAGATATGCATAAAGTTAATGTGCAAGAGAAGAATCCATTATGCTTCAGCTGAAGTAAAAAAAAAGCTGGGAGAGTAATCATGATCTCAGACAAAGCAAAAGCAAAAATGAAACTAATTAAAGGAGATAATCAGGAAAAGTACATTTTGCTAAAAGGTATCAGACAATAAAGTAATATCAAAAATTTTAAAGGCAAGTTTCTCTGATAAAGGCTTCATTTCTCAAATATAGAAGGAAATGGGTCAAATTTATAAAAATAAGAGCCATTCTCCAATTAATAAATGATCAAATGATTTTCACAGGCAGCTTTCAGAAGAAGAAATCAAAGCTAATCTATAGTCATGTAAGAATGCTCTAAGTCACTATTGATTAGAGAAATGCAAATTTAAAACAACTCTGGATGACCACTTCACAACTATCAAAAATGAAAATGCTGGAGTAGGTGAGGGAAAATAGCTGTACTAATACGCTGTTTGATGGACTTTCAAAGTAGTCCAATCATTATGGAGAACAATCTGGAACTATGTTCAAAAAACTGCACATAACCTTTGACCCAGCAAGCACACCATTATATCTGTATCAGAAGGAAATGGAAGAAAAAGAAAAAAGACCTACATGTACAAAAATATTTATAACAACTCTTTCTATGGTGGTAAAGAACTGGAAATTGAGGGATGCTCATCAATTGGAAAATGGCTGAATAAGTTGTGGTATATGATTGTAATGGAGTATTTTTGTGGTTTCAAAGATGGTGTCAGAAAAAAATGGGAAGACTTATATGAACTGATTCAATAAAGTGAAAAGAAGCAGGAGACCATTGTGCACAATAACAGCAATGTTGTAATGAAGATAAACTGTGAAAGACTTGTCTAATCTGATCAATACAATGATCCAAGACAATTCCAAAGGACTCATGATGAAAAAATTCTATCCACCTCTCGAGAGAGAACTGATGATCTCTGAGAGCAAACTGAAGTAGAACTTACTTGCTTTGTTTATTTTTGTTTGGATTTGGTTAAAAGGTCATGTATTTTGCCTGATTTCACACGTATTACTCTTGTTCAATCATTTCAGTCATGTCCAACTCTTCATGATCCCATTTGGGGTTTTCTTGGCAAAGATACTGAAGTTATTTGCCATTTTCTTCTTTAGCTCCTTTTACAGATGAGAAAACTGCCGGTAAACAGGGTTAAGTGACTTACCCAGGGTTATATAGCTAGTAAGTATCTGAGGCCATATTTGAACTGAGGAAGATGAGTTTTCCTGACTCTAAGCAAGACACTCTAATCACTGTGCCAGCTAGTTGCCCTTTATTCATACACTCCACAAAATATTCTAATTGGTTTATTGGCCTTAATTTTAAAGATCACACTATTAAAAAATAAGAAGAGAAACAGAACATAAATCTCTCATACATAGTAAGAGATGAATTATTAGCCAAAAAAAGAGATAGGAGTAATTAGAAAAGATAAAATAAGTTTGATTATTACATGAAAATTAAAAGCTTCTGCACAAACAGCATTAATGCATTTAGGATAAGAAGAGAAGTCAGATGCAGGGGAGGGAAACTGTATAAAACTTTTCTGATTAAGGTTTGGTATCTAAGATATACAAACAATTTATAAATATATATAAGACTAACAGCCTTTCTCCAAGAAATAAATGGTCAGTGGATATGAACAGTTATCAAAATATGCAAAATATTCACAACCACATGAAAAAATATTCCAAATACCTAATATTAAGAGAAGTGAAAATTGAAACAACCCTGAGGTTTCACCTCACATTTTGCAAATTGTCCAAAATGGCAAAAAAAGTGGAAATAATTATGAGCAGGGTTGTGGAAAGATAGGTACATTAATACACTCATTGTGGAGTGGTGAAATGACACAACCATTTTGGAAAGCAATTTGGAATTATGCAGATAAAGTGACTAAAATATCCACATAAAATAGGGTATTAAATATATCATTTGAGCTAGAGACTCCATTACTGAATTTTTATACCCCACAGAATCTATTGATAAGAAAAATGCCTCTATACACTCCACAATATTTACAGTAACACTTTTTGTGATAGCTAAAAATTGGAAACAAAGTAGATTCCTATTAATTGGGAAATGGCTAAGCAAATTGTGGCACATGAATGTAATGAAATATTAAGGTGTCATAAGAAATTATCTGTGATAAATGTTGAGAAGCATGGGGGGAAAACTATGTGAATTGAAATAGAATAAAGTAAGCTGAGCTGAAAAAACAGTTTTGATAGTCACTATAACAATGTAAGGGGAAAGAACAATAGCACAACAAAAGAAAACAAAAGTAAATGTAAATAAATTTTAAAGGTCAAACAGAGCTTGATGATGGCAAATGTGTGAATTTTTTTTTTTTTTGGCTTGATTATGCTTATAACTTACAAAGATCATGTTTTCCCCTTTTTATTTGGGGAAGATTTGGAAATAGGGATCAAGTGGCAGTTACAATAAAAAAAGAAATAAAAGGCCACTGAAACATCTTTTAAAATGCCCAAAAAGAAGTGGAAGTTCAGAGAGATTCAGACAAGCAAAATACCTTTGAAAGTAACATGCAGGATTTTATTATTTACCTTTTAAAAACAAGCTGGACATAATGGAGATTTGTGGTTTTACATGTTTCCTCTTTTTTCTGCTCTACTTTGTATTTGAAAATATTCTTTTTTCTTTCTTTTTTATCTTCTTTCTGTCTTTCCTTCTTCCTTTCTTCAGTGAACATTGAATTGGTGAGCTATAAATTATCCAGAGGAGGGAAATCTGGATGATGATGGAGCTGAAGTCAGATAAATGGGATATGTTTACCTTGGAGAAAAGAAGACTCAGAAGAAATATCATAGCTGTATGTCTTCAAGTATTTTGAAGGACTATCATACAGAGGATGGATTAGATTTTCTCTGTTTGGTTCCGTAGAGAAAAACTGGATAACACAGGATTTAGCAACTTGTACACTAAGAGATCAAAGGGCTTGGAATATGATATTCCAGGGATCAAAGGAGATAGGATTAAAACCAAGAATCACCTACCCAGCAAAACTGAGTATAGTACTTCAGGGGGGAAAATGGAATTTCAATGAATTGAATGAATTTCAATGAATTAGAGGACTTCCAAGCATTCTTGTTGAAAAGATTAGAACTGAATAGAAAATGTGACTTTCAAATACAAGAATCAAGAGAAATATAAAAAAGCTGTAAACAGAAAAGAGAAGACTTAAGGAACTCATTAAAGTTAAACTGTTTACATTCCTACAGGGAAAGACATTATTTGTAACTCATGAGACCTTTTTCAGTATTAGGGCAGTTAGAGGGAATAGATACATGTTGGTGTATATGGGTATGTATATATGTGTATATTACATATGTGTAGGTATGTATATGTACATAGGTGTGCATATATGTATGTATGTACTGATAATCATTTAATATCATTTTTTGGACTTTGATAAGGGCCAGAGCTTGAATTACTCAATCAGAAGAAGAGCCTGGACCTAACAGTCTCTTTGTTTTCTGAAGTAAACTCAGAGAATACATCTTCCTATGTCAACAAGGTCAGATGGGGCTGACTTAGCATTCATTATGACACCCTGAACCTGAGACACTATCTTTAATAGTGGGACTTTTTTTTATTATCTTGTGGACATGTACAATGTTATGGTATATTAATGATAGAGAAAGATGTTTTGAGTTGTAATTTCAATCAACATCTTGTTCACTCTCTTATCTTATTGCATTTACAAACTATGCAATTAAGAAATTCCTTTCTCATGGTATAGTTAATCACTCATGGAGACCATAAATCTGAAGGACACAGACAACCTTGGATAATCCTAAAAACAGATTTAAGCCTGGTCATTCTTGTATTAGTCACTCAGAAGTTTTTCTTGCTCCATGATCATGGAGCTTTAAGGGAATAGACAATATGCATTTGGCCTGTTTGCCTTTTTATAACCAAACTTCCAGATCAATAGTTTATATATAATTTTTATATACATAAATATATATAAATGTATATACATAGACAGAGGGCACAGGGTGAACTGAATATGAAGAGAGAATATCTAAAAAATATATAATTTACTACCAAATGGAATGTACTAGGAGTAAGAGAAAGGGAGAAGTAGACTGTACCAAATCATCTCACATAAAAGAGAGAAGAAAGAGCTTTTACAATGGAAGGGAAGAGGGGGGAGATGAAAGGAAATAAAAGCTCTTACTCTCATGGAATTTGGCTTAAGGAGGGAATAACATACACCCCCTTGGATATGGAAATCTATTTCCATAAATAGAAAGGGGGAAGGGAATAGGAGAGGGAAGATAATGGAAGGGACAGTAAATTGGGGAAAGGGATGATCAGATGCAAACACTCTTGTGAGAGGACAGGTCAAGCAAAATAATGGAATAAATGGAGGGCAAGATAGGACAGAGGGAAATGTGATTAGTCTTTTACAACATAACTATTATGGAAATGCTTTACATTGTTACACATGTATGACCTATATGGAATTGCTTGTTTCTCAATGAGGGTGGGGTGGGGAGGGAGAGAGAGAATATGGAACTCAAAGCTTTAAGTATGAATGTTAAAGTGTTTTAGTATGCAACTGGAAATTAAGATATATGGGTAACAGAGTATAGAAATCTATTTTGCCCCACAGGAAAATAGAGGGGAAAGGGGATGGAAGAAAGGTGAGTAACAGAAGGGAAGACAGACTGGAGGAAGGGGTGGATGGGATGCATGCTGTCCTGTGGTGGGGGGTGGGAAGAGATGGGAAGAAAATTTTGAATTCAAATTCTTGTGGAAGTGAATGTTGAGAACTGAAAAAAAAAATAAATTATTTTTAAAAAAGAAAGAAAGAAAAACTGGAAACAGTGGAATTAGGCTTGATGTCAGGAAAAATTTTCATCAGTTAGAGCTGCCCAAAGCAGAATGGGAACTCAAGAGGTGGCAGCTTCCCCCTCATCAGTAGACTTCAGTCAGAAACCTTGTTAGCGTCACGATATTAGGAGACACCTTGTTTTCCAGAGCTAAGCCCTAGCAAGTAAGCTGTTCTCTAAGGCTGGCATAACAAGAATCCTTTGCTCTTGCCCTCTGGATGATCCCAGCCACAGTAAAATCCCAGAATTGTTTCTGGTTATGAAACCATCCTGTGACTCAAATTTGTCACATTGTTGCAGTGACTCCTCATTGTCAGGACTACCCCTCACTGCACAGCCATAGTGTAAGTACTGAGATCTCCACATACTGCCTCTTCACATGATTAACAGCCTGTCTCTCTTGACCACATGGTTAAAAGAACGGAACCAGTTACAGAATGTCAGCAAAGGGTCCATATTGTGTGGGATACAGCACCCCTTACTCAAATTAAATTCAGAGACTTCTCAAGGTAGAAGGTAAAAAAGAATTTATTACAATATCATGAGAAGGGGCACTTCCCTCAAGATCATAGGTGGTATCAGCAAGGGAGTGCACCTGAGTAGAGTGAAGTACGACATTAAATAGCCCCTAACTTAGAAACCCACTAGCCTCTCTTCCCATTGACTGGAAATCCCGGCATACAGTCTAAGTGAGGGAATCTACCCCAGAGACAAAAAACAGGGAAGGACTTATTGCTCACCAACAAGGGTTTTTGTTGCCAAATATGGAACTTAAGGGAAGAATGGCCTACGGGGTGGTAAATGGGAAGGGTACACTAGGTCATGTGACCAGAACTTTGGTGGTTCTCCTCCATCCTGGAGCATTTTTTGTCTAAAGGGGATACTTAGTTATTTTAGCTTTGGCAGGAAGGGTGGGGGTTTGGGGGAATTAATGCCTGAAGGGTCTTCACTTAGCCTGCTTTCACTCAATATCATGGCACAAGGCCCTTCCATTACCTATCATCATGCCTTTCTTGAAACAGACTCCCCAGCCTTATCCACATGGGCTGGCACATTGTATGTGCTCTGGGAGTAGATCTCCATTGGCCCAATTCCCATTACATTTAGCAGCAAAGAATTCTAAATAAAGTAGATGTTCATGAATTGGGGAAGGACTAAATAAATTGTGTTACATGAATGAAATGAAGCTTCACTGCTTTGGAAGTAGACAGCCTTTTTCTACTCTTCTTTCCTCTTTTAGAAATAGTAAGAAATCATTTAAAAATTCCTATCCTGAAGCCAATGGACTCATCTGAAAGAGAAACTTCAGCAGTCCTTATTTAACAATAATCATGGAACATTATACTGTTCCCCTCTTTCTGCTCAGCCCAGGAAGGACTCTTCCCTAAAGTAATTAGGTAGTAGCTAGACAAGGATAAGAATTAGGACTCTGTTACCCAAACTCTGGACATTCTCAGTCTTAACTGAAAGATTCTTTGTTCAAGAATCCTCTAAGTTATGAGTTCAAAATAACATGCTAGAGAGATGACTAAAAATATGAGGGAACTTTTATTTAGACATTTCTTTCTCTAAGAAGAAAAATGTTTAGAGTTAGAATAATCCTAAATTAATAAAAAATTATTTCTGGCAGGCTTGTACCCACAATACAAAATACAGTATTTTTTTCCACAATGAAGTATTAAAAATAATGTCTATAAAGTATACAGAGAAACATAGGGAGATTTTTATGAATTATTACAAAGGAAAGTAAGAACCAGGAAGGCAATATACACAATAACTACAACAATGAAAAAGTAAAGAACCAACAGTAACTGAATGATACATAATTATAATAATCAAACTTGGCCTAAAGAAGAGAGGAGAACATGCATTTTTCTCCTTTCTTTGAAATGATGGGGAATTATAGGTGAAAAACATTGCACATTCTGTCAGACTTGGTTGGTATGTGTGTTATTTTTGCTGAGCTGTAGTTTTTTTGTTTTCTCTATTTTATTCTTTATTACAAAGGATAGCTTTTGGGGATGGTAAATGGCATATTTGGAAACATAAGATATATATGTATATACATATATATGTATATTTAAAAGCAAAATACATCATTGGAAGTATTTTTACAATTTTCTTTTTGTTCTCGCTCATTCTGTGTATGTAATAACAATTTAAATGGAAAGATTTTTCTCATTAATTAAGAGGCCCATATGATCTGCTTAAATTGCTTGGAAGTCTAAGTCACTTGTGGTAGGAGGAGCTTGCTGAAGAGGAGGAACAGGAAGGGTAGAGTGGAATCTGGAGGAAATGAGTGAGTGGGGTCAGGTCAGAGGGGATAGAACACAGGCCAACTGACACAGGTTAACTGACACATTGTGACAGTTGATAGTGAGAAGGCCCTGGCTGGGGGAGGGAGGTTGGAGAATGACTTTGCCCCCTGCTGTGATCATCTTTGTTAACTGCTTGGTCACCATGATGGATTTGGCTTTCTGGTGTTTAAATAAATGTTTTTCTTTTGCCTTCTATGTGGAGACTATTTTATGCTTTAAACTACCCTGGCATATTCATAGTCACCACCAGCACTGTGAATATTGCCTTGGCAATACAGTGTATATAAGAACTGTTAAAGAAACGTTTTCTATGAAGTGATTTAAAAAAAGAAATCAACTGAATTGAATTATCTGAATATTTTCTTAATTGAGACAAGTTTTTGAGAATATAGAGGATAAGAGGGGTTGATTGGAGGATCCTTGATCAATCTGGTGAGTGTAGCAATCAACCCGATGTTATAACACTGCAAGTTGGCTGATTGGTTGTTGTCCTTCATTTTCAAAGAGGATCAAAATGACATCACCATGATAAAGTGAAATTTCAATTTGTCCAACTGTGCCTGATTAGACCAATATGAGCTCGGAATGCTCTACCACAGGTTGGGCACAGATAGTCCATGTGAATATTTGGAGTGGATACTCCAAATTCGCCCATCCTACGTTTGCTTTGTGCTGTCTCCATTCTGCTTTGCTCATAGAGCACAACACCCTTTCTGATGTGGGCACGCTGTGCTGAGTGGTCCTGTACCAGTATCTCCCATGTTGCACAGTCAAATACAAAGTTCTTGAGAGAGACCTTAAGAATGTCCTTGTATTGCTTCCTCTGGCCACCATGTGATTGCCTGTTCTATGTGAGTTCTCCATAAAAAAGTCCTTTTGGCAAGCATACGTTTTGCATTCGAACAACATGGCCAGCCCATCAGAGTTGCGCTCTCTGAAGCATAATTTGAATAGTTGGCAGTTAAGCTTGAGCAAGGACTTCAGTGTCTGCCACCTTATCCTGCCAGGTGATCCTCAGAATCTTCCTAATACAGTTCAAATGGAAGCGATTCAGTTTCCTGGCATGGTACTGATAGACTCTCCATGTTTCACAGGCGTACAACAGTGAGATCAGCACAATGGCTCAGTAGACAATTCAGGTTGATTGTCAGTCTAATAAGTCTTCTCTCCCAAACTTTTCTTCGAAGCCTCCCAAACACAGAGTTAGCTCCAGCAATACAAGAATCAACCTCATTGTCAATGTGTACATCCCTGGAAAGTATACTACTAAGGTAAGTGAACTTATTCAAAGCATTCAAAACTTCTCCATTTGCTTTAACCGCTGGTTCCACATATGTATGGTGTGGTGGTGGCTGATGGAGTACCTGTGTTTTCTTGGTGTTAATTATTAGGCCAAAATTAGCACAGGCAGCAGAGAATTGATCCCTACTTTGTTGCATCTCAGCTTCAGAGACTGCACTGAGTACACAGTCATCTGCAAACAGAAAATCATGCACCAACACTCCCTCCACTTTGGTCTTGACTTGTAGCCTTTTCAAACTGAAGAACTTACCATCAGTATGGTAGTTGACCTTGATGTCGTGTTCATCCTCATTGAAAGCATTTGACAGCATGACTGAAAACATCATACTAAAAGACATAGGAGCAAGCACACAGTCCTGTTTCATTCCGTTGGTGACTGGGAAGGCACGAGAGCATTTGGCAGGGAGGGACAGCTCATGGGCACCTTCTTGTGAAAGTGTAAATGCCCGCTGGGTGCATTTCAGATGCTTAGGTTGCATTCAGGATGATTAACTGACTGAAGCTCAGGAAGACAGACTTCAGTCAGAGGAACTGCCTCCTTCATATAAAAGCAAGCTAATAGACAATCTCTCCCTCACAGACACACACATTCTTTAGGACTCTCTTTTTACCTTTTTCCTTATTTTATATTCCAGTATCAAGTCATAACAATAAAGAATTTCCTAAATGGGGATTAGGTACTTTTGGGAAAACCTAGCCACAAGCTTTACCCTTGGTAGATGAGGAGATTATTTTGTAGCATCTCCTTGTAGAGGGCCAGTGCTGATATAGTCCAGAATGTGAGGTACTGTCCAGGTTTTACTTGAGATTTGTACTAACATGAGCGGCTAACTTTATCAGGACAGTTGGCTCACCATCCCCACTCTTGATATGCATGGATGAGAACATCCTGACCTTGCAGGTGCACTCCAAGGCCGTGCCTCCCCGAAGCTGTCTCACCAGGAGGAACTAGATTAGGGAGTAAAAGAAATAATCTAAAAATGTTCTCATGGAAATGACCTTGGTTGCTTGAATGTTCTCACAATGAACAATTCTGTTTGCTTGTCTGTAATAACCTATATAAATCTTGGCTATCCATTTAATAAATGAGAGCTGTCCTTTACAACTCTTCACCTGGCCCCATGTCTATTTTTGTTTCACAATCTCTCAGCAACAATTGGCAGTCGCTGTGGACAGTCCACGGCATCTCCTGGTAAGGGATAATGAGTCAGAGAGATAATAACCTTTTTAGTGTCATTCTTCAGGATGGGTCCCAGTCTATGTGAGCCCAGAGTGTTAGGACAATCTGTAACATTTTTTGTAACAGCAAGAAAATTATAATAATAAATTACTAAATGAGGCCACTGAACCTTGATTTTTTTTCAATGGAACTTTCAGATCCTGCATTTTAGCACAAAGAAAAGCCTACACATTAAACAACATGAATGTTAGTGAGCCATCAAGATGGGGACCTTGTTGAAAGGAACTTTACCTGTATTTACACACAACATATTTTGGGAATTATTGTCTTACATCTTACTGAGATTCTCACTTACACTAGCCCTGCTGTTGTTGTGTTAATCCTTCATTGCCAAAGAAGACCATGCCATCAGAAAAATGATGACATGACTTGCAGTTGACTTTGTTTTGAGGGAGGGAGGGCTGTGCAAGGTCACCAGCCTCACTTCTCCTCCAAAGTCATGTGAATCCAGTGACTAGCCCTGCTGTAGAATAGGCAAAAACAACCTCTCCCTAAAGGATTGGCGAAGACTTCTGCAAAAAAAAAAGGTGGTCACCATAAATAACTTAAAGAAAAGTAAATTCTGAAAAGTGAACATCTCCATCTACAACATGTGAGTACATTGAATCTTAAATGATTTGAAACTACTTAGCATTAAATAGAGTGAATAGGTCACATTTCTATATTTACTGAATATAATAATATATTATTTGCATAATATATTATAATATAGTCTAATAATAATATAATCTACTAGAAATGATTCCTGGTAGTATAAAGTTATTGATATAATCCAAATAAGAAATTTAATAATACCTATATACAATAAATAATATTAGAAAAGCATATCTATAAGGTATGTGATTTTGAAACCTAAAAAAAAACAACTTTCAACTAGGTCAAATGACTTTCCCACACCAAAAAGTGGAGACATTTAAACATGTCTATTTCACTCAGTATTCAACAAAATATTAAATATCTATATAGTGCTAGGTTCCAAGGAGATTCAAAGATAACTAAGCCATAATCTCTGTTCTCAAGAGCTTTCAAGTTGAGAGATATAAGGCATGTACTCAGATATAAATCCTCATTTGTATATGGATAAGAGTGCACACATGGCAGGCAGGTGCCATAAGGTTAGAACATGCCCCAGATATGATGCAGGCATGCAAAGAAATGTGGTTATTTACTAAATACTAGACCCTGTATGTTCTGCTTCTGATATGGAGGATAACTGGATCCTAAGATCCAGGAGTTAGAGCAGAAAAGAAAAGAGTTTAGAAATGAAGAGGAAGTACCATCTGTGAAGGAATAGGGCTCTTTGTGCATACACACACACACACACACACACACACACACACACACACACATACACCCTTGCTTCTCAGCAATCCCCTGACTCAGTTCCTTTCCTCCTAGGCCTATCTATTCCACTGGGTCCCCCCTTAAAATTCAGTTCTATTTTTCACAAAGTATGCTTTGTCCTCAGTTTCTTCCCTTTATACACCTTCCTCACACATCTTTTGGCAATCACAGAAACCTGTAAAGAATATTTCAAAACTTGGGTGCTTTGTTGCCAGTCACATTTACATGTGAAAAGTAAAAATATAGAAGGAAAGATTTGAGGCAAAGGGCAGTACCTCTTGACAGCTTTTCCTAGACCTTTGGTTAGAGGCATCTGGTAACTCAAAGAATACAGCACCAGGCCTGGAATCAGAAGAGACCTAAGTTCACTCAGTATTGGACAGTTCTACTGAGTTCCAGCCTCACACACTTACTAGCTATGTGACTCTGGGCAAGTTATTTAACCTCTGTCTGCAAAAAACCCTTAGAAGGCTCTATTCCCTTCCTCCTCTTTAACACACCTATTCATTTGAACAAGAGTCCCAAAGAATGTTGGCAGGCTGAAGAAAATCACAGAACCAAATATTTACAAGGCCAGGAGTGTGCTGATAAATGCTTAATCATAGCTCTTGGAAGAAAATAGCGTACATGCATCTTTAAGTTTAATCTATGCTATTAACATTTTCTCCATCAATTTCTTAAGTTTATACAATCAACAGAACAATAAACCCAGCCCTGATCTGTAGCATTTGCTGATTTCTGAGGTATAAATTTTCACAATGAAAATTAACAGTCAGATCTCTTCAGGGGTAGGATCTGGCTCCAGCACCTCCTTCTGCACCCACTCAATGTTTCTATCTTTGCATAATTCAGATAGTGGCAATAAATCCCTTTCCCCTCAAAAAAAATTATCTGCAGGTAAATGAAGGTTAACAATCAGAAATTAAATGGAAAAGAATGAGTCTTTCTAACCATAAGTCAGAGCAAGAAGAATGTGAGTAAATTAATTTAAAGAATAGTTTAAAAGACTGTGTGTTACAAACTCAGACAGCTGGGGCTACTGTCAGGTCCTCCACCCATGAGTGTGAGTGCAAGCTGAGGAAATAATCCAGAGTGGGTGCAACAAATGGAATAAGGGGGACAAGAGAAAGGACACCAGAGATAAAAGTAGGAGCAACAAGCAGGGGGAAAAAATACATGGGGGCAAGGGTTTATTGTCTTCATATTGTATCAGAAAGATATGCTATGAAGCCTTGGAT
Organism: Bettongia penicillata ogilbyi; assembly: GCA_023548195.1. Lineage (NCBI taxonomy): Eukaryota > Metazoa > Chordata > Mammalia > Diprotodontia > Potoroidae > Bettongia > Bettongia penicillata. The sequence continues at coordinate 4,621,179 of JAJHZJ010000197.1, forward strand.
GACTCCATAGAGACTCTGGCTTTGTCATTAGAAATTAATATCATGTGAAATTAGCGAACTGTGTGCTATGGAGCCATGATAATCAGTCAGAAGTTGGGAAGGGGAGAGTAAAACCAACACTTCTATCATCACCTCCTTTTGATGGAAAGGAGACATGACTTCAGACAGAATATATGGAGCAGGACTTCCACTATGGGGCTAAAAATGACTGAGAATTTATATATGTCTTTGAGACCAATGATTCTTCAACAAAGGACTTTTGTTTCCTTTTTTCTAATAAAAATTATGTGTTTCCCAGTAGGGAACCAGCCTCAGTTTTCCTAGAGAGCATCATTTATTAAGTTTCTGGATAGGTCCTATGAACTAAAAAGTGAATAAATTCCCCAAAGTGTACCTAAGTCCTATGTTTCATAGGAGGATACATGACAGTAAGAATTTATCAGGAAATATCAGCTGGGGTTGCTTATTTATGCATAAATCTTCTCCATTTGCAGCAACTGAGTATCAATAGTACCTTCTTGCAAGCACAAAGTCAAACTGTGAGCCTAGAGGTCAACATACTTTTGTGAATGATATTGTGAGGATGCATTGAGGAAGTGGATTCTCAATTGTTAAAGAACTAGTGGATTGAGACAAATAGAGATTTGCACAGTTCCTTGTTGGCTTCAAAAGTGTCATTAGGCTATCATAAGGACACCATTGAAAGGACCATTCAAACTTCTTTGGAGTGTCTCTGGGAAAGTCTAGAAAACTGGTCCAGTGAGGAACACAGTGTGAATAATGTGTGTTTTCTGAAGCAGTACAGACTTATTCCAAATGGGATGTGGTCACTAAACATCCTGTCCCAGACACTTAAGTACTTTAAGAAATGAACTACCTTAATGGGGAAGGGAAAGCAGTATCAGATATGGTAGAAATAATTAAAATGGGAGAGTGCTCCTTCAACTCCCAAATCTTTGCATCTATTCCTCTTAGAAGCTGGAGTTTTATTCAAAGCTCAAGGAAAATGCTATGCCACCTGCGTGAAGCTCTTCCTGATTCTCCACTCAGCTAGTGCCTGCCTTTCTCAATTAACATGAATGTATTTTATAGAGAGGGTAGGTAGATGGTACAGTGGATAAGCACTGGGCTTGGAACCAGAGGACTCATGTTTGTGAGTTCCAATCTGGCCTCAGATGCTTATTAGCTGTGTGATCCTGGGCAAGTCATGTAACCCTGTGTACCTCTGTTTCTCATCTGTAAAATGAGCTGGAGAAGGAATTGGAAAACCATTCCAGTATCTTTCCCAAGAAAACTGGAAAAAAGTAGTTGTAGAGTTAAATATGACTGAAGCAATTCAACAACAAATTTTATATAGGCAATTGATCCTATGAAACATGAGCTAGGTTGTCTTTCCTGCTTCCAGGTGGCCACATGTATGAAACAACATTTAGGTGTGTCAGAAATGACTAACTCTTTGTCTGCTTCTAACCAAATGGTGACTCAAGGTTAAAAGGTCTAAGAATTTTAGCATGATGCAGCAAATTCTGGCTGGCTTCTTGGTCTTACGATGCCAGCAGCAAGGAGGGAGGGTTCTATATCAGTTAAAAGGAAGCAATAACTTTTGGCATGCTCTGTCACACACCCCCTCATTCATCAGTGTGGCAAGTAGAGTTCTCCCCAGTTCTAGGGTAGAGTGAGGGTTTTTTGGTCCCTACCCTAAGTGGTCCCACCCAAAAGTGAATTTGTGCTTAGCCACTCGATTCCTTTCCCGTTTTACATTTCCTTTCCTCAATAGGTGACTGAACATTGTTGTTGAAGTAGATTCGTTGAGGTCTGGATGCAACTTCATGAGTTCAAGAGGTTTGGAGGTCCTGGGTTCATTTGAATGGAGATGACTAGTGGAAAAGGAAACTTTTGCATCAGAGAAGAGAGCCACCGATAGGAGGAAAAATCCAAGTCCCTGGCCTGTCTTGGCAGAAGACATTAAAACTTTGAAACTTGGTAGAGTTATGGTGAAATCAGTCCTGAATATTGCTTTATATTTAGATCTTCAACTAAAATGCTTATGTATCCGTCTCCTAGCAGATTATAATCATAATTACCAGTTGTTACTGAAACCTATTTTACATCGTTCTGTCTAGGTGTGCTGTGAGTCGTTTGTCTGTGTTAGCATAGTTCTAGCAGGAAGTAAACATCTGTCCCAGGGCTGGGGGAACCTTCGGCCCAGGCCACATGGGACCCTCTAAGTCTTGAGTGCAGCCCTTTGATTGCATACGTACTTCACAAAACAAATCCCTTTAATAAAAGGATTTGTTCTATAAAACTTGGATTCAGTAAGAAGGCCACACCCGAGGACCAAGAAGGCCACGCGTATCCCCACCCCTGATTCTGTCTCATACTTGACTCATATTTTAAATTGAGGATGTTTTTTTAACCCTCCACTTTGGAGAGAACTAAATATGAGTAATCACTTAAGCCTTAAGCAATTTATTCCTAAAGCACCATAGTAGGGCATATAATGAGTTAAAAAGTGCAAGAAAAGAGTGCTTAACCCTATCCCTCATTAGCAGTCAGGCTCCCCCTACCCCAGCTGAACCTGGTCCAGCTGAGTCTAGAGCAGAGGGGTCCCTCAGTGGAAAAGAGAATAGACACAGTGCCCCTTTGGTTCCATCAGTGTTTCCTTTAGTGTTAGATATGGATATCTACTATTGTGTAGAGATGTTCTTTCCCTATAGAATATAAGTGCTCTGAGGGCAGACTTCCATTTTTGTTGATGTATTCTTAGGGCCCAGCATAGTGCATAGAACAGAGCAGATGAATGAATATGGCAGTATAACTCCATGTGTGGGCACAAGGCTTTAGAACAACTATACCCTAAGTGGATTCCTTATAAGAAATTGCTATTAATCTCACGGAATGGCGTTGCCCTACGTATAGAGGAGAAATGTGGAACTTGACTGTGTATGACACTGAATATTAGAATGCAGGAATAAAAGAGAAGCTAACTACTGGAAAGTCTCAAAAGTCTTTGATGTGTTACACAGAAGAATGGAAAACATATCTCTTACAGTGTACAAGTACTTACATTGTATAATCACTTTGGGAGTCTGAAAAGGGCTGAGGAGCTTTATGCCAATTTAATCACAAATCAGAGAAGGAAAAAGGAATCTAGCTCCATATCAAGGTCAGAAAATAAATTACAAAATAGAGACTTCTGTCAGGGTGATAGAATATTCATGAGTAAGCCAAGTTTCCTGCCCACTTTAAATCAATTAAAATAATAATAAAGAAAAATAAAATAAAAAGAGAAAACAAACCTTCAATGAAAAATGAAAAAATGAGCAAATTAGTAAAAGGCCCCAAATTGATGGGAGGGTTGAAGCAGTCTTAGACCTATGATTTGATCATTAATGTAGGGAACTCCCAATGAAGGAATTCCCTCTACCAAAGCAATTGACAAATTATTCTACAACTTAAAACTAGAGAGAAGGACATGAAACTTGAAAAAGTTATGTGACTTACTAAGGATAACACAGCTGATATTTGTCCAAGGCAGGTCTTGCTAACCCTGAGACTGAACCTCTATCCACTACACCACACTGTTTTTGGAACCTGAATCAAGTTGTAACCTTCACAAGCTTCTACATATAAGAGGCACATGAACTTGTACTAATTATAGAACTCCCATTTATAGCATATGGCTCTCCACACGTGTAAATGGGCTCCCATATGTGGAAGAAGTTGATTAGTTTCCCAGAAATATACAAAGAAACAAGACTCTCCCTTTTAAAAAAAGCTAGTGTTGTAGAGAATGGAATCCCACTTATAAAGTAAATTTGGACTAAGTCCAATTGGGAATATACTCTCACATATGTAAAACTACCTCTTATTTTCCCTGGTTTCCTTCAACTTTCAGCTCAAATACTGTCTTCTAAAGGAGACTTTTCACACTCCATTCAGCTATTGTGAGATAATCTTTCTCTTTTTTTGGGAGGTAATCAAGTTAAGTGACTTGCCCAGGGTCACACAACTTGTGTCAAGTGACTTGAGGTAAAATTTGAACTCAGATCCTCCTAACTCCAGGACCAGTGCTCTATCTACTATACCATCTATCTTCCTCTATGAGATAACCTTTCAACTAATCTCTCTCTCTCTCTCTCTCTCTCTCTCTCTCTCTCTCTCTCTGTGTCATACATATATAATATATATCTCAAAGAAATAGATAAATAGACAGATAGATATCTTGTGTATAGCAAGTATTTATAGTTTGGCTTCCTCATGTGAATGTGAGTTCTTTGAGAAAAGTGAATAGTTTTGCCTTTTTTTCATCCCTAGCACTTGACACAATATCAGCAGTACTGGCACATAATAAATAATATGTAAATGCTCGTTTACTATCTAACTGTTTAATAATAGTGATCTTGTGTGTAATAATGATACATATGATACGTAACTTGTAAGGTCTGATGGGGAACTAAGTTTACTCCTGGAAATCCTTCCAGCACCAGGGGCAAAGTTGAATGTGGCACCTAACAGTACTACAGCTAAACAGCTTTAATATCCAATCAAGGACTGCAGGATTAGTGCCTCAAACTAATATGGTCAAAAGTCCTTCAATCCCAACTTCTCCAAGTTTCATCTTACTCTTGGGTTTTTATCTCCACGGATTGTTTTCACTTATTGCTATAGATTGACAAAGGGCCGATTTCATGGGACTCTGAGTAATCATTCTGCACCAATGAGGAGAGAATCCAATGAAACTATAGGGTTACACATGTATGCACTTTTCTCATGGGGATACAAGAGTCAGCTCCTACCCTCCTCCCCATACACCCCACCTCAAAATCTTATTGGAGTGTAGAATTGTTTTCTCTCTCTCTTTAATGGCAAAATATCTTTCTTCCAGTGTCACCCTTTCTAAAAAATAAAACCCATTAGCCCCATTTGGATTTTGTGGTCTCTCTTTATCAGACCAATTAAAATGAATAAAAACTCAAAAGAGTTTAGGGAAATATGTAGATACCAGCTCTTTTGGCTAGAATCCCAGGAAGGTTAAATTACTAGTCTCCTCTTTCTCCTGTTCCCCTCACTGGACAGAAAGAGAAGCAGAAGTTACCATCTAACACAAAAAGTAAGACTAAGAGAGGGAAAGATGCAAAAGGTACAGCCTTCCCTGGTAGTGTGATCTCATCCAACATGTCCAATATGTCCATCAGGTTCTGGAAGTCTCTGACTCATCTTAGTTTACACTGTCCAGTGTGTGGAAAAGCATACAAGGTGGGGCAGAGTGACCAAGAAACCATGCCCATTTCTATGATTTCAGTCTATCCCCCTGATCCTCCCCATATTTCAACCAAGATTGCTCCTCTGACTCCTTCTCCATCCCAGAGTTCTCTCCAAAACAAAAATTCAGCTATCACAGTTCTTTGAATTCTGGGTAAATGCCTGTTGTGTTTCCATATATACTTCTGATATTCTGAATTTCCTGGAAACAGACTGACAAACAACATAGTGAACAAAGACTACAAGAAGAATTAAAGAAAATAAAACAAATTCTCCAGAAAGAAATATGATGGCAACAAGTATACTTCTAGAATAGAGAATGTATATACTGCAAGAATCAGCATGAGTTAGAGTGTTAATAAGAAGGATAAAAAAACAATCTGGCATCTATAAGATTAGAAATAAGAATGCTGAAGGAAAAATTCAAAAAGAAAAATATTTTAACCTAGTCCAGGCTTCACTTGGAAGTGTTGCAGGCCACATGTGATCCCTAAGGTTGTGTGTTTGACACTTCTAATTAAAATAAGCTTAACCCAACCAGAAATAAAATCAGAAGCAACAGCATCATAGCTAAAGAGAATCTTTAAAATATTTTGGATGAAGCAATTTGCATATAGAAGAGCACAAATTTAAATTGAGCATGACTATACAAGGATAATAAATGAAACATAAGTCTAGGTACAGGGTTCCAGGGAAATTTTCTGGCTCACCAAAATTACTAATCCTGAAAAATACAGCATACACCAACATATGAACAAATTTTTCTTCAATGAAGCAAAAAATCTTATTTTCTGACAAGAAATACATAACTGGGGGAGGGGATCAGGGCCAAGATGACAGAGTGAAAGCAACTACTCACCTAAGCTCTTAGACAAACTCCTTCAGATACCTCTAAAAAGAGAATCTGACCAAATTTTGGAGGTGCATAAAGAAATCCATAATTTAGCAGATAGAACTGATACAAGACCTAAACGCAAATAAAGCTTAAAAGATGAGTCAATATTAGCATCAGCGAGGAGTTAATATTGTATCTTTCAAGTCACTCTACTAATTTAAAAGAAAACCCCTACCTAGGAGCTTGAGACAAGAAGCACTTCAAAATGGAATATATTTCTATTTATTTATATTATTATATATTTTATTATATTTATATAAAACTAGAACAAAAAGAGAATTATGTATGTAAGAGAAATAACATTTTTTAAACAAGCCCCACAACTAAAGGTTAGTCAAAAATGTCTGAGAGGGTAGTTTTTAAACCAAACTCATATTTGGGATAAAGAGGCAAAGGTAAAGAAAAAAAATTAAGACAAATTTTAAGATTTAATATCTTAAAATAACAACTATTTAAAATAAAATTTTTAAATAAAATAGAAGTAAAATCCTGGGACCTATCTTTGGTACAGGGAAGACAAGGTGGTTATAGATTAGTGCAAGGAAAAAACAAACAGGCTATAGAATGCTTTGTGTTGCTAAAAAAAAAAGAGAGAGAAGGGAAGAAATATATCATCTAATGGAAGGAAAACCAAACAATCATTATAGACTCAAATGTTAATGAGATGAATTCACCAATAAAAAGGAAGCAGTCTGCGAAATAAATTAGAAAACAAAAGCCAACATTTTGCTCTTGCAAGGAAAATATCTAAAGCATAGGATCTCCTGCAGATTCAATATGAAAAGCTAGGTACTAACTTGGAAATAGATGACCAAATTGTGGTACATAAATGTAATGGAATTTTCTATGTCATAAAAAATAATGAATATGAATTCATAGAAGCAGGGGAGACTTATAATAACTAATGAAAAGTGAAGTAAATAGAACTAAGAAAACAATATACACAATAACTATAATAATCTAAATGGAAAGAACAATTTTTTGTCCTTTCAACAATTTGACTCCAAAAAAATAACGAAGAACTGAGCCTCCCTCCTTTCTTGGAAGAAAATAAATCTGTGGATGAGGAATATTAAATTTAGTATCAGACTTAATATGTTGATCACTTTTGGTGAACTGCATTGTTTTTCAGTTGAGGGGTCTTGCTTCCTCTAGTTGTAACAAAAAGGAAGACATTTTATTGACTCTTGGGGAAATAGAAATTATCTGTTCTTTCTGCTTCTAAATCATGTTTCATATGTAGCAACTATGCTGCTAATTTTGATTTCTCCTTTTCTCACTGATTTTATGCCTTTTGAAAATTAGTATTCTACTCTCTATATGAAATAATAATACTTTCATAACTAAGCATTCAACTCCTAGTACCCAAAGTACACCAGTTTCCTGTTGGGACACCATGCGGTTTTTGTGCTTTGCAAAAATTCTTGAACTCATTGCATAACTTTCCTACTGGTTCATCAGAGGTAAAAGTGCCACATTTCGAAGGAGAGTTTCCTTTCTTTATAAGCCAATCTAATAACCTGGTTTCTTGCTAAAGAATCCACAACTACACAGGGCCTTCTAATCTCCCTCTTTCTTTGTTTCCTTCTTTCCTCATAATTCTCTTAGGTGATCAGATGATTATAAGTAGATTTAGAGGTACATTACTTAAATTTCTTAAACAATTATATTCAACCAAATCATTCATTCAGGCTGGTTCAGATGAACAAATTAATCTCTTCCTATTAAATTGAGATACTGCCTCCTCCCAAAAGTATTTCCTCAATAGATGAAGTATCATCTTTACTAAGGTACCACCTTCCAATGTAGCTATATTCTATTAGTAAAAAGAAACCTTTCTCCACAAAGTTAAAAGTTAAAAGGATTTCTCAGGTACAAGATCAACTTCAGATGCTTCAGTACTTTCTGTACACTGGAAGTCACTTTGATTTCCTAATTATGTCTGACCTAATAGGCACAATCCAACTTTCAAACTCAAAATGAAAATTAGCCTAATCAGATATCTACAAAAATGAAAGAATTGACTGAAGCAGCTTCTAAAGCTAAATCACATTCTAATCAATTTTGTTTTCATGTAAGACCAAACAAAAAGATATCTTTTTCAACCCACAGAAGGAAATACATGTAAGACATTAATGCGTTTCTATCATGTAAAAGTCAGAAGAGTCAATATACAGCTTAAAGGAACTGTTACCCCACGTTATCTCTATCTCCATTCCTTGTTTGTACACATACTCTTGGCGCAAGACACAAAGGAATAACAAAGTATTCTGGGGGGACCAGGAAGGGCCTCCTGCAGAAAGTAGCACTTGAACTCAGTCTTGAAGGAAAGCAGGGACTACAAAATTTGGAGGTGAGGAGGAACTACCAATACAATAACATGGAAATGAAATACAGAGTATCATTTATGAGTAACAGCAAATAGATCAGAATAGCTGGACCACAGAGTGTACACAAGGGATGATGTGTTAGAAGGCTAGAGAGGTAGAAAAGTTGTGGAGAGCTTTTAAGTGTCTAATGGGGAAGCTTGTAGTTGATCGTAGAAGTAATCAGGAAAAAATGGAGTTTATTGAGTAGAGGTGTGACATGGACAGTCATTCCTGTGCTTTAGAAAAATAACTTTGGCAGTTGTGTGGAGGATGGAATGGAATGAGGAAAGACATAAGGTAGGAAAATCGATTGAGAAACTAATGCAAGAGTAAAGCAAGACAAAATAAGGACTTAAACAAAGATAATGGCTATGTGAATAAGGAGAAACGGATATGTGGGAGATGTTAATGTGATAGAAATGAACAAATTTGGCAAGTGATTGACTATATGGGACGAGTGAAAGTGAGGTGTCAAGTATGACGATGAATGCCATTGCACCCTTCAGACCTAATGAATGTAACTAACAAGATGTTCTAGGCCTTGATGTAGGAATACCACTGATTGAGTCACAGAATCAACAGTATAAACTAGATATGAGCAAGACCTAGATATTTCTATGGGATCACTCAATCAAAGGCACAAATGGAGGTTTGAATAAATCTTTGCTCAATTTGGAAGTTTGAAAGAAGTGGACTGTGTTAAACCACTGGATGAAATTAGGTGACACTATACAGAAAATATATTGGGACTTGTTGAAAAAAAGAGACACAGCCCTGGGCCTGTGTGGGAAGGAATCAAAGAAGGAATTCTAACAGTGATGTCCATCAAACTTAGTGGAGTAGGGGGAATAAACATTTATTAAGCACCTATATGTGCCAGACACTAAGCTCTTTACAAATATACAACCCTATGAGATAGGAGCTATTATGATCCTCATTTTGTACCTGAGAATACTAAAGGCAGACAGAGATTAAGTGATTTGCTAGGTCACACAGCTAGTGTCTGAGACCAGATTCAAACTCAAATCTTGACTCCAGGTCCAAAGTTCTGGATCACCTCGCTACCTCTAAACTTCAGCAGTACTTTAAGGAATCAGACTCTTGTACCTGCTCCAGAAGGGGAGGGGCAATTCCTCCCACAACACTGCCTGAATAAAGTAAGTACTTAATAAATACCTGTTGACTCCCACCCACCACTGGCTGTCATCTGAGCAGCTAAATGGGGAGATGGAGGGTGGTGGCAGAAACAATACAATCAACAAGGAGGTGACACATTAGACACAAAGAGGAAACAGCTCAGAGAGCACGACTTCTTTGTAGCAAAGAGAAGGGTACCTCTGTACTCTACAAAGGCACTAATTCTTAGAGTCCAGCAAAGAGCTACTTCAGGGGAAATTCACAAGAATTCCTCAAAGGCAGAAAATTATTTCCATCTAATCAGGAGCTATAAATTACACTTCTACACGTATGCTGTCTAAGCTTTTCTCCTGCACTTTGTATGCATCTGTGGGAGAGTTTGTCCCAGAATTTTTGGGGTAAAGAAGGAATTATTTTGTTACAACTCTTTTTATTATAATGCCTTAGTAAATACTATCCTCTCACCTTTTTTTAATCAATCTTACTGATGGGTAACCAATGGGAAGCATACTAAATGGGGGTTTATGAGTGATAGCTCTAGAAAAATCCAAATCCTCAGGATTTTAGGGGTCTATACCTCCTCTGCCATAATTCTCTGATCACCACTGACCTGCAGGATGTGGCAGGTCTAAGTCTAGGCTCCCTACACATAAAGTTCATGCAGTGCCTCCTGGCCTTGCTTAGCTACATCTTGGGCCACTTACAATACCTCAAGCTACAACACCAAAACTGCTTGTTCTTGGCCCCAGCTCCAATTATCAGCAGATAGATATCAGACCTGTGACACAAGGGCATTTGCAAACAGAATGAACCTAATCTTCAGCTTCAGCCCTAGTCTTGATTTCTTTTTGATTCCCTGGCGTTGGATTTCAGAGAATGACCTGCTCTATCTGCTTCTGTTCTAAGTGGTTCACTCCTCCCAGATCTGGTTTTGGTGATACACCTGGAGCAGCTGCCTATGAATAATCCTAAGGAGGAAAGTAGTCAGTCGTTCTCTTGGTCCCCATCCTGATATTGCTAATCAAAGTTAAGAGAGTAACTGAAAAGGGTGTGCTACAACTCCAAGGTTGCAAATCTGATGGATTAGAAAGACATTACTTGAGAGTAATAGGGGTAGTTTCTCAAGGAAAGATAATGTGCTCTGTTTTGGACATGTTGAGTTTGAGTGCTTAGCATAGTGCCTGGCACAAAGTCACTTAATGCTTATTGACTCACTAGTTGGCAGATGCCCATGGGACTTCCAGTTCAAAATATCCAATAAGCAGGACCGGAGCTCAGGAGAAAAAGTAGGCTGAATGTATAGATCTGGGAGATAGCAGCATGGAGATGATAACTAACCCATTGATGAGGTCACCAAGGGAAAAAGTGCAGAGAGAAAAGAGAAGTCAAAGGACAGAACCTTGGAATAAACCCACAATTAGGGTTCTCATATAGATGGTAACCTTTCAATGGTAAATTAGGAGTATAAGAAATGAACCAGAAGAGCTATGTCACTAGAACTCAGAGAAAAGAAAGTATCAAGAAGCAGATTTAAAAGTGTCACATATTGCTGGTTAGCTGTTGTCCTTCATTTTCTAAGAGGACCAAAATGACATCACCATGATAAAGTGAAATTTCAGTGTGTTCAACTGTGGTTGATCAGACCAATATGAGCTTGGAATGCTCTACCACAGATTGGGCATAGATAGTCCATGTGAATATTTGGAGTGGTTACTCCAAATCTGGCATCCTACACTTACTTTGTGCTGTCTCAATTCTGCTTTGCTCATAGAGTACAACACCCTTTCTGATGTGGGCATGCCATGCTGAGCGGTCCTGTGCCAGTGTCTCCCATGTTGCACAGTCAAATCCAAGTTCTTGAGAGAGACCTTGAGAGTATCCTTGTATCGCTTCTTCTGACCACCATGTGATCGCACGCCCTATGTGAGTTCTCCATAAAACAGTCTTTTTGGCAAGCATATATTTTGCATTTGAACAATATGGTCAGCCCATCAGAGTTGCGCTCTCTGAAGGATAGTTTGAATGCTTCGTAGTTCAGTCCAAGCAAGGACTTCAGTGTCTGGTACCTGATCCTGCCAAGTGATCCTCAGAATCTTCCTAAGAGTTCAAATGGAAGCAATTCAGTACATCACCCATACCATTTTACTATTATGCCTCAAAGTCCTGTGGTGACAGGTAAGTTATGAAGCAGCAGGTGCGGATATGCTGGGAGCTGTAGTCACAACCCTGTATGCAGGCGGCCCAGGCCATAGGGTCGCTTCTCACTGAAAGCAGCAGTGGAACTCCACAGCTCCCTGCGTGTCTGACCAATCTTTTAAAGATTGCACTGCTCACCTCCTGGTGTGAGCAAGTGGATAGGAAAGGTTCCCTAAACATTGCTTACTCACCCCTGGCCTGATTACCAAGGCAAGCAGGGAATCCCACTATGTGGCCAAAATACAATAATAATAATAATAATGTACAAAATGTAAAAAAAATTTGCAAAGATGATTCCACTCTCCATCAGCACATGGAATGTGCACACACTCATAGACAACACAAAATCCAATAGACCGGAAAGACATACTGCTCCTATTGCAAGAGAACTCAACAGGTATCACATCCAAACAGCAGTCCTGAGTGAAACAAGGTTGGCAAATGAAGGCCAGCTTACTGAAGTTGGAGCTGGATACACATTTTTCTAGAGTGGGTAAAGTGAAAGGGAGCACCATGAAGCTGGTGTGGGTTTTTCAGTCAAAGCTAGTCTAGTCAGCAAGCTGGTATACCTGCCAAAAGGAGTGAATGACAGGCTAATGACCATGTGATTGCCACTCACAGGAAAACACCATGCCACCATCATCAGTGCCTATATTCCCACCATGATGAACCCTGATGAGGTCAAAGAAAAATTTTATGAAAACCTAAAGATCCTTGTCATCAATGTGCCAAAAGAGGACAAGCTTATAATTCTGGGTGACTTTAATGCTAGAGTAGGCTCAGACTACCAGACTTGGCAGGGAGTCCTGGGGAAGAATGGAGTTAGAAACAGCAACAGTAATGGTCATATGCTGCTGAAGACTTGTGCATCACGTGACCTTATCATCAACACTATTTTTCGTTTACCTAAACACAATAAAACTTCATGGATGCACCCTCACAGCAAACATTGGCATCCTAATAGACTATGTGATTGCAAGGAGAAGAGACAGAAAAGATGTGAGAGTGACAAAGGCAACGTGTGGTTCAGAGTGCTGGACTGATCATAGACTTAGCCATTTCAAGCTAAAATTTGCATTCATCAAAAGTGCTGCCACAAGGCAAACTGACTACCAGAAGAATCAATGTCAACAAATTAGAGCACTTCTCTGAGTGTGAACAGTTTGTTGCTAACTTGCAGGGAAAGTTGAGCCAACACATAGTTGGCAACAGTGGAGCAGAGAAGGAGTGGGCAGCTTTCAGAGATTTGGTGTACAGCACTGCATTTGCTTGTCACATATTGTAGAGATGTCAAAAAGGGTGAGAACTGAAAAAAAGACATTACTGATTCAGAGAAAGAACTATGGAATCTGAATGCAGATCAAAGCATACTATGCTCACTTTTTTTGCTTTTTGTGTTTTGTTTTTTTCTTTCTTGTTTTCCCTTTTGTTCTGATTCTTCTTTCACAACATGATCAATGTGGAAATATGTTTAACATGAATGTACATGTGTAACTTACATCATATTACTTGCTGTCTTAGGGACAAAGGAGGGAAAAGAGGGAGGGAGAAAAATTGGGAACTCAAAATTTTACAAAAATGAATATTGAAAACTATATTTACATGTAATTAAGGAAAAAATAAAATACTATTAAAGGAGGAAAAGACCTCATTGATAACTTTGGAGAAAGAAGTTTCAACTGATTGATGAGATCAGAAGGTGAGAAGAGAGTGAGAAAACAGGGCAACAAGACAATAAACATAGATAGCCCTTTAAATTGAGAACAGAAGATACATAAGATGATAGCTGATGGAGTATTAAGGATCTAGTGACTGTCTTATAAATATGGGGAGAGACCTTGGATATTTTTGCAGACAGTAGAGAAGGAAACAATAGAAACACTAAGGAGAAATTGAAGATTGAAAAGAGGGGATATTAATGAGGACTATCTGCTGAAGAAGTTGGAGGGAGTGGAATCAAGTATTTGCCTTGATGAGAAGAGCCGTAACTTTCAGTCAGAACTTTTGTCTCTTTTAAAAATAATAATCTAACAAACAAAACTTTTTATTCTCTGAATTTTTTCCATTATCATTTTTTGTTTTATTTTTTCTTCCCCTCTTACTTGGCCAGAACAAGGCAAGGGGGAAGGAGGGTATGGGATGGAGGGATGCTTTAATTAAACTATAATACCAGTCAGATAATTTGGGCATGTTTCAATACTGGGGAAAAAAATCTCATTTTCTTAGAGGGACCAAGCACATCTATTAACACACACACACACACACACACACACACACATACTTTAGATTCCTGCAATTTACAAAGGCTTAAGTATTTCTACTTCATGCTTCATGACTTTTTAATATTAATATTCCATAGCCTCTTTTCAAATAACTTTTCAAAAAAACAAAAGTAAAACATGTGACTCTACCTGTAAGGATCAGATTTATCAAATGACCAATATGTTTAAACATTTTCTCTTTCTGTTTTTAATAAGAAATATCTTTCCATTTATTTCTATTGGATCATTTCTTTGTCTGTACTGCTCTTTTTTTCCTTGAAACAGCAGTAGAATTAATAAAATGCTTATAAAACTTTGTAAATGATGTCTTTCTAAAGTAAAATTAAATTTTATCTTTGCATATGGTTTCCACTATTTTATTCATTTATTTTTTTCAGATTTTCAGAAATTATAGCTTTTTGTCATAATATATATAACTTTGTATCCTTGCTGATAAAAAAAGTCTGAGGCCCACGTAAATCGTCAGCTTTTCTATATTACTAACAAAGCACAACAGCAAGAGATAGAAAGAGAAATTCCATTTAAAGTTAAGATAGACTTTGTCTATAAAATATTTGGAAGTCTACCTGCCAAAACAAACCCAGAGACTATATGAATACAATTACAAACACTTTTCACACAAATGAAGTCAGATCTAAATAATTGGAAAAACATCAATTGCTCATGGGTAGGCTGAGCTAAGATAATAAAAAAGTCAATTCTACCCAAATTTATTTATTCAGTGCCATACCAGTTAAACTACCAAAAATTTACTTTATAGAGGTAGGAAAAATAATATCAACATTCATCTGAAAGAACAAAATGTCCAGAATATCAAGGGAATTAATGAAAAGAAGTGCTAGGGAAGGTGGCCTAGCTGTACCATATCTTAAATTGTATTATAAAGCAGTAATCATCAAAAGCACTTGGTACTGGCTAAGAAATAGAGGGGTAGATCAGTGCAACTGGTTAAGTATACAAGACATAGTAGTCAATGACTATAGCAATTGACTGTTTAATAAATCCAAAGACCCCAGCTTCTGAGATAAGAATTCACTATTTGACACAAACTGCTGGGAAAACTGGAAAATAGTATGGCAGAAATTGGGCACAGACCAACATCTGACACCATATACTAAAATAAAGTCAAACAGGTACACAATTTAGATATAAAGATTGATACTATAAACAAATTAGGGGAGTAAGTAATAGTTTTTCCATCAGATTTATGGAAAATGGAGGCACTTATGACCAAACAATAGATAGAGAACATTATGAAATGCAAAATGGATAATTTTGATTACATTAAACTGAAAAGTTTTTACGCAAAGCAAATGCAACCAAGGTAAGATGGGAAGCAGAAAACTGGGAAAGAGTTTTTACAACTAGTGTCTCTGATAAAAACCTTATTTCTAAAATATATAGAGAACTGAGTCAAATTTGCAAGAAAAAAGTCATTCCCCAGTTGATAAATGGTCAAAGGATATGAACAGGCCATTTTCAGAGGAAGAAATTAAACTTATCTATAGTCATATAAAAAATGCTCTAAATCATTATTGATTAGAAAGATGAAAATCAAAGCAACCCTAAATAAGCACATCACACCTATCAGATTGGATAACTTGACAAAACAGGAAAATAATAAATGTTTGAGAAGATGTGGGAAAGTTGGAACACTAATTCATTGTGAGTGAAATTGTGAGCTGATCCAATCATTCTGGAGAGCAGTTTGGAACTATGCCCAAAGGGCTATAAAAATGTACATATCCTTTGACCCAGCAATACCATTTCTATGGCTGTATTCCAAAGAGATCATAAAAATGGGGGAAGAACCCACATGTACAAAAATATTTATAGCAGGTCTTTTTGTGGTGTCCAAAAGTGGAAACTGAGCAGATGCCCATCAGTTGAGGAATGGCTAAACAAGTTGTGGCATATGAATGTAATGGGGTACTGTTGTTCTATAAGAAATGATTAACAGGCAAATTTCAGAAAAACCTGAAAAGACTTATATGAACTGATGCTGAGTGAAGTGAGCAGAATCAGGAGAACATTATACACAGTAACAGCCACAGTGTGCAATGACCAACTTTGATAGACTTAGCCTTTCTCAGCAATGCAAGGACCTAAAACAATTCCAAAGGACTCATGATGGAAAATGTCATCCATATCCAGAGAAAGAATTATGGAGTCTGAATGCAGAGCAAAGCAGACTATTTTCTTTTGTTGTTGTTTTTTTTTCCTTCTCCTACTTTCTCCCATTCATTCTAATTCTTCTTTACAACATAACTAATATGAAAATATGTTTCATAGGAATATATGTGTAAAGCCTATATTAGATTGCATGCTGTCTTGGGGAGGGGGTAGGTGAGAGAGGGGAGAAAATTTAAAATTTATGGAACTGAATGTTGAAAACTCAAAATAAATAAACTAAAAAAAGTTTTTTGAAGTCTGAAGTTCTGAAGTCTCCAAAGAACAAATTTTAGAACTAATAAGAAGTATCCCACCAGCCCATCCCTTGGTGAACTTTCAAATAGTGAAGTCAATAAATGCTACAATTGCAACACAGGAGGCACAGAAAAAGTATTCCTCCTCTGATTCCATTGGTGATGTCATCATCAGTGAAGTTCCTTCCACAGGTGAAAATCTAAAAAGTAATGAACAACATAGTTCTTGTCAGAATCAATTTCACAACAAAAGAGAGGAAGAGCTACAATGTCTGAAAGGTAAAGATGGTTCTTCTTGACAATGGATTGCTACTTTTCAGTCAGTGTAATGATTGAACAACTAAATATTATTTCACTTTCATCTGGCCCACATGCATGTTCTATAACTGCAGTTCTTGGAAATATTCAGAAATTTAGAAAGGCTGAAGTCTAATAAGTCCATTACATTAGGTGAATTAAAAAATTAATTGATTTCATTGTTGTTTGTGCTATTATTGATGGAAGAAAGAAAAAAAGTATGTGGAACAGATTCAGAGGGTGTCTTTTGTTCAATAAAACTATGCCATATAACTGGCTCCTGGATATAATGAGGTACCTTCACTTTTAATTGAAAACTGAAAGGAAGCAAGTTTTTGAGGACAAATTTTGTCTAACATCCTCACTCTGGAATCTATTTGTTGAAAATTATCAGAAGTCATTTATTCCTCAAAGCAACAATCCCAGCATGCCTGCAAATACAGTGTTGAAGCTCATGAAGCCACTATTCAATAAATAACTTGCAGCTATTATTTTATATCCTTTGATCTTTCCTTGAGACTTGCAAAGCAAAGGTATATCGGTTCAACAGTATTTCATCCACTTCACTATTCTTCCTTTTAGAACACATCCTTGTAACAATAGCAAGGAGCAGGCAAATTCTTCTTAGTGAACTGTACTATTACAATTACTAGGTAACCCTAATCTACAGGGATAGGGATGCAAGTATAGCCCAGGACTCAAGTCCATTTACCTGATCTTGAGTTCATCACCACTCTGTCAGGAGATAAGTAGTATGCTTCATCATCACTTCTCTGGAATTGTGTTTGATCACTGTAGCAATCAAAGTTCTTCAGGCTTTCAAAGTTGTTCATCTTTACAGAGCTGTTGTTGTTGTTGTATAAATTATTCCCCCAATTCCAGCAGATGGAATTTTAAGTCATTTGAGAACTAGGGAACACAGTAGTATTCTTGCCATGTCGGCAACTAAAGCATAGAAGTTTGTTTTATTTCAAGCATAATGAAAGACTTTGTAGAAGTGATATAATAGCTGGTAGTACCAGAGAAATATAAAAACACCCAACTTGGGGGTGAAGGAGGTCAAGCCTCTTCAGACCTGATGGGTTCCTCCTAGGGATATAATGGAGCTAACGCAGACCAACTCAAAGAAAATCCCATGGCTTCATTTTCAGTGCAAACATTTATACCTTAGAAAAAAGCAAATG
This sequence comes from Bettongia penicillata ogilbyi, assembly GCA_023548195.1. Taxonomy (NCBI): domain Eukaryota; kingdom Metazoa; phylum Chordata; class Mammalia; order Diprotodontia; family Potoroidae; genus Bettongia; species Bettongia penicillata. The sequence continues at coordinate 4,639,230 of JAJHZJ010000197.1, forward strand.
CTACACATCAGGTCTCAGTTGATTTTGTTGATTGTCTAGTCTTAATAAAATGAAGGAGAAATGCTAATAATGCAAATAAAACTTAGAAGTATGCTAAAAGTACATTTTTCACGAAGAGGTGGTTGTTAAACATTTACCAGGACATCTGTGGTTCCTTTTCCTTTCCCCAACAAAAGATTGTTTTGGTCATTGCCTGAGCACATCTCCATGAGAAACCAAAAGGGAGATAAGGGGAGCCAATGCTCATCAGAACCAGAACTATAAACTGGTGTTCTCACCACACATCTGTCAAACTGATGTATGTTTGACAACTACATCCTTACAAGTCTATTTTAATATCTCCTTATATTGGGTCAGCCATTTATGCCACTCTGACGCTTGGATTGGACTTCCTTTTTATGGGTTAGAGACATCTCTACTTTAGATTATCCACTCTCCATCTTACTAACCCTTTGGTAAGATTGTCCATTCCCAGTGAATACCTCTAACACTTAGAGGAACCTCTAAGACCCTCTATTCCTAATCCCAGAAATACATCTAAGGCTCCTTATTCCTTATCCCAGAGGCACTACTATAACTTTCCATTCCTAATCTTTGGAACATGTCTATGTCTTTCCATTTCTAATCCATTAGGTGGTTATTTCCTTTTCCCTTATTCTCACACTAACTCAAGTATTGTTTACTTCGCTTATATGTAAGGTCAATAACATTGTGTGCAAAAACTTCACTCTCATGTAGACTCAAGTGTACACTCCACAAACCCTACCTGATTTCCTCACTATACAACCTATGTTTATATCTAGTAATTTTTCAAATAAAGGAGCAAACAGATTCATAGACTCACTACCATTATATGTTGTAGGACAACAGGGTTTTGCTTTTTGTAAATATGATGGATTCCTTAGAGCAGGGAACCTGTAGCCTCAACGCTATGTATGGCCTTCTAGGCCCTTGGGTGCAGTCTTTTGACTAACTCCAAGTTTTACAGAATAAATCCTCTTATTAAGGTGATATGTTCTGTGAAGTTTGGATTTGACCAAAGGCCTATACTTGAGGACCTAGAGGGTCACAACCTTGAGGCTGTGGATTCTCAAGAAACCCAAGAAGTTTGTGGGTTGCCCAGAGGAGTTAGAGTGATCATTCTCCCAGTGCTTCTCTTATAGGTCATTAGTCCCAGTTCAGGTGCCTACCCTATATAGCAAGATCAAGGGAAAGCAAAGGGCCCCTGTTGGTGATTATAGGGTTTTACCTATACCCTTTGTTTTCAGAACATGTCTGATCCTCACTCTTAAGTATTCATAAGCACAGTGGGGTAATTGAAGTTGGCTTAAGTCTCACATGTGGTGAGCCAATTATATGGATATGCAAGACTCATCAAGACACAGAAACATCACACACATGCGCACACACACACACACATGCGCACACACACACATACACACATGTTCCATAGCAGGTTTGTCAGACTCAGTTAAAACAATTAGGAGCTAGCCTGATGGGTAGTTCTTCTACAAAAATTCCTCTCAGAAATTTCAAAAGGCTTTTAGCCATCACCAAAGGCTCACAGAGAGTGGACCTGAGATGTGACCTCATATTGGGCAGTGTCATTGTATTCATGGAACCAAAATTGAGAAAGAAACAAGTTTCACTTTGAGTTTGTGCTAAATTCTGTCAGAAACACTTGGTTGATGATATAGGCCATTGCAGGGAATTCTATTGGTTTTCATAATTTCTCTGGTAGACAAGGAACTTTCATTAAAGGAATTTCCAACTTACGCTTCTTGTCATTGAAATAAAAGATGGAGAAATGAGAACTTGATCTCTCAGTTGTGTTTCTGCAGTATTTAACAAAAAGAGGAAAGAGTAATATGTACCTACCCTTGGAAAGACCTGATGGGTCAGTTCAGACCTCTCAGGAAGCTTAAGAATACTTCCTTAATCCTTTTACTCTTACAACATTAAGCATGAAGTCTTGCAACACAAAGGTCTTAGTGACTATATAGTCTTCCACATTCTTGTGGTAATAGGAAACATAGATCATATTAAGAGAGACAAGGATAATAAAACTATATCAATCACAAATAAATGGACAGTGAATATCAAAAGAATCATCATTAAGGAAAAGTTAACTGAAATGGAAAAGACCTAGATATTAAGACTACATTTGAGTGATATTAGGTTATTCTATCCCTACTAGATAAATCCAATGGAAAAATAAGAAAGAAATTATAGATTTGAACAAAATGTTGGAAAACAGTGTACAAATTGCTAGATTTGTAAAAAGACTACCTGGGCTCAAGTCACTACTTACTGCTTAGGACAATTGTAACATTGGGCATATAACTTAACCTTTTGGGGACCCAGTTTCCTCCTTTGTACGATGAAGGGGTTGGACTGGGTGACTACCAAGATTCTTTCTAGTTCTAAATCTATTATTGTAATACTGTAATCTTCTGACCTATGGAGATTTCTGACTGAAGAAAAAGCCACTCTTCACAGTTCAGGGTACAAGTCAGTAAACAGCCTTTATTTCATCCATAGTTACAAGCCAAGGCAAGAAGGAGCATCAGTTAGCACATAAAAAGAGAAGCATCTATGGTATAAATGGGATTCTGAATACGATTCGATTTCCCAGATATTTACCATAAAAAGTAAACATATAATATTCTAGAAGGCTGAATAAGTCATATTGATATGATAAAAGTGATTTGCCCAACACAAGCAAGGGGTATATACAAATACACAAATACATATACGTGTGTGCATGTATATGTGTATTCCTCACTTCCATCCAAGACTGAGACAGCTTTCCTCAGTGATAGCCCTGAGACACTGCATATGCGGAGGCATGCATGACTTCTTATCAGCGGAGAGATCTCAGACATCAATCAACACTGCATACCTGCAGAGAGATTAGACACACAAAAGGAGGTATTTGAAAAAGTGGTTAAAAGAAACAAGCATGGACTTTTTGAATGACAGACTGATGATCTCCCTGTAGCCCCTGACATATGGAGAAGCCATCTCCCACCTTGTCCTTGACTTCTGATACCAGCGACCCCAGAGATTGTTAAGAGCAAACTTACTCTTGTGAGACCAGTCTGTCTCCTTGGAAGCTGGAACATCTCTCTCCTAGCTGAAGAGTTCATTCATTCCTGTGAATCAATCATTTATTCTAATCTATATAGCTCCCCCAATTTCTGTGTTCTCAATTTGATTTAAAAATTTACATGATGGTCTTATATAATTAGTATTTGGGTGTGAGGGAAGGAAGATAAGCTGGCAATAGTAAAAACTAAGTATTACTCTCCCCCTTGGGAGTATCAGAAAAAGTATCTTTTATTCTTCTTTTTCTTTAAATTAATTTATTTTTTAGTTGTTGACATTCACTTCTATAAGCTTTTGAGTGCATGCAATCTGATAAAGGCTCTACATATATATATTCTTATTAAACATATTTTCATATTAGTCATGTTGTAAAGAATTGGAATGAATGGGAGAAACCATGAGAAAGAAAGAAAAAAAGAGACATAGAGCAAATAGCATGCTTCAGTCTGCATTCAGACTCCATAGCTCTTTTTCTGAATGTGGATAGCATTTTCCATCATGAGTTTTATTATTTTAGATCCTTGCATTGCAGAGAAGAGCTAAGTCTATCAAAGTTAGTCATAGCACAATGTGGCTGTCACCGTATACAATGTTCTCTTGGTTCTGCTCGTTTCATGAAAGTATCTTTTATTCTGAATTCCTTACTGTATCCCTTTTTGTTGTTGCTGTGTCCCTAGAGTGTAAATATGTGGTAAATAGATACAACTCTAACCCTAGACGCCTCTTGGAGATAGGAGAGTGATACGAATTACCAAAACACAATGGTCCTGTATCCTGCCCCAGAAGGCCAGTGGTACAGGCACAACAGTACCCCACAAAGGGCAGAAATCATAGTCTCACTTGGAGATGGGATGAGTTAGGTCCTAAGAAGAGTATACTTAGCTTGTATAGGCAGTAGTCACCACCAGACCACAAGACTGAACCCAATAAAAGTTGCAGCCAGTAAGCAGAAAGCCCCTACCTTACTGTGTCCCAAATCCAACCATTCATTCGCAGCCAGCCCAAGGTGAGGTTCTTATTGGATCACAGAAGCAATGATCCCTTTCCCTGAGGTTACTTGTATCCTCAAATGTTTTTGAATTGTGTGTCATCACAGACAGCTCTCTTAGGTAATAGTCAATAGAAATTCTAAGTAACTTGAGACAGCTCTATTTCACATTTCACCTTTGTTTGTTTGGGTTTTTTCTGCTCTCACATAGTTAAATTTTCATTTTTCCCATTTCCTTCAATGCTTATCTCAGTGTAAGTTGGCAAACCCACAACACATAATCATGCCAGATTCACAAGCGGGGCATTGACCTTGGAGAAATTTGCTGTGCTTTTGGGGAGGGGACAGAGATTTTCTGCAACTGCTAGGCTGACATTGGCCAGGGATCTAAGATACGGTGGATTTTATCTGTCTTGTATTAGTTTCTTAATATAAAAACCGGAGCAGAGAAGAACTAAAACATAAGGGTTAGATACGCCTGCCAATTTTCATGAAAATGGAGATTTATTTCAAAGTGACATTAATTGTGTCAAGAAAAGGATACTATATCTACCCCCAGGATGTTATTAGAGATATGAGTATTCTTTGGATTCCCGTGGTCTTTTGATAAAAATGATGGTACATGAGGCCACAAAGAATTCATAAAGAAAGGCAAAAATTATAAATGCATCATATATAGACCATAATGCAACAAAAAATATTGATAAGGAAACATGAACAAAAGGTCTAAATCTAAAATGAGACTTTAAAATGACTTTGTAAATAATGAGTGGGTCAGAGAAATGTAGATTATGGCCTGTACATGTAGAAGGGGGTTATCTTAGGTAAACTCTTATCAAAAGGAATCAAGTTTAAGAAAATAACCATAGCAACAAGAAAAAAATCAGCATAAAGGGAATAGGAAAATTTGCATTTAAAGCTTTGTCTGAAAGGAGAAGGTAGAGTAACGAGACAGTAGCAGACTCCACTCCCACATAGATTCAAAGACGATGGTTTTCTACTCTGTCTGCAAAAGACTCTGGGAGCTTCAAAGGTCTCTTAACTTCTACACCTATTTGAGCCATTTCGCTTGTGGTCCACCTGTCCACCAGTCTCTTTCTCCTTTTCCTTCAGAGGCCTAGTGATTTCGAGAGGAGAATAAGCAGCTATCTCTGCTGCCACTGTGGTTCTCAGCTCTGCTTCTCCATCATCTCCAAATATTCTCTATACCTCAGATATTCTCTATACTTCCCCGTAAGTTCAAAAACTTCACAGGCTTGTTAAAATCTCACATAGTCCAGGATTGTTCTTTGGCTAAGATGAGCAAAAACCTCTAAATCCCAGGATTGTCAGTATGGGGTAGGGACCATCCTCTTTCCCACAAGGAAAGCAAAATTTGTCTCAAAATCTGTTACATTAAGATAAAATACTAAATTTCTGTGGGTCTTATAAAGATCTGGGGACATGGGGGCTCCTACACATTTCCCTTCAGTCTTGGTCCAGATGTTCCTGGTGTACCCTGGTGATCATCAATCAAGTATATTCTCTTGTTTTTTCAGTCAATGTGGAGTCTATGTAATTACATCAGGGTTTCCTAGTGTGCTGCTATAGAATCAGACCTTTATAGCCCTAAAGCAAAAGGCCCAAATCTTAGCTTGACATTTAACTGACTGACTAGAGTCTGTATTAAAAAAACTGGCTTATATTTTCACACCTCCCCTTATAGATTATGGTATTTAAGAGACCTGAAATATCAATCTTGTTCATTTGGGCCAGTTCAAAAGGGGCATCTCATATGAGATGGATGATTTTTCTTGTACCATCCCTGAAGTTTATTTGTAATTTAATGCAATCAAGTTAAACCTTAATCGGAGGCCTGTTGTTTTTGTCAGGGTTTTTTCCTTTCAGTCCTCTAGAGAAAATCTACCTTCTATTCTTCCTCCCCAAATGTTCTTAAGTTTACTTTGCATTCTCCTAGATTTTGGTTTGTCCCTATGATGCTGCTGCTAAATTGGTCTTCCATACAAACAGAGTGATGGAATTGAATTTCACAAGGAACAGTTTCCATGGAAACTGGAGGGAGATGATTTGGATATGTGTTGTCAAAGGTAACAGGTGCAAGGAATTTAGGGGAGTGATTCCTGTAAGTAGTTTACAGTTTTATGAACAGGTGACAAGTTGATATTTAAATTGTCTTTTTCCCTACTAAAAAGGAATAAGAGTTCTTATCCTCACTCTTCAAAAAACAACAAACTAATGAGGAGAATGAAGAATAATGGTCTTACAACCATCCAGAAGCTGGTAGTTTTTTACAATAGTTCATCAGAAGCCTCAGGATCTGGAGATTTTTCAGTCTTCCTCACAAGGTCCAATCTGCAGTCTACAATGTCGACTCCTTTTCTGGTTGGGTTCTGGCCAGTCTCACTGATTTAGTTGGTATCCTTAAGGTTGCGATATGCGATAGAACTAAGACTTGGCTCCCTAAGTAATGGCAGAACTGACCCTCCTCCAACACACACATACATGTATTCACACACACACACACACATACACACACTTAATTTCCAGTTCTTAGCCACCAGAAAAAGAGTTGTTGTAAACATTTTTGCACATCTGAGTCCTGCTCCTTATTTTTGTCTTTGTGGAAGAGTCAGAGTTTATACGGAGTTTAGTGACTGGAGAAATCATTCCAAAATGCTTTCCAGAATGAACGGACCAGTTCATAGGTCTACCAACAGTGCATTACTTATGCTTTTTTTCCTGCAGTTCTCCATCTGTCATTTTGTTTCTTTTTTGTGTGCGATCTTTGGCAATCTGATGGTGAGGCAGAACTTCTGAACTGTTTTTTAATTTGCATTTATCTAGTTGTAAGTGATTTGGAACATTTTTTTCTTAAAGTTATTGATAGTTTGAACTTCCTCATTTGAAAACTGACTCTTCTGAAAATTTATCAATTGTTGAATGGTTCTCATTCTTATAAATTCAAATCAGATCTAGATAGATAGACAGACAGATAGATAGATAGATAGATAGGTAGGTAGATAGATCGATCGATCGATCTTGGATTTAAGACCTTTATCACAAAAACTTGCTGCAAAGATTTTTCTCCCCCAGGGAACTATCTCCATTCTAATTTTAGTTGTATTACTTTTTTTGTGTGTCAAAGCTTCACACCTCCTCAGTCATCACTGACCCCAATTCTTTGGACTCCTCTCTCTTGATTTGAGACAGTAGAGGGTAGAAATAAGGAGCTTCTCCAAGATGCTCTATTTAAAGAAGAGACTCAGGACAGGGGCTTCACCAATTCCCAAGAGCTGCAAGACTTCATCATACCTCTTGCCCCTGGTACCTTCCTTCCCTTACCCCTCCCCAGATGTTCAGATTCCTTTTATGTGCTCTCTCCCCTGTTACTCCTTCAGAATAGGAACTGTCTTTTGTCTTTTTTTTTTATCCCTAGCACTTAGCACAGTGCCTGACACGTCGCAAGTGTTTAATAAATGCTTGCTGACTGACAATTTTATGTAAAAAAAATTGTCCATTTTAGATCTTATGATCCTCTCTACTCTTGGCTTGGTGATGAATTCTATCTATAGAGAAGTAAAAAATAATTTTACTTCTTCCTTGACAAAATAATTTCTTCCTTACTCCTTTAAATTGTTTATGAAGTGACCTTTTGTATCTAAAACATATCTTTTTTTAACTTATCTTGGTATATATTGTGTGATGTGGGAAAAGTTCACTTTTACTTCTGCTGGAAAGGAATCCAGCATGCCTTCACTATTCTTCCCCAGGACTAAATGAAATTTTCCCTTGTATTGCCATAATTTTTGATAGGCAGGGACCCTAATGCTTAAGTGCAGTAATGGTCTTACTACAGAGATGACTTACTGCTGACAAGACCAGATGAGGTCCTAGTGGCAAACTATCATCCCTTTGAGGGAAAGGATCAATCCTAAGAATCCTTAGGATTAACCCAATCCTTAGAATTGATCCTAAGAAAATCTGAGGTCTAGTCATCTCAATAAAGTTTTCAGGAATACTTTGGATAGGGAAAACTCAGATGAGAGATGATATAAATCTAGAGTTGGAAAGGATTCTAGAGGTCAATTAGTGTTATCCTTTTATTTTAGAGATGAGGAAACTGAAGGAAAGGGAAGTGAAGTGACTTACCCAAAGTCAGATCATGTATCCCTGGACAAGCTAGTGATGCCCTCGAAGCAAGCCCCAGCAGAGTTGCAAAAAAGTCAGTAGCCACAGATAGCACTGTTCATAGCATTCACAAAGAGACTGTAACTAACAGAGACTGAGGCTTTCTCAGACCTAGGCCCAATGCCCTCCCTTTGTTGCTACTCAAATGGGATCCTGCTTACAAGAACCTGGCTCCTGAAGATACCTTTCTTGCCTGGTTTACTGATAACTCCACCCTTCGCAAGGGAAACATGTACATGTGAAACTCATCACATCAGCCCTCAATCTGGTACAGGGAGATATTCTGAGAAATGGAAGTACCCCAGTGGACTAATCTGTGAGTTGCATGTCTAGATTATAAAACAGTTTGGGGATTAGAGGTGATATAATATTCCTCTGCTGTACTCCTGACTTGTGGCTATTGTTCAGGCCAAGTGAGATAAGACTTAGAGGCAATAGGACTGGACATTTAAAGATTCTCTCCTTTGGAATCAGAGCAATGGCAGAGTTATTCCAGTACCACTCTCCTCATGCGGTATTACATGCGGTCTGCAGTATTACACAAAAAACAGAAACATTGATCAACAAATCTGTAGTGGCTCACAAAGCTCTATATCACCACTAGGGCAAAATACAATCTCCTTTATTTGCCATGTAAAACCCTTTAAGATCTGGTTTCAATCTACAATTTCAGGATTTTTTAAACATCATTCCTTCTTACGCATTTTGTTCATGCCAAACTGTTCCTCAAACTTAACGTTTCATCTCTCATCTCCATGCCTTTGCACAAAATGTTTCTTAATGCCTATTCACTTAGAATTCCTAGCTTTCTTCAAAGTTTAGGTCATGGGCCACAACCTATAGGAATCCTGATCATTTCCCATTAGACAGTAGTTCTTGCTCTTTGCTCAAATTATCATGTACGTAATATGCTTATATATTGTATCCTCTTTGTAGAATGTAAGCTTCTTCAGGGAAAGGCCCATTTTTAATTTGATCTTTGTATTCACACACACACACACACACACACACACACCAATAGCCACTTAGTGCCTTGTTTAATATATGCTGGATTGGATTAGATGAGTGGTTCAGATTAGATAAGCAAGAATTTGAAAAGACAATGTGTAGACCAATCTTGTCTTCGTTTAACTCAACTTCAGAAATCATTATTCAACAAGAACTGCTGGAGAAATATCAATAGTCTGTCCAAAAAAATTGTGTTAGACTGATACCTTACCCCATAACACACAAATGTTCACATAGATATGTGTTCTTATTGCTGTGGGTATTCCCACCAGTAACACAGCTCATATACCATCCTTGCATGCCCATCTTGTGACTTTTCAAGGTAGACCATAAGTAAGCCACAGAATGGCAAGATTTACCCAGTATTCTGGGGCCTTTTTCACTTTCTTTTTGCATCACAAGGACTTTCTGTTGCCTACTCTTTACTGCATGCATATATATATGCAAAGAGAGAGAGAGAGATGGATTGATTGATTGATTGATTCTTGACCCCAGATCTTCATAATTCCTTCATTATCATTCTGGAGAACAATTTGAAACTATGCCCAAAGAGCTATAAAACTTTGCATACTCTTTGACCCAGTAATACCACTACTAAGTCTATACCCCAAAGATTTTTTTTAAAGGGGAAAGGACCTATTTGTACAAAACTATTTACAGCAGCTCTTTTTGTGGTAGCAAAGAATTGCAAATTGAGGGGGTGCCTATCAGTTGGGGAATGGCTGAACAAGTTGTGGTATATGATTGCAATGGAATACTATGGTGCTATAAGAAATGATTAACAAGATAATTTCAGAAAAACCTGAAAAGACTTATATGAACTGATGTGGAATGAAGTGAGCAGAACCAGGAGAACACAGTAACAGCAATATTGTACAATGAACAGCTATGAATGAATTAGCTATTCTCAACAATACAATGATCCAAGACAATCTCAGAGGACTCATGATGAAAAACATTGTCTGTCCTCATTTCTAAAATATATAGAGAACTGAGCAAATGTACAAGAATGTAAATCTTTCCCCAGTTGATAAATGGTTAAAGGATATGAACAGGCAGTTTTCAAAAGAAGAAATTAAAGCTATCTATAGTCACATGAAAAAATGCTCTAAATCACTTGATTAGAGAGATGCAAATCAAAACAGCTCTGAGGTACCACATCACACCTATCAGAGTGGCTAACATGACAAAACACGAAGGTGATACTTATTGGAGAAGATGTGGGAGAGTTACAACACTAATTCATTGTTAGTAGAGCTGTGAGCTGATCCATCTCCATTCTGGAGAGCATATTTAGAACTATACCCAAAGGACTATAGAAATGTGCATAACCTTTGACACAGCAATTTCTCTTCTAGGGCTGTATCCCAAAGAGATCATAAAAATGGGAGAAGGTCCCATGTGTACAAAAATATTTATAGCAGCTCTTTTTATGGTGGCCAGGAAGTGAAAATTGAGGAGATGCCCATCAATTGGGGAATGGCTGAACAAGTTGTGGTATATGAATGTAATGGAGTACTAGTATGCTACAAGATATAATGAACAGGTGGACTTCAGAAAAAACTGAAAAGACTTATATGAACAGATGCTGAGTGAAATGAGCAGCACCAGGAGAACATTATACATAGTAATAGCCACAATATACAAGGACTGCTCCTGCTAGACTTAGCCCTTCACAGCAATGCAAGGACCTAAAACATTCCCAAAGGGCTCTTGATGCAAAATGCCATACACATCCAGAGAAAGAACTATGAAATTGGAGCGCAGAATGAAGCAGACTATTTTCTCTTATGTTATGTTTTGGTTTGGCTTGGTTTCTCCCATTCATTTTAATTCTTCTACATAACATGACTAATGTGAAAATGTGTTTAATAAGAAAGGATTTGTAGAACCTATAAGATTGCATGCCATCTCAGGAAGAGAGGTGGGAGAGAAGGGGAGAAAATTTAAAAGTTGTGGAAGTGATTGTTGAAAACAAAACAAATAAATTAATTTAAAAAAAAAGAAAAATGCTGTCTGCTTCCAGAAAAAGAACTGATAGAGTCTGAATGCAGACTAAAGCCTACTATTTTTCAGTTTCTTTATTTTTATTTTTTGTTTCAATTTTTTCCAAAAATGACTAATATGGAAATGTTTTATACACTTGCACATGTATAACTTATATCAGATGGCTTACCCTCTCAAGGACTGGGGAGGGAATAAAGGGAAGAAGATAATTTAGAACTCAGATATTTTTAAGAGTGTTAAAACTGTTTTTACATAATTAGTAAATTGGTAAAAAAAAATGGTAAAAAAAATTTGGTAATTGGTAAAAAGATTGGTAAAATATTAAAATATTATTTTAAAAAGTAATTCCTTGATTGCAATGTGTTGTAATCTACTCACGCCACCTACATCCCTCTCCAGTAGCCCCTTGGTAATCTTCATTTACAACTCTTGGAAGATGGGCTTTCATTTCTGGGAGAAGTTTGGAGTCTTTAAAAGAACACTGTAACATCACAAAGGTTATCCAGCCCACTTTTCTGCTCCTCTTGGGCCCAATTCATCATTTCACTTCTGTTGCCTATCCAAAATTGTGTATATGTGGTGTGTGTATGTATGTGTGTGTGTGTTCTACAAGTTGTCCATCTAATTGCATATGATAGTATGCAATAATAATAATTAATTAATTAATAATAAGCATTCTTTATCTACTTGCTATTTTCTGGGTGGATAGTTAGGTTAAACACTTGTGAATCATATCTATGGAATTATATCTATTGATCTCTTCAAAGAGATCCTATGGTATTCTAGAAATGGAGTTGATCAGCACAATGTCATTCACAAATAGGAGCACCTGGAAGAAATTATATGAGAAATCCTTCTACTTGGACCAATATTGAATCTCTGCCATTATAGTGACAAACATATTTGACAAGCACGCATATCCTGGTTTTATCCTTCATTTGGTATTAATTATGACAGGATCATCAAAAATGGTTATCTTTTATATCTATTAAGCAACCTTTAATAATCTGGATTATGGATGAGGGACAAATTGTAAATACCTTTAGGGTAGCATTTTGTTCTAACAAATCAAAGGTTTATTCATAGTCAACCAACTTGCATAGTGGTGAGAAGATTGAGATTGATGCTGTATCATTTTCTTACTGATCCTGTTTACAACTAATTGATCTTGTAACTGTTGAAGTCATGGTTCTTTGTTCAGCTGATCTGCAATGGGTTAAGTTTAAAAATCTAGCTCTCTTGCCTCAAGGAATTTAACTAATCTTGGAAAAGGTGGCTGAACAGAAAGGGAGTTTGGACCTAATATCTTCAGCTCTTTCAAAAGATGTCAGTTTTGCTATCCACAAGTCTGGGCCACTATCTCATACCTGGACTCAAAGAAAGAATACTTCTTAGTCTCATGAGAGAAGAAATGGAGGATGGGGGTAGGGAGTCATTGCTAGCCTCCATTACCAAACTTTCAACCAGTCATGTTGCCCTTAATTCTATGATGCTATCTACCCTGTTCTGTTCTTTGTTCCATACTCCCCACAACTCTAAATAAAAAGAATTGTCCTCTTGCATGAGGTCTTTGGAATTAATGGAGGCAAGTCACAGACCCATTTATTGACAGGTAGCATACCTCTGCTAATAAATAGTATATTGCTCAGAGATCTGCCTAAATTTACTCTTCTGTTAAAATCTCAATTGTGACAGTGGTATCTCCTATCTTCTATATATTTCATGCAATTGTATTATAGGAAAGATTTAAATATCACTCATGATAGGTTGCCAATTCCCTTCTAATACCCTCACCAAGGATAGTTTTGATTTATGTTTAGATGATTCTCAAAAAAAAGTTATAGGTGAGATAATATATAGGAAATAAACATATTCCTTTGGTAACCTCTTTTTAGTAGTTTCAACCATTTTTCCGTATTTTTGGTTTCTTACCCTCTTTCAGAAACCTTAAGAACTGATCTTTACAAAACCCTCACAATTACATCACCCAAAGCAGACTTCCTTTAAATAAAGTTGGCCTAATTCAGCTGCTTTTTCCATCTTTGTCTTCAACAGCATTTCTACCTTTTCTGTAAGCACCTTGGGGACTGTGATGCTAGACTGCTAGTGTGATGACTTCACTGTCCTTAATGATGAACAGTTTGTTGTAAAAATGTCTGCATATCTTTTCTGCATTTGGTCTATTTGTTGTGCACTAATCCTTTTAATCCTTAAATTTCCTTGAGATGACATTGCTTTCTTGAGTCTCTCATCAAATGTTTCTCTAAACTGGTGTAACAACTGGCCCATGTAACATGGGACTGGGTGGCCTCTTAAGATTGACAGCCTGTTGGTCATGGTGGCACATGTCTGTAATCTCTGCTATCATAAAGTCTGAGACTAATAAACTGCTTGAGTTTGGGAGTTCTGAGCTGTAGTAGAGCTAAAGTCAATTGGAGAGTCATACTAAAATCTGGCATCAATATAGTAAGGCCCCAAGATCTGAGGAGTAGGGAGAGGGCCACCAGGCTACCTAAGGGAAGGAGAATTGGCCCACATCAGAAACTGAGTCAAAATTTCCAGTGCCAATCAGCAATAGAATGAGCATACTTCTAGTCTAAAATAGATGGATAAGTAATTAAATAAATAAATGTTTGAAAACCTGCAGCCCAGGACTATTCAAATTGAAATCATAACTAAAGCACCCACTTTCAGAAAAAAAAAAAAGGAGAAAGTCTGAAGCTGAATCCACTGTAACTTCAGAATATCACTAAAATTTCAAAACTTTAGAAGAATTCAAAAAATAAAAATTCTTGCAAGAGAAGTGACCTGGATAAAGTGCAGAAATTTTTCCTGTAGGCAAGCTCCAACATGCAGCATTAAAATGCCATATAACAAAGGACCAGACAATATGTGTATAACAGGGATTTATAGATAAGTAAGGAAGGACATATTCCATGTCTTGGACACTGGAGTTCTACCTTTCTGGGGATTAGGACAGCCGTGGCTCAATGAACATCCTCTTGCTGTCAGGAGTGGGAAGATGATCAGGGGCTTGTACATTATAACTATTAGACATCAGATATTTGAAATCTATGGGTGTAATTATTTTTCCTAAGGGAAGGAGGTTCAGAATAAAGACTATTTTCCTGGTCACTCAGTTGGGTGGTTGGGGGAGGGGGTGGGGAAAGTAGTTCTATCCAGACCTGAAGGGCTAACAACTTAATCTGTGGCACTTTAGCTTCCCTTCTACCAAATACTTATTACAGAAAAATTAATCACAGAAAGCAAGCAAACATTTATCAAAGCAGCGAAACAGTAATTAAGGTCAAGGAATACAGATTAGTTTGGGCCATTAGAATACAATAGAGTAAGGAGACTCTGTGACCAAGGAGTGAGATGAAACTCCAATTCAACTGGATCTCACCCTATGCACACAATCTTAATGGTTTCTGGAAATCAGTGGACACCATTAGGATACCAACTTTCTCCCACATATGGGTGGCTCTAACAATCTCCTATTCACCATTCAAAGTCCACACATTGACTTTCCTATCCCCTTCTTTTCCTTTTTCTCTCTCCAAAAAAGTCTCTCAGTCAATCAGGAGTCATACTTCTCAATATGTATACAATTTCAAGGGACATCCTTTGGGGATCATCAAACTTGCCTGTGGGTGGAGATATAATTGTTTTTACTAGCGTAGAGCATCTCTGTTTTAGAAGATAATACAACTAAAATCTTCCACCATCTTCTATAAGATTTAACAAGTAAGTTTATATTCTATGGAAACAGTTCTCTAGGCATGCCCTTTGCTTGGTGTACTTCTAGTGACTGAAATGCTACAATAAATAATGAATGGATAGATTAGACATTGCTCCTAAGGAACTATGGAAAATGTTCCCACCAGAAACTTAGTAACTTCTAGATGGAACAATAGAAAACACCTGCCAAATATACTGTAATCAAATTTTTGCCAATATGTGCCATGTTCCAAAGAATATTCTGTCCTGCCTCTCATTTGTCTTTCAACTTTATTAATACACTCATTTATTCTTTATTTTCTCAACTCAAATGTAAGACTCTTCATTGAGTGAACTTTTCTCAACTGGTAACAAAATTGGCAAATCAGTATGTCCAGTGATCTGGTTCTTTATTTGAAGCCACAACTTGTAAACAGTGTCTTAGCCAAAGGAGAAAAATGCAGAAGACAGAATCTAGACTTTTTGGAGCTATGTCCTGTATCGTGAATGCCTCTGCCCCTTGTGAGACCAGCTCCACTATCTTCCTTCACCTACACTGGGATTCCCACCCTAACCAAGAACTTCTTAAATCTCTAAGTGTTGAAAGAGGAGTTGGATTCCTGCCTGGGCTGTCCCATCAAAAGACATTGGATAAATCAAAAGCTAAAGTAAGGCTTGGATGACATTTTCTTTGGAAGAGATCCTAATAGCTGAACATTAACGTCCCTATCTTGATTAAAAGGTTCATGTGAGTAACAGCAGTGTTGTGCCATGATTACCTTTGATAGATTTAACTCTTCTCAGCAATGCAAGTATCTAATACAACTCCAAAAATCTCGTGATGGAAAATGCTATCCACATCCAGAAAAAGAACTATGGAGTCTGATTGCAGATAGAAACATACTATTTGCTCTCTCTCCCCTTTTTTTCTTCTTTCTGGTGGTTTCTGCCATTGGTTCTAATTCTTCTTTACAGCATGACTAATGTGAAAAAGTTTAATATGTATATATATATATATATATATATATAAAGCCTATGTCAAAGATTGCATACTGTCTTGGGGAGGGGAAAAGAGAAAGGGGGGAGAAAATTTAGAACTCAAAATCTTATGGAAGTGAAAGTTAAAAAATAAAAATAAATAAATTTTTAAAAATGAACATTTTTAAAACCTAATAATATAGAAATCAGCTAATAAAAAAAAGGTTCACATGAATTTTGACAATTGTCCTGAATTGAAAGTTGGTTCTTCCAGTTTGAGCCTCTCAGTATGCCAGGTGACTCTGGTTTTAACCTAGCTTTGGTAGTCAATACCTAATTTGTTTGTGTGTCTCATTCGAAGATACCTTTTTCCTTCCTATTTAGCTACCCAAGGTGGGAAAAGTTTCTTTGGCTCTGATAAAAAGACTGTGGATCTTCAAAGTTTAGCCTCAAGGCTGTGGTTTCTATTGGCCTTTTCTGAAAGCCAAGAGCTTGGTAGTCTATAGACGGAATTATCATGGTTCTAATTGCTGGCTCTGTCGGTCTAGCAGTCTGGCTTTCTCACCATCACCACCTCACCCCACTCCCAAGTATACCTTTCTGGTTGTTTTTGCCAGCTATGACTACCTGTCATTTTACTGTACTTTCTTGGTTTAAGTGGTGAGTGAGATCTGGTAACGCGGTTGGGAAGGGGAGATTTAAGGTGCCTCTACCTTCCCTAGACGTAGTGACCCTGTGTTATTTGCACAATCCCAGATAAATCTAGGGTCCGTCAGTTTTTAGAAAAGTGAATGTTTTATACCCAACATTAATGTAAGAAGGATCCTTTTATCTCGACAAAATAAATGCATTTTAAAGTGAGGGAGAGGCGAGAAACAAGCCTCAGCTACCTGAATCTGAAAAGGGGGGAAACTGTTTAAAATTCAAACAATTCATTGAACCCTGAGAACCCGCCAGAGCTAAAATTGAGACGGATGCCAGGAAAAAAGTTTGCGATTAGAGTGTTGTCTTTTGATCTATCGCTGTGTAAATGCCCACAAAAATGGGTTTCCCCCCCGCTTTCCTCCGTGAATAGATATGATTTACCCCCTTGGAGGGGATAAACAGCGCTGGTAAGCTTGGAATCAGTTTTAAAAGGAAACAGACGCGGGCTCGGGCTGCGGCTGCGCTACGGGGACGGGCGCCAGGGTCGCTGTGCTGCCGTGTCCTCTGCCACTGCTTGCGCACGTCGGCCCGACAGCGACAGCGGCGCGCGCGGCGGCGGCAGGGCTGGTGCTGGAGCTGGTGCTGGAGCTGGTGCTGGAGCTGGTGCTGGTGCCGGAGCCGCGCTGGTGGGGCAGCGAGCCGAGGAGCAGAGCGGGCGGAGACTCATCGGACCGCGGGTCATGGCGCACGATCTCGTGGAAGAGCGCGTCCGGCTCCTCGTCTATGGTGTGGTAGCGCTGGGGCGGCGGGGCCGGGGCCGGGGACGGTGCCGGGGCCGGGGCCGGGGCGGAGGCGGAGGCGGAGGCGGAGGTGGAGGCGGAGGCGGAGGCGGAGGCAGGGGCCGGGAAGAGCTGCCCGTGCGCGGGCCAGGCCAGCCGCGGGCCGGGCGGCCGCGCCTCGGCCCTGGGCTCGGGCTCGGGCTGCGGCTCGCGCTCGGGCTGCGGCTCCGGCTCGGGCTCGCGCTGCGCCTCCGCCTCCGCCTCCGCCTCCGCCGCCAGCGCAGCCTGGAAGCCGTGCAGTCCGGTGCGCGGGGGGTGGCCCCTGCCGGAGCTCGGGAAGCAGAAGCGCTTCTCCGAGGCGATGACGTGGGCCTGGTGGCCGGCCCGGCCGGGGCCCTGTACGGAGGAGCAGCCGCGAGCCATCTGCAGGAGCTTCCGGGGCCCGGGATCGTCTCTGTGGCGGGGCCCGGCCAGATCCGTCTTCGGCTCCGACTCCCACTCCGCTTCCGTCTCCCCCAACTCGTGAGGCTGCGGGAGAGCCCCGGGTCCACCTCCGGCCGTGGCCGTGCCGTCCCGGCTTCGGACCGAGTCCTGGTCGCTGCTCTGGTGAGACGCCGCGGCGTACAGCTCCAGAGAGGCCCTCAGGCTCCAGACGACCCCATCAATGGTCTGCTGCTGCTGCTGCTGCTGAACCCCTTCGCTGCTGCCGCCGCTGCTGCTGCTTCTCTCCTGAGGGGACTCGGGGACTCCACCCTCGGCTCCGGCGGCTGCTGCTGCTGCTGCTGCTGCCCCCGCCACCTCAGGGAACTCTAGCCTGAAACGTAGCCCAGGCTGTTGGAGGCACTGCTTGCTGTCCGAAGCAGCATCGTTTTACAGGCCGCCATCCTCTGAGGCATCGCGCTAGACTGTGGATCAAGAGGCCCAGCTCAACATCCATTTATTTGCAACAGGAGGTGAATTGCCCAGTACCTCAGCGTACTCATCTGTCAAAAGGGCTTAAATTACCCTTGCCCATCTCTTGGAAACTAAAATGAAGGCATCTCAGAAGAAGAATTCAGCAGTGTCAACTACTGTTATGGCTTTAAGAGCTCCATTTAATTAAACGATCTCAGCAACTGGTGGCCTAAAAATCAGGAAAAAAAATTTTTTTAAGAAAACAGGATTTTTCCCTATTTAAGTAAGGTCTTTTCTTTCTCCTGGACCATTTAGTCAGAATATAGGAAAGATTGTGCTAATTGCTGAGAGGAAAAGACTTTCTTGTTTATGAGATTAGCAAAAAAGAAACTAAATTTATGATTCCACAGAAAAAAATATATATTAATTAAATCGGGCATGATTTATTTGAATATGAATTTTCAAATTATATTGGAAACAAAGTTGAGTTTATATCTATAGTGCCATAAAGCATCCCCCAGCTTTTGAGGTGGGTTCCCCATAGGGTAGGCATCCCAGGTTTAAGGGATTCTGTGGGGCTGCACCCTAAAAATATAGCTCAGGAGTCTCCATTGATGATTATCAGAGAACACAATTACCTCAAAGCAAATGCATTTGCTGAAATAACACAGCAAGAAAAGTAGCATCCCCCCAATCCCCCCAAAAAACCCTTTCCTTTTAATCATAGGGGACATTCTTCCACAAATACAAACAGCACTATGGGAAAGAGTGGGCCTCATAGAGGTTATAAGTTGAGAGTCACAGGGAACACAGGTAGCCAGGACACATGTAGGGAACTCCTGTGGCCAAGGTATATTTGAGGAGGGGTAAGTCATGTTCAGAATACATTACATTATATTAGTTAATATAGATTACAGGGCCTCTTATTCTAGGCCGGGCCCAAACTAGATAGCCTAATAATTCATGCTTAAGGGTCAAGATACAATGAAGCATTTGTGGAACAAACAAGTGTAATTAAGAAACACTTAAATAATTAGGAATTAAAAGAACACACTTCAAAAATTAAAAGGATGCTATTCCCCCTCCACACATTACACAAAATCAGGAACTTAGGAAAGCAACCTAGAAGTAGTTGAAACTCAGGAATATAAAAACGTTCTCCTTATGCTAAACCTCTAATATGTCAAATGACTTCTTCACCACAGTTCGGCTTATATGCTGTCTGAGAACCAGTTGATGGGTAGTGCCTTTAAGGTGAAAGGAAAAGAGAAATAAGGAAGTGGGGATGAAAGGGAAAGGAGGGAGAAGGGCTCCAGCTATAACTTGTTAGAGGCACAAAAACAACTCAGCTCTCATCAGCAAAGATTAATTGCTCCTTCCCAACAAAAGTGCGTTCACCATCCACATAAAACCATACATTCTCTTATGACATACCAGTTCTTTGTGGCAAGTTCCCAAAAATTTCCGCGGAGACTTTCTACCGTTAAAATAGTCTTAAAACAGCTCTAAGAACAAGAGAGGCATTGCAAATAATAAAAACACAAAGCCATATAAACAATCTTCTTTAAAGGTGGAGGGGGCAGAGCAAAAACATCAGGGGAAGTTCATAAAAATCTTCTAAAGTCAAAACACTCATGATGACCGGGAGTAGCAACAGGAACATCAAATTTACCACAAAAAAAAAGAGGGGGGAAATTCCTCTCAAACTGTCACTGGTCCCCATCGCAGGTCTGAATCATCTGAATCAAAATAAGAGGTCATAGGCTTCTTGCATACAATCTATGCCAGGACCCACCCCCATACACCCTCTTGAAAACCCATTCAATGTTCCTTAATGTATATATACCCTAGGGGGCACTTCAAGAGGATGGTGCCAAATTTCGGCTTCTTTAGACACCTTTACCTGAGGGACTATCACATTACCCCATGAGGGGTGGGTAAAGACTGGTCTCAAAACGATCACCAAATCAGCCAAAGGATCTCATTTTTCCAAATGAACTCCCTCTTGCCATGGTTGCAAAAAGACAATTTTACCTTCTCTATATCATTAAAAAACAAAGTCCTCCTAGTAGTTCTACCCTTTAATCCCCCGAACTCTTTCTGGGAAGGAGCTATCCAAAGTATACTGAGAGAAAAGAAAACTGCCAATTAAGGAGCACTTGAACCACCTCCCTGGGTTTACAGAATAACCTGGGGGTGGGGGTGGGAGAGGCAGATGCCTCTAGGTGTGGGTAATCACGTAGGGAACAAGGAAGGACTGGAGAGGGTCATCTGGGACTATATGCTACATCCTGACCAGTCATCTTTCTGAAGGCTGAAACAAACTGCTCTTGTGGAGAACCTTCCTCATTCTTGGAGTAGTGATGATTTGTCAAAGTCACAGCTCTGTGATAGAACTTAAAAAAAAAAGGTAATCAAGTATATGACGATAAAGCTTATTGTTTGAAAAGTTAATTCCAGTGTTCCACAGTACCAGCTGCTTTAGGATAGCATGGAAGATAGAAACCCCAGTAAATGTGTTGGACCTAATCTCAAATCTTTTTGAAAGTAAAATGAATACCCTGATTAGAGTCTGTGGTTTGGAGAAGGTGTGGAAGGGGAAGGGAGCATACGGAAGATAAGGGCATTAATTACCTTAGCTAGCACTGTAGCCCATGTCCTGAATACTTATCAGCTTTAGTAAGGGAAAATCTCTTGCCTTGCAATGAAAGAAGAAGACTGATATAACTGATTTGTTGAGCAAAGGCAAGTCAAAAATCCTGTTATATTATGCCATTCTGATCCTTCAAAGGCAGATGCTCTGATTAGCAAGAGAAGCATTATTCAGTAGTAATATCTTCATTGTTCTAAAGGGATCATATAGTTCCCTGCCCAATGCAAAATAGCAGAATGATGCCCATGTCTATATTGATGATGAACCCAGTCCCCAATCTCTGCTAGTCTTGTAAAATCATCAACCTGATTACTGAATTCAGCAGAAGGTATATGATGCCTCCATTGTGCTTTACCCCACAAATAATTGTATGTGATGAGAGGTATTGGCAAAATTCTTCCATTAGTCCCATCTCCAAAGTGTCTGATTCTGTTCTCTCCAAGTCTCAGATTATTCATCCAAACCCAACGGCAAATCCCGAGGGTCAATACAAATAAAAATGTGGTTTGTTCTACCCTTCAAGGCTCTCTCACAGCTTAGCCCACTTAGACAACTTGCCAGGGCTCCTATCTCTTAAGGTGTCCCTGTTTCCTGAATTAATGGATGCTGAGATCCAGTTGTATTTAGCTTTCTCATATCAGACAAAACTATCAGTAAGTCAAGTAAAACAATATCCCTTAAGAGCTAGTCTTTTTATGAAGAAGAATTCCATGCACTTTCTGACAGAAGATAAACTAAAGATGCAGAATAAGAAACACGTTTTTGGAAATAGCCATTATGGAATATTTGTTGTGCTTGACTACACATATTTGTTATAATAAGGTTGTTTCACCAAAAGTTGGGAGGGAGGAGGAGAGCAGTGGTAAGAAGGGAAAAATAAATGCTTGATAATTAAAAAAAAAACAACTAGGTAAGGGCCCATTGGATTAATGGAAGAGACAAAGCACTGGTACTGGGAGAGGAGGTCTCAGCCTTCAGTAACATCACATCCTATTCATTAATCAACCAACAAATATTTGTTAAGCAATTACCATGTGCCAAGTACTGTGCTGGGAATACAAATAGTCCATACTCTCAAGGAACTTATATTCTAATGAGGGAAGCCGACATATAGAAGGGAATTGAAAGGGGAAGGAAATGGGGGGTTGGCTGGATATGGCTGGAGCAAAGGTGCCCAAATCGGGGCATCTTGGTGAAGTCCAGAACCAAGAGCAGAGCTGGGAGATTGGCTGGCTTACGCACTTCTTCAAAATGAATATCCTTCAAAGAACTCACCAACAGGAGAAGGGGACCAAAGGAGCAGTGGCATCTCGAGGTTGAGAAGGCTGTAAGAAAGAGGCATCTCGGAAGGTGAGAAGGCAGCTGAGAAAGGCTATCAAAGTCAAGTCAAAGTTTAAAAGTATTATGCTGAGCACTAGGAATAAAAAGAAAGGTAAAAGACAGTCCTTGTTCTAAAAGAGCTCACAGTCTAGTAGGGGAGACAACATGCAAACAACTATGTACAAACAACCTATAAACAGAATAAATTTGGGATTATCAACAGAGAGAAGGAACTTAAAACTTTAACTTTAACTTAGCATTAAAGAGAATCAAGAAAAGTTATTGTAGAAGGCAAGAGGTCCTGAAAGGTAGAAGTGAAGTCATATAATGAGTTAAGGATGGTTGGCCTTACAGAGGCCTCAAAGTGGAGGTTCCAGCAGGAACTCACCAATGGGAGGAGGAGGGACAGGGGTGAGAGACAAAAGGGTTCCAGGGTGAGAAGGTAGCTGAGGCATGGTGGTAAGGTGATCCATTCAGTATCAAGCAGGGACCGAGAGTATGCAAGCAGCTGTTTTTCAAATTCAGTATAGCAAATGTTCACTTTAAAGAGTTTAAAATTTTAGAAATCTGACAGTGTTCAATCTGGGCACCCCTGAGCACCTGCCAAAAGCCCGGCTCAGCCTGATCAGAGACTTCCAGATAATTATACGTACCCAAAGGAGAAACTATTGGACAAGCCACTTTAAGTCTTCCAAGGCAATAGCCTGTTCAGGGCCCCACTAGAACCATAAAAAGAGTAACTCAGTAAATAGTGGTCATCAGAATACTCTGGTTGGGGACTCAGGTCCTCTAAAACCTGAAGAGTCCAATAAGTACTGGGGATCCTGTTAATGAAATTACCATATATAACCATACAAGTTCTAATTCCTAAGAACTCATAATATCTATGCCTATAATATACTCTGGTCAGCCACTAAAACTAAAACCCAATAGGGGGGATCAACCATCCATCTAAACATGATCAAGGGTAATCCCTCTCTCCATGTTTCCAATTAAAACTTCATATAGAAATCAGAATGTCACTATGAACTCATTGAAGGTCCCCTGGTGTAATAGTAAATATTTGGTAGCACCTGCCTTCCTTCTTTTTCAAGCCACAGGTTCACAGTCAGGTGGCCTCCAATTCCCTCATGGTCTTGCAGTTAAAACACATGCCACAAGGGAACTTCACCCCTTATCCCAGGGAAACCCATCCTAGAGGTCTTCAAATCTGGATACCAAGAGAGGTGGTTCTGCACCACTAGGTAGGATGGGAGAATGACCAAATAAGGCACAGACTTTTAAGAGATATCCTAAATTTAGGCAAGACAGAGCACTTCTACTCTGGTCTTAGATACCTCTATACACTTTTACTAACATCCTTATAGACTTACCATCAGTGATCATTTTACCCATCTTCTATTTGAATAGCTATATGCAAAATTCTTTGCAGCAAAGAGTATTACCACCCTCACCCATCTGTGGCCATTTTGCTACTCCCATCATCACCAAGTGCTTATTGGTGTGCCTACCTGTCCACATAGCTGCCAAAGCTGCCCCCAGTCTCTCCCCCTCAGATGTTACCAACTGCTTTGCTCAGGTCTGTGTAGTCATCAGGCAGTAAAGACCCGTAGGTTGACATCTGCATTTCTCTTACAAATGCCCAAATAACTCAATATTAAAAGATCTCCCAGCCTCTAATTCCCTCATGCTGGAAATCACTCCTCAGGAAGTCCTAGATATAGCCTCAATCTGATTTTATTACCTGCCCTAATTCCCACTTGTGATGACTGCCACTTCTACTGTCACTTCTTACAACTCAACCCTTACTAGATCCTACTATGCCTGTTATCTATTAGACTATAACTTCCCTCCTTTTCATGACTGAACTCCTTGGAAAAGTCATCTATACTTGGTGCCTACACTTCCTCTGCTGCTATTCCCTTCTGAACCCCTGGTAATGTGGCTTCTGATCTCATCATTCACCTGAAGCTGCCTGTCCTCTCTAAAGTTATTGATGTATTCTTAATTGCCAAATTCAATGACTTTTCCTCAGTCCTGATACTTCTTGACCTCTTTGTAGCATTTGACACATTTGATCACATTCTGAAATATTTTCACCTCTCTAGGTTTCAGAGACATTCCTCTTTCCTGGTCCTTCTCCTATCTGTCTGGCCATATCTCAGTCCCTTTTGTAGATTCTTCATCCTTCTTGCACCTTCTAACTATGGTTGTCCACCAAGTCCAACTTGGGCCTCCTTCTTTTTTTCTTATTGTACTATCTCATCTGGTAATCTCATCAAGTCACCACGGGTTCAGTTATCACTTTATAGTCAGTTCTCTGCTGAAGGATAGCAAAGAGGGATGGGGTGAAATTTTCTAAAGAGATAATTTTAATGGATTCAATTTTTTAACACATACCACACCTTTTGAGCTATAATAATTTTTTGATCTATTATAATTAAAAAATGAAGAAGAAAACTTTAAAAATAGAGGGAATGGGTAAAATATATCCTATGAGAAATAAAGTTCATTTCATCATGACAATTAGTTGAAAATTTGTATTAATTAATGATGAAATGTAAAGAAGCTAAACAAATTAATCTATATGACAAAATAATCAAAATTTCTCTTGGATTTAAGCTAAACAAACTAATCAAACTCAAAATTTATGATTTTAAAAAAATGTGTTTTTACCCCAATGTACACAAATTAGATGCAGATGATTCCCAGATTTACAAATCCAGCCCATCTCTCTCCTGAACACATTTTGAACATTTCAAACTAGAAGTCCCATACGCATCTCAAACTCAACATGTCCAATACAGAGCTCACTATTTTTCTGCTTGAATTCTTTCTCATTCTGAACTTACCTATTATTCTCCAGAGCATCTCATATTTGCAGGCAATTCTGTTATCCTTTACTTCTCACTTAAAGTCACCCCACATATTCAGTCTATTTCTAACTCTTGCCATTTCTGCCTTCTCAGCCTCTCTCAAACCTCTTCCTTCTCTCTACTCATAAAGGCACAACATCAAGTCCTCATCTCCTTTCCCCTGCATTACTATAAATAGCCTAAAAGCTGACCTCAGGGCTTCAAATCACTCCTCACTCCAATCCATCCTCCACTCATCTGGCAAGGTGATTTTTCCAAAGCATAGGTCACACTATGTCATTTCCCTGGTTAGTGAGTACTAGCGGCTCCCTATTTCCTCTACGGTCAAATATAAAGTCCTCTTTTGAGCATTTAAAGCTCTTCAAATCTGACCCTTTCTGACCTTTTAAGTCTTTCATACTTTTCTCCACTCACTTCACAGTCAAGCTACACTATCTACTTACAGTTCCTCAAACATCACACTCAATCTTCCATCTCTGTGCCTTTTCACAGGATCTCCCTGATGTTTAAAAAGCTCTGCCCCTTCATTTCTGCCTCCTGGCTTCCTTCAAGACTCAGTTCAAAGCCCACCTTCTGCAGGAGGCCTTTCCCAGCCCCTCTAAATGCTAATTCCTCCTTTTTTCAGATAACCTGCATAATTCTGCATATGTATTCTATATATCTAGTTATTTACATGCTGTCTCCCCCATTAGGATGTGACCTCCTTGAGATCAGGGGGCTATTTTTTTTTGTCTTTCTTTGTATTCCCAGTAGTGAACACAGTACATGGCACATGGTAAACACATTAAAAATGCTTATGAACTGACTGATTTCCTTCTTCAGTATTCAAGATTTTCTCCAAAGAGCATGCTTTTTACTTGAAATTCAACCCATTAATATTGACCATTTCAGTGGTGTGATGAACAAATCAATTAAACATGTTTTTTGTCTTCAAAGCAAAATTTTTAAACATCTTAATCTCATTCACCTCTGCCTCTAACTGCCTAGCACAAAAAGAAAATTAACTTTTACTCTCTAGTCTGTGACTGGAGCCCCTTCTCCTTCCTTTCTCTTTCATTTCCCACAATCCACACTCCCCCCCCATTCCCACCCCCACCCCATCCCCATTGGATTTCTTCTCTTTTCATCTCAGGAGCCTCCATCAATACTTCATATTGTTGCTTCAACCCTGTGTTATCAGGATTGTTATCATTAAAGTTGTTTAAGTTAACCCCTTCCTCCTAATAGCTATTTCCCTTTCATTTTTTCTTCTCCAACTTAAAAGGGAAGTTTTTTTTTAATTCTTAGAAAATTGTTGTTTGTCTTTTATTTTTATTTTTTGAGGAGGATCAGTGACATCACAGGTAATGTCTTGACTTGTGAGTGAAAAGGATTTAAGTGGAGGTGGTCTTCCAGAGTCCTCAAAGTCCGTTGACAAGACAAAGTCAAGAGGACTGGTAAAGGCTTAGGAGGCAGAGGATGATCTTGGTGTCTTCAATGTCTGCCCAAGCTCTAAGCAGTCTACATTGCCTGCTTCAGATGCCTTCATGGCCCTTGGAACAAATTGTTCTTGTCCACCTGTTTCACTGGGGGAAGTCTTCATATGCTTGGGGTAGACACTGTAACTCACCAAAGGGGTATGGTTATCCTCAACCTGGTTTAGCCTGGGCTATAGCTTCTTGGTGCTACAGGTGAAAGGTGGACACCAAAGGTGGGTGAACAACCCTGAAAAGGACTCGTCAAGCCTTCACATCAGAGGTGCCACTCCTCCCTGAACACCCTATAAACCCCACTCTTAGAAAATAGATATACAGGAAAGGAAACACTTTAGGAAAAGGGAGATTTTACCTCTGATTTTTTTAAATCAATATGTTTTTAAGAGAAAAAAAAATGTCATTTGTCCCTGAAAGCCAGCCGGAATCAGTAATTTGATTGAATTAAATTATTTAGCAATTTAAAGTAAAGTATGTGTAGATCTAATTGTAATTATCTAAGCTCCTCAAGAGAATTAGGTAGAAAAAGGGAAATTGGACTTGAAAATCTGGAAGTTTTCCTCTTTGATAAAACAGTAACAAATTTGTGAGACTAATTCAAGAAATTTTGCAAGGTACATAAGACCACTTGTAGCTAAAAGGTCTACTTGGTACACCCTGAGCAATAACATGTAAATATGAAAAAAAAGAATTTTAAAGAATTGATTACTCCAATAGACAGGAAAGTGTGTTAAGTTACAAAGGAGACAAAAGCAGTGGGAAAAGAAAAACTAAAACTAATGATGTAATTAAACATATGAAAGATGATTTGAAAGCAAAAAAAAGTTTAAGATAAAGAAAATTAACTACAGATAATTAAAGAAAAAGTAAAATCTTATAGTCATACCAAGACAAATGCAGCGATTTGGTACAGTATGTCTGAACTAGAAGACATCTGCAAAGTATTAGAGATGTGGAGAAGAGAATGGAAGAATCAAAAAAAAGATTTTTCTTTAGACCTCACTGGGGCAAGAGAAGAATAGAGAAGCACCCAGAAGACTGGGATTTTCATAAGTAGTGAGCCTTGAATTCCACCCAGAAAAATGCTTGTTTTAAATGTAGATTTTTTCTTAGCAAGGGGGAAAAACAATTCCCTTCATTGATAAGGGTTCATACTGTAATGACAAAGAATTTACTTAGAATTCCTGAGCCAAAAAGACAAGGGTGAAAATTGAGGATAGAATGAAAGAGAAGTCTAACAGACCAGTGACAATGGGGCACAGGCAGCTGTTAGAAACTGTCTAGGACAGGAGACAGTCTTAGAAGATATAATTTCTCTCCAGAGAGTTGGGAGATCTATAAATATTTTCAAGCTTAATTTCATAGATGTTGATATCCTGTTGTGAATTAGGAAGAAAAAACTAAAAACATAGAACAATCTTACTAGATTAGCACAGTGCCTGGCACATAATAGGGGTTTAATAAATATTGATTGATTGATTACAAGTGAGCAGTTTTAATTGTTAAGACTTGGGTTTGATAGATTGGTTTGAGACAATATTATACCGGGCATAGGTGATCAGGGTTGTATGTTGTAATTGATGGACAATAGTTTCATACCTTTGTAGCTGTGATATAAATATGAAAAATATTCTTTCTTGGTTTTTTAGTACAACTAGCATGGAATGCCAAAAACAGAGACATGTGGGGTTTTTTTCCTTATAATTTGGAAATGCATTCAAATGATCAAATATTATTGGATTGATGGCAATGCCTTGTTTTGTGTTTTAATTCTTCATAATATTGTTTTATGTTGATACTATATTTACAAGTTTCTTGAATTATAATTGTGAAAAGTATTATAAAATGCTACATTTAATTGTAGCATCACTCTGGGCTAGCCCTCCTCCTCACACTTACAAGTTAGATCTGCTAGGGATCAATAATCCCGGGTTCAAGGAACTCTATATATCCATACTTCTAAAGTTATCATTCACAAGCCCCCACCAGTGTGTTTAATCTTTAGAGTCAGCTACTTAATTATTTCGAAGTAAAAGCATCTACTGAAATGACATGGTGCAAACAAAGCGTGTGACAAAACATGTCCCACATAAATCTGGAAAGCACCTTCTCAGATATACACATAGTACCAGGAGGAAGAGTGGAAACATCCATACAAAACACTTTTTCTGCCTCTCCTGAATTCAGTCTCCTAGCAACAGGCTGACGTTCATTCAGAGAAGGCCCTTCTACACTTCCAGCGCTTGTATGCTGATATACTGGAGAAGCAGATCTGAATATAATGGCCTGGGGATATTTTTAGGTCTAATAATGACAACCACAGATAAACATTTCCATCTTCCCAAGTCTGTAGTACTGTTTACCAAATGCAAATTGACACTTTGACAAACCAGAGTATATACTTTTGAATACTTAAGATAGACACCAGTCAGAGAAGGACTTTTTTTTTTTTTTTTTACAGAATAAAGTCTCTAATAAATAACAGTCCTAATTACAGCATTCTGATCAAGGAGGATCTAACCTCCTAATGTTGCAAAGGAATCACACTATAGCTATCATTCTAAAATCAAAAGCCCTTCTATAAGTAATTTTCAAAAATCACAATGCAAAGAACTACAAATAGCTCCAACATAAAATGTTTCCTGGACTTAAAACATAAGCTCAAAATTCATTGTCAGTCAAAACTTCTCTCAGCCTGAGTTGTAAAATGGGGATATAAATAGTACCTATGTCACAGGGTTGTTGTGGGAATCAAATGAGATAACATGCATACTGTGCTTTGCAAATCTTAAGGGACCGTATAAAAGCTAGCTATTCTTATTGATATTGTTACTTACCATCCAGTTAAATGCATCTCCAAATCAGCCATATGGAAAAATCATCCCATTCATTTACCAGTTTGGGCATTCTATACTAGCTGCATTCAGAAACCATTATGGAATAGTCATCTCTTTTGCTCTCATAGTTACAAAGATGTGGCACCAGCAGTCCCTGTTCAGAACATACATAAACTATTGTGTGAATAATAATTGTTCCTGATTAATTTCTCAAATCCAATAGAAATCAAATTTTGAATCGCCCAATATTAAAATTTGCTACATGATTCCAATTACTTTTCCACAAGAATTCCAGAATCTGTGGAATTTGAAAGTCATTAGCACAAAAAAAAAAAAATGAATTCCAACTTTCTGAGGAGGAAATAAGCATTTCTCCAAGTATAGTTTCACAGTTCCCTATAGGCATGGCCTGCTGTTTCAGTGAGGTCTAAAATTACCAGAACTTTTCTAAATCCTCTGCTTTTCTTTTGTCCTGATAGAAATCCTGATAGCTGGCGAAAAAATGAAGACCTTGTAGGATTCTTGTTTAAGTGAAAAATCATTCACTTTATTTCCCTGTTGTTGAAACCACTTCCCTGGACCCCAGATAATTAAATATCACTATATGCAGAATTCCTTTTTTTTTTAAGTTTCTACTTTTTAAAATACCTCATACACTTTTTATTCAGTTGTTTTTAGTCATGTCCAACTTTTTGTGACTCCTTTTGGGTTTTCTTGGCAAAGATACTGGAGTGCTTTGCCATTTCCTTCTCCAGCTCATTTTACAGATGAGGAAACTGAGGCAAACAGGGTTAAGTGATTTGCCTGGGGTCACCAGCTAGTAAGTGTCTGAGGCCAGATTTGAACTTTCTAACTCTAGGTCTGGCACTCTATCCACCACAATGCTTAGCTGTCCTTCTTATTGCCTTTTAATTGAGCTTCAGATCTATATTGTATCATGGTAAACAATATGTAATATGCTTTGTAATTTTCTCTCTCTTTTAAAAACTAATTAACCTAGACTGAGCCTTAAAGGTCACATAATTGTATTTTTTTAAATTTTCAGTTACTATTTCAATATTTCACTTTCTAATACTGTTAATTTCTTAACCTCATACTTCTGCTTTCAAAACATATTTCAAATTGTATTTAGATCTAGTTTCCTTTTCTCTATTGAATCTCTTTTGCCAATTAGCACAGTTTTCTTAGGTATCTCAAATTCATTGTAAAACTTTGTTTTCAAGTGATCAGAACTGAAATTTGAAAGTTTACATTTTTTTTCTTTTTTCTTACATTTTTTTCAAGCTTTCTATTTTGCCTTGGGAAAACATTTCCAATGTGGTGTTTTAAGTAAGAATTTGTAAGTACACAGTCTATTCTAATTCCAGTAACTTTCCTTGTTATTTAATGAAGTAATTAAATTCTGCCAAATCATTCAGAAGATTACTGTAGTAAGGCTAACCAAACATAGAAAGTGAAATTTTGCCTTTTTCTAAATTATTTGATGTTACTCAAACAAAGCCTCTTTCCTTCCAAGCTGGAAAGAAGGGTTAAGAAAACTTGTGGTGTTCTTAACCACCAAATAAGGTATTAGCTTAAAACACCAAAACCTTTTTTTCTCCTGCTTTTGGAATCACTAGAAGAAAAATTTTTAAACCGGCTTCAGTTCTATTTGAGGACTAAGAATATTTTTTATTGAAAAAAAATAACACTACAAACTCACAAAGAAGACAGAAAAGAAACATTTCAGTGGCTAGAAATATACAACCAAAACATGTTGCCAAACCATTTTAAGCAAAAATATAAATGTTTCTTTTTTCTAGGGGGTAGAATAACAATGGTGGCTTTTCCAGGAACAGACATTTTTAAATGCTTAATTCACCATTCTGAGGTTCCTCCAACTTTTCCCAAGCCTCAGTGATGACCTCACCTGCAAAGTGAAGGATGTGTTCTCAAAGCTCACTGACTCACAACAGCCTGAGTCCAATATCACCCATATGGTAGGGAGTGATGAGGACTGGAAGCGGGGATGATGAGACTCCCACAAAGACCAGGGCACCAGGGGCAGGCTGCCTGGAAGGAATTCACAAACTCAAGCATTGTTGAGGTCAAGGTAAGGATTTATTACGCTTTTCAGCAGGCAAGGGTTCTCAGGGAACCTGCAACCTTAGAGGGGTACAGGTAAAGTTGATATAAGATATTCTATAGTGAAACATGTGCCAAATATGCTAACTAGGTGTTTTGGGTTGGGATTAGGGAGTGGTTAAGGAGTGGTTAGTTCTTAAAAGTAACATGCACTTTTGGTATCTTCTGAGCAGGTATTTTACCCAGAGTTCACTGGGAAACAGCCAAAGGGGGAACTACATGGAAGTGTGGTTTTAGGCCTAAAATGTTACTTAGTCAACTAACAGTCGAGGCTGACTCGAGTTGCTCTTATCAATGTCTCATTAGACAAGATAAATGTAAGGGAATATACTTCTATCTAAGTAGGGAATATACTTCTATCTATAGGCTTGGTCAATGAGTAGTAAAGGTTGTTATGACCCAGTGCACAGCCTGTTCAGTTGGTACACAGCTGGTTTAGACTAACAAGTTCTATAGGTGCAGCTAGCTGCTGTATCAGGAAGGGAGATAACGGTTGCTGGGGCTCCTTGGGCTCCAGAGAAACTCCTTGGGATAGTGTTTTGAGGTGAGGAAGAAATGTGACTTTTTAATTAAAGAAAAATGTGATTTTAGAATTGGGGCCCAAGCACATGTACCCAAGCACCCCATCAGAAAGTGCTTTTTTCTAAGCATAGAGGTATCTCTACACTCATTTTCCATAGCTGAGGATACCCCTGATCTTGATATCAGCCATTCTCTGACAGGAGGGATCACTAACCCATTTTAGTCAAGCTCCCTAACATGACCGACCAGAAGGATGTCTTGAGGAAGGAGTCACACTCTTCTGAAAATTGGGGTAGGGGGTGATCTTTGTGATCTCATGGTCACGCACTCATTTACAGCAAAGCTAGTACTGATTTTAAAATCTTTCACTTCTGTAGGCCTCTAAACAAAGAGTAGACTGATAGAATCTAAAATGAAGTCCAAAATCATGAAAAATACCAAATATTTCTTTTAGTTACTTGGGAGTCTCTGGACAGAGAGCAAAGAGGGTCCATGGGCTTCCCAGAGAGCTGAGAACCATTAAACTCCTGATTATAAACTGGCCCACTAATCATGGATGACCTCCTTCCCAATGCTAAGAAGGGAATAAGTAAAGCTTACTTGTTACCAGGCTCCTCAGGTTAGGCACTATCTCCCTAGCTACAGAGGCTCCTACAGAAGCACCATCATTCTGTTGCTAGCTCATACTGTCTTACTCTTAGGGCAATAGGTGTTTTAAAGTTGCTAAAGGAAGAGCATATGCTGGCATAATACAAGGCTTACTCTATTTCATACACAAAATGGAGTGACCACCAACCCAAACATGAACAAACATGTACTGATTGATATCTCTTACTAGATCAGACAGACTTAGCATTTCTCTCAAGTGGTCAAGACTTTGTGAACCCAGTCAGAAATCAGAAAGGCTGAGGCAGCTCTCCCATTTAGAAGTAAAACAAAAACTTTCCCTGAGGGAATTGAAAGGTCCTTTGCCACTATTGAGTTGGCCATGGAAACTATTCTAAGAGAAGTAGTCTTGGGCCCAGTGCTAGGTCTCTTTAAGCATGGGTGTCCAAATAAAACAGCACCATTAAATCATTGAAGAAAAAGAAATATTAATACTAATAATGAACTCCATGAATTAGGCTCATCTGCCAGAAATAATTTTATTTAATTTACCATTAACCTGTATCCAAGTCATTTCCAATTGTGAGAGAGAGGTATCCAAACTAGGATCATCCCTCATGACCCCCAACATGACTCTATGCCCCAAGAAGATTTGAGATAACATTTATAAGAATCTTGAAGAAGAAATGAGATCATATTATGTTAAAATGCAATTACAAGTTAACATTTCTAGAACTACCCAGTCCTTTCCTGGACAACTCTCCTTAAGGACTGAAAAGAAGTTTCTTTTTGTGACCAGTATGTAATTTTGAATGCAAAAGAGAACCATTTCAGGATGTGGGGAGGCAAAGATTTTTTTTTCTAGGCAAGAGTTGTTTGGTTCTCATCCTTATTCCATTTCAAAGGAAAACCTTAGCTTTTTTTTTCCTTCTTACTTTCCTAAAGGAAAAGGGCTTTGGGAGAGATATTATTTCTTAATATTTCTAGAAGAACTAAAAGGGGAGGGGGCTAATATGCTCCCATACTCCATCCTTATGATAAAATCTTTTGACCACTAAAGGAAAAAAAAGTCTTATGATAAGCACATTGTCCCTATGTACGTCTGAATCCATAATAGTGAGGATACAAAACTAGAATAACTTTATTCTAGAGATGATCCTGGTCAACATCACTGAAACTTGTTCATGAGATGAGTACCTCAATTAAGGTTTGATATATGCCCTCTATACTTTACAAGTCACATAGATCTTTATTTGTTTCCCCTCCCTAAGGACCAACATCTTTTATCTCTCATATTCAACCTTTGATGGCATGTAATTATGGCTAAGATCTTATTCCCATACTTTGCATGCACCTGATTATGGTGCACATAAGTGTGGTGGGGATTATTTAAACAATTAAAAATATTGGTCTTGGAAAAATGGGAATAGTCAGTGTTAGAAGTGAAATGAAAAGACAGGCACACTAATGAATTGGTGGTGGTGGTGGTGGTGGTGTATATTAGTACAACCTTTTTAGAAAGTAACTTGGAATTATGTAAAGTAACCTAAAATGTCCATAACCTTTGACCCAGAGATTCCACTACTAGAAGTATACTCTAAGGAGGTCATTGATAAGAAGAAAATCCCCATATATGACAAAATATTTATAGCAGCTCTTTGTAATCTGAAGAATTATAAACTTGAAGACAGTAATATTCCTATGTATCAAATTGCAATGACTCTTTTCCTCTTGTCAACAGACTCCATTAGTGACTACTACAGTCTTAGGATTGGCAACGACAGAGTAATTTTATTGACCATAATATCAGGAATTTGGAGAAATAAACTACCATTTTGCAGATCCAACATTTCTCCTTGGAATTTGTCTTCCAGGAACAAGGTCACAAATGTAGGTCTGTATGTGTGTATGCTTTACGTGTGTAGGTTATGCATGTCCACATGGATCTACCTAGATGTGGCTCATAGCGAAACATGAAGAGATATCTCAAGAGTCTCCTCCACCTATCCTTCTCCAAGGGAGACTTGACTCCTGCCAGGAGGGGGAAAAAAAAGAGTTTCAAACCACAAGACTGGCCATTCTGCTGTCTTCAGAGAGGTGGGATATCTTTCTAAGAGTATATCTATCTCCACCCACCAAATATTGTTAGTTTCAAGGAGATAAGTTTTAAGTTAAAGCTGAGCTTCTGATTACAAGCTATATAATCAGAGTTACATTTCCCTTCCCACCAATGCCAATTTCACAGTGAACTTGACAACACATAGCAAATAAGCTCATTTGCCCCATTTATTAAAAACAGAAATCAGAAAAGTTACACGGATTTGAATATATCAGAAAATACACAGAGTGAATGAGCTGGGAGCCGTAGGAGTGAGGGCTCATATTGAGGGAGATAGATAGAGAGATTGAGAGAGACAGAGACAAACAGAGAGATACAAAGAGAGACAGAGAGAGAGCAAGAGACAGAAAGAGACAGAAAGAGAGAGAGGGAGACAGAGAGACAGAGAGAGTCCCTGGGGTCACCCAAGGCAAATTCGTTGAAGAATCCAAAGTTAGTAGTTTGGCAAGGTGGGATAAGGAACATGATGGTGATACTGGTTTCTGTTCATCTTAGCTCCTTAGCATAGTCTTTCTTTCTTCTCTTTCAGGGACGTCTCCCTGAAAAGAATCTAGAACTGTGTGTGTTCTTTCCAGAAGCTGGAAGCCAGAAGATGCTGATCTCTCTCCTCTCAACATCTTGCCAACTCTACATCTCATGAAGGCTTAGAGAATTGAGTAACCAATTTTCACCAATGACGAGAGACTTACAGAAGTGGGTTTTGATGTGTGGGTTACATCAGCGAAAGACTTTCCAAGCAATCCAATGGAAACTTGTCCAACACCTACTTGCTCAGAGCTGTTGCCTCCTCTTCTAGCTCTGATGGAGTTTTTCCATAAGAGCAGCTGTTGTATTCTGACTGGAGAACTGTCTATTGCCTGTGATAAAATTTTTCTCTCAAGTGCAAGAGAGTCAGCTGAGTCTTTCTCCTCCTGGACCCTAGACACATGACTGAAGAACTCAAATTTGAGCTTTTAAAATAATAGGCACTCACGAACCATACATCTGATTAAATACTACTTTAGGAATTAGAAGTTAAAACACACTTTAAAAGGGTACACTTTAAACATTGAAAAATGACTAAAAATTATTCCTTTTCTTCTCCAAAATCTCCAGGGCAAAAGATTCCTCCCAAGAGAGTGTCCTGCAGACAATAACAGTTCATCAGTCATGTCAGTCTTATGGCAATCAACTAGCTTGGTATTCTGTAATCACTAAAAAAACTCAGCAGTCTGCCAACCCGTTAACTTGGAGTTTTCCCTCAGATAGTGAAACTTTAGCCATATTCTTCTAGCAATCTTTTTCCCATGAGGCTAAGCCTTGTCTTAAAGCCACCTGGTACGTAAATCCCTAGATAGGGCTGAGCTTCTGCTGAGAAGGCGGAAGAAAAGGCTTTTCAGCCGCTATCAGTTGGACTCTCGGTGGTACTGACTGCCAACATCCAATTATAAATGTATTAATGAGGTGTGGAAGATAATCCCTGAATACAAAGCAGATTCTTCCACAGTAAAAGACAGAAGAATTCATTCCTAGATTTGGTGTCCCTCTCTTCTTCCCTAGTGACAGAGATACCCATTTTACAGGACAATAATAGCTAACATTTATATAGTTGTAACCCCTATCCCAAGTTGCATTAGCATAGGACTCTTCTTTTATTGGTAGAGATGAATACCCTACCCTGAATGAGTGGTGGAGCAGAGTTAGAGAGAGTCTACTCTAGAGAGCTTCAGTTTTCTTTTAATCTTTTATTGCTTCAAGCTTCAAGTCTTCCTCAGGATTCTTTAGCAACAAAGCTGTGGGTTGCTTTGGGTACTTCTGGTTTCCAGACTCCAGAAAGAAGATAGAAGAGGTCACCCCACTTCCAGCTGCTGAAGAGAAAAACTCTAGGAAGACATGAGAGGGGCTGTCAGTCACCATCATGTCTCTTTCCCCAGCTTGCTACACTAGTTTCCCCTTGGGTGAAATCAAGAACAGTCTCTTCATTGAGCTGAGTTACCTTGCTCCCAATGAGAGAACTCCTTTATTCTGTACTGTCTGGTACATATTCTCCTGTATTGTTTGGTATATATTCTCTCTGATTAATGTTTTGCAGTCATTTGGATAAATGAGTTTCTTTGCTATTCATTGTGTGTATACATTATGGTACTAGTATTTGGTGGGGAAAGGGTTAAGCCTTGGCTATAGGGTTTGGGGGTCCCCCCAGTAATAATGACAAAGTGATCAGAAGTTAGATGAATCTGATCATATACCCTTTTGTTCAGTGGTTTTCAGTTGTAGTCAACTCTTCATGACCCTATTTGGGATTTTCTTGGTAAAGATACTAGAATGGTTTGCCATTTCCTTCTCTGATTATTTTACAGATGAGGAAACTGAGGTAAATAGGGTTAAGTGACTTGCCCATGGTCACACAGCTAGTAGGTATCTAAGGCCAAATTTGAATTAAGGTCTTCCTGACTCCTGACCTGGTGCTCTATCCACTTCACCACCTACCTGCCTCACAGTATCTCCTAGACTAACAATATTTAATGAAACAGATAGAAATACTTCTACACAGTATCCACTCTCTCTAAAGAGAGAATAGCAGCCTCTGGCTTCCCCTCCTGGCAGGAATGAAAGTCTCCCTTGGAGAAGTGATTTACCAGCTCAGGTATAGGAGCAAAGATATCAGCAAGTTACAAAGGAATTAAACATATAACACCAGTCATTAGATTACTGATGTTATAGATGCATTTCAAGAAATAGCTAAAAACATATCCAGGTGAAAATAGTAGAGACTGTCCATGGAAGGTATGCCTTGTAAGTAATTACATCTTTATTGCTACACATATTCATTGCTACATGATTGTTTACTGTGAGTGTTATTCTCATTCAATTATGTTATGTTCAATGTTTGTTAACTGTCTTCCTCATTGTTTTGCATGTATGTTATTGTATGTAAGGTGTGTTCAAGAAGGGCTAGTAGCTCTGGTGTTGAGGGCTGCGCCCCCACCTTTGTCATCTACTTGATTCCCTGAGCCCCGGCCTGTGGCTCCAAGAAGCTATAGCATTGACAGCTGCCAAAACTCAGTAAAACATGTCTGTAGATGCACCAAGCAAGTCTGAGGGTAACCAGATGGCCTCAAACACTTCGGTGAATTAGTGGGGTGTCTATCTCAAGCATATGCAGACTTCCCTAGGAGAATGAACAGACAAGAACAACTTGTTCCAACAGCCATGAAGGCAGATGAAGTATGCATTGTAGAGGGCTTAGTGCTTGGGCAGATATTGAAGACATCAAAGTCATCCATCCACTGCATCCTGAACCTTCACCAATTATCTTGATTTTGTCTTGTCACTAGTGTTTGATGCCTCTGGAAGGGAGAGTGAGGCAGAGTTTTGAGAATTAGTCAGTCTCATGATGACTTAAGTGAGGCTGATGACTTTTCACAGCTCTGCCTTACTTAAATCAAATTTATGAGAGAATCATTTTTACCTATCTCAAATTCCTGTTTTGACAGGCAAGTGACAAAGCAGTAGGTATAGATACACTGGGAGCTCCAGTCACAACTTTGCTCACAGGCAGCCGGTGACATAGGAACATCTCACTGGAAGCAGACATAAGATTGGGCATCCCCTGGGTATCTGAGCAAACTTTTTTAAGGACCGAACTGCTCACCTGTTGGTGTGAGGAAGGGACTAGAAAAGGTGCCCTAAAAATTATCTGTTTTAAATTTAAAGACATCTCCAACTCCAAGCTCATATTTGTCTGATACACAGTGTACCTTCACTCCAACATAGTGATGTCATTTTGGTCATCTTTGAGAATGAAAAACAGCAGCCATCCAATCAATGTATATACTTAAGCTGTACACACACACACACACACACACACACACATGCCTATTGATAATGTAATTGTGACTAAATAGCTTTTCCTTGTTAATTAGCCTTGCTTTGTTGTTTATAATTATATGCTATGTACTATGGATATGCATGTGCACATGCCATGGCCTACATATAACTACAGTGAAAGACCTTGTCAGGAGATATCCTGTGTAGTGCCACGGCTATTGAGTGTACTGTTAATTCACAATTGTTTTCTTATGTTTTCAACTGGACCATAGATTCACTACCTGGAAAGCTAGGAAAATCATTTGTTGTTTTAAAGTGCTGATGTTTGTGTTTGTGCTTTATAATTACAAGTTTCAAGTTTACCTCCAGTCAATTTTTGCAAGAGACTGCAAAAAGTTTTAGCCCAGTAAGGATTGTAACCTGGCTTCCATCCAAACCTAGGAAGTTTTGCATGCTGCTACATACAGAGAGAGAGAGAGAGAATCACGACTCCCAATTGGCTAAGAGAATGACAAGCAAGAGCCTGCATATCTCTTATAAGAGACTTACTAGAGATAATTTCAGAGATGTGTAGAAAAGACCTCCTGGGGGTGGTAGAGAGAGAAAGATTTGTGAATTCAAAAATGTATGGGAGCCAGCTGCATCATTTCCCGATCCCTTCGTTGTTGTTCTGTCTATTCAGTTCTGTTCAACTCTTCATGTCCCCATTTGGGTTTTCTTGGCAAAAATACAAGAGTAGCTTGCCTTTTCTTCTCCAGCTTATTTTGTAGATGAGGAAACTGAGGTAAACAGGATCAAGTGACTTGCCCAGCATCACACAGCTAGTAAGTGTCTGAGGCCAGATTTTTGAATTTAGGTCTTCCTGACTCCTGGTATTACACTTTATCCACTGGGTCATCTAGTTGTCTTTTTCCGACCTCTAGTCTGCAGTTCAGGCAAACACAGAGAGATGATCTCTCTTAGGTGAAAGCATTCTCTTTTCCCCCTCCCTCTTCCTCTCCCTCACCCTCTGTCTCCCTCTCCCCTTTCCCCATTTTCTCTCCTGTTTTAAGGTGAGATCTTAACTCAATTCCATCTAAAAAGTTCATCAACTTTTGCACATGCATTGTTATATTCTAATCTATGGAATTTATACAATTCCTGTTTGCTGCTTTACTTGGCTAAATTGATATACTCATAAATGCTCTTTGTAGTAGTCTTTCCCATAACTAGCTTTGGGTGTGGAGGAGTTTCCCTGGAGAGTGTAAATAAATTAAGGGCTATTGTCACTCTTAAAAGCATTCAGGGAAGCATTTTTTTATAAACCCAGACCTATATCTCCTAAAGCAGAGTTCTTTGAGGGGTGGCAGATAGATGTATAGCCTGACAGTTCTCTTGAAGACTGGAGGAAAGTGCACAGCCTTAAAACACACAGCTATAGCACTAGTAGTGTAAGCACAGCCCTCTCTAAAATGAGTCAGCAAACGTCATACAGGTAAAGTTTCCCAGGTTTTTCTGCAAACTTCCTGCTCATCATTCCTTATAGCACAATAGTATTCCATCACAATCATATACCACAACTTGTTCAGCCATTCACCCGCCAACTGATGGGCATCCCCTCGATTTACAATTCTTTGCAACCACAAAAAAGAGTTGCTATAAATATTTTTGTATAGCTAGGACTTCCCCCCCTCCCTTTTCTTTAATCTCTTTAGGATACAGACTTAGTAGTGGTATTGTTAGGTTAAAAGTTATGCATAGTTTTATAGCCCTTTGGACATAGTTCCAAATTACTTTTCAGGATGAGTGGATCAGTTCACAATTCTACTAACAGCTCTTTAGGGTCCCAATTTTCCAACATCCCCTCCAACATTTATCATTTTCCTTTTCTGCCATATTAGTCAGTTTCATAGGTATGAGGTGATACCTCAGAATTGTTTTAATTTGCATTTTTCTAATCAATAGTGATTTAGAGCATTTTTTAATATTACTACAGATAGCTTTGGTTTCTTCATCTGAAAACTGGCTGATCATATCCTTTGACCACTTATCAACTGGGGAATGATTTATATTTTTATAAAGTTAACCTACTTCTCTATGTATTTGAGAGTTGGGGCCTTTATCAGAGAAACTTGCTCCACTTAATGGCTGGCTTACTGTGATTATCAATAGTAACAATTTCTCTTTCCCTCCCAGTTTGATTTAGTTATTTTTTTCTTTTGCTCATTAAAAGGGTCATTCCCTGACCATTTCTTAAAGAGGCCTATTTACTCAATGGGCATTACCTCCCCCTAAGAGAGTATGTGAAAAGATCTAGCCTAAAAAGACCAAGATCTCCCATTGCATCCTAAGCCATCTCCAGTCAACCTGATGAATATCTGGTCATTAGATCCAGATGGCTCAGGAGGAGAAAGTGAGACTTGTGACCTTGTACAGCCCTCCCTCACTCAAAACAAAGTCAAGTGCAAGTCAAGTCATCATTTCTCTGATGTCATGGTTTTCCTTGAAAACGAAGGATGAACACAACAACAACACAATACTGTCCAGGTTTCACAGGCATGCAACAGTGACATCAGCACAGCAGCTCTGTAGACTTTCAGTATGGTAGTCAGCATAATTAACACCTCTTGTCTCCCACACTTTCCTGCAGAGTCTCCCAAATGTTGAGCTAGCTCTGGCAATGTGTACATTAGCCTCTTTATCGATGTGTACATGCCTGGAAAGTACACTACCAAGATAAGTAAACTTATCCACAGCATTCAAAATTTCTCCATTTGCTGTAACCAGTGGTGGGATAGTGACTGATGGAACGTACATTTTTCTTGATGTTAATTTTTAGACCAAAATTAGCACAAGCAGCAGAGAATCGATCCATATTTTATGGCATCTCAGCTTCAGGGGCTGCTTTAAGGTCTAACCACTCTACATCATACCACAGGATAGATCTCTAAGGTTCTTTGTCCACTCCATTTAGGATCACTCACATCTCTCCACACTATCTGAGTACCTCCTTCAGATCTACACCTGAAATCCATCTTGCAGCCAATCTACTCTAACACACAACTCACCCAAACTTCAACAAAAACCATCTAGTCTACATTGTCATGTGTTAATCTGGGGGGACCTGATCTTCCAATCATGTCCTTTATCATCTTTGCATCCCCACTACCATGGTGGATGCTTGATAAACACACACTGGATTTAGAGGATTCCTAGAGTCTGAATTCAAATTCTGCCTATGCACCTTCTTACCTGAGTGGCCTTGGGAAACACACTTTACCTTCCCTGTCCCTCACTTTATCCACCTCTGAAGTGAGGGACTTACTACATACCCTTTAAAGAGCCTTACAGTCCTAAATCTAGGGTCCTAGACTATTTACGTTTCCTGGCCCACCTGTGTCCTCAGTTCTATACTCCTCTAAACCAGGCACATATGCCTTCTCATTCTGCTGTACCCTCCTTCCTTTCATCTGTCCCCAGACTTCAATACATTGGGTTGTTCTTATACCATTCACTCAGGCACAAATAATATTCCCAAAATAGTTCTCCTCCCCTGTCCCATTAAATTACCATGCTCCCCGGACCCTTAACAAAAAAAAATTAAAAAGAAATGGGAGGGAAAGCTGGTTGGCAAAGTTAATCAATACACCAATCAACTCTGACAATGGATGTAATATTCC
Source organism: Bettongia penicillata ogilbyi (assembly GCA_023548195.1). Classification (NCBI taxonomy): domain Eukaryota; kingdom Metazoa; phylum Chordata; class Mammalia; order Diprotodontia; family Potoroidae; genus Bettongia; species Bettongia penicillata. The sequence goes on from JAJHZJ010000197.1 coordinate 4,681,543, forward strand.
ACATTCATAGTCCCCATACACACACACACACACACACACACACATTCTGGCAAAAACAAAGGTGCATCCTCATATTTCTTCATCAGGAATCTAGCTTGGTCATCATAATTATGCAGGCTTCATTTTCTATTTTGTTGGTTTTGATTTACATTTTGGTCATAAGGTATATTTTTGTGCTTTTCCTGCTTATTTCATTCTACATCAGTTCCTATGTCTCTCTAGCCCTCCTTGTATTTCATATTCACTATTTCTTCAGTTTTTTCACTGAAATTATTTTTAAATTTTTTATTGATATATTTTGCTTTTATGACTCTATGACCCCAGCTGGACAAGTCACTTAACCTCTCAACGGTCTGGGTAACTCTCTAAGATTGTAAGTTGCAGAAAAGGTGTTGAGTTGTATTGATCAGGGAGCTCCCTACATCAGTGAAACCATAGGCCTGGTCATTAGCTTTTCTCTTCCAATTTTGTATTTTTCCATTTCCCAGTGTATTCTTCCCCTCTCTTCTTCCCGGGGAGCCATCATTTACAAATTAAAATACAAAAGAGAGAAGAAAGTGTTGAGCAAAACTAAACAAAACTTGAAAAAAGTCTGACATAATATTCACTCTCACATATCCATGGTCCTCCACTTCTGCTGGGAAAACAACATATACAACAACAACAGTGAAGATAGAAAGGACAAGAGGAAAACAAAGAAAATGCGTGACTCTTATATGGCCAGAGTTGTCCCCGCATACAAAATGAAAATGTGAATTTCACAAAAGATATTTACTCAGGGCTTATTTTTGCAGAGCACTGTGTTAAGGGATAAAGCTAGAAATATGAAAACCAGATAGTACCTGTTCTCAAACAGTTTATATTCTAATAGGGGAGACAATGCAAATAGCTCCCACCTTCAAGTCAGAGGGAAAGCCCACAGGATCCTTAAATGGCAGTGGAAAAGCAGATGGCAATATATCTTCTTTAATGTCATTTCTACTGATGAAATCACATACACTTCCCATGCTGAACCATTTGATACTAAGGAATTTGATGAGGTTTGGACAGTAGATGGTGTGGGCAGTGTCAAAGAAGGTGAGTCCCATCTTCACAGGTAGTGCTCTGCTCAATGAGAAGATAGGCTGGAAATGGAGCCATTGGTCTAGGGTCCACTGATATTCTCAGGGTTCTTGAATTCAGAATCCAGAGCTGTATCCTTCAGTCTCTGGCATGGTTGGGAAATCCAGAATGCATCAGCAGAAAGATGTTCGTGTAATGATTTGTTTGAAAATATTGCATCATCAAAATTTCAATTCAGAAAAACACAAATTTACAATAAATTATTAAATTTAAAATGCACCATTAAAAATTTATATTTTTGAAATGATGCAAATTTTTAAAGAACCAACACTGCTAAAGGGTTAAAGATTTCCAGGAGGGGGTTGAGTAATTTTTTTTTAAGGGAGCAGTAAGCCAAATAAATTTGTGAATCTCTGGTAAGGAGAGGTGGTGGTGGAAGTAATAGAAGTGATTTGTCTTATCTTTAATAAATGGGCTTGGTGAGTACAGTGTATAGTGTATAGCTTGGCCTCAAGGTGGCGCCACGATGGAGTCAAGAATCCTTTCAATTTAGTAAGTGAAAATGTGGGAGCTTTGTTTGGTTTGATTGATTTTGAAAATGAAATACACAGTTCTGATTACACACAATTGAAATGTTTTCCCACCAAAAAAGGTTAATTTTTAAAAGTAATACTAATTAGAGGGGGGTAGGGAGAACTGAGAAGCGATCGCGGGACTCGAAATCTCTAGCAATACGAGACTAAGTAAAATGAAAACTGAGAGCAAGTAAATCTGAAAAAACGGCTTAGCTATAATCAGTCCTAAAGTGTCCTGCCTTCTATAGCTTAATAAGGTCTAACAGCTTCACGTCATGCTACTAGAATAGAAACGATTAATTGTGAGGAAAAAATTCGGTAAAGTGTGTGCTGCCCATTTCAGATCTGAATTTCTATATGGGTTTCCTGAATGTCGTTTATGGAAAGGCATGTGTGAATAAATATCCATAGAATGTTGCCCACCCTACACCATGGGAGACTTTAACTTTTGTATGGAGCAAATATACACAAGAGTGAATGAGCTCTTTTTTAAAAAATATGTATAGGGGAAGAGTTTTTTTTTTAATTAATTAATTTATTTTTAGTTCTCAACATTCACTTTCATAAGATTTTGAGTTTTAAATTTTCTCCCTCTCCTTTTCCTTCCCCCTCCCCAAGATGGCGTGAAATCCGATACAGGCTCTACTTACAGTGAATGAGCTCTTTAGATGCAATCGCGCTGAGATTTCAAGCAAGAAAGAGATCCCAATTTAACCCAAGAGGATATCCCCAGGAGTCTCTTTTTTTTTTTCATTTCTAACACAGTTTATTACAGATAAAACAATTCAAACTTTTGTTCAGGTGATACTTCTTCTTAAAGCATTTACAATATGGACCACAAAACTCAGAAGTCTCTTAAGAAACAAACCAAAAAACAGGGACATATTGAAGAGCTGCTTCCCCTTAGATGTCTATAAGAGACTTTCTCTTTCTTCTCCCTTCTCTTTTTCCTTTGGTCCCCCATAAGAATCTGGAATCAGGTCTCTCTCAAAAAGCAGGAATAAAGAATGTCTTACCTCTTCAAAGCCCTCCCACCAATCTCACCCCTCACACAGACATACAACATTCTCCCCATCCATTAGAGACATAAATATCCCTGTATGCTGTATCATAGAATGCCTGTTGAGGAATAATATATGAGAAGGCTGGAGAAGGATGGAGCCAGATGATGAAAAGCTTTGAATGCCAAACAATGGAGTTTATATTTGAGCCTTGGGGTAATAGGGAGTCACCCACTGAAGTATATGAGGATGGAGGGGTGACATGGTCATTTTTTCTTTCTAAGCTTTCTCTTGGTCATTGAATCAGCTTCCAGGGATCTAATGATCATCTCTGAGCTGATGACTTCTGAATGGATGTACCCAGCCTTCCCTATTTTCTCTGTTCCGAACTCTATTCCTACTTCACTAATGGAACAATGAGCACCAGAGCAGGACAAGAGAATCCCCTACTAGGGCATCTTCCCAGGCCTGGGCTTTTCAGGTATGATCTTGCCTTGCTTTTCGAAGAGGAAATAATCACCTGCTTTTTTTAATTCGGTAATGTTTCGGTTATAAGAAACCTGAGTTCCGGTCTGATTTTTATTCTTTCCATTTCCTTTTCTTTTTCTTTTTAGCAAGGATTGACTCGGGGGTTAGGCTGCATTTAGAAATGAGGATAGTGAGGGAAAAAAATTCACAAATTTTTCTCTGCCTAGGAGCACAAAAGGGCCGGGAAGCGCCCGCGGGTCTCGGACCATCCCGGGATTCGAAACCCCGGAGACGATCAAGCGTAGAGGAAACTACAGTTTGTTGAGCCATCGAAGGAACCGCTGAGCTAAAGGCCGGCCCAGTAACGCGTTGCTCTTTCTTTGCCTAAGTGTCTTAAGTGCATCAATGTCATCAACCAAGGACTGAGTTATCATTGGTTTTCTTTGTCTTAGAAAAACTGTCTAGATCGATCCATGTAAACACATAATCTACATGCACGCACCGTACGCAAAAGGACGCAAAGTAGAGCACTGGTCACGTATGGACCCACAGAAAACTAGCCCAGGTTTAGACCACTCTGTAGGTCACCAGTCCTCTCAAAACTATAGCTCACAAGCATCCAACAATGTGGTTACTTTCACTTACCAGAAGAAATTTAATCAAACAACAAATAAAGTGACAAGAGAACATTTCCTATCAACATAAAGAGTATCTCTTGAAGTCGGTAAAACCTGAGTTTATCATCCTGCCTTAGCTTCAGTTTCCCCAATGTGTAAAATATGGAAAATAACAGTATCTACCTCCCAGAGTTGCTGAGGGCCAACTATAGAGTATTTTGCAATTCGACAGCTAAGTGGTACAGAGTACGAGAACCTGGAGTCAAGAAGACCGCGGTTCAGATTCAACTTCGGGTGCTTACTAGCTGTGTGATCCTGGGCAAATCACTAAACTGTTTGCCTCAGTTTCCTCATCTGTAAAATGAGCTGAAGAAGGAAAATTACTAAATCGTTCTAATAACTTTGCCAAGAAAATCCCAAATGGGGTTACAGGAGACTGAAAAAAATATTTTTTTCAAAACTTCTAACACTTTGCAAATGCCGGCTATTATTATTATACTCCATGGGTTACTAAGTGGGGGTAGGGCACAAGTGAAAAACACACACAAGGCACAGGGAACAGGGTGGCCAGAGCAGAGCTGATATACATACAGCGAACACAAATGTCCAGCAGAGGGCAAATCACCGTCGAGCTGCTGGCATCCTTTGATGACGTCATCGTGTGCCCTCTTCAGGGCACCTCCACAGGTGTTGTGGTCAGTCGGCTGCTCTTTATTTCAAACGTATTGTACTTCAGCTCTTCAGGGCCATCTACAAGACCCTGTGTTCCTCTCTACTGAAGTATGGTTGCTAAAGAACTCCTTACTAAGACCAGTGTGACAGCTAGGTTGATACGTTGCAGAATCTGAGTATGCTACCTACCCCTAACTAACAACAGAGAGCTAAGAAAACCTCGTTGAATATTTTTAGGCCAAAATTGTATGTTCTTTGTGTCGGCTGCTTCACCTCTGATTAGGATCCCTGAGCCTCAAAACTATTTCAGGGACTCTGAACAAAAAACACACAAAGATAACAGGAAAGAGTGCAAATGAAGTCCATTCCAATGAATGAAAAAGCATTCTTTACTATGTAAAGTCTTTACTATGTACTAAGCACTGTGCTAAGCACTAGAGAGTCAAAAAGAAATGCTGACAATCTCTGCTCTCAAGGAGTGTAAATTCTAATAGTTGGAAGAGAAGAAACACAAAGGGGAGTGATAGCTGGGAAAGAATTTTTTTTTCAGAAAGTTACTGGGTTGATGAGTGGAAGCAGGAGTGAATAGACTAACACATTCTTTCCAGTTACAGTGGCAGTCTGATTTGATTACGATTCCAGAACTAGAAAGTAAAGCAGCCTCACTCCTGGAAGGAAGCAAAGTCTCAGGGTGAAGGAGTAGGAAGAGAAAGAGACAGCCTGATATAGTGGGTCCCAAATGGAGTCACTCATCAATCAGGACTTCAGGATCTTTCAATCCTCATAGCCTCTCTGCCTGACATGCAAATTATTTTGACCAAAAAGGAAAAAAAAAAACTAATTGAAAGAAGCAAGGCTTTCCTCCACTCTCCTAGTTTACCCCTCTTACCTTAGTTAATAAAGTTGATGCACTCCAGTTCCTTAAGCACAAAAAAGGAAGCCCCTTTCAGGCAGCTTTAGCCCAGTGGTTCCTTCGGTGAGTTTTAAACAGTTCCTTTCCTAATCTAAGAGCTTCTCCTTGGCTGTTCAAATTCCAGAATGATACGCTACCCTCAGATGAGTCTGGTCTTTTTGGCTCGGTTTTTAAAAACTGTTCAGAAAGTATTGGGTGGTGTCTGATTCTTTGTGACCCTACATGGTGTTTTCTTGGCAAAGATACTGGAATGATTTGCCATTTCCTTCTCCAGCTCATTTGACAGATAAGGAACTGAGGAAAACATGGTTAAATGATGTGCCCACAGACACACAAATAGAAAGTGTCTGAGGCCAATTTGAACTGAGAAAGATGACTCTTCCTGACTTCGGGCCTGGTACTCCATCCACTGTGAAAGGAAGTTACTCTTTGAGACTGGTGTCCTTTTTTCTTCCTACTAAGCTATAAAATGGGAGAATTATACTTGATATTCTCTGATCTATAATCTTTCTCTCCTATATTGTTTGACTCTCTTGGATGAGAAGATGTAAGAGATCGGTTCAAAAAGTCAGTACTTTTCAGACTTCTAGTATATCTCCCAGGCAAGAGAAACGCCATGCTTCTGCTTTGCAAAACAAGTTTGTTTCTTAGTGGAGATGGGGTGAGGAGTGGTACCTCAAGTCTAACAAGGGTATCCTTCCTATGCTATGGCTAAATAAACTCCTTTTTGTTAACTGCTAGATGAATCAAAAGTACCACATTTTGTTCCAACCTCCAATCTCAGTTACTAGATTGGGCTCCTCAATGAAAATGACCTATAACTGGGAGCCAGTAAGGTTTACTGAATCAGAGAGTGACATGTTGGGACCCTCACTAGGAAAGTCACTTTGACAGCTGAATGGAGAAGGGATTAGAGAGGAAAGAGGCTTGAAGCAGGAGTGATACATTAGAAGGCTATCACAATAGTCCAGGGAGAGGTGATGAGAGCCTGAACTAAAGACTGTAAGTAGAGATAAGGAGACTTTGCATAGATGCTATGGGGATAGAAATGTTGAGATCTGGCAACTGATTTGAATATATGGAGTGAGCAAAACTGAGGAATCAAAGATGATGCTGTTTCAAAAATAAGTTATTTAGAAGGATGACCTGAAGCCAGCATGACTGAAAGTGAAGGTCTCATTTATCTTGAGGTGTATTCCAAGACACAAACCAAGTCCAGTCTTGACCAAGGGAAGCACTAACAGTAATCAGAGCTTGGTCTAGGCTTCAGGAATCTGTCCCTTCAGAACCCAGGTCAGGGCTGCAGAAAGAAAGGCTTGGCCTGAGACAATTTCCCAACTAGGTCTATAAAATAAGATTCAGCTACCTGCCTTATCACAAATGAAGTAAGGACTGTGACATCTGAACTGCAGCAAGTGTAAGGCCTAACTCTGATGGGACAGAATCTGGTACTGTGGCAGGAGACAGAACCTATCTCTGACCATTTATTAAAGAGTTCATGAAGGTGCAGGGCCTGGATTTGAGTCCCAGTCAATAAAATTAGGCTGAAAACATGAGCAAACAGAAAAAAAACTCCTAATACAAGGAACCCCATGCAATAAGAGAATCCCAGAATAAGCCTCAGAATAGCTCTACGATAATTACCAATAGAAACCCAGAAAAAAGCAATAAATTGACTAGAACTCAGTGGATTCTGAGAAATATGGAAAGGTAGATATGAATTGAAGTAAAAAAAGAGAAAGAGCAAAACCAGAACAAAATTATGACTTCAAAGATTTGTGATATCTATCCCCCACCTCTTGAGAAAGAGGTGATGATCAAGAGATACAAAATGAAATATATCTCCTCAAACATGGGCAATGTGTTGCAAATCAACATATATCTACATATGCACATGTGTATATACATACACACAAATGTATACATGTGCATGCATAATTTTGTATGTATATATGTTACAAGATTGGATGGGGTCTTAGTGGATAGCGATAAAAATGCAAATAACTATCAAATACTTTTTAAAGCATGGGAGAAAACAGTATACAAAGACTGAGGAGTTTAATTATAACTTTTTGTTATACATATATACATGTGTGAGTGTATATGTGTGTGTATATGTATATACACTTATATATACATGTGTATGCCTATACACACATACCTCTGTGGACACATATATATGTGTGCATTTGTAATGTGAAATCTATGTATATATACGTCTCAAAAACCAATTATAACAGTTCAGTTTCTTGTAAGGTTTTGTATTGAAATGTTTGATAATTATTTGGTTCACAATAAAAAAGAAAAAAATTCAACTTTTTAAAAAGTCAACATTGGGGTCTCAATGTTGAAGGAGTAAACTGTTTACTTATAACTGAAATTTGAAGGAACCACTGAGCTAAAGCAGACTGGAAATGAACTACCTTTTCCAAGCTAACAAGTCCTTGGGACAAGTGATTCAAAGTATCCACATGCTTTGAATCACTTAGGAATTAGCATGGATACTTTCTTTCTTCACCATTTATCCATAGGCCTGACTATTCTTAGGATTCGGATCATTACAGATTTACAGGTGAAACAGATCTGGGAGCCTATCTAGTCCAAACTCCTGCATTTTACATACCTTTACTTTGCCTTCTACCAACTAATACTTTCCCAAACTGCCTACAGATCCTACTTTCATCATGCAATTGAATAGGGAAAGGCATAAATACAACAAGGGCAATGAAGTAAAGTGCCACAGAGACATTCAGGCAAAGATTTGACAGGCTGGAGCAGAGAAAGATCATTTGTAACTGGACTGGGGCTGGGACAAGGAGGAATTCTGACTGAGATGGAGAAGTGGAAAAAAGCAAGACACATTTGAGTAAAAGCTCTTTGGTTCTGTTTAGTTTTACTTTTTAGTGGGCCCGTAGTGACCTAACAATAAGTCGAAGGCCTTTTACATCTTTATGTCCCCAGAACTAAACTTTCCACATAAGTAGTAGGCACTTCACAAAAATGTGTTGGGAGTCTTTTTCGGGGTGAGGCAGAAGTAGATTTGGAGTTATAGATTTGGGTTTAAAACCCACCTCTACCACTTATTAGAAGAGTGATCTTGTAATCACCTGTAAACCTTTTCTAAGTCTGTTTCTTTATGTGTTGATAATCATTTAATATAAATTATGGACTTTAATTTAAGGTCCAGAGCTTGAATTAGTTAGAGTCTGGACCTAATAGTCTCTTTGTTCCCTGAAGTAAACTCAGAGAATGCCTTTTGCTATGACAACAAAGCAGATGGGGCTGACTTAGCATTCCTTACAAGACCCTTACCCTGTCTTCAATAATGGGACATTTTCCATTTCCTATGGCACGTTAATGGTAAAGAAAACACAGATAGAAGATGGTGGTGTAGAAAGACTCATGTATGCCAGCTCCGAACCCACAGCCCATAAATTTTCTGTAAAAAGAACTCCCTGCAAATTCTGGAGTAGAGCAAGATGCGCAGAAATGCAGTGGAGGGGATTTCTGTTCCAGAGAGCCCTGGAAAGCCGTCCCCAGGGGTCTGTCGCGCACCAGACAGCGGAGCCCACCCTGGCTCTGCCCTGGTTGTGCAGCCCTGAGAGGAACAGATCCGAGCAGGCTTCAGGGATGGAATCTCCAGCGGCCGTGAAGGTCCCTCCACCCACAGGCGCTACAGGTCAGTGAGAAAGACTTCTGGGCTGGCCGAGAGGGGAGCGGGGTGTCTCCGTGACTCGGGCCCCCTCAGGAGGCAGCGGCAGAGGCAGGGACAGCGGCAGACCCAGGCTCTCAGAGCAGGAAGGAGCTCTGCTCCATTATGAAGGTCTCTGCATAAATCCCCCAAAGGAACTGAGCCTGGGAAGCGGCCCTGCCCCCACCAGAGAACCTGAATATAATCTTACCCTGAACAGCAGCCCCGTCTGCTACTGAAAGCCCTGAGGCTGGGAAGCAGCATTTGAATCTCAGACCCCAATCACTAGCTGGGCGGATCTAGGATCTAGGCAGGGGTGGAGAGGAATCTCAGAAATCAAGTAACTGGCTGGGAAAATGCCCAGAAAAGGGAAGAAAAATAAGACCATGGAAAGCTACTTTCTTGGGGAACAGATGTTCCTGCCTTTCATTTCTGATGAGGAAGTACAATGCTTACCATCAGGGAAAGACATGGAGGTTGGGGTCTCTGTATCCCAGACATCCCAGGTGGATGTCCAGTGGGCTCAGGCCATGGAAGAGCTCAAAAAGGATTTTGAAAATCAAGTTAGGTGGAGGAAAAACTGGGAAGAGAAATAAGAGACATGAAAGAAAAGCATGGAAAATGGGTCAATACCTTGCTAAAGGAGACCCAAAAAAATGCTGAAGAAAATAACACCTTGAAAACTAGGCTCACTCAATTGGCAAAAGAGGTTCAAAAAGCCAATGAGGAGAAGAATGCTTTCAAAAGCAGAATTAGCCAAATGGAAAAAGAGGTTCAAAAGCTCACTGAAGAAAATATTAGAATGGAACAGATGGAGGCTAATGACTTTCTGAGAAACCAAGAAATCACAAAACAAAACCAAAAGAATGGAAAAATGGAACATAATGTGAAATATCTCATTGGAAAAACAACTGACCTGGAAAATAGATCCAGGAGAAACAATTTAAAAATTATGGGACTACCTGAAAACCATGATCAAAAAAAGAGCCTAGACATCATCTTTCATGAAATTATCAAGGAAAACTGCCCTGAGATTCTACAACCAGAGGGCAAAATAAGTATTCAAGGAACCCATCGATCACCGCCTGAAAGAGATCCAAAAAGAGAAACTCCTAGGAACATTGTGGCCAAATTCCAGAATTCCCAAGTCAAGGAGAAAATATTGCAAGCAGTTAGAAAGAAACAATTCCAGTACTGTGGAAATACAATCAGGATAACACAAGATCTAGCCGCTTCTACATTAAGGGATCGAAGGGCGTGGAATAGGATATTCCAGAAGTCAAAGGAACTAGGACTAAAACCAAGAATCAGCTACCCAACAAAACTGAGTATAATACTTCAGGGGAAAATATGGTCTTCCAATGTAACAGAGGACTTTCAAGCATTCTTGATGAAAAGACCAGAGCTGAAAAGAAAATTTGACTTTCAAACACAAGAATGAGAAGAAGCATGAAAAAGTAAACAGCAAAAAGAAGCCAAAAGGGACTTACCAAAGGTGAACTGTTTACATTCCTACATGGAAAGACAATATTTGTAACTCTTAAAACTTTTCAGTATCTGGGTAGTTGGTGGGATCACACACACACACACATGCACACACACACACAGGCACACATGCACGCATGCACAGAGACAGAGAGCACAGAGTGAATTGAATAGGATAGGACCATATCTTAAAAGAAATTAAGATAATCAGTGAGAGAGAAATGTAGTGGGAGGAGAGAGGGTGAAATGGAATGGGGTAAATTATCTCTCATTCAAGAGGCAAGCAGGAGACTTTTTAGTGGAGGGAAAAAGAGGAGAGCTGAGAAAAAAAAAAACATGAAGTTTACTCTCATCACATTCGACTAAAGGAAGGAATAAAATGCACACTCATTTTGGTATGAAAACTTATCTTACAATACCGGAAAGTGGGGGAGGAGATAAGCAGGGTGGGGGGGATGATGGAAGGGAGGGCAATGGGAGGAGGGAGCAATTTGAAGTCAACACTTGGGGAGGGACAGGATCAAAAGACAATAGAAACAAGGGGGGGCAGGCCAGGATGGAGGGAAATATAGTTAGTCTTACACAACATGACTATTATCGAAGTCATTTGCAAAAATACACAGATATGGCCTATATTGAATTGCCTGCCTTCCCAAAGGGAATGGGTGGGGAGGGAGGAATGGGGAGAATTTGGAACTCAAAGTTTTAGGAACAACTATTTAGTATTATTCTTGCTACTAGGAAATAAGAAATACAGTTAATGGGGAATAGAAAGGCATCTGGCCCTACAGGACAAAAGAGAAGATGGGGACAAGAGAAGGGAAGGATGATAGAAGAGAGGGCAGATTGGTGATAGGGAAAATTAGAATGTTTGGTGTATTGGGGTGGGGGAAGGGGACAAATGGGGAGAAAATTTGGAACCCAAAATTTTGTGAAAATGAATGTAAAAAGTTAAATAAATTCATATTCAAAAAAATAAACAAATAAATAGTGCGACCATTAAAAAAAAAGGAAACAGATATCCTGGGTTGTAATTTCAATTGAAACTTTGTCAACTCTGTTAAAAATACCCTTTTCTGTCTCAGCAATTTCAAAGACCTGTTTGTGACAGGATGCCTACAGAGTGGTGGGATTTTCTTCTTCTCATGTCACAGAGACATGTGCTACAGAGAAGAAATTTACACGTCCTGGAATCATACATTCTAACTGACGCTACTTTGTTAACTGTCTCGTCTCACTAAATTTAGAACTTGTTCAACTAAGAGAGTTCCTTTCTCACAGTAAAATGTTATTTAAGCTTGACCATTCCTGTAATGAGCAGTCAAGTCTAATCCTGGCTCTGTGGGTCCATGTAAATGTTACCTTAATGGGAATAATAAAAATATATGTATTCAGCCTGTTGCCTTTTCTTTAACCAAACTTTCAGGTTGACAGTATAAAATGAGGAGGTTAGATTAGGCTTAAGGTCTCTTCCAACTCTAAATCTACGATGCTATTATTCCTTCGAAACCAGTGTCCCCAAATACCTCTAGTATTATAAAGGCACGTACTTCTTAATTCTCCTGCATCCTCTTTCCTTTCTCCCAACCCATCTTCAGCATGACAATAAACTGGGCTTTTCTTTCCAGTCATCTAAGCATGAAAAGTATTGGACTTCCTAGTTCTTGGTAGTTTAATTTTAACATAAATATTTAGTTCTAAAAAATCATAATATCTCAAACTGAATGGAAGTTTCATTACAGAATCCTAATTGTGGATTCTCTGTCTTCTCTCTGCTTGTTATCCTGGGAGAGGAAGGTGCTTCCTTTAAGATTGTTGTAAAGGAAGAAAGGTATTCTCTTCCTATAGATTAGTAGATATCCTAGGGCAAAGAAGTAATTATCATGACTTAAATGGTCTTCCCATCCAGCCTCAGCTGCACCTAAGGATTTAATGCCAACTGTACAATCTACAGCACAAAAATTCATGTATTCCAAGTTTCCTCCCCAACCAACAGCAGCAACCCAAGTGACTTCCTACAGCCTAACTCTAACCTCAGCTTCTTACCCCATGACCCAGAGATCCTACCTTGTCTTGTAAGCAATAACCTTTAGGTCCTCCAGGACAGTTTGGAATCCAGATCTGGGGAGGAACATTGCACTTAAGCCAGAGGGTAAAATCACCAAGAATTTAAAAATAAAATTTAGTCATACTGGGCATCACACAATGAAACTGGTATCGATGATGAAAGTATAATCACCAAAGCATCCCCAAAAGAATAGAGTAGCCCATGGATACAGATAATTTAAAGCTCTAGGGATGTCACTAGGGAGAAATCTTAGAAAGAAACTTAAGTAGCACTCACATCCTTATTTGAGGAGTCAAGGAACATAGGGAGAGTAAATTAGAGTTCTGCCCATATCTGGTCCCGCCATCCCCCCACAGGACTAAGATAGGTCTCTTGCTATTCGGTCAAACAGCACTCTTGCAATCTACTTTATCTTCAGTCACAGAGACACAACTGAGTTCTGGCCCATGAAAAACCAGAAAAAGAGACTAGAGTACTGGTACTACTTGGTCCCTGCCAAAAGCAACAGAAAAATTTGGTAACAATAACTCTATGGATACTTTTTTCCTTCTGCAGGCTAAAGGCCTCTATGAAAAGGGTCAAAAAAAGACATGAACTGAAAAACCCTGAGAATATCTTGAAAAAGAACCAGAACATGAAGTTGGCTTTGATCTAAAGGGATGCCATAGAGACTCACTTTATTTAGTTGCCTGTTTTGGCACAAGTGTACTCTCTTTTAAATCTTGGTACAAATTTATTTCTGTAGATGTAACTTGTACAGGGCTTCAGGCAGTGATTAGGCATATTAGAAAGCTTTGTTACAGATACTGATGTTGTACATCTGAATAGAAAGAGCTAGGCAAGAATAAACACTAGTTCTCATAATCTTCTTCCCCTCACTATAGCAACAAAGCAAACCAATTAACGAACTCCATTGGTATTCTGCCTAAGGGTGCCAGCCTGACTTATGAAATAAGGATGGAATATATTTACACAACCAGATCCCATTCTCTATGCTCAGACAATGGGGGAGGAGAGAGAAAAGGAAGAGCGCTGCAGCAGCCCTGTGGACAATTTACCTAGTCTCCCCACTTTCACTGACTCACCAGATAACCACCTTTCCATTCAAAACCCTCCCCAGAGAGAACCAGCCCCTTGATGTCCCAGAGTCCAAGATCCTTCCATGCCCACCCCACCCACAAAAAATAATGTATTAAAATCTTTATCAGCACCCTCTCAATGCCAGTTACCTGGGGCTCAGAATTGCTTATAGGTCTGCCTGCTAGAACTGGTAATAATTTGATCCTACAGCCAGTACTGACCTCTCTTTTGCTAAAAGTCAGGTGTTCGGTGATTTCATTAGGATCATGTAGAAGTCAAAGAACAGACCAGTGTTGACCAAGAGGCAGAAAATTGAATTTGTGAGGGAGAATAAAAGAGAACAAAAAAAAAGGCTAGAAGGAAGGGGAAATTTAAGGTTGGGTCTGTGCAAAAAGCATCAGTGTGAAAAAGAGCACAAAAGAAGATGGTGTTTCCAGTATCAATATGAGAAATAGTTCCAGCCAACATATTTTTTGTTTTAATTGTATATGTTAGTTTGTCCCTGGGCACACACACTGAGGCTTTCTGCATCAGTTAAGACTCATATGGGAACCTATATACAAGGAAGACAAAAACAGAGTAATTTTCATTTAAAAGATACAAATTTCAAAGTTGAAACAGCCCAGGACTAAACAAAAAAGGTCAAATAACTCACCAGAAACAAACCACACCAAACACTCATCCATTTAATTTCCCATTACATGCTCTAAAACAAGCCACAGGAGGCACCTGCAGCCTAAGACGTCAGGAATGAGAGCAGCTGTGGCCTGATGATTCGGGCTCCAGCCTTCTATAGGAATTCTTCATGCACACACACATACATACAAGTACCTGGCAGAACACTATAAGTGCACACACATGGCCACAGAACATTAGGAGTAAACAGCCAGAACACTGGAGGTGTAAGGTGAGGTAGGGTAGAGAAGGCAAGGGCTTGAAGGGAACAAAAGTAGAGATTTGGGTAACTTTATGGTAATCATTGTGGGAGGGAGAAGGGAAGAGAGAAGGATGGATGCGGGAAGAGCTTCGGGGAAGCAGCTGTCGAGTGGGAGGTTTCTTTTTTATTAGGAAGTTAGGACAGATGAACTGCAGCTCCATCAAATATGAAAATTAGAGGGCTGGGACCCAACTTCTCCAGATCCGGGCCACACTCTGGCTGTAAGGGAGAATGATAAATTCCCTTCTTCCCTCCACATGTCAGGCAGGTCTTTGAAGAAATTCCCCAAATGCCTTGGATGTTAGTGATCCCACAGAGTCAGGCTTGGGAACAAGACAAGTTCAGGGGGAATCAGTAGCTCTTTTTGGTGGAGCCAAAACCAGAGAAGCCCATAACAGCTGCCATCTCATCATCCTCCTCAAATGTCAAGTCCTCCTCCGCCCTTCGCTTCTTCTCCTTCTGTTTCTCCTTCTTGTAGGCTTTGGCCTTCTCTTCCTGCAAAGAGCCACAGAGGATCATTTTAGCTTTCCTAATCCACAGCACTGTCAAGAAGCTCAAATCAGAGCCCAAAGCAAACTGCAGTAGCTCAAAGGGAAGGATGCCCACACTCGGGTCTCTAAGGCATCCACCAGAGATTCCCACCTAACTCATGACAAAGGCCCAAATGGCTTTCAAGATTTCCTTTTTCCTACTGACAGGAGATTTACCACAGAAATGATGGAATCACAACAGTATGGGAAAAAAGAAGAGACTGCAGAAGAGGGGGATGGGAGGTAGAAAACAGATGATCTCACACACAGTAAATGTTTCTTTTCCTTTATTTCAAACTCCTGTTTACTTCAACATCAAAAGAAGCTACTAGATCACAATCACTGGAAATCAAGAAGCAGAAATAAATTCTTCTAAATAAAAGGGTTCACTGCTAAAGGACTAGAGCAAGGGTGGGGAACCAGCTGCCTCAAGGCCACATGTGGTTCTCTAGGTCCTCAAGTGCAGCGCTTTCACTGAATCCAAACTTCACAGAATAAATCCCAAAGGATTTGGGTTTGGATGTTTTATGGATTGGATTTTATTCCACATTATAGAAGCCTCAGTCTGGAAAGGGCTGGCTTGAACCTTACCTCCTCTCTGAGCTCTTTCATCCTCTCCTCAAAGTCATAGTCCTTTTGTTTTTCTTCCATCTTTTTCTTGTTCACTTCAAAGCGTTTCTTCACCTGATCCAAGGTGGAGCGCTCCACACGCATTGACATGCCCAGATTCCGCTGATCTGAGGGGGGAGAAGGGTGGAACCATCATCCTTCCCTCCAGCTGCTTACCTTTACTCTCCCTCACATCTCTTATCTCCCCTACCTCCTATCTCCATCCCCCAAATTAGGATCTTAAAAGTACAGATTTAGACTTGGAAGAGACATTTAGAGAACACCTAGCCAAACTCTCATTTTACAAATGACAAAAACAAGGTCCAGAACAATCGCCCAATGTCGTTCAGCTAGTTAAGGAACAGAGCTAGGACTTAGACCCAAGTCTCCTGTCTCCAAATGACTGAAGTACTCTTGTCACATTACCACGCTGCCTCAAAAAACCCTTTCCAAAATGTCTCTCCACAATCTGTATAGTTCCAGGAAATGAGAGCCAATTTTGCTGAGGGCAGCTCCAGGACCTCTTCTATCCCTGAATCTAGCAACTTCAAAGAACAAGATGGAAGTATCTATATTTGGGCAATAAAAATGGACAGCTGGGAAGATATACTAATTGGATTGTAGAACAAAAGAGTATGATGTACCTCATAAGCTCCATAAACATCTACTGATGAAGAGAAAGGAACTCCCTGTGCAAAGGCAAGAAAAGCATCTACTCTGAGCCTCCAGCAAGAGCTGTGGGGATCCCAAAACCCATTCCAAGATTTCATCATTCCTTACGTTTCTTTCCATTGATGTGATCCAAGAAGTTGATGGAGTCTTTCACTACACAGTCACAGACATTGCAGTAATACCTACACAGATGAGGAAGTATTTATTATTTGAGCTGCCTGAAAACATGTCATGTTTCCCTGACCTTACTGAGAACTTTAGGTCAATGCTTCTCAACTTTTTATTTCCTAAGACATCCCAAGATCACCAGGAAGAGGGACTAAGAGAGAAGTTCCCATGTGAAGTGGACAGAAACGTATAGCTGCCATCTGTGGCTAGTTCTGACAAAAATCTTAGCAAGCCCAAGAGAACAAGTATGGTGACAGACCTGGGGTCTGTCAGTTAAATCTTTAAGAAATGTTAGTCAATCCTTATCTCCTGCTTTACACTACAGGCATGGATTAGCGAGAACTCTAAACCTGGGTCCTTGTCAATGTGACAAAGCTTCATTCCTAGGCTGCCAGGAGGCCTGACTCCTCAAGCTCTAAGAATTAGTATCAATCATGACCCTTTTTCCCCACAAGATCCCACCACTCCAAGCCCTGAACACATTCTCCAGCTACTTCCCCTATTAATGACACATTTCCAGTTCTATTACTACCAAAAAGCCCTATTCCAGCAGGCTTCAACTTAGCTGACTGTCAATCAATCCATAACAGTCTATCAATAAGTTAAAATTTATTATATAGGAAACTCTCCCCAGGGCCAAATGAAGTTACCCTACTGGCTGTTACTACTGACCACTCATAAATCCTTCTCTGTGGTAAAATAAGAGGCTACTCACCCTCCCATTTCAGACTGTGGAGTGGTCTTGGTGATGACAATGGTCTTTCCCAGCTTGGACTCCAAGTCAACCTTGTAGTCTCTGTGTCGTAAGAGCTCCCGCTTGACAGGCTGCACTGGTTTTCCTAAAAGAAAAGTGGATGTATTCAGTGAGACCTGGCTGGGGAAGGGAATGCTAGAAACTGTAGTTCCTTTCAGTGCAAGTATTATTCTGTTAGGAGTGAAGGTAAAAGCTGGAATCTTGGTACATTCAACAATTTAATTTCATTCCCCCTTTTCTCCAGACTCAGATGCTACAACAATACATTAGACTGGGTGTCTTAACCTGGGGTCCCATAGAATCCCAAAATGTCTAAGTATAAACTTGGGAGGAGGGGGAGCTATATGAGCTTAGACAGGGAAAAAAACGCTTATTTGTTTCACTAAACTCTAGATGAAATTTAGCATTTCCTTCAGTTATATATGATTTAAAAAACAAAAACTACAATATTAAGAAGCCCATGGGCTTAATCAAGTCAAAAAGTCCATAACCCAAAAACGATTAAGGAGACAGACAACAGACTCCTCAAAGATGTTGACTAACTGACCAGCTCCCTATGACATTAACTCCCTAGGATGTGGCTGAAGATGTAAGAATAAGTTAAAGAAAAAATAACCTCCTCCCCAACTTTGGCAGAGGCTCCAAAAGCAGCAGACTGTAAATAATGTATAAACTGAATTAGATGTTTCTGTAATCTGCCTAGGAACTAGTATTTTAAAAGTCACAGGTGAGATTTCAGTGATACTTTGAAGCAAGACATCACTGACTCAAGCAATTTAATAAGAGTACGAATTAAGCAATCAACTGATCACAAGCATTTATTAAGCATATAGCAGTATCATATGGTAGCAAGGATAAAAAGGAAAAAATGAAAGGTCCTGCCTTCCAGGAATTTACATTTTATTGGAGCTGAAAATACACCACACATATACACATATTTATGTACAAAATAAATACAGTGCAAGGTCATTTCAGGTGAGAGATACAAGCAGTTGCAGGGATCAAGGAAAGACCTCCTGAAGGAGATAAAACTTGAGTGGAACTCTTAAGGAAACTAGGGATTCTAAGAGCTGGAAGTAAGCAGGGACTGCATTCTATATATGTGGGTTAGAAAGCTTGTGCAAAGGCAGAGTTAAAAGACAGAACAATGGCTGGACCCCAGAGCATATATGATACAATAAGCTTGGAAAAGTAGACTGACATCACATGCCAAAAGGAGGAGCATATTTCATCTAAGATGTAATAGAGAAGAACTAGGGTTTACTGAGCAGGGGAGTGATTTGTCAGACCTGTGCTTTAAGAATATATTGGCAATGGTGTGGAAAACGGGTTGGACAAGGGGTAAAATGATTTGAGGCAGAGACCAATTAGGAGGTATTTGCAATGGTTTCGGAAAGCGGTGATGAGGGCTTGATGTAAAGTAGCAGTTGTGAATAAAAAATGGAGGCAGATGTGAGAGATGTCATGGAGTTTGAACTGACAAACTTGGTAGTTGTCAGTTACTTTATCAGTAAGAATGAAGAAAACCAATGAGGAAGAGTTATCAAGAAATAATAGGTAAAAGATGGAATGAAGGTATCCTTCAGTACCTAGCTGAAGAAAGTAGTGTAGAAAGGGAGAACTGACTGTTAAGCAAACCAAGGGGGAGTACCAACGAGGAAACAAATCCCCAAACCCTTAAATCACTCAAAGAACCAGTACATCAAGGATTATAAATCAGATTTGATGTAAGTGCAACTCACATGTTAAACTTTATGATACAGAGCCCTGCTTTTTAAGGGCTCACTGAAATTTCTGCATTGGGACATAAACCTTATGTCAATCCAAAGATTTTCCTCTGTATGAAGGTGGAGGAGTGTCCACAGTAATTCCTACCATCTAAAATTTGTATTTCTGAGCTCTGAAATTCCCCTGTCTTAGAGCAGCAACTAAAGAAAGGAGGCAAGGAAGCATAGATTAAAAACCGAGGCCTAGAAAGGTGCAGTAAACTGCCAGGGGGAGAACCAAAATTTCCTATTCACTAAACTATTTCTGCAATCCAATCCTCTGCAAGCCCAGAGAAAGCAGAAATTCAAGGGAGTTTTACCCACCATCTTTTTTCTCTCTTTCTTCATTAAGTCGTTTCTCTGCAAGTTTCTCATATTCGTCTTTGTCCCACTTTCGGCGAAAATCCAGGTTTTTAGTCTGTCAAAAGAAAACATTTCTGGATTTTCTGCTACCCTTCCCAGAGAATCCTACCAGTTGGCAGTTTTCAAGTACCCAAGTATACAGAATACGGCACTGTCGTGGCTCAGACTGTGGTTTCCAAAGTCCGGAATATCAGTCCTCCCTTGCCTTCTCCAATTAGCCAGTTAACTACAGACGATAAGGCCAGGCTACAAAGCAATCTCGTCCCAGGCACCACTACCCACATCCTCGGAACGCACAAAGCAGGAGACATCCAATACCACGTATCGTAACTAACTGGACTGGCGTCCTAGCCTCATCTAAACAGTAAACTCCACGAGGCCGCCCAATCTTATGTAAACTTTCTATCGGTCCCAGCGCTTGGCACGCACTCTGCACACAGTAGGTGCTTCACGAAGGCCCACGGGACCCAAAGGCCTTCAGGAAACCTAAGGTAACCCCAGGCTCGGCAACGTGCCCGTGCACAGCGGCAATGAGCCCGCAGCAAGCCTCCGCAGCCGAAGTCCCCCAGGATGCCGGCTCCTCGGAGCGACTTTGCGCCGAAGAAAGCGGCCCCCGACCTAGGACCGCCGTCTCCGGGGCCAGCCTGGAGGGAGGCTCTGCGAGGTAGAACACTCGGACCCGGCTGAACCCCACAAGCTCCTCCGCCCCCCGCAGACACCTACCCCGCTGCCAGACGCCATCTTCGCGAAGTAAAGATGAAGACGGAAAATAATGTAAAGGCTCCCTGGAGCCGTAAAGCAGAGCAGTCCTCCGAAGTCTCTATCGTACTAGCAGGCTAGAGCGGCACGGGAGGACGTCCGAGATGACCACTTCCGGCTCGGCCACCTGGAGCGCTAACGCGCGCCTGTGCAAATCGCGCACGCGCCACACCAAGCAATCGGAATGTTTTATTTCTTGAAATGATACTTTTAACTAAAAGATCAAGCTCAACTCTCGTTTTATGGACGTGGAAACTGAAGGCCAGAGGTTACGGCTGTCTCACAGCACTAAACAGAATCAGAATGCCCGGAAAGGAACACGCCCCCAGGGGCGGGGAGATGGGAGACAGACATTTGACACCAGCCCCAATGCCCGGGTAGAGCGTCCCAGGCCGAGCCAATACAGCTCAGAAGCAGAAGCCACAGCGAGGGAAGAACCCAGCACCCCTCCCCCTCCACTGCCCCGCTCCCAACCCCCCAGGGTCTTCTGGAGCCAACTAATTAACTCTTTCCAAGGGCGGGAGGTCGCAGTTCTTAGGAAGGAAAACAAGCAATCCTAAAACCCAGAAAAGCCAAAACGTCCTCTGAGTATAATGAACTCTGTAGGAGTACTTTTTGTTGTACGTTCCCAACAATGGAGAAAAGGAGACATAAAAAGATGATAGGGTGTGAACACACGGTGCACACACTCAGTATCATCAGAATATTTAGTTGGGTGTTTTCCTCCTGTGTTGTACCGACAAAGGAGACTAGTTTACGTCAGTGCCTGCCACTGGGTACGTAATCGAGGGCCAAGACTAACTAGATGCCACTCAGAACTTGGTGCCTTCCCAAGAATAGAGTAACTGAGGATCCTGAGAACACAAACATCTCTGCAGAAATGTCTGAAGAAGTAAAAGGAAAGCTATATTCCCAGATCAGAGATAGCCCAGATTTTTATACCCAAATCATTCCCCATACCCTATGTAAATCAAGTGCTTCTAATTACAAAGTATCTAAGTTAGTTACATTTAATATGTTAAAAATCATTTCCAAATGGTTACTCATGTGGCAAGCCATAGGATAGTAACAGCTGCTGTTTTGGCCCAGGAAAAAGAGCACAATGATATGATAGTTGTATAGCCCACTATCAGTGGAGGGGAAGAAAGCACCAATCTCACCCCTTGTCAAGTGTTCCTTTTTGTTGTTATAGTTCATGGGGACATACTTCATACATGTACAAACTAGAAGGCACCTCAGAGGTCATCTGGTTCAATCTCTTCACTGAAGAGCTAAAGTGACCCACTCAGTTCAACATCCACAACCATGAGGAAGCTAAACATTAGCTTAAACCTAGTCCAAGGGAGAAAATATAGAAAGGTAGTCAGTCACACCATGCCTTTTTTCTCATCTGAATTTGGACTCAATCAGGACATCCACTCCTCCCTCCTTCCTGGCTCCTTACAAAACCCAAAGCAAGGCAGTAAACAGGCTAGAAGCATATCTTGGGGACAGTCCAGCCTTTTTCCTGGTTGGTACAGATCTTAACTGAGGGTCTGAGTTCTGACCTCAGAAAAAACTCTCTCACACTTCAAGATTTCTTCAAAGTTTAACTCTCTAAGACTGCTCAGAGAACACAGTTCAACTGAGGTCTTGTTTGCAGTTGGTGATAGTACAAACATATCACTGCCTCTGTAGTATCTTTGTTACATATTCTTATTATACATGACCCTAGCCCCTCCTGTTAAATTGTGGATGCTCCCCTTCCTCTCAAACACCACTGATTTTAAGCAAGAGGATTCAAGAGCCCATGTTCCAGTGATACTCCCCCACCTCCAAACAAGAAGCACTGAAGAGGCAGTGGCAGGAAGGAGGTAGAAGAGATGTGCAGACTACCCTGGCCCAAATGTGACACTGGTTAGGACCATCACAGTGGACTACATCTTCACCACTTGAACAAGCAGCAGATGAAGAACAGGCAAGATCAGGATTCAGATATTCTCTTCTGGATTTCAGTTACAATATTTTCCCGTTTAACGTCCACCTGAAACAAGGAAGTTGTCATGTAAGTTACAGAAAAATAGATTCTTCAGCAGCTCTCGTTGCTTGCAAGCTCACCCTATAGTCTGTCTACATCTACGTATGCAATTATCATAAAGGTGTTTAAAGGTGTTTGCATGTGCATGTCTCAAAGGTTTTTTTGTAAGATCCATTTATCCAAATTAAACTAAGTTCACAGAAGGCAAGACCACATAGTCTGATTATTCTGTTTAACTAAATTCCAAAATCCAACCATGTAGATGTATGCCACCTGTCTCTGGCTTAATTTCTGAGCCCTTCATCCCAGGCAACTGTGGTAGCTACTTGTCTTCTCCAGAATCTCAGCTGCCCTACAATTCACTATTTCCAAAGATGTTTCAAGCATAGTTCTCTTGGACAGTTTGATCTGCCCTATCTTACCATCACCATCTTACCTCCTCCCTGCTGGCCACAGAACGAAGCTTAATGACACCATCTTTTAGCTCTTGCTCCCCAATAATGGCCACCAGTGGAATGCCTGTCTCCTCACAGTAATGTAGCTGAGTCAGGAAATTGGGGTTCTTCTTATACAGCATCTCAGCCTTGAAGCAACAGATAACCCCTGGGATTTGATATTGGATATAGTATACCCACTGCCTCATCACCCCCCTCCCCATGGAAAAAAGACTCATCCCAACACTTGGCCCTCCTCCCCTAGGAAGCTGCTCTAATAGTGACCAGGTAGATTCAGGGGAATGTTTCCTCAGACCACAAGACACCAGCACCTGTTCTATCTTACCTTGATCCCAGCATCCCAGAGTTCTGCAATCAGCTTCATCCGTTCTTCAAGGAAATTCTTTTGTGCCGCTGCCACAAGGACCTGTGTCTCTGTCACATGAATTTTCTCAGTAGCCTAGAAAAGAAAGACAGGCAAAAAACACTGGTTAAAATTCCTCTTCAACAAATCAGGATTAGAAACACCTCTCTTTCAGAAAGAGGGTCCCAATCATAGAAAATGTAGAAGGGACTTCCCCACTTATTCCTAGCAGGGTCCTACCTCCATCCTCTGTTCCACAATGGAAAAGATCCTTTCAACCCCAATGCTGAGCCCCACACATGGCACCTTGCGGCCCTTAGGGTCAAACATGCCAACAAGCCCATCATAGCGCCCTCCAGCAGCCACACTGCCCACACCAAGTGGTTCCTCCCCTTGTTGGGCTGGGGTCTGAAGAAGCACTGCTTCATAGATCACTCCTGTATAGTAGTCCAGGCCTCGGGCCAGGCTCAGGTCAAAGGAGATCTGTGGGGACATGGAGATATGGTCAGTCTCAAAGGTGAGATGTCCTGGGATCCTCTACAATCTTGCTGGGACCTGCCCTTCCCCTACTCACCTTCTCTGTAATTCCAAATAGGGCCAGATACTCAAAAAGCAGTTTCAGGTCTCTCAATCCCTCCAAGGCCTGTTTGTTCTGTGAGAGTTTGGGATCCTGCAGTAGCTGCTCTACTAGGGACACTCCACCTGGGAAAATCAAACATAAAAGTCAGATAGACAGGGGAAACAGGATCTTTGGAATTCATTCAAACAAGTCTATGCAACCAAAAAAAACCAAGATGAATAAAACAATAAAAATAGCTAGCATTCAAACTGCTTTACATATTTTATTTATTCTTCATATCAACCTGTGAGTTAAGCAGTCCAGAGATTATGAACTCCATTGCATAAATAAGGAGAGACTCAGAAAGATTAAGTTACAAAACCATATACATCAAAGGCAAGATTCTAATTGAGGTCTTTCCTAATTTCAAGTTGGGTCCTTTTTACTCTAACTCACTAACTTTCCAAAAAAATCCAAACTATGGTGCTTGAGAGAAGTCCCACTACCACTGTTACTCCTCTGCTTCTGTTTTCTTCCTTCTAAAGAAGAAAAAAAGATAGGAAATTTTGAAATAAGTCCAAGGCCAGCTTTTTCCTGAGGGATCTGTCTCTCTAGAAAAGTGGGCTCAATGTTAGATATACAACAGATCTAGTCCCTATCATATGTATATCCACTTCTTGGGGAACCTGCTTCTTACCATGCTGCTGGATGTAAACCCCAATGCAATCTGCCACGTCAGGGGCCAGAGCCATCTTTCCTACAATCTCCTGTCTCACATCATTCCAGGACATCTGCAGATACAGAAATATTAGCTCATATCCAAGACCCTGCTTTCTTTCATAACCAGAGGCATTTTAATTCAATCACTAGACATCTGAATGTCTACCATGTGCCTAAAATCTCTAATAGACAAGAGTCAGGACAGCGTAACTGACACAGCAAAAAACCTAGGGTTCAGGAAAGAGCTAAGTTGGAACTTTGTCTTCAACAATTACCAGTTATGTGCCCCACAGCAAGTCACTTAAACTGCTTATTCCCTAACCTGTAAAGTAAGGATAATCATAATTTTAATGGATTCCTCATAGGATTGTTGCAAGGAAGGCACTTTGAAAACCTTACATTTCTATATTAAAATGAACTGTTATTAGGTAAAGAGGTAAACTTCAATTAAGGACTGAAACCAGGTTATGGTTTAGTTAAACTTTCTCTTTACAATATCTCTTTATAATAACTTTCTTTAAGTAAATAAGGTAGCTTACTTTATACACTGTCCTTTAATTCTGAAACAAAACAGCCCAGAAAGAGGTGAGCCACAAAAACTTAGATGAGGGAAAATGAAAAGATATTCCTTTGTTACCTTGCCCAGCTTATCCACTGAAGCAGAGACAAATCGGAATTTGTTATCAGGGACACCACAGGCAGCAAACATTCCATCCAGAATTCGCCTGTCATTCACCTGTGAATCCCATATGCACCAGATACTCCATCAACACCTATTCTCAAAAGAGAGATCCATCCATTCTTCTTTCCTAGTGATTCCCTTTAGTAAAAGGAGAAGGGAAGCCTTGCAATCAGACTATAGCAGAAACAGCTGCTAAAGCCAAAGACTAAAGTTGGGACCACCATGAAGGGAAAAGGAGAACCTAAAGGAAATAATCTCAGGTCATGACCACCCCCCTCCTCTTTTGTTTTCACATTCACCTTAATTAAGAAGTCCCCCAACTTCAATGCATTTAGGATTTCATATATGATCTTTAAACACTCTGCATCAGGGATCATGGGATCAAAATGACCTGCAATGTCAAAATCCTGTAGCAAAAGGAAACAGTGAAAATTTGAAAATCCTCTAATTAAACCTAGGTCACCAGTGGCTTTGCTCAGAGAACTCCCTCCTCACGGCCCACTGACCCAGTCACTCACACATTGGCAGAACTCCCGGTATCGACCTTGGGTTATGGAGGGACTCTCCCGTCGCCACACCTTCCCAATGTGATAGCGTTTCATCTTCTTTATCTTATTCATGGCCAAGTAACGAGCAAAAGGGACCTCACAAGAAATGATTAAGGAAAAAGCACCCTCCCTTCCAGAACTGGCAACCAACTGCATCTACACAAATCAGATACTGGAGAAACTCCTATCTCTGCAACATCATCTTGTCAAACTGAAAATTCAGGAAAAGGGAAACAAGAATCTAAGTGGTCTAAGACCCCTGGGATCCTTCCTTCCTATGTACCCCAATCCTTAATTCTCCCAGATTATTTAGATTTGAAAGCCTGATCTTCACCATTACCTTCAGTCCTTATTTTACTATGGGCATACCTCCTTGGGCCATCTAACATAAAACAGAAATCAGAGCTCCAGATAGGACTATGACATCTACAGTTACCTCCCTTGACTTGGGAAAGGATAGTCTGGGATAAAGTAAAACAGTTCTTAGAAGGATACTGTGAGGTCATATCGAAGAGCCAGTAGTTCCCCACCCTGATCCTTCAGGTCATAGATGAGTCTGGAGTCCTCTCCATACTTCTCTGTTAGCACTTCCTGGACAAACACAAATCTATAGCTTAAAAAATATGGTTTGGGATACTGGAGGCTAAGAAAGGAAGAATTACAATACTACTCCTCCCTCCCCAGCTTTTTCTTTCCATCACCTTTAGTTCAAATGCTGGAGTGTCTAGCCCTTTAGCTCCATGACGCTTGAAGCAGCTGATGACAGCATTAAGGATTTTTTCTCGAATAGTCATCTGTTGAGGGCTAAGATCTCTGGTACCCTATGAGCCAAAAGCAACCACAATAAAGGGAAGTAGGAGAAGAATTTAAAAACAAGTTGTAGAAATCTGTAGGAAATTTCCCTGCAGGAAACAGGAAACAATGAATAGACCTACAACAATAGTTTATACTTTTAAAACACCCTAAGGTTTGTAACGCACTTTCCACACTCTATTCTCACAATAACCCTATGAGGTAAGTACTGCTATCATCCCCATTTTACAAATGAAGAAACTGAGAAGTGAACTATCCTGAGAAAAGTTATATAGTTAGTAAATGTCTGATCTAGGATTTCAACCCAGCTCTTTCTGACTCCAAGTGCAATCTATCCACTGTATGATACACTAATTCACTACAAGGTCCCACCTCAGGTAAGGGCAGACTGCTCTTCCCAAGCACCCAGGATATTGGAAAAGGAGACCAAAAAGGAAGAGAGAAGAGGATTACCTTGGGAGTCTTGATAACAAAATTGGATTTCTCTTTATCTGTTTCCGGCTGAATCTTCGACCTGGCCTCTGCAAACTGGAAGGAAATGATTATGGCACACTAAGCAAGAGATACTTATCTCTGACCCCCAGAATTTCCAGTCTTCCAGTTACAAGAAGAAAAGCCCTATAGGCTCTTTCTTCACTTGTGCCCGAATTGTGTTCATAAAGGATTTTAAATGAAGTCAGATCTTTTTCCCAGTGGCTCTCATTGTATTGATATCTCCATCCCACCATACAGTGTGATCTACTCTCACTCAGTCAAACTCAACTAGTCAATTCTACTCAAGACTTTTTGCTAACTGACACCCAAGGAAACTTAAGACACAGAAACAAACAAAAACTTACGAAAAGAATAAGCTTATGGCAAGACCAGAACCTAAAAAGACTCTTTACTTCTACATTCAAAATATAGTAATAATAATGGCAGATCAGAAAGGTGACTTTCTATAAAAGGGCTATGGCCCTTTGGACCTAGATGGGTTCTTACAGAAAGTTGCTTTAAAATAAAGATACAAAAATCAACCAGATTAAGATACAAGAATAATTTATTAGATTTTTATTTGTTAGCTTTAGATTATTAGCTCCCCTATTGAGGCAGCTGGTGACCCAGTGGCTAGAACACTAGGCTTACAGTCTGTAAGACTTGAGTTCAAAACTGGACTCAGGCACTTACTAGCTGTGTGTCATCCTAGGAAAGTCACAATCTATTTGCCTCAGTTTCCTCAAATGTAAAATAGGAATAATAACAGCACCTAACTCTCAGGGATGCTGGGGATCAAATGATATTTGTAAAAAAGTGTTTAGAATAGTGCCTACCTAGCACACAGTGCTATATAAACACTTCCATCTCCCCACTCCCCTCAAAGAAAAGGATGAAAGATTTGGAGCTGGAAGAGACCTTAAAACTCATTTTAAATACAGATAAGGAAACTGAATTCCAGAAAGTTTTACTTAGCTTACCCAAGGTCATACAGGGAAATAGTAACAATTCAGATTTAAACTCAAGTCCTCTGCGTCCAGATTCAACATAATTTTCTCTGCATCACAACATCAGATTGTAAATTCTTCAAGCAAAGGAACCCTAACATTTTTTTTGGCACTATGTGTGAAAAATGTAATTGAATGAAAAAATACTAGATTATAGCAGGCTATACAATAAGACTTTTCAGAAACCTGAGAAAACACAGAGTTGTACCTCAAGATAGTCCTATTTAATAACTGGGTGACTGATCAGATCATTGAATTCCTCAGGGCAGCAATTTATTCATCTCTAACAATGAATACAGTAATAACTCACTTTTATATAATTCTTTAATGTTTGCAATGTGTTTTCCTCACACCTGTAAGGTAAGGAGTGTGCAAGTATTTTCCTTATTTTTAAAATGAGAAAACAGAAATTTAGAGAGGTTAAGCTTTCTAAATTTTAGGACCATAAAACCTTCAAAGAAGCTATGATTACCTGCTTTGGCCCTCCATCATAAAGACCATGGGACCTTTCTATCTGATGTGCAATGAAAACATTCTGTATATGTGGTTTCCTCTACCAGAGAGTGAGCTTTTTGAGAACAGGGACTGCACAGCTTTTCTATTTGTATTTTCAGTGCTTAGCACAGTGTTTCGAATTTAGTACGTTTTCATTCGTTCATTGGGTACTAGAAAGGGCCTCAGAAGCCAATTATCTCAACCTGTACCTAAACAGGGATCCCCTCTATAATATAACAAACAAGACTGGCGTGAAGTCTTCATTCCAGCGAGGATTTTAAAGATTCCTATGGATGACTCGGCTGACAGTCCCGAGGTTCTCCGTACCAAGAGTCTGAACAAAACGTATTAAAATAAACACATTGAAACCGTAGACTGTGGGACTCCAGTCACGAACACTAGAGGGCGAAGCACTGCGGCTCATTCGCTCCAAACCCACAGGCAGCTCTGCCCAACCAACCAACCTGCCACTGAGAGGTCAAACGCAAAACCATGAAAATGTTGCGACTAGAAGGGGCCCCTTAGTTTAAACCCTCGCTTTTAGGTCTTTTAAATAAATCAAGCTTTTTTAAAATCTGCTCGTAAGGCAGGATACAAACTCAAAAGCCGGACTGCTTGCTTTGAACGGGTTCAACCACACAGAGGTAGAATCAGGCCGGGAGCAGTCGGAAAACTCAGTCCCACTCCACAAGCTTTACGAGCCTACCGGGGCTGGGTGCCAAAAAGA
The DNA here is from genome assembly GCA_023548195.1 of Bettongia penicillata ogilbyi. Classification (NCBI taxonomy): domain Eukaryota; kingdom Metazoa; phylum Chordata; class Mammalia; order Diprotodontia; family Potoroidae; genus Bettongia; species Bettongia penicillata. The sequence continues at coordinate 4,710,573 of JAJHZJ010000197.1, forward strand.
CCCTGACGGTTCTCCCCTCACAACCCAAACTGGGGCGGTACCGACCGATACCACAGCACACAGAGAAGTCAAGGAGCGCCTGCTGAAACGCTGAGAAAGGGGAGAGGGCAGAACGTACCTCCCGCGCTGGAGGCTGCCCCGGGCCTCCTCGCACCCCGCGGAAAAGCAGCGTGGCCCCGGCGCACGGGGCGCGGGGAGGTCGCAGCAGCTGGAGGGCCAGCAAGGCCCAGGCCTCCCGAGGCCAGGGTCCGAGGCGCTGCATGGCACGGGCTGGGGGCTCCTCCTCCCGCGGTTCTGGGGTTCGGGCTGGACACAGGGGAAGGGGGAGGGGGGACTGGGGCAGAGACGGCGCCTGGGCTGGTCACCAGGTTAGGGAGGGGGAAACTGAGGCAAAGGGTGCCAGAGGCTCCCATGTAGCACCATGTAGCGCCAAGGGGCAGGCAGGGCCTGCCAGAGCGGAGGGCCCCGTGGGAAAGGGCAGGGCCCGGGCCGCTCGGTCCTCCAGACTTCCGCTCTTCCGGTTTAGGCGCCCGCCGGCCGGAAGCTCCCTCTGGGCGCGGTCCGCCGGCGGAGCTCTGTGGCCGCGCTCAGTGACAGCGGCGGCCGCTTCAAGGATGGCGGATCGAGCGGCGCTGGAGGAGGCTCTGCGGCTCCAGGGCGAGAGAGTGCGGAATCTCAAGCAGCAGAAGGCGGACGCCGAGCTGGTGAGGCCCGAGAGGCCCGGATCGGGGCCCGGGGTAGCCGGAGCTCTGGCTCGGGGGTCCGTATGGGAGCCGGAAAGGGGCTGGGCGAGGGCCTTGGAAGGGGCGACTCTCCCGCCGGCGCCGTGCCGATCCCTTAGGTGCTGTCCGTTCCTTCTTTGGCTTTGGCGCAGCAGCGCCTGTGAGGCGGCCAGTGTTTTTAATCCCAGTGTGTAGATGAGGAAACCGAGGTATCGAGGGCAAGTGACTGGCCCAGGGTCTCCCAGCTAGCCCTGGAGCCCCTGATGGATGAGGGCCCCGGCTGGGGACCAGATGCTTCCAAATTCCCGTCTTTATGGAGGCTTTTCCTTCGCAGATCGAGGAGGAGGTTTCCAAGCTCCTGAAGATGAAGGCAGAGCTGGGCCCTGAGGAAGGAAAACAGAAGTTTGTGCTTAAAACTCCAAAGGTAAATACGTTTTTAGAGAAGCCTTTCAGAAGGTGTTTGATGAGCCTCGCTGCGTTGTCAGTTCGGTTTATTTTTATATGTTATATTTTTTTCTTGGTTATATTTTGAGTTCCAAATCCTTTCTTTCTCCCTCTCAGCTCCTACTAGTGAAGGCCAACATCACTCTCACACACATACACACACACACGTGAATGTGTGGTCAGTTCACTTTAACAGGTTCAAGACACTAATAGACCCCTAAGATACAAAGGTGGTAATGTTTAGACCCTACCTTCAAAAATTTAGTGACAGAAGCCCCAAAAGAAAATTAAATAAGTTCAAGAGGAGAGGTGTAGTCACAGTGCCACAAGAGACTTTGGCTTTCTCTTGGGAGGAAGAAGTGTTTAGCCTGTTTCAGAAAACAGACACTTTTGGGCATTCAGCTGGAATTGGGTTGTACCTCTGTGTTCTGTTTTTGTCAAGACAGGCAGGATTTTAGTCATCTCAACCTTCGGGAGAAACGCCACTACTGCAGATTCTTAAGAACAGTAGCAACTCTGTTGAAATATCTGCTTTTTTTCCCCCCACACTTCTGAGTTGCTTGTTTGCTTGCTTTTTTTCTCCTCTGATTATTTTGACCACTAGGGCACCAGGGATTACAGCCCTAGGCAGATGGCTGTTCGGGAGAAGGTTTTTGATGTGATCATCAGCTGCTTCAAGCGCCATGGTGCCGAAGTAATAGATACCCCTGTGTTTGAACTGAAGGTGAGGGCCAAAGCCAAGGGAGAAGTGTTTGGCAAAGAGATGGGGAGGAATATAGGGCAGATACACAAGTCAATTAGATACCAAGGGGACGTAGTCATGAGGGATCGGCTATTAAGATGGGTACAGACAGGCCCAGCCCTATTCCTGATGTACAGGAACTTGATTTACGTTTAAAAGTAGGAACCAGCATAATTTTCCCACGTTGATTTCTGTGGCTCTGGTTCCTGTTTCGGATGGATGTTTTTATTGGGGGGTAGTGGCAACCACAAATAGATTGTTTGCATCTCTTATATTATTGGGGTTATACAATTAGGCATCTTTATCTGGGGTTAGGCACAGCCAATGAAATAATTATATATTTTCATCTTTTCCTTCCAGGAAACACTAACTGGAAAGTATGGGGAGGACTCTAAGCTCATCTATGACCTAAAGGATCAGGGTGGTGAACTGTTGGCCCTTCGTTATGACCTCACCGTATCCTTTCAAAGTGAGCTCTAGGATGTTGTCATTTAGACTGGACTTTAATTAACAGGAGGTGATGGAATCCTCAGATTGAGAGAACATTGGAACGGATAAGAAGAAATTCTTGAATAAGTGATCCAAAGAATCAGTTGGAGAATGAGTTAGATGAAGTCCTTCTCTAAAATAGAGATGCAAATTCTAATTAGCAGGACCCACCCCTTGGAAGACCATTCAGGAACTTAATATAGTGCCAGGGCCCAAATCTGAATCCATTATAAATTGGCTGATTCTCGAAAACCATTCTTTGCCCATCTTGAAGACTGTTCAGATCACTGAGTAGATCTTCAGTAAAGAATGATGTTCTGTTTTAATTGTTCCAGAAAAGCAATCATAATATGGGTCCTGTAGGCACTAAGCATAATGCAGGGTTTCTTCCACATTAATATTTCTGCAGTGTCAGGTGTCATCCCTTTTGAGTATTCCAAAGTTCCAATATCTCTTACTAGGGTAATCCAATTGCACAAGGAGCCTAGGGAGAGTGTGGCCACTTTGTTTTCAGATAGCTTCTGCTGGTGTAATTGTAATTGTTACTCTTTTTCTTAGGAATCCTGAGGGTCTTCCCCTCCCAGTTTGATTTTTTTTTATGATGTCATCATCTTGATGACATGGTACCCTTTGAGAACGAAGGACAAACCTTGAGTGAGTAGCAGCTCCTCTGCTCTGCTCTCCTCAGTGTTCTGCCCAGAGGAAAGTAAACTGAATGACCAAAGCTGCTTTTTTGCCTCTGGGTTTTCTGGCTACATTTTTTTGCTCAAAGAGTAAGCCTTAAAACCAATTCATTCTGGAGTTCATAGACTGCACAACAAGTCCCCTCCCAGTTTGATTTTTTTTTTTTAATTAAAGGGGCCATCCCTTGAGCGACTTAAAGAAACCTATTCATTGAACGGGTGTATCTTGCTCAAAGTAAGATGTGAAAAGGTCAGGGTCTCACATTTCGTCCTGGATCATCTCCAGTTGCCCTGTTGAATATCAGTTGGACCCAGATAGCTCCAGAGGAGAAGTGAGGCTGGTGGCGTTGCACAGCCCTCCCTCACTGGAATCAAAGTCAACTGCAAGTCATGTCTTGATGTCATGGTCCTCTTTGAGAATGAAGGACAAACTCAAGCTGGTGGTAGTAATTATCTCTGAACAAGAGGAACTTTCTCCTTAACCCATCGACAGGTTCCTTTTGCTCGATACCTGGCAATGAATAAGCTGACCAACATTAAACGCTACCACATTGCAAAGGTGTACCGTCGAGATAATCCTGCAATGACTCGTGGCCGTTACCGGGAGTTCTACCAGTGTGTGAGTGTCCCGGAGCTAAGAAAGCTCAGGGCATTGAGTCCTCACTGAGATCAGTTAGAATTTAGTTAAATGTTCACTTTCCTGAGCAGCATATATAGACATGATACCTGTGTCTAGATACATCTGGATGAGAACATATGATGAGGAACTAAAAATGAAGATGTGAAAACCAGCTGTATGCACATCAGAATTAAGTAAAGCTAGTCTGAGCAGGGAAAAAGCAAATAAATGGCTGAAGGAAAAGCACTTGTAGGGAGATTTCACCAAAAGAGATGATGGAGATGAATAGGAAATAGAGTAAAATAGCATAGTCGTAAGAGTTTCATGACTGTGTCATCTTCCAGGTTTGGAAGGGCAGTGAAGGGGATCAGTGAGGTCTGTAGTCTTGCATATGAGGGAAAGGACATTGCCTGTGGGGGTCTGGAGGCTCTGGAGATTTGGGGGCTGGAAATTGGTCCTCTTGACTCAGGGCGCCTTCCTGTCACTTTTTATGCAGGATTTTGACATTGCTGGGCAGTTTGACCCCATGATTCCTGATGCAGAGTGTCTGAAGATCATTTGTGAGATCCTGAGTGCACTTCAGCTGGGGGACTTCCTTATCAAGGTGAAAGGAAAGACTCTGTGCCCTGGTGGTAGTAATTATGGTGCTAACAATCAGGAGTGGGTAGCAGTCCTGGTCTTCCCCTCTTATGGCTGAACTCTCCTGTCCAATCTGGAGAGGCAAAAATAGACCTTAAGAATACTATAGCTATCATGAATCTTGAAGGGAAGAAGTTAAGGATGGGGATTTCCACAGCTCAAAGTAATTTTGGAATCCTCAGGTGAATGACAGGCGAATTCTGGATGGAATGTTCGATGTCTGTGGTGTTCCTGACAGCAAATTCCGTACGATTTGCTCTTCAGTGGACAAGCTAGACAAGGTGACAACTAACTTACGTTTATAGCTCCTACTTCTTTCCCCTGAGAGTTACCCTGTCTCAGAAAATGGGAAACAGTGTCTGGGAGGGAGAGGGCCTTTACTCTGAGTTGAGGGGCAGAGACCTTTGCTCATCCTGAAGAATAAAGCCCAGCTTCCTTCCATTGTTGTAAATTTGTTCTGGGCCTCTTGAATCCAATGTCTATGTAGATGTCATGGGAAGATGTGAGGAATGAAATGGTAGAAGAGAAAGGCCTGGCACCTGAGGTGGCAGATCATATTGGAGCTTATGTGAAACAGCATGGTAAGAATTTGGGAGAGAGGGTAGTAGCCTATGAGAACATTCTGGGGCAGGGGGGAGGATAAGGGGAGGATGTTGCTGGGTTTCCTGCTTACATGTGAACCACTCTTCTAGTGCATGTTGTTTTAGTGGCTCCTATTTCCTCAGATTTTCTTGCAATTTTTGACCCTTGTGTATGAGGTAAATACTCATCTTGGTTGTAAAGATTAGACAGTGAGGTAGTATTAGATTGTGGTGTGATCCAAGTAATCTATGAAAGATTGATGGTGGCGCCCTTTCCCCTCTTTGTCTGCTTTTCCCAGGTGGAGTGTCCCTAGTAGAGCAACTACTGCAGGATTCTAAACTGTCACAGAACAAGCAGGCCCTGGAGGGATTGGGGGACCTGAAACTGTTATTCGAGTATCTGACCCTGTTTGGAATTACAGAGAAGGTGAGTAGGGGAAGGGCAGGTCCCAGCAAGATTGTAGAGGATCCCAGGACATCTCACCTTTGAGACTGACCATATCTCCATGTCCCCACAGATCTCCTTTGACCTGAGCCTGGCCCGAGGCCTGGACTACTATACAGGAGTGATCTATGAAGCAGTGCTTCTTCAGACCCCAGCCCAACAAGGGGAGGAACCACTTGGTGTGGGCAGTGTGGCTGCTGGAGGGCGCTATGATGGGCTTGTTGGCATGTTTGACCCCAAGGGCCGCAAGGTGCCATGTGTGGGGCTCAGCATTGGGGTTGAAAGGATCTTCTCCATTGTGGAACAGAGGATGGAGGTAGGGCCCCATTGGGGTTTGTGTGTCAATTCCATTTCACAATTAAGGAGAAGAAAGAGATGGCTAATTAGCTTTTTTAACTCATATGCCAGTTCGTACATCTGTCCCTAAACAGCTAAAACTATCCTATAATTGGGAAAGGGGCATTATTTCTGAGGGAAGAGTCAAGAAAAGGCTATCACCATAAGTGGTCTTTGCCTGCAGGGTGTGTCTCCAGACAGTGAGACCCTTATGGTGGTGGCCTTCTTTGTTGTAGGTCCTTGCCTTCCTTTAGTGTACTCCTCCTAGGCAGTTATCTACGAAACTTATATTTGGTGCTATTGAATGCAAAGCCATTGTTTGCACCAGAAGTGTAAAATAGAGAGGAATAAGGGAGATTCTGTCTGGATAGACCTGGGGTGGGGAACCTGCAATCTCAAGTAATAATCATTTAATATCATTTTGGGACCTTAATAAAGGCCAGAGCCTGAATTAATCAACCAGAAGAAAATTCTGGACCTAACAGCTTCTTTGATCTCTGAGGAAACTCAAAGAATTCCTCTTCCTATGTCAACAAAGGCAGATGGGATTGACGACTTAAGAGCATTATTCCTCTGTTTAAGGATGAGACCCTTAACTTGAGACACTATCTTGAATAATGGGATGTTTTCTTATCTTAATATTTTTATAGACACATACTCACTTTGTTATGGCATGTTAATGGTAAAGAAAACACAAATATCCTAGGGCATAATTTCATTGGATATTTTGTCAACTCTCTTATTGTATTTATCACCTATTTAATTAAGAAAATTCCTTTTTCATAATATGGTTAAATATATATGGGGATCATAAATTTCAATGACATAGAGATTCTGAGTTGGAGATTGTTCTAAAACATATTTAAGGCTGGTCATTCTTATATCAGGCAATCAGAACTTATGTTCTGGCTGCATGCAGCATGTATCTGCTAGCTTTAAGGAAATAAACAATATGAATTTACATATCACCTAGCCTGTTTGCCTCCTTTAAACAAATTTTCAGGTCAACACAAGGCTACATGTGACCCTGTAGGTCCTCAAGTGCGGCCCTTTGACAGAATCCAAACTTTACAGAACAAATCCCTTGAATAAGAGGATTTGTTCTGTAAATTTGGCCTCTGTCAAAAGGCCGCACTTGAGGACCTAGAGTGCCATATGTGGCCTCAAGGCCACAAGTTCACCACCTGTGGGATAGACTCTACCATCTAATTGAATACATCTAGATGTATTCAAATTTGTAATATCGTTACATGCATACTTTGTAATTATAGTGATTCACACATAGGGCTTTATGATTTATAGAGTGCATAAAAGAGGTTGGGAAGGCAGGTTGGAGTAGTGCATAGAAAGCTGACTTGGGAGGCAGGAAGACCGAGACTCAAGACCTCTGATCCTTAGTATGACAGTCTTGGTGGAGTCGCTGAATCTTTCAGTGCCCCAGGCAGTTCTCCAACACCACCTTACTGAGCAGAAGTTTCTCCACAGGAAACTTACCCTTACTCAGGAAATCCCAGCCCTGGTTCAAAAAACATACACAAATTGATGCAAACCTCTACCTGGAGCTAATATGGAGAGTGGAAAACCCCAGCCTGAAATCTCTGGACCACCTTATCCAGTGCATTGAGTCATTGAGCATGTCTTCGGTCATTCCAGTAAATGGTGCTCAGAAATCAGGCAGCAGAGTGAGCAGAGCGCTGATATAGAAGCAGAATGACCTTGGTGCAGGCCTCACCTTGGATGGATATTGAACAGTAGTGACACCATAGGCAGTAAACTTTCTGAACCTGAGTGTCTTCCTCTATCAAATAGAAGTAATATCTGTCGAGCCTCAGGCCCAGAGTTAGGGTGCTCTCAGGAGGCTGAGACTAATTCCCTCGTTTTCAAACTCTGCTTGAGACTTCTGAATAATTTATGTCAGATTTTGGAGCCCCTTTCTCCTTACTAGATTTTGTATGTGTGGGTGAGTAACCAGATGGAAAAATCCTTTCTGAGGTTCTGTTTATATCCCGGAGCTGTTAAGAAGAAAACAAAGACCTGTGACTTTGTTAATCAATTCTCCCTCTAGGGACTGTATAAAGATTACCTACATGTTCTGATGTTGGCCAGTCTCCCTTTTGTGCTTTTCAGATTGTGATCTTGTGAATATTCATGTATTCTCTGGTTTAGGGATTGGACTGTAAATCTGAATTGGCTGTAATTCCACTGGAGGGGGTGGGATGGGAAGAAAGATTGCCTCCTGGGCTGTTCTTCCCAACTTCTGCCTTTCCTCCTGGCCCAGGAGCTTGAGGAGAATCAGTTTGCCAAACGACTAACTTGTCATAACTATTACTGTGTCCCTGTGGGTCCATTTCTTAGGCTTCTGAAGAAAAAATCCGGACAACAGAGACCCAGGTGCTTGTGGCTGCAGCCCAAAAGAAGCTCTTGGAGGAAAGGTTGAAGCTTGTTGCAGAACTGTGGGACAGGGGCATTAAGGTAAGGATGAGGAAATGCTCTGTTGCTTTAGAACTGATTTTAAACTTGTGTCTCAAGGGGTCCTTTTGATTTTCCTTGGTGGGTCAATGGTGGTAATTCCTGGGACCAAATGAACTACCAGCAGAGGACCATGGACCAAACAGGAGTCTTCTCTCAGGCTAGGCTCTGCCTCAGCCCCTACTCTGTCCTGGTCTCTTCAGGCTGAAATACTGTACAAGAAGAACCCCAAACTACTGACCCAGTTGCAGTACTGTGAGGAGACTGGTATTCCACTGGTGGCCATCATTGGGGAGCAGGAGCTGAAGGATGGGGTTGTCAAGCTTCGCTCTGTGGCCAGCAGAGAAGAGGTGAGTGAGCCCGAAGGGAAATGAAGTAGAAGTTGGGGGTTGGGGGGAGGAATCTAAGTTGAAGTAAGTCTGGTTTCCCTTTTTGGCCTCAAAGGAGTCTGAAATCACCAATGGACACCTTCACAAATTATAAACTGCCCTGACAGCTTTTTCCTAAGCCTTATCTTTTTAAAGTCTTATCTTTCTGAAAGCCAGGCTGTCAGACTGGCTGCCTCCGTTCCTCCCCTCCTCCCAATACCTCCATTCTTGGCTTTCTGTGCCCTCTTCTGATTTCCCTAGAGCATTTTGCCTAGGGCTGGACCCCTTACTTTCTGCCTTGAATTAGGCTCATTTGTTTAGCTGTCAGAGGCAGCTGGATGCAGCTGATAGTGTCCAACCTGATGTTTTGAAAGACTTGAGTTCAAGTTCTGTTTCTGTCATTTACTAGCTTTGTGACCCATGAACAAGTCAACTTAAACTCACAAAAATTTAAGACAACTCTCTAAGGCTAGAAATTATAGCTGGTTAAACTGAAATGACAGGCCCTTGCATTTTTTTTTCATTTTTGTATCCACAGAATCTTGCAGTGTCTTATGCCTAGGAAATTGGGGGATGGGACCTGGACTTTTGATTTCTCTGGTATAGAGAATTCCCAGATATGAAAATTGTCCACCCCTGAGGGTTATTTATACGATTCCTAGATATCCCTGAGTTGCCTAGAGCAGAGGAATGCTGTCCAACAGACTAAAATATAATTGGGGAATGTTTCACAAAGTAAATACATATAGTGCAATGCAGATAATGTTAATCTGAGGTTTTCTAAGTCAATATGTGACCTTCCTGGATCCCTTCCTGTTTGAGTTGGACACCTTGGCCTAGAACACCGCAGGGGCTGAGTGACTTATCCAGAGTCATATATCTCTGATAATGTCAAGAGGGACTTGAACTCCCTTGCTTTGAGACTGCCTCCATACTGTCTTATGTATGAAAATATGTTATTGTGCATAATAGTTGTTGTCAGCCAAGATAAAGCATTCAGATATTCCTCTGAGGAGGCTGCAGGATAAAGGCAACGGGTGCAAGGAGAAAAGTTTTCCTTGTTTTTAGACCTGTGGAAGTTCAGAGCCCTGTGAATTTCTTTTTCTCTGCACAGTAATTGGGTTGTAAGCTTTATCTCTAAATGTAGAATCCAAGGCTTTGGTTCCTAGTTAAGGGAATTTAAAACATTAACAAGCAGGTGGGAAAGATATTTTAGTAGAATTTGAACTTTTTCCTGATGGTCCTGAAATCTCATCACAAGTTATTCCCGGCCGTGGTAGCTCTGTGCCTTTCAGGACACCAGCCAGAACTTCCTCGGACTTAGTCTGTGGTTACATGTGAGCTGTGACTTATAGTTGAAGCAACTAGGTGGTGAAGTGACTAGAGAGCAAGGCTTATAGTTAGGAAGACTTGAATTCAAACTGACTTCAAATACCTTGGACAAGTCTCTTAAACTGTTTGCCTCAGTTTCTTCACCTGTAAAATGAGGATGATAATAATATCATCTGCTTCCCAGGGTTGTCATGGAGATCAAATGAAATAACATTTGTAAAAAATGCTTAGCACAGTTCCTGGCTACATAAATAGGTGCTATAAAAATGCTAGCTCTCATAATTATTAAAAAAGGAAATCTGAAAGCAGAAAGGGACAGAGAAGGTTGTAGAGACAAAAGGGAGAACAGACACTTCTCATGCTATATTCTTTCCTGTTTTGGCCAGGTGGATGTTGGGAGAGAAAACCTCGTGGAAGAAATCAGGAGACGAACAAGCCAATAAACCTTCCATCTGCTGAACTGAAGGAAGTCTGCTGATAGAAATTGCACTACTTGGAGGCTAGTCCATCTTCGGTTGCTATACACATTCTGCTTCATCAGGAAGAATTAGAGAGAGGGCAAAGCGGAGATATATTTTGTTGTAAAATCACTGGCAAGGTTTGCCAGAGCCACTTTCTCAAAAGGGTTGTTTTCTGGAGCTGCTCAGGACACTGATGGGGACTAAAGCTTCTCTGGCTGTGCTGGCCCTGGCTGTTGCCCCCCTGTATTATATATGTAGAGTTGTATCCCTGTGTTTCTGACAGAAAAGCCATCATGCTGACATTTACCACCGACTTTTGTAAAGCTGATTGCCTGTGGGTCCAATAAAATGCCTAACACTCCTCTCTGCTAGTCACCCTCTTGTGCTCTCTTATGGATCCAGGGTCAATTGTCTGAGGTCTCCCCCTTATATTTTGGTAGCACCCTAGTTTGGAAGCAATCCCCTGGTGACCTGCTTCTGCAAAGTGTTATCTGAAAATGGGCTTTACGTAATTTTATTCCTCAGCCACACTAGGGCACTAAACCGATTAGTAAAAACGAAGGAAAGGAGTAAATGGGCAGGGCTCCCTTCCTCCCCTAACCCTTGTTTTTCTGCTCCCACCTGTTTATACCCTGGAGGATGGGGCACGTGTCCTCTCTCCCCCCTCCCCTGCGGGGCGGGGTCGCGCCCCGTAGCCAATGGGAGTCTAGGGGGTCTGGGAAGTTTCCAGAGGCTTGTGGGAGGCTATAAAGGTGTGTGGCTGGGCGACTTCCTCTTAAACATGCAGTCCAAACGGGAGTGTGAGGTGAGTGGCCTTAGGTGAGGGAGCCTCTGGGTGAGACGGCTTGGGGAATGGGAATCGGGCAGCCTCTACGCGGTGTGGGCAGAAGACTAGTGCCAATATTCACCCCTTCTCCCACCCTCCCCAGTTGTGGTGTGAGCGGGTGAATCCAGTGAACAAGGCCGCGCTGGAGGCTTGGGTGAGGGAAACGGGGATCCGACTGGTGCAAGTGAACGGGCAAAGGAAATACGGCGGTCCACCCCCAGGTAAAATGTGCACCCCCAACCCAGGGGATGGGTAGCCTGAGCTTCCTGCTCCCCGGGACTGCTCGGCGCCCGACACCCTGCCCCCCCAGCCTCGGGGGAGTAGTCTGAGAACTTCTGCAGCTGAGTCCGTGAGTTAATTGCCCTTTAACTGCCCCTGATTTGCACCCTAAGAGAAGAAAAACGTTTAGTCTTTCTGTACGGTTAAGCTGTGTAAAAGGGGAGCCAAACTCTAACGTGCAGCCCGAAGCTGGTTTTTGTTAGCATTTTGAAATAATGGGATACCAATAAGATAGCCAGTAATGGTTAAATTGGAGCTTAATTAATTTAGCGTGAGTTTACTAATTTTAGAAAGCAGCGTGAAGTCCTGAGTTTACCCAGGGTTAGTGCGCCTGCCCGGGTCAGCAGTTCAAAGCCTACTCTATCCCCAGGCTGGGTGGGCAGCCCTCCACCAGCAGGGTCAGAGGTGTTCATCGGCCGCCTGCCCCAGGATGTGTATGAGCATCAGCTGATTCCGCTGTTCCAGCGAGTGGGGCGTCTCTACGAGTTTCGCCTCATGATGACTTTTAGCGGCCTGAACCGGGGCTTCGCCTACGCTCGCTACAGCTCCCGCCGGGGCGCCCAGGCTGCCATCGCCACTCTGCACAACCACCCTCTTCGGCCGGCCTGCCCGCTGCTGGTCTGCCGGAGCACCGAGAAGTGCGAGCTGACCCTGGACGGGCTGCCGCCGGCGCTGAGCCACCAGGCCCTGCTTCAGGCCCTGCAGCCGCTGGGCCCCGGCCTGCAGGAAGCGCTGCTGCTCCCCAGCCTTATGCGCCCCTACACGAAGATTGCTCTGCTGAAGTTCAGCTCCCACCGGGCTGCGGCCATGGCCAAGAAGGCGCTGGTGGAAGGTAGGAGTAAGGGAAGAAAGGGCAGTCAAGGAAGACAGGGTAGCCTTGTCTCAGTAAGATCATATATTTGAGGGAGTGGGAGAGCTCAAGAACGTTAGGGAGGGCTTTAACGTTTGTTCTGGGGGGTGGGATGTGTCCAAATGCTTGTTGCCATGCTTAAGTTGCCTTCTCTCCTCCTGCCCCCACCCATCATCATTCCTGTGCCCTCTGTCTTGGCAGGGCGCTCAAAGCTCTGTGGTGAACAGGTGACAGTAGAATGGCTGAAGCCCGACCTGAAGCAACGACTCCGGCAGCAAACGGAAGGTCCTTTATTTCGAGGTTTGGGGACTGAGAACAGTCATAAGACCCTGCCTGAGAAATTGGGGACCCTGATACCCCCTAGCTGTGCCCAGACCACCCTTGAAACACTATGCCAGCAGAGACACCTAGGCATGCCTGTATTCCTCACTAAGTGCTTGGGAGCTGGGCCTGCAGGCTGGCACCACTTCTGGTACCAGGTGGTGATTCCTGGTCACCCCATGCCTTTCAGTGGCCTCATCTGGGTAGTTGTAACAAAGGAGGGCCCGAGTGGACATGAAGTTGCCAAAAACGCTGTGTCCCTTCGCCTCCTAGAAGCATTAGGTGAGCCACGGGAAAATGAGGGCCCAGGATGGGAGTGGTTTTGCTGCTAACTAGTTGTTGTTCCTCTCCTAATGTCATAGCCATCCTGGTCAGTGGGTCACCAGTTAGCTGTGGAGGTGTAGGGTAAAGAACTCCTTCGTCCTTCAAGAAGGGCGGGGCCCTGAAGCTGGATGAATGGGAACACTAGCCCTGGGGTGATCTGGAGCTAGGAAAACCTTCCCTGTTCCCCTGTTCCATTCCCTTTCAAATGTCAGGTACATCCCTTCCACCCAACTAATCCTTATGTGTTTTATTGTTTTGTCCCTCAAGCTGCTGACTTGGTGGCTAGTTAGACCTAAAAGTCAACTTTTTGACCCCTCTGCCCACTACTGTTCTTCCCCTTGGTATTTTGTGTTGGTGTAAGTTTAAATCTGTTTTTCTTATATTAAAAAGCTAAAATTGGTGTATGTGTCCACTTTATGTCCTCTACAAGGGGTTCTTCTCTTCATTCCAGTTAGGGCCCAGCTAGAGACAGATTGTAGATTTTCAGCTTTTTAAGTGGAAGGCTACAATCTTGACATGGCAACAACCCAGGAGCACAGACATAGACAAATGTGTTTTGTTATCCTGTCCTCACTCTTAAAATTTAAAAAAAAAAAAAATTTCAGGTCAACTACTGAGTCTAGTGGTTTTAACATGCTCCTCCCTTCTTTGTCTCAGAACCAGAGTGTTCAGTCCCAATTTTGCTTGAAGCAGCCTCTGTAAGAATACCCTTGAATAGGCTTTAGTAATTGGTGTGAAAGAGAGCAGGGCCTGATTTCCTCAACTGTAACAGGTCTGGATGACTTTCCCACTACCTTCCCCTTTAGTCACTGTCTTCACTCTCTTCAGCTGGATCAGGCACTGTGTCTTCCTCCTCCTCCTTAAGTCCAGCAAAGAAATCATCCGCGCCCCAGGCCTTGCTGCTCAGAGCCTGCAACTGGCCACCTTTCTTCTTTCGCTTCCGATAATCATCCACCACCACTGAACGAAGCTGTGTCACGTTCCAGAACTTGATCCGATGGTCATGGCCACTGCTGGCAAGAAGCTGACCGCAGTGGGAGAGGGCTAACTGTTCCACAGGCTCACCAGCATGTTGCCCCACACTGCCCACAACTCGATTAGGCAGGATATTCACTGCCCTATGGAGAAAACATGGAATTAGTCCCTGGGGAACCTGACATATACCAAGTGCCCAATCCTTTCTCCACCAGCTTTTTCTACTGTCATTACCGTATAATTCCATCAGTAGAGCCTGTGCATAGCAGATTGTCTGTGATGGGCACAATACAGTCAACTGACTCTGCCTTCAGGGCAAAACGGTCACTGGTTGCTCCAAAACCATTCCAGTTAAAGAGGTAAATGGTCCCCTCACTGGAGCCACAGGCAACTTTCTTTCCCCTCTGCAATGAAAATTAAGGAGCTATTTCTAGAGAGTAGCAACCAATCCTAGATATGATGATCTGGACTACAGGCTTCCCTTCCTTTTGGTCCCCACCCCTTCTCCATGGTACCTTCATGAGTGTAACTGAGGTCAAATCCCCACTCTGTGCTTCTGATAAAAGTTCAAATCGATGCCGCTTGATATTGAAGACACCAAGGCAACCATCCCCACTGGAAAAAGCAAGCGATGTTAACTGGGAAGTGGGAGTCACCCCTGACGGTAGTTTAACATTGGGGGAGGGAAGGAACTTCCAAGGCTCTTTACCTGGCAGTAAGAAGCAGCTTCTTAGCAGGGTCCAAAGCCATATCCGCAATGTATTCCTCATGCTGCTTCAAGTCCATGATTGGGCCCTCTTTCCTCTGGTCCCAGAGTCGAATCCTGCCACTATCATCCCCTGTAGCTAACAGATGCTCATCTACTAGCAACAAGCTGTTGATAGCTACGCTGTTAAGTAAGATTAAGAGTTGAGAAGTAAAAAAAAAAAAAATCAGTGAAAAAAGAGTCAAAAAGATTTGTCTTGCACACCCCAAGGGATGATCCCAACTTTTACCAATACCCCTAAATTTATCTCTTCTATTGCTGTCATACCTGTGAGCCTTGGAAATACGCTTATGCAGCCGACCCTGTTCAACTTCCAGGATATGAACAGATTTATCCTTGGAAACGGTAACAAGTTCTGGTGGGGACAAACGGGGTTACAAATTAAAAAAAGGAAGGGGTCTTAAAAATCTATCTATACCAGGCCACTTCTCCCACAACAAATGAAGCGAGCTTCTCATGTCCTGACTCCCAGGCCACGGCTATTCCATCACCATCCCAATAAAAACTCGGGGATCCAGTGTCACAAACACTGCAGCACAAATCCCCGTCGCTGCCGAGAAGGCCCCGGTGGTTGGGAGCCCACGACTCCAGCAGGGGCCCGCGGGGCTGCCCCTTCTCTCCCCTGGACTCACTTCGTCCGTCTTCGGAGAAGGCCAGGTCCCGGCAGGACTTGAGGTGGTGTCCGGAGGACCACACCTCCTTGGTTTCACCCTCCCGGCAGGAGTACTCGAAGCTGCGGTAACGAAAGGGGAAGGGGTCTGCCACCAAAGGAGGGGTGCGCCGATCCCTTACAACGCAGCTCCTCCGGGAGGGAGCGTCACCCCAGAACTCGAGCTCCCTCCAGGGCCCCGGCCCCGCCCCGCCCCCGCGCTCACACGAACACGTCCCCGTCCACGTCGCCGGCGGCCAGGAGATTCCGCGCCGGGTGGAAGGCCAGCCCGTTGGCCGGAGCCTCCAACACTATGTCTTCGGGGGTGTCCCGCTCCCGGGGCTCCGAGGCTTCCGTCCCCTCCTCGGTGTCGGTGTTGGTCTGCAGGGGGGCATCCGAGAGAAAGGCGGTTGGAGGGCGCCGGGGCTCTCCCTGTGCCGCCTGCTCGTGGGTATCCCACCCCCTGACCCATGCCTAACCTGGCAGGAGGCCGCCATGCTGATACCAACTTCCGTCTAGGCACCGGAAAGCCTACGGATCCTCCCGAGAGGGGCAGGCTTGGTGGCGGTGAGAGACCGGAAGCAGCGCTCTGAGCATGCTCTGTTGCCAAGCAGGCAGCGCCGGAACCGAGCAGGGGCGGCAGGGGGGCTTCCTGGCCCAAGTTTACGGCGACCCGGGTATCAGGACCGCCCCAGCAAATTATCCCCGAGGAAACGTCTTAAGCTCAGGGAATGGGGGCCAGACAGGGCAAAAAGGGTTGCATGCCCCCTTCTAAGAGTCACCACCCTCAACCAGCGAACCGAGGAAGGCGCAGGAGCTCCCGCAGATTTGGGAGAGGTGCAAGGCCGCGGGCGTGCCCCTCCGGCCGCTGTAAATACCACCCCAGGCCCTGACCAGCTCGGGCAGGCCCCGCGCTGGCTCCACTCGGCCCGATGTCTGCGCATGCCAGATAAACGGGACTCCCAGAGTCGCATGGACTGCTGCCAGTACGGCCACGCACCGTGGGAGCCTTGCGTTAGGGAACAGGACGAGCGGGCCCCGGGCGACAGGGGGTCCCAGCACGTCTTACTGAACGACCGAACTTTCGAAAAGGTGAAGCAGATGGTCGCCAGGACCGAAAGTGGAGGTTTCTGTGTGACAAAACAGCACTGAACTGTCATCCCCACTTCTCAAGTTTGCTCCGAAAAAAACAGCCACTGCTTTAGTTTTTAACTAGCAGCGTTGCTGGTTGGACAGCCAGGTCATTGGTTAATATCCTCCTAGGGGATCACTGGTCTACTGGTATGCGCCAGCCCTCTGAGCCACGTCCATTTGTCCCTAATTATACCTGCTGCATAGAACCCACTTACTGGGGATGACCACAGGTCTAAAGCAGAACTACACATTAAGTTGAGGAAGCTTAACCTTTTGGACTACCTGCAGATTGCAACATCTGCCTAGAATTCCCATTAACACCACCACCACATCACACTACAACTTCCTAAAAGTCGTCTTTTGCAAGGAATCCAAACTGAAAGTTGAACTAAGGTCTGGCAAGCCAGCAAGAGATAGATGAGCGGATCTGACCATGGATGGCAGTAGCCTGGTATTTAGTAAGAAACCTGTGGGCCATCAGCCCAGTGATGCACCAGGGGTTAGACATTTGCATGGCTGGCTGTCATCTGACTCCCAGCAGTTCAGCTGCTCATATTTAAGCTCTCTACAGCTGGCAGAGGACAACAAGGGAGAGGAAAGAGCTAGTAAAAAGGGGAGAAAAGCAAATAAACTCTTACAGCCATGAGGCAAGATTTCACATGCAGCTTTGACTTAGATAGAGGCATGACCTTCCTATTCCACATAAACCCAGCCCATTTTAAGTAAGGGCCAATGAGACCAGATATCACCATAGCCCATTCTATTGGGCAAGAACAGATAATAAATAGCATACCTTTGAGGAACATTATGTGGTCCATTAGTACAAAACTGCAAGATTAGTTTACTTCTTTTTATAACCCAAAATGTTTTTTCCCTGAAAGCCTTATTATGCAACCCTAAGGTCAAATTGCTGATAAATCAAAGACCAACCACTTTTCCTGGAGTCACTGCCCCTGTAATTTGGCCTGATAAAAGTAAAAGCTATCTTCTTTGTTATGAGTTATTACTCAAGTATACTGATACAGACCTAGTATACCTTTACTTAGTAAAGACTTATGTGAAAAAATGAGTTTTTTTAAAAAAAGAATATATCAGCCTGATACTCCTTTCTTCCCTCCTTTTTATGCTGGAACTACAGTGGCCGGGACCTCTTATGCAGTGTCATACTTTCAGCTGAAAAATGATGGAAAAAGAAAAATATTTACCAATATCATATCAATGCTGGGATTACTAGCTATAATACTCTAATCTGTTTGCAAAGTACATAATTAAAATGACTTCCCACGTAATTTACTGTACCCAAGTTTGTGCTGGAGCTTGAGAATCGAGAAGAAAATGGTGAAATTGGCCCAACTAGTGTTTTCAGAAACCCTGAGAAACTGGAGTTAACGTCATTATCCCCAACATTTTTCCCTTCCTACAATCTCTTCAGTAGAAAAGAAAAAAAAAACAGGGTTACCATGGATTTTAATAGTCAAAACAATGCAATTTCATCCATACATAGACACACGTGGAAAATGCAAAGGGAGAGAAAGAAAGTGAAGAAACATCCAGACAAGTAATCTTCCAAGAATCAGTGTTGGACTAATATTTTGGTCTTTTGACCTCAACCCTACAATGGAAAAAGAAATAGCATCAAGAATCAACACACTTGTTCCAATGATCCCCAACCAAATGGAAAAAAAAGTCTCTTACCCATCTGCCTCCATTTTCTTTCTTTTCTCAATAATCTGCAAAAAGAATAGAGATAATTATGCTACACATTAAGCTTATCTTGACCAGTGATAGGGGAGACAAGGGCCCATGGAAGCTCTAACAAACAGGGTTACCCATCTCAGGCCCCTCTTATCTATACTGGATAATCCAGGAGTTTCTTCCCAAGCTCTCCTCTCCAAGCCCAAGGGATGGGAGGATCTAGATCTCTGTTCCCATCTCTAGCTTTCCATCTTCCTAAACTCACCGCACTGATCTTTTTCCACTGTCGATCAAGCTCTGCCTTGTCATTTGTTTCTTTGAAGCGTCTGGTTTTCCGACCTTCTGACATCTTGATGCCATACTGGAATGCAGCTCTACAGGTAGATAAAGAAAGTCAGGGTAACAATTTAGTGAGGTTGCACAGAATAAGATTCAAAGAAAAGGCCCTAGGAGGGAACCAGACTGTTCCCTCCTCCCAGAACATCCTTCCTAGCTCCCAGACCCCTGTTTAGTTTCAGTGCCAGACTCACTTAGGCAAAGCTTCTTTGTTATTCATATACTCGCTATATTCTTCCTGGGTGTCAAAGTCCCATCGACCCAAAGGTCCCTTCTTGTTACCCTGTGGCAAGAAAGAAAAATGATGGTCAGAAGGAACCTTTATAGTTTGCAGTACACAACTCATTGGTCATATTCAACACTGTTTCAGAACAGGGCCTAGAAAATCCAACTAACTAGGGTCTTTCTCTAGTTCTAGGCTTCTCTGGAGATAAAGGGGCTGCTATGAAAAATAATCAGTTATTCCAAATAATTAGATATCCAAATCATTTCTGCCACTTGGAGAAAAAAAGGAAGAAAGGAAGGTTAAAGCAATACTATTTGCCTTTCTATTAGTAAGTGTTTACAAATATAAGAGACAACCTTGAAACTTGGCTGAAATGACGCTTTATAGCAATTGTGTTCCCACCTTCCCTCACTCTCCAACACTCCCCTGAGTCTGAGTTGAAAAATATTCTTTTCTAAAACGATAATCTAAGCCTCATAAAGTGAAAATGCATTTGGCTCATCTGTCTTTCTGTAGAAAAGTAAATATTTAGCTGAGCTACTAATTTCATCACCATCCAGGCTACTGTTAATTTTCTCAATGGATCACAACATGGTGCTACTGGAAAATGTAAGACATACAATTTCAGCCAGGTAAGCTGCTTGTTCTTTTTCCTACAGAGAAAGAATACAAACTACAGCCCAGATATAATCCATTCTTAATGTAAAACTTAGAGAGACATACCTGGTCCATTTTGCTATAATCCACCTCTTCATCACTGTCCACAGCCATGTCATCCATCCTAAGAAGAGGCAAAGAAAAGTCAAATGCTCTAACGAACCAAGACTGTCTAGGAACCTGACTAGTCCCCTTACCCTTTCAAACTACTTACTTTCCCTCCTCCTTCTGGCTGACTCAATTGGCATTGGCAATCCTGACATCCTCTTCTGAGTGACAGATATTTCAGAATCACAGAAAACTGCCAAATCTCTTATCTGCAGTTTCAATTTTCCAACTACCCTCCCCATATTTCACTTCCCAGAGTGAAGCCTCACACTTACGTGGCTGGATAACACTCTGCGTAACTGTTTGACATGCCAAAGAAATCTCCTAGCTGCTTCTTATCTTCTGGTTTCTTCAGTGTATGCTGTGTTAAAGTATAACAAGTGCTACAGAAAGTAGATGTAGATGTCCTTATACTAGATGCCTATGGGAGTATAGCTTTTAAAAATCTCTGGTACATGAATATAATGGAATATTATTACTCTGTATGAAATGCTACGATGATTACAGAGAAGAATGGGAAAAAATATGAATTCATACAAAGTAAGAAGAAGTGAGAAAACAATATACACAATAACTAAGGCAATGTAAATGGAAAAACAAAATAACCAAAATTCTGAAAAACTACAATGAACGAGGTTGGTTCCAAAGAGCAGATATAAAAGTGTACCTCCTTTCCTTTTTTGGAAAGGCAGGGGACTCTTGAATCTGACTGGTGAGAAATGTGTTCATGAGATTTGTTGACCTGGTTTCTTTTTATTATTTGTTAATAGAAATGGCTCTCTTAGAGGAAGAAGAGGGATATACTGAAAACAAATGGCAAGAGTTCAGAGAAAGGGAGGGAGAAAGAACAAGATCAAAAGATAAAGAATAACGATCAGAGGATAAAGGCCATAGAGAGTCTGCTATAAGCTTCTCTTATGGGGAAATGGGCAACTATCAGTCAAACTTCTCCATATAAAAGAAAACAGCTTTGGAGCAATCAGAAGCAGGGGCAAGCTAAAAATTTCTTTCAGAACTCATTACCCTATTTTATAGTGAAGGATATGATTCGCCACCTTCCCAACCAGCAGAACCAGCAAACTTTTCATTGATAGACTTTATCAACTCCTTGGCAGATCCAGGACCTATAGGTAAAAGATTTATGAGAGACTTGGGCCCAACCCCCACCCAAGCCCAGTTCTTAGAGGACTAAGGAGTTTGGGACCCTCAGATCCCTCCACGTTCCCTCTAGCAGTAATTCCTATATCCTGCCACTACTGTACAAACAACAGAGTTGATCCTATATTACATAACTAAAGCAATAGTAACATAAAGCCCTACCCTGATTTCTTTGAGCACATCATGGACACTGTTGCTCAGAGTGAGCTCCATGCATAACATCTCTCTCTGTGCAGTGTATCAGATTTTTAAGCCAGGTTCAAATAAAAGGCAGGAGCCAGGATGCAGGTCTCTGCCTCTTCAGAATACTTCCTAACATCTACTTAACAACATGAATATAACTTACCTTTATCAATATCGATAGGCTGAAAAGGAAAAGAGAAAAGTCAGTGTCAAGTATCAGAAACGCCTAATTTTAATTACCAACATGTTACAAATCTGTTCTTTCCTGATCTTTTCCCAAACCTCCACCAACTTCATGGTTTTTCCCATTCCGTTAGGATAGCATGCTCCCTTCCACAGCCAGCTTTCTTAAAAAGGAGGGTTCCCAATTCTTTCATGTATCAGCATCCAGCATACTCTCAAATACTTCCAAAAAATCTGCTACTAATGATATATCCAACTACTACGTGACATCATAACCACTTTTTCCCAGATTGATCAAGGAGAAAACAATGTTCTAGTCGTTGCTCTGATTCAAGAAATGGGCTTGCTGCCCCTAATTTTCTCTCCTCTATCTCTAAATTCCCATTCTTTCCCCACCACCAGCACCCCAAAGTCTGCAAAAACAAGACTGCACCAGAATAAACGCTACTTAGTGAGCACAGAATTTCCAGATTACACTCCATTTGCCAAGGAAATCATATTAGGTCCCTCCAAAAAATTTTACAGGGACTTCTGTACTGGGAATCTATTTAGTCCACTTCTAAAACTAGTCTATCCTCCTGCATGCAATAAAAAATCCTGGAATTCATAACTCACCTCATCATCCACTTTGGGCTTCTCAAAATAGCTGTGTCGCTTCTTCTCCTCTTCTCTTTCCCGATCCCGCTCTCTTTCTCGGTCTCTCTCTCTGTCCCGTTCTCTTTCTCTCTCTCGTTCTCGGTCCCGGTCACGATCTCGCTCCCGTTCACGATATCGCTCTCGTTCTTTTTCCCTTGGAACCTTAGTTGTTGATGGTACATAATCTCCAATGTCTTCAAAAATGCTGGGAAGGCATAGACCCAGATGTCAGAAGCTACCCAAAAGTATGTTCCCTACTATGTCTTTAGGTTCCTAGACTAGGTTTTCCACAGACTTCCAGAACTGGTCTCCCACAAAGCTCTCTTCCCACGGTCACTTATATTAGAAACTAATATACGTACTTCATGTCAGCCTCTGGAGGTTTCTTCTCATCTAGCTTTCCTGTAAAGTAAGAACAGGAATAAGGATAACAAAGTAGGGTCATTTCATCCCCAGTGTCACCATCAATTCTTGTCTCAATTACTACTGTAAAATATCTACAAAGAAGTATGCTTCTTCATTCTCAGAATGATGGATTGAGACCCATATACAAGAGTCCAATGTGTAATTTATTTTGCTGGATTTGGTTGTTAAAAAGGGGATCCTATTGTTTGGTGGAAATTTATTAAGAAGAAACAGTAACGTGTTAAAAAAAAAGTCTATAAAACATTTAAGAATTTAAAAAACCAAAAGAATAGGAAAAAGGTCAAGAACAAAACCTTGACAATCACTGCAGGCTCAAAAAGAGTAGCCAGTAAACAGCAGAGACAGAAAGTAGAAAGCTAGAAGATTATGGAGTCACAGGCTGAGGGAGGAGAGAACATTAAGAAAGAATAAAAGGGTGAAAAAAAAATTTTAAAAAGGGGGAAAGGATAATCTCATCTAAAAGGAGGTTAAGAACTGAGAAGAAGCCACTGGATTTGGCAATTAAAAGCTCAAAAGTGCCCTTTGGGAAAAAAGTTTCAGCAGAATAGAGGCCCGATTTCAAGAAGCTGAGCAGGGTGATAAGGAAGGGAGGGTGGTAAGGAAGAAGAGACACTCAGGATAGACTTATAACTCTATACAGTTAATTAGAAAACATTATGTCATCACAATGGAAAAGTACTTCTAACTACCTATTTTTGCATGTTGTGCCAGGCAATGTAGAAAATGAATTAAAACGAGTTGACGTATTGTAAATATCTATTGAAAAATATCCCTGGCACAAGCTCTTATGTGTATACAGGGGCCACTACATAAAGCCTGGGTGGGAGGGGGAGGTATAAAGGAAAAACCACCAAACACTGTTCTCAATCTACTTCATACCACAACACTACCTCCCAAACTGGTCAGTCTTGTCCTGTCCCCGATTGTCTTCCTGCCCCCCAATTCTTAAGGCTCTCTTCAACTTTTTAACTGTCTCCCAAGGCAAAGGGAACAGAATGGCAATAGAACAAATATCACTAAATAAACTTATTGCTTTCTGACGCTCCATATGTCACCACAAGACTCAGTCCCCAAGGAAAATAAAGGCCTTCCCCAAAACCATCCAGAGACCTTTGTCCTTTTTCTTCAGCTTCTTATTCCGGGTACCCTGCCGCAAGTAGGAAAGGATCTGTGTCAATTTGCTGATAACAATATCATTTGTGGTCAGTGTGGTCTGGGCCTGGAAATCCAAAGAAAATAAGTCAATCAGCTGAGAAAAGACCATCTCTAGGAGGAAAGTGTCCCTCCCACATTTCCCACAAAGGATAGTCCTAGGGAATATTAGGGCAAGTACCTCCATGGTAGGACAATCAGCTTTGCTCCGGATAAGTGTAGTAGGAATATCTGTGTCTGCATACTCATCATCCAGATCTACCACGTAGGCCATGCGGCCTGGCAAAAATAGCTCATTTCGTTCATAAGCTTTGTTCTTGAAGAGCATACGATAAACGTTTCTGCCTAAGAGAAGGAGATTAATAACTAAGCATTCACTGAGTGCCTACTGAGAGCCTGGCACTGTCATGTGACTTAGTCTAATCTTCAAAGAGATTAGAGTCTAGTTGAGGAAATAGGTCTATAAAAACAGCAAAGAATCAGAAAACAAATGCTAAAATATATAGTACCATCAGTATTAGAAAAGGCCAAAAAAGGGAGAAACCAGTGTTTGAATAGGTAAGTCAGGTGTTTTATGAAGGAGATAAACAAGACTTGAGCAGGACCCTGAAAAATGAATAGAAATTGGATAGGTAAAGAAAGGAAAGGTATTTCATTTAGGGGTAGGAGATAAAAAAAGCAATACTATAGAAGTAGGAAAAAGTAAGGCTGGGAACTAAGAGATTGATTACTTCTTCGGGAATAGTAGAAAGGTAAAGTTAGATAGCTAACTAAGATTAACAAATTAAACACAACCAAGATTTTATGTAGAACACAAACAGGGAAAGGCCTATGATATCTTTTTCCATCTCTATTATCTGACAATCTAAGGTTTTCTGTAATTGTACCAATGGGAATTTAAAAGGATAAGATACCTTTAACAGGAAAATCTATGCAATGGCCACTCCCAGGGGCTACAAATTTATATTTCTTCCTTCTAATGGGAATTATTCTCTACAAACTTCCATTAGAGGGTCTAAGCCTTGTTTCTTGTCATGGAAACAAAATACAGAATCTCATGTAATGATTTTTCTCGGCAGTAATATAATTGGAACATTTTTCCACATTTAAATGCTTTCAAAAGAAGGGTTTAAAGTCAAACTAGTAGTGATGGTTTTGCTCTACAGTGAGTTTTTCAAGCAAATTTTCATAGTGGAGGAATAAAAGTGGTAGAAGATATCATAGGTATTATAAATAAATTTAAAGTTAAGACTATTCTATCTCCAAGCACCTCTGTCTAGGTTTAAAGAAGATGTAATATTTCCTAATATATGCTTTATAAAATGTGATTTAAAATCAAGTAAAAATTATTTTACATGTCAATTTAAATGTCAATTTTCTATCTTCATTTAGAAGGACATATAGTTGATGTTACATTAAGTCTTAAACTTATTTCAATGGTGCATGAGAAAGCGGGTTAAGGGCTATAAGGTATTAAACCTTGGTTTAAAGCTGTTTGAAAATGACATTCAATGTTCAGTATTCAGAGCATGTAGTTAGAAATACTGTAGTCTTGGGGGAGGAGAAACAACATAATCACACAATTCTGATTCATTTTTAGTTGGTGGTATCTAAGTTTCTTATAAGATCTACTCTTGCTGGAACAAGAAGTACCAAGGCATTAAAACATTTCTGCTCTTACCCAAACGTGTCTTAAATTCAATCTTATTCTCAGGATCTTCATCTTTCCTTAAGAAACAAGAAAGCAGTCATTAGCCAGTTTTGCATTAGTCCAAGTCCCACCCCTCCACCTCAACAATCTCTCCCTCTCCCTCATACACCCACTTTGTTTCCTTCTGAGGTTTCTCCATCATCTCCTCCTCTTCTTTCTCCTTGCTGGCAATCTCAGCTCGAACCTAAAGGAGGAACCAGAGGTGATGTCTGGGACAACTCTGACTACATCCTAAAACTCCATCTTCAGCACTCATAATACTACAACAGTCAGAAATGGTTCCTCCCCATTCACCAGAGGTCCCCTTCCTGGAGGCCCCAGAGACATTCAGCATTCCAGTAACATCCATAACTCACAAATAAAAGAAAAATACCTCACCTTCTGGAGAAGGGCAAAATCCAAACCTTTCACCAAATGAGTGTGTTCCATGTCACCACCCAAAAACTTGGACTCTTGGATCAACTGTCGCCTTTTCTCTGCAGCAGATTTGTCACTATACAACAAAAGGGACTATTATCAGATCAACCTAGTATTAACACAGGGTTGTTATAGTGAGTGTTCTGGCTTAGAAAAGGAGGCCAGATGTCCACATTACAGCATACTGAAGCTCAGAAGAATTAAATGATTTGACCACAATTACATAGTCTGAATGCGGCTGCTTCAGAAATTAAATCTTAAATGAACCTAGGCTAAAATCTACTCACGCCTCAGCAGTAGGTCCCACAGCCCTGTAGTTAGCAGTGGTACTAATCAATTCTGTTTCCTCATAATCCTTGTTCACTCCATCTCTCCGTTCTTTGGCACGGTCACGATACTTTTCTGCTAGCTCCCTTTCACGTTCAATTTCTTGTTGACGTAGTTTAGCATAGTAGCTATGAATGAGAAGAAAGTATGTAAGGTATTCAAATACATAAGAGTAGCAAATCTGTTCCTCTCTACTGTTTGGACTCTCTGTTCTCTACATTTTTGCCCTCACTCCTCAAACATACATCTCTGGGCCAAAAAATATACCCCCTGTAATACCTAACTACTTATATACCTTCTCACAGCAACTCTTTCTCTGTACAATGCAGTTCTATAATTATAAAGGAAGGCAATACCTAATACTTCCTCAGTCACTGCTGAGCCCCATCCTGCTTAGTCACCTCCAAATTACTAAATATTTACTACTATTAAGTGACACAGCCCAGAAGATTAATTTGGACTTCCAAATCTTTACAAATTTCAGCTGAATGTCTCTTATTCTTGTTGACCTACCCCAGAGAACAATGAAAGCAAAATACCAAGCCCAGAGAGAACTGTTGTAGCTTCTAAGTGAAAAGCCCTCTAACAAGTGCACATCTCCTCTGACAAGTACAAAAGCGTTACAGAGCTTCTCAGAAAAAGAAACCTCAGTTTCTTCAATAAATGAGAACTATGTTCCTACATGGCCAACTCCTAACCCAATTTAGTCCCACCCTCAGTAAAGGCAGTGCCCACATTAAGATGTAACCTCCCCTTCCCTTCCTTTCACCTTTTCTTTTTCCTCCTTCGTGCTGCTGGATCTTCATCTTCGTTGTATTCCCTTGGCATCCTAGAAGGAGCAGAAAATCCAAACATCCCAAATGGCTACCACAACCTCACAAATCCCAAGAGGAGACCTCAGAGGTAAAATGATCAGGGCACTAAAGCTCAGCAGGAAGAAGCCCCAGAAGAACACATTTGGAATAATATACTGACTCCCAATCCAACCACAGCCTCAACAAAATAATTCCTCCCACCACCTACTTTTCTAAATGTTTCCTATGGGAAAGTATGCATTAAGGAACACGTTGGAAACAGGTGGGAAACAGTAACTAAGAATATCCATGAGCTTACTCATGGTGGCGAGATTTGGATGGTGGTGCAGAGGTGGGTGCAGCTCTAGGTGTCATAAGAAGCTTCCTAAAATCTTCATTGGTGAGTTTGGACCTGGTGAAACAAGATAAAAAATTGTCAAATGTAGGATTATAATATTAGCACATCCTCAGTCTATTTTCATGTAGCACCTCTTTTCCCCACAAGTAGCTATTACTTCTCTAAATAACCAATAACATGCTAGTAACAAATAATAACATTCATTACTTTAAGGACCCCTGATTTCAACAGCATAAGTAATACTCCTATTGACACTGATCCCAAAACCTCAAGTTCAGTTGTATTAAATAATATGCTATGAACGAACAAATTCATCAACTGGCAAACAATCTTCCACTAAAAAAAATAAAACTTTCCAAATTGTAAGGATCTAGTTCAAATCCCTTATCAAAAAGATACAGAAACTGAAACCCAGAGATATTAACGATTTGTTATTACTGTAAACTCTTTCTGGGTTCTCACTTTGATTGAGACAACGGCCATTCGGCTATTAAGGCTAGTCAAGAGACAAGGAACGGCCCACTTCTGAAAAATAAAAAAACCTGGGAGAAGAAAACCCTCAGAATTTCTGGCAAAAACAGAAGCGATTACCATTTACATTGATTCACTACACAGAGGCATCTGGGCTCAAATAATAACCACTAAGTGGGGCTTGGGCTGAGACCTATTAGTTGGCCAATCAATGAGAGCCAGAGTGAATCTAGTCCATAAAACCCAAGATTCCCTGCTAGGTTTCAGGCACGAAATTTTCATTTCTTTGAGCAGAGCACTCAAAAGTAAGGGTATGATACTCTATGTGAACAGAGGGAGAAGGAAGGGGAGGGAAATGGAGGCGAGAGAAAGGGGAGGAAAGAAGGAGCTGGGATGCCCAACTGGAATTGGTTAGCTGGGTCCCTAGTGAGCCAGCTTGGGCTACTCATAGGTTGGGGTTAGTCCTTCGTTCTTGAAAAGGAACATGACATCAGGAAGGTGACGTCATGACTTTCAAGTGAATTGGATTTAAGTAAGGGAAGACTGTGCAAAGTCACCAGCCGGACTTTCTCCTTCGGAGCCATCTGGGTCCAGTGACAAGATATAGAGCAGAAGTCTGGCGATAACCCCCAACTTACGATCATGCAGGCAACAAACAGCAAAACCCAGAGGGCAGATGCCACGTCCAAGTCCTGCTCACTACCTACGGCGGGCACTGCCTTCCCAGCTAAGCTGGTGCCCAGAAGCCACACAGACTTCACGGGCCACAGATGACTCTGAAGAAGGGCATGTTTACGTTCGGCTGGCATTGTCTTTAAAAGCCAAGGGTCGCTTCCATGGCCGAGGCATTTGAGGTGCACTTTAAAGTACAAGTTCAAAAGCCCGCCACCCCACCCTCCCAAAGAAACCCCCGTACCCTTGGCACGGCGGCCATACTCACTGGTGGAAGGAGTGCGGATCGTCCACATCATGGCCGTCCGGGGCTAGCGGGTTGGAGAACGGTTCACCTAGAGAAAACAAAAGACTGAGCTCCCCGTATCCCCTCCCGCTGCGCTTTTCGGACCCCAGCGACCCCGCCGGGGCAGCCGCAAGCACTCTCCCCATCCCCCATCCAGCCTGCCCCTACCAGCCCAAGCTGGACGAAAGGCTGACCGAGGGAGAGTCCCAAAGAGGAAGGAGCAGAGCCCAGGACTCACTATCTCGCTCCGGCATCCTGATGCCAGCTACAGCTCCCAAAACAAACGGCGCCACAGGAACACCGGACTCGCCAACTAGTTACCCACAGTGCTCTACGACGAGATCAGCTTCCGCCTGACGCTTGGCCCCACCTTCCCACGTGTTATTACCATGGCAACCCCGCTACGTAGACGCAAGCGCCTCTTCTACGGAAATGAGCAAAAAGTGGGCGGTCAGTACTGCTACAGACCGCTAGGCGGCCCTGACGTAACTGGCTGAATTCCACTTCGCCTCGCCCTCTCCCCGCCCCTTTGCCCGCATCTGGCCAACCCGGGGCGACAACGGACACGATTCGCCGAAGAGGCCGGAGCAGCACCAAGCAAGTTGGTGAGGTGGACGGTGCCTCTTCCTGATTGGCTGCACGAGCGCTTTCCTTCCCAAAGCTGATAGAGGTATTCTGCAGTCTCGGAAAAGATGGCGGCAGCTGCAGCCCGCGGGGTCGGCCTCAAGGTGGGCAAGAACCTGAGGGAGATCCGCATCCACTTGTGCCAACGCTCGGCCAGCAGCCGAGGCGCGAGGTGCGGTGGGACGCCGCTGGTGGGACGGGAGGGGCAGGCCGGACGGAGGTCGGGAGGTCACGGCATCGCGGGGTCATCCCTTATCTTCCCAGCGAGTGCCTTCGGGGGCGGGGGCGGGGCTGAGGGAAGGGGGGCCCCTCCCTCTCTGATGCTTTTTGCGGCTGGGCCAGTCACGCCGGCTCTGTGATCCTCAGTGTTCCCGCTGAGTAGAGGGGGACTGGGAGCATCCAACATCTCGGTGCTCCCCCAGCCCCAGAGCGGCACGTAAAGACGAACGACGTCCTTTCCCTGTCCTCCAGGGACTTCATTGAGAAACACTACGTGGAGCTGAAGAAGGCGAATCCCGACTTCCCCATCCTGATCCGGGAGTGCTCCCAGGTGCAGCCCAGGCTGTGGGTCCGCTATGGTGAGCTGGGCCTGGGACCCGTGGGGTGGCAGGAGCACCCTCGCCCACGGTGTAGCAGGCGTCTGCCCCAAGACGCCTCATGCAGCCCCCTACAGCTCTAAGGTTTTCTGGCAGGGGAGATTTATAGGTGTGTGTAATCATAAGGGCCCAGAAGGTAGAGGAATCCCTGCGTGAAGAGCTAGATGAAACCAACCCCTGAACCTGGGCCCTCTGGCACAGGACAGGAAATGGAAGCAGGCAGACCTGGCCCTTTGCCGTGCCCTGTAGCTTTATTCCACTCACGATCATCGAAGGTGATTATTTTTCACAAAACTAACTTCTACAATGGTCAGTTAGAATCCTGTAATCACTCTAGCCCACCTTGATTTATCCTGTTTCTGAATGTCAGTAAAACGGTAATAGCACGTTTAGTACTTAATATAGCCCACCTTCTCAATCAGTGATACATACATAGTAGGTGTTTACTATTTCATCCTCAGCTTATGGCCAGGAGAAGAATGTCTCACTGAACAACCTCAGTAGTGAACAAGTGGCCGCTGCTCTAGTGAATTTGATGAATAGCAAAGCCTGAAGTCCCAAGAAAACACTAAGAAGAGCTGCCTCCGAGCTTGGGCTCTGTTGGACTGAGAATGAAGCGTCCACATATCTTAAAAGTCTTCCCATGCAAACCTTGTAATTATAATTTTTCTGAATGTTCTCTCTACTCCCCACCCCCAAACATATGCATTTTACCACCGACATTGTGACTGAAGAAATTTATTGTAATACAATTTTTCAGTTCTAAGAGAAGCTGTGATATATGGAAGAGGGAAAAGGAGGAAGGGGAGGAAGGGAAGTGGGGGGCAGGAAATGGGACGGGGGGGGGCAGGAAATGGAAGGGGACTCTGAGCAGCCTGGACCTGGTGCCCATTTAGTCATTTCTGAAGGGAAACGTAATTGGGGCATAGACAATAACTTGAACCACAGAAGGACAAGACTGGCTTCTAGAAGAAGGGGGGGGGCAGCTATGGCAGAGCCAATGCATTCGGGACAAGCGAACTTCCTCCCAGTGCCACCTCCTGAAGAGCTTGTATGCGTTCCTGGAGGTCCACCTCTTCTTTGTGTTTCTCCAAGGCCTGTAGGCCAGAATGCTGTAAGAAGTCCTGAGCTGCCTGTTTAGGAAGCAAGAAAAGTTTTGTGGTGGGGTGTAAAATTAGTTTTTCCTACTTCTTCAAGGAAAGGGTCACACCATCCTTAGGTATTTCTAAGGAGTTGCTGAGCCTCTGGATGTATAATATTCTCTGCATTGAATAATACTGGGGGGGGGGGGGAAGCAGGAAGCTTTCTGCTGGAGGAGGTAGGACAAGGAGGGAATATGTGGGCTGGTTAGGATGGGGGTAGAGCTGGGATCTATCTTGAGCCTATAAAACTACAAGGCCTGAAGGAAAGGGTACACTGAACCTGAATCAAAACCTACCTCAGGCTGGTGTACAAACAGCAGTTGCAATAGCTCCAGGCTCTGTCCCACCACCTCAGAGTCAGTAAGGGTCAGGATATCTAGCAAATGGGGGAGGAGTGGACCAGGCCAGAGTCTCTGGCAATAGAAGGGGCCCTTCTCGGCAATGTTGCACAGGATGGTGAGCACCTACAAATACAATAATATTAACATTTGTAAATAGCTTTCTTCCATACTACAGTTAGCAAGTATTCTGTGTTTTATAAATGAGGAAGTTAAGGCTGCAAATAGCTACACACCATTTATAGTCACTGCTAGAAGGGTTCAGAGGAAAGCACCCCCTAACTCCCAACTCCTGTGCTTTTCCTGCTACACCAGACTACTAAATACCTGGAAAGACAACACTAACTCTTATGTTCCTAACTTTTAAATAAACAAGAGCCCCAAACTGTTACTTACCAATATACGTACCACCCGTGAAATGGGTAAGAGTTGCAAGAGGGGAGCGACCAGATCCAGGGACAGCATTGCAGTACAGAGGCCAGGATCTTTTACTAAAGAAGAGGCACCATGACCAGTTTATTCACAGAACTCAAGTCCCACAAAGTGATTTATAGTTAAAGCACAGATTGTTACCCATGTGTTATAAGGTAACGAAACACCTTTTTCTATTCTGTCCCAATCTGAGTTTAAACTGAGGTCCCCAGATGTTTGGAGAAGCCACTATTATTTAACCAGGGATAAAATTCATTGCAGTGAACTGACTCAGAGCCCCACAACATACCAGTCAGGTTGTTGAGGACCCAGAGGCACTCAGGAACGAGGCTGGGTTGATGCTGGATGAAGAACTCCATGAGGATAAACATAGCCACTATAATTCGCTCATCTGCAAAATCTGCTCGTACTCCTGCATCTGCTGCTCCTTCCTCTGCCAGCAAGTTACCAAAGCACCGAAGTACTGGGCAAGCCAACTGCAGAGGCAAAACAGGTGGCCAGGAGGTCAAGGGTTTAACACAGGGCAAGGGGGAGACACCAAGGACATCACAGACAGAACATGTCACCCAAGCAGAGCAGAAGGCACATCTAGTCCTCCCAGGTGGTGAGGAATTCTTCAGTGACTGCCCTTTACCTACCAGATCCAGTCCTGTATCCACAGATCCTGAGGCAGCCCTAGCCAAGTCCATCAGCAACAGCCCCAGAGTGGACAAAGATCCTCGGGAAATGAGCAGCGGATTATTCACCTGGCTGCAGTGGAGGAAAAAGTAGAGTCACATCCCCACATCCTGAGTCCCTAAATCCTAGCTTGATCTAAGTCATAAAGCAAGGAAGAATTCTGTTACAGGTTGGGAGGCAGCGAAAGTCAGTATGACCCCGGAACTTACAACATCTGGACAACTGAAGGAGAAAAACAGGAGGACTTAACTTGTATTCCAAGCCTAAACAAAAGAATAAGGTAGGAATCCAGCACTGTCACACCCTCCTCCCTGCAATATCAGGAAAAGCTGTGCTGTGGCTTTGACTCAATACCCCATGTATTCATGAGTCCACAGGGATTCCTAAGAAAGGTTATGGGTGGTATTCCTGGTTTGGGCCCAGGGTACCTGCAGATAATGTAGTGAAGGCACCAGGCAAACTCCACAGCAACACTAGCTCCCAGCTCTGGGGTAGGGTGTAGAAGTCGAAGCATGTTCGGGAGGATGGCAGAGTCCAAGACAGAGCTGCCAGTCAAAGAGGCATAATGAGTTGGCATCAGAGTGAAAATGCAAGCTTCCCATCAGGACCCCACTGTGAGTGAAAAAGTATTCCTGGCAGTAGCCTGGGCTCCCTTTTGGCTACCATTCTCCCTCTTGCCATGCTTCTGTCCCAAAAGAAAGAGGATTTACTTACGGAATGATTTCTTTAGGAGCTTCATTGGCCTGCAAAAGTTGTGACAAGGTGTAGCCAAGAGCTTCCAGAACAGCTGCATGGGGGGACTAGAATAAGACAATGTAGATCTTAACAAAGGAGCAGAAAGCAGTAGCTAGAACCATCCTCCCCAGTCAGTAAGGGCAAGCAGGGGTTAAGAGGAAGGAAGAACACTCCTCACCTGGATGCATAAAGCAAGAGCTGGAATAATGCCCTGTGGAAGAAGCTGCCTCCTCACAGCCTCACTCTCCACGGCCAGATTGCCCAGTGTGTACAGACATAGCTCCTGAGAATAAAAGGAACAAGAAAGAGTTTTGAGGTTTTTCCTTTCCCCAGACTAAATAGAGGGGAATCCTTGAAACATTTTTATCCACAAATTTAAGCCCAAGAATTCTACATTTCAGCAAATGAACACTGGCCACCCCCAGGGTCCTGCCCATGCCCCTGAGGAATTAATATCAGACTGGACACGAGCTATTCCTCCCAGTGCACCAGTAATCAGAAGCTGGGGATCAGTACCTACTCGTGCCTTATACCACCACTTTAGTTAATGCTAATAATATGACTTTCAAAGGACATGTGACATAATGTGGGTCCAAGAGTCACTGATTCTGATACTAGGTCCTGCAGTGGGATGGCAGTGGGAGACAGGGTTTCAGGCATCTGAGCAGTGGATTGACAGACATGAGTCTGGAACCAGGCCCTTGGATCCAAATTCCATCACTAGGTGTCTGACCTCAAAAAGACCAAGAGGAACACAGAAAGAAAACAAATTAATTCATTCTTAAGGATAGTATACATCTGATTAATGTACCTGCTGGCAAAGGTAAAAAGGCCAAAAGTGGCAAGAGAATATATTTCCCCTGATACCCCCATAATCCCTTATTTCCTTTGTTAGGAATTTACGCTGAAAATCTTATGATAATTTTTTTTAAAAAGTGCAAAAGTTATCACAGGCAGTATATGTCATTTTCAAAAACAGAAAGAACTTAAATATTCAATACGGAAATGGTTGCATAAATTATTCTACATAAATGTAACAGGATATAATAATATAATTAGGATAAACAAGTATAAGGTATGCAGAAAAAAAAAATGTAACATGTCCAGCATACTACAGTGCAAAAGAGCGCTGGATTTGGGGTCAAAGGACCTAAGTCCCAGTTCTTTTACCTGTGAGACCTTGAGTAAGTCATTTAACCTCTCTGGTCTCAGTTTCCTCATCTGTAAAATGAAGAATTTTGACTAAATGACCTCTGAGTTTCCTTCTAGCTTTCAATCTGTGGAACCTTTATGAAAAAAATGTAAACTGAAAAAGCAGAACCACAAGAATGGGATACACACTAATACTATATATGGGAGGTGGGGGGGGGGGGCGAATAAATGAGAAGAAATGGACAAAGAATCCTGATGAAGACTTAAGCAGGTGTACTTAATCTTCTTTATGTCAGAGACTCCTTTGGTAGTCTAGTGGAGCCTATGGCCTCCTTCTCAAAATAATGCTTTTAAATCCATAAAATAGAACATTTAGGACTGAAAATGAAGTATTATATTAAAACAGTTGTCAAAATGTTATTTTAAAAGTTTGTGGACAGAGAAAGAACTGATCAATTCTAGCTGCAAATTGAAGCATACTTATTTTTCTTGCCTTTTTGTATGTGACAACATGGCTAATATGGAAATGTTTTGCATGACTTCACATGTATAATTGATATCATATTGCTTGCTTTCTCAAGAGGGGCTAGAGGGAGAGAAATGGAAAATCAAAAAGATCATGGACCTTAGCCTAAGATCATCTGATGTAAAGGGATGACAAAAATTTGTATGATGCTTTTTAAAAAGCTAGACTAATTTAATTGATATGAGAAACTCCTCCAGGCAAGAAAATTCCCTCTGCCAACTCAGATCAGAAACTGTCCTACAATTCAATCTTATAGATTTGCCTGGACACTGAAAGGTTGAGCGACTTGACCAGGGTCACACAGTATATGCCAGAGACAAGACCTGAAATCAGGTCGTCTTAATTCCAAAGTTAATTCCCTGTCTACACCATTCCACCTCTCTTATATGATATTTTATGCACTGAAATGTATTTAAATGTACTTACTAAGTTAATGGTTTATCAATGTTCAATGTTAACCTTTTAACAAAACAAAATTTAATTTAAAAATGACAACATACATCCTCCAAAGGATCAGCTATTTAAAGTCATGGGAGTTAAAGTTAATGGGAGCCACGTATGAGCACCAAAATGACAAAAGGATAAATGAAAACAATAGGTCATAGCAGAAAGAACACCCGAATTTGGAATTTAGGACACAAGACTCTCAGCTCTTCTACCTACTATATGTGTGACCCTTGGCTAGACACCTAACATCTCTGGCCCTCAATTCCATCATCTTTAAAATGAGGTCATTGGACTGATGATGTCTAATAAGCCTCCTCTGGATCCTACACACCGAGGGAAGAGTTGAAGGAAATAGGGTGAGCTCTTACTATGAAGTCAGCACTGTGCCCAGAAAGGTATGTGAGGAGGTAGGATGTGGAAGGCAGACAGGCTTCTGCCACATTCGGCTGGTCAGCATGGGAGAGCTCATGCAGACATCGAGCTGCCTCCATCTGGAGTGAAGCCCAGTTGCTAGTCAGGAGTCCAATGAGTGTCCGAATACTGCCTTCAAGCCTGAAACATCAAGAGTTAGAATTTGGCTCAACTCCAACATTAGCTCCCTCCCCTTCCTATCCCTCAAACCTACTCAGAGCGGGATTCAAATCTCAGCTCTACCACTAAACTAGCTCTGAGACTTTGACTAGTCACTTCAATTATCT
Source organism: Bettongia penicillata ogilbyi (assembly GCA_023548195.1). NCBI lineage: Eukaryota > Metazoa > Chordata > Mammalia > Diprotodontia > Potoroidae > Bettongia > Bettongia penicillata. The sequence goes on from JAJHZJ010000197.1 coordinate 4,746,191, forward strand.
GGGTATCATTTCCCCATTTCCAAAAAAAAGGAGTTGGACTAATCCTAGGACATCTAATCACTTCCCAGGGTTGCCTTTCTTCTCCTGGAAATATGATATCTGCTTCCTGAAGCCAGCAACATACCAGGTACTTAGACCTCGGGGATATTTGTACCGACCTGATAAAAGTCTGCTGAGTCTCAGGATGCTGTAGGCTATGCCGGAGGCTAATTAATGCCTTCTCTTTTTCCTTCTCAGTTCCTCGTTGAGACATCCTCAGTAAGTGTAGCACCTAAGCAGTCCATGGGGGAAAGAGAAATGAAACAAAGAGGAAAATTATTCACAGACAGCAAGTGTCAGGTACCGAAGTTTTCAAATTATGTAAATATTCGACAACCTCAGGGTTCTCTTAAGCCACACCTAACAAAGCTATTAAGCACCAACTGCAAACTAAGCGCTTTGTATTCATTTGGTTAGTGTTTCCACCACCACTAAACCAGAACCCTTTATTATCCCAGAAAACAGCCATCAGCACTATCCCAGATATCTCACCTCGAGCTCTTCCAGAGGCTTGTTGGGGAATTCATCTCTAGCTTCTTCTAGGTCACTGTCCCTCAACAATCGCTTGCTGACCAGATGCTGTTCCCGCCTGGCCTTCCTTAAAGCTGGAGAACAGAGAAGCCAGGAGCTCAAACCCAAACTGGGGTAAATGGGGGTGGGGATCAGATTAGGGCTAGAGGACACAGAGACCAAAGGATTAAGACAAAACTGGGAAGCCATGACCAGAAGTTCAGGCCAAAGCTGAGGGACAGAAAAGCCAAAGGCCAGAAGCTGGGAATCACAGGGACTAAAAGCTCAGGGCTGGCACAGAGAGGCCAAAGCTTCTGCAGGTCAAGTCAGTCCTGTGGGAGAGGGGCGGGGCATCACAAGGGCCAGAGGCTCAGTGCCAGGGACTAAGGGGAGGGGTATGTACCAGGGGCTCGGGGCTAGGGGAATCAGAGGGATCAGAGGCTCAAGACTGGGGGCTACAGGGACCAGAGACTGTGGTCAGAGGAGTCAGGGGCTGGGAGGGGGGTATCAAATGGTCCAGAGGCTGGGGGAGGTGGACAGGACACACGGCCCAGGCACTCTAAGCGAGTAATCACCGGGCAAGGGAGAAAAAGGGAAGAAGGGAAGGGGTCAGAGAAACCAAGGGAGGGGTCCAAGGGAACCAGCGCTGGGAGGGGCTGGGCGGACAAAGGGGAGGAGGCTCATCAGAGGGGGCCGGGACTGGGGGGCGAGGGCTGGAGCTGCCAGGGGCTCTGGGATGGGGGGTCGGAGGAGCCCGCGGACCCAAGGTGGGGATCAAGAAGGCCAGAGGCTGGAAAGAGGGGCCTGGGGAGGCGGGAGGATCGGGGGACTGCTCCGGGCCGGGGGCCATCGAGCCTGGGGGGAGGATGCAGCCCCGGAGCTCCCGGGCCACTCCGGAGCGGGCCGCACCTGCCTCCCGCTCGCGCCAGCGGTCCCGCTGCTCCTGCAGGTTGTAGCCATGGGCCCGGAGGCGGCCGCTGCGGTGACTCCACATGACCTCGGGCGCTCCGCGGGCACAATAGGACCAGGCCGAGGACGGGCGGCGGCGGCGGCGGAGGCGGCGGCGGGGGGAGGAGGCGGAGGAGGAGGGGCGGGGGTGGCTAGACTCGCCCTACAGCTGCACTTCCGGTGGCGGGGGGGTCGGGCGGGGCTGCGGAGCGCTGGGCGGGGCTGCGGAGCGCTGGGCGGAGCCTCCGGGGCCAGCGCGGCCTGCGACAGCAAATCTGGTTTCACTTCCCTAATTCCTGACTTCCTAAAGGAAGTTGCTGGTCCGTTCCTTCTTCTGTGGCAAAGGGCGAGGGCCTCGTGCCCCTGCTCCTGCCCGTGCCCCGGCCCCCTGCCCCTGCCCCCTGGCCCGCCGCGCTGTCGTCCCGGCCCTGGCTGCTCCCCGGACTCTCCCCTGGCCCGCAGCTCTCCCCACCCGCCCCTCGCGTAGCCTTTTCTCGCTCCGGCCCTCTCCTGGACAGGAATTCACTAACGAAAAGGTGAAGGGATTTCTTGTACAGAAATTGGCACCCAGGGCCCTGTACTCTGTGGGAAATGGATGACGTCATGCGCCCAAGGGTCTCAAATCCCTCTGTGTCACGGTTTTCTCTGACAATGCAGAATCAATGATGGTAACAGGGACCGGCACGTGTACAGCTAGCGCCAAGGTTTGCAAAGCACTTGGTGAATGTCGTTTCACTATATCTTCACAACACCCGGGGGAGGTTGGCGCTACCTTTCCATCCCTACTTTGCCGATGAGGAAACTGACTGAGCAAGAGGTAAATGACTCGCCCAGGAACATACAGGTGTCGGAGGCTGAATTTGAATTGGGGCCTTGCTGACTCCAAGTCTGGCATTCCAGGTGCCACCTCACCTATCTGTTAGTCCTGAATCTTCCACATTGAGACTTAGGGAAAAGAGAACAACTAGGTATAGGGCTGAGGAACTACTAATTCTAACATGCTAATATACTATGTATATCTTAGTATGTTTTATATGGTGGTATGGTTGTCCATCTTCAAAGAAGACCAAAATGACATCATGATAAAGTGAAATTTCAGTGTGTCCTACTGTGGCTGATCAGACCAATAGGAGCTCAGAATGTTCTACCACAAGTTGAGCACAGATAGTCCATGTGAATATTTGGCGTAGATATCCCAAATTTGCGCATCCTGCATTTACTTTGTGCTGTCTCAGTTCTGCTTTACTGAAAGAGCACAGCCACCTTTCTGACGTGGGCATGCCATGCTAAGCAGTCCTGTGCCAGTGTCTCCCATGCTGCACAGTCAAATCCAAAGTTCTTGAGAGAGATCTTGAGTGTCCTTGTATTGCTTCCTCTGGCCACCATGTGATCACCTGTCCCATGCGAGTTCTCCATAAAATAGTCCTTTTGGCAAGAGTACATTTTGCATTTGAACAACACGACCAGCCGATTGGAACTGTACTCTCTGAAGCATAGTTTGAATGCTTGGCAGTTTAGTTCAAGGAAGGACCTCAGTGTCTGGTACCTTATCCTGCCAGGTGATCCTCAGAATCACCCTAAGACAGTTCAAATAGAAACAATTCAGTTTCCTGGCATGGCGCTGGTAGACTGTCCATGTTTCACAAGCATATAACAGTGAGGTAGGTCAGCACAACGGCTCTGCAGACCTTCAGTTTGGTAGTTAGTCTAATACCTCTTTTCTCCCAAACTTTTCTTCAGAGACTCCCAAACACTGAGCTAGCTGTGGCAATACGTGCATGAACCTCATTGTCAATGTGTACATCCCTGGAAAATACACTACCAAGGCAAGTGAGCTTATCCACAGCATTCAAAACTTCTCCATTTGTTGTAACTGCTGGTTCCACATATGGATGGTGTGGTGGTGGCTGATGGAGCATCTGTGTTTTCTTGGTGTTAATTATTAGGCCAAAATTAACACAGGCAGCAGACCATTGATCCATACTTTGTTGCATCTCAGCTTCAGAGCTGCATTGAGTGCACAATCATCTGCAAACAGAAAATTATGCACCAACACTCCCTTCACTTTGGTCTTGGCTTGTAGCCTTTTCAAATTGAAGAACTTACCCTCTGCAAGGTTTTGACCTAGATGCCCTGTTCATCCTCATTGAAAGCATTTATCAACATAATTGAAAACATTATGCTAAAAAGCATGGGAGCAACCACACAGCCCTGTTTCACTCCGTTGGTGACTGGGAAGGCACGAGAGCTTTGTCCATTATCCAGAACCTGGGCAACCATGCCATCATGAAACTGACATACAATATTGATGAACTTCTCCAGGCAACCAAATTTTGACATAATTTCCCTAAGCCCTCATAACTAACAATGTCAAAGGCCTTGGTCATATCTATAAACGTTGTGTACGTATCTCAGTTCTGCTCCTGGCATTTCTTCTGGAGTTGTCGGGCAGCAAACACCACATCAACTGTTCCTGGGGCAGTTAAGTGGCGCGGTAGATAGAGCATCAGCCTTGGAGTCAGGAGGATCTGGGTTCAGATGCAGCCTCAGACAGGTACTAACTGTGTGATCCTTGGTGGGTCATGTAACCCCATTGCTTGTGCTTTGTAAACAATGATGTGCTGAAGAAATGCAGGCCATTATATTTTATATATCAATACATATTCTAATATAGTGAAAACAGGCCTACTGAGCAGTAGCTCTGGGAAGTGAGAAGTTCAGTAGTTCATCTCTAACAGGCAATTAGCCTGCTTACTTAACTGGCACTGTCCCGATGATCAAATGACGAGCAGTATGGAGTAGTGAAAAGAGGAGTGGTAGGTCTAGAGTTGCAAGACCTAGATTCAAATCTGATACTTTCTACCTGTGTGACGTTGGGCAAGACACTTGCCTCAGTGTCCTCATCTGTGAAGTGAGGACCTTGGACCAGATGATCTCTGTCTACAGTAGTTTCTAACTACAACCTATTATAGTCTGTGGGAGTTTAGGTAGATACATTAGAGGCCTTGGCTGCACATCATGCCTACTCCCACACTCCCAGTTAGCAGATGGATTTTGAGTTTGGATTCAGGGCAGGGAGACACAGATTTGAGGAGACAAGGAAAAGTGGGGAGACTTTAAGTTAACTATAATTACACTTCCCCCCTTCCCCAAACATCACTCCTCATCTACAAGTTAGGGGCTAAGGCTTCCATCAATAGCTTAGGGGTTTGTACAACTCTCATTTAAATCCAATTCATGTGCAGATGAAGGCATCACCACCTCTGGAATTCGAAGAAGGAACAACAGCTGCGGCCAAACCAGGCCTATCGGTCATTTCCCTCCCTGTTGGAGCAAAGGTGGTGTTGAGTGGTTGAGTAATCCTAAAGACTCCCATCCCCCACCCTTCCCTAAACAAAGGAGGGCAGTCTAGAGAGAAGGAGTGAAAGGAAAAGAAATTTAGAATTTTATAGCTCTGGAAACAAAATTAAAAGGAGCTGTGATGCTCAACCATCAAGTCTACCCCAGTACAGATGAGCTTTCTTTGTCTTTGGTTTCTGTCCAGTTCTGTCACTTCCCAGAAATCCAGCAAGGTTTCAGAAACTGAGCAGGTCAAGGGAAGTTACCAGAAATGGAATATTTTTATTTTATATTTTATACTTTTTTGTCGACTGTGGAGACTCATTGGTTCCATCTCCAACCAGATTAGAAACAAACAGATGACCCAAAGTACGATTGTAGGGCTTAGGGATAGAAAGAAAATAAAGAGTTGGAACTCGGTCAAGCTTAGGGGGAAATCCCAGTGTCTATTTTCCTGGTGCCCCCAGTGTCCCAGTACCCGCCCTTCTTGGTACTGACAACCTCGATTGCAACACTAAACACAGGGGAAGTTGTCGTGGAGAAACAGGATTTCAATTTAATAGTACAGCACAAAAGCCCAAAGTCATTCAAAACACAAGACACAGATTGCAGAAGCCACACAGCCCAGGTCTAAGCATAAAAGTAGGAAGTACAAAAGACCACCAGGACCAGCCATGGTGAGTGTCCTATGTCTCCCCTTACCCTCCACTTTCGTTGTTCTTAAGTTGTTTTTCAGCCGTGTCAGACTCTGCCACTCCATTTGGGGTTTTCTTGGTGGAAATACGGGAGTGGTTTGCCATTTCCTTCTCCAGCTTTACAGATGAGAAACGGAAGCAAACAGGGGTAAGTGACTTGGCTAGGGTCACACAGCTAATAAGTGTCTGAGGTGCGATTTGACCTCGGGTCCTCCTGACTCCAGGTCCAGAATTCTATCTTACATATTCTATAGCTTCTCCCAACCCCAAACCCTGTGCTTCTCAGTTCTGGTCTGGAGATGACTAACCAAATAAGAATGTAGAGGAGACTAGGGTGTGGAGGGGGTAGGAGGCTGAGAAGGGAGCGGCGGCTATGAGGAAAGTCCGGAGGAAGGATAGTATTGGAGGAAAGACTGGGGAAGATAGTATTGGAGGAAAGAGAAAGTGAAGTGAGGTTGGGCTGGGTACTGAAATCAAACTAGGACCTATGACTCCAGCCATGAGCACTCCTCTGGCTCTCCTGTTGATCCAGCAGTGGGACAAGCCTTGAAATAAACCGCTGATGTCACCCTCAGGAGCCCTGGCAGAGGTTGCTGCTGCTGCTGCTGTCTCCCCTGCTGTGGCTTCCCTGGTCATCCTCAGCCTTCTGTATCCTGGACGAAGAGGGTGATAATTGCTTCTGTAACTTTTCTGCCCCGGAGCCTAAATGGAATGACATTGCGATGTGCATTCCGCTCTAGAGGTGGAAATCCTTGGGGGCGGCCACAACTTGGAAACCTTTTTGACGAAGGATTTTGCTGTCTCCAGCAAAGCGGTGGACGTGCTGAAAGCCTTGCGCCTCAGGCGACTGAAGCTAAAAGAGGCTCTGATCCCAGCCCCACTTCTGTACCAGTTCCTGAGGGCTCTGACTTACACTCGGATAAAGGAGCTGGCCCTGGAAGACCTGGTGATTTCCCACCCACCACTGCAACCTCAATTGCCCACTGACAATGACCTGCCACTGACAGCCCTGAACCTCAGCAGAGTGTTGTTGGCTGGAGAGAGCAACTTACTGGCTGCAATTGGACCTTGGCTAAAACCTGGACTGAAGGCACTGCGTTTGATTGGTTTGGGCCTGAGCAACGTGCCCTGCCCAGACCTGGGCACCTTTAAAGAACTGAACTTTCTAGATCTGTCAGACAATCCAGGGATAGGAGAGAGTGGCTTAACTAGGGCCTTATGCCTCAAAGAGTTGCAGAAATTGCGGGATCTGGCGCTTAGGAACACCAGCCTTCAGTCCCTGGAGAAAGTGTGCCTGGGTCTGGAGGCCACAGGGACAGATGTTCAGCGACTGGACATCAGTTACAACGAGCTGAAGGACATGCCCACAACTCAGTGTACCTGGCCACCTACTCTGATATCCCTCAACCTATCCCACGCCCAGCTGAAGTGTGTGCCAAAGCCTCTACCTACTAATCTGAGGCAACTGGACCTAAGCTATAACCTGCTGCAGAAGGAGCCGATATTTAATGAGCTGCCCCAGGAAACTGAACTGATCCTCGAAGGGAACCCTTTTGTCAACAGCAGTGTCTCAGCCAAGTTGCAAGGGAAGCAGGAGCCATTAGACTGTGAAGTTCCTTCCCGTGGGAGCAAATCCGGAGGGACATCGCTAGCTCTCCAGGTCTCTGGGACTGCAGCATTAGTGCTGCTGCGAGGGGTCCGAGGATTCTCCTGAAGGAGAGCGGGGAGTAAACTAGGGAAAGGAGAAAAACATACTGAAGTACCACCTGACTGCCTTGTCATTACAGGACTGCAGGTTAACCTGTCAGGAAGTCAGTCCCTACTACTTTTCATTAAAAAAAAAAATGAGAAACAAGTGAACGTCTCCTTTCTTTCTCCTCTAGGGGCTCTGAAGACTAGCTCCGGAACACTGGAGTCTGGGGTGGGGGGGTAGGGTGACCGACAAGGGGAGGGGAAGGAAGAGGGAAAAATATGTCACAACTGGGACTGCCCCTTGTAAAGCAGAAGAGCCCCAGACAGGGCATTGCTCCATATGCCTCCTCCTAACTGGGAGCTGCCTTCCTGGAATCATAAATTCATATTGAAAGGAAGTTTGGAGTTCATCAAGTCACCTTGAAGTCCCTGAACTTAAAATTTAAAAAACAAGATAATTGAATTTCATTGTTCAATCTGTAATCTTATGTATTTTAATTTTATGCATTTTAAAATATGAAGGGGTTAATGAAAAAGGTTAAGAATCTCTGTGCCTCTCTCCTTTTCCCTTTTTAATCTTTACTAAGATGGTCCAGTCCCAGTGAGGGTCTGGAAATTCTGACTTCACCTCCCTAGAAGAGACTGGTGTGGAATCATTTGGCTGTATTGGGAACTTGGAGGCTTTGTGGTTGGAACAGAAGTAGAACTGTGGAGACAGGTGGACTGAAAATAGCCTGGTGGACAGAGATTAGGGGACAACACACCCCACCCTGAAACCACCAGCTAGGACATGAATTGTTGAGGAGAATCCTAGAAGCTCTGAACCATGACAAGTAGCATGGAGTAGGTGAAAAGAAATTTGGGCTCTGGACCTCCCTGGTTGCTTAGACTCTTTTCCATAGCTGAGTCTGCAATAGTGACAGTGCTTGTGGAAGTAGCATCCTTGCCAGAAGCAGATGAGAAATTCCTTCTAAGAGATCAGGCCTGGAAGGAACCCTGAAGGTAGTAGGCGGGGGACAGTTTCTCCTGTCCTTAACAGGAAGGAAGGTGAGGGGGATAACAAAGAAGGACCAAGATACCCAGGCTGAAAAATCTAGGGACTCAGTGGAACAGGGAGATGATTTACGCAGAGAGGTGAGCTCTTTTCTATTGACACAGGAAACTGAGCAAGAGTTTCTGGAGAAGACTGGGGCTGTGCTGGGCTCAGTACCCAGAGGTTACAGTGTGTCTGTGCTAATTAGGGGCAGAGAAGCAAAGCAGCTTGATCTGGTTCCTCAGGTGAGGAGCTAGAATCCACTTTACCTTACCACACAGTTCAGCCTTGGTTGGACTCCAAACCAAAGGACTGTCTTTTCTCTCATTCCCATTCCACCCCTAATCTCTCTAATAATTTTCAGCTGCTGGCAATGCTGTTTGAGGAGATTCAACCCCCAGGTGCTTCTGAACCTTCCCTCAAGACCCTGAGTCTAGTGAAGGTGACAAGATCTTGAGTGGGATTTGCAAGGACTGAGCAGCTCTGGAGAGTGCTCTCCAGGATGGGAGGCTTTTACCAGTTCTACACAGACTTATCCCATGTACTCCCTTGCTTTTAGCTCAGTTCAAGTGGGAGGGGTCAAGACTTATTATTACCTGGAACCAGGGACCTGACCTTGCTGGATGTATACCCACTGGGTCTGTGAGTATGCTACCTTACCCAGCATGGCAATATCCTCTCCCAGCACCATTCTCCCTTCCTCATTCCCCACCTCCTAGCACCTTTTCTACAAAAGCCAGATTGCTTTTGTTCCAGGGTTCAGAAGATTGTAATTTTTTTTTTTGAAAGAGATGGAGTAGAAAAAGCACCATGGTTCTTTGTTCTCCCAGAGAGCCTGTCTTCTGTACAGCTGCCTTGTATGTCTATATGACTAGGGGTTGCCTGCTCATTTGGTTCTTATGCCTGGGATTCAAGGCTTTAAAGGTCCTGTGGCAGAGGGACTTAGTCCAGAGGTCCTACAAGCCTAGGTTTTTCCCATTTCTTTCCCCAGGGTAGTGGAAGGAGTTAGTGAAGCAGAGATCCTAGACTCTAAGTCTGGATGCCAACTTTACCTCAAGGCAATGGAAGGCTTGGACAGGTATGTGAGCTGTAGATGGTGGCAGAAGGGATAAGGAAAGGAGATACAAATTTAGAGGGGGACCTAAGGAGCCCTGAGCTAAACCATCTTCTTCCCCAGGGCCTGCTCCCTTCTCACTGTGACCATGTCCTGCCTGGGGCCCAGCCCCATCAAGAAGCCCTGGGCCAGAGGCCTGTGGCGGGGTTCACTGAGAGTCCTACAGCTTCCAGGGGCTCAGTGAGTCCAACTTGGGGTAGAGCAGCAGTTTGAGGGTTCCACATAATAAAGGGCAGTTAGTTTCCCTAACTTATAACATGGACCTGCATTATACCTGACCTTAGCTCTTACTCCCTGTAGGGACTGCCCCCTATTGCTGGTACTGGCAGGGAAGGCTTCTGAGGCCCCTATGGGCTCCTTGCCTTGGATTGTGATGCGATTACTTTTTGGGAATAATTACAGTAACCTGCTGCTCCACTTGGATCCCCAAGGTATGAAGGTGGGAAGGGAGGGAAGGAAAAGAAATGAAGTGAGATTCAATCTTTTCTGGGGAGGGTCCCTGACTCCCAAATTCTGCTTTGCCTTCTTTTGCACTGGCTCCTCACCCAGGCTTCTTGGTGAAGAGTGGGCTTTGCATCCCTAGTGCCAGTTCAATGAGAAAAGGCAGCCCAGTGTGATTCTTGGTAGAAGAGGTTAGGAGGAGTGGACAGGATTGTTCTATATCAAAAGTCCATCCTGCTCCCCACAAATTGGCACTACTACCTGCCTGTCCTCTCTGGCAGCTACCCCTTTGAGCCTCCTCCTGGCAGCACTATCAGGGGCAGCAAGAGCTCAGGAATCAGGCCAGTTAAAACAGGTTTCTCCCACACTGTGGGATGCTTCAGAAGAAATCCAGCCTCAGGTCAAGCCAGTCCTGTGGGAGAGGGGCGGGGCATCACAAGGGCTAGAGGCTCAGTGCCAGGGACTAAGGGGAGGGGTATGTACCAGGGGCTCGGGGCTAGGGGAATCAGAGGGATCAGAGGCTCAAGACTGGGGGCTACAGGGACCAGAGACTGTGGTCAGAGGAGTCAGGGGCTGGGAGGGGGGTATCAAATGGTCCAGAGGCTGGGGGAGGTGGCCAGGACACACGGCCCTGGCACTCTAAGCGAGTAATCACCGGGCAAGGGAGAAAAAGGGAAGAAGGGAAGGGGTCAGAGAAACCAAGGGAGGGGTCCAAGGGAACCAGCGCTGGGAGGGGCTGGGCGGACAAAGGGGAGGAGGCTCATCAGAGGGGCCGGGACTGGGGGGCGAGGGCTGGAGCTGCCAGGGGCTCTGGGATGGGGGGTCGGAGGAGCCCGCGGACCCAAGGTGGGGATCAAGAAGGCCAGAGGCTGGAAAGAGGGGCCTGGGGAGGCGGGAGGATCGGGGGCTGCTCCGGGCCGGGGGCCATCGAGCCTGGGGGGAGGATGCAGCCCCGGAGCTCCCGGGCCACTCCGGAGCGGGCCGCACCTGCCTCCCGCTCGCGCCAGCGGTCCCGCTGCTCCTGCAGGTTGTAGCCATGGGCCCGGAGGCGGCCGCTGCGGTGACTCCACATGACCTCGGGCGCTCCGCGGGCACAATAGGACCAGGCCGAGGACGGGCGGCGGCGGCGGCGGAGGCGGCGGCGGGGGGAGGAGGCGGAGGAGGAGGGGCGGGGGTGGCTAGACTCGCCCTACAGCTGCACTTCCGGTGGCGGGGGGTCGGGCGGGGCTGCGGAGCGCTGGGCGGGGCTGCGGAGCGCTGGGCGGAGCCTCCGGGGCCAGCGCGGCCTGCGACAGCAAATCTGGTTTCACTTCCCTAATTCCTGACTTCCTAAAGGAAGTTGCTGGTCCGTTCCTTCTTCTGTGGCAAAGGGCGAGGGCCTCGTGCCCCGGCCCCCTGGCCCGCCGCGCCGCCACCCCCGTGCCCCGGCCCCCTGGCCCGCCGCGCTGTCGTCCCCGGCCCTGGCTGCTCCCCGGACTCTCCCCTGGCCCGCAGCTCTCCCCACCCGCCCCTCGCGTAGCCTTTTCTCGCTCCGGCCCTCTCCTGGACAGGAATTCACTAACGAAAAGGTGAAGGGATTTCTTGTACAGAAATTGGCACCCAGGGCCCTGTACTCTGTGGGAAATGGATGACGTCATGCGCCCAAGGGTCTCAAATCCCTCTGTGTCACGGTTTTCTCTGACAATGCAGAATCAATGATGGTAACAGGGACCGGCACGTGTACAGCTAGCGCCAAGGTTTGCAAAGCACTTGGTGAATGTCGTTTCACTATATCTTCACAACACCCGGGGGAGGTTGGCGCTACCTTTCCATCCCTACTTTACCGATGAGGAAACTGACTGAGCAAGAGGTAAATGACTCGCCCAGGAACATACAGGTGTCGGAGGCTGAATTTGAATTGGGGCCTTGCTGACTCCAAGTCCGGCATTCCAGGTGCCACCTCACCTATCTGTTAGTCCTGAATCTTCCACGTTGAGACTTAGGGAAAAGAGAACAACTAGGTATAGGGCTGAGGAACTACTAATTCTAACATGCTAATATACTATGTATATCTTAGTATATTTTGTATACCAACATATGTTCTAATACAGGGAAAACAGGCCTACTGAGCAGTAGCTCTGGGAAGTGAGAAGTTCAGTAGTTCATCTCTAACAGGCAACTAGCCTGCTTACTTAACTGGCACTGTCCCGATGATCAAATGACGAGCAGTATGGAGTAGTGAAAAGAGGAGTGGTAGGTCTAGAGTTGCAAGACCTAGATTCAAATCTGATACTTTCTACCTGTGTGAGTTGGGCAAGACACTTGCCTCAGTGTCCTCATCTGTGAAGTGAGGACCTTGGACCAGATGATCTCTGTCTACAGTAGTTTCTAACTACAACCTATTATAGTCTGTGGGAGTTTAGGTAGATACATTAGAGGCCTTGGCTGCACATCATGCCTACTCCCACACTCCCAGTTAGCAGATGGATTTTGAGTTTGGATTCAGGGCAGGGAGACACAGATTTGAGGAGACAAGGAAAAGTGGGGAGACTTTAAGTTAACTATAATTACACTTCCCCCTTCCCCAAACATCACTCCTCATCTACAAGTTAGGGGCTAAGGCTTCCATCAATAGCTTAGGGGTTTGTACAACTCTCATTTAAATCCAATTCATGTGCAGATGAAGGCATCACCACCTCTGGAATTCGAAGAAGGAACAACAGCTGCGGCCAAACCAGGCCTATCAGTCATTTCCCTCCCTGTTGGAGCAAAGGTGGTGTTGAGTGGTTGAGTAATCCTAAAGACTCCCATCCCCCACACTTCCCTAAACAAAGGAGGGCAGTCTAGAGAGAAGGAGTGAAAGGAAAAGAAATTTAGAATTTTATAGCTCTGGAAACAAAATTAAAAGGAGCTGTGATGCTCAACCATCAAGTCTACCCCAGTACAGATGAGCTTTCTTTGTCTTTGGTTTCTGTCCAGTTCTGTCACTTCCCAGAAATCCAGCAAGGTTTCAGAAACTGAGCAGGTCAAGGGAAGTTACCAGAAATGGAATATTTTTATTTTATATTTTATACTTTTTTGTGGACTATGGAAACTCACTGATTCCATCTCCAGCCAAACTGAGGTGAAAACTCCAGTGTCTATTTTCCTGGTGCCCCTAGTGTCCCAGTACCCGCCCTTCTTGGTGCTGACAGCCTCCACTGCAAAACTAAACACGGGGAAAGTTGTCGTGGAGAAACAGGATTTGAGTTTAATAGCACAGTAAAAAAGCCCAAAGTCATTTAAAACCCAAGACACAGACCCCAGAAGCCAGGCAGTCGAGGTCTAAGCATAAAAGGAGTAGGAGGTACAAAGACCACTAGGACCAGCCATGGTGAGTGTCCTATGTCTCCCCTTACCCTCCACTTTTGTTGTTCTTAAGTCATTTTTCAGCCGTGTCAGACTCTGCCACTCCATTTGGGGTTTTCTTGGTGGAAATACTGGAGTGGTTTGCCATTTCTTTTCCAGCTCATTTTACAGATGAGAAACCGAAGCAAACAGGGTTAAGTGGCTGGGGTCACACAGCTAATAAGTGTCTGAGGTGGGATTTGACCTCAGGTCCTCTTGACTCCAGGTCCAGCATTTTGTCTTGCACCTTCTATAGCCTCTTCCAACCCCAAACCTCATGCTGCTGGGTGCTAGTCTGGAGATGACTTACTGGGTAGGGATGTAGAGGAGTCTGGGACAGAGGAAGGGAAAGCGCAGAAGGAGGTGGCAGCAGTGAGGAAAGCTGGGGGAAAGATGGTATTGGAGGAAAGAGAAAGTGAAGTGAGGTTGGGCTGGGTACTGAAATCAAACTAGGACCTATGACTCCAGCCATGAGCACTCCTCTGGCTCTCCTGTTGATCCAGCAGTGGGACAAGCCTTGAAATAAACTGCTGATGTCACCCTCAGGAGCCCTGGCAGAGGTTGCTGCTGCTGCTGCTGTCTCCCCTGCTGTGGCTTCCCTGGTCATCCTCAGCCTTCTGTATCCTGGACGAAGAGGGTGATAATTGCTTCTGCAACTTTTCTGCCCCGGAGCCTAAATGGAATGACATTGCGATGTGCATTTCCGCTCTAGAGGTTGAGATCCTTGGGGGCGGCCACAACTTGGATATCTTTTTGCAGAAAAGTGTTCCTGACCTGAGAAAAGTAGAGAGTATCCTGAGAGGACTGCGCCTAAGACGGCTGAAGGTGAAAGAGGCTCTGATCCCGGCCCCACTTCTGTACCAGTTCCTGAGGGCTCTGACCTACACTCGGATGAAGGAGTTGGCTCTCGAAGACCTGGTGATTTCCCACCCACCACTGCAACCTCAATTGCCCACTGACAGTGACCTGCCACTGACAGCCCTGAACCTCAGCAGAGTGTTGTTGGCTGGAGAGAGCAACTTACTGGCTGCAATTGGACCTTGGCTAAAACCTGGACTGAAGGTACTGCGTTTGATTGGTTTGGGCCTGAGGAATGTGCCCTGCCCAGACCTGGGCACCTTTAAAGAACTGAACTTTCTAGATCTGTCAGACAATCCAGGGATAGGAGAGAGTGGCTTAACTAGGGCCTTATGCCTCAAGGAGTTGCAGAAATTGCGGGATCTGGCGCTTAGGAACACCAGCCTTCAGTCCCTGGAGAAAGTGTGCCTGGGTCTGGAGGCCACAGGGACAGATGTTCAGCGACTGGACATCAGTTACAACGAGCTGAAGGACATGCCCACAACTCAGTGTACCTGGCCACCTACTCTGATATCCCTCAACCTATCCCACGCCCAGCTGAAGTGTGTGCCAAAGCCTCTACCTACTAATCTGAGGCAACTGGACCTAAGCTATAACCTGCTGCAGAAGGAGCCGATATTTAATGAGCTGCCCCAGGAAACTGAACTGATCCTCGAAGGGAACCCTTTTGCCAACAGCAGTGTCTCAGCCAAATTGCAAGAGAAGCAGGAGCCATTAGACTGTGAAGTTCCTTCCCGTGGGAGCAAATCCAGAGGGACATCGCCAGCCCTCCTGGTCTCTGGGACTGCAGGTTAACCTGTCAGGATGTCAGTCTCCACTACTTTTCATTAAAAAAAACAAACACAAAATAAAAACTACCTAGTAACTGAGAAACAAAATTGGTATCTTCTTTCTTGTCTAGAGACACTAAAGACAGTTCAGAGACACTTGAGTTTGGGGGAGGGGGCCCGGCTAGGGAAGAGGGGAAAAATTTGTCACAACTGGGATTGTCCTTCATAAAGGAGAAGAGCCCCAGACAGGGCATTGCTCCATATGCCTCCTAACTGGGAGCTGCCTTCCTGGAATCATAAACTCATATTGCAAGGAACTTTGGAGTTCACCAAGTCCAGAGATTCCTACACTGAAGCTCCTTAACTTAAAATTAAAAAAACAAAAGATAACTGAATTTCAGTATAATTGTTTCTTTTGTAATTTTTTGTATTTAATTTTATGCATTTGAAAACATTAAGGAGTCAATGAAAAAGGTTAAGAACCTCTGTAGCTCTCTCCTTGATATTCTGACTTTTGGACTGGTGTGTGTGTGTGTGTCTGTGTGTGTCTGTGTGTGTGTGTAACTCTGGGAGACAGGTGGACTAAAAATAGCCTGATGAACAGGGACTGGGGGACAGTAAAACCCCCCCTGAAACCACCAGATAGGACATGAATTATTGAGGAGAATCCTAGAGGCTCTGAACCATGATAAGCAGCATGGAGCAGGTGAGCGGAAACGTGTCCTCTGTACCTCTTGGGTTGCTTAGGCTTAGGGCCTAGGCCCCACTATTTTCTTTCCCATCAGGTTGGTTCTGCCATAGTGACAGTGGCTGTGGAAGTAGCATCCTTGCCAGAAGCAAGTGAGAAATTCCTTCTAAGAGGTGAGGCCTGGAAGCACCCCTGAAGGTAGTAGACTGGGGCCAGTTTCTCCTGTCCTTAACAGGAGAATTAAGGCAGAGTGTCACAGTAACCTTGTATTCTATTGTAGGTCATGACACAGGCAGCCCCAGATTTCTTCTAGATGGTCCTAAAATGCTCCTGCTAGATCCAGGAGACCCTGAGGTACTGCTGGGATTGGGAAAGGTGAGACTAGGCATGGGAAGGATGGAAGGAAAAAAAAGGGTGTAAATGGGAATTAATCTTAGTAACTTTGGTCCTGTACCTAGGAGCACCGATTCACATTTGGCCAAGTCCTAGGCTCAGAGCATGCACAGGTAGACTAATGGGGTAGGTGGGGCATCATTGACAAGGCCTTGTCCCTATCAGCCTCATTCTGTTTCTCCCCTCTGTAACATCTTATCCTACATTGCCCCTGAGACATCTCTGTTTGTGTCTTCTCAAGTTAGAGCATGCTGTTTGGGGCAGGGTTATGGCACAGGTGAAGGGGGAGGGAACTACAAAGAAGGACCAGGATACCCAGGCTGAAAAATCTAGGGACTCAGTGGAACAGGGAGATGATTTACGCAGAGAGGTGAGCTCTTTTCTATTGACACAGGAAACTGAGCAAGAGTTTCTGGAGAAGACTGGGGCTGTGCTGGGCTCAGTACCCAGAGGTTACAGTGTGTCTGTGCTAATTAGGGGCAGAGAAGCAAAGCAGCTTGATCTGGTTCCTCAGGTGAGGAGCTAGAATCCACTTTACCTTACCACACAGTTCAGCCTTGGTTGGACTCCAAACCAAAGGACTGTCTTTTCTCTCATTCCCATTCCACCCCTAATCTCTCTAATAATTTTCAGCTGCTGGCAATGCTGTTTGAGGAGATTCAACCCCCAGGTGCTTCTGAACCTTCCCTCAAGACCCTGAGTCTAGTGAAGGTGACAAGATCTTGAGTGGGATTTGCAAGGACTGAGCAGCTCTGGAGAGTGCTTTCCAGGATGGGAGGCTTTTACCAGTTCTACACAGACTTATCCCATGTACTCCCTTGCTTTTAGCTCAGTTCAAGTGGGAGGGGTCAAGACTTATTATTACCTGGAACCAGGGACCTGACCTTGCTGGATGTATACCCACTGGGTCTGTGAGTATGCTACCTTACCCAGCATGGCAATATCCTCTCCCAGCACCATTCTCCCTTCCTCATTCCCCACCTCCTAGCACCTTTTCTACAAAAGCCAGATTGCTTTTGTTCCAGGGTTCAGAAGATTGTAATTTTTTTTTTGAAAGAGATGGAGTAGAAAAAGCACCATGGTTCTTTGTTCTCCCAGAGAGCCTGTCTTCTGTACAGCTGCCTTGTATGTCTATATGACTAGGGGTTGCCTGCTCATTTGGTTCTTATGCCTGGGATTCAAGGCTTTAAAGGTCCTGTGGCAGAGGGACTTAGTCCAGAGGTCCTACAAGCCTAGGTTTTTCCCATTTCTTTCCCCAGGGTAGTGGAAGGAGTTAGTGAAGCAGAGATCCTAGACTCTAAGTCTGGATGCCAACTTTACCTCAAGGCAATGGAAGGCTTGGACAGGTATGTGAGCTGTAGATGGTGGCAGAAGGGATAAGGAAAGGAGATACAAATTTAGAGGGGGACCTAAGGAGCCCTGAGCTAAACCATCTTCTTCCCTAGGGCCTGCTCCCTTCTCACTGTGACCATGTCCTGCCTGGGGCCCAGCCCCATCAAGAAGCCCTGGGCCAGAGGCCTGTGGCGGGGTTCACTGAGAGTCCTACAGCTTCCAGAGGCTCAGTGAGTCCAACTTGGGGTAGAGCAGCAGTTTGAGGGTTCCACATAATAAAGGGCAGTTAGTTTCCCTAACTTATAACATGGACCTGCATTATACCTGACCTTAGCTCTTACTCCCTGTAGGGACTGCCCCCTATTGCTGGTACTGGCAGGGAAGGCTTCTGAGGCCCCTATGGGCTCCTTGCCTTGGATTGTGATGCGATTACTTTTTGGGAATAATTACAGTAGCCTGCTGCTCCACTTGGATCCCCAAGGTATGAAGGTGGGAAGGGAGGGAAGGAAAAGAAATGAAATGAGATTCAATCTTTTCTGGGGAGGGTCCCTGGCTCCCAAATCCTGCTTTGCCTTCTTTTGCACTGGCTCCTCACCCAGGCTTCTTGGTGAAGAGTGGGTTTTGCATCCCTAGTGCCAGTCCAATGAGAAAAGGCAGCCCAGTGTGATTCTTGGTAGAAGAGGTTAGGAGGAGTGGACAGGATTGTTCTATATCAAAAGTCCATCCTGCTCCCCACAAATTGGCACTACTACCTGCCTGTCCTCTCTGGCAGCTACCCCTTTGAGCCTCCTCCTGGCAGCACTATCAGGGGCAGCAAGAGCTCGGGATTCAGGCCAGTTAAAACAGGTTTCTCCCACACTGTGGAATGCTTCAGAAGAAATCCAGACCCGGCGTGCAGCTATTCAGGACCTGCGCTCTATGCTCTCTGGAACTGTTCTACAGGAGAGCCAGCTTACCCAGCTGAGTCTGGTACTCAGGGAATTGAAGGTGAGATGGAACCAGGCACCACCCTTCTACCTAGGGCATTAGGAGCTCTGGAAACTGTTGACTGAAGCTGCTATTTTTAGGTACTGAAAAACCAAAGCCGGTACTGGGAGACGAGGCTGCTTAAGGGAGCTAGGGCCTCTGCACCTGGGCTTTTGAAACTACAGGTATGTAGGTACCAACTCTCTAGACCTTGAGGTTAGCATTTTATTATCAAGATGGCCCTGTGATTTAGGGCTCTCAAGTCTTCTTAAAGAATCCTTTCCTAGTGCACTTGATTTCAAAGCTGGTATAGGAGTGGAAGTCGTTAAGAGGACAAATGACCACTTAAGGTGCAAAAAGGAGCACTTTATTATGGCTGTTTACAAAAAATGTATTTTTAAAGCAGAGTCAGTTTGCTCTAGTAGTGGATAGAGGGCTGGACTTGCAGTTCAAAACATCTGAGTTCAAATCCTACCTCACAGTGACAAGCTGGGCCATGATGCCAAGAAATTTATTGTGTCTGAGCCTCCTCAGTCAAGTCTGTGTCAATTGTACAGAGGTTAAGTATCCATTGCATACTTTTAATAATAGAAAATATATTTTCCGTAGCAGTAGGTACCTTTGTGAATGAACCAGAGGTCAAAAGTCCTGTGAACAGTATCAATTTTCAGATCTTCAAGGGGAAGGGAAGAGGATGGGTAGGAGTACATGTAACTTGCTGGGTGTTTCTTAGATCTCTATCTTCCTCCTTGCTATGCTCCTTCCTAGATCTGTGAGGTACTTGAAGCCCTTCTACCCCTGCTCTTATCTTAAGCAGTGTATCTTACAAATACATAGAGGAATGGTAGAGGAACAGACCTCAAATTTTAAAACCCTCATTCCTATTTATTTTGATCACTTGTTTATCCTGGCATCTGTTTATCTTGAAGGAAGATCAATATTCTGAGTATTCTCGCAATCTAGCATCTGATTTCACAAACTTACTCAGATTTTTAAATTTAATTGAATTGTTTTCAATGAACAAAAATTCACCCTCTCTCCTTTCCCACTTGCTCCCTTCCTCCATTGGAAAAAGAAAGACAAAGAAAACTCTCGCAACAACTATGCATAGTTAAAACAAATTTCTGCATTGGTCATGTCTAAAAAATGTGTCGCAATATGGGCCTTGATTCTTTCCCCTTTGGGTCAGGAAGTGGGCAGCCTGTTTCATAATGAGTCCTCTGGAATTAAGCTAAGAGAGGAAACTTGTGAGTGACTGTCCTTAAACCTTTCAAAGAGATTTGTATTTACAATTGTGTTAACATTACCAATTACAGTTGCTTAAAAGTCACCTTTTACACTGAAATGAAAATATCTCCAATCTTGGGAAGAGGCTTTGTTGCATGACAACACATCTCCCCTCTAGGTGCCAGAACCAGAAGAGGCCTTTTCCCCTGTTTTCCAGAAGCACCCCCAAAGTGAGTTTCAGGCCTTACGGCCCAGACACTATCTTCTTGGGCTCCTCACTTGCCTAGCTTCACCCAGCACAGGCCTCCCTCCCTTTAATTCATTTGCGTTTCATGGCATCACTCTCCTGATGGCATGGTCCTCTGAGAACAAAAGACAAACAACAATCTTCATCCAGAATGGAAGTATTTCTCTTTGGCAGCAGGAATTTCGGAAACTCTGCACCTGGGGAGGAAGCCACTCCTGACAGCAGCACCGAGAAACCACCCTGTTGGGGGCTCCAAGAAACAGGCAAAGGTGGACCTATTCCTATAGGGTGAACATGAGGGTGTTGTAGGGGGTAGATGGCTACTGTGTGATGATTCTTCCTGTAGGCAAAATAAATTTAAAATGAATGCCACATGAAGTCTGAAAGGAAGAAAGGAATCACAAAAAGGTGGGTTGAGTTATGGAAGAGGGGAGGGGAAGTGAGGGTGGTGACAATCAGAAATGGGCTATGATTTTATAGACCATAGGATTTAGAGCTAGAAAGAAACTTGGAGATCATCAAGTCCAATATTATTCTTCAGATGAGGAAACTGAGGACAATGGAGATTAAGTTATTCCCCTTAGATGTATATAAGTAGTTTGTAGCAGAGTAGGCATTTAAATTCAGGTCCTCTGATTCACACCCAGTGGTCTAACCCTGATGTCTCTTCTTTTAGAAGCCGTTGACAAAGCTACCTATCTTTCTTGGACTGTAGGTCTGATTTTGTTGCCCAGGAATTTATTGCCTATAGTGCTGAATCCCCTAAATCTAGGGTGAGGGCAATACTTAGAATTAGTAGGCTTGTGCTAGGGAAGACCAATAGACACCAAATGGAGAAGTTAGGCCTTATCTCTAAAGCAAGTATTCTTTGTAAAATTTATTTTTAACGTTCTTTTTGTGAGTTCCAAATCCTCTTCCTCCTTCCATCCCCTCCCTCACCCATCTGAGAAGGAAAGCAATATGATACCCATTATATATTTGAAGTCATGCAAAACATTTTTATATCAGTAGGGCAGGAGTTATTAAACTTGGATCTATTTGGCAATTTGGTGGAGCCTAATAGTACTGAGGTTTATTGCCTACCTTCATAACTGAAGAAACTGTTAGGTTTCAGTTAGCAGTTAGTGAAAATAAATATGTAATTGTTTTTCCTCATCCAAGTTCACAGGCACTTAAAATTTAGTGGATCCCCTGTTAAATATTCCTGCTCTAAGGGAAAGAAAAATGAAACTGGGACAGATGAAAAGATCAAGCTGTAAGTCCTCCTGGTTGTCTTCTGTTCTGTCTCATAGGCCCCTGATGTGGCCCTGCAGTTTAGGTTAGCATGGGCCCATAGGCAGCTGCTCCAGGAACATCACCGATTCCAGATCCAAGAGGAGTTGAGCTGCTTGGTACAGGACAAGGAAACAGCTGCAGACCAGGTTAGTCCCAGATATTTAAGGAAAGAGAATCAAAAAGAGACCAAGACTATGGCTAAGGCTAATGAGTAGGCTTATTATGTCTCAGCAAACACCTGTGTTCTACCACAGGTCCCAGACCAATCTGCTGAGAGTTCAAGCTGGTGGCAGAACCATGCAGCACTGGTCCTGCAGGTGGAGGCACTGAAAGTGGAACGAGATGCAGCTGAACGGGACCTAGAGGCCCTGTATGAGCAGCATGTGCAAGGAGCCAGGGCCCAGACCTGCCATATGTTGCAGGTCAGTAGTGGACAGAGAATGGTGGCAGAGGAATGATAAAGCTCAGGCTTAATAACCCCAGTTGCTGTTTATCCATTCTACATCTTATATTGGCAGCAGGTATTCCAGCCCCAGCTAAATAAACAGGCAGTTGAATTCCTCTAATCGTCATCCTTCTATTATAAGCACAGGTGTTCCAGGTTTGTCGAGGGCTGTGGAAGAAGCAGGCCGATGCCAGGGAGTTGCATCACCGAATCCTGTTGGCTGGAGTCTTACAGGATGCCATCTCTCTGGCCACGCAGAACCAACAACTTCAAGTCCAGAACAAGCAACTTCGGCAGGGTGAGGACTATGAGTAGGAGTATAGGAAGTGGGGTTCCAATGATCCATAGAAAGAGACTGTTCTACTGATCTCAATCCATGAGTATGTCCTCAACTACAAGGGAATACTATCATGGGAGATGAGATTGGGGTGCAAGTCTTGATCCTCCAGTAGGGCTTCATTGACTTCTGTGTCCCATATCTCCCAACAGAAATCACAGAGAGGAGAAAAAAAGTTTAAGCTCTGGAAATCCTGACACCTTTCCCTTAAAGTAAGGACATTCAGAACAGACATGGCCTCAGAGTCATACCTGTTCTGCAGGAGTCAAATTAAAAACAAGATTCTGACAACTACAGCTAGGAGTCTTCTTTATTTGCTGGCACCTAGTTCAGTCCTGCTTCTGGGTATCAGATCACCAGATATTTACTGACACCTAGCTGGAAGTTTTTGTTTCTTTACTCCCAGTTCCTTGTTTGGAGAAGTATGTGTAGTATCACAAAACCCTGGAGAATGGAGGCTCCTTTATCCTGGCAGATTCCTATCTTTTGTACTCCTAATCCTGGCAACTCAATTCTATAATCTGTCAGTGGAAAGCTGCCCTCTGTTACCTCCTGTCCCATAGTCAGTTTAATAATCTTCCCCCACACAATCCATTTCTTCTTCGTTAGTCTCCTTTCTTTGTTTCTCTGGAAATCCCCAACTATTGTTAACAAAGATCTCCTCTTCCCTGATCTCTCCAGTTTCCTTTTTGCCTTGTTCTTTCTTTTACTGGTTCACTGACACTACCTGCATGACCTTAAGCAAATCAATGAAACTCTCTGGGACTCAATTTCTTCATCTGTTGGAATAAGATCCCATGATCTTGACCCCTGGTCACATAGAGCCGTAAATGTTGGACACAAAAATTTGACCCCAAATTCACTGACTCCAGAGCACTCTCTTTTCACTGTGACACGTGACCTCACCATCTTCATCCTTGGGATACCTCTTTAAACACCCTGGCTTCCATGATATACATACATGCACACATATATACATACATACACATATATGTATATATACATATACACATGCACATATAATTTTCCCAATTGCATGTAAAAACAATTTTAACATTAACTTAAAAAACTGAGTTCCAAATTCTCTCCTTTCCTCTCTTTCCTCCCTTATCATTGAGAAGCCAATTAATTTGATATGTAATACATGGGCAGTCATATAAAAACATTTTCACATTAATCATATGAGAGCACAGGCCAAAACAAAACAAAACACAAGAAAAATAAAACAAAAAAAAAGTATGCTTCAATTTGTATTCACACTCCATCAGTTCTTTCTCTGGAAGTGGATAGTGTTTTTTTCATCAAAAGTCCTTTGGAATAGCACCATTGTATTGCTGAGAATTGCTAAGTCATTCACAGTTGGTCATGAAATAATATTGCTGTTACTGTGTCCAGCATTCTCCTGGTCTTTCTCACTTCACTTTATATCAGTTCATGTAAGTCTTCCCAGGTTTTTCTTCTTATAGCACAATAGTATTCCATCACAATCACATACCGTAACATTCCCCAACTGATGGATATCCCCTCAATTTCCAATTCTTTGCTACCACAAAAAGAGCTGCAATATTTTTGTACATATGGGCTCTTTTCCCTTTTTTATCATCTCTTTGGGATACAGACCTAGTGGTGATTGGGTCAAAAGGTATGCATAGCTTTGTAGACATTTGGGCACAGTTCCAAATTGTTCTCCAGAATAGCTGGATCAGTTCACAATTTCACCAACAGTGCTTTAGTGTTCCAACTTTCCCACATCCCCTCCAACATCTGTCATTTTCCTTTTCTGTTATATTAGCAAACATGATATATTTTTAAAAATTTCCTTATTCCTGGTATATTTTGGCAAATCAACCACTTTCCAGTAAATTATTTACATATAGTACTTTTCCATAAAAAGTAAAACCCAATTGTGACTGACCAAGCATACTACTTTTCACTCTTAAAGTTTATCCTTTCTCGATAGAAAATAAGTTTTCTATCAGCAAACTATGACCTACATACAGCTTTATTCCATCTCAGCCACAGAGATCATGCCTTGGATCTTAACCTCACCAGTATCTGTGTCACCTTCATGATCTTGAAGTCTACCATTACCACCCTCTGATAATAATCTGACCTATTTCTTTTTCTCTTGAATTCCTTCCAAACACAATCTTTATATTCACTTTGACCTGCAGGTCAAAGACCCCCAAGTCTGTTGTCTTCTGGCCTTACTTTCCTCCCTTCACAATCTTCATGATAGCTGACCAGTCTATACTTTGTCCTCTCCCCTAGATTCCTTTGGTCCCTTTTCCAAGGTTCATTTAGACCTGCTAATATCCTCCACCCTTCAGTCACCCCATCACCTGCAACCAACTGGGTCCAAATTAACATTATCTGATGTGGGTCCTCATCGTTTTCATCTTTTTATTTTTTTGTAATCCTTTTATTCTTACTTATCATTATAGCTATCTCATCTGTAGCTTATGAAAATCTCATCTTTCTTCAAGCCTCTTATCCTACTCTGAAAAATATCCCTTGCACATCAAGGAGATCAAATCAGTTAATACTTAAAGAAAATAATTCCCTGGAAGGTCAAATGTTAAATACTTTGGCCATATAATGAGAAGATAGGACTCACTGGAAGACCCTGATGTTGGAAAAGATGGAAAGAAAAAGGAGACCGCAGAGGATGAGATGGATAGATAATGTCATGGAAGCAATGAACAAGAACTTGGATGGTTTTCAAGAGATAGCAGAGGATAGCAGGGCCCGATGAGCTGACTGAACAACAGTAACAACTCATCTCTCTCCTGTCTCTGCACAGGACTTTAACTCGTGCTTGACTGAAAAACAAACAAAAAACAGACAAAAACCCCAAACCAAACAAGACCATCTGTTTTTATTCTTTCTTATTCCAAGCCTCCACCCACCTTCTTTAGTTCCAGTTTCTGAATAACAACTCACATATACGTAGCGCTTTAAAGGACTGCAAAGTACTTTACATAGATCTTTTTTTTTTCTGCACATAACAACCTTGTCAGGTAGGCACTACCATCTGTCTTCATTTTATAGATGAGAAAGTGAGGCCCAGAGGAAGTAAATGAATTTTGTGTAGTCAGCTAGTAAACTTTTGAGGAAGGACCCAAACTCATTCTTCCTGACTCTAAGGTCAGCATTCTATTCACCATGCATCCATCACTGCCATCCTTGCCAATGTCAACTTCTTTTTTTTCCCTTTGATCCCATTCCTTCTGAGCTCCTCTGGAAACACCATCCCTTGACTCATAAAGTAAAATATGAGCTCCTTGAGGCCAGGTATGATTTTGGTTTTGTGTTTGCTTCTGCAGTGTGTGGCAAATTTGAAAAAAAATCTGGAACTGTGATTTCATCAGTGAAGGGAACTCTTGATCTGGAAATTCTGTCAATATAAATTAACAAATTATTTATAACTTATAGTCCTTGAGAATAGTCTGGGGGCTCAAAGGGATTAAGTGACCTCTCTGAAGCATGGACCCAATATGGATCAGAAGCAGAACCTGCACCCAAGTCTTGTTGATTCCAAGGCAGCCTGTTATCCACAAAATCATGCTACATTGCACACTTAATAAATATTGGTTGAATTTGAATTGTTTTCTTGAGAAGGATGTGGGTTAGATAAGAATCTTAGGAACAAAATCAAAATAGCTAAGAGAACACTGATACAAATTCAACCGAATTAAAACCCACCAATATTAAGTTCGCAGTGTATTGGAGGCACTATGTTAGAGAAGGGAACAGCTTCTGCACTGGAGAAACTTACATACACACACACACACATATATGTGTGGGTATGTATGTATACACACACACAAAGGGAAGCAAATATAGGGTCATAGAAGAGAAAGCTCTAACATCAGCGATCAGCAAAGAATACCCTCAGAAGATGCAGCAAGGGAACTGAACTTGAAGGGAAGATAGAATTCCGAGAGTCCTTGAAACCTGGCTTCTGATCTCACTGTTTGGCTGAAATTGTTCTTTCAGGTTACTGATAATATATTATTCAGCCAGCAGCCTTTGCTCAGTCCTCTGTCCCTACACTCTGAAAGCTCTTACTCCTATGGGTCCAATTATTACCTCTATAGCAACTAGGGGACGCAGTGGACAGAGAACTGAGTTTGGAGTCAAGAAGACCTGGATTCAAATTTGACCTTTGATATGTCCTATATTTGTGACCTTGGGCAAGTCACTTGTCTGCCTCAGTTTCCTCAAATGTAAAATGGAGATAAAAATAGGATCTACCTCACAAACTTGTTTCAAATATTACATCAAATATTTGTACAGGAACACTTCAAAGAAGCCTGGAAAGACTTATATGAACTGATCCTGAATGAAAGAAGCAGAACCAGGAGAACTTTGTACACAGCAACAACCACAGTGTGCAAGAAATTTTTCTGGTAGACTTAGTACTTCATTGAAATACATGGACTTAAAAAAAATTTCCAATGGACTCTTGAGGCAAAATGCCTTCCACACCCAGAGAAAGAACTATGGAATTGGACTGCAGATAGAAACAGGTCATTTTCTTTTGTATTATGTTTTGTTTAATGGTTTCTCCCATTTTAATTCTTCTATGCAACATGCATTTAATAGGAATGTACGTGTAGAACCTATGTAAGATTGCACACTATCTCAAGGAGGGAGTGGAAAAAAAAATCTAAGATATGTGGAAGTGATTGTCAAACACTGAAAACAAATAATTCAATTGAAAACAAAGAAATGTAAAGCACTTAGCACAGTGCCTTGCACATTGTAGGTGTTGTTCCCCATCCCCATACAGGTGTCTGTGATTTACATATAAAACCCTCATTTTTCCCCTGAGCCCCAGTCTCATATAGGCATCTCAACTTCAATATATTTAAAACCATATTTATCTCTTTCCCCCAACATTTATCCATCATCTTAATGTCCCTTTATCTGTTAAGAGCACTGTCCTTCAAGTCTCCCATGTTCAAAACCTGTCACACTTAACTCTTCTTACCCCCACATCCTATTGCTATCTTGTCAGTTCTACTGCCATGTCTTTCCTTTATCCCTCTCTGTACTCACACCATCACTAGCCTAGTTCTGGCCCAATCACCTTACCCAGACTATGGTAATTGTCTCCTAATGAGACTACCTGCTTCCAATCTCTTTCTTCTCCCATCTTTCCTTCATGCAGCAGCCAAACTGATATTCTCAATGCTCAGGTCTGACCATGTACTCTTAAGAAACATTAGTTTATCGTTACTTCCTTAGGATTAAGTATGAATTCACCTAGCAATTCAAATCCAATTTATCTTCTCAGTTTTAATTTCCTGTTACTTCCTAATGTGCACCTTACATTCCAGCCAGCCTGACCTACATGCTGTCCCCTGTAGAAGACATTTCATTTTCTGTTTGCATGTCTTTTCATAAGCCATCTCCACCCATGCCTGGAATATTGTCCTCCTCACCTCTGCCTCTTAGAGTCCTACTTTCTTTCAACGAAAAATAATACTTCAGATGTGCATATATGTGTGTGTGTTGCAGCCACTAATGGAATGTAAAATCCTTAAGAACAGGAACAATTTGTTTCTTTGAATCTTGAGAGCCTTGAAAGTTTGGTTTGTTTTTTTTTTAACCTAGACATCCAAATCCTCTGGTATAGGGACTTCCCAGTAAGCAAACTTTGTGTACCAATGCAGATAAGCATGTTCTGTAACTGAGAGGTAGTCAAGTACCTAAAAAATTTGCTCACCGAAAGGTACTAAATTGAAAGTGGGGTCAGGAAATGGCATAGTTAAGGGACAGTGAATCTATTTTCTCTGCATCTGCAAGAAGAGATAGATATGAAAAATGATATGGAAGTAGACTTGACAAAACTGAGCAACTGACTGCAGGAGGGAGATGGAGATGAGAGAACAAAGATGATTTTTGAGGTTACTTTTATTTGTAGGTTACTCTTATTGGGAAATCAGCAATTCCCTTAAGAAAAACAAGAAAATTTGGAGGTGGGAAGGGGTGGCCACAGTGAAGATAATCAGATCTTTTGGACATTTTAAGTTTGTAGGGTTAACTGGACATCCAGAAGATGTATAGTAGGTAAGTGGGGAAATGTACTACTAGCATTCAGTACAGAGATTAAGGTTTGATTGAAAAAGATGACTGAAAATATGGGAACTGATGAAATTGACAAGGGAAAGAGTACAGGGAGGAGGGTCTAGGATAATATCTATGTTAAAGAGGCAGATGGATAATTTGGCTAGGGCTAAGAAGGAAATTAGTTATACAGGAAAATCAGAAGAAATGACCACAGAAGCCAATGGCAGAATTATTATCCAGGAGAGGAATTATCAATAATATTAAAAGCAAAAGAAAGATCAGAGGATTAGAACAGAAAAAAGGTAATTCAATTTAGCCATTTAAATGACTAGCAACTTTTGAGGAAACCATTTTACAGCAGATGACTGGGGTCAGAAATCAGACTGCTGTGGATTGAGGAGTGAAACAGTAAGGAAGCTGTTGGGTATTTTAAATTTAGAGGGTTTTGGTTTTTTCCCCACTGGAATTTATAGTAATGAAAAGGCCTGCTCTCCTGGCTCATTATTTGGAACTCAATGACATCACAAACCATTCTTGCAGACAGTGACCTCATGGTCCCTGTAACATGACACCCACACCACTAACCTCCTAAGGTATATGTGAGACTCTCCAGGGTCCTCAATTTGGCAACAACAATTTAGAACCAGGGGTGGTGACAGTTTAGACAACACAAGACACACAGCATGTCAGATGGTAGGGAAATCCCTACTCCCAGAAACACTTTATTGAGACCTTATTGCTTGTGCAGTTAAGGAGACACTGATTGAGCCATAGAAAAAATCCCACATGCCCTAGTCTAAGTTACTCTCCCACTTACTAGGAAGTTAAAAGTACATTCCAGGAAAGGTGGTCAGAGGGAGGGTTTAAGAAAGAATACTTCCTAGTAGGAGCAGGGTCCAGCAGTGTAAAGTAACAGAGCTGATGAGAGCCCTCCAGACTGCAACAAAAAGGTAGGGGCCATAAAAGAGGGCAAGCATTACTCCTTGTGAGCCTATGAGGCTCATCCCTGGTTTAATTGAGGAGACTCAGTCCTGACTCTGGAAGAGCAGCAGCACAAAGGGAAGCAGTTGAGTTTTTCTCAGTGAATGCTGGAGAGGGTTGGGGGCAGGGGTGGGGGAGACACACAATTGGTAAAGCAGTCAGAAAACAGGGATCCTGGCACTGGCAGAACCTTCCAGAAAGACTGGGATGGGACACAGAAGGAAGCCAAAGTTGCCTACAACATTTTCGCTTTCTGGTTCATTGCTGTAGGGTCTGAGAGAATAAAGGGGAAATAGAACAAGCCCTTTACTAGGTTAGACAGAGATCCTGGCTGGAGGTTAAATGACCACAGCAGGAGGGATGGCGTGACAACAGGAAAATAACTAGATCTCAGACTTTCCACATAGCAGCAGATAAGAGGCAGGATCCCTGATTTCCTTATGCTCTACACAAGGATGGAAGCAGGAGTTACCAGAATCTGGGGCACAAACTTGAGCTAACAATGGTGTTTCCTTGGCAAACCTCAGTTTTGCTTTGGGCCTCCACCCGTCTCTCACTCTCCCTTCTCCTACCAGTGCTTCCCTAAGCCTGACTACAGCTCTCTCCTCTCAAAGGCACTTCTATCAGGGATTCTGATGGGGAACAGTATGAGGAAATAGCAGGCTGAAGTCACTTGGGAAGGAAGACATACAGTCACTTGGAGGGCAGTAGATAGAACAGAAAGAGGCTAAGGTCAGAGAACAGTACATACTGGAACCACCCCTAAGAAAACCTCCCAAATCCCCCATCCTGATGGGACTTCCATCAAAAGAGAGAAGCACCTTCTTCAAGAAATAATTCCTTGGTCACTGGAAAGGACAATGTTGATCACAATATCGAGCCTACATTAATAGTACTGGAAGGCAAATAGTTCCAGAGGTGGGCCCTCTGGCTCTACCGGCCTCCATAGTAAAGATGTACAGCCAGACCAATAAGCAGGAGGGCCAGGAAGAAGGCAGCTGTGAGCTGGAGGTGAAGCAGGGTGGCTGAGAGCACAGCATTGACGATCAGTGAGGAGGAGACGACAAAGAGACGGGTAATACTGCTCCCATGCTTCATGATGGCCGACATAAGCAGTCCATTTAGGGCCTGGCTCAGTACCACCAGCCCTGCCCAGGCTGAGAAACCTTCTAGGAGCCCGGGGCCTGGCCCACCCCCCACATACAGTCCCAAGTTCATAAGTACTCCAAAGGAGTATAGGAACAGGTTCTGCAATGCCAAGGGCAGGTGCTGCCTCTTCATGAGCAACTCGGTGTAGACTGAGGAGAGGCCTGAGATGAGGCAGTAGAGCAGGAGCAGTAGCAGACCCAGGGGGGTCACATGGAGGGGTATGGCTGCAGCTGGAGGGGGTGGGAGGAGGCCCCCCGGGTCCTGGAGGCCTGCAGCGGCATAACAGGCTCCGGCACCAGTCAGCAGCAGCAGTGCTAGGCCCTGTCTGGCAGAGAGACGACGGTTCAGGCAGAGGCAGTAAAGAAGAGCTGTGCTGCCAATCTTGAGGTTGCTCATCACTTGGTAGGTGCTGGGATCCATGTACCGCTGCAGATGAATGACAAGGTTGTTGTTGGCACCATAAAGCAAGGCAGAGAGTGCAAAAGGGGCAGCCTGGCGCCAAGGTGGAGTGTCCCATAGTCTTGGTTGCCTCCTGGCCATCAAAGAGCATGCTGATAGCAGTAATTTGGTCAGTTCTGTCCAAAGCACAGCTGAAGAGGGGCGGAAGGGGATGTGGCCATCTATTTGACACAAGGCCAGCAGTGGGGCATGGGCACCGTACATGGCTGTGGACAAAAGGAGCATAAGCACCCATCGGGCCTGACTTGGGCGCCCTATGCCCGGTATGCCCCCTTCTTCCACATTCATCCCCACTCTACCAACCTAGATCTGTAGGTAGATACGAAATGGAAGAGTAAGAGTAGGGTGGAAAGCCTATATCATATCTGGTAAAATTGAACCATGGTGCCAGCTCCTGGAAGGGGGAATTCAGGACACATTATCAAACTGACGAGGAACAAGGTGGGCCATACATAGGTTGGAGTCAGAAGTAGACAAAACAGGGACATGCACACAGTCGCACCTCCCCACGTGCACATGTGTATGAAGAAGGAAGGATACGGGTACAGGACAAGAAGAAAACATTTGCTGTCTGGAGCAGCTGAGAAAACGAAAAACCTGGGGAGGCCAGAGATGGAGCAAGACAGCTGGCCTCTATCCTCACTGACCCTATACAGTCAGGCTTGCTGCTTATCCATGCTAATCCAGATTCCAAGGTTCTTCCTCAGAGGGCTGAGGCCCCTCCTGAGGAGGGCCTGGAAAGAGGAATGCTGAGGGTGAACTAATCAGGTCCCTTACGAAGGGCCCGGAGGTAATCCTGCAAAGTCTTCTCAACGTTGGGGACTGCATAGGACTGTGCTGCGTAGACACCGGTGCATACGCCAACTGCGAAACCCATCACCGCAGATGCTCTTAACTTGGCTACAACATAGCCAGCCAGGAAGCCCTTGAGAAAAGGAGATGACAGGAACGAACCTTCCTGCAAGAAAGCCAGAGGCAGGCAGCATGGAAAACACAGGAGTAAGAATCAAATTGGGATACATGCCTTAGCGATGAGGCTGAAAAAATCCCTGCCTCCCTCTCCTGCTAAGAGCTTTCTAAGCAGAGCTCAGTCTCAAGCTACTCCTGAATTCCAGATGAATAAAGTGAAGTCCACAGAGATATTTTCTCAAGTTTGTTTGGCCAGAATATCTAGGAAGAATCCTAGCCCACCTCCACCAGTTCTAACCATTTAAGCCTCTGCCACTTAGTAATTTAGCCTTCCATACCACAGTTCCCTTTCTGTGACTTCACAGGAATTCCACCTACACTCCAATACAAAACTGCAGGCAGATATCATTAGTATATAGGACATGGACACCAGAGAGAGAGGGAAAAGGTAATCCAGAAAAATACCAAACATCAGGTTACCAAGACCACTGCTAAGTGGTATCAGGTGGGGAGTATGTGGACATATTTGTGCCTTCATGCCAACCTTATCAATTACCTGTGTCACACCTGTCTTGACCTCCTCCTCTAGTCGCCGCTGTAGATGTTCCAGTTGATTCTTTAGGAAAGCCAGGTCTTTCACCTTCGGCATGGAGTCCTAGGGCAAGACAGAAATTTTCTACAGGACAGTCTGAGTCTTTTGTACCTTGTCCCCCACCATCCTTCTTCAATGTCTATCAAGGCTCAGGGGGAAACAGAGAGAACCAAAAAATAGTAAATCATGGCTTTCATAGCACACTTCATTTGATTTCCAAGGCAATGAGTATTTCTACTTTTAGGGTCCTTCTCTCACCACCTCACCTTGGCCTAGAATTGGCAGCTTCAAACACTATTAAAAGTCAAAAGGAATGCCCCAAAGGCAGGAGCCTCAAACCTTTATCCCAAAGGTATTCCCTTTTGAAATAAGATTGCACCTTCCATACAAATTAATCACATTTAAGCCTTTGCATAGATAGATGGATTTAGTAATTAAGTAAAACAATTCTTTCTTGCCCAAACTCTTCAGCTTCATACCTGAAATTTAAAAAATTCTCCCCAGAGTTGAGAGAGAACATTGTCATTGGGTACTATCTTCAGGAAAGTGATACTTAGGAGCATGGGGAATTTTGAATTCCTTGGAACAGTAGACTCTAGGGGCTTTGGATCTGATGGAAAGTGTTGAGTGGCTCTATCCCTGGTCTGGGTAAATCTGTTCCCCTAAGGCCAAAAGCTTCCCAGCATGCTTGGAATGGAGAAAGACATGAGGTGAAGTTGAGTTGGCTCCTTTGGAAGTCTAAAAACCTTCTAACACAAATAAAAAGGGAAATAATGAACTGCTTCAGCAGATGAGGGGGAGCATCCCTCTACCTCCATGACCACTTCTTGCAGAGGAGGCTGGGGATGCCTACTTGTAATGGATGTTGTAAAAGGGATTACTGCTCAAGAATGAGATGAACTGTATCTCTGAAAATTTTCCTAGGGTTGATGGAACATGGTTCCTTCCCCTAGCCCCCCCCATGCTATTGCATCAAAGTGCCCACGTTGTTTAAAACACCATAAGCCATAACGGGGACAAGAGGTGGGGGAGGAGAAACACTTAGTTCATCTTTCTCAGTAAAGCCCTCGGCCACTCACTACCACCTCATGCAGCCCTGGGTATCTGGGAGCTGCCCTAGGGACACAGATCGTCGTCATACAGGAGAACACTGGCGGGGGTGGGGGTGTCTGCCGTTTCCCCTCCTCGTGCCTTTGCCTTCTAAGAAGCTGGATGGAGGTCACGGAGGTAGGGCTGACTCACTGCACCTGACTGGCCGTTTCTTCCCACTCAAATCCTCCCGCAGAGAGAGAACGCCTGGAGAGGAAGTGGCCTTGGAGGTTAGGTAGTCCAGCCTCTCACTTTACAAACGGGGAAACTGAGGCCGAGAGAGGGGAAGTAATTCCCCCAAGGCCATACAGCAAATTTAAATGCCAGCACCAGCATCAGAATGCAGGTGGCCTGGACTTACAGCTGTTTCCGTGGGGCTGGACTTTGCAAAGCTGAAACAGTGGGTTCGAGATCCCGACTGGGCTCTCCGAGCGGCGCGGGGGACAGTGTAGAACAACCCTGCTCCCCTTTGCCCCACGCTCGCACGGACACTCACCTTGTCATCCGCCATTTTCCCCCGGCGCGCTTAGTGCGCAGGCGCGGCCACGCCCCCGCACACCGCGACTTCCGGGAACGCCCCCTGAAGCGATACCTGGGGGGTCGGTCGAATGTCGAACCTCCAAATTCGGCATCTTTGCGCGAGTGTGCTGGCGTGCGTCCTGGGGCGGGTGTGGATGTGAGCTGAGTCCGCGAGGGCCATGTGTGTACACCTAGGTCGTGGGGCTGACCGGGCACCCGCGGGGCTCCACACCGGGCCTCCGCTCTAGTCGCAACGATGATCCCATAGCGGCCCCAAGGCCCCGGGGCTCCTGCTAGGTCCACACGTACAGGCGCGCACGCGCACCCGGGGGGGGGGGCGCACCTGGGGGGGCACCCCCGTCCCCACCACGCCTGCGCACGTGCGTGCCTGCGGACGCCGCACTCCAGCGGCTCTGAGCTCACCGCGCCCGGGCCCGGGTCCCGACTCCGCCCTGTGTTTTTGCGGCTCTGGCCCCGCTCACTGGCGCAGAGGGGCCGGGCTTGTAGGAGCCGCATCCCCGAGGTCTGGCAGGAGGACGGGCCGGGGCCGAGGCCATGCTGGGCAAGGACTACATGTTAGCCATCATCTTGGTCAACTGCGACGGTGCGTGGGGGTCCGGGGTGTGGTGGGCGACCGGGAGATCCGAGGAGAGCGGGAGCCCAGGGAGCCAGGGACGGTGGGCAGGGGAGGGTGGCAGAGATGCGCTGGGATGGAGCGGGGCGGGCGGCAGCGGGGCCCGGGGAGAAGGACGGGGGCTCGCCAGGGTTTGGGTCACGAGGCAGCCGCACGTTGCATCTCTGACGGTAGCGGGAGCAGGTGACGCCGGCCGGGGAAGCCGTTTGCAGAAGCAGCCGCGGAGCTCTGGGATGTCCGCTCTGTGCTTACCTCACAGCCGTCGTGGTTGTCCTCTCCCGTCCCGGACAGAGGCACAGCCCAGGGAAGGAGCGTGCTGTATGTGCTCGGGGATTCTTAACCTGCCGCCTGGCGAAGCCCGAGGACCTCTTCTCAGAATGATGTTTTTTAATGATAAAGCAAAATACACAGCAGTTATTTTTCAATGAAGTTATAAAACTAAAAAAACCTTATACCCCCAGGTCCAGAATCCTTGGAAAGGAGTCCCTAGTTTGCTTGTTTATTAGCTATGTGACCGTGCAGGTCACTTTAGCGCTTTGAACCGTATTTTCTTCATCTGCAGGATGAGAGCGTTGGATGAGATGATCTCTAAGGCCCTTTCTGGCTCTTCTTGAGCACGGGGCTGGGGCTGCGTTATGTCTGAATGCCCTAGTTTACGCTCTTGGCCATGGTGCTCTTACAGATGACTTGTGGAGTGACCAGAGCCTAGAGGGAGAGCCAGGGTTGCCTCCTGGGTGGCGGAAGATCAATGATGCTGCTGGCACCTATTACTGGCACGTACCCAGTGGCAGTACTCAGTGGCAGCGCCCAGTCTGGGAACCTGGGGATTCTTTACCACCTGACTCGGTATGTGGAAGTTGGGGAAAGATTGATGATATCTCTTGGGTCTGGAGGGGATAGTAATGCTCCTGTTAGGGTCCCTGATCTACTCATGTGACTTTAAGTTGATCTTCCTCTCCATAGGGCACAGAAGGGGCTTGGGGATTACGACCCCCCAAAGGGAGATCCTTCTCTAGCCTGGAAAGTTCACTGGACCGAAGGTAATTACCATAGTGATGTGGATTTCAGCGTCTGCTGAACTCCCTGTCAGGAGGCAGGGGGAGGAGAGGGCAATTGGATAATCTCACTTGTCGCTGGATGGCCACAGTCAATCATCTGGCTCATTGGCTGCCATGTTAGAATTATGTTTTCAGCTCTTCGTGTTCTAAGAGAGTTGGTATCCTTCGCTATGGGGAGCTCTCACCAGCCTTGCTCTATTTCAGGACTTCTCTACCCTGGTATGGGGAAGAAGCCTACGTCCGAAACATGGAACCAGGCTCCAAGGTAGAGGGTGGTGGGTACCAGTGCCTACTTTTGAGCAACAGGGATCCCCTGGGAATGTGAAAGCAGATATTAATGAGCCTTTAGAATTGGAGCCTGGACCAGAATGATCTCTGGGTGTGGGGTGGTAGGGAATGGTCATGGGAGAGCCTATCATTAGGTACAGAGGGATTACTTTTGTTTCCAGAGCCAAGTGGGCATCATGTGCTACACTTTGGTCCCCTCCTTTCATAAGGGATGATGGGCTTTCTTGGTAGAATGATGCTGATACCTGCTATGTGCCCATGGGCAAAACGTTTAACTTTTCCGAACCTTAATTTTCTCACCCCTAAAGTAGAGGCTTGTACTATCTTTCTCATGGTTTCGTGAGGCAAGTATGTTGTAAAACATCTAATGGAGCCCTCTATACTCTAAATGTAGGTTGTTTCTGTGATAACTCTAGGGACCCATCTATAGAGGAGGAGCTTGGCTCCTCATTTCTACAACTCCTAAATCCCTCCTTCCCTAATTAACCTTTTCCTACCTGGCCCTACTATCTATCAGTGCTTTGCAGTACGTTCTCTGGGCTGGGTGGAGGTGCCCGAGGAGGACCTGGCACCTGGAAAGAGCAGCATTGCTGTCAATAACTGCATTCAACAGCTGGCACAAAGCCGGGGTCAAAACCACCCACCTACTAGGGCCTGGGGTGAGGTGAGCCTACCCATTAACTGCTTGTTCCCCTTTCTTCTCAATTCCCCTTTTCTGTGGCTTGGATTAGAAGGACCCAGAGGCTAGATAGAAGTGGCCAATATCCCTCAATAGGGACCTTCAAGCTTAGAGGCAGCAAAGGACACTAAGTTTTTTTAAGTCATTTGGAAAGGTTTAAA
Source organism: Bettongia penicillata ogilbyi (assembly GCA_023548195.1). Classification (NCBI taxonomy): domain Eukaryota; kingdom Metazoa; phylum Chordata; class Mammalia; order Diprotodontia; family Potoroidae; genus Bettongia; species Bettongia penicillata. The sequence continues at coordinate 4,782,502 of JAJHZJ010000197.1, forward strand.
GCCCTATTACTACTTGTGTGTTATGTTGGACAAATGTTACTTCCCCATTCTTTTAGACTACATCTTGATTGAATCTCCTTCAACTTTAAGTACTGTGATCCTAGGGCTACATAGAACTTGATCTGATTTTTTCTTTTTCCTTCCCCACATAGAACTTCATCTAGCCCTTTAGACACACCTCCCTGTCCTATTTTCCCAGAAGCCATTCTCAACTTCAGTGTCCCCTTAGAGCTCTCCCATAAGTCATTCATGACTCGCAGGAGCCCTCTTTTTGTCTGTCCCCTAATTCCCCTGGGGTCTCTGTAGGGTCAGAACATGTTGATGATTCTGAAGAAAGACATGATGAGTCTGGTGAATCCCTTGGACCACAGCCTAATCCACTGTCAGCCCCTTGTGCACATCCGAGTCTGGGGTGTGGGCAGCACCAATGGCCGGTGAGAAATTCCTGGACAACTGATTTTCCTGAAGATTTGAAGCCCCTCTCCCCCAGGAGTGATTCTCTGACACTGACCCCCATGGACACTGATTCCCTGACCTTGCCAAGCTGGACCTTGATTCTATTCCCCTTCCAGACCCTGGCCCCTTGGCCTTGCCATGCTGGACCTTAGTCTCAGACTTCTCCCAGATTTGACCCTCCTAGATGCTGACTCCCCTCTTTGTTCTGGCATGGACCTGCTGGGGGAGGGCAAACTGAGCTACTTCTTGCCTCTAAAAGGATTGGGAAGGATGGGGATGAAGCAGGAAAGGGCTGGGCTGACTGTCCCCTATGCTCTTCACATGCTTCTGGATCAGGGACAGGTGAGTTCCAGGGCCAAGTGCCCCATCTATTCTCCTCCCTCACTTCCTTTCATTCCCTTTCACTCTGAAGACCTCTGTTGTCTTTTTCTAGATATCCTGTCTTCTGCCTTTCCCCTCCTCCCAATGTCTTTCTCTTTCATTCCCATCACTCAGCTTCCCAACCCCATCCCTACTCCCTCACAGGGACTTCGCCTTTGTGGCGGGTGACAAGGACACCTGCATGTTGAAATGCCACGTGTTTCGCTGTGATGTCCCAGCCAAGGCCATTGCCAGTGCCCTGCATGGGCTGTGTGCCCAGGTGAGGGTCCCTGAAGGGGAAACGGTAGGAGGGAACTGCAGGTGAATGGGGACATGAGTCCCAAGAGTTCCCCTGGCCTGATCTCTCACCCCCGACCCCAGAGTGTTTATGTTGCAGATTCTGTCAGAGAGAGCTGGGGTGAGTGGTGAGCCTCCTCGATGTTCTTTGGACCCCATCTCCCCTGAGGATCTACCCAGGCAAGGTATAGCTGGAGAATGGGGTAAAGAGTAGGGACCACAGGGACAAGGCCAAGAAAATAAGTTTAGTGGGATTGGGTAGGTAGCTTGGGGAAAAGTTATAGTGGGAGGGAAAATAGTCCCAAGTGTTGCACCCATACTTTGTGAACAGCTTTTTCTGTTTGTTTCGCAATGAGAGGCCCTAGAAGTGACAAACCCTACTTGCCTGGTTCTAGACTTCAGAGTTGGGAGTAGGGAGGCCTTCCTCTCCAATGCTTCACCTGCACTAGATAGTTTGGGGAGGAATTTTCACTTTGGGGGGCCACAGTGATTTTATCTACCCCTCAGTGGAGCTTCTTGATGCGGTGAGCCAGGCTGCCCAGCAGTATGAGGCTCTCTACGTTGGGACCCTACCAGTTAGCAAGGCCATGGGTGAGAAACTGCTGGGGCATTGGGAAAATCCAAGACACAGCTGGGTGGAGGAGACTGGAGTATACCTGGGACTAGAAATATAATGTGAGATTCTTAAGTGTCTATTGTCTCCATGCAAGGTCTAACAGTATAAAGCCTGAGGCCCTGACTCTCCCTCCCCAACCCCACGATTTATATTTACTTGGTCACCCTGCTCACTTTTTCTCTGGGCCCAAAGTGAGCCAGAGGGCTCGAACTCCTTTTCTCTTAAAAGTCTCCCTGAGGTCCACCCCCCCAGAATCCCATCCCTCTGGACCAGGATGGAAGCTGCAATGGATGTGTCCCCCCCCAGGGATGGATGTGCTGAATGAAGCCATTGGGGCCTTGACTTCCCAGGGGGACCATCATTCCTGGGCCCCAACTATACTCAGCGTCTCTGATTCACTCATGACTGCATTACCTGTCCAGGTAACAGGGATTGGCAACCATTAAATGCTAGAGGAGGAGACCCCAGTTTCAGGAGGAAAGGGGTGGAAACCAAGATCTTGCATTAATGTGTGAAGTACTGAGGCAGGGATTGAGGCCAGGTCTCTGGGGTGAGGGGAGATCATTCATGGGAGGGGGAGGCCTTCAGTAAGGGGCCAGCCCCCATTGATGATTGCATATTGGGGGTGGGGAGAAAGGGACAGGCAAAACTGGGTGCAGAAGAAGAGCCACTGTGGCAATGTCCAGTACGACATGTGACCTTCATTGGTGTTGGCCATGACCCCCACACTTTTGGACTCATTGCTGACCTCGGTCACCAACGGTTCCAGTGTGCTGCCTTCTGGTGCCAGCCCCATGCTGGTGCACTATCTGAGGCTGTTCAGGCTGCATGCATGGTGAGCTTTGTGGGTGGGGATGAGCTTGATCAGGGATGGGGGAGGAGCCCTGGGAAGGGAAGGACAGTATTTTCTAGAGTTTCATTCCTGAACTGTGGTACATAAATTTCTTGATCACTAGAGTTTCCTTGGCCAGTGTGAACTCCTTCCTCTTAGTTGGGAATCAGCAATAGGCAACAAAAAGTCTAAAGAGCCATTAGAGGCCTGTGTAGGCCTTATGCTTCAAGCAGCACACATTGGTAGATTATCAGACAGACAGACAGACATCAGCAAACAGTAGCCTTTGAACAGCTCCTTTCTCCAGAGTTAGCTTTAAGGAGCTTAGTAGTAGTCAGGATAAAGCTGTCCTTTCCACACCCCTAGTTATCTCCTACTAATTTATCTTCCTCAGATTCCTGTTTCCCACCATCCTTGTTACCTGGAGAAGTCCTTGACTCCTCATAATGACCATCCCCTCTTCTTCTGCCCTTGACTTTCATAACCTTGGAGTATCTTTAACTCTTCACTTCTCCTCACATCCCATCTGGTCAGTGACCAAGTCCTGTTCATGGTCCACTTCCACAACACCTTATTCATCTCTCTCTTCTCTAATCTCATTGTACCCACACTGGGACAGGTCCTCAGTCCCTGAAGGTAGTAGCCTCCCTAGAGATTATTCTGCCTCTGTTATTTGGAGACAGATGCCATCATTGGATGGCTCTAGTCTGTTGTTCACATTCCTGCCAGAATAATGTTGTGTGTAGATCTGATACTGTCACTTGATCCCTTGTAAAGCTTCAGTTGCTCCCTCTTGCCCTCAAGTAGAGTTCAGAATTTGCCTGGTGTTCAGCGGCCTTAACAGCATGGTCCACTCCACTTTTACACAGCCTTACCTCATGTCGCTCTCCTTCATGCATTTTATGATCGAGTTTGTCCACCAAACACACAATGTGATCGATCTCCTGGCTCTTTTTGCTCACCTTATTCCCTGCTTCAAATGCCCCCCTTTCCCTTTCTTCACATGTTGAGATCTTACCCAGTCTTAAAAACCCAAATTAAATGGCATATGGTCCAGTTATTCTTCCCTGATGTTCTGCTTTGTAACAACTTTCCTCCCAGACCTCACAGAATATTTTGGTTTTATAACTCTTTAATATACTTATGTAATATTGTGCATTGTAGCCATCTATGTTAATGTCTTATCCCACAATTAGATTGTAAGCTCCTTGAGTATAGGTGTGGTATCTTTCCTTGATGTCACCTATCACAGGACTACATACAATAGGTACTTAATAAATGTTTATATTATGGTATACTGTACTGTATTGCATCCCTTTTCTTAGGTACAGTATCAGAAGTGTCTTGTGGCCTCTGCAGCCCGAGGGAAGGCCCGGGGTGCCCAAGCCCGGACTCGACTTCGCCTCAAGAGGACAAGCTCTGTGGACTCTGCAGGAGGACCCCTACCTCTCCCACTCCCCCTGCTAAAGGGTGGAGTTGGAGGTGCGGGGGCTGCCCCTCGTAAAAGAGGTGTATTCTCCTTCTTTGACTCCTTCCGACTGAAACCCTCTTTACTTCATATGCCCTAGAGTGAGCTGGGCAAGGTTGGGAAAGGGAGGTTTTGGGGGCCCCGCCAGCAGTTTCACACCATATTCTAGGGGTCCAACAGGCCATCCCACTACCTCCCTATTCTCACCTGCCCCCATGACCTGTGGTGTCTTCCTTACTTGTCCCTTATCTTCTTGCCTGCCCCATCCCTATCTCCTCTATTAATATATTAATGATTTATATTGAATATTTATTAGTCTTATCTGGGTTGACTGTAACCTCTCCCCCTATCCCAGACCCATTTCCCCCCTTCCTTTCTGGTTCCTGTGATCCCCGCCCCTGTCCAGTCCTGGGCAGTTGGCTCTACCTCAGCAACACTTTTTAGCAAAATCAGTGCAAATAAAATCTCAGAGTGGCCTCATTGGGTGTGACTATGCTGCCAAGGAAGGGGTCAGTGGCTGTTTCTGTACTTGGTGCTAGGAGATATAGATGGCTCATTTGGAGAGAATATATCCAGAGGGAAATTTGACTAGGTCTCTCCTCATGCAGAAGGGATTAAGAGGTTCAGACAGCAGGTAAATCTCTTCAGCATAATCACCGCCTGCCAATCCTGGGCATTGGGCACTTAATTCCCAAGAGCAATCAGCAACCATTAATTAAATACTAAATTCCAGGCACTATTTGGGGTGCTGGTAATAAAAGAGATGTGAAACAGTCCCTGTCCTCAGGGAGCTTACTGTTCTCAGTGGGGAGGCAATATTTATACATGTAAGTAAGTACAAAAGCATAAATATTATAGAGAAAATAAATATAAGATGCTTTGGGGAGAAGGTGGAAGCATCAATAGTTGAGGGTGTCAAAAACTTCATGTAGGAGCAAGCATTGTAACTGGTCTTTGAAAGGAAGCTAAGTATTGTAACAGGTACAGAAAGTGCTCTCCTCTCCTGGGGCGCATATGGGAGATGGGATATCCCATATGAAGGATGGTAACGGTCCCATTTGGCTAGACAGAAGAGTGAAGGAGAGTAGGATGGAAAGAAAGGTTGAGGTTGGGTTCCGTTATGTGCAAAGAGGTTCTGCATTTGCTTTGGGCCACTAAACAAGCAGCGTGTGGGACCTGGAGTCAGGAAGAAATTGAAATCCTGAAGCAGACACTTATTGTGTGACAAGTCACTTACAGTTTTAGCCTCAGTTTCAAAAAAATTATTTTCTTTTTTACTACATTTTGAATTCCAAGTTTGCTCCTCCTTCCCTCCCAAAACTGAATTAGAGAAGGCCAACATTTGATATAGACATATATATGGAACCATACAATATATAATTCCATGTATCAATTCTTTTTCTGGAGATGGATAGCATTTCTAGTTGATTTGAATGTTCCTATTACCCAGAATAACTTAATAATTCACAGTTACTCTTCAAATAATATTATTAATGTATATAATGTTCTCTTGGTTCTTTTCATTTCCCTGCATTATTTAATGCAAGCCTTTCACTATTTTTCTGAAATCAACCTGCTCATAATTTTTTACAGCATAGCAGTATTTCATCTCAATCATAAATCACAACTTACTCAGCCATTCCCCAATTGATGGCTGGGATATTCCCTCAATTTCCAGTTCTTTGCCAAGTTGAGCTGGTGTAAATATTTTAGAATATATAGGTTCTTTTTCTATTATCCTGATTACCTTGGGAAACAGACTTAATAGTGGTATTGCTGAGTCAAAGAGTATATACATAATTCCAGATTGTGCTCCAAAATAGTTGGAATTCCACTAACTATTAGTGTCCCAATTTTTCCACATCCCCTTGAACATTTGTCATTTTCTCCTTTCATTTTAGCCAATCTGATAGGTGGGGGATGATCAATATCTTGATTGTTTTAATTTGCATTTCTCCAATAATAATTTAGAGTATTTTTTATATGACTATATATAGCTTTGATTTCTTCCAAAAGCTGTCTGTTCATATCCTTTGATCATTTATCAATTGGGGAATGATTCATATTCTTATAGATTTGACTCAGTTTTCTATATATTTGAGATATGACCTTTATTCAAGAAACTATGAACATTTTTTTCCCTAATTTTGTTTTCTTTCTAATCTTGGCTCCATTGGTTTTATTTGTACAAAACCTTTTAAATTCAATCAGAACTACCTGTTTTACATCCCACAGTGCTATCTCTTGTTTATTCCTAAATAATTCCACAAATCTGATAGATACTATGTTCCATGTTCTTCTAATTTACTTATAACTCCCTCTATGTCTAGGTCATGTAGCCATTTTGACCATATATTGGTAAATGGTATAAGATTGTTCTATACCTACTTTCCAGTTTTCCTCAGCAATTTTTTTTTTTTTACCAGATAGTGAATTCTTATCCCAAACACTTGATTTTCATATTTGTCAAATCAAGGTTACTACTGATAATTTACTATTGTTTATTGTATTATCTCCTCTCTTCCACTAATCTGCCATGCTGTTTGTTAGCCAGTACCAGATAGTTTGATAATTACTACCTTATAATATAGTTTAAGATCTGGTTCTGCTAGACCTCCTTCCTTTACGTTTTTTCATTAATACCTTCGATATTCCTCATCTTTTGTTTTTCCAAATGACTTTTGTTATTGTTTTTCTAACTCAATAAAAGTTTTTTTGGTAATTTTATTGGGATGGCATTGAGTAAGGTTAAGTAGAAGCATCCTCAGTTCCTTCATCTGCAAAATGATGGTACCTGTCTTACAGGATTGTATAAAATACTTAGTAAACCTTATTAATGATATGACTATTATTATCTTAGAGTGATTGAGAACAGCTGGAATTTATTAAGCAGGGGAGTGGAACTAGGAATGTCATTCTGGCAATTCATTCGTTGTGATTCAGGCAAAACTGGCCTGAATTTGATTCTAATGCTTGGACCGTGGTGCAGTGATCCTTGTCAAATGAAGTAAGGCACTCATCTCTTGGTCGCAGTTTCCTCATCTGTACAAAGGTGTATTGGACTAGATTAGGGATTAACATTTCTTTGTGTCTTAGACCCATTTGGCATCCGGTGAAACCTATGGATTCTTTGGTGTATTGTTTGTTAGATATGTTCATCATTGAAGGAAATACTTGAGTTCAGTTAACAGTGAAAATAAAGGTGTAATTTTTCCCCCATTCAAGATAATGGCCCCCCAAATTAATACCTCAGATTAGATAATTTTAAAAGTTCCCTTCAAGCTCTAAGGATGCTCTGCCCCAGAGCAGAAAGCTGGTCAAGGGTGATGGGAGATGAGAAGCGGCAGCCCAGAAGAGTTAAGAGCACTCCTAACTTGGGACTTGGGAAACATTTAACCCATTCCCCAATTGATGGCTGGGATATTCCCTCAATTTCCAGTTCTTTGCCAAGTTGAGCTGGTGTAAATATTTTAGAATATATAGGTTCTTTTTCTATTATCCTGATTACCTTGGGAAACAGACTTAATAGTGGTATTGCTGAGTCAAAGAGTATATACATAATTCCAGATTGTGCTCCAAAATAGTTGGAATTCCACTAACTATTAGTGTCCCAATTTTTCTGGGGGAAAATATAAACAGGACACAATTTTGGATTTAATAAAGGTTATTGGCATTTACTTACATCTAGACAACCAAAAAAAATCAGGTCCTTATTTATAGCCTTTGCCAAATATTGAGTTGTAAATGTTCAAAAAGAAAATTTAGCATTTGGCTCTTGCAGGCTGCAGCTGGCTAAAATATACCCTGCACTTGCCTTCCAGGCTTAACTCCTCGACTTTGGGAAAGTAATTTCACCTCTTTCACCTGCCTTACTATAAAATGGGAATGAAGGTACTTATACTAACCATTCTGGCAGAGCTGCTGCCTTTGTAAACCTTAAAATACTACAGAAATGAGTTAATCCTTTGAATTTTCTCCTATGAATACATTAGGGCACACAGAGTCTCTGTCTCCATGTGACAGAAGGCACTGGGCTCTCCGAGGGCTATGCTCTGGCCTTCTCATCTCCTTTTTTATAATTGTATTTGGTGATCTCATCAGTGGATTTAAGTATCATCCATCTGTTAATGATTCTCAAACCTACTTATCCTGCCCTAACCATTGCTGACCTCCAGGGTCACATCTCTAATTGCCTTTCAGACTTCTCAAGCTGAATGTTCAGTAGACATTTTAAATTCTACATTTCCAAAACAACTCATTTTCCTTCCAAATCCCATTCCCTCCAGACTACTGTAATACTGTCCGGAACCTCTGACTCCCATGTACAATCAGTTGCCTTGCAGTTTTCAGTTTTGCAACATCTCTGGAATACAGCCCTTTCTCTTCTCTGATTCTGCCACCTGGTGCAGGCCAACATTTATTAAGTGCCTGCTATGTGTCAGGCACTGTGATAAACACCAAGGACAGGGAAAGGAGCAAAAGAACCCCACCCTCAAAGGACCTCACAGTTGGATGACCTGCTGGGCAGTCTCCCAGTTTCAAGTCTTCCCACCATAATCATCCTTCCACCCAGTTGCCAAAGTGATGCTTGTGATGAGGACTGGGATACCAGGGGCAGGTCATCTGAAGAAGAGTTCAGTAACTCAAGCATTGTTGAAGTCAAGGTGAAGATTATGCTTTTCAGCAGGCAAGAGTTCTTAGAGACCCAGCAACCTTAAAGGGGTACAGGGAAAGTTTACACAGGCTATTCTGTAGTATTACTTGTGCCAAATATGCTAACTGTGTGTTTTGGGGTGGGATTAGGAAGTGGTTAAAGTGGTCAGTTCTTAAAGGAACTTGCACTTTTGGTATTGCGTAGGTATTTTACCCAAAATTCAGGAAATAGCCCAAGGGAGTGCTACCTGGAGGTGTAGTTTTAGGCTTGAACTAAGTCAACCAGCAGTCAGGGCTGACCAGGAAGAGCCAGGCTTCTCTTGTCAATGTCTTGTTAGATATGATTAATGTAAGGGAGTATAGGTATGTCCCAGTCTAGGATCCATATGATTGGTCAGTGAGTAGTAAATGTTATCAGCTTGTGCACAGGCTGTTCAGTCAGTACACAGCTGGTTAATCCTAATGAGTTCTATAGGTGCAGCTGGCTACTATAGCAGGAAGGGAGATAAAGGTTGTTGCCAGGGCAGGCTGTGTCCTTGAGGGAGAAACTGCCTGAGAGTATTTGGAGGCTAGAGAGAAATGTGATTTTAGAACAGGGGCCCCAGCACCCCAGCACGTGGAGCGCGTCACTTCCCTTGCTCCAGTGGCTCCCCATCACCTCGGGGGATTGAATACAAAATTGTGTTCAAAACCTTTGGTAGCTTGCTCCCTTCCCTTTCGTCTTCACACCCCCCAGTACTCTCTGGCCCAGCTATGCTGCTGGCTGCGCCTCCAACAAGACTTGGCTCCAGGGACGTTTTCTCTGGCTGACTCCCACGCCCCGGACCCTCTGCCTCGCCTCTGCCTCGGGCCTCTGTCCCAGCTAAAATTCCATCTAATACAGGAAGCCCTTCTCAGCTCCCTAATTCTGGGGCGTTGGCTATGGGTGATTGCTAATTTATTCTCTATAGTGCCTGTTTGTACGTGAGCCCCTCCACGTCTGGGGCGATTCTGTTGAATGTAAGTATACCCCTAGTGCTTAGCACAGTGCCTGGCATACAATAGGCGCTTTATAAATGCTTGCTGACTTACGGACTAACTGGCTCCAAAAGGAGCTAGCGACACAGGTCAGGCGACCCTCACTCCACCCCTCTTTAAGACACGTGCCCGCCCCAGTCTCTGAACCTGCGGAGAAAGCCACAGCAGGCTCCTCCCGGACAGCTCCCACCGAATGGTGGAGGGGGGCGGGGGGCGGAGCTGCGCGCAGAGCGCGAGCCGCGGGACGACCAATGAGAAACGGAGGAGCCCGGCACGAGCCGCCTCCGGAAGTGACGCAACCGCTGCCCCGCTGGCATGCGGAAGTGAGGCGATGGCGGAGCTGTACGTGAAGCCGGGTGAGTGGAGCTCGGCGCCTCCAGAGCCCCCTCTCAGCTCCGGGGCCGGAGGACTCCGGAGGGGCCGTTCCGGGGTGAGGCACGGGGGTGGGGGCAGGATGGTCACGTGGTGGTAGGGGTGAGGAGGCGCAGGCTGTGACAGCTCTCGGTGCCATCTTTCCCACCTGCTCCTCGCTCTCCATCTTCGCCCGTGTTCCTTTCTCCCCCTCATCCCCCCGCGTTGCCCTTCTCCTCGCCCCCCGCCTCATTGCCTCTGCCTCCCTCCTCCCCCTCCAACCCCCGTCTTCCTGTCTCTGTTGCTCCTCTCCCTCTCTCCCTTCCCCGCCCTCCCCACCTTCCTTTGCCTCTCGCCCCTTCCTTCTCTTTCCCACCTCTTCTTCCATCGTCCTTTCTCCTTGGTTTCCATCTTCTCCAGTACCTTCACATTCTCTGTTTCCTGATCCCTCCCTCCTCACTTTCACTCTTTCTGCATGTTTCAGGGAACAAGGACAGAGGCTGGAATGACCCGCCGCAGTTCTCTTACGGGTTGCAGACCCAGGCTGGCAGCCATAAGAAGACCCCCCTCACTAAGCGGGTTGCCGCGCCCCAGGATGGTTCTCCTAAAGGTGAGCGCGTGTGGCCCAGGTCCCATTCCCACGGCGATTAGTTGCCTCTGTTTCCTTTACGCAGGAGGCTTTGGCTTCTTTCCTTTTTCTGTTCTCCCAGAGACGCAGCTTTCCTTTGGGACAGTTCTTGCCAAAAGGTTGTAGTGAGAAGGACTCAGGCATGTTCTCCTTGAACCTTGACGTAGACTTCCTAAACCCAAAATAGTTTCTGGTTTAATGAGTAGTTTTTGCTCTTACAGGGCTTTAAACTGTGAGAAGTGTTTAGGGTCCCGGCTTTCACTTCTTAATGAAAAAGTTTCCTTCCTTCTCCCCTCCTCTCCTTCTAGCTGTCTAGTCCTGAGACCACTGACCAGGAGAGGCTGAAGGATGTTCATTGGTTTCTAAAGTCTCTGGAAGGGGTCCTGGTGGAGGCAGTGGGAGAGGACGAAACTGGGGGCAGGGCTTCTTACCAGTTAGGCCATGATGCTCAGTGCTGTTCTCAGCACATTGATTTACCTTCTCAGTGCCTGCCTCGGAGCCTTTTACTGGGGCTCCTCCAGTGGGACCACCACCTCTCCTGACAAAGGCTCCAGGGCCCCCACTCGGGGGAAGCTCTTCTCCTTTGAGGTTGGGACCTGCCAGCTCCTCAGTCACTTGTGAAACAATGCTGGAAGATGTCCTGGGACCCTTGGAACAGGCTTTGGAAGATTGCCGGGCTCACACACAGGTGAGGCCCAGGGGAACCCACAGTTTCGGGATGGAAGTTGAGATTAGCTAGATTATAAATCAGTCACTCAAGAACAAGATGTGTCACATCCATCTTTGTATCTCTAGTGCCTTCTACTTAAATTCAGTCTCCCTCTCCCCCACCCCTAAAAGGTGCATTAAAATTCTCTGTACTTTTTATAAAGAAGGGACAAGATTGGGCAGGTGCTGAGTTAAACCTAAGCAGCACAGTATAGATGAAGTAAGAATTCTTTTGTGGAAAGTACACTGGATTTGAAATTGTAGGTACTGGAGTTCAAATTCCATTTCAGTGTGATTGGATAAATAATATCTCTCTCTGAGCCTGTGTCACCTCATCTATAAGATGTACCTGATGACCACTAAGGTCCCTTTCAACCCCAAATTCCATCCTCTTGTTTCTTTTATCCCCTGTCATCTATTAGAATTATACTTGATTATGTGCCCATTACAATGGAACAGACCCTGGGAATGTGTTCCAAACATTATGCACATTACCTTGGCTTTGTCTTCGAGGGAGGTAAACACTTCTGCTCTTATCCAAGGTGACTGACAATAATTTTTTGGAGGAGTAGAGCCTAGAGGGAAGGAAGTGATTTGTTGGATGGTAAAGATTAGGAGGAACAGAAGAAAATACCAGAATGGAACAGGAGTGTTGTGGAGGGAAGGAGAAAAGGCAGAGTAGATAGAGTTCTGACTTGGGAAGAGTTTCTGTATACTCAGAAACAGGTCTTTGATGACATCAGCCGGCGCCTAGCCTTGCTTCAGGTACAGTGGAAGAGTGAGAAGCTGTCAGTTCCTGTGAGGAAGAGGATGGCACTGCTGGTGCAAGGTGAGCCATGTTGAGGGACCCCAGGATGCCCTAATATTCTGCCACTTGGTTACCTATGTGGCCAGAAGAGCCTTGGGTTGAACCAGCACAGGGGCTGGAATAATCTGCTAAGAGAGGCAGCAGGATATAGTGGGAATAAACTGAGTAGTCATTGCACTTGGAATCAAGACTCTTGCTAGCTCAGACCCTGGCTATGGGGCATGCCTCTTACCTCTCTGAATCGATTTTCTTATCTGCAAACTAATACTTCCTAGGATTGTGGTGAAGAAAACACTCCCGTAAGCCTTAAAGGGGGAGGGGTGGAAAGCACTGTATCATGTTCAGGGCCTTTCCCTTCTTCTCTTAGAGCTCAGGAGTCACAACTGGGATGGAGCTGATGACATACATCGATCACTGATGGTGGATCATGTGACTGAGGTCAGTCAGTGGATGGTGGGAGTGAAAAGGTTAATTGCAGAGAGGAGGAGCCTGCCTTCAGGGGAAGCCACTAAGAAGTCTGCTACTACAGAGGAGGATGAGGAGGTCCCAGGCCTCTCTACAGCTCTAACCCCCAATTTTCTTCCTCCCCCATAATCCCCAGTCTCTCCCACCGTCTGAGACCTTCAACTATATCTGATGGACCTGGTGGGGTTTGGTGTCCAGGGACTTAGGTTTGCTTGTCTTCCTTGACAACCGGCAGGAGACAGGGAGTTGGAAAAGGGAAGGGAGGTTCCCTTTTTAGCGGAAGCTGCGCCAGCTGGGGCTTTGGCCTGACTCTGGGGAGGGAAGACCGGCTGCTTCTGACGTATGCAAATAAATAAAAAACGTATTGTCCAGTGACATGTCTTGGTGGGGCAGTGGGCACTTTTTATTCTCCAAACCACTTGCTATCAGGCCATAGGACTTACCCACAGAGGTTCTCAGTTTCTTTGAAATTTTAACTCTAGTTCCTTTTCTCCTTTAACAGATATTGTTTAACATTGTGCTGGGTTGGATATGACAAAGTCCCTGCCCTGTAGCAATTTTAAAATGACATGGTCAAAAGGACCTAAACATAAATAGCTGAGCCTAGGAGCCATGTTTTTTTAGTTTAGCTTCAAAATGAGAAAAAACAGAAACTTGGAAATAAGCGATCAGCTTGTCCCTTTTCTAGGACTGGGCATGGAGAAAATGAAGATGGCTGGAAAAGGATGAATGTGGTAGAACTTGAGCTTTTAACCCCCAGCAAAGGCAGTAGAGCTGAACGTTTCTAAATGAGCTGCTCCAGGGGCCAGGAGAGCGAGCAAGTCAGGGTGGTCATCCCCACAGGATTCCTCTAGGTTGTAGCATGGGAGGAAATAGCTGGACACTGACTCCAGCCCTCACTGCTGCCTTTGCTCCAGTTGACCAAAAGCAGAAATGTAAAATAAGACCTAAAGGAGCTCTACCTTGGCTACGGAGCTGCAGTCACTCTGGAACAGCTGTTAGGAGGGATCAGGACCTCTGGGGAGCACCAGGTATCTGGAGTAGAAACTGAATCTTGAGAGCAAATGGCCGATGGTGGGAAGGGATCCAGAAAGATTCCTTCCTGATTGCTGAAGGAAAATACTGCCCTCATTTTCAGACATTTCAAGTTTGAGTCCCCGACTCTGCTGTTCACTATGTGACCTTGGCTGAATAATTTTCTCAGTACATTTCCTCATCTTTGGAATAATGGTTAGACAGTTGATCTTTGTAAGGTCCCTTCCATTACTAACATTCTCTGATGATGATACCAAAAGGAGAAGGGGAACCTCAAAGGACCCTTTCCTGAGGGATGAGGTCCCATATTAAAACAGCAGGTGTAGGGATGGAAGCAGAGTTACACTGGAGACCCAGATCCTGGCCAAGCTGTTGCTGTTTACAATACAGTTCCTGCCCTCCCTTGCTCCCCACCCCAGGCTGGATGGGACTGCAGTTGGAACTCAGGCCCAACGTTAGGAGCAGAGTCTTATGGGACAGGAATTCATCATTCTAGCTTCAGGAAGACCATGGGTGGTATTGCAGTGCCTTTCACACTTCTGAAGAGGAATGTGGATAAGGTGGAGAAAATAGAAATGTGACCCAGGGGAAGTCTTTCAATGTGTTTATTAAGAATTGACAGAGTGCAGCATCCAATCCCACAACTCAGTAGAAAAAAGTGGGTATTAGGGGCTCAGCACGGAACTTCCAAGTCTACATGGCCTCCATTAGTAGAACAGCACCTTCTCCCCACACCCAAAATCTGAACCTTCCCTCCCCCATCACCTTGGGCTCACTTCTGAGAACTGAAGGAGCCACTAGAAATAACAAGCCTTTCTCGTGCCAGGGGAAGTCGAGGCCCTGCGTTTTGCAGTAAGAAGAGCTACCTGGCAGTAGCACACAGGGGCCAGGGCAGAATTCTTGTTTTAGCAGGGTGAAATACTCCAGGTCAGATGTCCATTTGAAATTGTGCCTCATCTAGAGGGAAAGAGGAGCCTGGTGGTTAAACTGCCCTAATTCCCTACCATGCAGTTAAGGCCTTGCTCCTGGCTCCATCCCTTACACACTTTTCAGCTAAAAGCTGCTCTGTAGTTAAGGGACCAGCCCTGAAATATCAAAATTTCCTTAGAATTGGCCTATTCCCAGTTGTGCAGTTTTCTGTAGGTCAGAGCAACTTGTACTATTAAGGTAGCTTCTTAACGCCTTATAAACAACTGTTTTTCTACTTCCTCTTGGACCCTGTCACTTAAGTCAGAAAACCAAGGCAAGAATATAGTCCAGAGTGAACAAAAAGGGATATCTTCATAAAGTTTAATTCTTTCCCTCTGAAACTTTAAGTTGCCAGTGGATGACTTTAATATTTCTTGTAAAGCCTCCTTACCTGAGATCTCTTCATTTTCTTTCTGCTCCTTTAATTCCTCCAGTTTGGCCAGTGGGGCCTGTGGTGGGATAGTGATCCCAGGGATCTGGGGGAGGTAGCAAGGTGGTGTCCGGGCAATGGGCGAGTTCTTACATTCCAGCAGGAATTTCCGATTGTAGATGATTCTAGTTCCTGTAGGGAGTGGATCGTGGAAGTTGGGAGCAAGAGGCTATGGGACAGTACTGCTGGGCCTTGCCTAAACCCTATGGCTTCCTAAACTAACTGGCTGCCTCTGGGGATAACTGAGCAAATATGACCCTTTCTTTGGGTCTCAATTTCCTCCCCTGAAATAGGGGTTGGTCTAGATGATGCCTTCCATCTTTAGTTGAAGGAGAATAACTAATGGACAGGAGGGCATGACAGTCTTTCCTTTCTTGAGCAGTGTTCTGCTTCACAATTCTCTCATTGGATAACCCTTTTTTCCGGGGGGTGAGGAGGCTGCCTGTTTTTCCTCCCCCTAGTACTATATGCAGTGGAGAGGTCCGAGAACAAGGTCCTCGAGTCCTCTGGTAAGAGTAGGAAGCCCACCCGAAGAGGAGCCTAAACCTCAGTCCTGAGAGCATTCATCTTGTTCCTTTCTCAGTCTCTAAATGGCTCAGCCGGGGACCTTGGCTGGACTGTTCTGCCCTGTGCCTTTTCCTTCACCTCTGCTCCTTCCGTTTTCCCTTGGAGGAAGAAGGCAGAAGGCCAACTTGTGATCTTAGGTTCTGTGACCAACTCCTAGCACCAACTCCCCACCTTAGTGTCTGCCTCCGTAGACATCTAGTAACTTTGGGATCCTCAAAGCAGTGCTTGAAAGTAGTAAGGGCAAACCCTTCCTCGTTCTTCTGGGACGACAATGGCCCTGGCAAGGAGTCAAGGGGGCAGAAATGGGTGACAAAGTGCCATTTCCTAGCACCAGCAAGCCCACGTTACTTTGAGAGGCTTCTGTTTAGGGTCCTGGGTTACTTCCGAAGCCCCACGGCCAAACTCACTGCCTCCCTGCAGTAACCGAGATCTCAAGCTCAGGCTTGCTCGCCCAGTAGCAGTGCCCAACACCGAGGAGGCTGTGGGGACCGGCTGGGGCAAATACACATCCCAACCGTTTGGGGTCCTCGCAGTCTGGGGCGCTACCCTGAACTCCGGCGAGCAGACAGTGCAGAGCCCTTGTATGTTTCTAGGAGTGAGGCTTCGTCCACAAGGGCAGGTCACTGGGCTCGGAAGCCTGGCCACTTCACCTTGCGAACCAGATCAAAAGGAGAACGGATGGCGCGTGCTCACCCAGCCTCCAAAGTCCCCCTTTACTAGCTACAACTCTAGTCCCCGCACCCCCACCAGCCGGACCCCTTCCCAAGCTGCAGCCGGGAGCCCGGGATGGGCGCAGCTCCCTCCCGCCTGGCGCCCCCAATCCCAGCGGCTGACCTCCCGGGGTGGTGGCGTACAGCGTGCCCCCAGGTGTGGTGCTGTAGCAGTCGGGCAGCGGGTCCCGGCCCCCGGGAATCGGGCAGCTAGTAGAGGTGGACATGGTGAGCTGGTGGCGAGGAGGACACCGGAACCCAAATACCTACATGGCCTAGGTCCCGACCACGTGCTGCCCTGGGGCAACAACACCGAGGTCGCACCCGCTGGGGCGGGGCCAGCAAGTTACTAATTCCTGGGTGGGGCCCCAGGCAGGGCCACACTTAACCCCCTTATTCTTACCGTTTTTATTTTATATTTAGGTCCTTTATCTTGAAACAATGCATAAAATTGTCAGGGTTCCTTCCTAATGTTAAAGGCTAGCTAAACTTTTGCTGTTACAGTAAGGAAGAAAGTAAAGGTAGATTTAAAAATGCAAAGGCTTTTAAAAATCCTTATCAATTATGTCATCAACTCAGTTAACCTTATGGAGGGGAATAGTTTTACTGACAGCCTAATCCCAGAGTCTCCAAGAGGCAAATAATTCACTTGTGGACAAGTAGACAGCAAACCTATAGGCCTTGATAGGTGATAGTTGTATACAAGAAAGGCATCGCTGAAGCATGGGATAATTTGGAAATTGATCCATTCCATCCATGAAAAACTGGCCTTGGGTCGGTTATAGAACATCTAAATACTCCCAGTGATGTATGATTAAAGGCACTCACTCGAATGATGTCCAAGGCTTCACAGGGAAAAAGCCCAAGTTAATTAAAAACTCATTGCCACCCATACACAAGAGTACAGAGGTATCTCTTTTGATGATGGTGGAAGTGAAATGTAAACTTTCCTGACATTTCCTGATGAGTCTTTTTATTTTAAAGACCCAGAGACAGCAAAGGATTTTGACAAGGTTACAAATGCCCCAAATAACCTCAGCCCTCACCATTTCTCCTTTCCTTTCTGTGGCTGAATTACTGCAAAGGTCAAAGGAAAGAGATAATAATGCATAATAGCCTCAGTTCCAGATCAGTTTCTTCAACAAGTTATCCCCTCCATCCCTCAAAATTTATTATCTAAAAAGTTTTTGATGCCTCTTGCTTTTTTTTTTACACTTTGGTCATTTTCCAGTATAATCTATTTTCTTCTCCCCCAACTCTCACCAGGGGTAACAAAGGAAAAGTTGGGTGCAGGTCAGAAAAAGTGCTTCCTCCCTCCTGTAGTAAAACAGAAAATGTTCTTAAGAAATATGGAAGGAAATAAAAGTTCCATAGATATGCCACATCACTAACTAAAGAGGAATGATTTTGAAGGGTTTCCAAACTATTCCTTTTCTCTCCCACTCCCCCAGGGGAAATATTTGTCACATAATCAAAGAGGCTGTTAGGTACATTTTCTTGGATGCTCACTTAAAAAGTCATCTTCTCTGGACCAAATTCCCAAGAACTTAGCTCCCTTAAAACTGATTAAGTGAAGAAAATTGGTAGTGACCATCTCTTTGGGCAGGTGACAAGTAGTTACGTGACTAGAAGCAGTAACAGTAACTTACAGTAACTTAACCCCACACAGTGCTACTGTGGAACCATATTATAGCTGTATTTTTTCATGATGGAAGAATAAATTCAGGATGAATTTAAGAACTAGGGAATCAAGTTGTTATGCCTTAGCATAAAAACAGTCCAAAGGTCTTAACTGAGAGAAGTAAGGTCACAATCACAAAGCACACCCACTTTATTCTGTGTGGATGGAAACTGTGGAATAACTGGTCCCTCCCTTTTCCAAGCTGGCCCTGACTGGCTGGCAAGCACTTCTGAAAAGTTTCTCATTGATTTACCTAAGAAGGAGTGGTAATAGCGGAAGCAAGTGAGTTGGTTTAACAGGGACCTTGGCTTTTAGGTGAGTGAACGGATGAACTAACTGAAAGAGCTTCTCTGGGATATGAAATTTCTTCACCCATAGTTTATAGCACCTCCCATTACCTTTTCCTTCTCCCATTTACTTAGCTGAGTGGTGGTGCACCCTTTGTACTTGTACCAGTACTAAAAAAAGACTGCTTTTTTATAAAAAGGCAATCAATGCACCATAGACTGTAGATATTAAAAATATCTTGCTACAAACTCTCTTTTGTTATGGAATCTGTTTTGTTTTAAATAAATGAGCTTGAAAATCCTTAATATAACATAATGCCTTCTTTTTGATTAATTTTTACTGTAATAGAATAGATTTTTAAATTGCCTAAAGTATCTCCAGTAAGTACACAGGTGTATGTTTTCATCCAAATCTCGATCTCACTCCCTGTCCCACAATAATCTTTTCCTTTCAAGTCATAACTAAAAAGAAATACTAATTATCAAAATATTTCAGTATATAATCCCTGAGGATTTCCATTAATTCTATAACCATATATACCCATCCCAGATGTGCTATCAAGAAGGGACAATTGACAATAGTCAAGATTGTTTATTTTTATACAAGATCAGTTTATTTTTATACTATGTTAAAGTTAGTAAAAGGGAAAGGAGGAGAGGCAGGCTGACGGTAGTATGGGAGTGTATATGGGGGGAGAAGGGGTTTAAACTGGGGAGTAGGATTCAATAGAAAAACAGGTAGTCTTGGTAAAAAGAAACTGAGCACTTTTAAAGATCCTTTCTCTCAAAATTTTCCAATAATTATAACCTAAGAGGCAAGAAAGTATGTCAGTTGGTCTACCAAACAGCTTCTTGTATATGATATTATTTATGCAAGATTGCCTTTATTATTAGCATATATAATTCAGTTATGCTGTTCTTCTCACTTTCTCATCTGAAGCTGCAAAACTTTCTCCATTAATTCTAGTGAGGTGCTTTTTTAAAGTGGTAAGCAGAAGCAAGGTTTATAGATAATAGGTATTACCACATCATGAGCTCCAAAAAGCCTGTCAGCTAAAGAAATCTGAGAATGAATGTCTAACCAAAAAATTACTTAAGAGGCAACTTCTATTTCTTGCCAAACTGAAAAAATTATAGTTTTTTTTTAAAGTCCATTAAAAAGTGCTGCCTGATGGCTGGAATGTCATAGTATTCCAGTACACAAAAAGAAGAGAGGCAAGCTTGACATTAAACATTAGGCTTTTTAATTTTGCATATAGTATAAAGTATGGCTGTGTCTTTAGACCCTAGCTTTAGAGTCAGGGCAGAGAAAAACCACATAGATCAACCAAATTTTGGTCCCCTAGTTTCAGGATTCACAGGGTACAAGAGAATCTTTCAAAGGATCATCATTGTTTAAAACTGAATTTCCTCCTCCAGGCCTTATCTCATCCTCTGCTGTTCCTTTCCCTCTCCCTCCCCTCCAGTTGTGTTGATCTAAGTGTGACTTCTTTCTAAATTCCAAATTATGTTCTGGTATTCTACTTTTATAAACTCTAAGAGCAGAAAATTCACTTGTATCTAAACATGAGTACACAATTGTATTATATTTAGTACTTTTAGTTCCATTAGATTCTTTGCATTACCTCTTGCTTTACTAGTTACAAACAATTTTCACTCTTGAGGATAGTTCACCCCACTAAACACCTGCAACATTATAGAGTGCCATAAAAAATTTATATGAGTTTTCCCCAGTCCTATATCCTGCCTCACGTCAGAAAAATCAATCTGAATAAATATTCTAATTCTAATCTAGTCTGAAACTGGTCAACATCATCTGACTCAAATTCCTTCTCATTTTCTAGACACATCTACCAAATGGTGATTGTACCAATGCCTGATAAAGCTCCGCTGTCAGGGTTTGTGCTTTCACTCAATGAAAAGGCCGTGATATTTATGGTTCACACTAATTAGGTTTACTGAGTAGAGTGAACAAGTTGAAAAATTTGTCAACAAAGACCTCTCCCCTTTTCAGATTCCAAGGTACAACTGCTGAGTAACCTTTAAGAGATTTCCCAATTAATTCCAAGTGACAGTGAAATCACTCAGGCATCAGTGAATATACAATAAGCAAACAACGAAAGGATCACAACCAACTTCCAAATACTGTTCATCTTTTTATTGAATATTCAGGTAAATATTTCACATTAATACAGGCTACATAAAGTAGAGCCACTATACGACATGAAATTTACTCAACTTTTTTTTCCTTTTAAGTATGTAAACAATTATACATGTATTTACCACCCTAAAAGGCTGAAATCATGTAATCATCTAGTTCTCTTTTCTGCAGACAAGTAGCATTCAGTACTGTTTAGCCAAAAGCACTAGGTTCATCTGATTTTAAGTTCAAAATGGCTAAACTAACTGGAGAACAGAATCAGTTGGATAGGAAAATCAATTTGTTCTTACACAATAGGCAATCAAGTTTCCATTGTTAAAGCCCACACGGAAAATTGCTTAGTTAGGCACATTAAAAAAAATCCCCAGGGTTCTTTCAAGGTCACAGGTTTCCCAAACAAGGCTAAAGAGAAAAGACCTTCTAATTTAGTTGACATATTTGAGATGCATGTTTCCAATATGAGGCGCCCAGGTGCCAGGCCAAATCTGAAAAGGAGGAAAAATCATAAATTCCAATTAGGAATGTAACACATTAACAAAACAAAATACAAATTTAATGGCAATTATTTCCACCAACGGGGAAAATCCCTATAATATTAAAGCACAGTAAGAGTAGACCGAAACAAAAATAGTTAAAATGACAGAAATTATTTTTGGTGCTAAGGATTTGTATTTACAGACAAAAGTGAACTAGAAAAAAATCTGCAAGGTAAGAGAAAGAGTTAAATATCTTTTACCTGCTGAGCATCAGTACATTCTGTTGAGTTTTGGACAACTTTTATCATAGGGTTCCAAGCAGGATCTGGGTTATGAAGTCCATTAAACAGAGGGCCACCTGGACCATCAGCAAGCTGAGGATGTGAGGGTATTATGGTACCTCCATACATGGAAATTGGCAGACCCTACAAAGCAGAAAGCAAATATCTATAATCATGAAATAATTACAAATAATCAGATTATGCCCCTGAAATCCCTTTCCGACAGAGAATACAATAGTCCAAAGACTATATATGGCAGAAACAAGCAAATAACATGTATAAATAGTACTCTTGGGAGGAGAAAAGAAAAAACATAAGCCCAATTGAAAGTCAAAATAAACTCATCACCTGAAATGTGAATAATATCTCTCACAGGATTACTATGGAAAAAATACTATGTAAACCTGAAAAAACTGTTGAAATTTAAGGTAAAAAAATCATAGAATTACAATTAGAAAGGACCTTCAGTATCATCTAGACCAACCTCATTTACAGATAAAGGAAAATGATGCCAAGACTTAGTTTGATTTAGCTAAGGTCGCAGAGAGACTGAGGAGCAGAATCAGAATCTGAATCCAGGCACTCTGGTTTCAAGATCTGTATCCTTTATCATAATCCTTGTGAACATCGCTTTCTACAGAATAAGTGACTGCAAATAACACAGTCACCTAGCATTTATCTAAGCCTCCTGTTCTTTTGAAAGACAGCACACTTATAAAATGAAGCAAAATGACCAGCAAAGGTTTGAGTTTATGTGGACTTTAGAGAAAGGGATATTTAATCTCAAAAAACACAAAAAATTACCCATAAAAACTTGCTAAAATTTTCAAAAAGGTTTACATGGATAATTCCATATTCAGGAAATTTTATATCCTTACTTTAGAAAAATCCACAAAACTGCTTGCCATAGGCTGATGGAAAATGTTAGAGGGAGCCACCATTCCTGAATCATCTCTTTCCATCGGCTGGTGCTGGGAGAAGGTGCCTGGGTCTGAGAGCTGCTGATGCAGTGGATGATTCCCCATCACAGGCTGTGACCAACCAGAAAGACCTTCTGGAAAGAATTAGAAATGGTCTGTGTTACTTAATTTGAACAGAGACTTAGAAAAAAGAACTCTTGATCTATATCAACAGCTTAACTAGTACATTAGGTGAGGAAACTTTTCTGAATAACAAACACTTTCTAGTAACTGCCATGAGGCCTCTTCAAAAGATGTCTTTAGTGACACAGACTGGTCTTCTTAGAGGTTCCAAGGGTTGCTACTATCTGAGCTAGAATATATCAAGGGAAAAGGAAATATACTTTTAACCATTTCTAGTTGCTGTGCTTTATGCTTACAATATTCATCCTAAATAACATTTCAGACTTAAGCTATAGCTTCATAGCTATAAAACATCATCACTTAGAGAACTTCTATCATAACAACAATTCTGTGCTTGCTTTAAAAGCCGTACTTGAGATATTCCCTCTACAGAAGGCAGGACTATCTTACCTGATACGCTATTGACGCCAAACGACCAGATACCACTGTGTCCAACAGGTGCTGTGAAATTAGTTCCCAGAGGCGTTGGTGTAACAGAACCTCCCTGTCGAATCCGAGCAAGTCTCTCTGTTCCAATTGGGGGAGGTACCTTTCTGTCCTGACTGGGGTTGCCTCCTTTTGGCTGGCCTAATGTTGGCGGTGCAGAAGTAGCTGAAAGGGGTGAAGATGATCCCGAGGAAACAGATGGAATAGGAGAGTCACCTGGTGGCAAAATATTTCTCTATTGTTTTATTACATATAAAAACTAGTTTTGGTCAATATCTGAGAAACTTGAGTGGAAAATTCTTCCACCAAAGTCCTACTCTGATGTCTTATTGAGGAGGAGATATGAACCTTTTGAAGGTTCTGTATGCTAAAGGAATTCAAAGTATAAAATTTTTATCGGTATAGTACCCAGTAATGGATTGTATTCTAAGACAATTTAGTATGCTAAATAAAGAGAAGGCATATTATCAAAAAAGGTTATCATATTCTTTGCCCACAACAACCTATAAAGCTAAAGGTATGGCAAGGATTTGTGCTGGTGGTGGGTAAACACAATGATGAAACTCTGACTCTTTTTAAGTACTGAAGGTGAAAAATTAGTTTCTGAAACCAAGATTCTATAAACAGTTTTAAATTATTCATAATTCTGAATGGAATTCAATGAATATTAAAAATTATGGCTTAAAAATTTCCTAAGCTGCTCAGATGAAGGCAGGAAAGAAAAGTACTATATATTTACTGCTACTTTCAAAGCAAAAGACTCATCCTTGCACTACATTATAAGGACTGAAAATGATTACATTTTAAAAATAAGGATAAATGTTACAAAAGTTTTCCAAGTTTCAACTGACTGGTTACTGAACTGTAACAAGATGCTCATTTTTCTGGGGTTAAGTTTTGCATTCTTGAAAGTGGAAATTAAATCACTCTCTACCTTATGATTCATTATATTTGTGGGGACTTAATAGAAATAATCAATGAGTAACAAAAAGAATCAAATTTATGCAACTTTCCTAAATGTAAAAAAAAAAAAATCAGGCAGTATCACAATTTTAAATTTCTGATCAAATTCAACAAATTATTCAATAGTAGTACAATGCAAAGGGCCCTTTGTAAAATTACCTCTGATTCCTGTTTTAATCTGCACAAAGTCAATAAAATATTTCAAGATTTGAAGACTATTTTGAGCATTTTCTTTCTTTCTTTTTTTTTTAAAAGACTAGGTCTCCCTATCTCATCCAGACTACAAGCACAATGACTGCTTACAGAGTCTTTTATCTGCTCCATTTCTGACTTGGCTTAGTTTGTTTCTCCTTAGGCAATTTGGTAGCATCATCCCATCCCCAATTCTAGTAGGCTCACCATATTTAGTCCCAAGCTTAATACAAGATATAACTCCTGAGATATAATGATCCACCAGTCTCAGCCTTAGTGGCAGTAAGGATTGTAGACTCCCCCTACTGTGACCAACTAGGCTGACTACTTTTCATGCTGCTTACATTATCAATAAAAGACCACAGTGACCAAAGAGTATCAAATTGTTGTAATATAACTCTGGATGCCAGTGAGCCTCTCTTAAATCTAAAAAAAATTCTCTGAAATAATAACTTAAGAAACTTTCATAATCATTTCCCCCAAATTCCTACATGAATTTGAAGCACTTGTCCAAGGATGGGGTGAAAAATGTTGTCTGTTGAAACTCGGAGTTCCAACAGGTGCTGGACCTTGTAGAAAAACCCGTGTTCCTTGTATGTTGGAAAAATTTGTCAGGGGAGCTGAAGAAGAAGATGGGGAACTGCCAGATGGATCAATGGATGGTAATCCTGAAAGAAAGCATGGCCAAGAAATACATTTAGTTGAGATTTTCAAACCCAGAGCCTTAATTTTCTTTTAGGAAAGGAAGAGACAAAGAATTCCTGCTGGTAATCCAATAATTTATGAACAAAGAAGTAATATAGAAGGGAATAATTTCCTTGAAATGATTAAAAATCCTCCAATTCAATAAATACTTATTAAAAATCCACTACATACAGATCTCTGTGCTTCCAAAGGCTGTACATGAGAAACAAAAAAATGCACATTAAATACCAAAATATTGGCTGTGGCATGTTAATAACCCATGATGAAGCATATTTAAACACACATCAGGAAAGAATGATGGTTTAAAAATGAGATAACCGTCTAGATTAATTTCATAATTTTCTCTGAAAGGGAAAGTATGGTAGAGATCATAGGAGGCAGAGTAGTACACTAGAAAGATCACTGGCTCTGGTGTCAAGCTCTAGGTTCAAATCCTGCCTCGGACGCATACTACTTGTGTGACCATGAATAAGGCATTTTATTTCCATGGGCCTCAGATTTCGCATCTATAAAAACAAGACAGAGAGCTGGTCTCCAACTGGTCTCCAGATGGTCTCTGACATATTTTCCATCTCTAGATCTAAGATGTTATGAGCCTAAGGCTAGTGCACAGGAGAATTTGTGACTAGAAAGCATCCATATCATTATTTGATAGAATGGTTATGTTTTGAAGAAAATTTTAAGAACATAGTTCTATTTACCTCCACCCAAGAGAAATGTCTGTCCCATGAGAAATGAGTACTTAAGACTACAAGTGTTCCTGAAGAGTTCGATGTTGAGGAACCAAATAAATATAGAATACATTACTTGTTACATTAAAATTAAAAAGTTGTAAACAGATTCAAAATCTTTCTTCCACAAGATTCCTGGGGTGAATTTAGGCTTTCTTATATTTTATTACCGACTGTGGGAAACCTACTGGAGAATGGGTAAAAAGGCTTGAAAGAAAAAGGAAATAGGTATGTTCATTTCATGAAAAGGTAGCTTGTAGAAGAGGGGGTGGTAATAGAAGGGAGGGCAGATTGGAGGAAGGGGTAATCAGAAATCCGTCTTGGGGTGAGGGAGAAATGGGGAGAAAATCTGAATTCAAAATCTTGTGAAAGTGAATGTGAAAACTAAAAATAAATAAAGAAAAGGTAGCTTATGACAAATCTGTAAATTACAAAAAAAAAAAAAAAATCACCCAGATAGACCTCCTTAAGTTTACTTTTATTTTGAAGGCAATGGGGTTAAATGACTTGCCCTGAGTCATACTGTTTTAGTGTCAGAGGCCAGATGTGAACTCAGGTCCTCCTGACTCCAGGGCCAGCGCTCTATCCACTGCACCACCTAGCTGCCCTCTTAGTTTTCTCACTATACACTCTATTTATACTTCCAAAAACTGCTTTTAAGCCAAATATAAGAGATTCCCTAAACTACAATTCATGGAAAGACAGCATCCACTAATACGTATACCAGGCAGATGCTGGCTTTACTTCTAATCACTCTGGAGGACAGTATTACGTAAAAGGCTACAATTTTAAATGCATACTCAAATTCCAAAGCACTTTAAAAGTTGAAGAAGTACTTTTCTTATAACAATATGAAACAGGCAGTGCAAATGTTATTTTCATTTTACAAATGAGAAAACTCAAGATATGGAATGGATGTGATATAATTACTTATGGTCACTTATAGTCACAAGATGTTAGTGTGCCAGGATTTAAACTAATGTTTCTTGACCCCAAGCCAAGGACATTTTTATTAAGCCATAATGATGCTATTATAATAACCTCAGCACTGGGAATGGGTCCTTCCTGTTCCCATGGCCTTTCAAGAGAATCCTAAAACGTATAATTCCACAAAAATGAAACCTAACCAGCTTTATCTCTATATGACTAAAGAGACAGAAAAGGAGAATCATCTTTGGGGCTTTTGAAGGTGGTATGTATATATGGGGTTCTACTGAACTGTAGGAAGGTAGAAAGTACTTCCAAATTTTTAAAGTACAGTATATTTAATGCCACACACAGAGATATATTTGAAAAAGTTGATTACTCCAGCCCACCATACACAGACACAGTTTAAACAATATAGCCAATCAGTAAAGGGGCAGCATGTAATATAAACACCATTGTTAAATCCTTCAACTGGTTTTCTTCCCAACAATTTCAACTCCAAATTATATTCACAAACTACAATTATTTTTCAGCATAGTACATACCTAAAGTGCCACTCATTTCTACAGTATATACTTTATTGTGGCTCAGAGTCCCATAAACATACTAAGTTGTTCAAAATTAACACTTATTTTTATAATCCACCCAATTCTTTCATGCAGTGAATTAATTCAACAGTTGATTTCTAAGCCCATGCAAACAACAATCAACCATGTTAAGCTTTTTAAAAACAAATGTACAAATGTACACTAGGTGGCACAGTGGATAAAACAAGGGCCCTGGAGTCAGGAAGACCTAAATTCAAATTCAGTCTCGGATACTAGCTGTGTGACCCTGAGCATATTTGCCTCAGTTTCTCATTTTAAAATCATCTGGAGAAGGAAAGGGCAAACCACTCCAGTATCTCTGCCAAGAAAATCCCCCAAAAGAGATTATGAGGACTCAATGACAACAAAAATAAATGAATAATAAATTTCAAACAGGAGTAGGAACTAAGAAAGTATGCTATGAACCTGTTTCTAAAAATCACAACTTAGATTTTTTTAATCAAAGTACAAATTTTCAGACTCTATGGAAAATATTTGTAAGCTGTGAATTTTTCCAAAAGTACTCGTGAGCCCTTTACCAAAACTGTAATTTTATACAACCACAGGGAAATATCTGGCAACAAAGGCATAATTTCACTGCTAAAGGGTCAAGGAAAACAAGGTGGCAATATCACCTATGCATAGGTTCCTAAAGTGATGATACTGCCCCCTGGGAAGCGCTGAAATGATAATGGATAGGGACAGTGGTAGTTGTTTGAAATGGCACAAATTTCAAAAAACAAAAAGAAAAAACTATTGAAGAGTTAAAGAAAGTAGATGGGGATGGGGGGAAGCTGAGTAATTTTTTTTTTTTTAAAAAGAAGGTGGAGCAGTAAGCCAAATAAGTTTGGGAATGCCTGAAGAGGAATACCAACTGATTGACTAAGGCTGAACAGAGATGATTTAGCTGCTAGTAACTTACCAACTGGACTAGTAGAAACTCGCTGGGAAGGTGGTCTGAATCCAGGTGCCTTGGAGTTATCAGGATGCACATTTTCTAAATGTCCAAGAACGGAGTTACCCAGGAAAGTTGACTGAACAGTGAAAGATGGATCTGTGGCAGCTCGTGAAGACAGTGGGCAGTCTCCCCAGCCCTGGTTAGCTGGCACCTGGTTACTATCAAAAAGACTACTAAAGTGATTGAAGAGTGTGGCTGGACCAAATGTAGGTGGCAAAGATTTATTTGCTGGGTTAATGTGCATCTGAGAACCGTTCATAATGCTCATGGCTGAGGATAGCTGCACTGCAGCTGGTGGACCTTGAGGTGGTGTTAGAGGAACGGGATTTGTAACAAAAATAGACTGCGGATCCTGGTGTACAGTTGCATTGGGTACCACTGAATAAAATGAACCTCGAGGCTGCATTCGGTGAGAAACTCGAGGTGCTGGTACAGCTAACTGAGGTAAATTACTGGTGTCCTGACCATCAGCAGCAACTGATCGAGGAGACGCTAAGTTTAATGGAGCAGGCTCTGAGTTAGATGCAAAAGGCAATGACATAGGACTTAAATCAGATATGTTTGCTGGCAGTACCTCCTCCTGCGTGTTATTGAGAGGAGCAGGGCTATTAGAAGAGCGGGTTTCTAGGGCTCCTGGGTTGTTGCTGGCAGAGACACTACAATTATTTGCAACTGAAGATGGGGTACACAGGTTTCCCACAGGTTGGTCTTGCGAGGGCACCTTCTCTTTGGGAGTTGATATAGCAGAGAAAGAGTCTGTTTTATGTGCAGAAAGTTGTGTTTGTGGAGCACTAGAGGGCAGAAATGCTGTGGGAACTTGTCCACTGTTGACAGATGCAGAGGAAACAGAAGGCAGAGAACTACAGGTGCTTGTCACAGTAGAGATCACTGTTGCCATGGTACTTGTCTTAGGAACACAGGCAAATAACTGCTTTCTGACTGATGAAGGAGTCCGACTATTAGGAACACACAGAGGTTGGTTTGTAGCAACTACAGAAGACACAGTGATAGGACAACTGGCAGCAGATAGTCCAGTAGACTCTGACTGTAAAATATTTCCATTTTGGTTAGGTAGGCGACCTGCGTTGTTATGCTTTGGAGAACTATTGGTGCTTCCAGGATTAACTGGTCTCACTGGGAATGGTCCCCAAGTGTTAGGAGAGGGTGAAAAGGTTCCTCCAAACTGGGCCATAGGTAAGCGAGGATGCCGAATCTGTTGCATAGTTTGGGCAGCCAACAAAGCAAAATGAGGATGGGAATAAGCTAAAGGAAGAGAAACTGGGAAAGAAGAACGTACATTTGCTGGTACGTTCTTATTCAGTTTATTGGGGGGCTGGAACGTAGATAGTGTTGTTGCCTGTGAAGTTACAAGAGCTGGAGCACCTAATGGAAATGCATTTTTGTTTGAAGCAGTTGTAGTACCTACTCCAGATGAAAAGTTTGCATGAATTGATTTGGTGCTGGCAGGGGTTCTGATGTGATTTTTAGGAATTAAGTCTTCTAGTTCCTTAGCAGGATCTTGAATAAGAGCATTAATAAGCTGAACTGCATACCTTGTTGACTCTGTGCCACCTCTGAAAATTTAAAGACAAAATAAACAGAAAGAAGCTACTCATTAAAGGAAGTTCACTATTAGCTGTAACTCTCCTAGTCAAACAAAAAAGCCCCTCAACTTTATATAAAGCGCCCACTAGTACTTTTTCATAATTACCTTATTGTGATCATTCTTTCACCATTCTTATCTTTCTGTTTATCCACATCAATATGTGCACCAGTGACATCTTGTATTGCAGTGATGTTGCATCCACCTCTTCCCATTATCCTGGACACAACTGAAGCAGGGACAGACAATTTCTTGGACCTAGGCCATAGAGATTACAAATCGATTAGAATTTTTAATATATCCTGTTTTCCTTTTAAACACACTAAAGATCTATTTATAATAGCTCATTTTAATAATTTGTATCTAGTCACACAGGGCTCATTTACCAAATAATGAGGATGAATTCCTAAATGACAAACCTAAAAAAGGATTTAGATTACAATGAAAGGTTTTGTTATCTGATTGACTCCAATACACCTAAAAGAATCCTAGCCACAGAACGACTCCTTAAGAGTTGGAAAAGATCATAAGGCCCTCTAGTCCCAATAAACATCTGAATAAGAATCCTCCAACACTTCTACCAAAAAGACTCCTCCCAAAAAAGCAGTCATAGGAGGCTATGCTTGAAGATCCCCAGTGATAGCAGAACATCCTATCTCCAGAGGCAACTAATACTCCACTTCTGGAGAATTTTAGTTTTATCTTTTTTGTTGGTTTAACTGGGCAGTGATGGTCCAGAATTTTCTTGGCTGTGGGGACCGCTAGGAAATTCCTTTCAGATTCAGATCAGTACCTTTTCTGCAAACCTGTAAGGTCTTTAAAAGTTGCATAGGGCACCAACACCAGCTATCCATCAGCAGCTTTGTTAGGAAATGTTTCTTCAAAGGAAACCTAAATGTGACTCTCCTAGTTCCGCCCCAGAGGCCAAGTAGAACAAGTGACAACTGATCAAATACTTGGAGATATTTCCTTTAAGTCTTCTCTTCTCCAGACTAAACATCTAACATCTTCAATTTCTTCAGGTAAGATCTTGAATGGTCAGTTCACCATTCTCTGGGTGGTCTATAGCTTATCAATGTCCCTCATAAAATGTGGCATCATGAACTGAATACTATACTCTTAAAATATTCTCTGATTAAGGCAGGGTGAGGCAGGATCTTAACTTCCCTCATTCTGGACACTATGCCTTCTCAATGCATTCGCTTGTCTGTTGCATTAGCTTATCTGCCATGTCATGCTATTAATTCATATTGAGCTAGTTGTCCCATAAAACTGCCAGATCTTTTTTGAGATAAACTCTTCCCTAAGAAGTAGATTTTTTGAACCTGGGTGTTAGAATTGTTAACATTAAAATTTCATTTTATTAGATTTGGACTGATGGAAAAGACCAGGGTTTCTTAAACTTTTTTCACTTAAGACCCCTTCAGCATTTTTTAAATTGTGAGCCACTGACCTCATATGTTTCTATTGCTGTATTGCTGCTGTTCTTTTATGTTTTTCTCTGATTTATATTGTCATAGTTACTGTGAATATATATTTTTTCTGGTTCTACTTATTTCATTTTGCATCAGTTCATGTAAGTCTTTCATATTTTTTTTAGTACCTATCAGTCATTATTTGTTATAGCACAATAATATACTATTACATTTTTTGCACCACAACTGTCTAGTCATTCCTCTAGTCTAAGAACCTCTACTTTGTTTCCAGTTCTTTGGATCTGTCTCCTATGAAATTCTAAGTATCCCTCTTGCTATTCTGCCAATATTGTATTCATTTGGTAAAGCTTTGTAGGCATATGTAGATAATTTTTTCCCACTTTATTCCTTTTTGGTTTAAGACTTTCAGGTTAAGTTAGCAAAACTCTAGCAAAATATAATATGATCAGCCCTTGCCAGGTATACTTCATCCCATGCCAGTACTCTGTCATTGGTATTGTTTAAAGTCAAGATTCAAAAATCCAATCTCATCTTCAGATATCAGTTTCTTAACCTAATCTAAAACTGGCATTGTATGTTGGGTGATTAACAAATGTTTGTTGACTAGATTTAGCTAGCTGTTTTCATAGCAAATCTCTCTTCTGAAGCCTGTGACATAACTGATAGAAGAGATAGAACTACCATCTGCATTCATAGGATTTTCTTAGAAATTATTTCTTATGGCAATATCATTTGTACCTGTGTGAATCACCAGAGGAACAGAATAGTAATACAGTTTGAAAAGCCTTGAGAACTTTTCTGTCACATCTTGGATGCATGCTTTATGAAAACAGCAGACCTCTTTTGTTATCAAATTGTCAAAGAGGTATCTCAGGACTTTCTCCACAGGGAGTCATAAAACATCATTACTCAAATCACTTTTACTGGATGACCTTTAATTAACACCACCTGTGGATCCACATCATTATTCCTTAGAGGACAAGGAGCTACTTACACCTCAGAGGATGAAGCTCCTTCATCTTCTAAAAGATCTTCCTGTTGGTTAGCTTCATAGGAAGCACTGAGGTGGTCAATGGATAGAGGACTGAACTTGTAGTTAGAAGACTTGAACTGAATTTTTGCCTAAGATACCTATCAACTTCATGACATAAGCAAGTTACTTAACCTCCTTCACACTTACAAATCTGATACTATGAAGTAAATATTCAATGGTTGTCCACTTTCTCTTTTTCCCGACTTTTACATTTTTCCATGCTCTAATTTCATGACATTAAGTCAGGATTCCCTCTCTGTCTCTTCAGATCCTTTTTCTTCATGGTTTTTATGCTGACATACTTTAGTTTTTTTTTTTTTTAATAGCAATACTTAATTATCCCTGGAAACTTAAAAAGTAGAGAAGCACCTCTTCCTAACTTTTTAAAAAATGGATTTTTATTGACAAATCTTGGTTTTCTATCACCCAAATTTCCCACCTCATCCATTTCTCTCCTCCCTCCCAGTCATCCCTTATGACAAAGAATTTTTTTTTAAAAAGAAAAAGACAAAAAAAATCAGCAAAATTGATCAACGCATCAAAAAGTTTGACGTCATATGCAATGCTGCACACCCATGGATTCTGACCTCTACAAAGGAGCAGGGGGGAAGGTGTCTTCTCATATCTCTTCTTTGGGGGTCAAGCTTGTTCTTGAGGCATCTAGGTGGCATAGTGGATATAGTGCTGGACTTGGAGTCAGGCATCAAACACTTACTAGCTGTGTGACCCTGGCAAGTCACTTAACCTCTCCCAGCCTCAGTCTCATCTGTAAAATGGGGATAATAATAGAACCTACCTCACAGGGTGATTTTGAGGAGCAAAGGAGATAACATATGTAAAGCACTTTGTAAGCCGTAATGGGCTATATAAATGCTAGCTATTACTATTCCTTATAATTCTGTAACATGCAGTTTTGATTGTTCTGTGGTTGTTTTTTTCATTTACATTGTTCCTGTCACTGTTGTTCTCTTGGCTCTGCTACTTCACTTTGCATCAATTCATGGTAGTCGTCTCATTCTTCATCATGTTCGCTGTTTCATACAGCAAAATAATAAATAGTGCATTTACACTGATGTACCACAATTTAATTCTAAGTGTTGACATAAATAATTTGACATAAAGTCTTTATTTTTGTCAACGAACTCCTGAGATAAAGGGTATGGACATTTCAATCACTTTCTTTGCCTAATTCCAAACTGCTTTCCATGTTGGTTATATGAATTCATAGTTCCAGCAACAGTAAATTAATGGTGACTGTTTCTCCACACACCTCCAAACAAGGATTATTCCTGTCCTCTCATCACCTTTACCAATTTGCTGGCAAAAGAAAACTCAAGGTTATTCTGATTTTCATTTCTTATTATTAGTAACCTTTCCTATTCTGAAATCCACGCAATTAAAATTTCTACCTTGTCAAAATTATGGTAACCTTAAATACACTGACTCCCAGGTTGTTTTACCTCCCGTCACAAGGAGTTCAGCAACTTACTCACCACGTTCCTTTCTTTCCCAAATTCTGCCCTTACACTAGGAAATTTTAATACCTATCAACTTCAGTTCCTTTGAGAAATGGTCATGTAAGAGATCTTGCCATTACCTACAAGTGTTCCACTTACCTAATTAAAAACTCTAGAATCCCCTAAAACCTTCCATCAATCTGCTTCTCCCTGTTTTCTTTCTTATACCTACATCCTTCAGTGTTTTTTCAGATGGTTTATGCCTCCTCTAATTTCACTCTTGTTCCTTACCAACCTCAATTTGAATAGCAGTTTCAAATGGACACTGTTCTCTGTGGCTTGACTTCCTTACTCCACATTTCTGCCCTGCCTTATTGCTGCTTTTTACTTGCTAAAGTTCAGCCCTAAATCACTCCCATAACTCACTTCGTCCACTCTTCTCACTTGATGATGAATAAAGGTGGAGGAAGTCCCATAATCGTGCTGATTTGGTACATTGCAAATTCATGGTATCCAGCCTACAGTGTGGGCCCTTTATTCCTCCCTATTTAATTACCTTATCTCACTTTTCAAAGAAGGCATTTAAAACCTTTTCTTGCTTGTTCAAGTCCTTCATACTTCTTCCACCCCTTTCTCTCTCATCAGAGTTCTTTGACTCTTACTATAACAACACTGAAAAAGCTGAAGTTATTTGATGTGGCCATTATCTTCTATTCTCTACCTCCAAAACCCTTGGCATCATCCTTACCCCTGGTCTCTAACAAAAGAACTCCTTTACATGTACTGTTGGACATTATCACTTTTCACTTTCTCCAGTAGAATGCATCTTCCATCATCTCACCCCCTTTTGAAACTTTAACTTTTTGTTATTTTCTTTAAACAAGCCCAAATCTTCCTCATTCTTAAGTTTTTTCCCCCACTAGGCTATAAATCTCTTCTCTCAGACAAACTCCTGAAAAAAGCTGTCTACTCTTGCCACCTCCATGTTCTCTCTTTTCACTTCTTAATTCTTTGCATTTTGGCTTCTAACCTTATCATTCACCTGAAACAGCTCTCTTCAAAGTTACTAATCATCTCTTAAAATTTCCAAATCTGGTAGTCTCTTCTCTACCCAATTCCTGCATGACACTGCTTAACTATCCTTCTCCTACAAGACACTCTTTCCCCTCTAGGTTTTTATGGCACTAGTCTCTCCTGATTCGCCTCCTTCCTACCTGTCTGACTGCTACTTCTCAGTCTGTCCTATCAGATGACCAACACCTATATCATGCTCCTGGACTGTGGGTGTTTCTCAAGGTTATGTTCTGGAGCCTCTCTTCTCTTTTCTGTACTTTCTGTCTTAGTAATCTCATTAGCCCCCATGGGGTTAAACTATCATTTTTATGAAGATGACTCCCAGATTTACCTAGTCAGCCTTATTTCTACCGAACTTTAGTCCTGGATACCAAATATTTACTGGAAATTTCAAACTGGATGTCCCAGAGACATCTTATGTTCAACATGTCTTAAAAGTGAACTCATTATATCTTCCCCTAAATTCTTCCCTCTTTGAAACTTCCCTATTTTTTTTGAAAGTAACACCATTCTACCTACATCTCAGGTTTGTCATCAGCATTATCCTGACCTCCTCATTTTCCTTCACCCTCTATATAAATGTTAAGTTTCACTGTTTCGAGCTTCATAAAATCTACTGTATTCCCTCCTTCCTCTCTACTCCCATAGTTACCTAAGGTTCAGTCCCTCATTGCCTCTTGCCTGGGTTATCCCAACAACCTAATTGGATCTCCCTGACTCACCTCTTATCCTGCTAGTCCATTCCAGTGCTGGCAAAGTGTTGTTCCTTAAGTTCAGATCTGACCACATGATTCTACTATGCAAGCAACTATAGTGGTTTTCTGTTGCCTCCAGAATAAAATACAACCCCCTCTTTTAGTTTTGAAAGTCTTACACAATCTGGCTCAACCACTCTTTCAGCCTCATTGCATATCACTCTCCCTCCTGCACTCTGCAATCCAGAAGTCTTTCTGCTTTTCACTTAAGACTCTTCATATTCCCTTCTCAGTGTTTTTTGCACTGGCTGTCCTCCATACCAGGAAGGGATCCTCCATATTTCTCTCTCTCTTCCCATTCTTCTACCTCACAGTCTCCCCACCCCTCACTTAAATCTCCTGAAATTTTTCCTAAATCCCTCTCTTTTTGTGTTTCTGTCAATATTTAAATACTGTGTTTTTAGTGGCCTTCTCACCATGAAACCTCCCCTCAGTTCAGGGGCTTCTCACCCTAGAAGAGACACTCGGGGATGTTGTGTCTTCACCCTGGAACATCTCCCTCTTCCCCCTAAACAATCCTATTGCTGATCTCTTTTCTATAGTTGTGAATTCTTCCTGGAATTTCCATTTTGGGGAGGGGCTTGGGGCCAGACCTTCATTTCTCCCCTCCGTTTGGTCTTTCTGGAATTCACTATCTTGTTTCAACTCAGGTACCTTTAGTCCCCTCCAACATTCCCTTATCCAGGATTTTCAGGGTTGTTTTGTGTGTTGTCTTCTGTCATTATTATAGAAGCTCTTTGAAGGCAGGGACTTTCTTTTTGCTTGTATTTGTATCTCCAGAACTTAGCACAGTGCCTGGTACAAAATAAGCACTTAATAAATGCTTCTTGAAAGACTGCCAAATGCCCTTTCTTCAAAACTATGTGTGTGCATTTATTAATTCTTGAGCAGGCCTGCTTTAGAGCTATGTGGTATATATTTTTATATGTACTTGTCTCCATTGTCGGATGTAAGCTCATCATGAGTAGTTTGTTTGGTTCTTTGAACTTTATCCCATAGAGCTAGCATAGTGTGAGGCACAATGTAAGTATTAGTTAATATTTGTCAACAAATGATGGAAGAATATTAGCTACTTCCTAAAGGTGGTAATCATAAGGAGCAGAGACATGTTTTTTTTTACATGGGCACAGTAAAGATTCATTTTGCCTTACTATTCTATTTTTTACAAGGGTCCCTCCCTCCTTCCTTTCTCTACATTAGTTCCAGGGGAAGAAAGTGGGGTGTTAGCACTGGTGATGCAAAAACAAACAAAAAAACCACTGTTGTAATATATTTTTTTAAAATGTATAGATGAGAACATAAAGAATTTCAGAAGGAAGAAGACAAGTAAAACATATTTAAGAAAATTCATGGTTTCACTTAGAATCTTCTTTTTGTGTTCTGATTATGCGTACAAAAACACAATTATCTTTTGTGGAGTTCAAGTTCTGAATAAAAATGTTTTAAAAATGTGTTGATTAGTGTTAGTAATTTATTACAGTATTCTATCATATAATTGTTAATAGTCTGCAATTCTTTTGAGAACTACGAGTTCTTAGTTTTTGAGTACTTTAGCTTTTGGTCTAATTTCTTTCTTTGAGTTGTCTGTCTGTATCTTGTTTAAACTCTTATCAGAAATATTTGATAAAAAGATTTCTTCCCAGGAGACCTAGGAATACTTTATCCTAAATATGTTAATTTGTTTGTGCACTAGTTTTTCTATTTCATGTGACTGAAATTCTCTCTTTTGAAAGAACCTCTATCATTGTCTGGTCAAGACATTCCTTACATGTAACTGTGAAAGTTGTATGATTTGATTCTCTTTTAATGGTATCATCCTTAATACTCAAATCATCTATATACTTTGAATTTATAGTGGAATACAATATAAAATGTTGGTCTATGATTAATTTCTGCCAGATTGCTTTCCAGTTTTCCCAAACAAGTTCATATCATATAAGGAATTCTTTTCTAGGTAAGTTGTACTTCTAGCTTTACTGATAACATTTGATCATTGAGTTCAATTATTTCTATTCTTCTTTTTCTAGTCTGTTCCACGGACAGATTTTTCTATTTTTCTTTTTAAGAGTCAAATGGTTGTGTTGATTACTACCTTTAAGATAGTTTGGAGGTCAGAAGTGCTGTTCTTCCTTCAGTCCTAATTTTTTTAATTACATGCAGTTCGCACTTTCTGTAAATTCCCATTAGACAAATGTGACTTTTATATGAATTCTGAAAGAAATCTGTATTCCAAAAAACACTTGTTAACTTCACCGTACACTACTGTTTTCTCTCCCCCAACTCCTGTCCTTTAGTTCAGTACTCCCTGA
This sequence comes from Bettongia penicillata ogilbyi, assembly GCA_023548195.1. Classification (NCBI taxonomy): domain Eukaryota; kingdom Metazoa; phylum Chordata; class Mammalia; order Diprotodontia; family Potoroidae; genus Bettongia; species Bettongia penicillata. The sequence continues at coordinate 4,820,017 of JAJHZJ010000197.1, forward strand.
CTTCCTACACCTTCACCAAAAAAACCAACAGATCAAAACCCCCTAAAAAACAATTCTCCAAATGAAAGCAAAAGAATGGACATGTGGAGAGAATACTACTGCTGTCATGGAGTGGCGTACATGGGGACAGAGGTATTGAATTGAGCCCTCCAGTTATGACAGAGGAGACCTTTGCCCCACTCTGCCCATCCAACCATCTGTCTGTCTTTCATCCATCTTCAGGTACTGGAGGTACTGCTGATATAGCCCCTGTTCGTCACCTGTCATCTCCTGAGTCTGTGATCAGAGCCCAAACATCTGCCACCTGCATGTTATTCCTCTTGGTTTCAACCTGACCTCTGTGCGGCTGGCCTTGCCCCCATCTGTGTTTCCTCCTGCTTTTGTTTCTCTGGTCCTGACCCCAAAGTTTTGGTTTTTTTTGTCTTTGCATTTTCAATACCTAGGTAGCACATGACAAAGCTGAGCCTTTCTTTGAACCCACTGAAAAAGCATTCATTTTCTTGCATCTCCTCTATGACTTTGCTGTAAGCTTTCATCCCACCTTCTTTCAGATACCTTTAACCCTGTCACCACTGGTTCCTTCCCAACAGCCTAGAATCATGCTTGAGTCTCTCTAATTCTAAGAAATAATCATCACCTAACCTTTTTAGATGACCTGGCTGTCACCTTCCATCTCTCTTCATAATCAGTTGTTACTCCCTCCACATTTCCAGCCTTATCTCATATTATTCCCATTTATATGGGAAATATAGCAAACATGGTTCAGATTATTTCTGTCTGAAATGCTCTCCCTCCATTTATTTAATTGATTAATTCCTTTCAAGACCAAATCAAATGTTACCTCTCCAAGAAAACTACTGTGATCCCTCTGTTTAGGAACAACTTTCCTTTAAGACTTCAAAAAGTTTAAAAAAACCACCCCAATTCTCTAATGCATACATAATGTAATATTGTACGTTACAGTCACCTTTATTTAATGTCTTATCCCTCTTCCTCCACTATGCTGTAAGGTCCTTGAAAACAGCTAAATTTTGTATCTTCCTTAGCTGCAAAATATTTTTTGGTGAGCAATAAACACAATTCATGAGGAACTGTGCTCTACTCCCCCCAAACCTATCTTCTATTACATTTACTGTTTATAAAACAAAAGCACATGCAATATTTCAATTTGCCGTGTTTAGGATGTATCATGATTAAGTATAACATTTCAGTTTAAAAATAAAAACTTCATATGTAGATCTTAAGAGTCTTCAACACTTATGAATGTTAAATTATAAAAATAAACTTTACCTTCGTACAACTTCTTTCCATCCTTCTTCTCTCTTCTGGCCTCTCTTAGGGCTAGTAAGATTTAGCTTTATGTTTGGAGAACTCACTGGTAATGACACTGACTTATAGTTTGTTGACAATGAATTAGGATTAACTTCACTTTCAAGTCTGTAAAGATAAAATAGCTCCTTCTAGTAATAGCAAAATAAAATCCTTTGAAGACTAAGCAAAATAAAATCCTTTGAAGATTAAACCAAGATATATATATATATATATATATATATATATCACGATTAGACAGTCAATAAATGTCATAAAATCACTGAGCTGGAATTGATCTTAGAGAACAGTTATTAATACAGAAAAAGGTGCAAATACTCCAATTTAAATTTTAATGTTAAATTTAACAGCTGGAAATGAGACCCAATGTGTTTTTACACAAAGCAGTACACTGTAGATGTCAAAATACGTTTACTTGTTGGTTTTACTGGCAAAGAAAGCTACAGTAAATTAAAGAGTACTTATAGTTTGACTTTAGAAAATTTTCACAAATTGTTCTTGGTTCAAGTCATCAGGAATAATTCTCAAGGAACTGTCTGCTCCCTAAATCACAGAGCGGAATATCCTTTGCGGGGCAGAAACAAGTTTTTTAATTGTGTTTTGAACTGAGACTACAAACTGGTAAATTTGATTATTGGTATTCAACACTACAAAACCTGTATAACTTCAAAACACTATGAAAAGCATCCACATGCAAAGGAAAAACAAGCTAAAGAAAAAAGAAATTAGGATAAAAAAACTCACCTTGTTTGAATTTTGGAAGTAGTAGTGCTGGTCTTTTCTTCATGGGAATGAATTAACAGTGATGTGTATCTTCTATCACCAGATGAATTTACATCCATTGTGAAGTTTAACTCTTGGCTTTTACCACCACTGCTACTCTCACTGTTACAATCTGTGCTATCCAAGTTATCGGAATCACTATTTCCACCTGCACCACCACCTCTTGGTTCTCCATTTATTTTATTTTTATCTGCCTTTTGTTGTGCAAGAGATATATGTTGATCTGGCAAAATTAAATGCACAGTTGGAGGTGTCTCTTTTGTTTTGTTTTTCTTATTTTTTCGATTGGTACTGGGGGTTGTTACCACATTAGCCCTCTTTTTCCCAAACACATTGGTAAATGTAGTAGATGTGGCAGAGATCCCAATTGTAGTGGTAGTGGTTGCACTAGGAGGCTCTATGGGAACTTCTTGCTCTGCTAATAAAAATGAATAAATATTACACTCAGAACACAAGTTTCAAAACAACTACACAGTCAATCATTAATAAATCTGAAAATCAAGACATTGTTAATAGTCTGATTTTCATAAATTCCCTCTATATAAGGAAATCTCTATTACTGTCAGACTAATGTACTAGCACACTCCAAACCTAATTTGATATGAAAAACAGATCATTATAATTTCCTAGTATTCTTAGGTAAGAACTGTTTGAATATAGAATTATAAACACATCTAGAAAGGTAGCATTTTAGAACTACTATCCAAACAGAGCACAGTACAGTCATTTTGTTAATACAAAAGTGCCAAAGAGCTGTGCCCTAAAGGCCTGCAAAAACTCAACCCTTGGGTTCTGTTCTGACCCAGGGGTAGGATCTTTGAATGAAGTGAAATTGCACACTGTGTCTTGGGTTCTGAAAACCTCTTAATGAATGCCTCTGAATATGTTCTTCTACTTTTCTATATGGGTACTACCTCTAACTTCTGACATGGGTTATTGAGAACATGAGAAGGAGAAGTGGCTAATTATTTTAAAAAACATATTGGTTTGAAAACAAAGCTTTCCATTTTTAATATTTTAAAAAACATAACCTTCATTTTTTTAACATAGTCTCCTCCCCTACAGAGTGAGCTATCCCTTGTAATAAAGAAAAGGAATGAGAAAGAAAAAAGATAAAGAAAATTCAGCAAAATGAAGCAATACCTCAAATTGATTCTGATAGCATGGGTATTGTTCTATACTGCTAAGTTCTCTTAGCTTTTCTTTTCCAATGAAGGAAGAGAGACATATTTTTATATCTCGTCTAGGAGGAATGGTTTGGTAATAATAATTATAAAGCATGTCATGTAACTTTTCACCAACGGTCTTATTGTACTACTTTTGTCTATTTTCCCACTCTTGTTTCTTTCCCTGATTTTCTAGTTTTCACGTTAACTCAAAATATTATAAGATGTTTAAAATATCCATTGTAGAACAGAACCAGGAGAACAATTTATGAAATTACTGAAACACTGTAAACACAAACAACTTTGAAAACTTAAGAGCTCTGAACAGAGCAATGAAAACCACAATTTTAGAGGACTAATGAAGTTTGCAGCCCATCACGTAACAAAGAGGTGATAGACATACGGTGCAGAATGAGATCCACATTTTCTGGACATCATGAATATAGAAATTTATTTTATTTGCCTATGTGTATTTGTTATAAAAGTTTTGTTTTTCTTTATTTTCACTGGGTGGGAGATGAGAGGAAAAAAATAACTTTTTTAATTAAAAAATTTAAATTTAAAAATGTTCATTATAAAAGGTATCTGTAAAATTAAGAATTAGCTATACACCATAGTGAGTTTTTAGGAAAAAAGGAATATAAAAACTATAAAGATAGACAAAAGATATTTTAATTACTTTAAAAAACATTTTAATTACTTTAAAAAAGATGTACTATCATTTACCTTCATCATCATTCTCCTCTTCATCATCATCCTCTGGTAACTCTAAATTTTCCTTGGGTTTGTTTTCTTCATCTTCTTCCTGCTTTCTTTTTTGTTCCTCTTTCTTCTTTTTTCTTTTTTCCTTTCTTTTCTCTCTCTTAGCTGCAAGAGCCTGTTTTCTACTCTCCTCTCTTGACTGTAAAGAAAGCAATCGTGTAACATTACCAATGATTTGGTAAATATTATTTTAAAAGTATAAAAAAAATATTCATTATACTATTGCATATGTATATGGGATTTTTAAAAAGATATCATTTTTACAACTATTATGAATGGACATCTAGCATTTGTTAATTTCTTTAAGATGGGGAACCCAAGAACACTAAAAAAATGCATTGTCAAAAATGTTAACAGGAAAAGATAATACTGAAAAAGTGTGCCAATATTTTAAAAACAATTCCACAATCCTGACAATATTTCAGTTTATGGATTACACTGATATTGTAAAAATACTATTTCTACATTGTAAAAATACAATTTTCACTGAAAGTAATACAAGAGCAACTTTGAAACATTACGCTGCTGTGCTCCATCTCAGGAAAACAACTTGAGAAAAGATGGGTCATCATGAACTTTTTTTTTCTGGAATCATTAGAAGGATTACAGTAGAATTTCCCCTGAATTCCACTTCTACTTCAGACATTAAAGTAAGAAATTAAAATGTAAAAAAAAATGAAGCTTATCAAAAAGAGAAAGAATAAAAACATAAAGGCTAAATGACCATTTCTTCTGAGAAAGTCTTCAAGAAAATAGAGCCCTCATCCATGCTTATTTTTTTAAGTATCTTTCCCCTAAAGATAAAATGTTTTTCTCCCCTTTTATAGACAGCTAAGTGGTATAGTGAATAGAATGGTGGACTTGGTGGGAGGGGGGATGGCAGTATCAGAAAGACCAATGGTCAATCTTGTCTCATTTATTAGTTATTTCACACTTACTCTCAGCCAGGCTCATTTAACTTGTCTTTAAAATGGAAAAAATAATGGTTTTTAACTCAAGATCAAATTATATATGTAAGGTGCTTTGCAAACCATAAAGCATTATATAAATGTTAACTATTGCTTTTTCTTTAACAGTCACTTATCAATCAACAAGTATTTATTAAGCATCTATTATTTGCTAGGAACTGGAGCTAGAGATAAAAACTGTACTGTCCCTGCTCACAAATAGCATATATTTAATTTAAAGCCATAATAATAATTATTATAATGACAACATTTATATGATGCTGAAGATTTACAAAGTGCATTACACATATTATCTGATACATACTCATCATATATAATGGAGATACATTAAAAGCATGCTCATTAAAAAGTTGTTAAACAAAGATATTCACTCTTGCCACATCCATCAGTTTTAGGGAACAGCAGTTAAAGTTATGAAAAAGAAAGTGAAGAAATAAGTATCTGTAATGAAGAAACTGAATTTTTTTATTTGCAGATGACATGATTATATACCTAAAAAAATCTAAGAAAGCCAAAAAAATATGGAGGTACAAATCACCTTAGTAAAGTGACAGGACACAAGATAAACCCACAATATAATCTGTATTCCTATATACTACTAGTAAGAATGAAAAAAAAAACTGATGGAAAGAGAAATAACCTTTACAGTAACAAAATGAATAAAATATTTGAACACTATCAAAACATATAATACACTTATACCTATATAAAAACAACCTCAAAATTATTTTGACTGAAATCAAGGATGAAGCCAACAAAAAGGATACAGTCCACTCAACAAGCAAATATAACTTGGGACCCAAGAATGGCATTTTAACTAACAAACATTTAACAAAATATAAGTCACCATTAATACTAATTTAAAGTAGTCATAAACACTTATATAGAAAAATGATGGGTAAGAATATAAAAAAGTAAAAAGAAAACTAGAGGAGATAAGCACTACCACATCTCAAAATGTACTATATAAAGCAATAACTTTAACAAGTGTCATGTACTAGAAAAAGAGTATCAAAATAAATTAACAGAGCATTGAGCTCAGAGATAGAACTCACTGTATATATACACAGAAGTTGAATGTTTGATAAACATTTTCCTAGGGAAGAGAACCAATATTCAATAAAAACTCCTGAGAAAGCTGGAGAGCAAAACAATGAGTACACAAGACTGTATACCATATACAACAAACTAAATGGATCAAGGATGGAGATACTGCTCTACAAATTATAACAAGTTCAACAATTATAGTCCATCACTCATTAAGATTCTGATTGATTAATAATACTAAATATGAGCATTTCAATTGTCTTTGAAATTCTTATTTACCTGTAAGGAGTATGAGCTGGATTAGAATGTGGATATATTGAAAGGCATTTCAATGCTTTGTAAATAATAAAAATAAAAATGGTAATATATAGAATTGATGTGTCATAAACCTGAGTTATAAGGCAAGTCAGTTGATCCTTTTAATATGAATCTAATACCCTTCAATAAAGAAATTACTTTAGCCCATATAAAAGCAAATTGTTTTCAAACTATAAAATTTTCACTAAATCACTACCCAGACTAAATATTAAAACTATTGATGTAGGAGTACCATTTGAAAATGTGTTGCTTGCTCCTTTATTATATCTTAAATTACTTACTAAGTACTACATGTCAAATCATTTCCCAAAACAATATGGGTGCTAATACAGCAATAAATTCCTTTAAAGCATTTTATTAGAAGAATATAGCATTACTTATATAAGGGAGTGTTGTCCCAAAACGCATGCCTGTCTCCTTGTTTACCTTTTCTAGATCGAGCTCCTTCAGCAGGATGCTTGCATTCTTATTTGCTTCAGCAGCTTGCTGGTCTTTTGCTTTCACAATTGTCTCAACACACTGGTGACATTTTTTCAACAGTTCCTAGGGTTGAAAAAGAAAATGAAATAATTGTGGAATAGCTCAACTAAAACTTACAGCACATTTATGCATGGTGTCCAGAGAGAAAAGCTTAGGCTACTGAAAATTCAACCACGTGGGCAGTAGTCTTTCTTCGAAATAAGGAGCAAATAAGTGTTTTATTAACTTGAAATGGGTGACTTTAATATCTTACTTTTCAAAGCCATTGTACAAAACACAGTTTAGCACTATGAAATGCAATGACTTTCAAATATATAAGTTTCCCAACAGCCCAGGCAACGTAGCAGAGAACAAGAACACTTTTGAGGCAGAACAAAGACACAATGGACCTTCTGATTTCATGACCCATCACAATCTGTTTGGAATGTTACATTAAAGTCAAAAGCTTTGAAGGACACCTCTAGGGTACAATATTAGGTATGTTAAGGGAACAGAACTATTTCCTGATAAGTTTAAGTAGTCTCAGAAAAGGTATCATCATTTAAAAACCCTCCATATCTCACCGGGTTAAACTAATTGGTGTAGGGAACTCATGATGAAGAAACTTCCTCTCTCAAAGCAGGATGACAACTACTCTATAATGTACAGTTTTGAAGAATCTTTAGAAAGACACACCATAGAGCAGAGGCTTCAAACTAAAATAGACATGGAGGCCAATAAACTGGCCATAAGGATCTCTGCAAGGTACATACTGACTTACCTTTAAAATGTAATGTTATTTATATTTTATTGCATTTTTATTTATTATGTCAAATATTTCCCAATTACAGTTTAGTTCAGACTACATTATGTGCTTCATGGTTGACATCTCTAGTCTTACAGTACTGACAGGTTATGCAACTAGCCAATAGTCAGACAGTAAAATATATTTCAGACTTAGGACTTCTACAGGGGAACAATGGTTCAAAATCATATTACACTTACCTTATCAGTGATAGTTGCTATGTATCTCATGCATTCAATATCAGAAGGAAATTGATTGACTTCTTTCACCAAATACTGAACAACTTTTACATGGCCCTATGGAGAAAACACGTGAAAATTTCTTCAACTTTTGCCTAAGTGCATAAAAATTTATGAGTGAATCAAAATGAGTGGTAATTAGCTACAGAGAATAACTATCCATTGCAAGATGAGATTAGGAAACTAAAAGTATCCTATTTATAGAGAGAAGACAAAAATAAAGATATTTCATGGACTATTGTAATTTTTCTGGTTTAAATCATTAAGTTATAACCAAATGAAAATAGAAACAGATTTTTTTTAAAGAATCAATGCTATCTAGGATAAATAAAATAAGTTAAATAAAAATGTGCCTTTTAGAACAAACCTACTGAATCTGAATTGCTATCTTTTTATTTCTTTTTAGCAGAAGGAACTATAGACTTGCTGTGGGAAGTAATTAAAAATTTTTTAAGACGCTTTTCTGTTTCAAATAAAATTTCAAATAAAAATAAATTTACTATATGAGGGAATATTTGAAAACAAATTTATTAAGAATACTGAAGGATACAATGCAATCATCTATAATCAACATGGCTGACAAACATGATTTCTTTAGAGCTATTTCAAAAGTATCAATATTTCCTTTCATTCCTATGGTAAAAGTTGCTTTACACAGGATAAATAAAAAGTCTATCCTGCTACTAAATCAATTTACAAAACAGCTTGTAGAGAAAACATGTTGCAAAGGTAACTGGGCTTCATTAAAAGAGATAGAGGAAGTACTCATATGTAAAAGCTACTTTTTTCTCCTCCTATCCCACTTCCATCCACTTAATAAAGCTCATCTACCAACAAATAATATTGTTTCTTACATAATTTCTCCCATATGGCAACACTGTAACACAGCCAGTTATAGCTGGTTTGTAGTTATTTTCTAAATGATATAAAAAGCAGTAACTTATGCTGAGAATATTTGTAATTCAGAAACAATTTGTTTTTTAGGTACCTGGCATTCACAGTCTCACTGAATATGTAACTGGACTGAAGAGATCATCTAACCCAATACTGTCTTTTTACAGATGTAGAGAAACTGAGTCCCAGAGAGATCAAGTTACTTGTATAGTCATATAGCTAGTAAGCAGCAGAACAAGAATTCAAATCCAAGTATTATGGCTCAGCATCTTCTACCTCACCACAGTGGCTCGAATTCAAACTTACTTGGCCTATGCCACTTTTAAAAACAGGTCTTTGAAATCTGAATCATTTCCAAAATGTATGAATTTTTTTTTTTAATGACACATCTTAACTTGAATAATTTACTGTAAATTTGCGGGGCTTTTCCTTGTATTCAAATTTTGGTGATGCAATATTGCATCATGTAACTGCATAGTACAGTACTATAAATAAGTCATTACATGTACATATTCCTGCTGATACATGCTAGACTTCCCAACAATATGTGACACGCTCCCCTGCCAATACTTGCTTGTTAAGACCTATTAGGAGACTTGACCAGTGATCAGTTTTAATTTTCATTCTGTGTGTATGTATGGAAAATAGTATAATCACCATGACTTTAACTCTGTTACACAGCAGATGAAACATGTACAAATGTTTTATAAAATTCTCTTGTCTTCTTTCTTTATGCTTCCACTGCTCCCTAATTTTTATTCAATACTCCCAGTTGCACCTGAGACTACTAGCATCCCTCTGGATAGTTTCAGAACCCCATCAGGGATAGTATTGCCCACTTGGACCAATCAGTTTGCTATAAAATCTAGTTTTTCATATCAAATCACCTTTCGAAATGCTGACATGAGAGGTGTAATCTTCCGGTTATCTGCAGCATCCACATCAGCACCTGCTTGCACAAGCAACTGCACCACATCAAAGTGACCACCATTCGCTGCCAGCCAGAGTGGTGTGTTTCCTTTCTTATTACGAACGTCAATATGGGCTCCCCTATAAAAATCACAGTACATTTTAATATAGCTATTTGTTCGGTTTAAAAAAAGATTAAATTTTTCTAGTGTTCTCTAAAACCTATCAAATACTATGAAAAGATCTGGAAAAAGCCTTCATTTTTTAAAAAAACTTCGGAAAAATATAAGCACTATAATTAGCATTAAAAGGTTTAGCAAAAGAGAAACAGATTATTCACACATTGGTGAAACGTGACTTCACCTATTAATAAGCAGCTCGCAGAATTTGTAGTGGCCTTTGTCTGCTGCTATTGTTAAAGCTGTATCTCGTGAAGAAGGCACTGGAGGAGCATTGACATCTGCTCCTTTATCTAGGAGAACTCTTCCAACTTCCGCATATCCTCCTGAAGCTGCTTCCATCAAAGGTGTAAGGCCAGTCTGAGTAAAGAAAAAAGTTAGGTTAATAAAGTCAGTTTGGCTTATTTTTTTTTTCAAAAGTTAAGAAATCAAGTGATAAAATTTTAGTTCTAATGATTAAAATAAGCATGATTCATTTTGGATATAACACCAATATATAAGAGAATATTTTAGTTCACTCAAACTTGTGATCAAATTTGTGATCAAATCTGACGACAAAGCAAAGTCAATGCTTCAAGCATACATATATGTAGCCATAACAATGCTCTTGGAAAGGCATTTCCCTGCCAAATATCACTTCTAAAAGATCCTGAATTTTCCCTAGGCCACATGATCAAGGATACTAGAGAATAATCATCTCCTTTTGGTGACTTGCAAAGCCTAAGTAAAAAGTGTGAGATTTCTGTCTTCTCAGTTATGAGGGCACAAATTATATCTTAACTGAGCAATGCTAATTATTAGCACAGCGCACTACAGAGTGGGTACAACTCAACAAGTATTTTTTAAACATCTATTAGAAGTAAGGGTACTAAATTTCTTGAACTGAACATCAAACTAACTTAGTTCAAGTTCTAGGAAATCTAACAATGGAAATATAGCTCAGGAAAAAAACCCAAGATTTTCACTTAATGGTATCAATTAATAAACCTTATGCTTTCCTAACATGAAATGACCCACAAATAAGCTGATTATTTGTATCTCTACTCCATTTTAAAAAAATATTTTTTATTTTTTATTTTCAGTTCCAAATTCTCTTTTCATCTACTCCCTATCCCTTCCATTGAGAAGGAAAGAAATATGATCCCCATTTTACATATGAAGTCATTCAAAACATATTTCCACATTAGTTGTTTCATTTTCTTGTGCTTAGAGAATGAAACACTTTAAAGTTAGGAGTAAAGAAATCCCTATTACTAAGAGATTCAGCTTCTATTTCCTGAGAGTCAAATCAAAATTTAAAGACATGTGAAGAATCTCATTGTAAGGTCACTTTTAAGCTGTGTTTGATTTCAGTCTAAACATCAAACTCAAGTACTGTTAAGAACAGAATAATGCTTGAGATTTTAACTACTAATTATAGGTGTATACTTCCCTAAAGAAATGCTAAAAATGAAGTGATTATCCATCTACCTTCAGGATGTCAATGGAAAAAAAAATTCCACACATTTATCATCAGCTTTCTAAATTCAAGGATTATGATGATAACATTTGGCATAGATGCCATGGGCAGCTAAGTGGTGCAGTGGATAGAGTGCCAGGCCTGGAGTCAGAAGACTCTTCTTCATGAATTTAAATCTGTCCTCAGACTAGTTGTGTGACACTGGGTGAGTCACTTAACCCTGTTGGTCTCAGTTTTTCATCTGTAAAAAGTGAGCTGGAGAAGGACATATGAAACTACTCCAATGGGAAATTACTCCAATACTTTTGTCAAGAGAACACCAAAATTATTTTCATACTACTAACATGATTTACTTATTCAAGTTTTTTTCCCCTTTTCCAACTACATAGCTCTATAAAGTCAGATTTTCTTCTTATACTTCAACCAAAACAACATATTGAATGCAGAAAGAGACATAAGAATTCCTATCTTCAATTACAGCCAGATATCATCAAGATTTGCAAAATTATGTAAAACTGCATTCTTCTCAAGAATTTTTGTTTAGAAAAGTTATTTTCCATTAAAATGTCACTTATGTTAGCACATAATGGGTTTATTACTGCTTTTAAAATAAATACTTTAAAAATGATCAGTTTTAATTTCTAATGAGAGATACTGGTTGATATAACCCACATAAACAAAAGGTCTTTGGCATCCCCAATAATTTTTTTAGAATTTGAAGTTGTCCAGAGACTAAAAAGTTTGAGAACCAGTGGACTAGAGGTACAAAATCAGACAGGAAATCTTGAATATAAATCATACTTTTGCTTGGCTACACATTTGTAACAAAGTAAGGCTTATACTTGCTAGGGGGGAATGATAGGTTAGGAGATAGTGACGTATGAAAAAAGAGCAATATAGTTTTTAAATTCATAGAATAAAAAACTTCAATAGGAGAAAAAGGAGCAACTATTTTAATACTTTAAAAAATTACATACATTAACATCACTATATGAAATAGAAGTCTACAGTTTCTTACACAATTCTCTCTTGTTCCTCAATGTATACTGAAACATTTGTGTGCTTGTTGATAAGCACATAATATAAAATAAAAATGTTTTTTAAAGCTTCCAGGTGAAAATAAATTAGAGGGTTAATAGAAAATCACATGCAGTAGAACGATAACCACATATAATAGATGCTGTAAAGTATGCTGAATCTATAAGGAAGTAACAAGCCTCCATAAACCTTATATCTATTCCTAATAAAACATCACAAATAGTGACACTTGGACATGGGCTGATTTATGGTACATTTTCCATATCCAATATGTTAGTATCAGTTTTAAGTTCAGGAGAAGGAGAACCAGCATTTAAAAAAGGGTTAAGGAGCATATCTAGGCCTAATATAAGGAAAAATTTCTAAAACAAAAAAACTTTCCAAAAGTTGAATAGGTATGGTTTGGAAAGAAGTAGGCTTCCCTTGCTGGAAGTCTTCAAAAATAAGCTGATTAGGGGGGCAGAGTCAAGATGGCGGAGTAGAAAGACTCACGTATGCGAGCTCCGAACCCACAGCCCATAGATTTAATGTAAGAAGAGCTCCCCACAAGTTCCGGATCACTGCAGGATGTGCAGAAACACAGTGGAAGAGATTTCCGTTCCAGAGAGCCCTGGAGAGCCGTCCCCAGGGTCCGTCACACCCCGGAAAGCGGAGTCCACCCCAGCGCTGCCCTGGCCACGCGGCTGAGAGGAGCAGATCGGAGCAGGCTTCAGGGACGGAACCTCCGGCAGCCTGGAAGGTCCCTCCGCCCACAGACTCTACAGGTCAGTGAAAGACACGTCTGGGCTGGCCGAGAGGGGAGCGGGGTGTCTCCGCGGCTCGGGCCCCCTCGGGAGGAAGCGGCGGAGGCAGAGGCAGGGGCAGGAAGTGGCAGAGGCAGAGGCAGCAGCGGCGGCCCCCGGGACTCCCCAAGCAGGCAGGATCTTCATAACTAAAAGTCTCTGCATAAACCACCAGAAGGAGCTGAACCTGGGAGATGGCCCTGCCCCACCCGCTCCATTACTGAAGGTCTCTGCATAAAGCCCCTGAGGGAACTGAGCCTGGGAGGCGGCCCTGCCCCCACCCCAGCACCAGAACTTAAGCTCACATTGAATAGCAGCCTTGCCTGACTCGGGAAGCCCATTTGAATCTCAGACCCCAAGCACTAGCTGGGCGGATCTAGGTGGGGGTGGACAGGAATCTCAGAAGTCAAGTAACTGGCTGGGAAAATGCCCAGAAAAGGGAAGAAAAATAAGACTATAGAGAGCTTTTTTGAGCACATGCAAATGATCCCGCCTTTCGGATCTGAAGACGAGGAGATATTCTTGCCATCAGGGAAAGACGTGGAGGGCGGGGCCTCTGTATCCCAGACATCCCAGGGGACTGTCGGGTGGGCTCAGGCCTTGGAAGAGATCAAAAAGGATTTTGAAAAGCAAGTTAGACAGGTGGAGGAAAAACTGGGAAGAGAAATGAGAGAGATGCAAGAAAAGCATGAAAAACGGGTCAATACCTTGCTAAAGGAGACCCAAAAAAATGCTGAAGAAAATAACACCTTGAAAAATAGGCTCACTCAATTGGCAAAGGAGGTTCAAAAAGTCAATGAGGAGAAGAATGCTTTCAGAAGGAGAATTAGCCAAATGGAAAAAGAGGTTCAAAAGCTCACTGAAGATAATAGTTCTCTCAAAATCAGAATGGAACAGATGGAGTCTAATGACTTTACGAGAAACCAAGAAATCACCAAACAAAACCAAAAGAATGAAAAAATGGAAGAGAATGTGAAATATCTCATGGGAAAAACAACTGACCTGGAAAATAGGTCCAGGAGAGACAATTTAAAAATTATGGGACTACCTGAAAGTCATGATCAAAAAAAGAGCCTAGATATCATCTTCCATGAAATTATCGAGGAAAACTGCCCTGACATTCTAGAACCAGAGGGCAAAATAAGTATTGAAAGAATCCATCGATCACCACCTGAAAGAGATTCAAAAAGAGAAACTCCTAGGAACGTTGTGGCCAAATTCCAGAACTCCCAGGTCAAGGAGAAAATCTTGCAAGCAGCTAGAAAGAAACAATTCCAGTATTGTGGAAATACAATCAGGATAACTCAAGATCTAGCAGCTTCTACATTAAGGGATCAAAGGGCATGGAATAGGATATTCCCGAAGGCAAAGGAACTAGGACTCAAACCAAGAATTACCTACCCAGCAAAACTGAGTATAATACTTCAGGGGAAAAAATGGTCTTTCAATGAAACAGAGGACTTTCAAACATTCTTGATGAAAAGACCAGAGCTGAAAAGAAAATTGACTTTCAAACACAAGAATGAGAAGAAGCACGAAAAAGTAAACTGCAAAGAGAAGTCTTAAGGGACTTAACATAAGTGAATTGTTTACATTCCTACATGGAAACACAATATTTGTAACTCTTAAAACTTTTCAGTATCTGTGGGACCATACACACACACATGTACACGCATGCACACACATACACACATGCACACACATACAGAGACAGAGAGCAAAGAGTGAATTGAATAGGATGGGACCATATCTTAAAAGAAATTAAGGTAAATGGTGAGAGAGAAATGTAGTGGGAGGAAAGAGGGTGAAATGGAATGGGGTAATTATTTGTCATTTAAGAGGCAAGTAGGAGACTTTTTAGTGGAGGGAAAAAGAGGAGAGCTGAGGAAAAAAAAACCAAGAAGTTTACCCTCATCACATTTGACTAAAGGAAGGAATAAAATGCACACTCATTTTGGTATGAAAACCTATCTTACAGTATAGGAAAGTGGGGGAGGAGATAAGCAAGGGGGGGGGGGGGATGCTGAAAGGGAGGGCAATGGGAGGAGGGAGCAATTTGAAGTCAACACTCAGGGAAGGACAGGATCAAAAGACAGAAGAGATACAATGAGGGGCAGGATAGGATGGAGGGTAATTCAGTTAGTCTTACACAACACGACTATCATGGAAGTCATTAGCAAAACTACACAGATAGAGCCTATATTGAGTTGCCTGCCTTCCCAAAGGGAATGGGTGGGGAGGGAGGGATGGGGAGAATTTGGAACTCAAAGTTTTAGGAACAACTGTTTAGTATTGTTGTTGCTACTAGGAAAGAAGACATACAGTTAATGAGGAATAGAAAGTCATCTGGCCCTACAGGACAAAAGAGAAGATGGGGACAAGAGAAGGGAGGGATGACAGAAGAGAGGGCAGATTGGAGATAGGGAAAATTAGATTGCTTGGGGTATTGGAGTGGGGGGAGGGGATAAAAGGGGAGAAAATTTGGAACCCCAAATTTTGCGAAAATGAATGTAAAAAGTTAAAATAAATAAATAAATATTTAAAAAAAAAAGAATAAGCTGATTAACCACTATTTGTTATGTTGTAGAAGGTCACGTATAGGCTAGGATTAGATAGCCTTTAAGCGCCCTTTCAATTCAGAAATTCTATTTAATATAAAGCAATAGAGGGAGGGGAATTCCCAAACTACTGTTCATTCAAGCACATCTTTGCCCAAATTCTTACTGTCAATAGAGGAAACAAAAAGTGATTATAACCAGTATGCAGCACAATTAAAAAGAATTTTCATTACGCCTGACATTAAACTTATTATGCTCTTAAGAGAGGCAATATGAAATGTATGAAGGCATAATCATTTACCTTTGCTCTATGCTCAACATTTGCTTTTCGGTCCAAAAGCAAACTGACTACCTCTGCTCGTCCCTGGAAACAGGCCAGAGTAAGTGCTGTATTTCGATTGGTCTCTATCTGAGCATTAATATCAGAACCCATATCAAGCAACAGCTTTACTGCAGGAACATGCCCATTCATGGCAGCCAACATGAGAGGAGAGATGCCTAGTTTACTCCCAGTCCTGAGGAGGAAAAAAAAAAAAATTTCAGCAAGCAGAAAATAGCCTGCACAAAAGACACAAGAGAAAAATGTTTTGTTGAAAAAACAAAACAAAACAAAACACTTTTATTTTCTGACTCCAAAAGTTACTGACAAAATTTCAAATGGTGATTCTCTCAGGCAATGGTTAACCTATACCCCCTTCCCTTAAGAAAAAGATTACTGATATTATGGATCATTGAAAGCAGCAAAATAAGAAACAAGCTGTATGTTATTGTTTAAGTTAAGCATTTTTGTTAGACGAATTTTGGATGACTTAATCTAAAACTGTGGGTTCAAACATTTAGGCGAGATGGCTTAGACTTTAGATGACAGTTAATATTTAGGACTATTGTGAATGAACAATTCTTACCGGGAGTTAATTTCTGCCCCAGCATTAAGCAGAATCTTAATGATATTGACATATCCCCCAGATGCAGCCAGACTCAATGGTGTATAATCTGACACATTCCTATGTTCTTTATTTGCCCCTCGAGCCAGCAGCAAGTCAACTACCTATAAAGTAAGATATGAGAAGAAATCAAGTTTACAGTAAAGGTTCATCAATCAGGAAAAAAAGGACACTGGAGCCTAGAACTTTCATATCAAAATTTGTGTCATTATGGCTAAAGGGAAGTATAATAAAAAGTTCTTAAATCTCTAGAAATCAGAAAAAGCACCTAAATTGTTTCTAATAGATTTAAAGGCTTGAAAAACCAAAATATTATGTCAGCAAAATGTCACTGTTAATTTTTCAACTGGTTAAATATTGAAAGATTATTTCATACTTAATATTATGATTTTAACTGGAAGAATACGAGAAGCTTGGGATTTCATACATAGAGAAAAGCTGAGGTACATTGTGGATTCTACTATATAGCATTTCCTACAAGCATGAAAATTTCATATTTATCACATTCTTTAACAAAGCAAATAAAGCAGAAATATGTGTAAGAGTTTTCAATGCATGCTGCTAAAATGATAGAAATGTATTATATGTAAAATATATAAACATGGTTACCTCTTGACGTCCACCAGAACATGCAAGTGAAAGTGGGGTGTCCTTAGTGCGTTCAGACTGTGCTTCAATGTCTCCACCTTTATCTAAAAGAATTTCCACTACACCAACATGCCCAGCAGTTGCTGCTAGTATCAGTGGGGTAAAACCTAAGCCAAAAAGAGTAAGCATTTCCTGTCATCTATTTTATTATACTCAATTAAGTGAAAATAAAGGTTATTACTCTAGGAGAGGCACTAAACAATAAACTAAATTGACTTGGTTAGTGACAAACATCCATCATATATCGAAAAAAAAAAAGCAATTCTAAGTCAGTAAAAGAACAATTATAAGACAGACTTATGCCCTCAGAACTGATGCCTTCCTAAATACTATTTCTGGATTCGATTTGGAGTAGGAAAATTACATCTTGTTTCACTCGTTGAAAATTAGGTACACAGTGATTTTAAAAAGCTGCTTCCTGGGACCAGAGAGGAGCTTAGAGGTTCATGAGTAAAATATATTTTTGCTTAATTTCAAAAACAAGATAAAACTTATTCGTCAATTATTGTTCAGATGAAAATTTTGCTACTTTCTTTGTTAACTATGAGCTGACATATACTAATGACTAAGATTTTATTTCTTACCTTTCTTGTCTCTGTGCTCAATCTTTGCATCTCGTGCAATTAACACAGACACAAGTTCTTCATGACCACCTGCACAGGCAAGTGTTAATGCAGTGTCATGATTACTCTCCGTCTACGAAATTTAGAGATAAAAAGATTAAATATTTCTTAAGTGAAATACTTTTCAAAATGGAGATATGGGGGCATTTGTGTGAGCAAAATTTTGTATAATTACGATTCTAACTCCCAAACCAAAATCTCAGTATACAAAGGTAAATCTAAACAAAACAATCTACTTACATGGGCATCAATGTCAACTGAAGGATACATAGGGAGCATTGGCTGGGAAGTCACATTGCTTGGAGTCTGTGAACAGGGTTCAGGTGTAGGGGATTCTGTAGTGTGAGAAGAACTGTTGGACCCAGTGGGCACTCTGCTACTCACAGCTGAAAAACAAAATTCATAATATTGAATTCCTTTCCTAAAAAGGAGGGGGGATTAATAGTAAGTCATACTATGTAGTATACCACAAATTTACTTTCAAAATCAACATTTCACCATAGTCAGCTTATGATACATAAGTGCAATGATAAGCACCTAATGTCCTTGACTGTGATAAGGGTTGAAAAGTAATATTTTTCTTAATTACAGTTATGAGAAGGTAAATTCTCTTTATGGCCCCATTCTTTTTAAAAAAGTGTCATTTAGAAGAAAAACCAAAAGTTGGATAGTTTTTACATAATTATCAAGGTATCATGATTTTTATTATTTAAAACACTTAAAAATAATTTTAAAAGAACTTCACATCTTAAAATCAAACTAATACAAATGAACACAGGGTATTCATTCTGAATGAATCTAAATTTTAAATATAAATCTCTGAATAATTACAATATGTAAATATAATTATACTATGTAAAAACTGAATTGATCCAATATCTAATCCATTTCCTCTTAATACTTAATGGCTTCCCTCTGTCACTTGCTAAACTGAACCAGAGTGTAAAATATATGGAAATATGTCACCATTTAAAAGGTTTCATGTTAGCTATTCTTTGGAGGCTTTCTAAGTGTCATTACTTCACTATATGGAAGGTAGGCACATGTTTGTGCTCCAGAATGAAAGTGCCTTTTCAAACACAAACTCCTGATGCCATAATTTGTATAATGAGGATAACATCCACTCCATCTACCTGACAACTATTGCCAAATTTGATAATGATCTCCCAATAAAATGCCCTGGAACACTATAAAACATTGTATGAATCCAGAGTATTTCTTTATTAAAAGTTAAATAAAGTTTAATTATGGAATTCTGCTTATTCAAGCTGTACTTCTCCAGATTATGAAGAAATGTTTTAAAACTTACATTAAGACTTTTTGATCAATACTATAGCTAAACATGAGCTGTTCCAGAGCTTTTATTTCTTCTTCTTTTTTTTTTTTATAACTAACACATATAAGCATTCAATAGCTCTGATTATATAAGTGACTAGTATTTTAATAGCGTTAGCTACCATTTACCATGCTAGTTAAGAAATATTTCTTATTTAGCAATAGGAAATATCTAAAACATCTTTGCTGAAAGTCTCAAATGTCTACAAAAAACTTAAAAAGCATTAAAATACATATGAAAGAAATATTTCAAAAAGTTATCAGAAAGGTAAAAACTTCAAATAATAAGATTCCTAAGTTTTTTTTTCTCCTTCTCAGCTAAATGTTATCAGTAACTAATAACACATCTCCAATTCAAGAGCAACAAAGGATTTACCAACATTTAAAAGTATTAGAGGGAGAAATGGGGCAAGACTGATATCATTGACTCAATCCTTCATGAAATTAAAGAAATCCACCTTAGTAAGACATATAGGGACAAACAAGTTTCCCCTTAAAGTAGAACCATAGCAAAATATTATCCTTCAAATCTACTAATATATCCCTAAAGCAAATACAAATCCGTCTATACTTGACAATTATCAAAGAGTCAAAGAGCACACTTATGATACGTTCCCTGAAATGAAAACCATTAAACTTGGCTTTGCATTATAGTCAAGTTCTGAAAAGGTGGTTTGCATAATAAATTATGGCAAATGTTTGCTTGAATGGGGCCTCTCGTCTAAAACCATACTATTTCTGTACAACAAAACTTAAAACCTATTCCTGATTCATTTTTCTTAAGCTGTATTTCTGTATATCAAATTTACACAAATCAAAGTAAAGAGCATTGGTCATTTGTTTTTAGCTTCCAATATTATGCCATACACACTGGTCAATTAATACTAATAGAAATAAACTGATGTGATATACACATAGAAAAAAACACTTTACATAGGAAACCTTTAAAAAAAAAAGCTATCCAAAGCTGCCTTTAAATTACAAAATCTAGACTACTTTATGATATAGCCTATATCCTCTAAGTTTATTTCAAAATATATCTATTGCTTGTAGCTAACCTTACTTTTATAATAATGTCATGCTACTATTTCAAAACATCGTTGTACAGTCACCCTAATCCATTTCTTCTTAATACTTAATGGTCTCCTTCTGTCACTTGCTAAACTGAACCAGAGTATAAAATATATGGAAATATATTTAGCTTACATTTTTTCTCTTTAGCTTACATTTTTTTCAAATAAATTAATTTATTATTTACATTTATCCTTTCCATTAAAAAATTTATTCACTTTGACTCTATAATATTACTTATCTATGTCAAACACTAACCCAGGTTGGTGTAAATAATGGGAGGGTATGGCAGTCAATTTATTTGCATATGTACAAGAATTAAGATGTTTAGTAAACCTACTTTTTCAGCCTTGAATATTAATTTTGCAAACCACTATCTCAATGACAAATTGCATTCAATTAAAATTTAAAACATCTCTTAATTTCTAAAAACACTCCTAAATGCTAACATCAACTTGATGACGTGACATATCCTTTTAGAAAATCTTCCGTAATGCATACAACTGAGTGACTAGTGATGTGGAATATTTAAAATGTGAACTAAGCACTAAAATCCTTTAAAAAAAATCACAAAGCTAAAAAGAACCTCTGCGATCATCTAGCCTAACTGCCTTACTTTTTAGGAGAGGAAACTGAGGTCTAGAGAGATTAAGTGATTTATTTAAGGTCACACAAGTAGTTAAAAACCACAGAACCAGGATTCTAACCTAGGTCTTCTGACTCTGAATCCAGTACTTTTCTACTACATCTAACCTAGGAAAATTCATCCTCACTCTCCCCTTTCTCTCTTCCCCTACTCCTCTCCCCCTCCACATCTCCCCTACTTCTCTTTCTCCCAGCCTCTTTTCTCTCCCTCTTTCCCCACACCCTCTCTCCAAAGTGGACAGAAAATTTTAATCACTTGAGATCCAGCCTACTTAAGATCAGAGAAGTTCATTGCCAGCATTGCCAGGTGATTATCTATAGTGATTGATTTTTCAAATACAGTTTTATATATATATAAATATATTTATAAATTTATATATATAATATATAAAAAATATATATGAGAGAGAGAGAGAATAGTAATTCAGGGATATAGTAACTATATAGTATATAGTAACTCAGGAAAACTATGAAGACATAAAGAGATGTTATGATCGTTGAGAATGAGGGGAGTACTCATGTCAAGGAAATCATAGTTCTTTAAAGTAATGCCAACTGTGGAATTAGAGGTATTATTTTAGTATTATGCAAATCACCAGAGTTTTATTATCACTACAATTAATTCGCAGTCCAAGATTTGGTTTTGTCCAAATAAGAGCTCAAAACTAACAATGAGATTTATTCATATTCATCACAAAAATTTACAATAGATTGAGAGGGTTGAAATCATACAACAATTAAAGGCTGAGGATCACCATAAACCCCAAGAATTGGAAAACTTTCACTGTTTTTTGATTCTCTTTAAAAAATATATTCCTCACTTGCAGCATGATACACATAATTCAAGGTATCATAAGAAAACACTATGGACAATCCTAAACATAACTAACTGGTTGCCAATAACTCATGTTCAAAAGTAAAATTTTCTAATTTAAAGACTCATATTTCAGTAATGACACTCAAGATTAAAAAGGGCTGATCTCACAAAGGAAACAGAAAGGAAAACTAGAGTTAGGGAATAGGAAGTGTGAGAAGAACAAAAAGCAATAAATGACAAGAAGGGGAAAATATTGGAATTAAGTTACCAAAATCTGGCATGCTTTTGAATATTATTTGATCTGGGTTTTAATTCGTGAATTGACCCTACTGTGCTACCAAAAGCCATGTTAGCTCTTTCAGAGGATCCTTTCCCTAACTATCTTTAGGAAGGGAAGCAATTAATTGTCCTGTCTCCCCATTTACTAGGAAGACAATGAAAGGCAAAGCAAGCTTATTTAATTTGCTTACAGTTAACACTTTTCCAGATAATAAACAGAGAAATGTAAGTGTAGATGGCCAGCCCTTTCACATAAGTTTAGGGGTACCTTTGTCAAGATAGGCAATGCAGGGGTAAACTCAAATCTTTAACCTATCACACTATGACTGCTCTTCAGTACTCTAATTTTGTAAACAGCAAAGTTAACAATAACTTAAGTCAACAAAATTAAAAAGCAAATGTAACTAATGATGATGTTACATTATGGACTCCAAACACAAAAAATAAATAGTACAGTAAAGTAACAGATGGATAAACATAGTAATTTTCACAAGGAATATGGAAGAGTCCATTATTTCTTTTAAAAACATGGCTCATTCCCTGTGAACTAAGGTATCATACAAACAGGTGAGGAAGTTATTAAAATTGTTGATATACCAGAGATCTCCAATAAAGGAACTTAGCAATGTTTATTTCTTCGTTTTTGCAAAGTGTCAAAAGGGGGAAAAAAAATTAGAATATCTTGTGTTTTAGTGCTTAATAACATTCCCTTCCAAAAACACACAAGGAAATGAGTGATTATACATAAGACATTTTCAAACTGAAAAACATCAAGATGTGTATTTTTGGAGGCTGTGTGTAAAAAAGCTAAGCACACAAGTTAAAGCAAAAAATTTTATATATGTACATATATATAAATATAGATAGACATATTTCTTAACCCACCTGCTATAAGGTCATCAAGAGTGTCGGTAAGCGTCTGTGCTGGAGTTGCAACCATTAATCCATCTGGTTCTTGAACTAACAGTCCCTGCCCATGTCCAGCAATGTGCTGTTGTCCTACATTCTGCTGATTACCTAATGCTTTCTGAAGTTCAAGAGAATTTGTCCCATTATAACCTAAGTCACCAGAAAAGTTACATTGTGAAGATGGTAAAGGCTGGACAGGGACAAAATCAATTTGTTCTGCAGGTGGTGGAGACTGTTGCTCGTTATCATCATCTTCCTCCTTAGCTAAGACTGCATCAACCTGAGGTAACACTGAAAAATTATCCTCTGGGATACTATCATCTCCTTCCCCTTCTGGAAAGACACCTCTGTGAGGACACTGTTGCTGTGCTACTGATGTGTCTGTCTGACCTTTGGTCTCCAAGTATTCTTTGGTAAATTGCTGTTGTGTTTTCATTTGCAATTGCCTTTCCACTTTCTGCAGTTCCTTCAGTATTTTCTTTTTCTTCTGGACTTGTTCTTCTCTGTTCTTTTTAAGTTCTTCTATCTTATCTTTGTTCAGAGGTTCACCTTGAATTAACTCCAATGATTTTAGTTGTGCTTTCTCAATCGCACTAATCCTTTGTCCCAGTTCATTCAGCTTGCCTTCAGTCTCCTCTACTATGCATTCCAAAGGCTGGTAGGGGTGAAAAGATGGCAGTAGATCCTGATCTGCTACCTGCAGGGAACTTGGCTTCTGCTTGGATGCACCTAAGCACACGAAAAATGTTTGAAAAAGTGCCATGCTAAAAAAAATTAGCCACCCCTTCCCAGACCCCCCCACAAACCCGTTATTATTAATGTTGCAGAATGTATGTCAAAAAAGTCATGTTAACATTAAATAGATTAACAACTCTGCTCATTTACAACACTGTAAACTGAATGTGACCAATTTTGAAATGTGAACTTTAATACTTAATGCCTTAAGCAACAATTATTTTGAACTAAAGAAATCTTAAACTGAAATTAATTTAACAGAATGGACTCAACGAGCATCAAATCTAAATCATTATCAGTTCTATTTTAGAAATTTGTCTAATGGGCTTATCAGCAAATCTGCTGAATTCTTTAAAACAGCATTAACTCTTTTCTAACAGGAAGAGATAATAAAACAGATAGTACTCTGTGGGGAAAGTTCTGAAGGCTTTCCAAGCTACCCATTTTTTTCTTCTTAAAGATGAATCACTAATCATAATTTTTCACACTTTATCCTTGCAGATCTTTCTAACATTTAAGTTTTTCTTACTACAGTTTCCCTGATTTTGAATACTACAAATACCACACCATTCAATGGGCAATCAAAAGAAAACAATTTAGAAAGAATGAAGTCTTATTTATTATTTTGGAAAGAAGACAAACCCATTCTGAAAGAGAATGGTGTTCTGGCTTTGAAAGAGCTAAATTACACTCCTATAACCACTTAGTTTTATGAGTGGTGCTTAAAACAAATGAACTTTGATGATTTAGGTACTAGTTGTTTGGTTTTTTAAAATTAGGTCAGTTCCTCATCTTTTCCTCCCCTTCCCTCTTTTTCTATCATGTCTATTTGGCTGCTAAAAAATTAAAAATTCTACCATTTGGATACAAAATAGAAAAAAATATACTTTAGATTTATGATGCAAATAAAAAAGCTACTTTGGAAGTGAATTAAAACAAATTTAAAAAAATTCAAAACAAAACAAATTTTGTTTAGAAAGAATTGGCCACAAATAGTTGTGGTTCATTTGGATCAGGGACAGTGTGCCTAGTGGCTTGAGTAATATGGTTACTTAAAAATGTAAAATTTAAAAGCAATACATACTGAAACCATACTCAACAGTTACTAGGTTCAAAGAAAAAAATATAAGGCCATGAAGGAGGCATTAATACATCTTGAACGAAAACAGAGTGACAATCCTCTGAAGACAAGCAGTGAGAATTCAACTGTCTTCTTACTAAAGAAATTCCAGTACTATACCCAGTTCACTCACTGCATCATATGTATGCTAACACTTCGTTCCTTACAAGCTAATTCTTCTTTTGTGACAGTCACATTCCTACCTTTCCCAAAACATCAATGCAACTATTTTAAGGAGCTTAATTTTAAATTAAAAATAAAATCCAAATATATCATTATCTACATTCAATTTTGGATTATCAGATGCACACAGCAATAAAGTCCATAAAAGCATATACATGATTTAATGTATTTGTTCACAGTACTACTTAGATTATGGAAGTTCAGGGGAGTGACAATTAAACAGAACTGAAAAGGAACAAATTTAGGACATAACCTAAGGGATTTAGATTAGTCAGTGAATTTGGAAATTCTCCAAAGCATGAGGGTTTCTGCAACCATTTACAATCTCTGAATATTTTTGTATAACTGCAATATAATTCTGATTTACGAATCAACAATGGTGGGAAGACTGGTAGTCATAAGAAGGTAATATCCCCATTTTAAGTCCTAGAACTTTGAGGTCAATGACAGATTGGAATGGCACTGTTAATCCTGCTAATGCAAATTTATTTAAGAAGCTTAGAATAAAAGATAATTGAAATTGACCTATGTAAATGAGGAACTGTATATACAAAACAAGAAAAAGCAAGGGATAAATCTAACCCAAGGTAAATGAGATGAACTCAAAGTAGCTCCTTTCAAATCTGGACTGGTGCTACTATTTCTTTAGGAGTGTAAAAACAGTGCAGATTTAATGCATCTTCCAAAAATTTCCCATAAAAAATGGTAGGTCACAAGAAGAAATTGCAGTAGATATTACTAGTAGTATGTAATATATAAATTTATTGATAGTATGACTATCCTTGTCACTTATGAATAACACTCTTTCCAAGAAGACTTTGAAATTGTTGGAAGTCAGAGAGAAGTGCCAGCCCAACCCACTGTAAAAGAGTGGATGCAATAAGTTGTTTTTACCTACTGTTTAAACTGCATTTAATGAAAGCATTTGTATAAGCATGACCAAAACAAATACCACAGCTTTGACGAGAAATTATTTCCAATTCAAATCTTTTGTTTCCAGGATATAAGATACCATTATAGAGATTAATTAGGAAGAGACAATGTGATGTCTCTGAAGACTGAAGCATCAACTATACGTAGCAGTATAGATATTTATTTTCCAGGAAATGAGCCTAAATGAAAGTAACATAAATTTTCTGTTGGGAACTAAATCATAACTTGACAAATTAGGTTTTGGTAGTTATGCAGGTACTACTTATAGGACACCAGCAAACAACGAGGGCCTCATTTCCTGCATATGTTTTGTTAAATGCACTTTGTTAACTGCAAATAAATTCAGTCTTCCTGTATGAGTTTGTAATACCATAAAAGTAACATCATTTGGGAATGTGTTACGGTAGATTCAATGTTGGTAACAGTTCTCCCAATGCTTCTCCTCTTTTATGTTGTCCCTTCCTGGTATAGTTTCTATCCTAGACTTAATACTCATGTTTCTATCTTCCTCCCACTTCCTCTTTCATCTACTTTTTATTTCTAAACTTCAAAGTACCATGATATCATGGTACTTTCTACTTACAGAGACTACAAACCCTCCATGCTTTAATAAGCTATTCTTTCTTGAGCTGCTGTGGCCAGATAAAAATCACTACCATCACATCTTTTGGTGATGACTCTCTACATATTTAGTTAGGCTGACTTATAGTTTGTCATTAAACTCTTACTCTAATGTCCCTATAACTAAAACTGGAGGAAAACTCCTCTGGTTTGAGATATACAAGTCTTAGGTAACAGTTCAGATTAGCCTTCAATTGTAAATGGGTAGTTTAGTTTCCTAAGAACAAATGTCACAAACAAATATAATGATAATCTCATCTCTTTACGGATTTCAAGAGCAGTCATATAAGGTAACTGGTCTTAAACCCGTAATATTTTATATTTATGGTAATGGTCTCACTTGGTCCATTTCTACTAGATTACATAAATGTCAGACTTTTAACTCTGAACTTTATATACCTTACCTATGTAGGTCTGGAACCTCTATATGTATGTGTGTGTGTGTGTACACATATACACATACACACACACACACACACACACATATATATATATATATATATATATATATATATATATATATATATATATATATATATATATATATATATATATATCTCAATTTAAAACCAAACAAAACACACATTTTAAATGAGGAAGCCAAATACCATTCTTATGCTTTGGTAAGTGATTGGTGCTAAAAGAAAAAGTACTTTCAATGGACAAAAGTTAAGTTTGTTCCTTTAACAAGTCTCTTCAGACTTTGCTATTAACAGGTAAAGGGAAAAGAAGTGATTTCATTCATACATAGAATTTAATGCCAAAGAATGGGATTTGGGAGGCAAAAGTGTTTTGGCGTTTTTTAGAGTATTTAGCAATACCCCCTTCATTCAATCTTAACTAAGTCTTTAAGGGAGTTTGGTAATCCTTTTACATACATACAAGTACACTTCTGTAGTGCTAGTTGGGTAGTAAAACTAATCTCCTGTTACTAAAAATAGACAACAACAAAAATTCCTTTCAAATAACAATGTCATTTTAAGAAAGCTGTTCATGTTTAAATAGTAGTGTTGACTGTGGCTTTAATAAAATGCTGAATCATTAGGCACTAAATATTCAGGTAGAAAAGGGATGAAAAATGATTAGAGGAGTAAGGGGAAAAAAGGATGACCTGGGTAAAAAGAATATGAAGTAACTATAAAAGAATAGTGAGAAAGAAAATAAATGATAAATGCATGGTTAATATATAAAACCTTTTGTGTGTTCATTCTTCATTTTCGAAGAAGACCATGACATCAGAGAAGTGATGACATGACTTACACTTGACTTTGTTTTGAGTGAGGGAGGGCTCTGCAAGATCACCAGCCTCACTTTCTCCTCCTAAGCCATCTGGATCCAGTGATTAGATATATTCATCAGGATGACTGGAGATGGCCCAGGATGCAACGGGAGACCTTGGCCTTTTTCAGCTAAGGCCTATTCAGGTACTCACTGAGAGTGAGGTGATGCCCATTCACTGAATGGGCATCTTTAAGAAGTAATCAGGGAATGGCCCCTTTAATGAGTAAAGAAAAAAAATCTAAGTAAATCAAGGTGGGAGGGAAAGAGCAACAGTTACTACTGATAATCACTCTTAAGCAAGGAAGGCAAAGAAAACAGCCATTAAATGGAGTTTGGGTAGGGACTTACCGTTTTCCAATCTATGGGCTTCAGAGTGCATTTCTCTGACTAAAACCTATCAGGTCACTAGATGGTTGCTGTCCTTCGATCTCAAGGAGGACCAACATGACATCACCATGATAAAGTGAAGTTTCAATGTGTACGACTGTGGTTGATCAGACCAATATGAGCTCAGAATTCTCTACCACAGATTGGGCACAGATTGCTAGATTTTTAAAGAAGTATGAAGAGAATTATTTGAAAGTATGATTCCTGAAAGGGAAGAGTGGGGTGGGGGTGGGGGGGATCCTGGAAGATGAGATAAAACACTAGGAATTTATGGACTTGATAAAAATGGGGAAAAAGGTGGACAAAAGAGCTATTTCATCATTTGAAATTAACTTCCTTTGAGACACTTTGGGAAGCAGGTAATGAAAGTGAAGATATTAAAAGTGCAGAAAACTGAGATAAAGTATTTGATTAGGTAAGAAAAGACAATTATAAATCTCTAATTATTAAGAATATACATGGCTAGGTTTTCTGAATGTGTAAGTTATTACCATTATGTATTTTCTATCAAATTATTTTTCCTGGTAATATATTTTCCTATGGTACATTCACATGTATGAATGTAACGGTCATTGCAAATCAACATCAAAAGTTTTGTTTGGCTCAAGTGTTTATTATTATGCCTGAACCTACCCTAGGACATTAGGTCTAAGACAATTAACTTTTTCTGGCTTAGTGATTTAAAGAACATTTTTAGGAAGATTATTTTACTTTTATTCAACTCAGCAGAGTACTTACTTCCTATTCAAAAAAAGTGATTCAATGAACTAGCAAAAATCAGGTTACCTGTATGTACACATCAGTTTTTGAAAAACTTTATTTTTGACAGTAGAGTCAATATTTAAGTGATTTAAGGTTCTCTTGTATGCATTTCAGAGTATAATTAGGACATCTTTAATTTATTTGTGTTTTCACTGTCATGATTCTGTTTCTAATATACAAATGTGTTTTTCTTAATAGCAATGGGTTATCCTAGTTGATTTGTAACTACAGAATCACCCTATTCTGTCACAATCACAGATTTAGAGCTAGAGAGGAACTAAAAGTTATTTAGTCCAAAACCCTTTCTATAAATGAGGAAACTGAGGTTCTGTGATACGAAGTATCTTGTTTGAGGGCACACAGATGGCAAAGCCAGGATTTAAATTTAAATTCTCTGACTAAATATACTGTTCTTTCTCCTCTATAACCAAGTGAAGTAGTTAAAAAATAGAGGAATTTTAATTTAAATACTCTAAAAAAGAGTAAACTAGCAATGAATGGAGTCTCTAATCTGAAATTTATTACTTGGATAAAAAATGTACTTTCTGAAAATTTTTATTACTCCAGTTTTCAAGTGGAAAGGCTCAAACTGAAAGAAGATTGATGAAAAAGGCTATACTCTCAAATACAAATTGAGAAGCTATATTAAACCATTGTTAAGTTCTTTATGCTAATTACAAAAATCTACATGACTTGAAAAGTATCCTCCTTTATTGGTATATGTCTCCCCATATCTATTTTTCTGCTTAGGAAATTAGGGCATCACCAGGATGTTAAGATCTGCTCACAAAACATAAAATGATTTCACATTTTCAACTATATCTGGGCATTACCTGAAATATCCGAAGCAGGATTACAATTTTTTTCTAGTTTGGAACATCCCATAATGTAACCACTTTTCCATATTTCAGAAAAATCTCATGACATTTAAAAAATACTTTACTGATGATCTTTCCCTTTTTTGTTTTACATTAACGCTTTCTTCCAATGATTCTCCCCCAAAAGAACCTTACCATTATAACAAACAAGTACATTCAACACATTTACAGATAAATATTGGAAAGTTTATACATATGAAGCAAAGTACTGCAGAAAACAAGTAAATGTCAGAGCCCCTAAGTACAGAATCTCATCTCTTGTAACTTAATTGGATTTATCCATTTATTTTCCCATAGTCAAAATTCTAAGTTTACATATTCGTGGAAGCTACTTCATTATTTCAATATTGCAAAAGAAAGTAAATCTCAAACTTCTCATTTGCCAAAGTGAATTCATATTCATAACATTAAGAATGTGCAAAAATCAACAGTACATTTTTCTTTCATCATACTACACAGCTGATTAACCAAAAAACTAAAAGTCGAAAAATACTGAACAAATCTTAGTACACTCAACCAAGAATGGTTTAACTCACTTATACCAAATATCCAACTAAGCAGTTATATACAAGACAAAGTCACTTTTCCAGTCATTATTTTTTTTTTCCTTTCTACTACACTCGTCTTTCTACTTTCCCCCTACATTTCTATCTTTTTTTTTCTTTTTTATTTCCTGGGTGTCATTAATGAGGAAACTAAGGAGGAAACTCCTTTTACCAATGCAGAAATGCAAATTATTCTTCAACTTAAGAGTATCATTGAGTTCCATGGAGCACTTAAAGATTAAACCATTTGCCCAGGATCATACAACCGTAATAGAGGTAGGACTAGAATCCAGGTCTTCCAGACTCTTAGACAGGTTCTCCATCCACGAAATCAAGCTGACTCTTAATGCTCAATATCAAGTAAAATTAAAACACTGAGAGAATTTATTAAAGTAGTTCAGCAACATACTATGTGATAAAATTTTATTATTTCTGAAAAAAGTTTCAAATACTAACCTTTCTGTACTCCCAAGACTGTTGGGGAACTATCTTGAGGAGCTCTGTCAGGTTCTTGGGGAGGTACAACCATGGCAAGTGCATGCACTGGTACACGTGGAACCTAAAAAGTCAACTCAGAAAAACCTCATCTCAGTGTGGATAACACAGCACTATACAAATTTATATATTCACAATTCATTTTAAGAGTCTTCATTTTAAGTTCAGTTGATTACAACCATAATTTTTCACATTATAAAGTTTTTATTTCCTTAAGATGTTAACCTCAAAGAAGTTACCTTTTGATATCTATTCATTGTAGAAATGCTTAATGAATCCAGAACTAAAAAAAAGGGTTGTAGGATGGTCCACAGGTATAATCCTTAATTCTCTACAGGTTTCAGACACACACATACACACATGCACGCACATGGCACCCTAGCTTGGTTCAACTTGCAGTTAGAAATCATGTTATATATTCATTGCTTAACTTACCCTTGGTCAATCTGCTATCCAACTAACTTAAAATATTTTCTGATTTTTGATATTTCATTATTTAAAAATCTTTGTATGAAAATACAGTTCAGGTTTCATTAGCTTCTGTAGGTTTCCTTCCATTTTTTTGAATAGTCCTTAACACCTGCTTAGAGCAATTTTAATGGTGCATCTAGTACAATAATCGAGATAATTAACACTTACCACTATATGGGCAAATGTGGACATCACCTGAATAACTGATATTTCTGAAAGATATATTATATTTAAACATAGTGCGTGTGTCTTGGTTGTTAATGAACAAAGCTTTCTTCTTGGCAGTTTGGATTAGGTAGTCAAATTACTGATACAAAATCAGGGAAACTGACTTCAATATGCCAAACTCCCCAAATTAATAAAACATTTGACTGCTATTATCTTTGAAGCATTTCTTAGTATAAATATTTTCCCCAACATTTATAATTTCCCAAAAAAAATTCTGTTTTGAATAAAAAATTATTTAAGTTAATAAAAGAAACTGAGAAACAAATAAAAAGATAAAAATGCTTCAAATTAATAGCAAAAAATATTAATGCTTGAAAGAATGAGAGCACTATTCTTTCCATTTACCATCGACCAAGACACTGGTCAAAGACTTTATAGTGATGTGTATTTCAACACAAGAAAAAACATAGTAGTTATGCTAAAAATAAATTCAATTTTAATAATATTTATATTCTCAATTAAACTTAATTTTATAATTTACCTGAGATTGATCCTGAGAAGGTGGGGTAAGCTGAGACATGTCTGTGGCAGGAACTGAGAGAATGTTGTTTGGATAATCAAGCAAATAAGAAACAACGTTGGTATGACCACCCTTTGCAGCTTCAATCAGCATTGTTGAGCCATCCTAAGAAGAGGATTGAATTACCACCAAAATTAATTTAGTGCGTGTTTTCAAAAGTTACCTCCTACAAACTTAGCATCTCAGAATCAAAGTCCTATTTCTAACAGTCAAACATTAAATTTGGATTAATTTATTTATTCTAAAATAATTTATTAAGCACCCACGTTCCTAGCACTGATTGGACCTAAATCCATTTAAATATAAAATAAAATACCTTGAGTCGATGAGTAGGATCAGCCCCATGGGCCAGGAGTAGTTCAACAACTGCCAGATGGCCTCCTGCACATGCCAGTGACACTACTGTGTGATCATTATTAGCGGTAGCTCTATTCACATTAGCACCTATACAAATAAACAAAATATGACTTGTCAAGCAAACCCACATTGTTTTAAAATGAAACATAAATCAGAACTGCTCAGAAAAAGTAACAGTCTCAAAATTGAAAATATACAAGATCAAGGATTTGTTAAATTGAATCAGTAGAGATTCTGTGTATCTAGGTGGCATTTCTGTCTAGCGCTCTTAAAATGATCAGTAAAAAATTTTAGGTTACTACTAGAACATAAAGACTTAAGGCTCAGAAGCAAGTTACAGAAAGCAAGAAATAGGAATTACAGGAGCAAGAAAAGAAAAAAATTAAAGAGCAATATAATCCTATTTGATAGTATAACTACTCTGGTGACTTTTTTTAAACAGTTTAAAAAACTCAAAATATTTAAAATTACTTTTAGAGACACTTAAACTGAGTTACGGAATATTTTGTATAATTAAACAGAAAATAAAGAAGAACTAAAAGTAAAATTGTGTTGAGGTCATTTAGAAGCCTCTGTCCTAGAATTCACCAGTTGTGTTCCACAGATAATTTTGCCTAATTCAAAATTCTTTGGGGTAGGACAATGTAGCTTTTGTACAGTTTCTTTTAACTACATGCAAATGGAGGAAATTTAGACTTACCTACTTAAAAAAAGATTAAATATAGAATAAATTTATGGGTTTTAAAATTACACTGATTATGGACAATAAAGTATCCTGACACTTGAACAGGATTCAGAACCACCTTGCAGAATTTTAGAAATAATCACCAATGTTTTACCTTTGCTAATAAGAAATTGTACAGTACACAAATGACCAGCTCTGGCAGCTTTCATTAAAGGAGTTCTCCCACCTTCAGATTCATGCTCCTGTGATAATAAAAAGAATCACATATCAGTGTCAACTAATCAAAAGCCCATTAAATATATAACACTATCTCAAAATTCGTGAATATCAAATATAGCCAGACATTTAAGCAAAACATATTTTTAAAAGTCATCTGGCATTACCCACCTAATTCTCCCCTACTCCCAAACCCAAGTCATCTTAGAAAACAAGCAGGAGTAAATGAAGTATGGAGCAGATGACAGTATAACATTTTAACAGAAATCTCACTTTTGCACATCAAGAGATATTTATTTAGGGATAATACTCATTTTCCAACTATTCCAAAAATGCCACCCAACTAACTCTAAGCTACCACAGAGTAGATATTTCTTAAACTATATAACTATTTCTTATAAAAAAGGAACTTCAGCCTTATGAGACAATTAGAAGGACCTGAATTTTTCAAAAAAATCACACTGTCTTTACCAGTCAAACCCAAGAAACAAACAATTATGAAGAAATGGAGAAAAAAGAGAATATTAAGTCCCAACAAGCAAAGATTTTTTTAAAAGAAATATTTGAGTGGCCAAGAGAGAAAAAACAGTGTAGCAACAGAAATGATCAAATTTAGTGTTCCTCTTCTGAACCTTGAACGAACTTTCTGACTCTGAAATTCAAACTTTGAGATACTAAAATAATTCAATAAAGATAAATAGCAGTGTTTGTTAGATGGTAACCACATTTCAGAAATGATAAATTCTGCTATTTCAAAAAAACAAAACAAAACAAAACACAAAAGTGATCAAACATCTATACTTCACCTCTTATTCTGTAGTATT
This sequence comes from Bettongia penicillata ogilbyi, assembly GCA_023548195.1. Taxonomy (NCBI): domain Eukaryota; kingdom Metazoa; phylum Chordata; class Mammalia; order Diprotodontia; family Potoroidae; genus Bettongia; species Bettongia penicillata. The sequence continues at coordinate 4,854,224 of JAJHZJ010000197.1, forward strand.
TTATATATGAATTTAAAATCTCTTAGCTTTTTATTTCATTTGACTGTATATCTAAATTAAGAGAAATCTCTGACAAATAAAGCATCTCCATCTGATCTGGTAGCTAGCAAGTGAAAAGTAAAACTAAATACAAGATGTGAACCCTAAAACATTTTATGGGTATAATGCTACTCTTTAAAGAAGACTTAACTGGGTATTATTTACCTCTTCACTGAAAAAAGTTTTGACCTCATCTAATTGCTGTGGCACATTATGCAATTTACAGTCAATTTAAATCATCCACAAAAAATGAGAACAAAATTTATGGCCAATGCTGAAATCACTTATATTTGGCTTTGGAGCATGCTTTTGTTCTTATATTTTAATAAGTATATCTAATGTCCTAAAATTAATTTAAAATAAAAAATAAAGTCACATTTTGGAGACATAACTCGAGAAAAAAAAGTCTGGAAAGTTGTAAAATTTTCCCATCTTGATCCTTGACACACTGCAACCTACTTTACAATATTTAAGATAGTATTTTTTCTCTAACTGCAAAAAAGCATCATTGCTAATCCTACCTTGAGTTTAATGACTTTGTTTTCACTTTCTATTGGATAAATGTGTGAGCATGAGAAGTCAATAAACAAGAAATCAAACAAAGTAGTCAAATATGAAAGAAGACCTCCAGAATTTACTATGGGTGAGAGTGAATTATTATTTATTCCCATAGGTGGGACCCAAATCTAGGAGGTAGATAGTAAATATGTCATATATAAAATGATATAGAAAGACTTGGGGTAGCTGGATGGCTCAGTGTATAGAGCACTGGGCCTGGAGTCAGGAAGACCTGAATTCAAATCCAGCCTCAGATACTTTCACTAGCTGTGTGACTGTGGGCAAGTCACTTAACTTCTGTTTGCCTTAATCCACTGAAGAAGGAAATAACAAACTACTCCAGTATCCTTCCCAAGAAAACTGAATTGTCCATGAAGTCATGAGGAATTGGATGCTTTGGATGAATGAACAACAACTGTAAGACTTTTAAAAGATAAAGTGACGAATCCCCAAATACTCATTATCAAAATTAAAGATCGCTCACCCTGTACTATAATATTTCTCTCCTCAAATTCCTAGAAGAACAATATGGTTGCCTTTGAGAAATTTAGGTCAAAGAAAACAACAGGAATACTGTATTATGATCAGCTGTGAATGACTTGGCTATTGTCAGCAATAGAATGATCCAAGACAATTCCAAAGGACTCATGATAAAAAATGTGGAGTGTGAATACAGGTTGAAGTGTACTATCTTTTCACTTTCTGTATTCCCCCCCTCCCCACTTTGGATCTATCTTTTTTACAACATGATATACATTAATATGCTTTACATGACTGAACATGAAAAATCTGTATCACAATGCTTATTGTATCAAGGAGGTGGAGGTGATAATTTGGAGAAAGATAATTTGGAGGAGAAAATTTGGAACTCAAAATATTATTAAAAACAAAATGAAAACTTAGGTCATAAAGATGCTGCTACTTTACCTACAACATAACCACAGCCTAATATAGCTTTAAAATTCAGTCTACATATTTTATAAGATTTAGAATTTTTCAAAAGTTTCACAGCACTTGATCCTGGAAGATCCTTAATTTGGTATAATTAGGTTAAGCTGCAAATGGCATCTGTCTGAATATCTGGTTCACTAGCTAGTCAGAATTTTTTCCTAATTGCAATTTTGATTACATAAAATTCAAGTTTTTACACAAAGAAAACCAATGTAGCCAAAATTAGACGAAAAGCAGGAAATTGGGAGAAAAATTTCTGCAGCAAGTATCTCTGATAAAAGTCTTATTTCTCAAATATATGGGGAACTGAGTCAAATTTATAAAAATAAGAAACATTTTCTAACTGCTAAATGGTCAAGGAATATGAACAAGTAGCTTTTAGAGGAAGAAATCTAAGCTACTGTCACACAAAAAAGGTCTAAATCATTAATAATTAGAGAAATGCAAATTAAAACAATTCTGAGGTACTACTTTATAGCTATCAGATTGGCTAATTTGAGAGAAAAGAAAACTTACAAATGCTGGAAAGGAAGTGTGAAAAGAGGTATGCTAATTCACTGCTGGTGAAGCTATGAACTAGTTCAACCATTCTTGAGAATAATTTGGAACTATGCCCCCAAATCTACAAACTATGCATACCTTTTGACTCAGCACAGTTCTATATCCTAAAGATATATTGATATCTACATATGTAAATGCACACAGATATATATAATTTTTTTAAGAAGGCAATGAATCATATGTACAAGAAATTTATAACAATTTTTTTGCGGTGGCAAAAAACTGGAAAGCGAAGACATGTGTATCAACTGGGGAATAGAGGAACATCTTATAATATATGGATGTGACGGAATACTTTTGTTCTATAAAAATGATGAAGGGGATGGTTTCAGAAAAACTTCTTAAGACTTATAGGAACTGATGCAAGGTGAAATGAGTAGGGCCAGGATAAAAGTTTTACACAGTAACAGCAACAATGCAAAGATAATCAACTGTCAAAGACAGTTCAATACAATGTAACTGATCAATACAATGATCTACCAGTTGCAAAGAACTCATGGTGAAAAACGCTATCTACCTCCAGAAACAGGACAGACTCAGAATGCAGTTTGAAGAATATTTTTTCCTTTATTTTTATACCAACATGGCAAATGTGGAAATATATCTAGTATGACTTCATATCTATAATTAGTATTGTAGTTCTTGGTTTCTAAATGGGTGAGGAAGGAATGAAGGCAGGGAGAGAATTTGGAACAGAAAGAAAAATTTAATTAAAAATAATTTTCCAAATTGAACAGCTTTAGGTTAGTTATAGGTTTGTTTATTCAAACAGTGCAGTAATATTTATAACTAAAAAACCCCTTGAGATAGCTAAAAGGCATCAAACTAGTAAGAGTAAATTTATCATACTAAAAAATTGAAAAAAGGTAATATTACCTTGCATATAATGGGCAGCTAAAAAAAATTTACTGAAGTAACAAACAAGGTGAAACATTTACATTATCTTTCAAGTTATACACCTAAAATAAGACTGACCACCAACAGGTTTGACAAGACTTAAAAGAAACAATTAAAGATTCCATCATCAGGATGATTATCTAAGTAGAGCTCTTAATAAGGCATCTAAAAAGAAACTTTTATGAAAATTATACTACCAAAGCATAAGAAAGGAGTGAATGGAATGTTAAAAACTCCCTGCTTAATCTGCTAAAACAAAATGCACAAGAAAATAAAATCCTGCTTTTTCTCAATATGCTGAAGACACAAACAGAAACGTTATCATATATTAGTTTACAATTTAATCAGAGGAAAGGTGGTACAGTGGATAGAGCACCAGTGCAGGAATCAGAAGGAGCTGAGTTCAAATCTCACCTCAGACACTTGACACTCACTAGCTGTGTGACCTTGGGCAAGTCACTTAACCCCAAATGCCTCATCCTGGGTCATCTCCAGTCATCCTGATGAATATCTGGTCACTGGATTCAGATCACACTGGAGGAGAAGTGAGGTTGGTAACCTGCACAACCCTCCCTCACTCAAAACAAAGTCGAGTGCAAGTCATGTCATCATTTCTCTGATGGCATGGTCTTCTTTGGCAACGAAGGACGAACACACAGTCAGAGGAAATTTTACAACTAAGTAGAGTTCAAAGAACTAACAAAAGAAAACTGTCCTGAACAGTGACATTGAATGGACCCATGCATATTATAAATAGCTATTTCCAAAATATCTGAATTTTTAATTACTGCTCTCAATCGAAAGACCTCAGAAGACTATGGAGCCAAGGGGCATCAAACAGAATTTAAATTTATGGGCTAGAAAGGAATCAAACAATTTAAAACTATTTTAAAGTTTATATTTTACTAACATATCCCATAGTAAAGGTAAAATTCTTTTGAATAAACAAAAAAAATTCTATTCTACTCATCCCTGATACCTAAGTGCAAAAAAAAAATTTAATTTTAAAATATGATGACAAAATAAAAAATGGCTGGATCTTAAAGGAAAATGACATTCTCCACAAAAGATAAGAATTAATCTATGGAGAACAGACTCATTTATAATGAAAAACACAATATCTACCCTGAGCTTATGATATTGAAGCAAATTTCTCTGAATTACAATGGATATTAAACAAGATACACAAATATTTATTTTCTTAGACATTAATTTCCTCTTTTTTGGGGGGAGGGTTGTTTTTAAATACGAGGTCTTCTTTTTCCCTAGACTAAAAGTGCAATCCCAAGCTCAACCTTACTGCCTGTGAGCTTAGAAGCTTGATAGGCTCAGTTCTGATTTGGATCAGGTTGCCTCTCCTTAGGTAGCCTTCCCTCCCACCCCTGGGGGGGTTCACCATCCTAGCATTAGACTTAGTGTGGATGCTAAAAGACTAAAATTTTAGCCCTACTGCAGCTCAGAATTTCCTAAATCAAAAAATGCATCAGCCTTAGACACTAACTTCAGGAGGTAGCATGGTGTAATAGATAGAAAGCTTGCCTTGGAATGAGAAAGACTTTTAATCAAGTCCTGTCTCTGCTTGGTAGGTAGGATCCAGAGCAAGTCACTTAATCTTTCAATGCCTCAGGCAATTCTCTTGACTACAACAATAAAACGATGTAAGATAAGCTACAATTTCTATATCAGGAGTTCCCCATCCTGATGAAATCACTGGTCTAAACCATTCCTTCACCTTTTAAAAATGTTTAAGAGAAGCAAATAAATGAAATCTAAGAAGAAAAATTTTAAATGCAAAATTTTATATATATTAGCATTTGAACAAAATTAAAGTTTCACTAAACTTGAAAAGACAGTTTTTTGAAGGCTTATACAAAAACACAGTGCTATAACATATGTAAAATCTAGATTTCTGATGGTAGGTGAACCAGGTTAAATATTAGTGAAACTCAGAGTAAATGTTGAGGCCTTCCTAGTAATCTTAATTCTCTCCTAAAGGGTCGGCTAAAAATAACTTATCTAAAGAAGAAAATCCTTATTCCTCAGGGAGATTCTAAGTCTATCTCCTGGAAGGAACATTAAGGGGACATGAATCAGGTATAGCTCTCCGCTCATTGAGACTCTGTTTTCTCCTTTGAAGTTTCCTCTGCTACCCATTAAATTCTTTAACTTCAAGGATGGAATCCAGGTATACAAAGCCCTGGTCATCTACAAGCATCTATTCCTTATGTAGTAGCTTACAAGCATCAAAGGCCACCCTCACCTGATGCTTGGCCGTCTCTATGCCCTCCAAAATAGTCTTCTTTAAGTCCTCCTGCTTGTCCTGCGGAAGGAAAAAGAAGAACTCACGGGTCTTATTCCAAAAATTAAAATCACTCCTGGCCGTGAAGACCCTTAGTGATTGGTATTTCAGGTGTTTTGTCAATAAAACTAAAATACTTCTCTAAAAGATTCTCATCTTTAGAAACAAGGGACTTATAAGCAGAATATTATATTTTTAATGGTCCAGTAATACTAGCAAAGAAGACTCACCCTAAATTACTAGATATTTCTGGAGAAATAAACAGAAGTTATCAACTAAGGCCTTTATTTCCTAACACAATGAAAGCTATGGAAGTAAATAAGAGTTAGCATTTTATATTTGGTTGAGTACAGGCTGAATAATACAAACAGATTCTGAGAAGATGATCTTGGGAGAGGGGGATAAAGCATAAGGAAATTATGGTGATAAGAGGAAGGCTAGAGGAACTCAAATAGTGCCTTTATTGCTTAAGTTTTCCAAACTAAAACTAGGGCTACCTTTAAAAGAAGGCTAGCAAACACCTGCAATTTTTAACTTATAAGGTGCCACAAACAAGAATCCAACTTTTCAGAATTTCTTTTTACTCAAATGAAAAGTCCTAAGTAGTCATGTTTTATACAGAAAATCTGTAACAAAGCTTAGTGAACTACATTTAATCTAGATGGTCTTTAGGGTCTACTTCTGACATGGAACTCATAATAGTACAAAGTATCATCTGCTCTTACTATTTTGGGAAAAATGTCTAACAGTTTTAACTCAATCAGTAAAATAAGCCTAAGAAAAATCAAAAGGCCCACTGAATTTATGGTTTATGATTAACTTAAATGTTCAGGAGATGCTAATCAGTAACAAAGGTCCATAAAACTTATTAAAAAGACCAAAGTTTCATCACTGATACAATATGCATAATATTAACTTCCATAAAAGAAGTTTTAAATTATAAGCTCTTAAGGTTATGGTCAATACTACTGGATAGCCAAAACAGAAAAAAAGATAACCTTTACTTTAATGAAGGAAGATCTGAGTGAATTTTATGAAAGTACAGTGAGTTAAGAATTAATTGATTAATGGTTACCACTCATTTGGATTCTTACCTACATGTTTTATACTAGGTGCTAAGCTTCTTCTTAGAAAGTCTTCATCACAAGAGAGAAAAACCAAATGAACTACAAAGTATGTATTCATATATGAACTATATACCTAAACTCACAGGCCTTCAGAGCTTTATTTTTTTGCAGATCTAAACAATGCTAGAACAATCCTGTAGGAACAGGAAGCAAGGATTAATATTCCTTCTCATAGCCTTGCATTCTCTTTCCCACCACCATCCATTACTAATGTGGTAGGTTTCTAGGGAAGTGTGAGTTCTAAGTTTCACTGACAACTGCAACTATGATAACTACAAAACCAAACTTGTGGGAACACTTCCCTGAAGAGACAAAGGTAAACAAGTATAAAAGAGAAAAGTTTGGTAGTTACATAGGAAGACACACTATATGCAACTCTATGCAACAAACTATATGCAGAAAAAGATGGCTAATATTGTTGAAGCTAAGATTGAAATGAACGAATATTCCATACAGGATGAGGAAAACGATTAGGTTAAAATAAAAGACATTTTATTATGGAAATGTTATGCCTCCTAGGACTATTTTGTCAGTATCCATACTTTACAGATAGTTGTTTAAAAATAGTGCTGGCAATTTTTTTATTAGTTTTGCATATATTATAATACATTCAGCTCAAAGCAATCTTAGCTTCAAGTTTTTAAGTATGAATACAGATTTCCCTCCAGATTGACAACTCAGACTGGTCTTTCAGCCAGTAACAAATCTATCTACCTATCCTAAGAACCAGCCCACATTTTCCCATTCTGTGCACAAAAATATTACAAAAGAACGTCTTGAAATGTTCTGTCAAATCCAAATATATTGTTTCTACAATACTTCTCTGATAGCCTAGTAAGTCGGTGAAATGTTTAATGGCTTAAATACTAAAATTAACATGTAAAGCTGAAAACTGAATCAACACATTACAACCTTTCCACAAACAATATGAGAAAGAAAAGTATATCACTCATGAAAACATTTCAGTGATCCCAGTCAAGAGAAAGTGATTGCATAAAAGAGTGACCAATGTTCGAAGTTCAAACTCACTACTGGAACTAAGGCCTTTGGGAGGATCGTTCTTAGTACTCTTACACAGAGTCAGAAATAACATCAACAAAGTAACTTAGGTGAGGAATCATTCCTGTTTTAATAACTAAATGTGATAAATATTTTACATAGACAATAATCTGTGGAGTTTTTTACTCAGTGTTCAGACAATACAAAGTATATCTCATCTACAACTTATATAATGGTCTTTGATAGCCGATGTGGCCAAAAAAATTCCTCATTCTGTTGCCAAACTTGTGATGAACCTCTTGGAACTTGCTAAGTGGATCCTCCAACACAGTCAACATTTATAGCTGATCACTGTGCCACTATTCAAAATCAGTTAGGTAGGATCTGCCCAGCTTTTGTGCTCTGCAGTTTGCCTTTGAGTATCCTACAGTCCCTTCCACAGGAAAATCACAGTGAGACTTTAGGAAGATTCAAAGTGTAACGTAACATGTGAAATTCATGTACATTTCCTGAAACTTGTCTTATTAAACAAACCTAAATGTTCTGACACTTGCACAACACTCTTCTTAAAAATAAACACAAATTAACACAAAAGAAAAAAATTCTTTCATCTAGGTCTTCTTCCCCATTACCTCCCCGAGAGTTCTTTCAAAAACATATCAATGCTTATTTTATCTACACAAGTTTATCCTAAGGAATTCTTTGAAGCTTAAGTCCAGGCATTTCAGCAGTCAACTTTAGGGAAAAAGATCAACACTACATAAGAAAAAGCGTGCAAAAAGTTATAGTCCAAAGTCTGATCTAATGAAGGCTATAAAACCTACTACCAAAAATTTGTATCTGTCACTGGGTCTCCAGAGAAAAATTTAATTTTGATCTTATGAACCCTATGAAATATGTTTTGACAGATTAAGAAATAAAGGAGAACATATCATGTATAATTGCAAAGAACAGTAATTTTAATTAGTGCAGATTCTATTCAAATAAAAATTCTCAACATTTAAAATGTGTACTGGGCATACTTTACACTAACAAAGAAATGGTTTAAAACATGTATGGCCAAGATTTTGCAAGGAGAATATTTTAATCTATTTAAGGAGAAATCATTTTGGACAATAAGAAATTATTCTTACTAAGAACAAGAGTCGGGGGAGAAGCCAAGATGGCGGAGTAGAAAGACTCACGTATGCTAGCTCCGAATCCACAGCCCATAAATTTCCGGTAAAAAGAACTCCCCACAAATTCTGGAGCTTGCAAGCCGCACAGAAACACAGTGGAAGAGATTTCCATTCCAGAGAGCCCTGGAAAGCCGTCCCCAGGGGTCTGTCGTGCTCCGGACAGCAGAGCCCACCCCTGCACTGCCCTGGCCGCGCGGCCCCAAAGGAGCAGATCCAAGCAGGCTTCAGGGACAGAACCTCCGGCAGCCGAGAAGGTCCCTCCACTCATAGGCACTCCAGGTCAGTGAGAGAGACTTCTGGGCTGGCCGAGAGGGGAGTGGGGTATCTCCGTGGCTCGGGCCCCCTCGGGAGTCAGCAGCAGAGGCAGCTGTGGCCCGGAACTCCCAGAGCAGACAGGAGCTCAGGGCCATTACCCAAGGTCTCTGCATAAACCCCCTGAGGGAAGTGAGCCTGGGAGGCGGCCCTGCCCCCAACCCAGCACCAGAACTTAACCTCACATAGCAGCCGAGACCACCCGTGAAAGTCCTGAGGCTGGGAAGAAGCATTTGAATCTCAGATCCCAAGCACTAGCTGGGCGGATCTAGGCAGGGGTGGAGAGGAATCTCAGAAGTCAAGTAACTGGCTGGGAAAATGCCCAGAATAAGGAAACAAAATAAGACCATAGAGAGCTACTTTCTTGGGGAAGAGATGTTCCTTCCTCCTTTCATTTCTGATGAGTGAAGTACAATGCTTGCCATCAGGGAAAGACATGGAGGTCGGGGCTTCTCTATCCCAGACATCCCAGGTGGATGTCCGGTGGGCTCAGGCCATGGAAGAGCTCAAAAAGGATTTTGAAAATCAAGAAAATCAATTAGACAGGTGGAGGAAAAACTGGGAAGAGAAATGAAAGAGATGCAAGAAAAGCATGGAAAACGGGTCAATACCTTGCTAAAGGAGACCCAAAAAAATGCTGAAGAAAATAACACCTTGAAAAATAGGCTCACTCAATTGGCAAAGGAGGTTCAAAAAGCCAACGAGGAGAAGATATGCTTTCAAAAGCAAAATTAGTCAAATGGAAAAACGGGTTCAAAAGCTCACTGAAGAAAATAGTTCTCTCAAAATTAGAATGGAACAGATGGAGGCTAATGACTTTCTGAGAAACCAAGAAATCACAAAACAAAACCGAAAGAATGAAAAAAATGGAACAGAATGTGAAATATCTCATTGGAAAAACAACTGACCTGGAAAATAGATCCAGGAGAAACAATTTAAAAATTATGGGACTACCTGAAAGCCATGATCAAAAAAAGAGCTTAGACATCATCTCTCATGAAATTATCAAGGAAAACTGCCCTGACATTCTAGAACCAGAGGGCAAAATAAGTATTGAAGGAATCCATCGATCACCGCCTGAAAGAGATCCAAAAAGAGAAACTCCTAAGAACATTGTGGCCAAATTCCAGAATTTCCAGGTCAAGGAGAAAATATTGCAAGCCGCTAAAAAGAAACAATTCCAGTATTGTGGAAATACAATCAGGATAACACAAGATCTAGCAGCTTCTACATTAAGGGATCGAAGGGCGTGGAATAGGATATTCCAGAAGTCAAAGGAACTAGGACTCAAACCAAGAATCACCTACCCAGCAAAACTGAGTATAATACTTCAGGGGAAAATATGGTCTTTCAATGAAACAGAGGACTTTCAAGCATTCTTGATGAAAAGACCAGAGCTGAAAAGAAAATTTGACTTCCAAACACAAGAAGGAGAAGAAGCATGAAAAAGTAAACAGCAAAGAGAAGCCAAAAGGGACTTACCAAAGGTGAACTGTTTACATTCCTACATGGAAAGACAATACTTGTAACTCTTAAAACTTTTCAGTATCGGGGTAGTTGGTGAGACCACACACAGACGTACACACACACACACACACACACACACACACACACACGTATGCACACACAGAGACAGAGAGCACAGAGTGAATTGAATAGGATAGGACCATATCTTAAAAGAAATTAAGGTAAATGGTGAGAGAGAAATGTAGGGGGAGGAAAGAGGGTGAAATGGAAGGGGGTAAATTAGCTCTCATTCAAGAGGCAAGCAGGAGACTTTGTAGTGGAGGGAAAAAGAGGAGAGCTGAGAAAAAAACATGAAGTTTACCCTCATCACATTAGACTAAAGGAAGGAGTAAAATGCACACTCATTTTGGTATGAAAACCTATCTTACAAAACAGGAAAGTGGGGGAGAAGGAGATAAGCAGGGAGAGAGGGATAATGGAAGGGAGGGCAATGGGAGATGGGAGCAATTTGAAGTCAGCACTTGGGGAGGGACAGGATCAAAAGACAGAATAGAAACAATGGGGGGCAGAATAGGATGGAGGGATATACAGTTAGTCTTACACAACACGACTATTATCGAAGTCATTTGCAAAACTACACAGATAGGGCCTATATTGAATTGCCTGCCTTCCCAAAGGGAACGGGTGGCGAGGGAGGGATGGGGAGAATTTGGAACTCAAAATTTTAGGAACTATTGAGTATTGTTCTTGCTACTAGGAAATAAGAAATACAGGTAATGGGGAATAGAAAGTCATCTGGCCCTACAGGACAAAAGAGAAGATGGGGACAAGAGAAGGGAGGGATGATAGAAGAGAGGGCAGATTGGTGATAGGGAAAATTAGAATGTTTGGTGTATTGGGGTGGGGGGAGGGGATAAATGGGGAGAAAATCTGGAACCCAAAGTTTTGTGAAAATGAATGTAAAAAGTTAAATAAATAAATTTATATTTAAAAAAAAAAAAGAACTAGAGTCCAATATTCTGAGGCCCAAACCAAACGATATTTTGTGGGAGGATAAAATAGTGGCCCTCTAGAATGTCATCAACCGCAAAAGGCTGGGGCTATGTACTAACCATCGTTAATTTTTTTATAACCTGTTACACATTTCTATTTCTTAAAATTTATCTAAGCCTTTCGTAAATACAAGGTGTTCTTACTGGTATAGTTTTAAGCTCCCATAACTTCTGCAGCATAAATGCTACACACCCTTCAAAATTTGAAAATGCAATTATCTAAATATATTTTATACTTAGTCTTATGAATTTTGGATAAATTTTTATTTTAACAAGACAGTTATGCATTACACATGACTTTCTTAGACTGTCACCTGTTCTATATCCATTAGATTTTTTTTCTTGCAAGGTCATGTCAAAAATATCATGTATGCATGAAAACCTTATGCTATGGAAGATCTTAATATAAGGGCTACAAAAGTAACCCTTTTAGAAACTGAGAAGTGATAATGAAAGTTTTTATAAATTTTGAAAATCAACTAGAGTGATTATAGCACGATAGTGATTATCTCAAATTTAATAAGAAACATCAATATTTTAAAAACCTAAATAATTAATCTTTCAAATATTTTTAAAAATATAATTATAACATTTATATTTCTTAAGTCACTAAAACTTAAAACTATATTTAGACTTTTGAGACATCTTACATAAGTATATTTCAAGTTATTATTCTGACTACATTAAGAGCAGCTAATACCAAATATTCTAACTTATCCAAAATTCTAAATATTATTAAATATCACTCTTTCATCTATTCAGTATTTGCTGGAATACAAAGAGTCAAAATTATATAACTTTACTGCAGTTAATATACATTAAAACCAAATTTCACAATTACAAGGAATCTTGGAGATCAAACCCTGTTCATTTTACAGATGAAGTACCCACAAGAGAAATAAAATATCCAGGTTCACACATTGAATAATACTACAAAGCTGATAAAAGTCAAGCGTCCCGAGCACACATTGCCCTATTCTACGCTTCTCCAGAAAACAATAGAGCCATACTTTCTGACTTGCATTTTTCACTAATTCAGATTGGATTTTGCATCAATTAATTGAAGTTTGTGAGATTTGCCACACTTTTAAATTCCTCTTAACTTTGCTGAGATTTAAAAAAAAAACAACTCAGAACATACATAAAAGATATAATACTCTTCTACGTAAAAGAGATATAGCTGAGATATTCTACATTAAAAAATTTAGAAGGCAAATATAGAGAGTATCTATAAGCTTCTGACCTATATCTAAATACTTTTCCACCAAATGATAAATATTTCAGTTCCCATTTTCCTGTAAAATCTCCAGAAGTAACACTCTCAAAGAGAAGGGAGATATTAGAAAGGTGATAAAGCAAACTGATTCCCATAACAACTTTTTTATTATTATGATCAAAAACAAAGTATTGCTAGCAAGTTTTGTTTTGTTTTAAACTGGGGTTTCCGGCAGGTTTTAATTTACAGAGTAAGGTCTCTACAAACATGAATGAATGTTAAGTCCTTTTAAGTACTTTAATTATTATTAGATATAGTTATATTTTCACAGTCCTATTTTTTGGTGGTACACTGTTTCGAAAACAAATGTTACAGAATAAGTAGTCATCAAGTTATTTTGTTTTTCAACTGAATTTCTAAAAACTTTAGTTGAACACAATTAAGAATATATCAAGAGTATTTCAAAGTTTCTGAAGACAAGCTATAACAATTAAATGTTAACTCTTATGTCCATCTGAGTGGGTTTTTATGCAGAATTGAGATCTGGAAGAAATGCTACACATCACTTGACAAATTTAAAGGATGCTCATAAAGTTTATTTTCTCAAAGTGTAATGGAATGAGTAAAAAATGAAGTTAATAACAACTGTTTTACTGCAGCCTAGTCTACCTTCTAATCTGAAAGATCAGAACAAATAACAATAAAAGTTGTGAGCAAAGAGTGGCTCTGTTTTGATATTAAGCATCAAAACATGATAAAAGTTATTTAAAACAATTTTCTGGGATTTGAAAAACAAAATACACCACACAAAGGTATTTCTAAAGCTACTTCTGTGCATGTCAGTGAATCTGTGGTATATTCTACTGAGGGTAGCTGGCTAAGTCATGAAGCAACAAGAGAAACCTAGCTAATGTCAATAGTTAAGGTACCTGCCCTTTAATGTTACACATTTTGACACATTCACTCAGCACATGCATGGTAGACAGAAAAGTTGTCTGACAACATTGTTCATATAAAACATGCAAGCCAGAATTTCAGTACTGTTTCTGAAAAGGAAAATATAAACATGATCACTTTCATATAAAAACACACAAAAGTAATTTTATCTTACTAAGTCAGCCCCTGCTTGAAGTAGCACATCTGCAACATCAGTATGACCATTTTCACAAGCATAGGTCAGGGCTGTGTCTCCTGTTGCTGTTGTGGCATGAACATTAGCCCCTAAATGACAAAGAAAAAGCACTTTACCATTCCATTCCTAAAATCTGGTAAAATCAAAGAACTGCAAAATACGTAAAAAAATATATTGATATTCCTTTTATTTTACAAATAAATATATTTATTTTCCTCACTGAAAAATCATCCAAGTGGTATAAATAAAATAAATCTTAAATACTTTGCCACATGACTGGGGACCATATTCTCAAGTGGTGCTAAAGAGGTAAGCATAAATCACTATGCAAGGCACTGGTAAGAACAATCAAGCTTAAAACAAGCAGATGAGAAGATGACAATAGGGAAAATGGCTGAACAGCACTTAAGACTACAGAACATTCTTCTCACAGTCCAGTCAATATAGTGGAGAAAGAGTCCAAATAATGCATGCATACACATACACATACACATACACACACACACTCTCTCTCTCTCTCTCTCTGATTAATATTATATGTTTATAGTCACCTGTCAAAGAGAACACACTACTAAACTTTCGTGGTTGGTTTGAGCATTAGCTCAAAATATGAAGCATAATACAAAATACTAACTTTTCCTAGTTTAATGAATTTCAATCAATTTTCCAAAGCAAAAGAATTTGTGGTTAAGATTGTACTAATTAAAGCTATCACCAAAATTATAAAAGTATTTCATTAAAAGTTTACTGGATGAATGATACTTTTTATTTTTTTAATTTATAAAAATCTTATTTGCAACCAACCTGCCAGAATTTACAGAAGGTACTTTTAGTTATTCAGATTTACACTTATTTTTCATGTAATATACATGTAGATAAACTTCCCCCAATATTACCCTGCTATGCTAAAAATCTAAATATAACATGCATGTGTTCAGAAACAGATCTACGCTATTTCAAATTATCACTCTAAAAAATGAGTGACATAAATGGCCGATCATTGCAAAATACTACACCTAATTTACAAATCATTTAGATGTTCTGCTAGCCAAAGAAAAAAATGTACATAAATAAGTTGTTCCCATTCTGTTAGTCTTAAAGATAACCAAAGAATAAACAGAATTAAGAGAACCCTAACATCATGCTTATTTTGTAGAATGGACATGGTAGTAGCTACTACTCTTGATTCAGAGTTCAATAAGCACATAATAGAGTATGTTTAACAAAAAACACTTTTTGAGTACAAATCAAAAATATTAAACAGTTCAGTGTTCATATTGTATTCTACAATTATAAAACTGTATAAAGAGTCTAATGATTCTTTTAAAATGTGACTCTGTTCCATATTCAAGTCCTCTCATGATGACAGCCCATTTTGGCATGCAGGTGACCTTTGTTTCTCAAAGGTTCTGCCTGTGGAGGACAAGCTTTAACAGGTTATAAACCAAGCTGGAAAAGCTTAAAATATGGGACTGCTAAGGGGCAATATGTCCATTTTCAAAGGATTAGACTACATAAATTGGAAAGGTTCATTACTAGGCTAACTGCAGTCATAAATTATTTGGCCTTAGCAACTCTTAAAGGCTATCTATTCTGTTGCAAAAGGATTGTGATCTGTTGATGGAAGGAATATACACTGACAAAGTTGAAATTAATTTGAAAAATAAGCCATGAACTCTAATGTTCTTTTCTGCATTTTAAAATAATTCACATACCTGCTGCCAGCAAATATTTAACTAACTCAAGATGTCCCTCTTGAGCAGCCTCCATTAAAGGTGTTGAGCACCCGAGTTCTATATCAGCCCCAGCCTTAATTAGGAAATCAGCTACTTCAGAAAATCCTCCACAGCATGCTAGAGTAAGAGCAGTTTCTTGTGTTTCTTCTGTCTGTGCATTTATATTTGCTCCTAGAGTAGTCATATAGATAGATCAAATTAGTTACCAAAATTTCCTAAAATATATTTTCACAAAAATTCAGATATTCAATTCTGCCTTCTTTACTTTTGTTATATTCATTTAATTTGTCACCAATACAAATAAATGTTGTGTGTTGATATTATAACAAAGTAATACGATTAAATAAAATTTAGCAATAACTGCATATGTTCATAGGATATTAAAGCTGTAAAGAAACTTACAAATAATCTAGTTTAACATTCTTGAACAAGACATACAAACCAACTTGAGGAAAAGAACAGAGGTAAAATTTTCCTACCTTGTGCTAACAGGAGGGCCACCATCTCTTCATGTCCTTCACGAGCAGCTTCCATCAAGGGAGTATAACCTTCATCATTGACTTCCTCAAGATTTGCTCCCCTTTCTATAAGTAAAGCTGCCAACTCAACATGTCCACCACAAGCTGCTAATGTTAGTGGAGATTCAAATGAATCTGCAGGCATATTCACTTGAGCGCCACTATCCAAAAGCAGACGTGCTACCTCTACATGTCCATCCTGCAGGATTTTCAGGAGCAAGGGAAAAAATTTTTTATAGGTTTTATGTTGAAGGTAGGGAAAAGAAGCAAGAAAGCAATAGAAAGAGAAAAGGAAGAAGAAGAGGGAGGAAAAAAGAACATTAACTTTGATACATGTTATCAGTTATATCAAGCTCAAAATATCTCAGCTCAATTTGTGCCAATTACAAATTTGCTATATCTCAATTTTTGCATTAACTCAACAATTTCTTTAAAAAATTAGAACTGGTAATATAAAAAGATATGATACCATAAAATGCAAACATTAACCTGAGTATTCGTCTGAAAACATGTGTAATAGAAAACACAGTAACCAGGATACTTCAAGATAATTTAGAAACCATGTTGCACTTAAAGGTTTTTAATCCTTCCAAATCATAAACCTAGGAGTTTAATAAGAATCACTCCCATTTCAAAGACAGGTATTACATAATAAAGTATAGAAAATGGCACTTGATAAACTTTAAAAACCAAGATTTGCCCCCACCCTGCCTCATCAAAAAACAACCACCACCACCAAAAACAAACTACAGCAGCTGACTTCATGAAGCTACTGTCAGCTGGGATTATATCACTAAGGAAAATCCTCTGGTGGATCAAAGCAGTCCTATATATTTCCCTTGATGAAACAATCTGCTGTTATGGGACAAATCTTACTTGTGGATTAACTCTATTTCTCAAATACATATAAAATTAAAATATTAATCACTTGTAATCAATTGAACCTTAAACAAATCTGCTTAGATAATGGCAATTAGTATCAAAATGTTTTAACATGGATACTCCATTTTCCAACTTTATCCTTAGAATTTCCTCTCCTTCAGATTCTAATTTTTCCCTCCTATTTTATAATGGCTTTTAACTCCTGCTCAAATGCACTATGATTACTGTAGATGCCATGTTTCACACATGTGTATCCTACTAGACATATCTGAATAAATTTTATCACTTTCTAGCCTGTAAACTCCATGAAAAGTCTCCATGTACTTAAACTCAGTAACTTCCTTTCTTAGTGTCTAGCACAACAAATTTTAATCAATATTTGTGAACTGAATTTAATATTGGCCAAAATGAAGTCACCTGCACCTACAGTGCAAGAAAATACAGCACAAGACTCAATTAAAATTATAAAGTTTAACTAAGAATTATTTCATATAAATCCTTTCAATGTCAATTAAATTTAATTAAAAAGAAAAACAAAGATTTTTAAAAATGCATTGTCCATATCAGTAAACATGGCTCCTGACTTTCTATGATAATAAATTTACAATTAATTAAAATTACAAAGAAACCCACTAAGTGGTAATTTAAAAAACAAAACAGCTTTCCAAAAACATACTTTGAGTACAGTTCCAGCAAGAATCCAGGACCTTGGAGACTAAATCTTAAATCTTTAGGGATTTTAAGAAATGTTTATATGATTCTAATGTTATGAAAAAATAAAAAGTGATTTTTATCAGTTGCTCGGCTTATGGTCAATTCTTGATTATCCATTAGTTAGAAAAGTTAATCTGCTAAATCCTGCCCCAACCCACAAATTACTATTTTGTGAACCTAAACATTAATGACTTTAGGGTTAGTTGTGCCACTGATCTCTTCCTTGATTCATCTATGCCAACTGCTTTTGTGCCCACCAAGCTGAGAATGATTTTTACAATTTTAAAATGAAGTGTCATTGTATTTGAAAATGTCAAAATCATTCTTAGCTCATGAAAACAGAAAAAAAAATAAGTGAGCAGGATAGAGCTGGCACTTCACTGATAAAGTGCCAACCTCTTATAGGTGCTGAATTGACTAAATTTTGCTTAGAACTAAAGTAACAAATTTTTAGAAACTAAAGTCTATTTTCTAAATCATGAAAGATTAAAAATATTATGTATTTTTCTCTTCTTCCCTCAAAAAGCTTAAATGAATTTAACCCAAAAATCATTACCATGCAGGCTTCCATTAGAGCTGTGTGCATCTCATCAGTTTTGTGTTCTTGATCTGCACCAGCTTCAAGCAGAAAACGAACCATATCTAAATGGCCTTAAAAAAAAATACACAATATTTTAAAACAATGCTTCAAAAGAAATGACTGTCAAAGAGTTATGTATTAAGGTGTTCTGTAATTTTCTTTCATGACTATGAAAGTTTCTAAAATACTCCTTTTGCAGTCAAAAATTGAAACATCACGGACAAGATTTTATAAAAGCTGACACGCACTGATAGTGGGTTTTTCCTAAAAATCTTGCTCACAATTTAAGAAGTAACAGCATTTTTCATGTTTTGATGCTTGATTCACTCATTTATCATTTCAGAAATATTTAAATTAAATATAAAAACTAAGGCCATTCAAAGATATATAACAGTAAGAGTCATTCTCTCCAAGTGATAAATGACCAGGTATGGTCAGTTTTCAAAGGAAGAAATCCAAGCTACTGATAGCCATATGAAAAATGCTTCAAATCAGAATTAGAGAAATGTAAATTAAAGCAACTCTGGTTTTACCTCACACCTATCAGGCAAAACTGATCAAATAATGAAAATTACATTTGTAGAGAAGAGACAGCTGCAGAAAACAGGCACATATGGAAGTACTGTAGGTAGAGCTACAAATTAGACCATTTTGAAACATAATTTGGATCTATGATAAAAAAGTTACTAAACTGTAACTTTGATCCAATAATATCACTGCTATGTAAGCCTACATCCCAAAGAAATCAGAGAAGGAGGAAAAGGTCCTATCTGTACAAAAGTCTTGACAGTCACACTTTTGTAGTATCAAAGAACTAGAAACTAATGGAGTGCTTACCAACTGAGGAATAGCTGAACAAATCATAGCATATGAATGTAATGGAACACTATTAAGTCGGAAGAAATGATGAAAGGGATGGTTTTCAATGAAAACTGGGAAGACTTGGATGAATTGATAAGAGTGTGCAGAACAAGAACAATTTATACAATAAACAACTATAAAAAGATACAACTATTAAAGACTTAAAAATTCTGATCAATGCAAAGACCACCAATCACGATTCCAGAGGATTTATCATGAAGCACACCTCCACCCTCCACCCTCCTGAGAGAAAAGTGGGCACAGGGTGCATAATGAGACTTGCTTTGCTTTATTATGTATATTTGTTACAAATGTTACAGTTCAAATTGTACCACAAACTAAAAAGGTAAAAATAATTAACTTGTACAGAATTCCATTTAAAACAATGGCAATTTTCTAAATCTGATTATTCACATCATGGATCTCATAACCTATCAAGGGAAATTGGGGGCTTTTTTTAGATCAAAGTAAAAGTCCTCTATGATATAACAAAGAATCATACTTTGATAAGTTTTTAAATCATATGAAACCAGTGAACATAAATAGCAAACTGTGATTCCTTGGATATTAGAGAATTTTGAAGTAGGTTGAAAAAAACAATAAAAATTTATTCCAATCACAGTCACCACATAACTACGAATATAAGTAATATATATTGTGTTCAGCAGGGATATTCTAATTTTTGACATTAAAAACTCTGCCACCACTAATCCTGACATGTACTATAGCAGCACCTACCTTTATAACATGCAAGTGTAAGTGCACTCTCTTTGAATTCATTTGAGTGAGTGTTGATGCCTGCCCCATATTCCAGGAGAACTCTAGCAACTTCCACATGACCAGCACTGGCTGCTTCCATTAAGGGAGTATGTCCATTTTCATTGTGATCCTCTATATTAGCTCCTGCTTTCAGCAGCACTTTCACAATGTCCACAAATCCCCCAGCACAAGCATACGTTAGTGCTGTGTTTCCTAACAAATCAGGGGAAAAAAAGATGAAAAACTGCAATTAAACTATATTAATCACAACCACAGCTGAGAAAAACATTCAATCTCATTAAACTTCTAGAAGCACCTATAAATTTCTTTGTATTAAATAGAGGGAGCAAACTAGGTAGCAGAAAGAAATGGTTTTATCAAGGCTATTTTCTTAGTAGCAGCCATTTTTTAGTTGTTTTTCATCCATACCATACCATACAAGGCATTTGATATCATAATTTCATAACTTCATTTCTATTTAACTTTTCCCTCATGATTTCACAAAAAATTAGTCTAATCTCTTAAACTA
This sequence comes from Bettongia penicillata ogilbyi, assembly GCA_023548195.1. Taxonomy (NCBI): domain Eukaryota; kingdom Metazoa; phylum Chordata; class Mammalia; order Diprotodontia; family Potoroidae; genus Bettongia; species Bettongia penicillata. The sequence goes on from JAJHZJ010000197.1 coordinate 4,874,591, forward strand.
GAAAACAACTGCTTGATTTTAAGAACAATTTCTTAAAATTCTGTATCCTCAACAGGGTCTAGCATAGCAATGGACACACATAATAAGCATGAAATAAACACTTACTGCTTTATCAGTTGGTTTCAAGAGAATCACTGTTATAAGGTTAACTCTATTTCTATACTCAACCTTAATTTCAACTAGCCACTGTGGGAACAGGTACAGTTAAATGACAAGAGGCACTGGGCGGTGACATATGGGTCCCCAGTACTGTAAAAACTCAAAGGAAATGTTTTAATTCTTTAAAAAGCAAGGATATCCTTAAAGTGATTTCAGAATTATTAGAATAAAAACTATTGATAAACAAAACCTCGAACTCTACAAAAAGAGAATTGTGATATAGATTATTTTCCAGTTGTCAATTATGCTGTATATATATTCTTTGATAATACATACCCGTTGAAGATTGGGCATTGACATCTGCACAATGAACAAGCAACAGCTTCACAATGTCTACATAGCCTCCACTGGCAGCTGCCATTAGTGGAGTTATGTCTCCTTTATTCCCTCGATCTTCAACATTTGCATGCATAGCAAGCAACACCTTTAAAAAAAAAAAAGCATTCAACCATTTTTGCTGAATCAATAAAAACTGGAGTAATTTTTTCCTTTAGTAAGCAAATCCAAGGAATAGAATAAAAGATAATTTTTGTTTGTTGGTTTTTAAATTGAGCATCCCTACCTCCTGCGTTCCCATCCTGGAGAAACCTCTACCCTGAGGCCCTTACTATTGACTGATTACGCCCCCTTGCTCAGACTAAAGCTTCCTGTAAGACCCCAGTCACACTCACTTTAAACCCTGCTTGCCTCACTCTTTGGACTTCTGCCTGGCACATAGTAAGTGCTAAAGACTCTATCAATGTCTGCTATTCAAAGCTATCAAATTCGCTAACAAAGCACTTTTTGCCCATAAAAGGAAGCAATCTGTCTTCAGCCTCCATGTTTAAGGTTCTTCCTACCAAACTATTTAAAGAGTACAAATATGCATGTGTAAAAGCTATGTGGCTGAGTAGACTTCTTTAAAGTGGCTAGTTTCTGTAGTGCTAGGAAAAAATAAAACAAAATTTATTCTAAATGCAGATAAACTACTCTTATCCTCTAACAGCTTAAAAACTGTACAACTACCCCCCATTCTATATAACATGCCTCGTTAACTCTCTTATTGATTACAAGTGTTAGGCCTGTGTAACATTTGTGTGAGAGGAATGTGTAAAAATAATTATTTCACTAGTACTAATGAAACAAAGCTACATTCTCTAATTATATTTCTTCGTAAAATTTAAAAAACCAAGACATAAGAATGCCAAAACCCTTGTAATTTGAACATTTCTACTTACTTGTGCCAATTCATAATACCCTGCTGAACAGGCCAAACAGAGCAAACTTTCCCCTTCTTCAGTATGCTCATTTACGCTTCTTCCTTCATCTAGCAATTTTCGCACAGCATTCACATCCCCATCTGAGCAAGCTTCTGCCAAACTACGGCTAAAAACAAAATCAAAGGATAACGAAATGTTCATTAAAGACAAGACAACCCTAAAGAGTCAAAAATGTTTTTTAAAAATTTTTTACACCTTTGCTACTGAATTATTATAATAAGCTGTTATACACAAATGATTCAAAGTTATAAAAACTCCAGACTCTTAAAGACATGTTTATTTTAAAACAAAGTAGAAACAGGTGAATTACCTTAACATGTATTTCTATTTTTCTTTCTACTCAAACAATACATTTCATTCACTAGCCAAAATATCGGTACATATACAGGAAAATCTACCCAGAATTTAAGAGTTAAATAAAGCTGCAACTGCTAGAAAGGTAACTTTCCTTGAAGGCCAAGGATGATACCCTATTCACATTTGTTTCTATCACAGTGCCTAAAATATAGTAAGCACTCAATAAGTTAACAAAATTATTGCAACATCTCAAGCTAAAGTCTATTGATTCCCCTCAAATAAAGAAAATATTTAAAAGAAACTATTGTTCCTAGAAATTGCCCACAAGAAAAACATGACTATTCTCCAGTTATCAAATACATACTTGTCCACTTGTCCTGCATTATGACTGTTCTCTGCTCTCATTCGTGTCAAAGCAGCAGCAGCTTCATCCAACGCACAGCTGACAGAAGAAGTCAGTCTTCGGAGCACCTCGGGATCTGCGAAGGCTTTACCATCGGCAGTTGACAATTTACCAATTCCTTCAGAGTATGTTCATCAAATGGGTTAGTACGAAAAAAAAAAATCACACAAAAGATGCACAATTTTAAACTTTCAGCCACATGCATGATTAGTCCCAAATAATTTGTAAACATGCTAGAAAATGACATTCAACAATCTGACTTTATAAAATTTAAAAGTATGATTTACAAACAGGGCAAAAGTAATAAAGTTCAAAACAAGATAGCATGTTTTAGTTTAAATTACTTGTTTTGAGATGATTTTGTTTCAAAAACTCAGGCTACTGGATTTATTATTTAAACTAAAATTTAGTAATTATTTATGTAAAAAAAAAGTCCTTTAAGAATGAAATAAAAACCTTCACTTTGCAAGTATGTTGAAGATGGTGTATGCGCAAGGAAGAGTGGAGAGAAATTTAAAAATAAGTGTTTGATTTTTCATGGACTTAAGATGCTGACATATAGCCCTCTCAGAAACCTATGTCCATCCTTCTCCATTCAAAAAAAGAGGACATTAAGTTTTATAAAATATAAGTTCAGCTGAAATGATTTTAGAATTGCCCTTCATTATCTTTGTGCTAAGTATTCAATAAGAGACAACTGCATCAAAGAAAGAAATTCAGCTTAGTTTTTAAAACTCAAACATAAACTATTAATCAGCTAAAGACTATGTTTTGGTATTTAATTTTAAAATTCCACTGAACAAAATTATACAGGTTGTGATTATATACACTAACTGCTAACTTTAAGTATTTGATAGAAGTGGTTTTATAGACTAATGGCAGATAGCATGCCAGCGGTTTCTCCTCAAAGATCTCTGTTTAAAAGGTGGCATATTTAATGAATAAACTATTTAGTTTAACAATAATAAACGAATAATAATAATAATAATAATAACTAGTTCAGCACTAAATTGAAGATCAGTGATACAAAAGCCATTAAAAACCCAGCTTTGTCGCTAATTTCACATGGCTGCAGGAATGTGTGGCCATCTTTATGATGGGCATAATACCAGTCTTGTACCAAACTTAAACCATCAGAAAACAACTCAGATTTTGCCAAATGCATACAATCTGCATCCCCAAGGATTAGCACAAAGCTTACAGGAAACCTTTAAACCTTTTCACTCACTCACACACATGAAATTCCTTACAAGGTGAAATATAAACATAAAGCACTCTTTACATAGAACTAAAAGATCCAGAAGAATTTACAGGATAGAATCTCACTTGGTCAATTAACATTTATTAAGCCCCTCCCCTATTATGTGCTTAAGCAGTGGGGATACAAAAAGAGGCAAAGGTCCAAATTGGTCTTTTAATACCAATCCAGAAGGAGCTACTCTGTGACAATAGTACACAACATTTACCAGACTCATCTTTTGGCAAAATGGGATGTGTAAATATCTTCTGGGCTACACGCAGCATCATTTATTCAATGCTGGCCTCCCTTTTACTTTATCCATTCTGGTTCATATTTTCTCTCAGTGTTTTTTATGACACTCAAACCTGGCAAACCAACTTATATTTTCCGACACTGAGAACAAAGATTTTTACTAGAAATAGTCTAACTTAACAATTTATCTGTCTACTACTGGTCCTACCTTCTGACATTACCTTTAAAATATCAACTTTACTCTATGCTGATGACATTCTCCCATCTTGGGAGATAGGAAAAAACTAAACTCTAAACACCTGACATCCAACAATTCCCTAAGTCTGAAAAAAATCTACTTCATATAATCATATCATAGATTTAATGCATATAGATTTACTCTAACCTTCATTTCACAGATGAGGAAAATGAGGTCCAGAGGTGTTACATGATCGGCTCAGGATAACCCAGAACCAGGGCTGTAGTCCAAGATCCCTAACTCCAAATCTAATGCTTTCTTTCACCGCACCATGCAATCATCCCTTCCTCTTTTGAACTTTGTATTTGTATTCCCCTCATCCCATCCTTTGCCTTATATTAAACTTACTTGTCCAAATGTTTCAGTACAAATGAGCCAAGTTCCACTAAACTCACAATTACGTCTTAATCTTCTAGGAAATCCTATAAAACTTGTAGGTAGTACATGAAAAATAAAAAACATATTGAATAGGTGAATATAAACCTTAACTATCTACACTATCATCATTAACATTAGTACTGAAATCCTTGAAATAACATTAATAGTATCCAGTAATGAACTCAACCCAATGTTTAAAGACTACAGAACCACTTAGCAGGTGGCCACTAAAATTTTCCAGTATCCAAACACAGAGGGAAAACTGAAGGCTGAATTGTCTTAACTAATAATGCCAATTTGTTTGATATACCAGGCACAATTTTCAAGTGTACCAGTAAAAGGTAGGTTTAGAAAGAGTGGCACCTATCTCTATGATCAAACTCCGGTGACTTACCCATGTTTTATATAGAAAAGAAGATGAAGAGTCGATTATACTAAATTCTACCACAGGCCAAACTACCTGAAATTTATTTAGTCTACCATGGATTGTGTGACTCACATAGGCATTTTTTCTGCTTATTCATAATCTCATAAGATTCAAATAAGAAATGATACTCTAAATAGGTCCTATGGTAATTAAATGAAATTGACTATATTTTGATAGAAAAAAGCTGTCTGATTATTGACACATGAATTATTTCAAATTAAGGATATTTCCAAAACCATAACTGCTGTCTTATTGTTTTAAATTAAAATCATTATTTCACAAAAGGTATAAATTTCATCATGGAAAAAAAGAAAATTCATCCAATACAGCTGTGGCAAATATCTTATCTGCTGAGCACTCATGGTTAAAATCTACCATAAACACTAAATTCAATTCAGCAAACCCTGATTAAGCATTGGCAACGTGAAAGAATATGTACTAGGTATTGGGGATACAAGGACAAGTACAAAACAGCCCCTCACCCTAAAGTAGCTGCCATTCTACTGAGGGTGAAGGATGTGAAGGGAAGGCTCTATCAAAGAGGTGTCACCTAAGAGTATGAAAAAAAGGAAGAAACACTAGAGGATGCCATTCTGGGATACGGAACAAAGGAGAATTAATCAATAAGTAATTTAAGGTGCCTATTATGTGCTAGGTAGGTACTGAAGGTACCAAAAAAAAAAAACTAATTCCTAACTTCAAGGATTATATTCCAATGGAGGAGAAAAGCACATATATAGTATATATAGAATAAATATGAATACAAAGTAGTTTGGTAGGAAGGGTACCACCACTGGAGGAGAGGGGAGGTCAAGAAAGGCTTCAACAGGAGATGTTACTTTAGTTGTATATCTTGAAAGAGAGATTTTATGAGACAGAGAAGAAATATATTAAAGACATGGGAGACAGCCTGGAGATAGGAGATGGAGAGCCATATGTGTGGAAGAGGGAAGGGCCAGTTTGGCTGATCACAGTGCGTGGCATGGAATCCAGGCCAGTACACAATGAGGCTAGAAAGATAGGCCGAAGCCAGGTTGTGAAGGGCTTTAAAAGCTGAACAAAAGTTTACGTTTGACCACAGAGGCAATGGGAAACCACAGGAATTTGGAATTTTGAAGGATGACAGATTTGTGCTTAAGGAAAATTACTTTGATAGCTGGGTAGAGGGTAAGACAAATCAGAAAGAACCTTGAGGCAAGAAAACCAATTAGGAGGTCATTCTAATAATTGAGGCAAGAGGTTATGAGGGCCAGAACTAAGGTACTAGCTGTCTAAGTATGGAAAAGCAACTGGATATGAGAAATGTATTGGAAAAAACACATGAAAAGTTTTCTCAGAAAGTAGGAGTTAAAGTCTTCTGATGAGACTGGAGATGGTATAGATGGAGGAAGGGAGGTTTGGAACAGCTGCAGTAGGATGCATGCTGGAAAGGAAGGGAAAAGTAAAAAGGATTGCCTTACAGCATTAAGAATCAGTTGAATTAATGTGAAAAAGTTTATAATTAGTACAGTTATTTAACTCTGTCCAGCAGCATTCCAAAGTAATCAAGTAGGAACAGAAAAGGTATATGCTAAGTTGGGATTTGGTACGGCAAAACAGAAAAGAGGGCAAGGTATTCAAGGGTAGATGACAGTGTATAAATAAACCACAGAATCAAAATGGTGAAGTGAGGTCAGACAGAAGTTTTGAACTTGGGAAAGCAAAAGTCATAGTTAGGACAAAGTATACACTTAGGAGGACTGAGGCAGAGGAGTAATGTAAAGACAGGAATTTAGAATTTCAGAGCTCTGGATCATGGAGTGCGGCAGTTACAAGTGGACAGATGGTCTGGACATTCAATCCCAATGGGTGGCTAAGATAGAGTGAAGGTGTAGGTTAGAGAAATTGACTAGAATGAGGAAGTGGGAGGCTGAAGTGTTCAAGGGCATATAAAAGTTCTTCAAGTATGAAGGTAAGGGCTAAAGTGAGTAGGAAGACTATGAACCAGGTGCTGAACTCCTTGAGAATGAGTGAGCATGATTTAGAGTGGATGTTCTTAAGCTGTTGTGTCATGGACTCTTCTGGCAGTCTGAAGAAGCCTATGGACCCCTTCTCAGAATATTTGTCATTTACTCTTACTCATCCTGGCCCAGTGAATCTGGAGGCATAAGAAAAAGTGCATCTAGAAGGACGGTGAACAGGAATAAAGTATCTTCTGGAGAGAGTATACTTTCTCTGAGTACAAGGAAATGGAAAGATGAAGAAATAAAGGAAACCCAGGATGAAAAGGAGAGTCTGTTAATAACATAAGGGAGGTTCAGGGGGCACAAAAGAACAGAAGGGCAGAGGAGGAAAAATGTAGATGGGTAGGCCAGAGGTTGACAATAATATGGGGAGAAGCATGAAAAAGAAATATATTTTTTTTCTGAATCACAGGAATAAGTGGAACCAAGCCTAGGCAGTTCACCCACCAATACAAAGGTCCTGTGATGGTTGAGCACAGTGTAGTACAGGGCAGTGCATTTAAATTTCCCTGCCTGGTTATTCCAAAACAGAGAGAAATAGAGTACAAATGAGGTAAGAATATTGAAGGAACAGAAAGTTCAATACAGGCACTTAGGTCAATGAAAAAAATGTTCTAGTCTCCTAGTGAAGCTGAATTCATGCTTCAAAACAGTCATTTAGCCCCACCCCAAGACAGCAGGGAATGAGGCCCACCAAGCAGACATGAAACATCTCAGAGCTTTCATAATCACAGGCCCTCAGGTACCTTAGGTTTCCTGAGACAGAAGATCTATGATATACATGAATCCCTTTTGAAGGAGTCTTTTTACTATCTCATACACCTTGAAGGCTTGGCAGCTGTGAATTATTTCAATCCTGTTCTAACTATCCTCTATTACCCCAGGCATCCTAAGGACCAGAATTTCTTACAGTTCTGAGACCCCAGCTGTGGCACATGAATAGATATAGTGTGTAGGCCCCTGAATGTTAGGCTAAATTCACATAGCATTCTCTACAGATAAATGGTCAAATGATACGAATAAGTAGTTCTCAAAAGCAGAAATGAAAGTGATCAACAACCATATGTGAAAAAATGCTCTACATTACTAATAAAAAGAACTAAGAACATCAAATTTTGAAATAAAAATAATTTTACTGGGAAACAAAAAAATTTTATCCTACTATATTTTACTTGCCACTTTACAGATTTAAAAAAATAGTACATCAACTGATTGATTCTTTGTAGTATTTTTAAGTCTAGTTTTTCTAGTGTTAAAACAACTCTGATTTTCTACCTTAAGTGGCTAGTCATGTTATTGGCCTAATGCATAGACAAGCAAATTAACTTTGAAAATAGCATTTGAATTTTATTAAAGAGAAAAGTAAGTTGTGTATAATATAGACTCACAGCTTCATGTACAATCTTCTTTTTCTATTCTATATTGTATATGGAAATAAGTATCTTATTTGGTGTTTGTTAAGTGCAGAAGAATTTTAAAGAACTTAATGTACTATTGCCCATGGAGTTGTGAGTTAGTTTAGTCATTCTGGAATGCAATTTGGAATCACACTGAAAATCATTATAAACTATTGAGTGCCTGATGGTCCAGCAATAGGCATACATATACCTCAGAAATCAAATAAAGAAGAAAAGTACCTATTTCTACAGAAATGTTCACAGCAGCACTTTCTGGTATACCAAAGAACTGAAAACTAAGGTGTCTCTTAAGTGGGGAATAGCTGAACAAATTATGGTTTGTGAATGTGATAGCATAAAGCTGTGAAATAAGAAATAATGAAAGGGAGAGATTCAGAGAAACCTGGTAGGGACATAACCTCATGAAATGATCAGAAACAGGAAGGCAATTTATATGACTACAACACTGTGAAAGAAAACAACTTTGAAAGACTTAAGAATTTTGATCAATGCAATGATCTACCATAATTACAGAAGGCAGATGATGAAATATTCTTCTCACCCACTGTCAGGGAGAGGACGGACTAGAGGTGCAGAATAAGACAGATATTTTCAGACATTATCAATGTCTGCATTTATTTAGCTTGACATGCTTATTTTTTTCAAGGGAGGGATTTTTTTTTTTTAATTTTGAGCAGTGGAAGGGAGAGACAGTGTAATGATGCCAAAAAAAGAAAGCAGAGAGTATCAATTAAATGTTTAAGAAACACAAAAGCAAAGAGAAAGACTCCAAAGAGAACAGAATGAAGTTTAGGGACAGACAAGTACATCAGCTTTGGAATTAAATTCGTTATATAGTTTTTAAAAAACCCAAGGTATTACGTAATAGAGATTTGTAGTTTTATATACAATCTTTTTCTTTACATGTATGGAAATATTCATTTGTTAAATGTGTAGCAAAAGTTCATAATAAAAATTAAAAGTCAAAAAGAAAACACTCAGCACCAGCCCTTTTAGCCTCATCTCAAAACAGCGGGGCTAGACACATTCAGATTTTCCATACCATGGAGCTCACCTCCCAATATGCATGAAGAAGCACAGGCCTCACCAGTACTTTTGAATCTTGAGTATGAGGATCAGTGATGGATGTGAGTGCCCTTTGAAACAAGTCCTCTACAGCCCCGGGTGGCCCGAGGATTAGGGTCTGTGACAAATGTGGGCTCCCTTCAGGAATGCAAGTCCTCTCTAGGCCTTTTCACTAACAAATACCAACACTCTTCCTTCTTTGAGTCACACAGCTTTTTATATACTATTGTCATGTACTTATTATCATAGACAAATGTATGTATACATACATAAGCATGTCTGTATGTATACACATATGCATATTATCTTCCAAAATGGACTGAATAAACACACACACACATATATCTTTTATATATTTATCTTATTTTTTATTAGGTTATAAGCTCCTGTAAGGCCAATATTTTATTTCATGATCATATCTCCATCACCTATCTCTACAAAAGTAGGCATTTAAGCAAGTCCTAAAGTATTTTTTATTTAGTCATCTATGAAAAGGCTTTGCTTAAGGCTTATCCTGCTTCTGTCCTACTGCCATGTTCTTTCTTTACCAAAATTAACTAATGTGCTTGGTATTTTAGAAAAACTTGACCTTCTACTATTCAGATCTTGATTTCCAACTCATGTATACATGCCCAAAACAATTTCATTTGACCTTTCATCTCCAAAACTGCTCTTAGCATAAACATCATATTTAGCCATTCATTTACTGTCTTTATCTAGGTCTGTTTGTAATGACTTCATTACTTTCAAAGGAACTCATATATTCCTTGCACACAATACTTGATGTTGCTGACTGACAAAAACTAGCTGGCTGATCAAAATAGTGCATAGCAGGCACCTCGAAAAATGTTTGGTGAATGAATAAATATAGTTTGGATTTGAAATACTTAAAAAATTATCCTGTGTCCTCAACAAAACTTATCCGCTGCACTCATAAAGTTATTGTTGTATTGTTGTATCACCTGTAACTAGTCATTTTTCATCTGTCGCTTTTATCTAATTAATGTGGTCTTCTGAAATTACATAAAGATGGCCAAGACAGGAAATTTCTATAAAATGACTTTTCTTCCATAGCCTTTTCCTTGCTGCTTCTTCAAGATCCTTCTCTTCATCACTAAACTCTTTTCTTACCGGTAAAAAAAGGACAACTTCGGAAGGTTAGTTGATATTTTATTTCCCGAACAGTCCTCTGATGCCTGAATGTGATTTGGAGGTGACTATGGATACTGGAAAGTATGTGCCAGGAGAGTCCATCAAACTAGAAAGGCTCTGAGTATAACCCCAGCAATGAACTACATACACCAAGAGACCAGCCAAATATAAAGATGCTCATCACAAGTAGGCTGGCACTATATGACAGGAATTATTTGGCCATGGCAACCCATGAAACAAAGAAAAATAAAGAAATGAACCTTCAATCCTATGTAATCCCTGTTCACTCTACAGTGCTGTGGCAGAAAAGAGGCTAAAATTCACATAGCTTTCAATTCACCTAAAAATATTAATTGAACTCTAGGTAATATAAATATGAGACTATTCAAAGACCAAAGAATTATGTGAGATACTACTGGAAGAACTGAACAACATCAATATTAATAAGTTTTGAATATCAATATTGATATTCTCAGTACAAATGAAAGAAGAAGATATAAGGAAATAGAAAGTAAAAAGGAAGGATGGCTCACAGGTTTTGCTTGGAAAAGCAAATAAAGCATTTGGCAGAGTTGGCTTCCTCATGCACCCAAAGGCTTTAAATAAACATCATTCATGGAACATGGTCATCTCGCTCTGCAGGGCACAGGGTGAGCACAGCAATGACCGCCATTATATAAAAATGGTTGCAGCTTATACGCAAACCACTGCTGAAAAACAGAGTGAAACAACAAAAATCTGCCGAGGTTCACCGGACCACGCTGGAATATATCTTCAAACTCAGAGAATGCGAATGCAAAGATGGCCGGAGGGAGAGTCTGAGGTTATGGAATGAAAGAGACCAAAGGCAGGTGAACTCAGAAGCCTGGGGCCATGCAATACTGAATGCGTTCTTTCAGACATGGTAAACACTGGGTAAAACGACACACAAAAAAAGAAATGGACTGAATTTTAATATACAAAAAAGATGAGTTTCTTGTTGACCAGTTAGTTACTGAATTGTTTTAACTGAACTATATATAATCAGATTATCAACTAAAGCAAATGTCAAAAACAATAGTAAATTTTGAAGTACAAAAATGAAGAGACACTGTGCAATTATGACGATTCAAACTGGTCTATTCAAAGCAGGTGGTGATTTTTTTAAAATAGGAAATGAACAAAGGACAAATCTAAAATTTATTTTTACCTTTTTTATAGAAGTTTAACCAATGTAGAATAGTAACCACAAAGGTGACCGAAAGAACCAAAGAGCTTCTGCAACCAACAAACATCTGACCTTACTTCCAAGTAAAAAGATCTGGCAAGACTAGAGCATTCTAGTTTAGAACATAAAATAGTAAAAATTCATTACAGCAGGGGACCATGGAAGACTATAAGCTGCATCACCTCACAAAACAAGGAAGAGTAATGAAGTGAAAAATAAATCTGCAGAAAGTTTGGTGTGAACCAGCTTATCTCAAAAGCTCCTAAATAAAATCAAAGGGAAGATAACAGGTAGAAAATCACCACATTTGGAAATAATGACTTACTAAACACCTGAGAAAATGGAAATGACATTTAGATAAATTAAAATAGCTAGACTAGTAAGTACAAATCAAATCTCTGCTGTATGAAATATAATTTTGAAAGCACAGGGGAATCAATTTTCAAGACCTCAAAAGAAGAAAATACCAAATGACTGAGAGAGGTGGGGGGAGAAAATTATTGTATTATTTGCCAAAAAGGGTAAATGAGGATGTCAGTAACTATCAATCCACAGGTATATTTTCTAATCTCCAGAAGATCTTTAAGAGAATGATCTACACATATATTAAAGGTAGTCTTAATGCAAATATGAGGAGAGAATAAATATGCTTTCACAAATCATTTTCTACAGCAGACTACATCTTCACACTAACATGATGGAAAGGTATAAAAAACATAAGATCCCATAGTGTTTATGATTTAAAAAAAGTATTTGAACCTGTACGGGAAAATACATTCAATGCCTTCCTCCAACAAAATATCTTCCACAATAGCTATGTTGAACAGTGAATACAATATTGGGCCTGGAGGCAGGAAAATCTGAGTGCAAAGCAGACCTCAGTCACTTACTACCTATGTAACCCCTTGGCAAGTCAATTAACCTCTGTTTGTCTCAGTTTCCTCAACTGTAAAATGAATAATATATAACGTTGTTAAGATCAAATAATATTCAGTTTTCTCAACTGTAAAATGGATAATATATAATGTTGTTAAGATCAAATAATATCTGCAAAACATTTATCAGAGTGCTTAACAAATACTAGTTTCCTTCCTTTCTTTCCATTCATAGGCTAAAAGGCAGCTTGGCAGGGCAGATGGAGCACTGGACTTAGAGCTAGGAAAACATGGGGTCAAACTCGGCCTATGATACTAGCTTTGCCATCATGGCCAATTTAACAAGCTCTCAGACTAAGCTTGAGAATAACAATAGATGTGTCCAGGATTGGTGTCAGACTCAAATGAGATTATGTATGCAAAATACTTTTCAAATCTTAAATTATCATAGATCACTTTTTGTTATACAAGATTCCTTGGTAGGTATAACCAGAAGCACCTTTGTTCAATGGCCATTTATCCTATATTAAGTGAGGCACACAGCAAGGGAATATAAGCTTACTAAAGATGTTTTGTACTATCATAGAGGATATTCTCCACTATTTTCAATGGTGTCATGCTCCAGATACTACTACTATTTGTACAAAACTTTGTTATATCAGGGCCCAGAATACTAGCACAGATAGTCTTCAACAAAATCCATAAGATGAAGAGATGAGACTAATAATCTATTCAGAAACGCCCAACGGATGAAAAAAATACCTATTGTCCAGACATGCAATTAGGTGAACAAACATTAAGTCAATTCATTAGTACATCTCTTAGACAGGCACTGCAAATGGACAATGAGTTGAATCCAGAATTGAACAAAAAGAACAGAACAGATTACATTTGGAAGAAATATATAGTGCTTTCTTTCAATGCACTCAAGATGCTCCTTGACCAAAAAATAAAATAAACATCTCTTTTTTCTATGATGCTATATGGATGCAAATCAAGTAAAACCAGGGTCACTTGTACACAAGAAGTAGTATATAAAAGGTCATCCAGGAAATGTATGATGAAAAAAGAAGGTGGGATGGTCATGTATCAAGATCAAGGAATAAAAGATGGATAGCCCAAATGGCTGCAATAGTACCCAGAATATGTTAAAGACTTAGAGGTAAGGCCTCTTGCCTCCACACTGGGTAGATCCTTTCAGCAGAATTTATTTCCATAAATAACATGGACAAGAACTGAACAGGATGAGAAGGCATGGATGGGTTGTAATCTGCATCCTTAAATAAAATACCCACATCAATAAGATCCATTGAAGTAATGAAGTATTAATAGTTGGCATTCTAAATATTGGTGCGAACTGCCTTGGCAATGATATTTTTCAACATTTTATCTTTTCTGCATCTAAGCTCTGTCACAATTTTAAAAGTAGATATTCCAAAATTTAATTTTCAAGAATGTTTTCATTATCAAATGATTCTATATATGTGGAAAAGAGTAATTATCTTGAATCAAGTATACCTCTATAATTTTTTAAAATTGTTTACATTTCAAAGTATAAAGTTATATTATTCTTAAATAAAATCTAAACTGAAAGGCTACATCTAACTACCTGTAAGATGCTTTAAGGAAATTATAAATATTTGATTACCAAAACTTTTCAAATGGAAGCTATTGGATGAGATAGATAACCTCTGAGTTCTTTTCAGCTCTAGTTCTATAATCCTACAAATTTCTAAAGTAGATTTTACAATGGCATAATTGTTTGAATGTAGAGTTACAATGTCTCTTCTCATGGTGCCTGCTGACATACTTCAATACTTCAAAAGATGCATGATTCTATTAGTGTGGGTGGAATTCCCTCTGCCTATGCATATTGCAACCCCTCCATACCTTAATAGACTGTTTCATGAATTGCTGTAGCCAAAAAATTCATCACCTGGTGTCCAACCTTCTGGTGATGAGCCTCTTCGAACTTAGCTAGGTTGGTCCATGGATGACAGATATAGAGTCCATTCAAAGGGCCCATACTTGAAGCCTTTCCAGCTTGGTAGGACCTGCCGGAGCTTGCGCTCTGCTAGCAAAACCTTCAAGAAACCAGGGTCACCTGTAGGCCACAATGAGGCATCGGAGTAGGACTTTAGTGGAGACCTGCTGACAAAAGTGACATACTTATGACACGTTCCTATATGGCTTCTAAAAAACTCCCCAAGATTCTGCTTAACATCCTGAATAAGAAACAAATCAACACACAAGGCAGAACATTACTAAATGATCTCATGAATTCTGACCTTTGCATCAAAACAGGACAGTAGAACCTCTCACTAAAAGGTGAATTATGAAAGAACTTTTCTAGCCCAAATCTGAGACTATGAGCAAAGTAGGAAAAGCACAAGGTTTTTGGTTCTCCAGATTTAATCTGAGATGAATTAGATCCCTATTCCTACCCTAGAAAAGACCTAAATCACAGGGTAAACCCCAAAGCTGATCCAGCTTTCTAGAAACCTTCCAGACAGGTATAAGTGCTCCCCCAAATTGTAATTGTCTGTCCCTAGTCTAGATATCCATAACTGGAATTTAGCCAAAATCTGATCTACCTTCCTGGATAGGTTCTATAAACCCTGTCTCCTTCCCAATCCCAAATAAATAAAATCAAATGATTCTATATCAAAAGGAAGGTAAATGTTTCCAAGCACAAAGTTTCATCATGCAAAGTCACCTATTTCTCAAGAGGATTCAGCATCAACTTGACAAGATAAAAACTTGGGCAAAAAATATAACTAAGTCAGAAACATTTTCCTACATTACCCATAATAATGTATATGCTCATGACAATGCTATTATCTAGGTTTTACTCCATGAGATGACCTTTTGGTAAAAATGCCTTGTTATGCTGGTCCTTTTAGAACTTCAATAACTAAACCTATTTTAAACAGGACACAAGAATGATCTTCATGTTAAAATTTGTTCTGTAAGGAATATTTAAACAACATACCAGTGAAGAAAATGGAAAGCACTAATCATAACTATTTTCTATATTTGTAAACTTTTTTCTGTACTAGAAGAGGAGTCGCTATTCTGATGGTTTCAATCACTTTGAAGAGGTTATTACTTTTTACTTCTGATGGGATATAGCGGCTAGATTTATTAATAGTAATAATTTTTAGCTAGATTCCATCTCATAGTGTTTCAAAATCATTCTATAAAAAAATGAAGTTTTCTGTGCCTCACATTTATCCTCAACTAAAGTGACAAAGTAGGAATTAAGCTATTTCACTTGTAATTTTAGTCCATTTGTTATATAGTACATCTAAAGTAAATAGTCACAAAATCTTTCCTAATTCCAATTTTTTTAACTAAGTTCCAAATTCAAATGCTCTATTCAGACTAGTTTTAAAGATCTAATTTAGAGTCATCTATTAATTCGTCAGAGAAACCACAATCAGAAAATCAGTCTTGCTACAATCTTGCCTGTGCTTTTCCATAATAGTATAAAGTTAGTAGATAAATGAGATTATAAACAAATGTACATTTTAATAATGACTCATTCCTTATAATATTAAGAAAATACCTCTAAATTTTGCCCCTTTATTCCTTACTCATACTTTATCATTATTTGGCCAAGCAAGCACTGTGCTATTTATCAGCATCTTGATTTTTATAAAGCTGTTTTTTCACCAGAACCCTGTGCAGAAAATCATACAAGTATCACCACAATTTGAAAGATCAAGAGACTGAAGCACAAAAAAGTTAAGCTTCCTGCTCAATCACACAACTATTAAATTTTGGAGCTGAGACTGGAACTCCATTCTCCTACAAGACTAGTATTCTTTCTGTTATGCCATCCTACACTGAAAAACCAAGGGATTTTCCTTTTCTGTAAGGTTTCTGACAAATAATATTTTACAATACATAATAACCAAAGCCTAATGTAAAATTGTAAAATCTTTTTATAGCATTCTGTTCATTTTAAAAAGTTGCTCTTTTGTAACTGCCCACTATAATGTCATTTTACCTAATAGTTTTTTTTCATGGAACTAAAGACATTAGATGGGGTACATCCAGAGCATTTAGCAAGCGCATTTCCTTCTCTTATACGTCATATTGTTTCTTTTTAAAAAAGTAAAATAAAATATGAAAATGAGACTATTATATGTATAGGGCACAAAAGACTAATTTTTACTTGAATAGTTAACTTCTAAAGAAAGTTTGTCTTTTAACTTCATGGAAGCTTCTTATAGGAAATAATCAAGGAGAGTTGTTAAAACACAATTAAAACTAGTAAGTGTGCATTCTCTTTAACAAGCAGGCTTCATACATTTAATATATTTTTCTTATTGCCTTGCCTCATTTTTAAGGGCTCTAGGGCTTTTTGGTAGTTTACAAAGCCCTGTGTATCTTTTCTTACGGTTTATAATAAACTGGCATTGACAA
Organism: Bettongia penicillata ogilbyi; assembly: GCA_023548195.1. Taxonomy (NCBI): domain Eukaryota; kingdom Metazoa; phylum Chordata; class Mammalia; order Diprotodontia; family Potoroidae; genus Bettongia; species Bettongia penicillata. The sequence goes on from JAJHZJ010000197.1 coordinate 4,891,395, forward strand.
AAGGAATTATACTTGCTTTCTATTTGCATTTGAAAAAATTAATTTTAACATATATGACATGAACAATAATTTGTTGGAAATCTCTCTCTGGACCTAAATAAACTTTCATCATCTGTCCATCCATTTCTGTACACTTTCATCTTATATCATCATAATTAACATATTTTAATCTGTTCTTCTGGTGCTGATTTTTATACTCTACATTATTTCATTAAAATCTTTCTAAATTTCTTTATATTCCTCACAGTAATTACCTTACTAATAAAGTTATATTATTCTATTACACTAACATAACAATGTACCCAGCTATTTTCCATATTCCTATTATTTCTGTTGTTGTTCAGTTGTGTCCCAATTCTTTGTGACCTCATTTGGGGTTTTCTTGGCAAAGATACTGGTGTAGTTTGCCATTTCCTTTGCCAGCTCATTTTACAGATGAGGAAGCTAAGGCAAACAGGGTGAAGTAACTTGCCCAGGGTCATACAACTAGTAAGTGTCTGAGGTCAGATTTGAACTCACAAGGATAAGTTTTCCTGACTCCAGATCCAGCATTCTATCCACTGAACTACCTAGCTGCCCAATTATCATTATTGTACACACACACACATGCAAACACACACACGCACACAACTTTTTCACTATGACAAAGTGCTGAGATAAATATATTTGAACAAAGACTTTTTTCTTCTTTTTTAAAGAACATTCTAAGGCTACATTCTGGATAGCAGGATGAAATACTGTTATTTGTTGTAATGTTTCTGGAATTCTGCTACATTGCTTGTTAAAAAAGTCTCAGGTTATAATTGCATCCAAAATGTATGAGTGTACTTATTCCCCATAATGATATCAATTAATTTTATTTTTTCAAAAAATAATTTAATTGGTATGAGGTAATGCTTCAAGGCTGTTTCAATTTTCATTTCTTTATTGTCAAGGATGATATTTTTACAAATGATTTTTTAAAAAAGGACCCCTTATTCCTCTTTTGTAAATTTATGTTCCCATCCTTTCATCAGGTATGCACCAGAGACGAGGTCTTGCCTTTGACTACTTCATATGCTTCCTTCTAAAAATTGAGAGGTTTTTGCTACATACTTTTCATACAATGTTATTTTCCATCACATGGAAAGTTTTCTTTTTATGTAATCAAATCCATTTATCTTGTCCCCAATAATTTCTTCCTTTTAACAGGCACTTACCTTCCCCCTCCAGAAATGATATGGATATGCTATTCTGTTTTCTTCTATTTTTGTTACTGGTTTTAAAACAAAGAGTCTATTTAAGTCATGGGATACGTGAGTTATGAATTTTCTACCATACTGTTAACCAGCTTTCTCAATATTTATTAAAACATTAATCCTTTTCCCATCTTTTATTTTCTATAGGTTGAGCAAACCTTAGTCTTTTGTATATTCTGATCTCATGCCTAAAATATCTCTTCTGTTCCATGGGTTTGTCTGTCTTTCCCTTTTTTTAAACCAAATATTAAAGGATTTTGATATTTGTTTTATAATGTTTTAAAGTCTGAAGACAGAAATCTAATCTTGTTGACTTTCACCACAAATTCTGTGTTCCTAGATATTCTTGTCCATGTATTTTTAAAAATATTTTTATACTTATTTTAGCTTCCCTTATAGAGCTATCAAAAATTTGGTTTATTTTATGCTGATTAATTTATTCTAAGGGAAATACAATTTATCACATAGATACATATGGGATTCTATAAATCAAAATCAAGGATTCTCAAATCTAATGAGAATTGTCTTCCACGTTATTTTTATTTCATGAAGTGTTGAGAGCAAAGGAATCTGCCATTAGTATAATAGCACTTTATATTATTACTAAAAAAAAAAAAGGTAAACCCAGTAGTTACTAAATGAATTAAGGTATTCAAGTTTCATATTACTTTTCATTTTTAAACTTTGAATTTTCTGTGTTAAAGTTAACAAATTTGCATATATTCTTAATGACTAGAAAAGTTTAATCAATTCTATATAGATAGCTAACAGTTTATATGTACATAAAGTGAAAACACACTGACCAAGGATAACACAAGAATACAAATGAAGTACCTGCTGCTTCCAACAATGCTTCTAATCTTGCTTGTGTCTCTGGATCCACTGTGCGTAAATCTGTCCCTTCTGCTGCACTCGATAAGAATAACTCTGATGTTGTTTTAAGCACTGGGTTATCCAGATCTTCTTGGTCCAAAATAAATGACTCAACCTGTTTGAGAATTAAAGTGAGCTCCATTAAACAGATTTTTATAAAAACTATAGTATATCTCTAGAATTATTGTCTGATAAATTTTCCTGTTAAAATTGAGTTTAAAAGAGGTGCTTGTGTCTGTGTATAAGAGAGTGAAAAATGATATAGACTTATGGGGATAGAAAAAACTGAGATCACACCAAATTTATTTTAATTTGTCTTCAGTTAGAAGTTAGTGAAAATAAATATGCAAACCACCCCCCACCCATACAAAGCCATAGAGATTCCCTATAATCTATTCAGGGAGCTCTGGGGATGGGGTGTCTGTGTATCCCAGGTTAAAAAACTGCTTGTCTAAGATCTTTATAGATATGACATCAATATACTTAACGAAACTTAACAAACAAATCTCACATATTTGTAAATTGTAATAAATTTAATAGGCATGTTCTTCCAGAAAAATGTAAATCAGTACGAATTTAAGTCACTAGTTGAATGTTAGCAGGTAATTTGATTACTTCTATAAATTTAGAACATAGGTAGTACATTTCTTTTAAGATAAAAGCCACTGTTCTATTTTAAATTATATAAACTGTACTATTTATGTATACAAGTTAAACATCACAGGTTTTATAAGCCATACTGTTTCAGATCATTGGTATAAAAAAGGTTCATGAAGATCTTCATGAAAGCACCTTAAATAAAAGGACCAGCTTTCCCTAAAACAGCAAGCTGATATTTCCCCTATTTCCCAGTAAAACTGATTTAATGCTGGTAAAATTTAATTTTAATCCCTTCCTTATTATTAAGAGTTAATAATGAAATGTCCAGTAGAAAACCAAGTGTCACATAGGTTCTCTAAATGTATTATTGTACTATGCAAAATTAAGGAATAAAAACCACAGGGCTTATGGGGAAAATGGGTTAAGGGCACAATGCTCAAAAACGCCCTCAATGACACATTAAAAAAAAAAGATAAGAACCTAATAAATAACAGTAGCACAGTTTTAAACACATTAAATAATTAGGAAATATGTAGTTGCAGAGTCCTTGGACTCCACCTGCAGCCTTGGGTTGCTACTCTGCCTACATCCCCATATATACCACACCCCCTCCCGCAGAAAAGTTGGGCAAGTGGCAACTCTGACCCTAGGCCCAGGGGAAGGAGGAGAGGGATCTGGACCAGCCTTTCTCTGACCACAATTCCAACTGAACCAGAAGTTTTCTGGGCATTTTCTCAAGCTGTCTCCCATGCCTGGAATGCTCTTCCTCTTCCACCATCACTATATATTTTCCTGTAAGTCCCAACTAAAAATCTCACCTTCTACAAAACTTCTTCCTTAACACTTCTGAATTCCAGTGCTTTCCCTCTCAATTATTTCCTACTTATTCTTGCTTTCTATGTATTTGTTTGCATGCTGTCTCCTCCATTAGATTGTGAGCTCCTTCAGAGCAAGAACTGTCTTTTTTTAATTTTTTTTTGGAATCCCCAGCACTTAACACAATGCCTGGCACATAGTAGATGCTTAATAAATTGAAACTTATTTATTTTTGATTTACTTATTTGAAATGAATTGGATATATGGCATTTTGCCTTGATAAAGGCCCTGAAGTTTGTTTGTGGAAGTAGGAGATGGAAGGGTAGCAGCTCATTTGTTATTGTGAAGTGGTAGAGTTTTTTATATAAGAAATCTTGCACAATTCAAAAACTGCATTATGCTAAAAATGTTCCGTAATACATAAATTCCATTGGAAGAAATTCACATTTTAAAAAGAAGTATTAACTGATTGTTCCTATAAAATATGAGTGGACAAGCAGTTTAACTGACTACCATCTTGCCTCTGATCTGCTCTGTTGGTGGAAGTCAACAAGCATCTATTTAAGCACTTACTATGTTTCAGAATAAATACTTATTGACTACCAACAATAGGGCAGGATCAGAAGGAAGATGCCAGTCAGTTCAACTGCTTGTTGCTCATATTTTATTTAGGCACTATCTTCCATAAGGGCAGCTAGGTGACACAGTGGATAAAGTACCAGGCCTAGACTGAGGAAGACTCATCTTCCCAGGTTCAAATTTGGCCTCAGACACTTATTAGCTATGTGACCCTGGGTAAGTCACTTAACCCTGCTTACCTCATTTTCCTTATCTTTAAGATAAGCTGGACAGGAAAAGGGAAAATCACTCTAGGATCTTTGCCAAGAAAACCCCAAATTGAGGTCGCAAAGAATCAGACACAACTGGAAAAAAAAATAACATGCTCCAGAAACTATGCTAAGTAAAAATAGTCTCTGTTCTCAAAAAGACAACAAGAAAATAAGTATATACCAGATGCATACAGAGCAGACAGAAGTTAACCTGAGAGGGAAAGGCTCTAGCCTTTGAGGAGGGAAAGAGGGGAAATGCTTCCTAGAGAAGGTGGCATTAAAGCTGAATACTGGAGAAAAACACAGAAACTCTAAGAGTTGAAGGTGAAAAGACAAAGCATTCCAGGCATATGGACAGCCAATGCAGAGGCAAGGAGATAAACATGGAGCATTATGTGAAAGGAAAAGTAGGTCTGTAAGGCTGGAGCATGCAGAGAGAAGTAAAATCAAAGACTAGAAAAGTAAGGAATGTTGAGGGTGTGTGGAACATAAAAAGACAAAACAGCAAAAGCAAAGAGGAAGGAGAACAGTTATGATCTATAATCCACAACCTGTGCTTTGGATAACTCCAAACTTAACTATTTCTCTTCTTCCAAATATCACAATTTTTTTACTTCAATGGCCTACAAAAAACTGCATCTGCTCTATATGATTTATGATTCATAATGAGTACCAAATGATTACTAGTTCTACCACAAAAAGAGAAATACCCCATAACAGAGGGTAAACACTAAACAGTTTGGAAATTGCCTAGCTCTGAACCATCTGCGAAATACAATAATCTTATATAACCAATCCTAACTTCAAAACTATTGACATTAAACCATGTACTATGATGCAATGTTATTTCTTTACAAAAAGAACTCCATTTTGGACCTGGGCCAGTAGGATAAATGTAGCTTACCAGTTGTCAAAATGACCTTGCACAGCAACTTGTTACACAACAAAGAGCTTATTACAAACACAAAAAGGGAGTTGGGCATCTTCTGGCAGACTTACCTGTCAGTTTTGAGGACAAACTGAACAGCGGGTCAAACAAACTAAGTAAAACTATGTGTCAACTCTCTTATTACTGATAAAGATTGTATTTAGATGAAATTTTCATTTTAAACAAAAAAGTGGACAGGTGTACTATTGGCACCTTACGGAAACTTAAACATAAATTAATATTGTAAAAGGCAAAAGAAAAAAGTTAAGGTTATGTTTCTATAGAATGTAAGCATCTTAAAGGAAGGGGCTATTTTTCACTTCTGTTTCTAAATTCTAATAGTAGTAGATAACACCCCTAAAGTAGTAATACAGGAGTAATAGATAACACCCATATAGCACATTCAAGTTTGCAAAGTGCTTTACAATATCAGTTGATCCTCAAAATAACTTTAAAAAGTAGTTAGTTACTAAGAGGCATTATCCCTAAATGTTATTCATGGAATTCTAATTAAATTCAGCTTGATAATCACTTACTACATGTCATGGCACTGTACAAAGTCCTCCTAGGATATATAATAGTAGTTAACATTTAGCAATTTAAAGTGTTTACACTTTACAGTAAAGCACTTAGATTTCATTTGGCTTTTACAATAACCCTAAGAAGTAGCTACTAACAATAGGTATCCCTATTTTACATACAAGAACAATAATTCAGAGAGTTAAATGCCTTGCTCATAGTCACACATTGTATAACATGTTAGAGGCTGGATCGGAACTCATATATCTTAACTACAAGTCCAGTACTCTTGTTATCATATCTTCCTGTCTCTTTTATACACACACACACACATTTAATATTTCATGTCCATGTGCCTTCTGATATTAGGAAGCTTACACTCTAACAGTGATAATACAATCAAACAAATAAATATGAGGCAGGGCATAAATGATGTCATGAGTACTAAAGCACAATATGAATTCAAAGGAAGAAGCAACCACTTCAAGTTAGTATATCCAAGAAAGTTATGTTTCACTTAAGTACAGTGCCTAAAACATGCTTCCTTCTTTATCTCTCTTCTTTCTTCTGTTTTCTGTAACAAATGCTCCCAACAAACATTCTACAATTCCAGCAGAAGGAATAACATGAACACAAAAATATGTTCAGGGAACAGAAAATGGTTCCAAATGGCTGATAAAGTGAGAAACTATAGGGAAGTGGGACATAAGGTTAAAATGGTAAACGGGACCTGGGCCAATAAAAGTTGGGCTGTTTACATTTTAAATGGGACGTAATGAAGAACACTTAAAAGTTATTGTTAAGTGGAATGAAAAGACCAAAACTTTGCTTGAAGAAGATACTGGCAAGCAACGAAGAATAGGAGAAAGTAAACTGTATTTGGAGTTAGAGAACTTAACTTCAAATCTAGGTTACCTTGGACAAGTCACTCAATCTCTTTGAACCTCAGTTTCCTCATATGTCAGGTTAGCGATGGAGGGGGAAAGGGTTGGTAGGATACTTTTAAGGGTCCTTTGGGCTTTAGATCTATACTGGCAACAGGATGTGAGACAGATTAGAAAGGGAAGGCATTCACATGGGGAAATTAACTAGGGTGATAGATATCGAAAAGGAAGGGGATAACAACACCTAACATACAGCACTTTAAGATTTGTAAATTTTACTGTTATTTGATCCTCATAGTATTAAGCTCCTCATGAATATGGATTATTTCATTTTTTGTAATTGTAACCCAGCGCCTATGCACATGGTAGGAGTTTATTAAATACTTGTTGACCGGCTGAGAACAAGGAATGGATGTGAGGGAACAGGGAAAATCAATGATGACTTCAAGGTTTTGAATTTGACCAGGAGAATGGTGATATTAACAATAGAAATAGGAAAGCAGGAAGAGAAAGGAGGAACTAGAATAGGTAAGGAAATAATGAGTCAGATTTTATACTGAATTTAAAATGTTGATAGGCCATCCAACTTGTCCTGTTCAATGGACAGCTAGCAATGCAAGATTGAAGTAAAGTAGATCTAAATCTGGGGATCATTTACACAGGGGATAATTGAAGGTAATGAAACAGAAGAGATCCCAAAGAAGGATAAGTATAAATTGAAGGAAGATGGAAAGAGAGGAAAGGACAGGAGAGAACCTTGGGAAATATCTACATTTACCCAGCAAAAGCACACAGAAACAGAGTGGTCAGAAAAACTCTTCCCCTGTTTTTTTAAAAAAAAGCATGACAAGTCTGAAAAAAACATCTTAAACACAAATTTACTGAACATAATACTTTTATATCTTTAAGGTCATGTAGATTCTGAGTTATGAGAAGCAGTTTGATATAGGAGGGTCATCTGGGTTTCAGTTAAGCCTCCCTCATTAAATATGCTTCATGACTACAGGCAAGTTCCTTGATGTCTCAGTTTCCCACCTATAAAAGGTAATGTGCCTTGCCTACTTCACAAGGTATTTGTGAAGTTCAAATGAAGTAACAAGTCATTCTGGTCATTTTGTCAGTCAGTCAACAACTATTTATTAAGTGTGAACTATGTGTTGGGCACTGTACTAAATACTATTAAGGCAAAAACTCACATCTAATGACAAATAAAACAACTAGACAGACAAGATAAATACATAGTAGAAAGAAAGCGAAAGCAACTAGAGCTGGGAGTCTTAACCTGGAGTCTGTTAAGTTGTTTTTAAAAACTATTCCAATATAACTGATTTCCTTTGTAATCCATATTTTACTTTATATATTTAAAAGCATTCTGAGAAAAATTTCAGACTGTTAAGGAGATCGATGATGGGGGGAAAAAATTAGGAGCTCCAGGGTTAGAGAGGCCTGGGAAAGGTCTCTTTTAATAAAAGCAGGATATCACATGAATATTGAAGGAAGACAGGTAACTGACACAAAGGAAAAGAGGTAGACTTCCAAGTGTAGAGGTCAGTGAAGGGAGGAAGATGGGAAGAGTGTCACATAGGCCAATACTGCTGGAATCTGGAGTTCATGGAGATGAAAGTGTAAGAAAATTGGAAAGGTGGAATGGGGGGAGGGGATTGCAGGTTCTGAAAGAGCGAAAGAGCTTTAAATGTTAAACAAAAGAATTTACATTTGATTCTGGGGGTTACAGAGCTTCTAGAGCTTAATGAGTGGACATAAATTGACATTATAGTAATTCATTCATTCAACACAGAGACTAAGTGCCAGGCAGGGGTTATAAAGACAAAAATAGTTTCTGCCCTTAAAGAGCTTAGATTCTACTAGAAGGAAATAATATTGCATGGATAAGTCAAGGGGTGTGTGTGTGTGTGTGTGTGTGTGTGTGTGTGTGTGTGTGTGTGTGTGTGTGTGTGTGTGTGTGTGTGTGTGTGTGTAAATCAGGAAATTTCACACAGGAATAACACTTGAACTAAACCTTGGAGAAACTCTGGATTCAAAGAGGCAAGGGAAAATAGGGAGTGCATTCCTGGAATGGGGGAAAAATTTGTGCAAAGACAACAAGAAGAGATGGAATGTCTTATACAGGGAACAGTAATTAAATAAGCCAATCTGACTGGAATTTAGAGTGCATAAAGAGAAATAATGTGCAATAAGATTGAAAAGATAGACTGGAGTCAGACCGTGAAAGGCCAAACAGAAAAATTTGTGTTTTAACCTAGAATGATTAAAGAACCATAAGGGTTTTCTTAATGAAAGTCTATGGGACAAGGAGACAAATTAGGGGGGCTATCACAGTAATAGACTTGAGAGGTTAAAAGAACCTGAAATAAGATACTAGGTAAAGTAAATGGAGGAAATAGAATGGATTTGAGAGCTGCTATGGCAACTGAATCAACAATAAACAGAATTTCAACTTTTAAAATATAACCTTCTAAATAAGAAAGAATCATGAGTTATGAATTTCAAGTATGTTTTGTATTTAGTCAAATCATTAAACAGTTATTTAGGCACTGATATTTCCAGTTTGACTAAAAGATAAATTTTAAAAATTACAAAATAATATAATTTCATTTTAATTATATAATACATTGATTATAATTTATATTTTATTGTATCATAATATACTTGAGGTCTATTATAAAGTAAAATGATAAAAATATTTTAAAATATATCTTAAATTTAGGAAATATTTATTAAGTACCTATTACATGCAAGACACTCGAGATATGAAGACAAAAATCAAACTACTTGTCCACAAAGCAGGTGGTTTGGTTCTTAACCCAAGGTCCATGAATAGTTTTAATATTGTGATATCTATTTCAATATTAGTTTCTTTTGTAAGCTTATAGTATTTTATTTTATGCATTTAAAAGCACTGTCCATAGGCTTCCATTGCCAAAGGAGTTCATGACATGAAAAAGGCCAAAACCCCTGCCTAGAGAGTTTATATTCTATTGGAAGGACACAAAAATGTACCCAAATAAATATAACACAAGACAATTTAAGGAGGGAGAAAGCATTGTTAAGGTGAATATCAAGAAAAGCTTTAAAAGAGGTAACATATGAGCCACGCCTTGAAAAAAATTAGAATTTTAAGAGGCAGAAATGAGGGACTACCTTTCAAGGGAAGAGAGCTAGCCTTGTGTAAAGGCTCAGAGATGCGATCTGAACTACAGAGTTTAGAAGGAACAAAAAAGTTCATGAAAGGAAATAGCATGGAGGAAAAAAGGAAAGGAGTATGTTGCCAAACTGTGCAAGGTCTTAAATGTCCTGCCTTTAAAACAACACCAAGGACAGCTAGGTGGCACATTGAGCACCAGCCCTGGAGACAGGAGAACCTGAGTTCAAATGCAGCCTCTGACACTTGACAACTTCCAGCTGTATGTCTCTGGGCAAGTCACAGTTTAAAACAAAACTAAAATAAAATAGCACCACACCTTTTAAGAAAGGCAATTATTGTTATATGTAAATCAATAATATTCTTTCTATCTCCTCTGAATTTTTCAAGTGTAATGTATCATAGTAAAATGACAGAATATTCAGGTAATGTTTACTTTTTGGGGAAGAGTTAATGAGCTACTTTTGACAATTTATATTATATTAAAATACTGGCATAAGTTAGTTTGTATATAAATATTTATTAAATTACTCAAGTTAAGTCATGTATAATTACAGAGATTTTTGATAGCAGATAAATGTTGTATAACAAAACACTACAGATTTTTAGTATCATATAATGACACCCCAATGACTACAGTTCTTAAATAAATATATCTAATAACTATCACCCAAAGGAATACAAGATCTTCATAGGTTTTTAGTAAAGACAAATTTCAAACTGTTCAAAAGATACAGTTGCACATCACTATCCCCGCCCAAGAGCTACATTTGGAAACATTTAGATACAAGTATATTGGTATAACATTTTTCAAAAAACCTGGAAATTTGTTTCGGGTCATAGACTCATAGCACTAAACCAGTCCCTCAGGGATTTGCTTTTCCCTGAGTAAGATTAGATTCAAGCGGAAAAAAGTATATAAAGCCTACCAAAAGTAATTTATCTATTAATTACTAAAGGTAATACTTACTGGAAGGCAGTTGTTGCAGAGCAAGAACCTAAGACAAAAAAAAAATTATAGTGCCTTTTCCTCACTATTACACACACATACATACATACATACATACATACACACACACTGTAAGCTTCAATCCAAACTTTAAAAAAAAAAAGTGCCTGATGATAGATACTTTTTTTACATTTGACATTTCAAATGAACCATTAGAGGGAAACAGTTACTATGGAGACTAAACCACTTAGGTGAGATATATAAACTTGAAGAACTAGGCAGGTGGAAGTTCTACCTAAACAAAAACTGGTTTAATAATTTAAGTGTTTTAACTTAGAAATAGCAATAGATGGTTCATCTATTTTTCCTTATAACTTTCTACATTTATGGGGACAAAATAACCAAAAGCTTCATTGCACACATTCAATTATTTCAATAGATTTGTCAGATCAATTTGGATATTCCATCCAAAAGATTGCAACCCATTATGTCCTAAGCATTTATGATTCCCATATTTCTTCAACATACTACATCTTGATATTATATTGCTGCCAAATGAACACACTAACTCTTATTGCTCAATAGGCTGCCCATGAGATGATGAATTCTTTGGCCACAGCAACCTAAAAAAATAAAGAAAAATATAAAATGGCTCTCAGTTCTGTGCATCCCCTTTCCAAGTATTCAATAACAGTAGTAGAATGACAGGAAAGGGGGACAAAAGTAATAAGAATCACAATTTAAAACACTAATTTTAAATCATAATAATTTAAAATAAAAACCTAGCAAATTTAATGACTAATCAATTGTTACTATCATGAAGAACTGTAGATCGTAGTTGCTGTAACAGGGAGGTAATGTTATGACATGCAAGAGAACTGGAATTAAGTGAGGGGGAGGGCTGTGCAAAGTCACCAACCTCACTTTCCCCTCCGGACCCATCTGGGTCCAGTGGCCAGATATAGATCAGGACAACTGGATATGGTCCAGGATGTAGTGGGGGACCTTGGACTTTTCAAGCTAAGGTCTTTAACAGGTCTCAGTTTAGCTGAGGCAAAGCCCATTCAAAGATTAAAGTTTATTATTAAAAGTAATATTTTAACAGTAGCAAATGTTAGACAGACTACTTATGTTTACAACCTGATCCTACCTACCTTTCCAGTTTTCTTACATTTTACTCCTCTCTACACTGACAGTCAGTCACTCTCTTCTCTTTGATTCTTTCTTCTCTCTAAATTTGCATGACATTGATCTCTTCTCGTTCTTTTCTCAACCTATCTGGATGATTCCTCTCAGTCTCCTTCACCCAAATCACACCTTCTAATCCTCAGTGTCCTCCCAAGGTTCTGTCCTAGATCTCTTCACCTCCTGTTTTACTTGGTGATCTCATCACTCCCATGGATTCATTTATCATTTCTGTGCTGATAATTCTCAAATCTATTTATCTACCCCTAACCTCTCTGCTGACCTCCAGTCTCATATCTCCAATTGCCTACTGGATATACATAACTGAATATCCTATGGATAACAAACTCAACATGTTTAAAACTGAACTTCTCAAAGTCTTTCATAACTCACCCCCACCCCCCAACTTTCCAATCTTCTTACATTTTACTCTCCAAATACTAACAGGTAACCCATACTGTTTGATCTAATGACAACGGCCTCCTTGCTGTTACTCAAACAAAACCTTCCATCTCCATACTCTAGACATTTTCTGTATCCGTGTCCATGAACAGACTACTATCCTTCCTCTTGTCTCTACCTCCCAGTTTCCCTGGCTTCCTTCAAGTCTTAGTTGGAATACCATCTTCTACATGAAGCCTTTCCTGATTCCTCCAAGAAAACATGGACTGTTTTTTACCTTTCTTTGTATCCTCAGCACTTAACACAGTGCCTGGCACATAGTAGGCAATTAATAAGTGTTTATCAACTGACTAATCCAACTATGCTGACCTACTTGCTCATAAATAGCATTCTGTATCTTCCATCTCCCTGCCTTTCCCCTGCTGTCTCCTTATTTCTACCTCTTAGAATCTCTGATTTCCTTCAAAACAGCTCAAAATCCCACATTCTTGCTAGAAGCCTTTCTCAGTTCCCCCTTAGTTGCCAGAGCATCACCCTCAAAGGTTACTTCCACTTACTCTATATGTATCTTGTATGGACCCAATTAATTACACATCAATTCTTCCACTTGTAAGAACTTTGAAGGCAATGACTGTTTTTGCCCTTTTAAAATATTCTTTTGCTTAGTACAGGGTTGAACTGTAAGCAATGATAAATGCTTGACTGATTTAAATTGAACATATGAACTATGAAAAAGACTGAGACGATAGACGAAATTCCACCCTTCTGCCCTCTCCACCCCCCTTCCCAAGGGATAATGGGAACAGATCCTATTTATGTCCATAAAATCAAAAAATATGATTTTACTTTAGTGTTTTAAAATATATAAACTTACATTCTTACATTTCTCTCATCACTTGGTCATGTCATGGTTAGTGAAGTATAGAACTATTATCTCTTAACTGAAGTTAACCATATATATTAAGGGAACAACAAGCTCTTACCACAGGCTACCTCTTACAAAGCTCAAACATTTTCCACAAATGAAAACTCCCTGAAGGACTAGAGATTGAGATCTTAAAAGGAAAAAAAAAAGTTGATCTACTTATTCACCATGTTTTGTCTTTTTATTTTGTAAATGCAAATGGTCTACCTTCAGTGTGCACTATCAAAATTAAGATGTAGTCAAAGAAGTAGGAGACAGGAGATGGGTTCTAAGACCAGGCCATACACTCCTAACTAGCTCTGCAACTTTGAGCAAATAACTTGGCCTCATTAGGTCTCAAATGCCTCAGCTGTAAAACGAGGGAGTTGGACAGTATGGTTTTAAATGTCTGTTACAAGTTCTAAAATTCTGTAATTCTAGGTGAGAAGGCCCTAGTGAGAAGTTCTTTCAAGGGTTAAGTTTGGCAATAGGAGAAGGATCACAACAATGACAGCCTTTGATCCCATGAACACATTACCTGCCAAATTTACCCTAAAAATGAGAAGTGTTTTTATTTGGTGTTTTTTGGTAATATTTATCTCCTTTTAAACTAGGTAAATTAAAAATGCCACAAGAAAGCTTGAAAATGTGTTAATGAAGCTAACAAAATGGAATGCCAGGCAACAAAAACAAATGGCCTGGCATAATGGATAGAAACATGGAACTAATACTCATAGACCTGCATTCAAATCCTACCCTGTATACAAAGCACTGGCTACATGACTTTGGGCAAGTCACTTAACCTCTCTGAACTTTTTCCTTCATCTTAAAAGGGGGATAGCAGTCCTTGCCCCAGAGTTATGAGAAGCAAATGAAAAAATGTCATACTTTGAAAGCACCACAAAGTCTACAATAAATCTGAACTATAAAAAAGACTAAGAGGATAGATGAAATTCCACCCTTCTGCCCTCTCCACTCCCCTTTCCAAGGGGTCAATGGGAACAGATCCTATCTTTTCATCCCACCAAATTTTTTTTAACAGACTTGCAAAAGAAATAGGTCCTTCAATAGTTTCAGAAGAGCCTCAAACATCATAAACCATTCACTTATACCAATGAAGTAAGTAAGCAAGCATGTCCCAGGATCTCTTCATGGCTACCCAAACTCCTCACCCTCAATGACCAGCATGCATCCTTTGTCTTTGCCCCTGGTTAGCAGGTGGGTCTCTCCCATTGAAGTCCTATGTGAACATGTTACAGTGCTTGCTTTGCTCCCTCAGTGCCAGTAGATGGAGTACAAGCTCAATTCTACTCCTAATTACTGAGGTTGTCAATTTATGGTTATGCTGATTTGCAAGTGAATAAATATTGTTGTACTGACTGCACATATATACTTTTGTTTTGAATAATCATGCCATAATCCTTTAAGGAAAACATATTAAGCTACCAAAGGCAAAGTATGGCACATATCGGTCCACCCCAGGAAAAGTGTTGTTATCTTATACCTAGAATTTGGGGTCAACAAGACCATGAAATGATACCTGAAACCTAGTTACTATTATTCATACTATATAAAATGACTTTTAAGAAATCTCTTCCAATTTATTAACACATCAAATTACTGCAGGATAATAGTTTAGGATGCTGTAGTGGAGTCAAAGAATCAGAGTTCAAATACTAGTTCTGGCACTTAATATTTGTATGACTTTGGCCAAGTTACCCAACCTCTTTCAGGCTCTCAATTTTCTTGTCTATAAAATGAGTGGATTTGATGTGATAACACTAAAGATCCCTTACAATCCTAAATCTATGGATGTGAATTGAAACAGTGATGTGAGAGAGAACACAGGATTTGGAACTGGAGGAACTGCCTGAGTATAGATTCTAGTTCTAATACTTGTAACTATTGTGATCTTGGACAAGCCATTTGTTTTCCCAGTCCCCTCCCCTTCAGTTAACTTTCATTTGTAATAAAAGGGGATGAACTAGATTATTTTTCTAAAATTTTCCACTTCTAAATCCTATCAACATAAAACTAAAAGTAAGCAGAAATGTACCAAATAAACTGTTTACCAGTGAATTTTGCTTACAGTATGCCAGAGAGGGTCATATACTTTTCTTGGTGATGCTTTAGAAAAACATTTAAGGCGTTTACTATTCTCATTAAACTAAATTTCAAGAGACTTGTTTTTTTAAAAGAAATTTAAAGAAACTGGCTTACACAATCTTAAAATTATTCTTTTTGTGGGCCTAATAACAAAAAATTAATAACATAAAAAAATATTTACTAACAGTACAATTTTCCAACAATTTACTGTTTTGCCACTCAAGTCAAAAAGTACTGATAAGAAGTTCTTTTTACATCCAAATATATTAGAATTTAGAGAAGTATATTTCATGTTAACACAAATCAATCAATTCTAAATATACAAAAGAATCCTCAAACTAACTATATTGAGATATCTGAATGAGTTATTTTATTATGAGTGTTATGGAAAATGCCATTCCTCCACCAAATCCTTATAAATAAACAGATAAATCCCAGCAACAGTGAGCATTAGATCAACCATTAGAAAGGCAAGTTTTTGCCAATGGAAAACAAATGGCAAGTTTTAAGTTTTTATGTGGATCCTGTGACAGAATGTTATGCAAAGAGCAGTCTGAGATATTATCTATAAAACTCGCAGCACAGGACCTGGCACACAGTAGGCTAGGAAGCAATGAATGTTTATTTCCCTCCCTTCTTCCTTTCTGGCCAAGTTTGAAGAGGATTATCATCAAAATACTGGCCATGATTTTTGAATAAAGCAACTCATGACAACGAGTACTAAGGGTGACACAATCTATACTGGTAAAGAGAATACCCACACTGATAAAATCTTTTGCAGTGTAATATAGTAATTTTCATTTTGGAGAGTAAAATTTAACTGTATGGAGCACTGTTGCTTGGCAACAATTTTGTACACTGAAACAATGTTTAAATTCTCCTGAGTTTCTTAAGTTATTTATTCTTAAATTCCCCTATGTTTCCGTTATAGTTTTATGTGTCTACATGCCCACAGGTGCAAGGAATAAATAAAACTAAATAATAATTTCAATTTGGAGGTAGTGGATAAAGACAAAACTGCTTATGTGCAGTGCTGTTCACATCTATGCAGATGGTAAAAAAATGTAATGCTAAAAATTCAAACAAACTAACTTCAAACAACTTTTCTCTATAAATGTCAGTCAAAAGTCAAGAAAGATAGGTGCTAGGATGTTGCAGTCTCATTATGCAGCTCACTACCACAAAAAGTAATCAGTAATATAGCACAACTATGACAATTTAAGCTCTAACATTCAATATCTTTTTTTGTTGTGTAATCATTTGAACCACAACACAGGATTAAAATAAAAACAAACCTAATGTTACTTAAGGATGAAGCTGACAAATAATTATGATTAACTGCTGAACACATATAAATGAAAAATTACTACTGTTTTATTCATATTACATTTAATAGACTGTACCTGGTCAACTTTAAAATAAAGTCTATTATAATATTAATATGTCTCTGTATATTTGTTAAAACTGCAAAAACACTGCCTCAAAATTCACTGAATTACCCAGTTTTGCTAACTCATTTCAATCTCACTCTTACCCTTTTCTTTAAGGAGAGATTTTCTAAAGGTCATTTTAAGGGAA
This sequence comes from Bettongia penicillata ogilbyi, assembly GCA_023548195.1. Lineage (NCBI taxonomy): Eukaryota > Metazoa > Chordata > Mammalia > Diprotodontia > Potoroidae > Bettongia > Bettongia penicillata. The sequence goes on from JAJHZJ010000197.1 coordinate 4,908,370, forward strand.
GAGGGAGAGAAGCAAGAAAAAAATTCCTCAACTAAGACTTCAAGTTCTTTTAGCTGTTTAGACTAATTACAAGTTTGAATTATTTGAAAGCCACCATCATTCATCACATAGAAATGCAGTGAAGTTTCAAAGACTGAGCACAATTTCAGATCCAGGATAGAAGGAAAAAACTGTCACTACAAATTCAGCTTAAAAAAAAAATACTTCCCACTCAGAAATCAGACCACCAAAGGAACCAGCAATTTATTCATCTAATCTAACTGCTGTTTCCTTCTAAATTTGCCCCTCAACTTACTAGTTTCTGCCAAGTCCCTACTCCCATATGAAAAAGGCATTAACAACTTTAAAAAGTGAAATATAAGAAAATATTAATATTTATATATTCAAAAAAGAACAATCAGGCAGAGCTAGATGTTGACACTTAAAAGTCATGCCATGCATAAGGTTATAAGATTTCAAATGACAAGATTTGACCTCTAACTTGTCTCAGATTTCACAAAAGACAGGCAAAAGTTTTCCAGATTTTGTACCTGTAAAAAAGATAACATAAGTTTACACAATTTAATATTGTGATAAATACTAATAGGCCTCTACTCATTTCAAGAATTAAAAAGTAATCTCCTGAATTTTTTAAAGTATATAAAGAGGGCTTAATCATAAAAGACAGCACAGTAGGAGCACTAGACTTTGAGACAAGAGACCTAACTTCAAATCCCTACTGTGACACTTGTATAACTGTGGACAAATTACTTAACCTCTTCCAGAGCCAGTTTTCTCATACGTAAAATGTTGTGTGTAATTACCTCCCGAGACTGCTGAGGTTTAAAATGAGACAATGCGTATAAAAGTGCTTTCAAACTTCAAAGACCCATATGTCAGTTATTATTGCACCTTCTACTTAGAACATAGGACTTATACCTTAGAGTATTAGGTGCTTGAGGGCAGTTTGTTTTGTTTTGCTTTGTAACTCCAGGCGTTTTACAGTGCTGACAAAAAGCAAACTTGTTAACTGAATATAACTGGGCTCTTGTTGGCTTCAGAAGGAGTACTGAGCATTCATATGGAATACATACAGATTTTTTTTCTTCATATTCTCTCATGTGTTAAGATTTTTAAACTCTTATCATTATCATGGACCAAAAATATTGATAAGTTAACACTTGTTCTCCATCTAATAACAAATGTAGATTAATTTTTATAAAATAAATCAAGGTACCACATTGTAAGTATTGGAGTGCTTGTATTACTAAAGTATACTTTGTTACAGCTCTGATTTCTTGATTTGTAGCTATTTCATAACCATTCATTCACTCAACAACCATTACCTCTCACTTGCAGCAAGGCCCCAAGAATACCCGGTACAAACAAAACAGTCCTTACCATCAAGGGGTTTACATTTTATTCAAAGGAAACTAACCTGTCCAAGTAAATACAAAGTATATGAAGAACAAATAAAAAGTAACTGGGAGGCGCATAGAAAAGAGAGGGGGAATGGTTAAGATAAGGAAATTCCATACTAAGAGATTGCACTTCATTTTAGCCTCAAAGGGAACTAAGGATTAAGAGTCGGAAATGAGGAAGAATATATTAGGCAAAGAAGAAGCGGGTGGATGGATAGAAGAGAAAGGAATATGGGGAATCCTATGCCAAAGAACAGAGACAGGAGACAAAATATCACATATACATGCAGTTTAGCTTAGTTACTCAGTTACTTAATTTATTTAGCTCAGCAGGTTATCGTTAAATCAGTCTAGAAAGAGAAGTAGGCACTAAATGATAAAAAGCTTCAAATGCCAAACACAGGAGTTTATATTTTGTCCTAAAGGCCAAGAGGAAGCTAATGAAGCTTCTTGAGCAAGATAGTGACACGGTCAGACCTGTTCTTCAGGAATATCAATTTAACAGATACATGGAAAATTAGAGAGGTGAAAAGATTGGAGCCAGGCCAATCAAATATGAGGTTATTGCCATAGTCCAGGCAAAGGAGTGATGAGGGTCTGAACTAGGTTGGTGGTTCTGTGAGTAAAGAGAAGGGATGGATGAGAGCAATAATGGAGACAGAAATAAAACTTAGCAAATAATTAGATTGGGGGACGAGAGGGAGGTAGTGTGAAAGAAAGAAGTGTCAAAGATTGTAAATCTGGGTGACTAGAGGAATGGTAGTACCATCTACTAGAAGGAGAGTGAAATTTAGGGGGAAAGATAATGAGTTTTTTGAGAAATGTTAAATTTAAGATGCCTCTGGGACATTCAGGTAGAAACATCCCTGGTAATGTGGGGTTTAATAATGGCTAGTAATATGGAATTTGGACTTAGAAAAGCTGAATAAATCAAAAAAACATTTAATAATTATTTACTATTGCAAAGGACTGTGCTAAGTACTGGGGGACAAATGAAAAGTGACTGATATGTAGATTTGCATAGACAATAACTGAATCCTACAAAGAAGGAAGGAAACAAGAATTTATCAAGTGGCTACTCTGTGTGAGGCCCTGTGCTAAATGCTTTACAAATATTATCTCATTTGATCTTCACAACAATCTCGGGAGGTAGGCCCTATTATTATCATTCCTATGTCCCAGCTGGGGAAATTGAGGGAAACAGAAGATAAGTGACATAGTAAGAGTCTAAGGCCATATTTCAACTGAAGTCATCCTGACTCCAAGCCCAGCTTTTATCCACTGAATCCCCAGAAGGGCATGAGACCGAGAGAGAATGCACAAAGAGAAAAGTCTCTAGCAGAGAGTCCTAGCGTATTACTTGGGAAGACCTGAAAAAAGAACTTACATTTACCAGAGCAACAAGTTCACTGTTCCAGTGTAACACAAGAGAAGCAGCATGGTATAGTCAATGGAAAGAGTATTGGAAAAGTTAAAAGCTCTGTTTTATAGATTATCTAGTTGTGATGTTGGCAGGTTGCCTCCTACAGAGTCATTTCAAAAAAATAAAAAGGGTTGAGTTAAATTATCTCTAAGGTCCCTTCCTCCCAAAGCAAATCTTTTATTTTTTACATTTATTTATAATTTTTGAAATAAAACATTTCCATAACATAGTACAATTAAAAAGATGATTGTACATGAAACTGCAAATCTGCTGTATACAACTTGCTATTCCTTTCAAATGTACAACAAAACTATCATGTAAATTTTTCCCTTTTTCTTCCTCCATCTTAGAAATAAATGGCTACCACTACAAAGAAATGTGGGTATGTATATACATAAAATTATGCTATACGTTCTTCTACATATTCACACTTTCTCTAGATGCAAATAGTGTCTTTCTTCATGTGTTCTTTATAGTTAATTTGGGCATTTATAATAATAAAAAAATTTATTTGCTCAAAGTCATTCTTAAAACAATATTCCTGTTACTATATACAATGGTTCTCTTGGTTCTGTTCATTTCCCTCTTCCTTATTTTGTACAAATCTTTCCATGTTTTTTCTAAAATCATTGAGCTCATCACCTCTTATAGCACAGTAGCATTCCATCACAACTATACATCACAACTTGTTCATCCATTCCCCAATTGATGGAAATTCCTGCACTTTCCAGCTCTTTGCCACCACAAAGAGCTGCCCAAACACTTTAGAACATATAGGTTCTTTTCCTTTTTCCCTAATCCTCTTTGGAAATAGACCAAATTAGTGGTATTATTGCATCAAAGGTAGTTTAATAACTCTTTGGGCATAATTCCAGATTCCTCTCCAAAATAGTTGGATCAGGTCCTTTTACTTTTTTAAAAATCTCCAATCACTTGTGGGGAATAAGGAGAAATATGGCTATTAGGGCTAACTAACTAAGTCCTACTATATGAGATGGATACTACTATTTCATTTATTCAATCTGGACCTCAGGACCATGTTATTGTACACTCAGATGCCAGCAAAACCCCAACTCAACACTGTTTAAAAAAACAACAACAACCACCTATGTTTAATGGGACCTTAACTATTCCTGATCATTTTTTCTAAGTCAACTTAACTTTTTAAAAAACAAAATGGAAAAAAAGACATCTTAACTTCTGGCCTATATTTTAGGCATTTTCAACTTCCTAAATCCTACAAGGAATGCTTAGTCTATAATGATTAAGGGTTTCAGCTAAAATGGGGATCATGTCAAAGTGATTTGGAGAAAGATGAGTTGTTTTGGGCATGTTGAGCTTGAGGTTCCTTTGGGACACTTAAGGGAGATGGTCTTGGAAATCAACAAGAGATAATTAAAAAAAAAATTTAACAGAACCCATAGGGTCTGCTCCAATTGGTTAGCATTTTCTTACTCTTTTAGAAGAGCTTGTAGAGGCAGTTTTCTGATGAAGAAATCAAAGCTATCTACAGTCATATAAAAAAATCCTCTACATCCCTATTGATTACAGAAATGAAAATTAAAACAACTCTGAGGTACCACACCTCAGATCTATTGAATTGGCAAATATGGCAGAAAAGGAAAATAATATATTTTGGAGGAAATATGAAAAAATTAGAACATGAATGAACTGTTGGTGGAATTGTGAACTAATCCAACCATTCTGGAGAACAATTTGGAACTATGCCCAAAACTGATCATACCCTTCAACCTAGCAATACCACTGCTAGGTGCGTATTCTAATAAGATTTTAAAAGGGAGGGGAGTAGGAAAAAGAAGCACCTATCTGAACAAAAATATTTATAGTTTCTCTTTTTGTGGTGGCAAAGAATTAGAAATTGAGAGGATGCCAATCCATTGGGGAATGGCTGAACAAGTTGTGGTATACAATTTTAAGGGAATCATACTGTGCTTTAAGAAATGATAAACAGGCTAATTTCAGAAAAAAATCTGAAAAGGCAAACATGAACTGATGTAAAATGAAGTGAGCAGAACCAGGAGAACACTGTATACAGTAACAGCAATACCGTATGATGATCAACTGTGAATGACTTAGCTATTCTTAGCAATACAATAATCCAAGATAATTTCAAAGACTCATGATGAAAAAAATGCTATCCACTTGCAGAGAATCAATCTGAATGTCAAGATTGAAGTTTATCACTGTTCACTTTATTTTTTTCTTTGGGTCTGTGTCTTCTTTTACAACATAACTAATATGGTAATATATTTTGCAAATTGCTTACTCTCTCAGGGAGGGGGAGGTAAGGAAGAGGAAAATTTGGAACTCAAAATTTTTTTAAATGAATGTTTAAAATTGTCTTTATATGTAACTGGGAAAAAGATAAAATGTTATTTTAAAACATTTTAAAAAGAAGGGAGTCCATTAGGTAGTTGTTGCTAATGTTCAGGTCCTCCCCCTGAAAGTTGTAAAGGCCTAACTTCCAAAGGGGAACCGTAATAATTGTAGAGAAATTTTTTCCCCCCAAATTAGATAAATATTTCTATCCAGAATAGTACGGTAGGGTCATGTAGAGTGGTGAAATCAGAGTGGTTAAGTTAAAGCTTTGGCTCCAAGAGTACTGTGTAACCCTGAGGTAAGCCCCTTAAACTAGTCCGTTTATCTGCAAAGTTAGTATAATCCTCAAACCATCCATTCTCAGAGGTTAGAGTGAAAGCATTTTGGAACCCTTACAGTGCACTATACTTCAGTAATAGAAGTATATGTATTTATTTACTATATCCTGTATAAAATGTTTTCTCTAAGAAGTTATAACAATTCAAAAATATCATTGAATTATATTATTCCATTCCATTTCAAGGTAGCAGATAACAGCAAGAAAATGAAAATATGATAACCCACAACTGATTCAAGGAGTCAACCAGCATTAATTAGTGAGTGTCTGTTGTGTACACTGAACATTCTAATGACACTTGAATGAGAGTGCCTCACTCCTTTCTGGAGAGAAAAACCTACAAACTTGTCAACCAATATAGTATGTGTTCTGCAACCTTGAACCTTCAACATTTTACCAATCTCCAGAACATTGATTTTTCTACCTATAAACCAGCCTTAAAAGCTGTCACCTTTGTAGTACCAAAAATCAATCTACCCATACAAAGAAATATAATTATGTATACAGGCAAAAGATGATCTTTATTCTTCTCTTTAGTAAATGCATAAAAGTGTGCCATAGCAAATATAGAATGGGGCTTGGAGTCAAGAGGACCCAGATTCAAATCCTCAGATACTTAATAGTTACTTAATACTAAGACTGGACAAGTCACTTAAAATTTTTGTATTCCTCAGTTCCCTCCTTTGTAAAATGTGGAGACTGAACTTCGTGGCCTCTAAAGTCCCTTCCAACTCTAAATCTTACGAACCTATGGCACATGGAGGGGATCAGGGAGAGAGAAGTTGAGCAAGTCACTGGACCTCTCAGTTCTTTATGTAACTCTCTCAAGACTATTAAAATGGTGTAAAGAGAGTTTCCTTACCCAGGAGTTCCTTGTATCAATGAAACCTATTTATATTAAATACATATGCTAAATGGGTACACTTCTCTAATTATTCAATTTTGAAGTACAAGGTAGGCCAGTAGCTGCCCACCTTGAACCATCAAGGACATGCTGATTTTGAAATTATTCCAAAAAAAGCTACTTGGATTCTGAAAAATCTTACCACAGTTTATTTTTGCCTTAATTCTACCCTGTATCTAAATGCCAATATAAATTTCAATTTCTCATTGATATTTATCATCTCTTCTCCTTAGAATCTCACAGGTACTCACAACTAGCAATTATTTATATCAGGTGACTTAATAAAGAAAGCTAATTTTATTTCTTCCTTTTCTTTTTAAAAGCTACTTTTCTTGTTCAAGGTAAAGGCAAGCTGGCCAAAAAATAGTAATTTCCTCCATTATTTATAAACTGCCTTAAAATGTGGCCTGTTTGGTATACCTATCTTTATTATTCTATACCAAACTAATGCAACCATTTTTTCCTGTCCTTCAAAAATGATGCATTCCCATTTGAATCCAAATTTTGTCATTCATCTTTCTAGCTAGCCACCTCACAGGGCTATTGTGGGAAAAGTACTACATAAATTAAAAGTTATTGTCATTTCATCTTTCATGAAATCAGAGACATTTTTCAAATCATACTTAAGTAACACCAAGCTTAAACCATAAATTCTCATAAAGAGATTCACCTACTTCATTCCTAAAATTTTATAGAAAGCACAAATTCATTGAAATTTTTTAAAATTGGCTAAATTTTTTACTTCAAAATTTCATTTTGAAATTCTATTCAAATTAAACTTCTTTTGAAAAAAACAACCTTTAATCAAAAAAATTCATTATTTACAAGCTGCACCTTCATGCAGGGGAATTTTTCAGCATACTAACATGGCCTCCTTGTATTTACTGAGTATTTTCAAATTTCTTCAAAACTTAGCTCTAATAGAACAAATTCATATTTTCTTTTTAAAATCCAAACTTTATAAAATAAATTTACTCTTACTACAATGTTAATTCAAGTTTGTGTAAAAAGTGTGTAGAAAAACTTGATTAATTCAAGTTTGTAAAAAACAAGAACTGCTATGTTTGTTTGCAAAAGTCTTCTGGCTGATATTTAAAATGTTATCCAATAAAAAAGTAGAGTAAATATCTTAATTTTACATTAAATTTTTTCAGCATTCCCTTTTTAATTTTTCATAATCTAAACAGTAAGTGCAAAAGATGCTACTAAAAGCAGTGACTCACCTTACTACCCTGGCGTAATATGAATAACATGGAGTTTTCATGATAAAGATGACAGAACCATCAATAAGGAAAGTAGCCTCTAGAGAGTATAAGATTCTAATCAACTCTCCAAAGAACAGTCCTTTGCTCTCCTAAGAGCCGCATTTTTCTATGGTTTTCTCTTTATACAGATCAATGAATCTCAAAATTGGAGGAGACCTCAGCAGTTATCCAAGCTGTACTCAAAAAGGAAAATTCCTTCTAATAATGACCCTGACAAATGTTCTTCAGCTTCTGCCTTTAGACCTTGGTGAAAGGAAACTCTACTATCTTCCAATAGCAATCTATATTCCATTTTAGGAATATGGATAGCTATTTGGAAGTAGCTCTTAGTTATATAATTTTTTCTTAAATCGAGTCTAAATTCACACACATGCATATAGATTAAAGACCTATCTTTTACTTATACACACACATATATGTATCTATTATATTGTATACCTTTAGGCTCCATTAGTGATTTTCATGATGAGTTTCTACCAAAAATTTCAATTTTAATGCAACTTTTTAGTCTCACCTAATTGCTGAGCTCACACCCACTGAGGAGAAAAAAAATTACACATATTTTTGATTTACAAACCAATGAATATCTTTCAGAGTGTGTACAGCTATAATACACTTAAAAGATGACAAAAAATAGGAACTAAACTTCATAAATGACAAATAAAAATACAGGTCCTAAACTTCCTAGGTTTTTGAATGGCTTTTACTTCTCTTTTAACCTAATAAATGTGACTACATTCATGAATGCATCCAATTTTGAACAACCTCTAAAGCAGCATTTCTTAAACTTTTTCTACTCTCAACCTCTTCAAGCATTTATTAAAAGAACTTTTCAACCTGACCTCTACTCTATAGTTATCAATTCAATAGGATACAACTCAAATTCTGAAAAGAATGGTTGGACAATCTGATGGGCTTCATTCAATGCATCATGGATACTTATTCCTATATTTTAGGCAATAAAACACCAAAGATCCCAATCTGTTGTTATTAAATCTAGCATAATTCCAGGGAAAAAAATCCCATGGTATAGAGAACATTTGGGTTGGAAGCAAAAGACCTGGACTGTAGTACTGTGTTTCCCTCAACAAGTCATTTTATCTTTCTGAGCATCAGTTCCCTCCATCACTAAAATGGAGATAATATTTGTATTTCCTAACTCATAGATTTTTAAAATGATCCAATGAGATACTGCAAATGTGGCCAGGCTAAAAAAATGTAAGCAATTACTTTTCTACATAGATCTTCAATAAAGCTTATTTCAAGAATGGTAGATTTCTAGATTTCCTACTTATTTACAATCTATTTAGAGAAGAGGAAAAAGTTGTCTAAAATTCTATACAAACTCAGTATTTTATAGCTAAGCAGCATGCCCTAATAAATATTTAGATTTTACATAGTAACTTGAGACTCAAAGTATTAAACACAGTTATACAGGAATGGAATCTATCCCATGAAATAAAGGAAAAAGTACTGAGCATTTTACCTGATCAGCATAAACACGTGGCCAAGTCTTACTTACTCTTCACCTGTAAGGGTGTAATGGATACATAAAAGATTCTTGTCTTTCTCAAACACATGAGTTCTCCGGAGACTCTTCCTCTAACAGATGTCAGGACAAAAAAAATGATAAAAGCAAGTTCTTTCTTCTATTGGACAGGTCACGAGCGATGTGTGCTAGGCATCTTTTTAAAGTTCACCTCACCTCTAATTCCAGTTTTACCATGAAGCCTATCCCTCTCACTTGGGTTTACAACCTTTACTCATCAGGACATCACAATATTTTCTTCTACTCTTCTCTAATATGCTAATCATGAATTAGTGTGTATCATATTCTGCATGTGTCTCATCTCCACGAGGGTAGGGACTATGTCTTAACTAAAACTTTTTTTAAAAAAAATCATCTCTCCTCCAGCATCTGGCACAGTGCCCTAAAGATATTATAGGCACCTAATAGCTTTGTTCAATTTAATATGCAAAAATTCAATCTCAAAACTATGGACCTATCTGGACATGATTAATAATATCCTTAGGTACAAGTAACATGTAAGTAAATGGGCCTTTTAGCCTGAAAAAGAGAATGAGGACCTGTACCACCACCCTTACATGGGAGCCAGGAAGTATTCCCAAGATAAAATTTAAGCTTTGAATCACATTAAAGATTCTAGAATAAAATCCCTAAACTATTTCTCCTAAAAAACTAGAATCAAAAGGTTTTGAAAATTATTCTAGAATACTCTTCATTGGAATAGAATAAAAAGGATCATGTGTCAAGTGTACTCTGCATGCAGCCCACAAGTCATGTTTCTTCCACTGCATAAAGGAGTATTAGGGTAGGGATATACTACAAAATGTTGTTCTCTGTATAAAAAAAATAAGAAAAGAAAAGAAAAGGATAATCTACTAATACAGCACATCAAAAGACTAAAATTTTGGGGATACTTCAACCAAAGATGTGCTGCTGAAACTTTTCCCTCAAATTCTGTCCAAATGACATAAAAAGTTATAAGCATATATACATTTGCATAGCACTTTACAATTATACCATAATATTTAAGACATCTATTTCATTTGATCCTCACAACATCCCTGTGAGGTAGGTGGGGTGGTTAAGTTTTAGTATCCTATTTTACCAATAAGTCAGAGTGATCACCTGTCTAATGTCACATAACTAATAAAATGATAGATCAAAAAACTAAGTTCTTAAAACAAAAAACTGCCTGTAATGGGATTTCTCCCACTAAAATTCCAAAATATGGCTTGAGATACTGACTTAAGTAAATAGGTGTTTTCATCTCTTCTACTCTTATCTACAATGCTGAAGGTAAAGGAACTTTTTTCGTGACAAGGAGACTACTCTCAAGTTCTCAGGAAAAAACTAAGAATCAGTTCAGTAAACAGAGGTACGTTGTAGCTAGTTCTCTCTCCTTTTTCTCTTCCTCTCCGCTCCCCCCCCCCCCCCACTTCGGAGTACTAAATATGCATTCAAGCACTTCCAATTAAAAGGGTAAAAGTTCTCAGCAAGGTGGATTATCTATAAGCCCAAGGCAGTACATGCTCCAGACACTCCCCACAACCTAATTTATGGCAGAACCATGCCTACTTAAATATTATCTGCCCCACCTTGATTTCACACATTCATTCCGACATTTGTTTGGTACCTACTAAGTGCAAGACTCGGATATCAAAGGAGATACACAATTAAAACACATTTCCTTAATTCTGGAGGCAAATCTCAGGCCCGACCCCCACCCTACCCCACCCCCTCCAAAAGACACAAGAAAGCAAAATACCTGGGTTTGTAAAATCTCGGTGCAGTTTTGGATACGGACTGCACCTGTAATTTCACTAATATAAGGAACTCCAGGATGAATCAACTCCCTCTACTAATGTGCACAGGCACCTCCTCCATAACTTAAAGTTTTAGAGTTGCGTCGAGCACTTAGAAGCTAAATGTCGTCCGGAGAGTCATTCTGCAAGTATGTGTCAGAAGGTTAATTTGAACTCAGATCGGCCTGACTCCAAGGCCAGCTCCCTGATCTATCATCCTCGGTTGTCTCTTTTTATCCTATTCTGGAAGACCCCTTACACACAGCATTAAAAAAAAGAGAGTTCTCTGTAGCCCAAGAGCGGTGTTTCTCTTTACAGGATCTTCTCACATAAAAACACAAGGGCATATATAAAGTTATACATGTATGTATATGTATGCCAATAATTGAAAGGCATGAAATAGCTGATTGCAAGATATGACCTTAGTTACAAATTAAGAATAATACCACGAGCAACCTTATGTGCTACAGAATCATGAGAAGGGAGGGACTCTCTGGTATCCCGTTTTCCCTAGGGTCCAAAGCGAAACTGTATCTCGGTCTCAACCTTTGGGCAGGAAATACTCCCAGAACAAGGAATTCAAAGACCCTAATTCTCTTTATGCTAAAAGGTGCCCTAGGGTGCCAGATGTTGCTGAGGCTTTCTAAAGACCACGGGAGCTATCAACCCAAAGGGGAACAATGCACCAACACAACTTTTCCTCTCAATCTTCAGAGTGGATTCTCAACAGGACAGGAAATATTTTTCAGGTCACGTTCGGCTGTTCTTTAGAATGCCCATTTCCCACAGCTACCAAGACGACACATTAACTAAAAGCCTCTTAAATCCAAAGGCAAGAGAACTCATATGGCGAGCATCCAGCTCAAGTTTGGGAAGGCGGGGAAAGGGGCCTTAATCCTTCTCCCCTCCGAAAAATAAAGTGGTGCAGGTGCTCGGCGGCAGTCCCCGATTCTACTCAGTCACAAGGAAGGGACACTCTGACCGACGCCCGCTCCCCCTCCAAGCCCGAAAATGGGTGGGGGAGGGGCCATCAGGAACCCCTCACTCCCCTGAGGGGCCGGAAGATGAAGGGCCTCCGACTGTCTCCTCTTTCCCGGTGTTCAGAGGGCGTGGGGTAGCCCGAGGAGCCCGTCCTCCCGGTGCCCAGGCTGTAAGATGGGGCCGAGTGCGCAGTAGGCCCCGCGCCGCCGCCATGGGCCCCACTGGCTGTCAGGAGACAGCTCAGCCCAGAGAAAGAGGCATAGCGAACTGACTCCCCAACTCGACCGAGGGGGAGCAGCACCCCCGGGGATGGTAGAGGGGGGTCCCGGAGGCGGAGAGAGGAGACGTACCTCCGAAACCTCATCTTCATCACTGCCGGAGCCGCCGCCGCCGCCGCCGCCACCCCCGGTCCGGAGCACGGCGGCTGCCAGCTTGAAATCCAGCGCCGCGTCCCCTCCGCCCGCGCCGCCACCTCCACCTCCACTACTGCCACCGCCACCGCCGCTACCACCGCCACCCGGCGCGGGCCCGGCCTCCCCGAAGAGCCGCACGGTGCGGAGCCCCAGCCCGACCCCTCCCGGCGGAGGTGGCTCCGAGGCCCCGGCCGGGGCCGAGCGCGGAGTCACAGAGTCCAGGTCCTCCTCGAAGGAGCCGCCGCCGCCGCTCCCGCCGCCGCCGTCTGTCAGCATAGTTCGCACGCGGAGCCGGAGCAGCAGCCGAGTAGCCCGCGGCCGCCGCCGCTGCCGCCGCCGCTGGTCCCCGGAGCGAGAGGAACTGCAGGAGGAAGAAGCTTCTCCTTCCCCCAGTCCCAGCAGCGCCACTAACTTCCCACAGCCTAACCTGCTGCCTCCCGCCCCCCCACTCGCCACTGGCTGCAGAGTCCCGGCGGCCGCCGTTTATTGGCCGCGGCTGCCCGTCGCTCAGTCCCTTCGTCACGCGCTGCTCGCTGGCTCGAGGCCACCAAGCTGCGTTGAGCAGCGCAGGCCGAGGCGGTTGCGAGAGCCCACCCTCTACTCCGCGCGCCCTAACTTCCGGTCGTTCTCTGTTCTTATTGGATAACTTCCTTGCCCATCTCTTCACAACCTTAATGTGGATTAGCCGGGCATGTCGTCAGTCCTGTTGACCCCTCACAATGGGAGATTTCATTGGCGCGATGAAGTGTCGGTCATTTGGTCACCGGACGTCGCGTGGCGCAATTGGCCGGTTAATGTGGCAGTCATCCCGCCCCCCATCTGAGGTGACGGGAAGGGGCTGGGGAATCCCCAATCCTGATTTCAGTGCTGGCGAGAATGACGCCCAGGAATAGGTGAGGCTTGGAGTAGCATTCACCCCAGTTGGTTGGGCCTCCGTAACACCGTCCCAAAGAACCAGAGAAGGAAGGGAAGGGAAAGAAGAGGGCAACGCAGTTTCCAGGCACCGCTCTGAGACAGGCGCGGAAACTATGGCCGGTCAGAGAAAGTGCACCCTATGATTGGAGGAAAGAGTGCTGTCAGTCAACGAAAGGCTCCGCCCCTCCTGTCGAGCTACGATTGGAGGAACTGACCGTCAGTCAGTAAAAGCGAGCTCCGCCTCTTGGGCAGGTGAGGCTGCCCTTCCCTTCGAGCCCCACCCTCCCGCGCTCTCCGCGGCTTGCTCCGGCCTCATCTCCACCATGGGAGGCGGAGAGTTGCCAAGGGGAGGGAGAGCTCTCGGGAGCCGGGGAAGCCTGAGGCTGCTTGGGGTCTCGCCTCCCTCCCCCCGCCCTGTGGTGAGGCTCTGGACTTGGGGCACGCGGGGCACTCTCGGGTAACCGCTCGGAGAAGTTTCTGAGGGAGGCCTTCCAGCCCCCGGCCTCGGTGACTCCGCCCAGGCCTGGGCGCGGGCAGTCGGGGACCCGGAGTGTCGATCCGCGCCCCTCCCCCCAGCCCTGAGCGGCCCCCGCGGCTTCGGTGTCACCTTCACTACCCTTCCCCCCTCACGAGGAGTGTGTCGAAATAGGCCGGGCTCGATGGGACTGCGCCGGCCGGGGAGCGCAGCGCCCGCGGTGGAGCAAAGGACTGGCGGCGAAAGGCCGAGGACCTCGCCCGGCCCGCGGCCTGGGCCCGGGTCCGGAGCACGGGACCCAGTTCGGCCGCAGACCCCAGCCTAGGCTTGTACGTAGTAAAAGAAAACGGGCTAAGTGGAGGCTACTTTTAGGCTCCCCGGAGAAAGTTGTGTGTGCGCTTGGCATGACTGGCAGGGAAGTCCTTATCGCGGCCGATCTCCTAGAATAAATGTCACCGCCGGAAGGGACCTCATTGGACAGCTACGGGACGGAGCCTCGATAAATAAACCTTCTTTTCCGAGGTCACACGGTTAGGTAGTGATCGAGCTAGGAACAAAATCCAGGCCTTGAGGTTGCTGGGCCCAGTGCTCTTTCCACTCCACCTGCCAGGCCTCTGCCCTCAGTTAGCCAGAACAAGAGAGAAACCTTGGAGAAGCTTCAGTTGCCACGTGTCCTTTGATCCAGAAAATGTCAACATGATAATGAGTTGGCTAAAGATTTGACACTGCTTACTGTCTTGCAACCTTAGTAAAACTTAATTTTTATACAGTTTGGTTGTACAACAGTATTTATTGTTTCATCTGTTTTGAATTAGCAACTGAAAAATACCTGTGGAAATAGAATCTAGTAAATCAGTTTCTGCAAAAATATTAGGATACTTCTGATGATTGGCATTGTTTCCATGGCATGATGATTTATTTTCCTTTATGTGAAACATTCAAATAACCCTAAAGTACATTAGATAAGCTTGTTATTTTAGCTACTCAAAGGAGTTTGTATTTAATGAAATGAATTCTTCTGTAAATACTACACAAGAATATTAAGTTAAAGATAGTTTACTATGACTTCATCTAGCAGCTATGAAACATAATTATTTTAGATCCTCAGTGTTTTAGAATCTTGAAGTCATATAGGTCCAGTTTATGACCCAAACTAACAACAAAAGCAGCACAACACTGCCCAACCCACTTCAAAGCTGGATGATTCATATTCAGCCTGTATACATCCTGCAACAAAAAATAGATGCTGACAGGTAAAACATTATTAGGGAAGAGAGGGGTCTTCTTGCCACACCTGCTAACTCAAAACATACTTTTGAACTATCTAAAAACTTTGTCTCTTCTAATTTATTTAAAAGAGGACTCTGGATCTCAGAAATCTGAGGAAAAAAATTATCTCCCTGATGTAAGGTTAGGGAAGTGTAACTGCCCAAGGATGGGTAGGACACTTGGCTCAGTGGTTTTACAGATAATGTGGTAGTTGAAAACTTCTAAACCCACTCTTGTACTTGCTGAATATGTAAAATAAATATTAAACAATATTTTCAATGTGTAATAACTCTCATATGGTGCCTTAATATTCATAGTCTTTTACATACCTTATCACATTTGATTTTCAAAACAACACTTTTGAGGTAAATGCATTATCCCCCTTTTACAGTGAAATCTGAAGCCAGGACTTTCTTACTCAAAGTCCAGTGTTCTGTCTGCTACACAAAATAGTTTTACGGATGAGAAAACTTGTGATAGAGGAAGGGAGTGTAATTCTGGAGAAGTGCTGGATTGGCAGTCAAGAAGACCAGAGTTTAAATCCCAGCTTTCCTCCCTACCTATGTGACCTTCAGCAATTCATTTAACCCTTCTGGATCTCATTTTCCTTATCGGTAAAATGAAAGGATTGGACTAGATGGTCTTCAAGTACCACAGTAGTAGATGTCTCCTTATTTTGTGATCACCTCCCACAATCACAATTAATATGTGTTGCACATTCAAGGTAAAGTTATAGATCTCCATGAGTATGATTGGAATGTGACCTCAGTTTCCACATCTGTAGAAGAATGAGACTGATACTGATGTGACTGTACTACAAAATATGTTAATAAACTAATGAAAAAATAAAACTTTGATTAGAAAGTTGAATAAATTTTGAAGAACACAAAACACTTTTAAAGAATGTTTTGTTTAAAATGAGCATGAAAACAATAAAACAAGGATCAGGATACTGATTTGAGTATCTATGAGCTGGCCAATAGAACTGTGACTCCAGTTTGACTCTTGTTTCATTTCAGCAAACATTCAGGTACATAGCTCTGTTCTGGCCCTGAACAAGGAGCTACAAAGTCTTAAAGTAAGACATAGGCTTTGCCTCCATAGTGCTCAGGTTTAGTAGAGGGTGAAGACATATATAGTGCTACACAGTAAGTACAATAGAGAAGGATAAAACAGTGCTATGTAAAACCAAGAAGGGCAGAGGAAAAACAGAAAGGGAAATTCTGTAATGGCAGAATTTCATTTAAAAATACTATCATAGTAAACAGCTTTCTCACCAAACCAATGATACATACTCATGAAAGCAAAGTTAACCAATCCACATTTTATTGACATGCAGTCCAAAGCTTTCTAGGACATCTAATTTCAGTATTTAAATCTTATGCTTGATATACTTCAGGGTATGCAGTAAGCATGTTTATTTGATAAGAATGATATATGTACAGGTTGTTTCATCTATAAAACTATAAGCTGCTTGAGGACAGGGACTTGCTTTTGTTTTATTTTGTATCTAAAATACCTAGAATGGTGCCTGACTCATAATAAGTGTTTAGTAAAGGCTTGTTGCTCAGCCATTGGGTGGATTGATTAATAAGAATTGCAAATGTGTCTCCCGAGTTGCATAACTGAGTCAGATAATCCAGGTAATAGCAGTGTTTCATTATAATCTTAGTGTTTCAGGGAATGAGATGCTCCAGTATGGATTTTAAGAGTTAAAATATCCTTTACCTTCCCCGCTCAACTTCTCAACAAACTCAATTTATACTTAAGGAATAGTTTAATCAGTTAATTAGAAAAAGAACTGGAAGTCATCCTTGGAGAGACAGAGAGCCATATGGTTTGCCAGGAGTAAGACCTGAGTCCCACCAGACCCCATTGTGATGTCACCCTGCTATGTATGTGTTTTAATTTCTACTTTTATCCAGCAATGTAAAAACTAGTGAATCCTGACAAAGTCTTAAGAATGGTAGGCAAAAACTCCTTTTGTTTCGTCTTGACAAAAAACTTAATGCCACTTCAAGAGGTAAATGGGTTACTGAATTTGGATGGTGTTCTACCTTTCTTTTTGGCAAGTTAAAAAAAAAAAAACCAGTGGCAGTAGGGTGCAGAATCCAAATGTGCCACCACATTGTTTATTTGATTTACTCTTTGAGGGTCAACTGGGAGGTGGAGGGTAATGGGGAAAGGTAATCCAAAGTGAGAATTACATGGAGAACAGTTAGTCACTTGTGCTCACACCTTTTTCACTTTTCCAAAGAGAGGGCCAAAGTTTCCAGAAACTGCCTAGTAATCTGGCATCTTAGGAATTTACCCAGGTTGCTTTTTAGAGACTGTTCAGCACTGAAAGTAGCTCTTATACCTTAAATGTGTTTCTTAAATCTACATGCAATTGTGACACAGCTCAAGCAAATTACACCCCTAAAACTAGCTTTAATTCTATATAATTTTAATCCATGAACAAGTATTTATTGAGCAGCTGGTATGTGAGAGGTCTGTGCTGGACTCTGAGGATCATATGAAGGTGAATAAGACATGGTACCTACCCTAAGTATAGTTGGGAATACAAAACGTGCACAAAGCAGAAAGCAGTAAATATATTGAGGCACTATGGGATAAAAGGAAAGTTCACTGGTTTTGGATTGAGAAGATTTGGGTTCAAATTCTGACTGCTATTTATTGCCTGTATGACCTTGGCCAAATCACTTAATCTTTCTGGGCCTTCATTTCCTAATAAAATGATGGTGTTGGCATAAATTTTCTCTAAAATCTTTTCCAGATATAAAACCTGTGATCCTAGGTATACTAATAAAGTGCTATTAAAATTCTTAGGAAAAAGAGGTCACTTTCAGGTGGAGAGACTGTGGGAGAGATGCCATTTTGAACTTGCCTTAAAGGATGAATTAGTTGCTAACAAGAGGGAGACTGCCTTTGTTGCAGAGAAGAAGGCCTGTGGTTATAGAGAATATTGCATGCATTCATTGTCAGACATAGCTGATTTTGCTGAGCTATTTTTTTTCTTAATTTTTTTTTTTTTACAAGGCAGGGTTGCCTGCCATCCAAGCAGAGGTACTCATGTAAACAAAAACATAGAATTGGAAAAGTATAGAATAGTAATTCCCATTTAGGATTTACAAAGTGATTTCCCCTGAAAGAAACCTGTGAAGTAGTAGATAAATGGAGGAGAGAAATATGAGATAAGGTTGATTGGAGCCAGATTATGGAGGATCTTAAATGCCAAGCTAAGTAGTTTCAACTTCATCTTGTAGTCAATGGGGAGCCATTGAAAGCTTTTGAGCCTGGGATTAATATGATCATAACTATATGGATAGGAAGAGTAATCTGATAATAATTTGTAAGATTAGAAGAAGAAAATATTGAAGATAGGGAGTGTACTAGTTAGAAAACTATTCTGATAGAAGGTAAAGTCATAGGATTATGTATTTTGAGTAAGTAAAGACTATAGTGGTCATCTAGTACCATTTACACCACCACTTCCCTCCCTACCCCCATTTTACTGATAAAGAAATTGAGGCTCAGAGAAGTTAATTGCTATTTTCTATGTCAAATAAGTAATAAATAGCAGATCTGGAATTCAAATTCATGACCCCTAATTCTAAATCTGGAACTGTTTTGATGGTGCTATGCCCTAAGAGATGAGAGTCTGAATTTAGGGAGGTGGCATTGGGAATGGAAATAAAGGGACAGACTTAGGAACCTTTTCAATCAATTGGACTTGATGATAAGATATATGGGGCAAGAATGAACTAAAAGTCAAAGGTGATTCCAGACTTTTAAGTCTAGGTGAGGGAAAGGTTAAGGAAGGAAATAAGTATTTATATAGCAGCTACCATGTCCCAGATACTATACTAAGCACTTCTACAAACATTGTCTCATTTGATGCTCACAACAACCTGGGAAGTAGGTGCTATTATTATTCTCCCCATTTTTCAGTTGAATAAACTGAGGCAAACAGAGGTTAAGTGATTTGCCCAGGGTCACACAACTAGTAAACATCTGGGGTCAGATTTTAACTCAGGGAGATGGTGTTGTCTTTGTTTTTGTTCAGTCATTCAGTTGTGTCCAATTCCTTATGACCCTATGGACCATAGCACAAGAAGCTCTTCTATCCTCCACTTTCTCTCAGAGTCTGTCCCAGGTTCATATTCTTTGCTTCTGTGATATCATCTCATCCTCTGCCATCCCTTTCTCCTTTTGCCTTCAACTTTTCCCAACATCAGGGTCTTTTCTAATGAGTTCTGTCTTTCATTATGTGGCCAAAGTATTTAAGCTTCAACTTTAGTATTTGAGCTTCCAGTGAAGAGTCTGAATTAATTTGAGTGTTGACCAATTTATGAAGTACATAGTGCTCAAAATGGTACATTGAGTTAGTTATAAAAGACTTGAAATAGGTGAGTTTTTAAGCCAGTATACAGATAAGAAAAAGAAGAGAAGAGTTATGTTCTAGTCAAGGAGAATGACTTGAGCAAAGGGGAAGAAGTGGGAGCATTCGAGTAGTACACAGGATGTAGCAAACAAATTACCTTGGCTACACCAGAGGTAAGGTTGGACGGGTATCATTGAACAATTAGATTATGACCTTAAATGCTAACTTTAGAAATGCTAGAATGGACAGTAGGGAAGTACATATTTTTTTAAGTAGAGTGAGGTGATGAAAACAGGGTTTAAGAAGAATTCAGAAAAGAACCATGGTCAATGAATGAGTTTCCTAGAGAAAGGAGAGACTAGAGTCTGAGAAACAAGCTCAAAAACTTGCTGTAATCCAGATGTAAAACAATAAAAGGTCATAGAGATGGAAATGGGAGGAAACCAAAGAATCATCACAAGCTGATGACTTATTAAATGTGGGGAACATAGGAGAGAGGGTCCAACTCCAAATTGTGACATTAAACAACTGAGAGAATAGGATAGTGTTAACAATGATCAAAAAATTAAGATGATGAGTTTGGTTGATCTATTAAGTTTCAGTCTGTAGCCAGAAGAACTTTTACAGAAGGATGAGACTTGATGATTCAGCCAGAGACCTTCACATGAGAGGCACTAAAGAGAAAAAAATATTGTGACTATAAAAAAGCTTTTTTTTTTAAAGAAGAAAGTTAAAATTTGTTGGACTTTTTAGTTCAAAATGAAAGCTACATTTTTTAGTTTTTAAAAAAAAAGTCTCTTTATATAACTTCTCTGTCAGGTTCTATCCAGCTGGAAAAGTTTCAAAGATGGGCCAGAGGCATACTTTATAGCTTGTTAAGTACCAGTCTAGCTAAATTTAGAATGAATGTATTTACTAAGCTTTAACTATGTGCAAAGAACTGAGGATTCAAATAGGAAAGAAAGTAAGACAGTCCCTGCTCTCAAGAAGCTCATATTTTAATTGGAGAGACAACACATATGGAAGGTTTGAGTTGTTAAAGTCAGATAGAAATGCACAGAGGCAAAACAGATATTAATGTCTTTTTTTAATGTTATTTCCACTGATAAAATCCTACCTGTTTCTGATGATAAACTAATACCAAGGACTTAGTGACAAGAACTCTCTTTTTTGGACCCTCAGAAGATGTAGTTGTAGCCCCTGAAGTAGTTGCAACACTGCATCTCCAGAGGGATTACTTCCCAGTATGATAGTTTTGCACTGATGGAAGCATCTCTATTTCCCAGGTTCTTGGGTTCAAGGTCCTGGACTCCCCATATTGGGGCATGAGGAGAGAATATGGTAGTTGTGGCTTGGCTTGCTCAGCACCTACTTCCTCCTATCCTCCCTCACAGTGACCCGCTACTTCAGCTAATCGGGAGTGTATGCCCTGTGTATGTGGCAGTTGGTGGGGCTGGCCCCTTCTTCACAAGAATTCCCTCCCCAGATGATGGCTGTGAGGGCTGGGCTGGAAGCAGGACTGTTGGTCTGAGGGGTTGTGCCACTTGTAAGGCTCTTGGGTGTATTTCAGTGAGGATGATCACCAGTTTGACCCCTAATGAATAATTTTTTTGGCCATAACATCTCTTGAAGTGTTAGAGGAATTGTGATAAGCCTCAGGAGAAGGAATACACACAACAGTAATGAAACCATGAATCCCTGAGTGTCAGACAAGTTATTCTTGTCAACCAATGTTTCTTTGGAAAAGGGAAATGTTTGATAGTCACTGGGATTCAAGTTGTAACATTGTTGAGTCATGATTGGAAATGATAATTAAACCACTTTTTTCTCCTAATCAGTTCTTGCCTTCATGTGCTTTGAGCCCTTTGGGAAGACTGAAACTATGAACACTGGCACTTTTGTAAACCCTGTACCCCCTATACTTTTTTTCACTGTAGCGTAAGCTAAGTGAAGGAAGGGGTGTTCTGTAAGTTAGAATAAATCTAGAAATACCTAATTGGGTCCACCACAAATTTATATTATTTTGTCTCTACTGGGACCTCACTGCAGCAAGGAACAAAGTCTGTTCCAAACTCCCTTTTCTCTCCACAAGCTTCCAATACCTCCCTCCCTGTCCTCCCCCAACTAAGGATATTGACTAATATTTTACTGAGAGAATAGAACCTATTTACCATGAGCTGTCGCTTTTCCCTTTCTCATCTCAGAACACTTTCACATCCCTCATTTTCTTCTCCATTTCTCTGGTCTTCAGTGCCACTTTTCTTCTCTTAAGTTGGCCCCTCTGACATGTCCCCTTGATCCTATTCCCTCCCATCTTCTCCAGCACATTGCTCCTTCACTTATTCTCTCTCACTAGTTTCTAGTATCTTTCCTTTTCCTGCAGCCTACAAATGTGCCCAAGACTCATCTGTCTTTAAAAGACTATCACTGAATTCTACCATCCCCTCAATATCTCTCCTTCCATTTCTAGAAGAAAAAAACTATCTGCACTCATAACCTCTGCTTCCTCTCCTGGCTTCTGATCTCACCATTCAAGCTACAAAGCAGAAGGTTACCTCTTACTTGCCAAATCTGATGATCATTTCTCAGTCCTTACCATTCTTGACCTCTTTGTCATGCTGACACCAATGATAATGATAATTGCTGTTTCCTGGGTTTTCAAGAGATTTCTCTCTCTTGGTTCTTCTACCTATCTGACTGTTCTTTTTAGACTCAGCTGGGTGTTCATATCATGCCCTCATGGGTACTGTGGGTAAATCTTAAGGCTCTGTTTTGGGCCCTTTTCTCTCTCTACTCTCACTTGGTGATTTTATCAGCTGCCCTGCATTTAATTATCATATATCTAAGCGTATGACTCCTATATATCTGTATATGAAGCCATAGTTGTTCTAAATCCCAGTCCTGCACCATCAGCAGCCTATTGGTCATTTCCAACTGGATGCTCAATAGATCCCTCAAGCTCAAAATGTTCAAAACAAAATTGATTATCTTTCCCTTCAAATTCATTCCTTTCCCAAATTTCCTATTTCTGTTTAGGGTTCCAGCATCTTTACAGTCACCCAGGTTCAAAACCTAGTTTGTTATCCTTGTCTCTTCATTCTCTTTGACCATATTCATGTGGATAAACATATGAATATCCATTCTATATCTATTTGTGAATAAAGAAATGAATATCCATTCATTTGCCAAATCTTATCAGTTCTATCTCCACAATATCCCTTTCATCCAGTCCTACCTCTCTTCTTGTGACCCCCACACTGGTTCAGTCCTTCATCACTTCTATAGCACTGGCTTCCTAATTGGTCTCCTTTAAGTGTCTCCCCAGTCATTTTTTTGAAGCACAGGTCTGCCCATGTACACTCCCCTACTCATCAAAATCCGCTGGCTTCTTATTATGTCTGGAACCAAATATAAACTCTTTGGCTTTTAAAGCTCTTTACAAACTGACCCCAAATTACCTTTCCAATCCTATTATGCATTATTCCCTTCCACACGCTCTGCAATCCTCCCCACAATGTGTATTTGCTATTTCTTTTACATGACACTCAACATCTCCTGCCTTTGAATTGACTATGCATTCCTGCCTCATCTCTATATCTTGAAATCCCTGGTTTCCTACAAGATTTAGCCCAACTGCCACTTTCTGCATGAAGTTTCTGATCACACCCAGCTGCTACTCCCTTCCAAAACTCCTTTGTATTTATTTTGTATATATATCTACCTTGTATTTATTTTTGTATGTACTTACATATGTACATTTTATCTCACTGTCAGAAACTAAGTTACTTAAAGTCAGAGACTATTTCACTTTTGTCTTTGTATCTCCTATACAGAGCACAGTATCTGGCACATAACACTTAATAAATATTTATTAATTATTGATTGATAACATAGCTCAGATAAGTATGTGAAGTGCAAACTAGACACCTACCAGCCCATATAAGATCAGAAAGGTCTGACTGGACTCAAGGAAAGACAGATCTCCAGAGACCTATAATCCAATGAAAACACTGAGAATCCAGTATTAAGACCCATACCTCTCCTCATCTCACACATAGAGAAGTCTGAGGTCCATTTTAAACAGTATAGAAATTATGCAAATTAGCAGCACCTAAGTCTACTAAATGCTGGATCATTTTGATACATAGTTGAAGAAGAAGTTCCTCTTCCTTCTCAGTTTATTTTGAAATAGCACCTGATTGTGTTTGCCAGCCTAGCAACTGGGTGGGAGAGACATGGCTTTTCAGAGTTATATTGGTCTCATTCAGGTGAGTTCTTATACATTTTAGCCATTCATTTCATCTATACTCAACCTCTATACAATATTCTCAAAGTTGGCCTTCAGACTCTAGGTCTTAGAATTCCTTTAGATAGAACCTAGAGCCATGAGTCCTTCTCCAGTCACATTCCATTTCAGATTCCAGTCACATTCCATTTCAATCAGAAAGCCTTCTCTCAGGCACAGGCCAAAAGCAGGTGCCACTAATGTCTTGGATCACAATTCTAGAAATGGACATCCTGATGTTAAGGGGGAACAATGACAATTGAAGATTTTTTAAAAAGATTTTTTAAAAAATTAAGCAGAAAGAAGAAGCATGGAAAAATCAGTTTTAAAAGCTAAGAAGTTTAACTTAGTATTTACTTAAAAAGCAAAGTAAGCTATACATAATAAAGATCTGCAGTTCATATGCAATTTTCTTTTTCTGTTCAACTATGCATATGAAAATGCCCATTTTATTTGGTGTTTGTTAAGTGTATGTAAATAAAATTTATCACAAGTATGTAAATAAAATTTATCACAAGTAATTAAAATTTTTTAAATATTAGAAAAGTATACCAAAATTTTACAAGCAAGGAGGGCACTTTGGACTATCCCTCTTGGCTTATAGGAACAGGGCCTTGAAAACTTCAGAACTTTCCAAACCAATCTACATCCTCGGAGGTGTGTGTACCTGCTAGATATTGGTTGACTTGGGATTAACTCGTCTTCTAGTGACATGTAAAATTTTATACTTAGTGCTGCACATTTGGTACAATATGTCCAGGGAAATTTATAATATGATCTCCCACACCCATTCCTCAACCTCTGACTTTACCATCAAGAATCAGAAGCATTTCAAAAAGAACAAAGTCTCCAGGGTATCTACCCAGAACTCCTGGTTGGGGAGCAATTTGTGTTTATAAGTGAGAACCTAGTCACCTTCCTGGTTAAGCCAAGAACTGAAACACTCTTATTTAGTCTTTGAACTCAATTTACCGCACCGCTTGCTTATGAGGTTAGGCTCATAAATTAGGAGATGCAGTTCGGTGTTCACCTGCAGGATAGGTAACAGTGCCACCCACCAGGTGCTGTTCCTTAAGGAAGCAGTGTAATGCATGTTGTGGCTGCAGAGTGTCTTGATAGAACCCAGGTGAGACTCAAGCATGGAGCAAGCACCAGGACCAACACCTCATGGATGCTGGGACCATGAGTAAGAAGGATAATTGTCAGGACTCGCCCAGGAACTCTTCTAACCTGTAAGTTTCTCTCAGGCACAGGCCTGATTCTCAGGTTTACTGCTAAACAGTAGGAAGATAGTAAAATCAACTAGGGTTTAAAAACCTTTTGGTTAGGGATGGAAGGTAAGGATGGGAGGTGGGGAAAAAATCTGTCCAACAACCATTAGAAAGTTTGTCAGTTTCCATCATTCCATCCATAGTGCATGTATCTAATATATGGGAGGGACCTGGCCAAAGTTGATAAAGGCATCTTATTCCTGTAAGGAGTAGGAGGATAAAGAAGGAGTTTCTACTGCTGAAGATAATTCCTCAGTCAGTCCTACAGAGAGTAGGGCAACAGTTGCTGGCAGATCTTCACTATAACTCTGCTTATGAAATGCAAGTTACTTAACTGAGATTAAGCCACAGTAGAGGCTCCAGGGAAGGGAGGAATGTATTCTGTCAGCTTAGGTTCTGGGGGCCCTAGTTGATACCCAGTGAATATCCTCTGGGAAATGTTGGAAAGCTATTGGTGGAACCAAGAGTTTCTGGGGGGAAGGTGTTGGATACACTAAGTTCAGAGTAAGAGAGTTTTTTTTTTCACTGCATGCACATCACTAATATTTAAAAGTTCATAGCTACTTCTGGCACATTTGTCCCATTTATGAAATAATAGTAATAGCTGACCTTTATATATAGCTTCAAGATTTACAAAGTACTTCACAAACATGATCCCATTTGATCATCTCAACAGCCCTGTGAAGTAGGTACAACAGGTATTATTATCCCCATTTAACAGCTGAAGAGAAAAGCTAAAAGAATTAAGTAACTTGCCCAAGGTTATCCAGCTAGTGTTAGAAGCTAGGATTTGAAGCCCAAGTTTCATCTCACTCTAAGTAGAACACTCCCTATATCATGCTGCCTCACTTTAAAAAACAAAAACAAATACAAAAAACCTTAGAGACCCCCAATTAGAAAACATTCAGCTCTGTCTTTGACTTAAATTGTTTTTAAAGTCAAAATTGGGTAAATATATTCAACTCAGAAATTTGGAGTGATAGAAAATGTTTCTTTCTTTTAGAAAGAATATTGAATTATCTTTGTGCATTTTAATGGAAGTAACCAGTACTATGTGGTGCAGCATAGTGCACAGGATACTGGGAGTTGAAGTCATGGGTTCAAATCCTCCATTGGACACTGGACAAGTCACTTAAACTCTCTGGGCCTCATCTGTAAAACTGAAGGGTTGGGTTGTAAGACTCTAAAGGTCCTTAAAGTTTTAAATCTGTGTTCCACTTGGGGGTGATGATAACCTTTAGGTCCCTATGCCATGATCACTCTCTTCCATCTCCAGGTCACCCCTTCCAGCCCTAAAGTGTATCTCTGGGTCGGTGAAACCAAAGAGAAGAAAGATCCCAAGAGTAGTGCTGAAATGTATGACACTGGTCACATTGGTAGTTTTCTTGAATACTTAGAATTCATGGTTCTGTGTCACTTCATGAAGGGGAGGGCCTCTGCTCTCTTCCACCTGTGACCACTAGGAAAGGGAGAGAGGGAAAACAGAGTACTGGGCAGGTGCCAAAGGGAATTTCTTGCACCTTTCTCCAACTTTTAGGTTCCTGCAGTAACAGCCAGAGCTAAGAGGTTGTGACAGAGCCAGGGCTGTCTATGAAGACTAGTATGAAGAGCTGAGGACAGGAATGAGTTAAGGTCTAGAAACAGAGGGCACATTCCCCCAAATTTCCTTTATCAACCTCTTGCTTAGCCCCCTACTGAAGTGACCCAGGCCCTTACGCTTTTTAAAATTAAAAAATAATAATAAAATCTGGATTCATTGTCCCTCTTGTTAAATTAAATGAAGTCTAAGACATGAATAAAATCAGATTGGGGGAAGTAAAAATGTGAATTAACATGTTGACTATTGATTACCTTTCCCCTGTCCCTCAAGCTGAGTACTATCCTTCCCTCTGATTTTTGCAGCCTTAGGATGAGAGTCAGCGACTGGGGAAGAAGATTTTGGGAGAAGGCAAAGTACAATTCAGGATCTATTAGCCAGTGTTATCAAGCTGCATCCATCTGCATCGGTACTGAAATCTAGAGGGTTGGCCTTAGAGGATGATACCCCTTATTCTCTGATATACAAACTCAGATTCACAATGGAGAAGAAGGCAGCTAACAGTGTCAAGAACAAATGCTCAATAAATAATTGTTGATTGATTGAAAAGGGCAATATGACCAGGCAATATGGCATCCACCTTCCTACCAAGCTTATTCCTCTCTGTCTGTACTCTAGTCTTCTACATTCATGCAAAAGATAGGCATGGACAAGTGCACTTGCACGGATATACAAATGTATACACACAGAGACACACACAGACACACAAATATTGGGAAGTTGTCTTTAAGTTGCATCTTTTCTAGAGATTAGATCTACAGATTTTCTCTAGAATTACCTGTTAGTTTCTTGAGGTTGAAATTCTTTCCCAAACTGTACCCAGAAACTTCAAATCATTGTCTCATGTTAGTTCCAGGAGTTCTTTACCATTTTCCTGTTGCTGATTAAATATCCTGGGCACTAGTAAATAACAGGACAGTACCTGTCCCAAACTGCTCCCTTCAAAGTTTTCTGGGGTAGGTGTTCTGTGGGGATTCCAGATTCTTTTGTTTTGGAGGGACTTGGGCACTCGGAGCGTGGCTGAAAGAGAATAACCCAGTGTCATTCCCGTAACCATCTCCTGGGTTTGAAGGGATGAAAAAAGGACTTGGCTTGTCTCCCATCTTTTTGAGTTCTCATAGCAAAGGTATTCTGTCTTTGGCAGCAAGAATTTACATATGTCTGTGCATATATACATACTTTCCCCAGATGGTATAAAGACAAAGAGTAAGTACCTTGAGAAGCAAAAGAGATGGTATAGGGGTCCTGAAGACGGGACCAAGAGGCATGGATTTCTTTCCATCATGTGTTTCACATCATCTCCATCTTGGTATAAATCTTCCTAGGAAATTTCCAGAAATTTCCTGGATGTGAAGAGGGACTTTCCCTAAAATTGCTCTAATAAAACCTTTCACTTGGAGATTTTAAAGCTGGGTACAAGCAGCAATTAATCCTGGCAGCAGCATGAGATACCAGGAAGCCAGGTTGTTAGCTCTGATGGAAAACCAAAACCCAGAGAATCAGATCAATTGGCCTGAAGTTTCTATGAAATCAGTGGCAACATGAGGAATGAGAAATGTTTAGGCTTATGTGGGCTTAACTAGCCAATCCAGCAGCAAGAGATAGAGATGGAGATACCCCAATAAACAGGTTTACTAAGAACCCCTTTTTGTGTCATGGACCCCTTTGGCAGTCTGGAGAAACCAATGGACCCCTTCTCAGTATAATTTTTAAATCCATAAAATAATATATAAGGTTAGAAAAGAAATCAATTAAATTGAAATGTAGTTATCAAAACATTTCTTTTTCACAGATCCTAGGTTAAGAACCCACAACCTAGAGAGTATGGAGGTATTTGAATTTTAACCTAGGAAATGGTGCCTTTTTTATTTATTCTAGTGGGAGAGAGTAAGGAGAGAAATGGTAATGATCTTTGCCCCTATACATTGATACCCAGTAACCTGGCATCTTAGTAATATTCTGTACCTGCTGATTTTCTCACTATATTTCTCTTTAACCACCATCCTCATTCTCACCGTCACGTGCATTAGCTTCTGTGGGAGTAGGGAGTGATGCCCAAGTATCCAACTATTCTACTCTGATTTCATGGCAGGCAAAGAACAAAGGGATCCAGGGACTAAGGAGGAAACCTGGCTCTAGCAAGCAGAACAGTCTCCTGTCTTCAGGAGGAATATCCTACATTGTAAGCCCAGAATCTGATCAAATTATAAGAACTTATAAAAGAAAAAAGAAATGAAATGAAAAATATTTGAGGGTTTAATTCATTTTAATGATAGTCCTTAGACAGTGATTTTGCCTCTTCAACATTTCCGCAGACAAAACAGTCAACTTTTTAATCTCATCCAACTCAGGCGAAGATTAGAGGAATGGCTGAGGCTTCAGCTCACTGAAGTCCTAGTCTCCTGAAGGATGGCTGACTCCGGGTCCTTCCCCCCTATAGCACTCACTTCCTGAGCCTTGAAAGAACTCAGTTCAAGTCACCACACAAAATGCCCAGCCAAACAGATAAGACAGAAGCAGATATTGTCTCAACATCTGAGAAATGTGCCTGTTAAAGAGAGTGGAATGGGGAGAATGGTAAATACTAAAGGGGCTGGAGATTGGATATGCCAAGCACAGTCCAAAATGAAAGAGCAAAGCAGATCAAAACAGGTGAGACCTTGAGAAAGGAGGAATGATAGACCTTCTGACTTCTTTGCCTAGGACAACCCATTCTAAACTTAGGAAATCATACTTCCTCCTCATTGTTTCCAACGTGTGTCCCTTTGAATAGATTCCATAATCCTACAGTGTCTGGAAATAAGTTCAGCTCACAGAGGGAAATTCTTTGGATATACTTCCTAGAAGACTCCATGAACTCTGCAGCATGGTGACATCGTGTAGTATGTAGTGTGGTTTGGGTAAGCATGTTTTTATAGTTTTTAACAGTCTTGAGGGGGATGAGATGTGGAGGTTGTAGGATCTAGGAAGCATAAGACCAAAGGAAATGGAATAGATGAGAGAGGGAGGGAATGGTATCTTGAACTCCAATATCTCATTCAGCCCTTGGTGAAAATGGTAACAGCTGCAGCCTAGGTTTTATTGATTATTTGCTTGCCCTGCCAAAAAGCCAATGCTCTCAAAACTGCCATTGCTCCAAGACGGCAAAGTATGTATCTAAGTAAAGTCCAATTCGGTACACCAGACTGTGCAGTGCCTCCTGGTATTGCAACTGTGTGTCAACACCTTCCAGCATACTGACACCATCAGAGTCTGTGAAAAGTGTTATGTCCATACTGTGGGGCTCCTGAAAGAATCCCCCATGGAGAAAGGCTATCTTTTAGCCCCATATACTGTGGGAACAAGAAGTCTGATCAGATACAGACGCATCAACCACAAATTTTGGGGAATCATGTGAGAAAGGATATAATACTTTCACCTTTTTATGATCAAATAACTTTGAGGGAGTTTCCTGTTCTTTACCCCTCTCCCCAGTGCATAAACTCTAAATGACCTGTGCTCAGATAAAGCAGCTCTGGGCAAGAAGACAGAGCAGATATTTCTTCACCTTTACCCAGTTCTCCTTTATCATTCCAACCTCCTTTCCTCTTCTCCCTGCCTCTCTCCTCTCAATCTTCCTAGCTTTTTCCTTTACAATCTTTTCCTTTTCTTTTCCCCTTCTTTAGTCTTTTCTCTCCCTTCTGGGGTCAGGGGTGAGGTGGGGATGGTGAAAGGGAGGAGGGTGGTTCCCTTCCATCAATGGCTCTCAAGCTTTTCATCTCAGGACACTTTTACACTCAAAGCTCCACGCCCTCACCAAGAACTCTTGTTTACAGGAGTTATATCGATTGATATTACCATATTAGGAATGAAAACATTTTGATATTATGAAAATAGTTTTTACCTGGAAGACCACACTTTGAGAACCTCTGCCTTAAGTAAATAAACCCATATACTTTAGTGCAGGAATTTTGTTAGCTAGGGCTCCCTCTCCTGGCCAGATCTCAACTCTACATTGGGTGAAGGTTATTCTATTGAATTGTCAACACATCTCACCCCGCCACCCCAACCTTAACCCCAAAGCATTTCCTCCAGGGAAGTATGTCATAAGAAGCACAGATGAACTGAAATCTCCAATCCTTCACACGCTCTTACCTCAGGTTTAGCTGTGAGAATCTCTTCCTCCTCCTCCTCTGTCTCCTCCTCCAGCTAATTCACAGAGATGTTGATTTCTGGAGCCCTCAGCTGATATGTCAACTCAGACTTTGGCAATAAGTGAAAGAGAAACAGTTCCCCAGTAAGGGCTAGAGAGGCCAAACCAGCTGGGCTGCTCCATCACTCAGATTTCAGAGTAAGAGAGGGTGTGACCCTCTGCCCAGCTCTTTCCCCCACTACCCCATATGGGAAAAGCCCCACACCCAACCCGTGCATTTCGTCTCTGTCTTACTTAGCACAAACATTTTTGAGGGGGATCAGGACCTGTGATTTCATCAGTGTGAAACCCTTCTGGGGCTTTATAGGGAGTTGCCTGGGTTGCTGAGAAATTTAAGTGACCTGAATTTCAATCTTCCTGACTCTAAGGGTAACCCTCTAACTTTCATGTCATTTTCCTTCTAGTTGAGTGGAGAATGGAATTACTGTGTTATTTGGGGCTGAATAGAAGCTCCTCTTTTCAGGGACAGATGTCCACTGTCTGCCCTGGTTGTTCTCCATCTCTGTCCTTTTGGCTACAGGCTCACATGCTCGCTATTGTTCCCCCAGGATTGAATTCTGATTCCAATACCTTCTCTTCCCGCACTTTCTTCTCATTTTCCTCTTGCACTGAGTCATCTAGCCAGTTTAACTCCTGTGGTGAGAAGACCCACTCCAGGGCTTTCCGGATTCCCACCAGGCTCAGCAGCTGTTCCAGGAGCAAAGTGGCTGTCAGGGAGCCACCCTCTATGGCCTTACTCCAGCCTGCCTTTCCAGTACATTGCTCTCTCCCTCTGGCACTCTGCTCCAGCCAGGCTGGCCCACTTATTGTACTCTGTGCCTGACATCCCATCTTCTGCCTCCCTACCTCTGCTCAGGCTATCTCTCAGGTACCAAGAATGCTAGCTTGTCCTGAAGTTCTCAGAACCATAGCTCCCTTTAAGGTTTTAGCTCAAGTGATACCTCCTTCAGGAGGCTTTTCCTTATTCCCCTTGTAATTAATGGCTCTCTTCTAAATTGCTGTGTATTTATTTTGCATACAGCAGTATTTACTTATCTGGGAACATTTTGTATCTCCTCAATAGGACATCAGCTCCTGGAAGGCAGAGGCTGTCTCTTTTATATATGGACCCCCACCCCAGTAACTTGACTCAGTAGCTCTTTGATAAATGCTTGTTGATGAAGGGGTGGAAGGAGGGTTATTCAATGTCAGAAAAAGGGCTCTCTTCCCAGTCTGTATACCATTTCCCTGTGTGGTTTGAACCAAACTTTTCTCTTTTCTCTCTTTGATTCCCCTAAAAGTTGCCTTGGGAACCTTCCCAGAGTCAAATTAATTACCCTCATTTCGATAGCCAGACCTATGACCTGGGAGCTGTTATGGAAGATCCATTTCATGAGATGTTGGTAGAAGAAGGTAGTTTTCCCTTTTTTATTTTAGGGAACCATAAACAACCCACTTATACCACAATGGCTATGGAAATTGTCCTCTTCCAAACCCTTGTACTATAAAGCCCACCCCTTAACATCCACCTCTCCCCCCAAGCCCACTGTCACCATGAGGGG
Source organism: Bettongia penicillata ogilbyi (assembly GCA_023548195.1). NCBI lineage: Eukaryota > Metazoa > Chordata > Mammalia > Diprotodontia > Potoroidae > Bettongia > Bettongia penicillata. The sequence continues at coordinate 4,940,692 of JAJHZJ010000197.1, forward strand.
GAACACAATAGCAGCTGCTGTAGACTTGACTGCCCAGAGCAGACCCAAGCAGACCAGCTGTACTGTTGTGAAAAGGTGGATCCGGCTGAGAGGCACATGCCTTAAGAGCAGCAGGTCTGGCTGGTGTTTTGCGGGCATCAGCAGCAACTTCACACGTTCTGAGAACTGTGGGAAAAGAAAGGAAAGTTAGGGGATGGAGGTCTGAGGAATAACTTTCACCCGTTAAAGCTCTGACCATCCAGGAGCACTTTTAGGTATGATGACTGTACAAGACAAGCCCTTATCAAATGCTTCTCTGCCTCCAAAAACAAAGCAGAACTCTCTCTATTATCCTTTGATCTATAGAATTTAGCTCCAGGTGACCTGAACCCAGGAAAGAGAGCAATGGGAAATCAGGAAAAGTGGAGTTAGACTTTGAAGGATGTGGGGAACAGAAACAGAGGGGCCACTGGGACCAAGAACTGGAAAACCAGGACAAGAAAGAGCCTGGGGGTGGGGTGGGGTGGGGCTGAGAACAGCAACAAAGGCTTGGAGATCAGAGTTAAGATGAAGGGCACCCTGGGGTGACTCTGCTTACCTGGGTGCTGCTCAGTGCTGTCATCCCCATATAAAAGAAGATGCCGTAGAGCACAGGCATGGGGATAAACTGGAAAACCCAAAGAAAAGATCTGATTCTAGGGAGCTCCAGTGGTAGGGGCCAATGAAAGCAGGCTGGCCAGATTCCTCTCAGAGGAGGCTCTCTTCCTCCTTCCCACTCTGTGGGATCTGATGGAGACCTGGGCCCATCAGGCCATAGTGATATCTCCTTTAACTTGGGGAAAGACAAGGTACTATGTGGGAAAGATTCTCGACTGGGAGTCAAGACACCTGGGCCCTGGGCCTGCTTCTGTCACTAACTCACTGTGTTCTTTGGGGTGAGTTATTTAACCTCTCTAAGATTCAGTTTCTTCATCTGTAAAAGGAAGAACTTAGACAAGGTGACTTTTCAATCCCTCCAGCTTTAGGATTTTATTAATTTTTGGATACTGTAGCATTTACCACTCATTTAGCACTTCAGGTAAACTACTTTATGATAGGTAACTTTGGTATTACTATTGAAATGCCTCATGTTGCTATTTAATTTTTCACTTGTTTATGTCTTAGTTCCCTAAATAGAAGAAGTTTCCAGAAGGCATGGATTTTATCTTATGTTTTTTTTTTCTTTTGTCTCTCCCATTCCCAGATGGCTACCTTACACATAAGTGTTTAATAAATACTTGTTGGTTGAGAAATCGAGATTTTGTTTCAAAGCTGTCCTGGGCTGCTGAACTCCACTATTCTCTGAGATGTTCTAGGAAGGCTGGGATAGGAATTGAGATCTCCTTTAGACTAGACCCTGAGACTCCAAGCCAAGACTGTGACCCAGGGGGATAGGAGTAAGAAGGACCTGCTTCCTCCAGGATGACCAGAGCCCCATGACAACATCTTTGTCTCAGACTATTACCTTGAGCCCAGGAGATAGAAAGATGGAGACACCAGTGAGGATGAAGACAGCTAGACCTGTAAGCCGCTGCTCCCTGTGTCAATAATGAGGAGCTGGGGTTGATGGCAATAAAAATAACAATCATTTCAGCACCCCCTCCCCCACACTCATACCAAAACTCTTGACCATGCCTTTCCCTCTAGATTCTCATTCAAGTTTGGATCTTGAGAAAGAAGAGAAGAAAAGAAAGAGAAAAGGACCTTTGCAAATCATTAGCTCTGATTTAAAAGAGCCCAAAGGAATTCCCCAGCCTCAGTCCAAACACATCTCAAACACTGGTCCCACCTGATGCCCAGGAAGTGAGGCAGCTCCCCAGGGACACAGGTTGCACTCTCCCGACGAAGACTATCCATATGGGCCAGCGAGATGACAGTAGTGGAGACATACCAGGGTAGCCCAAAGGCTGAGGTCAGCAGCATCAGAATGGCCACGCAGAACAGGTCTAAGTGGAATCCAGCACCCTTCTGTAGTAGGGAAGGGACAGCATAGACCTTGGCCAAGCTCAATATCCCCACCCCCATTTAACTCAGTTTAAGAAACATTTATTAAATATCTGCTATTTGGCAAATACTGAGATGCAAAGACAAAAATGAAAATCCTCCCCTGTCCTCAAGAAGCTTAAATTTTATTGGAAGGCATATGGCATATATATATATATATATATATATATACACATAATCAAATAGATGATATATACAAAATGAATATAAAAATTTTGTGGGGGGAAGGGACCATTAGAATTGGGGAAATCAAGAAAGTACTCCTAGATTTATTTCTATTCCAGTATTCCTGGGTGTTGGAGACTGACAGCCCCAAGTCTAGAAGGGACTGTATCCTGAGGGAAGATTAGGTACACAGGAGTAAGGAGGCAATCTCACCTGAAGCTGGTACTCCTTCCGGTTGAGGATGACAGCAGTAATTTGCTGATCCATGAAGACAAGGATAGACATCAGAAGGGCTGGCAAAGCTGTAGCCAGGCACAACCACCAGGGATTGGCTCCAAAGAGTGGCACTAGCCACTTCCGACCAGGATGAGTGGGCTATGTGTGATAGAGGTAGAGAAAAAGTGGAGTAGAGAGTACCCACAAAGACATCTTACCCCATGAACTCAAACCAAGACTCCTCCAAAACCATAAACTCTGTCCCTACTTGATCCCCATTGCTTCTCAGTGAGAAAACTCCTTCCCCTTCCCACTCTTGTTCTACTGTATTGAGGACCTAGAAGAGCTGGTATACAGGTCAGATTCCTACTAAAGGGTAGCACATAACTGGAGGGCCTGGAGATTGTCCCTCTGTTACTACTGGAAGATGACAAAGGACCAGTGAAAAATGACCTATACATGTCATCTTGGGACCCAGGGTGTGTCAACCCAAGTTCAGACCTGCCTAGAAGCCTGAGTCTGAGGCAGGACTGGGTGTGGTAGCGTCAGCTCTGATTACAGGAGCCAGAGGAGTGCTTGGGGAGTGGAGACTTGGTGAGGGCAGAAACTTTACTATTTCTAAGTTCCGGAACCCCTAAAGCTGCCTGAACAGAAGCCCTCTCTCCTCCTTTACCTCCTCCCCTGGAGGCCATATAGGATCCTAGGACTCATCAGGAAGACTCTCAAGCACAGAGACAAAATTCATCTGAGCTAAACCATACCCCATGCCCCTGAAGGGCCCCTATGTTGTGAAAGCATGATCTGTCCTGCTCCTTCAAAACTACAAAAATCAGCTAAGGATATGATGATCCTCAGTTGGGGGCTACAGAGAAAAGTGCCCTGGAATGAGAGTTGGAATTTAGTAGGGGGGGGGTCAGAACTAGGGTCTTGGCATCTCAGAATTCATCAGGGTCCTACTGGAAAGCAGAAAACTGGAATAGATAATAGAGTGAGGGCTTAGGGTCTTCTTACTTAAGTTAGCAATGTCAGATCCTGAACTGAGGTCACTAGGATCCTTTCCTTCTTCCTCCCCATGTGCTCTATGTGCCCACTGGGCACACACCCCTCTAGGACCCTTATCTCACCTTAAATTCACTGGGCACTATGAGCTTGGGTGTGCTGAGGCCAAAGGAAGCATCCAGTCCACAACCTAGCAGGATGGCAAGGACTGTAGAGAAGTCACTGATCACCTTCCGTACCTGATCACACAAAATTCAATCCTGATCTGGCCCTTCCAAGTCCCTGAAGTCCCTGCCCCCATGAAACTTGTCTCCCTGCCCCCCCTCCCTGGATCAGAGAAGCAAACTAAGACACCCTTCCTTCCTTCCTTCCCCCATCCCAACATCCTATGTAACTAATACCTACTAGGATAGTTGGGATGGGGGAGTGGAGAGTTTAGGAGACACTTACCTTGGAGGGAAAGAAATGGCTGGATTTGAATTGCTTGAGGGTGGTGGCACAGAGGAAGGTGGCAAAGAAAAGTAAGAGAGAAAAGAAGGCAATATCTGGGACAAAGTGACAGCCAAGACCTCTTGGTTGGCCTCCTCGAAGGGCACACTCAGATGGGGACAGCAGAGACATATTGCCAAAGCCCAGGTCCTAATGTGAAAAGGAAAAATGGGGGACAGGGGAAAGCTAATAGAAAATAGCTCCTTGGACCGATCTCTCTGGGGATACCCTTGGGGTAGGAGTAGAGATGGGAATAAAGGTCCCCATGGCCTGAAGGAGCTACTGAGCTATCATATTTCACCATATAATTGTCGCAGATTTTACGCCATTTTTTTTTTTGCAAAAAAGTGCAGTATTGCCATTATGTGAAGCAAGTTCTTTTTTTTTTTTTTAAATTTGTGCCGGTATTACTCAAAAATCATTTATTACTAAGCTATCTTTGGTGCGAGATTAGGATGCACAGAAAACTTGTGAATATGTATTAAAATTGAATACTGACTGCATTTGGGCTGAGAATTCTAGGCTCCCAGCTTCCAATGCAAGGGATAAAAGTATATCCATATGTCACTGATGAATACATTGCTGCTATGGTTACCTTTTAAGTGATATGACAAACAGAATTATACCGTACAACAATTATGCGATAAAAGATTACAAACCAAATTTTTGGATTAAAAAAAATTAGGTGCAATGATTATGTGGTGAAATATGGTACATGAGGATCATGTGAGGGCAATGGGGAAAGAGCCAGAAAGCGCTGATTTTCTGGAGACCTGCCCCCAGAATCCTCTGGTTGCTCCCATTCCCTGTCTCATCCTTAATTTTGCTTCACCTTCATCCTCAGAGCAGCATCCTTGTCCTCTGGGTTCTTCTCCTTCCACAAAGACCTGTTCTCTGAGGGAAGAGACAAAATAGCTGGGGTTCACTCACTCCCACTGACACAAGTTGTAAAGAGACAAATTTCAGCTTTGTGTAATATATGGGTTCTTAATAATTAGAACATTCCCAAAAAGGGAAGGGGTGGCCCCGGGAAGTACCAGATTTCTCCCAATCTTCTTTCTTCAAGAGAGACTTGATGAGCACTTGAGAGGTGCTAGGGTAGGAATTTCTTTTCAGTTATGAGTTGAACTCAATCATCACTGAGGTCCTAATTCTGAAATTCTCGGATTCCTTAGAACTGCCCTGGTGTCTTTGTGACTCTCTAAACTTAGAAAAATCTTGGCACTCAGTCACCTATCTGAGACTAAGTGTCACAACTTAGTAACTCATAAATGTCAATGACATACGATACCTTCACTGGGGACATTGGACCGTTTTTCCCACCAGCCCACCTCCTTTCTGCCCACCTTGTGTGTCAGGGAAATAACAGAGGCATCCATAAGGGGCAAAGTCAGTATCTTCAGAAGTGCCAGGTCGGTAGATAGGGTAGGCCTCTGTAAGACTCAGCATCTTGCCAATGGCATCACGGATGAAGATAAGGCTGATGAGAGCACAGAAGCCTTCTTCCGTGAAGCGGGTGAAGTGACGTACCAGGACACTGGCCTCCGTGGCCACCAGCACCAGGCAGAAGAATGCCACCCAGATCCCCACCCACAGACGGAAGGGTAGATAGTCTAGGCCATGATCCCTATTCAGTAGGAGAAATGGGGAGAAGATTCAAGGGCTCTGGCTGAATTTATCTGCAATCCCTACTCAGGGTCTGGGCCTGGCCTCACTAGGTAGCTGTTCTATAATTCCCTGAAAGATAGAAGTGACTACTTCCCAAAGCTCTTATATCCTCCTTCCTCCCACAAGGCTCTGTAAAATGCATGACTAGTGCAGTGGTAGCTAGGGGTTAAGTGGTAGCTAGGGGTTAAGTGGGAGCAAGGGGACAGGAAGCTACCACTAACAGGCTTGGGAATTTCCATTGGGTACAGTCTTGTAGTCTTGTCCTGGATTATAAGAGAGGTTAGGATATTGGGGGTTGGTGGGAAGTGATGTTCTCTTACCTGCTAAAAGCAAAGAGTATTCTCTCAAAGACAAGAACTGGCCCTGTGCTACTGAGAATGGTAAGAGGTTGTCCTGCAAAGAGGCAGAATATGGATCCCGCCACAGCAGTCCCCAGGAAGCTCTCCAGCACACCCTGGTCAATGGGGGAAGTAGGTACATTTCACTTCAGGGACCAGGAACAAGCCCTCTCAGACCAAAGCAGCCCTCAGTAGCCTTAACAAGAAAGGGGATAAGACCATACAGAGAAGGCACATTCTTCCTAATGTCTATCTTCTACCCTGACTCAGATACCCCAGTTTTCTGTGCTAGGGTCAGTTGCTCCAGAAGTCATTTCTCCTTCCTGAGAACCCCCATAGCTCATTTTATTCTAATTACCAAGGACCTAGGTTTAAGCCCTGGTTGGGCTACCTGCGACCTCAGGCAAGACTAAGACAAGGAAAGTTAAAAGTACAAGTGGGCCATTGAGCTAGGTGTTCTGGGTCTGAGCTCCCTGACCTCAGTCTCCCTAGGAAAACCACATGGTCAGTGGGCTTCCACCCTTTACCCACCTGGATATTGTCAGTGGCATCACCCAGTAGCCCTCCAAAGGTGATAGCATTGGTGATGGTGGCCAGATAGATGTAGAGTATAGTAGGAAAGCTCTGGACATCCAGGGCATCCGAGAAGTCACTCAGGTACCAGGGAACCTTCCTTGTTACATCCTGCACCAAGCCCCCAAACAGCCTACCCTCCCCCACACCCATCCCAGGCATCAGATCAGGACCCTCTCCCCATTCCAATAAGGTTCTGCAAGGTTCCCTCTGGGTCACATCTGGCAAGTCCATCTCACCGTACCCTCTCAAGGGTTCCAGCCTCTACGGCCTACCCCCTGACTACTACTCTCCTGGTTTCATGTACCCCTTTGCCCCATCTCCCTCACTTCTATTCCCTATCTCCCTTCTGGCCCACACTCACCTCCCTGTCCTCTGGAGCTCCTCGCTAACAGACTGGGGTTCATACTCATAGCCATGCCTCTCCTTCTTGGAGTTAACATTTTCATTGCAAGAGTCCTTGGATTGTAAAGGAAGCCTAGCAAAGGGAAAGGACTGTGGAGTTTGTTGAGTCATACCAATTGCCACCCCCTCTTTGGGAACTCCCTCACTTTCTGAGACTCTCAGTCCTTGGCTCCCCCCACTCCTCTCCTGCCATGCCCAGGATGTTGACAAGTCTTGTTGACTCTACCTCCACAATCCCTCTCACATCCATCTTCCTCTCTCCATTCACACGTCCTCCACCCTAATGCATCACCTCTCACCTGGATGATTGCAACATCCTCCTAACTAATCTTCCGGCTTCCAGTCCCACCCTCTCTATTCATCCCACACACAGCTGCTACAATAGTATTTCTAAAACATTGACCGCATCATACACACACACACACACACATAAATATACATTCTCAAAAATCTTCAGTGATTCCTATTGCTTCCAGGATAAAATACAAAAAACTTCAGTCAGGCCTTTAAGACCTTCCACCACCTGGCCCGCCCTTCTGGTTTCCAGCTCAACTGACCTATTAGCTGCTCCTCATGCAAGAAGTTCAGTCTCCCCTGTCCATGCCTTTGTTCCAGAAAACAGATTTCTTTCTCATCTGCACTTTATAATTTCCAGCTTCCTTTAAGACCTAATTCAGATACATCTTCTCCGTGGAGCTTTTACTGCTGCTCCCAGATGTTATACTCTTTTTCTCTTTGTATTTTTGTACATGGAGACAGCTAGGGGGTGCCCTGAATAGGGCACTGGGCCTGGTGTCAGGAGAATGTGAGTTCAAATCAAATATTAACTGTATGACCCTGGGCAAGTCACTTAACACTGTTTGCCTCAGTTTCCTCCTCTGTCAAATGAGCTGGAGAAGGAAATGGCAAACCACTCCAGTATCTTTGCCAAGAAAACTCAGAATGGGCTCCCAAAGAGTCAGACATGACTGAACAACGACAGATTTTTGAATATACTTTTTATTTACTTATATATGTACATATTGAACATACACATATAAGTAGGATGTGAAGGCATAGACTATCTTTTGTTTTGTTTTGTTTTGTTTCATTTTGTTTTAGATTTGATGTTCTCAATATGTTGAAGTGTGCTAGGCATACAGTAATAGCTTAGTGAATATTTGTTGAATTGAATTGCCCTGCCCTCTGGTGGCTACTTATGGCTACTGCATACAATTTCTTTAACATTGAAACAGGTGTCCCATTTTTTAAACAAAAAGTCTAACTTTCTTAACCTCTTATCAAAAATCATTTAAATTAAAAAAAAAGACTATGTTCCATAAAACTTTGAACTTTTTTTACTTTAAAATCCATATACTAACTGTAACAAAATAATAAAATGTCCTGTTTGCTTCAACGTCCTCTTCTTGATGTCTTTTGCTTTTTTTGTATGAATTCCTTCAAATTTTGTTGCAGTTATTATTATTGGCTTTCACATAGGCAGATTTTAGGATTTTTCTACATAGCTATATAGTTATAGTCAGAGTATATAGCCTTCAGAGGGAAGAATCTTATCTGCTTATGCTTCCTTCTCTCTAGACCACTCCAAGCATCTTCTCACACTTCTTTACAGTAGTGCTATCACATTTTATTATACTCATATATATGCTATAATCTATTTAATGGTTCTCCAATTGTTGCATGCTTGGGTTCATCCCAGTTTTTTAAGATTACAAATAAAGGTGCTATGCATATTTTTGTATAAGTAGATATCTTTTCCCCCTACTCCTAACCTCCTAACCATATGCCATAGTCCTAGCATTAATGGGCCAAAATATGTGAGCAGTTTTGCAACTCTTACCATATCATGCTGAGTTTCTGTCTAGCCGGGCAGTTGCACCAGCAATCTAGTAGTTAGAAGATTTATTTTTTTCCTCTATCCTTGCCTATTTAAGGTGGTTCCTCAAAGTTGTTTTAATTTGCGTCTCTGATAGTTTGAGCAATTTTTTGAGTTGTGATTGACAGTTGGTGCTTCCTTTTTAGAGATTTGTTTGTCAAAACCCATTTATCTATTGAGCCTACCCTTTTCTCCATTAGCATGCCTACAACCAGGAATCTGTGGAGGATGGATCTATGCAAAATGAAGACCTGCCTCTTACTCCCTTCCCTTCCATTTACCTCTTGTGCAGAATAGACTGGCACTTCGGTGGAGGGATCCGTTCTGTGAGATCTCCTCCACCAGGGGGCAGCACCATCACCTCTTCTAGAAAGACATCCATTGCAGACACAATGTCTTGGGGTCCCCTAGCCTGGCAGGCTGACTGCCGAAACATCTACCAGGGAGGGACGTAGAGAGGAGGAGTTAGGCCAAAAGCAACCAGACTTCCTTGATGCATAGTACGAGGTCAAAAAGGGAGAGTGAACAAATAAATTCTTATTATTGGTTTTGTTTAAATTTATATATTATTCTTTTTCCATAAAAAAAGACCATAGTTTGGGTTTTGAGGTTTGTTTACCTGGTCACTCAAGAGAACAGCTGTAGCTCTGCCCATCTCATGATAGTCTTTTCCCAGGGCTGGGGGACCAAGGATGATGCAGACAAACCTGGGCAGACAGTGTGAGGAGTCAAAGACCCGGTTTTCCCTCCTATACATCTCTGACCCCTTTTCCCAAGCACATATACCAGCCTGTCAATTCTGACTTTAGTCAGGTGGAATCTGAGCTTAGGTAACAATGACAACAACTGACATTGCTGGAGCACTTTAAGATTTACAAAACACTTTTCTCACAACAATCCCATGAAGAGAGTTTTACAAATATTCTGATTCCCCATTTGACAGTTGGGGAGACTGAGGCTTAGAGAGATCAAGTGACTTATCCACAGTCACCCAGCTAGGAAGTATCCAAACTAGGATTTAATATCAGTTCTCCTGACCCCTGATTGCCACCCCTCTAACTCACTCTTTATATCTTCACCAAAGATTTACTTCCCAGCTATGCTCCTGAGTCCCTGGCCCTAATGCTCAACCTATACCTGATGGGTAGGGGCACTTCTGTCAAAGTCCCCAGTATGACTGGCTCCGGGAAATGCACAAAGACTCCCAATCTCTGGGTCAGGAAGCTCAGTTCTCCAACCAGCACAGCCGCAGCCTCAGTCCCAGGGGGCAGCTTCTGCCACAGAGGGCTCTGTAGCTGGTGAATTGGGTGGGGCACAAAGGGTGAGGGACTACCTGGAAGGGAGACTCATGGGAGGCAGTGAGTTGGAGAAGGAGGAAGGAGGAGAATCTTTGTTGATGAGAATCAGCTGGTCTTACTGGAGGGGGCTTTGAGAACTTCCCTTTCTTGCCCACAGAAAGAATTGTCTCCTCCCACTCTCCTGTGCCCAGGCCCTGCTGTGCATGTGGGGCGAGAGATGAATGTGCATCCCTATAGTCACTTCCTCCAGTCCTGCCTAAGGTGGGAAGTTACACAAACCTGTTCTTTCAGGGGTGCCTCCTCAGCAGGAGTCTCAGTAGGGTGCCCACCTGTAAGGGATGTTATAAAGGATGTTCCTCTATGGGATGGGAGCTTGGGCTAGATGACCCATGTGGTCCTTTCCAACTTTAAGGCTCTGTGATTCTCAAATTGATGGCCGCAAATGTGAGGGCAAAGGACTTCAGCTCAATATATGAAACAACTTTTGAAGGATGAGAAATGAATGTACTGTCACATAAAATAGTGGGTTTCCTATCACCAGATATGTAAAAGCAAGGGACAAATAGATGAACACTTGTCATAGGTGCCATGGAACAGGGGCTCTTAGCCTGCTCTGTCCATGAACTACCTTTTTAAAAATGGGATCATTTCATTTTGGTATGATTAGTTTTCTTTGTTATCTGAAGAATTTTATTTTGTGCTTTTAAAAATATTTTTTTCCCGAGGAGTATATAGGCTTTACTAGACTGACAAAAAGTCTACAAATCCTTGCTATAGGGAGTATTTCTTTATTGGATAAAAGGTTAAGCTAAATTACTTACAAGGTCTCTTTCAACTGAATGATTCTAGGACCCCCTGAATTTGCAGGAGAAAAGGTCAAGAGAAACCCATTACACAAACTTTTCACCCTCAAAACACAGAAGTCTTCCTTGTTCTCAGGAATATTTTTCTAGGAATTCACTTGAAGGAGTTGGACCCTCTGAGGATTTGGGGGAGCTGTCTCTTACCCCTGCAGAGTCTTGTACCAAGTCTCCTGGCAGCTGAGCAACACATGGGCTGCATGTGATGCTGAATTCTCTGGAGCAGCACTGCTTTCAGCTTTTCTCTCCCTTCTGGGTTCAGTGACTCTACTCTGGTCACCTGTTCTGGGGGAAAGAGGCACAAAACTCTACTTTCTGTTTCTGCTTCTCATTCCAGGAACTGTTCCCTACCCTAGTTACTTCCCCTCCTCTTCCCCATTAACCAGTCTCTTTCTCTTCCACCTGGATTTGCCATGTGATCGTGTTCTAATTCTGGGAAAATTTGACAAGGGGGAACATTTATGGTGCTTGTGTCTCTGCTCCGTTATTCTCTGAAATCCTGGGAAAACCCATCCCCTCCCCCTAATCAGTGGAAAAACAACTCTATGCCTGCATTTTAGGGAATGCTGAATCCATTGTAGGGAACTAGAATGAATCTGGGGAAGACTGTATGATCTAGCCCTAGCTTTGCTAGGGCATGGGAAGTGGGAAGCTCCATGCTGTGTGACAGTCACTCCAAGTATTTGGGGGTCTCATAGAAATACCCCAAATCTGGAAAAGTTGAGGGACCCTCTCTGGAGTGGGAAGCTATCCGAATGAAGGCTTGTAGGTACATCCTTCCTTAGGGTCCATCCACTTCTCATCTTCCCTGGATACCTGTTAGCTCAGAGAGACTTTGTACAGGACAGTCTAAGAGCACCAGGCCTGTGGTCAGCAGGGCCCGAAGCCCAAAGATGCTTGACAGGGACAGGGTGGGCACGTGTGGCCTGCTCCAACGTCCAGCCTCTAGGTCTAGCGTCTCTTCAAACAAAATCCATCTGGGTGTGTGCAGAAGGGAATAACATCAGGTTCCATGGAGCCCAAATACCCAACCCCTCCCCTCTCCCCCTGTTTTCCCCACTCCTCACTGTCCTGGGTTAAAAAAATGGGGAAAAAAAGGATATACCCAATTCCCCTAATAAAGGTCTGGGGAGGCTAAGAGGAGAGAGAGTGGAGAATATGGGAAGTGAAGGTGGCAAAGATAGTAGCCCTTCTTTGGCTCTTGGGGTTCCATCTCCTCCTCTTCCCAAACTGAGCAGTTGAGGAAAGAGAAAGTAGGCTGGGTAATTAAAGGAGGCCCAGGGAAAATGGTAGAGGTAAGGAAGACAAGGGTCCTTAAAATACTCACCTGCCTGTTTCCTTCCATTCCTGGTTTTGAGGGCTTCCCAGGAGTTCATTCAGTTGAATGAAGAGGTAGGGACCCCCTTTCCCTCTTTGCTTCCTCCCTTTTTCTTCTGAGGGACCCAGATGGGTAGGGCTATGGCTACTGACTGAATCCCTCAGTGGGGAAGTCTGTGGATCCCCAAGGTATTCAAGTTCCTGCTCTGGGGGCCTCATTTATCCAACAGGTCAGAGAGACAGTGAAACTACTCAGTCTTGTGTCTGTCTAAAGTGACTTAGAGAGACAAGCTGCTTACCTTAAAAAGGGACCCCTCCAGGGTCCCAGCTAAATGGGGCACCACCCCTTTTCACCACCTCCATTCTATCCTACCTCTATAAACACACACACACACACATATAAAAACACATCAGTCCCTGTTGACTCTGGATCAGTCTAGCTCAGACTATTCCATTATCAACAACACTAACCACTCCTTCCCTACCCTGGCATGGATGTTTGTGTATGACCATTACTGGCATCCTTGCCTCAGGGAATCCACTTGTCTAAGTCTGAGGGACTCTCTTCAGAGCCCCAGCTCTTCCCCCTTCTCCCAGGAGGAGACAGGGGAGGTCTGAGGGGGATGGGGTTTTGGACAGGCTGTTGTGTATAAACAGTAGGAGGTGGGATTGGGAAAGCCAACATGCTTTCATATCATAACTCTCCTCTGGGCACGTTGTACCCCCACCTTTTCTCCCCTTATCTTGTGTCAAGAGCAAATAATAAATATCCAAGACTGTTGTTAGTGTCATCAGCTCAGTGTAGGTGGGAAATAGTCACATTTAGGAAGGGAGTCAAAATAGGGGTTTATTGTTTAACAAGAGATCATAAATGGTAAAGCCAGGGTTTCTGGAGTAGGAATTAGGAAGGACAAAATGATTTGGGGGAGATGGGAGCAATTACTTAAAATTTTTAAAATTTTATTTTTATTCTGAACTTAAACACCGAATATAATTTTCATATACATGATAGAACAGAAAATGAGAATGGCACATGAATCCTCTCTTATTACGTACAATTTGCTTTTCTTTTTAAGTACATAAATTCAATTTGTAGCTTTCAAAGCTGTCCTGCTTTTCTTTGCACACACAATCACACAGACACACAGACACACACACACACACACAAAGATGTCTCAATGACTTTTCATTTTCTTTGTTTTATACCCTGTTATTTTTTCATTAGGGAATAGAAAAGCAAAGTCCTTGTACCAGATATGCATAGTAAAGCAAAACAAATGCTCACATTGTATCCAAAAAAATCTATTACCTCTCCCTTAAGAGATGGGTGCTGTCTTTCCTCGTTAGTCCTCTGGAACCAGAATTGCGCATCACATTGATCGGAGTTGATAAGTTTCAAAATTGTTTTTCTTTATAATGTTATTGTATAAATCGCTCTCTGGTTCTGCTCACTTCAGTTTGTCTCAGTTGATACATGTCTTCCCAGGTTTCTCTGAAGTCATTCATTTCTTCATTTCTTATAGTGTAATGACATTCCAAATTATATAATTTGTTTAGCTATTCTCCAGTAGATCAGCACTTTTAGTTTCAAATTCTTTGCTATTACAAAAAGAGCTGCTATTAGCAATTGCACACACAAGTCCTTTTTCTTAGATCTTGGGATATAGTAGTGTTATTAGATAAAGGGTACGCACAGCTTAATGATTTTTTTGGAGCATAGTTCCAAATTAGCACTTTGTTAATAAGTAGGTTATCGTGAATGCTGGAGAGATTTCAGAAAAACAGGTCTATAAATACATTATTGGTGAAGCTGCGAATAGGTCAACCACTCTAAAAAGGAATTTGAAATTGTGCCAATTAAGTGACCAAAATGTCCCTTCTGTTTGATGTATCATGGCTAAGCATGTCCCCCAAGAACAGCAAAGACGTAAAGAAAAGCCTCATGTAAATAAAAATATTCATAGCAGCACTGAAATGAAAACAAAGTAGATGCCTATTGATTAGAGAATGGCTCAACAAATTGTGGTACATGAACGTAATGGAATCTGCTATAAGAAAAGATGACCATTAAGAGTACATACGTTAAAATAAAAGACCACAATAAGTAGAACCAAGAAAACAATACGCACTTTAGCTCCAACAATGTCACTAGAAAGAACAAAATGCCCCAAACTGAACATGTACAACCAAACTTGGCCCTGAAGATGGGATGAGAAAACATGTCTCCCTCCCTTTTTTTGCAAAGGTCGGTAACCATGAATGTGGAGAACTGGATATACTATCAGATTGACTTGATATGTTGATGAGTTTTAGTAAATTGTTTTTTCTTCACTCACCTTTTTCATTCTCTGTTAAGGGGGCATAGCTTTCTATGTATGAGAATTAAGAAAAGATATATTTAGGGATGTAAAAGTAAAATTAGCAATGAAAATTTTAATTTTTTAATTTTTTTGTTGAACTCAGCAATGAAAATTAAAAATTGGCTCAGGATCAGCCCAACTCAAGCAATTCCATTATTGATACCACCACCCACTCCTCTTCCCCTGCCCCTTCCCCCAGCATGGCTGTTTGTGTGAACAGTGCTGTCACTCTTCCCTCAGGGAACTCACTTGTATGGGTCTGAGGGACTCTTCAGAGCCCCAAGCTCCTCCCATTCCCCAGGAGGTGGAGAAGGCAGGGTTCTCTCATATGGTATTCCTTTCACTGAGGCACTGCAATCCTCTGAACACTGAATAGAAAGAACTACTGTTTTTTAGCCAAAAAATCTATCATCCTGTGATCACCCTGGTGATAAAACCTTCCCTACCTCTTCCTCCTCCTCCTCCTCCTCCTTCTTCTTCTTCATCTTCATCTTCTTCTTTTTCTTCTTCTTGGATCATCTAAGTTAGTGACACATCTGCACTCTGCAAAACAGGGAGCAGGGTTCCTGGATGCCAAATGGATATATCCCTTTTCCACATTTAACTTTCCCTTTAAAGGATATTAATATAAATTGATTCCATTTCAATATATGCCTCGATGCCTCAAAAAAGGTAAAACTGCTTCTAGAGAGATAAAAATTTTCTGACAAAATTAAGAGGATTATTAGTTTTACTTCCTCAACTTTCAGAAAAGGAAGGGGAGATGTCACAGAAAAATCTAATTTATAAGGTTTTGCTTTATTTGTTATAGCAGGTATATATTTGGAAGGTTCTCCCCTCCCCCCGAACAGTTTTAATACCCCTTTCTGTTCAGCTAGGCAATATGAAGAGACACATTGGTTCTAGTGGTGAAAGAGAACCCACCAGACCAGAACAGTATGAACAAACTGATTTTGAGGCTTTATGTTCAATTTCCTTTTGGCCCTGTTTCAATTGGCATTTGAGTGTTCTTCCAATGAAGCTTAGACCAGTGGTTCTTTTGATCTTGCTCAAGACCTGGTTATTAGGAATGGCCTGTCCATACTCATAGTCAATGATAACGTGGAGCTTTTTTTACTGGGTTCTGTCATTGGATCCTCCTGAGTCAGTCCCTTGCTCTGATGGTCCTGTTGGATCACTTTACCCAGTTCTAGGGTGATCTGTCATAGGGAAGTTCCTCAGTCTCTTGGTCCTACTTGACTGTATTCTTCATGATGGAGTTCTGTTTGTTCTAGTCAGCAGCATTTCTTGGAAACCTCCACATCTTTTCCTCTCTCTTAACTGCTTAGATGCCTTCTTGGACTTGACCTAAGCCACTGTGGGGCTCCTTTAGGGCAACATCATCACCATGATCCAATCTCTCTTGGCCATGACTGGAGAATTTGGTGATGAGACTTCTTGAATTTCTCTAGATTGGTCTTTAGTTGAAAAACATATGGAATGTTACAATATGGAATGGAAACTCTTCAAAATGCATAAGACCTAATAGATTTTCCAGGTGCATATCCAGGATCATCTTCATGACTTGATGAAGGAGAACTTTAGAGGTTAGGAGATTAACTAAAGGAAACTTAGGTAAAGTCAAGCTTTCTTGTCTAGATCAAGAGAAAATTCAGCTCCCTCCCTTACCTTGAATCCTCCTCCAATCATCCCTTGTCCTTCTCTTCCTCCAATTTGTTGCCCCTGAGTTCTGCCCCTATACTCAGTTCTTAGTACCTGGTAACCAGAATTCATGATTATATTCTTCCCAAGATTATATCTGCAACAGTACAATAGATAGAGAGTTGGCCTTGGAATCAGGAAAAACATGTTCTGACTCTGACATACAGATTTTGTGATCCTGAACAAGTCACCAAATTTTTTGGTGTCCTAGTTAGCTTTATAAAACTAGAACTGTACAGTCGCCACTTATTTGCATTGGTATAAGGAGTCTCTTTTTTGGGAGTTCACTGTCATTTTTTATTAAAAAAAATATTGTTTCCAGTACCTCTAAATCATTCTCTCTCCAACCTTACCTGAAGAGAGGGGTGTGTGTGTGTGTGTGTGTGTGTGTGTGTGTGTGTAGGGTCACAGGAGCAGAAGGAGGAGCTACATGACTGGAATGAATCACACACAAAGGAGAACCCTTACCTGAGGATTGCTGGAGGTATGAGAGTTTGGAATATGTGTATAGAGGGAGGGGAGGAAGAAAATGAATGAAGGAATGAATAGTAACAGAGTGGAATTATTTGTAGGCAGAGGACCTGGGTTTGTATCTCAATTCTGCTCCTACTTGAATGATCTTGAGTAAGTCACCTCACTTCTGTGAACCTCTATTTTTTCCTGTGCAAAATGAAGGGGACACATCCTGAAGACTGGTTCTGGGGGCATTATTTGTTCACTGTGAAGAAGGGGGGCCAGAAGACTAAAATTATTTTGGTGAGGAGTGACTTGTTGGGTCCCTCAGGGTCAAAGGGATAATAGCATAGAGTGGTCAACTGATCTTTATCTGTCTTCTACTTTCACTGATACTTTCCCAAAGAAGGTAAGCCCCCTGCCCAAGATCACCCAGGATTCCTATAGCAGAGCCCCTGATACTATATCAAGGAACCCCAGGTTCATATCCTCACCCTTCTGTGCTTCATGAATACTGAGTTCAGCCACAATAGCCATAAGTCATTCTATTCAGCAAACATTTGTTTTTCAATACATACAATGTCTTAACATTGGGGCTACCAGGGCAAAGTCAAAAGAGTCCCTACCTTCAATAAGTTTACACTGTGCTACTTGATTAAAAGGTCAAGTATTTTCCCTGAGCTGACTTTGAGCCCCCAAGACTTTGGCTGGCCCCAAGGGGAGCAGGATGAAAGACCCAATGAGGTAAGCATAATAGAGTATAAGGGCAAAAGCTTTGGATTCTCAGGACCTCTGTCTGTCTCTTATTACCTGTGTGATCTCTAGAAAGTTACTTAAGCCTTTGGACTTGTTTTCTCTGCAAAATGAAAGGGTCAGACAAGAAGATCATCATCTCTTGCTTTAAATCTGTGATATGGTGATTAAGTAAAACATTTTTTGAAGTCCCATGTAATAGCTTATGCAAGCTGGAGGCCCATCATCTGTGCTTCTCTTTTTTTTCTTCCAAATTTATTACTGTATTTATTTTCAGTTTTCAATAATCATTTCCATATGTTTTAAATTTTCTCCCCCTCCCTCTCTCTTCTCTCTCTCCAAGATGGAATGCTATCTTATATGGGTTCTACACATACATTCCCATTAAAAACACTTTCACATTGGTCATGTTGCATAGAAGAATTAAAACGAATGGGAGAAACCATGAGAAAAACCAAATTGTAACAAAAGAGAAAGTAGTCTGCTACAGTTCTTTCTCTGGATGTGGATAGCATTTTGCACCAAGAGTCTTTTGGAAATGTTTTAGGTCTTTGCATTGCTGTGAAGGGACAAGCCTATCAGAAACAGTCCTCGCCCACTGTGACTGTTACTCTGTTACTGTTACTGTGTATAGTGTCCTCCTGGTTCTTCTCACTTCACTCAACAGCAGTTCATAAAAGTCTTTTCAGGTTTCCCTGAAGTCCGCCTGTTTGTCATTTCTTATAACACAATAGTACTCCATTACATTCATATACCACAACTTGTTTAGTCTTCCCCCAATGATAGGCATCCCCTCAATATCCAATTCTTGGTCACCACAAAAAGAGCTGCTATAAATATTTTTGTACACGTGGGTCCTTTTTCCCATTCTTAAGTTCTCTTTGGGCTACAGCCCTAGAAGTGTGGGTCAAAGGCATCTGTGCTTCTCCTAATGAATGGCCACTGGAGGGCACTTCCTCCCGCCAGCCACCCCCACCCTCCCAACTCTAGTTTCGATGCCTGAGCGAACATCCACCGCCTCCCCACTCCCTCTCTTTCCCTAGGCAAGAAGCCCATACCACCCAGGTGACAGAGACAGGAGAATCAGGCTGTTTATTTTTTGAAGGCTGCAAGTTGGAGCAAAAGGGACAATGAGGAAATGAAGAAGGATCAGTATGTTGTGGGATGAGTAACTGGTGGACAGAACCTTTTTCTCTCAGTGTTCTCCCTGTCCCTCAAAATCTGGGATTATCTTTCCATGATCAAAAGTTAAATTCCCAATCTGTGATAAATAATTGGAGTCAGGATCACAAGATTATGGAAATGCAAGCTGAATGGATGTTAAGAAATCATCTTATCCAACACCCACATTTCGTGGATAAAAGCCCCAGAAAAATTACTTTTTTCTTTAAGGATACAAAGGCAGTAAAAATATGTATTTGTATCCAAAGCCTCTAGCCAAGAGCCATTTTCTTTTCAAAAGAACCAACCTATAGTATTGGATCTCCTTTGCCTCCACCCACTGGTTGCTGAGAACTTCAACCCCCAAGTGTGGAAGAGGCCCCCTGGGGACTAGGGTCAGACTGAGTTACCAGATCACCAAATAGTTGGAGAAGGTAGAAATGGGGGTATAGAGAGTGACAGATTCATTGGTTTCAGTCTGAAAGACAGATAAGGAACTAAAGGCATGGAGAACTCTGACCAACGTCCTTAAGAATGTGCCCAAACATCTCAGGGGCACTAAGTGGTTTAGCAAAGCTCAGACTTGCCTGCAGGTATGAGGAATGGGGTGAGGGTGAGGGAAAGAATGAGTTTTTACCTCCCAAGGACCGGAGCTAAAATAGTCTTTGATGCCTCCTCCCCTCAATTTCTTCACACCTTTTCCCTAGGACGACAAGAGAGGGAGATCAAATAATACGGGGGAGAGACAGACGTTTGGGGCAGAACCTGAGGAAGGTGGAACAGGAAAACCTCTCTCTGTGTTTTCCCCTGACATTGGTACAGTCCACCCTAGTACATAGTTATCCTTCCAAGACATCAGCCTCTAAAACTCCCAGACTAGCGATGAGAAGTGTCAGTAAAATTAAAAAAAAAAAATGTGAGTCAAAAGGAAATGAGACAAAAAGGTAAGTCAGTCAGAGGCAACCAGATAGACAGGGATTTCAACTCCGATGGAGAAAATCAGCTCCCTAACTACCTTCTCTTCATACTGGTCTTGCTGTTCTGGGCTCAACACAGCCCCAGTTATCTTCCCCATCTCCTTCTGCATGCCATAGGCTCCTTTTTTTGATTCTCTGTCTCTTTCTCCTTTTGCTTTCCTCTCAACTATATTTTCAGCCATGCGTCAATCCTCCCCCTATATGGCTTGAGCTGGGAAAGTCTAAAGCCTGTATTCATAGCCAGGCTATGGACAGTGGAAAGGTGTTTTACTTGGACCCATCTACTCAGGCTTCCTCTACTGCATCTCTTAGGGTCCAAGGGCTGGGAGATAATGTTGTAAGATATGGAACAGAAGACCAATCCATAAGTTAGTAGAGTCAATCGATAAACTAGCAGTGGTTAAGTGCTTTCTTTGTTTCAGGGACTGTGCTGAATATTGAAGATACAAAGAAAGGTAAAAAACAGTTCTTGCTGCCAAGGACAAAGAATTGCATGGTATAATGTTATGTCTAAAAGATATGTTAATGATCCAACAACTTATTTTACAGATATAAGAAACTGAACCACTTCATGGTGAAGTGCCTTGTCCTCCTCCCTGAGTCCCTACCTTTTTCTGTCAATCAGAAGCATGGCATAATGGTTAGAAAATTGAATTTTGAGTCAGGAGATTTAGGGTTCAAATCCTACCTCAGAAGTATGCTCTCTTTCTGACCTAGGCAAATCACTTAACTTTTATGAACCTCAATTTTTTCCTCTCTAAAGGGGGGATGATGACATTCTACCTCACAGGCTTAGTCTAAAGATCAAATGCAATAACGTATGTTAAGCACTTGACAAACCCACGTACAATGGTCCAAGACAATTCCAAAGGACCTATGATGAAAAATGCTGTGCTGAACTCTTAGTGTAGTTGAAACATACCTTTTTCATTTTCTTCAGTTTTCTTACTTTTTAATATCTAATGTGGAAATATGTTTTGCATGATATCACATGTGGTTCAGTCATTTTAATACATGTCCAGTTCCTCATGATGAGTGTTCCTGATTCCAGGCCTGGCACTCTATCTACTGTACCACCTAGTTGCCCTCTGATCCTATCAACCAAAAGGGAACTTAGTGATCATAGAGGTCAAAAATAAAATAAGATGAAAGAACTTTTATTATGATTACCATCACCAGAGTCTGGATTACTATAATCTTCTGACTCTAAATGCTGTTTCCCTTCCTGGGCAGTGACAATAGGATTTCATAGGTTGTAGATCTAGCACCGTCTAGCCCAACCCTCTTCATTTTACAGATGAAATTAAGGCCCAAGAGAAATTAAATGACTTGCCCAAGGTCCCAAGTGTAGTAAATGTCAGAAGTGGGATTCTCTTCCTGTGAAGAGATTTGGTTACAGGGCTCACAGGGTGGAGAGATAGAAAGAAGGAGGCTCTGAAGGACTGTGATTGTCATTTCACAGCTGAGGATGCAAGGGCTACAACCCTGGAGAGGGCTTGAGATCTTGAACTCCTGGTGCCTATGAACTGGCCAGGGGCCGGGGATAAAGGTCAGGAGTAAGTGAACTACGTCCCTCCAGTTGTCACTGCTTTTCTGTAATGTGTTTGCTCTGACTCGGGGCCATTTTAACTCTCTTCTTCATCCCTCTTCTCCATTGTTTTATAAATATACAATTTTCTGTTTATGATTGAAAACCGGTGATAGCATACCTCTCTATTCTCCATACAGCTATGGCTTCCTATCTTGAAGGAGGCAGGCCAAGAAGAGTTAGCCTCAGTTCCCAACCCATGGTTACAATAAAATCTTTAACAATAACTCTGTTTACTGATGCAAAGTGAAATGAGCAGAACCAGGAGAACTTATTGTATGATGATCTACTATGAATGACATTCTCAGCAACACAATGGTTCAGGTCAATTTTGAAGTAACTTATGATGAAAAATGCTATCTACCTCCAGAGAAAGAACTGATGGAGTCTGAACACGGATCAAAGAATTTCTTTCTTTTTCCTGTGTGTTTTATTTTGTTTATGTTCTTTTTTGCAATATGAGTAATATAGGCATATGTTTTACATGACCGCAGATGTATAATCTATATCCAAGCGCTTGTTTTATCAAGAGGGAAAGAGGGAATTTGGAAGACAGAAATTACAAAGAGTGAATGTTAAAAATTTTACATGTAATTGAGAAAAAAATGAAATAAAAATATTCTTTATAATTTTTAAAAATAAAATATACAGTGACATAAAATCCCCAACTCTGTTGAAGAAGGTTATGCAGGAAAGAGAAGATCTACCAGGGTTAATAAGCCATCTTTTATGGTCCCTTTCTCAGCATCAGTTTAGGGTTCATAAAGATTCCTAGCCATCTCTGCCTTCAGCCTCAGCCTCAAATTATTCTGTCTCCCAGTTGGATAGACTTTGAGCCCAAACAATTAGCAATCTGGATCTCCCTTGCTGTGGTCACCCCATTGTTCCCGGTCCATTGAGTGAAGGCAGTGAGATCTTGCCCTGCTGTGTCAGAGCCTGCTTTTAGTACCTAAAGGTATCATGACTCTCCAAAAGTCAGGCTCTAGACAGTCAATTTTTCCAGTAAGAAAGAGGTGGGGCAGAGAGGGGAAGGGTCCGTGACATTGCAACTACCAAAGTTCAGAGAGGACACTATTCCCTCTTAATAGGTATTTAAGAATGGAAACTGAGATAATGAAAACAACTAACTTTTATATGTATAAGATCATATGTAGATTTAGGACTAGAAGAGACCTCAGAGACTACCCATTCCAATTGCTTCATTTATACAAATGAGGAAACTGAGTCCTGAGGATATTAATAAACTTGCTCATGGACAATCAGTAAACATTTGTTAAGCACCTACTATGTGCGAGGTACTGAGCTAAGCACTGGAGACATGAAAAGAGGCAAAAGACAGTCCCTACTCTCAAGGAACTCACAGTGTAATGAGGAAAGACAACACAAACAAGTGTAAATAAAGCAAGAAATATATAGGATAAATAGGAAATAATGAACTGAAAGAAGGCACCAGTGTTAAGAGAAAGCTTCTTTTAGAAGGTGGGATTTTAATTGGGACTTACAGGAAGCTAAGGAGGTCAGTGTTCCAGGTATGGACACTCAGAAAAAATGCCCAGAGCTGAGAGATGGAGAGTCTTAATGGTGGAAGAGTCAGGAAGCCAGTGCCACTAGTTCAAAGAGTTTGTGTGTAGGGAAGTAAGATATAAGAAGACTGGAAAATAGAGGGGTTAGGTTATAAAGGGGTCTGACTGCCAAACAGAGAATCTTGTATTTGATCCTGGAGGCAATAGGGACCCCCTGGAGTTTGTTGAGTATGGGAGGGTGACATGATTGGACCTACACTTAAGGAAAATCACTTTGATGGTTTAAAGGAGAATATTGGAGTGGGGAGAAATATGAGGCGGCAAACCCACCATCAGGTTATTGTAATAGTTCAGGTGTGAGGTGATGAAGATCTGCACTAAGGTGATGATAGAGTCAGAGGAGAGAAGATAGTATATTGGAGAGATGTTACAAAGGTGAAATCAACAGGTCTTGGCAACAGCTTAGGTATGAGATGTGTGTGTGTGTGTGTGTGTGTGTGTATGTGTGTGTGTGTGTGTGTGTGTGTGTGTGTGTGTGTGACAGACAGTGAGGAATCCAGGATGATTCCTATGTTGTGAGTCTGAGGGAGGATGGTGTTGCCTTCCATAACAGGTAAGGTAGGAGTCGGGGAAAGGTTTAGGGGGAAAGATAATGAGTTCTGTTTTGGACATATTGAGCTTAGGATATCCAATGGATATCTTAAGCTTAAGATATCCACTGGATATCCATTTTGAGATGTCTAAAAGGCATTTGGAGAGGCAAGATTGGAAATCAGAAAAGAATATGGGGCATGATAGGTAAATATGAGAATCATTAGCATAAAGGTGGTAATTAAATCCATGAGAGCTGATGAGATCACCAAGTGAACTAATAGAGGGAGAAGGAAAGAGCATCCAGAATAGAACCTTGAGAGACACCAATCTGGAGGAGGATCCAGCAAAGGAGACAGAGAAGGTACACTCAGATAGGTAAGATGAAAACCAGGAGAGAGCAGTGACCTGAAAACCTGGACACATAAATAGTAAACCTCAAATGTAGGATTTGAACCCAGGTCAGCGCTTTATATACATTTCACAATTATCTCCAATTACAGATGGAGCTGACTACATTTTCCCATTCAATTCAACAAACAAATGGAAAAAATTGAACTTAGGTCTCTTAATGCCTTGACTAAAGTCCATTGTCCTCTCACTGTACTACACAAGTTATTTTGAGACTGACTATTGGGACTGACTGTGGACTTACCTCTATACTCGCATCTATATCCTCCCTACCACACACCCGAGTAGAATATAAACTCCTTGAGGTCAGAGACTATTTTATTTTGTCTTTATCTCCCTACCAACCATAGTGCCTTGCACATAGTAGGAACTTAATAAACACTTAACTGAATTGAAAAAATCTCACCTTCTACAGTAAACCTTTCCCAACTCCTCTCAATTCTAATGCCCTCCTTTTAGTGATTTCCTAGTTATCCTGTAGACAGCTTGTTTTTACATATTTGTTTGCTTATTGTCTCCCCATTAGATCACGAGCTGCTTGAAGGCAGGGGCTGTCTTTTGCTTCTTTTTAAATCCCCAGTACTTAGCACAATGCCTGGCACAGAGCAGGCAACCAGTAAATGTTTACTGTTTGACTGATAGATTGAACTGAATGGACTAAGAATCTGGAGAAGAGGACAAAGGATAGAATTTGGGGAAGAAGCTGCCTAGTGTCAGTTTTTTTTAACTACGTCATAATGGCTTTCTAATGTGGGTGAAGATAGATTTCTCTCTCTGTTTACTTAGGTCTTCATACCCATGCCCATCACAATCCTTCTCATTATTTTCCTCTCTCCATCCCCCCAACTCTCTCTCTCTCTCTCTCTCTCTCTCTCTCTCTCTCTCTCTCTCTCTCTCTCTCTCTCTCTCTCTCTCTCTCTCTCTCTCTCCCTCTCTCCCTCTCTGTCTCAGTCTCTCTCTCTCTTTCTCATACCCACACACACACATTTGTGGTGTCTCCTCTTGGTTTTTCTCGGAATGTGTTCTCCCCTGGGGTGGAGGTGGGGTCTAAGGACAGTGTGCAACAGTGTCTCTCACCCTGATTTCATCAAAGACTCTCACCTTTCTCAATATTCTGTTGTCAGCTGGGCCCAGTCTTCTGTGACTTGACCTTGTAATGTCCTAGCCTGGCAGTTCTAGCAAGTGTTTCTATAAGCAGGTCCTTAGCCCATTATTGTCAGATCTCCAGTGTGAGGCACTGGGGACCCTTCATCACCTTTTTTAACAACCCTGAACATGCCCTTTCTGCTCATCTTCCTCCTTACATGCTCAGTTACAGCTCCCTCCACACAGTATCTCACCTTTCTCAACCATTCCTGCTTCATGCCCTATGGGCTCTAGATTCCAAGCCAACTGGTCCATTTCTCTACTCTTTTTCCCCCAAACATACCTGTACTCTATCTTCTTGTCATACATTTAGAATCAACCCTCCCACACTCAAAACAAAGTCAAGTGCAAGTCATGTCATTATTTCTATGATGGCATGGTCTTCTTTGGCAGCGAAGGATGAAAACACACATTTAGAAAACCTTCTCTCCTTTCTTTAAGGCCCTGGTCATTCAGTTAAACACTTTCAAATAACTCTTTCCCCATGAAGATTTTTCTGACCTCACCCTTCCCCCCACATTAGAAATGACTTCCCACTCCCCATCATCACATTCAATATAAAAGAACAGCAAAATATCAACTTTTTGACTGTAGCTGAATTCCATCAAACTAAGATAAGAACAAAATACCAACAGTACTGTACATTTAGAAAGCACTTTAAAGTTTGCAAAGGGCTTTACCATCATTTCATCTGAACCTTCAAAGAATCTGTGAGGGAATTATTATCCCCATTTTATAAACGAGAAAACTAAGACAGAGTTGTTGAGTGATTTATGCATGGTAATATGGCTATATATGTCAGAGGGGAGAATGGAACTGAGATTTATTTCTCCAGTGCCAATCACAGGTTCTTCTACCTTACTGGCACTCAATAAATACTTATTAAATTTATCTGATGATCTCTAAGCTCCCTGCCATAGTCAACAGATAATCAACAGTCAATAGAGTTTCTAGCTCTAGGATGAAGAAAGGAGAAGTAGACATAGTTTTTTCTTTCACCAGTTCAGCTCTTACAATGGGAGTGCTGCTATCTTAATGTGATTTTGTAAATTTTGCTCAGGTATTGTCCTTCTTGAGAGGGCATGTCTCCATATAAGATTTCCTATAGGAGACAAGGTAGGATCTTGGGATCATAGTCTCACAGTTCCCTAATTTGTCCATAGGGGCCACAGAATCTCACCAGGCTTATTAATTGTTGTTAGGGTAAGATGCAGCCTTAGAGGCTCCCATGCCTAGGCTAAGGTTGCACAAAATTCCTGGTTGGCTACAGTAACAGCAATAATTTTATTTATGGATCTTCTGGCTATCAATACCAAGGGAGTCATAAGCCATCAAATAAGGAAATGCATAGTCACCAGTGTTTGCTATCCTGTGTATAGCCAAATGGAAGAGGGGTTTCCCATGGATGGTAAGATCGTGAAACTGCTCTTGTTTAGGGATGCAATTGACCTGATTGCATCAATCCACAGAGTTCTATAGTACCTCCTGAATGAAATTCATGACCACTCAAAAAAGTGCCTCACAACCAACATAGGATCCAAATGGATAAAAAATTGCCTGTTGTCCAAACTATGACATGCAGCTAGAGAGGAAGTCCTTTGGTTGGTTTGTCAACTCAATCCTCTTGATGTCTTTGAGCTAGGAAATAGAAACTCCCAGGTATACACAGCCCTCATCTCAGTTCTTTCTCCTTCCCACTTATATATGAATTCCATCTCCACTGCCCAGAACAGGAGTCCTGGTTAATTCCGTTCATTTCAAAGGAGACATTCAGACAACATATTCCAGGAAATTTTGAAGAAAGAACATTTTCACCTGAAGGAGTGGAGGGGTAGAATGAGAGAAGACTTCATGGAGGAGGTGATACCAGAGCATTGAAGGAAAAAAAGTATTTCAACAGGAGGTGTTGAGGAGGGAGTGTACACCAGGCAATGGGGGATAGCGTGAGTAAGGACATAGAGGTTACTTACTAGAACCGGCCAGGCACCTAGTGAGTCAAAGATGCACAGAGATGGTAAAGTAGTTGACCTTTCCCAAAGGACATTGGGAACCAAACCCAGGGTTGGGAATCAGGTCCCTAGAGTTTCCATCCAGGATCTACCCAGTCTGACTCATTGTGTAACCTAGGGCAAGTCAATCATCCAGATCTAACTATTCTAATCTGTCAAATAGACTAATAGAAAGCCATGGCTTCCAGGCTGGAGTTTTGACACTTCTGGTGGTCTAAAGAGTCAACAAAGCCTAGTGCAGCCATAGACAGGGAAGTTGTCCTGATTGTGGGCTGGGGGACAGAGGAGGAGGGCAGAAGAAGGAAAAGCCACACAGGAGTAGGTTGCCCTGGGGTGTGGCAGGGTAGGTATGATGAAAGCCTGGAGTTGCCGAATCCTGCCAACTCTGATGTGTGGCTGAGAAGACGGAAGGGGCCTGAATCCGTGAAAGGAGCAGCAAGTTGAGGCAAGGTGCCTGGGGTGTGAACCGGAATCCAGGTGAGGGTGACTTGGCAATTGGTCAGAATCACTTCCTCTCATCCTCCCTTGTAGGGGAGGACCCTGACCTCCGGGTGGCTCTGTGGCTTTGGGATGTGGGACTCGATCAGAGGTGGGGTAAGGGTGAAAGGAAGGAAAGGGCCCAGCCCAGGCTGGGCAACATCAAAAGGCTTGAAAGATATTAATGGTCAGGAAGCTGTTGTTCCAGAGCTGGGGTTGGGCCAAAAAAATCACAGGTAACATTCCTCTCCAGAATCATGGTGGTAGCACACAAGGGAGAGGCTGGAAGAATGGGGAAGAGAGGGAAAAGGGAACACTAACTCAGAAGTGAGGGTGCCAGCCTGAGATCAGGGGCATGGAGTAGGTAGCCAGAGAGAAGCACTTTGAAACATTTCTGACAACTAAGATATTTAGGCCCTGGGGCCTGTAGGCTGGGGAGGGGTCAGGAGTCAGAAAGGTTTAAAAAAAAAGCTTTTTTTTTTTTTTTAACTAATCCAGCAAGCATTTGTTGGAAGGAAGGACAGAAAAGAGAAAACTGAACTAGGCATCTAGGATTAGGGATGTGTCAGTAAGTGTTTAACAACCAGCTCTCCAGGAAAAAAAATATATTTGTAACAAATTTTTAAGTTTTACCTGCGTTATTAATATTTTCCTAATCATTTCTTAAGTCTCGACATCAACAAAACAACAAATCAAGCCCTAATTTGTAGTATTTGCTGATTTCCCAAGTGTAAATGCTCACACTGGAAATTTAACAACCAGCTTTCTGGAACTAGTCTAAACCAGCTCCAGCACTTCCCAGGGAGGGGGTCCTGTATTCTATTTGCAGCTCCATCAGTAAGACAGTGTGTGACTTGGGACAAAAACAAGAGTTCACATGTATATAGCTTTAAGAAGCACTTTGCATATGTTAATACTGTATTAGCTTACATTTACATAGTGCCATATCCCAGACATTGTACTAAGCCCTTTACAGTTATTATCTTATTTGATCCTAACAACAATTCTAGGTACTATTGTAATCTCTATTTTATAGATGAGACACTGAGTCAAACAGAGGTTTAGTGACTTGCTCAGGGTCATTCAGCACTTAGTAAGTACCTGAGACCAGATCCTATTGTACCTCTTTTTGACTACACACCTGGTGTTCTATCTACTGCACCACTTAGCCAACTCCTTTTTATCTCCTTTGAACTTTGTGCAGGGGAAAGTATCCTAGAGTTCAAATACTGACTCTGACGTTTACTACCTGTGTGACCCTGGGTAAGTAGCATGACTTCTCTGGGCCACAGTTTCCTCATCTGTAAAACAAAAGGATTGAACTGGATGACCTCCAGTGTGTCTTCTACCTCTAAATATATACTCTTTGATGTTCCCAATAACCCTGCAAAACAAATACTATTTTACCTATATCACAAATGAGGAAATTAAGGCAGGGTGGTTAAGCAACTTACCCAGGAATACACAAGGGCAAAGGCAAAGGCTTGAGGGACTCGCCCCGAAAGATCTCTTTGACCCTATTTCACCTGGAACTGAAATTCCAACACTGGAGGCATGGCTTGCCCCTGTAAATATGCAGTTTTGTTACCTGGGTGGGGTGACACATGAACTCATTGGTACGGGATGAATGAGTTGCAGTAGCTGGTCTAGCTACACCTAGAATTCATCTTCCTTGCAGCTACCAAACAGATAACAAGTCGTTACTGTTAGGATAAATCACTTGATCAACAAGCTTTTATTAAAGACCTACTATACCATCTCCTGTTTGGCATTTACTACCTTCACAAACTGACTCCAACCTATCTTTTCAGATTGATTTTACATTATTCCCTTGATGACACAGTAAAATTGGTCTGTGCAATGCAAAATGTACAT
Source organism: Bettongia penicillata ogilbyi (assembly GCA_023548195.1). Classification (NCBI taxonomy): domain Eukaryota; kingdom Metazoa; phylum Chordata; class Mammalia; order Diprotodontia; family Potoroidae; genus Bettongia; species Bettongia penicillata. Next base: position 4,969,943 of record JAJHZJ010000197.1, read on the forward strand.
GTCATTTCATCTCCTGTCTCTGCCACTTAACACAAACTGTCCCTCATACCTGGAATGTCCTCCCTCCTTACCTCCAGTTTTTGTAATTCCAAGCTCTCTTCATATTTCCGTCCAGCGCCATCTCCTACATGAAGCCTTTCCTGATTCTGCCAGCTGTCAGCACTCCCTTCCTCACTGTGTATTTGTTTGATAGATATTTCGTATTTATTTGTGTCAGTCATTTCCACCTCCCATCCTCCTCCTCCCCCTCCCCTACAACACATAAACTCTTCATTTTGATTTTGTATCTCCATCATCTGGTATTGTGGTTCACAAACTGGTGATGGTTACCCCATTTGGGGTTTCCTTGGCAGAGATACTGGAGTGGTTTCCCATTTTCTTCTCCAGTTCATCTTACAGATGAGGAAACCAAGGCAAACAGAATTAAGTGACTTGCTAAGGGTCACACAGCTAGAAGGTGTCTGGGGCCAGATTTGAACTCAAGAAAATGAGTCTTTCTGACTCCAGGCCCAGCACACTATCTAGCTGCCCATGGTTCACAGATAATAGAGACTTAATAAATGCTTATAAAATTAAATAATATTTATCATATCAAAGCAAGGGGCCAGAGTGGGGCTGGAGGGCACTTCCCAGGAATTGGCAGCTCTGGAGAAAAGATCCAGAATGGATCAGCTAGAGCAGTGTGAGGAAAAACCAGAAGGTGGGACATGGGAAAAAAAAAAAGATTGTTGGGGGATTATTATGCTTTTAGAACTGTGTCAGTGGCTAGCCTTGTTGAGGAGAGGTTGACTTTCCTTGGCAGAATTTAGGCTAGACAACTGAGATGTGTGGAGGCATAAAAGGGAAGGAGATGCGGAGAGGGGAGGACCGTGGAGACGCAGCACTGACCAGCATTGTCTACATGACCTTGAACAAGTCATTTCCCAACTGATGGACCTGTTTCCAGGGCTCAGCACAATGCCTCGACATGGTAAATGCTGGTTGACTGCCTGATGACTGTGTCCTCATCCGTAAAAAGAGACCAGCTCGTTGACCAGACAGTCTCTAAGGTCCCTTTCCAAGACCTAACATTCTAAGTCTCTGTCTATGATTCTAAGTCTAGAGACGGAAAAGGGAGATGGGGACGGAAGGAGGCTGGATTCTGCCGCCTGCTGGTCAGCGTCCCTGGCCACTCAGGCGACCTCTTGTTTGGCCAGGACCCCAAAACGATTCCCCCAGCCTTTCTTCTGAGGGGTGGGGGTCGGCGCCAGAATGATTCCGACTCTTGCGCACTCCCCGGCCGCCAGGCTCCCTCCTCCCCTGTATTGAGTTACTCCGGGGGCGGGGCAGACGGGGACGGGAGGGCTGGGCGGCGGAGACTTAGTTCAGGCTCCGATTCTAGGCGGCCCAGACCGCTGGAAGGAACCAAGCCTGCCTGACGTCGCTGCGGCTGCTGCGGCGCTGCTGCCGCTGTTCTGCTGTTCTGCTGCTTCTGATCAAGGCAGGCAGGCGCTGGGACTGAGAGACACGGAATCCGCAGACATACAGACAGACTGATCTGCCTCTGCCGCTGCCAACAGCCGGCGCTCAGACCCTGGCCCAGTGAGCGAGCGCCCCTTCCTCTCCTCTTCCGCCGGCTCCCACCACCCTCGCGGTGCGATCATCACTGGATTATTGGCCCCCGGTCTTCTCAGTTCTCGGGAACATGAAGCTGCCATCGTTTTTTCTTAAGCTGCTTCTGGCTGCAGGTGAGGGAGCGGGGGACAGTTTGGATTGTCCAGTTTATCCAGGATGCGGACCTGGGATAAGGGGACAGAAGGAGGGTGGGGAGTAGAAGAGGCAGGAGAAGGTATGGGAGTGGCCAAAGGACACCTATAGGGGCAAGGACGTAGAAGGGTGCGAAGGATGAGGGTCAGAGATTTAGGGATGGAAGCGATCCCAGAAGTCATCTAGCTCAACTCCCCCATTTTTGCTTATGAGAAATCTAAGGCCCAGAGAGGTTAAGTAATTTGTCCAAAGTTACACGGGTAAGTGTCAAAGACAAGATTAGAGCCTAGATCCTGGGACTCGAGAGCCAGTGGTCTTTCAATGAAAGATGATGATGGGACCAGGGATGCATACGGAGCAGATAGGGTGAGAGAGAGTCTGAGTCCCTGAGACTACAGGGTACCATGTCTTGTCCTTTCATTCATTCTCTCCCTGGGACAGACACATGGCCCCGTCATATCCTTTTCCATGACCTCTGGGCACACCTTCTGGTAGGGATTGGGTACATGTGTAAGAAGGCTGTGCTTGTCCGAAATGACTTGGATTCCACTGGGAATGACTGAGATGAGTGACTGCTCTCTTTCTCCTATCTTTCCCTCCCTGGCTTGCAGTGTTTTCTGCATTAGTGAGTGGAGAGAGCCTAGAGCGAGCTCAGAGCCGGCTTTCAGAGAACCAGGGGACGGAGAACCCTGATTCACCCACTGAATCTTTGAACCAGCTGCTTCATTCACGGGTTAGCAGAACAGAAGTCCTTGACCTCCAGGACACTGAACATGACCTTGTTAGAGGTAAGTGTGTCAATTCCAAGGAGCTGACCAAGGCAGCCAACACAAAGTCAAATGCATCTCAAGGGAATTTCTGAGTGAATCTGTTCTGGGTTAGAGTCCAGGCAGTCTAAGGAAAGCCGGCATCCTTATGTGGTTCCCTATCCAATGGCTGGAGGAGAGAATAGGAGAACTAGAGATGTTTATCAGCCTTGGAAGAGCAGATTGGAAAGTGCTTACCGGGTGGTGAGCAGAGGCCCTGAGTGTCCTGCATGGGAAATTCCTAAGAGCTGTCCTGTACAATACATAAGTGAGAGGGTATCTTGGCCCTTCCTGGACCTATCTCTTTATTGTTCTTATATTTGAGTCAGTCCAATTACAACCTCCTTTTGCATCTGAGGACAGCAGAATTAGTCAGTTTACTTGGAGACTGGACAGGTCAGTGATTTTTTTCCTTTCTGATCAGATTTTTTGGTTGGGCTAGTCATTTGTTTAGGTTCTCCTCAACTTGCTTTTCCAACTCATGGGCATGATGTAGAGATCTAGGCAGAACATTTGACCCCCAGATAGGGAAGCCAGGACCCTAGACAAGATAGAAGGTGAGCACCAATGTTTTCTGTAAGTGCTCTGAGGGTCAGAACATTGTCATTTTTCATTTTTGTAACTCCAGTGAGTAACATGGTCCCTTGCACGTAGCAGGTCATTGATAAATGTTTGTTAAATTGAATGCCCCTGTGAGACAAGGGTGAAGGCAGCTTGAAAATATCCATTGTGTATCTAGGAATCTTTCTTGTGGCTGCTGTGGTCCCTGGACACCTGGGGCTCCATGAGATATACCATTATGCTCATCCTGGCCACATGGCTCAAGGGGTCAAATTAAAATCAACTGTCCAGACCAGGTTGGTGTCCAGATATCCTTGCTCCACTGCCTCAGAGTATCCACAATCTGAGACCCTAGCTTCTGGAACAAGGGTTAGGTCTTGCAGGGCCAGACTCCCCTTAGGTGAGGCAGGAGTTCTTAATCTGTGATCTGTGAACCTGTTGTTAAAAATGCTTTGTCAACCATGTTTCTATATAGTTGGTTTCCTTTGGAGTCTGATATATTCTATTCTGTTTTGTGCATTTTTAAAACATAGATTGCCAGAAGGCCTCATGACACAGAAAGGGTTCAGAACCCCTGCCCTAGATATTGATCTTTGCTAGCTAGTACCTGGTGCAGAGTCCAGAAGTCAGGGCACTATATAACACCCCCCTCCTTCACAAACATAATTCTTATAGGTGGAGTGGGGCTAGATTCCTCAGGAAAGGGGAGGGGGCAGGAGTGGGGTGTGGCTTGTCGTAATCACTTCATAATCTGGTTAGGAAAATAGTAACCTGGAGTACAGCAGCAACCAGAAAACTGGGCCAACCAACAGCCTACAGTTTCCTCCCTTCTGCACTGTGATGTTGCCTTGGGGAGCTTTGCTTTTATTTGTTTTCTCTATCTCTTGAATAAACTGAGTCAGGTTGCAATATCCTGGCCAGTGCTCCTACCCTTTCTCTAGAGTTTCTCTCTCTCCCCAAACAGGAGGAGGTGGGGCTCTCTTAGTGTAGCCCCTACTAGGGTAGGGCTTGGGCTGTGACTCACTCTTTCTCCACCCACACAGGCTGCTCCTCATACCTCTGTAGGCTTGAGTCACCGTTTCTCTCTCCCCTGAGGCAGGGACTCTGTCACCTTGTCACTTTCTCCCTCCATGCTTGAGTTTTCCTTGGTCTGTTTTTCCACACCCCAATGACCATTTTTATTCCCTTTGTAAGAATTGCCTCTCTGTCTCCCACTGGGCTCTAGATCAGGAGTTCTTTATCTGGAATCTGGGAACCTACTTTAAAAACACTTTTTGATAGCCAAATTTCAAAATAATTGGTTTTCTTTGTAATCTTATGTATTTTATTTTATGCTTTTAAAAACATTCTGTCTAGGGGTCCACAGGTTTTATCAGGCCAAAGGGGTCTCTGCGACACACACAAAAAAAGGCTAAGAATTCGTGCTCTAGAGGGAAGCAGAGAATAGGGGACAGAGAAAATGTAGGACCTGGGGCTTGGTACTATCTGTGGTTTCTTCTCTTCACTGCTACCACCACCCATCTCCATTTCTCAGTTTTCAATTGTGGTTTTTGTGCTGGGACTCCTCCTTTCTGGGAACTCTATGATCTTTGCCTTTCCCATCCTAAGCCCCTTTATGACCAGAATTAGTGGAACTGACTCTTCCACTTAACATATGTATGGCAGATGTGTGGTGGGAGACACATGTAGCAGGTCACTCTTTCCAGACCCTGGGAGTGGATAAAGAATGTAGGTCAGACTCCTGTACTAATAGAAGGCCTTGTTAGCCCCAGCTGGAAGCATGGAACAGGGCTGATTTTCCTCACCGCTTCTTTTTTTTTTTACATTGCTGTTCCAACCTTAAAAACACCCCCAGCCTCTTCTGGTCATTTCCTCCATTTTCCATCTCTCTACTCCTTGTAATATATTTTTTCCTCCCAGGCCTGAGAGCGCTATAAATAGGCGCATTTAAGGAGGAATGAGAATTGACCCTTTGAGCCTTGCTAATGAACTGCAGAGGGGACTGGAAGGGATGGAGAAGAGCAAATATAGAGTATCCCAAAGGCCATTAGAAGCTTTAAAATGCACTAAAACTTTTGGGACACCCTATATTATATTATCTGATCTAAAGAGCTAGTCAGTCTACTGACTTTGATCACGACGTTGGTTCCTTCTTTGCTTCTTAGCACCAATATAAGCTGGTATATATGCTCATTGACAAAGCAGGCCTGCTCATGGGACTGGAGAGCTGATTCTCATCTGAGGCTGAGCAGTTAGAAGACAGTGACCATTTATTTTCAAAAAGCTCCTCATTCTCTTCCTCAAGTGCCCTCCCAGGAAAAGGCAGCTTCCTTCTCTGACGCTGTTCCCCTGGAAGTAGGTCATCGTGTTCACTTTGGGAAATGAGGCTAATATAGGACAAAATAGAATCAATTGCGATTCTGAGTTGCCCAGGGATGGGGGTGGGGGGAGAACAAGGCTGGCAGAGTTGCACAATCTGTTGGATGGAATCACCGGATGGAAGCCTGCATGTGTGAAGTGTGATTCCCCCGCAAAGCTTTGTGAAATGCCTTGCTTCTGTTTCCTTGTTGCTATTTCCCTTTCCCTCCCCCCTCCACAAAAAACTAGGATCAATTTTTCTGACACTCCTGAAGAGTAGCCATAAACCAAAGTTCTAAGAGCCTGGATGAGAGAGGGGTTTCTTTCAGATGTTTCCAATGTTCTCTTTTCTGGAGAACCAGACACCTAACAGGAGACCTTTTTTTTGACTTTCTAGTTGCATTCTCTTCCAAACCACAAGCTCTGGTCACTCCAAGCAAGGAAGAAAATGGACAGAAGAGAAGAAAAACCAAAGGAATGGGTCGGAAGAGAGACCCCTGCTTGCGGAAGTACAAGGATTATTGCATCCATGGAACATGCAAATATCTGAAAGAACTTCGAGTGCCATCATGCATGTAAGTGTTAACCCCTGACTCTTGGGAAATTGTCATCCGTGTTTCTCCTCTTGTACTGTTCCTCGAATTCACCATTTCTCACAGAACGGAAATGGGGAGGAGGGGAGTATTTTTAGGCAACGGAAGGGCCCTCTATTTGGATGCAATTTCCTGAACCATAGGCTTTTGTGACATTCTTGCATTCTTTTGGATGCTTCATCCTTCCCCAGAAATGAGATGTCTGGCTTAAAAAACTGGCATTTAAAACCTGGCTGTCCTTTCCAGGACAATCTTTTCCCCTCCTCCCCTTCTACCCCCTTCAGAAAAGGGTTATGGGGCTTTCCCTCAAGAAGAAATCTGTGAAGGTGCTACCCCAGTCACTTCCTGGCCCTCATCTATGTATTTTTGTGAGTACATAGGTTTGTATTACTTATGTGTATGGGTCTAAGTGTACTTGGGTACAGAGATGAAAGATTTGGACTCAGACAACCAGGATTCAAAGCCTGGTATTGCCACTTACTATCTAGGTGATCTTGGGCAAAGTGTTTCACTTCTCTGGCCTCAGTTTTCCTCACCTATAAGATGGAGTTGGAATAGATGACCATAAAAGTCCTTTTCAAATCTAAATCAACAATCCTAGAAGCTGGATCCTCTGCAGGGATCTTTCAGACTGAGAAAAAGAGAGGAAAAGAATGGGGCATTGGGAAGGCAAGGGAACATTTGTCTTTGAGAATATGTGGGGTGGGAAAGTATTTCCTGCATGCAGGATTAATAGGAAATAGGAATTAATTCTAAGGGTGCCTCATCTTAAATCATGCAACATTTGAATTCTCCTTTGTGCCAGCCTCAAGGGGCAATCTGGAGTTTGGGCTCAGAGATGGAATGTGGGACTGAGGGAGGCCCAGCACAGAGATGGATCACACTGCTATACTCCCTGAGAATAATGTGTCTAGTGTCCCAGAAGCAAGCACAAAGAGTCAGAGGAAAAACCTAGAAGCCTCATTTCATAAAAGACTTTAAAACAAGGCCAGGAGAATGCTGTGGGGAGTGATTTGCCTGCTAACTCCACAGAGGGTGTTCAGCTGATTGGATAAGTCTCATCCACTTCTAATTGCTGAGATTCTATTTGCTTTTTAAAGCTACCACATTTCCTATGCCTTGAAGCTAGCGAGACAACCCTAGTTCTCTGCCTTTCCTTTGCAGTGAGTAGCTCCTTGCTTGTAGCTAGGAACACTCTTCCTTTAAGATGCTTTCTTGGTCCCTACTAGCAGCGTAGTATTTGTAGGGCTTGAAAAGAGCCAGGGAAATACTTGTTTTCTCACATAATTTAAACTTGGAGACTGGAGTGAGGTTTCGAATCTAAACGAAACAAATCAAAATTTGGCATTATTCACCCAGGGTAGAAGCAGTAGCAGCAAGGGCACAAAATTGGCATCCAGCCAGGAATTTGGCCGTGCCTCTCCCCAAGCTAAACTGGTCTGGTGCTTTGGCTGGCTGGATATCAGGCCCTCAGCTCTGCTATTGGAGGCTCAGACCCAGTCTCTTACTCTTATTCCACGTACAACCTCAGGCTGGTCACTGTAAGTAACCTGCAGCATTAGATCAGAAGAATTTGACAGTTCCAGGTTTCTCTGGGGAGGTCTTTGTTTCCCACAATCCTCTCATCTGACCTCATTGTCTTACTTCCCCCCTCCCCATTTTCTCCTCTCCTACAACTTCAGGGAAAGGTGAGAATTGGAGGATGGAGGAGGCAAGATTTGGTAGACAGAGATAGAAAATCTGCACACTGCCCAAGGGGTTGTTGACTTTTCCCTCTGGCTCCTTGTTCTGATTTACCAGGCACATGATGTGGGAACAGAGGACCCTAGGCTGGTGGGAGGCCAGTATCCAGAAACACATGGCTGACCACTCCTTGGGCCCTTAGAAGTCCTCTGTCCCCTGGCCGGTGTAACTGCCAGGAAGGGTATGTCTCAGTTGATGTGGGGAGCATGTGGATAGCTGACATCCTAAGCCAGATCCACAGAGCTGCCAGTGACAGGAAATGCCGACTATGTCAGAGTCCTGAGGCTGGTCCTAGACTTCTGCCTTCAAGGGGCAGTGGAGGGTGGAGGTGACAGTTTCCAAGAACCCGCAGACATGACTAGACACACAGGAATTAGTAGCAAAGGCTTTTTCATCCCCATAGCCTGAGAAAGTTTGTGATCCCAACGAGGATGGCGAGGATTCCTAACAGTCCTGGAAAAGATGAGTTCTGGATTTTTCTGGGGCTCAGTCTGAACTTTTGTTTATGATCCTTTGACACAATTATCATGTATGGTAGAAGGTGTCTGACTGACTCTTGGGCTTTACCTGATTCCCTTTATGGCCCAACCTGGCTTTGATGGCTTCTTTCTGCTGCTTCCCCACTAGTAGTAGTACCTGACAGCGCCTGGATTTATGCTCTGAGAGAGGGTGGAAGATGCATCTCTGAGTCCCTGAGTGGCTCTCTTGCCTCTACTGTAAGATGAGCTCTGAAATGGGACACAGCACAGGAGGAATGTGCAGAGTTTGAGTGGCTGGCTCAGGGCAGGACACTTGATCCTGCCCCCAGATGCTTAGAATGGACCCACATGTTTGGAGATATGCTCATCTCCCTCCAATGTGTGAGCCAGGAGTCGGGTGGGGAGGTGTCTGTAAAGGAGGAGGAGTGGGTATATTAGGATGTTTACATTATTATCCTTTTGACTCAGGATGGGGGCAGAGAGGGATTATGTAACTGAATCTCATGGCGCTGATGCAGATTTTTATTTCTATCATCTGAGTAAGCTACCTGGGAGGGTTAGGTGAAGGACTGGGAAGTCTAGAGAGCTCATTTTTCTCCCACAGGAAGAGAGACCTTCAGAACAGGGCAGTAGTGGAAAGCCAGAAGAGAGTGAGATCAGACTGCCCACAGGACACATGGGGTCATGTGCAAAGGACCAGGGAGCCACCTGCATTGCTCATACTTTTTCTGGGAGAATAAATCCCTGGAACACTTCCCAGTGTCTCTCATGATAGCAGACAGCACCAGTTTGCTTTGTAGAGGGTGGCAAAAGGGTACCAGAAAGGGAATAGGACAGAAATTTAGGCCATGCTTATCCCACTTTCTCATTGACCTCCACTTCATAAACACATGCAGGCTGGATGTGCGCACAGTCAACTACCCTGTTGTCCCTTTTCTCAGGAAGTTCCCAGTCTGAGAATCCTGTAGCTGGGTACTTTCTGCTGCTAGGGGAATCGATCCCTCAGGCATCGAAGAATTCTTGTGGAGGAGAGGGAGAGGACCTTGTCTGTGTGATACCAAACTATGTCTCCAGCTGTTCTAGGAGGCAGAAGCCAAGCTCCCTCACAACATCCTCAGATGGGTTGTCTCCTTTGTGCCTTTTCCTTATGCCACCCTGGAGAAATCCCTGAGCCGAGATGAGGAATCCCTATCTCTGCAGCCTGAGTGGGAAATGGCCTTCTTCCCAGAGAGCAGTTGTCAGCAAGTATTGTAGGAACCCTATCTAGATCTAGAAAATCAGCCAGCACAGGAAATAAAGCCTGCCATAATCCTTGTGGTTCTGCCTGCTAGGGGGGGGTCAAGCTCCAACCTGATACATTCATGTGATGGGGAAAGGGAGGGAATGGAAGGGAATATGCATTTATATAGTGCCTACTGTGTATATTATCTCATTTGATTGGAATTAGGATTTGATTGGACTTAGGGTTAGCAACTTGTTTTCCAAAAGGAGGGAAAGATCTAACATAAGATCTGTGCCTCTGCTCTCACTTTGATTGGTCCTGGTGAGCTAGGTGATGTTTCTATCATTCTGTATGATCTGGTCAAGGAAGGAAAATGCTATCTTGATCTGTTTGTTTTGTTCTGTGGGACTCTTTGGCCACAGGAGATGATCTGGTGCTTGAAATCAGGCAGGGTGCTGTTTCCTTATGTCCTGAGGTGGAAAGCTAAGTTTTCATTTAGGTCTGAAACACTTTGGCTTAAGTCTATACTAGGGAAACTGGGAGAACTCAAACAAAACTGTTTCTGGCAAAGTAATAAACCTATTAATAGTCTGGGGAGTGATGGGGGAGGAGAAAGGGGAGGGGTTGGAAGTTGAAAGTATAGATGAGCTGAGGAGAGGGTTGAGTTTATTTCTGGGTGAGGGTACGGAGGGGCCTGATGTAGGGGTAGACAGGTGGGGTTCAGATAAATCAGGCAAGGTTAATTACTCCCTACAGGAGGGACATGGTAACTGTCTTCAGTATTTAAAAGGCTGTTGTATAAAGGAGGGATTGCAGGGCCCAAGCCAGCCAAACAAGAAGTCAGGAACGGAAGTTGCCGAGGGGGCAGACTTAGGGAATTTCCTAAAGTTCAGAGCAATCTGTATAGAAATGAACTGTCTCAGGGGGGAGTGAGTTCCTCAGAACAGGAGATCTTCATGAAGAAGGCGGATGACTACTGGTCAGGGGCTTTGTTGAAGTGATTTCCTATTCAGGCATATGCAATGTTTTGCAGCTTTGAGATTCCTATCATCGTGGCAGATGAGCTCTTTCACTTCAGAATTCATCACATAGAACAGGCCAAAAAAAAAAAAAAAAAAACACCTCTGAACATGAACTCAGGCCCCACTGCGTGCTGCCAATATCTTGAGGAGGGAAAGAAGTCATTCAAGCCACGTGGAGCCATGGAGTGGGCCAGCCACTCCCAAACACCTGTCACAATACTCCCTCCTCCCTTTTTTATATGATAATTGCAGTTAAGAGGATCACAAACAGGAGTCAGACTGAGCCCCAGAAAAACCCAGAATCCACCTCTCCCAGGACAGCTTAATCACCCAGCTAGGAATCTTTAAATCCTGGCTGGGTCACAGGCAGAATTCCTCTGGCCACAGGGATGCAGGAACCTTTGTTACTAATCCCTATGTCTGCAGCCAGGGCTGTGGGTTCTTGGGAGCTGCTTCCCCCACCCTCCATTGCCCCTTGAAGGCAGAAGTCTAGGGCCAACCTCAACTCTGACATAGTCGGCATTTCCTGTCACTGGCGGCTCTGTGGATCTGGCTGAGGATGTCAGCTATCCACATGCTCCCCACATCAGCCTAGACACGCCCACCTCAGCAGCCGCACTGGCCGAGGGACAGAAGGCTTCTAAGGGCCCAAGGAGCCCTCTCTCCAGTTTCCCTCTCTCCATAGGAATTTGTTCCTGTTCTTTTGTTCCTGAACCTTAATCTCTCACAGACCTAGGGATCTCTGTCCCCACACTGCCTAGTAAATGGAAACCAGGTGCTAGAGGGAAAAACTAGCAGCCTATGGGACAGAATACAAAGCTTCTCATCCCAGTGTCTTTTCTTCTCCAAATCCTACCTGCCTCTGAAGAAGCAAAAGAGGAGAAAATAGGGGATAAGCCTTGATAAGGATGAGGGGTTGAGGATAGGCAACAAATTTGCAAATAGAGACCAGGAAGCACTAAATTCATCTAAACTGAGGAATAGAAGTCTTATCCATAGGACCATAGAATTTAGAACTGGAAAGAACCTTTGTAGTAGCCTAGCTGCCTCATTTTACAGATGAGGTACAGTAACTTGCCCAAGGTCACACAAATAGTCAATAGAAGTTGCATTGGGATTCAGACTTAAGTCTCTGAACATCAATTTCGAAATGAAGGCTATATGATACAGTGGATGGAATACTGGCTCCAGAGTCAGAACACTTTGGTTCAAATCCCACCTTTGATGCTTATGACCTTGAGTAAGATACTCTTTCATCTATAAAATGTGAGGATTGAACTATATGTCCCATGAGGTCTCTTCTAGCTGGAAGAAGGCATCTACATGGTATAATAGATAGAACACTGGAGTTGAGAAGACCTGAGTTCAAATGTGGCCTCAGACAATTCCCAGCTGTGTGACCCTGGACAAGTCATTTAAGCTCTATCTGCCTCAGTTTCCTCAATTGTAAAATGGGAATAATAATGGCACCAACCTTGCATGGTTGTTGTAAGGAACCCATAAGATAATATTCGTAAAGCACCTAACTCAGTGCCTGGCACATAGTAGGTGCTATATAAATGCTGATTCCCTTCTCTCCTTTCCCTTCTAGCTCTGGCTTTATGATCCTGTCTAAGTTTTTCATAGGACTATGTTGCTTTTATAAAGAAAAAGCCAGAGAAGTGTAAGTGGCTTTGAATAGATGAAAATTACATTGTGCATGTATTCTTCAGTAATTTCCTGAGTCCTCTATGAAAATCCTGGAGTTTGGGGGCATTCAGCCCTTAGTCTCTAGAGCCCCGTGCTTCCACATTGGGCATCAAAAAGGAGAGAGAACCAAACTCAAGCAATAAGACCGAGTAACTAACTGTACTAAAATTTTGTTCTCTCCTTCTACCAGCTGCCAAACAGGATACCATGGAGAACGGTGCCATGGACTGAGTCTCCCTGTGGAAAACCCTTTATATGGCTACGACCACACAACAATTTTGGCAGTGGTGTCAGTAGTGCTCTCTTCAGTCTGTCTCCTCATCATTGCTGGGCTGCTCATGTTCAGGTGACATATCTTGGTGATATTCTACTTGTGATCACGGAGTCAAAGAATTTTAGAGTTTGAATGAACCCTAGAAGGCCCTTCATTGGCCATCTAGTAGAAGTTACAAACACAAAAGAAATCCTGCCACAATGTACCCAATAAGTGTTGGATACTCAATATCCAGCCTCTCTGAAGCTAGGTGATATAGTGGTCCTGGACCTGGAGTCAGGAAGACTTGAGTTCAAATGTGGCTGTATGCCCTGGGGCAAATCACTTAACTTATGTTTGCCTCATTTTCCTCATCTTTGAAATGGGGTAAAAATAGCCTCCTTCCTGCCTCCCAGGGTTGTTGTGAAGATCAATGAGCTAATATTTGTAAAAAGTGCTTGGTGCAATACCTGGCACATTATAGGTGTTTTATAAATGTTCATTCTCTCCCTCCCCTCCCTGTCTGAAGATTTCCAGGAAGGTGAAACTCCTTACTTCCAGAGGTAGCTCATACTAGTTTTACAAAGTTTAAATTTGCCTCTGAAACTTCCCACTTCTTGCCCTTGGTTCTGCCCTTTGGGGCTAAACAAAACAAGTCTAGGTCCTCTCTCATACTTGAAGGTAACTGTCATATTCCCCTTGTGTCCTCTTTTTCCTCTGTTCAGAATCCTTCAGTCTCTGTTGGGATGGGAAGGCACAGAGAGCCATCGACAGATTGTAGGAAGTGGGTCATTTGGGGGTCCTTCTGTTAATTCATCTCTCTGCCTCCTACCATGAACATCTGCAAGTATAATCTGGAATGGTGTTGAAGGGGTGAGGGTAGATAGAAATCCTATCTAATCCCCCCCATGCAAATAAGCTAGACTAGGCTCCTGGCTTACTGTTCTATTGCTTTTATAAGTTAAGTCCGAACCTCCTTTCTCCTGGAGTGAGATGAACTCATTGGTACCCAAGGCAAAACCTACTGGCTTAGAATCTTCTCCTCTACTCCAGGGATTTTCCTCTATTCTTATATGCCCTATTCATTTCCTTGCAAATTCCATCCACTCTTCTCCCTGTCTCCCTTTCCTCCCAAGTTTTGACCCTATTTCGGTGATGTCAAAGTTTGTTGAGTAGTCAGGGTATTAGTTAGAGGAATCCCACAACCCACTTCTAGTCAAAGCCAGCTTCCCTCAAAAGGCAAATCAAGCATTTGTCTGGTGGCAGTTCGGAAAACCTGTGAATGCTTGTGCTTTTCTGAGAGGCAGAGAGTAAAAGCAGATTTTGCTTAATAGTCTACTGTCTTGAAGATATAGCTGATGCAGCTTTTAGGCCAAGTTATTTCTATTTTCTGGGCTTCAGTTTCCCTCTCTCCATAGGAATGAAAACATTAGGAAGAAATCTAATGAAAAAAGAAGGGCCCAGGCTTTTTTCTCCTCCTAGACACTAGTAATTGCTCTGCCAGAGGTATTGCTCATGAAGTTTGTTTTTCTTCCTTAGGTATCATAAAAGAGGAGTTTATGATGTAGAAAGTGAAGAGAAAGTGAAGCTGGGGGCTCCTGTGACCCACTGATGGAAATCCTGAGTGTTTATGGTAATAATCTTGGCATTTATTCTGAGGGCAGGGTTAGGCCCCCTCGTGATCTAGCTGCTTTTGGGCTTTTTAAGGTAACAGCTGGCTTTCACATTCTCTGGGTGCTCTAGGACAGAGGTTCTTAACCTTTTTTAATGTCTTAGACCTCTTTGGCAGTCTAGTTAAGATTATAGACCCAATCTCAGAGTCACATTCTGTTTAAAAATTTCATACTTGAAAGAAATGTTTAGTGGACATAAAGATGTAATTGATTTCCCATCCAAGTTCACAGACCCCCTTGTCATCTCTCTATGAATTCCTGTGGACTCCAGGTTAGGGATTCTTGCTCTAGGAGGGTTCAGATCTTCTGGATCTCTGTCTTACCTAGCTACTAGCTGGCAGAAATGATGTTTTTTCTCTAACTTTAGCTGCTTCATGCTCCATTCTCCCCTGGAAAATGCTCCCAACCTTAGTTATGGCCTTTCTCCAATTCTTGTCATTTGGCTCCTGTTCCTTTTCTCTTTTCTGACATCTGTCTTCCCTGCTTCTTTCCCTTCCCCACTCTAATGGGAACTTTTCTTTTGGAGGTAAACTATAGAGTTAACAGAGTTGCTGTGCAGAAATAGGTCATGGATTTAGGACTGGAAGGAAGGAACCTTAGAGGCCATTTAGGGTAACCCCCTCATTTTACAGATGAAGAAATTGAGGCATGGAGCCAGGTGAAGTGACTTGTTCAAGGTCACACAGGTAGATATGGACTGGGAGGTAAGCCATTTATTAAGAACTTACTATGTACTAACTGGCAAAGTTGGAATTCAAACCCAGGTCCTCTGAATCCAAGGCTCGGGTTTTTTCCACTGTACCACAGTCTCCCTAATAGTCGTTCACATTTGAATGGCACTTTGTAGTTTCTAAAAGGGCTTTTAGAAACATTATATCTCATTTTACATGCACAATAATCCTATGAGATAGATAGGACAAGTATTATTCCCATTTTATAGATTAGGAAATGGAAGTTCATAGAGACTTAGCTAAGATCATGTAGCTAGTAAGTGTCAAAGCTGTGATTTGAGCACTAATCAGGGCTCTTTCAACCAAATGGGATTACTTACCAGGATAAAACTGATCTATCAGAACAGAAGGATAGAACTTTGGAGTTGTTTAGGGTGAAATTTGGTAGAGAAGCAATAGTAGGAATAGTATGACCTATAGACCTCAACTTTTTTTTTTATTTTGACATTTGAAACCCTATTTCTTCCTCTCATTGATCTCAATAATAGAAAATTTGGTGTAGCTGTTCTCTCCTCCTCAACAAAAATGAAACAGCAGCAAAAAACAACAGATTATAGTTACGGACCCAAGAAACATTAAAACAATCCTTCGTGTTGGGTTGCAGGTATCAGCTGGGATGTGCTACCTCCTGAGAAGATCCAAAAGCACAGCTGCAACCTTTATCAGCTGGAGGCATTTCCCTGATGTCCATGAAGATGAACACTCCTTAGTCCCAAGCTGATCTATCAATTGGGCCTCTACAACTATTTCCTCAAAATGCCAGAGCCTCCAAGTGCCAAGTAGATAATATCAAAGGGAATCTGGAAAGGAAAAAGGTTAAAGGAAGAGACAATGATGTTCTTTCCCTCCCATAGAAGTTTGTTTATGCATTTATCGTTTGGATTTAAAATGCCAGTAAAATTCCATATGCTCTAAAAGTCTTTGACTGAAGAAGAAGGAGAGATTTGTGGGCTATAGAATGAAGGAATAAACCAAAAAGGACTGAAAAACCAAGCACTCCAGTAGTCACTGAGAAATCTGTTTTTGGACTCTCCAGCTGTATGTTTGATGAGCTAACTGTGAAAGACTGCGAGCCCCAGAACACTGAATTTTGGGACTTTATCTACATAGAAAAATAATTTAACAGATATTTTTGTTTGTAAAAAAAAGCTTTTTAAATTATGTATTTATTTTATTCTATATATGTTAATTTATTTAGTTTTTAACAATCTAACAATAATATTTCAAGTGCCTAGACTGTTACTTCAGCAGCAATTTCATACCCCACCATCTGGGTAAAAGAAAAACCTCCTATATCTGCGCTTGTTCTTAGACAGCCGTATAACTTGTCTGTGATAATAATGTATTATTGTCTGTGAACATTTCTGATGATATTGCGTGGGCAGGATGCCACAGAAGGGACAGAATTCTGCGTCGTCAGGATCTACACCTCGGGGCTCTAAAAATGCTCAATCCACTCTATGAGTTGGATGGCAGTTTTGCCTACTGCTTTTTATATTACTGTTTGTTTCGAATACTGGATGTGCTGATGTTGCAATGTAACAGACTTCAGCCTTGCTCTTGTTTTCTCCCTCTGAAATCTCATGAAGGCACAGGCTCACGGGCCGGCCTGATTAGCACAACTCAGTGTTTGCCCCGTGGGATGAAGAGTGTGGGAAATCACTTCCTGTGTCAATACATTTCTATATTCCAACAATTCACCTGGTGCTACTTCCTATATCCAGAGGTGCGGTCCTACAGACTAGGTGCTGAATGGGTTAACAAAATGAGAGAATTAGGCAACCACAAAATGGGTTGGAAGACAAACAGAAAAGTCGGAGTCTATAGGTCTCTGTTGTTTAAAGCAAATGTATTGTGAGTGAGAAGGAAGGGTGGATTTCTTTGTAAGCCTACCCCACCCACCAAAACTCAAAAACAAGAACAAAAAGTTTCTTCCATTGTTGACTCCAATAGTTTCTAGCAACTCTACTGAACTGTTACATTCTATACTTCCAAATCTGGTTCATATTTACATTCTACAACACAAATAAAAATAACCTTTACTCGACAACACGGTGTTTGGTTTGTTGACTGGGTTTTGGGGCTGGAGTCCAGGAAAGCTCCCTTTCGTAGGGTATCAGGGAAGGAGTATATCCACCACAATGCACAGTGGAGAGACAGGTCCTGTTCTGAAAGTAAATACTCTTTAATCAGGAAAATGCTACATGGGGCAAAAAGAAAAAGTAGAACAAAACTAGAGAATAATAGCAGTGAAAAGAACCTGAGTTCAAATCTCAACTTTGAAGTTTACTGAGAAACAGAGCTCATTGTGAGGTGGGGTCAAGTAGGAGAGGCTTGATGAAGGGGAAAGTCTGGAAGGCTTGATAACTTCCATTAATAGGAGTCCAGTGGACCTTCTAGGTGGTGGTGGTGATGGGAAGCTGATGATGGAAGGAGAGGTAGCTTGGGCAAAAGCATGGAGGGAAGAAGGAGCTCTTCAGGTGTAGGATACAGTAATGGCAGCCTGGCTGAAGAGGAGGGTTTGTCTTGGGGACTGGCTTATTAAGATGAGACTGGTTGGGGCTTAAGTATGGACAACCTTGTATGCTCCGGTGAAGATTCTGAGATGATCTGGATAAGCAATAGGAAGACGTTGTGCCTTCTAAATCAGGCAGTAACATAATCAAAAGCAGTGTTATGGAAAGATTGCTCTGGCAGTGGTACAAGGGATGAATTAACTGGAGGAGGGACAGAGTAGATTTATGGAGACCACTTGGGAAGTTATTACAGTAATCTAGGCCTGAGGGGTGGAGGGTGGTTATTAGGGTGGTTAAGGGTGATTAAGGGAGTGGAATGAAAGGAGTGAAACTGAGAGACACTGTAAAGGATGAACCAACAGGATACAATTACTGATTGGCTATGAAGAGTAATGATTCTGAGATTATGTCTGTGAGACTGAGAGAATATTGTTACCATTAAACCGAATTAGAGAAATTAAGGAGAAATAGTCTGGTGGAAAAAAACGATGAGTTTAGTTTTAGACATGTTGACTTAGAAGTGAAGGCAGGACATTCAAATGGAAATGCCAATAAGTAGTTAGAAATACAGGATTGGAGTCTGACAAATAATAAGACTTGGGCATACAGATGTTTTGTCTTCCTTATAGAAATAGCTTGGTATTTGTAGTCAAAAGAAGAGATGAATTCTCCGAGGAAATGAGTGTAGAGAGGAGAGCAGAGGGCAAAGATTGAACCTTGGAAGATGCCACGTTGTGGAGGAAGAGGAAGAAGAGAGGAGCAAAAAGGAGGAAGGTTTGCTATAGTACAAGGAAAAAAGTGTAAAGACAAAAGAGAGACCTAGACCAAATGCTCTAAGAATGTTTGAGATGAGAGTGATCACTTTCAGTGAATGGGGGTGTATTACCATGTCAAAAAAGTGGCAATGTCTTTCAAGTAACTTACAGGATTTTAATTTGTCATTTTAAATTTTTAAATTGTTATTTTGGTGAATTCCATCAAGGGACTTTTCCCCATAAGAGGGATGATATATTTGGAGCTGTGATTTCACCAGATGAATAAGCTCTGGAAATGTGACTTCTACTGTTCCAGACTAATGATTTCATTGGTGTGGAGAACTCCCAGTGAGAAGATTCCTTCTATACATGTAAATGGGCATTTCTGCTATAACTCACTGTCTTATGGAATTATCTGGGGGTACTGAGCACCTAAGTGATTTCCCCATGCTCACTTAGCTAAGAAGTTTCTTAGGTAGGACTGGAACCCAGGGCTACCTGACTCTGAGACTAGTGCTCTGTCTACTACTCCATCACTGCCTTTGGTTCTGTGATATAACCACAGAGTCTCAGGTACATCTCTGTTTTTTTTTCTTTTGAAAATAGAGTTTATATGCTCTGGGGTTATACTTGAAAATGTTGTGATCTCCTAAACATTATGCTGGCCTAGTTATATGGTTGCACAACAGAGTATTTCATCAGAACTTGCTGTATCCAGATTCATGCTTATGGTGCGCCAACTGCATTCTTAGTGAGAGTGAGAGGAACGATTTCTTCTACATGATGTAGCCTATGAAGTAGTCTGATGGGCCATATTCCCTTGGAGTAGAAAGTTGGATCCTTCTGAAACCATGAGTTTATGTCCAGAGAGGTCTGGCCTTTCTTTTTTAAATTCACAAGACTGAAGTGGAAGGGGCGGTTTCAAATAGGACATAGGTCATCACTTTGCTGACTTCCCAGATGCCAGCTAATGTCGGTTGAAGGCTCCCCACCTCATCTGCGATTTATATTGTGCTTTTCATCTCTTGTTCCACTCAGTTTCCTTACACTGCAATTTCCTGCTAGCATTGTGCTTCCTCCACTGTAAGCTGTGCTCTTCTCATAACTCCAGTAATTCTTCACAATGCCTGGGTAATTATATGTGGCCCCTGAGGGATTGATGACCCTTGCGTTACTTCATAATGCTGGACCCCAAATAAAAAATGTTGTCATCTGATTTCCACTCCCCAAAGAGTGGTCTGCCAGAAGTGATGTTATTTCTTTGGGTAACTGTCTCTTTTCAGTCATCTTTGAGTTATCCCCTTTTACCATTTTCTCCCCTAAAGAAGTCTTTTATTCTAGTTTTTCTTCCTTCTGCTCCTATACTGCCTTGAATCCTAGTTGATTCAACTTAATTCACTTCAATTTGTGAAAGAGATACTACTTGCTCAGCATAGGACACATGCTGAAAGATGGAAAGAGACCATCTGCATTCTCAAGAAGCTTACAATCTAATGGGGGGTAGTAGTGGGCATGGCACATTCATAAGTAGGTATGGCACAAGCGAAAAAGTGTTACTGACAAAAGAGAGCAGCTAAGTACCAGACTTGTCATCAGGGAGACCTGGGTTCAAATCTGGCCTTAGACCCTTACTAGTTGTATGACCCCGGGGAAGTCACTTGATCCTGTTTGCTTCAGTTTCCCCATCTGTCAAATGAACTGGAGAAGAAAATGGCAAACCACTCTAGCATCTTTGCCAAGAAAACTCCCAAGTTGGAGTCACAAAGAGTCAGGTATGACTGAACCACAAGAAGTTCCAAATAGGGAAAGGGGACAGGTGAGGAGAGAGGGAAGGGGATGGGTCTGTGCTATGGTAAGAAGATCATGGGTAGGGCTGGCTAGATACAATGGGCCATGAAGTATTCATCAATCCAGACAACATGGTCCCTAGAGGAAGATCCCAAAATAGCTGTGGCACCATTAGCAGGCCTGTCTTGTTCAACAAAGCTCCATGCCTCCTCCTTCCTTCCATCTCTCTCAACCCCATCAAGATTCCCTATTACCACCTGGAAAGCGATCTGATTAAACTAATTCACTCTGAAGAAAGATAAGCACTGAGTATGTTAACCATCCCAGGAGTAATTGTGCCTTTTAAAATAGGACACTTGTTAACCCCAAGGAAAGAAACTCTTCTGATAGCATCTCAGGCATATCCATTTCACAAAATGAAGAGGTGAGATAGTGTGGTCAGCCAGTCAGCTAGCATTTATTTAGAGTCTAATATGTGCCAGGCACTATGCTAAGCTCTTGGGGATGCCAAGAAAGGCAAAAAAATCCTAAGGATCTCCCAATCTAATGGTACACTAGAAGCTGTCAGAATTGGTGGTTAGAAGATGTTGGATCAGATTCCAATTCTGCCGCTGACTATTTTTGTGAGTCTTGAGTAAATCAATTAGCCTCTTTGGACCTCAGTATCCTCATCTATGAAAATGATAATTGGACTTAATATTCTTTCATGGTCCTTCCGGCTCTTAAGTCTATGATTCTAAGAATAATTTCAAGTAGTATGGGAGAGATATTTTAGGACTTAGGGAGTTTTCCTTGGGTTTCTTATAGGCAAGGTTGTCTGTTTAACTGCCTCAGCTATGGATCCTCTCTGACTTTCTGTATTCAAAGATCAGGGTCAAATCACTACCACTCTCGTGAGTCTTTAGATTCACTTTTTCACTCCCCAGCTAATGCTGCCTATTGTTTCTTCTAGAAGGGCATATGAGTCAACTTTCCTATTACTCTCCTCACTATTCCTGTGGCTTTCATAAGTAAAGCATCTCTCCCTGGTCACCACTTCCCTAGCTGTTCAAACCATTGTTAAATGTTCAGTGTGAGCATTTGCACCTTGGAAATCAGCAAATGCTACAATTTAGTGTTTGATTTGTTGCTTTGTAATTGTCTAAACTTAAGAAGATGATGGAAGAAGTATTCACAATGGAGATTAAATGTGAAAGTGTGTTGTGCTTACATTTTTCTTTCTTTCTTTTCCCCTTCACAGAGCTAACTGTTAAACATTTATCAGCATGTCTGTGCTTTTTTCCCTCTGTTACACCATCTTACTTTTATATTCGTATTTCCAGAACTTATGTGGAGCAAAGCGAGAACTGGATAAATGCTTTTTGTCATTCATTCATTCATAGAGGATTCTGGTCAGTGAGAGGATAGAAGTCATTGGATACCTGGGAGACAGAGTTAGAGGGGATGCCAAGGGGTGGGAGAGTGTGGCACAAAAAAAAGGAAGAATAAACTTCATTCACTTCACATTTTTCCCTCATCCCATCCTTGGCTGGGTGACTCCCAAAACTGTTACTTGATCAGGGCAGCTGGGGCTTTGTCTCAGGTGCCAACATGGAGGGGTTTCCTTCCTCCCCATGGCAGTTTGCCTGGGTCACTGTCCACTTGGATGAGGGGGAAGGTAATGGTTGGGGGAAGAGTAAGAGGTCATATGCAGTCAGACTGTTTCTCCTGAAGGTTTCTTACACGGTTCCCCTCCCCAACTGAATTTGCCCCAGATACTGGGATTCCTAGTTACATCTCTGGTGACTCTAGCATGAAAGATTTGGTGCCCTCACTTGAAGCCCTGTAGGACAAGTCTCTTGCTAATCCAAAGGTTCTGTTCCACCTGCCATTGTCTAAAGAAAGGCTATGAAGTCAAGGCCTGGAGTCTCTTTTGGCAAAAACAGTCCCTGTGGTCATAGCAGAGGCACCCAGTCAGTAGGCAGAGGGAGGAAGCTTGAATTTATATCCCAAACTATGAAGTCACTACCACATTGATGTAATTACTGTGTTTTTTTTAAAGATAAACTTGCTAATTTTCTCTTGATTTCTTCTTTTAGGGGAACTATGTTGATTGGAGAACACAGACCCTTTAGTTCTGTTGAGAACTGTAACCCCTGGTGCTGTTCTGGGCAGCTAACTCCTTCTTTGAGTGTGCTAGAGTAACCAACAGGGCAGTCTGATGAAGGGGGATCCTTTCAAAGTCTGGTGATTGGTTCATAGCCTCGTGGGTGTGTGGGAGGTTTCCTTGAGACAGATGGTATGGGTGTAGGAACCAGACAGACTGGAGAAATTAAGTCACTTTTTCAAGTTTTCTCCAAACCCAAATTTCCTTGCTTAATGCAGAAGCCACTGTTTTGTTTTCTCAAAGGCAAGACACTGGTTTGATTGCTTCTGTCCACTAACATTTGGTTGAAAACAGAAAAAGGGCTTCAAAAGTAAATAAAAAAAGAGGAGGGAAAAAAAAGATGGGGAAAGAAAGGAAGAAAAGAAGCAATTCAGTGTCTTACTATGTACCAGGAACTATTCAAAATAAGTCTTAGGAGCCCAAAAACAATCTTCCCACATGGAATTTATATTCTACTGGGAGAAAAAACATGTATACAGATAAGGAAATAGGAAATATTCACAGAAGAAATACAAAATAATTTTAGAAACAAGGGGCAGGAAAGAACTTATGGTGGGGAATCAGGAAAGACTTCTTGGAGGAGGTGATCCTGGAGCTGGGGATTCCATGAAGTAGAGGAGAAAAGAGAGAGCATTCCAGGCATGGGGAGGTGGGAGATGGAATATTATATATGGGGAACAAGTAGGCTAGTTGATCTGGAATATTGTATGTGAGTAATAATCAATCAACCTGGAAAGAGACAGATTACAAGAAAGCATACAAGAAAACAAAAAGCATTCAAGAAGTTTTTTCTTCTCCTTTGCTAGCACAAATAGTTGGATGACTAAGGTAGGGTGTATTAATAGGGTCCTCATAAGGTAGTAAAGACCTATGGTATGACCTTCATTGGCCAATTCCATTATCACAATGTTGTTCAGTTGTTTTTCTGTTGTATCTGACTCTTTGTGACTCCATTTGGGGTTTTCTTGCAAAGATACTGGAGTGGTTTTCCATTTCTTTCTCCAGTTCATTTTACAGATGAGGAAACTGAAGCAAACAGGGTTAAGTGACTTACTCAAGGTCACACAGCTAGTAAATGTCTGAGGCCAATTTTGAATTCAGGAAAAGGAGTCTTCTTGACTCCAGGCCTGGCACTCAGTCCACTGCACCACCTAGCAGCCGTCATCACAGTAGGATCAAAGATTTAATAGTAGAATGAATCTCAGAGGTCATCTAGTCTAGCCCTCTTATTTTACAGATGAGGAAACTGATGCCTACAGAGGACAATCAACTTGCACAAGGTCCCCCATAGAGTACGAAAGTGACAACTAAGATTTGAACCTAAGCCCTCTAACTCCAAATCTGGTGTTTTCTCTGCTATACCTCTTTGTGACTGGCTGATCTGCAGCAGTGAAAGGAGTTTACAATATTTGTATTCCATTATTTCCAACAGGGGCATTCTAATATTGGCCCCTATATACGGAATTACAGGTTTGGTTCAAAAAAGTGAGTCACAATGGCTACTAACCCATCTCATATTGCCTATTTTGTTTCTGCTATCTTGTTTGCTATCTGTCTCGTCATGGACATATAACACCATAGCAATCCCAGAGTACAGAGTATACTCTCTTATGACCTGGGGCCGCTTGCTGTAAGATGGAATCTTTGGAAGGGGTGATGCCAAACAACCTCCCTGGGTGAAAGCAGAATCTCTGGAACAGAAGTGGCAATAGCACTTCTTAGAGAAGGGCAAGAATGGGGCAGCTGCCTCATTAGAGGCCTCCTCTGGTGGACTTTTGTCCACATGAAAATGAGAACAGTGTTGCATTTAAGGTGCCCAGATGACAGCAACATAAACTATGTGACCTTTTTCCTGGGCAGTCTGGTTTCCATGGTGAATGGGCCTCATGATCTTTCCCAAGCCACGCTTGGCGGCTCTCAGCCCCCACACTGGAATGTGATGGCAGGAGTGCCAGCTGTGGAATAGTGATATTATACGGAAGGGTCGCAGCTCTCCAGTCCCCTCAAGGTTGTGAGCCAGATATCTGCTATCTGGGGTCTAAGATATTGAGAGTTAGAAGGGACCTTAGAGTTCCTCTAGTGCACCTCTCTAATTTTACAGATTTGTCCCAAATTGGTTAAGTGACTTGGCCAAAGTCCACAGCCAGGAAGTAGCAATAGGGATTTGAACTTAGGTTTTATCAGCCACAAGCTGTTTCCCTCTCCACTCTTTCAGGCTGTTCCTCCCATTCCCTCCTGACTCCAGGCTGCCTCTTTTACGTTGCTGAAAATAAACAGACACTAAAATTGACCTCTCCTTGGAGTGGGGTAGGGGGCTAGAGAGAAGGGAGTGGGCAGGAATGGTGTCCAAAGGGAGTTCTCTCCTTGAGTTTTTTCACTTGAGAGGTATTGATCATTTTCACTTTACCCAAATATCTTGGAGTTACAAAAAGGACTGCTTCTTTCCTTTGCTTTCCCAGCTCCTGTGTTCTGGTCTGGCCTCTATGACACCAACTTTGCTCTAGCATTACAAGAACAGGAGGTGAATTCAGAGGGTGCCTTGCCAAAGCTTGCTAAGAGCTTACTTCTTACGGGCTGTCCAAACGGAGGCCCCTGTGGAATGCACCCGCTAACCTCCCCATTGCCGCTGCCACCGCCACCTCCTCCCCAGGGCTGCACTCCCTCCCTCCAGCTGGAGTCACATCAGAAGAATGCAAGGGAAGAAAGAAATCCCCCATGTGTCATGACATTTCCTCATGGAAATAAGAAACAAGTGAAGTGGGAGGAGCAGGAGGAGGGGAGGAGGAGGGGGATGATGTAGTCATAGCAAGAGTACTGAGCACTATGGCTGATTTGCTGTCTTTCTTGGGGCAGATCACCTGTTACTTTCTGCCTCAGTTTCTTTATAATCTTGGGAAAATAATCCTGGCTCATATTCCAAAAGGTTTTGGGGGATTAACTATTTGATATCTTAAAAGTTCTTTGAGAATCATAAGCAGCCTAAAAGAAATGTCACATTACTACAAATTGGCCATTCCTGAATCATTTTTTTTTCTCATGGTGTTAGAATTCCCACGATCTTCTAAATAATCTCTCCCCATTTAAGTAAAGAAAGCCTAAATTCGTTTCTCTTCTATGAGATGTGAGTATCACTGTGGGAATTACTGTGTGGATTATAACAATCCTGTTTCTTAAGTTAGGGTGATGCTTACAGTCTCCTCCAATGTCATAGATTCTCCATATTCTCAGAGAATGACTATTATGTCATAAAAATAACAAAAAAAAGCAAAACACCCTTCCATTTCTATTGAATCTGTTTGCCTCCTGATGTTTACTTACTATGTGCCAAGAACTAGTCAAAGTAGGTACTAGGGGTTCAAAAACAATCTTTCCTCACAATAACCCTACTTTGCTGTCCAGTCGTTTCAGTCGGGTCTAACCCTTTATGACCCCATTTTGGGTTTTCTTGGCAGAGATACTGGAATGGTTTGCCACTTCCTTCTCTAGTTCATTTTGGAGATGAGGAAACTGAGGCAAATAGGGCTAGTTAAGTGATTTGCCCAAGGTCACACAACTAGTTAGTGAGTATCTGTGGTCAGATTTGAATTTAGGAGGGTGAGTCTTTCTGACTTCAAGTCTCATATTTTAACCACTTCACCACCTAGCTGCCCAAACTACTTTGTACATTTTTAAAAAATTTACTTACATGTTTATGGTTATTTTTTCCAATAGAATGTAAGTCTCTTGAAGGCAGAGGCTGATTCATTCTTGTCTTTATATCTTCACAGTGTGTGGCACACAGAAGATACTTAAAAATGTAAGTTGATTATTGCAGTGGATAGTATATATATTATTTTCACTTTACAGATGAGGAAACTGAGGTTTAGAGAAGTTAAATGACCACCCACAATCACAAAACTAGTAATATCAGAGTCGGGATTTAAACACAAATCAAACACATGATTTTGTACTCACCATGTTATATTACAGCTCTCTGTGTATATGTGTCTTATCCTCCTGCTACAGTGTGTTCATCCTTTGTTGCTGAAGAAGACCATGCCATCAGAGAAATAATGACATGATTTGCACTTGACTTTGTTTTGAGTGATGAAGGTCTGTGTAGCTCACCAGTCTTACTTCTCCTCCAGAGCCATCTGAATCCAGTGACCAGATATTCATCAGGATGACTGGAGATGAGCCAGGCTGAGGCAATTGGGGTTAAGTGACTTGCCCGAGGTCACACAGCTAGTGAATGTCAAGTGAGATTTGAACTCAGGTCCACCTGACTGCTGCACTGGTGAGCTATCCACTGCATCACCTAGTGAAGGCAGAGATTCGGTGTTTGATGCAAATTTCATCTTTCTTCCTAGCATCAAGCACAATGTTCTCTATACAGAAAGGGCTTAGTAAATATTGATTGAATTGAATTGAATCATAGGAATATTTCATCATTACTTGGAAAACCCTGAGTGGGACAAGTAACAAAAATCAGACAGACATTTAGCAAAGATACAAGTTATGATCTCATTGGTGTCTCCCAATTTTCCAGCTTCTCTTCAACCTACCAACCATTTAGCAGAGATTAAAAATAATTTGTCTGAAAAACCTGGAAAGACAAATATAAACTGATGCTGAGTGAATTGAGCAGAACCAGGAGAACATTATACACAATAACAGTCACAGTGTGGGAGAACAGGTTCTGATAGACTTAGCCCTTCACAGTAATGCAAGGATCTAAAACATTCCTAAAGGACTCTTCATGCAAAATGCCATCCACATCTAGAGAAAGAATCAAAACGCAGAATGAAGCAGACTATTTTCTCTTGTGTTATGTTTTGTTTTGGTTTTTCTCATGGTTTCCTCCCATTCGTTTTAATTCTTCTATTCAACATGACTAATGTGAAAATGTGTTTCATAAGAATGTATGTTTGGAACTCATATAAGACTGCATGCCTTCTCAAGAGGGAGGGGGGTGGGAGAGGGAGAAAATTTAAAACTTATGGAAGTGATTGTTGAAAACAAATAATTAAATTGTTTTAAAAAACTGGTTCTCCAACAAATAAAATGTAGTTCAACACACACACAAGAATAATTTATCTGAGTCAGGAGTAGAACATTGAACAGAATCAAGGTGTCCTTCCTCCCTGAGCCCCGCCCCCCCAAATCTGCCATTAGACCTTTCTTCCTAACGGCGGCTGGGTTGGCTTTTGGGTTTCACATTACTAAAAACAATAGGATTTCTAAAACGGCTCAATCCAGCACCTCGCTGTAGGCATCCAGGAAAACAGTTCCCACAGCTCTTTTTTCTTTTTTTTTTTTCAAGTGACTTGTTTCCCCTTTCCCCCCACCCTCCATGGAACTGTTCTTTTTTTTTTTAATAGTATTTTGTTTTTTCCAATTACATGTAAAGACAATTTTAACATTCATTTTTATAAGATTTTGAGTTCCAAATTTTTCTACATCCCTCCTTTCTTCCCCTCCCTTCTCCCTAAGTTTAACAGCTCTTAATAGAAAAAGGTATTAATTCACTTTTTATGCTATATGTCTGAGCTCTGGGCATCATATCAAGGATCAAAGGAAGGTGCGAGGCCCATTATAAACATCACAGGGAGATGTGAGATAAAGGTAGCTTTTCCCTCCTTACGCCTTCCCCTTTCACATTCTCATCTGTATTCTTCACAGCCAATATGGAAGCGGGGCAGAGGATTCTGCATTTACAAAGTCCATTTACATGGTGATCACTCGTTGTATAATACGATTCTTATTTTACTACAGACTCTCTATGTTTGGAGCTCTTTGGTGTACTGGTGTGTTGGTAAATATTTAACATTAAAAAATGTACCTATGACACTTCTGAATTTAATCTACACTCTTAGTATTTTTCTCCATCACTTTCTTAAGTCTTGGCAATCAACTAAACAATGAGTCCTGATTTGTAATATTTGCAAATTTCCAAAGTGTAAATGCTTATGCTAGAAATTTAACAATCTATAGAGCCAGCACACTTCTGTTCTGAGATATGATTCCATCTATATGAAAAAAATCTTGATTTACATAAACTTTTTTGGGAATACATTTCTTATGCAAAGGTGTATAATTTGTTGTTGGATCATTTCTGGTATATCTGACTCTTTATGGCATGTTTGGGATTTTCTTGGCAAAGATACTGGAGTGGTTTGCCATTTCTTTCCCCAGCTCATTTTAAAGATGAGGAAATGGGGCAAATGGTTAAGTGACTTGCCTAGGGTCACACAGCTAACAAATGTCTGAGGCTGAATTTGAACTCACAAAGATGAGCCTGATTCCAGGCCCAGTGCTTTATCCACCGTGCTTCCTAGTTGCTCAAAGGTAGACCACTAAGTTAATGTTTAATCAATGCTCTGAGAATATTATTAGTAAGCTGGGATAATGACTTGTGTCATCAGGCACTAAAAATAAGACTCCTTTTCCATTCTGAAAACATTCAAGGTTCTTGGCGGTATGTTTTGCTACTTCTGCCTTGTAAGAATTAGCAATATTCCACAAAACAGTTTTGGGCTAATGCCTTGCAAAACTCGATGACTTCATGTCACCAGATACATGTATGTCTCTGGATACAGAAGCTAGTTTATGTTTCCAAAGTCCCATCTCTTTAGGAGTTGCTCAATTCTGGAGATTTACAAAGTTCTCCACATAATCCCAGTCACACTCACACCTTTTCCACCCTCTTCTGAAGCAACTGAAGCATCCTTAGAGTTGTAGAAATAAGTGTGGGAACAAAATTACAAAGCGTCCAAATAGCCAGACAGGTTAGGTCAAATGAATGAACAAATATTTACTGAGAACTTAATATATGTCAGGCAACATGATGCAATGAGTGAAAAGGATATGGTATTTGAAATGAAGAAAATATGGGTTCAAATATCTGCTTTGCTATTTACTACTTTTGGCCTCAGTTTTCTATCTATAAAATGAGAGGATTAAGTGGCACAGGGCACTGGACCTAGAGTCAGGAAGACCTAAGTTCAAATCTAGCCTCAGGCACTTGCTAGTTGACTCTGGGCAAGTCACTTAACCTTTGTCTGCTTCAGACCATAAAATGGGAATAATAATAGCACCTACCTACAAGGTTGTTGTGAGGCCCAAGTAAGATACTATTTGTAAAACACTTAGTTCTGTGCCTGGCACATAGTAGGTGCTTGACAAATATTTGGTTTCTTCCTTCTAACTCTAATCTATGATCCTCTTTGGAGCAGTTTCCTCAAATATAAAACAAGGGAGCTATAAGATCCCTCCTAGTTATAAATCTATGATCTTATGCAATTGACACTGTGTTAGATTGTTGAAGAAAATAAAGTACAGTATAGGCAAGACAGGGTTCTTCAGAGGTAATATTATTGTTAGTCATCTGTTTCAGTCGCGTCTGACTCTTTATGACCTCATTTGAGGTTTTCCTGATAAAGATACTGGAGACATTTTCCCTTTCCTCTTTCAGCTCATTTTACAGATGAGGAAACTGAGGCAAACAGGGTTAAGTGACTTGCCAAGGATCATACCTCTAAGCAAATGTCTGAGACTGGATTTGAATTCATGAAGAGTCTTCCTGACTCCAGGCCTGGTACTCTATTCACTAAGTCACCCAGCTGTGCCAAAGAGGTAACATGGGGTAGTGGAAAGACACTGGACTGAGAGTCAGAAGACCTTGGCTCAAGTCCTGGATCTTTCCCTTCTGATTTTTGGAACCCTAAGTTATCATTTTTTAAATCACAAGATAGTTGAGAAGAAAGCACCCTATAAACTATAATTCATTATAGAAATATAGGCTGTCACTATTAACTTGGATAGACATTCCCCTTGCCCTTTGAATAGTACCTCCCTAAGACCCAGGCTTGTTATAAATGTGTTTTCAATGGTATCTGAAACTCTAATAATTGGGAAAGAAAAATAAATTTCAAAAATCCCACCAGACTTCTTCAATCTACTTGTGAATTCAGCAACAACAGTATTACAAACAGCTTTTTTGAGGTATTAGAAAACCATAAAGAAGCAGTAATAATCTAACCTAAGCCTTGGACTTTTCAAACATATATTAGATTCAAAATTCATAAAATGTGTTATCATTTAATACACAAGAGTAATGTTTTGGCTCAACAAATTTTCTAAAGGACTAACTTCCTTAGGGCATGAAATGTGTATCAAAAAAAAAAAAAACAATTAGGTTGCTTTGAATTTTAGTGCTTTCTAAATAACTTTGTTTTTAGCTTCCTCTGCCTTCTAGGAATTCTCACAGATCTTTTTTCCCCTTGTGCTTTATAGGGCAATGTGGTTTCATTTCTGAAAAGAGTCTTAGACTTGTCAACTTTAAAGCAATATATAAACATAACAGTTATTAATGATTTGTATTTGCTTACACAACTGACTTGCTTTTCAGTTTCTCAAGTTGAAAAATGGAATTGTTAGAAAGTCAGCTGGTTTTCTTCATTCCCTCAGATAACATCCTTGTATATCTTTTGACTCCATAGGATTGGAATTACTGATGGGTTACTCCAGGTCTGAGTAAGCCCTGGGGAATGGAGCCTTTCACCTCTTGCCTCATCTTCTCTTTGTGTTCTAGTATTCAGACCTTTTACAAGTCCCAGAGGCTTAAGCTTGGTCATAGGATTGTGGCTACAGAGCTGGTCTTTATGACTTTTTGAGCCTGAGCCTGGAATTCTCAGAGGCATTCCCTAAACACAACATTCTGTGTCTATCTCTTTGCTTTTTCACAGGCTGCTCTGCAAGTCTGGAACACACTTCTACCTTATCTCCACCTTTTAAAATCCCTTGCCCTTTTTATAGCACTTCCTGAAGGAGGACTCAGCTTATATGTCAACTCCTACATGAAGCCTACTTGGATTCCCTCATTCCGTGTAACTCTCCTGCTCAACCAACTCCTGTGACTTGTTCTTTTTTCCTGTACGAACAAATATAAACTTCTTTGTCTTCTGTTCAGCATTTAAAGTCCTACCTACACTTCGACTCCAACTTTTCTTTCTAATGTCATTGGACGCTGCTTCTATATTTTGTGATTTTACCAAATCAGCCTTCTTTCTGTTTCTCATAAAAGAAACTCTATTGCCTTTCCCCGGGCCTTTGTATTTGTATTTCTAAGGTCCTATATTTGTAAGGGCCATCCCTTATGTCTGGACTGCTCTCCTTCCTTAGAATGTCTTGTCCCCTCTTATTTTTTTGCTTTAAGATGCATCTAGTGTACCAACTTCTGGATAGAAGGAAGAAGAAAGAAAGAAAGAAAGAAAGAAAGAAAGAAAGAAAGAAAGAAAGAAAGAAAGAAAGAAAGAAAGAAAGAAAGAAAGAAAGAAAGAAAGAAAGAAAGAAAGAAAGAAAGAAAGAAAGAAAGAAAGATTTATCAATTCCCTAAGATGTATGTACTAAGCATTTTGGTTTGTTTTTAATGGACACAGTGATAAACACTACAAATACTATCTCATTTGATCCTCAAAACAACCCTGGGAGGGAGGTTTTACTATTATTCCCATGTTATAGTTAAGGACACCGAAGCAGACAGAGGTTGTGATTTGCCCAATGACACAGTTATTGTCTGAGGCTACATTTGAACTCAGGGCTTTCTGACTCTAGGTCCAACTGTCTATCTACAACCCTCTCACTGGTCTCTACATGAGATCTTTCCTGTTTCCCCCAACTGCTAGTGTCCTCCCTCACAAAGTACTTTGTATATATTTGTATTTATATTTAATTTCTACATATTTTCTATGTAGTTTGTCTCCCTAATTAGAATCTAAGCTCACTGCAGGTAGGAATTGTTTCACTTTGTCCTTGTATCCCAAATGTCTAGCATAGCAGATGCTTAATACCTATGGATTAATTGTTAGTTGGTAAATATTTTGCATTTACTTTTTGGGGTTTGTGTTATTTGTCCTCCAACAATCACTATTTCCCTCCCTCTTGCTCTGCCTTCCATCCTCCCAATCGAATCTAAGTTCCTTAAGGGTTGAGACTTTTCTATCTATCTTTGTATCCCCAGTACCTAATGCAGTGCGTGGCATGTGGCAAACACTTAATAAATGACTGCGGAATGAATCAACAAGTCAAATGTGGCGTGCTACCTACAATTTCCTGCTCCCACATTCTTTCTCTAGTGAGGTACTGGATTAATTCCAGAATCCAACAAAAAGAGGCAGTGTTCTAGAGTAGGGGAAAAAAAGAAACAACCACTGGACTAGACACAGAAGACCTGAATTCTAGTGCTATTACAGCCATTAACTGGCAATAAGGCCTAAAGACCACTTCTCCTCAGGCCTCAGTTTTATCATCTACAAAATGAGTAAGATAGATTGTTGTCGAGCTGTATCAGACCCTTTGTGACACCCTTTGGGGTTTTCTTGGCAAAGATACTAGAGTGGTTTGCCATTTCCTTCTCTGACTCATTTTACAGATCAGGAAACTGAGACAAACAGGACTAAGTGACTTGCCCAGGGTCACACAGTTAGTAAATGTCTGAGGCTGGATTTGAACTCAAGAAAATGAGGCTTCCTGACTGTAGGCTCAGCACTCTATTTCATGTACTATCTAACTGACAGATAGTGTTTAAATGACCTCTAAAGTCTCATTCAATGGAAACTCTCAATGCAAGAGAATAGACAGCAACTATAATTTGACTATTAGGGGTTCTGTTGGGTGTCTGCCCTGTTCAGTGCACATGACTAGGGTTGCCTGCTTCCAGTCTTCACAGAAGGTCCTGCAGATCCAAATTCAGCCAAAGGGACAAAGCGAAAGGGTGATCACTTCCCTCCAGCTCTTTATGTTTGGCCTTCCCCCTACTCATTAAACTTTAGAATCAAATACAAAATCCTATATTTGGCATTCAAACGTTTGTAACCTAGCCTTCCTTCCCCCAACATTTCCAGTCTCTTCACACCTAACTCTTACCCTCTGCCCCACCCCCCACCTCCCCTGTACTCTTCTGTTCAGTAACAGAACAGAACTTGTTCTGTAATCTAGACATGCCATCTCTCAGCTCTGAGCAATTTCTCTAGCTGCCCTCCATATCTTGAATGGTTTCTCTGCTCATCTCTGCTTATTAACTTCCTTCAAGTTCCAACTAAAATTTCACCTTCTACAGGAAGCCTTTTTGCTCCTTTTAATTCTAGGGCTGCCTTTTTGTTATTTTTTTCCTATTGATCCTGTATAGCTTGATTGTACATATTTGTTTGCTTGTTTTCTCTGCCATTAGATTGTGAGCTTCTTAAGGTCAGTGACTGTCTTTTGCCTCTTTTGGGGTCCCCAGCACTTAACACAATGATCTGTCCTGATCCATATCTGGCCACTGGACCCAGACTGCTCTGGAGCAGATACTGAGGCTGGTGACTTTGCACAGCCCTCCCTCACTTAAATCTGATTCACTTGCAAGTCATGGCATCATCTTCCTAATATCATGGTCCTCTTTCAGAACAAAGGACAAACCACAACCTGTGAATAGGCTGAGCTTCCCCCCTGGGGACCCCACTGCTCAGTTCCAGTTAGGCAACTCCACTTCTTTTCTCCTCCCCTCCTGTCCTCTCCCTTCTCCTCCCCTCCTGTCCTCTCCCCTCTCCTCCCCTCCCCTCTCCCCTCTCCTCTCTTCCCCTCCTCTCTCTCCTCTCCTCCCTTCCTATCCCCTTCCCTCCCCTCTGTCTAGTTGGGTATCTCCAATGGCCCACTGGACATTTTGAACTCTATGTCCCATAAATATCTCCAACTCAACATGCTCCAAACAGAATTCTTCCAAAGCCACCATTCTGCCCAACTTTGCTGTTGTTGGGCACCACTATCTTTCCATTAACCTAGGTTCATCATCCTCAACTACTCACTCTAATTTCTCCCCATATATTAAATTAGTTGCCAAATTTTGTCCATTCTAGCTCCAAAGTATCTTTTGAATACATGTCCCTCTTTCTCTTCATGCAAGGCTAATCCTGGTTCTTGCTGTCATCCCCTGTTACCTAGGCTATTAAAAATAGCTTCTTAATTGGTCTCCCCACCTGAAATCTCTCCCCATGCTAAACCCTATGCCACACAACCATGAAGGTGATTTTCCTAAAGCTTAGGTTTGATCATGTTATCCTTATATCCAGTAAATTCTTGTGGCTATGACTTTTTAGAATCTAATACAAGCTCCTATATTGAAAGCTTTTTACAGTCTGGACAACTCCTATCTTCCTAGACTTATTACACATTATTCCCTTACACACATATTGTTGACTCTCTATTTTGGTCTTCTTATTGTTTTTCACATATAACACTCAATTTCCTGCCTCCATGCTTTTACGCCTACAATTCTCTCCTTCCTCATTTCTACTTCTTGGAATTCCTGAATTCTTTCAAGATTTAGTCAAATGCTACCTTTTGAATGAGTCTTTAATTGGTACCTTAGCTTCTAGAGCCTCCCTCATAAAGTTACTTTTTGTCAGCTTTATGTATGTTTGGAATATGCCTATAAATGTGCATGTTGTTCCCCTCATTAGAACAGAAGCACCAGTTGCGTAGGGGCTATTTCATTTTTAATGTATCCCCAGAATCTAGCACATAGTGGTCACTTAATAAATCTTTGTTGATTAATTTATCAGCAGAGGAGCCAGAGAGGTTGAAGATAAGATAAGAAAGAGTGAAGGATGGAAGGAAACAGGCATTTATCAAATGTGCCTTACTATGTGCCAGACATGGTGCTGAGCCCTGGGATACAAATACAAGCAAAAAAAGACAGTTCTGACCTCAAGGAGCTCACAGTCTGACAAAACTTAATATGACTGTTAAGGTAATGACAGAAAATTGTTAATGCCTGTTGTAACATGAACTGTCTAAACCTCTTAGTCATCATGACAATGTCAAAATTCCAATAATGTCTTTACATTCCTACTCTTAAGATATTTACTTTTGATTAGGTTTCACTTAACCACTCTAGGTCCTTCCCTCTACCCAGGGATACTGCCTTGTGGGGGAGTTCAGCTGTAGTGGGGGATCTCAGCTTCTAGTGTCCTTGTCGTCTTCCATTAGGATTCATGACATGAAGGGCAAAACAGCCAGGGTGAAGTGGATTGCCATGGGCCACTGGGTTCTCATGACCAGGCCTTGCCACTCATGCCATCTCCTCCCCCTTTCACTCTAAGACTAGAAAAACGTTTTCATAGGTCTCTTTGGTTGGGAAATACACGGGACATCCCCCTGGGTGTTAGGTTTGCTGCTTTGTTATCTCAGTTAAAGACACTTTCTTCTTCTATTCATGGTTTTAATCTATTTCAGGACTTGACAATTCTAATGGGACAAGACAACCCACAAAAGACACCTGAAAAGGGAGAAGAGGGAAAGGAGATGAAGGTACATAGTCCAAAATAACAAACTACCATATTAACCAAGTCTGAAAAGCATGTCTTTTTCTGAATTTTAAAAGTGAGTAATGTGCTTAATTTTCATTCTTTTGGTTTATTGTGGCTTTGACTAGAGTTCTAAAGTCTTTCAAAGTTGTTCTCTATAATGTTGTTATCACCATATAAATTGCTCTCCTACTTTTACTCACCTCATTCTACATCAGTTCATAAATGTCTTCCCAGTTTCCTCTGACATTATCCTTTTCATCATTCTTTATGGCACAACAATATTCCATTACATTCATCTAATACAATTTGTTTCCATTTATTTCCCAATAGGAGTCCATCCTAGCTCTTGTCTTTCAGAACATTGTCTTTTCTATTTCTGAAGTGACTAAACTAATGACACAAAAAAGCCATCTCATCTTTTTATTAAATTCAATTTTATTTAAAGTTCTGAATTCTCTTTCCTTTCCTTTCCTTCCCCCCCTGCAAGACAGCAAGAAAAGCAAAAGCACATTAAAAATATCTATAGCTAAAAAAAATGCATTCATCAAGTTCAAAAAAAAGAAAAGAAAGACAAGAAAATATGCTTCAATCTGCATTCTATCTTTTATCAGCTATCTGGAGGTGGATAACATGTTTCATTATAAGTCCTCTATAATTGTGGTTCCTTATTATGTTGATCAGAGTTACTAAGTCTTTCATGGTTTATTATCCTTACAATATTGTTGTTATTGTATAAATTGTTCTCTTTATCCTGCTCACTTCACTTTGCATCAATTCATACAAGTCTTCCAAACTTTTTCTGAAGGGTCAGAGCATTTGAACTGAGTTCCCTTTTATCTGGGAATCTGCCCTCTTTGCAGAACCACATGGCTACCATTTGCTTCTTAGAATTTTGTCCATGTTCAATACACACTTGGGCCAATGTACAACTACTCCTCTCTACTCTGAATCTGTGACTCTTAAATGAGTGGTGGGCAACAGAGCTGTCTGGTGGCCCTCGTACTTGCACCCAGCACTTGCTAAGGGATTCCTTGGAATCTCTTTCTATCCTGGTGCTTTCTGCCCTGGTTCTCAGGCTTGGCCCTTTGGTCCCTGGGTGCTAGAATACCCCACAACACTGCTCAGACTCCTGGCTAGATTCTCTCTCCAGTGTCTGAAGACACCCCCTTCTTTTTATGTGTGTGTGTGTGTGTGTGTGTGTGTGTGTGTGTGTGTATATATATATATATATATATATATATATATATATATATCCCTAAACCATCTTGGGCTTCAAAAAACAACACTACAGCTTCTTGAATTTTCTGATCATAATTCCATATAAAGCATTCTCTAGATCCTTGTCAAGGCAGTATAAGAGGAAAACTAGACTCTAACACCTCCTCTTACTCTGACATTTTCGCTTTGCCTCCAATCTCATCTCCTTATGTACTCTGAATCAATCAGCATACCCAACGGAAGAGACCGCTATCACATTCAAAGGGAAACACTCTCTTCTCTTATTCAGAAGAGATTCTCAATATTGATCTTTGGGAGGAGTCCTAGTCCTGTTCATTTGTTGAGGTGAATAGTTCTAGAAGGCATGAGGAGAGTTCACTCTTCTATTCTGGAATTATATATTTATATATTATATATTTAGCAATTGTGTCTTTCCTCTTCAAGATTTCTATAATGTTATCTCAAATTATCTTGGAGTAGAGAGTTATGTTGGAAGACAAAGAACTGTGCTAGATTGGACAGTTTTCTAAGCCAGAAATGACTTGGTTATTAGAGTAATGTTAATTTAATGAAAATCAATTCTGGCAGATCTGAGCCTAAAACACAGAATACAATACTAGTACTTTTTTTTTTTAATTTATTTATTTATTTAACTTTTTACATTCATTTTCACAAATTTTTGGGTTCCAAATTTTCTCCCCTTTTATCCCCTCCCCCCACCCCAAGACCCCAAGCAATCTAATTTTCCCTATCTCCAATCTGCCCTCTCTTCTGTCATCCCTCCCTTCTCTTGTCTCCATCTTCTCTTTTCTCCTGTAGGGCCAGATGACTTTCTATTCCTCCTTAACTGTATGTCTTCTTTCCTAGTTGCAACAACAATGCTAAACAGTTGTTCCTAAAACTTTGAGTTCCAAATTCTCCCCATCCCTCCCTCCCCACCCATTCCCTTTGGGACGGCAGGCAATTCAATTTAGGCCCTATCTGTGTAGTTTTGCAAATGACCTCCCTGATAGTCGTGTTGTGTAAGACTAACTGGATTACCATCCCTCCTAACCTGCCCCTCGTTGTTTCTCTTCTGTCTTTTGATCCTGTCCCTCCCCAAGTGTTGACTTCAAATTGCTCCCTCCTCCCTTTGCCCTCCCTTCCATCATCCCCACCCCGCAATATCTCCTTCTCCCCCACTTTCTTATACTGTAAGATAGGTTTTCATACCAAAATGAGTGTGCATTTCACTCCTTCGTTTAGTCAAATGTGATGAGGGTAAACTTCGTTTTTTTTTTTTTTCCTCAGCTCTCCTCTTTTTCCCTCCACTAAAAAAATCTCCTACTTGCCTCTTAAATGACATATAGTTACCCCCTTCCATTTCCCCCTCTTTCCTCCCACTACATTTCTCTCTCACCATTTACCTTAATTTCTTTTAAGGTATGGTCCCATCCGATTCAGTTCAATCTGTGCTCTCTATCTCTGTATGTGTGTGCATGTGTGTATGTGTGTGCATGCGTGTACATATGTATGTGTGGTCCCACCAACTACCCAGATACTGAAAAGTTTTAAGAGTTACAAATATTGTCTTTCCATGTAGGAATGTAAACAGTTCGCTCATGGTAAGTCCCTTAAGACTTCTCTTTGCTGTTTACTTTTTCATGCTTCTTCTCATTCTTGTGTTTGAAAGTCAAATTTTCTTTTCAGCTCTGGTCTTTTCAT
Source organism: Bettongia penicillata ogilbyi (assembly GCA_023548195.1). Taxonomy (NCBI): domain Eukaryota; kingdom Metazoa; phylum Chordata; class Mammalia; order Diprotodontia; family Potoroidae; genus Bettongia; species Bettongia penicillata. The sequence continues at coordinate 5,008,274 of JAJHZJ010000197.1, forward strand.
TAAGAATGATTGAAATTCCTCTGTTTCATTGAAAGACCATATTTTCCCTTGAAGTATTATACTCAGTTTAGCTGGGTAGGTGATTCTTGGTTTGAGTCCTAGTTCCTTTGCCTTCTGGAATATCCTATTCCACGCCCTTCGATCCCTTAATGTAGAAGCTGCTAGATCTTGAGTTATCCTGATTGTATTTCCACAATACTGGAATTGTTTCTTTCTAGCTGCTTGCAAGATTTTTTCCTTGAGCTGGGAGTTCTGGAATTTGGCCACAATGTTCCTAGGAGTTTCTCTTTTTGGATCTCTTTCAGGTGGTGATCGATGGATTCTTTCAATACTTATTTTGCCCTCTGGTTGTAGAATATCAGGGCAGTTTTCCTTGATAATTTCATGGAAGATGATGTCTAGGCTCTTTTTTTGATCATGAATTTCAGGTAGTCCCATAATTTTTAAATTGTCTCTCCTGGATCTATTTTCCAGGTCAGTTGTTTTTCCCACGAGATATTTCACATTCTGTTCCATTTTTTCGTTCTTTTGGTTTTGTTTGGTGATTTCTTGGTTTCTCGTAAAGTCATTAGACTCCATCTGTTCCATTCTAATTTTGAGAGAACTATTAAATTCAGTGAGCTTTTGAGCCTCTTTTTCCATTTGGCTCATTCTGCTTTTGAAAGCATTCTTCTCCTCACTGGCTTTTTGAACCTCTTTTGCCAATGAGTGAGCCTATTTTTCAAGGTGTTAATTTCCTCAGCATTTTTTTGGGTCTCCTTTACCAAGGTATTGACCCGTTTTTCATACTTTTCTTGCATCTCTGTCATTTCTCTTCCCAGTTTTTCCTCCACCTGTCTAACTTGCTTTTCAAAATCCTTTTTGAGCTCTTCCAAGGCCTGAGCCCACCCGCCACCCCCCCTGAGGTGTCTGGGGTACTGAGGCCCTGCCCTCCATGTCTTTCCCTGATGGCAAGAATACGTCCTCATCTTCGTCAGATCCGAAGGTCGAGATCATTTGCATTTGTTGGAAAAAACTCTCTATAGTCTTATTTTTCTTCCCTTTTCTAGGCATTTCCTCAGCCAGTTACTTGACTTCTGAGATTCCTTTCCACCCCCGCCTGGATCGGCCCAGCTAGTGTTTGGCCTCTGAGATTCAAATGGGCTTTCCGCGGCAAGCTTTAGTTCTGGCGCTGGGGTCGGGGCAGGGCCGCCTCCCAGGCTCAGCTCCCTCAGGAGCTTTATGCAGAGACTTTCAGGAATGGAGCGGGTGGGGGCGGGGTGGGGGGGCCTGCCTCCCAGGCTCAGTTCCCTCAGGGGCTTTATGCAGAGGCCTTCAGTAATAGAGCGGGGTGGGGACAGGGCCGTCTCCCAGGCTCAGCCCCCCCAGGCCGTTCATGCAGAGACCTTCCGTAATGAAGATCCTGCCTGCCGCTGGGGGATTCCTGAGTCCTGGGTCGCTGCTGCCACAGCCGCCGCCCACGCCTCTGCCTCTGCCGCTTCCTGCTCCCGTCTCTGCCGCCACCGCTTCCTCCCGAGGGGGCCCAAGTCACGGAGACTCCCTGCTCCCCCTCTCGTCCAGCCCAGCCTTCTTTCTCACTGACCTGTAGCTTCTGTGGGCGGAGGGACTTTCCCGGCTGCCGGAGCTTCCGTGTCTGAAGCCTGCTCGGGTCAGCATCTCTGGGGCCGCGGCCAGGGCAGCGCTGGGGGTGGGGTCCACTTTCCGGAGCGCAACGGACCCGGGGACGGCTCTTCAGGGCTCTCTGGCACGGAAATCTCTTCCACTCCGTTTCTGCACACCTTGTATTGACTCAGAAGTTATGGGGGTCTCTTTTTACATTAATTCTATGGGCTTTGGTTTTGGATCTCGTAAACGTGCGTCCTTCTACTCCGCCATCTTGGCTCTGCCCCCCAATACTAGTACTTTTCAATAATACCTTTTAGTCACTATAACAAAACAAAAACTGTAGTGAACAGAGGGAATTTGAAGAAAGGATTAAAACTTAATGAGAAGTAAATAATTTATTAGGAAAGATTTGGTGGGTTAAATAAAATATAGCTACATATATAATTTATATATATAAATAAAATATATAAAATACAATAAAGCAATAGATAATTTCATTAAATTGAATGATAATAATGAAACAATATATCAATACTTGGAGATTCTGATAAAGTAATTATTGGGAAGAAATTTAAATCTTTTTTTAAGTGATAAAATGTTATTACCCTTATTTTATTTTATGTATTTTTTCTTTTTTTAATATAAATTTATTTATTTAACTTTTTACATTCATTTTCACAAAATTTTGGGTTCCAAATTTTCTCCCCTTTTCTCCCCTCCCCCCACCCCAATACACCGAGCATTCTAATTTACCCTATCACCAATCTGCCCTCTCTTCTATCATCCCTCCCTTCTCTTGTCCCCATCTTCTCTTTTGTCCTGTAGGGTCAGATGACTTTCTATTCCCCATTAACTGTATTTCTTATTTCCTAGTAGCAAGAACAATACTAAACTGTTGTTCCTAAAACTTTGAGATCCCTCCCTCCCCACCCATTCCCTTTGGGAAAGCAGGCAATTCAATATAGGCCACATCTGTGTAGTTTCGCAAATGACTTCGATAACAGTCATGTTGTGTAAGACTAACTGTATTTCCCTCTATCCTATCCTGCCCTGCATTGATTCTATTCTGTCTTTTGATCCTGTCCCTCCCCAAGAGTGTTGACTTCAAATTGATCCCTTCTCCCATTGCCCTCCCTTCCATTATCCCTCCCTCTCTGCTTATCTCCTTCTCCCCCACTTTCCTGTATTGTAAGATAGGTTTTCATACCAAAATGAGTGTGCATTTTACTCCTTCCTTTAGTCGAATGTGATGAGGGTAAATTTCATGTTTTTTTCTCAGCTCTCCTCTTTTTCCCTCCACTAAAAAGTCTCCTGCTTGCCTCTTGAATGAGAGATAATTTACCCCATTCCATTTCACCCTCTCTCCTCCCACTACATTTCTCTCTCATCATTTACCTTAATTTCTTTTAAGATATGGTCCCGTCCTATTCAATTCACTCTGTGCTCTCTGTCTCTGTATGTGCATGCATGTGTGTATGTGCGTGTGCGCACGCATGTGCATGTGTGTGTGTGTGCGTGTGTGTGTGTATGTCTGTGTGTGGTCCCACCAACTATCCAGATACTGAAAAGTTTTAAGAGTTACAAATATTGTCTTTCCATGTAGGAATGTAAACAGTTCACCTTTGGTAAGTCCCTTATGACTTCTCTTTGCTGTTTACTTTTTCATGCTTCTTCTCATTCTTGTGTTTGAAAGTCAAATTTTCTTTTCAGCTCTGGTCTTTTCATCAAGAATGCTTGAAAGTCCTCTGTTTCATTGAAAGACCATATTTTCCCCTGAAGTATTATACTCAGTTTTGCTGAGTAGGTGATTCTTGGTTTTAGTCCTAGTTCCTTTGACTTCTGGAATATCATATTCCATGCTTTTCGATCCCTTATTGTAGAAGCTGCTAGATCTTGTGTTATCCTGATTATATTTCCACAATACTGGATTTGTTTCTTTCTAGCTGCTTGCAATATTTTCTCCTTGACCTGGGAATTCTGGAATTTGGCCACAATGTTCTTAGGAGTTTCTCTTTTTGGATCTCTTTCAGGCGGTGATGAATGGATTCCTTCAATACTTATTTTGCCCTCTGGTTCTAGAATCTCAGGGCAGTTTTCCTTGATAATTTCATGAAAGATGATGTCTAGGCTCTTTTTTTGATCATGGCTTTCAGGTAGTCCCATAATTTTTAAGTTGTCTCTCCTGGGTCTATTTTCCAGGTCAGTTGTTTTTCCAATGAGATATTTCACATTCTCTTCCATTTTTTCATTCTTTTGGTTTTGTTTTATGATTTCTTGGTTTCTCAGAAAGTCATTAGACTCCATCTGTTCCATTCTAATTTTGAGAGAACTATTTTCTTCAGTGAGCTTTTGAACCTTTTTTCCCATTTGGCTAATTCTGCTTTTGAAAGCATTCTTCTCTTCATTGGCTTTTTGAACCTCTTTTGCCAATTGAGTTAGCCTATTTTTCAAGGTGTTATTTTCTTCAGCATTTTTTTGGGTCTCCTTTAGCAAGGTATTGACCCATTTTTCATGCTTTTCTTGCATCTCTGTCATTTCTCTTCCCAGTTTTTCCTCCACCTGTCTAACTTGATTTTCAAAATCCTTTTTGAGCTCTTCCATGGCCTGAGCCCACCAGACATCCACCTGGGATGTCTGGGATAGAGATGCCCCGACCTCCACGTCCTTCCCTGATGGCAAGCATTGTACTTCCTCATCAGAAATGAAAGGCGGGAACATCTCTTCCCCTAGAAAGTAGCTTTCTATGTTCTTATTTTTCTTCCCTTTTCTGGGTATTTTCCCATCCAGTTACTTGACTTCTGAGATTGCCCTGCACCCCCACCTAGATCCATCCAACTAGTGCTTGGGGTCTGAGATTGAAATGCTGCTTCCCAGCCTCAAGGCTTTCACGAGTGGTCGCGGCTGCTATTCAATGTGAGCTTAAGTTCTGGTGCTGGGGTGGGGGCAGGGCCGCCTCCCAGGCTCACTTCCCTCAGGGGATTTCTGCATAGACCTTGGGTAATGGCCCTGAGCCCCTGTCTGCTCCAGGAGTCCTGGGCCGCCCCTGTCTCTGCTGCTGCCTTCGGAGGGGGCCCGAGCCACGGAGACACCCTGCTCCCCTCTCGGCCAGCCCAGAAGTCTCTCTCACTGACCTGGAGCGCCTATGGGTGGAGGGACCTTCCCGGCCGGCAAAGGTTCTGTCCCTGAAACCTGCTCGGATCTGCTCATCTGGGGCTGCGCGGCCAGGGCAGCGCAGGGGTGGACTCCGCTGTCCGGAACATGATGGACCCCTGGGGACAGCTTTCCAGGGCTCTCTGGAACAGAAATCTCCTCCACTGCGGTCCTGTGTGGCTTGCAGTGCTCCAGAATTTGTGGGGAGTTCTTTTTACAGGAAATTTATGGGCTGTGGGTTCCGGAGCCAGCATACATGAGTCTTTCTACTCCCCCATCTTGGCTCCTCCCCCTACCCTTATTTTAATAATAAGAAATTTATAGCTTTACAAGTCTTATGTCAACAGAATAGAGAAAGAATAGATGAATGATTTAGACACAAACCTAAAAAGACTAGAAAAGCAATAATCAAGGTATCCCAACTTAATACAAAGATAGACATTCAAAAAATCAAAGAAGAGATTAAAAAATTGAAGAAAAACTTTTAAAATTGATTGATTATTTTATTTATATATATATTAAACTTTTTTAACTGACAAAATAGGTAAACTATTAACTAGCCTTATAAAAAAGAGATGAAAATCAAATTGGCAGTACCAAAAATGAGAAAAGAGAATTCACTGAAAACAAAGAGGAGACAAATTATTAGAAATTATTTTGCCCAGTTATATGCCAACAAACCAGTAAATGAAAAAAGACAAATATTTATGAAAACTTAGAATGCCCAAATTAACAGAAAAGAAATAGGAAATTTTAAAAAATAACCCAATCTTGAAAAAGAAACAACAAAGCATAAAATCAACTAAAGGAAGCCATTCTAACACTTACTATGTTGTTCAGGCATTGTGCTAAGCATTCAGGATGTAAATGGAACCAAGAAATGAGACAGCATCTTAAACTGCCTACATTTTAATAATGGAAGACAACACAGAAGTCAGATGAAAAGTGGGACAAGAGAGGGAGGTGGATGTGGGTGGGAAGACTATCCAACTGAGGGCAAAGTCTGCAGAGTGAGAAGTACAGCCTCAGATAGGAACTTCAGAAAGATCTCAGTAATGGTAGAGTATGTGTGTGTGTGTGCGTGTGTGTGTGTGTGTACGCAAAGAGGCTGTATCAATATATTAAAAAGATTATACATTGTGACTATTATTTTGGATTTATACCAGGTTTCGCACACTAAGAAGGCTATAAACATAACAGACCATAATAATAAGTGATGCCATTTTGATTCTCTTCGAGTACAAATACAGCAACCAACTAATGGGAGAATAGAACTTTGCCCTGCCCCACCACCTGCAAAACCTAGAACCAGATGGATTTACAAGAGAATTCTATCATATATTTATTATTATATATTTAATTTAATTATATATTCATATAATTATATATCTAAATATATGATGTTCTATCATATATTTAAAGAAGAATTAATTCTAATATTAGATAAATTTCTTGCAAAAATTTAACAAACTCCTTCTGTGAGATAAATTCAATTATGTCTAAACCAGGGAGAGAGAAATTAGAGGGAAAAATTTATAGGCTAATACCTCTAAGGAACATAAATTCAAAAATATTGATTAAAACTTTAGCAAAAAGGCTGTCAACATATTAAAAAGATTATACATTGTGACTATCTTGGACTTATGCCATATAGTAAGAAAGTTATAAATATAATAGACTATAATAATAATAAAGATAAAACAATAAAAATTGATTGTATCAATAGGTACAAAAAAGTGTTGACAAAATTCAATAATCCTTTATTTTTAAAACATTTATGAACATAGGAATAAATAGACTGTTTCCTAATATGATACATAGTATCTATGTATAGATAGCATTATCTACAATGGAGAAATGCTAGGTGAGGAGTAAAACAAGATGTTCGTTGTCATTGCTATTACTTGATATAAGTTCTAGAAATGCTAGTTCTAGTAATAAGGCAAGAAAAAGAAATAAGGGGAGCAAGCATAGGCAAAGCAGAAACAAAAATATAATTTTTTTAAGATGATGACAATGTGGAAAAACAGCTTGCTTCAAAAACTAAGAAGGCCTGGGTTTAAGTTCTGCCTCTGACATATACTGCTTGTGCGACCCTGGCAAATCACTTAAACTTTCAGTGCTCTAGGCACTTCTCTAAGACTGTAAGTTTCAGAGAACATGTTGCCATGCATTGCAAAATGAGTTTTCTTGTCTGAGAGTTCTCTACAACAAGAAAATCACAGGTCCATTAATTGTCCCAGGCCCTACGACTATAGTAATCTACTTTAATTAAAAAAAATTGACTTATACAACGATCAACTGTTAATGACCTAACTCTTCTTAGCCCTACAAAGGTTCAAGAAAATTCTGAAAGACCTATAATGGAAAATGCTATCCGCTTCCAGAGAAAGAAATGATAGAATCTGAATGTAGATCAAAGCATACTTTTTAAAAACTTTGTTTTTCTTGATTTTTTTTGTGTTTTTTCTTATATAATATGAAAAATATGAAAATGTGCTTTGCATGACTGTGCATTTTATCAAACTATTTGCCTTCTCAATGAAGGGAGAGGGGATGGAGAGTTGGAGAGAATTTGGGGCTCAAAACTGTAAAAGAAAAAATAAGGTTAAAATTGTTTTTATACATAAGAAAAGAAAAAAAATTAACTGGAACAAAAACTTCATTAAAATGTCAGAATATAAAATAAACTCACAAAACTCACCTGAACTTCTATACGTTAGCAACAAAATCCAGTAGAAAGAAATAGAAAAAGAAGTAATTTTCAAAATATTTGGGATTCTACCTATCAAGACACAAGCAAAATACATATAAATACAATTATAAAACACTGCCTATAGAATAGGAAGACCTGAAGTGATATTAAGTGCTCATGACTGGACCATGATAATGTGATAAAATGACAATATTGGCTAATTAATTTGCAGACTCCATGCCTTACCATTTACACTATAAAACTTTCCTTTGTAGAACTAGACAAAATAAAAACAAAATTCATTTTAGAAAAACAAAAGGTCAAGACTTTTAAGGGAAATAATGAAAAAAAGTGAGGAGACCTAGCAGTGTCAGATCTCAAACTATACTACCAAGCAGTAATGATCCATGCTATCTTGTACTGGTTAGAGAAAAGGAAAGCTGATGATATGTAAGACCTAAAAGCAATTGGAAATAATAGCATAGTGTTTGGTAAACCCAGAGACTCTAACTACTGGCAGCTAGTGACACAGGGGATAGAGTGCTGGACTTGGTCCAAAGTAAGGAAGAACTGAATTTAAATGCTTCCTCTGATACTAACCTATGTGACCATTGGTTAGTCACATAACCTTTCTGTGCCTTAATTTTCTCAGCTGTAAAATGGAAACAATCTAAGGGGGGAAGAGATCACATAAAAAGGAAGCTGAAAAGCCAGGATGAGGAAGTAGAAGAGGTAGTCAAGGTACCCATCTCAAGGGTAGGGTGATCAAAAGAATTAATGTAGCTGGTGGGAAATGAGAAGAAAACTATGCTGAGCTCCTTTCTTAAACAGAGGCTCTGGAATCTATGACCCTCTCCTCAGTTGAGAGGGTCCAATCAGAGGGGCAGAGGGTGCTGATAAGATGCGAATACCAGGCAGATTCAATTTCGCAGGCTATTGAAATTTCTGAGTGGTGAATTTCTTGGGGAAGGAAAACATGATGGAGATGTCTGAAGAAGTCCAAAAGCAAAGGTGCTTATGTCAAATGAAAGAAGACAGTGCTGAGCCCTTTTCTTAAGCCCCTGGAGCCCAAGGTTTCTAGTTTTAGGCAGTTTTCAAAAGAAAAAAGGCAAGTTTTCAACAACCATATAAAAAAAATGCTCCAAATCACTAATTATGGGAAAAATGCAAATTTCAAATCTCTAAGGTTTCACCTTACACTCACCACATTGTCAAAGATGATGAAAAAGAATAATGACAGTTGTTGGAGGGGCTGTAGGAGGACACAATAATGTACTTCTGGCAGACCTATAAATTGAAACAATCATTCTAGAAAGCAATTTGAAACTATGCTCAAAAAGTCACTAAACTGCACATATTGATCCAATGGTGCCAATCTTAGGCTTTCACTCCAGAGAGGTCAAAGAGAAAAGAAAAGGCCCCATATCATAAAGATAACAGGTCTTTTTGTTGTAGCAAAAGTCTAGTAACAAAAGGTATGCCTTTCAACTTGGGAATGGCTGAGCCAATTGTGGTATTGGAATGGAATGGAATATTATTGTACTGTAAGAAATGATAAAAAGACAGATTAGAGAAATCTGGGAAGCTCATATGAACTGATGCAAAGTGAGATGAGTAGAACCTTGAAAACAACTACAATATTGTAAAGGAAAACACCTGTGAAAGGCTTGAGTTTGTGACTGATGAAATAACCAAAAACATCAAATATGGAATAATGATGATGAACCTGCTTCTCAACTCTTGGCCGAGAAGTAATAGACCAGAGGTACAAAAAGCAACATACAATTTCAGACATAGCCTATGTGTGAACCTGTTTTGCTCTACTATACCAATATGTTACAAGAGAAAGCTTTTTGGGGGAGGATTAGGAGGTGGGTAAGAGTTATGGAGAATGGGAGGAATGTGAAAGAAAAAATGCATAGAATAAAGCAGAAGGAAATTCTGAAGAGAACACTGGCAACAGTGTTGGAGCTATAAATTTAATACATAGAAATGTGACAAATTTAACACATACTTAGAAGACAATTAGTTCATAATAAAGATTCATGGTATCATATACAATACTACTCTGTTTTTTAAATAAAATGTTTATATTTTTGAGTTTATGTAATAATGATAAAAATAAAAGAGAAAAAAGAGAAAGATGAGCTACATTTACTGAAAATGGGATGAAAAAGGAGGGACAAGAAAAGATATACAAAGATTTTGAGATATGGAGTTGCAAAGATGAAGGTAGGTCAAGACAGATGGTATCTGTTGCCTCAATAAAGTAGAAGGGTAGTGGTGAGAGTTTGAGAAGAGAAAATTTGCAATAACTGCTGGTAGGCATGTGAGAGAAAGTTAATCAGAGATAAATAAGTGGATTTTTATCCAGGCCTAACTAAAGTTGGATAACATGAATATGTAGTAGACAAGTTCTGATAATCTCCTCCAGCAGCACTAAAGCAGCACTATGGTTACAATAGGGTATGAGCTGCAGAAGGAGAAGGAGGCAAGGGATTCCAGTGCATTGTTGATTTGATTAACTATATCATCAAGACTATGATGTAAGGAAAATGAGACCAATGTGTGAATGATTGACTTGTAGAATAAGGAGAGACTAAGAGACTGAAGACAGGGTTAGCAGAAGTGAGGAAGTAAGAGCCATGGGAAGATAGGTAACTATGATCAGATATAGGAACTTCAGGGTTTTAGATTAGGGAAGGAACACAGGTAACTGGGTATCATTAAGGGTTATGGGAGGAGGTGGGTGGCTATGATAGAACAGAGACAGAGCTTGTGAGAATAAAAATCCAGAGTATTCAAGTGATTGATGAATATGAATAATGAAATCACCCAGAAGGGAAGAGATTGTTTGAAGAGGATGACTATGAACCAGGTACTATAAACTCTTTGAGAAAGGAAGAAGAATGAACTGGAGTCAGTAAATGGAAACTACATGAATCTGGTCAGCTTGACATAAACAGATAGGAATGCCCTAATTATTTGCTGATTTCAGTAGACTCCAACTGTATGAAAGGGTTTTCTTCCCTTCCCCTTGTGAATCCTGTAGACTGATTCTTTCTGGGTGTCCAGAATTGGGTGGCAAACAAGGCATTACAGTAGCCTCCTGAGTTCCAAAAAGCCTGAGGAACCCCGGAGGCTTAGGAGTGTGGCAGCTGTATTTTCAGCAAAGCAGCACCGGTTTGTGGCTGGGGAAGTTTTCTTTTCATAGAATATGGCCACAGACAACACAGAGGTCTGACTTAAGTTGCCAGCAATTGAATGCCAGGCACATGATTAGACAGTACAAGACTAAGATGAAATAAAAAATACCTTGAATGGCAGACCTACAAAAATGTTTTATGTTTTGCTGAGATTTAAATATGTCTTCCAGCTTATTGTAACTGTAGTTATGAATTACTGAATATCACCAATTATATTAAACCTATTAATTTTGTGACTACACACTGGATTCTTTCATGTTTTGCATTTCCTTAGGTGTGTGCTATTTGATCTCCCAACCCCCTAACTGAAAAATATATGGGGGTGAATCTCATAGGAGAAGAGGTTGCTGAGTAATGGTGGCAGAAAAAGAAATATATATGCTTTCTGTCCTAGTGAACAGGGGAATATCAGTGAAGGAATGATCAATCCTGAAGAGCACCTCCAAGAGGAAGCCTTTCAAGGTGAGGGAAGAATCATCTTTTGAGCTGACCTTACCACCATCATCACCATTGCCCCCCCAACCCCTACTTCCTTAATTCTCTATTATCAATAACTCTATAGATATAATTCAATTTAACAAACATTTATTTTTTCCAAAAATTTTCTCATCTCCTCTTTTTATTAAAGTTAATTAATTTTTACTTTTCAACATTCACTTCCATAAGTTTTAAATTTTCTCTCCCTCCCCTTTCTTCTCCCTTCCCAAGGTGGCACACAATCCAATATAGGCTCTGCACCTATATTCCCCTGAAACATACTTGCCCATTAGTCATGTTGTGTAGAAGAACCAGAACTAATAGGAGGAACCACAGGAAAGAAAGAAAATAGTCTGCTTTGCTCTGTATTCATAGTTCTTTCTCTGGATGTGGATGGCATTTTCCATCATGAGTCCTTTGGAATTTTAACAAACACTTAATAAGAACTTAATGTGTACAAAACAAAGCACTGTGTTAAAAGGCGAGGAGAGATATAAGTTCAAGTAAGAAATAGTCCTGACCCCATGAAGCTTACAGTCTAATATATGTATATATATACATATATATACACACACATATATATGATGTGTATATATACACATATGAACATACATACACAGACATACACATATATTTTTATCCCCTACTGTTGCATCTGGACGTGATTTCATTGATAAAAGGAAGCTGCCTTTAGCAATGAAGACTGGCAACTATTTGTAATTTATAGTCTTAGATAATAACAGCAAGTAATAGATGCAAAAGATGTACAAAAAAGTCCTTTGTGAGGTCTGAGGTCTGGGGAGAGGAAGGCCCTTACCAATAGGGAGTAATCATGAAATGCTTCCTGGTGAAGATGGTACATAAGCTGAGTTTTAAAAAAATGATGAAGGATTCTGCAGGTGGAAGGGGTGTGTGTGGAAAAGGCATGTTAGGCACAGGGAGTCAGAGGATGCTGCAGAACCTTCACTAGGAATTCCAGTACCTGGGGTAAATTCTATTTGGGTTAGAGGGAGATAGAGAAAAGAGAAACCAAATCTATTTCCTGTCACTACTGGTCCCGGGCATGCTGTGTGGTATGGATTCCTGGGCTAAGTGATGCATGAGCAATACTCCTTGGTTGGATGAACTTACAACAGGGTGGGGAAAGTCAGACCTGAAAAACACAGGATTTTCCACAGTACTGTGGTGTCTAGGGCCAGGTATGCATAGGAGTGTTCTTCTTCCTTTCAGGATCTTTACATAGGGTAGGAGAAAGTATTTGTTCACAGTGACAGTCCTCTTTTAGCTCATTCTTCACCCTTTGCCACCATTTCTGTACTGTTCTTCCAATATTGGCCCTCTGGAGCAAAAACCCCAGTGATCTCAGAGGCAAAGAAATAGTTCTTTGTTGAAGAAGGGGAATATCCTCTGTTCCTAAAGCACAGATTATGAACATGTATTCTAAGCATACCTGTTTTCCTGAAGTTACATGTAACTAATCAGTGATCTGTATGAGGAAGGAATAAGAATTTACTACCATGAATTCAGTTACACATATGCTCTTTGGGGAGGAAAGGTTGATAAAGTATTTCTCCAAGTTGGTGTTTTTAAGTGCTTATTGGTAAGATCTATTTGTTTCTGAGTATTGCCTAGATTTCTCCCCAAATTCTGTTGACCTAAAATAATATGAAATCCTTCTCTTGAAGATGAGTTGGAATGGTATAATCATTGGCTTCTTGACCAAGCACACGCTTCAGACTTTTTGCTGACCAGATTTGTCCTTCAGCCTTTGCTGCTTTCAGTTTCCTCTCATTTTCTTTTTAACCTATTTCAGCACGGATTCTTCTGACCTTAGCCACCACCTCCTGCTGGCTCTGTGCCTTAGATCTCCCTGGTGAGCAACGGGACAAATAACTCAACCTCTGTCTGGCGATACTCCATGTCTTACACAGTTTTAAATCATCAAGATCAATAGAGAATACTCATTCTCCTCTGCCTTTTTGTAAACAGATTGAATCAGTTGTGGCTGTTTGCCTAGAAAAAGCTACCATCAGTTCCTGCTGGGGACGACTCACTTCCTTTCTTGGCATATTTTCCTATTAATATTTCATCTGATGGTCATGTCTAAAGGCCCCTTTCTCTGAAAGGAAGGTTCAAATGCAAAACTTCACTTTTCTTAAGTACTTGTTTAATTTGTCATCTGAAAAAAATGTTTTACCCAAGTTCTTGATTGAGCTGTCATCTAGAAGCAGTTCCTTCCCAAGACCCCAAGATTCATCCTTGTATGTACAAGGCTGGAACACTTCAGCCAAGTTTATAAGTTCTGGGTAGAACTTTCTAATGAATTTTAGTTTTAAAAAGAAACAAGTATAAATAGCTTGGGCTTTCCTCTCCCCTACATACATACCACACTGCTAGACACAAAGTAATTTCTTTTGAACTAAATTTTACACTTGCAATGGATTTTTTTGTACTATAATGATATAGTGAATAGAATGCTGGCCCTGGAGTCAGGAAAGACCTGAGTTCAAATGGATCCTTAGACATATACTAGCTGTGTGATCCTGGGCAAGTCACTTAACCTCTTTCCCCCTCCGTTTCCTAATTTATAAAATGAGTATAATAGTATCTGTCTTTCCTCTTAACCACTCAGATACCAGATACAAAGTCTCATAGATTCTACATCTCTCTCTCTCTGTGTGCCCTTCTCTCTGCTCACAGGATTCATGCCCTGGTTCAGGTCCTCATCACCTCTGACTTGGACTATTGCAAAAGCTGACAAGTTGGTCTTGCCTGCCTCAATTCTCTTCTCCAATTCATCCTCCAATCAGCTGCCAAAGCGATATTCCAGAAACACAGGCCTCGTCATTCTACTCTCCTGGTTAATTGATCTCAATAGCTCTCTCTTGGCAGTGAAGTAGAGAGAGCACTGGGTTTGGAATCAGGAAGACTCATCTTCCTGAGTTCAAATACAGCCTCAGACACTTATTAGCTCTGTGTCCCTGGGCAAATCACTTAACCCTATAAATAAAAGGATTTGTTCTGTAAAACTTGGACTCAATCAAAAGGCCACACCCAAGGACCTAGAAGGCCTTGAGGCTTCAGGTTTCCCACACCTGGATTAGGTACACAATATCCATGAATAAATGCCCATAACAATCTATTGTTTGATAAACCCAAAGATCTTAGCTATTGGGGCAAGAACTCACTATTTGACAAAATTGCTTGGCAAACTGGAAAGCAGTCTAGAAGAAGGTAGGCATAGACCAACATCTCACAGTGTATACCAAGATTGGCTCAAAATGAGTATATGATTTAAACATTTAATGGGTATATGATTTAAACATTAAAATATTAAATTACCTGTCAAATCTGCGAATAAGGGAAAAATTCATGACTCAACAAAAGATAGATGATCTTGGGAGATAAAATGGATAATTTTGATTACTTTGAATTAAAAAAGGTCTTGCACAAAGAAAACCAATGCAGTCAAAATTAGAAAAAAAAATCAGGAAACTGGGGAAAAAATTGCAGCAAGTTTCACTGATAAAGACCTCATTTCTCAAATATACAGGAAACTGAGGTATATCTATAAAACTAAGAGCCCTTCCCCACATGGTGGCCAAAGGATATGAACTGGCAGTTTTAGGAAGAAGAAATCAAAGCTATCAATAATCAAGTAAAAAAGACTTGAAATCACTAATAATTAGAGAATTGCAAATTGAAACAATTCTGAGATACCATTTCAAACACATCAGATTGGCTAACATGAGAGAAAAGGAAAATGACACGCTGGAAGGGACATGAGAAATTAGATACACTAATGCACTGTTGGTGGAGTTGTGAACTGGTCCAACCATTTTGGAGAATAATTTGGAACAATGCTTAGTGGGGTGGCAGCTAGGTGGTACAGTGGATAGTGCACTGTACCTGAAATAGGGAAAATTCCTTTTCCTGAGTTCAAATATGGCTTCATACACTTACTACCTATATGACCCTGGGCAAGTCACTTACCCCTGTTTGTCTCGGTTTCCTCATCTGTAAAATGAGCTGGAGAAGGAAATGGCAAACTATTCCAGTATCTTAACCAAGAAAACCCCCGTGGGATCACAAGGAGTCAGACATAATTGAAACAACTGAACAGCAACAATACCCAAAGGGCTGTAGAATACTCTTTTACCCAGAAATACAATGATCCAAGACAATTCCAAAGGACTCATGATTAAAAAGGATGTCTACCTCCAGAGAGAAAACTGATGAGTCTGAGTGCAAAATGAAGCATATTTTCCCCTGTATTTATTTTTCTTGCTTTTTTTCACAACTTGGTTATTGTGAAATTTTTTGTGTGTGACTTCATATTTATAATGAGTATTGTATTTCTTGTCTTCTCAGTGGGGGGAGGGTAAAGAGGGAAGAAAATTTGGAAATAAAAATTTAAAAAAGTAAAATAAAATAAAACACACACAAAGAATTAGGCCTAGCATTTGGCAGTTGGGTGATATGTGGTGGGGAAAGGAACCAGTCCACTGAGTCAACTCAAGTGATTTTTACAGCAAAGGCCATGTGCCCAGGGTGGCATAGACTGTCTTTGCACTTCATTTAACACATTAACAGCTGGTCATCTCTGTTCCCTTTCCCTTGTGTGATTCCATCTATTGAGGGAAAAAATCAACTGATTAAGGGTTTTCTGAACAACTCACTCCCACCCCCATGTATATTTTGCATGTACTTAAATTTATAAGTTATTTCACCTGAAACTATAGCTCACAAAGGCTGCTGTTTTATTTTTTCTATTTTTATCCCCAGCACTTAGCAGCATCTGGTACATAGTAGGTACTCAATAAATACTTGTTAAGCACTTCCTACAAGGAAGGCACTGTGCTAGTTGCTGGGACCAGGGCAGCTCTGCTTTATCCATAGTCTAGCATAAGTGTAGTAATAATCTGAATACTTATTGATTGGAGTCAAAATTTACTGTTGCTCTTCAGTCATGTTTGACTCATGACCCCATTTGGAGTTTCCTTGGCCATTTCCTTCTCCAATTCATTTTACAGATGAAGAAAGTGAGGCAAACAGGGTTAAGTGACTTGCCCAGGATCACACAGATAGTAAGTGAATCTTTCTGATATCCACTGCGCCACCTAGCTGCCCCACAGGATAGGAATGAAGAAGATTGAAATAAGTTTGGAGATGAATGCCATTTCTGGAGGCAGGAATTCAGTGTGGTGCTAGTTTCCTGACAAAGTGACAACCTTATTCCAAAATTGTCTCAGCTCCCCAAGAAAGAACCAGAACTTTATAAGTAACTGAGGACATTGGGAGCTAGAATTCACAAGACACATCTGATCAAACAGTTTTAAAGGCACTCTATTACTTCTCCATCACAAAGCTTCATTGGAGGGTGAGGGAGGCGGATACACTTCTTTTTCATTATTACCCTTGAGACTCTTGACACTTTGTTCCTCTATGAAAATTTCATTATTATTTTTTCTAAATCTATAAAATAATCCTTTTGTAGTTTGGAACTCTGAACTCTAAGCAAATCAATTTAAATAGTATTGTCATTTTTATTATATGGACTTGGCCTACATATGAACATTAATATTCCTCCAATTAAATAGGTCTGTCTTCATTTTTGCAGTTTTATGGTCGAATTTATATAGTTCTTGGGTGAATTTTCATAATTACACTTCCTAATAGTTTATAGCTTCTGATGCTCTTTTGAGTGGAGTTTGTTTTTCTCTCTTCCTGTTGGTTTTTCTTTCTGTTATATATGAATGCTAATGATTTATGTGAAATTATTGTATACCTTGAAACTTGATGAGTTTATTATTTCAGTTAATTTTTGGTTGACTGGCACAGTTTTCTAAAGTAAATCATGATTTCATTTGCAAAAAGCAATAATTTTGTTTCCTCTTTGCCTGTGTTTATCCTTTCATTTTCTTTCTTGTCTTACTGCTATAGCTAGCATTTCTAGACCTTAACTTAAAAACGCCAAGATCTCCCACTGCATCTAGGGCCATCTCTAGTCGCTGTGATCTGTATCTTGCCACAGGACCCAGGTGGCTCCAGAGGAGAGAGTGAGGTGACTTTGCCTTGCCCTCCCTCACCACTCCCATTCACCTTCCCGATGTCATGGTCCTCTTCGAGAATGAAGAATTGGCAATAACAAGGGAGAGTGTCAGCCAAGGCATATGATTATCTTACCAAGCTCCTGTTACCTGACCTAGCTTACAAAATGAAGGGAGAAATGCCTATTTATATTTACAGTAACTTTTTGTGGTAGCAAAAAAGACTTGAAACAAAGTAGATGTCCTTTAACTGAGGAATGTCCAAGTATGTTATCGTACATAAATGTAATAGAATTTTACTGAATCATGAGCTAGTCACTTGATAAAATGAGAACTTTACTGATAAACATGAAGAATTCAGAGAAACATGAGAAGACTTGGAGTCAATAGTCAAATATTTATTAAGTGCCTACTATCTGCCAGATGCTGGGTGCATAAATACAAAAAAGAATGACAATCCCTTCCCTCAAGGAATTTATAATCTAACAGATTAAGGCAGAGTAAGGTAAGCATGATCATATATAACTATGATAATGAAAAGAATGAATAAAAAAAGTGAATTAAATGCTGTATAATTACCATTAATTAAAAGCTTAGTCCTGGAAAAGAATTGAGAAGATATAGCTTCATTCTTTTTCCTCCTTCATTCTTTGCAGGGATGGCAATGGGGGTAACAATAGATGAGAAAAACTGCATACAATATCAGACTGGGTTGATATGCTTATTGGCTTTGCTTTTCCTTTTTATTTTAAAAATTTATGGTTACAAAGTATGGTTCACTAATATAGTATGAATAAAAATGAAATTTTAAAAAGTGAAGGAAAAAAGAGATATAGGGACCAGTTTATTGAACTTCAATCGCCATACAACTTTTGTTCTTAAATTTTTTCTAGGCCTTGAACAACATTGATTAGACAAATGATCATTTTTCTAATGTCTATACCACCATAAAAAACTACCAGTGAAAAATAGATGTATATTTGCTGTGGTGGTTGTTGTTTTACATGAGATAGTAGCAAATATTTACGTAGCATGGCCTAGCGGAAAGAGGGCTAGCTTTGGAATCTAGGAAAGCAGAGTTAAAGTCCTGCCTCTGACACATTGACTGTGGATGAGTCAGTTAACCTCCAAGCAACATTCCAGGTAATTTTTTAAGACTCTGGTGGAATGACTGGTAGAGTGGATTTCCACACCAGGAATTCCCAACAGTGATGAAATCACAGGTCCAACCCACAGTCTGCCTCCACTCCCCAAAAGAATCATTCCAGAAATCAAAGTGTAGACTTTGTCTTATGGATTTTTATATTCAAGAGGCCAGCCTTGGGATCATAAGGAAGAACCTTATACTCTGAGAATTAATGCTATGAGGCACATGTGAAATTGACATGGGAGAAAGCTTAGAGGCTAAGATCTGTGTCTTTGGACATAATAAATAGATCTCATTTTCCCAATATTTAAAAGGTAGTGCCATAGGGAGGGGTGGGGGGATAGCTAGGTGGTATAGTAGATAGATTTCTGGGCCTGGAGTCAGGAAGACTCATCTTACCTCAGACACTTACTGGCTGTGTGAGCCTGGGCAAATCACTTAACCCTGTTAGACTCAATTTCCACATCTGTCAAATGAGCTGGAGAAGGAAATGGTAAACCGCTCCAGTATCATTGCCCAGAAAACTCCAAATGTGGGGCCATGGAACAAGTCAACAAGCATCCATCTTTCTTATTTTCTAGATAATAAAACTGAGAAACTGAAAAATAGTAAAAGTCATAAATGAGGTTGTAAAGGTAGAAAGAGCAAAGATCTAAACTAGAATGTGGGGTAGCGTCATTGAAGTTCTGTGTTTCTTTGGGGATCTGTCAATATGTTCTTCCAAGACCGTGCTTAGCCAGAGTTTCCCTAAATGGAGTAGAAACAGAGATTTCAAATCACAGTTTCAGATCTGAAAGAGAATACATGACTCAGAAGAGGGTGAGATGACTGAATACTGACAATGCAGTCCTGAGCATGAACACAGACTGTGTCAATGAGGAGGAATGCTGACTGGCTGAGGTGAGGAGGGCTGGGACATGAGAAAAAGTTGCTCGCTTCTGTTAGATGCCACAACTCGGAAACTGGTTAAACCTCAGAAGGAATCATATCCTTGGGTCAGGGCAGGCTGCCAACTAGGTTTTAGTCTGAGGCTCCAGCAGCCCGTTTCCCTGGGAGAACAATAGCAGTAAGCACAGAGGAACCGATTCACTGGCAAGCTGTCCATGTGCTGCAGACTCTTCTGTGTTACTAGGGGGTAGTCTCTTCCTGTCACCCTACATGATTCAGAGGTTTATTTATTTAAGATCCCAAAAAGCTATTATGAGTTATGCTTAGGAATAATTCTGGAATTGAAGAGAACTTAGAGGTCATTTTTTCCAAACCATTTCATTTTATAGATGAGAAAAAATGAATTCCAGACAGGTTCAGTGACTTGTCCCAGGTCATATAGGTACTAGGACTTCCCCTCTTTGGGTTCTTTATACAAGGGTTGGATGACTACTTGTTGGGAACATAGTAGTGGGGTTTCCTTTCATATATAGATTGGACCAGATTGCTGCTGAGGTCTCTCCCATCCCTCAAATGCTGTGATGCTATGTTAGAGCAAAACTTAGCATGGGGCAGCAGGACTTTGCCCCAGGGTGCCAATGTTTTTGGATGGAAACCCCTTCTACTTCTCACTTTGCGAAGCCCTGGGGACAACTACTCCCATCATTGTGAAACCTCTTTCAGGACCCTCCCACTAATCCTTAAGGTGATGGAGTCCTAGAAGTGTATCTATAGTAGGGATGTCCTGTGTTGTATGACCTATGCACCCCTAGGTCTCTCCTTTCAAATGCCCATTTGGTTATTCTCCTCCTGCCACATCCCCTTTCTCTTCCTCTAAGAATTTGTCTTAAGTACAGTTATGGTTAGTTACAACCATTGGCATGGCAATCAGAAAGCTACTTCAAATTGTATTCTTCAGAGTGGGGCTGTGATATTGCAGGCAACTTAACTCTCTGCCACGGGTCAGATATTTTGGGTACTGGTCTCATGATCTCTCTGCTTGGGGGCTTAAAAATATTGTGGAGTTAATTATAGCTAACAAGAATATAGTCAGTCAATAAATATTTTTAAAGTGCCTACTATGTGCCAGCCATTGTACTCACTGGGAGGAAAAATCCTCCCAAAATAAGATATTCAAACCAGGCTCAGTTCTCAAAGAACTTCCAGTCTAATGGCAGAGACAACATGCAAACAACTATGGACAATCAAGTTATATACAGAA
This sequence comes from Bettongia penicillata ogilbyi, assembly GCA_023548195.1. Taxonomy (NCBI): domain Eukaryota; kingdom Metazoa; phylum Chordata; class Mammalia; order Diprotodontia; family Potoroidae; genus Bettongia; species Bettongia penicillata. The sequence goes on from JAJHZJ010000197.1 coordinate 5,028,753, forward strand.
TAAATTGGAGATAATCAATAGAGGGAAGGCACTAGAATAAAGGGAAATGAGGAAAGGCATTTGGTAAACGGTAGGATTTTACCCTGGACTTTCAGGAAGCCAGTGAAGCCATGAGGCAGGGATGAGGAGGGATAGAATTCCAGGCATGAAGGACAGACAAGGAAAGAGTCTTGTTTGAGGAAAGGTAAGGAGTTACATGTTATCACATTTGATTAACCTGAGGTCTCAATGGACTTGAAAAGCTCAGATTCTAGTCTAATATTCCAGACCAGTTAGAGGATGGACACCATTTCCCCAATAGGGCAGGTAAGTGGTGAAGTGGATAGAGTGCTAGACCTGGAATCAGGAAGCCCTCAGACACTAGTGATTCATTATCTGTCCAGCCACTCAAACCTGTTTTCCTCAATTTCTTCATCTGTCAAATGAGCTGGAGAAGGAAAGAGCAAACCTCTCCAGTATCTTTGCCAGGAAAACCCCAAATGGGGTCATGAAGAGTCAACCAGGACTGAGCAATAAGAACAACAAAGCCAGTATCACTGAATAGTGATACTACTTGGGGGTGAGTAAGGTGGAAGAGGACTGGAAAGACAGGAAGGGACTAGGATATGAATAGCTCTGAACACTAAATGGGATTTTATAATTGTTCTTGGACATGATAGGTAGTCAATATAATTCCATTTATTTACTTATTTATTTATTTACTTATTCACCTCTTTATTTATTTGTCTATTCATTCATTCATTTATTCATTTATTTATTTATTTATTTGTTTATTTATTTATTTATTTTTAGTTTTCAACATTTCTTTCCACAAGATTTTGAGTTCCAAATTTTCTCCTCATCTTTCCCTTCCACCCACCCCAAGACAGCGTGCATTCTGATTACCCCTTCCCCAATCTGCTTTCCCTTCTATCATACCCTTCCCTTCTCTTATCCCCATCCCCTCTATTTTCTTGTAGGGCAAGATAGATTTCTATACCCCATTGCCTGTATATCTTATTTCCCAGTTACATGTAAAATCAATTTTTAACATTTGTTTTTAAAACTTTGAATTCTAATTCTCTCCCTTCCTCCCTCTCCACCCATCCCCACTGAGAAAGCAAGCAATTCAATATAGGTTATACACGTGTAGTTATGCAAAAGACTTCCATAAAAGTCATGTTATAAAAGGCTAACTATATTTCCCTTCATCCTATCCTGCCCCCCATTCATTCTATTCTCTCTTTTGACCTTGTCCCTCCTCAAAAGTCTATTCTCTTTTCTGACCTTGTCCCTCCTCAAAAGTGTTTACTTCTAATTACCTCCTCCTCCCATTTGCCCTCCCTTCTATCATCCCCTCCCCCTTTATCATCCCCTCCCACTTTATCCTCTTCTCCAGGGGTGGCTAGGTGGTGCAGTGGATAGAGCACCAGTGCAGGAGGCAGGAGGACCTGAGTTCAAATCTCACCTCAGACACTTGACACTCACTAGCTGTGTGACCTTGGGCAAGTCACTTAACCCCAATTGCCTCATTCTGGGTCATCTCCAGTCATCCTGATGAATATCTGGTCACTGGATTCAGATGGCTCTGGAGGAGAAGTGAGGCTGTTGACCTGCACAGCCCTCCCTCACTCAAAACAAAGTCAAGTGCAAGTCATGTCATTTCTCTAATGGCATGGTCTTCTTCAGTAACAAAGGACGAACACACACAATCTTCTTCTCCTCTGCTTTCCTGTAGTGTAAGATAGATTTTCATAGCAAATTGAGTGTGCATGTTATTCCCTCCTTAAGTCAAATGTGATGAGAATAAGGTTCACTTTTTCCCTCTTATCTCTTCCCTCTTCCCTTCCAGTCAATGAAATTTATTAAGGGGTAGCATCACATGGTCCAACTTGCTCTTTAGGAAGATCACCTTGACAGCTGAGTGGAGAATGGACTAGAGTTGGGAGAGACTTGAGGTAGGGAGACCAATCAGAAGATTGTTGTAACAATTCAGGCATGAGATGATCAGGGTCCGGGATTTGTTCTTTTTTCTTTTAGAGGCAATCGATGTTAAGTGACTTGCCTAAGATCACACAGGCACAAGCAGTATGAAGTTAGATTTGAACTCAGGAAGATGAGTCTTCCTGACTCCAGGACCAGTGTTCTAGCCACTTTGCCATCTAGCTTCCCCCTGAAGTTTGTGCCAGTGTTGTGGTAGTGTTAGAGGAGAGAAGGGGGTGAATACAAGACATGTTATAGAGCTAGAATCAGCAGGATTTGGTGATGGATTAAATATGGTGGGGCAAGAGAGAATGAAATGTTGATAACACTGAGACTGTGAGCCTGGTCACTGGAGGATGGTGGCACTCTCAATAGTAACAGAGAAGTTAGAAAGATGGAAGAATTTGATGGTGGATAATAAGTTCAATTTTGTATACATCGAGTTGAAGATGTCTGTGCAGCTTGAGATGTCTAACAGGCAGTTGGAGATGTAGTACTGGAGGTTAGCAGAGAGGTTAGGGCTAGATAAGTCGATCTGAGAATCATCAGCGTAGAGATGATAATTGAATCCATGGGAACCAATGAGATTACCAAGTGAAATAGTATAGAGGAAGACGAGAAGGACCAAGTCTGTGGGACGCTCATGTTTATGAAGTATTACCTGACTAAAGATCCCATAAAAGAGACTTAGGAGTGGTCAAAGAGGTAGGAGGTGAACCAGGAGAGAAGTATCATGAAAACTTAGAAGATATTGATCAACAGTGTCAAAGGCTGTAGAAAAGTCTAGAAGGACGAGGATTGAGGAAAGGCCATTACATCTGACAATTGAAAGATTACTGGCAACTTTATAGAAAGCAGTTTTAGCTGAATAATGAGATTAAAGTCAAACTGTAGAAAGTTAAAAAGAGAATGAGAGGAAAGGAAGTGGAGGCATCTGTTGTAGATGGTCTTCTCAAAGAGTTTAGCCAAAAAAAGGAAGGAGAGACATAGGGTGATGGCTGGGGGGCGGGGTAATGTGGGGGAAGGTGGATGAATCAAATGAGAGTTTGTTGTTTCATTTTTAGGATGGAAGAGACATGAGCATGATTCTTGGTAATAGGGAAGCAGCCAGTGTATAGGCAAGACTGAAGATAAATGAGAGGGTAGGGATAATAGAGGAGGCAATGTGTTTGAGAAGATAGCTTGGAATGGGGTCACTTGTGAAGGAGAAAGCCTATTTCTTCTTGTGATACAAGGGTGAAGGAAGAGATAGTGTAACAAGGCATCTGAAAGATGTAAGATGAGGAGAAGGGGAGAAGAGGGAACTGTTGGTGAATGGCCTTAACATTTCAGTGAAATATGAGGCAAATTTCTTAGCTGAGAGGGTGGGGAGTGGGAGAGTCATGGAAAATTTGAGGAGGGATGAAAAGGTTTGGAAAAGCTACTGCAGTAAGTTGGATAGTGAGTCAATTAGGGAGATTGCTTTGCTATAGGAAGGGCCCAGTTGAACTTATGTAACATAAATTTGTTAGTGGATCTGGTCAGCAAAAATTTGTTAGTGGATCCAGTCAGCATAGTTTTGTGATTTTTTTTCCATCTTCATTTGGCAGTACATGAATAGAAGCTGTGCATGGTAGGAGAAATCCAAAGCTGAGGTTTAACAGGCAAAATTGGTTATAGCATAAGAGGATAAGAGATATGGTGCTTCAGTGTTACAAATCACTTTACATGTTATCACATTTGATTAACCTGATGTCCCAATGGATTTGAAAAGCTCTGATTCTAGTCTAATATTTTCCAGACCAGTTAGAGGATAAACACTGATTCCTCAGTTAAGATATTAGGGTCCCTTTCCATGAATAAGGTAATACGATCTCCGTAAACTTCTAAGTTCAACATGGCAAGGAAGGACAAATAACTTTTTCTTTGGTATTTCAAGGTTCTATATCCTATATTTTGAAATATACCTATATTTCATTGGTGGGTGTGCTCTCTTTATTTAAGCGGATTCTTAAACCCTCTGTAACTTAATGAATCGTTTTTGAAAGTTCTGTTTGAAAAAGTCTTCACCAATCTGATGAGGATCATCTCTGGATTCAACAAGGCTAGTCCATAGACAACAGACATACAGACATACCTGATTTTGAATAGTTGCTCTGGGCCTACTTGTGATTAAATTGATGTAGGGAATTCCCAGTGTGAATATCTCCTCCCATTGAGCTTATTGCTGATGAACGAATTCTGTGTACCTTATACTCAGTCTTTCAATAAGTATTTTCCCATAATATGACAGGGACTATACTAAGCACTGGAGAAAGGCAAAAAAAAAAATAGTCATTAGTCTCAAGGAGCTCACAATCTAATGGGAGAGGCAACATGAAGACAACAGTGTTAGAGAGCTGCCTGGGAGCATTAAGAGACTAAATGATAACAGATAGTATGTATCACAGGTAGAATTTGAATCCAGATCTTTCTAACTCCAAGCCCAACATTTTAACCTGTCTCCTATGTCACATCAATGAATTCAACTCCTAGCGTATACAGATAGCCTTTCATTCTGGCCAAGCTAGGTTAGCTCAACTAGGAAAATGTACTGGTAGGGAATATGAAGTAGTCTACTAGTTGGTATGGAAGTCCCATAGCTATCTTAATAGGGACTCTGACAAAATTAGTTGTTAAAGTGCTGCTGTCATACCAACTCGAACCAGTGGTGTTATGACTTATAGAGAACTGGGTATGTGTGGGACCTGCCCAGATCCTAATGAACATAATAGCTCTAACGTATCCTTAGAACCTGCCCAAGCCTCTCTGGTGTCTTAGGGATCTCATAACACTTTGCACAACTTACATTATTCTTACTTTCCTGGTGTTGGTACAACCTGAGGAGACTGCAACCCCTTCACATCTTCTCGTCTTGTACAATCCTTGTTGGTAAGACAAAGCTTCCACAAAGGAGAATACCAGGTCAGGGCTCTAGCTAGTTGACTTTTTATTATTGGTTATCTCCTTCCCTCTGGCTACATGGATGGCCAGGTCACCTCCTTTTCAGGTCATACAAATCTTTAATGATATATTTTATGGTTCTTACACAAAAGTCATTGTTGATAATATGATATAGTTTACTTAATTTATGATACAAGTGTTCATGTTGCCTTTTGAGTTTTTGAGTTATCTACAACTTTGATATTTCTGAAATTATGATATATATATGTATATATATAGCCGCACAGTGGTAACTTTTATTTGTGCATGTCATGCTGCTTTTTTTTTGACAATGAACTTCAAAGCATCTGATGTAACTTCATTTGAGTCTTGCAGTAGGTTTGTGAGGTTAAGGTTCTACAGATATCATTATTTATTACCATTTAACAGATAAGGAAAGTTAGGCTCAGGGAAATGAAGAAATCTTTCTTTCCTAAATATCTGAAGGATGTCAAACCCAGCTCTCTCCTGATTCCAAGTCCAGTGAGCTTTCTTTCCTAGATGAGGTTTAGCAACATGGAATAGTTGAAATTGCTAAGCATATTTCCTCATAGGATAATAGGATATATTATAATCTATAATAGAATATATCATAATCCATAATAGAATATCGAATCCATAATAGAATATATAATCTATAATGGAATCTATAATAGAATATATCATAATCTATAATAGAATTCTAGAACTGCAATGGCTCTTATAATAATAGACCATCAGGTCCAACGCTCTGCTTTACAGATTAGGAAACCGAGTCCCTGAGAGGAGAGCTGAACCCGTCGGTGTACTGGGGTCAAATTCACAGACCACGTGCTTTCTTTCCGCTACAGTTGGCTCCCAAATATTAGCTAGTGTTCGTGAATTTGCTTTATCTCCCCTTCTAAACTCCAAGTTCCTCGACGAAAGGGCCTGTTTATTTTTGTTACTACAGAGAACAAAAGTGGCGCTTAAAAGATGAAAGTGGAACGAACGGACAGAGAGGTAGCCAGTCCCCACAGCAGGAACCTAACGCCAAGCAGCCCCAAGCCCCAATTCTTCCCCGCGCAGGCGCAAAGGGTGAGCCAGAGCTTCCGTTCCATCCGTTCCGCCGGGGGCCGACCTTGCTTCCGGCCGCTCAGTGCGCAGTCGCAGCGTTCGCACCAAGATGGCTGCCCCCGTGGACCTGGAGCTGAAGAAGGTAAAAGAGGGTCTTGAATGGGAAGAATCATTCTTAGAGAGTCTGAGGGACCTCTGAGGGAGGAAGTCGAGAAAGACGCCTGGCACGACGGAGGGAAGGGGGCCCGTGGGAGCGCGTGCTAGGGTCGGGCCTTCTCCGCGCTCCGGGGCTGTGGGCCCTCGGGGGTCGGGCCGGGCCCATCGGGCCTCCCCTTCGCGGTCCGTGCGCCGAGTGTTCGGGCTCCAGTGCCTTCGTGCAGCCGCTGTGGTTTGGGGGTGGGGGAGGGAACTCCATTTTCCAGAATAGAAAGAGGCAGGAAGCTGTTTTCTGTCAACGATGGGGAGATTCCTAGACTGTTCGTGTTTGAACCACGCCCCTCCCCCATCACCATCACCGATGTTTTCAAGCTCCTGGCCCTTCCTTTTTAAAAAATCGAAATACTAATTAGATCTGAAAAAAAGCCTCGAACTTCATCTGGTTAGCAAAACACTAATTACAGTCAGGGAAATTTTCAGGATAAACCCTGTTTTGCTACACTATGACTTTGGGCAGGTCACGGTCCTGGAGTGCTGTTTCTTACTTTATACAGTGAGGGAGCTGCCTTCCTCTTGGACCGAGAGCTGGCTGTCCTCTCCCCTTGGCAGAGGGAGGGAGCATGCTGAATGCATCTGTCAGTTGAGGTTACTATGAGTGGTTTTCACTTAACTTTTTTTTGTTTTGGTCGCGAAGGGAGGAGGGGTTCACGGGAGGGGCGGTTCTCCAGAGAGAATGTATCATTAAAACAAAAGCGTCGATAAAACTTAGTAAAAATAAGGTTAAATAAAATTAGGGAATTAGACTAGATGATCTTCACGGTATCTTTCAGCTCAGAGAGGTAGTGGTACAGTGCAATTGTAAGAACTCTGGATTTGGAGTTAGAATGCCTGCGTTTGTAATTCTGACTCTAATACTTACTAGCAGTGTGACTATGGTCCGGTCAGTTCTCCTCTCTGCTCCTTAGTTTTCTCGTTTGTTAAAAAGGGATGATAATATTTATTCCATCCACTTCACATAGTTGTCCTGAAAAGAGCATCTTGTACATCTCAGAGCACTGTGTAAATAGGAGTTATTAAATCCCGTTGAGTATCCTTGTTGGTTTTGTATGTTTGTTTTACCAATGGAGCTCTTTTCCCTACTTTTACAAGCCCCTTTGATTTTAATAGGAAGTTTGGACTACCTGATGTTCTTAAGTACTATCTCAGACTTTCAAGGGTTTTGTTTATTTTTATTGTTTTTTAAAGGCTTACTTGGGAAAAAAACTAATGAAGTTTTCCCCATGAAGTAAATTGAGAAGATTGAGAATTTCTGTCTAAATAATAGGTTCTAGGTACATACATTTCCCAAAATAATTTTAGGTCTTAGAGTACTTAAGGAGGACTATGATAGTCCTTAAAACCGAGTTGTAGAATCAAGAGAACTGGGAGAGATCTTAAAAGATCAGAGTCCAATTCTCTCATTTTATTTTGAATAAAATCTGTTTTTTTAGAGATGTAAATCATCTGGTCAGCCTTTATTTCTTAGAAGAAGAAACCTGGGCCCAAAGAGCTTAAATGATTTGGCCAGGGTTTCACAACTATTAAGTAGGAAAGCCAAGACTAGGACCTAGTTTCCTGATTCCAGTGCTCTGTTACACTATTCTTTGATGATATGTTTAGCTTTGCTGTTTGCAAGACCACATGGTCATACATTTCTTCTCTTAGAAAAAACAATTGCTAAAAGAAGTTTGTGGTCTGAAATTTAGTATGAGTTTATAGTTTAAGGGAAAGAGAAGGCAGATTGAGGTTATAATGAGCAGTGTGCCTCACTTTCCAGGACTTTGAATTTTTTTTTTTGGCTAAAAAATAGGAAAAAATGCAATAGAAATTTTTAATCCTGAATGCAAGTTAAAATTGGCACAAAGGTATTTTAACCAAGAGCTTAACAATAATTTGTTTTTAGTGAAAGGCAGTTACGTGTTTTGGTTTTAAAGTAGGCTAAAGATTTTATTTTTAAACTTTCTTCCAGTCATTTATTAGTTGGAGACAAATGTGGAAAATTTCAGGAATTAAATAATCTGGAACAGTTATGAGTGAGGAAAACAGGGTGAGAGTGAAAGTCAAGTTAAGGTTTTGCTGTGCCTTAGTAATCACAAATGCTATTATTAAGGCATAAATTTGACAGCATGTGAAAATCATTCCAGGCACTTTAGCAAGAGTATTATTCATGGATGGTGTTTATCTCTAGAGTAGGGTATGCATAAACAGTAGTAAAACTTTGCTTGGTATCTGTGTGGAGGAATCAAGATATGATTCCATAACTTAATTTTCTTGTTTTTTTGTTATAATAGTTAAGTTCTCAGCTGTTATATTTTTGGTTCACATTTTTGAATTTCCTCTCATTTTTTTTCCTTGAGTTCCTATGTTACTTAATTGTTTAATCCGTTCATCTGGCATTTAATACCACTTTGTTTTGTTATCTTTTTAATGTGTACTGTCTCCTCCACTAGACTATAACTTTGAATTCAAAGATTATCTCTAAAAGTCTTCCACCTCAGACCTTAGGTAGCACTTTATATCTTTGTAATTTATTTAACATGTATTGTTATATTATGTATATGTATTATTATTTTCTCAGTGCCTTCTTTTAGACCGTAAACTTCATGAGGGTAAGATTTATCCAGACTATACTTATGTAAACTCCTTGTCTCATCTCAACTTTGTTGTTTGTTTCTTCCCCAGTGCTTAGAAGAATGCTCTGCATTCACCATAGGTACTTTATAAATGTTGGATTTGTATTTTCAGTTCCTTGTACATAGTGAGTACTCAATAAATATTGACTGATAACTGTTATTCTATATTTATTGGTAAGTTATAAGGCTTTGACTATGTTGAGAATTTAAAGTTAAAATCACATGTTTTGAATGGTTGTATTTTGGATTTTATTTATTAGCCTGCTCTCAAGTGTTTTATTTGCTAAATCAATGGCTTATTTTTATTTTTTTGGTTTGGTCAGGCCTTCACAGAACTACAAGCCAAAGTTATTGATACTCAGCAGAAGGTGAAGCTTGCAGATATACAGATCGAACAGCTAAACAGAACAAAAAAGCATGCACATCTTACAGATACAGAAATTATGACATTGGTAGATGAGACTCACATGTATGAAGGTGTAGGGAGAATGTAAGTAAAGTTTCTTTATTAAGGGGGTGGTTCTTGGGATGATTTATGGCTGAATTCTGTAAAAATTGTTTTATTGATGCTTTGGTTTTTTTTTTTAAGTATCAATGTCATTTTCCTGATTCCAATATAACTTCCCCTTGTAACAAAGAACAATTGAGCAAAACAAACAAACAATGACCATGTCCAACAATGTATTCTTCTTTCTGTACTCATTTGGTCACCTTTCAGCCTTTAAGGTGGACCAAAAAAATCTCAGCAGTAACAACAGTCAAATGAACGTACAGCTAACATGAAAGAAGGTCTAATAATTGTCATTGTCAAGCAGTATTCAGACATGAAGAGTAGCAACTTATACAGGAGAAATCCTATAGGAAATCAGTTCCTCTTGTGCTGATCTTACATTATCACCAGTTATGTAAATTTATTTCCATTTGTATTATGCACTAAGTCTACTTTATCTTCCTTTAGTAGGAAAGAAGGTATAAAAAACACAATTGCAAAAATCTAAGTCCATTATAATTCATTTGGCATGTTTGTTTTTATTATTGTCTGTTTTTGTATTAAAATTTTGAATATTGCTTATATGAAGGGATTGTTGCTTGAGGTGTGTCTGTCATTACTTTATACAGAAATTTCTGATGGTATTGTGTTTCTGATTGATTTATAATTAAGCTTAATATATGTATTGTAAAAATTACTTGTAAAATGGCATTATGAAAGCGAGTCTAGGTTCATGAATTCAACTATTCTCCTTGAAAAGAAAGTAACAATCTGATTAATTCTCATTTTACTCTTTCAGAATATATATTATACACAAATTCTTTTGCAGCTTTCTAAAGCCTAACATTTTCTGGTTAAGCGTGTTTTGAGAGGAAGTAAATCCTTATTTGAGTTAGTTGTTGAGACATAGTAGAACTGGGAAGATGACAAAATTAAAAACCTTGACTGTGGCTGGGTAGCACGACTGCATACTTGGCATTCACTGCATGATAATTTTATCCATAAGTCTTAAAATGATAGCACTAACTTCTCTAAGGCTCAGTGCCTGCTGATGTGCTGCATTTGAGTTCCACATCCTTGTCCTTTTTTTGCAGCATCTAGTGAATTTCCAAAGTGGAAAATTGGAATTAATGTCTCTTACCACTTCTTCAACCCCTGGAGAGTTCTTTTTTCATTTGAGTATTTTAATTTAATTTATTCTATCAAGTAGCTAGGAAAATGCTTTTTTCCGTCAGGTAGCTAGGAAGATGTCAGGTACTTCCATTAAGATAAATTTGACGTAAATAACTTAAGAGGAAGGATAGATAATTAGTTCACAGTAGACCAATGTGCTTTCCAGAATATGTTAAGTAGATGCTGTTTCTTTTTTAGAAAACCTCCTTTTCAAACTTTTGATGTAATGATATTCTTCTGTGGCTTAAAACTTAACTTTTAATTTTGACTTCATTGTTTCCTACATCACATTGACAGTGTGAGTTTGACCCTGTATTGTAGGGGCATGTAAGGTGAAAAGAGTTTGTTGTTTAGCTAGAATGAGAATGCATTACGAGGGAGAGAAGATTTGTGAGTATCAGTCTTGTCACGAGGACATTCCCTTTTTTTGATGCTAAGCCTGAACTATCTATTTATGAATTTGTATTCTTGGGTGCAGTGTCTTTGTGATTCAGTTTTGTTTTTTTTTTTAAATTTCCAGTCATTATCCTAGTTAGTTTGTCTTTTTGAGGGGTGGTGGTGGAGGATATATTAACATCACTTTTTTGCATGTTAATTAGGTTTCAGGGTTTGATTTAGGATTTGTTCTAGCATTTTGAGGATGATGATTTTGATTCCTTCCTTGCTTTATTTCCCAGATTAATTGCGTCTTTCTTTTTTTTAATCCTTTGGAAAAAGAGCAGTAGCTTAAAGAGGGTAAAATACTCATACATTATAATATATTGTTAGCGACCCAGTCCAGAAGAAAGAAAAAAATACATCTGCTATGAAGTATTAGAAACAATAAAAATGAATAAGAAATCGCTTCAGCAGAAGAATTTATAAAGCTACTGATAGGCTAAGTCCCTTTCAAGTCTTTTATGGGGAAAATTTGGTAGTAATAGTTAACACTTATACAATGGCTATTTTTGGTTTAGTACAGGTAAAATCAAGCTTCATGGTAAAAGATAATGAATTACTATATACTGTAAATTGTGAGTATTCATTCCTCAAAGCTATATTCCTGCCCAATGGCATGTGGCCAACACATTTTCATTCTCTTACTTCATATTCTTTGGAGAGGCTTGTTATGTAGCCTGATACTACTACCACCAATTTCTAGTTTTGCTACTTAAGCTGTTTGTGAGCTGACCTCACTGTGCTACTTTGAGAACCATGATGAAAGTTACAACTGTGGAATGATCTGTCTGAGTATTTGGAGGTATTTGCCTTTGTGTCCAACATGCAAGTAGACAGAGTGATCCTTGCATCTTTTGTGATTGAAAGGAAAAAAATTATGATGGTGCATGTAATTTTCCCTCTTTACCTTATCTGAGATGGTTAAACTCAGTGAGAGGAGTATTTTTTCTATATTTGTAAGAATTGTATTTGAAAGTGCATGTAAGAAATGCCGTTTTAAAAGTGATAAGGCATTTGAAAATACCATGGCTAGGAAAAATAGGGCTGTGGATATTTTTCTAAGTAAAGATATGACCCTGTTTTGATGCCTTATCAAATTTTTTGATACTGTTTCTCAGTAGTTATTTTGGTTGAGGACTGCATAAATAATTTTCATCCTTTCCAAAGAGAAATTAGATGTTTTTATGGGTGGAACTTGAGTAGATTAGCCTTTTAGAAGAATGGTTACTGCCCTTTTAAAATTGAACAGAACTGTAAATAACTGGACTATTTAAAGCCTAATTTAGAGGTGTGCCACATTTCTGGGGGGTTTTTGTTTTTGTTTTTGTTTTTAATATTTAAGGATCTAAGAATGAACAATGGTATAAATCTATCAACTAGTTAAGTGTCTAGCAATGCAGAAGTTGCTGTTTGGGAACTGTGCTTCTATTTCTATTTGGTTAAGTAATTTAATAGTCTGTAACTATTGAAGGATCCAGAAGAGTAAAACTTAATGTAAACATAATACAGGTGTAAAGTGAAACAGGGCAGGTGTATTGTTGACACAACTTAGCTTTTTTTGGGGGAAAATTTAAATAGCTTTGCCATTTTTACAGGTTTTTAGGGATAGAGTTAGAAATCTGGACTCATAGTATTTTGAACTTTCTATATAAAATAGCACAGTATATTGGTTTTATCATGGATTGCTTGCCTTGTCATTTTAGTAACAGTATTTGAAAATCCAAGAGAAAATATTTGTGGTTTCCCTGAATTTTATTATATTAAGTTGAAAAAACATAATAACAGTATCTTACATTTTACAACTATGTTTTAGGTAAATTTAATCTTAAAAATCTATACTGCAGTTTGCTACTAAATGATTAAGAGCTAAAAATGGAAAAAAAATGTCATTGTAGAGGAGTGCTGATTTATTAATGTCATCTGACTTTCTGAATCATGTTTAAAGATAATGATGCAATAATATTACAGTGGTTGCAACGTAATTATGTTATGAACAGGTTTGGTCTGTGCAGTCTTAATTTTTGAATTCTAGCTCCATTGATACAATATGTGGTATACATTTTTTTTGAACACAGAACCATAGGCCAAATTATTTTGTAAGTAATAACAGAGTTCCTGATTTTTGTCTTACTATAAGAATATTATTATCCTCCTCCATGGGGAGTTTTTTAACTGACCAGTTTTAAAGTCTTTGTTCTAATTCCTCAGGGTGTTCTGTTTAAAGAAAAAAAATCTTTTCCTGTTATGCAGGGAACAATTACTTCACTTTTGTTGATACCACCCTCAAGTGAACAAACTTCCAAAAGCTTTAATCTTTCACAGATGTCATATTAATAGAGAATGAGTCTTTTGAATAATGTATCCTTTCTTTCCTTAACTTTCTAGTAATTTAAGAACTTGATGTTTAAAATTGATGCTCATTTAAGGGACAAAGTTACTTCCTAGAATGACTCCTTTTTTTCAAGACTTTAGGAAACACTTTTGTAGTGACTATATAACTTTTTCTCTGCAAAAGAGTGCTTTCTGTGATTCGTTCTCTATTTTTCTCTCAATCCCTAGGACCACAGAATTCTCATTGGAAATCAGGAAAGTGAGTTTTAAGATGTCTCTAATCAGAAATCTTTTATATAAAGTTTCCAATTCGATTTCTTGAAAGTAAGAATGTCCAAAAGTCAATTTTTTTATTTAATATATTTAGATCATAGGTATTTGTTTATTTGAAGCTCGGGATTGTTGAAAAATATGTGTGGTACTGATGCAAATTAGTTCTGTTGATGACTTACCTTCCATATTTGCCATATAGTAGGATTTATACCATTTTTCTAAAGTGACATTACAGAATTAAATGATTTATTAAATATTCTTAAAAGTAATTAGTAATTAAAGTGGAATAAAACCAAAATAATTCAGTGAACCTCTGTGTGCATAAGGTTGGAGGAGAAATGAAAAGCTTTATGTTTTAGGGGAGCTAGGTGGCTTAGTAGATATAGCATTGGCCCAGGAGTCAGGAGGACCTGAAGTCCAACCCTCCCCGGACCCTTACTAGCTGTGTGACCCTGGGCAATTCACTTAAATCTGATTGCCACCTCCTCCTTTCCCCCCAAAAAAAAATCTTATGTTTTTTGTATTGAGGTAAATAAGAATAAAGGTGGAAACTTTCTGAATTTTGTTACTTTGAAAGGAAGCATTGTGTGCCATGATAAGCTGAACTTTTAACAGGATTTCTTGTAGGAGAAAAACAAAGTAACTAAGCTATAGTCAGAGTTTACTGATTTTAGCCATCAGTTATCTCATAGTGGCAAATTTAGGAGCAGTGTGCTACTTAATCTCTTTGAGATGAGAAGACTCATGCTTCAGTCAAGAAACATAATCTACTTAATGAAACATCCAGAAAGAGTTGACAAGAAAATTGGTGACCTAGATGTTAAGAGTAAGACTGTATAAGTGAACAGAAAAATTACTAATACCCTTTTCTCCATCTTTTTACTATATTGGAACTTGGCTGTGAGTTTCATCCTGGTGTAGTAATTAGGATTGTAGATTGCTGCATGTATAATTAGTACTAGTGCATTTGTAAAGAATGTATGCTTATGTTATTTTTAGAATTTAAATTCAAATGGACACATCAGGAAGAATGTTCCCCTTATGCTGTGGCCAGGAGCTCTCATTGCCAGCTTCTTGTCTAAAGAAGATCCTTTACTTTGGGAATGATATCAGCTTGTTTAGAAGACATGATCCATTGGCCTTTAAAGAAAACCCTAGATGTTCTCACACCATACAAAGGAAAAGTTTGCATAGCAGCATAAATTCAGTATTAAAAAGCATATTTAAATAAGTTTTTATTGATGCCTTCTGTTTTTTACAGGATCATAGTTTTCTCTAGTGTTCTTTCTTCCCAGAGACCCATCATAATGAATAAATGTTTTTTAAAAGTATATTTAAATAAGAACGTGATTGTGCTAAGCCCTCCTTTTTATGTTGTTTGGCCTAGTGTTAAAAAACTTTCGCCATAGTATAAATCCTGTATATGTGCATTTCAGACATTTGTTGTAATGCCAGAATGTATTTGTACTTTCTCAGTGACTTTTTTCTGTTGTATTCAGAGCCTGTTGTGTATTTGGCTCCTACCTACCACTCATTGGAAGCTCATCTTTTGGTGGCATTCAGCTTGAATTTGCTATCTCCTTTAGAATTTCACAGAGTATCTAGCAGAGGAAGACATAGAGGATGTTAATATTAGGTTTTTAGACCATCTGTAAACATTAACTGTTGGTAGTCTTGAATACATTTGTATTCATTGAACAGATTGATGTACTGGAGGGTTTAGATTATGTCATGATTGATATTTTTGCTGTGAATGAAATCAGAAGATATATGTAAGGGAAACTGAAGTTAAGTGGAAGGATGGCTCCATAGTTTCTTCTTGGAAAAGCAAATGAAGGAGTTAGAGTTGATTTCTTTGTGCCTCTAAGACATCAAGAAATTTTATTTCATGGGACACCTGGTTATCTTGCATTGTGGTGTTTGCAGTGAGATTAATAAAAAGAATACCATGAGGATGATTGCTCTTTATGCACCAACATATTTTGGAGTGCTTCTCTGAACAACTTGCTTGATGTCCTCCAAACCAAGTCAGTACGTACATTGATACTCATTGACTCTGGGTCCTGGTGAAAGTGGGTACAGTGAAAATTACTTTGGAAAATTTGTTTTAGGATTAAGAAATTAAAGAGGTCAAAACATTGTAGACTGCTTAAATATCTCATGCCTGCATATAATGAATCTATTTAAGAAGAAAATCAGAGGTCACTAAAAGCAGCATTCCAAAAAATGAAGTTTGACTATCTTCAAATACAAAAAGACAGGTTATTGTTAGAAAAGTCACTTCAGAATCAGCTGTCTTAGTAGTCAGACCTACTAGGTCTTTTTTTATTTGCATATTTTCTCTTTTGAACTTTGAAGTTCTCTTGTTCTTAAGAATAATTTTAGCCTAATTGTTATTGTTAGCACTAGAGTATAGGTATCTTGTTACAGATATTTACAAAATTAAAACAATGACATAGAAATGAAGTCTTAAGCATAACTACTTATCATTGTAATTCTTTCTATGTTGGGTATGCTAAAACTTAATTATTATTTTTTGGACATGAATGTTATTCTCTAATGATCCTACAAGATACTTTGGAAAGATGAGGACAAGTACTTGAACGCATTTTTTTTAATTTAATATTTTCTTTTTTCTCAACCATATGTAAAAACAGTTTTTAAATTCTTTCTTTCAAATTTTGAGTTCCAAATTCTGTTCCTCCCTCCCTTGCCCTCTTCATTGAGAAGGCAAGCATCTTGACATAGGTTATACATGTGTAGTCCTGCAAAGCATATTTCCAGGAACATGTATTTTCTAAAGAAGGTAGTTTATAAGAAACTGAAAGTTTATGTTGGGTTCAAAAAGATAGCTCAGTTTAGAGCCTGAGGTAGTTACTGCTACAACAGAACTTCTGTTCTGTCATAGAAAAGGTTTAAACATTTTTTTTTCTGTTTAGTGATCAGAAGCCCTTAGTTTAGTATTCATTTGGTTCTCCACTATGCCTTTTTAAAGTGTTTTTTATCCTGCTACATGGATACATTTATTGCATATCAGATTTGGAAAAAGTTAGGGAACATTATTGAAATCTTTATTCTGAATTATAGACATCATCTTTCAATTTCAGTAATGAAACTGGGCTGTAATAGTTCCTGAGCAAGTTTGATTTCTTCAAGAAGTTGACCAAAGATTTAAAAGAAAATAGATTGCTTCATCAGTTTCCTTCATTTGCTACTGCCTTTGGAATGAAGTAATATTGTATAATAAGCACATTTTTATTCAACCTTTTTTTATATATTCAGGCCTTACAATGCAACAAAAGTTGATATTAGAATATACTTTCAGACATCTGTTAACCCTGCATAACCATAAAGTCAGGAGAACCTTTGCATTTGTAAAATTCTGAGATTTTGATAGTCATTTAGCAGTTTCTGTACACTATAAAAACAGACAAAAGAAGACATGCATCTGCTTATAGATTGCTTTGCAGATGGTGACGATAAACCTTAAGAAGAATGATTTTAGGTGCCATTGCACACCTGGCAGATCTTGTGCTTGACCATGGATTTTTATTAAATAGTATGGAACAGAAAACTGTTCATTAATTGTGCTTAGACAAGATGATGTCCATAGAGGTACTGCTATCAAAGGAGTAATGAAATCAATCAAAAAGTCAAGCACCAACATGTATCAAACTCTGGACCAGACTAAAAGTCTATAAATCAGTGGTAGTCTGTAACTTCTTAAAGAAATATGATACTTGGCTCTAGTTTAGATGTCACATCTGGATTTTTAAACATTTTCATGAGCACATTTTGTGAATCCTATGATAGGGCAAGGTCAGCACTGATATCTTGATCTGCAGCCAGTCAGCCTGCCAACGTTAAAGAGATGCTCATTATAATTCGATGTCTCTGGGTAGCTAGGATAGATGACAGCAGGATACTCAAGCAAATGCTATGCAGTGAACTGTAGTAATCATAAGTGAGACGATTTTTTAAAAAGTGTTTAAAGGACTCATTGAAGCAGTTATTTGATGTGTTCAACTATGGGTGACTAAAGCACCACAGTAGAAGACAGATGTGTAGCTATACAAGGAGTAGAATTTCTCTTTTAGTAAACACTTTAGATCTGAGAGGCAGAATAGCAGACAGGCCTAAAATCACCAAGTAGAAGAGATAAAAATCAAATGACAGTCTCATAGTGGATTTTTTAGCAGTCATACATAGTTTGTAATCTCTTAGTAAATAGCATCATTTTAGAAAATGAAGTATGCTTTGTATTCATGAACTAAAGACTTGAAAAGTGGTATGACATATTGTCTAGAGATCTGGCCCTAGGAAGATCCAGATTCAAGTTCTACCTTTGACACATACTGGCTGTGTGATTCTAGATAAGTCATTTAACCTCTCAACACTCCAGGCAACTGTCTAAGACCATAAGTTGTTGAGAAGATGCTAATCTGCATTGTTAGAGAAAGTTCTTCACCACTTACCCCCTATACCAATGAAATCACAGGTCCTGTCAAAGATAAAACTAAACAGCCACCTTTTTTCCCATATTCTCAAAGACTGTCACTTGGAACTTCCTGGAAATCTGGAAAACACCCGCATGTCTTTTTGTATTCACTGGCTGTTCTTAGAAGGAAAGTGGGTAAAGTTTGAAAAAAAATACCTAAGGCTTTTGTAGGTCAATGCATTTTGAGGCATGGAGTGCTTTGTTACCATGTGAAGGTTGAGAACTTTTTGCCTGACGAAAGATATGTCTATGTGTAAGCTGCTCTAATTCACAGAATCTATCCATCTATCTGTCTGTCTATCATAATTTGTCTATGGTAACAAAAGATGAGAAACCATACTTTTAGTCTGACCATTTCTTAACTCATAGTGAATTTTGAGGCATAATAATCCAAGTGGGGCAATTTTGATTGTTTTTAGTATCGTCATTCATAACTTCTTCCTATAATGAATTTAGTTTTTGTGAGTCTGAAATTACTCTGCCTGATCACATGTTGATGGGTTAGGTCTAATGACTTGGAGACACAAATAGTATTTATTTTTAAAAAAGAAACCTACTTTTTTCAATATTACTTTTACATTTATGGAGTTAAAACGACTTTGTTTTTAAGGGAAAATGTGCCCTGGGAGCTGTAATTCTGATTGACTAAGTTCTTTTGAGAAGAGCAGCTGGACTAGATTGAGTACATAGAGAATCTCCATTCTGGAGATGGCATAATTTTGAGGCCATTGAAGAATTTATTCTCATGCTACCTGAAAGAGGGAAAAATATTGAATGTAACATAAAGATACTGAATATAAAGTTTTAATGTTTATAAAGATACTGAATGTAATATTTACTAAGAGAAAAAGACATGTATGGTATTGCTTTGGGGGAAAGCATTTATAAAAATACTAGCAACTACTAACCTATGTATTTTTTTTTTACAGTTATCCGACCATTTTTATTTTTTTAAATTAATTTATTTTTAGTTTTCAACATTCATTTCCACAAGATTTTGAGTTCCAAATTTTCTCCCCGTCTCTCCCCTCCTCCACCCCAAGACACTGTGCATTCCGATTACCCCTTCCCCCAGTATGCCTTCCCTTCTATCATACCCCTCCCCTTTCTTATCCTCATCCCCTCTGTTTTCTAGGGCAAGATAGGTTTCTATACCCCATTACCTGTATTTTTTATTTCCCAGTTGCATGCAAAAACAATTCCCAACATGCGTTCCTAAAACTTAGAGTTCTAACTTTTCTCTCTTCCTCCATCCCCACTGAGAAGGCAAGCAATTCAATATAGGCTATACATGTGTAGTTATGCAAAAGACTTCCATAATAGTCTTGTTGTGAAAGACTAACTATATTTCTTTCCATCCTATGCTGCACTTCATTTGTTCTGTTCTCTCTTTTGACTTTGTCCCTCCCCAAAAGTGTTTACTTCTAATTACTCCCTCCTCCCATTTGCCCTCCCTTCTATCATTGCCCCCCCCCACATCCCACTTATCTCTTTCTCCCTTACTTTCCTGTAGTGTAAGATAAATTTTCATACCAAATTGAGTGTGAATGTTATTTCCTCCTTAAACCAAATGTGATGTAAGCTTCTCTTTTTTTCCTCTCATCTCCCCACTTTTCCCTTCATTGAAAAAACTTTTTCTTGCCTCTTTTATAAGAGAGATAATTTGCCCCATTCCATTTTCCCCTTTTTCCTCTGAATATATTCCTGTCTCACCCCTTAATTTTATTTTTTTAGGTATTATCCCTTCCTATTCAACTCATCCTGTGTCTATATATATATATATATATATATATATATATATAAAATCCCTCCAACTACCCAAATACTGAGAAAAGTTTCAAGAGCTACAAATATTATCTTTGCATGTAGGAATGTAAACAGTTCAACTTTAGTAAGTCCCTTATGATTTCTCTTTCCTGTTTACCTTTTCAGGCTTCTCTTGATCCTTGTGTTTGGAAGTCAGATTTTCTGTTCAGCTCTGTTCTTTTCATCAAGAATTCTTGAAAGTCCTCTATTTCATTGAATGATCATTTTTTTCCCCTGAAGTATTATACTCAGTTTTGATGGGTAGGTGATTCTTGGTTTTAGTCCTAGTTCCTTTGACTTCTGGAATATCATATTCCATGCTTTTCGATCCCTTATTGTAGAAGCTGTTAGATCTTGGGTTATCCTGATTGTGTTTCTACAATACTGGAATTGTTTCTTTCTAGCTGCTTGCAATATTTTCTCCTTGACCAGGGAACTCTGGAATTTGGCCACAATGTTCCTAGGAGTTTCTCTTTTTGGATCTCTTTCAGGTGGTGATCAGTGGATTCCTTGAATACTTATTTTGCCCTCTGGTTCTAGAATCTCAGGGCAGTTTTCCTTGATAATTTCATGAAAGATGATGCCTAGGCTCTTTTTTTGATCATGGCTTTCAGGTAGTTCCATAATTTTTAAATTATTTCTCCTGGATCTATTTTCCAGGTCAGTTGTTTTTCCAGTGAGATATTTCACATTATCTTCCATTTTTTCATTCTTTTGGTTTTGTTTTGTGATTTCTTGGTTTCTCAGAAAGTCATTAGCCTCCATCTGTTCCATTCTAATTTTGAAAGAACTATTTTCTTCAGTGAGCTTTTGGACCTCCTTTTCCATTTGGCTTATTCTGCTTTTTAAAGCATTCTTCTCTTCATTGACTTTTTGAACCTCTTGCCAATTGAGTTAGCCTATTTTTCAAGGTGTTATTTTCTTCAGCATTTTTTTGGGTCTCCCTCAGCAAGGTGTTGACCCATTTTTCATGCTTTTCTTGCATCTCTCTCCCCAGTTTTTCCTCCCCCTGTCTAACTTGATTTTCAAAATCCTTTTTGAGCTCTTCCATGGCCTGAGACCATTGAATATTTATTTCAGATGTTTGGGATACAGAAGCCTTGACTTCTATGTCTTTCCCTGATGGTAAGCATTGTTCTTCCTCACCCAAAAGGAAAGGAGGAAATATCTGTTCACCAAGAAAGTAACCTTCTATGGTCTTATTTTTTTTTCCCTTTTCTAGGCATTTTCCCAGCCTTGACTTCTGAGATTCCTTTCTACACCCTCCTTGCCTCCAGATCTGCCCAGCTAGTGCCTGGGGTCTGAGATTCAAATGCTGCTTCCCAGCCTCAGGGCTTTCGGAGGGGTAGGGGGGGGGTGGGCGGGCAGGGCTGCTATTCAGTGTGAGATTAAGTTCAGCTGCTCGGGTGGGGGGCAGGGCCACCTCACAGGGCTCAGTTCCCTCAGGGGGTTTATGGGGAGACCTTCAATAGTGTATCTGAGCCCCTGCTTGCTTTGGGAGCCCCTGTCTGCTGCTGCCTCCTGAGGGGCCCTGAGTCATGGGGACACCACCTCCCCTCTTGGCGAGCCAAACAGGCTCTCTCACTAACCTCTGGCGTCTGTGGGTGGATGGACCTGCGCGGCCACTGGAGATTCTGTCCCTGAAGCTTGCTCAGATCTGGTCCTCTCGGTGCCGTGCAGCCAAGGCAGGGATGGGCTCTGCTCCAGGTCCAGTGCACGACGGACCTTTGGTGTCAGTTTTTCAGGGCTCTCTGGAAATCTCCTCCACTCTGTTGGTGTGCGGCTTCTGCTGCTCCAGAATTCGTTGGGAGCTCCTCTTTACAGGTATTTTATGGACTTTGGGTTAGGAATTAGCATATGTGTATATTTCTACTCTGCCATCTTGGCTCCTCCCCCCAAAGAATTTTGCTGATTATGCTTTTTAAAGCATTCTTCTCCTCATTGGCTTTTTGGACCTCTTTTGCTATTTGCGTTAGTCTATTTTTAGCATTTTTTGGGGTCTCCTTTTAGCAAGTTGACTTTTATGTCTTCCTCTGATGATATGTTTTATTCTTCCTCATTAGAAACGATAGAAGAAAATTACCTATTCACCAAAAAAGTAACCTTCTCTAGTCTTATTTTTTTCCCTTTTTTGGGCATTTTCCCAGCCATTTACTTGTCTTTTAAGTCCTTTGCCAAGTGGAGAGTATACTTTAGGGACCTGTAAGTTCTCAGTTTCTCCATGGTGGCATAATCAAGGGAGAGGAGTTTACTCCTCTCTTGGCCTGCACTGTTGTCTGTGAGCAACCACAAGCAATCTTTTCTGCCCAGGATCTGTGAGTAGGGTTCCCTCTCCACCATCACCACCACTCTATCTCGCCAGAGCTCCTCCTCACCCCAGGACCACCACTAAGGGCTGAGAC
Organism: Bettongia penicillata ogilbyi; assembly: GCA_023548195.1. Taxonomy (NCBI): domain Eukaryota; kingdom Metazoa; phylum Chordata; class Mammalia; order Diprotodontia; family Potoroidae; genus Bettongia; species Bettongia penicillata. Next base: position 5,050,950 of record JAJHZJ010000197.1, read on the forward strand.
CCAGATTGTTAGCTTGATTCCCCTAGGGTCATTAGATTGAAGGCTCCAAAAATGGACCCTGCTGCCACGCTGGGGCTAGGGCCGGACCCTGTCCTTTCTTACCCAGGTGAAAGAACTTTCTCACTGATCTTTGAAGCTGTCTTTGCATTTGTGGGTTGAGAAATCAGGAAACTGCAGCTGTTCCCCGTGATTCTGCGCCCTGAAGTCTGCTCCAGACCTGTCTGTGCTGTGCTATGCGTCCAAGGCCTGCAGTGGACCTTTCCTGTTGGCCTTCCAGGGTGCCTTGGGCTGGAAATCTCTTTTACTCTGTCGTTTTGTGACTTCTGCTGCTCTAGAATTTGTTTAGAGTCATTTTTTACAGGTATTTTATGGACTGTGGGTGGAGAGCTGGTGTAGGTTTGTCCTTCTACTCTGCTACCTTGGCTCTGCCCTGTACTTTCTCTGTATTGTGAGAAAAATCAATATGCATATCAAGGGTGGCTTTGATGAAAACGAGTTGGGACAGGAAGGCTTTTGTAAATGATATTCTAAAGCATATCACATTTTTATAGTTACATTTTTGACTAAAAGATGCAAATAATACTTTTATTGCATTCCCCACTGAAGTTGTAAACCATAACAAACATTTAATTTAGCCAAAGACAGGGCAGCCTTAGACTCTCCTCCAACAAAATGTTTCCCTTTCATATGTTTTGCTCATCAAGGATTCCTTGATAGATGAAAACTTGGAAAGAACTTTGTTTGATATTCTGATTATTTATATTAAGTGAAACAAAAAAATAGAAGTACATGTGCGCCACTGTCATGGAAGTTATTTAGTGCATTGTTCTAGTACAAGAGAGATTGATTCCATATAGAGGAAGCATCTGTTTACAGCAGACATTGTGTTGTTTGTATCAAGCCCTGAAATACTGCATAGCCTCTTAAATAAAATCCATAATCACTCAAAAGTATTCAGCCTAATTATCCACAGAGGAAAAACTAAGGGGATGATGAATTAATTTTGGCCACATTATGATATATATTTAGATGGAAAGTTCGTTGATCTGGACTGTCACTACATATGCTTTGGACAGACAAACACTGCAGTTTACAACTAATTGGATCCAGAATTGACTAGGAGGAAGAGAGCAGGGAAACGACAGAGCTCTTTTAATGACCTCATGCTTCTCCCTGAAATAAAACCCTATCTTTTTAATACTAATTTCTTCCTGTGATGGATGTTATGTGATTACAAATCATGGAATAATACAGTAATCTCTGAAGAAACAAAATAGTGCCCTCACAAGTGGCAGTAGAAAGATGCATTGTAGTCATAAATAGGTACCAGTGATATATTCTGTTTCCAAAAATTGGCAAAAGATATAATAAAGTGATACGTAATTGAAAGAGATTAGCCATTTTTGTAGTGACATGCCCTAAAATAACAATACAGGATAACAAATAGTGTATGTGCCACACTGGTACCTATATAATGTCAAGAGATGCAGAAGACCTCTAATGTATTCCTGTGGAGTATTTATAGGAAGACATAGATAAGAATTATATAGGCTGAGAAGGCATGAATGCTGTTTGATAGAGTAGCCATATCAGTAAGATCACAGATCCTCTGAAATGTTGAAGTATATCTGACATTAAATGCTTTCTGAAAGCATATAAACCTAAATTTCTCTCAGTCTTTGGTTCTCTTTGCTGCTTTCACCTTGATTATTAAGCTTGGCATCATGTAGCTGTTGTGATAGAATTTTTCTTTGTGGTTGTTTTGAGAGTCAGTATCCATTTAGACAAGTTTTTGGGAGTCTGTTTAATATATTTGTTTCTAGCTTTGGTGGTGGATTCTGCCTGGTTTTTGAGGATGGTACAGAACAGCACATGCAGATGTGGAAAGTATGTCTTGCTTGCTGAATGTGCTTGCTTTCTAGTAACTTTATTTTCTACTCAAGGGATTTAATATCTACTCAGATCCTTTCTTTTTAAAGGCTACATAAATAATGACTTGACCGCTAATCTTAGCTTTGAAAGTTTCCCAGACACTAATAATGATGATGCCTTGGTGACCTATTATTTGAATGCTACTCTTAGGCCAACAGTCAAGGACGTTTTGAAAAATGTACATTTTACTCTGAAAGCACGTCTGTGACTAAGAGACCTTTTGGATAAAATCTTGTTTTTGTCAGTCTGAGAATTTTATGTCTTGGATTTAATTGGCAGCTATGTGGCCTGTTGTTTTCCTGCTTTTTTACAAAGTGTCTGGCAAGTACCATCCAAAACAGCTCCTTCTGTCCACTAACAGATTGAAGTTCCTTATGTTGTCAGTTTTAGCCTTAAAATCACGTGGAGCAAATATCCTTAGGATTAAATGAGAAATTTGGGGGATGAAGGTTATCAAAGCAAAATATCTCATGTGAATTTTTAATTTCTTTGAATGTAAGAAATCATTTAGATCCATAAACTAGTAAGATTTTTTTTTAAAAAGGTTCAGAATTTTCATGTAAGAAAGAATAATGATTATATTAACTGATCTCTTTACTCAAGATACAAGCTTCAAACACTCAGTGAGGTTAAAAAGAAATTTATCAGGTCCCAGGATAACACTGTGGGATTGTCTACTGGCAATCTGTGTATACAAATGGAGAGAGGTAGAGTTGGAAGAAGAGGAGGAGAAGGAGGAAATTGTAATCTTGGGCGTTTTGAAAAAATAATTGGCTCTTGATTTGTACTGATTTCACTTGCCTTTTATTTATATATAAAGTCATATGTATGTAAAGTCTCATGACTGTGGAGTACCTTAGTGATGTATCTATTTTCAGTATAGGGTTGATTCAGGAAACAACATATTCTTACCCTGGTTTTGTTTTTTTTTTTTAATTTGACCTCTTACTCAATTCAGTAAACATTTATTAAGCAGTTACTATATGTATGTCACTCTGCTGGACAACTGACTTATTTTTTAAGTTTATACATTCAAATAGTAACTAGTGCTCAGAGGAGAACTATTTGTCTGTTTTTCATTAATCGCAAGATTTGTCCCATAAACTAATTCTTTTGGAATATCTTCCAGATAAAGTGTATTGGCTATTTTAGGTTTTTCCACTTTAGAAGTACGTGTATTTCTGTGAAATTGAAATGTATAATCTACTTGAGAGCATAAATAAAATGCTGGTAACTAATTTTTTTTCTGACAGTTTTCATTTGCAAAAAAGCACTTTGCTTACAATAATTCTGTAAAGGAAAGTGATTTTGTATATTATTTAAACATTTATTTTATTGATATTTTTTGTTTTTATGTCATATATTTCCCATTGTGTCCTTCTCCCCCTTCTACCTTTCCCTGAGAGCTGTCACTTGGAACAAAGAATAAAAAGGAAAAAAAAAATTCAATAAATTTTTCTAATGTATCATGAAATGGTTGAGTATATGCACTATTTTGTACTATTGGTCCCTTTTTCAGTTGGAGTGGGATGCCTCATTATAGATTTCTGGGGTCAAGATTGATCATTATAATTTCCCAGCATTCAATTTTATTCTTTCCATTTATATTGTTATAAACACTGTGTATATTGTTTTCCTGATTCTCCTTCACTTTGCAAGAATTTTCGTTTCTTCCTGTGCTGCTTTTGTCTTATTAAAGCATAATAATTTTCCATTGCATTCCTGTACCCATCGCCCAATCAGTGGACATCTACTTTATTTAGCAGTTTTTTGCTCCACACAGAGATGGTTATTGTAGTAAATATTTTGGTGTACATTTCTTTCATCATAGCTGAGTGGCTAGCAGATACATTGTTGGAGCCCAAGAGATCTTTGTTCAAATCCAGCCTTACACACTTATACTGTGTGATCCTTATATTGGGCAAGTCACTTACCCTCCCTAAGCCTCAATTGGCTCATCTATAAAAATGGTGGTTATGAGGATCAGAAGAAATAACCTATGTAAAAACACTTTGCAAACTTTAAAGCTCTCTATATATATTAGCTATTACTATTGTAGGACAATAATATTCTGTTACATTCATGTATCCCAATTTGCTTAGCTCGTCTCAGTGGGCAGTTGTACTTTGTTTCCAATTCTTTGCTGCTACAAAATTGTTCTTAAAATTATGTGTTATGTTGGTGCTTATGGGGCTTTTTTATCGTTAGGGTTTAAGCCTGGCAGTAGAATCTGTGGATCAAAGGGTGTGGACATTTTACTCACTTTCTTAATATAATTCCAAATTTCTTTCCAGAATGATGGTAGCAATTCACGACTCTACCAGCATTGCCTGGCTTTTCATAATCCTTTCAAGCATAGACTTCTTTTTTTTTATCTCTTGTCATTTTTAGTTTAACTATTATTTTTCTCATTTTACAGATAAAATCCTTAGGTTAAGAGAGATAAAGTGACTTATCTAAGGGCCCCTAGCTACTAAGTCATATAGCAAGAACTTGAACTCAGATTTTCTAAAACCAGTGTTTTATCCTACTACTCCCAGAAAGAATTGTTAACCCACTGGTCGTATATAAAGAAAGCAAAACAGATAATTTGTTCATTTAATTTTTTTTCCATCTTTCTTTATCAGCACTGAGCCTGAATGTAAAGGGGGAAAAATGTATTTTCCTTATTTGTATTTTTGGCCTTTTGAACAATAATAGGACTTATACACTGCTTTTTGTGTGAGGAATTCATACATACACTAAATACATTGATCCTAACACAGTAGTTGATTGTATGACTTTAAAAGGTCATGGGTTACTATTGTTAGAAATGGGTGAGGGGGAGCAGCATTTTACAGATATTGCTTTAAATATAGCTGGATAAAAGTAATTAGTGAGCTGCAACTAATAAAATATTAAATGTAGGTTAAAGAGCATTTTTATATGTTTAAGCTATCACTTTGTGGTTGATTTTGTTACCTTTTTTGTTTTTTTTCCATAAACTTATAACATCAGGCCTTGATCCTTTGTCAGCCGAGAAGACTGAGTATACTCCCAGACATAGTAGCACACAAAATACTTCCTTTGGTTTGACCAGTAGGACTCCCTTTCCTTTAATGAGTTTTGTGTTTGTGGTTAATAGTAATTGATTTGTGGTGAACATAGCTTCCTTGCTTAATTTTCAGCTTTTGTTTTCTAGGTTTATTCTTCAGTCCAAGGAAGTAATTCATAACCAGCTGTTAGAGAAACAGAAGATAGCAGAAGAAAAAATTAAGGAACTGGAAGTAAGTTTTAAGCAAATGACATCTGAAGTAAAGTTGAAATTGAGGAACAGGGAGCAATCTCTCTGCACTTAACTTGTATGGAAATGAGAAGTTATAGTGATAAAAAATCTTTTATCTGGGTTTTTTCACCATTGAAATGTAAATTAGAAGAGGGTTGTGGTGCTCTTTAAATGTATTGGATAGGGAATGAGGAGAACTTATGAATTCAAAGAACCTGCATGGATTTTGCCCACTGAATGAAATGAATACCTCAGTTCTTTTAAAAATTTAATAATATCTTTTGCGTGTGTGTGTATGTATGTGTAGGCAATCAGGGTTAAGTGACTTGCCCAGGGTCACATAGCTAGTATGTGTCTGAAGCCAAATATGCATTCAGTTCCTCCTAACTGCAGATTAGTGCTTTGCTCAGGTTCACCTAGCTGCCCCCAAAAATATAATAATATCTTGAATGAGAACAAGAGGTAGGGACCTTGGTATAGTAAGTTGTTAGTTAATCAACAAGCATTTATTAAACTTCCGCTGTGCTGAGTACTGGGGATGTGTATAAAGGTAAAACCTCCTCCCCCAAAACCAGTCTTTTCTTTCAAGTTGCTTGTAAGCAAATATGGGAGACAGCAAGTAAACCACTCTGTACAAACAAGATAGGTATATTAGTTATAATCTGAGGGAGAAGCCACCAAGATTGAGAAGGACTAGAAGAGGCTTCTTGCATAAGGTGGGACTTTAGTTGCTTTTGGAAGTAGCCAGAGAAGCCAGGAGGTGGAGATAAGAAGAGAGAAAGAGTTCCGGGTATGAGGGACAGCCAGTGAAAATTACCTGAAGTCATGAAATGGAGTATCTTATTCAGGAAATAATAGGAAACACAGAGAACATGGAGGGGAGTAAGGGGTAAGAAGACTGGAAAGGTAAGAAGGGGCAAGGTAATAAAGAACGTTAACATTCTTTTCTTTGTAAATTTTTAGTTCCAAATTCTCTCCCCAGTTGAGAAGGCAAGAAATATGTTGTCAATTATACATGTGAAATTATGCAAAACATATTTCTATATTACTCATTTTTTAAAAGCAAGAAAAATAAAGTGAGAATATAAGGAATTTTAAAAGCCAAACAAGTTTTTATGTTTGATAGGAATTCAAAACTAGACATTTTTGAATGGAGGGAGTATGTGACATGGTCAGACCTGCTCTTTAGGGAGATTAATTTAACATCTGTATTTAGAATAGATTGGAGTGGGAAGAGACTTGAGGCTGGGAGACCAGCCTTAAAGCTCTTGTAGTCCTAGTGAGGAGTGATGAGGGCAATATGAGAAATTTCTCTCATATTAATAATCTCATATTAATAATCAGTTATTGAATTAGGACCAGAATTTTTTTCAGAAACCTGTAGGATATTCAGTCTTTGAAGGGCATTATTGATGGGAGACCCCACCCAACCAGAAAACTTACAAAGAATTTCAGTTCAATTCAGGCCTATAGTGTTCCATTCAGGCAGGCTAGGATTGAGGCTGGGAATGTTCTGGGAACAAGAGTGATCAACGTAATGTCCCCCAGCTTCACATTAAAATGGGTTTACCTCTCATTACATAATATTCGTCCTGTCATTGTTAATCAGTCAGAGTTGATTACCCCCAGAAATACCCATTCTTCCAAGGCCATATAAGTGTTGAGTGGGTTCCATGAAGGGTCTTTGGCATTCTAGAGAGTCACTGACTCCTTTTATTAATTATCTGCTAGCATAATTAATAAAATGGCCCAGAAACTCTTGTTTGTCAAACATTTTATACATCACAGACAGCATCACAGGAGAGGATGGGGAATATATAAGGGATGTTAAAAGGTAGAGGTGACAAGACTTGAAAAATGATTGCTTATAGGGGGTGAGAATGAGTAGTTAAGGATGCAAGGATGGGTGACTGGGAACATGGTGGTTCCCTCAACATTAGTTGGGAAGGGAAGGTTTGAGGAGAGGGAAAGATAATGGGTTCAGTTTTAGACATATTGAGATGAAAATGTTTACAGGACATCCAGTTTGAGATTTTCAGTAGGCAATGGGAGATGCAACGCTAGAGGTCAGGAAAGCAGTTAGGGCTGGAAAACAGATGTGAGAATTATCTGCATAGAGTTGATAATTGAATCTATAGTTGATGAAATCACCAAGTATAATACTATTTAGGGAGAAAGGAAGCAGACCCAAGAAAAAAAGCTCTGTGGGATACCTAAGGCTAGTGAGTATGAACTGAATGAAGATCTAGCAAAGGAGTGATTAGACAAGTAGGAGAACCAGGAGAGAACAGTGCCATAAAAATCTAGAGAGAAGAGAGTAACAAGAACAAGGTGATAGCATTGTCTGTGGTTGCACAGAGTTTAAGAAGGATGAAGACTGAGAAAAAAAGTTAGATTTGACAATTAAAACATTATTGGTAATTTAGGAGAGAGTAGTCTCACTTTAATGATAAGGTCAGATAAGTTAAGAAGCAGTGAATGGAAATTGTAAATTCCTCAAGGAGTTTAACCAGAAAAAGGAAGGAGAAATACGGGATGTTAGCTTTGGAGATGGATTGATCAAGTGAGGGTTTTTTGAGAAGGAGGGAAATATGGGTTTTGTAGGTGATAGAGAAGCAGCTTGTATACAGGGAGAGATTAAAGATAAGTGGTATAGTGGAGTTGAGAGGATACAGTCTATTGGAAGAGATAGGGTGGAAAGGTAATCCCTTTTGAATGTGGAAGGGTTTGCTTTGCCAAGGAGAGGAATACTTCTTCACATGAGGTGGGAATGAAGGAGGAGATAGTAGTGGAAGATTTCCAAGTGGTGTGGAGTGAGAAGGGAAGAAGAGGGAGCTTTTGGTGAATGGCCTCAAATTTTTCAGTGAAATATAAGGTGAAATTCTTAACTGTGTGGGCAGGAGAAGGGTCAGCCATAGAAAGTTTGGGAAGAGATAAAAAGATTTCAAAAAATCACTGTAGTAAGTCTGGTAGTGAATTGGTTAAAGAGGTATAAAAGAATTATCTTGCCATAGTGAAGGCCTTTTGAGGTTAAGCTTAAATTTGTAGCGAATTGGTCAGTACAGTTTTGTGATTTTCTTTAGTTTTGTTTAGCAACATGCCATTTGGAGCAGAGGCAGCAGATAGTGGGAGTAATTGAAAGCTGAAGTTGGGCAGAGCAAGATTTTCAATAGGACAAAGGAACAGGGGAAGAGGGCAGTATAAAATTGAAGTGGTTCATTGGGTTTAAGATTGGCAAGGGAAGAAAGTAGCTAGTGTAGGAGTGATAGCCTGGCAAAGGTTGGAGGGATTGGAGATCATGAGAACAAAGAGTGGGGTATGGAATTGCAAGGCAGAAGGAAAGGAGGAATGACAACAGATCAGGATCAGATAATGGAACACTTATGAGTGACAGTAGTTCAAGGGCATGGCAATCTCTGTGTATCACTGTGTTGTATATGTAATGTGTCTTCTAAGCTTTATTAGATGTTAAACAAGACTTAGAAGTCATCTATAAGAACAAAAAATACCTCAGAGGTCTTCCCGCCATGAAGGAGAGAATACTTTAGATTAAAAAAAGGGCTTATAGGTGCATGCAATTAGTAAATATTTGGGGAAATTGGGTTAACTTTTACAACATCCTAATAATAATAATTATAGTAGAATACTTTTCTTAAGATATTGGTAAAATGTTCCTTGCAATATTTAATTCCCTAGTAGACAAAGAGCTTGCTCATCATATTTTAGAGCTTAAGATTCTCAGAGTATGCATTTAATGACTTCCTAGGTCATTTTATTGTCTAACTTGTATGAATACTCATAGGGGCAGTGGTTCCGAGTCTTACTTAGCCATCTGCTGAATCAGTTAGACTGTCTCCTGTAGTATCCTGGGGAATTTCTTAGAGTTACTGATCTGTTTTGATTTGATCTTCTATCATATCACAGACCATTCTCTGACAGATTTTTAAAAGTAAATCTTCCATTTTAAAAGGTGTTTCATGTCTTGATAGCTGTTTTTGTCTCTGTCACTATCATCATGTAAACCATACATAACCAAGAATCTCTTTCTTTATTGGGCAGATTTGGTAGCCTTATTTTATACTACAAGAAATATTTAAGGAGTGAGGGACCTTTTTTTTTTTTTTATTTTTTGTTAAGATTCTTAACCTCTGTGCTTCTCAGTTTTTTCTGGTAAATCAGAGGGTTGGATTAGATGGTATGTAATTTCAAAGGATATTGATTTGTTAGAGGTTTTACTTTCCTAATCAATAAATATGGTAGGCCAATGGCCAACAAAGAACAGTACTGTTTCATCTTAGTGATAATTGAAAGCCTGATAATGGTACTCTTATTTTTGAGGAGAAAAGTATAAGGCAGAGATTTTAATATACAATTTTAACCTTCCTTGTTGTTTGAGGAAATAAATGTTAATCCCTTTTTAACTGATGATAATAAACAGTTTTCTTAATATAAAATTTTATTTTTTGCAGTTATTAAGCATTTGTTTTTTTCTCCCACTCTTACAAAACAAAACTCTTATAAGAAATAAATATAGTCAAGCAAAAACACATTTCCATGTTTGTCATGTCCAAAAATGTGTTTTGTTCTGTGTATTTATCACCTCTGTCAGGAGGTAGGTAGCAGATAAGTAACTTCTTAAAAAAAAAAAAGGAAAGTTGAGTGTTTAGATGCATCATTAAAATAGACTTTTCTATTATTAGAAAAATATCCACCTATGTAAGCGTGTTTCTCTAGTTTTAAAAAATACTCATTTTTTTAATAGAGGGAATATGAATGGGCACTTGAATGAAATCAGAAGTAATAGAACTTGAGTTTTCTTATGTCTCATTTTGTAGCAATGGACAAATTCATTTTACATTGAAACTGCCTCAAGTGGTTGGTACCTCTAGAAAGTGGATAAGCCAGAGTTCAGATCTTAGCTTAGTCTAGCCCTTGGTTTTCTAATTTTTTCCATTCTAGCTTATGCTAGGAAGCTTTTTTTAATGTTCCTTTCCATTCAGAAGATCATAGGATCATAGATTTAGCATTGGAAGGCAAGGCAAGTCAACACACATTCATTTAAATACCTTCTATTAGCCAGGCACAGTGCTAAGCTCTGGAAACCTAGAACCAGAGAAATGAATAACTTCTCCAGGAAAATATAGGTAGTGTGTGGAAAAACCATTATTCTACTGAAGGTCCAGTACTTTTTTTATTCTACTCTGGTGCCTCACCCTGACACTAGTTGTGGCATATCTAGTTACATTTCATCACCATTATCAGATTTTATTTACAAATACTAGTCATCCATCTTACTTCTGTGTATCATGATTACTACTACCTACCTCACTCTGGCTAAAGATTGATGAAAGGGAATGAGGAAACCCAGAATATTGTGACCCATTTCCGGACGTTTTTGTTACGCATCTAATTTTGCAATATACAGATTGCAAAATAGCACTTTGGCGTATTTTGTTAAGCAAATGGTAAGAAACAACTTCATCTTCTGCAAAAATATCAGTTTTGGACGGGCAATTTTAAAAGTGGTTGCTAATGAGAACAGGAAGAATAGTGATGAGTGAACTGGGTGGGAGGGGCCCTGTAACACTTTGCAGTTGGTTTACTTCTGATACTCCGATGAGAGAATGTTTTGGAGGAATTCCTATAATTGAGGAAATGTTGCCCCTCCTAGAGAGGGTCATTCTTTCCATAATGCGGGTGGTGGCTGGTAGGGACTTGGATATGTGTCCAGTTTTGCCTTAACCACTTTATTTTTGAGTTGGTACATTTATAGACAGGCCTTCTTTAAGAATAGTGTCCTCATAGGATCTTAAGATTATAGATCTGAATCTGCAAGAGACTTTAGAGACCATCCAGTTCAGCGTTTTACAGATGAGGAAACTGAGACTGTCGAATGAAAACTTAAGCCTGATGGATACTTTTTCATTATCTGTATTTTGTAAGGGTAAATTGGGAGACTAGAAATAGTGTTAAAATATGAGGAAAATAAACTTCTCATATTAGAAAAAGAAGACAGTAGCATCTGTTAGTTGATTAATCTAACAGTTTAGAATTACTCAATAAACTGGCATATTCTTTGTTGTGCAGTTGACATTTTGGAGTCACTACTAATGGTAACTTTTTAAAAAATCTGTTTCATATTTACTTATGTATGTATATGTTCTCTCCTCAGAATAGACTATGAGTTCCTTGAGGGAAGATGCTGTTTCATTTTTGTCTTTGTGTCTCTAGCACCCACCATTGTGATTGGTACATAGCAGATATTTACTAAATATGTGTTGATTGATTACAAAGCAATCCTAGCAGGATTTAAATCAGGGTTATAGTGGTACAAGCCTCTATCCATTTCGAAAGCTTACTTGCTTCTTTGTCTTACTGCAAAAATTCAAGTAACATTTTTGATTTGGAGGCCTCTTCCACCTTATTTGGTAAACTTGAGTTTCATAATTAAACTATTTCTTTGCTACCACAACAATCATAAGACACAAAAAAGGGACTTGTTGGATAAAGTGATTGTTTTTCCTTTTTTTAAAAAACATTTATTTAGTTTTAGTTTTCAACATTCACTTTTATGAGATTCCGAGTTTTAAATTTTCTTCCTCTCTCCCCTCCCAAGATAGCATGCAGTCTGATATAGGCCATACATGTACAATCATATTAAACACATTTCCACATTAGTCATGTTGTAAAGATGAATTAGAACCAAAAGGAAGAATCATATGAAAGAGAAAAACAAAACAAAAAGGAAAAAGTAGTATACTTTGATCTGTATTCAGACTCCATAGTTCTTTCTCTGGATGAGTCTTTTGGAATCATTTAGATCGTTTCATTGCTGAGAAGAGCTAAGTCTATCAAAGCTGGTCACTGCACAGTGTTGCTGTTACTGTGTATAATGTTTTCCTGTTTGTGCTCACTTCACTCAACATCAGTTCATACAAATCTTTCCAGATTTTTCTGAAGTCTGCCTGCTCATCATTTCTTATGGAGCAGTGCTACTCCATTACATTCATATACCACAAGTTGTTCATTTTCCATTTAATTGGCATCCCCCTCAACTTCCAGTTCTTGGCTACCACAAAAAGAGTTGCTATAAATATTTTGGTACATGTGGGTCCTTTTCCCATTTTTATGATCTCTTTGGGATATAGACCTCAAAGTGGTATTGTTGGATCAGAGGGTATGCACAATTTTATAGCCCTTTGGCCATAGTTCCAAATTGCTCTCCAGAATGGTTGGATCAATTCACAGCTCCACCAACAATGCATTAGTGTTCCAGTTTTTCCACATCTTCTTCAACATTTATCATTTTCCTATTTTGTCATGTTAGTCAATCTGATAGGTGTGAGGTGGTACCTCAGAGTTGTTTTAATTTGCCTTTCTCTAATCAATAGTGATATAGAGCATTTTTTCATAATTATTATAGATAGCTTTAATTTCTTATCTTGAAACTGTTCATATCCTTTGACCATTTATCAGTTGGGGAATGACTTGCATTATAAATTTAACTCAGTTCTCTATATATATTTGAAATGAAATCTTTATCAGAGACACTGTCTATAAAAATTGTTTCCCAGCTTTCTGCTTCCCTTCTAATCTTGGTTGCACTGGCTTTGTGGAAAACCTTTTTAATTTAACGTAATCAAAATTATCTATATTGCATTTCATAATGTTCTGTATCTCGTGTTTGGTCATATATTCTTCCTTTCTCCATGGATCTGTCAGGTAAACCATTCTTTGCTCTCCTGATTTGTTTATGGTATCAACCTTTAAATCTAAATCTAAATTGTGTATCCATTTTGACTTTATCTAGGTATATGGTGTAAGACATTGGTCTGTGCCTAATTTCTGCCATCCTATTTTTCACTTTTCCCAACAGTTTTTGTCAAATAGTGAGTTTTTATCCTAGAAGCTAGAGTCTGAGTTTATCGAAAAGTAATTACTATAGTCATTGACTATTATGCCTTGTGTACCTAATCTGTTCCACTTATCCACCACTAATTTCTTAGCAAGTAGTTTTGATGATTTCTGCTTTGTAATATGGTATTAGATCTGGTATGCCTAAGTCACTGAAGTGATTTTTCTTACAGTTCCATGGATTGGGATTTCAGCCGTGTACTACTTGTTCTTCTCCTTAGAGTGTTTGCATTTTCAATACCCACAAGAAATAAAATGGCTAAAAATAGTTAAAATAGTTGTTTGTACTGAAGTCTAAAAGAGAATGGTATTTGGAAATCCCAGCATTCACACTGACTTGTTAATATCCTGAATCCATGGATATGTTGTCTTGTTGTGTCAGAGATGAATTTAGAATCATATTCAGTGTAGTTAGTGCTGCCTGTGGAGAAGGTTGGTTATATACCAGTCCGTATTTGCTGGTCATTTGCTTGAGAATTTTTCATTGTCTGCGAAGAGTTTCTTTGAGTCCCAAGTACTTAATGATTTATGGTCCAAATGAAAACAGTTTCCCCAAATATATTTTGGGAATGTCTTTTTCCTTTTCCATGAATGGCAGTAACATCTCAGGTTTGGTGAGGATTTGCGGTTAACTGTTATGGATGGCAAAATTTTAAAGGAAATAAAAATCAAAGTTAATTCTTTTCTTAAAAATTAATTTGTTTTCAGTTTTCAACAATTTAGGGTTCCGTAAGTCTTAAATTTTTTTCCCCTCCCTCCCTGAGACAGCATGCAATCTTATATGGGTTCTACACATACATTCTTATAAAACACATTTTCACATTAGTCATGTGAATTCGAATGAATGGGAGAAACCATGAGAAAAACCAAAACAAAACATAACACAAGAGAAAATAGTCTGCTTCATTTTGCATTTTGATTCCATAGTTCTTTCTTTGAATGTGGGTGGCATTTTGCCTGAAGAGTCCTTTGAGAATGTTTTAGGTACTTGCATTGCTGTGAAGGACTAAGTCTATCAGAAATAGTTCTCGCACACTATGGCTGTTACAGTGTTCTCCTCGTTCTGCTCAACATAATATTTCATTATATTCATATACCACAACTTGTTCAGCCATTCCCCAATTGATGGGCATTTCCTTGATTTCCAGTTCTTGGCCACCACAAAGAGAACTGCTATAAATATTTTAATGGGGGACCTTTTCCCATTTTTATGATCTCTTTGGGATACAGTCCTAGAAGTGAAATTGCTGGGTCAAAAGGTATGCACATTTTTGTAGACCTTTGGGCATAGTTCCAAATTGTTCTCTAGAATGGTTGGATCAGCTCGCAGCTCCACCAGCAATGAATTAGTGTTCCAGCTCTCCCACAAATTCTACGACATTTATCATCTTCCTGTTTTGTCATGTTAGCCAATCTGATAGGTGTGATGTGGTACCTCAGAGTTGTATTGATTTGCATTTCTCTAATCAGTAGTGATTTAGAGCATTTTTTCATATGACTATAGATAACTTTAATTTCTTCCTCTGAAAATTGCCTGTTCATATCCTTTGACCATTTATCAATTGAGGAATGACTTGTACTTTTGTAAATTTGACTCAGTTCTCTATATATTTTAGAAATGAGGCCTTTATCAGAGACATTAGTTTTAAAAATTCTTTCCCAGTTTTCTGCTTCCCTCCTAATCTTGGTTGCATTGGGTTTGTGCAAAAACTTTTCAAAGTTTTTTTTTTTTCAAAATTATCCATTTTGCAACTTCATAATGTTCTCTATCTCTTGTTTGGTCATAAATTTCTCCATTCTCTATAAATCTGACAAATACATTATTATCCTTTGCTCCCCTAATTTATTTATAGTATCTGCCTTTATACCTAGATCATTTACCCTTTTAGATTTTATTCTTGTGTATGGTGTCAGGCATTGGTCAATGCCCAGTTTCTGCCACAGTATTATCCAATTTTCCCAGCAGTTTTTGTCAGTCAGTGAGTTCTTATCCCAGGAGCTGAAGTCCTTAGATTTATCAGACAGTAGACTGCTATATACATTGACTACTGTATCTTGAGTACCTAATCTATTACACTGATCTACCCCTCTATTTCTTAGCCAGTACCAAGTGTTTTTGATAATTGCTGCCTTACAATACAATTTGAGATCTGGTAGGGCTAAGCCACCCAAAGTTAATTCTAAAGATAATTTCATTAAAGAACAATGAAATTGATAAGAATTTTCACTGTTCTTTTATAGTGAAGGTAGTTTCTTAAATTTTTTTAAGCTTGGATTTAATTTTTTCTGTATTTGGGTACTTAATCACAAAGTCTTGTTTCCTAAATTGCAAATAGAATGCAGAGTCAGTAGTCCTATAGCATTAATATATTTAAAATCTTTGATTTAGCCTGTCTTACTATAAATTTTCATTTCATGTTTAATATGTGAGGAAAAGAACCTTAGTTCAGAATGTAGCTCTTTATACCTTTTTCTTTTGCTTTTTTCCTCCTTGGATTCTGCTGTTCCAAGAACACCTTATATCAATTTTGTGTCATTTTTGTTCTACTAGAAGTTAGACCGGTTACTCTAACTTCTGTTCCTGATAGCTTTGTATTTTGGGTGATCTTGCTTTATATGTAAACTAATTACTTTCATTTTGCCTCCAGTGAGTTCCTTAAGTTATCCATAGACTGTCCAGAGATTTCTTAGAATTTACATTTCTTCTAGCATTGTTGAGTACTGCTTGCTTTTGTTTTTGATGGCATGGAAGGGAGAAACTAAGTGAATTGTTTATCATGCTGATCTATCCAGCCTAGATTCTTATTCATCAGCTCTTGCTCTTTCATAGATTTGCCCAAACTGAAGCAAAAGTAGACATTGTTCCGAAGAAATGTTTTACATAGAGAATGGTACATAAGCAGAAATGAATATTAACATTTATAACTTTAAATGGTAGGTACTAACATGTTATTCAATTCAAAGGAACTTTTAATAATTAAATTGCAGACATTTGGGTTTAGGGCAGTAGACATTTCTTCAAAATATTTGAGAATTTTATGTACATGGGATCACCTAAATTTAAAAATCTGGCCTTGATCTGTCTCTAAATGACCCTCTGGGAATTAAAGCAGCAGCTTTACTTAATAATAGTAATAACAAGGAAATAACCAATTTAATTTCTGACTTAAACCAAGACCTGTTTTTGAAAATGAGAATGAACCAGTATGGTTCATTTTGCCTGCTATACTTCCTTAGGGTTTTTTAATTCTAATTCATTACCTACATATAATGCAATATAGAGCAAATGAAAGGCATTTTTTATAGTTTTTGTATAAGAGGTATTTAAGTCTGCAACATTTTGTGAATATGACACATTGTAATTCAGAGGAGTTTGGAGAGGGGTACAGTTTGAGAGCAATTCATTTTAAGCATAATTTACCCTACAGGCATATCCTTTTATCTTAAAATGTTATCAGTATCACATAAAGAGTCAGATTACTTAATCATATTTAATTATTTTGTCTCTCTGTACTAACTGCTTTATTACAGTTCTATTTTATAAGGGAAACAATACCAGAATAGAACCATGGGACTCCTTGCTCTAAATTCATATCTATGGATAATGATGACATTTCTTGAGTGTTTATAATCACTTACATTAAAGAGATTTTTATGAATTTTATAGATAGCTTAGATCTCTGATTGCTATGTGATCACAATGATGTGGGTACTTCCTGAACTGAAGAAAATTACAACTCATTCATACTTTTTTATCCTGTGTCATTTTAGTCAAGTCCATAGATCTTCTACAAATGTTTTACTGTGTTGTAGAGTCCTTTCTTCTAGATCTTTTAATGGGGTTAGATATCATTATAATGCTTCAGCTCTCTTAAGTGTATAAGTATATATCTTAACATATTCCTTGTGGTTGCTAGAATAGTCCACTTTTTCCAACTATAAGTGTCCTTGATTATCTATTTTCTGCCACTAGTTGTTGCTTGTAATACACTGCAGCCTATTTGTAGCCATCACACATCTGCCTATGGATCTTTTTTGATCTTTCAGTTTTGATTCTTTGGAGATTGTGGTAGGTACTCTGCTCATAAACAATATAGCATCATCAGAAGAATATTATGTTGAAAAGATAGATTTTTATATCTTGGAGCCACTTGTAATTGAAAACACTATGCATTTGCAATCTCCCTGATTTCCTGTGTCCTATTTAATCATGGGCCCACATCATTGTCCATTTGAGTGCCCATTTAACCTATGTGTATTTATGGATTAACTCAGTTGGCTGCCAGTCCAGTTGTATGACATAATCAAGGCAATATGCTTTCTTCATCTATTTCATTTTTTCCTACAGAGGATTGTTAGACTGATCAATAGTATTCTGTTTCTTGATGTAGTCAGCACATCATCCATATAAAGTATGTGGAAAATTTCTTTATCTCTAAAAAATCCTTTTTCATTCACTGTATAGATAACTTTAGTATGTAGACATCTTCTTGTTTTTTGCTTTATTTGGTATTCTGGAAAATAACTATCAAGAAATCTTTTATGATTTTAAGAGATGCATAGAGGACAGCTTATTTGAAGAGAGCCTTAAATTCATTCTGTTTTATTCTGAGTTAAGTGGGTTTTTTTTTATAATCAACAATCAGTAAATTTAGAGGGATCATGTATTTTATATGCATTTTGGTCAGTTGTATGATTGTGAAGATACAGAAAACTGTCTCCATATTCCAATCTTTCATTTTCATCAAGAATATTCTCACTATGGACTAATGGTGAAACATTCTGCCCAATTCCTGATAGAGAAATGAACGACTCAGAGTGCAGAATGAGACATTTTGGACGGCTGTGGTCAATGCTATAATTTGTTTTGCTTGACTATACATGTTTAATACAGTATTTTTGTTTTCTTTCTCATTGCAGGGGGTATGGGAAGGAGAAAAGGAATTTTTGTTGATTAAAAAAAGATAGGATTTTTAAAAATTAAAATATCCTCTATGTTTATAGGCCACTATTGTAAAGATTTCATAGAGATGAGAGTGAACATATAGGTTGGTGGTCACAGGTATCTTTTGGGTTGCTTTTTAGAGGAATAAAGTTGTGATTTTTTTTTTCTTTTGGAATCATTTCCATTTTTGTGATGTGGGAGACATTGTCTTGCAGTGGGAAAAGCTCAGTACTGAGCTTCGACTGCTGCACGTGTTATAAGACTTGAGTTTGAATTCTAGCTCTTTCACGCATTGGCTTAGGTCTTGAGCTCTCTGAACCTCATTTCCCTCTTCTGTAAAATAAAGAGTTTAGGCTACAGATCTCTAAATTCCCTTCCAATTTTAAATCTATGATCCTTTCAAAATTGTATCACTTTCAACATTAATTTATTCACTGTTTTTGATTACAAGAATAAATTCTTTTACAAATGCTGGCATATCTATTCCATTTATGTCTGTTGTCTTTCTAGTTTCATCAGTTAATGCCCTTGGGATAAATTAACTCAATTGTTTCTTGGAACAAGCTTGTTTTCTTTTCATGCTAGATAAAATATTTTCTTTCTGATGCATTTCTGAGCTCTCTTGACTGTATTGTGGCATTGACTTTTACATTTGCTAATCAGGTGATTAAAAAGTAATGGTAATCCTAACAACCGTAAGATTCGTGAGGTTGGCAGAAGGGGAAATAACAGATGGTGACGCTGGTTTTGGTGGGAAGTGGGTCTGGACCTCTGATTTCATTGCTGTAGGAAATTCCCTCTACCAATCCACACCTTCTTTCAAATTTATAGTCTCAGCCTGGAGTATTCAGAAATGATTTACCCCTGAGGTCTGGGGACAGACTTGAACATAGTCTTCTTGACCCTGAGGCCAACTTTCTGTCCTCTGTGCAATGCTGCTTTTCTTCTCATTCTCTTTTTGAGGAAATTATTTGTGATTTATAGGTATGAGGCTTCTGAGAGGTCCAAAAGCTTTTGATTTCTTTCGTTTCTTCATAAAGTTCTATATTTTAAAAACATTTTCTAAGCATTCATGTTGCCAGGCGTCAATGAATATTCTTTATTGGTTTGGAGAGCCTTAAGTTCCTCATAGAAATGCTTTACTTTTCTCTTGTGTCTGACAGATGTTGGTGCATGTGCTATAGTTACCTTTGTGGTGATCTTTCTGCTTACGCTCATCGTGAGTACTTGAAAAGTGATATGACCAAATATAACATGAAATGCTATTGCTTAATGCTTTTGAGTATAGGATGAAATGATTTCACCAGTTCTTTTATTCACTTCTCTAAGGGAAGCCTGTGAGACATTTTTCTATTTCCCAGATACGTTTTTCTATCTTTTATTGTCGCATAGAGAAGTAATTTCGGAGTAGATGCATTTTGTTTCCTCCAGCAGTCTGTTACTTCAATCTCTGAACAAAGATCTCACATTTTGAGTAAAAGAGATTAATTAGTATTTGTAGATAGTTTAAACCATGGGATTCTTAGCATTCTCTACTCTCTTTTCTACCAGTCTCCTACCATTAACTACTCTAACAGGAGAGAGCCATTTCATGTTTTCGTATTTTTTTTATCCATTGTCATGGTCAAACAGCTCATCCTTTAGTTGCCAGTATGCTCGTGATGGGCCACTTTATACTTAACTAGGCTGGATAGCAGTCTTTTTTGCTAGCACTATACTTGAAGAATTGCCTAGGGAACTCCTTAATGAGAAGAGAATTAGAGGACAGCATGGTATAATGGAAAGAACATTAGAGCTTCCCTTCTATAAAGTAGCATATAAAATAAACTCATGAGAATCATCTGCGTTTCTGTATATTTCTAACTAAACCCAGCAGAAAGTGTTTAAAATAAGAAATATAGTTAAATAGTTACAGTATCTGGAAGTCAACTTAACTAAGGATCTTATACAACTACAAAACTCTTTATGGAAATAAAGAAAGGCAAATAATTCAAGACATAATAAATTTGGGCCATCAAAGTATAATAATAAACACAGTGATACTGTTTAAATTAATTTACAGAGTTAGCCCCATATCACCAAGACTGTCAGTGAGTTACTTTACAGAAGCAGACAAAATAATAATAGCATCAAAAATCTAAAGGGAAATAATGATAAAGGAGGGGAGGGGGCAAAAAGGTCTAGTGTGGTTACCAGTATTTAAGCTACAATATAAAGTAGTTATCATCAAAATATTTTGGTACTAGATATAAAATAGAAAAGTTGAACGGCAGCTAGGTGTCGCAGTCAATAGAGCACTGGCCCTGGAGTCAGGAAAACCTGGGTTCTAATCAGGCCTCAGGCACTTGATACTTATCAGCTGTGTGACCCTGGGCAAGTCACCTAACCCCAACTGCCTCACACCCTACCCTCCCAATAGAAAAGCTGATTATTAGGACAGAATAAATGAACAAGACCCAGAAACAACAAAACATAATAGTCTAGTTTTTGATAAACTCAGATGTACCAACCACTGTTGCTAAGAACTCTGTTTTATTAAAAGCTCCTGAGAAAAACAGAAAGTGGTTTGCCATAAATCAGGTTTAGACCAGTGTCTTATACTGTGTATCACAGTAAGTCCCAAATGGACGTATGACATAAGGACAAGTGGACTTAGAAAACACGAAAGGTCACATGATAAAACAATTAGAGAATGGAAGGAGGTACTTTCAACAACTGGCTAGAGAAAGAATCTTTTTTTTTTTTTTTTACTAATGTCTTTTATTTTTATATCACCTTCATTTTCAAATCTGTTCCCCTACCTCTGTGAAGGTACTTTTCTTATCTCTTTTTTTGGAGGGTGCTAAGCTTGGCAAGTATAATACTATATATAGCATTCAGTTCTGCTATTTTTCAGTCTCCATTTACATTGCTATAATCATTGCATATATTGTTTATTTCTGCTTATTTCACTTAGTACCATTTTACATAAGTCATAGAGGAAGATTCTTAAACAAAGGATAGTAATGATAGTAGAAGATAAAATGGATCATTTAAATTACATAACATCAAATGGCTTTTATATGAACTAATTTATACTCAACTAGAATTTGAAGAGAAACTCTTATTTGGGAAAAAAAATCTTTACCATCAATATGCCTAGCATAGTTATGTCTGATATTTAAGGTATTTGTGAAATTGAAATGAATATATAAGAATATTCCCGAAATCATGAGTGGGCAAAGTATATGGATAGTCCATTTAAAAGATTTATTTTTTTTTATTCCAATGTATTTTAACATCTGTGTAAGTGTTGAATTTTCAGGACATTGCCTTTGGCATCTGTATAGCTTTTTGAACTTAATTAATCAGCTTGTTGCATCATGTCTTTCTCAGAAACAGTTACCATCCAGTATTTTTTTCTTAATTCCCTCTCAAAATTTTATTATTTATTTTCAAAATTCTTTTCTTTTTAAATTTCGAATTCTAAATTCTCTCCCTCCCATCGCTTTTGCTGTCCACTGAGAAAGCAAGCAATATGATAGCTGATATACTTTTTTAAAAAAGAATTATTTCCTGTTGTATTAGGGAATATAAGTTAAATATAATTTCCTTCAAGAATTTATCTTTTTGAGCTTTAGAAATCATTACTTGGATTTGTAGGCAGAAAGTTTAATTACATTATTAGTTTATCCTAAATAAATTCATTTCTCTGAAACTGGAATAGTTGAAAAAAATTGTAAATGTGAACTGTATTCTTTTTGAAATTGGCAGGTTTCTCTTCTAAATTTACCTCTAAATTTTCATGTTAATGTTTCAACAACTAGGGTTCACTTCTTACCTAATTTGCCTCTTAGAAAATTGGAAAATTAATGAATTTGCTTGATAAATGCTTATTGAGCACCTATTTTAAAGACACTACTTATTTAGTGAAATCTTGTAATGCGCTTTATACAGCTGTTGTTGACCCAGTAACCTTTTAAATAAACTGAGTATAATACTTCAGGGGAAAAAATGGTCTTTCAATGAAATCGAGGAGTTTTAAGCATTCTTGATGAAAAGACCAGAGCTAGAAAGAAAATTTGACTTTCAAACACAAGAATGAGAAGAAGCATGAAAAAATAAACAGCAAAGAGAAGTCATAAGGGACTTACTAAAGTTGAACTGTTTACATTCCTACATGGAAAGACAATATTTGTAACTCATGAAATTTTTCAGTGTCTGGGTAGTTGGTGGGAGTACACACACACACACGCACGAACACACGCACACATGCACGAACACACATGTGCGCGCATACATACTCACATGCACGCACACACAGAGTACAGAGTGAATTGAATAGGATGGGATCATATCTTAAAAAATGAAGGTAAACGTTGAGAGAGAAATATATTGGGAGGAGAGAGGGTGAAATGGAATGGGGCAAATTATCTCATAGAAGAGGCAGGCAGGAGACTTTTTAGAGGAGGGAAAAGGAGGGGAGCTGAGAGAAAAACATGGTTTACTCTCATCACTTTCGACTAAAGGAAGGAATAAAATGCACACTCATTTTGGTATGAAAACCTATCTTACAATATGGGAAAGTGGGGGAGAAGGGGATAAGCAGGGTGGGATGATGGAAGGGAGGGCAATGGGAGGAAGGAGCAATTTGAAGTCAACACTCAGGGAGGGGCATGATCAAAAGAGAGAATAGAAGCAATGGGGGGCAGGATAGGATGGAGGGAAATATAGTTAGTCTTACACAACATGACTTATCGAAGTCATTTGCAAAACTACACAGATAGGACCTATATTGAATTGCCTGCCTTCCCAAAGGGAATGGGGTGGGGAGGGAGGGATCGGGAGAATTTGGATCTCAAAGTTTTAGGAACAACTGTTGAGTATTGTTCTTGCTACTAGGAAATAAGAAATACAGGCAATGGGGAATAGAAAGTCATCTGGCCCTACAGGACAAAAGAGAAGATGGGGACAAGGGAAGGGAAGGATGATAGAAGATAGGGCAGATTGGTGATAGGGAAAATTAGAATGCTCGGTGTATTGGGGTGGGAGGAGGGGACAAATGGGGAGAAAATTTGGAACCCAAAATTTTGTGAAAATAAATGTAAAAAGTTAAATAAATTTATAAAAAAAAAAAGAAAAGAAAAAAGAAAAAGCACTTAGAGTTGGAGTTAGGGGAGACTTCCATTCAGATCTTCTCTTTTTCCTATATTTACTTAACTCTGTGACACTGGGCAAGACACCTAATCTCTTTCAAGTTCAGTTTTTCATTTGCATAATAGAAATAATATTTGTTCTACCTATCTCTTAGGGTTGTTGGGAGTAAAGTATTTTGTAAACCTTCAAGTTCCATGTAAATGTGAGCTGCGGTTATTATCTTGCTAATATAATGATTAACTTGGAGTGTCCCCCCATCTTCACTTTGTCCTAAACTTAGGTTTTTCACTCAGCATGAATCGCAAAAGCAACCATCTCTCACTTGGTGAGGCTTTTGAACATCTTCACTTTTTGAGGGAAATATTTCAAAACTGACACACAACCGGAGCTTTTGTTTAGCAAAGTTCAAATGTGAGTTCATTTTTTCTGTTTTTTTGTTTTTAAGGAAATGTCATGTATGAGTGGTGGAACAATACTCTAGGTCAGGAAGTGTTATCAGTTTCCACTGTACTTTATATTTATATATATTCTGTTTTTATATAAGACTTTAAAAGGCCCAAATGGTGTGTGATGCTATAAAGACATGGAAAATGATTCCTTCTTAGGTTTGGAGGAAGTGATGACTACTGTTTTTTCACTGGTAGTATCTGATAATCCCCCTCCCATCAGCTATTCTAGGCATGTTTAGTTGTCAGGCGTTGTCGGACTAAATTGCTAAAAATAACAAATAAGGGGGAGGCTGTTCTGTGGCCAGCTCTTGCCACCGTCTGTAATCTGTTTAATTTAGTTACTTCAGAGAAAGGGCAAAGGGATCATGGTGCCATTTTTATTGAATGGCTTTTTTTGTTGAAAGCATTGACAAGAACATTGTTTCAGTGTTCCCATTTCCTGAGCACTGCTAGTTCATGCATGCCCACAAACACTCCAGAGAGTGGAACTGGAGTCTCCGGCTTTGAAAATCCGTGCTGTGGTCCTGTCATTTTACTAGAGACTAACCAAGCAATTGTGTCCGTTAGTACAGACAGTATAACTTTAGATGAACCTTTGGATAATGGAAATGTGCACTTAGCTCACAAAAGAACTCAGGACTGGGTTATTATTGGAGGTGTTATATATGATCGGAAATCCTGGATTTTTTTTCTATTTTTTACAGTTATTGTGTCCAGATGTACTTATCCAAATAACCAAGTTGTTTGAAGAAGATTATACAAACAAAAAAATTTAAAATCAACGATGCCCCCCAAAAAATGTACCTGGGTTTGATTTAAACTCTTGTTGATAGCATAAAGTTGTACTTTTTATTGTTAATTTGGCCTTTTTGTTTTTTAATAAGGTTTTTGCCATTTTTAATTTTTTCTTAATTTTAGAATTTTTTTTCCCTCGTAAAGTTTACATAGCCAACATAACTATAAAACTATTTGGAAATCTTTGAAGGCTTAATTGAAATGTCTCTCCTACTTTGTGATGTGCAGTTACCAGTGGTGAAGTGTCCAAGATTGAAAGACAACTTCTCACTTATATTTCTTTTATATCATGTGTCTTCAAGTTGTAAATCTGCTTAGTAACAAATATCAGATAAATTTCCAGATGTTCATAAGAGGACATGAAAATAAACAGAACTATGTTGTTACTATATTATTAAAGTTTTAGATTTGTTAATTATTATTAGTCATTATTTTATGTTTATTATAATTTGTTATACTTATATTCATATATAATATATATTTTTGGAAGATATGGTATAATTATGTTATAATTTCTTAGAATTCTCTATTAATTATATTATTAATAATGTTACAATAGTAACATTTTGGAAATCCAAAAGATACCTGCATTTAAGAGTGGAAAGCCAAGCAAAGTTCAAGATTCCTGCAGTTGATTAAACTCAAACAAAACCTGTTATGTTTTATGTTAGTTGTGCTATTTAGTAAGATATTTACTTAATTTACATAATTTTGTAGCTCAAGTACTCTGATCTGTGATCTCCTTGGTTTGGGTGTCCTCTCCAATAATACAGATTGTACAACATGCACATGGCTAACTGTCCTGTATAACTTTCATCCATGTCTTCCTCTAAGTCTGACACAAGGAAATCCACCCTCAATACTGGGAGAATTTCCTCTTGAAATCACAGTGGGGTACATGGACTGTCCACTGGTTAAGCCTCATTCTTCCCACATGACCAGTTCATCTTTTTAGTTGTTTTCCTTACATTTCTCTGATACTATTCTTTATGTCACTTCTCTATAATTCTTCCTTTGCATTGTGTTACCCTGTTTATTCCCACTATTTATCTCTCTGTTACTCTTTGAGTGATTCTCAGTCTTAGTACTTGAGACTATATTGATTCATTATTTACAACTATAAAATAATGAAAGAATACTAGTACTAAAAATGTGGAGTTTTGTTTCAAGAAGTTTGAATGTCACTAAAGAACTCCAATTTTTTAAAGCTCTTCTCCCTTCTTTGTTCCAATTCTGGGCCCAACAAACTGTCTGTTTTACAGTGTATGTACCTCTTCTGTGATTTGAAAGTGGACTTGCAGATTGGTAGTTTTTATTTTTATTTTTTTGTAATAAGTTGTGAAATTTTCATGTGTTTGGAAATCCCATCTTTTGAATGTCTAGAGAATGAATCTTTCAAGATCCTCAAGATTGCCATGCCTTAAACATAGACCATTTTCAGTTTTTACTTAGTAATAAGTATTAATAACCAGAATTATGTAGTATTGCAACATTTGTAGAGTGCTTTACCTATTTGATTTGATTGATGCACTTGATCCTCACAACTGTCCTGTGAAGTAGGTGTTGTTATTATCACCATTTTACAGATGAGGAAACTAAGGCATAAAGCAGTTAAATGACTTGCCCAGCCAGGGTCACACAGCTGGTGTCTAAGGCAGGATGCAAACTAAGTTCTTCCTGACTCCCAGGTTCCACCTTCAGGCTCATGTGCCACTTAGCTGCCTTTTGTCTAGTCCAACATCTCAACCCATCTTTGTTTTGTTTAGTATCTTTATGCATTGGGAATGCCTTTGTTTTTGGATGATATGTTAAGCCTCTGAACATTACTTCTCTTCAGTAATTTTCAGTCATGTCTAACTTTTTGTGACCACATTTGGAGTTTTCTTGACAGAATGGTTTGCTTTTTCCTTCTCCAGCTCATTTTACAAATGAGGAACTGAGGCAAACAGAGTTAAGTAACTTGCCACACAGCTAGTAAGTGTCTGAGGCCCACTTTGAACTTAAATCCTCTGGTCTCCAGAACTGGCACCAGCTGCCCATTACAGAACTTATCCGAAATGATAAGCTTTTGGGCTTAACTATCCACGTAGGAAACACCAGTTGGATAGACAAGGCTTCCTACATCCAGACTGTCTGAACTGAAATAAAGTTAAATGTATAACTCATAAAGATGATCCATCAGCTCATATCTTAGGCAGATCTCACACATGAGCAGTGAGCTGAGCCTACAATTTCATAAAAGGCGCGGATTGTTTGTGAGAAACTATAGTACTTTTAATGGTCCCGAACTTCTTCCTGAGGGCAAACCTTTCAGTGATGCTGTTTGACTGAGTCATAGAACACTAAAGTCCCATAGAACACTAATGGTCCCCCCAAGGTGCCCTGGAGAGACCTATTACCTACCAAGATCTCTACAGGAGAAGTGACTTAAAGGATATCTTCAGAGAAGTTTATGAAATGAATAGAAAGTGAGACTAGTCATGCAGTGTCACTCAGGGAAAAGTGATGGTTAGGCTGCCTTTTGTATACATGTAGTTTGAAAAGATCTAGAGGAAACGTACAGTCATGTTTGATGGCCCCTTGTGGAGAATTTATGGGAGGAAATATACTTAGAGTTGTTTGTTGAGGCAGAGCTGGGGATACAAATAAAAAAAAAGCCCCTACCTTCAAGAAGCTTCCATTCTTTTCGGGGAGACAAAGAGTATCCAGGGAGTCACAGGAATGGGGAGTTGATGCATTGATCAGTTTGTTGATGTATTCTTTCTAGGAATAATGATAGTATGGTAGTATTGATTTGAATGTTTCTTCACTGACTATATGGTCCTAAGAGCCACTCTTGTATCTTTCTGATCAGCATTTTATATATTCTTTATTTTTACTTCTTGTATATTGTTATAGCCATCGTCCTCTGCTTTCTTTATTCTGTATCACATCATACAGGTCTTCTCATGTTTCTTCAAATTCTTCATATTCGTGCCTTATGGTGAATTTTCTTTCATATTCCAATACCATAATATGTTTTTTCTTTGAATAATATTTTATTTTTCTCAACTAAATGTATAAACAATTTTAAACATTTGCTTTTAAAATTTTTGAGTTCCAAATTCTTTCCTTTGCCCTTCTTTCCCCTCCCTGATACAGTAAGCATTTTGATACAGATTATACATATGCAATCATTCAAAACATATTGCCATATTAATCATGTTGTGAAAACCAAAACAAAAAAAAAATAAAGTGAAAAATAGTATTCTTCAGTCTGCATTCAGACTCCATCAGTTCTTTGTCTGGAGATGGATAGTATTTTTCATCATAAGTCCTTTGGAATTATTTTGGCTCACTGTATTGCCAAGAATAGCTAATTCATTTGCAGTTGATTATATTGTTTGATGATGTAGGATATTGACATTACTATATACAGTGATCTCCTGGTTCAGCTTACTTCACTTTTCATCATTTTGCGTAAATCTTTCCAACTTTTTTTGAAATCATCTTGCTTGTCATTTCTTATAGCTCAATAGTATTCCATGATAATCGTTCAGCCATTCCCCAGTTGATGGTCATCCCCTCCATTTCCAGTTCTTAGCCACCACAAAAAGAGCTGCTATATTTGGGATACAGATCTATTAGTGGTATTGCTGGGTCAAAGGATAAGCACAGTTTTTATAGCCCTTTAGATGCAGTTCCATATTGCTCTCTAGAATGTTTGGATCAGTTCACAACTCCACCAACTATGCATTAGTGTCCCAGTTTTCCCATATCCCCTTCAACATCTATCCCTTTTCTGTCATATTAATCAATCTGATAGGTGTGAGGTGGTACCTCAGAGTTCAAATACCATAATGTATTCAACCATTCCCTGCTTGATGGGCATATATTGTCTTTCCAGTTTCTGGTTTTGTTTTGTTGTTTTTTTCTTTTTTTTTTTTTTTACAAATAATGTGGCTATAATCATTTTTGTGCATATGAATCTTTTCTCAGTGTCACTGTACTTCTTGGGATAATTCTATTAGTGGAATATCTAAGTTAAAGGGTATGAATGGTTTGGTAACTTTTTTTACATAATTTCACATTTTCTTTGAGTTTACTAGCAATGAATTAGTGCACCTGTCTTCCCATGGCCTCTCTAATAATGAATTTTCCTGTCTTTTAGCATGTTTGCTAGCTTGATGAGTGTGAAATAATACTTCAAGATTATAAGCATCTTATAACTGGAATGAATTTCAGAGTCTGTTTAGTCCAACTCTCTCATTTTACACACATTTGAAAATTGAGGCTTAGCAAAGGTAAGGGACTTGACCAAAGTCATACAGATAGTAAGCATTAGAGACAGGATTTGAACCCAGGTCCTTTGATGCCAGAATTAGTGCTCTTTGGCCTATATATTTCTTTTGTTGGTGCTTCTCAATATTTTTTCAGGTGGCTAGAGATAGTTTAGATTTTTTCAGCATGAAAACTATTGAAATTCTTTGACTGTTGGAGAAGGGGTTTTGAATTTTCTACATTTATGTCAGTTACCTAATATTTTAGTTTATCAAGAGTTTTGTCAAAGATATGAAGATGTTTTCCAATCTGGCTTTTGCATCTGATTCTAGCTATTGTAATTTTATTTGTGCAAAAACTATATTCACAGCTCTTAAGAGAGTTGTCTTTACAAAATACATCTAGACAGCTTGATACATAGCCATAGTACTTAATCTCAGTTTTTAGCTTAGTTTATTACTTCTCTTGCTTTGCTTTTGTGTGTGTGTGTGTGTATGTGTGTGTTTGTTTTGCTTTTCTTGTGTGTCTCATTAATATCTGGTGATAGTTCTCTCACACTTATCAGTGAAGTTTTATGTGTCTTGTATTGGATAAAGTCTCATTTGGGGGATGACTGCAGGGAGGGGACCGTTGTTGAAGTTAATTTTAATTTGGGGGATCT
Organism: Bettongia penicillata ogilbyi; assembly: GCA_023548195.1. Lineage (NCBI taxonomy): Eukaryota > Metazoa > Chordata > Mammalia > Diprotodontia > Potoroidae > Bettongia > Bettongia penicillata. The sequence goes on from JAJHZJ010000197.1 coordinate 5,080,307, forward strand.
TTTAATTCCTTGTAGTTGTTATTTAATTATGTATTTTTTTTATCCTTTTGGTTTGCTTCTCTGAGAGGCCAGTAACTTTTTGATTGCTCCCTTTGGGGAGTATTTCTATCTCTATTCAGTTGGGAAGTAGGGTTGGAAAAGGTACTGGATGACCATTTATTCAGCTATATTGCTGGAATTCTCCAACATGTTTATATTTTGTAATGGGAATTTTTGGGAAGGATAGACTAATTTATGGATTGGTGACTAGAGTATATTTTGAGGAAAACCTTCCAAAGAAGGTGAATATTGAGCTATGGAAGAGTGGATTTGGTTTCTCAAATAGCTAGGTGGTGAAGTGGATACATCATTGGGCCCGGAAGCAGGAAGACCTGAGTTAAAATATGGCATCAGCCCTTATAAGCTGTGTGACTTTGGGCAAATACTTAACCTCCATTTACCTCATTATTTTCAGTTGTTAAGTGGGGATAATAATTGCACCTACCTTCCAGGGTTGTTTCGAGGATTAAATTAGATAATAATTGTAAAGCACTTATTTCAGTGCCTGGCACATGGTAGACACTATATGAATTCTAGTTATCATCATCATCAACTCTTCATACATTCCTTCTTTTTTTACTACCCAGATAGCTATTCCTTGTAACAATGAGTAACAAAAATTAAGGGGGCAGAAAGAGCAGTTCCGGAAGCTAGTATGTTAACCAAAATCTGACATCATTCTTCACGTTCTCAGATACAGAAAGGAGATAATAACTTTTTTTCATCTCTTCAGGACAATGCTTAATCATTATAATTACCTAGCATTTAGAATTTTTTCCTTTTACATACATTAGTATAGTCATTGTTATGTTGCATTCCTAGTCCTGCTTCATTTTGCATCAGTTTGTATGTCTTTGTACACTTATTTATAGCTATCATTTCTTACAGGCAAGCAACAAGTATTATTGAGCACTTACTGTGTGCTAGCACTGTTCTGGTGATGCAGATATAAACAAGAGGGGCAGGGGGATATTCTAGGATGAGAGAAGTCCCAGGTACTGAGGGAGTACAGTAATATTTCATTGCATTCATGTACTACAATTTGTTTAGCCGTTCCCCAGGTGATAGGTATCAACTTTATTTCCATTTCTTTGATAATACAAAAAGTACTACAGTTAGCTGTTGTTTTGACTGCCTTAGGATATATCCCTATCAGTGAGATACATGGGTGAAAGGGTATGGACACTGAAGTGTGCAAAACTTGGAACAATTTACATAATAATTGCATTGTAAAAAAAAAAAAAACAACCTTGAAAGGCTTAAGAACACTAATCAGTGAAATACGATGCATGATTCCAAAGGACTGGGGATGAAATATGCTACCTACCTTCTGACATGGGTGATGAAGTCAAGATATAGAATGAGGTGTATATTTTTGGACATGGCTAAATGTGAGAATTTGTTTTGCTTGACTGTACATACCTGATAGAAGAGTTTTATTTTTCTTTCAATTTGAGGGAGGGGATTTGGGGTGGAGAGAGGCAAGTTAGTGATGTTTCCCAAAATGGGGGGGGGAAAAAAGGAAAAAAGAAAAGAGGCTCAGTGACTCATTTAAAAATGCATAGAAGATAAAACAGGTGAATAGAAAACATAGACAAGTAGGACAGATCTGAAAATAAATTGATCATTTCCCAATTGATAAATGGTCAAAAGATATGTTGAACAGGCAGTTTTCAGACAAAGGAATCAAAGCTATCTGTAGCCATATGAAAAAATGCTCTATATCACTACTGATTAGAGAAATGCAAATTAAAACAACTGAGTTACCTCTTCACATCTGTCAGATTGGCTAATATGAGAAAAAAGGGGAAATAATGGATATTGGAGGGAATGTAGATAAACTGGGACACTCATGCACTGTTGCTGAAGCTCTGAACTGATCCAACCCCATTCTGGAGAGCAATTTGGAACTGTGTCCAAAGGGCAATCAAACTGTGCATACCATTTGATCCAGCAATACCACTGCTAAATCTGTATCCCAAAGATATGTTGAAAGAAGAGGAGGAAAGGACTTGTTTGTAAAAAGTGTTTGTAGCAACTCTTTTTGTGGTGGTTAAGAATTGGAAATTGAAGGGATACCCATCAGTTGGGAAATGACTAAACAAGCTGTGGTATGTGAATGTAGTGGAATACTATTGTTCCAAAAGAAATGATGAGTAGGCAGATTTCAGAAAAACCTGGAAAGACTTACATGAACTGTAATGTTGAGTGAAGTGAGCAGAAGACCCAGGAGAACACTGTATACAGTAACAGCAATATTGTGCAGTAACTAACTTTGATAGACTTAGCTCTTCTCAGCAGTGTGATTATCTAAGATAATTCCAAAAGACTTACAATGGAAAATGCTATCCACATTCAGAGAAAGATCTATGGAGTCTGAATGCAGATTGAAACATACTTTTTTCTCTCTTTTTCTTTCTTGTGGTTTATACTTAATATGTTTGTATATATATATAGCCCATATCAGATTGCATGTAGTTTTGGAGAGGGGGAAAAGCAAAATCTTATAAAAGTGAATGTTGAAAATTAAAAATAAATAAGCAAATATTAATAAATAAAATGTAACAAGTCAAAACATACCAAAAAAAGAAAATAAAGTTGAATTTTGTTATTTACTTAAAAAGAAAAGGAAGCTGTTCATAGTACATACTTACCTGAGGCAGCTAAGTGGTTCAGTGGTTCAGGACTGGCCCTGGAGTCAAGGGGACCTAAGTTCAAATGGGGACCTGAATTCAAATGGAGCTGCAGACACTTACTAGCTATGTGACCCTGGGCAAGTCATATAACCTTGATTGTTCTTCTCCAATCCTCCCTAAACACAAATTTACTGCTTTATATATATATATTTTAAATTAGGTAAATTTTGGTTTCTTTCTTAGGATAATTTCAAATTGCTTTTCAAAGTGACTGAATTAATTCACATCTTCAACAGTATAATAGTGTTTTTTTCCACAACCTCTCCAACATTGACTATTCCCATTTGTCATCTAAGATGATGTAAACCTTTTTTTCTTGAAAAGCGTTAGCAAATGAAAGAGCAGTTTTGTCCCAGAATGCACTTTTCATATCAATTACATTCCGGCTTTATGGGCCGAGTAATGTGTTTGTTGATTGATGAGTATTATGATAACTTTTGAAGTTATTGTGTGAAGATGTTATGGCAAGTGATACTTATTTTTTATCTTCCTTCATATGAATACCTTCATTTGAATACTACCATTTGTAGTATTTATATTTTGGTTGTTGAAGCATATTAGTTTGAATAAGAGGACTGGATAAAGTCCAGTTGTGCTGTTCAGTAGTTCAGTCATGTCCAGCTCTTTGTAACCCCATGGACCATAGCACGTCAGACCCTTCTGTTCTCCACTATGTCTCAAAATCTGGCCAAGTTCATGTTTGTTGTTTCCATGATATCTAGCCATCTCATCCTCTGACATTCCCTTTACCTTTTACTTTTAGTCTTTCCCAATATCAGGGTCTTTTTCATTGAATCTGGTCTTCTCGTTATGGGACCAAAACATTTAAGCCTCAGTTTCAGTATTTGATCTTCCAGTGAATTAAGTTCTTTAAGTGTTGATTAATTAAATCTTCTTGCTTTCCAAGGGGCTCTCAAAATTCTTCTGTAGCAGCACAGTTTGAAAGCGTCAGTTCTGTCTGTGGTGCTCAGCTTTCCTTTTAGTCCAACTCTCATAGTCACATTGCTGCTGAAAAAAACATAACTTTCTCCATATGGACCTTTGTTGACAAGATGATAACTCCATTTTTTTTTAATATGCTGTCCAGAATTACCATAGCTGTCTTTCCAAGGAGCAAGCATCTTTTAATTTCATGGCTGCAGTTCTTTTATCTCAAAAATATATGAAATCTGACACTGCTTCTATTTCTTATTCCTCTGTTTGCCAGAAAGTAATGGGACCATTTGCCAGGATCTTAAGTTTTTTGGATGTTAAGCTTCAAACCAGCTTCTATACCGTTCTCTTTCACCCTCACAAGGAGGCTTCTTAATTCTTCACTTTCTGCTATCAGTTGTTATTGTCTGAATATCTGAGATTGTTGATATTTCTCCCCAAAACCTTACTTCCATGTTTTGATTCATCCAGCCTGGCTTTTCTCATGATGTACTCTGCTTGTAAGTCAAATAAGTTGACAGTATACAGCCTTGTTGTACTTGTTTTCCAATCTTAAACTGATTAGTTGTTCCATGTTTGGTTCTAAGTGTTGTTTCTTGGCCCACATACAGGTTCCTCAGGAGACAAAAATGATCTGGTACTCCCATCTCTTTGAGGACTTGTTATGATTTGTTATGACAGTTAAAGACTTTTCCTGCAGCAGCCTCAAGGCCACATGTGACCCTCTAGGTCCTCAAGTGGGGACCTTTGAATTCAAACTTCACAGAACAAATCCTTTTAATAAAAGGATATGTTCTGTAAAACTTGGATTCAGTCAAAAGGCCATACCCAAGGACCTAGAAGGCCACAGGTTCCCCACCTCTGGTATGGTTAGTGTAACAGAAGTAATGTTTTTCTGGAACTTTCTTGCTTTTTCCATAATCCAGCAAATGTTTCTGATCTCTAGTTTCTCTGCCCCTTCGAAAACCAGCCTGCAGTTCTAGTAATTTCCAGTTCTCATACTGCTAAAGCCTCATTTGGGGTATTCTTGGCAAAGATATTAGAGTGGTTTGCCATTTCCTTTTGTAGATGAGGAACTGAGGCAATCAGGATTAAGTGACTTTCCCAGAGTCACAGATCTCAGGTCAGATTTGAACTCAGAAAGATGAGTTTTGCTCACTTTAGGCCCAGCATTCTGTCTACTGCGCCACCTAGCTGCCCACAGAGTCCTTTATATATGGAATATAAACATAGATGCTCTTTGTAGGATCTCTCAGGGCTTGGGGACTCTGTTATTCCTTTGTTTAGTATGAGTCACCAGATTGATAAACCGTGCTTTTCTTATTTTCTAGCATCTATGAGTTCTGGTTCTAATGTGGAACACAGGAAAGTTGAAAAGGGATGGGGTGGGGAAGATTCCCCCATGGGCAACATGGGGAGCATGGTAATAAAATCCTGTGTGAAGCCACCTTGATTTTTGCAGCTTGACTCTGCCTTTGTTATAGAAACTGGAGTTTTGTATGCTTAGGAATGCCAAAGACAAGAGAGGAAAGAGTGGCAGGAGTGTGAGATTCCAGATGCACGATAATTTTATCTGAAAGCGTTTGAAATAAAAAGAAGTAGTTAATTCTGTGGATGTGGACAATCCTAACAACTTTTTCCTTTTGTTGTGTCTTTGTTTATTTTAAAAATGATAGACCCTCTTCTCCCTTACCTCCCCCACTCCCCTACTCCCCATAGCAACCCAGTGCCCAAGGAGATTGCGCGTTGTTTCTCCTTTCCTAAATATAAAGGGAAAGATCTTAAAATTAAAGAAAGGAGAAAATGAAAACCACACTCCTGGATCATATTTGCAAAGAGAAATATGCCTTGGGTGTTTTTTTATTACTTCAATGTCATTATAACTTTAATTAGTGTTATGTCAGCTGCTTAGGTCAGAGTTAATAAGTATATTAACCTCCTTTCTGTTTGCTCTGTATCTATGGTAACATGGTGGGTGTGGAGTTGGGGACAAGTGACATCTGTTAGATTATGGTCTGTGTACTGGTGAATGATTTCATCACAGTCCAAACCATGCAACCCCCCAAATTGAAGCAATGGTTGTGTCATCCTCTAGGGAGGTTTGTCAATGCAAGCACGATATTTATTCTGCCTCTTACATGCCCCTTCATTATGCTCAACACATACGAGAAAAATCTCAAGTCATTTCCTGACTTAAACTTTTAGTTTTGACTTGTTGGGTAGTAGTATTCTTTTAAATAAAGCTGACATTTTGCATATCTTAATTCATGATATTTACCAACTTTTTAAAAAAAATCAAAAGTTTGTTTTGGAATAGGTTTTTAAACTTAGCTTTAGGAGGTTTTAAAATAATCTTTGATATTGGGGTATACTTGACTTTTGTCTTTGCCCTCTGATGACCCACACTGGGTAGCACATAAGGTGCAGATGAATCATACTTCTGTGGTTTCAGTGGCTTTGAGTTCTTAGTTTGTGTAATATTTTCACTGTCTCCAGGTACTTTTATGGTTTTCTGGTTGCCATATCTATATTGTCTTAGTTGTATAAATGCTTGATTAGATTGGAAACTAGTAATGTGATCTACCCAAAGATCCTTTACCCTCATTTGTTTCATTGTCTTTTGTCTTAGTTTTTATTAATTTATTCAAAGCTATTTAAAGTCAATTTTTAAAAGTTAATTAAAACAGTAGATTTTACCCTATTTAGGTTTATTTCACTGCTCTTGGAATATTTATTGTTTGTCTTTTTTCTGTCTACACTATAGTCTTACAGTTTTAAAATGAGTCACACTGTGGGGCCTTATGTTTCTGGCTCCTTTCTGTACAGCATTGTAGGGGACTGGGTCTTTTTTGCCCCCTTATGCTAATCAGAATCTGATTGGTGGAATGTGCTGGAAAGAATGCTATTCTCAAGAAGGTCTGGGTTTGATACTTGGCTCTGTCTTTAATTACTTATAGAACCTTGAGGACGTTTCAGTTCCAGAATTGGAAAATTGGAAGAGAACTAAGGGGCCATCTAGCCCAGCCCCTACATAATAAGATGATTCTACATAATAAGAATCAAGGAGGGGGGCCTTCTGCCTCTTGAGGCAACAACTCCTCCTTTTGGACAGTTCTCATTGTGAGGAAGCTTTTCCTGGCATCAAGCTTCAATTGGCCTCTTAACCATTTTCTTGCCAAGAAAACCCCATATGGGGTCATGAAGAGTGGGACAACAAAAGCAGTTTCTATCCAGTGCTCTTGGTTTTACCCCCAGGGGTATTAGAACAAATCTCTTTCCTCCTGCACATGACAGCTATTCATATATTAAAGAGAACTACCATGTTCCCTAGAGACTTTTCTTCTCTGGGCTCATTATACCAGTTTCTTTCAACTGATCTTTGTATATGTTGGACTCAAGGCCCTTCTCCATCTTGGTTATCCTCCTCTGGCTTATTAATATTCCAACTTATTGATATTCTTAAATCCTGGGGCCTAGAAGTGAACACACTCCAGATGAGTTTTGACCAGAGCAGATTATACTGAGATATATCACCTCCCTATTCCTGAAAGGTATTCCATTCTTGTAAGAGTAGGCCTTATTTTTCTCTAAGCCTCAGTATCTTCATCTGCAAAATGGGGATTGGGCTAAGTGATCTCTGTGATCCCCTCTAGCTTTTGCATTATCTGGGTTCTATCATTTTATGGCTGTCTTTGTTTAGTTACCACGCAAGCATTACCTGCATATCTGTCTTTGAGTCAGCCATACCTTAGCTGCTAGGAATGCAAGGTGTTGCCCTCACTTCCTCTCTTCATAAGACACACCCTCTTCTCTTGGCCTGCGGACCGAACTTGGGATAACCATGTAGGTTTGAATATTCTGCTTCTCCTCCTGGACCAAAACAAACCGTTTTAGACCACTTAAAGTACTAAAAAGTTTGTTTTAATTTGATTATTTAGTTTTGAAATAATCTGTCAGAATAGATTTTTCTTAGCTGTGGATGCTTGAAAAGAAAGCTAATAAAAAATGAGTGATGAAAAACTTCTTGCACTAGATTGGCTCTTATTGAATATCTTCATTTTACACTACAAATGTATTCTATTGTCTTAGAAGAAGGGCTGTGCAGAAATCCTTCTGATTAAATTGGAATCCTTTTAATGGGAAAGAAGTAATGATTCTAGCAATTAGTTGCTCAGTAGTAATGATAATAGAAATCTAGTGTACATTACAGTTTACAAAGTGCTTTCTTAACAACTTTGTGAAGTAGAAAGTAGAATGTTATTCCCAATTTACAAATCAACACACCAAGTTAAGTGACTTGTTAAATTGACAGAGCCAGGACTTGATTCCAGGTTTCTAGACTCCAAGTCTGCATTAAAATGTAGATGATAAGACGTGACATAACATGATATGACATACCCTATATTAATACTGGTGGTAATTCTTGTTAAAAACCCTGACATATACTCTCTGGCTTTCTGGTGGATATTATACCAAATATTGCAAGAACTGTGATTTTTTTTGGCAGAGGTAACTCCAGGTATGAGCCAGCTCTCCATCAACTTTGATATTAAATAAATTCTAGGGAGCTGCCTAAGGTGTAGAGACTTGCCCCTAGACTCAAAGCTAGTAAGTATCAGATGGATGCTTTGAATTCATGTCTTCTGGACTCCAAGCCCAGTATACTATGCAAGAAGCCCAAATGACTCTTTAATAACATGTGCTTTAAAAGTGCTGGAGATTCTTAACTGCAGTAATTAATCCTGTGTAGTCTGAGTGACTCCCTTTATTTAATATCCTCCATAGCACTTCAGCCTCTCTCCTTTGCCAAGAATGAACCTGTGCAAAACTCAGTTTCTACAAAGAATTGGAAGTGGTCTTTAAAATGTTCCCTGCAGTGCTACTCAGAATTCCTGGCTCTCATTCGGAGTATTTGAGAAGTCTCCTAATGGAAGTTGCAAAGGCTGCAGAGATAGGAGGAACAAGAAGAATACAAATTCCAAAGGACATTTTTATACTAAAATTACCCTCCAGGAACTTTGGGAATTGTTTGCACTCTTTTTCATAGCACACTTCTGACTTGCTAGAGCACAGTGCTCTCTTCCATATGTGTCAGAATGTCAGCTCCTTGAGGGCAGGAAGTATACCCTTTTGTATTTACCTCTATCCCTACAGACAATTTGGCACAAAGTAAGTGCTTAACAGCTGTTTTTTCATTCATTTCATTCAGAAATGGAACTCCTTTCAATGATCTAGATTATAAACCATTCACACCTTATCCTTCTTTGAGGAATCTAGATGGCTAACTTTGAAAAATCATTGCAGTTTAGAGATAGAAATAACTGGACCCCAAAAAGGTTGAGTGAGTTGCTCAAGGTTACATCGCTAGTATCGGAATCAGGATTTGAATTTAAATCAACTGACTCTGGAGCCAATGCTCTTTCCAGTATTATATATTTCCCTTATTAATGATCTCAATTTTTTTTTCAGGAGGTTTTCTAATTCAACCTATATAACCTGGGGCAGAAATATCCTTTTCAGCATCCCTGACAAGTAGTCTATCCAGTCTTTGCTTGAACAGTTTGTAATGGGGACTGTAATTTTTTCAGGATAACTTGTTCCATGGTTGGGTAGCTCTTAACTGTTTAGACAGATTTTTCATGATATTGAGCTGAAATTTGCCTGAAACACTACAATTGAGGCGGGATGATTTTTATATCCCTTGGGCCTACTTCTGCCTGCTGGAGCAACACACTGGACTGACTTTATCCTTCCTTCCATGACAGCCATCTGAAAATAGTAACAATAACACTTGTAATACTACCTTAAAGGGTTGTTGTGAAAAAAGTACTATGTAACTCTAATTACTGTTTTTGTCTGTATAATCATTTCTAGCTAGTAACACATTTCTGAAGTCATTGTTTCTTTCATGGTTCAGTGGGTAGAGTTCTAGGTCTGGAGTCAGGAAGACCCAAGTGTACATCTGGCCTTGTGTACTTTCTAGCTCTTTGACCTTGGGCAAATCATTCATCTGCTCTGTGCCACAGTTTCTTCATCTGTAAAATGGGGATAATAATAACACCTACTTCCCAGGGTTATTGTGAACATCAGATGAGAAAATATTTGTAATGTTTGTAAAGAGCTTCACGTCATAGTAGGTGCCATATAAATACTTGTTTTCTTGTTCCTTCCCTACTTTTTTGCTACAATATGCAAAATGTCAGAATTTCTATTTAGTTCTATTCCCTCCCCTTCAAAGTCTCCTATCAAATCCCCTTCAAATACTTTATATTTGAAGACAGGCTTTTCAATATTTCATATGTCATAATTTCCCAATCCTTTGCCATCCTGTTTATTCTTCTGAATGCATTCAGTGTTTTCAATAACTTAGTGTACGACACCTAGCAGGCATTTATTAAAGCACTTACTATGTGCCAGGCATTTTGCTAAGTGCTGGGGAGAAGATAAAAGACAGCCCCTACTCTCAAGGAGCTCACAGCCTAAAGGAGGAGACAACATTAAAAAAAAAAACAAAAAACCCCAACTATCTACGCTGAAAATATATGCATGATAAATTATAGATGATCAATAGGGGAAAGGCGCTAGAGTTACGGGAGATCAGAAGAGGCTTCCATGTGGAAGGTGGAAGCCAGGAGGCAGAGATGAGGAAGAGTATTCCAGCCATGGGGGACAGCCAGAGAAAATACCCAGGGATGGGAGAGAGAATGTCTTGTGCAAGGGACATCCAGGAGACCAGTGGCACTGAGCTGCAGAGTGCATGCTATGTAAGGGTAGGGGGAAGAAGGCTGGAAAAGTAGAAGGGGGAAATAGGGACACACTATTCCCGTAGGTGTTCAGGATCAAAAGAGACGCGTTCTGTAGCTTCTTACAGGATCTTCTGTAGTTCAGGCTTCATATCTACCTCACACGTTGTGTGGAAAATGCCTTGTAAATCTTAATAAGTTTAAGTGTGAATTGTATGTCTTCTGATGCATTTGTAGAACTTTAGCATGTATGTGTTCTAATGTGACTTTAAAGCTTTACATTGGATTTCGAAAAATCACTATTAGGGAGGCAGCAGGGAGATGCCACTCACCTACATGCAATGCATGTGGCACCAGAGAGGCAGTCCTTCATGGGGAAATAGGAATTTTTAAAATGTACTTTCCCAGCTTTCTCCTTCTCCATCAGGTGCAAAGGCTGAATAGTGGCTTAGCAGTTTGATCTCTCAGTAAAGATGGTCAGTGAAGTCATTCAGTTTGATGTTCGATAATTCTCACTGTATGAAAGGGCAGAGAGTGAAATGACAAGTTCAATCTCTTGTGACAAAGTTATACTTTGTCCCTGTTCATCAGATCATAGGTCATGGAATCAGATCCAGAGCTGAGAGGGCCCTCAGAGACCAGCTAGCATAGCCCCATTATTTCACAAATGAGGGAACTGAGGAAGGTTGACTTTCCCAAGGGCATGTGTGTAGTATTGAGGTTGGAATTTGAACTCAGGACTTCTCACTGCAGACAGTTTTCTTTTTTGTAAAAAATGGGTATCTCCTTTCTGGTTAAATGCTTTTTAACCCTCCCAAATGGATCACCTACATTCACTTTCCCTTTGATACTTATATAGTTATCTCCCTGTCTTTTTGAGTTGTACAGTGGTACTTGACAAGTTTATTGTAGATGATGAGTTCTCTCGGTTAACCACAATCTCAAGAAACTTAATTGGGATAGGTATATCTTGTAGAGCAAACTCATTATGCCACAGTTTGTTTGGATCTGAAATGAGTTAAGATCTCATTCCTTTCTTAGCTTCATTCTGACTGCCTTGCCAGGTTCTGTCCTGTTGGGCTCTAAATGGTTATATCTCACTGAAAGAGCTTTGCAGTGCTCTGACCTGCCCATGACTGTTCCCATTTCCTATCTTTCTAGACTTTCTCATTTCCCCATTTGGTTTTTTACCATGTTGTGTCATTGAAAAACAATCTCCTACTTTTTTTTTTTAAAGCCAATAAAGTGTACCTTCTGAACCATTAGGCAAGCCTTGGTCTGTTGCTAAAGTGATTAAACTGATTCATTCGTGTAGGCTGCAGACACTGTTTTTTAAGGAATTAACTGCTGTGCCATTCCACAGAATGGGAAAGCATAAAGACAGCCATGAGAAAACCAAAGCTTAATTTTCGCTGAGAGTAAGGGGGATCTGACTTTTCTAGAGGTTATTCAGGTGAAGGATAGACACATGGAAGAGAAAAAGAGGTTTTTTAAGATGTATGCCCCCCCTTCTGACTCATGTCTCCCCTGATTAGCATTTAAGGAATAAAATGGGAGAAGTATTAAGTTTAGAAAGAGCTCCTAGAAAAAGTCCACTGAGACGATATCACAAGATAAGTTACATCAGAATTCTATTTGAGAAATTTTGTCATAGTAGAAAAGTTTCTAGAGACTTTAGCCTCTTCCTTCATGAAAAGATTCCACTTGTAAGAGTGAAACCCCAGCCCTCTGCATGATGACTCTTAGAAAAGGGAACCGCAGGCTGATGAGCAATGACTTCAAGAATGTCCATTTCCCCTTGATCACACGGAGCCCCCACAGGAAATCTCAGTATTTCATGTCAGGACCTAAGGCACCGTGGGGACATCAGTGTACCCAGAGGTTTGTGGTTTCTGGTCGTTTGGTGCCCATCAGAGAACTTGCTGAAGAAGTGGGTTTATCAGTCTGTGGGAATTATGCTAACTGTGTTTTCCATGTGCTATAATAAAGAGAACAAATGATTTCCAGCACTCAGAAGGATAATCTTGATAGAGAGTATCTTCTGGGGTTTGTACATTACTCCTTGCTCCTCTGGTTTTTGGTCCTCTTTGCAGCTGACTTGAGGTAGAATTGTTCTTCCAGTGTTCCTTAGAACAACACCCAAGGGGAATTGGAATGGTATTTTGGGAGTCCACTTGGAGTTTATATTCCTTAATGATGAAATGCTAATAACTTGCAGGGTCCTCCTTTCCCCATGGGAGAAAGGTTTTGATTTTGCCAGTAGTTTTACACAATTTCTCAAGTGTTCGTTTTCAGCAAATACTAAATTCTTGCTATGGCTGCTAGGAGGAGCAGTGGATAGAGTACTAGGCCAGGAGTCAGGAAGACTCTTCTTCCTAAGTTCAAATCTGGCCTCAGACATTTACTAGCCAGGCAAATCATTTAACTTTCCTTCAGTTTCCTCATCTGTAAAATGAACTGGAAAAGGAAATGGCAAACCATTCCAGTATCCTTGCCAAGAAAACCTTAATGGGATCATGAAGAGTCAAATATAACTGACACAACTGAACAAAAACACTAAACAACGTGTGTTTAGAAAGTGTGTACTGTGGAGTATATGAAACCCTGCAAACCATTTCTAGGAAGAGAGGAGTGAGTGCTGAAGGGGTGGGGGCGGGGTGGGGCGCGGTATCAGGGAGGCCCATTTATCTCTTCAACACACACATGCATTTAGCCATCAGGAAATCAGTGGGGCACTTTTTCTGATAAATGTGGAGCATGCATTTAAAACCTATAGCTTTAAAATAGAGTAAAATCAGTAGAGACTTTGCCAGATGGAACTGTGAAAAATCTGATGTTGTGTGGAGCAGTGGATTGTTTGTTCCTTTCCTTGAAAGCACTGTTTGTAATGCCAATACAAAGAATCCTGTTAGGGTGAAAGGGGACTGGTTACATTTAATTTCAAAGTATAAAAAAAGTTATATACTTTTACCTTGAAACCACGTGGTGACTTAGTGACCATAAGGAAAACAGTGCAGAGCAGAATTTTTATCTCTTAATTGTACAGAATTTTAAAAGCAAATGAATGGCGGACATTACTCTAAGGAATGAGATATATGTTTGCATCCCTGAAAAGACATGCTTCTATTTGGTAAAGTGCTGAGACATTAATTGGATGACTTTAGGTCCTTTTTCTATCTCTGATATTTCTGCTTAAGCCAGTTACAAACTAATCTCTAAATAGAACCTGACTCAAATGGTAGAATTACATAGCCCAGTTGTTCTCGTGTGTATTCAGCTGTGTTTAGTGCTTTTTCTTCTCATAAGTACAGGTCATATAAAGGGCCAGAGGGTACAGCTGTGTTAGTCCTTATTTGGGAGTTCCCAGTAATGATGTGACAGAAGGAACATACTATGGATACAGGCATTATAACTTCTGAAGTGAAGGGAGGCCATTTCTAGCCATATTCACTGCCAATAAAAGAGTTAGGAGATTTGCTGGAATCTTCTTCATATTGCCATCTGTGGGACTGAGTAATCCCTGGTTAGCCAGATATGGCTTGTCTAATCTGCTGTCCCAGTTTGTGTGGGTTGGGTACATTAAAGGAGTCATTGCAGGAGGAGGCAGCAAGTATATCCCCATAATCATTATTTGCTTTTCAAAGAGATATCTCAATCAATAGCTATGTTTTTTAGCGTAGGAAATGATTTTATGAGAGACCACTGCAACCATTGATCCCTTTTTTATTTTTTCCATCCCCTTTGGTGACTCTTTTAAGTAAAATCTTTTTTTAAGAATAATTTTTTTTCAGTTAATGAAAACTTACCTTCTCTCCCTCTTATTCTATCTCCTTCCAGCCTTTCCCCAGTTGAAAAAGAAAAACCCTTATAATAATTATGCATACATACAATTGAGTAAATCCTATTGCTTTTATTTTGGGGTCTTCTGATTTCCCTTATACAGACTTTTGGAGGATACTGTTTGGCCTGTTGTAAGAAGCATAATTAAGATGTGCAAAGGGGTGTTGATTCCCTCCATCTCTAGTATAGAAAACTGTTGGACATAAGAACAGCATGTGGTGGTCCAACAGTCTCCTGATTACTCGTAACTTAGCTGTGCTGGTCTCTGACTCACTGACCCCTGTACTACTGAGACCCGCACGATGCCCAGATGGCACCCAGCAATGTCTCTGAGCTACGACTCCCATTCTCTGCAACACATTCTTTAGTGATGTGTCAGGAGTTATTTATAATATTAAGCTCCTTTTTTTACTCATCAAAAGCAAAGTCTAAGGGTTGTTTATCTTAGCTAAGAGAGGAAGTTTAAATTCCCACTGCGATATGGCACTGATATGTCTGTATCATGTTAATCATGTAATTAAATGAAAATCCTTAGTGACAGTAATATATTTGCAGCCCCTATATGAGTATCATGATTACTGTAAAATATATATTAAGCCCTTTGTTCACAGTCTTGTTGGGGTACAGAAAGGGGATGCATTAAAGATAAAGATAGGGAATTTGAGACCTGGAATGGATAGACAGGACAAAAGATACAGAATTTACACAAGTACATGTAGACATTACAATACTCAATCAACACTGTGGGTAAATCCCTAAATAGCTAATGAGTGGTAGGATAGGAAGCTGGGTTGAGGTGGACATAGGAAGAAGTGAAACAGGAAAAGAACTTGATTAAGAGAAAGAATCTTAAAGTATTCCCGAAAAGGTAATTTTTGGGGGGAGTTATTTCCCTTTGCCTCTGTCAGTGCCTGTGCTTTATGCCAGATAGTTAATTGACAGGTTTTACTTTGCAAAGTTCCTGAATTCCCAGGAATGTGGTTATAGAGTGTACCATTAACTTGGCGGATATGTTGTACAGAGAGGTTTATGTGCCTCCCCTCCTTGGAGACATCATGATCTGCTCATAGCACGGTGCCTGGCCCATAGCAGGCACTAAGAAATATTTGCTGTATATCAAAGTTTCAGGAAACCTTGGTTCTATACTACTGATTTTAACTATGTCCATGAGCTAGTTCTCAGTTTCTAGGGGAAAAAAAGAAAACTAAACTTAGTGCTTTTGCATCCTGGCCAGTGAGTGTCTTAGAGATGTATTTATTAATTAAATTTTGAGCATAGAGAAATACAAAGTGACGAGTTCCATCTTGCTTATGAAAAATCTCAGACTCAAGCCATTTCACTTACAGTTTATAGGTTCAAGAACAAAGACAAAATTCCATAGTCAGAATTTAACATATTTAACATGGTTTACCATAGAGTACAATTGTATTGTAACCTTAAATATACTATGAAGAATCAACTATTCAGCCCGCTTAAGGGTGGGGAAAGAGGAGCACTGCTCTCATAGTTTAGCCGTTAACCTAATCAGTTTCAGAGAGGATTCTATCCAGGGCTTATGAGGACTTCTTCTTTACAAACTAGTAAGAACTTTTGGTAAGAATGAAGCAGAAAGATTTAGGTGCTGTCTCCTCGGTCTTAAGGACTGGTAAGATAGTCTAATCGAGTCAGAACAAAGACTTTCGACAAAGACAACGAGAAAATATTCTAAAGAGGGAATGGTTGGGGGAGGAAGCTTCTTGTGCCCATTTCCTCCTTAGCAGAATGGATTTCCCTGTTCATCACAGGGTTGGTGTGAGGACTATTTTTTAAATATCTCCAGAGATCTAGATCTCTTGAGGATGGCAGCATAATTGGGACTGGGTCCTAAAAAAAGGTTTGAACACTGGGAAGTGCTGGTGAGAGTTAAGTGATTTTTGTTTCTGCTCTTATCCAGGGTTTTTGGTTAGAGAAGGGGATGGAGACATCTGGAATGTCCATAGGTAACAGACCTCCTTAGTTAGATCATTTTTATGTGACTTTTGAAGGAAAAGTCTAGGAAAAAGAACTCTCTAGCCAGAGGACCCAGAGAGAAGTAAATCTCTGAAGGTTGCTTTAAACTCACAGCTGTCTATTGGTTTGTTGTCTAGATTTCTGGCATGTGGTAATTTAATTAAAATAGTAGATTTCAGCTTTGAGTGATAAGTTTCAGCAGTGAGGTGTGGTATGACTTGGTGCTCGGAGACCAGCTGGTCTCCCCGGCACAGCTTTCAGTGCTGCTGATGCTATTGCATTCATCAGGCGCCTGGCCCAGGCCATGGAAAACCTTGAGAGGAGACAGTCTGCTGTGGGGCAGGAGCTTTGTCCTGGAATTTCCTGGCCTTTGTCTGCTGCAGCCTCAGTGTTTCAAGACACTTGTTTTTTAATGTTAACTTCCTTCTGGGGAAAGAGTGGTGCTGCCAGTCTCCCAATGTGCACATTAAATTTCCGTGCCAAGTCGCCCCTCACTCCTGGGCATTTCCCTCTCCCCAGCCTTCTTTCTTCTGCTGTAGCACTTCTGCTGTTAGGCACTTAGTTACTCTGACTTCCTAAACTTCTTCCAAGTCTTCTTCCGTATGTTGAGCAAACTGTCTTTTTGAGAAAAGCAGTTTTCATTATTACTCAGGCCCCCCCTGAATCAGTGCCTTCAGGCGTGGTCTGTTGGGCATTGAGAAGAGAAGGTTCTGGGGAATGGAGCAGCTGGCCCCATCCAAGCTCTCACTGCTTTGCTGGAGAGAGATGAAGATACTGACCAAGCCTGACAAGGCTTTGCAGACCTGAGGGACAAATGTGACCCTGTCCTTCAAGGGCTGCCAATACCCTAATTCTATTCTTTTTTTCCCTCCATTTTACAGCAGAGAAAATCATACCTGGAGCGCAGTGTGAAGGACGCAGAGGACAACATTCGGGAAATGCTGATGGCCAGAAGAGCACAGTAAAAGGCACCACGAGAAAACCTCTATTCGACCCCCCTTTCCTCTGCTCCTGTTGGGTGGGACAGAGCAGCAGACTCTGGTGTGCTTTTACCTGGAGGACATTTTGGAAACTCTTGCTTTTATTTGGACATTGTTAGGCTGCTGCCTTCCCCTCGGTGTCCTGTGGCTGAGCCAGCTGTGTACTGCTGGCCTGGGGCTTGATCATGACCCTCTGGGGGTGAGAGGAGAGCCCTGGGCAAAGGATGTACCCTTGCCCAAAGACTCCGACGACGTTCCCATTGTTGTTAAACAAATAAAAGGTATCCATCTCCTTCCAAGTCTGCTTTTCCTGTAACTAAAGGGTTTGTTGCTCAGGGGATGGGAGGGAAAGGTATTTTTGATTATCTTATAATCAAGATTTCTTGCTATCCCAGTTTCTTCTATGGAATCTTATTGCTTCCTCAGCTTTTGTCCCAAGGCTTCCTTCTCTCACTCTCCTCTAGTCTTCATTTTAATTTTCTAGGCCTGTTTCTGCATCTGTAAAATGAAAAGGTTGACCTGAAGTTTCCTTCAGCTTTAACATTCTATTCTGATCCTTTCAAGAATGAGACCTTTTTATCCTCTGATGATCCTCCTTTATCTCCCTATCTATCTTTTCGTTACCTTCAGCAATCTCTTAGCTCCTGAGAAACTTCCCTACCCTGCTTCTGAACGTAGCACATGAAAGGCAAGAGAGTTAGGGCTCCAAGAAAGTGACTTCATTTTCGTATTGGAATACCTTCAGATCTTAAACCTTTGTGGCTCTGGGGGATGAAAATAAGGTTGTGATAGGTTTTCCAGTGGGGACTCTATGCTAGAATTGGAGCCTACCAGCATCAAATATTAAAGGATTTTGCTGTCCAGACTTGGTGTTCTAGACAGCAACCTGGCTAGGCTCCAGTAAAGAAATAGGGAGGCTATTAGGTCTGTCCCAGGCAAGCCTGGGTCCATAGTCGTCTCTTTTACACAGCCTCTTGATACTGTGATGTCCTTGTCAATGTTGGGAAATTCTAAGAATTCAGAATCTGTTGGAGGCTGAAGGTGTAGTTTCCCCTCTCTTCTGAATAAGGAATCTCCTTGCAGAGTAGGAATCACTTTACCTCTTTAGCCCTTACCTCTGGGGATTTGCTGGTAACAGTTCTACCAGAGGGGCTGCCTTCCAGGTGTGATCAAGTAAAGTATTTGCAGCAGGGAAGATGGGAGAAGTTTCACTGAGTTGGCTCCTGCTGCTTTGCCTCATGAATGGTGGTTTAGTGCCACTTAGTGGCCAGAGTTGGGATATACTGTAACTGGGTAATATTACTTTGGGATATAATTACCACCGGGAGGGCAAGTGTTTTTGCTAAGATACTGCTTAGTGCAAGGACCTCGTTTTCTCTCTGGGTATCTGGGGGCTTCCATCCTGAGAATGAAAAGCAATCCCCACTTAGCCACATGTTCGGTTACTTAAGAGCCAGTGTCACCTGTGAAGCAACATGCCAGACGGTTCAGGAAAGAAACTACAGCCAATCAAGGCAGCAGGGGCCTCTGCCAAGGCCGTAGAGAGAAACAGAGGTTAGTGTCAGAGGTAAAGAATTGATTGTCTGTTGTGTTCCTAACAGCATATTTGAGTAGCAGTCTGCAAAGCAGGTTACATTCCCTACTTCATTTGATTCTGTTAGGTGGACAGGTAGGTACCTTTTTTACAGATGAGGAATGTGATTTGTGATAGGATGAGGAACAGAATGTAGGTCTTCCTGACTTTGCACTCTTGATGTGTAATATGCCTGGTGCCATAAGGTGGCTGAGCAGAAAAACATACTAGCTGCACCTGCAAAAGCATGGGGGATGAGAATGGACTAATCACTTGCCTAAGAAGTTCCATGGCTGGTCTTAGGCACTGATGTCGTTGCAAGGACACTTTCCTTGGCTTAATCCTAACCTACCACCCAGCTTGGTGCCAGTCATGTAACCAACATAGAAAGGTGAGGTATCTCTCCTAGCTTCTAGATGCAGCCACAAACTCAGTCATTGGGCTGGAAGCAAGCCAGTGATGAAAATTTTTTAAATTATCAAACAAATGGACAGAAGTAGTTTTGGAATCTAAGCACTACTTACACTACACTACTTGGCCTCAGTGCGTGCCTACAATATTATCCACAAAAATGCATATAAATAAAGAGAAACTTACTAATGAAAAGATAGACCAAGGCTCTGATTTTCTGGTCTTATCTTGAATTGCATCAGTACAAACACTGGGACTTTTGAAAAATTTATTGACAAGGGAGATTGAACAATAGTTAGAGTTAGAAAGAAATCATTCAGTGGCTTGTTTTGTTGCATATTTTGCCACTGCCATGAACAGTACAATTTAAAATGATAAATATAAATTTCATATTCAAGCCTTTGGCCAAAAAAATCATTTAGCACATTTGTTAAAGTGTGACAAAAAAATTAGAAAATACACATTAAAAAGATCATGTCACTAAGTTAAACAGCAAAAAAATCACTACTAATCTAGGATTCCATTATGCTGTAGTTGAGATATCTGTGCAGAACTTGTCATTCATTATAGCAATAGAAAGAGATCAGGACTGGGAACTCCATCAATTGAGGATACAACGCCTTCTGGTAAGAGGAGGCTGAGGCTGTTCAAGTTAGCATGTCCCAAAGGCAACAGCAACAGAGAGCAGTCCAGCAAGCTGTGAGGCAGGTAGCTTGGCCTGTGTCATCCCGTCTTTGGTCTTCCACCACATACACTGGGGGAGAAAAAAAAAAGGAAGGATAAGAAAAAATGCAATCTAAGTCTTAATGAATGTATCTTGGAGGACCTGCCTGGCCCTGCCTGCTTTCTAGTTTCTGAACTGGTGATTGTTAATGAATGTGAGTTTCCACATACACACAAAATAGCTAATGCCCTGTTATTAAATACTCTTGCACCTTCAAAGGGACAGACAAATAAATTGCAATGTAGTTATTATAACCAGAAAAGGATGATTTTTAACTCTGAAGGAACATTAATTAAGCTGAGCCTCATTCTCACTAGTAAATTAATCCAACAACTCTTGTCTTTCCTCTTTTGTCTCTGCTCTATTTTTATCTTTTTTTCCCCTGTTAGAGTTCTGGGTTACATAGAAAGGAACAGCAACTGGAAAAAATTATTTTATTATTGACCATCTTACAATCTTCCAACCCTCTTTGCTGATAGTGCTCTAGGGCAGGGCTTCTTAAACTTTTTCCATTAGTGACCCCCTTCAGCACTGTGGTTAACAGTTTAAGAAGTGCTGGTAGGGCAGCAGTTTTCAAAATGAGGTTCAAGGGACCACTGTGGGGATTCCTTAAGACCCTTTCAGACGGCAGGATTGGGACGAATATGAAGGTGGTGTCTGTGAGGTCAAAATTATTTTCTTAAAACTAAGATATTTTAATTTCTAATAAGGTAAATAATACATTTCATATTTTTAAAAAAGCTCTTGGTGGCAGAGAATGTCTTCAGTAATTAAGAGTGACTGTAAAGGAATCCTGAGACCAAAAAGTTTGGGTTCAGAAGAGAAGTAAAGACTGCAGAATCATTCGTCTAGAGACTGAATCCTGCATTAGAAGGAGAATGCAGAGAGGGGTTTTGGAGCATTTTCTCAGAATTCAAGTTTTCTGGTTCAGTGAAAGAATCACCTCTCAATAATGTGGCCATCCCAAAGCTGAATTTCAACAATCCACTTCATCCTCCTGGACTGAGCTATCAAGACCTCAGCCTCATCATGCACAATTTATTAGAATAAAATATGGACAAATGAGCCTTTCAACTACTCATGATGGACAGTTTAACATGTCCCCATTTCTACAAACACTAAACTGACTGTTCCCTTCTTGTGTATGACTGCTTGCTGGATCTTCAGAAAGAGCCTTTCCCTCCCCCTTCATCTCCAAAAATAGACTGCCTGATTCATTAGCAACCCTTTACCTATGATTCTAGCCAGAGGCTGGCTTGAGGCTGGGTCACCATGTAATGATCTCCATACATGGTCTCACCCCATAGCCCTGATTCCTCTGTGGTGGATGACTCCACCCTTCACATTAGGGCTTTCATGAGTGGCCTTGGAAAAGAATCCTCCCAGTTGCTCTATATGAGGCTAGACTGAAAGCTACCGCCTCCATCCCAACCACTACCATTTGATCTATAAGGAAACATTCCTGTTTGTCCTAAAGGAAGGCATCTATCTGCCCTTTTTCCTCTCCCTCCTCAACCTCAGTTACAGTCATTCAACTGTGAGCTGCTTTATCAGGGAAGTACTATAACAAAAATCAGAGTAGTAAATGCAGACTGCTTAAAGGGAGGCTGAGGCCTGTTTGCTACCATATATTTTCCTCCTCTCTGGTCTCCCTCAGTTTGGTCCAGTCTGATCATCTGTGTTTTGTAGACTTATATAATTTACGCACATACATTTTGTGTTTGTGTGTGTGTGTCTGCCCTGTACCTATAGATACCTATAGATACTCCATTATTTCATAAGCCTCAAGGTACTCAAATCCTTATTACAATTTTTAGCCTAAAGAAAGCCAGACACCTCCCATGAAAACTAAGGACAGATGGTGAATAGGGAGCCACACCTTAAGTAAGGGCTAAGCTACTGGTCCCAGAAAATGAGACAGAAAGACCAGGTCTGTGGGCCAAGAGCCCACCTCATCATTGTCCAGTTAAGACTCCCTGGCAACCAAATTCCAATTATGTTTTAGCTTCTCAGCAGTCGATTATAATTAAAGCAGAGCATGATGGGACATCAAGGGAAATTTTGGTTGATGCTGATGGCCTGGAAGGTCTTTGTGGAAAGCACCCTGGGCCTCATGTGGGGGGCAGGGTATGTTTTTGGAAATGCTTTTATTCTGATGTCCTAATAATAAAACCTATGTTGCTGCACCTGGTGGGCAGATCTCAGATTCACACCCAATCTGCCCCCACTGTTCTATCTACAGAGAACCTAAGTCACAACCTGCAAAGACGGGAAGGAATGGTATGGGTTTATACAAAAGCTCAGGACAAGGAAGTGAATTTCTGCTTGAGAACTCCAGTGTTTCCACTTCCTTCAGAGCAAACAAACATGGAACTAGTTCTGCCAAACTATGGCTCTGTGAAGGGCACTTTTGTTGGCAGTCACATGGGCATCTCCCAGGCACTAATGATAAGAAGTACTATTGTTATCTATGGTAACTGGTTAACTCTTGACTTCTAAGCAGAGGAATGTGGGGTAGCAGAGGGAACCTGCTGAGGTTTTGTAGCTGATGGGCAGAGATTCTGTGTATCTAGTGAAGAAGCTTCCTCTATGGAAACAGGTAGTTCTGTTTTCTTAGTGCCTTGAGAGCCTTAATGCCACGTCCTCTCCACGAAGGAAAGAGGAAGCAGAACAGGAATGTGTGGGTCAAGAGGGAACAGAAGTCCCTTCCTTCCTTTCTCCTCCATTCCAATGACTAGCACTCTCTGAATAGTGCCCAGAAGGAAGAAAGGAGGGAGAGGTTAGCAGTCTTTTGTATGGGTGATGCTTGGAATTAGAGGTGGGGTAGGAGGGGAATTCCAGATTTACTTGTAACTAGGGATGTGAAACCCCCTGACTGATTCCAGCTAATGTTGCACTCTTGTCTCTTCCTCTGTAGCGACCTTGGGCTTGTCTTTTCCATGACTCTATGTGATCCCAGTTCCATTGTTGCTCTAGGTTATTGTCTAAAAGATGCATTACTATGGGTATTTTCCTGTTCCTGTAAACTAACCCTGGGAAGCAAGGACTCTCAGCTCCCTGAAAGTGGTCACTGTTGGGGTCAGACTCAGGGTGGTCACCTGCTTTGCTTCTAAACTCACGTGCCCTCATATTCTCAACCCTCAAAGGACTATGGCCCTTGGCACTAGCTTGCACATCAGCGGTACGTCACCTGCAGGGGAAGTGAAGCACAATATGGCACATAAAGGAGAACCGCAAGTTCAGGGGACAGTTCAGCGATGCTGAAGGCCTGACGCTGGGAATCACCCTTCCAAGCAAAAGATTTGGGCTGAGCTGAGAACCAGCAGGCCAAATAAGATTGGTGGTGTGGGAAATAAGGAAATTCTGTTTTCCACAGTACTGGGTGATAAGGGTTGTGACCTGTGACCTAGCATGGTCAGGTTAGAGGTCAGAAACTAATATGCAGGCTCAATAAGCTGTTTGAGGAAAAGCCTATCAGAGAGGAGAACACAAAGTCACATGGCCAGGGGGCGGTGTCACCAGGAGATCCAAAGCTGGAGGTCAGAGCGGGGGTGGGGGTGGGGGGTGTGTGGAACAACCGAAGAAGCTCCATTTTTCTGAACATGTTAGAGTCATCCTATAACCTTCCTGGGGAAGCTAATCATCCATCCAGGGGGAATGGACATAAAGATTAATAAAGGCTTTCCTGATTTCACAATAGATGGTGTTCTTTGTTTAAGGTGAGCATGCTTCTCACAGTTGGGGGCTCATTTCTCACAGTGGCTATTAGGAAAGCAGGTCTTTTCCTGGGTGTGTCAGTGGAACCACAGCAAGAGAAAAAAATCAAGCACTTTTTCTTTTAGGATTCTGTAACTCACCCAGTCTAATTACGGGTCCTTCTCCTAAGTATGGGGAAGCTGACATGAGAGATGAGGACGGAAAGGTGTACAGAGGCCAGACCAAAGCGGCCCCTAATGTACGTCCATGCCTGTGCTGGGCTCATAGCAGAGTGATAATCAGAGAGCACCTCAAATGAAAAGGATTAACCCAGCTGTCTTGTTTAAACCCCTTTTGGTACCTTATGTGACAGGCACAAGGCCCAAGGTAAGGGATGCTTCTATCTAACTCAAGAGCCAATTTGTCCTTCTCCCATTTTAACCCAATCTTATGGCCATAATCCCCGCCAAAAACTATTCTCTAACAGAAACAAGATTGTCCTCCCCACAGGCTGCAGAGTGTTCTCAGCTCCTTCCCATAGTTTAGTTTAATCACAGTCCATTGTCCACCTTAATCCTAGGAGAAGAATAATAACTGGTGAAACAACCTAAACTGAAAGGGGAAACAGCATCTTTCCTGGTTTCTGTTTGGCAGCCACCAGCTCCAATTTTCCAAGCAGGGAGAAGTTCTACCTAGTCACTTTAAAGTTTTAGAAGTTTTGTCCTGATATTAAGTGATTAACTAAGTGACTGGAAAAAGGATCCATGCTGTTTCCCTAGCCTATTCTATTTCCCTTTCTGTATATGCTTCTTCAGTTACCCAGAAGAAAAAGTACAGGAACAGACAGAAGGAACACCAGAACAGAGGCAAAGGGGCAAACATGAATACACACATCCACACGCACAGCGCAGCCACCTCTGGCCTCCTGAAAGGCTTCACCAGGAGACTATCTTTAAATTCCTACCTTAAGACATCAAACTAATCAATGGACACGCATTTACCAAACACATACTCTGTGCAAGGCATTGAGGGCACAAAGACAAGAACAAAATAGCTCCTATCCTTAAAGGAGCTTAATTCTCAGTCTGGGAAACGATGGGTACGATGTGTACATGGTAAACATAAAAGGCGGGGGGGGGCAAGGTAAAGGTGGCCTGTGAGTTGAGCTGTGAAAGGAAAAGGTAAAGAGAGAATTCATCTCAGACATGGGTTCTAACCTGTTGCAAAGGTTAAAGAGGAAGTGGAACACTGTATTCACCAAACGGCGCCCAGTCCAGTTTGGTTGGAAGGTACAGAATAAGGAAAGTGGTATGGAATAAAATTGGGAAGGTCAGCTGGAGCCCTGTGGGGAGGCTTGTCTCAGTATGTCTCAGGGGCAATCAGGGAGCCACAGATGATCTTTAAGTGTCACAGTGACACCTGTGTTTTGTACAACTCTTAAGATTACAGGCCTGAGTAGTCTGTTAGAAGTGTCAGAACTAGGAATACTTCTCCCTGGGCAGCGTGTGCACAGGTAAGTGCAGCTGTGGCCAATGGCAGCCCCAAACCTCAGAGGCCTGTAGCACAGGAAAGACATGCGGTCTGCTCAAGTCATGTATGTGTGTGTGTGTGTGTGTGTGTGTGTGTGTGTGTTTAGTTGTGTCTAACTCTTTGTGACCCCATGCACCACAACGTCCATGGGGTTTTCATGGCAAAAATATGACTGGTTTGCCATTTTCTTCTCCAGAGATTATAACACAAACAGGTTAAGTGACTTGCCCAGGGTCATACAGCTCATAAGTGTCTGAGGCACCTTCCTGATTCAAGGCCCAGAGCTCTATTCACTGAGACACATAGCTGCTCTAAGACACAGGCACCCTGAGGCAAATCCCTGTTTGCCTTTATGCTAGTTAGAGTTCTTAACTGTAGGAGGGTGCTGCCATCAACAAAACACGAGGAAATTTTGGAGGGGAGGTATGTTTTAGTGAAAAGTCAGTGAGTTCTGGTTTTTACTGGAGTTCAAGAATGAGATGATTTCTTAGATCAGCAAATAATTTGCATATGAAACAGAACCCAGAGATGTGAAGAAGATGGCTGAGAGGGCATAGATAGGAAAGAGGGCCCAGGAAGATCCCCAAAGTGAGGGTACAGGAGAAGGGCAATGTAGCAGAGGAAACTGAGGGGTGTTCAGAAAAAGGAAGAGGCCCAGGACAGAAACAACGTCCCAAAAGCCAAGAAATGAGAATAATCCAAAGGAAGGGGGGGTAAATCAGCACTATCAAAAAGAACGAGGATTGAGTAAAGCCATCTGATTTAGGAGTTTAATCTCTCCAAAGCTGGGGTAGGAAGCTGGATGAC
The DNA here is from genome assembly GCA_023548195.1 of Bettongia penicillata ogilbyi. Classification (NCBI taxonomy): domain Eukaryota; kingdom Metazoa; phylum Chordata; class Mammalia; order Diprotodontia; family Potoroidae; genus Bettongia; species Bettongia penicillata. Next base: position 5,106,268 of record JAJHZJ010000197.1, read on the forward strand.
TGAGGACTGAGAAAGCTCAAGGAGCTCAAAGAGCCAGTTATCGATGGTTTGTTCTAGGGGGCTGGATGTAACAAGGATTAGAGATAGAGTGTGATGACACAATAGGATGGCAGAATAAAGGGGGAGATCATTAAGGCTGCCAGAGACCAGGGCATGTTTGCTGCCAGTAAAGGTGGAACTGAAAGAAGAAAAGATGATTAACTGAGGCTAGCTCCCAGAAGAGAATTGAGGGAGAAGGGGAAAAGGACAGAATCAAGGGTATAAACAGAGGGATGATCGGCCTTTCATACTCTCAGAAATAAAGGAGCTGCAAATTTTTGAGAGCCAGTTAGACAGGCTGAAAGAGAATCCAAGCAACAGAATTTTAGAGGTGGAAGGAACCCTGGAAGTTACCCAGCCCAAACTCTTAGATCTGTGGTGTGCAAGAAATGAGCTGTTTATATTACACATTCATTACAGTATTCACAAAAGAAGGAATCAAATATCAAGTGTATCATGTCATTAAATTAAACAAGAACCCAACTCATCAAGGATTTTGTTTAAATGGTACTTAATCTGTGCAAAGCAGAACATTTATTATAGCGATAAAAAGGGTTCAGGACTAACAGGGATAAATATGTACTAAATGCAAAAAAACTAAAACAAACAAAAAAAACAGAGCTGCAAATTATTAAGGAGGCTGCCAGAGCTCAATTATGATGTCTTTGGGTTTTACCATCCAAAAAAAAAAGAAGAAGAGGAAGAACATATTGTAGAAGAAAATAAACTCAAATTCACCAGTCTCCACGGTTCTTTGCTTGCCTCTTTGCTTCTTCCCTAAAAGTACTGAGAAAGAAACTGCTTTGAAAGACCTGGAAAAATGACCTGGCCATTCCCTTCATTAGTCTGCTTAATGACAAAGACTTAATTCTCCTTGCCTCCTAAAGGACAAGAAACTAAAGCAGATGAGCCCTCATGCTAGTCAGGACATCCAAGGTGCTGCCAATCAGCCGAGACTGCTGAGAATTGGAGGGTAACTTAGAGATCATGTAATCCAACCAGAGGAAGGACCAGAGAGAAGTGACCTGCTCCAAGTTACAGAGTTCACTCAAGATAAAGCTCTACTTTCATTAAGTGCTCGACACACCAAGTCAGTCAGGTCTGAGTTTATTACGGTTGGACTGAATGAAATTGGGCTAAAGGTTGCCCTGAATTTGCACACCAACTTCATTCTCTTTCAGGTCATCACAGTGAGAATAAACAGGAATGTGGTCTGGGAACCACAAACCCCCTCACTAAAAAAAAAAAAAAAAAAAAAGAATATGCATCTTTTCTGGCTTTCTCTTCAGTGAACAGCAACCAAGAAGTTCAAAGTTCCCTCTTTCTTCTTGGAGACTTGTAACATGAATGAAATTCCTCACATTGAGAAGTGGGCAGAGGGGAAGTCATTCAAGAGACCGTTCATTCTCTAACTCCCAGAGCCAACAGGAAGGGGCAGGGTACCAGGCTGATCATATTTAAACATAAGACATAAAAAAGAGATCATTATTATAATATCCCTGGAAATAAGTTTTTCTGTGATACCAGCTGGATCCGTAGAAGTTAACTGAAAGGGTCAAGGGAAAGAAAATGGCTATTAAGAAAAACAAAACATGGAGAATCTTCTAAGGAAAACACTGAAAAGTCAAATCCTATCTTAGACTAATGCAGATCCTATAGAAGAGCCTTGCACACAGCAGGTGTTCACAATCTAGATGCTGAATTGCCTTAGATGTCATATTTTCAATTTTGATGGTTTTAGAGCTGAAATCATGGTTCCAAGAAGAGAAATCAATGAATAATAATAGGCAGCACTTTTATGGTGCTTTGCAAACATTGTAAGATACTTTTTGCAAATACTACTCATTTTATCCTCACAACAATCCTAAGGCAGGTGCTATTATTATCTCCATTTTACAGATGAGAAATCCAAGTCAAAAAAAGGGTTAAGTGATTTGTCCAGGGTCATAATTTGAACTCATGTCTTTCTGATTCCACGTCCCACACTCTCCTCACTGGGCAGCCTTGCTGGTTTAACCAACTTTTGCTCTGGGAACAGAAATCCAATCCACACTACTCTGCTTCTGGAAAGACTGTGCCAGTGGACTGCCTAATGGCTCCTGGTTGTATCTGTGACCCCCCTCAGACCAAAACTACCTCCTCTGGCCACCGCTCTCCTTTATAGATTGTCTTCTCTTAAGAGAACGTGCGCTCCTCATATGAGCATCTCATTTTTTTGAATCTGAAATTCACCAGTGGACTATCTTTAAATTCCTACCTTAAGACGTCAAATCAATCAGTGGACAAGCATTTACTAAATTGGATCCAGATTTGTAGGACATCCAAAACACTGAAGATCCAGGCTAAGAGGGCTGAACATTCAGTGTTATTTTTTGCGACTCCCTGCTATAAGTGAACAAGGCTACAGAAACAAAGAAACAACCTAGAGGAGGAGTACTTGGCTAGGCTGAAATCCATAAACCTGTTTTTCAAAATATTTTTACTACTTTATTTCAATATAATTGTTTCCTTTACAATTCTCTTATTTTATGCAATAAAAACATTATTCTGACACATCAATAGACCTCTTCACCTAGGATGCCAAAATATCCATAACACACATACACACAAAAAGGTGAAGAACCCCTGTACTGGAAGTGCAAGATGGGAAATTTTTTTCAGGATAATAATGTTAACCATTTGTAAAATGAGATGATCAAGAATCTCTCTGTCAGGTATTAAAAATGGAGGATGATAAATACAGGAGCAAACACCTGGTAAAATACTCAGATTCAGGAATTGGTGATTAATATCACAGAATCACAGTGTTTGAGGGCTGGAACTCAGTGTCCACCTAGTCCAACTGTAAAAAAGGAATCTCTACTGTAACTTAACTCTGATCCCTCCTCTACACAGCATACCTTGAAATACCTGGTCATGAATTTCCTGAATCTTTTCTTTGTCAGGCAAAATATCCAGGTTCCTTCATTGGAACCAAGGCTCTTTACCATTCTAGCTGCCCTCTTCTGGACACTCTGTAGTTTACCAGTCCCTCTCTTGGAACCCTGTGATACCCAGAAATGAGGACAATACTCCAGAGGAGTATTATTTATATATATATATATATATATATATATATATATATATATATATATATATATATATATATATATATATATATATATATATATATATATATATATGTATGTATGTATGTATGTATGTATGTAATATAACATAACAGCAGAGTACAGTTGGATCATCACTTTACTGTTCCTGGAAGTTCGGCCCTTCTTAATGCAGTCCAAGATTGCATTAGTTCTTGCAGCTTCCACATCACAATGCTGATGCACAGTTTGTAATTCACTAATCTCCAATCCTCCATCCCGACCCATCCAATCCTTTCCAGTACTGCTCTCTAACTATACTTCCCCCATCTTGTGGCTGGTTGATTTATTTTCTGAGATTAAAATTCTGAGTTTGTAGGATGGAAGACTTAAAAGGAGATTAAAATGGAAGACCCCAGAGAGTAGACAGTTTCCTTAATAGCTATGAGGTAGGTGTACAATAGATAAGTGTTGAACTTCAAGTCAGAAAGACCTGAATTCAAATCCAGCCTCTGATATATATTAGCTTTGTGAACCTGGGAAAGACACTTACCCTCAGTTTTCTCTTCTGTAAAATGGGGATAATAATATCTACCTCCCAGGTTGTTTTGGGGATGAAATGAGATAATATATGAAAAACACTTTGCAAACCTTAAAGTGCTACATAAAATGCAATTTATCATCATCATCATCATCCTTGGGGAAATATTAACAATTTGGGGATCTATAATGCATAAATGAGGGACCTCCATAAAGTAATCAAAAGACAGTATTACTAAACATATACTAAAGGAATATAATCCAGCTTACAATTGCACAGTTCTTCAGCAAGTTAGATGGCAAGATTTTGCAGTTGAAATTATTTAACAGAAAAGTACTCAAGACAATATAACTTCATTTGACCAATAGAAGTTTGGCTTCCTTTTGGTAAAGCACCTGCCTTTGAAGTCTATCATAAGAAAATTTCAAGAGGTAGGACTATAAAGGTGGAAAATGTGTCAAGAATTTATTAAATATTCAACTTGTACACAGGTGGCCATACAAAAAAATGATGGAATGTAATTAACACCTCAGTCTCCCACTTAAAAAAAGTCCTTTGGCATCCCTGTTCCAGAGCAGACTAGACAGCTAACACATGACTTGGTACTGAATTTATGTTCTGACTACAGATGAGCACTCAATAGGGAAGAGTCTTCTATGGATAAGACAGTATAGGGTTCTGTTACAAAGCATGATCAATGACTTTGATGCACACCAGATTTATCACACATTATTAAAGTACCATGTCTCAAACTGACTTATAAAATTTTCTGCATCAGAATTGACAACCAACAAAACAGTGGCATATGTGTATGCATCTGGATGTAAAAATTACATGTATGGAGTCTGAGAGGTGCTTAGTATGTTTTGTTCATGACAGGCATAATAAGTATATTATTTTAATAAGTATATAATACTATAAGAAGATAGCATGCCTATGCAAGCAATGCACAAGTCCCTCATAGTGATGTGTAGCAAATTCCTTGGAAAGTTGCACCTTACAGATGTGATGAATGATGATTGTTATAGAACTGATTTACCTGTAAAGTATTCAAAAGACACACACTTACTGCTGAAATTTTGTGGAGGGCACCAAATTCTTGTTATCAACAGAAAGGAAAGAGAATAAAGAATAAGCTTATATGAATGATTATAATTTCCCTTACGATGACAAATAAAGTACAGCACATTAAAGAGAAAATGGATGATAATCACTGAAGATGCACTAACTGTGCCTGGTGGAGCCAAGAATCACATTAAATGCTTCAAATTCCTAAAGTGAACTAAGAATGGTTAGAATGATACCTAGTGACGACATAGTAGCCCCTTTGCATAAAAATGTAACAGAAAATCCCAGAAGGGTAATGTAGCTTCAAGAAATTCACAGTACAAATATAAGCATAAGACGTACTGGCCTAGAAATAATTAGGTTATATCTAATGGTAGAAGGCTATTTCAGATCCCTGAAATATAAAGTACAATAGACACTATCCAGATTCTCAGAGATGCCAAAGGGTACATACTAGTTTATTCATTTTAAAAAGAGATTGTCAGCTGCTACACAGCAGCAAATCAGGGAAAGTGGTGCTGAAAATAGTATTTATGAGATATTTGATTCCACAGAAGTTTTTTTTTTTTTCCCCATACAATAAGTAACTCCATTTTGTGGTACAATTCTGGCAATTAAGCCATAAGCTAAGATTTTTTTGCATACAAGAGTCAATACAAACTTCCCTTAACTTGAAAGGGATGAGCTGAAAGATCTGTAGGGACTGTCAAATATATTAAGAAAGCCTGTAGATACCATGGCATATCTACACAAGTAACTGCTTTTGAAAAGCTCATCTCCATTCAGTTCTTCATAAGGAAGCATATTACATTTTGGCAAAAGTCTTGCATCAGGAAGAAGTAGAATCTGAAGCAGAAAATACTCTTTTTAAGAGGTGCCATGATCTTCCAAAACTCAAACCAGAGGAAAAGGCCACAGGAAGAACACTGTCAGAAACAGTCTTTATGTTCGTTATTTTGCTTACTTAGCTCCTTTTATTACAAGAAAGTTGGGAGGGTGGCTACTAGGAAGTGACAGCAATGTAAAAAACCAAAAGCACCAATACAATATTTCACAAAAGAAATGGTACCTACTGTACATGAAATCAGAGAGGAGACTAGTTGTGGCCTTGGTTCTACGTAATCCACACTCGGTTATTTTGGCAATTTACTGTGTTGCAAACTCTGTGATATTAGAGCAAACTAACACACAGTATCATAGTACACTGCTTTTATTCATCAGTCTGACCAATTGAATTTTGAGATTTTTCTACTTATGAAGGTCCTGGAAAACCCTGTAATCCACAAGATGAGAGAAAAAACTGGGGCCACTGAGCCTGAAGGACAAAGGACAAAACGAGGCCCTGAGTGCTCTCTTCACATACCTGGAGGAATGACAGATAAGAAAGGACACAGCTTTGTTCTATACTGCTCCAAAGGGGAGAATTAGGAACATTGGGGGGAAATAAAAAGGAAGCCGATTTCAGTTTAACATAGTAACTGTTTAAGAGAGCTGTCTAATAGTGGAACGGATTACCCTGTGAAGAAATAACATGTCCTCCATCACTGGAGATTCAAGCAAGGGGCAGGTAACACTATAGAAGGGAATGCTTGCAGAAGTGAGAGGTCCAGCTAGATTGACTTCGGAGGTTTAATTATTTTAGGAAAATTTCTCAACTCACTGGAAATTAAGATCATGAATTGACAGAAGTTTCACTGTTATCTGCTTAATAGTTTTTTTTATATCTCATTGTTACAGGCAGTATATAACGTTATGGTTAAAAAAATATTGTGAATGCCTGTTTGGATTACTCTATATCAAAGAAAATTATCTTAGTTCTCATTCTCATATCTAACAATCTGAACTTAAAATATTACATTCCCTGTTGGGATACTGAGTCCAGTCGGGACACCATACTTAGTTCCTTTGTGCTGGCTTATTTGTGTATTCACAATGCAGAAGGTAGGTTACAGGCAAACTGGGACAACTGTCCCAGGCTCCATGCAGTGGCTAGTGAATATTTCCAATTTCCTTTCAGACATTTCAAACCAGATGTCTGGGAGGCATCTTAAAGTCTTTGTATCTAAAACAGAACTTTTTCTTTCTGCTTAGCGCTTCCCCTTGCCCCCCAACCACTAGTGCAGAGGACACAACCATGCTCCCTGGCCCTCAGGTGCCACAATGTAGGTGTAATCCTTGACTGATCCCTCTCTCTCATCCCCAAGCTGTTGCTAAGACCTGTTGATTGCACCTTTGCAATCAAATATTGCATATGACCCCTTCTCTCCAGAGACCACTACCTGTGCAGCACACAGGCCCTCCTCACCTCCTGCTTATGCTACTTTGATAGCCTACTGGTGGGTCTGCCTGCCTCAAGTATCCCTGCTCCAATCCGTCCTCCTGTTATTCTCCTAAAGTGCAGGTCTGACCATGTCACCTGACTCCCTGTTGCCTCCAGGAATAAATACAAAATCCTCTGTTAGGAGTTAAGAGAGCCTTTTATAACCTAGCTCTCCCCTACCTTTCCAGACTTAATCCCCAACTTGTACTCTTCAGTTCAGTGACACTGCTGTTCCACGAACGAGACCCTCTGTCTGGGCACCAGGCATTTTCTCAGGCTGTGCCCCAGGCCTGGAATGCTCTCCCTCCTTATCTCGACCAATTGTTTTCCCTAAAGTCTCAATTAAAATTCTGTCTTTTACAGGAAGTCTTTCCCAACCTTCTTTAATTATTTCCTATTCATCCAGTGTAGAGTTTGTTTGCACACATCTGCTTGTCACTTCTTCCACTAGACGGTGAGTGCCACAAAGGCAGGGACTCTCTTTTGCCTCTTTTTGTACTCCTAGCACTTAGCACAGGGCCTGGCACATAACAGTCACTTAATAAATGCTTATTAACTGACTGCCAGACAGGCAGGAAACTCAGAAAGTTGTCACAGAGGAAGAAAGACGTTACTTCCCTAGCTAGTACTTACAAAACAAAATAAAAAATGAAAAACTAGAAATAGAACAGGCAGAGCCATGATTCACCTCCCACCCACACCGCCCTGCTTCTTCAAAGCCATTTAAGCAGATTTTACCTATGGAAATGCTAAAGGTGGGGAGTCACACAATGCTATTTGCCCTAGCCCCCCATTCTCCTGTCTGTCTATAGATGCTCATTCTGAGTTTCCTTCCTTTACTTAGTATTTCAGCCCTTATTAGAGATACATTTTCAGATCCTGGTGCTCAGAAATTCCTGTTCTTCAAGTTTCTGCCTTTACTCCTCAGTTCCCTGAGCCTTTTCAGCACCTCGCCCTGGGGGTCAATGTTTGCATTCCCCATGCCCCAGTAAGGTTGTCTTGTGTATTTTCTTCTGTCTTGTGGTCTTTCCCTGAACCTTCAATGAATTTAAATTAGGTTTCAGGTTTACCACATATAAAAATGGAGGGACTGCTCTAAATGGCTTCTGAAATTCTTTATCTTGGGGATCTGACCTTTTCATTCCAACATGTGTACCCTGGACCATTTTCTGGAATAGAAGTAGATGCTACACAGTACTTTTATGCTGAGGTCCAGGTGTCTCTGACAGAGGAATTCACTGTCAACACTGATGCCAACTTTTAGTACTTATCACTCATGTGCCGTGATGTCTATAATGATGTACATGTGAGACTCACCTGATCATAAATACACCAACATGTGAAACATACCAGAAAGATCACAATGAAATTAAATGATTTAAAAAAAAAAGTTAGACTAATCTCTGGTCCCCCTGTGATGCAGTAAGGTGACTGTGCAGGGCTAGTGATTTATTATAGTGACCAAGTGGTGGAGGGCTAATGGGCATGCTGTCAGAAGCCCTGCTTGGCCCAGGGAGGTCCTGGCTGGTTAGATGAGCATGTCCATAAGGCGGCAGCAACACAAAACAGTCCAGCAAGCTGCAAGTAATTCCCAGAAGTCTCTGTTCTCATCGTTCCTTTGAATGTACACTAAGGGATGGGGGGGGGGGGGGGGGGGGGAGGGAAGGAGAGAGAGAGAGGGAGAGGGAGAGGGAGAGGATCAGAGAAGAAAAAGAAGTTGCAAACCAGCTCTCCTTGGGGAGGTAGAACCAGTTCATAGACCCTCTCACCTTGCCCTCTGCTTTATTCCTTTCCCAGAAGATCTGGGACTGGTATCTGTTCTATTTCTCCTCCACCTCTCCCCTTGTCCCCAACATGATCATGAGCAGACAGTCCCTCCTTCCTTCCTTCTACTAACCCACCCACCACCCACCTTCCACCTCAAGAAGGGTTCTCATTCACATTGTCTCTCCTCAGAAACTACTATTCCTGTAAAGGCTGATTTACCCAAGTTCCAGCCTCTCCTTCACCTTCAATCACCAGGCTAATGTTTGAACTCAATTCAACATTCAATTATGAGCTGGGCTCAATATGTATTTATAAAAGATCAATGTGGATAACACTGCCCTGATTTAGCCCAATCGACCCTTTTCTCAGGCCCAAGGAGGTCAGCCTATAACACAAATTGCTTTTAAGGGAAATGCCTGCTGGTGTCCAGCAGTCAAGAAGCTCAATGCTCTAAGAGAAAGACAACCCATCTTCCTGAGTGTTGGTAAGTGACTAGAACTCAGCATTCTTTTTCCCTCTACCTTATAGAGACAACAGGCCCTTAAGGAAGAACGCAGAAACCCTGACTTCTAGAAACTGAGACAATAGATACTTTGTCACACCCACAACAGGAAGCAGAAGCTGCAGGCCTTTCTGACCCTGATGACAATATTTTAACTTGGCCTCTTTAAAAAAAGGGAGCAAATGGGGGCAGCAGGGAGAGAAAAAAAAGGGGGGATGACGACAAAGAAGCTCCTAGTCCTAGGCTATCCTAGTAGGTCCCCTGAGGTTGTTTCAGAAACAAAGAGATGACAGTAGAAAGACTACAAGTCTGAAGCTCTTTTATCCCAGTTCAAAGTACTTTATATCTTGGTCAAGAAACAATAAAAGAGAATGCAGCAGGGACAGTTATGCGATGACCTAGCTCCCAGGTTTCTTCTAAATCTGCCTAATGTCTCTTAGTAGTCACAGAGCAAGACAAACCTTTAGTCTGATTTGTCGAAGCTCTCTGGGGTAAGGGATCCAGGGGAAAGTAGGAGAGTCTCTCAGTGTTGGAATTAGAACGTGTAAGGTCCCTAAACTAGCACCAATGCCTTGAGTGTTCTGGTGGATATGGATTAGACAGGAAAGAACATTTCACTGACTACTCCCATCCTCCCAAACATCTTGGACGATGGGAGCAGCCTTCAGGAACTTCTAGTTTACTATTCCCACAACTATGCCTGGGATACTCTGGTGCTCTGAGTTTTGCCACAGAAAGTGGCGAATTCATTCAGGCTTTCCCCCAATTCCACCTGTAAATTTTCCTGCTTCTAAGCAGTGACAAATCGCTCTCGATAACTATCCTGGAGCAGGTGGTTAGATTGACCTAACATTAAGAACCAAGCTCATACCACAAGAAAGAACATTACAGCTGGCCCCTAAAATAAAGCCGATGTGTTTCTTTTCACTCTCTCAAGGTGTGTCTGTGCTGCCAACAACTACTCGGCTGCTTTCGCTTGCCAAACGGATCAGGACAGACGTGGATTTAGAGCAGCCTTCTAAGGCACATCACTCGGCTCTGCTGTGGAGTGTGAATGGGTCGCTAAAAAAGTAAAGGCCTTCAGTCACTGTTCCCTAATGACATGTATTAATGATGGTTTCTCAGTGTTAGAAGTGAGCCTGTTTAACAAGCCCCCAACGGTGAGAAACATGCTCACCTTGAATGATACCTACTGTAAAGTCAGGAAACTTTTTATTAATCTTTACGTCCATTCCCCTTGAATGGACGAGTAGCTTCCCCAGTAAGGTTACAACATGTGCAGGAAGATGGGGCTTCTCATACTGTTTTCTGAACTTTGGATCTCTCACGTGACTCCTTGGGCCTGAGCATTGGTTTCTGACCGCTAACCTGTCCATGTTAGGTCACAACCCTTATCACCTAGGAATGTGGACAACTGAACTTTCTTACCTCCCACACTCAATAGTATGGGGTTGGGGAGGATTCATAGAATTGTAGAGATTTGGACTGGGAAGAAATCATAGAAATCTTCTAGTCCAACTTCTAGTCACTGCACAGATGAGAATGCTGAGGCTAGCTTGCCTGAGCCCACATTGTGTTTGTCCTTTGTTGCCAAAGAAGACCATGCCATCAGAGAAATGATGACATGACATGCACTTGACTTTGTTTTAAGTGAGGGAGGGCTGTGCAGGTCACCAGCCTCACTTCTGCAAAGTCATCTGAATCCAGTGACCAGATATTCATCAGGATGACTGGAGATGACCTAGGATGAGGCAGTTGGGGTTAAGTGACTTGCCCAAGGTCACACAGCTAGTGAGTTTCAAGTGTCTGAGGTGAGATTTGAACTCAGGTCCTCCTGACTCCTGCACTGGTGCTCTATCCACTGTACCACCTAATTGGCTATTATAAAAATACTCCTTTCTAAAAGCTAGTTGTCTAAAATGATTCTCAATTGATAATCTTGGGGTGAAGCACCATTAGCGGAAGCTTCAGAAAATGGTGCTAGATAATCCTCGACTCAGGGGTACCCCTTAAGGTCCTGAGGGGCAGATATAGCCTTGCTTCAGGATCTAAGAATCATGTGTGAGAGGGTGAATTGGGATAAGGGTCTTCAAAGCTTCTATGGGCTGTTTAAGCAAAGGTAAGAAGAACCCTGGGGCAGGGGCCCATTGATGTACCAGTTTCAGAGTGCTGTAGGTTTAAGGTTTTGGAAAAGGAAAGGGAAGGGAATTAGGCAGTAGCAAAGCCACAGCTAGAATGCAGATCTAAAATGCAGAATGCATTTCCTATAAAATAGGAGAAACTAAAATTTAGGGACCTTGGCTGGGAGAAGCCAGGGATACTAACTCACTGACTGGAATTATGTAAGGAAATTGTTCATATCCTTTGATTCAAAGATTCCACTAGTGGGGATACATATCGAGGGGGTTGGTTTCAGTGATAACCACATGCATAAAAATATTCATAGCTGATTATTTCTGACAAAAATCTTGTATCCAACTACTGAGGACTAGATGAATAAACTGTGGTATATAAAAGTAATGAAATACTGTCATGAGATGGCCAAATCTCTGATCTTGCCATCGGCCGTAAGTGTTCTACTTGCATGTTAACAAAGTCTGAAATTTCTTTATCTGATCATAATCCTTTATCATTCCATCTTTCCCCTCAGCCTCAGAAGTCCTAGCTTTGGTCATTGTCCTCACTATGACCTCCAATCCTCACCACCCCTCAGTTCTTTCTTAGGCTATCAACCCCTATCAATCCCTTCTTCCCTATCTTTACTCCCTGGTGAACCAGTTCCCTATCTTCTACATTCACATCCCCTGTCCTCTCTATCCTATCACCAATCATGCCTAGCCAAGCCTCAGGCTTGAGCTATTCCTTCACCTTCTCTCTCTCACCTCTCAACTTTGGATGATTCCCACCATCCTCTCACTTCAAGTACTACTAACTTGGTCCATTACAAATTTATGTTACCTAATCTCAATTGCCTCTCAGTACAGCAAGACAAATATCTTCATGCCCTGCTAAAACTGATTCACTATCCCACTCACCAAGAAGTGTTTCCAGACTCTTTTGTTTCCACCTTCCCCCTCCCCCAAAGAGAGCCTTCCTATGGCTCTCTTCCCTGACCTCCTCAGTTGAGTCTTGCCTCATATTCCAGTGAAAAAAACCTGAGGCCATTTCCCTAGAGCTCCCTCTTTTCCCTTAGGGCAGCTAGAAGGTGCAGCAGATAGAGCACCAGTGCAGAATTCAAGAGGACCTGAGTTCAACTCTCACCCTCAGACACTTGAAACTCACTAGCTGTGTGACCTTGGCCAAGTCACTTAACCCCAATTGCTTCATCCTGGGTCATCTCTAGTCAACCTGATGAATATCTGGTCATTGGATTCAGATGGCTCTAGAGGAGAAGTGAGGCTGGTGATCTGCACAGTCCTGCCTCACTCAAAACAAAGTCAAGTGCATGCCATGTCATCATTTCTCTGATGGCATGGTCTTCTCTGGCAACGAAGGATGAACACACGAACGCATGCGCACGTGCACACACACACATACTCTCATTTCACATCATTCAGATGCCTTCCCCCAACCTCTATCTCACTTGAAGACTTGGCACTTCTCCTTGCCAAGACTGACCCCTCTTCATGCACTCCTGATCCCATTCCATCTCATCCTCCCGCAGGTGCTAGAGGATCACTCTAGGATCCCTCTTCTCTTACTAATTAATCCTCACTGTCCAGAAGCTGCTTCTTTGCTGCCCAAAAACATGCCCATGAATCCTCCATCTTAAAAAACAAACCAACCCCAAACCCTCTTGTGATCTATCCATTACTAACAGCTAGCACCCTATACCTCTCCTCTCATTCTTGATTAAATTTCTTGAGAAAGTTGTCCACATTCAACAAATATGCCTTTACCTATCTTCTTGCTCTAGAACTTTCTAAACCACATGCAGGCCAGCTTCCAATATCATCACTCACTGGAAACTGCTCTCTCTAAAGTTATCAATGATTTTTAAGTGCCAAATCTAATGGCCTTTTCTTAATCCTCATCCTTTTTGACCTCTTTGCAGTCTTTGAGACCAATGGATCATTCCCTTGATACTGTCTTTCTAAGTCTTCATATTACTGCTGTATTCCTAGTTCTCTTCTCCCCCTTACAATATTTTACTTGGTGGTGTCATAAGCTCTCTTTATCCAGCTCTCACTTCTTTCCTGACTTACAGTCTCATTTCTCCAACTGCCCAATGGATAGCTTGAAATGAACATCTTAAATTCAACATGTCCAAAACTGAACTCATTATCTTTCCCACCAATGTCATCCTCAATTCCTCATTCTCTCTTACCTCCTCTATATTTCCAATCTGTTCAAGTCCTGTCAAATCCTACTTTCTTTCATTTTTTTATTTGGAGGCAGTCTGGATTAAGTGAATTGCCCAGGGTCACACATCGAATAAGTGTTTGAGGCTATTTACATCTCTAGCTGCCACTCAATCCTACTTTCTCAACATCTCTTGTAAACACTTCCTTCTCTCTTCTGACACTGCCACTACTTTGGTGTCAACCTTCATTCAGGGCACACTACTGCAGCAATAGCCTCCTGGTTGGCCACCCTGCCTCAAGTCTCTTCCTACTCCAGCCCCTCCTCTATTTAGCTGTCAAGGTCTACCCATGTCACCCCCTACCCTGTATCCCCCTACCCACAAATTCCAGTAGCTCCCTAAGACCTCTAGCATCAAATAAAACCTTCCACTTGTTATTCAAAGCCCTTCATCACCTGATTCCCTCCTGCCTTTCCAGTCATTTTATACCTTACTTCCTTTCCATCCAGCAACACTGGCCTTTCTGTTGTTCCACGCAAAGGATACTCCACTTCCTTGCTCTATGCATTTTCATTGGTCTGGAATGTTCACACTCCTCACTTTTACCTCCTGGTTTCCTTCAAGTCCCATCTAAAATCCCACCTTGTATAATAAGCTTCCTGGTTCCCTTCAATGCCAGGGCATTCCCTCTGAGATTACCTCTGATTTATTCTGTATATTTGCTTTATGTAAGTGCTTAATAAAACACTTGCTGACTTAATCTTCTAGTGGTGAGTGTGATGGCTCACACCCTAACAACTGAGAAGTACTCACATGACTAGCCATTCTCAAGCTTTTTTGTCCTATGATTCTTTATACTTTTAAGAATTAAGGCCCAAAGGGCTACAAAAATATGCATATCCGTTGACTCAGCAATATTGCTTCTAGGACTGTATCCCCAAGACAACATAAAAATGGGAAAGGGTCCCACATGTACAAAAATATTTATAGCAACGCTCTTTGTGGTGGTCAAAAACTGGTAATCAAGGGAATGCCCATCAATTGGGGAATGGCTGAATAAATTATGGTATATGAATGTAATGGAATACTATTGCGCTACAAGAAATGATGAACAAGAAGACTTCAGAGAGGCCTGGAAAAGACTTATATGATCTGATGCTGAGTGAAAGGAGCAGAACCAGGAGAACTTTGCGCACAGCAACGACCACAGTGTGCTAGAGTTTTTTCTGGTAGACTTGGAACTTCATTGCAATGCAAGGACTTAAAAAAAAAATCGCCAATGGTCTTCTAAGGCAAAATACCTTCCACATCTGGAGAAAGAACTATGGAATTCAACCACAGAATGTAACAGATCATTTTCTTTTGTATTACATTTTGGTTTGTTATATGATTTCTCCCATTCATTTTAATTCCTCTACACAGCATGACTATAGTGAAAATGTATTTAATAGGAATGTATGGTGGAGAACCTATATAAAATTGTATGCTGTCTCAGGGAGGGAGGGGGAAGGTAGGGGGGATAAAAACCTAAGTTATATAGTAGTGATTGTAGAACACTGAAAATAACTAAAATTAATAAAATTTAAAAAAAGAATTATTAAGGACTCCCCAAAGAGTTTTTGTTTATATGGAAGATATCTACTGATATTTTTATTAGATTTCAAAAATCTTAGCATTATTTTAAAAAGTGGTTTTGACCTCATGGACAACCCTAAAAGGATCTCAAGGACTTCCAGACCACATTTGAGAACCTCTGGACCAGACTAAAATATGACATTTAGAAAACTACCCTATTCCATCATACTGATAGCTGTCTAAACCACTTAAATTATACCAGGGAATGCGGTCTTGTCCTGGGAATCTCAAGCACTCGAGGGACTATTTAGGGCGGCAATACTTATTATAAGAAGGTCTAATGCTACATGGAGGCACAGTGAATTGAAAGTCAGCTTCTCAGTAAGTCTTATGATCTTTCTACCCTCTTCCTGGTATAGGTAGACTGCCTCCCTCCCTTCAATCTAGGTATGCCCAACACCTTTCTTCTTGATCTCACTCAAGAAACATAGGATAAGCCATATGTGTTGGATTCAGGGAAAAGGTGGGGGTGGGGGAAGGGGGAGAATGTCTCATAGTATCAGAGGGGGTCCAGCCCAGGAGCCGTAACCAGGGATTCAGAGATTTAAGGACTGGGGACTCATTACTCTTGACTAAATTTTGGATAAGAAGAAACAGAAGTTACATAACTCCTTCTATAAGCACTACCTGGAACAACTTGCTTGGACTTCAGACAGAAGTTTTCCTCTGCCTTTTCTTCCTTCTCCCTAACTGTCTAATTCATGAACAGGCCCTCTGACAATGCTCAGGGCAGAAACCCAATCTGAGTCAGGTTGCTGTGTAACAAGATCAGGTTCCTACATGGTTGGTCATACTCCAAAGCCCTAACTCTACTCATTCTTACTGTGACTTTGAAAATGAACACCTCAAATACTTTTATGATAGATTCAACTGAAAGTTATTTCCCCAACACAGCAGTGCCATTTAGAATCCAGGGTTACTGTTTGTCCTGAAAAAGTCTTCTGTCTCAGGTGTCCTCTTCACCGCTTGTCAAATTCAGTGAACAGGCAGAAGGTGGTGGCTGCGGTCATGGTGATGGCCATAGTGGCAATGAAATGGCAATCTCTTTTTGGGAAATTATAAACACAGGCCACAGGAGTAAACACATTTTGTCCTCCTTGGCCTATTTCCTCCCATTGCCTTTTCTTTCTTCTCTTCAATCTCCCTTAGGTCAGCTAAGGCTGACATACATCCTTGTGTCTCCTGGCCAGACTTTCTTGAGTAGGAGGAAGCAGCTGCAAAAGGAAGCAGATCACAGAGACAAAAGTCTCTACTTTCCTTCCTCTGCTCTGTTCAGCCTATTCCTAATTGTTCAATGTCAATGTTCAACTCAAACCTTTTTTGGGGGGGGGTGGGGGTGGGGGGTAACCTATGAAACATTCTTTGATTGACTACAACCTAAATGATCTTTCACTTACTTTGAATCCCTTAATGGTAGTTCAATGGTTCTGCACTTTTGTAGGTGTTGGTATTCCCTCCTGTGATGTAGCTTATAATCTGTATCATTTTTTTCTTTCTGCATGACTCAAGTCCTCCCAGATGTAAAGGCCAGAGGATGGCAGGATGAGGGGGGTAGGGAGAGGATTTCTTCTAGATCTCTTGAAGTTATTTGGAAACCAATGGAGTATGTAGTCCATCCATTAGCCACATTTCACTCTTGAAGTCTAACCAGCCAACCTTGTTTCCATATAATGCTTCTGCACAATTTAAGAATCACTTTAGGATTATTTTCTTGTTTTATGTATATAAATTGGGTGTCAGCAACAAGAAAATAAACTCCTCAAGGACAGGAATAACATGTCCTCTACTTTTTTTTTACATTTCCCAAATAACAAAAACCAAAGATGAACTAAGAAGTAGTGGGAGGCACATAGTAGGCACTCAATAAAATTAATGCAAGTCTTACTGTTTATAGCCAGAGTATTTAATTGTTTGTCAGAAACAGTGTATATGGCACTAAAGTTAAACTACTTTATACATAAATATCTTAGAAAAGTGAGTATTTTGTAGGACTCAAAGATCCCCAATGCCTTTTAACTTTATTACTATGAACTCAGAAGTGGACAGACATCTTTGAGAATACCAAGAACTCAAAGTTCATTTGCTGAATTGCTGGCAAAGAGAACAGAAACTTAACAAAAATGCTTAGGACCAGTAAATCATGGAAGCTTAACAAGGAAAAGGAGCAAATAGTACAGGGATAGATGGAAACTGAGGCTACATGACCCTCTTTTTGGAAACATGAATCAGTTTTGTCAGTTGACTAAAGTCTAGAGGAGTAAATGTTGCTCCTGGGAGGAAAAGACAATTCTAGAACAAAGAGAGATGGTTCCTTAAAGCAAGATTATTTATTTGTTTTTTTTTTTGAATGTTCATTAAAATTCAAACAATTTTTTAAAAATTCAAATTCAAAATTTCAAGTACAAATTCAAGTACCACTACGTCAATTCTAGGCATTGCATGAAAAACCTTTCACATTAACTTATTTTGGGGGAAGTAGTTGCTATAGTGGTTCACATTAAAGGAATGATCTTGTGTCATGCCTTTACTGACTCAAGTCTAGAACAGAAATACTACTACTTTATTGGCTAAATGTTTTCAGACAAGAAACTACAAAAAACAACTTGGAAGCAATTTTGGGCAGAAATTGACTTACTGGGCTTTTAGAATTCCCAAAACTGAAGAAAAAGGTTAGGAGGTGGATGTTTGGTTTTCGGATTGCTGCAGGGCAGGGACTGGTACATGCTTTGCATTATCTTTTTAGTCACTCTGACTCACAGGGAAGTACCCAACCAGAGTCTCCTTCAAATAATACCCAATGTATTTTTGAGAGAGCAAATACTGCCCTATCTTTGTATGGAACACAAAGTATTCTTATCTTAAACATACACGACTGGTTTCTACAGGTACCAGACTCTTGTGTTACCAATTAACTCCATTATATATATATTTGTACAAAACATTTCAGGCTTTTTCCGTACTGAGAAGCTAAGGCTAAAACCTACTGAAAGTGAACTAAAATCTACTTTGACTAAATCCTTTTGGAGACTCTAGTCAAGGAAACTAAACTGACACATTTGTCAAGTTTAACCAAAATTTTTAAAGTGACAATAATGTCATTTGTACAAACTATTATTTTAGTGAGAATAAAAATGAAGCCTTTAGAAATCTGAATAAGTACTTTAAGTGGGTTCAAAGTGCAGATGCCCTCTTTGATTTAAGGTCCAGTTATATACTTGCATTTGGGCCTTGGTTTCCCCAGTTGTAAAATGAGCATGATGAACTAGACGATTAGCTAGGTGGGTGTAGTACTTAAAAGTGATAAATCTGGAGTCAGGAAGACCTGCATTCAAATGTGACCCCAAGAAACTTCCTAGTTGTATAACCCTAAGAAAATTACTTAGTTTCTATCTCCCACAGTTTCCTCATTTATAAAATGGTGATAATAACACTACCTATTTCCCAGGAATACTGTAAGAATAATATTAGATAATACTTGTAAAGCACTTTTCAGACTTCAAGAAGCCACAGAGAAATGTTGGCTATTATTCTTATTTTCTCTAAGAGCCTAAGATTCCTACTTTTAAAAAATAATACTTTATTTTCTCATGTATCTCATGGATTTTACAGACATGTCACATAAAATAACCCTAAAATGATCTTTGGCAAACACCAATGCACATTTCTCAGCATCTAAATACCTGAGAAGCTGAGACTCTTCCCACTGGGGTAAAGGTAATTCTATCCACAAATCTATTCTGTTCTGTGCCCTTGAAAAACAGGGCGACAGAAAGAGTGGAGATGTCCTTCTGGAATAGGCAGCAAGTCAAACAGTAACACTTAGAATTCAGATTAGCTTTTATTAAGCTGTCAAGCTTTCTCCCTTCAATTCACTTCTCCTTCCATCTAGCCAGCTGGTTGCTGAAACCCAAGGCACATGAAGGAACTCTAATAAAATAAATGATATTTTGTAGAAACAATGGGATTCCTCCTGTAGGAAAGGTTTATCCTTGTTACAAAGGAGGTAACAGGAAAACTGGTTAAGAATAGTCTGTGAAGCACTAACTGTATACACAGGGCAAATAATAACGGCTCAAGGACAAGTATGGTCAGTATAGCACTCCATAGCTAGAAAGTGGGTTGGGGGCATGTAAGTCGTTTATTTTGGACACCTATTTTTTTGGACTTTATCTACACTTGATTCAGACAGCTGATATAACAGATGCATCCTTTTCACTTTGGAAACACAGCACCTAACAAGTTCATCTCAGAAACAGGAATTTGTGAAGACGCTATTTTCAAGGTCAGGTTTCATCACTAGCACCTATTTCCCCACAGCAAAGACATGAGGGGAAGGTTGGAAACTCTCTTCTTCCAGGAAGACTTCACAAATGATTACTCTACACAACCCTGAGTGGTGAGAAACTGTCCCCTGGACTGTTAGATGATGCTTTAAACTGAGAAAGTTCTAGCATATCCCAAATGTCATGTCAGAAAGAAGGTCCTCCTAATGCTGGAGGGCAAGGGTCAGAAATCCTTTCTGGAGGTGATGGAAATACGTATTAGACCAGGTACCCAAGCTTCCTATTTAGTTCTCTAGTTTCTAATCCAAAGAGTACTGAAATAAAAATCTCCAAGTTACATTGCTGTAGGGGTTCTCCCTTGGGAGAGGGCAGAGCCAGAAAAGCAAAACCTCCAGTGCCTGTTCTGTGCAAGGAGAAGGAATATATTACATCCTCAAGGGCCTCTCTGGTGCCTGTCTATCCATTTCAGAAATCTGCAAGCCCAGCACAGAAGAGGGCCTAGGAGAGGCCTGTGCCTATGCTCCCAGACCTGAAGGTTATATGATACACTTTCAAATGTAAGCCTGAGTTGCCTTTCCTTTTCATTTTGGGGGGGATAGGTGGGGGGGGGGGGTGGCAGAGGTGGTAGAGTGTGAAAGGGGGTAGGGAGAGGAAAACCGGTGGGAATAGGGAATTATATTTTTAAGCACTTCATTCTCCCAAAACAGGAATCTCCAACTTCAAGAAAAACCTCCATTTAAACATAATGAACATGGTAAGCATACAGTGCTAAATCCCCAAATGGAAATGTCTCCAGCAGTCAAGGGTTCTCAGGCTACAAGCTCAGGACTCTTGAGGATGATCTGAAGGAAAGGAAATGACAAACCACACAGAGGTTCTTCCTGAGAAAGTCAAAAGTAAAATCAAATCTCAGACTGGTCCAGATCCTACAGTGAAGTGCTTTGTATCCAGCAGCCTTCACAAAAGCAGGAAAAAAACTGGGAATGATAAGGTAAAAGGCTGGGGTAGGGTGTCCTCTAATCATTCTGAGTCATAATATTTTTCTTATTTAATCAACAGTTCTTCCATGTATTCCGGGCACAAGGCAGCTAGCTCCAGTTCTAAAAGGGCTTTAGGGCTGCAATTTGATAAGATTTTACATAAGAGCTCAAAGAAAAACAAGTCACCACTGGAGAGGGGACTAAATCCTGTAATAGATTAAAAGCTTTTAAAGAGGAAAGACTGTTCAGGCATCCACTTGAATAGATATTCTCCTGGACTGCAAAATCAAAGTGAAATTTTCTTAAGGGAAGAGGGGGTGGAGTGACCATGATGTTCTTTCCCAAACAAGTGAAAACTGTGTAACAGTGGTGAGCCTCCCCCTCTGCCCTGTCTGGGCCTCAGTTTCCTCATCTACAAAATGAAGGGAGCTGGTTTAGAGATATCCTCAACAGTAATTTTCAGAGCAACTTTATAGCTTTAGGTTTTGGGCTAAGTGGATGGTTATTTCCTAGTTCCCATGAGTCCTTGAACTTTCAGTCAATGAACATTTTTTATGTGCCAGGCACTAAAATAGCCCTTGCTTTTGAGGACCTCAGAGTCTCACGGGGGAGACAACATGAAAATAACTGTACAAATAAGCCATAGACAGAACTTACCCAGAGAGAAAGAGACAGTGGGCTACAGGTGCCCCCAAATGTGGAGGAAGAACCCTGAGTCTAATGGGGGTAAAGTGGAAGAGAATTTAACATCCCAAAGGACAGACAATGAAAGATTACAAACCAAGAATAAGCAACCCAGCAAAACTAAGAAAAATCCTATGAGAAAAAAATGAAACTAATAAAATAAAAGATTTCCAAGCACTCCTCATAAAAAGCTAGAACTGAGTAGACATTTTGAAATGTAAACAGAGGAGCAAAGAGAAATATAGAGGTACAGATATCTATTTTAACTGGAAGGTATTATGTAGGAATGAACTGTTTACATGAGAAATAAGAGACAAATGTCTTCTCAGAACACCAGTATTTCTAAGAGTCCTAGAGAAAGGTAAATATGACAGATAATTGGTGGGTGGTTTTACTGTTTTGATAATTTAAGGAGAAGACAAAAATGACAGGAACTGGGGATTTTCCTTAGGAAGAAAGGTTAAGAAATCTCTATCACATAATAGAGGCACATAAAATGAAGAGTATTTGCTCGTGGAAGAAAAACTAAAGAGAACGTTTTCATATGCACTGTATAAAAGAAAGGTCAAACACAATTATAGGTCACTGGAAACTCTAGAGGCTTATGGTGGATTTATATTCATATGCAGCCAGTTTCTGTGGGCAAGGAACAACAGGTAAAAATCATTATTAATACTTTGTGTATGCATCAGATAAACACATAACTAAGAAGGAAATTAAGGACCTGAAGTTAGAGATGACAACTATTGATTACTGAATAGGAATACAAAGGAATTTACGTGCTTCTCTGTCGTACAGGATACTTAAAAATTGCACAGGTATTGGGACATATAGACATTACTAAAAATGTTTTAAAAAGCAGAAATACTAAAAACATTTACTGATCAAAATGCAATATAAATTATATTCAACAAAGGGCTTTTGAAGAAAAAAAGGCAGTTGGAGATTAATATAATTCTGAAGAACTGGTAGGTAGGTCAAGGAACAATTGTAGAAATTGAAAATTTCAACAGAGACAAAATACCAAAACTGATGAAAGTAGCAAAAGCAGATGGGGGAGGGGAAAGGATTTATATCTTTAAATGCTTGCATCAACAAAAGAACGAACAAATTAATACTGCATGAAACTAAAAAAAATTGAATAACTCAATCCTTCTTCATTCTGAAAATTTCAGAAGAAAAAGCAGAGATGCAATTGATTAAATTAGGAGCTGACTTTTTTGGGAAAAAAGTGGATAATTAGTAGCTAGTTTGATTAAAAGAGGAGAAAAGCAAATTGTATTCAAAATGAAAACAAAAGGAGTTACAACTAAGGAGGAAATAAACACTGTGCTGGGTGCTAGAGACATAAAGAAAGGCAAAAATCTATCCAGAAGGAGCACACAGTTTAATGGAGAACACAACATGTAAACAACTATGTACAAACAAGATACAGTCAATGAAAATGCAGTTGGGGAAATGGAAATATCTTACACACAAATGAAAAACAAGGAGGCTAATGTCACTGTAAGAAAACTGGAGGGAAAAGGAGGCCAGGGTATGAAGGACTTTAAACACCAGAAGATTTTATTTTTGATTCTCAAGGCGATAAGGAGCCCATGGAGCTTAGTAAATGGGGATGAGGAGATGACATGGCCAGATCTGCTCAGGAAGATCAATCTGACAGCTGAGTGTAAAATGGGGCTTGACTGAGCAGAGAGTGATCAGGAGGCTACTGCAAAGCTGAGGTGTGAGGGTAATAAGTATTTGCATTGAAACACTCTGCAAAAATGAAGAGAGACCTAGGCATCCAGAAGATAATGTCATGACTTGCAAATCAACTGGATTATAGTGAGGCAGAGTTTGCAGTCACTTGCCTTACTCTTCTATCTGGGTCCAGTGGCAAGATAAAGATTTAATTATCATCCAGATATTTAATTGAAGAAGTATGAACATTCATGTGTAGGCCAAGTCACAACACAATAAAAATGACAATACTACTTAAATTATTTTGCTTATTCAAGCATCCAAACTGCAAAAGGATTATTTTATAGACTTAGAAAAAATAATAATGAAATTTTTACAGAGGAACAAAAGTTAAGAATCTCAAAGGTAATAATGAAAAAAGTGGGAAGAGGGTCTATCAATACCAGATCTCAAATACATTACATATTTAAAATGATTTCATATTGGTTTAAAAATCGAAGATGCTTATCAGTGAAAAAGATTTAGGTACACAGTATATAGAAGCAAATGAGAACAGTAGCTAAGTTTTAGATAAACCCAAAGACTCTACTTAATGGAGTAAAAATTCATTAGTTGACAAAAACTGCTGGGAGAACTGGAAAGTGGGCTTGACAGAAATTAGGTGTAGGCCAACATCTTACACCACTTACTTAAGATAAACTCCAAATAGATAAGTGACTTCCATGTAAAAGGTGACATCATAAGCAAATTACAGGAACAAAGAAGAAATTACCTTTGCAACTATGGACAGGGGAAGAATGGACTAAATAAGTGATGAGGATCCCAGAAGATAAAATGGACAGTTCTGATGGTATAAAGCTTAAGTGTTTGCAATTGGAAGGGAACCAGGCAACTAGAAAAAAATCGCAGAAAGTTTATTGAAAAAGGTCATACATCCAAGACATACAAGGAATCCATTCAAACTTGTAAGATGAAGAGCATTCCCTATTAACTACTCAAAGAATAGGAACAATTTCCAAAGGAGGAAATCTAAGTGAGATGGTAAAGGCAGGCACTTGCCTGAGCTCTCCCTCAAACCCCTCTACATGCTTTTTAAAATGGCTCTAAAACTTGAAAGCAGCCACCGAAACAAATTCCAAGACAACATGGAAGATCAGCAGGAAAGGGTGAGAGAGGAGCACAGTACTGCGCTGGGCAGACCCAGCCCCAGCAGACCCAGAGAAGGCCTCAGGGTCACTGAATCACAGTGGCAGTTTCCAGACTTCTCAGTCCAAAGATTTCAAAGTCAACTTATAAGGTTAGCAGGAAAGGTCTGTCACACCTGGGCAAGAGCGGAGCACAATCCAGCACAGGCCACTCCTACATGGGAAGATGATATTTATAAATCCTAAGACCTTTCTCATTATTAAGGTAGTTAGAAGGAATATATAGACAGAGGGCACAGGTGTGAATTGAATATGAAGGGATGATATCTAAAAAATAAAATTAAGGATTGAGAGACAGGGGAGGAGCCAAGATGGTGGAGTAGAAAGACTCACATATGCTAGCTCCGAATCCACAGCCCATAAATTTCCTGTAAAAAGAGCTCCCCACAAATTCTGGAACAGAGCAAGCTGGGCACCAACACAGTGGAGGAGATTTCCGTTCCAGAGAGTGCTGAAAAACCAACCCCAAAGGTCCGTCGTGCTCCGGATAGCGGAGCCCACCCCTGCACTGCCCTGGCCGTGCGGCCCCAGAGGAGCAGATCCGAGTAGGCTTCAGGGACGGAACCTCCGGCAGCCGCGAAGGTCCCTCCGCCCACAGGCGCTCCAGGTCAGTGAGAGAGACTTCTGGACTGGCCAAGAGGGGAGCGGGGTGTCTCCGTGACTCGGGCCCCCTTGGGAGGCGGTGGCGGAGGCAGAGGCAGCAGCAGCCCGGGACTCCCAGAGCAGCAGGCAGGAGCTCAGGGCCATTAGGGAAGGTCTCTGCATAAAGCCCCTGAGGGAACTGAGCCTGGGAGGCGACCCTGACCCCAACCGAGCACCAGAACTTAAGCTCACATTGAATAGCAGCTGCGCCTGCCCCTGCTGAAAGCCCTGAGGCTGGGGAGCAGCATTTAAATCTCAGACCCCAAGCACTAGCTGGGCAGATCTAGGCAGGGGTGGAGAGGAATCTCAAAAATCAAGTAACTGGCTGGGAAAATGCCCAGAAAAGGGAAGAAAAATAAGACCATAGAAAGCTACTTTATTGGGGAACAGATGTTACTTCCTCCTTTCATTTCTGATGAAGAAGTACAATGCTTGCCATCAGGGAAGGATGTGGAGGTCGGGGCCTCTGTATCCCAGACATCCCAGGCGGATGTCCGGTGGGCTCAGGCCATGGAAGAGCTCAAAAAGGATTTTGAAAATCAAGTTAGACAGGTGGAGGAAAAACTGGGAAGAGAAATGAGAGAGATGCAAAAAAAGCATGAAAAATGGGTCAATACCTTGCTAAAGGAGACCCAAAAAAATGCTGAAGAAAATAACACCTTGAAAAATAGTCTCAAAAGAGGTTCAAAAAGCCAATGAGGAGAAGAATGCTTTAAAAAGCAGAATTAGCCAAATGGAAAAAGAGGTTCAAAAGCTCACTGAAGAAAATAGTTCTCTCAAAATTAGAATGAAACAGATGGAGGCTAATGACTTTCTGAGAAACCAAGAAATCACTAAACAAAACCAAAAGAATGAAAAAATGGAAGAGAATGTGAAATATCTCATGGGAAAAAACAACTGACCTGGAAAATAGATCCAGGAGAGACAATTTAAAAATTATGGGACTATTTGAAAGCCATGATCAAAAAAGGAGCCTAGACATCATCTTTCAGGAAATTATCAAGGAAAACTGCCCTGAGATTCTAGAATCAGAGGGCAAAATAAGTATTGAAGGAATCCATCGATCACTGCCTGAAAGAGATCCAAAAAGAGAAAGTCCTAGGAACATTATGGCCAAATTCCAGAATTCCCAGGTCAAGGAGAAAATCTTGCAAGCAGCTAGAAAGAAACAATTCCAGTATTGTGGAAATACAATCAGGATAACCCAAGATCTAGCAGCTTCTACATTAAGGGATCGAAGGGCGTGAAATAGGATATTCCAGAAGTCAAAGGAACTAGGACTCAAACCAAGAATCACCTACCCAGCAAAACTGAGTATAATACTTCAGGGGAAAATATGATCTTTCAATGAAACAGAGGACTTTCAAGCATTCTTGATGAAAAGACCAGAGCTGAAAAGAAAATTTGACTTTCAAACACAAGAATGAGAAGAAGCATGAAAAAGTAAACAGCAAAGAGAAGTCATAAGGGACTTAAAGGTGAACTGTTTACATCCTTACATGGAAAGACAATATTTGTAACTCTTAAAACTTTTCAGTATCTGGGTAGTTGATGGGACCACACACACACATACACACACAAACACATGCACACACATACACACATGCATGCACATACAGAGACAGAGAGCACAGAGTGAATTGAATAGGATGGGACCGTATCTTAAAAGAAATTAAGGTAAACGGTGAAAGAGAAATGTAGTGGGAGGAGAGAGGGTGAAATGGAATGGGGTAAATTATCTCTCCTTGAAGAGACAAGCAGAAGACTTTTTAGTGGAGGAAAAAAGAGGAGAGCTGAGAAAAAAACAATTAGTTTACCCACATCACATTCAACTAAAGGAAGGAATAAAATGCACACTCATTTTGGTATGAAAACCTATCTTACAATACAGGAAAGTGGGGGAGAAGGAGATAAGGAGGGTGGGGGGGATGATGGAAGGGAGGGCAATAGGAGGAGGGAGCAATTTGAAGTCAACACTCTTGGGGAGGGACAAGATCAAAAGACAGAACAGAATCAATGCAGGGCAGGATAGGATAGAGGGAAACACAGTTAGTCTTACACAACACGACTGTTATCGAAGTCATTTGCAAAACTACACAGATAGGGCCTATATTGAATTACCTGCCTTCCCAAAGGGAATGGGTGGGAAGGGAGGGATGGGGAGAATTTGGATCTCAAAGTTTTAGGAACAACTGTTGAGTATTGTTCTTGCTACTAGGAAATAAGAAATACAGTTAATGGGGAATAGAAAGTTATCTGGCCCTACAGGACAAAAGAAAAGATGGGGACAAGAGAAGGAAGGGATGATAAGAAGAGAGGGTAGATTGGTGACAGGGAAAATTAGAATGCTCGGTGTATTGGGGTGGGGGGGAGGGGACAAATGGGGAGAAAATTTGGAATCCAAAATTTTGTGAAAATGAATGTAAAAAGTTAAATAAATAAATTTATATTTAAAAAAAAAAAAAGAAATAAGAGTGGTGGATCAGTGGAATAGATTAGGTACATAAAACCAGAAGTAAATGGCCACAGTAATCTAGCATATGATAAAGTCAAAGATCCAAACTTTTGGAACAAAAACTCATGATTCAACAAAAACTTCTGGGAAAAGTGGAAAACAGTATGGCAAAAACTAGGTGATGACCAACATCTCACACTGTATACCAAGATAAGGTCAAAATGAGAACATGATTTACAAAAAGGTGATACCATAAGCAAATTAGGAGATGAATGGAATGGTTTATCTGTCAGATCTATGGAGAAGGAAAAAATTTAGGACCAAAGAAAATATAGAGAGCAATACAAAATATAAAATAATTTTGATTATATAAAATTAAAGTTTTTGCACAAAGAAAATAAATGCAACCAAAATTATAAGGAAAGCAGAAAACAGGAAAAACAATTTTTGCAACAAGTGTCTCTGATAAAGGCCTCATTTCTCAAATATATAGAGAACTCCAGCTAAATTTCTAAAAATTCAAATCATTCCCCAATTGAGAAATGATCAAAGGATATATGAACAGCCAGTTTTCAGACAAAGAAATCAAAGCTGTCTACAATCCTATGAAAAAATGCTCTAAAATCACTACTGATTAGAGAAATGCAAAATAAAACAACATTGAGGTACCACTTAACATCTGTCAAACTGACTAATATGGCAAAAAACGAAAATGATGGATGTTGGAGGGAATGTGGGAAATCTGCACTGTTTGTGGAATCATGAACTGATCCAACCAACCACTCTGCAGATCAATTTGGAACTACGCCTAAAGGGCAATCAAACTTTGCATTTGATTCAACAATACCACTGCTAGGTCTATATCCCAAAGATACATATAAAAAAAAGGGGGGAGGGAGGACATATTTGTACAACAATATTTATAGCAGTACTTTCTGAGGTGGCTATGAATTGGAAATTGAGGGAATGCCCATTGAGTGAGAAATGGCTAAACAAATTGTGGTCTACGATTGTGGAATATTATTGTGCTGTAAGAAATTACAGGTAGGATGATTTCAGAAAAATTTGGAAAGACTTACATGAACTGATACAAAGTCTTTGTATATGGAAATGTTTCTTTTTTATGTTTAAATTCAGGAAAAAGAAACTTTAAAGAAAGCATTAGAGAACACAGTCTCAATTCCGGATAGCTTTCTAAAGCACTAATAAAGATAAATTCTATACACATAAAAAAGAAAACAGAAGAAGTTCAGGACAAAGACAAGACGGGGAATGTTGTACTACCCTGTTAAATTGAACATATATGTTTTCATAAACATCTATGTTTTCAAACAACTATATAGAACAGATTTGTAGTCTCATATATAATGCTCTTTTCTGGAATTTTTTATATGAAAATATTTATCTTTGTTGATGATCTTTCCAATTTATAATAAAAAAAAAATTTCCCCCAAAATACAGAGTTCAGATTCATGTAATAAATAACCAATCTTAATTCATGAAGACTTATGATGAAATATATTTCCCTCCTCTCAATAGAAAGGTGATGAACTATGGGTACAGAATGATCCATATACTTGGTCAGACAACATCAATATGCCTTCTGCTTACTGCTTTCCTTGGTTACAAGAGAAGTAGCAAGAGAGGTCATTGGGAAGATAGTGATATTAAAGGTGTGGGAACTGTTTTGAATACAGCATGAAAATAGGTAAAGAAAGACAATTAGATATTCAGTTTGGGTTCTCACTTTTTGAAAATAACACACCAAGACAGAAAAATTGCTGGAATGTTAGGAAGTAACAAACCCTGTACCTCAGGTACTCTACATGTACAATCCAATAAACAGGAAAACCCTATAATATCATGGGCAAACAGAATTCTAACCTCATCAGTTCTAAAAAAGTCAATCTGTTCCTACATAAGCCTATGATGAAGTCATGGCCTGGGTCCTCACTAAATCTACTCTCCTCTGAAGAACACTTCAAGAGGATTGCATTGCTTTGGGGCCAAGCCATAAATATAGTTCTACTCAGGGCCGACTCTAAGGTGGTCCCATACTAAATCATGGTCATCAAGTCTGGTCTAAAAGAAATACAAACAAATGCAAACTTCTCCCCTATCTGCTTATATCTTCAAACATCTTCCTGACTTGGAGCTAGTAAGAGCAATAATAACTGACTTATATTTTCCATTAAGGTGTGTGAAACACCTGTGAAGAAAATACTACCGATATCATCCTCATTTTACAGATTAAAAAACTGAAGCATAGTGGTTAAATGATTTACCCAGAGCTACACAGCTATTAAAAACTGAAAGGCTCAAATTCAGGTTTTCCTGAAAGTCCAGTGCTCTTTCAGGGTTAGGCCGGATAATCAGACTGGCTTTTTCTCAGGGGCTTGAGCAAAGTTCTCCATGTAGTTGTCTCATTGTGAGACTTTTTATATAACAACTGATACCTTAATTCTTA
Source organism: Bettongia penicillata ogilbyi (assembly GCA_023548195.1). Taxonomy (NCBI): domain Eukaryota; kingdom Metazoa; phylum Chordata; class Mammalia; order Diprotodontia; family Potoroidae; genus Bettongia; species Bettongia penicillata. Next base: position 5,135,931 of record JAJHZJ010000197.1, read on the forward strand.
AATGCTCCTAAAGATAATGAAGGAAGCCTCACAAGACCTTCTTCATCAGAAAGTTATCCACAGACATTAAGCTACAAGAACAGTATCATTGCTGATACAAGCTTGTAAAAACAGACAACCTTAATATACTTACTCTTAAATATATTTTTGAAATTAATTCTTTCATAAATTTAACAGTTAAAATAATAAAAGCAGTGAAGAGAAAAGAAATCTGTATTGTAAAAGCTTGCACTGCAAAAGGATTTTTTAAAGCCTGGATCATTTAGCCTAGAAATAGAGCCATGTTGGGAATTCTAGACTCTGGGACAGGTTAGGGGTGGCAAGGAAAGGATTTATTGCTGGGGAAGATGCTACCAGGGAAGGGAAATAAGGCAGTGCTAGACTCATCTGGAATGGAAGAAGGCCCTGTGATTCCACCTCCAACATGTACAGCCACTCACAATCAAGTGTGGTTGAACTTGGAGAGGGGCAGATTATATCCTACAGAGATGGGGTATCTGCAGCCTGCCTCAAGGTCACATGTAGCTTTCTAGGTCCTTGGGCGTAGGTTTTGGACTGAGTCCAAATTTTAGAGAATAAATTCTTTTATTAAGGAGATTTGTTCTGTGAAGTTTGGATTCAGTCAAAGGGCTGCACTTGAGAACCTAGAGGGCCACAAATATCCTCAGGGCTGCAGGCTTCCCAGCCCTGCACCTACAAAGTCCAATCTGTACTCCTATAGTTTCAACAATCCCTGACTCCTCCAAACTCTCAGAAGAGGGAAAGGGAAATTGACAGGTGTGGTCATCTCTCTCAATTCCAGAACCTAGACGTCTAACAGGCGTAAAGATGAGAATCCCAAGAGAGGCAATACCGTGGATTCAAGGGATAGTTATATGGAAACCAGAAAACTGTGAAGTAGGAGAAATGAAGGTTGGGAATGAAAGCTTACATTTTCTAAATTTTAGTGACTGTAGCATAGCCCTGGTCATTCTGCCCTAGTTATGGTATTGAAAAGAAAAGTTATAAAATGAGCAGGTTAATTCTGAGACAGTCCTTCCCTAATACCTTCGTATTTTGAGAAGCAGAGATATTTAATGAAATCAGAAGTTGAAATTACAGAACATATGAAACCTCATTTTTTTGTTGGACACTGCCTTGGTTAGGAAGTTTTGTTTAAAGGCAGTTAAATGGTACAATAGATAAGAATGTAGACCTGGAGTTAGACAGACCTAAGCACAAATTTTGCCTTACTCACTAGCTGTGTCATCCTGAATGAGGAAGGTGGACTTGGCATCTAAATCTACGATCTTTCTTGTGATTTGCTCCTGTCTTGGGAAGATTAATGTACTGAGTTTCAAGAGAAAAAAAAATGACTCTTTCCAAGATATAAATGAGTATAATTGGACACCTGATACTCTGAATAAGGAAAACCTCCTTCACATAATCAGTCAGACACACCAAGGCTAGTCCATGGTCACTGACTGGCCAGTTATGGCTTTGGTCCGATTTGAGATGACAATCCTGAGTATCAGTGATAGGAGCAACAATACCTGCTTTCATTTTTAGCATCTTAGGGAGGATTACAATTGGCTGATTTAATTTTATTTGTAACAATGGTGGTGAATCAAAATGTAAATATTGTGAACTGTGAACTGTTGGATGTCTACAAAGCTGCAGCAAATTCTACCAATGCCAACAGTCCTTTCATACTCCTTTCTTTACAGAAACTCATGAAAGAACCCAAGAGGAAAGATGTGAAAATGAAAGAGCTGTCGTCAAGATTTCAGAAGATTCCTTTACAAAGTTTCCTCTGTGGCTAACCAGGTGGCCACAGTTAAACTGCAAAAGAGGCAAGACTGCCCCATATATAGGCACCAAGCTCGATACTCTCCATAGACAGCAGTTTGTGGGTAGGAAACAAAATACAAGTTGAAATACCCAGAAGGAAGTTCACAGAAGATAGTATTCAGACTGTTATTTAAAAAAAAAAAAAAAAAGACAAGAACATCAGTAAAACTTTAAAAAAAAAGTTTTTTCCAGAAAGGCCCCAGTAATAAAATCTATAACCAGAAATGTCTATGCACAAAGTTTAGGTAACAAGCAAGGTGAACTAAAGGTCTCAAAACATGCTGGTAAGTCTAACACTCCCCCATCCCCACCCCCAAGTATTTCTTAGGATTGGCAGAATGACTCATGTCCCTCTGCCATGAACTGGAACTGGAATGTGACTGGTTGAGATTACTTTATCCACCACAGGTATCAGGGATTGGGACAGTAGAATGCCATTGTTAAAATGTTCTATTCACATGAGGAAATTCAAGAACTAGGAAAGGGAACCTATCAATCAACAAGCATTTATGAAGGATGTACTGTGTTAAGTGCTGGGAAACAAAGATAAAACGAAACAGACTCTGCATTCAAAAATCTTAAAATCTACCAAGGGAAATACATTAAAAAAATATATAAGATAAAAATTCTTGTGGAGGCAGGAGAACATAAGCAGCTGATGTGACCAGGGAAGGGTTTGTGGAAGTGATGTTAGGTTGAGTTTGAAAGGAATTCTAACATGGGAGAGTGCATTTGAGTGAAGACCAAAGAAGAAATGTCTCCAAAGATGTTACTGGAGCATCCTGACAGACTACCTAGGCAAAAAGAGGAAAGAGATGAGGAGCTTAGGAAACAAACCACAAGCCTGGCACAGGAAGCACCATAAATGCCTGCTGGAGTTCTTGCCATGCTGAAAGCAAAATAGCTAATAATTACTCAATTCACTTTAATGATAATTTCATTTTTCAAAAGGTAGTGAAAACGTAAGAAGATTTTATTCAGGATCTAACTCTCAATTAACACAGAAAAATTGATTATTGAAGTGAAAACAATGGGAACTTCAGGAAAAAGCTAGTACTACTTCAGAGTATGCAATAGGGGAGTGCTGGGCATATCCTAGATCAAGGGAAAACATATTCAAAAAGATTCAAGGAAAGGACAAGTTTAATACCACGGAACAAAATTCTATGGGGGAAGTTAGCCTAGGAGGGCCAGGAAATTACTGACAGACCCAAGGGGAAACAATTCTGAGAGAGATGAAAAATGGGAATTATCTGAAGAAACCAAAGTGAAATTATAGAGAACTATCAATTATCTTAAAATTTTTAAAAGATGAACACCAAAGATAGGGAAAGCAAAAGATGAATACAAAGGCACTCTAAGTGAATAAAGAGTACTCTAAGAATAGTATCAGGAATGAAATGTGGCAAAGGAGGAAAGATAAGAAAAACAAAAGGGGTTTTAAAAACTGTATTGGGGAAAAGAAGAAAATCAAAGATGGGACAGTGCCATTGCAAAGTGTGGCTGAGATGACATCATTAGGTTGCATGAGAGATTCGAAGATCCTCCATCTCATCGGAAGGAACAGAGCTGGCAATCCTCATCTCATTCAAGAGCTGTGATTAGTCAAGCATCTTAGAGACAGGAAGATAATACCTGACCCTTGACTCAACTCAATTCAATAAATATTTATTAAGCACTCATTATTCACCAGGCCCTATGCTAAGCACTGGAGATACAAAGAAGAAAACAAGACATTCTCTGCTGGCAAAGAGCTTACAATTTAATGGAGAAAGATACACACAAAAAAGGAAACTGAAAAAAAGGAAGGGAGGTGGTCACAAGGAGGGTTGTGCTGATCTGTGAAGTAGAAGTCAAGCAGAGTAGTTGTTGGAAAAGAGTACTGAAAACTCAGATGGGATTGCTGAGCCACTGTCAGTGAGAGCTGAATGATTACAGAAAATAGGAAAAGTCTCAGTGAACTGGAGAAGGGCAAATGCCCCAATTTAAAAAGGGGGGGAAGAGACAAAAAGGAGTCAGTCTGTCAGTGAGCTTGAGTTCAATTTCTTGCAAAACTCTAGAACATCTAGAAAAAGGAAGAAGGGATCCCAAAGAGCAAACATGGCTTCAGAAAGGATGGCTCATGCCTGATGAACCTAACTTCCTTTTCTGACAGTTACTAAATTATATTAAGGGAATGCTGCAAAGATACATTGTTGCTGTTGCTACTCAATCATTTTTCATTCATGTCCCACTCTTTGTGACCCCATTTGGGGTTTTCTTGGTAAAGATACTGGAGTGGTTTACCATTTCCTTGCCCAGCTCATTCGGCAGATGAGGAAACTGAGGCAAATAGGGTTAAGTTACTTGTCCAGAATCACACAGTAAGTGTCTGAGGACAGATTTGAATTCATCTTCCTGACTGCTTGCTAAGCCACCAAACTGCCTGCAAATACACACACACACACACACACACAGATATACACATTATATACACACATATTTTAGCAAAACAAGTATCTCATGCTCTTCTTGAAGAAAAAAAATGAAGTATGCTAGACAGCAGGACAGTTAGATGGATTCAAAAAGTAGTCATTAATAGTTTCAACTAACTTGGAGAGAGTTTCCAGTGGATGCCCAAGGATCGGTGTTCAGCCTTGTGCTGGCACTTTATCAACAACTTCAATAAAGACAAAGATAAGATGCTTATCAAATTTTCAGGTAACCAACTGAAGAGCAGTCAGGATCTAAAAAGATCTTTGACAGGTTGAATCTACTTAGTTGAAACTTAACAGGGATAAATGTGAAGTCTTCCATTTGAGGGTCACAATCACAAGATGGTGAAAGCATAGTTGTAAAACACAGGGTGAAAAGTCAAAATGAAGTTGGACAGAATTGAGAGAGGCCCAGCCTCCAGGGATAAGATGAGGCCAATTCCACTCACTTTTACCCTGCTCAGATTCTAACTAGAAGAACTGTACTCCATCACCTGAAGGGCCGTCATCACTCAGGAGTATTAGACTCGTTTTGTTGGGCCTTAGAGGGCAGAGGATAGAGATTTCAGGGAGGAAGTTTTAAATAGACAAGTAGAATGGCCTGCTTCAAGAAGTGGGCTATCTCACTGGTGCTCTTCATGCAGAGGCTGGATGACTACTACTAGCTGGGTTTCTTGTAGGAACAGATTGAACAAGATGGTCACTGAAGCCCCTGCAATCTGAAACTGTCACTCCAATTTTGTGAATTATTCATTACGCATTCTCTGGTCACTCAGCCACAGAGGGAAATGGTTTTACTTTTCAATAAAATATGAATTATGTCCAGTGTTAAACTGGGTCTGGCTTATTATCTCAAGTTCCAACATATAAGCAATCACAATACTCTTGACATCAGGTAAACTGGACTTGGGATTTCTACAAACATTTCAATGCAATGTCTTATTAGTTTCATCCCCGTGCTGATAATGATCAAGTCTTTAGTGATCTTTTCAAATAGCCCCCCTTAAATTGATTCTTTATCTCTTACTTCTAAAGGATCCAAACCAAAACCTCTCCTTTTATATTCTTTAAGCTAAAAATGATGTAGATGAGGATAAAGAGAAAGAAAGCTTGAGGGATAAACTTTTAGGACTAGTTAAGCAGAGGTAGAAAATTCCACAGGGAACAGAGAAGGCAAAAGGAAATAGAGGCCATGAGACCAGTCCTGTGAATAAAGCCAATCCTTGCCAACACCCTTGTATCACCAGGTTGGTAAACCATAAACTGGTCCTAACCAATGGGTAGCAGTCTTGCTAAACAAAATGAATTTTCAAACTTTAATTGTCTTTTCACACTCCTTTAACCACAAGCGCTGAGGAGAACATGTTGGCCATGGTTTTTTGTTAGGCAATCAGGATTAAGTGATTTGACCAGGGTCACACAGCTAGTAAGTGTCTGAGACCAAATCTGAACTCAGGTGCTATATCCACCATGCCACCTAGCTACTATGGTTTTTGAAAAGGCAAAACATCATAGTTTGAACAAATTATGTGAAAAAACTTGCTTCAATGGTGGTGAGAAGTATAAATGGAGAATCAGAGGCAAAGGCCAGAAACATGAAGTTCTGTTTTCTCCACCGTTTGCAATGGTCCTCTTCACCTTCTATGATATAAATGGAGACAGCCACTACTCTTCCACCTGACTGGAGCCACTAAACATACAGATAATACACCTCTACTCCCATTCTTACCTGAGTTCTCAGATTTAGAGCCAGGAGGGACCTCAGAGATCACCCCATTTTGTGGATGAAGAAAATATGGCTTAGAGAGGTTCAAAGAATTTGGAACTAGAGCTTGAAGGTCCAGGGAGGTTAAGTGATTTGTTGAAGGCTGACACAGGTTTGGATTTGAACCCAGGTCCTCTGACTCCAAAGTCACTGTTCTTTTCACTATGTCATGATGAACTGAGTTTAAGAAGTTACTGCTTATAAAGCTTGGCTGGAGTCTAGAGAGATTAATAGGAGAAAGCTCTAATCAAATACTTAAAATAGTTTCCTCTCTACTCTTAAATTGTTTTCTGATCTAATATGTAAAATTTAGGATTATATATCCACAGGAACATGGTACATTGCAGAAAGCTGAGGATTTGAATCAGGAGACCTAAGGTTGAAAAATCCACCTTCAACACAAGTTATGTGACAGTGGGTGGACAGGTCACATTGATCTCAGTTTTTTAATCTGTAAAATGAAGATAATACTATTTGTACTACTTATTTCCCTTGCTATAAAGGAAAAAGGTGCTGTCTAAATCTGGTACCATTATTATAGAAGTGTGAATTACTTTTAATACAGATTTTTCTGCCCAGGGTTACAGAATAACTTGGGTAAAAGATGTTTGAGAAATGCAATGCCTAGTCAGTCTTACAATAAACAATCCCAGCTTTTTTCATCTTTCCTCTTCTTCCAATAAGGCAGAACATTTTTTTCCCCTTGATGATATATCCAAGCAGAAAGGAGAGAGATCATTTAAATTTATCTTCTCTAGTATTACTCCTCCGTAATGGCCAGTAATTATCAAAGGATTAAGGTCCCAATATCACATCTCTATTGCACCACAGATTTGCATAACTATACTAAGGAGACAGTTCTTTTCATATTTATTTATGCTCATAATATTAAAGACTAACCTACAATACTTTGTATATATAGTAAGTATTCTGGCCCTGCCAAGATAAAATATTACATTGTCTTTAAAAGATGAGGAAGGACAAAAGAGTAGGACTTGGTAACTCTTTTTGCAAAGTGAAACGCAGAATTAAACTCCATGGAAAAATAGTTCTGGGGGGCGGAGCCAAGATGGCGGAGTAGAAGGACGCACGTTTACGAGCTCCGAAACCAAAAGCCCATAGAATTAATGTAAAAAGAGTCCCTCATAACTTCTGGGTCAATACAAGGTGTGCAGAAGCAGAGTGAAAGAGATTTCCGTGCCAGAGAGCCCTGAAGAGCCGTCCCCGGGTCCGTTGCGCCCCGGAAAGCGGACCCCACCCCAACGCTGCCCTGGCCGTGGCCCCAGAGAAGCTGATCCGAGCAGGCTTCAGAGACGGAAGCTCCGGCAGCCGGGAAAGTCCCTCCGCCCACAGAAGCTACAGGTCAGTGAGAAAGAAGGCCGGGCTGGAGGAGAGGGGAAGCAAGGCGTCTCCGTGACTCGGGTCCCCTCGGGAGGAAGCGGCGGCAGCAGAGACGGGGGCAGGAAGCGGCGGAGGCAGAGGTGTGGGCGGCGGCTGAGGCGGCAGCGGCCCAGGACTCAGGAATCCCCCAACAGCAGGCAGGATCTTCATTACGGAAGATTCCCGCATAAAACCTGACGGAGCTGAGTCTGGGAGACGGCCCTGCCCCCACCCTGCTCTATTACTGAAGGCTTCTGCTCAAAGCCCCCAAGGGAACTGAGATTGGGAGGCGGGGCCCCCCACCCCGCCCCCACCCACTCCATTCCTCAAAGTCTCTGCATAAAGCCCCCGAGGGATCAGAGTCTGGGAGGCGGCCCTGCCCCCACCCCAGCACCTGAACTAAAGCTCACTGATTGACAGCCGGCAGGAGGAAAGCCCATTTAAATCTCAGAGGCCAAGCACTAGCTGGGTGGATCCAGGTGGGGATGGAAAGGAATCTCAGAAGTCAAGTAACTGGCTGGGAAAATGCCTAGAAAAGGGAAGAAAAATAAGACTATAGAGAGTTTTTTTCCAACAAATGCAAATGATCCTGACCTTCGGATCCGATGATGAGGACGTATCCTTGTCATCAGGGAAAGATGTGGAGGGCGGGGCCTCAGTACCCCAGACACCCCAGGGGGGTGGCGGGTGGGCTCAGGCCCTGGAAGAGCTCAAAAAGGATTTTGAAAAGCAAGTTAGACAGGTGGAGGAAAAACTGGGAAGAGAAATGAGAGAGATACAAGAAAAGTATGAAACTCGGGTCAATACCTTGGTAAAGGAGACCCAAAAAAATGCTGAGGAAATTAACACCTTGAAAAATAGGCTCACTCAATTGGCAAAGGAGGTTCAAAAAGCCAATGAGGAGAAGAATGCTTTCAAAAGCAGAATGAGCCAAATGGAAAAAGAGGCTCAAAAGCTCACTGAACTTAATAGTTCTCTCAAAATTAGAATGGAACAGATGGAGTCTAATGACTTTACGAGAAACCAAGAAATCACCAAACAAAGCCAAAAGAATGAAAAAATGGAAGAGAATGTGAAATATCTCATGGGAAAAACAACTGACCTGGAAAATAGATCCAGGAGAGACAATTTAAAAATTATGGGACTACCTGAAAGTCATGATCAAAAAAAGAGCCTAGACATCATCTTCCATGAAATTATCAAGGAAAACTGCCCTGACATTCTAGAACCAGAGGGCAAAATAAGTATTGAAAGAATCCATCGATCACCACCTGAAAGAGATCCAAAAAGAGAAACTCCTAGGAACATTGTGGACAAATTCCAGAACTCCCAGCTCAAGGAAAAAATCTTGCAAGCAGCTAGAAAGAAACAATTCCAGTACTGTGGAAATACAATCAGGATAACCCAAGATCTAGCAGCTTCTACATTAAGGGATCGAAGGGCATGGAATAGGATATTCCAGAAGGCAAAGGAACTAGGACTCAAACCAAGAATCACCTACCCAGCTAAACTGAGTATAATACTTCAAGGGAAAATATGGTCTTTCAATGAAACAGAGGACTTTCAATCATTCTTAATGAAAAAATCAGAGCTGAAAAGAAAATTTGACTTTCAAACACAAGAATGAGAAGAAGCATGAAAAAGGAAACAGCAAAGAGAAGTCCTAAGGGACTTACCAGAAGTGAACTGTATACATTCATACAGGGAAAGACAATATTTCTAACTCTTAAAACTTTTCAGTATCTGGGTAGTTGGTGGGACCACACATACACATGTACACGCATGCACACACATACACACATGCACACACATACAGAGATAAAGAGCACAGACTGAACTGAATAGGATGGGACCATACCTTAAAAGAAACTAAGGTAAATGGTGAGAGAGAAATGTAGGGGGAGGAAAGAGAGGGAAAGGGAAGGGGGTAACTATATGTCATTTAAGAGGCAGGTAGGAGTTTTTCTTAGTGGAGGGAAAAAGAGGAAAGCTGAGAAAAAAACAAAAAACAAGAAGTTTACCCTCATCACATTTGACTAAACGAAGGAGTGAAATGCACACTCATTTTGGTATGGAAACCTATCTTACAGTATAAGAAAGTGGGGGAGAAGGAGATATTGCGGGAGGGGGGATGATGGAAGGGAGGGCAAAGGGAGGAGGGAGCAATTTGAAGTCAACACTTGGGGAGGGACAGGATCAAGAGACAGAAGAGAAACAATGAGGGGCAGGTTAGGAGGGATGGTAATCCAGTTAGTCTTACACAACACGACTATCAGGGAAGTCATTTGCAAAACTACACAGATAGGGCCTAAATTGAATTGCCTGCCGTCCCAAAGGGAATGGGTGGGGAGGGAGGGATGGGGAGAATTTGGAACTCAAAGTTTTAGGAACAACTGTTTAATATTGTTGTTGTAACTAGGAAAGAAGACATACAGTTAATGAGGAATAGAAAGTCATCTGGCCCTACAGGAGAAAAGAGAAGATGGAGACAAGAGAAGGGAGGGATGACAGAAGAGAGGGCAGATTGGAGATAGGGAAAATTAGATTGCTTGGGGTATTGGGGTGGGGGGAGGGGATAAAAGGGGAGAAAACTGGGAACCCAAAAATTTGTGAAAATGAATGTAAAAAATTAAATAAATAAATAAATAGAGTAAAAAAGAAAAAAAAAATAGTTCTTATCCCTGCTACATATTACCCCTACAACCTTTGGTCATGCCATGTCTCTCTAGGCCTATATTTCATCACATGTAAAACAGGGGTTAGATGTTATGACTGCTAATTTCCATTTCAGGATTACATCCTAAAGCTTTTTGTACATCTCTAATTTGATTTTTTTTTTAACCTCAGAAATTTCTCCTTTTATATCTGTCCTCATCTCACCCACTAACCACTCCTTTGGACTGTCCAAAGGAAAACTCAGGAGACCAGCACACCCAGCAAGGTTTGCTGTTCTCTTCTTAATGCCGACTAGCATTTTGTTAAATCATAATATCATAATCCTACACCTCTGATTAAAATATTCCCAAATAAACAAGCTCCCCATAAAGGAGCAATGATTCTAAACCTAACAAAAAATGGTATCACAATCCAAGGAGGTAAAAATTTAGGAAGCCCAATTCCGTTAACAACCAGCAAGCCCCAAATCAGATGCAGTACACAACTGTCTTTCAACGAAGCCTACTAGAGTTGCTCCTATCTCAATCACTATTTTATCAATAACAAAAGCTTAAAAAAATATATTTTTCATATTAAGTTCAGACCAATCTCTTAAGACTTCACTATATATTTCCAGAAAGCATGAAAAGGAAAAATACTTCTTTCAAACAGCAGTGTGTGTGTTAAGAAATATTAATGTGCACTAAAAAATGAAAACTGTAGTAACAAGAATGCAAAGAAGCACTAAAAGGAAGTAGTAGTAAATGTAATGACTAAACTTAGTCCAAGGAGATATGGGTGCAGAATGTTACATACACTGTTAGATGTAATCATTATAAACGCTGGTTCTGCTATACTGTTTTTCTTGGTCACCAGAGAAGGGCTTAACACAAGGGTAGGTAGGAAGAGAAAAGACTGACATGAAAACAAAAAGTACCCATAGAACTTTTATCTAATAAATTTGAGGAGCTTAGAAGCGTTTGCCCAAAATATAGATAATGTGGTCAATAATAAGAGAGCCAAACCTATATGCATCTTACAAAAAAAACTGGGTGAAGCTGTAACAGAACACAACTTTTTTTAAAAAGAGGTAGAAGACCACTAGAACCGTGTATTGCGCACTTTGTCAAGCGAGGTTTCTCTACTGCTTAATTGTTTTTCTTTGTCAATTGTGTTCAATTTGGGGATTGACAGGTAGTGTAATCAGTATAGATAAAACATTTTTAAAAAAACGAAGCTACATTCAACTACAAAATCATTAAATTTCAAAATTAATGGCTAAGAGAAATGCTAGATATCTTGAATACAAAATATCTAGAAATCTGCAAATCAGCAAAAGAATTCAGTCAATTTTGTGTGTAAAATTAAAGCATTACTAGATTGGAAATTAACATAACCATCATGAGCATCTGGAACAAAGGATATGATGAATGGAAGAGTAGGCGCCATGTGCTATTGGAGTGAGTTTGTCTAAATGAGTGTCCCAAGTGCTAGGATAGCCTTGTGTTAAACAGAAGACTTGTCAGCTTATGAGACTTATTTTAGAAATTCTCCCTTCAGTGCCAAAGACCTGAATTCTGTGTTTGTTACTCCTCAGACAGCACTTGGTGACACATTTCCTGCACTATTCTGTGTACTCGTAATATAAACTGTTATAAGAGAAAGCCAAGAAAATGGAACTTAGTACTTGTCAAGATTTTTCTTCAAAATTTATTTAATGTTTATATTTTATCTAGGGAGTTCCTGATTTGTAAGATTTTAAAGTTTTTGTCTTTCCCATTTGTAGTATTTTCCTATGATTAGGGACCTTGGGGTTTCAGTATGGGGCAGCTGCCTTGGATGAATCCTGAAGTACTGGAAATGTCAAGGTTTAAAATAACTTCCAGATAGAAATAAATCTTCAGTTCTGTTACTAAGGCAAGCAAAAGGTTAAGACAGGGGCAAAGTGGCTTAGCATGGCAAAGTAATTGGCACAAAGACACTTTAAAACCATTTATTGACTTCTGTCAGGGATAACTTGCATTTCTAAATCAATATGAATCTAGTCATGAGAAACCAAACTGGGTGTCTGCAAAGGGAACTGGACATCAGAAGATAAATAAAGGCGTGAAATTCTTACTGAGAGTCTGAGACAGATAGGACAAAGATGCTTTCCAGCTCAAAGTCCATGATTCTACCATGTACTTGGCACAGAGAAAAGACAGGTGTTTAATAAAGAACCAGATTTTTATTTTAGTAATTTTTTAAGGTCAGTTGAACCATAACACCAGCAAATGCAGAGAAAATTAAGGGCCTAGAATGTGAGGGCCCCAATCCTGACTGGCCTATTGAAAATGTAGGTAAGAATTGAAGTATAGCTTAGAAAACTAGTTTAAACCTATTTTAAAGTATCTGCTAGCTGCTTTTGAAAAGAAAAACCTAATATAAGGATGAGCTGGAACACTAAAATAAATTGCCTCCAACAATGTGATCCTGAAAAACAAGACTTTCTGCTGTTATAAGAATAAATACCAGCAGCCCTACACCTTCAAATTTCTTCCCTGACAAGTGACCCTTACAAGACATACCAAACAAGATTTCTGTCCCAAAGGAGAACACTACAAAGGACAGTGGCTCAGAATATCAAGAGGATACCTATCCCCTAGCTAGAGATGAAAAATTAGGAAAAACAATTACTAAAGTTTAAGAATGAACCCTATGAACTGCCTCTTTTTGCCAAGAAGAACATAAAAATACTATGACACAGGACTGTACATAAAGTTAACAATACCTGTGGTTTTGGGAGCTTCTGGAGGAGGTCCACCCTGCCAGCCATATTGTGGATAGCCTTGGTATGGATACCCTGCATTAGGGGGTGGATATGGCCCTTGAGGCCCAGCAGGATAAGGCCCAGCAGGAGGATATGGTTGAGGACCACCTGGTTGCTGTACATATGGTGGATATGGGGCAGTTGGGCCTGGGTCCGAGTAAGGCGGAGGATTTCCGTAACTCATGTGGGAATGAAAACCTTTCCTAAAAGAGAAACAAAAAAATAATCAATTTCGCTTCCATTCCAATCATTCAAAAAACTTCCCAACAAATTATGTGATTGTTAGTAATCAATAAACATTTAATAAATGTCTACCACGTGCCACGCACCAGGCTAAGCAGAATGCATCATATGAAGTTATCCTGTTTAAAAAATAATCCTCTGAAAATTCTATGTATGTGATAACTTAAATAACATTAATAGCATGACAAAATGGAATTAACCATAGGGGAAGAATGTCTAATTCTTTTTCAAAGTTCAAATTGCAAGCAGGTCTCTAGAAACTAAACTGGATCACTACAATTCTGAGATTTTCTGAGTTAACCAAGTTTGATGAGAAATTGGGCAGAGCCAAGGTAATACTAGTGACAGGGTCAAAGGCCCAAGAAAGCTGAAATTTCAGACTCATGTCCACTTTGGTGGTTCTCCTACGTTCTGTAGGCTCACGGTCACTGTACTATTTTTAACCACTTCTTGTCACAATAAACCGGTCTTCTGGGTTTTTTGTTTGTTTTTTTTTTTTTGCTCCTAAGCATAACTTGGAAAAAGATGTCTGTAGGGATTCTCTAGGTATGACTCTAGGGTTCTTATTTACAGACCGCTCTTCATTTGTAGCGTTCATTACCACAGGCCTTATTTCCCCATCCACTCTAACCTCCAGTGATCTTTCTTGTTTTCTGAACCCATACCATTTACTGTGTGGGCAGCTCATTTGGTACTTAGCTCCTGTATTTTGTCAAATTCCCTACTGCTGTGTTTATTCTTATTTGCTTTTTGCACTTCTTTGTAAACACACAAAGTTGTATGCTGTCCTTACCACTTATTCCCCAAGTGTCTAGCACAGTACCAAGGACAGACACATCATGCACTCAAATGTATGTTGTGAGCAAATTATGAGGGAACACAGAGAATAATCAGAAACTGCCTTGATTGGCCAAGAAAATCAAGATAATTTTCATACCTAAATGAAAATAAAGCTCAAACTAATGAATATTCCCTTAGACTTAGACATTTCTTAATGTGGGATTAAAATGTTTCCAGCCTTTCTCTTTTAAGGGAACTGTTCTTTCACTTCAGAGTTCTTTGTGCTTTCACCAGGACATGAGTGCCAAAGTAACTGATTAGCCTACTTTGGAATTCAGTCTGAGAGTCCAAGCTCATCTGCAGTTTCTATAACCAAATGGCTTTAGTGGGAAAGAAACTTTCCCTTTCTATGCTGTGTACTGGGGAGGAACAAGATGGGGAGAAAATTCTCATGATAACAAAGAACTCAGAAATACATCAGAGGCTAGATCTTAAAGGTCTAGCTGGTTAAACTTCTTTCTCTCTGCCCCCTAATTTCTAAGTTAGTCAACTGAATATCAGGGAATTTAAGTAACTGATGACCTACACAATAGTTCCTGGCTAGTATGTGGAACTAGGAAAGGTCTAGATTTAGAATGTAGGCTTCTGATTTTCTGTGACAAGAAACATGATGCAGGAGCAAGAACACTTGGATCTGGCCGTCAGTGGCCTGGAGTTCAGGTTCTAGCCCTGGTTCTTGTTACATTTCTAGAGATGGAAGGGACCTACCACTAGAGATTTCCCCCATAAAATCCCCAAGAAGTGATAACTCAGGTCTCTCCAGTGAGGAGACGGACATCCACTGCCACTTCAATCAGTTAACAAACTAAACACCTCCCACTACTCTGCTAAGTGCTGGGGGACACGGAGTTTGCCCTCAACTAGCTTGTATTCTAAGGAGTTTTCCTCTGGGAGTTCACACAACTTGTTAAATTTCTTTTTCTGAGAGTGTATAAATCAAGTTCTCTGTTTCTGTTAATCTGCATATGTTACATATTTGTAAATACTCATCCATGTCTTTTAAATTATTAGTTTTATCTGGCATATATTTGGGCAAAAGAGTTTATAACAACTTCCTTTATTTCGTCTTTGCCTGTTGTGAATTCTCCTTTTTCATTTTGGCAATTTGATTTTCCTCTTTTTTGGGTCAAATTAGCTAAGTCTATTTTGTTTTTGTTAACATCATCTTAATTTTATTTCTCAATTCAATTTTTCTGTTTCCAATTTTGTTTCTTTTCCTTAATTTTCAGACTATCTAATTTTGTGTTGGTGGGGGTGTTTAAAATTTTCCTCCTTTTCTAGGTTTTAAAAAATAAATGTCAAATTCATTGAATGGTTCTCTCTATTTTATTGATGAAAGCATTTAGAGGTATACATTTTCCCTTAAAGGACTGCTTTGGTCACATCCTAAAAGTTTTCATATGGGTTTTCATCATTTTCTTTAATGAAATTGTATGTTATTTCTAGAATTTGTTTTCACCCACATATTCTTTAAGATACTATTATTAGTCATCATTTGAGTTTGAATTCTTTCTTAATTTTTATTGGGGTGTAGCAGGAAAGTTGAGTTTATTATTTCTGGCTTTCTGCATTTGTTTATGAGGTCTTTGTGCCCTAGTAATTTTTCTAATGGTGTCATGCACAGTTAATGTGTGTAAAGAAATTTGTACATTTCTGCAAGTTCCTATTCACTATTTGCCAAAGATCTACCATAATCTAACTGTTCTAAAATTCTATCCAGTAACCTAGGCTTCTTTCTTGTCTTTTAGCTTTGTCTTAGATTTCTCTATTAAAGTTTTTCTATTTCATCCTACCTTTAGGTACAAAAATTATTTATATTAATTCATTGTCTGCGGTGCCTTTAAGCACCTTATTTGTCTCTTAACTACACGTATTTTCACTGTTGCCTTGTCTAAGATGGACTGCCACCTCTCCTTTTTTGAATTCACCTGAATTCTGCTCCAATCTCCCATTTTAATTCTGTGGGAATCTTCTTATTTCAAGAGTGTTTTTGGTAAACAACATATTACTGAAATCTGCTATTCTCTTCTGCTTTATGTTTGAGTTCATTCTATTCACTGTTATGAATGTTGTCATATTCATCAATGTGTTTCCCCCTTTTTTTTTTTAAAACAAGGAGGCAGTGAAGGACAAGAAATAGGACTGATATCAGTCATCTCTAACTGATGTGGTCTGACCTGACTCCTCTGCCCTCCTCTCTTCAGATCCTGACACTAGGTCGCTCTCTCTCTCTCCCTCTCCCTCTCTCTCTCTCTCACACACTCACACACACACACACACAGCCCCAATCATCCTTTATGAACCAATCTCTGAAATTAAGTCTGTTTTCATTATACTAGTCTCTCTCCAAATTTACCCTCTCTTAAACTCCCTCCTCCTGTCCTTGGCCTGTCTCTCTGTGAAATTTCATGTATTTCTACACCAACCTATTTGTATGTTTAACTCTCTGGAACTTAGATTCTAATAAGGGAAACTGCTTGAGCACATATAAATATACAAAATTAAAAACAAAATGAGCTCAAGATAGTTTGGGGAAAGTATCTGCAAGGAGACTGGATCAAGAAAAGCTTCAAGCAGAAGGCATAAAGTATTTGAGTCTTAATAGAAAGCAGGGATTCAAAAAGGTAAAGCGAGAAGGGAGTGAATTACAGGAATTAAGGTTGGCAGGTGCAGAGGCATTTACGTGGGAGACAGAATACTGGTGTGGAATTTTCTCATTTATGAATAGTTTAAGGTGCAGCTGAAATAATGGCAGATTTAGCCAGAGGATCTGATTTCCAATTCATTCTCTGCAACTTACCAATGACCTTGGGTAAGTCATTGACCTCCCCAGATCTGTTTCTTCATTTGTAAAATGAGGGCTTGAACCTCTAAGGTCTCTAAATCGTAACCTCCTTTCCTTTCCCTAACTAGAACTGATACTCTGACTCTCAGAGAACCAAATTTTAACCCCCAGGGAGGAGAATATTGCTCAATTTCAGGAAATCCTCTCTTTCATTCAGAAGGCTATGCACATGCCTCAAAGCTAAGTTATTTCTCAAGCAAAGTCAGACATTATTTTCTGACCAAATCTCATCTTCTCTACCTCCACCACCACATTTTTTCCTTCTGGTCTTTTCTCACACTCATACAGTTATCACTTTAGTTTACACCCTCAAAAAAAACTTCTAGTCTTGACTATTACAATAACTTAATTGGTCTTCCTGCATCATTCAAGTCCCTCCCTGCTCCAATGCAACCTCTTCTCAGCTGTCAGACTAATTTTCCTTAAGCACAATTCTAACCATACCACTCTCCTACACAAAAAAACTCTGGTGACTCCTTACTGCCCCTAGGATGCTGGAAACTCTTTTGTTTGGCATTTAAAGCACCAACCTACTTCTGAAGCCTCATCATACACTGCTCCCCTTCTATACTCCACAATGCTGCCAGAGAGGTCTTGCTTTGCTCACACATGACACCCCATCTTCTGTCTCTGTGCTTGCTTAGCTTGGTCTCCCATGCCCAAAATACACTGCATCTCTTACAAGTTCTTGTTTCCTTCAAGATATAGTTTAAGCACCACATCTGATACAAAGCCTGTTCAGATAAACTCCAGGTGTTAGTGCCAGCCCTCCCCAAATTACTTTTAATTTGTATTGTATATATTCTTCATACACACACACACACACACACACACACACACGTACATATGGTTTCTCAGGATGAAATGTAACCTACTTGAAGGAATTGTGCTACGTTGTTCTGTGGATAGATAGCACTGAAACTGGAGGCAGGAAAACCTGAGTTCAAATCTGGTCTTAGACACTCTTGCTGTGATCCTGGACATGCCCACTTAACTCTTGCCTGTCTCAGTTTCCCAATCTGTAAAATGGGAATAAAAACTACATACATAAATTCAAGAGCAGCAGAAGCCACAGAACAACAGAGTGGAGGAGATTTCTGGCCCAGGGTGACCTGAAAGGCCGACGGGAAAAGTCCATCACACTAGACTCGGAGCGGAGCCCAGCCCAGCCTTGGCCAGTGGCCTACTGTAGTCGTAGTAGGAGGGGTTCCCAGATCCTTCAACTCCCAGGCGCCAAAGGTCAGTGACAGGGTTTTTTTAGCTGGCAAAGGGAGAAGGGCCTTCTCATAGCTCTGGCCTCAGGCAGCGGCCGCAGAGGCCACATGGGGCAGGCTGCAGCAGTTCCCACAGCAACTCCTACAGCAGCCCACATTCACTGTTGGATCATAAAACCCCTGGGGGCACTGAGCAGCTGATTCTTACCTTAGCCCCACATAGAGGCCCTGCCCCTGCAGCTTATCTGAATCTCAGCCCCCAGTGATGCCATGGTGGAACTGGAGGCAAGGTGGTTGTGAAGAGGAAACTCTGCTAAGATTCTGGGCACCAAATATCTGCCTGCTCCCAGACTAGTGTACACGCTTGATTGTGCCACCTTGGAGGAACTGAGACCTTACAGATCCCCAGAGTATACCCTACTCTTGACAAAGGACCCAAAAGTCAAATAACTGGTTGGGAAAATGCCCAAAAAAGGGGGGAAAAAATAAGACTACAGAAGGTTACTTTCTTGGTGAACAGATATCTTCTCCCATCCTTTCAGATGAGGAAGAACAATGCTTACCATCAGGGAAAGATAATAGAAGTCAAGGCTTCTGTATCCCAAACATCCAAAATAAATATTCAATGGTCTCAGGCCATGAAAGAGCCCAAAAAGGATTTTGAAAATTAAGAGAGGCGGAGGAAAAGCTGGGAAGAGAAATGAGAGAGATTCAAGAAAAGCATGAAAAGCAGGTCAACACCTTGCTAAAGGAGACCCAAAAAATGCTGAAGAAAATAATACCTTGAAAAATAGGCTAACTCAATTGGCAAAAGAGGTTCAAAAAGCCAATGAGGAGAAGAATGCTTTCAAAACCAGAATTAGTCAAATGGAAAAGGAGGTTCAAAA
This sequence comes from Bettongia penicillata ogilbyi, assembly GCA_023548195.1. NCBI lineage: Eukaryota > Metazoa > Chordata > Mammalia > Diprotodontia > Potoroidae > Bettongia > Bettongia penicillata. The sequence continues at coordinate 5,154,873 of JAJHZJ010000197.1, forward strand.
GTTTACTGAAGAAAATAGTTCTTTAAACATTAGAATGGAACAGATGGAGGCTAATGACTTTCTGAGAAACCAAGAAATCACCAAACAAAACCAAAAGAATGAAAAAATGGAAGAGAATGTGAAATATCTCATGGGAAAAACAACTGACCTGGAAAATAGATCCAGGAGAGAGAATTTAAAAATTATGGGACTACCTGAAAGCCATGATCAAAAAAAGAGTCTAGACATCATCTTTCATGAAATTATCAAGGAAAACTGCCCTGAGATTCTAGAACCAGGGGGTAAAATAAATATTGAAAGAATCCACTGATCACCTCCTGAAAAAGATCCAAAAAGAGAAACTCCTAGGAACATTATGGCCAAATTCCAGAGTTCCTAGGTCAAGGAGAAAATATTGCATGCAGCTAGAAAGAAACAATTCAAGTATTGTGGAAATACAATCAGGATAACACAAGATCTAGCAGCTTCTACATTAAGGGATCAAATATGATATTCCAGAAGTCAAAGGAACTAGAACTAAAACCAAGAATCACCTACCCAGAAAAACTGAGTATAATACTTCAGGGGAAAAAAGAGTCATTCAATGAAACAGAGGACTTTCAAGCATTCTTGATGAAAACACCAGAGCTGAAAAGAAAATCTGACTTTAAAACACAAGAATTAAGAGAAGCATGAAAAGGTAAACAGCAAACAGAAATCATAAGGGAATTACTAAAGTTGAACTGTTTACATTTCTACATGGAAAGACAATATTTGTAACTCTTGAAACTTTTTTCAGTATCTGGGTAGTTGGTGGGATCACACACACACACGCACACACACACACACAGAGACCAACAGCACAGGGTGAGTTGAACAGGATGGGATCATTTCAAACAATGAAATTAAGGGGTGAGAGAGAAATATATTGGGAAGAAAAAGGGAGAAATGGAATGGGGCAAATTAGCTCTCATAAAAAAGGCCAGTAAAAGACTTTTTTCAGAAAAAGGGGGGAGGTGAGAGAAAAAACATGAAGTCTACTCTCATCACATTCAACTAAAGGAAGGAATAATGCACACTCATTTTGGTATGAAAGCCTATCTTACAATACAGGAAAGTCGGAGAGAAGGGGATAAGCAGGGTGGGGGGATGATGGAAGGGAGGGCAATGGGAAGAGGGAGCAATTAGAAGTCAACACTCTTGGGGAGTGACAAGGTCAAAAAAGCAGAAGAAATGGGGGGCAGCACAGGATGGAGGGAAATATAGTTAGTCTTACACAACACAACTATTATGGATGTCATTTGCAAAACTATACAGATATGGCCTATACTGAATTGCTTGCCTTCCCAGTGGGGATGCGTGGGGAGAAAGGGAGGAAGAGAAGCTGGAACTCGAAGTTTTAGGAACAACTGTTGAGTATTGTTCTTGTACACAACTAGCAAATAAGAAACACAGGTAATGGGGTATAGAAATTTATCTTGCCCTACAGGACAAAGGAGAAGACGGGGTTAAGGGAAGGGAGGGCAGATTGGTGATAGGGGTAATTAGAATGCTCGGAGTTTTTGGGTGGGGAGAGGGGAGAAATGGGGAGAAAATTTGGAACTCAAAATTTTGTGGAAATGAATGTTGAAAACTTAAATAAATTTAAAAAAAGAAAAAATTACATACATATATGGGTTGTTGTGAGGCTCAAATGCAATAATATTTGTAAAGTACCATGCAAACAGATGTTGCTACATTATTATCTTTATAGCCCCAACACCTAGCACAGTGGTGGAATAATAGTGTTTACTGACTGGCCATACTACTATTACAAATACAAAATTAAAACACTCTGTAACCATTGTGTTCTGTGCAAAAAAACAAACAAAAATGGTCTGCGGTGATCAGCTAATTACTTGAAAACCCCAAATTGACTCCAATAAAAATCGGTAACATTCTGTAATAACCATATTCCTCACTTTAGCAAAGGCCAGGCCCACTCTATTCCGATGGCATTTTTCAACAATGAAAAAGAAGAGAATGAAGAGAATTTATTCTCCTCTAAACCTGTCTCATGACTTAATTCCATGTTCTTCCTTCTCCAATTTGGCAATTGAGAGACCATCTCCCTATGGGATTTCCTTTCACTGAGACACCATCCCTAAGTTTCTGTGACTCTATTTCCTTTTCCCTCTAGTTACTGGACTCGTCCCTATTTTTGGTAATGTTCCAGTCTCTGTACACGTTTTTTTGCTTGGGGCAATACTTACCTTGCAAACTGAAATGTGTGAGTTTAAAAGATGATTCAAAAAAAGGTACAAACATACATGCCAAGTAATTTCTGTTTTCCTCTCTTCAAAATCCCTAGATCAAATTAGCAAACTGGGTAGGTAAAATATAATTGGACAGATACAAAATACTGGATAAAAAAAAATTCATACACATGTAATAAGGTTTAAAAAGCACACTTTCTTTACAAAAACCCTGTCTCTGATAAAGAGATGGCTTACTTTTTTAAATCAAGGCCAACCCCTTTACCCGATCCCACTTCCTCTTGCTTTCTGTAGCAGATTACTCCAAGAACCAATGCCCTGCCCCTTCCCCTTCAATCTCTCCATATTTATTGACCTTTATTGCCTACAAACATGACTAGGTCTCCCTCCATCCTTACAATACCTTCACTTTACCATACAACATCCTTAAGTATCATCTTATCTCGCTCACTTTTCTTTACCAAACTCTTAGAAAAAGATGTCTATAATCACTGCCTCTCTTTCTGTCCTCTTCACTCAACCTGGAAGTCAGCATCCAACTTCCAACTTCATCACTTAACTAAAGCTGCTGTTGATCAAAGCTGATGGGTCTTTTCCTCACCCTGCTAACCTCTCACCTGTATTTGAGCCTGGTGATCACCCTTCTGGTTCCTGGATACACTCTCCTCTCCAGGTTCCACTCCTGAGTGTGCAGATTTTCTCCACCATCCCTCCTCACTCTGGAAGTTTCCTCTGCCCCAGGAGCATTCTCACATGGAAAGTACACAATGACCCTGCAGCCCTTTCCTCTGAGAACCTCCATTTTAAGGAAACCCCTCAGGCCAGTCATGGCTTTTTCTTCTGTGGATCCACTCTCCACACTTTTGCCGGCCATGCTTCCAAGTAGGATCTTACCCACAACTCCCTTCAGTTTCTTATTATGTGTTCCTTGGGGCATTTCTTTCTGCTTGTATTTGTATTCCAAGTGCTCAGTATACTACCTGGCATAAGCAAGCATGTGATAAATGCTTGTTGACTTGCCTCCTCTCTACATCATACACTGTTCTCTCAGTTCTCCCATCTGTCTGATGGCTTCTCTGACCATCCTTTTCCTGCCCCTTATGTTGATATACACCAAAGTCTTGTCCTAGGTAATCTTCTTTTCCAAACCAAGGGTTTTTTTTTTGTTTTCTTTATTTAAATAGTATTTTTTCCCCCAATTACATGTAAAGATAGTTTCAACATTCATTCTTTTATAAGATTTTGAGTTTTAATTTTTTTCTCCCTCCCTCCCATTCTCCCTCGCCAAGATAGCATGTAATCCCATTAAGGCTATATATATATGATCATATTAAACATATTTCCACATCAGTCATGTTGTGAAAGCAAAACAAAAAAGTTCCACACACACATACGTGGAAATAATATGCTTCAATCAGAATTCAAATTCCATAGTTCTTTTTCTGGATATGGAAAGCGCTTTCCATAATGAGTCTTTCATAATTTTATTGCTGAAAAGCAATAAATCAATCATAGTTGATCATCACACAATGTTTCTGTTACTGTGTGCAATGTTCTGGCTGTGCTCATCTCACTCAGCAGCAGTTCATATATGCCCTTCCAGGTTTTTCTGAAACCAGGCTGCTCATCATTTCTTATAGCATGAAAGTATTCCATTACATTCATATACCACAACTTGTTCAGCCATTTCTCAATTGATGGGCATTCCCTCAATTTCCAATTCTTTGCCACCACAAAAAGTATTTTTGTACATGTGGATCCTTTAACTTTTTTAATGATCTCTTTGGGCTACCGACCTAGAAGTGGTATTGTTGGGTCAAAGGGTATGCACAGTTTGATTGCCCTTTGGGCATAGTTCCAAATTGCCCTCTAGAATGACAGGATCAATTCACAACTCCACCAACAATGCATTAGTGTCTAATTTTCCCATATCTTCTCCAACATCTATCATGTTTCTCTTCTTTCACATAAGCCCATCTGATAGGTATAAGGTGGTGCATCAGATTTGTTTTAATTTTCATTCTCTAGTTAATAGTGATTTAGAGCATTTTTTCATATGACTATGGATGGCTTTAATTTCTTCATCTGAAATCTGCCTGTTCATATCTTTTGACCATTTCTCATTTGGGGAATGACTTGTATTCTTATAAATGACTCAGTTCTCTATGTAGTTGAGAAATGAGGCCTTTATCAAAAATACTTGCTGTGAAAATTGCTTCCCATGTTTCTGCTTTCCTTCTAATCTTGGTTGCATTGATTTTGTTTGTGCAAACCCTTTTTAATTTAATATAATCAAAATTATACATTTCATAATGTTCTCTCTATTTCTTGTTTGGTCATAAAATTCTTCCCTTCTCCATAGATTTGACAGATTAACAATTCCTTGCTTTCCTAATTCGTTTAAGGTATCACCCTTTAAGTCTAAATCATGTATCCATTTTGATCTTATTTTGGTATATGATATAAGCTGTTGGTCTATGCATAGTTTCTGCCATACTATTTTCCAGTTTTCCCTTCAGTTTTTGTCAAATAGTGAGTTCTTTTCCCAGAAGCTGGAGTCTTTGGGTTTGCCAAATGGATTATTGTAGTCATTTACTACCATGTCTTGTATAACTAATCTGATCGACCACTCTATTTCTTAGCCAATACCAAACAGTTTTGATGACTGCTGCTTTATAATATAGTTTTAGACCTGGGGTGGCCAGGCCACCCTCCTCTGCATTTTTTTCCCCATGAATGTTATTCTTTTCTGACTCTATAAAATAATTTTTGGTAATTTGGTATGGCACTGAATAAGTAAATTAATTTAGGTAGGATTGTCATTTTTATTACATCAACTTGGCCTATCTGTGAGATATTTTCCCAAATATTTAGATCTGACTTTATTTGTGCAAAAAAGTTTTGTAATTGTGTTCTTATAGTTCCTGGGTTTGTCTTGACAAGTAAATTTTCAAATATTTGATATTGTCTACAATTATTTTAAATGGAATTTCTCTATCTTTTGCTGCTGTACTCTGTGGTAAAATATAGAAATGAGGATGATTTATGTGTGTTTATTTTATATCCTGAGACTTTGCTAAAGTTGTTAATTATTTCAAGTTTTTTAGTTGATTCTGTAAGTATCTATCATAATATCAACTGGAAAGAACTGATAGTTGTTTCCTCATTGCCTATTCCAATTCCTTCAATTTCTTTTTTTTGTCCTATTGTTAAAGCTAGCATTTCTAGTACAATGTTGAATAACAGTGGTGATTGATGGGCATCCTTGTTTCACCCATGATCATACTGGAAAGGCTTCAAAGATTGTCCTCATTAAAAATAATGCTTGCTAATGGTTTTAAATAGATACTACTTATCAATTTTAAGGAAAACTCCATTCATTCCTATGCTTCTCAGTGTTTTTTATAGGAATGAGTGCTGTATTTTGTCAAAGGCTTTTTCTGCATCTATAGATAGATAATCATGATCTCTGGTGGTTTTGTTACTGATTTGGTCAATTATGTTGATAGTTTTTCTAATACTGAAACAGCCTTGCATTCCTGGTATATAGTCCATCTCATCATAGTGTATTATGCTGGTGACAAATTGCTGTAATCTCTTCGCTAATATTTTATTTAGAATTTCTGTATCAATATTCATTAGGGAAATTGTTTTATTGTACTATATTGCCTACCTAATCAAAAATATTAAGGGTCTTCCCTGTGTTACAAGTGGGTAAAATTAAAGAAAAAAATAAGTAGTTTCACTAAGCTAGGAAAATCTGAATAAGATGTTAAGCACAAAAATGAAACAAGAGCCTTTACGTGTAACCTAATAAACTACAGGTGGTAATAGTCTAAGTAAGAATCACAATCCATAGAATCATACATTCCATAGAACGGGAAAGGATGTCAGGCCATCATCTCATTTTACTGATGAAAAAAACAACGGCCATGAAATGGTGACTTGTGCAAGGTTACAGAGGTAGTAGTAAGTAGCAGAGGCAGGATTTGAACACATGTCCTTCTGCTTTTGACCCCAGTATTGTCTGTCTCCACTGCACCACGCTGACTCCAAAAAAGTAACTTATCAGGAATAAATCACTCCAGGGCATGCACAGCAGCAAGCACAAAAAAATTTGGTGAATGTCACAAGCAAACTCTTATTCTAAGGTACATATTAACCAATAATAATGGACTTCAAATTTTAAATCTAATAATGAATTTATAACATCCATTCTTTGTTACTAAATTTGGGTTCAGTTAAATTTATATCTTTTTACAAAATCAGTGGAAATCAGGGGCATTAGCAGACATATCTATTCTGAGCAAAACCCCATGAGACCAGACATTAGCATAGCTCCAACTGGTCAGTAGCAAGTCAATATAATTATGACTGCACATGAATATTACCACAATCTGTTACTGCTCTGACACACATGAAGTCATGGGTTAAAACTTCATGAAGTTGTGGCAACGAGAAGGGCAGAAACCATTTCTGCTTAGCCAGCCCATTATGATGACTACTGGTGACCTCACAACTGAGCTGCTAAGACTTCAGAAAGAATATCAATTCTGTAGCAGTATCGATTAAAAAGTATTTAAAGGGGCAGCTAAGGGGTACTATGGACAAAACAAGAATCCTGAAGTCAGGAGAACCTGAGTTCAAATCCAACTTCAGACACTTGACACCAACTGCGTGACCCTGGGCAAGTCACTTGACTGCCTCACCAAAAAAAAAAAAAAAAAAAAAGTATTCAAAAATCAGTAGAGTACTGCTCTCTTACTTATACAAGTAAACATTTAATGGTTCTTCTGGAAACGAAGTCAGTCACAATTAAGGGAAAACACCCACCAAAATTTCCTAAATCATGGGTCCCACTGGCCCAAAAGATTCATCCCCTAGCTGCCAGCTCTTTTTTGTAGTAACCTGGAATACGATTCCATCTTGAGTGTCACTGGAAGTTACAGAAACAACATTCTCTTCTGTGGGAAACAAGCCAACATGGCGGTGAAAAAAGAAAGAAAAGAACTTCAGACAGTGAGGAATAGAAAAGGCTTCCCCCCTCATCTGCCTTAGTTAGAGGTTGTAAGGGTCACAGAGGTTGATGATTCTTGTCCTAATTTTCTTACATCAAGGATTAATTAACAAGGATGAAAATATGTCTTCCTAAAGTTGTGTGGGGCCCACCAGTGTTAGCACATAAAAAGGCCCTCAAGAAATATTTAGTAAAAAAGAAAGAAAGAAAAGAAAAAAAAAAATACTTTGTAAGTTCATAGTTCCTATAATGAGTGCAAATCTACAGGGCTCAAGTTTTCAAGAGCAGTCATCACTCCGTATTCACATTGCACATTCATAATGAAATTATTATTACATAAATATTATATAAAATTCACAATTTTATATTTAAATTTATAGTAACATAGCTTTAGAGTTACAAGCAACTCAAATCTGTCTTTTAGTGTACTTATTCTCATAAAAAATATCTTATTTGTCAGTACCCTAGAACTAATGTAAGTTATACTGGTACAGCAAGATAATTCAAAAATCAATTAATCAAGTCCATGATGAATGTCCAAGACTGCTGGGCATTTTAAGGAGTTCAGCAAAGAAAACAACAGGATAATTACAAGCATCCAAGAACAAAAGGAGACACAGGAGAAAATAAACAGCAACAAGAATGATGTTACTGATCAGTGAAACCCACACCCATCTCAAAGGAACATTCTGTGGATCCCTGAGGATTTTTCTTCCACATTCAATAAATAATTATTTTTTTCAATGTCGAAATAGTATTCAAAGTGAAAAATTTCAATATCACTAAATTTCATCATTAAAAAGTGAGATATTTTAACATTGTACTTTCCTAATACACAGCTCAAAAACTGCATAGATTAAGCATTACCTCATTTATTCTCATAATGCTCTAAGGTTATGATTAATCAAGGTAGCATCAAATTTCATTTTAAATGTGCTACACTTGTATAATGAGGATATTTCTTTGCGTTATTTTTGTAGTCATAGGAATAATTTCGTATTGAGGAAGCCTTAATCATCTTTTCCTCAATCCCCCTAATGACAAACAATATCTTGCCTGGAGGGCAGGTGGGATCATGATTTGTAGTCCTCTAGTTCCTAGAAAAACAATCCTAAGTGAATTCTTATACAACTATTAATAAGTCAGTAGCATAATCTTCATATATGATATTCAGCACTTTCGTATCAATCAGCACTGGGCACCTACTAGCTACAAAATACTGTGGAGCTCTGAAGTATCAATTTTCTGAAGTATCAATTTTTGTCTTACACACATCCAGAGAGAGAGATATGGCCACTGCTATAAGCAAATCACCAAAAATACAGCAACTGGTTATCAAAGCAATTCAATAAGAGGAAGAAAATGTAACTTTTATTCCCCTCCCAATATATAATAGCAACACATTAACAGGGCCACAATAGGGTTGATCCTATATTAGGCAGTAATTGAGGCCTTTTTGTGAAGCTTCTTCTAAACTCCTAACTTCCCATTTCCTATAGTGCTGATTAGGCCTTAAATTCCATCACAGCAGTGATTTCTTTCCTGTTCAATATTGCTCTCTGGAAGAATTCTTTTAAAATTCAAAAGCTCCAGTGAAAGGTTGATACATGAAGTCAACATCTTAGGTAGAATTAGCAGTTTTACCACTAGATAAATTCACTAAAGTGCTTACTAGGCCTAAACTTATTCATTCTCATTCATTCTCTCTCTGCATATAGACACACACATACACCGTAGGGTGTTCAGAAAGTGTTAAAATTTGTGAGCTGCGGCCCTGTAATCATTAAATGTATCAAGGATGGCTTACCCTACCGACCAATTACTTTCTAGAAATGCAATAATTCCCCTTCATGAGGCTGTAGCACATTTTGCAATTATACTTCTGATATATATGATATTGTAAGGGAATTCTAGTTCTTCAAAATGAGTAATTTCCTTTCATCTACCTAGTAATCTTCATATACAAAGAGCAGTACATTTAAAATAAGGATTTGATGCTAAATCACATAACTTAAATACTTTACTATGAGATTAAATTAGCTAAGACTTAGCTTATACAATTTTTGAACTGTTCATTAAGGAATCAAACAAGTAGCATAGGAAAATGAGAAATGACTGAGCCAGTGAAATGTCTCATTTATTAGGTAAGACATCAATATTCAAAGCTAACCAGTAAAAATACCAGTAAGAATTAAAATGGAAAAGGGCAATGAGCCCTCTATCACACCAGATAGCACTCCCACAACATGATAAAGATTTTAATGCCACACACAGAGTAATCCAAAAGAGCAGTGCACTTTTCTTTGAAATTTAGGAACAAATGTAAAAAATACTTCCTAATTCAACTTTAACTGTTGAGGGAGTCAGGAAAACTGGATGTAATTATCCAACCTCACCAAGACAGAATCAGCCACATCATATGCTAAGGAAATGTGCTACATTAACGACCACAACACTGTCGAGGCCTCAGTTTTATATTTCAGGCAAAATTGCAGGATCTACTGGTACATTATATCAAAATGGCTGAAGTCCTCTTTTTCAATATCACCATAGAAGAGAGGACCTCAGGAGACTTTCTTAAGAGAGAGCCTGACCAGGCCAAGAGAGATATATTTGTCAGATATATGATAAGTAACCCAACAAAAGTACTTTTATCCAATACAGGATAGGGTTAATGCGTATTTGGTTTGGTTTGCTCAACTTTTTTGCGGGGAGAAGTGGGGGACGGAGGCCCCGGGTATGATGTTTAAAAAGGCTTGAGAGACAGAGTTTCTGTGTAATTTAATTATTTTATTAATAATGCCAGTCAGTTAGTAATAAAAGGATGGTCATCTAGCTATCTCTCTCAGACCAAAGATCCCTAATGGCAGCAGGGTCACAGTTATATGTCCTTTGAAGAGGAGATGCTCCTGAGGGATGCCTAATCACCTCTGATTGGTGGGAGATGGGCTATTTTGGGGTCTGTGACTTAAGTCACTCAAATCTTGGTCAAAGACATCAATTTCCATATCACTTGTCTTAATAATAGGGAGAGATCAAAACTTCCCTAGAACTGTCTGAGCAAACACAATGAATAGGAGTACATCCATTAGTCTAAACTTAGAATTTCTTTTAATGTGTGATTGAATCTTGGCCTGGTAAATCTCTAACAGAGAAATCCCATACCAGCTAGTTTCTGGATGAGGAAGCAGAAAGGGGAAAAAAAATCTTGGTCCTAATACAATTAATTATTAAACACAAGAGAGAAATATTCATTTCTCACACGGGGGGATATCTAGAAATGACTGAGATATAAAAACAAAAAAGTATCAACAAAAGTTATTGGGGGAAAAAAAAAAACTTTTGCTGATCCCAGGAAAACAAAGCAAGAAATGAACGCACTTTCTGGTAGATTATTCTCTTAGTTGGTCAATATTCGAAAAGGCAGGTAAGTCTAAGATCGATAATCAACATCAGGAATCATGGGCATAGGGTACATCTTTCTATCAAGTGACGAATATGTTTCATCTTCATGTTTGGAACTTGTGGTTTATCCTTATGTTGATCAGAGTTCTAAAATCTTTCAAAGTTGTTTTTCTCTATAATATTATTATAATTATATAAATTATTCTCCAAATGCTGCTCATGCTCACTTCATTCTTTTTTTTGGGGGGGGGATGGGGAGTTTGAGGAGACTATTGGGGTTAAGTGACCTGCCCAGGGTTACACAGCTAATAAGCCTCTAAGGCCAGATTTGGACTCCAGTCCTCCTGACTCCAAGAGCTGATGTGCTCTACCCCCATTGCATCACCCAGCTGTCTTTTCTGAAATTGTCCATTTCATCATTTTTAATGGCACAACAATATTCCATTGCAGTCATAATGTCACAATTGTTTAGCCTTCTCTTAACAGGACAATCTCTTAGTTCCCAATTTTTTTGGCTCCCACAAAAAAATGAGACTTTTTTTCTATCTATAGATCTTTTTCTTCTTTCTTTACAGTACAGACCAAGTTGCAATATTGTTAGGGTATTCAAAGTTGGGTAACTTTCTGCTTTCCAGAATGGACCAATTCATAGCCTCACCAACAGTGCAATAAATAGTATAACTATTCATTTTCCTCTTTGGTCATGTTTGCCAACAATTTCTTTATATTTATTATTTATAGACTTACACGTGCCCTTGTCTCTCCCAAGAATGTAAGCTAACTGTAAAAAAAATAGAGCTTCCCTCAGCAGCTTTTAGCTGCTGATGAACTGGGTCCATCAACAGGCATGGCAAAATACTAAGTACTTACGTACCACTTTGCAGTCTGCAGAATGTCACGTATTTTTCTCGCTTGATCTTGGTTACAGTGGTTTGCCAGGAAAACCACTGAAAAGAGTAAGACAGAATCTTACTGCTATCAAAGACAGAGGGCAAAGGAAATGCTGCAGAGACCTGTAAAGAATGTACAAATGTTTCTTCCGGTGCCAAGTAATAGATGTGTGTGCCCAAAATCCAGTTTGGCCTCCCTCAAAAAGAAGGAGAAATGGTTGGAGAAGTGCTCTTCTACTCCCCCCATCACAAGAGAGAGTGAATCTTCTTGAGAGAACAGAAAAAGAGTCTCAAGAGAAGAAAAGATTTTGAAGCAGAGAGGAATCCTTCCCTTGATCAGGAAATTTAGGGTGGAAACATGAGAGGGAGAAGGAAGGAAGGCTCCCTGAGCATAAAAGTCTGGGCAACAGTTTGCAGTAGGCTCTTGGTACAGGGGAGAGGTTGCACACTTGAGAAGGAAGTAATTTCCAGTTCTCCTATGACAATGGACCCCAGAGGTGCAGAAGAGAAGCTGTCCAGTAGCATCTAGTATAAGGAGACAGGAATGATGATGAGAGCTGGCGACTCCCTGCTGAGAGGTACAAAAGCAGCTTTCTGTCAAGAAGACAGAATAGAAAGAGGGCCTGTTTGCTTGCCTTGAACTTGTATCTGAGATACGAGAAACACCTCCAAAGGCTTGTCAGCCTGATGGTTTATGTGGCAATAAATGACACCATCAGCAATGACCTAGGAAGTAAGAACTGTGAAGTTCTAGGCAACAAACAGACAACTTTCAAACAGGTAGGTTGTAGCTCACTAATGCTGATGAAAGACAGTAGTAGCTCCAGAAGAGAGATGATTAAGGTGTAAAGAGACAGCTATGAAATCTGAAAACAGAGTTCCGTTTCTGGACCATGACCTTAACTAGAACAGTAATAAACACTTGCAGCAGTGATGCAGTACACCTAACAAAGGATGAGGAAAAGTACAGATACCTGTCTGCAATCTTGTGAATCTGAAAAGGAAAGTGAAAATTGTCCACAAACATTTGTCAAGCCATATATGAGAGATAGTAATAAGACATATGCAAAAGAACAGTAAGAAAAAAGTGATCATGAGATAATCCCCAAGATAGGAACTAGTGATAAAACCTCTGGCCTCAGATGTCTACATTCCACTGATGTGGACCAAGTATGGATGATGCTCATGGCTGGAATACAAGCATGGAAGAGTATTCAAAAGGAAGAAAACAGATAAAAAGGGGTAATGAAGGTGAGGAGCACTGGGTATGGAAAAGGGATCACAGGACCCAAATGGAAAGAGCATATGTGATAAGGATCAATGGAAACAGAAATAGCAGCAATGTGGTCTACTCCAGAGTACCTGGACAGAAGGAGAAAGAGATAAATAAGCATTTCAGGAAACAAACTGCAAACCTGGCACTGACATAACTCTGGGTTTGAAAATCTGTCTCCTTGACCAAGAAAAAAGCAAAACAGGAGTTGAGTAGTTTCCTCCATCATCTGTAAATGAAAGGCCAGAGAGCCTGACTTCCTGGCAAATACAGGAAATCCATTAGAAAAACAAAGAAATGAACAGGAAGAACGAACATGGCTTTGCCAAGGACAGGCCCACCAAGATTATACCATATTTCATTTCATTTACCACACTATTTTTTTTTTGGAAAGGGTAACTAGACTGAGAGATCAAAGAAAAGCAGAAGACATATGATGCCTAGATTTCAGAAAAGGATATAACAGTCTCGATATCCTTGTGAATAAGACAGAGCTTGTGGACTTAAGGATCATATAGTTAGTAAACTCAGAACTGACTGAATGACTAAACCCAAAGAAAAGGTCTCTCTCTAGTGGAGTGCAAGCAGCTAGGTGGCACAGTGGATAGAGCACCAGATCTGGAATCAGGTAAGACCTGAGATCAAATGTGCCCTTAGACACTTACTAGCTGTGTGACCTAGGCAAGTCACTATTTCTCCTTTGTGTTACTATATATTTTAAATATTTAAAAACATTATTCTGAGAAGGAACTATAGGCTTCCCCAAATTGCCAAAGGGGTCTACAATACAAAAAAAAATCTGACTAGGAGCTATACGTAAGAGTAATGTACCATCTCATTGAGAGCTCATTCTCTCTGGAAGCACAGCAAGCTTGATAATATAGTTTCTGATCTCATCATTTAAACTGCTCTCTCCAAGGTTACTAAAGAAATTCACAATTGCTTAATCCTAGAGCCTATTGTCAGTTTTCATCTTGACTTCTTTGCAGCATCTGACATTGTCAACAAACTATCCTCTCCTAGATACTTTCTTCCCTGAATTTTTGTGATGTATTTTCCATTTCTCTTCATAGCCTACCAATTCCTTTTTCAATCTTCTATGATGAATCATTGTACATGTGTATACATTATACAGCCAATTGTTGTGGGCTGGGTTCTCCCAAGGTAAATCTCAATGATCTTATCAACTCCCATGAACCTCTTTGGGTTTTTCAGTTTTGTTTTGTTTTTTTTTTGGGGCAATGTACAAAAAAATTCTTCTTTCCCTTTCACTTCCTAGCAATTAAAAAAAACAACAAAAAAAAACCCTTGTAACAAATACTATCTCTTTGCAGGTAACTTTCAGATCTACATAACCATTCCCATCTTCTTCCTGAACTCCCAAGTCCCATTACCTGTAGGTAGTCACATAATACAAGTTAAAAATTCCAGCTTGACAGACTTTCCAGACATAACATTCCCAAACAAAACTCATTATCCTCCCCCTAAACCCACCCCTCCTCCAAACTTCTCTATTTCTAGAGAGAGGCAAGATGATGCAGAGACAGAGCACTGAAGATGAACTCTCCTAACATTCTCCTTCAAACAATTTTAATATAACATGTCCACTTGAATTCTAGAATGGCATAGGCAAAAAAAGGTTGGGGTGAGACATGTTTTCAGTCTAAAAACTTAGGTGATTAGATGGAAAATCCTGGGACACAGGGGTAGGGATTGGCCTGAAGCGCATGTGGAGGCAAAACCAGTTGTGGGTCTCGCAGGAGACAGTGACAGGAAAAACAGCAGCTTTGATAGCTCTTGGTCCAAGATGGTATGGGGATTGAACAGTTAGTCAGAAAGAGAACACCACTGTGGTTGCACTGGTCACAGGACTGGGCATTCTTTTTACACCACTACCTATACCCACTTCTGGGTCCAAGTTCCAGGATGGAGAGGAGCACATGTGGTCACAAGAGAGCAGAGATCCTGAGGAGGAATAATGCTTATAGCTGCAAGGGATCAAGGGACCTTCCTGGGTAAAGACCAGAGTGCACACCAGGAAAGCAGTGACCACCTCTCTCCCTGATCACACTACCTTGGAAGTACTGAAAACTTCCAGACCCCCAAAACTAGCTCTGAAATAGCGCAAAAAGGCCTGAAACTTGACACAGTGATTTCTCACCATTCCCGGGTGAATTTTTTTTTTTTAACATCTTACAAGTTTTTAGTTCCAAATTCTATCCCTCTCTTCCCCTCCTCTTCCTGAGACAATAAGCAATCAGATATAGGTTATACATGTACAACTATGTAAAACATTTCCATACTAGTCATACAAGAAGACAGAAAGGGAAAAAAATGAAAGAGCAAAAAATAGCATGCTTCAATCTGTACTCAAACAATATCCATTCTTTCTCTGGAGGCAAATTAGTCATTAGTCCTTTGGGAGTCCTTTGGATCATTCTATTCCTGAGAATAGCCAAGTAATTCGCAGTTATTCAACATATAACACTGTTGTTACTATCTACAATGTTCTGATGGTTCTTCTCATTTCATTATGCATCACTTTGTGTAAGTCCAGGTTTTTTTGAAATCATCCTGCTTGTCTTTTCTTATAGCACAATAGTATCCCATTACAATTGCATACCACAGCTTGTTTAGCCATTCCCCAGTTGATGGGCATCCCTTCAATTTCCAATTCTTATTAGCCACTACAAGAAGAGCTTCTGTAAATATTTTTGTACAAATAGGTCCTTTCCCTTTTTTTTGGTTGCGCTATTGCAGTGTTATTGCTGGATCAAAAGGTATACACAGTTTTATAGCCCTTTGAGAACAGTTCCAAATTGCTCTCCAGAATGGTTGGATCAGTTCACAACTCTACTAATGCATTAGTGTTCCAATTTTCCCACATCCCTGTCAATATCCAATATTTTCCTTTTTTATCATATTAGCCACTCTGATAGGTATAAGGTAGTACTTCAGAGCTGTTTTAATTTGCATTTCTCTAATTAATGAGGATTTACAGCATTTTTATATGACTACGGATAACTTTGATTTCTGTCTGAAAACTGCCTGTTTGTATCTTTTGACCACTTCTCAATTGGAGAATGACTTGTATTTTTATAAATTCAATTCAATTCTCTACATATTTGAGAAATGAGGCCCTTATCAGAGATAACTGTTACAAAAATTTTCCCCCCAGTTTTATGTTTTTCTTATAATTTTGATTGCATTGGTTTTGTTTGGGCAAAAACTTTTAAATTTTAAATAATCAAAATGATCTATTTTACATTTTGTAATGAATGCCCTCTGTATCTTCTGTGGTTCTAAAGTCTTCCCTTTTTCATAAATCTGATAGATACACTATCCCATGCTCTCTTAATTTACTTATCACCCTTTATATGTAAGTCATGTACCCATTTTGACTAGATCTTGGTATATGGCGTGAGATGTAGTTTTCTGACCTACTGTTTTCTGGTTATCCCTGCAGCTTCTGTCAAATAATGAGAATTTGTTCCAAAAGCTTAATCTTTGGGTTTATCATATGCTAGATTACTATGGTCATTTACTCTAATGTAATTTGTACCCAATCTATTCTACTGATCCAGCACTCTATTTCTTAGTACTGGAATGCTTTGATAATTACCACTTTATAATATAGGTTGAGATCTGGTATGATTAGATCACCTTCTTTTACATTTTTATTCACTGATTCCCTTGATATCCTTTAGTTTTTGTTCTTCCAGATGAATTTTGTGATTTTTTTTTTAGCTCTATAAAATAATTTGATAGTTTGGTACAGCACTGAATAAATGTAGGCAGAACTGTCATTTTTATTATATTGGTTCAGCCTATCCATGAGCAACTCATATTTTTCTAATTGTTTAGATGTGACTTTATTTGTGTGAAAAGTGTTTTGTAATTGTGTTCATACAGTTCCTATGTTTGCCTTGGCAGGCAGACTCCCAAATATCTTACATTGTTTACAGTTATCTTAAGTGGAATTTCTCTTTTTATCTGTTGCTGCTGGACTTTGTTGGTAATATAAAGAAATGTTTTTGATTTGTGTGGGTTTATTTTGTATCCTACAAACTTGCTAAAGCTGTTAATAATTTCAGGTAGTTTTCAGCTGATTCTTGAAGTATAACATCTGCAAAGAGTGATGATTTATGTCCTTATTGCCTATTCTAATTCTGCTACTTCTTTTATTCTCTTATTGCTAGGGCTAACATTTCTAGTATGATTTAAATAATAGAGATGATAAATGGCAGAACTGAGCTTTTACCATAAAGTTCAAAATCAAGAATTAGGCTGGAAAAATAAGTAAACAATACAAAAAGAACCTGTCATAAAAAGCTACTGCAGTGACAGAGAAGTTCAAGATACAAACTCAGAAGACAACAATGTGGAAAATAATCTACAAACAAAGCCTCAAAGAAAGGTTCAGACTGAGCACAAGCCCAACAAGAATTCCTGGAAGTGATATAAAAAGTGCACAAAAACAAAGATTTTAAACATCAAATACAAGATGATAGAGGAAAAACTGGGGAAAGAAATGAGTGATGCAAGAAAATTATGAAAAGAAAATTAACACAAACAAGAGGAAGAGACCTTCTCCTGGATCAGTCCTTCTCCCCTTTCTCCCTGGGGGGACATCTGGTTCTCGACCACCTCTTATCTGCTTGTACTTCCTTCTTTCAGTCTCCACAGTCCTCTATCCAAGTAGGGGCACTGTCTGTCTGCCTGTGGTACTCTATCTCACTCCACTGATTTCTGTATCTGCATTTCTAAGTAGAATTGTTTCTGTTAGCCAATTTTTTTTTTATCTACTTGTCCTCGAACCTTCCCAACCCCAATTAGACAACTCTTAAGAAATGTTCTTTTTCCTCTTAACACTGCCTCTTCTGTGGGTCACTGGCAATGCAGAGAGGAATGAAGAAAAGATCATTGGTGGTTATACATGTATTCCCAATTCCCAACTGTGGCAGGCACCCCTCTTAGCCAATAGGCAATTCCTCTGCAGGGTTGTCCTGCTGTCCAATCGTTGGGTCCTCACTGCAGCTCACTGTAACCACCGGAACCTTCGAGTGGCGTTGGGAAAGCACAATATTAGACGCCTAGAGCCCTCTCAGCAGTCAGTTGGGTGCAGCGTCGAGTTCCCAACCCCTCCTACAGCCCCAAAACCAGCAACAGTGACCTCATGCTCCTCTATCTGGAGAAGCCAGTGAAGTTGACCAAGTTCAACCCATTCAGCTGGCAAAAAATTGTGTCAATCTCAGCACAGACTGCCTGGTGTCCAGCTGGGGTACTCTGTCCAGTCCTTTCCTGAGGAACACTGCAAAAATGCTTACTACAGAAAAGCCATCACTCCTGGTATGGTGTGTGCTGGGAATGAGAAAGGTGGCAAGGATTCCTGCCAGGGTGACTCTGGAGGCCCTTTGCTGTGCAATGGGGTCCTGCAGGGCCTGATATCTTGGGGCATGGAACACTGCACCCTGCCTGGATATCCTGGTGTTTATACCAACCTGTGCCGTTACCAGACCTGGATCTTAAATGAAATGCATAAGAATTGATGAGCTGCCTCAGCCCCACACCCCTACAAAGTAACCTCCCCCTCCCCCAAGGACAGGACTTAGCCTTCCTGATTTCCCTACCATGGGCCTCTGGAAGACCCAGATTTCCAAGACCCATTTCTAGTCTAGATTTAGATGGGAAGGGAATCAAGAGTTTAGAGATGTGTAAAGGACTTTAAACCCTGAAATAGCAGGTCTGCAAAGCAGGTCTGCAAAGGACCTTTTAGAAAAACCATATCCTTGAATTTTTACAAATGGGGAAACTGAGGGTAAGAGTGACTTCCTAATGTCATATAGCTGGGGTGTAACAATTCAAGACTAGTGTTCTCTGCCTGATTCTGGAGTCTAAAGGCAGATCTATCCCCAACTTCCTAGGTATCCTAGCTCCTTTCATGAATCCACTGCCTCGCTCAGGTATCGAGAGTGATAGGTAACTTAACAGGTCCCTCTCTTGGTCACTCCTCCCCCAACAATTTTAGATTAATAAAACCTATGAGACTTCCAAGGGAAAAAAAAAAGAAAGAAAAGAAAATTAACAGCTTGGTAAAAAAAGGCATGAAAAAATATTGAAGAAAATAACTCCTTAAAAAACAGAATTGGCCAAATGATAAAAGAGGTACAAAATACCAGTGAAAACAATAACTCCTTAAAAGGCAGAATTGGCCAAAGAAGTAAAAAAAAAAAAATGATGAAAATAATTCCTTAGAAATTAGAACCGGGCAAGTAGAAACTAATGACTCCATGAGACATCATGAAATGACAAAACAAAGTCAAAAGAAAGAGAGAAAAAGTGAAGAAAATGTGAAACTTCTCATCAGAAAAACAACTGACCTGGAAAACAAACTGAAGAGAGGTAATTTAAGAATTATTAGACTATCTGAAAGCCACGATCAAAAGAAGAGCCTAGACATTAATATGTCAAGAAATTATCAAGGAAAACTACCCCTGTATCTTAGAATAAGAGGACAAAAAAAAAAAATCAAAAGAAACCACCTGAGATCCCAAAATAAATAGTCCCAGGAATATTATGACCAAATTAAAGAGTTTCTGGGTCAAGGAGAATACAAAAGGCAGCCAAAAAATAAAAATTCAAAAACTGTGAAATAGTCAGGATCACAAGAGACTTAGCAGCTACCACAATAAAGGAGCAAAGGGCTTGGAATATGATATTCCAGAAAGCAAAGGATAACATGTAGGATAGCATGACCCTCCCCCACCTTTACTCAAATTGACAACTCAGAAGTTTCTCAAAGTAAAAACAAAAAATCTCCTTTATTCCGTTCTCCTGAGAAGCAGTTGTTGGGAGGCAACTTACAGAAGCAGAATGGCAATTTATATAGACCCTGATGAGGAAGTCCCCCTCCCATGGCTGACTATTATTCTCATTGGCTGAAAAGCAAGGTCTTACATTCTAAGTGCGAAATCTAACCAATCCCTTTTGCAACTTGGTTCAAATTTCCTGCCCCCTGTTACAAAGCCCAGGTCATCATATGTAAATTAGGCATTGAGTACTTATGCAAATCAGGCAGACCAAAGTAAGGACTGCAGACTGTGTGCACATAAGCAAATTAGGAATTGAGGAGTTAGTGAGCCATAGCCAATCACTGATCCTAATGCATTATATAGACTTATACTGAAATCACTTGACTCTGGAGGAACTGAAACCTGGGCCTAAGGTCTCCTCCACTCTAGGGAAGAGTTTCCACACCACTGAAAAGTCTTCACTAAATGTGTTTCCATTCACAACCAAGAGTAACCTATCCAGCAAAACTGAGTATAATAGTTCAGAGGGGAAAATGGATATTTAATGAAATAGAGGACTTTCAAGCATTCGTGATGAAAAGACCAGAGCTGAATAGAAAATCTGACATTTAAATACAAGACTCAAGATAAATATAAAAAGGTAAACGTGAAGGAGAAATTCTTAAGAACTGTATCATTATTAGGGTAGTTAGAAGTCAACACAGAGTGGACAGATGTGATTTGATTAGGATGGAATCATGTAAAAAGAAAAAGTGGAGGGATGAGGGAAAGGGATGCATTGGGAGAAGAGAGAGGAAGAACAGAGAAAACAGCTTCACAAAAAAAGAAGTGTAAGCAAAAATTTTTACAGTAGAGGGGGAAAATGGTGGAGGTGTAGGGGTGGGTAACACGTGAACCTCATGCTCATCTGAACTGATTCAAAGAGGGAAGAAATTATATATACATGCATACACACATACGTACACATGCACATACGATCACAGGATTATGGTTTTCAAGCTGAAAGGGCTCTTAGAGACCATCTAATCCAACCCTCTCAGACTTGGCCAAAGTTATACAAATAGTAGCAGATCAAGTATCCAAAATCTAGCCCTTAGACTCCAAATGCAGTATTTTTTCCACCGTATTACCCTGCCTCCTATTCCTTGCTCTCCAATCCCATGACTAACACACTAGCTCAAGTCTACATCATCTATTGCTTAGCCTATTTCAACAATATCCTAATTAGACTCCTAGTTTCTAGCAGCCTCCCTTCTTCAATGCACCATAGCTTCCAAATATCATCTTACTCAAGCACAAATCTGACCATACTGCTATTCTGTTCAAGAATCACCATTAGCTAGCTCTATTACCTCAAGGATAAAATATAAATTTCTTGACTTGGAATTTAAAGTCTTTCATAATCTGGTTCCAAAAGAATCTTTCCAGGCTTACTGCACATGATTCGCTTTATACAATCTACATTCTAATTTAGAGCCTCAACTCAGAACTCCATCTCCTACTTTTGGACTACTACAGAAGCTATCTCACATTTCTGGAAAGCTCTCTTCCACATCCCTGCCTCTCAAATCATTTTAATAAACATTTATTAAGCAACTAGTATGTGCCCGGCACTGTGTTAAGTGCTGGTGATACAAAAAAGAGGCAAAAGACAGTTCCTGTCCTCAAGGAGTTTACAACCTAATGGGGGAGACAACATGAAAACAAACATATACAATGCAAGCTATATACAGGATAACTAGGAAATAATTAACAGAGGGAAGATGCTGGAATTAAAAGGGATTAAGGAAGACTTCTGGTAGAAGGTAGAATTTTAGTTTAAGACCCAAAGGCAGCTAGGCCTAGTAGTCAGAGCTGAGGAGAGGGAGCTATCCATTCATGGGGGACAGCCAAATAAAATGCCCAAAGCAGAGGAGTGTCTTATTCACGGAACAACCAGGAAGCCATTGTCACTGGATTGAATGGTGAGCAAGGTTAAGAAGACTGGAAAGGTAGTAAGGGCCGAGGTTACAAAGGGCTTTAAATGCCAAACGAGCATTTTGTATTTGCTTCTAGAGGCAAGAGGGAGCCACTGGAGTTTACTGAATGGAGGTGAGGTGAATCAGTGAATTGAAGAGACCTGCATTTTTAGGAAAAGTACTTTAGCAGCTAAATTGGTGATTGGACAGGAACGGGGAAGAGACTTGAGACAGACAAGACCCATCAGCAAAGTAATCAAGACATGAGGTGATAAGAGCCTGCACTAGACTGGTAGTAATGTCAGAGAGGAGAAAGGGGTGTATTGGAGAGATGTTACAAAGGTGAAATTGACAGGGCTACTGGGTTCCTTTCCTGCCATCTACAAACATGCCCAGGTCTCCTCATCCTTAGAAAAAACTCACTACACCCTACCATCACCTCAAGCTATCATCCTATCTTTCTCCTCCCCTTTCAAACACCTTATAAAAGTCTCTAGTTTCAGTGATTCTACTACCTTCCTAACTTTTTTTCTCACTCTCTTCTAAACTTAATACAATCTGACTTTCACCCTTACCCTTCAATTGTAACTGTACTTTTCCAAATTACCAATAATTTCTTAATTGTCAAACTTGATGGCCTTTTCAGTCTTCACCCTTTCTGTCTGCAGTTCATAACACTACTAATCGCCTTTCCTTTTCCAAATACTCTCTGCTTCTCCTGACATCACTCTCATGGTTTTCATTTTGCTTGTTCAACCACAGGAACCAGAAATGGGAAGAGTAACAGAAAATATTAGAATGAAGATTAATGGAGGGAGAAATAGAGGTGATTTTGTCACTGGCAAATATTATAATCCACAGGGATATAAAAAGGAAGTAGCTGAGGTGTTTGGAAAATAGGTCACAACACTGGCATAGAGGCATGATACAGTAGTGATGGAGAATGTCAACTATCCAGACATCATTTGCTACTTTCTCTATTTCTCTGCCAAAAGGAGAATGGTTAATAACTTCGACTTGCTTTAATGACAATTTTATACTTGAAAAGGTAGAGAACTCAACAAAAGGAAATTCTATTACGCAGATGATTTTCACTAATAGGGAAAAAATTAGTTATTGAGGTGAAAAGATGAGAAACTTGGGAAAAAGTGATCCTAACAATTAGTGCTGTCCAAAAGTGAAATGGATTTGTCTGAAGGGATAGATGTGGATACACAAGGAAATCACCAGTCAACTTAGATTTTTTTAAAGAAATTTGTAGAAGGTGAAAGGAAGAGCAGGTAACAGAGGGTGCACATAAGAATGTGTCACAACCAATTAATTAGCAAGCATTGATTAAACTTACTATGTGCCAAGGCACAGTCCTGTAAAAACAACAAAAATCTCAAAGTTGAGATTGAACTAAAATTGAACTAAAAAAATGATGTAAATTTTAGTTCAATCTAGGAAAGCTAGAGCAACAAAAGATTTTTTTTTTCCTTAAGTATACTGACTTCCTTAAGACATATACCTACTTGTAACATCCCTGGGTCAAGAGACACCAGTGTAATAATACAATTCATCTGGAGGAACAAAAGGTCAAGAATCTAAAGGGAAATAATGGGGAGAAAAGGGTGTGAAGAAAAGGGGCCTGTGGCAGAACGAGATTTCAAGTCATATTACAAAGCAGTAATCATCAAAACAATCTGGTGCTAGTTAAAGATGGATCAGAACTATGATGAGCTATGCAACATATGAACCTAAGAGTAAACAAAGCTAGTAGCGTAGTGTTCAATAAACCGAAAGACTCCAGCTGCTAGAATAAGGACTCATTTATTCAGCAAAGACTGCTGGGAAAACTGGAAAGCAATGTACCAGAAAAATGAGGTTTGAATCAACACTTGACATCATATAAATCTCCAAATGGAAACATGACTTAGATATAAAAGGCTACATCACCAATTAGGAGCAAGGGGGAAAGAATCTTCAATTATGGATGAAGAGTCTTAAGAATTTATCACTGGGTTGCATTTGTCTGTGTCTGAATCTTGCTTATATAATATTCCCTTAATGAAGACAGTTAATATTAATATAGTGCTTTAAAGTTTGCTAAGTGTTTTAGATATATTAAGTCCCATAAAATCCTCTATAGTAATAGCTAATACTGTCCTATTTTACAGATGAAGAAACTGTTAAGCTTGAGTCCCATAAAAATCCTCTATACTAGTAGCTAATACTATCCTATTTTACAGATTAAGAAACTGAGGCTAAGAGAATTTAAATGATTTATTCAAGGTTATACTACTGTTTACTTATTTTTTAATTAATGCTAAAAATAGTTTTAATAAGTTATAGATTTGCAGTTTAGTTTGAGGTCTGGTAATGCTTTGCTTCACTCCTGTTCTTCCTTCTCCCTGCCCCCTTTTCCTCTTCAAAATCTTGACCTTTTGTTCTTTCAAAGATATTCTGCTACTAATTTGTCTATTTCTATAAAATAGCCCATTGGCAGTTTGACTGGTATAGCAATAAGTCTCTAAATTTCAAGCACTCTACACCATGCCAACTTGCAAAGACAGAAACAAAGGATCTGAAATAATCATTTCTGACTGTCTGGTCTTTTACTTGTAATTGTAAACTCAATGGATCACTGATTTAGAATTGAAACTTTACAGATATCTAATCTAACCCTTTCATCTTACAGATGAGAAAACTGGCTCTCAAAGATGAAGTGATCTGTCCAAGATCACACCCATAGTAAATAGTAGAGGAGCATGGTGCAGTGGGAAAAACACTGAATTTAGAGGCAGAGGAGCTATGTGGTTTTGAGTCTTGATGCTTATTAGTGAGGCCTTGGATAACCTCTCTGAGCCTGTTTCCTCAACTATAAAATGAGAAGGCTGACTTAAATGACCTCTAAGGTCCTTTCTGGCTCTCATTTATAATCCAGTATTTTAAGCCCAGGTCTTCTGACTAAAGAGCTAATTCAGGATTGGGTTTATATCATCTCTACTTCACTTATTTTTTAATTTATTTACAGAGTTAAGCATGCATAATGTACAACATTTAAACTCTCAGAGACCCAATAAAGCATGAGATCCTGCTCTCCACACTTTTATAATCAAGTAGAGGATACAAAGAGAAGTCACTGCATTACAAGATTGGATGCTAGGTACCCAAACAACAGTATTTACTAAATGGCATGGAGAAAGAAAGAACCCCATATGAACAAAAAGTATTTATAGCAGCTCTTTCTGTACTGGCAAAGACCTGGAAACTTATATCAACTGGGTAATGGCTGCACAAATTATGGTATACAAATGTAATGGAATGCTATTATGTTGTATAGAATAATGAAAAAGAGGGTTTCAGAGAAACAAAAAATCAACTGATGCAGAGTGAAATTAACTGAATTCTAAGAGTAATTTATACAAACACATCATAAAGACAAACAACTTGGAAGTTAAGAACTCTGGTCAATGCAATGACTGACCATGATTCCAGAGGATTAATACGGAAATATGATACCTACCTCTACAGAGAGCTGATGAACAGAATGAAATATGTTTTTTGGTCATAGTCAATGTTTTGTTTGACTAGGCATATTTGTTACAAGGGGTTGTTGTTGCTGGATTGGGGAACATGAAATGGAATGTGGTAGATTTTTAATTAAAAATATAATTGAAAATGATTTAAATGATGTAAAGATTTGAGGAAGAAGAAATCATATCTGCTTTGTGCAGGGGAAGATATTAGAGAAGATTCATAAAGAAGCTAGCATCTGACCTGGACCTTGAAAAATAGGCAAAAAGTCAGAGACACAGGTGAGAGGTAGAAAAACGGCCATTCATTCAACAAATAGGGATGATATGAGAAATGGCACAGAAGTAAGAAACAAAGGCTGTATTCAAGGAGTAAGTGTTTCAGTTTAGCTATAGCACAGACCAGGAGGACCTCCCCCTCAAGAGGATGCCTGGAAAACACCGACCACACCCGGCCCCCAGGCTGGAACACGACACAAAGGACAGTAACAAGAAATCAGCCTTTAAAAGTGAGCTGGAGTCAGGGTAGAAAACATCTTTGAAAGCCAACGTCTTGTATTTTATCTTAAGCAGCAACGGGAAAGCACTGGGGCCTCCAGAGCAAGAGAAATCAAGTGGTCAGATACATGACATAGGAACATAAATTTGGTAGCTATGTGAAGGATGAACTGGAGAGGAGTGGAGAGATGAGAAGCTAAGAACCTATGGGACGTCTGTCTATTAGAACAGTCCAGGTAAGAGGTGATGAGGAAACAAGGGACGTGGCTGTGAGTGGGTTGATACAAGATACATTATGGTGACAGAATCCATCAGACTTAGCAAAGATAAGTTCAAAGTGAATGATTAGAGCAAAGGAGGTTGGGGAGGAAAAAATAAAGCAGCTAAGAAAAAAATAGGGAATTTACCCTAATCAGGCTTTTCTCTGCAGTTCAGATTTGGCAAAGCTCAGTCTAGGAAGCTAAAAATATCCAGAGATTTCAACAGGGGGTAAAAAAGACAAAAATCTTGACCTTTAATATTAAGGAAGATGCAATTTTTAAAACACATCTTGAAACTTAGAGGGGTTTGATGTTGTTAACTCAAAGGAGACCAAGTACTATGAAGTCTATGCCTCCAGAAAAATGGCTAGGGGGAGAGCAGAATACTAGAAGGGGTGGAGCAGAACTACACAAAATCTATACTACTTCAAATACAAGTCCTTTTTAAGTATCTGAATAAAGACCTTCTTGTTGGATAGTTTCTCTATCATGCCAAAAGATTTTGGGGGTCTCATTTGACTTGGCAAAAAGGCCAGAATTCACACAAAAAAGATAACTTCTGCTCCACTGAACTCAGAGCCTGAATAGAATTATCCCCTCCGTCTTTCATGACAAGAAATGAAAAAGTGTAAATAGTATTTTACTTTTTCTTGTAAAAGACAATTTTATCATTCATTTAAAAAAAATTGAGTTCCAAATTTTTCCCTTCTCCTTTTTCCCTAAGATGGTAAGCAATTTGATATCAGTTATATATATATATATATATATATATACAATAATGTAAAATATATTTCCATATTAGTCATGTTGTGAAAGAAACAGGCCAAAAGAAAAGAACTACATACAAAAAATAGTATGCTTCAATCTGCATTCAGATGGCAAAGGACAAGAATGACAATTTAAAATAGGCTATTGGCATCCTGGAAAGCAATTTGTAACTGTATCCCAAAGGTCACCAATCTGTGACCCTCAACCCTTTAACCTAGCAATGTGGTTAGGGAGGGAGCATTACCTCCTCCCTCCAAAAAACTGGGAAAGGAGCCATATTACAAAAATATTCATAGAAGTACTTTTTCATTGCAGCAAAGAAGTGGAATACTAGCATGCTATAAGAAATGATGGAAGGGGTAGAGTCAGAGAAATTTGGCAAGACTTGTGTGAAATGAGGAAAATCAGGAATATAGTTACAATATTGCAAAGAAAAACAACTTTAAAAGATTTCACAACTCTGATCAATGTAATGACTAACCATGACTTGCAGAGGACTAAAATACTTTGTGTAACAGTTCAGCAAAAGACATACCTTTTTCAGATATAGTCAATATATGGACTTGTTTTGCATGACTGGATTAATATGATTAAAAGAATACAAGGAAATTTTTTTTAATCTGGGGAACCTGAGTCAGGAGTAGCAGAGAACTAGTTACAGCAATACAAGAAAAATAAAGAAGTGTTAAAAACATTTTTAAAAATGCACAGAAGAGAACAAAAGATTTAGAACTGTTGCTATACCTAAAAATTTAGTATGCCTAAAAAAACAATCTGTTTATAATAAGACCATTTCACATACAAAAAATACTCTTTTTTCTGTTTATTGTATAAGTTTTTTGTTAGGTCTGACTTTGTGACCCCATTTGGGATTTTTTTTTTTGTTTCTCTGTGAGGCAGTTGGGGCCAAGTGACTTGCCCATGATCACACAGCTAGTGGGCATCAAGTGTCTAAGGTTGCATTTGAAGTGAGATCCTTTCGACTCTAAGGTCAGTGCTCTTATCTACTGAGCCACCTAACTGCCCCTTGGAATTTTCTTGGCAAAGATACTAAAGTGGTTTGCCATTTCCTTCTCCAGATCATTTTACCGATGAGAAAACTGAGGCAAACAGAGTTAAATTACTTGCCCAAGGTCACAGTGTCTGAGACTGGATTTGAATTTAGAAAGATGAGTCTTTCTGACTCTAGGATTGGTGCTCTATCCATTTTGCTGCCTACCTGTCCTTCATTGTATACTGAGATACTCAAATTTGTTAGCATTTGCCAAAGTCGGAATAAAGTGTTTTTAAGTTTAAAATAAAAGAAGGCTATCAGAAGGAAGAAGTATGCAATTAGTGAATTTCAAAGGCATACTTCTGGTAAAACTCAGGCACTAGAATAGATGAGTCATTTGAGAGTAATGCTATAACGAGTAGCAACGAAAAAGGTTTTCTAGAAAGGAAGATGTGATGCAACACCCTGCGACCTAGCCAAGTCCAACCAGATCTTTAAGACCCTGTCAAGTTCTATCCCCTCTGGGTAAATACCGAATTAGATGGTAGAGTAGGTAGTACAATGGGTAAAATGTTGGGCTCAGGTCATAAAGATTTAAATTCAAATCCAGACTTCAAACAATTATTAGTTGTATGACCTTGGCCAAGTCACTTAACTTCTGGTTGCCACAGTTCCTCATCTGTAAAACAGCACCTACTTCCTAAGGTTGTAAAGATAATAGTGAGATATTTGTAAAGTGGTTTGTAAACCTTAAAGCACTATATAAATACTAAATACAGGGTCCTTCCAATTCTTATGATTCTAAGATCTCTTGCTACTCCAGCCAAAACATTTGCTTTAGTTTGGGAGAATTAAGATCTTATTCTATGTATTCGAACTCATTGTGGCCAGTACAAACTAAACATTAGGAAGCCTCTAGGCAGGGTAGTGAATTTGTATACAAAAATATTTATAGCAGCTCTCTTTGTGGTGGCCAAGAACTGGAGATCAAGGGGATGCCCATCAATGAGGGAATGGCTGAACAAGATACTGTATATGAATGTAATGGAATACTATTGTACTATAAGAAATAAAGAACAGGTAGACTTCAGAAAACCACGGAAAGACTTATATGAACTGATGCTGAGTGAAGTGAGCAGAACCAGGAGAACATTGTTCACAGAAACAGCCACAGTGTGCAATGATTGATTTTGACAGCAATGCAAGGACCTAAAAGAATTCCAGAGGTCTCATAATGGAAAATGCATGCACATCCAGAGAAAGAACCATGGAGTCTGAATGCAGAGCAAAGCAGGCGACTTTTTTTTTTGGTTTTGTTTTGTTTTTCTTTCTCATCATTTCTCCCATCTGTTTTAAGTCGTCTATGCAACATGATTAATGTGAAAATGTGTTTAATAGGAATGCATGTGTAAAGTCCATATTGGATTGCATGTTGTCTTGGGGAGAGAGGAGGAAGGGACAGGGAGAAAATTTTAAACTTAAATGAATGCTCAAAACTAAAATAAATTGGAAAAAAATAAAACAAATCACTGAACTTCACCAAAAAACCTGAGTACATGAAGTCAAGTCAGCACGCATTTACTGAGTGCCTTTTCTCAGGCACTGCACTAAGCAGTAGGAACATAAAAACATAAACTGTCCCTGTTCTCCAAGTCTCACAGTTCAATGGTAGCGACAATATATAAACAACTACGTACAAACAAGGTATGAAGAGGATAATGTGAGACGATCTCAGAGAGAAAGCCCTAGCATTAAGGAGGAAAGGTTTTTTTTGTATAAGGTGGGGTTTCAGTTGAGACCTGAAGGAAGCCAGGAGGCAGAAATAAGGAGAAAAAAAAATAGCAGGCGGGGAGACATCACAGAATAATCAGGCTCTTCTATGTTTGTTTCTATCTTTACACATTTTTACTGATAAGTTTTACATATTAAAATGGAATATGCAAGTGTTTTGATATATTAAGTATGTAAAACTATTTTAAACTGTTCTGACTATGAACCAATGTGGTCTCCAACATCAAATGAACCTACAGAATAAAAAGACATTTCACCCACACACTGTGCACAGGTGTCTTCTTAAGCCTGGGAGATTTTTTATGGGATATAAAGAACCCTCTCCATAGGAGAGAGGACTATGCTTGACAGAGTCTTCTGTGAAAAGCCTGCCTTCACCTAATATGTTTGGTTAGAAAATATACTAAACATAAACTAAAACATACCAAAACAAAAATCAATGCTTTCTACTTTCTATGGGCCTATCATGTGACTGTTGGGAAGAGAAAACCAATCTTCTTTACCAAGTAGAAAAATCAGGTTCTGTGCTAGCAAAAAGCTCCCCACACTGGCATTGCCAATGAATATAGCTAGCCACGTGCTTCTTTGGTAGCTGACAAAAGCGCCTTTAAATACTGCACTAAATTCACTAAGATCCATTTTCAGAGAACCTATTCATTAAAGAAATTGTGGGGAGCCAAGATGGCGGAGTAGAAAGACTCACATATGCTAGCCCCGAACCCACAGCCCATATATTTCCTGCAAGAAGAACTCTCCACAAATTCTGGATCACTGCAAGGCGCGCAGAAACACAGTGGAAAAGATCTCCGTTCCAGAGAGCCCTGGAGAGCCGTGCCCAGGGTCCGATGCCCCCGGAAAGTGAAGCCCACCCCTGAGCTGCCCTGGCCGCGGCCCCAGAGGAGCAGATCCGAGCAGGCTTCAGGTACAGAACCTCTGGAGGCCGGGAAGGTCCCTCCGCCCACAGATATTACAGGTCAGTGAGAGAGATGTCTGGGCTGGCTGAGAGGGGAGGGAGGTGTCTCCGTGACTCAGGCCCCCTCGGGAGGCAGAGGCAGAGGCAGCAGCCGGCGGCCCCTGGGACTTTCCCAGGACGAGCAGACAGAAGTTCAGGGCCATTAGGGAAGGTCTCTGAATAAACCCCCTGAGGGAACTGAGCCTGGGAGATGGGCCTGCCCCCACCCGCCCCATTACTGAAGGTATCTTCATAAAGCCCCTGAGGGAACTGAGCCTGGGAGGCGGCCCTGCCCCCACCCGAGCACCAGAACTTAAGCTCACATTGAATAGCAGCTGCGCCTGCCGAGCAAAGCCCATTTGAATCTCAGACCCCAAGCACTAGCTGGGCAGATCTAGGTGGGGGTGGACAGGAATCTCAGAACTCAAATAACTGGAAGGGAAAATGCCCAGAAAAGGGAAGAAAAATAAGA
The DNA here is from genome assembly GCA_023548195.1 of Bettongia penicillata ogilbyi. Taxonomy (NCBI): domain Eukaryota; kingdom Metazoa; phylum Chordata; class Mammalia; order Diprotodontia; family Potoroidae; genus Bettongia; species Bettongia penicillata. Next base: position 5,185,715 of record JAJHZJ010000197.1, read on the forward strand.
CTATGGAGAGCTACTTTGAGGGGGTACAAATGTTCCCGCCTTTCAATTCTGATGAGGAGGAAATATTCTTACCATCAGGGAAAGATGTGGAGGTCGGGGCCTCTGTATCCCAGACATCCCAGGGGGATGTCTGGTGGGCTCAGGTCATGGAAGAGCTCAAAAAGGATTTTGAAAATCAAGTTAGACAGGTGGAGGAAAAACTGGGAAGAGAAATGAGAGAGATGCAAGAAAAGCATGAAAAACAGGTCAATACCTTGCTAAAGGAGACCCAAAAAAATGCTGAAGAAAATAATACCTTGAAAAATAGGCTAACTCAATTGGCAAAAGAGGTTCAAAAAGCCAATGAGGAGAAGAATGCTTTCAAAAGCAGAATGAGCCAAATGGAAAAAGAGGTTCAAAAGCTCACTGAATTTAATAGTTCTCTCAAAATTAGAATGGAACAGATGGAGTCTAATGACTTTCTGAGAAACCAAGAAATCACTAAACAAAACCAAAAGAATGAAAAAATGGAACAGAATGTGAAATAGCTCATTGGAAAAACAACTGACCTGGAAAATAGATCCAGGAGAGACAATTTAAAAATTATGGGACTACCTGAAAGTCATGATCAAAAAAAGAGCCTAGACATCATCTTCCATGAAATTATCAAGGAAAACTGCCCTGATATTCTACAACCAGAGGGCAAAATAAGTATTGAAGGAATCCATCGATCACTGCCTGAAAGAGATCCAAAAAGAGAAACTCCTAGGAACATTATGGCCAAATTCCAGAGTTCCTAGGTCAAGGAGAAAATCTTGCAAGTAGCTAGGAAGAAACAATTCCAGTATTGTGGAAATACAATCAGCATAACTCAAGATATAGCAGCTTCTACATTAAGGGATTGAAGGGTGTGGAATAGGATATTCCAGAAGTCAAAGGAACTAGGACTAAAACCAAGAATCACCTACCCAGCTAAACTGAGTATAATACTTCAGGGGAAAATATGGTCTTTCAATGAAATAGAGGACTTTCAAGCATTCTTAATGAAAAGACCAGAGCTGAAAAGAAAATTTGACTTTCAAACACAAGAAGGAGAAGCATGAAAAAGTAAACAGCAAAGAGAAGTCATGAGGGACTTACCAAAGGTGAACTGTTTACATTCCTACATGGAAAGACAATATTTGTAACTCTTAAAACTTTTCAGTATCCGGGTAGTTGGTGGGACCACACACACACACACACACGTGCACGTACACACATACACACATGCACGCACATACAGAGACAGAAAGCACAGAGTGAACTGAATAGGATGGCGCCATATCTGAAAAGAAATGAAGGTAAATGGTGAGAGAGAAATGTAGTGGGAGGAGAGAGGGTGAAATGGAATGGGGTAAATTATCTCTCCTTGAAGAGGCAAGCAGGAGACGTTTTAGTGGAGGGAAAAAGAGGAGAGCTGAGAAAAAAACAAGAAGTTTACCCTTATCACATTTGACTAAAGGAAGGAATAAAATGCACACTCACTTTGGTATGAAAACCTATCTTACAATACAGGAAAGTGGGGGAGAAGGAGATAAGCAAGGGGTAGGGGGATGATGGAAGGGAGGGCAACGGGAGGAGGGAACAATTTGAAGTTAACACTCAGGGAGGGACAGGATCAAAAGACAGAATAGAAACAATGGGGGGCAGGATAGGATGGAGGGAAATACAGTTAGTCTTACACAACATGACTGTTATCGAAGTCATTTGCAAAACTACACAGATATGGCCTATGCTGAATTGCCTGTCTTCCCAAAGGGAATGGGTGGGGAGGGCGGGAGGGGGAGAATTTGGAACTCAAAGTTTTAGGAACAACTGGTTAGTATTGTTGTTGCTACTAGGAAATAAGAAATACAGTTAATAGGGAATAGAAAGTCATCTGGCCCTACAGGAGAAAAGAGAAGATGGAGACAAGAGAAGGGAGAGATGACAGAAGAGAGGGCAGATTGGAGATAGGGAAAATTAGATTGCTCGGTGTATTGGGGTGGGGGGAGGGGAAAAAAGGGGAGAAAACTTGGAACCCAAAATTTTGTGAAAATGAATGTAGGGGGGCGGAGCCAAGATGGCGGAGTAGAAGGACGCGCATTTACGAGCTCTGAAACCAAAGCCCATAGAATTAATGTAAAAAGAGACCCCCATAACTTCTGGGTCAATACAAGGTGTGCAGAAACGGAGTGGAAGAGATTTCCGTTCCAGGGAGCCCTGGAGACCCGTCCCCAGGGTCCATCGCACCCCGGAAAGCGGACTGCACCCCCAGCGCTGCCCTGGCCACGGCCCCAGAGAAGCTGACCTGAGCAGGCTTCAGACACGGAAGCTCCAGCAGCCGGGAAAGTCCCTCCGCCCACAGAAGCTACAGGTCAGTGAGAGAGAAGGCCGGGCTGGAGGAGGGGAGCGGAGCGTTTCCGTGACTCGGGCCCCCTTGGGAGGAAGCGGCGGCAGCAGAGACGGGGGCAGGAAGCGGCGGAGGCAGAGGCATGGGCGGCGGCTGAGGCGGCAGCGGCCCGGGACTCAGGAATCCCCCAGCAGCAGGCAGGATCTTCATTACGGAAGGTTTCTGCATAAAACATGACGGAGCTGAGCCTGGGAGACGGCCCTGCCCCCACCCCGCTCTATTACTGAAGGCCTCTGCATAAAGCCCCTGAGGGAACTGAGCCTAGGAGGCGGCCCCCCCATCCCGCCCCCACCTGCTCCATTCCTGAAAGTCTCTGCATAAAGCCCCTGAGGGAACTGAGCCTGGGAGGCGGCCCTGCCCCCACCCCAGCGCCAGAACTAAAGCTTGCCGCGGAAAGCCCATTTGAATCTCAGAAGCCAAGCACTAGCTGGGCGGATCCAGGTGGGGGTGGAAAGGAATCTCAGAAGTCAAGTAACTGTCTGGGAAAATGCCTAGAAAAGGGAAGAAAAATAAGACTATAGAGAGTTTTTTCCAACAAATGCAAATGATCCCGACATTCGGATCTGATGACGAGGACGTATTCTTGCCATCAGGGAAAGACGTGGAGGGCGGGGCCTCAGTACCCCAGATACCCCAGGGGGGTGGCGGGTGGGCTCAGGCCTTGGAAGAGCTCAAAAAGGATTTTAAAAAGCAAGTTAGACAGGTGGAGGAAAAACTGGGAGGAGAAATGACAGAGATGTAAGAAAAGTATGAAAAACGGGTCAATACCTTCGTAAAGGAGACCCAAAAAAATGCTGAGGAAATTAACACCTTGAAAAATAGGCTCACTCAATTGGCAAAAGAGGTTCAAAAAGCCAATGAGGAGAAGAATGCTTTCAAAAGCAGAATGAGCCAAATGGAAAAAGAGGTTCAAAAGCTCACTGAATTTAATAGTTCTCTCAAAATTAGAATGGAGCAGATGGAGTCTAATGACTTTCTGAGAAACCAAGAAATCACTAAACAAAACCAAAAGAACGAAAAAATGGAAGAGAATGTGAAATATCTCATGGGAAAAACAACTGACCTGGAAAATAGATCCAGGAGAGACAATTTAAAAATTATGGGACTACCTGAAAGTCATGATCAAAAAAAGAGCCTAGACATCATCTTCCATGAAATTATCAAGGAAAACTGCCCTGACATTCTAGAACCAGAGGGCAAAATAAGTATTGAAAGAATCCATTGATCACCACCTGAAAGAGATCCAAAAAGAGAAACTCCTAGGAACACTGTGGCCAAATTCCAGAACTCCCAGCTCAAGGAGAAAATCTTGCAAGCAGCTAGAAAGAAACAATTCCAGTACTGTGGAAATACAATCAGGATAACCCAAGATCTAGCAGCTTCTACATTAAGGGATCGAAGGGGGTGGAACAGGATATTCCAGAAGGCAAAGGAACTAGGACTCAAACCAAGAATCACCTACCCAGCTAAACTGAGTATAATACTTCAAGGGAAAATATGGTCTTTCAATGAAACAGAGGACTTTCAATCATTCTTGATGAAAAGACCAGAGCTGAAAAGAAAATTTGACTTTCAAACACAAGAATGAGAAGAAGCATGAAAAAGGAAACAGCAAAGAGAAGTCTTAAGGGACTTACCAGAAGTGAACTGTATACATTCATACAGGGAAAGACAATATTTGTAACTCTTAAAACTTTTCAGTATCTGGGTAGTTGGTGGGACCACACATACACATGTACACGCATGCACACACATACACACATGCACACACATACAGAGACAGAGAGCACAGAGTGAACTGAATAGGCTGGGACCATATCTGAAAAGAAATGAAGGTAAATGGTGAGAGAGAAATGTAGTGGGAGGAAAGAGGGGGAAATGGAAGGGGGTAACTATATGTCATTTAAGAGGCAGGTAGGAGATTTTTTTAGTGGAGGGAAAAAGAGGAGAGCTGAGGAAAAAAAAAAAAACAACAAGAAGTTTACCCTCATCACATTTGACTAAACGAAGGAGTGAAATGCACAGTCATTTTGGTATGAAAACCTATCTTACAGTATAAGAAAGTGGGGGAGAAGGAGATATTGCAAGGGGGGGATGATGGAAGGGAGGGCAAAGGGAGGAGGGAGCAATTTGAAGTCAACACTTGGGGAGGGACAGGATCAAAAGACAGAAGAGAAACAACGAGGGGCAGGTTAGGAGGGATGGTAATTCAGTTAGTCTTACACAAAACGACTATCAGGGAGGTCATTTGCAAAACTACACAGATAGGGCCTAAATTGAATTGCCTGCTGTCCCAAAGGGAATGAGTGGGGAGGGAGGGATGGGGAGAATTTGGAACTCAAAGTTTTAGGAACAACTGTTTAGTATTGTTGTTGCAACTAGGAAAGAAGACATACAGTTAATGAGGAATAGAAAGTCATCTGGCCCTACAGAAGAAAAGAGAAGATGGGGACAAGAGAAGGGAGGAATGACAGAAGAGAGGACAGATTGGAGATAGGGAAAATTAGATTGCTTGGGGTATTGGGGTGGGGGGAGGTGATAAAAGGGAAGAAAATTTGGAACCCAAAAATTTGTGAAAATGAATGTAAAAAGTTAATTAAATAAATAAAAAGAAAAAAAAGGAAATGAATGTAAAAAGTTAAATAAATTTGTATTTAAAAAAAGAAAAAAGAAAAAAAAAGAAATTGTGGTAAATGGCCCTCTTGAAGACAACAGAAACATACCAGGAGCTAAGGCTCTCTCCCAACTAGGTATTGCTTTCTACATTTAGAGTAAGAGTACCCAACATCTCAAAACTTTATCTGTTAGTTCTCCAAATCAGTCTTTATGGTCCCAACATCTCCTCTATATATAGCTTGCCAGAATTAATATCCCTTCACATGCTCTAAAAGCAGTGGTCCTCAAATTTTCTGATTGTGAATTTGTATCAGCAAAAAAATTTTTTTTGAATTATGCACTACATATGTATGTATATAAACATACATATGTACTCCTTTATAAATTATATGTGTAAGTTTTACTCTACTAATTATGTGTTATAAATCTTATACAAAAAGGGGAATTTTGAAAAGACTGAACTATAAATTAAATACTCTTTGATCGTAGCATCAAGAGGGAGCCACTGGAGTTTTTTTCAGTAGGGGAATGACACGGATCAACCTGACCATTGAGAAAACTCACTTTGGCAGCTGTGGGGAGACTGGACTGGAGATTAGGAGAAACATGAAACAGAGAAAACAATTTGGTAGCGACTGCAACAGTCCAGGAAAGAAACAATGAAGGCCTGAAATGTGGAGAGATACTGTGGAGGTGAAAACAGTATCTGGCAACTAACTGGATGTGTAAAACGGAGATAATAATAGCTTCTATCTCACCCAGCTGCTGAAGAGTGAAATGAGAAACTTGTAAATACAGATATATAAATACACAATATAAACATACATAGCATATAAAGATGCTAGCTATCATTATTATTTAGTGTAAGTGATAGCGAGGAGTTGAGGATGACACCAAGGTTAAAACTAGGTGGTGGGAAGATGATACAATAAAAGGAGAGTTTCTGTCCCACAGCACAGAGCCAAGGGGCACCTGCAGGCAGTAACAGCCATGAAAGGCCTACGCAGGTGAAAAAGGAGGGGAGATTAGGAATTCACAAGACCACTGTTAAGGGTAGCAGATAGATTGGTAAATTAACAGGTGAAAGGGGTGGTGTTGGAGACAAGCCCCAGCACTGGCTATGGTAGGGACCCATGTGACCCATACTCTTGTCATCCCATTGGCTGGCCATGAAGCCCTTGGGACCAGAGAGGTCCCAATCAGTCAATAAATACTTATTAAGTGCCTACTAAGTTAGGCACTGTGCTAATAATAAGCACTGGAAATACAAAGAAAGGTAAAAGTGTCTGCTCTCAAGGAGCTCAGAATCTTGATAACATGCAAACAATTATGCATACACAAGCAATAGACAGGATAAAATGGAAATAATCCACAAAGAAAAGGCACTGGAATTAAGAGGAATAGGGAAGGCTTTTTCTAGAAGGTAGGATCTTGGATGAAACTTGAAAGAAGCCAGGGAAGCCAAAAGGTAGAGATGAGAAAGAAGACCTTTTCTGGTACTGGGAACTGCCCGTGAAAGTGCCCAGTCAGGAAGGAGCGTAGGGTTCATGCGATGGCACGGAGGCCAGTGTTACTGTATGTTGTGAGAGGAGTGTAAGATGGGGAAGGTTACGAAAGGCTTTGAATGCCAAACAGGATTTTATATTTGACCCTAGAGATACTGGGAGCCTGTGATGTTTACTGAGCATTGGGGGGGTTGGGGGAGGATAGCGTCTGTGACTTGGTCAGACTGCATCTAAAGATCACTTTAACAGTTGAGATGGACTAGACTGGGGATGAGGCAGGAAAACAACCAGAAGGCTGTTGTAGTAGCCCAGGTTTGAGGTGATAAAGGCCTGCACCAGAATGGTGGTCAAGCCAGAAGAAGAAAGGGGACATATGGGAGAGATGTTACAAACGTAAAATCGACAAGACTTGGCAACTGACTGGATATGAGGCATAAGAGGAAGGATTTCAGGATGAAACCTAGGTTTCAAAGCCTGGATGACAGGAAGGATGGTGATAAACCCTACAGTAACAGGGAAATCAGGAAGAAAAGAGGATTTGGGGGAAAGATTGTGAGTTCTGTTTTGAATAAAATGAGTTTAACATGTCTATAGGACATTGAATTCAAGATGACCAATAAGTAGTTGGAAAGTGGGGCTAGAGGCCAGCAGAGAGGCTAGGGTAGAAAGGTAGATTTGAGAATCATCAGAATCAATATGATAATTTAATGCAAGTGAAACGGTGTAGAGGGAGAAGAAAAGAGTTCTAAGGCCAATCCTAGGGTAATGGAAGTACATCCAAGGTTAGCAGCGTTAGCAGGTGTGACCTGGATGAAGATCTAGCAGAGGACAGTGAGAAGGAGGGGTTAGACAGGTAGGAGAAGAACCAGGAGAGATCGGTGTTGCTTTGAAGACTACTGGTCAAGAAAATCAATGACTTTACAGTCAAGTTACCACCATCGAACCCTCCCTCTCTCTACCCTTCATCACCACCATCTGTGCCTCAACATTCTGAAAATTTGGGGAAAATCAAAAGTACGTCTCTTCACAAAAAAAGCTGAACTACAAGGACACAAAAAAGGTTATTTATTCCTCAAAGAAAGAACTGACAGAAAAGCAGCGTTAGCAAGGGATGGTAGAAAAGGGGAAGGGTAGTGAATAGAACGAAAAGGAAAAAGAAGAAAAACTATAAAGTAGGAAGAAAGTCAATAAAATGAAGGAGAGGTTTGGGGCTGGGGAGAGAGAAGAAAAAAGCTTCCCCCATCCCCTCCATTATTCCCTGCTAAGTTAAGAAGATAGACTAGAAAGAGAGATATCAATGCCTCCCAGTACACACCTGACACAGGGCAGTTTCCCAACAGGGGCTGCCCTTCAAAGGCTGCTGGATACTCACTTCTCTTTCATGGCCTCATATTAGGGTTTATGTGAAATGAAAAATCTTTATGACTTTGAAAGGGTCCCTACAGCTCAATCCACCAACAACCGAACTAAGGGGCTCCTAGTTACCCATGCAAAGAAATCGACTGCACCAACATTAAAGGGCACTCTATGAACTCTTTACAGGAGCAACAGGCATTCAAAGTACAGTCCGCATTGTCAGGTCAGCTCATTTAAAGGCTAATGAAATCATGGCTGAAAGTAGTCAACTCTCTGTCTCCACATTCCTTCCACAAATTTCTCTTTCCTTCTCTTTCTATCCAATGGATTCTAAAAGCTGAGGCCTTTTAGAGCTAAAAGGTTACCAAAGACAAATGTTAGCATGACAATGCTTCAGATGTCTGTAATTAGAAACACAGCCAAAGCACTAGTTCTCTGTACGCAGGAGGAAAGGTTAGTGGTCCAGGATACTGATGACTAAAGGATTACTGTTCTTTATCCCCCGCAAGGCCTGAAAAAAACAACTCTAAATTTTTCATACACAGATAGAGAGAATAGTAACACTCAGTGTCAATGGAGCTGTACAGCCTCAAGAATTTAATACAGTATATTTCAGCATAACAGTTGTTTTCTTTTATGAAAGGCCACAACAAAACAGTGCTAGCTTCGAACTGCCTTCTTTTCATTAATAATACTGGACCACCTTAAGAAAGGACTTTAAGGTTTATTATCAAGCACTTCCCTCCAAACCGCCTGGTGAAACCAGTAAAGTTTTCTTACCTCCATTTTACAGCTGAGGAAACTGAGACTAAGAGAGTTTAAGTGACTTGCCTAAGGTCATTCTGCTATTCATTCAGGCAAGTCAACACAAACTGAGAAATGTTTAGCTTAAAAAGGTCAAGCTCTCCTTCTATATCCAATGCCATCTCCGGTCAGCCTGATCTCTGTATCTCACCGCTAGACTGGGATGGTTCTGCAGGAGAAAATGAGACTGGTGACTTTGCAGAGCCATCCCTCACTTAAATCCAATTCACTTGTATGTCATGGCATCAGCTGGTCCTCTTCGAGAATTAAGGAGAACAACATGAACCCAGGTCTTCTGACTCTAATACTCTATTTCCACTGTGTCACACTATCACTTTTTCAATAGTACCCACTGTTTATATAGACAGTACCTCTAGCAATCACATAATCTTGGTTAGCCTTGAGATCACATGATTGCAGAAAGGCTGCCAAGAGCCTTCTCTGCCTCCCCCAGTTATCTACCCTACTGACCTCCCCGTATCTGAAAGCCCCACCAAAAAATCCAGTTATCTCAAAAAAAAGTTTTAATAATAACAATATAGAATACCACTACAATCAACTAAATTTCCTTGGTTAAACTTAAAACTAATTTCAGTGAATAAAAGTGACTTTTCAATCACTCCAAGTACTCATCAGAATTCTTGGCCTATATTGCACTGTAAGAAATGATGAACAGGAAGACTTCAGAGAGAGGCCTGGAAAGACTTACATGATCTGATGGTGAGTGAAAGGAGTAGAACCAGGAGAACTCTGTGCACGGCAATGACCACAGTATGCAAGTTTTTTCTGGTAGACTTGGAACTTCATTGCAATGCAAGGACTTAAAAAAAATTCCCAATGGTCTTCTAAGGCAAAATGCCTTCCACATCCAGAGAGAGAACTATGGAATTCAATCACAGAATGTAGCAGATCATTTTTTATTTGTGTATGTGTACTGCATTTTGGTTTGTTAGGTGATTTCTCCCACTCATCTTAATTCTTCAACACAGCATGACTATAGTGAAAGTGTATTTAACAGGAATGTATGTGTAGAGAATCTATACAAAATTGTATGCTGCCTTGGGGAGGGAAGGGAGAGAGAGGGAAAAGTAATAATCCAAGTTATATGGTAGTGTTTGTAGAACAGTGAAAATAAAATTAATTAATTTTTAAAAAAAGGAATTCTTGGCCCCTTCATTCTCATTCACTTTTCTTCTGATATGGCTGTAATCAACATGCACGTTTATTTTTTTTTTTCCAAAAAGATCTTTCCAGATTTAAATTTCTTTTACTTATTGGTCTTAAAAGCACTATTCTATTATAGTTATACTAATGTATCATAATGTATTTAACCTAAATAAGCCAAATGTTGGACATTTTGGTTGCTTCTAGTTTCTGCAATTCAGGAGCTTTCTTATGAACTACAAATGTCTCTAAGAGAAGTCACTCATTGAGCTACCATTAACTATTAATACAAGTTTGAATTTATCGGAGGGAGATTAGTAGTGCGGCCCTCAGAAGAAGCAATTCAGGCGAGTTTTGATGGGAAAAGGAATGATGACGATGACGTACCTATTATTTGCCAGGCATTATGGAGGCCCAGAGAGCACACAGATAAAAATGAGACTGGTACATTCTACTGGAGAAGACAACCTACACAAATAAAAGCAGCCACAAAAAAAGTAACAAGGTAATTTCAGGGGTAAAACACTAGCAGGTAAGAGAATATGGAAATGTAGGCCAGGTGGCATCTGAGCTGAGCTTTAAAGGAAATTAGGAATTCCAAGGAGAGGAGGTGATGAGGGTATATTAAAGACATGGAAGACAGTCTGTGCAAAAGGAAGAGAAGACAGATAGACTGTCATAGACAGAAAACTAGGTCATAGTTTGTGAAGAGAAGCAATAGATAAAAAGCTGGAAAGGTAAAGAGACACTCAACGGGGAGTCTCTACAGCTTTCAGGGAAGGGGAGTGGTCACAGCTACCCTTTAAGAATATCACTTTGGCAGCTATATGGAGGATGGATTTCAAAGGAGAAATTTGAGGCACGGAGACCAATTTTGTCTCGGAATTAAGGGCCTGAATTAGAGTGGTGGCTATGTGTTCCCTTAGGAAAGGCTTCTTGGGGCAGGGCCAGGCCAGGCAGCTTCTGTCTGTCCCAAAGCAACCACTGTCATCTATGATGGCACACCCTGCTGCCAAACCAATCTCCTTATTGGGATGTAGAGAACCTCAAGTGCAAAGAAAAACAGTCCTCCTTTCCACTTCAGGCCTCCAACTCCTGCTGCACCTGTCCTTAGAGGGAGAACGGTGCCCCCCACTCCATGATGAATATTCTTCCATCTGGTCACCTTTCACATCCCAACCAAACCCCACTCCACACCCTCTATTACTCGATTCCTCACCCTCATCTGCCTCAGCCCTCCCAGCCCTTCCACTGTATGTACTCTCTGGAATGCCTGTTTCATAGGTAACAAACTTCCCTTCATCTTCAATCTCTATCCCTTCCATCTACTTATACTGAAATTTGGCTAGCCCCTCATGACAAATACTCCCTGGCCACCAGGACTTGTTGCACCTTCACTCAATGCTCCTTGGCTCACTAGTCGAGCAGGGGAAGTTGGAATGCTCCTGGCACCCCACTGGCATTTCCAAGATCTCCTCCTTACTCCATCAATCAGAGACCTCTTCTTCATTTGAAGTTCGTGCTATTCATATCTATCATCCACCAAAGTTTGGTTAACTGTTATACACAGACCCCGAGGTCATTCCCCTTCTTACCTCAATGAAATTCAATACCTGGTCTATAATTTTTCTCTCCTCCCCAAACCCAGTCCACATACCAAGGGACTTCAACATACATATTGATTCTTCTCCTACTCTTAACCATTCAGTTCCTCAACCTACTCACCTCCCATCACCCAACTACTCCTTCACCTAAGCCACACACAAAGATGGTCACAGTTGTTGGTCTTGCTATCACCCATAAATGTATCCCTCTGACTATAAACTATTCATTCTTCACCTCTGCCTTCCTTTAAATAACCCTACTCTTCATGCTCACTGTGACCTCCAATCCCTTGACCCTTCAATTCTCTCCCAGACCATCTCCCCTGCAGCTTTCCTTTTCTTCCCATCTTGACTCCTTGGCAAACCAATTCAACTCTACACTGTCCTCTCTGGAATCTCTATAGTCCCTTTATTACCTTCAATTACCTCCAGCCAACCCTTAGTAGCCTTGGGTCATTCTTACTATTCATCACTTTCATGTCAAACAAATCACATAACGATTCTGACTGGGTCTACTAAAATTTATGTTATATAACTCCAACTGGGCCTTCACTGTTGCTAGACAATCCTACTAGACCTCCCTTCTAAACTCACTATCCCACTATCCACAGAAGCTCTTCAAAACCTTCTTAATCTTCACACACACATCTGTCATGAACTACTTCTTCTCCCTTCTTCCTCACCACCTAACACTCAGGTACTTTCTAGCACTTTCTCCACCTTCATCCACTTCACAGGATAAAATGGCTATCAAAGCTAATCCCTCTACTTGTTCAATTCCATTCTGCCTGGTCCAAACAGACTGCCCTAGTCTATCAACCCACTCTTTCATTTATTTTCAGTCTCTCTCTGCTGGCTCATTTTCTACAGCCTACATAGAAACAAGCCCATGTCTCCCCAACCCCAAAAAAATCCTCACATAATGCTTCCACCCCACTATCTATTAGCCTTTATCTCTTCTGCCTTTTGAAGCTAATTCCTCTTAAAAGGCTATCTCCACTTTCTCTCTTCTCTCTCTCATCTAAAGCCCTTACAATCCAGCTCCTGACCTTATAATTCCACTGAACTGCTTTCTTTAGTTACTAATGATCTTTTAGTGGCGGAATCCGATGGCCTTTTCTCAATTCTCATTCTCCTTGACCTCTCTGCAGCCTGGGACACTACTGATTACTCTTTCCTCCCTGATAGTCTCTTCTCTCTAGATTTTCAGGCCATCACTCTCCTGGTTTTTCTCCTATCTGTCTGACCAGTCTTTCTCTGGATCCTCCTCCAGATCACACCCTCTAACTGTAGGTATCATTCAGGGTTCTAGTCTACATATTTTTCTATTCTCTATACTACTTCACATGGTGATATCATCAGATACCATGAACTTAATTACCATCTTCATCCTCACGATTCTCAAATCTATCAGGCTCAATCTCATACTGGATTCCAGTAGATATCTTGAACTCAAAATGTCCAAAAAAGAACTCATTATCTTTGCCCCTAAAACTTGCTTCCCTCCTACTTTTCCTATTAATGTGGGTGGCAATACCATCCTCCCAGTCCCTCGGGTTTGGAAACCCAGAAGTCACCCAGATTCCTCACTATCTCTCAAACCCTGCCCCCATATCCAAGATGTTGCCAAGACCTGTCAATTTCATCTTTGCAACATCTCTCAATACACCCCCCTTCTCTCCTCTGACACCTCCACCTCTGGGACAAGCCTTCACTACCTAATACCTTGACAGGCATGAGGCAAAAAAGCCTGTTGGTAGGTCTGCCTGCCTCAAGTTTCTCCTCACCCTAATTCACTCTTCATTCAATCACTAAAGTGATTTTCCTAAAATTGCAGGTTGGGTCATGTCATTCCCCATACTCCATAAACTTCAGTGGCTCCCTATTTCCTCTAGGAGCAAATACAAAATGTGGTATGGAATTTAAAGCCCTTCATAACCTAGCCCCTGCCTAAATTTCTAGTCTTCTTATACCTTACTCCCTGACATGTACTCCTTGATCCAGTGACTCCTGGCTGCTCCATAAACAAGATACTCTATCTCTCTAATCTGAGAATTTTCTGTCTACCTTCCACAACTGGAACTTCCTCCTCTACTCCAACTAACGACCTTCCTTGGCTTCCTTTAAGCCCCAAGACCTATCTTCTACAGGAAGCCTTCCCTAACTACTCTTAATTGCAGTGCCTTAGCTCTGTTAATTACTTACTATTTATTCTGTATATAGTTTGCTTCATATATTTGTTTGCATGTTGTCTTTTCTCATTTTATTCTAAGCGCCTTAAGGCCAGGGACTGTCTTTTGCCTTTCTGTCTCCCCAGAACTTAGCACAGTGCCTGGTGTGTAGCAATTGCTTAAAATAATTGTTCATCGAATAAATGAATTAATGAGTGGAGAGAAGCAGAGTTATTCCAGAGAGATGTTGTAGAGGAAGAATAAACAAGACTTTGATATATGAGGTAAGGGAAACTGGAAATGAGGATAACTCTGAAGTTACAAACCTGGGTGACTAGAGAAATGAGTAAGTTAGGGAGAGGGATTGGTTGAAGAAAGAAAGATAATAAACTCTATTTGCTATGTCTGAGAAACCTAAAGGATACTTAGTTTAAAATGTACAACAAATAATACGGGAACTTAGTGTGCAACACAGTGCATAACACATAGTAGGTCTTAAATAAAAAGGTTAATGACCAATCTGGAGAGCAATTCGCAACTAACTATGCCCAAAGGGCTATAAAACTGTGCAAAATACCCTTTGATCCAGCAATACCACTTCTAGGGCTGTATCCCAAAGAGATCACAAAAATGGGAAAAGGACCCACATGTACAAAAATATTTATAGTTGCTCTTTTTGTGGTGGCAAAGAATTGGAAACTGAGGGGATGCCCATCAATTGGAAAATGGCTGAACAAGCTGTGATATATGAATGAAATAGTGCTATTGTGCTATAAAAAAATGATGAGCAAGGCAGACTTCAGAAAAACCTGGAAAGACATCAACTAGTGCTAAGGTGAGCAGAACCAGAACACTGCACCCTGTAACAGCAACACAGTTTCAAGGATCAACTTTGATAAGATTCAGCTCTTCTCAGCAATACAATGATCTAAGACAATTTCAAGGTTTCATGACAGAAAATGCTCTCCACATCCAAAGAAGGAACTATGGAATCTGAATACAGATCAAAGCATACTATTTTCTCTCTCTTTTTTGTTTTCTCTTTCTCATGATTTTTCCCTTTGGTTCTGATTCTTCTATTACGACATGACTAATGTAGAAATATGTTTAATATAATTACACAAGTATAGCCTATATCAGATTGCACACCTTCCTCGGAAGGGGGAAAATTTAGAATCCAAAATCCTGTAAAAGTGAATGGTGAAAACTAAAAATAAATCTTAAAAAATTTTATAATGGTTATTGATTGATTAGGAGTGGCAAGACTACAACTAGAGATATAGATCTACGGAGTCATCCGCATAAAGTGACAACTGAAACCACAGGAGCTTACACAGGTCACCAAGAGAATGAAGAAAACCTAGGGAAGTCTTGGGGTTCCCTTACATTTAGTATATGGATGAACTAGCAAAGAGCACAATTGTCCTATAGGTAGGAAGAGAAAGAGTGGGGAAAAATACAGAGAAAAGAAGAGTATACAGAAAAGACAAAGGGTCAACAGTGTTAAGTGATGCAAAGAAACCAGAAAGGCTAAACCAGAAAGGAAAAAAATTATTGGAGAAGGCAATTTCAATTGGGTAATGAGAGCGGAAGTCGAAGTATATGAGGCTAAGAAGCCAACAAAGCAGTGAAGGCAATGAGTATGGACAGATTTTTCCAGGAGTTTGACAATGAAAAAGCAAACAGAGAACAGATTAAGGAGACGTCAGAATAAAGTGAAGTTTTAAGGACAGGGAGACCAGATCATTCTTGGAGGCAGCAAATCCAACAGATAGGTAAGATTACAGAGAAAGGGGGGATAACTGCTGGGTACTGGATCAAGGATGCAAAGAGTGGGATTATTCTTGACAAGAGAAGGGTCATCCATCTCTTCAAAAGACTAGAGTAAAGGGAAAGAAGAAAACATGGGAATTGCCAGACAAGAAGGCCATCAACATTTGGGACCTTAAAAAGTCAGGCTATAGGCTGTTTGCATGTACACTCATCAGGAAGCAGACACAGAGGAGACTGAAGAAGGTCTAATAGCTTTGCCTACTTCTACAAATTTAATCTAAATTAATCTTGTCTCTTTAAATTTAAAAAAAAAGCTAATCTTGTCTCTAACAGCTAGGTAGCACAGTGGAGAGAACTTGCAATCTGGAAGGCTCATCTTTATGAGTTCAAACCTGACCTCAGACACTTCCTAGTTATCACTTAACCCTGTTTGCCTCAGTTTCCTCATCTGTAAAAAGAGCTGGAGAAGGAAATGGCAAACCACCCTAGGATCTTTGCCAAGAAAACCCCGAACAGAAGTCATGAAGACTCGGATACAACTGAAACTACTCAACAACAAAAAAGTCTTGTCTGTTCAGTGCCTTGTCTTCACAGGTTTTTCAATTTAAGCACAAACTGTGAGGTGGAAGGAGGAGGTTTGGAGTCCGAGAGCCTGGATTTGAATTCTGGCTCCACTACTTCCTATTTCTGAGTTTGGACTAGATGCCCTCTAAGGTCTCTGGCAAGTTCTTCTTTCTGATTTTATCAATTTTACAAAACATTCTGATTTTACAAATGGGGCCATAAATTTCAGTAGTACCCCTGTAAGCTTCCTTTCTTCGAATCCTTTATTTTCTGGCTGTTCTTTTTAGGCTTAGAATAATGTGAATGCAGGGTGGGACTAACTTTTCACCTAACTCCACATTCCATTTATGCTTTTAGTAGGAAGTATTTTCCAGGTTAGTCCTTTGAGGGCTTTGTTAATGATTATTTTGTGTTCCCTAAACACTTTTTAAGGAGCTGGTAATAAGTATAGTAAGTACTTACTACTTAAGTAGTAAGTAATCATTTTTAAAAGGAGATAATTTCCTCCTCCCACTTCAATGAACAATTTCTCTGGATCATTTCCTTAATTTAACCTTTAAATCAGAAGTGTTAAGAAAAGAGCAAGCTATTCTAGTTACTCTTGAGCTCTAGCTTCTAAGGGACAAATCTGATTCTCTTGTCTCAGGCCTCTGGGCCCACCACAAGTTTCCTTTCTTTAGTCTTCACAAAGAAGCTATAATTGTTACGTACACACTTTAAAAAGTTCCCTCCTACCCATATGTTACAAAAATATTTATAGTAACTCTTTTTGCAGTGACAAAAAATTGAGAAGCGAAGGGATGCCCATCAATCGGGGAATGGTTGCACAAGGTGTGGTATTATATGAATGTATTGTATAGTATGATTACTATAGTTTCGTAAAAAATGATGAGCAGGCAGATTTCAGAAAAACCTGGAAGTTTCCATGAACTGATGATGAGTGAAGTGCACAGAAGGAGGGCAACATAATACACAGTAACAGCAACACTGACAGGTCCAACTTTGATAGACCTAGCTCTTCTCAGCAATGCAATGATCTAAGACTCATGATGGAAAATGCTATACACTTTCAGAGAGAGATTTACGGAGTGTGAATGCAGATCAAAGCATACTATTTCCTCTCTTTTTTAGTTTTTTCTTTCTGTGGTTTCCCCCCTTTTTTCTGATTCTTCTTTCACAATATGACTAATGTGGAAATATGTATAAAATGATTGTATATCACCTATAATAGATTGCATGCTGTCTTGGGAAGGAGAGAGGTGAGGAAGAGGGAAAAATTTGAAACCCGAAATCTTATAAAAGTGAATGCTGAAAACCAAAAATAAAGAAAAAGCAAAAGCAAAAGCATCCCTCCTCTACCAGAGAATCAGGTGGGAGAAGTGCTCTTCACTGGGTGTCTAGTTACTCTGGTGCTTTCTACAGCAGCTCTGAGATAAATTTCTTTTAGAATTCAGAGTTATAAAGGAGTCTAATTCCCAATAATATTCCATGTGATTCCAGGGATGGGGAAATCTACAGCCTGGAGGCCACGTGTGGCCTTTGAGGTTCTTGGAGTTCAAGTTTTACAGAACAAATCCTTTTATTAAAGGGATTTGTTCTGTGAAGTTTGGATTCAGTCAAAGCGCTGCACCTGAGGACCTAGAGGGCCACATGTTCCACACACCTGAATGTCTTACCTCATTTCCCCGGTGTACCCAGTACATAAATACTCAGAAAAGAATTTACATTTGTGGTTTAAACTCAAGTTCAATTATTTCTTTGCTTTCTAATTATTGCCTATTTTATATATGTAACAATTAGTACCCTTGATCTGGTACTCAGAGTCAAAAGCCTAGTAAAAATGAAACTCAAAACTCTAATTATTGCTCTCATGAATGTTTGCTAGGTGGATTAAAGAAGTCATTTATTCTCTTTGTGACTCAATTTCCCAACCTGTGAACTGAGGCAACTACACTTCATTATATATCAAAAAATACAATGTTTTACTTGCAAAGTCTGGATAGCTCCAAATATTTATTTGTCCGAAGTCACATTACCAAATAAGGTCACTAATGTTAAAAATTTTGAGAAAAGATTATTTTATTCATCATGTTACTCAGAATTAGCATAATTCCATTTTGGACTCTCCCCATCTAACGGACTTAACTCCTTTTGTAATGGAATGAGGATACTTGCTTGGTTACCACCTAAAATACTTGTTTAAACCAGATACATAATCTAAACTAGAAGTCTACCGTCTAAAGTAGAAGTCTATGTGGCTAACACTGATAAGAACACAAGTTAAGGGAAGTCTAACTAATGCTTTTACAAGCCTGGGGAATGAAATAATAAATAGGTACAAAAGAAGCTGGACTTGCTTACCTTTGAGCAATTTGATATATTTAATACAAAGATAAAGACTGAAATGAACAACTTAGATACTTTTCAAGGTCTTAGATTAGGCTAATCAACAGCAATACCCACCTTATGTTTAGGTATTTAAATCTAAACATTTCTCACCATCTTACACTGAAAATATTTTGTTTTGGAAATGCTCAAGTGTCTTATGTGTTTCATTAATTCCTTCTGGCATTCCTGTAAAGTAGCAGTTGACTATGCTGCCTGTATTTATAGATGGGAGAAAATCTTGTGCAACCAGTGACACGTTCAGTGTACTGAAGGCTAGAAACACAATTCAAGTTCTTTGTTTCCTCCATTGCTCTTTTATCATTTCTGCCCTCTTCCACACTAAAGCCCTGGGCTGACTGACAGGTCAGGTCAGGCTCTCTAATGAAGCAGATTTCTTTCTTACCTGTCCTTAGCCCCTGTGTAACATACTTCCTATTTAGAAAACTGTAGGGCACAAACTTACACAAATATTTTCCCTACTCCACCAAATCTTCGGCTTTTGGCCAATAGGAAAGTTAGAAGGGAAGAAGGGAAATGTGATGGTTATCAGTCAGTGGAAAATTTCCAAAAAATGTTGGCCTACTTTACTGCCCCTGACCCAAAGGTAATTCTTATTTTTCCACAAGATCAATTAAAAAAAAAAAGTTACCTTTTGAAAATGCTGGCTAGTGACAGGCTATGTGTATGTTATCAAATAAACCATTGCTCCTGTAAAAAGTCCAAGTGCTGCTGAACAGAGTTCATAACAAGGACTTCCCTAACCTGATTCTCTGGTGGAATTTTTGAAGTACATATATACACAGTTAGAGTCACCTCTGGTGGACATTTTGAGATTTATATTTCTTCTTTGAAGTCTGTACTGTCAAACGTTAAACAACCTACTCTGTCACATGGATCTTCCCATGTGTTTTGTGCTTGTCATTCACATGTAATGATATAGAATGTTTATGCAAGAAGAGACCTTAAAGATTGTCCTGTACTTGCTAGGTAACTGATTAATCCTCAGTTGAGGAAACTGAGAACTATTTAAGGGTTCTTACCCCGGGGTCTGCAAACTCCTTTTTAAAAAAAATTATAAAAGTATTTCAATATAACTTATCTCCTTTGTAATCCCATTTTTAATGCATTTTAAAAACATTATTCCAAGAAGGGGTCCATTCGACAGACTGCCAAAGGGATCCATACCACACAAGGTTGAAAATCCCAGCATTAAAATATAACCTTGTCACCATCTCACTTAAGTCAAGAAGTATTTCCTAAGCATGCTAGGCACTGTGCTTCAGAACTGGGAATACAAAACAAAGTAGGGTAAAGAGTGCCTGCTTCACAAGAAGTGTAAGGTATTAAATTACCTTTTCCAAGGTCACTAGACTTCTGGTTCTCTTTTATGGTGTTTAGCTTTGGTCACAAGAAACAAAGCAAGCTAGTGGTTAATTCTTGGAAAAATAGTTTCCTGTCAAGAAAAAAAGAAGTTACCAGACTTTAACATACACCAGGCAGCTATCTCCTGACAGAACTTTACAGAAGGAACCTTAGGAGATAACAGCCTACACAAAGCACCTGCTTCACAACCCTGTGATAGAAATAGTTCAAGTATTACTAATGCCACTTCTCAGTCTCCTTTGCTGGATCTTCATCTAAGTCAAGCCTGTTAGCTATGGATGGCTGTGTCACAGGGTTGCGTCCCGGCCCTCTTGTCATCTCCCTCCCACACTAGATGATCTCATCAACACCCAAAGATTCACCTATCATCTTTATGCTGAAGATTCTCAATTCTCAAATCAAGATGATTTCCCTAGCCCCTCTGCTGACCTCCTATCTCCAACTGGCCTATTGGTCATCTTGAATAGATGTCTTGTAGACATTTTAAACTTATGTTCAAAACTGAACTCATAACTTTTCCCTTAAACCCTCCCCTCTTTCTAACATCCCTATTACTGCCAAGTGATTCTTGGAGTCACCTAGGCTTGAAAACTAGGTTTCATCCACACATCCTCAACTCTCTCACTCCTTCCCCCTCCATATCTGATCAGTTGCCAAGTACAATTGATTTTACCTTCATAGATCTCTCATATGCCTACTTTCTTCCTCCAAACTGACACCATTCTGGTGCAGGCCCTCATCAACTCAAACCAGAACTACTTCAGTAACCTTCCAGGTGGTCTCCCTGCCTTAAATCTCTCCCCAAACCAGTCTGTCCTCCACTCAGCTGTCAGGGATCTTTAGGTATAGGCCTGACCACCATCTCACACAGACATTCCCTTCCCCTCATACTCAACAAACACTAATGGTTCCCTATTCCCTCCCGTTACAAATATTACATCCCGTTTGGCATTCAAAGACCTTCATAATCTGCCCCACCCCCACTTCCCCACCTTTTCAGTCTTCTTACATCTCCCCCTCCCAAACATACTTTTTGATCCAGTAACAACTCCTTGCTGTTTCTTGAACACTACAATTCATCTCCTGAATGGGCATTATCACCCATGCCTGAAATGCTTTCTTTTCTCATATCTGCCTGCTGATTTTCCTGGTTTCCTTCAAGTCTAATATAAAATCCCACCTTTCACAGAAAGTCTTTCCTATCCCCTTCCAATTTGTCCTGTATACAGCTTATTAGTACATAGTTGTTAGCATATTATCAAGACTGCGAGCTTCTCGAGAGCAGAAAATTTCTTTTACCTTTGCTTCTCCAGTGATTATAACAGTGCCTGGCACATAACTGGCACTTAGTAAATGTTTACTGACTGACTAAAATGAGAAAACAAAATCAGGAAGGTTAAATGATCTTGTGCAGTCAGAAAGCTAGTGAATATCAAAGTGAATTCCTGGTTCCCAAGTCTCAGTTCCTTCTACCCTACCACAATGCCTCTAAAGACCATTTAGTCCAAACTCATGATTTTATAGTGAGGCTTTCTTAGTTTCACAGGGTAAAAAAACATACTGGGCTCTACTTATAATGCACAAATAAAGCCCTTTATGTAGCTCTTACGCTGTAAGAAGAGGGGGTGGGGGAGGATAGTACACAAATACTAGGTGCTTTTTCCTGCTGGATCTGAACAGTTTGCATCGAACAAAGGGTATGAAAATCCTTTCTGAAATGTTTATTTAAATATACCTCCCCCACCCATTTTGTTGTGTTGGACCCAGATTCTTTTCTAATAGCTCGGGTCATTAAATCTGTTTCACCTCTGGGAACAGTTAGTAAAACATTATTGAATCCCCTCTCTAAAGGTGCTAAGAACAAGTTATTAAAAATCAAACTAATTAAAATCAGAACAGTGGGGGGAAGGCATAGATCTCCTAAGCTTTGAGACATTATTTGCCAAATCCTATAAAAGAAATTATTCAAAAACAGAAGCTAAATGCCACATTACTAATAAAGAATGGATTTTAGATTTTTAAAGCACATGCCATAATATACTTCCTCTCAAATAACTTGTTTTTAATTTATTTGTGAACAAGTTGGGCCCCTTCTTCCCCCACCCACCCCTCTAGAATTAGCTCCTTGAGAGCACTATTTTTCATTTTTGTGTTGCATCGTCATTGTCTGAAACAATGCTTTGAATACGGCCTAACACTTTTTTATTAATTTTTCAGTTTTCTACAATCATTTCCAAAAGTCTTAGATTTTTCTTCCCCTCTCTCTCCGAGATCGCATGCAATCTTATATGGGTTCTGCACATACATTCTTATTAATCACATTTTCACATTAGTCACGCCTAACCAAATGTTTTAAACACTAAGTTGGACCCAGGCTCTACGGCCTTCTTATGAATATTTAAAAGGCAATCATCATGGATCACATCTGGATACTTCTGAGAGATACACAGGGCACAGACTTCCACTTGCATCCCTTTAAAATCCCTAGAGACGGGGCGTGGCAAGCCCTAGTGGAGGATCTTTTATTTTACAGTAATTTGTGTCATTTAACAGATAAAAAAGGCAGGACAACCGACCTATTATTACACGAAAGAATTCTCAAATCATAGAATTTCCCGAAAAGCTCAAAGAAAGGTAAAGAAAATAGTATGTTAAAAAGCATTACTTTAAATATCAACTACTGCAGAATTAATGTAAAAAACTACCATCACTCCGTCGGCACGGACCTTGCAAGCAAAGGAGTGCTTCCTAACCTTGTCAAGGAACAGCCCCAACTCCACACGCCGCCCCCCACGTAACAGGTTCAGTCCCCGGGCATGGGAACTTGGCTCGGATGTGGCAGAGCGTCTGCGGCCGGCCGCGGAGGAAGCGCACCCCGGGTCAGCGGTGAAGAGCCCCGACCGGGGCGCCTCCAGGCTGGAGAAGTGGGGCGCCGGGGGCTACTGGGAAACTGAGAGGACGCTCCTTTCCCCTCAGGGGAAGAAAACAACCCATCCCTCGAGCTCCTTCCTC
Source organism: Bettongia penicillata ogilbyi (assembly GCA_023548195.1). Lineage (NCBI taxonomy): Eukaryota > Metazoa > Chordata > Mammalia > Diprotodontia > Potoroidae > Bettongia > Bettongia penicillata. The sequence goes on from JAJHZJ010000197.1 coordinate 5,208,465, forward strand.
TCCACATACGTAACTTTACCCGAAGAAGCCTAGAAATCCCAAAGGTACCCCGAGATCCGCCGGGAGGACCTGCAAAGCTCAGCCCCTTACCAGCTTCTGGCCCGAGCGCCCCCAAACCCCTTCTTCTGCTGGAATGAGGCAGCCTGGCCAGCCGCTCCGGCCCCAAGCGCGACGGAAACCAGCGCTCTCCCCCGGCTCCCTCAGCCTCGGTGCGGGACACCCCCCCCCGGCGGTGCCCCCTGCTCCCAGCTCTCTCAAGCCCGCACCCTGCCCGCGCCGGCCGCCACCTCAGGCCCCGCCCCCCCGGTCCTTCCGCCCAGGCTCCTCGGACTGGCGACCCCGGCCGTGTCTCCCAGCTTCCCGCGGGCCAGCCCCCCAGCCCCGCGCTCCCTCAGATGGGCTCCCTCCCGTCTTCCGGGAGGGAGAGGGGTGAGCGACGGCCGCGGGGATTCACCTCCTGCGGAGCGGCGGCCAACTCGGTGCCTCCTTCACTCGGGCGCGGGACGTGAGACTGGACAACCAACGCGAACGCCCGCCGCACCTGCCGCCTCCAACGCTGAAGCCACCGGGCGCTGACGTCAGCCGGGCGCTCTCCAGGGGGAGGGGGAAAGGAGCGGGGGTCGAAGTCACGGGATCACCCTAGTTACGGGATGGGGCGTGGCCAATGGGCTGACGTCACAGCGCCTCCAGCTCGATTTACCCGAATCTGCCCGTGGCTCTGGGATGCCAGGAGCGGGAAGAGAGGAGGCGGGGCGGAGCCGGGCGGGCGCTGAGTTCTCCGGCTGCTCCGCGCGTATGCGGCCGCTTCGCCCGAGCCGGCAATTGACATTTCTCCAGGGGGTGTGGCTGAGGCCAACCCTTTCCCCAGTGATCTTGACCTTACCTGGGCGTCTTACGCTCGCTGGTTTCTGCTGTCTTTCCAACGAGGAATCGAGTGGTTTAAAATAAAAATGACCCTCGTTAATGAGGGCAGCAAGTAATATGGAAATGTTTTTTAGTACCTTCTAGTACCTTCACCGGTATACTCGATATCAAATTGCTTGCCCTCTCAAGAGAGGGGAAATGTGGGAAGGAGGGAGAGAATTTGGGACTCAAAAAATTTTTATGTTAAAATTTTTACATGTAATTGGGAAATATTTAATGATATCAATATATTAAAATTGAAAACAACACTGGCAGCAAGAATAAAACCCCCCTCTGCTATCTGGTGCTATGACTGGTATAAAAATAACAGTAATAACCATAATGGGGCTTTTACAGTGCTTTGAACACATTTTCTATTTCTGAAACTGGGAACTCTAGAGCCTTGACTTTAGGGACGCTCGGCTTGGCAGGGAGCGCGGAGCGGAGTTGTAGTTTTAACCTATAGTTGTTAAAGAGACTGGTTTTTGACCGGTACTAGTTTGTTTTAAAGTAGCTTGTCTTAGCAAATCTCAAAACATTTTTATAAACCCTATTTAACTAATGTGAATCGTGTGCCCAAGGGTCTGAAAAGAGCTGACTTTCCCCCACCCCAGACCCTGACCACTGGTATGGTGTGGGGAAATTTGAGTTTGGACAGTTTCCTTCCTACTTTTGGCATAAAGGAAATGCACACGGACACCAGGCTTTCTTCTCAGCACGAATGCAGCAGGCTTATGTTAATTGACTCTTCTCGGGATTTGTTTTGCTGAAGGAAATCAATTTACTCTCAGGATCTGTCTTCTTCGGTCCATATAAGTGTACTCTCTTTGCTACTAATGGTACCTTGACTTTGCTGCTTGCCAGCCCTCTAAAATTGACCATCAACTTCAAATGGAAACTTTGCGGGATTGAGTCACCGCTCAGTAAGTCCTTCCTTCATCCCTCTCGTTACATTCCAACTGAATTTCTCCAGAGGTTTCACCACCACCACCACCACCACCCCCAGCATCTAAAGCGCTTCCCAACCTGGCTCTGCACACCTCGTTCCAGACTTTCTAGGAACTTCCAGATCTAGTTCCCACTACTGCTGATTCATTCACAAGAGTGCCTAGTTAGGAAATCTTTACATTTCCTTTAAAGCCAAGCTAAGAAATCCTGGAACAGCTTATCACCACTAGGGCTACTGACTAAGGAATGTCCCTCCTCAGGACCTGGCCCCCTCCTTCCCTGCCCCCATCTCTGGACTTCAAAACCAAGTCAATTACCTTCATCCCCCTCACCACTCCCTCTGCACCCCACTTTTCAGCTTTTGTGTATTTGCTTCCCCTATTAAAATATAAACCTCTTGAGGGCAGGGACTGTATTTTTGCACCCCCAATTCTTAGTAAGTACTGGTAATTAAATAATTAAATTAATAAGCATTAAATAATAAAATTAATTTTAAAAATTAAAAAAAATTAAACCCTTCCTTCTGTAGTTTGTTCTTTTTTTGCTTTTTTTTTGTTCTTTTGTTGTTGGCTTACCCCATCGTGTCTTTCTAGGCATGTCTATGTCTTTTCCATATCTTTGTACTGGCTATCTCCCCAAGCTTGGAATGCTCCCCTTTCTTACCTCTGGCTTCTGCAATCTCTGCTTTCCTTCAATACTCCACTTGAACATTTCCTTTTGTAGGAGGCTTTTTCCAGCAGCCCTAGCTACTAGTGCCTTGCCCTATAGGATTAACTTCAAGTTCCATCCATTTATAAATATATCTTACATGTACCTGTTTATATACAAGTTGTCTCTCTCCCTATTAGAATGTAAGATCTCTGAAGGCTTTTTTGCTTTTTCATTACACTTCGTAGCGCTTAGTACAGGGGCTGGCACATTGCAGGTTTTTTAATAAATGCTTGCTGATTAATGGATTGTGTCAGTGTCCTCTGGGGATTTCAGAAATAATTGTTTTTGTCATTGGAAAGTTGTCTGTGGACCTGGGATTCCTAAGGCAACCTTAGGAGCAAAGGGGAACAGTTTCTTGTCAGTCTTAAAGAGCTGCAGAGGTATTCCCCCTACTAGGTAATGAGGCTTATTGATTTCCACTAAAGTTGGAAATGATCCTCTAGAATAAAAGGGATAGAAAAGCACTCTTGTCATTTACAAATTAGCAAACACTGAACCCTTTTTTCCTTACTCTTTCCTCTTTCCCAGCACTAAAATACTTTTGTGGGGTTGTGTTTTTTTTTAATTTCGTGCATGCAGGCATGGGTGTCTGCACCCGCCAAAGAGGTGAACTTTGCCTAAGAGGTAACCTCTTTTGTCGAGTTAAGCAGAAAAGTAAGCGATAAGGGTATAACCACGTAAATATAGGAATCAATCAGTTCCCTCATCAGTGAGTAAATTGCTTTCTCTCAAAGAAATGAGTGCATAGGTTAACTAGGGAGAGACAAAAATTGTGGCCAAGAATAGCGTGAATTTGTTTGTGGTGCTGATGGGGTCCAGACTCCGGGAGCGTACTTGAGCTCCCCTAGAATCTTCCCACTTAAACTGGTCTTTCTTACTCAAATCTAATCTTCCCATTTGTTCCGGCAGTTTCAGGAAGCCCAAGGGCTTTTCATTATCATTCTGCTTAGGTCTCTGTTGCGCCCCCCACCCTGGATCCCATCAAAACCCCATTCCCCTGGCTGCTGACCACTCCCATCAAGATCTGTATTCATTCCCATACAGCCCCCAAGATCTCTGGATTGCGCCACCTGCTTCTCACCCAAACCCTCCATTGTCTGATATCTCCCGATTGCCTCCAGCTGTTTCAAACCCTTGACCAGTCATTCCCTCCCTGGACTTCTCAAGACCCTCCCTAAACCCCTCCTCCCATCACCCTGGACTACCAGACCACCCCCCAGATCCCTCCTGTAGTCTTTTCTGTATTTAAGTTCCATCTTGCCTCCATGAAGGCGCTCAGATTCCATCTAGCTCAGACTCTGTCTGGCCTGCTTGTGAATACAAGCATTACAAATGCTTAGGCTGTTTAAGAGCCAACCCAAGGTGGTGAATTTTTAATAAACTTTGTTTTCTTTGATTTTAAGAAGGCTTGAATTGAATTCATTTGAGCAGGACCCAGTGTGTTGGTATTTTGGGGTCCCCAGCTCCCCTAAACCTCATCAGAGCTACCCTATAATGAGAAAAGAGATCTTGTTGATAGTATTCAGGAGCTTTAAGGGACTCATCATGCCAGCTATTTCTGTATTTTTGCTTCCAGGAAGCTCTGCACCTCACATGCCTGACTTACCTGGTTCATTTTCAGGGTTTCAGCCATAAATAACCAGTAGATGGGTCCAAGATATCTTGGCAAGGTTTATGTAGAATGAGTCAATCTCACCATGTTTATTTATGACATTCCTGAGGAATGAAGAAAAACACCTTGTATAAGGAGCAAGGCATTATTTAAAAATCACTGTTCAGTGAAAGGTAGATACAAAAACTTCATTTTTATCTTAAAATCCCTTGTCAAGGCAGGTGCCCCAAATATTAAGCAAATAGAATTTAAAAGTAAAAGGGCCATTATCCTTTTAAGACTTTTAAGACACTGTATTTATGATAATTAAAGGATAGAGACTGGGCCTATAATTTATTTGGCACAAGAAATACCTAAATGAGGAAACTCGCTGTACCACAGTGGGCTGGCATCTTCTCTGCAATTTATAATTTTAGAGCAGAGCCTAGAGCACTGACAAGCTAAGTGACTTATCCAGGGTCACACAGTACATCAGAAGTGGGAGGCAGGTATTTTATCCAAGATGCCTTTCATGAAAAATAGTAGCTTACATTTATAGGTTACATCAAGGCTTATAAGGGATTCATTCTTATGGCATCTCAACTGAATACAAATCCATTGGTTTTGCATAAACTTTCAATGGTCTCTTCAGTTATACTTCTGAGAAGAATGTTTTCATGAACATTTAATGGCTGTAAAGATTTTAAGTTCCTTGAACTCTCTATCAAGGTACTGTGTATAAACAGTATCTATTTTTAATGTAAAACCTTTTGAGGCACTGATTGCTGAAGTAACCCAATTCCCACCAATCTGCTGAAGTTGCTTAGGAAGAGCACAGTTGAAAACATCTCAGCTCTTAAGAACCTTATTCTTTTGTAGTTCTTATTCCGTATTTGAAAGGATTAAGAAAGAAAATCTGCACAAGAGCTAGAAATGGGGAACTAGTCTTTAAATTAATTTGCCCTTGTCTTTAAAGATTTTCAAGTATCACATTGGTTTAATCAGCAGTACCCTTCTTCTCCAAATCTGGGTTATACTTGAGTATAGCCTAGTCTTGTGTTTTTAGTGGAAGAATGATAGCAAAAGTGATGACAACAAATGGAGTAATGGTGATAAAAATGAATAAAATATTTATTCAAATTATAAAATTTAAGGAAATTTTAAGCATTTATTTGTTTAAAAAAATGAACAATTATTTATTAGAGGTAATATATTTTCCCATGGTAATTCTGTGAGAGACTGATTATCATAGTATAGGGGTGCTAGTTTTGGATGCAGAAAGATCCTGCTCACACACACACTGGCTATGTGACCCTGGGCAAATCACCTTCACCCCTCAATGCCCCAGTGAAAACCATAAATTGCCAAGTGGAGGGAATCTCAACAAAGGAGGATTACCTGCTCCAATAAAATCATAGGACCCGATCATGCCCATAAAAAGTCCGAAGAAGTTAGTGTTATTTTTAATGTAAATCTAAGTATTTTCTTCTTGTTAAAGAGATCAAGTTTACTTACCAGCTGTGTGACCCTATGCAAGTCATGAAACCCTAATTTCCTCAAAAAAATAATAAAGAGATCAAGTTTTAGGGGTATAATCTATATTCAGACCAATATGCTAATTACTTAATATATTATACCAATAGTACTGAAAATTTAAGCTCCTATACAGCTATTTCTTCAACATTTAACCATAAATGTCTCCAAAAGGCTGTCATGATTATTATTAAAGTAAACAAGTAAATGCTTTTTGACAGTAAAAAATTAAAATAATAATGGCTGTGATTTATATAGTGCTTTAAGGTTTGCAAAACCCTTTACAAATATTATCTCATTTGATCTTACGATAATCCTGGGAGGTAGGTGCTATTATTGTCCCCATTTTACAGATGAAGAGATTGAAACAATAAAGGCTGAGTGATTTGCCTAGTCACACAGTTTATGTCTGTGTGAGGCTGATTATGAGGCTGGATTAGAACTCTAATTTTCCTGACTCCAAGTCCATCACCCTATCCAGCATTCCACCTAACTGCATCTAGGTAAAGGTGGGTGACAAATTGCAAAACCAGTAACAGCACTTAGAAACAACTTTAATGCATTATGCATCTTAGAGAAATATCAGATTGGCAAGAGGATATTTATAGAAAGATGGGACATTTTTGTTTACCAAAAGTGTAAGCAAATTCATTTTATCCTTGACTCCATTCTGTTACATCTCTGACAGATTATCACAACCTTCCCACTAATCAATCATCCACTTTCTCTTTAATCTTCAATCTCTTTCTATCTAGTGGTTACTTCCTTGCTACCTACAAACACGCCTAGGTCTTTCCTAACCTTAAAAAAATCTCACTTGACCTGACTATCCCTTTGAGTTATCCTCTTATATCTCTCTTCTCTTTCACAGCCAAACTCCTAGAAAAAGTTGTATATACGCCTCAACATCTTTCAAGCTGGCTTTCAGTCTCATCCCTCAACTGAAATAGTTGACCCTCTACAAAGTTTGTTGCTATGTAGTTGTGTCCAACTCTTCATGATCCCACTTGGGCGTTCTTGGCAAAGATACCAGTGGTTTGCCATTTCCTTCTCCAGCTCATTTTACAGCTGAGGAAACTGAGGCAAACAGGGTTAAGGGACTTGCACAGGATCACACAGCTAATAAGTGTCAGAAGGCCCATTTGAAATCAGGTCTTCCTGACTCTAAGCTGGATATGCTATCCACTAAGCCACCTAGCTACCCTCTTCAAAGTTACCAATGATCACATAGTCAATTATTTCTTCTCAGTCTTTATTCTCGATCTCTCTGCAACTTCTAACACTGTTGACCACCCTCTTCTCTTGGATATTCTCTCCTCTCCAGGTATTCATGACACTGTTTCCTCCGGATTCTCCTCCTTCCTTCGGGAGTGGGGGCGTGGTTCTTCTCTTTTTTGAATTGTCTTCCATGTCTCACTTTTCCAATGCAAAATTCTGTCCTAGGTCCTTCTGTTTTTACTCTCCAGTGATTTCCTTAGCTTCCTAGGGTTGAATTGTCATTTCTATATACACACATATATGTACATGTGTGTATATATAATGTACACTCACCCCCACAAACACACACACACCCTTAGTCTCTGCTTAGCCCCAGTTCTGCATCATCAGAAATTTCCTCTTGAATGTTTTTCATAATATCCCATAAGCATTTAAAATCTAACAAGACTAAAGCAGAACCCATTCTCTTTTATTTCTCCTGAAACACACCCTTCTCCTGAGCTTCCCTGTTCCTGTTTCCACTAAAGGTTCCAGCATCATCCTAGTCACTCATGTTTGCAACCCTGGAGTCATCCATCCAGGTGCTGACTCTTGTCGATCCACTTGGATAACATCCCCAGTCCATCCCACTCAAATGGCTGTCACCCTTGCTCATTCTCATTGGCCCCCAGTACCTAATCAGATGCCAATTCTTGTCTCTCCACCTCTACAATAGCTCTCAGATCTATTCCCTTCTCACCACTCACACTGCCATCACCCTAACTCAGGGCCTCATCACCTCTCACTTGGACTACTGCAATAGCCTACTAATAACTACTTTCCTTGCCTCAAGTCTCTCCCCTCCATTATCCCTCCTCCATAAACTGCCAGTGATATTTCTAAAACACAGGTCTGACCCTGCCACTCCCTTGCTCTAAAAGCTCCAATGATCCCACATTGCCTTTAGGATAAAATAAAAACTCCTCTGTTTTGCATTTAAAGTCTTTCACAATGTGGATCCTGCCTACCTTTCCAGACTCATTCATTATACCTTGTTCCTCTTCATGCACATTATGAGTGCCAGCCAAAGTGGACTTTGCTCTTTTTCATTCACAGGATTCCATCTCCTATCTCCTTGCCCTTAAACCGACTGTCTCCCATGCCCGGAATGACTCTCCTTTTCACTCTCATCTCTTTGAATATCTAGCTCCCTTTAAAGCTCAGTTTAAGTGTCCCCTCCCACTTGAGGTCTTTACTGAACCCGCTCCCCGCCACCATCCAGGGCTTCCTAAAATTATTTTTCATTTAGTGTATATATATTTTATTTTCACTTTCATGTGTACATGCTATCTCCCCCCTTGAAATGTAAGCTTCCTGGAAGCTTAAAACAAGGAGAGTCTAGTTCACTTTTGCTTTGTATCCTCAGGACCTAGTACAGTGCACATAATACAGCCTGGCCCAGAGTAGGTGATTAGTAAATGCCTGTTGAAATTGCTTGATTGATTCACAAAAGGGGAAGCATTCAGGCATTCAAAATGCCACCCATTATGGAGGATGCCTGGAAACAACAACCTTACACTATCAGTGTTGTCAAACCATTTTTATTTGAAAAGGAACATTTAACTTCAGGGTGGGTTATGTGTTAGATTTGAGGTCTTAATAATGATTATTATCTTCCTGACATATGATACATTGTTCAAAACAATACTATTCCTAGAAGTCCTGTTCCACCCCCTTTTCTGCCCTACATCCCCTCCCCCTGCTCCGCTGCGTCCTCAGAAAAAAAGGGCTAGGTGGTGAAAGCCACAAGAAGGCTGTTTCAGCAGGGTAGTTTTTACCTGGACCCAAGAGAAACGGAATTATCTAGCCTGCTATTTTACATGGAGTGAGTTTGGAGTGAGTTTGAAGGGGAATGCAGAATAGGTTCGCTATTTGAAAAACATTTGTACTGGGAAGAGACTGCAGTTCTGCTACTGCCTTGATTTTAAAAAGAAAAATTCTCATCTATAAAGCTTGTAAGACTAAAAAAAACTCTGTTTGCTAGAAGTACTTTAAAAAGAAGTACATGACCTAATACGTGATGAATTTCATTTCTACTTGCTCTCAAGATTGTAAAAAAAGTAGCTATATTATTTCATAATAGCAAAGCCTTTTAGTAAATAGCTTAGGCAAATAGATTTGTTTGCTGTTTATTCTCCACTTGTGGGGATGACCCTTTTTGTTGCAGAAGTAAAGTTGATCTATAAAGTCTTGCTGTTGTGTTTTTGTTTTTTTAGATGGCTAAGGTTAATGAGCCTGATTTGGACTCAACCACTGGGTTTGGGACATGATGTAATGTGCTTAATACAGATACGCCACATACCAGTTCTTCTGGGGCCCATCTGAGGAATTCCTTTGGGGGGAAAAGGCACTATCTTAAAGTCTTCAGGCAGGAAGAACATTTTTTTTGAACTAAAAATGCTTGAGAATTGCTTATGATGAAAAGAGGTAGGGATATCTCACAGATTTTATATGCTAAAAGGGGCCCGTGGTTACCTTATCAATTTTGGTAACAGACAAGACAAACCACTTTTGTTCTAGTCAAGCATGGCCTTCCTTAAGGGTTCTCTGGTGTCTGCCTGTAAAACCAAATAACCCTGAGCTTAGGACTGATCTAGCAGGGTCTGCACACTGAAACAAGAATGAGGGCAAGGCTGGGATCTAGAGCTGTCACCGATCTGTTGGGCCCATGGCCCCATCAGAGAGATTGTGCACTAGGTATCAGCAACACAGAGGAATGGGAGGGAAATGGGATGCTGGTTTTTCAAAAGTGGTTCTGGGAGAGTCATTTATCCACCCCCAGCTCAGTTTCCTCAGCTGTGAAAAGTAAATCAAAGTACAGACCTCTGCCTCCTCACAACCTCCCAACAAGTAAATATAATCGCTTTTTTTTTTTTCCAAAATTGTAAGTCACTTTGCAATACTGAAAATTTGAAATAACTGGAGGCCAGCACATGCTTCATATTCCCTCAACACACAATGACAATTTCCTGCTAAGGAGATTGGCATTTGTAAAGAAATGGCACTGTGGCAACATACAGAACCCACCAGGTCAGCTGTGGAGAGACCACGACCTCTGGTTTGGTTTTGGGACGCCCCCTCTGTAAGAGGATTATCTGTACAAGCCTCTACTAAATGTTGGGAATGAGGAAGGCACATGAAAGGAAGGGACAAATATAGGGAATGGTGTAGGATGGAGAAAACAGCTGGTGTTCTTTTTGGCATTTTAAAAGACTAGAGAACACAGATTTTTGTCATAGGTTTTTCTAAGTGCTACTAGGGTTAATGGGAGGAAGAATATTGATGAGGAGAGGTGTCTGTCCAGTTCCCGGGGAAACAGTTCCATATATTGTCCTAGAATTTGTCACTACATGGTTCCAGTGACATGGGCCACAGAAAGCTGTTTCCTTCAGATAGTCTTTGCCCTTAGGTATACCAATGCTGTAGCTTCTACATGGTCCTGGAATCTTGCTTGAGACAGAACTTTCCCCAAAGGAATTCCCTTGGTAAAAAGAAAAGAATTTTTGAGTTAATTTGGCAGAGTGATTTTTTTTAAAGGGTAGGTATTTCCATAATCCTCCCCTTCCCTGGAAACCCTCGATGGATTTTTAAAAAATTATTTTAAGATATTTAGAATACATAAATATTAGGGCCAATTCAATCTTATACTAATCCATCCTTGGTCCTCTACCCATGACTAATCTGTGTGCCCAGAGTTGGTATAGCATAGGAAATAGTGAAATCAGCAGAGGATCGGAGTTTTAGAGTTGGGGATGGGATAGGATAGAGTAGGAGAGGGAACCTTTAGAAGTTACCTAGTGTAATCCCCTCATTTTACAGTTGAGGAAACTGAGACCCAGACAGCTGAAGTGACTGAAACAAAGTCACAAAGGTAGAAAGAAGTAGGCAGGATTTGAACCCAGGTTCTCTAACTCCAAATCCATCATTTTTTCCATCATCTCACACTGCCTCTCAAATGTCTACTCTGTTCATATCAATACAGTGGATACAGTGCTATGTATCCACTGTTAATGGATACATATCCATTGTGCTATGGAAAATGCAGACATTAGCCCTCTTCTCTCCTACTTCTTTCCCTACATCTAGGCCATCACCAAAGCCTGCAGTCAAGTAGACTTTACAGTGCCTGCATGTTTTTTTCTTCCACCAGGTGGCATTAAAATACTGCATTTCTGAGGAACAGCCATGCTTGGTGCTTTCATGGATAATTGAAGTTAGGAACATCGCCCCTTCCAGGCACCTCAAAAAAAAACCCCAAAACAAAAAAAACCCAGAGAAATGATAGCATTCACCACCATTTATTCTGAGGTCATACCATCCAGAACTTTTAGAAGTCATTAATACAGTGAACTCTGAAATGACCATAAAACTTCTTTCTGAGGCAAAGTTGGAGATTTACTTGCTCAAAATCATTTAGTTATTCTCTACAGGTCTGGGTTGAATGAGGCAGCAAAAATGGCAGAGGGTGGTGATTCTATGTGTGAGAGGGAACAGGGTAGGTAGGCCTTTGGGGCTCTTCAGAGCTTAGAACCTACAAAGGGAGGCATAAGTAGGGGTGTTGTGTAGTGGAAAGAGTACTGGATTTGGGGTTGTTGTACCTGGATTCAGATCCTGGATCTGCCACTTCCTATTTGTAGGACCCTGGGCAAGATACTTTACTTCTCTAGGATCTATTTTTCTTCATTCATAAAATGAAGATGTCAGACTAGAGATCTCTACAGTTCATTCTAACTAAAAATCTATGACCTTGTAACTAAATCCAAACAAACCAAGACTATTTCTCAATCTGGATATCAATCAATTGATTAATATTATCAAGTGCTACTACATGCCGGGCATTGGACTACATCCTGGAGAAACAAACAAAAAAAAAAAGGCAAAAGCCAGTCCCTACCCTCAAGGAGCTTATAATCAAATCTAATGGATATGCCCTAAACCACCAAATGCAGATGGGATTTTTGATTTGACAGTTATTGGAAGAAATTATACTTTCACTGGAGCCTATGAAATGTTCCAGGAAGGAGCAAACTGATAATCATTATAAGGTATCGAAAACATAATATATGACAGCATTATACAGGTCAGTCAGAGCATGCCAAGCCTGAGGCAGACTCTGATTTGGTTTCCTCTTTGAACAAGTTCCAGGAAGCTACTTTTGGCTTGAGAACTAAACAGATCTTATTGCTTTCAGCTAAGCCCTAGTCTCCTTGCTATTCCTAAACATAATCTTATCCTTCCCATCAGATATGAAAGCCTTCTCCTGCACCATTCACTAGGTGGAACTCCTAAGCCTAGTTCTCTGCTTCCATATATGTGACAGGGTATACTAAAGTAAGGCCCTCTATTGATGTGAGAGGCTCCCCTCTAAGAGGATCCAGTCCCCTAAAAGCAGATGGTTATGGGGTACAGCATGACTGCATGAGAGTAGATCATATCACAGGATTTATTTTTTACCAAAAAATCCCGCAAAAAAATAGGGGAGATGTGACGAAAAGTTAGAAGAATTACTGGCTGTCTTTGGCTCAGTTGCTTGAAGTCTGGATTCTCAGGGCCTCTGGTTCTCCAGGGGTGTGGCAGAAAGCTGAACCAGGCTGGACACTGGTGCTTGTGTCACATGGGGACGTCTTAGTCTCTTTAAAACAGTGTCACTGAATCAGCTGTCAACAGGCCCAGCCCTGGGAAAGAGCTTCTCAGGGAGCTGGTCAGAAAGAAGACAGCAGAGAGAAAAAAAGTGGAAGAAAGGAGATTGCCTATTGGAAAAAGTAAATGTTATCACACCATGTTCCCATGATTGGACATGATGAGAAGGCCTTGTGCAGGTACTTTGGGCCAAGACTTCTGGAGATGGAGCAGGACAGGAGACCAGAAGAAAAAAAAGAGGGCTGACCATAGAAGGATTTGTGTTTGCATAGATTATATCAGAAATATGTTTGGGGGGAGTATATCCTCTTCTTTAAAAAAAATTATTATGAACTACCTCAGAATAACTCTCAAAAACCAGAAGTGAACAAACAAAATATGAAGTCTCTAAAATATAAACTTTCAATCAAGACAATTTATTTTTAAGTACAAATAATGTAAATTTTAGCAAAATAATTATAATTTCTTTGTACTATATTCCTTTCTGAATTTGTTTTCCTTATGAAATTTTGCTTTCTTTTGTTTTTGTTTTCAGTGGGCTCATAATCAGTGTTTACACTGTTTCCCCCCTACCAATCTTGCTTTGCATCGTTCTGTATAAACACTTCATATTTCTTGATATTCCTCATATTTGCCATTTTCAAGGCATAAGAGTATTCAAAAGAATATATGTTCATTTATGTAGACATCCCCCAAACATTTGACATGTAGGCTGTTTCCAATTTTTCACTGCTACAAATAAAAGAGCTGTGAATTATATATATGTCATAAATGTAGATGTGGGTTTCCTAAAGCATGCATGCCCTGTCTGCTAAGAAGACTGTGAGAATTAGGCATAGAACAAGGGACTTGAGAATGTGAATCTTTCAGGTAGATTTTTGTATAGCATCCCAATCTGCTGCTGGTCAGGAAGAGCTGTGATGTTTCTGTGCTTCTTTCAAAGTCTGTTTCCAAATAGCGTATTTTCTTTTCCCATCTTTTTCTCTCTTTTTAAGGAATTGCAAGGAATTCTTCTTTTGGAGTTAGTAATCCTTTGGAATGAAGGAGCTATGGTTATTTCGAAACATGTAACAGGTGTCAGGGATTCTGGCACTAAACTGGAAAAAATACTGGCCCAACTAGAAGTGAACCTTTTGAAATTAAACATCTAGGTATTGCACCTTTAAGGGAAGGGGGTATGGGAAACAGGAGAGAATAGGCAGGAAGTCAACAGGGCTCTAGTGTTCACACCTCAAAGCTGAGAGAGGAAAGTTGATGTGTAAGGGAGCAACAGGGGTGAGGGTAAAGCAGTGACTGGAATATGATATAGGGCCAGATGGGCAGAATGAGGCAGTGTAGAAAAGAATTATGAAAGGTAACGATAACTATGTATTTTGGACCCCATTCTTTTACTATTTGAGCTGGTTATGTTTCTATATTTGGGCTGTACTGGGGGAAGGGGGAGGGGAAGGCAGGTACTCAGGATTTGGAGGGATCTCAGGATCCTCCAATAAATTTAGTAATGAAATGAACCTTCGAGGTAATCTAGTCCAACATTCTAATTTTACAGATGAAGAAACAGGTCAGCATGGTCAGGGGACTCAGCCAGCGTTAAAAATAGTAAGTAGTGGTGAGTCAGGGGTTGAATTTACCTCCTCATAACTCCAAATCCAACTCCTACTCTTTCCACTATAGTATACTGCTTTCCTTCATGATGATGAGATATAGCTGGTTTGAGTTCATCCCCAGAGAGAGCTAGGCTTTGAATGTGAGATCAGGGAAGAGAGGAGAGAATGTCCATTCACCTGTCTCTTAAATGTTGGTCTCTTAGCTAATAATGAAGCTTGTGACATGAGCCCAATGCATTGCCCTAGAAATTATTTCTGCAGAAAGTCATTTAACTCTACTAATTTCTAAAATCCATGCTGAAGTGGCCAAATATGAAGAAATAAGAGTTTTTTAAAAGTAAATTTTATTTTTTAATGTGAATGGAAAAGGGTCTGCTTGGATCCAAGCCATTAGCCTTTTCCATTTTATTTTCATCATCTTATCAGTTTTTTCCTTCTTTTCCGTCAGTCCATATCCCTATACTTCCTCCTCCATTACCCAAAAACAGAGGAATATTTTTCCTAAAATACAGTTTCACTGGGCTGCCTCATTTTTTTTTTTTTGTCTTGGGGAAAAACATTTAGTCTGGATTTTTCACATCATGGGATTTATTAAATCAGACCTGCACAGAATCAAGACGCAATTTATACCAAGATAAACAGCCACAGCTCTTCTCTCCTCTAAAGTGGTTAAGGTGAGGCAGCACACAATGTGCCCCCATTCTCTGACATCCCATTGAAGTGCCCCCCAAAGGCACAGTGTTATTTTTTTAATGAAAGAAGCACTAGGAAAGGGGAATCATAGTAAATTTCAATGCAAATGAATATTATGTTCAATTCAACAGAAAACAAAAGGTTTGCAAAAATTACCCAAATAGGATCCATTTAGATTTCTAGTGTATTCCAAAACTAACCTTTTGTCCTCATTTTCATGCCCTAGTGTTTTCTCCCACCTCCATCTCTGGTGCCATAATAGTAAACAGTTGTGTAGTTAGCCAAGGTAACCAAACTTGTCTTCTTGTGGTTCTAGTGAAACTAAATCCTAGTGTCATTTTCAGAGACAGCAGCTGGGGCCAGGGACCGAGGACACTATTAGAAGGGGCTTGTTACATTTTCTGACCCCTAACATCCCTTAGTACTAGCTGGGAGGCAGAAGTCCCTGTGAGCTGTAAATTCCCTTTCTGGGTCCCCTTGCCCTAGCGTGTGATGCTGCCAGAGTGAGCAGATCTAGAGTTATGATTCAACTGGAATGTTCCCCATACAGCTGCCCACACAGAACACCCAAGAAAGGAAAATGTGTAGGAGTAGGGATGTCCCCAGGCTCTTCCTGAGACTCAGAAATCCAAGGCAATCCCTGTCCTTTTGGGAAACACTCTCATTATACGAGACATAGTTTGGCGAGTTCACAGCACTAGAGCATCATCACTACTACGGCCCCTTTCTGCTCTCCAACACTTAACTCCATTCCTTGTCTTGTTTTCTTCTGTACTGGGTTGCTTCTCTCTCTCTATTCCCTTTCTCTCAATGCTACGCTTTTCTGCATCACATGATAGAGTTCCCAGGTCTACATCCTCACATAAATTTTGAGCATGCTCAAAGACTTTCTTCTTAGGGAATCTTAGCATTCAGATAGTGAATCACCCTTATCATTATGCTCAGACCTTAGAGCAAGTGATTTTGGGGGCTAAAGCCTGTGAAAACTATAGACTCACTATTCCAGTTTTCTTTTCTCAGCTCCTTTTCTTTAAAAGCACAGACAACTTCATATTTAGTTAGCTCCTTCTCACATTCCCCTCCCCCAAAGTGAGTATTCCGTATATCCAGGTAGGTCTATATTTCCTGAGGAAGACAAGAAAGTAGTTCACTTTCCCTAGTTAGATTGAATTAAGAGGCTTCTTTTCTCTGGGGGGTCTAGGATCACTTTTTAGGAAGTGAGTTAGGGTTAAGAGATAGATACCTGGGGCATTTCTGGGATTCCTTGTCATTCCACAGTTTAATCTCAGGATTAAACTCATCAAGCCTTCTGTGTCAGCTCTACGAGGAGTCAAGAGTCCTGATCAGTCAGATGCTCCAGGACCAGTGTTCAGGGGAAGATGGTTGGTGCTCTGGGGATGACTGGCTTTAGTGATGGGCTTTCTGCCCATCGGGCTCTTCTTGGCTCTGACCTCAGAGGACTTCCTCTAGTGTTATGTGACACCTTTCATGGTCTTGTGACTTTCCCAGGGTGCTAGGGGCATTGTGATAATAGAATCGCCAATTGATTCCAAGAAAGGTTAAGTGGCTTAACCAGTGTCACAAAGACATCCAGCAGAGGATATATATTTAAACAACTTGGTAGTAGCAGAAAATCCTGGTCATCCAAGTTCACAATCTTGGTCTCATCTTAAATTGCTCACATTCCCTCACTCCCCATATCCAATCAGTTGTCAAATCTTGTCATTTCTAATTCATCTAATGTCATCTCTCCCATCTGATCCATGTTTCTATTCTCTCAGTGACTACCTCAGTTCAGGTCCTCATTACCTCTCTCTTGGGCTATTGCAATAGCCTCCTAATTAGTTTTCTTGCTGCAAATCTCTCCCCACTCCAATCCATCCTTCACACAGCTGCCAGTGATTTTTCCTAAAGTTCAGGTCTGACCATATCACTTTTCTACTCAATAAATTCCAGCAATTTCCCATTTACTCTAGGACAAAATATTATTTGATCTTTATTTCAAGCTTTTAATTTCTATTTTTATGTAAATTTTAGAATGTGTTTATTGGTACGGTAGTATATCATGTAATTTATAAATAAGTAGATGCACACATATTAAGAGTATGTGCTCATACTGGGGGGTGTACTTTGGACACCATTGCCATAGGGGATTGACTTCTCTTCCTTCTGCTGAAGTTGAGTTTTGGCCATGCAGGTGGTGGAGGTATCTGAGGCCACTGATACTAAGGTCTGAGGTGCTACTGGCTGATACAGGCTGATTCCAGATACAGGAATGGAGGAAATTTGGATCCTAAAGCTAGAACAGAGACAGGAGTCATGACAAGAGAAGATCCTGGGAACCAAATCTGACAACTATTGTGAATCTAACTGGGTTGATAAGTTGAGGAAAGATTGAGTTCTAACAGTCTCCCTTGCTTTCCCTTGCTACTAACACCCTTCCCCCATTCCCTTCAATGAGCAAGACTATCCCCAAAGAGATGGAAGGGGGTAGTTAGAAGTAGATAGTACCATATAGAGGCATGTATCATTTCCTTTCACATTTGCTATGGTCACTAAACTATAACCTGGAAAAAGCTCTGGAACTACATATGGACTTTCAAACTCAGTGTTTTAATCATCTGAATGATGTTCTGTTCCATCATTTGTTTTAATTCTGGACCTAGTCAGCACTGCTCTTTGAAGCTACCGGCTCCTTAATGGGAGGGAGGAACAATCTAGGCATCTGCAGGCTAAGTACTGTCAGCAGCCTCCCATATGTGCCAGAGGGACCCTGAGGAGACCACAAAGATGCTAGCTCATCTAGCATTGAGTGTGCCCTGGTGTATAACGTGGATATTTTCCCACACTCGAAGGATAATTAACACTGAGACATGCTGTCTTTCTGTAGAATTAAAGAAAGTAACACTGGAACCACATGATTCAAAGGTACTAGAAAAGGAATCACACAAAAGATTTGATTAAGAATCACAACACATCTCATCCTGCTCTGTCTTTCTTCTGTTTCCTTCTTCCATTGGTCTTTAGTGTACTAGGCCTCTCTACTCCAAAGGGGCTCCAGGAGATAGAAAGGGAAAATGGCAGCTCAAAAGGGTCTTGTTTTCTCCTCCCCATGAGTAGAAATCTCCCCCCATTCTCTTGATCATTTTTGAAATTTTTCACCAGGGTGATTGTCTCCTTGAGGATAAGGGAATGCCAACTACTATATATCACATTTATACAGCATGTTAAATTATGATTTCCAAAGACTTGTCCCTCCAGCCTACGGGACAGGTAGCACAAGTAGTTTTAATCTCTTTTTATTTTTATCTGATGCTTAGAGAAATTAAATGACTTGGCCAAGATCACACAGTAAAATGGAAAGGCTGGGACTGGGATGCAAACCCAGACCTTCTGTAGATCTTTGTATCTTTCAATTTAATAATTTTTGCTGATACATTTTTTTGCTTTCTCCACTGCACCGAGCTGCCTCTCGTGGATCCCATTGCTGATTGTCTGAGTCCTTATAGGCCCAGTTGTCACATAAAAGTACATCATTAGGTGCTTGTCTATTAGATGTCCCTTGTGCTAATGTTGCAGGTCAGGAGTTAATGTGTTTCTGTTTAGCATCACACACTTTTATGAAGATAATAGAAAGAAAAGCAAAATAGTGAGGTTGTATCTATGGTACTTCTTTTGGGTTGTGGGTGTATCCTGCCAAACTACAAGCTCCCCATTTTGCCTTGATGACCACACCAGGATGTTTTGTGATGTTGCAGCGGATAGACCAGGAAAACAAGGCCTTGGAAACTCTCCCAACCCTTAACTCATGTAGAATACTGGAGGCAGTAGTGTCTTCCTCAAAGGGTTATTGTTTTTGTTTTTTTCTTGATAGTATTTTATTTTTTTTTCCAATTACATGTAAAGATAGTTTTCCAAATTTATTTTTGTAAAATTATGAGTTCCAATTTTTTTTCTCCTTTCCTCCCTTCCCTCCCCCTGTCCCCAAAATGGCATGCAATCTGATGTAGGTTATACATGTACAACCATGTTAAACATATTTCCACATTAGTCATGTTGTGAAGGAAGAATGAAAACAAAAGGGGAAAACCAGAAGAAAGCAAAAACAAAAAAAAACCCCCAAAATTGTCTCTTTGATTTGCATTCAGACTCCATAGTTTTCTCTATGGATGTGGTTAGCATTTTCCATCCTGAGTCTTTTAGAATTGTCTTGGATCACTGTATTGCTGAGAAGAGCTAAGTCTATCATAGGTAATCATCACTCAATGTGACTGTTGCTGGGTTCAATGTTCTCACCTCACAGGGAGACTCAGATGTGAAGATGTGAGACTCAGATGAGATACTACAGTGCTTAGCACAGTGGCACATAGTAATGCCAGAGAAGGGAAGTTGTAGTTTAGTGAACATAGCACAAGCATGTGCCTATTTTTTTCCTTTCCACAACCCTGACATATACCTTCACCCACCTGCCACAAATCAACTGTTAGATGGGGTGAGCGATATCTGACATGGACTCCCATGGAGCTCTACTGAAGGTAACCAAAGAGATCTGCCTAAAGCTAGGCAGTCCAAAGAACCAAGTATATTCTACTTGGTTGATGTTCCCTCAGAGTTAGGGGACCCAGGGTATGCCCGTCTGAGTAACCAATCAGGATCAGAAGCCTCTGGGCTAACATTATGGTGTCCCCCAAATCCACCCTTTGGGAGAGTAATGTCCATGCTTTGGCTATAGCAAGGTCAAGTTAAGACTTGCTGTTTTCCCAACTCTTACTAATACTTCATTACCAGGAAGAAGGGATGGTAGGAGGAAGGGGGGTCTGTGTGTGGGGGGCAACCATTTGCATATCAGTGGGTTTATTTATGTTGTTCTGGTGTTTCTTCAATAATGAGAACTCCAGACTACTAAGGCATGAGGCAAGAAGGGCATGACAAGGGACAGTTACTCTGCAGCAAAATTATCTTCACTAATAGGAAACTTTGTTGTTCTTTAAACAGTGATTACTTAATTAAACACTACATTTGAGCTTCTTTCATAACAGAGACTACATGAAGGTTTGGGGAAGAGGGGAAGGATTGGATGCCTTGAGCAGCATATGGTTCCACCCTAGGTCATAAAGATATAAAGGTATATCTCTTAACACACAGGACCTTGTACTCTTTGGCCACTTGACAACAGAATACGGCAGACACATGGTCCTGCCTCCAGGAAAGATATGCTAACAGAGACAAGACAGATTGACTTTCATGGGAACCACACTGCTTATTGAGAGGGGAGGTATAGGCAATTTGTAGATTGTATCTCAGCATAGAGAAAGAGCTTCTTGGAGGGTCTGGGTGTAGGTAGGGATAGGCTCTGAAGTGAGAGCTAGAAGGATCTTGAGGGATATATTAATGCCAATAATTTCCATCCCATTCCCTCCTACCCCAGGTGACACACCTTCTGGCTGAGAGATTCTGTCTCAAAATCATTGAAACTTCTAGAAGTATTTATTGAATACTAGCTAATTAAGCGCTTTTATCCGATGGCAGTTGTTTAGAGCATGGGCTTTATCTTAGGAAAGAATAGGAAGAGCGCCATTGTTGGTTGATGGAGAGGAAAAAGCCCAAACCTTCATGAAGGTATAATGTTTTCAGTCATGCATACTGAATACAGAAAGAGAACCTTGACTTAATTCTTGTCACTTGGCCAACCCCAGTATTACTCCGGGATGGGACCAGAGAACTTGGAGTAACTTTGGTTATAGCTCCTTTAGCTCTAAAATACTATAGCTGGTCTGTCCCATAAGGATACTTGTTCCCACATAGACTCTAAGCTAAGGCTGTTTGGCCTTTGAGAGCTCAGCTCCATAGTGGGATCTAGATAACCTGAGGCCTCTTGCACTGAGTGGGGACTTCTGAGGGATAGAAAGGGAGGGAATTTGGTAGAGAGATGGAGAGAAACGATTCTCATGGGATATGTCATGGCATTTTCTCATCCCAGCTCCTGAGTCCCAGTTTCCCCAGGAGTTCTGTGGTTGGATTTGAGATGGAACCTATATTAGTGAGGAACAGTATGGCTATAAACACTCTCTTGAAACAGCAGGATAAAGTAGAATTTAAACACCCAAACCCATTGGGCCCAGATCATGTAACTCCTCATACTGTAAAAGGACTACTTAGAGCATCCTAGATCTAGGGCATTAAGCAGCAACAAATTCTGGGAAACAAGTTGCTCTTTAGAATTGTCCAATCTCCCTGCTTTTTTTTCATCAGCAGGAATAATTGATAATTGATTATAACACCATATTCATAGCTTCTTAAATACTTTTCTCTATCCAGTTTCAGAGCCAGGGACCGAACTTCTTGTTCAAATACTTAGGTACTTACATAAACATTTGATAAAATCTAAACAACTATAATAAAAAGCCTAACACAAATGAAGGAGCTGAGACCTCAACCTCTGATCTGAAAATAAACACCAAGTCTCAAAATTTTAAATTTAAAGTGGAAATAAAGATAAGAAGGCATTTAGTTTCTTCTGAGATCTGCAAACAAAACATGGGTGACGAATAGAATGTAACTCAGGCATCACTGTTTCAAATGAGCACTTTGTCATTAAAAAATTAAATAAGCTCAATTGCTTTTTACTTCATATTGGAAATATTTACTTAGCTTGTACATACATTGCTCTGTGGACAGAAAGATAATCACTCTTTACCAAAGTATTATAAACAAAAGGTTTCACAAACCTCAACTCAGTCATTACATATTTTATTTTCATATTGGTTGCTCTAGTTTTACAAAGCAAGGGGAAGTTTTGCAAGAAAATAAAACACTATAGGATTACCATTTAAATCTAGTTTTTATCACTATATAACCAACCGGAGGCCTATTATGGCACCCAGGGACAGCCACTTGATTCCCTCCCGCCCCCCCCCGTCCCCCCGCCAAACAACAGAACCACACTATTTTGGAATAAATGTTGCTTTGGGATTCTTTCAGAAGTTCTACTAAAATACTCACCACAGGAGAGATCCTAGAGAGGTGGCGACTGCAAATCCAACTTTCTCGATTTCTCTGGAGTCTCAGGCAATGCAGGGATTCAGGGCAAAGCTGGTTTCAGCAAACAACTTCTGTCCCTGGCGTTTCCCCAAAGAAGCTCCTGGCGTCACTGCTCTCAGTTCGGATCAGAGGCACAATGTGCAGTCACCCGAGCGGAGCAGGCAGGGCAGGCGCTGCTGGAGCCCTTGGACCTCAGGCACCAAGGACTTGCCTGAGAGAAGGATGGAGGAGGGAGGTGCCCGGGAGGGATCGAGCCCGGGGTGGTGGTCGAAAGACCTTTTTATGCCAAGCTCAGAAGAGGCTCTGGGCATGGTAGGGGAAGAGAGGGTTAAACCTCCCCTCCATCCCCCAAATTTCAGTGTCAGGTGACTAGTTCTCCCCAGGCTCCTCCCACTCCTCCCAGATTAGGGACAAAATTGGAACTTAAATCTATGGGAAAAGAAGTAGAGGCGAGCCTGATCGTCAGAGTTTGGGCAGGGGAAGGGCTCCAGTGATGCGCGTATTGATTCCTCCAGACCAGGGCTCCCAGGTTCTGCGCACTGGAGCTGACGGTGTCTGGAAGGAGAGTGCACCTGCCCGGTAGGGAGCAGTCTGAGGCCAGGGTCAGGTAGACGGCGAGGCCCAGAGGAGAGGAAAGGGGCGGGTGGCTGCGGCTGAAGCAGGCATCCGTGTCTCGCCAGCCCGGTTACTTATCGCTTGGAAGGAGAGTTGGGCATCTAAACGCCACCTGGCGGCCACAGAGGCGCACACTAGGCGGGCGGGAATGAGCTGTCCAAAGCAGCACCCAACTTTCAGCCTCTTAGATCCTAGTACTCTCAGCTGAGTCTCCCAGGAGGCGGAGGCGCATCATTCATTGGCATCTCCCGAGTAAGTGGTGGGTGGGGCAGAGAGAGCTGGAGAACTCCCCGGGAGCAGCAGTAGTACAGGGTTGGGGTGAGGTGGGGAAGGGTCTAGACCTGGGATTTCACAGGTGTGGGGAACGACTAGAGGGCAGATTTTGAGATGCAGCTGGACATCTTCTTTGTTATTTACATTCTTGGAAAGTTGATTGGGGCACTGAGAGACTGAATGATTTACCCATAATCATAGAGCTAGTACCTGTCGAAGAAGGACTTGAATCCAAGTCTTTCTGAATGGATAGGATAGTCCTCTCTCTCTCTCATTCAACTATGCCAGATGCATTTTAGGGGAATAGACAGATACTAAAGATGGAATTTTCTGAACTGCTAAGAAAACATCTAAGGCAAGATAAATGGGTACAATTTTTGTTTGAAATTGGGGGACCTAGAAAGAAGCCTTCTCTCAAAAAAAGCTCATTCATTGAAGTCTCTAGTGTGTTGTAATACCTAATCCTCACTCTCTTCCTATTTCACTATCATACAAGGCCTCCAAGAATCAGGGAAGGGGAGGGAGGGGGAAGAACAGGCAATTGCATGGTTACACTCCCTTCACAGTTTAGCTTTAGTAGGAAGCCTTAGGAGGAAGCAGAGATCGTGATCAACTTGATAGATTCGATGTGGCAGAGAAAGCCATTTAGGGTAGATGCATAGAAAAACTACCTAAAACTTAGAACTGTCTAAAAATGGAATAGGATGCCTTGGGAGGTGGCAGTTTTCCCCTTGATGGAGGCCAAATGAACACTTATCAAAGATGTTGCTGAGGAGCTGTCCCTGTTCAGTTATAAATTTGACTAGATAACCTGTGAGATTCTTTCCAATTCTAAGCTATGATTCTGATTCAGAGAAGTCTGTGGTGAACTTTAACCCTGATCAATGTATTTTGAGTGTTTGAGGAGGCAAGGTTAGCTCAGTGTAGGTCCAAAACAAGTAGGTAGTAAAACTGGGACTTTTTGTTCAAATGATTGACCAAGGAGCCCTTAGACAGAACCAAGATTGGAGGAGCAGCTATTCATTTATTCCACTGTATTTTGCTAGCACCTATGTACATCTCACTAGTAAACTCTGTGGACAGCACAGACAATTTGTTCTCCAAGAGCTTACAGTCTTATTGGGGAAAGTAACACATATGCATGTACACATTATACAATAAGTTATACAATAAGAAGTAACAGCAAGATAGTATGCAGCTAAATGTCAAAATGAGTGGTCTGTGGTTAGTTCCAATTTCCAAGTTCAGAGAACTAAGGTGAGCAGGAGTGGTTAGGGGAAGTTCTGTGAAAGAAGAGAGCTTTAAACTGTATATTAAAGGACAAGAAAGATGTGTATGGATGGAAAACATATCCTGGTTGGTGGAAATTGATCCTGGCTAGAATTGAGAATTGTGCTTAAAGTTGGAGTGGGCATCAGATCATAGAAGGATATTTAAGAGAGAGTAACATGATTGAAATGGTGGTTTGGTAGTCTGACATTAGATGGGGATATCTGTAAGAAAGTTATTATAATAACATGGGACCAATGAGGATGGCAAGAGAAAGGAAGGGATGGATGAGGAAAAGTTGTTGCTCAGGGACTTGCAGCAGGGACATGAGACAGAATGGCACCTTGGATGGGTGCCACTTACAAAGCTAAAGACAAATCTATGCCAAAAACACTGGATGGGGAACAATCAATGGTGGGGAGGGGGAACAGCAGGGGTAAGGAACTACGAGGCCCTAGATGCAAAGAAGAAACAGAGTAGGAACAACTGGTGGGAGATGAGCAATATCCTGATCCTGAGACTGTATATGAAAAAATAACAAGTGTTGAGGTCAGCAGCCTGGAATCATTCAAAAGGAGATTCTAAAGTATACTGATTCTGAAGTGACAAGTGGGTAACCCTCTAGTGGGGAAGTCTCAACAGCAGTGCCATCTAGGGCTTGGCCAGCAGGGGGAGCAAGTGCTTCAGTGACATTCGTCCCACCTGTGTAGGGATACCTGGGCGAGACAGGACACACTCCAGAGTAGAAGCACACAAGTTTGGGCTTAGGATTTTCTCGGCTCTTCCCCTCAGGCTTCTTCCTTAATGGGATTCCAGGCTAGAGAGCTCAGGCAAGAGCATCCAATCCAGGTCACTGCTTTGGGGAGAAATTGATTCTAGTTGAAAGTGAAATTTTCAAGTGTTCTCTCCTGCTAGGATGCTGCCACCTTCTCTCTTAGAATGGAAGCTCCTGCTATAATTCATACCTTGCTGGGATTGAATTATACCTCTGTTTTTTCTAGCTTTGCTAGGGAAAGCCATCTTTATCTTCTACACTGTTGAACAGCACAGAAAAACTATATATAAAGGGGAGATGGGGGGAGGTAGAGGGAGGCAAAGAAAGGAACAGGCACTTATTTAACACCTATTCCAGGCATTAAGTACTTTACAAATATTATCCCATTTGATTCTCACAACAATCCATTTTATAGTGGAGGAAACTGGGGCCTAAAGAGGTTAAGTGACTTACCCAGGTCACACAGCTAGTAAGTATCTAAGTTGGATTTGAATTCAGGTTTTCCTAACTTCAAGTCTACTGTATCAATTGGCTGCCTTTTGACATAAGGCATACAGTTATACCCATATGCCCCTATGCAGCTAAGCCTGGGCCACAATATCAGCTTCTATAAGGTCTATTCTCACATCTTCAAACCTGGTTCTATAAAGTGTCACAATATGAGGCCTTTAAAATTCTAGGGGATTAGGGCAGCTAGGTGGTACAGAGGGTAGGGTGCCAGGCCTGGAGTCAGAAGAATCTGAGTTCAAATCTTGCTTCAGACACTTATGAGGTATGTGAACTTGGATGAGTCATCTGACCTTGTTTGCTTCAGTTTTCTCATCTGTAAAATGAGTTGGGGCAAACTACAGCATTTTCTTTGCCAAGAAAACTGTAAATGGGGTCATGAAGAGTCAGAAGCGAGCCTTGGGATTAGAGACTCTGAGAATGCCCAAGAAGTGGCATACTGTAGTGCGGTGGTTCTATATCCCTCTTTTAAGGAGTCTATGAGGTCAAAGCTATTTTCATAATAATACCAGGATGTTTTCATTTCTAATGTGGCAAATATAGATATAACTCACATAAACAAAAGCTCTTTGGGGGCAGTCCTCAATAATATTTAAGAGTATAAAAAGGTTGGAAACCAAAAGTTTAGAACTACTGTTATAGTAGAAGGGGTCTTGAGTTGGGAGTCAAGATACCTGGGTTCTGCTTCCTTTTCCTGTCACTTACTAGCTGATTGGTTTCAGGCAAGTCACTTTATTTTTCTGGGCTCTCATGTCCTCATTTGTAAAATGAAATAGGTTGGACTAGGTGACTGCCAAGCGCCTTTCCAGCTCAAGAATTCTATGGGGCTATAAGACTCTTGCACAGATGGGACAGGCAGAAAAATATAAAGGAGTATAGAAAGACTGAACACATCACTGGCCAGGGTCCAACATCATCTGAGGTGGCAATGGGAAAAGCAGTAGTAGTCCTGGAAGTCAGAACAGTGAGAAAAGCAGAGAGAAGCAAGTGGTAGTGGTGGAAGAAGGGCAAACACAGTAACGGCAAGTAGAACTTCAGGTTGCAGGCAAAAGGGAAATGCCCTGGTGAGTGCCAGGAGCCCCTAGGTGTCACATTCAGTGCTAAAAGCCATTCATTTCAGTTCCATTAAGAAATGGAGGATAGTCACAGATCCATAACCAAACACCTAAAGAGGATGTTTGCATGGGAAGTAGTGGCAAGCATGCTAGTATGAGTGCCTGGAAGTTAGGAAAGGGCCTTATTATGTTCAACTGCAAAACTGTTTTCTGAAGGAAGAAAAGGAATTTTCATGAAGCAGGATGTTCAAAATGAGAAGAGAACTCTAAGGGAAACAATCTGTAGAAAGGTGTAAGAAGGGAAGGGGAGGGGTGGAGAAGATAAACATTTATATAGTACCTATTATGTGCCAGGCATTGTGCTAAATACTTTACAAATATAATTTCATTTGATTCTCACAACTACCCTGTGAGGTAGGTGCTATTATTATCACCCCCACTTTAAAGTTGAGGAAAATGAGGCAAACAGAGGTTAAATGAATTACTCAGGATCACACAGCTAGTAAATATCTTGAGGCTGTATTTGAACTGAGGTCTTCCTGACTCCAGGCTCTGTGCCCTATCCACTGTACCACCTCACAATCTAAGAAGGTAAGGATCAACTCTTTCACCCCCACACACTGAACTGCATTAGACTCAGATAACTGCCCATGTACCTGGCCACCTCCTCATCTCTTCCACACATACATTTCATCTTCTTACCCTTCCTCTTTCTTGCCCCTTCCCTCAAGGAAATTTCTTACTGAGCTTCCCATTTGTTCCCAGCCTGAAGGAAATGGGTTGCGGGAGCCCTCATTCAGCCAAAAGAGTTTTCTTTTGTCTTCTGATGGTTCCTAGGAATCTTGAAGAATAGGTTGAACAATCACTTTGCATAAAGAAGCAGAGAGACCTAACCTAGAAAGCAAGCAGGTGCTTAGAACTAGCTCTGTTCCTAATCAGCTGTGTGACCTCAAGCAAGATACTTCCTCCTGTCCAAGTTTCCTCATGTATAAAATGTCCAATCTATCTAAAAAGGTTAGTATGAGGTTAATATATGAAAATAAAAATAAGAAAAGATGAAAATATTTTTTAAAATGAAAATGACACAGTAATTTTTACTTCTGCCCTATTCCCATAAATGCAAATTTGAGTAGGCAGAATAATGTATGATATTAGAAAAATGTCCTCCCATCCCCTCATTCTCCATTACTGGTCTCTATTTTCTTCTCAAACTGCCTTATTCATTCTACCTATGGGTTCACAATACTGCAGAGCCCTAAGGTGCCAATTCCGCTTTCAGCTACCTCAATTTCCATGCCCAACACAGATAACATTCTAGAATTAGTGAGAGTGAAAAAGGCCTAAGCAGTCTCCTTCTTCTTCATCCTCTCTCTGGCCTCTCTTCATCTATCGCTAGTAGATCACTGGGAGCCATGACGAGTCCTCTGAATCTGCTAAACAGGCAAAAGGCAAACGTACATTAACTATAATGGAGCAAATGAAATGTGGTTCTCAGAAGCTCAGACTTGTAACTATTGGGCTAAAGGCCAATCTAGAGCTGGAGAAGGCCCAGGTCTGGCTCCCTTTAATCCAACAAATTCTTGTGGGATGTTGCAATTACTTGTGACAATCCCTCTCTTAAACTGAGACTTTGATTTTTAGATTTAAGCATTCAAAAATCAGTGGTTGCCTGGGTGGCATATAACTTCAGATGGTGAAAAAAACAGAGGCAGTATTTTGTAGCGGCTCATGTTGGGTTTGGGAATGCTAATCTCTAGGAATCATTTGCTGTAATTTTGTTTGTGTTACAGTAACTTTTCAATCACTGTAGCAGATTTCCTGTTCTAAAATCTGTTATTCTGTAGTGGCTCATTTTGTCCTTTGATACTCAAATGTCTAAGAATTATTTTCTATAATGGTCTTACGTTTTAGTAACTTTCCAGTCCCTCTAGTATATTCCGTAGTACCAATCCTGAAATCCTATCCACTGGACATGCTGTAGCAGCAGGTGAAATAGACTTAAATATCATGCAGAATATTTTAGGGGTGATTTACACTGACTTGGCACCAAAGAAAACCTGAGGACTGAAGGAGGCAGACATAGCAAGAGTTGACTAAATGTGGATATGGGAGGAGTATAGTCTAGGGATGACAAGAGGCAAGGCTGGGGTTCTAGCCCATTCCTAGAGTCAATCCTTTGACAGGCTTTGGACAAATCTCTTAACTTCACTGACTTCTCATGTTGACAACTTAACCTAATAGGGACATGGTAAAGATTCCAGATCAAGCTAAAGAACGGTATTGTGAGATGTCCACCAGTGTAGATATAAACATCCTAATCTTTGGGCCCCAATCCATAAAATTATTCATCAGATCTAGATGTTTAGGCTCTCTATGGACTCCAGCCCTTGTCCTGTCCTTTCACTCCTTGATAACTCCCTGATGGACACACTTAGGCAGCAGCTACATCTAGAAATGGATGAGCAAGAAGTATAGCATCCTTGAGTCAACAGTGTATTTCTTCAGCATTAAATACCGAGCCTTGGTCATAACACCATGTCCCTCCAGCAATACTACGCACTAGCCAGAGTGCCAGGATTGAAAAGAAAACCTAACAACACAGTGGTCTGACCACAACACCAAGTCTGATAATACCACTGTGCCCGCAGAAGTCTTAGCCCTAGCTGTGCCAATATGCTAGCCAGACAAACACAATGACCTTGACACAAAGCATTTTTATCTCCATGTTAGCAAAAAATGCTTGTGAATGTTTTTTATGTCCATATGGTAATAATGAAGAGCATGAGTTTGATGTTCCCAGTGGATTTAGACCTCCTTGCCTTAACTCTAGGTCTCAGGTCAGTGAATTTCCCAAATAACAGCATGCCTAAAGGTTGAGCCATAGTTGATGGTGGTCAAGAATGGCAATGGAGATTATTGGACACACTTTATAATTCATGTCAGTAATCAAAGCACTCAGTAATTGTTGGGAAGTCTCAGTTAAATTTTTGCCTCTGGTAGATAAGGTTGAGGCACAGAATCACCATTAGAGACACTACTTTCCAATGCCCTACAAACTTTCTTACTCCTATCCCATTCAATCTAGTTGTGGCATCAAGCTGGCACAATCAGAAGAGTATATGGAATGTGGTAAGAAATAGAACATAGAGGAGGAGATCTAGAGTAGGTAGATTAATTCCTTTATACTTAAATGAGTTTGTAATCACATTGTTGTGGGTCTTTCTTTGGGATAGAACATAACCCTCTCATCTTGTGTAATTCTTACCCATGTTTTTCTAAATCTTTCATGGAACATCCATGTAATGTACTGGAGGGTTTTTACTTGTTTTTTCCTTTTCCCTAGATGCAATCCAATTCAGACATTTATTAAACATTTATGTGTAAAATTCTGTGCTTGCTCCCAAGGATAAAAAAACAAAAATGAAACTTCCCCTATTGAGGAATACATTCTACTGGAATGGGGAATACTGAATATCCTGGGAACTAGTTGCTCCTGAGAACTTGGAACAGTCTCTGCTAAGCTATACATAGAATGATAGAAATAAAGTTTGCAGATCTCCTAAGGAAAGATACATGGCCAACTGTTTAACCTTGAACAAAAACTGTAGTCATAAGGCATGGCAATGCAAAGAACCAATGAGAGGTAGAGTTAAAGAATGTTAGCTAGATGGGACCATAGAAATTATTTAGTCTGATCTCCATTTTGAGGAAACGAGCTCAGAAAAATTAAGCGACTTGATCAAGATGATACGGCAAGTTAGTAGCATATACAGGACTAGAAACTAGATTTCCTGATTCCCAATTCTGTACTCTTTTCACTGTATGCTTTATTGTTCTCTAGAAGAAATGAGCATCAGAGTCAAAGAAATTGGAAGGATGGAGAAGAGATCTAAAGAAATAATACTAAAGGAAGGAATCTTCTCAGATTAAATGTGGATCTGGTTGCTATAAGGGATATGTCATCCAACTTGGAAGCAAGAGAATAAAAAGGAACTTTTGGAGGGCTCTTCCAACTATAAATGATTTGCCTTCAAAAGTGAGAAAGTCATAAATCATGCTAGAGGCAAATTTTCTCTCTATTTTCTATATGCCCCAGGGTCTGGGCAAAGTGTCTCAAAAAACAAACAACCAAAAATCATATTTATTAAGGAAAATATCTCAGAAGGAATTAATGATTATATAGAGCCAAGAAAGGGGGAAGACAGAATAGTAAGATAAGAGCACAGCCAACTTTTCTAGTTCCCTTCATTAATGAGGGAGACACTCTTGAGTCAGAACAGATGACAAATTAGGTTTGAAAATTGAGACTTTAAGCCTTCATTCAAACACAGGCAATAGATCATAAAATAAATAGCAGTGTGCTATGCAGTGGGAAATATTATGGCATTAGAAATATATACATTTAAAATAAGCCATTAAAAAATGCCCTGCATTAATGCACCCTGTCAACATTATAATCTAAGCAACTACCTTCCTTGTCTACACCTAATTCTGGTGTTCTAAATTAAGGATATGGGGCTGCTAGGTGGCGCCATGGATACAGCACTGGGCTTGAAGTCAGGAAGACTCATCTTCCTGAGTTCAAATCTGACCTCAGGCACTTATTAGCTGTGTCACCCTAGGCAAGTCATTTAATTCTGTTTACTTCAGTTTCTTCATCTGTAAAATGAGCTGAAGAGGTATCTCTGCCTAGAAAACCTCATATGGGGTCACAAAGAATCAGACACAAACGTAAAACAACCAAATGAGAACAAATAAGGATAACATACTTCCTGGTCTCTCCACAGAATAACCAACTGTCTTTCTACCTCCATGGAAGTGATGGTTTGAATAAGATAAATTATATCAATGTACCAATCTAGCACAAATGGTGATCATACCTTGGTGAAATGGCAAAGCTGTTTTCAAGAGCCAACTTCCAGGAGAAAAAGGGAAGTTGCTAAGGACCTCCAGTTTTCCCAAGGTCATCAGGTAGACCCTCAATCCTGTAACAGAAGCAGGTACTCTTAACTCTAACCTAGTCTAACAAATATCTTTGGTGTGTTATTTTATCTCTAGCAATTAAAATCTCCTTATAGAAAGTTTTCTGAATCTAGGTGACAACTCTTGTCAAAGCTACAAACTGAGCAATCTAGCCACAAGACGTAGTCACAAGGAATTTCAATGATTAAGACAGCTTGAACTCCTGCAACATCTCAACAATCTTCCAATAGATGAGTTTACCTCCAGAAGCACAGCATAGTCCTTTACTCCAGAAGTACAAATTATTATCTAGCTCTTGTAAAACAGAATCATTTGCTAATACTAATTCCTGCTACTTTAAAAGTCTACAGGGTATAATTTTAACAAATCTTGACCTTTAATAATGTTATAGCCTTGTCCTTTCTGCTGTGACAGAGAGCAAAGTTTATGAAGTCATATGTATCCAATAAGGAATTGATTCCCCTTGCAGGAATGGGATCATAGTTTTTAAAGAGACAAACCCTTCCATCTCTATCAAGAAATTGCAGAAGCCTCAAATTTGAGGAGACAGGAATGATAAAACAATATGAAAGCAAATTCTACACAATACAAAATCAGTCCAGTGAATAAAGGGTATGAAATTCACTTGGGCTGGAATAAAAAAAAAAAATGAAGCAAATGGAGAACTTGGAAATAAAATGAAATTTGAGGTCTCCAATTCAACGTATTCAAAAGGGTTCCTTAAAATTTTTTGCTGATAAATTGTGTTCTGGAAATAGTAGTAATTTGAAAATAAATATCCCTCCCCTCTGGAAAAAAAAGACTTCCATTACCTTTGATTAAAAACAAATGCAATGCAGAGGTAATATAGTTGAAGGCACACACTCTATACCTCAGTTTCCACATTTATCTTACCTCTTTTCCATTCAACTGTAGTTTTCAGAGGGTGTTTGAAAATACTTTTCAAGGAAAGTCCCTAGAGACTTGGAAGCCCAGTGTTTACATTAGGAAGTCATCTCATTGATGAGTTGGCTTGAAATCCTCAAACTCCATCTTCTGTTTTAGCATAGCTCTACTATTTGTGTCCACAATCCACAGTCCTAAACTTATCCTGGAATCTAAATTTATCTTTTAAATTCAGCTGAGCCCAGGAACTTAAACTGTCCCCCTTTAGACAAAGATCAGGGAAGGAAATTTTTCTTACTCTCAGGAATCCAGGAATTTCAGATGCCCACTACTAACACACCTCATCCTTGGAAACTTAGGATCATTCTCATCTTATAGATTGGGGTAAATGGAGCACAGAGAGGATTAGGTGTAGTAATGAGTGGAGGAGCCAGAATAGGCAACAAATGTCCTTATCATTTTTATACTTGGTCACTCCATCATCCAATCATTCCTAGAACTGTGTTGCTCCTAGCCTCTAACAGTCTGTTGTCCTCTCCCTGAACACTCCCCTCACCCAAGCCTTTGATCATTTGGTTGAGGAACAGCCCCAGTAACTGAGGTCAGTTTGTAATAATGGTGTTGGAGCTCTGTGAGGGTACAATTTCATCTCTCTAGACCTGACATCAAGGATAAAACAATTCTGCCTCTAAAATTCCTACCCCCTTACCCTCTCCTACCAAAAAGCAGTTTCCTGGTTAAATATTGACTTGATGACATTGCATTTGGGCATCATCTCCAGCTTCCAGAATCCCATTTAGCCACTCCCTAAGAAGGCAGTATACTGGAATTTGCCTAATGGTCGCTTCAAGAGATAAACAGAACCTAAACCAGCAGTACTAGGGCTGTAAGCATCTTTGTGGTGAAGGCCACTGGAATTTGTGTGTTTCAGACCATTGGGTTTGGAAGGATGCTGGCTAGGTGCCTGTTCTACTCTCTCTGGAAGAACTTGGAAGAAAAAACATGAAAAGAATGATGAAGAAATTAGAAAGATGAAGAAATATTACATCAAGGTAAGGGTTAACTTACTTCCAGGGTCATCATCTTGGAAGGACCAGGGCACACAGGCCATATCAAATGTCAGTGAAAACATCAACATTCAAGACCAAGATACTGGAAAGGATTCAACCTGGTGGTAGACTCCAGAATGCCAGGAACAAGCACCAACCTTGTTCGTGAATCTGGAAATACACTTCTCTCCTTGTCCTCCTAAATTTCAAAAAGGAATCAGTTGTTTATATCAAAGGAATTCGCCAGGCCATTTCCAAACTCTGTTTCCAGGAGCAGAACCTTAATTCTTTTAGGACCAAATTCCCTCTTCTAGGAGGGTCATGTGGTTTTCCCCAATGAGAAGCTAACTTCAGGTTTTCAGGATTGGCCCAAGGCCTGGCTTGAGGGAAAAGAGAAAGAAAATAGTGCGTGAGGTGTGGGGGGTGGGAGTGGGGTGGAGTGTGAACCCTATCCTGGGTTCTAGCTACATCCCACACATTTCATCAGAAGGAAATAAAGGATAGACCAGAAGACAAAGGTAAAGTATGTTGGATCTCCCCACTCTAAGCCTTTTTCACTAGCTGTACCCTCAGGCTTGGAATGCTCCCGTTCCTCATCTTTGCCTCCTGGCCTCCTCAAGACCAAGCTCAAATATCACCTCCTACAGAGGCCCACCCTGACCACATTTCCCATGTGCCTTCTCTTTGGCATTATTTGCCATTTATACTGTCTATATCTAGTATATACTTAGTTGTCTGTGTGTTGTCTCCCCCACTAGAAATGACCTCCTTAAGGAGTGAGCTGGATTTTGCCTTTCTCTATCCCCAGCATTTAACACAGTATCTTAATTATCAGATCTAATGGCCTTTTCTCAATCCTCATCCTTTTTGGTTTCTTTGAAGTCTTCGACACCTTTTTTTTCTGTCTAAATTTTCATGACTACTCTTTTCTATTCTCCCTCTACCTGTCTGCTCTTTCTCAGTTCCTTTTGTTGATATTCATGTAGATCATGCCTATTAACTGCGGGTATCCCCCAAGGTTTGATCCTGGGCCCTCTCCTCTCTCTATGCTGTTTTACTTGGTGTTCTCATCAGTTCCCATGGATTCAACTTTCATCTCTCTGTTGAAGATTTACAAATTTATTTATCTGTCTCTACTGTTTCTCTTGACCTCCAATCTTGAATCTCCAACTGCCTATTGGACATTTTAAGCTGGATGTCTCATAGACATTTTAAAATCGACTTGTATAAAACTGAACGTGTCTTTCCCCCAAAATCTTCCTCTCTTCATAACTTCCCTATTATTATGGACTATAATCACTATTCTCCCAGTTACCTAGACTTACCACCTAAGTGTCAACCCCAATTTCTTACTCTTTCACACCTCCATATTCAATCAATTGTCCTTTTTACCTTTATAACATCTCTCCCACATGCCCCTCTTCTCTCCCTGACACTGCTACCACATCCTCTCAATTATTCTGCAAATCCAGTGACACTCACCTCCTTGCTCATTCTCAAAATACCTAATCCTGGGCATTTTCAATTGTTATCCCCCAGGCAACTATGTAGTATAGTGGATAGAGCTCAGGGGCCTAGTGTTAGGAAGGTCTGAGTTCAGTTCTGCCCTCAGACACCTGGGTGTGACCTCAGTTTCCTCAACTGTAAAATGAAGATAATAAATAGCACTTATCTCACAAAGTTGTTGTGAGAATCACATAAGATATTTATAAAGTGCTTGGCGCATAGTAGGTGCTATATAAATCAATGTTCTCTTCCCTTTCCCCATGCCTGGAACTCTTTTTCCACCTCCTAATTTCCTTGGCTTCCTTCAAGTCTCAGCCAAAGTTCTTCTATAAGAAATCTTTATTCATTCTCCTTAATGCTTGTATCTTCTCTGTTTATTTTCAGTTTATCCCATATACATTTTATTTGTACAGTTGTTTGCATACTGTGTCTCCCCTTAGATTGTGAGATCCTCAAGAGGGTAAACTTTGCCTTTCTTTGTAATTTGTGCTTAGTACAGTGCCTGGAACATAGTAGGTGCTTAATAAATACTTGTTGACTAACACATAGTAAATTCTTAATAATTGCTTGTGGGTTGACTTATTTTGGGTATGGGTTGGATCATGTGTTAGCTGAGGTCCCCTTCAGCTCTTAAACTCAGTGATTCTGTAAAGATGTTTGTAGTAAAGAGTGGGAGAGGATGTCTGTAGAACCTTGTGTAGTAATTTTATATTAATGTGGGCTCATAGAAATGTTTAGTTTCCTGTAGGGGAAGGAGCTCACTATCTACCAATATTGTTGGTGCTGAGATGTCAGTCAGAATACTGAGAATTCTGTTTAGTATCTTCTAGGATTACCTCATAGGTACTTTGTGAAAGGGGATAGGGAAAAATATATACAGGGTGGGCATCACCAAGAAGGGCAAGAATACTGAGTCAGAATACTGAGAATTCTGTTTAGTATCTTCTAGGATTACCTCATAGGTACTTTGTGAAAGGGGATAGGGAAAAATATATACAGGGTGGGCATCACCAAAAAGGGCAATGTTCCCAGATACTTCATTTTGATTATGGCATTGCAGAGAGAAATTCTGACAGGAGAGAGCAGGAATCTTGATGTTCTACTTTTAAAGGCAAAGGTGTGTAGGTAATAGTTATGTTCCCATCGTCAGATAGAAGAGTCCCAAAGGAAGCAGTCTCTCTCTGCAAGCAAACACCAAAGTTTTCTCTTCTTTGAGATATGGCTCTTTTAGCTCCAGTAGTAAGAAAGATTTATATATATATATATATTTTTTGGGGGGGGTGTGGATATCCCATACTCTTGGCAGGGTGCATTATTTTCTGCTTTTGCTTTTCTTTAGTGTTCTTAGAATACCAAAAAAGTACATCAAGAGTGCTACAATAACTTTTCTAAATTATCTGGCACAGGGTTGGTCCACAGAAGGAGTCTTATTGGGTCAAACAACCAAGGAACACAGTGCCCTCCCGGGACTTGTCTGGTAGTAGTGGGCAAGAAAAATAGGAGGGGCTAAATGTTTGGGAGGGTTTTTTTTCCTGAAAGCAGAAATAGAGTCACTTTGAGAAATATCTGAGGAGTCCTAAAGCAAAATACTGCGTTGGGAACAGCAGCACTTTACGTTGCAAGATCAGATTACTGATCCAATTAGTAGTGAATACTGAATCTTAGGGAAGTAGGCAAACTCAAATGCCCACCCAATAGAGGGCTAAGTAGTAGCTCACTTTTGAGGACTAGTCTGGACACATTTAGATCGGAGTCTAGCTACTCGTAGCAGAAACTGTTTCCACATCACTTGGATTTGAAGCAATGTGAACCCCTAAATTATGGAAATGATCTAAGATGCAAAGGGACTGAAGGAGATAACATGAACGAAGATGGAAGGAGAGAGAAGGAAAGAGGAAAGGAGAAGGAAGTAATAATCTGTCAAAGCCACAAATTTGAAATGGTTGTATGTCATTCTGATTAGGGCAATTTTGCAGTGAACTTAAAGGCTACTTTAGGAAATTAAAAGGAAGCAGAGTAAGATGTGGGCATGAATATACTTTAAGAATTGGTAGAAGAGCTTCACATCTAGACCAGAAAGGCCATTTGTTCTCTTGAGTCAATAACTTCAATTAAACACTGATTTGCTAAACCTCTATTGTGTGCAGGACACTGTGTAACCCACTCAGTTAACAAATGTTAAACAAAGCAATCACTGCCCACAAAGACCTTATAAGCTAGTAGGGATAGAAGATATGCACACTAATAATTTTAATACAATATGATTAACAACATTAAAGAGTATAGAGTGGCCTGAAAGATTCAAAGAGGGATGAAACATTTCTAAGTGGATCAGGGAAGGCATCATGAAAGAGGTGGCATTTTGAAGAGGGATTTCAAAATACAGAGATGAAGAATGGAGGAGTTCATTCCAGGTGTGGCAGACAGTATGCATATTTGCAGAGACAGGAGAGGGTAGCATGAGACCAGAGAACAGAAAGTAAACCAGTCTAGTTATAGCACAAAAAAATGCAAATAGTAGTGCATGAAGTAAAGTAGAAAACATATAATAGATTATGGAGCATCTCAAATGCTAGGCTAAGGAGTTTATATTTTATTCTTTGAGCAGTGTAGAATAAATGAAGGTTTTTCCAGTTGTGACATAATGAGACCCACTTATTCCTATAAGAAACATGAAGCTCAGGTAAGTTGGTTTTGCCCATGTAACACATAGCTAATAATATTAAAAGGCAGGATTCTAGATCTAGGTCTGCTCTAACTCCAAGTCCACCATTCTTTCCATTACTGCTCTCAGTTTTTTGTTTTTGTTTTTTTGACACCATAACACCTTAGAGTTTTTGGATTTCTACGACACTCCCTTGTTCTTCTCCAAAGGGCTGCATGATCTATTTTCTCTTTTAATTAAAATTACAAGCTTTTGAGAAATTTCATGAAATCCCTTAAGATTACTACTGAGACCCTGGCATGTTGCAAAATAGGGCTGCAAGCCACTACTAAAAGAATAAAGGGAACATTTCTTAGTTTTTCAGTTGGTCAAATGTTTATGGTAAAAGAAGGTAATAGAGGCCTGTGCTAAACCATTTGTGACACTCAAGAAAGAGGCAAGTTATTTTTCTTTTAATAATGAATGGGCATTAAAACTCAACTTCTGAAGTCCAAGGTCTTGTCTACTTAGAAACTGTTATGAAAATTAGTACAGTGGTATTTCTAAAAACTATGCAATGCAAAGTAAATGAATTTGATAAAGCTTCTTGATTATTTTCTTTAAAATGTAACTAAAGACAAAAAGGCAAATAGCTCTGTTTAGTTTAGGCCAAGGACAGGCACTTGAGCACAATATGGAGAGCCTTCTCAATAATCTAGCCTGGTTCTAACTGTGCCTCCCTCCCAGAGCTCCTTAGTGTTATGAATAGCTCCTATCCTAAGCCTTCAACCATTACCTCAACTGAGGTGATGCCATTGAGGTCTAATGCTCCTTTGAAGTGTGGAAGCAAACGATTTCTTTCTAGAAATCAATCAACTCATTTACACCTGCTGTAGGTTGGTGGTTATGTAAAATCTGGGAGCAGAAGGCTGGGATTGAGGGGGAGAGTTGGAGCCTGGCCCTTTGCCCTCTATCTTTCTTTCACTCACCTGGAACAAATCCCAACAAGGTCTTCCACCACTAGTACTTTAAACCCATGTAACCTGACAATAGTCCTGGCAGGCCAGAGGGTTCATTTAATCTAATCACACTAGAGAGTTTGAATATCCTGGTTTCCTCTTAAAGAAATGCTTGCCAGTCAGGTCTTTTTTCTGAAGGTCCACATACAAAAAACAATGGCACTCCAGAAACTAATGACAACAACCATGTCTTACTGGACAGCTCCCCTCCAGACAGATGAGAGTCTCTGGTAATGAAACAAAACTTCATTATTTTTTATTTGAAGCCTGTGGCTTGCCAAACTTGGTAATTGATCATCTTTCAATCTCTTGTTCCTGAGCAAGGAGATCAGTTTTAGTTGAAAGAAAAAGTATCAGGATTTACCCAAGGAACCGAGTAACTGTGCTATGCACCTTACTTGAGATAATTCCACGGGGATATTTCCATATAATATAGTTACTGTTATAGTGGGGTAGAAAAATAATTAAAATAACAGCAAAATATTTTCCATGACATGCTTCCTGCCAGGAACCTTCAATAACACTCAAGGTTTTCTCAGAACCTGGGTGAAGACTTTTTTTTAAAAAAAATAAGATGAAATTAAATAGAAAAATCTTAAAAACATCAAACTTCACTTCAGAAAAGTGGGGAGGATGAAATGAATTTAAGATCACTGATATTTTTTCCCCATGTTAATGCATTGGAGAACAATAGTTCTCTTCAAAGAGATAATTTAAGTTTCTATAAAATAACCATCTTATCTTCCCCCACTCTCAATCTAAAACTATACTTCAGGAACATGCTTTATAAATTTTTATTAGAAACATCAATGACTGCTATTCTGCTCAACAGAAAAGTAATTCAGAAAACTTCATTTTAAACATTTCAAAACACCTATTTTCTCTAGTATAGTGAAAATGAAGTCATCTTTTGTAGCAGAAGGAGGGAAAAAAAACAATTAAAAAACCCTAATTTTTAAAAACCTTTTCATGTAAAATCTGATCACAGTCTCTGACTAGCCCTT
This sequence comes from Bettongia penicillata ogilbyi, assembly GCA_023548195.1. Classification (NCBI taxonomy): domain Eukaryota; kingdom Metazoa; phylum Chordata; class Mammalia; order Diprotodontia; family Potoroidae; genus Bettongia; species Bettongia penicillata. The sequence continues at coordinate 5,247,973 of JAJHZJ010000197.1, forward strand.
CCTTTACTTAAACATGACATCTGAGGAATTTTCATTCCTCACTAGGTCATTAAATCAACCACTCCCAACCATGGGACTTTTAAAACTGATTTTAAAAAGCAGGAGAGGTCTTTGACTTAAAAATCCTTAAAAAAAAAAATTTTATCATAAAACAAAACAAAAATACAGCCAGAGCACTTCTTTTCAGTGTGAGACAGTATACTTTTACAGCCCAAAATTATAGGTTACAGTTAACAGGCAAGTACACATGCTATTGGGCTCCTGAAAGAGTATTTCCATTTAGCCTTTAGAGGAAGCAACAGATTAAAGAACAGTTAGCACCCCCTCCCCCCCCATCCCCAAAATACACTGAAACAAAAGACTGATCTGTTTACATAGTCACATGAAAAATAAACATCTTTATTTTTGCCTACTTTATTTCATTTTTCAAATAAAATTTAAATCTGTACAAAGTATACTGTTACAGTATATATTTTGTAAGAATCAAAATGCCTAAAATAATCACAATACTTCAATAAGCAGTACAGTAGAACCTTGCTAGTTTTCATTTTGATATTCCACAAATTCTCAGAGCCAGTTGACTCATGAGCTATCTGCTGTATTTCCATATTTTGAGTTCTCAACAATGGGATGGACATGCATGGCAGCAAATTAGGGGTACATTACATTCCAAAACACTGCTTTTTCATTACACAACAATTGCATTTGTTTAATACAGAATCCTTGAATTTGGTTTTAAAATTGCATTTGCTTACTTTTTAATTGGCAAAATTCAAGTACCCTCAAAGGGCTCCCCAATCAGTGCAAATTAATGGTATGCTACTGTATATTGGCACATCTCCAATGAAGACTAACTTGTAAACTCAAATATCAACAACTCTGCTCTAAAGCCTTTAACATACTTCTGGTCCTTATAACCAAAGTCATTTTGTAAAGACAATAAAGACAACTCTACTTCTGAAAGGATAATGATTTGACTTTTCTTTAGTGGAGAATTTTTAAAATTAAGTCATTAAAATTTTTACTATAAAAAGTTTACAAATGTGATTAGAAATGTCAAGGTTCTGATTCACAGCAGACTGATACAAACTTTATATTCCCACAATTCTTATTCTTGAACTTTCAAATAACAGCACAACTATGTTAGCTGTATTAACATTTTGGAATAGTTGTACTAAATTTATAAGTGGTACTGGTCTAGCAAGCATAAGTACACAGTATATTTCAATGAAAAGAATTGTCTTTATAATATTTTATTTCTTTTCCCAAAAGGAAACATTAATGTTTACATTCTTTAATAAAGTTAATCTTACATCAGAATATAACTTAATACTGTCTGCAACAGGAACAACATACAGTAAATATGAAGCACATTTAAAATAAGTCTGAATTCACATAGATTAACATCTGTTGGTTAATAAAATATCGACAGTATTACAATCTTACAATATTTACAATAAGAAAAATCTAGAGTAATATATACTTTTCACAGCAGGATTTTTGTTTCTTCCAGTTTGGGATTGTGCATACACAAAAAGCTCAAAATAAAGCAACTTTTCGACTTTTAAAATAACAACTAGAGGAAAGAACCATTACAACCATTAAAAATAATGGTGTGTTCTCATTGTGTCTGTGGCATCCAAGGATCCAGCCAGTCATGTTCAAACTACCTAAGGATACCACCACAGCTTAATTACTCAGATGCTGCTCAACTCAGGACCTCCCTGACAGAGAATTGAACAGGTATTTTTCTCATACACACACCATGAACAAAAAGGAGGAAAAGTAGATTTCAGCTCACACTTTACAGCTGGAATACTCCAGTAGCCACGGATTACAAACTTGGCCTAGAAGAAATTCAATTTAACCACACAGCAATTACAAGAGTCAACTACCCAATGAACTTAGAACATTTTATAAACATTAACTTTTGAGGCCTCACAACATCCCTGTGAGGTAGGTTAAAAGATTAACATCATCAAGTTAGTACATGCAGGCATCTCAGACTTGGGTGGGGAGGGATGGGAAATGGCAGTTCAACCCACACTGTGTTCATCCAGGTTGTCTGGGAAGTGATGAACATTTCCACTGAAAACAATATGGAATACCCATTTGTCTGAGCTGGAATTTGGCTAGGGCACTAGAGTTAACACCTTCCTCTCAAAATGCCACAAGCCTTCAGGATTTGGGCTCCATGCCTCTTCGAGAGAAAGTACCTGCAGCAATATCATGCAGGATATAGGTTCAGTACTAACTCAAGGAAAGCAGGTACAGCTCTTTATAAGACTCTACAGGACCTGAAGTCACCCATCCAAGTAATGACCTGATCCAACCCTGTTTAGTTTGAGATCTAATAATTCCAAGGATAAAGGTTTCAGGCCACTCTGGACTAAAGATCTTACAGGTAAATCAACAGGTATCTGTGGATTAAATTAGTAAATTGTATCATAGCTCCTTAAGTGGACAGTTATGTCAGAAACTACCAAAGTGTGAGTCTTCTTATGTCAGGTAAGATTGTTTCTCAGATCCTTAGGCTAAGATCCAGAATGTTTTTTTTCTCATGATGCTATCAGTGTATATTCACTTCATTCAAGCTGGATTGGCTGGCAAACCAGTTTGATTTATTTAGTTGGTTTTGCTTGTTTCTTACAAATATGCTAGCCCAGAGCTGCTGTATTTAAGTTAAACACATTTCAAGAGAACATTCTAACAATTTTTCCCCAGTGAATTTCAAGTAATGACTGCATTTTAATGATAATACTCTGCAAGTCATTACAAGACCTAAAGTCTCCCTACCTGAAAAAGTCCAAATGTTTAAGTGTTGCATGTTGCTTCTATATTGGCCCTATACAGAATCATTTCTATATAGGTTCTGAATGCTGCTCTACATAGAATCCTTCTAAATATGTAAAAATATATATGTGTCTCATTTGATACATGATTCATCTTCCCATAGTGGAAGCTTTATAGTCATGTGTTGCAAAATAGAAAAACATCTCCTTCCTATGAAAGGAAATTTAGTTTCCTATTGTACACTTTTGAATAAGCCCAAAGGCATGCCCCAAAATTCTGTAACAAAACTAATACACTAGAACGGTGTATAGTTAGACTCAAAGTACTGTTTCTTATAAGCTTCTAAGTTGGGAGGAAACAATTTGTCAGATGCCTGTCCTATTAGGTGTGTTTCTATAATTTCTAGGGTTTTTGTTAAACTCAGAAGGTATAACTGAAGATACATATAAACAAACATATATAGATATATGTATAAACCTTTAAACTCTTTGCATTTAACATGGGGGAGAAGAAATATTAGCCAACCTTATAAATGTGGCTCTTGGTCTCAAGTGTAAACCAGTATTTACTGATAAAAGTTGCCAATACAAAGACACCCAAATAAGTGTTACTTATAAATACTGGTTTAGATAGAGAAGAAACAATGTATGTTTTGTTCCACATAAGCTCTCAATAGTATTATGGGTCTCCCTCACTTAACAGAATAACGATGTTCTAGCAAATCAACTATAAAGCAAATTTTCTTTTACTACTGACATATACCATAAATTGGCATTTTTATTGGGGAACATATCCTGCAAATTTAATTGAAATTTTTGGTAACAGTGCCAATTTATGAAAGCAACCAGATTCCTAGCATACCGAGCAACAATGTACATTAGAATTTATACCTGCCCAGAGCATTCATTCAGTTGTTTACTTTTCTAACTCTAAGATTGTCAGTCTACATTATTCACTCCCTCCTCTGCCCTGAAACAAAGGAATTCTTTATATGTCCGGGCAGTTTCCTGATTCCATACTCTCAGCATCCAGAACTTTGTTTCATTCTTTCTTTTGTCTGGCTATTTGTCATGTCTAAAAGACCAAGGTTGCAATGTCACTTTTTGCCAGTAGGTGCCGCCACCTTTCATCTATAGTCTATTTCAACCTAAAACCTGATTGCAAAGCTTCAGTTTATGTAAAGTGAATTAGTTCCATACTTTATCAAGTGTGTATAGATATGAGTGTACATATACATATTTTTTAAAATTTGCATATGAAATTTGCTTAAAGGGCATCTATAGTTAATTTTATATTAGGAAATTGGGGAAGAATTCTAAAAGTCTTCAAATCCCATTTCAAATTGCTGGTTTCTTTTAACTCATATTTGATAAATAAATATTCTGAATCACTAAATTTAAGCTTGCTAAAGGAAAATTCATGTATTAACTTGTAGATAAACTTTAAAAAAAGTACTAATTTTATCCCTTATATGGTGGCATAATCTCCAAGAAAGATTGGAGATGGAATCTTTTAAAATCTCCTAAAGGAAATAGAGATAATAATGACCACCATCCCAAGAGCCATATAGATTTGAGATTTTGTAGTTATTAATGTAAACAATCCTAATTACATAAGTCTTTAACTTAACAATATTGCACTGAATCTCTTTTTAAAGACCTTTCTAAGACGAATAAATGCATATTTGTTAACTTAATTACTCCATATTAGCACATATTTAGATGAACTAACAGGTAAAATTGCACAAAACAAATGGAAAATCTTAACAATGAAAGCTTAACTTTTCTGAAAAAAATTAAACAGAAAGATAACAAAATTCCAATATACAGGCAAACCCCAAAACACACTCATCATACAGAAAACTACTTCTTAAGAACACATTTTACCTTCAACAGTATTTGCAAACATAAAGTCAAAAATGACTAGAAAAACCATGCAGTGGAAGAGCATGTTGAGAAAAAAACCCCTTCCTCCTCACTGAAAACACACACTCAGGCATTCCAAAAATAAACCTGGCCCAAAGACAGGCCTCTCACTTGTTGAGTTTTAAGTATGACATCCCTAAAAAGCTATAGGAAAGGGAACACAGATCAATTACTAAATAATTTCACCCTAAAAGAAAACCTCATGTATTATTTTGTTCTATTGACAACAGCCATTGATTACCTTTATGAATACCAACTATTACGCACAATCTAACTGCCAACAGGAGAAATGGTCTTGTTGTATATTAACTTCTCCATCTTTAAAGTTACCAGAATATTCCTGGTTAAAATAAAGGCTCTTCATGTATCACACCCATCCTACTCCCCAAAAAGCCACAGAATCCCTTAAGGTAATTCACATAATAAGATGGTTATCATTTTAATCAAATCAAGTAGGCCATAAGAAAATTCACTGACAATTTAAAAAACAAAACTTACTGACAACTCACCACACCTCTTCCCTTTGAACAGGTTTACTGGTCAAAAAATATGCAGAAAGAAACAGAGCTCCTTGTGCTGAAATCTGGATTTTAAAGACAGCATTTTATACTTTCCAAGGTTTTCATTTTGTATATTTATATAGAGGTTACATAAAATACACATTTTCAAAGGGTTTTGTTGGCAAATGTAATATTTTAAGTGGAATCAAAATGAGAACTGGTTTTACGCTGCTATAAAATATTTTCTTGACTTTTGTTAAGCATGCTTAATTGTAATTAAGTTTTTCATTTGGGTGGGATATTGAAAACAATGCAAGATTCTGCTGATGACCAGGAAAATGGAAACACCTAAAAAACAAAAGTGAATATAACTACTCTATTTTCATTTTCAAAGAGAAATGAAATACAAAGTAGTGGAAAATGACGAAAACAAATTGAGAACCTTTTAAGCAACTTTACAGACTTTGCCCTGAGACTGACAGTTTTTACACTGGCAATATTATGCATAACCACAACTGTGCCTGCAGAAAGCTGCCTTCTATTCATTGCTTTGCACAAAAAAAAAAAGCCTTGGAAAGACTTTGGCCTAGTCACTTAAATCAATAAGAAACATCAGCTCAGAAATACATTTATTTTTAAATATATAATTGTTAAACTGAGGGGCCAATTAAGAAGGTCATATACTGACTAAAACAAATTATAGGTTCAAATTATAGCTTAATTTTAAATGACTCACTATAAAATTTGGATATTACATTATATTTCAGTGCCAACTCTATCAATAAGTTATAATAAAAGAAATACAACTGTAAATATAATTTGAAAAAATTTTGTCTTCCAGGTAGACATTATGAATTCCCTTCACTCAGACATTATGGCAATAATGTAAGATATTTGTCTAAAATTAAACAGATTTGAAAGAGGGCTATCAAAATGTATACATTTGGCTGGAACCAAAATAATACTGTGTAAATTTTATGATAAATGTTTATTATACTAATTCAAAATAAGGCAATTATTCTTAAAAGTTAACTAAAATATAAAGCATCATTGGCTTAGGTGAAGCAGAAAGACAAATACCATCAACTGATCCTGCAAAAGGGTATAAAATCTTTTAGAAAATATATTAAGTTAACGTACTCCTCCACCACAGAAACGATTAGGAATTTTGTACTTTTAAAGCATTACAATAAATAACTGAAGAAAAAAAAAAGCTGACAAAGATATGTGAACTGAGTCTGCTAAGTCACACTTCAGATATGTTATCAAGAGCCTAATATGAATAAAGTTAATTATGCTTACGGCTGTCAGAAAAAAAATATAGAAAGATACCTCAAGTTGCAATTTAGTGATAGCCATTTCACTTGGATTTAGAATTTTATTTGCTCTTTGAACAAGGTAAGGTGAAAGAAGTGAAATGGGGAATAACTAACAAAGGAAGAACTGGCTTCAAGAACCAAAAACATCTAAAAACTTATTTGAAAACTACCAGGTTATGGTAGTTATGGTCCTAATACAGTAGACATTATACAGCACAATCTGCTTGCAAGAACTGATTTAAAATTGTTAGAAATTTGGGAATACTTTTATTTTCCCTCAGAATAATGAAGCCCATTCATTAGCTTTGGTTCACTTTGAATGAGCCCTATAATGGCCAATTCCATGATCCTTGGGTTTTAATTGTTCCATAGCATGCCACCTATACATAAGTAAGTCAATGAACTTAATGCATCACTATAAGACTCAGAAAGATGGAAGACCATCACGTCCCACAGAACAAATGAAATCATTCTTTGACTTTCCAGAAATATCCCTAGTGCTATTTCATTCATCAGCCTTAATAAATAGTTCAATTCAAACATCCATCTTAGCACCTTATTGCATCCAATCCTCTCTACTTTTAATCCATTTTTCCTTTATCACTCACATCCCTTTTCACAAATTCCTTGAACAGCATTCCAGTTTCCAAACCATTAACAACAGCTTCAAAGATCTTTCTTACATATACATACATTTAGCTATCTTTTAATTCACAAATTTCTCAGCATAAGACTTCAATATCTTTTTTACTAAAACACAAAATTCCAGGGGAAAAAGGGTCAGGTAAGAATGCTGAGCTCAAACTGCATAGCACATGGCTTCTTCTTGACTGGTTATGCTGTGGGAACAACAGGGTCAAGAATCTCTTTAGAACCAAGTTTCTCTTATGGTGGCAAGTATGGATGTCACTAAGAGGTTGAAGGCCTAAGAAGGGGAAAAGAATGTAAAGTACCAAGTGACAGAATAGAATATAAAGGAGGGAAAGTAAAAGAGAAAAAAATGTCAGAAATAAATATTGGCTTAAAGCAGCAGAGTTCCATAAGAATCAGTGGTTGCTAACTTCTGCTCTAGGGTATTCTGGTGCCAACCACCAGACCATTTAGTTATGATCATTGCTTGAAATAGTCAGGATAGATGACAATCAAACTATCTCCTACTAAAGAAGGGAAGAAAGATATAAGGATATATTTGCTCCATCTTCTTTCTGACTCATCATGTAGCATCCTGAACATAACTGATGTTCTACAGTAAGAAATCAACAAGCATTTAAGTGCCTACTATGTATAAAACACTCTGGCTATGTTCACAAGTGTATTTCTACATATTCCTGTGGAGATTACATAATTGCCCGATAATATCCTTAATGGCAGAACTTTATGGCCTCCTGAAACATCAAAGCAAGACAAGAGTGTAATAATGGACTTACTACTGCTTTTTACTTTTTTAACTGAGCTAAATTCTAGCACATGAAATGCTGATAAAATTTACATTACTATATAGGTGGTTACTAATATATAGCAAAACAAGGAGTATATGAAAATCATTTTGAACGTCTATATTTCAAAATGGTACGACATTCCAAAGGAAAAAAGTACACACTAAATAATATGGATACCATCAAGAACCTGTATTTCCACATATTGAGGAAGAACTCTTTGACACAGTACCTGCCCTGTACTCAACATTCCCACAGAGACATAGTCACTTAGGCCACCATCTATTCAATACCAAAACTTGCTAATTTGTCTCAAACTGTTGCCTTGGTAATCAACTGGTGTCTCCACTTTTCAACTGAGTTCTTTTGGTATTATGTAGGCATTCATACTAATATTATGGGAAGGTCTGACATTCTTCATACTTATTCTTTATAGTTAGGACAACATCATCTAAAGTGACAATGTAGGAGTTACGACTTAAATTTAGGGATGTTTTAGGACCTAACAGATTCTCAAATAGTAAAATCAAATTTTACACACACACACACACACACACACACACACATCACACACACACACCCCTCTCTTACGGCTTGCAACGAAAATGACGGTGATATAATGAACGAAAAACAAGAATAAGGGTAACAATTACTGCTGTTTACTGGTACATGCTGAATGAACTATCAAAATTCAAATAACAGAAAATTAAAGTATCAAAAAAATTTCTCTTAAAGTTTCATTTTCAATCTAACAACATTCTGTCAACAAAAAACTGCAAAAACCCACCTTGATGAATTCTTTACTTTAAAAACTGTCTAACCTGATATCTTTAGTTCCTACTTACTCTCCAAAATGATCACATCTCAACTATAAATATTATATTTAGAGTTGCCATCAAGTGTCCAAAATATTAGTAACTGAAAATATGACCTTGTTTTAGCATTCTTGTACATCAATGTCAGGATTTTATACCCATTACAAAAATTTAGGGAAAGTAGGAGAATAAGTCATCAGATTTGGTATATTATTTCTAACTTAGGAAAGACAAGCTTACATTTGTTTACATGTAAAAAAAGAATATTAATGGCATGAATGCAATGCTATCAAGCCTATAGTTATACAGGCCTTTTTATAAAATCATTCACAGTATGAAAGTTATATGTACATATATGTATGTAAGCATACATACACACACATGTGGACCATGAAAAAGAAAAGATGGAATGTTTCCAAAAAGAGAGAAATGTATAGAATGTAAAAATAATCATGGCTATAGTGGGGTTGACCTGGCTGGTCAAAAAGAAAAAAGTCCATATTTTAAAAGGAAAGTCTTTAAGTTTGATGGTATAACAGTAATAATATGCAAAAATGTATGAAAACAAAAAACAAAAAACCCATAAACATCAAATTTGGAGGGAAAACATAAAGCAAAAATTAAGGATATTAATAAAAATGCATTTATGATCAACCAAATCTTCACTGACTTAATGATATAAGGTGCGTGGTCACGAAAATTACCCAGATTTTTAACATTCATAAGCTGTCTCCCTCCCATCCACCCAGATTCAGTTCATGTTTCCTGCAGAAGTATAATACCACTGCATTAGAAAGTACAAGAAATGAAAACAGTGAGTACAACTGATATCCATCCATTGACTTTTATTACAAATGTACTTGATCACTTGGCTTCAAAAAAGTTTAAATCAATACCCTATTTTCTGTATGCCAGTACAAAGCAGACTGTTTTACAAATTAAATACCTAAAAATTTGACAAAAATATTAAAATTTGATGAAAAACAATTATAAAAATCCTTAATCTCTCTTTTTAAGAAAGGAGGCAATCTTCTCCAAACCTGTTACACAATATTAATGTTGACAATTTTTAGATTAGGTAGCTAGGTTTATTTTGCTGTTAGCATACATAGTTCTTAGACTAATAGTTTTTATTGGTATATAATCGTTTCCTGAACGCCACCTGATTGAAATGTAATCAACTATCTTTAATTTAATCCTAATTTACACTTATTTTGCATAGTTTGCAAGGGATAAAGATTACACTATAATAGTGTTGTTATAGTGCTATTTTAAAAGGCAACAATGTACTTGTTCCCAAATAAAAATAATTGTCTACTTTGGATAAGGGAAGGGTTAAAATTACTAGCAGCCTTCTGCATACCTGAAAAAACAAATCAAGATAGTAATCCATTTTTACTATAGCAATTCTATTCTTTAAAAGTATTTGTAAAATCTTAAAAAAAATAAAATTAAAAAAAACACAATATACTGCTAAATTTTATACTTCAGTTAAACTTTAGTCCCTTTCAGGGAAAACTACAAAGTGACACTGTCAAGGATTTTTGTTGGTATGTTTTGGTTTAGAGACTCCATGGCTTTTGAAAAGCTAGAAAACAATATTCTTTTTCTCTTATTGTTTCTTTCTATTTGGCAAATATTCATCTATCCTCCAATCTGTATTTTATAGAGTAAAAGCCAACATGGCTTTTCTTATGAACTTCCTTTGTTGTGAAAAAGCATGTATAATGATTTCTGTACAGTTCTGGTTAGTTAACTTTAGCTCCCTCTGTGGCTGGATGACTGCTGCTTGTAACTTCAGCATGAAAATATGAGGCACAAATCAACAGTGGCTTTTAAAATAAAAGATTAAACTCCACCACCACCACCATCACCACCATCACCACCACCACCACCACCACCACCACCACCACCACCACCACCACCCACCACCCCCCACCACCACCACCATAACCACCATCATCACCACTATCACCACCATAACCACCACCACAATTGGTATTTAAATCTGGTGGCTATTTTTCTCTGGGTTGAATTACTTGACAGTGTCTCATTTTAAGAATGTCAATATTGCAATGAATTTCAAGTTTTCTTTCATACTCAGGCAAATGTAATTTGACCAAGCTATTGGACCATTATAAGACAAAGCAGATCATTAAGGAAAATAAGGCAATACTTGTCAGAAATTGGTTTTGTTTTCTGTTGTTTTTTTTTCCCCCTTTGGCACATTTGATCATACTGTCTTCTTTGAGTAACACATATGGTCAAATATACCAATACCTTTATTGTTCTAGCATAAACAAGCTTACCATTATAAGAAAAACAAAAGAAGCAACTTTCAGATGCAAAACACTGACATACTGAACCCTAGTAAGGTACCAAGCACCTGGGGTGGGGGGAGGAAGGGAAGGAACAAGGATAAACTGATGCAACAAGAGCATCTTTACAGTCATTTATCTTTTCCATGGTCACCATGCAAATCTTAACATATCTGTATGTGGATTAAAAAAAAATCCACTGACTGCAAATCAGAAACTGTGCACAAAAACTTGCTAAGATTGTGTTCAATCAACTCTTATAGTATAACTAGAATTGCACAACCCATATGCTTCTATCTGGTCCAATTTCAAAGCAGAATCTGAAATTTATAGTCAAGGTTTCCCTTTAGGTAACTCTGAGCCTAAAGAAAATCTTGTGAAAGAACTCTCTTCTCTATAGTAAGAAAGGTTACTTTGCCTAAATTTGATCTGGTTTTGTTAACTTGCACTACTTACTGCTGGCAATTATAAAACACTGATCTAGAAGTATTTCAACCACCTGTGATACAATGCTTAACTTTTCAGACTTACAGTAAACCAGAAACAAAAATCAAAGCAAATCACTTTTCTAACTAGAAACAGCACAGATAATGCAATCTTTTCCATATCACAGTTAAAAGTACAGTGAACAAAACTGCTCAACAAACTTTAAAACAACAAAAAGTCCCAGGGCATTAATCAATGTTTACATGCAGGTGAAAAGCATTCCAAATGACTCACATTATATACTGTCAAAGCTTAATTTTACTATTTGGAAATAAGAAAAATGCATCTTGGGGAGAAAAAAAGCAATTTAATAATTTCCAGTGATTTTTAAGTAAAAGAACTCCTAACTACTGTAAGGTCATATCATATTTAACATTGCATGAATACTAAAAGCAAATTATTTAAAAGAGAAATGCACAGTACAATGGAAATAGCTTGTTTATCCAACAAATACAGTAGATCTCAAAAATAAAGAAACAACACAACCGGGGAACTTTGAAAGTATAAAAATAAAACCAAATGAACCAGCAGAAAAGTTACTTTAGACAACTTTTTCACCTCCCTAGGCCAATGCTTTACAATCATCGAGAAGCAGATACCTTCCTGTTCCTACAGGTGGTGTCTTCTACGTACAGCAGTTAGATCTACATGGTTAGGTCTGTCAAGAAACAAATTATTTCATCCCCAGAACTTTGAGTCAGACAAGATTCTCCATTTACTTCAATGCTTTCTACAGAATTCTGAACAAAAATGTACTGTTTAAGGCATCTTTTTTATAACATTTTCTCTTCACTCAATGATGATAGTCATGCAGCAGTTTAATGATAAAAATATATTAATATTTTACTATACAGCAGCAAGAAGTTAGTTGTCAATTAAAAGCACACAAACATCTTTAAAGGAAAACCTGTAAAAGTCTATAGTTACAAATAACTTCAGTTTGGAGGACAACAGCTGACAAATCAGTGCTCTCCTAGGTTCTGCATTTTCATACCCTACACCTTGAATATAAGAGTTACAAGAACAAACTTGATAGGAGGCTTGTACACTTGGGGTCACAAATACACTTAGAATATAATGTAGCCAGTAATAACTAGCACCACAGCTACATGGAAATCCTTTACATACACCAACTTGGCTTTCACTTTTATATGAAACTCAAAATCCATGGCTCAGTAGGATAACTCTATAATCGTGTTGCACTGGTTTCTAACAGGCCTACATAAATTAATAGCACTGGCATAAATCAAAGGATAGCTTCAGACCTCTTGCAAGTTTAGGAAAACAGTGCTAGTGTCAGTGACCACACAAAGACTCACTACCTGTTGTCCAAATACAGGTTCACTGGAAATTGCTGCACATAAGGTAAGTACTTTAAGTCTTTCTACACATAATAAAAAAAATATATTATGAACAATACAAGTACATCTCATATACACAATAATGACAATACGCCTACTTAGTTGTAAACCAAACAGGAGCAGAAAAATATTATGGGAGGAGATATTCTTTTTTTCTTTTTTCTTTTTTTTACTATTTGAATAACTTTGGTTCAAACCGTAAAAATCACAACTTAGCAAATTTCATTTAAATGCCTTTTTTAATAATTTTCTTCATGTTCACAGAAGTTTCACTGACCATTTTATATGTTTAAGGTCCAGATGCAATGCATATTGTATAAAAGAGAGCACTTATTGTTTACCTTGCATGAATTAAACCTACGTACCTTTAACTCTACAAACTTCTGCATAACATTTAGACAAAGCTCAGACACAAAGCATGCCTAGCCCTCATATATATACACATCTCTAATCACAGGTATATAGGGTGTCAAATATACTATAATAACCTCCATGTAAGGTTTGAAATTTGGTAACAAAATGAGAAGAAAAAACTAAAAATATTATTTTACGTGTTCTAAAATATCTCTTTTTTTGTGCTAAAGTCAAATGTTAGCTCAACATGAAAAGGACTTTTTTTTAATATAATTCAGCAATATTATAATCTTGACCATTTTGCAAACACTTTTAATAATAATAGCTTAAACGTGTACAAAAGTTCTTGGTTAATTAGGGAAATAAACACTCAGTTCTTTATATTTTTTAATCAAGTAGGAAACACAGTTCATATATAATGTTATTACTTTTTTGTTTTTTTTTGTTTTGTTTTAGCAGCTGCTTACTGTTTTATATGGTGGATAAAGTGGACAACATCCAGCGATGGGTGGCAAGTCAAGAAGAGAAACTGTCAGTTGGTGGAGGTTCGGTGGGTGGTGGGTGCTCCCTTGGAGTTAACAGTTACATTTTTTTTAACATTTTTTTAAATTTTATTTTCTCTCTTTCTTTATAGTATAGTTTTTTTCCTCTCTGTTTGTGTGTGTATGTGTGTTTATGTTTTTTACAGTTTGATCAATCTTCCTCCCCCTCCTCCTCCCCCTGCAGCAGCAGGGTTGCTGCTGCTGTATCCTCCTGCTGCTGCTGCTGCTGCTGGTGGAGCTGCTCGCAGGCAGCCCGCTTCTCCCTCTGCTTCTCCTGGATCTTCTTCATCTCCTCGGAGTACTTGCAGAAGGTATGGCCGAACTTGGCCCACACTTTATAGGGGACAGTGATGGAGTTGCGGTAGGTGGGCTTCACCTCGCTCACCCGCATGAACACCCCGTACTTGTTGGAGCCCACGTCGAAGAAGAAACGCTTGTTGTCCACAGTCAAGGAGGTGCCCTCGGGCAGCTCGGCCGGCTCCTCCTCCACGCCATAGTCGTCGATGAGCTTGGCCAGGGCGTCACGGAACTCGATGAGCCCCTGGGCCGGCAGGGCGATGGTCTGGCCCTGCGTGGAGCCCAGGCCGGGCCCCCGGTTGACCGTCTGGCGGATGCGGAGGAAGCGGCCCCGCTGGTTCTCCTTGAGATCCATGTAGTACTTGCGGTTCTCCCGCACCAGGAACTCGCTCTTGAGCGCCCGGCGCGGCTCATCCTGCGCCTGGGCCAGGTCCGGGGGCTGGCTGGGGCCCAGCTGCGCGTAGTGCTCGATGAAGTCGCCCAGGTAGTCACGGAACTCCACGGCCACCGACATTGAGAGCGTGAGGCGGCTCTTGTTGCCCCCAGCGCCCACCTCGGCGATCTTCAGGAAGCGGCCCTTGGCATTCTGCTTCACGTCCAGGTAGAAGCGCTTGTTCTGGATGTCCACCCGCTTGGAGGCCAGCTCCTGGGTCTCATGCTGCAGCCCCCCCGGGGCCCCGCCGCCGCCCCCGCCGCCGCCGCCCCCGCCGCCGCCCGAGCCAGAGCCCGGGTGCCCCAGGGAGCCGCCGGAGCCCAGCGCCGCTCCGCTTTGCTCGCTGCCACTGTCTCGGTCCGCCATGATGCTGCCGCTCAGCCGGCCGCCCGCCGCCGCCGCCGCTCCGCCTGCCGCCGCCGCCGCTGCCTTCCCTTCCCCCGGCTCCGCCTGCCGCCGCCGCCGCTGCTGCTGCAACCCCCACAGCCAGCCAGCCGATCTCGCGAGATCTGAGGGAAAAGAGACGAGACAGACGAGACCCGGTAACAGGGCACTGACTCCCCGAGTACAGTAACAGGGCGCCCTACTGTACGGCGCCCGGCACGTGACCCCCCGCGCGCTCGCTAGCGCTCACTCCCCCCTTGTTATCCCCCCATCCCGCCCCCAGCCTGTGAGGCAGCGCCCACCCCCCAGCACCCGGGTCCGGGGGGGGGGGAGAGGAGGGAGAGGGAGAGGAGGAGGGAGCTGGGACGCGTCGTCGCCGCCGCCGGGCTGGACCCCTCCGCCGCCACAGCCCGCAGGGGAAGGGGGGGAAGGGGGTGCTGCCACCATCCGCAGGGGCGGGGGGGCAAGGCTTCAAATAGGTCAGCGCCGGTTCCGACGTCCGTCGGGGCCCAGGAGCCCCGGGAGCGGCCTCCCCGGGGCCTGCGCAGCCACCTGGGGGGAGTGGGAGAGAGCCCGAGGCAAGGCCATTCCCCTGATTCCCCCATCCACCCAATCTAAAGTGGGGTGAGGGGACAGGCCCCGCTTCGGGTTCTCCTACCGCAGAGCCCTGGCCCTGGAGGCGGGAGACCCGCAGGAGGATGAGGAACCGCCCGGCCTCCCGGAGATAGAGCAGAGGCCGCCAGCGGAGCAGCAGACACCTTGCCTGTCCCTCCCTCTGTCTCTCCCCCTCCCTCTCTCTCTCTCTTTCTCTCTCTCTCTCTCTCCCTCTCTCCCTCCCTCCTCCCCCTCCCCGCGCACGGCAGCGGCTCTGGCCTCAGATGATCCCGCTCCCCCTCCCCCCAACCGCAGCCCCGCACCGCCCAGTGCACCCGGGTGGGGGCACTAAGGGAAGAGAAGGAGAGGCCGAAGTCGAACTGCTGAGGGCGCTTACAGGTCCTCATCCCCTCTCCTTTGCCCCCCCACCCAAATCCCACCGAACCATAGTAAGTTGCAACCAGCCCCTTATAGAACAGCATTGCACATCCATCCCCTCCTCCCATCAGCTCGGGGAAGGGGGGCACCAGGCTCAGGGTTGGCTCAGCTTAGGTTGCAGACCAGCTATGCAGCAAAACCAGGGTACCCAGCCATCAGACCCAGGAAAGAATGGGTTTCCAGAATAAAGGAAGAATCAGAATAAAGGAGAAAAACCAAACCAGCTTTAGGAAATCCACTCTAAAATGCCATCATTTGAGGGGGAAGGGAAAATTACATCTCTTTCCCAAAATTCATTAGGGCAGGTCTGAGTCCTTTCCTGTCCTAAGATCAGGACTTTCCAGATGTGGCAGGCATGGACTATCCTCTCCTCTTTAAAACAAACAAAAAGATCACTATTTGTCTTAAATGAGGGGACATGACACGTCAATGCCTGTGTAACACTGGGTCCTCAGATGATGATGGAAAAGGAAGATGTCCTGGGAGGGTAGTAGGAAAGAGAGGAGGACCCAAAAGTCCTTGGTTCACCCTCTGAGTCAACAACCAAGGACCCATTCCCCTTTCTCTCCCGCAGAAGACATTTCCCCCAGTCATTTGGGAGGTTCTGAAAAAACTGGAACTCTCTATCCACACTCTTCACCTCCTGAGGGGCCTAATGAAAGGAACCCACAACCCAATCCTTTTCTTACAGTGCTGAGCCCAGGAGGAGGCTATTACTATTCCTTTCCCCAGTAGAAAGAAGAGACCAAAACCCGAACAGGTTTCTCTGAGACCTGAAGATTCCAGTACCCAGTCCAGGACTGCCTTCTCACCTAAGCCTAGCCCTGGCAAGATTCCTCACTAACGCTCAGTTCTATTGTAAGAAGGGGCAATAGAAAACCTCTACTAAGGGTGGGAAGGATCTACAATCAAAGGGGGCAGGAATATCAATGAGATCATTTTGGGGTCCAAAACCATCTAATAGTCCCTTCTCTCTAAAGTAGGCCTCTTGTACCTTATTAATCAAGGGCCTTTGTACCTAAATAATCGAGTCCAACTATCTCCCCTTGATTGACGGTAGACTACTTAAACCTAGGCACTTATTCCACTGATACAAGGCTCTCTATCACCATAGTACATTCAGAGCGTTCCTGATTATCAAGAACCAAGTCCAAAATCTGCAACTGTGTGTGCCACCAGCCCAGGGCCAATCCAATGCAATAAACATTTATTATGTACCTACTATATACAAGGCACCGAGCAACAGCTTCTGGGGGATAGCCTCATGGAAGGGAGAAAATTCCCAGCTCTATATCAAACACAAATTGTTTTCTTCAGATGAGAATTTTTCAGGCATTCCAGTAGAGATACAACACAGAGTCCCTCCTCTCCATTCTCTGGCGTCCTTTCCCATTCCTCCCTGAAGCCCAGGGGGAGGGGAAATTAGGCTCTGCTTCCTGTGCTACCTTTTATACGGAAAATCCACTTGCTAGCTCCGTTAGAGGGGTCCGGTTTCTGTTATATAAGCAATGACAAGGGAAGCGACTAAAGTGCTCCCTCAGCAATGATCAGGACCCTGGATAGACCCCGATCCCTTCCCTCTAGACCGGGATTTGCCTCCTGTTCAGTATCCCAGACGTTTGGGATAGTGCTCCCAGGTTCACAGCTTTGGTAGTTAGAGAAAGGAGTTTTGAGCAGTCGAGAAATTGGTGCCTTCATTTGGGTTCCTCCGCTTATTTGGGTTTTCCTCACACTTGCGGAGAAACCGTTTCCCTAGCAGTCTAGGACAGGGGAACAGGAACACTAAGGAACCAATGCCCCAATGTACAATCTTCTCTAGGGAGGCCACCGGAAAAAGGAGTCGGAATCACGAATCCTTTTCCTATAGTACCTTACCGCCATAGGTTTTGCTTTGAGAAACAGAAGATTGTGTTTGGGGATCCTCAGATTTCCCCAAAAAGCAACTGTAGTCCCTAGACGCTCAAAAAGATCTTGGGTCCTCTAGCGGGACGGAAAATGCATAGTTCCCGTCAAAGCAGTTTTCAAAGTGAGGACAAGCTGAAGCCCATTTCCTCCGATCCCATCCGTGCAGATTTCAGAGGAGAGCCCCAGGTAAGAGGCTGGGGAGACCAAGACAAGGAGCAGACAATCCACCCGATACAAGCATCACCACATTAATAACAAAAACAACAACACAACAAAAACTGGAGGCATTTTATACCAGTTTTCCTTTCCAATATTCCCATTTTACACTACAGCCAAAAGAGAGAAAAGAATAATATGTCACCATAAAATAGTTCAATTATAAAGCAAATAAAGCAAATTTTAACTGTTGGAGTAGAAAAAGAAGAATTTCATGCAAATTCCCTAAGGGAAAATAGTTCTAATGTTAAGGGGAGAAAACGAGGTTCTCTCAACTCTAGAGAAGCCTACAAAGGTGCTGGGAAAAGCATGTGATTGCAATTGGGTATATTTGCAACGAAAAATTGTTCAAATTTGATGATGATTTTGGACCCTGGGTTACATCTGTCATTTAAATTCCAAATAAAAACCTTATCCACTTAAATAAGAGAAAGCTACTCCTTTGTTAATCATCTGAGCTCTCTACATTATCAGGGCACCAGAAAGATGCCTCATCCAATTATTTATATTTATTATTTTAAATCAAGTGTCAGATATAAAATATGTAAAGTTGAAATAAAATCGAAAATAAAAAAATAGAGAAAACGATATTTAAAACTAAAAGGCCTAAGAGACTCAATGTTAAAGAAGAAAAGGATTTTATCAGTCTATCCAAGCCTCTGATTTGATAGATAATGAAATACAAGTTATCCTCCCAAATTGTTTAAGTGTTTAATTTTTCTTTAAGAGTTGCTCATATTATTGGAGGCGGGAAGCAAAAGCAAAAACCTGCTCAGTACACAGTATTAAGTTTACTGAGATTATTTTATTGTGCAATTTTGACTGATTCTACCTTTTAAAACACCTTTACAAAAAAATGTTAGGCACAATTGCCCAGATAAGAAAAGCAAGCTGAATACATAAAAACCAAAAGAAACCAACTCAAAAAAAAAAAAATAAAGGAGAAGGAAAGGAAGATCATTTGATTTCCTGGGATCACAGACTTCAGGGAATTTCAAAATTAACTAGTTCTCCAAGGAATTTTAAAAATTAAAGTCAACATATACTGTAAAAACTACAAAACACTAATAAAAAAACCCACATACCTACCTTCCTCCTACCTCTTGCTTGTGAAGTTCCTTAACCAAAACAAGTTATCTTGATTTGGATATCAATATTTTCTAAAGTGCATAAACAGAAGCAAAACAAGAACTACCGATTTTCATGAGCTATTTTAAAAACAAAAGAAATAAAATCCCTGACTTAAACCAAACAGTTATCTGAAAACCTGAAATCACAACTGAGATATGATATTAATGATGCTCAACATGGAGGATATGGCCATTTCTTTTAATGACCAGGAAATATGGGGAAATTTTCGATACATCTTAATATTTCAAAAACTCAGAAACACAGTAGTTTAATTCCTTATGAAACCATTATCAAAATGTTTGTCTTATTGCTCCAAACAATTCTTCAAAGCTCTACCTCTTCAAGTCTTAGTCATTTCAAAGGTTCATGGTTAAATTTTTGATGTATTAAAATTGGAAAAGAATTCATTTATGTAATATTACCCCAAGTTACAAAATCCCATTAAAATCGTTTGAAGAAAAGTGAGCAATAAATACAATATTAACACAAAGAAAATTTTAGTAACCAATTCATCAGAGCAGAAGAGTACAGGATACAAATTTTTAAAATATTCCGATTCCCGCAACCCATCCTTTGTTATTTTATGTTTCCGTTTTTAAATTGTTTTCAAGCTACCCAAAAGAATTAAAATAAAAGTTCTAATAACACTGAATACTTCAATTCCCGAAATCTCTCTTGATATTTATAAAAAAACCCAAGTATGGAAAGTAGCAATGAGGGACCTGAAGGAAAAGATTCTTTTAACCTCAACAAACCATGGCAAATCAAATTCTGCTTTCCCTAAATTTCTGAAACCTTCCCCCCGAGGCAACGAGTTTTCTCCGGCAGGCTACCAGAAAAAGGGGGTCTCCTTTTCAGAGAGCCTTTCGTTGTGGTCAAAGGCCCGGGATTACCGAAGGAAAATAGGAAGAGACCCACGAATCCAAGGATAGTGGAGTGACTTCCTCCAATGGGGTAGACACAATGGCTTTTAAACACCTGAGCTCGGTCGAGTTTTGAAGATTTGGCATTATCACAAAAAGTTCCCCTAGAGCCGCTCCGTAAGCCCTCCGCCCGGCCAGTAGGCATCAGGACCTAAACCCAAGCAGTCTCTGACCTCTGAGTCCAAAGCTGTCACTACCAAACTACAGGGATACCAAGACTGTCCGAAATCCCCGTAAGCCTTTCTCTTTCGGAGATCTTGATCTCTATGGGGCGCATAAGGGGCAACCCGGCACCTGAGAGGAAGGCAATCCAAACATCCTACCCTACCCAACACTAACAAAGGCCGGAGGTGGAGAGAGGTAACGGGGGAGCGGTCGGGGCTCCAAGCCCCAGGTGCTGAACCCCCAGAGTCGATTAGTTTGGCGGCCTTATCTATCTTCTGGTCTGGCTTGACACAAGCTGTCAAAACCAATTTTTTAAAAAACGTTTCAAGGAAGTGTGTGCTGAGGTAGGGTCAAAAAGGAGCGAAATAAACGACAGCATCCTATTCCTATCCTCTATTTACCGCCGGCCCCCACCCCCCCATCTCCTTTAACCTCCTCAGTTTAGAGGCGGAGGGAAGAAGGGATCTTCAGATTGGAGGGAAGGTGGGCAGAGGCATCACAACCAATGGACGACTGGGAAGAAACTAGGGATAATATTGAGAATTCGGTACAAATCAGCACCGCTGGTGGTTTTGAGGGTCTGGGGGAGTTTGGGGAGATGAAGTACGTCGGTGCGTGCGTAAAGGGAAGTAGTGGTAGTAATGAGGGGTGTTGCACAGCCTCTCTCCCCGAGAGGGCGGGTGCGGAGATGTCTGCAGTGATTAAATAATAATCATGGAGAGAAGGAGGAGCAGGGGTGGGCGGTACCCGCTCCGGCGGGTGCACACGCACCGAGCGGCGGGGCTTGGGGTGCAGCTGGGCTGCTGCAGCAGCGGCGGCGGCGGCGGCGGCGGGAGGGGCTCGAGGCGGGGGGGAGGGGAAAGACAGCGCGCGAGGGGGAGGCAGAACAGAGAGGGGAAAGGGGGCGCGCGGCGCGCGGCGGGCTTACCCGGGCGCTGTCCTGCAGCAGGTGAGGGGAGGGCGAGAGAGGGCGAGCGCGCGCACACACCTGTCCCGGGCGGTGCGAGCTGCGGCTCAGGCTGAGGCTGACGGGCTGGCGGGCGCCCGCTCTAGCAGCCGAGCTGAGGAGGAAGAGAAGGGGGGAGGGGAGAGAGGAGATCAGCAGGAGGAAGGGGAGGGGAAAGGGAGGGGAAAAAGATGACTCGGCTCCGGCGCGGGGCAGGCCCCCGCTCAGACCCTGCCGCTCACTCGCGGCCCTCGCAGCCCCCCGGCTTCCCTCCTCCTTTCCCTCCGGGCTCCGCTCGCCGCCGCCGCAGACGGCAAGTCGTGGCAGCCAGACGTCGGCGCGTAACCCGGCGCTCCGTGCGTGACACCGGGAGACGTCAGCGCGCGCTCCCACCTTCCGCGGCTCGCGCCCTCCTCCCTTCCCTTTCTCCTGCCTTCCCGTCCTCACCCTTGCCCTCCCTCCTGTCTCCCAGCCTGGCCGCGCGCGCCCCCACCCCAATTACCGAGCCAGGCGCCGGGAGGAGCCGGAGCGGGCGGGGACTCCGAGAGGGTGCGGGGCGGGAGGCAGCGGGTGGGCCGTGAGCGCCGCGCAGGGCCCGGGGCGAGGGGGCCGGGGCGCGCCGCCGCCGCCGCTAGGGGCTGGGAGGAGGATCTGACAAGTCCGGGAGCGGCCTCAGCATCCCGCGGTCGCTCTCGGGGACGGGGACCTGCCCTGTCGGAGGGGAGAGGGAGGGGCGGCCTGAGACCGCCCCCGGCCCCGATCCTCGGTCTCCCCCCGCTCGGAGAGCCCTCGGGCCTCCGCGGCGCAGGGCCCTGAGCAGCCCGGCGGGGGGAGGGGGGGATGCAGCATTTCACCCGGATGCGGTCCGAGCCTCAGCCTCCCCGCGCCCCAGGAGTTTAACCACCTTTAGTGGGCTGCGGAGGAGGAATTAGCATAAAAAAGAGACTGGAGACTTAGCCAGATTTAAGCACCTGCCCCAAGGGTCTTTAACTGCACCGCGGCCCCTCTTCCTCGCTGCCCCCTCCTCCCCTCCCCTTCCTGCAGTCAAGGTAAAGCTGCAGCAATTAGAGGGGCTAGTTGGAGAGAAAATGTACCTGTTAGAAGAGGGATACGGAAATGATGAGGAAGTGCGAATTAATAACGTTCATTAAGCGGCTGTGCAGGGTTAGTTAGCAACTTTTAAAATGCTTATTGAAACCTTATCGAGTTAGATGTTAGGGCTTTACCAGTTTTCTCCCGTATGTAGTTCCACATCTTCCTATGGCGTTACATTATGCAAAAATATAAGTGACAGCCATGTAAAAATACCATCTGCAAAAGAAATATTAAAGTACTTCTCTCCAACCTGTGGCAGTCATTATTTAAGTAACAGCCTGGTAACCTGTAAGGACTTTAAAGAAAGTTAACGTATGATTTAGGAAAACGTCAACTGGTTACTGTCTCGGTCTGGTTGCATTTGTATTTATACTGCAATTAAGTGGCAGTATGCTGGCAATGCATGATTCACATTGAGAGAATGTGAACTTTTTAGGGTAATGAGTGTCTTCTACCCCCTCTCACCTCAAGAAGCCCATCTAGTTAAGCCCATGAGGTAAAATGGAGAAGGGGAGATATAATTGGTCTCGTCTTGTAAATAAGGAAATCGAACTGCAGACACCCTCAACCGGTCACAGATTTGGTGGCAGAATTAGGAAGAATCTAGATTAGCTGTTACTCTGTCCACCAAATCAGAATTTCCTTCCTCAGTTGTTCCTCTCCTTTTCTGCTTCATAGCTTGTACCTTAGTTGCTGAGGTCAGACATTTAGGAGATGGGAATTCTGGCATATTCCCTACTGCTTCACAAATTGGAGAAATCTCAAGGAGGTTGATGGGGGGGAGTTAGAAAATTATGCCTAGATTTTTGTTTATCTCCATAATAAATTACCTTGAAAATTATCCAGCTATCCTACTAATAATGTTCAGTTCTCAAATATCTGTTTGTCCCTAATTTTATGATGAGAACTTTTGAAGCCAGCTTAGAGTTCTTTCTTCTTTAAACTTTCTTTAACCAAGTTATCCTTAACTGGCAATACAATGCATTTAACATAGATTGTTCTGCAGTTTTAGAAGTGTTTTGTACTGACGACTCAAAGATTATTCCTGAGATAAAACATTTAGTTCCATACTTTCCTTAAATAGAGCAGATAAGGTGAATAATAACTGACATTTATATAGCCCCCCTTTCCCCCCAAAACACGTTAATTATTTTATTTGATCCTAAACTACTTTGTGAAGCAAGTACTAGTATTCATCTCTATTTTACAGATAAGGAAACTGAATGATGCTGAGAAATTCCAACACAACCACAGTTACACAGCCAGCATCTGAGATGACACTGGAACCAAAGTCTTCCTTTCTCCAAGTCCAGCGCTCTCTTCACCAAACCTAGCTGTCATTAAGGAAGAGGAGGGATATTTTTATAATATGGGAAGTCACAGGGTAAAAATGCTGTAAAGTTTCAAATACTATCTCCTATAATTATAAAGAGCAATTTCTCTAAATTGTATTTTAAGTTAGCACAAGCATAATAGTTCAATTTCTCAGAAAACTCTGGGCTTTCACAATACCTCCCTTAAGTTTTAAAAAATTCGAAAACTGTCAATAGTATAGTTACCGATATTTGTTCAACCTAAATTTTGAAAATTGAGGCCTAGTTTTACTGCTTATACAGAAATGTCAAAAGTTCTTTTCTTGGATCCCTGGATGTTTTATATAATCCTAAATTATAAAATAATGCTAAATTGATTAGCAAACCCACTAACCACTACTCCAAACTAATAGAAAAATACAATGAGTAAATAGACGTTATATGTCTTAGTAACTTTTCCAGATAAGTTGTTGCTTGTTTATGTTATATATTAGATGTTATTTGATGTGAACAAACAGTAGCTCATTGCCCTCAAATTGTTTAAATTCAGTTGCATGGAGGTTATGGAACAAAGGTGTCCTAAGTTGAATTTAGTAGTCAGGTAAGATTTGAACCAAGTCAGGCTGTTTCCAAGTCCAACAGTCACACATATATTCTTATGTATTTACAGTTCTTCCCCTCATTCCAAGAAATCCAATGGATTGTCCTTTATTTTCAACATAAGGTATCGAATGCTCACAGGGTACCTGGCACTTTAGCAGGTGCTAACACCATGGAATCTAGGGACTTGAACCCTAAATACAAAAGGAGAACCAAGTAGAGAATACAAGGCAGTGCTAAGAAGACCCTGCATCAAATTTGTGTACCTTCCTCTTTCAGGGTCTCATTTCTCTTATCTGTAACAAGATAAGGGCTAAATTGGATGATGTCTAAGACCCCTTTCATCACTAAATATAATTCCCTGTTCCTGACTGGTGAGTGAGGGGTTAAATGGGATCTTCATGATGACAATTTCCATCTTATATTAAAGTTGGTTGATGGATTTAAGCAAATAGGTAGTACTCAACAGCATTGAATTAAGATCTGGGAGACTCTCTGGGACATATACCAAAAATAACTAATATTCCATGTTCTCAAACCTCAGTAGAATGTTCCTCTTGAATAAAGTTCCTACGTGTCTTAATTTGAAATAATTTCTTGGACATTTGGTCTTATTCTATCTAGTGTAGGCAACTGAAGGTACAGGCCATAACCTTTTAGGATTCAGATGTGAACACTTGATTGAGCTCGTATTTAATGACTGCAATACTTCATAGCAGTTGTCATGTTTTCAGTTCCAGCATCCTTTGCTATGCCATAATAGACACCTTTTTTGATACACTTTCACTAATGGTACCCCTTATGCCACTTCATCTATGCAGTTCCACATTTGTGATGTGTTATAGGCTGTTCCCATCCTTTGTATATAGCTCTCCATTGCTCTTTGGGTGGTCAGTCCACAAGCACTTATTAAGTACCTACTATGTGCCAAAGATGGTACTGGGGATACAAAGACAAAAATAAAGACAAAGACAAAAATAAATCAGCCAATGCCCACCAAGAATTTACATTCCATGGGAGAAAACAACATGTAGATTAGTATATAAGAATATATAAAATTAATGCAATGCAAATTTTGGAAAGAAGGCGCTAGAAGCTAGAAGGGGGAAACTAGGGAAAGGGAGGAAGGAAAGAAGCATTTATTCATTGCCTACTAAGTGTTTTATGAGAAGAAGAAACTATATCATTTGAGTCAAGTTTTGAAGGAAAGGAGTGATTCTAAGAGGCAGAGGTAATGTGAGACAGTAATTCTAGGCATGGGGGACATCCAGAGCAACCACATAGAGAAGTGGTGAGAGGAATATGGAATAAGGTTGGAAATAAAGGTTGAGATCAGATTGTAGAAGGATTTAAAAACTAAACCTAGAAATTTGATTATAGAAGCAACACGGAGCCAGTGGAGTGTTGAATAGGGGAATGACCTGGTCAGACATAGATTTTAGCAAAATCTCTGTGGCAGCTGTGTGAAGGCTGGATTAGAGTGGGGAGAAATTTGTGGCAAGGAGATTAAATAGAGGCTATTGCAATAGTCTAGGTAAGGGGTGGTGAGGGCCTGAAATGGGGTGGTGGCTATAAAAGTAGAAAAGATTTTTTTAAAAAAGATAAAAGATACACAAGATTTGGTATCTGATTGGAGAGGTGAAGAGGAGTTGACAGTGCTGAGGCTGTGATCTTGAGTGGCCTCAACAAGTAAGGAAGTTTGGGAGGTATGAGTTTTGGAGGAAAGAATGACTTCTGACCTGTCACCACTCCTTTTCTGAATTCTCCTCCAGCTCATGCTCTTTAACCATAGGTGTCCTTCAGGGTTTAGTCTTGGGCCCTCTTTTCTTTTCCCCCTATAGCACTTCACTTGATGATCTCATCAGCTTCCATTGTTTTACCATTTCTACGCTGATGAGTCCCAGATCTATCTATCCTACCCCAAACTCTCTGCTGACCTCCTAGCTTACAACTCCAACTGCCTTTCAGACACATCAAACTGGATATTTAAGAGGTATCTTAAAGTCAGTGTCTAAAATGGAATTAATCTTTCCCCCTTTAAATCCTACCCCACCCACCTTCACTATTACTGTAGAGAGCAGTACCATCCTCCCAGTCCCTCAGTCTCTCAACCTAGAAGTCTTCTTGGGACTCCTCACTATCTCTCACTCTGCCCCCACCCCCACTTCATCCAATCTGTTGCCAAGACCTAGTTTCACCTTTGTAATATTTCTCAATATGCCGCCCCCCCTTCTTTCCTCTGATACTGTTACCACTCTAGAGTAGGTCCTCATCATGCCTGGACTGTTGTAAGAGCCTGCTAGTGGGTCTGCTTCTCAAGCCTCTCCCAATCCAATCCATCCTCCATTCAGCCACTAGTGATTTCCCTAATGCACAGACTGACACTGACCATGTCATCCCCCAATCAATAAACTTCGGTAGTTTCACATCGACTCCAGGCATCAAGTACAAAATGTTTTATTTGTTATTAAAACTTCCTCCTTTCTTTCCAGTCTTGTTACAACCTTTCTCTCCAACATGTACTCTTCAATCCAGTGACACTTGCCTCCTGAATGTTTACATGAACAAGATACTCCATTTCTTTGCTCTGGGCATTTTCTCTGGCTGTCATTTTTGCCTTAAATGCCCTCCCTCCTTCACTTTATCCATCAACTTCCCTAGCTTCCTTTAAATGCAGATTAAAATCCTATCTTTTACAGGAAGTCTTCCCTAACACCCATTAATTCTAGGGCCTTCCATCTGTTGTTTCCTATTTATCTTGTATATAGCTTGCTTTGTGAGTATTGTTTGCATGATGTTTTAGATTGCTTCTTCAGTGCAAGAACTGTATTTTGCCTCTTTTTTGTATCCCTAGAACTTGGCATATAGTAGGCATTTAGTAAATGTTAACTGATTGAGTTCTATTTTGAACATGTTGAGTTTGAGATTCCTGTGGAACATCTAGTTTGAAATATCTGACAGATAACTGGAGATGGGGTACTGGAGCTCAGGAGAGAGACTAGGAATGGATTTTTAGATGTAGGAGTCCATAGAGAAAATTAAATTCATTGGAGCTAAGAAAGTACATCAAGTAAAAAAGTAGATCAAGAATTCTTAACCTTGTCCCCAGTTGACAAATAGTCAATAGGCAGTTTTCAGAAGAGGAAATTAAAGCTATGGTCACATGAAAAAATCCTCTAAATCACTATTGATTAGAGAGATGCAAATCAAAACAACTCTGAAGTACCACATCACATCTATCAGTTTGGCTAACATGACAAAATAGGAAGATGATAAATGTTGGAGGAGATGTGGGAGAGTTGGTACACTAATTCATCGTTGGTGGAGCTGTGAGCTGATCCAATCATTCTGGAGAGCAATTTGGAACTATGCCCAAAGGGCTACAAAAATGTACATACCCTTTGACCTAACTATATTGCTTCTGGGTCTGTATCCCAAAGAGACTATAAAAATGGGAAACATGTACTAAAATATTTATAGCAGCTCTCTTTGTGGTGGCCAAGAACTGGAAATCAAGGGGATGCCCATCAATTGGAGAATGGCTGAACAAGTTGTGGTATATGAATGTAATGAAATACTATTGTGCTATAAGAAACGATGAACAGGAAGACTTCAGAGAGGCCTGGAAAGACTTATATGACCTGATGCTCAGTGAAAGGAGCAGAACCAGATCATCACTGCACACAGTAACAATCACAGTGTGAGAGGAATTCTTCTGGTAGGCTTAAACCTTCACAGCAATGCAAGGACCTAAAACATTCCCAAAGGACTCTTGACACAAAATGCCATCCACATCCAGAGAAAGAACTATGGATTGAGAACACAGAATGGAGGAGAATATTTTCTCTTGTGTTATGTTTTGTTTTGGTTTTTCTCATGGTTTCCCCCTTCTATGCAACATGACTTATGTGAAAATGTGATTAATAAGAATGTATGTGTAGAACCCATAAAGACTGCATGTCATCTCATGCGGAGGAAGGGGGAGAAAAATCTAAGACTTATGGAAGTGATTGTAGAAAACTGAAAACAAAATTTAAAAAAACAAAAAAAAATTTTTTTGGTGTCATGGACCCCTGTGGTAGTCAGTCTGTTGAAGTCTAGAGACCCTTCTCAGCAATATATATGTATGTATATGTATATACATACATATACATTACATACATATATTTTAATTTAAGGATATGCTAAATTTCTGTTTGAAGTTAGTGAAAATAAAGTTGTAATTTTTTCCCCTATCCAAGTTTATGAACCTCCTGAAACCTATCTATAGATTCCAAGGTTAAAAATCCTTAATATATGGAGAAGATGTCCCCAGGGCAGAGCCTTGGAGCATATTACCAGAGGATATGATAATGATGTTGATCCATCAGAGCAGATACTAAGAAGAGTAGTCAGACGGGTAGCAAGAGAATCAAGAAAACTGTCACAAAGAGTATCCAAGAACAGAGGGCAGTTAACGAGTAAAACACCACAGTCATCCTGAAGGATGAAGATTGAGAAGGAGCCAAATGATCCTCAGTTTCATTTCTTCTAAAACTAGTGTTCCATTGTTTTTAGCCATATGCTAGTAATAGAGGAATACTGGCATTAAAAAGTTGGATCTTGCTTCAGGGAGAAGCTTGGAGTCTCCTCAAGGCAATCCTGCTCATAGTCCTATTTTCCTGTTTAAGTCTGGTCACAGTTGGTTGTCCATTGCAGTGCTTATTCAGGATATGAAGTTTGTTGTGTATCCTTCATTTTCAAAGAGGATCAGTGATGTCATGGGTGATATTTTAGCTTATGGTGAATTGGATTTAAGTGAGGCAGAGCTGCACAAAGTTGTGAGCCTCATGTTGTGTTCTAGAGTCATTGAAGTCTGGGAGCAAGATAAAAGAATGGTGGCAATGGCTCAGCAAGCAGTGGATTAACATGGCATTTTTCAGCGTCTGACCAAGCTCTAAATTATTCTTCCCCACCCATATGACTGAGGAAAATCTTCACATGCTTGGAGTAGACATCGTCCTAACTCACCAACAGGTCTGAAGCCTGTCTGTTACCCTCAGCCTCATTTAGCCAGTCTGACCACTGAGCATGTTACAGCTTCTTGGATCAGAAGTAAGAGTTGTGTGACAGATGGACACCAAAGGTAGATGAGTAGTCCTGAAAAGGACTTACTAAGACCTCACACAAAGGTGCTAGTCTTCCCTGAACACCCCATATACACATGAAGATATGTATATAATATATAATACATACACATACACACACTAATTGATGAATTCTATGTGTCCCATAAAATTTCATCTTAGTTTGGACAAAAGTAATTCCATATTCACTTAGTCTTCCACGAAGACTTGTTCAGCTACCCCCTACATCATAAAATCTAACTACTGCCTTTCTTCAAATTTTACAGTGTGCTTTAACACAAGTGAGAGTAAGAAACACAAAAGAGGTTCAAGATTAAGTTATTTCTATATATCATTTCCCTTTTAGATGGTAAACTCCTTGAGGTGAGGATCTAACTTTGTATTTCCTAGTACATACAGTATTTTAAAAATTATATTAAATTATATTACCATTTAAGGCTTCAGAGTCTGAAAAGACTGAAAAAACATTTATTGTACTGGAAACAACACACAAAATTTTAAGTTGATAAGGGCATGGCACTAAGATGAGCAAAAGTAATAAATACTCAAATATTGCTTTTATCATACTTTTACATCGCCTATGTCCATGGAGTGTCAGGTACAGATACAAATGTGGTAAGCTGAAAGTGGCAGTGATTGTACTTTTACTAAATGTTTTGTATTTTTTCCCACATGTACCTCTTTTTTTCCCTTGTGCTCAGAGACAACCAACAAATCAGAAGTAACATGGAGGAGGTCAATGAGAAAGAAGGAAGCTGGGGTATTTTAAGAAACAGTCTCATATTCTGTACATTTGTACTTGAAAGACATTGTGCCATGTCATGAGGGTCACTGACTAGAGCATGTTTTACAGAGACTGCAGAAATTCCTTGACTGCTTCTATTTAGGATACAAAAATTCTTTACCATGTGTTAACATTGATTTGGCCACTTTGTTCAAGGTAAAGAAAAAAAGCAAAAGGAAACCAGACATCAACATCTACTAATACTTGTTCAATCTTTGCAACTTAAAATGCAGTAGCATTCAATTTTAGGCAACAAAAGTAATGAAGCTAATGTTCACAGATAAAAAGCAAGTTTAAAAATTGAGTGACAGAATATATATTGTTTTCCTTCTTAAATATCCTTTTAAATAAAATAATTAAGAGGTAGCTGCAATGATTAGTTATCACTTTACCTGTAACTATTTACCTGATAATTATGTGTGCCAAAGATAATTTTTTTCTTTTGAGTACCATTTCATTTGTGAATGACTTACACATATCTTATAAAGTTTTGATATTTAGATGTTTTGATAACACTGGTATCCTGATCTTCCTGGTAGAAAGTAGATATTACCTGTTGTTGAAATGGCAACTTTTTGATACGTACAGGTTTACTTCACTATTTGCCACTTAGCCACGTACAACAGATGAACTCCAGTAATATTTTCATATGTACCCTACTGTTTCCTTTAAAAATTAATTAGGTTTTGTGAATATATCCTTTTTAAAATCTTACTGGACTCATAATTAGAAATTTGCTTCATATTATTTATTAGCTTTTAAAAGTATAGGAGTTATGTAATAGAAAGACTTAGAATCACAGCTCTCTATCCCTTTACTAGATTTCTCCTTGATTGATTGAGAAGACTCTCTGATTTTGGTTCATAGTTACCTTTATGTAGAATGGGGGGTTGTCCTCCATCAATGTAAATCCATCCACTCTTTAGTGGAAATGGAGAATTGCTCCTTACTATTCTCAATCTAATAACTCTTTATGTTATTCTATTTTTTGCCCTCTTTTGGAATTTCTTTGGGTTCTTTTCTTCTCAGTTCAATTTTAAAAAATTAACATCTAAGTTTTTACTAGCTGTCATATCACCCTAACAACTCAGACTGGGTTTACTGCCCATTAGTATTCTACTTACAAATATAGCTGTTTCATTGCTTTTCAAGTTTTTCAGTCACCAAAAACACTGCTTGCTTCAAATTACTTTACTCTGGATAGTTTGCATTTTTGTGAGTTAGGCCTAGTTTTAAGTGCTTAACAGCTCTAGTAGAGATGAACTGGTAGTTTTGTCTCTTAAAACATATTTCATTTATCAATGAAGTAGAATACAATACACACTGAATTTGGAGAGTGTAAACTCACTATGTAGCAAAATATAAAAAGCAATGTGGTTTCATGGACAGAGCGCAAACCTTTTAGAAATATAAAGCAGGAGTCCTGATTTCCTAAAGTAGTGATGGAATAGAGATGGATAGTGATTATTAGGTATGTCAGTCACTGACAATTAATTTTAAAATTAATATATTGTTCTTCAAATGCAAAGATGATTTCAGGGAGATTCAGTTTAACATGGCAGCATAAAGGGTAGAGTGGAGCTTAGCTCTATCATAAATGTTGTGGCAATAATCTGAAAAGGTGTAAGATGGAACAGGATAAAGAAACTTGCTTTATTAATGATCAAGATATTAGAGTAGATTATTAAGCATCTTCAATAGATCTAGGACAGCCAAAATTTTAAAAAAAGTGCTGGAATGGAGGTTCTACTAGGAAAGCTAGGATAAATCCAAGTGAACAGATGACCAGAAGCCCAAAAGTGCCCCAACTAGAAAAACCTGGGGTTAGGGTGGGGGATAGGGAGACTGGGAATAGAAGACTGTGGTAGTACCTTGACAAAAGATAACTAACTTCAGTGCCCTGAACAGGCACACTGAAACCCTAATAACTCTT
Organism: Bettongia penicillata ogilbyi; assembly: GCA_023548195.1. Taxonomy (NCBI): domain Eukaryota; kingdom Metazoa; phylum Chordata; class Mammalia; order Diprotodontia; family Potoroidae; genus Bettongia; species Bettongia penicillata. Next base: position 5,280,105 of record JAJHZJ010000197.1, read on the forward strand.
TATGTTATTCTACATTTTTGTCCTCTTTTGGAATTTCTTTGGGTTCTTTTCTTCTCAGTTCAATTTTAAAAAATTAACATCTAAGCTTTTACTAGCTGTCATATCACACTAACAACTCAGACTGGGTTTACTGTCCATTAGTATTCTACTTACAAATATAGCTGTTTCATTGTTTTTCAGGTTTTTCAGTCACCAAAAACACTGCTTGCTTCAAATTACTTTCATCATTAGTATTTAATACTACAAACTCATCTGGGGAGGTGAAAGACAGTGGCAGAATCCTAGGAAATCAAAATCTGGACTAAATAGGGTGTGACCACCTCATTCAACTGTCTGGGAAAATTGGTCAAGGAGATAATTTAACCATCTCCCTCCTTGCCCCATCAAAACAAACAAATGCAGAATACTATATTTTAAGAAATCATAACTGAAAGCTGTCTATATTTACTGGAACTAGAGGACAATGTGAAACTAAAAAGAATCTACTAGTCACCTGAAAGAAACCCCAAAAATAAAAACTCCCAGAAACATCATAGCTAAAATCCAGAGTTTCCAGGTCAATTAAAAAATACTATCTACAGACAGAAAAAGAATTCAACTACCATGAACCACAGTCAGGCTTATACAAGCCTTGTCAACACTACCATAAAGAAAAAAAATCTTGCAATATGATTTTTCAGAAAGTAGAAGATAAACACTTATAACAAAAAAAAAAAAATTTACTCTGAAAAACTAAATATAATCCTCCTACAGAGAAAAAAAATAGTCCTTTAATGAAATAAAGGACTTTCAAGTGTTCTTGTTAAAAGGCCCTAGCCTACTAGATAGGAGTCAAAAGAAATCCAGAAAGGTAAATAAATATGAGCAGTTAACAGGCACTAAATGATCAAGTGCTTGTATTAATTCTTATAGGGGAGGAGAATTATGTCTTCATAATTGCCAATCCTTATGTCTTCAAGGGTCACAGGAAGTAGAAAGATGAATGGGAGGGATTTTGTGAATTCTTTAAGAATTGGACTCTCTTGGCCACTCCCTTCCCCTCATTATACTCACAGTGACCGGGTCAAATTTATATTAAGAAGACAGATTTGACTCAATATTAGGAAACTATTAAACATAATAAACCATGTTGATAATAAAAATTGTATGATTATGTTGATAAATATAGAAGCTTTTGACAGAATAACCATTTCTGTTAAAAACATTAAAAAGACCAAAATAATTGAGCCTTTAATATGATCAATAATAACTGTCAAAAATCACAAGCTAATACTATATGTAATAGAGAAATGTGACCTTTCTAATAAGGTCAAGGATAAAGCAAAGATGTTCATGATCACTATCACTATTTGATATTGTCCTAAAAATTCTAGCTCTGGCAACAGACAAGAAAAATAAATTGAGAGAATTAGCATGGGCAAAAAACACAACCAAAAAAGCAAAATCATCACTTTTTTTTTGCAGCTGATAAGATGGATCTACAATTAGAAAACCCTATAGATTCAGCTATGATTAATTGAAATAATAACTCCAACAGCATAAGACATAAAAACCCCAAATTAAGTCAGCTTTTCTGTGTATTACCAACAAAACCCAGAAGAGATGGATAGATAAAAAGTATATTGGAGTCTAGCTACCAGGACACACATAGGAATGATATAAATACAATTACAAACCACTTTAATGAAATAAATATAGGTCATAATAATTGAAGATATATTCAACAGTCAATAAATATTTATTAAGTGCTTTCTACATTCTAGATACTGTGCTAAGAGTTGGGGAAACAAGTACACAGAATGAAAAAATTCTTACTTTCAATGAGCTTACAATCTAATGGGGAGACAAGTACATATGAAAATAAATATAGCATAAATAAAAAGAATGGATAAAGATATATACACACAAATTAATTATGTACAATGTAGCGAGAGAGAGAGCACTAGAAATTATGGTTGATCAGGAAAGGCTTCATGCAGAACATGGTATCTGAGTTGCACCTTAAAGAGAGGGAATCTATGAGGAACAGATAAGGAGAGTATATTGCAACTCATGATTGGGCTATGCCAATAATAAAAACCACAGTACTACCAATATTAGTTTACTTATTCAATGTCATACCAAGCTACCAAAGTATTATTTTATAGGACTAGGGAAAACAAATTCACCTGGGGGAACAAAGGATCAAGAATCTCAAGGAAAAATAATACAAAAAAAGAGGAACTTCTGGCAGAAACTAGATATAGACCAAGTTCTCACTCTCACAATATAAAACAAGATAAGCTCCAAACGAGTACATGACTTGGACATAAAAGGTAACATCATAAATTCAAGGAGCAGGTAAATAATTTTTAGATCTATGAGTAGAAAATAAGACAATTTTGATTAAGTAAAATTTTAAAGTTTTTCCTTAAACAAAATTAATACAGCTAAAATTAGAAGGGAAGCAGATAATTGGGGGAAAATCTTTGCAGTAAATGTCTTTGATAATGGTCTCATTAACAAGATATTTTAAAAAATGATTCAAATTTATAAGAGCCATTCTGCAATTGATAAATGATCAAAGAATATATAAACAGGTAATTTTCAAAGGAAGAAATCTAAGCTATCAAAAACCTTATGAAAAAAAATGCTTACTAGCTAGAGAAATGTACATTAAAGCAACTCTGAAGTTTCACCTCATACCCATCAGCTTGGCAAAGATGATGAAAAGGGAAAGTGACAAATGCTGAGGAGGCCATGGGAAAACAGGTACTTTTAATGTACTGTTGGTAGAGCTATAAACTGGTCCAGCTACTCTGGAAAGCAATTTTGAACTGTACCCAAAAAATTTCTGAACATATGGTTCAATATTGTAAAAAAGTACCCTTTTTTTTGTAGGGGAGAATGGAAGACAATTGGGGTTAAGTGACTTGCCCAAGGTAACACAGCTAGTGTCTGAGGTAAAATTTGAACTCAGGTCCTCCTGACTCCAGGGCTGGTGCTCTATTCACTTTGCCACCTATCTGTAGTAGCAATCATACCAGCACACAGGGTGGGCTGCTAACATAGGTTCTTTGATCTGCTTTTCTAAATGAAAGAGAACTTTAAAGGGGTTGACAATGTTACTTTATTTACAGATGTAAGTAGAAAGAAGTGAGTATGGAAAATACAAGCAGAGAAATTAGCACAGAGATTCAACAGACAGGGCTCCAACTGTCTGAACAAAATAATACAACTACCTACATATACCACTAGACTGAGAGAGCACAATATCTGAGTAGTCAGGGGGTGTGGGGTGAGGGAAGGAGAGGCCACCTCCGCCTCCTCCCCCTCCCCCCAACAGTTAACAAGCAGTTACCCAGAGTCTGGTCCAGGGAATCAAAAGGTTCTTCTCATGAGCAAGTTCCCCCAAAGCAAAATGCCAATCTCCCAGAAAGACTTGGCCCTTGATTGGCTCAGGTTACGTACGAAACCTATGTGACTCAGCACAGCTGTGAATTATCAGGGCTCAAAGGAGATCAATCCATAAGATGTTCACAATTTAGCCTGAGCCTGGAAAACTGAATTCCAAAAATAATAGAACAAAAATCTCACCCTACTTGTGCTTACACAAGCTGCCCCTTACACGTGGGCTTTTATCCAAATGTCTCTACGAGATCTATAGCTCAAAGAGATTAAAGAGAAAAAGGATCCATACGTACAAAAATGTGTATAGCAGTTCTTTTTGTAGTGGCAAGAAAACGAAGGGAATTATTGAATAAATTGTGGTATTTAAATGTAATGGAATACTATTGTGCTGTTAGAAAGGGGAATGTTTCAAAGAAAGTGATATTGAATGAAGTGCAGAGATAACAATGTAAAGATAAACATCTTCAAAAGACTTAAGAACTCTAATCAATGCAATGATCAGCCCCAGTTCTCCAGGACTCATGATGAAATTTGTTATCCACCTCCTGATAGAGGTGTTGGACTCAAGGCAAAGACAGGTGTTTTTTGGACATAGTCAATGTGGGAATTTGTTTTTCTTGACTATACAGTACATAATTTGATTTCTTTTTTAGTGGGGGAGGGGAATAGAAAAATAAAATACATTTTTGTTACTGAACAAAAAGGAAAAAAAGTTTAAAGAACATGAACAACCAGTTTTCAAAAGAAGAAAAGCAAGTATCAACCACATTAAAAATTATCTAAATCACTAATAAGAAAAATGCAATCTTACACCCAGACTGGCAAAGATGACAACAAAGAAAAACAATAATCATTGTGGGAAAACAGGTGTGGCAATTCCATGTTGGGGCTACAAATTGGTTTAACCATTCTAAAAAACAATTTGGAACTGTCCTGCACATACTCTTTGACCCAATAGTATCACTTCTAGTAGTGGTGCTAATATTCACGTAGCATCATGTGGGGTAGAAGGTGAAAAGTTGATAAGTGGAAGGTTAACTACTTCCTGTAGGTTGTCTCAAACTTAAATGGAAAGTGTCCCTCCTGCCCACCTACTCCCTTCTAAGGGGGCTTTCTTTCCAGTCAACATCCTCAGCTCCATCCCCAGGGATGGTTGTCTCATATTAGGTGAAAAATCCTGAGGTGCTACCTCTGGTTCATCCTACAAACCCCACCAAGCTGCTATCCTTAATTTTGTTTATGTATTGGTCTTGGGTCATGTGTTCTCTTTCCTTTTGGGAAGCAGTATCAATAAAAATTATTACTGCTGAAAGTTCCCTTTCCCCTTCCTAAAAAGAAAAGAAGAAATGAGGCCTAGTAGTACCAGTAACTGTTTTACAAAGCAGAGAACAATGGAGCAAATCTGTAGCTTGAGAGTCAAAAATAAATGAAGATAGTAACATAATGCTTGATAAACCCAAGGACTCAGAACTACTAGGATAAGGATTCACTAGGTAACAGAAATTGCTAGAAAGCAGTCTGGCAGAAATTAGTTTTAGACCTGTATGTCACGTCATGTACCACAATGAATTCCAAATTTAAACGTGACATAGATAAAAGGTCATATCACAAACAAATTAGAAGAGAATAGAAGGTGATACCTTTCATACCTATAATAAAGTAAAGATTTATGGCTAACCAAGGGGCAGGAGAAAAAATGGACAATTTTAATAACCCAAAATTGAAAAACTTTTTCATAAAATCAATGCTGCTAAAATCAGACAGAAAGTTATATGAGAAGAATCTTTGCAACAAGTTTCTTTTATAAAGGTTTGATGTCTAACATATATAGAGAACTAATTCAAATATATAAGAATAAGAAAATTTCCCCAGGGGTTAATGATTAAAGGATACAAACAGTTCTCAAAAGAAGAAACACTTGCTATAAAAAGCCATATGAAAAAATGTTCTAAATTATTAATAAGAGAAATGAAAAGTAAAACAACTCTCATGTTCTACCTCTGATTGGTAAAGATGACAAAAAAGCAAAATTGTAATATTTTGGGGGGATGGAATATGGGAAGATAGGCATACTAATTCACTGTTGGTGGAACTGAGATTTTGAGTATCCATTCTTTTTAAATTTTTTATCCTGATTTTAAAAACAATGTTCAATATACAAAGTAGGACAGAAAAAACTGATAACTCACTATACCATCACATTTGGTGATCTAATTAGCTCCCAAGAGTTCAACTTTCTTAGTGCAGAGGATTCCTAGTTCTATATATCCAGACTTACTCTGCCTACTGACCTCCAGTCTCACATTACCAAGTGCTTCTTGGACAACTAGAAAATCCCACTGATAGCTCAAATGTAACATGTCCAAAAATGGAATTCATTTTCTTTCTTTCCAAAATCTCCCTAATATATATATTTTTTATTGTCAAGGGTACCTACTATCCTCTAAGTTACCCACAACTGAAGCCTAGGTATAATCTGTGACTTCCCTCTTGTATTCAGTCTGTATGTCAAATCCATTGCTATGTCTTGTCACTACCTTAACATCTCATTTATGTTCCCTTCTTTCCGCCAGCTGGTACAGGTGCTCATCTCTTCACACCAGGACTAACTTTCTAGTAGGTAACTGCCACAAGTCTTCCCCATTCCAATCCATTCTTCAACTGTCAAAGTGATTTTCCTAAGCATAGACCTGCCCATGTTACCTCCCTTATTCAATCAACTGCTGTGACTCTATTACCTCCAGCATCAAATTTTAAAAAATTCTCCATTTGGTTTTTAAAACTCTTTGTAATCTGGTCCATTCCTACTTTTCTAGTCTTCTTGCACTTTACTGTCTTACCTATATATTCCATGATTTAGCAGCATTGACCTACTTGCTGCTCCTTGCACTCAACACTCCGTCTCTCTGCTCTTTACATTCTTTAACCTGTTTATATCCTCTATGTAAAATTTTAAAAATATTCTCTCCCCACTTTAGTGGGGCAGCACGTTTGTGTTTTTGTATTCTCAGCACTTAGTAATGTTTAATAAATACTTGTTCATTAATTTATATAACTGCCAATCTCGTATATAAAGCTTGCTTTGTGAAAGCATAAAGTCAACATGTTAATTTTATAACTATCTTGGTCCTTTTCCTTCTGAAATTCCTTCTGTTTTCTTTTATGCATTTAAAAAAATGTTTCAATGATCCTTTTTGCTTTTCTTTTTTGAGTGGGAAGGGGCAACATCATAATTAGCTGTCCTCTCTTCACTTCCCCCACCCAACAAAGAAAGCAATCTTTAGAGCAAATAAGCATAATCAAGTGAAACAAATCCAAACATTTGCCACATTCAAAAATGCACGTCTAATTTTGCTCCTTGTGTCCATCACCTTTCTGTCAGGAAGTGGGAGGTAGGTAGCATGCTTCATCAGTCTTCTAGAGGGCTTGTTGGTAATTCTATCAAACAGTTCATAAGGCTTACAGTGTTGTTTTTCTTCACAGTGCTACTGTTACTGTATAAATTATTCTCCTGGCTGTGTTCAGTTCATACAAATATCTCCATATTTTTCTGAAATCATTCTTTTGACACAATATTTTATCACATTCATATATCATGATTTGTTCAACCATTCCTCATTTGATGAGCACCTACTTTATTTCAAGCTCTTTGCTACAACAGCAAAAGATGCTGCAAATATTTTCATACATATGGGTGGTTTTACTATTTGTTTGATCTTTTTGGGGTATAAACCTAGTAGTGGTATCACTGGGCCAGCCACTCTAGAAAGAAATTTGGAACTATATCCAAAAAATCATTAAATTGCATTCTTCTTGACTCATCAATATCACTACTAAGCATATACCTCAAAAAGATATGAATAAAGAAGAGCTTATGGACAAAAAGATTCATAACAGCACTTTTTGATAAAACAAAGAACTGGAATCTAAGGGGGTGCTCATGAACTGGGAAATTACTAAACAAATTAAGGTAGGTGAAATGGAATAATATTATGACAAAAACTATGAAAGGGATGAATTCAAAGAAATTAGGTAGATTTATATGAAATGATACAAAGTGAATAAAAACAGGAAAATGATTTATACAATGAATACAATATTATCAAGAAAAGCAACTTTGAAATACTTAAAAACTCTGATCAATGTTGTAATCAATTGACTCCTGAGAACTAAATATGATGCATGTGTTTGACAGAATTAATGGAATAGAGGTACAAAATGATACATACATTTTTTGGTTATAGCCAATACATGACTTCTTTTCAAGTGACTAAGTTAACTTATTATGAGGGGGGATTTAAAAATTTTTGGGGGGAGGGGTTAAGAAAAGGAAACTTGATAATAATGAAAAAAGAAAGGATCAATGAAGCATTTAGATAACAACACAGATAAGAACAGAAAGACTATCAGAGGGAAACAAGGACAAGCAACATAGACTGACTTTTGGTAGTAACATGCAGATCAGAAAGAAAAGAAGCCTAAGTTGTAGGGAAGGATTATGATGATATCTTTCCCCCCTTCCTTCAGGAAATGTTCATATGGCAAAATACATGGATCTACTTTTCTCAAATACCCCAGTTTCCTACATTTATAGACCTCCCCTACCCCAGTTTTCTTTTGAGCATTAGTTATGGCAACTACTTTTAATTTGTGTCATCTTTTGATAAGTTGTATCAGAGCTATTGAAATACCTTCACCCTTCAAAGCAAAATTTGTTTGGATAATCTCATAGACAGCATCCAGTTACTAAAATATTTAATTGAGAAATGAAAATTATTCAGAGAATTCAGCTAAACTATATCAGTCAGCAGACCTATCCAGAGGATTATTTACAGAGGGTAAGATTCTGCTCCTAAAACCTCAGTTCTTCATTTATAAATTGAGGTGTTGGACTAAATGACCTCTCAAGCTCCTTCTTTGAGCTTTAGGGGAAGACCATCAAGTTGATTTAGATCCATGTAAGAACATAACACTTTATTCAGTGGATCTGGAATATCATTGATAACAGATCTATGTCTTCTCATTCTATGTGATTCTTGTGTAAATGCTCTCTTAAATCCTCCACAGAGTATCAACCTAACATAGCATATAATCCCGGTCTTAGTATTTTGTGATTCCAGCTCAGCAATAGAATTGTCTACTGTCCTTCTTGCTCTGTTTTGGAGCCATCCTCTTTTCTGATCATGTCCTGGAAGGTTTTATATGTGTTTTGTCTGCAAGTTATCAATGGTAATATGTTGCCACCTATTTGTGTTCACCATGCTTCCCTTTGTTGCCCTCTGGAATTCATGTACAATTTTAATTTTTCAGTGATTGAGTGTTCCATATGGGGATAGAGACTAGACCTGTGATTTCATCAATATAGGGAATTCCCAAATGAAGAAACAAGTCAGTACCTTCCCTGCAAATGATAGTTTCAGAGAGTTTTCTAGACTGGGCATTGAAAGGTTTTGTCTTGGTTATAGCCACATAGATAATGGGTAGAGGAGGAAGCCTTGAAACCAGATCTTTCTGATTCTGGAGCTGTCTACCTTATGCTGCCCCTACAAGAGAATAATGGTGTTAAAAAAAAGAAAAGATGAGTTAAATCAACAAAGCTTCAGAACAATAAATAATCATGGTGAGCTTTTTATTTATAGTGTGTTTTTACTTATAGTGTGGAAGAGGAAGACTTAACTGACTTTTCAGCTCATGTTTCCCTTACTCTTTGTACAAACACCCCACTGCCTTACCTGGCTTTATTGTGGTCTGAGAAATTAGTCAAGCTTCTTGTAGCACAATAGGATAAAGCCACATGTGTGAGGATAGTAGTGGCTTTCATTAAGGACGGGAGGAGTAACAGAGAAAGAAAAAAATCCTACATTGAGCTACTTTGGAATCCATAAATTTGTTTTGAAGCTAAGTACCAAGTCCTAGCATATATTCTTTATTCCATAGAAGGAATAAATATCATGTTAAAATACTCTATCATAAATTGTTATTGACCACTATTAGAGAACTACCCCACAACAGAATGGGCTCTGCACTTGAGCGAAGTAAGACCTTAGCATCTTTAGAAAGTACAATCTTAGGCAAGTCCTATTTTACACGTGGGGAAATGGAGTCTTCAAGGGTAATGTACATAGCACCTTTCTTAAAGAGTTGTTGTGACAGTTAAGTGAGAATATATGTAAGGTGCTTTATAAATCTTAAAGTGCTGCTATGTGTCAGTTTGTAATCTGTAGAAAACTGTTTTAAATAACTGGCTCCTTCAATCTGTTATTCTGGAACCTTTCCATTGAGGCATTTAGGAAGGACATGTTTCTGCATTTCCCTGCATTGTAGTTTCATGAAAGAGCCTTTTGCATACTCTTGATGTACACAAATAAAACAAATTTAACCCAATTTATTTAATCCCAACATATTTAAACCCCAGATACTCCTCAGATCTCTATTATCCACCCAATCGACCAACCCATATTAATGAGTGAAGAAGCTTAAACAGATGGTGTTGATGCACTGTGCCCTGAAATTTTTTTGTTTGAAAAGCCATCCTGTATAAACAGTCACAGCAATAACAAAAAAAAATTCATGTAACAGTGAGAAAAAATTTTTTTTAAAGCAATCAATAGGGTTTTCTTGAGAATAACTTTGAGAGAACTTTTATCTTAGAAAAACAAGACCAATGGTTTTTACCTTTACATGTAAGGTCTAAGAAAAGAGACTTTATTCAACATTACGGTCTTAAGTATAGTAGGGCCCATAAACAGGAAATTTGGATGTTAATTGATGCTTCCTACTCTCCCTTTGCTACCACATTGATGGAAAAACCAAAAGAAAGCTGACAGTATCTTCCCTCCAAGTTCTGGATCTAGCCTTGAAAATTGCTATTCACTTATCCTAGGTGAGAAAATTTATGCAAGATGGATTGTTAACTTCTTTTATTAGTCATGACTTCCATGGAGGTAGATGAAGTGGTTTAAAAAAAAAAAAAAGGTTGCTCTATTTAAAAAAATCTTTATTCATAAGTCTGTCTCTATACAAACTCAAGTTTCTTCTAGCTTGAGTGATTTTGCCCAATTTCTTTTTTTCAGGCAAAGTGCTAATCTCTTTCAGAGTGTCAAACCTGACTTTTTTCCATTTTGAAGTGTTTTCACATACAGGTGAAATAAAATTTCTGAGAAGCTCTTTCTCACGCCTTCTTCCATATTCCCTTGCTACATGATGAGAAATTCTCTTTTAAAAAAATTCTAGTTTATGTGATGGACTAAAGCTAAAGATTTAGCCTTAATATTTAACATAGTTTAAAGACATAAGGATTCATTATCTTACTAAACAGGGCCTTCTGAAGGGGACTGAGAAAGAAGCTGTTACTAAGTGAAAGCCTGGGTGCATACAGTTGTTTGCTGACTTCTCCTCTCAGGGCAGCTAGGTGGCTAGCAGGGGATAGAACACCAGACCTAGAGTGAGGAGGACTCATCTGACCTCAGACACTTACTAGCTGTGTGACTCTGGGCAAGTCACTTACCTCTGTTTGTTCCTCATCTGTAAAATGAGCTAGAGAAGGAAAAGGCAAACCATTCCAATATCTTTGCTAAGAAAACCCCAAATAGGGTCACAAAGAGTTGGACACAACTGAACACCCCCTCAGGGTAACTTTTTGGTTCTATATTGGCTCTATATGCCAGCCTTTTTCTTCCTATTTTTCTCACTAGTTTATGCTAGCATTTAAATTTGGAATAGACCTTAGAAGACATTTAGTACAACTTATGAATAGAAGTCTGCCTCTGTAGAGGATGGCTTTTCAGACAAACACATAACTTAGGAACAGAACCTCAGGGGTAAAGGGACTTGACCCAGGGCCTAGTTTGTGGCAGTTCAGACTATAACCCGAATCTCTTAAGACTACTAGTCCCAGACTTATTCTATTAGAACTCCACTACTGAAAGTATCTTTAGACAAGGTCTTAACCAGTGTAAGAACATTACTAGAAAACTATTTTCCTTTCACACTGGTTGTTTTCAGTCATTAAAAAAATTAACAATTTTTACTTAATACAGAGTTCAACACCATGCAGAGCTAATTAAAAGGCATACTAACTAGGGTTTTATGGTCTGAATGAAGAGGTCATGAATATGTAGACAACAGAAGAAGATTATATCAATAACTAAGTGGCATACAAATATTTTGAATTAAAATATTTACATTGTATGCAAGGAAAAATTCTATCAGCAATAAAGATTTACATTAATTTTAATTGTGCTGCGGAAAAGAAAACCCAATTCTAGAGTCAAAGGACCCAGCATTAAATCCCACCTCCAATTCTTTCTCAGGGTCTCAGTTTTTCTAAACTTGGACTAGATTGGGCTAGATCAGAGGTTCCCAAATCTATTTGGTCTACCACTCCCTTTAAAAAAAAATTACTCAGTGGCCTCTTGGAAATCTACTTTCTTTAACCCTTTAGTGTTTTTTTGGAAATTTTTGTCATCTCAAAAAAATAAAATGTTTTTTAAAAAAATAATGCATCTTAAATTTAATAATTTATTGTATATTTGTGGATTTTTTCTGCATTGAAATTTTGATGATGCAATATTTTATGTCATGTGAACACATAGTATCATATTGTAAACAAGTCATTACATTCACATATTCCTGCCAATGCATGTTGGACTTCCTGCCAGCTCTCCTGCCAACACTTGCTTATTCAGACCTGTTGGAGGACTTGACATTGATTGGTTATAACTTGCATTTTGTGTGTTTATCTGGGAAATAATATAATCACCACTTTAACTGTTATACAACAGATGAAACATGTATTAACCTTTATTTTTTAAGATTTCAAATTCCAAATTCTCTCCCATCTTCCCTCTCCTCTTCCATCATTGAGAAGGTAAACAATCTGATAAAGGTTATACACGTGCAGTCATACAAAACACATTTCCATATTAGTCATGTCGTGAAATAAAACACAGACAAGAAACCCCAACAAAAATAAAGTAAAATAATAGTATACTTTGATTTGTATTCAGATTTCATCAGTTCTCTCTTCGGAGATGGATAACATTTTTCTTTATAGGTCCTTCAGAATTGTTTTGGATCTTTGTGTTGCTGGCAATAGCAAGTTGTTCACAACTGATCATTGTACAACATTACTGTTACAGTGTACAGTGTTCTCCTGGCTCTACTCACTTCACTTTGTATCAGTTCATGTAAGTCTCTCCAGGTTTTTCTGAAAGCATCCTGCTCATTATTTTTTGTAGCATAATGGTATTCCAGCATAAACCCACAACTTATTTAACCATTCCCCAAATGAAGGCCCCATTACGTTTTCAAAACTTGGTTTAGCATTGTTACTGGGATTCTTCTCCTAAGTTTATTTATTTTTATTAATTATATTTATTGTATTAAGTTTACTTTGATACTTGGTTTTAATGACTGTCATAGATGAAGCAGATGCCCACAAAGTTACATAAATCCAAATGGTAATGCATCATTGACTGTACTTAATAAATCATGATCCTCATTTTTCAATCCCATCCCCCAATTGCCCACACATTTTTGTTGTTGAAATTCTGCTATTCATTTGTTCATTCCTGCTGTCACAGTTCTTGCAAACTAACCAGAAGGTATTGCATTTTTATATTTAACAAATGGGTTCAAAAACCAAAGAGACTCTTTGGAAGATCCTTAAACAGGTAAAAAAATATTTTTCCAAAATTTTGAAGTGTATAGATATGAGAGTTTTTATAGGTGACTCACCTCTGTTTTATGGGAGTGTGGGGGAATGCAATAAAAGTTTAATAATTTTTAAATATCTTGCTAGCCATGATAGCTTTATATTGGCATTAGTTAATATGTCCAATGCCACATACACTTGTGATGAAGTTCATCATTAAGGATAGTAGACTAAATCTACATTTACAATTCTTGATAATTTTAAAGGTTTTTTCACTGACTTGTCAGGTCTGATTAAATAGATAATTATGGATTTTACCACAGGGAGAAAAGTCTAGTACTAGAGGCAAAAGTGTCATCTTTATCCTTTTCTTGTTCACATTATCAATATTCTTTTCAACCCAAGGTTTCTTTGTAGGAATCTTTCAAGACACTTGTCCACATAATTAGGTTTAGTTTAGTAAAATCTGACTTTCTCCTTAACTTGAGACATGTTAATCACATGTATCAATGTTGAAAGTAACAAACAAGTGAAGGCACTTCAGTCACCCCCTCAACATTATAGAACTCACATTCTTTCCTCACCCTATATACCTCATTCTCTTTAATAGCTGGCATTTATATAGTACTTACTGCATGCCAGATCCTGTGCTAAGCATTTTTCAGGTATTGTCATTTGATACTCATAAGAACTCTAGAAGGTAGGTGCTATTTCTATCATCATTTTCCAGATAAGGAAAGTGAGGCAAACAGAGGTTGTGACTTGCCCTAAGTCACATAGCTATTAAGTGTCTGAGGCTGCATCTGAACTCAGGTCTTCCTGACTCCAGACCCAGTGTTCTATCCTCTGAGCCACCTAGCCACCTTAGGTGATACTTCATAGTCTGATCAAATGGAAAGTGGCAGTCAACTCACATTAAATATTAGTAAGTTTTAATTTCTCTTATTTTTCAGATAAAATAGCTATAGAGATTCTAATCTTTTCTTCCTGTACCCTAGTGGATTTCTTATATGGTGCACACATCCGTCCTGAAGAGCGCTGGTCTACAAGGCTGTCACCAACTCCCCAAATGTAAGAATACTTTAAAATGCAACAAACACCTTCAACAACTTACAGTGACTGAGTTGAAATGATCCAGTTGATTATGTCCAGTGCCATAATCTCAACACTGTGAGTATTCTTTATGGTCTCTCTCTCACAAATATGGTGGACTTCCCAATGATGCCATGAATAGCCCGTGCCTTCTTGTTGCTTTCTCTTTTAGCCAGCTGTTAAGGTTCTCATCCTATTACCTACACTAGATACAGAACATCATGGGAAATAGGAGCCCTCATCACAAAGAGCTTTCTGCATTCTTCCTCAACTACTTAGAGGCACAGTCTTCAGCCTATTCCCTGGGGAACAGAGGAGCAGACAGACTCACCTATCTTTGGATTGGAATTCTTTTCATGTCCCTAGGCCTACCAGAAAAGTGCTGGGACTTTCTCCAGAGAACTATACTAAAACTCAACAGACAAGGTCAGGCCACCTGTTCACTTACTCACATGAAGTAACATAGGCTAACAGATACAGCATAAACCCAAGAAAAGAAAATGAGGACATAAAGAGAAAGTCAAAGTCCCCAGAACCACAAAGAAGTCTAGCTTTGTCACCTTCAAACTCACTCAGGTCTACAGCCATGATATGAGGCCTAGCTCAGTTTAGATGCCCATTTCTGCTCTCCTGTTTTTTTATATACTACTTACAGGCTGTCTCGGATTGGAAGAGAGGCTGATACCCTCATTAGGCCTATTGGAAGCAGCTGCTGCCTTCCTGGTCCCACAGCCCAGGTGTCCCACTTCCCAAATTATGGCACTAATTATGGTTAACAGTTAAAAATATCTTCCGAGGAAGGGGTGCTCAAATGAGTGAGCCCACAAACTTTAATGTCCAGGCTTTGTAACAGGTTTGGTGGTTCAGAGGGTTCATGTTCACAATTAGAATTTAGATCTTTGTTGAATTGAATTTTTTTTTCATTCAGTGCTTAATTGTGTTCCAGATAAATGATCTCTGGATAAGTGAGATTATGATGTCTATGAAGTGGTTTTTTCTGATGGTCTTCATGCAATTAATGAACATTGTAGTTCAAATACTTAAAATTCCTTTATCTTAGTACTTATACATTTCATCATTCTTTTACAAATAGATCCACTGAGTCATCTAAAAGGAAATGACTTACCCAAAGTCATTTGAACTGTTGAAGGAACCATGAATAATATTTTCATCTCTTTCTCTTTCTGAAATTTTTCTTCATGAATTGAGTACCGATATACCTACATATTGATTTCTTATTTTTTTTTAAAGTAAATCTCTTTTCTATTTTTAAAGAGAAGAAAGCGTGAACTTTTACCAGTAATTTATAGTACATTTTAAGTATGGCCACATAAGGATGGATATCAAAATATATATCATCATTATTATCTTGACCAAGTTCCTATAATATATTGGTACAAAATAATATATTTTGCCCAATTGAAGCCTACATTCAATACAACAAGTATACAACACTAGGTCCAAGATACTACACTACGTGCTAGGGGCACACATATAGTGTGCCGGGGAGACAAACTCAAACAGAAATTAGTCCCTGCCAGGCAGTCACATATTGATTTAGGAAACCATATATTAACATTATTATCTTTGTTGTATTGTATTTTTTTCTTGTTAAACATTTCCCAATTACATTTTAATCTAGTTCTGGACACCCTGTACTCCTGGAATTCTGCCAGTTAGGTAGATACCTGGATGATCCTACAGTCTAAAAGACCTAGATTTGTATCCTTCTTCATATCTCAACAAATCATTTAAACAAGCCAGGCCTTACTTTCTTCAATCTGTAAAATAAGGATAATAATAATAAATATCTATCACACAGCCATCCACCCTTGTTGTCATCTGTCCAGCAACTGTGCCTTCCTTCTTATTTCACGGCACCTCTGCCCAGACCTCCAGAGTCACATCCCACTTTCCTCTTCCAACCCCCACCCCCCAATCCAGTTTCCCTTCAAGATTAACCTACTCAGTTTGGGATTTTGTCCCTGGGGATGGGCTGATCTGATTGGTGAGTTATTGAGAATGCAAACTCAACTAACCCCTTAAGCACTGTCAGAACTTGCTTCCCATCCAGCCAACTACCCTTATCATGTACTTAAAAAAAGCTAAGGTCTCCCATTGTATAGGGGTCGGTCCTCCTGATCTATATCTTGCCACTGGACCGAGATGGCTCTGGAGGAGAGGGTAAGGCTGATGCTCAGCCCTGTCTCACTTAAATCAATTCATTTGCAAGTCATGACGTCAGCTTTCTGAAGTCATTGCCCTCTTCAAGAACGAAAGACCAACAAGGACAGCAGCCTCTTCCAAGCCCCGCTCCTCCCTCCCTCCCAAATTTTGACTTCCTGATCTAGGAACTACAAAAATGAAATCAACACTCTCACGGTTTCTGTAAACGGCTTGAAAGCAAATTACACAGCATTCCAATGAACTCCCCAGACCGAACCCTCCTTCCCTAGTCACCACCCCTCACCTAACCTTCCGATAAGATGAATGTAAACTCCTTTAGGATGGAGATTTAGATATGTGCATTTGTAATCCCTGCACTTAGCTCAGCCCATAGTAGGCACTTGATGCTTTTTCATTAGTTCATTTTTTCATTCATTTAGCTAGCTAGCCCACCAGGAAAGTGCTTTACAAACCTTAATATACTATGTAGCAATCTGTCTGGGAGCCCTCCCCCAAACTGCTTTGATGATTTGTGAGTTGGGTTAGGGGAAGGTTGATTACCATCTCAGGTTCCAAGGTTCTCTGTGGGTCTGCATTACCAGAACTCTTAGCAGTGTGCTTGATTTTAATAGTCAGTCAACAGGTACAATTAGCTCAAAGTAAAAACCTTTACTAGAATGACATATTAAGAACATTAGCTGCAAAATATTCCGCCCCTAAGTCTGGGGTGCAGTCTTCCACGAATATACATACTGAGGCACAGATTTAGAGTAAACTGGTAGTGAGGCACCCACGTAGGGAAGATGCGGATGAGACAATTCATGCCTCTGGTCCTGCAGGGCCCATGTCCTTCTGCTTCTCTTAGCGTCTTCACAGTGCTTCCTCACGTTGGGCACAACATCTTGGCTCCCTGAGTCTGCTTCTCTTCACAGCTCAGCTCCCAGTTACCAAAGCTAATTCTCCCTTGAGTCTATGGCTGACTTTTTTTTTTTTCTGCTACCAGGGGTTATGTATGCTACTTTATAAGCTACTTCCTATCTTGAGTACTACTTTTCTCTGTCAGTCACTGGATGCATCTCAACTGTGACTGTTCCCTTTTGAAAGTGGTATGTTATCTCCTTCAGGGTACTATTCTGCAAGACATAGTGAATGGGGAAAGGTGAGGAAATACCTTCTAGACTTCTTCCCTCTCCCTCCCCTACCGTATGTTGGGGGTCACACTCCACAAAGCTGCTCTCCGACTCTAACTCCTCCAATTATCTTAGAACTACAAGGCTTGTTTTTTAAGGGCCACCCAGGGTACTGTCAACATTCACCCAGCCAATGTCCAGCGTCCCTTACACGGCAGTAGCAGAAATTTGTCACACTTTATAAAAAGATGACAGTGAGAAGATGTCTGCACTTTAAAAAAAAATGTGTTCTTTGTTATGTTATATACCTCATTGTATTCATGATTAAATCAACTAGCTGGATAGAAAAGTACAACAATCAACCCAACTATGGTGATATAAATATGAACCATTTCTATGCTAAAAATAAAAGAGTTGCTGCCCTTAAGGAGCTTGTATTCTACTGGGAAGATATAATATGTACATGTAATAGTCTCCCCTGTTGAGACTTAGCTAAACTGAAGGTTGGAAGGGGCAAAAAGTGAACATGAAAATGTACAGAGGAAGGTCTTTCAGAGACAGAGGAAACTGCTTTAAAGTAAGGATCAGAGGCTTGAATCGGTCAATTGTATATGAAGTGGCCAGTAAGACAATGAACTTGCCCCAGGGCGGAGAGTATTTCAGCACCTTTGTCCCCAACCTCTCATCTGCATAAGACCCAAGAAGAGTCTGGGTAGTGGAACTGGAATGAACACTGTAAGTGAAAGTGGAGCTCTTTACAGAAAGGGAGCCACCTCTGAACAGGAGAGCAATGATAAGTAGAACAGGCAATATTGCTCCCGCTTTCTGCTGGGTGATGACAAATGTCAGAGCCAGGTTGTGAAGGAGTCAGAGGTGTGACTGCCACTCATTGTGGGCTAAAGGCAAATTCCTAGGTCCTTGATGGAGAGAATACAGTTGACACCCAGCTGAGAGGGATGGTGGTGATGACTGCAGCTGCCCACTGAAAAGCAAGCTCAGGGAATCTACAATATTGACCTCTTCAGTAGTCAGAGGTTCCCTGTGAAGACCCCAGTGGCTGAGTAATCTGCCTAGCCCAGCTGAAGCAGCAGCTGAACCCAGGGAGAAGCCGGCTCTGCAGCACAGCGATCATTGGGCTTGAATGAGCCTGGCTGTGGACTGACACGTCCAGCGGAGATCTCTTTCCCTGCAAGAAGCCGGTCCAGCTGAGCAGAAGAACTACACCCCACAGAGAACCTCAAGAAGTTCCTCTGGAGGAAGAAAGGACTTTGAAGATCTGAACTAGAGCAGAGAGTTTCTTTGGCTATGCATGTTACCTACACATATGCCTCACTTTCCTTCATAGATTGTTAATGTATTAGTGGGAGAGTGTGATCCAGGTTTTGGGGCAAATGCTTTGTAACTACTTTTCTTTCTGTCATTTGGGAAAATGCCTTTGCTAAGAAGTGAGTGAGTCTACTGGCTCTTTGTTGTTAAGTGTGCTTTACTTGTGGGGCTTGTGAGCCAGCATGAGAAAAATAGCTACACAAATGCTTAGGTCTAGGACTCTGAGAGGAGTAGCCAGTCACTCCAACCTGGGCACAAGCACCCATTGGAAAATAGCCCCAGTAAGGGGGAGGGGCAACATACACATATAAGTAAACACAAAAATTTGGGGTAGTAGTGGGGAATACTAACTACTGGAAAAATCAGAAAATTCTCTAGTTTCTTAGGAATCTTAGGCTATATACACCTCTCAGTAGATACGAAATAATTTAGGGTAGTGGTGGAGAGTGCTAACCACTAGGAGATCATCTCATATAGTAAAGTCTTGAAGGGTACTTGGAATTTTAAGAAATGAAGCTGAGCTCGAGAGAGATCATTTCAGACAGGGGTTAGCCTATGCCAAGGATCAGAGGTAGGAAGATGGAATATCACAGACAAAGATAAGGAAAAGGGGAAAAGCTTTTATTCAGCACCTACTATGTACCAGGTACTGTGCTAAGCACTTTACAAATACCATCTCATAACAGCCTTGGGAATTCGGTGCTATTGTTATCATCCTCATTTTATGGTCGAGGAAACTGAGGCAGACAGAGCTTCATTGAGTGACTTGCCCAGGGTCACACAGGTAGCAAATGCCTGATGTAGAATTTGAACTCAGATCTTCCTGACTGTAGGGCCAGCAATCTATCCCATTGTGATACCTAACTGGTCAAAGAAGAAAGAGTATGTCATTTGGTTTGCCGTACAGTGTACAAGGGGGAGTCATTTGAAATTAGTCTGGAAAGATAAATTTGAACCAGATTGTGAAAGACTTTAAATGCTAAAACAGAAGGGTTAATATCTTACTCTAGAGACAATAGGGAGTTCATTGAATTATCCTAAGCAGGAAAGTGACATATTCTGAAAGTAAAATTCTTTCTGTGTCTGGATAGTTTAGTATTTAATAAAGGTATAGAACATTTAGGGCTTCCCTGGGGAAGAAGATAAGTAATTTATGTGGCCCTGATTATACAAATAAAAAGAATGAAACAATCCTTCCTCATGAAGGAGGTTCCATTCTAAATCACCATAGTGTTTACCTTGGGCTGAACAGTTGCATTGAAACAAGCTTTATGGAGTCCCCTCCCTGATTATTCCAGTGACAGAAATGATAACATAACAATCTGCATACTTTTAAACCTATAATCAGGTGTTTTATAAAGACAATCCAAATAGTAACATACTCATCTCAAAATAAAGGTTATAATGGACAGTAGTGGGGACCTGGAGTCTAGAAACTCTCAGATTTAAACTCACTGGGATTGTCATTGGATCTTTGCATGTACGATGAGTAAGCCATGCTAGTTTGTGTCTCAGTATCTCACATGACTGAGGAACTTAGTCACTAAGACTTTGAGAGTGATGTTGCTAATCAGACTCTTTCAATAGCTCCTCCTTGTCTCCTGGATAAAGTCCAAATTCCTTATCCTGGAATTTAAGGACTGCCACCCTTCTGCCTGACCTGCCCTTTGCACCCACCCTATCTAATCTATCCCAGTTCCTTCCTACATGTAACCTTTCCTTCATCTGAATAGCACTTTGTATCTCTCTTGAGGCATTTAGCCACATAGCCCAAAGTAGTAGTGTCAAACCTTAACCAGAAATGAATCCTTCCTGGCCACATAGTGACTTAGAAAACCCATAAACTAACATTATCTATGTTGTATTGCATTTTTATTTGAGTATTTTCTTAACATTTTCCAATTACATTTTAATCTGGTTCTGGCCATACTTGGAATTTTGCTTGGCAATGACATCTCTAGTCCAAAGTACTTGTATCCACTGATTAAAGGTAATTTCATCCCTGAACAGTGCTGGAAACACATGGAAAAATTTCAGTTCTAGTTTTTCATTTTTAGACCCTATGAGATTCACTACCATCATTCAGTTTATTCCTTTTTTTTAATATATCATGCTCCTGTAATGTGGTAAATCAAATCCAGTAATACTATTAGTTGACTTTGTTTCAATCATAATTCTACATTACAATCAATTTTTTTTAGTTATATTTTATGTGGGGAGGCATACTTATCTCAGTAGAAAGGTAACTCAGAATAGACCCTTGGGATCTGTTGTTTTTCATTCTTTGTTTTCAACAAGGACCAGTGACTGGTGGTCTTGACTTGGGGTGAAGTGGATTAAATGAGGCAAAATTGCACAAAATTATCAATCATACTCTCCCTTGCAGAGTTATTGAAATCCAATAGCAAGATAAAAGTTAGACCTGGGAATGGCTTAGGATGCAGTGGATAATCTTGGGTTCTTCCATGTCTGACCAGTCTCTAAGTGCTCCACTGTTTTTATTTCTGTTACTTTCATGATTGTTGGAACAAATTGTTCTCATCTGTCCATTCCACCAGTCTTTGCATGCTTGGGGCAAACAGCCCCCTAACTCACCATTGGGTTTGAGCCCTATTGGTTATCCTCTGTTACCTCCTATGCAAAGCTAATTCCAGATATGGTGTATAAATTCTGACTTGGTCCAGGGATTAAATATGACTTTCTGGCTTGAGTATCAAGTTCTTTTCTTTCCCTTATCCATTGGTTAGAGCACTATGTTATTTAGGGGCCTGTAGTCCCTCTGACCAATGAAGCTCCCTTATCTTCAGATGATATGCCTGTGGGGTACTCACCTTAATCTGCTTTGTTCTTTAGTTTATTAAACTCACAGGGGCTCAACATATCTAGAAGAGTAACTGATTTTCTTCCTTCTTGCCCTTTTAATTAGCCTAATATATCCCAAATATGAAATCACTCATTAGTAACCAAAAGACTCCCATTCTAATGGTAACCAAGAGAGGAAACAGGCCAACCTAAGTTTTTCAGCTGTTTTTGACTATAGCCTCTTCATGAATGAGGGTAGAGAGGATGAGTTACTTCACTGGTATCTATTCAGATGCAGCAAGGATCAAAAAAGTAAATATTAAACTCCAATTGAGTAGGGGGAAAATGTCACTGCAGTGTTTTTGATGGCTTTAAAATACATGTAGCCATCAGCTGCCCTGACAAATCTCATCTTAGCTGTTCTCTCACACCCCAGTATCCTCTTACTTCCTTTATACTTTGACAGAGAAGGAAGGGCTGAAACAAGCTTCATTTTGATTCATGAATGTTTTTATTCTAAATACCTCATGTGAGGAGAATGCAAATGGACATGAGATCCATGCAAATTCACTTGTACACACTGCTCAGGCAAATGAGGCACAGTCTTTAGGCTCTTCCATCAGGCTCCCTGGGTGAGAATGCTGAGGAAAGAGGTGTTAGTAACTGAATTGTAGGGAATGTCATGTTTAAGAAGGGAGAGGAGAATTGGCTGCCAAACAGCTCCCAGCATTCCAGAACCTGCATATAAAAGTGAGGGTGGCTGCCAAGCTAAGCTAAGCAGCTCAATGAAAGAATAGCTTTCAGTGAAGTGAGGGCATCCAGGGCACAGAATACACAAGGCCTGGATAAACTGGGCAGGGGCGGGGTGGGGGGGGTCCTCGAGCTCCAACTTTTCTGCGTGCAGCTACCAACTCAAATTTCTAGCAGAAATCCTCCTTCCTTCTCCCCTCCCATCTCTATTCTCCCATGGGAAGAGAGTTTTGATGTTTAAATGAAAGAAATGATAGTTCTGATGGTAATTTGGGTCCCCAACTCTGACCTTGTGGTTAGAGGAGAGGATATCCAAGCAATGTTGTTTCTTTCATGGATTTTTTTTCATCTCATCTGCTTGGGATTCTTCTCCCCTGATGTCACATCAAGGGCAGAGCTCTCTTAATCTTTCTCCTGCCCTCTTACTGCCTCCATTCCTCTTGTCCTAAATACTTACTTGATAGTTTCTCACAATCAACTCTCTAGATCCCGATTGTTCCGGAATCCTAACATCCTCCCCTGTCCTCTGGCCAATGCCCTCGAATCCTTTCTGACTTTAAGAAAAATAAGAGGAAAGGAAATTTCAGCCTCTGGACTAGGATTTCTTAACTTAGAGTTTGCGAACTTGGTTTTTAAAAATATTGTGATAAATGTATTTTAATATAATTGTTTTCATCTATAATGCTATAAATTTTATTTTATTCATTTAAAAACAATTTTTTTCTAGGAAAGAGTCCATTGACTTTGACAGGTTGCCAAAGGCATCTGGGACACAGAAAGTTTGAGTGACCTGTTCTAGACCAATCACACAATAGTTACCTTTGACTGGATAATACAAGGTGTCCCCAAAAAGCTAAGGTTTCTGGGACTCTCTATATTAATGAATAAGGTATATCAGGATATCTTATTGAGACTTTAGAAAAACATATATTGCACACATTTTGATGATAGAGATATGTCATATATTTTTGTACTTTCTGCTACTATGAAATATTTAAAAGAACAAATCATGTTTCCTGATACCCTTTACTTTGCATCTCCTTGTCATTTAGATGCTGGGCTGTCTACTACGTTAATTTGTTCTTGTTGATATTTCATTCTATAACAGTGTTCTTCATTTGTTTCAAGAAGTGCAACTAGATTGGCAGCTCCTTGAAGGAAGGCATCATGTCTTTTACATAACTCAGGGTTTATTCATATATTATCTTGTCTTTGTCTCCTTGTGATGATTGTCGATTGTCGTCACTTTTTAAATGTGACTTTGTATATCTAGCATGAATAAAACTGTTTCTTTGTTGACCCTACAGCTAACAATTTGAATATCTGCTATCAGGTAAAAAGTAGTGCTGCAATTAGATGGTGTAGCAGATAGAACACTGGGCTTGGAGTCAGGAAGACTCATCTTCCTGAGTTCAAATCTGGCCTCAGACACTTATTAGCAGTGTGATCCTGGGCAAGTCACTTAACCCTGTTTACCCCAGTTTCCTCATCTGTCAAATGAGTTGAAAAAGAAAATGGCAAAATACTACTCCAGCATCTTTGCCAAGAAAATCCCAAAATGAGGTCACAAAGAGTCAGACATGACTAAAATGACTGAACAGCAGAAAACTGGTCTCTGATATATGGTTGCAAGATCCAAAAAGGCAGACTTTCCACTGGTGTTGGTAACTGAGTCTCAGATTAATGCATGTTTTCAGTCAATTTTTAAAAATTAAAATATACTTTATTAAGTTAAGAAAGCATTTTAATTACTAATATATTTCTATATATATGAAAATGTTTGTAGTATTTATATGACACAGTATCTATTTTTACTTTACTAAGTTTTTTTTCCATACTTATTATTATTGTTATAGTTTAAAGTCTTCTGAGACAAGCACATAGCTCTCTAGCTCTTACTCCAAAATTTTAGGGCATCAGCATGGACCAGCATGAAAAGAACTTGCAAACTTACAGGCAGGCAGCCTTCTCCCACCTTTAATTTTCTGACTCAGAAATATGACATTTAGCTCTTATACTAACTAACTTCTCAGAAAGCCCTATTTGTCCTCCCAGTTTTCTTCCTTTTTTCCCTTTTGGCAAAAAGTCAAAGAGATAAATAAAAAGATGATTATGGCTATGCCCCATGTGTGTCCACGCCACGAGTATCCTTTTCTGATCGTGAGTTTCCTATGCAATTAGCTTTTCATTCTTAACCTGTCTTTCCCATTTTCATTTTCCAGCTTACCCCCTTCCTTTGTGATCAATGCTTAATCTTCATATAATTGGTTTCTTTACTAAACTCTGAAAGCTTCCATCTGATTTCCAAACCACTTATGAATTTTTAAAGGGACAAAGCTTCTTTTCAATAACATAACATTTCATGCAGATCCAAATAACATGTAATGTTTTGAACCTGAAAGTACATTGATATTTCCACATACCTCCCCCCCCCAACAAATTGAAAGCTCTCTGAGAGAAAGGTTTTATATATATACATATACATATACTCTGAGAGCAAATGTGTGTACATATGTAGATATATATACAGATATATATACACACATATATACATATATACACAGACACACAGACACACATATCTTTCATAGCTCATTACAAATGGACCTATGTAAATTACTTAATAAATATATTTTTTTCATTGCCTGATTGGCTTAGCGTTGCTTCTTTGTTGTTCCACAAGCAAGATATTCCATCTCTCTGCTCTGGGCATTTTCTATGGCTGTCCCACATGACTGGGATGTTTTCCTTCTTCATCTCTGTCTCTTGGCTTCCTTTAAGGCCCCACTAACATCCCATCTTCTACAAGAAGCCTTTTCCAATCCTTAATTTTAGTACTTTCCCTCTTGATTATATCCTATTTATCCATTACATGGCTTTTTGTACACACTTGTTTGTGTGTTTTTTACCCCATTAGATTGTAAGCTCCTTGAGGTCAGAAACTATCTTTTGCTTCTTTTTGTAACCCTGGTACTTAGCACAGTACCTGGAATGTAGTAGGTGCTTAATAAAGATGGTGTTGATTGATTGTTTCAACTATTAAAGCTATTTATTAGTATAAGTTTGGAGACTGAAAGAATCAAGCACACCACTCCAAATGAAATAACTAACAAGATGTTACTGCACCTTGATAGTTTTATCAGGTGAGAACACCTCTGTTGAATCAATCAACCATAGGCACTAAACTAGGTTTGAAAAGGCATCAATCAATTTAGAAAGCCATTCAATGAAATTAAATGATTCTACAGGAAGTGTATTGGAATTGGTTAGAAAGACTCAGTTATGCTTATTGGTTCATGGATAAAATAGGGGACTTTTTAGTGCTTGGCTGGCCTGGAAGAAAGCATAATCCAAATAAGCCCATGAGAGGGAGTCACTTTAGAGGGAATGAAAACATCCTCTTCCTATTGACCAGAGGATGATCTCAGGGACTTTGAAAGGTTGGAAGACTTGGGATTTCCCATTGGCATGTTGATCATATCCCTAGAAAAATGGTGACTGATGGTAGTGTCAGCATGGGAAACTGAGGACACACTGAGGAAAGGTGGCCTCAGGACTTTATAAGTAGTCCACAGCAGAATGTTTGACCATACCAGAGCAGGGATCGAGTGAAGGCTCCAAGAAGAGGTAAAAAGGACTTTCAGCAAAGGAACTTCCAGGACTTGTGAGCTATCCTCTTTGTTGGTGTTGTTCAATGTTTTCAGTCATTTTAGATTCTTTGTGGCCCCATCTGGGGTTTTCTTGGCAAAGATACTGGCATGGCAAACGGGATTAAGTGATTTGCCTGGTGTCACACAGCTAGAGAGTATCTAAGGCTAGATTTGAACTCAGAAACATGGGTCTTCCTGTCTCCAGGCCTAGCACTCTATCTTCTGCACCATGTAGCTTGGTATGTACCTATAATTAAGTCTGGCAGGGTAACTGAGGTCAATTGGTAATCAGTGAAGACAGCATACTGATTTAAGTTTACGAGCAATAGCATTAGAAAGATATCCCTAACCCTCAGGATTACCCTTAGAAACATAATTGGAGAAGCAGCTAGATGAGCTCTGGGGTGTTTGGGAGAGTAAGCCTGGAATCAGTACTACATTAAAAATATCATTAAAGTGAAAAATCAATATGTTACAGATACACACTTGTCATGGCTCTATTTCATAGGAGCATAGATTTAAAAGTGGAAAGGATTTCAGAGATAATCTAGTTTAAGATCTTTATTTTATACATGGAACCCTTTAAAATATTTCATAGGACTTTTTGGTTCCCTAGAACATATTCAGAAAATCAGTAACCCGCAGAATCAAATCATTCAATCAAATGGTTCATTCACCTACTCATAGTGATTAATGGCATATTTTCAGCCACTTAACAAGCACTTATTAAGTATCTATTATGTGCTAGGCACTGTGGTCCTTGTTGGGGACACAAAGACAAAAATGAAACAGTCCCTAACATCAAGGACCTCATATACTATTGGGGGGTGGGAGGCAATTACTCTCCATATATAAAGTACCCAGGGGGTAGAAGAGGGGACACAATCAGGAGTGGCTTCATGTAGGAAATGCTACTCAAATTGATTTTGAAACTCAGAAGTGAGGAGGAAGTGAATTCTAGGCATGGTTTACAAGCAGTACAAAGGCACACAAAGGCACAGAGATGGGAAATGGAATGTTATGTGAGGAAAGGAGCAAGAAGACCAGTTTGACTGTCCTACAAAATGAGAGGAGAGCAATGTATAATAAGACTAGAAAGGTAGATTCGGGCCAAAATGCAGAGGGCTTTAAATGCCAAACAGGACTTCACATTAGATTCTAGAAGTAATAGAGAGCAATCTGAATTAATTGAGCTATGGCTTCTTTATTAAGCTATCCCTGCTTGTGCAGGAGTGATGACTGGGAGATAAATGAGGGGTGGGGGATTGGAGATCATGCTGTAAAGGAAGAGCAAGATTTGATGAGGAAGAAGTGAAAGATCAAGAGATTATGATCAAATAAAGGAATTCCAGAATTCTTGAACATGGAGTTATTGTATTTGTGGATAATGTCAACACCAACAGTAAAAAGGCATGCTCTCACACTTGCACAAGCGATCCATTCCATCCCGTCTCTCTCAATTGATTGCCCTTGCTGTTATCCCCAGTCTATCATGTATCTCTCCCTGACTACTGGCTTCTTCTCTCTTGCCTATAAACATGCCCATGTCTCCCTTATCCTAAAAAACAAAACAAAACAAAACAAAAACCCGTCATTTGATTCTTCCATTCCTGATAACTATCATTCTATATCTCTTTTGCCCTTTGTGGCTAAATTCCTTGAGAAGGTGCCTCCACTTCTCTCTCTTCTTAACCTCTTACAATCTAGCTTCTGATCTCATCATTCCACTAAAAATTTTCTCTCCAAATTACCAATAGTCTTTCTCTTTTAGAAGTTTTTATTGATTTTTCTATTTTATACATCACCAGAATATCCTGTGTTTCTCTCCCCTTTTCCCTCCCAGAGAGATACCCCTTATGACAAATACAGTATTTTTAGAGAGGAAAAAAATCAGTACAACTGACTGATACATTGAAAAAGTCTGAAAACATATGTGTTATATAACACTTGTGGACCTCCCACCTCCATGATGGGGTAGATTAAGGGTGTCTCCTCCTTGGAGTCCTAATTGATCTGTATAATTTTGTTGCATTTACTTTTGATTTTTTGGTGTGTTCTTGTTTTTTCTATTTACATGGTTGTAGTTACTATGTATATTGTTTTCTTGGCTCTGCTAATGTCACTACTTAATCAGTTCACACAGATCTTTCCATGTTTCTTTTACACACATCATTTCTTATAGCACAATAATATTCCATTACATACATATACCATAATTTCTTGAGTTATTTCTCAATCGATGGGCATCTACTTTGTTCCAATTCTCAGATGATGGATAGCTAGGAGGTGTAATGGATAGAGTGCAAAGCCTCCAGTCAGGAAGACCTGAGTTCAAATGTGACTTCAAATACTTACTAGCTATGACCCTGGGCAAGTCATTTAACCCTCTTGCCTCAGTTTCCTCATCTGTAAAATAAGCTGGAGAAGGAAATGGCAAATTACTCCAATATCTTTGCCAAGAAAACGAAAATGGGGTCATGAGGAGTCAAACACAACTGAAATGACTGAAAAATAACAAAAATACTTTGTTCCAATTCTTAACTATCACAAAAAGTGCTATGATAAATATTTTGGAGTATATGGGGACTTCCTTCTTATTGATGGATTTCTTGGGGTATAAATCCGATAATGAAGTCTCTAGTTCAAAGGGCATGGACATTTGTCAAGGGTCTCTTAATTGATAAACCCAATGGCTTTTTCTCAATCCTCATTCCACTTGATCTTTCTGCAGTTTTTGACACCAATGAGCATCCTCTTCTCCTTGATATTCCCTGATCTCTAAGTTTTCAGAACACTACTCTTTCCTTTTACTCCTCCTATCAGTGTGACCCCTCTTTCTAAGTCTCCTTTAGTAGATCCTCATCCAGGTCATGCCCTCTAACCACAGGTGCCTCACAGGGTTTTGCTGGTCCCTCTTCTTTTCTCCTTCTATACTACTCCACTTGGTGATCTCATCAGCTCCAATGGATTTAATTACAACTGCTATGCTAAGGATTCTCAAATCTACCTATCCTGCCCTAACTTCTGTCTTGATTTCTAGTCTTGTACCTCCAATTGCCTTTCAGTCATCTCAAACTGGATGTCTAGTATTCATTTTAAACTCATGTCCCAAATTGAACTCCTTGTCTTCCCCTCCAAACTCTCCCCTCTTCTCAACTTCCTTATTACTGTTGAAGGCACTATTATGATCTCAGTCATCAGGAAAGCAAAACCACTCTCTTACACCCTCCCCCCATCCAATCAGTTGCCAAGTCCTGTCATTTCTACTTTCATGACATCTTTTCATATTCCCTTTTCTCTTCTCTGACACTGCTACTACCCTGGTGTAAGCCCTCACCTCCTCATGCTTGGACTATTAAAATAACCTGCTGGTGGGTCTATCTGACTTAAGTCTCTCTCCTTTCCAAGCCATCATTCATTCAGCTGCCAAAATAATTTGTCTAGCATTCAAAGCTTTTCATAACATAGCTCCACCCTCATGTTCCCAATCTTTTTACATTTTACACCGTACTTTATTTGCCTCCTCGCTGTTCCATGAACAAGACTTTCATCTCTCAGTTCCAAGCATTTCCTCTGGCAGTCCTCCCTGCCTGGAAATGTCCTCCTTCCTCATACCTGCTTCCTGGCTTCCTTTAAGTCCCCCTTAAAATTCTGTCTTATATAGGAAACCTTTCCCAATCTCCTTTAATTCTAATGATGTGCCTCTTTTAATTATTTCCTATTTATGCTGTACATTGTTTATGTGTTCACAGTTGTTTATTGTCTCCTCCCACATTAGACTGTGAGCTCCTTAAGTGAAGACTGTCTTTTGCCTTTTTTTTGTATCCAGGCACAGTGCCTGGAAAATAGTAGATCCTGAATAAATGCTCATTGATTGATTGGCTTAGTAATGTCATTTATGAATGTAATTGTTGTGCTTCTGTCTGGAGATCTTGAAGTTTAAAATTTGGACTTGGATAAATGAATTTTTTTTGTCTGTATTTCTTAGCCATCTTCTCACTCCTGAAGAAAAACAGAATACCTCTAGAAGGACTGGTCCTAAGCCTAGGCAGTAGCATATTAGGTGGGATTTAAGGATTTAAGAAAGACCAGTCTTACTCAAAACGTTTCTTTCCCAACTCATCCATCATCAGCTAGCTGCAGTATCAGAAATTCCCCCTCATAACTTTCAGTTGTCATTCATTAATTGATTCCTGTAAGTCCCTCTTAAAAAGGTCATCATCATCATTCTCTCTCTCTCTCTCTCTCTCTCTCTCTCTCTCTCTCTCTCTCTCTCTCTCTCTCATTTCATTGGTAGAGGAAACTCTATCAATGTAGGTTGTCACTTTCTCAGCAACATGTAGTTTTAGTGGATTACCTAGGGCATTGAGAAATTGGGTAATTTGCCCAAGGTCACACAGAAACTAGATATCAGACATAGAATTTGAACCCAGGTTTGTTAATATCTGTTTCTATTTCTCAAAACATGTGGGGGAAGAAGGTCACACATTATCTCAATATTGTTATCATTCTGAGGATTCTTTGGACTGAATTTAACAAATATTTATTAAGCATATAATGTTTTTTTTTTTTAATTCTTATTTCCCATTCCCTTTTAAAGTCACTTAACCTCTTAGGCAATCCTCTAAGATGATAATTAACAGAAAAGTTACCAATCTACATTAGCAGAAGGAAGTTTATATACTGAAACTTCTCTATACCACATGAAATCAGAGGATCTAATAAAAAAACTGGTTCAATTCGCTGTTCAAGGTGCTGGGGATAGAAATGCAAACACAAAATACTTTCTGTCCTCTACTTGGGGCTAGAGTAGGGAAGGATGTAACATGTACACAATTACCTATAATACAAGATAATCTAAAGAGAAGGAGCACTAACAGGTGGTGTAATCAAGCTTCATGGAAATGTGATTCTGGAGCTAAGCCTTGATGGAAGACAAGAATTCTGAGAGGCAGAGGTGAGTAGGAAGTATGTTCCATGCAGGCGGTATAGCTTGGGTGAATGCAGGGAGGTGGAAAATGTGTCATTAAATTTGGGGAACAGTTAGTATGGTTCAGTTGGAATATAGAAGTCATTAAGAACATTGATATAAAATAAGACTGAAAATATAGGTTGGATGGAGCTAGATTGTAAAGAGACCCAAATGCCAAATTAGGAGCTTGAATTTTATTCTTGGGGCAATAGAGTCACCTTAAAGTCGATGAGCACAGATGTCTAAAGTACTGAGAATGCAAATACAAACAGAAATAAATACAGTCCCTGCCCTCAAGATGCTTACTTTCTAATGGAGGCAGAGAACACTTAAATGAAAGTTGAAAAGGGAGAAGAGATAAGAAGGTACCATGTTCTGGCACCTGGTAGAAAAAGTTCAGAGTACAGCTTGGAGAAGAATGAGACATGGCTGGCCTGAGGGCCCTTCTTAGGTGGATGTTCTAAGAGGAGAAATCTAATCAATCTAATCAGAGGGAGAAGCTACAGCAGTGGAAGGCATTTCCAATAAATGAATTCTAGGGCTGGAAATTGGCAACTTTGAAGAGGTTGGATTGGAGAGAGGCTAGACGCAAGAAGACCAATTAGGAAAGTATTACAGTAGTCCAGGCAAACAGTGATGAAAGCCTGGACAAGGATAGTGGTTATGTGAGTGAACAGAAGGGAATATATGTAAGAGAGGGTGAAAAGATAAAACTGACAAGACATGGCAACTGATTGGCTATGAGGAATAAGGAACAGGGAAAATCAAGGATGACTTCAATGTTATGAATTGAAGTGATGGAGGATGATGTTACTCTTAACAAAAATTTGGAGTTTTGAAGAGTGGTAGGTTTAATAGGGATAATAACCAATTCTGTTTTGGATATGTAGCATTTGAAATCCCTACAGGACATCCAGGAGGTGTCCAGTAAGCAATGTAGAACTAGAATTTAGAAGAAAGAGAAAAACTGGATATTTAGATTTTCAGATTGTCTGCATAGGGATGACACTTGGGAGGAGATAAGATCACCAACAGAGAGTATGCAGGACAGAGTCTTGGGAGGCAGAAACAGGATAATAACCTAGCAAAGGATATTTAGAAGTAGTCAGACAAGTGGGAGAATAATGAAGAGAGAACATTACTTTAGAAGAATATCTAGGAGGTTCTCCAGAGTGTTAAAAACTAGATTGGTCAGGGAGCATGAGGACTGAGAAAAGGCAGTTAACCTTGCCATGGATGACCTTGAAGAGGGTAGTTTTAGTAGAATGATGAAGTGAAATGTCAGATTACAAGGTGTTGAGAAGTAAATAGATAGTAAAGAAATGGAACCACTAAGTACAGATAACTTCTTTTTAGGAGTTTGGCAGTGAAAAGGAGGTGAGACATAGGTTGGTAGCTTGAAGTAGCAAGGTCAAGTGGAAGCTTTTCCAAATGGGGTAGACCAGCAATACTTCTACCAGGTTTATACCCCAAGGAGATGAAAGGAAAAGGAAAATAACCTATATATACAAAAATATTTGTAGCAGCTCTTTCTGTGGTTGTAAACTGAAGGGATGCGCATCAACCAGGGAATGACTGAACAAATTATGCATGTGATGGCATAAGAAGATGGAGATAATTTGAGAAAAACATGGGAAGGCTTATATGAACTGATGCAAAGTGAAAACAATCCTCACAATATTATAAAGATAATCAACTGTGAAAGATTTAATAACTTTGATCACTACAATGATCTGGACAACTCCAAAGGACTGATGATGCAAAATGCTATCTACCTTCAGATGGAGAACTTGAGAACTTTGAGTGCAGATTGAAGGAAATTTTTTCTTTTATTTTTCTTGATTCTTTTTTTTCCAGAACATGGCTAACATGTAAATATATTCTGTATGACTTCATTTGTGTAGTAGGTATTGTTTTTCTTGCCTTTTCAATGGCTGGAGGAGGGGGTGGCGGAAAAAGAGAATTTGGAACTGAAAATTAAATTTAAATTAAATTAAAGATGGAGTAGACTTGAATATATTTGTTACTCTCATTTCTCTTCCCAATTTTTCCTCCACTCTCTTACTTGATTTTCAAAATCCTTTTTGAGCTCTAGTCTGAGACCATTGCATATTTTTTTGTGGAGGTTTTGAATGTAGAAGCCTTGACTTTAATGTCTTCCTCTGCTTTGTTCTTCCTCATCCTAAAGGATGGAAGAAAATACCTTTTCACCAGAAAAGTAACCTTATGTATTCCTATTTTTTTCCCTTTTGGGGGCATTTTCCCAGACAGCTACTTGACTTTTGAGTCCTTTGTCAAGTGGAGGGTATACTACCCTAGGCTTCAAAGGTTTTGTGCAGCTGTTCACTGAGATATCTCTAGGGATCTGTGAGTTCTCAGTTCCTCCAAGGGGGTACAGTCAAGGCAGAGAAGTTTACTCTTCTCCTTGCCTGCACTCTGGTCTTTGAGCAACCACAAGCATTCTTTTCTGCCCAGGATATGCAAGTAGGATTCCCTCTCCATAGCTGCCACCAGCTCCACCATGCACTCCTCCTCACCCCAGGACTGCCACTTAGGACTGAAACCCAGATCAGCTACTCTATTCCCCCAGGTTCTTTAGATTGAGGTTTCCAAAAGTGGATGCTGCTGCCCTGGGGCCAGGGCTGGGGCCAGAGAGCACTCCCATCTCACCCAGGTGAAAGAATTTTCTTACTGATCTCTAAAGCTGTCTTTGGCATTTGTGGGTTGAGAAATATGGGAACTGTAGCTGTTGCCCATGATTCTGTGCCCTGAAGCCTGCTCTAGTACTATCTGTGCTGCGTGGCTCAGGCTGGGTTGTGCTCCACTCTAAACCTGGTGCAATAAACCTTTCTTGTCAGCTTTCCAAGCTGTCTTGGACTAGAAATCTGTTTCATTTGGTCATTTTGTGGTTTCTGCTGCTCTAGAATTTGTTTAGAGTCATTTTTTACAGGTATTTTATGGGTTATGGGGGAAAGCTAGAGCAGGTTCATCTTTCTACTCCACCATCTTGACTTGAATATATTTGTTGACACAGGAAGGAACCAGTAGAGTTAGAGAGAATTTGAAGAGAATGGGCTGGGGAAAAAGAGGAGAGAGAGGACACAGAGAAAAAGGAAGGGGGAGAGAGGATGATGGGAAAAACTTCCAAAAGAAATGGGAACTTTGTGATCTAGGGCATGAATAAGTTGGGTCAACCACTGGCAACAAGAAGGTTGCTTCTTTCTCAGAAACTCACATAAGGGAAGAAATGATGATGGCCCTCAGGTATGAGGATAGCATGTTGACAACAGCTATCAAAGCAAGTGGGTTAAAAACTTAATCAAGACAGAGATTTTTCAAAGAAAGAAATAGCCATATGAAAAAGTGCTCCAAACTATTAGAAATTAGTGAAATTCAAGCAAACAGAACTCTGAAGTTCTACTTCATGGCCACCGTGTTGGCAATGATGACAAAAACAGGAAATGACAAATGTTGAAAGGGCTGTGGGAAAACAACTACATTAATGCGCTCATTGTTGGTGGAGCTCCAGTTTGGTCCAAACATCTTCAAAAGCAATTTGAAACTATGGCCAAAAGAATCCTAAACTGTTCATACCCTTTGACCCACTACTAGGCCTAAATCCCAAAGAGATCAAAGAAACAAGAAAAGGACCCACATGTACAAAAATACATTTTTTTTTTAACACAGATCTTTTGGCAGTGACAAAGAACTGTTTAAAAAAAAGATGTAATCATCAATTGGGGATTGTTTAAACAAATTACGTTATATGAATGTTGCAAAATGCCATTGTGTGATAAAAGTGATGGATTCAGAAAAACCTTGGAAGACTTATGTGAACTGATACAAAATGAATTGAGAAGAATCAGTAGAACAACTTATACGGTAACAAACAGCATAGTAAAGAAAAACAACTTTGAAAGGCAGGAACCCTGAACCCTGAGTAAAGCAATGACCATGATTTCACAAGATTAAGGATGAACTATGTTACCTTCATCTTGATAGAGAGGTAATGGCATCAAGATGCAGAATAAAACATACATTTTTGGACATTATTAATGTGGGAATTTGTTTTACTCGACTATGTAAAAGCATTTTGTTTTTCTTTTTTTTCCAGGAGGAAGGGGAGAGATAGGAGGGAGGGAAAACAAATGTTTGCAGATTGAAAAATAAAATAGTTTTTTAAATAAAAATTTTGAGCTGTTGTCTACTGAGCCAGAACAGAGCATGCATTCAAAAGACTCCCATCAGGGCAACTTTCTCCAAGCTACATTTGTGTGAGAAAGATGGAGTATTCTGGATTTCTGGGTGGGAGGGCCTTGTTTCGTATCCTCTCTTACCTGGAGCTGGTAAGAAACCTTTGAAAAATGATCTTCCAGGCAAACCTATATCTGGGATGTGACTACTTCCTGTTTGTGTCTTTTTCTTTTTGGGTCTATACCAGGGGTGGGGAACCTGTGGCCTTGAGGCCACATATGGTCCTCTAGATTCTCAACTGTGGCCCTCTGACTGAATCCAAACTTCACAGAACAAATCCCCCTAATAAAAGGATTTGTTCTGTAAGACATACTCAGTTAAAAGGCTGCACTCAAGGACCTTGAAGGTCACATGTGGCCTCAAGTCCTCAGGTTCTCCACCCCTGGTATAGACCTTACAAGGCCTTGCAAGATCTCAAAAGGTCAGAAGTCCATACTATAGTTTGCCAACAATAAAGCTAGGTGAAGCACCAGCACAGACCCACAGAATGTCTTGCTTCACACAATTCAGTGGCAGCCAAGACACTGTTCCTAACAAGCAAGAGAATGGCTCATCCATTGACTCTCCTGCATTTGAGAGTGAACTCAGATTTGTAGGAATCATTTTAAGTTTAAGGCCACTCTCTTCAAGTACTAATGCAGTAAACTAGAGAATATATCTCTAGTGTTAGGGGAAATGTTTTTAACTTCTATTCTTGGTATGAATTCTCAGCAAATATCTCTTTATAAGAGCTGATTTTAATTGGTTAAATGATAATGAGTTCTAATCACTGGGTTAATTAATAATTTAGAGGACATATCTTTAATTGGTGATTGATACTAGGAAATATATACCAGAGTGGGAACTTAAGCAACAGAATTAGAAAGATGCCTCACAACCCCCTAAAATTACCCCTAGAACTCTGTGGGAGAGATGTAGGTAGCTTTGCACTGGGAACTCAACCTGCTAAAGCAAGTAAGAGATATAGACAGGGATAAGGATCCTAACAATATATAGAGGGCTACAAATATATTGTTGCATAGTAGGGAGGATACAGTTGAGATTAGAAAAAATAAACTTGTAGAGGATCTAGTTGGCATGGTTGCATGACTTCCTTTGGAGGAATTTAGCAATATGGAATTAGGTATAGAGAAGTGAGAGAGTGAGGTGATCCATGTCTGAAAATTGGTGGGGAATGGAAGACAGAAGGACAAGAGGGCAGGAAGACTGACAGAGGAGGATAAAGTTTAGTTGAATTGGTTAATTATAGAGTCTAATTTGTAAAAGAAGGAAATGATTCTAGAATAGAGTTGACAGACTAGAATGACACAAAGGAAAGGAAGGACTGGTGGTTTCAGTAAGGAGAAAGAATCGGTTTAGGTAAAACAAGATACAGTAAGAGAAGGAATGAGAGAAAGGTATGATCAAAGAGGGGAACGTCAGAATTAAAAATCATTGCAATGGCAGAGTTACAGATGATGGTGCAGTTATAACCACCCCCTGCAGTTGACATAGAGAGAAGCAGTAAGTCATGGAAAAGATGGAAGATGATGAATTAAAGATACTAATAATACAACTTTGTTTAATAATAGAATAGGGGTTCCAGATAATACAATGGAGAGGAGGGGAAGAGAGACAGATACAGACAGAGAGAACAGAGGTTAAGAGACTGGAGAGAAAGCAGAAGGCATAGTCCTAAGGCAATACTTCTCAACCTTGGGCCTTTAGAGTTACCATGAAGTTGTTACATGATGGAAGTATAATAAATACTCACATACTCCTTTTGCAGACTGAATAATGTCTAGCACTTCTGTGTATTACTATTTTCAAATGTACATAGATGCCATTATGATTAATACAGTGTAAATTCACTTAAATGTGTTACTGAATTCATAGTAGCTGTCTTCTTGTATTTTCTTAATCAATGAATACTGATAATTTAACTTCTAACATGTGACATTCTGCTAATTTTCTGACATTCAAAATAGATTCTGATATTTTAAAGGGTTGGGAAGCACTATCCTTAGAGAGTGATACTAAATACTCAGAATATGATTGGATAGGGTTGGGGCGGAGAGGGAAAGGATAAAGGGACAGAAATATCTAAAGAATAGGACCTAGTTTAGAGCATCACAGTAGAGGACTTTGAATGTCTGGTTTGTGGGTAAGGGTCAAGTAGAATTCCCCAAAAGAGAAGAAAAGAGATTGTTAAAGACTAGGTTTACTTCATAATTTTGCCTTAGGCTAACCTTTCCTCAGAAGACTAGAAATGGAAGGAACTTTTCCTTGAAGATAATAGTTCAAATGAAGACTGATCTAGCCAGAATCTAGAATCATTGTCTATCATTTTCCCTCTTAGTTCAACATTACTGCACATATGTTTGACATGTGGGTTGTTGTTTTAAGTAATTTTTCAGTTGTTTGACTCTTTTGGACCCCATTTGGGGTTTTCTTAGCAAAGAATACTGGAGGGCTTTATCATTTCCTTTTCCAGCTCATTTTACAGAGGAGGAAACTGAGGCAAACAGGGTTAAGTAACTTGCCCTGGGTCACACAGTTAATAACGATATGAGGCTGGATTTGAACTCAGATCTTTCTAACTTCAGGACTGGCACTCTATCCATTGCATCACCAATACAAATATTTGAATATACTTGAATCTAATACATTTATATTCAGCCAACGTTAATCATTCAGTTACTATCTTATTTTTATGTATTAGTTCATTCATTTATACTGTGTTTGTATTCTTTACCTGTTCATCCACCGTGGTACTATCTAGCTGAAATGGTAAAGTCCCAAAAGGAAGAGAAAGTACCTCTTTTATACTGTACCACACCTAGGAGAGCATTCCATGAAACCAGATACTTAAGTATCTTTTTGATAATGATAATATAACAACTGGCCACAGGACAAGGGCAAATAATTTCTTTTAGACTTAGCTTTGTTCACTATTTGTTGGACATCATCCATACAATTTAGACCCTATTTGGGGGCATCAATATAGAGGACTGAATAGGTCTGAACTTCCTTGCTGCCTTTAGAAATGGGGATTCTCTGAGTCAGGGATAGACATAATATCAAGTTTGTTTTGTTATTAGGGAATTTGGAAAGGTGACATTCAAAGCAGCCTTATGAAAAGAAGAATCCCGTGCATGAGCATCATCACTGTCCATGAAAGAAAGGGAACCATAGGCTCTGAGATGCCTAGGTCCCTGGTTTGTTCACATGATCTGAGAGAACTGCTGGAAATTCTGAACCATTCTAGAATTGCTCTATTCGGAAAGAATGAAAGGGAGCTGTCCATTCAGGAGCTGATCTGAATGAGGTAAAGGAAAGCTGGCCATAAAAAGTGGGATTATAGGAAGCAATTACCCTGATCTGAAGGTGAAAGTAACAGAATGACAGAATGATTTCAATTAGTGACATCTCTGATAAAGGGAACAGGAAAGAAAATACAAAAGGGAAAGGATGAGGAGATAAACGGAACTAGCACAGAATTAAAACACAGGAGGAAGGCTCAAACTTCTTAGACTTGCCTTTTATTTATATTGTTTTAAAAACTAAATGCTGTATCAGAAACTTAATATTAAAATTAATGCAAACAACTTCACTTGCTTTATAACTATTTACATATTAATTAATTTCATTGCATAAAATATCATAACACTATAATTGCAAAAATCAAAATTGGTTCTGCCTTTTATGATTTGACAAAGAGAAAAATATCTATTTTACCATTCTTCAGTTTCCCAGGCAATATGTAATAATAACAATAATTTTTTATAACTCAGATTAATATAATACTTTAAGGTTTACAAAATACTTTATGTACATTATTCTATTCGACCTTCACAACAATTCTATGAGATGGGTGCTATTATCATCCCCATTTTACACACAAGGAAATTAAGGATCAGATAAGTTAAGCAACTTTCCCAGGATCACATAATTAATAAGTTTCAGAGGCAGGGTTTGAAACCAAGTCTTCTTGCCTCCAAATCCACTATATTATAACTAACTCTCTCCCTTCCTCAGGAAACTGTTCAGACTAAAAGATTTTTCTTCTGAGTAGGAGAAAGCTATTTCTCCCTGATTCAAATAAAATACAAATTTTAAACTTAATTCAACAAACCCCATAGGTACTATACCCTAGGTATATAGAGATAAAAAAATAGAAACAGTCCTAGCTTTCAAGGATCTTCTATTTTACTGGTTTATACAACATGTACATAGATAAATAAAAACAAAATATTTTAAAGGAAAAATCTCTGACAAAATTAAGGAAGAGACAATTGAGATGAGCCTTGAAAGAAACTAAGAATTCTAAGTGGCAGAGGTAAGAAAGGAGTGCATAGGAAACCACTGTGGAAGGTATGGAAAAAGACCGAGGAGTGTGGGCGAAAGGTAGTAAACCAGTTCAGCTGGAATGTTGTCTGTGAAGGGGAGTAATTCTGGATAGGTTGGTTGGAGTGTGATTGCATGGGCTTTAAATATTAGGCTTAAGAGTTTTTATCTTTATCCTAGAAACAATATGGAGCCACTAAAGAAAGATATTTGAGGAGGGAAATGACATTATAATAAAACTTTGTGGTACTCTAATTCAAAATTTATATTAGTTTAATTGCAAAAGGAATATGTCTTCCTTTTGGGGAACTGGAAGGAAAAACAAGCCTTCATCTCAGTAGGAAAAAAATGCTTCTTTGTGAGATGTAGAGACAAAGCTAGATAGCTTAATTCTTAACAACTCACATTTATAAAGTACTTTAAGGTTTTCAAAGTGTGTTCCTCATAAATTAAGTGACCCACAAATAGTGAGTGCATTCTGATCCATTTTCTCAGAGCCAGGTTGTTGCATCTCCTCCTCAGGTTTGTAGGGCCCCTGAAGGATTTTGGAGTTGTCTCTTCTCTACTGCCCTTTGCCTGAGCCCCTGCTAACAGTAGAGTGTCAAAGAGGTTGTGGAAAAATAGGCACACAAATGCATTGCTAGTGAACTGGTCCAATCATTCTTGAGGACAATTTGGAACTATGCCCAAAGGGTTGCAAAACTATATTCTTTGATTCTGTAATACTGATACTTGTTCTGTATCTTAAAGAGATAAAAAAGAAAAGCACCCATATGCCCCAAAATATTTA
Organism: Bettongia penicillata ogilbyi; assembly: GCA_023548195.1. Classification (NCBI taxonomy): domain Eukaryota; kingdom Metazoa; phylum Chordata; class Mammalia; order Diprotodontia; family Potoroidae; genus Bettongia; species Bettongia penicillata. Next base: position 5,320,408 of record JAJHZJ010000197.1, read on the forward strand.
TAATGACTCTGTGGTGGCAAAGAATTGGAAACTATGTAGATGCCTGTCAGCTGAGGAATGGCTGAACAACTTGCAGTATTTGATTGTAATGGAATACGATTGTCCTATAAGAAATGAAAAAGTTGGTGGGTTCAGAAAAACCTGGGAAGACTTATGTGAACCAATGCAAAGTGAATTGAGCAGAACCAGGGGAAAATTGTATACAGTAATAGCAATAGTGTAATGATGATCAACAGTGAAATACTTAGTTACTCTGTTCAATAAAACGATCCACAACAATTCTAAAGGGCTCATGATGAAAAATGGTATCTACCGAGATAACTGATGAACTCTGAGAGCAGATTGAAGCATATTGTTTTCATTTAATTTTTCTCACTTTTTTTAAACAACATGGATATTATGGAAATATGTTTTGCATGACTTCACATGCATAATGAGTATCATATTGCTTGCTTTCTCAGTGAGTGGGAGAGGGGCTCACAGGAGAGAGAGAATTTGGAACTCAAAGTTAAGAGTAAACATTAAAAAATAATGGCAGTGGCTAGCACCCCAGTTCCATTTTCCCACTTAACATTAATTAACTTTTACCAAAGGATATTTACTGTTAAGATATGGGAAGAACAAACATACAAGCATTTCTGCTAATACCTTAGGGGCATATTCTTAGCTCAGGTCCTACATAACATTGGCCCCACCAACGTCATGTCCAGATGACGCTTGACTGTTAAATCAGTACTCACCTCACCTTCTGCTGGCTGGGCTCCAAAGGCTCACTCCTGGTGCTCACTCCTTGCTCCTCAGGGAATCAATTCTGTGCTGGCTATAAATCCAGTCTTTGGAATACTTGATGCTAAGGAACCCTCTTGGCTTTACAAGAACAGAGATCCAACTCACTTCACCTAGAATGGAAATGAACAAACATAAAAGCAGAGGATTGAGGCTCTTTAACAAGGTCACACATGGCTTCATGGGGAGAAGACCCACAGACCTTTCCCCTTCCATCATTGTCTATCACTAGATACTATGAGTAGGGTCTGGAGTCAGGAGGATCTGAGTTCAAATCCAACCTCTGACACTTACTAGCTGTGTGATCCTGGGCAAGTCACTTGACCCCATTTACCTCTGTTCTTAATCTATAAAATGAGCTAGAGAAGGACATGGCAATCCATGGCAGTAAAATCCCAAACAGGATCACAAAGAGTGAGACACAAATGAAATGACTGAACAAAGACGTTTTGAACAAAAAAGTCACGCCGTCAGAGTATAGTTTTTTTTTTTGGGCGGGGGGGGGGGGGAGTAAGGGGATGACCAAAGGATGCTAGACCAGTGCTGACTCAGGTCTTTTAAGTATCTTTGCAGCCAATCAAAAAGCCTCCCATTCACCAAGTTACAAAATGTCAATTCATGGTCCATAGTCTCTCTAAGGCACTTCCTGTAAAAGTCATCACACCTCTTCTCTAAGCAGGCTCCTCAGCCTCTTCATGTGCAGAGAAGCTGTCCAAAGCACTCTGAACATGGGCCAGAACCCTGTCTGCCCAACAACCTGTGTGGCAGCAGCTCCAGTATTTTTCTTACTTTCCATCTTATTTCCTTATTTCCTTACTTTCCATCTAATTTCCATCTTACAGGGAAAAAAACTGAAGGTCAAGCTGTGTTTAAGTTGGGATTCAGACTTCTGGTCTTTTGATTCCACATTGAATACTCTATATCCAGCACTGAGTTCTGAGAACTGGTTCTTTTTGGTAAAGTAGGAAGCAAGGTCATCTCGTAAGACAGAAAGTTTGAAAGGAATTGGGAGGCTTCAGAAGGGTAGAGGTTTGGAACAGTGGCAGTAGTGTTGGAGAATCAATGACGCATGCCATTAGCACCTCTATGTAGATTACTGAGTCCAGTTGTTTCCAGTAGTATATCTCTTGAGAGAATGGAATATTGGATGGAGCTTGAAGTCAGGAAGATCTGGCTTGAAGTTCCATGGTTGATACTTGCTGACAGTGTGACCCTGAGCAAGTAGTGTAAAGTCTCTGAACTTCAGGAACTCTTGTCATACCTACTAAATTATAGTTAGGTTGAGATCTACACCAATGAAGGGAGTTCCCAAATGATGAAATTGTAGACCTGTGCCATATTATTAGATCTCTCCACATAACAATCTCATCACTTCCATCTCCACAAGTTCAATTCATCTTTCCTGTCTGACATTATTTCCCCAAATGTCACCTCTTATCACCACCATTCTTCAAGGCTCCCAGATGACAAACCTTAGAAAACTGGGCTGGCAGCAGCTGTTACATTTGGCTTATTACAATAATCTCCTCTTCTTCTCTCCAGTCTCTCCCTCTTTAATCTATTCTGTACTCTATTGTTAGACTACCTTTCTAAAATACCCCTTTTCCCCTATAACTTTCTTGTTCAAGAAGCAAGAATGGTTCCCTATTTTCTGTGACAACATGTTTATCTTCCTCTTTCTGGTTTTTAAGGCCAAGTCAGGATCCATCCCTTCTTATCTAATTTTGTTTCCAAAGGAACTACTAACAAATAGTCCCCACTCACTTTCCTCTTTTTTAAAAAAATATTATTTTATTTTTTGCCAATTACATGTAAAGATAATTTTCAACGTTCATTTTTATAAGATTTTGAACTCTAAATTTTTCTCCCTTCTCCATCCGCAAGATAGCAAGCAATCTGATATAAGTTATACATGTGCAATCACATTAAACATATTTCCACATTAGTCATATTGTGAAAGAAGAGAGAGAACAAAAGGGAAAAACTATGAAAAAATGAAAATGGTGTGCTTCGATCAACATCCAGATTCCATAGTTCTTTCTCTTGATGTGGAAAGCATTTTCCATCATGAATCTGTCTTGGATCATTGTGTTGATGAGATTTCAGTCTATCATAGCTGGCCATCACATCACTTTCCCTCAAGCATGCCATGCTATTTCATATACCTCTTTGTTTTTCCTTATGTCATTCCCCTCTCTTAGAATTCTCTACTTTCTATCTGCTGCTTATATTAATTGTGCTCATGGTCCAGGACCCAGATCAAGTCCTACCTTTTCCCTGAAACCTTTCTTATTTCAGCCCACAGCAATTATTCCTTTGAATTCCTCTCTAACCTACAGTAAGGGGCAAAAAGTTTAGCATTTGCTTGTTTTCTAATTGTTCCAATATATATCTGCTTCATATCCTCAGTTGGACTTTAAATGTCCTGAGGCAAGGACCACATTTTACTTCATTTTTATATTCCACATTATATAGTACAATACTGGGCACTTAGTAGGTTTTCGGTAAACATTTATTGATTGGCAGATGAGCAAATGAATTGCCAAACATTAATGAGGGTCCTACTGATGCACAATGACTGCAACTGAACAAGTCTGCTGCATTCTTGGGTTTTTCCCTAACAAAAGTCAGGAGGTGAATAGAAAGATAGTAAGGGAGATTTGAGCATGAAAGCTGACCCTAGGTTCTTAAAGACCATGCCCGGTGGTTCTACCAAGCCAGAAAATCTTTAAGTATATTCTATGCAATAGATTGTACCTGCTGTCTGAGAACCAGACAAGCTAAGTACAAAGAGGATCATTACCATCAAGTTGCCATTAGGTGATGTATTCCTTGTTCATTGGTGGCTTGTGATACAATGAAAAAGTATGAAACGGAGTTTAGTCTTATGTAGTCCTGTTATGCTTCTCAGGGAGAGCAATAGAATGATGAGAGGGATAGCAGGCAGGGCTAATAATCAGTTTTTAGACTGTCTAAATATTGATTTAATTTTGGTGCTCTAAATGTGAGATACATGTCCAGCAACCAAAGAATTTGTACACCATTAAAAGAAACAAGATCAGACTAAGTATTGATATTATTACTACCAAGGAACCTAGAAGATCTAAGGAATTTGTAATTAAATCTAAGCATGTGTCATGGATTCTTCTTAAAAGGGAAAAAGGAAAGAAATAGTTGAGTTGGTTGGAGGTCAGTTCTAAGGCAACAAGAAGAAACTTTTCATGGGATATTTAGTTATCTCATGATGAACACAGGCAAAAGTATAGCCATAAAGATAATCAAAGTTTTTGTTATTGTTATTGAATTATTTCATACTCTCTGTGACCCCATGTGGGGTTTTCTTAGCAAAGATGCTGGAGTAGTATTTTGCCATTTTCTTTTTCAGCTCATTTTACAGATGAAGAAACTGAGGCAAACAGGGTTAAGTGACTTGCCCAGGGTCACACAGCTAGTAAGTATCTGAGGTTGGATTTGAACTCATGTCCTTCTGAGTCTAGGCCTAGCACTCTATCCATTGCACCACCAATGTAAATATTTGAATATACTTGAATCTAATATATTAATGCTTTCATTTAGCCAATGTTTATCATTTGGTTGCTACTTTATTTTTTATACATTTGCTCATTCATTTAAATAGTGTATATCTATCCACTGTACCACCTAGCTGCTCCTAATTAAAGCTTAGGTTAGAGAAATAAAGAAATTATACGAAGAGCTTAACAAGATAACATAAACATTGTTGCTCATTGATTTTAATGGAACGTAAGGCACAGGAGAGGATTGTTGGAAAATGTGGTTTAAGATTAAGAAATTGCAGAGGTCAAAAGCTTTGACATTCTTCAGGAGCTTTGGGCAGGTGTAGCACCAGCGCATTATTCAAGAGGAGTCAGAAAGTAACTGGATATTGTAAGCACTGAGGAATATACCAAAAAAATTAGAGGTAGTGCGTGCCATTGTGGATAGAATCCTGGCCTTGGAACCAGTAAGGTCTTAATTACAGCCTCTTCTCTGAAGCATACATGGCTCTACAATCCCAGGTAGGTCACCAAACCTCTCAGTGCTCCAGGCACCTAAGACTAAGCTGCTGAGAACATGCTGACTTATACTGGTAGAGTGAGTTTTGTCATCTGAGAGATGATTATATCAATGAAATCACAGGTCCTGTCCCTATTCCTTAATACAAAGAAGTGACTGATTATTGATGTGGGAGCCATTTGTCATTTTAATTTGTCCTGAATAACGATGAGACAACATGAAATGTAATTAATACAGCTCCAATCTAACCTAGATAAATAAACCTTTGACTCAGAAAAATGGGAAACTGATAAAAGATTAACTGATTATCATCATTTCTTACCTATAAAATAATCATTACAAGGAGGCCAAAAGATCCCAGAAACTGGGCTTAGCAAGCATTTGATTTCCTTGCCAAGCAGAGAGACATGACATTTAATGACAATACCAGTTTAGAGCATAATGTCATTTGAAAAATATTATCAATGATGATGATAGAAAATTATGAGTAGCATAGCCTCACAAAAGAATGAAAATCAATGGAATGAAAATTGAGTTTGCAGATAGCTTGGGATGAGACCCAGTTAAGCCACATAATCCCAAGAGTATTTGTAAATGAAACTGGAAAAACAAATAGAGGTAAAATGGAACAGATTTATTAGTGAGAATAGGAGCAAGCTATTCTCATCATGGATGGAGAACCACAACATTTGTACTTTAACACCTTAGTACCTCACATGCTACTTGAAAAAATGGTAATGACATAAGAAGAAATCAAGAAGACTGATACAGTACACAGAAGAAATTCATAACAAAGGTAACATAATTCTGAAGGCCCTCAAGGATTGATTTTTCAAAATATCTCAGAGAAAAAAGTAGTCATCAAGTAGCCCAGTAGAATAAAACACTGAGTCTAGAGTAAAAAGAGAGTTCAAATCTGGCTCCAAACGCTTACTAGCTGTGTGACCCTGGGCAAGCCACTTAAACTGTTAGACTCAGTTCCCTCAACTGTAAAATGAATATAATAATAGCACCTACCTCCCAGGGTTGTTGTGAGGATGAAATAAGATAATATTTTTAAAAAGCATTTAGCATAGTATCTGGCACATAGGAAATACTATATAAATGATCATTCCTTTCTTTCCCCTTCAAAAGAACCAGAGAAAATATAACTGTTATTTCCCTAAAAAAGAAAAAAGATAACTGAGAAAAGACATTGGCAATTACTGGTCCATATGCCTATTTTTTTAAGTGCTTTAAGAGAATGGTCTATGCACACACAGAGGGCATCCTCAATGAAAATATAAAGTCTCAAGGAAGAGGGAGGGGAGAGAATGAGGAATTGAATTTGGAACTCAAAACTTAAAAAAAAAAACCAACGAATGTTAAAAATTTTTATATGTAATTGGGGAAAAATAATTTTTTTAAAAAAGGGAACAGGCAGACACAACAATCACCATTTTCTATCTTTGCAGTCATACAATTGACCAAGTGCATTATACTTACTGTTTATTGATTTTTTAAAAGCTTTTGACTTAGTAAAGTAAAATGCAACTTTAAACTTAAAATCTTTCCAACAAAATTTCTTCCATGAATATGTTAAAGTCACCTAATATTTCTTCATGCATGCAGCCACAGAGATAACTTTGTTCGTTAATCCTCTGATTATCAGTCAGGTGAGGCATAAAATAGGGAAGTATAGGCTTCCTAAGGCATCTTCTACCTTCTTGAAGGAGGCTTTACACAGAGTTCAAATGAAAAGGGATTCCTTACAGATGGTGGAATCGTCTAGATAATTTTATTTGTGGATAATATTACACTGATTGTATTAAGTTTCTGAATACTACAGGGCTTCCTCAGTGAGATCCATTTAACAGACAAAGTAACTGTGTTAATTGGTGTAGCAACCCTCATAGGGAAAAAAAGTGCATGAAGAATAAATATTGCTCAAGCTATGACATGTAGTTGAATAGGCAGTCCATTAAGTGCATCCATCAATTCATTTGTCTTAGACAGACAGTGTATATGGAAAATAATCTGGGCCTAGAACTGAGCAGGTGGTACTGCATTTGGGAAGTTGCATGACACTTTTACTGATTTCAAGCTGCTTCCTGACACATAAACCCATATTTTTAACATCAGTATTCTCCCAACGATGTGATATAGCTTCAAATCATAGAGTAACCCGATTTCTAAAAAAATATCAAATTACTCGAAGGCAACCCAAAGGCCAGTGGAGAAGCACAAGGTAGGAATAAGTAGGTTGTGTTCAAGTAGTGTTATAAAAGACATCATCAAGGAAACATATGATTCAAAAAGGAAGTGGGTAAATTAGGTATCAAGAGCAAGGGGGATAAGAGATGGACAGACCTGAAGATGCACCAGTACCCATGAAATTTTAAAGCAGGAACAGCCAAGCCAACCTTGAGGAAGGCCTCCAGTATATTGGGTAGATCTTTTATTGAACAATGATGGGAGAATTAGGGTAAGAGTTACACAGGATGAAAAGACATGGCTTGGTTATAGTGTCACCGTAGCCACCTATATGAAAGGAAGACTTCATTGATGTAATCAAAGAAGAGGGGGAGCCAAAGCTGAGGATCAACATGGCTAATATGGCAGGAAGGGAGAGCATGGGAGGGATTCCAGGATATTGACTGAAATGTCTAATTACTGAAATAGCATCCAAGCTAGATCTGGAGCAAAGAGGAATCTGAAGGAAACTCATGGATTGAGTAAAATGGGAGGGATCCAGACATACAATTTGGATGAATGCTGCCAACCAAGACGTAATTCTGGACTCTGCTGTTCTAACACAAAGTGGCATTTCTTACATTTCTTAAGATTGTCACGAGTAGAATTAGATCTGGGCAAACTGTGAAGTAGGTGAATTTTGTTTTTAGCCTGTATTATCTCAACCTTGAGGTATCCACTTGAGTACCTCATCATATGATACACACACACACACACACACACACACACACACACACACATATATTGTATATATTCCCTGGCTTAGTTCTTTGTGATGTTTTACTATCATCCATAATTTTGTAGCTGCCACTCTTTTTCACTAAATTTTATCCCTTGAACCCAAGCTATGATTCTGAGTCATATCAAATGCTCTATTAGGTAGTTGGGTGGCCCAGTAGATAAAAGTGGCCAGCCCTGGAATGAGGAAGACTTGAATTCAAATCCTATTTTTGATACTTATTTGCTATGCGACTTGCATTCATTGAGAAGACTCTACCTTCTCAGAATCATAAGGGGAAATTATGACAGAAATATCGTTAATACCAAATAGTCTCTCTATCTTCATCTGTAAAATGACATCACTAACTTTACAGGATTACTCTGAGAATTAAATGAGGTACCATAACATATATAGAATGTTTTGAAAAACTTAAAGCATTTATAGAAAGTGTTAGGGTTATTAATATTATTATTTTAGTAATAAGGCTGGTAGGAAAAGACTTTTTCCAGAAATATCCATTTTTTCTAATCATTTCACAGGAGTGACTACTACCCAGCTTGTACATGGAAGTGCTTCTGACTCAGTACTCTGGGTATCCATTGGGGGGTTCATGCTGGATTTCATCAAGTCTCTCAGTGTATCTCCAGAGAGAAGTTCACTGGTCCCCACCTTCTAGGCTAGCTGGAGAAACTGAGAAAAGGGGGAAAACAGAACCACTCCAAAGGGGGACAGAAAAATGCACTTCTATATCCAAATGACCACAGTGGGGGAAAAGAAAAGCAATGCATTAAAGCAGTGGTTTCCAGACTTTTTGATGGAAACTCTTTCATTCTCATGTTTGGGAAGCCCAGCTAACTCCTAGTATAATCATTTTGAGGCAAGACCCTCAAATGATAGAGCAGACAGAGATTAAATATATTCTACAAGACCATATTTTCTTTCAAGAAACTCTTGTTGTTGTTTTTGAAAAAGTCTAGCCAACTTGGAGTATAGTAAGCCTGATTATAAATAATTTATTTAGGATAATAAAGTAGCCAATTAATTGGCCATGCTGCCACCTAGTGGTGTTTTTTCAGTATAGCAGATCATCCTGTCATTGAAGGAAGTCATTCATTCATTCATTCATTCATAGATAATAGATTTAGAGCTGGAAAGATCTTTAGAAATCACCTAGTCCAAACTTCTCGTTTCAAAGATGAAGAAACTGAGGCCTAGATATATTAAGGGACTTATGCAAAGTCACACAAATAGTAAGTGGCAGAACCAGTGTTCAATGAATCCTGATCAGTCAATAAATATTTTTTGAGGGTCTGCTATTTGCAAAGTTCTATAAAGGATCCACAAAATAAACTGCTTCTTCTGAGGAGGCTGTGCAAAGATGCAAAGATGGCAGGCTTGTCACCTTTGTATCTATGCAGATTCTTAGGGGATTGAAGAACCTATACAGCTATGTTAAGTACTAAATAAAGCGCTGAACTTGGGATCAAGAAGAGCTGGCCCTCCACACCCTTACTATCTCATCCTGAGCAAAGCACTTAACTTCTCAGATTCAGTTTCTGTATCTATAAAATGGGAATAGTACTGGTACACATGTCACCGAGATGTTGTGAGAATCAAATGAGATACTATATGTAAAATGCTTTGCAGACTTCAGAGCTACACAAATGTTAACAGTTATTATTCTATCTTCTTAGTACTGTGAAAGTCTTTATGGAATGTATCAAATAATTCAGCATTTGATTTTTTTTTTTTTATGGCAGCTGTGTGGCACAGGAGATAAAGTGCTGGACCTGGAATCATAAAGAGCTGAGTTCAAATCCCATATCAGATGCTGTGACCACAGTGAAGTGACTTAATCTCTCCTGTCTCAGTGCCTTCATCTGCTAAATGAGGATAATAGTAACACTTATCTCACCAATTCTTGTGAGGGTCAAATGAGACATATTAAAAAGTACTATATAAATAAAATTATTATTTGCTGTTTTCATACACATACTCCTGTTTCTCTAAATAGATTATAATCTCCTTTAGGGCAGGGTCTGCATAACATACTTTGTATCTATCATAGAACTTAACATATGACCAGGAATTGGAGAGACAATGATTAATTAATTTTTGATAGATTGATTAAAGTGTTCCATCCTGATATAGTGAAATAAACGGACAAGCTTGTTCATTTTTTCTGTCTGAGTTACAAGCACATGATGAATGCTTACTTTCAGCCTTGGAAGGGAGTTAATACTTGTAAAGAATATTATTTTGTCCTAGGAATATGAAAACATAGACAATGGATGAAAGCTTGAGAAATACTTTCCTTTAATGCAAGACATATGCTTTAAAAATGTGTGGAAATACTATTTTTTTGTATATTGAACTATGATTTAAGCACTCAGGTGTGTGTGTGTGTGTGTGTTCCATTATTTTAAAGGAACTTTGTGTGGTATCTCTTCATTATATAGCATATCTCAAAAGTCTTAGGTCTCTTAGAGACCTGAGGCTTTTGGGACATTGCAAAAACTGCTCACCCATGCGTTTATCTATTGCATGCTTGTTTGTCATGTGTTTTTATTTGTATGTTGGATTTTTTTTTTAATGTGAGACTCATTTGTGCAATCTCAAGATGTAATGTTGCTCCTGAGGTGTTGTCTCTCTATGACTCAGTGTTATTTTAAGTTTGTTGATGTCCACTTTCAATCAAGAGTTACATAACCATGTCTATATATGTTTGCAAAGTGCTCAGCATAGTTCTATTTATTTATTCATTCATTCGTTTTTTCTTTCATCCATCCATTTACTTATTCATATATATATTGGGGGGAGTGTCTTCCTCACTCAGACTGGAAATATAACAGCTGTAATCACTGCCATAATCACACTATTGATCCTGTTGGAAGGCTTGACCTACTCCTTTTCTGACTTGGGTTGCTTCTCCCCTCCTTAGGCAGCCCTGTAACTCCTCATTTCCATTACAAGGGATGCATCCTATAAGTGTTAGATGGTTTTAAGCCCTGCTGTAGTTCAGAACTCCTGAGCTCAAGCAATCTCCTAGCCTCAGTTTCTCCCAGTAGTAGAGTCAATTCACAAGTGAATTGATTATAGTACATATAATTTGTTGAAAGGGAAGGGGAGGGGAGAGGGAAAAGAGAGGGGAGGTGAGGGGAGAGAGAAAAGAAGAAGGGGAGAGGAGAGGGGGAGGGAGAAGAGAAGAAGAGAGGAAGAGAAGTGAAAAAAACATGCAAGCTATAAACTGTAAAGTGAACCTTATTTTTTTTAATTACAAAATTGGAGATATAGCCTCATAGGAAAATAACAGATGTAACTAGCTTATACACCTTCTCACCTCAACCCGGACCCATACTACCAAAGCAGTAAGAAGACAGGACCTTTCTTTCCTTCCCACTCCACACATTCCTTAGGCAGTTTATTTTCCTTTTAAGCTATATTTTCTTCCTTCAATAGTGCTCTTGATATTCATTTTAACTTTATTTAACTCTGTTAGGTTGGGGTAATGAAACAAAAGATATGCTGCCCCAAGGATCTTACCCTGTAAGCATGGGAACTTGTAGGAGGAGATATAGACCTCAAGGGGCTGCTAGTGGCTCTTTGTAGGTGGGTGTCATTCTAAGGAACTTCCTATTTTTTCTAGGCCCAGAAAATGTGGCAATAAGGATGGAAGAGAGAACAGCTATTGATAGATTTCAGAATGAAAAAGCTATTAAAACATCTAAGTACGACTTATTATTTTTTCATATGTTAGGAATTCTACCTCCCCAACTATAATGTAAAGTCTTTAGGCTGAGTTCTAGTCTGTACCTTCTATTTCTGCCATAATGCCTACCACAGTTTTGAGCACATAGTAATTGAAAAGAAACAAACCTATTCATTGATATTATAATGATTGTTTATCACAAGATAGCTAGATCAAATTCAGTTTATTGAACATACCAAATATGCCTAGTCCTTTACTTGGGTACTGTGAAAGGTACAGAAGAAATCATCTAGATGCTTTTTCTTAACCTACCATACCTAATACCTAATGTAGGAAGAGATACTACTTTGGCTTAAGTAGGTATATATGTGAGTGTAACAAATCCAGAGTTCTTGGAAGTAAGTGTTATTAGAGTAAGAAGTCGTTTGAATGTGCTCGAGTTTCTTACTTAACTGAGGGGAAAAGACCATTAGGCTTTATAGAGGTAGAATCCCTAGCTACTTTCAGCTTTTGAGGCTCTTAGCCATAATACCAAAATGAAGATACATGAAAACAAAACTGGATGCCAAAAAAGTGACATTTTCAATTTTTAGAAATTAAGCAGTATTTTTTCTTGTATTCTGTGTAAATAGACTAATTATTTGAAGAAAAATCTAGCATCCATGCATAAAATATCACAGTTGCTCTTAAGCATAGTGGGACCACTCAACCGCTCTTTTCCCAGAGCTGAATATTGATAGAACTTTACCTGCTGTATTTGAGGCCCATTTTAGCTTGAAGCCCAGTCTCAAAGGTCCTCCCACTCTCTTGGCCCTGAATACAATCATTAGTGACACTGTATCCATTAACCCTGAAGAGGACCATTTTAGAGAACTGAACAGTTCAAGACCTTGTGATCCATTCCCAATAAGTAATCCATGCTCCATTAAGACTACAACCAAGATATCCATGTGTAGGCACAAAGATTTGGCTCAGAAAGTACTCAATTTCAAAATACTCATTCAGAGGGAATTCATTACTGTTGGAATCTCAGTTCTGGAGACTGCATTTCTCTTTATCTCTAGCACAGGCTATGGCAGGGGAAGCTACCCCCACACTTTCTCTTGCCAACTAAAACTATCTGGGAAAAAAAACACAACAAAACACAACTCCTCATTTTCTTGGACCTGCAAAATAGCAAAACATCTTTTCTTCCCCCTTCAGTGACTTGAATTTCCTTTTCCATGTGGAAAACTGCCATCTGCCACTGAAACTCCAACAAACTTTTTTTCCTTAAGAAAATAGCAAATTTACCCTGGGGGCAAATTCTTGAAAAGTCTCATTTTGTATCACACACTAATGGGATCATTTTTGATGCACTGGCAAGTGGGAAGGGGTAGGGGAAGAGAACATTGAAAGGACTATTGCACATGGGAGAAAAAGGAAGATGTTTCTGATTCCATGGACAGAAACAAAGTCAATATGATATTGTACCCAAAGCTTTCTGCTCCTGGGAGAAGGTAGGAAAGGAAACTTGCCCCAAAGAAATGAGGGAAAAACAGAGGAGCTGGGTAATGAAGAAAGAGTGATAAGCATTGGAGACCAAAATCAACTTGGCATCTGTGCAAATCACTCTATCCACATGAATAAATTGCAGATACCCCCCAAATTTTTTTTTATTTCTATTAGAAATGACTACCAAGAAAATTCCTGTAAAGTGAATTTTATTTTTTTATGATACAATTGGAGATATAGCCTCATAGGAGAAAAAAATGCAATCCTAATTACCTAGGGTAAAAATTCTCAAAATACATTTTACTTCATACACTTACCATTTCTTGTTTGTATTAAAATTGTTTGCATGTTTTATCTCCCCTTGGAACATAGGATATTAGAGCTGGAAGAGGCTTTAAAAGTTGTCAGATCTAATCTTCTTATTTTATAAATAAAAAAAACTGAGTTCCAGAAAAATGAAAGGTAACAAGCTCTCCAGAGTCTATAACTGAAGTCAGGTTTTCTGACTCCTTTGGATAGGGTTCCCTCTACTACAGCATGATGTCTATACTCCTTGAGGATAAGGACTCAAGTTCTATTTTTTATCTTTTTGCTCTTTCTTAGTATAAGCCCTCACAAACACTTAGCATATTGCTAAGTAGTAGATATTTGTTGAATACATGTTTGCTGAATTTTAAATTTTTGAATGAATGAAACCTCTTGATAAAAAAAAGGAGTGTCAATATTGCATGCTGGGCATTTTAGCAGACCAATAATTTTACATCTGGGATTTGTAGAAACTATGTAGCAGTTTGCTTATCTTTGCCACATTTTCAATATTTTGAAACATAGTTCTTATTCTGTGATCATCTCCTCTACCCCTGCCTTCCTCCCTAGACCAGAGAAATTTTTGTTATTCTTTGGAAACCCTGGGCTTTTTTGCTTATAGTTTGAAGAATTTAGCTTCCTCCCCTTCCTACGTTCCCTCCCCCTCCTCCTCCCCCTCCCACCCCAACCTTTTGTCAGACTATACTTTACAATCCCTGATAAAGATGAGATGCAATATCACTCCATACCAATAGGTACTGCATATAATAGATGAGATACTCCAGTCAGAAAATGCCTTTAAGCTTTTAGCCTTTAGTTTACATAAAATAAATTAGGACCATATGAAATCTGTATGTATAAAATTCTGGCTGTTCAATTTACTTAGAATGGGTGATAACGATATACTGTTAGGCATAAAGGAGGATTCCAGAAACTCTCCATGTCTATTTAGACTGTGCAAAGGGAGAACCTGAAGAGAGTGGGGGAGGGTGGGGACATGACTGCAAAGAGCTTACCAAAGAGGTTAGAATGACAGTATAAAACTGAAAATAAGCCTTGTATGTGACTGTCCTCACACTAACATAGAGTCTGTATCAAACAGCTTTGCTTCTAGGAAACTGGGGGCCCAAAGAATAACTGTTAGATCTCTTTTATGCAAAGTGTTTCGGATACAAAGTAAAGAGAGAGAAGATAAGACATAAACACATTTCTATGTCTTATCTCCCCTCTCTTTACTTTTGCTGTCTCAAGTATTTAAGGAGTACCATTATCTTCTACGTACCTCAGTTTCTCCATTTTTCCAATAAAGGGTAACATATTAAATTCGTTTTAATCCCTTTTCTTTATTTCTAATTCTAGTCCATATTTTGAAGCAATGCTCCTGTAAGAGTTTCGGAGTTTAACTTGAAATTTAATAACATAGACACCTGTGAAGATATGGTCTTCCCGATTTTATGTTCCTTGAAGGCAAGGGCTATGTCATTTGCGGTCTTTGTATGTATGTATGTATCTTTGTTATCTTTGTAACTCTAGCAGCCTATCACAGTGACTTGCACATAGACCCTGAAATGTTTATTGAAATGAGTAGAATGATTTCAGAAAAACCTGGAAAGATTTACATAAACTGATGCTGAGTGATGTAGAAGATGTGCAGAGTGATGGAAAAGAATGTTGTATGTAGTAATAGCCATACTGAACAATGAGCAAATGAATGATTTAGCACTTCTCAGGAATGCAACGACCCAAGACAATCCCAAAGAGCTTGAAAAATGCTATCTACCTTCAGAGAATGAACGGATAGTATTTTAATATAGACCAAAGGATACTCATTTTTCACTTTCTTTTTTTTAGTACAAATTTTCTTCTGCAAAATGACTAATATGGAAATGGTTTATATGATTCCACATGTACAACCTATATTCAATTGCATACCAATTCAGGGAATGGGGAGAGGAGAGAAGATAGAATTTAAAAAAAAACCCTCAAAGAATGTTAAAAATTAGTTTTACACATAATTGGAGGAAAATGTCATTTTAAAAAATGATTTTCTATATCCTAGAGCACTTTTAAATATATATATTTACATTATATATATATACCATATAGCATAAATTCTGTAACAATAATAATAATTGCTCATACTTAAAATGACTTGTAAGTTCGGGCACCTTTGAAGAGTTGAGAAAAACAATGAAACATATGATCACAGAACATTAAGACTAGGAAAGATCTTTGAGGTTATCTAAACCCAACCTTTTCATTTTACTTACTGTTTTTGTTCAGTTGTTTTCAGTCATGTCTGACTCTTTGTGACCCTTTTTGGGGTTTTTTGACAAAGATACTGGAGGGGTTTGCCATTTCCTTCTCTGGCTCATTTTACAGATAAAGAAACTGAAATAAACAGGGTTATGTGACTTGCCCAGGGTCACACAGATAGTAAGTGTCTGAGGATGGATTTGAACTCAGGATGATGAGTCTTTCTGACTCCATGCCTGGTGCTCTACACATATTGAGAGGAAAGAGAAATGTATAACAAGCATAATGATAATATGAATGTAAATATTTACAATATATTTTGGCTTCTACCCTATAAACCTAACCTTATATACTTACGTATGGGAAGAATCAGGCATTGATATATGCTACTCTAATAATAATATCTTTATACATTTGTAGATGGTAACTGCAGCCATAAAATTAAGATGCTTATTCCCTGGAAGGAAAGCTACGACAAATCTGGATAGCATACTAAAAAGCAGAGACATTGTCTTACTGACAAAGGTCCATATCGTCATAGCTGTGGTTTTTCTAGGAGCAATGTATGAAAGCTGAGCACTGCAGAGTCAAGGCTTTCAAATTGTGCTACTGGAGAAGACTTTTGAGAGTTTCTTGGACAGCAAAGAGATTAAATCAGTCAATAGCTACAGAAATTAATTCAGAGAAAAATATATAAAAAAAGAAATTAATTCAGATTATTCACTAGAAGCTGAAGCTTAAATACTTCAGCCACATAATGAGAAGACAGAACTCACTGGAAAAGACTCTAATGTTGGGAAAGATTGAAGACAAAAGGAGAGGGGGACAGCAGGGTGTGAGATGGATAGATAATGATAATGAACATGAACTTGGACAGATTTGGAGAGATAGCGGAAGACACATGGTCCTGTTGTGCTATGGTCCATGGGGTCATGAGGAGTCAGACATGACTGAAACAATAACAAAATATTGAATGGGTTACCTCATGTGACCCTCAGACTTACTTCCTGAGGAAAGTGCTACCTTCATCCCTATTTTATAGATAAAGAAAACTGAGGCTGGGAGAGGTTCATTGACTTGTCCACATTTCCAAAGACAGTGTGTGCCTGAGGTAGGGTTTGAGTTCAGGTCTTCCTAACTCCAAGTCTTACCTACTATCCACTGTGTCACTTAGCTGCAGTATAAGTATACAGTAATTTTATTCAGTGTCTTACTCATTAACATACACGTCTTTAGGGTAGACTGTTGGTATAACTCACTTTTTTTTTTGGTGAGGCAATCAGGGTTAAAGTGACTTGCCCAGGGTCACACAGTTAGCAAGTGTCAAGTGTCTGAGGTTGGATTTGAATTCAGGTCCTCCTGACTGCAGGGCTGGTGCTCTATCCACTGCGCTTCTTAGCTGCCCCTTTACTTTTTTTTTAAACCAAAGGAGGAGGTATAGAAAAGGACGATTTTTTTAGGGTCATTTAGGAAATTAATTACTCTAAGCTGGTCTCTCTATTTTCCATAACAAAGACCTTTTACCTTTATTTGAGTTGCTTTATCTTCTGAATATCTCTCAGAGTCTTAACTCAGACTATTTTTATTAGATGGAATATTTTCCTTCCTTCTTTTCAATAATCCATGTCCATAATTTTTTTCTGACTCTGATTCTAGTCATGAGGAAAAATGTGCCCACTGGCTCTGGACGGGGCCTTTTTAGAAAGTTAAACAGCATAAGATCTGGGAATTCATTACTTGAGATTTATTTCTTTTAAGAAGATTTCACTGACATCATGCCACACTACCTAGCTTTGAGTTCCCTCAGCATTTATGTATCTACAAAACTTGTTAATACAGTCTTATGCAATCACTTTTGCTTGTTCATTGTTTTGTGCAAAAACATCATGTATTCACAAGCTCCTTAAGAGTTCTGACCAGGGCATTGTAATTTCAGGGAGTCCAATATTATCTTCCCCATGCTTTTCCTATTTGCTTCCTGATGCCTACAGTTCCACTTCAGAAATTAGAGAATATTTGTTGCAGAGGGAAGATGATGAAATAGACCTCTTTCTTTTTGGTAAAGATGTGATAGTGCCATGGGGTACCGAATGTTGCATAATCCTTCAGAATCAGTGGGTATCTGGTGGTTTGCTTAACTTCTTTCCTTTAGAAAAAAGTAGGACTGGGTGCTGGAGTATGTATTGGGAAATGACCAGTCTAAATATCAAAATGCATCAATAGTACTTTAATTAAACATTAGATATTTAGAACTTTTGGCTTAGGGTTTCATTATGTAAATGTGAAGTGTAATTATTACTTTTTTAATATCACTATTTTGTTAAATGTAAATCCCTCTGGCAGGTGTCATGCCTTATCAGGTTTTTTTATCCCCTTAGTGGGAATACATCTATTCATTCATGCAACAGACAGTAGTAGTTGGGTATCTAGTCTACCCGGACAGTTTGCTAGGCTAGTATGTGCATTACATACGCTTTTAAGATGTCAGATTCAGGGCAATAGAGAGAAGGCACTGGGAACTGGAGATTATTGAAGGCATGAGACACTAATGAGAAAGGGAAAGGGTTTTAGGGAAGACTAGGGAAAACAGATTTCCCCAAATCACAATTCTGCCTAGGCAAAATGTTTTTGGTCACTACCACAATGACCATATCTACTGATCACTTTTGTATTCTACATAGCCTCCCCACTCCCCATTCTCATTTTGGTGTACACAATCCTGATCACTGTGATCATGATGATAACCTCAAGCATTTTAAGGAAGTTAGAAAGAAGGGAGATTTTGGAGGGAAAGATAAGGAGTTCTGTTTTAGACATGTAGAGTTTAAGATGCCCATAGGACATATGTTTGGTAGGTCCAATGGGCAGTTGGAGATGTGAGACAGGAAGTTAGGAAAGAAATCAGGATAAGACAAACAGATCTGAGAATACTCAATAACAATTGAATTCATAGGAACTAATGAGATTACTGAATAAAATAATATATAGAGAGAAGAGAAGATAAGAAGATAAGAGACCCATAAGACACCCATAGTTAGTATGTGTGACCTGATTGAAGATACAGCAAAAGAGACAGAGAAGGATTGGTCAAAGTGGTAGGAGGAGAACTAGGAGAAAGCAATGCTCATGAAGACCTGGAGTAAAGAGGGTGTTAAGCAGTGTCAAAGGCTGTGGAGAAGACAAGAAAGATAAAGACTGAGGAAACGCCATTATATTGGGCAATTAAGAGATCCCTGGTAACTTTGGATGAAGCAATTTGGGTTGAATAATGAAATTGGAAGCCCGACTGCAGAAAGTGAAGAAGAAAATGAGAAGAGAGAAAGTAGAAGGCGATGCCACTGCTCAAGTGGATAGTCTTTTCAAAGAGTTTAGCCACATACAAGAAAAGAGGAGAGACATAATAAGAGAGCAATCAGGGATGGACAGATCAAGTGGAGGTTTTTTGAGGCTGAGGAAGACATGGGTGTGTTTCTAGGTAGTGGGAAAGCAGTCATTAGACAGAGAGAGGATTAAGCTAAGTGAGAGAGTGAGGGTAACAGAAAGGGTGATTGGTTGTAGGAGACAGATTTTCCTCCCCCATATAAGAATCAAATCAGTCAATCAGCAAGCATTTATTAAATGATGTCTACTATAAGGCAGGAACTAGGTAAGGCACTAGGAAGCAACAATGAGAAACGTCAGTCAGAAAGGGAGGATGGAAAATGAGTTGGAGAATACAGGACAAGATCTGGGAACAATTAGTAGTCTAGTTGGTTTTGAACATGGAGTGCATAAATAAAAGTATGTGAAACGAGGGTGGAAGGATAGGTTGGAACCAGGTAGTATAGTACCCTAAGGGCCAGGGTGAATAATTTGGATTTTATCCTATTAGCAATAAGAAATCACTGAAGCTGTTTAAGCAAAGGAATGACATGGTTAGATCTGTGCATTAGGAAGACTCATTTGACAGTTGTGTGAAGAATGGATTACAGATGAGAAAGATAGGAGGAAAGATAGAAGATAGGAGGAGACTGGTGAGGAGACTATTGCAACAGTCCAGGTGGAAGGAAATGTGGGCCAGGTCTAGGGTGGTGGCCACATGAATGGAGAGAAAGGGCTATAGATAGAAGTAGCAGAGGCAAAATCAACAGGATTTGAAAGATTAGGCTGGGGTTGAGGAGCAAAAGGGTCAAAGATAGCTTCAAGCCCTTTAGCCTAGCTAGAGTGGTAATGTTATCAACAGAAATAGGGAAGCTGGTTGGAGGGAAATATTTAGCGGGGAGGACAATGAGTTCAGTCTGAAAGCATGTTGAATTTGTAGTACTAGTGGTATAACCTGATGCAGATATCCTGTAGATAATTGGAAATATAGAACTTGAGCTCATGTAAGAGATTAAGGCTGGATACATAGTTTGGGGAATTATCTTCACAGAAGTAATAATTGAAACTATGAGAGTGGACAAGATTCCCCATGGAGGATAATCTAGAGAGAGAGAGGAGAAGAGGGATGAGTACAGTGTCTTAAGTGTGAGTACACTTACACTTAAGGGGAGATGAACCAGCAAAAAAAAAAGTGAAATTGTATACACAAAAATACATCAGGCTGAGAATCTGAGGGAAAGAGCACAATTTCTTCTCTTGTTCTGCTGCTACCTCCAGTGTTATCAGCGTTCCTCTTAATCTTGAGAGAGAGAGAGAGTGTACATATCCACAAATCATAAGGAAACAAGAAAAAAACCCTTTCATCTATTCAATAATAGCACTTCTCAATTTTCTCCTATCCTGATTAGATATGATACACCATGTAAATGAAAACTTGTAGATATGTCATTCACACATATATCTTTACAGTGGCACAGGATAGAGATATCCATGTGCTTTTGCTGACTTCCCTTTTGGAGGGTTGAATAAGTTTCTGGATTTGAATCTGAAAGTGGTATCTGGAAAAGAGATAATAATTTGCACTAGCATAGCATTTTTTCATCCAAAGGTCTCAAACAAGAGTATTATTATCCCAGATGCAGAAATGTAGTCACAGAGAGGCTGAGTGGGCTGCCTGTCACCCTCCACAGCAATTTAGGAGTGGTGCTAAGAGTAGAACCCCCTGAAATCCCAACTCCAAACTGTGTGCTATAACCATTGACTCATACCCCTTCACTGATTGAGAGTTGGGAATATCAGTGACAAGCCTATTCTGAAACGGACACAGACTCCACTGTTAATATTTTTAGCATACACTAAACACATAATGCATATGTGTATACATATGTATGCATATTGCTGAAAATGGATGAATAAAAATTGAATTATGAAGGAAAAGAATCAACAGAGATATTTAATAGAAGAAAAATGGTCACGCTGTCAGAAAAAACTAAAATTAATGTTGAAGGTCTGGGACCAGGAGTCTGGGTTTTAGTCTCTGCTCTGCTATTAATAGGCTGAGTGTGCAAGGGAAAGTCTCCACTTCTCTGAGTCTCGGTTTCCTCATCTATAAAATAAAGGCATTCAACCAGATAACCCCTAAGGTTCCTCTCAAACCTAAAATTCAGTATTACTACCTGGTCCTCTGTTCAAAGCATCCTTAGAGGAAATGAACTTAACCCCACACAATCTGAGAATGACTCAGAGAGCCTAATTTAGAAAACAGACCCCAAAGAGACAGAAAATTGGTTTACAATTTTTCATTATTAAAAAAATGAATACCATTATTGAAAATGTAGGACAAAGTTCTGTGTCATAGAGAGACCAGATAAAAGCCAAACCAAGTATCCTGGAACAAATAGCCACATATTTCTCTTACAGTAACACAGATATCTGCCAAGCTGGCAGAACTGGTGAGCTAGGACTAACTCAAGGCCTCTTTATGGGGAAGAAACCAGGGAAAGGAAACCAGAGAGTTTTGTTGTATTCTACTTTGAATTTGGTGTCAATACTACTCTTTCCACTACCTTTTTTTGTTCTTACTGATTACAAATGCACTATATTTTCAATTAAAATAGACAAATCTTCTAGTGAGAATTTGGAAAGCACATGAGAATTAGAACAAGAAATGAGTTCTAGATTTGGTTCTTTCACTAACATTGAGACATTAAACAAGATCTATTCATTAACTCTCTCTCTCTCTCTCTCTCTCTCTCTCTCTCTCTCTCTCTCTCTCTCTCTCTCTCCTCTCCCAAAAGCTGATAAAGTATGGAAGTATGAAGCTGCCTCTATAATAATTTTATCCTTCAAAATGTGGAGAAACACTTCTGATTAATAAGTAAGGACTGTTTTCTTGAAGAACCTTGAGAGAAAGTGACTGTCCCATTACAGAATTTGGGATAGAGGAGGAAAAAAAAACTGGCATAGTCTAGGGAAATGGATTTTAAAGAGTTGAGGAAAAGGATAGGTAAAAACCAATGCTTTAAAATTATATAAAGGAAGTTGGCCCAAAAAGGTTAAAAGGTTCTTAAAAATGAATTTCTAACAATATTAAAGACAAATGAATTTGGCAAGGAAGCAAAGAAAATGGGGAGTTGTTTAAAGAGACCAATGTGAATACACAGAGATTTTGTGATCAAACAGCAATTTATCTTACATTGCTTTCTTTAAACATTTTAAAAATTGATATATTCTGTTTTGTTCAGTTTCATTAATAGGCTGTGTGAGCATGGGAGACATCCTCCTTGTACCTGTTTTCTTATCTATAAATGAGAAACTTTTACTTACAAATATTTCCCTCATATTCTACCCTATCAGCCAAGTATTCCTTATAACAAAGAATAAAAATGAAAGAAGCAGTTTCACAAAATTAATCTACACATCAACCAAGATTGCTAGTCTATATAATGTTCTACACCCAGAGTTGCCCATCTTTGTAAAAAGAAAGGGAGAGAGGTACATTTTCTCATCTCGTTTCTTGAACCACCTTAGTAATCACATAGGATTATAATTACATAGCACTTAGTTTAAGTTTTTGTTCTTTCTCTTTACATTATGGTAGCCTCTTTTTATATTGTCTTAGCTCTGCTTATTCCATCTTGCATCCATTCATATATCTTTCCATGTTTCTCTGAATTTTTCATAGTACTTGAGCCTTCCAGCATATTAATGTTCCATCACATCCATGTACTTCAATATCCATTCCCCAATTGATAGGCATCTACTTTATTTCCCGTTCTTTGATACAACTAAAAGTCTTGCTGTTAATATTTTGGCATATTTGAGATCTATCTTTGACCTCTTTAGAATATATATTTAGTAGTGGAATCTCTGGTTTAAAGGACAAACAGATTTAAAAAATGTACAGAAAAGGAAAGGTAACACATAGCACAGGGACAGAGGTCATTGGATTTGGATTAAGTCAAGGGTTTGACTCTTGACTGTGCCACTTACTGTCTCTGTGACCTTGAGCAAGTAACTTAACTTCTCTGGGCCTCAGTTTCCTCATTTGTAAACATCCTCAAAAGTCTTTCTCTATGACTGCTGAGATCCTCCATAAAAATTCTATTCTAATGCCTCATCATAGCATGGAAGTAAATCTGGGTTCTTAAAGTTTATGCCAATAGGGCTCAAGATCTGGCAGGTTCAGGCAAGGCTTTGAGTCCTGGGCCTAGTAAGAGACTATGTCTGTGTCTGAGAACTAGCCTACTTGAATATGGAGAGGCTAATTACTAAATGATGAGTTCTTTGGCCATGGTAACCCATGAAACAAAGAAAACAAAAAGTGGCCCCCATAAGCTCTTGTAGGGATGGTGGTTAGGAATGTATAAAAAGAAGCAAGAAAGTGCTGACTCACATGGTTTATACACCAGCCTTTTAGACACATAATGGAGGTCGATAAGCAAGTGAGAGGTACCCACAAATTCCACTGACTGTTTCCCATGCCTGGAATGCTGTCTCTCCTTAACTCTACATCCTGGCTTTCCTCCTAGCTTCCTCAACTCAAATTTCACCTTTTGTACGAGGCTTTTGCTGGTCTTCACTACTGCTAGTACTTTCCCTTAGAGATAATTTTCCATTTACCCAGTATATATCTTATAAACAAAATATACACTTTGTTCAGTGATTAGAACTCAGGCCTGAAGGCTGGAAAATCCAAGTTCAAATCCAGTCTCAGACATTTACTGGCTATGTGACCCTGGCTCTCTGCCTTAGTTTCTTCATCTGTAAAATGAGGATGATAAAAGCACCTGATTCCCAGGTTTGTTGTGAGGATCAAATAAGATACAACTTGTAAAGAACTTAGCAGAGGGCCTAGAACATAGTAAGTGCTATACAAGTTTTAGCTATAATAATTATGATAGCAATCATACATATGTATGTAGTTGTTTGCATGTTATCTCCTCATTAGAATATGAGATCCTTGAGGACAAGCATTATAGTTTTTGCCTTTCTTTATATTCCTAGCACTTAGCACAGTGCCTGCAACATAGCAAGATCTTAAAATATGTTTGTTAACTAACTGCTGGCTCATCATCCACATCTTGGCCCCTCCCTGGAGGTAGTTCCAAGGTGCTGTCCTAGGTCCTATTCTTTTGTTCCTCTATTATTTTACTTGATAATTTCATCAGCTTCCTGCAAATGAGATCAAGTAAGATAATATGCATGATACTTTGCAAACCTTAATAACACAATGTTGATGCTAATTATTATTAATTTCCATGGGTTTAACTGTCATCTCTAAGCCAATGACTCCTAGATACAACTCCAGTCTCTCCCTTAATCTTTAGTCCTGGATCACCCTTGCTTGCTCATTGAATGTTTCAAATTGCATGTCCTAAAGGCATCTTAAACCAGTATCTCAATTTGAACTCATTACTTTTCTTCCTAAATCCTCCCCTCTCAAATTTATCTGTTGTCAAAGCCATCACCATCTTTCTAGTCTCCCAGCTCATAATCTTAGCGTTATGTTTGATCTCTGGCTTTCCCTCACCTCACCTATCCAATCAGTTGCCAAATCTTTACTGTTTCTTCTTTCACAGTAAGTCTTGCTTCTGACCCCTTCCATTCATTCACATAGCAACGATCTTAGTTCAGGCCCTCATCACTTCTCATCTAAATCACTGCAGCATCCTCATAATTGTTCTCACTGCCTTAAGTCTCTCACCACTCCAGCCCATCCTATACATCGCTGCCAAAGTAATTTTCCTTAAGGCCAGATCTTATCACTTGAATTCCCTACACAACCAACTCCAGTGACTTCCTATTGCCTTTAGGATAAAATATAAACTCTTCTATTTAGCTTTTAAAGTCCTATAATCTAGCACTTAGCACAATGCCTGGCACATAGTAAGTGTGTAATAAATACATAGTATAGTACAGTAATAAGTGCTTGTTGATTGACCAACACATGCTCTGCCCCCAATCTAGCTTTCCAGGATCATTGAATATGACTCACTCGATGATTCTGGCCTCTCTATTTCTCACCTTCCAAACCTCCCCACTTTTCCCACCTCTATGTCTTTGCACTGGCCAGTTCCCTTGCCTGATATGCTTGGCTGCCTTGCCCCTGCCTCATAGATTCCCTTTCTTTCTTCAGGATAAAGCTCAAGCATCATCTTCTGCATGAAGTCTTTCCTGATCCCCCAAAGGCTAGTGGTCTCTCTCCCAAACTATCTTGTATTTATGTAGTCTGTATATATTTGCATTTGTTAACTTTGTATCTATGCTATATATATATATGTATCTATGCTATATATATATATATATATATATATATTCATGCGCACTTATCTCTCTCAAAATATAAGTTCACCATAAGTAGATTTTTTTCCCATTTTTTGTACTTGTATTCCCTGTGCATGGTGCCTGACACATAGTAGGTGCTTAATAATACTTAATGACTAGTTGGTGGATTGATTGACTAATTGTAAGACTAGTACCAAGAGTTAAAGCTAAGAATGTACTTGGCTTTGCAATGAATGCTAAAAACACCAAAAATTGCTTTATTAGCTATGTTGGGTGCAATAAGATAATCAAAGGAATGCTATGCCCATTACTCAGAGTGGATTGGATGATGACAATGAGAGAAGGCATAATTACTGAGCTACAATTTTAGTTCTCATTTTCTCTGATCATAAAAAGACCTTTGGCCTTGGAATGATAGGCTAAATGGTTAACGCTGGGGTACAACTCCAGATCAGTGAGACAGTTGTCATCAATGCAGTCAAATCTTCAGACTTGAGGAAATACATTTCAAATATTCAGAGAATAGACAAATATGATTGCTAACCCATTGTCAGTAAAAACTCATGAAGAAAGGAAAAAGGTTCCTTTGGATTAGAGATGGACAAATATCTATATTTTCAAAAAAGTGGAGTGTGTAGAATCTTAAAACTATAGACTAGTGAGCTTGA
Organism: Bettongia penicillata ogilbyi; assembly: GCA_023548195.1. NCBI lineage: Eukaryota > Metazoa > Chordata > Mammalia > Diprotodontia > Potoroidae > Bettongia > Bettongia penicillata. The sequence goes on from JAJHZJ010000197.1 coordinate 5,346,263, forward strand.
CTTTGAGCTCTAGCCAAATTCTAGGATGTATCATTAAAGGGATCATTTGAAAGCACTTAGAAAGGGAAATGATAATCACAAACAATCAGAATAGCTTCATCAAGAACAGGTTATTACAAAGTACCAAATTTTCCTTTCCTTTTTTCCTACGGCAACTATATTGGTAGATCAAAGGAATTCTTCAGACAATTTATCTAGATTTAAGCAACAAAGCTTTTGACAAAGTCTCAGAAGCTCTTCTTGTGGACCAGATGGAGAGATGTGGCTCAGTTATTACAGTTAGGTGTATTCAGAACAGGATAAATGACAATGGATCCCTTTGGGTCTTTAGTCATCATTAATAGATGCCTGTCAAATGGCTGTAGGGAGCTCTCTAGTGGATTATACTGAGGCATAAATCCTTGGCCCCACAAATTTCAACATTTTTGTCAATAACTTGGATAAAAGTACAAATGACATTCTTATGAGATTTGTAGAAGGCATAGATCTTGAAAGAATAGTTAAGGCATTGGATGACAGAGGAAGGATACCAAATAGCTTGACAAATGTAATAAGATAGGATTTAATAGGGATAAATATATCAGTCATTTCAGTTGTGTCCAACTCTCTGTGATTCCATTTGGGGTTTTCTTGGCAAAGACACTGGAGTGGTTTGCCATTTCCTTCTCCAGCTCATTTTAGAGATGAGGAAACTGAGGAAAACTGGGTTAAGTGACTTGCTCAGAGTAACAGAGCTAGTAAGTATCTAACGTCAAATTTGAACTCAGATCCTTCTGACTCTTGGCCCGGAGCTTTCTATTCATTATGCTACCTAGCTGTCCTCAATAGACAGTCCTACACTGAGTCTCAAATTATCAGCTGCATAAGGATGGGAGAGGTATGATTAGAAACTGTTCATTTGAAAAAGATCTGAGAATTTTAGTGAGCAACCAATCAACACTGACATGATGGTCAAAAAATCTTTAAAAAGTACCTCAATGAAGAGAGGCATAATGTACAAAGGTGATAGTTTTGGTGTCCTCTGCCCTCATCAGACCACATCTGAAATAATGTGTTCAAATCAAGGCACCACCATGTAGGAAGGAATTGACAAGTTTAAGCCAAGGACAGATCCCTGGGGCATTTGACTAGTGACTTCCTCCACATTGACACTGGTCCATTAATGAATACCTAATATATGTCCAATATAAATAGAATAGCAGCAGTTTTGGCTCCACTTTTAGGAAACTCAATACTTTGTTCTCTGCTCAAGTCATTGAATAGTTGAGGTCAGTCCTAAGAGCTCATCTCCATGTAGATCACATATTGAACAAAGGAAGGATAATTATTTCTCTCCATTCTTTAGTTTCTGTGAAAGCCCCTTTACTTTTTGTTGACATAAGCATAAGCACTCTGGAACTTCAGTAGAATAGCATTCTAAAATGTGCCTTGGATGGTCAGAAAAGCAATGAAAATATGCACTGGACTGAAAAATCTACAATCAATTGATAAACATTTATTAAGTGCCTACTATGTACCAAGCACTGTACTAAGCACTGTGGATACAAAAGGAAGTGAAAGACAAGTCTTTCCCCTCAAGGGCCTTACAGTTTAATGGGGGAGAGAACATGCAAGCAAATACATGCACACATGCAACATACAGGATAAATAGGAAATAATTAATAGTAGGAAGGGGCTAGAATTGAGAGAGGTTAGGAAAGCCTTCATATAGGAGAAGGGCTTTTAGTTGGAACTTCAAGGAAGCCAGGGAAGTTGGCACAAGAGTTAAGGAGGGAGAGTGTTGCAGGCATGGGGGACAACAAGAGAAAATGCCTGGAGCTGAGAGATGGAGTGTTTTGTTTGAAGAAAAGCCAGGAGGCCAGTATTGCTGGATTAAAGAGTACTGGTCAGAAGTAAGACATAAGAAGACAGTAAATGTAGGAGGGGGTTAGTTTCTCAAAGTCTTTACTGTGAGATAGGATTTTGCATTTGATGCTTGAGATGACAGGGAGCCACTGGAGTTCATTGAGTAGGCATGTGACATGGTTGGGAAAGTCAGGAAAATCGCTTTGATGGCTAAATGAAGGATGGAGTAGAGTCGATTTATTGATAGAAAATAAAATTTCCTGAATTGTCATTGACTGGGTGCAGGATGGTTTATAATGTACCTTGTAGGACAGAGGAACCAGTTTTTTATTAAATCCCTGAATCCAGGGTCTAGGCCAAGCAGGTCCAGATATAGGTGTGAGGTAATGAGTTTTTGATTTCCATCCCAAATCACCTCCCAGTGAATGCTGTGAAGGGGAGGCTCTCCTCTGTCTCTTGGGCAAAGACTTGGCAAAGACCCTTTCCTAACTCACATCTGGGGGATAATGATGGTGGTGATGGGACTAATAACTGACAGAGTTTTAAAGTTTGCAAAATGCTTTACATACATTATCTCATTTGAGACTGATAATAGCCCTGATGAAGTAGTATTACAGGTAGAATTATTATTCTAATTTTACAGAAGGGTAGAAAGGAGTCCCAGGACTGGGAGCCATCCTCCAAGTCCCACCCCTGGCATCATCTCTCCTCTTACCTCTGCAGTCTCCATTAGACAGACCAAATGAACTGGGGTTGGAAGCCTCCCCGGTCCAAATTGGTTCTCAGATGTCAGTTCCAATCTGAAACCGCGGCCCCGGACACCTGAGATTAGAGGCCTGTTGTTCCCAGGTCCCTTAATACGAGGGGACAGATGGAGCCCCTACTCTCCAGGTTGCTGGGGCTCTAGGGAAGGATCTGTGCTCCCAGGTCCTTTTTATCAGTCAGCTGGATGGATGGAGGGGAGAGGTAGACGGAATTCCCCAGGATCCCTATAGGGGACCCCTAAAGTGGAAGAGCAACCTCCCCGAGGGGAAAAGTATTCCCCGGTGCATCGCTCCAAATTTTCCTGCAGAAGCCCAGGGGGCCGCGGGGGCGTGGGAGAGGTCGCAGGAGGGCGGGTGTCACCTCCTCCGCATCCTCCTTCAGGTCGGCTCCGGGTGGGACTGCTGCCTGCCTGCCTGCCAGCCTGCGTAGCCAGCGCTGTCCCCTCCCCGCCCTTGCCCTGTTAGGTTACCTCGCCCGGCCGCGGGCGGAGGGCTACGAGGAGATCACGTTACGCCGTTTCCGGTTTTCCAAAGGGCTGTGTTTCCCCTCCCGAGGCGGCGGCTGAGCGGCGGAGCCCCCCAAATGGCCTGGCCAGATGCGGCAGGTTTGCTGCTCAGTGCCGCCACCGCCACTGGAGGAGGCTTCGTGCAGCAGCAGCAGCGGCAGCAGCAACGACAGCAGCAGCAGCGGCAGCAGCAGCGGCAGCGGCAGCAACAGCAGCAGCGGCAGCGGCAGCAACAGCAGCAGCGGCAGCGGCAGCAACAGCAGCAGCGACAGCGGCAGCGGCAGCAGCAGCAGCAGCCGCCGCCACAGCAGCAGCATCGCCCGTCCCTCTGCGCCCCCAGAGCAGCGGCCGCAGCCACAGCCGCAGCCCAGCAGCCGGGACAGCAGCTGCCGCCGCCGCAGCCCGCTGGGGAGCCGCAGCCGCCGGCGGCATGAGGCGCGACCCGGCACCCGGCTTCTCCATGCTGCTCTTCGGGGTGTCACTCGCCTGCTATTCGCCCAGCCTCAGGTCGGTGCAGGACCAGGCGTTCAAGGCGCCCGTGGTGGTGGAGGGCAAGGTACAGGGATTTGTGCAGCCGGGGGGCTCGAATAGCACCCGAGAGCCCCCGGTCTCGGGCTGGGCGGCGCTGGTGAAGGTGTTGGACAAGTGGCCGCTTCGGAACGGGGGGCTGCAGCGAGACCAGGTGATCACCGTGGGTTCCTGCGCGCCCGTGGAGAGGAACCAGCGCTACATCTTTTTCCTGGAGGCCACCGAGGAGCCCAAGGTCTACAAGACGGCCTTCCCTCCCCTGGACACCAACGGCAAGAACCTCAAGAAGGAGGTGGGCAAGATCCTGTGCATCGATTGCGGTGAGTCGCCCCCCCACCTCCGCCGGGGTGGGGGAGAAGAAGGGGGAGGGGCGAGGAGGTGCCGCAGGTGCCTAGGCCTGGCAGGTGTGGGGGTCGAGCAGCTGGGGGTGGGGTGGGGTTACCCCTGCCCAGGACGTCTGGAAGAGTGGGTGAGGGGAGGTGCGCGAAGAACAGGTTCAAAGTGTGTGTGTGGGAGACGAAGAGTGCGAGGTGGGGGGGAGGGGGGCGTGAGAAGAGCTTTGGGGCTGTGCCAGCAGGAATCTGCGGCTGATGGATGGCATGTGGGTCTGGAACGGTGCCATTGTAGCCCAGCAGAAGCTGGAAAGAGGGAAAGTTCCGGGGCGGTGCCGGGCGGGGGGTAGTTGGGCCGGGAGGGGGCCTCCGCGGCCTTGATCAGGTTGCTAGGGATCCCAGAGGGCCCCCTCCTTCTTTCTGGGCTATTGCCCTGGATGGGCTGGATTGGCTCCGCAGGAATAACTGGGCACTCTATTGGGCTTCACAGGCCCATGCCCACAAGTTCTCCCAGGGAATCGTCGACCCCACCCCCACCCCCATCCCTACATGGCTGGCGCAGGCAGAGTTGGACTTTAACTGATATTATTTTCTCCATGTGGTACTTCTTTAAAAAAATGTGTTGTGTTTATCCCTAACCTCACCACTGCCTGGCATTATCAGGTCCTAACCTCTAGGACCAGTAGTCAGGCCTGGTGACACATTTTAAAGACTGTGAAAAGCCTGTAGAGTTTCTGGTATATCTCTTAGAGGTTTCTTAACAGGCAATAGTGTTTCTCCAGGTGATGATGATGGTGAAATATTGGGTTAACTTTCTTTAAACGACTCTAAGTTCAGCTCTGACACTTCGGTGGTAGAATGTAGTGACTGCCTCTGTCATCTCCATCATGTTGGGTGCAGCAAACGAATGCAGGTGATGAGAGAAGTAACATTTTGAAATCTCTTCGACATTGGAGTTGCTCAGCAGATTATTTGATGTGAGAAAGTGAGAAATCTTTTATGAAGTGATTTCTATCAGAGAAGAGGTCTTTTTAAAAGAAAAGGTCATTATATCTGGTATGAGTGTCTCAGTAGAATCTTTCAGTCCAGATTATGGCTAACTTAAATGTTTGTCACAGGTCTTTTCTAGTGCTCTTTTAGTTAAAGTATGTCATTTGTTTCTTTTTTCTTTCTGTGGATACATAATTGCAGCAACCTACCCAAAGAGAACTTGCTAATTGTATGCAGTTAGTGACTCTCTGAACTATGTATCGACTAAATCATGACAGATGTATTGCACTTCCTTGGAAGTCTGCATGTTTACTAATATACCAACAGACAGGAGATGGCTGGTAGGAGAGAAGCTGTGGGAGGCAGAGAATATATAATAACTATCAAAAAGTTTTGCATTCCTCATTCTTCTGATTCATGCATTTAAAATATTGTCCAAAATATCTCTCCAATGCCTGGCATTTGCCATGTGAAGGTCTTCTTGGTGTGCCCTTCAGGTAGAAAATTTCAGGTATTAGGAAGTATATCTGAGAAGTATGTGTTAAGCCATCTTATTTTACTTCTTTCATAATTATTTTGATAGTCTTTTAATAGGGACAACAGAAAAGATAAGCCTGTTTGGGGTAAAGAGTGCTTCCTTACTCTGACATGAGACAAAACTGGTATCTGTTATTTTAATGCTTTTACTTATTCTGCGCTGGACAATCAAGAATTGTTTGCCTTCAAGTCTATTTCATCTTACTGGAGACCTCCTCGTGGAACTATGGATCTTGTTTATACATTCAGTGGGAAATGGGCAGAGAATCTAGTTATTGAATCTTGTGTGGGGAGTTCAACGTATACATCTTTAAAAGATTCACTTTTCTGTTCACTGAGGATCTGATGGCCAACTCCAGGTATACTGGGAGCTGATGGATGTTTTCCCCTTCTCTCTTCATTTGCCACCCGACCTACCAATTAATAATTTAATTTGAAAATCAGGAAACCTTTTGAGGTAGAGATTAAGTCTGTTACTAAGATGGGACATTCTAAAGCAGCATGTATGGTTTAGCTATGGGAAAGGTAAATTTAGAACTGCAATTACTGGGAAAGAGAAGGCCCTCACACATAGTTTGCTAGGGAGGAGGGGATGCTTTTGAAAGCAAACATTTTTAAATGAAAAGATCCTTATTTAAATTGATATTTGGTAGATTTCTGTCAGTTTGATGACTTTTTTTTGTCCAGACGCTAGAAACTGGAAAATGAAAAGGCATTTTGTATATCTTATAGGCATTTGGCAATATGGATGGAGTAGTAGAAGCTGTACTTTTTTATTTCAGCTCAAAGAAAGAACCTTAAAATAAGGTTAAAGAAAACACAGGTAGTAGTGGGATATTAAACAAAGAAATCTAGTCATCCTGACCTTGTGATAATAAGGAAGAAACTCAGCAACTTTATTTTTTGTTTTCTGTGTGTAAAACAAGTTTACCTGGCCATCAGGTTGCTGTGATTTTCTTATTGGAGGAGACTGATCTATGGCAAAATAGGGAAGCTGGCCCTAGGTGACTGTCATATTGGTCATATTAAGTAACTGAAGTCCAATTGTTTTATCATTTAATCAAGATTTTCATGTGTCTGGGTTCTGGGAGATGTGGTTCTTAGAAGAATATTTAAAGAAGAACGTTTCTTCTTAGAATCTTCTTCTTAGAATAGTTAAGAAGTCAAATTTTAGGGGGACTGGACAAATACTTTAGGCGGTATATCCTGGTAAGGGTGAAGCCTGGAGTCTACTTTTGGTGGTTGTCCCTCATATCCATAGTACTCTCCATTTTTTGTTCCAGCAACTGACCTCTCTGGCTTCCCTTAAGTCCCAACAGGAAGCTTTCCTAGGTCCCCTCTTAATTCCAATGGTTTCCCTCTTTTAATTTTTTCTTATAGCCTTAATTGCTGAGGTGGTGCCTCAGATAAACTGAGACCTGAGAAAGATCTTAGCTTAAAAGACTAAGGTCTTCCACTGTGTCTAGGGGCCATCTCTAGTCTTCCTGATCTCTGTCTGCACACTGGACCCATCATGGCTCCAGAAGAGAGAGTGAGATTGGTGACTTTGCACAGGTCGGACTCACTTGCAAGTCATGACATCAACTTCCTGTTGTCATGGTCCTCTTTGAGAATGAAAGACAAATAATAACAATAATAATTTTATCTTCCACACAGCTTGCTTTGCACATATTTGTTCACATATTGTGGCTTCCATTAGATTGCAAGCTTTTTTGAGAGTAGGGATTATTTCCTGTCTCTTTTTGTATGCACAGTGCCTGGAATATAGTGATGCTTAATAAATGTATATTGAATTGACTTGAATCAGTCCAGTGGTCACATTTCCATCTGTACCTCTCTTAAAATCCTCTTCTACTTTCTGTCTACTTTTGCAACATCCTGAAGGAATGTATTTCCTATATTATTTTGTGTTGCATGTTTTTGATTAGGAGTGTGGGATGGAGAGGGAGTAGGCAATCAATCAACATTTATCAAGTGCCTACTATGTGCCAGGCACTATGCCTGCTGGATGTTGTAGATACAGGGTCCAAAAAATGAAAAAAAAGAAAAAAAATGAAAGGGCTAGCACTCTCTCAGGGGAGACAAAACGTATACCTATATATACATGTATGTGTATAAATATATTTGAAACAAATGCAAGGTAGTTAAATAGAAGATAGTGAGGATGCTAGCAATTGGGGGAAGGGGGAATAAGGATAAGCTTCCTGTAGAAGATTGGTGCTTAATAATAATGGAAATAATAGTAAAGGTTCTTTTTGGAACATAAGAATGAATCAAGAAGAAAGAGTTTGTACTGGGCAGTGTGCATTTTCTCTATTCAAGTCTTCCTCTGATGTTTCCTCAAGTTTTGGAGGTGACCCTGGATTCTCTAAGGCTGTGCCAGGGATGAGTGGCACACAGATGACCAAACTGCAAAGGCTTTGAATACAGGTCAGGCAACAGATTGCACCTCTGTTGTCTGAAGAGAATCCTACCTAAGTTCAGAGAGATTCCTCAGAAGATAGGCCTCTGGATGATAAATTTGGCCATTGCAGCTCAAGAAAGTTTCTTAAAGCATGAAGGGGCTGGGATCTGCATTGGCAGTAGGAGTACCCACACTGGAGAAATCATAGATCCTTCAAATATTGAAGTAATTGTGTGCCTACATTATCCAAAATTCTATCACTGACATTTTAGGTTGTGAAATCTCTGAATTTTCTTTAAACAAGGTATAATTGTGAGTCTTCTCCTTCCCTTTTGTGGGAGGGGAAGAAGAAGAGGTACAGGGAACTAACTGGGGATAATAACTTCTTACAATGCTATATAAAAGTATCTCCTTCTGCAAATAGCCTTGCATTCCCAAGGATTGCTCGTATTTTGGTGTAATTACACCCTATCTTGCTGCTTTCTCGTGTGTATTTTCTTTTTAGCAGATTCCTTACTGGTGCCAAGGCAAGGTTTGACTTGAATCAAGACATCCATTTCCACCCTTTGAAAATCCGAATGCCTTGGCCTCCGATTTGAGAGTGATAGTTGAAACCAGATATATTTCCACTGAGTTTCCCATTTTTAGGTTAATTAGAAATTCTTAGCCTCTAAATTCTCTTATTGAAAAAGGCCGTTCACAAAATTCAATACTAAGCAGAAGAAAGTTCACACTTTTAAAAAGCCATAGTTATTTAAAGAATTATTCATTCCTTTAGCCCAGCTGGAAACCCAGCTGTGCGGGTGCTTTTGCATGGGGAAAATGAAACCAACTAGATTAGGAACTGACTAGCCAAGGGGGCAGGCTACATTGTTTACATAGAGAAATGTGCAAAAGTAAAACTAAAATATTCTTGCAGTTCTAATCTCTGGTAACACAGATTGACCACCTATTGAAAACAAGAGTTTGGTGATAGCCTAGTCTCTTTATCTGTCTCTGTGGGGATCCCTTTCCCAAAGGGGGTTTATTATCAGCTAGAGTACCTCACCACAATAGGCTCTTACTATTGTCCATTTTCAGGTTAATAGGATTTGAGGGGTGGAGGGCAAGGTTCTAGATACAGAGTCAAAGACATCCTCCATAGATTTAAAATTCAAAGCGCCTATGTATAATGAATGATTCTCCAATCTGAACTCACCTGTGCCCATCTCCCAGAAAGTTATGTTAGTATCTTTGAGATCACTCTATTTAAAGAACAAAATGTATATGGGGTTTGATGAGGGTAGTATGTTTAAAAGGTTCTTAGAGATTTAGCCTAATTCCTTTAGATGAGGAAACTGAGGCCCAGAAAAGATGCCACAAGTCCAAGATCACAGTTAAGTGGTAGCTCCAGGACTCTAATCCAAGGGAACTTTCCATTTTCATTTATATAACTTAGTAGAGGCTGTGTGGTTCACATTTTCTGTATTATCTATCTCCTGTCACCTTAGGGGTAAAAAGTATGGCTTAAAAATCTTTGCCCAGTCTTTGAAATAGATCAGTTTTCTGGGCTTTCAAAACAATTCCCCATTTTGGAGTGAAAGCTTTTATTCCCGGATGGAGAATATTAATTTTGCTTCTAAAATATTTTCTGTTAAGACTACTCAGGTAAAAAAAAATTTTTTTTCTTAACTTGAAATTTCAGAGTTCCTATTATTTCTGAGTTTTTAAATCAAGTACCAAATCTTTCACCTCAAAATTTCATCCTTGCTTGAGAAATGAGAACACAGAGGCAGGAATGAACACACACACACACACACACACACACACACTTCACTTTGGAAACAATGTAGAGAAACCTATTTGTTGAAATGAACTTTGTGAGCCTGAATCAGGGAACTCAAATCTGATTCAAAGGCCAAATCCTTAAAAAGAAGGGTAATCCATTCAATAACAATCACTATTTACAATTCTTCACGTCTCTAGCAGTCTTAACCCAGCTTCTATGCGGGAAATTACATGATGCAATATATAGAAAGAAAAAGTCCATGGGAGATGTCTGCTTTTATTTCCATTGAGAAGTCAGGAACACCAGTTGCAAGTGAACATTAGATTCTAACCATATTGGCATACAGCTAGTGTTATTTCAGAAGGGATTAGTTACCTGCATTGTGCTTTGAAGTGTGGTGTTTGAGGTAACTGGCTTGAATTTAGTATTAAAATTTCAAAGGATTAGAGAATTGCCATTTGGATAAGGAGAAAAAGGCGAATATGCAAATATCTGGTACTGAAAAGTCTTAACTCTCTAAATCCTACTGGTTTAGGGCATTTGGTGTTTTTTTTTTTACATTAATTTGGAAAGGCAGGAATGTCATTGTCAATGGAGTTATGGCTACACAGTGTTCATCTCTTTGAGCCTTTATGGAATCACAGTTTTGGAAGTTACAGGGTCACCTCATTCAACCTCATCATTTTAGATCTAAGGAAACTGGGGCCCAGAGAGATTAAATGACTCTTCTAAATCACACAAGTTGTTAGTGGCAAAACCAAGAGAACTTTGGTTCTCTACGTCCAGATTTAAGGACCTTTACCCTATGCCAACTTTTCTTTGGGAACAGAAGAGTTAGTTAATAATAAATAATAGCTAGTACTTGTACAGTGCCTACTATGTACCAGGTGCTATGCTATGTTTTCACTGTTGCTGTTATTTTATAAATATTATCTCACATGATCCTCATAACAGTCCTGGGAAGAAGGTGCTATTATTGTCCCCATTTGATAGCTGAGGAAACTGGAAATGACTTGCCCAAGGTCACATAATTAGTAAGTGTTTTAGACTGGATTTAAACCCAGATCTTCCTGACTCCAGACTTGAGGTAATAACCACTGAGCTACCTAGTTGCTTGTAAGAAAGCTAGGACAAGTACAGACTTGGATTTCTGTGTATCTGAGGGAGTCAGAGAAACTAGGGATTTTGTCTGATTATTTCTAATAAGATAAATCTCTTATACACATTAATAAATTGAGGTTATATTTTCAAATCAAGTTATGAATTTCAAGAGGAAATGAATAAAGTAGGTGAAGCCAAGGATAAAAATGATGTTACTGGAAAAGTTTGGAATTAAGGTTCTTTTGTGGGAAGTTTAAACACAGACTTCAATGTTTCCCACCCTTCTTCCCAGCATCCTTTTAAAAGACAAACTTTGCTGAGTTAGAGCACTGTGTTAAGGCTGCTGAAGCAAAGCTCAGAGGATGATTTAAAAGGCATTAGAAGGATATGAGGGAGGACTTGCTGTACCCAGTTGAAGAACTAGGAAGCTTTTGCCAATCTAGGATCAAGAAACATTCATTCACAGTGATTGAGATGAGTTGCTTCTTTTAAAAAAAATAAATAATATTTTATTTTTCCCAGTTTTGTGTAAAAACAATTTTAACATTAAAAACGTTCAAATTCCAAATTCTTTCCCTCCTTCTCTCCCCTCCACACTCCCTGAGATGGCAAGCAATTTGATATAGGTTATACCCTTGCAATCATGCAAAACATATTTCCACATAAGTTATGTTGTGAAAGAAAATATCAGCTAAAAAAATGAAAAAAAAGGGAAAAATAGTATACTTAGATCTGCATTTAGACTTCATCAGTTTTTTCTCCAGAGGTTGATAGCATTTTTCATCATGAGTCCTTTGAATTGTCTTGGATCATTGTCTTGCTGAGAATAGCTAAGTCGTTCACAGCTGATAATTGTACAGTATTGCTAAGGTATACTGCTTTCTTGCTTCTGCTCACTTCACGTTGCATTAGTTCATGTAAGTCTTTCCAGCTTTTTCTGAAATCATCCTGCTCATCATTTCTTTTAGCATAGTAATATTTCATCACAATCAAATACCACAACTTGTTCAGCCATTTCCCAATTGATGAGCATCCCCTCAGTTTCCAATTCTTTGCCACCACCAAAAGAGCTGCTATCAATATTTTTGTACAAATAGGTGCTTTTTTAAAAAAAATTACTTTGGGGCTATAGACCTCTAGTAGTACTGAGATGATTTGTTTGTGATCAGTTGAGATAGTTTGGAATTATTGAGACATGGTATTAAGGATTTCCCCTTCTTTGCCTTAGTTATTTGTTCGAAAATCTGACATTATGAGGGCAAGCACACAGTGATGTTTCCTTTCTCAGACTTTGCAGGCAAAGAACTCTAAAAAGCACCAACTCCACCCCACACCAAATTATTGCTTCTACCCCCAGAGAAAGTATAGGTCTCCAAAGTCTTTGTGAGGCTCATGATACTTTTATCAGGGAATTGATGATGGAGAATCTCCAACTTCAGACTGTCCCTCCTGGATATGGTTAGGGAGGAAGTTAACAACACTGATTTAACCCTTTTTTTTTTTTTTTTTTGGCAGGAAAGGCATAGTTACTGTAAGAGGGTTTTTAGCACCAGATGGTAAAAGTAGATTCAAAGCCAATAATGTGATGTTCAAATTGTGATTATTCTCTTAAGTTAAAACAAACAAAGAAACCTATCTCTTTACCTTTCAAAACAACTCTTAAAGATTCTCTATCCTTTACAGGTTTCTTGCCCAGTTTTGAGTATATCAGTTTCCCCTCTCCCCTGTCCTCACATAGATTTTTCACTTTATAAGCACATCTTTGCCCTTCAGGCTAGGATGCTTTACTTGGTTTAGATCTTGGGACTGGTTCAGACGGCAGAAGCCAGGCTGAACCAAAATTCATTGGAACTGAACAGTGTAAAGTCACTGAATAGCTGTAGACCTGGTCCAATACTCGTGGAACTCAGGGCATCGTCATTTGAGGGAGTGAATTGATTTGATAACTCATTGGATCAAATATATTCAAGAAATGGCTTGTTCTAAAGGTGTCAATACTAGCCTTTTAATTCTTCCAATTCAGTGTTCTATGATCTAGATGGAAATTATACTGTCATCAACTCTCAATAATTTGGAATTACAATGATGAGGTGGAAAGCAGCTCAAAATAAACTGTAGATTTGTTTTTAAAGAAAGAAATGTAGTTTTATTATTTTCAAACTTTTTTTGCTGTTCAATCATTTTTCAATTATGTCCTACTCTTCATGAACCCATTTAGGGTTTTCTTGGCAAAAATATTAGAATGGTTTGCCATTTCCTTCTCCAGCTCATTTTACAAATAAGGAAACTGAGACAAACAGGGTTAAATGACTTACCCCGGTCACATAGCTACTAAGTGTCTGTGGCCAGATTTGAACTTGGGAAGATGAGTCTTTCAGACTTAAGTGCCAGAACTCCACTATGTAACCTAAAGAGGGCTATTAAAGCATTGCCAAATTGCCCTCAAGAACATTTTTTCATGAAGGGATGAGAATGATTTCTTGTTAGCTTATCATTTTTACTCCAAATGGGTGCTTTTAAAGCACTTGAAAGCAGTTTGTTCTCTTAAGTAAGTTAAATATTCCCTTCCTAATCAGGTGTTTACATTGTTAGCTGGTTTAGTGAAGGCTTCCCCACCCCAGCTACCTTGGACTAGAATGAGAAGGTAAACTTTAGCCCAGTCTCAGTTCCAAATTATCAGAAATTTAAAATGAAGATTTTTTTTTTTGTGTTAATAATGTAAAGGCAGATTTTCAAATGCAGAAGCACCTTTTTCTTTGGCTTGTTGAACTCTGTTTTTGAACTCAATGCCTTTTTAAGGGCATTTTTGTTTATTTTTGAAATTTCCTTTATTGTAACTCCATGCTTTATTCAAGCAATCCAGCTTAGGAGCTAACAACTAGCTATTTCCCTGGCATTAATGAACTGGTTTTTTTTTCCCCTGAAAGTCATTATGTTTTCAAAATGACAGAAAAATAGGACATAGCCTCATAATGTGAAAGTATGATTTTTATATTCACTTACTAGGTATTCTTTTGTTCCAGTTGGTTCCTAGCTTGACTTCTTTGGTCCAAATTAAGAACAACTTCTCCTCCTCCTTCTTCTTTTTCTTCTCCTGAATTGAGAAATGTACTAAGGCTTTCGATGGGCACTAGTTGGCAATTTGTGGACTCACACCAGTACTGCAAGGCATCTGGGAGAGGTGTAGGGTCCAGAAGGTTAGTGAAAAGAATTGATGTAGGATGGTACACATATGTGGATACTCAGCTGTACCCACTTATTACTTGAATGGGAATATAAAAGAGAGCCCAAAAGAGGTGGCTTTTAAGGTTGCTTAAAACTCTGAGATGCTGTGAGCCTAGAGGAAAGAACACTGAACTGGAAGTAAAGAATCCTGACTTCCATTTCTGGGTCTGCCACATACTTTGTGGCTTTAGGCAATTCACCTCCCTTCTCTGGTCCTCAGTTTCTTCATCTGTAAAATAAGGTGCTTGACTTAGATGATCTCTGATGTCCTTTCAAGCTATGACATTTGACGATGATTGTTTCAGGGAAACACTGTGATGTTCAAAGTGAACATCTAAGGGGAGGGGAAAAAACTCCAGCAATAGCTATAGCTTACTTAGGAAGTTCACTGAATGTCATTGGATCAAAAATGAGGAGGGAGAGAAACATGAGAGTGCCAGTTGCATGATGAGTCCTTTAGCCATCCTAGGGAATGAATGATTATGACCTATATGCAAATAAATAGGGTACTTCAAAAATGTATTAAATTCGAATGTGCTTATCTGAATCTAATGTTTTTGTGTGACCCTTGTGTTAAAAGTTCCCTTCTGAAGGGAGAAAGAACCTAAGTATACAATGAGGAACCTTTTAATTCTCTTACTGAATTCCCAAGGAACTTGCATTATTTGGCACACTCCTAAGGGTAATCACCAGCTCCTCTTTTAAGCACTCTGGTTCACAAAGTTTTGATACATAGGGTAGTTTTATCCTCCTTGCAGTAAAGCGTTCTGAAAGGACTTGTATCCAAACCTGTAGGCTGGCAAAAGACCCTCTGCCCTTTTTCATGCGCAACTGTCCTTCAGGACCTGTGTGATTTATATTGCTTTAGGTTTGACCGCAGTTGGAATTTTCTCCTTCACCTGGGTGCTCTGTACCTTTTGTGGGTTCTTCTGTCAGCAGTTCTTCAGTTGCTTCTTCCTGTATGTACCTCCGCTGTTCCTCCTTTTTGTCTTTTTCTAGCAAAAGTCACAAGCTTGTTACTGTTGTTGTTCAGATCTGCTTTGCTACTTCTCAATACTTGGACCTCCTTCAGCAGATGATGCTAGCAACCTCTTCTAAAGCTCTGGAATAGCTGACCTGGGAAGTAAATTATTCTGACACCTCAGCTGACATTGCAACTGTCTTTTAACCTCGAGAGACAGAATATCTGTGGTTTAAATTACTTTCCTTTGCACCTTGGATCCCCAGCCCTATCCTTCATACAGAGAGCCTTTTCAAGTAACTGTGAAAACACGTTGCCTTTTTCTTGGACTGTTCAAGTGAGTATCTGTTTTCCACTTTGGGTTGGCTCAGGATAAGGTGGTATCCACTGACTTTCTTCCTTCCCCAGGATCTGGGTATTTTGCCTTTCATTCACATCATCACTTCTCACTTATTTGGTGTTTGAAAAGGCATTCCCACTCTCCATTTGTCTTTTCATCCTTTCTCTTCCTCTGGACTGCTGGGTAGGGTTTTGCAAAAAATTCCAATCTGTTTCTAATTAGAGCTGGCTGCACCTAATGCAGGTGCCTATGACTTAGAGTGAAAGCAGCTTCCCCTCAATATGTTTGCTTACATTTGTTACTTAATTCTGTGATTAGTCTAGCAGGGAAATAATATTTTCAGATTTTTCAGATCATAAAACTAAGTCCCTTGAAGAAGTGATTTTCTTAAGGTGGTATGATGTGTGGCTGGAGATCTTATCTTAACCACAGAAATTTAAAGTTAGAAGGGATCTTAAGCCCCTCATTGTACAGATGAAGAAATGAACACTAGTGAAGTTAAATGACTTGGTCTAGGTTTGAATGACTTCACTCACTCATCTGATTCCACAGCCATCACTCTTTCCATGGCATCTTGGTAGATCAGAGCTTTGGGAGTACCAGGAGGCAAACTCTGGATTTTTCAATATGTCTTTTTCAGTTTTTCATTTCCAATACAACTTGATGAAATCTCCAAGAAGAGGATGAATTGGTTACATTATAAGAAGATGATGCTATGGATCCATTCAGTTGAGTTGGATTGGCAGTAGTGGAAATAATTTTATTTTGTTCCTTTTGAGAGATGATGGTCAAACACTTTGGGGCTTTGGTGTGTGCCTTTGAAGCAAGGTTTTTGTTTGTGGAACTAGATTAAAGTTGGAGCTTTAAGTCCTCCTGCTCCATGTTCCCCTTGTTCCTGGTGGGTCTGATCTTAAGCTTCCTGGGTCTTTCCCACCCCCTGAGACTTACTGTGTCACCACTCCTTTGGCATTTACCATTTACTATTTGTACTGTTAAATCTTTTCATTATTACCTTTCTTATCTTTCAACTAGATTGTGAACTCCTGGAGGGCAAGGACCTACAAATATTTGCTTATTTAATTTTTGATTAATTGCTGGCTAGTGCTTGGTAATCTGTGAAGCAAAATGAGACTTTGGCTTTTGTTTTCGTATTTGATCATTTCTACAATAAAAGGCAAATTTCTATAGATGTTATCGTAACAATAATAAAATAATTTCTTTTGATCCTTATGATGGTAGATTCAAATACATACGTGTCTATTTTACAGTTGTTAGTATTCTGCTTTTTAAACTTTGAACTATTTTTATTGCTGTATTTCTATATATTTTTAACATTTTTCATTCTTTATGGTGATATAGTACTCCAATATTATTGAATTCATTCTTTGTAACCATTCCTACCCATTTAACATTTTGATTGTTGCTTTGTAAGGAATTTTACAAAGTTGTGATTAGTATTTGGCTTTTTGAGCTTTGTGTTATTTTGTATGATCACTTGCCACATTTTTGTATATTCTTTTTGGGGGGCATTTAATTTTTTTATTTTTTAAATGCTGTTAATAAGTAGTTAAGAAGGTACCCTAGTCAAGCCAGATATGAAAGTAAAAATAAATACTAAACAAATAATCTTAGCTTCCATTGCAAATTAGCCTTTCTTAGTAACTTGCTGACTTTTTCTTTTTTTTGTTTTCTTTCTTTTTAGTCTAGTATTTTATTTTTCCCCAATTACATGTAGAAACAACTTTTAACATTTGTTTTTAAATTTTCAAGTTTTAAATTCTCTCCCTCTCTCCCCATTCCCCTCATATTTCTGTGCATTCTTATCATTTTTCATTCTTTATAGTGATATAGTACTCTAATATTATTGAATTCATTCTTTGTAATGGGTTATTATATAATTATTATACTTTGAAATAACATGATTCTGTAAATAACCCAGTGCTATAGGACTGGGGAGAATGCTGACTAGGTTTTTTACACTGCCTTTCCATGTTTAGAGGTTAGAACTTTGTTTCTTCATAGTTGCTTTTTTGATTCAGTTCTCGGAGGTTTTTTTTTTGAGTATTCTGAAATTTTCTCAGTTTCTTCCCCATGATTTTTCTTTCAGTTTTCTCATTATGAAAACATGCATGTTTTCTATTTCATCCTATTAGAACAGTCTTTGTCAGGTACTCTTTTTCTTTTTCTGACTCTAGATTAACTGTGTGCTCTGCATATTAGTACCAGTTACTGGTCACATTGCCCAAATTTTTCCTGCCCTAACATCTCCCCATTTGTAAGGAGTTCTAAAATGGAGCAGGTGTCCCTTGTCCTATTTAGGTAAGCTTGGTTTTTCAGCCAGATCTCTCTGCCTTTCCCAGTGTAGGAGATGACTAGTCCTGTTTAGACTGACAATCCAGGCCATGTAGTAAAGGGCACTTTTCCATGCTTAGGATGGAGAATTGGTCCTTCTAGAGTTAGGCCTCAGGCAATTATTTCCTGCTTTGGGGGCTGGGAGGGGGAAAAGAAAGGATCTAAAACTCTTTGTTAATTTCCCTCATTTGTCACATTAACCCCTTCACTGTTTCTCTCATCTCTGTGATTAATGAGGCATTTTCTGTGGCATCTGTTTCCTTAACTGTTCCCTGGATTTCCTCTTCAGTAAGAGAGTTGCTTTTTAATCACTCATTTTAGGACAACCTCCCATGCCCAGATTTTCCATTTGTAAAGGGTTTTGGTGTTGAACATCAGTCCAATGGAATAGTCTACTTTAAGTTTTATTTCCTTATTCTAGCAATGAAGCATTCTCTTAATAATTCAACTGGAACACAGCTCTTAAGCTCAAAGTGAAACAGTCCTCACTTGTGTTGCTTGTGGTCCTAAATCAGCCCTTTGCACCCACTCCCCCTTCCAATATTGTACATGTCTTTCCCCCTCTTAGAGAATCATTTCTGGAACTAACTTGGCACATAGTCTTAAAGAGAAGGGCCTATTGAGGGGCAGGGGTGGGACAAATAGTCCCTGTTCTTGAATTTAAGCAGCTGATCCTGTCAGCGTCTGAACTCCTCTTTCTGTGGTGACAGGAAACAGCAGGAGAGGCTACTGCAGCCAAGGGTACTTCTCCAGCTTTGTCACTTGGGTGACCAGATTTCAGAAATAAAAAAGGAGTCTCAGACCACAGCAGGATCCAGTTGGCATAGAATGAAAACAAGGCTGGCAAAGCAGTCTTCCCAAAGGCTTTTTCTTGAAACTTGACTATTCTGGTTTCTGTTTGTCCTTCCCCCCCACCCCTCACCCTCTATTTCTGGGTGGAGGCTCTGAAGTTTTGTTGTCTGCTCTCTTTGAGGGGCTGCTCCCCCTTCTTTATCTTAGGTCATCCCTACCTTAGTTTTTCTTAACCATAGCCCCTCATTTACTCCTTCCCAACTGTTGGAGAAGCTTCCAGAAGTTTTGGTTAGGTTATTCTCTCCCCCTTATGCCCCTCCCCTATCCTTCTGTGGCCTTCTGTTGCTTGCTCCCATGTTTCATCTCTATCTGCCAAAAGGAAGACTTCTCATGCCATAGAACAGGGAGAGGGATATATGGATCTTCTAAGGTCTGTGCTCTGATAAGCAGGACTTGAGGATTTTTTTCTGTCTTGTTTTGGACAAAATATGGATCTTTTTGCAGACCACGTTTTTTTCCCAAGAAGGGCCTCTCCCACATCTCTAAATCCCACATTAGGCTGACTGCAGCTTTGGAGAGGCCAGTGATATTGATCAGAAGCCACTGTCTGCCATCCCTCTGGGGCTGACCCTTTGGGTCTCACTGTAGGTGAACAGGGAGAACACGTCTCAGGACACATACACACATACATACATATACATGTATGTGTGTGTATAAATATGTGTATATGAGAGAGAGAGAGAGAGAAAGAGAGAAAGAGAGAGATCATTAATTTATTAATTCTCCTTTCACAGATCTAGCCTTGGGGAGTGGACCAGAACTTGGAGAAAGACTTTGCTAATTCCAAAAGCAACTCCTTGTCAAAACAAGGAGTATGTGTGTGTCAGAGAGGAATATGGGTGGCCGCCAGATCAGGAGAGAGCTTACTTTCTTGGCTTTTCATTATGGAAATTATCTGAGTAGGTTTCTACTGCACTGTGCGTGGTTTGCACTGAGCTGAAAGGACAAATGGGAGTGGGAGCTGAGATTTGTTCACTTGGGAATAAATTTTTTCCCTCTGCTAATGTTGCTGCAGCCCATCCTCCTACCCACATTCTCTACAAACTCCATGTTTTTGGGATGTGTGATCTCAGTCCTCCTGACTTTCCTAAAGTTGGCTTCTGGGGTTTCTTAGCTGTATCCTCTGGCCCAGATGTGAGATGATTCTGTGTGTGTGTGTGTAAGGTATATGTACTCAAATGGATCTGTAACATTATTGATTTCAGGGGTTCTCTCCAATGACAGAGGGGAGACTCCATTACTATCTGCCTATCTTAGGTGACTCCTCTCCATGCCTCCCCAAAATTTTGTTACAAGTCATCCGTCAAATGTGCCTGAAGCTTCCTTCTAATTCTTCTGACTTCACAAGGATGCCAGGGTAGTGCCCTAGTCATCCACCTGGCATCTCTCACTCTTACCATGTAACCAGACCACTTTCCCCTTCTGTCATACAATTCACATAGTATACATGTATCATAAAATTTATAAACGTGACAACAGATCAAGAGCACTTTTTAAAATCAGTGATGTTTTACTCTGATCTTGGCTGTTACATGGTACAGTATATAGAGTGTGCTGGACTTGGAGTCAGAAAGATTTGTGTTCAAATCCTGCCTCAGATACTTAGTATAACCTTGAGCAAGTCATTTAACTTCTCTCATTCCATTTTCTCATCTGTAAAATGGATAGAATAATAATACCTACTTTACGGTTGCTGAGATAACAGGTAAAGTAATTTGCAAACTTTAAAGTGCCATACAAATTGCTAGCTAGCCAACAGAGATTTTCTTTTTTCTGAAGTAAAAACAAAGTAATCTAGGTGTTTGTGAGAAAGAGAGGGAAGATGGAATGGGAGGAGGCAGTGTATTGATGTGAGAAAGCAGCGTCATTGGGAGAAGACAATTTGGCTTGAGAACCTTTCTAATGGGAGTGATGACTGATGGGTAGATGCTAGTTTGTAATCATTCTCATGTAGCAAGAGCTGTCTCTCACATGTAGCATGGGGGTATTGTGTGGCTTACTGGGAGGCAGAATAGACAACCCTACCCTCTAATTCCCTGCCTTCTCCAAGGGATACTTGGAAAGGAAATAGGAGGTTCAGACCAGGAGCTGGGCCACTCTTCTTTCCTCAGGAAGAAGGGCTGCTGGGCTAGACTTTTCTGGTTCCTCATATACTATTGGTAGAAATCTTCTACAAATTACCAATAGTCATGTCATCCCATATGGGGCTATGAGAACAATCCAGCTCCTTTCCCTCTAAATTGCTGCATAGGCTTCACTGTTTTTATTGCTATTGCGGCTGTGTTCTAAGAGGAGTTGCAATTGATGGAAGGAGAACTCACCCCTGTCAAAATCACAGGTCTTTTGGTGGTGAAGTAGAGTGCAGGGCCTGCAGTCAGGAAGAGTCATCTTCCTGAGTTCAAGTTTGGCATTAGATACTAGTTGTATGACCCTGGGCCAATCACTTAACCCTGTTTGCTTCAATTCCTCATCTGTAAAATGAGCTAGAGAAGGAAATGGCAAACCACTCCGGTATCTTTATCAAGAAAATGCAAAACTGAACAAGCAGAAGAAGTACTAATAAAGAACTTAATTCTATGAACTATTGTCTCTTTTCCCTCAGTGGTTCTCATAGCTACCACCATTTACCAATTTCTACTCTGTCACTTTCTATGTTATTATAAACTATTGGAGTGAAGTTCTTTGAAGGTGTATGCAGAGGCAGAAGAATTTGGATCCTTTCTCTTGCAATATAAGTAAATAAGAGAATGTTTTTCTTCCAATAGAAAAAGAGATGGTATGTTGTATGTTGTGCCTGGGGACAGTGGGAGGGTCAGGATCAGTAACAGTAAAGATTTTGGATTGTATTATTAATAGTTAATGATTTGTGGATACTTTTTTTTCCTGCTATGCTTTAGAGGAGTGGGAAATATATATCAGTGGGGTCTTGGGGGTGGTTGAATATGTCAACAGGGTAATATCCTGATGAGCCAATGTCTGAGTAGATTGCTAGATGAGGTTCTGTGGATCAGTTTGCCTTTTCCAGTCAGTCTAGATCAGGATCTGCCAGTATGACAGATACAGTCTTTTTTTTTTTTCTAGTAGATATTATAGTAAAGTGTTGGAGCATGTGACCTTGGCTAGCATTCACAGAAGGAAGTATTTCTTGGTTATTTTCTTTATTCTTGACATCTCTGATTAGGAATCATGATCTCTTGGTTCTTCTGCTTACTATTAACCTT
Source organism: Bettongia penicillata ogilbyi (assembly GCA_023548195.1). Classification (NCBI taxonomy): domain Eukaryota; kingdom Metazoa; phylum Chordata; class Mammalia; order Diprotodontia; family Potoroidae; genus Bettongia; species Bettongia penicillata. The sequence goes on from JAJHZJ010000197.1 coordinate 5,367,989, forward strand.
GAGCAGGTTACTCTTGTGTTCTTTGCCTTAGTTAGATCACCTGATGGTTTTGTTCTGAGTTTTCCTCTATACTATTTCACTTGATGATCTCATCAGTTCCTGTGGATTTAATTACCGTCTTTACACTGATGATTCTCAAATGTACCTTTTCTGCCTCAGCCTCTTTGCTGACCTCCAACCTTGCATCTCCAACCCTCTTTCAGATATCTTAAAGTGAATGTCCACTAGACTTCTTAAGCTCAATATATTCAAAACACAACTCAGAATCTGTTTCCCTTTCCTTCCTTCCCTGTTACTACAGAAGGCAACACCATCCTCTCAGGCTGGAAACCTTGGAGTCATCTTGGTTCCTCACTATATCTCACCCTCATTCCCACGGCTTGCCAATTTCACCTTTTCACCATTGCCCCCAAACACCTCCTTCTTTCCTCTGACACTGCTACCAATCTAGCTTCAGACCTCTTTACCTCAAGCCTTGATTAATGCAGTAACCTGCTGATGAGTTGACTTGCCTCAGTTCTCTCCATTCTAATCCATTCTCCATTTAGGCACTAAAGTGTTTTTTCTAAAACACAAATTTAATTATGTCTTCCCCTCCCCTCCCGTTATTCAATAAACTCCCGTGTCTTCCTGTTGCCTCCAAAAGCAAATACAAAATACTCTGACATTCCAAGCCCTTCCTAACTTAGCCCCCTCCTACCTTTCCAGGCTTCTTGCACCTTCTTCCTCAGTCTGTACTCTTCAATCCAGTGGTATGGTGTTCCTGCTGTTTCACTCTGTCTTTTGACTCTGGGCATTTTCTCTAGCTGTCCCTTATTCCTGGAGTACTCTTCTTCCTCCACTCCAACTGTTGACCTCCTTGGCTGCCTTTAAGTCCCAACTAAAATCCCATCTCCTACAGGAAGTCTTTTCCAACATTTCTTAATTCTAGTTCCTTCCCTCTATAGATGATTTATAATCTATCCTAGATATATCTTGATTATATATATTTTTCTCCCCCATTAGATTGCAAGCTTCTTGAGGGAAGGGACTGTCTTTTGCCTCTTTTTTGTATCCCCACTGCTTAGCACAGTGCCTGACACAGAGTAGATGCTTGTAAATAAATGTTTATTGAGTAATTTAATTGAACTGAAGTGAGGTTATATCCTTCTGAAGGTGGCACTGAAGTATCTGGGACAGGGACAGCATTTTAAATTGGTTGAGTTAAAGGGGCAGTATTATAATGGAGTTCTGGGATCATAAAGACCTGAATTCAAATCCTTCTTTAGATGCTTACCAGCTGTGTGACTCTCAGCAAGTCACTCAACAACTCAAAACCCCACTTATACTATAGGAAGGTAGGGGAGAAGTGGGTGTGGGGGGATGATAGAAGGGAGGTCAAATGGGAGGAGGGAGTAATTAGAAGTAAACACTTTTGGGGATGACAAGGTCAAAAGAGAGAATAGAATAAATGGGGGGCAGGACAGGATGGAGGGAATTATAGTTAGTCTTTTACAACATGACTGTTAGGGAAGTCTTTTGCATAACTACACATGTATAGCCTGTATTGAATTGCTTGCCTTCTCAGTGTAGGGATGGGTGGGGAGGGAGGAAGGGAGAGAAGTTGAAACTCAAAGTTTTAGGAATGAATATTGAGAATTGTTCTTGCATGCAACTAGGAAATAAGAAATACAGGTAATGGGGTATAGAAATCTATCTTGCCCTACAAGAAAAGAGAGAAGATGGGGATAAGGGAAGGGTATTATAGAAGGGAGGGCAGATTGGGGGAAGCAGTAATCATGCAATGTCTTGGGGTAGGGGGAGGGGAGAGATGGGGAGAAAATCTAGAAGTCAAAATTTTGTGGAAATGAATGTTGAAAACTAAAAATAAATAAATAAATTTTAAAAAGTGAAAAAAGCAACAACAACTCAAAACTCCAGTTTCTTCAACTGTAAAATAGGTGATGGACCTCTAGGATACCTTCTAAAGGTATAGATCTAAAGGATAGCTCTAAAACTATGATTTATGATTCTCTGATCCATGATATTTCTTTCAAAATTCAGTATAACCCATATGTCAGAGGTTCACTTGTGACATGAAGGACCTCGGTACACTTTAGAACTCTTTCACATCTCTGGCTCAGTGTTCTCACTCAGATGGAACCTGGGAATATCAGTGTCTCACCTTCCTGAAGAGTAGTCATTAGTTCCCTTTACAAGCATTCAGGCTCACAAGGCTTAATTGTAAAATAGTTCCAGTTGTGAATTAGTGGATGGAAGGCTAATGGTGAAATACACTCCTGTCCTGTTGGTAGTGAACCTTCATTGCAGAATATAATGTATACTGGTACATTTAGTAACTGTGTATGTGATTTTGCTTAATTGTTTTTATTATATGGGAGGGCTCTGTGTGGGTGGAGGTTATTGGGATGTGACTGTGGTGTGAAATAGCATCAACAAAACATTTTTAAAATTAATGAACAAGGAGAAGATTCACATCTAAGGCCAGAGAAAGTGAAGAATATATTGTTCATATTGACTGTATCTGAGTAATGTTACTGAGAATTACCATTTTTTGCTTCTTTTCTCCTCCAGCACTTGGGTGTTGTACATCTCTTGCCCAGATCTGAATGACCTTGGAGTTCAGAGGAGTACTGTTTCTCATATTCTGCTTCTCCCTCTATTCTCTATCCTTCCCCAGGGAATCTGAGTTCAGTTATTCAAATTAACCTATGGTTGCTTCATGAAAGATCTATGAAAGAGGGAGGGGGGCTTGAGTGAACTGTTTGTGCTTGGACTGGTCCTTGTGATTTTATAGTTATAGGATTACATATTTAGGGCTGACAGAGACTTTTGAGATTTTTCTACTCATTCTAAGATTTTCATTTTAAAGATGAGGAAACTGAGACTCAGAGAGTTTAAATGACTTGCCTGAGGTCACCCACGTAGCATGTGGCAGAACTGGGACTTAAATCTAGAGGTACTCTGACTCAGATTCAATACTTTGTTCACTTAATCTTTTTGTGTGTCATAGATTCCCCTGGCAATCTGGTAAAGTCCATGAACGCTTTCTCAGAATAATGTTTTCAAAATGCATAAAACAAAGCACAAGGAGTTATAAAGGAAACTGATTATATTGAAACAGTTATCAGGTTATTTAAAAGGAAACAAGTTTATGAGTTATTAAACTGCCTATACCCTTTGACCTAGCAATACCACTACTACCACTGTTTCCCAAGATGGTTTGGGAAAAGCCCCTACATATTTTAAAATATTTATAGCAGCTCTCTTTGTGGTGGCAAAGACAGGGATGCCCATCAATTAGGGGGTGGCTGAACCAATTGTGGTATATGATTGTGCAGAAATACTACTGTGCTATAAGAAATGATGAGCTCCGTGATCTTAGAAAAACATGGATAGACTTGCAAGATATAATGAAGAGTGAAATGAACAGAACCAAGGGAATGTTGTATACAGCAACAGCAATATTGTTTTAAGAACAACTTTGAGGGGCAGCTAGGTGGTAAAGTAGATAGAGCACTGGCCCTGGAGTCAGGAGTTCAAATCTCGCCTCAGAAACTTATTAGCTGCATGACCCTGGGCAAGTCACTTCACACCAATTGCTAAAAAACAAAAACCAGAACAACAACAAAAAAAGAACAACTTTGAGCAACTAAGTCATTTTGACTATTATAAATATCCAAATTAACTACAAATACAGAGGACATATAAAAGAAGATACTATCTGCATCCAGAGAAAAAGTTGATTAATAGAAATATATAGACAGAATGGTTTTACGTATACATGTATACACATATACATATAGGTATATATGCTTATGTATGTATGTATATGTGTATCTAGTGATAGCCTTGGGGGGAAGGGAAGAAAAAAGGGAAAAAAAAGAAAGTTACATAATAACTTCATTTATGTTTAAAAGGAATATAGCGAGTTGCACATAATAGATTTGCAGTTTCACATACAATTGACTTTTTTTCTATTTTACTATGTTATGGAAATGCTTATTTTATTTTTAAGTTCAGAATAAATAAAATAAAAAAAAAATTCATGGACCCAAAGTTAAGAACCTCCTAACTACTCTCACTCCTGCTGTATTCAGGTAAAGATTTGGGACCTGGGAAAAGCATATCCTTCCATGAAGCTGATGCTACTCTGAGTACCCTATTCTAGCATCAAATCAGGAACTTCAGACAAGAGTGACTATAGACAACCTAAGAAGATGCACGAGCTTACTGTTTTCTATTAAAATCCACTAGGAGCTATAGGAAGAAAGATGTCTAAAGGGAAAGATTGGGAGAATGATGAGTAACTGACTAACAAATAGGGAATGCCCCTTCTAAATAGTGATAGCTGAAATCATACTAGATAGGTAGATAGATAGATAGATAGATTAGATAGATAGATAGATAGATAGATAGATAGATAGATAGATAGATAGATAGATAGAGGTAGATGGCTTACTGATGAAGGAATGTTTTTTTTAAACTTCTCTAAACTACCTTATTTTCAGATGCTGGAAATATAGTGATTAACTGAAAATGCAAGTAGCTTTCTGGGCATTATGAAGAGAAACTCAGGTTCCTGCTATTTCTGCCATTTCCCAGATGCAGCTCTATTCCCAGGAGGTGATTGAGGACATAGGATTTTGTAGTATCAAACCTCAGAGATCCAGACACAGAGGGTAGAAGTTGGGCTTATCATTTCTGCTATTGGTCATTTGGTCCCTAGGAGGGCTAGTCAGGTCTCTGGAGATCAAAGACAAGTAAATTGGAAAAGATTTCCATTTCTGGGGATTTTCTTTGGAGCCACATGGGGTAATATTCTGACTGGTGGTAAAAATGACTTCACTTCCCCCACTCTAGTTACAGAGTTAATGATGGGCTAATTCCCAGTATTCCACTTTCCTGTTTCCCAGTACCTCACAGATTTTGGGTTTTGTCTTGGGAATTAGTGTTTGTAGGTTCACAGCCATGTAGAACTTTATATTTTTTTTGACATCTAATTAGCTCAAAAATATTTGTTGAAGGCCTACAATTTATAAAACACTGTTCTTGGCATTGTGTTTGTGTGGGTGTGTGTAGTGGGGGCAGAAATTAAAAGCAGACCTGATTTCTGCCTAGAGTTTAGAATCTCATAGAGCAATCAAGACACACACACACACACACACACACACACACACACACACACACACATACACACACACACAGACACACACATATATATATTCCCCTCATGGTATAATGGTAGGAATGATACCTCACTAGAACTTTGAAGACCTAAACTCTAGACCCAAGTTACCTAATAGGCAGGTCACTTCTCCTTTCTGGTCCATAGTTCCCTGATTGGAAGATGAAGGAGAGAAATTAGATCCTCTTTAAGTTCTCTTGTAGCTCTAAAATTCTATTCTAAGTAACTTACAAATTATACTGTGAAAGTACACTAGAGAGCTACAAAATGTCCTCTGTTAGTTCTGAAGAAGGAGGAATCACTTTGACTTCTGGGTTCTCATAGATTTTATAGAAGAATCTGCTCATGGATAGAAAGGATGAAGGAAAAAGATAAATTGCAGATAACTCTTTGAACTTGAACTTGGGCTGCTGGGAAAAGGGTGGTGCCATTAATTGACAGAGACAATAAAGTTGAGCTAGGAACAGATGGAGGTGGGTTTGGGGTTGGGGACAAAGAAGGGAAAGAGGAAGATAATGAGTTTAATTTTTAGTCCTAGTGAATTTGAAGACATCCAAGTGAAAATGTCCAGTAGGAGTTGATAATATAGTGGACCAGTGATGTAGATTTTGGGATCTTTGGCATGGAAATGGTGTATAGATTCAGAGAAATGATATTTCAGCATAGGGAAATGATAACTGAAACTGTAACAATAATTAGGCTCTGGAGAGAGAGCCTAGAGAGAAAAAGTCAATAGGCTGAAGATTAACCAAGTCTTTTTTGTTTTTTAAAATTCAGTTAAAATCTTTTCATTTATCTATTTCCTTCTTCTCCTTCCTCCTTCCTCCCCAGTGGAAAACAAATAAATAAAAATCATATCTGCATTATATTAAGAATATATGTCTCAATCAATCACCCCTCTGTCAGGAGGTCAGTAGCATATTTTATCACTGGACTTTGGGAATTGTGATTTAATGGGGTCTTTTATTTTAAACTTGGGTGGAAGTCAAGGCTAATTCTAAAGAAGTTATTTTTACTTTGAGATGAACCAAAATATTTCATGAAAAATAAGATCTGCCCTCTCATGAGAGGTAGTTTCATAAATCTAGAGCCAGAATAATAATGAGGAGAAGGAGGAGGAAGAGGAGGAGAACTAACATTTATATCTAGTACTTTAAGATTTGCAAAACACTTTGCAAATATCTAGCCCAACTCCTTCATATTAAAACTAAGAAAATAGGCTCTTTGAGGGTATGACTCACCTAATGGGTCATTTAGGTCATCCTCTAGCTCAAAATCCGTCTTTATAGGTTAGCCCTCTCTTGGACTGAGAGGGTTCAATTCCTTTATTTTCTTTTTAAAATTAAAATACTTAACAAATATTAAAATGAATATACAAAGAACAGAAAAAGAGGATTGTATATTAACCGTGGATATCTGTTTCATATAGTATGTTTCTTTTTCTTAAATGCCTTTTAATTCTATTTTTTATTCTTGTGAATGCCCCCAAGTTGAATAATTACATATGAAAATGAAAGAAAAAGATTATATGTGAAACCATGAATCTCCATTATGCTTTAAAAAGCACATAATGCTTTCAACATATTCCTTGCAAAGCTGACCTGCCTTTCTGTTTCCTTCTGTAATTCCTTCTGGTTTTTTTATATACGTTTAAAACTATTTCAAAGCCCATCTTTTCTTCCTTTTTTTTTTTTTTTTTTGGCAACCCTATAGATAACTCTCCTCTTTTCACCAAATTCTCATGACCTTCTCCACCCCTCACAAAAGTTGAAAAAGAAAAAACACAATCCTTATAACTAATAAACAGGATCAAGCAAAATAAACACAAATATCTGCCATGTAAAAAACCATGTTCTCAATCTGTTCTTTGAGTCCATCACTTCTCCATCAGGAAGTGAGCAACCTTCTTTGGTTTCAGTTATCTACAGTACTGGTTGGTCAATTACATTGAACAATATACTTAAGTCTTTCCAAGTTAAGTTGTTTTTCCTTACAATTTTGTTGTTATTATATAAATTATTGTCCTGGTTCTTCTCAATTCATGCTGCATCAATTCATATAAGTGATCCCAGCTTTCTCAGAGATTATCCTTTTTGTCATTTCTTGCAATGCAATAATATTCCATTATATTCTTAAGCCATATTTTTTTTTCAGCTACTCTCCAACTGATAGACACCTGATTTGTTTCCAGTTCTTTTCTGTAGCACAAAGAACTACTGTAAATACTTTTATACTAATGGACCCTTTTCCTCTTCATTTGATCTTTTTGGAAGATAGGGCTATTAGTCATATATCAGAGTTAAAGGGCATGCATAGATTAGTGGCTTTCAGGGTATAATTCCACAGTGTTTTTACAAAGTGGTTGGACCAATTCACATCTACTAACTGCATTAGTGAGCCTGTTTTTCCCAATCAATGCCCTTCCAATAATTGCCATTTTCCATTTTTGTCATCTTTACCAAAGTGATGAGTGTGAGGTGAAATCCTAGAGTTGTTTTCATTTTCATTTCTCTAAATATTCGTGATTTTGAGCATTTTTTATATGGTTGTCAATACCTTGTATTTCTTAAACATCTGCCTATTCATTTCCTTTGACTATTTACAAATTGGAGGATAGCTCATCATTCTTATTTTAGAGTTATGTTCTATATTAAATTTAATATGGTAGTATCAATACTTTTCTACTTTTCTGTATCCTCTTCCAAACTTCCTTTTGCTATCTTCTGTGTATTTATTGTTTCATTGACACTCATTTTTTCATTTTTGCATCTCTATTGCTACTCCCCCTTGCTATTTATATTTCCTCTTCCCAGAAAAAAATACTTAAAAACCTGCTCATGTAACAGATGAGAAATTAAGGCAAACAAACTCAGAAAGAGTTATTTTGATTTGCATTTCTCTAATTATGAGTGATTTGGAGCATTTTTTTCATGTGTTGCTGATAACTTGAATTTTTCCTTTTGAGAATTGCTAGATCACTAAATTCTAACCATTTACCTATTAGAGAATGACTCTTGTTCTTATAAATTCTCTGCAGTATGTTACATATATATGATATTAGTCCTTTATTGAAATATTTTCCTAGTTCACAGTTTGTCTTTTTTGCTAATTGCATTGATTTTGTTTGTTCAAAACCCTTTAAATTTTATGAATCAAAATTTCCCATTTTATTTTTTAAGATCATCTTGATTCCTTTTTTTGGTCAAAAGCTCTCTCCCATCAACAGCTAGTAAAGGTCTCTAATTCCATTCTTTACTAATTGGTTTATGATATTATCTTTTACGTTCATATCACACATATGTTTGGGGTTTATTGTGGTATACGGTATGAGACAGAGATTTATTTAAATCTGACTTCTGACAGACTGCTTTTCTAGTTTTCTTAGCAGTTTTTGTCAGAGTGAGTACTTACCCCAGAAATTGAGTTTACTCAATACTCTGCTGCTAAGTTTTCATTGCTTCTGGGTCTGGACTACCTGATTTATTTCACTAATCCACTTTTCTGTTTTTTAAGATAGAGATTAGTCCTGGTCATTTCACTGGTATAGGGAACTCTCAGATGAGGAAAATCCCTTCATCAATGCAGTTCAGCACCTTCTCAGCACTTAGAATTTTGGAGAATTGTCTAGAGCACTGAGAGATCAAGTAAGTTTCCGAGGATCGCACAGCCCGTGTGTGGCAGAGGTAGTATCTGATTTGGAGGCCAGCTCTCTATCCAGCTAAGTGGTTAGCTATGACTGAATAGTTTTTGGTGATTTCTGCTTTGTAATTATAATGCTATTGGAGATTTGGTACTTGCTTATTCCTGTGACTCACAGCTACCTATGGTGAGTCCATTCCTCCATATGTTTGACCTTGATCCTTGAAGCCCATCAAAGTAGTGGAGTCCAAGGAACTCCAGTGCCTGTCTCCCTAGATGCCAAAGCAGATCCAGATACTAGGGCATGCTAACGTTATTAGTGCAGAGATATTTCAGGAAGTCACAAGCTCCCTGTGGGGTGTGAAACTTGAATGGTGAGGTTTTCTCTTTCTTTGAGTCCTGTGCGGAGAAAACCTGAAAACCAGGCTTAGAAATCATGTTGGGAGCAATATGCAGCTCAATTCTTTTATATCCCGTTGGTCACCAAATGACCATATAGTCCTTTGTAAGAGGATGATACAGAGTATGTGAGAATTTGAAATACAGGAGCTGGTGTGGAGGTGGTTCTCACTGAAATTTTTGTTGTGAATTTGTCTTGGGGAGTCATAGAGGTTATTTTCACTGTGACTTTGGCTCATAACATGTTCAGTCTCCTCCTGCTAACCATTTTGCCCATTCCTATAGGCTAACGATAAGTTCAGGTTTTTTTAAATAGTCTATCCAGATTCTATCTATCAGGAATGCAGATGCCCCAGAGCTTGAAAAGGTCCAGAGTGAGCTGGTTAAGAGACCAGATTTCTTTTGGCCAGTAAGCTTGGTGGAGCAGTGAGTAAGAGCAGTGGATTTGGAAGTCCTGAATTCAGTTCTCCTCTCAGATATTAACTAGGTGATCCCATCAAGTCACTTGGCTCCTCTCAGCCTCAGTTTCCTCATTTGTAAGATGGGGATACTAATAGTGCCTACCTCACTGGGCTGTTGCGAGGATCAAGTGATGTAACATGTACAGTAACTTAAAGTACTTCATAAAAGCTGGCTACTGCAAACATTGTTACTATTATTGTTACTTTGTTACTGTTATTATCATTGTTGTCGCATGTGCAAAATATATAATGAATCGCTGAATTGTGGTTGGAAGGGACCTCAACAACAACTGAGTCTTGTCCTATGGCAAATTTCCATTGCCTTTCCATCGCCGAAGAGTAGTCGTGGAGAGTTCTTCATAATCTTTAAGGAGGGAGAGCTCACCACCTCTGGAGGCAGCTCTTATTGATAAGAGGGTTTCCCGATATCAGGCCAAAATTGCTTCTTTGAATCGACTACCCATCATTCCTAGTTCTGCTCTCTGGACTGAAACAGAACAAAGCTAATCCCTCTTCCGTAAGACAGCCCTTCACATACTTGAATACAGTTAGGTTTCTCTCCCCCTTCTACACCTCCATCTCCTGCATTTTCTCCACCTCCACTTCTCTCCTCAAGGCGAAACATGTCCACGTCCTTCAATCAATCACCAGAAGACATGGATTTGAAATCCTTCACCATCTTGATTGTTTCCAGAATCCAGGGGTAGACCTTGTCTATCCTCAACTAATTAGAATAGCAGAGGAATTGAAGAGAGGGATTTTTTTTTGATTAATTGAGACTTAATCAAAAACTAATTCCTTTAATATTCCTGAAATGTCATCTCTCCTCCCATTCACCTCATTTCTCCTTGTTGATCATACCTATCCTTCAAGGGCAGAAGTAAAATACCATCCATCTCCCATGAAGTCTTTCCTGATTTTTCCTACACTGAGCGATCTCTCCTTTCTAGATGAACTTTCATAGCACTGCTACGAAAAGAGTATGTGTTTAGTTATTTGTGTACATGCCCGATCTCTTTCACTTTGAATCCATAAGAATCTTCCTGGTAATCCCATGGCAGTGCCATTGTTCATTACATGGGACTGGAGCTAACAAGGTAGGCAGTATAATGAAAAATCCTTCCTGGATCTGGAATCAGAAGACTTGAGTTCAAATCCCTGCTCTGCTACCTTAGACACATCACTTCTCCTTTTGTGATTTTTGATTCCTCATTCATAAAATGAGAGGGTTGGATTTATTTTATTTCTCTTAGCTTTAAAATTCTTTAATTCCTAAGGAGGCACAGGAATTAGAATGGATTTGTATTGACCCTACGATATAATTTAGATTTGAAAAAATGTTTGACATTATTAATTTTTTTCCTAAAGGTAGAGGGCCAAGAAGCAGTTTTGGTTAATTAATTTGGGGCTTGTTTGGCTCTGATTAGCGTGGCTTTAGGGGGTTTGGATGTAAAGTGTTGGGGATTTTGCTTCATAATCAATCTCTCTGAGAAGAGGGTAGGGTAGCTGTACGTCTATGCGATCTTACAAGCATTACCACTTTGAAAGTTTTCTCCCTCTCGTGGCCAAAGGATAGAATGCACCAGAGGCCTGTGGAAAGACCAGGAATGGTGCCCTAGTTCTGGCTGTATGTAACCAGAAAAACTGGATTGAATTTGTGGGCTTCGTGCATTGTCCTAAGGCTTGGTAACCTCTGACTCTCTGTACTCTTCCAGTCTCTTGTTCTGTAACCCATCCTCAATGCAGTTTCCAAAACCAAAAGCCATGGTTCTGAATATGTCACTCTCCTGATGTAAAACACTCAATGGCTCCCTATTGCGTCTAGAACAAACTACAAACTCCTTAGTTTAGCATTTATGGCCCTCCACAGTCTGGCTCCAGCCTATATTTCCAGTCTTATTTCACAAAAAACTTCCATTTATCTATTTCACATTCCAGTCAAATTGGACAACAGTCTACTCTTTGAATCTGACATGTTCTTACCTGCTTATGCATTTGTGTAGGCTCTTCCCCTCTCTCTGGAATGAACCTCCTTCTCATTTCAACCTTTTAGAATCCTCATCTTTCTTAAGGGCTCAACACGGATGCCATATCTCTTTGTAGCTTTCTGTTGTGCCGTCTTCTCCCTCATCTTCCTACTCTAGTCTTCTCTCTGTCCTCAAATATTCCTGGATGCCTCCTTTTACCCCATAATTCCCCACCTTATAATTTAAATGCTGAATTATCTCTCCCACTTTCCCATGAGATATCTCTTCCTTGAGGTTTCATATTTGTCTTTTGTCTTTGTATCATGGAGAGTACTTTGCCTATAGTGGATACTTAATAAATAGTGGTTAAGTTGAATTGAATTGACCTTGTCTGAGTGCCTTATCCTTTGCAATTTGCTCTTCTTACCTATTAAATGGTTCATCCTTCATGAGCTCTTTCTTAGCTTGGTACTGAGAGGTAATAACTAGATCTTCAGTCCCATAGTTAGAGACATCTCTTGGGTATGTCCCTCTGCTTTGAGGGTGGTGATGTTAATGCTTTTGGAAGCCATGTAGTGACCATCTCTTGGCTGATGCTAAAATATATGTAAAACTCAGATACATGCAATATACCTATGACCTTCTAGTATAGGCTTAATATTACCTAGACAAAGGAATAGAACTGTTTCTTTTCTCTCCACTGTCCCTTCCCCGGTCTTGCATTCATTTTTTTTAATCTGACTATAATTTCAGACAATATAGGGAATTCTCCAACTAGAATTCCCTCTACCAATTCACGTTAACTTCTGCTCTACAGCTGTGTCTTAGAGAGTTGCCTAAAGTACTCAGAAATTAAGTGACTTTCTCAAAGTCGCATAGTTAGTATGCTTTAGAGGGAGTACTTGAATCTATTTTCCTGACTCCCAGACCAAGAAAGAGTTTTCTTCTGAGTTGAAAGAAATTGAGGAGATGCTTTTCTTTTGTTTTTTTCTGAGCATGTTTTAAATTTTAATTTAATTTTAGCTGTTTTTCTTCAATTAATAAGCATTTATTTCCTCCACCCCTCCATTGAAAAAAACTAAGAAGAAAATCCTCATAACAGATATGCATCATCAAGGGAAGCAAATTCTCTCATTGACATACAAAAATGTATGTCTCATTCTGCATTTGAATTCATCACTTTTCTCTAAGGAGGTGGGTAGCGTGATTTGTCTTCAGTATTATGGAATTATATTGACCATTGCATTGATCAGAGGACTAAAGGTTTTCAAAGGTTTTTGGGTTTTTTTTGAGAGACAAGAAGCACTTAGGACAGTGTCTAGCACATAGTAAATGCTTAACAAATGTTTACTGAATTGAATTTTCTTCTTTATAATGTTGTCATTGTATAGAGTTTATTCTGGTCCAGCTCACTTCACTCTGCATCAGTTCATAAAAGTCTTCCCAAATTTCTCTTTACTATTTCTTACAGTACCATAATATTCCATTATATTCATGTGCCATAATTAGTTTAGCCATTTCTCAAGTGTTGGGCACTCCCTTAGTTTCTAGATTGTTTTTTCTCCTATGAAAAGGGCTGCTAGAAATATTTTTCCTAGATAATGGATTCTTTCTCTTTGAAGTCTTTGGAGCATATGGTGCTTTTCTTTTCTTTTACTTGGTTCCAGAAGAGATGGATAGAAGTATGTTTGTATGTTCTTGAAGTCTATAAAACCTCCCAAGAGCAGGCAGAGCCTTGAATTTCACAGCTGCCTCTGAAAACTCTTCAATAGTAACATCCAGTGGGCATCTCAGAAAGGGAGGTAAGTTGAACAAAAGAGAGAATGTGTCTCAAACGAGAATATGAACTGGTGACAGCTGTCTTCACCTCCATTCTGTGACTGTCAGCTCCTCAAATTAGTTTATAAAATCTGTGAACACTGAGTTTTAGAAAGAATTATAATAATGGAAAAGATCTTAGGGACCTTCTAGTCTATTTAATAGATGAAGTCTGAGAGTTAGTAGTAGAGGAAAAACTGAATCTAAGTCATCTGGAATTCCACCGTGCGACCCTTTCCATTCTATCTTCCTCCCTCAATCAGTCAACAAACATTTATTAAGCACCTACTGTGTGCCAGTCCCTGTGGTAAACACTGTCTGCCTCTGATTGCTTCTTGTGGGTAAGAGCCTACATATGGAATTCACCTCTGTCTCCTGACTTCCTTCAAGTCTCAGCTAAAATCCTACTTTCTATAAGAAGACTTTTCCAGTCCTCCTTCATTTTAGTACTTTCCCTCTGAAGAGATCTCTAATATTTGATTCTATCCATAGCTATATCTACCTGTCTAGCTACCTTGTGTTTGTACATTGTTCTTTGTGTACTGTCTCCCCATCATTCCATTGTGAAGTATTTGAGAGAAGGAGCTGTTTTTGCCTTTCTTTCTATCCCCAGAGCTTACCACTCCAGCATTCAGCATGGTTGTTGACTTGACTTGAGAGTGTTTCTCTAGCTACAGGAAGTGAGAAAAGCTTACTTTTGTCTCCTTGGCTCCGACTAAGTTATGACAGGTAGGAGCCAGTCTGTCCCATGCTAGTCAACTTCAGAGAAAGGAGCACAGAGATGTTGGAAAAGAAGGCCCTCGTGTAGATGAATGATGTGTTGTGATGGTGTCTGAGCTGTTGCCAGCTTTCCCTGATAAACTAGGAAGCATTGAAGGGTGAAACACAAGGAAAGAGTTGTTAAAAGAACTTGATTTTCCAGCTCTTGGGAACTGGAAGCCTGAGGCAGCTCAGGTGGTAGAATTTATTTTCTAATCCCCCCTCTTACCTCCCCGCCTTGCTCCCCTCCTTTTGTTACCTGTTATGTGTCCAATGAGTAAACCATAACCGAGCCCTTATCTCAGTGCTGACATTTGGTTTGGCCCCTCAGAAAGCTCCTGTGGGGAGGTGTTCCTTTAGTTAAGCATCCTTTCCTCCTGTTTTATTTATGATAGTTGAACTGCCTGGTGAAAGACAGTTGAAAGTCTCAAAACAGAAATAGGAGCAATGGGAACATCTGGAATATGATCCCTTTAGGTTTTGCAACTTGAATTCCCTCTGGTTTGGAGAAGGAGCAGGAGATAGGAGGCATGGTCATCTGTGGTTTGGAGGAGACTCAGAAAAGCAGGGGAATGCCTTCATGGTACAGATTCTTATCTACCAGGCATTTTTCGTGACAAGGTTTCATAGAATTCTCCTCTCGTTTAAGTCTGGGTACAGCAAGCCCTCCTTGTAAAGTACTATATACATAAATGTGACATCATTATTATTTATGCAGAGAGAGAAGGGTCAGATAGCTAACTATAGCTCTGTGAGAGCACAGGAGACATTGCAGGTGGTAGGAGGAGGATGGTGTGAGCAAAGGAAGTGAGCATGGAGGTGACAAGGCTGGTGCTGGGATTCAGGTTGCTGAGGTACTGGGAAATAATGGATAGGGGTTATGGGACTGGAACACGGTCCCAGATTTGCAGTTTTGCTGTCATCCTTGACTTTTCTCTCTTACTCATCTCAGATATCCAATCAACTGTCAAATTATGTAATTTGTTTTTCTAAACCATCTCTCACATACGTTCTGTTCTCTCTTCGTGCACAGCCCTATTTCAGGGCCTTTTGACCTCTAGCCTGGACAATTTCAATAGCTTGCTGATTGGTCACTCTGTCTCATGTCTCTCCTTGCTCCATTCCATCCTCCACTCAGCTGCCAAACTATAGGTCTGACCATGTCACCACTTTCCTCTTCAATAAACTACAGTAGCTTCCATTTGCCTGCAGGATGAAATATTTAAAATCTTTTGTCTGACATTTAAAGGTAGCCTTCTCCTTCCCATATACTTTAGGATCCAGCCATACTGGTCTGCTTGATGTTCTTTATATAAAACTCTCCTCTTTTTAATAAAAGTAGCATTTTACTGTAACATCCTCTGGGAGATAGCTCCACTGCTAGATGCCATGGCCAGTGGTTGGAGGGAGGGGATAATGTTAAGAGAGAAAAGCCTCTTTCTGCCCCAAGAGGTTAAGAGTTAGATTTTTCCATCTGTTTCTTCCTTTGGTCCTGTAAGCTAGCCTGTCTTTTAAGATTTGGGAATGGAGAAAGTGTAGCCAGTCACTACTTCCTTCTGTCTCAGTTGGAGAGAGAGGGGTCCATACTTTGTAAAGGGGATATTGGTTTAGTAACATATTAAAAATCTTATCATCTACTTGTAAAAATAAAATGAAAAAAAAAAACCAAACCCTTATCTTCTGTAGTTACATCCTGTGGGAAGGAAGGGAGAAACCAAAGCTCCCAGTCCCACTTACATTAGGAAGATTAATCTAGTGGTGTTCAGAATGGATTAGAAAGGAGAGAAATGTAGAAGCAGGAATCCAGTGCTTCACTGCCACCTACACATTATTTTCCCCTTTTCAGGGAGGGGTCTCTCAGAGGAGAAAGGCAAAGGGAGTAAGGAGCAACAAGTTCCAGAAAGCCTTTACCAGTCCAGGACAGTCAGCTTCCAAGTGGGAGGAGCTGTCACCTCTGACCTTCTTGACATATTTTCCCAGTTTTCTGTTCCAACATGTGGTATTTTCCACAGACAAGTCTCTGCTCATTGAAGAGTCCACCTAGACTTTAAGAATTTTCTCTGTACAGGAAGGGAGGTGAGAAACCCAGGGGAGTTGGGGATTTCATGCAGGATGGAGCTGAATGGCAGGTAGGAAATCTCACCTGGATACCTGTTCTATCCCTCATAGAGCTATGAAATTTGAGAGTTGGAAGGCATATTAGCAGCCATCTAGTTCAGCTCTTAGATGAAAGGAACCTTCACTACAATAAAGCCCACAAGTGGTTTCCAGCTTCTACTTGAACATCCCCAAGGAGAGGAAATCCACCACCTAGACAAGGACATTCTTCTTTTGAATAGCTCTAATTGCTAGGAACATTTTCCTGACATCAAGCCAACATTTTTTTCTTTGCAATCCCACTGATTGGTCCTGGTTCTATGATCTGGGGCCAAACAAAATAAAGCTGATCCCTCTTCCACAAGAAAACTCATCAAATACCTGAAGGCAGCTCTCCTGTTCCCCTTGATTCTTCTCTCCTACAAGCTGAATGAATATGTCCAGTTCCTTTAACTAGTCTTCAGAAGACATGAATTCCTGTACTGGGGGTTCCCAAGCCCAACCTAGTCTGGATCAAGTTTTCCCTGAGGTTGTGGCTACAAGACTTTGGGTTGTTCTGGGCAGTCTGGCATTGCACTTCTTGACCAAATCAAGTAGATTTCGTGGGCTGCCAGAGCCCATTCCAAATCTTGCAGAAGCCCATGGCTGGCTGCCTGAGTCCTGCTCAGGAGAGAACAACCTTGGGCCTTCTAGGTGGTCCAGCACTCCCAATCTGAGACAAACAGAGTTTTTGGTAGCTCTGGAATCCAGTCCTAGCCAAGCAGAGAAAGCAGCCTCAGGGTGATCCAGGTGGGGTTTAGGTTAGCAGTAGTCCTGGAGAAAATTCAACCCCAATGATCCCTCAGACCTATGTCAAACCTATATGAGTAGCCCCTGAACCTAGAAAAAGTAGGAGAAGGGCCCCAGATCTAGGAGGAGGTCCTGGAACCTTCTGACTTGAGCCCTCAAGGCAGAACTCAGCACTAGATTGACATCAGAGTGCTTTGAAGGTTGGGCCTACCTAGTCTGGCTCACTGTACTTAGGACCTGACCATAGGAATTTGACTTAAGTTCATTTCCCACCCCAATCCTTCCATGAATAAACTAAATATATGAAGAAATACCTTAGTTTGAGAGACATGAGGAATAAACCGAAAAAGAAGATCAACCCCACAAATCTAAGTAAAACCTCAGAGAAAAGAAATGTCTTGGCCACAGGGATTACAGGAAAACCTGGAAGGTCTTGAAACAAGTTACAAAATGGAAAACAAAAGAAGAAAGAATATAAAGGAAAACTGGTATCTAAGAAAGAAGGATGAAAGACCTCACTCAGGATCTGGATGCCCTGAAAATGAGAAAGAATCAGATAGAAAACAACAGGTCAGCAAGAGAACAACATACATAAAAATCAAAACCAAAAGACAAGAAATAAAATGTCGAAAACAATTGTCCTGGAAAATAAGTCAAGGAGAAAATTAAAAAATTTTTATACTATCTGAAAACTATGATCAGAAAAAAGTCTGGATGTCGTATTTCAGGAAAAAATAAATGAAAACTGCCCAGAACTCTTAAAACCAGAAGGCAAAGTGAAAAATGGAAAGACTCCATCAGTTGTCTGCAGAAAGAAATCCTCCATCTGGAAAAAACAAAGTATAATCCTAGAGAGAAAAAAATGAATCTTTAATGGAATAGAAAACTTCTAAGTATTTCTGATGAAAAGGTCAGAACTGAGCAGACATTTTGAAATGGAAATACAGGCACCAAGAGAAACATAAAAAGATATAGTATTTGTTTAGTCCATTTAAGGGAATATGTTAGGATGGACTGTTTAATGCAGGAAAAGCAACAAATGCCTTTTTGGAACTCTAATATCTTTAAGGGACATAGAAAAAAAGGCTAAAATGACAGAGAGCCTTGTGGTTTTGTTCTGTTTTAAGAGTCTTACAAGATAAAGATTAGAAGGACGGGAGACTATACTGTCAGGGGGAAAGAGAAAGAAGAAGAAAGAATAGGAAATCATTATTGCATAATAAAAGCACATAAGGTGAAGAGTATATAGCTATAGAGAAGAAATGAGGGGGCAAACATCCTGTGAACCTAATATTCATTTGAATCAAATAGAGAAGACTGAACACAATTAAGCCCATACATACACAGAGATTTTGGTATGGAAATTCATTAAGCTCAAAAGGCAACGAGGAGGGGCTAGGCAAGGGTAGTGAAGGGTCCAAAGTCAGGAGCAGCATAGATAAGGGAATAGTTATAAGCAAAAGAAACTGGAATATTGGAGGGAGGGACATGAAAGGAAAAGGAAAAGAAGAAGTAAAAACCTGGAATTAGGGACAGATAAGGAGAAGAGGAGAGCTGCAACAGAGAGGAAATGGCCTATTTCACTAATAATATCATAAACATTAGTCAAATTCCCTTTTTCTTCCTATACTTTCTTCTTATTTATAAAGACAATGGTGGGAGAAAAGACATGAAAATTACAGGGAAACATATAATTAGCAATCATAACTATGAATATGAATGGAGTGAACTCACCCATAAAGCAGAAGAGGATAGCAAAAGGACTTAGAAGGCAGATTTTATAATACTTAATATATATGTACCTCATAACCTAGCATCTAAATACCTAAAGGAAAAGCTAATCAAATTAGAGGGAGAACTATATGTTAAAACAATAATGGTTAAGATTCCTCAGACCCAAATAGAACTTTAGAGAAAGTATAGGAGATAAGTTTCTGATGATTATTGAATAGGACTAGAGAGGAATTTCTATACCAGTCACATATAATGATACCTTTACGAAGATTGACCATGAATAAAGATCTCACCCAAAACTTAGAAAAGCAAAAAATCTTAACATATTTGCTGGTCATAATGCAATAAAATTATATTCAAAAAAGGGTCCTTAAAGAAAAAAATGAGAAAGTAATTGGAAACTAAATAACATAATTTTAAAGAAATGATAGGTCAAAAATAGAAATGAGGTTAGCCTGGCATGAATTGTTCTTGATGAAACCATAATGGCTCATCACTGCTACCCTTTCTAGGTATTTACCAACCATCTCTTGAATGATATATTCTAGAATATCCCTAGCAATTGAATTTAAGCTTGCAGGCCTATAACTTACAAACTCTATTCCTTACTTTTTTTTTTTGAGACCACCTTTGCCCCTTTCCAGTCTTGTGTATCTTTCCCATTTTCCCTGATCTTTCAGATATCACTGATGGTGTCTCAGTCATCACATCTGACAGTTCTCTCAGGACCTGGGCATGTAGTTCTAATGGACCAGGCAACTGGGATTCAATAGAATAGCTAAAGGGTCTTGTATGATCTCCTTATTCATCTTGGTCAAGTCAGCTTGACCTGTTAATCATATTTGTTCTGTCATGTCCAGTATGAAGTTAGTTTCCTTTTTCAGGAAAAAAAGGAGAAACAAAATAGAATTGAGTATCTCTGCTTTCTCTGTGTTCCCAGTTGTCAACCTATAAACCCCAAGCAGAAGTCCTATTACTTTTCTGATCCTTCCAAACTTCAGTATTCTTTCACATTTTTTCAGGACCATGAAAATTATATTCATCACTTATATTCATCTGCAGTTACTAGGCCTTGCTCTTATCTTCAGAACATTTCTCTTTAAAATCACTGTCGCTTTAGATGAATCCTATTCTTCCTCTTCATTAGAATTGTTTTCCATTTTGTCTTCAGAATTTCATTTTTGAGAATCTCCCATGCAACTTGGATCAATTTCTCTTGAAGCATTTTATTCTATGGAATCTCACCTATTTTTCCTCCAAACCCTTTGAAATCTCTTTTCTCAAAGTCTAAGTGTAAGAGACTATGCCCCATATTTCCTTTCCTCTGTTACAAACATTAGGAGAAAGTGCTCATGTCTCCCCAAGGTTCCCATCATTTCTACCCCAGCAATCACTTCCTCCCTATTAGTGAGAATGAGATCTGGGATAGAATTTCCCTCTCATTGGTTCCATTACCTTTTGAAGGAAGAAATTTATCACTAGAGTAAACCATGGAGTTATTGGCAGTTCTTTTGTCAGAGAGAGAGAGCTCCAGCCAAAAAACTGGATGTCTTCTGAATTACTGAAGTTCCTCTTACCTGCGGCATCATGCCTCTGTGCTAAGCTGATGATCTGTTTGACAAACCCATCTATTTCTTCTGTCTAGGTAATCTATTTTATATTCCAATGACAAAACTCCTTCAGTTTCTCCTTTCTTTGACCTTTACCCAAATATTCCCTGTCATACTTCCCCTCTTCTGGTTTCTGGATTTCCTCAAATGGGTGTGTTATATTAATAATCAATATTACCCCATCCCCACTTTTACTTATCTTTAAAATCCTGTCCTACGCTAAAATCTCTCTCTCCCTGAAATCCAGTCCTCTCAACTTTTCTTCTTTCTCTTGATGATACCACCTTCTAGTTAGTCACCCAATTTCTAAATTTCTAAGTCATCTTTAATTCTTCCTTTCTCTTCCTCTAATTCATTTTCTTCCCCTCCACTTAATAAAACTTTATTTTTTCTAATTACATGTAAAGATAGTTTGAACATTCGCTTTTATAAGATTTGGAGTTCCACATTTTTTCTCTGTCTCTCTCTCCTTTCCCCAAGGCGACAAGCAGTCAGATACAACCTACTCACCTACAGTTATGTTAAACATATTTCTACATGTCATATTGTGAAAGACAAATCAGAATAAAAGGAAAAACCACAAGAAAGAAAAAACAAAAAAAGAAAGAGAAAATAATATGCTTCCTTCTGTATTCAGACACCATAGTTCTTATGGATGTGTTTAGCATTTTCCATCATGAGTCTTTTGGAATTGATCTAAGGATCAGGGGTGGGAAACCTGAGGCCTTGAGATCACATGTGGCCCTTTAGGTCCTCAGCTGTGATCCTTTGACTGAATCTATACTTCATAGAACAAATCCCCTTAAGAAAAGGATTTGTTCTGTAAAACTTGGACCAAAGGCTCTGCACCCTGTCTTAGATCATTGTACTGCTGAAAAGAATCTGTCAGAAAGTCTATTAAAGTTGGTCATCACATAATGTTTCTGTTACTGTGCACAATGTTCTCCAGGTTTTGCTCACTTCACTCAGCATCAATTCATGTAAGTCTTTCCAGGTCTTTCTCAAATCTACCTGCTCATCATTTCTTATAGCATAACTATACCACAACCTATTCAGCCATTCCCAGTTGATGGATATCCCCTTAATTTCCAATTCTTTGTCACCACAAAAAGAGCTGCTATAAATATTTTTGTACATGTGGATCCTTTGCCCATTTTTATGATCTTTTTGGGATATAGACCTAGTAATGGTATTGCTGGATCAAAGTTTTATAGCCCTTTGAGCCTATTTCCAAATTGCTCTCCAGAATGGTTGGATCAGTAAACAACTCCACCAACAATGCATTAGTGTTCCAATTTTCCTACATCTTTTTCAACATTTATCATTTTCCTTTTTTGTCTGTTTTTTGTTTTATCATTTTGTTTTTTGTCAATCTAATAGGTGTGAGATGATACCTCAGAATTGTTTTGATTTGCATTTATCTAATCAATAATGCTTCCAGGCCATTTTCAGCTTACATGGATTCTCCACAACATCTCTCACATTCATCCCCTTCTCTCTACTCAGGGCCCCCATAATTTCTTACCTGGCCTACTGTAATAGTGCTGAATGTTTCACTGACTCCAGTCACTCTACTTTCCAATCTATCCTTCACACAGCTGCCAAAAATAATGCTCTTATCTGACTGTGTCATTCCCTACTCAAAAACCTGGCCACTCATTCTCCTTGATTTTTCCTCACATATATTCGTTATTAGTGTGTACTCTTTTCCAGCTCTGATTTTTTCACTTTGCATTATCTTACAAAGGTCTTTTCACTCTTTGCTTCTATTTTCTTTATTCTAATTTACTTCTTAGTCCCTTGTATTATGGCTTTTCATCTTATCACTCAAATGAAATTGTTTTCTCCAAAATTACCAACGATCACCTAATTGCCAAATCCAATAACTTTTACTCTTTCCTCATTCTTTTTGTACCCTCTCCAGCATTTGGCAGTGTTGACCTCTCTTCCTTCCTAGATATCATCCATTCTGTCTCCCTTGGTTTTCTTTCTACCTATTTTTTTTTTTTTAGTTTCTTGCTGGATGATCATCAGTATTCTCTTCCTAAATTGTGGGTGTCTTTCAAGGCTTTGTCCTCAGTCTTCTTTCTCCATAACCTCTGTCTTGATGATCTTATCAGATCCTATAGGTTCATTTGTTATCTCTATGCAGATGACTCTCAGAGTGACTTAGTGAGCCCTAGTCTCTCTCTTTCCTGAACACCAGTTCTAGATCACGAAAAGCTGCCTATTTAAACTAGATGTCCCATAGGCATCTCAAACTCAACATGTCCAAAACAGAACTGACTATTTTAAATCCAGACCCACCCTTTACATCAAATTCCCTCTTTTGGTCAAAGGCATTGCCATCTTCCCACTCATCCAGGTTTGCAATCTTGGTGTAAAGCCAACTTCTCATTCTCCCTCCTGCCCCACATCCATTCAGTCTTCTCAATTCCAACCGCACAACATTTTTTGAATCCATTCCCCTTTCTCCACTCATGTGGTCACCCTCCAAGTTTAGGCCCTCATCATCTCTCCCCTGGGCTATTGCAATAACCCAGTTCATCTTATTATAGTATATTACTATATTATACATACACACACATATATTTGTATGTGTACATATATGTGTGTGTATATATATATATATATATATATATAAAATACTACTTAATATATATCCCTATTGCATTTTATCCAAGTGGATTCAGCCTGCCAAAATTATATTCTTATTGTAAAGATCTGACCATGCCTCAGAAAATTTCAGTTGTCCCCTATTGCCTCTGGGATAAAATATAAACTCCTTTGTCTTCCAAAGTCCTTTGCAATCTGTCTCCAGTCTACCTTTCCAGGTTTATTATACATTATTCTCTTTTGTTCACTCTTTGGTCCGGCCAAACTTCTTACTTCTTATTCATCACCATGCCTTTGCTCAGGCTGTGCCTGCTGTCTGGAATGTACTCCTTCCTTAGTTTAGTGTTCCTAGCTTAATAATGAGAGAAATTTCTCTCATATATTAATAATCAGTTATTTAATTAGGACCAAGATTTTTTCAGAAACCTGTAGGTTATTCAGTTTCTGAAGGACATTGTTGATGGATGAGATTGCCCAAATCCCCAGGGTATACACTTTTTGATCTTGGGTGGGAGACACCATCCAACTAAAGAATCTTACAAAGGATTTAATCTAAGGTAAACTCTAGCCCATTGTGCTCTGCTCGGGCTTGAGGCATAAGGGTGGGGCTAGATCCTTTGTCTAGATTGCCTGAGGCTCAGGGTGGTCTGGATTGAGATAAATGTCTTATTGTCCAAGAGCAAATAGCATAATCAGTCACTTCCCCCAGTCCTCATTAGAATAGGTCCACTTCTTATTATAATATTCATTCTTTTAATTAATTATTAACCAATCAGAGTTGATTGCCAGCCTCAGGAACATCCACTCTTCTAAGGGTGTATAAGCATTAAGTGGGTTCCATGAGGGGTCTTTGACATTCAAGAATGCCACTGATCCTTTTTATCAATTATCCACCAGAATGATTAATAAAACAATTCATTACCCAGAAACTATCTCTTGAACTTTTCATGTCCTACTTCAAAGCTTAGCTCAAGTGCTGCCTCTTACATGACATCTTTTCTGATTCCTCCCATCAACTAGTGACCCCGGAAATCACTTTGTATCTCACTCTCATATATTTCTAGCCTAGCACAGAGACTGACACCTATTAATTGATTGGTTTCCAGATGTCTTTATATTCTTCATACTTACCTATTTTAATTGCATTACAGTATTTTGCTACAGTGGTATAACATAATTTACTCAACTATGTTAAATATTAAGTTCAAAAGCATTCATTAAAAAAAAAAAGACCTGGCCATTGGGCTGTGAGGGCTTTGTTCTGTGAATTTCAGAGAATTTTGTTGTTCCCTTGAGGAAATCTCCTTTTGTGGAAATTCTGCCACTCCTATAAAATGACTTTGGACTTTTCTGGGTTGCCATCCTGCTTGTCTCAGTCACTGTAGGGACTAGGCAGTTTTCACGGGACCTAAGAAGGTTGAATGACTTGGCAATGTTGTCCCATAACAACCCATCAGCGGGCAAAATGATGTGTCATCTGTCAGAGGGACTTAAGAAGGAAAATGGAGCAGGATGGGGCAGCTCACTACAACATCTGAGTACTGAAGGGTGCCTGACCTCAATTGTCCAGATTCTCTGTCCCCATTCACAGTCTATTGTGTGTCCATATAATGTTGAAGGGACCAGAAGCAATCCCAACATCAGTAGACCCTCAAATTCTGTTGGAAGCAAACATCCAGAGGAAGAGAGGGTCACTATGAGGAGACCTGAAGATCAGCATCAGTTCTGGAACAGACTCCTTTGATTTTTCTAAACCTTAGCAAAGATAGATTCTGTCCCAGAAGATAGCAGTGACCTCCGTCTCAGCAGCCTTTGGAAGGATGAGGGACAAATTCATCTCCTGATGCTTATTGTTTGGAATTAGTGGACTACTGCTGTGTTGTTTTCCATATTTAACCTTCCTTGGGATGCTTGGGATCAGAAATTGGGTTCATTTTAAAATAGTCTGTGGACCACATGGGATATTATTCTGGGCTCTGTGATGAAGGAGGCAGCATGGTAAAGGTCATGGACTTGGTCAGGAGGTCAGGGGACCTTTGTCACTTCCCTTTTCTGGGTCTCAATTACCTTATTTGTAAAATGAAGGCATTAAGCTAGATAAATGGTTCTTCACTTTTTTCTTTACTGTGTGTCTATGAACCCTTTTGGAAGTATGGTTAAGCTTATGAATTCCTTCTCAGACTCTGGCTTTCAAATTAGCATACGTGAATGCATTACAATGACTTGTAAATTAATTTAAATAAAACATATAGGATTGCAAAGGAAACCAAAGGTTAGTGAAAATGAAAATGGTTTTTTTTTCCCATCGAAGTTCATGGACACTCTGAAATCTATTCATGAATCCCTTGGTGAAAGTGGGTAGGAGACATCTGATTAAGTACCCCTGAACTAGATAATCTCAAGGACACCAGTGCTAGAAGAGATTTTAGAGTTTGAGAAGAGATCAAGATCAGTGGGAGAGGGAAGGTCTGTAGTCATAGTCTTAAGTAACTGGGCAGGGTCGTGAAACTTCTCTCCAATTAGGGCTAAACTCAAATTCTTAAAGAGTCTTCCCCCAGGACTCAGACCAGGTACTCAGCCCCCTACTTGGAGCCCAAGTCTAAACTCAATGTAGTGACCCAAGAAAGAAGCAGAAGAAGCATGACGGGGGGGTCACCTTCTCCTGAGTTTGCCAGATCTTTGCTTCTGTCCCTGCCTGGCTGTCCCATGCCTCCATCTCAAGAAAATCACTTCCAATGTATGTTCTACTTGCATCAATTTCAGCTTGGGAGTAGGACAGGCAATTTATTTTTTATCACTTGGAAGCAGGAAGCTGCTTAATGTAAGTTAATAAATTTCTCAGTGCTCTGTACCCTAGGACCCAGTAACTGCCAAGTTAGATCTATTTGAAACAGGAGCCTATGGAGCCCTCTCAGGATGCAAAGTCCTGTAATCAGATTACAGGTTCCTGATGTACCTTTTACTCACATAAATAGTTCCAAAGCTTTAGCTGTGGGGGATACTCACACCCAAATCTTTTCTCATGGGCTGTCACCGAACACATGATGATATTTGTTGTAGTGGGGTCTGGTATTTGAGATCCAAGATCTGTCAAGATCCTAACAGACTCACCAGGTGTCACAGGCAAGTTATTCAAGTTGTCTTTGATTCTCTTTACCCAGTTGCAAAATGGAGATATCTTTACATATAATCATTGTTGGCATTTCAGATCTCAGTGCACAGTGCATAGTGCCTGGCACATAGAAGGCACTAAATCAATGTTTATTGATCAACTGAGGTAGGCTATGCACACTCTCTTCAGTTTATAGGGTTGTGTTCCCATTCTACATTTGGATAATAAGTGTGGCCTGATCAGGCTTTGGTTTCTAGGTGGTGATTTCTAGGGGAAGAAGGCAGAATGTGGCCCCAAATGCTGTGTCACATGATCCTGCACCTTGAACTGAGTTGCAAGGGAGAGATAGGTGGCTTCTTAGTAACTCTGAGCCCATGGATTCAGATTAGTCTCTGGCATTCAGTTTTCTGAGTAAGAATTTAGCTGCTTGTATTGGAGTCTTAAGCAGAGTAGGAACTGAGGTGAATGTACCAGGACTGGAGTTATTGCCAGTACTAGGGCTTTCCCAAGCCTCACTGTTCATGCTCTGTCCTCAGCAGCCTGTTCTGCAGGTCAGGCTGTTTTAGAAAAGAGCATCAAATTGAGGATGCTACCGATCCATCCTCCAGAGCAAGGCGTCTGTGAATTTGGTTTCTTAAATGTTTTAATAACTATTTCAATGGAGTTGTATTTGTGGTTCTTTGAATTTTATTTTATTCAGTTAAAAATATTCTGAAAAGAGATCCATAGGCTTTCCGCATGTGAAAGGGTCTAAATGCAAAATAGTTCAGAACTCCTGCTCTAGAGACTACACTAATGTCAGTCAGTCTGTCAACAAGCATTTATTAAGCATTTACCACGTACCAGACATTGTGCTAAATGAGGTGAGTATAAATACAAGTAGAAAGAATGACAGTCCCTGTCCTCAATGAGCTTTAATGAGGGAACATAACACATAAAAAGAAAATTGCGGGGTGGGGGGTTAGTATGGAAGAATAGTAGAGAAAGATGAAGTACAGCCTGAA
Source organism: Bettongia penicillata ogilbyi (assembly GCA_023548195.1). Lineage (NCBI taxonomy): Eukaryota > Metazoa > Chordata > Mammalia > Diprotodontia > Potoroidae > Bettongia > Bettongia penicillata. Next base: position 5,395,182 of record JAJHZJ010000197.1, read on the forward strand.
GAGGAATGAAGCAAGAATGAAATAAGAGGCCTGAGGGGCAGAGGGTACCTTTAATATGTAAATTCCAGGACTGGAATGAGCTTCAGGATGAAGTGCTTAGGACATGGTAGAAGTCCAGAATACAACATGGAGAGGAATGAGCAATTCTCTTAACAATAGGTTGAAAACAAGGCGCCTCGGTAGTTGGGAAGATTCTGGAGCAGGAGAGCACCTGTTACGTCTGAGCTGTTGACTGTGTTTAGCTGTGGCCTCCAGTCATATCCTTGGCCCTGGTCATCTTGTTGATGGCCCAGTGATTCTGGATCATTAGTATTCACATGCTAAACTCAGAAGAGTATGGCCCCTATGGAGGAATCTCTGCTCATGGAATGTTCTCTCCCCTGTCAGGGACAGGCAGGTGCAGTGACAGAAGCACAGAGATAAGGAGAGATTCCTTAGATGTACGCAGAGAAGCTACAGGAGCCAGGGTGATGGAAATAATTGCCTTCCCTTAGAGATGAACATAGGTCAGCAAAAAAAAAAGTACCAAAACACTCAACTAGATAGACCCTGCTCCTTGTTTGTGAAGGGGGGCTTGGTCAGTCTGCACCATGACAGTGCTCTCCTGGGTTACACCCGAGATAACATTGTCCCAGTGTTTGGGACCCCAGGGAGATCTGAGCATCAGTAGATGGTCCACTTTTTGTTAGTCCTTGACCAACTTCTTTTTTAAATTAAATTTTATTTTTTTCTATCAATGAAAATGTACCTTCTTTCCCTCTCACCTTTCCTACTCCCCACTGAGAAGGGGAAAAAAACCCCCAACCTTTGTTACATACATATCAAACAAAACAAAGTTCCATACTGATCATGTCCAAAAAGCTGTATGTTTCAATCTGCACTCTGAGTCAATCATCAGATTGTCAAGATATGAGTATCATCATCATGAGTCCTCTGGAGTGTTTGGTCATTGTGTAGATCGGAGTTCCTTATTCTTTCAAAGTTGTTTTTATTTGTCATGTTATACAAATCGCTCACCTGGTTCCGCCCATTTCACTCGATATCAGTTCACATAAATCTACCAGGTTTCTCTGAAACCATCTTCTTCATCATTTCTTATAGCACAATAAAATTCTTTCACATTCACATACTATATACAACTTACTCAGCCATTCCCTAATTGATAGGTATGTCCTCAGTTTCCAGTTGTTGGCCACCGTGAAAAAATCTGCTATCAAGATCAACTTCTTGTTTTTACTGTTGTGGTTTTATTATCTATCTATTTTTAACATTCATATTTAGAAGTTTTGAGTTCCAAATTCTCAATCTCCCTCTAAGCCCTCCTCCACTCATTGAGAAGGTAAGCAACAGGATATGCATTATACATGTGAAGTCAGGCAAAACATATTTCCACATTAGCCATGTTGTAAAAAGAAAGAAAAACCAGCAAGAAAAAAGAGTGAAAAGCAATATGATTTAATCTTCACTCAGAATTCTCTCTCTTTGGAGGTGGATAGAATTTTTACCATGGGTCCTTTGGAATTGTCATGGGTCTTTGTATTGATCAGAGTAGCTAAATCTTACATTGTTGGTCAGTCTTCAAGAATTATCGATACTATGTACAATGTTCTGGTTCTGCTTACTTTATTTTGCATCAGTTCTTATTAAGTCTTCTGTGGTTTTCCCCCCAGAGATCTTCCTGCTCATCATTTCTTATAGCACAGTAATATTCCATCACAATCATATACTATAACTTGTGCAGCCATTTCCCAATTAATGGGTATCCTGTCAATTTCCAATTCTTTGCCACCTTCTTCTTAATGGTGACATCGATAGTGGAAAGTCTTCCTGGAACTTCTAGTTTGATGTCTTTTGATTGTAACTTCAGTGCCCAAGCCTTGTTTCTGGGGACTCTGTCCTCTAGTTTCATTTGGGCTGGTTGGAGAAGTAGCTAGGCATTTGGGAAGGTATTTCTAGCTGTATATAGCACTCTACTGGGCTCTCACCCTTTCTCCTCTATCTTTCCTGGAAAGCACTCTTGACTCCAGAGAGTTTAGAGCATTCTACAGACATTCTCTTAGTGATGCATCCAATGCCACTTCCCCCACAAGGTAGATATAGCCTGGGACTATTCTCCCCATTTTATGGATGAAATTGAGATAAGGATTTTCCTAAAATTATCAGTGTCAGATCATAGATTTAGTTAGAAGCATCCTGTGAGGTTTCTATTCTATCCTCTCATTTACAGAGGTGGAAAAGGAGCTGAGGTCTTATAGTCTAAATATAAATATAAAAACACATCACAGATATCCTATCCTCATAATGGGGAGTAGGGTTAAATTCTTTGCCTTGGTTTAAGTACTGGTCTGGTCCTCAAAAACTATTTCTCTCCTTCCTTCGTTCTTCTGCTTCTTTTCCTTTTTTCCCATTCACCATCCTATCTGAGTTATTATGGGGAAACCTTAATGTAAACCTTACAATGCTCCCAGAGTGTAAATCATTACTATTTGTCTTCTCTTTTTTTCTGTCAATTTATTACCCTACTTGTCTTGTTTTTATTTGTGTTTTATATTTCATTTTATTTTTGATCCAGATCTAGCTCTGTGTACAGCTTTCCTAGACTTCCACCCTTTCTCTAGTTTCTTCCCTGGAGTTATCCTTGGTTCCAGAGACCTTAAAACATTCTACTGACAATTTATTGATGACCCGCCCAGTGTGATTTTACAAACGCAGGGTGCTCTGCGCAGATCAGCAGCTGCTTCACAATTCTGTTTTAGAGCACTAAGAGACTAAGTGATTTGTCCAAGGTTGCATACCAGATATGTATTCGAGAGTGGATTTGAACTCAGGTCATTCTGACTCTGAGACCATCTCTTTATCCACCATGACATGCTACCTTTCTGGTCTGTTTCCCTTTTATTTTTCTCCACTGAGATTAATTTTGGGAGTGGCACACGGGTTGTGGTCAGTGCTCTCGTCAATTAACAGACATTCATTAAGCTCTTACTATTTGGCCAGTACTGTGCCAGTGTTGTGGCTGAGGAGGAAGAAGAGGAGGATTTTGCTTCAGTATGGCACCTTTTATCTAATGGGCAGAAACACATCTGAATGCCTTCCTTTATAGTCATGGAATCAGTCCCCCAAAATGGCACACTTACTAGACACAAACACTATTAGGTGTTGAGGAGGATATAGAGAGGTTGGAGGCTTGGCCACTTTCTCCAAAGGTGTTGTTAGGGAGCTGGAACATATGCAGGCGATGAGGTAAATAATACAAGACAGCCTGTAATATCAAAGGAGAGGTATAGGAAAATGAATACTGGGGGAGGGTAGTAATCTCCAGGAGCTGAGGTGGCTGGGGAAAGGCTTCACAGAAGTGGGAATAAGATTTGAGCTGGGTATTGAAGCATGATCAAGGTAGGAAAGCCCTGATATTTTTAGCTACAGTGAATAAACAAGTTTGGAGGGTACAGAGAATTCGTAGGAGAAGCAGTATTAGATATGATTGGAAAGACAAGAATCAGATTATGGAAACCCTTGGAGAGCAGGTTTTAGATTGTATCCTATAGATCAAGAGTTCTTAAGCTAGGGTCTGTGAACTAAAAACAATTGCTATTTGTATTCCAACATACTTGGCTTAGTTTGTAGTCTTATGTATTTTATTTTATGCATTTAAAAATATTATCCAAAGAAGGGGTTCCATCGTTTTCACCAGATTGCCAAAGGGGCCCATGACACAAAAAGGTTAGGGACCCCTACTTTAGATAATGGACAGCTAGGTGGTGCAGTGGATAGAGTTCTGGGCCTGGAGTCGGGAAGGTCTGAGTTAAAATCTGTCCTCAGACGCTAGCTGCGTGACTGGGACAAGTCACTAAACCTGTTTGCCTCAGTTTCCTCATCTGTAAAATGAACTAGAGAAGGAAATGGCAAACCACTCTGGAATCTTTGCCAAGTAAACGCTAAATGGGGTCATGAAGAATTGAACATGACGGAAACAAATGAATAGGACAAATATCCCTTGATTTCTGTTTGGTTTGTGGATCTTGTGCCTTCTTCTCTGTCCTTTCTTTTTCTCTGTTATCTTGTTTATATAGTACATTAATGGTCCCCATTGAGTTCTTTGATGACTGACTTTTTAATTCATGTTTGTCCCAGGCATCTGGGATATGGACTGTATGGCAGAAAGAGGTCTCTCTTTGTAGCCAAGGCCTGTGTACTGAGCTGTGGGTCTGGTCAGTGGGCCTTAGGTGCCTTCAGCTCTAACTGGCAGTGCAGGGGAGGACAATCAGGGAAACAAAGGGAGGAGGCGGCAGCATGGTGCTTGGGGAGAATCTCTGAGTCCTAGGAAGGGAGCCAGCGGAGGAAAACTACAGCACCCAGAAGCAAAGTTCTGCTTCACACTATTTTGGGTGACAACATTTCTACTGTGTCTCCATCCACATTCATTCTCCCTGCCTGCCCACCCTCTGTTCTTGCAGCTGATGGACACTCATACCCACTTACTTAACAGCCCACTGAACTTGAAGCCTACTCTGCTGCCCGTCAGCTCCTCCCAAGCCCTTGGGAGTAATTAGCTTCCAAGAGCTGTTTGCTTTGGTGAATGGCTCCCTGACAGACCTAAAAAAGGGAAAAGAGGTAAGAAAGCCAGAACTAGATGGGGAAATGCAATTGGAATTCAGACAAATATACATCGGGTGATTTGTTTTTATTTCTGTGCTCTTCTCTTAAAAAAAAATACATTTTTATTAATACCTTTTGATCTGATGTCACATATTCCTTATTTGTGTCACATGTCCCTCTTCCCAGAGAGCTATCTCTTAAAATAAGGAATTTTTTTTAAAAAGGAAGAAATTAAGTTCAGCAAAACAGTGAACTCTAAAATGATGAAAAATGTCTAAGGTTATATGCAGTTTTCCACACTCATGGTCCCCCATTTTGGCAAAGAATAGGGAGGGAGGTATCTTCTCATATCTCTTGTTGGGATCAAGCTTGGTAATTATAATTTTAAAGCATTCAGTTTTGTTTTGTTGTGGTAAATCTGACTGTTTCTCTCACTCAGGCATTGTGTATGTTGTTTGCCTCTTTCTGCTTACTGCTCTACTTCTTTTGAAAGACCATGTTACTGAAGGGGGTGACGTTTGCCAATAATAATACTTCATGTTTCTATCACATTTCTTGTATAAGGACTTTCAGGCACATGATCTAGAATCTATTGTTGTCCTGGATTTTCCCTTTAGACAGGCCTGTGGGAGTTGGTAGGAGCTGTTCAGATTTATTAAAAGATTATGGCAGAGAGAGTCTCATCAGTTCATTTCTGCTTGAGCAACCTAATGTTTAAGCTTATTTAGAGCCCCAGAGGATAGACCCATATCTAGAAAAGTACCCTTTCCAATAAGTAAACTCTTATGATTTGCCCATGATTTGCTTTGTGTCTTCTAAGTAGAGACTAATGCCCCTCCCTTCACCCAGTTTCTACCAGAAGCTTTGGTTATGTTTGGTGGCACAGTGGGCCTGGGGTCAGGAAGATCTGAATTCAAATTTGGCCTCAGAAATGTACTACGTGTGTGACCTTGGCAAGTCACTTAACCCCATTTGTTTCAGTTTTCTCATCTATAAAATGAACTGGAAAAGGAAATAGCAGACCACTCCAGGATCTCTGCCAAGAATACCCCAAATAGGATCACAAAGAGTCAGATACAACTGAACAACAAGGAACAATAAGGATGGGAAGTCTGGGACCCATTTGTGAAAGTAGTTTCCTGCGTCCCTAATACTTGGAAGGAGCAAATATGGCCATGATTCAGATAGATGAAGAATTCTTTGCTTAACATCAGTAGTGTCCTGGGGTATAGAGGGAGGTTTCTGAATTAAGGGATGTATCCTTTGGGGGAATAGCCAAAACCTATTGTTTCCCTTTATGGACTTTGAAAATTTTGTTTCCAAAATGAAAAATACTTAATAACCCACTTTTTCAAACTGGGTTTCCCCCTCAAAAAAGTTGTTTGACATAATAAAAAATTGAGTGATTACACATATATTACCTATTAGGGCCTATGTAATAGATATATTAGGGAAGAGATTAACTTTTTTTAATATATAGTTTATTTATTTTTCAGTTTACAACATTCACTTCCACAAGAATTTGAAATCCAAATTTTCTCCCCATCTTTCCCCATCCCTACCGCAGGACAGCGTGTACCCCATCCACCCTGTCCCCCGGTCTGTCCTCCCTTCTATCACCTGCCTTATCCCATCCCCCTCCCTTCTATTTTCCTTTAGAGCAAGATGAATTTCTATTCCCCATTACCTGTACATTTTATTTCCCAGTTGCATGCAAAAACAATTTTTAACATTCATTTTGAAAGCTTTGAGTTCTGTATTCTCTCCTTTTCTTCCTCCCTATCCACCCTCATTGAGAAAGCAAGCAGTTCAATATAGGTCATACATGGGTAGCCATGCAAAACACTTCCATAACAGTCATGTTGGGAAAGACTAACCACCTTTCCCTCTGTCCTGTCCTGCCCTTCGTTTATTCCATTCTCTCCCTTGACTTGTCCCCCCATAATAGTGTTTGCTTCTGATTATCCCTTCCCCTAATTTACCATTCAGAAGGGGTTAACTTTCTAAAAAACATCATAACCTCCTTTGGAAATCTGGTGAAACTTCTGCACTCCTTTTCAGAAGAATGTTTTTAGATTCACAAAATAAAATACATAAGGTTACCAGTTATATTGAAAGAATTATCAAAATATTAACAAAAAAATCCAAGTTCAAAGACCTCAGTTTAGAGGTTGCCTAGGACAAGAGTGGCAGTAATTTGGACCCTCCAAAGAAGACAGATTGGATAAGCCTAGACTATTCATTATGTGCTAGCTGATAGGAATGGTGGGAGAGTCTGCTCTGGAATCCCAACTTCACTTCTGTTTAGTGTAAGATGTAGCTGTTTAACAGACAGTGATCTCTTTTCTATCCTTTCGTCTTCAACAGATTTCTCCCTCTTATCATCCCTTTTCTCTCACTAATCTCCTATCACTCCTTTTCTACTGGTTGCTTCCCTACTGCTGAAAATATGCTCATGCCTCCCCCATTCTCCAAAAGCCCCCTCTTGACCTGTCCATCTTCACTAGCTATAAACCTATATCTCCTCCTTTTGTGGCTAAATTCCTGGAGAACGTTGTCAGCAGTAGATGCATCCATGTCCGTGTCTCTTGACACATCATGTTGCCTCCCCCCATTAGACTGTGAGATCCTTGCAAGTAGGGACTTTTTCTTTTTTTTCTTTGTATCCCTAGCACTTAGAGTGTCTGGCACACTTGACTGTACATGCATGCATTATTTCTCTCTGTCTCTGTCTCTACCTCTACCTCTCTGTGTTCCCCACATGGCTGTGGGATTTTGCGTTCTAAAGTTTTCCTTTCCCCAAGTTGAATGCAAAGTTGCATTCCTTAAGAGAGTCACTTTCTTTAGGAAGGAAGGACTGTTTGTGGGAGATCAAAAATGGGTTGGCTTGCAGCTCGAGAGGCACAGCACTATAGTTTTATGATAATCATGCTGCTCTAGCTGTGTGTCCTGCCTCTCTACATATAGGACTTGGAGCTGCTTGGCTGGAGTGGGAGGGGAGTGAGTAGCTTTGGCCCTACTTGGTTCTTAGAAAATCATGGCTGTGATTGGGGGTGGGATGGGTGTCTTCTTTCAGAAGAGAATGACTCTGCTCTGTATCATCTAATGGCCTTTTCTTAATAACTCATCCCTCTGGACCTCTTTGTAGCCTTTGAAGTTGTCATCATCCTTTTCCCCTGAATTTTCTCTTCTTTCTAGGTTTTCAAAGCACTGCACACTCCTTGTTCTCTTTTTATCTGTATGATAGTTCCTTCACTGTATTCTCTGTCCAAGTCATTTGTTGCCACTTTCTGGACTCCCTATTTTATCCTTTAATTTATTTGATTTAGAGATCCCCCTTTTTTTGTTTCTTAGTTTTTCTATTTCTTTCACCTCTGTTCTATTCCTTATCCTGCCATCCTTTTGAATTTCTAGTCTTGCTCTACTTTTGGATCCTCAAATACATGCTTTGAGATACTGGTGCTGGACGTTTTATGTGACTTCCAGTCCTGGGTTCCTTCTTTAGGTTCTCTGGGCAAAACCAGCTGTGGGAGCATAGAAAGAGGGGAAGGTTGAGGTATTGGGTGAAGGGTACTCTCCTGGGGGACTAGAGAGCTGTGTTGTTTTTGTAAGTGCACAGACCTTGAGAGTCTAGGGACTGGACTGGAAGCAGATGTTGAGAGGAGGAAAGAAACTTAGAGATGCTCAATACCTGAGGATAAATGGAAGGAACTCTGACTTTCTTCTGTCCTTTCACTTTAATGCTAATAGCTGTGAAGATCCCACAGGGCTTTACTTTTTTTTATTATATATTATCCTACTTATATTAAAAGTATCTGTGTGACGTCAATATGACTGTACTTTAAGAGGATACTTTGCCTCATGCTACAGATGAGGAAAGGAGGCCCAGAGAGTTGAAGTGACTTACCCAAAGCTACCTAGCCCCACTCTCCCGACCTCCAGCCTGGTGTCCTTTCTACCAATCAAACCTCTTCCTCAGCTCTGCCCCACTCCACCCCCAAGTTTGCTGCTTTCCCTTCAATGATATTGTAAATTTCACAAGGGCAAGATCCATGATTTTTATCATATACTTCAATTTAATTCAAGAAGCATTTTTGAACACCTCCTCTGTGTCAGGGACTAGCAAGGTGCTGCCAACACTAAGACAGAATGAAAAGCAATCCCTATGCTTCAGGAGTTTTCAGTTTACCAGAACTTACACTTACCCTATATGTACCTGCTCTCCAGCTCGGAGGGCTGAGCGCATAGTAGGTGCTTAAGAAGATTTATTGACTGAACCTCCGGACATTTGTAGTACTTTGTTTTTAGCTTTCCTGTGGCATTTATCACATGCTATCTTGCACCATAGTAATCTGTTTATGTGTCATCCCTTAGGAGTGTATTCCTTGTAACACCTAGCATGGGGAATGTACTTAGTAAACATTCAATGAATGTTTGATAAATGAATAAGTGTTTATGGGGTAAGTAAGAGAGCCTCTTCCTAGGTGAGACACTTACCAGTTATAGATTTCCAGACCCATTGGTACATGGACTCTCCCCTGAGAGACTTCAGCCTAGTAGGAAAGAAGTTGGTAAGTTCAGCCTTGGTAATTGTGAGGACTTTCCTGTTCATTCTCTTTCTTGGAATTTATCGCTCATTCCATGGATGCCACAATCTGAGTGGAGGAGCAGAAAATGCCCTGGCTGAGTGAAACAGACAGCTAAGGTTTACTTGGGTTAGTGAAGCTTTAGAAACAGGGTTTGGGGAGCAGCATGGCACAGTACTGGTTTTGGAAGCTAGAGTGCCATCTCTTTAACCTCAGGGTGCAACCATCTAAATCTTCTTCCTCTCAAATAATATCTCAGAGGACCTGGGTCCAAGTCTTGGCTCTTCCATTTAGTTCCTGTATGACTTTGGACAAATCACTTAACCTTTTTGTCTCTTAGTTTCCTCATATGTAAAATGAAGGATTAGACTATGAACCTCTAAAGCCTCTCCTCCTAGCTCTAAATCTATGATTTTATATATTTTCTGCCCTGTGGTAGTTATAACCCCATATGACACACTTAGCCTCATCACTTTTGTTATTTATCCCAAGACCATGGCTTCTTTCAACCATTTACTTGTTCAATTATTTCAGTCATGACTGATTCTTCCTGATCCCATTTGGGATTTTCTTGGCAAAGATACTACAGTCTATTTCCATTTCCTTCTTCAGATCATTACAGATGAGGAAACTGAGGCAAACAGAGCTAAGTGACTTGCCCAGAGTCACACAGCCAGTAAGAGTTTGAGGACAGATTTGAACTCAGGAAAATGAGTCTTCCTGACTTCATGCTTGGTACTCTGTGCACTATGGTGCCACCTAGTGGCCATTTATAGTAGAACTTATTGAGCATATATTGCCAGCCTCACCAGGCTTCCCTCATTTCTCCAAACAAGAATTTGTTTTTCCTCACTTTTTTTGCTTCTTCAAATTCTAGAAGACTCAACTCCGGTAAAATCTTCCCAACTCACTTCAGCTTAAGGTAATTTCTTCCTCCTCCGAGTTGCTACGTAATACTTACGCTGTCTCTAAACTATCAGAGTTCAAACAATGGCCAAATGAAGCTTGGGCTGGTACCTATAGCAGTTGTTTCTATTTTGGTCAGAAACTCTGAAGGTCTCCCTCCCAGACTGATTTCTTTTCTTTTTTTTTGACTAGGTAAAAGAGTTCATTCTTTGCCTCATTTCTTACCTAGCCTTAATCACTGAATGGATGTTACCTCAGATAAACTGAGACATGGGAAAGACCTTAGCTTAAAAAGGCCAAGGTCTCCCACTGCATCCAGGGCCATCTCCAGTTGTCCTGCTCTATATCTTGCCACTGGACCCAGATGGCTCTGGAGTATGACTTTGCACAGCTCTTCCTCCTTTAAATCCAATTCACTTCCAAGTCGTGATATCAACTTCCTGATGTCATGGTGGTCTTTAAGAACAGACAAACAATAACAATATAACATTTACTGTATGTACCATTAATTTGGCAATTAATCATGTGCTGTGTCAACAGTTTTTGTATTATCTTATTAAACTGGTATTTCTTGTATTTTGTTAGCTTTTAATAGATAATGATTTCTCTCTCCTACTGTACTGTGAGCTCTTTGAAAACAAGGACTCTTAAAAAAAAGGGGAAAAGGACCTATTTGTGCAAAAAATATTTATAGCACCTCTTTTTGTAGTGGCAAAGAATTGGAAATTGAGGAGATGTCTGCCAGTTGGGGAATGGTTGACAAGCTGTGGTATGTGATTGAGATGGAATACTTTTGTGCTATAAGATGTGACGAGTAGGATAATTGCAGAAAAATCTGGAAAAACTTACAAGAACTGTTGCAAAGTAAAGTGAGCAGAGGCAGGAGGATGTTGTACATGATAGGTAACATAATATGGTATGATGAAGAACTGTGAATGACTTAGATCTTCTCAGCAATACAATGATCCAAGACAATTGCAAAAGACATGATGAAAAATGCTACCCACCTCCAGAGAAAGAACTGATGAAATCTAAATGCAGATTGAATCATACTATTTTTTGCTTTATTTTTGTGGTTTTTTGGGGTTTTTTTTGATCTGTGTTTTTTTCCCACAACATGACTAATATGGAAATATGTTTTGTGTGATTGTATATGTATAACCTATATCAAATTGCTTGCCATTTCACTGAGGAGGGAGGGGAGATAGGGAGAGAATTTGGAACTCAACATTTAAAAAAAATGAATGTTAAAAAATTGTTTTTACATGTAATTGGGAAAAATAAAATATTATTCATAGAAAAAAATGAAACGGAGACTTTTCCCCTTTATTCTGTCTTTCCTTTAGTACTGAACACTGGATTGTGTACTCATACATCAAATACTGATGAGTATTTATTGCTTGTTGACTATAGAGGCTTTGATATTCTATTATTTGGTGTCTCTAATTAAGCCATAAGCTTCATAAGGTCAGAGAATGGATCTTATCCTTTCCTTATGTCCTCTCCACATTCCTCATCTCAGCCTGGGAATTGTTAGATGAGTATTGTTGGCAATGGAAAAGAAAGTGGAAGAATATCCTGTATCTCCAGGGAGTTACCCCTGCATTGATCAAAATTTCTAATTATTCTGTCTCCCACTGATCGAGCTCTACAGTTTTACAGAGAATGTTACCTAGATTACTCACTACTTGAGTATTTTCAGAACTCTCTTTGTATATTAGGTGAGAGGAGGTAGAAGGATCACAGGTACAAATTCTATAGGCTTCCTCTACCTTGGAACCTAGTGGAGGAGAGTCCAGAGCAGCTGCTCCACACATCGCCAGCATTGGACTTTCATTCTGTGAATGTTGGAACCATAAAAATCTCCCGCCAAACCTCTCAGCCCCCATCACACTTAGCTATCCCACTCAAGAATTATCAATCAATTTGGAGATTTTCTTTAATCACGTGATAATAGAAGAAAATTAGGTATTTAAAAGAATTAATTTATTCATTCAGTCTCTGGAGGATTAGACGGCTTTGAAACATTAACCTCATGATGCCCAATGAAAGGCAGGGGGTATTTTTTATCGTCTGGACTGGCCTGCTGGGAAAATGTTTTTCTTTCTGATTCTGAAACCAACCAGAGTTCTTTAATCCCTTCCTCCCTAGTGAAAGTTTCAGGTTTCTGTGACTGCTACTACTTTTTTAAAAAACTACTTTTTGTTGACAGTCTTTACGTCAGTCACTTCAACTCTCTTCCCTCCCCCAACATTGAATACTCTCATGTGACAGAGAAAAGCAATTCAGCCAAAATATCTGTTATAATGACTACATTGGCAATATATGCAATATTCTGCCTTACTTGACTGCTGCTTCTTGAAGGATGCAGATGTGCATATGTTTCATGGGTGGTACAGAAGTCTGGATAATTGTGATGCTGATTTCTATGATCTGTGATACCGATACTTCTGTGTCTGAGACTTTTTCTTCAAACATCTGATCTCTAGTCCTATGACAAGAGAGAGTACTTTGTCAGAGATATCCAGGTACCAAAACAGGTCAAGGTTTATGTAACATGGAAGCAATAGAGATACCAGAAGCTCAGTACTCTTAGTTTTCTCTTGCCTCAGTTTCTCCCATTGCAATATAAAAGTTTCTCATTAGTGTCCTGGATTCATAAAGGAGACTGACTAATGCACAAGAAGTGTTTGACAAAGATGGTGTGATAATGAGGCTTGACCCAGGCTACTTTATACCCATCTTGAGGTTTGGTTAGCATCCCTGCTGTGAGAAAAGCCTCATCCCAGCGGCCTAAATATAGAACTGGAAGCCCCAAGTGCCAAGTTCTAGTCCTGGCTTGTCCACTGACTCACAGTATGACTTTGCATAAGACACTTTCGTTTCCGTGGCTGGTAGGAGGGAGATAATGACCCTGACTCACCCCCTAGAGAGACGCTAATTAGGACTCACAAAGGTACTTGAGCTGGCTAGAGAGGGAGCTAAATAGGGTTACAGAGAGGGCTTCGGTCCCTTATACTGTTTAGACTGGCTAAGCTTGTTTGGCTGAGACTGAAGAGTCCTGAAGAAAGTCTGTTTCCCATGGCTCCTCTTTTAGCCCCCATAAATAACAATAATAATGAATAATGAGGATAATAGTTCACATTTAATATAATGCGTTGTGTCCAACCCTTTGTGACCCCATTTGAAGTTTTCTTGGCAAAAATGCTGGAGTGGTTTGCCATTTCCTTCTCCAGCTCATTTGGCAGATGAGGAAACTGAGGCAAAAAATGTTAAGTGACTTGCTTCACACAACTAGTTATGTCTGAGGTTAGATTTGAACTTGAGTGTTCCTGATTTCAGGTCCAGTGTTCTATCTACTGTGCCATCTAGTTGCCCCAATATTATATGTTACTCTTCACAAGATATTTTCATTACAACTACTTTCCAAAGTAAATTGTGTGAATATTTTGTAAAGAGACTGAGGTTTTTCTCTGGTGAAAATATAGCATCAAAGCCAAAGGACTTGGATGTTGAAATATAAATGTGAAAGAAACAGGAAAATAGCCAGTGGCATTGGAGACAAAGATCTTACCTTGACCTTGCAATGCTTAACTTGTTGTTTTTTTTTTTTATCTCAAATTAATTTACATGACAAACCAGAGAATCTCTAACTCAACATAACAGTTGTCTGGAACAAAAGACCAAGATTCATCCCCAGGTCCTGGGAGTTAAAAGAAAGGACATATTTCTTTTTGGTAGCTGGATATACATGGCCTCTGACCATGACTAAAGTACTGTCAACCTGCCCGTATCAGGGAGAGGCTTCTAGTCACTGCACCCTAGCATACTGAAAATAATATGACCAACAGAGAGCTCTGAAGAAATGAAACCCAGAAATTGGTATCAGTGAACAGTGCCTGGTAGCAATCCGATTGACCCTCTCTGGGAAAAGCAGAAAAGCTGAGTAGAGACGCTGGTAGGGAATACCAGAGATCTGGACAAAACTCATTACATGCCAAGCCCAGAGCAGGATGGAAGACAGTTGTGTGATCAAAACGTCAGAAGACATTGCTAGTCTTGCAGCTTTGGAGATGAGTTTGGAGGTATTCTTTACACATTTAGTCACACATGTTTTGATTCTGTGAGTCTTTGAACTAGAGGGCCTCAAGAGTAAACACGGTCCAGCACAACCTATGGGAGTACTTGGAGGCCCAAACATTCTCTGTGTGTGTGTTTTTGTGTGTATGTGTGTATATTTTTTCTTTTCCATTTTACAGATAAATAAACTGAAACCTAGAAATAGTATGCCATTGTGCAAAGTCACACTAGCTAGTAAATTACAGAAGTGGTTCTCAAATCCAAATGCCCAGCCTAGTCTTTTTTCTGTGCTTGCTTCAGGAGGTTGGTATGCTGGCAGGTGGGGGAAATGTTGATGTAGGTCATTTTCCTAGAGCCGTTACGTTGTCAAGCTCTATCATTTACTTGCAGAGGGATCATGGTTTCACTTCCAATGAGGAATATCTCTAAGAATCATTGAGTTGGACTAAGAACTGAATCAAGGAACAAAGAGTTATAGAGTGCCATTTGTAGACCTAGCACATTGCTAGTTTGGGTATATGGGGAATGTGGTGGGGGATAGAGATCCTTATTGTCTCTTCCATACCCCTTCCCTGGCTTTTTCTTGCAATAGAGAGAAGGATTGGACCTCAGGTGGAATCCCTTTTACTGTATATCTCTACTATGTAAATATGAGTGTATGCTTGAATATAGTAGGAAATAAGTGGGGTGTGTGTGTATTTGTGAGTTCTGCATATCCTCAAGGTTGAGCCGTATAAATCATGAGATGTGGATTCTAGTCATGGTTTTCTCTCTTTCTCGTTTTTGCTTGGGTACATCACTGATTTTGTACTTGTTGCCTGTAAAATGTGGATAATACTGCCTGCCCTAATCTACCTTAGAGGGGTACTGGAAAGAGAAAATGAGATCAAAATATATGTGAAAACACTTTGATAAGTTTAGTGTGTTATTGAATAGAAGTTATGTCTTGATGATTAATTGCATGTACCTTATGGCAATGTAAAGGAGGTAGTATAGCTCAGTACAAATAGTGCTAGATTTACAGTTAAGGTGATCTGGGTTATGTGACTTTGTACAAGTTCCATATCTTTCAAAGCCAGAGTTTCCTCATCTATTGTCCTGGTGCTGCCCTTTTCATAAGATTTCACAAGAAAGTACTTTCTAAACCTTTTATGTGAGTTGTTGATGGGAAACTTGTATAACAGGTATGCTGAGGGGAACCTTTTCATTGGTTACAAGCAGTGAAGTGCCCGTTTACAACTTTTGCAATCATTTTAAGGTGGAAAAACCAAAGGTAAGAATGAGAGTCCACAGAGATAGCTTAGCAGAGTCAAAAGTCAAAGACAACCAACCCCTAGACTAAGAGATGGGAGACTTGAGTTTGAATCTTAGTTCGGTTGTTCACTTTCTAGATCGTCACAGGCAAGTTTCTTCCCTCTTGTTAATCTCAGTTTCATCATCCATAAATAAGGGGAATAATGCTTCTTGACTGGATTCTTGCAACAGCCTGCTGGCTGGTCTGTCTGCCTCAAGTCTCCCTATTCCAGGCAACTTGCAAATGATCTTCCCAAAGCCCGGGTCTGACCAGGACACTCCCTGAATCAACTCTGTGCCTTTTCACTGACTCTGCTCCATCCCTGTGATGCTCTCCCTTCTCCTATTGACTTCCTGGCTTCCCTGGCTTCCTTCAAGATTCAGCTCAAATCTTACCTCCTGCAAGATTCCTTTCCTGGTCTTTCTCCTCCCCACCTAGTGCCTTCCTTCTGATACTATTTATAGTTTACCTTGTATAGATTTTGTGTGTATGTTATCATTTACACATTATCTCCTCCATTAGAATGTGAACTCTTTGAAGACAGAAGCTGTTTTTGCCTTTCTTTTTATCTCCAGCACTTAGCACCTAGAACATAGTAAATACTTAATAAAGTCTTGTTGACTTGACTCACAGAAGGTATTATGAGAGTATAGTGAAATAATGACCTTGAAAACTTTTTTTTTTAAAGAGTATACAGTACTATAAAAGTGTTTGGGATTATGGTTCTTTATTGATGGATGTGGAGAGAGGAGACAGAAGAGTAGTGGTGATATGGAAATGAGAGAATGGAAGTGAGAAACAGAGGGGATAATGTTTAGTGACTGAGACAGACAAAAGGAGAAGAGAACAATAGGTTTAAAGGAAAGAGGTAAAGTAGAGTGTACGGAATGAAGCTGGGAGAAAGTTCTGAGACCAGTGAGAGAGGAGCAGGAAGAAGGGGCTGACCTGGATTCTCTCTAGTCCCAGAACATTCCATGCCTCAGTCAAGCTCTGTCCTAAGTGATCACTCTCATGAGGGTCTGTTGGCTTAGCCCACTGATTTTCTGAAAAGCAGATGTCTAACTCATCAGAAACTGGGCACTCCAGGAGGAGACTCTCTGATGGGTAGGTTTAATGGCCTGTCTGGAAAAACTCAGGACCACATTCCCTGAGAAAGTCTGGCTCCAGGACTTCAGTTGTTGGGGGTGGGGTGGAAAAGAGGATGATCTGGGGCCATCTGTCTGTGCCCAACAGAGCAGGAGTGGGGATTTAAAAGGGAGAGCCTGTGGAGGAAGTCTCATCCTTGTCAAGTAGGAATGTATAACATTCTCCAGTGTATGGTGGCCAGAGACCTGGAGTCATAAAAAGAGACCATGAATGGTTTTGTGGGGAGGGGAGAGATTTAATCCATCAGATACCAAGGTTTAGCCTGATAGAGATGGGACCTTGTTCGGAAAGACATGATAAGATATAGTACAAGAGGTGGGGAGCTGCAGAGATGGTGAGGTTCACTCTTGATCAATGCTGTTGACTAGACCTAGTAATCCTGGTGTGATCCTGTCAGGTCTATCCATCTGCCTGTCTATGGACAAGACTGTACCTCAGCATGTCAGAAGTGCCAAGCTCAGGCTAGAGGCAAAAGAGTCCTTTCCGTAGAATCTGTGCGCCTTGAAGGGTCACTGCAGGTGAGGCATAGTATTCAATGTATTGGGTAACAGGACTTTAGCAGTACCAGATCTTAAATTATATAGTAAGGCTGTAATTATCAAAATGATCTGGTACTGCCTAAGAAATAGAAAGGTAGATCGATGGAACAGAATAGGCATACAATGTACAGCAGCAAATAAATACAGTAACCTTGTATTTGACAAGTGTAAAGACTTAAGATTTGGGGGTAAGAATTCATTATTTGGTAAAAATTATTGCGAAAACTGAAAAACAGTATGGCAGAAATTGGGCATAGTTCAATATCTTACACCACTTACCAAAATACAGTCAAAATGGATACTTAACCTAGATACAAAGAGAGATATTACAAGAAAATTTGAAGAACATGGAACACATTATTTATCAGACTTATGGATAGGTGAACAATTTATGAATGAACAAGAGATAGAGAGCAGAGTGAGGTATAAACTGGATAATTTTGATTACATTAATTAAAAAGTTTTTGTACAAATAAAACAAATGTAGCCAAGATCAGAAGGAAAGTGAACATTGATGGTTGTGGTAGTAGGGAAATTTTATAGACAGTTTTTCAGATGAAGGTATCATATCTCAAATATATAAAGAACTTTGTAAAATCTGTAAGAATATGAATCCAGTGGATAAATGGACAAAGGATATGAGTAGCTTTTAGATAAAGAAATCAAAACAATGTATAATCATATGAAAAAATGCTCTAAATCATTATTGATTAGAGAAATGCAAATTAAAACAACTTTGAGATATCATTTTATACCTATCAGATTGACTAAAATGATTGGAAGAGAAAGCAACAAATATTAGAGGGAATGTGGAAAAAATTGGGACACTAATTCATTGTTGGTGGAATTGTGAGCTGATCCAACTATTTTGGAGAGCAATCTGGAAATATGCCCAAAGAGTTATTATAACTGCCTGTACCCTTTGACCCAGCAACGTCATTACCAGGTCTGTTTCCAAAGATGATTAGGAGAAAGGAAAAGAATGTATATGTTCTAAAATATTACCAATACCTCTCTTTGTGGTAGCAAAGAAATGGAAATTGTGGGGATGCCCATCAGTTGGGGATTGGCTGAAAAAGTTGTAGTATATGATTGTGATAGAATGCTACTGTGCTATATAAGAAATTATGAGTTCCATGATCCTAGAGAAACATGGATAGATTTGCATCAAATAATGAAGAAAATGAGCTGAACCAAGAGAATGTTGTATATAGTCACAACAGTATTATTTTAAGAACAATTTTGAGCAAAGAAGTAAATTTGACTATTATAAATGCCCAGATTAATTATAAAGGACATAGGAAGAAAGATACTATCTGCATCTAGAAAAAGAATCACTAAATAGAAGTATGAATAGAATGATTTTACATACATATACGTATTTGTGTCTAATGGTAGCCACCTCTATGGTGGAAAGGGGATGGGAAGAAAAAAAGCAGAAAAAAAGAAATTTACATGATAACTTTATTATATATTTAAATGGAATAGCAAATTGTGCGTAATAGATTTGCAGTTTCGTGATGCTGCTGTCTTTTTAAAAAATTCTACTATGCTATGGAAATGCTTGTTTGATTCCATAAATGAAAAATGAAATAAAAAAAAAAGAAAGGGATTAGCTTGAGAATGTAAGTGAGAACAACTAATCATTCAGTCAGCAAGTACATACTGGGCCTAACCCTGTGCTAAGGATTGTAGAGAATATAAGGATATATGAGACACTGGCCTGTCCCTCTGGGAGGTTACATTTTAGCTAGAAGTTACTATGTACATGGAATAATGACAAGCAATACGTAACGGCATATAATTAGTTTTGAATTGTGTGGTACAGATTACTAGGAATTTAGAGAAGGAAAAGACTGAAATATCTGGGGAAAGCATCATAAAGGAGCTGGGCTTTAAAATGAGGGAAGGATTTGGATTCACAGAGGGAGAGGGGAATCACTTCAGGGAAAAAGGCAGGAAAGAATATGTTTCACTTCAGGGACATCTAAGGAACCAGGGAGTTGGGGGAGGGCAGGTTCATGTAAGGGAGTAGTGAGAAATAAGATTGGAGAGATCAAGTGGGGCCAGATTTTGGAGGGTTTTGAATGGGGAAAAGTAAAATTTAGGCTTCCATGTAGCAGGAAAATAGAGGAGTCTTTGCTAATTTTAACTGAGGAAAGAGATTCTGGACCGCTGATGGGAGGAATCAAGGGAAACTATGTACTGAGGTTTTCCCTGGATCTTATTCTAAGCTCATCTCCATACTTTTCCTTTTCAAGGTCCCTCATGGGAGAGTGGACCTGATTTTTTTTTGTGTTGTGATCCCACAGCTCTTAGGACTCAGTCTTTCTGGGAAGTAATGGTAGGGAACAAGAAGCCTGCTTAATTTGAATCCCTGAGGAGCATGTTTAAAGTGCTGAAAAAGCAACCAATGTGGGATGCTGTGAAAGATGGGCCTGAGAGGAAAGTGTCAGGTTTACTTTATGGAATGAACCAGAAAGCACCACTCATCTCCCTTCCCCTTTCTCCTTCTCCCCGCTTGCCCCCTTCCCCACCTCTTAAGAGTGGGGCTAATCTTCCAGGCCTATTGTGTGACTGACTCAGCATAGGGAATTGTAGCAGTAGTTGGGGAGAAAGAACATTGGCCTGTAGCCTATCCTTTTTAGGAGTCTGGCTGGTACTTCAGAAATAACCAGATTCCCCAGGCTGACTCTAGGTGTGAACCGTTGCTAGGTGCTTAGCAACCTCTACTCTTCCCTCAGCTGTGGTAGGATGTACGTGCCTCTTTGGTGAGTCTGGCTCAGATCCCACCTTGCTCTATTCTGGGTCAGTGTTTGCTGAATGGGCCTCATCCAAGGAAGCACTTCCAGTGGCTCCATGGAAGTGCCCCAAAACAGGGCCAGTGTCCTCTCTCCCTCTGGGAAGCATTTACAGAAATCTTGTCTTTACACCTTGTGGAGGTAACAAATCAAGAAATAAATTGATTCTCAAATGGATAAAAATCTATCAAGTAATCAGCAAGCATTTCTCAAACACCTACTATATGCCATGTGCTGTGCTACATCTTGGGGATACATGGGCAAAAAATGAATAATCCCTGTTCTCAAAGAGCTTCCATTCTGTTAGGGAAGACAATATGGCCATATATAAGTATACGCAAATAATACAGCATATAAAGAATAACTATAAAGAGTAACAGGGAAAGGGAGGCAGCCAGGTGACTCAGTAGATAAAGTACTGGGCCTGGATCTAGGAAGACCTAAGTTCAAATCTGACCTCAGACGCTTACTAGTTGTATAATCCTGGGCAAGTCACATAAACTGTTTGCTTTAATCTACTGTAAAAGAAAATGGCAAACCACTTCAATATCTTTGCCAAAGGAAAAAAAAAACCCATGGATATCACTGGCATGCTAGGGTCCCTGGAGTTGGACACAACCGAACAACTGAACAGTAGAGGCAGGGAGACACTAGCTTATGAGAGATATCAGAAAAAGCCTCAAGTAGGAGAAGGTATTTGAACTCAGCTTTAGAGAGTACTAGGAATTCTACAAGGGCAGGTGAAGGAAAATGTAAATTTCAGACATGGAGGAACAGCTTGAATAAAGGTATATGTAGACTGTGTCATGTGAAGAACAGTGAGTAGGGCAGTTAGACAGGACTGGAGAGTCCATGAAGAGGAATGATATATGACAAGCCTGGAAATGTAATTTGGAGCCAGATTATAAAGGATTTTAACTGCCAAATTGAACTTTCTATCTGATTTGAGAAGCAGCAGAGAGTCACTATGATTTATATCAAGGAGGGGAATGACATGGGCAGACTATTGCTTTAGGAATATCATTTTGAAAACTGCATGGAGAATAGATTGGAAGGGGAGAGACCTGAGGCAGGGAAATCACTTAGGAGATTTTTATAATAATCCAGGGGAAAGGTGATGAATGCCTGACCTGGGATGAAGTTATATGAAAGGAGAAGTGTGTGGATAGAAGAGAAGCTGTGAAGGTGGAAATAGTAAGATGTGGTAATTGATTGTATATGTGGGGAGAGTGAGGCATGGAATAGGACATCAAGGTTGCAAAGCTAGGTGACCAGAAAGATGGTGGGACCCTAACCAGAAATAGGGAAGTTGGGAAGAGGGGTAGATTTTGGAGAAAAGTTCTGTTTTGGACATGTTGAAATGCCTAGAGGATATTTGATGGAGAATGACAAAGACATGGTGATGCTAGAACTGGATCTCAGGACAGAAGAGACTGGGATTAGCTATAGAGATCTAGGTATCACTTTCATAGAGATAGTCATTGAGTCTTGACCCCGCTAGCTGGGAACTCAGCTCATCCTCTCCCATTTGTCTCCCCCTCCTCTTCCTTTTCCTCTCTGAAGTAAGGTAAATTTGGATGACCAGACATGCCCAGTTAACTTGGGGCTTACTGGCCAGCTTTGCTTTGATTTGCTTTGCTTTGCTGTCCTGCCCCATTCTACCCTGCTCTCTACTGCCCTGCCCTCTCCTGTCTTTTTCACTCCTGACCTTAAGCCTTAAACCTACTGTATTCTGAAGTCCATAGACTGAGTCCCTGCCCAAACAACTTAAAGGCTGTTTCCTGGACCCCTCCTGGCTAAAGAGTGATTATCAGTTGTAACTGTTTCACTTCCTTTCCAGCTTGATTTAGTTATTTTTCTTTTTGCTCATTGAAGGGGTCACTTCCGGACTACTTCTTAAATAGGCCTATTCACTGTATGGGCCTTACCTCACCGTAAGTGAGTACCTGAATAGGCCCAAGGCCAAAGAGGCCAAGGTCTTCCATTGTATCCTGGGTCATCTCCAGTCATCTTGATGAATATCTGGCCACTGCATCCAGATGGCTCAGGAGAAGAAAGTGAGGCTGGTGACCTTGCACATCCCTCCCTCACTCAAAACAAAGTCAAGTGCAAGTCATGTCATCATTTCTCTGAAGTCATGGTCCTCTTTGAAAATGAAGGACAAACACAAGAACAACAACATTGACCCTGAGGGCTGATGGAGTCACCAAGTTTGAGGGTCTAGAGAGAGCAGGGCTCAAGAATGAGCCTTGAGGGTATACCCTTTAGAAAGGGGGAGATCATGATGATACAGCAAAGGCCGTTTCAAAAGAGCAGTCATACAGGTAGAAGGGCAGTCAAGAACATCCTGGAACTTTGGAGAAGATAGCATCCAAGTGGAGAGGGAAGTTACCAGTGTCAAGTGGTGTATAAAGGTCAAGAATAACAGGACTGAGAAAAGACTATTAGACTTGGCAATGAAGAGATCATTGGTAAACTTTTAGAGAGAGGAGATTCAGTTGACTGATGAGATCCAAAACCGGATTACAAAAAGTTAAGAAGTGAGGAAGTGAAGGCAAAGAGGATAGGCAGCTTTTTTTTTTTTTTTTAAGACTTCAGCTGAGAAAGGGAAAAGAGATGTATGATGATAGCTTGAGGGTCTAGGACAGATCCTGAATTTTTTAAATAATAAATTACCCTGTTATTTTTTTAAAGAAAAAGATCAAATGAAGAGGAAAAGAAAATTTGAATGAAACTATATTGATTTTAAAATATTCTTGAGGAGACTTGCATGGAGTTGTCATGGGGAGAGGAAATTGGTATAAACCGACCATTATACATTTTGGTGGGTCCAGACCCAACATTTTGCCTAAAAGAAGAGAGGGCAGGTAAATGGCATATATGGATAGAGCTCCAAGCCTGGAGTTAGGAAGACCTGAGTCAAAATCTGGCCTCAGATACCTACTAGCTATGTGACCTTATTTGCCTCAGTTTCCCCATCTGTAAATGACCTGGAGAAGGAATGACTCTGGTGTCTTTGCCAATAAACCCCAAATGGGGGTCACAGAGATTCTGACAGTATTGAAACAATAAAAAAAATAGGAGAAGACAGAGAAGAGGGTGCGTTGGGTCAGGGGACCCAATAGGTTAAAACTAGACTTGGACTGGGGAATATATCTGAGACTTTATCTGAAATGTTTCCCTTTTTTAATATGAATTTGACAAACAGCAACAAACATGAACATTTTACTTTACAAAGAAGAGAAAAAGACAGTTGTATATAAAAGTGAATTTCTATTCCATATCTTTAAAAAAAAAATCTATCTATATGTATATTGAATTTAACATGATACTAACAAAGCTGCCCGGCTTGTCTGTGCCCCCTTATAAGCTTTCTTCTAGTCTCTTTTGTTTATTTTTTAAAAAATGTTTCAATTACTCCCTTGTTTGTCTTCTCCTCCTCCTCCCCCTCTTCCTTCTTCTCCTTCTCCTTCTCCCTTCCTCCCCCTTCTCTCCTTCCCCTCCCCCTCCTTCTTCTTCTATTAATATCATTATCCTCCAACTTTCCTTCACCAACTACCCCCAGCAACAGAAGCCTTCCCTTGTGACAAATGTAACATCTTATTGTAATAATTAGCTCATGTTAAGCCTAAGGGGCACTGTAATGACCCCTAAAGTCTACTTGCTTTTCTCCTCTTCAGTTTTAGGAAGATAATTTTATATAAAAAGTTATGTTTTCAGTCACATTGCTCAAATCCCCCAGTTAGGAAAATCCCTAACATTTAGACAGAGTTTGGACTCTCTCCTTAACTTGATATTTATAGCTATCTCAAGTTAACCCTTGGCCTCTTTGTGATTGAGGCAAAATTCAGTTTGCTGGAAATGTTTAAGTAATGAAACAGTAGATCTATTACATGTAAATCCTGTTCTTTTTATGTACCTAGACAGGTGTCAGGAAAGAAAGTCTGGGGAGCAGCAGACACTCAGCCTGGGTCTCCTGTTCTAAAATGCTTATAGAACTAACGACTCTTGCTTCTCCAGCCCAGCTCAGCCCTCCCTTTGCTCCTCAGAGCTGTGCTAAACTGCCATACCTTCTCCAACCTCTCAAATCCAGACTCTCACATCTCTCCTTCTGAGTCTGAATTAGCTTATTCCTTTTGTAACAGATTCTTAGGATTTGTCCCATTCTCTCACACAGCTTTTTAATGGATTTGAGGTAGATAGGTACCTGATTATTTGATTGAGTCAAAAAATATTCTTATCTAACATAGTGAATTACTTTTAGAGAGATGGGATAATCAATGAATCCATACCTTTATACAAGTATATACTCAAGTAAAACAAATTCATGCATTTTTGCCTGCATATTTTCTTGGGGTCACTGGAATTTTTCCAGAAGCCTGGGGAAGTCTGCTCTAGGAACTGAGAGGAAAGAACTTTACGTTGGGTGAAGTCACTTTTGTAGGTGAGGTGATCCCATCTGTTCCAATGGTTTCAGTTATCATCTCTAGTGTTGACCCCTACATCTACAGAGGTAGTTCTTAAATTGCTCCTGATTGCTCATCTAACGTTGTTCAGTCGTGTCTGATTCTTCATGACCCCTTGGTTTTTTCAGCAAAGATACTGGAGTGATTTGCCATTTCCTTCTCCAATGTGTCCCTATTTTACAGATGAACAACTGAGGCAAATAGGGATTAGGTGACTTGCCCAGGGTCAGTAACTTGCCCAGTTAATAAATGTAGGAGGTCAGATTTGAACTCAAGTCTTCCTGACTCACTCAGTGCTCTATCCATTGTACCACCCCCCTCCCCCATCTTACATTACTAACTTCTTTTTGGGAATCTCCATCTAGATATCCCATAGCCATGACAAAGTCAACGTGTCCAAAATGGAAATCATCTTCTCTCCCAAACCTACCCCTCTTCCAAACTTTCCTATTTTTGTTGAGGGCACAGCCATGCTTCTAGTTACCTGGGTTTGCAACCTAGAATTCGTCCATGGCGCTTTATTCTCCCTGATAATTTGATAGCTAATCAATTGGCAAGTCTTGTCCTTTTCACCTGTATGACAGATCTCACATGTCCATTCATTCAGCCATCCCTGGTCTCAGGCTTTCCCCACTTTGCTTGGACTATTACAATAGTAATAATACTCAGATTCCTTGTGATCTAAGTATAATCAGTGATATTGCTAAAGTAGGGTCTGACCATGTCACTCCCTCAATTAATAAATTCCCTGTTGCCTATAAGATAAACACGACTTCTTTTTAACATCTGAAGCCCTCTGCAGTCTGTTTTTAACTTGTCTTTCTAGACTGTTTTCATGTTACTTCCCTTCATGAATTTTACATTGCAGTCAGATTGACCTACTTGCTCATTCTATCTTCTACCCATGAGCCTTTGCATCCATAGTCTGTCCTCTGATGTATTAAGTGTCCTTCCTCCTCCTCTGCACCTCTCCAAATCCCTAGCGCTCTTTGAGGCTCAGCTTTAGTACAGTCTTCCTGAAGAGGCCTTTCCTATCCCAGAGATGTTCGCCTTTCCTTGATTCAGAAATCATTCTGTACTTTGTATGTGGTTTGTATTTCCTTATTTGTGTAAGAGTAGTTTCCCTGAAGTAGGATGTAAGTTCCTTGAGGACAGGGACTGTCTCCTTTTTGTCTTTTTATCCTCAGTGTCTCACACAGCTTGATGTTGAAGTGTAAAGCACTGGGCTTAAAGTTAGGAAGACTCGCGATGTTCGGTTCAAATCTGACCTCAGACATTACTAGCTGTGTCACTCTGGGTAAGTTGCTTACCCCTGTTTGCCTCAGTTTTCTCATCTGTAAAATGACCTGTAGAAGGAAATGGCAAGCTACCCAAGTATCTTTGCCAAGAAAACCCCAAATGGGGTCACAAAGAGTTGGCATGACTAAACAACAACCACTAAGCTATAACATATGGATCCTTGTGCACACGTTAACTTAGAAAATCATATTTTAACATTCTCTATGTTGTATTATATTTTTATCCATTTCATTAAATATTTCCCATGTACATTTAAATCTGTTCTTGCTCCACTCAGGGTGTGTTGCAGAGGGAGTATTGCAGGATTCTATGTATTTGGCACCTCTGATCTACAGCACTGAGAGATTAAGTGATTTACTTGAAGTCTCATAGTCAGGGTACATCTGAGGCAGGACTTAAAAGCAAGTCTTCTTGGCCCTGAGTTTGCTGCCCACTGCTATATCCTATAGCATAATGTACAGAGAGCTGACCCTGGAATAGGAAGGAGGACTCCCCTTGAAGTCTCTCTTTTGACCCAAAACGGTCTCTGTCCCCAGTGGGCAAATCACTAATACTCTCAGTGCCTCAAGAAACTTTTTAAGAAAGGTCTTCTTAACCTGGAGTTTGTTAACTCGAGTTAAAAAGAAATTTTTTTTGATAACCGTATTGCAACATAATTGGTTTCCTTTGTAATCCTGTATATTTTATTTTATGCATTTAAAGCATTATGCCCAGAAGAGGTCCATAGGTTTCATCACACTGTCAAAGGGGTATATGGCACAGAAAAGTTTAAGAACCCCTCTTCTAAGACAGTGAGTTTTGGAGGAAGTCCTGCTCTGTAATGCTAGATCACATTCATTGCTGGAAGTCTCTGGACACTGGCACATGTGCTTATTGAATGAAATTGAATGGAGGAGTAGGGGTGGCATACGCAGATGTACTCTGACTCAACGTCTCCTGCTAAATTAGGGAAAAATCCTCTTGGGTTTCTGATTGAGATTGGGAATGGTCAAGGTATTTTGGAAAAAGTGTCATACTTTGTCCACAATGAGGACTTCTCAGCCTCCTAAATCCTCACATCCTCAACTACAAGGAAGTGACATCCCATGACAAAGCCTGGAGCCAGGATCTTGTATCATGATTTGCACGTAGTAAATGCTTACTGAATATTTGTTCAGCAGAAGAGAGCTGTATTACAAATATGTTCTTTGGCTCTTTTGCAATCCTTTTGCTTCCAGATAGTCAGAGAATAAGAGAAAGTTGAAGGGTACTTTTTATTTTTTTTTTATTTGTAAAATTGTTTTATTTGTTTTCAGTGTTCTACAATCATTTCCATATATCTTAGATTTTCCCCCTCCTTCCCCCAGAAGAGTAATTTTTTAAAAGACTAGAAGGATACAAGGATGTGGAAAGTCTGGCATGTGACATGTCTTAGATCTTTGTTCACCTTTAACTAATCCCTTTATTTCCAATAAAAATCCTTTTTATTTATTTCCAATAACTAAATCTATTTACTCTTTGCTCCACATTGCCACTTCTAGACTCTGCCACCATCACTTAGCAACCTCTCTTCCCTTGAGGTTGACTCCCAATTTATCACCCAATCCAACTCCTGCTGGCTATTAGCTCTCAACCCTCATTATTAATGAGTTGGGGACCTGGCTCACAGTGTTCCACTCCAAAGCCAGCTTCTTCTATACTAGGACTTCAAAAATATACAGATTCCCTGAAACATCGTAACCTCCCAGTACCTCGATCTCCTTGGTTTGCCATGACCTGAGATACATTCAGGAATGGTCACATTCTTAATCTTACTGTCACCCACAGATACTCTAAGATCAAAACTTAGAAATTGTTTTTCCAAATCATTACCTCTTCATGTCACATGTCCCCTGTGCCTTACTCTTCCTGAGCCTATCTTTATCATCACTGTACCCTTCAATCCCTTCACGCCTCTGGATCTTGCCAGGCAGCCACCACTCCTCTCACTTTCACCTTCCTCCCTTCTCCAAAGCAATTCTTTAATTAACCAGCTCAGTTCTATGGTATTCTTTGCTCTTGAATCCCTGGCTCCCATGCCCTTGCCAAAACAAGACACTAGACTCCTCCTACCTTTTTCCTCCTATGCTTTTTATTTGTGTGCTGCTGAATGGAGCTGAAAGAAGCCTTGCAAAGGTGCTGTTTGGGTACAGTCTAAATCTCAAATGGGCTCTCACTTCAGAACATTTACTTTTCCCCAATTTATTCATTATCCCACTTCCTACAGAGGTCATTCCAAAACCCTTTCCTCTCTAAGACTCCTATACCACTCCTTCATCTGCCCTCTCAATTGAGGACTTTGCCTCATGAGAGAATAGAAGCCATGAATTCTCGTTTCCCCTTCTGTACATTTCAAACCCCCATGATAAGTTGGCTCTTCTCATCAATCAAAGCTTTTAAATATCTACCTGTGACCCCACCCACTCTCATCTTACCTGGCATCTTCCCCTGAAAACCAATCCTCTCTTTCTAATCTTTATTCTCTAGCTACTGCTTTCTTTAATGCTGCCTACAAACATTATCCAATCTTCCTTTCCTTAGAAGAACTTTCACTAGATTCCACCATCTCTCAAACTATCCTCCTATTCTTTCTTTCCATTCCCCAGCCCCAAACTCCTAGGAAAAATTGTCTGCTTTCATTGTCTTTATTTCTTCTCCTTTCACAAACTTCCCAAACCTTTGAAATCTGTTTCTGAACTCATGAAATCATATATCTAGGGGTAGAAGGCATCTCAGAAACCATCTGAGTCAGTCCTCTCATTGTGTATATATAGGGAAACCGAGGTTCAGAAAAATGAAATGACTTATCACTGAACTGAAACTGCTTTTTCCAAAGTTCACTTGTTGTCGTTTAGCTGTGTCTGATTCTCTGTGACCTCACTGGGAGTTTTCTTGGCAAAGATGCTGAAGTGGTTTGCTGTTTCCTTCTTCAGCTCATTTTACAAATGAGGAAACTGAGGCAAACTGGGTTAAGTGACTTACCCAGGATCACACAACTAGTAATGGTCCGAGGCCAGATTTGAATTCAGGAAGATGAGTCTTCCTGCCTCTTGGCCTGATGCTAACCAGTGACCTCTTATTGAGAAATCCAATAGTCTTTTCTCAATCTTCGTTCTTCTTAATTCTTGGCAACATTTATCACTGTTCATGGTTATACTCTTTGTCTTTGTATTTGTTGTTGTTGTCGTTTTTTGGGACATTGCTCTTTCTTCTATTCCTATTTGGACTGTTTCTCAAGCTACTTTGCTGAAACTTTATCCATGTTATAGCCACTCTCCTGGGTATCTCTGAAGGCTCTGTTCCCAGAACTGTCTATCTATCTATCTATCTGTCTGTCTATCTATCTATCCATCCATCTCTCTATCTCTCTATCCATCCATCCATTCATCTATCCATCTGTCTATTTAATTATTGGTCTATAACCCTTATGACCCTATCCTCTCTTCTGAGAGCTAATCCTTCACTACTAATGGCTTTAAGATTTTAAAAAAGTATTTAACATTATTTAAAAAATTTTGAGTTCCAAATTCTCTCCTGCCCTCCAGCTCTTCCCCACCCATTGAGAAGCAAGCAATACCCATTATATATATATATATATATATACATATATACACACACATATATAATATGAAGTCACTATATTAGCTATGTTGCAAGAAAAAGGAGGAAGAAAAATAAAGGAAGTAAAAAACAATATACTTCAATTTGCACTCAGACTTCATCAGTTCTCTCTCTGGAGGTGGATAGTGTTTTTGATCACAAGTCCTTTAGAATTGTTTTCATCATAGTCTTGATCAGAGCAGGTAAGTCTTTCACAGTTGAACATCATTACAATATTGAACATCATTACAATATACAATTCTGTATACAATTCTGTATACAATGGTTCTGCTTACTTCACTTTGCATCAGTTCATATATCTTCCTATGTTTTTCTGAAACTATCCCTTTTGTCATTTGAATGGGATATCCTCTTAGGCCTGTTCTGAAGGCAAGCTTCACATGCAAAAAACAGAATTTATTATGTTTCCCTTCAAACTCACTCTCCTAAATCATCCCAAAGCCTTATAGGGTACCATCATCCCTCCACTCTCCCATATGTGCTGCTGAAGCAAATGCCTTACAATCACCCAGGTTTGAAACCTCTTTGTCATCCTTAGCTCCATACTTTTCCTCAACCCCGTAGTTGCTAAAATTTGTCATTTCTATTTTTACAATATCTGTCCTATATGTCCCTTCTCTCCATTTATACATCCACCACTGTGGTTTAGGATATCAGACTCCAGGCCTCATGCCTGGACTTTTACAACAGACTTCTAATTGGTCTCCCTACCTCTGGTCTCTCCCCACTAATTTATTCTCCACATAGCTACCAAAATGATCTTTTTGAAGTGTAGCTCTAACTATGTCACTTTCCAACTCAATAAATTTCAGTAGCTCCCTATTGCATCCAGGATCAAATATTAAGTCGTTTGTTCAGCATTTAAAGCTCTTTGCAACCTCACCTTTTTCTGTCTTTCCAGATTTCTTGCACTTTATTTCCCTTCGTGCCCTCTGATCCAGCCACACCAACCTACTTGCTCTTTCTTCCATGAAAGCCCTCTTGTCTTTCCTTTGGACATTTGCTCTGTTTGTCCCCCATACCTGGAATATACTGTACCTCTTAAAGTTGCTGACTTCCTTCAAGATTCAGCTCATGCGGCATCTTCTATAATAGTTCTTTTCCAGATCCTCCAGGTGCTAAAGCCTTCTCCTCTATATCTTTTATTGCCTCCTGTACAATATTGTGAACCTATGTCTGTGGTTCATCAGACACTCCCATCTACCACTTGAATCTATTCCTTCCAGTTCATATTCATAAGGGATGTTATTTAGGTCATACCTATATGACCTGTTGCTGTTTCCCTCCAAGTCTGCTGTCTTTTTTTTCTTGGCCTCATTAAAGGAGCCATGCCCTGGCTACTCCTTAAACAGGCCTATTCAATGAATGGGCATTACCTCACCCTAAGTGAGTACTGAGTACCTGCATAGACCTTGACCTAAAGGGGCCAAGGTCTCTCAGTGCATTCTGGGTCATCTCCAGTCATCCCGATGAATATCTGGTCACTGGACTCAGATGGCCCTGGAGGAAAAACATGAGGGTGGTGACCTTGCACAGCCCTCCCTCGCTCAAGTCAAAGTCAACTGCAAGTCATATCATCATCTTGATGTCATGGTCCTCTTCGAGAACAAAAGACAGATACAACAGTAACAACAACAGCAATATTGTTCACGTGATCTGTATGTATTTCATACACACTGTTCTATGTCCGTGTCTCCCTCACTGGAATGTGAAATCATTAAGAAGAGACACAAGTTTGTCTTTCATTGCATTCCCAGCACACTACTATGTGGTGCAGTGTCTGCCATCTAGAAGACCCTTAATGTATGCTTATCGAATGATTAACTATTGAAGGCAATTTAAGTCATCAAGTCAATAAGTATTTGTCAAACCCCTGCTCTGCAGGCCCTGTGCTGAGCACTGAGGACACAAAGAAAGCTCCTCCCACAAATAGTTCCTTCTTCTAGGAAGGAAACAACATGCAAACAGCTATGTACAAACATAATATATATATATAAGGGATCAATTGGCAGCATTTTCAGAGGGAGAGCTCTAAGGTTAAAGAGCAAAGTCTTCTTTTGGTAAAATCTTCTTGCAGAAGGTAGGGGCTTTAGCTGAGACTTGAAGGAAGCAAAGAGACAAAAATGAAGACAGAGGGAATTTTTTAGGCATGGGAAACAGCCAGTGAAAACTCTTGGAGTTAGGAGATGGAAAGTCTTGTGCAAGGAACAGCCTGGAGGCTGGTATCACTGGATCAAAGGGTACATGGAGAGGGGAGTAAATTGCTAGAAGTCTGGAAAGATAGGCAGGGGTCAGATTATGAGGCTCTTTAAAAGCCAGAAAGAGGGTTTTCTATTTGATCATGGAGGTGATAGGGAAACACTGGAGTTTATTGAATAGGGAAGTGACACACACTTTAGAAAAATCACTTTGACTTCTAAGTGGAGGATAGACTGGAGTGGGGAGAGACTTAAGGAAGGGAGACCAGCCAGCAAGCTCTTGTGGTAATCCAGGTGATGAGTATGATAAAGGCCCACACAGCCTTGTGGCAGTGTCACAGGACAGAAGGGGACATGCAGAAGAGATATTATGATGATAGAAAAGATAGGATTGGCCCCTGGTTGGATGTGGGGATGAGGGAGTAAAGAGTGGAGGATGACACCTAGTCTACAATCCTCAGTGACTGGGAAGATGGTGATATCCTCAACAGTAATAAGGAAGTTAGGGAGAGAGGAAGGTTTGGGGAGAAAGTTAATGAGTTTTGTTTGGAACAAATTGAGTTTAAGGTGTCTATCGGATATCAAGGTCAAAATATCCAATAAGCAATTGAAGAAATGAGAATGGAATGAGGAAAGAGGTTAAACTTGGACAAATGGGTCTGAGTTCCCTGCATAGAGCTGATAGATAAATCCCTGGGAGACTGAGCAGACAGAGGAAGGTCTGAGTTGAGATCTTATCATGGGAGCATATTGGACCCTTTTTTCTGCTGTGACTTACAACTGATGTAAACTAGACAGTTATAAAGACTTCAGTATTGTAGGTTTAGCACAGTACATACTTATATAAACATTAGTTATTATTAAGGACACTGAACCCTACCCATCCTGTCCTTCTTCCCTAGATCTTCTAAAACCAACTCCCCAAAGTCCTGTGGCTAGAGGTTATTCCAAAAACTTGAAGCTGGAAAGGATACCAGAAATCCCCAGGAATAGCCCCTTAATTTTACTGATAAGAAAACTGAGGACCAAGGGAGGTGATTTGACCAAAGTGGCATGTCCAGAGCTAGAAGTTAACTAATCTCAACCCTGAGTCCAGTGATCCTTTCCTTTTTTTCTGAGTGTTGGGCCTAATGTATATGAGCACAGCTTTATCAAGAAATGGTATGTTAGAAACAGGGAGAGATGGTCACAGAACAGAACAAGAAATGAGGAAGCGCCCTTCCAAAATCAAGTGCCATGTCAGACAACAGCAGCAGCAGCAGTAACATTGTTCAGTTATTCCTCAGTCACACAACAATTTTTAATGCCATTTGGAGTTTCTTGGAAAAGATGCTGGAGTAGTTTGCCATTTCTTTTTCTAGTTCATTTTACATATGAGAAAATGGAAGCAAACAGGGTAAAGTGATTTGGCCAGAATCACACAGCTATTAAGTGTCTGAGGCTGTATTTGAACTCAAGTTTTCCTGACCTCAGACCCTACCCACTGTGCCACCTAGCTGTTCCTTCTTCTGCTTGCCCTATCACTCACTCTCAGTTAGATGGCAGTCCAAACTCCATGTTCCACCTCAGTCACAGAGGAAACCATCAGTTTTAGTGAGCGAGACTCATCTTTCCATCCCTTTTCACTAAGGTCAGAGGGAACAGGCAAGAAAGAAGTAGACCTGAGCCCAAGCCTGCCTTCCTGTCATGGTGCCAACTGGCAGTCCACACAGATGGCACTGATGTGCCATCTGGCAACCCTTTACCATAACAAGAGGAAAAGAGTAGATCAGTGCCCACCGTCCTGTCAGAGAATTGGCTAGGAGCACAATGCCTAGCTTCTACCTTAGTCATTTCTTTGCACTTGCTGGTAAAGCTGCCACAGGGAGGTTTAGATTGTGTGTCTGAGCTAGGCTGATGGGTTTGAGAAGAGATGGGGGAGATTCCCACTCTTGGAAATGGTGAAATGGGGTGGTATCCTCCCACACACCCCTGTCAGACTTCCAGCAAGTCTCCTAGGGGCCATGGTGGCCAATAGGATGGAGACTTAGGGAAATGTTGACCATTACTACTGGGGGAGGGGGGGTATAGGAGTGGGAGGCAGGAAGTGGATAGAAGGGCCAAATTGCACTGAAACAAATGAATATGGAAATTGTAGGGCTAACCTTGGCTTTTAGCCTAAATCCTCTGCCACATGACATTCACATTAGCCTGAGAGATTCCAGAGTAGAAATATGTGAAACTGTAGCATATATGTCCCCACATGTGGTCCAGTACGCTCACACATATATGATATAGGCTAATGAACTCTAAGGTTTAGCAAAAAATTTTTTTTTTCCTGAGACAAATTGGCTTTTCTAGCCCCAAAGTAAGCACGTTGTTCTTTCCAGAGACATGCTCTTTGGTCCTCAGAAGATTTCAAAATGCTATTTGATTTATGGAAGGTGACTATCTGGCCAAGGAATACACACCAATTCTGAGAACTTAATTAGAAAGACAGAGCCAACCCATCCCACTCCCCAGGAAAGCTGCCAGGGGCTTCTCCAAGGTGAAAGGGGACCAAGAAACTCGAGGGACTAGAACCCTCTCATCACATCACCCAACCACATTCAACATGCAGCCTCTGGGAACATACTCTCTCTTCTCTGAGTTGAGCACCTATAGCTTAAGCTTGGAGGCTAAGGGGCCAGATGTGGAATCAGATGGAAATAGAAATCAGTAGATTAGTACTACATGAGTAAGATAAGTTGGAGTTGGGGAGTATGGAACCTGTAACTAACCCTAAAAGCCCTCATGGATGTTTAAGATCTGGGGGATCCCAAGCATTATGAGATGGTTGAGAGTATGAAGAGCAGTCTCCTTTCTTGCTGTGACCCAAGAGGGAGGGGCTGGGGCAGATTTTTTAATTTCTGCTTTACAGTAGGGGAAACTGAGACTCAAAAAAGACATGGAGTCTATCTCCTCTTTCTCCTAGTCTCCATAGGAAGATCATGGAGAGCTAAGCTTCAGGAGAAAGATACTTCATAAAATCTTTTTTTAAAAAGTCTAAAAAAACAGAGAAGAAAGAAACTGGGTGTGGAGGCTTTGGTCTCATTGCTCATATTTAAACAAAGAGAAATCTTTCAAAAGAGCTAATGAATAATGTTGACTAAGTAAATTCTCATATTTTACAAATGTTCCTTTGGTTAGATGTGAGCAATCATTTCCACCACAATATTCAGTGTCCTCACCAAAGGATAATTTTGTGTTAATGAACCAGCCTCCTGACTGCCTCTGTTACCCTCTATCTTCTCTCTCTCTTCCCACAACCAGTTAGGAAAGAAATCTCCTCTCCTGTCTTTGTCATAAACTAGGCCAGAATCTAGGACTGAGTGCTGACGGGGAGTAGAATGGGTACAACCTCCCCTGGGGAGAGAGAATCCATCCTAGCACTTTAGGGTGGGTTTGGTCATTTCAATGGAGGTGGAGGTGGGGTGGATCAGAGAGTGTTTGAGAAGAGTCTTGATGATAAAGGATGGAGAATTGACCATGGAGTCCTAAAGTTAGTCCAACTTTCCATTTTTGAGTCTTATTTTCTTATAACTCAATATACTTCTCTGTCATTTGGAGGGAGGGAGGGAGACTTGCCCATCCTTGAGGTTGCTATAAGGACCACCTACTCATTGCATGTGGTAAGACTGGATTAAAGGGTTCCTTGTGTACCAAATGGTAATTGAATGTCCTTGGGATCCTGGGTTGTTTCCTTTTTCCCTTTGTCTGAGAGTAGGAATTTTTTAAATCTCTAAAGATATAGGTATAATCTATCCTGCTTATAAAGTCCTCTAGGGAAAATGATTCCATAGTTTTGGTCTTTAAGTCATGTAGCACCCCGCCCCCCCCAGTTCTCAAGAAGTTTTTTCTTAAACTCACAATATGACCTGGGTGGAGGTGGAGAACAGCTGGGCTCTCATCTTTATCTAATAAGCCTTCAAGCATGTGAAAGATGATGCCTAAATTACTCTTTAGCTATATTTGCTTGGTCTATGACTTCAGATAGTAGAGTGAGTGGGTGTAGGTGAAGGGGTGGATGTTTGCGTTTCAGTATTATTTGGGCATAAGTGGCCTTAACAAAGACATTATGGGAGGCACCCAGTATCTCCCTCTGTTCCTCACTTCTCTGGAATAAATCAATAAGCATCTAGTTAGTGCCTACTTAATGTACCAGGCACGGGAGATAAAATGATAGATGAAACAGTCTTTGCTCTCAGAGAGTTTATTTTCTATTGGGAGATGGAACATAGACTGCTGTAAAAATATACAACACATACACAAAACAGACACAAGGTAATCTGAGATGAGAAGACCCTAACAACTGAAAAGACCAAGAAAGACTTCGTGCAGAAGGTGTTACTTGAGCTGAATCTTGAAGGAATCTAAGAATTCCAAGAGGTGAAAGCTGAGAGAGACCATGGGGACAGTCAGTACAAAGCAATGTCCATCGGAGATGGCATGTTATTTGTGAGGAATGACAAGTAGATCAGTGTGGCTGGACCATCAATCTACTGTCCTCCAGGCTAGGATACCTTAATGAGTCTAGAATCTCATCAAAATAGGACTCTCCTCCTTCTGCCATCCATGAAGATTTCAATTCCTCTGTGCCTTCTCATTTTATGCAACTCTTATTTGTGCTTTCCTCTAAATCTTCCACGGAGAGCTCACCCAACGTCCTATGACCCTTTCTTTAGGTCTTCTAACATTTTTCAAATACCAATGACACATGCTGATTGTCCATCTGCTACCGTTCTTGCTAGATACGTCACCAGCCAGTTCACCTCCTTTTCTGGTCATACGTCTCTTTGATGATACCATTTATACCACTTATAGGCTGTGACCTATTTATGCCCACCACAAGTCTTTCCCTTACCCTCTGAGTGACTCACAGTTTGGTTCTTCAGAGACTGTGGCATTCCATGATTCACAGAGCATCACCAGGAGAATATTCAAGTATTCAAAGGAACTATCATTTTCGTCAGCATGAAGAATTTCCAGTGTGAGCACTCCTTTCTCCAACTATCCATAAGTAAGGCAGACTTCTTGAAGAACACAGAAGTTAAACGACTTACCCAGCTCAGTGCAAGTGGTGTTAGAAGTAGAATCTGAACCCAGGTCTTCCTGGCTCCAAGTCTAGCACTCCACCCACTATGGCAGGCTCCTCTCATCAGAAGAATACAGTACTGAAAAGATGTTTACTCCTTATGTTTCAGGGGAAAATCTGGAGACATTGAAAGCAATATAATTTCACAAATCTATTCTGAACTGTTTTTTTCCTCTGTATTTAATTCTGGCCTCATCTCATTGACAATCTGCAGTATCTGTCTAAGATCTAAGTACCAGTCTAACAGTTCAACAGGCTCTCCCTCCAGTTGCATGCTGTGGTCCAGACAATGAACATCCTTCAACCACTTGGGTTTTCCTGGGTGTATTGAAATCCTCAACCTCAAGGATGCTTTTGATATTCAAAAGCCCAATGCAGCACCACATTGTCACTCACAACAAGGGTACCTAGAGGAGCTTATCATGTGGAGCAAGGACTCTTCACCTTCTTTGGGTCATAGACCTCTTTGTTGGTCTGGTGACCCCCTTTTCAGAATAGTGCTTTTAAATGTATAAAATGAAATAAATAGAATTCAATAGAAAAATCAATTCTATCTTTGAATTTCAAAATTTTTGAAAATTAAGTTCATGGATGCCAGGTTAAGAACCATAGAGAATTCCTTTTCTATTTGGACTCTGTGTGGGCCATTTTCTCTGACAGTGGCAAACACTTTTGGTGAGCACACCTCTTCCTCTTTTATACCTTATCAAAATTGATAATCAGCAGTTACAGGACAAAGTCATCTTTGTTGTGGGCTCTATCAAGGAAGCTTGAATGGTGTTAGTATACTTGTACTTCCTACCTCCATGAAGTTGTCAGGCCATCTTGTTCTTCTAGGTTCTCTCTAACATCTGGCATAAGCCTTGGTACAAAATAGGAACTATTTATTGAAGTCTTCCTGATAAGACCAAGTTGCTCAAGGATACAGTGCTCCACGATGCCTTGGTTGATTAGCTGGTTAATTGAAGATGTGAGACAATGTGGCCAGTCTGGTAAAGCTCAAGTTCCAGTTTCTAGAGGAAGCCATCTCTTATCTTCTTAGCTGCTACATCATCAAATTAGGTGATGCATGTAAAGCTTTGCAAATCTTAAAATCTCATATAAATGTATATTGTTATTAATTCCTCTACCCTAATTTATTTATTTTCTTTCCTAAATATGTACGTGTTGTTTCTTCTGATAGAAACTAAGCTCCTTGAGCATTACAACTGTTTTCCTTTTTCACCCTGTTATATCTCCAGTATCTAGTGTAGTACCTGGCAAATTATAGGTGCCTAGTAAATGCTCGTTGATCGATTGATTTGGGGGTTGAATCTTAGCTTGGCGATCTGCTACTTGTAACTTTCCTATTGGACTGTGAGTTCCTTGAGGGTAGGCAGTGTTTTGCATTTCTTTATGTAACCAGGACTTAACAAAGTGCCTGGCACATAGTAAGCTTAAAAAATGCTTATTGCCTTGACCTGACTACTACTTCTGAGATCTTGAGCAACTTGAGATCTTGAAACTCTGTGAGTTTCAGTTTCTTTATCTTAAAAGTGAAGGAGGTGGACTTGGTGACTTCCCTTCTAGCTCTGGATTTAGGATCCTATCCTCTCTGTCACTGTGCCAAGTTCTCTGATCCCATGATTGATGTGCTCCTGATCATGCCTTAGTTTCCCACCAGGTGGCAGGGCAGTGCCCTTGTATGCAATTCTTCAGGTCGCCTTTCCTCTTCTCAGCACCAGGTGGCAGAGCAGCACGCCTGTTGGGCAAGCCGGCTCCCTCCAGGACTTCTTGCGCTTGGCTAGCAGAGCATTTCTTAGTCGCTAAGGCAGGAATAAAGGGTTCTTAGGAAACAGGCGTATCGAAACAGCTAGGTTTCTTCCGGGGCCTTCACCCTACTGAAGATTACGATTTTCTTCCTTACTCTTCTGGACCCACCAGACAGGATTAGATTTATGACAGGTCCCCCAGGGCTAGAAGAGATGTTCATATCTTCAGGTGATTGACACTAACCACCCAGTACAAAGAATGACCTTCTGTCCTACTTCATCCGGGGAGCTGGCTCTTGTTCTCTCTTTCCTAGGTCCTACGTTGTTGTTATGGACTGCCTCCTCCACCAAACCCCCAGGGCAAGGGAGAGACAGAGAGACAGACAAAGGTAGAGACAGAGACAGATGGACAAAGAGAGTGAGACAGACAGAGAGAGACAGAGAGACAGACAGAGAGACAGAGGGAAAGAGAGAGTGTTTTTTGGTTTTGTTTTATTTTTTTTATTTTTTTTAACAAGACCTTACAGAGGAGTGATGGGCCCCTTGAAGGCATTCCTAATTCCTTTTACTGGTTTTCTCAGGGAATGTCAAGAGTGATGACCTCATCTTTCCTTCTTGAATATGATATGGTAAAAATGTCATTAGACTGGCACTCAGAAGATCTTGGTTCTAGACTTGGTCAGGCTCCTGCCCACCACTGGGACCCTGGCTGGGCCTATCACCGATCTGTGCTTGTTTTTTCACCTTTAAAATGAAGGGTTTTTATTAGATTATCTCTAAGATCTCTGCTGGCTCCAACATTCAATGAACATCTGATTCGTAGTTGTTTCCCCAGGGATTTCTGGGGAAGACTTCCCTTTCTCTATGATACGCTTCTCCCTTCACATTCTATCTCTTCCCTCCTAGTCCCTTGTAGACAACCTAACATTTCAGATAACACTTGGCCCACACTGTTGATGTTTATTTAGTCTTGGGGGATAGAATCTAAGGAGATGATCTCTCAAGGGAATAAGGGCCTAGTGATGGGAAAGAGGCTGCCCAGCTGGTACAGTGCCAGGGGAGCTGTGCTATTGGGGGTTGCTGGTGCTGATGGGTGTCAGAGAGCTTATTCTCAGAGGTTTCCCAGCTGGCTCGTGATCTCGTCTAGCATTCTCTTCTTTGGGAACAACTTTATATAATCCCAGTATGAATATTTCTACATGCAATTGCCCCCCCCCAAAAAAAAAACTTCCTGCATACACACAACAGTCCTTCCTCAAGTAGCAGAAACTCATCATTTTTATCTGATCAACAAGACATTTACTATTCGGGGGGTAGACTAGACACTTTTAAGATTTCGTCTGAGAGCAGGATTCCCAATAGGATATGTGGGACACAAGAGAGTTGTAAGCAATATTCCTTGTACTCAAAGAACTTAAAACTAGTTATTAGATTATTATTGTCAACTTTCCTCTTATTCACCTTGAAATCATGCTTTTCTTTTAGCAGGAAGCCCCTATCTCTAGAGGATTCAATTCAACAAGCACTTATTATGTACCTACTCTATGTAAGGCACTGTGCTGAGTGAATACTCCATTCTAGCACAGATGACAACATTTTAAAACAGTCTGTCCTGGAGGAGACATTATATTATCATTCAATTAAATTTGTAAAACATTATTAACTGCATTCTTCGTCTTCCACTTCTGAAGCCCTCTCTGTATGGGGCCAGATGTACATGTTTCATCCCTATTCTGGTCATCTCCATTGACATGCTATTTTCCCCTTTTCTGTAATGACCACATATCCCCAAGGATCTTAACCACTGAATTCTCTGGCCTCCTCACCCTTGTCAGACTGAAGAAGATGCCCAGGAAAAGCCGGAGTCTGTCTCTGTAAATGCAATGCTGCTTGAGTACTTCTCTTGTGTTTTCCTTTGAGTTCATACAAATGCTTGAGAGGCAGGTAGGTGGTGCAGTGGTTAGAGGGTTGGGCCTGCAGTCAGGAAGACCTAAGTTCAGTTTTGACCTCAGACAGTTATTAGCTGTGTAGCTCTAAGCAAGTCACTTAACCTCAGTTTGCTCAATTGTAAAATGGGGATACTAACAGCCCCTGTCTTTCAGGGTTGTTGTGAGGAACAAATGAGATAATATTTGTAAAGTACTTAGCACATAGTAAGTTATTTAAATGCTTTTTTCCTCCCCCTTCTCTTCTCGCATTTGGGGATTGATATGGGTCAAGCAATTAGTAGGGACATTCACCCTTTCTGCCTGGAAAGGTGTTCAATGGGGCTGTCTTTTCCATGGGCACCATGGTCCGCCTGCCACCCTATTGTATGCCCTGATCACTTCTCATGTGAACTACTGCAGTAGCTTCCTGGTTGGTCTCCTTGCCTCAAGTGTTCAACTTGTCATTCAGCTGTCAAAAGGATCTTCGTCAGACATGACCTCTTACTCAGTAACCTCTGCTGGCTCCCTATCACCTTCTGACTATTTGGCTTTTAAAGCCCTCCTCAATTTATTCCCATCCTACTTTTCCCATCCTCTTGTCCATCACTTGTTCCTCTCCATGAATCCTATAATCCTGCCTCTCTGACCTTCCTTATACATGACGTTCCCTTTCCCTAGCCCAGCCTTTTCACCAGCCCTGCCATAGGTCCAGAATGCTCTCCCTGCTTGTATCTGTCTCCTGAACTAGACTCAAATACTGCCTTTGCAAGAAGTATTTCCAAGTTCTGTCTCCAATCCCAACTGCCTTCCCTCTGAGATTACTTCTCACTTACACTGTGTATATCTTGTATATACATGGTTGTCTATTTGCATGTTGTCTCTTCTTTTCCTTGAAGGCAAGTTGAATTTTTGCCTTTCTTTGTATCCCCAACAGACAGCACAATACTTGGCACATAATAAGTGCTTAATAAATGCTTACCAACTGGACTTAGACCAAGAGATCCTGGAACCTCCTTTTGTCTGCCTCCCTCTGGATGCTCCACTCCATATGGGGCCATGAGGTGCTCTGTCCTTATGTATGTCTGTGGAGCTCTGTGAAAGGGATCGAGGGGATGGAGGATTTTTGAGCATTGCACATAGTAGGTAGTTAATAAATGTTTATTGGTTGATTGATTTTCCAAGAAACCACAGTCACAGTCTCACCCCACTCTACCCTGGTCTGAAGACTATGTGTAAGGGAGCAGAAGGAAGAAGAGTCAGGGCTCTTCTGTCTCCCTCTGTGAAGCCCCTTGGTCCAAGTCTTTGGGGTTCTTCCTCTGCTCCTAGCCCCCAACTTGGCTTGTCTCTCTGCTATGTTATTTGCCTTGAGGTCATGGTTTGGACTTGGCAAAAGAAAAGTCTACTTCCTGAGGATGCTATCCACAGCTGCAGCACTTTCCCTTTTTCAGACTAGGTACTAACCACATGGACTTCTGTTGGTGTGGCTATAATTGACAGGAACTTTGAGATGGTGGTGCCCTCCCTTAGGAGCCCTTGCTGTGCCAGGTTTTCCCCACTTGGAAAACATGACAGATGGAGAGTATGAGAGGGAGGGAGTCTGCCCTAGTTCGTTCTTTAAGGATGTATGCTGCTGGCTCCATTGTGAACTGTCATCCTCTATCTACCTCCCTTTAGCCCACCCCAAACCAATCTCATGGACCACTTGGGCTTCCAAGAACTTGTTGCTAGTGCCCAGAGAAAAGGTAAGGTGGTTGGCAGAATGCCAAGTGTGAGGACTAGTGATGAGTGCTGGACCTGATTTTGTGGGGTTAACACAGTGGCATGTTCCCTCCCTGATGGAATGCTCTCTTACCTCTCAGAATCAACAATAACCCCAGCCCTCAGATCAAGGCACCTTTGTTTCTCCATTAGCTAGAAGAATTGATGCCAGCCCCAGGTTAGAGATTCCTACTGGCCTGGGGCCAAGAGCTGTGTTCTTTTTCTCTTGCTGTCCTGGGGAGACTTAGCGGCGTCTCCTGACAGTCTGACACAAACCATCTCTGGGCACAGATCTGGCGGCTGCAGGAACTCCACCCTGTCCAGCTTCCCTAGCTGTTTGGGGAAGGAAGGACCATGGAGTTGGGGGCAATGGGAAGCTGGGATTAGATCCTGAGAGATGGTGGGCTGTCTGCTGAGCTCCTACTTTGAACAGAGGAAGGATATAGTGGAGAGTTAACTGGCAAGTCCCTACATGACTGGTGAGCCC
Organism: Bettongia penicillata ogilbyi; assembly: GCA_023548195.1. Classification (NCBI taxonomy): domain Eukaryota; kingdom Metazoa; phylum Chordata; class Mammalia; order Diprotodontia; family Potoroidae; genus Bettongia; species Bettongia penicillata. The sequence continues at coordinate 5,437,772 of JAJHZJ010000197.1, forward strand.
CATCTGGTAGTAAGAACGAAATATGACTGTGGTCTGCCTACAGAAAAGTGAAACGGGATGTCTCTCTGCCCAGGGATATCTTGGGCACCACTTAACAGCTCTGACCCTAAAAGTACATATGCAATTATGAATTTGCGTTTACAAACATGTGCAATTCTGAGTGGGCGTGGGGGGTGTTTGTAGAAAATTTGCTCTCTGAGAGACATTTTTGTATTGACTAGGAAAGGGCTGCACATTGCTATGAGTCAGTCAGGCGAGATTCTAGAAGGTCATAGTAGGTCTGGAATTTTGCAATTTTTTGTGAATGGCATTCCTTGACCTTTACTTTTCCCCCTCAGCTCCCTCCCCTTGTTTCCTAAAGTTGGCTGAGATCTATGGGAGGAGATCAGGACCTGGAAGACCTTTAGGTTCTGACCAAGGTGGAACTTGGGCACCAAGCTCTTACTAGGCTTGTCTAAATGTCAGAGAAATGAGAAAATGGGCAGCATAGACAGCGATGTAACAGTTATTGGAACAAATCTCTCATTTTTTTCCCCCTTCTCTTTTCCTGGCTTGAGAATAATAGACCTTCAATTGGAGATTAGGAGAGAAGGAAACAAATAGAAAGAAACCAGTTTGAACAAAGATGAGGTGCTTTGTGAACAGCCCCCCTGCTGCTATTCAATGTTCCTGTCTGGATGTGGCTGCACATGTCAGGAGGAGAGAGGGAAAGAGAAGGAGGAGGGGAGGGAGGAAAGAAGGAGAAGAGAAAGAAGAAAGGGGGGAAGAGAGAGAGAAATAGAGAAGAGAAAGGAGAGAAAGAAGAGTAAGAGAACTAGAGAGAGGAAAGAGAAGAATGAGACAGAGAAGAGAGAGAGAGGAAGAGGAGAGAGAGAGAGGAAGAACAAGAAAATCAAGAGGAAGGGAGGGAGAGAGAGAGAAAAGTGCTCTTCCCAATTTTTACAGGGTTAAAGTTCAGCTCTCACCCTATGATAAGATCTTAGGAAGAATAAAGGTCCCTGGGTTGGAAGAAGACTGCTTGAGGCTGCCAATAGTGTACACAGTGTCCAAAAAACCTTCCAAGACAGAATTAACAGATGAGTCAGGATTGGGGGTAACAAGTAAACTTTGATAGGAGGAAATGTGGATAGCCTTGACTCAGGAAGAGTTGGGGACTTATAGGTTAGGTTGGCTTCAAAAAAGACAAATCCCACAGCCTTATCCAAACCACCCCTTAGTGTCCCACCCCAACCTTCCCATCAGAAATGGACCTCTAGGCTGAAGAATCCCCTGATCTAGAATGAAGGGTACTGTTGCTGTCTGTATGTAAAGGTAGGGAGAGTGATATAGAGCTAGGTGGGCATGCCAGGAAAATGGAAAGAACTTGGATGAAAAGGGTCAGGCAGGGAAAGGGCAAAAGCCTCAGGAGACAAGTTTGCAATGTGAGACTGAGAATCCTAAGCTTCTTTGGAGTGGACAACTGGAGTTGGAGTTGGAGGACACCTGGCTTCAGATTTTGTCCCTCACATTTCCTAGGTATGTAATCTTGGGCAAGGGGCTTTCCCTTCTCTGAGGCTCAGCTTTCCCATCTGTAAAATGGGAATAATTATAGTAGTAGCATCATAGGAGTTGTGTGTGTGTGTGTGTGTGAAAGAGAGACAGAGAGAGAGATCATTGAATGAGATAATGTATACAAAGCACTTTGCAAACCTTAAACTACTTCATAAAGATCAGCTGTTATTATTGCAGATCAATCAAAAGGCAATGGACAGACCTGGGGTGGGTGTAAGTAGGCTGCCTCATGTTACTAGCAATGAGTTGTGTGCAAAAAAAGTAGCATAAAGGTATCGTTAAAGAGAAGAAACAGAGGAGAGCCCTCCAACAGAGAGAAGGAGGTGTAGCAGATGGACAGCCCTTGTGCTGTACTGGTAACCACATACTGTCCAAAGATCTGAGGGAAGAGCCTCCTTCTTGAGGAGGCGCCCAGGCTGGCCATCTTTCACTCCCCTCTTGGCTTTACTTCTGACTTTCTGGACTTTGCCATCATGCCTCAGTGCCTGGGGACCTCCATCCCCCATCTCCCCACCTTCTCCCCCAGTGGGTTCCTCTGGGGGCCATTCATTTTGAGGAGGGGCTCAGGCTGGCCATCCTTCACTCCCCTCCTGGTTTTGCTTCTGACTTTTAGACTTTGACAGCATGCCCCGCCCTACAAGAGCACAAGGTTCCCTTCTCCCCCACCCCCGACTATTCAGCTTTCTTTATGTGTTGTTTTCTCCAAGGCAGTATAAGCTCCTTGAGAGTGAGGGCTATCTTTCTTTTTTCTTATATTCCTAGGGATTATCCCAGTGCCTGGCACATAGTTGGGGCTTAATTAATGCTTGTTTCCCTGCCCAGTAAATTGGGTGAACCCCACTGGGGAAAATTATGGGAGGATATGGATAAATGTCACAGAAGGTAAGAAGGTGTGGATGGGTTGCCATCTGTACCACAGAAGGGAAAGTCAAGGTCAAAGGGGGATTCCCTGTTAGATATCCTCACTTGGAGGTTTCATTGGTATCTCAATCTCAACATGTCTAAAATGGAATTAATTATCATCCCCAGTCCCCCTTCCCCAATCTGCCAGTCTCCCAAGTTCACAACTTAAGAGTCATCTCTGATTCCACCCTCTCACTCACTTAAGGGGGTCCCCTATCCAATCTGTAATTCCAAATCTATTTCCCCCAAATCCATCACCCTATTTTTGCCTGGATTATTGCAATAATCTTTTAATTGGTCATCCTGGATCCAGCCTTTCTTCTCAATCAATTGAATCTAACAGCAGCAATAATTGCCAGCATTTATATAATGCTTTAAGGTTTGCAAAATGCTTTACATGTTATCTCCTTTGACCTTCACGACAAACCCTGCAAGGTAGGTGCTGTTATTACCCCCACTTTACAGATGAGGAAACTGAGGCTGAAAAAGGTTAAGTGCCTTGCCTAACATACAAAGTGCCTGAAGGCAGGGAGAACTCAAACTCAGGTCTTCTAACTACAAGTTCAGCTCTCTATGCACTGCATCACCTGGCTGCTTTTATGTATGTATTAAGAACCTACTGTGTTTATTACATACCTACTATGTGTCAGGCACTGTGCTGGGAGTTTGGGGATAAAAATATAAAGAATGAAACAATTTTTACTTTCAAAGAGCTTACATTCTTATCCAATTCACACAGCAGACTCATTGATATTCCTAAAGTACAGGTCAGACCATGTCATTCCCTTGCTCAAGAAAATTCATTGGTTCCTTATTGTTTATAAGATAAAATACCAACTCCCCAGTTTGGCATTTAAAGCCTTTCACAGTCTGGCTTCAGTCTATCTTTCTGGACTGATTACACATCGCTGCCACTCATGCACTGCGCACATTCCAGCCAGATTGGCCCAAATGCTACTCCTTACATACAGCATTCCATTTTCTTCCACCTCATGTCTGCCTCTTGGAACTTTCCTAGATCCTTTCAAGGGTCAGTTCAAGTACCATTTACTTAGAGATCTTTTATGATTCCCCTCATTGTTAGTTCCAGCCTCCTCTTGCTTCAAATCATTTTGTATTTCTTTTGTATAATATTTGTTTATCGGTGTGTATGTTATTTGCCGCAGTAGAATGTAAGTTTCTTGAGGCTAGTGACTCTGTCACTTTTGTATTTTTGTCCCTGTCACCAGCATAGTACCTGACATACAGAGTAGGTGCTTAATCCATATTTTTTGCTTGATAGATGAGATCAGAGATCCATTGAAATATATTGATACATTCTTTTTTTCCTTTAAAAATATTGATATCTTTGATTTGTGCATTGCTTTCCTTTAGATGTAAAATATATTTCATATATAAATACATATGATATACACATATCATAAATAGAAATATAAATCATGTATACACACACACACACAATAAATCCTCCCTTCCCTAAGTCAGACAGTTGCCTCTATAATAAGAAGGAGAAAATAAAACAGTTCATCAGAATTAACTAACACATCAGCCAAGTCTGAGAGACTAGGGAGAAGAATGTTGCATCCAGTTCTGTACTTCATCAATTCAGGAGATATGGAAAGGAGTTCAGTGGGAGACCTTGGAAATGATGGGAAGAGAATTGAACCTGTGAAGAAAAGTTCAAGGGACTAAAATGATTGAGTTCAGAGAATGGAAAACTGAAGGAGAATCCAATAGTGGTCTTTAAGTCAAAAGAGTTGTTGTTTGTAATAGAGCAAGACAAAGCTGATTGTACTTGAGGCAGAAAAGGATACGGATTGAAACTTCAGTAGGAGAATTTAGACCAGATATGATGGAGACTTGGACAAAATTCTATCTGCACACATGAATTCTGTAGAATGTAAGTTCCATGAGGGTAGGGATTATTTCCTCTTTGTCTTTGATTTTCTAGCACAGTGCCTGGTACATGAGAAATGCTTAATCATTGTTTGCTGAACTCAATAAATTTTATCTGGAAGTGACCTGGGAAGGACTTTTCCAAACCCCAGATTCTAGAATTTCAGTCCTGACAATTGATGACTCAATTTATGACCTCAGGCAAGTTATTATTAAGCACCTATGAACCTCAGTTTCCCTCTGGGAAGTAAAATGACAGTCATGCCTGCACTTCTCCTTTTCATGAGTCTTTATGCAAAGGTAAGGAAAACAACTTTTGTGAAGATACGTTGAGTACCTAGAAGAAGTGGTACTAGCTCTGTCCTTCCATAGGATTATTAGGAAAGCAGTGGAAGTGCTGGGGTCTCCCATTCCATCCTGGGCCATCTCCAGCCATCCTGATGAATATCAGGCCACTGGACCCAAATGGCTCAGGAGAAGAAAGTGAGTTTGGTGACCTTATACAGCCCTCCCTCGCTCAGATCAAAGTCAACTGCAAGTCATGTCATCCTCTTGATGTCATGGTCCTCTTTGAGAACAAAGGACAAGCACAACAAGGAAAGCAGTGACCTGGCCCCTCCTCCTCCTGTCTGTATTGTACCAGACTGGTTCCCTAGCCCTACTGGCCAGGTTGTCAATCATAGCTCACTCCAATAAGTCACCTGAGGCTGTAGTTTTCTTCAGGCTCCACCAGGGATTCCCAGAGGTTTGGTGATGACCTTTGATTTTTCCCAATCTTTGGCAGGAAGCTAATCCTTAAGGGCCTGTTTGTAGCATAAACCATGATCATTCCTGCTTCCAAACATTTGCTCTTACTCTTTCTTTCAATAGGGATGCCCTTCTCAGGCCTCTCTGTTTATCCAAATCCTGCTCATCTTTTAAGACCTATATCAAAGCCCTACCTTCTTTCTGAAGGCTTTCTGGTCCACATCAGACTGAAGTGAATTCCTAGAGCACTTATAAGCAGTGCTATACAGCCTAGCCCCTGATCATATTCTGTGCTGTATTTTTCTCTCACTGTCCCATGTATGTAAGTCTTTTCTCTTGAATTGGATTTCAAGGTGGGGAACCGTGATGTTAGATGGAATTCAATGAATATTGACTGATTGAATAGAGAAAGAGAAGAGAAAGAGAAAGGAGAGGGATGGGGTGAGAGAGAGACAGAGAGAGAGAGAGAGAGAGAGAGAGAGAGAGAGAGAGAGAGAGAGAATACCTAAGTTTAAAATTAAAAACAAAACTTCTTTTGAGCCCTTGAACTATATAGCCAAGCTTCTGGAGACCCTATTGTTCCAGGGACCTTTGCGGACACTTCTGTTGTTGTTATCCTTCTATGGTGTCCTCAAGGCATTGCAGTCTTGTTTCCTATAGGATGTCTTATTGATCTCCCCCTTGGGAAATATCAGTGCTGTGAGAGACCCAGGCATGGACACTGGTGGTAGTCCTGTACCTCTTTCGAGGTTCTGGAGTTCATTGTTGGTAAGAGGATTGGCCTGTCTGTCAGGATCTGAGAGGGAGGGAAGTTTTTTTTTATTGGGTAACAATTGGTAAGTCATGAACATCAGTGAGACAGCGGTGTAAAGATGATCCTTAAGGCTCTTTCTGTTGTTGTTGAGTTGTGACCCTATCGGGGGTTTTCTTGGCAAAGACACTGGAGTGGGTTGCCATTTCCTTCTCCAGCCCATTTTACAAATGAGGAAACTGAGGCAAGGAGGGTTAAGTGACTTGCTTAGGGTCAAACAGCTAGTAAGTATGAGGCCAGATTTGAACTTAGGTCCTCTTGATTCCTGACTCCAGGCCTGGCACTCTATCCATAATGCCACCAACTGCCCTAGGTTTAATTGACATTAAATGAGGCCTTAAATGTGGGAGGAAATTCAAATGATAGGGACACAGAGAGAGGGCATCCCAGGCATGGGGAATAGTATAGCAAAGTTGTAGAGGTGGGAAAGCATGGGCCATATTTGTGAAATAGTGACTACTCCAATTTGATTGCTGTGTAGGATGAGTATGTGTGGCAAAAATAGGTTGGTGCCATATTGGGGCGGGCCTGGAATGTTAAGCTAATGAGGTGGGGCTTAATCAATGGATAGTGTGGATCCTTCAATGCTTTTGAGTAGGAAGCTGATAAAATCAAGTTTGGATGAAGAAAACGTACTCTGGCAAAGGTGTAAAGGATGGGTCAAAGGAGGGAGAGAGTACAGGCAAGGAGGCTATTATAATAAACCATACATGATATGGGGCCATGATATAGAAAGGAAGAGAAAATCCAGGATTAGGATGACTAGACCTTGTTGTTATGTTCCTTCAACATAGGAACTATTTTTCCTCATTGTTTCCATGTTCCCATTGATTTTCATATTAAATCATTTTGATTCAATTCAACACACATTTATTAACCACTTTTTTCCAATACTTCCCAGTCTAATGATCATTCTCCTTGCTAGACAAAAGAACAATTGAATACTCCTGAGCTCTGGACTTATAATCAGGAAAAACTTGGATTCAGATGTGCTCTCTGATACCTACCAACCGCAGTTATGGCACAGAGAAAATCATTTGACTTATGGGGAAGTTAATACCTATAGTACTAGCACCTCTGGTGTGAGGGCTTGTGGGGCCTTTTCAGGGCTGCTCATCTACCTTTGGCATCTACTAGACTGTAGCCTGTGACTGAATTTGAAGTATGAGAAAGAGGAAGGAATCAAAAAAGGCACCAGGGCTTCAAACTTGGGTAAGGAGAAGGCTCAGAGGTCCACAGAGTGGGAAGGCACTCTAGTAGTTACCTAGTCCAACCAAAAATGGTAGTGATTTTAAAAGAAAGCATTTGCAGTGTCCACCTGGGATGGATTAGCAGTGGGCAAGACTACTTGAGTGGAGCTCTGGGCCACAGCCTTCCCTCTCTGTGGGTTGTCCTTCAAGAATGTGGGGGGGGGGGTGAGCTTTGCCAAGCCTTTGGGTGGTTCTGAAGGTCAGAACAGAAGCTGCTACAGGTTTCCTTCAACTGAGCTGTTGCAAAGTTTCCAGGGATATGTGGTTAGGGGTTTCACATCATGTTAATATGACACCCTCCCTAGGGAATTGGTGTGGCCAAGTACAATGTAGAAACCAACCTGGTAATAAATAATACCCTGGCTCTGTCCTTTACTGGGCCTGCTTATTTATGAAGCCTGTATTTCTGGCCAGCCTCCCACTAGAAGCTCCCAGGAGGAAGGAGGAGCTTAGAGCATCTGGCCAGATGTGGAGGCCATGGAGGGAGTCTCGTTTTGCTCCTGCCTGCACCAGCATTAGTAGAAGGGGAAAGAGGTGAGAGAGATGGAATACTCCCCATCCCCCACTCCTCAGCCTTGTCCTTCAGGCCAGATCCCTTCATGTTTCCAAACAAACTTGATTGACTTAATTTGTTTTCCAGAGTGAGGTCTGTCACATGAAAAGCTTGAGCCAGAAGCTTTGCTGTGAGAGGAGGAGGAGGAGATGGATTTGGAGGTTCTTGAGGATTATGTAGAATCATAGGTTTTAGGGCTAATAGTAGATCAGTAGCAAAACCAACTTTTAGGCCATGAAGGGACTCAACTGGTAGAGTAGGGGTAGGGAGTGGGAAAGCCCATGGAAACCTGGGTGTGCATATGGCCACAGCCCACTGCAGCCATAGGGCAGACAAGGGCATCCCTGTGGAGTCCTTCTTCTTTCCCCAACATCCTCACTTGGCCCCTGCCCAAGAACCAGACCACATCTCAGTCAACATGATGAGTCAGAGCCAGGCTGTGACTTATGAGCGTGTTGATTCTGTTATTAGATGTAATAGCAGCATCTCACCATGCTGGAGGGAACTTTCATCTAAGCCTCAAAGGGCTTTACAGACAGGCAAGGGTTATATTATCCCCGTTTTACAGATGGAGAAACTGAGGCCTAGGCGGACTTGGCGACTTTCTCAGAGTTCATGGAAGTAGCTGATGTGTGACTGGGAACAAACATCTGACTCTCTCTCTCTATTGCCCTTCTCTCCTCCCGCGCACCCTAGTTAAATTCATAGACTTAGGAGTTCTCCAGAAGTCACCTTGCCCAGTCTTCTGCTTCTGCCCAAGCCAGTGGGCTCAATTCTCATTCTGGTTTCTTGCCCGCTTCCCTTGTTTCTCCTTTAGATCCCAAGCGCTGAGCAATGATCTTAAATGCCTAAATCTTAGCCTGGGACACTTAGGAAAAATCTCAACAGTTAAGTGTGAGTCCATCTTCACTTAGGCTCACTTTCCCCTGGCTTATTCCTCCCCTAGTGAGCAGGCTAGGGCGTTAGGCTGTAGGACTTCTTGACTGAGGCTAAGTCACTAGGATATTTGGGTGACAATGGGTATTTCAATACAGTTTCTAGGAGGCCTAGGCCCTAGGTTCTGTTGTGGCCACATCCACCTCACCTGCTGTTCAAAGGTGTCAAACCCATCCCTTACTGTATCACTTTGCATTTCACCAGCCCCTCTTGTCTTGCTGTTTCTCAGTATGAAAAGATATACAGAATATCAGCTTCCCAAAATCTTTTGGAGTCTGGGAAGTACATGGGCAATTAGTCTACTGACATCATAGAGTATTCTTTCCAGATGAAGGAGAAGGCACCTGCATCATATATACATAGATCCGACTCCACCCCCATCCCTGGTGATGGACATCCATCCACTAATAGGTATTTTTTCTGTCTTCCAAAAGAGTCCTCAGGGACCCCTCCATGTCACCATTATGCTTCTGATTATAGGGACAACTGTCAATGTTGAAAAACACTTAATTGAGAGTCAGGAGACAGGTTCTATTCCTGGATCTGCCACTGATTGACTGTGTGACCTTGAATAAGTCACTTACCCTCTGTGAATTTATTTCCTCCTTTGCAAAATGTGGGAATTAGATTAGCTCTCTAAGGTCCATTCCAGTTCTAAAGGTTGATCCCTAGATGACTTCTAGCTTGGAAGGGTGAACTTGGGAACACAGTGGGGGGAGTTGGGGGATTGATAGGAAAGTAAAATGAACAGGATTGCCAAGAGATCAAAGGGGATGGGCAGTGCTATCTGAGGTGCTGCATGAGGTGACTGGTTATTTCCATCAAATGTCTGTTTTAAGCTGCTAGTAATTTTTGAAAAGTTCAAAGTTTAAAGATTTTTTTATTTATTGCCCCCCACCATTTCCATATTTTGTCCTGGCAAATGATTTTGGAAAGATTGAGGAAAATCCCTTTCAGCTGTTTGTGAACTAAGAGACACCCACAAAAAAATTCTTTTTCCATTTAGAAGAAACAACAACAGAGTTATGTTTTTCTTTTCAGCTCAAATAACTTCCAAACAATTCTGAAGACTTCAAACTTGGCCAGTAATTAATACTTAATGAGGGGTCCTGTACAGTGTGTGCTCTGTAGAATTTGGGAAAAAAAAAAAAAACGGATTTCAAATTCAGATAATTATTGATGCTTAAAAAAACCAAAACCTGTTTTTCCTTTCCCTTTTCTGTTTGTTGGCTTTGGGGTTAGTGGTAAATTCAGCCCCCAAACAATGGCCCCTTCCCCAGGAAACCCAGCGTTGAGCCTCATTCCTGTATCAGCTGATAGCCTGGGATTGGTTAGGGAGTGACTGTCCAGCCCCTTCTGCTCATAGAGAACTCCACCCCAGCTTGCTGGCGGGCTTCTCCTCTCCCATCCTAAGGGCTTGTGTCCATTTCACAGCCTGAGACTCAAATTGGGTATTGGAGGGGCTCAGGCTTTAGGTTAACACTTTAACCTCTACCTCTACCAAGTGAAAATATACATCCAATGAGATCATATTTGTAAACCTCTAGAGGAGGTCTAGCACAGTGCCCAACATAGTAAACTCTACATAAATGCTTCTTTATGTAAATTTATATAAAGCCTTTCTCTCATCTTGCAAGCTGATATAGTTTGATGGGGTCTTTCCCCTTTCCCCTTTATTGGGGAACCCTAACTCTCCGGCTAGTCCACATCTCTGTAGACTAAATCAGCAAATGATGCCTTATAACCTCCAGGTCCTTACGCCTGGAGATACTAGTCCTGGGGTTCCAGGCTCTACCATGACTGGTGTGTTTGGACACAAATTGGCAAACAGTGGGAGCAGCTCCCTTGGGAAGGGGAATAATTCACTCTTGTAAAGCCTCCTCCCTGAGGAGCCAGTGAGCCTCCCCTCACAGCAGGACTGCCCTAGAGAACATTTGCACTAACTTATTTAGAGTCCTCCCAAGTTTCTCCCCTCCTGTCTCACCCCACTTTATTTTGTATTGCATCCCGCTCCTGATGGGAATCATGAACTTTTCTGGCAACTCATATTACATGTGTCAGTGTTCTTACAGTATGGATATTAGTCAAAAGGAGACTTTTCCCTCCTTTCCCCTTGTCTCTTCTCCCTTTTCCTCCTCAAACCTCCCTCTTTTTTTTAAACCACATATTATTTACTCTTTCCCCTTCTTCCCTCTCTATTTTAATCAATCTACATATTCCTCAAACTCCTATAGTTCTTACATCTCTGTCCAAAGCTCTGCATGAAGGGGAAGGAAATAAATATTTACATAACAGCCTCTGTGTGTCAGACTCTGTGCTACGAGTTTTTTACAAATATTATCTCATTTTATCCTCACAACAGCACTCTGTACTATTAGAATCCTCATTTTCCAGTTGAGGAAACTGAGGCAAACAGAGGTTAGAGACTTGTCCAGGGCCATGCAACTCCTAAGTGTCTGAAGCTGGATTGAATTCAGGTCTTTATGACTCCAGGCATAGTGTCCTATCCACTGTGCCACTAGCTGCCCCATATATAAAGAGAATCCACATGGGAAAATGACCCCAGGGTCTGATAAACATGCCAGTTATCACAATGATGTTCCGTTGTGACTAGCAGGTTTCCTAAGGGATGTGTACTAGTACATGAGCTATCATGGAGATTAAAAGTCAGGAAACCTGTTTCTAGTGTCCCCTAACTATCTGTGTGACCTTGGGTAGATCATTTTCCTTTCCTGGGTCTAGGTCTCATTAGCTATACAATGAGAAGGGTAGGTTTCTTGGTCTCTAAGTTTCCTTTCATTGCTATTGTGCTGTGACTGGATAATTATGTGGTTCTTTATCTCTTTTCCTCTAGTCTGTTGCCCTCTCCCTTCCCCTTTTTGCACTCTCTCTCTCCATCAGAGGCCCTCATCTGTACACCATATTTTTGACTGGCGCATGAGATAGTGACCAGCTGTCACCCATCTCCACTGAGACCTAAACAAGATGATAGACTGACACCCTGATGCAAAAGGAATATTCCTAAGTTGGCCAACCACTTGTTAAATCTCATAATGGAATGATCAAAGTAAATTAATGAAACCTCTTGGCCTATGGTTCATTTAAAACAAAAGGAGTACACACCCCACCCCTATTTGGTTTGTATGGAAACAGGGGAAGAGACTGAGTGACCTCTAAAGGACCCTGCCATTTGGAAAAATCTAATACAGACTCAGAGGTTGCTCCCTAGCCAATGCCAAGACATTAATTTCTTACACTGGAGCACACATCTGGAACCACCCAAACTCTCATTTAGAGCTTTGATGTAGGGCCTGCTTACTAGTGAGAAGTAAGTATATATGGTACCACTCTGCCTTCCACACCTACCATTTTTCTTGCCTCTCACACCCACCCCCCATATGCACACTTTGCTTTTGGTAATCCTGTGCTCAATACCATGTTGTTGCCAAGTACGTGTAGCCAAGGAAAGTGGTTCAGAGGGGCAGTCTACTCTCACAGACCCAGGACACCTTCTCAACATCTTCATCAGGCAATTGGAGGCAGTAATTGGGTTTTTTTTAATTCCTCTCTGAGCAGCTGCATATGAGTTCTTGGCTCTCCCTGCCCAGCTGTTCCCATCTTTTAATATCCCACGACAGCACAGCTGCTTACAAGAGAGTCCATGTCTCAGTGATGACTGAAGTGTGAGGTAGAGGGGCGGTGCGCAGTATAGGATATGGGTGGCTTTCCAGCAGCTCATGAAAGATGGTGCAACTCTCTTCTGTACTGTCTCTTCTTGATCTCGTAACCCATATCTCCAGAGATTTCTCTGATGGATTCAGAAAGGGTGCTTCAAGGAGAACCAGGGGATCTTCTAGCCAAGTAATGAATCTTTTTTAAGTATTCACTAGGTGCCCATTCTCGGTAAAATACATGAAGTCCCCCACCTTAAAGAACTCACAGTCTAGTTGGGATGAGATATATACACATGAAAAGGTAAGTGATAATGGACGGCAGGGTAGGATGAATACCAGCATATAAGACAGCTGGTATTGTAGCTGATTAGACTTTCAGTACAGGCTAGGGTGGTTGAGATGCACCCTACAAACAGTAGGATCTGATCTGCGCCTCATCTTTTTTGAGTCAGTGAGTCTTTTGCCCCAGCCTGTAGCCAAGCTGCCCCTGGGGCCCCAAATCTCAGAGCCCAAGGCAAACTGCTTATGTCCTGCTTTTTCTGGTGAGAGTAGAGAAGGAGGCAGTGGGGAATCCTGGCCTCTAGAGGCTGCCTGTTGTTTCAGAAGGCTATTCTAATAGCTCCTTCCTCCCCCTCCTTGATGACCTAGAGTTGGCTAGTTGAGTCATGACCCAGTTTTGAAAGAGGGGAGTTTAGTTTCTCCGAGAGTTTCCTGAGAGAGGTCATAGCCCCACCATCTAGCATGGGGAGGCCTGTCTCGCCCCCCACACTATCTACCTCCCGTCACTGCTGAGAGTTCAGACTTTCAAAGCAGTTGCTCATTCTCATGTGCCTCCATCCCATGTCCTCTGGCTACCAGCTCTGCCATGGTTACTGTCTCTCCCTCTCTCTGCTGTTTGCAGAGCAGACCTATAAGGCACCCAAGTGCCTGTCTCCCAGCTTCCTCTGTTGCTTGGACATGTTTGTCCCTATTCTCCTAAAGCCGGATTTTCCTTTCCCTGCTGGGGCAGAGAGAGATTCCCTTCATTTACGTAGAGATTCAACCCCTAGCCAGGGCAAGAGAGTGAGTGGTTCATCAGCCTGGAAACTTCCAACCAGATCAACTTCATTCTCCCTATCACTGAACTCTTTGCTAGCTGGAAGATGTTGTTTTTGCTGTGGCTTTGTTGGCAATGTTTTCCAAGGAGTGTAGAGAGAATGTGTGTGTGTGTGTGTGTGTGTGTGTGTGTGTGTGTGTGTGTGTATGTAGAAAGATGAGAGTGAAGGCTCTCTTAACTTAGCTCCACGTTCTTTGCACAGCAGATTTCTACCCTTTCCTCCAGGGTATGTCTCTGCAGATCCAGCCAATCATATGGAATAGTCTTCCTTTCCTGCTTGTCTGTTTTCAGAATTCCTCTAAGGCTATCATTTCCCTCCCTTTCTATCTTTCTTTCCTTACTATTTGTTAGAGTATTACCATAGCTTTGTATAGTGCTCTATAGTTCTTAAAATATTTCTCCCTTGTTTCATTTGGTACTCAGCATCCCTGTGCGTTAGGCAGGTTGGAGTAATTATTCCCATTTTATAAATGAGGAAACTGAGGCTCAGAAATTTAAGTGTATTGGAGTGGGAAGGGACTGATGAGACAAGTCTTTTTTCCTCATTCTTCCCTCAGTTTTTGTATTTTCTTTAAGGACCGTCCAAATTCCAGATGGAGCTTTGGGAGTGGTGACTGGTCAGGTTATCAAGGGTCCTCAATCTGGTTTATAGAAATGTTTTCCTGTGGGCCTGTTGGTTCCTCTGCCTTATTTTGGACTTGCTTGCAATTGGAGTTAGTAGCTCTGGGCCACTTGTGGCCAGGATCTGGGAGAGGCTGAATTCATTCTTTTCTAGTCATTTTGCTAATGAAAAACAGTTGTTTTTGCCATAAGAGAATAGGGTGAGAGGGGAAGGAGAGGACAGCTGAGTATCTCTGGCCGCTTACTTGTGTAAGTATCTTTGGTTTAGCCATTGGCCTCTGACCTCCAGATCTGATAGTGATACGTGTCTCATTCCAGGGCCTCATTTGGTATTTCAGTCTCTTAGGAGAATCCAGAGATTCTGTCACTATCTCCTAGCCCCGTTAGGATTCTTGTTGTCATTATTGTTTACTTGTACCTGATCCTTCATGACTCCATTTGGGGTTTTCTTGGCAAAGATACTAGAGTGGTTTGCCATTTCCTTTTCTAGCTCATTTGACAGATGAGGAAATTGAGGCAAACAGGGTTAAATGACTTCTGGATTTAAACTCACAAGGACGAGTCTTCCTGACTCCAGACCCAACCCTGTATCCTAGCTGTTCCCTGGCCATCTTTTCTTTCTTTCTTTTTCATTCTAAGGTCCTCTAGCTAAAAGATGGAGTGGTCTGAAGTTGGAGGATGGAGGTGGAAAGAAAGTTGCTGAATGGTGGTGGCACTCTGTTCTTGTGAGAGAAAGACAGGATTTAGATTTAGAGGACAAGGGTTCTTATTCTGGCTGCTTTGTGAGCTAAGGGAAACTGCTGAATCTCTCAGGCTTTAGTTTTTTCATCTGCAAAATTAAGCAGATTAGATTAGCTTCTTAACCTGGGATCTGTGAACTTGGTTGGTTTTTTTATATATTTTTATAACTACTTCAATAATTGGTTGCCTTTGTAATCATATGTATTTTATTTTATACCATTAAACATAGGCTCCTAGGCTTCACCAAACTGCCAGAGAGGTCCAGAGAATAGAAAAGGGTTAAGAATCCCTGGTCCCTTCCTATGAATTCGGTAACATCATGCATTTTTATCTTTCTTTCCTCCAAGTGAGGGCATTGAACTGAATGATCCTTTCTTTCTCTAATTCTCTATGGCTTATGATTCTCTCTACTATTTCCCCTTCCTCACTCTATTTCTTGACCATTGTATACCTCCATTCATTCCTTAGAGCTTTCTGTAACTGTTTCACACACGTCAGGACTGTCATTTCAGCTACGTGTGGTTTGGTTTGGAGAAAAAGCAGGTCTACCTCCACTTCGATGTCCTCTGGGAACATCGTAGCCCTGGAGGCTTTGGTTGACTTTTCTGTGGACTTTTAGGCTAGCTCTCTGTTTCAGAGATTGGACCCTTCAAGCAGGGATTGCCTCCTCTGCTGGGGCCACACAGAATCCGTTTTCATTAAGGCCAACAACAGAGGCCTGGCCTGTGTTCTTTTCCTTATACCCAACCCCCTCCCCAAATCAAGCCCAATTCCACAGCCAAGATGGGATGGATTCCTCCACCCGCTCTCCTCTCCTTCCAATAACTTGGGCATTAACTCTTCAGCTACCTTTATTATGTCTAAATAACTGTGGCTATGAGGCTGATTAGGGCAGCTTGGTGGTATAGCGGATAGAGTGCTAGGCCTGCAGTCAGGAAGATTCATCTTCACGAGTTCAAATCTGGCCTCAGACACTTACTAGCTGTGGGATCCTGGGCAAGTCACTTTACCCTGTTTATGTCATTTTTCTCATCTGTCAAATGAGCTAGAGAAGGAAATGGTAAACCACTCTGGTATCTTTGCCAAGAAAACCCCAAATGAGGTCACAAAGAGTCCAACATGACTGAAAATGGCTGAATGAAAGTGAAGCTTGTCTACCTATACAGACAACAATATATATCCCCATTTCCAGGGTCCTAAGAAGACTATGCTTCTCTGCTGTACTTTTCTGCACTTTTTCTCCAGGAAAAAAAATAGCATACCCATATTTATATTTTGTACCCTGAGCAGCTAAAAACTACATGTGTAAGAAAATCCACTTAGATCCTGTGCCCTAGAGACTTCAAGGTAAAATGCTAGTCCTGTCTCTCCTCCCTCATACAGCCCCAAGAGGGGGTCTGAATGCACCCCAAGAGGGGGTCTGAATGCACACTGGCAGCTTTCAGGGATGTTCCTTTTCTTTTTCATTGGAACCTCTTTTTAATAATGATAACGATGATGACACACATCTTCGAGAGCAACATGTCTAGGATTGCGCCCCATAACAAAGTTAGAGATTCCTTCTACACAACTCCCCCCACGTCCCACCCCCACCCCCACCTGAGAAAGCTGGCCTCACATCTGGCTGTTTCTCTCATTCTGCAGTTTGCCTCCAGCTTGTTGAATAGGAGAGGAATCTGTCCCTGTCCCCACCCCCCAACAGTCATTTAAAAGCATTGAGGTAATTTGGCTCTCTCTGGGAGTGAAAAGAACTGCATCTTTGGGGGATGATTTCCATTCCATTACTGTGGTACTGGCTTGTGGGATACATTTCCTGAGGTATGTGACTATCGAGTTCTCTGCCTCTCGCCCAGACAGGCAGGATCTTTAAGTTCAGAGCCTCTTCAGGAAAGAGACTTGGCCCAGGTTGGGGGGAGGCAAGGGATGGGAGTAAGAGGGTGTTGGCATTCTGGGGTGAGGCTTGGAAGGAAACCTTGTCTCTGAGACAGGGTTGACTCCTCCCCACTGGAGTCCTGTGCCTTCCTATTTAAATGAACCAGGGCCTGACCTGCAGTTTTTCCTTCTCATACTGAGCAGCCATGTTGGTGTTCCTTTTCCTGGCTCTACTTTGTTTCTTTGACCTAACTCCTTTTTCTCTCCCTTCTTATTTTCAGTCTTCCTCTCTTCTCACCCCATTCTGCATTTGTAGGCCATGGTTTATACAGCAGGAAGAAAAAGAAAAGAGATATAAACTGAGTCATGAGCCTTTGAACAATTTAGAGTCAGTCTCTTGGCACAGCTTTAGCCAAAGTGGATAAGGGTAGACATGGGCTGGCAAATGCTTCTATTTATCTGCAAGGGGGCACTAAACTCAGGCCAGTGTTGTGAGGTCATGACATCTTTCCCTGGAATTGTTTGTGTTCTTAGAACAATCATAGAATGTTAGAGGTCCCTGGAAACCAATCGTAGAGATTATCTAACTTAAACTCTACGTTTATAAATAAGTAAACTTGGGCCCAGAAAAGTCAAGTGACTTACTTGAAGCCATACATTGAATGTATGAAAAAGCAGAACTAGAAGGCAGACTTTCTGGCTCATCGTTCACAACTTCTTTCCACTACGCTATTCCATGAGGTCTTCAGTCCTTTGACTCTAGAGCTGAGGTTTCTTAGCATGTGTAGGGAAAGTCATGCAGGGTGAGCTAGGGGTGGTAAGAGTTTTGTCAAGGGCCAGGCTTTAAGCAGAGGAAGGCAAGGCTGAGGTTGGGGTGTTGTAACGGAGTCAGGTTTTTCACTTAGCTGAGTGAAAGGCCTTGGGGGGGCAGAGGCTGAAGAAACACAATTAGGAGTTGGGAAAGCCAGTGGTATGGGTTGAAAGACAGGCAGGCGACATCGGAGGGGGAGCTGAAAGGCTTCTATGAATTTGAGACAAAGTGGACTTAATTAGGGGAAAGAAAGAATGGTCAACCCATTGTTAGCTTATCATTCATCACATGTTGGTCCTTTGTTGACTTCTCAGCTGTGTTCCTGGGAGGTGGGATTTTCTGGGACCCTTTTCTGGGTCTAACATCTTGGCTACTAAAGTCTGCTAATTCTGAGACATAGGAAACCCTTACATATTGATTTCTCACAGCAGGATCCCTCTGCCTTCATGTTAGGGCTAGTTGGGTGTCCCCTTTTCAGGACCTACCTCCATTTCTTTGATCCCTGTTTCTATTTCCTCTCCCTCACATTTTCTATTTTTCTGTCTTATTGCTTCCATAATTTAAAGGCTATAGTGTGTACAGCAGAAGGGAAAAAGAGACATTGTAAGGGACTAAGTCCACATAAACTGGGATCATGAGCCTTTGAATAATTGAAAATGAATCTCAAAGAGTCCATGAACCTTGTCTCAGATGGGGAAGGATGGAAATGGGTTAATAAATGCTTCTGTTTGTCTTCAAGAGGATGTGTAAGGGCCATTTATTTCTTAGGGCCAGAGTAAGGCCTTGAGGCCACATATGACCTTCTAGATCCTTGGGTGTGGCCTTTTGACTGAGTCCAACTTTTACAGAACAAAACTGTGAAGTCTGGATTCAGTTAAAGGGCTGCCCTTGAAGGAAGAGGTAGTGTGAACAGAGCCCTCTAGTCTCACAGATTGACTCATTGGCTGTGATATGCAAAATATGCCCGCTTCTAGGGAGATACAGTTGTCATTGGCTAAAACCAGTGACCTCTGCTGATTTCACATCAACCTATCTCTTCCCCTGTCCCACTACTGACCACTGTCTGACAAGACAATCTGAAGTGATGAGATTGAGACCAGAGGTGAATATCAAGGCCTGAAACACCAACAGTGCTGGTTTCTGAGTCAGTATCAAATGTAAAATTTCTTCATTCTTGATATTTAAGGGTCCCCAGTCCTATTTCAGACTGAATCTCCTTGTACTTGGTTGGATGGAGGGAATCCTTAATGGGATTCCCTTACCTGTCACAAGTTTGCCCTGAGGGAAAGGAAGTGATCTCAGAAATGTCAGCTCAAGGATGCAGCAGGCTGAGCCTGGCAAATTAGATCATCATGAACTATATTCCCTATTGGTAGCTTTTATGTTGAGACTTTCTGGCAAATTTGCCAGCACAGTCACAAGCACCCAAAACATATCCCAGGGAACATACACAAGATTTGACTTCTGGTCATCCTTCTCAGAGAGAAGGATTCTGAGCACATCTCAAACACATGAAAGGAATGGTACCTTTAATGGTACCATGCCCCTGCAACTGCACCATCTCTGTGTACCAAGTGCCTTTCTGCTAACTCTTGCTTGTTCTGGTATAGTAGGATTATGACTGGCCTAAAAAAAAACAGCTGACAATGTTTGCTATTCTCCTTAGCTTAAATATCCTGACTAAATATCTTGACTAATTTGGGTCATAGGATTGTACCTGATACCATAAATATTATGTGTCACTATTGCTTTTCCTTTAAAGTACATAATGAAGTCAATATGCAAGTTTCATTGTTCCTCTTGTCTGTGTTTCCTTCTGATTTCCCTTCTGTTTTCTTCTGTGTATTTTTTAAAAAATGCTTCAAAGACTTTTTTTCCTTCTCTTTGTCTTTTTCTTTTGGCAGCACTATCACTAGCCTCACTCTTGTTCCCATTTCTGCCCTTTGGAAAAGAAAAGCCTTTGTAACAGATATGCATGGTGAAGCAAAACAAATTCCCTCTTTGGCCATGTATAAAAATGTATGTCTCATTCTGAACCTTAAGCTCATCATGATTGCAGAGGTGGGAAGCATACTTCATCAAGAGTCCTCTGGAATGAGAACTTCATTTTTTTTTTAATTTTTGAGGAGATTGGCAAAGATGATGGAGTATGAGGTAGCATCATAATTCAGCTCTCCCCTACAGATGCTGCCATAAAGATTTGGGAAGAATGCCAGATGGAATAGTGATGGGTAAATCTAAGCAGAAACCACAGTGCATCATTTTTCCTGCCCAAGTCAGTGTAGGGAGATAGCCAGAGGTCTGTGGGCACTAGGAGGAGAGGATCCAGCCAGGAAGGCCCCGTGAAGAGAGTCTAGAGAAACTAGACTGAGGTCTATAGATATATACCAGGAAAAAGAGTGCTCACTCTTTTTTGTGAGGGAAAGTGGCAGGGAAAGTGTCTGATTCTGTGTGCCAGAGAGGGAGCAGGAATATGAAACAGCCGGTAGCTGGGAAGCTCTAAGGACTCTAGAGTTGGGCAGAGGATTCAGAATAGACTGAGGAGGGGACCTATATAAGAGTAGGAGCAGGGTTGCTGCTTGGACCTAGCTGTGCAGCAGAATGAGGAGTGGTTGGCTCCAACTCAGACCTGGCCTGAGGCTGTGTACTAGGCCAACTAGACAGAGCAGAAGTGAGCAGCAGCTGTGTGGCACTAATCCTGAAGTAGGTTGCAGATTTAGCCCACAGATGTAGGCTGAGTTCTGCAGCTCAGTGACCCAAGGTAAGGAGATCAGACCAAAGGGGAGCCTGTAATGCTATTGTTCTGAACTTTTTAGAACTTTCCAATTAGCTGACAGTGACTGGGTTCAACAATAATCCACTGGAGCTCCAACCAGGGACAAGCCCCTTGTTGTGTCACCTAGATCAAAACTGGAGTCAAGAACTCATACCAGAACGGCTTCACCTTAAATCAGAGTGCTTAGGACACATTGAAAGTTTGTAGGTCCCTGACCTGAGCCACCCCTGAAATCTTGAAAGAACACTCAATATCATTGAAAACAGCAGCAGAACACCAGAGACTTCCGCTTAGACTAAACAAGATCGTGACATTCCTCCAAAAACATGCAGAGCCTGTCCTTGACATGAAGTCTCAATTGAGGAAGTTGGGATGGAAGACTGACTAAACAAACACACAGAAAGACTCCCACAATAAGGAGCTATCATGGTGCCAGAGTTATCCAGACAAAAATCCAAAAGAAGAGAATAATTTGAAAGCATCTATAAGCAAAACCTCAAAGAAAAATACATTTAGACAACCTGGTCAACTCGAATTCCTGGAAGAAATTAATCAAGAGTTAAACCAAAAGTTTAAAATGATATGATAAATGAAATGAGAGCACTACAGGAAAGAATTAGGAGGGGAATGAAATCTTTGGAAGAAATACATAGGAGATTTAATAGTGTAATATAATAGGTACAAACCCTTATCTAAGTAGCACGCTCCTTAGAAATTAGAATGGATCTAACAGAAGTTAATGACTCCTTAAGACAATGAGAAGTATTAAATCAAAGTCAAAATGCTGGGTGGAAAAAGAAAATGTAAGGTATCTCATTTCTTTAAATGTACTGGAAAACAGATCAAGGAGAAATCATGTAAGAAACCATTTGATTACATAAAAATGATAAACAGAAATATCCAGGCTCTTGTCTGTATATCATATTTCAAGAATTCTGAAAGAAAACTGCTCAGATCTATAAGAACCAGAGAGCAAAGTAAATATGGAAAGAATTTACCAGTGAAAGGGCCCCAAAATGAAAACTCCAAGGAATGTTATAACCAAAATCCAGAACCTTCAGGCCAAAGACAAAAAAAAAAAATCCTGCAAGCAGATGGAAACCTTAAAACCCAAAGAGTCACAGTCAAAATCACACAAGATTTAGCAGCTACCACTTTAAGGAAGTAGAGAGCTAGGAATACGATGTCCAAAAAGACAAAAGATATAGACTTATAACCAAGAATAAATTACCATAACAACTGAAGATGATCCTACACAGGCAGGAAAATGGACCTTTCATGAAACAGTAGCCTTGCAAGTATTCCTGATAAAAAGACCACATTTTAGTAGAAACTTTGAAATATAAACACAAAATCAAGAGAAATATAATAAGGTAAATATGATTGGGCAATCAGAAGGCATTATAAAAATGATAAAGTATTAACATTCTAGTAGGGGAGATGATATATATCCCCTCAAGACTCTAATATCATCAGAGTTGCAGAGGGAGTTGTAGAGAGCCTGGGAGTCATTTTGTAATGTTTTGATAATCTTAAAAGAGGAAATGAAAGAGAGAGGGAAAAGAAAACACTAGGGAAGAAAGAGGAGGCAAAGGATGAAGAAACTCATCTGACATAATCAGAACACGATACAAACAAGGATAAAAAGTGAAGGGAGGAGTGGAGATCACTTAAACCTTACTTCATCTGAACTGTTCCAACTATGGTAGAACACACATGTGTGCACACACAAACACAAATAGTTTGGTGTAGAAATACATTCAACTCAACAGATACACAGGAGGGAAAGGAGAGAAGCAAGAGCGAAAAGAGGAGAATGAAAGAAAAGTAAATTCAGAAAGGAATTAGTCATAAAACAAACTCTGACTTTAGAGGGTGGGTTGTGAAGAAGGATTTAAAAAGAAAAAGGGGGCAAGAGCCTGTGACTGGGATCTGGGCAAGGAAAGAGAAGGAGATAAGGGAGCAGAAGCAGATTTCATGAAGCATAAGGTATTGATGATGACCACAATCCTTTCTGTCTCACCACCTTCTTCTTTGTAAGAGGAGCAAGTGGCAAAAAAGTAGGAAAAATGCAAAAGAAATAGGTGTAGCATATGCACAATTAATGGTCATAACTCAAAATGGCAATGAGACAAACTTACCAATAGAAGGGAAGAGAAAAGCAGAATGAATTTTTAAAAGTAGACTATGATAATATATGGCTTACGAGAAACATATTTGATACACTAAAAATCACATAGTTAAAAATAAGGAGCAAAATCTGTTGTTTCAGCTGAATTAAAAAACTCAAGGGTAGTTATGATCTCAGACAAAGAAACGGTTAAAGTAGACTATTAAAAGAGATAAGTAAGGAAAATACATTATGCTTAAAAGTGCCATAGATAATGAATTAATATTAATTTTATTATGTATTCAACAAATGATATGGCATCAAAATTCTTTTTTCTTTTTTTTTAGAATCTAACAGTATATTTATAAGAAACATACTTGAAGCAGAAATATACCCTTAGACTTAAAATAAAATGGTGGAACAAAATGTACAATAGTTCAGTTCACGTAAAGAAAAAAATCCAGAGATAGCAGTAATGATATCAGACAAAACAATAGTAAAAATACACCTAATTTAAAGAGATAATTATGGATGCTACATTTTGCTTAAAGGTACTATAGGGAATGAATTAATATGGATATTATATATATATATATATATTCCAATTAGTAAGAATAATCAAGTCCATGAAGTGGCTGGTTATTTGAATTTGCACTGCATTTTTCCAGTTGAATGGAACCAAATACTGCTATATTACACATAAATATAAGTTTGAATAGTGTTACACTGAATACATGTGGCTTTAGGGGATGCATTATTTGCACTAATCTGGACTTAATTGTACAGACAACAAATGGCATAGCATTTAAATATTTTTTAATGTGTTTTTTTAAATTAAATTAAATTTATTTTTTTATGTTCTACAACCACTACCATAAAACTTAGATTTTACTCCCCCCACATCTACCCCCCACCTTCCCCCTCTGTCCCCAAGACGGCATACAATTCTATATAGGATCTACATATACTTTCCTATTGAATATGTTTTCACTATAATCATGCTATGTAGTTGAACTAAAATAAATGGAAGAAATCATATAGCAAATCAAAACATAATACACAAGCACACACAAACAAACATGATCTGCTACATTCTGTGAATGAATTCCATAGTTCTTCCATAGTGTGGAAGGCATTTTGCCTTAGAAAACCATTGGGAATTTTTTTTTTTAAGTTCTTGCGTTATTACAAAGTTCCAAATCTACCAGAAAAAAATTCTCGCACACTGTGGTCGTTGCTGTGCACAAAGTTCTCCTGGTTCTGCTCCTTTTGCCCAGCATCAGATCATATAAATCCTTCCAGGCCTCCCTGAAGTCTTCTTGTTCATCATTTCTTATGGCTCAATAGTACTCCATTACATTCGTATACCATAATTTATTCAGCCATTCCCCAATTGATGGGCATCCCCTTGACTTCCAGTTTTTGGCAACTACAAAGGGTGCTGCTATAAATATTTTTGTACATATGGGACCCGTTCCCATTTTTGTGATCTCTTGGGGTTGGCATCAAAGTTCTTAAAGGAAAAGCTTTACTTTTACAAACCCTCCCTCTGCCTCCTCCACTTTTTTTTTTTTAACAATAAAACCCCAACCCTTTTCTTTTTACAAAATAGTTACTGGGAAAAATAGACAGTAAAATTATAATAGTGAGAGATCTGAATTTATCTCTTCAGACCTAGACAAGTCTAACAAAAAAAAATTAAAGGAGAAAGAAGTGAAGGTCCTGAGTAGAATTTTAGAAAGATTTTTGGTGATTGTTAAATGTAAATAAAAAGGAAGATACATATTTCTCTAGTGTGCATGGAAGATTTACAAAAATTGATCATGTATTAGAGCTTTGAAGCCTCATAAACACAGAAAAGCATAAATATTAAACACATCTTTTACTTGCCACAATACAATAAAAATTATATTTCATAAAGGCCATTCAAGAAACAATTAAAATGTAAATAGGGACCAAATAACTTAACCCTAAAAAATCGGTAGGTCAAAGAACAAGTCAGAGAAAAAATAGATAATTTCATTTAGATAAGGACAACAGTGAGGAAATATGACAAGATTTTTGGATGTAGCCAAAGTAAGGGAAAATTTATATCTCTCAATATTTTCATCAACAAAACAAAGAACAGATCATTGAGTTAAGCACATAGTAAGAAAATCTTAAAAAGCCAGTAATTTCTTTAAATCCATTTAGATGCACCAAAATGTAAAATTTAAATATCAAAGAAGAGATCAACAAATTTTGATCCCTCCCATATTTGTCATCTTTGCCAATCTGATGAGTATGACATGGGACCTAGCAGTTGCTTTTATCAACTTTTCTCTAATTATTAGGGATTTGGAGCATTTATTTCCTATGATTGTTGATGGCTTGGATTTCTATCATTTGACCCTTTATCTATTGGGGAATAGCTCTTATCCTTATAAATTTTAGTCAATTCATCATATATCTTGGAAATGAAATTTTTATCCAAGAAAATATTCTGCAAAGGTGCTTTCCTGGTTAACTATTTCTCTTCTAATTTTAATCGTATTGGCTTTGTTTATACAAAACCTTTCTAATTTCATGTAATCAAAATTGCCCATTTTAACTGCTATGATTCTTTCTATCCCTTGCTTGGTTATGATCTCTTCACTTATGCATAATTGTAAAATGTATCCTTCCTTACTTCTAGAATTTGTCTATGTAGTAACATTTTATATTAAACTGATTTATTCATTTGGTGCTTGTTATGGTTGTAGGTTGAGTTCTTTGTCCAAATCTAATTTTTGCTAGTCTGCTTTCCAGTTTTCCCTGCAGTTTTTGACAAATAGTGAGTCTAGTAGTAAGAGTCTTTCCCCAACATTTTCCTACCTTTGTAACTTTATTCATCCTGTTACCTCTCAAAAATCCTACCCATCCTCTAAAGGACAGCTCACAAGTAGCTCACAGCTAATTTCTTTATGAAACCTTCTCTGATTTCCCCTAACAAAAGGTCCTCTCTTAGTCCTCTAAAACTCCCATAAAACTTGTAAATCATATGTCAGTATTCTATGTCTTCTGAAACAACCTTTTTTGTAGGAGGAAGGGGCAAAGTATAGCAAAGCTTCTCATAAAATTTCTTTAGCTTTTGTCTCCATTCAGGAAAGTTTGGGAGCATCCATATCTCTCCCATGTCTTGTAAAGAACTCTGACTCATTCCTCACCCAACGAAACCCTGGGAAAGTTAAGAGTCCATCTTATTTTGTTCTTCTTTAAAGGATTCTCAGCTCCTTTGAAAGCACTCAGGTTAACAAGATATTGAACATGGAGCAGAATGGATTTACTGAACCCAACACACACACACACACACACACAGAACAGAAAAATACCTGAGCTCCTTAACCATCAGGAAAACTCACCTCCCATTTCTAGAGGAAATCAAAGAATATTTTTCTCTGCTGGACCTCCCCATCTGTCCTCTTCTCTTTGTACATCTATAGTTCATGATTCACATTAACAACAAATTGACAGGTCTGAGTTGTTCATTCTGCTTTGAGAATAGGAATGTCTGGGATGAACCTCCTTCCCTCCTGTTCCCTGCCCCATACACTTTGATACACACACACACACACAAACATATACATATGCAAACACAAATATAAATATAATAACATATATACTCTATATGTTATGTCCTTATATAGGTATATGTTACATGTGTTTATACACATATAGGTTCATACATGTATACATATTAAGTACACACATATATACACATATATGTACATAAATATATATGCCTTTGGAATGGGATAGATATTATTTGAGCTGCTATGGTTATTCTAGACTAGAAGGAGGTACCTCTGATCCTTATTCTTCCCCCTTTGGGGTAGATGTGAATGTGATTAAGAATATATGTCCAAAGAAAGGAGAAGGCTCTGCCTGCTGATATCCTTTAGGAGACATAGGCAACTCCCCACTTCCTGGTACCATCTTTGTCCCAGGACTTCCAAAGAGAGCTAGATCTGAAACATCTTGGAGTCAGGCCCTGTCTTTGCCAAGTCACCAGCCATGCATGAATGTTGTTTTTCTCCTATGAGGCTAGGAAATTTCCAATTATAAAAGAAAATGAATGTTTTTCATGAAGGAAAGTGCCATCTCTTGGGCTTAAGTTAAGCTCTGCTTCCTGGTGGGGAAGAAGACCCTTCTGGCCCCTTTTCAATGTGGATCTTTTTCTCCTGGTACAGGGGCCAAAACTAGAAATCTGTCACTGGCCCTAGGCCTCTGGTGTGTTTCACTCATTGCTGTCTATTTGGCAGAGGATGGTACTGGGGTGGGTGGGCAGTTGGGGAGAAGTTTGGCAGTCTGTTGAAACAAAGCTTGGAACAATAGGTTGCCCTGTTCCTGCCCCTGTCTTCCTGGTGGAGACAGTAGTCTTCATTTTGCTAATAATGCTTTGAAATGGTTCTTTTTAATCAATCTTCCCCTTAGGAATAGGCTGGGGCTCCACCTCCTGCCCACATTTTCACTTGTGTCTCTGCCACATAAAGTGGGACCAGGCAACAGTGAGAGCTGTGAAGAGAATTTAGCTGTTGCAGCTGCTGCCTTTGGGAGCTTTCCCAGAATATTAATGAACCACTATCCCTGGCTATATGTGAAGGTTTCTTCCCTAGGCCTGATATTGACTGATCCAGTGGTAGGTACTGCTTTGGATGACTTTCTGACCTTCCTTTATGCAGAAACCAAGTTTTTGGGTATCATTGTAGAGAGGACACTGCAGAATCACTTTTGAAGAGCCACTTCTGGAAACCAGGCTGAGTTTTATGTACAGATAGAATGAGTAAAATATCTCTGTAAAACTCTGTACATCACTGATAAGCCACTACACTTTGCCACTGGATAACCCAACACCATCAGTCTCAGCCTTTGATGATGTGTGAGACTGAGTTCTAATTCCTATCTGGTTGACCTGGGGAAATAGGACTGGGACACTCAAGGAAGACTTGGATTGCTTCATGGTTATGATAGTGCTGATTTGTGTGATAGCATGAAGTAGTGGGAGGAGCCCTAACTTTAGAGTCAGAACCTGGGAGAACCTCCCTAACTCTGCTACTTACTACTTATATTACCTTGGACAGGTTACATAACCTCTTTGGTCTCAGTTTCCTTATCTGTAAAATAAAGGAGTTGACTTAGATGGTTTCTAAAGTCTACCCCAGCAGTAAGTCAATAGCTATGATAATTAAAATCTCTTCTATCTACAACGTCCTATGATCCTAAGAAAGTCTTCTCTTAACCTGGTATAGAGAAAGGAGGGTGATTTAGTTCTCCCATAGGTTTGAGGTTTTTTTGCCACTAAATCCCTCCTCAAAACTTCTTCAGATTTTTATTATCTAGTACAACAATTCTTCATCATAAACTATTTGATGCAACCTTTTTTACCCTGCCCTCTCCCTCCTTCTCTACTCTCTAGAGCTGTTTCTACACCAAATTTGTGGAGCCTGGAACATCTTTCCCGGAGAATGATCAGGGCTCTGTTGAACACTTGTACATCAAACAAATGTCCAACAGATGTGCCTATGGTCACAAGTGACGCTCTCCTCCTCAAGGAGTAGGAGGGGGACCCTTGAATTTGTGCTCTGACTTGTCCATAGCATAACTGTACCATTCTCCACCAGCCCAGATCCACTGCTTAAAACATTTCCTTTTCACCTATCCAAATCCTATCTATCCTTTGAGTTCCACCTTAAGTCCCACATCTTCTATTCTGACCCTCAGTGGTGCTTCTTCTTTCAACTATAGCACTTTTCCTCCGCTTTCCACAACCTAGTACTTCACTCAATACTATTAAATATTTTCACAGATAGGAGACACTGAACCAGCCATGTGGCATGGTGGATAGAGCATGGGACCTGGAGACAGGATGACCTAGTTAAAATCCCTCCTCAAACATTTATTACTTGTGTGATTTCAGGCAAGTCATTCAACCTCTGTACCCTAGTCCCCTTATTTGTAAAATGTGAATAATAACAGCAAGGTTATTATCAGAATCAAATGTGATAACAAGGATAAAGTGCTTTGCAAACCTTAGAGTGCTGTACAGAAGTTACATTAGTAGTTATTAGAATTATTAGGGTGACTGTTATTATCTCTGCCTCCAGGGCATATAGTAAGTGCTAGACTTGGTATGACAGAATCACAGAATTTATAGTTTGAAGGGGCCTCAGTGTCCCTCTAGTCCAGGGGTTCTTTTTATTTTTTATTTCATGGACCCTTTGACAGTCTGGCGAAACTTATGTATCCCTTCTCAGAGAAATTTTTAAAAATTCATAGTTGAAAGAAATACTAAATTTCAGTTAAAGGTTAGTGAAAATAAAGATATGCTTCCCATTCAATTTTATAGACTCCCCTAAGTCAATTCCTAGGTTAAGAAACCCTGATCTAGTTCAACTTAAACCCAGAAAAGATTTCCTGCCATAACATACTTGACAAGAAATCCACTCAGCTTCTATTTGAAGACCATCAAAGAAAGGGAACCTATGACTTCAAGGGGCAGCCCCATCTACTTTTTAAAAGTTCTAATTGTTGGGAATTTTTTTCTGAAATCCAACCTATATTCTCCTCTTTATAATTTCCAGCTAATGCCCCTAGTTCTGCCCTTGGGGATGAAGCAGAATAGATCCTATCCCTCTGAGTTCTTTAGATATATGAGGACATCTATCTGTATGAGAACACATACCTCCAGTCTTTTCTTCTCCATCTTAAGCATCCCTTGCTCCTTTAACTAATCCTCATATTGCATTGCCCAGTTGCCCCTTACCACCCTGGTTGCTCTCCTTTGGGGACTCTTTTAGTCTAATGATTACATGGTAAAAAGCCCTTGTCCAAATCATGACTATGTAATATCCCCAATGCTTCAAAATGAACTGAACACTACTCTTGCTGGCCACTGGTATAAATAATGTGGCCCTAGGAGATATTCAGAAAATAGTTATTTTTTAAAATGGGGTTTTGATTGCATGCCATGACTCTTCTCCACATCTTAGCTGAGAAGAGAGTTCAACCTGCCAATCTTCTGTGGTTTGGGCTAGCACTTGGGCCATATCTCCTTCTACCTTCTGGGTATAGCCAGTTATTGCCTTTGATTTTCCTGTGTTTGGAAAGTTACCCCTGCTACACACACACACACACACACACACACACACACACACACAGTGCTGGCCCGCTAGCAGGCACCAAAGCAGATGGGAGAGCATCTGGAACCCAGTGGGCCAAGCAATTCATCCCTGGTAATAGAAATGTACTCCGAAGATACAGAAGACAGAACTTGGCTAGGGGAAATGTTTTGGGGGAAAATACACAATGAAATATGAATCCAAATTGGAAATTTGAACTGAACCTTGACCTAAGCCCTTTTTCTAGGGCCTGGAGTGGTAGGTTTTGCTCTCATTGTTGGAGCCTTTCACAGATATATAGTGACTCAGACCCTGGCCAAAATATTAACAAATTAACATTGCTATGAACAAACCACAAAATTTCAGTCAGAAGAGATATCAGAAGCATCTTCAAAGTGGGAGTTGGTCCCTCTGGCGGGGCTGTGCCTGACCCTAAGGGATGCATGACCTATAAATTAGAAATTGGAAAGGTAGGCTGCATTTCTACTCTCTCTGCCATGGGCAGTTGTGGATCTTGTTTCCAGCACATCTACACCTACACATATCTTCCAACCTCTTCTTTCTTTCAGTGTGCAAGCTACCATCTTCCCCTGTTCTGAGTAGTTTTGGGCTCCTTAGCGCTATTAAAACCTAACTGCCACCTAGACACTCATGGCAGCAACTACACAGTTTTCACTGAGAAAATTCCATACCATCATTGTAACATACCCAAACACGGTCTCTCAGATCACCTCCTGGCCAGGACAGATGCCCCTTGAAAAACAGGTTTGTATTTTGGGGCACTGACTGCTGAGTAAAATCTCCTCACTTGCCTTTTCCTTTTGGGTGAAATAGAGTGAGTCATACAGAACGAGCATGCATGGAGGGGCTGTGAGAGACCAAAGATCAAATTATATTATCTTTCCCCCAAAACCAACCCCCTTCTCTGAATTTCCCTATTATTTTCAAGGGCAGCTCTATCATTCCAGTGACCCATGTTCACAGCATTGGCATCATCTTCTGCCCCTGCTCTCCTTCACCCCACATAGCCAGTGACTTGCCAAACCTTGTCATTTCTTCCTTCACAAATTTTCCCCTCTGTTCCTCTCTCTCAACTCACTTAGCCCTCCCCTATCTCAGACCCTACCCTTTCACCTGGACTATGGCAATAGTTTCTTAATTGATCTTCTTCAAGTTGTACTCTATTCCTATCCATCCCTTCACACAGCTGTCAAAATTATTTTTCTAAACCACAGGTCTGATTCCTGGTCCTCACTAGACCTCAGTGACTGCCTGTACACTCAAAGATCAAATGATATTTACTCTTTAGCTTGTCCTTTTTGAAATTCCATTTTTGTATAAATTAGATAATGCATATAATTACTCCAGTCATATGTGTACATAATTTATAAATACAAATGCATATGTATATGGATGCATGCTCAAAAACTTTTTCCTAAAAAGGATGCAAGATTTTAAAAGTTTGGAAACCAGTCATCTAGAACCAGTCTGTACTTGATCAAGGATTCTCTTTAATCATATATGACAAGTGGTCAGCCACCCCTTGCTTGAAGACTTCAAGTGAAGGGAATCTGCTATACCTCAGGACAGCCCATTCCACTTTTGCATAGCTCTGGTTATTATTAAGTTACTATTATATATTATTTTAATATATAATTATAATTAATGTGTTAATTTAATATATTATTGACTTATATATTTATATGTTATTAATATATAATAATTAATGCATTAATTTAATATATTATCATTAAGTGTGACATCAAGTCTAAATTTGCCCTTTGTAACTGGTTCTTGCTTCTGAGGCCCAGCAGAAAAAATCCAATTGATCCTTCTTCCTTGGGAGAGCCCATAAATATTTGTAGACACCAGAAATGGCCATGGACCTATCTTTGAATAAAGTTCTGTCTTACCTCACTCAAATACTCAAACAAATGGATATGAGATCTCTTCAAAGTGGATTGGAACTTATTTATGCATAGAGTCACACAATCATTTTAACTTCTGTCTGCCCCAGTTTTCTGAACTGTAAAATGGGGATGATAACAGCACCTACTTCAGAGGATTGTTGTTAGAATCAAATGAGATATTCAGAAAGCATTTAGCATAGTGTCTGGCACATAGTAGACATTAATAAATGCTTATTCCCTTCCTCCCTTCTTGCCTGCCTGTCCTGTATAATTCCTGTCTATATCCTCATAAGGAGAATAGAGGAGGTGGAGTCAAGATGGTGGGGAAAACACAGGTAATTGCCTTGGCTCTTCTCAGTTTTCCCCGAACCAACTTTAAATCATACTTCAAAATGAATTCTGGAGTCACAAAACTCACAGAACGATGGAGTGAAGCAATTTGCCAGCCCAAAATAACTTAAAAGAACTGCAGGAAAGGTCTGTCTCACTTGGGTAAAAGGGAAGAACAGCTCAGAGGAGGCAGTGTCTGTGCAAGCCAGCAGGAGACCCCTAGCCCCTGGTAATCAGCAAACAGATCAGCAACCAAGGCTCAAGCTCCCAGCTGAGCAGGCCATTGGTAAGGCTTCCAGTCCTGACACAGCAGACTAGTGATGAGGACTGGCAGGCCTGGAGGCCCTGGCAGCAGGCTAGACTAGGCAGGTGACCCTGGCTCAGCTGCAAACTGCCAGCCCCAGAGGCTCTAGTGCAGACAGCCAGTGACCAGAACCCTGCCACCTTCCCAAGCTTGGAACAGTGCCCCTGGTACCTCAAGAACAGAGTTCAACTTTGAAAATCACAATATAAGCTAGAAAATGAACAAAAACCAACCAAAAAGACATGACCATAGAAAACAGTTTTGGTGACAGGGAAGATCAAAACACAAACTCAAAAAAGGACAACAGTGTCAAAAATGCCACTTGCAAAACCCCAAAGAGAAATATGAATTGGTTTCAGGCCCTAAAAGTTGCCCTGGAAAAGCTCAAAAAGAATTTTAAAAATCAAATAAGATAGGTAGAAGAAAAATTGGAAAAAGAAATGAGAGTTATGCTAGAGAATCATGAAAAAAGATTCAACAGCTTGGAAAAAGAAAACAACTCTTAAAAAGTAAAATTGACCAAATGGAAAAGGAGGTACAAAAGTTCAATGAAAAAAATAATTCCTTAAAAATTAGAATTGGACAAGTGGAAGCAAATGACTCACTAAGACACCATGAATCAATCAAACAAAATCAAAAGAATGAAAAAAAAGAAGAAAATGTAAAATACTTCACTGGAAAAACAACTAATCTAGAAAATAGATCCAAGAGAGATAATTTAGTAACTATCAGACTACCTGAAAATCGTGATCAAAAAAAAAAAAAAGACTGAACAGCATCTTTCCAGAAATCACCAAGGAAAACTGCCCTTATATCGTAGAACCAGAGGGTAAAATTATAATTGAAAGAATCCATTGATCATTTCCTGAAAGAGATGCCAAAATGAAAACTCCCAGGAACATTGTTGCCAAATTTCAGAACTCTCAGATCAAAGAGAAAATACTGCAAGTAGCCAGAAAGAAACAATTCAAATATCAAGGAGTTATAGTTGGGATTACACAGGGTTTAGCAGCTTCTACATGAAAGGATCAGAGGGCTTGGAATATGATATTCTGGAAGGCAAAGGAGCTTGGATTACAATGAAGAATCCTCTACCCAGCAAAAATGAGCATATTCTTTTGGGGAGAAAAATGGATATTCAGTGAAATCAGGAACTTTCAAACATTCCTAATGATAAGACCAGTGCTAAACAGAAAATTCAGTTTTCAAATATAAGACTCAAGAGAAGCAAAAAAGGTAAACAGAAGTGAAAAAAGATGTTATTCAATAAGGTTAAACTGCTTACATCTCTACGTGGAAAGATGACACTTGTAACTCTTAACCATATCTTTATTAAGGCAGTTAGAAGACAAGTGTACATAGATAGGGGATGTGGGCATAAGTCGACTATGATGTGATGATATTAAAAAATAATTAAAGGGAGGAGTGAGCATTGCTTGACCCTTAGTCTCATTAGATTTGGCTCAGAGGTAATAGCATATCCTCCACTGGGAGGACATAGCTCACCATTCGGGTGTCACTCAACATATGAGGGGGTGTTCCATGACATAAAGTGATATAAAACCTTCAGTAGAAGATTAGTATGAAGAAAGAGTGATCTTTGTAGAAGAGTCATTAAAAGAACTTTGCAGTTTCCTAAGAGCAATCCAACCTGTTCTTCTGAAGGCCAAGCAGAATAAACCTAGTCCCTTTTCCATTTGATGGCTCTTTAGATTCTTTAAGACCATTCTCATGTCGTCTGACTAAACTTTCTCTTCTCTAAGCTAAATACCTCCTATCTTTTCAGCTAACCCCGGCAGAATACAGATTCAAGGTGCTCTGCCATCCTCATTGCTCTCTGGATGCTCTCAAGATCATGATAAAACTGGTGTGGTGCTCATACCTGAACGCATTACTCCAGTTGTGTTCTGACCAGGGCAGAGGAGAGAGCCGCCACCATATTCTGACTCTTTCTGATTTGGGGGTTTTTTAATCTAGGATCTATGAACTTAAATAACTTGATAAGCATATTTCAATATAATTAATTTCCTTTATAGTCTCATGTATTTTATTTCATGTCATTAAAAGCCTTATCATTGAGAAAGACTATAGAATTCTCCAGACTATTAAAGGGATCCCTGATTCACAAAAGGTTAAGTACCCATGATCTAACTATTCTATTGTCTAGTTCATAACTTTTCTAATAGAATGGTATGAGATACTTGGGGGCAGCTAGATGGTGCAATAGATAAGGCACTTGGTTGGGAGTCAGGAAGTCAGAGACTGAGTTAAAATCTGGTCTTAGACATTTACTAGCTGTGTGACTTTGGGCAAGTCACTTAACTGCTAGTAGCTTCAGTTTCTTCTACAATAAAATATGGATAATGATAGAGGCAACACAATTCTGAAGACTCTGAAGGATTAATTTTCAAAATATCTTGGAGAACAAAGTAGGCAGCTGGTGGAAGAGTGGATAGAATACTGAGTCTGGACTCAGGAATACCTGAAATCACATCTAGCCTCAGACCTTTACTTGCCATGTGACCTTGGGCAAGTCACCAAACCTATTGGCCTTAGTTTCCTCAACTGTAAGATAGAGATAATAAAATTTGCCTGCCAGGGTTGTTGTGAAAATCAAATAAGATAATAATTGTAAAGTGCTTAGCTATGTGCTGATACATAGTAAGAACTATATAAATATTATCTATTATTATTATTTTATCAAATACTTTGCTAAAATCTAATTAAAATGGCATTCCCTCATCTATAAGTCTAGTAAAACTGTCAAAAAATGAAATAAGATTAGTCTGGAATTATTTATTCTAGATGAAGACATGCTGGCATTTTAAAATATACTTTTTCTAGAAGTTCAGTTACCTCTTCTAGAATAAGGTTCAATATATATATATATATATGTATATATATATATATACACACACACACACACACACATGCATACACATTTTTTATTCATTAAATATTTTCCAACTACATATATAAAAATTTAACATTCATTTTTGTAAAAATTTCAGTTCCAAATCCTCTCCTTCCCTTCTTCCCCTCCCCTCCCCACTGAGAAGGCTAGCAGTGTGGTATCAATTATACATGTGAAGTCATGCAAAACATATTCCCATACTAGCCACACTGCAAAAGAAAACACACATGCACATGCTCACACACACACACACATGCACACACACACAAACCAAGAAAAATAAAGTTAAAAATGTGTGCTTCAATCTGCACTCAGAGTTTTTCACTTCTCTCTCTGGAGGCGGATAGCATTTTTCATCCTGAGTCCTTTACAATTGTCTTGAGCAGAATTGCTAAGTCTTTCACATTTGACAATTCTTTCAATATTGCTGTTACTGTGTACAATGTTCTCCTGGTTCTACTCGTTTCACTTTGCCTCAGTTCATTTAAGACTTCAGGTTTTTCTGAAATCATCTAGTTCATCATTTCTTATAGCATAATAATATTCCATCACAGTGAAACCCCAATTTGTAGAATAGGGGTTCTTCACCTGAGCTCCATGGAGTGATTTCAGGAGTTTTATAAACTGAGTTGGCCAAAGGTTCCCCTCCCTGGCTAACTATCCTCATTTTGTAGATAAGGAAATTGAACTACAAAGAAAAACTTACCCAAGTTGGGCCAGAGTTACAACCTGAGTTTCCTAATTTCATGTCACTGAAGTGCACGTGTGTGTGTGTGTGTGCGTGTATACGTACACACACACATATGCAGTACATATAAGGAGCTCATAGAGGCCTGTCCCATCATCTGTCAGTTTCTTGTGCTATGATAAATATTTTTTCCCCACCCACTTACCCACTATTTCTCCAAACTCTTCTGGATTTTTCCCAAACCAAGTCCTTGCCACCTCTTTCGGCACTGAAACGATGAAAAAGAGTAGCATTGGAACCAGCCTCTTATGAATGGGGGAAGAAAGTGATGAGACATTTGCCTGAGGACAACAGAGGCTGTGACAAGGGAAGACACTCCCAATGACCTAGGAAACTAGTCAAGTAAGGATCCAGATTAAGGGAAACTACCTGAAACTAGAGGTTTTGAACTGAGTAACCTAGTCCCATTTATCTTTGTATCACCCCCAGGGCCTTTAAGTGCCCTGAACATAATAGGTGCTTAATAAATGCTTGTTGAATTGAATTTGAAAACCAGATTTTAAGAACCAAACAGAGGAAATTCTATTTTAAAAAAAAATTCTATTCTGAATCTTATTCTTACCCACAAAGGAAAACTAGCTGCTGGGGTAAATATGATGAAAAGAAGAAGTGAAAACTTCAGCTTATAATTTGTAATAGAGAGGAAAACTGAAAATAGACTGACATACACCCTAGATATGCTGATACTAACAAAGGGAAGATAATGAAGGATCTATATAAAAGCCTGGCATGGTCCTGTAAGAAAGTATCAGCAGACCTAAAGCTTAGCGTTAAACTAGGGACAACAAACCAAGCTAAAAGATCTTTCTCCAATTATAGAGTATGGGGCTGCACCCCACCCCAGGTACCTGTTGGGAAGAAGTCTGAGAGAAGAAAAGTTTCTCCTGTGCTCACAGACCGTATTTTTTTCAGCCACCCTCTTCTTATGCTAGTGAAACTAACTGCAGATAGCCAGTTAATATTCTCACAAGTGAATTTTCCAGAAATCTGAAGCATTTTTTCCACTCCAAAATGTTTCCTTCCTTTTTCCTCATTAACTCATTCATTCAACAAGATCTCATTAAGTACCTACTATGTAGCAGATACTGAGCTAGGCCCTGGAAATGCAAAGACAAAAAAATGAAATAATTTCTGACCGCAAGATTATGTTAAATAATAACACACACGTTCCTGTACTACAAGTTATAGTATATGATTGTCTCCTTATTCAGTAATTACAATTCTTCATGACCCCATATGGGGTTTTCTTGGCAAACATACTGGAGAGGTTTGCTATTTCCTTCTCCATTATCATTTTGCAGATGAGGAAAATAAGTCAAACAGGGTTAAGTGACTTGCTCAGGGTCACTAGTAAGTGTCTGAGGCCATATTTGAGTTCTTCCTGACTCCAGGATGGACACTCTATCCATTGTGTCACCTAGCTGCTCATATGATTGTGAAGGAATACTGTTGTGCTATAAGAAGTGATGAGCAGGATGGTTTCAGAAAAACCTGGGAAGACTTATATGAACTGAAAGTGAAGTGAGCATGTTCAGATACATATACGTTCACTCACACACACGTATAGAAAGAAGAGGTAAAAATGTGGGTAACAACTGGACTTCCTGGTCCCATCCATTCTCTCTCATGTATGTTCACTCTCATTTAAACAGTATTAAGGATAGAGCCTCATCCAATAATGATTAAGAGGTAAGGGCAAATTCAATTCAATTCAGCAGACATTTATTGAAGACTTACTTACTCAAGGAGGACATTCTACTGGGAGGATTCAACATGTACCCATATTAGCGCATACAGAGCAACACAAAACAATATATGTCCTGGCCACCTCTGAGGGGAAAGACATGCTCACGTCTAGTCATCCAGTGTGGCCCTCTGACTGAAACCAAATTTCACAGAACAAATCCCATGTGGCCTTGAGGTCTCAAGTTCTCCACCCCTGGACTAGATGATCTCTAAGTCCCTTTCAACTCTAAAATTCTATGATTCAGAGTCAACTAAAATATAGCAATACGTGATAAGCACCATCAGAAAGGTAATGACAGCATGTCATAAAGATTCTGAGGTGGTTGACATCTTGAAAACTTCATGGAAGAGAGAGACCTTGAAGGAAGTATAGGATTTGTTTGGGGTGTGGAGGTTCAGCATAAACAAAGTCATGTTTTAGAAAGAGCACTTTGATTAGAATCAAGATTACTTGAAGGTGAATAGGGAAAAATGAGGCTGTAAAGGTAGCTTGAGTTAGCTTGCAGTGACTAGAGTTGGAATTCAGATTTTATTTGTGTACTACACCAGTGCATATTAATAGGATAGTTTAAACAAACCGAGGCAATAATATAACTACCGTTATACTCTCCTTGGAGAATGATACTTAAACATCTAAAAATGAAGCATTTTGCAGAACTGCTGAATTTTATATTTCACCTCATCTTTGCACTGTCAATACAATTCCCCCCCAAGCACACATCTTCTCAAAAGCCAGACCAGGGGTTAGACTTATGCTGTGGTTGGTGTTTGTCTTCCCCTCCAAGAAGCATTGTGACAGATAAAGAAAGACATACTCCTATATTATGTGAGGATCAAGGCTTTCCAGACCTCTTGAACTCTCAAAATGACCTCCAGGGCTAGTAAGGTTCATTACTGGGTCATTACTTGATCACCTCCAATCAGGCAGAAACAAAAATCAGAAGAGGCAGAGATACTGTCTTAATCCCACTCAGGCAAGACATGGATTGTGTGTGTGTGTGTGTGTGTGTGTGTGTGTGTGTGTGTGTTTGTGTTTTGCCATGTGCTTGAAGCCTGTTTGAAGCTGAGGGGAGAAGGGCAACCCTGTCTCCCAATTCCTCCTGGGAGAGTTAATTGCCACAATCTTAGAGAGTTGAAGACAAGGTGGAGTCACTCCATGTTTAAAGTTTCTTGAGGTCATCTTAATGGCCATTTTTATTTGATGCAGTCTCCCTACTTCCACCCCCTTCAGCTGTAACAGAAGAGGAACCAAGGGTTTAAAGGACAAGTCCTTTAAAGTTGAACATATCTTTCCCCCCAGAGGTGGCCAGGATGTCTTGGCACATGTTTTATGGAATATAACCCCTCTTATACTCTTTCCCCAGTTAAATATTTGTTGTCCTCCGCAAATAAAGTGGGGTTCATTCAGCATATTTGTCCATATTCCCAATTCAGAAAAGTTCTCAGGTCCTTTTGAGGATTTACCCCGGTACTGTGTTCTAAGGAATCTCATAGTCTGTGTGGCACCATTCTTACTGGTCATGGTAAAGTGTCCTAAACAGTCTATTCAGCACCATTGTTATAAAGTCCCCAAATTAATAGTCATTTTAAAAAATGAAACTGTGAGTCTTTATTACAGCTTACTTTTGAAAAATACATATTACAATTGACATGTTAGTACCAGCAGTGTTCTTCTTCTTGCCCCCTTCTGAAATTCTTTCTGTTCTCTTATATATATTTTTAAATTTGTTGATACTTTTTTTTTTGCTCTACTATCACTCTTAACTTCTTTTCCTCCTCCAAGGATATTTTTATAAAATATGTGCTATATGACAATAATTCACACATTCCTTTTATGATAACTAGATAGTATTCTATGTCTATATATGTAAAGTAAATTCCATTCCATCTACATACATTACTACAGGAGAGATGGAAATGTGTAATAGAAAGGTCACCTGCCCAAGAATCAGATGCAAGTTGAGCCCTGAAAATGTCAGTGACTCTCTGTGTGCCCTCAGAGAACTAGTTCAAAGGTTCTTATCCTTTTTTTTTGTGTCATGGACTCCTTTGATAGTCTGGTGAAGCCTTTGGACCTCTTCTTAGAATAATGTTTTTAAATAATTGAAGAACTTGCTAAATTTTAGTTCAAGATTGGTGAAAATTTTAAAAAATCATTTTTCCCTATTTAGTCTCCCAGACACATTGACATCTATCCACACACCCCTTGGAGCACCCCACCTTATGAATGTCTAGATTAGATATTTTCTAGGTAATCTTCACCTTAAACAATTTGTGTTTTGAAGAAGAGTTGCATGATGTAAATAGCTTAGCTTTGAACACTAAATAGGTTCCTTTTTGGGGGAGCAGGGTAAAGGTTTGTTCTTTTTTTAAAAAAAAATTATTTAGTATTTTATTTTTACCCATGGGGAAACATTCATTTTTAAAACTTTGAGTTTCAAATTCTCTCCCTTCTTCCCTCCCTACCCCCCTCATCGAGAAGGCAAGCAATTTGATATAGGTTATACATGTGTAGTCATGCAAAACATATTTCCATATTAGTCATGTTGTGAAAGAAAACATAGATTAAAAAAAAAAACCCTGAAGAAAAATAAAAAAAAAAACCAAAAAAGTAAGCTTCAGTCTGTATTCAGACACTATCAGTTCTTTTTCTGGAGAAGGATGGCATTTTTCATCAGAAGTCCTTCAGAGTTGTCTTGGATCCTTGTATTGCTGAAAATAGCTAACTCATTCACAGCTGATCATCTTACAGTATTGCTGTTACTTTGTACACAGTACAATTCACTTTGCATTAGCCTGTGCAAGTCCTTCCAGGTTTTTCTGAGAGAATCCTACTCATCATACAATAATATTTCATCATAGGCACATACCACAAGTTGTTCAGTCATTCCCCACTTGATGGGCATTTCCTCAATTTCCAATTCTTTGCCACCAGAAAAAAAGCTGCTATAAATATTTTTGTTTTTTATTTCCTTTGGGATATAGACCTAGTAGTGGTATTACTAAGTCAAAGGGTATGCATGGTTTTATAGCCCTTTGGACATAGTTCCAAATTGCTCTACAGAATAGTTAAATCAGTTCACAACTCCACCAACAATGCATTGATATCTCATTTTTCCCACATTCCCTCCAACATTTTTCATTTACCTTTTCTGTCCTATAAGTCAATCTAATAGGTATGAGGTAGTACCTCAGAATTGTTTTAGTTTGCATTTTTCCAATCAATTGAGTTAGAAACATTTTTTCTTATGGTTATAGATAGCTTTGATTACTTCTTTTGAAAACTGTACATGTCTTTCTGTCATTTATCAATTGAGGAATAGCTCTTATTTTTATAAATTTAACTCAGTTCTCTATACATTTGAGAAATGAGACCTTTATCAGAGAAACTTGCTTCAATTTTTTCCTGCAGTTACTACTGCTAACTGTATTTCCCTTCATCCTATTCCCCTCACCCATTTATTCTGTTCTCTCTCCTGTCCCTCTGTCCCTCCTCAAAATGTTTTGATTCTGACTACTCCCTCTCCCAATCTGCCCCTTCTTTTGTCACCCTCCTTTTCTTATCCCATTTACCTCCTACTTTCCTGTAGGGTAAGATAAATTTCTATACTCAATTGAGAATGTATGTTATTCCATCTTTGAGCTAATTCTGATGAGAGTAAGATTAACTCACCCCCTCACCTCCTCATCTTCCCTTTCACTGTAAAAGCTTTTTCTTGTCTTTTTAATATGAGATCATTTACCCTATTCTACCTCTCCTTTCCTTTTTTCTCGGTACATTCCTCTCTCACCCCTTAATTTAATTTTTTTTAGATATCATCCCTTTGTATTCAACTCACATCTGTGCCCTCTGTCTATATATACTCCTTCTAATTGCCCTAATAATGAGAAAGCTCTGATGAATTACAAGTATCATCTTCCCATGAAGGAATGTAAACAGTTTAACCTTATTAAGTCCCTTGTGGTTTTCTTTCCTGTTTACCTTTTTATGCGTGAAATTTGGTCTTTTCATCAAGAATGTTTGAAAGTCCTCTATTTCAAACTGCATCAAATTTATAAGAATACAAGTCATTTCCCAAATGTCAAATAGTCAAGGAATATGAATAGGCAGTTTTCAGATGAAGAAATTAAAGCTATCTATAGTCAGATGAAAAAATGCCCTAAATCACTATTGATTAGAGAAATGTAAATTAAACAGCTCTGAAGTACCACCTCACATCTATCAGATTGGCTAATATGACAAAAAAGGAAAATGACAAATGTTATAGAAGATGTGGGAAAAATTGAAACACTAATGAATTGTTGGTGGAGTTGTGAACTGATCCAACCATTCTGGAGAGCAATTTGTAACTATGCCGAATGGGCTATAGAAGTGTGCATACCATTTTATCCACTAATACCACTCTTAGGCCTATATCCCAAAGAGATCATGGGAAAAAGGGAATGGGAAAAGGCCTCACACATACAAAAATATTTATAGCAGTTCTTTTTTGGTGACCAAGCATTGGAAATTGAAGGGATACCCATCAACTGGGGAATGGCTGAATAAGTTGTGATATATGAATGTAATGGAATTCTATTGTGCTATAAGAAATGAGGAGCATATGGATTTAAAAAAAACTGGAAACACTTACATGAACTGATGCTGAGTGAAGTGAGTAGAATCAGGAGAATATCATACATAGTAACAGCAACATTGTGCGATGACCAATAGATTTAGCTCTTCTTAGTGATACAATGATCTAAGACAATTCCAAAAGACTCATTATGGAAAATACTGTCCACATCCCGAGAAAAAGACTTTGTAGTCTGAATGCAGATCACAGCATACTGTTTTCTCTTTTACTTCTTTCTCATGGTTTTCTCTTTTGTTCTGATTCTTCCTTCACAACATGACTAATGTGGAAATATATTTAATATGATTGTACATGTATAGCATATAGCAAATTGCTTACTGTCTTGGCGTGAGAGAGGGAGGGAGAAAAAAAGTTGGAGCTCAGAATCTTATAAAAGTGAATTTTAAAACTATCTTTGCAGGTAATTGGAAAAAATAAAATATTAAAGAATAAAAAATTGGAGTATAAGAAGAAAATCCACTATTTCAATGAATGTTCTTTCTGCCCCTGAAGGATTATACTCAGTTTTACTGGACAGGTGATTCTTGGTTGTAATCCTAGCTTCTTTGCCCTCTGGATTCCAAGCCCTCTGATACTTTAATGTAGAAACTGCTAAATCTTATGCTACGCTACTATGGCTCCACAGTATTTAA
Source organism: Bettongia penicillata ogilbyi (assembly GCA_023548195.1). NCBI lineage: Eukaryota > Metazoa > Chordata > Mammalia > Diprotodontia > Potoroidae > Bettongia > Bettongia penicillata. Next base: position 5,480,477 of record JAJHZJ010000197.1, read on the forward strand.
ATGATTTCTTTCTAGCTACTTGCATTATTTTCTCCTTGACTTGGGAGCTCTAGAATTTGGTTATAATATTCTTGGGAGTTTCTATTTTGGGGATCTCTCTCAGGAGGTGATCAATGGATTGTTTCATTTTCTATTTTACCTTCTGGTTCTAGAATATCAGAGCAGGTTTACTTGATAATTTCTTGAAAGATCCTGTTCAGGCTCTTTTTTTTTTGATCATGGCTTTCAGGTAATCTGATAGTTCTTAAATTATCTTTCCTGGATCTCTTTTCCAGGTCAGTTATTTTTCCAGTGAGATATTTCACATTTTCTTCTATTTTTTCATTCTTTTGGTTTTGTGTTATTGTTTCCTAATTCCTTGTAAAATCGGTAGCTTTCATTTACTCAATTCTAATTTTTAAGGAATTATTTTCTTCATTGAGCTTTTGTATCTCCTTTTCAATTTATCTAATTCTACTTTTTAAAGAGTTTTTTTTCTAGTGAATTTTTGTGCCTCTTTTTCCATCTGGCCAATTCTGCTTTTTAAGGCATTTTATCCTCATTGATTCTTTTTTTTTGTACCTCTTTTACCATTTGGCCCAGTCTGTTTCTTAAAGTGTTATTCTCTTCACTACTTTTTGTGTGTCTCCTTTGCCAAGCTGTTGACTCATTTTTCATTATTTTCTTGCATCACTCTCATTCTCTTCCCAATTTTTACTCTACCTCTCTTACTTCATTTTCAAAATCCTTTTTGAGATCTTCCATGGACTGAGAACATTGCATATTTTTCTTGGAGGCTTTGGATTCTTTGACTTTGTCATCGTCTTCTGAGCATGTGTTTTGATCTTCCTTGTCACCACAGCAACTTTCTATGGTCAGAATTTTTTCTGTTGTTTGTTGCTTCTGTTACTTTCCCAGCCTATTTCTTGACTTTCAACTCTTTGTTAAAGAAAGGCTTTGCTTCCATGGTAGTAGATGCACTCTCCCAAACTTCAGGGATTTTGTGCAGCTGTCTTTAGATGTACTCCTAGGGACTGTAAGTTTTTAGTTGTTCCAAGGCAGTATAATCTAATGAGAGGTGTGTTTTCTATTCTCCTGACCTGTGCTCTGGTCTCTGAGTGACCACAAGAACTCTTTTCTGCCCTGGAATTGTGATGAGAGTCCCTGTTCCACTATGGCCACAAGCTCTGGTGTGCTAGTGATCCTTCTGACCCTGGGATTGCCACTGAGACTGAGACCTGGATTGAAGTACAGACAAAGCAATAGAGTCCTGTCTCATTACTATCAGACACCCCTGTAATCTCCTTCTGACTAGCTGTTTGACCTTCTTACTGTTTGTGGGCTGAGAGACCCAGAGGCAGCTGCTGCTGCTGCTGATTCAGTGACTCCCTAAACCTGCTCCTGATTTGCCAAGGCTGGGTCTGTGTTGGTCTGACCTATACTGGACTGTGCAACAAACCTTTCCTTCTGACTTTCTATGTTGTGTTTGGCTGGAAAGTTGTTTCATCCCATCCTTTTGTGGGTTCTGTTGCTCTGGAATTGTCTTACAGCATTATTTAAAGGGGTTCGTAGAGGATTGGAGGAGAGATCAGGTGAGTCATTTTCTTTTCTGCACCATCTTCCCAAATTGGACCTGGAAATTATAATCACCTCCCAATACAGTCACACAAGTTTGACACGCAGGTAACATTTTATAAAGCTTTATAAGGAAAGGAAATAAGCATCTATTCTGTGCCAGGCACTGCACTAAGCTCCTTACTAGTATTAACTAATATATTAGTTCTATTAATCTAATAATTTTGCTAATATATTACCTCATTGGAGCCTTATAAAGGCTTGTTCCAATACAAGCACATAGAAAAAACAGGTAGGGGGATAGAAAACTAGAATAAAATGAAACCTGGAAAAAAATTAAAGAAAATGGAAAACTGAACTTTTTTCTTCAGAAGAAAACTTGTCTCAAATGATTTCCCAGAATGTGTGATATTCTCCTCATAGAGATTAGAGATCCAAGGTCAACTGGAAGTCACTGATTCACTTCAAGTGAGAAACCAGTTGGGTCCGTCCTGGGTTCAGATTCTTATCCTTGAAACATATTGGGTACCCCTCCTTTCTCCAGTGGTATTCCTCCATTAAAATAATACAAAAGGAGGTCCAAACTCACTTAGTGATTGGGTAAGGAAGCTTAGATAAAAAAGAAAGCAAACAAATTCAGATGTGCCTCAAACATGAGTGGGGCTCCCAAAAAGGGATTAAGTACTTGGGGTTAATTGAAATCAATCCCTTAGATCCTGGATGAGGTCCCCAACTACAATAACTGTCTGCTGCTGAGCCATAGAACCACGGTGCTGTGTCCTCTCCCTCTCCATCCAGGGGCCAGGAAGGGGATTGCTTTGTCATCTCAAAGGTCTTTCAGTGTCATGTCATGTGCTCTTCTGGTCTCTATAAGCTCCTTATGGGTTCATTCCCATATGCATTCCATGGGGTGTTGTAATGTCTGCTACACTGGGATCTGTCTTTCTCCAAGTAAATTAAGAGAGCTGGGAACTTGCATGGTGAGTGCCAAAATCAGGGTATTATTGTATTACCTGGGGAAAATTTGGTTTGGGAGTTAGTGGGGAAGATGGGCCTGGACAAATGAATAAAATCCATCCTGCAGACTTAAGCAGGTTGTAATTTTATTAAAATAATTTTTTTTTCTCTTGAGTGCTACCATTTGGAATCTATCCTCTAAAGCTCTAGCCATTCAAACTTCTAGCATTGATCAAGAAAGTGAGCATCACTAGCCACAGTGGGGAGGTTAAAGGGGTTCTGGGAGGGTGGGGTTGGGGAGAGTGGCAGGTTTTGAGTGAATGGTGATGAAGGTTTCCAGTGTTATGGAGAAAATAGAACAGAGATGAGCCAGGGATGGAGACAAGGGAAAGCATATCAGGGAAGAGGTATGAAAACCGCTCCTGCTATACCAGGACAGACCCAGAAGAAGTGAGAATCACTACCCCACTCCATGATGCTAAAAGCTACTTGAGTATATAGAGTATCCTTTCCTCGTGTCATTATTGTTTTAGCAAGGTTAATTGTTTTGGTGTTTGATGCAGAAAAAGAGATTCTACTTAGATTTGGTGAAGAACCTCCTGACAGTTGACTGCCGAGTCTGTCAGCCCAGCAGTTTGGATAGATAGAGCATGATGCTTTCATGAGACTAAGGTCACGGATTCAAATTTGAGTCACTTCGTTAACTTTGCTCCATTTGTAGAATGTGTTCTGTCTAATTTTGCCCTGACTTATAAGAAACCAGTGAAGCATATACAACTCAGAGCACTTTTGTAGGTGATGTATTAGGAAGCAGCATTTTTCTATAGGCTGAACAGTTCACAAGATCATAAGACTTGAAGCTGGATGGAACAATAAAGGTCATTTTGTCTGATTGACTGGATTTAGAGATGATTAAAAGAGGAACTGCATGGTAAAGTCATTTGACCAAGTTCACACAGTTAGCAACCATCTGAGGCAAAATTCAAACCAACATTTTCTGCTCCAAAATTCAATGACTGTTCTTTTGTTTCTAAATGATATCACTAGAATAGACTTTCAAAGAATGTGGACTCTATCCCTGGAAACTTTTAAGAATTGAATAAACTTTCATCTATCTTGCTTGAGAGTAGGGGACAAAGCAAGGTGACTTCTTGAGACAGCTACATGGTTCAATGTATAGAATGTTGAACTTTGGAGTCAGGAAGACCACTAGTCACTTAATTTCCCTACAATTTTTCATCTATAAAATGGAGATAATAAAAGCCCTTGCCTTGCAGGGATGTTGCAAGGATCAAATAAGGTAGCATATATAATTTGCTTTGCAAAGTACTGGCATAGAAATATGGGCAGCTAGCTGGCACCAGGGATAGAGTGCCTAACCTGGAGTTAGGAAGACCTAAGTTCAAATCTGACCTCAGACTTTAGCTGTGTGACCCTGGGCAAGACACTTAACCCTGTTTGCCTCAGTTTCCTCATCTGTAAAATGAGCTGGAGAAGGAAATGGCAGACCACTGTAATATCTTTGCCAAGAAAACTCCAAATAGGGTCATGAAGAGTCAGACACGACTGAAAATGACTAAATAACAGCAACACATGCAATTATTGTTTGTTATTATTTCTTTTCTTGTTATTACGCTTTCACATAGCCGCCTAGTTCTGTGCAACAAGAACAGCGTGAGAGAGAATTGAGAACGTTCCATGCCAGAGGGGCCTGCCGTACACCTGGGCTAGTTCCCCACTTACCAAATGCTTTGGTTCATCTAGTCTTAAGAGAAGCAGTCAAGTGTAATGGAGAGACCACAAGGATAGGAGCCAGAAAGTTTGGGTCTTATTTGTGGCGCCGTCATTTGTTTGCAGCCGGCAGGAGGGAAGAGAAAGACGCAAGAGGAATGGAGCTGGCTGACCCCAGACGTCCTCAGAGATCTCTCCATGCGGCTGTGGATTTGTCTGTGGGTGTGCATATGTGTGGTAGAGTGTAAGTGTGTGTGTTCATGCAAAGATCTGGCTCTTGCTCACGTTCCTCTCTGCTCCCTAGGCACTCCTCTGCTTTCTTCTGCTCTGTTGTCTGAGGTCTACTCTGGACTCAGACAGCGCTGGAGCAGATCAAACAAACCAACATGTTCACCTCTGTGCTGTGCCTGGCAACGTCTACGCAGGGTGGTAGCCAGTGAAGGTGTGGCAAGGCTCAATGCTACAAATAGATCGTGGGTGCAAAGGCTCAGCAAAGGCTGAGCTTTAGCTAGCCAGAACTTGTCAGTGCTTCTAGCACCGTAGTAGTACCAATGTCAGTCGCATGATTCCTACCCTTGTAGTGACCATTTTGTCCTGTACCTGCCATGTTTGGGGGTCTGTATTGATGGGTATGGATGTGGTGGCATGGAATAAGAGGAAGATGTACCCTCCATGATGTATCCACTTGTCTTGCCTCCTCAGCTGGACAGCTGACTCTTCTCTAACAGGAGCTATGGCCCTACCTGGTCTCCCCAGTATGGAAATGATTCTTTGTGGAAGCCAATTTCAGTGGCACTCAAGTTTGTAGAGTTTAGGGGTCTTGGTACTTTGGGGTGCCCGGGCAAAAAGTTTTTCTCTGGTGTTTTGGCTAAGGCAAAAAAAGGGTTATTTTTTGGGGGGAGGAAAGGGACATGGTGCAGTGGATAGAGTGCCTGACCTAGAGTCAGAAAGACTCATTTTCCTGAGTTCAAATCTGGCCTTAGACTCTAGCTGTGTGACCCTGGGCAAGTCACTTAACCCTATTTACCTCAGTTTCTTCATCTGTAAAATGAACTAGAGAAGGAAATGGTGCACTACTGTGGTATCTCTGCCAAGAAAACTCCAAAGGGGGTCACAAAGAGTCAAACACTACTGAAGTGACTGAACAACAAAATAGGTTAGAATCAGGTACAAGTCCCAGTTCCTAATTTTTAAGCCCTCTCTACTGGCACCTCTGCCCGATCTGCATGTCTGTGTGACAACCTCAGGCTGGGAAAATTACCTTGTGGTTGGCCCTTCCTGTGACTTCTCATTGTCATTGTGTTTTGCTGGCTTGATCTGCAGAGCCTAGGGCTGGGAGCCACTCCCTTGGTTCTCCTATAACTCAGTAGTCAATAGGACATCCTGCCACTTGGTTTCCTATGCCCACATTCAATGACTACTGTGCAGAATAGAGGAACTTATGGCATCAGGTAGTAGCATAGGAGTCCTTAATTAGGTACCATCTTGGATCAAGGGCCCATCCTTCTGCCAATCAGTTGATCAACAGGTATGCACAAGTATGAAGAATTTACTCTATGCCAAGCACTGTGGTAGGTGTTGTGGGACACAGAGAAGTATGTGCCAGAGAATCCCTCTCTAGAGAAAAATAGTAACAAAGACACAGGACCCATAAAACAATGAAAGTCTTTTCTGACCCCCCTCAGCTAGGAGCTAAACCCCTATAACGTGCTGCTACCACTCATTTGGCACTTGTTACAGACTTTCTTGTCCTGGTAATTGTCTTGTATATATAACTTGTCTCCCAGGCTAGAGTAAAAGCTAATTGAGGGCAAGGATAATGTCTTATTAATTTTGCCACTTCCCATAACATCTTGCACAGGGACTTGAAAAAGTAGATACTCAATATTTGTTTTTTTTTTAAAGCAAAGAATAATAGAAAAAAATAGGTAATTAAGAGCTAAATTGTATTTTATGGACGAAGACACAGGCTTTTCGGTCTATGGCTTCATTTGAACAATTACAGCAATTCTCCTGTCTGATAAGAATTGATCTTTCCTGCCTAAGAAAGAGCAAATGATCAGCTTGAATAACAAATTTGATAGCAAACCCCCCCCATCCTCACTTTTTCTTATATATCTACGGCTCACCTTATAATTCTAATAACTTTTCTTACATACTTATAGTTTACAAACCACAGGGCAAATGTTATCATTCCCATTTTACAGATGCAAAGTCAGATGCTTCAAGGAATCTATTTGAAAAGACCTCTTTCCATTATGCCATATTGTTTCACAATCTTGGAAACAGAGCTCTCCCCTTGGCTGTCCGTATCTTTCACCTTACCTAGAAACACTTCCCCTTGACTGGTATCCAGGGAATGACATTCCTATTGAGGATGGTGGGTTGATAACTGTATCTTGCAATGTCACTTGAAGGACAGATAGAAGGTACTCAATGTAAGTATTTCTTTATTTGTTTTTCTCCCTAGACCCTCTGTGAGAGAGCTGAGAACTTAACCCTGTTGCATTACTTGGGGGTGGGGGGAAGAAAGGTGCCAGGTAAAATATGTACAGTATTCCCCGTGGCAAAAATGTGAGGCCATGGGAAGGGAGAGAATGGATTGTAGCCTGTGCCAAACCCTGTCTGCTCAGGAAAGCCTTGCTGAAAGATTCTTTCTGGAAGAGAGAGATTAGTTTATCCTCCCCAAAGAAAAGAAGTAGAAAAGAGAAGATAGAAATATTTCCTTTAAAAAAAAAGAGCAAGAGCAGATGGAAAGAGAGTTTATATTCATGAAATCTCCGGATATTAAGGGTGAAATGGATGCCAGGGATGGTCATTATCATTTCATTAGGACAAAAAAGGAGAAACAAACACGTTATTATGTTAAACTAAGAAGTTATGAACAAGGGGATCCAGCGGGGAAGTTATTAGCTGGGTTAATTAAAACAGAACAAGTCAGTTGAGTAATTTTGTCTGTAGAACACAATAAGGAAGGCATAATTCATCGCCCTTCAGAAAAATACTTGGGTTTTTTTTTCTTCCTTTTGCTTGTTTACCAGAAATTCTGTGCTTTTGAATTTTGTCTCACAACCAGAGAGATTTATTCTTGTCAGAGTCTGATTAATTTAGCACCAGTAACTAATGAGCTACAGGAGAGTTCATTTCTGGGCTAAAAAGAGGAGATGGAGAAAAATGTTATTAGTGACACTCAGGCCAGGAAGAGCTTAAAAGATTCCTTTACTGTTCCAGTATAGTGTCTATGAGATACTAATTGGTGGAATATGTAAACTGGGGAGGGTAAAGGAACTTAACCAGAGCCAGGACCCCATCCTTCCCTCTCCACCATGTGGAAGAGTTCCAATGCAGTTATTCCTCTTTTTTATCCCACTAGATCTTGAGATCCTGCAGGGATACAGGACAGGCATGTCCTTGGAGTTGTCAGGGCCCATCTTTCTAGGTGTGTTGGCAGCCAGGATGAGTAGGAGACATGAAGGGGATTTGAGTTTTCACCATGGGATAGTAGCACATTTGAGGCACTTCCTGATCCCCACATTTGATTATGAGTATCATGTTTTTGCTGGCTTTGGCAGGATAGGAGGAATTAATATCACCAAGGAGGCATGGTGGATAGAGCCAGGAGGGCGCTTTATAGCACTTTGAATGGATCCCATCATTCACAGGAGCTAATCTCTGCTCTTAGGCCCTCAACAAGGTACTCTGCCATACGCTTGGGTGATAAGGCAAAAACATTATCACTACCGTTCATACAGCTCAGCTTTGGCCAGTCAATAAATAAACATTTATTAAGCTCCTGCTGTGTGCTAGACACTGTGCTAAGTACCAGGGATACAAAAAGATGCAAAAGACAGGCCCTGTGCTCAAGGAGTTCAGTCTAATAGGGTGGACAACAAGCAAACAGATATGCACAGACAAGCTATATGCAAGATAAAAAGAGAAAATAAAAAAGGGAAGGCACAAGAATGAAGAGGTTGGGAAATTCTTTCTGTGGTCTTTCTTCATTTTTCCTCATTGTCATCTCTTTTGTAGAACAAAAGACTGTTAGAGCTAGAAGGGAGCTTGGAGGTGGTGCAGCTTTCTCATCTCACAGAGGGGAAACTGAAAAGCCAGAGAAGGGAACTGACTGCACCACGTTGAATTAGTAGCAAACCTAAGGTTAGAATCCATGCTCTCTCCGTGCTCAGGCTGGTGTTCTTTCCACTATGATATTATACTGCATGCTCTGTCTCTGTCCTTCTTGCCCCTCCCCCCCTCTTCTTCCCTCTCCTCTCCCCTCCCCCTCCCCTCCCCCCTCTTTCCTCTTTCCTCCCCTCCCCTCTCTCCTCCTCTTCCTCCTCCTTCTTCTTTCTCTCTCTCTCTCTCTCTCTCTCTCTCTCTCTGTCTTTCCTTCCCTTCCTCTCTCTGTCTCTCTGTCTCTCTTTCCTTCCCTTCCTCTCTCTTTCTGTGTCTCTTTCCTCTTCCCTTCCTCATTCCATTCAGTCCTTGACCCGTTCAGTCTTTTGCAATATTAAACATAAATGACTTGCCTTGGACCAGAACATTTTCATTGTAGAGTTCATTTTCATGTGTTGCATAAGCAACAACTTTATGTCCCACAGACCTGTTCATAATTAATAAGTCTGTATTGACTTTGTATCCTATCTCTTTAGCATCTAACAAAGTGCTTTAAACGTAGAATTCAATCAAATAATTTGAATCAAATTAGAGGGGAGAATGTGCGGACATTAAGCACCTACTATGTACCCAGCTCAGTGCTGGGGGAGATTAAAAAAACTCTAACATATGGTATCTGCTCTGAGTAGTTTACAGGCTTGTTTGGAAGGCAGAATACACACACACACACACACACACACACACACACAAAATTGAAAAATAATACAAGGCAGCAGATAATTGTCAGACTGTGTGGTATTGACTATGAATTCCTTGGCTTATTGTTGGCTTTGAAAACAAAAACTTCTACCCTAATACTTCCCACATCATACACAGTCCTATTGGTAAGGACCTCCCTTCTTGTCCCATAACTCACAGTCCCCTTAAAGTTTCATGAGGGAGGCAAAAGACATGGGCATGTGTAAAGCATTTGGGATCCGCTGTCATCATGTCCCTCCCCTGCACAGAACCTTTCAGCAGCAACCCATTGTCTGCCAAATGAAGACCAATTTTTTTAGCTTGGTATTCAAGGGCTCTGAATTTGGGCTCTGACTCCAAACTCAAACCCTTCTGTTCTGTTCATTGTTCACTTCATATCCCCCATTCTTAGCATGGTGCCTGGAATATTATAGGCACTTAATAAATGCTTCTTGATTGATGGATTCTAAAGCACAGACTCCCTACTCCAGCTAAAATGCTTAACAAATACTTGCTGAACTGAACAATTTTAAAGTCATGGGTTATCTTCATGTAAAAGGGGCCTAGAGTCAGGAAGATTCATCTTTATGAGTTCAAATGTGGCCTCATTTACTATGTCACCCTGGACAATCACTTAACCCTTTTTGCCTTAGTTTCCTCATCAGTCATATGAGCTGGAGAATTAAATGGCAAGCTATACCAGTATCTTTGCCAAGAAAACCCCAACTGGGGTCACAAAGAGTTGATAACAACTGAAGTGATTGAATAAATAAATACTTCCAAAGGTACAATGGGAGGACCAAGACCTTGCAGGGTAAAAAACAGGAGTAGGCACAGCCTCCTTTTCCAACTCTCTCCACTGTTTGGAGTCTGCTTTGAGGGTCTGTTGAGTTTCTATTAATAAGCCTCGTTTGCTCACCAGGTAGTGGAAAGCACACTGGATTTGGAGTCAGAAGACTTGAGTTTAAATTCCTGTTCTTATATGCACTACCTGTGAAAGTTATTCAGTCCCTCTGGGCCTCAGTTTCCTCATCTATAAAATTAGCTTGTTGGATTAGATCCATTCATTCAATAAGCATTTGTTTGCTTCTTATTATGTGCAAGGTATTGTACTAGGTAACGGGGATGTAAAGACAAAATGAAACCAGGCCTGCCCTCAGGGAGCTTATATTCTATTGGGGAGACAACCTGTATAAAAATAAATATATGCAGAACAAATAAAAGGTAAACTGCGGGGGTACACACTTTTAATTGGACAAAGGTCTAGAAAGTCTTCAGGGAGAATGAGCTAAACTTTGGAGGAACCAAGAGATTCCAAGAAGAAGGAGTGCATTTCTGGCATTTGGGGATGGGGTGGGGACAGGCAAAGAAAAGACTTGGATATCTGTGGTATCATGGTTAAGGAACAGCAAGGACAGTTTGACTGGACCAGAGAGATCAGAAAGAGGAGTCATATATAAAAACATTAAAAAGGTAAGAGTCATGAAGGGCTTGAAATATCTAACAGTTTATATCTGATCTCTGAAGGAGTAAGGAGTCACTGGAGTTTGCACAGGACAATGGAATGGTTAGACCTGACCTTTAAGAAAGTCATTTTGGCAGCTTCATGACAGATGGATTGCAGTGGGGAGAGACTGGATTTGGGGAAACCAATTAGGAGGCTATTGCAATAATCCTGATGAGAAGAGATAAGGGCCTGGAGGTGGTAGCTGTGGGAGTAGAGAGAAGGGCAGTAATGGGGAGGTAAAAATAACAAGATTTGGCAACTGTTGGATATGTGAGAAATAAGAAAGTTCCAAATAGGGGGTAGGTTTGTGGAGAAAGACAATGAATCTGTTTGGGACATATTAAATTTGAGAGATCTATGGAATGTTTGTTCAGTCGTAAATGTTAAGTTGGCCAGTTGGCTCCAAACTTTTTTGACAGCACATTGCTATCTGTGAAAAGATTTTGAGTCTGTGTCACTTACATGTGCATATTTACTTCATTATAGAGCACATGCATGTGCCACTGTACTAATAATCATGTGCATTATAAAAATAGAAATAAAATAAATAATTTAAATTTAAAAATAAATAGTAAATAAATAAAATAGAAATAAAAAAATGATGAGCTATAGATTAAATGTTTGATCCTTGAGTCAGTAGGAAGCCCCTGCAATTTATTGAATAGGGGTCAGACATGGTCAGATTTGAGCTCTAGGAAAATAACTGGCAGCTGAATAGAGGATGAATTAAATTGAGGCGAAGGTTAAGGCAGGGACGCCAATTAGAGGCTACTGCAGTAGTCTAGAGAAGAAATGATGAGGGCCTGAACTAGAATGGTGGTCATGTAGGTGGACAGCAGGGGAAACATGGAGGAGATATGAAGGTAGAAATGACAAGGTTTGGCAACTGATTGGCTGGCTATGTGGGGAAGAGAGTGAAGTGTTGAGGAAGACATTAAAATTACAACCTTGGGCAACTGGAAAGACAGTAGTTCCCTTCACAGAAATAGGAAAGTCTGGGATGTGTTGGTTCTGGGGAAAATATAATGTAATAAAATCTGCAATCTAATTGGCCCATCCATGCTTGCTCATCCTGGGGGACTTTTCACCCAAAATGTAAAGGGATATTAGTTACCAGTCATTGTCTTGAAGCACAGAACTGAGGTTCAGCTACCCTAATCATAAAGTGGTCTGGTAGGAAAAGGAATAGATATATTGGGATGGGAGTACACAATTTCTCCCTGGTATCTCTGCAGCTGCTACCATGGTACCCAACTAGTATTTAGGTTCTCTTTGCCCTGAGGGGCCAAAACCTGGCCTAGAATGGGAGAGATTGATAGCTTATGTTGTGGAAAGAGGGGGTGGAGTGGAGTCCTGTTGTGACATAAAGGTAGGTGTGGTTGCCTTGAAAACAAGCCCCACAATTGGCCATAATGGGGAGGGGAACATGCAACCCATTTTCCCACCCTCAAATTGGTTGACTTGTTGGTTGTGGACCTTGAGGTCATGTCATGACCTCCACTTCGGAAACCAGTTAGCCGTTAGTTGTGCAGGCCTAGGGTGAAGCTTATACATAGATCTGGGAGTCATCAGTATAGATATCATTAGACCAGTGGAAGCTGATAAGATCCTCAAATGAGGAAATAGACACTGAAGTGAACCCAGGAAAGACTTTTGGAAAATACTTAGAGTTGGGGGTATGGCATGAATGATGAACTAGGAAAAAGTGAGCATGAGAAGTTAGAAAGATGAAAGGAAAACCAAGAGAGAGCAGGGTTCTGAAAACCCAGAGAAGAGCATGCATCCAGGAGAAAAGCATGGTCAATTCTCAGTGCTTCTGAGAAGTTGATAAGGATGAGGATGTTTGAGAAAAGTCAATCAGATTTGGGAATTCAGAGGAGACTTTGGAGTGAGAACTTTCAGTTGAATGAGGAAGAAGCCAGTTTGTAAAGGGTTAAGAAGCGACAGGAAAGGAAGTAGGGCAACTGAGTACAACAGCTTTTTCTAGGAGATGACTGAGAAAGAGAGGAAAGGTATAGAAGGATAGGCTGAAGGTATGGTAGGATTTAGTAAAGATCTTTAAAGGAATGGGCAAGATTTGGGCATGTTTGTAAGCAGCTAGTAGAGGCTGAAGATTAGAGAAGGAATCATGTAGGACAGGAGGGGAGGGGACTGGGGGTACAAGGGCTGACCTTGGTGAGAAAAAGGGTTAGCTCTTCATCAGAGATTGGAGTAAAGGAGGAAGGAATGGGGAATGTTAAGGGATTTTAAAATATAGAGAAGAGGAGGGGTAGCACAGCAAGTGGGCTCCATTTTCTCAATAAAGTGTGAAATGAAGTTCTCAGCTGGGAGACTTGAGACAAGGGGGTTGTGGTGAGGTCTGGAGTCTCTGTGGAAAGTGTGTTAGGGAATCAATTAGGGAGGAGTAAAAGGGCCCGGTTGAGATTAGATAACATAAATTTGTAGTAGACACTGTGGTCTCAGTTGCATAATTTCCTCCAACTCTGTTGAGTTTGTGTAAAGGAGCGGGGGAGTTAGATAGTGGAAGCAGTCCAGGGTTGGAATTTGGCAAGGCATGAACATCAATGGGACAAAGGTGCCAAGATGATCCCGGAGGCTCTTTTTAGTGTTGCTCGGTGATATCTGAATCTTTGTGACCCCATTTGGGGTTCTCTTGGCAAAGATACTGGAATATTTTGTTATTTCCTTTTCCAAGTCATTTTACAGGTGAGGAACTGAGGCAAACAGGGTTAAGTGACTTGCCCAGGGTCATACAGTTAATAAGTATCTAGGACAGATTTGAACTCAGAAAGATGAGTCTTCCTGACTCCAGGCCTGGCACTCCATCTACTGTGCCACCTAACTGCCAGTTCTAAATATATGACTCTATGACTCCCTTCTGCTACAAAACATGCAATTACTCAGGAGGAGAAGGGAATCAGAGACCTCCAAAATCCTACCCCCTCATATTCCCCAACTCCATTACCTTATGAACTATCCACAGGCTGGTTCATTAAGCAACGCACACTGGATCACAGACTTCTAGTGACTGATTCTTCTTCTCTACTTATGTCTGCAGGATGTACAATGACCAGGCTTCAGAAAATACTGCCTTTAAATGAGCTAGCCGGTGCAGAGGATAGAGTACTAGGTCTAGAGTCCAGAACACACTTCTTTGTGAATTTAAAATCCAGCCTTAGATGTATACTACTAGCTCAGTGACCTTGGGTGACTCGAGTAGGCTAGTTTACCTCAGTTTTCTTATCTATAAAATGAAGGAAATGGCAAACCACTCAGATATCTCTGCCAAGAAAACCCAGATTGGATCATGAAGATTTGGAAACGGCTGAAAAATGGTTAAATGAGGATTATAATTCTCTGATCTCAGGTGGGCATTCATGTTGGAGGCATGTTATAATTCATCTCCAGGCACAATCAGATTCAAACAAATCTCATGTATAAAAATTTACATTTATGCAGAAAGACCTGACTATTGAAAGGAATGCCCACATCTATGGGATCAGATCTGTTTAAGATCAAAGTCAGTGCTGGCAACACCTCAAACTCAGCCTTGGCAATGCCATTAGAGTTATATCTAGTGTTTAGGGTTTACAAAATGATTTGCATCCATTATCTCACTTAATCTAGACAACTGCTCAGTGAGGTAGGTGCTATTATTTTACAAAGGAGGAAACTGAGGCTTAGGGAAGCTAAGTGATTTATTTACCTATGTTCCTAGAACAAGTGTCTAAGACAGAATTCAAGCCCAAATTTCCCTAACTCTGAATTCATTCTCTTTCCCTCCCAGGATCCTTCTTCTAACTCCCTAACAGTTATCCAGGCTTAAAATCTTGAACCACTTTTTACACTCCTCTTGCCCTAAATATCCATTCTTTCATTCAATAAATATTATTAAGCACCAACTATGTGCCAGGCACTGTGTTAAGTGCTTGGGATACAAAAAAGATGTAAGGTAGTCCTTGTCCTCAAGGAGCTTACAACCTAATGGAGGAAACAACATGGAAGCAAATGTATACACAGCAAGCTATATACAGATAAATAGGAAATAATTAACAGAGGGAAAGCACTAGAATTAAGAAGGGTTAGGGAAGGCTTCCTATAGAAGGTAAGATTTTTGGGACTTAAAGAAATCCAGGGAGGCCAGTAGTTGGAGCAGAGGAGAGAAAGTATTTCAGGCATGGGGGACAGCCAGAGACAATTCCTGGAGCTGAGAGATGGAATGTCTTGTTCATGGAGCAGTCAGGAGACCAATGTCCCTGGATGGAAGAATAAATATTGGGGGCTAAGGTGTAAGAAGACCAGAAAAGTAGGAGGGAACTAGGTTATTAAGGGCTTTGAATGCCCAACAGAGCACTTTGTCTTTGCTCTTGGAGGCAATAGGGAGCCACTGGAGTTGACTGGGTGATAGAATCAGACCTGCATTTTAGGAAAATCACTTTAATGACTCAGTGGAGAATGGATTGGAGTAGGGAAGGACTTGAAGCAGGCCAACCCCCAAGCAGGCTATATAGTTTGGTGATAGTATGGACAATAGCCAACCAGTTATTGAATTCTGTTGTTTCTTGCTTTGCCCCCTATCTTGTATCATAGAGAATCTCTGAGAAAGAAGGGGCCTTAGCAGCTGTCTAGTCCAACCAGTAGCTAAACAAGAATCAATTCTACAACATCTCCCAAAGTGGACATGTAGCCTCTATGGAAGCACAACTCTACTTATTCAGAAGCTTGAATCTGCCTTCCTGTACTTTACACCCACTGTTCCCATTTCTACCCTCTGGGATCAAGCAAACAAATACAGTCACCTTCACCCAAAAGACTTTGAGTAATTTGAGACAGCATAAATCTTCTCTTCTCCAAGTTGAATATCACAAGTTTCTTCATCTAGTCCTTGTGTGGCACAATCTCAACACTTTTTGCCATCTAGATCACCTTCCTCTGGATGCTATTCAGTTATCAATTCTCTTCCTAAAATGGGATGGCTGGACTGAATACAACACCCCAGATATGGTCTGACTAAGGCAAAATGTGACAAGATTTTCACCTCTGGGGTTCTGGACTACATACCTCTCTTATTACAGCCTTTCTCAGCTGCCATATTGACCAGTTGAATCAGACTGAGCTTAGAGACCAGTAAAGTTGCCAGAGGTTTTTCACATGAACTGTTTGTATAGCCATGCTTCCTCCATCATGTATTTGTAAAGTTAATTTTTTTCCAAATTTCAGGCTTTATATTTATCTTCATTAAATTTTGTATGTCTAGATTCAACTCATTGTTCTAAACTGTTGAGGTCTTTTTGGATTTTCAATTTAACCCCCTTTCCATTTTGTGTTATCTTCAAATTTGATAAGCATATCATTTGTGCCTTCTATGAAGTTGTTGATAAAAAGTCAGCTAGTTCAAGTCCAAGGGAAAATCTCTGTGGTGTTCCATCTGAGTCACAGACTCACCAACTTTAAGGTTTGAAGAGCCCTCTGGGGTCATGTAGACCAACTTGTGCCTAAAAGGAACCCCCATTAGAACGTACTTGACAAGTAGTCCTCTAGCCTTTTCTTGAAAAACCCCAAGGTAAGAAAACCTACCACTTCTCAAGCTGACCCATTTTAGACTTCTAAGTGTTGAGAAGTTTTTCCCAATGTTAAACCTATGCCATTTTTGTAACTTCCACCCATTGCTTCTGTTTCTGCCCTCTCAAGCCAAACAAAACGAACCAAATCCTTCTTCCATGGAATTGTTCTTCAGATGCTGGAAAATAGCTATTATGTCCTCCCTCAGTCTTCTCAATCCCAATCAAGAAACATTTATTAAATTGCACCCCGCACTGTGGTCCAGGTCAGATAGCCCCAGTTCCTTCAACCAATCCTCAGATGACAAGAACTTTTCTGAACTTGTGATGTCATTAGTCCTCTTTGAGAATGAAGGACAAACAGCAAAAACAAAATGACAAGAAATAGAGGCCCTTCCCCATCTTGGTTGACTTTCTTCAGATGTTTTCCATCTTGTCAATGGCCTTCTTAAATTGTGGCACTCAGGACTGAATATCGTACTCCAGTTTTACTGTTGTTCTCCAGATATTCTCTGATCAGAACAGCTGTGTGGCGCAGTGGACAGAATGCCTGGCTTGGAATCAGGAAGACTCATCTTCCTGGGTTCAAATCTAGCCTCAGACACTTTCCTAGCTGTGTGACCTTGGGCAAGTCACTTAACCCTATTTGCCTCATTGTTCTCATATGTAAAACTACTCCAGTATCTTTGCCAAAAAAACTCCTAATGGAGTCACAAAGAGTAGGACACAACTGAAATAACCGGAAAACAACAAAATCACCTGGATGCGCTGCCTCTCAACACATTCCAAGATGGCATTAGCTTTCCTGGCTTCCACACCACACTACTGACTTTTTGAGATTTCAGTGCACTAAAACCCTCAGATCTTTCTCAGACAAACTTCGATCTAACCATGCCTCCTGATCCAGCACTTACAAAGTTGATTTTTTTAAAACTCAAAAACTTTTAATCAGTTAAGTTGTATGTCTTTCCATGCTTTCCTATATTCATCATGTTTGTTGTTTCTTGCAGCACAGTAATATTCCATTAAATTCATGTATGGATTTTTTTTTATCCACTCCTTAATCAGTGGATATTTACTTTGTTTTCCAGTTGTTTGCTTCCTCAAAAGTGTTGCCATCAACATTGTGGTGTCAATGGAGTCTTTCTTTTTGTTAGTCACTTCCTTGGATTTATGCTTAATGATAATTATCTTTGTCAAAGGGTATGGACATTTTAGTCACTTTATCTGAATAATCCCAAACTATTTTCCAGAATGGTTGCAATAATTCACAGGACCACCAACAATGCATTAATGCATCCGTATTCTTCCATATTCTTGTCTTTTGACACCTTTGCCAGTTTTCTGAGAGTCAGACAAAACCTCAAAGTTCTTTTGACTTATATTTCTCTTATTAGTGATGACTTGGATCATTCTTTCAATATGATTGTTAATAGTGTGCATTTATTCTTTTCAGAACAGTTAATTCATGTTTTTGGACAGTTTGTATATTGTGGAATGGTTTTTGCTCTTAGGAATTTTCTAATTTCCCCTATGACTGTTGAGGGTATCACCATTGTCCCAGTGACCCAGGCTCACAACCTGAATGTCATCCCTGACTCCTTACTCTCTCTCACCCCTCTTCTCTAATCTGTTGCCATGGCCTGTCAATTTTACCTTTTGTAATCTCTCCCCTACACCCCCATTTTCCCTCTGATACTGCCATCATCTTGATGCAGTTCCTTATCACCTCATCACCTGGACCAATATATAAGAGTTTGCTGGTTCATCACCTCAGCCCAAATGTTTCCCCATCCAGGCTATCCTTCATTCAGCTGCAAAGTGATCTTCCTAAAATGTAGATCACACCATTTTCCACACACTCTCACTACCAGCCGTTAGACTCCAATAGCTCCTTGTTTTCTCCAGAATAAAATATAAAATCTTCTGTTTTCCATTCAAAACCTTTCATAACTCGGCACACCCTCTGCTCTTTTCCAAAATTCTTATACCTTATACACACACCTCATCATATATTTTGAAATCCAGTGATATTGACCTCTTTATTATTTTTCAATACACTCAATTCCAAACACTCCATTTTCTGACTACAGACATTTTCTCTGTTTATCCCCTGTGCCTGGATTACTCTCGCTCCTCATTTGAATTCCCTGGCTTCCTTCAAATCCCAGCCAATATCTCATTTTCTATAGGAAGCCTTTCTCAATCACCCTTAGCACCTTTCCTCTGTTAATTATTTCTGTTTTATAATATATATATATATATATATATATATACACACACACACACATATATATTATATATATATATATATATATGTATACCTTTTTGTGGGTAGTTGTTTGTATGTTTCTTCCTTTAGACCCTGAGTTCCTTGAGAGCAGGGACTCGCCTTTGTCTTTCTTTGTACTCCCAGCACTTAGTACTTTGTACCTGGCACATTGTAATCACTTAAAATATTTATTGACTAACTGGGGTGTCTATTTATTCTTGATATCAAATCTTTATATTTTATCCAAGGATTTTTTTCCCCATTTGTCCTTCTTATCACTAGATGCATTCATTTTGCTTATACAAAAGCTTTTCAATTTAATGTAATCAAAATGATCTATTTAAATCCTTTATAATTACTGTTATCTTTTGTTTAAAAATTCAACCCCTACTCATAGGCGTGGCAGTTAATAATTTACTTATCTTCTCCCTTTTTTTATCGTATAATCTTTGATATTTAGGTCACATCCATTTTGAGTTTTTGTGGAATATGGTGTAAGATGTTTGTCAACGCCTAATTTTTGCCAGGCTGCTTTCCAGTTTTCCCAATAATTTTCATAAAACAGATCATTCTTTTCTAGGTAAGTTATATTTTGGGGTTTATCAAACAGTAGGTAATTGAGGGTTTTTTAAATTCTTTTTTATTTTTCTTTGTTTAATTTGTTCCATTAATCTAGTTTCTTTATTTTTTAACCAGTACCTACTAGGTCTGATGACTGTGACTTGATGATATGAGCTGATGTCTGGAGGCACCATTTCCCTTCATTTCTACCTTTTCTTACTATTTCTAGATAATCTCAATATTTTGATATTGTGATACTTTAAATAGATTGAATTATAATCTTGACCAGCTCTGTGGCCTAGCTCCTTGTTCTGTGACATTTGGATTCACTTGAGGACCTAGAGGGCCACATATGGTTCCCCAACCCTGGTCTAGGTTTTCCTCTTTATCCAGTAGGCATGAATGGTTTTCACTGACTACCTCAGGTCTCAAGAAATTGGCTGCTTCCCAGCAGGGCTGTTGCATCTGCTACAGAAATGCTCAGCTCGGGACACTGAGACATCTCACCTTGTGTAGGTAGAGATATCCCTTTCATCTGGGAACACTTCCCAGAACATGGGATTTCCCTTCCATCTGCAGACCTAGACACAAGATCCACATCTTTCTGCTCAGATCTTGGTATAGTTTCTGGTTGTAATTTGTACTTTTTTTTTTTCTTGTTAGACTCATTCCCTCTGTACTATGCTCTTGTGGATTATAAAAGCATAGATTTACAGCCAGAAAGACCTTAGAGGACATTGAGTCCAACCTGCCCATTTTACAGATGAGGAAATAGAGCAGTTAACTTACTTTCCCAATCATATAACTAGTATCTGATGGAGGATTTGAACTAATATCTTCTGATCCCAAGCCCAACACTCTACTACACCATCTAGATCCCTAGCTCAGTCTTCCTGACCAAACCAGTGTTCCTTGTGTACATATTCTGCAGATGCACAATATTCTCACTCAATCTTGAGTCACAGAACCTTCTTCTCTCCAAATTAAAAGCCTGGAAAATTGTGTCTCAGTACCACCTGGGACTGACTGTCTCTTTGTCTTCTATTAATATTTTCTCCTAGTATTTCTCTTAACCCTTTACCTATTCCCTTTCTGAAAGTCGATTATGGCTTGGAGGTGGCTATAGGTTCTTGAGGGCTATGGCAACAGAGCACAGACTTTGGGAAGTTCTTCCATAATGAAAACAGTATGGTCCTAATGACTGACAGCTAGCTTACCAAGGACCAACCAGCACATACTTAACAATGGGCTGACCAAGAATCCTGGGCAGACTTGTATGAACTTATGCAGAATGAAGTAAAGAGGACCAGGAAAACAATTTATATAATGACAACAATGTGGAAAGGCAAAAAACTTTGAAACACTTAAAAAACTCTAATCAGCATAATGACCTATCATGATTCTAAAGGACTCATGATGAAATATGCTGCCCACCTCCTGATCGAGAGGCAGGGGACTCCAGGTAAAGAATGAGACATATATTTATGGGTGTGGTCAATGTGAAGTTACGTTTTGATTGATTATACATGATTGTAATAGACTTTGTTTTTCTTTAGTCCTCGATTGGCAGAGTTGAGGTGGGAGAGATAGTTTTTTACTGCTTGAAAAATGTATAATTTTTTTAAAAAGAAAAAAATCGGTTGACCCCTAGATAATTATTCCTCAGTCCATGAAATTTATGAACCAGACGTTATCTGTGGCCCTAGGGGTACCCCTTCCCATCAATGGCTCTAGCTACACATGTGACATTGTCTGCTGTGGGCTCAGATGACCCATATTTGGTCCTTGGGAGTTGATCTCTAAAAGAAGGGGATTCAGACTTTTTTTTGTACTCTTTAGCTCATTCATAATGCACCTTTCCCTGGACTAGAAACTTAGGGAAAATCTTTTAAGCTTACGTATGACTCATAGTGTAGTTTTCATGTATGGGACAGCTATTTATTTCCTATAGCACAGAGAATTGCTTAAAACACAAAATACTAACAATTGTACATTGATAAATACTTTAAACAGGAAACAGTAATGCATTGCTTATGTTATATATGCTCCTGGGTTATAGGAAAGACTCCTGGGAGTTGGACTGCTCCACAGGTTTCACTTTGACTTCTGTTTGACTATCTAAGCAATAGCTCAAGGTCCATTTCTTCTGGCCAGCCAGACTTGATTGACTCATGCTCTTTATATGAGAAAATTATTATTAAAAGGAGCATCTCCTGCTGGACAAACAGCACAAAATTCTAGAACTCCTTGACCCCTGAGCTCAGAAGGTAGATGCTAAGGCTTCTGTTAGTGCATCTCAGAATTGCTCTGTTCATGTAAAGAAAAACAAAACAGAAAGGACAGTTTGGGTCCCAAGACTCAGTCTTAGGCTCACATGGCAAACACCCACTGTCATGTATGTATAGCTACTGTAGCTACTGCTGGGGAGGAAAGGGAGAGAAATCCCCTTCCTCCTTTTCTAGAAGTTCAAGGGAGAGTTTACCTTGGCTATATCTAAGAAAGAGGCTTCCCTGAATGAGAGAGAATCCTCTTGCTTCTCTATGTAGTCTACTAAAAGAGTAGCTCTTCCTGTCTCCCATTTGTCATGGGGATCAAGGATCTATCCAGTGGGCCACAGTGTGACAAGCAGCTCCTGGATGGTGCCTTGGTCCCCATGACAAAGAGGAGGGGGCTGTGTCAAAGATGAATAGTGACTGAGTTCTCAGTCCTCTGCAGCCTTCTGCTTTTCCAATAACAATGTCATGATGGAAAAGGGGATAGGGAAAGCAAGCTAAGAATTATACAGTTTGGCTTTCCTTAAAGAATCAGTGTCAAGGGGTGGAGCCAAGATGGCTGGACTAGAAAGACACACTTACGCAGGGTCCTCCCCACAGCCCATAAAATACCTGTAGAGAGGGACTCTCAACAAATTTTGGAGCAGCAGAAGTGGAGAACAACAGAGTGGAGGAGATTTCCAGCCCATGGTGAAGTGAAAGGCCCACAGAAACGTTGGTTGCACTGGACGCGGAGCTGAGTGCAGAGCCCAGCCCAGCCTTGGCCACAGCGCAAGGAGACTCTGGGAGGACGATACCTCGGGGCGGTCCAGTCACAGTAGCGGGTCCTTAGATCCCTCGGCCCACGGCCACCAAAGGTCAGTGATGGGGTTTTATCAGCAGGACAGGAAGGGAGAAGGGCCTTCCCATAGCTCTGGCAGCAGGCAGCAGCCACAGAGCCAGCACAGCAGCCCATATGGAAGCTCCATTGTTGGAGCGTAAAACCGCCTGGGGGCATTGAAGAGCTGAGTCTTACCTCAACCCTGGGTGGAGGCCCTGGCTGAGCTGGGCTTTGTCTCCAACAGAATGGTGGCCCTGCCCATCCAGCTTATCTGAAAATCAGCCCCCAGTTCTGGCTTGGTGGAACTGGAGGCCAGGGGCTGTGGAGAGGTACCTGCTAAGATTCTGGGCACGAAAATCCCTCTTTGCATCCAGACCACTTCACGTTTGATTGTGCCACCTTGGAGGAACTGAGATCTCACAGATTCCTAGAGTATACCCTGCTCTTGACAAAGGACCCAAAAGTCAAGTAACTGGTTGGGAAAATGCCCAAAAAAGGGGAAAAAATTAAGACCATAGAAGGTTACTTTCTTGGTGAATAGATATCTCCTCCCATCCTTTCAGATGAGGAACAACAATGCTTATCAGGGAAAGACACAGAAGTCTTTGTATCCCAAACATCCAAAATAAATATTCAGTGGGCTCAGGCCATGGAAGAGCTCAAAAAGGATTTTGAAAATCAGGTTAGAGAGGTGGAGGAAAAACTGGGAAGAGAAATGAGAGAGATACAAGAAAAGCATGAAAAACAGGTCAACACCTTGCTAAAGGAGACCCAAAAAAATGCTGAAGAAAATAACACTTTGAAAAATAGGCTAACTCAATTGGCAAAAGAAGTTCAAAAAGCCAATGAGGAGAAGAATGCTTTAAAAAGCAGAATTGGCCAAATGGAAAAGGAGGTCCAAAAGCTCACTGAAGAAAATAGTTCTTTCAAAATTAGAATGGAACAGATGGAGGCTAATGACTTTCTGAGAAACCAAGAAATCACAAAACAAAACCAAAAGAATGAAAAAATGGAAGAGAATGTGAAATATCTCATTGGAAAAACAACTGACCTGGAAAATAGATCCAGGAGAGACAATTTAAAAATTATGGGACTACCTGAAAGCTATGATCAAAAAAAGAGTCTAGACATCATCTTTCATGAAATTAGCAAGGAAAACTGGCCTGATATTCTAGAAACAGAGGGCAAAGTAAATGTTGAAAGAATCCACCGATCACCACCCAAAAGAGATCCAAAAAGAGAAACTCCTAGGAACATTGTGGCCAAATTCCAGAGTTCCCAGGTCAAGGAGAAAATATTGCAAGCAGCTAGAAAGAAACAATTCCAGTATTGTGGAAATACAATCAGGATAACACAAGATCTAGCAGCTTCTACATTAAGGGATCGAAAGGCGTGGAATATGATATTCCAGAAGTCAAAGGAACTAGGACTAAAACCAAGAATCACCTACCCAGCAAAACTGAGTATAATACTTCAGGGGAAAAAATAGTCATTCAATGAAATAGAGGACTTTCAAGCATTCTTGATGAATAAGACCAGAGCTGAAAAGAAAATTTGACCTTCAAACACAAGAATGAAGAGAAGCATGAAAAGGTAAACAGCAATGAGAAGTCATAAGAGACTTACTAACATTGAACTGTTTACATTCCTACATGGAAAGACAGTATTTGTAACTCTTGAAACTTTTCAGTATCTGGGTAGTTGGTGGGATTACACACACACACACACACACACACACACACACAGCACAGAGTTAATTGAATAGGATGGGATCATATCTTAAAAAAATGAAATTAAGTGGTGAGAGAAATGTATTGGGAGGAGAAAGGGAGAAATGGAATGGGGCAAATTATCTCTCATAAAAGAGGCAAGCAAAAGACTTTTCAGAGGAGGGAAAAAGAGGGGAGGTGAGAGAAAAACATGAAGCTTACTCTCATCACATTAGACTAAAGGAAGGAATAAAATGCACACTCATTTTGGTATGAAAACCTATCTTACAATACAGGAAAGTGGGGGAGAACAGGATAAGCAGGGTGGAGGGATGATAGAAGGGGAGGGCAGTAGGAGGAGGGAGCAATTTGAAGTTAACATTCTTGGGGAGGGATGATCCAAAGAGAGAACAGAAGCAATGGGGGGCAGGATAGGATGGAGGGAAATACAGTTAGTCTTACACAACACGACTATTATCGAAGTCATTTGCAAAACTACATAGATATGGCCTATATTGAATTGCTTGCTTCCCAAAGGGAATGGGTGGGGAGGGAGGAATGAAGAGAAGTTGGAAGTCAATGTTGTAGGAACAACTGTTGAGTATTGTTCTTACTACTAGGAAATAAGAAATACAGGTAATGGGGTATAGAAAGTTATCTGGCCCTACAAGACAAAAGAGAAGATGGGGACAAGGGATGTTTGAAGAGAGGGCAGATCACTGATAGGGGCTATTAGAATGCTTGGCATTTTGGGGTTGGGGGAGGGGAGAAATGGAGAGAAAAATTTGGAACCCCAAATTTTGTGAAAATGAATGTTAAAAGTTAAAAAAATAAATTAAAAAAAAAAAGAATCAGTGTCAATCAGAAAGGACAGAATTTGTGACTGGTCAATACAATTGTGAAGTTTATATTGAGTGATTTACAGTATATTGATTGGAATTTGGTTTAATAATAAAAGGAAATTGTGTGATTACCTTTCCCCCCCAAAAAAAGAATTATACACTTTGAAAACCATCTATAACCCCTGACTGGTACTCTGAATATAAGATCTCTGTTCAGTGACCAAGGAGTGGTCATACTACAGGAGAACTAATAAATCATATCAACTATAAAAATTAATAAATCATATTAACCTTGACTTTCTCTCTATAAATGAAACTAGAAGACAAAAGGGAATTACAGCCAAGTAGCAATGTGATCTAGTGAAAAGAGTATTAGATTTGGGGTCAGATGACCAAGATTCAAATCTTCTCTCTACCTCTTTTGACCTTTGTCACCTTAAGTAAGTCAGTAGTTTGGGCCTCAGTTTCCATCTAGAAAATAAAGGGTTTAGATATGATAATAATTTCAGTCCTTGACAGGTCTGCTTCTGTGATCCCATATTCATTAGCATGTGCAAAGGATTGAACTCAATGATCTATAAGGTTTCTTCCAACTCTAAATTCTGCTGATCTTATGATCACCCTGATGTTTTCAAATCTCTCCCCTCCCCCCCAATCTCCTAAGTGTATTCCCAATACTCTTCTCTCAATAGCTGACTTCACTTTCTACTTTACTGAGAAAACTGAGGCCCTCCCATATGATTCCTTCATCTCCACTATTCCACACTTCAAAAATCTCCACTGAATCAAAGGATTCATGAATCCTTTGCTCCATTTTTCCAGTCTTGGATAATGAGGTTGACTTTTTTAAAAAAATAAATATTGGGTCTCCCTATCTTGTCTAGGTTGGAAGTGCTGTCTGAGGGCTACTAATTGTCATGAGAGCTTTTGTTCTGAACTAGGACAAAGTGCCTCTTTCTAGGCAACGTGGTACTCCCTCTCTTCCTCCCAGGGGTTCATAATAATTGATGTTGGTCTTAGAATGGACACCTGATGAACTTGATCCACTACATCTCTGCACTTCCAGACTCAAGAGATCCAGCAGCTTCAGCCTCCCTGAGAGCTGAGATAACAAGCATGTGCCCACACTCTGCCATGGTTTAAATTTCTTGCTAAAGAGCTTAACCCCTTGTGTCATTGGATCTCTCTAGTCTTTTTCAGAAGTTTTCCTTGTCAATCATTTCCTCACTTTCATCTTCACTGTGTAACTTTTCATGTGATCTCTCATCATCCAGACCAACTGAAGGCTAAATACTTCTTCTACCTTCAAAGTAACTCTTGGGAAAGTTTTATCCTTTGCCACTATGGAACTTGTAAAGCTTGAATTCACTCTGGCCATTTGTGTGGTCCAGTTCTTAGTAATTTGCTAATTCTTTTACCCCCATACTCCCAAAAAATATTGGGATGAGAGGCTTCGTCACCACAAGGCCAAAATAACCATCTGCAAAGACATAAGCCCTACCTTCTGTTACCACACAACCCATAAGGGCTGACACATTTGCCCAAGAGGAAGAGAAATACCTCGTAGCCTTCACTGACACTTTCCAGTCCTCTCTCTGGCACCATCATTCTTCTAATTGGAGGTTACCCTATCCATTTGTAGTATGCTTCCAGATCCCATCCCTATCATCTGCAGAATGTCCAGTTATTTGCCCTTCTCAAGGAGTTGTACTTGGCTCACATTCCCTCTGTATCCTAACTCCTCTCTTCAACCTTGGAGACTTCAACATTACCTTTCTTTCCATTCTTTCCCAGCTACCCACAGAGACCTCCCCACCATCATTCTACACTTTTCTGCCTCTGATTTTGAACAATGAAATTACTCATTCTGATCATAATCATCCGTCCTATTTTCCCTTCTGTCTCACTTTTCCTAAATTTATTATTCATTCCCATCACACCTTCACTCCCTCCCTGTTCCCCCAGTCTATCACTCCTGCTCTGTCCTTACTTTCTTCTGTTCCCAGTGTTAGCACTCCACAGTGGCCCTACAACTTTGCACCGTCTTCCACCCTTGAATCCCTCGCCCTCCCGGCTTTCATACAATGACAAACCCTCAACTATCTGCCAGCTTTTCTACTTCTATTCCTGAATTGTTGAGTAGTGCTGGAGGAAATTATGCAAGTATGCTGACTGGGTCCACAAAAAAATTCATGTTATCTCCCCTTCAGAACTGGCTCCAACTTACAGACTGATTTCACTTGACTCCTTCTCAAATACTCTTTGTTTCAGCCAACCAGAGTGGCCTTCTTGCTGTTTACTGTGCCTGACATCCCATCTCTTGCCTCCAAGCCTTTGCAGCAGCTGTCCCCTGTCCCTGGAATAGCCTCTATCCCCTATGTCCACATCATTAATTCCTGATATTCCTTCAGGACTCAGGTCACATCCCACCTTCTAGTTAGTGTGTGTGTGTGTGTGTGTGTATACGTGTGTATGAATATATATGTGTGTATGTATTGTATATTTATATATTATGTGTATGTGAATGTTATGCCCTGCCAGAAGAATTTAAACTCTTTGAGGACATAGATCTTTTATTTTATTTTTTGTCTTTATATGATTCTGTGCTTAGTACCTTACCTTATACTTGATAAATGCACGTTGAGTTAAATTGCTTTCAATTGGACCTTCACTACTACATCCTTGGGTTCACGCTGTTTCCTATTTTCCCCAGATAGACACTATCATAATTGCTGAAGTAAGTACTCCCAATGTTTTCCTCTCTCAACACCCCAGCCCCCTTTCCATCTCAGCAGACAAGCTGCTCTCCAACTTTCCTGAGAAAATTGAGACCTTCTATTTGGAGTTCCCTGGCCTTCCCAGATTTACTTCCGTGCCCTATTTGGACCAGTTGGAATTATATTGCATTTTCGTAGCCATACTTTAGGGAAAGACCTTGATAAGCCACAGAACATTCAGAAGAAGCCTGCGTATGGTAGAGCCCTTTTTGGTCATAGCATATAAAAAGAGATCAAAGTAAGTGGGTGTTGTTCTCATGGATGAGGGATTTAGAGGGGACATGCTAGCCAGCTTCAGAAGTTTAAAGAGCTGCTATGAAGAAGAGGGATTAGGTTTGTTTTGCTTGGCCTTACAGGACTAAATTGGTAGCAATAGATGTGGAAGTTACTACAGAGAGTTCAATTCAGGTTTGACACAAGGAAGATCCTTCTATGCTGGAGCTGTCCCTAAGTCAAATGGGCCGCCTGGAAGAGGGCGTATTCCTCTTTACGGGCTGATTTAACTTGTAACTGAAGAGTGTGGTATAGTAGATAGAGAGTGACCTGGGTTCAAGGCTCAAATCTGATATAAACTGACTAGATGACCATGGATCAGTCATTTGACCTCTCAGTGTTCCAGGAAACTAAGTTGAGTAATTTTTTTTTAAGTACTGACCTGGTATTGGGAGGAGGAGTTTCCTCACCTGGGAATTCCCTAAATGAATTCATCTAATAGGAATAGAATCTAATCCCTATTCCTAACCTAACTTGTAATAATAGTTACAATTTTCTAGGCTTTATAATTAAACTTCATCAGGACATCAGTGAATTAGTAAGTATTTATTAAGCACCTACTAGTTTCAGGCATTGTACTAGGTGGTGGAGATACAAATAAATGAATGAAACAATGTTTTCTCACTATGAATTTATATTCTAATGGAGAAGAGAAGTACATATAAAAGTAGACATACAACATAAATATAAACAAATGCAAATATGTGGGGGGAGAGCACACACACACATGTACACAGTGGATAGAGTGCTGGGCCTGGAATCAGGGAGACTCAGATATTTTCTAGCTGTTTGGCCCTGGGCGAGTCATTTAACCCTATTTGCCTCAGTTTCCTCATCTGTCAAAAGAGCTGGAGAAGGAAATGGCAAAGAATTCCAGTATCTTTGCCGAGAAAACCTCAAATGGGGTCAGAGAGAGCTGGGTACAACTGAAATGACTGAACGATAAAACATAAAGTAGTTTTCAGGGGTGCTAATTAGGCATTTTGCATTTTACCTTGTCTAAACTACTCCTAGCACATGTCTGCTGCTGAAACAGCTAGGCTTAGACCACAATCTTCTTATGGGTTGTCATCTTATCGGATATAGAAATTTTCCCTTCTTATGCCAGTGTTATAGCCACCTCTCTTCTAATTGGACATATAATGTCCAGACAAGTTGTCTTTCATCCTCAACATGTCTACCTTTAGAACTATGTTTAGTCATCAACCCGGAAAATAATATATCATGTAGAAAAGACCAGCATGGACTCAGGCAGGAGTTCATTCACTTTAATCCACATTTCCATAGGGAAGTCACATTCCAACCTTCTCTCCTGCGCCACAAGGTTTACCCAGTCCATTTATAGCTCACTTCCAGATCCTGTCTCTGCCATCTGCAGAATGTCAAGTCATTTCCCTTTCTCAGGGAGCTCATTACATGGCTCACATTCTCTCTATGCTAGTCCCTCCCCTCAGCCTTGGAGACCTCAACATTACCTACATATCCATTCTTTCCCAGTTGGCTACAGAGACAGACCTCACCACCATCATTCTAAACTTCTCTACCTCTGATTCTGTGGTCCAGTAGAAGGGAAATAGCAATCACAACACTAGCATTTTTACAGTCCTTTAAGGTTTAGAAGGTACTTTATCACATGTAATCCTCACTACCGTTCTATGAGGTAGGTATTGTTACTATCCTTATTTTACACATGAGGAAGATAGAAGTTAAGTGACTTCCTCAGGGTCAAACACAATTAGTATGTGTCTGTTTGAGGCAGGATGTCAACAAAGATCTTCCTGACTCCAAGTCCAGTGCTCTGTCCACTGTGTCACCTAACTCCCCACTCCTCTGCCCAGGAGAGTCAAAGCACAGTACTCACCACAAAGAGGAATCAAAGTAAAGAAGCCCGACTGTTTTTATGAATAGTTCTTATGCCCAAAGGGTTATAAAACCATGTAAACCCTTTGGTCAAGCAATACCACTACTAGGTTTGTATCCCAAAGAGAGAAAAAAGAAAAGAACCTATATTTTTTTTATGTATTTATAACAGCTCTTTTAACGGTGGCAAAGAATGGGAAATTGAGGGCCATCCATCAGTTGGGGAATGGTTGAACAAGTTGTTGTATATGATTGAGATGGAATACTATTGTGCAGTAAGAAAAGACAAGCAGGACGCTCTCAGAAAAACCTGGACTTACATGAACTGATGCAAAATGAAATTAGCAGAACCAGGAGATCATTGTATGCAGCAACACAAATATTGTATGATAATCAACTGTGAATAATTCACCTGTTCTCAGCAAAATAATGATCCAGGACAATTGTTATGATACTGTCCATCTCCAGAGAGAGAACTGGTGGAGCCTGAATGCAGACTGAAAACATTTTTTCTTTACTTTCTTGTGGCTTTTTTATCTGTATTTTCTTTCACAGCATGACTTACATAGAAATGTGTTTTGCATGACTACACATGTATAACCTATGTTAAATTGTTTGCATTTCTTTATAAGAGGAGAGAGAAGGGAGGGAGATAATTTGGAACTCAATCTTTGGGGAAAAAATGTTAAAGATTGTTTTTGCATGTAATTGGGAAAAATTAAATATTAAATAAAATACATAGTTCTTTCAGCCCTGGTCTACCACGAGTCTGGAAGCAAGCAACAAAGTACCCATGTAGGACCTGGACCCTGGAATGTCAGCTCTGACCATGCTAGGAATGGGAGGAATGGGGACAAGTAGCATGACAGTTGTGCAGCATTGAACTTGTTCACCTCCAGAAATAGTGAATTCACTGATATTCCAAGCAGTGGAGACCTTCAGTCAGAGGCTGGATCACTTAGCAGGGATATTAGAGAGAGTATTCATACTTCAGGTACAGGTTGGACCAGGTGAACTCTGAGGACCCTTCCAACCCTAAGATATTAAAATTCTATAAATCTTAGCCCTTCATCTCCTTCACTTCCATCTTAGAAGAATAGGTAGCTTCTTTTCTGGTCAAACAGTCCCTTGTGCCTTTCATCCCATTCCTTTCCATCTTCAGGAGGGAAGTGATCCCTCTCTTTGTTTCCATCTCTGCAGTTAAGCATGCCCATCCTAAAAAAACCCAAAACTCCCCCCCCAGAAAACAACAGAAAGAAAAAGTCTGACCAACTGATCAACAACAGTGACAAAAAAATACCCCAAAACTTTATTTTGACCCTATCATGTCCTCAAATGATTGTCAAATATCCAGAGAAAGAGTTATGGAATTGGAATGCAGAAGGAGACTATTTTCTCTTGTGTTAGGTTTTGTTTTGGTTTGTTTTTTTCTCATGGTTTCCCCCATTCATTTTAATTCCTCTATGCAACCTGACTAATGTGAAAATGTGCTTAATAAGAATGTATGCATAAAAACCATAAAAGGTTGCATGCCATCTCCATGAGGGAGGGGGAAGGAAAGGGGAGAAAATCTAAGACTTATGGAAGTGATTGTAGAAAACTGAAAACAAATAAATTAATTTTAAAAAATAAAAGTAAATTGTCCCCAAAATCTAAGTGACATTTTTAAGTGAAAATTTTTTATTTTATTTTTTCCAATTATATATATAAACAATTTTAACACTATTTTAAAAGAAACCTTTTAGTCCCTTCCTAACTCTCTCCCCTTTCTCTACCTTGGAAAAGCAAGTAACTTGATATAGATCATACATGTGCAATCATGCAAAATATATTTCCGTATTGGCCATGTTGTGAAAGAAAACAGACGAATGAGAAAAAAAAGCAAGAAAAATAAAGTTTAAAAAAGTGTGCTTTGATCTACATTCAGACTCTACCAGTTCTTTCTTTGGAGGTAGATAACATTTTCCTCATAAGTCTTTCAGGATTGTATTGCTGAGAATAGCTGAGTCATTCACAGTTGGTCATTGTACAATATTGCTGTTACTGTGTACAGTGTCCTCCTGATTCTGTCACTTCATTTTGCATCAATTCACAGAAGTCTACCCAAATTTTTCGGAAATCCTCCTGCTCTTAATTTAGCCATTCCTCAGTTGATGGCCATCCTTTCAATTTCCAATTCTTTGCTGTCACATAAAGAGCTGCTATAAATATTTTTGTCCAAATAGATTCTTTTCCTTTTTTTTTTCAATCTTTGGGATACAGACCTTGTAGTGGTATTTCTGGTTCAGAGAGCATACACAGTTTTATAACTCTTTGGGCATAGTTCCAAAATGTTCTCCAGAATGTTTGGATCAGTTCACAATTCTACCAACAATGAACTAATTTTTTTCTACATCCTCTCCAACATTTGTCATTTTTCTTTAATGTCATATTAGCCCATCTGATAGTATGAGGTGGTACCTCAAAATTATTTTAATTTGCATTTCTTTAATCAGTAGTGATTGAGAGCATTTTTTCATATGACTATCGATAACTTGGATTTCTTCTCCTGAAAACTTTCTGTCCATATCCTTTGACTATCACCTGGGGAGTGACTTGTGTTCTTAGAAATATGACTCAGTTCTCTATATATTTAAGAAATGAGGCCTTTATCAGAGAAACTTGCTGTAAAAAATTTTCCCTAGTTTTCTGCGTTCCTTCTAATCTTGACTTTATTGGTTTGTCTGGGCAAAACCTTTTTAAATTAATGTAATGAATTATAACCATTTTACATCCTGTTATGCTCTCTATTTCTCGATTGGTCATAAATTTTTACTTGATCCATAGATCTGATGGGTAAAATATTCCATGCTCCCCTAATTTGCTTATGATATCACTCTTTATGTCTAAATCATGTACCTATTTTAACTTTATCTTGGTATACAGTGTGAGATGTAATGGAGATAAGCTAGAAACCCTCCCATTAAGACCAGGGGTGAAGCAAAGATGTCCATTATCACCACTATTATTAAGCACCATAGTAGAAATGCTAGCTCTAGAAATAGGAGAAGATAGAGAAACCAAGAGAAATAGAATAGGCAATGAGGAAACAAAACTATCATTCTTTGTAGATTACATAGTATACTTAAAGAATTCTAGAGAACCAATGAAAAAGTTAACTGAAATAATTAACAATTATGTTATGCAATTTCTTCCAAACTGCTTTCCAGTTTTCCTAGCAATTTTTGTCTAATATAGTCATCTCTTATCATTTGTGGGGGTTAGAGGCAGAGGACCCCCCACTAATACAAATAACTCTAGACCCTACCACAAGCCTTTATTTTTAATAACTGTTCATATTTATTTAACATCAAAAACAAGTAAAACAACACACTGTACTCATTAAAACATTGTAGTTTCTATCAAGAGAGATTAGTATCTTGCACACCATGCAGTTTAGCTGAAGTAACTGCTCCATGGATTTCCTTCTCTTAGGAAAAGCACAAGATAAAACAATCAGTGTGGGAGAAAATCACATGAGTGAGTCTGAATGGTAGAGAGACAAAGAGGAGGCGTTCCCAAAGATAGTGCATAGCCTGTAGTTCTCTTATTTATGTACTGTTTATGATATAGATGATAAAATAGATTAATAACATACAGTATTTATGCATTCATATTAGGCATTTATGACTTGCTAATTTTTTTTTAGTTTTCTTGACATACATGCATTGTCTATGATTTTCTGCAGCTGACCACAAATCTCCCAAAATTCTTATTTAATTTTTGATGACGGATTGTTTTAATGATTTCCACTTTGTAATACAATTTGAGGTCTGGTACTGCTAGGCCACCTTCTTTCACAATGTTTTTTGGTAATTCTCTTGATACACTTCAACTTTTATTCTTCCAGATGAATTTTATTATTTTTTCTAGCTCTATAAAACATTTTTTGGGTAGTTTGATTGGTATGGCATTGACTATGTAAATTAATTTATGTAGAATTGTCATTTTATTATATTGGCTTGGCCATCTCATGAGCAGTTCCTATTTCTCCAAATGTTTAAATCTAACTTTATTCATGTGAAAAATATTTTCTAATTGTGTTAATATAGTTCCTGGGTTTCCCTTTGCAGGTAGACTCCCAAGTATTTTTTATTGTGTACAGTTATTATACATGGAATTTCTCTATCTCTTCCTACTGGACTTTGTTGGTAATACATGGAAATGCTCATGATTTATGTGGGTTTATGTTACATCCTGCAACTGTGCTGAAGTTGTTAATTATTTCAGTTAACTTTTTCATTGGTTCTCTAGAATTCTTTAAGTATACTATGTAATCTACAAAGAATGATAGTTTTGTTTCCTCATTGCCTATTCTATTTCTCTTGGTTTCTCTATCTTCTCCTATTTCTAGAGCTAGCATTTCTACTATGGTGCTTAATAGTAGTGGTGATAATGGACATCTTTGCTTCACCCCTGGTCTTAATGGGAGGGTTTCTAGCTTATCTCCATTGTAAATAATGTTTGCTGAAGGTTTTGGATAGATACCACTTATCATTTTAAAGACAGCTGTTTGTTCCTATGCTTTCTAGGGTTTTTTTTTAACTGGGATGAGTGTTGTATTTTATCAAAAGCCTTTCTTGCATCTATTAGCATGTGATTTTTGTTG
Organism: Bettongia penicillata ogilbyi; assembly: GCA_023548195.1. Classification (NCBI taxonomy): domain Eukaryota; kingdom Metazoa; phylum Chordata; class Mammalia; order Diprotodontia; family Potoroidae; genus Bettongia; species Bettongia penicillata. The sequence continues at coordinate 5,514,673 of JAJHZJ010000197.1, forward strand.
GTTTTGTTATCAATATGATCAATCATGCTGATAGTTTTTGTGATATTGAACCAATCTTGCATTCTTAATATAAATCACACCTGGTCATAGTGTGTGTGTGTGATCTTTGTGATATATTGTGTATCTCCTTGCTAGTATTTTATTTAAAATTTTTGCATTAATATTCATTAGGAAAATTGTTCTACACTTTTCTTTCTCTGTTTTGTTCTTCCTGCTTTAGGTATCAGCATCATATTTGTGCCATAAAAGGAATTTGGTATGGCTCCTTCATCGCCTGTTTTACCAAATAGTTCATATAGTATTGGAATAAATTGTTCTTTAAATATTTGGTAGAATTCACTTGTGAATCCATTGGGTCCTGAGGATTTTTTTTTTTAGGGAACTCATTTATGGCTTGTTCATTTTTCTAAAGTGGGATTACTTGAGAATTCTATTTCCTCTTCTGTTAACCTGAGAGATTATATTTTTTGTAAGAATTTATCCATTTCACTTAGATTGTTATATTTATTGGTATATAGTGGGACAAAATCTCCTAATAATTGCTTTAATTCCCTCTTCATTGGTGTTAAATTCACCCTTTTCATTTTTCATGCTGGAAATTTGGTTTTCTTCTTTCTTTTTTACTTTATGAAGTTAACCAATGGTGTATCTATTTCATTAGTATTCTCATAAAATCAACTCCTACTTTTATTTATTAGTTCAAGAGTTTTCTTTTAATTTTACTAATCTCTCCTTTGATTTTCAGGATTCTGAATTTGGTGTCTAATTAGGGATTTTTAATTTGTTCTTTTTCTAGTTTTTTAGTTGCATGGCCAGTTAATTGATCTGCACTTTTTTTTTTATTTTATTGATGTCAGTGTTTAGGGATATATATTTTTCTCATCCCCACTATCCAACCGTTCACCATGTCGTCTGATTCCTACACCACAATATTTCTCCTATCATCCCCTTCCAACCTCTTATGCTGCCACTGTCTACTTCAGGATCTCATCACTTGTTTTTTGCTTTTTCTACCTCCACTTTCTCTCCTTTACTATGCATTCTTCAAAAAGCTACCTAATCATTTATCTAAAATATAAGCCTGTCCGTGTTGTTTCTCTGCTCAAAACCATTCAGCAGCTATTGCCTTTAGGATGACAGAGAAATTTCTTGGCTTGGCATTTCCTAAGACCACTGAATTAAGAGCTAAAGGGCCCTTCAGCCAACATTCAGTACAATCCCTATCTGACTGAGAATCACCTCTACAATATACCCCAAGTGATCTTCCAGGCACTACTTACCGCAACAGGAAATTCATTACCTGCCCAGACAGCCCATCATCAGAGAGCTCTAATTGTTAGGAACTGCTTCCTGAAATCAAGCCTAAATCTGCCTCTTCGACTTTCACCCATTGTTCACGGTTCTGCCCCCTGGGGCCAATCATAGCAAATCTAATCCTTCTTTTCCCTGACAGCCCTTCAAACACTTGAACTTGAAGATGGCTTTGATGTCTCCCCAAAGTCTTCCCTTCTCCAGGCCAACCATCCCAATTCCTTCCCTTATTGCTCATGGGCCACAGATTCTAGTTTTCTCACCTCTCACTCACTCTCCTTGGTTGCCTTCTTCTGTACGTGCTGTAACTTGTCTCTATCTTTCCTAAAATGCAGTGCCCTCAACAGCACACAGTACTCCAGAAACAAAGTACCATAGGATTGCTCCAATGACCCTTTCTGGATACTATCATCAGGTAGCCTAGGACAATGTCATCTTTTTTTTAAGCTACATATTCTAGCATGGATTGATATTGAATTGGCTCTATAATCTCCCAATCTTTTTTCACAAGAACTATTGGTTAGTTCCATCTCCGCTGTCCTGTGAAACTGATTTTGTTGAATTTTTAAGTTTCTCCCCATTAAAATCCAATGTATTTAACTCAGCCCCATATTTCCATCCTGATGAGATAATTTTCATTCTGGAGTCTATAATCATGTAATCTACTTTTGGCCAAGCATGCCATTCATGTCTTCATCCAAGTCACTGCGTGTGTGTGTGTGTGTGTGTATGAGAGAGAGAGAGAGAGAGAGAGAGAGAGAGAGAGAGAGAGAGAGAGAGGAGCACAGGACCAAGGATAGATATTTCCACGGCACTCTACTAGAAACTTTGCTAAAATTGACATGAACCTATTGACTACTTTCAGACTCATTCACTTCCTTCCAAATTTTCTTTCCTCTGCTATCATTTACATTATGTTTTTCCATCTTATGCACAAGTAGAGCATGAGGAAGTTTATAAGATACTTTGCTGAAATCTAAGCATATTCTGCCTACATTTTGTCTATGGTATATTTAGATGTTAGCAAAGCATTAGGCAAACTCTTATGCATTTACTTTCCTTCTCTATTTTCTAACTCTGTGGGAGTTTCTAACTTGGGCAAATCACTTTCCCTCTTTGGGCCTCAGTTTCCTCATATGTAAAATGAGGAAGTTGGCTAGATGATTTCCAAGGTACCTTCTTGCTCTAAATATGTGTGATCCTGCAGTCCTCCTTATTTAGTCATTTTGTCAAAAAAGGAAATGAGATCAATCTAGCATGACCTGTGCTTTATGAAACCTCACTGACTCTTTGTCACACCTTCCACAGGCTAGTCCAACCTTTTCCAGGCTTACTTCACACTGTTCCTCTTCATTCACTATACATTCCATTAAACAGGGCTGTTTTCTATCCTGAGATTTGGCATTCCATCTATACAAGTCATCCTCATGGCCTGGAATGGCTTCCTTCTTTACCAAGATGTTCCAGAATCCTTTTCCTTCAAAGCTGAGCTCAGATGCTACCTTCTCCATGTAACCTTCTTTGCTCCCCATGGCTGGAAGTACTTATTTTTCCTTCTCAAATACTTTTAGAGCATGTTGCTTGGGGCTTTTCCTTGCCTAACTCTCATGACTCATTGCATTGTATTGTGCTTGTCTGTATGCATATGATATAAACCCTCTCCCCATGCCTTTAAATTTTAAGCTCCTTGAGGTCAGGTAGTATGTTGGTTTTATCTCCAAGTCCTATACACACACACACACACACACACACACACACACACACACACACACACACATATCTTACACGTAAGTAGGTTCTTAATCAGCTAGGTGACACAATGAGTAAGAGCGCAGGACTTGGAGTTAGGAAGACCTGAATTCAAATCCTGCCTTCAGATATGAACTAGCTCTGTGACCCTGGACAAATCATTTAACCACTGGCTGCCTCAGTTTCCTCATCTGGCAATGGGGATATAATAGCACCTCTCTCATAGGATTTTTTTGTGAGAATGAGATGAATTAACACATGTAAAGTGCTTTGCAAACCTTAAAGCTCTATATAAAGGCTAGCTATTATTATTGCTGTTATTTAATTGAATCGGGTACTCTTCCACAGTACCGAGAGCAACACTTTTCACCATCTATGATTCCTGTCTATGTCATCCCATAAATCCTCCACAGAGGAGCAGTCATCTTGGCAACCTGTATCTAGATCTAATAATGTGTCATGGTTACCAGTGTCACACTTGGGCTGTCCATCTGTTCTCCTTTACTCTCACTACATGATGGACCCCACTTCTTTTCCAATCATAAATTTCCTGCACATCTCTTATGACCACGTTTTTATCCCCAAGTCATTGTTGGTAATTTGCTGCAGCCTACTTATTATGCCCACCATATGTCTCTCCATTGCACTTTGAGCAATTCACAATTTTCATTCTTTGAAGGTTATGTTGTTCCATGATTCCCAGACACACATCCCCAGGAGAATATTCGTGTTTTAAAAATGGATTTTTTGTGTCAGGAAATAAGTTGGAATTGTTGAAATGGTATGCAGTTTCCCAAATGCATTCAAGTCCTGTTCAATTCAATTCTGGCCCCAATTTTAGTCTGTTTTCAGCGTCTAAAATATAGACACCAGAGGATTAACTCCATCAAATGTCCATCTGACTGTACCTCAGAGTCTAGGCAATAAACATTTCTCATCCCAAGTTCATAACCTAAGAATTCTTTGGCTCATTATTCTACCTTCTACCATCTAGTCAAACCTTGCTGATTCTGCTTTCTGGACATATTTTTGCATCCATCTTCTCTCCAATTACATTGCCTCTATTCTGATTCAGACCCTCACAGTGACCTAGGCCATTGCCCAATCTGATTCTCTTGCTTCCAATTTCTACCCCCTCCAATCTACCCTTCACTTAACTACCAAACTAAATCTTTTTAAGACACAGGACACTTCTCTGCTCAGAAACTTTGCGTGACTCTCTAGTGCCTCTAATGTTAAATACAACTTCTTCAGCCTGGCATTCAAGACCCTAACAGTCTGAATACCATGTACTTTTCCAGATTTATTTTCTTTTACTCTCCTCCTGAAGTTACTTTCCAACCGAAACAGATGGCTGTTTCACAAACTTGAAAGCCCGTGGATGGCATGTGAGCTATCCTTTATGCCTGGAAGGTATTTCCTCCTCATCTCTTCCTCTCAAGATCCTCTTATCACTTCAAGGCTCATTTCAAGCACTATCTGCTCCATGAAGGTTTCCATGACCTCCCAGGTTGTTAGGGCTTTCTCTCTCTCCATATTACTATATATGTATTTATCCATATACATCTTATATAACACCAATACAGTGTGAGCTTCTTGAGGGTTGTTGTTGTACCGTTGTATCCAACTCTTTGTGACCCATGGACCCATGACAGCCAGTACTGTCTGTGGTATTTTCTTGGCAAAGATACTGAAGTGGTTTGCCATTTTCTTCTCCAGGGGATTAAGGCAAAGAGAGGTTAAGTGACTTGCCCAGGGTCACATAATTAGTAAGTCGTATTTGAACTCAGGTCTTCCTGACTCCAGACCCAGTACTCTATTTACTGAGTCATCTAACTGCCTCTTCTTAAGGATATGAGCTGTCTTTGTATCCCCATTACCTAGAATATAGTCATTTCTTTTTTTAAAAATTATTTTGTTTTCAGTGTTCTACAATCACTTCCATATATCATAGATTTTTTTTTCCCCTCCCTCCCCCCCTTTCCCATCCCTCCCTGAGATGACATGCAATCTTATACAGGTTCTACACATACATTCCTATTAAATATATTTTCCCCTTAGTCATGTTGTATAGAAGAATTAAAATGAATGAAAGAAACCATAAAACAAAACATAATAAAAGAGAAAGTGGTCTGTTTCATTCTGCAATCCAATCTCATAGTTTTGTCTCTGGATGTGGAAGGTGTTTTGCCTCAAAAGTTCATTGGGAATTTTTGAGGTCCTTGAATTGCTATGAAGGACTAAGTCTACCAGAAAAATTCCTCACACACTGTGGTTGTTGCTGGGTACAAAGTTCTCCTGGTTCTGCTCCTTTCACTCAGCATCAGTTCATATATGTCCTTCCAGGTCTCTGTGAAGTCTTCCTGTTCATTTCTTATAGCACCATAGTATTCCATTACATTCATATACCATACCTGTTCAATAGAATATAGTAACTACATAAAATATTTTTTATGAATTGAATACAATTTCAATCACTTTGATTTTTTTAAAGTATGAATTGTTAGCCAGATCTCTTTTCCATCAATCTGGATCTCATTGAGGAAACCCTGTAGTATTATAGGGATTGAAACAATGAGTATAAAGTTGTCTACAAACAAGGAAGCTAGGTGGCACAGTGGATAGAGTGCCAGTCCTAGAGTCAGAAAGATTCAGCTTCCTGAGTTTAAATCTAGCCTCGGTTACATAGTAACACTGTGAGAAATCTGGCCTCAGACACTTATGGCAATGGTGCAAGACGGGAGCAAAAGAGCTATCACAAGAAAGTCTAGGGGCGACTAAATGACAAATGAATGGTGCAGATAATCAATGCTGTAAGAGGTCAGAAGGCGGAGAGATTGCTGTAGACTTGCTTGTTAGGGCTGGAGGGCCTATCAGAAATACTTTTATAGCCTCGTCATTGTTGTTCAGTAATTTTCAGTCACATCCAATTCTTTATGATGCTATTTGGGACTTTCAGAGCAAAGATCCTGGAGTGGCTTGCCATTCATTTCCTTCTCCAGCTCATTCGATAGATGAGGAAACTAAGATTTTCCCACAGTCACACAGCTAGTAAGTATCTGAGGTCAGATTTTAACTTGGATCTTCCTGACTCCAGGACTGGTACTGTATTCATTGAGCCACCCATCTCTTCCTTAAGCCTTCTTTACTTCTGTTAAAAAGTTAAAACTTTTAATGAACTTTAAGTTTAGTGGATTCATCAGTTACCTAGAATTGCTTGACCTTTTAAGTAGTTAACTAATTTAGTTTATTCCATTGGAGTGGGTGGAAATGAATAAAGGATGGGTACGATTTGGTGGGTGAGGATGAAGGAGGGGAAGGCCTTCTAGACTGGGGAGAAGAGGATGATGAGCAAAAGCCTGGAAGTAATAATGTAGAAGGAAAACCAGCTCATCTTGGGGGAGCATGTGCACCAAAAGCAATTAGGGGGTGTCTGTTTAGAAGTCTGTGTAATGCAAAGGCAGGGGCCTCCTCCTCCTCCTCCCCATCCCACCCCATCTTTAGACAGCTCTGTAACTGCCTGTTCTTTACAATGGTTGGAAATTGATGAGCTGAAATAAAGATTTGAACCAAAGACCCTGAGCTGAGAAACTTTATGTTCTATTAGCCTCCCTGACTGCTAGTCTACCCTCTCTTCCCACCCAAAAAACCGCCTTGTGTCAGGGGGCCAGGCTTTCTCTCTATGACAGGAGATCTTGTAGGATGGCAATTTATGATCTTTTTGGTGATGAACTCTTAAAAATATAGTAATGATTATAAGATAAATTATCTTATAATGCAAAAAGATCCCCCTTGCAACTATTTCAGTAATTAAATTAAGCTATTTTATTTTTAAGATGCTAATGGGAAACAAACCATTAATTTGAATTCATTTTCTCCTGCCTCCCCACCAAATCCCCAACTTTGGTTTGGACGCTCTGCCAAGTCCAGCACTATAGTGGATGCCAGCGTGCAGACAGGGAGATGGTGAAGACTCAAGCCAAGTTCCCATAAGTGGAAAGGAACAAGAGGGCAGAAGAGAAGAAAAGGTCCCAGCTTGTTGGCTCCAACATAGTTCAAGGTCCATAGGACTAGATTCTTTGGAAGTGAGCACACTGCTTGGTTGGCTCTTGTAGGGTTCAGGAGGGACTAGGAGTTCAGGGGATAGACAGGAGTCAGGTTCAACTCGGGCACATTCCCAGAGGCCTCAGAGCCAGCGGGTGGGGCGGGCACCTGGGCAAACAGAGCAAGGAAATGGGCAGGAATGAATCAAGGGCGGTTTAAATATGCAGAAATGCAGTTCATACCTTTGGGCAAAAATAATATGAGTTATATAATGGGGGAGAGGAATGTGATAGGAGGAATTGGGCAAAGTTGGGGGGTGGCAGAGGAGGAGAAGGTGGACGCTGGTTTATCTAGCGGCTATTTTCTTTAAGGTATGACCGGATGAGGGGTTTGTCATTCTGATTTGTGGAGTCCCGATAGCAAAACCTGGAGAGATAAAGATGTGGGAGAGGCCAGGTTGTCAGCTAACAGAAGACAGAGATTCTACAGATAGATAGGAAGGTGTTGAAGGCTGTGGTCCTTCTTTCTTTAAACAGTCTGGGTCCTAGAGGGGATGCTGATAATAATGGAAAGATCAGTAGGACAGCCTTGTAGATATAATGGGCAAAATCATTTAATTAATCATTTAAGTTATTTAATCTGTCCCCCTGCCCCTGTCTCCAATCCCCCTCTCTGCTTATCCCCATTTATTGAGGTATGACTTAAGCTCCCTCATCGATACATTTCATGACCTGATGCCTTTTTCTATGTCTCACCAAGTTCAACACAAAGTAGTTATCACTCTATAATAAATGAAGATGTCCCTCACCTAACCAGGGCATATGGTTGAGGGGAGGAGCATTCTGTCTTATTTGTGAATGGGGAGGAGAACGTGAAAGTGGAAGATGTCCTCCCACAGCTGAGTTGCTGTAGTTGCTGTCGGTCCCTTGAGGAGCTAGGGTGAGGTAAGGTAAGGAGAGGGAGAGCTTCAAACTGATTTAAGGGGAAATGAAACTACGCAAAAGAAACTCTTGGCTGGACATCAGACAGATGGTGAACAATGACGGGTAATTAGACTGAGAGCTGTGGTGAGGATTTAACCATGGATACAATTTAGGTTCTGCCACTTTGGGAAATAAGATGGGAATAGAAGGCATGATCATCATTTAGTGGGATTTGGTTTAATGCCTGGCACATAGTAGGTGCTTACTATATACTTGTTGATTGATTGGGGACCCAGAAGGTATGGGTTGCCCTGGAGAAGAATAGGGATCAGAGTAGGAGTTGTGCATGGGCCAGATTAAAGAATCTTCTGTGCTCTGTCTGAGGGGTTAGAGGTCAGCTGCAATCTCAGTTGTGAACATAGGACCACATCGAATAGATAGCTATAAGAAGAGTAAGAGGGTTCCAGGTGCTCTCCCATGTCCATATGTATGCAACTGAATGACATTTGTATTCAGGTGTGTGTATGTCTCCATGTCCAGAGACTGGAAGACCAAAAGTCTTCAGGGCATGTTGGGGAGGATGGACTGGGACATCACTGGGCGGGAAAAGTACAGAAGCAAGCTTGAGAGACAACAACTTTCACATGTTGAACACCAACAAGTGTTATTTTCTGGAGGATCAGGAAACATTGGTATGAGTGCTGATAACATGATGCAGATTCGCTAAACCCCAAGACAAATATAGTCATACAACTTTTCGTAGACTACTAGATCTGGAAGAGATCTGAGAGATCATGTTGTCCAACTCTTTCATCTTACAGATAAGAAAATTGAGGCAGAGAAGAGACTAGATTAGAACCCCATAAAAGTTAGCCTGATGACTATTTCATCAAATGAAACCAGTACTATGCCCAGAATCAGCATCCCTTCCTCTGATTTCAGTGGTCAGAAGAAGTTTCCCTAGGCTCTGAGCTGGGAGATATGGGAAGGGGTTGCAGAAGTGAGTGAGAGTGAGCAAGTGTGTGTATGTGTGTGTGTGTGTGTGTGAGAGAGAGAGAGAGAGAGAGAGAGAGAGAGAGAGAGAGAGAGAGAGAGAGAGAGAGAGAGAGAGAGAGAGAGAGAGAGAGAATTATTTATAGGTCCCTGGGTTTTTCCCTGGCCAGGGTCCTCATCAAAGCTCCCATGTTTATGTCTCTATGAAACCATCCTATTCTGGGATTTCACATGGAGCAGTCTTTAAGGTCCAGAGCCCAAAGCTAGGAAAGTAGGGATGTGGTCCTATGAAATGCCAAGTCCTAGGCAGTTGGGCTGGGTTGGGCTGGGCTGGGCTTTACTCTACTTACTTTTTTCTCAGGCGAGAATCTTCCTGCCTCCAAGGCGGGTGGATGCCTTTATTGGGCAAGGCTTCTTGCTTCCCTGGGGCTGAGGCGGTGACCAGGGACCAAGAACATGCCTCTGTAGGCCTCTCCCAATCTGCAGGCTGGATTGAATTCTGGCTTGATTCTGTGGGGGCTGGACTCTCCCAGAAGGATCCACACCACCACCACCTTCCCCCAAACCTGGACTCTGAGTCCCTTCAGAGGTGAGAATGTAAGACTTGAGATGAACATAGCTGAAAATATCTCCATTTCAAACTTCAGCTAAGAGCATCCCCCATCAGCTGTGCTGATCCAAGAACAGGGACAAACTGGGCAGCACTGGTGGAGATGGTCCTAAAAGAAACTCCGAGTTCCTGGGTGTAGTGGAGACAATAACAAGATACCCCTACCCAAAGTCCACACACCCCCAAGCCTGCAAACAAGTCATTATGTTGTTGTATAAATAAATTATGTACTTACACAGGACTTAATGTGTGTCAGTTACAATTATTGCAGGGTAATTATGCAGTTAGTATTGGAGAGAAGAAGGGAGGCCACAGGGTTGAATCAGTTCTGCAAAGGTGAGAAGATTTCCCATAGGGGAAGGTAATCATGTGCTGTGGATTGATTGCTCTGGGACACATTCTGTTAGCTCACATGACAACTGATTGGTTCCCCAATATCTGCCCAGGAAGGGCTGTGTTCTGAAGGGCCATAGACTATCAGTGAAGAGACTTCTTTTCCTGGAACAGAACAGTAGCAAACTTCCAGGATCAGGTTTCCTAGCCAGTGAGGCTCTTTCCCGCCCACACACATCATCCAGGTGCTCCATGACCCAGGCCTAGCACATGGCTGAGAAAGCCAGATGCCCCTGGAGGTCCAAGGAGAGGTGGGAGTAGGTAGGCCAGGGGAATTGTACAGAGGTTCATAATTGTTTCTTCCTCATTTAGAGGGCAAAGGTCCATATCTATATCTACCTCTCCCTTCACCATCAACTCCTAATTCCCTTCTTTTTTTCTAATGTCTCCTACTCAGAACCATCTCCATTTCCCTGTCTCTTTCTGTCCCTGACCATTCTGGTTTCTCACTTCCTCCTCCTCCCCATTCTGCACACTTTGCTCTGCCCAGGCCTGCCTGTCACCTCACCTTTCCCCTCATTTCCTTCTCCCATTCTTGTCCCTTTTTCTCTGCAGCCCCTGGAGCCAGGAGAGGGATCTCTACTCTTTTCTCCAGTCTCTGTCTTCCAGGTTCCTCATGGCCTCTTGCTCCATCTGTTCCTGCTGGGACAGCCCAGCCTTGCTCTCTCCCTAAAAGATAGTGGAGGAATGGCAACAAGGAGGTGCCTTTCATAGTGAAAGCTTTGCTCTGAAGGTCCAGATGGAAATAAACTGAGCCAGGAGCTAGGTTTGTCCCCGTGGCCACAGCAGCTAGGGGTGTGGTCTGTGGGGAGAGGCTTAGCTCTGTATCCTGGTTTGGTGGGGAGTATCCACTATAGTTTAATCCAGACACAGACCCATTTTAATGGAGGTCAGATAGAAACTTACTTTTCCTACAAGATCTCTGTGAGAAAGAGGGATAGGTCATTTTACAGAGGGAGAGACCGACTCATGCGCAAGAGCCTATAAGCTGTAGAGAAATTTGAATTGGAAGCCAGGAATCCTAATCCTCAATCTGACCTCCTGCCTATAAGTTTTAAATATTTAAATTTATTTATACTTAAGGAAATGGGAATGGGAAATGGGTAGAAGAGAAGGAAAACTTTTGTGTATAACTAACTGGCTTTTTATGGTACCCCTTTCCAGAGCTTTGGTACATATAAATTTTGGAATATTTATTTATTTCCTGAGTGAACCAAATGCCTCTCTTCCATTCATCTCCCTACCTTCCAGATCCTTGCAAGAGCTCCAGAGAGGCATGAGAGAAGAACTGCTATGATCATCCCCATTTTATAGAGAGACAAAACCAGAAAGTGACTCAGGGACCTACATTTCTAAGGGCAAACGTAGGCACAGAACTCAAATGCCAATTCCCTTTTCCCCTTCACCTTGTAGTCTACATGCCACAGCCTCTGTCTCTCTGTCTCTGTTTCTTTCCCTGTCTATCTATCTGTCTCCCTCCCTCTCTCTGTCCTTCTCTGTCTCTTTCTCTGGAAAGTTTACTTTCAATTCAACAAGGATTTATTATTTATTAAGATCTATTAGGTGATAGGCACTGGGGATACAAAGATTAGAAACTAAACAGTCCCTGCCTTCAAGGAGCTTGCCTTCTGCTGGGGTAATTATGTTTATACAAATAATCAACTCTTACAAAGCTCACACTCTGTGGCAGTGAAGGGGCAGAGACAATGTGGTTTTGGAACTTGGGCCTTATTATTTCAGCTCTGATGCTTGGAAGAAACAGAATTGAATAGAGCTTTGAACTTGGAGTTAAGGAAGATCTGGTTTCAAATCTGGCCTTAGATACTTACTAACTCTGTTATGGTAGACAAGTTACTTAATCTTTTTAATTACTTTAATCAAGTTACTTTAATCTTTTTTTTTTGTTTGTTTGCTTCAGTTTCCTTATCTGCAAAATGAGGGAATTGGACTTAGCCTCTAAAGCTGCTTCCATCTTTAAATCTCTACAACCCAGCAACCCCTGGACCTCATGACTAAAAAGTCAACGCCTCCCATGGACTGAGGGTGATGTTTTCTTTGCCCTAAGACTGGGACTAAGTGCCAACCCAAGGAACAGAACCCTGGGGTTTTGAAAGGAGTTTCTTTGGGTCAACTCTGTTGCTCTTCAGCTAGGTGGAGCTCTGGGTTTGGAGTCAAGAAAATCTAAATTTAAATCTGACCTTTGACACTTACTAGTTGTGTGACCCTGAGCAAGTCATTTAACCTCATTCTGCCTCAGTTACCTCAACTATAAAATGGAGGTAATAATAGTACCTACCTACCACCCAGGGATGTTGTGAGAATCAAATGAATGTAAACCATTTAACACAGTTCCTGGCACATAGTAGGCACTGTACTTGTTTCCTGTCTTCCTTCAGGTTCAAGGGAATGGGGTTCTCATGGTCTGCATGAATTTCTTTGGTCCTGCAGCCAATGGAAGTTTTCTCTATTTCCTTCTTCTGACAGGAGGATGAGGGGGATGGAGGAATTCTAAGAACTTTCTGACAAGAAGGAGTTATCCAGACACAGAATGGAGTAATTGTCTATGGCATGGCATCAGTTTCTCTCAAGGTCTTTACACAGGAGAAAATCCCCATGCCTCTGGAATAGCTTAGATGTGTTTCTACCCAGAAGGTAGATGGATGGAAGGATGGACTGGTTGTCCTCCTGTCTAGTCCAGTAAGAATAAGGGCTCTCCTCTCTCTAGGGCTCTCCCCAAAGATTTCTGCTGAACTACGGGTCAGAGGGAGGGGGTGAATCTTGAGGTTAGCCTTGATTTCCCTTTATGGGAGAGATTGAGGGATGTTTCTTTGTAAACTTTAATGGTTGGGGGGGCATTGGGAGTGATTTTTTCCCCTTTACACTCATAGGTATTTTGCACATGGCTCAAACATGTCTAAACTTTCCTGACTTCAAAGTATCCCCATGGCACAGACTCAAAGTAGAAAAGGGTTGCTATATAAATCTAAAGAGAAAATGTTAAAAAGAGTAAAGAAAAAAAGAAAAGAAAAAGGTTGCAAACCAACAAAACATTGTGTCTCTGCTCCTTAAACGAATAGAATTAACATGTTATTCTATGATTAGTGTCCCATTGTGTAAGCTTAGGGGGAGGGGAGAAGTTGCTTCTTTAGGCCATTTAGCTTTTTCTTTGTCCTTATGCTCCAAAGGGCCCCCTCCCCCACGCCTATCCACAGGACTCCCCGGCTTAGGTTGCCGAGTGAATTGCACAACCTTTAGAAAGAAAAAAGTTCCCATAGTGATTGTCCACATACATTGTCCACAGGGGATATTTTTAGGACTCCCCTCCCCCTCGGTCGACCCCCCCAACCCCACCATGGCACAGTCCAATAAGCTGCCCAGACCCCCCCCTCCCAGTTCCCTCCCTCTAAGGACCATAAGAACGTGGAGCAGAGAGAGCCCCAAAGAGGGAGTGGATACAATTGACATTGCCCAGGAATGCCATATAATCAGTCTATGCATGCCTTACATCTGCCCACAAAATATGGACAGAACCATGGAGGAAGTGAATTTTAGCCATCCCACACTAGGAGGCGATGTGGTGTAGTAGAAAGCTCTGCCTCTAGCTTTCTATGTTCAAGGCAATTATCTCCCTGAGCCTCTGTTTTCTCATCTGTAAAGTGGGTATTATAATGCAAGTCCTGTGTACCTCAGAGCCTTAGCGTGAGGATCCAATGAGATAATGAATTTGTAAACTTTTTCTTCTTTTTTAAAACTCCCACAACTCTATTAATAGTTATCATCCTTCCACAGTCTGAGTGGGTCTGGGTCTGTTGGGTAGGGGGTGGCAGTTGGGGAATCCTTTTTATCCAGTCGTACCTGATTAGATATGGGCGACAATAATGACCGGAATATGTCATATTTATACAGCTTTACAGAGTGCTTTTCTCACAATAGCCTTGTGTGATAGATAGTATAAGCACTATTAGCCCCATTTTACAGATAAAGAAATTGAGACTCAGGTTAAGTGACATTCTTGTGGTTACAGACCTAAGTGTCAGTGGTGGAATTGGAACCCAGATCTCTTGATTCCAAATCTAGCCACACTCACATCGGTGATGAAAGGGTGAGGAACTGGGACTCACTGTAGCCTATATTTCTATGGGATGGTCATCTGACCCACATCAAGTACTTGAGGAGTGGTAAAATGTTGTCTCTTCTCTGGGCACAGAATCATTTGTTCACCTCCCTGATACAACTTCTCTTTACAGTCTAGCCTAGGCTTCTCCACTAGGTTCAGAGCTGATCGCAGCCTGAGATAGCTGAGCTGAGCCTGCTTGCTGTCAGCACCCCCATAGGCAGAAAGCCTTAGTCACTGATGTCAGAGTAGGTGTAATAAGGGGGGGAGCCCCCAACTTGCCATGAGACGGAGGTACAGTTGGGATGATCTTTGACTCTGATTCTTTGATTCCAGTGGGGATTCCTGTAAGTGGACACCTCTGGCAAACCAGAGGCAAACCACAGGTTAGGAGAGTGAGAGTAGAAAATGTTCCCTCTGTAACCCTTTCAGCACCATCCAGAATGTTAGGAGTCTCATTTTTGCTTTCCAATCAGCCAGACCTGGATTGAGGGAGATGCCTTTCCTTTCTTCCCCTGAGTGGGGAGGGCTAATCCCATTTTAAACTGGGGTATGATTCAAAAATATACCCCAGGATTGGAAGCTACTTCTAGTTACCCGAGCAGGAGTATGGTCTCATTCAACAAATAAACATCTGTTTTTCTGCTGTAGTTTGTGGAGGATAGGGCAAGAATGGCTTGGGGGGAGGGTAATGATGGACAGATTCATAAGCTCAAACAGCAAATGGTGATTCTACAGAGGCAGAGATCCTAGGAGAATTAGAGTGAGGGAGAACGGAGCCTGGGCATTTGGGGTGGGGGTGTGACATTCCATTTACACTCTTTACTCTTGGCTGGGGGGCTGCTGGAGCAGAAATTGACTCTGGGGTTCTGTATTGAGGCAGAAAGGGAATGTTTTTACGGGGTAGGGATGCTCCACTATTTCTTATCGCAATTGAATTGAAAATGACAATACCACCCGCTTCTTACTCTCAGCTTTGGACTCACCTCCCCACCTATTTCTCCTGCAAAGTCCCTATAGAAGGGGAGCCCCTATAGGTTTTCTGCTGTCCCCCAAAGAAAAAAGCCAGAAACATTCAAAGACCGAGGGGGCTCCCTAAGTACCTTTCAGACAAGGGGTTCACGGGCTTAGGAACTTAAGTAAGATCTTGAAGGACTGTGATCCGGGGACCAAAGAAACCCTGGGGGTGTCAGGTAAAAAAACAGCAACATCCAAGCTCTGGCCTCAAGCTCCCAGAGAGTTTAGCAAAGACCAAAGGTCCAGATGTGTGACTCTGGACAGCCCTCTCCCTCTCTATTAAATTGGAGAAGGGCTCTCTCTCCTGGGACTGGCCGAGAGCAAGCAGAGATAGAGGTGGAGGGCTTGCCTGGACCCCCTCGCACAGCCCCGAGGCCCCCGGGAGGAGGGGAGGGATTAGGATAGTGGCAGCGGGCGGGCCGGCCCAACCGCAGGCGAGGAAGAGTTAAAGGTTCCTTGCAGCTCCCCTCCCCGCGGTGGGTGTGACCCGCCTGCTGGGGCCTCTGCTATAAGAGGGCCAGCGGCGGCAGCGGGCGATCAGGCAGCTGGAGGCGACGGAGCTGCGGGTCCTGCCAGCCCGTGCCTCCCTCCGGGACCCATGGGCCTGGGACTGCTGACCCTAGCGCCAAGCAATATGTCGGAGACCAAGAGGAGAGGGAGAGGCCGGGGTAAAAAGCACAGGGAGGGGAGAAAGAGGGAGCGAGACAGAGCTCCTGAACTCGGCGAGGAAGGTACACGACTTCGGTTTTTTTTCTTTAAAAAATTAATAACAATAATGATACACTCTTGACCACGTGTGAAACCAGCCGGGCAGACCCCGCCCCTGGGGGAGCATGTGTCTCCGTGTGAGTATATCTGTGTAAGTCCCAGTGAGGGGAGGCTGATGAGACCTGAGACAGGGTCTCCTCCTGGCTCCCATTAGGCTGCCAGGGTTGGGGCTTTCCTGGAGGAAAGTCTGAGAAATGGGCACGGGGGGTCCCCCTGCACAGCTGAGATTAGAATCCCTCTCCCCCGTCCTCGTGCCACCCCTCCCCCAGGCAAAGGAAGGCAACTTTCTGCAGAATTCTGAGCTGAGCAGGTGAGAAAACTGGGATCCTCCGCTGCCCTGGTGACCTGAGGCTCTTTTGGCTCTCCTCTAGGGGATTGGTACTCTCTGCCCTGGCCCACCTTGTCTGGCCCTGAGCCTACCCCCGCTCCCCCCCCCCACTCCTCCTTTTGCTGGCTGGGCTCTCTCCACTGGAGAATGGTGTCAGGTTGCCAGGACAAGACACTGGGGATGGAGCAAACCGCTAACCACCTCTGAGCTAGGCTGAGCTTGGGGGATGGGGGTGGAGTGAGGGGAGTGGCACACCTTGGACTCCACCGTGACAGAAGACATAGAGTTCCATCTGAAGTGTGTCCTTCGAAGCTAGGGGGATGGGAGAAGTAGGCAAATGCTTCCTTCCCTAAACCCATGCCTCAGGTGAGAAGTTGAGAAGGCAAGCTAGGCTAGGACTTCCCCTAGAGGTGAGGCAAGGTGGTGGAGTGAGCTACAGGGGGGCCAAGAAGGGGATCATGTAGCAACAGGTTGGCTTCCGAGACCCATTGTAGGGGAAGCTCAGTGTAAGTGGATTCTGAGCGTTTCTTGGGTCCAGATGTCACTTCCCATCCATTCCTGATTTTTCTAGGCAGCTAGGAGATGCTGTGGATAGAGTGCTGGGTCTGCAGTCAAGAAGACCTAATTAAGCACTTAGCAGAGTGCCTGACTTGTAGTAAGTGCTAACTAAATGCCAAATTCCTTTCCTAGCCCCCATTATCAGATGTGCTGCTTGAAATAACATCCCTTCATTGGAGAGGGTATAACTGATAGGCAACCCTAAGAAATTGATTTTTGATTTTATCTTTACCTCACTGTGCAAACATAGGCAAATGGCTGTCCCACTCTGTACTTCAGTGTCTCCAAGGGAAAAATCAGGAGTGTGCTTGAGTCAGTTCATACCTCTTTCTAGAACTGATTGTTAAATTTTTCACTGTGACTATCTATATCTCAGAAACAGGCAAACACCACAAATCTGAGCTTGAGTTATTGTTTTGTTGATTGGACTTAAGAAAGTGGTGGAGAAAATGTTAGTAATACAGATTGTACTCTAGT
Source organism: Bettongia penicillata ogilbyi (assembly GCA_023548195.1). NCBI lineage: Eukaryota > Metazoa > Chordata > Mammalia > Diprotodontia > Potoroidae > Bettongia > Bettongia penicillata. Next base: position 5,531,958 of record JAJHZJ010000197.1, read on the forward strand.
GTGTTGTGTGGCTATACTTTTTTCTCCCTGGAGAGCTGGTTGTTAAACATGTAGCAGCACATCCTTGGTAACAATCACTTCCCATTTAGGAGACTATATCTGTGTTTGCATCCATGTATAGGTGCAGATTTCTTTAGAAAGAAGATTCTGTGAGTACTAAGTTTTACTTGTTATCACTTTAAAAATATCCATCTTTTCATCACTGGGTGGGTATTTCTGGGAATTCCTCTGTCTCGGGCAAATTGCCACTGTTGGTCTTTCCCAAGATTACCAGTTTTGATGAACACCATACTCTGTGTGTATGTGTAAAACAGAAGTCACAAGCTGGGCACTGGAAACTGTTGACAGGGCCAACAGAATAACCATTGATCTTTGATTAACTGTTGCAACCTATCTAGCCCTAACACTGGATGTGGCAGGTTAGCTGGCATAGTCTATAGATAAGTATCCAAATACTTGCCTAGCTGAAGGCTTAATACATGGGCAAAAGTCCATTAGTTGGAGATCACTTGTGCCAGAGCAGGCAGGGCACTAGCCTAGGATTAGTAGATCTGGGTTCTAGCCCTTGTTCTGTCCCTAACTGGGTGACCTTGGGCAAATTGCTACCTCTGTCCAAGCTTTACTTTCCTTGTCTGTAAAATGAGAGAGTTGCAACTAGTCAGGAGTTCTTTACCTTTTCATGTCATGGGCCTCTCTGGCAATATGCTGAAGGCTATGAACTCCTTAGAATAATGTGGTTAATGCATAAAATAACATAGGAGTAAAAAGGAAATCAGTGTATTGAAATAGTTATCAAAATACCTGAAAAACAAATGAAAAGGAACTAAGTGGTCTCAAGTACCGTACCCAACTCCAAAAAAAAACCCAGTTTTTTAAGGCTTGGCCTAATCTGAGCAGAATTGGGATTCTACCATGTTAAAGAAGGGGTCACTCAGAGAGGTGGCATGGCAATGGGTGACAGTGCTTTCCTGGGAAGTAGATATCATAGTTTATCTTGATTGTTCAGGTCAGCATCCTCTATTCATGATACGTTTGGCTTTGTTACTCTCACTGTCACCTGTAGGTATCATCATGATGTCTATAGTAAGTTCTGGAAAGCAGGAAGTTGTGGATATCCATCCTTCCTTGTGGGAAGAGACCATACTAGACAGCAATTGGGTCTGAGATATATAATTCTGGACTCTAATGTGATCAGGAATGTGGGTATCTTTATTGCTTCTAGCAATGAATTCAGTAAATCAGAGAATTCAGTAAATTGTGAAAATGGGCATAAATCAAACAATAGACCTGGAGAGTAAGATTTCTATCCAGATGATATGGGTTAATAAATGCTAGCAATGGTTCCTAGCTGTTGACACAACAATTCCCTGTCAGATCAGTTCTACTGAAAGGGACCTTGTACCACTAAAAAAATTTATTTTGATTGATAGCTTTTGTTTTTATATCACTTTTCCCCCCAAATGTATCCCTTCCCCCTTTCTTCCCCAGAGAACTATTACTTGCGTTGTTGAATCATTAAAGTTGTGTCCAATCTTCTGTGTGTGTTTAGGTTTTCTTGGCAAAAATTCTGGAGTGATTTGCCATTTCCTTTTCCAGTTCATTTTACAGATGTGGAACTAAGGCAAACATGATTAAGTGACTTGTCCAGGATCACATAGCTAGTAGGTGTTTGAGGCTGGATTTGAGCTCATGTCTTCCTGATTACAGATCCAGCACTTTATCTACTCTATCACCTAGCTGCCCTTTCTCTTGTAATATAAAATTTGAAAACAGGGGAGGACAGTAAAATTAGTCACACATAATCCCAAATCTAACAGTACATGCAGTATTGCATCCATTTTTCTCCACTTCTACAAAGAAGACAAAGAGGTACATTTTCTGCTCTCTTCTTTGGGACCAAGATCCTCATAATTAGATCCAATCAGTTTTATTTTTGTTTTCTTTTTAAAAAAAAACATTGTTGGGGTCATTGTATGTACTCTTCCTGGTTCTACTTGCTTCACTTTCTATCAGTTTATGTAAGTCTTCCAATGTTTCTCTACATCCTTCCCAATATTGTTGTATTACAATCCCGTGGCATTGTTACCCCTCAGTTTGGCTGTATGGGAGTAGGGGATGAGTTGAGAGGCAGAGAAGGAGGTTTGAGATCAGAAACCAAAGCCTGATTGCAAAGGTTCTATGCCTGGGGTCCATGAACCCTCAAGGGCCACATGGATAGATTTCAGGGGCTTGCGAACTTGGATGGGAAAACATTTACGTCTTTAATTTTATTAACCTCTGAGATTTAACATTTTCTTCTATCGAGGTTTCAAAACAAATAAAACATATTCTGAGAAAGGCTCCGTGGGCTTCATTAAGAATGCCAAAAATGTCCATGACTCCAAAAGAAGTGAAGAACCCCTGTTTTGAAATCTTCTCTCTCCTCCTTCTAGGGTAAGAGTGGGTGTGGGTACTGCCCAGCTGTGCTAGCTGTATCCAGCTGTGCTATGCAACATATAGAAGAGAGGGAGGAGCAAAACTGGAGAGAGGCAGGGGACTGACTCTTCTAAACCACAAGTCTGTGAGAGGGTCAGGTTCCAGGTGGAGGTGGGGGGAGTGTGTGAGAAATAAAGGCGTGGCCCATACTGTATGAAAAGGGGATCTCAGAGGAGTTATTGACTTATCCCAGCCCCTAGTCATAGAGCTTGTCATTCTTCACTTAGGTTCTTGATTGGCAAACAGGTTCCTCTGTTTCTCTGACAGCCCCCAGAGGCTGGCTTCCTTATCCCCATGTGGGGGAAAAGTTCTTTCCTACCTCACCAGCAGTGGGGGCATGGACGCCCCAGGCCTGGGTGGGGCAAGCTGCAGGTGTGGGCTCTGTGGAATGACTCACTAGGAGTTCATGGGGCTGACGCCTGGGATCCTACCCTGGATCCTTTAGGAATCTGGAGTGGGGGGAGCGTTGGTATTATGGGAGCCTCAGTTCTCACTCTCCTGAGATTTCCTATAAACATCTTATACAACCTGGGGGAGTAAAAAGAACTTTGGATCTGGGTCAGAAGATCTCATTCTAGACCATTTTCTCTCAGCCATTTTCTGACTGTGTCCTTGGGTGAATCCTAGGATGGTGAATAGACCGTTGGAAGGTACCTTAGAGGTCTTCCAACCTGATGCCCCTCAATTTACAGATGAGCATATTGAGGCCTAGAGAAATGGATTGGCCTCATATGACATAAGTAGTAAGTATCTGAGGCAGAATTTAAAATCAGATTTGTTGACTCCAGATCTGGCACTCTTTCCTCTAAACATGATCATTTGCCCTTTCAGTGAATCCATTTCCTCATCATTACATGGACTCCTTGCAGCATTAATATCCTATTGGGCCTTTATGCTGTATCAGTGCTTCTTCTATGACTATGGCTATAGATTCTTCAAGTTAGACTTTTCAAGGTCACTTTACCTATCTGCCTCTAGTCCTACACCAAACATCACAGACATTTGCCCATAAATTGTCCCAGGGATCAAACAGATTAGTGGGTATGTGATTTCCCTGTGAAGTGGGGAAGACAGTGTACAGGGTCACTCAGGACCTTCTTTGGAGGGGATAGCAATATTACTGATCTTAGGTCTCAGTTAATCCTTCTTTAGCAGCCCATGTGACTTCCCTGGGTTTGGGGCAAGTTCCCAACCTTCAGCTCCAGCTTGCTGGCACCCTGAACATCATTAGAAACAACAACAAGAAGAAGGTGACGACTTTGTACTTTCTGGGCGCCTTTCATCTGAGGAGCTCAAAGTATTTTACAGATGGAGACTCATCCATCCTCAGGATACCTCCCCAGGGAAAGAGGGAGGCTATATATCTGCTTAGATCCCTGGCTCCATCAGACAGGTACATCAGCTTGGGAAATAGGGGAGGGGACAAAGTGAGTCAGGGCCAAGGAAACCAGACTCAGGGAATGTAGAGGGGTAGCCATGGGGCTAGAGAGAGTGGGAAGGAGAGGGGAGAAATTGAGTCTTGACTTTGGACTGAATGTGGTAGACAGCACAGTTAAAAGACCCTGAGGTGCCACCACTTTTTCCTAGAAGGATGTGACACCTACTATTTGCATGGAGGCCAATTCTGAGCCCAGTGAAATCATAAATCTAGGATTGAGGTGACTTAGAAGTCACCTAATCCAACACCATCATGAGAAAATTAAGATGTAGAGAGGTAAGGTAATGTCTTATGATCCCACACAAGTAGTAAGTGGCAGAGCTTGGATTCTAACTCAGATTGTGAAACTCCAAATCTGGAGGCCATATACCTTGCTTCCTTTATGTGTATGAATGTTGAGAAGGGGATGTAGGGGGTCCTCTTTGACCAGTCACTGGCTGACATTTCCTTTGACAACCTTGGCCTGTGACCCTAAATACATCCCTTTCAAAGACCTTCCAGTCATCATCTCAGAACAACACGGAGGCCTGGGCATTCTCAAAGTGTGGGACATAACCTACTCCTAAAAGGCAGAGATAATGGTGCTGAGACCTAGCTTCTTCTCTGATAATCCTCTGCCTTCACTGGGATCTGATCAGCCCTTTTGCAAACAGACTGGCTAGGGAAGCATGAGGTAGAATAAGGATGACTGGATTTTGAGTATCGAGACATGGGTTCAAATTCTGACTTAAACATTCATTACCTATCTAACTTTGGACAAGTCTTACCACCTTTCTTGCATCTCACTTTCTCCTTTATAAAATGATCGATTTGTACTTGACAACTTGACTCTTTGATTCGCTTCATTCTCCCTTATCTATTCAGTTTGCCAAGTCTTGTCAATTCCATTTTCTCAGCATCTCTCAAATCCATGCCGTCCCACTACAACCACTCCGGTCCAGGCCCTCATTACCTCTTTCTTGGACTTAGGATAAAAACATCCCACTTGATCTTCCTTCTTCTATTCTCATCCATCTTCCAATCCATCTTCCACACAGCTACCAAATTGATATACCTAAAGCACAGGGATATCTACGTCATTTCCCAGCTTAGACTATTCAGTAGTTCCCTATTGGCATTTCAAATCCTTCACACTCTGGGGTCTTGCCCATCTTTCCAGATTGAGCTGACTGTTCAATCTCATGTACTCCATGTACTCCACACTCCAGCCAAACTGATCAGCTTGCTTTACCCGATATACCCCATGCCACCTTCCACCTCTGTCCCTTTGGACAAGCCATCCCTCATGCCTGGTACACTGCCTCTTGGCCTCTGCTTCTTGGAATCCCAGGCTCCCTCCTACTCTCAAATTAAGACAGCCTCCTTTAAGAGACGTTTTCTGATTCTCCCACTTATTGATACCACCCCCATCCACCCACCCAAGTCACTGTGTATTTATTTAATGTTTATTGTGCACTTATCTGTAAACCTGAGCTCGATGGCACAGTAGATAAAGTGCCAGGCCTAGAGTCGGGAAGACTCAATCTCCCTGAGTTTAAATCTGGCCTCAGACACTTACTAGCTGTGTGACCCTGGGCAAGTCACTTAACCCTGTTGCCTCAGTTTCCTCATCTGTAAAATGAGCTAGAGGGGGAAATGACAAACCACTCCAGTATCTCTGCCAAGAAAATTCCAAATGGGGTCACAAAAAGTAGGATGGCGACTGAAAGAGAACACAACAATCTTATAAACCTATTGTATACCAGTAATCATATGTAAACCCCTTGAAGGCAGGGACTGTCTCACTTTTGTATTTGTAAACCTAGCACCTGACACATAGGAAGCATTTAATAGATGCTTATTCACCATTTATTTTCCGATCCCTTTCAAGACTAAATCTCTGATACTACCCAGGAAAATGGAGGATTTTCTCTAGGTAAAGCTCTTTGCTTTGTACATAGGGGTGAGTCTGTGATTTTGGCCTCCTTGAAACCATCTTTTGTCTAAATTCTTGTTATTGACAAACTTGCTGGAATATGCATGAATGGAAATGGGATAAAGGAGCAGACTTTTGTTCTGTTGCCTTCTCCTCCTCCTGACCTCCAAGCAGCTGCTGATCTAACCATCCAGATTAGTAATCCCTCACACATGGATACAATTGGACAGTTTACGGTGGACTCTCCCATTGTTTGCTCCTCACCCAGTAGAACTGTGGAAGAAACCGGGCAAGAATTCTTGTATCTATTTTACAGATTAAGAAACTGAGGCTACTAATAAGACTAAGTGACTTGCTGAAGGTCATATAGTTAATAAATAACAGAATCAGGACTAAAGAGAACTCAGGATTCCTGACTCCCAGGCTAGTATTCATTGCTAATGATCAATAAGTGGGTGGGTTGTCAACTGTACAGATCATCACATAAATATAGGATGGCACTGCCATGTGCAGAGGCCCAAGAGGGAATGTGGCATAGTGGGTGGAGAGCCAACCTTGAAGGCAAGAAGAGGAAGATTGAAGTTCTACCTTTGGAACATGCTTTCTGAGTGGCCCTGGATAAGTCTTTGTTTCTCAGTGTTCTAGGCAGCTCTTAATTATGCCCTTTGTTGGTAAAAGGATTTTCCCATATTCATGAAATGACAGCTCCAGTCCCTATCCTTATTCTTATGTGCAAGGTCCTGTGCTCTGGGATTTAAATAGATGCTGCCTGCCAGGTTGATGAATATGTAATTTGGAGTGGTCCATTCAGGACTAAGGGGATGAACCAGAGGAGTGAGTGGGTGGAGGAGGGAAAAGGAATAGGTAGTAAAAAGAAAGATGGGCCTCGAAGAGAGTCTGGGGAGTTAGGAAGCAACTAAGGGCCCTAGCTAGGTATTTTCCCTCTTAAGGACTTCTATGAGAAGACACTTCAGATAGATAGGTTTGGACCAGTGCATCATATGCAGTGCCCCCTGGTGGCCAAAAGTCCAGGCCTGGCCCTCTCAGGAGAGAAGGAAGCAGGGTTAAGGGAGTTGGGTGGGGGGGGTGCGAGGAGGACGGAACCTTTGGAGATAACAGAATTTGGAAAGAAAGATCCTAGGGATGACCTGGTCCAGGTCCCCTCTTTTTATAGATGAGTAACTGAGGCCTCCGAATGGAGATGACTTGGATAAGGTCACATTGCCCATTAATGACCGAGCTGGTACTAGAACCCAGTACTTACTCTTAAGTACTTATTCTATTGTACTGCCATTTTATAGGTATCCATACTATTCGTTATGTACTACCAGCAGAAGGGACTGGGTGACAAGCCAGAAGAAAATCCAGTCAATTTAGGACTGTTGCCATTATTTTCCTATACTGTGTCCATCTCCTTATGGTCTCAAGACCTCTGCCCTTCTCTAGTCATCCCAGGCTCTGGGAGGGGAAGGCTTCAGGCCTAAGAATGGGGGAGGGAGTTAGAGACAGCAGTACAGGTTTTATTCTTGAGGGAGGTCAGGTAGTTAGGAAGGAGGACTGAAATTCAAGAGGATATTGGGAAAAGTATTTGAGTTGATCCAATCCTTGCCCATATTGATTTTCCTCAACCCTACCCCATTTTGGGGAGAAGGAAAACACAACTAAAGAGTGTGCTCAGCTTTCAGCAACAAGGGGAGGATATGGTACCCAGAACCTCTGGCTCTACTTGAAGACTCTCTCTCTGTCCCTCCCATCCCACTCCCACTGTCAAAAAATAAAAAAATAAATCCCTAGCTCTAACCACTAAGCTTCCTGGCATTGTAACTCAGTTGATGTTTGAGAGCAACCTTCTGTAGAGAATCAAGGGTCCCCAAGGAGAAGCCCAGTGTTTCAGCAAATTGAGTTGAGGATGTTTTAGATTTAAGGGATTCTAGTCACTCTTTCTACCACCCTTTCTGCATACACACCCATGTAATTTAGAGTCTTCACTCAGAGGTGGAGATACATCCCTACTCTCAAGACAAAGAGAGAATTTTTTTTTCTTTTTTATGTCTTCACTCTCGGTGTTAAACAAGCATTTCACTCCTGCCTTTGGGCAGGAATTTCCTGGTCAATGGTTGGTTTTCTGGTATTGTTCATTCAGCCTTTCCCTGGATGAGACCCATACTGCTCTCCTTTCTTGCCCCAGGATACATAGTCCAAATTCTCATTAGCCCCAGTACCCAGCTAATAGCCTCCTGGCATTAGGGGAGACATACCTCACCCTCTCAAGCACCTCATATCTCCCCAACTAACATTTGCTGCCTTCTCCCTCCTTTTCTCTGCATGCAACCTCTCTCCAGAAGACTTCTAGACACAGAACGCACCTATCTTCTCGTTTGACCCCCTCCCTGACCTTATATCTTTACTACCTTCTACATCCTACCTATATGTCCTCCGTAAATCCTTTCCTGATTGCTGCAGCTGAAGATGACTTCTCTCTTTGTATTTCTGTAGATCACTTTGCCTGCCTCATTTGTACAGCATCTATCCCATTCTGCCTTGTATTCTAGTTATTTCTCAGGGAAACCAATTAGACTCTAAGCTCCCTGAGGGGAATGATTTATCATCCCGATCTACCACCACAACTTGTTGAATTGAATGAAAGGAAAGGCATTATGGAAAGAGGACACTGGAGAGGCAGAGGGTTAATCTGGTACCGACTGACCCCCACAGCCTCTGTGTTTGCTGGTCCTGGCTTTGCTAGGGTAGGTAAGAGGAAGTCAAGGAAGATGGGCCCTAGTCCAAGGTTATCTCTGGTCAGCTGACTTCCTTGAGATAGAGAAAAAACTTTTGAGTGGGCAGAGTTGGAGGGTGCTTGTTAGCACCCAAGAAAAGGAGTCATCTCTGTCAAAGGATGAAGAGAAAGGGATTCTTTCCCAAAGAGGCAAATCTCTCCCCCTAACCCACCCCATCCCTGGGGCCTTGGGAGATTGTTTGTGCTTGTGGTTTTTTGGTTTTGGTTTTTTGTCGAGTCTCAGATTTTTATTTATTTAACCTTTTGTGGAGGGAGGTTGGCTGAGGCTGCGTTTGAAGTGGCTAGTGAACATGTCCTTCTCTGGTATTTGGGACAGAGAATAAGTTCAAGATACTCATAAATGCAAAATGTCAGTCCCATAGTCCCACTTATCCAGGATTCTGCCTCTGCTGGAGGGGGGTAGTTGTCTTGGAAGGATGGATTGGGGGAGGTTATGTTTTTTTTCTCCCTGGTAGGTTAGAGAACTTGGTTTCTGATTTGTAGTGTGTATTCCTAATATAATGACCAAATAACCACTATCACCAGCATTAATGAGTTTTTCATGATTACTGTTCTGTGAATAAATTTCTCCCCCACCTTTTCAAACCTATTTCATGGTGTAGAAGAATGTATGGAGAAGCCTGATTTTGGGTCCCCAGCTTGACCTTGCACAAGTCAACTTCACTTAGAATGGACATGATGATTCTTCCCCTGCCTTCTTCATAGAGATTGTTCTGGGGAGAAAGGGAGATCATTAATGTGAAAGTACTCAGAAAACCAAGGTAAAATGGTACTTTTGGTTTTGTTTCTAGCCTATATCAACTCTTAGGGAAGTGAAATGAGTTCCCCACTGGATCAAGTAGGACTCCCTTTTATTTTTGTTAAAACTTTCCTTCTAACCCTTCAAGGAGAGGGTACCTTGTTCTAGTAGCTCAGGTTTGGAGATCAACTTTATGTCCTTCATACCAATATTCTTTGTCGTTCTAAGCAGATCCCTAAATCATGGTAAAAGTGTTGGAAATAACCCTTCTACAATGAGCTGAAGAGAAACTCCAGGAGGTATTCATCCCTGAGTCTATGGCAAGGCCCCTGAACTTTCCCCTCTCGAGTCCCTGCCTAGTCATAAGACATTAATTAAGGAAACTCATTAGGGTTCTGAGCCCCCAGGGAGTCATCATCCTGGGCACAGGAGGATATCAAGAGTGACTCTAGACTTACCTTTCTTTCTGGGATCCCGCATGTCCTTAACTGCAGAAACCTTGGCCAAACTCTGGAGAAAGGCAGGCAAGAAAAGAGTTGTCAGAGAATAGTCAAGCCTCTGGGGCTTCAAATATATAGGTAACTAAAATAAGTTAGACAACCTGATCTTCCTGTTCTAGCCCTCCACCTCCTACCCCTTCAGCAGAGACAGGGCAGAGGAAAAGAAAAGACTTGTCCATCTGGAGGTAGAGTAGCACCAAGCATCTCCCCTCTCACACCCTCAATGAGGTAAAAACAAGCTCTCTGGAGTTAGGAAATCAGTGAAGACAGACCTAGATTATTGGTGTAGGCTTGTAATCCCTGTTATTGAGGATGCTGACACTGGTAGAGAGATTGATCTTGGCAGTTGTAAGCTAAAACCAATCGAGTGCCTACACAAAGTCAGACATCAATCTGGTGAGGCCCTGAGAGGGCAGAGTGTCAAGTCTCTGTACCAGTTGGCAGTGAAATCACCTGTAAGTGACGGCTGAAGGTAAAGATTGAGTATGTTTGCACCTTTGGGGCAGAAGGAAGCCAGACTAGTGAGCATGGCAAGAGTGACCCATACCTCTCATGGATAGGGCATGGAGCCTTTGGTCTATGTCTGACCCATGTCATTGTGTTACCCCTGGATGATTGCAGTATATACCCATGTACCTCTGTGACAGCTGGGTGACTGTAAACTGGGTGAAACTCCCCTTCCCCACCCCCAGGTGACTGTAGCTTTCTGCCCTATGTGCCTATATTACCTTTTAATTTTAGTCCCTGTGTATATGGTTCCCCAGATGCTAGAGTTTCTTCCTCATCGCTAAATCAGAACCCCCAAATGACTGTAGTCTGCCTTGCATGCCTACCTAACCCCTATATGGCTGAACCCAAGGGTTGGGTTCTGTATCCACTGGATGGAATGGAGGGTGGAGAGAAGAAATGCCTGATGAGTCAGTAGGGGGAATGCTCTCCCAAAGGAAGTAGAGACACCAACCTTGGCTCCGACGGGCTCTTCCCTCTCCTTTCCTTCCCACCTTCAGCTTGTTCTCACTTCTTTCACCTTCTTCCGGTCTCGGCCCCAGTCTTACTTCTTCTCCTGCTCCTTGGCCTCAGCCCCTTCTCTGCAAAAGAATATGGCAGCGGACATGTAATGAATGTTTGTTATCTTATGCTTGAACTGAGTTCAGTTGAGACTAGCAGCTCTGCTTTCACTTAGTCCGTAAGCATTTATATCATGCTTCAAGCTTTTGGGAAGAGCTATGCCCATGATATTTCACTGTGATTCCCACAACAAGCCTGTGAGGTCAATGCTCTTGTTATCCCCATTTTAGAAATGAGACCCAAAGCAGTTAAATGATTTGCCCAGGGTCACACAGGTAGTCAGTGAGAACGAATTTGAACTCAGATCTTCCAGATTCCAGTCCATCATCTAGCTGCCTAAGCCAGGCAGGGACAGACAAAAACACCTGGCTAAGTCCATGCCAGGCTGCCATCAGAAACCTTGCCCCTGGGGATGCAAATCAGCTCAGCTGGGAGTTTCCATGCCAAGTCCCCTCTGTGGTGCCTGCACCCATGCCTACTTGAGGGCGGAGCCACCCTTTCTGCAGACCAGTCTGAGGCAGGGCTGTGAGACCATCTGGCTGCCCATTTCACAGAGGAGGGGGAAGGGGCAGGCACCTGCCAAAGCAGCCTCTTAACGTCTGTTGCATTTTTTTAAAATTTCCATTTCTTTTCCTTTCCATTTGAACTCAGAGTCTATAATTACCAGCCTATGGGTTGTAGCAGGATTGGGGGTGGAAAGAGGGGAGTTGGAGACAACACCTCCATCTGGGCTGGGGTGCAGGTGGAAGCTACTTGGGAAGGTGGAGGGGGGCTGTTGAGATGCTGGGGCCTGGTTGACAGATGGGAAGTGGGAGACTTTGATGTTTCGGGGTGTTTCCCAGCAAAGGGGCTGGCTCAGCATTAGTCAGGAGGGTGAGGATCATTAGTCCTTTCAAGAACCCGCTGGCCCTGCCCACCTATCCCCTTGTTATTGATGGGCGGAGCCTGGAAAGGAGGGTGCTGGGGTGGCGGGGGGGTCTGTGCTTTCCCTGGGTGGTGAAGCTGGGACTCCTGTGTCAGATCTCTGAAGGCCCGGTGCCCGCCTCAGATTAACGAGGTTGGGCTGTCAGCATCAGAGGCGCCTCCCAGAATGCTAAAAATGAAAATAACTTGTTGATGATATTGTTTTTTATACTGGTACCAGGACACAGGAGTGACGCCTGGATGCAGGTGGGTGGTGTTGAACCCCAGATTAAGGCAGAGAGCTACCCTGCTCCCCACTCCTCCCATGGGACTTGAGGTCTTTGACCTTTGTAGTGTGCTCTGTTTACCTTCAGCTTGGTAGAACCCAGCCCCAAGGAAAAGAGTTTCTGGTGACTTAAGATTTCTATAAGGCATTTTCTTTTTATTGCATGTACCACAGCTACCCAAGGAGAACATTTCTGCCTCTAGACCTAAACAACCTGTGGCAGTTTCAATGAGGTTCTTCTCAGAGGTAGAGAAAAGAACTAGGTAACCTTTTGACATCCTCCCAGACTCAAGAAATCCATGAAAACTGAGGTTCTAGGGAAGAATTTCCAGAAAGAGAGAAGTGTCTCTGAATTTGGGGGACCCAGGAGAGAACTCCTCCCACTTCTGGATTCTCCCACCATGCATTCTTATTGAACTGAGATAGATAAGAGACCCTTGATGGTAGTTAGGGAGGACATTCCCTGAGATTCGATCCTTTCCTTCTTTTGCTATTTAACTCCAGGTTGGAGGTCGGTCACCCCAGGATTTTCAGAATGACGCATCAGTATTGTTTCATGGGGAAGTTCTGTTCTCACTGCTACATATATTACTCTTGACTGTCTGCTATTGGCCTCTTCATAGCTGCCATATCATTTACTTACATTACATGACTTGGACACAGGCACACAATTAACTTCTTTTGGGGCTGGAGCTGTCTTTAGCTTACTGTTTTAAAGCTTCCCCTCCTTGAAGGAGCCCTATCTCTGGTCTAGAGGTGCACAATGAGAATAAAATCAGGTAAATCCTTCCCTTGGCTGAGGTTTCAGTGTCACTGTGTAGGTGCTAGATCCCTTATACCATCTCATGGTACCCTCCAACCCAGACAAGCTCAAGAGTGAATCCCAAAAGGTGGGTTCCTCCAATTTGTTTGGATCCCAAAGACTGTCCCTGAGATAATTTCCTAAGCAGTATATGGAAAGGACCCTAGCTCCTCCTTACCCTGACATCCTCCTGGGCTCCAATTTTCTTCATTAAGCTCCTCCTTAAAGCCTAATCTGAAGCATCTGGAAGCATTTGGTTCTCATGGGACAACATTGATGTTTTTCTGTCCTCTCCTCATCAGTAGCAATAAGATTTTGTCCCTAAAGGTCACTCAGCAGTCAGAGAAGGAAACAAAGTCCTATCTAGCACCACTCAGCTGTATTACAGATCATTAGTTATTGGGAAAGCTCTATGCATTCCCCCACCCCTCAGACCTTGAGTGTTGGCCCAGGTTCAGACTAGGACAAGAACACATATCCTTGGCTGCTGTCCCCTCTCTGTGTTTTTCCTTTAAATCAGCCAGGCTGGCCCCAGGACATCAGGCTTGTTATGCTGAGTAACCCAGGACTCTATCCTCAGGACTCTATTCCTGTTCTGGATAGAGCCTACAGTGCTGATCAGGTTCTGAATAGGATACTTCCTACAGAATGGGATTTTGTGGGTGCCAGAAAAGTTCCTCCTTATCCTCCTCAACCTCCACTAATCTTTTGAATAGGGGCCAGCAGCTTTGAAGATGCAGTTCCCATAAAGGCAACCTATGGCATAGTTAGATTGCTAAACTACTGGTCAGAAGACTAGTTCCAGCCTTACCGTGTTGCACTGGACTTTAGGGAACACCACTGAATTTCGCTTATATATAAAATCACTTAGCCTTCTGGCTCCAGGTTCATCGTTATTAAAATAAGAAATCAGTCTATTAGCAAATATTTATTAAGTGCTTACTGTATGCTAGACTCTGTGCTAAGCATTAAAGATATAAAGAAAAGTAATAGCTTTTAAAATCCTTACTCTGAAATATTATTAGTCATTTCATCTCCTTAGCCTCTGATTTCTCATCTGCCAAATGAGGACACAGACCACAATCCTCTAGATTGTGGTAAGGATCAAAGAAACAGATGTGAAAGGAATTCACAAAGTCCTATACACCTGAAATAGAATATTGAGATGTGAAATCCTCCTAAGAGAGGGAACAGAGAGGCAGAATGACACAATAGAAAGAGTAGTGGGACTTGGAGTCAAGAATCTGAATACTCATTAGCTGTACGATCATGGGCAAATCACAACCTTAAAAAACTTTTAATTAAAAATCTATTTTCTCTCCTTCCCACTAGGAAAAAACAAAAACAAAAGGAAATCCTTATAATGCATATCAAAACAAATTCCCATGTTGGCCATATCCAAAAATATACATGTTAGTCTGGACCTTCAGTCTCTCTGTCAGGAGGGCGTTAGCTTGCTTCATCATGAGTCTTCTGGAATGTTGCCTGGCCATTGCATTGATCTCAGAGATCTTCATGCTTTTAAAGTTGTTTGTCTATACGATGTTGTTACTGTATAAATCGTTCTCTGGGTTCTGCTCGCTTCACTCTATCATCATACAGGTCTTCCTTCTCAGTTTCTCTGAAACTGTCCCTTTCATCATTTATACAGCACAGGAGTATTTCATAATTTGTTCAGTTTTTCTCCAGTTGATGGATACCCTCTTAGTTTCCAGCTCTTTGACACCACAAAAAGAACTACTATAAATATATTCATACGTGTAGATCCTTTTTCTCTCTCTTTGATGTCATTGGGGTGTAGGTCTAGCAATGCTGTATAGCTAGGGCAAAGGGTATGCACAATTTAGTGACTTTGGGGACATAGTTCTAAATTGCTTTCCAGAATGGCTAGACCAATTCTCAGTTTCATCAACAGTGCATTCATGTGTGTCTCTTTTTCCACCACCCCTCTGACATTTATCATTTTCCCTTTTTGTCATCTTTGCCTCATGGCATAATCATCAGATGATTATGAGGCAGAACCTCAGAGCTGCTTTAATTTGTCTCACTTAATATCTTTTAAAACTTCAGTTTGCTTTACTGTAAAATAGGGTTAATAACACCAGTGGTATCTACCTTACAGGGTTGTTGTGAGAAGCAAATGAGATGATGTATCTAAAGTGCTTTGTAAACCTTAAAGTGCTCGTATAAATGTCAGCTAATATTATGACAATTGTTTATGCTCACACTCAGGTGTGAATGACTGATGGCTGATCTTTTCCTGAGAGCAGGTTTGGAAAAAAAAGAAGAAAATAGGAAAGATTTGGGTCATTGAAAGATTTGTTAAGATGCTCCAAGAAAAAGGGAAAGGGCAAAGGAAAAGAAGCCTGGGGGCACCTGAGATAAACTTTGCCAAAATAACAATTTGGCCGGCTGTGGGCCAAGCTTCACCAGGCTATGCACACCCTGTTGCCTTCTGGGGAATCCCCATCTGCTACTTGCTACCCTCAGAGCTAGGACTGATGATTCCCTCTGTTTTGTGTTTTTTCAGCTGTCCCACCCAAGTTGAAGAAAATGAAGAGCCAGACAGTCCAGGTGGGGGAAAAGCAGTCCCTAAAATGTGAGGCAGCTGCCGGCTACCCCCAGCCCGCCTACCGTTGGTACAAGGATGGGAAGGAACTCAACAGGAGCAAGGATATCCGAATTAAGTATGGGAATGGCAAGTAAGTACCTGCTTTCGAAGACAATGGTGGCCTAGCCTTCACCCTCTGGGTGACCTCCAGGAAGCAGAGAGCTGGGAATCCTGCTTCAGAAATCCCAGCTGGCCTCAGAGGGACAGAAAACCTCTAGAAGCAAGAGGCAAAATTGACAGCTGAGGGTTGTGCTAAACCCTAAGGTTAGCTAGTGTCCATATCACCCAACCTCAGAGAGCCCTTTCCTGCTACTTTTTACTAACCCCCTCTGCTTGCCTTGCCTCTGGGACTTTGAATATAGCCCCAGCCTGAAGATCCAGCCTGATTCTGAGTACCTAGTAAATGCTCAGGAAGTTTTTGTGATTCTCTGAAGGCAACTTTTAAGTCATAAGTGAAGGAGTCTAACTATATAATATGATTTCTAGGGGCTGTGAAAGAGACCACCCTTCCCATCTCCTCGGGATCTTAACCGCTGGTGCCTGAAATCTTCACCATTAGTCATTGCTTCAGATTGGGGTGTTATCCTCATAATGCTTCTGTTAAAAAGAACCTGGTGTCTCTGAGAGGTACTATATGTACCCATTAAATATGGTTAGCTTATATTAGATTTCTGACTGTCACTTTGCAGACAAAAAAGCCCCAAGGGAAAGGGATATGATTTGAAAGGATGCTAGGAGAAAGAGAGAAGTAACAGATTTATCTTAGGAGAGGGAGAATCACATGATAAACCACCTATTTTACAGTTCTGCCTTATTGACAGCAATGCAGCCACCCTACCTTCCCTAGATATGGCTGCATTTGGGTGTTTGCAGGGATGGGAGGGGGTTAGGAAAAGAGGATCTGGGGGTGCTGTTCAGTGGTAATGGTGAGTATCCCTATCTTCTCCAGTGGCAACAAGAGGCCCAGGGTCAAGATACAAGACTAGTTTTTCCTTTCTACTTTCTACCAAGCCCCTCAGTTCCCATTCCATCCTTTTCCTGAAAGCTTGACCTCTTGGCCATATCTATTTGAGTCTAGGCCTAAGGGAAGTAACTTAGAGGCTTTTTGAGATCTTGAACCAATGTCTTCATACTTCCATCCTGGACAAGTGTGTATATGAGGGAGGCTCTGGGGAAAACCAGCTGCAGCATTGAGAAGACCCCATGAACAAGCCCTTTTCTGTCTTTGACTCCTACCAGAAAATGTAACAACTCAGAATCTACCTGTATCCATAGCAGCCGTTAATTCAGTGAACCAAAGGCGCTGTCTAGGTGGGGCGGGGGGGAAGGGGAATGAGGATGCTATTAATGAAAAACTCCTTACTACCCACAAAATAAAAGTCCTCCTGGATTCTTCCTGTATCCCAGACTCATTTTTTTTCATTCTGTTCAATTGACTACTACATGTTGCCACTTGGATAACATTAACTCACCCAAGACCCTTTACAACTCCAGCCAGTGTTCTCCCCCTATACCTTCTCTGCCCTCTGCCAGTGCCTTCCTTGTCCCCTGCCCTTTATACTAACATAAAGTTAATGGTGGGCAGTGCCATATCACTCCTTCCCTCCCTTCCACCACCACTAGGGACCTTCACAAAGCCAGTTCCCTCAAATCCCTCCCCCCTTTCTATCCCTAAATCCATACCTTCCCTTCAGAAAAAAACCTAGAGCCTCGGGAGACCATAGGGTTAATAATGCAGAGGGCACATTTCTGATGTTCCTGAGTTCTTCCCTTCCACCACCCTCCTATGGTCAGTACCACTTGTAGCAGCTAGGGGGTGACCAGACTGAATCATCTGCAAAAAATCCTGGACCTGGGGGCCATGGACATAGGTCCTGATGAATGGGAAGCAAGTGGGTGGTGTCATTAAAGGTAACTCTCCTGAATGATCTAAGATTGACCCCCCCCACCCCATTTTGGTAGGATCCCCAAAATGGAATTGAGGAAAGGAGGACTTCAGTTTGACCCTATCTCTTTCTTTGACTGAGGTTTGGGGTGATGGTATTATTGTTTGGCTGATAACCCTCTGGGCAAAGCAGCTCTTTTCTCCTAGGTCTGAGATGCTTGAATTGGGAATCAGGCTCCTTCCCATTCACATTTCTTCCTGAGACAGCTGCTGTCTTGCTCTGGTCCTTGATTTCTCCCTCTGTCAAGTTGCTCTCTAGAACTGAGGTAGGGGCTCCCTTGCACTTTCTTTCCTGGGCACTCTGTAGTGTTAAGTGACTCCCTTAAACCACTCCATGATGTTTGTCACTCAGTTATCCCATAGTGAAGCTCCTCCCTCCACCCTTCCCTATCCCAGCCCTGTTTGAAGGAGGGGTGAGGGCCCAACATTATCAGGAAAATCAGGAAAATGTCTGTGTGTGGCTTATGCTCCCCATGGAGGGAGCCCAACTGCATCCTTGGGCCTGTAACACTGGGGAGCTCAGATGGATCTGCCCCTATCTCTGAGTCTCTAGAGCCCCTTTGGAGTCATGTTTTCACATATTTGTACATCCTACCCCTCCCTAATTTCCTAACTGACCTTATGGAGGAAGGGGCAAGTATCTATTCCCTTCCATTCCAAGGAAGAACAGTAGAGACTTTCTGCCTCGTTTGTCACATACTACATCTGTAGCAAATACTTTGTATGTTTCTGTCACTGTATCTCTCTCTACCAATGTCACTGTATCTCTCTTTCTCTCTCTCTGGTTGTGTTGCTATCTCTCTATTTTCTCCATCTGCAAGCCTGTGCTGCTGCATTTTTCTGTCACAGTCTGTCTTTCAGTCTTCTCTATAGTCTCTCCTTTCCCAGGCACAGTTTTTTTAATCTCCACCTCCTCTCCCCCCAGCTCAGGATCCAGGTCCCTCCCCTGGAGAACTACATGTTCCATCATTAATGAGAAGCAGGCTAGGACAGGCCCTGCAGGCGGGCGGGCAGCTTAGAGAGAAGTATGGATTGGAGGGGGGTGGGTAGGGAAAGGTGGAGCATTTCTACCAGAGTCACTATATGGGAAGGGGGGGTGCCAGGTCACACAGGGAAATAAAACCTGAGACACAGGGAACACAACATGTGAAGGTATAGCCTGAGCTGGAGAGGAGAGGATGTTAAATTGGGAAAGGAGGAGAGTGCAGAAGACAGGACTCCAGTGTGATATCTAGAGGAAGAGCAGTTAGAAAACCAAGCTGCTGAGATGGTAGGAAGACAGGAGCCGTACTCCAAAAACTTCCCAGAGGACCTAGCTGTCTCCTCTGTGTTCTGTTCTATGGAACTGAGACCAGACAGTGTGCCTCAGTTTTTCCCTCTGAACCTTTCCCTTCTAGTGAAGAGCCAATTGGATGGGTCCTAATTATAAAATGCCTGATAATCTAAGCCTGCTGGAGTGGAACTTCTTTATCCTTTGTCATTGCTGTTGTAGATCCCTATCTGATGAAGCCTGTGAACCCCCTCTTTCTAAATAATGTTTTTAATAAAATACATAGAATTACAAAGGAAACCAAATATATTGAAATTCTTTGCGAAAAAACCCACATTTTAAAAACAACTCATGGACCTCAGGATAAGAACCTCTGTCCTAGAGCTAACAGAAGTCTTCAAAGGGCATCATATATGCCTTCCCTACCTCCGAGCAGAACAATTTTAAAGTACCTATACTGTTGTTCCTGAAGATTTCTATGGAAGGAGATTCCTTGATTACATATTTGCCTCTTCCCCTTGTCACTAATAAGGTCATCTTTCTAACTATCTATCTATCTATCTATCTATCTATCTATCTATCTATCTATCTATCTATCTATCTATCTATCTATCATTCCTCTAGTTGACTCTTAGACCTCTGCCCCTTTGCCCTGCCCTTATAAAGAACCATGATGGAGCTTAAAGGAAATTTGCCAGTTTGGGTTATAGAGAAGGGTGAGACGGAGCAAAAGCATTATTTTAGGCCCTGAAAGTTCAGCATTTTCGTTGTCTGTCTCCATGACCCCCACATGTCTCCCTTTTTCTGGGGTTAGGTTTCAGGGAGGAGATGACAAGGGAAGATCCCTGACAAAGGGGAATATAGTTTTTCATTAATTTAGAGCCAAGTAGGAGATGGAAAGATGGTCAAAGGGACCTTAAAACTATTTTTAATGAAGGAAATCAGCTGTAATTGACAAGGAGAATGAGCCCCAAGGCTGTGGGCAGAAGCTGGGCCAAGGAGTTGAAAATGTGCTTTGGGGAAGGAGTAATAGCTGTGGCATCACTGGGGATATCTCTATAGTAACAGAAAGTGTTGACAAGACAACTGGAGGGAGCTGTCCCCCCAGGGTCCCAGGAAGAGGCTGGTCCCCAGAGGTCCCTGGACTCACTGAAAAGGGAGAAATTTCTCTGGAAAAGAAACAAGTGGTGCTTGTCAGTTTGATTTGTTTGATATGTTCCTTTCATCCCCATGCCAGTGCCCTTCTTCCTCCTAACCCACTGGGCTTCTGGCCCTACTTGTCTCCTGTTGTGTGTCTCCCCCAATCTACTTTTCTTCCTACCCCCATCCCTCACATACACCACTCATGGCAATGGCTAGGGGCCCCTGGGCAAGGCATATTCTGGGAAGTTGGTAATTAGTTTTGCTAATCAATAACGAAGCGAAGAAGTCATGTTGTGTAAGATTTTCCTGCTCTGTCCTGTTTCTCCCAGGGCACAGGCCACTGTTGTATGCTTTCATCCAGAAGACTGGCCAGGCTGGGGTCAGGGGGTGGGAGCATTCAACAGTTATTTTCTAGGTAGGACCAAGGGGGTTCCCAGGGGTTGGGGATGTTAAAGGAATAAGGATATAAACATCCCAAAGGAAATGGAGATGAAAGAGATGGAGCAGAAAATATAGAAAAGGCAACTTAAAAGAAAAAAAAAAGCAGATGTCTGCATCATCACTGTGCCCCACTTTAGTGCTGGGTAGGTAGAAGGATATTGGAGGCAAAGGATCAGAAACATAGGGGGATTTTCTTTATATTTTCATATCAAGGAACATCTAATTAATAGAACAGCTACACCCCCCCACCCCCAACACCTGCACCACTTCCCTCATACTCAACTCAGAATTTTGAGCTAGCCTTCTGGAGGCTATTTCCAGAGGCTAAAGAAATTTCAAAGAGAGGGGCAGGCTCCTAGGTTTCTGAGGCCGAGGGAGTGATTTGTCAGGGTAGGGTGACACTGTGAAGCTGAAGTGTCCTTGCTCTGGTCAGACTTGGAGTCTCATGCAGAGACCCCTGAGGGGGAGAAGGATTTCTTTACTTCCCACCAAGATACAGCATCTAGTGCTCTCTGTCTTCCCTGGTGATAGATCTCACAAGGGACATACACTCACTAGCTCACCAATATGGAAAGGAAAGGAAGTGCAGCGTTTGCTAGGGAAAAAGACTTAGCCCAGGAGTCAGAAGACAGAGGCCCTAGGACCAGCTCTGCCATTAAGTTCCTGGGTGACTTTGGGCAAGACATTTATCCCCCTGGGCCTCAATTACTTCTTCATCTGTAAAATGGGGCTCATTATCCCTTACCCCTCCCTTCTTCAGAGGAATGAAGGAGTAAATGTAGGGGAAAAAATGTTCAAAGTGCTCATACAAATTCATAGTGGTGATGGTGACAGTGGGGGTGGTGGTGATGATATTTGAATCCAAACCTACCTGATCAGAAAGGCTGGGAGCTGGATGAATGAGGAACAATACTCTAGGTTTGGTGCTGTCAACTCAGCAGCTCTGAAAACTGTCATCAAAGTAGCTGCTCTCCGAGGTGCTGGGGAGCACCTGGTCCCATCTTAACCTCATGAACCCTCAAAGTTCACGAGAATCTATTTCACCACACTACTCTGCCTCTCAGAGTGCTACCTCCAAAACTTGCAGAAAGTGCCCCCCTCCCCAAGCTAGGGTCTCAGTGGGACTCACATTCATTTCTTCTAGAAAGGTCATAGCAACTGATAAGCAGAGCAAGCTGTTTTTTTCTTCTAAGTGAACTTTTCTTCATTTTTCTGATAGAATCCTTTCTTTTCCATTCCCTCTTGAGTTGACCTTGCCCCTGCCCCTCTGGTGCTTATGAACAACAGACTCGGAGAGCAGAAAGGGGAGATGTTTGGTGTGGGGGTGGAGAGGGGATTTAATCTAATTCTGGGGCCCCAGCCTAGAAAGCATTTGTAAGTTCCCTGACCAGGTTAGGATCTCTCAAGTCAAGGGCCTCCACCCTCCAAAACAGTAGCATCTCTCCATCCCTTACAGCCATATTCAACTCATAGGCTGCACACCTCCCTCCTCTTCCATTGTTGGAAGATAGGCTGTCTGGGGGCAGTCAGGGGAAGAACAATTCACCTTCAATCAAAACTTCTTTCCTTTCTCCCCACCCCTCCACCCTCTGCCTCCCCCAAACAGAAGAAACTCCAGGCTGCAGTTCAATAAGGTGAAGGTGGAAGACGCTGGGGAGTATGTCTGTGAGGCAGAAAACATTCTCGGAAAGGACACAGCCAAAGGCAAACTGAATGTGAACAGCGGTACGTCTCTGGGAGAGTCAGGGAGGTGGGGGCTGGGCTGGGAGGACTCGGGGGGCTTCCAGTCACTATGCACTGCTGGGGTGCCTCCTGGCACATGATTCATCTTGCTCTCCGGTTCGCACTCCCTCTCCCTATCAAACACAACGATCTCGGCAGATTAAGAGAAATGCAGTTAAAGCATAAATGTTTAGCTTTGTTATCTAGAGCTGGCAAAGCTGCTGGCTCACATTTTAAAATACCCTGAAAACTAAATATTTTGAAATCTATAGGTGGGGGAGGGATATTTTTAGAAGGCAATTATGGGTGGCTCGACTGCCAGGAGCCGGAGCTGGGGGAATCAGGGCTGGGCCCCCTGAACTGGAGTGTGAGCTGATTTTTCTACCCCTGTGTTTGTTTTATCGCTTACGAGGGGAGCAGTCTTCTGACAGGAGGCCTCCTACATTCTCCTCTCAGAGGACTGGAGGAGGCAAGCCAGAGTGGGAATAGTGAGATTGGGAGGACAGTCCCTTGGCGCCCACATTTGTATGTTAACTCTGGTCTCTTGGGCACTGAGGCGTTAATGGATAGAAGAGTCCAAGAATCTCTGTCTTCATTTGATGTCCCACTGCATATATCACTTGTTGTGTCTTCTTTGGAGAGGATCTCTCCACCCATTCCCATCCTAGTACTTCTTCCAAGCACAACTCAAGCCCTGTGTCCTTCCTGAAGCCTTCTCTCTCCTCTTCACACCATCCTCTAGACAGAATACCCAGATCTTTCCCTCTTCTCTGAACACTTATGTTCTGAACCACATTATATAGCTCTCCTTTTCTGACCTCTTCCCCAAGTCCCCTGTTCCCAGCTCCCTGTTGGACATCTCCACTTGAATGTACTTATACTTCCAACTCAACATGTCCAAAACAGAATTTTGCCCATCATCTTGCCCAAGTGAGCTCCATCTCCTGACTTCCCTTTCTTTTCTTATTCTCCCAGTCATCCAGGCTGGAAATCTTGACATCAACTTTGACTCTACCTTGTGTCTTGTGAATTATTTATATGTCCCCAGATCCCATGAATTCCCACCTTTTCCCCTCCTTTCCATTCCCACTGCAGTCACCCTTATCTTCCTATACTTTGTGATAGCTTCTTGTTTCCCTACCATTAATGTTTGCTTTCTTTAATACTTCCTGCTCATCCCCATCATCAGTGGCTCATCATTGCCTATAGGATAAAGAAAGAACTCCTCAGCTTGCCATTCATGCCCTCTCAATTTTACATTTTCCTGATCTTATCTCCACTTTGACCCCTCACTACAGTGGCTCTGTGTTCCAATCTAACTGCTCTTCTTGACCGTGCCCCAGACATGCCTTGCACTTCCCCACATTTAGGAGTCTTTATTGATCCCCCATCCCCACAAAATGCCCTCCCTGATCCTCTTTACCTATTTCAAACTTCATATCCTTCAAGACCTGTCTTAAACCCTATTTCTCTCTTGAAGTCTTCCCTGCCTATGTCAGCCCACACCGATCACTCATTTCCCTGAATTTCTACAGAGCCTTGCCTTTGGGGCAGTTAATCAATTGATACTGTCTTCTTGTATTGTTACTTAGCTAAGGAAATGTGTCCAGTCTCCTCATCTAGACTGTGAGCTCCCTAGAGGCAGGGACTCTGTTTCTTCTCCTGTTTCCTCTTACCACCACCCTACCTCTTGGATATACAGTAAATATCTGTGATCCTGAGGGCAATTCACTGAGAGAATCTCGACTCTGAGGGCTCATGGAATATATCACTCACTCTGGGAAGGAAGAAAAGAAGGAAGGGAGGAAAAAAAAGGAAGGAAGGGAGGAAGGAAAGAAGCAACAAAGGAAGGGAGGCAGGGAAAAAGGAAGGAAGACAGGGAGGGAGAAAGGAAGGAAGGAGGGAGGAAGAAAGAAAGGAAGGAAGGAAGGAAAAAAGCAAGGAGGGGAAGGAGGCAGGGAAAAAGGAAGGAAGGCAGACTGGCTTTATCAAGCACCTGCTATGCCAGGCACTGTGCTAAGCATTTTACAAAATTTCATTTGAGCCTCACAACAAACCTATGAGGTAGGTGCAATTATTAGCCTCATTTTACAGTTGAGGAAACTGAACGTTTAATAAATGCTTGTTTATTGAATTACTTGGTTCTAAGTTCTCTGGATCTTTGTACTTATTTTACAGTTGAAGAAACTGAAACTGAGAGATGCTAAGTGACTTGCCCAGGATCAGTCAGCTCTTAAGTTTCTGAGGTCAGATTTGAACTCAGATCTCCTGAACTCCAAGCCCAGTACTCTATCCTCTTTGCCACTTAGCTGACTCTTGGGGGGGTGAGGCGGGTATTACTGGTCAGTAATAGCCCCAGGTTGGCCAGAGTAACTATGGAAACCATCAGGATCTAATTCCCACTTGCTCTTCGTCCCTTTATAGGTCTGTACTCAGCAGCCTAGCCCTAGGTATTACCTCTAGTCATAGTGAGACCTTCTGTCCCAACGGGCTACCAGGGTCTTATGCCAGTCTGTATTTTGGACTCACAGAATGAGGCAGGAGAAGATCCCTTGTCAGCTGGTGAGCCTCGCCAGGCTTTTTCACCTTCCTACTTTTTTTCCATATCTACAGGGCTCCACCTCCAGTTAGCTCAAAAGGATCCAATGTGCTTGGGCCCCAAGTGACATAATTACTGAGGCCCATGTGGCAGAACCAAGGCCAGGGCTAGGAACACAAGACTCATGTATTCCAAGGAGCCCTCCTTGTCCCTTGACAGCTGCCCAGCATGGTTAAGTGAAGAAGTCTGGGAATGAAGAGATATGGGTTCTAGTCCTAGCTCAAGCTGTGTGGCATTGAGCAAGTTTCATCCCGGTTCTGGGGCTCAGTTCTGCCAGTGCCCTTCTTGACCCAGATGTGCAGCAGTAAGAGGTAAACTCCTCAAAAATAAGAGTTCTTTCAGTCTTGGACTCTGTATCTCCAGCACCCAGCACTCAGTGCCTGGCACATGGTAAGCATCTAATAAATGCTTGTTAAATTGAGCTACTAGCTTCTAAGTCCTCAGGCTCCTTGGCCCAGCCTCCCTTCCTGGCCCAACCAGGGATGGAAGCTATGCTCCCATCTGTTTGGGGGCCAAAGGAAGAGCCTCCTGGCTCAACCCTTTGCCTGGGCATAGATACATCAGGAACCTTGTTTACCCATGGAACCTGGGAGACCTGCAGGAACAGGAGCTGAGAGGAAGAGGGGGAGGGGGAGGGCTGGGCTTAGTGCCTTCTGACTCATCTCCAACCACTCAACTCCACCCCAAGTGGGATTTGGCCTGGCCCCATCACACTGGGAAGGGAAGGGGGAGTTGCAGGGAGAATAGTGGGGGCAATTCCTCCTCTGTCTTCAGGCTGGGGGCCAGGGAGTGGCCTGGCAGGGGCTACAGCAGGGCAGGCCCATTCACCAGGCCCCTGGCATTGCTGGTCAGTTTGTGACGTAATCTCTAATTTTTGTTTATAAATTTGGAGGGCTTGTTTTGCCCTCTTTGCACATCATTGCTAATGCACTTTGCCACCCCCCACCGAATCAGAGCATTCTTCCCTTCAGACATGGCCTTTGTAGCCCTTACCAGAGAGTCTGAAGGAATCTGGAGGAAGGCTCTTCTCTTACAGCAAAGCAGCTGGTTTGGGGCGGCTCTACCTAGTCTTAGGTTCTAGAAATCCGATACTTCAATCCCAGGTGAAGGAGGATCTGGGAATGGCTCATACTAAAATCTCAGAATTAGACCAGGTTCCACCCTGGGGGAGCAGCCATGCACTCATTCCCCATTTTCTTTTTACCATCGAGGCTTTGTGCTGTTGATCATTGCTTCTCCCTCTTTCATGTTCTATCTCTCGTGATCTACCCTTCTTTTTGTGTTACCTTCCAACATGTATTGATCTACCCTGTCCTTTAAAAAAAAAATCCTTTACTTGATAAGAAGAAACTGTGATATCCAGCCTTGAAATTCAAATCCTGCTTTTGATAACGTTCTGGTCGTATGACCCTGAGCAGGTCACTGAATACCTCAGCTCACTAAGACTTCAAGTTACAAAGCAGATGATCATCTGCACGAGTGGAAAGATTTTCCTCACCAGGAATTTCCTATATCAATGAAATAATATTAGGTTCAAAATTCCAAAAATAAAAGTAATTTAAAAAGCAAAAATAAGATAAAATAAATCCAAAAATAAGCAAAAAACCAAAAACCTTTCATGTGATTTTGCCTTCCTGGTAAGCTGTTTCCTATCTCCTTTCCTTTTCAACTCCAAGAAAGAGCTGTCTGTATTCATTATTAGAAAGGCAGCTAGGTGGTGGAATAGATAGTACTCCAGGCCTAAAGTAAGGTTGACCTGAGTTCAAATCCAGCCTCTGGCACTTAGTACTTTTCTGTCCCTGGGCATAAGGGCACTTACCCTCCATTTCTTCAGCTGTAAAATAGAGATTATAATAGCACCTACCTCTCAGGGTTATGGTGAGGATCAGTTGAAATAATGTTTGTAAAGTGCTTAGTACAGTCCTGGCACACAATGGGCATGATATAAATGCTTATTTCCTTTTCTCCTTTCCTCACTCACTTTTCAGTCCTCTATGATCCATCTTCTGACCCCCAGCAATCTGCTGAAATTTCTCTCTCAAAGGTTACCTGTAGTTTATTAATTGCTAAATCTAATGAACTTTTCCCAATTTTCACCCTCCTTGACCTTTCTATAGTTGTTGATACTGCTAACCAACCACTCCCTGCTTTTGGACACTGGGCTTCCCCAGTAGTGTTGTACCTGTCTGATCACTCCTCAAGCACCTCTGTTAGCTCATCATTCACTTCTCACCCCCAGAGCATGATAGGTCTGGACCAGGCTCTCTGCTCTGCTCTCTACTCTCCCTTCCTAGGTAACTTTATCTGTTCCCATTGATTCAACCCTCATCTCTATGCAAATAACTTTCAAATACACACGCATACACACACAAACACACACACACACACCCCCATAACATTTCCTAAACTCTAGTCCTACATCCCCAAATGCCTACAGAAAATTATTATTATATAATTATTAAGTGCTTAATATGTCCTAGGCAGCTATGCTAAGTGCTGGAGATACAAGGAAAGGTGAAAACAGCCCCTGATTCCAAGGAGCTCACAGTATAGTGAGGACGTCAACATGTAAAAACTGTGTACAAAGAAGTTACCTACTATAGGATAAATTGGAATGATATCAGAAGAAAGGTGCTAGCATCAAGGGTGGGGGGGGCTTCCTTGTAGAAGGTGGGATTTTATCTGATACTTGAAGGAAACCACATGATGATGAGAAAGGAGACAGTGCCAGCCATAGGGGAAAGTTGATGACAACACCCAGCGCAGGGAGATGATGTGGGGTGTTCAGCCAGAGCAGGGAGGCCACTGTCACTGGATTGCAAAGTACAT
Source organism: Bettongia penicillata ogilbyi (assembly GCA_023548195.1). Lineage (NCBI taxonomy): Eukaryota > Metazoa > Chordata > Mammalia > Diprotodontia > Potoroidae > Bettongia > Bettongia penicillata. The sequence goes on from JAJHZJ010000197.1 coordinate 5,559,441, forward strand.
GGATGGGGGTTAAATGTAAGAGAACTGGAAAGGTAGGAAGGGGCTAGGTTGTAAAGGGCTTTCAACGCCAAGCAGAGGATTTTCTGTTTAATCCTGGAGGTATTAGGAAGCTGCTGGAGTTTGACATCTCCACCCGGAAGTTCTGTCAGCACCTCTGGCTCAGTGTATATAAAACCCAGCTAATCTTCCCCACCAAACCTTCCCTTCCTCCAAGAGTTTCCTTCTCCTTATGGAATGCATCACTATCTTCAGTCCCCTGGTTTGTAACCTTGGAGACAGCTAACATTCCTGTCTCTGCTTCATCCTCATATCCAATCAGTTGTCAAATCTTGTCTTTTCAACCTCCATAATATCTCTTTTATCTCTCCCCTTCTCTCTATTGTTACTTCTGCTTCCCTTAATCTCCAACACCGTAATTGCCTTCTAAGTTGTCTCCCTGCCACCATTCTATCCCTTCATCAGTTCATCCTTTGCCCAGCTGACAAAATCCTATCTATCCTAGAGTCTCAAGTCTAAACCTCTCACTCCCCAGCTCAAAAACTTTAAGTGGCTCCCTATTACCAGGAAGATGAAATAAAAGCTCCTTAGATTGAAATTTAAGGGTCTCCTTTGTTTCTTCAACCTACTTTTCCTTAAATCCAATTCACTTGCATGTCATGGCATCACCTTCCTGATGGCATGGTCCTCTTGGAGAACAAAGGTCAAACAGCAGCATATGATCCCCAAGCTTGCCTCAGTGGTTCACAGGAGCTGTCTGCCATGTCTAAAAGATCATCCCTCCTCTACCATGCCTCTCAGAATCCCCCTCTTTCTATGAAGTCTTCTTTAATCCCTGACCTTCCATCCTCAGTTCTTAGTGTCATCTCCTTTCTCAAATATTTCTAGAACTCTTTGTCTCCTTCAGTCCTGGCTGTATTCATGTTAGCTCTTAGAAGGCAAAGACTGTTCATTTTATCCTCAATGCCTTGCCCATAGTAGGTCCGCAATATTCACTTAATATAATTGCATTGTAGTAAGCCTGTAATGTGGAGTTAGGGGCAAAAGAAAAACATACCTGAATCTCTGTGACCAAAGAGAATCTAGGGAATTCATCTGGCCTGCCTATGGGTAGAATAGATTTTTTTTTTTTGTAAATCTAGAGTTCATTTTAATGTGTCCTTAGTCACCCAGTAGAGTTAGAATAGTCATCTTGTTTTAATGTTTACTGCAGGCAGGGTCTGTCATGCCAAAAATATGGCCCTATTGTAGCAATCCGGGTTCCTTAGCCTAATGTCTAGCCAGCAGCATCTATTTCCCAAAGGGGATAACTTTTCGCTCTCTGCTTCCAAGGGAAATCAGGTCAGGTCAACCTCTCTTTAATGGTGTCCACTGTTTCTTCATGCCGAGTTTATCTAACCTATGAGTGTTTCCCCAGAGAAAGGAGACTGTTGTTGGTTCAAGGTCTGCAAGTATCTGGATCATCTGGATTCCAGATCATTTGTCATCCTTATTTTCCCCAAAGGCCCCAGATTCCTTGAACGGAGAGATTAGGCCCTTGGGCCTTAGTTTGCTAAGAACTAGTGTAGACATACCATTCAGGTGGATTTGGGTGCTAGAGAAGGTTGAGTAAAATCCTACTGAATTGGACTGTGGGGCTGGCCCAGAATTACATGTTCTATCTTTTCTGGGGGAAACCACCCTTTGAGTAAAAGCCAAGACTCAATGTGGGCCTGAATCACCTTCATGCTCATGTTCTCTAGTCATGTCTGTGTTTGTACCTGGACCTTTCCCAAGGCGCTCTAATTCTCTGTGGTCTAAGACCTCTGTCTCTTACCTAGATACCTCTTTGCAGCTGAATCCCCATACCTTCCCTCCCTACTTCGGTGAGGTCACCAGTGACTCTGAAGCCTCCACTCAGATGATGTGCCCCTATAGGGTGGCAAAAGGATATATGTGCCTGGAAATAGTAAGCAGGCCTTGTATGCTCAGGTTTCCAGGACCATGACGGTCCTACGATCCTAGATCAAAGCTAGAAGGGAATTCAGAGTTCATTGAATCTAACTCTCTCATTTAAAAAAAAATTATTTTCAATTCCAAATTCTCTCCCTCCTTCCAGCCCTCCCCTCCACCCATTGACAAGCCAACCCCCTCCTTTGATAGATGAGGACACTGAGCACTGAGGTCAATAAAGGTTAAGTGACGCCCAGGGTCACAATTAGTAAGTGTCTGAGGCTGGATTTGAACTCTAGCACTTAGCACAGTTGTCTGGCACATAACAGGTACTTAATAGATGTTTATTGCCTATTGACTATATGTTGAACTCGGATCTTCACGACTGACTCTACCCAGTCTGTTCTTGGCAAGTTTGACTTTCACCTCCTACAAGAGCAGACACCACCCTGGACACTTTTGTGTTGTAGTAGACTCCCTTCTCTGGTTGCTTCTCTTGTAGACTTTTAGAGCAGAGCCCCAGGGCTAGCTGGGAACCATGACAGACCACTGGGCTGCTGGGAGGAGAGAGCAGGTTCTGCAGTTGATCTGACTAACTAAAGAGGTGTGTCAGAGATACTTCCCCAGATCTATTACTAGGAAATTGGGTGTGAGTATGGGTGGAAGAGGAGGGAAGGAGGTGGTATTTGTTTGTGGTTTGCATATCATTTGCATATATCAACCTAGATTATGCCATTAAGATGTTTCAAGTGACATTTGGCTCACAGCTGTAACACTGGATAAGGATTTTGGGAAATCTGGGCTCAACTGCCCTATTTTTGACCTCTGTTGTGCAAGTTGCTTTGACTCTCTAGAACTGAGTTTCCCCATCTGTAAGGTAAAGAAATTGGACTAGAAAATCTCTCAAGTCTCTTCCATTTCTAACATTCAATGAGCCTAGAAAAAAGCAGCATGAAAGAACATCGCATTTGGAGTCAAGCTCTTTTGTTGTTGGTTAGTCATGTACAACTCTCTGTGACCCCATCGGGGGATTTCTTGGCAAAGATATTGGAGTGGTTTGTCATTTCCTTCTCCAGTTTATTTTAAAGATGAGCAAACAGAAGGTAAACAGGGACTTGCCCAGGGTCACACAGCTAGTGTTTGTCTGAGGTCAGATTTGAACTCATGTGGATGAGTCTTCCTGACTCCAGGCTTTATCCACTTCACCACCTAGCTGCTCCACTTAGTTCTGGGTTCAAATCTTGGTCTTGCTCCTTACTCCCTGTATGAAATCACCTAATTTCAGTTTCATCATCTATAAAATGAGAAGATTGAATGAGACAAAATTTTAGGTCCCTTTCCCTCTCTAAGTTTAAGATCCCTGATACTTAGATGAACATTTCTAAATACTTCTTTTTCTCTATCTTTTCATCACCACCCCCTGGCACTCACTGACTTAGATTCCCTTGACCAGAGCCTAGCAGGGCAAAGGGCTCCTTCAGATTGATGTGCCCAGGCAGGTTTCTGTTGCATGAATTTGGCCTGAGAAGTATTGCAGGGTGCCAGGGATGGGGTGAAGAAATCCCTAGATCTTGGTTGGCAACTAGGAACATATTCAGGTTTGAGGTCCTCTGTGGTGCAGAGGGAGAGGTTCAAAAGCTGGAGAGTGACATGCCGAGTTTTATCCATGAGATTGTTATACATATACAGACTGAAGGGTATGTATATACTCCCAGGCCCACTCGGTCCATCCATCTCCCCAGATGTCTAAACACTAAGGAACCAAGGACTGCATCCTGTGGGGAAATCTAGCACTCCTCGCTCCAAGTGATTGAAAGTGGTCAAGCCAAGGTAGAGTTGAGTCGTAGGGACCAGGGGCCATCAGACTATTGCTTTAAGCCCACAGAACACTTGAGAGCTGGACAGGAAAGGAGCTGATTGTCCTCCCTGAGCTTACTCCTTGTCAATTCTTTTACTGTTGGCAATGATGAGAATGTGTGTATGGGGGGAAGGGGCAGACAGAGAAGGAAAGAGGAAAGCAAGAAAGAGATCTAGGGGAGGAAGAGACTGGGGAAGGAGGAGGAGAAAGGGGGAGAGGGAGGGAGAAAGAGGGAATGAAGAAGGAAGAGAGAAAGAGAAAGTGGAGGAAAGGGAGAGAAAAAGAGAGAGACAAAGAAAGAGAGAGAGAAGAGAGAGACTGAGATTCTTAGCTGCATGTTGTTAACTTTCTGGATGCCCCCTGACCTCAATCTCAAGCATCTAGGGACATTGCTTTAGTTTGGAAGGTTATTCCTCTACATCCTTCTGTTAAAGTAAGATGTATATCCTGGACAAAGATGCATTAAAAACCAAATCTTCCCCTCAGCCTGTTTTCATATCACAGCTGGCTCTTTCTCCCTCCCCTTTGAGTTCCTGTCTCTGCTTTGGGCCTCCCTGGAGCCTCATGATTTATAGCCAAGGCTGGTGTAGGCCTATATCAAATAATGCTGGAGGGCCAAGGAAGATTGGACCAGGGGAGAGGAAGAATGTGCTGAGGATAAAAACCCCTTAGAAGAAGAGGTGCTGATAAGAAAGTAGTTTCTTTTATGGGGAAACCATCTCTGTTTGGGGAGAGAGGGGGATGTTCCTAAGCACCTCTTCACACTTTCCTGAAGAAATTGGCTCAATCAAGTAGACTGCTATTCCCAGGCTTTGGGCATGTTGATGGAGTGAGTTGAGTTCCTGGACATGGGGCTTCTCCCAGAATTCCCCGCCCCTGTCATCTACTGAGCTCCTCTTCCCCTGGTGACCCTGGCCCCCTTTGATTGGAATGAGACTTGTTTTTAGATGTCCATCTTTTGTATCCTGAGATGACCTCATTTTACTCTGTCTGGCTCTACCTGTGAAGCTCACGTGAGCACTCCCTGGGAAGCAGAGCCTTGAAGAGCTGGACCTTAGAGGGAACATTTTCATTCCAAAGGGTTGTTCCCCGTGTGTTTCCTTAAAGCCGTCTTGGGGAAGCATTTCATAGAATTGAGTGAGGGTCTGGGCAAGATAACTGGAGAAAAAATGGTCACATTTGCCCCAAGTGCCAGCAGCTTCCCCAGATGGGAACACAAAGCTCTATGTATGGGAGAAGGATCAGGTTGGGGGGAGAATGGGAGGAGGATGAGATACAAGATTCTCTTGCAGGCAATCTGAGAACCTCCTCCCCTCCAATAAAAATTGAATCATGTACAGTTTATGCATTTGGGGCCCCTTGGGAGTGGTGAAGAGCAAAGGTGTTTTCAGTTGGGAAAGCTGGATGGATATCAGAATTGCTGGTTTTGCCCAGTTAGCGGGAGGCAGAGGCATACTGGAGAGCACACTGAGTTTGGAGTCAGAGGGCCTGAGGTTGATTTCTGATTCTGATCTTGGATAGGTCCTTTAACTTCTCTGAGATGCAGTTTTCTACTGTTTAAAATGAGCGGATTGGACTAGATGAAGATGATAAAGTATCAATAATAAAGGGTCAGCAAAGTGGTCAGGTGAATAGAGCGCTGGGCCTGGAGTCAGGAAGACTCATCTTTGTGAATGCAAATCCAGCTTCAGCTACTATGTGACCCTGGGCAAGTCACTTAATCTTGTTTGCCTCAGTTTTCTCATTTGTAAAATGATCTGGAGAAAAAAAATGGCAAACTGCTTCAATATCTCTGGCAAGAAAATCCCAATTGGGGTCACAAATAGTCAGACATGACTGAAACAACTGAACAGAAGCAATGATAAATATAATGATGATAATAGCTAGAATTTATATAGCACTTTAAGGTTTGCAAAGTGCTTTATGTGGATTATCTTTGATCTTTATACCAACCCTGGAAGATAGGTGCTATCATTATCTCTATTTTACAGATGAAGAAAACTGAGGCAAACATTAAGGTATTAAGTGACGAGCCCAGGATCACACAACTACTAAGCATCTGGGGCAAGATTTGAACTCAGGTCTTCCTGACTCCAAAGCCAGTGCTGTATCTACTATGCCACCCAGCTGCCTAGAGATGACCTCCAAGACCCTTTCAAGCCCTAAATCTATGCTCCTGTAACAAAGGGAAGGTGTATCATCAAGTAAAGAGGTGATTGAGAATCAGTGGGCTATATAATGACTCAAGAACTGGTCTTGGAGTTAAGAAGGCCTGGGTTTGAGTCCTTCCTTTAGCATATACTGGTTGTGTGAACCCTGGGTAAGTCACTTAACTCTGTCTGCGTCAGTTTCCTCAACTGTAACACGGGGTGAGGGGGAAGGAGAATGGAAAGATCTTTTTATTTTCAGTTCCATCTTCTCTCCCTCCCTCCCTCTAGCTTCTCCACCTGTTGAGAAGCCAACCCCCTTATTAGACAGATTAGGAAACTGAGGCAGACAGAGGTTAAGTGACCTGCCCAGAATGGCATAACAGCACCATCCCTCCAGCTCAAGGTGTCATTCTCTATATTTCTCATCTTTCCAGTGGCCACCACCCTGTCATCATGGTCTGGGCACGCTCGAAAATGCAATGAGACTGCCAAGTCGTACTGCGTCAATGGTGGCGTCTGCTACTACATTGAGGGCATCAATCAACTGTCCTGCAAGTAAGTGAGCAGTGCTGCTTGGGCACTGAGGGGGGAGTAGGGGGAGGGAAGGGAGGCCAGGAGCTTGTATAGTGGGTATTGAAGGGAGGGTCTCCAAAAGTGGTGCTGGGCAAGCCCTGAGGGCTTTCTTACCCTCCCTGCTGAGGGTCAGCTCAAAGCAGTTGTTGGTATGTCCATGGTGGGGAATCAGAGGTAGGTTGGCTTCATCCCTTGGTCCCTTTGCACCCAGCCAAAGATTCCTCCTGGAAGCTTGGGGAGATGTGTGTGTCACATGTGGGTCTCAGGGCTCCCAGAGTCCCTGTTTCCCTTTCCTTCCCTCCCTCCCCAAATCCCTCTTCCACTGGTTTCTATTCAGTAGAGTATCCCCGTAGGGCTACCTCCAGTTCCCGATGTGGGCAGTATCTTTCTCTATATAGCTCTCTTTCTCTTTCTGTCTCTATCTCAGCATCTCTGTTGCCATTTGCTCTTGCTGAGTCTGATAAGCCCTAGGGTGTCTCTCTCCCTAGAGGTGAAGAGAGTGATTAGCAGAGAAGTAAAGGAGCAGGAAGCATTCCAGGAGCCAGAATCTGCATCTCCTGGTAGCTTCCGTGCTTGAGGATGGGTTCCTCACTCTGTATTCACTGCCAAGGGAAGGGAGGGAGAGCGGCCTAATAATGATAGTGCCACTTGACCCTTATTGATACCCCCTTACCCCCCAACCCAGTCTGAATATTGTGGGATGGGACAAAAGGACCAAGGGTCAGTAGAGTCAACATCCCATCAGTATATGAGTCATGTTGAAAACTGACCTGGATATTTCCTGAGAGAAGGGTCTACATTTTGCATGGGAAAATAGGGATGTTGAGAAAGAAGCAAAGGAAAAGGTCTTTAGTCCCTGACCTGAGCCTTTCCCCTCCCTAGCCTCGTCCTCAACTGGCTTTTTCGGCTAGTGTCCTCTTTTCTGGACTGTCAACACTGGCCCCAGCACAGAGGGTGTCTCTCAAACACTGATCTCCAAGGAGCTCATAGCACACAAGTCAGCCCAGAGTTGGATTGGGAAGTCACTGAGGCCCAGAAACAGGGAGGACTTTTATTTTTTGGTGGGTAGTGTGTCAGTCAGTACATCAAGGGAAGCTCTTGGCTAGAAGCTAGTCTTCCAGCATTTTATTTAGTAGATTTGCCTGCTGACGTCTTGGTTAAGGCTCCAGGCTATATACCTCAGAGAGTGAGAGAGGCCTGAGTTTTGGAGTAACGGAGAGCACATTTAGTCCTAGCCTTAGGTACCTAGTGAGGGTCCAATTTGTCATTGGGGAAGTCTTACTACATTTGAAACATCTGGACAGGGTCATCAAGAGTGTGGTAAGAACAAGAGAATATGGGACATGATTTAAATTCATGCTGCCAGGGCCTCTCACTAGAAGGTTAGGGTTGCATCTTTGCTTCCCCTATCCCAACCTTAGCTCCCACACTTAGATCTAAATTGATCTCTACTCTCCAAGAACAAGTGGTTACCATTCAAGAAAAAAGATATTTTTCCTGGAGTGGAGCCTGGCAGGGCAAGTACACAAGAAAGCACATTATTAAGGTACCTCTTCTGTCCCCACGTGTTAAGTTTTGTCCCATTCTCACACCACATCCATACATCCTGGTAGAGAGGCAGCTAGGTGGCACAGAGGATAGAGGTCTGAGCCTGGAGTCAAGAAGACTCAGTTTCAATCCAGCCTCAGATACTTACTATCTCTATGACCCTGGGCAAGTCACTTAATCTCTGTTGGCCTCAGTTTCCTCAGCTGCAAAATGGGGATGATAATAGTGCACCTACCAACCAGGGTTGCATGAGGATCAAGTGAAATATTTGTAAAGTGCTTAATATAGTACCTAGCACATAGTAGGCAGTATCTTCAATGTTGTTACTATTACCCAGCTGCTAGAACATGGGTGATCTGACAAGCAACTACTCAGGGAGGTCCTTGGCCTGCTGGAGATATGCACTGTGGAGCAATCTCTCAGAGCAGAGGCCCTTGGGACCAGTGCCCTCCACTGGTTCTCTGGAGTGAATTTTGATGCTGATCTCCCAGGGTTTTGAATGTAAGGCCCATTCTGATACCTCTTCTCTTCCCATTTCACTTAACCAGTTTATGGTCAGAAGAAAACATAATGGAGTGAGCTTAGGAACCCATGGTCCCAGCCTGCCTGATTCTAGAACAGAGAATCCCTGGTTACAGTATTCTCTGGAATATTCTTTTCCACCAGAAACAGAAAGACAACTTACAGGGAGGGACCAAAACCTCCTGTCCCAAGATTATCAGGACATCATGGAAGGGAAGAATCCAGAAGGTGGAGAGCAGTAGAACCAACTCTGATCTCAGACTATGGCATAAAATAAGAGTAGGTGAGGGGTTGGATAGGGAAGTTGAACTCTGGAAGATGACTTGGGGGAAAGAAGCTTGACTTCTTCAGCTGAACAAGATTTGGGAGGCTCTCTGGAGCATTTGTCAACCCCCATGAAGGTCATGACACAACTGGCTGACTGAGACTTGCCTTGAAATATCAATGACCAAGAAATCTGTTACTTTCTGACTAGGCTTAGGCGGAGAGAACAGTTCCAAGTCCTGAACCTAGGCTCCACCTCTTTTCCTCCCTCCAAGTCAGAAGATATAAGGTAATGATGCCAGTAGTGATAGGATGCTTTGGAGGAACAAGAAGAGTTCCTGGCTAAAAATATTCAAGTTTGTGCCATACTCTGAGCTCTTTGGAGTGAATGTGATAGAGACACCCACCAGGATGCTTAGCCTATGCTCTGGGGGCCAAGAAACTTAGCACTAGGACTCTATTGAAAGGATAAAACATCTGCATAAAGAGAGTGGGTAAAAAGCAATCCCATACCTCTAAAGCCTTGTCCTTGTGACATTTAAACTCATAAGCTAGAAGGGATCTGGAAAAGGCAAAGGAATCAAACCCTTGCCCTTTAGACAGTGAAGCCACCTGGGGCAGGTGTCTAGTCTCTCTCTCACTTTCCTCAGGGGGAAGATGAGTCCCTTTGAATTTGTTTATAGGTTGGAATGGCCAAAGAGTTGGTCCAAGGAGTGAAGGTCATGGAGTCAATAGGGATTCTAACACTAAGGTCACATTCCCTCAAGTATTCAGGCTAAGACAGAGTGGGTTGGTGAGCAGGCATCTTCTCCTTACCCTGGGTCAGCATTCCTCTCCCTACCCTCACCCCCAGGGCATGGGCAGTGATTCACATACCATTGGGGAATTAAGGTTCACTCTATTGAATCTCAAGACCTCAGCTCCCTTTACCCCATGCCACTTTATAGATAAAGGCTAGCTCATGTCCTCCTCACCTTACACTCAGCCCCACCAGGCTGCATGATTTGGAATAAGCAGATTTCTCAAAATGCCTCCTAGCCTAGTCCAGCCCCATGGGCCATTCACCACATCCAGCCAAGCTGGCTCCCTCTCTGACCTAGCCCTGGCCTGCCCTAGCTGGGGATGGGGAGCATGGGCTACTCACATGGATGGAAGGAATCCATCTTTAGGACTATGTTGTTCATAGAGTTAGTCCTCTGGGTGGAGGAATGAGGAGGCCACACTGCTCTACTTGGGGGTTGGGGTGGAGATGGCCACAGGGCAGAGCCCAGAGACCATTGTGGGGGTGGAAGTGGGAGGAGGGCTGTCTGGGAGGGAAGGATGAGCAGCCTCTGGGGTGACTGGTGGCACCTGGATGTAACTTAGATTTGAAGAATTCAGGAAACCGAACTCACGTCTTGCCGTTTGTGCTGTTTGTTTCCTTTTGTTTTTTGCATTTTGCTCAGCTTGGATAATGAAACTAGACAGGTCATTTTCATTTGTGTTGATATGGCAGTCAGGTTTCCATCCTGGTTCTCCTAACTGAGTTTTATATTGGTTCTGAGCATGATGGGGAACTTTGGAGTGCATATAGGCTCCACCCCACCCGTTTTTATAGAATTTAGAACCTGCCCCACATTCCACCCCCTCCAAAAAAGTTTGATGGAAAGAAACATTGTCATTGGCATTGAATTTTGCTTTAAAAATCCAGTTAGGGAAATTTGCAAATGTGGGTTCAGACACGTTCCTTGTGTCCCTTTGGCATTAGATGAGGGTCTCTGCACTTGCTCTTGCTGCTTTCTCCTCTTCTCTCCGTGTTTTGTTTTTGTAGAGCACAGTTGGTGCATGCATCTCGGGGACTGGTTCAGGGGATGATGACAGAACAAGGCTCTTTTCTCAGCCCTGTGTACATAATAGCGGCATGTCCCCACCACTACCATTGGCTCATTCTTGCCTTTTCCCATAGCTTGTGTCTGTTCTTCCTACCCTCCCTCCCAACCCTAGTACTCCCCCACTGTGTTATCCTTATCTGCCTGCTCAGCTGCCATGGATCACCTCCCCCCAAAGTACACCCTCCTGTTCATCCATCCCCTCATTACTGACTTCCTATTCATCATGCCTGTAGTGTGGGCCCTCATTAATCCATTCTTCCACTCTATCCCCCTCTCCCCAAGGGGAGAGCGGCACATGTGGCATTATCCCCAGGCTACCAAAAGGAGAAACTGAGGCACAGGGAGGTGGGGGGGAGGAAGGGTTTGGAGCCAGCTCATGGTGGGATCAGAACTCAGGTCCTCCATTTCCTTGCTCCACTAAACCCCAGTAAATAAAATAGCAATCTCTCTGTCACTACAGATTTGCAGCACCTGGGACCTCCCTAACGAATCCCCATCACACACACCCCATTCCCCAACCAGGTAGACCAGCTGACACCCCACTTCAGTGAACTGATCTTTATATCCTTAGAACTGATGCCCTTGGGAGGAAGGAGGTGGATGCTATGATCTGCTGCTGTACTATGTGATACTCTATGGCCCCCACACTTGGAAGTTGAAATCCATGTTTGAATAGCAATTGCATAAGAATTGCCTCCCTCTCCCCAACGTAGAGCTTATTTCTTCTTATTATCTATATTATTATTATAGGACTGGCATGCCCTGATCTTGGTGTAGGTAAAGGTTAGGCCACAGACATATGACCACCACCACTCCACTACTTCCTCCCCAGGATCCTAATAAAATACTCCAGTTTTTCATTTGCAATCTGGTGAACATTTAGACGCTGTTGTTGGTATAGATTGTCCAAGGAAAACAACAGATGATAATGCCCCATGTCTGAAGCCAGATCAGAGCCAGTGTCCTAGAAGCTACTTTCTCTCTTCCCTGTTTTCATATTAGGATCATTTGAAGTCCCTGGGGATATTTAGTCTCAAGAAGAAAGACTTAGTTGAGGCATGATAGCTATGTTCAGGTATTTAAAAGGGCATTATGTAGAAGAGGGAGGCTGTTTGACTCCAGAGGGCAGAACTAGGTAAGATCAATTGTCAGCATTTCCTTATAAAAAGGCTGATTTGAGTTCAATATATGGAAGACTAGGACAGCCTCAGGCGGGGTTTGAGCAGCCTGATTAATGATCACTCTTCAGATGGGTCACAGGAGTCATGTTTCAGGTAGAAGTTGTGTAAGAAAACCTCCAAAGCCTCTTGGCGACTTCTGTATCATATTCTGTGATATAACCGTAGATACCAGGTCAGATCTTCCTACCTCAAAATTCCTGTATCCTTCCCAGGCAGGACCATGAGAAATCCATGAATCTCACTCTAAGATGGTAAGGGGAATATCCCCATCACTAAATAGCTCCTCAGCCAATTTCTGGGGCAGAGGAGGGGATTGTGGAATTGGGGCCAATTCCAAAGTGTTTTGAGACCTCAGGTTTGGTAGAATTGGAGATTCAAATACAAAGAGCAGTAATTGATGCCATATATCCTGACTGTACTCACTCATCTGTTGCCCCTGTCCATAAGGGTAGGGCTAACAGCAAGTGTTGGAATAACTGAGCAGTTGACATCCTGAAGGAACCCAAGCAGTCCGTTTTCCAGCCTTGTTGCCTCCACTGACTCTTCTCCACTGCCCTGGGAGGAGACCCCATCTTTTTTAGCTGGGCTGGATTCAAGGCTTTCTATTGGATCTGTCATAGCCTAAAAGGCCAGGGTCTCCCATGGCATTCTGGGCCATCTCCAGCCGTCCTGATGAATTATCAGGCCACTGGACCCAGATGGCTCAGGAGGAGAAAGTGAGGCTGGTGACCTTGCACAGCCCTCCCTCACTCAAATCAAAGTCAGCTGTAAGTTATGTCATCATCTTAATATCATGGTCCTCTTTGAGAATGACGGACAAACACAAAAGGACCAGATAATTGCATAGTGATTAGAAAATACCAAAACATTAGAACATCCTCAGTGTAACTTACCCTGTCTGTCACAAAATCAAAGGTATACTCACCCCTCAAAAGCTTTTTTGTTTGAAACTAGACATTTTCCAGGCCCTCTGGCTAATGTTGGACTAACAGCCTGTTACTATTAACATAAACACAAACTAAAACATGAAGACTGTAATCCTATGGGGATCAGGTCTCAGGGCAAAGTTGGGTGGCTGATCCAAGATGAAAGGGTATAAAACCAACCTTAGATGGGGGAAAGTACAGCTAGAACTCCCAGCATGCTCTCAGACTTTCTGGAGGGTCAAAGGATAGGAATCAGAGGAATGTGACCATCCCTTTAAAATCTACAGGGATGGAGACTCCTGCCAGAGGGGTAGGAAGCAGCAGCCAGAGAGCAGAAAACAATATTATGGAGACAGGGTGGTAATAGAGGAGTCAGAAGGGAGCCATTGGGGCATTACAAGAGAGAAAAGTGAGCTGGAACGGAGGGAGGCAAGGATATAGGTAAGTGAGGAAAGCAAAGGCAGGGTTTCCAAGGAGGTTAGCAGGTCAGGGGTTTGCTCAACCCTTCCAGTGACCCTCTATCCTTGCATGACTAAGACAAGCCCATTCCCATTCCCCATTGGCCAACCAGCTCTCCAGTGTTAGTGACAGATTACAAAGAGAACACCTCAAGGAAGCACAGGGTCTGTATTTGGGCTGTCCAACCGAGGCTAGTTTTCATCAGCTCTCCCACTTCCCTTCTTCCAGAGTCAACTTTTCCTGTAGTAAGTGGCTCTGGAAATTTCTCCTAGAAGCTATTCTGAGTATCCCCAGTCTCAGAACAGTTTTATAAGGAGGGAGGTGAAACAGGAGGCAAAGGAATGCTGTCCCCACACTTTTGGCCTTTCCTGAGGTTCCTGCCCCTGATACATCACCTGTTCATGAATGTCACCAAGCCAATCTCCCAACCCACCCCCCTGCCCCTAGATCCCCCAGGAAAGTTTCAGCTATCTCCCTAGGAAAACACAGAGGCCTCTGTTAGAAGGATGGAAAATGAAATTTCAAACACCTACCAGATCTCCCCCCACCCAACTCCCTTCCTCCCCCTTCCCCCGGCCCCTTTTGCTGCAGGTGTGACACCGAGTGCCTAACTTGGTTTTTCTCATTCATCACTATGCACTTTGATTTCTAACCTTAGCCTCGTGGATGATTGCGGTTTGTTCTGTGATTTGTCCCCTTTTCCTTCTCCAGATGTCCAAATGGATTCTTCGGACAGAGATGTTTGGAGAAACTGCCTTTGCGATTGTACATGCCAGATCCTAAGCAAAGTATGTTTGAAGACACACACAAAAGTCCCCCTCCCTTAGAAAGTTCCCGGGTGCAGCTCCACCCTCCCCCACCCCACCTTCATGTAGGGAACTAGGGCCAGGGGTGTTGGTTGTTATAATCTTTGGCTGTTTTATTTTTCGTTGGTTTTTTGGTTTGTTTCTGTTTCTGTTTTTTGCCTTGTTTTTGTTTTTCATTTTTGGCCTAATTCTTGGGTTGAAAGTTCAGGGTTGCAGGTAAGGGGATAGAGTGGCAAGGCCAGGACAAGTGGTAACGTTGGCAAGGAGCCGCGCGGGGCTGCCGAGGTGCCCGTGTCTTGCTACCCTGGTTCTCTCTTTCTGGTTTTCTTTCTTTTGTTAGGTGTCCTGTGGGATACACCGGGGACAGGTGTCAGCAGTTCGCAATGGTCAACTTCTCCAGTATGTCTTTCTTCTATTCTTTTCTTCCCTGGTGACTGTCCCCCTTGGGGGAGGGAGGGGACCTTATTTAGGAAGTCAGAGGCAGACTTTTGGTGGGGAGGGAAGGGAGCAGGCAAGTGTCCTGGGCTCCTATAAATGCTCAGAACCTGCAGGAATTCTTTTAAAAAGAGACCAGAATGTGCCCCTCACCATCACTCTTACTGATGTTCCTTCCTCCTAACAGTACTTCCTATCCCAGATGGGGATAACCTCATTCTCCTTACAATCCCCGCAGAGATCAACTCTCACCCATCCATTTCTGACCTCAACGCTTCACTGACATCAGATGGTTCTACCCAAATAACAGACAGACAAGCCTTGAGCAACTTTATCAAGATCCTAGGGAAGAGCATCTCAGAGAGGACGAGGCCAGTGGACAGGGAGGACTGAGTGTGGAAGGACTGTTTGGAAGCCCCCACTCTGGCCTGGAGAGAGAGTAGGGAGAGCCTGAAGATTATGACTGGGACCGAGAGCAAGGTTTTCCAATTTTCTGCAGACGTTTTCACAGAAGGGACCTTAGCGGGCTCAAACTGAAAGTTGAGAGAGATATACATCTTATGGGCTACATCAGGGGTTCTGATAGGTTTCTAGGGACCTGGGGAATTTATTTACACTTACCTCCAACTGAGATTTAGCGTTTTCTTCAATTATTCAAAAACGTTATTCCGAGAAGGGGTCCAAAGGTTTCCCCAGATTGCCAAAGGGGCTCATTGTGCTGACGTGCGCGCGCGCACACACACACACAGACACAAACATACATACATACACACACACAATTAAGAACTCCCAGGCTAGATGATGAATTTCTAGTGTATATCTGGGAAGAAATTCATCAGGACGTTCTTCCATCTCCTTTCTCTATCAAATGAAGAAATTTATTCTTTTCATGATTTGCAGAAAACTCTAAGCCCAAGGGCCAACGTTGTTTAGGAGTATTTGATTTGGCGCTGTGGGTCAATTCTCTCTTCTGCCACCAGGTGGAGATGGCCTAAAAGCAGAAAAACTGACTTCTTAATAAACAGGAGAGGGAAGGAGACTTGCCTTGTTACAAAATCAGGGAGATTTATTTTCAGCACCTTCTCCTCTCATAGTGCCCCTTCCCACCTACTTTCTTTCACCCTCCATTCCTCACCCCAAACCCAGTATGCCTTGGCCTCTCCTATCATGGAAGGAAAGCTAATGAATTCATTTATCAAAGGGAGTAAGTGGACCTAATATGTTGTTACCTCTCGACTGTCTGCATTTTAAGAAAGAAATCAGTCCAGAGAGGATAATGATGGAATTTCAGACTCTGTAAGGCACTGTGGGAGAGACTGAGGTAAAAGGTGATCTTGGCACCAGGGCATAAGAGCAGCCCTGGCCATTGCCCTGAGGGATCTCTGCAGAAATTTGTCTTCCTAGCCCACCTAAGGTTGTAGGGCCAAAGGCAAAGGATAGAACTGATAAGTAGGTGCTGAACCACCCTCTGAAGACACCCTCTGTGTTGATTTAGAGGGAGACCCTGGCAGCACCTGGACAGGACTATCTGGTACAAAAGGATGTCCTAGAATCTCAAACTTCTCTGAGGATAGAATGCCAGGAAGACGAAGGGATTTAGAGAAAGGAGGACTGGGAAACATATTCTCCCCTGACCTAGATGATCTAGGGGTATGAGACAAGGAGAAGGAAGTCATATTTCTTTTTTATCCCTCAGAACCCAGAGCCTCTCTAGCTTGGGAACTTTTTAGAACAACCATCTCCCCGACTAATCAGGTCATTAAGCAGCAGCTCTTAGGGTCAGGATTAGGGTGTAGGAGTTAAAGCCTCTTTGTTACAGGACATCTCTGTTTGGACTGACCCAAAGAGTGACTATTAATGATAGGATATCAGCTTGAAGGAGATCTCCAGTGGAATGCCTTAAGTATTTGTCCTTAGGTTAGTGTTATTTAATATTTCTATCAATGACATGACTAGGACCCAAAATGATTTATCAGATTTGGAGATGTTATCCATCTGGGAGAGATGGAGTAGGGTCAGGATCCAAAAATATCTCAGTAGGCTTCCTTGATGATGGGGCAACTCTAATAATAATGAAATTTAACTTATTGATTTAATGAACAATGGAATTATTAAATATTATATATGTATATAATATTACATTTAATAGAGACAAATAATGTAATTTCATAGAGATACAGTCCTCCACTTGAAAGCTGATTTTTTTTAACTTAAGTACAAAAAGGGAAGACAAGGGTAGACAGGCCATGCTATATGAAAATGATCTTGGAGTTTTAGGAACCTGACAATTCAAACTGAGTCAACAGTAGATCATGGTAACAAAAAAAAAATAAAAAATAAAAGATAATGCAACATTTGGTTCCCTTTAGACATCACGTCCAGAACCGTAGTCTCTAGAGCCACAGATGGTTGTCCTACCTTGATCATGTGCAGGGTCTTGTGTTCAGTTCCGGGTAGCACACTAACAAGATGGAGCTTTCAGAGGAGAGTAGTCAACATGGTAAAGGCCTTCAAGATCTTGCTATTTGAAGCTAAGGAGAGGAGAATGTTTAACCAAGACAAGACTCAGAGAGGGTATCATGGCTTTTCCGAGGATTTGATGGACGTGGATTAGACCTAGGGCTCAAGAACAAGAACTAGGAGCCTCTAGGGAGTGGGTAGGAAAAAAAAAGAAAGAAAATTGGGCTTGATGTTGGGAAAATCTTTTTGGTGATTAAAGTTGACTTCCCCTTCTCTAATACTATTTAAATAAAGGCTGGGTGATCTTCCACAATGATGTCCAAAAAGAGATTTTTCTGTCCAAGCTGGGCTGCTCTCCTTTGGGCCAGTCATCACTAGAAGGCATTTTTTTAGGGAGCTGGTATCAACTGAAACTGAGTGGGGTTCTTTAGCAAGATCCCAAGCACTTTTTAAGTAAGCCTCAGCTCCTTCTTTCAGTAAATACTCACTTCCAGAATAAAAACAAGAGCACTTAGGAACTGGAGATTATCATCTATGTTGCTTGTAGGAAGTAAACAATTAATTAGTAATAAATAATTCTATTTTACCTTTGGTGCTTTGATTTACACCTTTCAAAATGCTGTCAGTAACTCATTTGATTACCAATTGCATTATTGAATTATTGTGACTTTGCAAATGGCCCCTTGGCAACTGACTTTGGGCAAACAGTTAATTAAGGTACCCAATGCCAATATCCTTTCTTTTATAGCATGGTATAGTGACTAGGAAAACCTGAGTTCAAATTCTGATAGACACTAGCTAGGTGACCTTGGGCAAGTTATTTGACATCTCTAAGCTTCAGTTTCCTCAATGAAGGGGTTGGATTATTGATTTCTAAGGTCCCTACCAGTTCTAAAATCTGTGATTTTATTATCATATGACTTTTCTGAGCCTTCATTTCCTCATCTGTAAAACGGAGGGGTTAGACCAGATGATTTTGGTCCTATGCCCTCCAAAATCTCTTCCAGCTCTAAATTTGAGAGCCTATGACCCTGGAAGGGGATGAAAAGTAATATGATCTGCAGCCCTTCCCCACAAGACTGAGAATCTATTAGCTTGTCTGAAATCTTCCCTCATGACCAGTGGGTCAGGCTTTGCATTCTTTCATGCCAGCTGCAGTCCAAAGAAAAGTTACCTCCCTAGATTGACTTTGTCTCTCAAAAGGCTTATCCAGAAGCCTGAAAGGAAAAACAAATAGGAGCTGATGCTTCCAAGCTCCACAGGTGCAGTGAACTCCTTACTCCTCAAACCCCTCATCCCTTCTGGAGGAACCATTCCCATCTACATCCCAATTGACTTCCTGTGCAGAGACAGCCATGTTCCCCAGAGGGTGTCCGTCACACAGTTCTCTCCCAGCTTCCTGGCTCTCATGGCTTTCTCCCCGAGGGCAGGAGCAAAGTAGCTCATTTGCACATTATTTGACTTCTGTGCCCTAGCATTCTGGGTTGCTTTGGCCAATATGGAAATTCCCTGCTCAAAACAATTTGCTTGCAACTTGCATGCCATGGTCCTGTACGGTAGTTACCAGCCAGGGAAAAGCCAAGCAGTGACCCTAGATACCACGTAGATTGCAGTGTGTGGTCTGAAGGTTTGGGGGTTGGGATTTTTTTTTTATTTTGGGGGGTTTTGTGGTTGTTTTTTCCATTAAAAGCAAACATGGCTACTCTGTACAAACCAGCCTCCCCTGACTACATGAAATGATGTCACCTACATGACAGTTGGCTAAGTCCACTGTGACATCACACTCTCACATGCATTCAGATCTCTGCTCTAGGCTACCTCTCCATCTCAGAAGATACATTGTGGGCTTGGATATCTGGCATGGCCCTTTCAGATCTTAAAGGCATATCTAGGCATATTGTAGCGTAAGAGATAGCTCAGCCTTGGGTTATGAGTATGAATTAACCCTTTTTTGCCATGGACAATAGCCTTGTCCAGATCTCAGAGTTTCCTGGGTCCTGGGCCTGTTCTCAGGATGGAGGGTTCAGGCCTCTTCCCCTCATGCTCATGCTCCAATTTGCTTTCCCAAGGGGCTTACCTGCTATAATTGGGAGAGGACCAGCAAAGAAACAGGAGACCTAAGCTCTAGTCACTCTTCTTTCATTTATTAGCTGATTTACCTTGCCAGATTACCTAGCTTTTCTGGATCTCAGTTACCTCCATCTGTAAAATGGGGATTGATAATTCCATACCTGTTTGAAAGCAAAGAATTGTGCCAAAGAAGTTCTTAAGATCCCCCCAGCTCTAAAATCCCATGACTTTACTGATTTCCTGTGCTTCCTCCAGTCCTGTGCATTGTCTACCAGTGTTTCAGAGTTCCTTATTTTCTTTAAAGTGAACTCTCCCATTCTCTTTGATATTCAAGAGAATGAAAACTCTGTGGCTACTTGGAACACCCCAATTCTCCATTGGATAAGGCTCTGGAATGGGGCAGGAAGGAATTTCCAGTGTCTTATACTGTACTCTCCAGGAGTATGAGGGTCCTTCCTACCTCTCCCCATCTAGCATGCATTTAGGGTTGGGTTATGGTTGGCAATGAAATAGGAATCATCTGGTCAACCCAAATTGTGAGGGTACATGAGTTTCCTGCCTGTGCTTAGCAGCAGAAAGCTCAAGATAATGGAGTTTAGGGCAGGGGGAGGAAAGAGTGTGAGGAAGCCCCTGAGCTGCTGGACATGGGAAGGCAGTGCTAGCAAAAGTAGGAATGTCCTGAATTCCAAAGAACCGTGCACACAAAAATCCCAATCTTCCCACTTCATATGGAATAGAACCTTGCCCAGATTCCTGAAAGGAGTCTTAGAAAAGCTGAATTTCCTTGCTACACATCTCTGGTCAGATTGTGAGCCCACAGTTTCCCAGGGTAGTTATGCTTTCGGGGTGATTCCTGATTGATCCTCATTGGAACTCAGGTCCCAACCAGACAGTGTTCCTTATGACCTCATGACCCATTCTTGAGCAGCAGGTCTAGGGGAAGCAGGCATATCAAAAAAGACAGGTTAAGAAACTAGATTTTGGGTTAGATGTTTAATCCAGCCTTCAGTTAGGCCGATGGCATTCACCCTCCTGCCTCATGCCACTAGAACTTCAGTGTCTAAGATAACCAAGCCCTATCATTCATATCATTGTCAAGAGTTTACCCAGTTGTGGAAGTTGTCCTTGACCTATCCAGACTATGCCCCTCCAACCCATCTCAGAGCCTTCTCTCTGCACCATTCATATTCCCTATTCTTAGCCTCCTAATCTATCACAAGAACACTTAGAGCCTCCCCTGCCTCTACCCCAAAATCTAAATTCAGAGTCCCATGGAAACCCTATACAGCGGGAAACAGGAGGGCCAAGAATAACCTTGATTCCTTTGACTTAATTTCTTGGGGGATATGTGGACCAGGACTTTTTTGATGACTAGGGTGAACAATAGTAGATTAACCCTTCTCTAGTATACCCAGGGCTTGATTTGAAGGGATGATGATGTGAAATATCTCTCATCCCTTTCCATTGTACCCACCCTGCAATCTCCTTGGTGGAGCTGATCCAGAAAGGAAAGAGGAGGGACCACAAAAACATTCTTGACTGCCCTTTAACCATTCAGAAATGGATGGGTTGGAAATGAGAGCCTTCTAAGAAAGCAAGAATTGCTGTACTCCAAAAATCTGAAATAGCTTTCTTTTCCCCATATCCCTTTCTCATGGTTCTGAGTCCCCAAACTCTAGAGGGCAAGTCTAGAAAGATCACCACAGCAAAACTTGACTGTGACCCTGCCTCTGCCTCTCACAAGCAACTGACGGTATCACATTTTCAGAGACCTATTGGCATTAGAGACTAGCATCTTTCTTTGGAGCTGAAGGGATGGGTTGCAGGGACCAGATGCTTCCACCATTGCAGTAAGAAGCTGTTCTCAGCTCAACGTAGCTTAGTGTATGATCTGGATAATCTTAGCATTTGGATCGCGCTTCCTCTCTCAGTCTCGGCTGCAGCCACAGAAATCTCGATCAACTTGTAGTTCCAACCGGGTCCTTCAGTAGATTTTGTCCCTAGCCAGAGGCAGACCCTGAGAACAAAGTGGAGGACCTATCATTTAAACCCCTACCTGACTAAAAAGACAACTCGCCTTGTTCCTCCGCAGGCTGGCTCTTTGTACCAGTTGCCAAAGATGCCAAATTCCCTCTCCTTTGTGGAGAAAGTATCATGTAGGCTCACGCTTCTGTGGGAAAAATTGCAACCGGGCTTGGGGCAGGAGCCCATGCTGGAGTTAGAATCACAGATTCTCAGAATAGGAAAAGAGTCATATAGGTCGGCCTTATGCAGTGACTTGGGGAGGGTGAGGCAGAGAGGAAGAGAATAGGCATTTCTGAAGTACCTGCTGTGTGCCAGGCCCTGTGCTAAACACTTTACAAATATTCTCTCATTTGATCCTCACAGCAACTCTATGAGATAAATAGTATTACTATTCATGTTTTTACATTTGAGGAAAATGAGGCAAACAGTGGTTAAGTGACTTGCCCAGGGTCACACAGCTAGTAAGTGTCTTGAATTCAGGTCCTGCTGACTCTAGGCTCAGTGCTCTATCTACTGAGCCACCTAGCTGCTTCCACTTTGGCCTGTTTAATCAATAGTGTGATGAAGCTGACCGGAAAGATAATGCAGTCTTAGGCAACACTGAAAGAGACATAAGGTCTAGGACTAGGGAGGGTCTTTGTGGAGAAAAAAGAATAGATTTCTTCTGTTTTGTCACAAAAAATAAATAAATAGATGGGCCTAAGCTTCAGAGACAAATTTAAGTTAAGGCAAAGAAAAACTCCTGATGATTGTAATAATCCTACAGGGGAATGGGCTGCTAAGGGAGGTATAGCAGGAGTCCTCTCATGGGAGGTCTCCAAGCAAAGTCTGGATGAGTACTTTGTCACATATGTTGAAGAGGGGATTCCTGTCCAGGCTCAGGTAGAAGTAAGTGGCCCAGGTCTCCCCCACACTTTGAAATTCTATGATTCTAGCCCATGAAGGATTCTTCTCTATAATCTCCCTAATAGGGCACCTCTGTGGGCTTGGAAAACCTAAGTGATGGGGAAATGTCCTGGCTGTCAGAAACCCAACTGCTGCTGATTCGCTGCTGCATGAAGTTGGAGCTTGTAGAGAACAGAATGCCGCTCTCCCCGCCCCCCCCCCCCCAAAAAAAAAGTCTGAACATGATTAGAGAGAGAGAGGATAGTTCTGTGAATGAAAGAGCTGGTTTCAGAGCTTGGAAGACCTGCCTCAGGCACGTCCTGGTTGTGGGACCATAGGCAAGCTTCTTTCTTAACCTTTCAGTGTTCTAGTCAAATGCTGACCTCTGTTGGTAGAGGGAGCCGATGAAGTCACCAGCACAATCCTTTTCCCTATGATTGGGGAATGAGTCATCTTTCTTGCCACTAGTCGCTGATTCTGGATGTGGGGGGAGCAGGACAACTAGTTGAAGCATTCTAGGCTCCCGAGGGAGTTCTTTATACTGTGTCCTGCTTTTTTTTTCTCCTGAGGTTCAAATCTAGTTTGGTCCTCATCTGAAAAATGGAAATAATGATACCTTGCTTACCTCATTGGGTCGTTGTAAGGGAAGTGTTTTTTGTCAATCTTAGAGTGACTATAAATGGACAGATTGGTCAGATCTGACCATGTCAGGAATATAATCAAGCCTTATCGATGGGGATACATTCAAGATATTTCCGTGTCCTGATTCCTTTATTTAAAATAGGAAAAGTGCTTTTTCTGGTTTAAAAAAATTGGACTCATCCCTTTGAAGATGAGTCTTATCTGCCAATTAATTGGAGGATACAGAGATGGGGGAGAGGACAACCCTTGTGCACACACACAAGTATGAGGGAATGCACATGAGAGTGGGGCAGGGACAGATGGCAGCTGCTCTTTACATACTTGTCTCCGAAGATAAGGGAACATGGGCTTCAGCCTCAGGGAGAAGGTAAAGGAAGGAAAATGGAATCCATGTACCTGTCCATCTCCAGGGGCCTGCTACTGCTGAGGCATGACTCCCCTCTTCTCCCAACTTCCCTTCCTGAGGCAGGCATCCTCTCTGAGTCCCTTGCTGTCCCTAAGAAACAGCCCTTCCCAACATTCACCAACTGACTTTGCCTCCTCTGCCTCCCCACCAGGTACTAACCAACATGGCTCATCTATAAAGAACCTGGCCTGCCTGCTGACTCTAACCTCTCCTCTCTCCAGCCCCCTCAGGGGCTCTTGGGGGCCAGGGGGTTCAAGGGGAGGGAGCTAAGGGGGCAGGGAGGGGATGCTACTAACTTGCTTCAACCTCACAGGCTGGCTGCCCAGTATGTCTGAAGAACCCTGACCAATGTCTGTCTCTTTCTCTTTCTCTCTCTCTCTTTCTTTCCCCCGCCTTCTGCCTCCCCCCACATTTCCTGGCCCTTCTCTCTTCTGAACTGTCAGAGCACCTTGGATTTGAATTAAAGGGTACGAAAACTCCATTATTGCTCAGACCCCATTCCCACTTACCCACAGTTTCTAACATCATACGTGCTGAATTGATTTTTTTTCTTTCCAAAAGAAAAAAAAGGGGGGATGATTCCAAAAATCAGCTACCCTACCTCTTAGCCGTGGGTTTGGGTAGGTGGGTGGGTCAGAAGGGGAAGGAAGTCCAACATCCTCATCCTGATTAATTTTATGGAAAAGTCCTTATCTAGGGCATGTGTGTGCATGCATGTGTATGGTATGTGTGTATGTGTATACATGTACACACTCCCAAGCAATCTAGGATCCCCTATGGGGTGCTGAGGGAGAACTTCCTTTCCTTGGCCCTTATAGTGAGGAAAAGAAAAATAAAAGGTACTTTCTCTTGTTTGGTTTAGACATCCCACCTCAGTGCCTGAGTTGTGATGCATCAGAGGCGTATAAGGGAGGGAGACAGGCAATGCATTAGACCATTCCTAAGAGGAGGGCCACTCTCCCCCTTCCACCCACCCTCTCCCTGGAGGGGGAAGCCCTGGCATGGCTGTCTGCAGCTAGGAGTGGTCTCATAGTTCAGAGAAAGCTGTAAAAATACAGACACTTTGGGAAGCACTATTTGGAATCCACAGAAGGTGGACATCCCCTTAAACTGGACTTTAATCTCCCCCTCTGTTTCATTCTCTCTCACTTTCCCATTGCTTCTCATCCTGTGTCAGGTCACCGGCTGAATCATTTTGTCTTATTTTAACTCTGCCCTGATTCTATGAGATTCATCTCACTCCAACACGGCTTTTTTGCCTTTGTGTTCTGTGTGCTAGTGACTGGCAGTCATGTGACCTGGGTTTGGGATGCTGACTGACGTCTGTCTAGTGATGATCCAGGAGGGTCTGGCTCAGCCCAGCACTTAAACCCCTTCTCACTATTCACCCGTCCCTCCCTGCTGAGGTTAGGCCTGAATTTCAATACCCTGATTGAAAAGTCATCTCCTCTGACTGAAAAGCCTCTCTCCTCCAAAGAGAATGTGGCCTTTTGTCCAAGACTCACTTCACCCTATGTATCCAAGAACTCAAGCCATTGAAAAAGATGCAGGTTTGGGATGGTTGAGGTTTTTTTATTAGAATGGATTTATCAGAAGTAGTCATTTTGGTCCCAGAAGAGGTTCCTGTGAGCATGAATAGGGTATCTTGGTAGCAGATTTGGGGAGATAGTCTTCCCTTGCTATCATCCTCAAACACACATGTGTATGGAGGTATATGTACTTTCATATGTCTCTGTCTATGTCAGTGTATGTAGCCATATCTCCACTATAAGCTTAGCTCTGCATACATTTGTATGTTATATGTATATATATGTATGTATGTCTGACCTTGTATTTAGGAGCATTTCAGTGAGGATCTGCCATTGTAGGTTTATTTCTGCATATATCTGTGTACATGAGACATTCTGTGTGTTGGAATATCTGTGTGCCTAGATGTAGGTTTGAATACATATGTGTGGGAGTGTGTACAAATATACCACATGATATGCCACATGGTCTCCTGTGAATGTCATGAGAGTTTGAAGGCTGAGATTTGCTGTATTTTGGATCCATCATCTCTCCCAGAACTGGTTTTTTAGCCTGGAGCTAGTAGAGAAACATGGCGGACCAAATCTTCCCTTCTTTTCCCTTAGACAAAGATGGGACATTTGATCCTAAAATTCCAGATCCAGAATCTTCCACCCCATATAGCTGGTAGCCCTGTCTTCTTTTCCTTTTCTTTCTTCCATCTGGGAATGTGTACATACTTCACCTTGTGTGAGAGAACATGAGAGGGTCAGATTTGAGTTCAGATTTGAGCAGTGGTAGAATCCAGAAAACATATGATGTCGTCTCTATCAGAGCAGGAGTCATTGGGACCTCCACCTCATCAATGCCCTGAATTAGGCAAGAAGGCTTGGTATTCTGATCCCAGCAGGCATGTCCTAGTAGTTCTCAGGGATGGATGACAGACTTCATGTCCACAATAGCCACTGTACTAAGGGAACTCAAGCTCCTGTAGCCATGGACCAGGTGGGTCTATCAGGAGCCCTTCTGAGGTCTTTGGGGCTAAAGAACTTCCAGGCAGAACCATTCCAGTCCAGCCATCCTTTAGGGGTTGATGGCTTCTCCTCTAGCCCCTAAGGTTCTCCTCCTTTCCTGACCTCTTAGGGACCCTTTGCCCAGCACTTGTACTCCACCCCTTTCATGTGACCTGAACAAAATGCAGTTGTTGTTTATTCCCCGGGGGAGGAAGAATTTACTAGTGGATGAACCAGACCCCTCTTCCAGAGCTATCACCAAAAGGGAGAAACAGAATAGTCATGCTCCCTGCTGGGAACAATTCCTAGAGGCAAGGGTGGGTTGTGGAAGGTCAAGGACCCAGAGGGCTTTGGTTGGTCTAGGCTGTGCCGCTACTTGGACTGTGATGGGGTTCCAGATTGTGGATGTGGAAGTTTCCTGGTTGGTCTATGGCTTCTTCTGAGTCCATCTCTGGTCATTGTGTCCATCCCCCTTCCATCTCCTCCTCAGCTTCCTGGCTGTATCATTGCCTTTATTCTTTGGACTGTTCTTCCCCTTCCCCCTCCTCATAAGTCAGGGTACTGGGGTCAGCAGAGGAGGTGCTGGAATGGCTGAGCTTGAGGCTTGAGGGAGAGGGCTGTCAGGCTGGGAGTGGGCTATAGGAGTAGTGGTACGAGGGGACTCTTCCAGAGAGGAGGGAGGAGCATTGACAGGAGGCTAGAAGGGATCCAAGAAAGAGCAGAATTTGATAGATAGCCCTGAGTTTTGGAGGTTTCTCTGGGCATTGTCCATGGTGTCTCCCCAAGGCTGACCAGGGGCTCAGAGTGTCAGCTTCCCCTCGACTCCAGAAGTCAGTAGCTAGGGTCTGATTCTGCTCATCCCCATCCCTCCCCCCACTCCTAGTAATTGGCCTCCCTCCTGCCCCCTTGCAGAAGCTGAGGAGCTCTACCAGAAGAGGGTCCTGACTATCACAGGAATCTGCGTGGCACTGCTTGTTGTCGGAATCGTCTGCGTGGTAGCCTATTGCAAAACCAAGTGAGTGACAGCCAAGCAGACAGATGGACAGATAGAGGTCTGAGGACTGACTGCCTTGGTGTGATCCTCCCAGCAGAGTTACCTGATAAGCAGAAGGAAATGGTCCCCCCAAAACTGAAGAAATACACACACATCCATGTGATTTCTGCTTCAGGCAACCAGTGCCCCCTGGGCAGGAGAAAACTCTTTTAACGGCCCTGAATCTAGCCATGAGGAACTTCACTTCCATCTACAGGACTCACCAGTACCAAAGCCATAGGCCCATATGAAGATTCTCTCCATATCATCCACTTGGATGGTCCCTATCCTTTCTGCGGCATCTAGCCTTGGTAGCTGGGGATGGAGGGTAGATGTCTAAGGCCACGAGTTCCTACATGGTGTTGCTGGCCCAGTCCACAGTTCTATTTCTTTGAGAAAGGTTTCTTCTTTCTCCTTTAGTTCTACTGGGCCGCGTCTCTCCTGAAAGAAGAGAGGAGAGTGACATAAGGCACAGAATGGGGAAAGAGAAGGAGGAGGAAGGTTTTACAAGGGAAGACTCGGGAAGAGATTAGGGTTTGGACAGCTCCTGGTACACCATGTTAGTAAAGAGTCCCAGCATTGTGATAGCAAGGGGAGAGAAAGATGATTAAGACGTAGTCCTTACCAATAAGGACCTCGTAATATAGTTAGAGAAGCAAAGCACAAGCACATAGAAAGATAACCAACAACTAAAAGCATTATAAACAGAAAAGGAGGAGGACAGATGACTGTAGACCCTAGAGTGATCTGAGAACTCTCCATGAAGGAGGTTGGAATTGAGATGGGCCTTGAAGGATAAGAAGATTCAGAGAGAGGATGGTTCAGTGGCAATAGAGGTTTTGGAGTGAGAAGGTTCTTGCCACATTTGAGGAATGGTAAAAAGCTCAATTTGGGGGACAGGGCCAAATTGTACAGGGTCTTGGATGTCACTGGTTTGGAAACTATACAACTGAACAATTGAAGTAGAAGAATGATATGGGCAAAGTAGAGTTTTAGGGTACTTTGTTCATCATATCATTTTACATTTTGATGGGGGCACAGAGGATCTGATGGTGGAACAGCCTTTTGGGAACCTACTGCCCTGGGCAGGAGAACATTCCTATAAGAACCTTGAATCCAGCCACACCTTTCTGCACGAGTAGGGTAGGAGAGGATGCCTGGAAGGGAAGGAGAATAGAAATAAATCATGGAAAAGAAGCAATAGATTATTAAAACTAGAAAAGAGTGAGGAAATTATCTAGTCCACTCTCTTTGTTTACTAATGAGGAAACTGAGACCCTGAGAAAGGAGTTATTGTCCAAGGTCATATAGCTGACCAGTGGCAAGTGGGACTAGATTTCCTACCCCCAGTTCTCAGGACTGGACTTTTCCAAATACACCACACTTCATGGAGAGGGAAGGAAGGAGATGCTAGGGTTCTATGTGAAATAACTCGTCCTTCCTTCCTCCTTCCAGAAAACAGAGGAAACAGATGCACAACCACCTTCGGCAGAACATGTGCCCAGCTCATCAGAATCGGAGCTTGGCCAATGGACCTAGCCACCCCCGACTAGATCCTGAGGAGATTCAGATGGCAGATGTGAGTGGCATGTGGGCTTCTCCTGTCTGTGGCCAGGAAGGTACCATTCACAAAGACACCAACCTTGTGTGGGATTTACTCACTGGCTTCCCCATAGCCATAAACAAGAAATGAGACTGGAAGATGTCAGTGACTTAGTGATGGGAGATCCGGACTACTCAGCTCCTCAGAGTGTTTATTGACCTGATCCTTTGTTGGCACGTGAAGTTGGCTGTCTTTTTCCACAGCTGCTAATCCATTATTCTTCCAGAGGAGCAGTACTTTCCCTATTTAAATCACTGTTTAATATTTTCATTAATGTAGTTATTAAATTACTATTTAAATTAAATTCCTCCTTCCCAGTAAAAACATACACATACCCACTCAAACACCCTGGCACATAGTAGGCACTTATAAAATGCTTATTGGCTGACTGACTTTAGTGCATCAAAGCAGTCCCTCTTACACTACCAGGTCCAGATAGGTTCAGAGCAGTCAAATTAGGGTACTGCTGTGCCTGGTTTCCTCAGTTCTCATGTTACTCAGTTCATGTATCACCCATGTGCCTTTGTCTCTCTGTTCCAGTACATCTCCAAAAATGTCCCTGCCACTGACCACGTCATCCGGAGGGAAACTGAGACCACATTCTCTGGGAGCCACTCCTGTTCGCCGTCCCATCACTGCTCCACAGCCACACCCACCTCCAGCCACAGGTGGGGTACCTGCTTCAAAGGACTCCAAACTTCTCCCCAGTAATTCATGCTGGATTTGCCCAAGCCCTTCCTTAAAGAGGTTTCTCTTTCTAACCCTGACTATAGGAGTAAGGGAAGCGCTTCCATAGGTTTATTCCTTGGTTGCCTGTGTGTCTCATCTATCCCAAAATATTATCCTTGAAGCATCCATACTCTCCTCTTTGTCCTGGGCTCTGTGGCTTGGTGAGCAAGACTGTTTCCCCTTCCTCTCCCTTTTGTGAAGTTATGGACTAGAATTATCCATCATCTCAGCCTTTCTCTTTCCAGACTTTTCATACACACAATCCTATACCTATACACATATCCACAGATGCATTCTCATTCTGTCTCTATCTATTGATCTGTCAGTCTATCTCTCCCTTTCTCCCTCTCTCTCATATATGCATACACAACACTTATACTTTGAAAAATGAAAGAATTTTAACAGACAGTAGTACTCCTCCTTGAGTAACTCAGTATTAAGGAGTCTTAGTCATTGGCATTGTGATCAGAAAGAAGCAGCAGGCCTAGAGAGGAGGGTGAAATAAGGGCGTAACCAGACATTGATGTGATGGAGCAGAGAAGGCAACAAGAAGGGAACCAGCCATAACAGCATTGGTCAGTGCACATACCCTGGGAGGATGCAAAGGAGGTGGCAAGGGAGGAGATCTGCACACTCTGTTCCCATTGGCTCAGAGGTCATGTATTGGTAGAGAAGGGTGATAGCTTTTGCTCAGTGTGTTTGTTGGATGTTGATGACATAATAATTTGCATGCTGAAAACCTATTGGTTAAATTGACAACAGTCATATTTAAAGGTTTGAAGACTGTCTTATGTCCTTCAAGAGGGATTATTCTCCTTGGGCCCCAGAGCACAGACCAAGAACCAGGTAACTATAGATTTAATATAAAAAAAGAACTCCCTGACAATTAGTGCCAGGTATGTACTTGTCAGGGGTCCTAGAGAGAAAATTCCTATTCATGAATATGAACTAGGTTATCTATGAGGCCTTGTTTGAGTCTGAGATTCTAAGATTGATGGGGAACAGTGATTGTCAGACCAATTTGACTGGATTGGTGACTACGTGGGAGATAAGGTAGAAGAGATAGGTGCATGTCATCTTGTCAAGGATCTTGAATGTCATGTAGACCAGTGGTGTCAAACTCAAATAGAAATGGGGACCACTACCCCATACAGAAGAAACCCTACAGACTGGTGCATGTTGACTTAAGAAACTGCATATCAACATGATCTATGTTCTTTTACATTTTTATTTCATTTTGTTAAATATCTCCCAATTTCATTTTAATCTGGTTGGAGCCACATTTGAGAGTATTAGTGCTATGGACCACATGTGGCTGGCAGACCACATTTGTAACACCTTTGTTGTAGGTGATAAGAAGCCTCTGAAGTTTGATTGTCACTTTTCAATTGGTTAACCAAAGTATGGAATGAGAGGGGGGAATTTAGCCACGGTCCTGTAGAGCGGAGACAGAATAAGAAGCCCAGATTCTAGAAGTAGAGAGTCCTTATTGTGTTGCCTATGGGTAGGGAAACAGTACAGCATTGCCTAATTCAATTCAACAAATGTTTATTAACTTTAAATTATGCTCAAGGCCTTCTGCTAGGGCTGGGGTTACAATGACAGAAACAAAGTAGTAACTGCTAACGAAGATCATATGTTCTGCTCAGGGGAGGATACAGTGTGTATGTAGATAAATAAATGGAAGACAATTGGCATTGGCGGGGAGACGGGGGGGAGAGAAGAAATTCACCAAAGTCTTCATTTCATGTAGGATGTAACAGCTGAGCTGAGTCATGAAGGAAGTGAGAGAGTGAGAAGTGAAGATAGAAAAAGAGTGTTGAGTTTGGGGAACAACTAATAGGCTGGTTTAATTGGACATGGAGTATGTGAGGGGAAATAACATGACATGAGTCTGGAAAAGTCAGCAAAAATCTCGGTGTAGAAAGATTTAAATGCCAGATGGGGGTGGGAAAAGGTAATAAGCATTTATACAATGCCCACTATGTGCCAGGCACTCTGCTAAATTCTTTTGTAGAAAAAAAGTATTTCATTTGTTCATCATAGCAACCTTGTAAAGTAGAAGCTCTTATCCTTATTTTACAGCTGAGGCGAACTGAGATTAAGTGAGTTTTGCTAGGTTGAAGATTTTGCATTTTTTCTAAGGAAGTGAGAAGCCACTGAAGTTTTTTAAGTAGAAGAGGAGCATGGAAAAGCCTGGGTTTTAGAAAGAATAGTTTGCCAGCTGTGTGGAAAATGTATTGCAGAGGGAAGAGAATGGGATGAGGGAGACCTCCTGGAAGGCAGGAGAAGTCCAGAGGAGAGGTGAACAAAGGCCTAAACTGGGCAAGTAGCCATGTGAAGAGAGAGAAAATAGGGGAGATCCAAAAGATGCAGAGGAGAGGGACTCAACAAGTCTTGACCACTGACTAGATGTGGGGAGTGAAGTTGTGAATTTGAGTAACTTGGAGGGAGTAAAATGGAGAAGGGTGGAGCAGGGTTCAGGTTGGGGGGAAAGGTCATGAATTCCCTTTTGGACCTGCTAAATTTGAGATGCTGATGCAGGTTGTGTGGTTTGTCCTTTGTTCTCAAAGGGAGATGATGACATAACTTGCAATTGATGTTGATTTGGGTGAGGGACAGCTGTGCAAGGTCAGCAGCCTCACTTTGTCCTGCAGAGCCAACTGGGTCCAGTGGCCTGATATCCATCAGGACGACTGGAGATGGATCAGGAAGGTGCCCTATTGACAACAGCTAGAAGACTGGAGTTCAGGAAAGAGATTAGGGCTACTATCTAGATACTTAGATCATAGGGTCATCTGCAGAGAGATGTTAATTGAGAGAAATTCTATAGAGCCTTGTGATGTACCTGCTGAACAGACAAGAAATTGTTAGTGGTGATCCGGCAAAGGAGAGTGGGAAGGAGAAGAATTAGGAGGAAATGGAAGTCAATGGAGCTGAGAATAGATAGGAGAAGGCTATTGAGAATCTAAAAAACTCTTTTTAAGTTCTCTCTCCATCTTCATATTAATTTCAAATTACCTTAGGCACATAGATTTAGAACTGAAAAGGGTCAACTCCCTCACTGTATATATAAGAAAACTTCAGCGCAGAGAATCTGGTCACATCCACAGTGTCAGAGGTGAGATGAAACTCGGCTCCTCAGACTTCAAAGCTGTTGTACTTTTCAACTGCCAACCTACCTTGCATTGACTTGCCTATATATTGTGTATATTTTCTATCTGTCCAGTAGAACAGAAGTTCTTTAAAAGAAAGGATATCTTGGTTTTTGGGGGTTTTTTTGTTGTTGTTTTTTTTTGTCTTTGTATTCTCAGTACCTTGTTTGCTTCATCATTTAATAAATGCTGAATTTTAGTTGGGCTTCCCCATCCATACCTTAAATGTCCTCTATTGCTTTGCCTCCCCAGACATGAAAGCCACACGTGGAGCTTGGAGCAGACAGAGAGCTTGACGTCAGATTCCCAGTCAGGTATCATGATGTCATCTGTGGGCACCAGCAAGTGTAACAGCCCAGCCTGCATTGAGGCTCGTGCCCGGCGCGAGGCAGCCTGCAACATGGAGGACGAAAGGCGGCCAGCCATGCCATACCATGACTCGGTGGACTCCCTCCGGGACTCACCACACAGTGAGAGGTCAGCCCTGCCTCCGACTATCCTCTCACCTTTTATCCCACCCATAGCTATCTGACCAAGGGTGACGGCTGCCTAAATAATCATAACAGTGAACCCTTATTTGTATCTGGTGTTTTAACAAACAAGCTCTCAATCAGTTTCACAACACCGTGGGGTAAGTACCCCTGTGAGATAGGCAAATTGTCATCCCCATTTCACAACTGGGTATAATGAGTCCCAAAGAGGCTAAGTGATTTGCCTAAGGAATAAGTTAGGTGTCATGCTTCAACTCTGAGATTTTCTAGTCGGAGCATACAGAACAGTAAGAAGCAAGGCAAAAAGGGAGGTATATGGAACATGGTTGGGGGGCACTGTGATTGCTGAGACAGAATAGAGCAGAAAATGATCAGGGGATCCTGCAAGTCCAAATCTAACAGCTAAGGCCTTTCCAATTCTAGAATTATGTGATTAAGAAACGGTGCTTTGGCTCCATTACTTTAAAAATGCTCTCAAGTCCCTGTGTACCACAGGGGAACAAAGAAACCATCCTTCCTTTTCCCCACTTGGCTCTTAGAAATTTGTATTTGAGACTTGCCGTGGGCTTAATTAGCTTCCTCTCCTACCAGATGGGTCCAGTAACAGGTTCCCACCTGTCTAGGGGAAGGGTGTGCAAGGTGAGGCACTGGGAAAAGAAATATATTTCCACTTTTGTGGGGTATGCATAAAGGTGAAACTCTGGGCACTGTGCTCTAAATGTGATTTTGACAACCTGGAGGAGGTCCAGGCTCTGCGTCATGCCACGGACTCATATCGTACTCTACCTCCCAGGGAGGACATGATACCTGGCTTCTGATATTTAAACGAGGGATTAGAATTTTGAGTGGCTGCAGAAGTTAGGATGAGGAGCAATGGGAGGAAGGTGCCAGAAATGGGAAAAGGAGGCAGGTTTGGGTTCAATGGGACCAAGAACTTTCTGATAACTGCAGTTGTCCTGTAGAATACACTGACCTTGTGTGGTAGTGAGTTCTCCAGCAGTAGCTCTTGGGGATCTTAGAGGGCATTGGGTGGGACTCCAAATAAATTACTTCTAAAAGTTCTTCCAGCTTTGAGGTGCAACTTTAGAGCAGGAAAGTTTTCCGCAGGAGCCTCTCCTCTGGTGTATTCAGCTCGTACCCTAGTTCATTTCTGCCTCTGTTCAGGGGCCTCAGTATTAATCTAGGGAAGGGTTAGGTTGGCTCCTGAGGACCCCAGCTGCCTCTTGCCTCTCTTCTCAGGTATGTGTCAGCCCTCACCACACCTGCCCGACTCTCGCCTGTCGACTTCCACTATTCCCTGGCCACGCAGGTGCCTACCTTCGAGATCACCTCACCCAACTCAGCCCATGCTGTCTCACTCCCCCCAGCTGCACCCATCAGCTTCCGCCTCGCTGAGCAGCAACCCCTCCTTCGGCACTCACCCGCCACCGGGGCCCCTGCCTCTGACATGCAGCGTAGTTACGACAGCTACTACCCGCCCCACCGGGGCTGCTCCCACGACAGCATGGGAAGTCTGCCTGCCAGCCCCTTCCGAATCACCGAGGATGATGAGTATGAGACTACACAGGAGTGTGCACCTACCCTTGAACCTCCCAAGAGAACATCTACAGGTCATCGGCGGTGGAGGAAATCCAGACTGAACGGGCACATGGCCCAGCGGGCGCGGGCCGTCCGGGACTCCTTCTCACTCAGCAGTGCCTCCTACAGTGAATCAGATGAGGAGCTGGTGGCCGAGTGTACCCCTTTTCTCAGCATCCACACTTCGGACATGCTGGGCACGGACTCCCCCCCGCTGTACCAGCCAGTGGACAGCAGGACTTATTACTCCTTAGACAGACACAGCACCCAAGAGAGCAGACACAGCCGTATCACACACCCCCGGGGGAAACAAGACTCTGCTCCCCTCTAGGACCCACTCTTCCTTCCCTTCCCCACCTTCTCCTCTTTCCTCCCTCCCCTCACCCCTTTCTCATTTCCCTCCTTCTGCTCCCTGTATCTTTAAGGAGAACAAAAACCACACACTTGGAAAGAAAAAAAAGAAATAAAAATATTTTTATTTTATATAAAAGGAAAAATATAACAAAATGTTTTATTTTCATTTTAGCAAAAGTTGTCTTATAATAGCTAATAGCAAAGACTTTTTTATAGGAAACTCTATTTATATGTAACATCTTGATTTACAGCTTCGGAAAAAAAAGAAACAAAAAAAAAAGGAGAGATGGGCCAATTTTTTGACTCTTTAATAGAAACCTATATGTGGTGCCTTTTTGCTGTACGCTAATATGGAGCTCCTGGAGAGAAGGCTGTGGCCACCTCCGCTGTCCAACAGGTTAGTGATTGGCTCTGGCCACCCCAAACCCACCATCTTGCCTCCTCTTTCCTTCCCCCTTCCACCCAGAGATGATGTCCACCCCACTTCCCAGACTGGGGAAAAAAAAGAGCAGGAACTAGCCACAGTGAAAAGAGTCAGATTTAGGGTTCCCAGGTGCATCCTTCTCTGGAGCCTAATTTTGGCATGTGGAGAAGGGAAACTTTGGGGGAGGAAGCAATCGAACCATCCCTCTCAGATAATGGGTGGGAAATTCTGTGTCCCCTTGGATCCCTTTCCAGAAAATAAGAGCTTGGGTCCCCGAGACTAGAAGAATAAAAGCTAAGATGTCCATTTTTGAGACATTGAGAGGCTGGGTGTGGCAGGATTAGGAGGCTAGAGTCAGACTGGCCAAAGTGGAGGGCTTCCCCCCCTTCCCTCTCCATCCCTGGCAAGGCTGGGCTTGGAAAGAGGCTGCCCCTCCCCACCCATTGTGTCCAGGGCCCAGGGGTTAGCCCAGCAATGCATCCTAGGTCAGGGAGAGCCAGAGCTGTGGTGGGATGAGGGGTCCACGCACCTCCCCCCTGCCCCAGGGAGGTCTCTCCAGGGCTCCCCTCAGTTCTCTGCAGCACCTCGTTTACATGGTTCGCCATTTCTCTTTTACGCCTGCATGTCCTGCATTTCAGATACTGTAGATTGGATGCATGGTGAGGCTGTGATTGAGAAGACACAATTGACAGTGTATTTGATTTTACCTTTTAGCAATAAAGTAATTAACCAGTCCCCCTTTCCCTCCTCCCCCCAATCCCTTCTCCCAACTCCCAACCCATCCTTCCAACCTCTTCTCCCCTACAAAAAAATAATTGGGTCTGACCAAAAATAAAAAATCAGCTAATTCCTCATAAAGTGTAAAAAAACAAACTAGCATAAACCAAGGAGAAATCTGCCCCAGATTGTCTGAATGTCTGAACTCTTGACTGTTGAACACTTGAACTTTTTTATATTATAAATAAAAATCAAAATAACTCACCGGCCCAGTGTGTTTATCCAGTCTCCAGGTTTTCAGGGGGTGTTGGGGGAGGTTGGAGGGGAGGGAGGCCTAGGATGGAGTGGAGTGGGTGCTAGAGTTAAGGAAGCGCCCCAGTAGAGAAGCCACATGTGCAAGCCAACACACACACTCCAGAGGGCCAGGGAACACTCTCTGCTTCCCCCCACACACGTCCCAACCCTTGCTTCTAGTGCCTGCTTTTGGCAACAGTCTCAGTGAGAAGGTATTTACAAGATGTCCCTTGCGGTGCAGAGGAACAGGGGCCGATGTGCTGACGCAGATCCCTCCACTTGCAACTTGGGCCTGGAGAGCGTGGAATGGTTCCCAGGATGGATTGTAGGGGCAAGGATGAAGGGAGAATTCCGGGCATTGGGGGAAGGGATGGGAGCGGGGGTAAATAGGATTGATACTGTGACATCCAAAGTCTCCCAGGGTTACTGTCACAGTCTTAGACATGCGAAGTGGCCTTTGCCAGCTTCCTCTTCCTGCCAGGACCACCTCTACTCTGACAACCAATGGTGACCCTACAATTTGTCGGTTGCCTCTACTCCATCCCCAGTACTCTCCCTGTCTTCCCTCCCCCCGCCCCCACTCCCAAGCATCTACAAGGACCAGTTCCAATCTGCTACAGCTTTTCTTGGTCTGTGATTACAGATACAGAGGAAGCAGATTTCTGCCTCAGATTCAACTCTCACTTTCCTCCAATGCACAGACTTTAAGGTGACAAGATATAATGCCTAATACAGCACCAGCTGGAAGCCAGGAGACCTTAGTACTGGTTCTACCCCTGACCTATATAAAATGACATCCTGACTCCTACCCAGTTCTAACATTCTAAGAGCTCAAGAAACACTCTAGGTTTTGCACAGTCCTATGCACACGAGGGTGTATGCCTGTGATTGACTGATAGATCAACTTTCTTCATTTATAAAGGCCAGTTTGCAAATGAACCATGTGTAGCCTGGGTTCCCTCAATACAGGAAAGAAGGCAAGGGGAACAGTACTAGGTTTAATAGTTGGGACAGCTGGGGGAAATGTTCCAATAACCACTATAATGACAGTGAAATCTCTGGCATCTCTGTGACTCCATCTCCATCCTTACCTGATTGCTACCCTTTTATGAAAACATCTGGGCACTAGCAGCTTAAAGGTCAAGAAATCCCTACATGCCTTGGTTTAGACTTAAAGAAAACTCTCTGACCTCTGGGTCAATCAACTCAATAAGCTCTTTGGTCATTCTGTGATCACGTTTGTTGCCTCCATCTGACATTTCTACCTGCTCGAAAGAAGTTCTGTTAGAAGCCACAATTTAACCTCAAATGACCAAGCTTCAAAATGACCCCAACTGGTTCTGAGAAATCTTTTAATGAACCCACTGATGTCTTAACCTCATTTTGATTCTCCTGTGACCTTTTTGCTTTCTAGAAATTTGAAGGGCAGGAAGCAATAACAAGGGAATGTACCAGTTTGAACTCAAATATTTAATTCTGAATGAACCCACTTGGCCTCTCCATATTTGTATTTTCATTTAGCTTTATGTTTTCTAGAATTGCAGTGTATAGTGAAGGAAAAATTAAGAAATGACAGGTTTGACTTTTAAATATACCATGTAACCCACAGATGACCTACCTCCATTAAGTGACACCTCATCTTTTCAATTACCACTACAGTGGAAAGAACACAGGCTTTGGAGTCAGCCAATTTGGGGGTTCGAAAATCACACCTCAGATTCATTCCCTATATGACCTTGGGCAAGTTAGTAACCTCTGTGAACTTCATTTTCTTCATCTGCAAAATGAGGAGGTTAAACCAGAAGGCTTTGGGGGTTCTTTCCCTCGACATCAGATATCCTACCATCCCTTTATTCCATGCATATGTTTAAATGCCTTCTTTGCTTGCTAACAAGTTCTGGTTTATGTTGGATGATATACCCTTCATAGCAAAGATCTGATATCCAAGATATGTAGGGAAATGGTACAGATATATAAGAACAAGAGACATCCATCATGGAGTTACATCTGAAAGTGACCTCAGAGACCATCTTGTCCAACAACCTCATTTTAGGAAGAAACAATAACCCAGAGAGGTTGTGACTTGGCCAATGTTTTATAAGCATCAGAGGTAGGGTTTAAACCCAGGGCCCTGTGGCTCCAAGATCAATGCTCCTTCCTTGTACCACTGACTCTGAAACAACTCAGCCATTCGTTGGGGTGGAATATGCGAGAATTTGGTCAGTAATGGCACTTTTCTTGTGCAGAGATCTCTCCACCCTTTCTTGGTCATTGCTAATACTGCCATCGCCACCATACTTACTCTTCACTTTTGTCTCAGTAAGGGAAACCAGTCTTTTCATTAATGAGGAGGCCTGAAAACAAGGAGCCCATGCCTTGTTTTCTTCTGTTAGCATTGATAGAAAAGTTAGGAGAATAATAACAGTAAGAGTTATCATTTATATAGTGCTGCCCAAAGTGATTTACCCAGGCTAACTCAATCTTCACAGCAACCCTGTGAAGAGATGCTATTATTATCTCCGTTTGACAGATGAAAACCGAGGCACAAAGAAGTCAAATGATGTGTCCAGAGCCACACAACTAGCAACTGTGGGAAGCTGGGGGAGCTGTGGGCAGTGGTTGAGAGACTCCCAGGTCCTCCAGAGTAGTATCTCTGTCCGACTGCTTCCCCAACTCCATGTGTCTTTCTCCCTGAATAGCTTAACATTCCTCCCACTGCTTATTTTTAGACTCTCACCAGCCTAATGAATGACTCTGGGGCATCCTTGAATATTTAAAATTGTCTCAAGGGTCAGTCTTCCAACATACCCCCTCCCCTAAGAAGGAGGTGAATATCCCACCAATGGAGGCCTCTTCCTCCCCCCATAACTCCCTCCCTACAATCTCAAGAGCTACCACTTTGTAGTATCTCTACTTTGTCCAGCTGTCTACTGGATATCTGTTGCTGTCCCAGGATTGTCCTTACGCTGGACAATTTTAAAAACTGTCCCTAACCCCCAATGCTCCCTAGGGCAGCCTACTGGCAAAGGTCACTCCTATCCATGCTGATTTGTATGAGGAAACACATCTATCCAGTTCATTCTCTTAACTCTCGGTGGCTGTATGTGTTAGCCACAGCATATCCCAGCTGCATAGTATAATTGAGGCAGTGAGGTGGTACGGTACCTAGAATATAGGATTTATAATCAGGAAGACCAGAATTCAAATCCTGTCTCAAGATACTTTGTAGGTGTGGAGTCCTGGACAAGTCACTTAACCTCTCTGTGCCTCAGGTTTCTCATCTGTCAAAGGGACATAATAATAGCACCTCCCTCAGTGTTTCTATGAAGATCATTGAATTAACATGGGAAGCACTTGTTGTACTATGTAAATGCTGGCTATTATTATATTATCCACATAACTTTACTATCAATACTACTATATTACTATCTTCCCTGATACCTTTCAGTATCAAGTGTGTTTCTAACCACACTTTTGTTCGGTCACTTTTCATTTGTGTCTGATTCTTTGTGAAAACCCCATTTGGGGTTTTCTTGGCAGAGATACCAAGATTATTAGTGGTTTGCCATTTCCTTCTCCAGCTCATTTGACAGATAAAGAAACTGAGACAAACAGGGTTAAGTGACTTGCCTAGGGTCAAACAGCCAGTAAGTATCTGAGGTCAGATTTGAACTCAGAAAGATGAGTCTACCTAACTCTAGGCCTGGCACTCTAAGTCATGTTATCATTTCTCTGACATCATGGTCCTCTTGGAAAATGAAGGACAAACACAACCTGTCAATGGATCAAGCTGCCCAAATGGGGACCCAGCTATCTGGGTAACTCAGAGCCCTCTCCCTTTCCTTCTCCTCTTCAAAAGAAAGTAAAGAAGTTGCCCAGTTAATTTGTGGTGCATTGGCTAGATTCCTTTTCTTTCCTTCCTTTCCCTTCCCATTCATTCCTTCCCTTCTTGTCTCCCCTAACAAGGAAGGGTCTCTTCTCAACCTCCACTCAGTGGCTTTTTTGGACCCTCCTGGCTTAAAGTGAACGCCAACAGTAACAGTTTCTCTTCCAAACAACAATCCTGAGGCTCCTGCCTCTCCCAGATTGAGTTATCTATTTTTTTCTTTTCTATTAAAGGGGCCATCCCCATGAGTACTTTTTAAAGATGCCCGTTCACTGAATGAGCTCACTTTAAGTGAGTACCTGAAAAGGCCTTAGCCTAAAAGGCCAAGGTCTCCCATGGCATCCTGGGCCATCTCCAGTCATCCTGATGAATATCTGGTCACTGGATCCAGATGACTCAGGAGAAGAAGTGAGGCTGGTGACCTTGCATAGCCCTCCCTCATTCAAAACAAAGTCAAGTACAAGTCATGTCACCATTTCTCTGATGGCATGGTCTTCTTCGGCAACGAAGGATGAACATAAGACTTGGCACTCCATCCACTGTGCCTCCTAGCTGCCCTGCTATCAACACTAACAGAAGGGAACAGAGAAGTCTGTGTCACACAAAAAAATACAACATTTCAAATGCACTTCTAACTGACGTTGGAGATACTATTTTGTTTTCCAAATTTATCTTCTCGACTATGTTTGGTTCAGGAGAACATGGCCAATTCCTAGGCACAGATTATTCACCAAAAGGAGTGGACCAGAAGTGTCAAGTGTCTGGTATTAAAAAGAGACTGTGGATGATTTCAAAGTGGAAAACCAAAAGCTGACACTTTCTACACATACACCAACATGTGCGTCAATACATAAAATGTTGATGGGCTTGTAAAGTATTGGGACATATTTGTAGTTGCAAGATTGGCTCATTCTCTTTCTTTCTTTCTACAGTTAATGCATATGCTACAGCTGAATGGAGTCCAATCTCTGCCTTATTTTAACATGAGCCAGATTATATTATTAGTCTGTTACCAAAAAGAAAAGGAAAAAACCAGAGAAAGGGCTTGCTCGTTAACTGAACTTAGAGAGCAGCTATCACCCACCCACTTGAGGTGCTAATAATTGCAGGTCTTGAAGAGTGCTAATTTAGTGATCACATATGTGGCAAATTCCTTTTTTGTTTTTTTTTTCTGAGACTGAATGTTAGCCAGGCCTCCCTTGTGCAAATTTGGACTCTAGCCATAACATTTGAATAGGATACCTAGGACTGCTATTTTCTTGCTACTTGACCTTGGAAAAGCCCCTCATTTTTACCCTCTCTGGGCCTCAGTTTTTCTCATTTGTAAAATAAGACAGGTGAACTCAACAATTTCTAAATCCTATGAAAGAAGCAGTCTTGCAGCCAAGTATGTACCATGGCACCCCACCTCCCAAGTACACTGTATCACAGACTTATTCCTTCCCCCTGCCTCAGCTAATTGAATCAAGTGACTGAGTTTGTTTTATTTCCTGACCTGCTCTGATAACCTTCACACCAAGAGGTGTGGGTAGAGTGAGAACAGTACAGACCAGCAATAAAAATCCCTTCTCTTCCTTTCACGATTCCCTCACCCACCCCCAGACTCCCACGGCCTCCCCATCCTTCATGGGGCAGACTGAGCAGCGGCCTCAGCCACACAGACACACACACGCAGGCTTTGTCTATTTATTTCCAAAGCATGGACAGTAAAGTAGTATGTGTCACAGCTAAAGCCAGAGTGGCCCCATCAACAAACGAGGGACAGTCCCAGCAGCCCCAAGGACCACCCCTCTCTCTTCCCCGAGGTGCCAGACCGCTGAGGAGATGCTGAGCCCTGGGCCTTTGGACACATTCAGGGAACACTACAACAGGTACATCCTTGTAGAAAGGATTTCCATCTGGTGTTTTTGTTTCTTTTTCCTCTCTTTCTCCTACATCATTAGAAAGTCATTTTTGTGTGTGTGTGTGTGTGTGTGAGTGAGTGTGTGTGTGTGTGTAAGGCCATAGTGTTTCCTATCTAAATGGACAGAACAGTCACAGGTGTGAAGCAGGGACAGCTTGACACTGAGAGGAATGTCACTTGGCCTGGATTATTGCGATAGGAGTGGGATGGCCGGCTCGGGTGGGTGAGTTGTATGGAGTAGGGTGGGGGGGTTGCTGTGTGGCCCACAGACCTGCAGCTGCTTGTCTTTGAGAAGGAAAGGTTGGACAGGGAAGATCATTTTTGATTTGATAGGGTCCTCCCACAGTGAGAGGGGCTGGGAATAAGACAAGGGTGGGGAGAAAAAGAAATCCAATGAGAAGAGTTGGGAGTGGGGATACCTGGAAAGAACCAAGGTCCCTCCGCTGTAAGTTTTATGCCAGGGATGCAAATTCCCATCATCATAAGAAACCTCTCTGTGGGGATAAAGTGTCCCAAACAGGGAGTTCTTTGGGGGCTAGGAGAGAGTTGAGGACCTGGAGATGTCAGAGTAGGGAAGAGGATTGACACGTTGACAGCGACAACTTCTCAGCCTCCTGGGCCCTAACCCCGACCAGAGCCCTTTGGCTTGCCCACTGGGGTTCGGTCCATGGGGGCTTTGGGGCAGAACCGTGCCCCCTGACCTCCATGGGGCAGTCCAACAGGGGCCTTGCTTCTGTGGCCTGTCCACACATCCCAGTTAAGTGCTGGGCTCTGTGACATCCCTTTGCACCAAACCACCTGCTGTGGGCCCATGACCCTGGCTGAGGGAGGGACTGGAGTGTGTCTTCCTCAATGAGAGGTCCTCGGCCTCCACTGTGGCCAGCCTGGCCTCAATCTGCTCCAAGTCATCTGAGCCTACTTCAATCTTCACACATAGGAGATGGATGTATGTCTCATAGCGACTTTTCTGGAAAGAAGAGAGGGGGAGGTCAGATAAAGAGGAAAGTGAGTCACAGGGCAGCTGGGGAAGTAGGAATCAGCTGTGACAAATGAACTTATGCCAACTGTGTCACTAAGAGTCCTGCACTAAATAAGATCTGTGAGAAACTGCTTCCCCTCTCTGAGCTTTTCTTCATCTGTAAAATGGGATAATAAACCCTGCCATGCATGGGGCCAGGCCTGGG
The DNA here is from genome assembly GCA_023548195.1 of Bettongia penicillata ogilbyi. Taxonomy (NCBI): domain Eukaryota; kingdom Metazoa; phylum Chordata; class Mammalia; order Diprotodontia; family Potoroidae; genus Bettongia; species Bettongia penicillata. The sequence continues at coordinate 5,602,321 of JAJHZJ010000197.1, forward strand.
GCCAAGATCTGTTGCTGTGGGTTTATACAAGTTGAGTTCGATCTAAGGGGCTCCTCACAGAATCCGTCTTGGGCTCATGGGCCCACCTAGGATTTCCTCTGGAAAGCCAGGGGGATTTTTTCCCCCACCCACTCTCACAAGTTATTATAAAGAACAGATGAAACAATGGGCATGGAAATAGCATACACAAAATAGATGGTCATTACAATTAGTCATATTACTCTGACCCAGTTGGAGAATCTATCTGTACAGATATCTGAATAGAGCCTCTTCACCACCTTGCCTCTCTCTCCCCACTCTGAAGGATCTCTGAGCCAAGTCCCAGCCTCCAGCAATCTCTGTCACATGGTCCATTTTTCACATGTGATGTTTTGCTGGTTTTCTCCCATTAGAGGCTGAGTTCCTTGAGGGCAGTTAGTCTGACATGTAGTAGGTGCTTAATACAGCCCTGTTGTCTGACTGACTGGATGTCTTTCTAAGCCACCTTTCCCAAATATTGTCTCCATAATTCCATTAGTGTCAAGAAGGGCGCAGGCTTACTTCTTTTGTCAGTCAGTCAATATGCCTTTATAAAGCACCTACTGTGTGCCATGAACTATACTAAGAGCTGGGGATATGAAGAAAGGCAAAAGACAAGGGAGGCAACATGCAAACAACTATATGCAAATAAGTTTTAGAATGGAGCCCATCAGCAGGGAAGGCCCAATGACTTGCCCAAAGTTGTCCAGCACCAAGAATAAACCAGGCGACCAGGGTGCCTAAGAAAGCTAGTGAAAGGGAAAATCATCCTCTCTGCTCCCAGCTCTTCCCCCGTGGTCTGCAGTGAACTCAGGAATGATCCCAAATGCCCAAACATTCCCCTGTGGTCCACACCTCGAATGTTAGATAATGCTCCTTCAACCGGTACTCCTCTGCCTCCTTGGATTTGACATTTTTCTCAGCCGGATGCATCCTGTGCTCTGTGAGCTCAGCCATGATCTGCCTCATCTTGTTTTCATGGGACCTCAGTTGTTCTTCCTGCAGACAGAATCACCCCATCCCCCCGATAAAAAATTGTTGCCTGGCAGCATAGGAAGAGGGATGGTTGTTCCTATTTCACAGACAGGGAGACTAAGGCCCAGAGAGGGGTACAGACTTGCCCAAGATTCCCAGTGGCAGAACTGGACCTGGAGCCCAGATTTCCTGATACTCTAGCCAAGGGCCTTTCACATGAGGTGATGTTACCATTCCCAATTCACTTCATCTCCGGTGAGTTTTAGTGCAGGTGGTGCTAACAACCATATCTCTCTGGCCTGACGGGAAGGGGTGAGGGCTAACAGCTGCTAGGTCAGGCTGTCAGACCAGGTACCCACTTCAAGAATGTGCAGAATAGAATCTAAGTCACCCTCGCAATCCCCCCCATCTTTCCCAATGACAGCTTGGGACCTTAAAGGACCTCAGCTGACACACACATGCAAACTACACATGCATGTAAGCATACAATATAATATATACATGCACACATCATATAGACCCATACATACACACAATCTCTCCCTGACACAGCCAGACTCTGGTGTTACATATGCATCAGTGGGCAATGTGTGTCAAGGAAGACTCAATTTGATCACTCGGAATGATGAGAAGTTTGCAAAACCCCATCCCCCCAGAAGGCAGGAGTACCCAGGTCATATCGTAAAAAAAGGGGCAGATAGGATCAAAGTCATGAGGCTCAAAGATTTCCCAAACCCTAACCGGTATGGATGGCTGCCCAAGGAGATTACATTGTCTTCTTTGTAAATCCTGTGCCCTAGAACAGTCAGAAGGACCCAGAATACAGGAAGTCACAAAGAACGGTCCTTACCTCTCTCCCTGCTGTAGACTACAGAAAGAGATGCTTTCTTTGGGAATGCCCCCACATATCCCCAACCTACCTTTAGGAACTGCCCAGATTCTCTCCAGGGAATTGGCCTGATAACATCTCAAATACTGCTTGCTACTGGATTGTACTGTCATTTAGCTACTCAGAAATTTTATAGTCTCAGCTAACGCAGTCCTTGGATCCTCAAGGACAAGACTTGCCTTGCCCAAAGAGACTAGCAAAGGCTAGTACACATAGCAGATGCTCAGTATATGTATTTTGTTACAGCAGCACTGAGTTTGCAGTCAGGCGCTCTGGGTCTCAGTCCTAGTTCTGCCACTGATTCAATGTGTGCTTTTGGGCAAGGCATGTCTATGCACCCTCAGTTCTCCCATCTGGAAAATACAGAGGTCTTATCAAGGTGACCTTCAGTATTCCTTTTCAGTCCTTGCATTCTTTGCCTCTTGGATTCTGTAGGGAATGGAAGGAGAGTCCCCGAGGTGAGGTAGGCTCTGGTCCTTACCTGGCACAGGCGTGTGGTAGAGGAGGGCAGAAGGGGCCTACAAAACTTCTTCATTGAACAGATAGCAGCTGGGAAGGCAGGGGCAGAGAAAATGGCAGCCACCAGGTTGATTCGAAGGATCCAGGAAAGCATCTCCTCCTTGCTCCTGGCAGAGGGAAGAGAGGAAAGGTACCACCTGCTCACAGTTCTCTGGTATCCTCTCTGTGAGTGGTTCTGGGACCCTAGACTTGCAGGGCTGCCTCCTGAAGGGTCAGATGTGGTCCTACTTCCAGGACTTATCCCAGCTAAATTCTGGGCTCCCTAGCAACTTAGTTCTCTCTCTCTCTCTCTCTCTCTCTCTCTCTCTCTCTCTCTCTCTCTCTCTCTCTCTCTCTCTCCTCTCTTTCTCCACAGATAGATATATAAATAGATGGATAGATTTTACATATATATATAGATATATATATATAGAGAGAGAGAGTATATATATGCATGCATTGTATATATTGTGTGTCTGTGTTCCTAATTCCTAACAAATTCCTGATAGGGAAATCCAGATTTGATCCTTATAAGAAAAGAGAGTATGCTTTATTTCAAAAAAGGGATTCACCAGCTACTCTACATTTAAAAGTATGATATGATTTATAAAAAACTGAGGTGACCAAAAGTAAAATACCCTGGAGCAGGAGGGGAGAGAATTGAGTTCATCTACTCCTTCTGTCACTAAGTCACCTATGACCTTGGCCAAGCTATTATTTCCTGCTCTGGGTCTGTTTCCTCCCTTGTAAAGCAAAGGAATTAGACTATGTCTATACAACTCCAATATCTACACATCGGTGGTTTATAAGTAACTTTACAGTTGCTTGAACCATAGCAAGGTAAACCCCTATGCACTAGCAAACACCAGGAGCCAATAACCCTCTTTTCCATACCTGGGGGTTTCTGTTGGATTCTACCTTCTACATCCCTGAAAGGAAATTGCTGGAAACCAGTTCTCATGTTGTTGGGAAGGGGTGGGGGAGGGAGTGAATTTCTTTCACTTTTAGCTGAGGTGGGGGAGGTGGGGGACATGGAGAAAAGAGAATGAAATCTGGAGCAGACTGGGCTCAAAAGTGCCACCCCTTCTACCACAGCTCGGGGGGAGGGTCAGAAAGAGAAGTGTGTGTGGGCTGGGTCCTGCTACACAGGGATCAGATGAAGGGATGTGTCGGAGCTGACTATTAAATTTTCAGCGTGAGCATTAGCACTTCAGAAATCAGCTAACACTATAAATCAGAGCTCGATTTATTTTTGCTGATTGTTTAGACTTAAAAAAGCAAAGGGAAAAAAGGTTAAGAATGGATATTGAACTTAAAGTGTGTGCCCCGTACTTTTCAGAGAGCCATTTATTAAACATTTATCAGCACACCCCTAAAAGACATCTATTAATCTGTGAGAGGAGGTTGACTGACTGTAGCGGGGTCTGCGACCTCCTGAGGGCACCAAATTCTGCTCCATTCTGAGATTACTTATAGGAAGCAAAACCTCTCTGAGGAATCTGGTTCCTGGAGGACATTATCTGGGTGCCAGGGGTCTCCTTGTCTCTGAGGTGTGTGGGTGTATGTGGGGGGCACAAAAAATAACTAGAAACAAAGCAGGTATTGAAATCAATTGAAAAGACTGAATAGACTGTAACAGACTAGGAACTGAACCAATAGTTTCTTTGAAATAGGGAGTTCCTGGTAGAGAAGACTTAACAGTGCACATCTCTGCCACTTATAGAAGCTGTCTGGGGCACAGGTGATTTCTTCAGGATTAGAGGTGGGTATTTCCAGTTATTCTGGGCAGCAGGGCCAACTCTCTTTCCACTACCCCACGCTACCTTCCTCCTTTGTAATAAATTAATGGCATATTAAGCATATTAAGAAACCAAGAGAAATCAGAGAAATATGGGAAGGTCAATGTAACCCGATACAGAATAAAGAGAAAGAAGAGAACAATGTACACAATGACCACAATCACACAGAAAATAAACACATAATAACACAAATACTGGGATCCCTGCAGTGACCAGGCTTGACCCCAGAGTACTAGCCATGACACACACCTCGCATTTCTCAGAAGACAGCCAGTGTATTAACTAGGGTTGCAAGTGGGAACAGACATCATCAGACATGGCCAATGTCTTGGTTTGTTTTGTTTAAACTTTGTCATGTGGGAGGGTTCTTTTGTTGAGGAGGTCAATGGAGTGACATCTATATTAAAAAAAATTAATAAAGGTTTGGTTTTGTTTGTGCTGTCTGAAATACTAAGGATTATAGGATATTGACCTTGTCCCAAGGTCAGTAATACACACATCCATGACTACTTCCTCCTAGCTCTTTCCTGCTCTCTCCTTGGCACACGAGTCAAAGGCGGTAGGATTCTGACACCAAATAAGGATACTCACGGTGCTTGGAAGAGAAATACCCTCCAGTCAGCTGTCTTTAGCTTCAGCACATTGGACTTCTTGCTATAGTCCAAGGCCCTGGTGGCCAGAGCATGATGAACACGGATGGCATTCTTCAGGTCCACCTCTGAGAGGTCTTTATCTGGCTTGTATTCATCCTGGGATGCAGTGAGTAAAAGGAGGAATTTGTGGGAGGGGCCAGTATTCGTTTCTCCTTTTACCCTTCCCATAAACTCTCCCCCTAACACCGGGTTCCCAACAGAATTTAGCCTCCCCCGCATCTACCCTAGAGACACCTTAAATTTAATTTTCAACTGAGTCAGTGAGGGCTTTAAATAAATCCTCACCACTGCAAGAGCTCCATGAGTCTTAGAAGAGTAGAGTCTTCCCCCTTCCTCTCTGTCAAATCCAAGCTCATCCTTTAAGGTCCTGCTCAGTCCCCACCTCCCTCTTAAGACTTCCCCCAATTGCTGAGTTTCTGAAAAGTTGGTTGCAGGGACGTTCAACAATAGGTTAGGAAGAGAGACAATGTTAGGTGCTTCCTTATTTCCCTCACTGAAGAAAGTCAGTACTGGACAAACTAGTAGATGTTGCGCAGTGTATAAACTAAATAAACAAAACCAACAGGACAGTGTATAGATGTCACTCAAGCGCAGCCCAAGGGACATCATTCTTTTAGTCAAAGGATCAGATTCGAGCAGATGATTTCTCTTTGACATTTAGATTACTCATAGCATGGCTTCAGCCTACCTTTTCAGTCGGATTTACCCACTGCTAGTCTGGGTTTTGGCGACATTGGTCTACTTGCTTCTGCATTCCTGTGACATTTCACTTTGAATCGCCAGCTAGCATGCCTGGAATTCATTCCTTGCCTCTTGCCTTTTAGACTCCCTGGTTTTCTTTAGAACTGAGCCTTTTTGGTCCATCTAGTTGCTAATATCCTGACCCCTGAAATTATATTGTATTTACTTTCTGTATTTTAAACTGACTTATACATGTACATGTTATGGAAGAGCTGAAATCGAAGGCAAGGACTGTTATAAGTTTTTGTCTCTGAATCCTCAGTTGTTAGCATAGTGCCTGATACACAGTAGGTGGTGCTGAATGAATAATAACTAGGCCCCTGAGGGACTCGGCAAACTTTTCCTCCCCTCCCCAAACCCTGAGGTGATCACAGTGGCTCTACTCCTTCCTATGGCCCACAGCCTGGACTACCTCCTCTCCTCCTCTTCAAGAATGGACAGCCCAATGGGATGTTGTGACTTCAGCCCTAACTCAGTAACCATCCCAGTGATGACCATGTGTACCTTCTGTAGGTAAAGGATGGTTCCTTTGAGAACCGCATAGAACTTCTTCCACCCTCGCCGACCTCGGGGGGCTAGAAAAAAAGACAAGGAAGGGATGTCTACGACCTACACTTATTCATCCCCCTCCACTATACAACTTCCTCCTGAATTATGAGTCAAATAAAGTCCATGTCACTGTTCACGCACAGACCCACACTCCCTCCCCCTTCCCATCCCCTGCCATTAACTCGTAATTAGGCCCACACACAGGCTAGACATATAGAGAAAGGATGTGTTTAGAAATGAAATCCACAGGGACCTAACCCCAGAACCCCCAACTTGAGGAAGTCCAGGGCAGTAGTTTCATGCTACAAAAAGGGAGTCAAGACAAAACCAATACCAAAGACTTCTTTAACTTTTCCAGGGACTGAATCACCCAGGCTAGATGGTGCCCCATCCCTCTCCCTCTTTGGAATGACCACTGGCCAGGTTGGGCTCTCAGGAAAAGTCCTAACAGTGAGTAAAACCATGAAAAATGGGACAATAATGAAGCAACAACTCCTCAGTCCTTGCCCCTCCTCCTGCCCCCAGCACACAGCCTGGGTCAGATCAGACCCAAGTGAATGGCAGCTCTCATGCTTCCAGACTAGGGATCTCTGAGAAGCTTCTATTCCTCCTGCTCTCTGACCACAGAGTATGTCACCAGAAATATTGGTGGCCCCATTCCAAGAAAAATCAACCAGGGACTAGAGGAGGACCCAACAAGGACCCCTTCATTGGGCAAAGGGGCTTAGGATGGCTAAGTCAACACAAACTGACAATATAAGGCTCTCTTCAATTTGGAAAAACATAAATTAAGTAGGGCAATGGATAGAGTTGAGATACAGAGGGAACCAGAGAGTCCCCAAATCTGATAAATGGGATGAGCTTGGGATTGAGTAAAAACTTTGGGATAAAGCAAAGGAAGTCAAGGGGGAAGGGGAGGTTTTAACAGGGAACTCATTACTCCTCAGAAATGGTACAGCCTAGAGACAATATTGAATAAGGATTAAAAAAAATAGATGGGCTAGTTAGGGAGGTCATATGCATTCTAGTAGAAAGGACATTGAACTAGGACTCAGGGGATCTGAGTTCAAGTCCTGGTTCTGTCACAACTCACTCTGTAGCCTTGAACAAGTCACTTCAACTCTTTGGGCCTCAGTTTTCTCCTCTGGAAAATAGGGAGAATAATCCCTTTTCCTTACCTACCTTTCAGTGTTGCTGTGAGGATCAAAGATGACAGATGTGAGCATGCATTGCCACAGTTCCAATCACTGTACATATATATCTCAGCATTTTTGTGTTAACAAGGTGTAGAGGTGGTAGGGAAGTGAGGGCTTTTGGGGACCACCCACCCCAACCCATGAAATAATATGAATTCCCCCAGAACCTCCCCCAATATTCCATCAGGGAGCTGACACTAGGGAAGGTATAACCCCTCTCCTCTTCCCCCCTCCTCCTCCACAATGCCCCTGGGGAGTGGAACCCACTTCTCTTGCCATCCATGTCAGCATGGGTCTTGCGGGTGAGCACACCATGCTTGTAGGTGGCAGCGTTGAGCGCCTGAGGGATATCCAGGAAGGGGTTGCTGCCGTCTATGATTCTGGTCACTTTCTTGGCCCCAGGACCGAACTTGTCGTCCACCAGCTCAGACAATGATTTCCTCAGCTCCTCCTCATCGCTGGGGAAGCACAGGGATTGGGACCACAGGATGGCCCCTGCCTCCCCCACACACCCTGGGGGGGAGGAGGGGAATCTGCAGCCCCCACCCCATACCCTTCATCACCAGGCTATTCCCTGGACCCTGGGAGGGCAGGGACAGTCAAAATCATTCCCTACCCCTCACCTTAGTTCTTACCCTGGGAGACAGGACAGTTTCTCTAAGAGATGAAGAGGCTCTGGTTCCTAATTCTGATTACCCTCCCATGACAATAGATCCTTGATGATTTCTGATCTCCTGATACTGACTGCTATCCTTGACCAGAGAACCACAGAATTTTATATTCTCCCTTTTACACTCTAAGGATCTTAGGTCATGGATCAATGGATCCAGGACAGATCTATAATCCCTCTCTCTGTCCAAGGTGAAGGGTGTGGAAGAGTAGGTAAGTAACTAAATGCAAGCTGTGGCCCAGAAGTCCCATGGAGGGGCTGAGATAGGACAATTGAAAGATAGAGAAGTGAAATGTTCTGTCCTTACAGTTGATATAACAGAAAGTGTGAATCCTAGGAACTCTCATGATTAGTATCATCTCCAACTGTAGTGAACTCTAGAGATCTCCAAGGAGAGATCTCCAAGGACCTTCTATCTGAGATGGAGAGGGATCACTTGGATCACCATCCATTTGGGCAGATTCTGGAATACTGGATCTCATTTGGTACCATCTCAGCAAAAATGGGGTGGTTGTCCAGGGTGGTGATGATAACAATGAGAAACCAGTCCACTGGGCTACCAAACTGGTTTCTTCTCATTGGATCTCATTGGTGTGACCCATGTAATATATACACACTCAGATCTAGAAGGGGACTCAGCAATCTAGTATAATTTCTGCCCTAAAGGGAAACCTCCCCACAATATACTGATGAATAAGCTATTTTCTCCACAGCTTAAAGACTTCCAGTGAGGTGTTCACCAACTACTATCTGAGAGCAGTCCATTCCATTTTTGGACAGCACTAATTGTTAGGAGGATATTCCTAAAATCTACTTCTCTGAAACTCCTGCCCTAGTTCCTAGTTCTTCCCTGGTTGGCCAAACAAGTCTAATGCCTCTTCGTGTGGCTTCCCTTCAAACACTCAGATGCCTAAATTTTCTCTTTTCTAGAATTAATGACCCTGATCCCTTCACTTCTTCCCTGATCCCAATTTTCCAAAGACCTAGGAGACTGGGAAGGAAGAAGATGACATTCAGGACCCAAACACTATTGTTCTTCCCCAAATGAAAATGAGCCCCAAGGGACTTATTCCCCACCTCAGTCAGGCACACTTCCACCCACCCCAAGGCCGCAAATGCTACTCACATGGCCCACTCCAGCTTCTCATTCTTAATGGAATTGTAGAGTGTCTGGAAGGAGAAGAAAAAGGAGCACTAGTGAAGAATCCAGAAGAGCTGAAGTCATTCTCCACCCTCCAGCTGAGTCCAAGGAGAGTCTCTGCGTGAGGAAGGCCTTGCCCGAGTCAGGCGGACTCTGTAAATGGGTCCTTTTATGGTCATTTCCCTTCACATTCCCTTGGATTCACCATTGATTTGCCTTTGACTCAAAATGCCTTAAGGGCAGGTTCTGAGATATTGGATCTCCTTTGGTACCACATCATATATATATATGGGGAAGCACAGGAATTGGGACCACAGGATGGTCCCATATATGTGTATGTATATATATATATATATATATATATATATACACACACACACACACACACACACATATATATATACGTACACATATATAAGTTTCTTGAAGGTGGCCATGATGCCTTGTGGTGATTATGACAATGATGACCGTAGAGATGGGAGTACTATCCATAATGGTGATGACAATAATTGGGGATGATGGAAATGGGGATAATGGTGAGAGTGATGGTGACAGTGGATTTCAGTGATGGTGATTCAAGTTAATATATATTAAGTACCTACTATGTGCCAGTCACTGTGCTAGGTCCTGGGAATGCAAAGGCAAAAATTAAAATGTCACTGCTCTCAAGGGGTTCATATTGTATTAAGGGAAAACAATAGCCACACAGGTAAGTAAATAGAAAATCTATACAAATCATGTTATTTCAGTGGGGCTCAGAGCTCTAGCAAATGATTCAGGAAAGATGTGCTAGAGGCGGTATTTAAGTGGAGCCTTAAAGGAAAGTAGGTTTTCTAAGACTGTCAAATTCACAACCCACCAGTCACTGGGAGTACAAATGAACCAGATTAAATTGCAATTGGAAAAAAATGTTTCACAAAATAAATACAAGTACAACATAAATAATGTTGATTTGTGGTTTTCTAAGTCAACATGGGGCCAAGAAGGGATCCCTTTCTGCTTGAGTTTGAAATCACTGTTTGAAGACATGGGGAGGTGGTGTGGAGTACTGTATACATCAGGCTTGGGCAATAATCTGGGCAGTGGGATATTTGAATATAGAAATGGGAAACTGATGGGCATACAGGGAAACAGCAAGGGGACCCATCTGGCTGGAGATCCTGAGGATAGGGGAGCAATGTGAAATCAGTCTCAAAATATCTCAAAATACATGTTTTGAAACCAGGTTGTGGAAGGTGTTAAATAACAAATAGGAGTCTGTATTTTATCCTAGAGGCAAAAAAAAGGGGGAACCATTGAAGCTTCTTAAGAAGGAATAGCACTTCAGGAATATTTGTTAGGTGACATAGGATAAAATGGAGAATAAAGAGGCAGGGTGACTGGGGGGAGGGGGTGCGGGTGGCAGTGTGCAGGGCTATTGTATGTTCAGGTGAGAGATGACCAAGAGGCCTGAACTAAGGTGCGGTTTTGTGAGTGAAAAGGAGATAAATTCAACAGATGTTGTAGGGAATCCATCAGACTTAGAATCCATGAGATTAGGAAACTGTATGGGGATGGGGTGGTGATGGAGAGGGAGGAGTTGAGGATGACCCTAGTGTTGAAAACCTGGGTGACGACAAGGATGGTAGGACCCTCAACAAAGGGAGATGGGAAAGATGATGAGTTCTATTTCAAACAAGTTGGGTTTAAGATACCTACATCCAAAGGAAGATGTCCAATGGTCACGTGAAACTTGAAACTCAGGAAAGAGACTAGCACTGGATATATAGATCTGGTGGTTGGTGATGATGTCGATAATGGTGATAGTGATGGTGATCATGGTAATAATGGTGGGGATGGTGATGATGATGGTTGATGATGTGACAGTGGTGGTGATGATGGTAATTATGGCAGTGGTGGAAGTGGTGCTGATAGCGATGGTGGTGGTGGTGGCGGTGATAATGGTGATTGGGGTCGATGGCGAAAGCGAAGAGGGTGAGAATGGTGAAGATGATGACGATGAAGAGAACTATGATGAAGACAGTGATGACAGTGACTCTCACCAGGTAGATCAGGGTGATTGTAAATTGGCTGGTGATTGTAAAAATTGCTATGATGATGGCAAATCTGATGATGATAATGATGACACCGATTTCAATGAAGATGTTGCCGATACCCATAGTGATGAAGATGATGAAGATGATGATGATGAAGCTTGATGGCAATCAAAAGGATTAAAATAAAGAAGAAAAAGAAGAACCTGTGGTCTAGACCACAGCAGGTTCCCTGACTAGGGGAAACCAATATATTCATAACTTGAATGGGAATTTGCCCAATAAATAAAACCTCCAACCTCTCTTTAACATCACTCCCCTCTTGCTAGACTCATCACATGCTTCCAGATAATGGCTAAAATGCTATCCATTAGAATGGTCAGAGCAGATCTCAACTCTGGCTATGGGGAGATAGTGGCGGATGGGGAAAGAGGAATCCCATTCAGGAGACTGTGGGATTTCTGGTGTACTAAGGTCAGGATTTTTAAAGAAGTACCTTCAGCAGATCCTTAGCAAAGTCCTGTCCATCATTCAGCCGGTCCAGGTTGGCAATGAACTGCTGGCAGGACATCTTCTTGCCGATGTTCTGTAACACAGAGAGCAGGTGGCTCAGACTAGGTAAGGAGGAGTTCCCTCCGGGTAGTGAAAAGAAAGGGTGAAAAGGCCTCCTCTCCAACCTCCTAAGCCCATTCCTTTCACTTTCCTGCCCTTGTCATCTCCCAGGGAGGGTGGTCAGAGGGGAGCTAAGGGAGAGCTTAGCTGGACAGAGTGTAAATTCTGCAGAATTGCTCTCCGTGAGTTGCCTCCCCAGGCTGTGAGAGGGAGGATGCTTACCTGACAATAATTTCCATCAAGGAGGTATAGGATTAACTGGAAAACATATGGAGTCATTGCACCTGCAGGCTCTGCAGCAACTCTAGTGAGAGTTCAGGGGCTCTAGGTCCCTACCTAGGACTGGTTTTTGTCTCAACACCAAGAAGATGAAGTGCTTGAGCGCCCCAACCTGAGACCTGCCCTGCCTCGGTTCTCTGTATTTGTACGTAGCTTCCCACTGGGGGAACACCTAGGGTTGCTGTCCTATGGGAAGGAAGGCATTTGGGGTAAATAGGCTGTATCTGAAAGGTAAGGAGACTGGATTTCAGTTCTTTATGTGCCTGACCATTACTACCTGTGGCTACCTTTGACTCTCCCAAAAGCTGAGCCAGGGGACCTAGAGCTAGAGAAGACCTTAAAGGTCACCTAGTTCAATCCCCTCATTTTACAGGCAAGGAAACTGAGGCTTTGAGAGGTGAAGTGATTTGCTCATGGAATTTCTACTCAGGAACAAAAGGAATGACAAGAAGTAGGGCAGAACTTTGACAAAGACTAAGGGTCAAAAAGAAAGGTCACGGAACCATAGACTTAGGGCTGAACCAGAATTCCCAAGTCATCGGGTTCAAGCCCCTCATTTTAGAAATGAGGAAACTGAAAACCAGGGAAATTAAGTGAATTGTTCAAGGTCTCACATGTAATAAATAGAATTAGTGGGATTTTATTCTAAATCCTCTGACTCTGGCCCATTCTATTAGTAGGAGACCTAGCCCCATTTGAATATTAGTCAAATTTTTTAAAAAAGATTAAGGATAGATGAATCGGTTGAGAAATTAGAAAGGGGAAAAATAAATAACGTATTTCCAAGGCTGAGAGAAGTCATTTGGGGATTTTCTGGTGTGTGGGAGTATCCCTCCTGCTGTTTCCCCTCTGGGGAAGTGAATAATCAATAACTGACTGACTTCTAATTACCTCCTGGGCTCCACAACAGACTCCCATTTTGGAGGTCAGGAGGGGAGATGGAGGCTTCCTCATCACAGTTCAGCCTCTGAGGCTTTGCTATAAGGGAAAGAAAGCTCCAAGCAGAGACCCAGCCTCCCAGGAAGGGTGAAAGTTCCAGGATTCTCCCTAAAGCCCCATCTACTTTCCAGGGTGGAGTGGAGGGAGGATCAAAGGAGGCACGGCCTGGTGTCAAGGTTGGGGACTGTCAAATGAGATTTTCTCACTGTTTTGTTTCTGCTCCCCTTCTTAGAATAAAAATAATTGACATTTATTTTGCCCTTTGAGATTTGCAAAGCATTGCACATGCCTTACTTCATCTGATCCTTACAATAATCCTGTGAGGCAGGCACTGCAAATATTAATATTCCTGTTCCCAGGTGAGGAAACCGAGGCTGGGGAATGCTTAGTGACTTGCCATCGGTCACATAACTAGTAAGCAGGGTTGGAACCCAGGTCTTCCTGATGTCTGAGTCCAAATTCTACCCACTATGCCAGGCTGCTCCTCACTCACATCATAGTACATAGCATGGTACTTTACACATGACAGGAAATCAACAAATGTTTGTTGAATGCATGAAATGAATGAGTCAGCAAATGCATTGTGGTGGATGACTGAAAGTTGATTATATCCCCTCCCAGCCCTGGTACTTTCTAACCCAGGACCTTCAGGGTTTTCAAGGGGTTAGAGTTTCAAGGACCTGTTAGGAGGAAGCTGTCTCAGTCCCATTCACATCACTCAGGCTGAGATGTTCTCGCCCAAATGAAATGGCAAGAGAAGCTCTCCGGCTCCAATCTGACAGCAGAACACCAGATTCATTCTCTTTCTCATAAATGCTATTCCCAGAAAAACTCTCCAGCCCTAGTTGGGACACTACATTTATCAGTTGGCTAATGTCCACGAAGATCGATTAATTAATAGTTCAGTATCTGTGACAACATTCTATTCCCAATCTAATAACTTACCCATGAGGTTAATGGGCTCTTAGCACATCAGAAGGGTGTTTACTGAGCCTGGTAAACAACTACACTTTAGATTTATTCTTTTTCCCAAACTCAAGGCTATCAACACCTCTTTGATATATTATCAGCTCCTAATGAGGACAGATGCAATACGTAACCAGAATGAATGTAGAAGCAAACAGATTACACTGATGGTAGACTTAACATATGTGCACTTATAATAATAACTCAAAATTTGTATAGACATTAAGGCTTGCAAAGGCCTGCGCCAAAATGTATGAGATAAGCGGTACAAGAATTATCATCCTCATTTAACAGATGAAAACTCTGAAAAGGGAAAGGATTTATTTCCATGGTCATATAGCTAGAAAGCCCCTTTTGCTGGTCAATCTTTTCTGATTCTTTGTGACCCCATTTTGGATTTTCTTGACAAAAATATAGAGTGGCTTGTACTTCCTTCTCCAGCTCATTTTACCACTAGAGGAAACTGAGACAAACAGGGTTAAGTGACTTACCCAGGGTGTTCGAGCCCCTGCACTATCTCGCTGCCCCAGTAAGTCTCTCAGGTCTCCTGATTCCAGATTCCAAAGCCAGAGTTCTTTCTACAAGTCCAAACCATTCATTCTACACATACATATATCTATATCTATGTCTGTATCTATGTCTATATCTCTATCTCTATATTTCTTATCTTTATCTCTAGCTCTCTATCTTTATCTATATTTTAATCAGAGCTTAGTTTAACCCAACTCATCCTAAGTTTCCTTTTCAGAGACATTAAAGACAAACCTCAGCACTGATGGAGGACTGAGACAGCATGCATAAATTAGATGCAGAGGGACCCCCAAATTTCCCCTTGCACCATATATCTCTACCTTTCACATCACATCTTACACCAAAAATGCTCATGAGGAATCCAAAAAAGCCAAGGAGACAGAGGAGAATCCATGATGGATGGGGACAAAGGAAAAGAGTGATTTGACCAAAGCACAGCTGAAGAGACAGGCAGGAAGGGAATGATGAGAAACACAAAGAGACATGCACTCCCCCCACCTACACTTACCACCTGGTAAAGAGCAAGATAACGGAAAGAGGAGATCCCGGAGCAGACAGAGAGAAAAGGGAGAAGTCAATGAGGAGGCTTGCCTCTGCCAAGGGAGCCAGGCCAGTGGCAGCTCTGCCTACCCAGGGCACCCACTGTCCAGACAAGTCATGGGGTGTACAGGCAGTATGGAGCCCAGAGGGCTCAGGCACATCTTAACTCATGAGCCTCATAGCAGGAAAATGAGAAAAGACAGGTGGTTAGACATGAGAAAGAGACCAGAGCTGCAGAGCTAAGGAATCTCAGTTTCAGCTGAGGCCCCTGGAAATTCTCTGCTATAGCCTGCCAAGAGTAAGTCAGTCAACCCTGGGCTTCTTAGCCTCAAGAGGGTCCAGCCAGTTCTGAAGTGACCTCACAACTGGAACCAGCTGTGTTTTCATTAAAATGCTTTCATGAGGTTTGTCTCATCAATCCTCAGGAACTCAGCCTCAACACATACAAGAGTCAGGGACCATTAGGGACGTGCCTGCCCATTTCATAGGCAGGTAAAATAGTCTCAGAAAAAGGTAACTGAAGCCACATAGAATGTCAAGAACCCAGACCTCCCAATCTCAGCTTTATTTACCAGGAACACAGAATTAAAACATGGCATCTGATGAGTTGGAAGAAAAGAATGAAAAGGAGAACAAGGGAAGAGAATAATAATAGCTAATATTTATGTAGCACTTTATAGTGCTTTATACACATTTTCAAATTTGATCCTCATAATGATCCTGTGAGATAAGAGTTATAGTTACTCCCATTTTACAGATTAGGAACTAAAATGTAGAGAGGGTAGCTGAGCTAGCCAGGGGTGGGAAATCAGATTCCACTCCAGGCCTTCCTGGCCCCACATTCGTTCTGGATAAGAAATACATGTGCCAACTTGATTGAGATTCAGTGGTGTTTTTTCAGTGTCTTAGACAAGGCCACCAGTGGCTGCCATCTTTCTCCCCTGCCCCAGAGGTTGAGCAAGAGCTTTAGAATCACTGAGAAGCAGGCCACCAGGCCCTGAGAATAGCCCATCCTGCCCTCAGTCCTGTTTCCTGGAGTTCTGTCTCAACACCACCAGGAGAAAGCCGGCCAATGCCCATCACCCCAAAGGAATCCACTAACCACTTTGTATCTTAGCCAAGGCTCACCTGCCCTCCCAGGAAGTTAGGCCAGGGGGACAGGCAGAGGAGCTCCACACAGGTTCCCTGGGCCAGTCCAGACCTGCATCTTCGTTCTGCATGCCGGCCTTTGCCTTTATCCAGCAATCCCCCTTGACCCCCTTTTCCTCTTCCCCATCTGCACTTACATGTCCATGCAAGTCCGTGTTGAGCAGCATCAGGGCACAGGTAAGAGTGTGAATCCCATCTGAAACACAGCAGAGGCAGGTGGCCCTCAGCTTTGGCTCCCTTCCCTTTCCTGTTACCCAGGACATTTGGTTACCAACCCAGCCCACGCCTTAAACTGGGTTAGTTCTGCCTGTTGGGAAGGGATGTTGGTCGAAGAATGCCCAGGAAAGATAAAGAGGTCAGATGGAGCAAAGAAACAGCATGGTATAGTGGAAATAAACTTGAAACAATGTATACTCTGATTAAAACAATGTTTTTTAAAACTACCCCCACCCCACAAAGGCCACTGAATTTAGAATAAATTCAACAAGCAATACTGAATCCAGGGGGCTGGTGATTAAGTATGATGCCAAATATGGAAGACATTGATACAAACAGCTTCTGAGTTGGCTTTGCTTGGCAGCAGTTCTCTGTGTAACAAGGGTGATCAGGGAACCCCTAACTTGCTGAAATGGGGGTCCCTCCCATGGGGCTGGACATGTGCTCTGGCCTCCTGCTGAGGGGTCATGTGCTTTTCCAGCATGACACAGCAACTTCTAGTGGATCCCCATGACTGGGGGGAGGGGTGAAAGATGATTGGATCCTGGGATCCAGGAGGATGGACTCATGTGAGTCAGAAGGATGGACCCAATCAGGCTCTAAGGGCTGTGGAAACAACTGCATCATTCTCTCTTTTTGTGCCCTCTTTTTTCTGGTACTTTTGTTCCCTTGGACTTGCAGCGGGGGGTAGGGGGGGTGGGGGGATGGAGAAGATTCTTCTCCCTCCCCACCCTAGGCAATGACCAATGACAACTTGCAGTTTAAGTACACAGCATTGGGAGAGCGCTGGCGAGACTGGACCCTGGCTGCCTTTCTGCCTTTCTGTCCCTGTCCTGGAGCGCTGATTGGCAACCAGCAATCGGGAGAAAGGGCACTCCCGCCTAGGCGGTGACAGCCAGCCAGGGTCAAGCTTCCTTGAGCTTGGGATTCGTGCAGGAGCTAACTAGAGGGAGGCTAACTAGAGGGAGGAGCTTTCCACGGCAGCACCAGGCTCTTCTCAGAGGAGAACAGCACCACCCACAGGAGACTAAAGCAAGCCAAAACGCCCTGGGCATGGAGACTGGGACCTGCCAGACTGCTCCAACCCTGCAGATGACTGCGAATGGGAAACATCTGTCCGGCCATCCCACCGAGGGCCTTTGCCTCCCATGGGGAGTATAATGAGTGCAATGCACTATCTTTCAGTATTGATTCATGCATTTGTACCTTGTGCAATGTCTGTGACTGAAAAAAATAATAAACTGTTGGCCTATGCTTGCCATCCATATTCTGTGAGAACCTTATTATACATATTGCATAAGAAGTATCTTTTCTAGAAGGAACCCTGTTCCCTAGATTTGGGGGATGACTCTAGATAGAAATTATGCCTAAGCTTTGTTTTAGAGATTTCCCCGGAATTGCTCCCAGGTAGGGCAGAACCAGAGAAAGAAAAGCCTTCTTCCAACACGTGTGCATGCGCACACACACAGGCATGGGGAGCCACACACTCACTTTGGAGTCAGACCCAATTCCAGGATGAATCCAGGTCCGTGTGAGCCCGAAAATCTCCTTGTCAAGCCCCGTGAGGCAGGGGGTACATCTGTTATAAGGAAGGATTGGGCAGAAATGTTTTGGGGGCGATAGCTGTGATAGTTTTTAAAAGCACAAATACATTAATAAAAATTGAGAAGAAGGAATGCTGGACTGGATTCAGCCTCATGCTTGTTTAATTATTAGCTGTGTGTCCTTTAAACACTCTGGGCCTTGTTCTCTTCCTCTGGAAGAAAAGGATAATGCCTACCACCCACCTCCCAAGTCACTTGGGCCTCTCTGTGTTCTAGGCAACCCTCTGCTACTATAAACTGAAGAGAAAATGGGTAAAAGGTGCTTCCTCATCCCAGTGAAGTCAAAGATCCAGCCCCTATCTACCACCTGTCCAACTTCTCTCAGAAGCCTATTGGGAACATCCAATGAAAGGCCATAGGTGTGAACAGCTCTCTGTGACTGGGCAGTTGTGGTGCAAGTGTGTGAAGTTACTACTTGTTAAGTTATTTTAGTCATCCAATTCTCTGTGACCCCATTTGGGGTTTTCTTGGCTTTGCATTTCCTTCTCCAGCTCATTTCACAGATGAGGAAACTGAGGCAAACAGGGTTAAGTGACTTGCCCAGGGTCACACAGCTAGGAAGTGTCTGAGGGCAAATTTGAATTCCAGCTTCCAGGCTCAGCACCCTATCCACTCCACCACTTCACCACTATTATTACAGTATGAATTTTGATTGTAATCTCTTTGCTCTGGACTCCACTTCTGTTCCTGAGGATCAGACATATAGCCAGTAACCCCAGCTGAGATGCAGGGATCCCAGGGGCCCTGAGGCATGATCCTTTCCTGCCTTTTCTCATACTACTCTATGCTCCAGCCAAGCTACTCTGTTCTCCTTCCCCTGACCTTGCTCTGAGACCCCTGTCCCCCTGACTTTGTTCATCAGGCTCCCCATGCCTGGAATGTCCTCCCTTTCAGAATTCTTGTCTGCTTTCTAATACCCAACACAAATGTCATCGCCTCCTCCATGAAGCCTTCCCTGGATCCCCAGATGGAAACAACTTTTTCCCTCAGCTTTCAAACAGCACTTTATTTGTAGCTCTACAATGCTATTATGATTGTGTCTTACAGTTTTCTGTGTGCATGTCAGATCCCCCATGAGAATATAGTAAGCACAACCCATCTAAATTTTGCATTTCCTTCAGAACCTAGCTCTGAATAAACACAAGGAATAGGAAGTGGACTTGGGATTTCATTGGAATAGGGAACTCTCAGATGAGAAAATGCCTTCCACAAATGCGAGTTGCCACCTTCTCTGCAGCTGATAGTCTTAGGAAGTTGTCTGGGGCATTGAGAAGTAAGTGACTTTCACAGGGTCTTTAAGCTACTATCTATCAGAGGAAGGACTTCAACTCAAATTTTCCTGGTGCTGGAGCAGACTCTCATGAGCAAAGCCTCTCACACTCATGGTAAATGCTTAAAAATATTTGTTGAATGAATGAATGCTCTCCCCATGGAAGCTCAACTCATGAAAGGAGAAGCTTCCCCTCTGGGCATTTACTTACCAGGTGTTCATATTCACAGCTACCTCGTTCCTCTTGTTAGTAGGGGCTCTGTGCACTGGTCCAGGGTCATTCCCTAGGGACCAGTCAGAGAACCTCTGCCTCCTTGGGGGCGGGGGAGCACAATCCTCTCCTTTCTGCCCCTCCTCCTAGATATTTTTGGTTTTGTTTTGTTTGGAGGCAATTAGGATTAGGTGACTTGCCCGGGGTCACACAGTATCTGAGGTCACATTTGAACTCATGTCCTCCTGACTTCAGGGCTGGTGCTCTATTCACTGCTCCCCCTAGCTGCCCCCTTCTAGGCAATTCTTCAGGCCACAGAGAATTTTTTTCATCACATTGCACTCCTTATGAGATATGTGCATTTTAATATGGAATTCTGAGAGACCAAAAGGTTTTCAAGGCTCATAATTCTGGGCACTGTGGCAGGCCAATAGGAAAGATACTTCAGGGAAAATCTTGGGGCTTCTTCAATGCTCCCCAAACCTTAGCCTATAGGTAGGCAATCACTGCCCCTAATCAAATCATAATCATACCACTCTTAGCAATAATTTCTCACATTTATACAAATTTACCTAGTGTCTTTTTGAAATGACTCTATGAAGTAGACAGTACAAGCATCCTTTGTCCCCATTTCACAGATGAAGAAACTGAGGTTCAGAGAAATTAAATCCATAGTCCTAGAGTTAGTAAAAGTCAGATATCTCCTGGTTTCATGCCTTATACTCTTTCTGCCATGCAGGTACACAAAAATGGGAGTAGACCTGCTTTTTATCGGCCAAGCAATATGCCAGAGACAAGGAGCAGCTCTTCCTGCCAGCGGAAGGAAGGAAGGAAGGAAGAAAGGAAGGAAGGAAAGGAGGAAGGAAGGAAGGAAAGGAGGGAGGGAAAGAGGAAAAGGAAGGAGGGAGGGAGGAAGAAACAAAGAAAAGGTGGATGACATCTGGGCAGGCTGGTCGTACCTTCTGAGGTGCTCTCTCCTTGGTTACACTGGCGGTATCTCCTGGAGAAATGGGTAAGAACTCTCTCCCGCTCTTGAGTCTCCCCCATCAGAGGAAAGGCCTTTAGAAAGGTCCTGTAAGGAAGCACATACACCATAGACAAGGGACCTCAGAACCTCGTTAGCCACTGCCATGCCTCTGCCCTCCCCAGGCAAGTTACTCTGTAGTCCTACAATCAAACAGCAGGGTGCTCCTTCCTCTCCCTGCTCCCAACCTCTCAGGGTCCAGGAATTAAGGTTAAGGTCTCTAGAAACTCAGAATTGAAAGGAATCTTAGAAATCCCCTAGTCTAACCAGTCACCCTATACGTGAATCTTCTTTTATGGTGCCCATGATCAGAGATCTGGAGAGCTGCTCAAACACTTCTAGTGATGGGCAGTTCACCTCCTGAGACAGTCCGTTCCATTGTTGGAAAGCTCAAGTGATTATCTTTTGAATTCATCTTTATATTCAACTGAAATGGGCCTCCCTGTAGCACCACCCACTGATCCTAGTTCTTTGCACCGAGAATTTGTCCCTCCCTTTCCCAGATGACAGCCCTTTAAAGGACTGGGAGAAGGGCTTTTGTATACTACTCTACTCTCTGAGCTAAAGCTCTCCATTTCCTTGTGAGTTTTTTGTAAGATAGTCTCCATCTCCCACTTCCACCCCTTTGCAGAAGCTTTCCCTCAAGCCTCATCTCTACTACTTGGAATCCTTATTTCCCTTCAAGACTCAGTTCAAGGGCCCCATGAGACCTTTTCTGATCAATACTAGAGCTCTCTCCATCAGGATATTTACTTTCTCAGAATCATAGAACTACAGAATTTAAAGTTGGAAGGGACTTTGGTAGCCATCCACACCCAAGAAGAAAGCCCACTAAAACATGTTTAACAAGTATATTTACTTTGTCTACTATAGCTTGTCCCAAAACTATTACAGCAATTTTAATAGTGTAAATCTGCACTAAGACTTTTGGAACATTCTGTATTTTATATTTACTGGCAAACTTCTTCTAGTAGGATGTGAACTCTTTGAGAACTGTTCCATCTTTGTATCCCCAGAGCCTAGAACAATACCTGTCACATATTATGTGCTAATTAAATGCCTGTGGAACTAAACTAAATTGAATTTTAAGTTCCTTTGCCCAGTGGCGCTCCAGTTTATCAATGTCCCATTTAACACGTGATACCAAGAACTAGACACAGCACTCCCAGTATGTTCTAGCCAATTCAGGGAGCACCATCTAACGACACTTTTGGTGGCCAGGACACTAAGGTAGCTCATATTTGCATAAAGGGCAAAGTTGCAAAGAGTCACTTTGGCATCAATAAGACCCAGGCAGAGAGTGAGACAGCTTCTTTCTTTCTAAAACTGTCTCCCTTCTAGACTCTGAGCTGAGTGAACTAGACCCCTGGGAATCTGCAAGGGGCAGGCTTCCAAGACCAAGGCCCTATCACAGACACTAATATCCATGTGACCTTAGGCAAGGTACTCAAACTTCTCTAAGCTTACTTTTCTTCACCTGTAAAATGAGGGGGTTGTCTGGGTAAGGGGACAAACAGAATCAACTATGGGTCTATTAAGGCTCAGCCAAAATGCCATTTCCAGGTTAAGAATCCAGATCCATAAAGTAGGGGGCTGTGGATAGGTTTCAGGAGACACGAGAACTTGGGTAGGAAAAATGGTATCTTAATTTTCACTAATCTTTGGTTTGCTTTAAACATCATTTTGAGAAGGGGTGCATAGGCTTCACCAGCCTGCCAAAGAGGAGGCATGACACAAAAATGGTTACGCACCCTTGGGTTAGATGACTCAGTTTTCCTCCAGTCCTAAGAGCCCTATGAGGTCCACTAGTCCTCCCCTCCCCCCCACTCTCATATATGCTGTAAAGCTCTGTGGACGCTGGGCCCACACATGATATGCTGATGATAATCTAATTTGAACCTCACAACATTTGTGAGGAAATCAAACATATATTTGATTCAATCCAATAAGCACTTTTTAAACACCAGCTCTGTGCTAGGTGAAGCGGACACAAAAGACGAAAATGAAACAATTCCTGCAATTCCTCCGGTGGCTTTTGTTCACTTGGGGGGAAAAACAATTAAATATAAAATATACACAAAGTATATACAATGGAGGGGAGGGAATCACTAAAAAATTTCCTTTTCTGGAAATGGCACCACAGTAGTCATTATCTTCCCCCTCCACATTCACAGATGGGGAAACTGAGGCCCAGAGAGAGAGGTATTCACTTATCCAAAATCATCCAACTGGTCAATGAGTCAGTGACAGTGCAGAGATTAGAAGCCAGACCCATCGCGGAATCGTGGTCCCCACTTATTCCTGGGGCCGTTTGCTCACCTGAGTGCTCTATCCAGGCTTAGGCCTGAGAAATCAAAGAAGCTGAGGTACTCTTCGGCTACCAGCCGGCTGAACTCATTACTATAAGGAGAGGAGAAAGAAGAACAGGTCAGGCAAGGTGAGAACTAGCACATCCCCGTGACATCAGAAAACCTGGAGCTAACTGAGGCACGGCACCCTCCCCAAGATGAGGTTCATTGAAAGTCCCCCCAGGAAAATAACTGTCACCCCAATTAATGTTTTCTCCCATTTTGAGGGGGTGGGGTTGGAAAGGACAAAAAAAGGGATATCTGGCGTTTGGCTACCTGGGCAGGCCCTGGCATCGCATCTCACTGCCAAGGATGTCCCTAGTTTGCCATCCCAAGTGGAATGGTGAGAGCAGCAAGGCAGGGGGTTGGTGGGGGGGAGAAACAGAGAGACAAAGAGAGGAAGAAAAGTAAAAGAAGGAAAGAGGAGAGCAAATGGAGGGGGGAAGGGAGAAAATGAGGGGGAGAGGGAAAAGAGAAGGAGGGAGAAGAGAAAGAGAAATATAGAAGTAAGATCAGGGAGGAAAAGAAAGAAAAAAATGAATTCAAGAAGGTGTGAAGTGTCCAACTTCATTTATCCTCCAAATCCCAGGGAGATGGTGGGATGCAACTCTTGCTAACCTCCAACTACCAGCTTCCAAGAATTTTGTCTTCTCCAGTGCCTGCAAACAGCCAGAGTAAGCACTTGTTTCATTACAGTCCTCCTCTGCCACTTTTGCCCAAGAAACTTTTTAAAAAATATTTTAAAAAATTATTTCTCCCCAGGAACTTTCTCTTGAGATGGGGCAAGGGGTGTGGGGGAGGGTATGAGGTCCCTGGGAGGGTCCATTGGACTCCCAACTCTAGCATATTACTTTGTGCCTTTGTAAACTGAGGCAGGATCAAGATGGGGATCTATGGATTTAGGGAATGAAGCTTCAGGAGGCAGCTGGGTGGCTCAGTGTATAAAGCACCGGGCCTGGAGGCAGAAAGACCTGAATTCAAGCCAGCCTCAAACCCTTCCTAACTGTGTGGCTCTGGACAAGTCCCTTAATCTCTGTTTATCTTTGTCCACTGTAGAAGGAAATGGCAAACTACCTTTGCCAGTATCTTTGCCAAGAAAATCCCATGGATAGACAAGTCCACAGGGTCACAAAGAGTTAAACATAACTTTACAGCAACAAAAACTTCAGAGCCAATAAAGAGTAAAATCAAGCCTTCCCCAAAAAGCTGACTGAGTGTCCAGGACCCTCATCCACTGAGAAAGGGATCCTGAGGCAGAACCCACATACCCCTGATCCCCAGTGAGGTTCCTTGCCCTGGAGTCTAAGGCACTGTATTGTTTGTGACTTGAAAACAGAGGCATTCTGCCCCCAAGTGTCAGATATCACTCCTAGAATGGGAAACCTAGAATGGAGCTGAGGCAAGGGCCAAGTAGAAGACTAGCCTCAGCCTTACACGCCAGAATGAACTCACAGGAAGGACCAGGGCTTCCTGAACCAACCCAAGCATCCTAAGGACCAGAGGCTCAGGTATCGGGTGTGACACAGAGCCAAGCGCGCACTGCATGTACAGGGAACCTTCTAGCTGGGCCTCATTTGGGGGCAGAATCACTGAGCGGGTGCCTCATGTATAAAGGCCCTGGGGACCCAGATCTTCGGCTTCCACTGCCCCCCACAATCACTCAGGTCCTCAGGGGACTAGAAGGGAACCAGAACCCCAGGACTTCCCTGCCTCATCGTGGGAATGGAGAAGGTCCACAAACAACTGAAACTCTGGTTGGCCAATTTGCATCTCCCTCTACCCTGGTCGGTGAAATGGGGATGATAATGGCACCTGCTTCACAGCCCTTGTGAGAATTAAGGGAGATGGATGGATGGTGGTTTACAAACCCTGGAGTGATACAAAAACGAGGGCAAGATTACTGGTATCACTGCTGGTGTTACTAGGATCCCCTGCTTCATTGCTACTCACCTCCTCAGCATCTGCCTCACCACTCCACTGAAGCTGCTCCCCTCCCCCCTTCTCTCCCCCTCCCCCCCTCTCTCCCTCTCTCTCTCCCTTCCTCTCTCTCTCCCTCCCCCCCCTCTCTCTCCCTCCCTCTCTTTCTCCCCCCTCTCTCCCTCTCTCTCTCTCCCTCTCTCTCTCCCTCTCTCTCTCTCTCCCTCTCTCTGTCTCCTTCTCTCTCCCTCCCTCTCTCTCTCTCTCTCTCTCTCTCTCTCTCTCTCTCTCTCTCTCTCTCTCTCTCTCTCTCCTTCACTCTCTCTCCCCCTCTCTCTCTCTTCCTCTCTCCAAGGTAACCAATGACCCCTTACCCCCTATATCTGATGACCTTTTCTTAGTCTTCATCTTCTATCTCTCTGAAACTTTTACTATTGTTGGCCTCTCCTTCCAGACACTCTTTTCTGCCTCGATTCCCACGACTCTTGGTCTTTGGAGCTCTTCTTCCACTTGAAAACATTCCTGTCTCTTCCCTTGCACCACTGTCACCTCTTGCTTTTGGCTACTAAAGTGAGAGCTCCTAACTCACTGACTTACCGACTCTCCATCTCTCCAATTCAGCTTTCACTTAATTACCAAAGTAATCTAAGATCCAGGTCTGCCCACATCACTCCTCTCAGAAACCTTCCGTGACTCCCCACTGTTAACTCCTTCACTTGGTCACAAAGACAGTTCTCACCATCAAGGTCCTTGGCATGGTTTAATTGTCCATCCTCAGAAATGGATATGATTTTTATCAATTGAAATGACATGAAGGAAAACGAGTTACCATCTGCTTTGCAGCAGCACCTTAAGGACCACTGGGCCTTTCTATCTGACTTGTGGCTAAAAGCATCTTCCCCTACCCAAATGTGAGCTCCTTGAGACAGCTGGTGGCACAGTAGAGCCTTGGGTCTGGAATTAGGAAGACCTGAGTTCAAATCCAGCTTCAGATGCTTCCTAGCTGTGTGACCCTGGGCAAGTCACTTAATCTCTCTTTGCCTCAGTTCCTCAATTTTAAAATAGGGATAATAATAGTACCTACATTAAAGGGTTATTGTGAGGATCAAATGAGATATTATTTATAATTATATACATTGCCTGGTACATAATAGGCACTGTATAAATCCTCATTTTTCCTCCATCTCCCCAAAAAACAAATACATTAGCAAGTCCCCAAATTCAATGTTCCACTTCTCTGCTCTGTGCATTCACACCAGCTGGTCCCTGTCTCTAGAATGCCCCCCTTCCTCACCCACCCCTCTCAATCCTTATTTTTTTTTAAGACTCAAATCAGCTATCACCTCCTTCATAAAATTTCTTTGATTACCCCTCCCCCAGTTATTTATGATCTCTCCCCATTCCCCTCAATTTTCCTTTATGTATACACACATAAGTATATGTATGTATGTATGTATACACACACACACACACACACACATACACACACACATATTTTTCTCCCAAAATCATAGAGTCTTGGAAGGGACTTTGGAAATTATTTGTTCCAACCCCTTCCTTTTACAGATTAAGAAACTGACTCCCAGGATCACAAAGGTAGGAAACGTGTTGTATTGTGTACTGCCAGTACCACTGCCAAGTAGAATGCAGTTTCTTTGAAATCAAGGACTGTTTTGGTTTTGTCTTTGCGTGTCTAGTGCCTGGCACACAGTAGATGCTTAATGAATATTTATTGAGTTGAATAGAGATAGCAAAGATGGCGGGACTAACCTTCCCAAAATGGCATTTACCAAGAAGACTTGAAAACAGGAGTTGGAGGGGCTTCCCTACTAGCCTTTGGAATATCCTCCCACACACTCTAAAGCCAAGAAATCACAAGATCAAACTCAGTCCCAGGAAGATGACGTGATCTGCTCTCCTGAAAGAGTTCAGGAGGCTCTGAAGGCCACCAAGATAGCAGGATGTCCATACTGTTCTCCCTCCCACCATTTCCCTTTGGCTTGTGCCCTTGCACTCATCTGTACTGTGCTTGCCCTTTGAGGCCCAACCCGAGTGCCTCCTCTTCTAGCAAGCCTCCCTGGATTACTCCAGGCCACAGTATTCTCCCCCACAACCACAGTGAATACTCTCTTGTTCCCCACACTCTTACATTTGGTAATATTTTGCCTTGTGTCACTCACTGTTTTGTGTGAGTAAATCTTGCCTCTCCAGCTGTATTTGATTATATTTTATTCTTTCTTGGATTCAGCAGTGGATTAGTAAATGTTTAACAATTGGCTCTCTAAAAATTAAAAAAAATCTTATGCACCCATTACCCTTTTAAGTTTCCTTCATCTCTTTCTTAAGCCTAGATTCACAGGTGTGGGGAACCTGGGGCCTCAAGGCCACATATGGTCTTCTAGGTCCTTGGATGTGGCTTTTTGACTGAGTCCAGGTCTTACAGAACACATCCTTTTGGGGATTTGTTCCATGAAGTTTGGATTCAGTCAAAGGGGGACCTAGAGGGACACATGTGGCTTTGAGGCCACAGGTTCCCAACAACAAATTACAAGCTGATTTGTAGCGTATGATGATTGCTGAGCTGTAGATGTTCACACTGAAAATTTAACAGTCATCTGTCTTGTACAAGCCGGCTCCAGAACATCACTGCTTGTATCCCCAATGCCAGGCATAGTTCAATCAAGGATCTTGAAAGAGCCCTGGAATTGGGAGCCATAAGATCTTAGTTCTAGCCAGCTCTGGCATTGATTGGCTGTTCAATATAAGTTAGGTTAGTTTTCCTTCTCCAAGCCTCAGTTTCTTGTCTATAGAGTGAGGCAGTTAGGAGTCTATAATTTCCTTCCAGTTCTGTGGAAAGAAGTAATTCAACAGAAATCATACTGGATATGGAGACATCCACTGGAATCCTGCCTCTGCCCTCCTACTACCTGTAGGATGTGGGCAAAGTCATTAAAAAAAAACCCAGATCACTTCATCCTACAAATGAGGGCTTTGGATCAGATGATCCCTAAGGTGTCTCCCCACTCTAAAATCCGATTCCAATTAATCACATGATCATTGTGACATGATTTGATGAAATGACCACATCACACACACCATTTGATAAACTCCACAGGCTTCCTGTTGCCTCCAGGAGCAAATACAAAATGCTCCATTTGGCATTCCAAGATCTTTATAACCTACGCCCCCCTCCTACCTCTCCTGCCTTCTCCACGTCTTATTTCCTGACAAGTACTGCTCAACCCAGTGACACCGGGCTCCTGGCTGTTCTACGAACAAGACCCTCCATCTCTCAGCTCCAGGCACCTTCTCTGATGCTGCCTGCCCTGCCTGGAATGCTCTCCCTTTCTGCCCCAACTACTGACTTCCCTCCCAGGCTTCCTTTAAGCCCCAACTAAAATCTCACCTTCTATAGGAAGCCTTCCCTAAGCCGTCTTCAATCTAATGCTTTCCCTCCTCTAATTATTTCCTGTTTATCCTGAATGTAGCGTGCTTTCCATATATTTATTTGCATGTTTTCTCCCCAACTGAATTTTAAGCTCTTCCAGGGCAAGGTCTGTCTTTTACTTTTTTTTTTCTCAGCACCTAGTACAATGCTTGGAACATAGTAGGTACTTAATAAATATTTATTGAATTGAACTGAAATTAATCAGTTTGATTTTATGAGGGGTAGCTAGGTGGCACAATAAATAGAGCCGGGGGACCTGATCTCAGACAATTGCTAGCTGCATGACCCTGGGCAAATCACTTTATCTCATTTGCCTCAGTTACTCATCTGTAAAATGAGCTGGAGAAGGAAACGGAAAACCACTCTAGTAACTCTATCAAGAAAACCCTAAATGGGATCACAGAGAGCCAGACACGACCTGAAACAACTCAACAAAATGAATTTATGAAATAAGGATTTCCCTCTATTGACCACCAGGGGGCACAATGGCCCTGATGTTTTTACATAAAGTCAGAAATAGGCAAGAACTGTCATTGATCCCCATGGTTTGGAGGTCAGTAGATGCAGAGGGCTGTTCAGGAATCTGCATGTATATTTCCCCCGAGGACACACAAACAACACAAAAGAGGGGATAGCCTAGAGTCTCTCAGAGCCTGTGATAATAAAGATATACAAATGCAGCTGTGCTGACAGAGCCAGACACGCATGTGGACACAGAGACACACACAGTTCTGCATACACAGGGAACCCAATGGATGTACTGGCAGAAAAGCACATGCAGATTGGCACACACTGCTCTCCCAGGCTTCCCTTCAATCTTCCTCCTGGGAGGGTTTTGCAGCTAATGCAGCCTCTGTAGCATCTTGTTTCAGCTTAATCTAAGCACCTGACAAATTGGATCTGACTTCAGTGTTGTCATCCTTGTCTCTCAGCGTCTTTAAATAAAGAAAGACTATTATGCCTCCTTCCTTTGTGTGACATCACACAGTGTCTAGATTGAAGCTCCATTTGCAGTAATCACTGACAATCAGTCAGTCCTAGTCAATGAGTATTTAATAAGCACCTACTATGTGCTAGGCACTCTGCAAAGCATTAGGAATATGAAGGTAAAAGACAGTTCCTGCCATTACAGTCTCATGGGAGAGGACAATATGAAAACAGCTATGTACAAACAAGTTATATACAGGCTATATGGGAGAGGGATTGGGAAAGGCTTCTTGTAGAAGATGGAATTGTAGCTGGGACTTGAAGAAAACCAGAGAAAGCAGGAGGTGAAGACAGAGAAAGAGCATTCTAGGTACAGGGGACAGCCAGTAAAAATGACCCTAGCATCATAAGTGTAAAGCCGGTAAGGACTTTAAAGGCCATCATTTCCAGCTCCCTCATTTTATAGATGAAATTGAAACAGAGACTAAGTGACTTACCCGGCATCACATAGCTAACAAGTATCTGAGGCAGGATTTCTGCCTGACCTTCCTGGTTCCAAGCCAGCTCTCTAAACAACGCACTGCCTAGCTGCTCAGGTCACTCAATCCATGGTGATTGGCTGACTAGACATACAAAATGAACTTTACCTGGAACCTTAAGAGAAACCCACAACATTCCAGCCTGACTGATCCACAGGGGGATTGTCTTGTCCTTGCCTACCTGCCTTCACCTACTTATACAGAGCAGAGAACCATTGCTGCACTTGAAATCTCCAGCTTGGTTCAGGGCAACTGAGAGCAGTCTGTCCCCACTGCCTTTACCCTCGTTCCTAAAGACTCCTGTCCCTGTGGGGCAGCAGCATTGGCCCTGTATAGCTCAGAAAGGAAACCTATTTAGGACACCAGCAGGAACAAGGACACCATCCAGGGAGGAGGGTGAGGAGAGAAGAAATAGAATTATTTGAGGTCAGTGGAATGTGCCCCATTATTATTCTAAGCTCCCCAAGTCAGGACCTGTGTCCAACCTAAACTTGTAAACTTGCAGTCCTACAAAGTGGACTGAGCCCCAGTCACTCCGATGTTGAGGTCAGTGTTGAGGTCAGCTTTCATGAGAGAAGGCTTGAACCTTCCTCAAGTGTATTCTCACCCCTCAGCATGGATTGTCTATTCTCGACACATCCTCTGCTCTCTCGGTTTCCATGATGCTCTTGAATCCTGGTTCTCCCCTACCTGTCTGATGGCTCCTTGTCAGACTCCTTTACTAGATTTTCATCCAGATCACACTTACTTATGGTGGATGTACCCCCAGGACTCTGTCCTGGGCCCTCTTCTCTTCTTCTTCTCCAAGGGTGGGGAACCTGCAGCCTCGAGGACACATGCAATCCTCTAGGTCCTCAAGTGTGACCTTTGACTGAATCCAAACATGTTTGGAGGCCACAGGTTCCCCACCCCTGCTCTATATTATTTCCCTTGGTGATCTCATCAACTCCCACGGATTCATTTATAATCTCTATGCTAACAATTCTCAGATCGACTTACCCAGCCCTAACCTCCAAACTCACATTTCCAGCTGCCTATTAGATATTTCACACTGGATTTTGTGTAATCATCTTCAACACAGAATGTTTAAAACTGAACTCATTTTCTTTCCCCCCAAACCTTCCCCCTTCTGAACTTCCCTATTACTGTCCAGAGCATCACCATACTTCTAGGCAATCAGGCTGAGAAGAGAGGTGTCATTCTTGACATCTCATTTTCTCACCCCTTCTCCCTAGCCAATCTGTTACCAAATTCTGTCAATGCCACCTTTAATAATATTCTTGCATATGTGCCCCTTGATCTCCTTTGACCTTACCTGGTACAAACCCTCATCCATTTACCTGGACTGTTGCAATGATCTGTGATTAGCCCACCTGCCTCCAATCCCTTCCCATGCCAGTCTGTCCTCTACTCAGTTGTCAAATTAATCACCCTAAAATACCGGTCTGACTTTGTCACTCTAGTATTCAATAAATTCCAGTGACTGCCTATTACCTCCAGGTAATTCAAAGTCCTTCCCAACCTGGTGCCTCCTACCTTTCCTAGTCTTTTTATACCTCCCTCCCCTCCAGGTACTCTACCATCTAGTGACCCTGCCCTCCTTGCTATTCTGAGGACAAGACTCTTCATCTCTAGACTGGGCATTTTTGTTATTTTTTCCCTCCTTGTCGCTGTCTCCTGTCTTGCCTGCCGTCCTTCAAGTCCCAGGTAAAATCCTATCTTCTATGAGAAGCCTCTCTTAATCCCCGTCACTGCCTCCCTCTAATGATTATTTTCCATTTATCCTCTGTATTTCTTGTCTGTACATAATTGTTGGCATGTTCACTAGATTGTGAGCTCCTTTGAGGACAGTAAGTGTCTTTTGCATCCCCAAGTACTTAGTTCAGTGTCTGGCACAGAGTAGGAGCTTAATAAAGGCTTATTTACTGATTTATTTCATCAGATTCCCAACCACTCTAATACTGAGTACAAAAATGTCAGAAGGCCAGAATTAGGAGTCAGGAGTAACCTTGTACAAGTCACTTCCTCTATAGAAGATTCTTTTGGCTCTGATGGTCTATGATCCTGTGAGGTAGGTGAGGCAAACCTCCATTTGGCAGAGGAGTAAAGTATGATGGGAACTATAGAAGGAAAGTAACTTGCCCGAATTCTCCATGGCTACTTTGTAGCAGAGTCTGAACTAGAACCCAGGTAGTGGCTTACTCCAAGTCCATCTGTCTTCTCAATAAACAGTGACAACTAGGAGGAAAGGAATGTCTTCCCCAGCAGGCTAGAGGAAAGGGCATCATAGACTTAGAAGACAACTAGTCCAACCCATATCCCATTTCACAGATAAGGAAACTGAGACCCAAGGAAGTTTAGGTGCCCAAGGTCATACAGATGGTAAACATTAGAGGTGGGAAGGAGTACAGGAGGGGGAACTTACTTCTTACTGAGTTGGCGGGCGATGTCACAGCGCTTGAAACCCTCCAGGTGGTAGAGGCGCCGGGCTAACCTCTTAGCTGCCTCATTGACTGCCTGGCATCCATTGGCCAATGTGTCTGTACTCCCGTGGTCCAGCTGCTCCATGCTGCCCAGGTCAGAATCAGAGTCTGACAATGCATCCTTCAAGCTTGGGTCACTGGGGTAGAAATATGAACAATATAAGTATAGCCAGGGGGATGGAGTAGTCTGAAAAGGGATGAGAAGGGTTGAAGCTTGGGAACAGACCTTTATAATACTTGTGGGACAGAACAAGGAAAATGAACTGAAAGAAAGACCTCGGGTAGAATTGTCAAGAACACTAGATAGTTCTCCCTTCTCCTATCATAGAAGCTCATGGGATCAGAGGCCTTTTTAGAACTGCAGAGGCTCTTGGTCCAATCATTTAATCTTAAAGGTAAGAAAAAAGAAGCCCAGAAAAAATGAAGTGGCTTGTATAAGTTAGCAAGTAATGGAGGTGAAGTTCAAACCTAAGCCCTCTGCCTCTAAATACAGGCAGGGCCCTCTCTCTGAAGATCTTTGAGAGCCCGATGGACCTTCAGCAGTTGGGACTTGGTTGGAGAGGGAGGGAGAGAAGTCACATCTAGAAGCAAGGGTGTGGGCAAAATGACCTTTTTACCTGGAACACTCTATAGATCTTTGCTAACCTATTAACATGTAATGAGTAAAGGACTGAGAATTTGACATTTTCACAGAACATGGCTCAAAAGGGGCCTGAGAGCCCTGTATATAGTATTGGATTCCGGATGCAGTTAGTATTTCTCTCCCTCAAAAATGGGGCCTTAGTTTCGTCCTATTCTCCTTCCTCACATCTCCAAGGGTAGCAAGGGACTCAGTTATCTGTGTTCCTGAAATTTCACATATCTCCTAGAAGCAATAGATTCAATCCACCGTCATTCCTAAACCCGCCACATCCCCTCAGAAAGCCTGCAGTGGTGCCGCAAGATTCAACCCCCTGCTGCTGGCTTTCTTTGCAACAGGTCCCGTCTGTGGCTGCCCATAGTCACAGAGAACATCAATGGATGTAACCAAGACCTTGTTCTCAGGCCTTAATTGCCTATGGCAAAATCACAGACACTGGGTATTGACTAGGGCCCAAAGGTGGTGAGGTGGTGTGTGAGACCTTCTGCCTCACCTGACAGAATTAATAAGTTTGGTTGTATCCTCCTCCTCCTCCTCCTCTTCCTCCTCTTCTTCTGTGTCCTGGGTGGCGGGAGCATGGTAGCCATTGGGAACAACCTTCAGAGACAGTCGGCTCAGGACGTTTTCTGATCGACTGCTAGTAATGGAGTGTCTCAGAGGACTCCCAAAGTCCCCATCTACCAACCCTGCCTCAGCCCCATCTTGCCCGTCCCTGTCCTCTGGCTGGCCCTCACTTGGCTCTGGGCTCTCCTTGACCCGCTGCTGGATGAGTGGGGTGAGGGGCACCTCCAGGCTGACACAGCTGTCGGTCTCATCAGTGAGGCTCAGCACATCCAAGGAGTCCAGGCTGCTGTAGTAGGTCCCTTTCATCAGTTCTGACTCCACAATCTTTTCAAAAGTGGAGCTAAAACCATCCCGGATGTCCTTAAAAGGGAATGACTCTGCATCCTCCTGGCACTCACTGGTCTCTGGCTCCTCAAACAGCCTGGAAGACACAAAGGACTGAGGTCAGACCCCTCCCAACCCTATCAAAGAAGGAGAACAACATGGAAGAGGACCCTGGCCTTCACCACTCCTTCTTCCTGCCCCTCACTTACGGTTGTTCTCTGATGTTCTTTTCTATACTCTCTATGATTTCTCTGCTGTATTTGATACCACAGATCGCTTCTTTCTCAAAATTCTCTCTTCATCATTGCAAAAGTGCAGTTCATTGCAGAGGAGGGGGACTATGGGTGTGCAGCTCTGCAAGCACTGTCAGACTCAGTTGCTAGGTTGGTTAGTTTTGTTGAATGACTTTTTAAAATCTTTCCCTTTTTTGTTACTAGGCAAGCTTCACTGGGTGTAGGGGAAGAGAACTTACAGAAATGAAGGTAACATAAAAACAAAAGATATCAATAATTTTTAAACCTTCTGCCTTGATTCCCTCTCCTCTAGCCCTGATGTCTATCAAAACCTTGGAGTCATCTCTGGACTTCCCTTTCCTTTATTATATATATATATATATATATATATATATATACACACACACACATATACATATTTTTCTAGCAACCAATTTATCAAATTATCATTCCAAATGTGTCTTCAATCCATTCTTTTCCATGCCCACTGTCACTGCCTGTGTCCAGACTTCATCTCCTCATTCCTAGACTCTTACAACAAATTCTTCCCTACCTTTATCTCTTCCCCTCCCCTTATCCCCATCCTGTACACCAATACCAGGATAAGTTTCTTTAATTTCTTCTTATATGATGTCACTCCTCTGCTCTAGAACCTACAATAGCTCCCTCTTGCTTCCTCCACTAAGTTTAAACCATCATTCAAGGTCCTCCATAATATAACACTTTCATGCTGATTCAACTTTATTTTCTACTATTCTCCTGCAAGTACCTTCTGTTAGTGGTAGAAAGGGTAGGGAACCAGGCCTGTAGTTTGGTTCAAATCCAGAATCACACACTTATTAACTATATGACCCTTAGCCTCTGTCTTCCTCAGTTTCCTCAGCTGTAAAGTGAGGAAAATAATAGCACCTACCTCCCAGAGTTGTTGAAAGGATTAAATGAAGTAATCATTGTAAAATGCATAGTAAGCACTACAGAAACGGTAGCTACTCGTAAGACAGTGCTGCTCACCACCCCGCAGCATTCAGCCTCACTTCTGTACTTTTCGTTACCCCCCAGCCTCCAGCTGACATGTGTTCCCTTCTCCTCTATTCATCTAAATCCTACTCACCTTTCAAGAAACAAATCAAGTTTTATTTCCTTCTTTGATCACATATGTCTAGACTAACCTAACCCCTCAATGAACTCCTCCAGTACTTTCAGTCTATACCACAGCTAAGCATTTGACTATTCTTCATTTCATGTGTGGATAGATGTCATCTTCCCACCTAAACCAGAAAATCCCTGAGAGCAGTAATTATGTCTTCTCCGTGTCACTTGAGACCCAGGGTCACAAAGACAAGCAAAGACATAGTCCCTGCTTTCATGGAAATCACAGTCTTTTAGGGTGGCTACATTAAACACATATAACTATAGCCCACCCTCCAACAAGCATGAGAGAAGATTGGGAGGAAGAAGCAACCTTGGGGAGTGGATACAGAGGCAGGCAACCTTGGAGGAGGATGAGCTGGGATCAAGTCATGTCTCAGACACAGACTAGCTATGTGGTCACAGCACATCATTGAATTTCTCAATTCCCCAGGAAACTCTGAGACTAGACAAGTTGCTGATTTGTATTGGTGGACAGAATTTCCACACCAGGAATTCCCTGTACCAAATAAAATCACAAGGAAGAAACAAACAAAAAAAAAAGATAACAGAACAGTGCTTTTTAAGATGGAAAGGAGAGAAGATCTGCAATCATCAATAGTCAATGACACAGAGGTGATGGACCCAGGGAGCAGAAGGAGACATTTTTTGGGACATCATCAGTCAGGCATTTGCTCTGTTTAACTATATAGGAATTTACAACAAGAATTTTATTTTTCCTTCTTTCTTTCCAATGAGAGAGGAGAGAAAAGGAAACAAGTTTTGTTTACTGAAAATAAAATGTTTGTAATCATCAATAGTTGGGTCTCAATTGCCC
Source organism: Bettongia penicillata ogilbyi (assembly GCA_023548195.1). Classification (NCBI taxonomy): domain Eukaryota; kingdom Metazoa; phylum Chordata; class Mammalia; order Diprotodontia; family Potoroidae; genus Bettongia; species Bettongia penicillata. The sequence goes on from JAJHZJ010000197.1 coordinate 5,638,213, forward strand.
TCCACTGACCAAGAGAACAGTGCTGTGCAAAGCATAGCCTGGAACTCCTTCCACACCCAGATCTCTCTCTCTCAGAGACAAATCCAACCTATCCTGGTGCCCCATGCCCCCTCCCAAGCCTGCCTATGCCCTAGGAAAGATGAACGAGAAGCTCATTTCAGAGAATGGAAGACTCTGGAGCTTTTCCATCCTCTTCTTCCTTATCCCACTCTTTACTCCTTGACGGGCTAAGTTAAGGCCAATCAAAGACAGAGCCCACCAGGGACCAAGAGTAGCAGAAATACAAGGGAAAAGGCAAAAAGACACAAAACAGAAGGGGGAGAAATGAAAAGAATCTGAGCCCAGGAAAGCTTGCCACAATGTTATTTGCAATTTTCAGATGGATAATGGACTATAGTATTTACAAACAAATTCATATGCCTGGCTCAAAGCCCAGTCATATCCAGGGCCCAGCCCCACCCCCACCCCTCTCCCTACTCCCCCACTGGAAAATACACTGCAGAATATGAATATATTCAAGTGAGATATAGGAAGATGTACTAAATGACATACAGTAAAGAAATCCGAATCCAAGCAGGATACAGATGGACTTTAGAGTCATTAAGTATCTAGTTATATTAATTTTCCTAATGATGATAATGATTTTTCTTTTGTTCCAGATCTGGTTTTTTTTTAGATGTAGGAATAACTTGGTAAGGAATCTACACCTCCTCTGGTGCAGATGGCAACCTCTCTGTAACTTAATCCAGTTGCCAGGAGCTCTGAGACATTTGCCAAGGATCCCACAGCTAGTATGTGTCAGAGGTATGACTTAAACCCAGTTTTTCCAGACACCAAGGCCAGCTCCCTATTCATTATATCACACACTATTACATTATATTATTACAGGTATTATATTACATCTCAATCAACAGCAGCACCAAAATGTACAGAATTCTTAAGAGATTAAAAAGTAAACATCAGTAGGGGAATTTGTCTTTCTCGGTTGGGTATTTGCTACAATAAGTTTGTTTTTCTTTTCTCCTTTTTTTTCCCCCAATGGATTGGGGTGTGGGAGGGAGAGAAAATAGATATCTGAGATTTACATGAACTGATGCTGAGTGAAGTGAGAAGAACCAGGAAGACATTGTACACAGTAACAGCAATATTGTTCAATGATCAACTATGAGTGATTTAGCTCTTCTCAGCAATGCAATTATCTAAGACAATTCCAAATGATTCATGATAGAAAATGCTATCCACATCCAAAGAAAGAACTATGGAGTCTGAATGCAGATTGGAGCATACTATTTTTACTTTGGGATTTTTTCCCTTGGTGATTTTTCCCTTTTGTTCTGTTTCTTCTTTCACAACATGACTAATGTGGAAATATGCTTAACATGATTGTACATGTATAATTTATGTCAGATTGCTTGCTGTCTTGGGAAGGGTGGCAGGGAGGGAGGAAGAAAAATCTGGAACTCAAAATCCTACAAAAAAATGAATGTTGAAAACTATCTTTACTTATAATTGGAAAAAATAAAATACTACGAAGTGGAAAAAAGAAAATAGATTCCTGTTCATTTTTTAAAATAGAGGTGAGAGCTACCTATGTGACATGTTGCATACACTTTCCAGTAAGATCACTCCATTGCTAATTTTGAATAATTGTTTTATTTTGTTACAAGAGATTTCCCACAAAGAAGGGGTGGGGTGAATAATCAGTAAATGTAATATAAAAACAAAATATATTAATAGAACTTAAAAAAATAAATGCCAAGAAGATTTTTTTCGTTGCTGCCTTGTTGAAATTAACTAACATTTTTTTAAGGGCTGGGGACTAGACCTGTGATTTAAGCAATATAGTGAACAGTCAGCATCCTAAATTAAATGACTTGCCTATGGTCACATAGTGAATATATGTCAGAGGTAAGATTTGATCCTAGTTCTTCCTGACTTCAAGACAAGTTCTCTACTACAACACACTGCCACTCTTTTAAAAAAAATTGCTATAAATAACAAAATTTGTATTTTTATGTATGATTTTTCTTGTTTTTATACTTGAATATTTGCTTTTATTGATGATTACTAAGCTTAGAATAAGTCATCTGTTTGCTTTAGTATGTACACAGAAGGTTTAAGCTTGCCTATTCTGGAGAATTGTAGGGGACAGGTGTGGACCTAGCCTTTGATGGATCCATCATCCCATCCCAGGGCTATGATGGATGCTCCCATAATGCCGCCCTACCCCCAGAGGAAAACAACAAAGCATTTCTGCACTTCACTTCTGAAAAGAATACTCCTCTGTGACACTGACTATGTCTCCCTCCTTTGGATGGGAAATCATCCACCAAGGAGGCAAGTGGAAAGAGTACCTTGCTCTGGAGTCAGAGATTCAAATCCTACCCTCCTATCTCTGATGCTTATTACTTCTATAACCTTGAGCAAGTTATTTCATCTCTCTTCCCTCATCTGTAAAATGAGAAGGTTAGGCTAGAGGTCCTCTGAAGTCCTGTTCAGCTCTAGACCTACAGTGAGTAATCCCTGGGAGGGCATGGGAGAGAAGGAGAATTTGAACTCAGATTCAAACCTGAGAACTCTATAGCACTTTCTTCCTTGCTCAGCTGTGACCTTACTCCCAGATCCCAGAGATGCAAGAAGAAAGACAGAGACCTTTGTGTGAATCCCAGTCCTGCTTTGTACTACTTACTAATGTGACTTTGGCCAAGTTGCTTGACCTTACTGGTCAATTTACTGATATCCTTTTCTTTTAATACCGACTTCAAAAATAGATCTAGATGAGTTTTAAGGTCTCTTCCAACTCTAAAGCTATAATCCTATGAATGGCAACCCCAGACCCCACTGACAGTCAATTGCTGATAAGCTTCTGAGGCTGCTGGAGGACCACAAGATGTATGCATGAACACAAGTCTGGCTGTCAGATGCTTCCACATGAGCCCTGTATAGGAACCCCATGCCTTAACATAGACATTCTCCACAGGAGAAGGGGGTGGGGTGGGAATAGATACATTGGAAGAGTCATTAAGTAGTACATATTTATTAAGCTTTTACAATACATCAGACACCGTGTTAAACTTTGAGCTACAAAAAAAAAAGACAAAAATTGTGTTGTCCTCAAGGAGTTTATAATCTAGGAGGAGACAACATGCAAACAAGGCATACACAGGATAAATTGAAAATAATCTCAAAGGGAAGGCTCTATCTAGCATGAAAAGGAACTAGCAAGGGCTTCTTTGAGGTGGTATTTTATCTGGAATTTAAAAGAAGCCAGGAAAGCCAGGAGGCAGAGATGAGGAGGAAGAGCACTCCAGGCATGAGGGTGAAAATGCTGGAGATGGGAGATGGAGACAGAGTGTCTTATTCAAGGACCATTGCTCAATGTCATTGGATCGCAGAGTAGATAAGGTGTTAAACATCTAGAAAGGCAATAGGGCTATGAAGAGGGTTATAAAAGGTTTTCAGTGCCAAATAGCAGATATTATATTTTATATACATTATATTTTATTCTGGAGATTATAGGGAGACACTGGAGTTTACTGAATAGTCAGTTAACATGGTCAGACCTGTATTTTTAAGGTCAATTTGACCACTGAGTGAAGGATAGACTGGAATAGGGAAACACTTAAGGTCAGAAGAGCACCAAGGTGGTTAATTTGACAGTCCAAATGTGAAGTTATAAGGTCCTGCATCAGGGTGGTACCAGTGTCAGAGGAAAGAAGTGGGAAATATATGTGAGATATTATGAAGGCAGAGTAGACAGGACTTGGCAACAGATTGGATATTAGGGAGTGAGAGGATGTGGTCACAGATGAAGCCTATGATGCATGCCTATCTGACTGGGAGGGTGATGGTACTCTCCACAGTAAAAGGTGTAACTGGAAAGGCTCAGATCACCTAAGATGTCCATGTGGGAGACACCAGGGACCTGCTGCTGGAAGAAGACACTCTTTACATCCCTACTCCAGGGGTGGAAACACCTCTTTCTATTGGCTGCAGAGCCAGGAATGGTTACATCTTGAAATATACCTGACAGAGGAACAAGCTCTCTTTCTAGTGATTTGCAAGGGTGAATGAAGGTCTTATTCATCCACAACATGGACACCATTCACTAAGCTAGGTGGGGAAAGGGCAACCTTTTCCTTTCTCTTAAACCTTCTAGCTTGGGATTTTGCTATATTTCATTTGGCCTGTTTCAGTTCTAGGTGCATGAAGAGGAGTCCCCAGACCCAGGAGCTCAAGCCATGGCGATCTAGGAGCCAGAGTTCTAGGTCAAATGTTCCTGCCAGACCAGCAGAGATGCCCTCAGAAGCCAGACTTGCTAGAGTCAGAGTGTGATCAGGACATAAGTCCATGGGAGCTTTGGACCCTGGAACTTGGTAAGACTACGATATACTGGAACTGAGCTAATCTGTGAATCTAATGCCTCCATCACATTTGTATATACCATAACTTGCCCAGCTATTCCTCAATTGATGGGCACCCCCATCAGATTCCCATTCTTTACCATATGAAAAAGAACAATGAATATTTTTGTATAGCTTTAGTTACTAGAGTTTGTTTTGTTTAGAACTAATCCCTGCCTCAGTCAAGTCATCCTTGTAAGTCCCAAAGGATTCTATTTCCTATTACCTGAGGTTCATTTGCCAGGGAGGAAAACAGGGGTGGGGAGCCTATAGCCTCCAGCCACATGTGGTTCTCTAGGTCTTCAAGTGCAGCCCTTGATTATGAGGCCCTAGACCTATATTATGAGGTTCCTCACCCCTGGACAAAAACCTTGAGAGGTCAGGTTTCAGTTGTACAAGTTTCTAGGAAAGGAGAAAGTAGGGTGATACTACTAATCTCTTCCTGAGCACAGCTTTAAAAGAGAGAACTAACAGAGTCCTAGAAGGAAGGGGAGAAGGGTAGGTAAGGAACAGAGTGGCAGGGCAAGAAACAGTAATGGCAACTTCACCAACTTCCCAATCCTGACAACATTACCCACAGGCTCCCATCCTTGCTTCCAAGAGGACCACAGATCCAGGACAACAAGGAGAAAAAGAGCATCCAGACATGACCACTATCTGGGCAGCAGGAGTGTAATTTTCTCTTAAAAACTTGCTCTGGAAGGAAAGCTCACAGCTATTCTGCGTTGTGTAAGTGGAATGTAAATTATATGTAAATATGCCCTTTTGACCATTGTCTTCCACCTGGCTATGGGGCCCTGGGGAAAATAGCCTGGTGTAGACTCCTCATGCCATCTCTGTGAGGCAGGAGCTTCCACACAGCCCACACAGCACCCAACATTCGCCCGCTTCAAACCTCCCCTCCCTCTTGACCTAAATTGTCCCTTGCTGGAGCTCCTTGTACTGTCCTTGTTGGATAATAGGGATAACCAGGCCTCTTCCTCTGTGATTGGTCTGTCCCTACACGGTTAGTTACCACTGGGCATTCTCTGTTGCCCTTCATCATCTGTTCCTCAAAAAATAGATGTCATCTCCTGATCTTTTTCCACCCAAGGGCTTGTGGAGCCAATGGAGCAGGAAGGAGGATTCCCAGGGTCACAAGTGGAGAACTGGTGACAACCTCCTCCTTTCCTTCCTTCCTTCCTCTTTTCTGAAGTAGTGATTTCAATCCCTTCTCCCGCTCTCTCCTCAATGCCAATCTCTTAAGTTTCCTGCCCTGAAATTTCCCTGCCACTCCCATCACTGCTTGAAAGGAGCAGAAACTAGGGAATTAATTACCCAGTCTATCATTTAAAGGCAGGGAATTAGAATTAGTCTCCAAATAACTACGGCTATTTTCAGAACCAAAGGGTCAGTGGAGGGGCCAATGTGTTCAAATAGTGATGCTCATGTCTTGGGTTCTGCTTCCAAACACTCAGTCTCTTAGTCATTTTTTACCCAGACTCATAAACATGTGATAATAATATTTTTCATTTACATAGTACTTTTAAGTTTTGCAAAGCACTTAACAAGCATGATTTCTCATCTGAGTCTCACAAGTACAATAAATGCTATTATCCCCATTTGACGGAGGAAAGTTGAGGCTCAGAGAGGTTAAGTGACTTGTCTATGGTCATACAGCCAGTAAGCATGGAAGGCAGGACTCAAACCCAGGTCTTCCTGATTCTGAGTCCAGTACTGTGTTTACTAGAATATCTTGTCTCTTTGTACCCATACACATATAGCACCCAGGCATGTCCATTCACATGTATTCATAACACATATGTAGCTAAAAAACATATATGTAGGTATATGAGCATGCCTGGACACACACATGCCATAGGGATGCATCATTCATTGACGTGCATGCCCTGCTGATACTCTCTACAAGCTCTCTGCTGTTTCCCCCATATAGTCTGGTTTGTTTGAACCTCCCTCCATGCCTTGCCCTAGCCCTGCTCTTAAGGTCTATATGTGGGAGGGACACATCTATACAAGGACAACATTGGGCAGTCAGAAACAGGAGGAGGTCACTCCCACTGCCCAAGAAGTCCCATTCATCACAAACCTGAGATCTTGCTTAGTAAAAATAAGATAAGAAAAGGCAAAAGAAAATCATACCCATTGATAATGGTCAATCTGCCTCTGAGGTATCATTGTACAAGGGATTAGGACTGCCAGCTATCTTTCTATTTCCAATTTGAGGAAAAGAGGAAAGGGGTGGGAACTACATCAAGAAAATCACCCACGTAGACCTTCCTGAGAGTGAAAACAGTATAGACTGACCAAGGAAATTTGAAGAGCATTCTTTCTGGGAGAACTTAAAGGACATGAGAGATTCCTATCTGACTAAAGACAGAGGGATGGATTAGTTGACCTCTGAAAATCTCACCTTTTATGAAAAATACCATAAGCTTTTCAACTGAATATTCTGGCTTCCCTAACCCAAAAGAGAAAAAAAGCCATGAGGGTCACCTCCAACCACCCATCTATCTGTCTCAGAAAGGAAATTTACTAAAATTTCTTAGGAATTTTGCCTGGATATGGCCCCCAAAAAAGGTAAGTTAAGGGGCTAGACTGGGAATAAGTACGGAGGGAAGGAGGGAGAAGTCAGGGAGGACAGTTGATTTTTACACACGAGTGGTCAAATATGTGCTAGAAAGAACATTAGACAAAAGTCAGGAGATCTGAGTTCTAAACCAGACCCTGCCATTCACTGAGAGCTCCACCTTTTCCATCTGAAGAAAGTGGATGATAGCCCTATTCTCTCTATTTCAGGGGTTATTGTGAAGCTGAAATGAAATACCTGTAATTCAGGTTTCCAGCCAAGCTTGGGGCATTTTGTGTGCTGCTGCTTATGTGACTTGACTCCTAATTGGTGGGAAGAATGCAGACACAACACTGCAGACCTGCAAGGAGAGTGACGTTGGCTCAAAAGAGATCTGGAGACACATTCTTCAAGAGAGATAACATGGTTCCAGACTTTATTCCAGGAAGGGAGGGATGAACTTTAGAAGTCACATAGGAGAAACCAGCTCTTCAGCATGTCCCTGATTTCGAGTTAGCCTCCCTAAAGACTTTGGAGAGAGATTTTCCCCTTGGATAACATCAGGATCTCGCTCTTCATGGTTCAAGCTGATTCCCATCAAAAGAATTCATTCATTCATTCTCATGTATTTTCTGGTATATTTTAATCTGTAGAACTTTTTCCAATTTCTGTTTGCTGTCTTGTTTGAATATATAGATTTACTTAATATTCATCATTTGTGAGTCTTTTGTGTAACAAGCATTTGGTGAGAAGGGATGAAACTGTCAGGTTTGAACTTGACAGGGGGAGGGGTTGCCTTCCTTTCTCCCTTCAGGGGCTAGCAATGAGGGAAAGGGTTGAAATGATGTAGTTAAAAGTACTAGATACATACCAGTAATGAAACTGTCTAGCAGCTTCCACAAGTCCTTTTCTCAGCTCAGTGCCAGATATCTAGATTTTGATTATCCCTCCATTATAAGGGCCTCTCTTAGGAGGTCTGGTTCTTCCCAGAACATGCACTTCAGAAGCCTCAGCCACCCAGGAAATTCCAAGATTCCAACTCTTGCTACAAATGAAAAGTAAACCTGTCTGCACTTCCCCCCGAGATTCAGTCGAAGAAAATCAGATCTTTCCACCAAATTGAAAAAAATTACTATAACATTGACTGGCATTTCCAGGGGTGACAACCACCCTTTTCACCTTCCTGATACCAGTACTTCCCTGTCCTATCTGCTTTCTATTTTCTTCCTCTGGAACCAAAGTCATTATCTTTCCCACTAAACCCTAGCCTGCCACCTCCTGCCTTCCTGTCACTGCAGAGGGCCACACCATTCTCCCAGTCTTTCTGTTTAGCATTCAAAACTTTTTATAGCCTATCCTACCCTCCTAACTTTCCAGTTTTCTTACACTTTCTCCCTCACACTTACTCTTTGATCCAGAGACATTAGCTTCCTGGCCTATTCCCCAAACAAAACACTCCATCTCTCAGCTCTTTCTCTGACTGTCCCCCATGCCTGGAATGTTCTCCCTCTTCTGCCTTTTTTTTTTTTTAGCACAGTGCCTAGTACATAGTAAATGCTTAATAAATGCTTAATGATTGATTGATTGAAATCTGCCACATCACACACATTTCAATATGATGCTAACCTGGAGAAACTGAGGCTACATAATTCTTAGAAGATTGGGGGAAGGAGCAGAACCCAGCAGAACTAGAGGAGGAATAGAGCTCTGAGGAAGGGATCTTATAATGATGGAAGCTACACAGGACCTTGGGAGCTATCTTAAGAATATCTAGTTCAACCTTATAATTTTACAAATGAAGCAACTAGGGTACAGCAATGTTAAGTAACTTGTCCAAGGTCACATAGAAAGTAAATAGAGAAGTCAGAATTGGAAACTAACTCCTCTGACTCCTAATCTATAGATCATACAAAGGTCCACCCAGGCCATCATCTTGTCATCCACTGCACCATTGTACCTTGTGAGCACCAGACCTTTGGAGACCATGCCCTGAGGAACTTCATTCCCTCATCTTTGGAACAACTGCCCCAGAGCTAAGCTGTCCTGATTAGAGAATGAATGTGACTAACTCTACTAACCCACTCTATATATTCAGACCTAGATCATGTTTCACATTCCATCAAGCCATTTATCTTAGCCATCTTCCTGCCATCCACCCTACTACATACCTCTCCTTTCCCTCCCCTCCATGCCCAGTTTGCCTCTTTACACTAGGAATTCTAATCAATTCAATAGAGTCCTTGATTCTGGAAAGGGCTGTCAATCAACTCTGCTCTGGCTCCTCTCCCCTTCCCTGTATCTTCTCAAACCAAGATACACTTCCCTTGTCACTATTCCCCACTATGTGTTGTCTCCTCTTTTCATAATGTAAGCTCTTTCAGGGCAGAGACTGTGTCACTTCTTGCATCTGTGTCCTCAGAACTTAGCACAGCATTTGGTGCTTAATGCCTACTTTTCACTCATTTGTTAGATTCATTCATTCACATTCACTCTACTGCACCATGCTACCTCATGGCATTAAAAAGGCATCACACACCTGCAAACCAGGCCCTTTCACTCACCCTATGGAGAGCAAAATGGAGAAGAATAAAGGAGGAGGATAACTGTATGTCATAGGATCACAGATTTGGAGCTGGAAAGAACATCCAGGTCACAGAATCTGAGAGTCGGAAGGGGCCTCAGCAACCATCAAGCCCAAGCTCTAGTCAAAGGGAATGCCCACCATTACCTTCCCAATAAGTAGACTTCGAGGCTCTGCTTGAAGACCTCCATGGAGCAATAACCCAGCACTTCTCTAGGCAGCCCACTCTCCTTTCGGACAGTTCTCATTGTTAGGATGGTTTTCCCAACATCTAGTCTAAATCTGACTCTTTGTAACTTCAGTCTGTAGCTCCTGACTTTTCTCTCTGTCTTTTGCCTCTTTTTGTATCCTCTTAGCTTAGCACAGTGCCTGGGGCCAAAGAGAGGAAATATGGCTCCTCCTCTACCCGACAGCCACTCAGATACTTAAAAAGAACAATCTGAGTTTTTTCTCCTCTAGGTTAAACATGAGGTTATCTATTCCAACCCTCTCATTTTACAGACCCATTTTACAGATGAAGACCTGAGACCCTGAGAGATTAAACCCAAAGTCACATAGTTAGTAAACAGCTGAGGTCTTCTTACTATAGGTCCAGCACTAATTACAGTGCACCACACTGTTCCCTGAATTTATTTAATCCAGGGGAAGTGTGACTGAAAGGTACTCCTGCTGTGATACCGTCAACTACCCAATCAACCAACGAACATTTATTAAGTGTCTGATATGGACCAGGCACTGTGCTAAGCTAAGGGGACACAAAAAGAGGCAAAAGACAAACGTGAGAAGACTATGAGACCCTTCTTCCCTTCTCTAAACTCCCATAAATACTTGCACATTAACTTTGTATGTATGTATGTACTTTGTGTATTCTCTTACAATACTTTTTTTTATCATAACTTGTATCAGTTACTGGTACAAACATCTTATTCCTCCATACTAGACTGTGAGCTTCTTAGGGGCAGCAACCACCGTCTACTCATCTTTGTATCCCCTAGAGTTCCTAGCCCAGGCTCCTGAACAAAGAATATGCTCAGGAAATAAAAACTGAATTAATAAAATTGCTACCCTCCCAAACTCTAAGAGTGTGATAGAAATTCAATCTATTCTTGGCCCCTAAGTTTGTGGATGGAATCATAGGAGATGTTTCCCAGTGATTTAGGCCAATGTTGTTCCATATCCCACAAGAAAAATGTAAATTCTGTAGTCTCATAGGAACATGTCTCCTTGCCTCCCAGGCGGAGTCAGTTTCCAGATGAACAAGATCAGTCCTGGCAACAACATAAAGCCCTAAGCAAAGTCTGCTGGGGAATATAGCAGCAGCAGCATTATAATCATCATCATCTTCCCTTATATTTGTATAACATTCTCTTTGTCCTCTTAAGCATTTATTTGGTATTTATCATTTGTATATATTGTGCCATCATTTGGTAGCATGTAGATTCCTTAAGAACAGGGACTGTATTTACTTTTGGTTTTGTATCTCGAACATAGAAAGCACCTAATAAATGTTCGTTGAATTGAGTTGAATATATGCCATCCCTCCCCTTCTAGTCTGTGACTTCCTGGAAGACAGAGATAGCAGCTTTCTGACCTTTTCATCTCCTTTGCCTAGCATGGTGCACTCTACAGAGTAGATACTTGATAAATAGTTGCTGAACTTTAAAATTTAAGACAATTGCTCATCTCTGCTTTCATTTGTTCCTTCCCTAAGAGGGCAGAGATGATTACCTCTACTTCATGGATGAGGAAACTCAGACCCAAAGAAATGATGGGACTAGCCCCAAATGATATGGATAAGCAGTGACAAGATGAAACTAGAAACCCCAGACCCTCTTGACTCCAAGACCCTCTTAACCCACACTTGTAATACGATGAGAAAAGAGACTCCCTTACCTGACTTCAGGACAAGGGCTTCCTGGAGCGCTGTCCAATGACTGCTGATATCCCAGGCCAGACTTCTTGTAAGGGGCCTCCCCTTTCTCAAGTTCTCTTTCCCTCCAGCAGTCACCGTGTCCGCTCATGTTGGGAGCTTCAGCACCCTCCAAATCCATCACTTGACCTGGCCCAAACTCCAAGGACACATTGTCCATGAGTGACAAATCACAGAGGTCACCATCCTTGCCCTCAGCACTGTCCCCACAGGCTAGGGTATCTGTCCTTTTCCTGTGCTCCCAAGGCTCAGTCAGGCAAATGTCCTCACTGCTGTCTGCATTCTCTCTGCCTGAGCTCCTGTCCCCTTTGGCTCCATCTGAGGGGGCAAGCTGAACTTTTGTAGGATTTTCTCTCAATGGCAGTTCTCTGCTGGACTGGGGTCCCAGGATCAGGGTGTGGGAGGCACTGCCTTCCACTGATGGTGATAGGGGGAGATTTTCATCATCCATGGTGGTGACCAGCTCCACCAGTAACTCTGCCCCAGCAGAACCTGGGGCTCAATGCTACCTAGGTGGAAAAAGAAAGACAGGATCCATGTAAGAGAAGACTGAAAAGCCCCAAGTTCCCTTCCTCCATTAAGATTCTGATTCTACATTGCTAGTTCATACATCATGATTATCAAAGTCTTTATTCTGATCATGTTGTGCATTCAGAATAACATAGATGTGCGCCCTGCCCTGAGGAAGTACACCATTGAAATCCAGTATATCTTTGCAATTCAGACAATGCCTCGAGAGTAGCAGGGTTTGGAGTGGATCTGCCTGGAGACAAGAGGATGACAAAAAGGAGAACCTCTTAAGAACTCTTTTACACAAACACATAGAATTCTCATTCTGACTTCAAGGTCTTTGCCTGTATTATCCTCTTTCTTCTTCTCACCACTGTTTACTAGACATCCTTCAAGGCCCACCTTTCCCATAATCGCTTTCTGATGACTTCATTCCTCATTGACCTCTCCCCTTCTGAATCTCATAGTTGGGCCATCCCTTTAGGGACTGCATTGTTCTCCATCATTGCTCTCAGTAGAAAACTAGTCTTGGAGTCAGGAAGAGCTGATTTCAAGTTCTGTTTCAGATACCTACTAGTGTCTGTGTAACCCTAGCCAAATCATTTAACCTGTCTATGTCATTTTCTTCATCTGTAAAATGAGAGAGTTGGGCAAAAAGGCTTCTAAAGTTGCTTCCAGTTCTAAATCTATTATCTTGTACTCTAATTGTTTTACATTTAAGTCTTATTTCTGTGAAATACTGAAGGCAGAAAGTTTATCATTTTCTTTGCAATGGTGAAAAGACAGTTGGTGCTAAGTAATGACTTATCAACTTAAATGGAATGTTGGGAAGTGACCAGATGAAGCTGAATCAGAGAAACAGTGGCACTCTAGCCCAATATTCATTCAATCTGGCATTGTTCTGGACTACCCTGACCACTATAAGTAGCCTGAATTCCAAGTAAGATAGACTGAAGGAGGTTGGACCAGTTTTGACTCAGGTCCTCCTTGGCTAAATATTTAATTTTTTTTTTAGTCTCCAATCACCAGTTTTTTTCATTTAATCAGCAAGTATTTATCAAGTAATTACTGTGTGCTGGGCAATAGAGAGATATAAAGAAATTTAAGACAAATCACTGTCATAAAAGAGTTCAAAGTCTCTTTGGGGAGACAAAACTCACATGGGAAACTAACAGTAATACCAAGATGCATGTTCTAAGTGCTTAATGTATGGGACAGATGCTAAGTGCTGCATGGGTTCTGAAGCCAAAACTCACAGAATTCACAAAACTATGAGAGATCAGACCAAGGTTCACACTATAATTTACATCCCAGAAAGCATTCAGGAGATTTAGGTAACCTATAAGTGGTCTTTCCATAAGAGATCATAGAATGTGAGAATCTGTCATGTAATAAACATTTATTATGCACCTACTGTGTGACAGGCACTGAGCTTAAGTACAAAAGATACAAAGAAAGGCAAAAGACAGTCCCTACTCTCAAAGAGCTTTCAGTATAATGGGGGAGACAACATGAAAACAATTATTTATAAGCAAGATACATTTAAGATAAAATTAAAATAGTCAATAGAGGAAAGGCACTAAAATAAGCCGGTCAGGAAAAGCTTCCCGTAGAAGGAAAAATTTTCACCAGGATTTGAAGGAAGCCAGGAGGTGGAGAGAAGGAGGAAAAGCAATTCTAAGCATGGAGGAAAACCAGTTGAGAATGCCTGCAGTCAGAAAAGGGAATGCCTTATTTGAAAAACAACAAGGAGGTCAGTGTCACTGGATGGTAGAGAATGTAGAGGGGAATAAAGTGTAAGAAGGCAAAAATGGTCTCACAACAACCCTGAGAGGTGTGTGCTATTACTATCAATATTTAATAGTTGAGGAAAGGGAGGAAGGGCAGGTTATGAAGGGTTTTGAAAATGAAACAGGATTTTATATTTGATTCTAGAGGTGATAGGAATCCACTTGAGTTTATTGAGTTGCGGGGGTGGGGGTGAGATATGACATGGTCAGACCTGTGGTTTATTAAGATCATTTTGTCAGATGAGTGAAGAATGTACTGGAATGGAGAAAGTCTAGAGGCAGACCAACCAGCAGGCAATTGCAGGAGTCCAGGTGTAAGGTGCTAAGGGCAACCAAAAGGAACCAAAATCATTTCTGGTGAATTAGGAAAGGTTTCCACTTTCATTACATTTAAATGTGTCCAAAGTTCTTGGAATTCACAATTATTCAGCCAAACCAAGGGTTCTTAAGCTGGTTTTTAAAAAATATTGTAACAGTTATTTTGTAATCCTACATATTTTATTTTATGCATATTGGAGAAGTGGTCCATAGGTTTCACTGGAATGCCAATAAAGGAGTCTATGACACAAAAAAGATTCAGAATGACCGAACTAAATGACGAAACCCCCTAGAAAAGCTCCAACTTGGATTGCTAGAGTACAAGAAAGTTGTAATACAATGGAAAAAACCACTAGATATGAAGTCAGAAGAGCTGGTTTCAAATCTCAGTTCTCTTACTGACGCTTTGTGTGACCTTGGGTTAAGTAACTTCCCTTTTTCTGGGTTTCAGTTTCTTCATCCATAACATGAGGGTTTATGAACTCAATGAGTATTTATTAAGCACCTGCCACATTCAAGGTATCGTACTGGATGCTGGAGATATGAAAATAAAACAAAATAAAATCTCTGTACTCAAGGAACAAAACATAATTTTAGGGAAAAGAAAGCATTTTTAAGTACCTATTACATGCTGGGCACTGTGCTAAGTGCTTTACAAATACTATTTCATTTGATCTTCACAAAAACTCTGGGTTAGGTACTGTTATCCATATTTTATAACTGAAAGAAGTAGTGCAAAGAAAGTTTAAAGACACACCTGGTATCTGAGGCTGTGTTTGAACTCTGGGCTTCTTGGCTCCACGCTAAGATTTGCACCACCTAGTTGCCACTAACAACTTGAGGGATCAGAAAAGGCTCTCTCTAGAAAGTGGTATCTCATTTTGACCTTGAAGAAACTTAAGGATTCTAAAAGGTTATGAGAAAAAAACACATTACAAGCATGAGAGTGACAGCCTATGCAGAGACACCAAGGTGAGAAACACACGTTGAGTTCAGGAAACAGTAAATAGGGCAGTTTGGAACAGACAGCATGTGAAGGTCAGTCATATGATATAAGTTTGGAAAAGTATTTGAATGGCACCAAAGTTTGAAGGGCTTTAAATGCCAAAATGAGAATTTTGTGCTTAATTGTAGAGTCAATAGGGAGCAACTGAGGGTCCTTCAGCAAGAGATCAAGTATAAGGGTATGATCAAATCTGTGTGTTAGGGTGATTATTTTGACAGTTGTATCTAGATGGATTGGAGAGAGAAGAGAGTCAGAGTACAAGTATGAATCTATAGCACTAATCCAAATACGAGGTGAGTGGAGAGAGTGGAAGAGTAAAAGATGTTGTGGATGCAGAAGTGACAAGACTTGGCAACTGATCAGATGCAGGAGAGGATGAAAGAGAGTGAAAGGTCAAGTATTTTAAAGATCTTTAAATACTAAGGATCTACCAAAGCTATCCAATTTACTCATCTCTTTCCCCCTTAACTCCACATTGTGGATGAACATTTTTTTTTCTTAGATTGCTACCAAATACCAGGCTGAATAAAGATCAACTCTCTTTCATCTTTCTCCCTTTACTACTCACTTTCCCCAAGAGTCAAAGAAGCAATTATTTGGTAACCTCAAACCTCCTTCCCTCCCCATTTCCAATGAACTGCTGGGTGTATTCTAGAGCAAGTGTTTAAGGAGATAGCGATTATGTCAGCTGAGTCCTTATTTTATTGGAGGAAATGAACAATCACAAAAAAGATTAGTAGTTACAGCATAAACTGCAATGGTAACAGTTCTGCATAAAGTAAATGCAGAATTGACTGCCCTAGCCCCAGTGGGGAAGCCCAGCTGTGCAGAGAGCTGTCCGAGGTTCTGAACCGATTCAGCAGAGACCGGCTTACTTATCTTACTCTAGAGAGTTGTGCCTGCCCTAGCAACCACATGAAAGACTCTGAACTCAAAAATAGTGGTGTCAAGCTCAAATAGAAAGATGAGCCACCAAACCATATATAAGCATCCCTGAGGCTGACTTAGAAAACCACATGGTAGAATTATCTATGTTCTACCATATTTTTATGTATTTTGTCAAATATTTCTTACATATTAATCTTGTTTGGGAGAGTATTACAGGCAGAATGGCTGCATGTTTGACACCTCTGCTCTACCACAATCTTAGCCTCCTACAGTTCAGCTCTCAAAGAGCCTTTTAAATGGAAATAATGATAGAAGTGAAGACCATCAGTCACTCCGGTACCCCATTCAAACCTCTCCAGTTAAAAAAATTAATTTCTTCCCCCACAAGAGCACTGGGACCCTCCTGACATCTACCAGCCCATCTGAAGGAACTTTTTGATACCAGAATCACAGAATGATATGGGAGGGAAAGATCTTAGCGATAATCTACCCCAATACTCATTTTAAAGAGGGGACTAAGAGAAAGGAAGTGATTTGTTCAAAGTCATATGATTTCTGAATGAGCTCTGACCACTCTAGAATGTGCACACAATTGAGGCTGTAAGATTAAATTTTATCTATCAATTTTAAATGCAATTTGATTCACAACAATTCAATTTACAAACAATGTGTCCCAGACTGAAGCTAAGTGAGGCCACCCGAAGAGAGACTCAGAACAATCCCTACCCAGGGACACACATATATACTCATGAGTTTTTAGACAATTGAGAATGACTTACATCATGGGTCCTATATGTTTGTCTGGGAAGTGGGCCATTTGACTTCTCTTTCCCTCTGCCCCAACTCTAGTCCAACTCCAGCAGATGAAGTAGGGAGACTCGAGAGGGGTTTTGCTTTTGGTAGTAACAGCTCCTAGCTCAGTGCTGTGCTGGGCCAGGGCAGTGGGAGGAGCTAGTTATTTTGGGACCGGATTTAAGTATGAGTATCCTTGAGGCACAAACTTGTAAACTTCTCCCAGCTGAGATAACTGCATTTAAAAATAGTCTCCAAGTCTACCTGGGGAAACTTTTCAGGGGCACTGCCTGAACCTCAGCTGGAAAATATCTCTTCCCTCCCTTGACACTGACTCACTTGGCTCCTCTTTCCCCACTAGAGACAAAGTGTGTGTGTGTGTGTGTGTGTGTGTGTGTGTGTGTGTGTGGTGGGAGGGGACATGGCCCACTTCCTAGATGATGAATCAGCAAAAGACAAGGGCATAGAAGAAATTATCTGGGCAGTCATGACCAAGGTAAGTTCAGAAGCATGTCTATAGAAGGGAATGTAGCAAGAAAAGGCTCATTCCTATAACTGGATGAGATCCTACTTCCATTGAAACCTTGAATCCTACCTTGGCAAGAATAACTTTTCTGAGGGATATTGTATTCAAGAAGAGACTTAATTTCAAATGGATTTTCAAAGATTTACCTGTTCCCTTCAAGGGAGGAAAAGAGAAGGCCAGGAAGCAAGTGAATCAATGCTAGAAAGCAAATGTTATGGCTTCTACCCTTTCCCCTCAAATTTCACAGTATGAGAATTGAGTTGGATAGTGACCTGGAGTGTAGACTGCAGGAGAGGAAGTAGTTCTGCTTTATAGTAGCTCCCATAATCCTATTAAAATTTTTGGAGACTGCTAAAAGGAAGAGTTTCTATCCAACACAGAAATATGTTTCTCTAAGCTATAGCTTATGCCCCACATTTATGACTTACAAACAAGGGGCCATAGGGATCATGGGGGCAGCTGGAAACTGTGGGCCATTGAGTACAACCCACTCACTTTACAGATGAAAGAATAATCTCAGGGAGGTTAAGTCACTTGTCCAATGTCACAAAACTAGTAAGTCTCCAAGACAAGATTTGAATCCAGCTCTTCCTAACTACAAGTTCAGTGCCTTATCCACTACATCACTCTGTGAGCCCAGATGCTCCCTACTCTATGACCTTCTAATATAAATCATGATCACATAACAGCAGTTGATATTCCCACATATTCAACTCATCTACAGACAAGTAGAGCCTTTGATTCAAACTAGGGAACCTGACTTCCCACCCTCACATTTCCATAAACTTGCTATATGATTTCAGGAAAATCACTGACAACTGGTAACCTGATCTTTAAAATAGAAATTTTAATATATGAATCTCCTAATTCCACAAGGATGCAGTGAGGATTAACAAGGGGGGGACACAGCTCCCAGAGTGGAAGAAATCATGGAATGACTTCATAGCCTATTAATTTTTCCCTGTATATGACATTCCATATCTCATCTCTGTACCTTTGTACAGACTGCTCCCTCCCCACCTTTATCCCACTGAAAATGTTCTTTCCTTTTCATCTCTGACTCTGGGAATTCTAGTCTTCCTTGGAGGTCAGCTAAAGAAGCACCTCTTACATGAAGCTTTCTCTGATGCCCCCCCCCATTTGCTAGAGTCTTTGCCTCAAAAAAGTGACACTATTTTATGTATATATATATATATATATGTATATAGTGATTATTTCTCTGTATATATGTTGCTCCCTCCACCAATATCCCACCCCAAGAAAAGAAGTTCTCTGAGGGTAGAAATTGTTTCATTTTTATTTTTGTAACCCAGAATAGTGTCTGGCACATAGAAGGCATGTCATAAATTCTTGCATAATTAAGTTGAATGTCAGTTGGAAGGACTTTAGAAAGCCCAACTGTCTCACTTTACAGATGAGGATATTGAGGCACAAAGAGAAAACAAGACTTCCCCACTATCACACAACTAGCAAATGGCAAGGCAGAAACTAGGACTTGAGTCTCTTGACTCTCTACCTGGTGTCCTTCATGTTTTCTTCTTAGGTTGAAGAATAGAAGTTACTTTTTTGAGACCCAGAAAAAGTTGCAAAGTTTGAACAATGTCTGCAGCTGTGTCTCTAGTACTGCTCTACCCCCTCTCCCAAGATCCCAAAGAGCACTGCAGCTGGCCAAGGCTAGATTCCAACCTTGGCTCCCCCAGAAACTTCCTCTCTGCCCACAGAGAGGAGGCCAAGGCAGCTGGCACCAGGAAGCTGAGCTTCTGCCAAAGCATAGGCTGTAGAGGCCATGTCCCCAGTCTCCAGGCTCAAATGGAGAGGCAACTGAGTGGGTCAGGGGTAGAAGGGAGAAGTAGATGGAGAGGGGGACAAGGACAAATGGCTCCGGATAAGAGTTTTTAGAGTCTAGCCCAGTAGCCATTGGGAAACAGAGGACAAGAAGTAGCATGGAGTTTAACTCTGGATGACAGGGAGCAGGGGAGGGGGAGAAGAAATAAGGGAGTAAAGACACACCTCTCCACCAGGAGCCAACAAAACCAGTAACCCTCTCCTTAGAACCCTCCCTACCTCACTCATTCCTGCCCATCAGGAAGTTGACACAAAGGGAAACCCAGAGACAGATGGTGTACTGCAAACTATCCAGAACAATGTAACCTTTGGCAAGTCACTTACTATTATACAGCTTTATTTGAAAAATGTAAAGATAATTCCAGGGGTGTCCTAATGATCTAATGAAATATATGTGAAAGTATATTGTAAACTGCATTTTTAAAGCTGTAGAAAATGTAATAGGGGTGGGGAGGGAGAAAGGCGTCCCCGGAGAGTGGCTTCTCAGTGCCCCAGGGTGTTTCTGGCCTTGGCATCAGTAACCTCTGGCCAGGGCCCAAGAGGGAGGTTCAGTTTGTGAATCAGTGCATAATACTCCCTCTCCTTAGTCTCTTCACTCTGTCTTCCTTCCCCTCTCCTATCCAGGACAAGCCAAGAGCCTCAGGGAGCAGTCACAGCTGGCCTGCCCCTGTGCCATTTCTCTGCCCAGTGTTGGTAAATGAGGGTTGAGAAAGGAAAGCCACAACAGGCTCCGGAGCTGGGAGCTGTGCCATTCCCAGTTACCCTTATCCTCCTGTCTTTGCTAGGGGCTAAAAGCCCCTCCTGCCTCTCCCACCCCTAATGCCAACCCCTGCAAAAAAAAAAAAATAGCCTTCCCTTCCCCTGTACTTCTCTTTGTATCTCTCCATGGTGCTTTGCAAAAAATATCTTCTTTGTGTTTGGTGACTGACCTAAAGCAAGGCTGTCAGCAAAGGAAGCTGGAGGCTGTCTCTCAGCTTACAAGAGCGTCACCATTCAGCACCCCCCCACACACACACACATTCTTGCATCTTTCTCCCATCCCTAAGCAGCAAGAATTTCCTTTCTCCTTTTAAATTCATAAGCTCTGGAAGACATTCTCTTACAGTGAGAAGAACACCAGTCCAGAGTCAGATGAGCTAGGTATAAATCCTGACTCGGAAGCTTATCGCTCAGAGCTTACCATAATGCCTGGCACATAGGAAGTGTTTTAATAAATGCTTATAACTGATTGATAGAGTGACTTTGGGCACATTGATTCACCTTCCTAGGTCTCAGCATCATCTGAAAAGGTTGGACTAGCTGACTTCTGAGTTTCCTTCCAGCAAGAAATCTAGAATTTAGTTAAGAGAGGAAAAGGAGGAGGAAGGGGAGAAGGAAGAGGGGAAGGAGAGGGAAGAAAAATGAGACCTACCTCATTAACCTGGGACTTAGTCTATGATAGCGGAAAGAAGGTGGCATCAGAGAGGGAAGGCAAACAGGGGAGCAGGGTTGGTGGGGATGATGGGAGGGAGCTGGTATCAGGCAGGCAGAAGCTTTCCTTCATAGTCCTGGGAGGTGGAGAAAGTACACAAGAACAGAACACTCCTATGTCCTCTCACAAGGGGAGAAGGAGCCAGACCAGTGCCCTGCCTTTCTGGCCTGCAACCTTCCCCTCAGAACAGACTCACTATTCCATCTGGGTTGGGAGGTAGGTACTTAGGATGGGCAATGTCTCCTCTGATAAGAGGTTTTAACAGTATAATTTTTGGATGGTTAATCGTGGAACAAGATCCTGTTAGTCAGTGCTAATTATGGGTTATTAATGGAATGTGCGTTAATTGGTCTAACACTGATGCCTGATGAACGCATTGCTTCCCTCACCTCCACTGGCTACAGCTTTGGGCCAAATTAACTTCCATTTCTCTCCCCCAGCTCCTGGTTACTGCTCACTCATACCCAGTCCACCAAGGGGGTGAGAGGATTCTAAAGAAATATTCCCCTGCTTCTTTTCCCTCTTGGTTTTTTCCCCAAAGGCCACATTACAGGGGCTTTATGAACATCATCATCCAATCAGTATAACTGTCCTTTCTCAGGCAATTTGCTGACTGAAATTCTCAAGGGGCTTCCTCAAAGGTTATCATTTCTTGCCATCTCCCACATCTCTCCTGTCATTGACACAGAGACAACTTTTTCCCCAGATAATTCAGGGTATTCTCAGTTGCTTAGCTTTTGCATAAATTTGCTGACTTCAAGATTTCTTAACTCCAGATGCAGTTGTCTTTCAGTTATCCAAGTTAATCCAAACTACCAGATAATCCCCAAATCATTTTTATTAAGCTATCCAATATACCACATGCCTACTTCAGCAGCTGATTTACATACACAGTAAACCTTCTTATCTTGCAGAGTCAAGAACTGAGTCCCACTATTCTGGGTACTATAGAAGTCTAATATATAACATATATGGATTATAAATTTTCAGAGAATTAGAACAAGATAAAATAAAATACACTTAACATAAAACTCCACTAAATTCTACTCTGATACCTCACTATAGCATGAACATGACCCTGGATTCTCCAAGGCTATCCATCAATCAATAAGCATTTATTAAGTACCTACCATTAGCCAGGCAACGTGCTAGGTGTTGAGGATACATCAAAAACTCAAGTCTCTTCCCTCGAGGAGCTTATATTCCACTGTTGTGCTGTGTACAACATGCACACAAATAAGCATATTCAAAGTAATATAAGGTAAATTTTTTGATAGAATATGGTAGATTCAGGAAAGGAGATGGCATTTGAGTTGAGCTTTGAAGGAACTGAGAGAATCTTATAGTTGGAGGTATGCCATTTCCACTGGGTGCTGAGGAAGGCCCCATGGAGACATACAAAGAGAAATTCTTTTTGGTGGGGGTAGGGGTTGACATTAAAGGTGCAAGAGGCAGCAGTCACTCTTGGTCCTGAGCAAAGACAAGATAAGGGTAAGGAGAAGGAAGCACGTTCCAGGAACAAAGAACAGACTGGGGAAAGACCTGAACATGTCAAGTGAAATTTGTGCTGTTCATTCATTCAGTCAAGTCCAACTCTTCATGACCCAAGGACCATGGCATGCCAGGCTTTCTATCCCTCACTGTCTCCCAAAGACTGTCCAAGCTCATGATTGTTGCTTTTATGATACAACCTATCCATCTCACCCTCTGTCATCCCCCTCTCCTTTTGTCTTCAATCTTTCCCAACATCAGGAGCTTTTCCAACAAGTCCTATCTTCTCACTGTGAGGCCAAAGTATTTAAAATGAATATGCCACGTAAGATGAAATACACATGAAGAAAAGCAAGAAGCCTGTTCATCTGAACAATAAAATATTTGAAGAGGAATAATGTAAACTGGACTTGGAAAGGTTAGAATTAGATCCTGAAGGATGTAAAAAAATTCTAAATAAATCTGTGGCATCGCACTGCAATTTATGGCAAGCCTCACCAAACCGAAAAGGCGTTAAGCATGGCCTAGTGCTAGATTGTGTATGTCTGCTATTCAAGGACAAATTCGAAGAAGTTCTTTAGGGATTGGCCACAGGGTGACATAGTTTTCAGCTTCAAAGACTCTCAAAGAGCGTCTGTCTACTTAGAGTCTGACAGCTAATTTCCCTTGATGGAGGAAGTATCCTTGGACAAAAACAAAAAATCACGCATCCTTAAAGTGTACTGTAAATTTAACATAACTTAATTTTTCTTTGGTGATTCCAAAGACAAAACTTACGGAATCTCATAATGCTCCAGGGTCATCACTGTGAACATCCACTGTGAGGAAGGTCAGAATTCATCCAGCAGAACCTAAGTTCCTTGAGGGCAGAGACCATTTTGATTTTTCTGTCCATATCCTCGATCAAGTACAATCCCTTGTATATGCTTAATGTTTTCAGATTTAAAATAAATTCACTTGCCTTGTAAGCATTAGAAAATAAAGGAGGCAATTATTAGGAGTCCGCCTTGGCTCACAGAGAAGAGTTGGCAAGAATTTGCTAAGTGTTTTTTACTACATGCAAAACACAGCACTAAGTGATGAATATTCAAAGAAACACAAAGACACCACCCTTGACCTCAAGGAGTTCCCATTCTAATGGATTCAGTCACACACAAGTAACTATGCACATACGAAATATACACTGAGTTAATGGGTGGTAATTTCAGAGTGCAGGAATGGGGCAGAGGGAGGGAGGAAAAGCAGAGAAGAGAGGAGGGCAAGGAAAGAACTCGAGCAGGAGATGGGAATAGAGATGAGTCTTAGAGGAGGCTATGGAAGTGGGGAGGTTGATTTTTTATAAGTGGGTTACCAAGCATTTATTAAGTACTTACTAGGTTCCAGAGACTGTGCTAAGCACTAAGGATATAGTTTTTAAAAGGTTGAGGATGCAAAGAAAGGCAAAAAGGAAAATACCTGCCTCAAGGAACTCATAGTCTAATGAGGGAAGCATGTATGTACCAACATATATATTCAGAGTACATGGATGACAGTTGCATAAAGGAAGGTGTGGAGGACAGCCAGGGCAAAGGTACACTACAGCCAGAATTTTTTTGTGTTTGTCCTTCATTCTCGAAGAGGACCATGACATCAAGATGATGACATGACTTGCAGCTGACTTTAATTTGAATGAGGGAGGGCTGTGAAAGGTCACCAACCTCATTTCTTTTCCTGAGCCCTCTAGGTCCAGCAGCCTGATATGTATCAGGACGACTGGAGATGGCCCAGGAAGCAATGTGAGACCATATCCCTTTCAGGCTAAGGTCTTTTCACGTTCTCACTTTGAGTGAGAAACACCCAGTCAATCAATAGGCTTCTTTTAAGTCAAGTCCTATCAAGGGATAGCCCCTTAATCAAAAAAAAAATTAAACTGGGAGGGGAAGACCCACAGGGTTCCTGGGTAAAAGAGAAACAATTATTATTTAGTGGTTAGTAGATTTTAGGTAATGGACGAAGAGGAGAGTGTCCTAAATTGGTTCAATCAGAGTAGGTCGTGGAGAAGGCAAAAATCTAAAATGACAAAGAATTCTTAGTTCAAAGTTTTGGTAATCCATTTGCCTAAAGAAGGTCTTTTGACCTACCCTCTCCTCCAGAGTTTTATTAAAAAGGTTTAAAATGTTTCCCAAAGGGGGAATCCAAATTGTTCTCTACATTAACAGAAATACTGTATCAACTGATCTAATTAGAAACACTAATAAAATATATTACTTCTAAAGCACTTGAAGTATGCCATATTTTAGTTTCATGTTGTGTGAGAATAGCAATGGTTGGTCAATTAGCATTTACTAAGAGTCTACTATGTACCTACTATGTGCTGAGGATACAAAGAAAGGCACACACACACAAAAAAACAGTCCCTGCTCTCAGTGGAGTCTAATAGAAGAGATAACATGCAAAAAGCTATGCACAGACTAGATAAATGCAGAACAAACTGGGGAAAATCTCAGAGAGAAGATTAAGGAGAAAAGGCTTCTTGAGGAAGGTGAAATTTTGAGAAAATGTAAAGCTCCCTAGGAAATCCAGAAGATAGAGGTGAGGAGAGGGAATGTACCCTATAAAGCAAGAAGACCAGAGCAACTGGATAGCAGAGTATGTGGAGGACAGTCAAACTGGAAAGACAGAAAGAGACCAGGTAATGAAGGGCTTTAAACATCAAACAGGGTTTTATATTTGTCATTTCAAACTCACCTCACTTCCTTTTTGATTGGCTAGATCAGAGGCATACCTCAGATATAGAATATCTGGATGTCAACAAGGCGAGGGACAAAGTTTCTCGTGCTAACCTGATAGCACCGTTGGATGGCCTTGTAACTTACTTCTTGAACAATCATCCCAGAAAGTGTTGACAACCTGGAGGGTTGGTCACAGGGATCTGTCCTCAGACCTGGCCTGGTAAACATTTATATCAGTGTTTCCAGTGCAAAGCACAGTGCCTGGCATGTAGTATGCACTTAATAAATGTGAATTGATTGAGTGGAATGAAAATTTTCATGGCATGTATATCAAATCCATAGATTACATAAAGTTCAGAGAGATAAATAATACATTGCATGACAGAATCAAGTTTCAAATGGATATAGGTAAAGTAATGGGGTAAAGCTAAGACAGTAAAATTTTTAAAAGGGTGAATGTGAAGTTTGCTATTTGGGTTAAAAGAAAATGTGTGATGCTATGAAAAAGACAAAGCTTAAACAGTATGTGTATAAAATGTATATATGTATGCATATATGCATGGATGTATATATGTATGTGTGCACATATACATATAGATACATATATATGTACAAATATATACATATATACATATTTATACCTATATTTCTATCTACATGTACATAGGTGTATATATATATATATATGTGTGTGTGTGTGTGTGTGTGTGTGTGTGTGTGTGTATATAAAAAACCTATTGTGTCATCTTATTTTTTCCTGGAGGAAAAAGGAAAATGAGCCCATAGTGTCATATGGCTGCTAAAAACACAAACAAACAATTCTAATGCCATTTTAGGATTCTGTTATTTTAATCACTTTTAGTCATGACAAATGAGATCCTGTGACCCCATTTGGAGTTTTCTTCGCAAAGATACTGGAGTGGTTTGCCATTTCCTTTTCCAGTTTATTTTACAGATGAGGAAATGGAGGCAAACGGAGTTAAAATGATTTGCTCAGGGTCACGCAACTAGTAAGTGTCTGAGACTAAACTCAGGTCTTCTTGACTCCAGACTCAGTGTTTATTAATCTCACAACCTAGTTGCCTCATTTCAGAATACACTAATAATATACATATATATATATATAATATGTATATATGGTATGTGTATTATATATGTATGTATATATGTATATATACACACATACACACACATATATAAATTATGTCATGTGAACAGGAGATAATTAGCCTAAAGAAAAAAGAGATTTGGAGAGAATTATGAACCATCTTCAAATATCTGAAGGGCTATCTTGCGGAAAGGGAATTAGGCTTCTTCTGTGTTAATCAAAAGGGTAAAAACTAGGCCCAGTGAGTGGAAATTGCAGGGAAACTCCAGCTCAATATAAAGAACTCTGAGCCATCATGGAGAATGGGCTGTTTCCTGGGTTGTGATCTCTATGTCACTGAAAGTGTTCAAACAGAAGCCAAATGAACCTGTTAGAAATACTGCCAAGGGCATGAGAAGAGGACAAGGTGACCTCTATTGTCCCTTCTAGCTCCAAAAGTCCATAACCCTAGGTACTGCCTCTGTTAACCTAAGGCCCATTAAAGACCTTAGCTTTTAAGTCCAAGATCTCCCACTGCATCTGGGGCCATCTCCAGTCGTCCTGATTCATTTCTTACCACTGGACCTAGAGAGCTCCAGAGGAGAAAGTGAGGCTGGTGACTTTGCACAGCCTTCCCTCACTTACATCTAATTCACTTGCAATTCAAGGCATCACCTTCCTGGTGTCGTAGTCCTCTTCAAGAAGGAAGGACAAACAAACAACAATGCAATGTTAAAAAGTAATTTGCATTTATCAAGACCATTATCACAGGGCAATTAGCTGACACAGTGGATAGAGCACTGGCCCTGGAGTCAGGAAGATCTAAGTTCAAATCCAGCCTCAGATACTTACTAGATGTGTGACCCTAGCCTAGTTACTTATAAAATCACCTCCTCCCCAAAAAAGACTATCACACTAAATTGTCCTCAGCTCTTTCCAAACCAATACTGTCTCCTCTCTAATGGGAATTCAAAGGAATGTCTAATGAAAGAATATAACCCTCTTCACTGACACCAGGCCCACAGGAGCTGAGAACAAAGCCCATGAAGAATTAATGAATCCATCAATGTCAGATCCATAGTAGAATATCTGAATCTCTGGACTTATTTTAATTTTAAGCCAATATCACCACTTAGGGTACTGGATTCCAAAAATTTACTTTCTTTTGGCAAAAGATTTTCTTTGATTTACCCTAAGGTTTCCATGCCCAAGTTTCAAGGGAATCCTCCTGGCTTGGGGAACCAAGTTGTGGTCCCATTCTTAGCCCACTTCCACCTACATCATGAATTTAAAAGCTCTTGCTAACCTCTCCTCTGGGTCTATATCTTGGAACATTGAATGTTAGAGCTGGCAAGGGACCTTAGAGTTTATCTGGCCCAATTTCCTCATATTATATGAGGATATGGAGAAAACAGAAGCCCAGAAAGGGAAAATCATTTTTCCAAGGTTATAATCTTCAGCCTTTTTAGTTTCTGCTCAAATGGATGCTCTGGGTTATTCTACTTGCCCAGGAAGGTTCTTCTTCTGAGTAGCTCAGTGAAACCCTGAGGAACAAGGTCAACCTTTGCCTAGCTGGAGTCAGCAGATGCTCATGTGACACAATTTTTAAACTACAAACAACTCTCCAACTGGTGCCTGAAATTCAACCATTAGAAACTTATTTCTTGGAGCTTCATTTCCTCTACATCTCCCACCATTATCCTCCTACTCCTATTCTGCTGTCATCTTTCTATTCAATTCAACAAGCATTTATTAGATACCTACTATGTGGCAGACCCTGTGTGATACAAAAACCTAGAGATAGGAAGGAAAAAAAAAATGTTCCTGCCCTCAAGGAGATTACATTCCATCCAGGGGTGGAGGATATACACAGATAAGCAAATGCAACATTGTAAAAAGGCAATTTCAAGGACAGGGAGTACTGATAACCGGAAGAAATGAAATAGGATAAGGCACCAGCTGAGCTTTGAAGAGGGCTAGGCAGGTGGAAATGAAGAAGGGCATCCCAGATATAGGGGAAACAAAGGCAAAGAGGCAAGAAATGAATAGAATGTCACATACAGGTGACATCGAGGAAGCTGGTAAGGCTAGAATAATGGAGTGCATGAGGGAGAGGTTGATTGTAATCAATTTGGAAAGATGCTGGAGCCAAATTGTGAAGGACGTTAAATGTCAAACAGGAATTTATATTCTTTTTCCCAGAAGTATTTGGGAGCTACAGAAGTTTCTTGAACAAGGAAGCAGCATAACCAAACCTCTGCTTTAGAAATATTGATCGAGAAGCAATAGGGAGGATGGATAAGAGAAACAGACCAATTAGAAGGTTATGACGCTAATGAGGGAGATTAGGGTGTGAACTAAGACGTAGTGACATAAGTGGAGAAAAGGGGATAGATGCAAGAGATGTTGTAAGGTAGAATCTTTGAAAATGAAAATACCCCTCCCTGGAAGGCCCAGTGTGGAGGTGGGGAAACTTGGGTCTCCTGGCCACATGTGGCCCTTGAGATCCTCAAGTGCAGAACTTTGAATGAATCCAAACTTCACAGTACAAATCTCCTTAATAAAAGGATTTGTTCCATAAAACTTGGACTCAGTCCAAGGGTCACACTTGAGGACCTAGAGGGCTACATGTAGCCTCAAAAGGCCCAAGTGGTATATTTAGGAGCTGCATGAGGGCACCAATTATCTAGAAGCAAGGGGATGCTTAAGAGAAACAAGTGCAAAGTCTGTAAGTTTTGCTGAGGGCCAGCCTGACATGGGAACCAAGAGAGAAAGAGGGGAAAGTCAGACCGAGGTGAGAGGCACTAAGAAGGCTGGAAGAAACTCCATTAACCTTGCCTTTATGCTGGGGGAAAAGGTCACTCTGAGGAACAAGCACTTGACCTTAAAAAACCAGGTTTCTCTGAGGGTCCAGCACTCTTCCACGGGGAAGACACAGCTTCTGAAGACCTCAAGAAAGCAACAAATAAAAACTCCTTGGGAAGTGGGGAGAGAATGACAGAATGAGTGTCTGCTCTGCACCACACGAAAAGCTGGGCTAAATATGGACTCCCCAAACATAAGACACCACTCACAACAGTTTCCTGGAAAAGGCCATCTGGAAAAGTGTCTCGAGCGTCGTCTGCCACTTGGAGGAAGAGTGTCTCAGAAAACCCCATTCTGGCAAGGAACTCCGAAGCAGATATTCTGGGAAGGGGAGTCAGAGGAAGACTGAAAACCCAAACACAGGGGCCCTAATCTGATGAAGCCACTGCCTGGCTCATTAGGAATGCTTGCTGATTGACTAAGTGACTGACTGAATTGCCTGGCAATCACTTAGTCTCCCCTTCCTCAGCTGCCCTAGTATTCTCCAGACAGAATGATGGACCATCCTCTTCTTAAATATTCCCAGAGAAGAAGAGGCCCCAGTTTCTCTTCCCTCTTTACCTGTTCTTATTTCCCATTCCTTATAGGCAACAATAGTCAGAGAATCAGCTCCCAGGACACAGCTACACACAGAACCCTGAGGCCCCAACCCAGTCTGCCTCTGTGGACCAGCCACAGGGAACCTCCTGTCTAACCTTATTTTCCCATGCTACCTAAAACCTACCTCTTTAGGTTTAAATATAAGTCATTTAATATCCTCAGTTTCCTCATTTGTCAAATAATGGGGTTGAACTAGATGATCATTTGCTAATCCTATAGTTCAAAAGACTTTTTCCTGTCAAGAGTAATGTCCACAGAAGCCAGGGTAAGGAAGACGGAGAGAGAGAGATAGAGATGGAGGCAAATACAGAGACACAGAGAGAGAGAGAAATACACACAGAGACAGAGAGAGGAGTAAATGGGGAGAGGGAGAGAGAAAAACAAAGGGATCTTCTCCAAAGACTGACCAGACCCCCTCGGCCATATCACCTGTGGGACTGTAAAACCACAAGGAAGAGGGTCTGGAGAACATGAATAGGAGAAAGCCAAGAAGAACTGGAAGATCAAACCGCGGTCAAAATGATCTCATCTACTAGCCCAGAACAAGCAGACTCAAGTCAGGGATTAAGCTTCCTCCCTCAAGAGGGATTCATTTCCTCTACTAAATGAGTCAATTTAGAATTCCCTCTTTTCTTGTGTCCTAGAGAACTCTGGGAGAACATGGTCTGCATCCTGTTCCCTTGGCAGTAACACTGGCCTGGCTCTCTCTCCCTCTTCTCCTGTGAGCAGCAAACCCATCCTGTTGCTATAATTTGGTTGGTGGTTAGACTTCACCACCACTACCACATTCTGACACTTGTGGACCTACCCCAGAATAAAAACCTGAAATCAGCCCAAGATCCCACAGGATCTTTTAGATCCAGTTTGAGCCTTGGGTGGAGGGATGGGGTGCACATAGTTCAAGAGGGATGATGGGACAATGGTGATGGTCCAACTTAGAGATGGGAATGCTGAGGCCCCAGTCTCCCCAGGTGGCAGAACTCTTACATTCTTCTAAAAATCTGGAAGACTTGGTTACCAGAATACCAAATTACTCAGGACATCACATCCTCAAAGACAATCACCACAAAGGCAGAAACTGACAAGTTTTATGGTTTGTTTGGGAGGCGTGGACCAGTAGAGGCAGTGAGGAGAAGAG
This sequence comes from Bettongia penicillata ogilbyi, assembly GCA_023548195.1. Classification (NCBI taxonomy): domain Eukaryota; kingdom Metazoa; phylum Chordata; class Mammalia; order Diprotodontia; family Potoroidae; genus Bettongia; species Bettongia penicillata. The sequence continues at coordinate 5,668,731 of JAJHZJ010000197.1, forward strand.
CAGTGAAGAGAGGAGAGAGGCACATTCTCAGAGATTACACTTCTCATGGCAGTGGCCATAGTATCCCCCTCAGCCCTGTCCTAGGCAGGTTGGACTCTGCTAGACAAAAGTCTCTACCCAGAGGAATACCAGTAATATTTTTTTGACTTCCAAGGTCCCAGGCCCACAGCGCAGCTCATTGACTACCATCACTCCCCCCAGTGACCCTGCCTTCCTCCCCAGCCTAGATTGCAATTTAAGAACCCAGGAACATCCAATCAGTTTCCAGCTAATCTCAGACCTTCTCACTCCCACTTCCCAGAAACCTTACCAAATAGGCCCAATCCTGTTTTAGACCCAATCCTCCAAAGATCTCGTGGAAACTCTTCCATACTGAGGGGTTTCTCTGCCAGGTCAATCCCCTACAATAAGGTCACAGCCACAACAAAGGGATATGGGCAGGGGTTGCCCTAGAGGGACATAGGATCCTTTAAAAGATAATGTAGTCCTCAAAATATATACACACATTTCTTTCCAGTCCTCATATTGACTGACATTTCCTTCTTCAGCAGGGGGATGGGGATGGGGAGAGGAGTAAAGCAGATCCGGCACTCTCTAACCAGACCCAGAAGGCAGAGAACAAGGGGAGACTAGCTGTGGACTCAGCCAAAGAATCAGCTCCCAGGGCACAGCTACACACAGAATCCCAAGGCCCCAATACAGTCTGCCTCTGTGGACCAGCCACAGGGACCCTTCTCCCTCTGTGGCCATTATGTGTCTCCAGTCTTTCCCCTGCACCTGCCACACCCCCACTAGAGCTCTTCCTTGGTCAGTCAAAGCCTGAGAGCCTGTGGCCAGGCCAGGGCCACCAAAGTTATGGAAAATAAAACAGAAAAAAAAAATGTAAAAAGCAGCTTCCAAGATGAAAATCATCCCGGCCAGAGAGACACCCCTCCACTCCCACCCATGCACTCTAGTAGCCTTCCCAACCAAAGAGTCCCTGCCTCTGGAGGCCAAACTGTCCCAACCTCTCCACCCTCTTCCGCTTGAACCAGTTTTTACAAAACCAAGAAAGCATACTGAACAGAAGCTGAGACCAAAGCTGAAGGAACAATTCAGTTAAGCTCAAGGTAAAGAGAAATTCCCTAGACTAGGCTTTGTGGGGTTTTATTGTTTTATCGAGAGATGAACAAATATGTCACCTCACCCAGACAAAAAGACCTGGGGGGTGGGGTAGGTGGGGATGGGGGGCGGGTACAGAGCATCACTCCCTAAGCAAAACCCATCTCCAGTCCAGATGCATTCCTATCACTCCAGCTTCCCCGTACCATCTCCATGACAACCACGTCATTGGGATGCTATAGCCACTGCCGGATTGATCTCTAAATGTAGCTTTGTTATCAGACAGTCCGGGCTAAAATGTCCTGATCTCAAGAGCACCAACCCCAAGAGGATGACCAGTCCCCTAAGTCCAACCAGGCTGGATGGTCTCTCACGGGTACTTCCTCCGTCCATCGACCTCCCGTGGGTCGTGGGTATCAAGAAGGATCTCAGCTTAGCCCAGCCCTGGTTCTGCGTGCCCCCTCCCCAGGTCAAGGGGGGCGGGGACCTCAGCTCTCGGGGTGCACAGGCTACCTCAACTGTCCCGACTCGGGCGCGAGGAGACACACCAGACTCCCACCAACTCAGGCCCCTCCATCCACCAAACCATGAGAGTGCCTGGAGCCACCCACCAAGTCCCCTGGGCAGGGGGAGAGCCCAGCGCTGCCTCTCACACTCACCAGTCCCAGACTCTCCTTCCAATGCTGCCGGAGCTCAGCTGGCCTCCTCATCGAGGAGCCATGCGGAAGCAGCAGCAGCCCCGCCCGTGCCTGGGGGGTTCAGCCCCTCCGCTCTGGCACCCAGCCCCTCCACTTCCCCCCTGTTCTTTCTTCTCCTTGGCTGCTCAGCTCTCCTTAGCACTTCCCTCAGGTGTCAGAAGATTGCTCTAGATCGAGGATACAGAAGGAGAGAGAGGAGAAAGGGGTGGGGGGGTGGGGGTCTGGAAAGAGAGTGGGGGGAGGGGACCGAGGAGTCGAGAAGGAGAGGGAAGGGGAGAGGAGGGGAAGGAAGGGAGGGACGGAGGAAGAGAGGGAGGGAGGGAGGAAGACTGCAGTCGGTGGAAGGGTGGAAAGGCAGCGGTCGGTCGGTGGGTCCGTCTGTCGGTCTGTCGCCTGAGCCCTGCACAGTAGTGGGCAGGGAGCTGGAGTGCCAAAGCCCTCTGCCAGGAGGCTCCAAGAAGTGTGTGCAAAGTGCTAAGAGCATCGGCACCTTCTCTGGGTGCCCAGGTCAGAGCCAAGGGCCGCCCAGCCAATCCCAGCCCCAGAGCAAGGCTGGGAGAAAGGAGGAGGGAGAGCTGCCTAGCCCTTTTTAAGAAAATGAATGAGGGAGGAGGGAGAGGGGAGGCGGGAAGCTGGAGAAAACTCCCCACGTGGGAGAAGGCGGATTCGGGGCTCCCTCCAGGACCAGCCACGCTGCGGGAGCTGTGAGAAGGGCAGTCGTGGCTACCTGGTCCGGGGCAGTCCGACAAGCTATCGCCTTCTTTTCTCTCCCTTCCCGAGGAGGACCCTGGAGAGGAGGGCGTGGAGGGAGACAGAAACATAGGAGGAGACAGACCCAGAGAGACCTAAAGCAAGGACAGAAACAGCTAGAGAGGGAGACAGAACCAGAGAAGAAGAGACCAGGACAGACAAATCCAGGTGGAAGAGAGATAGACATAAGCATAGACAAAGACTCAGAGTGGGTGAGACTGAGGAAGACTATGTCAGAGAGGGAAGGACAGTCAGAAGGGGAGAGAAGCAACCAGAGGGACAAGGGTGAAAATAGATGGAAAGAGACCATGAGCAAAGAGGCACCTAGAGGAATATAGATGGGAACATGACTACAAAAGATTATTTTAAAAAGAAATGTGGACATAGAGAAATAAAGAAGTCAGGGAGGGGAGGGGAATTAATCCCTGAACTGTGAAATCTGTTTCAGAAGCCTCTAATACTTTCTTAGGATCAGGCCTACCCCAATTCAAGTTCAAGTCTGACTCTCTAAATGGGCTGTTTACCATCAACTTGGATCTTGGGGATCCCACACTTAAGCACTGAAGCCTGCTCCCACCTCTAACCCGGAGTCCCCATTCTTTGTATAATTCCTGTCTCCAGGACTTCTTAGCCCATCTGTCATGTCTTAAAGAGGAAGGGGTGGGGAGGGACTAAAGACCTGCTAAGTAACTTGGAAGAGTCATGAGCTATGACCTTGAACTGCCCCAGATAGGGCAAGTCTCCTTGGTGGGAGCAGGAAGTGACAGGTGGAGCATGTCCCCTGGGACCTGGTCCTCCTAGTCACTAAGGGATAAGAACTGGGTGTACACCTAGACCTGAAAGGCACAGGTTATTACCTAGACCCAACCCAGAAATAGAGCATGAGGAATCAAGTTTATGCACTAAGTAGAGATAGCGTATGTATAATCCACTACATGCCAGATATTATTCATCATTACTATTGCTACTATTTTTCCTGCCCTTGAATGTCATAAGAAACTGTAAACTATCTCTTAGAAGAGCTACAAAATATTCTTCCCTAAGGATTTTTTTTTTTTAATGAGGACGATCTATATTTTAGAGGATACAGAATTAACTCTTATGAATGAGGGAAGGAAGCAGAGTGGCATAAATTTGTAATCTGAAAGACCTGGGTTCAAATCCCAGATCAGACATTAACTAGTTGTGTGACCCTGGACAAGTCACTTTACCACTTCAGGCCTGCATTTCCTCATTTGTAAAATGGGGATGATAATAACACCTACCTCAGACAGTTGTTGTAAGGAGAATTTGAGATAATTTATGTAGATCATTCTGCAAACCTTAAAGCACCACACTTAGAAGAGGAAATTGTTCTTACTATTCTCATCAAAAAGACTTTGGAATGAAGGAGAATGCTAAAATGTAGGACAAGGTTAAGAGAAGATTTCTAGCTATGGTGAGGTCTCTGGGTTTGTTGTGAGGGTTAGAGTTAGGCAGGAACTTCTGGCAAAAAATGGGGGGGAAATACTGAGGTTTTGGGTAGGGTTGGGGGAGACACTAGGACCAGTAGCTCCTGTAGGACTCTGGGTGCTCATCCAGCCTATCTCACGTCCAATGACACTGCCAGGCATGCTAGAAGGAAAACAAATAAGAATTATGCAATGGATAGAATACTGGACTCAGTCAAGGAAGATCTAAGTTCAAATTCAGCCTCAGACACCTACTAGAGTTGTGACTCTGAGCAAGTCTCTTAACCTCTATCTGCCTCAGTTTCCTCATTTGTAAAATGGAAAGTGATAATAGCACCTACCTGCCAGGGTTATTGTGAGGATAAAATTGTTGTGAAGATAAAAAAAATAGATAATAATATTTTAAAGCACTTTGTGAACTTCAGAGCACTATGTAAAGACTAGTGATTATTACCATCTCCACTGAATTCCATCTCGTACCTCTTCCTACCCACCCCTATGATGTCCCAGTTCATTTCCTGCCCCTGTATAGGTTGCCCTCCAATTGCTCTGACCATAAAGGCCTCAGAGAGCTTCTCTTACCCAAGAAATGATGCCTGTTTGACCCTCAACCCCACCTCCACCTCTTTTATACAATTTCTCTTATCTCCAACACATCTTCCCAGTGTTGGTTATCTCCAATTACTAACCATGCTGAAGCCCTTCAGTCTGAGAATGCCTGCCTTGGCCAGCCTGAACCAGGTAGAGAGAAAGGGACTTAAACTCCCCTCTGCATACCTAGAGAGGATCCCAAGCCCAGAAGGAGCCAACTGAATGGCTACTCTACCTACCTCAGGTGCTAATTTTCTGTCACTGTCACATATTTCAGATGGACATTCAGTCCACCACTGGATGGACGCTAGATCTAGAGGAACTGTGAAATGAATAAGAGCCCTGGTTTTCATGAGTGGGAATTTTTGAAGAACCTGAAATGAATCTTCCCTGTGTGGTGAAGATGGAAAGAAAGAGAGAGGAATAAGGGTGGTAGGAAATTCTTGGAGCCAAAGGAGAAGTCAGAGTAACACAGGACACCAAAAGGCAGGTGAGTGGATTCAGAATTGGCAGGGCTAAACCAACACACACCAATTCAGTTCAAATTAGCCAACAATGACTTTTTGCATACTATGTGGGAGGTACTGGTTGGTTGGTTGGTTGGTTGTTGTCCTTCGTTTTCGAAGAGGACCAAAATGACATCACCATGATAAAGCGAAATTTCGGTATGTCCAACTATGGCTGATCAGACCAATACAAGCTCGGAATGCTGTACCACTGGTTGGGCACAGATAGTCCATGTGAGTATTTGGGGTGGATACTCCAAATCTGCACATCCTACATTTACTTTGTGTGGTCTCAATTCTGCTTTGCTCATAGAGTACTGCACCCTTTCTGATGTGGGCACTCCATGCTGAGTGGTCCTGTGCCAGTGTCTCAATGTTCCATGATGCAAGTGTCCTTGTAAAGCTTGATCGCCTCCCCGCCACCCCCACCTCCCAAAAGACTAAAAAAGAAAGATTGGACATGTCAGGACAAAAAAATAATATCTCCATTTTCAAGGACTTTATTTTTAACTGGAGGGATAGAACATGTATACAAGTAAGCACAAAGTCATTCAGGATAATTTGAAGATGGTGAGAGTACAAATTACTAGCAATATCAGAAAAAGCTTCATTCAGGAGATGTCGCCTTAGCTGTGCTTTGAAAGGAGCCAAGGATTGTATGCAACAGAGGTAAAGAGGAAGCACATTCCAGTTATGGGGGACCACTGACCAAAGGCCCAGAGGCAAGAGACAGAATAACAAGTACTGGCATCTCACTTCTATTATACTTTCTATTTTATAGTACTTCATTACATATTGTCACCTCAAATTGGCCTATAAAATGTAGTCTTTTGTTAAGTCAGCTTTTTCATGGCCTAAGTATTGACATCAAATGAAGCACGGATTAGGGAGAGACATGAGCTCACCCAAGATTTGTCTGTCTTGGAAGGCATCTAGCACAGAGGTCAAATGAAAGAATTCCATATTAATTATAAAGTTCTCCCTCTACTCCTATTCACAAATAAAATTGCATTAATTGCATCAAAGCCCAAAATACTACAAAGCCTCCTCGAGGGAATCTACAACAATGAGAAGGAAGTCAGTCTAACTATCTACAGTGGAAAAAACAAAAATGGATGAAAACACATGTTACCCAAACATGCAGCTGGCTGGTCTATCAAGTTAATCTGGATAGATTAGAGAGATAAATAGATGGACACACAGAAGTCATAGAAAGATACAAGAGATGGAAAAGTAAATGACCCAGAACTAAAGAGTATAGGGAAGTGTTTTGGATCAAATTTGGAAAATAATGAAATACTTTAAATGACCCCAAATTGTGAACTGCTACAAAATCCCATCTCTTTAACACTAATATTCTCATCAAGAGGCAGCACAGTAAATATAGCACAGTGGAAAAAAAGCTGGCCTTGAAGTCAGAAATATCTAAGTTCAGGTTCCTCCTTTGATGACCTCAAGAAACTCCCAAACTCACAGGGCCTCGGCAAATCTAAGGCTATAAATCTCAGAAAAGGTCTGGATCAAAGTGGTAGAGAAATTCCTTCCTGAGAGCCCTCTACACTGATGAAATCACAGGTTTTCCTTCCTAAGAATTCTCCACAGATTCTCTTTGAGATGCTGTGAGTTGTGGCATAACATGATAGAATCAAATTTACAAGTAAATCAAAGACTAATAGGTGAAATTGTACTGGAAAAGTCACTAAACTATGCATATTATCTGATCCAGCCACCATGATTAGTAAGCATATATCCCAAGTAAGTCAAAGAGCAGAGGAAAGGTATGCCCAAAACACATAAACTGGTACTTTTTGTAGTGACAACGATTTGGAAGCAAAATGGGTATGTATCAATTGGAGAATGATGAAACAAATTGTGATGTAAGAATGGAATAAGATACTATGGCATTGTAAGAAATTATAAATATGAAGAACTAAGAGAAACTTGGAAATATTTGTATGAATTGATGTAGGGCAAAAGAGCATCAATAAAAGATTTTTATATACATAGAATAAAAACCAGAAAGACATTCAAAGGGGCACAAATTTTGTGAAATTTATTATGTGTGAGGGTAATATTTTATTATTTATACTTCATTAACATTGTTTGAACCTAGCTAGAAATGTGGCTGGAAATTGTCTAATCCAAATGCTTATTTGGTCAGTCTGACCTCAGAGAGACTCTGAGGAAGCTGGATGCTTGCAAGAATGCTTAGATCTCACCCAGGTATTATTTTAGGTCCACCCAAAGCTTGTGTTTTGGGTTCCCCAAATATGGATGTTTATACTTAACTGCTGATACACATCTCAAACTGTCCTCTTAAAACTGCCTCCTGCCTATATGAGGCCAATCAATCAAATGTCCTTATTCTTTTTTTCTTTTTTTTAATATAAATTTATTTAACTTTTTACATTCATTTTCACAAAATTTGGGGTTCCAAATTTTCTCCCCATTTATCCCCTCCCCATACCTCAATACAACGAGCATTCTAATTTTCCCTATCACCAATCTGCCCTCTCTTCAATCATCCCTCCCTTCTCTTGTCCCCATCTTCTCTTTTGTCCTGTAGGGCTAGATGACTTTCTATTCCCCATTAACTGTATTTCTTATTTCCTAGTAGCAAGAACAATACTAAACAGTTGTTCCTAAAACTTTGAGTTTCAAGTTCTCCCCATCCCTCCCTCCCCACCCATTCCCTTTGGGAAGGCAGGCAATTCAGTATGGGCCATATCTGTGTAGTTTTGCAAATGACTTCGATAATAGTCATGTTGTGTAAGACTAACTGTATTTCCCTCCATCCTATCCTGCCCCCCATTGTTTCCATTGTCTTTTGATCCTGTCCAAATGTCCTTATTCTTTGTCTGAACTGAACATATAAGGTAACATCACAAAGACTCAAGAAAGGAGCCATGCCTAATAAAGTTCTTTCTAAAACTATTTCAGATTTTGGGGTTTGTTCTCATGACAAACCTATGGAACTAAAAATCGAATTATACTTGCTTTCCTCACTCTAATAAAAAAAGGGGGCAGCTAGGTAGTGGGGTGGCGAGGTAGCTAAGTGAGTGGAGCACCAGCCCTGGAGTCAGGAGGATCTGAGTTCGAATCTCATCTCAGACACTTGATACACTTACTAGCTGTGTAACCTTGGGAAAGTCACCTAACGCCAATTGCCTTCTCTTCCTCCCTTTAAAAAAAAATGAACTCTACAAAACAGAAGGTCACAACTTCATATGCTATCCTCTTTTTTGTTTTTCTTTGTAGATTGAAACATTTGTTTAAGCAGAACCAGGAGAAGAATCTACAATGACCCCACTAAAGTAAGGAATAGTGTTAATAGGAAGGCATCTCAAAGTGAAGTGAGCCCAACCAGGATAACATTGTGTACAATAATGGTAATGTTGAAATGATAGTCAACTGTGAAAGATACAGCTTCTCTGATCAATCCAATGATCCAAGACTTCAAAGGACCCGGGATGAAAAATGTTATCCACCTCCTGAGAGAGGATTGATGAACTCTGAGTTCATATTGCAGCATGCTTTTCTCATTTTCTTTATTTTTATTGCTTTAGGGTGAGGAAAAGGGAGCAAGATTTGTTATATTTTTGCAACATGGCTAATATGGGCAAGGGGAGAGAAGAAGGCATCAGAACTCTGATTAGTAGCACAATGGGCAATCTTGGCTCCACAGGACTGGTGAGTATAACATCCCTCCCTGTTCTCCATGGAGAATTGGTGTACAATGGCTGCAAAAACATAGGTTATACCCATAAGATGGCCAAAGTTGACAAAAATGGAAAATGGAAAATATTGGAAGGGTTGTGGGAAAATAGGCACATTAATGCGCCAGTGGTAGAATTGTGAATTGTTTAGCCGTTCTAGAAAGCAAATTGGAACAAAGGTCAAAAGTCACCAAACTGAATACCCAGTACTAGGCTTATATCCCCAAAGAGATGTATGTATATTTTTTACTATAATGAGTTTTTTGTGTAATGGGGTGCTATATTGTACCATAAGAAATGATGAAAGAAATAATTTTGTAGAAACTCAGGAAGACTTGTATGAACTGATGCAAAGTGTAATGAGCAAAACCAGAACAACTTATACAATATCAGCAATGACTATAAAGAAAAATTGAAAGACTTCAGAACTGTTCAGTGCAATATCTGAGCATGCATGATTACAAAGGACCGATGAGAAAGCATGCTTCCTAACCTCCTGACAGAGAGGTCATGGATGAATTCAGGGTACGGAACGAGACATATTTTTTGGACGTAGCCAATGTGGGGATTTGTTTTGCTTGACTAAGCACATTTGTCACAAGGGTTTTGTTTTTCTTTTTTAATGGGGGAAGGTGTTCATTGAAAAAAATTTAATTAAAAAAAAGAAATGAAGCATAGATTGTCAGATACGGACAATGAGTTGGTTTGTTTTGCCTAGTTATACTTCAGTATTACTTAGGAAGGAAGGTTCTATTGGGGGATGAGCATCATTAGGATGTAATAGTTATGTAAAAAAGAAGAAAAGAATATAGTATTCATGATTTTTTTTTAAAAAAGGATAATAAGTTCACTCTCTTTCTTTGTAGAAGAGAGGTGGAGTGGCTGTGAGCGAGGAACACTGCATATATAATCTGACTCAGCTGATGAATTGGTTACTTTTGCTGAATTTCTTTTTGCTTTTTTTTTATTCTTTATTACCAAAGATGGTTTTCAGGGGGAAGAAAACTACATTTGGAAATTAAGGTGATGTCAAAACTATATATGTATAAATGTATATGTACTTATATATTGTTTTGACATCACTTAATTTCCAAATGTTATATATTTCAAATATACTATGCTAAATATTCAAAAATATGATATATGTATATATGCACTTATATACATATATAGTTTTGACATCACCTTAATTTCTAAAAACACTATATATATATTCTAAATATACTATATATATTTATATCAAATAACTATCTATATAAAATATACTATATATATTCTAAAAACTTGGTGTGTATATGTACTTATAACATATATAGTTTTGACATCATCTTAATTTTCAAATTTAATATATATATTCTAAACATACTACATATAGTCCAAACATACTATGTAAAATATACTACATATATTCCAAATATGCTATATATAGTCAAAAAACTGTGTATATATGCACTTATAAACATATGTATTTATATAGTTTTGACATCACCTTAATTTATATATACATATATATGTATAGATGCATGTGTGTATATGAATATATGGCAATGGAAAGATAAATGGTGGGCTTTAAGTAGTCTGTAGCATATTATCAATTATAATGAGTGCAAGAAGTAGAACAAAAGACATTACTAAGGCGGTACTCAGCCAGAAAAGTCAGCCTGGTCATGTAGTGAGAATGAGAGACCGCAGATAGACAGCCTGAATACTACACTGATACCCGCCAAGATATTAAAAAGAACTAGCAGAAGGTGTCCATTGAGTTGGGAGGATTCTCTATAGAGGATTTATGAAAAGACATGAATGAGTAAGAGTCGCCTGGGGTGAGAAGATAGGGAGAGGCTTAGATCTGTTCCTATGGAGGGAGGCCTCACACCTCGCTTGGTCGAGCCTCAGTCCCAGCTGCACTGACCCCATCTGGGCACCGGGCCCCATAGAGATGAGCCCTTGTAACACGTTCAGTCCTAGACTCCTAGACTCTCAGGCTTAGGGCAGACCTCCGAGACCATGTAATGACTGTAACCGTTCATGCTCTTAGAGTTCCTCCAGTTTTACAAAGTGCCTTCTTTCCTGAGACCCTAGGAAGTAGAGAATGCCATTGTTATTCTTCTCATTTGACAGATGACAAAACTAAGGGTAAAAGGGTCTGATGATGATTAATTTCCCCCAATAGAATGTAAGCTCCTTGAGGTCAAATATTGTCTCCTTTTCATATTTCTATGCCCTAAGGTGCCTAACATGATGCCTCACATCTAGTAGGCAATTAATGCACTCTGATTTGATTGCATTGGCTCTAGAGTCAGAAGACCTAAGTTCAAATCCTGCCTCTGATGCTTACTGCCTTGGGCAAGTCACTTAAATTCTGTGTGCCTTAATTTCCTTATCTGCAAAATGAGAAGCTTATGCTATGAGATCTTTTACAGCTTTGGATCCAGGAACCATGATAGACGACACAATGGGGACTCAGTCCCAAGTCAAGTACTTTTCCCATTTTTAACAATAGCCACAAAACCTTTTGTTTTACAAATAGAAAAACAGAGGCATTGAAGGACAGCTACCTAGCACAGTAGACAGAGCCCTGGAACAGGAGTCAGGAAGACCTGAGTTCAAATGTGCCCTCAGATACCTACTGGTATCTGACTCTGGGCAAGTTACTTAACTCTGCCTCAGTTTCTTCATCTGCAAAGTGAGCTGGAGAAGGAAATGGCAAAACATTCCAATATCTTTGCCAAGAAAACCCCAGACGGGATCCCAAAAAGTTGTACATAATTGAAACAATTGAACAAGACACTGAAAGGGGCTATTTATTCAATTGACAAGTTTTATTGAGTATTTACTATGCTTCATAAATATATTTGCAGCTGGATAGGTGATATATGATATGTGAGCGGGTTGTGTATGTGTGTCATCTCCCCAACCAGAGCAGCCCAAAAGCAAAGAACATTTCTTCATAGTCTTCTCTATTTCTTCCCCTTTCCCTGCCACCAGCACAGCAGAATCTTGGGCTCTACTTAGCAAATGTTTCATAAATTTAGAATAATAATCTCTACTAACACTCATAAAGTACTTTAAATTCTGCACAACACTTTTAAAATATTACTGCTTTTTTCCCTCATAACAAGCCCAAGGTTATTACCCCCATTTTATGAATGAGGAAATTGAGGCAGGTTAAGTGACTTGACTAGGGTCACATAGTAAGTGTCTGAGGCAGGCTTTGAACTCACCTTCTCAGCTCTAGGGCCAGCATTTTATCTGTTGTGCCACCAAACTTCCAGTAATATATGGCAATGAACTTTTGGGACCACTTTCCTTGAGGGATGCAAGAGCCTAAAGGCATTAATTTTATGCCATTATAAAGGCACCTTGAACTTTTCGATGGATTTTTTAAAATAAATTTTATTAATATCTTTTATATTTACATCACCTAAATTTCCTCTTGTAGCTCTCCCCTTCCCAGAGAGCCCACAAAGAATTTGACTTAAGAGTCTATTAGTAATTCAAAGAGTGAGCCAGAGCTGGAATCCCCATAGAATAAGGAGAATTTAGCCTGACTCCTTCTCCCCAAAGACTTTTCTCCTCACCCTGTACACAGCCTGAAGCTGGCACTCAGGGGAGAGGTACCTTGTCCCATGAAGTAACCAGAGGCTGGTTATTATGGGCAGTGGCTCTTTGCAATCAGCTCTGGAAGGAAGACACTTGTGTTCCGAGCCAGGCTTCACAACCTAGCATGGGAAGGTAGGAGAGAGTTCAAGATCACAGCTCCTGGCCCCCAAGGGCCTGTTTCAGGAAGGGAGAAAGCTGTTGATGTCACCTTAACCCAGACTGAGGGGAGGGGTCAGAGCCCCTTACCCCTCCAATACACAAGATGTGCTTGGGGGTAGGGGAGCTCCCTTAGGTGCTAGAGATAGAAAGAAAAGCCTGCTCTGTTAGTGCTTTCTGAGGGACCAACAAAGACCTGAGACCCTGGAGACACTACCCTGTGACCTGGAATTTGGGGGATCGATCTGTAAGCCTGACAAGAGCAAAGAATCTCCCTCTCCTGCAGCAGTACAACTCTGAGTCCCAGAAACCTCATCTCCAGTCAAGTCATATCTCTACAGAGCCCAAATGCTGTCCTTGTCACTGAGGAATTCAGAAATTGGGGGATTAGGCTTGATGGGGCTAACAACCAGGTCATTAACATTTTCTTTCCGGGGATTTTATTTTGGGAGGAGGAGAAACAGGGCTTCTGTTTTCTTCAGTCCTCTGGTTGCTGGTTTCTCTGTCTCTTCCTGACACCACCCTCCTTTCCCTGAGGTCCCAGCCAGTCCTTGTTGCCATAGCAACTTCGAAGGAGAAGGTTGGGTCCCCTCAATTCCTGCTCACCCTGTAGCCTACGTAGGATAGGAGGGAAGGGAACAATGAGGGAAGGAAGGAAAGAGCCCAGGGGATAGAATCCCAGCATCAGAGGGGTCAGGACATGTGAATTCTGTCACTTATTAGCTGGTTCTGTCACTTATTAGCTGGGTGACCTCAGTCTCTTCATCTATAAAATGGGAATAATAAGACATGCCCTGCCTAGCTCTCAGAATTATGAGGCTCACATGAGAGAAGAGGTGTGCAAATAATTTGCAACGAGGCTATATAAATATCATGGACATTACTAAGGAACTTTTCATCCAGCTCAACAGCCTCAATAGAACCAGAGTGGGGATGTCAAGATCAAAGGTTAGAAAGTTACAGGCTCAGAGGTTCATAGATTCAGAACTGGAAAGGACTTTAAAGGCCATTGAATCCTACCCCTCATTTTACTGATAGGGAAAGAGACCCAAAAGAGTTAACTGGTTTGCCCAGGGTCACACAGTTATTATCTGAGGCAGGATTTGAATCCAAACCTTCCTAACTTGAAGTCCAACACTGTCTAACTCTATACTATCTGTAGCAAAGGGTGCGTGCCTACTGAGGAAGTTGAAGGATGAAGCTGGGTGGGTAGGGTGGAGTTGGATAGTAGAGATTGTTGAAAGTTTATACAAATATTCTTCTGCCCCCACCCCCATCCCCAGAAGAGGAACATGGAGTGTCCTGGGGCAGAAGGCTGCCTGCCAGGGGCTGGCCCAGACAAGTACCACGAGACATGCTCAGTAGCCAAGCCTTTTTTCACTGAGACAAAGACCCTTCACATGGCCCCCAGGACCCAAAGCCCACCCATTGCCAGAGGAGTTGAGGCAGCCGTCCTGGGCACGGCCCCCTTGGCAGGGACCCCTTGGCAGGGACCTGGTCCCAATTCTGGGCACCAGAAACAGTCCCCAGGGAGAATCCATCCTGCACCACCTCCCACCTCAGTCCCAGTACTTTTTCAGATCCTCAATCAGGCTATTTGTTGACCAACCATCATCTCTGGCCTCTGGTCCCTGGCTCCACCAGGGGAACTGGGCACACTGCCAGGCTTCCTTTGGGAGGCAGCCCAGGGCACTGAGAGGAGCATCTGCCAGAGGGAAGAGATTAGGGTAACATGGGGATTGGGGTGGTGGGAGAGGATATTGTTCCATAGGCATTGGAAGATTCTAACTTGTTTTCAGGTGGGGTACACAGGTTGGGGAAAGAAAGAGTTTTGGGGGAGTTGACTGTCCTTCCTTCCATTACCAGGTTCTATATACTCCAGGACTCCCTAATCGTGGATAAACAAAAGTCATCAATAGTACCCAGGGTCTACAGCCCCAGAAAAAAAGAGTTGGGGGTATGGGAGAGAGAAGAGAGAGGTAATGAAGTAGAGAAGGAAAAAGATTGCAATGAGAACAGACAAAGGGGATAGAACTTATCTGCACACAAGGATCCACCTAAGGACATTTCCAATCCTACAAAAAAGTAAATGTATTACAAGCTAAATTCACATGTGTCCTGGGGAAGGATAACAATGATAACCAACAGTAATGATAACACTTTAAGGTTTGCTAAGCACTTTATATACTTTACACCTTAAAGCTACATTAAGATTTTTGAGATAACCTATAAATTATCTCATTTGATTCTCACAAGAGCCCTTTGAAAATAGGTACTATATAAGCCTGATTTTACAGTTGAGGAAACTGAGGCTGCAAGATGTTTTTGCTCAGAGTGTAAGAGCTGCTAATTATTTGAGGTAGGATTCAAACCCAGGTGTTTCTGACTCCAGACCAGTCAATCAATGAGCCTGCCTACTATGTGCCAGGCACTCTGCTAAGCAGTGGGGATACAAAGACAGACAAAAGACAGATGCTGCTCTCAAGGATCTCACAATCTAATAAAGGAGAGAACACACATACAATTATATAGAAACAAGATACATACAGGGTAAAATGGAGGCAATCACAAAGAGGGTTAAGGAGTGGCACAGTTATCCTTATTTGTAAAATGGGAAAAATAACATCTCCCTGCAGGTTTGTTGTGATCAAATTAGATAAAAATTGTAGGGCTTATCATAGAGTCTGGCACATAGGGAGTGATATATAAATATTAGGTCTTACTATTATTATTGAGTGTCAGAGGCTGACGTGAAACTCCTATCTTCCTGACTCCAGGCCTGGCTCTGCATTCACTGCTTACTTATTGGAACTTACTGACTGTGTGACCCTGAGTATTTCATTTAAAAAAAAAAATCTCTTTGCCTCCGTTTCCTCAGCTGTAAAATGGGCCCAATGATAGTACCTGCTTCCTGTCAGGAGTCAGGTGCTATTGAGATAATGAGACACTACCTATAAAGGGCTTACCCCTGTGCCTGACACATAGTAGACACTATATATATGTCCGTTATTTTTGTTAATATTGTTATTACTACCAGGAAAGGTCTCCTGTAGAAGTTAGAATTTGAGCTAAGACTTGAAGAAAACCAGAGAATCCAGGAGGTGAAGAGGAGGAGGAAGATAGTTCCAGGGGGATGTGGGACAGACGATGAAAATATACGAGAATTGGAAGCTGAGGGGCTTTATCCTTTCTGCCACAGAGATGTCAAGGATGTGGGCTTCTGGGGTAAGGTACTGAGCAGAATTATTAAACCATGCACATCATGCAGGGAAAGATCAGAGTTTTGGTCCTTATACTAGGACCTGGGGTGTCCCTTTGAAGGTGGAAGGAGATAGTTCTAGAATAAATCCTACTTGACCCTATGAAGAATGATCAAAGAGAACTTAGGGGTGCTTCCTGGAAATACAAATTGGATATAATAAATTTCCAGTAGCTCCATGGGCACTCTGTGGGCACTCCTTTCTTCAGTGCAAATCACCACCTTTTCATCCCTTCTTATTCTGTATGACTCTTACCTAGATGCTCCCATAAAACTTCAAAGGAGGGTCTCCCCAACATGTTGGAAACCTTCCTCTAATTCTTTTAATATTTCATGGTACAAGTGTAGCCCTTAGACTATCTATTTGCTATCCTTCACCCTTGCTGCATGACTTTTAGTCTTCTTTTTCCATACAGAAGTGGATGATGTCTTTTTTTGGGGTCAGCAATCATCTCTCACCTATGAAGTACAAATGCATCCAAGGTTCCAGGCCCTACCCTGGGAATCTCTTCTCTTATCTCCCTTCATTATCTCTATGTCAATGACTCTCAGTTCTACATATTCGATTCTAATTTCTCTCTTGAATTCAAGTCCTACCTTGTCATCTTCCTGCTAAATATTTCCATCTGGATGTCCCAAATTTAACATGTCCAAAATTGCTTTTAATTCAATTCTATTTTCAGCTCTAAATTCTCCTCCTTTGAGAAGGCAAAAAAAAAAAATAGAACCCATTACAAATTTGTATAGTCAGATATTACAAATTTCCATGCTAGCCAGAATGAATCCAAAATTGACTTTAAAATAAATATTTATAGAAACTCTTTTTGTAGGGGCAAAGAATTGGAAATTGAGGAGATACCTATCAATTGGGGAATGATTAAACAAGTTGTGGTATATGATTGCAGTGGAATACTACTGTGCTATATGAAATGATGAGCAGGCTGATTTAAGAAAAACCTGGAAAGATTTATATGAACTGATGCAAAGTGAAATGAGCAGAACCAGGAGAACATCTTACATAGTAACAGCAATACTATACAATAATCAACTGTGAATGGCTCAGCTGTTCTGAAAAATACAATGATTCAAGACAGTCCCAAAGGACTCACAATAAAAATGCTATCCACATCCAGAGAAAGAACTGATGAAGTCTGAATGCAGATCAAAGCATATAATTCTTCATTTTCTGTATTTTTTCTGTTATTTTTTTCCCTCTGAGTCTGTCTTCTTTCACATGACTAATATGGTAATATGTTTTGCATGATTGAACATGCATAACTGTAATGTTAATAGAATAGAAAGATCTTCCCTGCCCATTAATAGGCCTAACACATGGAGCCTGGGTCACATGGAACTCAGACTGGGAGGAGCTTGCCAAAGTTGGAGAGAGAAAGAGAGCACAAGTAGAGAGTGAGAGCAGGCAGAGCAGAGAGAGAGAAACAAGCGGTGAGTGGGAGCAGTTGGCCCAAGGAGAAGAGGGAGAGAGAAGCAAGCTGTGAGTGGGCAGAAGGAGGAACTTGTCTAGGGGAACTTGTTTTTGTGGGGAGGCCTGACAGAAAGAAGGTTTAAGATGTCGTGTTCCCTGGAGTAGTGATAAGTACTCTGTTAAATCTTACCTCCTGGTATTCTAATAATGTCCCAAATAAATATTTTGGTTTTGCCTTCGAGGAAGAGAGTTTATTATATTTTGCCAGTTTATCGTGAAAATATGCATGCATATCCGTAGCAGCTGCTATGGGTATCACATTGGCATTACAATAACCTATATCAAATTGCTTACTGTTTCAGGGAAAGGGGAGGGGACGGAGGGAGAAAATTTGAAACTCAAAATTTTTCTAAAATGAATTTTTAAAATTGTCTTTATGTGTGAGAAAAAATAAAGTATTTTTTTAAAAACATTTAAATTAAAAGTCTTTCCAGATTCCCTGAGTACAAACTTGATCCTTCATCAAATTATCTGGGAAATGTTTATCTAGATACATCCTGTATTCCTCCAACAAAACCTTAAGGTTAAGGACCATTTTTGTTTTTGTATCCCTATGCCTTGCACAAAACAGTTAAATAAATGTTGGATCCCATTGATTTTATTTTCTTTCACCTCTTATTCACAAATCATCATATGAAATAAGCCACAGATGCTTGCATCCATCATTCATTGCCCTTTCAGTAACCTTCATTTTTGATTTGGAAATTGTGGTCTTCTATAATTTGCAGACATACAACAACATTGGCAGAATAGTGGTGGTTAAAATATTTTTTATTTTTGTTTTTTGTTCTTGGAGAGCAACCTGGGATTGTTGAAAGTAATGTAGGATTTCCCAAACACAATCAAGTCCATTTGTTTCCTTCCTGTTCAGTCTTAGATCTGGCTTATTCAGGTACATTGCCTATGCAAGATGTAAGTATTGCTGGAATAAATGAAAGCATCACCATTACAACGTCAGCAGACAATGGATACTTTTCATCCATTTGGTTGTTTCTATGTGGATTACTGGGATGATCCCTTTTGAATGGCCATGATCTCATTGATTGGGCCATATAATACTCTAAGACTTGATATACTAGCTTAATGTCATCTAGAAAGGAGTCTCTGGAGGACTTCACCATCTGTAGCATATTCCTGTTCCATTTGGACTGTGTGATGGACAGCCCCTGTGACAGTGGCAAACACCTTTGATGAGAAGGGCTTGATTCCCTAATTACTGCCTCATTGGATATTGTGAACCAGAGAATCACTGAAAAAAAATGAGCTTGGTAGCTGTGTCTATCAGATATGGCAAGGATCAGACCATCACCAACCCACACTATCCATTATGCTGTGCACAAAGCTAATCTGATCTTGAATTCATTTCAAAGAGACTAATTTCTGCAGAAATGAGCGACTGCCACAAGCAGATTAGATCAAGAACAGGGGATCATGGATCAAGAGAATATTGAAAAGAAAGAGCAGTCCCATGGAGGTAGGCTTCAATGGTGCTATCAATCAACCAGCAAGCATTTATTAAGCACTCACTGTGTACTAAGCACTGCACTCAAGGAGTTTACCTTTTAATTGGAGAGACAATACATATAAATCAGAATATAACTAAATACGGCTTAATAATAGCTAGATTTTACATAATGCTTTAAACTCTGCAAAGAACTTTACAAAAATCATTCTGTTTTATCCTTACAGAAACCCTGGGAAATAGATGCTATTATTATCTCCATTTTACAGATGGGGAAATAGAGACAGGTAGAGGTTAAGTGACTTGTATAGGGTCACACAACTATTAAGTATTTGAGGCTGCATTTGAACTCAAGTCTTCCTGACTTCAGGTCCAGCACCCTATACCCTACACCACCTAGCAGCTAAATAGGCAAAAGCTATTCTTAGAAGAGATAGCACTAACAGCTGATGGATAGATTGGGTGGGAGCAGGAAAGATTTTCTGAAGGAAGTAGGGCTTGAGTTGAGTCTTAAAGGAAGCCAGGGATTCTAAGAGTCAAAGATTGGGAAAAGAAGCATTGTGGGCACGGGCAGCAGCCGGTGCAAAGTCACAGAGAAGAGAGATGAGAAAAGAGAGGGATATGCTCAGAGAACAGTAAATAGGCAAGTATCATCTTATTAAAATGTGTGTGGAAGGAAATAAAATGTAAGAAGATTAGAAGGCTAAGATGGACCTGGGTTTGAAGAACTCTAAGAACCAAATGAAGGACTTTATGTATTTGGTACTGGGAGCAATAAGGAATCACTAGACTTCATTTAGAAGGGAGAGTAACATGGTTAGAACCAGGAGAATTAATTTGTCAGCTGAGAAGAGGATGGAATAGTACATTTCTGGGAATTATGGGGAAGAAGACCAGAGAGGCTTTGAGCCTGGGGGATTCTCTGGGGAACAGCCAGATGCTTCATGGGCAAAAGTGACCAGCTTCAGTCCAGACACACAGCAGAGACTTTGAAATGCCCTCCTTGTTTCAGAGGATGAGTTTAGAGGAATGTGTTCCCTCCCCACTGCTTTTGCTGATAGATGAGATACCAAATAGGAGATTATTTCCTGAATTTTTTACCAATTGTCTTAATCCCAATAAATGTTTTATTTTTAAAATGCATGTTCTTTAATATAGGTAATGGCAGACACAAGGCGTCAGTCCTCAGAGTAGATGCAGGTATTCTGTGCCTATTTCCTGCCCGTTTACTGTGAGGTGCAGAAAAATTTTTTAATAACTGTCAAGACAGAAATGAGCATTCATACAAAAAGCCCCAGCAGAGAGCTCTCTCTTTTCTGGTGGCAAGTGAGGCAAGAACTTCTTTAAGACTCTCAGTGAAGAAAGTAGGTCACTGGCAGTGCTCAGGGCCCATTGGCCAATCCCCCATTACACATATGAAGACATTCATTTTTTTAACTGTTTGTTGAGCTCAAAATAAAAATAAAATAAAGTAAAACAATAAAACAAAATAAAATGTATCCCTTTTTTGTCCTGGTCTGTCAATAAGTTGTTATGATTGAATATATATGACCTTTGAATTTCCCAGTGTAGCTAGGATAGGTGATAGAGGAACCATTTAAGGTATACTTATGAAGTAAATTGCTCAAATACAAGTATTAAGCCTAAGTAATCCAGAGGAAATCTAGAATCAGAAAGAAAAAAAGTTATGTGGGGGGGAGCTAGCCTGCAGTTCTTATCTTGTTTGTGGTTGCATATGGATTTTACTGGGGAAGAAAGTCTATAATGTGACTTAAAAGTGTAAATTGTTTGCACCCATAGCCTTACAACAGCAAATTACATTTACATTTTGTTTGTAGGGGCAAATGAGATAACATGTAAAGTGCTTTGCAATACTTAAAGTCTTATATTAATGCTAGTTGCCACCACCACCATCATCATCATCATTGCATTGAAGAAATTGCTTAGACCAGTACTTCTGATTGGTTTCCATCGTTCAGGTCTATGTCATTACTTGGAAGCAGCTCTTTTTAGACAGACTTTGTAGAAAATTCCGACAGGTTGACACAAGGAATTCATGTATTTTTATTGAGGTGATATCATACACTTTGTTGATATAATGCTGTGGAAGTGACATTACATACTTGTATTTTGCGGTTAATAGCCACCACAGCTATTTACTTGTTTGGAGAGCTCTTATTTAGTAAGAGGACTTGACTCAGGTAAAGAATTTGGAGGCTTGGGGGTACTTACAGACTATGAAGAATAAGATATTGAAAAGATTTTATATCATGCTGTAGACTCTTTGGAAAAGTGTCAGGATTGACTGAGCTATAGAAGAAGAAAGACCATGTAGTGGATGCCCTGTATGAGTTATCTGAGAAGTCTAGTTTGTTCCTAGATCCCTAAATAAGTAACTGATAAGTGGTGTTGAAAGTTCGTGAATCTAAAGCTTTCACAGTGTGAAGAAGAGGGACCGAAAATGTAAAAGGGCTGCTGAAGTGTAGGACACCCTCTTCGGTAGCCATAGTAGCCAAGGGTCAACGCTTTTTTCAGTAGCCTTTTATTCAGTGCCAACCCTCCCTCCTCAAGTAGTCAGTAAAGCAACAGCAAAAAGACCAATGGTTAGTCTGGGGAAGAGGCTATCGGCCAATTAGGGCAGTTGTAGGGTGTTTCCAGCCAGACTTAACTTAGATCACTGCCTTAGCATTAGAACAAAAGGAAATACACAACCTTAGCTGGGAGAGGATAATCAGCAAAGATACAGTATTGATTGAGTTGAAGGCAACTCCCCTTGGGACTACAGTTGCCACAATGTTACATCCCATCAAAAAAATGGCAGTTGCACCCCATTTGTCTCAAATGGCAGTGGGAAAACTATCAAGTCTGAGGACTATTCTGGAGATGCTGGGAAGTTATGTAAGTGGTTCATGTCTTAATACCCTAGACCAGAGGTGTCAAACACGTGGTTCACAACACTCCCAGGCTGCAGGAACAAGATTAAAATATAATTGAGAAATAGTTAACAAAATAAATAAAAATATAATAAAATGTAGATAATATTGCATTTTAAAACTAAATCAATATGTTGTCTGCAGGGATCTTTATGTACAGATTAATAGCCCCCATTTCTTTTTTGATTGACACCACTTTCCAAGACCAATTAAGTGTTGAGGATGGTTGAATTGCCTCCTCAGGGACGCTAATTTACGTGGCAGATTGGTTGCTACTATCACATAAGGGTTCCAATAGAGAAACTTGTATTTTTCAGGCAGGTGTGATATCCCTATCCATCAGGAGAAGGATCCTTCAAGTCTTGACTGGGACATGCCACTGACTTGATACAAGTATGGCAAGGGATTGATAAAGAGAAACGTAGAAGGCTTGCACTGAGCCTCAAAGCTGTGCCTTTAACCTTATAAACTCTTTGAAGATGCAGAGTCATGGGGTAAAAATATTCTAGTGCTCACAGATGATAGACAGCTGATTTGGTAGTTCTGAGAATAACACAGAGCAGTTATCTCCAGTTCCTTGATACTTTCCTGTAAGGGGTAAAAAAGGCTTCTGACTTTTTGTTGAGGTTGGAACATTAAACTGACCCAGGTGATAAAGGTACTGATAAAGAGAGAGGCAGCAAGGTAGGGCAGTGACTAGAATGCTGAACCTGGAATCCAAAAGATACCGGTTCCAACTCTACCTCGGTCATTTATTACGTATATGACTCTGGGCTAATCATTTCACTTTTGCTTACCTCCATTTCCTCATCTGTAAGATGAATACCTCTCTTCCAGACTCGTTATAAGGATAAAATGAGAGAATATTTGTAAATCATAAAGTACATAAACACTGTTATTATTATTATATGTGGTGAAACACCGTGGTGGCAACTTTAACTATTAAAGTGTATGAGTTGAGAACAGTCCCTCAGTTACTTATAGTTCAGTTCATTGGTCAGGGAGCTAGAAATGAAAATAAACGATGGTTGGAGATGACAAAAGATAGCTCTGGGATATTTCCTCAAATAAGAGGCATAGGAGAGACAGAGAGATTGAGAGAGACAGAGAGACTGAGACAGAAAGAGAGACACAGAGAGACAGAGGGAGAGAGAGACAGAGAGAGGGAGAGAGAGAGAGAAGAGACAGTGATTCAGTCCAAACAGATGTCCCCAAAAAATCTGGGGCCTAACCAGCTGGCCCAGGAGGCAGACACTCCTCCCAGAAGGGTGAAGAGGCTTGAGACCAGAGGTAAAGGTGATCCACTTCAAGAACAGTGACAAATCAGATACATGTTCAAGTTGCATTTTCTCACAACTGTGGGTAAAATAGGGCAGGTAGGTGGTACAGTGGATAGATCACCAGACCTGGAGTCAGAAAGACCTGAATTCAATACAGTACCAGACACTTACTATCTGTATGATCCTGGGAAGTCACTTAACTCTGCCTCAGTTTCTTCATTTGTAAAATGAACTGGAGAAGGAAATGGCAAGTCAGTCCAGTATATTTGCCAAGAAAATCCTAAAAGGGGTCACAAAGAGTTGGGCACAACTAAAATCAGCTACCCTACTACTACAATATCGGTGGAATGGGCCCACCTAAGCTAAGCACACTCAAGAGAAAAATCCAGTATTGGTTTGCCAGAAGCTGGATAAGGCTTCGGATAGAGGTTACCCTGAGTAATCCTTGCCCTGCCAAAACATCTTGGGACTTTCCCATATGAACTCATAGGACAGTTACAATGACTACTAAAAATGTGAAAAAACATATTTCTGGATTAAACAGATGCCAAATGACAATTATACTCCAGTCATTTTATAAGAGATGCTTGCCAAATCTGCCTCTATAAATTATGCATGAGAAAAGTTTCTTGGGACTGATTGGGAAGGTCTACTAATATTAGGTTATTGTTTTATGCCATACTGAGTCTGGGATTCTTAGTGGCACCCTATGCCCTCTAAGATCAAATATAAAATCCTCTGTTCGACTTCCTTCTTCTTTTTTTCCCTTTTTTTTCTTTTTCTTTTCTTTTGAGGCAATCAGGTTCAAGTTACCTGCTTAGAGTCACACAATTAATAGGTATCTGGGGTCAGATTTTGAACTCAGGTCCTCCTGACTCCAGGGCAGTGCTCTATCAATTATGCCAACTAGCTGTCCCTTTGTTTTTTAAAAATCCTTCAAAACCCATCCCCTTCCTACCTTCCCAGTCTTCTTATACCTTATCTAACTCCACATTCTGTGACATCAGCCTTCTTGCTGTCCCTTGAACCTAACACTCCATGTCCCTACTCTGTCCATGCATTTTGCTGACAATCCCCCATGCCTAGAATGCTCTCCCTCCTCATCTCTGTTTCATGGTTTCTCTGGCTTCCTTCAAGTCTTAGCTAAGATCCCCTCTTCTAAAACAAGCCTTTCCTGATCCCCCTTAATGTTAGTGTTTTCACTCTGAAATTATCTCCAATTAATCTTGTTGTATGTTTTATTTGTACATAGTTGGTTTTTGTTTGTTTTTGTCTGTTGTCTCCCCCATTAGACTGTGAACTCCTTGAGAACAAGGACTAGTTTTTATTTTGCCTTCCTTTGTATCCCTGGTGTTTAGTACAATGCCTAGGACATAGCGGACATTAAAGAAACGCTTGTTGACTTGAACTCATTTGACTCATGTGAGACACAGGACTAGTGTACAGACACTAAAGGACAGAGCAGCCAAGGCATGACATTGTCATGTCAGTCCCCCAGCCACTGGACCCTAGTTAGTACTAGCTCCAGGGGTCTAGAAGTAGCCTCTCTTTCCACTGAAGAATAAATAGATGTAAGAGCCAGATCAATGCAGAATTAAGCCAGAAGTGCTAGGAGAGAGGTCTAGAAGAGAAACGAGGAGGACAGTGCCCACCATCCTGCTCTCTAATGCAGCCATGACCATGAGAATCATTGAGGATTTCTACAGAACACTCCAGTCCCCATATAGACAACCTGCTATAGACTTCCAGGTTAGTGGAGGCAAGATATCTAATTCAGGACACTGGTGTTCAGATCACATCTGGGTGATCTGAAGCTGATATGAAAGGAACCACATTCCAACTCTAGAGGATTTGTTTTGTTTGCCTGGAAGGTTGTAAAGTAGAAGAAATGGAATGTGACTTTCTGTGATTTCATGACTATTGGTTTTAATTTTTTAGCTTTTATATAATCTACTTAAACTAAATTGTCTACTATGGCCTTAAGTGGTGGTGAGTAACCAAAAACAACATTTTACTTCTGAGGGAAAAAAAGTGGGGACAGGGATTGGGGCATAGGGAGTATGGGGAATGGTTAGTTAGTAGAGGTGGAGCTGTATGCGTGATACATCATGATTGACACGAATTCCTAGATAAAGAGCTTGGGACAATATGCTTAGACCATCATCGTTATGCTCCATTCCACAATACGTTCTAAAATGGATACAAGACCTTAATAATAGAGATCATCCTACAAGAAATTAGAAGAGAAAGAGATCATAAGCTTCAGCTATAGGTAAGAGAGGTATCCTTCAAAAAATAAAGATAAAGTCAACAAAAGATAAAATACATGACTTGATTACTTGAAATAGAAAAGCTTCTACACAGACAATGTTAACATATCTAGGATAACAAGGAAAGTGGCCACATGGGGAAAAAATATTTGTATCAACTTTCTCTGGTAAGGGTTGGTATCCAAGATACATAAACACAATGTGTACACACACACACACACACACACACAAACGTACACACACAAACACACAAACACAAACACACATACACAAACACACACACATAAATACACACACAGACGCACACAAACACATACAGACACACACACACAAACATACACACCTCTTAGCCATTCCCCATTAGATAAATTGCCAATGAATAAGACTAGTTCTTTAAAGAACTGCAAAGTACTCACAATCACATTTTTTTTTAAAAAGGCTCCAAATCACTAATAATAAGAGAAAAACATCCCTGAAGTTTTACCTTATATCCTGCAAATTGGAAAAAATGACCCAAAGTGGCAAAAAATCAATACTGGAAGTGTTATAGAAAGATAGGCACACTAATACATTGTTGGTGGAGCTGTAAAATGATATGATCATTTTGGAGAGTAATTTAGAATTGTGCAAATAAACTGACTAAAATGACCATATCTTTTGAATGAGAGGTGCCATTACTAGGTTTATATCCCAAGGAAGCCACTGAACAAGAAAAAAAGTCCCCACATAATCCAATGTATTTATAGCAGCACTTTTTGTGATAACTAAAAATTGGGAATAAAATAGGTGCCCATCAATCAGGGAATGGTTAAACAAATTGTGGTAAATGAATGTAATGGAATATTGTTGTGCTGTAAGAAATTATATGTGTGATGAATACAGAGAAGCATGGAAAGATTCAAAATTATGAATTGATGCAGAGTGGAATACATAGGACCAAGAGGACTATATACAGTAAATACAATAATGTAAATAGAACGTTACCCAAAAAAGTCAAAGTAAGGGTAACAAAATTATAAAAATCAAGTGGGATTTGAATGAAGAGATATAAAAGGGCACCCCCCTCCCATCTAAACCTTCGTGGAGGTGGGAGGTTCACAGATGTTACACATTGCATGTTTTCAGATTTTTTCAATATATCAATCAGTTGTGCTGACTTTTTTTTGAATCCTCTCTAAAAAAATACAATTTGTCCTATGGGATGGCTTTCTGGGATGGGGAAGTGGCAGGGTAGGTAGGATACTATGGTGATGTAAGAAACAGAAAATATCAACCAAAATTTGGTTTTTGAAAAAGAGCTTGAAACATAGCAATGAAGTAGAGTGTTAGATCACTGACCACCAGACAGGATCCTGACTATTGACAGGACCCAGTCAATAATTTTATTACATGTAGAGAGAATCATTATCATGGGAAATTTTTGGGAGGGGAGGGAAGTTTTATGACTGTTTTTTGCATGTGTGTGAGCTTGAGCACTGGAACATTCTAATGACATTTTCTTTTGGCTAGAATTTTATTTTCCCACTTTCTAGACTGTATTGACAGCTAAAATCTGTTATTTCATACTGGGACCCTTTTTCTGAACAGAGCAGCTATTAATTCACAATATGGCTAATCTTTTACTGTTGTAGTGCTAGCTTTGCTGACTGCTCTTGTGGTCTTTTTTGTGGTATTGTTGCATATTTGTTGAATGGTAGTAGCATGGATTCCCAAATATTGGAAAACTGCAGCAGAATTGAACACTCATAGGGGCCTCCTAGTTTTAGAAATTCCACTTGAGCTTGGGGACAAATATATCAAAAGTGGCTTATATGTTGCTATGGACAATCTAGGGAGATTGTAATGCTTTCTAACATATTCAAGGGAAGCCACCAAAGTTCTGTGAATTATCTGTAAATTATCTGAACCAATGGTAGATTTCCAGCATTCCTAAAGAGATAAGAAGAAATGGAGAGGATGCTTGGAAACTGGTTCCCAGAGCTCCCACTAAGGATGAGGAGATAGCAAAAAGACTTAAAACCTATGGAGAAAGAAGAATTGGCTAAAGATAGAGTGGCACATCTGCTATGAAGAAGGTCGGCATCTGGCCTAGTAGCAGTAGCTAGAAATAAAGATTAAACCATAAGCCTATCAGTAAAAATAAAAGAAACAATATGCCAAGCTTCTCAGGGGGAATATTCATGCTCCTCTAAAGAGGTACCATTGGAGGCCAAGGTCCCGAGGAGGCTAATGGAAGCTTTGGGGTAGAGGGGGCTGTACGCATTTACCTTCCTATATGCTTTAAAAGCACAGGCCCCTGGAAACACAGTGTTGCAAATTTTGCAAAACCTTAGCTGAGTGGAAAATATGTGGTGTCCAGTTCACTGGTAGCTGACAGCAGGAGGGAAAGAAGTCCTGAAACCATGAGCTCAGTGCAGTCAACATGCAGCCATTCCTAGCATGTGTACACAATCCCTTCAAAAGTTATAGCACACACCTCATTCTGTACCTGAGGATTTTTGCAGGGGTCACATCAATCACCTGCTGAGGGGCACTTTGGAGTCTCAGAAGACTGAAAATTCTATGTGTGCTGACCTCAAATCTAAGTATGGATGGACAGCAATCCTCCTATACCCGGATGAGGTGCCAGCCAGAGACAAGTGGTTTTGTATAAGACTGTCTGTGTGTGGGCTATCTCCTCCATTAGAATACAATCTCCTTGAAGACAGGCAGGCAACCAACATTTATCTAGTGCTTATTATCTGCCTTCTGGCCTCCCTTCAAGTCCCACCTTCTACAGGAAGCCTTTCCCAATCTTAATTCCAGGCCCTTCCCTCTGTGGATTATTTCCTACTTACCCTGTATGTAGCCTGTTTGTACATAATTATTTGCATACTGTCTTCCCATTAGATTGTAAGCTTCTCAAGGGCAAGAATTGTCTTTTACCTTTCTTTGTGCTTATAACACTTAGCACAGTGCCTGGCACATTGACTAAGGATACAGATATAAACAGAAACAATTCCTACTCTCACAGAACTTACATTTTAATGAAGGAGACATGTAAATATGCAGTGTGCGTGTGTGTGTGTGTGTGTCTGTGTGTGTACACACACACAGACAGACAGATGGATGGATAAACAGACAGACAGATAGATACACAGATTGATTAGATAGACAGACAGATAGACAAAGAGTAGATAGGAGGTAATCTGAGAAAGAAAGGCACTGGTAGCTAGAAGGGCTGAGATGTGTCTCCTGCAGAAGGTGGGATCTGAGTTGGGTCTTGCAGGAAGCCAGGGAGACCAGCAGGCAGAGATGAGAAGGCAGAGCATTCTGGCCATGGAGGATGACCAGTGAAAAGGCACAGAGATAGAAGATGAGGATTTAAGCCAACAAACTGCAAGTAGGCCAATGTAGCTGGATCACAGAGTGCTTGGAGGAAAGTGAAATGTAAGACTAGAAAGGTAGGATGGGGCCAGGTTATGAAGAGCTTTTAAAATATAAAAGAGGAGATTTTCTTTGATCCTAGAAGTAATAGGAGTTTATATTTGAGCCTAGAGGACAGCTAGATGGCACAGTGGATAGAGCACTGGGCCTAGAATCAGGAGGACTCATCTTCCTGAGTTCAAATCTAGCCTCAGACACTTACTAGCTGTGTGACCCTGAGCAAGTCACTTAACTTTGCCTCAGTTTCCTCATCTGTCAAATGAGCTGGAAAAGGAAATGGCAAACCCCTCCTGTATCTTGGCCAAGAAAACCCCAAATGGGGTCACAAAAAGTGACTGAACAGCACTAGCTACAGCAACAAAGGGAACAGAAAACAACTATAGGCAGTTGGGGAGAGGGAGGAATTACATGAGCAGACCTACTCTTTAGAACTCTTTTGCTTCTAGATTTATACCCTCAGTGCCTAGCACAGGTCTGGCACACAGTAAGAACTTAATACTTGTTGATTGGCACTAGTCAGCTATTAATTCAATATGCATTATTACATATTATATATGCCATAATATATCATATTATATATTATACATATCAATAATGTGTATTACTGCACAGGGATGTAAATTCCTTATTCTTTGGGCCTAGTACTTGAGACCTTGATAATCATGATGAAAAAGGTTAAAGTAATCTGTAACACTCAGGAATAAAGTATGGTCACATAAGAGAGGCAGCTGAGAGTTTGGAACTTGCCCTATACCATTGGGACATATAGAAGCTATAGCATTGGGTTAATCATTTAGCCTCAGAAGGACAAGGATAGCTGTGATCCCAGATGCAGGATGATTCTCTGCCAGAAGTGTTTCAGGCTGAGAAAAAAATGAAGTGTGGCACTATGACATGGGACTTATACAACAAAGTACTGCACTACACACTAACCTGTCCTACATGAGCTGAAGAAGGTCATTGGTTCTAGTGAAAGCCTGTGAAAGTATCTACAACCGTCTTGGACACTTGGGCCAAGGGAAAACCCTGGAGCTAGTGCAAAACAGTTCCACTAGGCCATCACGACAACAGATATGAAAAAGACATGGGTGAGCTGTGATCAATGTACTGGAATGAAAGTGATACTGATTTGAGTTGCTTGTCCAGAGAACACAAGGGACTGACTGGAAGCCTTTGAGCTGGGGGCATAGACATCTTATGTCTGGAACCCAGTGGGAAGAACATCTTCAGGATCCTAGTGATAAGAGATGATTTTACTCAGTATGCACAAGCACATCCAACCAGGATCCAGCAGGCATCCAAGGTGTTATGGGAGATGATTTTTTTCTGCATGAGATTTTCCTCCCAGGATCCACGCCAACTAGCATTGACATTCTGAGAGCAAGATGTTGCTACTCTTGGAAACTCTCAAGAGGTTTAGAATTATGCCTTACAAGGAAACCTGCAGCCAGAGCATTTCAATTGTATATAGCTGAAACTGCTAGGGGCTCTAAGACCTTAGCAAAGGGATTAATGGGCTTAGTACAAGGTCTTTCTAATGCATGCATATGATACCACCAAGAACTAGGAGATACAATAGGTAGAGCTCTGGGCCAGGAGTCAGGAAGACATGAGTTCAAATCTAGCCTCAGATACTTCCTCACTATGTGATCCTGGCTTAGAAAATCCTCAGTTTCCACATCTGCAAAATGGAAATAAAAATAGCACCTATCTTCCCACGGTTGTTGTGAGGACTGAGTGAGACAGTACTTGTCAACTGCCTAACCCAGTGCCTGGCACATAGTAGGCACTCACTAAATGCTTATTGTCTCCCTTCCAGTGCTACCAGCATTACCCAGAACCTGATTTCATATGGATAAGAGTCACATTTACCTATTGATCAGTGCTTTGCACAGGGAGAGTTATATGAAATGAAATAGAGAGGAGGAAGCGACCCAGAAAATTATATGAACAAGGACTGCAATAATGTAAATGGAAAAAACAAAGACAAAAATTATATTGTGTAATTAAAAGGACCAAGCTTGGCCTAAGAGAAGAGATGAAAAAAATGTGCCTCTCTCTTTGTCAATGTGGAGGAAAATGGGTGTAAAGCATCCCATATCCTTTCAGACTCAGTTGCTGTAATGATTTGACTTGTTGAACTGTTTTATTCCTCTTTCTTTGAAATTATTTGTCACAAGGGATAACTCTCTAAGTAATGAAAGGGGAAAGAAACAATTGGAAAGGAAGGGGATATAAAAAGAAAAGTTTGGGTCAGGGGAAGGCAGTGGGGTTAAGTGACTTGCCCAGGATCATACAGCCAGTAATAGTCTGAGGCTGGATTTAAACTTAGGTCCTCCTGACTCCAGGGTTAGTGTGCTAGCCACTGCACCACCTAGCTATCCCCAATAAATTATTTTTCCAAGATCTGCACATCGAAGTTTCAGGAGACAGAGAAGACATAGCTACTTCTAACTAGCATATCACTAGTGTTTAAAGAGACCTACCATCTAGTTACAGCCTCATCTCAGCAGAGCTTAGAGAGCGACAGGTAGTATGACAATCTAACTCACTGTCAGGAGCTCTATTCTCAGGGTAGAGTCCCATTGTGAGTACTAATGTCCAGAGAAAAAATAAGACAGTAGACCAATAGAGAACCATCATGTTCTAAGTAGTTGAAAAATTAGGTAACTTAACTGGACTACAAAATAGCCTCAGACAATAGTCAGGGCATGGCTAAGGTGTTCTCACACCTCCTTGTGGCTCAAAGTGGGTTAGCAATCAGGAACACATGAACTGGGGAGTCAAGGCAGCAGCCTCTTGTCCAAAGGGCCAATGGGTAACTGGGACTGGAAGATGGCCTGTATGAAGATATGTTTCTGTTCAAGATTCTGAGGAAGAAAAAGTTCTTGGTTGGTACCCTCTTAAGAGATGCCCAAACTACTCTGAGCTGAAAAGGACCTCTTTTATGGGGAGGGATGGGGAAGGGAGGACCTGAATCCAGAGGCTTTGCCTTTTCTATCAAATATTCAAACCAAAACAGTCCCAAGGAAATAGAGGCTGCCCACAGACTGACCTATTAGGGGCATTCAGCATGAATCATTTCAGATACAGGGTTAATATTACAGGCCAGTAGACCTAAAGATAACTGAGTAATCCTCACGGAATGATAGAAGTAGATAAACAATCTTTTCAACATGGAATTTCATCTGAGAACTGGAATTTCTTCCAGAGAGTATGCCATTGGGGGATATAGATATCACAGCATTAAACCACTATGATACTACTCATAATCTTCAGTCACTGTTTTCATTAATATTTTGGAAATCAGTATGAACTCTATAAGAGTATGGCCTCTGCTACCACATCTATCCTGGCAAAAAGAAGCAGCATTTTCTGATTTCTTAACTTTTTTGGTCTCCTTATTGTGGTGATTGTTTTATAGAAGTTAAACATCTATAGGAAATATTTGTAATTAAAGTCAAAGTCTTTAAATACTTTAATATTTTGAAGATACATTGTTTCACTAGTTCACGTACTTCCCCTGTCACCATGGATCTCAGACCTTCTGCGACTAGCTAAAATAGATGGCCTTTGAATGATGCTATGGAGGAAAAAGGGATCATCCAATTGCCAATGCAGGGATGAGTGTCTCCAAATTTAGCTAGGCTGGTGCAAAGGTGATATACTCTGCTGCCGGTTCCAAAGCCCTCCTCCTAAGTCACTGTCAGCAACCATCATCATCAACATCATCATTATTAACTGGTTAAGTCCATTCACGATGAAGTTTTCTGATGATGAGCTGAAGTAGCAATGAGTGCAATCACCAAGGTAATTAACATCACATTAATGAAAGCTAATCATATGTCTGAGCTACCCCTCTGGATGTGACCTTTCAAAGGAAATCTAAAGAGCTTAAGAGAAGACGCAGCAAGAGTTAGGAGAAGCCAGGAAAATATACACAAAATATACGATTCCCTCAAGGAAAGCTCATATAGCCACATAGCTCCATCAAGAAACCATGTGTTCCAGGGAAGCAGGTACAGTAAAGGGGTTCCTAGAGCAAACCTCCTGCCACAGATGGCAGAATCCCTAGACCAAGAATTCTTAACCTGGGATCCATATATTCAGATAGGATATAAGTTACTTTATTTTTAATTTACTTTTTTATTTTTACTAACCTTTGGTTTTCTTTGTAATCCTATATGTTTAATTTTATTCACATAGAAACATTATTCTAACAAGCGGTTCACAAGCTTCACCAGACTGACAAAGGGATCCATGATTCAAAAAATGGTTAAGAATGCTAGGGACTATGCTGCCAATAATTAGGATATTAATAATGATAATTTGCTGTTGCTGTTCTGTCATTCTGACTCTTCATGACCTTATGTGGAGTTTTCTTAGCAAAGAGACTGGAGTGAGTTGCCATTTCCTTCTCCAGCTCATTTTACAGATGAAGAAACGGAGGCAAAAGGGGTAAGTGACTTGCCTAAGGTCACACAGCTAGTAAGTATCTGAGGCCAAATTTGGACCCTGAATTCTTTCCCTATTTGGGGGAAGGGAGGAACATTAATCCCAGAGCAGTAATTCCAAGACTGGAGTGACTATATACATCTGGCAGCTAGGAGTGGGACTCATCATAGGTGTGTGGGTCACTCCACTTTCTAGCAATCCTAAGCACTTTTCCCTTGCGGGAAGAGGAAGGTTTCAACCACACAACAGTATTCAAATCTAAACTATATAAGTTCCAGGAAGTGAATGGAGACCCACCAGAATGGGAAACACAGTTGTCATAGCTGCTCATAAACCACAGTGAAAAGTTGTGCTATTTCTCTACTCGGTTATTAAATAAAGCCTGTTTGGTATCAACAGTTTGTCAACCTGAGTGCTTGCATAGGAGGTAAAGATCCTTTCTTTACTTTTTCTAAATAGATCTAGACAGAAGCCAAATTCAGATATTCCTAGAGGAAACCTTGGGTGGAGAAAAATGAGCCAAAGTCAGTATGGGAACATGAAATGAAAAGGAAGCTTGTTAAAAGCCTCCAACAAGGGACTCAGGTTCTGGTCTATGGGTTACAAAAGTTTAGCTAAATCTACAGATGGCAGATCTATTATTAATCAATCAAAAAGCATTTCTTAAGCAGTTTCTGTGTACCTACCAGGCACTGTCAGATGCTAGGGAGAAAAATACAGTAAATTAAATAATCCATATTCACAAAGAGATTAAGACAAGTCTGGGACATTTGAAGCCTACAACCTCCCATCAGAGATAAACTCAGGGTCTGCTTGGTGCCTGAGGCTGACCAGGAGTCTAGCCAGTCCTAAACCAATTTGTCCTTCTTCCACCACAACCAAAATGGTTGGAAGCTCTCTGTCTCTCTCTGCTGGCCAGACCCTGAATCTTCACCAAAACACACAGCCAATATAAGACTCATAGAAGGTCAGAATTGAAAGAAAACATACATATAGTTCAACCCTTTCATTTTATAGATGGAGAAACTTGACTTGATCAGAAAAAGGACGTGATTTTCTCAAGACTGTAGAGTTAGATAGAGGCCTGGACAGAACTAGAATCCAGGAATTCTGACAATTCTAAATTCTAGGCTGTGTCCAAAAACACCCCTTATAATTCTAAGAAAATTGGGGCAGTTACACAGCTTTACTAAGAAACCAAAGGAAGAAAAAAGATAAAAACAGTAAAAAAGATTAAAAAGTCAGATACAAAAGCATGTTGCAAAGTCAGAGCCATGTCTGTCTGAGCAGGAGAGCAATGCCAACTCCCTTTAACCTCAGTCCAGCTATATCCTCACTTCTTTATATCTTTAGCTCCATAGGCTGGAATAAGATCTGGAGTGCATTTAGGCATCAGTTAGCATTGCAACAATACTGACCTCCTCAATTTCGCCAGGAATCTATGACTTCATCAATGCAAGCACTTCCTGCCATGGTATGAAACCACAACCCATTCATTTGCAGCCTCAATTCTGCACAGATCTTGTCCAGATTTTCCCATTAATTCTCAAAAAATGAGCCATGCAATGTGCCTGAGACTTTCTTCTAAGTGATGGAATCATTTATCTAGAGTTGGAAGGAACCTTGCAGGTCATCTGATCTAACCTCCTCATTTTGCATATGAGGAAACTGAGGCCTAGGGAGAGTAAATGAATTTTGCCTAAAATCAAACAGGTCACAAACATCAGAAAGGGGATCTGAACTCAGGTCCTCTGACCCCAGGGTCAATGTTCTTTCCACCGTCCAACACCACTGACCACATGGAGTCCATAAGCCTTCCATCTGTAACTCCTTGTTCTTGCTACATGACTAAACTGCTTCCCCTTCTGATCATAATCTGTAATTATAATGGCCAAGTTTGCTTCTCTGGGTTCATAGAGGAATAGATAAGGAGCTGAAAGAGACTTCAGAGGTTGTCTAGTCTAACCTCCCCTCTCAATCTGACAGATGAGAAAACTGAGGTCCAGAGTGACTTCCCCCAAGGGACTTTCTCAAGATCACACGGTAAGGAACAAAGCCAGGATTTAATTTCAGGTCCTGTGATTGCAGGTTCAATGCCCTTTCCATGGTACCATGCTGCCTCCCTCCCTCTTTTTGACAATATCTGATGTTCAGCTCTTCATTGTTCCAACCTATCCATGCATTGCTGTTTGCATGACCTGCTACTGTGATTCTTCAGGGACCATAATATTTCATTATTTGCAGACAAACAATATTGCCAGAAGAATATTGCTTTTAAAAAAAAAGGCTTTGGTTTCAGGGAGAAGATCAGAGCTATTAAAAACAATAAGGCATTTTCCAAATGCAAACCAGACAATTGCTTATTCAATTCTGGGACTGGCTCATTGTCCATATGCAGTATCTGTCCAAGATCTGTACATTGATGGCCCAACTCTATGGGCTGTCCGTTCAAGGGCATATCATAATCTAGTCAAGACAGGAGGATGGGGTGGGGGGAGGGAGAGAGACAGAAGAAAAGGCATTAATAAAGTTTAAATTCCTGACTGATGTTCAAGGCCCTCTACCGTCTGACTCCAGCCTCCCTTTCTAGCCTTAATTCATCTTTCTTGTAAATACTCTAGATTCCAATTCAACTGGTCTAGTCTCCCTTCCCTATTCTCATCTTTCCTCTGCCTTTATGATTTGTTTATGCTGTCACCCATAATTGGAATAGACTCTTTCCAGATGAAATTCCATCCTTCCAGAAGGAATTCCTTTCAACTGATGAGGGAGCAGAGAGCAGTCATAAGGACACATCTCTCCTCTCCTACATCAGAATCTGTCTGAACCCCTAACACAATCCCAGCAACTAAAGATGGCAGAAGCTTGCCTTCAGGACAAAGCCAAGGCCAAAAGTAAGGACAATCCCAGCTTCAGATATCGCCTAGAACAGCCAAGAGGCTACAACCTAGCCTAGCACACTCTCACCACTGGCCCTTCCTGCCATTGTCCAAAGGATGCCCAGGAAGGAGAGCTGCTGTTGATAGTGATGGAAATGGCTGGGGCAGGGTACTAGGCAGTTTGCCTGGGAACCCAGGAGAGAGAAAAGAGCTGGAGAGTCCAGGAGCAGGCAAGGGCGTGGGGATTTCTTTTTGGGTTATCAGCTCCATCTGCCGGTGCAATCTGGAATAATACCTGTTGCTAACCTAACTGCAAAGAATAAACACGTTTAGCAGGGACATGGAGGAGAACAAATGGAGGGATCGGAGATGGAAAGGGAGAGCCAGAAGGGAGAAAGGGAATGGAGATGGAGAAGGGAGGAAGGAAGAAGAAGAGTTCTGAGGTCTCTTCCAATTATTCAGTGAGTCAACAAGCATTTATTAAGTGCCTACTATATACTATGAGTGAGGAATAAGAAAAAAAGGCGAAATAGTCCCTACTCTACCCATTCTAATGGAGAGATAATGTGTAAAGATAATAGGATGCCCCGTGAGATTTCAGCAAAAGTTGGAGTTCAAAAGTAGCATTGGAATATAAAGGGGAAACCTTGAACAATATCCTGTGTCTTAGGAAGTACCTAAGCAGTTTTGAGAGTAATTACTGTTCTTGCTTCACCATTTGAGTAAATGTTCTTGCTAAATAACAGAATTTCCTGGGTTGATTGTTAAGAGGAAGCTCACTGGTCGTGTTAGGAGAATAGCTACCTCTAAGATTACCCCTAGAACCCTGAAGGTAGCAGAAGCTACCTGTCTGAGAACCAGTATGCCAGCGCCAGTACAGGTTGAGAAACTCAGTCCAAAATGGGTGTTACACAAATAAGTACCTTAGAGACATAGACAGAGTAGATGAATGGAAGCAAAAAGCAGCATGGTATAAGGCAAAAAGAGCCTGCCTTAGGATCAGAAACCCTTGGATTCAAGTCCTACCCCTGACATACACCATCTGTGTGACTATGAGTACTGGCCTCTCAATGCCACTGGCAACTCTAAGACTATAATTTGCAGACAACCTACATAGGTGGAGAGAGTTTCCACACTGGAATTTCCCCTTCACTAGTGAAACCAAAAAGGAAAAAAAAATCTATGAGATGAGATGGTATATGCTTCCTAAGTTGAATGAAAGTAAAAAGTAAAAGAAAGTAAAAACAAAAAGCAAAAAAAAGAAAGTAAAAACCAAAGATGAATGAAGGACGAGACCACCAAGAGTTGTGGCAGTCAGAAAAGTCTTTATGGAGAAGACGGAATGTGAACTTAGAGATCCCCTTCTTGTATAGCTAGCACAAACGACACAGGAGTGGGGAGTTTTCTCCTCTAGGAGGAAGGGGGTATATGCTCCAGCTCAGTATCCAACTGAGACCAGACTGGAACCAAGATTTCTTCAGAGAATCAAAATCCAGGGGTCTGAGACAGAAGCTGGGTACAGGTCTAAAGATTCAAAGTGATGGTCATGGAAGCTGTGCAAACTCAACTGTCCCCTTGAAAACTTCGGTATTTAATGGTGATATTATGTGTTTGCTACCATTGCCTTTCATTGATCCACCATCCCTCCTCCTGACCCAAATGGGCTGGCCAGGCTCAGTTCATCTCTTAGTGCCACTTCCTTGCCTTGCACCTAACCTCACGGCTACTGAAACCTACTTTCATTCTTATGGAGACTGCCATCCCCCAAATGCCTACCTAATTCTCAATCCATCCACCACCATCTGGCTTTACTTGCCTACCTACCTAGCTTATCTCATGGTCCATTATTCCAAAGATTCCTTCACTAATAATCAAGATTCCCTCACCCCTTAACCTTCCATTGTATCTACCCTACAAAACCTTAAACTTGAATAGACTTTGTTCTCTGTTCTCTCTGTACCAAGTCACAACACTACCTTGGTAAGTCCACTACCAGTTCAAGCTACTTAATCCCAACTGGGCCTTCACCATTGCTTGGCAATCCTTCTATTCTTTTCTTGCTGACTCCTATCATATCTCCATCCTCACCTCCTCCCTCCCACTGCAGCAGCTACTCTCAAATTTCCTTAATTCTCCTACTACTTCCCTTAGGCAATTGATGTTATCTTCCCCAAGTCACTTCCTCTATCCAGAAAAATCTTTTTTCCTTGTCCTCTGCTCTTTCACTCTGATTTCAAAGGTAGAAGTGAATCTCCTTCTCTCCAAGGATAACCCCTCTAGTTATATCCTCAATCCCATCCCTCTCCTGCCTCTTTCAGGATTTTATTCTATCCATCACCTCAGGTTTCTTCCCTTTTGATGATAAAGATGATATCCCTGTTTTTTGGGAGGTTTTTTTGTTATCTCAACTCCACCACCCTATTTAGAAGAAAGAACCAAAATCAGATGTGTATCCTAAGGTGGAGAAAGTCACAGCTGGAAAGAGCCTTCCAAATGATCTTCCAGGTGAAATTCTTTCTGAGGTATGGGGTGACCAGATGACCTCTGAGACATCGCCATCTTAGTGTTGTCCTCCTGCTGTTGTGGGAAGCCAGAGAATTTCAATCAGTTTCGGTAACTGGAACTGAGACAGGGAAAAGTTAGAACTAAATGAAGAGCTCAAGGCTTCCCCTTTGTTGAGGCAGTCAAACCTTTCTAATATCGCAATGTCTCTATCCCTTCAGGGTTGGGGCAGATACCAAAGAC
Organism: Bettongia penicillata ogilbyi; assembly: GCA_023548195.1. NCBI lineage: Eukaryota > Metazoa > Chordata > Mammalia > Diprotodontia > Potoroidae > Bettongia > Bettongia penicillata. The sequence continues at coordinate 5,707,498 of JAJHZJ010000197.1, forward strand.
ACAACCTGATGCTTGCTTCCCCAGTTCCCATCCTTCTCTTAATCTGGCCCTCATAGAGAATGAGGGAAGTGGGGGGGAAATAAGGACACAAAGAAGGGAACCCCTTAAGGACCCTTAAGCCTCACTCCATCACCTCCTAGAATAAGAGCTCTGTTCCCTAGGGAGAGCAGCTGCCTAGAAGAGGAGTCTCTGGTTCCCTCCCTCCTGTCTCCCCTGCCAGACCTCCCACTGTGACAGTCTGACAGCCAGGCCTGGTTGCTAGGAGACAGGTTCTCAGGGGAGCCAGGCCTGGACCAGAGGTTCCTTTCTGGGGGAGGGTGCTTATGGGGATGTAAGAAGAAGGAGTAGAGGGGAGGTAGCTTCTGTAGAAGAGGTCCCCTGACTAAGATCTCTGAGCCTGAGAGACAGAGAAGCAGATGTCAGGGAGAAAGATAGAGAATGGAGAAGGGAGCACAGCTCAGCAGAGATTTCAGAGCCAGGCAAAGTAGGGGTTACCATGGTGATTTGGCTTTCAGGTTGGGGTTCAGCTAAGAGAGGCCTTGTCCAGTAGATTAATGATTGAAAGTTTTAGATCTTCCTCAGATAGGGAACAGGGCTCCAGTTCCCAAATAAAATGAACACCCCCAGTCCATGTGTTCCCTCATTCAAAGCCCCCCCATACCCTGTCCATGTTTTCTCATTTGGCATGTCCTAATTTCCCATGCCTTATTACCTTGGCATTTCCATGGACTTTACAACACAAAGTCCCTATGTATCCCTTTATGACCCCACATATTCTGACCCCCAAGAAATGTTCCCCAAGTATAAACAATATACTACCAAGCAGCAGATTTCTAGAGACTTCTAGGATCTCATCTGTGGATAATCCTTAAAGCTTTACCTCATCCGGAACCTCCCTCCCACCAATTTCCCTTCCCATGATAATCTTTCTCCCATTCCCACAAGGACCCAAGCTTCAGGGAATATAGCACAGCCCACATAGCCTTGGTTGCGGATGGACCCCATTCACTCCTCCAAAAGGATTCAGGGTGAGTCCTCTCCCTAGAATCTTCCCCCAGTTTTGAGCCCAACAGGGAAGGAAGGATGCAGTCTGGAGATGAGGGATGCTTTATCTACATGCTTCACAAACCAGACATCCCCGTGATTGTTAAGCGCTGCACAGGGGTCAAGGAGCAAGAAAAATATATACATCGAGAGACATAGAAAGACAGAGAGACACACACAGAGAGATAAAGATAGAGATAGATGGGGGAGGAAGAGAGAGAAGGGGAGAGAGAAGGAGGGAAAAGGAGAAGGGGAAGGAGAAAGAGAGGGACAGAAAGAGGGAAGGAGGGAGAGGAGGAAGAAGGAAGGGAAATGATAATAGAGAGGACAGGATGAGAGGGAAGGGAGGGAGGGAAGAGGGAAGAGGGAGGGGAAAAGGAAGAGGGAAAGAGAAACACCCCCATACACAGATGCACACACAGGCTAACACTCTCTGAGCATCCCAGGCTGGCCCCGGGTGGTTCTGTCTGGTATTGCAATGGCCTCAGACAGCGGAGCTGCTTACCAAAGGTCAGTCTTTTGATTTTCCTGACCTTTGCACAGGATTGTCCCTAAAGAGGCCCAGACTGAAGATGAGTTGAGGCAGGTGCGGGGAGTAGCCTAGTCTTTGGGCTCTCCAGTAAGGAGACCTAGTATCCCTCATGTTCCCACTTCAGTATCTCACTTCAGAAATTCCATCCTTAAATATCTACATTCAATCTCTCTATTGGCCCCTTTGCCTTCCTAGAACTAGGCCAGGGCCTGACCATCAAATCCAAAGACAGGAGAAAGAAGTCACCAGATCCCATTCCATCACGCACTGCCTTCCCCTCAGGGGCATGGCCCCAGCAGGGACCGCGGACGGTATGATCAGGAAAGGGGTTTTTTAAGTAGGGTTTGGTAGACTATGGCTGACCGAGGTACTGTTAGGGACCAGTAAGGAAATATAGCTTCTATACAGGGGTCTGAAACTCTCAAAGTATGGCTGATCCAGCTGACCAAGCTCCTCCCAAATAAAACGGTGCCACACACACCACAATCTCAGTTTCCCATGTAACTCTTCTTCTTCTCCTCCTCCTCCTCCTCTTCCTCCTCCTTTTCTTCTTCTCCTTCTTCTCTTCCTCCTCCTCTTGTTCCTCCTTCTTTTCTTCTTCTCCTCTTCCTCCTCCTTTTCTTCTCTTCTTCATCTTCCTTTTCTTCTTCTTCTTCTCCTCCTTCTCCTCCTCCTCCTTCTTCTTCTTCTTCTTCTTCTCCTTCTTCAATTTGGAGTCAAATAACCTAGATTTGAATCCTGGCCCTGCTACTTAATATTAATATGACCTTGGACAAGTCATTTTAACCTCTTCAGGCCTTTGTTTCTCCATTGGTGAAATGGGAATATCGGGCTAGGAATCCTCAAATGCCCCTTCCAACTCTGAATCCTACAGAGATAGTCCTATTCTTATCATCACAAAACCACAAAAGCACATCTACCTCCAAGAACCATGCCAACTTCTGCCTATCTATCTGCCCCTCTGACCTAGCCCAAATCTGAGAAAGTACACAGAATCTAAGAATTTTAGAGCTGAAAAGGAAGTCAGCAGCAGTCAGTCCTACCCTTACCCCCAAAAGAATCCCCACTCTAACTTTCCCAACAAATGCTCAACTAGTCTTGGCTTGGAGGCCTCCAATACATCTGAGGCAGCTCCTATCACACTCCCATCCTCAGCTGCCCCCTTCCACCTGAATAGCTGCTCCTAAGTGCTTTCCCCCTCTTTAAGTACCAAGCCCCCTCTTAATGCCTTCCATTTTTGGACAGTTCTAATTGTTATCAGGTAGATGGCACAGTGGATAGAGCACTGGGCCTGGAGTCTTCCTGAGTTCAAATCCAGTCTCAGATACTTCCTAGCCATGTGACCCTGGACAAGTCACATATTCCTGTTTGCCTCATTTTCCTCATCTGTAAAATGAACTAGAAAAGGAAATGACAAACCACTCCAGTATCTTTGCCAAGAAAACCCCAAATGGGGTCACAAAGAGTTGGACACAACTGAAAAACAACTCAACAAAATTATTAGGAAGCTTTTCTTGGCAACACACCTACATCTGCCTCTTTGCAACTTCTATTCACTGTTCCTTGTCTTGCCCTCTAGCTTTGTCCCTCTTCCATCTGATGGTCCCTTGAGTACTTGGATATAACTAAGCCAAGTCTGCTCTTCTCTTACTTAAATATCCTCAGCTTTTCCAACTACCCTTCATAGGCCATAGATTTCAGGCCCTTTACCATCCTTTTGGCCGCACTCCAGAGACACTTCACTTTCTCAATGGCCTGAAACTTTGGCATCCATAACTGAACATAATACTCTGGATGGTCTGACCAGAGTAGGGAGAGGGAGCTCATTATTCATGGAAGTCTTGTTCTAAAAGTAGCTGCAGACGCCATAAGCTTTTTGGGCTTCCTCATCACATTGTTGACTCATGTTGCGTATTCATTCCAATAAATCCTCTGGAATTTTTCCAGACAAATTGCTATCTAACCATGTCTCCATGTCTAACCATGCCTTTCCCATCCTTTACTTATGAAGTTGATTTTGTAAGACTTTACATTAATAAAATTAATGGAAGTCTTTATATTAATCCCTATTCAATTTTCTTTTCTTAGATTCATCTCAATTCAATTCTTAGATTCATCAAATTGAGATCTTTTTTCAGTCCTGAAAAAGGGGTGTCTCCAACCCCAGAGATTTTAAAAGACAGCACAGGCAACCATCTCTTCTGAGTGGCTTAGACCAGGATCAGCCATCTTGGTTAACAAGGTAACAGGTAACAAGGACCAATGAAAAGGAATAGGGGAAAAAAAGAAGAAAAAGTAGAGAAGAGGGGGAAACAGGCAGGCAAGAGATGAAGCAAAAGAAGAAAATTAAATATAATTCCAGAACTTTAGAGCCAGATGGAGCCTTAGGGATCATTTAGCCTAATTTTTTCATTTTATTACCTTTACTACTGAAGGTAGGGAGGAGAAAAAAAATAAAGAATCAATATGGTCAATGTATTGGTTAGATTTTTTTCTTCTCTAAAAAAAGGATGATGAGTCACTGGAAGTGGGAGTGGGAAAGATTTATTGTGAAACATAGGGCATACAAAAACAAAAGATATCATATTATACACATATATATTTTTTAAAAGGAAGAATGGTATGATCCTACAAAAATAGTGTCAATAGTATTAAAGACCAGAAGGAGCTAAAGGTGGGAAAGAATGATGAAGAAAACAGAAAGGGGGGTTTTTAAAGGTGTTTTTTGGGGAAAGCTAGCTCAAAAGCGGGGGGACTGTTTCTCTAGGTGGTTGATGTTTAAAAGAAGGTAGGATCAGGTAGCAATGCTAACACCTGAGAAAAGTAACATATGGGAGGAGGGGGAGAAGTGTAAAAAGTACCTTCAAGTCAACTTTGAAAGATAAATGGGGAGGGAGAGGGAAATATATCAGAAAGCCACCCACTTCTAGAATAGGAAGCAAGGCAGAGCTTGGCTGGGGAACAGCTTATCTGGAGGACAGCCTTAGGGACAGGACAGAAGCTGGCTGGCCATATGGTAACTTCCTATTTGAAGGAATTATTCCTGTTAACTTGTATAGCTAGATGGCACAGTGGATAGAGCACGAGGGTGAGACTGAAGAAGATTTATTTTCCCAAGTTCAAATCCAGCCTCAGACACTTCCTTGCTCTGTGTGTATGACCATGAGTAATTCACTTTTGCCTTGATTTCCGCATCTGTAAAATGATCTGGAGAAGAAAATGGCAAACCAATACATTATCTTTACCAAGAAAACCCCAAATGGGATCATGAAGAGATGGACACAAAGGAAAAAGAATAATGAGTCTTGTTAACTAGATGTTAAGATGGCTTGTTTTTACCTGCTGAAGAAGTAGACATTATCAGAGCCTTCTAACATTCTGCACTCTGGGACAAAGCTCAAATCACCCTGCCTTAGTTATGACTCTGCTTCAGCTCTCATTTTGATTGTTTTCTCTGCCAAGAGGTGTGATCTTCAGACCAGGAAAGACATCTTAAAAACGACTAAAAGGGAGTTGAAATTCAATGTAAAGAAATGTAGCTTGCCCTCTAAAACTTTAAGCTTCACTCTCAGATGAATTACTGAAATTCTGAAAGAACAGGAAGAAGTGATCATTGAACCATCCTTTGAAAAATAATAGAGAATTCAAGATTTGGGTCAAGACTAGAAAAGGTCAAATATATCACCTAAAAAAAGGAAAAGGAAAAAATTAGAATCGTTAAACTCTAGGCCAGTAAACAAAATTCTAGAACATAATATTAAAAAAATGATTTCCAAACATTCTGAAAGGAAAGCAGTGATCACTAAGAGCTGGCATGGTTTCAAAAAGAACAAATCATGCCAGATTAACCTCATTTCCTTTTCTATCAGGGTTATTGGGCTGGTAAATCAAGGGGATACCTGGATATCAATAGGCATTCATTTGTCAAAATTTTCCATCCTACTTTTCTTTATAAGATGGAGAAAAGTAGGTAGGTGAAACCAAAACTAATAGACTAGCTAGATTCAAAGAGTAGTCACTAATGGTTCCAAGACACCTTGAAAAGAAGTCTTTAGTAGAGTGCCCCAAGGACCTGTTCTTGACCCATGTTTGTAGTTGGGGGGTTGTTGTCATGTCCTACCCTTTGTGACCCCATTTTGGGTTTCCTTGGCAAAAATACCAGAGTGGTTTGCCATTTTCTTCTCCAATGGATGCATTTTGTTAGGCAGTCAGAGGTTGACTCACCCAGGGTCATATAGTTAATAAGTATCTAAGGTTAGATTTGAACTCAGGTCTTCCTGACTCCAGCCCCAGCACTCTATCCATTGAGCCACCAGATGCCTCTGTCTTTGATTCATGCTGTTCATCTAATTTTTTTAAAGTACCTTGGATAGCAGCATAAAAAGTATGGTCATTAAATTTTCATGGAAAACAAAGCTGTAAGGGAGTGGTGACATTTCAGATGGCATTCAAAATCCAAAAAGATCTAAATAGATTAGAACAGTAGGACAAATCTAATCAGATGAAATTTAATAGGAAAAATATAAAGCCCTACATTTGGGCTCAAAGAATTAATAGTAGGAGTGAAATGAGCAGAACCAGCAGAACACTGTACACAGTAACAGCAACACTATGTGATGATCAACTATGAATGACTTAGCTCTTCTCAGCAATACAGTGATCCAAAGCCACTCCAAAAGGATCATGGTGGAAAGTGCTATCCACATCCAGAGAAAGAACTGTGGAGTCTGAATGCAGATAGAAGCATACTATTTTCACTTTGGGGTTTTTTTCTTTGTGGTTTTTTCCTTTTGTTTTATTGTTTTACAACATGACTAATGTGGAAATATGTTTAACATGATTGTACATATGTAACCTATATCAGATTGCTTGCCGTCTTGGGAAGGAGGGATGGAAGGAAAGGAGAAAAATTTGGAACTTAGAAGCTTATGAAAAATGAATGTTGAAAACTATCTTACATGTAATTGGAAAAAAATAAAATGCTATTTAGAAAAAACAAAAAATCAATATGAGGGTGGGGAGGAAGGTAGGTGGTAAAGTGGGTAGAGCACCAGAGTTGGAGTCAGGAGGATCAGAGTTCAAATCTAGCCTCTGACACTTACCAGCTATGTGACCCTAGGAAAGTTACTTAACCCCAACTGCCTAAAAAAAAATTAGCATTGATACCTGCTAGGGAAGGCATAGTTAGACAATTCCTGTCAAAAGGTCCAGGAATTTTAGTGACCTGAGAGCTCATACAAATCAATGATGTGATACAAAAGCCAAAAAAGCTAACACCAAATTATACTGCCTCAGAGGGGATGACCCTGCTGGCCTCTTCTTCCCTTGGATCATGGTCAGCTATGTGTGCCACATTTTAGGAAGGAGATCCTCAAGCTAGAGAATGTCTAGAGAAAGGTGACAGACATGGCCAGAGGCCTCAAGACTAGCCATGGAAGAAGGATCAATTGAAGGAACTGGGGATATTTAGTCTGAAGGAGAAAAGAGTCAAGGGGGAGGGGACACATTGCTGTTGGCAAGTGTTTTAAGGGCTGTCTAGTGGAAAGGGATTTGGACTTGTTCTGTTCAGCCTCAGAGAGCAGAAGTAGGATCGATGGGTAGGAATTATAGGCCAGGTGGTGGCGTGGTCTCCCTCACGGGAAGTCTTCAAGTAAACCCTGGATGGCTGCATGCCTAGGGAGCTTTAGTTAGAGTTACACTTCTTTTCCAAGGCAGAGGGATTCTGAGAGTCTAAGATTCTGAGAAGGGGAGAGAGAGAGAAGGAGAAAGGGAAAAGGAGGGGGAGGAGAAGAGGCAGTAAAGAAACAGAGAAGAAAGGAAGGGAAGAGAAGGAGAAAAAAGACAAAAGCATAGGGAGTCCTCAGTAGACATGGAAAGAGAGGGCCACCAACCAGAGACGGCCTTCGTTGTCCCTCATTAGTGGCCATAGGCTGATGATTCCTGGTTTAGACATTCATCCTGTCTGAAAGCTGGAGACTGGACTAGACAAATTTACTGAGTTTCTCCCCATCTGGAATTCTAGGATTCTGATTTGGGCATATGTATGAACATTAACAGCTCGCTTTCCTTATACATTATCTCTGTCATTTCTTTGAAAAGTAGGTAATTAATTACAATTACCCTCATCAATGCCTCCGAAATGGGGAGTTTAACATAAAAATGAATATCTAAAAAGCTGCACAGATGATTGCAAGTGGGAGACAGACCCAAGGCACTCGAATCAGTGAGTTCTTAGCTGATAGGCTGGTGGCCCTGCTAAGGATAGCCTGGGCCTCTTCATCTTCTGGCTGCCCCCACTCTCAAGACTTCCCAAACCTACCAGTTGGTCTTCCTCCCCATCATACACTTTCTTATTTCTGTGCTTTTGTTCACACAGTTCTCTTCACCCTACACCAGAATACCAATCTATATGCATTGTCTCCTACAACACCCCAGTTAGAACTTGTCTCCTTCAGGAAGTTTTCCCTGATTTAACACATGCTGTAGGAGCATGATTCAGAGAAAAGAATGGAATTCCCATTTAGAACCTGGATTCATATCCAAGATTTGGATTTGCTACTTACTACTTGTAAGTACTACTTACAAGTACTACTACTACTGCTGCTACTACTACTACCACGACGACTACTACTACTACCAAGATTGACTACTTATTATTTGTACAACCTAGGTAGCACAACTAGGTGGGGCAGTGGAGAGACTAGATGGCCTGGAGTCAGAAAGACTCATCTTCCTGAGTTCAAATCTGGCCTCAGACACTAAGTAGCTGTGTGACACTGGGCAAGTCACTTAACCCTGTTTCCTCATCTGTCAAATGAGCTGAAGAAAGAAATGGTAAACCACACCAGTGTCTTTGCCAAGAAAATCTCAAATGGGATCAGAGAGTCAGATGTGAAAACCAATGAATGCGTCTCATTTAACCTTTCTGGGACTCAATTTCTACAGGAATTGTACAGTATCTTTAAAGAATCTTGCACTTTTAATACTCAGTCCCTATGACCTTCATCACTCTTTTATCTTGTAGCCTCTCAGGAAATACATATGTCAATTGTACTTTTGTTAGTAAGGACCACCAAGTCTTTCCATCTGAATTGTACTGAAACCACCTGTGTGTATTGTCTAACCCTCTTTGAATGGGGCTCCTTGAGGCAGCTAGGTGGCCCAGTGGGTAGAGCTCAGAGTCAGGAAGATCTGAGTTCAAATCTATCCTCAGACATGTCTTAGTTGTATGACCCTGGGCAAGTCATTGTCCTGTCTGCCTCAGCTTCCTAATCTAAAAAATGAGAATAAAAATAAGCCCCTCCTTCCCAGGGTTGTTGTGAAGATCACATGAGATAATATTTGTGAAGTGCTTAGCATACTTCCTGGCACAAATGTTGGTTTGCTTCCTTCCTTCCCTAGAATGCTCTTCTAGCTGGGTAATTATCCAGAGTACTATCACATCCTTTTATTCAGCCATCACCTATTCACTATCTGCTATGGAAATGAATGAGGCACAATGCTTGCCCATGAAGAACTTCTCATTTACCATGCCACGTAATATGTAATACATTATTAATATAATATAATTTTATTAAAATAATAGGTATCATACATATGTGTGTAACGTGATGTGTTATACATGTATGTTATATGTAACAGGTACAATGCTGTGACCAGAGTGCTGGACTCAGTTTCAAATCCTGTCCTAGACACTTCTTAGCCTTGTGACAAGTTGTTTAACCTCTCCTCGCTTACGACAACTTCCAAAACCAGTGTGGTACAGTGGAAAGAATTCTAGACCGGGAATCAAAGAAGCCTGTATTTCAATCCCATCTCTGCCACTCACTACTTCTGTGTAGCTTTGCACTAATTATTTATCTTCTCTAGGGCCTGTTGGGGTTCAGTCATTTCAATGGTGTCTGACTCTTCATGACCCCATCTGGGGTTTTCTTGACAGAGATCTGTCATTTCCTTCTCCAACTCATTTGACAGATAAGGAAACTGAGGCAAACAGGGCTAAGTGATTTACCTAGGGTCACACAGCTAGCGAGTATATTTGAACTCGGGAAGATGAGTCTTCCTGACTCCAGACCCAATGCTTTAACCATTACCCCCCTTAGCTATCCCTCTGGGGTCTAAATTTCTTCATTTGTCAAAGGAGAGGACTAAATGATTTCTAGGGTCCCTTCTAGCTCTAAATCTATTGATCCAATGTTCTACTAAATCATCAAGAATTGTTATCTATGATGGAGGGAGAAGTTCAAACCCAAGTAGTTTCCTATATTTATGTAATCAGTGGAGGAAAACAAGGGGCCATAGGGGTTCAAAGGACAGAAGGATAACAACTATAGTACAAAAGCTCTGGATTTGGAGTCAGAGAACTTGGGTTCAAATTTTATCCCACTACTTGTTGCCTCTGTCATTTTGGGTAAGTCATTTTTTTCTAGGCCTCAGTTTCTTTATCTGCAAAAATGAGGGGTGATTCCTAAATGATCACTTTCAGCTTTATATCCCATAAATTTTATGAGCTTGAAATGGATCCTATGATATTTATATCTCATGATGGGCATTTAAAGCCCTTTACATTCAGGTACTTTTCTACTTTTCCAGGTGTACTCTGAAGCCTGTACATTGCACAACAGTAGGTCCCTGCCCAAACTCCACTTGATGGCTTCAGAGTGATTATCAATAGTATCTGTATCTGTCGCTCTTTCCCTCCCAGCTGGATTTGCTTTTTTTTTTTTTTTGCTCATTAAAGGGGCCATTACCTGTTTACTTCTTAAAGAGGCCTATTCACTAAATGAGCATTACCTCCCTCTAAGTGAGTACCTGAATAGGCCAAGGTCTCCCAGGGCATCCTGGGTCATCTCCAGTCATCCTGATGAATATCTGGTCACTGGATTCAGATGGCTCTAGAGGAGAAGTGAGGCTGGTGACCTGCACAGCCCTCCCTCACTCAAAACAAAGTCAAGTGCAAGTCATGTCATTATTTCTCTGATGGCATGGTCTTCTTTGAAAACGAAGGACGGACACAGACAGACAGTCAGACAGGTTTCTCATATTATCTCCCCCTTCTCATCTAGCAACACTGGCCTTCTTGCTGTTCTTTGTATATGATGCTTTTTGTTGGGGTGGTTGTTGTTCAGTTGTTTCAGTTGTGTCTGACTTTCCATGACCCCATTTGGAGTTTTCCTGGCAAAGATTCTGGAGTGGTTTTCCATTTCCTTCTCCAATTCATTTTACAGATAAGGCAACTGAGGCAAACAAGGTTAAGTGACTTACCCAGGGTCACACAGATGGAAAGAAGGAAGGAAGGGATCACTAAGTAGCTACTACATGCCAGGCACTGTGCTAAGTGCTGGGAATACAGAGGCAAAAGATACTCCCTACCCTCAAGGACCTTATAATCTAATGGCAGAGACAACATGCAAACAAATTTTCATTGGATCCTCACAACCATCCTGAGAGGTAGGTACCAATTATTATCACCACTTTACAACAGAAGAAAGTGGGACAGGTAAGGTTAAGTGACTTGCCCAAGGTCACACAGCTAGTATGCATTAGAGGTCAAATTGGAGCTCGGGTCTTCCTGACCCATGCTCCTAGGCCCAGCATGCTATCCATTGCCCCACCTAAAAGAGGTTGGAGGATGGGATAGAGGTGAGGATTAGCAGCACTGAGTCAAGAAAGGAGTTGAAGTTTTTTGGTGAATGACAAATAGAGCAGTCTGCTTTACAGTATACATTAAGTGTTTAGGAACAACAGAAATTAAGGTGGAAAAGGTAGACAGAGGCAGGATTGCACAAGGTATTGGACATGATACTGGAGAGTTTGAACTGAGAATCAAAAACTATAAACCTTAGAAAGGTTCTCTGAGTTCCCTCAGTCCAACCCACACCCGAACAGAAATACTTTCTTCACCATCACCCTTAGGTGGTCGCCTAATCTCTACTTAACAACTCAGTGATTAGGAGCTCACTGCCTCCTGAGGCAGCCAATTCCATTTTTGGGTAGCTGATTGTCAGAAAATTCTTCCTTGTAGAAAGTCAAAATCTGCCTCTCTGCAATTTCCACTCATTGCCTCTAGTTCTGCCCTCTAGGACCTAGTGGAACAAGCCTAATTGTTTGTCCATATGACAGCCTTTCAAACTCTTGACAGCAGCAATCATGTCCCACCATCTCACCTGCCCCACCCCCATGGAGCCTCTTTTTCCAGATTAAATAGTCTCAGTTCTTTCAGAAGACCCACTGAGTCTTCTCACCATCCCAGGCCACCCTTCTTCAGATGTTTTCTAATTTATGTCTTTCTTAAAATGTGACATGCTCCCTTGTCCAGGACCAAACACAACACACTAGATGTGGTCTGACTGGGGACAAGGACAGTAGGACTATGGCTCCCTTTATTCTGAATAATCTGTTTTTATAGATGCAACATAATACTCTGTCAGCTTTTTAGGGCTGCCACATCACACCATTAATTCAGTCCAGAGGCTGCTAAAACCCCTAAGGTTTTTTTTAAACATCTCCCCCCATTCTGTATTCATGCAGTTCATTTTTTGAACATAAATATAGAACTTTAAATTTTACTATTATACAGCATTATAATAGATTCTACTCATCATTCTAGTAGAGATCCTTTAGGATACTGGTTTTCATATCTAACATGCTACCTACTGTTGAAATAACAAATATTTGTTAAAGCTGTCTCTCCCAGTTTTATGTCATTTGATAAGCATGCCCTTCATTCTCTAAGAATGGGGGAAGGAGGGAGGAAACAAGCATTTGTAGTTGATGTTTAGTCATTTTCAACCATATCTCTCTGTGACCCCATTTGGGATTTTCTTGGCAGAGATACTACAGTGGTTTGCCCATTCCTTCTCCAGATCATTTGACAGATGAGGAAGCTGAGACAAACAGGGTGAAGTGACTTGCCCAGGGTCACACAGATAGTAAGTGTCTATGGTCAGATTTGAACTCAGGAAGAGGAGTCTTCTTGACTCCAGACCAGACACTCTATCCGCTGTACCACCTAGCTGTATTTATTAAGCGCTTACTTCGTACCAGGCACAGTGCAGTTTGATCTTTACAAGTATTCTCTCATGGGGTGGGTAGTAGGAACATGGAAATTAACCAATTTTTCCCAGACAGATTCACTGTGAGTTTTTTGATGACAGAAACTTCTCTGGTTTCCACCTGTAGCCAAGCTTACCAATACTCTGCATCCCAAAACCTTCACTCATATCTTCAGAATATCCCTGAAACTCATATTCACTTGTTAAATCATAGACCACTTTCCTGGGGAATTTCACAGTGGGTCCCGTCCATCTTTCCTAACTGGTCCCCCCTGGCCACCACCATCTCTCTGCCCCATCCCACATGACCTAAACTGGGCTTTTCAATTATCATACAAAAGCCACAGACCTGGAGCTGAAAGGGACTTTACAGGTTTTCTAGTCCAATCTCTTATTGTACAGCTGAGGAAGCAGGGCCAGGGAGGATGTTACTCTTGTCCAAGGACACACAGCAGATTTGAACTTGGACTCCATGATTTCAAGTTCAGTGCTCTTTCTACTGTACCCCCTTGGGGTATAACACTGCCACTCCTACTTCCACGAACTTCATATCCAAGATGCAGAGAGTATCCCACCTCTATCCCCAAACAGTTCCCTCACCCAAAGGCTGATGTCTAAAAGTCCCTTAAAAAGTGTCAATCTACTAGTGACTTCTACCATGAAAAATCATTCTTAAAGGAAGAAAACAAGAAAGTATTAAGTGCCTATTATGTGCTGGGTGCATTATAAATATTTCATTTAACCCTCAGAGCAACCCTGGGAGATAGGTGCTATTATTATCCTCTTTGTATAGATGAGGAAATTGAGGCAGATAGATATTAACTGACCTACCAAGGACTTCATGGGTAGTAGCCGAGGGCAGATTTGAACATGGATTTGCCTGACTCACTGCCCGTTGCTCTATCCACTATGAGGCAGTAGCCTGTTAAAGAACACTGGGTGGAGCCAGGTGTCACCTATTTTGGTTATTTCAGTAATTACTTCACCCATCTGCTGCAAGTCACTTATCCACTCCAAGTGGACCTTCTTTTGGGTATCTAAGAATATTAACTCTTTAAAGGCAAATGGCTCTTGATTTTATCTTTGTAGCCTTTAGTTCAGAGTCAGGTGCATAGAAGGCACTTAATACGTGCTTTCTGATTGAGCTGTGATCGATTCATGTGTTTCTCAGGAAACACTATAGATATTATCATGCCCATTTTACAGATGAGGACACTCAAGCACACAGAGGTTAATTGACTTGGCGTAATCCCACAAGGGGTATATGTGAGAGGTAGAAATAAAATTCAAATTTCTTTACATGGCATCCAAGTCCCTCTACCATCTGGTGGCCCCCTACCTTTCTCTCCTCATCTATCTCTCCCCTCCTTGGATTCAACACACCCACCAAACAGGTCACTCTCTGTGCTCTGAACATTCCATGGGCCCTCCTATTCTTATTTACCCTGCTCCCCATACCCAGAATGCCTTCCCTCTTTCTCCTTACCTGCCAAATTTCTATTTATCCTTCAAAACCCAATTCAAACACTACCTTTCCTTAACCTCTGGTATGGGTAATAAGCTTCCTCCTCAGACCCAATCACCTTTTGTTTTTCAACTTTCTAATGCATTTGCAGGTAATGTTGGCTGTTACGGTTGTCTATGTTTGTGCTTCATCCCCTGCCATGTAAATTCCAGGAGGGCAGGCACTGTGTATTCTCCAAACTTTGCATCTCTCCCAGGGCTTAATTTAGGGACTCTTAGATGTCAGTGAGCAGGCAGTTGCAAATTACAAGCAATATTTACAGGAAAAAGACTGATCTTGTAAAGGGAAGCAGGGTGTGTCACCCATGGGATGTTAAGAGAACTTCAGAAAGGCTCCTCCCGGCACATCAGGTGGGCATCCAGGGACGGGGAGTGGGCAGAATTCCTGGAAGATGTGGACAGGCAGGCATGGATGGTATATTCAGTTGTCATTGCTCAGTCGTGTCTGATTCTTCGTGACTGCATTTGGGGGTTTTCTTGGCAGAGATACTGGAGTGGTATGCTATTTCTGTCTCCAGCTCATTTTACAGATGAGGAAACTGAGGTAAACAGGATTAAGTGCCTTGACAGCTGGTAAGTGTCTAAGGCAGGATTTAAACTCAGGTCTTCCTGACTGCAGGCCTAGTGCTGTATCCACCGCACCACCTGAAATGGTTGAGGGAGTGCCCATGTAGATGAGATCATGGGACTAGATCAGACCTTAGAGGTCATCTAAATCCTCTGTCCAGTCCTCTTACTTTATGGATGAGGAAACTGAGGATCAGTGAGGTTAATAGCTTGGTCAAGACCACAAAGTAAATAAGAGAGAGATCTAGGATTTGAACTCAGTCTCTGTGAGCAGACAGGGGGTACAATGCATAGAACTACTGACCCTGGAGTCAGGAAGACTCTTCTTTTTGAGTTCAAATCTAGCCTCAGACATTTACTAGCTGTGTGACCCTGGGCAAGTCACTTAACCCCGTTTGCCTCAGTTTCCTCATCTGTCACATGAGCTGGAGAAGGAAATAGCAAACCTCTCCATTACCTTTGCTAGGAAAACTCTAAACGAGGTCATGAAAAGTTGGACAAGCAGTGACTCCAAGTTAAACATGCCTTCCACTGTGCCATACCACCTGCATTCATGGGAGGACTAAAAAGTATTGCTGCTTCATATATTTTTGACTAAGAAACTCGTTAACAAAATCACTTTCTTTCATCCAAGATCTGGCCTTGTGACTCCCCACTCAATCAGTGGCAGTGGCTTCCTATTGCCTTACACAGCCTCTCCCTAACCTGCCTTTCCACCCTCATTGGCCATTGCTCCCCCTCCTACACTCTTCCATCATGCCTAATTGGAATTCTTTCTCTTCCTCACATAAGATGTTTCATCTCCAGCCTCCAGGCAGTGACAGTCCCACATGCCTGGAATACAGTCCCACCTCATCTCTGCCTCTATTTCAGAGAGTCTTTTCAAGCATAATCATTAATCATCTGCATGAAGTGTTTCCTGATCCCCTCAATTGCTCGTGCCCTCCCTCCCAAACTACCTTATATAGGTTTGAATTTATTCACTTCATATTTATGCTGCTTATACATCTATAGGCGAACTTGTTGTCTCCCTTATTAGAATGCAAAGTCTTTGCAAAGAAGGTTGACTTCATTCTTTTGTAGTAATATTCCCCAGCACCTAGCATGGTGTCCAGCACATGGCGCACATGTAAATGCTTATGGATAGATTGCCCAGAACTGTTTGAGACTGCCTTGGAGCTGGGCAGGGGTGTGAAAACCTGCTTTCTTCTTGTGTAGTCATTTTCCCATCATGCCTGATGAGTCACGACCCCAGCTGGAGCTTTCTTGGCAGAGATGCTGGAGTGGTTTGCCATTTCTGTCACCAGTTCATTTGACAGATGAGGAAATGGAGGCAAACAGGGTTAAGTGACTTGCCCAGGGTCACACAGTAAGTGTCTGAGGTTGGATCTGAACTCAGATCTTTCTGACTTCAGGGCCAGCATTCCATCCACTTCACCATCTAGCCACCTATCCCATTTTTAAAATTTCAGTGTGAGCATGTACGCCTCTAAAATAGGCAAACATTGCAAATCTGGACTTGACATATCGTTTTGTTGATTGTCTGGCCTCAATGTTGTTGGTGCAGATTAAACTTAAAATTGTGTCATGGCATACATGTTTTGAGAGTGGGTTGTTAAACATTTACCAGCACACCCTTTCAGGGCAGAGAGAGAGAGCTACTTTCATATGGGATTTCAAAAACCTAAGCCTGCCCAGGACCTCCAGAGGTCACCTTGTGAGCCTCTGTCCTTGGCCAGTCTTAGATTTAAGATGCAGAAAGCAAAATTTCTCATACTGGTTATGTGGTTCTGTCACTGGCTCTATCTGCATGACCTTGGGCAAATCTCTAGGCGTCTCTGGGCTCTGAGTTTCCTCATCTCTAAAATGAAAGAGTTAGATTAGATAACCCTTGAATGTCTCTTCCAGGTCTGATAATCTACGTTTTGTGGTTACTCGTTTTGGATGAATTAATCCCAGATTCCCCTTCTCACCCTGTCTCTTCACCAGGCCTGGAAGTTCTCGCTGGGGCCCAGCAGATTCCATCCTGCTTCCCACTGGACAGAGAGCCCTCGAGAGCAGGTAGGAAAGACTGCCCCACCCTCATGGAGGAGTGCTGCCCAAGATAGAGGGGGGTTAGAAAGGGAACCTTGGAGAAAGGAATTCTAGCCCTGGGTCCAGTGCCCACAGCAGGTTACCAAGTCCTGGCGACCTGTGGAAGATTCAGGGCCCTAGGTGTCAGCCAATAGACAGCAATTAAGGGAACCATCGATTCACAGGGGGAGGGAGAGAAGAGGCTGCCATTCATTGAGCTGAGCTAGATCGATAGAGGCTGAGGCTCCAGGTTCCGATTACTAATTAGCTCCCAACACAGGCCTTGGACTCCAGGAAGCCCAAGCAGGGAGGTTTGCAGGGACCCAGGGGCCTGGGAATGGGGCTAAAGGACCTGCCTCCCCCAATATGGGCAGGCCAGGGATGAAATCAGCCACCTCCCTTTGGCCAAAACGCTATTTGCCCTTGTTATGAATCCCATTCTCATGTTATTCTCTTAAATGCCCCAATTAGCTGAGTCTCTGACCCTCTCCCTCTTAGAGTCTCCCCTGTCCATCTCTCTACAGGATTGTCTCCCCCTCCCTTTCTCCCCTAGGTTGTCTCCTAATTTGCTTGACTTCTGCAGAGAAATGTGAAGTATTTGGACCACCAGAGGGCACCAGCGACCCCTCGCAAAATGAGAAGCTCGGCAGGGGACTGTGCTCTGAGCCCCAGGGCTAGGGGCCAAGACGAAACTCAGTCAAGGCAACGAGTTTGGGGGCCCTGCTTAGCCCTCCCCAAGCCCCAGCTCAATTACACCTCCCTAGCCACATGCTCCCAGCCCAAAGCTTCAGTCTCGAATTGCACACTGCCCACTGAAACTCCAGATCCCAGAAGGCAGAAAGGCTCAAGCCCAACGTTGCCTTGGGGTCCTGGGGCACCAGGTTCAGCAGCCCCAGTGCTCAAACCTGTGAGCCAGCTTTCCTGCCCAGAGCCACCACCCTCCTCAGCTCAGGCCTGCTCACCATCTAGTGTCCATCAATAGGCTGCCTCTGGGAAGGAGGGGAGACCAGAGATATGCTGGGAGAGTGGGGGTGACCACTACAATTGCAGCAGGCAAAGATGAGGAGTAAGGCTAAGAAATGGCTGCTGTTCCCTCATCGATCCTAACAAAAGCCCTGTGAGACAAGGAATACAAATTTTATTATGTCCATTTTATAGATATGGAAACTGAGGCTCAGAGAGATTATAAACCTTACCCCAAGACCCTAGAACTTAAGTGCTAGAACCAGGACCAGAAGCTAGGTCTTCTGACTCCCAAGTCAGCAGCATCTCCATTATAGCAAGCTGACCTAGGAGACTATAGGAAATGTCCTGGAAGAATGCTGGAGATGTATCAAGTACACTGAGAAGGTACCAAGAAGGAATTTGGGGGAGTACTAGGGAAGTATTGTGAACATATTTTAGGAATAATGGGAGAGTATTCAGAGTGTACTGGGAATGAGCTGGAAGAGGATTTGGAGTAACCCACAAAGTGTCTGAAGTAGCAGCTGCCTATACAATGTGGTGCTAGAGGCATCCCAAGGTTGCCTCAGCCAAAAATCTGTTCCCACCACATATCTTCCCCCCTTCCCTGCTCCAGCCTGCCATGGAGGGAACCATCATCTCCTCTTTCCCTACAGACAATCCTCTCTAGGGAAAGCTCCCCAAACAGCTGTGCTTGTTCCTGCCTCTGGATCTCAACACCATCCTTGGCAAGGGGAGACCGGTGGGGATCCTGATTCAGAGGGGCCCCCAGGAACTGGGGACGAGCCTCACAAAGCCAGCTCTTTAGCTTTTCAGGCTTGGACCCAGGACTCCTGGCCCTAGCCCTGGCAGAGGGGGGTTGGGGGTGGTGACTAAGCTGACTGGAGACACAGAATGGGGGGAGAGGGGGGAGGAGAGTGACTAAGAGAATCAGCCCTCTGCCCACTGCAGAGAAGAGGTGGGGGAAAGAGGGAACAGGCCGCTTGGGGATGCATCGTCACCATGGTGATATTACACCATCCTCACTCTTCATGGCAACAGGGTCCCCCGCAGCCAGGCAGGCACTGCTCTGAGGAGACCCCGGGGAGCCAGGGTTCTGTCTGCCCAGCCCAACCTGCTGGTTGTTGACTCCGCAGTCTTGGTCCACAGGGGCTCCAGCCTCCTCGCCTGCCCACAAAGCATCCAAAAAGGGATCAGATGCAAACTCCCCTAGACTCCAGCATCATGTCACACTATTCCCACTCCCCACCCCCCACGCCCCAGGAAGTTCTCCCTGGAATCTAACATTAATTCCACATGCTGCTGTGTCATCCCATCTCCTCCCCAGTGTATGAGGAGAGGGGGGAAGGGAGGGAGGCTCAGTTCTCCTTGATTTTTATCCCCAGGTTGGATAATCCTGACTCTGCTGCATTACACACTGCTCTGGTTTTCCTCGTCTTCCAAGTGCAAGCAATGCTGTACAGTCAAAAGGATAGTGGACCCAGGAGTCGAGAGACTTGGGTTCTAATCTCCACCTACCATTCAATAAACTCCCTCCAGGTCTCAGTTTCCTCATCTGTCAATTGAGAGGAATGAACTAGATAAATTCTGAGGTTAGTTTCTGACCTAACAATCTAAGGATCTAATAGGATACATACCACACTCTAGAAATGGGTAAAACCCTGGATTCTAGGCAGAGTTCTGTGGCTAACTCATGAGGGATTTGGGGAGAATGACTATCCCATTCTGGGCCTGCTTCCTCATGCATCCAAAAAAGGTAACAATTCCCATTTCCACATGAAAATTATAAGGATGAAATAATATGAAGTAAAAAGCCCTGAACACTTGGGTCAGGATTAGTGACCCCTATTTCTTTTCAGGTTTGACAACACTGATCTAGACAATTCTCTAAGACAGGTTTTAGAGGAGATGGTGATCTGCATTGGTGAAGGAAGTTTCCTCATCCGAGAGGTCTATACACCAATGAAATCACAGGGCCGTTCCTAAACCCATCCCTAAGAGATTCTAGAACAGGTCACATCTTTTCTTACTGAGGTGGTCTTTGTTAAGGAATTCCAATAAAAGACCTTTGGACCATAGTCTGGAGACTCCAAAAGAACAAAGTCCCTTGGCCGTGAGCCCCAGGGAGAGAGATCTCAGCGGAAGACTGTTTGCAGATAAGTAAAAGGAGGCCTAGGGAGCAATGACTTATCGAAGGTCACATAGTTAATGGCAAAGACAAGAATTAGAGTTCAGGTCTTCTAATTTCCAGGCAGGGGCTCTTTTTATTTGATCTCCCTGGCTCTTTCAGTAAACTTCCCTGTTGATTATTTCCAATTTATCCTGTCGATAGCTCATTTGTACATAGTTATTTGCATGTTATTTCCCCATTAGATTGTGAGCTCCTTGAGATTAGGAGGATCTGTCTCTTGCCTTTCTTTGTGTTCCCAGGGCTCAGAGGTACCTGGCACGGAGGAGTTGATAATAAATGCTTTTTGACTGAGTGGATGACTTTAGAGCAAATTGGGAAACATCATGCCTTATGGGAAAGGAAGGTATGGAGCTGCCCTGTTGCTGCTGTAGACATAGTGTGATACAGATAAGACTGGGAGAACACAGGACTCTAGGATGCTGGGACTTGAAGGGAGGGGGAGAGGGAGGAAAGGAGAAAAGGAGGGAGGAAGGAAAGGAGGGAGGAAGGTAGATAGGGAGGCAGGGAGAGAGAAAGAAAGAAAGAAAAGGAGGAAGGGAAGGAGGAAGGAAGGCAGAGAGAGAGAAAGGAAGAGAGGGAGGAAAGGAGGAAAAGAGAAAAGGAGGAAAGGAGGGAGGGAGAGAAAGAAAGAGGGAGAGAGAGGGAGGAAGGGAAGGAAGGAAAAAGAAGGAAGGGAAGGAGGGCAGCAGACAGAGGCAGGGAGAAAGGAAGGGAGGAAGGAAAAAAGGGAAGGAAAGAAGGAGAGAGAGAAAGAGGGAGAGAGGAAGAGAGGGAAGGGGGAAGGGAGGCAGACAGGGAGGCAGGGAGAGAGAAAGGAAGGGAGAAAAGAAGGAAAAGAGGGAGGGAGGAAACAATCATTTATTAAGTGCCTACTATGTGCCAGGCACCGTAGTCAGCACTTTACAAATATTATTTCAGTTGATCTTGATCCTACAACAACCACAGGAGGGTAGGTGCTATTGTCCCTATTTTACAGCTGAGGAAATTGAGATCAAATACAGATTAAGTGACTTGCTCAGGCTCACACAGTAAGTACATATCTGAGACTGGATTTGAACTCAGGTTTCCTTGACATAGCCCAACACTGTATCCGCTCTATCACCTAGTTACCTTTAGAGATCACACAATCTAACTCTCTGATTTTACAGAGTGGAAGTGACTCACCCAAGTTCACAAAGCTAGTTTAGTGACAGAGCTGAGGCTAGAACCTGGTCTCTGGATTCCTAACTCAGTGTGTTCATAATATACGAGGCTCTAATCCTGCCTAGAATAAGGAAGATGGAAATGATGGCCTTTAAGGGCGCATTCCAACTTGAGATACCACTGGTGTCTTACTGGGCTACTCAGTGTGATGTGGAACAGAGAATACTGCATTTGGAATTGATAAAACTGGGTTCAGATGATAGCCTTGCCACCTTGTAGCTCACAAGGTACATGTCCTCACCAGGTTTCAGTTTCCTTGCTGGTCAAACAAATAGAACTAGATTATCACCAACGTCCCTTTTGGGTGTAACAATCTATAAATCAAGTTGAAATTAAATGGTGTTTAATCCCTCAGAACCTCAGTTTCCTAATTTGTCAAACCGGGATAACAAGGCACAGTCTACCTCCCAGATGGTTAGGAGGCCCTGGGCTCCTTCCTCATACCCAGCCAGAGGTTTTTCCAGTTTTCTGAACAATCCATCTGGAGATAGCAGACACACATAACAGCCAGGTCTGCACTGCTGCATTTTTTTGGTTTATCTGGAGTCAACACTCCTGGTTTTTACAACAGGACAGAGTCCTGGGCAGGATCCTCGTTTCTGAATCATCCTCCTCGCCCCTCTCTGGGGTGAGCAGGGAAGGCTAAAAACCAAGACTGGAAGATCTCCCAGAGTCTGGCCATCCTCAGCCGGCCCTGGGGGCCAATCTCCACCCTCCTCACCTCCTCCCCCTCATCCCATCATGGAGAGAGAATTTACATTCTCCCAAACCCTGGTCCACAGAATCACTGTACATCACTCCTGACCATGTACTGATGTGTCTGTTCTCTGGGGAAGGGCAAAGTGCCTAGGATTGTGTTGGCTTCTCCAGGGTCCCCAGAATCTGGATTGCATGCATCAAGAAGGTTGTGCAGATGGCGAGTGCCTGTCTCTGGATGGATGAGCGGCTGGAGCTGCCATTCGCCTCATGTCAGCCTGTGGAATCCTGATTCATCTATCTTCTCACGGGAGCCTGCCGAGGGAGACACTGAGGAGAGATGGGCCCCAGAACAGACCCAATTCCATCCAAGGCAGGGGGAGTAGAGATGAGCCCCAGAGAGAAAGGGGGAAAGGAAACAGGGTTAAAGGCAGAAATCAGCTGCATTCTATCTACCTTCCTTATGGTCTGAAAAAGGAGAAATGGGAAAAGTCTGGCACTAGATAAGGGAAGGACTTTCCAAACAGAATATAAGTGAGGCTCTATTTAATTAAATTTGACTAATATTTGTTACAGCAACCAAGTGGCACAGTGCCAGACCTGGAGTCAAGAAGACCCATCTTCCTGAGTTTGAATTCAGCCCCACACACTTCCTAACTGTGTGACCCTGAGCAAGTCATTTAATCGTGTTTGCCTCAGTTTTCTCATCTGTTAAATGGGTGGGAGAAGGAAATGGCAAACCACTTCAGTAACTCAGTATCTCTGCCAAGAAAACCCCAAATGGAAAGCAACTTATGCAACTTTTATTAAGCACCTACTATGTGACACAATAGAAAACGAACTAGATATGAAATCAGAGGATCTGGGTTTGAATCCTGGCTCTGTCACTTATCATGTGACCTGGGACAAGTCACTTGACTTCTCTGGGACTCAGTTTCCCCATCTGTAAAATAAGGAGGTTGGACTAGACAGCTTCTCTATGATCCTATTGCAACGTACTGTGCTAGATGCTGGAAATACAAAGACAAATTAAACTAGTCCCTGACTTCAGGGAGCTTACATTCTATTGAATGGAAGGAAGCAACATGTACACAGAAAAAATAAAGGAGAATACTAATAATTAGGGAGATCAGTGGGAGCTTTTGAGTAGTGCCTCCGCTGAGCCATGAAAAGGGCTTCTGAGAGTCCAGGGTGAAGTGCCTATTGAACAAGAAGAGGGGTCAGGGAGCCTCCAGGGCAGCAGAAACATCACTGACCTATGTGGGGTTTGAATCCTAGACTCATAGATTGGTAGAGCTGGAGGAGACCTTTAGAGATTCTCCAGTTTAACTCTCTTGTTTTATTTACATATGGGAAAGACAAGGTTCTGGGAGGGAAAGGTATTTGCCTAAAGTCATACATCTACTAAGTGGCAAAGCTGCCACTCGATTCCAAGTTTCCTGCCCCCAGATCCGGTTTCTTTTTCACTGTTCGATGCTGTAATCTTTGCCCAGAAGCAAGGGACTGGATAGAATGACCCTTCCGGGAACATTCCACCTTTGGATTCTCTTGGCTTCTGACTGATGCAATAACATTCCCTTCAGCCACCCAAGCCTGCCTGTCCTTGATTCTCTCTGGGAGCCCTTGGGCTCCTAGCCTTGGGCTCCTTCACCATCTGGCTCCCATCCCTCTCCTCCCCACAGCTGCCCCCACTCCCATACCCTCCCCTCAGTCTAGCCTAATTTTTTTCCCTTCCTTGGATTCAGGTCACTGCTCCTCGTCCTCTCTCCTCCACCGAGAATGTGACTAATTCCCTCCCTTCATTTGCAGGATATTGTTACCTGGAGGTATTTATAGCCAGCCAGTCTGCATCCCCTGCGTCTTTCCTGTCTTCCTGAGGCCTTCAACTGTGTTCCCACATGCTGGTTCCTAAGCCTGCCTACCATCATTTCTCTTCAACCCACCCAAGCACAGTCTTCCCCTAGCTCTCTACATAGAGGGCCTGGGCACACAGAATCAAACCTGAGCTTCCTGAGTACTACCTATAGGACAGCTCCAGCTCTTGCTTGGGCTCTCCTCTCTCTCATTAACCCTACTTTCCCTTCCCTTCCACCTCCTGTATTAACCTCACTAACAGCGCCTTCTTTCCCCCAGAAAAGAGCACTGACAAGGTGTCGGGAAGAACTGTGATCAGCTAGCTTCTCCATGATATCATATCCTTTCCAAATCTGTAAGAAGATGCTTGAGTCACCACAGAACAGTAGTGAGGATTCCAGATATCTGCACCCTAGGGTCTGGCCTGTCTGGGTTTAGGAGGTGGGCTAGGGGGAGAACCAACAGAGTGAAGGACTGCATGGCCTGACCCAGTGAGGACCCCAGGACCATCATGGACCAGGAAGCAATGATGGTGATGATGTTGTCAAACAATCCCTCGGTTGGGAAATAATTAGCCTAACTAGGGAAAGGATTATGGGACAATCTCCATGTGGGCTAGAAATGTTGAAAATAGGAAAGAAAGGGGTCTGAGGATAGAAAGGTATGAGTAAGAGCTGAGGTTGTTTTCTGGCCTTCCAGAGAATAAGACTAGGCTATTCTTGAGGTGTGGGAAATGCCAGTTACTAAAGACATTAAAATTAGACAAGATGATCCAAAGGGGTGAGTGGGAGACAGATGAAGCTGGACAGAGATGTCAGCAAATATGTGCAAAGACTGAATTATAATAATTCCTATTTATATGGTACTTTAAAATACAGAATCCTTAGAATCCTAGATTTAGAGCTAATATAGCTTAAAATTATACACGGAGACTTTTGGGAAACCCTAATTCATACATCACATAGGATTGGCACCTCTGGTATGGGAGTTTGCTGACCCCTCCTCAGAACTGCTCATCCACCTTTGGTTTCCACCTCTCACCCAACTCTCATCGGCGGTTCCAAGGAGCTGGATTTTGAGCAGAGGCCACACCCCAATAAAACCATCTCTGCAGACAGGTTGAGGGTAGCTGACAGGGCTAAAACTCAGCAGTGAGTTAGGAGGGCATCTACACCAAACGTGAAGACTTCCTCTGGAAGAATGGGTGAATGGGGACAATGTTCCAATGGCCATGAAGATGGAGCAAGTGGATGCCGTGGGGCACTTAGAGCTTGGTCAGGCATTGAAGATGCCAAGGTCATACACCACATCTTGGCTTCTGAACTTTGATGACTCTGAAGACTGTACAACTCTACCTCACTTAAATCCAGTTCACAAGCTAGTCAAGACATCACCCCATGATGTCATCTGTCCTCTCTGGAAATGAAGGATAAACAGTAACCACAATGTACATACAAATACTAGATGTAAATTCACATATACATATCATGTATTTAGAACTGAAAGGAACCTTGAAAGTCATCTAGTCTATACCCCTCTTTTTACAGCTGAAGAAACTGAGGCCCAGAGTAGTTAAGTGACTTACCCAGAGTCATACAACTAGTAAGTTTGGGGTGAGATTTGAACTCAGACATTCCTGACCCCAAGTTCAGCATTTTATTCATTATGCTAATTGGTGTAGAAACAAAAGTTCTAGATAAAAATAAGAATAAATGCAAATAAATAGATGTCTGAGTTGGGATTTGAAACTAGATTTCCAAACTCCAAGTCCAGCACTCAAACTCAGGAGAAGTTTTAAGGTCCTTGAACATTTCTGATCGCCAGAGGCAACTAGATGGTGCAGTGGATAGAGCACTGACCCTGGAGTCAGGAGGACCTGAGTTTAAATGTGAACTCAGATAATTACTAGCTATGTGACTCTGGGCAAGTCACTTAACTCCAATTGCCTCCAAAACCAAAACAAACAATTCTGATGCCCAGATTCTCTATTCAGAACCGAGAGAAGACAAAGTTAAAGGTAGAAGACATGGTAAGGAAAGTTTCTTCCAATCTACTGAAGCAAGAACAAGGCAAAAGCTACTATAAGAGAATACCCTTGGAGGGCAGAAGCTTAGATACAAAAAAGGACTCTCTGAAAATTAAGGGGCCACCTCCTCCAGGAAGAAAATGCCCTGAACAAATTTAAGGAGGCTAGGATTCAGAAAGTCCAGTCATCTCCCCAGTTAGCTCTGTATATAGAGGTCTGCAGCTACCTGGCTGTCAGTACTATTCATGACAGGGATATCAAAATGATCATACTTCATTCCCACTAGTGTGCTGGAACCAGCTCATTGGGACACATCGATCAAATCCCCCTAGGACATCAACAAATGCTACAAACTGTGGCTTGAATTACTGTTCTGTTGTCTGCATTTAAAAAAGTAATGGAGAAAATGCTGATCATTTGGATTAAACTTTTAAAGTATGTCATTATTACATTTCTTCCTTTTTTTTTTTGGAAGGCAGTTGTTAAAACATTTACCTGCATATTCTTTCATTTTTATCTTCTCACTAAGAAAAGCACCATATTGAGAATGGAAGAACTTATGACCAAACAAGAGATAGAGAATATTATGAAATTCAAAATGGATAATTTTAATTACATTAAATTGAAAAGTTTTTGTACAAACAAAGCCAATGCAACCAAGATTAGGAGGGAAGCAGAAAAGTGGGAAAGAATTTATACAACCAGTGCCTCTGATAAAGGCCTCTTTTCTAAAATGCTTAAAGAACTGAGTCAAATTTATAGGAATACAAATCATTCCCCAGTTGATAAATGGTCAAAGGATATGAACAGGCAGTTTTCAGAGGAAGAAATTAAAGCTATCTACAATCACATGAAAAAATGTTCTAAATCATTACTGATTAGAAAAATGCAAATCAAAACAACTCTGAGGTATCACTTCACACCTTTCAGATTGACTAACATGACAAAACAGGAAAATGATAAATGCTGGAGAAGATGTGAGAAAATTGGAAAACTAATGCATTTGGTGGAGTTGTGGACTGATCCAACCATTCTGGAGAGCAATTTGGAATTATGCCCAAAGGGCTATAACACCGTGCATACCTTTGATTCAACAATACCACTTCTAGGTCTGTATCGCAAAAAGATGATAAAAATAGGAAAAGGACTTACTGTACAACATGTATAAGAGCTCTTTTTTTTTCTTTTTGGAAATTGAGGGGATATCTATCAACTGGGAAATGGCTAAACAAATTGTAGTATTTGAATGTGATGGAATATTATTGTGCAATGAGAAATGATGAGCAAGTGGACTTCAGAAAAAACATGAAAAGACTTCCATGAACCGATGCTGAGTGAAAGGAACAGAACCAGGAGAACATTGTGCACAGTAACAGCCCCATTGTTTGATGACTGACTTTGATAGACTTAGCACTTCACAACAGTGCAAGAATCTGAGACAATTCCAAAAGACTCACGATGGAAAATGCTCTCCACAACTAGAAAAAAAATGGAGTCTGAGTGCAGAGCACACTATTTGTTCACTTTTTCTTTTGCTATTTTGTTTTGCTCCTTCTTTCTTGTGGTTCCTCCCATTAGTTCTAATTCTTTACATCATGACTAATGTGAAAGTATGTTTAATATGAATGCATAAGTAGAACCTAAATCGGATTGCATGCCTTCTTGGTGAGGGTGGAGGAGAGGGAGGTGGAGAAACTCAAAATCTTATGGAAGTGAGTGTTGAAAACTAAAAATCAATTAATTTTTATAAAAGAATAACATCACACTTGGGAAGAGGGATACACAACAAATATTAATTGAATTCATAGCTGCATTTTTTGTGGTAGCAAAAACCAGGAACTAAATGGAGACCAAAGATTAAGAAGTGGATGAATAAATTTAATGTATTTTAACATCATAGGCTTAGAATTGAAGGGACCAAATCTTCCATTTTACAGATAAGGAAAAAATAGTTGAGAGAAGTTGTGACCTGATTAGGGTTACACAACAAGTAAGTGTCTAAGGTTGGATTTGAACATAGGTCTTCCCAACTTGAACGTTGCATGTATTATGCCACCTAGCCATCATTGAGTCATAAGAAATGAGAAATAGAATGCTAGCTAGAAGTCAAAAAGGATAGAGCACTAGACCTGGAGTCAGGAAGACTCATCTTCCTGAGTTCAAATCTGGACTCATACACTTACTACGTGTGTGACCCTGGGCAAATCACTTAACATTGTTTGTCTCAGTCTCCTCACCTGTTAGATAAGCTGGAGAAGAAAATGGTAAACCACTCCAGTATCTTTGGCAAGAAAATCCTCAATGGGAACACAACAAATCAGACTCAATTCAAAAACAGAGAGAAATATGGAAAAAATTTGGATGAATTGACAGAGACAAAAGTAAATAAGGACAGGAGAACAATATACACAATGATAAATATAGAAATGAAACAAAACCAAAAGGTAGCCAAATTCTCATTGATCATAATGGCCATTCTCAGTCCAAGTAAATAAATATTAAAACACATCTTGCTCCTCTGCATAGAGAATTGAAGAACCACAGGCTTAGTATGCAGTCTATGATGTCAGACATTGTCACTGAGTCAGTTTTCCTTGATGATGGAATAAAAGTAGGACTTAAGCATGTGTTTACTCAATTTGTTCAGGGAATATTCAATCGTTTACAAGTTGTTTAGATAATATTTTTTGGTTTTGTTTTTATTTTCAGTGTACCCTCCATAATTCAAGAGCTTACTAAGAATCTCTGTGGAGAATGACCCCTCCATTCAAAATTTCCGTTGTCCAGTTCTATCTGACTCTTCAAGACTCCATTTTGGTTTTTTTTTTGGTTAAAGATACTAGAGTGGCTTGCCAATTCCTTATTTGACAAATAAGAAAGCTGAGGCAAACAAGGTGAAGTGACTTGCCCAGGGGCACAGCTAGGAAGTGTCTGGGTCCAGATTTGAACTCGGAAAGATGAATCTTCCTAACTTTAGGCCTGGCACTCTATCCGCTGCTCCACTTAGCTGCCTGACATCCAAAATACAGCACCCCAGTGTCACAATAACTCAGAATGTCAGAGCCAGAAGGGACCTTGGAGACTAGTCCAGCCTCCTTGTTTTATCTTATTTTTAATGTAATATTTATTTTTCTAAGTTATTGATCCATTTTATTTTGAAACAAAAACATGTTTCCCAACAAATACCCAAATAACCTCCCTACAAAGTACATTCTTCACAAATAACAAGCTTGCTGATTGTTAACAAAAAGAAGAATGTATCCCTTAACTTTAAAAGTATAGTGCTATCATTGACTACAATATTTAACTCATTTTGCTGCCTCTCAGTGTTGATCTTATTTACATGTTGTAGTCATTTTATTTTGAGTTTTTTTCTTTTTTCACCCTGCATCAGTTTACAGAAGTCTACCCACCTTTCCCTGAATTTGTAATATTTATCATTTCTTATAAGCACAATAATATTCCTTTACCACTGTAGCACCAGGGTTCCCTCTATATGTAGTTCCCTCCTCCCCTCCTCCCCTCCCACACCCCTTTCCCCTTCCTCCTCAAACCCCCTGAAATGCCACCTCAGTATCTATTCAAACCATAGGTAATGCTCCCCCACTTATGCGTTTACTTTTATCATCTAGGGATCTTATTGGATCAAAGCAACAGGCATTTAATTAAATGGCATAGCAATATATGTGATTGCAAGAAGAGAGAGAGAAGATGTGAGAGTGACAAAGGCAATGTGTAGTGCAGAGTGCTGGACTGATCATGGACTTTTCCTTTCCAAGCTAAATATTCACATTCATCAAAAACACCACCCCAAGGCAAAATAACTACCAGAAGCATTAATATCAACAAATTAGAGCTCTTCTCTGAGCATGAACAGTTTGTTGCTGACTTGGAGCCAACACACAGCAACAGTGGAGCAGAAAAGGAGTGGGCAGCTTTCAGAGATTTGTTGTACAGCACTACATTTGCTCATCTGGGTCAGAACACTCACCGAAACCAATACTGGCTGATGAAAATGATGGGGAAATTCAGAAGCTGCTAAATGAAAAACAAGAACTCCACAGGATTTACCAGCAGGATAGTTCATCCACCTCTAAGAAGACAGCATTTAATTCCATCAAAAGCAAAGTACAAGCAAAACTTAGAGAGATGCAGGATTCCTGGTTCAGTAAGAAGGGAGATAAAATTCAGTTTTATGCTGATAGTAACAACCCAAAGCATTTTTATGATACCCTGAAAACTATTTATGGACCAAAAACCTATGGTGCATCACAACTACTCAGTGCTGATGGAGTCACATTGATTAGTGATAAGGACATGATCCTAGAGAGATGGGCTGAACACTTTCATAGTGTTCTCAGTAGACTATCATCAATCAATGCTGAGGTCATTGACCATTTACCTCAGGTTGAAAGCAATCCCTCCTTAGCTGAACTTCCAAATAAAGAAGAGATTTTGAGGGTCTTTAGGCTCCTTTCATGTGGCAAGGCACCTGGTGTTGATTCTATTCCAGCTGAGATTTACAGGGGACCATTGCTTGTACAAAAACTGACTGAAATTTTCCAGGTTATATGGCAAGAGGAGGTTATCCCCCAGGAGTTCAAGGATGCCTCCATTGTCTATCTCTATAAGGGTAAAGGGAATAGATTGTCCTGTGACAGTCACAGGGGGATCTCTCTCTTAAGTCATTGCTGGCAAAATTCTTGCTAGAGTCCTCCTCAATAGGCTGATCCTTCAGAAAGTCATATACCTGAGAGCCAGTGTGCCTTCAGAAAGGGCCAAGGAACAGTCAGTATGGTGTTTGCTGCCTGACTCCAGGAGAAATGCCAGGAGCAAAACAGAGGTCTGTACACAATGTCTGTAGATCCGACCACGGCCTTTGATACTGTTAGTCATGAGGGCTTATGGATAATTATGTCAAAGTTTGGTTGCCTGGAGAAGTTCATCAATATTATGCATCAATTTCATGATGGCATGTTTGCCTGGGTTCTGGATAATGGACGATGCTCTCGTGCCTTCCCAGTCACCAATGAAGTGAAACAAGGCTGTATGCTTGCTCCCATGCTTTTGAGCATGATGTTTTCAGTCATGTTGACAAATGCTTTCTATGAGGATGAACATGGCATCAAGGTTAACTACCATACTGATGGTAAATTCTTCAATTTGAAAAGGCTACAAGCCAAGACCAAAGTGGAGAGAGTGTTGGTGCATGATTTTCTGTTTGCAGGTGATTGCACACTCAATGCAGCCTCTGAAGCTGAGATGCAACAAAGTATGGATCAATTCTCTGCTGCTTGTGCTAATTTTGGCATAATAATTAACACCAAGAAAACATAGGTGCTCCATCAGCCGCCACCACACCATCCATACATGGAACCATTGACTACAAAAAACAGAGAAGTTTTGAATACTGTGGATAAGTTCACTTGCCTTGTAGTGTGCTTTCCAGGAATGTTCGTTGACCATGAGGTTGATGTATGCATTGCCAGAGCTAGCTCAGTGTTTGGGAGGCTCCAAAGAAAAGTTTGGGAGAAAAATGGTATTAGACTACCAAACGGAAGATCTACAGAGTCATTGTGCTGGCCTCATTGTTGAATGCCTGTGAAACATGGACAGTCTACCAGTGCCATGCCAGGAAACTGAATTGCTTCCATTTGAACAGTCTTAGGAAAATTCTGAGGATCACCTGGCAGGATAAGGTACCAGACACTGAAGTCCTTGCTCAAGCTGAACTGCCAAGTATTCAAACTATGCTTCAGAGAGCACAACTCTGATGGGCTGACCATGTTGTTCGAGTGAAAAATATACACTTGCCAAAAAGATTGTTTTATGGAGAACTCACATGGGGCAGGCAATCACATGGTCGTCAGAAGAAACAATACAAGGACACTCTCAAGGTCTCTCAGGAATTTTGGATGTGACTGTGCAACATAGGAGACACTGGCACAGGACCACTCAGCATGACTTGCTCACATCAGAAAGGGTGCTATGCTCCATGAGCAAAGCAAAATTGAGATAGCACAAAGTAAACGCAGGATACACAAATTTGGTATATCCACCTCAAATATTCACACAGACTATCTGTGCCCAACCTGTAGTAGAGCATTCTAAGTTCATGTTGGTCTGATCAGCCACAGTCAGACACACTGAAATTTCACTTTATCGTGGTGATGTCATTTTGGTCCTCTTTGAAAACGAAGGATAACAACCAACCAACCAATAGCAATATAAGTGACAAGATTTTCCCCTCATACACATGGAGTACATTCTCCCATATGCTACCACACCATTAGTGGTGGAGGGCATACATGCAGAAAATAATGGTAACCAAGGATCACATATGGAGGACACACATTAAGAAACATATATAGCCAAGGACCATTTGTATAGAGACACACACACCCACACACACATGCACATACTATATATGTGTGTGTATGTATATACATATATATACATACACATACACACACACACACACACATATATATATATATATATGCATGTGTCCAGGGCACATTCACAGAATACATATGCATAGGGCTATATTTGGTCACAGTACACACCTGACCTGACCTATTCATATCTCACAGCTATCAATACCTTTTAGTGATGTCATCATAATTCTTGCTGCAGAACATAGCATCACCACACTTTGCTAGGCATTTTCTCTGGTTTCTATCACTATCTTCAACCTCTAAGACAGAGGTTCCCAAACTTATTTGGCCTACTACCCCCTTTAAAAAAATTACTGCCTACTTTCTTTAACCCTTTAACAGGTTGTTGCTTTTTTTTAATTTGCATCTTTTCAAAAAATATAATTTTTAAAATAATACATTTAAATTTAGTGATTTATTGTGAATTTATGTTTTTTCCTGAACTGAAATTTTGATGATACAATATTTAATGATACAATATTGCATCATGCATAGTATTGTAGTGTAAACAGGTCATTACATGAACATATTCCTGCTGATGCATGCTGGACTTCCTGACACTTGCGTGCCAACACTTGCTTGTTAAGACCTGTAGGCAGATTTGACCACTGATCAATTATAATTTGCATCTTGTATGTTTATTTGGAAAATAATGTAATCACAAATACAACTTTAACTATTACACAACAGATGAAACATGTATGAACAGTTTTTCAAAATTTTCTTCTCTTCTATTCTTTCCTTATGCTTCCACCACCTCCTTAT
This sequence comes from Bettongia penicillata ogilbyi, assembly GCA_023548195.1. Classification (NCBI taxonomy): domain Eukaryota; kingdom Metazoa; phylum Chordata; class Mammalia; order Diprotodontia; family Potoroidae; genus Bettongia; species Bettongia penicillata. The sequence goes on from JAJHZJ010000197.1 coordinate 5,740,427, forward strand.
TTTTATTCAACTCCCCTCCATTGCACCCAAGATTACTACTACCACCTCTATCATTCCATTCCCCCCCATTCCAGGTGGTATTGCCCACTTTGGGAAGCTGTGCTGTAGGACCATGTGTTGGTCTCAGGCTGTGGTGTAGCAGTTAGTAAGCCTCTTCCTGGTCAGGGAGGTCTAACTCTCTTTTAGTGCATAGATAGATGTTATAAGCCAGCATACTCAGTCAGGAAACCAACAAAGCCTGCAGAATGCCTTGAAATAAGGTCTTTCTGGCCTACTTTTTTCTAGGAGCTAACTCAGAGTCCTGGCCCAAGTTAATTATCTAACTTGGAGGTAGAAAATTCCTATTAAACCTCTTACTGTCAGTTTACATTCCCCAAACCTCCCCATATTGGAGAATCCACCAGATAAAACCCACAGGAATTGTGTGAGGGCTGGACTGCAGAGGGTCCCCTCGGCTCTCTAACTGTCATGCAAATGAACCGGAGGCAAAAACAGAAGGGTTAGATGAGCCATCACCTCAACCCTTGTTCCACATTCCTGCATTTATTATGTACACCTACCTACCTGCCACACAATTATAGACTTTTGTCCTACATCCTGGTCTGTACAAGCCTCAAGGGTCACCCTCCATCTTCATATAGGATAATTTTTTCCACCAAATCCCAGTCATTGAAAATATATTTTGTTCTCAGCTTTTTGCTAGCCCAGATAATGCAGCTACTTTTTTTAAAATGCAGATCTCTTCTTCTGTCAATGAATGTATCTCTTCTTACTGTCAAAAATCTCCTTCTGGAACAGTACTAGAAGCAGACTCAATGGATCAAGGACCTACCCTTTCATTTTACAGAAATGGAAACTGAGGCCCAAAAGAGGAAATGAATCACACAAGTAAAGTATGTAGTCTATATTAGGAGGTGGATGAACACAATAAACCTTTTGTGAGTCACAGAATCATAGGGTTTTCCAGCTGGAAGAGACCATAGAGTGAAGGAAATATGACTAGTTGTAAGAATGACCATCATCATCTGGAATGGAAAAAAAAAAACAGACCAAAAGAAATAACTTCCCTTATTCTTACTCCTATATGATAGAACTATCATGAGTTATTAAGAGAAACTGGGTATATTTGTCACAGGATATCAGAATGAGATGCTAATCTAAACCTTCTCATTTGAGAATAAGGACAAGAGGCCCAGAGAGGGAAAAATCTCTTGCTTAAAGTCACACAGATGGCTAAGGGCACAGCGATGTCTAAAATGCAGGTCATTTCCACTACCTCACAGCTTTGAGTCCTTTCCTCCTAATACCTAAGGGTAATTTCAAGGGTACAATCAGGCCCTCTCTAGTCTTTCTCTTCCCAGCCTGTCTAGTTTGACACCATCACAGATTGGGTCAGAAAGATGGTGAAGATGACCCATGGTTGAGTACAGTCAGGGTAGAGACTGATGTGTGTGTGTGTGTGTGTGTGTGTGTGTGTGTGAGAGAGAGAGAGAGAGAGAGAGAGAGAGAGAGAGGAGAGAGAGAGAGAGAGAGAGAGAGAGAGAGAGAGAGAGAGAGAGAGAGAGAGAGAGAGAGAGAGAAACACCACTGCTAGGTTTATCTCATTCAATAATTACACAAACATTTATTATTAAATGCCTCCTATATGCCCTTTCACAAAAGTATGAGAAGTCAGATCTACAAGGAAAGCTCAGAGAGGAAAGGGAAGACCACACTTACTTTGTGTACATGAGCAAATAGTCCTCTCTCCCCTTCTTCTGAGGCGACCTTTTCCAAGAAGTCTTTGCTGACTGTTTTTATTTCTTTATTAATGCTCCTTTTCTTTTTAACATTGCTGTTCATTCCCAGTGACTTGCCCTACCTACCCACCCAACAGAACCTTCCCTGAGGCAGCTCGTGTGAAGTGGATAGTACATGTGGACAGGAGTCAGAAAGACCAGGAGGTCAAATGTGACTCCAAATACTTACTAGCTGTATGACTCTGGGCAAGTCACTTAACAGATATCTGCCTCAGTTTCCTCATCTGTAAAATGGAGGTAATAATAGCATCCACCTCCCAGGGTTGTTGTAAGGCTCAGATGAGCTAATATCTGTAAAATACTTAGCACAGTGCCTGGCACACAGTAAGCATTATTTAAATGTTAGCTATTATTATTATTAAGTAAGAAGTATAGTGAAAGAAAATCAATCAATGCATTTGTCTGTGTCTGCAGAAGCATGAGTCATGCCACACCAGTGACCTACCACCTCCCTTCAGAGAAGCTTCAGGGGCAGGCCTTGGCAGTCACAACTGATCACTGCATTGAACAGAGTTCTGAAATTACTCAATGTTGGTCTCCTTTTCAAGACAATAATTGTGTACCTGAACCTAAGGAGACCTGAAGGAAGCTGAGAAGAAGCAGACATCTTTTGCAGAGCAGACTGGGAAGGAGGTCCTTCTTTCAGAGAGCTTGGAAGGTGTGCTTATAGGGAAGGAAGGAGAGGGGAAGGAGAAGATCTACAATAATGATACCAGCTCCCATTCATATGGCGCTCTAAGGTTTGCAGACAATCTCACACCCCCACACCCTTCCATTTTACAGATGAAGAACTAAGGTTAAGAAACAACGTTATTAGGTGACATGATCAACTTGGGCCAAGAACTCATGATTAAAAAGCAGCAAAGCTGGGATTTAAACCCAGGTCTTTTGACTCTGAGTTGTGCTTGAATTTTATTGAACCTTCCACCAGACATTTGGCAGCTGGACCTAGAGCAAGCCTGAATGAAGTTAGACCTAAGGAAGACTGTGGGAGAAATCTAGTAGGATCTTGGAAAAGATGACCAAGTCTGTCTCCTTTTTCCTGTGTTATGACAGGGGAAGAGGGTGGAGGAGGGAAGCTTTCATGCCCATTGGAGCTCCTAAGTATCATGGCACCATGCTTTGTAGTTTACAAAGCCAGGGACCCAGGACATCTGAGTTCTGATTCTCATAATATTCTTAAAATCATGGGCTTTGGAGTTGGAAGGGACTTTAGAGGCCATGCAGACTTCATTTAGCAGATAGGGAAACTGAGGCCAAGAATGGTGAAATGTGTTGTAAAATGTCACACAAGTAATAAATGAAATGGAAGAGCTATGGTTCCAGCGGAGGCCCTCTGATTTCAGAACTGCTGGACTTTCCACTGCAAAGCAAGCACCATCACAGTAGTGAGGACCACCGAGTTCAGCAGGTCACTTCTCCTCTTTAAGCCTCAGTTTCCCCATTAGTAAAATAAGAAGATTGGAATAGATGATATTTAGGGGCCCTTCCTTCTAGCTCCAGAGTGAGTGAATAAGATCTAATTGGACACACACACACACATTGACCAGACCAATGGACAGGAAAGGAAGGAGCAGACGAGGGTAAAGGTCAGTGGGGGTCTCCAGCCAGTGCCATGCCACATCCCTCCCCCCACTATATCCCCCCAAGCCAGCGGGTGTTTGTACTGATGAAACATGGTGTATACAAATAATTAAATGGAAGAATTGGAGTGATTAGGGCAGATGATTATTGTCAAATTATGATTTATCTTGTAGTAGAATTAGTATTCCCCCAAAGGGTTCCGTCTAGCGAGGAGCCCGCCACCGGGCCCGTGATTAATCGCTGTCTCCAGAAGGTCACCTACAGCCATTGCAGATTAACTCAGTGGGGAAAGTTCTTTCGGTAATTCAAGCTGTTGTTCTCACAGCCTGTCATCTCCCGCTGAAAAGGACGGTTGCATCCGGGAGCCCACGGCCTTCGCCACAACCTCCCCCGCTTCCCCCCTTCATCTCCAACACACAAGGCTCTCCTGGACATGGAAACATGATGTATGGTGCAGCCAGACATGGGTGACCAAGGCAGTAAGGCGCCAAGAGGGGAAAAAGGATGGCTATTTTTTTTTTTTTTTTGGCACACAAACCCCCCTCACTCCCCACAGGCCATCAGTAGGAGGTAGGTTCTAAGAGAGGAAGGAACAAGGTAGCCAGAAAACAGAGGCACAGGAAGAGGGAGAGAGCAGGGATGAGCAGAGCTCTGTTGCAAAGGCTGACTGCAATTAAAGAGAAAATTGGATTTTCCCCTGTCCAGGAGACAGCTGGGAGTAGGAGCCAGGGCACAGTGTGGAGGGGCATCAGAGTTGGGGGAGAGCAGGAGGCTGGTTCCATTGTCAGTGTGTCAGACCCCACCTCTATCAGCTGCCTGGAGAATCCTAAGGGATCTCAGAGCTGCTGAGGTCAGTGACTCAGGGTCCTGGGTCCTAAGAGAGAAGTCCCCTCCTCCCCCCATCCCTCAAGTACACATCCCCATAGGAGTGGACTGTAGTTCCAAGGGGGTTAGTCAGTTGAGCCCAGTTGCCTTAAACCATTCCTAAGGGAATGAATGAGGAAGAAAGACCCTGGGGCAAGACGGGGAGGGAGAAGGACATGGGTATCCAGAGTACCTGATATTGAAGTTACTTACGAATGTCAGGCAGGGTATGTATGGCCTTGCCTGTTGTGACAGAGGGAAGCTGCCCTCCCCCTCCCCACTCCATCCCAACGTCCTCAATCCTGCCCTTGGCAGGGCTGCCTTCTGCCTGTTTACTGGTCCTTGGCTCCTTCCCTCTGCTTTCATTTGCCAATGGTGCCTTCAGCCATCCCCCTGGCTCTGTCCCATTTATCTCTGAGCTTCAGGGTGCTGCTCCCCCTGAATGTTAATAGGGCCTCCTTTCAGTCTTTCTGCCTGGATCCCCTGTAGTGGAGAGGTGGGGGGAGGGGGGGTAGAGAGAGAGAGAGAAGAGTTGGCAAATTTTCTTTGCTCTGCTGGCCCTTGGGAGCCCAAACCCCTGACCCTGAAACTGAGTCTTTTTGCTTTGCAAAAGACAATAGCAGCCACCTGACCCTACCCAAGTTAAGAGGGAGGGGGTTCAAACTCATGGTGATAAAGTTTAGAAAGTTTTCATGTGGATGGGAACAGGGGTCAGGGTTGCGGGGGCAGGAATCAGAATCCTAGGAACAAAAAGAACCCAGTATGGGGAGAGAGGGACCAGATTTCAAGAGGTGAAAGCCTTAAGGGCTGCAGAAGCTCAGTACAGAATTCAAGAGCTGGAAGGAGTCTTCAAGACCATCTATGCTAATGTCTTTATTTTCCAGTTTTGTTTTGTTTCCCTTACTGAAGTTTGGGGTCTCATCCATTGGTTCATTCATTCATTCATTCCTATTATGTGTTCAGAACTGTGCTACATACTAGGGTTACAAAGACAAAAATAAAACAGTCCCTTCCCGCAAAGAGCTTACATTCTATTAGGAGGAAACAACATGAGGTTATTTATAAGTAAATAATACATATACTTTTTTTTTCAATTCCAGCCTTTTGATTTCGTTGGTGTCGGTATCTCCTGGTGAGAAAATTCCCTCTAACAAAGATATTAAAGGGTTGCCCAGGGCAGAGAAGTCATCACTTACTCAGTCTTCATACATCCAAGTATAAGTCAGAGACAGGTCTGGAACTCAGGTCTTCTTGACTCAGACTGGCTCTCTATTCACTATACCTTCCTGCCTCTGAGGTATGTAAGGAAGACAGTGGGAGGGTTGGGGATGAATTCCCAGAGAGGGGTCTGCTTTCCAAAAAGCAGACCAGACAGGAGATATCATGGAATCTGCTCCTACGAAGGGCAACCCAGAGGATATGTCTCCTGACTGGGCTTGGAAATAACTCATGGCCAACAAATCTGGTACAATGGCTTAGGTGGGGCACCTCCTTGAGATCCCATAACCTAATTCAAATTCTTATCCCCTACTTCTTCCCCAAACTTTTTCTGCTTTAGAGGCAGGCTATTGATGGCTCAATAGCTAGGGAGTGTTGCACTTGGAATAAGGAAGACCCTGAGATAGGTCTGTATTTTCTAGTGCATTCCAGCATATACTACTTCAGTGACTTGATCAAGGTCACACAACTAGTCAGTGTCTAATAAAGGATTCGAACTCAATGTGACCTCAGACTCTTTCTATCTATATGACCCTGGGTAAGTCACAACCACTGTTTGCCTCTGTTTCCTCAACTGTGAAATGGGTATAACAACAGCACCTACCTTAAAGAGTTATTGTGAGGATCAAATGAGATATCATTGGTAAAACACTTAGTTTTAGTATAGTACCTGGCACACAGTAGGTACTTAATAAATGCTTGTTCCTTCCTCCCCCTCCCCTTCTTTGTAGGGTAGTGTGGTAGGAAGCTCACTAATGGGTTTACAAGTTGAGTATCCTACATAAATACAAAATATATGCAAGCCCCATGACTAGGGGCTGTGGCAAAAAGTGACTAGTGACTGAGTCAGGAAAATCCTCCCCCTCTGCAAGAGAAAAGATTTTGTCTTCTTTTCCCTTCACTTTTGGACTTGGGAAGTAGAGGCTTGGACTCCCTTGGATTTCTAGGATGGGAGACAGAAGAATATTTCTCTACCCTTCCCCACCCAGCCATGGTAGCTCTGAACACAAGGCAGAAAGAATATGTGTTGCCTATAGTGAGCCTTTCTCAAGGGAGAGACTGCCTGAATCCCAAGATGAGAGCTTGAAAGGAGCCAAATTTCATACTTAGACCTACCATTCTTATGGTAGGCTCTAGGTATATGTCATATCCCTTTATATTTTTTTTTTTTGAGGAGGAGTTAATTGGAGTTAAGTGACTTGCCCAGGGTCACACAGCTAGTAAATGTCTGAGGCTAGATTCAAACTCAGGTCCTCCTGATTCCAGTGGACTCCATCCACTGTGCCACCTAGCTGTCCCATGTCCCTTTACTACAACGAGGCACTATGGTGTAGTTCATGGAGTATAGGACTTGGAATCAGGAAGACCTGTACTCAAATACTGTCTCAGACACTCATTAGAGGTGTGACCTTGTTCAGGTTACTAGAGTACCGTACACTAGAGAACATGGTGCTAAATAATATCAGGGAGACATCAAACATGTCTGAGGAGCTAGGTCATTACTAAAGGGGAATCCAGGATCTGGGCTGGAAAGGATGTGTAGAATTTGACAGACAAAGAGAGGAAGGGAGGATGGTCCAGGTTGCTGAAACAGCTTGAGCAAAGATCCAAAGGTCATATTTCTCTCCACAGTCATTAAAATTCTGGGCTTTTGCCTCTAACATAGGATGGAAAAGCAGGAGGGGATGATTCAGAGGGTCATTGGGTGCAGAAAAAGAAGCATGCTGGGGGCTAAACATTTGGTGCTAAAAAAAAATGAGGTTCATCTACACACATTCATTCAGCCTGTTGGTTCCCCAACATATTAGGGCAAAAATAGTCTGTGTCTATACACATACACCCCCTCAAAATGCCTTTTGGTGGCTTCTTTCCTTTCTCCTGGGCTGCCCCTTCATTCAAGGAAACAGAACCTCCCTCCCCATCCTCCTCCCTGATTCTCTAGCCAGAATATTCTCAGGACAATACAAAAAACTCGAAGAATCTCTGGGTCACTTTCTCTTCTTTACTGAGAAGGAAACTAAGGCATGGGAGCAGATATGAGTGATTTCAGTCAGCCAGGAAATCAATGTCCCAGCCTGAAATAGGAGCTGTATCTCCTTACCACTGACCTCCACTGTCCTCAGTACTGAGTCCCTATGACCCTGCTCCAAACTTTAACCTAATCCAAGGGGAGGAGTATGGATTCAGAGCAAGAAAATCTGAATTAGAGATCTTCTCATCCATCCCCTACATCTGACAGATGAAGAAACTGGCTCAAAAAGATGAATTAGCTCTGCTAGGGTCACATAGGAGGTAAGCAGCAGAATGGGAGTCCAGATCCTCTAGATTCCAAATTGAGAACTCTTTCTACTGTGCCAAGTCTTCCGATGATGACGATGGTAATGATGATAATATAGTAATACCTAGCATTAATAGAGCACTTCAAGGTGGCTTTTCTCTTTTGATTCTCACAAAAACTCTAGAAGCAGGGTTGTTATTGATACTATTATATAAGGAAACTGAGACTAAAAGTGATTTACCTAGTCACCCAGCTAGTAACTGACCAAGGCAGGATATGAACTCAAGGTCTTCCTAAATGTGAGCCCAACACTCTTGTCACTGTACTTTCTAACTACCTCTGAAGTAAAGGGAGAGGATTTGTTTTTAGAAGGGGACAGGAAAGACAGACTTCTGATCTTCTGATCAGAGGGAAAGACTAACCTTATTGGGGAGCAAGTAAAATGAGGATAAGAATTGGGAAAAGACAGGGAAGAAAGTCCCTCCCTGAGTGAGGAATATAGCAGAGCATCCTAGGCAGGGGCAGGGGAGGACAGCGAGCCAGGAGGGGTCTGTTTGGAGAGATAGGATCTGATTTCTCCAAACAGGGAGGCTGTACCAGATCCCTCAGGTTTCTAGCACAATTTCCTTTGACCTTTAATTAGAGACCTCTGCCAGGCAGAGGGGGGTGAAGGTGGGGGCTCCTGGATCCCTGGGGAGGAGAGGAAGGGAGCTTTTAGCAAAGGTTCTCCCTGGAAGCTGGCTCCAGCCAAGTACTGACCTTTGGAGAGTGGAACGGCTCCAATGAACATGGATGAGAAATTCTCCCCCCACATACACCCTTCCTCCTCAATAAGAAAGATGGGATTTGGTGCTGAAGGAGGATGATTATAGCCCCAGACTGAGATGCTGGACTGGAATGTTTAGACTGACTCTCCTCCCTAGCCTTGGCCAGATTCAGTAGCTGCCCTGGCACAGGGGGCATCTGTCTATCTCTATCCCTAACACCAGCCCAGGACAGCACCCTGATGTCTGCCCCTGATGCCTAGGAGGGGAGGAGGCCCCTGGGGATTTCCATGCCACTTATTCCCTGAAGGATCTGGGTTTCATGGGCAGTGCCAACAATTCTCTCCAAGGGTGTGGAGCAAGGCCAGGGAGGAGAAGAGGGAGAATTCCCCACCCACACTTTCTAAATCACTGGGACCCTCCCAACTGGACTAGGGCTGGGAGGGACAGGGAATTGGCTACAGATGGAAAGTTTCTAGGAATTCTGAAACCAGGGAGAAAATTATTTTGGGGGAGGGAGAGTTGGTAGGAAACAGAAATCTTGGGGGAAATATAAATATCTGCTAAACTCATTTTAGACCACTTTACAGAAGTTATTGTGTTTGTATATTTTAGGAAGGTAAAGACCCAAAAGAATTTAGCACGGGGGGGGCAGTGGGGGAGGGTGGGAGTGGCAATGATTGTGTTCCTTTTTAAAGAGGAAAACCCCTAAAATCCTCCAGAAAAACATTTTCTGTTGCTTCTTTCAGTTTCCACCTTTCCGTTCACATCTCTATCTGGGGCTGTTTGTCACACAGACTCAGAGGCTCCTGGGTGGCCAGCATCTCCACTCTCTGCTTATGTACAGAGACTCTGGATGGAGGCTATATATGTCCTGGCTTGCTCTGTGTCAGGAAGGGATGAAAGGGCCACAAAGGAACAACCAGAGACCTGACTCTCAGGAGGAGGGAGATAATTTTCAATCTCTAAGGAACTTTCCTAGCAGAACTCAAAGCTCTTTCTACCAGTTCTCCCTTCAGAGCCTTGATTATCCTACCCATCTCCCAAAGGTAAAGACTGTGGACCAAGGAGGGGTAGGCAAGAGAAGTAGGCAGGCAGAGTAGGTGTGTCAGGGGAAGGCAAAAGGTCTTCCCTCAAGTTCCCTGCCCTCAAATTTGTCTCCAATCTGCCACAGGCCTGAAATTCCTACCAAATAGTCATTACAAATGACCTAAAAAGAAAAAGACTAAAAAAAGAGCTGACTCTGTCCCATTCATACATGAACACATGTTGACACATGCACAATTCACCCTGGGAAGCAGAGACTAGAGCCCAATGCAGTAAGAAAGAAGCCTGTTCTGAGTCAGGAGATCAGGACTTTAATCCGAGATCTGCCACTATTTGCCTAGAGGGTCAAAACAGGTCCTCTCTGGATTTTTGTTTCCCTATCTATAAAGTGAGAGAAGGGAAGGGAAGGGATTGGACAAAATGATCTTTAAAGGTCTTTTCTAATTCTAACTTTCTGCTATGTTCTAGGTTATCCTATCTTAGTTCTAACACTCTATGTTAGGTTCTATGGAACTGGATCCGGGAGGAGACCAGCCTAGTGCCCCAGCAAGGAACCAAAACAGATTGAGTCTTCCTGACTACTAGCCTTGTGCCCTGTCCACTTGACTACAGTGGACCAAACATGACCCAGTCAAGAGGTAGGGCCCCTGACTGAACCAGGACTCGTTACTATGCTTGGAGGGGTGATAAGAAATCTGAACAGTGGTCAAGTGGAAGACCAAAGGACCACAGGATTCCCAGGTCAGTGACACCTTCCTGGCAGCTTCCCATGACCTCCAGAGTTTTAGGAGCTAAATATTTCCCAAGGACCAAGAGTATACTTTTTATTCTATCCTAGTCCAGAGAAGTCTAAAGGAACTCAGGGAGAAAAAATTTTTGCTGATTCCTTTTCTCTTCTTCCAAGAAAACAGGATCCTCCTCCATTCTATCAGTCCTCATCCCCATCCTCTCTCCATCCCAGTGGAGTCACTATGAGAGTAGCCATACAGGCTCAGAGAATTTCAAGCAGGGACTTTGAGGTCCTCTTATCCAACCATCTCATTTCACCAAGTTTGAAACTGAGTCTCAGAAAGGTTAAGCAACTTGCCCAAGGTCACACAGAGAATAAGTCCCAGACTGACTCTAAATCCATTTCCCCATTCTGCTTTGCTAAGGTCACTCAAAAACCTTCCATGGCTCTCTTCTGCCTCCAGAAAACAAGTATACATGCCTCTACTTGGCATTCAAGACCTTCCACATTCTGATCCCAAACTACTTTTCAGGTCTTACTGCCAATTTCTTCCCCTTCCCAAACTTTTTATTTTAGCAAAACCAGCATATTTGCTATTTCTTGGATAATATTCCTACCACTACCCCTTTGTTCATACTATTGCCTTCACTTTCAATGCCTCCCTGACCACCTGTCAAAGCTCCTATCCATTCTTTGAGCCAGTTCAAAAGCCACTTTTGGCCCTATAGCACTTATTGCTTGTATAGTTTTTAATGGAATTTATCCTTGTATTTTAGTTATGTGTCTAATATTAAGAACTACCACTGGGTCCAAGGGACTTGGACAGTGGGATTCCTCTCCTCACCAGACCCATGCCTGCATTCTGGACTGAGTTCAGTCCTAAGGGACCCTGGTTATGAGGAGAGTTATGCTGTTGTTTCAGTTGAGTCTGACTCTTTGTGACCCCATTTGGGGTTTTCTTGGCAAAGATACTGGAGTGGTTTGCCATTTCCTTCTTCAGCTCATCTTACAGATGAGGAAACTGAGGCAAACAGTTTAAGTGATTTGCCCAAGATCACATAACTAGTGTCTGAGACTGGATTTGAATTCAGGAAGACAAGTCTTGAGGAGAGTTAGACTCCCTTTTTTCTAATACCATTTTTGGCTTCTTATACCTTTACCTTATTGTCCTAAGAAAAAATTACTTACATCTTACATTTGGGTTCATGTTTGAGTCTCCCCAAACTGGGGAATAAAAGGGCACTCAACATACAATATAAAGTGAGCATGAGACATTGATTTATTTCCTACATACTCATAAGAAATGCAAAAGGACAAGACGACTCACGGCACACACTGATAATACTTGAACAATCAGTAACTTACAACCACTGTTACATATAAGTCATTCTTTCTTGTTAGTTGTTATCATTATTTCCCAATACTATTATACAAGTCTTCTTTACTCAGATGGGAGCTGTATAAGTGGAGCTCGATCAATCAATAAATATTTTTTAAAATTTATTAAGCACTTACTCTGTGCCAGGCACCATGTAAGCACTAGGGATCTAAAAAGAGACCAAAAGACAATCCTTGCCCTCCAGGAGCTTACAATCTGGAGAGATAGAATCAGATACGACAGAGTTGTCAACTGACTGGATACATAGAGTGAGTGAGTTGTCCAGTATGGCCCTGAGGTTTCAAACCTGTGTGGTTGGGAGAATAGTGGTGCCTTCAACAGAAATAAGAGAAATCTGGAAGAGGGAGAGGTATGGGGGGAAGATAATGAGCTGTTTTCAAGATTTTGAGTTTGAGATGCCTATGGAACATCCAGTTTAAATTTAAGTACAATAGGTAGCTAGCAGTGGGACACTGGGACTCAGGAGAGAAAGTAGGACTGGGGATATGGGACTAGAATCATCTGCACAGTGATGGCAATCACACATACACACACACACACACACACACACACACACACACACACACACACACACACCCCTCCCGGAAGCCACGAACCCAAGGGAATCTATGAGGCCATGAAGTGAGATAGTTCCTGACTCTGTCATCCAGTGTGCTACCTATCCCTCCCAGCTTTGTTTCATCTGTCATTTTGATAACCATACCATGTATGCCTTTATCTAAGTCATTGATAAAAATGTTAACAATAAAAAAATAAAGTCAGATCCCTGAGGTCCTCCACTGGAGACTTCTTGACATATTTCTGTTGAATCATGGGCATCTAACCAGTTCTGAATTTATTGAATTGCATGCTTGCTTAATCCATACTTCTTTTTCTTTTCCACAAGCACAGGATGAGATACTTTGTGGAAGTCTTCATTAAAATCTATGTAAGAGAAAGAGAGACAGACAGAGAGAGAGACACACACAGAGAGAGACAAAGAGACAGAGAAAGACAGAGAGAGAGAGAGAGAGAGAGAGAGAGAGAGAGAGAGAGAGAGAGAGAATCTATAGCATTCTCTTCATCTGGCACGACTTGTTCTTGATAAAGCTATGCTGAACCTTCGTGATCACCACTTCCTTTTATAGATGTTCCCCAGTCATATCTTTAATGATCCTGCATAGAATTTTCCCTAGAATTGAAGTCAAGCTCCCTGGCCTATAATGGCGATGTCTTCTCTCCTTTTTTGAAAATGAACATTACATTTACCCTTCTCCAATCTTGCAGTACCTCTCCCATTTCCCATGAACTTTAAAATATTCCTGACAATGACTTAGCAATCATAGTTGCCATTTTTTTCACGATTATGGCCAGTATCCTCCCCTACTCCAAAATTACTTTGTATGTCTCTGTGTGTTTACTTATGTGTGTTCATGTTGTTTCCCCATGTGTGTTCATGTTGTTTCCCCCAAATAGAATGTAAGTTCCTTGAGGGCAGGAGCTGTTTCCTTTTGGTTTTCCCTTTTTCTTCTACAACTCTATCACCTAGGACCTTGCCTGGCATGTGGAGTAGGCACTTAATAAATGCTTGTTGAATGTTGAATGAGTGGTCGGTCATTTTACCATCACGGATGGTGAGTAAACAGGGATCTCTACGTGAATTCACATTGATCACAGCATAGCCATAGAAACACAGAATCTCAGGGCTTGAAGGAACCTCAGGGGCCAATCAGCCCAACTCTTACCTGAAGCGGAAATCTCTGCTACAATACACCCATCAAGTCTCAGCTGGAAGATTTCCAATGACAGGGAACTCACTACCCTACCCTCCAAGAAAGTCCACTCCATTGCTGGACAACTCAAATTCTTAGGAAACTTCCTTACATTGAGATGAAACACTGGTTCCTATAACTCACTCCCATTGATTCTACTACTCAGAATCTACCCAAAACAAGTCTAATCCCCCTTACATATGCCACTCATTCCTCCCACTTCCTGAATTTCTATGGATTAATCCTTAGGAGACCTTGTCATTTGATAATGAATACCCTACTATTTAATTGTTCCCTATTAGTAAATCTTGCCTCCCCCACCCAAGAAAAGTGATGCCCCTGAGACTGCTGAGTATGGCCCTGAGCACCCAGTAAGCTTTCTGGAAGGACTCATCAGCAACCAAAGAAAAATTCACCAAGATACAGAGGAGTTGTCCATAGGCTATGTCATGGGGGAAGGGTCCTGGGAGCTGCCCTCATCTATTACTTCTGCCCTCTGGGCCCCAAATGGCTCGGAGAGGCAGCTGGTACACACACACACACACACACACACACACACACACACACACACACACACACACACACACACCCCTCCCGGAAGCCACGACACTGAAGTCTGAGCTCACTGGCTGCAGCATCTTTGATCCCTGCAGCCGCAGCCCCCAAATTCTGATTGGCATCGAATTACCAGAGGCTGCGGAGGGAGATAATGATGGAGCAGAGACATTAAAGGGGGGGACCATCGGCTCATAAACCACTGGGGTCCATTTTTAATGACCCAATAAAAAGGAAGAAAGGAAAAAGGGAGGGGAAGAGAGCAAAGGATAAATCCCCCAACCACCCCCCAACTTCCCCCACCCCACCTACCCCCAGCCAGTGCCCCAATGGCACACAAAACAGAGCCCATCTCTGAAATTACCACTGCCGAACAGCTCAGCATGACGGCAGCCAGGAGCCAGGGAGAATGTCTAGAGCTCACCTGTCACACACACACACACACATTCTCACTCACTCATAGGCTAACACACACACAGGCACACAGTCTTATTCGGGCACACACATATACACACAAACACACATCTATGTGGATACATGTACATGCACACATATAAACACCACACACACATTCTTACTCACAGATATACAATCACACCTATATGTTCAGATACACACACACACAGAGAGACACACACACACAGCATGTGTAGTGGGAAATGGGAAGATGTGGAAGGAAAAAAGAATTGCAAACCCCAGGGTTGGGTGACCAAGGATGGGAGATTAGAAGGAGATTGAATTATTTGAGGTTTACCCTATAACTGGCTATGAGACCCAGTTGTGATGCCTGTCCATAGCTGAACCACAAAAAAAAAAGAAGATGGTGAGAAAAGAGGGGAGCCCGTTGGGTCTCAGTTTTATCATTTATAAAATGCACTCTGAAGTCTCTTCTAGCTTGAGCTCCATGATCCTATGGCTGTAATTTGTTCATTTGTCTTTCAGTCCTATCTGACTCTTGGCAAAGATACTGGAATAATTTGCCATTTCCTTTTCCAGATCATTTTGCAGATGAGGAAACCAAGGCAAACAGAGTTAAGTGACTTGCCCAGGGTCACACAGGTAGTAAGTGTCTGAGGTCAAACTTGAACTCAGGAAGATGAGTCTTCCTGACTCCAGACTCAGCACTCTATCCACTGCCCCACCTAGCTGTCCTATGACTATAAACCAAGAATTAATCTTCTTCTTAAAGAGACTGAGGGGTGGCAACTATTAACTCCTTACTCTCCTGTTTTAGCATCTTCCTGTGCTACCAGGAGATTTCCTTCTTGGAGCTGAGCTCCTCACACTTTGTATGAAATCACTTTATATGATTCTATCCGCAAAGGGACCTCTGAAAGAGAACCCCTCAGGCCCATTTAACTCCCTCCCTAGTGAAAGCCAGGAACACTTTCCTAGCCAAAGACCATGGCAGCAGCACTGGGTTGATCTGGCCATCAGGGGACTCAGGGCACCAGGCAGACACTATTCTGGGGAGTCAGGGGTCACTGCTAAGGAGATCAATGCCAGAGAGTTGGGGGTCAGGACTGTGAGATCAAGGGTCAGTCTATAGGGATCAGGGCTGTGGGTCAAGGGTCAGAGCCACAGGGGTCAGGGCTATGAGGTCCATGTTGATGGCCACCTGTCAGCCTCCATCACTGTGACAATTTATCACCTCCTCTCAACCCGCCCCCCGCCAGGGAGCCAGGAATGCAGCATCTGCTGGGGCTTCGTGTTTGCTTCCTGTGTCCCTCCTTCCTCCTCCAGGTGGACTCAGATTTTATGAACCGTTCCTCAGGGCCTAATTAATGCAATTAATCAAAAGACTCCCAGAACCCAGTGCCCAGGCCCAGTTCCTGGTGACTTGTCTTCAGGGACAGCTCAGTGAGGTGGGGTTGGGGGTGGGCAAGGGTTTAGGCTTTACTAGGCAGAGCTCAAGTATTACAGGCAAGGGAAAGTAGCAACAATTTTAGGTTATTAGGATGGAACCCCAAAGATTTCATCTTACAAGCTTGCCCCCACAATCCAACCTCCAAGAAGAAACCTAAAAAGGTCATCTCTTCCATCCCCCTGTCTCTAAAGAGGGCCTTGCCTTGCCCAAATTAAGAAGATAAAGGTCTCTATATATGGCTCTCCTCTCATCAATTCTCCCAATATTTAACCTCAATACCTTCCCCTTAAACCCCTTACTCCCAGGTCATACAACAAAATGAAACAGATCCAGGTCCCATGTATTGCAGCCCCACTGACCTATATCATAGATTGCTCAAGCTGGGGGTGGGTGGGGAACAGGGAACAGGGGAGGAGTATTTAGACAACATCTGGTATAACTCTATCTTTTCACAGCTGAGAGAAGTGAGGCCCAAGTTCACCCAGTTAGTAAATAGCAGAAGCAGAACTCAAATCCTGACTGTCCAGCATTCCTCCTATTGTAGCAACTTCTCCCCTGCTCTGAAGGACATTCCAGACCTCTGTCCTGTCCTCCATCCTAACCTATAAGGGAATGAGGGAGACAGGCCCTTCCCCTGATAACCTCAAATGGAGAGACTGGGAACCTGGCCCCTGTGCCAGCTGTAGTCCTTATATTAGCTATGACTCCAGCCTTGGCACCCACCCTCCTTCCAGACAGATGCAATACAGTTTTTCCCTCTTCTCCCAGTTAGGGCAAGCTTCTGGGAAGATAAGTAGGGGAGGTCAGAGGGGAAATTGACTGGCTTTGGAATCAATCCTAGGGCTGCTATTTATGGATTAATTACAGATAAAAATAATATTAGCTGATTATGTTGTTATTAATTATGTTAATTTATGTTATAATGTATTAATAATTTATAATCTACATTAAATAATTTAATAATAATTTATAATAATTATATATAATTTATCATAACAGATAACTTAATAATTAATAACTTACAACAAAATTATATAAATATTGTATATTCTATATTATTTTGCACATATCTCATTTCAGTCTAACATTGTAGAGGCAGTATGACATATATCAGTATTGCCATTTTATAGATCAACAAACTGAGGCTCGAATGGTTAGGTGACTTGCTTCATAGTCGCAGAGCTAGTGAATGCCAGGGTCAGGATTACAACACAGGGCTTCCTAACTACAAGTTCAGGCCCTCTATCCTCATGTTTTACTCCCTCATCTAAATCTATGATTCTTTTAGGGTGGAATTTTAGTAGCAGAAGCCCTTTTCAGTATAATGGAAATATGCAAGACACAAAGCCCAAGTTCTGATTCTGGTTCTGTCAATACCTTCCTTACAACAATAGACAAGTTACTCCTCTCAGGGCCTCAGTTTCCTTATCTGTAAAATGAGAGGACTGAATTAAATGATCCCTAACATCCCCTTCCAGCTCTAACATTCTATGATTCATCTTATTCTGTATGATTAGTGCAGGAGTTTTTAACCTCTCGGGTGGTCTGCTGCCCTGGCCCCACGTAGGAGGCCCTGGATCTTGTAGAGAGCAGCTTTATTAACATCGCCCCCAAACATCCCAGGCACAGGAGGAGTGGGCTGGGGATCAGCTGTCCCCAGGAACAAGGAGGAGGAAGGGAATGGGAGATGCTCAGCAGATGACCGAAAATCTGAGAGTTCCAGCCTGGAGAGAGGACAATGCCCTAGGGCTTCCTCGAGGTCTTCCTTCCTATTCAAACTCCCTGCTAAGTGTGGACACTGGCACATTCCCCCCACCCTTTTCCCAAGGTCTACAGTCCTTGAGTCTCCCCATCCATCAATAAGCTCCTCCATCTCCTCCGAAAGCAACTGTAGTGAAAAGTTTCCCTCCCCATAAACTCTGAGAGTTAGAGAGTATAGGGGACTTGAGTCAGAGGAGGGAAGTCCTTATCACCCTACTTCCTCTGCTCCTCCTCTCTGCTGGGGTACAGAATAGCTCATTATTTGCCTTTGTCCAGGATGGGACCAGGAAGGAGGACCAGAGCAGCATGTAGGGAAGTCTGGGGTGGAGGGAGAATTGAAACAGAAAGAGGTAGCAGAGACCAAGATTTCAGGAAACAGGAGACCAATGAGTCAAAGATTCTCTCTGGGTCTCTATTTTCCTTATCTGTGAAATGGGAAAATAATTTTCAAAATATTATAGGGACTTGAAAATTCCCAGAATGTGTTTGAAAATAACATTCCCTCAGAGAAAGCTAAGGGCAAAAATGAGCATGCATATAAATATATGTATGTATGCGTATGAATATATATGTATGTATGTATATGTGCATCTCAATGCCTATGTGTCCACTCCAGTGTTGAAAGGATCACAGGTCTCAGCTTCCTGTTCTCAGTCACAGACACAGGTTATGATGAGCTCATTCATTCAATAAACATTGAGCACAGACCAAGTTCTGCACCAGGTGCTGGAGATACAAGGACAATCTGTGCCCTCACAGTACTTATATTTTACTGTGAGAATACAAGTGTGTACTTAGTAAACAAATCCAAAATTCAAAAAGAATAAATGCCAACCACGCTCAAAGGAAGGGGAGGAAAAATTGGGGGGCCTTTTGGAAATGGCAACACATGATCTGAACCATGAGGGAAGTCAGGGATTCTTAGAAGCTGAGATGAGGAGGCAGTGCTCGTCATGTATGGGCATGAGTGTTGCTGCGGTTTAGTCATTTCACTTGCATCTGACTCTTCATGACCCCATTTTGGATTTTCTTGGCAAAGGTACTGGAGTAGTTTGCTCTTATCCTTCTCCAATTCATTTGACAGGTAAGGAAACTGAGACAAATAGGGTTAAGAGACTTGCTCAGGGTCACACAGCTAGGAAGTGTCTGATGCTGGATTTGAAGTCACATATTCCTGACTCTAGGCCTGGAACTCTATCTACTGTGCCACCTAGCTACCCCAAAGATACTGCAGTGGGTTGCCATTTCTTTCTCCAGTGGATTAAGGCAAATAGGGGTAAAGTCATTTGTCTAGGGTCACACAGTTAGCAAGTGCCTGAGATCAAATTTGAACTCAGGTCTTCCTGACTTCAAGCCCAGAGTTCTATCCACAGAGCCACCTAACTGCCTGTGCAAATACAAAAACCAAAAACAAATACACCCATTTGGCTGGAACAAAGAGCATGTGAGAAGGAAAAGTAATGTGAAATCAGTCTGAAAAGATAGATTGGAGCCAGATGGTGACAGGTTTTTAAATGTTAGGCCAAGAAATTTATATTTATTCTAGAGGCAATAGGGAGCCACTGAAGCTTGTTGACCTTCAAGGTAGTGTAGCGTTCCAACCTACGCTTTCAGAATATCAATTTGGCATCTCTATGGATGATGGATCAGAGAGGTAAGAGACTGGAGCAGGGAATCCCAACCTTTGTGCTTCTCTCCTGGCAGTCTGGTAAAGCCTAGGGACCTCTTCTTAGAAGAATGCTCTTAAATGCATAAAATAAAATACATAGGATTACAAAGGAAACCAATTAGAGAGAAACACAGTTATCAAAGGCTCGCTGGACCTGGAGTCAGGAAGACCTGAGTTCAAATCCAGCCTCAGACACTATCTCTGTGACCCTCTCATTTAACCTCCACTGGAAACGGAAATGGCAAACCAATGCAGTATCTTTGTTAAGAAAATATCATTCAGAGTCATGAAGAGCAGGACGTGACTGAACAGCCACAACAATAATTTAAAAAATATAAAAATAATAAAAAAAACATTTTTAAAGTACAAGTTCACTAACCCCAGGTTAAGAGCAAAGAGCACCCAATATGGAGGCTGTTGCAACTGTCCAGGCAAGAGTTGACAAGCTACGACCTAAGATAGCGACCTTGTAAAAGAGAGAAAGGTGACAGATGGAAACAGTGATCTGGACGTGGAATTGACAAAACTCTGCAACTGATCCAAAGTGGAGTCTGGTCTCTGAGCTACCTTTGAAATGGAAGGACACTACAATGATCGTGGTCACTGGAGAAGGAATGAAGAAATGCCCTCCTTTATTTCATTGGAAAATGCCACAGAAACTGTGGATGCCATCCATAGTTTAACTGCCTTTTTCTTTGTTACAAGGGAAGCCTTTCTGAGTAGGACAGGTGCAGGGTAGCATGCATATGGAAGTGACTAATATAAAAACCATAGGCATCAATAAAGCTTTTTTAGTAAAAAAAAAACAATAATACAATATAATTAAGTGTACAGTTAATACATATGATAGAGTCAAAAAACTGGATTCAAATCTTTATTTACTATGTGCCTTTGGATAAATGACTTAACCTCCCTGGGCTTCAGTTTCCTCACTAGTAAAATGAAACAGCTGGACTAGGTGAAACTCTAAGGTCACCTTCCAGCCCTCAAACTATGATCTTATGATTCCCAACTATACTATGAATTCCTCTAGTCTCTAGAGCAGTCAAGGACAAAACGAGATGCAAACAGTAGGCATCAATACATGCAAGTTTATTTGATCAATACATACATCACCAAATCAAGTATAATAGCTAGCATTTATATAATGGTTTGTAAAGTGTTAACATAACATGTTATGCCATTTGATCCTCACAATAACCCTGGGAGGTAGGTGCTATTATGATCCCCATTTTACAGTTGAGGAAATTGAGGTGAACAGAGTTTAAGTCATATAGCTAGTAAGTATTTGGGACAGGACTTAAATTTGGATCTTCAGGATTCCAAGTCCAACATTATCCACTCCACTACCTATAAGTTCAATAATCAAATATACTTGAATAGGCCTTGGCCTAAAGGGGCCAAGGTCTCCCATTGCATCCTGGGCCATCTCCAGACATCCTGATGAATAACTGGTCACTGGATTCAGATAGCTCAGGAGGAGAAAGTGAGTCTGGTGACTTTACACAGCCCTCCCTCACTCAAAACAAAGTCAAGTGCAAGTCATGTCATGATTTCTCTGATGGCATGGTCTTCTTTGGAAATGAAGGATGAACACAACAACTTCAGTCAAACACATACACACACACACAATTAAGTTCTGCACCCAGTTTGGGAATCTAGACTCCCAAGTTCCACTATCAATTCAGAAATTCCAAGTTGTCTTAGTTTAATAAGTTAAGTAAGACCATTTACTGCAATTTCTCCAGTTTCTGCCATAGAAGATGGAATATGCTCAAGACTTTCAGGGATGTCCTAAGACAGACAGGACCTGCAGTGCTTGGAGGGTTCCAGATTTAATTCAATATTCATTCAGCACTTACCATATACAAGCGGCAGCTAGGAGTGCTAGACCTGGAGTCAGGAAGACCTGAATTGAAATTTCTTCTCAGATACTACCCACCAAATTTCTACTCAGATACTATGACTTGGGATAAGTCACTTAACCTCTGTTTGCCTTAATCCACTGGAGAAGAAAATGCCAAACCACTTCAGTATCTTTGCCAAGAAAACCCCATGGATGGTATGGGTGTGATATAGTGCAGAGGGTCACAAAGATTTGGACACGACTGACCAACTGAACAACAACAGTTTTTACAAAGCTTTGTGACTTAGTTGTGTTCATCCTTTGTTGCCAAAGAAGACCATGCCATCAGAGAAATAATGACATAACTTGCACTTGACTTTGTTTTGAGTGAGGGAGAGCTGTGCAGGTCACCAGCCTCAGTTCTCCTCCAGAGTCATCTGAATCCAGTGACCAGATATTCATCAGGAAGACTGGAGATGACCCAGGATGAGGCAATTGGGGTTAACTGACTTGCCCAAGGTCACACAACTAGTGTTAAGTGTCTGAGGTGAAATTTGAACTTAGGTCCTCCTGACTCCTGCACTGGTGCTCTATCCACTGCACAACCTAGCTGCCTTGTGACTTAGTGGATAGTGAGGGAACGCCCTGAAATCAGGAAAACCTACGTGCCTCTGAAATACGCTAGCTGTGTGACCCTGGGCAAGTCACTTAACTTCTCATTGCCCCCAGGACACCCTCAAAACAGGAGTTCTAAACTTTTTGTGGCATTCTGGTGAAACCTATGGACACAATCAGAATGATGTCTTCAAAAACATAAAATAAACTACATCAATTACAAAGGAAACAAATTACACTGAAAGGACAATTATCAAAATATTTTGAAAACAAGGTCCATGAACTTGAACTCTAAACATGAACTTGAACTCTGCTCAAAGTTAGGAGTTCTCTACACCATTGAAAACACAGGCCTGGACATGCCCCAAAGATGAAAAATGACACAGCTCCAGTCCTCAAGAAATTTATACTCTACAGGAGGAAACGAGATGGTATCTTCTCTGCTCCTGAACGTCTTACAAGGTAGCCTAGTGGCATTGAGAGATTGTGAGAGGCGATACAGCTCCTGTTTGCAAAGATGGCATGAATCAGAGTCAGGTTTTGAATTCAGGTCTTCCAGACTCCAAAGGCAGCTGTTTATCCATTAGACCACAGTGCATCTCTAGGTGCAAAAAGACAAAAAAACAAATAAGCAATCCCTGGCTTCAATTCTATTGTAACTCAGATATATAGAAAAGAAAATAGAGTGTAATGAGGGCATGAAGAAAATTAGAAGGAAAGAAGGGAACAAGCATTTGTTAAATAGCTAGGATATACCAGGCAGAGATATTTACAAATATCTCATTTGGTACGTAAAAGGAAGGTACTATTATTATCATCCCCATTTTGCAAATGAGGAAACTGAGGTAGACAGAGGGTAAGCGACTTGCCCAGGTTCGTACAGCTAGTGTCTGAGGCAAGATTTGAATTCAGGTCTTCTGAGCTCTACCCACTGTGCCAGTTAGCTGAAAGACAGAACCCTTTCAGTGGAGAGTGGGGGGAAAGGAAGGGGCGTGTAGCAAGGACGCATCAGGGAAGGCTTCACAGAAGTGGCGATCTCAAAGTAAGCCTTGAAGGAAGAGAAGGACTTGGACAAAGAAGAGGAAGGAGGGGGTGAGTGTATTCTAAGCATTAAGGGCTGTCTGCGCCAATGCATGGGCCAAGGATATCTTGAGGATGAAGCAATACATCCACCCCCGGGGAAAGATCCGGCCTGAAGGGCCGGTGGGAGTCTGATGTCCTCCCAGCAGTGTAGACGTGGCTCTGGAGGCCACCGAGAGGAGCTGGTCATGCGGCAGCGGGGAGGGGAAGGAGAGAGGGAGAAGGTGGCCAGGCAAGGGGCCGGGAGGCTCCAGCACAGCGTTATAAATCAAACGCGACTCAATTAGAGCCTGTGAAAGGTTGTGCACACCCAGCAGAAAACGGCCGCTCCTGGCTCCCCGCCAGCTCCCTGGGGGGGGGGGGGGGGGCGGGGGAGGGGAGGGGAAAGAGGGGAGAGAGACTGAGAGCCTGTGTGTGTGAGAGAAAGTGTGTGTGTGTGTGTGTGTGTGTGTGTGTGTGTAAGAAGGGAGAGGTACATAAAGAGAGTCAGAGACAGAAACACAAGAAGGGAAGGAAAAGGGGAGAGGGAGAAGAGAGAGAAGAGGAGAGAGGAGAGGAGAGGAGAGGGGGAGAGACAGAGAGAGAGAGAGACAGAGAGACAGAGAGAGAGAGAGAGAGACAGAGAGAGACAGAGAGAGAGAGAGACAGAGAGAGAGAGAGAGAGAGAGAGAGAGAAGAGAAGAGAGAAGAGAAGAGGAGAGGGAGAAGGAGAGGAGAGAGAGAGGGGGAGAGAGTCAAAAACAGAGGTAAAGGACAGTGAAAGCAGCCCTCTGCTGTCACCCCTCTATACTGGGGGTGAAGGAGATGGTTCTGGAGGGAGGATTAGAATGAGGGGAGGAGGAGTTCCAGGGAAAGGAGTCCCAAGGCCTAGGACTTCTGGTCTAGTTTCAGGTAGGGACATAAACCACAACCCCCTGCAATGAAGGGAGTACTATATACACACACCCACCAAAAAACTGGGAGGGGTCATACACAGTTTCCCCGTGGTCTGAGAGGATGGGCTGAGACTTGGGGTGAAAAGAGAAGTTCTGGCCAGGGTCTGAGGCAGACTGGGAACCTGACACACCCCTTGACCACTTGACCACAGTCTTCAGGACCCCACTGCAGGCTTCCACTGGTGAAGACCAGTCTATGAGAAGATGATGGCCAAAGGTTTGGCCTTGTTAGAGGAAACCTTGTAGACAGAGCAAGAAGGGAGTAAATCTGACCAGGAATGCTAGGGTAGGGACTCCTCCACCCAACCAGGGCCAGGGAGATCCATCCTGTAGGAGGTTGGTCCATGGGGTGGGTATCAGGGGCTCAGGCCAGAGAAAGAGGCTCCCACCCCATTACCTGAGCTCTCATTTGGAAGGTGAAGCATAGCCTGGGTTTGGGGGCGGGGTGGAGTTGGGCAAAAGGTCTGGGCTGTATCTGAGCTGACAGGTGGTGCTGTCCCAGCTCTATCCGCATCTCAGGGCACACCCCCCTCCCCTGCCCAGCCAGCCGGCCAAGGCTGGACTTGGAGACAAAAGGACCCTCAGTAAAGACAGACAAAGCATTCTTCATATCTGGATAATCAGATCGGCACCAGCTGCCCGCTATCCAACGCAGCCTGTCTCTCCTTGGCAACGGCAGCTCCAGTTCTGTGGGCAGACATGGCTCCGGGCACCCCTCTCCCGCCTGTCCATCCACTCCTAAGTCTCAGAAAAATGTTGTATGGGAGAAATTCTCTCTCTAGCACCACTCTTCCTCTTTCCCACTAATGGATCTGAATCCTGGTTAGATAGAGGCAATGACTTCAGAAACAGCAATTTTGGTTTCTGTTGACTCAGTTTTCCCCATCTGTACAATGGGAATTACCACCTAGACATGTTGGCAGGATCTGTGCACAGAATTCAGGCTGTGCATGGAATTTCAAGTGACACAGTTCTGGGGCTCTCCTAGACCCTGTCTGCTAGACCCTGTCTCCTAATACTCTCCAGGGATTCTCAATCTAGTTATATACATTTATCCATCATGGTCAGTCACTCACCAATGTGGGGAAGGGGGACAAGGAAAGGAATCACCAACTGAGCTCAAATAACCTTCATGGCCACACTAGAAACATGAATGTGTCTACACCATGCCTCTAACCTGACCACAGGGAAAGCTCCATGATGTCTGTGAGGGATAAAGGGACATTAGGAGGATGTCTTCTATCCCTAGTTATCTAAAAGATGTCCACATTTAGATTTTCCAGACACCTCTGGAAACTTCTTGCTTCCAGACACCTCCTAAAACTCTGATTTTTGCAACCTGTGTGACTATGAGCAAGTCACTTACTTCTCTGGGCCTCCTATCAAAAATGAAGTGGATCAGATGACCCCTGGGTCCCTTTCAGCTTTAAAGTCCTGTCCTCTGGACATTGAAGCTGGGGTAGGTTGGGTCAGATTCCAGCAAGAAGGAATTTATCCTGGGTCCCATCCCAAGCTCTGTATGAGTTGTAATATTGCATAGGCATCCAGGATGGAGAGGTGAAAAATTTGGAGGGAGAGTGGGAAGGAGGGGAAATGTTGGGATCTAAAGCATCTCTAACAGGCCAAGGGACACAACTAGAATGATAATGCCATATGAAGAGCCTCAGAGGTGACCTTTAACCTCCTTCATCTGGAATCTCCTGCAGGCCAAACATCTGGAACTATTTCTGGATGGGAAGAGAGCATGAGTTCCTTCAGGGTGCCAATGGAGAGGGGTGGGGATGTGGGGAACGCTGCAGTACATGGATCTCCCCTTTTGATATCATGTCCTGGGGAAAGGGCATGCCCTTTGGCAGGGTCAGAGGTGCTTTGCCCCCCAACTAGGTTGGCCTCCTGGGGTTTACAGAATGGGGGGAGGGGGAATAGAAGTAGAATTAGAAATTGTCCCTAATATGGAGAAGGGAAGGAAAGAATGCCTTAAAGATGATGAGGACAAAATCCTGAGAGGCAAAACTTGGGGGGTATGAGGCATTAAAGAAGCTATGGGTGATTTCCCCCACTTTTCAGAAGGACAAGCTTATGTTGAGGAATGTTAGGAGATAGTTTCTATAACCTTATTTGCTCAGTCAGGAAGATGATGACAAATTAGCTCTTTTCTCATCCATCCCCCTCAACTCCCACAATCCAAAGAGAATTTTATCTCTGTATATGTATGTTATATGTAAACATGCAAATCAGTGTACAGATTAATCCATGCATGTGATGTGGGCACAAGCTTTTGTGTATGCACAGTGTGAAACCTATCTGTTCTAATGTGTCTGTATTTTGTGTGTCTCATTCCGTGTCCATGACCATGTTTACAGGTGTCCACACAAACACTATTGACATCAGCATAATTTTTTCCTGGACCTTAGGTTTTAACGGTATAATAATAATAGCTACAACAATAATCTTGTTTATATAGCACTTTAATATTTTCAGAGTACTTTACATATATTATCTCATTGGATCCTCACAACATTCTAGGGTAGGTACTATTGTTATTCACATTTTAAAATGAGGAAATCTGTGTTGATAGATTGAGAAATATCAGGTTACTTGTCCAGGGTCGCACATCCAGGGAATGTCACACATCTGAAGCAAAATACCAACTCAGATCTCCAAGTTTAAGTTCAAAGTTCTATCTATCATGGCACTTAGCTGGGGAAAACAACACGAACATAGATAAAGAAATATAATTTTTCTTTTTTACTCCTGTCCTTTGATTTCATCAGTGTCGAGATCTTCCCCTGAGGAAATTCCCTCTTACATTACATATCAGCAACTTCTCTGCAAAGAATGGTCTTAGTTCCCTAGGTGCATTAAGGAGTGAAGTGACTTATCCAGGGTCTCATTGTCAGTATGTAGCAGAGGTGGGCCTCAAACCCAAGGTAATATATATTCAGTCTGCATCATATAACCAGTCACTTAGCCTAAATCTTCTGGTTTGAAGTTTATCTCTTCCCTAAACTTTATCACTGATTGGGCATTGCTTCAGTCAAATTGAGACCTCGGAAAGACCTTGGTTTAAAAAGGCCAAGGTCTCCCACTGCATCCAGGACCATCACCAGTTGCATGATTTATATCTTGCCACTGAACCCAGATGGCTGTGGAGAAAGGAGTGAGGTTGATGACTCTGCATGACCCTCCCTCACTTAAATCCAATTCACTTGCAAGTCCTGGCATCACCTCGCTGATGTCATGGTCCTCTTCGAGAACAAAAGGCAAATGAAACAATATACCACAACTTGTTCAGTCATTCCCCCAATAGAGGGCATGCCCTCAATTTCCAATTCTGTGCCACCACAAAAAAAGCTGCTATAAATATTTTTATACAAATAAATCCTTTCTCTCCCCCTTTTTAATATCTCTTTGGGATACAGACCTAATAGGGAGACTGCTGGGTCAAAGGTATGCAGTTTTATAATACTTTGGGCATAGTTCCAAATTACTCTCCAGAAGGGTTGGATCAGTTCACAACTGCACCATCCATGCATTAGTGCCTTGGACCATTCCTAACTGGTCTTCCCATCTCCAGTCTCTCTTCTCTCCAATCCATCCTCTACACAGCTGCCAGAATGACTGTCCTACACAAATCTAGCCATGCCACTCCCTTGCTCAAGAATCTTCTGTGGTTTCTTATTGCTTATAGGACAAAAGCCAAACTCCACAGCTTGGAATTTAAAGCCCTTCCTAGTCTGGCTCCAGCCTACTTTTCCAGACTCCTATCACATTGTTCACCTTCACGCCCTCTTTGTTCCAGTCAAATTGTTCTACATGCTTATTCCCTCAAGTCAGCAGTCCAAGTTCTCCTCCGCAGCCTTGGGAGAAGCTACCCCAAATTCTTAGAACACCTTCCCTCCTCATCACCTCCTTTTAGAATCTGCCACTTTCTTCAAGGCTCAGCTCAAGCACAACTTCATACAGGAGGTCTTTCCTTCCTTATTTCTCAAGGTTTTTCTTTCATTTATTTTTTTTACTTACAAAAAAACACATTTTATTCATCTGTTAGTTATACCAAAGTTGAAAAATCAAGTCCTACTGCTAAGGAGAAAAACGAAACAAAACAAAAAGCTCTTCTCTCTCCTAAAGTCAAGACACAGAACTATCTGTTCTGGGACAGGTGAGTGCAGAGGACTAGGAGAGAAGATAGCAAGCAAAAATTCCCTCCCAAATACTTAAACAAAAAAACCCAAAACTGCTCGACAGAAGCTGTGTTAAATACAGGACAATGCAAGACAAATAAAAATGAACAACACTGACAAGTGGCTATGTTGTCTTTCTTTACCCCACCCTCCTTTCTTTCCCGATAGGATCTTCTAGGAGATTGAACAACTTTTCTCATCCAGAATCGTTGCTTCCAAACAACCCCTCCAATTTCATCAGGAATTGAATGAGAAGCACTTACTGCCCAAATTTTAAGTGCTCTCTCCTTTACCATATCATGTTGTCCTTATGTTTCTGGGTCAATGTTTCATCCACCCAGTAGGATGGAAACTCCCCCTCAAAACCCCTAGACATCATCCCCTACTCTCCTCCTTTCCTCCAGTCTCTGATAATGAGATGGCCCTCCTCCCAGTCAAGGCAAACCCCTCCACATGTACCCTCAATCCCATCCCCTCCCATCTTCTCCAGGCGATTGCCCCCTAAATCAAACCTCCTCTCTTTTTAATCTTCTCTAATCTCCCTATGTACTGGTAATTTCCCTGCTGCCTATAAACACGTCTTTCTTCTCCACTGTAAAAAACAAAACAAAACAAAACAAAAAACAAAAACCTCCCTAGATCTTAAAAATCCACTTACTGCAATTTTTCTAGTGTTTTTGTATCCTCAATATCATCTTCTACTCCTCACTCTCCCTCACCCAACATTTCCAATCAGTTGCCAGATCTCAATGTTTCTGCCTTTATAACATTTCAACCTCACATCCAACTGACTCTCTCTGCTAATGGAGCAACCACCTTAGTTCAAGTTCTCATCACCTAGACTATCACAAACAACTAGATGGCAAAATGGATACAGCATCAGGTGGAGTCAGGGAGATTCATCTTCATGATTTCAAATCCAGTCTCAGACATTTACAAGCTATGGGACCATAGACAAGTCATTTAACCCTGTTTGCCTCAGTTTCCTCCTCTGTAAAATGAGCTGGAGAAGGAAATGGCAAACCACTTTAGCATTTTTGCCAAGAAAACCCCAAATGAGGTCACGAGTCAGGCATGACTGAAAATGACACAACAAAAGACTATTGCAATATCCTCCTAAGTGGGCTCTCTGTCTCAGGCAAGAAGGGCCATCTCCAGTGGTCCTGATCTATATCTTGCCACTGGACCCAGATGGCTTCTGAGGAGAAAGTGAGGCTGGTGACCTTGCACAGCCCTCCCTCAATCAAATCCAATTCACTTGCAAGTCAGGGCATCACCTTCCTGAAGTCATGGTTCTCTTCGAGAACCAAGGACAAACAACAGCTTCAAGTTATCATTCTATATTTCTCTTCTCTTCAGTCAACTTTAAGAAGAAAAAGTTGTTTATTATCATTTCCTTCTCTCCCTCTCCCTCTCTCTCCCTCTCTCTCTCTCTCTCTCTCTCCCTCTCTCTCTCTCTCTCTCTTTCTCTCTGTCTCTTTCTCTCTATCCCTTTCTCTCTCTCTTTCTGTCTGTCTCTCCTTTTTTCTCTCTCTCTCCCCCTCTCTTGCTCACTCTTTCTCTCTGTCTCTGTCTGTCTCTGTGTCTCTTTCTCTCTGTCTCTCTCTCCCTTTCTCTCTCTCTTTGTCTCTCTCCTTTTTTCTCTCTCTCCCCCTCTCTCACTCACTCTTTCTCTCTGTCTCTGTCTCTGTCTCTCTCTCTGTCTCTCTGTCTCTCTCTCTCTCTCTCTCTCTTTCTGTCCCCCTCTCCCCCCTCCCCTTTCTCCATTTCTATCTCTCTGTCTCGCTAACTTCTTTAGTGACCATGGGTTTAGGTAACATCTCTATGCAGAAGACTCACAAATCTGTACATCTAGACTCAGTCTCTCTCCTGAACATCAGTCTCTCCTCACAAGCTGAGTATTAGAAGTTTCAGACCAGATGTTCTGCAGATATCACAGACTCACCATGTTCCAACTCTCATTATCTTTCCTCCCAAATCCATTCCTCTTCCTAACTCTTGTTGTTAGCCCCACAATTCTTCTCAATTCTAAGTTTTGTGACCTCCATATTAACCTCCATTTTTCACTTCCTCATACCCTACATGTTGAATCAAGTGCCAAATCTCTACTCCAGAAGATCTCTCACATCATCACCCTCATCACCACTCACCTAGACCATCGCCATAGCCTCTCACGTGGGCTCCCTGCCTTAAATCTCTCCCCATTCCAATCCATCCTCCCCACAGCTGCCAAAGTGATTTTCCTTAAATGCAGATCTGACCATATCACTCCCTTACTCAATAAATTCCAGTGGTTCCCTACTGCCTCTGGGATAAAATATAAATTCCTTTTTTTGAATTTTAAAAGCCTTCCACATCCTGGCACCAGCCTATGCTTCCAGTCTCATTATACGTTTCTCCACTCCCCACAATCTACAATCTAGTCAAACTGGGGTCTCTCTGCTCTTTATGCATAACCCACCATCTCCTGTCTCTTTGCCTTTGCCCTGGAATGTGTTCCCTACTTCCTTTCATCGTTTGGACTGTCTCTCTTCCTTTAAGATGAAACTCAGACACCATCCTATACATGAAACCTTCCCTGATCCAAACCTCCACCTCTCCCCAACCCCTAGCCTCTAATCACTTATCTGATCTATGTTTATCTACACATCTGTTATCCCCCAGGATAGAATGGAAGCTCTTTGAGGTGAGGGACTATTTCAGGTTTTTCCATCTCCAGCTCCTTGCATATTGTCACAGTAGACAGTGTCACCAACTGATTGCTTGATTGAGAACAGGGAATAATTTTTATTTTATCTTTGTGCCCCGCAGCTCCTAGGTCAGAGTGCCTTGCACATAGCAATTTAATTTACAATTAAATGCTAATTGAATTGAATTCCAAGTCTCTTTCTATCCATTGCACCAGAAATAACAAGGACTTACATATCTCAAGGCCTTTAAGGTCTACCCTGTGAGGTAGATAGGTCAATTATCTTCTCCATTTTACAGATGTGGAAAGCAGGGCACAGAACAGATAAGTGATTTACCCAAGATCACATAGTTAGTAAGTGTTAGATCTGGGATTCAAACCCAAACCCAGATATCCCAGTTCATGGCTTATTGCCTTGTCAGACCTGCCTGACCAAGGGCAACAGAGGGTGAGGCAAGGTCAACAAGGATGTACATCCAAGGACAGACGTGGCCCAGGGAATAGGAAAGGAGTCAAAAAGAGGAAAGAAATTTCAAGACAAATTTCAAAAGCTAACTTCATCATTTCCTTGACTGTGGATTCTGACCAGATTTGGGGACTGGTAGGATTGAGGGGAGAGTGTCCAGGAAGCCTGCCAATCAGTCAACCAGCAAGCCTTTACTGAGGACCCACTTAGGGCCTACTGTGTACCCAGTTTCATGTCAGAAACATTTGACTAAGTACTTACATGTGCATAGCACCATGCTAGGCTATGGGGGACGTTCAAAGCTTAGATAAGACACAGCCCCTGTTCTTATAAGATTCACAGTTTATAAAGGAGAGAAGACATACACAAGGACAACTATAATACAAAATCAAGTTCATTAGAGGGGGCAACAAAAGTTTTATATGACAGTCACTTTGAGTTGGATTTTAATGGATGGGCAGGTTAAATGAATCAAGAAGCAAGTGGGTCAGGGAAGACATTCCAGTTATAGGGAACAGCATGAGCAAAGGTGAAGAGGTGGGACACTAGGTCACTTTCAAGGCACAGCCTAGTCTGGTTGGAGTACCAAGTACTTAGGTGGAAATAATAGAGAAACAAGACAAGTTAGGCAGTGTGAGAGGAAACCATTTCAGTCTGATCTGGAGAGGATCTAGTGAAAACAGGGAGTCTCCTGATGACAACATATTGGACAAAGTAGGGTCAGCTTCCTCCCACCCTCAGCTCCTCAGAGGGTTACCTGTTCCACTTTAAACCACTGTTTTATTTCTAATCATCTTTCCTTAGGCTCTATAAGGGCAATCCCCTATGTGCCCCCAAAGCAGGCCCCCTACACAGTTCAATCATAAACCTAAGGTTTTCTCCTTACTTCAGTCTCCCATCCCTGTATTTTGTTTACAGACACAAGGAGGGGTAAGGGAGGAAGGTAGCCCAAAGACCAGCTGAGAAGACAGTCCTACAAACCCCTAATAGTGCCCTTGAGGCCCCAGTCTGGTCCCCTTTGGCAGCCTCCCCAGAGCCTGGCTCCTTTCCCCTACCTCCAATTTATTTCTGAGAGTGATGGCTTTGCAGCCGCCTCCCACCAGGGCTCCGGGAAATCAGGTGGCTGCTCTTCTCTTTATTTATTTCCCTTTTTTTTCCTCCTTTTTAGGAGACGATAATTATTCAGATGATCGTGGTGATTTACTCAGCAATCAGAGTGGCTGAACACAGGCCGGCCAGCGGTGCCCAGAATGAGAATCACCGCGGGCCGCAGGGCTCCTGGCTCCTTCCCTCTCCTCTCTGCTTTTGTTTCCCTCTCCCCACTTCTCCAGAACAAATGGGAGGGGGTGTGTGCATATGCTCAAGCAGGTATGGACATGTGTGCACCCATCAACGTGTGCAGATGTGTACGCTTCATGGGAGGGCATGTGCATGAATGTGCATTCTGCTCTGTGTATGCAAGTGTGTGCGTGCATACATATGAGTAGGGGCGTGCAGCTTTCCTGAGGGTAACAAGCTTGCTCGTGTCTAAACACGTTCATGCACCTAATGGGTGCATGTTGAATGCCCATGCATGTGTATGTACACGTAGCTGGACTGTGTGCCTTTGTATGTTTTCCCATGTGTGCATGTGGTTAGCCGCCGCACCACCACCACCCCCAATCCTGCTGCCCAGAAAGACTGTGCGACAGCAAC
This sequence comes from Bettongia penicillata ogilbyi, assembly GCA_023548195.1. Classification (NCBI taxonomy): domain Eukaryota; kingdom Metazoa; phylum Chordata; class Mammalia; order Diprotodontia; family Potoroidae; genus Bettongia; species Bettongia penicillata. Next base: position 5,773,223 of record JAJHZJ010000197.1, read on the forward strand.
GTTGTAAATGGCGGATCCGAGGTGACCTCATTAACATCTCTGCAGAGGCCCCTTAAAAACCATCAGTCTCATTTGGCTGCTCTAAGTGGAGAAGAACGCGGCTATGTTTCCTTGATCAATTGCTTAAAATTCAGGGTCGGGGTTCGGTGCTGAGAGAGGGCTTGGTGCCAACCCGCTCAGACGCTGGGTCTCTCTCTCTCTCTCTCTCTCTCTCTCTCTCTCTCTCTCTCTCTCTCTCTCTCTCTCTCTCTCTCTCTCTCTCTCCTCCCTCCCCCCCATTTCCCTCCCTCTTCCCTCACCTCTCTCCCGCTCTCTCAATGGGGGGGTTGAGGAGGAGGGAAAGAGAAATAGTGATGCTGTCGTATTGGAAAACATCCCTGTGCTGGCTGGGAACGGCCGGTAGGGAATCGGCGCTGGAAGCCGTTCCACTCGAGCAGATGGCTGAGAAACTTTGGCTGCGAGATAAATTGGGTCTGACGGTCTGAGGCCCAATCACAGATGGGTGGAATTCTCCGCACCGTCCCCAACGTCCGGGGCGGGGAAGGCACCTCGCTCATGCACCCCCTTTGTGCTGCGAGGCCTCTGTGCCTGCTTAATGCGGCCTGGAAAAATGTTTGCGCAGAAAGGCTTGGAGGCGCGCCCCCCCCAACAAACAGTCTCATATCAAATGCTCCCTCCATCTCCTCACCGTTCACAGGACCCTCAAAGGCCAAGCAGGGCCAGAAAAGCAGAGGTCCTCTTGCTGCCACCTCCGAGCTGGCAGCCTGGCTTTTTCCCTCCTCCATCCTTTTGAGAAAAGGGTCTGAAGCATGAAGGTTAACAGCTGGGGCGGGGTGGGGGGGGATGGCACGGAAGATGCACTTCCCTCCCCTCACTCCCTCTCTTCCACCCAACCCTGGGGATCATTATCTTAAATGGGGTTGTGAGGTGTGAAGAGAGAAAGAGGCTGAGCTGCCAGAGACAGAGAAAGAGAGGCCCATAGACAGACAGCCAGAGCCAAGGAGTCAGAGCCAGAGATAGAGGCAAAAACAGAAACAGACAGAGGCAGAGGCAGACAGAACAGGAGGTCAAATGCCTGAGCCAGCCTGAGAGGGACACAATGAAAGAGGGAGGCATACACACATAATGAGGAAAAGACAGAGAAGGAGACAGGGAGTGAGATAGAAAAACACACACTCAAAGGGAGGGGGTTAGAGAGTGCAGAAAACAGATAGAAAAGGAGAGAGACCGGAGCAGAAGAGAGACACAAAGAGAGGCAGAAAACGCAGGAAGAGCCGGCTCTGGGAGCATCAGTTGTGCAGAACAGCTCCCAGAGAGCAATGGTCCCTGCACATCTGTAGAAGCCAAATCTCTGGGGAGGGGAGAGAAGGGGAAGGGAGGGAAGCAGCCCAGGGCCAGATGCTCCCCCTCAGCCTGCCTCTGGCTCCCTCAGGAATCCCTCAAGTCCACAATCTCAGGCTCTGTGTCTATCCCTTCACCTCTCCCAGCCTCGGTTTCCCCAGGAGTTTAGCGGTGGTGATGGTGGTGTGAGGAGAGTAATATTGTGAGAGGGAAGGAGGGAGGGAGGGAGGGAGGAAAGAGGGACTTGGATTGCAGTAATCAGGCTGCAGCAGATAGCCTTGCCAGTAGACAGAGGCAGTTTCCCAAATGCATCAGTCCAGCGAGCAAATATCGATCACAGCAAAGCCAAGCTCAATACCCACTTGAGCAGCACTAAATCCTGTCTTTCCCCCTGCAGAAGGCAACACCTGAATCGCCACATACCCAATCTCCCTGACAGCAGGGACTCCTGGCGCCACTGGCTCCCCATCTGCCCCCAGCCCATCACACAAATGCTATCACTGTGTTCCAAATCTCCAAACTCCTGCAGACTCTGGGACAGGGAACCTCTGTCCTTGAGGATCCCTAAGAAAAGAGATGCTACCCCTCTCTGCTCCCTTCCCCCATCCCCAGTCCTCCAGTCTGTCTGGGTCAAAGAAAAGGCCATTCTGGTCAGATGATGAACAGAATGCCCTCTCTAAAGCTGTCCCCCCACCACCGTTCCACCGGGTCCTGGACCCTGAAAGATTGGAAAATCCTCCAGAGTTGATGAAGTTGAAGTTTCATAAAGGGCTTGAATGATGCAGCCAATCAGAATGTCCTCATTTACATAGGAATTCTGATTGGTTAGGCAGGCTTCCCTTTAGGATTTTAGTTTGAAAAACTGAAGAAAAGAACAGGCTTCTACAGGTGTAGGCAAGGGGAGGGGGAGCCTAGACGGGGTAGGGGGCGCAATCTAGAAAGCTTCCCAGGGCCCTTAGGCAGGGTCTTCCCTTCCCTTCTAGCTCCTAAATGTACTCATCAACTTAAGACTCTGAGCCTGAACACCTCCCACTCCAACCCTGGGAACTGAGCCCTCACGGAAGAAAGGGCCTCTTCCCTGGGGTCATTAAGGCTTATTTCTACAGCATCTGTGGAGAGAACTCAGAGTCCTTCGGGGTGATGATGTCAGGGGTTAAGCCTGGTCAGTCCCAAGGACAATCTTTCTCCCCAGTTCCATATCCTGGGACAATTCCCCACTACCCCAAGGCATCCTTCTCCACACATCAATGTGTCCAATTACCAGCCTGATCCTGGGCACCATCCTGACCTTGCGATCAGGTTTTCTCTTATAACCACAGGGCCCAACATACCCTCCTGACCTGCCACTGAGCCCCTGCAATTAATTGGGCCTGCTCATTTTCACTGCCTGCCCTGGACACTGCTACTTACCTACCCACCCATGCACCCCATCTTTATATCACAAGACAATCAGGATCTGGAAAGATCTGGATACTCTCCAATAGACACCTCCATACTCATTATGCTTACCCCAACCAAGATACAAAACAGGAGCTATGGGTTTGGGGATAAAGGGGAGAGAGAGCACGTGGGGTTGAAGGGTGAGAGATGGGGAGGAAAGCTCTGGATAAAGAAGTAAATTCATGAGGTTCAGTATCAGGAGGGGAGGGCAATCAAACCTGTCTTGCTAAAAGCTCCCCCTACCCCAAATCCTCCTCTCAACCCCATCATGGGGGTCGTCAGTTGGCCCACAATGAAAGGAATATGAGGAAGAGGATGGAGGAGGGAGAGGGGGAGGAGGAAGCAGAGAGCATTCTCTGGAGGATGGGAAGACTCAGGGGCTGAGAGCCACAGAAATTGAAAAGACTCAGAGCAGTTCGGGTTAAAAGAAACAGCTTCCCCCACTCTCCAACTGCCCCCCTTCTACCTCACCCCTTTTACAGATTCAGTCAAGACTCTTTCTTCCTGCTGGGAAAAGGTTCCCCTGGGGTTATCAAACAAACACTGGATCTTGTCTTCTCATTCCTCCCTCCTCTGGAGGGAGAACAAGAATATTAAGTCTACTTCAGTCTCTCAGGGATCTCTAAGCATGTTAGAATGTTATCAGTTATTCCACACGCAACACCCTCTCCCCCCAAACACACCCAAGGTATTAGTGGTAGTGAGTAGAGAATATGAGTCCATCCTGTGGGGAGACTGGTGAATGGGGAAGGGGAGAGTGTCTATTTGAGTGACACAGTTTTGACAATGCAAAAGAAATAGCCTAGAACCCTCAGACTGAGCCTGAGAAAGCTCCCTTCTCCTGACAGACATATTAACATCCTTCACTCTGTCCAGAGTCCAAACAAGTGGGAGCAGTTTGGGCCAGATGTCAATATCTGTTTATGCATCTGTGTAGGTCTATGACATGTCTGTCTTCCTGTTTTGGGATGAAGAAAAGGTGCTGTGCCTTCCTGGGTTTATGTGTATCTCTGCAATTATTTGGATATGTGCAACTGTGTTGCACGAGTATATGTGTGTGTGTGTTTGTGTGTGTGTGTGTGTGCGTGAGAGAGAGAGAGAGAGAGAGAGACACAGTGTGTGTATATGTTTCTTTGTGCACACGTCTCCAGTCTGGCTTGGGCTACCCTGAAGCCCACAGCAAACATGCCTTGTTTGCAGAACGGAAATGCCGCAGACCCAACCCTCTGATACAGCAACACTGAAAGCCACCTGACAAAGCAAACAGCAGAGGCCTCCCTGGGCTGGAAGCCTGAGTAGAGGGAGGAAGGGACAGAGGTCACCTCAGAGGGCTCCAATCTGCTGCCTCCTGCCTTAAACAGGCAGGCCTTCCTCCCCACCTCAGTTACTAACCAGAAGAGAAGAGTTGGACGCTTGAGTTCCAACCTGGCTTCTAAGTAGATTTGCTAAGACCTTGGACAAGTCACTTTGTCTTGATGTGCCCTGGTTTTTTCCTCCTTGGCAATGTCCAGCTTGAAGATTGTGTAATGGATAGACACTAGTTGGGGTGGGTGTAGGGGTAAGATTGTATGCAAAAGGATCTGGAGGCACAGACCTGAGTGAATTCCAGCATCCCTGGTCTGGCTTGGAGGAGAGCCAGTCCCACCTGGAGGCATAGTAAACCTCCCACCTCTCCTAAACTAAAACTCGGATTCAAGTCTGGAAGGCTTTTCTAGTTTGACTTCCACAGTTCCAGTTTCACTCATTCCCCACTCCCACTGGCATTTTCTTTTGCTGAAAGGAGACAGTTAGCATGGGGCAGGAGGTTGTGTGGAAGTGGGGGGAAGGGGGAGGCAACCTAGGAGATGAGCTCCACCACCAGGACCCACACTGTGAAGCTGAGATAATCCCGGGCCATCTGTCTTGTTTCTGCTAACCGGCTCAGCCGGACAGCTGCCTGGAGGCCCTGGGCAGAGGCGAAGGCATGCTGAGCGGCTTGTGGAGTAGGAAAGGGAGTCAGGCTCACATGGGGACTGGATGGTAGAAAGGAGGCAGGGGCTTTCCGCCTCTAACTCCAAACATCCGCAGCTCTCCTCCTGTCTCTCCTGCTTTTCTTCTCTTTGTCTCTGCAGAACCAACGTCTAATAATTTTGAAGTCACCTAAGAATCCCTCTCTGTCCTCTCTCCAAGGGTAAAAAAACACAAAAGATTCTCCCCCTCCCCAACCACAAAACGTTCTAGGCTAGGAAAGGGATTGCTGTTCTGGATGAAAAGGGATGGACAAAACGACCTCTGAACAGATAAGTAATACTGATTTTTTTTTCTCCAGCTATTTTTTTTGTCCAGTGCTGCCATGGACTTTACGTGTCTCTGATGGGAGCCAGTGAAGTAGAGAATCTGGCCTACTCAATCCCTCACACTTCATGCTGCCCCAGTCTTCCAGATACCATCTCATGCATTTTATCCTCCCCATCCAGGACCAATGAGACTGTCTCAAAATGGATAACTCCCCTTCTGCTGTGAAGGTCAGTCATTTGGTGAATGGGTATTTATTAACCACTTAAACAGAACTAAGAGTTCAAGATACAAAGAAAGGCAAAAAAAAAAGGATAGCCCCTGCCTTCAAGGCGTATACATTCTAATTAGGAATACAATGTATAAAGAACTAGGCACAGTAACTAGAAGGTCATGTGAAAGGGGAAGGCATTAGTAGCTAGGGGGACTGGGACAGGTCTCCTACAAGTAGGAGAGGGAGAAAGAAAGTCTCCTATTGCCTGGTGGGAAACCCACCAAGCCCATTTCTACCTTTCTCAGCTTGAGGGGTAGGTTTTTTGAGCCCATAGTTCCCACTGGCAGAAAGGACCCACTTCCCAACACACACACACACACACACACACACGAAAAACTCAGACCTGGACAAACCCAGACAAGAATCACATACAAACTCAGACATTCTTAAAGACAGAGTCACAAACTCAGCATCCATATACCTCACATAAACCCTCACATCCCCATGAGGCAATGGAGCCTGAGAGGAAAGAGCCCTGAATTAGGAAATGGTCAGAAAGCCTATAACTTAGAAGCTTCTGCCCCCAACTCACTGGGTGATCTTGAACAAACAACTTTCCCTTTCTGGGCCTTTGTTTCTTCATCTGCAAACTGAACAGGTTGAACAAAATGGCTACAGAAGATCCTTCCAGCTCTGGAATTTTCTGATTTTCACACACAGATGTTCATACTCAAAGTCACAGTGCACACAGATTGTGAGATCATAGACTTCTTGATCATAGCTTGAAGGAACCTCTAATCCAATGACTTCATGCTGCAGATGAGGAAATTGAGGCCCAGAGAAGGTTAATGACTTGACCAAGGTCTCATAGGAAGAGCTAACACTAATAGTTAACATTTATATAATGCTTACTACATTACAGGCACTGTGCTGAGTACTTTATAATTATTATCTCATTTGATTTTCACAACCATTCTGGGAGGTAGGTGCTATTATTAGCCCCATTTTATAATTGAGGAAACTGAGGCACATTGAGGCTAAATGACTTGTCCAAGGTCACACGGCTAGTGTCTCAGTTCGGATTTGAACTCAGGTCTTCTGGATTCCAGGCCCAGCATCACAGAGACAGTGTGATAGAACTGGAATATGAACTCAGGGTATTCAGTTCAGTTGTTTTTCAGTCATGTTTAACTCATCATGATCCCCTTTGGGATTTTCTTGGCAATGATACTGTAGTGGTTTGCCATTTCCTTCTCCAGCTCATTTTATAGATGAGGAAACTGAGGCAAACAAAGTTAAGTGACTCACCCAGGGTCACAAAGCTAAGAAGTATCTGAGGCCACATCTAAACTCAGGAAGATGAGTCTCCTTGACTCCAGGCTCTGCACTCTATACACTGTGTCACCTAGCTGCCCAAACTAAAGGTGTGCTGACTTCATATCCTGCACAGTTTCTGTTGTCAGACCATCAAGAAGTATTTATTATATGCCAGGCACCTGGAGATACCAAGGAAGGCAAGAGACAACCCCTGCCCTCAGAAAGTTCACAATCTAGAAGGAGAAACCAAAGGCAAACAAATATGCACAAACAAGCTATTTACAGGATAAACAGGGGCAATCCACTGAGAGGTGTTAGAATTTAGAAAGATGGAATTCTATCTAAGGCCTGAAGGAAGCAGGGAAGTCAGGAGGCAGGGATAAGGAGGGTGAGCATTGCAGGCATGGGGGATGCCCATAAGCTGAGAGCTGGGGTATCTTGAACCAGGAGACCAGTTTCACTGAACAGAAGAGTGAAAAGTGGAGTAAATAAGATGTACCAACCTCACATATATATGCATGTATGTGTATATACATATATATATACATACGTATATCTCATATACATACATACACACACACACACACACAGATACACACAAAGCACCCAACTCAGAGACACACATAAATGCATACTTACACCCTCACACAGTTCATTCCCTCACCCACCCACACAGTTCACATGACCACCTCTCCCTGTCTCTGGGGAATGTCTCTGCCCCTGCAGAGTCACAGCTGTTGTCATCAAAGAGTCTTGACAGTGACCCTCCCCCATCCACAAGTTAGACAGAGTCTGGCCGTGTCTGGGCCCCAGGCTGGTGCTCAGCTCTGTTTCTGTACTATTGGACTCCCCCTGACTTCAGACAAACTGTCCCCTGGAGCTAATCCTGAGAAGCAGCTCAGAGTCAAACAAACATGGCTTCAGAGGTCAACAATGTGGTGCCCAGATCCCAACTCTGTCCCTAGTTAGGTTCTAGACAGTTCCAAGTCCATTTAGCATGTGTGTGTGTGTGTGTGTGTGTGTGTGTGTGTGTGTGTGTGTGTGTATTGGAGGTGGGGCTCAATAGTCAGAACACAGACACCTTGCCTTGACCACCACTGACCATGGGCATCACTATTAAACATCTACAGTGTGCATGGCATTGTACTGGCTGCTAGGAATTTGATGGTCCAAACCTGTGATTTCATTGGTGTGGAAACTCCCTTCAACAATGCTTCTCAACACCTCTTTGACAACTGAAACTTTAAGTGACTTGCCACAGTCAGTGGTCATACAGAAAAATGTCTGAGACTAGGAAGGAACTCAAGCCTTCCTCATTCCCCAGGCAGTTCTGGGTCCATGCCTCCTGGGGTTGGGATACAAAGACACAAACAAAACCATCCCTGTTCTCAAGAAAATTACCTGTGGCATTGCGCTCTAGTCATACAAAGACACTTAAATCAAACCCTTGCCCTCAGAAGGTCTCACCATCCAAAACACAAAGAGGATCACAAAAATGAGAAATAAACAGCAAACAAATTCCTGAGCAGAGAATCATAAGATAAATATATTCAATCTAATAAGTAGGCATAGTAACGACAACAACATAATGAATGGAAACATTTTTATAGCGAATGACTGCAACATAATGAAAATCAGCTTTCTAGGGTAGAAACCTTTCCAGTGGAAGGATCGTTGATTCATTCACTTGTTAAATGAATAGATTAAAAAGCATTTATCAAGCAATTATTATGGACCCAGTTAAATGCTAAGAATACAAAGGGAGACAGGCCTTTCCCTCAAAGAGTTTATACTCTAGTTGTGGGAGACAACCCATAGAAGTTCAGAAGCAAGGGTAGATGGCAAACCCCAGACATGTACATGTGCAAGCCCTAAGGGAAGCAGAAGATTAGAAGGCAAAGTTCAGAGATTAATAGAGAAACTGTAGTATGGTTGCTAAAATATAGAGCTTGTATACAGTAATTAGTAACAATATATGAGAAGCACACTTTGTAAAATTCAAGAATCCATCATACAGCCATTCTGTTCAATTGACACAGAGCCTTCAAGAGCTTCTATGGCCAAAAAAAATTCATAATCCTGCAGCTAACCCAGTGATGAGCTTGGTGAACCCAACAGCTAGTTGAGTCCTCAGGCATAGCACTGAAGTCTTGCCAGCTTGGTGGAGCCTACTAGAGCTATGTCCTACTGATACAGCCTTCAAGGACCCAGGGTCACCTCCCTGCCATGATAAGGCCACAGAGGAGGATTCTCTTTAGCGGAGAGAACAAGTATTACTACTACGTATAAAGAAAGAGGCCTTGTCTAGTGAACAACTGTATCGCATGATAAGCAGTAATAATATTAGATGAAATAAGTAGTTCAGATATTAATAGATAGCTTCACTGTGCATGGTAAGGCAGGGGAGCTTCCATTTGTACAAAGAAGAATTATTAACTATACTCTGACCAATCTAGCTGGCCTAGCAATCCATCTAGGAAAACCCAAGCAGCAGAAGACAGATATAACCCAGATTGCATGGCAGAAAGAGGACTGGCCTTGGATTTAAGGAGATGTGGATAAGAATCTTGACTTTGGCGCTTCTAGCTGTGTGCCCATGAACAAGTCAATTAACCTCTTTATGCCTCAGTTCCTTTACCTGTACAATGGAATTAGTCCTATTTGCACCCTCTATCTTAACAGGAAAATACTTTGTAGGTCCCAAAGCTTCCACCTGGTGGGCCAGAAAAGAGAATATCTGCACATGTACAAGACACTATCATTATGGCATGGAGTTGGACAAGTGGCTCATTGAGTGAGTCCTTCAGTACATACATCTTGGACAGTGCTGGAGATGGACAATAAGATGAACTAGGAATTGAATAGGAGGAGGAGAGTGGGTTGGATCACCTTCAGGAAACTGTGCAGTTCTTTCAGTGATCCCATATTGCTCCCTGCTATAAAAGCTTAGTCTTTTCGACACTGATATTCTCCCATTGGTGCTATAGGGTTGCAAACCATGAGACACCACAATCACAACAGGACTTTATGAAGAATCACAACTGCAGGCAACTCAAAGGCCAGGGAGAAGATGCCAGGTGGATATCAGTGGACTCCAGCATCCTGTCAAAAATGACTTTCATGTAAGAAGTGACATAAAAGACAGCTAGAGGATCTGTAGGACTGAACAAAAAAGGGGTAGGTTGGTCATACAGTAAGAATAAGGGTGTCCATGAGACAGACAGACAGACAGATAAACCTCTTGTTTTTACATCAACTTCATTTCTGAATACATATTTCGGACACCATCTTCAGATAATAGGCTCATCACCCAAAGCCTCTCCAGCTTGGTAGGGGCTGCCATGAGGAGAATCAAGAGGAGAATTTTCTTTAGTGGAGACTTTGTATCTATATTGTCTTATAACAAAGAATAAAAATGCAAGATTTTTTTAAAGCATTTCAACAAGGTCAATCAACACTAACCAACGGGTCATGTAATCAATATTCCTCCCACATAGTCTACAAACTAGACTACAAAGAAGGGGAGTAGATAGATGCGTTTCACAACTCTTCTCTTGGTTCAAGCTAGGTTGTTATAATTCTACAGGTTTGGGTTTTTGTTACCGTTGCTTCCATTTCCATTGTTGTAGTAATTATATATGCTATTTTCCTGGTTGTAATTACTTCACTTTTCAACAGTTCATATAAGTCTTCCTGTACTTCTCTGTATTCATAGTTATTCTTTGTTTCTGACAGTACAGCAATATTTCATTATATTTATGTACTTCGGTTTGTTCAGTTCTTCCCCAATTAATGTTCCCCATCTACTTTGGTCCCAGGGTGAATGAGCGTCAGAGGAAGACTTGCACCTCTAGTGTGAGGACTTGCTGAGTGAGCCCTTTTCAGGACTGCTCACAGCCTCCTTTGGTGTCCACCTGGCAGTCAACTCTCACCTGTGGTTCCAAGCAGCTGTAGCACATGCAGCAGTCACACCCTGGTAAACCATCTGGGCAGACGGGCTAAACCAGGTTGAGAGGTGACCAATAGATCACAGTCCTCTCAGTGAGTAAAGGGGATGTCTACCCCAAGCATGTGAAGACTTTCCCCCAAGGAATGGTCAGATGAGAACAATGTGTTGCAATAGCTATGAAGGTAGCTGAAGCAGGAGCTTCAGAGTTTGCTGCTTAGAGTTTGGTCAGACATCAGAGGCACCAAGGTCATCCACTGCATCCAGGGTCATCATCAATTGTCCTGACTTTTGTCTTGCCACTGGATATCAGTGACTCTGGAAGAGAGAATGAGGCTGATGACTGTGTAATTCTGCCTCACTTAACTGAGAACACTTACCTGTTGTTGCAAGACATCACTGGTCCCCATGATGTCACTGGTCCCCATGACGTCATTGGAACTCTTCAGAAATTAAGGACAAACAAACAACTTTAGTTATTTCTGGTTCTTTGCTACCACAAAAAGTGCCATTGTGAATATTTTAGTGGAGATGACACCTTTTTTTCTTTGACTTCCTTATGGTATATGCCTAGTAACATAGATCCAAGGTTATGGACATTTTAGCCATTTTTTAAAGGATAGTTACAAAATGCTTTCCAGAATGTTTGGATAAAGTCACAGCTTTACCAACATTAGTGTGCTTTTCTTTCCACAGTCTCTTCAACATTGAATATTTCCATCTTTGACAATTTACCAACTCTGAGATAATACTTTAGAGTCATTTCAACTCACATAATGTTAAGAACACCAGAGGAAGATCTCCAGTGTATTGGGTGGCTGTTATCATTCATTTTCAAAGAGGACCAAAATGACATCACCACGATAAAGTGAAGTTTCAGTGAGTCTGACTGTGACTGATCAGACCAATACGAGCTTGGAATGCTCTACCACAGGTTGAGCACAGATAGTCCTCGTGAATATTTGGGGTGGATACTCCAAATTTGCACTTCCTATGTTTACTTTGTGGCATCTCACTTCTGCTTAAAGCACAGCACCCTTTCTGATGTGGGCACGCCATGCTGAGCAGTCCTGTGCCAGTGTCTCCCATGTTGCACAGTCACATCCAAAGTTCTTGAGAGAGACCTTGAGAGTGTCCTTGTATTGCTTCTTCTGATCACCATGTGATCTCCTACTCATGTGAGTTCTCCACAAAATAGTCTTTTTGGCAAGCATACATTTTGCATTCGAAAAACCAGTCCATCAGAATTGTGTTCTCTGAAGCATAGTTTGAATTCTTGGCAGTTCAGCTGGAGCAAGGACTTCAGTGTCTGGTACCTTATCCTACCAGATGATCCTCAGAATATTCCTAAGACAGTTCAAATGGAAGTGATTCAGTTTTCTGGCATGGCACTGGTAGACTGCCCAGGTTTTACAGGCATACAACAATGAGGTCAGTACAATAGCTCTGTAGAGGTAGTCAGTCTCTCCTAAACTTTTCTTTGGAGCCTCCCAAACACTAAGCTAGCTCTGACAATGCATGCATCAACCTCATTGTCAATGTGTACATCCCTGGAAAGTACACTACCAAGGTAAGTGAACTTATCCACAGCATTCAAGACTTTGCCATTTGTTTTAACCGATGTTTCCACATATGGATGGTGTGGTTGTGGCTGATGGAGCACCTGTGTTTTCTTGGTGTTGATTATTAGGCCAAAATTAGCACAGGTAGCAGAGAATTGATCCATACTTTGTTGCATCTCAGCTTCAGAGGCTGCATTGATACACAATCATCTACAAACGGAAAATTATATACCAACACTCCCTCCAACACACCCTACACCCCAATATATTGGGTACGCCCTTTATGGAGGATTTATGGAAAGATATGGACAAAAATCACACATGATAAAAAAAGCAAGAAAGGTTTGTGATCCCCAAGTACTCAAATGAATGAGATCAAGAACCATCAGAATCCATCCGAATGATGAGGTGGTTGTGGTATAAAAGAGGTTCCAGATATCCAGAGGGGTAGAAATCTCCAAATTCCAGTGAGTCCCACCCTTAAACTTTGGACCTAAACTACAAACCACCAATGAAGTAAACTGGTAGGATTTTATAATCCTCACTCTTCCCTATTTAAGGCAAGGAAATTAGAGGGGAGACATGATCAAAACACAAGGGAGTAAGAAGGATGAGCCAAGGGGCCTACATATTTTATTCCTTGAATAATGTGTCTAGTTCTGCTTAGAATTATAAATTTAGATGTGCCCTGGTACAGTAGAAAATGTATTTGGAGTCAAAGGACCTGGGTTCAAATCCCACACATGCCATTTTTCTCTGTGTGACCTTGGGCAAATTATTCAACCTCTCTGAGGCTCAGTTCCTTATTTATGAAATGGAAGGATTGGAATAGATTGTCTCTGAGCTTCCTTTCAGCTCCAGATATATGATCCTAGATCTAGAAGGGACCCTAGAGGCTACTGAGTCCTACTCCTTCATTTTACAGATGAGGAACTAAGGCCTAGAGCAAGCAGGGGGTTTAATTAGCTTGCCCAAAGTCACACAGACAGTATACATCACAGACAGACATGCAGCCAAGTGCATTTTCTACTGCACTGTCATATTCTGAATCACAAGACTCCCTAAGAACAGTATTGTTTATTTCCATTCTCCTGGCCTGCCGTAGATCTGTGGACTAGCTACTCCTTCTTCTCTCACTGTCTCCTCCTCTCCTCCCCCAAACCCTGCTCTTCTTGTTCTCTCTGTCTATCAGCCTCACTTACCACCCAGTTTAGGAGTGTGGGGGGAGACCTCTCCATGCTGCCCTCCCTTAGGTGCAAATGCGATGTTTTCTCACCTAGCCCATGTAGACAGCAAAGGTCAATGGGGAGCCTCTGTCTTTCCCCCCCACCCCAGGGGGCCACTCTATGACAACCAACTGCCGTGTGCTGAGTCAGACAGGAGCAGATGAAAAAGCTGGTATTGGATATCAGGGCAGGGACCAAGGTATCTGATACCCCCTGGAGTGGAGGGGAGGAGAGGAGAAGGAGGAGAAGGGGCCGAAGCAGCAGCTTGGATAGCCCTGAATAATTCAGGGATGTTTGGCCATATTTGCAGGCCTGGTGAGTTCTTTATCCTGATCTCTCTCCCTCTTTGTCTCTCTAGCCACAGGAAAAGCTGAATTTCCTGGAATCTTCATCAGATCTTACATCTTTCCTGGAAGAGAACAGCCAGGTGTGTCTGGGAGCCAGACTTTTCTCTCGCCATGGGGGAGGAAGGTTTCTGAGGTTTTGCCTCACATTTAGCAGCAATGACTTAAGTACCACTACCCCACCGCCAATATTAACCAGAGGAGTTTGAAATAAAAGAGCCATCTCAGAGGGGGATGAGTCTCCTACCACTGTCACTGGGGCTCACTCATTCTTTTCTTGATATTTACCCCCATCCCTGGCAAAAGCACCAGATAGCTGGGGTATGTCACCCCTGGCTTCTCTGGGAAAACCCCTTCCCAAATCCATTCTTCAGTCAGCATGTTAGAGATTACTTATTTCTACCATTTAACAATCAACAAGTATTTATTAAGCCCTACAGTGTGCCAAGCACTGTGCAAGGGGTTGAGGATATAAAATCCTCAAGGAACTTACCCATCAGGGGTGGGGAACCTTCAGCCTCGAGGCCACATGTAACCCTGTAGGTCCTCATGTAGCCCTTTTACAGAATCCAAACTAGAGGGTCACAAGTGGCCAAGTGTGGCCCTTTCACCAAATCGAAACTTTGAAGTAAGTTTGGATTCAGTGAAAGGGCCACACTTGAGGACCTAGAGGGCCACATGTGGTCTCAAGGCCGCAGGTTCCCCATCCCTGTATCTAACTGTTTCTGTGATATCTCGACCTTGAGACCCTTAGACATTCATTCCTCAGAAATCTTGGCTATGCTGCCCAAATTTCCTATCCCACCCCACCCCACTCCGTACGCAGACCCCTTAAGACAAAAACTCAGCAAGATGTCCAAAAGGGCATTGATCACACTTGAAATTGTGTCTCTGCCTACCATATGTGATTTGAATACATTCATTCATACAACCAGGCTTGATAGCATCCATCTGGACAATGGGATAGACACAAACAGGCAGGCAGGCAATGTGAAGTGTGTGTGTGTGTGTGTGTGTGTGTGTGTGTGTGTGTGTGCAAATGGAAATGAAAAATGGCCTCAAAACCAAGAAGACTTAGGTTCAGGCTCCAGTCTAAAAAGGGTAAGTCACCTCTAGGCAACTCTCTAAGAATATAGATCAGCATTGGTAGGAGTTTCCTTTCCTAAGAGTTCCCAAACATATATGTATATACACATATATGTATGTATGTATGTATTACATATACATAGAAATATATGTGTATATATTGTGATATGTCCATTAGGGTATATGTGTGTGTATGTGTGTGTGTGTACACACATATATGGGGCAAGTCCAGACTAAACTAGAAAGGCCTCAAATACAAACCTGGTAATGAGTTGTATACTTGTAATATCACTTTACATAGTGTTCTGCTAAATATATTTAGATGTTTCTTAAATGTTCCTGGATGATGGGGCAGCAGTGTGGTATATAGTAGTCAGAGAGAAGTAAACAAAACCAGGAGAACAATTTACACAATTTACATAATGACTTTGATAATGTAAAGGAAAAGCATCAAAAGACTTCACAACTCAAATCAATTGACTTCTTAGTACTGAGAGGAAAGTCGACCCCCTGCCTCTTGAAAGGTGGTAGACTATGAAGCAGACTAGTGTCTAAAAGAAAATGGACTAGAGGTGAGGAATGTGACACACATTTCTAGACGTAGTGAATGGTGTAGATTTGTATTCCTTAACTGTCCATATTTGTTACAAGAGAGTTTTATCAGATTGTGAGGAAATTCTTGGGAAGTAACAGTGATATTGAACATCTAGGTGATGCAGTAGATAGACTACCAGGCCTGGAGTCTGGAAGACTCCTCTTCCAGAATCCAAATCTGGCCTCAGACACTTTTTTATTGGCTGTGGGACCCTGGGAAAGTCATTTAACCCTGTTGGTCTCAGTTTCCTTATCTTTCAAATCAGCTGGAGAAGGAAATGGCAAACCACTCCAGTTTCTCTGCCAAAACCCCAAACGGAGTCATGAAGAGTTGGATACAACCAAACCACAACAGTAATATTTTTTAAAAGAGTAAAACAAATTTTGGTATATGATTGTGATGGAAAGCTAGTGTACTATAAGAAATTATAAAGCGGAAGACTTCAGAAAAGTCTAGGAAGACTTATATGAACTGATGCAAAGTGAAGTGAGCAGAACCAGGAGACCATTATACATGGTAACACATTATAATAATAATTGACTGTGAAAGGCTTAGCTACTCTGATCAATCCAATAATAACCCACAAGAGTTCCAAAGGACTCATGGATGAAAAATGCTATCTGTCTCTAGAGAGAGAATTGATGAATGCTGAGTACAGATTGAAACATATTTTTTTCACTTTCTTTATTTTTCTTGACTTTTTTTTGGCAACATGGCTAATATGGAAATAGGTTTTGTACATGACTTCACATGTACAATGGGTATCATGTTGCTTACCTTCTCAATGGGTAAGGAAAGGTCAAGAAGGAGGAAGGGAATTTGGAACTGAAAATATTTTTTTAAAAAGAGTATCAATAAAAATGAAAAAAAAAAGTCTGCATGCTACTCAAATCTGGCTTCCTAGTTATGCTGCTACCACCAACTTGCTGTGCAACCATGGACAAAGCATTTCCTTCTCCCCTCAGGTTCCTCATCTCAAGATGAGGAACTACCAGGGATGGTGAACCTGCAGGCTGGAGGCAAATTTGTTCTGTAAAACTTGGACTCAGTCAAAAGGCTGCACCCAAGGAACTAGGAGACCACATGTGGCCTCCAGCCTGCAGGTTCCCCACCCCTAACTATGCAAAGAACAAAGGGAAAAATTACTAGCAACTCAGGACCCAAAACTAAAAGACTCGGGGGTCTATCCCTTCCAGTCCTAACAGCATATCCTACGAGATGCTTTCTCAGATTTCTGCTCATAAATAGTCCTGGTATCTATCTACATGCTCCCAAATATCTCTCCAGGAGTAGTGTCTGCATTCACCCACACTAGAATTTAAGTCCCTTGAGGGTAGGGACTGTTTTCCATTTTGTTACCCAATCCTAAACACCAAACACAGTCCCCATTCCATTTTTCCCCTTATCCCTGACTGGACCTGTGATTTCATTAGTATGATGAAGAATCTCCCTCTCCTATTTCAGATCAGCAATTACTTGACACTTAGTCTTGACATAATCAACATGTATCAGAGTTAAAGACTTAAATCTGAGTCTTCCTGACCCTAGAATTGGTCTGCTTTAGCTAGTCTATCTTGACAGAATAGGAACTTGTTAGATATAATAGTATGAAAATTAATTGGAAGAAAGTAAACAATAAAATTTTGACATAATAACCACTTTACTGTTTAATTTTTTTATTAATAATAACAATAGTTATCATTTATGTAGCACTTTAAAGCAACTTTACAAATATTATTTCCTTTTATCCTTACAACTCTGAGAGGTAGGTGCTAATATGATATCCATATGATAGAGGAGGAAACTGAGGCAAAGTTTAAGTGACTTGCCTAGGTTATACAACTAGTAAGTGTCATAATTTTAATATGCAATATGCTACCCATTTGCTAAAGTCACTCATTTTACATGGTTTGGCATAAAGTGCACAAGAGTGCATTTTAATATTCATTATGAAACCATCTCATTTTTCCAAGGTAGCCTGGATGATAGTAATAGAATTTCAAAGATGTTTAAATCAGGCAAGTTCTCAGGCCACTGAAACAAATCTATTTCTATCTTCTGAATAAACATCATATCCTTATTGATTAGTAGCATGGTACAAGGCTGGATTGTAGTAATACATGTACATTTGGATATTTCTATAATTCCAGAAGAAGTCAGGTCAAGTGAGGTCAAGATTTTCAGGCCCCTTGGAAGAAAAAAGATACCCTAAATAATTTTTGGAGGGTATTTTATTGTCTGATGAAGATGCCCAGATTTCAAAGGCTTACTTAGCCTTGTTTTGGCAATGTTTTTATTGCAGTCTTGAATGAAAAAATGGGTTTCCTCAATAAAAATTACCTATTTTCATTCTTTAATGGTCCAGAAATTTTATTGTCTTGCCCATGACAAACTTTTCTTCATTTATAGCCATCATTAGCAGTTGTCTGTAATGTCTTCTCACTGTTCTTACAACTTCAAGAAATCAATACTACATTGTAGAAAAATTAATAACCACCCCGCCAACTGTCACATCCCTCTGAAGGTCTTTGTTTGTTTTCCGAAGATTAATTAGGCTTCTTTGTAGCAAGTTTTTGTCAGTTCTTGGCAGTTTTATTTTTAATCACTCTTTCCTTTTTATTTTTGTGCTATTTTTCCTTGTTTTTTGTGATCTTGAACTATCATTGAAACATTTGGCTTCCTCATACCAACAGTCAATGAAACATCCCTAACAGTCATTGAAGTGTACTCCTGAAGAACTACATCTTGTGCATGTTTTCTTGGAATAATATTAATTCTTAAAAACCACAGAATTAAAAACACAACAAAAGAGATAAATGAAACAGGTACATGGCACAAAATTCAAGACTTGACTGAAAGAGAACTAACTAAAGATAGGGGAACCTGCTCAAACCAGTCCCATATAATCCAAGTCAGCCATTCTAATTCAACATAGTGTCAGTAGAAGCATGTGCAGAACCATAGCTGTCACAAATGAAACCATAACAAAATTACTACTTGTGTCTGTGTACCACTGTGCTTGGATTGAATTGGTCTGAAAGATCTTTTAGATTGGGAGGGTCTTAATTTTTTATGCATGTCATTGACCCCTTTGGTAGTCTGGTGAAATCTATGGATTTATTTTCAGGATTATATTGGGGAGTACTTTGGGGCGAGGGTTAAACATTCATAATTTCAGGAAATAATAAATTTCAGTTAGAGGACAGTGAAAATAAAGATGTGATTTTTTTCCCACCCATGTTTATGGACTCCCTGAAATGTCTCCATGGATCTCTTGCTAAGAGGGAATAACCCCTGTCCTAAAAGCAAAACTAGGCTTTCAAGTGTGTCCAAGCATTAAGTTAGTGAAATCAGTGTTAGGGCAATTGCCACCCCTAACCTAGTGATGTTTAAGGCATGGTTCCCCTACAGGAGCCAGAGCTACCAGACCCCAACCCTGCTGCTCCAGGTCACACAATGCTCTTACCAATAGGGCTTATTCTCAAGGTCAATCACGTACTTCCCAGCATCATCCTGAGAGGAATGTGTCCAAGTCTACATCCCGCTGGCCATCTGCTCAGGGGGAACAGAGAAGAGACTTTGTGCCGGAGCGGATGTGACTGGATCCCTGCAGCCTGACCTTTTAGACACCACCCTGTTGCACCCTTCCCTCCCACCACACACACACACACACACACACACACACACACACACACACACACTCTCTCTCTCTCTCTCTCTCTCTCTCTCTCTCTCTCTCTTTCCTGCTCAGTCTCTTGAGGGCCATGGATGCTTCTTCCTATAACCCTAGCAAGCTTCTGGATAGAGCTGCTTTCTCTCAGCTGACCCTAAACTCAGACTCAGCCAGAACAATCTGCTAGCCTCTCACATAGTTACAAAACAGTTTCTGTGGGGTGATGTGGATTGTAGAACATTAGTAAAGTATGCACCTCTTATTAGCTGAGGAGCTGACTGATATATTGCCTAACGTAAAACATATAACCCTGCTCTCTACCTTTTATTTCCCCGCTTCATCATTCCCTTTACTTTCTCTCTTTGTCTTTTTTACTTTTTTAACTCTCTCTTTCTCTCTCTCACTCTTTTCTTCTTTCTAAATTTCTAAATAGCATAACCATGTTGCCCACTCTCTTCCTCCCTCTCCCTCTCTTCCTCTTTCCCTCTCTCTCCCTCCCTTTTCATCTTTCTCTTTCTCTCTGTCTCTCTCTCTGTCTGCCTCTCTCTCTCTCTCTCTCTCTCTCTCTCTCTCTCTCTCACACACACACACACACGCACATGCACACAAAATCACAACGTTCACAACTAAAACAGGGCTTAAAGATTATTTAGCCCCAAACTCCTATTCGTAAATTGGGAAATTGAGGAGGGAGGAAGCAATTTGCTTGAGGTCACAGAGTAGCAGAGCCCAGATACAAGCCTAAGTCCTCAAATGCTCTTTCCATTATATCAAGGAATAAATCAGTTGACAAATATTTATTATGCACCTACTGTGTGCCAGGCATTTACTGTGGTATGTACTGGAGAAACAAGTACAAAGAATAAAACTACATACAAAGAATAAAACTACTCTCAATGAGCATACATTTTTACAGGGGAGCCACAAATGCGTGTGTGTGCATGCAGGCATGCACATACATATATGTATGTGTGTATATATACATATGTGTGTGTCTGCATATATAAAGTGAATAAATATAAATTTATATAAAATAGCTAAATACAAGGCTACTTTATGGAGGGAGAGCTCTAGCAATTAGGGAGATAAGATTTCAGCATCCTACTTTACTAGCCTTACACACACACACACACACACACACACACACACACACACACAGAGATTTCTCTTCCCCTCTTCTCTATCTCCTCATAATGGCATGTATCTGTCCCTTGCGGATGTCTCTCTCCTTTCTCTGTGTGTCTCTCTCCCTGGGTGCTGTGTTTGTCTCTCTGCCTCTCTTCCTCTTTCTGGGTCTCCCCTCCCTGTCTTTTTCTCCATGTTTCTCTGTCCAGTTTGCTCCCTTCTCCTCATATTCCCCCATTAGGATTAGTCCGTGCTGGTTTCCCTCCTACTGGAGGGGGAGACAATAATAGCTGGGGCCTGTGCCTGGAGGGAGTCTCACTTGGATATTATTTTAGACGCAGACAGACACGAGGCAGATGGTGACAAAATTCCTTCCCCGTTCCCCACAGATGATCAGTTGACGCCCTGAAGCCTCGGGGTTGTTCTCCCTCAGGAATATTTCCGTCCTGACTCTGTAGCTAAATGTGGCTGCTTGTGTTAGACGCCGTGTGCTCACTCTCCCCCCACCCCACACCCCCCCTCAAGCCCACAAGGTGGCACAACGGGCTTCCAGCTCAACTCCCTTCTCTAGGGCCAACCCCCATTCCTCAAGCCCTGCCAAGCCCATAGAGAGCCTGGTCTTGCCCCTTCCCACAGTCTCAGCCATCTTGATGACAAGGCAGAATGCCCTCACCAGGCACCAAAGGTGATGAGATAGTTCACAAATCAAAACCCAAGTAAAAGAAAGAGTAACAACCCACCCAGATATGTGTTCTCTGCCAATCCAAGCCCTTCCAGGCTCTGCCCAAGCACCACCCCCTCAAGGAAGCTTTCTCTAACCCCTGCCTCATTGGTCTTTCCCTCTTTATTCTTCTAGCACTTAATTGTCTGAAAACACTCATTCTGGCCTCTATCATACGCTGATTTGTATTGTCAGTTATCTTTCTGTGGCTACGTCCTGTTTTCCCAACTAGATCTTCATGAGCTTTGTGTATCCACCACAGTGCTCTTATAAATGGTTACCAAATTCTTGTTGATGCCCACCCCCCCATCCCCCCCACGGATGATGATGACTGTGACGCCAACATAAGGGGAATGAAAAAGAATTTTGTGCTGTCTCTCCAACAAGACCTTGAGTTCTCCAACAGCAGGGATTTTGCCTCTTCCTCTCTCCCCTTAAGTGTCTAGCACACAGCTGGGCACACAATAGGCATTCAAATAATACATACATTGAATCAGACCTGAGCCCAGAAACCCTTATAGGGAAGAGAGAAGTTAAGTCATGGTTGATAGGTCAGGGCCTATGGAGAATCCACTGTGTCCCACTAGCCTTGAACAGCAGCTGTGTCAAAGGAAGCTTAAACCCTTCCCCCCACGGAGTGGCCACTTCCCTTATTCTGATGGACCTAAAATTGAAGTCAGCTTGTAAGAGTGGGGAAAAAGGACTGGATTGGGAATCAGATGATTTGTGTAAATATCCTAGCTCCACCACTGACTAGTCAGGTGACCTTGGAAGTCACCTTCACCTCTAAGTTTCATTGTTTGTAAAATAGGGATAACCTCTGTCCTGCCTACCCCATAAGCTAACAAGAGATTCCCAAATGATATAATGCCTGTATGAAGACTTAGTAAATCCTAAAGTGCCATACAAATGGGTATCCCACTGGTGGACCGACCAGTTTGCTTGCTGAGCAATGGCTAATGGAGTCATATACCTTCCCCCAAATATCCCAAGCCCAAGAACCAATCCTTTTTCCCTCCCAAATCAGGGCCCACAGCTTGCCTAACTTCAGCCCTGGTTGGGAAAGTCAATGTCCCCATCCATTGCAATCATTCAAAAAAGATAGAAACTGGAGGGTCTGAGGAGATGTGGGAAGCTGATGAGGAGAGGTTTGGGGGGCAGAGAGAAGGATGGAGCATTGTTCCTATTTCCCAGCCCAAATACTGAAATCATGGCGGGAGTTCTCTGACTGTGAGGGGCTAGGAAGGGGAGAGGGATCATGAAGGATAGTGTTGGCACTAGTACATAGTAGAAGTGACCCATCCCCTCTCCTCCCTAGGGAGACCTTCCCCACCCATGCAGGCTGTGATTCTCTCCTTCCCTCCCTTCCCCACCCCCTTCCACTCCAAGTCCACATCACTACTCCAGCTTCCTCTTTTCTTTGTCTCCTAGCTCTCCCAGGGTTTGGCTAAGATTACACCAATTCTATGCCTCTCTCTTTGTCTCTCCCCTTCACTCTTCCCCACCCCGCCTAAAGTGCTTGGAGGTCTCTGGGAAGGCGAGGAAAAGAAGGAGGAATCAGTGACTGCCTGGGAGAGGTGACACTCTTCTTTGCTTTACCAGGGACAGTTTGTCCCTCGGGAGCTGATTCAGGGACAGACATGCTGTGTCTCCTCTCTCTCCATGGTGCCCTTCTTGCTGGTTCAGCTCTGCCCTCAGCCCTGCCCCTGTGCATAGCCCTGACACTGCTTCCCACCAGACAGCTCAGCTTGGCCCAGGATGGACAGGAGGCAGTGAGGGGAGAAGCTGTGAGGGGTCAGGCTGGGATATGAATTGGCTCCTCTCTGAATTAGAAAGCATCGCTGAGCAGATGAAAATGTGTTTACTTTGGGTAAGAACCTAGGCTCTGGCTCAGGAACCTCACACAGCTACAGTACAGCATCTTCCATCAGACTTGTCGCTGCCTCGGTGCAGAAACACAGAGAAAAACCATATACAGATATCCACACATTAGACATGAGGCATTCAAATACACACAGGGACACACGGAGCCACAAGAGACTTATTCCACCATGAAGACACACAAATATGCCCCAACATCTCTAGATACAAATGACTCAAGAGCATGCAGAGAAACATACTATGCAGATACCAGGCACACAAAAACACACACACTACATCCTAGAGACCCAGAAACACACTACACAGACACAAATACATCCAACATGTGATACACACAACACACTATACATAGAAACACAAAAATACGTGCCACATTAAAACCAAAAACAATAGATAACTGAGGTACAAGTTCATACTCTATGATGCACACATATAAATACAGACCATGCAGAGATGCACATGAAATGACACAAAGCTCCTACTACTTTCTTCTCCCCAGGAATGACTTAGATTTGACTAGGGCTACTTGCTGATCCAAACCACCAGGTCCCAGTGGGAGGGGACAAGAAAAAGGGAATAGTATCTTTCAAAGGGTACAGTCACTGCGGGGGGGGGGGGGGGGGGCAAGGAGGAGGAAAGGACAGAAGCAATAGGCAGGGCTAAGAGCATCCTGGCCCTTGGGTGTCGCTCTTGGTTTCCTTGGAGGACAAAGAGGACATGTAGTTGTCTGTCACTGGAGGACCTCTAGCCTATTTCCAAAAATGCCCACACTTTTAACTCAGTTGCTAAATGTCACCCATCTGGAAGGCCATCTAGTCAACCTCCTCATTTCACAGATGAGGAACCAACTTCCAAAGAGGTTTAGTGATTTATCTAGGATCAAATAGGCAGTAACAGAATAAGAATTCGAACCCCAAGTTCTCTGACTCCTAATTCATTACTATTTCCCCATGGCCTTAGAGATATTTTTCATTCCTCCCTCTCTAACCAAAGCTCAACCCATATTTTTTCCTCAAACCCATCCTCCTATTTATGTCTCCCTACTGCAAAGACTCCTAGGTAATTTCTGCACACACTGATGTTATTCCTAAAACACAATTCTGATCCCATTTCTTCCCTTCTTTAAAAACCATCAGTGGCTCCTAATTGCCTACAGAGTAATGTCTCCATATTTCACCTCCCATCTGCCTACCTTGCAAAGCCTATCTCTTGTGCCAGGAATGCTCTCACTCCTTCCTTCCACTCTTTGGAATCTCATGTTTCCTTCAAAGGTCAGTTCATCACCTTATAATCTAGGTTTCCTGATTTCTCATACCTCTCCCACCCCCACATTATTTTTACTTTCCTTTGTATTTTTGTATCTTTCTGTGAACTTTTCTGTGGACATGTCTCAGTCTCTCCCCCAATAAAATGTAAGCTCTTTGAAGGCAGAACCTGTTTCATTTTTCTCTTTTGTTTCTGTAGCACCTGAGAGAGTCTGACACATAGTGGGCTTGTTCAGTGAATAAGGTCCAAATTTTTTAGCCTGGCGTTCAAGATCCTACGCAATGTGATTCCAGGTTATCTTCCTTGGTTTTGTGTGAAAAGAGGGCAAAGTCATTTTTATGTTAACTTCATTCAATAAACATTCACTTAGATAATTGTGGGCGAGATACTGTGCTGGGCTCCGGGGTTACAATGATAAAAAAAAACAAAAAAAAAAAACAGACCCTGTCTTCAAGAAGCTTGCAGTCTAGTAGAGGGAATTAAAAATAAATTAAAAGGCAGAATGCAGTAAGTACACAGGAAAAGGCACAAGACAGGAAATGAACAGTTTAGGAAAAGGGCAGATCCCAGCTTTCTGGGAAAGTGGGAACAAGGAAGGCTTCAAGGAGGAGGAATAACAGCATTTAAGAGAGGGAAGGCTTGAAGGACAGTAGGACTGCAGAGTGAATGTAAGTGTTCAGAAGACAGAGAACCAAGTAAGGTGCTTGGAAAATAGGAATCTCTTTCCTTCTACTCCCTTCATATACCTGACACACCAACTAAACTCCTGCTACCCTTTCAACTTCCCTAAAGGAAAGACTTGGGAGGAAGGGGAGCAAGGTAAGGTGAGAAATAGAACTGAGAGATCACAGTCCCGATTTCAGAGGGACCTTAGAAGCTAATGGTTCCAACTCTTTCTTTTTACAAATAAAGAAACTCAGACTGATGAGAGAGTTTAACTGATTTGCCCAGGTCATACGGCCTTTAAATGTCAAGGCAGAATTCAAATCCAGGTCTTTCTGGCTGCAAAATAACATATTCAACGCCAGCCGGTAAAAAAAAAAACCAAACCATCTGCCAAGATCTCCACTAAGGACAAAAGGAAATAGTATCGATTTTGCTAGAGGGAAGGCTACCGAGGCCATAAACTAGAAAATAACTTTCAGATTCGGGAGGGGGGAGACACAAATTCTAGGGAGCAAAAGGGGCTAGGAAAACTTCCCCTTGGAGAATCTGAAGAATAGGACTTTCTCTTCCCTCCTCCCCTCACTTCTGGGAGGGCAAAGAAGCCTTGGGGCCTGGAGGCAAGGGTACGAATGGGGACTTCTCTCGTGACTTCCACCTTCAGACCTGGAACAGCTCAGACTATGAGAGTCTGATGTGGTCACAAGAGGCGGGGTAGATGGGGAGGGGGTGCGGGGTGCATCGAGGGTGAATAAACCCATGACTTTGGCAAGATGACCCTTCACCACTTTCCATGCGCCCTGCACCCTGGGCCAGGCTAGCGGCAGTGGGCTCGGCTCAGGACCGTGAACAGAGGTAGGGCTGAGCCTTCGAGGCGGCCCTAATTCGGAGGGGTCAGCACATCCCCGGAGAGGCTCCACACCTTGTTTGAACACGGCTCTGGCCAGTCGGCCTGGGATGAAAGCTTTCGCTACCCCCCTCGTCTCTAACCACCCGCCCCCCTCCGCACAAACCCCTTCTTTCTGCCTCCCATGAAAAGGAGCTGGGTTTAAAATTAATGTACCCACGGAGGCGGCGGCGGCGGCGTCTTTGCGCACAATACAGAGGGGATATTATGTGCCCAGAGAGAGCGTGTTTTGTTTGGGAGAAGCAGACAGCGGGGTTGTGTTCTGGTGGTCATCTACAAACAGGGAGAGGGAGGGGAGGGGGCGCGGGGCAGGCGGGCCAGGCCGGGCAGCGGGCACGCTGCGCTCGCTCCCTCGCACGCACTCCTCCCAGGCCCGGTTCACAATTAAGCCCAGTATCAAACTGAGAAAGCATCGATTGAGGCCGGGCGGGCCGGAGAGCGCTGGCTCTGTCCCCGCGCGGCCGGCGCCGCCACCGAGCCCGGAGCCGGGGAGGACGCGTCCGCTCCGCTTGGCCGTGCCCACGGCGGGAGGACGCCTGCTGCGTCCTCCGGTACATGATTAATCGGGCTCAGGGCAGGAAGCTGCAGGCGAGGACTCTGCGACAGGCAGCGCAGGGGAGGCGAAGGGAGGGAGGGAAGCGGGGGGAGGGAAGCGGAAAAAAACGTTTTAACGCTTTGGACGCTGGATCCAGCGCAGCGAAGGCCTCGTCTGCTGCAAGGAGCAGGAGGAGGCGTGGAGGGGTCGCGGAGAATGGGCCTGGGCGAGGGGGGGCATGAGGCTGTTTTTCTCTCTGCCCCGCTCTCGGCCTGGCCCTGGGTGGTTTGCTGCCTGTGCCCAAAACGGAGATCAAAACCGAGGTGCCGCCTCTGAGCGCTCAGACAAAGGGCTGTATTGTTCTTTCCCGAGCCTGGGTGTTTGCTCGCTCCCCCCTCGCCCCCCACTCCTCCCCCTACCCCACCCCCGCCAACCCCTCTGCGGCCCAGGCTTCAGGAATCCGGCTGGATCCGGTGGCCCCAAGTTGCAGGGGACCCAGGCATCCGGCTCTCCCAGTCCGGTGGGAGCCGGTGCCCCTCCCTTCCCCCAGCCCTCGGGCTCGCTGCACCTGCGGTGCTGGGCTTGGGGGGGCGGTGGGGGGAGGCCACTCTCTCCGACATCCGGGCCCTCCCGCCTCCCCCGCCTCATCTCGCCTGCGACCTTGCAGCTGGGGCGTGCCAAGGAGAGATTAGAGACAATTAATATATTAGGCCTCTAATTGCTGGGTTTGGGGGCCGAGGGGAGGGGGTGCTGCAGTGTGGCAGAAAAGCTGCGGAGGGCGGTGTTCACTGAGGGAGGAGCCCAGCTCCCTTTAGCATCGGGGCTAGCTGAAAGTCCTCTGTAAACGGCCCCAGGGGCCTGCGGGGTCTCCCCCAGTCTCCTCCTTCACCTTTCCCTTGGAGGGAGCATCTTAAAACCTTGTAGTGTAGGACTGAGAACACACACACACACGATATAGACCCTTGCCTTCTGCCTATTGCCCCACAGCCATGCTGGCCGCACCTGAGAATATGCAGAGCATGGCCAGTTCTCCCTCAGCACCAGACACCCCTGCAGATGTACACAAATCCCCATCATTTCTTCAGAAATGGTACTAACTGGCAGTGTGACCTTGGGCAAGTCAATTCCCCTTCTCTACACCTCAGTTTTCTCATCTGTCAAAAGAGAAGACAGGACTAGATTGATTTATGGTTCTTTCCAGCTCTTAACAGTCTGTTTCTATGATTTCCCTCAACCCTGTCTTATCTCTTATTCACTCCACAAAGCTCCCCATCTCAGGGCCTGGGGTTCAAGTATTTTAGGTCCCCACACCCCCACATCCTTCCCACGACTGTACCCCAACTGTCACATTGATGAGACCCTTCCCTCCAGCCCAGCCTTCTGGCCTCAAGGCAGCTGCTGTTTCCTGCAGTTTCATTCCTTCCTTCAACCCCCCACTTAGACAGCAGTCTCTCTCCCCCCCACCCCAGACACTCACACCCACAGCCCGAGGTCTGTGGCTGAGCCGTGTCATCTTTAATTAAAGGCAGCCAGAGCCAAGCAGAGAGCCTGGGATCTAGCCCGGGCCTTAGGAACTCTAGCACAGCAGTACAGCATTGGGCTGGCAACAGGGATGACCTGGGGCCAGGGGAGGTGGGGAGAGGGGGAGCTAGGGAAATGGGGGCTAGCACGGAAGCCCTGGCTTTTTCCACCCGCCTGTGAGTTGATCCACCAGGCTAGGCAAGGAGTGTGCTGGCGTCAGCTCCGAGGTGTCCCTGGCTAATCCGCATGGCTGCTCCAAGAGGGGGAAAGGAGGAGGAAGAGGAGGAGGGCTGGGGTGGTGGTGGTTGTTTTTTTACACTAACTGAAGCAAGGAGGAGAGGAAGTGGAGAGAGAGCAGGGCCCCTGGGGACAATTGCAGAACCAACTACAGGCCTGGGGAACGAGCAGGTTTGGCTTTGGCTGGGGAGAAGGCAGTCCTGGGGGGGAAATGTCTGCGTGTATGCAGTAAGGAGACAAACAAAGAGACATTCACCAGGCTTGTCCCTCCCAGCCTACCCCATAGCTGGCTCCCTCCCTCCCCTGGGGAGTTTCTGCCTTTGCACACCTCTCACCCCCAGAGCTCAGAGCCATTCCCAGACCCCCCGAAACCGCCCCCCCCCCATCCTACACACAGGCCTTCCACACACCAGAAGACACAGAGGGACCTGTGGCCTTACAGCATTCTAGACAGATTGGGAACAGGGCCCTGACTCCCAGCTCCCTTCAGTGTCAAGTCCAAACCCCTCCAAAGATGAAAGATGGAGGAAGAGGCAGTGTTCCAAAAGACCAGGTGAATACAGCCAAGGGAAGCTTTCTCTCTAACTAGGAGGTCGTTCTCTAGCCCCTGCCCCATCCACAGCCCTCTGGCCCACCTAGAAATTTAAGTCTGACTCTGACCCAATCACACTCGACTCTGGGTTTGAGGGTTGAGGGGAGGGGTTGCTCTGCTCTACTCTGAGATAATGAATCAAAGCCCCATCATTTACCTCTTGGCCTTGGTCACCACCAGCACTGGTCAGGTACCTTTCTGTTAACACCCCAAGTCAGAGATTAGATTTAGAGCTGGGAGAAGCGGTCTGGTCCAGCCTCCTATGAAGAATTCAGTCTGAGAGAGGTTGACTTGCCCAGGGTCACACAGCTAGTACTACTGGCAAAGCTAGGATTGTAATTCAGCTTCAAATCCATCATACCTTCCATAGTACCTCAGTGGCACTGTGAGAATCAGCTCAATCTGAGTCCTGATGGTCAGCATCTATGGGTGGGGCTAGGGGCTTTCCCCTCTATGATCAGTAAGAACTCCCTGGTCTACAAGCCTATAGTGGAATCTAGTCAGATTTAATGTCTTTGGGGGAGGGGGGTGTGAATGAAAGGCCCATAAGAAGGTTAATGTCCTCACAGTGTCCTTGGAGAAGGGGATGACAGCAAAAGAGGGGAGGGTGAAAAAAACCTGCGTTTAGCTCCCATATGATCATCGGGTCATAGATACAGAACTGGCAAAGTTCTTACAAGGCATCTAGTTCTTCCTCATCATTTTACAGATGAGGAAACAGATGCATTGAAGTTAAATTACTTGCCCAAGGTCACATAAGTAGTAAGAGCAGCTAGGTGGTGAGCCTAGTGAATAGAGCAGCAGGCCTGAAGTCAGGAATACTTATCTTCCTAAGTTCAAATCCAACCTCAGACACTTAACTAGCTGTGTGACCCTGGGCAAATCACTTAACTCTGTTTGCCTCAGTTTCCTCATCTGTCAAATGAGCTGGAGAAGGAAATGGCAAACCACTCTGGTATCTTTGCCAAGAAAACCCCAAATGGGGCCATACAGAGTCAGACATGACTGAAAAATGACTGAGCTGAACACAAGTAGTGAATGGCATATTTGGAACTTGAACCCTGAACCTTCTTTATTCTAAATTTCCATGTTCAAGGCTAACCCAAACCATCTCAGGTCTCCCTCATATATCCTTCCTGGAAATTGTGGAACTGAAACTACTGGTTCATGATGTGGGAGATAAAATACTGGGCTAACAGGCTTGGGTTTAGATTCTGCCTCAAATCTTACTAGCTATAAATAATAAATCATAAATAAATAAAAAATCATAGACATGCCACATAAACTTTGGGGCCGTTTTCTCATCTCTGAAATTGGGATGATGATACTTATACTCCCTATCTTACAAGATGGTTGTGAGGAAAACACTTGGCTAACTTTAAAAGTGCTATTTAAATATGTGTTATCCACTGTCTGCAATCATGTAAATGAAAACAACAAGAACACACATACACACTTACACAAAACTTGAACACTGTGCTGTTCAACCAGGAAGGAGTTAAGAAAATGAACCTTCCCTGCCTTCTTTACAGAGGTGGGAGGCCTGTAGGTGTGGAACATGGCATAGACTGTCTGACTTGGTTGAGATCAATTTTGCTAACCAGTTTTTTCTTTCTTTTTCATTCTTTGTTACAAAGGACATCTCTCTAGGTAACAGGGTGAGGAGAAAAGTTTATTTGGAAATAAAGGTGATGTTAAAAAAAGACAAATAAAAATTTAATAATTATAACAAACATGTATTAGAATTTATACCCCCTTTATTCAGCTCAAAATGTTTTGGGAACTTCACGTTAAAGGATTTGTTCTTTGAATGTAATAAATTCTATGAGGGAAAGAATCACATCTTATCCAGCTCTTTCTCCTCCCCACAATATCTAATATGAATCAAGGCACACTTGGTAGTACTCAATAAAGACTTGTGGAGTGATTAAAGATTGAATTGTTGAGTGATTAAAATTATTTTTTAAAAATAAAATTGTATTTTGTTCAATTAGTGAAAATTCTTCTTTCTCTCCCCTTTCATTCCCCTGTTAGAAAAGAAAGAAAAAACAAAACCCTTATAACAAATATGCAGAGTCAAGAGAAACAAATACCCATTTTGGGCATATTCAAAAAATATGCCTCCATAGTTGGTCGGACTCCATCTCCTTTTGGTCAAGAGATGAGCAGTATGTTTCATCATGAGTCCCATAGAATTGTGCTTGACCCTTTCATTGATCAGATTTCTTTAGCATTTCAAAGTTCTTTGTCTTTACAATTTTGTTATTATATAAATATTTATTTTGGTTCTGCTTACTTTGTATCAGTTCATACACAGTTTCCCAGTTGTCTCTAAAACCCATCTGCATCATTTCTTACAGGACCATAGTATTCCTTCACATTCATATGCTATAACTTATGCACCCATTCCCTAATTAATGGGAACCCCCCCTCAGTTTCCATTTCTTTATCACTTCAAAAAGAGCTGTTATAAATATTTTTGTACACATGGGTCTTTTTCAAAAGGCAATTATTTCCCCAAAATGTAAACCAGGGAGTTTGAGACTAGGCATCCCTGTTCTCTAACCATTTGCTTCTCACCTTTGGCCCCACCCAGAAGCTGGCACAACAAATCTCTCCCAATCTGCTTCATCTGGCTTCTTTACCTCTAGCTTTAATTGACTGCTGGGAAGTCTGACTGACTCCTTCAGCTATGACCAAGTTGTCGTAGACCAAGTAGTCTTTTTACAACATATCAACATATATTTCCATACAACCAAATAGTGTTGTAGAAAGAGGACTGGACTTGGAAGCAAGAGAAACCCATGTTTGTATATATGTGCCCTCATTTTTCTTCATCCATAATATGGGGATGATAACAGCAATATTCATCTCGTCACAACACTGTTGTTCGGATCAAATGGGGACGATATGCATGCAGTACCTTGCGAACCTTGAAGTGTTTTGGATCTGGATCTCAAAGATATCCACTTCACTCTACTGGGAGCCTGGGGAGACTAGTGACCTTAAGGTTTCTGATTTAGGATTCTGATTCGAGGACACATCTTATCCCCACATAATCCCCATTCTCCCTTTACCACGCTTTTGTTCTCAGAGTCTCTGATACTCAAGGTCTCATGAAATCCTCAATGGCCATGATGGAAAAATCCTGGTTCGAAAGGAATCTTTAAGGTCATCTATTCCAAACTCCCCTAGGCTGCCAGTAGAAAAAAAGAAGAGGACATCCATAGGACCTGAAACCCAGTTTCTCCAGGCTCTAGGCACCACTGGCGGCCCTAGAACAGCCTGCCTGAGATAGAAGTAGTGAGATAAGGAAAGCAAGAGGTGTCAGGAGGAAGGAAATAAAAAACTTTGAAAGTACCCCTAGAAGCATTCATTCCCAGGCCACTGATGAACATGGGCAACCTGTGAGACACCTCACTCTGGGGCCGCTTCAATAGACTTCTGGTTGGTCCCCCTGCCATTCCAGTATGTCCTCCATTCTACTATCAAAATCATCCCCCAAAAGTAGAATTTTAGCCACATCTGTCTCCCATTCCATAAATTCCACCAGGTTCCCTATTACCTTCAGGATCAAATATAAAATCCTCTGTTTGGTTTTTTAAAGGTCATCATAACCCAGCCCTTCCCTGCCTTCTCCATATTCTTATCCATTGCTCTCTTCCACGGACTCATCACTGTTCCTCCAACCAGATGTGGTGTTCATCCTTCTTGCTGAAGAAGACTATGCCATCAGAGAAATAATGACATGACTTGCACTTGATTTTGTTTTGAGGGAAGCCTTTGCAGGTCACCAGCCTCACTTCTCCTCCAGAGCCATCTGAATCCAGTGACCAGATATTCATCAGGATGACTGGAGATGACCCAGGATAAGGCAATTGGGGTTAAGTAACTTGCCCAAGGTCACACAGCTAGTACTGAGTGTCAAGCATCTAGGTGAGATTTGAACTCGGGTCCTCCTGACTCCTGCACTGGTGTTCTATCCACTGTACCACCTAGCTGCTCTCCAACCAGATGCACAATCTGCAGACTCTAGGCATTTTCTCTGGCTGCCCCACCATGCATGGAACATTCTCCCTCCTCATCTCAGTCTCCTGTCTTTCCTGGGCTCCTCCAAGACCCAGCTAAAATCCTACCTTCTGCAAAAAACCTTTGTCAGCAGCCCTTAAAGCCCTCTGCTCCCCCAGCCCACCCTCCACATTATCTCCAATTTGCCTTTTATCCCTTTGTGTATAGTGTTTGCCTGTTATTATCCTGTGAGCTCCTTAAGAAGAGGGTCTGCTTTTATGCCCTTGTCTGCCCAGTGCTTACGTAGCACAGTGCCTGGCACATAGTAGGCATTTCATAAATTCTTGACTTGACCTAATAAGGTTTCTCTGTTATCTGTACCTAAGGTGGGATCTTCCACCAAAGATGGGAGTTTCCCCTGATTGCCTCCATCCTAAATGAAGAGATCAGTTCTATCTTACCTACCTCCTTCCCCAGTCCCCAAATACCCATGGCAGAAAAGGGTAGTAGAGTCAAGAGTCAGTTCTTCTGACTCCTTGCAGACTTTATTCCTCTTAGCTCATCTTCCTTTTCCAATCTCTAGAAGGATTTGGGTGCTCCTACTGCACTTATTCTCACCTTAATAGGGTTTTTATGTCCCAGTCTTATATACTCTTTAAATTTTATGCTCCGCAGGGGAAGAGATAGAATCTTAATCACCTTTGTAACCCCGAGAGCTAGACACATAGTAGGCACTTTATAAATGTTTGTTAAATTGAATTCCTCCCTTAAAATGGGTAGAAGAGAGAAAGGGTAGAACTCATAGAATGTCAGAGCTAAAGGAGAGGGCCTTTGGAAAGGCTTGCATTCAAGTCCTCCTTTTACAGATGAGGACACTGAGGCACGGCAAGGAGATGGAAATTATCTAGACCAGGGACCTAGGCCTCCTGACTCTCAGCTCCGTGAAAGTATAGGAGAAGTAGAGGTGAACACAAAGGGCTCCAGCACCCAGGTTAACCCATCCAGCCACTACTTCCAGGCAGAGTTATCTGCAGATAGAAGTGGTCTTCAAAGACACTAAAGACCTGTGACTTCTCCGACCAACTCACCCAGCTTTTTTGCTAATCCCTTCTAAATCCTTACTGGGTTGCTACTGTCATGTCAGTTCAATATCTCTGTCTCTCTCTCTCTCCCTCTCCCTCTCCCTCTCTCTCTCTGTCTCTCTCCTCCCTCCTCCCCTTCTCTCAAGCACACACCCCAATGACCCTTCCTATCTACCAGAATCTCTGGGAATGGAGGCACAATCAGCATCCCTAAGGGAGAAAGTGCTCAGATCCCTCGCCTCCCTTCCTTGGTACCATTGAACGTCATCTCCATTTCCACCGACTCTACCCTTCCAGTGCTACCTTTCCAAGGAATCACTCTTAGCAATGAATCAGCTTAATAATGGGAACACCAGGAAGTCCAAGAGAGGGAACCAGTTAGACACATGCTCAATCAGGGATAAGGGTCTGGGTGGGGGAGGACAGGGAGAACAGAGGGTAGCCTTGCCTGTGGGAAGTAACCTTGGATTGTTTGTATATCATTTAATAAGTTAAGTCCTCCCTCCCCCCCCCACTCCTACCCCCTCTCTCAGGGTAGCCAGGTACAGGGCAGTCAAAACTGACAACCTGGCTCAAGCAAGAGAGCTCTCAATTGTCAACCAAGAAACAGACCAGATGATGAGTAACCCTCTGAGATTCACTTTCCCCATCCATGGAATGGGCATATTCCTTGAACTCTGTTTTACAGACAAACTGAACACTGAGAAAAATTCACATCAACCAATATCCTAAGATGCACATTCAAAAGCTATATGTAATGGGCTAGGCATTAGGGGGAGAAACCTAGATAAATAAGAAAAAGCCTTATCCTCAAGGAACCCTCAGTTTAGTATGGGAAATGGGATCCGTACAAACATAAACATAATGCTTGTTATAATTTGATAAGTGTATCCCAGGTCTGCCATTTACTATCTGGGTGACCTTGAAGGGACCTCCCTGGCCTCAGTTTCTTTACCTGTAAATTGGTCATTGGAGTAGATCTTCAAGTTTTAAATCCAGGTTCTCATCATTCCTTGAGCATAAAAAATTATGAGATCAGTTGAGAACACCTTTAGCTGATTGAGGAAGACTACAGGGAATGAATAGCATTGACCAGGAAAAGATGTAGACATTTAAAGATCTCAGCACACAAGGGGTGAGCCAACAAGGCAGGAACTGGAACCCAGCTCCTCTGACTTGCAAGCCAGGCTCTTTCCACAGCCCCATTCTGCCTTCTTCAAGAATGGGGATGGCAAGGGGGAAGGAGAGGTATTTCAGGTGAAAAAGATAAGCAAAGTCAAGGAGATAAAGGGGCATCAGGAGAAAGGAGGTGGCAAAAACCCCAAATCATATCAATTCTGCCCCCTGAACATTTCTTCTGGGGCTACCATTCCAGATGAGGAAGCTACCTGTGCAGGAGGAAAAGGACCAGATTTAAAATCAGAGGCCCTGAGTTCAAGTGTCATTGTGCCTTTTACTGTCTTTCCTGGAGCTCTCCAACATGTCTTTCTTACCCAGGAAACACATCATTGGGAAATCTCATTATGCTGTAAAAGCAGATCTGCCTGGTACTAGCATCCCAGCCCTCTACCCTTCTGATTGAACCTTATGACTGGAAAGCAGGACCATGGGCTCCAGGGCCTCTGTTTGAATGGGGAAGCAAAGGTTTTCTTCCTATTTACAACCAGCTTCATATGCTGCCAACATGCTCCCCCATCTGAGGAGGAAGGTGCCTTCCTCCTCTTTTTAGTTTCCTTTCATGTGTTGTTTTCCCCCATTAGATTGTAAGCTCCTTCAGGGCAGGGACTGTCTATGTTTTTATTTATAGATTTTTATCTGTATTTTATTTATTTTATTTGTATACCCAGTGCTTAGCACAGATTCTGGCACATAGTAAGCATTTAACGTTGACTGATTGATAGATTTGTGATATTGGGTAAGTCACTTAAACCTCACTCTGTTTTCTCAACTTTAAAATGAGAGGGTTGGGCTAGATAACCTCTAATGTCCTTTGCAGCCCTGAATCTGTGCCCTAATGATCTGGCATCACCTGACTGTCTTCTATACTGAGGACCTTCCATCCTTTTTATGCCAGTTATAGTCAGGTCTTGTCAAATGCATCCCTACCTCCATCCCAATCACCAGCCTTTGCCTCTGCCAGGCTCCCTTGCCACTGCCACCACCCACGCACACACCCTTTATCAGAGACAGAAATTAATTTTCCCTTGGCATAAACTGGTTTTGATGAGCCCATGTCTCTGACTATTTATCACGGATGTCGCTGGAAGGGAGGGAGAAGCATGACTTATGGGTATACTCACCCTGGTCTCTGCACTGCCTCTAATGGCTCCATCCTTGTCCACAGGCAGGGAATGGGTCTCACGAGACTTACATTTGGGGGGAGGGGGACTGGGAGGTGCACCAAGGTCTCCCTCCCGGATGCCTCGGGTAAGAGCTGGAGGCCACAGTGCAGTCTGAAATGCAAACAAGAGGTGACTTCATCGGAGTCCTGCTCTCTCTTAACCCTGCCACCCTTGGGCGTCAGATTCTCCCTGCACCTGTCCCATATTCCTCTTGATGGCCATGAGGGGTTGATTACTAAAAGGTGGGGGCTCAGCCCATAAGAACCTTTGAAAATCTCCTCTCCTGCTCTGATCTTTGTGAAACCCCACCAACCCTGGTCTCTCCCCAGACAGACATCTGGCTTCCTATCTTCTCTCCCTCCCCCATTCTTTATCTATCCTCCCCCTTCCCAGACTCCTTACGGAGGTTGGGCTCTGTGACTCCCTGCAGTGGCCTCCTCCCAGGAAAGAGCTCCCTGCTGTGGGCAGCAGATGAAGTGGTTGTCATCCAATCAGCATTTTCCAGGTGGCAACATCGCCATGAAACCCTTACTTCCCAGAGACAGGATCTTAGGGGGCCAAGGTGGTCTTTTGCCTATTCCCACCTCTCCTTTCTGCAGTGTTTCTGCCCACCCCAGCCACCTAGTCTACCCTGGATTCTATCCCTGATCTTAGGTGCTGGCACTAATCCTTGGTTTAGCATTATTACCTGATGAGATTTAAGGTGTTTTTCCTGCAAAGGAAAGGAATTTATATTATTTGTATTTTAACAAATACCACAGGAAGTCCCAAAGAAATGAAGTTCCAATAGTAGAATTTCAGGCACTCTGACAGTCATTTGGGGACTTGATACCAGGGCACTTCCTAGGAACATTCATGGGGCCTTCTCTATCTGTCATATGCTGTACTCTGAGACGTAGTGTGTGGACATCACATCAGATGTCAGCTCAGGAAGACTTTTACATCTACTGGCTGTATGACCCTGGACAAGTCATTTAACCTCTCTGAGAGCCCCATTTTCCTCATCTCTAAAATGCGAATAATAATATATGTCATGTTTAAGAGTAATTATGGGGCTCAAACGAAGTAATGCTACAATAATAGCACTTACTTCTCAGGGTTTCTGTAAGGATAAAGTGAGCTAATATTTATAAAACACTTTACAAACTCTAAAATTCTACATTAACAATAATAATAGTTACCATTTATATAGCATACATACACACACACATATCAGCTCAGTTCAATCATTTCAGTCACGCCTAACTCTGCATGACCCCATTTGGGGTTTTCTTGGCAAAGATACTGGAGTGGTTTGTCATTTCTATCTCCAGTTCATTTTACAGATGAGGAAACTGAGGCAAAAAGGGTTAAGTGATTTGCCTAGGGTCACACAGCTAGTAAGTATCTGAAGCTGGATTTGAACTTAGGTCTTCCTGATTCCAGGCCTGGTACTCTATCCACTTTGCTACCCAGCATGTATGTGTATGTATGTATATATACATATATACATGCACATTTGCATATATATCACATATGTAATATATTATATATGTCTGTATATTATATATATATATCCAGAAAGGGAACTAGCAAATCACTCAACTGTCTTTGCCAGAAAGTCCAAAAATGGTCATAAAGTGTTGGATGTGACTGAAAAACAACTAAGTAGCAGCAATGTGTGTGTGCATATATCACTTTAGTGAGCATTTACCTATAGCACATTAAGATTTGAAAAGTGCTTTACAAATATTAGCTTATTTGATCTTTACAACAACCTTAGGAGGTTAGTGCTATTATTATCCCCATTTCACAGATGGAGAAGCTGAGATCAAGTGGTTAAGTGACGTGCTCAAGATCACATAACTCATAAATGTCTAAGGCTCGATTCACACTCAGGTCTTCCTGACCCCTGCTCTATCCTCTGTGCCACCTAACTGCCTCAAAAATGTAAACTTCTATTATTTCTCCCTGAGTATTTCTCCTGAGTGATTCAGGGATCATTTCCATTCAACAAACATTAAGTGGATGCTATATAATATTAGGGTTACTATGGGGCAGAGACATGATTCAGTGGATAGAGCATGAAGCCTGGAGTCAGGAAGACCTGAGTTCAAATTTGACCCCAGATACTTACTAGCTGTGTGACTCTGGTCAAGTTACTTAACCTCTACTTTCCTCTGCTTCTTTATATGTAAAATGAGGATAATAACAGCACATACCTTCCTGTGGTTATCATGGATCTTTATAAAGCATTTAGAACAGTGCCTGGCACAAAGTAGGTGCTATGTAAATGTTAGGTATTATTATTGTTTTTAGACAATTATGTGAGGCACTGAGGGGTGATGGATATGCAAGGATGAAATAAGACAGTCCTTTGGGGTTCAGTAGTTTACAAGAAGTATGAGAAGTACACAAAACTGCACAGCATAGAGTGTAATCTAGTAAATGCAGAGGGGATGTACCAAGTGTCAGGAGAGACCTAGGATGGAGATCTTCCCCTTCTCAAACGCTCTGCTGTGGGTCAATTAGATCAGAACCAGAGAAAGTGAGATGTTGAGGGAATCTTAGAGATCCCCTATTTCAGCCCTCTCCTCTTCTACTGGAGAGACTCAAGATTAGAGACCTAGGCAAGGTCACACAACTCATTAAGTGGAGAAGTCAGGACCAGAGCCCAGAGTTCCTAATTCCCATGAAAGAACTCCACCCCTGGGACCCATGTCCTTTTTTTTTCATCCACCTCCCATGCCTATTCACCTAAGAAATAAAAATTCTTGGATATTGTTTGCCTTTTCAAGGCTGGGGTGTAAGAGACAGAAAGAATTTGGAAGTTAATTTTGTTTTTAAATAATGGTTCAATAGTTATCTCAGTGACTAAATCAATGCCAACACTGCTTCTGGAAAGGTGGGTCAAGTGACTCTCCCATAGCTTCACACACTGTCTCTCTGACTAACCAAACCTCCACACCCTTTCCTGTCCACCAGTCATAATCCTATATCTCTGATCTTTATGTGTTGTCTCCTCCTACTAAAACATAAATTTCTTAAAGTCAGGGGCCCAGTTAACATAAATAATTTTTATTCACATTCAATTTTATTTTTATTTATAGTCAAATTATTCATAATCAGTCAGCAAGCACTTATTAAGTTACTACTGTGTGCAGGGCACTGTGTTAGATTCTGGGGAGACAGATCCAAAAATAAAAGTCTCTGACCCGTAGGAATTTATTTCTTCACTCATGTGTTCACAGTGGACCCTCTATCAGTCATATGACCTAACTGATACTGGATACTGGGAGGCAAGGGAGGGTGGGAACAGCTCCCTCTTTCCCATGATTCTCCATGGGCATCCAGTATGAAGGGAAAAACAACTCCTGTCCTTGCTGCAACCTCAGAAATGCACGAGGTACAGTTCAGATTTTGGACAAAGGTCTGAGTGGGTCTTATTTTATCCAAATGACTGCTTTGCCTGTGGCTCCAAGAGCTGGCTCAGGGTTCTTGTGACAAGCTCAGGCCTATGACATCCTCCCCCCTTCTCTCCCTCGGGCCCAGCTCCCTGCACCCCACTCCCTGCTCCCCGCTCCCGCCTCCCCATGCATCTCTCCCACCCCCTACCCAGCAGGAAAGTAGGAACAGCTCTTCAAAGCCAACAGCCTCTGAAATGAGGCCGCGTGAGATGGCGGCCACAGCAGGAGGAAAGCACCAGGCTCCCCCAGCCTCCCTCCTGTGCTGCAGTCAAGGCTGG
The DNA here is from genome assembly GCA_023548195.1 of Bettongia penicillata ogilbyi. Taxonomy (NCBI): domain Eukaryota; kingdom Metazoa; phylum Chordata; class Mammalia; order Diprotodontia; family Potoroidae; genus Bettongia; species Bettongia penicillata. The sequence goes on from JAJHZJ010000197.1 coordinate 5,812,845, forward strand.
ATGGAGCCAGGCAGAGCCCAGCCAATCATTTCCTCCAGACCGGGCTGGTTCACCCCACCCTGCAGAGTCTGAGAGGGTAGAGGAGAACATGGGGAAGGAGGACACAGGGTGATGGGAGAGAGGACCAGTTTTAGGGAAGACAGACAAGAGCTATTAAGTAGATTTGCATATGGGATTTCTGAGTGAGCAGCTCAGGCACCCTAAGCCTGACTCCTTTCTTCCTGTCCCAGCCTGGCAGCTTAGCCAGAGCTGTTACACGGAGGCTGGTCCTTTTTTATCTCCAGAGACCCATGCTGGAACCTACCCAGTTGCCAGGGGGATTCACAGCATCCTGGGATGTCAGAGCTGGAAGGAACCTTAGAAATCATCCAGTTCAGGGTGCCTTGGCCTTCAACAAGCCCTGCGTGTGTATACTGCCTATCAAATATGAAAGGAAATAAATTCTAGAGTTTACCATGCCTATTCACCAAAGAAATAAAACTCCTAGTTATTGCTTGCCTTTGCAAGGAATGGGAGTGGGGTGGGAGGGACAGAAAGAATTTGGAATTCAATCTTGTTTAAAGAATGTTAAAAAATTTTTACATGTAATTAGGAAATATTTAATGAAATAAAAACATTAAGAAACAAAATTCAATAAATTGATTAATTTTTCATAAAGGCAACTTTAGTCAGTACATAAAAATATTTTTTCATCAGTACTATTCCTTTTGGAGTATTCAATAAGATGATGCAGTTATTTACCAAATAGTCTCTATACCCTTGCCAAGCTTCTTATACTCTCTGGGTATGCATAACCCATACTGGAAACCTTTGTTCTAGCCCTATCCCCTTGTTTTACAGCTAAGTCCCAAAGATGCTAAACTCTCCCTTGTGAGAAAACAGTCCTGAATATTAAGTCCACCAAGCACCCCAAGCCTGGGGAAGAAAGAGAGGAAACAAGCATTTGTTAAGCTCCTACTAGTACTATATGCCAGGCATTCTTGCTATGTGCTATATAAATATTATCTCAATCCTCATTGCAACCCTGTTAAGTAGATGCAGTTATTATCTCAACTTTACAGATAAGGAAACTGAGGCTAATAAGATTAAATGTCTTGCCCAGGTGTGACTTGCCCAAGATCACACAACTAGTGAGTAACTGAGGCTGGATTTAAACTCAGATTTTCCTAACTCCATGACCAGCTCTTGCCACTGCAATACCTATCTGCCTCAGGGGGCCCTGACTATTTCAGCAGAATAGGGAGAGAATCATGTGGATCAGTGTGTAGTTGAAAGAAATAGATTTCTCTGCCCCTCACCAGGGCTTAGGAAGATACCCAGATGAGTTGTCTTACCTATCTATAGATAACACTCCTTTCTCAGCCAGATAGAATGTTTACTATGGTTAATGCATAAGAAGAGAATTCCCAACCTCTGCTCAGGAAATTTTTTCCTAAGGCCTGCCCCTCATCATCCCTAAGAGTCAGAGCAGAGTAAACAATGATGTGTGTGATGAATACAGAGAAACATGAAAAGATCTATATGAACTGCTGCAGACTAAAGTAAGCAGAACCAAGAAAACAATATATACAGTAACTAAAGCAGTGTAAATGGAAAGAATGATGATACATCAAAAACTCTAAAGTAAATGTAACAAAATTATAAAGATCAAAGAGGACTGGAATGAAGAGATAGAGAAGATACCCCCAACCTAGCCCTTCTTCCTGCACATGAGAGGTCCACAAGTGTTATACATTGCATGTTTTGGGACTTTTTCAATATAACTATCAGTTGTGCTGACTTTTCTTTCCTCTTTAAAACAAAGTCATATGGGATGACTCTGGGGGAGGGGGAGGGATAGTTAGGATAACTATGGTGTTGGAAACAGATAATATCAATAAAACTTTTTTTTAAGTCAGAGCAGAGCACACAATGGGTAGTGGCCAGCCACTCAGGCTATGAGGCAAGTGTGTTGGGATGGTACTCCAGGGATTGCCCTGAGCCAGGGCTCACACTAGCATATCCCTCAAATGCCCAGAAAAGTTGATGACAGAGTTTGATTGACTGCCAACACCTATCTTCTACCTGTTTTTTCTCTCTAGAAGTCACACATCTCCACCCTCTTCTTAGAACCTAGGAGATCCCTTGGGTAAGGAGTGAGGCCCCCTTCTCTCTTCACTATCCTTTCAAAAAGATTTGTGGAGTTCAAAGTGTTTTTTCTTACGATTTTCATAAAATATTCTCATTTCTCTGTGGATGCTACCTCCCCCTGCCCCCCCCACACATGTGCACACATGAAATCATCAGTCAGCCTAGTATCCTGAGGCTGAATCTAGGGGCCAAAAATCCAAGGGGGTTGGGAGGACAGGGGAAGGTGGTTCACAAAGGCCATATTGCCTTCAAGTTTACAAAATCCTTACTGCCTCAATCTTAACTCCAATAAACTTCAGCAAATGTTTCTTAAGTACTCACTAAGAATGGATCACAATGCTCAGCACTGGGGCAAATACTAAGCCCTTTTATGTCTATGTGTAGAGTCACATGGAATGCATAGGAGAGAGAATATGGCAGGCCAGGAAAGAAACCACATGCAAGCAGGACAGCTTTGGAAACTACATGTTAAATTTATTATAAATTTTAAAAGAAAAGTAAGCTATACATGATGAAGATCCACAGTTTCTTCATTTCTCTATGTATATGAACATAACTATGTATATGTATATGAAAATACATATGCATGTATGTATATGAAAATAACTATGCATATGAAAGTAACATTTTATTTGGTTTGTTAAGTTTAGGATAAATGAATGGATGGATGAATGAATAAAAATATGTGTATAAGACACCATCCCTGTCCCCATGAATCTAGGTTGAGGAAGGTACGTACACACACAACTATAATATACATGTACATACACAGTTGTAACAATATGATTGTGTTAAGTACCTGAATTCAGTGGCCATCTTGAAGGGAAAGAGATGAATTCTGGGAAAGACTGGGGAGATAGGATTGATAAGACTTGGCAACTGATTGGATATAATCATAGCTATTTTTTATGTAACACTTTAAAGTTTGCAAAGTGCCTATGTGTGACCTCATTTAAATTTCACAATAACCCTTCAAAGTAGGTACTGTTATTAGCCCCAGGGGTGTGCTGATAAATGGTTTAACAACCAGCTCTCCAGGAAAATGTTCCATGTACAAAAACTTTTAAATTTAATTTGCATTAACAGAAAATGTTAATGCACATTAAAATTACTTTCTTAAGTCTAAGCAATCAACAAAATGAATCAAGTCCTGATTTCCAGCATTTGCCAATTTCCAAGGTATGAATGCTCACACTGAAAATCTGACCATCTTGGAGCTCCAGCACACTCCTGATTATCCTCCATTTTACAGATGAGGAAACTGAGGTACAGAACCGTTCAGTGATTTGACCACGGTCACACAGCTAATAAGTGTCCAGGATTTGAATTCAAGCCTTCCTCATTCCAAGTCCAACCTTCTATCTTCTATACTACCTAACTGCCTCAAACAATCTCTGTGTGACCTTGGTCATTTAACTTCTCTCAGCCTCAGTCTCCCTAGGACATAGGAGTAGGAGGTAGGGAGGGGCTTGAGGGTGACTCAGAGACTGTGAACCTGGGTAACTATGAGGATGGTGCTTATTCAAGAGAAATAGACTAAATTTGGGGGATGCATGGATTTAAGGTACAAGCAGAACTGTACCTCAGATGGGGAAGTGATAGCATTTACTTCTGAGCCCTGAAGAGCTCTCTTGGAGGTTTGCTTATTTCCAAACAACTCTGTATCTCTAGATCCTCTGGGGAGATACCACTCTGCTTTGCTGCCACCATGGTTTTCCTTTTTAAGCTATGAGGGGGTATTTCTTCAAATACATACCCATTGTGGAGGAAGTAGAGAGAATTCTAAAGTCCTTCAGATTTCAGAAGACCATTGTCTTTCTCCTTGTCTCTAGGGGAGGGGAGTGGTACCTCTTGGAGCCCAGACACTCTCCCCAATACCTCCACTGTAAATATATGCTATTATGAGAAGAGGGGCTCTTTCTACCTGTTTCCTAACACTGGGACCTAGAGATTTGGAGGTGGGTGGATTCGGAGAGAGGAGAACAGCCTTGGGGCTCAGGAAGAGCAGATGGGTGACTGCAAAAAGGGACTAGAGAAAGACGTGAGTCCTAAGCAGCCAGACAAAGGATGACCCCAGGCAGGGCCAGGCCACCCCCCCTCCTCCTCTGCTCCCCCCCTCCCCTGCTGTCTGCGGCAGGCGGCTTGGCAAGGACTATGAGCCAAGCCTGAGTTCCTGCAGAGCGTGCTTAATGCAGAGCCGGTGACATTTCTGCCGTCAGAAGCAAAACAGGAACCCGGCCATTTTGATTGAGGGCGACCAGATCACGTTGGCAATTTAATCAGATTAGTGTGTTAGGATTTTGACCAAGAAGTGAGTTCCTACAATCTCCCAACTCTGTCTGGTTTTCCATCTTTCCTCCTGGGAAGAATTGGGGTCTTAAGTTCCTCATCTAGAGCTCCTTTGTGACACCCAAGGACCCCAGAATTGGGGTCCTCTGACCAAATGGCCCAAGGGACAGCTGAACATGAGATTTTATGTCATCTAAAGTTGGACTGGGGGGCTAGGGGTGGAAAAGGGATATCTCTTGAGCACTTTGGCTCTTAAGTCACAAAAAACCACAAGCTTCCTCTCCCCCCACCCCAGCCCCAAGGCCAATTAATCTCCTGGGGTAGAAATTTAAATCCTTCTCCACCTGTCTAATTCTGGCCCCACAAGTCACTGGTAAGACAAAGCTTGTGATGGATCAAGGATTTTTCACTTAGGTTCCATGAATTTGTTTAATATTTTGATAACCTGTATTTCAATAGAATTGGTTTCCCTTGTAATCCTATGTCTTTTATTTTATGCATTTAAAAACATTATTCCGAAAAGGGGTTCATAGTTTTCCCCAGACTGCCAAAAGGGTACATGTCACACACACACACACACACACACACACACACACACAGATTAAGAACCCTTGTTCTAGACAAGGAGTTGTAGACTAATAGAGCTAGAAGGGACCTGAGAGACGCAGTATGAGGTAATGGAAAGAATTCTGGATTTGTACTCAAAGGACCCCAGTTTCAAGCCTAGTTCTGCTACTAAGATGTATGATTTGGGGCAAGACCTAACTGAACCTTAGTTTCCCCAGCCGAAGAATGAGAAAATTGGCCTTGATGTTCATTTCGGAAGTCCCTTCCAATTCTAAAGCCCATTTTACACAGGAGGAAACTGAAACCTGAGAAAAGACTTGTCCAAGATCTCACAGCTTCAGAGACTGGAAGCACACACACACATCATACACACCATACAACTAAGCACAATGGGAACAGGCGAACTAGCCTGTGAGAGAAATGACTTGGACTCTAATGGTTGGAAAATACCCTTTACACCTGACCCCCAAGTACAAAGAAGAAAAATAAATGTAGGAAGCGGATGGGGTATTCCGGCGGCTGCTGTGGATGCTGCTGACGCTGGGGTTTCCAAGTCACCAGCACTGTTTAGCAATTAGAGGGTTAAGTTTCCTCCCCGTACTTGCTGCATTAACTGGAAAGGAATGAAGTGTCAACTATGTTCTCACCACAGCGGGCTGTTGGATAGCAACCCCCCCTCCTTCAACCAACCCACCCCTCCTCCCCTCCCACTCCCCCCTCTGAGCGCGGAACGCACACCTCCCACTGCTTCGCCCAAATTATTCCCGATCCTCCAGGGACTCAGGATGCCAGACGAAATCGGCAGCCTGGCTCTGATTCATTGCAGAAGGATGCGGATGTAATATTCCCTCCTTCGCCAGGCTTTCTCGGCCAGGTCTTCGCCCCTAAGCGACCACTGGCCTGGGTCTATCCGGGAATGGGGTTCTAAGGAGTCTGAGAACGCGTCTGTGCATGGCCTGGAGCGGGGCGGGGGGGACGGGGGAGCAGCCCTCTTCCCTCCCTGGGTTTCCAACACCTCCCCCCCCTGCACTCCCCCAGTTCCTGGGCTCTGCGGAAGGCAGGCCTGGGCGCGCTAATTAGCTTCCTATTTCGCAGTAAATAGGTCTGATTGGCGGTAATTTCCTGGCTGAGCCGCCGGCCGGGGATCGTTTGTCTCCGGCGCTTGTAAGCGCCGGGAAGGTGGGATGGGAACCTGGATCAAAGGCAGCTTTCCTTTCCCCCCACTAGGCTAAGCAGGCCTGAAAACGGGTTTGAAATGCCTTCTAGCCCCCCCCTTTTTATTTATAGTGCACCGTCTCCATGGCAACCGCGGAGGAGGTCACGGTAGCTAGGCCCCCGCGCGTCACCCCGCGCTGCTTGCCAACGGCCTCCGGGATTATGGTCTCGAAGACGCTCCCGCCCCTAGTGAGGGGGTGGGTGGGGGCAAGAGGAGCCCTAGACCTTAAGGGTCCCGAACGGGGTGGACCTGTAGTGGGTTGCCCTCAGCCCCGGAGAAGCACTGAGAATCTAGCTAAGGCATCGTGCAAGGAAGATGATACCCTCTGGTCTTTGCAGAGAGCTTGGTGAAGGCGATGGGGCAAGACGTGAGGCCCGCGGGAACCAGAAAACCCAGTGGTTAATCCAGGCGTATATGGTAGAGACTGAAATGAGCAAATTTGGAAAGCCCAGGCCCCAGGACTGAAAACTAGATCCTCTAGCTGCTATCCAGGTTCCTTTAGTGGTTCGATAGCACACATTCTCTAGACAGCCTTACTTACCACTTCCATGCAGCACAGATAGAAAAACTGAGGTCCGGAGAAATTAAGTGATTTGCCCAAGGTCGCACAGTTTAATCAGTGGCAGAGGCTAGACTACAGCCAAAATCTCATCACTTTATGAGTTCTCTACATTTTAATGATGGCCCCAGTCCCCTCCCTGCTCCCTTTCAGTCCCAAACGCCGAAGTGCTGTCCTGTTCTTGGCTCAGATTCCAGCTCCCCACCCCGACCCCTATTCCGAACAATCTGACCCCAACCCTGAAAACCTGGGGAATTCCCTGCAGTGCAGGCATAGGACTACTGTAAGGCTAGTGGGTTGGTAACCAATAGCTGCAAGGGGCCACTGGGAAATACGTTTATATGTACAGATTAGTAGTATCTGTACATAGGATATAGACAGTGTATTGTAACAGAAAAAAAAACACCTGGGTTGGAATGAACTGGTTTCAAATCCTAACTCTGCTCATCCTGGTCAGTTTGGGCAGGTCACTTCCCAATTCGAGGCTGTAATTTCCTTCATCTGCTTTCCAAGGCTTCTTCCGGCCCTAAATCCTATATGTTTATACATAACCTTATGCTTAGAAAAGCGTGTTATGTTCTGCACAAACAAGGTATGATCATGTGTGTACACGAGTGGTTCTGAGTCAGTGGACGCTTGGGATGCATATAGATGCCTGCATGTACCCCATAATCTGTGTGTCGCTGGCAGGGCCAGAGTATGCCTCCCTCCCGCAAGGCGGGCTCATTATCACCTCCGTGATTAAGGCCAGCTCTGCAGAGGCAGGGAGCCGGCGAGCCGCAGAGAGCCCGGCGCCGCGCTCAGCAGCCCTAAAGGAGCCCGCGCCAGCCCGCCCGCCGCCTGGAGCGCGGACAAGCGGAGGCCTGGAATCTCTACAGCCCACTGCGTCCGCACACGAAGCCCTGGAAACCGGGCTCCCCGCGGCCACCGCCCGCCCCAGGCCTACTAGCTCCATAGCAACAGCTTCCTAGCCTTTCTCCTCCTTCTCCACCCCCATCTCCGGCCCCAGGAGCACCTGCCCCGCTGCGACTGGGGAGATCCTGGGGAGCTGGAGAGGGGTGATAGAATGGGGAGGGTGGAAGAAAGGGGGTATCAAGCAGTTCTGTGGCTCGAGCGGATGCCGACTCGGGCGCTGAGAGGGGGGCCGCTCCCGCCTGACTTCCTACAGACCCTTACCTCCTCTAGAGCTCTCCCTCTCCACCATCACCATCACAGGCCCTAATCAGGCCCGGGTTGGAGGGGGTGGGGGTGGAGGGAGCAGAGGCTAACCCGCGCGCTTGGCCCAGTTCTCACAGTCTCTGCAAGCCACTGCGGCGCAGGAAGTCCCAGACCCTATTGTGGCCGAGATCCTGGCTCCGCCGCCGTCCCGGGCTCGGAGCGGGGAGGCAGGAAATTCAGAGTGATTATCCAAGGTGACCCCCAGGGTGTGGTGCGTGGGAGAGGAGCTGGCCAGCCAAGGAGGGGTTAACCAGGCTCCCTAGAGGATCTTTTCCATGCGCTGGTCAGCTGGGCTCGAGGCTCCAGCTGACCATGTGACCCCAGTTGGAAGCCTCAGAGCGCCTAACCCGAGGCCAAAGCAAGGCCCCTAGGTTCATTGATCCGCAAAGGGCCGCTCTCCCCAGTAGCGGGAGCTTGGGCTAAGATGGGCAAGGTCCCTGGTTTTTGCCCCAGCCGGGTTGGGTTCCCTCAGCCCAGCCCAGCCCATCACAGCCCGGGTTTTCCATCCGGCTCCAGCTCAGCAGTCGTCAGGGGACCAGGCTGACCTTCCTGAGCTGGGAGTTTCAATTAGCCGCAGATCAGATAAGCAGGCCCGGACGGTATCTCCTGGACACCGCGGCTTTTACTCCGCCCCCGCCCCCTCCCGGCTCCAAACGGGGTCCAGATGATAGAACAATGCTCTTAGTGGCTTCCTAGGGAAGCAGGTTCCACCTGCAGCTGTGGGGAGCGAGGTTATCAACAAAGAATTTCCCCTACCTGGAGCGGGGAGGCCTGGGGCATGCCACCCCTTGGGCACCAGAAACAAAAGAAGAGGCCCGCCCCCTCCCTGAGCTGGTTCTAGCTTGCCAGGAGGTTTCCAGACCGTAGCCTAATGATGGGAGCCCCCAAGCACTCAGTTTGCCCCCTCCTGTGTTACTAAGCAGACCAACCTTACTCAGAGGGCACTTCATAAAGATTCCTTAGTAATTCGTATGTCTGCGTGTGTGTGTGTGTGTGTGTAAAGCACTCTGCTTTCTTTACTGTGAGTTGGTGAGGTAGATAAGGATAGTATCATTATCCCTATTTTGCAGATGAGCAAATGAAGATATGAAGAAATATGCCCAATCAGTAAGTTTCACAGCTGGGGTTTGAACCCAGAACTCCAGTCCAAATCTTGCCCCACTTTTCACTAAGTCACACTACCTTATAGCATTAAAGTTTAAGTGTTTTCTTATCCATTCTCAGCATCTCTAATCTCCTAAAGGTAAAACAGGAATAGATGGAACTTCCTTGAAGGCAGACAATCTGTATTTATCTTCGGGTCTTATTTATCTTGTATATCCCTCAGGTGCCCAGCATGATACACTGCACATATTTCAATATTTCCAGGGATGGAAATAATGGAATACTAAAATCTGAGGAATCAAAATTACTGATTCTCTCCTATTCCCACCCTCCAAAAAAAACAAAGGGCAAAGGAAAAATATATTATTAACAATGAAATTCTGACAAAAAATATGTTCAAAACAGACCACAAGGTATCATAAAAAGATGTATGACCAGAAAAGATGGTGGCTGGTCATATATCCTAGACAATAGGAGAAAAACAGGCATGGATGGTAATTTGTTGCATTGCTCTCCATATAATATCCAGAGACCTAGACAAAAGTCCTTAGCACTTTCAGTGGGAAGGAAGGAAGGAAGGAAGGAAGGAAGGAAGGAAGGAAGGAAGGAAGGAAGGAAGGAAGGAAGGAAGGAAAGAAGGAAGGAAAGAAGGAAGGAAGTTAGTTTACATTCTAATGAGGGAACAAAATACATATAGTGGCATGATGACTAAGAGAGAGTGTTTCGGATAAGGACATCAGAAGGATGGTTATTGGAGTCACATGAGAAACTGGTTGACATTCTTTCTGGGAATGGTAATATTGGTTGGATTATTATTCTCAGAGCTAGAGCTGGAAATGGAGAAGAGCTGTTCTGGGATTTTGAATGCTCACCAATCAGAAGTCGTGGAGTCCAGGGTGGGAACTTGAGTTCTGGGCTGGAGATTGAAGCTTATAGGTTAAAGGACTAAGGCAGCTTGAAGATGGCCAGGATATATGAACAGTTTATGGGAGGTTTTGGAAAGGATAAGAAATTTTAGATGATCTACAATGTTCACTCTTAGAGGAAGTAGAACAGAATGCTAGAATTCAAATTGGAAGGGACCTCATAAGCCATCTAGTCCAAATCATAAAAAAGGGAATCCTACTACAATATACACAATATCACCCAGACTCCACTTTGAAGACCTAAAAGGAAGGGAACAGAAGGGGAACCCTCCATCTTTTTAGATGCCTGTTCCTCTTTGGACAGCTCTAACAACTAGGTAGTGCAGTGGATATAACATAGAGTCAGGAAGACCCAAGTTCTAATCCTACCTCACACACTTACTAGCTGTATTCCCCTGGGCAAGTCACTTAGCCTCCCTGAGACTCATTTTCCAAATAGTACCTACCTCACAGGTTTGTTATGAGGATCAAAAGAGTGAATAGGGGCAGCTAGGTGGTGAAGTGAATAAAGCACTGGCCCTGGAGGACCTGAGTTCAAATTTGGCTTCAGAGATTAGCTATGTGACCCTGGGCAAGTCACTTAACTCCATTGCCTCCGCCAAAAAAAAAAGTGAATATATGTTATGCATTTTGCAAACATTACTGCTGTGTATAAATAATAACTAATAATTACTATTACTTTTATTCTGATACTGAACTTAAATTGACCTCTTTGCAACTTCTACCAGTGCTTTCCCTCTAGGGTCAAACAAAACAAATCCAATCCCTTTTCCAGATGAGAACCCATTCATGTCCTCCATATGTCTTCTCTTCTCCAGACTAAAGTGCCCAGTTTCTTCAAAGGATACTCATATAATATGGACTCAAAGTCCTTTCCCCATCTTGGTTATATTCCTCTGTATATCCTCAAGCTTGTCAATGCTCTTAAACTGTGAAATGAACACATACTCCAGGTGGAGTCTGAAGAGGGCAGAGTATACTGCAACTATCATCTCCCAACTTCTGAAATTATGCCTTTCTCAGTGAAGACCAAGATTGCATTAGCTTTTTGGATGCCACTTCATATTACCTACATATTGAACTTACAGCCTTCTAAAACTCCCTACGCTTTTTTCAGAACAACTGCTGCCCAACCATGCATCCCCCAGCTGGTACATGTGAAACTGATTTTTTGTACCCAAGTATAAGAGTTTACATTTATTCCTATTGAATTTCACTTTATTAGACTCATCCCTGTGCTCCTTCTTCTGTACCTGGAATACTGAGGTTGTTGTTTTCAAAGAAGACCTATAGCATCACGGGATGATGTTTTGATTTGTGTGTGAATTGTAAGGCAGAGTTGTGCAAAATCAACCCCAATCTATTCCAGAGTCATCTAAATCCAATGGCAAGACAAAAATGGTGAAAGCCCAGAACACGGTGGATGTCCTTGGCTTCTTTGATGTCTGACCAAGTTCTAAGCACACCCCAATGCCTGCTTCAGATGCTTTTGTGACTTTTGAAGCAAATTGTTCTCATCCACCTATTCTGAAAAGGAAAGTCTTCATATGTGTCCCCCTAACTCACCACTGACTTTGAGGCCTATTGGTTACCCTCAACCACCCTCATTTGCCCATCTGCTGATGAGACAGTTGTCAGAAGAGTTGAAATAACTTGGCAGGTGCTGAGCTGGAATTAAATGTGCATACAAAAAGGACTACCTGCACACCTCTAGATCTCTTTTCATTACTGGCCAGGAGTTAGGCAGGATTGCTTTAAGTTGCTACATCAGGAAAAGACAGCTGATCTCATTCCCCCTACCCAGTCACCAAGTATCTGTGAGCTCCTGGCTCTTCTGTTTATTTGTGGTTATCCTTTTCTTACCTTAAGTGAATGAATATTCTAAAATGAAAGTCCCCAAGCAGCCAGGTGAGTTTGGGAAATTTAGGGGTGCCATCAGACATCCCACAAATGATCAGAGGTGATGACTATGGCTGTTAGAGCAGTAGCAACCAATAACAAAGAAGGTTCTGCAGACTGATGTGGAAAGTCATCTTCCAGAAGGGCCTTCAGGAAGCATAACCCTTGTAGAAGGACCAGATAGAAAGGGCCCAACACTCAGAGCCTCGTGGAGAGACTACATCCCAAGTTTCTCAGCATACACAAAGAGCCTGAGGTTCCAGGCTCCTTTCAAGCTACATGCTGCCAGTCTGAGCCTCTCAGCATGCCTCACTTTCCCTGGGAGCTGCCAACAAATAAACTTTGCCTTAGCTCAACAGAGAAGTAGTGTTGTATGAAGAAAACAGTAGAGGCAATGAAACAATGAAATCAAGAGGTCATTGATTTGAATGTGAGCCAGAGAACCCAATCCAAATGAACTGAAAGAAAATTACTCTTGGGAGCCAATGCCCATCATATAGTGGAAGAGAGGAGACTACTGCAGCATTCTGCCCTACCATTCAGAAAATCCCCTCCTAAGATTAATTACTGGACAGATGTGTTTACAAAGTATAAGATGGCAATGACTTTCCAGTCTATGGGGCTACATGCATTCTCTATCTGTGTGCTTTCAGTTGGAGTTCCCTCTCCACAAAGATTTTATGTGTATTGCAAGGAGAGAGTCTGTTCCTTGGAAAGGAAGAATATTTTCATAGCTACTATACCTTCTCAGTAAATCACTTTTAAAAGCTAATAGAATTCAACTGCTTCTGATTAATAATGGGATGTATACCAGTGGGGTCCCAGGAACTGTCATGCTAGAAGTAACTCTTCAGGGTGACTTTTAGGACCCTTAGGAGTATAGTAGCACCTACTACCCTCTGGGGACCCCACCCTATGAGTGTGAGCACCTAGTTGGGGCAGTGACCACAGAGAGGAGATACTACATTGATAATATTCTTCAAAACTCTTCTCCAATGTGTTCCACAAAAAGTCACCTTTTTCATCCCTACTTTCCTTGTATCTTCTCCTCCATTGACTTTGCCCTTATTTTGTATATACTGTGTTGTTCAGTAGTTTTGTGTCCAATTCTTCATGACCCCACATTTGGGGTTTTCTTAACAAAGATACTGGAGTGATTTTTCATTTCCTTTTCAAGCTCATTTTACAGATGAAGAAACTGAAGTAAACAGGGTTAAGTGACTTGCCCAGGATCACACAGCTATTTAGTGTCTTCCTGACTCTAGGCCTGGCACTCTATCCAACTGGTCATCTTGCTGCCCCAGTATATTTTGTATGTTAATCTAAAATTTAGAATGTATATACGTGTATGACTGGTAAAGTATATGTGTATGTATACTTGTATGTGTATAGTGTATGTACTATTTCATTTTTGTCTTTTTATCCCCAGTGCCTAGAACAGTACCCGACACATAGAAGACAATAAAGATTATTGTCTGACTACCTGATTGAGACCAACATGTTCCATGATACAAAGTAATACAGAATAAAAGGGAGAAAATTGAGATTTAAAAGACAGACTTCTATAAGGGACACGTTTGGAGTTGGTGCTTAGTAAAAGATTTGTGAGATAAATGAGTAATTTACTAAGAACACCTACAGATGAGGAAAAACTGGAAGTAGAGAATTCATATGGCTTGCCCAAAATCATGAAGCTAATTAATTAGCAGCACAGTCAAGATTAGAACCCAGGTCTCCAACTTCCTGAATTGTTTTGCTTTTTGTTTCCAGCATGTAGTACAACTTTTATCATCAGCATATAGTACCATATATGAGAGATGAGAAGGGAAGAAGTATTTGTATAGCACCTATTATGTGCTAAATGCTTTTTAAAAATATTATCTCATTTGATCCAGAGGTGCTTCAATAGCTATTTGTTCAACTCAACTCAATTCAATTAAGCATTCATTGTATTTAGAGCAATTTGCCTAGCAGTTCTGGGGTATATACAGGGTTTGGAAAAGAATACAGACCCTGCGGCCCTGTTCTCATGGAACCGATAGGGTAGCAGAGGGCTCTCTCTCTCTCTCTCTCTCTCTCTCTCACACACACACACAAAACTGCAATACATGGAAGGTGGAAGGATGCATCAGAGAAGGGTGATATTGATCTGGTGCTCAGTTGCCTAAAATAATCAGTAGTATCTGAACAGGTGAAAGTGAAAGATTTGAGGTCAGAAGACCAGAATCTGCTACTCATTTACCTGTTTGACCTGGGTCAGGTCAGTTGACCTTTCTAGGTCTGTTTCCTCATCAGCAAAATGAGGTTATTGAACAAAATGACCTCTTGATCTCAAGGTCTTTCCAACTCTAGATCGTAAGAATTTAGGAGAGGTGGAACTATACCCCAAGCTTCTCAACATACACAAAGTTCTCACTTTGTAGCTGAGGTTCCAGGCTTCTTTCATGCAACATGCTGCCAGTCTGAGCCCCTCAGCATGCCTCACTTTCCCTGGGAGCTGCCAACAAATAAACTTTGCCTTGGCTCAACAGAGAAGTAGTGTGGTATGAAAGAAACAGTAGAGGCAATGAAACAATGAAATCAAGAGGTCACTGATTTGAATGTGAGCCAGAGAACCCAATCCAAATGAATTGAAAGGAAATTACTCTTGGGAGCACCCCTGGTCAGTGTCCATCAAATAATGGAAAAGAGGAGATGACTGCAGCATTTTGCCCTACCATCCAGAAAACCACTTCCTGAAAGCAAAAATAACTGGGCTGATGTGCTTGTGAAGTACAAGAAGGAAGTTCTTGATCTAAATTTTTTATAAAGGTTTGGCCTAGAGATTCCTAAATAAGGGCAGCCCAGTGTAGTGGACTTAAGTCCTGAGAATTAGAAGACCTGGGTTTGAACACCATCTCTGCCAATTTCTGTCTAACTTTAGGAAGTTATTTCTCTCTCCCCAATCCTTAGTTTCCCTATCTGGAAAAATTAGAGAGTTGGATCTCTAAAGATCCCTTCCAACTTTAAATTACATTCTAGGTTCCACTAACATCTACACTGTTCGTTCTTGGTAATTGCAAGCTGCTTTCAATAGTCATTGAGAAATTCTCTTGTTTTAAACATTCCTCCCCCAACCCCCAGCAAAAACTTTGCCACTTTCTCCCTCAGCTTACCCATTACACTCTCAGCCCACTCCCTCCTTTGTCTCTGACTCACTGTTAACCCATCCACCCTTAGCCTTCTGTTCTCCCTCCTGCCTTGAATTTCCAAATGTCACATAAACAATATGACAAGAAAAAAACTGATGAGAACAGTGAGAGGATTAGTTGAATGAACTAGGGATGTTTCACCTGGAAAAGAGTGATCTAAGAGAAGAATATGGTAACTCTCTTATTAGTGGAGTTCTTAGCATTAGAAGTGTTGAAAGGGCTTAGAAGGAAAAAGAGTAGCTTTGTGTTTCTTAGTCAGAACTAGGGAAAAAGTAGAAGAGAAAAAGAGTTAGGTTTAATATAAGGAGAAATTTCTTAATGGAAACCTCCTAAAGTACAATGGACTACTTTATAAGGTAGTTCCCCATCTGCCAAGCAAAGGCTGGATGACACCTTGTCAGGGATGTTGACAAGGGAATTCCTGTTTGGGTATGGATTGAATTAGCTGACCTCTTAGGTTCCTCCAGCTCTGAAAGACTCAGAAGTATGATGATCTCCCCCAGCGCACATTGTCTACTCTGAGTTGAGCTGCAACTTAGAATTCTTCTATTTAGGGCAAACTCAGTTGAGCAAAGAAGGAAAAGGGGAGAGAGCATCAGATCAGATGCAGTCACTTCAAGAGAAGGGATTGTATACATTGGTGACTCCACTTGGTGATCTCATTAGCTCTCATGGATTTAAATACTATCTCTATGCTGAAGATTCTCCAATCAATCTTTTCTGCCCCAATTTTTCTACTGACTTCCAGTCTCATGTCTTTAAGTGCCTTTAAAACATCTCAAACTGGATGTCCAATAGACATCTTAAACTCATTATGTCCAAAACAGAACATATCATCTTTTCCCCTAAACCCTTGCCTCTTCCTACCTTCCCCATTACCTCCCAGTAATGGGATAACACCATTTTCTCCCAGTCCCTCAAGCTCACAGCCTAGGACTCATGCTGAATTCCTCACCATCTCTCACTCCACCATATCCAAGCTATTGTCAAAATCTGTAACATCTCTCAAATATGTCCCCTTCTCTCTTCTGATACTGCCACCCATCTAGTCATCACCTCATCCTGGGACTATTGTAATAGCCTGCTGGTAGGTCTACTTGCCTCAGCTGGAATGGGAAGTCATTCTCATCTATCCTACATTCAGCTATTAAAGTCATTTTCCTAAAATGTAAGCCCAACCATATTACCTCCCTACTCAAGAGATTCCAGTAGTTTCCTATTGTCTCCAGGACTAAATATAAATGCTCTGTTTGGCATTCAAAGCCCTTAATAACCCTAGCCCTCTCCTATCTTTCCAATCTTCTTCCACTTTACTTTCTAACAGGTACTCTGTGATCCAATGATACTGGCCTCCTGGCTGTCCTGCAAATAAGACATACCATCTCTCAGTTCTTGGCATTCTCTCTGACTGTCTCCTATATCTGGAATGCTCTCCCTCCTCCACTCTGACTACTGACTTCCCTGGCTTCCTTTAAGTTTCAGCTAAAATCCCACCTTCCACAGAAAGCCTTCCCCAGTGCCTTCCCTCTGTTAATTATTTCTTATTTCTTCTATTTATAGAATATTTGCATTTATTGTGTTTTTATGCTGTCTCTCCCATAGTAAGCTCATTGAGGGCAGGGACTGTGTTTTGCATCTTTTGCATCCCAGCACTTAGTAATGCCTGGCACACTTAATAAATACTTATTGAGCCATTGAGAGGAGACAGAGATGGGGAAGCTGTCTCTGGGAGAGGCATTATGGCAAAAGAATCCTGGTTATGGCAGCCAGAAGGCAGGGAAGAAGTGAGGGGCGCAGTAGAGCAGTGCAGTCTGGGCTAGAAGAGGACAGTAGGCCTGGGGACTACCCTGGGAAGGGAGTGAAAGGTCTAAATAACTATTTACAACCTGGAGCAAAGCCTCCCTCTAATCACAACTCTGTTCAGGAGGATTCTTGACTACCCTTCTGGGCAGAGGGTGGAGTAATGTCCCTAACTCTCTTCTCCGAGGGGCTTTCTCTCTCCTCCCTAGGGTCTAGGAGACCCTCCCTGGGCTCCAGACAACACCCAATCAACATTGCTCCAGGAAACTCACCTGAAGCTCCCAGAGCACTTCAGTAATAGCATATTAGGATATGGCATATCCTAAAATCTCTTTGTTGGTTACAAAATCAGGTCATCAGATTTCAAATCTGATTTAGAACCTGTCTATTGTTGATTAGAAGCTGAAGGCCTTTCAACTGACAGGCTCCCCTTTCCTGAAGTCTCTCATTAGGGGCTTATGAACTCCTCTCTTGGCCTATCAGCCCCCGCAGTATCTAGAACTGGATTCTTCCTATGGCTTCTCTTCTGGAGCTGGGTCTCTGCTCACCAGTCGTCAGGTAGAGGCCAACCTATGCAGGGCCAGCATGTGATGAGAAAGAAATAGGGTTAGAGAGAGAAGGAAAAGCTTCCTCATGGATAATGCATTGAACATTGGAGATGGTGAATAAAGGAAGTCACTTAAAAATCCTCCAATCCACAAGGTTTTAACCTGGGGTAAAAATAGATTTCAGGGGGCCTGGGAACTTGGACGGGGAAAATATCTTTATTTTCATCGATCACTAACTGAAATTTAGTATTTCTTTGAATAATGTAACATTTTTCTGAGAAGAGGTCCCTAGGCTTCGACACACCACCAAAGAGGTCTGTGACACATGAGAAAGTTAAGAACTCTCTCATTTTACAGATGAGAAAACTGAGGACCAGAGAGATAAAATGACTTGTTCTAGTTAATGTAGTAAGCAGTAAGGTAAAATGCCAGAATCAATACAATCAGATTGAGAGCTGGAAAAGACTGAGATGAACCTCCTCCTTTTAGAGAGAAGAAAACTGAGGCCCTAGGGAAAGGTCACCTGGAGCATCAGTGTGGTGCTGTGGTGAACCAGGATTTTTTTCTTTCTTTTCTTTTTAAATTTTTTCTTCAATTAACAAATACCTTCGTTGCCTCCTATCAGCTGAAAAAAAAGAAGAAAAAGCAAACCTTTGTGCCAAATGTTCCTAGTTAAGCCAAACCAGTTCCTGAATTGGCCTTAAGGATGTCTCCATCTGCATTCGGAGTTCATCACCTCTCTTTCAAGGGGATGGGTAACTTATTTTCTTTTGGGCCCTCTGGAATTTTGGTTGGTCATTGCACTGATTAGGGAGAACTAGGTTTTGGAAGCTAGGTCCTTTGACCCTAAATGCAGACTGTGCTCTTTCTCCTGTGCCATATTGTCCCTCCCTCCCTTTTCAATTTTACCTAAGGGGTCAGGCTGGCCAAGACCAGTAAGGAATGACCTTCAAATCTCCTTCAGAATTGAAGGTGCTGAGGCTGAGCCAGTCACTCTTTTTCTCCAGGCTGGGCCTCACTGGGTCACTAAGGGGCAAGGAGTTGGTTGGGCACTTGGACTTTAAGTGAACATGATGCAAATGATTATGTAAATCAAATGCAAATCAACAGCTACTAAGGTTTTTGTCCATTAGTTGAGACTTGAGTAGGGCAGGGAAGGAGGAGGATAGAAAGGGACAAGAGCAAACAGCTCCTCCCCCTACTGAGCTCAGTAGCCTTTCTTTCTGAAACCACCCACTCCCACTGCCTACTCACCCTACCACCACCCCCTGGTGCTGCTGCTTGGGCAGCCCCAAAGTATTCTGGGAAGAGAGAAGCAGTATC
The DNA here is from genome assembly GCA_023548195.1 of Bettongia penicillata ogilbyi. NCBI lineage: Eukaryota > Metazoa > Chordata > Mammalia > Diprotodontia > Potoroidae > Bettongia > Bettongia penicillata. The sequence continues at coordinate 5,831,615 of JAJHZJ010000197.1, forward strand.
AGACCAGCAGCTCTGCCTGGTCCTCCTACTTGGTATGGAGGTGAGGGGCAGGTGTGTGGGTATAGGGGAGGGGAATATATGACTCCAAAATAAACAGCAACAGCACAATTTATAGGGTGGCCACAACAAAGAAAAGGCAAACATCATTGAAAGACTTAGAAATATCAATCATACAACCAGTCACAACTGCAGAGGATTGACTAAAGGTGAAGCATGTCTCCCACTTCTCAGCAGCGAAGGTGATGGACTACAGCTGTGGACTGAGGCCTATATGTATTTTCAGATGCAACCAACATGTCCCTTTATTTTTCTTGACCATACCTAACTTCCCAAAAGGAGGATTCTGGGAGAAGGAGAAAGAAGAAGGGAAAGGAAAAGTCAATGAGAAGTAACCATGATATAAGAAAAATGGAAGATCATCAAAGAAATTTTTTTTTAAAGAAAATCTCTGGTTCCCCTTGGTTCTAGGGAAATGAACTGTAATTACTAGTTTTTAGACCCAGTGTTTGTGTATGAACACTCCTACACCCAATCACCAACTCAGACACTAATATACTAAAAGAGGTACACAGCCACACTCACATACAACTAGAGATTCACTCTAGTGGACCGAAAAAAGACCCGATGGGTCATCTAGTCCAACCCTCTCATTTTACTATTTGCCTTTGGTTATAGTTAAGATTTGAACACAGTTCCTCTGACTCCAGAACCAGTGTTTTTTTCCATTGCGCCACACTGCCTATAAATGGAACCACCCTCAGAGAAACACACAAATATGTAGTCTCATCCACCGATACCTCACCCCCTAGTTAAGCCAGAGAGCTTACAAGCCAAGGAGCAATGTACCTCCCAGTCCTTTGAAAGCACCTTTCCTGCTGAGGTCAGAACTGGGTGGCCATAGAGAAGTGGGAAAGAACAAAGGAAGGAGGGAAGAAAGAAAGGAAGGAGGGAAGGAGGAAAGAAATAAAGAAAGAGAAAGAAAGAGAGAGAGAGAGAAAGAGAAAAAGAGAGAGAGAAAGAAGAAGGAAGGAAGGAAGGAAGGAAGGAAGGAAGGAAGGAAGGAAGGAAGGAAGGAAGGAAGGAAGGAAGGAAGGAAGGAAGGAAGGAAGGAAGGAAGGAAGGAAGGAAGGAAGAAGTTTCTGGAGAATTTCAAATGCTCCCCTTACTTTAGTGTTGGAGACACTCCATATCAGTCATTGTAGATTCCCAGATTCCTCTGGTCTCAGGCTGCTAAACAATGTCCTGCCTGCCCCCTAAGCCCAAAAGTCTCTCTGTCCTATTTCCTGTGGGAAATAAAATTATTTCTTGAGTAGGGGTACTCTGAAAGTCCCAATCTTCCCTTGAGGCAGGAATGTAGTGGGGGACCCCTAGTCGACTTGGTTGTGAGCAACTCCCCCCAACTGGGTAGGTTCAGATGGGGGGGGGGGCGGTGTAGGAAAAGAGGCTTCACTGGTATTTTCCAGCCTCTTTGTGGCGGTAATGGAAGTAATTACTAAATCTCCTCACATGTTTTTATTCTCTCTGTTTCGTCCCCGCTCCCATTCGTTTCCTCCAAGACCTAACATCTTGGGGTAACGACCTCCTCCCATGTTCTCAGCCATCCTTCATCCCTTCAGAGATGACTCATTCCCCACATTTAAAGTTCATTAGAGCCTCAGAGTCCAGCCTGGACAGGGCCAAGTGCCAGGTCAGCTTTTTCCACTGGTTCCAGGGCTTACTGGGTGGGCTGAGCTGTGGGTTCAGTTTCCACCTGAGGGGCATCCTCCATGGCCTAGGTGGGAGGGGATATATCTATTCTCATCCCCCTTCTTTCCTCATTCTCTTATCCCCTCCCTACCTTAATATAGGATTTCCTCTTATTCCAGCCCACACAGATGCAAAGGGGAATGAGAATGGGGATACATATGGTTCATCCACTTCATTTTACCATGATCCAGTCACTTTATTTCAGAACAGTTCCTGAACATGAGGAACTTACATTCTACTAGGGGACATTACCTGAACACAGACAGATTAATACAAAATACGTGTGAAATGAATTCTAAGTAATTGATTGGGGGATTGTGGGGAGATGGTATTAACAACTTGAGGAACCAGGAAAGGCCTTTTATAGGAGACATACTTGAAAGGTAGTGCACATCTAAGATGCAAAAGTCAGGAATGAGAACATTCTGGAAATGGCAGCCATGTCAACTGTGTAAAATCATGGAGGCCAGAAATGGAAGAAAATACACAGTGAACAGCTATAAGTAGTCCAATTTGACTGGAACACAGAGTGTGTAAGTGGTAGGAGGTAGTGGTGGGGAAAGAGTCATGTGTATTCTGCCTGAAAAGTTAAACTGGGTCACAATGTGAATCAGTGGCAAACTGAGACCAGAACCCATGTCTCCTAAGGCTAAGTTCAGTGTTCCTCAAAATTCTATTTAGTCTTCTCCCATCAAATCATCAGGTTCCAGGCTCTCATTCAAGAACTCCCAATCTGAAAGACACTCTGGATGCTGAAACTGGACATAATGATGGAGGTCAATAACCAAAGAAAAACAACATGTTCTGGAAGAACTATTTTGGGGTGCTTTGGAGGGACCAGGAGAGATAGCAGACAGGAAATACTAACGATCCAGTCTCTCTTCCCACACTTGGGGGAGCCCACAAGTCTAGACACTAGGACATGTCCCCTGTCACCAATATCCAGAAAATGAGATCCCTGAAGGGGGTCTCAAACTACCAGTCTCTGTTCTCTGGACAGAGATTCTACCTCCCTCTTTCTGGAGTCCCCAGTCTACCATGCCCCCCAGTTGCTATGTGCTAAAACAGTAGCTATCCAGTTAGGGTACAGGGCCTGGGGAAGGCTAAGGAGCTTCCTGGTGAGTATAACCTGGAGCAGGAATTTAGAGCCATGTGGAAAAACCATTATTCAGGCTTCTGAGGTCACTGTCACTACTATTACCTCCCCCACCCCCACTCCCACCCAAGAATACTTCTTTCTGGACTCTATTTCTCTACTCATCCCTATCTGGCCAAGGAGCTAGTAACTCAGTGGTTCCATCCTACCATAGGCCTAGGGGCCAGCCCTCTCCCCATTAGCCCACTCCTGACCTTGCCTGAGCTCCTCCACCCACTTACCCAGCCTACTACAGAGAAGGCTAGACACGCCCCACATGTCACTTTGGGTCACCCTACAAGGAGTTAGGAAAGGGATTCTATAGGGTCATGAAAAATGGTGTGTTTGGTATGACAACATAGAGCTGAGGACCTGGGTTGGGACAGAAGTCAGCACTTATCAGAGAAGAAACTGGATACTCAAGGAATGAACATGTATGAAGCAGAGCTCAGTTTCCATCTCTGTTAAAAGAAAGGGTTGAATTAAATATCCAAAGTCTCTTCCAGCTCTAAATCCTATGTCCTTATGATTCTATGATGTGGCACAAAATTAATACGTGAGATGGGAGAAGATTCATATACTCAATACTGTGTGCTCACACCCTGACTTGCATCCACACCTTGCACAAGCACATGTAGCCACCAAGTTCCTCCTGGTAGTCCTCCTTAGTGTATACAAGGAAACACAAATGGGAGAGATCTGCTCAATGGAAAGAATATTGGTCCTTGAGAAATGAAGTGAGAGCACAAAACATCCAGCCCTCAAGATTTTCAATAAGCCTGGAGAAGGATAGATAACCGAGATGATTCCAGGGATGGTGTGCCTTATCTCCCCAGCTCCAAAACAGGAGATTCAGACTTCAAGTTCATCAGATTCACAAAATTAACCCCACTCTACCCTTAGGCCCCGTATTCTTTAGGGCCCCACAGGAAGAGTGTCCCCACTCCCCAAAGCTCACTCCAAACTTTGACCTTCACACTCCAACCATCTCTCTAGAATTCTTCTAATAAGCAAGAAGATTGAAACTGGAAACTGACTTGGTTAGGACTCCATCCTCCTGGTTCTCTCTCCAGCTTGGTTGGACTCCCTAGCTCTCTGATAACAAGATCTTTCCCTTCCCTCTTTCCAGCCTGGCTTCCCAAAGGTAAAGGGGGATTGAGGCAAGAAGGTGACACATCACATTTATCTTTTGCAATATCCAGCCTTCTTCAGTTAAGCTAAATCCTTTCCCTTACCAAATTCCCTTAGGGAATGGAGAAAGGGGATTGGGGATAATGTGAATGGTCAGAATCTGTAACAAGAACTTAATTACAATAGTGTTGAGTACCCACACTCTGACCTCTCCACTGCGAGCAAGATGAACTACCTCTTACTTTCAGAGCTCTAGGGATGCCCTGAGAGGTTTGGGGTATGTCTCTTCTGTCACTGACCTAGACTGCTTCCGGTTGTGTTTTCCCTTCTGTTAGGTTCCAATGACTAGAAACCCAGTACCACTTAGCTGCCTAACATCAATTAACTTTTACAGAGGGTTTTTTTTTTTTTTTTTGCTTCAAAGATGTAGCCAGAAAAAAATGTACAAACATCTCTCCCCACAAAAAAACTGGGGCACATTTTCCCCTATGCCAGTGCTTCTTAAACTGTGGATTTAAGAAGTGCTGAAGGGATCAGAAGTGGAAAAAGTCTGAGAAACCCTGCCCTATAACACTTCAGGATCTGAGGAGAGTAGGCTCACTCTTCTAACAAGTTCTTCCCACCGAGTTCAAGTCCAGATGTGGCATGACTGCCTGATGAGTCCTCTTTCTCAGCTACCTTTGGGCTGGGTTCTGAAAGTCATTCCCAAGGTTACTCCTTACTTCTTGGGGCACTGATGCTCAGTTGGCTACAAACTCTACCGCAGGGGTGGGGAACCTATAGCCACAATGTGACCTCAAGGCTGCAAGTTCTCCACCCCTGTGCTAGATGCTTGGACACCAGGATCCCTGAGGTAGGTCACTATCCTGACTTTTTGAAACACAAAATCTCTAATCTCTTCCCCTAAAACAGAAAAGGATAAGTGCAGGGACAAAGGACCAAGGCCCATTTAACAGGGCTGGCAGGTCAACCAGCCTTTAAGGGGAGAAGGCCCAAGGTCTCACTCCTTATAGCATGGTCTTTCACCAAAAGCCATAAACAAAAGAGTTGAGCCAAGAGAGAACAGTGGAAAGGAGTGACTGAGGCTTACTAAGCCCTTTTGAAGTGCCCCTAGCTCTGGTTCTTCAACTGCAGGCAGTCAAAAAACTGCCATTCACCATGTGGCTAGCAGACCAGAACAAGTGACAAACTGTCTACACATGCTCTGAGGCATTTCTATTACATCATCAGGAAGTAGGATCCCCAGTAGCCCTTCCCCCCTCCCCACAGACACACATATCCTATCCCCACCACAAATAGCTGAACCCTGTGCTTCCTCTTCCAAGCCTGCCCAGATATCCAGAATATGGGCCAACACTTAAATCCCAGGCAGGCAATGAGATAGCAGAAATATTGTTAGATTAGACCTTTAGCTTGAACCTAGGCTAGACTATTCCCTGTCTGAGGGTAAATCTAGAACCCACATAGGTATCAGTCACTCTAGAAGGCATTCACCTGAAGCTCCCAATGAGCTTCATCAACCTAGTCTGTGGAAATGGTACCTAGAACCCATATCAATCTAAGTTATGAGTGGGTATCTAGAATCCACAGGGACTTCATAAAGCAGGCATTCTTAACCCCAAAGTTTCCATGGACAGATGTCAATGGGGTCTGTAAACTTGGATGTGAAAAAAAAATCAAATTTTTATTTTTACCAACTTTCTGTTGCCTTTGTAATCCTCTATATTTTATTTTATGTATTTAAAAACATTCTGAGGAGTCCATAGGCTTCAAAGACTAGCAAAAGAGTCCATGACATATACACACACAAAAAGATTAAGAACCCCCACTGTAAAGGATGAATGATCCAGAGATGTTGGTTCACTTCCTTCTGAAGCCAAGGACCTCCCATTTCAAGCCACGTAGTGAGAGGACCAGCGGGTAGAAGACTGAGATGAACTGGGAGACCCTACTCTGAGAATTTAATCCCTTCCTCTTATTCTCCCCTCCTCCTGGGTGAGCATAAGTCCAGATCCATTGGCCTACATGAACCACTGATTCTGGTTTCTCCCCTCTCGGAGCTGGGTCAGGCAGCCTTCCCTGATCCTTACCCTCTAACCCCACTTTCTATAGCAAAAGCCACCTGGGCACCCAGAGCCTACCAGAGGCCAAAGGAAACATGGGTTTGAATCCTGTCGTTTCCTGCCTTCTTCACCTTGGGGCAAGTACTGTCCCTTCTCTAAACTTTAGTTTTCCTTATGTTGTTGATTGACCTTTGATCTCCAAGAACACCATGACGTCAGGGAGGTGAAGCCATGACATGCCAGTGAACTGAAGTGAGGGCGGGCTGTGCAAAGTCACCAGTCTGGACTACACTGTCTAAGGTATTTTCCCAGCTCTAAACATTATGGCCTAGAGTTTCCTGGGGCTTCTCCAGGGCACAGGACAAAAGTTTGGGAAGACCACAAGTTTCCTTCCTAGGGCAGACACCCAACCCTCCTCCCTCATTCTCTCAGGCTTCTCATTCCCACCCGACTCCCCACCTGCTGATTAGGGGCCACTCTGGTCAGCCTCACACCCAGTCTCACTATCTCATAACTTTTAATAAGAGTTTAATAGCACAAAGCAGCAGGCAACAGCTTCATTTTTAATTATCTAATTTACATTTAATTTTCCCCACCAACGTGGAGCATTTTATTAATGTTTTACCTAGTCAGGGCGTCTTTTTATGGGCTGTGAATGTTAATAAAATAAATGAGAAATGTCTCCATTTTTGCATTACCCACTGGGACTGTGGCCCCTGCCCTGGATGCCCTCCCATCTTCCATTTGTTCCTCTCTATCCTTTGAAACCTACTTCAGAACCCCTTTTCTCAAGCCATTTCAGAACCCAAACCTAGAAGCAGTCTCTTACCCGCCTACCTCCAAACATACATCTCAGGTGAGACATGAAATCAGAGACTTCTAGAGCTAAAAAGTACCCTAGGCAGGTTTTCACCTAGCATTGTAGGAAAATATATCCAGTGATATTAGACCAAGTGACTCAGGGTGGGTCCCCTAAGAAGAACAATAAATGACACAATGCACTACTTGACCTATAGAGAGGATCTCAAAGGGCCACAAATGACTGACCAGGTGGAACAAGCCAATGGTCCCAGCATCAGGAGGCCTGGATTCTAGTCATGGTCCTGCCATTAGTTAGCTATATCAAAATGGGTAAGTCACTTCTCTCTTATGGGTCACAATTATCTCACCTGTGGGCACTGGGCTAGATGAACTTTAAGGTCACTTGTAACTCTAAATTCTGTGATCCATAATTTCCTCATCTCTAGAACTGAGAGAATAATACTTTACATTGTGAGGCAAGTATGCCTCACAGAGCTGTTGTAAAGAAAAAGGGTTTTGTAAACTTAAGTATCGTAGAAATTCAAGGTATTATTATTGTTATTTGACAACAGCCCTCAAATCCCCACACAGACACATGGACATATGCATACACATATATGCCCCCAGTAGTGGTTAGAGAGGCCAGGTTTCCTCTCTTGGCCTTTCTCCAGTAGCTGGCTATCTCTGGGGACTAGCATAGCAGTCCTGGCTCCATCCTGGGCCAGCTGTCTTCATGCAGGATCTTCAGATGCCAGGCACTGGCACTCAGAGAGTTAAGTGGTCTCATAGGTACAATCAATGCCATAGTGGCTAGGGATGGGGGTGGGGGGCCCAGGAAGAGAAGCAGGGTTTGGAGGGGCACTGGAGCCTGCAGAGCTGTCCTGGGTATTTTTAGCTGCCCGAATGAGCTGAGCTCAGGGCTCCATGCAGCCACTTGGAAGAGGGGGGAGGAAAGGGGGACATGGTGCCAAGGGTGGTAGTAGGGAAGGGAGGGGGAGGGGAGGTAGTGATGCCCAGAAGATTGGATCTGGGTAAGATTCTTCTGCTGGGGATCCCTCAAAACAGAGTGTTCTGACTGGAGGGGAAGACTAGCTCCTAGGGTCTCTCAAGCCTTGATTTAGTTCACCCCCTACTCTTGGGGATACAATAGCTACAAGGACATGGGAACAAAGAAAGGAATTTCTAGGGCAGTAACTGACTCTTTGGCTACTCCATGGAGCTCAGTTGGCCCTCTTCCTCTCTCCAAATTCATCTTCTTAGAGAGGAAGATAGAGATGGGGCTGTGGGTAAGGCAGGAAGAGAATAATTCCAGGGTCATTTGTACCAGAGTCAACAAGGTCATACACCTTTCCCCATTAAATTCCTCTGCCTCAGAGTAATATCCAAAGCAGGGAGAAAGAAGGATGGAGCAATGGTCACACCCTGATGAGACATAATTGAGGTTACCTGCTCTCCTCAAACACCCCCACACCTGCCCAAAACCAGCCTAGGACCCGGTCAAAGGATAGAGACTTCCTGATACTCTTTATCTGCTCCCAAAAGCCACACCCCTTTCCAAAGAGGGGTTGTTGACTGACATCTCTAGGACTAAGGGAGTTCAGGGGAGGACAATAAGAACAGGCATTCTCCCCCTACATCCTTTCTCCCTCTTCTTCTCCTTCCTAATCAGGGCTCTAGGAGCTGGGCTTTCTCCATCACCAGGTCAGGGCTGGATAGTTCCCATGGCAACAGATGACAGCAACAAAGAAGCTGAAGGACCACAGGGTCAGGGGTGAGATTGAGGTGCGGGGGAATTAGAGCCAGGGAAAGCAGGATGTGCCAGGTTGGTAGGGAAAGAGAATGACTCCAAGACAAGCATCAAGATGAGGTGATGAGGCAGGAAAGAGAGGGGACTACAGGGCACCCCTACATGCATGTAACCTTCCTCAATCATACTTGGAGAGAGGGAAGCAATTGATGCTAAGTATGCTTCATGGAGGGAGGGGGTGATATCAGAGTAAAGGTCAAACAAATTCTGAGACCCCAGAGCTAGTCTTGATCTCCCTGGAAGAAAAACCTAGTAAGTTTTCCTCTTAAGTACTATAGAAATTCAAGGTATTATTAAGTAAGAGGAGGTAGGGGCAGGTGACAGTCTATAAGGGAGGATTCTGTTGGGTGAGTATAAGAAAGATTTCCCCCCCCACACCTTCCCTTTGTCCCAGAAATGGCCTTTTCTCCTTTTAGCAGGGAAGCGAAAGGGGAGTGGGAATATAGTTCCTGGAGGGTTTAGGGGAATCTATATGCGCAGATCTGTAACTCAACCTTTCCTTGCCCACACTCACACTTTTATTTTTCTGGGAGGCCAGGCCTGGGAGGTCATCTGGTCATTCCAAAGTCCAATCCAAGCTCTTGAATTTCCCACAAAAACATCCTCTGTCCAAAAGGTACCATAATGCAGGGGGTGGGGGGGGAAGGGAGTAAGAGGGGACACTACAAATTCAGAACCATCTCTACCCACTGCAAGTCACATTCCTTGAAAGGGATGAAGCAGGGACCCCACCAACCCCTGATATAAGGAGATAAGCTTTCACTGAAGAGAACCTGAGACAGGAACCATAAACCTTGGCGCAAAGAGTCCAGCAGGGTAGAGTTCCATCCCTTCCTTCTGGTCCCATTTTTCCCATTCTTGGCTCCATTCTTTCCCATTTTTTCCCCATCCTTCTCCCAGATTTTTTTATTCTCTCTGGATTTAACACTTCTTTCCCCAGGTAGTCAGACTATTTTCCCCTCCCTATCTGCTTATCAAAGTGTTTGGCACATAGTAAGCACTTAACAAATGCTTGTTGACTTGTCTGCATTCCCCTCTGCCTCAAGGTTAGATTTCCCTATGAAAGTGGGCACAAGGAGCCTTGAAGCAAATGTATCCCAAGCATCTCCAAGAACAGAAAAGACAACTTCTATTCAGTTGTCAAGTCCCAGGGACCTCTTCCCTACCCCACCCCCATCCCAGCTGCCCTTCCCTGTGATATATACTTGGGTTCAATCTGTATTCTTCTCCCAGTGGGTCATTTTCACAGTACCGATGGTCCAACATCTCCCATCTTCCCAGCTGACCACAGGAGCACAAAATGTTAGAGCCGGAAGGAACTTTAAAAGGAAGGAATTAGAAGGAACATTTCTACGTACTCCCCCATTTTATAGACATAAGAAACTAAGACCCAGGAGAGGGGGTAACTTGTGTGAGGTCACATGACCAAGACTCCTGAGTATTTCCACCACACTACACTCTCTAAGGAAAAAAAAAGTGTGTATGTGTGTGTTTTAAATAATTATACTTTATTTTAAATCCATTTGTTAAATTTTGAGTTCCTAATTCTTTCCCTCCCTCCAGACGCTACCCCACCCACTGAGAAGGTAAGCAATATGATATCAGCTGTGGAATATATTTGATGAGGTCCTATTGGTGACCCTTTAGAGACATAGGCTCAAGGAAAGGGAGGCCATCCTCAAAGTCAAAATGCCTTGACTCTCAATTTAAGTCAAGAAATCAGGCTGGGAGGGGCTGCCTGAGACAGTAAAGAAAATTGGAGTACAGGCTCCTTAGGGGGGCTTTTAGGGGATCCTGAATGCAGACAGCATGTGATAGGGGGCTGAGAAAAGATCCCAAGTTAAGGATTCAATTGTATAGTATTTCCTATTTCCTTGGGGCCAAAGAAAAAGGAGAAATGATGCTCTGGGATTTCATGAAGCCAGCAGAGCCAGGAAGGAGAGAATGGGAAAATGAGAAACTTTCCCTCTGAACCTCCCACACCTCACTGGTCTGGGCGCCTATCCATTCTCCCTAAGGGCAGAGTCTGTCTGCTCCTGCCCTGGGTTGGGGACAAGGGGTGGAGGTTCCCGGGGCTAAGCACACTCTCCAGGGAGTTTTTGGCAAGCCTAATGGGGAGAGGTGAGGCAGGACTTAAAGAACTGCAGTGATGAAACTCTGGGACAAGAGTGATTAATCTTTTGTGCTCTGTGCATCAGCCCCCCATATCCTCAACGAGTTCTCTCCCAGGCTGTCCCCTCTGCAGCCAGCCCTAGTCCCAGGGGTTAATCTGTGCTCTGGTGGGACTTCACAGCAGCCATAGGCAGGCTAGAGACATTAATTCCCAGAAGAAAGGAGACACATCTTGGGACTGCAAGAGAGCAGGAACAAGGGACCAGCCTGACACCCTCTTTGGGAAATATTTTCCTTATTCATCAGGATGGACCATGGGTGAGGAGGGAGAAGGCATTGGATCCGCAGACTTGAAGAATAAGGATCCTACAAACATGGGACCCCAACAAAAGCACAAATGTCCCTTCCTCAGTTCTCCATCAGTGCCCTCCTCTACATTAAAGCACAGGAAAGATTCTAAGGGGAATGAAAAGGGGCCATCCAGCCCTGCTCCTTAAGTGTGCTGAATGCTCTGAGCTCCTCTAAGCTGCTTCCCTATCACTCTCTTCTTCCCCCCCACCTTCCTCTCCCTTCCTGTCTCCCTCCCTCCCAGCACAGGACCCTGAATGCAGTTTGCAGTTTTGACAGCAGATGTCTCTCCTATTATGATTTATCAAAATCCTTAAAGTAAATAATGAAAACATATTTACAGAAATGGACCCCAGAGGGAGGGAGTCCTTAGCATGGGGGTGGGACTGGGGCTGCCCAGTTGAAAAGTACACATGCTCACTCCGTGTGTGTGTGTGTGTGTGTGTGTGTGTGTGTGTGTGTGCGTGTGTGTTGGGGAGGGGGCAGAAGGTATCCAGGTACTCCTCCTCCTTCTCCTCCCTTTACCCCTATTAGAACTAGAATTCAAACCTAACTCATGTCCTAAGGATGATAGGTCAGACAAGCTCTGCTAGAGAAATCTTAGGTCACACAAGAGAGAACCCAGCCTCTTTCTTACTTGATCTCATGGCCCTGGGAGCCCCTAGCTTGGGATCTTTTTATCAAGACCCTCTGGAACTCTCACCCACTGCAGTCACCCCGTACCAGTGGAAATCCAGGCACCTGCTCTGACGCTAAATGGAGGACTAGGCCCTTTTATGAATGGATGAGGCAAGGCATAGAATCAAGAAGAGCAGTGAGGGAGAGGCATTGTCATCTCTACTTCAGGGCACTATTGACTGAGGAGACCTAAGTGTACCTGGTGGCCCAAAGATCCTATGAGGGCCTCACACCTCAGCTTGTTACCATGGTGTCCTAATGCTTCTATCTCCCAGGGCCACTAGCTCAGGAGTCTAGACACAGACCTTATCAACAGGTCTCCTCCTCTCCGTTTTCCCTCCTTTCCTCATCCTCCCTCTTCTCCTCATCCCTCCCTCTCTCTCTCCCTCTCTCTCTCTCTCTCTCTCTCTCTCTCTCTTTTTCTCTCTCTCTCTCTCTCTCTCTTTCTCCCTCTCTTTCCTTCCATAACTCTTCAATCATATCCTCCTTGTATATTTTCTATCCATCCACTCCTTCCAATAACTCCCCCACCTCAGGCTGCAGCTGAATCTAAACCAACTGAACCAGAAACTTGAAGGGAGCTGGAGCTGAAGCCCCAGAGAAAAGATTTAAGGGGGAAAGGGTGCAGAGACAAGGGGACTTGGCATTTGCACTTGATTTAGTGCAGGTGAGAGAAGCTGAGGAGGGTTGTGCAGCAAAGAGCGGAGGGGAAGCTGTCCTCTAGGTCTCCAGAGGCTTGAGGAGGAGAGAGGTTTTCTAAACCCAGGGTTTGTCTTTCTTTTCTTTCCAGCTGGGCTCTCTCTGGGGACTGAGACTCTCCCTTTCTCCCCACCTCTGTGGTCAGTCCTGGCATCTCCTGTGCCCGATGGGGAATGGAATGAATGCTACAATCTTAAGAGCAAGGAGAGACCTTGTAGGCCATTTATTCATTCCTCTCTGTCCTACCTTCACCATTTTACAGTTGAAGAACCTGAGGCCCACACGGAGCTAATAAGGATTGAGACCTGTGGTCTGCTTTCCAGTCTTGGATTCCATCAACCAGGCCATACATGGAACCCCCAGAGATTTGAATTATCTCTCCTCTGGGCAAGAGCTGGCAGTCTATACCGAACGATGTGGCCCTTGATTAATTCAATTAAACCAACATTTATTAGGTGCTACTATGTTAAGATATTGTACTAGGCAATTCCAATAACCACGACAAAAATGAAATGGTCCTGCCTTTAAGGAGCTGACATTCTGATGTATGTGTATTTGTGTACAGGGTGAAGTCCGGAAATGAAAGGGGATAAAAGTGATAGGAGGGGGTGTAAGTACATAAGTAAAATATGAGATAGGGAGTGATGGGGAGAAGAAGGGGAGGAATCCAAACCACAGGTTTGGGGAAGAAAGGAAACACTTTCATCCGAGTGGGGAGGTAGGAGGAGGGGAACAGGAGAAACACCTGGCTTCACCCAAGCTGAGCTCACCTCAAAGGAGATAAGGCTTCTAAAAGACAGTTGCTAAGGAGGAGCGTATTGCAGTCTTGGGATGCAGGAAAGCTAGCACTAATATGTCTTAACTGGTTTTTGCTTCATGGGTGTCTAATTTCCCACAATGGACTGGAGACTCCTGCCCAGGAGGAAACTTGGCTACTTCTCTGGTCTCACATAGTCTTTACCATTCCATAAAGACTGGATGGATTTGAACTCAGGACACCTGTATTTCCCTAGTGCCCTCCTCCCAGGGGAAGGGAAGGTGACAAGATCTCTACTAGTGTTTCTGCCCGCATCTCTAATCATCTCGATGTTTGTGCACTCCAGACTTTTTCTAATGTGAAAGGAATTGAGTGTTAGGGTAGAAGTTGGGGGACCAGAGTGGGGGGGGGCGGGAATTGGAGAGTTTCTTTCCCTCCTTTTCCTCACCAGTACAGGTTTCACACCTGGAAGAAGGATTCAGCCTGAAGTAATAACTTCAAGGTAGGGGGGGAAGGGGCTGTGGGAGCACACACATTTTGCCAGCTGGGACTCCTCTCAGCAGCTGCAGTCCAGCTGCTCCCCAAGGTGGAGCCCCCAAAGTTTCTGGTCCCTCCAGGGGTATCCAGTCCCCCCCTCTCTCTTCTCTCCTCTGGCCTCCCAGGCATCTCTGCGCTGCCCCCATGACCCCCAGCCAGCTTCACGCCTGGCTGCCTGGAATCTGTAGCCGCCCTTGTTTTCCAGCCCGGGAAGGGGATTTAATGCTGGTGAGAGATGGCAGGTTGACAGGCAGAGAGATTAAAGCCTGAGGCTTTGGCCAAGAAGCAGGGTTGGCCTCCGCAGACCCCCTGCCCCTTAGCACTGGAGGGTTACTGTTCCCCACAACAGCAACCCTTTCCTTCCCCTGGTCTTCGTGGTCCAAACTATTCCTCCTTGTCAAGGAATCAAGATCTTCTCTGAAAACACCTAAGCCCAGACACCCCACCCATGAACACACTACCTCCACCAGACCACTCTTGCCTTGGCCACCTTGTGGCCTTGGGCAAGTCGACTGGCTCACCTCTCTTCATCAGGTTTAGCTCACAAAACAATTCACCTTCATTCATGGAGACAAGGGAGGGAACAGTTGGCTGTTTCATTAACCGTAGTGTTCAGTACCTTTTTGAAGAGGTCTGTCCCCTCTGCTTACCCCCAAAGCCTCTAGGAGGGGCAGTTGGGTAGCTGGGGCAGCCATGTGGAGGGGACAGTAGAGGGAGTTGGGGTACAGGGTACTGGAGATGTTTAGTATTTGACCTCCATCCATCCATCCATCCATCCGTCCATCTCTTCCAGCAGCTGGGAGGGGAGATTGCCGAGGAGGCAAGCTGGCGTCGCAATCAGGCGAAAATCTCTGCAAACCCATCTTCAGCTCTAGCCAGCTCTCCCTCCCACGCGCCCTCCCTCCCACGCCCCCCACAAAGCAATCAGGAGCTCTGGTCTCCTCTCCCACTAGCACAGCTTCCCCTTCCCCTTCCCTTCCCCCTGGGATTGGCTTAGGCTGAGGAGCTAGGGGTTCGGGAAGGAGAGAAACAGGAAAAAGCAAGGAAAATAACAGCTCCTTAGCTTTGACATTCCAGTTTCATCTCCCCCCCACCCCCACCAACTTTACCACCCAGTCATTTCTCTGGCTGTGAGGTGACCTCAATATGCAGGTGTCTCTGAGGCTTTGAACTGAGCTAGTAGGGAAAGAGAGAGTAAACACCTCCCCTCCAGGTGCTCAGTCTGCTCACTACCCCCACCTCAGGCGTAAAGCATTCTAAGGCTTAACCCCACCTCCGCCCCGGGGATCGAGCTGGAGCCAGCTCAAGCTGGTCCTGTTGTTAAATTTTCACTCTGACCATTTACACCTCAGAAATCTGGAAACCCACAAATCAGGGCTGGATTTATTTTGTTGATTGTCCAGACTTCAGAAAGTGATGGGGAATGTAATAACAATGCAGACTCAACTTAGAAGTCTGTCCTAAGGGTTCCATCCCCCCAGCCGATTGATAAATGTTTGCCAGAAAATCCATGAGACACTCCCCAAAGACCCCCAATAGGGAATGATGCTAGAGCCTGCTGTTTTAAAAACAGCAACCCACTTGCTCAAGGTGACCCAGTAGAAGGTCATCCATGTCTAGTAACTCAGGTCCTTTACTTCCCCTAAAGAACAAAGTAGAATAGGATTTTGAGTTAAATTAGGAGTTCTTACCTATTTTTGTGTCCCAGACTCCTTGGGCAGTCTTGTGAAGTCTATGGACCCCTTTCTCAGAATACTGTCTTTGAATGCATAAAACATGTAATACATAGGATTACGAAGGAAAGTAATTATGTTGGGATGCAGTTGTCAAAATATTTTTAAAAACAAGTTTTCCAGGGTAGTAAACAGGGCACCAGTCCTGTAATGAAGAGGATCTGCGTTCAAATCCAGACCCTTGACACAAGCTGCATGACCCTGGGCAAGTCACTTAACCATGATTGCCGCCCCCCCCCCAAAAAAAAAAAACTCACCACCAAGAAGCTTTTCCTGTATTCTCTCATTTTACCAGAGAAAGAAACAAGGCCAGTAACAAAGTGTAAGGGTACAGGTTTTGAACTTTGGTCCTATGACTGAAAACTCAATACAAGTTTTACTACCCCATGGGAATCCAGAAATCCCAAACTGATGAATTCCTGCCTCTTTCCAAATGCAGTTTACCTTTCAAGGGATAAATAAAAGTTGTCAATTCTGTTCTCCAGTAGACCATCTCTTGTTGGGTGAGGGGGCTTTCCCAATGTCTTTTCTTTCTTGGGTAAGGCCTTCAACTGGTCTAAGCCACACCTTCACTTGTAAAATAATACCTGTCTTACTTACCTGACAGGGCTATTGGGATATATGTAGTAGCACTTTGGGAAGTATAAGCCATTATATACATTCAAAATTTCATTAGTGTAACTGCTATCAGATTCTTAACAAAAAGGAGAGGTATTTTTTCCCATTGACCCAGCAGCATCCTCTCCAACTCCAAAGACAGAAAAGGCCCCCAATAATCCAGGCTATGTCTCCTCTCCCAGGTATGAGATTAAGCCCCCATCTTGTCTTACAGGGTGGAGAATGGGAGGCCCCTGGATGTCAGGCATTTGAGGAAATGTCCTGAGCCTTGCTCAGGAGACACAGCTCTACAATTTGGCCTCCTAGGGACAGCCCCAGTTAGTTCTGGCAGCTCATGTGCAACTCCATA
Organism: Bettongia penicillata ogilbyi; assembly: GCA_023548195.1. Classification (NCBI taxonomy): domain Eukaryota; kingdom Metazoa; phylum Chordata; class Mammalia; order Diprotodontia; family Potoroidae; genus Bettongia; species Bettongia penicillata. The sequence continues at coordinate 5,848,129 of JAJHZJ010000197.1, forward strand.
AGCAGGATTGCATTACTTTCTGAGGTACAGGAAAATGCATCCACTTCTTGTATGTGTGTACATGGAAAGCCAGGGACCCTGGACAGAGGGTTGAGAATAAAATCTTTAGCTCACATTTGAGTCATACACTCTGAATTTTCAGTTCCTGGATAGGTAGACTTAAGTTACCCGAGGTGGGGAGGCAGTGTTGAAGATCCAACTGCTGACTCCCACTGGTTTGATAGAAAGAGTGGGTGCTATACAAGATGGAACCTATATAGGAATCCTGGCTTGGTCACTTACTCACTGTGTTACCCTGAGCAAATCACTCGAATTCTTCAGTTCTCAGTATCTTCTGTGAAATGAAGGGGGTCAGACCAGATGAACTCTAAGGGCCCTTCCTACTCTAGCTCTATTATCCTATGGCCATCCTCCCACCAAGGCCAAGGGAGGGGGGTACAGAGAGGCAGGAAATGGATCATCCATAGTTCACATCCATAGGTCAGATGTTTTAGTGACTCAGGTTCACTGGCCTTTCTGTCCATCTTAGGCCTCTCATCAAGCCTGGACACTTAGAACAGGGAAAAAGAAATCTCCCCTACTTTTTCCTAAAATACAGGTCTAACCATTTCAGTCCTCTGGTCCAGAAGCTTCCCTCACTCCCTATGGCCCCAGGATAAACAGATTCCTCTGGAATTGGAAGCCCTTCACAAATCTTTCTCCAGAGTAATTAATTACACATTCTTCCACTTACACCTCCTATACTCTGGCTAACCTGACCTACTTGGTGTTCTCACATACATTTAATCTCCAGCTTCCATAGTCCATAGAATGACTGCTTCAATACTCACATGTCACATTCCTTACTTCTCTTCTTACAACACTTGGCTCTGTTGAAAGGCTCAGTTGTCAGCTCAGGGGCCATACCATAGGCATCCTTCCTGATTCTCCCAGTAGTTAGTACCCTTCCCCATAATTAATCAGTATATTTTTGTATTTAATATTTGTATAAATGTATATTTGTATCATGTGTCCATATATTTTCCTCCCAATAGAATATAAGCTGCTTGAGGGCAGGGATTGTTTTGGTCTTTGGAACCCCATTGTCTAGCCTCTAATAAGTGTTTCACAAATCTTTGTTGAATCGGGACAGAAAAGCACTCAGGCATCCTTCAGGTGGTAACATGGTCTAGGACCAAGGAAGCTCCTTCTTATTTCAATTGTCTGACCTAGGACAACTGCCCATTTTCCCTGTGGCTGGGATACCTAGTCAACTGCCTCTTAGACCTACATGAAAGTCTATCCCTACAGTTTACTTTGACCTAGGTGCTCTGGATTGAAGGATCTCTCAAAAAACCCTGGGAGACAACAGTTTAATGGACCCAGGTCTGGATTTGGAGTCAGAATTCAGTTCAAAATCCAAGCTCTGCCACTTCCTGTGTGACTTTCAGGAAGCTCTTCCTCTCTCTGGGTTAAAACTTCCTCACTGTAAAATTCTACGATTAGATTCCATGACTTCTGAAGTGCTTCTTCCATCTCTAAAGCCTAGAAAACACATAACCCTGGCCTACAGCTAAACTACAAGACTAACTGATGCCAGCTGGAGGTGAGGAGGGCTAACTAGGGCAACATCCTTACCCCCATGCCTCTAGGTCCCTGTTCAAGTGAATTCAGGGCAGGAAAAAGGATGCCGGTAGACATGGTGGGGGCCAGGCTTTGTGAAAATAGAGACCATTAATTCTTCCTGGGAACATTGACTTTCTCCTATTTTAGCTCTAACTGGATGTTACCTGGCTGAGAATGACCTTTAGGGAGTCACTGGTTCAGACCATCCATCCTTCTCTGCTCAGACCATCCTCAACCTGGCTCCAGATGACCTAGAGCTGCCTGCCCTGTGGTCTCTTCCATCAGGGTGGGAGAGGATAACAGGAGCCAAAGTTCTTGAACATTGACCCAAAGGGGCCCCTACTGACAAGCTGGTCTAAGATCTAGGCTAAGGGGCAGGAGATAAGTGTATGTTCAGGGAGGGTGAGTGTGGGAGGATGAAGGATGAGAGGTCAGCAGCAGAGACACCCTATCTCCAACTGAGACAGCCTCACACACAGTGTCTCTCACATTCACAGTGTCTCACACACAGCTCACGCTGCTCCTCCATTTTTGAGTAGCTTTTTCTCACAATCTTTGCAGAGGGGTACTTTGGCAGAGAACAGGGTTTCCCTGGAAAACTAGGAAGGTAGAAGCCAACCAGAGACAGTTCCAGAAGAGTGGGCTGAGGACAGAATTCTCATGTTTCCCACTAGATCATGGGCTGCTAGAGGGCAAGGCCTAGACTCTAAGGATTCTAGCCAGAGAAAAATAGATGGATTTCCAGAGGGATAGGGTACTGGGCCATAATCGGGCATAGCTAAAGTGGAAAGGGAGCAATAAGATGCTAGCAGAACCCCCACCCTGGCTTTTTTTTTTAAACCTTCCAATACGAAAAAGACAATAGGAAAAGAGAGGGCAGGAATGAAGGGGAGCATTGGCTTGGTTGAGGTTCAGAGTCTTGGGGGAAAAGTTGCAATTCAAAGGGAAGTATCTACTTTTCCCTAATTCCCCTGGGGGCAGCTAGGTGGTTCAGTGGATAGAGCACCGGTGCAAGAGTCAGGAGGACTTGAATTCAAATCTCACCTCAGACACTTGACATTCACCAGCTGTATGACCCTGGGCAAGTCACTTAACCCCAATTCCCTCTTCCTGGGTCATCTCCAGTCATCCTGATGAATATCTGGTCACTGGATTCAGATAGCTCTGGAGGAGAAGTGAGGCTGGTGACCTATACAGCCCTCCCTCACTCAAAACAAAGTCAAGAGCAAGTCAGGTCATCATTTCTCTGATGGCATAGTCTTCTTCAGCAAAGAAGGACGAATACACACACACTTCCCCTGACTCTGCTATAAGCAGAGAAGTCTAGGGTGGTCAGGGCAGAGGCAGAGGAAGGATCTGAAAGGGGAAGAGAGGGATGGAGTTCACAGAAGGTCAGGACACATGTTAGGAAGGGAAAAAATGTCGCATCTCTGGCAGGAGGGCCAGAGGAAGGAGGAGGTCTGGACAAAACAGGGGAGGAAAGGGCATTAGCCTGGGTATAAGGAGATGAGGATGGGTAGACTGGACATAAGAGAAATTGCAGGATGTGGGGAGGGTAAGATGGAGATGTGAAGAGCTGGGTCTAGCCAAGGAGGCCCAGTACTGGGAACTGGAATCCATCGCTGAATGAAGAAGTCAGGAGATGTATCACACCATAAAGGAGAGGAAGACTGAGCTGCTCAAGATTCACAATCTTGCCACCCCACACCCAGAATCACCCCTGAATCATAAAGAGTTGGAGACACAGGATGAAACCTGCTTGAATTAGAAGAGGAGAACGTCCTTTGCTCCAACCCCCTGTTGTCATGCAAGGCCAGCCATCCTAGGCCTAAGGATTGTCCAACTCTTAGTCAATAATTCCAGAAAGGGACCAAGAACACTCAGTCCCAACCCTTTATATTCCCCAGCTCATCTTGGAGTGTACCTCCAGGAAAAGTGTTCCCAGGCCATCTGGGGAAGACTTGAGGTTTAGTTCATGACTAGATTGCCCCTCTCCCTGCTCACCTGTGTACCCTGGCTCTCATGGGATTTAGGATCAGACTCCATGCTCTGAGGACATGCTCTTAAAGAAAGCACTGTGTGTTAAACAGATTAGGAGACCTGGATTCTAATCTGCTCAGCCACCAGCACGCTGTGTGATGTTGGGGAAGTCACTTTCCCTCTCTTGACTCTTAGGTTCCTATCTGTAAAATGAAGGGCTTGGCCCTTTCTAGCTCTAATATTTTATATAGTTCTAGTCTTTGGGATCTCTAAGCCCTGAGATCTGGCAGGGGCAGGAGGCAGAGCCAGTCTGTAAGCCGCAGGCGCCTTCTTCTTCCAGCGATGAAAGGAAGAGGGAGGTTCGGGAACATTTCCCCCACAGCCTGCTCCTCCCCCCTCCCCTACCTCCCTCTCTTCTCTCCTCTCCGTTCTGCTCCACCTGGGGAACATGCCAGGCCGAGTTGCAGATGCAGAGCCTGCGGGGGCTATTTAAACAGCAGTGGGGGATGTGGGCAAGCGGGCAGCTGACCCATCCCCCCTTCCTCCCTCCCCAGGGCGGGAGTGAGTGGCCTGGCCAGCAAGGGGCGGAGAGGAGTCTGCAGCTGTTTCTACCACCTGTGCCTGTCACGTTCCCGCCAGCCCTGTCCTCCCTCCACCCCCTCCAGGCTCTCCCACCCCCGGTGGCTGGAGGAGGTGAGAGGAGCAGACAGGAATGGGGGTGGGGGGCCCAGGAGTCCTGGCTCCAGCCCGAAAGGCCAGGCTGGGGACCAGGCGGATTACCATGCTAATGAGTGCAGGGGATAGATGGATGAGTCACCGGACGGCGACGTGGGCAACTTCCCCCTCTTCAAACTGCCCCCCCAAGCCCTGGCACTAGAGGCCCAATCAAACACCTGTACGGGCGCCAGCGAGGGGCCTGTACTGTGCCATCTGTGGACTGTGCCCAGTGCCAACTGCCTGGTGTTGGGGGGAATGGAGGCGGGGGGATCGAGCCCTTACAAGGGGAGAACGGACAGTGGCCTGGTCGTCTCATTCGGAGGGAAGCATTAACCCTCCCATTAGTTGCCCTCCACCACCATCCCAAACCCAGACCTCGATCATTTTCCACATCAAGGACAAATCCCTTAGTAATGGCTCTGAGGCTCCATACTGCACACTCCATCTTTGTACTGAGATTTCCCCAAACGACCAAACCTGTTTTCTCCCTCATCCTGCCTTCCCTAAACTTGGGCATCAGACATCCTTTGAACAAGGTCTACTGCCCACTGCCCACCTTAAATTCTGGCTCTCAACTCGCAGGTATGCAACCTTTTCCAGCCACCTCCCCCTGCACTCCCCTGCCCCGTTACCTAAGCTGAGTGTTAGCTAGTGCCTAAGGGAAACAGGCCAGTCTGTACCATATACACTCCAGGCCAACACAGGGGTAGGGTGGGGAGGACTATAGGGCATATACCCCCTCCCATCGGAATGGACAGGCACGGGGATTCGGGGCAGGCAGCCTGTGTGGGTGTCTCTCATTTCTGGGTCCTTGCACTACTACGGGGGCGGTCTGAGAGAAGCACGCCCACTGGCTCCAGCCCCTACCCTGGCTGGACAACCCCACCCCCAGCTCCTCGGAGAAGCCAACCGCCTGGAGAGATCACAAACAGCCACATGAAAGGGAATTTTTCTGGGGTAGAGATGGAGTTGAAAGCTGCCTCCCTTGCCTGCATGCCCCCTCCCCCAAAGGCCCTCCGGCTCCTCTCTGGCCTGGGGAAAAGGGAAGGGAGGTGCTGGGAACTCAACCCAGACCCACTCCCACATATATGCACAACACAGGCACATCCATGCGGCCACATACCCACGTCTTCCCCAGTGCATTCATAGACATCTAGGAAAGGGCTTACCCTCCCCTTCTCTCCTGAGGGTGCCCTACCTTACCTCCCTATTACACACACACACACACACACACACACACACACACACACACACACACACACACACACACACACACACACGGGTGACCAGGAGGTTGAGTCCTAGATTCTCCCAAATCCAAGGAAGGGAACTTGAGGTCACCCTGTTCATCTCCCCACTTCCATAAAGGACTATGCCCTTCTCTCAGCACACCCAACTCATTTATTTCCATGCCAACCATCTGTCGCCATCACCAAACTCTTCCTTACATCTAACCTCTATCCCTCACATGGTAATTTCACCCTCCAAAAGGATTCAGGTCCCCTGAAGACAAGGTAGTACCTAGCTCAGGACAGAAACTTCCCAGACTCTTCCTCTCCTCCTAACATACATATATCTCCTCACTTATTATCCTTATAATAATAGGTAGCACTTACATAGACCCTTAAGATTTGAAAAGCACTTTACATAAACTCTCATTTTATTCTAGAATGTTAAGAGTTGGAAAGGACTATAAGTCATCTCATTTTATAAAAGAGGAAACTGTCCCAGGGAAACACCTGGACCCCCAAATCACACAGATAAAGGCAGAGAGCCAAGACTAGAACCCAGGCCCCACAAAATAAAAAAATATTAGAGCTTACTATAAGGGACCTTAGAGATCTTCTACTCCAACCCCCTCATTTTGCATATAAAATAACAGATCCAGATATGAAGTCACTGTTACTGACTCATTCAAGGTCATACAGTCAATAGAAGGCATAGTGTAGATCTGGATCTTTTAACTCCAGCTTCCTACTGCTATCCTCTGATACCCAGCATGTCTATCGTAAGCTCTATTATCCTAACTCACCTCTCCAGTATCTCATCCTCTGCACCTCCCATACAGTCTAAGCTTGAATAATATCCCACTAAACAAACTGGGCCCACCCCACCCATGCCCCAGAGGTAACTCTCCCATATCGATCCCAGCAGCTTCCCCCTGCCCACCTGGATCATATTCACTCCCACTTTCCCCTTCAAGTTTTTCAGGAACTTCCACCTTGGAAGCAGCCTCCCACACTGAGTATGGACCACTCTTGGCTTCCCCAGCTCAATATCATTCCACCCCCCAGGCCCATGAAGCATCTTCACTGGATGCGGCTCAACACAGAATGATTCACTGGCCGAGCGATGATTCCTGGAAGAAAGCCCAGAGCCCAAGAATAGAGGGGAGAGCTAGGACAAATGTTAGGGTTCCTAGGACTCTGAGCTGCCCAGATGTGCTTACTTTCCCAAGTGGAGACTGGAGTAAGACTGGTCAAGACCGAAGGATAAGCTAAATCCTGTGGGAGAGTGCTCTGCATGTGATAAGGAATGATTTTGGGAACCAAATCATGTGTAAGGGTAGGAGGACCAGCTAAGCTAATGAGCTGCTTGTCAGAAAGGAAGGTGTGGAACAGCTAGGCATGGAAGTGGATAGAGCACCAGCCCTGGATTCGAAAGGAGTCCAACTCTGACCGCAGATTCTTACTAGCTGTGTAACCTTAGTTAAGTCACTTAACCCCAATTTCCCCCCCAAAAGAAGAAAAAGATACGGAGATTTTGGGAGCAGCTAGGTGCTGCAGTGGATATAGCACTGGCCCTGGAATCAAGACCTGAGTTCAAATTTCAAATCAGATACTGTGTGACCCTGAGCAAGTCATTTAACCCCAAATGCCTCAGGGGAGAAAAGGGAAAGCATGGGGAATGGAGAAGGGGTCAGTTAAGAGATAAAAAGATATAGCCATGGAGATCCCAGGTCAGAAAAACAGGACTGGAAATTTAAAAAAAAACAAAAAACAATCAGGGGCCTGGTCAAGTAGAAGCCTGGGGTGCCAAGAAAAGTGCCCTCTGTGTATAAGGAGGAATAGTGAGGAAATAAGTGTGTAGGGCAGACACGGACTACACCGTTATGTCCTCCACTCCTCTGACTCCCCAGCATGAGACTATGGGGCTGCTTTGCATAGCACAAAGCAGGGAGAGGGTCGAAAAGAAGAAAAGCTCCGAACCTCCAGCTGGGGATAAGACCATGATTACTATCGGCTTTAGGCCAGCATGGGGTCTGCAGCACATCCTCCCCTCCCACCCCACCCACCATCAGAAGGTTCACAGCTTCATCCAGCTGTGGGTTATCTGAGGTCCAGGCACTTGGTGGGGCTGGGGTGGGAAAAAGAAAATAGAAGAGACTGCTACCTTCTTTCTAGCCCCACTAGATGAAAAGACCATTTCAAACAGTCTGTGTTTCCTCTGTCTCCTTGTAGATCCCCAGCTCTTCTGGTCTCCTGGGTCCCATAATGGGGATGGAGTGCCTCAACTGCTTGCTGGATCCACAGATGTTCAGGGAGGTTTACAACACATCCACTTGGGGACAGTAGAGGGGGAAGGAAAGTTCAGTCATACCCAGGCCTCCCCACAAAACTGAAAATCAAGAACCAAGATGTGAATTGAGACACAAAACATGCATTCATTTTATTCACAAAACAGCCTGGTTCGCTAAAACAATACAAACAGCATGTCCATCAGCAGGAAGAGACCAGGGCCTGGGGGTGGTGATGTAGGTGGGGGGTGGGGGTGGGAATCCTCAGCCCCAGGGCACCCCCACTGCCCTGGGGTCAGTTCTGTCTTTAACCTCAGCAACATTATAAAAATGATTTTTTTCTTTCTAAGTAAAACTGGGATTAGGGGCACCTTTGTATGTTGGAGCCCGGGATCCACATGAATCAGATAACAGAACTTTTTAAGTCGTCATTGTCACCATGTTTAATTTTCTTTTGAAGGACCACTGGGGTACAGCATGGTCTGCTTGGGGGGCGCCCACCTCTGACGATTTGCTCCTGGCTGGTAAATTGTAGATGTGGATGGTTCTGGGGTGGGGGCTCTATATCACTATAAACATATTCTCATTATAAACATGAAGTGGCGTACTCTAGGAAAACTATGCACTATTTTATGATGGGAAAGAATCAAACAGTTTAAATGAGGTGGAGTTAAACAACTGTGCTAAATTACAGTAGTGCTTATTAGTAACTAGATTTCAAAAGGTTACTGAAAATTTACATTCTCTACACAGAAACTGCATCTTCCACACAAACAATAAAAACATCAACACACGAAGGAAACTGATTGTCCATCCTCTGCTATTAAGTCTCCGTACTTTACAGATTCATTTTTCTTTTTTTTCTTCTTCTGCAAAGCAGTTAAATGTTTTTGTTTTTTGATTTTTTTATACTAGAACGTGGAGATGTTAAAACAACAACAAAAAATATATATATAAAAACAGGAATGAAATCTGCGAGAGAATATTTTTGGTTCTAAAAGACATAGGTGCATCCATTCGTCTTCGCCCGAATCCCCTACTTGAGACAACACAAGCAAGGACATTGCACGAGATGGCAGCTCCGGGGCTCCACTCGTCACTGAAACCATCGGAAGGCGGCTCCCGTTGGAAGCATCACCTTCTGGAGAGAAAGGAAGAAAAGAAAGGATGGGGTGGGGACAGGAGAGACAAACAAGCGGAGTTAAGTCACAGGCTGGGGGTGGCTGGCCTCCCAAAAGTCCTCACTTATCCCCTACCCTAGACCTCAGTCGGCTTGCTTTCTGCATCCCTTCACTCCTTCCTCTCTCCGAGCTGCCACAGCCATCACTGACATGTCTTGACTCTTTTACTGGAGTATAGTAGAGAACAGAAGAAACCCACTGGACTTCTCCGGCAATTGAGCTCTGGAAAAGGATTTCTTCTCCAAACCACCAAATGACTGACAGGCCATGCATAGGTGCTGAGCCACGCTGTCTGTAGGAAGCTTGGTCCTGGGATGCTATCTGTATCAGAGACCCTTCCAAAAGCGGTGCCCCGCTCCCCACCAGTCCTACCTTGGATTCTCAGAGGAGTCTAGGTTTTCCCTTCTCAGAATGATTCCAGTTTTGATTTTGATTATGGCTTTGCCTTTCTTATTATCTCCCATGCTTAGCACAATGCCGGGAACATAGTAAGGGTTTTAAAATGTTTGCCGACTGTTGTTTCCTTTGGAGGGGGAAAGTTTATAACTCAGGGTTTTGCTACATTAAGGAAGACTTCCTCCTCTAAAATGTGTCCTGTCCTATCCCACTCCCCTACTCCCTCTAAGCTGGGAATTTTGCTTCTTTGAGTGGGGAAGCAGATCTCTCTTCGGTTGGAATCCTACCCTTAGTTCTCGGCCACACCAACCACACGAGGGAAGTCAAGGCTGATTCTAAGCCCATCGCCCCTACAAATTACCCTTCCTTGCTTTCTGCCTCCAGCCAGCTGGCCTGGTAATCAGGTACCTGAGCCCTCCACAGCAGTGAGGTTAAGTTGGGTCTACATGGAGAGAAGGCAAAGAGGGGGAGTCCTCCTTGGCTTTCAGGCCCTTCACTACATATCAATACCCTGTTCCACTTAGCCCTGTGAACCAAAGGAAGGAAGCCCAGTGAACTGAAATCTGGAGTCTCAAGTCAGATGTCTCCTGGGGAAAGGGGGGTGTGCTAATCTGGTGGGAATCCTGCACTCATAATCCCCAAGGGCTTCCCCGTGGCCCTGACTCTCCCTGGCCTTTCTGAAGCTGACCTATCTCAGTCCTTTTGCCTACCTCATCCAAAGCTGACTCTAGATCATTTCCTAGGACCTTTTCAAAAAGTACTGGAGTCATCAGAGAAGGATGGGAGTAGGTCTTTACACGAAGCGTCTTAACATGGAAGACCCAGGATGAGGCCCATAGACGTCCAAGGGATCAAGCAAACTGAGCCAGTGTGTAACTTTGTGCCTGTGCTTAAGTCTATGTATCTGTGTACGCTTTCCTACTGAGTCAATGTGTCTATCTGCATGCTTACACTGTGTGCAGATGTTATGAAAGTATATGTATCCATTTATTCTATTTATCTGTTTATGTAGTCTGTGTTTGTGTAACAAACAGCTAATTCTCTGGGTGAGGAAGGGAGGGAGGGAAACAGAAAAGAGGGAGGGCAGGGGGCTGAGGGGGTAGCCCAGGCCTTTGGTGCCAGGGACACAATCATTGTTTTCCAACCATTCCTACAATTTGCAATCAAATCAAGTTGGGGTGGGGGTGGGGGGCCGCAGGGGGAGGGATGGGCCTGTCTGAAAAGATGCTTTTGTGCTAGAGACATACCACACCAGTGGGCCAGCAACAGGCTCTATCCTCCAAAGGAGAGTAGCCCAAGGGAAAGGGGTGGGGGGAAAGAGAGGGTATTATGACCCCTGATATTTGGGCCTAGATGGCATCCCCTCCCTGGGATGACATGCCTCCCAGACAACCCCACTTTGAAGGAAAGTTATTGGAGTGAGGCATACCTCACTAGGAGAGTACCACCTACCCTGTCTCCCCAGAAGGAAAGGAATGCTAACTACCAAGCAGTCTGCCAGGTTTCGGACAACACGGAGGACCCACACTCCTTAAACTTGGGCCATCTCTCCAATAGGTTTGGCCGAACATTCTAAGGGCTGGAGGAAATGAATCTCACAGGGTCTCATCAACAAGGGAATGACCATATACCTAGGACCTTGTTGGTTAATGAAGAGGTGACCAGATCCAGGGTGGGGAAGGGTAGAGATGTATATGTATGAAATCTCATTATCTATGGGGGCTGATCAGGGGAGGGTAGGAAAGAACTGGCTGGCTCATCTGGAGGGACCACAATGGATGGGCAAATCCCACCCCCAAACTCCTACCTCCACCCTCCCCACATTAGAGTAGTAGCCCAGAATCTAAGCAGGCCTTCCCACTTGGGCTTGTACGGAAGGACAGCAGGGTCGGGGGACAGACAGCGGAGACTTGGGGGGCTAGAGCAGGGACCCTATTCTAGCAGGTTACCTCCAGAGCAGCAGAAGGCTTCTTTTTGAGCTCCTCACATTTTCTGAATTTGCAAATCTGGTGGCCAGTTTTTCGGTTCCGACAACTGCTACACTGCTCGCAGTTTATCCGCCGTCGGCAGGGCGGGCACATGCCGCAACGTTTCCGTTTCTTCTTGCCCGAGCTGATGGCAGAAGCCAGCTCACTCTGCATAGGATACTCTGCTAGGCCTGCCATGTGCAAGGCGCTCTCAGCCAGGAACACGCCTGCGGGCGTCATGATAAAGAGGCCCGGATTGATGGGGAAGGCGCCTAGGTAGGGGAAGTCGGAAGGGCCATTCAGGGCCTCGGTGCCTGACACAGCCTCCATGTCTGGGAGCCCAGCCCCAGCCTCACTCATCAGGGGAAGGTGTTCCTGAACCACCCGTTTCAGCATCTCAGTGGACTGAGCAAACTGTTGCAGTGTCAGCTGTCCTTCGGCAGAGAGCTCTGCGGCCCGCTCCGCCTTGCTTAGCAGACTGGCCACAGCACCACTTTTGTGCTTTGAGGTAGAGTTGGTTTTGTCCATGGGCGGGTCATGCCCATTGGCCAGCCCAGAGGCAGCAGCTGCCTTGTCCACCAGCTCACTCACTGAGCTGCCACCACTGAAGGAGGAGTAGTGGGACAGAGGCCGGGACTTGCGCAGACTCTTGTTGAGGGGCTCACTGATGATGCCGCTCTTGTTGCGTCGCTCTGGGTTGGCAGGGGGCAGGGCCTCATCTGAACTGCATTTTTCTACAGTGCCTGACTTACTACTGCTGCTGCTGCTACCGCCGCTATCGGGCTGGGTGCTGCCAACAAGACTAGACATGGTTGGGGCCAGGGCCGGGATGGCAACTGAGCCCCGTCAGGGGAGCTTCCCAACCGACCCCAAGCCCAGTGATCGGCTCCTGCCCCTGATGGCCAGGGATGACGCCGACACCAAGAGAATATGGAGGTGACCTCAAGGCAGATGCATGGTCTGGAAGCCTGCTACTCTGCAAGGACAAGAGAGAGCAGAATTAGGGCACAGTCATCCCATGGTTCTAACACTCTCCCCCAACCCAAAGAGAGAATTGTGTAAGTGGAAAGGCCGGCTTTAAAGTCACAGCATTTGGGGTCAAATATCAGTTCTGCTGCTTAGTATCTTCCACCTTGAACTCATTGGCTGGGTGACCCCGGACAAATTTATCAACCTCTCTGTGCACAGCTCCTCAGCTGTAAAACAAGGGGGTTTGCCTTGATGGTTTCTAAGGTGCCTTACAGCTTTAAATCTATGATCCAGTGACCTATGTGACCTTAGGCAAGTTAATTCTCTGTGTTCCTTAGAGTCTTTACCTATAAATGAGAGGATTAGAACAGTCCTCGACCTTCTCACCTAGCTCCTATGATCCTGAAGTTTTCTGCTGTTTTTTTTTCCTTTTTGGGGGGAGGAGGGATGGTTGAAGAACACATAGCGCCTCATGAATAAGAATCAGCAGGAAAAATCTGCAGGGGCCAGAATATATTTTTGGAGGAGTCAGTACATAAAGTATCCCCCATCAGGTTCAGGCAAAGGGGGCAAAGAGAGACCATAGTGTTGACAGAGGCCCCTCACCCAGGCAGCAGGCAGAGGGTACAGGATGTCTGCACCAACTTCATTTCCTAATCTCTAATTCTCAACACCCCTGACTCTCCCATCCCTAACCTTTACGTCTAAAGCCATTTGGAAAGTTTCTCACCCTCACTTTTACCTGTTTAGGCTGAAGAATCAGCATAATAACTTGCAGGTCAAACTACCTCAAATTAGGGAGATCTGTACCCATCTCCTCTAGGACTTGGGTCACTATGAAACTGGAAAGAAATGGGGATAAATAGCCCTATACCCACCCTCTCCCAACCATATGACCTTGTTTAAGACCCATATTTGGGTCTACTTCCTCATCTATCAAATTGAAAAGAATTAGACTGGATGGTCTTTTAGGCCCTTCTGAATACTAACATTTTCTAAATTAATATGGCCAGTTAATGACTACATTCCAGGTTTCCTAATAGTCCTGCTACATTGGGGTCTTGGGGAAGGCCTTGTTCCAGAGCAAAGAGATACAAGGAACCAGACCCGGAGGGCCTGGGGAGGTTCGTGGAAGGGTGGCCTCATTTATCATATGCCCTGATCCAGCCCAGAATAAGTCAAAAGGTCACTTATGGTGTCACAGATACAGGAGGCTACAAGGACCCTCAGAAACCTTGAGATCAACCCTATCTTTTTACAGATGAGGAAATTAAGTTCCAGAGACTTGTCCAGATTCACACAGTACTATGTGATACCTACTTTACACTTCCTCCAATGTTGACTGCGGAAAAGAAATCTTATCCCCATTGTTAGCCAGTCTTCTACCTTGTGCCCTCAAAAAAAAAAAATGTCCCCAACATCACTGCATCTGAGAAGGTGAGGGTGTGGCTTTCATTTAGGGTAAGCCCAAGAGCAGGGTCCATGGGGACCCAAGGGCTCTCAGGAGCCATCCTCATGCCTTGATAGTCTGGTGGTGGATTTCTGGCATCTGTAGTAACTGTTGCCCTCCTCTGCTTGGGGGTGGGGGCACCTCATGGTCCCCCACCCATCTGGGAGCTCCAGGAGGGAAGAGTCAGAGCCAGAGGGTCTGGGCAGGGTGGAACAGTGCCGCCCGCTGAGCGGGTTGTTTGTTCATTGGGAGAGACTCACATCTGGCTGGAGCTCCACCCCCACCCCCCAGCCGGGCACACACTGACTCTTTGTCCTATTCGCCAGCCCGCCAGGCCCTGGAGCCCTTTGCCGCCCTCCTCCCTAGTCTTCCCACACCACCATTACACACAACCCCCCCCTTCAATGAGTGGCCCTTGCATTAGAGGGGTGTGGGGGTGGGGATAATGACCAGAGTGAGAAAGAAGTAGAGAGAACAGGGGATAATATTGGGAGCCTTGGTTCATGAAGGGACATCAGAGCCCTGAGTATAGGTAATGACAGCAGCAGGACACAGCTTTCTCTCCCCCAAAGTGCTTAGATACTTCCCCAACCCACCCCAAGGACACAGACAAGGGTGGGTATCTGCCGACAACACACACTGCCAACTCCACATTATCTGTAGCAATGGGAGGGATGGCGGCCAGGTTATAGGCTCTGGAACATTAAAATTTGCCCCATGGGTAGATTTTCCCAACTCTGTTTGGTTTAGGCTAACATGATATGGTCCTTGAGCAAAAAGGAGAGAATGGAATCTCAAAGCGTGACAATGGCTCCTGAGAGCCCTTAGATCCCCACAGACCCTGCTCTTAGGCCTTGGGGCTGCTCTTGGCTTGACAATCCCCTCAGCAAATGCTGCTACAAGAAAGAAAAGAAAATGCAAAGGAAGAATGCCCACAGAAGGTACTGTGGTCTGTTCTCTGGAACCATTCTGTTCAGCTCCAGGACCTGGGGATAGGGACAGGAAGTGCCAAATATTTCAAGCTATCCCCAGGTCTAAATCTGGTACAGTGGGGAAAAAATACTGGATTTGAAATTAGAGGACTTAGATTCAAACCTGGAATTTTGTCATCTTTGTGACCAAGGACAAATTACTTTACTTCTTTAGGTATCAATTTCCTTATCTGTAAAATGAGGAGGTTAAGTTAGATGGATTAGTTGGATTGGGCCTTCTAAAAGCTCCTCCAACTCCAAATCTATGATCCCATGATGCCAATCTGCAGCCAGGATAGAGACCCTTCCTGGTATTTGAGTGAGAAGTGGGGGCCCTAGAGGGCATGAACATGGACATCATGTGATCATCAATGGGGATGGGTGGGAAGGAGGGGTAGGGATTGATCACAGTAGACCCAGTCAAAGGGAAATCTCCAGAGACATCTATTCCAAAGAATGTCTCTGGACCAAATTAGGAGCCCCCACATCTCCATGATCAAGGCCCAGAATGACATTCACTTCCTCATCTCCAGCTATGTGTAACAAAGACAGTATTGGGCTAGGGTACCTGGGCTTCCAGCAGAAAGAGATAAGTGGATAGGGTAGAAATAGTTCTGAAAATACCAGACCGAGCCCTACCCCAGGTAAAAAAAAGTTCACTGTTAAAGATGGGCGGTAGCCCAAAGTCAACCCTTCTATGATTTTGCCCCTTCCAGAATCTCCCCATATCCCCTAAGCCTCTCAGCTTAGCCTCATTCCCAAAGGGGCACTTTAGTTCCCATTGGGTTGGGATGGAGAGAAGTTCAATGCAATGGGAGAGATAGTCCTTAATCCCCAGAAGAGAGAGGAACTGGAGGAATAAAGTGATTTTCCCAACAACAATGACCTCTTCCTCCAAGGACCCCATCCCCTTGAGAGAAGTACATCTTTACAGTGTTCCTGAACCTACTTGCTCAAGAGTCTTTGAAACCCATGGAGTCCTTCCCTGTGTGCAACCTAAACTTACCCCTACTCCCCGCCCCTCCCAACAAAATCACAGAAAAGAAGGGATTTAGCTGTGAGACAGGAGAAGTCCTATGAAGGATTTGCCCTATAAGTAGTGTTAACAGGATAGGTCAATTTTGGGCCATGTCTTGAGAAAAATCTACTCCCACTCTCTCTCTCCTCTTGTTAGTTTGTCCTTCCTTCTCAAAGAGGACCATGACATCATGGAGGTAATGCCATGACATGCAAGTGAATTGGATTTAAGTGAGAAAGGGTTCTGCAAAGTCACCGGCCTCACTTTCTCTTCAGAGCCATCTAGGTTCAGTAACAAGATATACCTAATAGAGTCAAGGACAGAACCACAAGACATAGGAGGACCCTGAGCTGGGGCAGTCAGACTCCACAGCCTCCAGAAGCTCTATAAGTTGCTAATGTCCCAGAAGATCCTGAGATCCCAAAAACGATTTCAATCTCAACATGAAATGAGAAGTATGCTAGACAAGAGCATGCTAAATCCTGAATTCTAGATCTGGCTGTGTGACTTCTGACCAAATCACATCTCTCTGTGTCTCAGTTTCCTTTCTAGTAAGAGATCTTAAGGCTTCTTCCAGTTTTAAAAATCTTGATTCTCCTCCTCCCACATCATCAACTGCCCTCCAGAAGCCAGAGAATGAGGGAGGAGTCTCTCTACCCTAAGAGGCAGTAATTGAGCTGGTGCTCTCTGCCAGCCCTAGTTGGTGACAGAAATCAATAGCCGAATTACTGGGGAACTCAGCTCCCTGCTTCTCTATCCTCCGGGTCTAGGCTCCTCCAGAGGAGGTCAAATAGAAGTCATCTCCCTCTTCCATCACCGTTCTATTCTCTCACACCCCCAAGGGAAATATATAAGAAAAGGAGGCAGTATGGGACACTAAGATTCCCCGCTGCCTGCCTCCCAGCCCTTCTCCAATTCCAGTTTCGCTGGGTTTGCATCTATTAAGTCTGTATCTCCCTTGAATTCCCTGTCTAGTCTCTTTAGTAGCCATTTCTGTTTGCCTGAGACTCTTTTCCAAAAACCCTTCTTCGCCCTGCCTCAGGCAAAGGAAACTGGAGATTGTGAGGGACAGGCCCCCATCTTTTTCAGCAGGGCATCCTTGTATAGGACCCTAATCCTGATCCTGGTCTGAACAGCAAGGTCCTCCCCCACCACATCCAGACTAGCCAGGTTTACGCTAAGACATGAGATATCAAAGAACAGGTGTTCTGGGGCAAAGCACTATCAACCTAGGAAGCTGAGGCTGGAAAAACCCCATTCTACTGCTCAGAGAAGGCAAGAGCCCTTCTTTCAAATAATAGGTCATAGCAAGAAGGTTAGGAGGAAAATGGATTCCTCTCAAAATGTCCTAAAGGAAATGTGAATAGAGGGGAGTAGACAGGCAAGAGTCTCTGAGTCCCTGACATCTAACTCACAGAACTGAAAGAAGTCAAAGACAGAAGAGACTAGAAAGAGCATCCCTTTCATTTTACAGTTGGGGAAATGGAGCCTCAGAGAGAGGAAATTATTTGTCCTTAGTCACCCTGCTAATAGGCAGAGGGTAAATCCTAAAGCCTTTCAAATTTGTTTCCATGAACCAAGAAGTCTTTATCTTAGAAGGAGGGAAAGAAGAAGGAAGGCAAAGAGACAGTGAGGAAGGAAAAATGGAAATGGATGAGGAGAAGGGGGGAAAAGCAGAAAAGGAGGGAGGGAAGAAGCACTTACTGTGTGCCAGGCACCATAGTAAGTACTTTAAAAATATTTCATTTGATCCTCACATCAATCCTATTATGATCCCCATTTTACAGTTGAGAAAACAGAGGCAGAGGTTAAGTGATGTGCCCAGGGTCACACAGATAGTAGGTATGTGAGGCTGGATTTGAACTCAGATTATCCTGACTTCGAAAGCCCGGAAGTCACTGAGCCACCTAGAAGAGGGTGTGTGTGTGTGTCTGTGTGTGTGTGTGTGTGTCTGTGTGTGTGTGTCTGTGTGTGTATTTGGGGGCAAGGGGGAGGAAAGAGTCTACCTCTATATACATGCTTCTATTTCCTTTCCCCCCCACCTCCAGCACGCTGCTCACCTCAGCACCCCCTCCCTCACCCCCACATTGGCACATCCTATCAGCCTGTCCCTGCCTTTCTCCTGCAGGCTGTTCAGAAGGGTCCTTAGAAGAGCTTCTGCCATCCAGAGATAGGGAAATCTGGCAGGCACAGTCACCAGTCACTCCAGGCTCTTCCCTCAACCTGTGGCCTACCCCCAAAGCTTCCTGTGGCTCATCCTCCTTTGACTCTTTCCCTTGAGGCCTGCCTGCTTCTGAAAAGACCTTCAGTTTCCTCCCTCCCTCCCTCCAGTCTGTCCTCCCACCCAACTCTGGTCATGCCTCATCCGTTTTAACTTAGCCTGGGGTGGGGGCAGGAGTGGAAATATCAAGGTTGATGAATCCTCAGACCCTTCCAGCCTCCTGAAGCAGAGCTGGGAGGGAAGGGGTACCCTGACAACTGAGAGTTAGCTGGGGTCAGTAAGACTGATGTTCTGTGCTCTATCTGAGTAGACCTCAATCTCCTTGGGAGGTGGTTTCTGAAACAATCGCCCAGGATACGTAGCAAAGAAAGGGCAGAAGACAAGAGGATCTCCCCCAAGCCCCTCCAAAGTGCCTTATGCTCTGACAAGATTGTTTCAGTCATAGTCCCACATTCCTCATTCACTGGCAGTTCCAGAGATCTGCTCATGGAACAGGGGGAAGCATCCACAATGGAGCTATAAGGAGGTCACCCAATCTCCTTACCAGCTCCCCAAAGCCTACGTTCTCATTCACCATTCACCAGATTGGTCAAAGTCAGCACAGCCAGATTGCTCCTCCAGCACAAAGGCCCCCACTGGTCATGAAAGTCTTTGATGAGAGACTGGGGTGGCATGTGCTACCAAGGTGCCAATGGAAAGGAGTTACAGCCTGGGGAAGTTGAGAGGGTAGGAGGGGTAGGGGAGAAGAAAGGCAAACAAGCTTTGGACCCTGGGCAAGGAATCCAAAATGCTGCTGCTGGAAGGGAGAGAGCATCCATCATCATCCCTGCCAGGAATACATCCAGCCCCCAAAAAGAAATACTGCCGACTAAAGAGAGAACAACAAAGGACTCCGTTTCATCAGCAATGCGGAGCCAGCGGCGCCCGGCCGGCCAGCCCATCGGTCATCCCACAAAGGTCTTGATTGTCTGAGTGTATGTGTGTGTATGGGGGGTGGGGGGGAAGGATGGAACATTGCACTGGGGGTACACAGAGTCACCAACAGACTGAGACACAGAGGCAGAGGGACAGAAATACAAAGAGACTGAGACTCACAGATGAAGGCCAGAGACGGAGAGACTGAGACACAGACATGGGAACAGACAGAGACACAGAGGCAGGGGACAGGGAATAGACAGAGACACAGAAAGATTGAGACACAAAAACAGGGACAGAGAGACCCAGAGAGATAGACAGGGAGAAAGAGAAACAAACATAAAGACAGACAAGGAGACAGAGATTACAAAAGAATTACAAAATGTCAGAGACAGAATAATGGATGGAAAGACAGACACAGAAACATCAGGATAGAAAGACAGTTCAAGACAGACGTAAGGAACTAGAAACCAAGGAGAAACAGTAAGAGAAGCTATAAGCCAGATACAGAGAATGACAGATAAGAATGGAAACCAAGGAATGTATTAAAGAATGTTCCAAAGCAACCACCCGAAGACCCTCCTAACCATTAGGAGTTCCCCCTGAAGGTCTTTCCTCAGAAGGTTCTCTTATTGGACATCAAGACTTGCCATAGCCTAGAACAAAGGACTCTAGCCCAGGGCTGAGATACCCCCACTCCTCTACTCTGTG
The DNA here is from genome assembly GCA_023548195.1 of Bettongia penicillata ogilbyi. Taxonomy (NCBI): domain Eukaryota; kingdom Metazoa; phylum Chordata; class Mammalia; order Diprotodontia; family Potoroidae; genus Bettongia; species Bettongia penicillata. Next base: position 5,867,747 of record JAJHZJ010000197.1, read on the forward strand.
CTCAGGCCAAAGGACTTCCTGAGCTCTCCTAGGCACTCTGGGGACAGATGTTTCAATATGAAAACCCAACAAGGGAATGATCTTTCAACCTGCTCTGAAAGGAGTTCTTTCTTCCCTACTGCAGAAGAGCCAACCCACTATTTTCTTCCCTTTCCTCCAAGGTCCCAGTCCTCAAACAGGGCTCCCAATCACACGTTAGGCCCCAGGCTTAATTAGAAGCTTTGTAGTCCCCTTTGATCTTTTTTGTCTCCTTTGGTCTTTTTCCCTCCCCTTCTGAGTGTATGTATGTGTGTATGTGGGGGGGGAAGGGTGCCAGGGGGTACCCACCTCCCTCCACGAAGTTCTTCACACCAGTTGCAGGAGCTCCCAGCCAGAAGAAGGCCAGTCAGAGTAGATGGGAAAAATGGAGTGGGGATAAGGTGTCAGTCCTGGACCATCCAGGGGAGTTCCCGGTGTCAGGGCCTGGCAGTGGGGTGTGTCTCCTCCTGCAAGTTGAGCCTCATTGGTGGAACTGCAAAAAAAGGGTGAACATCAAACTTAGAAGGATTCCTTCCTGGACAATTTGGTGAGATCACACCCTCTGTCTTCCCCATCCCTACCGGCTCATTTCTGGGAGGGATGGGTGGAGGGGGTAACTCATCTGGTATCCTTCCCAGCCATCACCCAAGTGAAACCACAGCACCAAGTCCCATCTGTAACCCTAGCATCATTACCCCAGAGGCCTATAGGATTTAGAAGTATGGTGGGATAGGGGATGAGGTGGGGAGAGGAGGCCTAGAAAGCATCAAATGTAACTACCTCATTTTGTAGATAACGGCAATAGAGGCCCAGAGAACTTAAGTCTAACAACTTGTCCAAGAACAAAATAGCGAGGCTAGGATTCCAACCAACTCAGGTTCCCTGACTCCAAACCTCTGTATTAAACAGACTATGCTCTTCTACTCAATAAGCTCCCAACTCAGGATCAATTCATGAAGGCAGGACCCCCAGAAAACCCCCCCAACCCATTAGAGCCCTATATTTAGCTCAAAAACCACACCCAAGAAACAAGAGAGTAGGTCATGGGTTTATGGAGGTCTGGGACATAATTCCAGCTCTGCCTGACACATTCTGAGGCATTGCCTGTATCATCTTTCTCAAGGTCTTGGACTCTCTATCTGAGAAATGGGGAGATTCATCCCTGTGAATAAACAGATGTGAATTTGCTCAGCACCAGGGCACGGAATGGAAAAGTGACTTCCAATGTTCCCTTCTTTCCTTCTAAATGCTCTCTGTCTGCCACCACTACCCTTCTGTGTGAGAGTCACCTTTAAAAAAAAAGCTCAGACTCTCAAGAGAATCCCTGGAGGTACCTCCAAGCCCCAAGGGGAGCAGAGATTGGGAATTTACCTTGCCAATCAACTCCCAATGATCGAAGGAGGGCTGTGCGCAGGGCTCCTACCAAGGGATTCTGTACTACAGGGCTTTAGGGAACAACATTGGCCCTGTGTGAACAGAGCTCTGTCCTGGTGTTTAGAATGCTATGCCAATGACATCATAATGCTGGTGCTGATGTCATGGACAAAGTGGTTGGGAATGCTTTCTCTAGACTTCTCATTCTCCATCCCTATTCCTGGCATACACATTTCCTTTAATCTATCCTGTATACCACAATCTGATTAATCCTCTTAATGCACAGCTCTGATGACATAACATCCCAGACTAAGAACCATAAATGGCTCCCCAGTACCTACCAAAATGAGAAAAAACTCTAAGCTGACTCTCAAATGTCTTATATAATTGTGGTCCCAATTTACCTTTCTAGCTTGTGTCTCATCACTTCCCTACTGAAACCAGCCTTGCTCAAACCAGATTGGTTCATTCACCATACTCCCAGTTTACTAAACATACTGCCCCCAATTCCCTGTCCTGTTGCTCTGAAACATCTGAACACCTCCCCCATCCTTCCTCTTTGCCACCAGTCCCAAATCCTATTAGGGCAAAGGTCAAGACCCATCCCTCTTTGATTTCCTTAGCCTGTGGCCCCACTAAGATAAAGGTCTCCACAGAGAAAGAGAAACACTGTTGGACACAAGTACGCATACCAAACTGGGCACACCAGTGCAGACTGCACAGAAGGCTAGGCAGGAATGGCAGCTACAGGCCACACTAGTTGGCTGAATTGGTCTGATGAATAAGGTGGATGTTTCATTCCTCTCGGATCCCTGATTCTACTCTGAGAACTTCCCATGGAAGAAAGTCACATGGAAAGACAGGAAGACACATGAAAATGTGTGTTGGCAGCTGGCAAGTCTACCAAGAGATAGAGGAAAGGTCTCAGTTATCAAGGTCATCTCTAGACCCAAGGACTGTATGACCAACATTTCTTCCCACAACCGTTCTGCTAGAACCTGAGCAACCATGTCAACATAGGGTCTTAATTTCACTGACATGTGGATGAAATGAATTACCTACTTACTAGCCAAGACCACAAGAATAAAGGGGTCCCTTTGCCCCACAAAGGCACACCGGATCAACAATGAGGGCTGAACAGTAGGACTGGGGGGGCAATCTAGAAATGGTCCCTACAGTCCCCTAACCTCAGCACCTTTAAAGCCCTCCTAAAAGGAGGGAAGGTACACAGTACTCGGAAACCCAAAGGAAATCCAGTCAACACTTGGGTCTTTCCAGAACACACAGACACACAGACAGACACACACACACACACACACACACACCCCTTTTTACTGGGTCTTCACAAGCCCCCATTGTGAGGGAGGTAAGGCAAAGATCATTTCCCCTGTTTCATAAATTTAAAAAAAACTTGTCCAAAGAAGTTGCCCAAGGCTAAATATCAAGTCAGCTGGGTACAGCCAAGAGCAGACGCCATATTGTCTCACCCCAATCTGTTATACTGCCAACAACACTGTCTTTACAACTTTTACCCAGAACCCTGGGATCCAGGCTCTCCACTAAGATCTAGGATCATTGTTGAAAGGAAAGAATCAGCATTTATAAAGCTCTTTAAAGTTTGCAAAACAGTTTATACATATTCACTTATCTGATCCTCCCAACAATCCTATATGGCACATTATTGGGATCCCCATTTTATAGATAAGGAAATTAAAGCAGAGACAGATTAAATGATTTGCTCAGGGTCACACATCTGTCTCTAAGGTGTATAAGGATTCAAACATATTTTCTTGACTTCATTTCCAGCCTCTATCCACAACACCATGATGGGGGCAGGGGTTGAGAGGGTGGTGGTGAGGAAGTGGTCCCTCCCTAAGATCCTCAGAGCCTCAATGAGCTTTCCCTCTCCCACTAAGGGTCAGAGGGTTGTCTGGTCCTCACCCTAAAAACTCCATGTTGCTCAAGTAGCAGGGTTTTACAGACCAGTAGGGGATGTAATGAAGAAAAAAGCATCCTACTGCCCTCAGAGTACAAAGGGAAAAGCACTGACTGGAGTTGGAGGACCTGGACTCAAATCCTACCTCTGACCCTACCTATGTGACCCTGGACATGTCATTTCACAACATGGCCCTGATTTCGTTATTTGTAGAATGAGAGATTTAGACTAGATCTGAAGTCTCCTCCAACTCTAGAACACTGATTTTATGATCTTGGTGACTCATAGCAGATTGGAGCTGAAAGAAATCTTGAAAAACATCGAATTCAACCCCTTCCTTTTACACAAAGAGGACAGGAGGGCCAGAGAGGAAAGTGACTTCCCAAGGTCACACTATCAATAGTAGAGCCAGAACTGAACCCCCAGATCTAGTTTCCTCTTGGTCTTTCCTCCAGAAACTGGGGGGATATGGATGAGTGGCTGGGATAGCAGCGCCAGAGGAGGAAGAGGAGGAGGGGGCGGCTGGATGTCTCTGCAGGAAGCCAAACAGCAGGGAAACACCACTTGTTCTCCTCCCCCAGCATCCCACAGGCTATCCCAGCAGGCTCCACACAAGCTCTCATTGTACAAGGGCTGCATAGCTTTGCCACAGCCCTGGGTTCTTGAGTTCTGTGTTTCCTGGGGGGTGAAGAATTGAAAGAATCAGCCTTAGCCACCACACAAGGCCTCCAGCTGCTCCTGTCCCCTTCCTTGTCCAGCAAACACCCACCCCCTCCACATCAGAGTAGACTGGGTTACAGGGTAAAGGGGATGAGAACCACATTCCAACCTAGGAGATTTCCCCAGCCATTGCTGGAAGAGGCTCCCAGAGCAAGAGAGGGGGCAGCAGGGAGGAAAGACAAGAAGTAAAAAGGCAGGGACCTTGGCCTAGGAAGTTTCAGCCAGCCTGGCTGTGTTGCAAAGGACGAGAGAAAGACTACTGAAGATAGAGAGAAGAAGGCTGGGGAAGACCTTCCAAGAGATTCCAGTGAGGGCTGACTGATACAAGCATCCTTCTCCTCTGGATTGATTGCCAGGTTTCTGGCCCCAAACACTAGTTGAGCAAACATAGGTAGGAAGATAGAGACAGAGAGACAAAGAGAGAGATGGGTACCCCTCCATGTTGGCCATTGGTACCAGCTCCCTTCCAGAATTTAACATATGGGACTTTAGAAATAGGAAAGAGGAGGGGGTAGATTTTTGGATATGGGTCCCTAAGGCAGGCTGCAGCCAGAGGGTACAGCAAAGGGAATCGGGAGAAAAGTTGCTGTGAGACTCAGATTTCCCTATCAGCAACAGAGCACACGGCTGGCCTGGAAAAAATCCTCTGGAAATTTTTACTCAAAAACACAAGGGGCTCATACAAGGTACACACACACACACACACACACACACCCATGATGCTGGCGGGTGAGCTAGATGTACCCTGCCCGGGGGCCTGACAGGGCAGCCACGCTCTATCGGGTCAATAATCCACAAACTAAGAGGGATTTATTGTACATGGCAGGGCCTAACAGTGCCAGAAACCCGCAGCGCTGGTGTGTATGTGTTTTTAAGTAGAAAAAAAAAAGTGTGTATATCCGTCTACATCTGTGTCCTTGGGTACAGAAGTTTGTGGTTCCTTGACGTGCTACTGAGGCTATGGTGAGAGTGACGCAGAGGTTTACCATAGATGACTAGTCCTTCCAAGATATGAGTGCGATGCTGACAAGTGAAATTTTGCAAATGTGAAATGGTTCCATTGGAAGGAGGGAAAGAGGGGAAAATAGGGAAGGAGAAGAGAGATAAGGACTGGAATCCGGGGAGGTCCTCTCTTGCAGAAACCAGGCTGTTGTCTCCCAGACATGAGGTAGGCTGACAAGAGTCCACTGGATGGGGAATCCTGGGCAGAAGAATGAGGAGCTGGGGGTTTTGGATGTCCATCCCTGTGCCTATTTTTCCATCCAGTCAAGGGTTTCTTGTTTCATGTAAGTGAGGTTATATCTGTGAAGGAGAGGGGCCAGGCAGAGTAAGCTGTGATTTATTTCTAGGACAGAAGGGTCACCTGAGCTAGCTATGCCCACCTCTCCCCAGCATGATCCCCCCCCCATAAAATGGGTCCGACAGTTTTGGCAGCTGAAAAGCAAGACTGCATGCAAACCCTGACGGCTGGGTGGTCTCTTGGCCACCTGCTCCCACCCCCTATTTGGCAGTGATGGGGAATGGGGCCATAGCCTACCTACCTAGGAAGAAAACGTACTCCCCTTTGGCAAGTAGATTTATCTCTTGCCCACCGCCCACAATGGCCAATGAGGATAATTGTCTGTGGCCTTAACAGCTCTCCCTGGCAGGTTTAGTCCACTGTCACATCTGTGGGCGAGGGCCTCTGCGGCTGAAGCTGGAGAAATAACGAGAAAACAAAAGCCCCCAGACTGCAGGCCTAGTGGAAGGAGGGAGGGAGGGAGGTGTTGCTCTGGCCTCGGGAGCACAAAAATAATGAGCCAAGAGGGGCCGCAAGGCCAGCTTGCCCGCCCAGCACAGGGAGGCTCGAGTCGAGAGCCGGTTCTTTCCGGCCTTCGCTATCTGACCTTGACAGATGCCATGGCGCTGATGCCCTGGAGAGAAGCCGGAGAAAACTGCTGCCCTCTTTCCTCCCCTATCCTCCCACCAGCCCAAAACAAGGCTACCACACAACTCAGGACTGGCAGCCTAGGAATTGCCCCAGTTTTCCCTATTTGCCCCTCAACCTCCAGTCAAAGCCTAACCTGGCCACTGAGGAAGAGACAGGGTCACATATGGGAGGGTGCCCGAAGGAGGGAGGGAAAAAGCAGGATCAGAGAAAAAGAGTTGACAGTATTCCTTAGGGCTTCTCCAAGCAGAGGAACAGGCCCACTTACATTCAGCCCAGACACAGGATCCCACCTCATCTAACCTGGGGCCCAGTGACTCTGATGGAAAAGAGGCCAACTTTCCATAGGCAAGAAGGCTGAGGTCAACCCAGCATTACCTCTGTCCTCTTCCCCACAACAACTCATTGGGGAACCCTCTATTATTATTGACTGTGTGTGTGTATGTGTGTGTGAGAGAGAGAGAGAGCAAGAGAGAAAAAGAAAGAATATTTATGATGATGGGTCTCTGTTTTATCATCTATTAAATGAATTGTTGGACCAGACCATTTCTAGGCTCCTACATGCTATGTTTCCATGAGATGTTTGTATTTGCGGACCTGAATGATTGTCTAAGTGACTTGTGTTTGGGTTTATGTGCGTGCAATTGTATATAACTGCTCATGGCTCACATCATCTGCATGTGTAATTATTTGTGTATGTCTAGGTTTCTGTATGTTTGTATGTACTTTAAGATTCATGCACCTATACGTATCGTAGACAAGTGTACCTGTGTATAATGAAGACTGAGCACATACACTTGTGCTTGTGTGCACATGTAACTGTGACTAGTGGTCCATATGTGTATGTGTGGATATGAAGGGTCACACAAAGCTGAGGAAGCTAGACCTTTGTTCTGGTCTGGGAGAACTCCAGCCCCTAAAATGAGCTGGGAACAGATGGAAAGACGGACAGCCTCTGCATTTGGCCGGGCCCCCAGCCCTGCAGTTGGGCAAGACCAGCTGAATCTTCCACCCCACCGAGATAGGAGGGAGGCTTTGAGTGTTGCAGCTGGCACAGTGAGAATGAGAATCAGCTCTGCCAGTCGGTGCCAGTGACAAGGCAGCAAAGGGCAGCGGGTGAAGCAAAGGGAGTGCCTCTTTCCCCTTCCCAAGCCCTACCGGGAGGTGTACATGCACCATTCCTCCACCTGTCTCCTTCAGCACCTCTTTTCTTTCACCTAACCCCACCCTCCCCACACTATACCACTCATCCACGATCAACCAACATCCTGGTCAGACTGAAAACCTCTCCAGTGTATCCATGTGCAGTCAGGTACAGCCAGAAAGTAGAAGATAAGGAAAAATCTGTCCTAGTATCACAAGTTGGGGGGAGGGAATCAGATGTGGAGTGGGTGGTAGACCTGAGTAGGAACTGGGATGGGTGGGGAGACCGTGCTGGGCTGGAGGTGCCCAGAGGAGGATTAGTGATTCAGCACACTGACTACACAATTAAAAAATCATTAGAGGGAGAGAAAGAAGTGTGAGCTCACAGGAAGAGGTGGGAGGGGAATACCACACCAGAACCCCCCCCCCCAGAAAAATCCCACCTGCTAATATAATTATGGAAAAAAACAAGCTCAAAACATTTCATCTGTGAAGACAAGGCCAATATCCCCTCATCTCAGCTTTAGCAAAGATAGAACCGCCCAAAAGCGGGGCAGCTTTGGCCTTTCTGATTCTCAGGGGACCTCCATCCCAGATAAACCCTCTTCTCCCCTGGCCTGCCCCCGGGACCTCAGGCCCTGTTGCTCAGGTTGAAGGAAACAGAAGGCATTTGTAGCCTAATTTTTCTCTCTGCCAACCCCTAAGGTGCTAGCTTTCTCCTTCCTTCTCCAAAAATCTTTCCCCTCTAACCAACAAACTCACACCAACCCCCCACAATGGTTTGAAGATGACTTCACCTCTCTTGATGAAATCACTCTGACCCTTTTCTCTCTCTAGTCCTCCATCGTGTTCTCATCTGTAGCCAGTCCCTCCCCTGGCACTGTTTCCAAAACATACAACATAGGAGCACCCAGCCCAAATCACCACTGGGTTCCAAGGGCACACCCAAGGGTTATACCCCACGACAGCGTGGCTTAGATAGAAAGACATGGGGTAGAAGACCCTACCATGTGTCTCTGAAATCCCCAGAATGGAACAGTCTTCTTGGATCTGTAACTCCCCCACCACCCCCAGATTAATCCAGTCCCAGCTGGAAATGGCTTCCCGCCCCCAGAAATGCAACCAGCTCTGGGGCACAGCAAGGCTGCTGCTCTCTCCCGGAATGGTGTCCCGGAACAGCATGCCAACACTTCAGGCCTGGAGGAAAAAGCAATGCAGGCAGAAGGGGGTGGGGGTGGGGGCTGTTGGGGTAGGGAGTAAAGCCTAATTAGCCAGCTTGGGATTTCATCAGGACTTGGGAGCCTGCGCCTCAAGCTCTTACAGAAACAACCAGGGGAACAGCCTCTCACAAATGTCCGCAGCAGGGCCTGGGGTTTCTGTGGTTGGGTGGGGGGAAGAGGGAGAAGCTGAAAAAACAGGAGATACCTCTGCTACGGGATGTGAAAGCACAGAAGAGGAGAAAGAGACATGATGGAGAGGAAAAGCTCTGAGCATCTCGCCTCCATGGTCATTTCCCAAGGCCAGTGGAAATTCTGTACCAGAACACTGGCTCCTTTAATTCCTATGGTGCCACTAGGCACCTCAATTAGCCGTGTTCAAAGTTTGTTCCTAATTGGCTTCATTTTCCCTCATAAATGATTCATGGTCCCCAAGGTCCGAAAGATGGGGGACAGAAGGGAATTTGGAAGGAGTTTTGCCCCACTGCCTTCCACTCCCTCTCAATACACCCCAGGCACTCCACAGGTTGGGCTGAGAGGGGAGGAGGTCCTAGCACAGAGACCAAGACCCAAAGTTGCTTGCTGTTAAGCAGGGGGTGGTTGGCTAATAATGCATTTGAGGTAAATTGGTGAAAATCTGGGGAAGTCTGGTGTGAGAAAGAAGACTGGGAGTGGGAAGGAGAGATAAGGTAGACAGTGATAAAGATATGTATGCAGGGACATAGAGATGGATACTTCACAACCCAGACCCACTTAAATTTTTCCATCAGAAGACACACTTTCCTTTGGTACCAAGGCATTCCTAATACCGCAGTCCTGGATCACTGAAAAAACAAAGGTAGAATTCTCTCACTCTTAAAAAGCAAAGTAATTAGGACATACATTGAAGGGAATTCTCCCCCAAATTTCAGTTTCCATCTAAGAAGAATGGGTGGGATCCTCACTTGAGGAACCTGAATTATGGAGTCCTATATCTGCCTGGGCCCAAAGAGTCACAAAAGCCATGAAGGCAAAGCTTTTGTGCCTTCCCCTCACTGGCTGCGATTTCTTCATCCCTAAAATTGGCCTGGTCAAGATGATGCTGAAGATCTTTTTCAATTCTAATATACTACAGAGAGAGCTCAGGGTTGAAAGGGACCTTAAGAAATCACCTGTATCCTCTGTTATATGAGATGGCTTTCTGGGATTTGGAAGAGATATGAAAGAAATTTAGGTGATGTAAAAAGAAAGATAACAATAAAAGAAAATTACTATTAAATAGTAACCAAAAATTGATTAATTTATAATTGTATTTCCATAGAATATATTTACTTTATTAATAGAGCATTTAAAATTAAATAACAATAATAATTATTTTTTAAAGAAATGACTTGGTTCTCAGGAGGACGACAAAAGTGTGAGAGGGCCCTAGGGGAGGGGTTACAGTTAAATAGATGAGCTCTCCAGGGTCTCAGAAAAGCATGAAGCTTACCCTGGTCCAAGTACATCTTTTCAACTCACCATTTCAGATTTTTTCTGTGAGAAACAGCAAAGCAATGACAAATACACCAATGTAAAAGAGAATAACTTTGAAAGATGTCAAAACTCTGACCAGTGCAGTACTGATCTCTTTTCTTCCCAGAGAGCTTAGCTTTTGGGGAAGTATGTGCTTCCCTCCTCTCAGCAGAAAGGTGAGAAGGTGAAAAAGTAGATCTTAGGGTTGGCTTATTTTGTCTTCTTTGTTAAAAAGAAGGGTTCTACTACAGGTTGTTGTATTTTTATGGAATCTAATTATGTTATTAAGAGATTACTTAAAATAATTTAAATAATTATATATTTTTTAAAAAACTATTTCGTCCTCAGGAGATCTACAAAAGTATGAGAGGTAGGTGACAACAATGCTCTCTTGAAAGAATTATTGATTTTTTTAAATGGTTGAGAAAAGGTATAGAGGACCCCTTACTATATGCTCCTATGACCAGACAAACTGGCCAAAGTAGCCTGAGGTCAGAGGTGGTTTCTTCAGGCCCAGCTGAAATCCAGTCTGGGATCTTTCCTTGAGGTTATATTGATTTCCCTTGATGGATACAAGAGCAGGTCAGTCACCAACTGCTTCCTTCCTTTCCAGCTCAGTCCAACTCCTCCAGAGCAACACGCCTTCCTTCATGACCTGGGCTTCCCCACTTTTCCATGCCCCTACATCACACCCCGCTACACAGCTTCGTTTCCCACCTCTAACCTGCCCCTCTCCTCCCAGACAGCCCAAAATGGACCTGGTTTCTAATGTCAGAGGTGACCTCACGCTTCTCTCTCCAACACACACACTCATGCTGACCCTGGGGTTTCACTCACAGCACACAACTCAGAGATATGTCCAACCAAATCTGGACAGGTATCATCCCTTTCTAAAATGGCCTTCCCTTCTGATTTCCTTCCCACCTTTCCGGAAGGACTTAGAATACAGTACTTCTAAGGTCCGCTCTAGCTTTAGCATACTCCAATTTCTTCTTTTCTTCTCTTCCCCCTTTTCTGGCCTCCTTGGCAGATGAAATGAAACATCAGGTGCCCAGGGGTCCCAAAGAAGAGCTGGCCCCAGGCACTGGCAGGCAAAGGTTATTTTGGTTTGGTGTGTGGAGGGAAGGGAACTTGGGTTAGGTTTCCTTAGGGAGAGGTGCCAGAGAGGCAGATGCATGAGAGAGTGACCCTAGAAGAGACAGAAGATGCAGGGTTATTTGCTACTGGAACCTAGTGATCAGCCAAGGGAGAGAGGAGGGATGAATGAGGCGTCAGAATTTCCCAGAAGGTTAAGAGGAGGGAATCATTTTAGGTGAAGCCTCAACCCTAGCTGGACCCTATAGAAGAGAAGATAATGGTTAAGAGATCTAAATTTCAGTCCCAGCTTTGCTACTGATTGGCTATGTGATCATGGGTAATTTGCTTCCTGATAATGGGTCTCCATTTCAGCTATACAAATGGGAAAAAATAATCCTTGTTCTGCCAACCCCTCACAGACTTGCTATGATGGAAAGGGGAATCTGAAGATCATTTCTCTAAAGGTCACAACTGACAAATGAGGAAACTAAGGCCCATAGAGAGGGGAGGTGCTGTGCCCAAGGTCAGAGTGGTCATGCAGGCCCCTCAGAAAGGATGATGCAATGTTCAAAGAGGAGAGGTTATTACCTAATGAAAATCCAGATCTTGAAAGACCCAAGGTCCCGGGGGGCATGAAAAAACATGAGCATCCTTGTGCCCTCAGAGCTCTGATAATTGCCTTCATCACCAATTAGCTGTATGACCTTGGAAAAGTTGCTTCACCTCTCTGTGCCCTGGTTTCAAACACCACCACCACCTCGCACTTGGAGAGAGCTCTCTATTTTCCAAAGAGTTTAATATCCATTACCTCATTTGTCCAAAGCCAAACTCTTCAAATTCCTCCTCTCCTGCCCCCATCAAACCAAGTCCTTCTTCTAACCTCCTCATTTCAGCTGATGGCCCCATCATCCTTCTAGTCATCCATGTTCAAGGTTGTATGGGCCCAGGACTCCTCCCCACTCACAACCAGTCATGTGCTAAATCTTTGGAATCCAACCCACCCTTTCCTTTTCTATTTCCACAATCACCTCCTTAATTTGGGAGGATTTTGTCGGATTTTTTTTCCTGCCCCTCAAATATCTTTACCTATAATAATCCCTTCCATGCAGGCTACAAGATTAATGGTGATAGATTTGACTGTGTCATTACTTAGCTCCAAAATCTTCCATGGCTCCCTATCGCTATTTCTCACTCTGGTATTTGAAGAACTCCATGCTCTTCCCCTAACCTATTTTCCCAAGCCTTATCTCTGGCTAGGTCCCTTTGGGAATGCCATATTGCAGCCAAATCAGACAACTGGATGCTCTCTGAACAGATCCCTTGCTTTCTTCCTTTTTATCTTTGGTCATATCCTCTTTTAAGCACTTATCGCATTCTTTCATGAATTATAGTCATTTGTGTAGACTATAAAATGTAGGTGCCTTGAGGATACTTCATCATTGTCTAGCACACAGCCTGAAGGCCCTCAGCCAGGACTGATTGACAATGTATAAAACAATTGGCTATTAAAATATAGACTCAGCTGATATGTTGGCTAGTTTTGGTGAACTGGTTGTTTGCTTGTTTTTTCCTTCTGTATTATAAGGGATGGCTTGATGGGAAGCAGAGAATGGAGTGATATAATTGAAAACAAGAGACATCAATGAAAACTTTAATTTTTTTATAAAAAAAAAGGACTGGCTAAATCAATCATTCCAATAACCCTAGAAGGCAGCAGCTGTAAGGTGAAACTTTATCTCAATATAACAGATGGGGGGAAATGAGACACATTGTTGCCTTGAGGTTGCTAAGCAAGGCAGTGACAGAATTCGAACCCAGGTTTCCTGAATCCCAGGTCAGTACGTTTTTAATTATGTTCTCAACAGCACTACACTAAGAGCATTCTGAAGAGTTAAGGAGACAAAGGGATTATTCCAATCTCATTAACACTTATATCCCTCCAGGACATGCCAATAACAACTGTGGCTCCCTACTTCATCTCATGCTGGGGTATATCTGCACAGACAGGAAGGAGCCTAGACACCACTCCCTAAAGTCAGTAAAAAAATTGAAAGGGAATAAGACTGGGAAGCATATCCACATTGTTACATGGCTAGTGGGTCATGGAAAGAGTACCAGAATGGGTGTCAGGAACCCTGGGTCACATTATTATTTACTGTGTGACCTTGGGCAAGTCATTTAAGTTTGCTGAGTCTGTTTCCTTAAAACAACTGGACTATCTACACACACAGGTGTAGACATGGACACTCCCTAAACATTAAAATGTTATTAAAAAAAAATAGGAGCTATGATTCATCCCTGAGATATAGGGAGAGTTCCTGACCTGGGAGGAGAGGGGACAGACTTACACACTACTGGTCTCTTATTGATGAACAATTTTGGTTCAACAAGCCCAAAAAATATTTCTGCAGTGGTCAATGCTAACTGGCTAACAGAAAGCAGCCCAAGCTATGTGATACCCTCTGTGAACGTGAATTAAATTGCGATTACTTTGTATTCCTTGTTCGCTCATGATTTCTCTTGATACAATGTACAGCCTTGGCTCCCTTCTCAGTGCTGAAGCCTCCTATCTCCAGCTCCACAAGGATGCTTGGACAATGACTGAAGAGGGGTCCTGGGTCAGGAGAAAAGGGAACAAGAGACAAGGGAGAGGAAGTGGAGGAAGGAAGAGAAATAGCCAACAGTCCCCAAGAGTCCAGCCGGTTGCCCAAGATATAGTAGTCACCCTGCTCCAGACTCCCCCCTCAACTGGCCCCAGAACATTCAGCTCACTGAATCTGAAATGGTTTCCCTGAGGGCCAAAGTGAGGAAGATTCCACCCATACTCTTATGGAAAAACTATTTCCCAACCATCTTAAAAAGTGGGGTTCCTCAAAAGTTCAGAAATCTGACTCCCTACTCTGCCATGCCATCAGAACTTAAACAGCAGTGGGAAGAAAGTATAAGAGTTGGAAGAACTTGGAATCAAAATACTTGGTTTTGACTCCTAAGTCTGCCACACAGTCATAGCCTCTGTGACCTTGGACAATCTACTTGACCTCTATGGATCTCGATTTATTTGAAAAATAAAAGGTTGGCCTATACAGTCTCTAAGATATCTTCCAACTCTAGCATTCTACCAAATAGCCTAGGCACTATCAGCACATCATTGAACTATGGGAAGGGGTATCCATCCCAAACGGTGCTAGACATACCTTGTTCTGGTGCTGACCCTGGTGAACAGCCAATATGACGCTGATGATAATAATAATATCAAGCATTTATATAACACTTTTAAGGTTTGCAAAGCATTTTACAAATAGCTCATGTTATCCTTACAACAACCCTGGGAGGTAGGTGCTATTATTATCTCAATTTTACAGATGAAGAAACTGAGGTAGACTGCCGAAGCTTACCTAGTTAGTGAGTGCCTGAGGCTACACCTGAATGATGGTCTTCCTGGTTCTAGGGCTAGCACTCCTTCTACTGTACCAGCCTAGCTGCCTCACTCATATCCCTTCCTTCCTGAGGGGCTTGGGAAGTTCTCTCAGCTGGATTCCTTTTATAGGATTTGCTTCTCAATTCAGGGGTATAGGAAGTGAGGAACTAGTTAAAAGAGGTTGTATGTTTCAGGAGGGGGAAAGGGATATGACTGAATGATGGGTGGGTGGGCAGAGACAAAGCTGGGGAAAACCTGAGGTGGGAGCTAAAGAAATAACTTAGAGCAGACCTCCAAGCCTTATGGGAACCACCTTTTTATCACCACTATGTCCCCTTCAGGGAATTATTCATTTTAATATGATTCTTTGTCTAGAGTACATCCAGATTCAACCGAGAAGCCACTAGATTTGCCCCAAAGGCCCCTAGACTTTACCACTCTTTGCTCAGGGCTTTCTTACAGCTGGGCAGAATCCAGTGGGGTCTGCATCCTGAGGCCAGAAGTCATGTTCACTCTGTTGCCCATGACAACCAAATCAGCCTGCCTCAGGTTCTCAATGTGAAGCCCATCCCCAAGATTCTGGCAGAGTACGAAGGGATTTCAGGGAAAATAAAGGAGAGAAACTCCTCAGACATGGGTCCTAAAGTGGGGGTAGGGAGAAGCATAGCTAAGGGAGAATACTAGCTTTTGGAAGGCAAGGGAAAAGCAAAAGATTAAGCAACCCTAAAAGTGGTCCCAGGGTCTTTTTTTGGGGGGACGGTAATTGGAGTTAAGTGACTTGCCCAGGATTACACAGCTAGTATCTAAGGTCACATATGAACTCAGTCTTCCTGATCCCAGCGTGGTGCTCTATCCTCTGCACCACTTAGCTGTCCCCCCACCCCTGTAGTCTTTATTTAAAAAAACCCAGAACTTGGAAGAGACTTGAAGTTTGACATAAATGGAAACTGAGGCCCAGAGAAGTGACTTCCTCTAGACACAAAAATTGTGATTCAGGTAAGACTTAAGTCCAGGCTCCCCAGTGTTATTATCACCACATTCCCACTCAACCACACACATACCCTGACCAGAAACATCCCAATGATTTGGGGGGTTGAGGGAGAGAGAGGGAAAGCAAAAACATGGAAACTCCAGTTTCCAGTTCATTGCAGGAGTGGAGCTTTCAGACAAGAGATACTTGCTATAGGCAAATTAACACACAACATCAGTAGGACTAAGCATGGTGGGTCAGGCAGCACCTAGAGTCTTCAATTAATTAACTTTTTGAGATTAATTCCCAAAGCAAAACTCCATAATTCTATCTATATCATGAGGCAGTGATGGGCAAAGAAGAGGACCAGGACTGACACAGTCACCTTCCCACCCCTTAATTAGGGGGCTGGACTGAAGACGTTGGTTTCTTCCCAAACAGGGCTAGCTGGCTTCCCTGGAAAAGGGTGGAAATGGGGTGTTGGATAGACAGGGTAGAAATACTAGGTAGAGAAAGGAGAAATTTAAATCCCTGAACCCATTTTGAAGGCTCAGTGAAAAGAGAAAAGAGGTGGTTATGGGAGTCAGCCAGCAGCCAGCTTAAACCCCCTTCCCTCAATCACACTCCTGCCCCCTCAAACCCATCGGCAGGGTCACCTCAGCCTGGCGAGGCAGTACACTGTTTACGTGGCCGCCATGGCGTTCTAATTTCCCAAAGGGGCTGAGATTAATTAGCTCACACACAGGCACGGAGAGAGGGAGAGGGAAGGAGAGGCGCCCACCACTTTCCTACCAGCCAGGCGGCCTAAGATAGAGTGATTCTGAAGGTCAGAGACCAGAACAGCAGAAGACACAGGAACCTAGAAAAACAGCTTGTACCTAAATAATCCCAGGGAGCCAGCAAGCAGCTTAAGGAAGGGGATAGGGCCACCCAGGGGTGCAGGGGGCTGGGGTTCTTCCCTCTCTTACAGAAGCACATAAAACTTATAAGAGAACTTTGGAAATCTTCAAACTCTACATAAATGCTGGCTGCTATAATTATTATTAAGTATTTACAAGGTGGTGGTGGTGGTGACAATATCTCGACTCACGGATATACTGTTTTTTATCAGTTTCAGAGAATCCCTAAATCTATGAACTGGATGGGACCTTAAGAGGTCATCTAGAGCTGACCAAGACTCTTCTCAACTATCTCACTAACCAGTGGGATCAGAAGCATTTATTAAGCACTTATGATATGCTAAATTCTTCACAAACCTTACCTCATTTTATTCTCACAACAGCTCTGGGAGAGAGGCGCTATCATAACCTCTCATTTTACAGCTAAGGAAACTGAAACAGAGAGCAGCTAAGTGATTTGGCCCAGGGTCACACAGACACACAAGTATCTGAGGGTGGATTTGAACTCAAGTCTTCCTGAGCTCTATCCACTTTGCCACCTAACTTGTCCAGACATCACCCAGCCTCTGCTTAAAGACCTCTAGTAAAGGGGAACCGCCTGCCTCCAAGGGTAGTCCATTTATCTAACTTCTGTGTGTTTACTCCATTTATTAGGAAGCTTTTCCTTCCATCAAGTCTAAAACTGTCTTACTTTGAAATCCCTGCCCATTATTTTAAGTTCCTCCTTTGAGGACCAGAATGAAATCTTTTATTTATTCTCCCCCTTCTGCATAAGGGCCCTCAATACTTCAAGATCACTCTAAGGTTCCCCACCCCCAGGCCTTTTCTTCCCCAGGTTCTTTCTGCTATCACCCTGATTGCCATCTTCTGGACATACTCCAGGTCACTGATGACCTTCCTAAAATGTGGTCCCCAGAACAGCACACAATACTCCAGATGTGGGGGTCTGACCAGGGGAGAATATAGCAATATTATCACCTACCTCATTCTGTACACCATGCCTATTTTAATGCAATGCAACCCAATGTTAGAATTAAATTTGGGGGTGGGGTTGTTATATCAATGCCACACTATCAACTCAGATTTAACGTTTAGTCCACTAAAACGACAACAACCCAACACTAGATCTTTTTCAAACTATCTAACCATACCTCCTCATATACAAGATTTTTTGAATTGTGTAGGGCTTTACATTTTTCCCTATTAAGGTCATCTTACTTAGTTCATACCGTGTGTTAACTATCTCTCCCATCTGCATGTCAGCAAATCTGACAATAACTTCTATGGTTTTATCCAAATCACTGATTAAAGAAAAAGAAAAATTGAACTCTCCACATCCTGTGAGGGGAGTAGTACCAAGATTTTCCCCATTTTACAGATTAGAAAACTGAAACTCAGAAAGGTGATGCCTATTCTGGTACAGCTAGCGGTAGAGCTTTAAACCTCATAAAGATGATTCTGGATAAGTCATTTAACCTGTAAGTGTCCCAGGCAATGCTTAGTTTACAGATTACAGACCAGAAGGCTAACTGCACTTGTATAAGGTGCAGCCCCATTGGGAGTTCCTTTTAACATTCAAAAGTCTAATTTTTTTAAAAGTATAAATAACTGATATATGAGATGACAAATTCCCAAAGGGTAAAGATTAGCTTATCATCTATAATGTCCATATAGCAGAAAAGGGAGTATTTGAACACAGATCTCCTGAGTCTAAGTATGGCATTTTTTCCCACCTATACTATTACTAGACTGAACTGTTCTCATTCTTTTTCTTGAGTCTCTCACATGTTAAGGCCTTTGACCTCCCTAGGCTTCTGTTTCCCATAGCTCAAGTTCTTTTGGTAATGGATCTGAAGGGACTTCTAGAGGACCAGACATTGGGCACTTGTGCAAATGGCACTTCAAGGTCAGGTATTGGGAATATTAGGGGAGATGTTGGTGAGAGGAAGGAAAAGAAGGGAGAGGAGACAAGGATCCTTTTGGTGGCAGGACTACAAGGTTAGCCCACCTACCTCCTGGTGGAAGGTGTGACAATTCTGTCCAGGGAACAGCTTGGCTGACTTTACTTCATCTTGGGGCCAAGGATAGAACACTTGCCCAGGGTCACAGTGAACCAGGACAGAATATAAATAGGGCAAGGCAAACAGGAACAGAACTGGGAAAGCCCGCGTTAAAGACCAGCTCCTTACGCATCCCTCTCCCTCCTCAGAGCTGTAGGAATCTGGGAAAGAGGGATAAAGGACTGAAACAGCAATTTAAAGGGCATCTTATGGGATAATTTTCTTCCTCTAGCATACACTGCTTGCTCAAGTGGGTGGGCCTCAGCCCATGAGAGTTTCCATCTCTACAACCTGAGCCTGTCCTTTTCCCTGGAGGAGGGTCCACACATGGATGGATAGAACCCAGGGGCAGGTGAAGGCCAGAGGCACTGAGCAGAGGGGAAAGGTGAAGGAAAAGAGAGGGGCCTTTAAATCAATCTCTCAAGCCAATTCTCACACTCGATTTTGAAAATGTATCCTAAAAGATACCTTCCGTTCTCTCTCCCTGCTTCCTTTCTCCTTCCCTCTCTCTCTTCTGTTTCTCCCTCCCTACCTCCTCCCCCTCCCCAGTCCAGCAGGCTCCCACACTCCCGAATTCCCCACACATTCCCCATCCTCTCCCTCCCTCCTACTATCCCTCATTTCCCAGTCTGATGGCAGGCCACCTATCATGAACACATGCATTCCCAGCCTGGCCCCTGGAGCTTGGGATGCTCACACCACTGAGCTACATACCAACTGTCCTCCCAGCCCCAAATCTCTCCCAGGTCTTAGAGAGGAGGAAGAACCAGGGGGCACTGGTGACCAGTTCAGTCTATCTGTGTGGTTCTTCCCGCCCCCCCCATCACCAATCTAGCACTTCTCCCCTGTTCTTTAGGCCTCCCACCATTAGATAATCAGCCCCTTTTGGACAAAGTCCTTTGTTCCCCAAAGCCCCAGGGAGTTCATATACGTGACGACTAATGCTGCACGTAGGCAGGGTAACAAATAAGTGACTCTGGGGTTGGGTTTCAAGCGCAGATAGGTCCACTCCCTGGCAAAGAGGGGGCCCTGGAACAGGGGGAAAGGCCAAAGTGATGCCTCTACCCACATATAGCAACATGGTAACTGCCTCCAAGTCTGTGCCCCCACCATCTGCTGCAGGCCATCTGGGCCCCAGAGGTCTCAGGAATAGCTCTGGTGGCCAAGAACCCCACTACACCTCAACCTCTTAAATGAGAGGCTGACAGAAGAGACAGGCTGCTTTTAAACCACCGTCCATAATCCAGGCCGTCAGCCCAGGGCAGTGGCCTGACTCCCTCCTGATGGGAAGGGGTCCTTCCCATCAGGAGGGAGTCAGGCCATCTCTTTGTCTCAACTGCCCCATCATTAAAATTTCAAAACCTTCCTCCTCAGAGTGTTAAGAGAATGGATTCAGTTCAATCATTATTAAGTGCCTACACTGCCTGGCACAAAGTCAGGCAGTAGGCGTAGAAAGACTCACAGGTAGAAAAGGAAACAGCTCCTGTCTTCAAGAAACTTACATTCCACCGAGAGGGAGGAAAAAACAAAACAAAACAATGGATTTAAGTGAGAAAACACCAAACTGTTACCAAAAGAAATATAAAGTAACAAAATGGGAGGGGAGGAGGAGAGGGTGGAGGGTCGCAGGCATGAGGAAGTAACTAAGACATGAAGTTGCCTAGTAAAAAAGGTGTGGCCTAAGCTGGGTCTGGATGGAACTAGAAGGATTCCAAAATGGCAAGGGTGGGCATTCCAGGCATGAGGCACAGCCTATACAAAAGTATGGAGGTGGAATAATGGCAATTATGGATTTGAAAGAGCTTTAAAACTCATAAGGATGACTCCGGACAACTCATTGAACCTCTAAGGGTCCCAGGCAACTCTCTAAGACTACAGATCGCAGAGCAGGTAGTTAGCTGTACTGGTAGAAGGTGCAGCCTTTTAGGGAATTCCTTCTGCTATTCAAAAGTCTAATTTTTTAAAAAAGTATAAATAATTGATATATGAGATGGCAAATTCCCAAAGGGTAAAGATTAGCTTATCATCTATAATGTCCAGCACTAAGTTATATACATAGCATATTTTCAATATTTCCAGGATGAATGAATAGCAATATCATTTACATACAGACACTGTTTGATCAATAATAAAGCTCTATTCTGTGAGCTTCCATCCAGAATTCCCATCACTGCAACAGTTAAGGGACATAGAAAAGACCAGGAGAACCAGGGGCAGAATTTGTCCAGACTAGCCCTTGGCGAGGCTCTGAGGTCTGGGGTGCTTTTGAATACCTGCTGCAGCCCAGAATAGACCCTAAAATCCTAAAGCAGGAGGCAGTCAGATCTTGGCAAGAGCTCTATCACTGACTCCCACCACTAGGTGGATTTCTAGGTGAACTGGATCAACACACAGGATGGAGGCAGACATACTACATGCACATGGTGACACTTCCTGCCTCCCTTTATAACTACCATCATAAACTGGGGATTCTTATACACTTCTCTCATTTCCTGTGAACTCCCTGTTTCCCTCAATTCTGGCTGTGATCAGAGACCTTCCCAGCCCAACTCTTCCTGCATTTCTAATACTTCCAGGTAGAAGGAGGAGGTTTGATCCACCCTCTCCCTCCTCCTCCACAATGGAACTGCACCCCCTTCCCAACCCTGAGAAGTTTCCTCTCTCTCTTATCAGAGGTAACCCAGGTATCAGGTGCCAAATTCTTCCTCAGCTCTTAACTTGTTTTGTCTTGGTCTGCTGTCCACTGACTTAGAACTGCACCAAAGCACCGCCTGGCCACTAGAAGTCTGTGATCACTGGAGGTTTCATGTAGGAGCTGGATGGTATTTGCTGGAAGATACTGTACCTTGCTTCTCAAGGCATTCTAAATGACCACTGACACGCCAGGGTCCTGGGACATTAAGAACGACTCAGATTAACTCCAACCCTTTGGGTCAGATTTCTCCTTACCACATGTATCTATCTCTTCTCATAGAGACAATCTTTTCATTTTTCATTGTTATCTATCACCAGTGACTAACACAGTACCTGGAACACAGTAGGTGCTTATTAAATGCTTGTTGACTGACAGCAGCTCCCCATGACACACAGGTCTGTGCTACAATCACATCTATATCCTCTGGTTCATATGGGTGATTGCATTGGAGGGCCCGGGTATTACCAGTTACCCTTGCTAAGGCCCATCTAGACCACAGCTTTCATAACATTCCAAGACAGGCAGACTGTAAAGATCCTCTCATCAGCTTCCCAGAAGGAGGATGTGACATTAAGTCAAAGGAAATCTTACTGGCACAAGGTATATCTTTTAAGAGGAGCAAACCTTCACCCAACCTCCGGGGGGGTGGTAGCACACGGTACTAGGGATGGGATTCCAACCTGTGCCATTACTTGAACTTCCCTACCGTAGGCTGCTTCAGAGAACTGTTTTCTTGGGGCTCTTACCCTCCCTGCCTGAGGTCCCTCATCACCTTCCCTTCCCAATGTTCTTCTCCAGATCCCTACTGACCTGTCCCCAAAGCTCCAGTCCTGACTTCCTTCCCTCCCAACACCATTCCTTCCCCATTCCCAGTCCTCCTACTCATTCTTGAAGATTTTCCTCAGCTTCCCTCTCATTGTTCAATGAGCCCTTGCTCAGCTGGAAAAGCCACAGAACCATTTGGCCTACTTAAGTCTCTGGCTGCAGCCCCAGGTCAAAGAATGTCAGAAGACAGGGGAGGCATGGATCTCAGGAATCACAGAGTAGAAGATTCAGACCTAGGGACTCTGAATAATAGCTTGGGCTCAGGAAGATAAGCCCAAATGTCATGTAAGTAAAGAATTTTAAGAAATCATCTCATTCCCTACCATCACTGTAAAGACAAAATCTCTGAATCCCAAAGACACATGACTTTGCAACAGCCAGAACCAGGATCATAAACCAGGCTTCCTAGCTCCTGGTATAAGGTTCTTTCCACTCTCTACACTGATTCCACCTGAGATATAAATATGGTCATGAACCATTCTGGAAAACCATTATGGGATAGTTTAGAAAAGTCACTTAACTGCACATGCCTTTTGACCCAATGATATCACCACTGCACATACATCCCAAAGAAGTCAAAAGCAGAGGGGGAAAAATTCCATATACGCAAAAACACTTAGCAGCCCTTTTTACAGTAGGAAAAGAACTGAAAGGAAAGTCAGTATCTATAAACTGACACGTGGCTAAAGAAATTGTGGTATTATGAATGAAACAGGATGTACTAATGTACTACAAGAAAACATGACTAGTTGAAATTAAGAAAAACTTGGGCAACCTTAGAGGAACTGATTCAGAGTGAAGTAAACAGAACCAGCAATGTATTTATACAATGAGCGCGGTGATCTAAAGGGAACAACTCTGAGTGACTCCAGAACTGTGATCGACTCTGAGAAGGGACAGTGCAAGCTTGCATGTCCCCTACACCTTGTCAGGGAAGAAAGGCATGGTCTGCAGGAGCAAAATGAGGCATGCATTTCCAGACACAGCCAATGGATTGTTTGTTTTGCTTAACTGTACTTACTTGCTCCAAGAGAAGAATCTAGGGGGACAGAGGAGTCACTGGGAAGTGACACGGGTGTAAAAAACGTATCGATAAAAAATGTTTAACATACGTACATATCTATATTTCTATATATACCGAGACAGACACTGTCATAGATCTCCTCCCCACCCCAATCCAGAATGTTGTACTTATGAAAGGTTTATACACTAAAAGAGAAAATCCATAGAATGTCAGAGCTAGACAGGCCTTACAGTTCCAATGCCTTAATTTTACAGATGAGAAAACTGAGCCCAAAAAGTGGTGGCTCAGGGCTTTGGAAGGACACATCTGGCGCTACTCCCACTGTGCCAAACTCCCTTCATCATCATCATTCTCCACTTTACCATCTTAAAGTTGCAATGTCAAGCAGAGAAGGAGCTCAGTTTCCTACCCTGTACTCCCACATCCTGAGGTCCCAAGGTTTCTGCTTCATCCTTCCAGTGGAATTCTCACAACCACCCCTATACACACACACACACACACACACACACAGTGTGTGTGTGTGTGTGTGTGCGCGCGCGCGTGTGTGTGTCTGGAATCTTTCCTGATTGAGACTCTCCTTAGTCTCCAAACCTATTCACTCCTTCCCTGGCCCCCAAGCTTATAATTAGACTATCGACCTGGACACATCCATGACGATTAGTTCTGTGTCAATCTGGTTCCCCCGTTAGACTGTATGCTCCAGGGGGCAGGGAGCACTGTGCATTCCATACTCAGTGATCTTTCTGCTTATCCAGGGGACCCCAACTCATTAAACATTCATTTATCAGCTGCCTGTAGAATGAACAATTGGTAGGCAGTGAAGTTAAAAACCTTGGCTGGGGGACTGTCCAGCACCATCTACCCCCACAGCAGGGGGAAAAACAGTCAGGGGCTCCAGGTTCCCATGGTAATGGTGACTCTCAAGCCTAGCACCTTTGCTCCCCCACAGGCGTCACCCGTCTAGGAGACCCTCTCCCCATTTTCTAAGCTTGAGACATAAACTGGCTTGCAGAGAGGGAGGTCAGACGAAGGCCCCAAAGCTGAGACACCCTGTTTCTGGGCCAAGTCATGTGCCTCCACTGTGCCAGTTTGCTGGAGGGGCAATGGAGAGAAAACAAGAAAGCCTCCCTCCCCCTCCCACCCTCCCCAGCTGAAGGAGCCAGTGAGAACCCAGAAATGTGAAAGCAGGAAGGGCTGGGAGCCAGGACTCCTGGGGCCCTATCCAATAGCAGGGCAGTGGCCTGGGAACCAGCCCAGCAGGCCTTTGAGTAGAGGGGGGTCTCAGTCATTCCACCCATACCTCATGTGGCTCCTAGAACTCAGGCACCAGGGACTTTGGGGGGGTAGGGAGTGGGGAAATCTGTTGTTCTCCCCCCTCCTCCAAAAAAAAGCAGCTCCCTAGCCTGCTGCCTGCTGGGGGAGGGGGAGGCGGGAGCCTCAGAGGAGAGCAGCCACTGTCCACACAAAGCCTGGCTGCTGGGGAAATCGATTTTCCGCTTCTCTTTCTCGATTCTTTCCTCTTCTCCACTCCCTCCCTTCCCAGCCAGCAGCTTGTCTCTCCCACTCTGTACCACCCCTCCAAGACCTGTCAACTGCTAGCAAGGGGCTGGATTTTCTCATTTTAATCTCCAAGGTGCATCAGCATGAAAACTTTGCTGTTTTGTCTTAATCTTTACCTGAGGTCATATGCTTTATCCTTTCCCTAATCCTGCTATGCTTCTGCCTCCTTCACAGTGGAAACTTCACCCATGGGGGTGCAGGGGGAGAAGGGAGAGAGAGGGGTGGTGGTGGAGAGCAATATGGTCAGACAAGGAATTTTGGCCCATATTTACTAGGGCTCCCTCCAATTCTACAGCCCTCACCCTGGTTACTTACACTGACTGCCCCCATAAAAATCAAGGCAGCTCAACTCCCAGGGAACTTTGGGGATATTTTAAATAACCTGCCAGGTCTGGTACGTCTGTGTGTGTGTGTGTGTGTATGTACAGACGAAAAGAGAAAGAAAGCATGTGTGTGTGTGTGTGTGTGTGTGTGTGTGTACAGAGGAAGAGAGAGAGAGAGAGAGAGAGAGTGTGTGTGTGTGTGTGGTGTGCGTGTCCCCTGCTCAGCCGGAGGCGCTGACTGTGTGGGGCTGATGGGAGAGCCTGTGACTCACGTCTCCCCAAGCTAATCCTGCTGCTTCTCTTCAGCTCAGCGGCGTCCAATACTTTTTTTTTTTAACCAGAGACAGGGGAGGTGGAGGAGGACTGCTCAGCAGGGAGGGAGGACAGATTGATAAATAATCTTTGCCTTCAGAGGCCTCGAGAAGGCCAGCACTATGGCTGGTATCTACCTCCCCTTGAAAACACAGACACAGACACACACAGACACACACACACAGACACACTGACACTCTCCTGGGTCTACACTCCTCCACATCTCAACTCTGGTCTCCTCCTGTGGGCCTGGCCCACTGCTGTCACTCTGGTTCCTATTTCATGGAAACCTGAGACAGGAAAAGCCTATCAGGTCATCTCGTCCATCCTCTGGCAGGGCTGTTCCCTTCCCTGATGAGCAAACAGCAAAGGGAGGGGAGGGAGGAGAAAGAGGAGAGAAAATATTTCTGTATAGATCAAATGCAAGCGGGGCAGGAGGGGATGGGGGGAAGATGAAGAAGTAGTGGGAGGACCAAGGACGGGCAGCTGCCCCAGGGCCTCCTAGATCCTAAGCTGTCCACTAAATATAGCCCTGCCACCCCTAAACATGCCCCATTCTGACTATTCCCCTAAACCAGTCTTTGTCCACGAGAGGTAGCAAAGGGACCAAGATGACCAGCCCCAAGACCTGTTCCAGATACGATACTTTAAAATAACCCTTGTAACGCACAGGAAATGCACTATCTGAGCAGAAATCCATCCTACCCTCAACTCCCTCTTCCCTCATACAGGACAACGAATATAGGAATCCGAACACAAAATCCATATTCCCAAGTCTCGGATAAGTCATCCAGGTTAAGTGTCAGACTCCCGAGATTCAAACCCAGGCCCCTAGACTTCATCCCCTTCACAGAGTGGTCTCATCCTCAAACTTGGGAGCAGAAGTTCCCCTTGTTCTATAGCTTACAAGGAAACAAACCTTGTCAGACAGCAAGGATCAACCTTCTTAGGGTGTCCAAGGACGCCAATTCAGAGTCTCCCCTTCCCTAGCCAATGGCAGCATCTGCCTCTTGGTCACCTATATTCTCTAAGCTCTCCACACCCCTCCCTCCCCAAAAGGTCCCCATACAAGATCACTATCCTGAAATAACTGATCTCCCTGCCCTGACTCCAGATCATCGCTCATACCAGGTACTTCACTGGACCCCTTGTCCCTTGGAAGAAGGGAAAGTGGATGATGTAGGGAGTGGCTCTGGCCGATTATAGCACCCCTGCCACCCCAATCCCTAATTTTAGCACCTGAACAGCTTCCCCTGGGGAGGCCTGTGGTCATCTGACACCAGACCCTGGTCCCTGGAGGCAGGAGTTTTGCCCTGCCAAACCAGAAGTCTAGAGTGTTGACCTAATAGCCCTAGAGAGAGCACCCCTGATTTCAACCCCCACCCAGTTTTTGCTCACAGTGAATAAAGCTACTGGCCACCCTTGGCTACTCAGCCTATGAATTCTGTCACCTCCTGTCCCCAACCTGAACCCCCAACCACAGGCAGAGACTGAAATGGGAGGCTGATCTTCTCAGGAAGGTCCCAAAAGGGCTGGGGGGGGGGGTCAGAGGAGAAGGAGAAAGGGGCAGTTTCTGCTTTGCTAAAAAAACCTCTAAGGCTCTGCAGGGAGGTGGGTGGACAGTCCCCTCCCTGCCCGGCTGATCTCTAGCCCAAGAACTGAATTCCCCACATGCCTGTCTGTCTTTGACAGCTAGCTCAAATACTTGGCTGCTCTCACACCCGCTGTTCCTGAGCTCTGCTCTCCACCCGCTCCCACCATAGCCTTTCTCCCTCCTCTCCTGCTCCCTCCCTCACCTTCCCTAGAGGTCTCTGTGGATGTCTTGGGGCAGCGTGGAGAGAGGCCATCGGCTCTGTCTCCCTCAGAAGCTTAGGCCTAGGAAAAGATTTCCATGCTGTTCAGGGCTAACCCATATGGTCACTGTAACCCCCACATCCCTAAGGACCCCAGTAGTGACTAGTTCTAGCAAGGCCCAGCCATGGAGACAGACCCAGCTAGATTCAGAAATCTTCCACTGCCCCTAGTCCTAGTCTCCTAGACACTGACTTTCACTGAGTGAGATAACTGGGTGAAGGAAAGAGTTGTAGCACTTGGCTCCAACCCGCCCCCAGTTACCCCACCACCTATGAACCAGCCCCTTGAATTCAGCTCCCTTCAAATACAAGGCACATCCCACCCTTTCTACACGTTCCCCCCCACCCCCCAGGCCAAACCCCAAAACAGCTGGAACAACCACAAAATGCCTCTCCCTAGAAACATCCCAGGTGAGGGCTCAGAGGCATTCTCCCCACAAATTATGCACATACCTCCTCCTACCCCAGTCTCCTCCACCTCTCAAAACTGATTAAATAGTAATCCAACATCCCCACAGCTCATAACTCTGGGGATGAGTGCTACAGTTGGGGGGGGGGGGGCACTCTTTGAAAATGAGAAGTCCACAGGGGCTCTCCTCCCTCATCCCAGGATGGCCCCAGCACTGGGCTATACTCAATCTGGCTACCTCCGGTCCCAGGGATTTTAGGTATGACTGAAAGGAAACCAAAACCTAGGGCAGAACTGGGGTTTATGGGGAGAAAGGGGGGAGTTCTGGAGGCTCTCCTCTACTTTCCACCCTAGCCCTGGACAGGACAGCTTCCCTTGGGAAAGTAGAGACCTACAGATGTCAGAGAGGAAACACTTCCTGATACCCAGCTGGGATTTTCCGATGCTCTCATCCAATGGGACCCGCCCCCAACCAACACGCACAGTCTCTCTGAGAACCACCCAGACAGTCCTTTGTCTACCCACAAACCCACTGCCATTCCCAGGAGCCCTCCCTTCCCTCTCTCTCCACTGGGTCTTTGACGGTCATGTAAACCAGACTGGACTTCCAGTGCCACAGGAAGGATTCAAATCAGACACAAGGAAAGACTTCCCTGAACATGCTGGGCATGTTGAGGTAGTGTGCTCCTCAAAGGAGCCTGAAGCTGGGGTCGAGTGGCCACCTGGGTTGGTTTAGGAGGCAGCACTTCCTGGAGGCAAGAAAAAGGAGAGAGGATAACCCTTGGAGGTCTTTGCGACCATCTGCCTCAGCTTTCCCCAGCCTGCAATGGCTCCCCAAATTCCCACAGGGAGGAAGAGAATCAGATTCCCAGCTTAGCATTCGGACTGGCCAGCAGGGGGGTGGGAGCAGTAGGTCTCTTCTCCCCATTGCACAGATGGGGGATGCTGAGGCCCCCGCGGGGAGGGAGGGGGAGTCGCCGGCGGGGAGTGAGTCACAAGGGGAGCTGGGAAGCGGTCCCGGCTTGCCCTGCTGTTGCTGGAAGCAGCAACCCATGTTTCTTCCTCATGATGGTTACTCGGGAGCGTAGGCGGGCACTGAGGGGCAGCAGGCATGGCAGGCCTCCACTCAGCCCCTCCCAGCCACCAGATCCTGCTCCCCCCACTGCCAGATGGGGGGGACGCAAGGGGGCAATTGTGGTGAGCACAGACTGGTGGTTTCTCTTTCCACTTGTATTTAAAAGAAAGTCTCTATCAGAACTCCAAATCACCCCATTCTTCATCTCTCCCTTCCTACCCCAAGTCATTAGAGAAGACCAGGGTCCTAAGCCTGGTTCTAACTGTTAAACCAATGGGAGTGATCTTGGGCAATGCATTTCTTTCTCTAAGACTCAGTTTGCCTCTCCATAACATGACAATGCATTGAACTAAATGATCTCTATGATTCCTTCTAGTTTTAATATTCTTGGTGCTCTGAGATCCTGAGGGGAGGTGCCACCAGGAATGCTTTTCCTAGCACAGCCAGAAGCTTCTGAACCCTCTCCACTAGATGACTCACCCATCATTAGTCCAATTAACTAATTTCCTACACAGCTTTGGGGAGGCAAGGTGAGCAAAGTGGGGCTCTTCTCCCCTTCAGCCCTGGTTAGCCTAGTCCCGAGCCCTGTCCCTTGCACACCAATCCACCACACACCATTGGTATCAGCCCTAAGAAGCTGAGCTTTCCCCAGACCCACACAGTGCGCACGCGCACGTCAGGAAACTCAGACAAGTTCAGGCCTCACTGGCTGGCTATTGAAAAACCCAGGATGTTAAACAGAGGGAGAGTAGGGAGGAAGCTGGGAGGGGTCCCAACTCTTATCCCAGTGACTGTCCCTTACCCTGTCCAGTCTTCTCCCCACAGATTTCAAAAAAGGCAAAGATAGTGAGGGACAGGGAGACAGCCACAGAAACAGCCAACACCTCTACTACACCACAAATCTAGAGCTGTCTTCCTCTCCTTGCCAACACAGGATCCCAAAGTGCTTTCCCATTCCAGGGCCACCGAACTATTCCCAACACCTGTGGTTCATTAGAGAGGAAAGAGGGGAAATGCCCAAGGCCCTCCCACACACAGGCATCCATATACACTGGGGTTCCCATCCCCTTGGGCTGGGAGCCAGCTTCATGGCCCACCTCCCACCAGCTTCTCATATGCCAAGCCAAGCTTTTCTGGAGTCCCTCCTCATCACACACTTCTCCCTCCAAATCTTCTACAATGAATTCCCATCAATCCCTGCCCCAGCTCAGCCGTTTGGTCGTGTTCTGGGTAAAGAAGGGGAGCCTGAGAGAATATAATGAGAGCTCACCCAGCCTGGACGCTAACCAAAAAGAAAGTAGGAAAGTTAGGAGAAAGAAAGCAGCTCCCCCAGGTTTATCCTCAGACCTGCTGCCTCTGCTTGTACTTTTACAGCTTATAGGGTGATTTCACACCTATGATCTCATTTGAAACTCACTAGAGGACAGAGAATTGCCAAGCCCATTTTACAGATGAGAAAACTGACACCCCAGTGAGCATGCCCCAGGATTTTCCCATTACATTTTTTTCCAAGTGGTTTCTCTGATCTTTCTGTATGTCCCTGAAAAAAGTCAACTATGTACCCTTTCACCAGATCCCACTACCCCTTCACGAGAAAAGTAAATCCTTTACTGCCACCTCTCTGTCCCTCTCTTCCCAAGGAACCCTAACAGGGGCTATCAATGTTCCCACCCCCCCATGACTAAAGCTAAACAGGAGACACACATGTTATATTTATATAACACTCAATTGTGACCTAAGTTTTATTATCTCCATTTTGCAGACCCAGAAACTGAGCCTCTAGGACACACTGACATAGACACATGGGGATAAACTGTATGTGTGCCACCATTCTCCTCACTTGCCCCAACTCCACTGGCTGAAATCCTAGGTATCCACTCAAACTGCTCTTCCTCTGTGCAGCTAGAAGTGATTCTTCCTCCTTGAGGGCTCTCCCCTCCATCACTATGTCCCTCTCTAGTGCACTTAGCACACACTACCTTGTTTGGCGGGTTTTTATGTCTATGTTTTATCTTATGTCTATTACTAGCTGAGTCTTATTCATCTCCACCCTCCACCCCTTACCCGCCACACACACATGCTCCAGAGCCTGGCATGAGGCTTTATATACAGTTGGTGCTCAATGGAATATGCTTGACAAATAAATTAGCAACCATATGTATATGTACCATATATGCATATCTATGTATATGCATATACACACACATACACACTCTGTGCTAGTGTATTTCTCATGGAGCAGGGTACATGAAATACAGGAAAAACACAAATTCACTTTGATTCCTTTACCAGAGACAATTCTGAACCCAGGCATTCGCTTTGTTCCGGGACAGCTCCTAATTAGATTGGAGACACCCAGGAATTCAGCCAAGAGGAAAGGTTTCCCCTCATCTACCAGAGGACCAGGGTTCCAACCCCTCCACTGCTACTTACTACTTGTGTAACCTTGGGCAAGTAACCTAACTGCTCTAAGTCTTAACTATAAGAAGACTAGACCAGCTGACCAATTAGGTCTCTTCTGTTTCTAAATCCATAACTCTAATGTCCCCTGACTTTATACTGGGCTGCAGGCCCAGACAAGAGTCAGAGAAGTATGACTGGCTAGACCCTCAAACTCTACAGGACCCTTGAGATCCTTTTCCCCAGCAGCACCTTTAAGGTCTTTCCCTAGCTTTTAACCAGCAGGGCCTGTTGTGTCCTGTCCTGAGTCTGCTTCCCTCAGTCTGAAACACCTAAAGACCAACTTCAGAGACCCAGAAAGAGCTGCTTGCTCCCCTAAAGGTAGGGCAGAGCAGGGCTCCTTAAGGGCAGAGCTGGAGGGTAGGGAGGCAGAAATCCAGGGGAAAAGACACCTGGAAAAAAGATGGGGGTTAAGTGATCCCCTAAGAGCACTGGTTCTTACCAACCAGGGAAGAAGAAAGCCCTAAGCCTCCAAAGTTGCTGGTCCCATGAAGACCCCAAATCCCATCACTGACCCTCAGAGAAGTGGCTGACAGCATGAGGAGTGAGAATTTGTGTTTTTCATGTATGCAAATCCATCGGCCTGAAAAGCATGTGTTTGCATGTGTGAATGTTCACATGTGACTGTGTCCAGGGTACCAGACTTGCTGGGGCCCTATGGGAGAAGGGGGTTGGGCAGGGCAGGGAAAGGCAGTTCTAAAATACTTTGCATAGTTCTGGTCACCAGATTTCAAGCCTAGGGCAGAGCCCTGGGAAGGGGCAGAGGCAGGGGGCTGGGAGATGTTGAGCTCGGGATCCCTCCCCAAATAAGGGAACTTTAGGAGAACTGGGGGAAAGCAGGGAGAACCAACTAGCCCCCATCTGCCGAACTAGGCCAGGTGGCTAACAGTTCCCAGAAGTAAAGATCTTTGGGAGGCCAAGGGAGGGTTGGGAAGGTTTCCCAGTGACCGACAACACCCCCCTGCACACACCCACCCAACATATGCGTGTTCACATCCACACAAGACTTTCAAGAAAGCTGCCCAAGGGAGGGGAAAGGGGCAGGACCGTGGTTCCTGAGGCCACCCACTAGGGGAGAAGTGTCCTGAAGTGGCCCCCAGCTCAGTCCACCAGTTGTCCCACCAACTTCAACCCCCACCCCCTAAACACATGCATGCATACACATACAGGAAACAAGGCCCACCCACAGCCTCATGCCTCAGAATCTAAATGTGCTGATATAATTCTGGGACTCTGATTCCCTCTCCTACTTGAAGGACAGATTCCAGACTCCGTGCAACAAAGGCTATTCCCTGGCTAGGAGGAGAAAAGAAAGGCAGAGGGCATTGGTTAGACTTGGTGACCTGCGTAAGGGGACCGCTGGAGCCCAGATACCTTCACAGGTCCCCAGAAAGACTGGTACAGGGAGACCGAACTGGATATTTTCTACTGACTAAGGTCCTCTGGCTGGCCTGACTGCCCTTCCTTTCCCCTCCCCTCCTTTTGAGGTGCTGGGCAGGCCTGGCCCTGCCTAGCTCAAGGCCAGTGTTGGTGAAGGGGGGGATAAATATAGAGCCATCAGCCATCCCGGCAAATTCCTGTGAGGGCTGGAGCCAAGCAGGAGTACCCGCTGCTCTCAGCTCTAGGGCTCTCAGAGCCTCAGTGGCCAGGGCCACCACTGCCCTCTTCCCAAACAAAAAGAAAAATAAATAAAAACCAGCTCTCTCATGGACAGCACAGCTGGGGGGGGGGGGGATGGAGGGAGGAGACAGGAAGAGGTGGACTCTGGGGAGGAGAAGCAGCTTGGACCAGTTGCTGAGGTTTCTGAGGTTTCTGTTCCGGCAGGAGAAGGAGATGGCAACAAAAGAAGAGGAAAAAAAGAGAGACAGAGAGAGAAAGGGCAGAGACAAAGACATAGGGGATGATATTGGGGGGGGCGGGCGGGGGAGATGGAGGTAACAGAAACAGAGAAAAGGGATAAAGATAGAGACAGGATGGAAAAGAGACACAGGGCAGGCACAGTGTAACAGACACAGAGAGACACAACACAGAAAGCCTGGAGGGCCTCCTGGAAGCAGACAGACCCCTTTGCCCTCTCATTCTGCTCAGGCCTTTCCCCAGCAACTTCCTGTCTGCCTCGAAGAGCCAGTTTAGCTCCTGGGGTTAACAGGAGGTGGTCTCAAGGTGTCAAGGATGCTACATCTGCCAAGGAAGGGGAGGGATTAAAACATTCATCCATGGTAGAGAGGCAGCCGCAATGCAAGGGGAAAGGGGGTGAGCAAGTTGGAAGAAAACTGGCACCCCCCAAAATAGAGGTAAGACAGTGTCTTCTGGGCAAAAGCCTAGAACCCTAAAAACCCTTGACCCCTCCCTGCAAAGTGGTTTGACTAAGTTAGGACTTTGGCCGCTTGCTCAGTGAAAGGTTCCATCAGCTGAATGAAGGCAGAGACTTAGGCATGGAATATAGAGGATGGCCTATCTGTCCTTAAACCTAGGCCTAATCATTCTGTATCCAAGTCTACCCCCGAGATCACTGCACAACAGAGGCCAAAGGAGTAGAAAAAGACAGAGGAAAGGGAGGAGCCAGGAGTCAGAGGGTTTCTCCAGAAGAGCTGAGAGCTGTGGGCATGTTCTCTGGCTTTAGCATTATTTCTCTTTTCCCTCTTCCTGCAAAGGACAGGGACGAGGTGGTTACAGGGGTTGGGGGGAGGGAAGCTCTGGGGGATTAGTAATGGGATGGAGAGACCTTTACAGCTCTGTGAGCTGATCTGTAGGCAGCCCTGCATCTTCAAGCTGTCTCCAAAGCTGCCAGCAAACCTCAGGGAGGCCAGGCCGCCTGTCAGCCCAGCCACCGAGGAGCCTCCTGGGGAGGAGGAGGTGACCTCCAGCCCTTGCCTCCCCAAATCTCCTTACAGGCTCCCTGTCTGTCTCAGGGAATGGATTGAGGCAGCTGACCTCTCCTGGCTCAGTCTGGAGTCTGGGGAGGAGGGGGAGACGCTCCAAGGAATTGTGAGTTGGGGAAGAATCAGGCTCTTAGATCTTCACATGCATATGCCCCCACCATCTCATTACCACCATCCACAAAGAGTTATTGAGAAGTTCCTGTGTGCACAGCATGTGATACTCCCTACCCTCCGAGAACTTACAGTTTAGTGGGAGAGACAATACTTACCCAGGAAGCCCTAACAACCGCATGAGGGCTGTCTCAAGGCCACAGATTATGCTAAAAAGTCTAATGAGGAATATAGACAGTCATGGTTAAAAAGGAGTTCAGGAGTGGGCATGAGACTCCACTGAGCACCAGGCATACCTCAGATCCCAACCACAGAAATCTAACCAACCAAGGCCATGAGAAGAAGAGATCAACCTTCAAGACCTTACGGTTCCAAATGGGTCAATACTGGCAACCCCCATTTCCAATATGGAGAGACTGAGGAACAGTGAGGCAGCATGGCATATATGTATTCAAAAATCACACTATTTGGAATTATAATTATGTAAAAATTGGTTCCATTCCAGTTGAAATACACAGCAAGAATTCAAATAATGTAACCATTTCCGGATTCGTTTTCCCTACTAATCAGGACCCAGATATAATAAAAAGATCATTGGACTTGGTACTGGAGAGACTTGGCTGCATGGCACAGGGGATGTCATTTCAACTGTCTGGTCCTCAGTTTCTTCATCTGTAAAAGGATAGGTGTCATGACTGTTGTGACATTATCAGTCATTGTTAAAGGGCTAGTACCCAATCATGGCCTCCCCATCCAGGGATCTTTCTCCCTGGTCACCTGGCCATTTAAGTATTAGCAAACTAGGACCAGGGTCTAAAGGGTTAATCCTCCCCAGAGATCTCTAAGCACTAGCAGGATCAGTATGACTGGGGAGGGCCTTGATTCCAGAATGGAGGCCAGCATGGGAGGCAGGAAATGAATTAGAATTTGAGATCTAATTGAGCTGGCTGGGGGATTAGGCAGCAGAATGCAATTATAGGTACTGGAGTCAAGCCAGAGGGGCAGGGTTAACACCCTACGTCCACCACAGCCAGGAGGGACCAGGTGACCAGGGCAGTAGGGAGCCCTAATCAATGACCTCCACTCCCTGGGGAGGATCTGGGTCTGAGGGTGTTCCCCCTCATCCCTCCTCCAAAAAATAAGCTAGAGCTAAAAGGAGGTGAGAAAGGTAGGATTCCTAGACCTAGGGTGTCTTTGAGGGGAGAGGAAACCCAAAGAACCTATATGGACATTTACTGAAAAATTTCTGCCCCTTTTTAGTAAAGGGAAATTACAGGCAATCAATGCCACACACACACACACACACACACACACACACGGGAAGCTATACACAGACAGGAGAGGCTCTCCTAGGGTAGGGTCAGGTACATCTTTACATATTTAACACTATACCCATCTCATACATATGCACACATGCGTAATCACTGGTACACACACTAGCTGACAGGTGCACCCACAGACACACACACATATCTATGATGCTTACACAGAGATTCTTCTCAACCTGCAGACACATACAACCATGGCCTTATGCTACTGCATGGCTTCTGGGGGGAAAGAAAACCAAACCTATGACTTTAAAATCCCTTTCTTCCTGTAATCACAGGCTGCCATCTCAGTGGAAAAGCGCTGTCTCCTAGGGCCCCAGTCCGTCTTCCTCCAGCTTTCCAAATTCTGAGTGCAGGAAAAGGTGTCAGCAACAGAGGATCAGCCCCATGAAGGGGGAGTAAAGAATGGTTAACAGGGGAAGGTAACAAACAGGGATTGTGAATGCTTGGGAGGGCCAAAGTCTAAGCCTGAGGGGTCTGAGCCAGGATCTCAGGGATGGGGAGGAATGGGGGTTCCCTTATGCAGAGTCATAGGGATTCCCACAAACTTGCAATCATACAAAAACATGGTTGTGTGCATATCCACCAAAGAGGGAGTCTGTACAGACATACATACACTTATGGATGAGCATAGACCCTACCTTAACCCAGCTTTGTAAATAAATGGAGAGGTACTTATTAGGTGCTTATATGTACAAAGCACATTAATGTAGGTATACATTTGGAGATATACAAACACACTAGGCTCAGATTACTTATACTGCTGCCTACACACACACACACACACACACACACACACACACACACACTCTCTCTCTCTCTCTCTCTCTCTCACACACACACACCCTTCATCACAGCCACCTCTGTCAGCTGACAATGGATCTGAGTTTAGGCAGGTGGAGATACCGAGGAGAGAGAGAGGGAGTCCTGGTTTTTCTCCAAGGAACCAAGCTAGGGCCCTTTCCCAGTTACATACCGAGATGGGACTGAGTGGACCTGGTTTGGGGGGGAGGGGGCTAAAAAAAAAAAGAGAAAGCTGGGGGGAAAAAACTTGAGCGGGATATTCTTGCTGAGCAACAGAGCGTGAGTAACTGGCGGAGGCTTTTCGTGGTCTGGTGAGTCTAAGCTATGAGCTGAGCTTAACTATTAATACACTTAATCAAGGATGTCCCAGTGCGTTCTCCATACACCCCACACCCCTCCCATACTGGGGGTGGGAGGGAGGTATAGGGAGAATGCACTGAGATATCTCCATACACTGATCTAGTGTGTGAAAAGTGGAGGGGAACACCTGAAATGGGAAGGCCTCATGTTCTGCTCTCACCCCCCAAGAAATTGGGCTATGACTACAAATACTGAGACCTACATGTGGAGAGGACCCCACTACCCAAACATATGTAATAACCTTCTCTAGGAGGCACTATCTCAATTAGCTTATAGCTCCAAACTAGGAAAGCAGCCTTGAGGGCCCATCACTTCCAAAAAAAGATACCCTTAAGTCAAAACTTCAACCGCCCTAGAGTCTAATCCCAATCCTTTGGTCTTTCCATCTGTCAAATCGGTAGGAGTCTATCATTCAAAATCTGAAAAACTTAAGGGAAAATGGGGAGGGGGTCCTAGTGTGTCCCTGGCACAAAAAACTGGCTGGGGGGGGAGGATGAGAAAGAGAGATGAACTCCCAGCTCCCCTCTACCCACTGGGGCAGGATATCTCTGGCTTCACATGATAAAGACCTGAAGCCCATAAATCAACAAGCTTTGCCCACAGACTGTTAGGACCTCAACCCAATCACCTGCTGAGCTAAGGAAAAACAACCCTGCCCAAAACAAATAAATAAATAGGGTGCTGTGGTTAAACCTCTCCAGCAGCAAGGGAGGGGGATGAAGGAGGAAATACATTTGGGCCCCATCATGTGGGAAAGGTTCTGGTGATCAGCCATCTAACTGAGAGGGGTCAGGTTTCAGAAAAGGCACAGTAGGACCCTCAATTAACCACCGCTCCCCCACCCCACCCCACTCTGCACAGGTGGAATGCGTCCAAGCCCTCTCAAGCTCCAGAAAGATTTCTAGAGCACTCTCCAAACCCTCCATAGGGTTGGAGGTGGGGAGGGGAGGAGAGGAGGCTAAAGGTTGTATTTCAGCTCCTCGAAAGGGAATAATTGCCCCCACCATCAATATTAACTTTATTCTGAACACCCCTCCAAGCCCCCAATCCTCCAAGGAATCTTCCTGCTTCTTTTCCAGGGCAATCCAGGAGGCAGAGAATCTGTTATAGCAATACTGCTGCTCACCCACCCCCCCACTTAATTCAGGAGCTAGGTCAGTCTCCTTTGCTTTCCACAATTCCTACAGAACTGAAGCTCCCTATTCCCACAGCACAGGTTTAGGGACTCAGGACAAGCTTTTGGGTGCTGCTCCCCCACACCCCCAGAGGTCACACCCAATAACCTGGGATAATGTCTACAGAACCTGTCTTCCTGGAATGTCACCTCCACTAAGCTAGGCAGTGGGGGAGGAAGCACTGAAGACAGCCCCCCCCCCGCGCCCCGCCCCCTCCTCCCAGCCTGTCGGCTCCAGTGCCGGGCTTGGCAGCTGTGCGAAACTGCTTGTGTTCAAATGGCCCTCCCCAATCAAGCCGGCACCGGAGCGACTCCAGCGTGGCGCTCTCACATCCCCCGCCAGGCGGCCTCAGCGGAAAAGTTGAAAGAGATTCAGTGTTTTGTAGGCAAACCCCAGCGGGAGTTGGGGGAAAGAGGGGAAGGCACCCCAGGGGGGCCACCCCCATTCCCAGGCACACTTCCTGGACAAACTTCGTGGGGGAGTGGGGAGGTGTGCAGGGGCCTAGGGAAGGAGCCCCTTCTCCCCATTCCAGAGTAACGTCGACAGTCAAGGGGCAGGAAGACAGGGGTCAAATCCCCGCTTCTCTCAGATGACAACCCCATAGTCCTAACCAAGCACCCTTACAGTTGACTCGAAGACCCCTCGCTGTTCTGCAGGTGCGGGAGCCTCAGCCTAAAGGCTACTCAAGGTCCAGGGACAAAAGAGGGTGGGGTTATTACTGGACTTTCAACCCATCTGGCCCAAAGTCTCACCCTCCCTAGGGGCCTAGGACATTAATTTTTACTCTGGTTGCAAGAGTCACTAAAAGGCACTACCCCCACTCTTCCCTCTCCTCCCCCCCAAACCTGAGTGTTCCTCATACCCCACTCCCAGTTCTTTTACTTCCTGTGAAATGAAAATCAAAATTATTTCCCACTTCCCCAGGGGGACCTCAATGGTTCTAACAGCTCCTAGGTTTCCCCTTCTCCCCATAGCTCCCCAATGCCCTCCTAAAAAGGACAGCATGTACCATAGTTCCACAGACCTAAGTCCATGATCGCTGAGCGTTCGCTGCTCCCCTACTCAACAGAAAACCAGGGTGGGGTGTGAATCTGCGTGTGTTTTGGGGGGGAAGGCAGAGACTGCGCTATAAGAACGACTTTCCGGAGGAAAAAATTAAATTCCTTCTGTGGCGGGGTAATTTTTACATAGACAATTCCAGTCCAAAGGGGTTAAAGGGAGGGAGGCCTTCAAGATGACTAAGGGGAAGGGGGAGTGCAAAAGAGCTAAGGAGAACATAGTAGGAGCTTAATAAATGCTTGCTGACCTGATTCGCCTGGGAGTCTGGGAAAGCAGACAGCTATTTACCGGGAAGGTGGGGATGGTGGGGGACAGCACCCACCTCTGCCCCTCCACAAGAAGTCCTGGACCTACGCCGCTGAGGGGTCCAGATCACCCGATAAGGCACCCCCTTTCCAGTTCCCCCCGCCTCCTACCCTCCCCGTCCCTGCTAGCCTCAGCACAGCCGAGCCCGGCCCGGCCCGGCCCGGCACGCCGCGCCGCACAGCACAGCACAGCCCACGCTGGTCGCTAGAGACAGCCCTTTACACTGGAGAATCCCAAATACTGGGATAGACGAAGGGAGGAAGAAGGGGCGGGGGGAAGACGAGCGGGGGAAGGAGGGGGAGAGACGGGCAAATACTTTGAAGGGGGAAAAATGCCAAACTTGATCAGCCTGCCCAGCACCCCGTATCCCGGCGGGGGCGAGGACGCGGAATGAATAGATCTCAAAGTATTCCGATCCCCGCAGGACCCCAATTCCGGCCAAACGCTGCCCCCCCCAATTACGGAGGTTGGGAGGGTAGGGCGGGAAGAGGGGCAGCCACGCGTGGCCAAGGGCGCCGGGCTCAGAGTTAGCACCCACACACACACCCCAACCTGGAGCCAAGAGTGGGAGGGAGGTGGGGGGAGACCAAGAGAGAAGGAGACAAAATTAGGGGACGTGAAAGGCCAAGCCTTCTTCATCCCCATGGCCACCAAGGCCCCAATCCTCCCTACGCGCAGGGCATGGGTACAGGGCACCGGCTCTGGCGCCAGCCCCGGTCTGAGAGAAAGGTCAGCAGCGAACAGTAAGCCTGAGAAGGAGCACAGACTCCCTTCTCGAGACTCAAAGATCCCGACCTGCCCGAGGTCAGGGACACCCGCCAGGCTAAGGACCCCCGCCTCTCCGGGGAAACACCGCCTCCCACCCACCCCGCCCCCCGCCTGGGGAACCCCTTTCCCAACTCCTCGGAGCGCAAGGCTGACCCCAACTGGGAGAGGGGGGCAAAACCGTACCCAGCCCCCACCCCAGTTCCGCGCCGCAGAGTGGTCACGCCCCCCCCACCCCCGACCCTAAAACCCCGCTTTTTGTCTAGACTCAATGATCTGCGACCGAACAGGCTGCAGCCCCGGGATCGCAGCGGAGTCCTTGCCGCGAAGATAGTCTCGGAGGCGGGGGACTTGGGCCCAGACTTCTCCCGCCCCCCGCCACGACCTCCTGGGTCCGCGCTCCCCACACCCGGGAGGATGGCTGCCCCCAGACCCCAGACCCCCCACCCGCGGTTCTCCGCACCTGAACTTCGGGGAAGCGAGAGCCTGCAAACTTTCCGCCGACTTCCACCCAACTCCGGCCCCCCCCCACCCCAGTCCGCTTAGCCAGCCCCAGGGGAGACGGGGGAGGGGCAGGGGGAGCCCAGCCCCGGGAGGGAGGGGAGGCTGAAGGGGCGGAGAGGCTGGGGGGGAGAGGACAACAACCCCGACACCTACCCGAGCTCTCCGGAGCCGCCGCCGCCGCCGCCAACCGCGAGAAGGGGGGGAGGTGGAGGGAGAGGAGGAGGACGAAGAGGTGGGGGGGCGATGGGAAAAGCAGGGGGGAGCTGCAGCCGACCAGCCGCCGCCGCTCCGGGCAGCAGCAGCAGCAGCCGCAGCAGCAGCAGCCACCACCTCCGTGCGCACTGTCGCCGCCCGGCTTAGCCCAGGGAATCCAGAGCGGCCACAAGAAAGGCGGGGGGAAAAAGCACCTGCCCCCTGCCCGCTTCCTCCCAGCCTTCCCTCTCCAAAAATTAAAAACTACAACAAAAAACCCCAACTAATGCTCCAATATTGCGAAAAGAGAAGAGGGGTGCGCGCGGCGCCCGCCGCCGGGTGGGGGCTTAGGAAGCAGGGCGCATGGCCCCGGAGGGGCGATGCAGACTATGTGCTGGTCCCGGGGCTCCGCCGGGGCGCCGAGGGTGAGCTCCCTCCCAGTGCCGCTGCCGCCGCCGCCGCCGCCGCCGCCGCCTCCGCCTCTACATCCCAGCGCCGCCGCCGCGCGCTCGCTAGCTTGCTCGCCCGGGCTGGAGCTCCGAGCACTGAACGCTGCCCGGGGGCTGCAGGCAAAACCCGGACCGGACTCTCCACTCCCTTCCTCCCCTCCCTCCTCTCCTCCCTTCCCTTCCCCTCCCCTTCCCTCCCCTCCCCTCCAACGCTCTGGCCACTTGGACGCCGGGCCCGTCGCCGCCTCCGCCACTGCCGCCGCAGCCGCCGCAGCAGTTCTCATCTCTCTCTCTCTCTCTCTCTCTCTCTCTCTCTCTCTCTCTCTCTCTCTCTCTCTCACTCTCTCTCTCTCTCTCTCTCTCTCTCTCTCCCCTCTTCCCTCCCCGCCTTTTTGGGTCTGGGTTTCTCACTACTTTAGCTAACGTTTCTTTCCTACAACTTTTGAGAAATATATATATGTATATATGTAAATATGTATATATACACACATAATTAATACTGCTTTCTTCCGCGGAGCTTGAAGAAGTCAGTGTGTTTCATAAAGATTTCCCTCCTCCAGTCCCCCCATCTACCCCTAACGCACAAAGAACGGCGACTTTTCGGAAAGACTCTGGGTTACACTTATGGGAAAGAATGAAGTCCGTATAAGATAACACTATATAACAGAACTAAGATTTGGCCGAATATAATAGTGTTTCACAAATATAAGCAGTTATAATATCTGTGTGGTTTTTGTGAGTTGCAGTCTTCAAAACTTAAAGGTGACTAAATGCATGTGTATAATAATATTGAGCGTGGTTTCATATTAGACATATCCATGACAAATCAAGCAAGCATTTATAAATGGCCTACTGTGTGCTATCCACTGGGTATATACAAAGGCAAAAAATGAAACAATCCCCAACCGGTTCCCAAGGACCTTGTGTTCTTTCAACCCACACAATGTCTCAGCTGGGAAGAACCTCAAAATCAACACCCAGGTTTTTAGGAAAGCTTAGAGAGGGAAAGTGAGGGGGCTCTTAGCCAGACCTGGAACTCAGTCCTGGTGCAGTAATGGGCACTGCTTGCTCACAAACTTCCAAAACACAGGTCTCGGATTGTTTAGCTGGTTATTCATCTATCTAATCTTATCCTCTGGTATTTAAGGCCAAATGCTCCTCTGTAGGTATCCTCCTCTCCTTCAATAACCACTCTTATTACTAAACTCAAACTTGTTTGATAATTCAGAGGGCATTATTATAGGAGAAAACATTCAAGTTTTCATTTTCTATGCTGCTGGGGTGTGGGGCACAGAAAATCCAAAATACCAGATAATCCAAAAATGGCCTCTGTGGGATTATGGAAAGTTCTCAGAAAATTTCTGCTAACCACCTGTAGACTTATTTACCTAGTAACACCTAAAGAGTAGTAATAATAATAATAATAATAAAAGTTTCCCTTCCAAGAGAAGAAAAGGGATATGATGATTTCTGCCCAAAAGTGAATATTTTCGGAAGATAATCCAGGCACAGATAATAGTTTATATATTTATGTGGCCCATCTCCAGGTGCATGAACCAAGGAGAGGGGAGATTAAAGTGCGTCTTATCTCTGCTTCAGCTTCAGTCTATCTGCCTCTCTTTGTCCCTGTATTTGTCCATCTCTGTCTCTTAGGCTCTGTCTCTATTATCCTTGTCTGTCTCTGTGACCCAGTCTCTGGGGTGCCAAGGGCTAAAGGGCTGAGCCAACTCAGAGACATTCTTGGTCCTTCCCACCTCCTTTCCAGTCCCTCCCTAGGTTCCCAACAGATACTCACTCTTACTCTCTGGGTCTTCTCCCAGCCTGGGGGGCAGACCAAAGGGCATAAGTCTTCAGGAATGCTGGGCTCACTATGACTATTCACAAAAGGTTCAGTATGGACCCTTCTCTTCAGCCAGACTAAGCAGATGTTCCTCTGGCCTTGCAGTTGAACATCTCCAAGCAAATAACATGTTCAGTGATGGACAAATTGAAGTACAGAGAAATGCAATTCCATAGGTCTGAATGGAGAGCCTAGGAGTCTGAATTCCCAAATTCCAACAGATTGAACATCTATGATGATCACAAAAGCAGTGGCACCTGTCACCTAGGTAACAAGGACCCAGGCATCCTAGAATCCCATATCCTTTCATTGTGGAGGGGTAGAAAGATCCTTGTCCATCATTGCCCTGAGCTGTGTCTCTTTTTTCCTACAGGGGAAAGGGGAGGAGAAGGGGAAGTAGAACTGGCGGACCTCAGTGAAACTATAGGCTTCTAATTACCCACATCTTTCTGTAGTGCCAGTCTCTGTTTAAGGCTAATGAGCAAAAACCTTTCTATGGATCTCTGGTCTGGGTACACTGGAGACCTCCACTGTTGGCTTAAATTGCAACAGGAGGGATTTAGGTTAGACATAATAGAGGCATACTTCCTCACTGAGGATTGTTAGATGGGGGACTAGGTTTAGAAAGTGGGGAGGGGAGATTAAGGTGAAGTCTCTTTCCTGAGAGATCAAGAACAGGAAGGATTGTCACCCCAATCCCTACACAGAACCTTTTCCGACTCAATGCTATGAAATACTATGTAACTGGTCCAGGTCCAGGAGTTCTTCTCCTGGCTTGAGCTCTCTCAATCTGAGAGACCCAAAAAGAACAAAACCTAAGAGGCTGGTCGGATTTGGATCAAGGAAATGGGGCCAGAAAAAGTTCTATGCATTTGGAACAGAAGCAAAATCATGAAAATAAGATTCAAACCCAGATCAGAGAAAGTGTTATGTTAACGACCAATGAAAGTGTTAGCAAAGGTGGACAGTGCAGAAAGATACTGTAGCATAAAAGATGGAGAGATACTGAGTTTCTTCAGCCAGTTTGCAAATTTTGAGGTTCAGCCTCCATGTTAGGGAGAGGAACACTCCCCACTCACCTCGTCTCCTTTCACCCACCCCCACCTCCAGAGAAGGACTGCTAGGAGGGAAATCTCTTATTGTTGTCTGCAGTTGCAATTTAACTCTTTGCCGGTTCCCCGCAGTCAGTCATTCCACAAGTATGTGCTGACCTGTTACCTTGAGCCCAGCCCTTTGCTAAAGCCAGTGGGGGAGAAAGAGGACTGGGAGGAGAAAGCAAATGCTATCCCAGGCTCCAAGGAACTGTGGAGTTGGAGGGATCAGATCTGTGTACGGGCCCTAGGAGCCCCAGGCTGAGGGGCCCACGTGATGGATGTGAACAAAATGCCGCAGATGCTGCCAATAATTTGTGTTCTTGGCATGTCCTTTCACCTCTCCAAACCTCAGTTTCCCCATCAGTAAATTGTGAAGGTTAGCTAATGATTGCTAGGGAACCTCTCTGTTCAAACAGGTAATCGGAGGCTAGAGGCCTGGGAAAATGTTTTTGTCAAGTTCGCATCTTCCTCCCCCACTTCTAGTTCCTGAGACCCAGCTCTTTGCTGGGCACTGTTGGAGTGCCATGAATATGTGTGTTGATTTGATTTGATTTGGTTTGAAGGACCGGGAGAATTTCAGCCTGGGGTGGGGTGGCTCAGCAGGTTTGGAATCGGAAGTCTCAGCTCAACTCTA
Organism: Bettongia penicillata ogilbyi; assembly: GCA_023548195.1. Taxonomy (NCBI): domain Eukaryota; kingdom Metazoa; phylum Chordata; class Mammalia; order Diprotodontia; family Potoroidae; genus Bettongia; species Bettongia penicillata. Next base: position 5,912,039 of record JAJHZJ010000197.1, read on the forward strand.
GAGGGAAAATGGATTCATCAACACCTCAATGGACCCCTTCCCAGCCCAGCCTCCCCAGTCTTAGGCTTTTGTAAAGCACAAGAAAGCCCCAAACTTCCCACCCCCTAAATTCGTACATTCTTAAACAAAAGACTTTTAGTTGGGGTAATTCAGTTACCTCCTAAAACATACAACCTAGTTTCAAGTGGCTGTGCCTGGACCTTACCTTACAACTCTGAGAACAAGAGGAGAAACTAGATGAGAGGGCAAATGAGACAGGTTGTGATGTGGAAGTGTGGTATGGGGCCCACAGAAACCCTCCCGAGGGAGCCTGCTTTCAGTGGAGACTAAACTGGCATCCAAGGCTGAATCCTCAGTGTCCAAGAGACACTAAGGAAAGAACAAAATCTCCCTTCAGAGATCCCCTGAGTCTCAGAGATCTCCCTGGAAGACAGGTAAATACAAAGAAAGCAAAGATATAAAGTCCGCATAACCACTGCCGAGGAAGGTGATGGTGCCTCGGACCTCAAGAGCTAACTCCCAGTCCTATCAAGGCTCTAAGGAGCAGCTTTGTACCCAGAAGCTGAATCTTCCCCTAGTTTCCCTTCTCTGCTTTCCAATGACACTTGCTTTCAGCTTGATTTCCATAGGAGATTACACAGAAAACTGTGCGTCGCAATTCTCAGCATCTCAGAAGCTTTTAGCTTAAGCCTGACACAGAGTAGGCACTTCATTTCCCTGGCTGGGGAATCAGTTCTCTGTAGACATAACTGAGGTTTGTTGAGTTAATATTTTTCTTTTTTGGAGGCAATTGGGGTTACATGAGTTGCCCAGGGTCAGGTCCCAAATGATTTCTTTTCACAGAACATCTAGATGGGAAAAAAACCTAATCTTTAACCTTTGGCAGTCTGGTCAAGTCTATGGACCCCTTCCCAGAATCATGTTTTTAAATGTATAAAATGAAATATGATTAATTCACAAAGGAAACCAGGTATATTGAAATAAAGATGTAATCTGTTTTCTCCTATTCCATGTTTATGTACCCCAGGTAAAGGATTCCTGAATCCAATCTCCTCATTTTAAACATGAGGAAATTGAGTCAGAGAGAGGTAAAACTACTTGTCCAAGGTCACACAGCACAGGGAGTAACAGAGACTGGTCCTCTGACCTCAGATCTGGTTAGCTCTTCCCACTGAATCAAAAATCTAAAAGCACCACAGCCTTGCTCAAAACCCTTTAGTCTCGCCCTGTTGTCTCTAGCATATGAAGTCTATACTACTTAGTTAGACATTTAGGATCATTGACTGACTAAATTTTGACCCCTACCCACCTTTTCAGTCTTCTGCCATAAAATTTTCTTAGGTGGGTTCGAGTCCAAACTCTATCACTAGGTTTCTTCTGGGTCATCCACAAATTACTTCCTCTCTCAATATCTTTGTCTCAGTTTCCCCATTTGTAAAATAAAGAGATTGAAGTAGATCAGCATGGAATCTGTTGACTTTAAAAAATGCTTTAATAATTATATTTCAATATAATTTATATTTCTTTGTAATTTGATGTATTTTATTTTATTCTGAGAAGGGTTCTTAGGCTTAGACTGCTAAAAGAATCCACAACACAAAAAGGGGAAGAGAGACCCTGCCTAGATAGTCTCTGTTTTCTTCCAGCTCCTCCATTCTATGGTTTTTATGAGTATCGTATGGTCCTCCCTAGGGTCTTCCCTGTTCTCCCAAACACACCGTAAGCATCCCAGCTGTGCTGTTCCTCCACCTAGTCTACCTTCCCCTTCCCACCCCCACTCCCAATTTCGCCTGTTAAAATTCTAGCCATGCTTCAAGGCCCAGCTTAAATGCCAGCTTTTCAATCAGTTGGGGGTGGGTGGTTACCTTCACCCTGTAATGAGGTATCCTTGACACAGGGATTCTATTCTCCCACTAGGGTGATGGGGTTGTGTATGTGTTATAAATGTAAACAAACCCTGGGTTGTACACTCAACCAGATTTTTTTTTTTTTGGGGGGGGAGGTAGCAGTTGAAGTTGGAGTCTGCCCAGAGGGTGGGGCCAAGCCAAGCTAATTTACCTTCTGAGCTAGGGTAGTGGTAATAGGTGTTCCTAGAAAAGGGAGGGGGGCATTCAGAGGGGAAGCAAGTGTCTGGACTTTTGCTCTTGCCTGGGGAATTGGTTATACAAACACAAAAAAACTTATTTGTGACATGTGTGTCTCCCTGACTATCTTTGCTCCCCGGAGGCTGAGTTTTCTCTTTAGAGGAAATTGATGGAAGGTACCCTTCAATGACTGGGGGTTGGGGGCCTCTACTGTGCAATGGAAGCAGTTAAATGAGGGCAATGTGGCTGAAGGTTGTGGGGTTAAAGTCAACAGAACCTTAGAGGCTGTTTGTAACAGAGATTGGATTGCAAAAGAGTCCAGCTAGGTCAGGAGGGCAGGATGGTCAAGGTGCCCTGGGCTAGCCCTTGCAGGATTCCTGTACCCTGTCCTCTGAGGTATTATACACATAGAGCCATCAAAGTTAAGGACTGAGCAGAACTTGGAGATCCCCTGATAGACTAGCCCCTTTATCTAAGCAAAGAGGAAGCTGAGGTCCTAGGAAAATTACTTGCCCAAGAGCACACAGCTAACCAAAGGCAGAATCCAGACTAGAACCTAAATTTTCTGACTCTAAGGTCAATGCTAGTTCTAAAAGCTGGAATTGAATCAAAAACAGGAAGAACTCCAAGGCGGTCTTGAACAGTTCTGAAGTCAAGGTGGGTTCCTAAGATCATAGGATCTAGAATTAGAAGAGCCCTTTAAGAACATGTAGTCTAGATATAAAGGTAAAATGAATTTATTCCGGGTCTTTGATCCAAGGATGCTACTCTGAATTAAAAACAGGGGGAGGAGGGGAAAGAACAGTGAGAAAATTCTAAAGGAAGAGTGAGGGAAGCCCAGTTGGACATGCTTAGTGAATATATGCGCTTATTGTATATATGTGAACCTCAAGTTATCTTTTAGTTTTGGCCATTAGAACCCTCCCCTCCCCATATTGGCCTCCCTGGACCACTCACTACCTAGCCTGTTGCAAACCAGAGACCTAGTCAAGAGATGGGTCAGGTGATGTGTCTGATATCAGGAATGATTTCCTACTGACTGGGTTTCCCCAGGTCTTAGGACAGTGCATTGCACCCAGTGACACCCTAATAAATACTTGTTAGATTGGATGGCTCAGCTTCCAAGCTGAACAGAGTTGACTTACTTTACTATCTCCAGGACCTAATGTGACTTCTTTAGAGAATCTACTTCCTCCACCGACATTAGATTATAAGTTCCTTGAGGGCAGGGATCATTTTTTGCTCCCCTTGGTATCCCCCATTATTTCCATAATGACTTGGCGCATAGTCAACACAATAAATATTTGGTGACGACTACACAGATTGATACCCCTCCTTGAAAAAATGTGAGAAGGTGTCTCAGGTCTTTGAAAATTGTTCTGGCTGAAAAATTCATGGCCCCATTGGTGTTAGCTAGGTTGGTCCTCTGCTCATTCAGAATAGCCACCTGCACCCCTAATGATAAGGCACCCTGGACACAATAAGTATTCAGTTCTGCCACCAGGGAGATGGGGTGGGTGAAGGAAGGCTGTGAGGGGTTTTTAAAAACACCTATTCTTTGCTCTCTAGGCAGCTGTGGGGTTTGTTGTTGTTATGAGGGTAGGGAGATACAGAGCAAGCGAGGAGGGGTCCTAAGAGTTGCAACCTGCTCTAGGTAATTCACCCTCTCAGTAAGTGTAATTCTGAGGCTGCCTGCAATTATAGGCATCCTCATGGGAGGGGGAGGGGGGAAGAGTAAGCTTTGTGACTCCAGATGCTAGCTGGGCTAGCACTTTTGTTGTGTGACCTTAGACTAGTAACTATGCCTCCAGGTAAAGGATTTCTACTTTGTTTCCAAAGGAGAAAGATGCCTCTGGGTTAGTGAGATCCATCAATATCAATCCGCCAACAAACCTTTTATTAATTGCTGTGTCCTGGACACTGTGCTAGATTCTTGGGACACAAAGTCAAAAGTGACATAGTTCCTGCCCTCCTGTGGAGGATGTAATATGTACACACAGAGTATATAGAGGGGCAATTAGGTGGCATGGTGGATAGAGCACTGACCCTGGAGTCAGGAGGACCCAAGCCCAAATTTGACCTCAGCCTATTACCAGTTGTGTGACCCTGGGCAAGTCACTTACCCCAATTACCTCAGAAATACAAAAAGTATATAGGACATAAAGCCAAGAAAAATTTTTGAAGAGCTAGCAGATGGGAAATTGGGTTGGCCTCAAATATAAAGTGGACCTCGAGCACAGTCTCAGAGGAAATTAGGATTTCTAAAAGACAGAGATGAGGGGGCTCTAGTATTCTAGGTGTGGGGGCAAGAGAGAAGGAAGTTGGGGTGCTCTGTGTGTGAGGAACAGTGAGAAGGTCAATTTAGCTCGACTGTGAAGAGAAAGAATGACTGACAATAATAACTTGAGGTTTCAAAGAAAGCAAGAACCCCGCCTGACTCCCAAATTCCTGCCCTGGCATTATTAATACAGTCCTCCCCTTTGTTCTAGTTTTTTTCAAGTTACAGACTTGGGAGATTTGGCAAATGGATGGATGAATGGAAGGATAGTGAATGGTGGTTCCATGGACAGAAATAGTGAAGACAGAAGAGGCTTGGGTTTGAGAAAGAAAATGAGCTTGATTTTCTGGCCATTAGGACTTAGTTGGGGAGAGGTACTAGGTGTAGACAGCTTTTTCAAGAAGTTTGACTTAGGGGGCAGCTAGGTGGCCCAGATGGAGCATAGGCCCTGGAGTCAGGAGGACCTGAGTTCAAATCCAGACTCAGATACTAGCTATGTGACCCTGGGCAAGTCACTTAACCCTGATTGCCCAAGTTGAGTAGGAAGAAGACAAAGTAAAAAGATAGGAAAGAGCTGGATAGGAGTCAGGGAAAGCTCAATTTGAGGGCTCAGGACATTTGAGGACGTTTCTTAGTCAGTGGAAAAGGAGAGGGAGGGAGGGAGTAGTTGAAGGTTTGAGGGTGTATCCAAATAGTGCTACTCCTGGTTAAAGTCCTACCTCTTCCTTCTAGCTCTGTGACTTAAAGCAAATCTCCTACATTCTCTGGGCTTCAGTTCCTAAACTCATAAAGTGAATTAATTAATCTGAACATTTTTTAAAGTATGTGTGTGGGGGAGAGGGGCCAAAGATTTCTAAGATCTTAGAGGTGGAAAGGGGATGCTTTGCAAAACCCTAGAAGAAATGGAAAAAATTTTGTTATTGTGTGTTCTTTTCCCCCCAGAAGGGAAGGCTCCCCACCTCCCAACCTTCTTTTCCACCCCCACCCACCCCTGGGGTTGGCCTGTTTGTTTGGCCAAGGAAGTGGCCTAGGAGTTGTGTAAACAGGGGGGAGGGAGAGTGGGAGGGAAAGCCCCTCCAGGCTTGAGACTGCAGACCAGAGGAAGAGAGCTCACAGCTCCACCTCCACCCCAGACACACACACACACACACACACACACACACACACACACACAAGCACACACACTCACTCACACACACATATACACATGACAAAAAAGGATACCCAGTCCTCTGGGCCCAGCCAGGACATAATAATACTACTAATATTTATATAATACTTTAAAGTTTGCAAAGCACTATATAAGGGCCATGTTATTTTAGCCCCACAACAATACCAGGAGGTCAAGAGGTATTATTCTCCCTCTTTTACACATAAAAACAGAGACAGACAGAGGTTAAGTGACCTGCCAAAGGTCATAGAGCTAGTAAGTATCTAAGGTGAAATTTGAACTCAGGCCTTGGCCTCAGGTGCAGTATGTACCCATGGTACCATCTAGCTACCAAAAGGCTTGCAGGAACACACAAACCCAGACGCACTTGGGTACAGATGCTAGGAGTACTCACGGGTTCTAAGGTGAAGATGCCATTCGGGGATACTGGCCCAGACTGTGATAATCCCTCCCCAGAGATCCTATAGTAAAGCCCATGAGACCCCTTGTTCTGTGTGTTGAAAAAGGGATTTGGAATTGTATTACTTGTTCCCCAGTATTGTGCAATGTGTGACAGAACATAAGGAGATCCTGGAGTCTTAAAACTGGAAGAGACTTTACATTACACATAGTCCAAAATCTTTGTTTTACAGATTTGGGACTCTAACCTAGAAAAACGAAATGACTTGCCAAAAGTCACAGGGATAATAAGTAGCCCCATTAGGACTCTAACCCACTCCATCTATCACCCAATCCAGTGCTCTTTCCAATATACCTCAGTATACTCTGCTGTGCAAGTAACTTCCAGACAGAAAACAGTATACAAGTACACATATACAAAGGAAAATTGGAGCAGCTAAGTGGCACAGTGGATAGAATGCCTGGCCTGGAGTCAAGAAGACCTGAGTTCAAATTTGACCAGAGACACTTACTAGCTGTGTGACCCTGGCCAAGTCACTTAACCCTGATTATCTCAGTTTCCTCATCTGTCAAAGGAGCTAGAGAAGGAAATGGTAAACCACTCTAGTATCTTTGCCAAGAAAACTCCAGATGGAGTCATGAAGTGTGGGACACAACTGAACAACCATATTAAAGAGAATGAGTAGAACCAGCCCCTGGGGAAGATTTCCAGGGTCTCAGAGTGGGAAAGTCTTTGAGGCATGCATTGAGGGCATTCCCTAGACTTTACCCTGGTAGACACTGAAAGAGGCCCAGGATAGAAGACATGAATTACCCAGAATAACCTTACACTTTCCAGCCCAGAGAGGACCAGGGTTAGTGTTAATCATTCTCTGAGGACTGACTGGAGCTTTGGGAGTAAAAGAATTGGTTTTTCTTCCTGAGTACCAACTTGGAAAGGGCCTTGTACTTGGAAATGAAGACCCTAGAGTTTCATCTTCACATCAGTCCGCTCTAGTCAAATTGATCTGCAAGCTGACCCTAGCTAGTATGTGATGTTCTATCTCCTACCTTTGTTTTTGCATAAGCCGTCTACCATCAACATGCATTAATTAAGCCCCTTCTAAATGCCAAGCACTATGCACTCCAGCCTACTTACCTCCCACCTTATAGAACCCCTAGTTTCCTTCAAAGGTGCTCAGGTGTCAATAGGACACTTTTTTTGATTGCCCACCCCTCAGCATTTGGGGGTGGGTGTCATCTAAATCTGTGATTTCAACAGTATAGAGAACTCCCAGTAAGGAAATCAGTGAAGCAACTACTCTGCAGTTCAGGTTCTTGTTCACTTGTTTAGTACTATCTGACTCTTTATGACCCAGTAGGCCATAGGGGTTTTCTTGGCAAAGATACTGGAGTGGTTTGCCATTTCCTTTTCCAAACAGAGGTTAAATGACTTGCCCAGGGTCACACAGGTAGTAAGTGTCTGAGGCCAGATTTTAACTCAGATCTTCCTGGCAAGCTAGGTGGCAAAGTAGATAGAATACTAGGCAAAAATTCAGAAATACTCATCTTCCTGAGTCCAAATCTGGCCTCAAACATTCACCAGCTGTGTGACTCCGGGCAAGTCATTTAACCCTATTTGCCTCAGTTTCCATATCTGTAAAATGAGCTGGAGAAGGAACTAGCGAACAACTCCAGCATCTCTGCCAAGAAAATCTGAAATGATGTTAAGAGGAGTCGGACAAAAATGAAATGAAAGAACTACCACTTCCTGACTCCAGGACCTGGGCTCTATCCACCAAGCCACTTAGCTGCCTGCTAGATGCAATTTATAATCTTGGTGTATTGATTGGAGCAAAGAGAGGTTAAAGACTTGCCCAGGGCCATACAGCTCATATATACCTCTATTCCCTATCCCACACTGCTTTTCCTTATTTTGTATAAACAGTAATTTTTATTGACTTACTTTCAAATAAATTGAATGTACCTAGTAGAAATGCAAATTTCTTAAGATTAGGGACTGCTTGGTTTTTGCTTTTGAACCCTCAAGGATGGTATCTTGCACATAGTAGATTCTTAAATACTACTCCGCTCTGTGACCATGGATTAATTGAAACCTCTCTGAGGCTGTTTTTGTAATCTATAAAAAATAATCTATAAAAATCTATAAATATAATTTCCGTATCTCTAGGAGCCCAGGATTTTTTTGGAGGGGGAGGCAATTGTGGTTAAGTGACTTCTCCAGGGTCACACAGTTACTAAGTGTCCTGAGCTACATTTGAACTCGGGTCCTCCTGACTACGGGTCTGGTGCTCTATCCATTGTACCACTTAGATGCCCCTGAGTCCAGGACTGTTGAAAGAATCAAATGAAATAATAGGTTTACTTTGTGAACTAAAGATAACATAAATGTGATATAGGTCAGCCAAGGAGGCTTCCCAGACAAATCCCACCGGGCTCTGACTTCTTTAGTAAATACTTAATGATCTCAGGTATGCTAAAATTTCTAGATCAGTTCCTATACCCAAGTCTAGTCTATGCTCCTTAAAACTAGGAACTCTTGGAAGAATGAAAGAGTGAAACGGGAACTTCATGGTGTAGGAGGAGTTGGGGGGAAGGGAGGCCCAAAGGGTCATTTAGTCATAGCATAGTATATAGTCAAATCATCACTTTGAGTAAATGGAGTGACTGGAGGGGAGAAAGCCCAGGTCTGATCATGTCACTCCACCCCTCAAGATGCTTCTGTTGTTTCAAAGGTAAAATAAAAAGTTCTTTTCAGGGAGAGTATACAAAGTCCTTCACTCTCTGTCTTTCTAGACTGTCTCCACATTCATCCAGGGCATGAATTCTGCATTCCACACAAATTGACCTTATCGAGCCATACATGACTTGCCATCCCACACCTCCTTACTTTTGCATAGGCTGGGCCCTTTGCCTAAAATGCTTTCTTCCCTCACCTCGGCTCCCTTCGAGGCTCTCTCTGCCCAAGTACCATCTCATGTTCTGAAACACCCCCCCACCCCTTACCTTACCTTTACTATTTACTCCAGTGTGTGTGTTGGTTCCCCACTACCACCCCGCAGTAAAATATAAGCTCTTTGAAGGCAAAGACCGCTTTCAATTTTGTTTTCGTTCCTCCAGAGCCTGGAACCTGGGATCTGGTAGTGTCCAGTGAATCCCACAATTGAACTGAATTGAGAAGAGAGTTTAGTTTGGGAGAGAAGGGCCAGGCTTTCTGGCCTGGGGGAGGAGGGGGAAGGGACAGGATGAGCTGCTCTTTGAACTGGAGAGACTGGTTTCTGAGTCTGGAAGCCACAACCAGCAAGCTGGTCACGGGTTGTCGGTCCCTGGGGCCAGGGGCCCGGAAAACCAAGAGGGAGGAAAGGAAGCAGGAAGTGGAGGGGCCCAGGGTTAATCGTTAACTCCAGCCAGGCAGGAATCCCCTGCCTCCCTCTGTCCACATTTCTTTCTCCCTCAGCTGGTAACTTGACACATAACTAACTCCCCACTATTATCAGACACCCCCCCAATTCACACACACAGCAGGGTGAAGGTTAAACAGCTATCCCAGGAATCATGGGGCCCCAAATCCAGCCTGCTCTATGGTTGGAGGGCCTCCTGTTAACCCATACGTAGACATACCCTTAGAGAGATGGTTTTTGGTCCTGAGTTGGAGTGTAGAATCTCAGATGTACTCAGAAGCAAGAACACTGAACCAGCAGTCAGGAGACTTGGGTTCTAGTAGTTCCTCTGATACCTAGCTAGCTTAAGTAAATCCTTTCCCCACTCTAGGGCTTAATTTCCTCATCTATAAAATGGGGATAATTAATCCTGCCTTCTCTCAGGGGGCGTTATCAGGATCAAAATGCACAATGTCCCAAGAGGTTCTTCTGAGACTAGAGATACCAGGTACTTTCCTTTGGACCAATCTCACCCAAGAAGGGTTCCTTCCTCCAACTGCACGCCTTCTCCCCATTGGATCCTCCTTCACATCCTTTTCTAAATCCTACACTGAGAATCCAGCCAATGAGGGGAAGGTGGTCTTCTGGATTCCTTTGATGTCTCAACGGGCAAAGGAGGCACCTATGTCATCCTTAGGCAGTTCACACCCCAGGTGACCTATAATAATGGCAATAGCTTTATTGATCTTGAACATCTCTTTGCAGACTTGTTACACATGACTCCCCCTCACTGCCTCTTGCTGTTTAGTCAAACCTGGCCTTCTTGCTGTCCCAACACATGATATTCCACCTCTCCAATCTTGTGCACAGTCTGTTTCCCATGTGTGGAATGAACTCCATCCTCACCCCTCCTCTTACTTCCCTTCAAAACTCAGATTGAGTCCCAAATGCTACAGGAAACTTTTCCTGACTCCCTAGTCCAGATTCTTCCACCCCTGTTTTTGTTTGGTTATTTCAGTCCTGTCCAATTCATCATGACCCCATTTAGGGTTTTCTTGGCAAAGATGCTGGAGTGGTTTGCTATTTCCTTCTCCAGTTCATTTGACAGATGAGGAAACTGAGGCAAACAGGGTTAGGTGACTTGCCTAGGGTCACACAGCTAGTAAGTGTCTGAGGCTGGATTTGAACTCATCTTCCTGACTCCAGGCCCAGTGCTCTATCCATTGCGCCACCTAGCGACCCTGCTCCACCCCTACATGCAAAAAATCTGACATTTAGATTGTATGTATTTTGCATTTATATATATCTATACCTATATATAGATATAGATATATAGATATATATATATGTACCAGTTATTTCCTTTAATAAAATGTAAAGTCCTTGAGGGCAAAGATGTGTGTGTATATAAATACTGTTTCCCCACAGAGAATTCAAGCTTTTTGAGGACAGGGAATGTTGCACTCTCTGTTGTTGTACTCCCAACACCTAGAATGCTGGCTGGCACCTCACAGGCACTTAACAAACAAGCGACTGTGGAAGGAATGATCAGGTTTCACTTCTGAGAAGGCACTGCCTTCTTCCCTGTTTAACTCAAGTCTAGGCATCAACAAAATTCTGGGATGAAGAGAGAGAATTCGAGCATGTCAGAGACAAAAGGGAACTTAGAGATTCCTCCAGCTCTCTCATTTGACTTGAAGAAATAGAGAAATGGGCAGGTTGAACTCCAAAAGACCTCTATCTATGCTCCCCCGATCCCCTGAATTCACCCTTCCAGAAATGAAGAGGTTAATTCAGAGATAAGGGAATGGGGTGGAGGGAAGTGACCTCAGTTCTTAGCATTCCTCCCCAGACGGAGACCTCTTGTGGGAAGGAACCTGGATAGAAATCAGTCCAGAGAAATGGGTGACTGCCCCTTCATTCTAAAACTAGCACATCCCTCTAGAAATCTTCTCTTCTGACTGTGGAAAACCCCACTAAGCAGCAACCAACCCCCTCACCGAGGTATTGACCCTCTACTGCAGAGAGTTTGCCTGACCCCCTACCCCTACCCTTATTCTCCAGGGAGTCCCCCAGAATGACTTATTCCTCCTTTGGCAGACAGGCTAACAATCTGGGATTGATGGGGTCTGACAGCACCATTTCATTGGGGAAGGATCTCAAAAGGAGAGGAGAACAGAAAAAACAACATCAACTTTTAATTGAGATTGCAGATTTAGAAGATTCATAAGTGAAATTATTCCCCAAGGATATATAAAAAGTTACTTATAGCAAGAGCTAAATTGGGCATGCTTCAATCAGGGGCTGTTGAGAAATCATTAAGATATACAAGATAGTGTATGTGTGTGTGTATGTGTGTGTATATACGTATATGTGTGTGCATATATATATATATATATATATGCACACATATATATAATCAGTAATAAGGGACTGAATTTCCTTTAAAAAAATAAATTCAGGGGAAAAAAACAGCAAGAAGAAAACATGGGAGGCAAGATTATGGGAATGATTTCTATTGAATGGCAGCTCAGAAATATTCTGGAGATCCTTGCACAGGGAGACCCCACTTATAAATCTCTTGATCACATCCAACTCTCTCCTGCTGAAACCTAGACAGGGTAGGGAAAAGAATGTCCGGTCACCGAAGTGGTTTATAAAGGCTAGGGGGAACTCAGGAGAGGAGAAATGTTCATGTGATGACCATTGAGATTCAGTGCCCAATATCTCTTCAACACTGATTTGGGCGATTTCTTCAGGTCTCAGAATGAAGTAGCTCCAGAGAACATTCTTCTTATTTCAAACAGGGAAGACACTTCCCTCTATCTATCAACTTTCCACTTCCCACCCTCATCTCCTTCATCCTTCATTCCCAACTACTTCAGACATGGGAACCTCCCTGCCCTGGCTCAGAGAGCCTCACCCCTCTCTCCCTGTATCCCCCCCACTCAGCGACCCTGTTTCTTAGGAAGGAATGTTGCCTTTTAAATGACTGGAACTCAATCCCTGCCCCTTGGCCCAATGTGGAAGGAAATTATTTAATATAACCCATCCTACCCCCACTCAGCCTTTCTGAGGTTACTGACCCAAAGCTTTTCCAGGTCTCTCTATGTCTCCCCATCCAGAATTTCCTCTATCCTGGTGAGTGAAGAAGCTGTGAGTATCCATGACCTTTCCCCAAAGTCCCTAATCTTCTACTTACCTCCCCTCTTTCTTCCATGTGTTCAGAACTCAGAACTTTAGACTTCTTTAAAATAAAGTGTTTTGTCAATTAACAAGAATTTTATCTCGCCCTCCCATCTTCCCCCAACCCTGGAAAGAGGAAAACAAAACAAATATGCATTGTAAACAAATTCCTACACCAACCATGTCCAAAAAAATTCTGTACCCTGAGTCAATCACCTCTCTATCAAGAGGTGGGTAGTATACTTCATCATAGGTCTTTGGAATCATGGTCAATTACTATTGATAATAATAGATAGTACTGATATAGTGCTTACGGTTTGTAAAGCACTTTACAAACATTTGTAAATTTATTTTATTTTCATTTTATTCTCACAACAGCTCTGGGAAACAGATATGCTATTATCACCCCCATTTTACAGATGAGAAAACTGAGGCAGACAGAAGTGAACTGACTTGCCCAGGGTCACACAGCTGGTAAGTGTCTGAGGCTGAATCTGAACTCGTGTTCCTAACTCCAGGCCCATTGTGCCACCTAGAGCCTCATTATTCTCAGCAGAGTGCTGAAGTCTTTCAAAGTTGTTTGTCTACAACGTTGATATTATTGTACAAACTGTTCTTCGGATTCTTCCTTCTTCATTGTGCATCATTTCGTACAGATCTTCCTAGGTTTCTCTGAAATGATCCCTTTGGTCATTTTTTTTCAGGCACAGTAGCTTTCTATTTTCATATCTGATAATTTCTTTAGCCCCTCCCTAGTTGTTCTTTGCACCCCAGAAAGAGCTGCTAAAAGTATTTTTGCCCATATGGGTCCTTTCTCTTTAATCTTTTCAGGGATATAGGTCTAGTTGTGGATCACGAGGGGCATACACAATGTAGCAACTTTTTGGGCATTGTTCCAAATGGTTTTCTAGACTAGCTGGACCATTTGCAGCTCCACCAACAGTGCATTCATGTGACCCATGAGCTCCTATTTGATTTTTTTTCCTAAAGTGCTTTCCTCTTGGAGGGGTAGGTCAGTGACAAACAGACCAAGGGCAATGCTAAGGAAGGTGGAGGTGAGGCTAGATGTTGAGAGGGACCACCCCACAGAGAGAACTGTGAGAAATGAGAGAGAGAGCGAGGAACAGGGCAAGACAGGACAGCTGAGGTTCTCACTAATACGTAAGTTTCTTGTCTGGGCTGGGGAATGAATGAGAGAATCTAGAGGAAGTACTTGACCAATCCAGCTGCATCCTGGAGTGGGACTGGGAATTTTGGATTTCCAGAGAGCTAGGAGGGTACATTATGATCATCTAGTCTGAGCTCTCAATTTACCCATGAGGAAACTGAGGCTCAGGAAAGTTAAATGATTTGCCCAAGAAGAGGTAGCAAACAGAGTCTGATTTGAAAGCTTACCATCCTTTCCTCCTCCCCACTGAAGCTTAGCTGCAGGTCACAGAGACAGACTATCCCAGAGGATCAGCCTGGACTTAGTGCCATGGACAAGCGACTCAGGAACAGCAGGGGCTCAGAGGTGGGGGCTGGGGGTGGGGAGGGTCTCACCAGTTCCACTCACTCCAAAGCCAGTTCTCCTTCCTCTACATTGTGCAGCTTTTCAGAAAGGAGGGAGCCGGAGTTGGAGGGCTGCAGGATCAGAGGCGGTTACTTCTTCCCCCTCCCCCCTCTTGGTGCCATCCCCGGTGCCAGCTGGGCTGAGCTCACTCTCAGAGCACTTCTTGATCAGGTGATCCAGCTGTCTGCTGTCTAGGCCCAGCCTCTGCCAGCTCACTCTCCAAGGAGGGCCACAGCAATAGGCTAAAACTACTCAGAGAGGATCAAGTAGGGCAGGAAAGATTTGAATGAGACCAAAGACCTCTCCCAATCCTGACCACCTCTCAGGACCACCACTCCACCACCCACCTCCATAAGAATCTGGATGTCAGAGGTCCTCAGCTCCTCAGGAAAAAGGGGTGGGGGTGAGAGGTGTGGGCCAGAAAAGGAGTAAAGAGATGCTGGGATCAAGAGGCAGATGGGAAACTTCCAGATTATCCTCTTGGCATGAAGGAAACCAAAGTGGTGGTGGTGGGGGGGAATCATTTACATTGAAGAAATCAGGCCCTTTCCTACTCCAGCCCACCCCTAGTACTTATCTCTTCTTCCCCCCTCCCCCCACCTCTCCCCCATTCAGAAGCAGCTGCAGCCTCAGGCATCAGGAGCCATGGATCCCAGAGGCTATAGCCAGGACTCTGTGCCCAGGCCGTGGGTAGAACATCAGGCAACCGGAGGTAGAAAGGAAACAGACTCTAGCTTGTGGAAAACCCAAGAAGCCATGAGGAGAAGGAACAACCTGCTTCCTCAAACACCAACCTGCTCACTCCTGACATTGCCTCAGGCTGGCAGAATTCTCCTTTGTCAGAAGCTGCTCTCACCCCAGTGAGACCTCCTGGACCTCCCCCCTCTGCAATGGTGACCCAGCCCCCTTCTCACTCCCTCCCCCCTACAGAGCCTTCAGCCATCTCAAGGTTGGGAAGGGCCAGGGTTGGCAGGAGGCCTGGCACATCTGAGCAGTGACGACAATGTCTCTTCCACAGCCCTTCTCTGCTAGGCCCAGCCTAGTAGGACAGGCACTGGGCTGGGAGGGGGGCCAGGGATAGATGAGGGGGGAGAATGAACCTTCCCCTCTCTCTGGTTCCTTTCCCACAGCCTCCAGGGAAACACAACTCCATTGGAAGCTGGCCCCAACTCAAAGAAGGGTGGATAAAGGGGACCCTGCCTAGGGGTATTCACCACTACACAAGCCTGTTCCCACCAGGGTTACTTTCTCTGAGCAGGAACCATAGTCTCCACCCCCAATCCCCTCCAGTTCCCCTCCCTTCCTCCCACCAGAGCAGCTACAGCATCACAAACACTTCTAGAACTAGCCAAGCTTCCCAATGCCCCTGGCCCTGGGCCTTGCTTGTTATATATCCTTACAACCTCCCCCCGCCCCCACAACCCTCCCACCCCTCCCCCTCCCACCAGTTCCAGGGAAGGGCAGTACCTATGAACAGAGAGTATGGATGATGCTATACCAGCCTTCCTTACTAGAAATAACCCCCTCCCACCTTCTCTGCCCTCTGAGCACTTTGAAACAAGAAAAGCCTTTCCCAAATCCTCCAGAGAGTTTCCAAAAGTTAATCCCTGGGGCTCTTGCCTTGAAGTTATTCAGTCCAAACTTCTGCCTCTAGGTAGGGCTTGTTCAACTGGGCATCTCTCATGCTACCCCTATCCACTGAAGAGGAGTCCTAGGGGTCCTTCTGTCTATGTTAATTCTTTCTCTGCATCCTTCTCTCTTTCTCTTCCTCCTTTTTCTTGTCTCTGTTTTCATTCCTGCTCTGTATTCTTCTCTGTCTCTCCCTCTGTCTCTGTCTCTCTCCCCCCAGCTTCTATTTCTGTGGCCTCCCTTGTCTCCGGTTTCCTAGGGAGACAGGGATGGTGGAGCCAGAGTCCTCATCTGTCCATCTGTCAGGGAGACTGTTCTGCCCCATCGATTCCTATCCCTTGTGGATCCACAAGCCCTGAGGGACCGAGGTTCAGAGCCTCTAGCACTAGCCAAGGCAGGGGAGGGAATCGGGAAATGACGGGCAGCACTTTGGGGCTCATGCAGTGGGTATGACAGGGCCCTGGGGATGAAAGGCTTCATCATCTGTGTGAAATCACAGTCAGCCAGGAGGGAGGGGAGGGAGAAGGAGAGAGAGGGAAAGAGGGAGGGAGAGAGAGAGAGAGAGACAGAGAGACAGAGACAGAGAGAGAGAAAGAGAGAGACAGAGAGACAGAGACAGAGAGAGAGAGAGAAAGAGAGAGACAGAGAGAGACAGAAGAGAGGGAGGGAGGGAGAGGAAGAGAGAGAAAAGGGCTGTGGAGAACGAGCTAGTGAAAGGGAAATGAGTAGCTAGGGTGTTCAACCTGGAGAAGAAAATGCTAAAGATAGAGCAGACAGAAAAGAGTGATGTTGAAACAGGAGAGTTTCAGGCTATCCTGCAAGGAGAAAACATGTTGGGGCTTTGGGATAACATACCCACAAAGGTACGGATTTCTCCCTGTTGGACTGAGTTCACTGCAAGGTTGTAGATGGTTATCAACCTAAGCCTGGTCATCTTCTGTTCTGACAGGAGGTAAAGGCCAGAATGGAATGACCTCCAGGGGAAACTAATCTTAGCCTCAGAATTCGGTTTCTTTCTCAAACCCACAACTTCCTATCATTTTTTAACTCATCACCAACTTCCTGGAGTCTGTTTTGTTCCTCAGTAGTAGGGGAAAATTCAAGACTTCTAGTAGAAGGTACAAGATTTGGGGAAAGGAAAAATTTTCAGGTCTACAGAACTGGCATCCATAGGCTACCCCTGCCCTTCCAGTTTCCACATTCCTGTGGGGGTGGGGGATGAGTGACTAGACAAAAAACCAGATGCCCTATCAATTCAAATAAAAACAAACACTTTCATTGATTTAAGGGCTGGAAGGCTTCTTAGAGATCATCTAAGTTAACCTCTTCATTTTATAGGCCTAGAAGCTTAGAAAAGGCAAATGACTTGGCCAAGGTCATACACTTAATGTCAGAGACACCTGATCTACTGGAAAGTGTGCTTGCTGATTCAGATGCCTACTTCCATGTGGTTTTCACCTAGGTGCTTCAGTTTTCTTCCTTTATAAAATGAGGGATTGAACTCCATAATCTCTGAAATGCCTTGCTTCACCTAAATCTATGATCCTACTACTCAAGCCCAGGTTTCTCATTTCAAATTGAATGTTGTTTTCTCTTAAAAACTACACATTTATAAAATGCCATTGCCCAGCCAACCATTCTGGTTGGGGATAGTTAACTTAGCCTAAGCTATCAGCTTGGCTTTATTGAGTACAAGAAATACCCCCACCTCCCACTCCCACCCATGAAAGATTTCTTGTGAAAGGATAGGGAAACCAGAGACACAGATGCACTGCTGGACAACAGGGCCCTTAGAACCTAATTTATCAGACCCCAAACTGTCCTCCCCACTACCGAATGAATCAGTGTACCTGTAAGCCTTAAGTATAGGGTCTGTGTGAAAGTGGGGAGAAGCATTGTCTCAAAAGCTGCGCCTTTGTTCCCAGAGGCTGGGACTTGGGATCCCAGAGTCTCCAGGAATATCTTGGGCGGGGGTGGAGGCTAATTATTAGCATCTATTTGGCGGGAGAGAAGGTAAGGTTTTCTCTCTTGGCAGGGAAGCTTTCTCTGGGGATCTGAAAAATTCCTGCCCCATATAGCTACAACTCATATACACAGCGAATGTTCCCCACACACACACACATACACACACGTGTACATTTGTACATATAGTAAAGTATACACATCCTACAACCATAGAAACAAGCAGGGTGGGCATGTTTCTTTGATTCAATTGAC
This sequence comes from Bettongia penicillata ogilbyi, assembly GCA_023548195.1. Classification (NCBI taxonomy): domain Eukaryota; kingdom Metazoa; phylum Chordata; class Mammalia; order Diprotodontia; family Potoroidae; genus Bettongia; species Bettongia penicillata. Next base: position 5,929,935 of record JAJHZJ010000197.1, read on the forward strand.
TTTTCCCTTTCCTTCAGGAGTAGCTTAAAAGGTCTGGTAGGGGTGAGGCTGGGGGACAGCGGGATAAAGGGGTGAAGGTAGTTGGGGTAGAGGTGTAAAGGGGAAGAGGTAGGGGGGTTGGGGGAAAAGAGGTGGGGGTAGGGTGGAAGGTAGAGGTATAAAGAGGGGAGGTAATGTGGGGGTAGAGGGATAAAGAGGTGGGGGTAGGGTGGAAGGTAGAGGTATAAAGAGGGGAGGTAATGTGGGGGTAGAGGGATAAAGAGGTGGGGGTAGGGTGGGGGTTTGAAGGGTGGAGGGGGGGGTGGGGAGGAGTTGGGTTTCGGCCACAAGATGTCACTGTGCGGGTGTGGGGAGAATGCAAAGCCCTAGGGCTGGGAAGGTGATGAGGACGGGGGTGGAGGGTGGGAGGGGGAATGGGAGGGGGGGTGGAGGGAGGGAGGGGGGAGTGGAGGGAGGGGTATATCCCAAGGAGTGTGCGATGCAATACTGGCTCAACCACAGGGGGCAGGGAGGCAGGCGCCCACCAGACATCACGCAGTCCACTCCCCAGTTCCCCAGGTCCGTGGGTGTGCATGGAAACCGGGGGGCCTGGAAAGAGCAAGGCCGGAAGGGGTAGGGAGCGGAGGGCCCGGCGGGGCGGGGCGGGGGGCGGGGCGAAAGCCGTCCCTGCTCCCTTCTGGACGAGCCCCAGGGCCAGCCGCCTCTCCAGCCCCAGGTCCTCTGCGGGATCCGGTCCGGGCAGAGCCGGAATCCAGGCCGGCTCTTGGCGACTGCCGGGTGGGCTGGCGGCGGCCCAGGGAGTGTGTGGAAATGACACCGCCAGGGCGGCGGAGATTCCCCCCCCACCTCCCCCAGCCTGACATTGGCTGGAAAGTGGAGCAGCTCGTCAGGGACAATCAATGGCGATCGATCGCGGCCGCGGCGGCTCAGACAGGCGGGGGGGAGGGGGGGAGAGGAGGAGGAGGAGGAGGGGTCCGGGGCGGGGAAAAAGCCCATCACACAACTGCACAACGACCCAAGGCACACCCTGACAACTGCACAACTTAGTGACGCCCGGACACACAACTTCACGGCAGGGACGCACACCTCCTGCCACCCTGCAGTCCCCCTCTGAACCCACCTTTACGGTCCGTGCCAAGCGCAGGACCCAGAGACTCCCCCAACACAAAGCGCAGCGTGTCCGGCGCCCTGGCGACACACACAACGCAGCGCACTGGCACGACCCCGCCACACCACGCAGCGCGCTCGCACAACCCCGCCACACCACAGTTTTTCCCACGCTCCCAGCGAACGCCAGCACTTTGTTACAGACAACAGCCGTCACGCGGGGCCGTCGCGCACCGGGAGCTCGATACACACTCCCTGGCTGCACCACGGGAGCAAGCCGTGCGCTGAAGCGCTGGGACCCGGTGAGGGAGGCTCCCGCTGCCACGCCGGCGTCCGGGACCGGCGGGGAGAGGGGCCTCAGGCGCGCTGAATCATTAACCAGGGCTGGCCAGCCCCGGAGGCCGCCGAGGCCGGGAGTGCGGGGGCGCCCGGCTTTGCCCTGCTCCAGTCCTCCCTCCTCCCCTTCCCCTCCAGGCAGCAGGGTGCCTTAGGGTTTCCTGCCGGTTCCTGCGGACCTACGTACGTACGGCGCTGATCCCAGACCCAGGAAGATACAGGGTCGGAAAAAAGTCCAGGTACGCAGGTACCACCAAACTGACCTAAAGTCGGCCGTGTACATCATCTTGCTGGGACACACAGATGACCCCCGTGGATATGATTATAAGCCAACTTCCTTCTTTCTTCAAGGCCTGACCCTGTTCTGCCCACCCCCATCCCTATTTCCGACACCCCCCACACACACACACTCCCTACCGGAGGGAGAGGATTTGAAGGTACAATGAGGACAGCAGTTCCCCTACCTTGACCTCTTACCTCATCCAGCAGCTCGCAGACTGTGTGCATACGTGTATGGGGGGGGGCCGGAAGGGGGGCATCTCCTTTGGTTCTTAACCTGTCCGTTTATTTAACTTTAGAATGAGTGACTTCTAAAGTCCCTTCCAACTTCAGATCTATGGCCCTCATTTGCCCAAGGTCATGATCAAATCAATATCTTCTCTGTGCCGTATTTTCATTTGTAAAATGGTCCTAACAGATATACATTCCTGCTCTGACCACTTGGCCAGTTTGAGTTGTATTTGTCATGAGCGCTGAATAAGACAATAGTTATGTAAGTGCATAAGTATATAGACACATGGGACAGATTACTATTTTTAATAATTATTAGTATTAATAAAGAGTTGTATAGTTCTTGTACCGAATATCAGGAGACCTGCATTCTAGACTGAGCTTGGCCACCAAGCTCTTGTGTGACCTTGGACAAGTCATCCATCCTCGAAGGCCCTCAATTGTTTTCTCTGTAAAATGACGGAGTTGGATTACACATTTTCTAAAATTCTTTCCCAGTCAGTGCTACCTGAGGGGGAGGAGGGATAGGAGAATGGGGGGGGGGGGGCAGGGTGTAGAGAGAAAACCTAGGCAGAGATTCCTCCCAGTATGCCTCAGCCCAAGCCTCCGGAAATGCCCCGGAGGAAACAGAGACTGAGTGGGGCTCGGAGAGCCAACAGCCGCCCCTTCACTTCCCTTCCCTCCCGCATAGGCTGGGAAACAGCTGTGTGTTGGGGTGGGGGTGGGGGGGGTTGTCGAAAGAGAGGTCTGGGCTCTTTCCGCTGCCCTCTCCCCTCCTCCTCCTCCAGTGACTGGGTGGGGGTGGGGGGTTGAGGCAAAAGCTGGGCCTGGAGCAGCTTAGTAGATCCCTTCTTACAATTTATAGCTCTGCAGGGCCTGGCCTGCTCTCCCCTTTTATCTGGCCAGGCCCAGACCCTCTGCCGGGAGGATTGACACACAGCCACTGCAAAAGGGCAGAGAAACCCACCTGGGGACAGGAGCAGAGACAGACACACAGAAACAAACATGCACAGTGAGGGGCGCACTGACTGAATTAATTGATTTATTTGATAGACTTTTTTTCTCTTCTCACTTTGCCCTCCTAATGCCCCCAAACACTAACCCTGTATCGGACTCTCCTTTGGCTGGGAGAAATTGGAAGATGAGTAACACACAGCAAAAGTATGACATGATATAAGCAGTATGCAGGCCTGGTTCCCACTAGTGGCCCTGAAGATGCCTTGCTTGAGCCAATCCCAGAAAAACTGCTATAGTCTGTAATGAGGAGCTGGGGATGTGTTGGAGAGAGTCTAGTTTCCAGGTCACTCCCTCCCACCCTCCATCTCCCAAACAAAGCCTAGGATAAGGAAAGGAGGGGGAGGGGAAGGATTGACTACAAGGGGTATGCTACCTGGTTCACCAGCTGGCCAGAGATCTCTTTGCCAGAGATTCAGCAGTACTGGTCTGAAAGGGAGACAGATTCTTATTTATGGGATCCCAATTGCAGTAGTACATAGCTGAGTCAAAAGGCCTGACTTTGAGTTCCACCTCTGACATTTACTGTGTGACAGTGAGCAAGTTACTCCTTTATCTTCCAAATGGGGAGAATGACATTTGTACTACCTAACACAAGATTGTTGTGAGGAAAGACAAAGTTTTTATTGATAGCTTCACCTATTTGTCCTCTCAAATATTCAATTTGACAAGTGAATCCCCTAACCACCCGATATGTACCAGATACACTCCCAGGCAATGGAGATGCTAAGACAAACATGAAATATTATCTGCCTTCAAGAAGTTTTCATTTTACTGAGGGACACAAATATATAGCAAGTGTATGCCATATTACAAGATGGTGCTTCAAATTCATAGAGCTCGAGTTCAGCTGCGGGCATGGGTTTGCCCTGGAGTCATTTCACTACTCGATCTTGTTTTTATGATTGGGGGGGGGGGGTTCAGTGGGTCCACAGATAAGTAATTTGAGCAGGGAGAGAACACTCACAATTTGAGGTGAGGGTAGAGAAAGACGCCTCCCCTAGAAAGTGACACTTGAGTAAGCCTTAGAGACAAAGAATTTTGAAGAGAACTGAGGAAAGACTATCCAAAGTAGGCAAATGAGTTCAAAGACTAGCTGGGATCCTAGGGTATCATAGAAAATATATGTAAGAGCACAGACTTGGAGTTCAAGGGGGTCAAACCCTCTCATTTTACAGATGAGGAAACTGAGGACCTGAGAGGTCACATAGGCAGTAAGAATTAGACCCGACATTCAAACCCAGGTTCTTGGATGCTAAGTCTCAAGCTTTAGTCTAGCAGTTCAATTTCGGCTGAAAAACATAAGAGTATGGGAAGAGGAACGATGGGAAATAAAGTAAGAAAGGTTGGTCAGAGTCAGATTGTGGAGCACTTTAAACATCATGATGAGGGGATTTTATCCTAGAGGTAATACGGAGCCACTAAATATTTCTGGGCAGGGGAGTGACATGATCAGAGACATGCCTTAGCTAGGTCATTTTGGAAGCTGTATGGAGAATGTACCCAAGTGGAGAAAAGACTAGAAGCATGGAGACTGGTTAGGAGGCTGTGGCAGCAGTCCAGGCAAAAGGTGATGAGGACCTAAACTCATTCAGCCTCCCATATTCTGGGTTCCTAACATTCTCTCACACACTCCCACCATCACATGCTCTTCCTGCACTCCTGGTGGCTCCGTCCCAACATCCTGCTGGCATTTCCAAGTTTCCCTCGGCCCTGACCCTGACCCCCTTGGAGAGAAGGCCTCCTCCTCTTCCCTCCCACCCTCTTGCACACACATTCCAAGCTAGCCTCTATCTGGTAATCATGGTGGGGGAAGGAGGAAGCTACTTGGAAAGGAGAGTGGGTGACTTTTGCTGCTACAACGAAGACTGGGGGAGGAGAACCTCCACTTCCCCCCTGTCCCCTTCCTTCTGGGCTCTGAGAGAGACCAAAACTCCCACAGCCCTTTCTTTGGCCTGGAGGAAAGGGATAAAATGTCCCTTCCTGGAGCCATCTAATAGGAGCAGGAGCTTGGGAGAGAGACCCAGGGCATGATCTTTGGCAGACATCAGCAAGACCTCTTCGCCATCACCTCCTGCTGCTCCAAATGGAGACTATAAGTGCCAGAGCTGAGGACTAGAAATGACTTGAAAGGATGTATTTTTGCATGTTATTTTGCATCTCATTTGCATGGAGTTCTGCTCACATCCCCATAGGCTCAGAAACCTCCATGCCACTCTGCTGTTCCTGTCCCCTCATTCCCCACCATCCTCTTTTCTGCTGGCCCCACACCTCTACCCCAACAAGGCCCTTGGGATCCCTAGGCCACTACAGGGTGAATGCTGAGGTTCTGAAATCCTGGATTCTCTCCCTGACTGAGCCCAACCTTTAGGTCTGTTTATGAGAGGTGGAGTCAGGGGACTATAATATTAAATTCCATTTTAGGGATATCCAAGAACTCCCCCCTACCATGAACTGTGCTGCTATGTTCTCTGACTCTTAGCTGTATTTAAGGACCCAACATGCCAGAGGGCAAAGATTGGAGAAGGGGGAAAGCTATCACAGGGCTGAATGGAGGCTGTACCCTCATAAAGAGGAGAAATAGCTGGGACTGCCTCTGAATGGGCTGTCTCACTCCACCATCATTCTTCTCTCTCTCTCCCGCCGACTCTAAATGGAGTAGGGATTGTCCAAGTTAGGGATTCTAAGAGTGTCCTAAGAATTTTTCCACTGATTTGCCTCTGTAATCTCTGGAAAATAATTTCTGGCCTGTCTCCTCGTCTGTAAAATTAATGAGAGGATCTCTGAGATCAGTTTTTAAGTATTAAGTATCTACTGTGCATAAATCATTGTGCTAGACCTTGGGGATACAGAGGCACCAAAATGAAAGGTCCCAACCCTCAAGACACTTTCATTTTATTGAGGTGATAGAACATGTATACACTTAAGTAAATACAAAGTAATTTGAGAAAGGAGCAAACACTAATAGTCTGTGAAGATCTAAGGGAGAGGGCTTACGAGCTGAGAAACAAAGGTTCTGATATGCAATGGCATACTTCAGGCAAATCCATGGATGTGAAAGATGGAAAATTTAGTTCAGCAGGTAGCTAGCCATTCAGTTTGTCTGGGAGTGTGTGAAAGGAAGCAAGGTAGGATTTGTGTGTGTGTTTTAAGCTAGATTGTGGAGGGTTTTAAGTGAAAGACTGAGAAGTTTGTATTTTTTCAAGGTAATAGGGAGACTCTGAAGATTTTTCAGCAAAGGGGTAAGGTCTATATTTTAGGAAGCTTATTTTGATAACTATGTGGAAAATCAGTGTTAAAAAGATTTAGATCTTGAAGGGGCCTTGGAGGATGAATTGGACAAGGAGATACTGGAAGTAGCGAGACAAAATAGAAGGCTTTAAAAGTAAGCTGGGTGAGATATGAATCCTGAATGGACTCCTGAATGAATATGGCTCCTGAATGACTATGTGGATGGTGAGGAAGGGAGATATCATGGAATGTCTATCTTCTCGACAGGAGTTTCTACTCAATTCCCCTTCACTAGAAGTGTTCCAACAACCATTTTTCTGGCTTCAATCAAAGGCTGAGGTCTTTTCCTCCCTAGTTCTCCAGGATCAGACACTAGCTCTTCCTGCTCCTGCTCTCGGAGTTCAACCTCCACACATTCAAAGGTCCTCATTCAGTCTAGTGCTATTTCTGCCCAGTCCAACCCCTCTCCTTTCTCAGTCATATACCAATACCATCACCTCGACCCTATCTGTCCTCTTCACCCGAGGGCTCCCTGAGATCTAAGGTGGAATCAAGTCTAGACTGGGCACCCTGGATTCCTTTCCCCTTCTGAGCTATAGCAGCAAGGGTCAACTAATCAGCATACTATATGCTATGTTATATGGTAGGCACTGTGCTAGATATTGGCATACAAAACCAAAAATGAAATAATCCCAAGAAGTTTACAGTCTAGCCAGGAAGTCAATATTTACATATATGTGTACATAGATATACATAGACATACATACAAACACACACACACACACACACACACACACACACACACACACTAGATGCTAAGTGATTTTCAGAAGAAGGCACCAGCAGCTGGTTGGATCAGAAAATGCTCTGGCTGATCTGGGTAATTTCAGACTGGGTCTTTGGTGACTGTGGTTTGAGCTGTATTATTTTCTATCCCCTCCTCCCCCTTAGGATTGAAGGGAATAGGAAATATTGAGGAGGGAGTGATTTGGTGTTTATTCACTGCTCCCAGGGGCCTGGGGTGGGGTACTATGGAAGTAAAGGCAGAGGATGGCAGCCTCCTCAGATCTGGAGACATTTGCATAACCCAGATGGTGAGCCCTGGAATTTCAAAGAATTCCCTCTGGGAAGAGGCAGCTGTCTTTCTAGCCCTGCTGGCCTACAGCTGCTGAGCCTGAGAACTATCTAAAGTGGGGGTGCCCCAGGAGCATCCTCCCCCTCAATGAACTCAGATGGGAGCTCCCATGTCCTGTATGGCTGTTAAGACCACATACTTTCTTCTCTCTAGACCATCTCATTAGAGATGAATCTTATCCATTCCCCAGGAAATTCAGTGGGAGTAGGAAGAAAGTTCATTACCATCTGGAATCATGAAGGAGCCCAGTGTCTAGGTAGGAGTGATTTTATCTCAACCAAAAGGAGGTACTCATTCATCTAGAAGAGTGAGAGGAAGAACCACTGAACTGTGTATCCTGGATGCTGGAGATTGGATTCTGGTTGCCCACAGGGATCCCTGTCAATGGGTTCAAGTCAACAAGTATGAAGTGGGATAAGGAGGGTCCTTCTACTAAGGTCTTAGAATGAAACTAGATCCTAAGAGGATCCTAAGAGAGGTCAGTTTCTTTCCCACCCCCACTCCAGAGGAAGTCAATAGCTCCCAAGTTCCTTTTCCGTTAGAGAAATATATTATTCCTGAAGCCCAAACCACTCTGGCTATGATGCCTAGCTACATAGTGGGTAAGGGACACAAGGGAGGGTAAGAAAACTCAATGGTCCCTGCCATCCCACCTTAGACCAGGAAAAGAAAACAAGTAGGAGTTCCAGTGGCCCAAGAAGGGAGAGCCTCTTGAGATAATGGGAGGGGGGTAATATCAGGAAAGAAAACAGAAAGTGATGGTGATAGGCAGAAAAAAATTTGCAGGGGAGGCTTTCTTTTTCTAATGCTGAAAAGGGCTGTATAACTGAAATGTTTCTCTCCCTATGGGAATTGGGAACACCTGTAAGACATATTTGGGGTTGGGGCTAGTACATAGCATTGACTGACCTCGATTCCCTTTGGGACCAGGCCTGTTATCATCTCCCTTATCCACAAATCCTTTCTGTGCTTCTCCCCTGATTGATTTATGCAGTGTCTCAGGATTATGAGAAACTTTCCCTTTATCAAAACTGTCCTTATACTCAATTTATTAAGGCTCAACCTCATTTCTTGATGATTGCTGGCAGATACCATTGCGTATAGGGGCCTTGGACTCTTCCAGTTAGGTGGTCACTACTGTATGCCATCCTTCCTGGGACCTCCAAACACGGACTGAGGTAATCAGCTCCGATCTAGCACCTCAATTCCCTAACCCCAGGTCTGTAGTGCTAAGGAAGTACAGCAGTGTTAAAGTCCCCCATCGTTTGCCCCTCTCCTGTCTGACCACCAGGCCTGATCTGGCCAATGCCATGGGTAACCACTGCCCTCTGCTGGATAGACAAGCACTGGCACGCAGACCGAAGGGCAACTGCCACCATTTTTTCCACTCATTTCAATTCGGCCTCGGCACTATTGCATTCAGCTTTCCAAATTTGTGCTTAAGATTTCATACCTTGGGAGACAGCACTGTCTCAAGTATCAATATGGTCCAAAGAGTCTGTTTCGAGCCCCCTGCACCCACACCTCTGAAAAACCTGGTCTTTAGGCCCTTTTGTAGGTAAGTTAAAGAGAAAGATTTTTATGAGAATTGGACAGTGTAGAACTGTCTGCTGGGGTGAATCTGGGAAAGTAAGTAGTGACTACACTATAGGAGGGAAAGCCTCTAAGAAGCCAGCCCAGGACCTTGTCCCTTATGAAAAGAATAAGGGAGAAAGGTCCCAGGAGACTAGGTAGGGGGAGTGGGGAGGGGAGTAAGGCTGATAACTTCGATATCTTGATTCCAGAGCTGTTCTTTTTTCACTTGCAAGAAGGCCTTCAAAGTATAGCACAACAGATTCAGATACATTGATTCCTCATTGAGGGTTTACTTCTGTTTGGTTATCAATAGTGTTCGGGAAGTCCACTGACCTTCAGTCTAAATGGGGTTTCTGTATCTATACGCTGGATGTCAGCCCAAGCTGGGAGGCCTTGAGCTGCTTCTCTTCTGTAATGCCATGTCAGGGATTCAGGGAAAGATGGGTGCAAAAGCTGGGAAAGGGGAATTTATGGCCCAGTCCATCTCTACAGAGCCAACTCTCTCTGGGAGCCCAGTAATGATAATACTCTTTCTTACACATCAGGAAAATTAAAAAACAAAAACCAAACTTGACCTTAGTGTACTACGGAGGTATTTTGGCACAAACCACTCTTCTGATCTCTAAAAGGAGACACGTATAGGGGACAAAATTACCACTGGGGTAAACATCCTTTTCTTCTCACTCATCATTCTGCCTAGCCTGCCCTGTCCAGAGTCTCACATCATAGAAGCAAACAGATGTTGCTGCTTCTAATGATAGTACTGCAGGAGACCACTATTTATGGGGCCTCTCCACTTTGGTCTGACTACCTATTCATGGAGGTGATTTTTTACTTCTAGAGCAGCCACCTGAGGGCAGCACACATCCTCCTACTTACTCTTGCATAGAGGTCCCTCCTACCAACAATTTGACTTGCCATCTTTGAACAAAGGGTTATAGCCAGAATTTGAAGAAAGCCTAGAACCTAGATATAATTTCTTTGTCAAGACTGAACGATCACTCCCCACCAATACAGAACACTCCCAGATAACCTTCCCCAATCGAGGACCACCCTTAACCACCTTTATTTCCTATAGCCACAGTTCAAACCTGGGACACTGCCCTTACAAAAAACACCCCAGTTCTTCTCTTCCCCAATAACAAAAATACTGGACACTGTTAGCTATGCTAAGAAGCAACATTATAAATCAAAGAAATCTGTTTTCTTAAGTTACCAGGAGGTAAATTTCAAACATGCCTATACTTACCTACATACAAGTAGAATACAGAATATGAACTTGCCTTATCTCCCCTTTTAGATTACAAATTCATGTTCTTGTCTATCATCCCACAGCAAGCAAGTAGAATTAGACCTAATCTAGTTCAGGTGAACCAAAGTGGTATGCTTCAAATCTGACTCTGGATAAGTCTTTCTCAGCAGACATGCAAGTGCTGAAGCTGATGACATTTTTCCAATCGCTTTCTCCAGAAGCCCAGGTCCTGAAATAATATTTTTGCAAAGTATTCTACAAATTCTACTTGGAATTTTAAAACTGGTACTTTTTAGGGGAAAAGTTTTAAGATCTTCGGAACGGATTTGTTGAAAACAGCCTTCTGGACTGTTCCGTGGATTAAAGTCTCTGCAGCCTAGAGTCAAAAGAATAGCTCACCTTTTTGTTAAAGGAAGACTGAGTGTGTCATCATGAATAAGTCTGAAAAGGTGCTAAAAATACACTAACCAAGAACAGTTCTGTTTAACCTCTGTATCCAGAGATTACTGGGCAAAGGCTATTAGTCAGAAACCTGTTCCTTGCTACTTTTAAGAGCAACTTTGGCACTGGGTTCCTCTTTCAAAGACAAACAGTTCTTTTAAGCTCCTTTTTCAAGAAGGCTAAAGTACCACCCTAAAGTGCTGCATAAAAGGACATGTAGATGATGGGTCAGCTTTAAAAAGGACCCATTGTAGCCTTCTTTCAGAAGTTAAACCAAATGCATTTCATGGACATCCAAAACCCATGCTAGGCTCGTTAAGATCCTATCTGGAGGACAGTGAAGAGGAGTTTAGTTGTTTAGGTTTTAGCCCATGTGGAATCGTTCAAACTAATAAAGACTTCGATAAAAATCATCTAGATATGAGAAATGACAACATCATGCAGTGTAATGAGTCAGAACCTTGGTTCCAAAATGCCAGATCTTGGGCAACTTTTTAAACTCATCTTTAAAACAGGAGTAACTAAAATGCTCTAATTTGGCCTTAACACCTGGGGGTTGTTAGAATGAGACTAGATATCTACAGTAAGCACTCTGTAGATATTGTAACTTTGTACATGGAAGTTGTTTTAAGATAAAAAAATACATAGGCATATTAAGATGAAAAAATATTGCTATAACAATGTTTCTGTTGGCCTCTACCAGTCCAAAGGTACTGTGAAAATCTTATTGCACATTTAGCCACCTAATTCCAGATAAAACAATCAGTTTTAGTTCCAGTAACGAACATTTCACCAAGTAGAGAGAGTTTATGTAACCACATAAACTGGGCTCAGATCATTGCCTAAACTACCAAAGTGGTGAAAATACAGCAATATGGTAAAAGTGAAGACTACATTTAGTGAAAGGCAGATCCATGATGGAACACTGCTTCCTTGAATGATCTTGGCCCTAGCTTTCATGAATCTCACCGTATTCCAGTAGTAATATGCATCTGGTTATGCTACATTCAACGACCATTATAATATTTAAACCTTTAAATAAAGGGAGACCTAACTTTGCAACCAGACAAACCTCATTCGTATCATGGACCATACCCATTTATGTTGGTGTCCATTACAAGCAAGTTTACTACACAGAATAAGCCACCTACACTTGCTGAAAGAAGCCAGCTTCCCCTCTTGGAAATCAGCCCAAATGACCTGTGAAGTCAGTAGTGCAAACTCCAACCATTCAATTACAGAATTTTTTAGGTCTTCCTTCCATCTTGCAGGCATTATTGTATCTAATGGCCATCTTTACCTTAGTGTCAGAATGCATTTTTTAAGTCAAAAGGGCAACTCACAGATAAAAATGGGATAAAACACACGTCTAGAATTTGAAAGATGCTTATAGTTTATCTGAATGGGAAGAAAGCAATGGGGTAAATTTTCCAAATTTCAAGTACTTCTTTTATATGGAAGATACAGCAGGTTAGCATTTACCAAGGGTATCATTATCTTAATTCAAGACAAAGTTTTCAACACACTAAATATAGTTATAGGTGAATAATCTACATAGCAATTAAGTAATACTTAAGGTACTCAAATCTTCTAATAAGCAGAAGTTAAAGTAGTCCTCAATTCCCCACTGCTATTAAAATGCTAAAGGGGAAAAAAGTTATTTTTACAACTCTGGACAGCAAAAGTACATTCATTTGTATGCTCTTTGACTCAGGAAGTACACTTTCCTTTAATATCAAGTCAAATGTCAGAGTAAAGTAGAGCGAGGGTGGGGTGACAAAAACTAGGTCAGCTTTCTTCATGTGTCAGGAATTCGAATTCATCCTCTATTTCCTTCTTTTAAATTAAATCTGTTCTTAAGGTACTTCCTTTTGTTGCTGGGAAAGCACCCAAAGTGTACAAACTAGCAAGTTGACGTCACTTTGTTGTAGTCCCAAACAAAGTATAATTTTATAAAATCACATTAGCAAATAAAACGGAGTAATTTTGTACATGAAAATTGTTAAAAGGGTATATAATCACATTCAGGCTTTTCTGCAGGATATTCCTGGTATTGTTTGCATGGAAATAGTTCAATCATCTATAGACAATTTTTGCTTTTGAGTTCTGTGACATCACCTTTTTTGTTTTAATTGCTTTGTAAAGACGACACAGCCATCTTTCAGCTCTTCAGTGATCAATCACATGCATTCCTCAAATAGAAAAAAAAGGGTAAAAATGCATTCTACCTCACACAAGTGTTTGAGATTATCCTTTTCATTAAGGGTTTATAAGAGATGCTAGTATCAGACTTTACCTAGTGCTTAAAAATTGACTAGTGAGGAGATCCAAAAACTACATGAAACTACCTTTTTTTTGGTAGACAAGATAAGAAGACACTCAATAAAAGGGATAAAAGTCTGCTTAAATAAGCTGAATTTCAGGGAAAACTGGCAACTATACACATCTATGATATGTAATGAAAGGCCTTATCTTTATTTGCCCATAATACTATGGTTAGAGTAATTCAAGTTAGAAATAGGGCTTAAGCCTAACTAGTTTGAAGCTCAGCATCATTTAAAATTAAAAAAAAAAACAAAAAACAAAACCTTTTGTTCTCCTTTCATGGAGAGTAGCTATGAAGAAAAAAAAGCTCCTCTTAGACAAAGCAAGATGTGGAAAATACATGACAAAAATCAGAAAGAATGCAAGAGAAACAAGCACTGGAGTTAAATATCACATCTAGGTTCAAAGCTGCAAGACCCAGAGAGACACTAGGAGATAAGACAAGTTGAACAAATTTAAACCAAAAGTAGTGGACATTTATTCCTGTTTTTTGTGCAAGTAAATGTAGAGATGCATTTGGAAAATGGACAGGACAGAACCTCAGATCTCAAGGGGTTGCTTTGTAACAAAAACAAGAAAAACTTGTAACTCATCTGGTTCATGGAATGTTTCTGGCAAAAACATGATTTACAAGTAAAGTTTCCAACTATATCTTTTACTAGTCAAGTTAAGACTTCAAAAGAAGCCATAGACAAGTACAATTTTATACTGGATGAACATCTTGCAATTTGTTAGTGCAAAGAATGTAGATTTCTTCATTATGAAATTGTGCTGATGTTTTTCAGTTTTGTTAAATTTTACTCCTAACATTTGATATTCACTTACAGAGGTTAACTTACTAACAACATAAATGCATTTGTGTCTTACATTCCACACATGGGAATTTCCTAAGTTTTCATGATGTGTTGCTTAGATTTTCATTAATAAAGTAAACTTATTTGGTTTAACAGTCATGTTCCTTGCACACTAAACATTTAAATTTTATTGAGGTGCTTTTAAGCTTATGTCCTATCTTGTTTGGTCAAATTTTACAGTCTTTTACAATGTCAACTGTGATTGTTTCATAATTTTGAAATGTAAGTGGTCTGAATGCAGAAGTTGGGGTGGGGGTGGGGGTAGGGGCAGGGAAGGAGGGAGAGTATGGAATCCACCACTAATCTCAGCTAGACAAACTGTTCTTGAAATTAAAAAAGCCTGTTCACACAAAATTATATGTAATGACTGTAGTAATCAGTTTATTACACAGATTAATCATTCTTGAACGTACAAGCTCCAGAGGAGCAATTGGGTCTTTAAATATACACAAGTATTTCTGTCAAATGAATTTTTACCCTTACATCCAGATAGACCTAAGCAGTTAAAAAACATAAGAAAAATTAAGAGCTATTAGCTATGTATTAACTGAGAAACCACATACAAACCAAAAAAGTATTGGGGGGAAGGGGTGATGGAGAAGAGCTGGAAAAAAAAAAACACCCATCACTTTATGTACTAATAGCTCCAATCCATTTAAATGTTGACCAGTTAAACTTAGACCTTAAAATACAGGATGTGGGTACAGTTTAATCTTGTTGGTCGAAACATTTACCTAAGATGTAGGTCCTTCAGAATAAAATGAATACAGAAACAGCTTGACGTTCTTCACCTTGCTTTTCATAACTGTTATGAGTTTAAAAGGATTCCGATTTTTAAAAAATTCTCCCACAGGTCAGTGTAACTGTCCTCCCCCACCCCAAACCATACAACACCCACCCCTGCCCTTGCATTGTTTATCCAATTAAGTCAATAAGGAAAGCTTTTAGTCTCACAACTAGGTTATGACTGAAGAACTGGCTTTCACACACACACTTCTTTGCTAGGAGTCAATGTTGGTACGGGAAATACAGTATTTCTATTTTGTTGTTCCAAGTATGTACAACACGCAGCACTGCTGTATCAGGTAAACATGTGCACAGGGGAAGATGAGGCGTGGGCTCATAGAAAGCAGTCAAATGGAAATCAAAAGGACTTTCTCTTTCAGAGTTCCCCTATCTTTATTTGTAGAGGTTATCCAATAATTTCTTTAATTACATCGCATACTTCTGAGTCCATTCCCGAGCTATTCTGTTGTACCTGTATATACAAAGAAAAAATTGGCTTAATAATACATGTCAGACTTCAGTCTACTGACTTTAGGTACTATATGGAAAGACCAATCTCTAAGCAAGTACTAAGTTTATTCTATATTGAGTTGGCCTTCTATGCCAAGAAAGATCTTAAATTCCTTACAGAGCATACTTGAGAATGTACAATTTTCACAAGAGTCCTGTACATAAAGGCACTTAATTACTGCAATAGCTGCTTTTTGGCAGAACTTAACTTGGATGATATATATGACTTACTGTTCTAGAAAAACTAGAACTTACTGTTCTAGTATCAAAACATTTAAACAGAGTATTCTCTAAGTCTTCCATTAGAAAGAGGTGGAGTTAAAAGTTCTGCTAGTTGACCCACAATCACACAGAAAAGAGGCAAAATTTGATCCATTTTATTCCAAATACAGGCACAAAAGCTAAATGATCCATATCAAACTATTTCAGCCTTACCCACTAAGACTTAGCAATTTTACTATGAGATGTAAGGATGACCACCATCAGACCTTTAATAAATAAATAAATAAAGGCCCAATTTATTACTCTCAAACTCTAAATCCTTAAAGGATATCTTCATCTGTTTAAAACATCATCAAGTTTTTGTCCATTAGTGAGTTCTTCCTATTTTCTCAGAGAACATCTATAGGAGAGACGTTAAAATGTACTTCGCATTTTGAAGCTAACAGATATTGAATCTTCTGGGAATCTTGTTAAGAGATTTCTAACATGTCTTTGATTCCCAGAATGAACGTTTTATAAGGAAAAAAAATTCTATCTTGGTGTTGCACTTACAGACTTCCCCCACTAGATGATGCCAATGGTGTCGATGGTTTTTTTTTTCTCTTTGCTTTTAGAACTTAAATCAATCTGAGTAGTCCATTCACAATGTATGAGTTCTTGATGAAAAGTTATTTATATATGAAATCACCACTTAGGTATGAAGTTTCAAGTAAATATCAAGGCTTTTATAAGAATATGTCAGATAATGACTACCTTTACCTGACTTCCATACTTACTTTTCTCTATCTGTTTTGTAGATCCGTGCAATCTCAGGCACTAAAGGATCATCTGGATTGGGATCACACAACAGAGAACAGATGGACAAGAGTACTAGGGAGAGAACAAACAGCACTTCAGCACTTCTCAGACCCAAGCAGGGCAGCGCTTCTTAGCAGTTACTCTTATGAGCTGCCTAAAGGCTGCAAAGTTTGCAGGAGTTCTAATTTAAAAAGTAGTTAGCTTTAAGCAATTAAAGCAAGTGTGGACAAAGAAGACACGTTACAGTAAAATAAAGCATTTTCTTGAAAATAATTTAAAACTGTAGCTAAAAGGTCACTAAAACACACACGCAAGTGGACCCATTAATACCATGAGGTGGCAAATACTGTGAGGGAAAGGTCTTACAATGTACAAAAATATTGTACCAGCACTTTGTGCTGCAGCAAAGAACTGGAAACAAAGTGGGTGTATATCATATGATGAATGAAGAAATTATATGAATGTAATAGGATATTATTATACAGCAAGAAAAGGAGGAATCTGAGAAAAACCATCAGTAAACTAACACATTAAAAAAAAAATCTGAAAATATATGCACTATTCCATACCCACTGACTTTTCTCACCTCTACAAAGGTTTCCTTATCTCTTCTTTGAAGCTATGTGTCCTCATTATTTTTTTTAAATAGCCACTTCTAATTGTCCTGTGCTGATGGTCCACCTCCACTGCCCTCATTTCTATAATTATAGTCAATACATGTTGTTTCCATGGCTCTGCATATTTTACTCTTTTATCAATTCGTATAATTCTTTCCATGATTCTTTGTATATATCCTATTAGTTATTTCTTATAGCACGGTAATATTCCATCACACTCATGTACCACAACTTGTTTAGCCATTTCCTAACTGCTGGACATCTACTTTGTTTCCAGTTCTTTGCTAATACAAAAAGTGCTGCTATAAGTAGTTTGTTGTATGTGACATAGTCTATTGCTTTCGTCAGTGAATTCATCAGGATATATATGCCCAGTTAGTGGAAATCTCTGGGGAAAAGGAATATGGACACTTTAGTTACTTTTTATCTATGATTCTAAATGATTTCCAAAACAGTTGTATACTAATTCATAGCTTTACCAGCAATGCAGTAGCGTATCTATCTTCCCAAAATCCTTTAACATTGACTATTTTCATCTCTTGTCATCTTTGCCAAGTTAATGGGTGTGCAGTAAAAACTCAACGATGTTTTTATTTGAATTTCTTTTACTAGTGATTTGAAATATTCTTTCACAAAGCTGTTAATATATTGTTTGCAATTCTTTGAGAAATGACTGTTCATAGTTATTGGGGAATGGCTATTGGTTGGTCTTACCCATATCTGTTAGTATGTATGTTAGTATGCTAACTTATATATTGGTTAGTATATATATTGGATATATATAATCTTTATCTGAGAAATTAAAGGTATGATGACAGGCAAAGGGAAGAGAAAATGATCCCTCTTTGATGATGACATGATAGTTTACTGAGAAAATCTGGGGGAATGAGCAAAGAAATGATAGTATAAACAAAGTTCAGGCATCATTCAGACATGACCATTAATAACTACATTAGCTAGCTGGACAGAAAGAACCAATAAATACTTTCAGAAGGTAGAACCCTTGGGACTTAGTAACAGAACAAGGGCTATCTCGTCTTATTCTTAGAGAGATTTAAGGAGGTAGATTGGTGAGGATAAATCCTTACTTTCAAAGAAGAAAACCAGGAAAATTCAAGTTGACTTTTAGCTGGAAAACCCTGCTCATACTTGAAACTTTAGGCTCAAGATTGTATTCGGGATACATATATATATATGGAGAAATTTATAATTTATATAAATTATACTGCTTTAAAGCACAAAATTAGTGTACAAATAATGCAATTAACTCTTAACTTAGACATCTTTTAAAGATATTTTTCTATTTTGTTACGGATATTTTAGATTTTTCCTCAAGAAAAGCGACCAAAAAAAATAACAAGGAACAATGTCCTTTAACCATGTTCTAGGTTTGTACATTTTAGAGTCAGGAGGGATGTTTGGAAACATCTAATCCAATAGTCATTTTACAGATAAGGAAACTGAGGCATAGAGAGATGAAATAACTTGCTCATGATCATAGAGCCACAAGGAACCTAGTAGGTCCTTTAACTTCAAACCTAATCCGGGCTTCAACACCTTACATCATAGGTTTTCCTTGAGTAACACAAACGAAAAAATACCTATATTGATGACATACAGCAGATAACCCCAATTCTCTTTCCCAACTCTAAAGACAGAATCTTCCTACTTGCATTTCTATGGAGACAACTGAACTCATCAGCTCAATATTAAAATATAATTTATGTATTTGTTAATGTGATGTAATGCAAGATGTTTTAAAGTAGTTTAAATGGTACTTACTGTTCTTACTTCATCTCATGCCACTACTAATTCCTGTTATTTCTCACACATCAAACTTTTTAAAATTCAATTTTATTTTCAGTTCTCAAATTTTCTCCTGCTTTCTTCTCTGTCCCCCACCATTGAGAAGGCAAGAAAGACAAAACCCATGACAAATATATAGTCATCATGTACCCAACCTTGATGCTCTCTCTTTTCCTTAAGCTGAAAATTTTAATTCTTAGCTTTTCTATCCCGACACTGTGTTAGCACAGTTTTTAAATAAATTTAGGTTTTATTCAGCTCAGTTCTTATTCTATATATCTAGAAATCTAAACTATATCACCAATATTTTTGGAAGCAGGTGACCTACTGTATTCTTTGAACAACAGGCTACTTCTGTCAAGTCTATGCTGCCCATTCATTATAAAAACAGTTACTGAGCACCTTCTATGTAGTATATTAACAAAAGGCACTAGTAGGGAATACAAAGATGTTTTAAGATGCCACAATATGTTAGACATTAACATGTACGGCTAAGATGTTGCTTTTAAAAGCTTGTTATGAAATGCCTTAGTCATATGGCAGTCAGTGGTAAAATAATGACTGCTTTCCAGCTTAAGGAGACTACGCTCAGAAATTTGAGGAATATTTTAAATAAGCTGATATGTCAAATATGTGAAAAGTACAGAATTTTCCAACCAAAGTGCACTTAAAACATTTCTTTACAAAAGATATGAACAACCTCTACTTTAGTGATGGTATTTTCAGTGAGAAATTTTCTATGACACAAATGGAGAGAAAACTACATTTATATCAGCTGTAATTTTTTCTGTTCAAATGATTAATCAAAATCAAAATCAAATTTTTGATGTTAGCATACTTGTCTGATTTCTCTCCACTGCTGCTGTGTACTGAGCAATGACAATAAACCCTTGCTTAGCCTGGGATTGAAAGATAATTATTTAGGATATTATTAGATATTATCCCTATAGAGATATTATCCCCTAGTCACCTCAATTTAAACACTTTCATCGTACTCCAATCTGAGTGTACAATTTACTTTCCACAAACTCAAATTACTGCTTATGGAATTATTTTTTAAACTTTCCATATGTTAAGATGGGTACATTTCTAGAAATTTGGAAGTCATGGAACATCATCCACTGGGAGTAGAAAGTAGGTTTTTGAGGTAGGGGGACTGAAATTATTGGAAGTCCATACAACCTTAGCATCTTTTACATATCTAAAGTTAAACCGTCATTAGTTCATAAAAATAAGAGGCTCTAAAAAAACAGAAAACTATATATAGAGGAAAATGTTCTTAATCTGCTCATTTTTTTTCTTCAAACTCCTTTATAACTCTAATGTACTCTAAGAGTAATTCTCTAAATAATAATAGCCAGCATTTACATAGCACTTTTTGCAAAGTACTTTACAAAATATCTCTTTTGATCCTTACAGCAACCTTGAGACGTAAGTGGTACCATTACTTCCATTTTATAGAAGAGGAGACTGGAGCAGGTAGAGGTAACCTGCCTAGGCTTACACAGCTAATAAGTGTCTGAGAACAGATATGAACTCAGATCTTTCTGGTTCCAGGTCCAACATCTGACTCCCTCCAAATGGTATTCATATTCCATGAGTCACTATGACCCATTAATTCTAATACATTTTAATAACTACAAAAACAAAATTTCTGGTTTTCAAATAGGTAATTCAAAGAGAAAAAGTACACTGGAAAGCAACAATGAACTACATAATCTATATAAAATGTTAGCTAAGATATAGCCAGTCATTCTCATAAGCTCCATGTATACTATGTGAATTAACTTCAGATACCTGCTATGAAGTATCATGATGGTAACTCATTTTTCTTTGTATAAATCTATCATTAAAATTAGTATCTATTAAAGTTTCCAAATATTTTTCAACCACTTGGAAAAATTTTTTTTCATTTTTGTTACTTTCCTTCTTGACTTTCAATTAATTGATCTTTTTTACCTGTGTTCTCTGCATTCCACTCCCCACTCTCCATCAATGTAATGGGTCAATATACTATTTCTTCAACTCCTAATTTAAGTACTTGGATATTCACTAGGCTACATACTTCATCAGGAAGAAATACTCATCCTTTTCATTAGCATCTGGAAACGTGGCTTTTCTCAATTCTAACAAATGGCTTTTCAAAGTATTTTTCAATATACGTATGTCTTGAAAATTGTACCAGTTTACTAAGTAAAGAATGACTTTACAAAGGTGTTTGTATATTCTATTTACCCAAGTAAGGCATGCTAAGAAAACGAAATTTCAAGAAAACTGATATAATATTCCAAATGAAGTTACACATGCCACTGATTCAAAATAGTTTAATACCTTTTCACATTCTAGCTACCTTGAAAAACAGATTCCTAGACAATGATAGAAACAAGAACACAAGCTAACACTTAGACGTAGGAGAAAAGGTAAAAATCAAGTTATGAATAATTTATGGGTTTGTAAAAATATCTCCTCTCTTTGTACCCAACCAGATCAGGGTAGTCATGGTTCTAACCTTAGTCAAAGCATATTCAAAAGCACAGTCATAAATACTATCCAAAGAATGCTTGCATCATAAGAAGGCTCATAAAGCAGAGAGTCCTTTTCTGAAGATATAAGTTCAATTTGTAATTATTAAAGAACAAACTTGTCTTTTTTGGGCAGGAGGGAGGAGAGGTGATTGCTAATGACAGACTTGTACAAACCTAATTTACAATGTTGATTAGAGAGGCCTAAAGATTTAAAACTTGTTTTCAGAAGACTGTATTATAATGGCATACAGTATGGAGCTGGCCAACTATGGCCTGTAGGACAAATGGTTTTAATCCAACCTAAGAAACTTGTGGATCATACAAAAACAAGGCCCACAGGCAATAGTTGCCAACCCCCTGGTATATGTTGTCATTCACTTGATTCCGATTCTTCATGACCTAATTTGGGGTTTTCTTGACAAAGAAATACTGTGCCATTTCTTTCTCCAGTTCATTTACAGATGAGGAAGCAGAAGCAAACAGGATTAAGTGACTTATCCAGGGTCACACAGTTGACAAGTACATGAGGCCAGGCCTGGCACTCTATTCACTGTGCCACCTAGTTGCACCCCTACCCTCCTAATATAGGCAGTGTGTATAACAATATCACATGTGGCAAGGAACGCCATAATTAATCTTTTCCCTTTCATCCCCTAGTGTCATCATTAAATACAATAGAAAAGAGCTGACCCTCAAAGAGGACCCTTTTATTCTCAACTGCTATTATTTTTCTAATACCTTTCTACGTTTCTCAAATATATTTCTAAAAATTCAAGTCAATGTCGCAAGTGGAAAGTTTAGTTTTATTAATGTGCTTGCAGAAAACTTGTGGTAAAATTATCACTAAACAAAAACTCAAACAATATAACCGTTGGTAGTCCTTCAGAGTGTGTATGTTTACCATTTAAGAACTTACTGTATTAATGTTTATTACATTCTTCTATAAGGACTTATATAATGAGCAGTTACATATACTTTACAATGATTTATCCTTTTTATTGGGAGGAAACGGAGGAGGCTAGAATTGCAATGGCCATTCACAGTCCAATCCTATTGATCAGCATGCAAGTTCTGCCCCTTTCAATTTCTGGCCTGTTCTTTGGTGTGGTCTGGTGGCCCCCCTCATCACCCCACTGGTAAATTATTTAGTACAGACACCCAACCCCAACTGACCTTAGCTCTACTTTGGCTCATAATCCTCAAGATCAAGTGAACTATACCTGAATTATACCTGAACACCATCATATCCAGCTATCCCTCCATTCTTGAATGATATCTCCTATCACTAAACTTAGACCAAGAGTTATATGCTCTTGTACACAGTAACAGTAACATTGTATGATGACTAACTTTGGTAGACTTAGCTCTTTCTCAGCAATGCAAGAAAGATCTAAAACAACTCTAAAAGACTCAAGATAGAAAGTGCTATTCACATCCAGAAACAGAACTATGGAGTCTGAATGCAGATTGAAGCAAACTATTTGCTCTCTCTTCCCTTTTCTTTCTTGTACTTTTCCCCTTTGGTTCTAATTGTTCCTTACAATATAACTAATGTGAATTTAATAATTTAATATGACTAATGTGTATTTAATATAAATGTATATGTACAGCCTACATCAGATTGCATACTGTCATGGGGAAAAGATTTAGGACCCAAAATCTTATGGAAGTGAATGCTGAAAACAAAACAAAACAAAACAAAAAAAGAGTTATGTGCTCAAGTCAAAAAATATCTTCAACTATCCCTGCCTATCAGGTATTCTTTGGTCTTTATAATAATGAATGCTTTAAAAGCAGAGGCTTTTAACCTGGGGTTTAAACTTGGATGGGGAAAAAAAAATTAAGTATTTTCACTAGCCTCTAATTGAAATTTAGCATTTCCTTCTATAAACCACAGCACTATATTTTCATATTATATTACAACTGCTGCAGATCTTATAACAATTTGTAAAAATCACTACACTTCAAAATTACTATAGTTCTAGGATATGATGCTAGAACACAGACAATTAAGTCTTCTTTTCTACAGATGGTATCTCAAAAGTAATTTGCTTCCTTTGTAATCATATGTATTTTGCTTTACCAGTTGCCAAAGGAGTCTATATAACATACAAAAAAGTTTAAGAACTGCTTCTTTAGAGGGATAATTTGTATCTCAGGTGTGACCACTACTTACTTTCCAATATAGCATATGAACAGAAAAATCACCAATTTTCTAGATACATTTTGCTGTTAACTAACAAATTCATTTGCAATATCCATATAATTACCTTTTGAAATAGTTAGTGCTGGTGACCACTGTGACCGTAGAATATCAAGACAAATGCTGCCATTACTGTTAATATTTGGATGGTAAATTCTTGTTGTAAATGCAACCTAAAAAAAAGTTTCACATAAATTGGTTTACTGAAGTTATTTTTTAAAAATGCATATATACAAAAGTAATTTATACCTACCTTAGGTGGTTTGAAGGGATAATCTGTTGGGAAATGAATTGTCAAGAAAAATACTCCACCCTGATAGGGACTATCATTCTGTTGACAAAGAGAAAAAAGTGGTTATGATGAGTGACTTACAGAGGCTATTCGACATTGAAATTAATCTGAATACTTACTGGCCCCATTATTGTAGCTTGCCAATGGAACACTGAAAAAGAACAAGAAATCATTAGTTATTACCCCAACTATCAACTACTGTAACTTCTTCTCTAAACTTAGTTCATGTTTGGTTATTACTCATCACTGAGAACCTCAATGCACATTATAAGTATCTGATATTGAAACCAGGACAAAGTGAATTTACTTTATGAATAGGAATTGGAAGCATGAATCAAGTGAGAGCCTAGAAAGAAACCTAGTCTGTCATTCTAAAATGTTGTCATTGGGGGGAGGAGCCAAGATGGAGAAGTAGAAAGACTCACGTATGCTAGCTCCGAATCCACAGCCCATAAATTTCCTGTAAAAAGAACTCCCCACAAATTCTTGAGTACTGCAAGCTGCGAACCAACGCAATGGAAGAGATTTCCATTCCAGAGAGCCCTGGAAAGCCGACCCCAAAGGTCCCTCGTGCTCCAGACATGGAGCCCACCCTTGAGCTGCCCTGGCCACGCAGCCCCCAGAGCAGGCTTCAGGGACGGAATCTTCGCGAAGGTCCCTCCAACCACAGGTGCTACAGGTCAGTGAGAGAGACATCTGGGCTAGCCGAGAGGGGAGCAGGGTGTCTCCGTGACTCAGGCCCCCTCTGGAGGCAGCAGCAGCCAGGGACCCAAAAGCAGCAGACAGGAGCTCAGGGCCATTACTGAAGGTCTCTGCATAAAGCCCCTGAGGGAACTGAGCCTGGGAGGAGGCCCTGCTCCCACCCAAGCACCAAAACTTAAGCTCACATTGAATAGCAGCCACTCCCGCCACAGAAAGCCCTGAGGCTGGAAAGCAGCATTTGAATCTCAGACCCCAAGCACTAGCTGGGCGGATCTAGACAGAGGTGGAGAGGAATCTCAGAAGTCAAGTAACTGGCTGGGAAAATGCCCAGAAAAAGGAAGAAAAGTAAGACCAAAGAGAGCTACTTTCTTGGGGAAGAGATGTTCCTTCCTCCTTTCATTTCTGATGAGGAAGTACAATGCTTGCCATCAGGGAAAGACGTGGAGGTCGGGGCCTCTCTATCCCAGACATCCGAGGTGGATGTCTGGTGGGTTCAGGCCACGGAAGAGCTCAAAAAGGATTTTGAAAATCAAGTTAGACAGGTGGAGGAAAAACTGGGAAGAGAAATGAGAGAGATGCAAGAAAAGTATGAAAAACAGGTCAATACCTTGGTAAAGGAGACCCAAAAAAATAACACCTTGGAAAATAGACTCACTCAATTGGCAAAAGAGGTTCAAAAAGCCAATAAGGAGAAGAATGCTTTCAAAAACAGAATTAGCCAAATGGAAAAAGAGGTTCAAAAGCTCACTGAAGAAAATAGTTCTCTCAAAATTAGAATGGAACAGATGGAGGCTAATGACTTTCTGAGAAACCAAGAAATCACCAAACAAAACCAAAAGAATGAAAAAATGGAAGAGAATGTGAAATATCTCATTGGAAAAATAACTGACCTGGAAAATGGATCCAGGAGAGACCATTTAAAAATTATGGGACTACCTGAAAGCCATGATCAAAAAAAGAGCCTAGACATCATCTTTCATGAAATTATCAAGGAAAACTGCCCTGAGATTCTAGAACCAGAGGGCAAAATAAGTATTGAAGGAATCCATCAATCACTGCCTGAAAGAGATCCAAAAAGAGAAACTCCTAGGAACACTGTGGCCAAATTCCAGAATTCCCAGGTCAAGGAGAAAATATTGCAAGCAGCTAGAAAGAAACAATTCCAGTACTGTGGAAATACAATCAGGATAACACAAGACCTAGCAGCTTCTACATTAAGGGATCGAAGGGCATGGAATAGGATATTCCAGAAGTCAAAGGAACTAGGACTCAAACCAAGAATCACCTACCCAGCAAAACTGAGTATAATACTTCAGGAGAAAATATGGTCTTTCAATGAAACAGAGGACTTTCAAGCATTCTTGATGAAAAGACCAGAGTTGAAAAGAAAATTTGACTTTCAAACACAAGAATGAGAAGAAGCATGAAAAAGTAAACAGCAAAGAGAAGTCATAAGGGACTTACCAAAGGTGAACTGTTTACATTCCTACATGGAAAGACAATATTTGTAACTTTTAAAATGTTTCAGTATCTGGGTAGTTGGTGGGACCACACACAGATGTACACACACACACGCACATGTACATGTACATGTGTGCATGGACACACACATACACACAAGCACGCACACACAGAGACAGAGAGCACAGAGTGAATTGAATAGGATGGGACCATATCTTAAAAGAAATTAAGGTAAATGGTGAGAGAGAAATGTAGTGGGAGGAGAGAGGGTGAAATGGAATGGGGTAAATTATATCTCATTCAAGAGGCAAGCAGGAGACTTTTTAGTGGAGGGAAAAAGAGGAGAGCTGAGAAAAAAACATGAAGTTTACCCTCATCACATTCAACTAAAAGAAGGAATAAAAGGCACACTCATTTTGGTATGAAAACCTATCTTACAGTAAGGAGATAAGCAGGGAGGGAGGGATGATGGAAGGGAGGGCAATAGGAGAAGGGAGCAATTTGAAGTCAACACTCTTGGGGAGGGACAGGATCAAAAGACAGAATAGAAACAATGGGGGGCAGGATAGGATGGAGGGAAATACAGTTAGTCTTACACAACACGACTATCAGGGAAGTCATTTGCAAAACTACACAGATAGGGCCTATATTGAATTGCCTGCCTTCCCAAAGGGAATGGGTGGGGAGGGAGGGATGGGGAAAATTTGGAACTCAAGTTTTAGGAACAACTGTTGAATATTGTTCTTGCTACTAGGAAATAAGAAATACAGTGAATGGGGAATATAAAGTCATCTGGCCCTACAGGACAAAAGGGAAGATGGGGACAAGAGAAGGGAGGGATGACAGAAGACAGGGCAGATGGGTGATAGGGAAAATTAGAATGCTTGGTGTATTGGGGTGGGGGGAGGGGATAAATGGGGAGAAAATTTGGAACCCAAATTTTTGTGAAAATGAATGTAAAAAGTTTAATAAATAAATTTGTATTTAAAAAAAATAAAAATAAAATAAAATGTTGTCATTAAGACTCCTAACTAAAAATAATTAGGACTGAAATACTTTGAAATGTAACAAAGTAAATTACATAGTTATAATAAAACCCTAAAATAATGCCATTATCCTAAAACAGGGGTCTTAGTAATACAGTGAAACCTCATGATAAGAATAGTCCTCTTGGCCAATATGGGTAAGTGAAAATTTCAATACGGCTATTATAATGAGGTAAGAGGCAAGTAGGGTAGATCAGTGGCTAGAGTGTTGGGCCTGGAACAAGGAAAACCTGAGTTCAAATCCAACTTCATTCACTTACTAGCTATGTGACCCTGGGCAAGTTACTTCACCTTTCTTTGCCTTAATCCACTAGAGAAATGAAAACCCACTCCAGTGTCTTTGCTCAGAAAAGCCCATGCACAATAAGGCCCATGCACAATAAGGCCCATAGGATCACAAAGTATAACACATGACTGAACAAGAAGATTCACAAGAACCTTAGTCTTAGTGTCTAAAGGAAGGCTTCTTAACCCTAGGCGTCTGTGAAAATTGTATTCAGTATTTTTACAGAAGTATTTCATTATAACTGATTTCTTTTGTAATCCTGTGTATTTTAGTTTATGGCCCATAGGTTTCAAACTATCAAAGAAGTCCATGAAATGAAATAGGTGAAGAACCCTTGATCTTAGAGTTATCTACACTTCAAAAAAGATGAACTGTAAAGCTCTCTGAAAATTAAGCTTTGATGGGCCATAGAGATTAGAACGTATTTTAAAATCACAAATGCTTTTTCCCCAAAGTAAATGTAAGACAAAATTATTTTCCAAAAACAATACAGTCCTTGACAAGGTCCCATTCTGCTGCTTCATAATGGCATGGAAGTGACAGAGAGGGAGAGACAGGGAGAGAAAGAAAGTGAAAGAGAGAGAGAGAGAGAGAGAGAGAAAGAGAGAGAGTATCTGTCTGTGTGTGTGTGTATCAGTGTTAGCAAGTAAACAATATTGAAATATAAATTACAAAGGTCTACCTACAAGCCATTTCAAATTCAGCCTAGAGTCTGCAGACTATGCAAAGATAACAATCCGAACACACTGGTTTCTGTAATAAGACAGACATGAATGATGAACATCAGCCTAAGAAATCAAAAGAGGTCTGACTTATCTCCCTAACAAATTTTAACTATCTCATTGGAGAATGAACCTACAAAGATAGTGGGTAGGAATTGCTGATATTTTCCTCAGCAGTCCACAAGAATGGGGTTAACATTCCTATGGAATCACAAGTCACAGGATAATTTAGAATGAGTAATTTCAAATATTTTTGGTGAATAGATTACTTCATCTTTTTCTAAACTCCACTAGAAATCTTTTGGCCTGCAGAAATCAGAATTTGTTTCTACTTTGTTTTGCCTTTTGTCACTAAACTGTTAATAATATGAATCAAATGTCTTAATAAGGCTTATTAGACAAAAGAATAGGACTAGGAATTAGGAGATGTATTTTTTTTTTACAGTGTAAACAATTAAACTATAATGGGACTGACATCTCCCATTAGTTTATATTATTAACAACAGCTGTAAGGTGCATAATAAATTACTTTGTGCTTATTTAGGGATTAACTAGAGAACTCTAAGTTTCTGAAAGATAAAAGCTAAGTGCTAATTTGTCACATATCTCTATGAGTATCTAACATGATCCTTTGCATACAGGGTGGGTATTTTAAAATGTTTCAAATAAATTCCTTAAAAGTCAACTATATCAAACCACCAACTCCTGAATGATTTTTTTAAATTTTTGCTCTGCACACAGTAGGCTTTAAAAAAAAAAGTGCTGAGCTCATAATAGACCAAATATTGCACTTAAAGTAACATAACTTGCTCAAAGGATAATGGCCAAATGCCTAAGAGCTAAATGAAAGATTAATACCAATCTAGAACTTGGTGCAAGGAAATGGATATGGAACAATTTAAAGCTACTGCTGGTTATCCAGCAAGGATGCATAGATAACTCAGGACTAGTAGCACCTAAAAGCATAAGTGAGGGGAAAAACCCCAACTTCTTGCTTCTAATAATCTCAATATCTACACATTTTATTTTTCTACGTGCTTTCATAGCCAACATTTTAGCTGATACAGCTAGGAAGGGCAGAGGACTCTAAGAGTAAATGATTCATCCAAGGTAACAAGTTAACAGTAGCGGCACAGCCCTCCTGCCTTAGCCCAACGTTCATCTAATTACAACCTTAAGTCAGAAGGTGGTTAAGTGCCATGAATAGAACCACATACCAAATATTACTGGTGGTCAGAAGAGAGATCACTTTAAGTTAAGTGATTAAAAATTCTAGAAGCCTACATGATTATCTGAGCATCAAAAACAAAAACCACCTCATCAAGGGTAAAAAAAAAAGGATTAAATAATTTAAAAGTCAGAATATTCTGCACAATGAAGTTAAAAAACCTTTCCTTGTATCAGAAAGATACTCCTCCAAAGATAGTACTGGTTCCCTGGTTTAACCAAAACATCAATTTAAGTTTAAAAACCAAAACACTTGGTTGAGTGTCAGGCACTAAAAACACAGTTTTTCAGTTGTCAATAGTCATCCAATCTTCTGATAGTGGTATTTTGTCATGTTAGTTCAACACCAGAACTTAAAGAAACGAGACACATTTGACTCAATGTCCTTCAGTTTCTTGAAGCAATTTCTTTGACTACTGGCTACTTATCAATGGTAAGGAATGAGCTGCACCTCAAACCAGAAGCCTCCTCTCACATCATATAGATCTATAAGCAGCGCAGAAAGTTCTATTAAAATATCTACCATCAAAGCTGGTAGCTATAAAGCGTAGGCCAGTGCTGTTAGTTGATAAAAATACCAACTTCACTAAAATCTAGTCTAAGACAGTGTTAAAAAAAAAAAAAAAAAAGAATGTTTCTCAGGTGGCTAACTTCTCTTACACTTTTGGTGCTAAGAAAAACTACCACTTTTACTTATCATCAAATCTAATCACATACCCAAAACTGATAAAAGTAAGTTTGGTTCATAAATTAAAAGTCAATTAAGAAAGTAAGTGTGATGATTAATCTGGATGAGGTACTGAACTTAAGAAGAATATTGAATGTGCCAAAGATAGTAGTATTTGTTAATGTCTGAGAGTCAATCTCAGGAGATGTTCATTTGAATGCAGACATCTCTAGAGACTTGTATTCAAACAAGAGCAAAAAAAAGAAAAAAGAAAATCAAGTAGTTTAAAGTGATCAATAAGTCTTCTTTCCTTCCAAAATGTAAGTTTCTTCCTGCTTGTCTTCACAGAATAGTAAAAAAAAAAAATGAACCAAAAAAAAAAAACCAAAACACATATCTACAACAATTTTAAAAAATCAAAATCAATATGGAGTCACAAATACAGAGCTAACATCTTCTATTCATAAGATACAGGGGCTAAGGGAAGCAGTTTAGTACAGTGGATGAGAACATAGGATTTAGAGTCAGAAGTGCTAAATTTCAGTCCAGATTTTACCATTTAGTTGGGTGAGTTTAGATAAAGTCACTTGGACAAATCACCCTAAGCCTCCATTTCTTCCTCTGTAAAATGGGTTAACTAGTACTTACGCTCCATTTCCTAGGGCTCTAGAGAGGTTCAATTGAGATAATATGCATAAAGCTCTGTGTAGCATGTGCATTAGAGTTAAGACAATTCTTAATAGGATCATTTTAGTGCTAACAGATTTCCTCCAGTTCTAACTAAAGAACAATAAATCCGAGTTTTTAGTCATTTTAGACCCTTCTACCTAATCATAACACACTTTTTCCTCACTCTGGTTCTTTTCTAGAATTTCAGGGCCTGATAGAAACCTTTCCAAACTGCTCTTCACAACGGACCTTCTTTAAAGTAAAAATCCTAAAACTAATCAAGCTTACAAGGAACATCTAGTTGAACAAATGAGAGGATATCCTAAGTAATGAAACTTCCTTCTTCTCTTTGGGAATCTAAATGCTTTATATTTGTGTAGCACCAATGCTGTCAAATATGATAAAGCAGAAGGTTTATTTAACCTAGTTTTCTAGGCAATAATTGTTTTTTTCCTACTTGGGTACAGGAATGTGATTGTGCTAACAACTGCAAAGGCAAATTTCTTCAGATATGGACGAACACTTGTTGATAACTCAAAAGAGCAAAGTCTCTGGCCCCCAAAGACTCTGTTATGGTGGAAGTTTTCAATCACTTTCTCAACTTTGAGAGTTCTGGCTGAAAATCCTTTTGAAAGGAAAAATTACATTTACATGGACAATCTGAAGCAGACAATTTGTCTCTAAGAAGCATATCACTATCTTTTAAAAAAAACCTAAATACTTAATGGAATGGGTCAAAAATGGGGGAAAACACTTTTTCATCGTTTAGTTTTAAGTTATCATTTATCATATGCACACAATTATTAAGAGACCCACTCCTACCCCCTTCAACCATAAAGGAATCCTTTACTTTCCCTTTGGTTCTTAATGTTTAACCCTTGGTTATACTATGAAAACTTGAGTTCACACATATACACAGCCTTAGAAAAAAGATAACAAAATCTTAGTAAGATACTCCAATCCCACACTTATTATCATCATAATCCAGGGGGGGAAAGGTGATCTTGTATAAATACTTTAAAGCGTTAACTCTACTTTAAAAGCTCAATTTTCTGTGAGTCATTATAGGCATGAATACATTCTCAAGAATTCTGGATTGAGAAGTACTATCTGAAACATTCTTCTGGAAAAGCTGACTAGGCAAGTGAATGGCAAAATATACCAAAAGAGAGACAATACAATTTGTAGGTTAGCTACCAACAGTTGGGCTAAGTCCATGCAAAGAGCTCTTTTAGGTGGTAGTAACTAAAAAGTATCTTGAACTCTCTAAATTATTGACACTAAGTATTAAATATTCTTAAGCACATCTCAATATAAAAACACACAAAACACTTTCAAGTCCATCCTTCTGTTTTTTAAGGAAGACAAACTTGCTGTTTAGAGCTGAAGTCAAGACCTTGCCAAAAACAAACAAAAAAAAAAACAACAAAAAAAAGGAGGGTAGGAAACAGGTTATTTATACTAAGTGGACAAATGACTAATGGAAGGAGTTCATAGTAGTTATGGATATTAGAGTTTCAGCCAGCTTCTAACTGTACTTGCTAGTAAAAGTAAGCTTCTTAAGCTAAGTTAGTTATACACAACGCAACTAGTTAAAAAAAAGAAAGTGAACTCAAGAAAAGTGCATATTATTTGCCCTATTACCGAACAGCCTAGGCTCTCATAAAGACGACTCCTACTTGGATTCTATATTGCACTTTGAACTACACAAATTCTGAATGATTTCACATTAAACACTTACTGTCATCTCCAACAGGACCTGCTGAACACTGAGCTGGGGGGTCACGTGCCAGGTCATTCAACTCCTTAAAAGAGAGAAGAGAGGTTTAAACGATGGGAGAATACTGAATTCTTACAATTTTAAGAGTTACACTTTTACAGGTTTACAGGATAGATCTTTGACCTATCTCTCCACTGGGCTCCCTCTTCCCAGACCAATCTAAAAATCCTGATGACAATGTAATATTAACTTCAGATGAGTCTTCAGAATTACACCATATTAAAGTTGGTATTCTTGTCCAGGAGCTACAAATATCTCCCCTACTCTCCCTTTTCACCCATTCAACTACTTTTCTGGTCAACAGTGAAACTGTTGTTTATAGCTCCCCACTAATAATGGTTTATTTATTATACAGCAAAGGCAAACAGTTTCCAAACTAGAATCAGAGATTTTGTTTCTTTTTAAGGTCTGAAATTTTTTGCTCTTAGTAACTAAAAGGTAAGTGTTTTGCTTAGTTATTTATGTCATTAGTGTGAAAGAAGAATATATACTAAGGAGAACAGGATAGCCTAGGAACTTGGGTCTCAGGTAGTTCTAAAACGTAAGATACTTATAAATACAGGTGTAGTACCATGTATTATACCTCAACCCTCAGACACCTCTAGTTTTAAGCGTTAGTCTTTCCACTCTAAGGAATCAAATGGGAAGAACAGAGGGGTGTGAAAGAAGGAAGTTTTATAACTCCTTAATTTTTTTTTCTACCACAAATGTTTTCCATAAAAAACTTTACACTATTACCAAAGCACTCCTTTATTTGAGCCGAAGTATGCATTTCCTTTATATATTATAGCAATGTTTATAACTAAATATAACATTTTAGAAAATTTTTATTTTTAAAATTCTTAACTAAAATAAGCAAGTAAAATGAGCTATAATAAGACATTTAGCAAGCTTTTTCTTTTTTGTAAACCTATCAGGTATATGGATTCATGCTGAAATTTTTTTAACTTCTATTCAAAACATTTTTACATTAAGGTGACATCAAGGAATAAAACCTAGAAGCATCATTATTTTTAAGACAGATTTGTCCGTATTTGACCACTATCACTAGTATCCACTTAATAAAAGTCAACTATAAAACAGGTTTGCTTTAAAGGAAAAAAAATGCTATGCCAGATGTATGCTCCATTAATACAAACTGAGTGCCCAAATCATTGGAAATGAACATTATTCAAAATAGCTAAAGGCAGTATGGTGCAAAGGAAAGAGTGCTAGTTTTGGGGAGTCAAAAGACCTGTGTTTATGTTTGGGCCAGGTTAACTGCAAAACCTTGGATAAGTCAAAGAACTTCACCTGTAAAATGTGAGGGGTGGTAAGGTCCCTCAGAGCAATGGTGTCAAAAGTCAAAAATGGAGGCCACTAACCCATACGTTAAGGATCCCTTTAAGCCAAATATTGACAAGTTTTAAAATGCAAAAATTACATGTGTTTATTGTATTTATTTTATTAAATTATTTCCCAATTATATTTTAATCTGGTTCAGATGGCACCTGGGAGAGTAGTGACCATGCCACATGTTTGACACATCTGTCTTAGAACTCTAAATCTATGACCCTTCAAAAAAAATGTGTACTGAATATAATAGAAAACAAAATCCCAGCCCTCAGCTTACAATTCAGAAGGGATAAAAGGCAAGCATATAAGCAACCAATATGTTACAAAGCATAATATGGTAACCTCCACAAGAAGCATTTTACAAAGTGCTAGAAAGATCCAAAGAAGGAGCTGGAGAGAGGCTTATTTAAACTGAGCTTGGGAGGATGAACAGCATCTTCAATGTGGAAGGAAAGGAGAACTTTCCTGGCAAAGGCACAAAGGTCTCTTATTTGTGCTTATTCCTGTATAGTCTTCCATTTTCTCAAGAAGGTTTTAGGATATAACCCCCTCCTACAGTCAGCCAATGACTAGCTTAAATCAACAATCTCAAGAAGTCACTAAGAATACATATGCAATAAGAAAAGAATCTTTAAATATCCATCCCTACCCACCTTGTCTGCACGGCTCCCCAGTTACTTGTGCCTTATCAACAGTGGCTGTGAAACAGCAGTCTCCTTACAGGATTACAAGTAACTCAAGTCTGGTCAGAGATTAGGATGGTAAAGGATAGCTACAGATAAATCCTCCTACAAGCAGTACTAATATATTTGTTACCAATTTCTGTCTTTCCTTCAATACTGCTTCTCTTAGATTTCAGACCTAATGATAGAAAAGAGAAAAAGGCAGGGGGGTGGGGGAGGCGTGGAAGGAAAGAAGTAACAGGGCACAGAAAAGCTAAGTATACTAAAAAAGAAGTTGAGAACACTTACAACAATCTAATACAGAAGCCTCTATTTAACAAACATTTATTCAAGACCTGCTCTCTCTCTCTCTCTCTCTCTCTATGTGTGTGTATATATATATGTATATATATGTATGTATGCATGTATATTCAGCACTGTGCTGAATATCATAGACTAATATTATTTTTTTAAAGATGGAAGGCTAGTCTTACTCTCAAGGAGGATCAATCATTTAGATAATATGCACACTTTGTTGTTCAGTGGTGTCTAACTCTTCATAACCCCATGGACCATAGTACACCAGAGAGATTTTAATACTGTCCTTGGGGTTTTCTTAGCAAAGGTACTGGAGTGGTTTGCCATTTCCTTCTCCAGTGGATCACCTTTTGTCAGAACTCTCCACTATGACCTGTCCATCTTGGGTAACCCTTTACGGCATAGCTCATAGTTTCATTGAGCTACACAAGCCCCTCCACCACGACGAGGCAGTGATCCAGGAGGGGAATATGCCCACTACTGGACTATAAGATACATTAAAATTGTAATTAGTCTCATCTGAACACTGTACCTCCCTCAGAGCTTAACACAGTACAGTCTAAATATATATAGAGAGATATATGGAGATATATATATATATATATATGGATATATGGATATATGTGTTGAATGTATGTACACAGAGTTTAAAAAATCCAAAAGTTATATAGCAGTAAAAGATAAGATAAAATATATATTGCCATGAGGAATTATAAGAGCCATGTTCAGGTACAAACACAAAATGTTTCTAGAGGTAAGGGTCTGATCACTGTGGGTTGAGAATAGTCAGGATATTTTCATGGTACAGTAGAAAAAGCACTTCCTCGGCAATCAGAAGATGAGGCTTCAAAAACCTTTCCTTTGATGCTTTCTCTGGAGTGACACCGGGGCAAGTCACTTAACATCCCTGGACCCCAATTTTCTTATCAGCAAAATGAAAAGGTTTTCTGAGGTTCTCTGAGGTTCATTAGGTAAGGAGAAATGCAGAAAATAAAGCCATAGGAGAGAATGTACTGTAAACCCAAGAGGAAGCAAGATGTTCAGAGAAGAAAATTTCTGAAGGTAAAGAGTAGTACCACAGTTGGAAAGGTAATTTACAATAGGAATACAGCTAAGGATTATGGACTTTATCCTTGAGTTAGGCCTCAAGAGAATTTAGGGGTTATTCACTTTGTAGTGGTAGTTGAAAGAGTCAGAGTAGAAGAATTTTCTGTTTGGAGAGAGATTCAGAGGGCCAAAAATTATCCTCTATGATAACTGCAGTAGATAGTAAAACCTAACAGGTAAGCTAACTTTTATACATTCTATAAAAATGTCAACTATATCCAGATGAAAAAGTAGTCTTGGTTTAATACAGATTACCACACTAAAATGAGATGAGGGAGGGGAGAGAAGATAAAACAGGTACACAAAAATTACACAAAAGATTACTGTATAAAAATTTTATAGCAGATTTGCTTAATAAAGAAGTCTTAGACATTTTTATGATCACTGCTTTCTTCAATTTGTCATTTACATTTGTTCTTTTACCAAGAGTACAATTATACACTGAATTCAAGTTTTGCAAAAGAGAGGTCTTGGGGGTTGAAAAATAAAAACAAACCACCATAAACTGAGGCCAATATAATAATAGGAAAAAACAATCAGAATAAAATTATTCTTAAAGCAAATAAAACCTAATACCGGTAATGAGCTAAACAGAACACTAAAACAGACGTACGTTACATTCTTTTAAAAGTTTGTGGTTTTAAGTAAATTCATATTCACAAAGTAATTTTTTCTTTTCTACTCCAGTTACAATTTGCATTATAGATATGGGTAGGGCCATATCCAAAATTGAGGTACTAATTTGTTCTTTCCCATAAACAACTGTTCCCCCCTGAAAAACATAAATATCTAGTGAAATGAACAATAGCAAATTAGCAAATTTTAAAAAGTCAAAAAATGTTTTATGGATGATTTTTTTTTTGGAAGGATGGAGACGAGGCAAACGAGATTAAGTGACTTGCCCATACGCAGTGTCAAGAGTCTGAGGCCAGATGTGAACTCAAGTTCTCCTGACTCCAGGACCCGTATTCTATTCATTGTGCCACTTAGCTGCCCCTTCATTGATGCTTTTTAAATGTCCATCATTATCTACTATTCCATTCTCCCCCATTGCATCCCAGTAGCTGCTTTCCCTTATAAAAGACATGCAGTCAAGAACAACAACTCAACACAACGGCTGTGTCTAAGGATACATTTAATTTTGTGCCTCTTTTCCATTGCTAAATTAAGGAAGTTACTATTTAAAATAGATTTAAAGAAAAAGTCATTTAGTATGATTGAAAATCCACAAAATTCTAAAAAAAGAAAATTCATATCCACAGTACATTTTATTTTAAAGCTAAGAGGTCCTAAAGATAAATTCCTCTGGAAAAAACTGCAACCGCTTCATGTGCACTAAGTTACTATCCAGCTTTCTCTATAAGATGTTTCTATTTGTAGGTATGGTATACTTCGAGAAGATAAAGCAGAGTAGCAAAGATATAACTTCTTTGGATTTTAAGGGCTATAAACACTTGTCATAGTTTCTAACTTTCATATACTTACTTCTACATAGTTTATTTGTACCTGAACTGACAACAATGTAGTTTCCCTTTTACATATCAAAAAAAAAAAATTTCCACACTGATCTTTATGAAAGTAATACATATGCTCACTTGAGAGACATTGCTTTTGGTGTCAGGCAAGAGTTTTTAAACCTTTTTTTGTGTGTCATGGTCCCTTTTTGTCAGTCCAGTGGAACCTATGGATCCCTTTTCAGAATGGTATCTTTAGATGCATAAAATAAAATACATAGGCTCAACAAAGGAAACAAATCATAGCAAATTGTAGCTATCAAACGCTAAAAAAAGTTTACAGACAACAGATTAAGAACCCTTTGTCTAGCAATTTAAGGATAACAGGCTTTGACTCCTTAAAATGGCCTTACTAAAACCACTGAAACTTTTGGTATACATTTCAGAAAAGATTTAGGGACATGTAGCATCCTTCTTCACCTCTTTTTATATTTTTAAAAGCTGTACTACAGAGATAAAAGACCTTAGAGATGCTGAACAAGTCATTTATAAAGTAGTTTATAAACATGATTCATTTTGATCTTCACAGCAACCCTGTGAGATAGGCAAACCATTCTAAACAGACCCAGAGAAGGGAAATGAATTGTCAAGGCATTCAAATTACCATTACATAAATCACTTGAACCCAGAAGCTTCCCTCTAAAACCAATGCTTTCTCCACTACACTGTACTGTTGGAAATACAACACTTTGTTAACCTGAATACGATAGAAGAAAAGGATATGAAGATGTTAGAAGTTATACTTCTACAATATCAAGAAATAGGGTTAGCAACACAAAAATATAGGTAGAATTTGAAGAGACAACGGGTCACTAAGTCTAATCTGTAACAAAAGCAAAATATTGTCTACAACATCTGCAATAAGCAGTCTTTCAGCCTCCACTTAATCCTTTCTGTACAAGGGAAATACACTACCACTCCTAAGGC
Source organism: Bettongia penicillata ogilbyi (assembly GCA_023548195.1). Taxonomy (NCBI): domain Eukaryota; kingdom Metazoa; phylum Chordata; class Mammalia; order Diprotodontia; family Potoroidae; genus Bettongia; species Bettongia penicillata. Next base: position 5,967,897 of record JAJHZJ010000197.1, read on the forward strand.
AAATTATTAACCTCAATATCTGAGGCAACACTAAAGTCAACATCAAGGCTGCAAAAAAATAAGGCAGATGTTTATGATTTGGTCTAAAAAACATTGAAAATAAGAACTTCCAAATATTTATAGCAGCACTCTTTGTGGTAGCCAAAAACTGGAAGTCAAGGGGATGCCCATCAATTGGGGAATGGCTGAATAAATTATGGTATATTAAGTAATGGAGTACAAATGGAGTACTATTGTGCCATAAGAAATGATGAACAAGAAGACTTCAGGGAGGCCTGGAAGGACTTATATGACCTGATGCTGAGCGAAAGGAGCAGAACCAGGAGAACTTTGTGCACAGCAACGACCACAGTGTGTGAGAGTTTTTTCTGGTAGACTTGGAACTTTGTAATAACACAAGAACTTACTGAGAAAAAAAAAAAAATCCTAACGCCGGTCTTCTAAGGCAAAATGCCTTCCACACTCAGAGAAAGAAATATGGAAGTCATTTGCAGAATGTAGCAGATCATGTTTGTGTGTGGGTGGGTTTCAGTGTATTGTTTTGATTTGTTATATGATTTCTTCCATTTATTTTAGTGCGACTACATAGCATGACTATAGTGAAAATGTGCTCAATAGGAGTATATGTAGAACCTATACAAAATTGTATGCTGTCATGGGGAGGGAGGGGGATAGTGGGAGGAGGGTGGGGGGGGGATAAAATCTTAACTTTAAGGAAATGATTGTAAAACATTAAAAAAAAATTTAAATTTAAATTTAAAAAAAAGTAAGAACTTCCAACAAACAGGTTAAAGGATATGAAAGGTCAGTATAACCCTAGCACATTCATCAGACTCCTAAGCATAGTAACAGGGATAGTGAGTTAACATTTCACTACCTGCATACTCAATATGGATCTTTGACGTCACTGCTATTAATGTTTCTTCTAATGTTGCAGATCAAAACCCTAAGTATTCATCCTGTGAGAATCTTGTTCCTGTCCTCCAGTAAGTTTATATACATTCCATTTACTTCTCTGACAACTCAAGGATACTAAGGGCACACACAAGCTGTTCACTGCTGCCTCCTGCCTTCAGGAAACTGCAAGATTATTTTAATTAAACCAAAACTACCTGTAAATGAAACACTAGCTTTTTAATGCCAACGTCCTACCAAATGATGTTCTATGGCTCTTTTGATATTAGAATATTAGTCTGAAGAATTGTGAGCAGAATGCAACATATAACAAATACAGAACACTGAATTACCAGAGTAGCAAATGTTAGGGAAATTTACAAAGAGAAAAAAAGAACTCCTCGTGAGTATCTACACATACACATGCAAAAAAAAATCCATAATTCAGAATATATTTTACCTTAAAGTTAAGAGGTCCTTATAAAAATAAATTTCTCTAGAAAAAACTAATTTCTTCAAGTGCACTAAGTTACTATCCAGCTTTCTCCACCAAAAATGTCATTGGTTTTAGTCCAGCATTATGCCTGGTAACTTAGACTATACTATTTAAAAATTACTTTTGGCTTCCTTCCCTAGAATGAATAAAATTCAAACAAACTCAAAACGAAACAAGGATTGTCACTCAAGGTCCTGTCAAACCTTGGACAATAATCTTTTAACACACACATAAAAGTAAAGGAAACTAAGACAACAGATGTATTTAAAAACAAAGAAAAAACCCCACCACCAGCAGCATCCTACTTTTCAAAGGCAAGCAAGAGAGGAAGGAGGAAGACAAGAGACTGCAAACATGGCTTCCTGCTCTGAAAGTCCACCCACACCAAACTTCAGCAGGCTGTGTGAATAAGATTTAAGGGGGAAAATATTTTCTAGAATAGACTCTTAACAATTTCCTTTACTTTTCTTAAGGGCATTATGTGGTATTTTTACCTCCTCAGGTTCTTTTGGAATCATTGCTTCCTTTCAGACACCAGTCATGAGTCCTAGGCATAGTCTCCTGGAGCCAGGATCATACTTATATTAATCTCATTGTTTTTTTACTCTGAAGTGAGATTGTATAGCGGAATGAGCCTTATATTAGAATCTCAAACTCTGCAACTTTCTACCTGTGTTACTTTGGGCAGGTCATTTTATCTTCTATGCTTTCCACATCTGTAAAACATAAAAATACGTTGGCCAAAATAATTTCTAAGGTCCCTCTCCAACTCTAAATACCTATGACCTTATTATTTTGGATCTTTAGAGATTAATCTCATTCTGTTTTTCAAACTGCTTGTCCATCCCTATTTCACTCAGAAATGGTAAAGTCTTCATTTTAATACTAACAGATTCTATCAATTTTTGGTTTGAATTTGTTACAGGAAGCAGTCAGAAAATTTTAGGCCATAATGTCGGTAGCATGATGGTACAGCAAAAGTTGGAGGATCTGAGTTAATAATTCTCAATCTTCTATCTACTCCATTATGATCCTCGGCAAATACTTCACACTTTTCAGGGCCCTAATTTGCTTATTGTAAAATTAGGACTAGATATCATTTGAGATACCTCTCCACTGCCAGTTCTAAATGCACATACCATGTAGTCATGTCTCAGTTTCAAATTTTACTTTCAATTTCTAATGGCAAAAGCCCCTAAAGGGTGCTGTAGTACTGGTGATGGGGGTGGGAGATGGGAAGGGAAGGTTGACAGCTGTGTTGAACAGATGCTTTATACCAAACTGGATTTAGTATTACCACATTACAATAGTCTCAGTTTTCACCATGTGCAAAGAAAATATTGTACTAAGGCCTGGAATATTAGATACTAAGACAAATGAGAACCAGTTCATGCCTTCAAGTACCTTATAGTCTACTAAAATGTATGTATGATCTCAGACAAATATAAAACCAAGTAATCTGAAGAGAAAAACAGCTTTAGGGGAAGGGGAGGAAAGAGTAAAGAAATCAGGACATTAACTATTAGTATGTGTTATTCTTTGTTCCAGCAAAGTAGGCAAATCATAAAACTTAATGAATGGATAAAAAGTTTGTATTATTAGTCTGAATGAGAAGAAACCATAGCTGGTATTATTCCAACTGGCCTCCTTGCTATTCTTTGTAAAGGATATTCTATCCCTAGGTTTTATCCCTGCCATCTGTATAGGCAGTCCTCTATGTTTCCATGTCTTCAGCCCCTGCTCTTTGAATTCCAGCTCCCTTTAAAGCTCAGCTATAGATGGTACTTCCTTCAAAAGACCTTTCTTGATTCTCAGTCCATACTTTGTATGTATCCTGTATATTTACCTATGAATATGTATTCTCACCCACCTACCTAAGTAGAATGTAAGCTCCTTGAGGGCAGATACTGTTCTCAATTTTGTATTTGTATCCTCAAGGTCTGACACACATTAGGCTCAATAAATTACCTGATACATCCTAACTAAGAATTTGCTCATACTGAAATAGTTGTCAGATGTTCAGAATTGGTTTCAGGTTCTTAAACTTTTTAACAGTATGTATTATATGCTATTAAACAAACGGAACTCTGGATAAATGATAAAATGAAAAAAATTCTTGCTTTTAAGTTAGAGGAAAGAATAGTGATACTGTTTATTCAATAGCATGGTAAAAGACTGCTGTTTTCTTTTAAGACAGACATGATTTTTACATTCGGCTTTAAAAGGAAAAAAAAAGTTAAATGGTTTTCTAAGCAATTGAGAAATGTTTTTTCTGTATACCATAATACTATTCAAAGAGACTGACAAGAACCATACAATCTTTAGAGAAGGGGTTCTTAACTTTTTGTGTCATGAATCCTTTCTCTCTATGGAGAATTCCATACTTCTCTGGGAGTATGGGAAGCCCATGTGCACTCTTGCACCCCTTTCCAAAATGTTTTAAATACATAAAATTGGCCCCAGGTTAAGAAATCTTGTTCAAAAACAATAGCAAGTCATTAAAAACCAGTATAAAATTCCAATAATCGAAGTGTTTTGTACTACAAATATCCTGTAAGAATGCTTTTAACACTTATAGTGCCCCATAATAGTTCCAGGAATTCAACTAACATACTTCTAAATTCAACTAACATACTTCTAAATTCTAAAAATAGGTATATACTTAAAGTAAACTAGGCAAGCCTATCTTGATCATTCTTAGGTTCAAAACAGCCACAAATACAAGATACACTATAGAAACTGAGATTTCTCTTTATTTTATAATAAATCACACATAGTCTTAAAAACCTAAACCAAAAAAGCTTTAAGTCAAGAAGTCTCAAAATAGTGAGGTCTCTTTTGTAAGGCAGGGGAGAAAAAAAATCTGAGAAAAGCCTTTTAGAAATATTGGTGAACAGAATATAGTCAACAAACTTATACTATTAATGCTTCATCAGTATAAAAAAAAAAACTCATGTTTATTGAGCACCCAGATAAACACAAGGCACCAGGGACACACAAAAAAAGTCTCTGCCCGTAAAGGGCTTACATTCTACCTGGGAAGGGCAAGATAAGATGGGGTAGACAGAAAAGTAAAAGGAAAGTAAATAATAGAGGGAATACTTCACAGAAGACTTCATAGAGGAAGTTCACCTAGGTTGAGTGTCAAAAGAAAACGATTCCAAAAGGCAGAGATGAGAAAGGAAATTATTACAGACAAAGAAAACTGCATAAACCAATAAAGGATAGAGATAGAATGTTTGGGGAATTTCACTGGAACGTATAATATGTAAAGAAGAGTAATGTAAAATAAAGCTGTTAAGACCTTTGGCTTGATAAAACTTTCTTCAAAGATGGTACAAATTACAGTAAAAAGCCTTGCTCTAACCAGAACTCAATTAACTTTCAAAATGAAATCTCTCTACTTTAGGATGAGAAAAAAAAGATCCTTCCATTACTATTCCAGTCCTTACTTTATCTCCTTAGGATATTTCTGTCATTTTTGGAGGGCAAACGTTTAAAGTTCTGACCTTGCAATTAGAGCATGTGGCTCTCTTCTGCAACCATCATAAAGAGCAAAAAGAGGATCTGTGATGTATTTTCTCAAATACGGACAGAGTTGTAGCCAATGTGATTCTATCAGGTTTTTTTGTTTTGTTTTTTCAATTCTGCATCCACGTAGCAGTGATAGATAGAATTCTGGAGCTGGCATCAGTAAGCCCCTGGTTCAAATCTGGCCTCATACTTCTTTAGCTGTGACCCTGGGCAAGTCACTTTCTCTCTCTTGGTCTCAGTTTCTTCATGTGTAAACCTACTCCACAAAGTTCATCTGAGGATCGAATGAGTTAATATACGTACAGCACTTCGCAAATATACACATGCTAGTTATTGTTTGTCTTCCACTTCTTCATATGCAACTTGTCTTTATTGATAATCTAGATAATGGTTATTTCTTTTAGACGCAGGTGCTCCAGTATTAACGTGTCATAGTTCTCTTAGCTACTAGGAGGCATGTAGGTTGTTTCTAATATTTTGGTACTACAAAGAGTAATTTTAACCTATTTGAACAAGTTAGGCTCTTTTGGAGCATTTTCTTAGGGTTTTTACTTCCAAAAGATGAATTACCAAGCTAAAAGGAGAAACCATTTTGAAGCTAATCACATATCACTCTTCTCTAGGAGACTGGACCAATTTATGGAGTCACTAGCAATATATTTTAAAAAGTGCCTCAGGGCAGCTAGGTGGGTCAGTGAACAGAGGACTGGCTCTGGAGTCAGGAGGACCTGAGTTCAAATATAGCCTCAGAAACTTACTACCTGTGTGATCCGGGGGAAGTCACTTAACCAAAAGTATGTCTCTACTCCTCTCATTAGATTCTAAAACCTCTGTAGTCTGTCTTTCAACCTTATTCAACTATTATAAAGAACCTTCAATTACCAAATCTAACGACCTTTTCTTAATCCTTATCCTTCCTGATTTCTCTGCAGCCCCTGACAATGTCATTCACCCTTTTTACCTTGGATACTTTCACCTGTCTGGGTTTCTGCGACACCGCTCCAGTTCTTCTCGTACCTTTCTGACCCTTCTGAAGTCTCCTTTGCTAGACTTTCCTCCAGCTTAGGCTCTCACTAAATGTGGGTATCTGCCAAGATATTTTCCTGAACCATCTTCTCCCTCCATACACTCTCACTTATCCTCTGCTCTCCTGGGTTCAATTATCTCTATGCAGAGGATTCTTACATCTATTTATCTATCGCTGATCAGTCTCTTGATCATCATCCAGTTTAAAATCACTGATTGCCTCTTAGATATCTCAAATTGGATGTCCTGTAAACATCTTAAACTCAAAACAATCAAAACAAAACTCATCTTTCCCCCCAACCCCCATCTCTCCTGAACTTTCCTATTACTGTAAAGGTACCATTATTCTTGTAATGCCCTGGGTTCTCAACCTTAGTTAACTCATCCCCGATTCAAGTTTGTTTTATTTCTCACCTGTTGGCAAGTTTTGACAACTCTCTTCCGTACATCCCTTTTTTCCCCCCACTCAGACAGCAGGTTTTCATTACCTCACACCTGGACCATTTCAATTGTGTCTTGACTGGTCTGTCTCAAGTCTTTCCCTCCTTCAGTCTAGCCTCCAGTCAGTCGCCAAAAGTCTGACTCAGTTACCCACTCTACCCCCATTCAAATTCCAGAGGTTCCCTATTTGAGCCCTCTGGAATAAAATATAAAATTTGCTTGGTTTTTAAATCCCTTCTCAAACTGGTCTTTTCCAGTTATCTTATACTCTAGTCTCTTCCAAAACCTCTACAAACCAGGTAAACTAGCCTACTTGCTATTCCTCACATGACACTCCATCTCCCAATTTTGTGCTACTTCACTGGCTTTCCCCTAAGTCTGGAATATTTTTCTTCAGCATTAACCCCTAGCTTTCCTTAATACACAGCTCTCTTTTGCAAGAGGCCTTTCCCCACTTGTCTTCCTCCACTTTCTTCAGTGCTCTTCACTTAGAGATTTATTCTTATTTATCACACCACTAGAATGTGAGCTTCTCTAGGGGAGGAGGTGATGACTGCTCTTCCCTTTCTTTGCATCCCCAGGACTTTGCAGAGTACCTAAGACAGAGTAAATACCTAACACTTGTTGACTATCTAGTTCTTACATCCTCAATAGAGGGCTTTCTAGTTGATTTTAATAAGTATGTTATTTAACAATACCTTAAAAGCTCTTTCCAATTTGCATTTCCCCCCATGAAATTTAAGGTCCATTTCCTCACATGTAAAGTGCATTTAACTCCCAGGACCACTTATCTAGGGGTATAGACCTTGTGTATCAAGTTCTTCATATATTTTGAACATATTTTCATCAGTTATGATTGCCTTCCCTCATTCTCTTGTTTTTCTTTTGCACCTAGAGTGCATACTATATATAATACCATTTAATTATGTTCTCTTTCATTTTTCAATGTTTTGTGTTAGAATCTCCTTCCCACCCAAAGGAGGGGGTATAGTGATACTTCAATTTTTTTCTATACACACTACAGCATCTAGCCTAGAATTGAACATTACCCCCTCACACACACACACAAATTTACGTGAACAAGTTCGGGACACAGAGCAAAAAACTTTCAGAAATGTCTATTTCATTGCATTCTTCCTCACCTCCTATGAAATATGAATGACAACATTAATCACTCTACGATAGTAAATAGGAAGGAATAATTAGGAATTTAACACAGAGCCCCTAAACATGAGAGACTCTTCGTTAATGCTGTGTTAACTGGAACATTCAAGTGAATCACAAAGTAAAAGCCATCAAAAATACTTGAATTTAAGCACCTTAGAAAAGAAATGGAGACTGGACTTTGTGATTTTATTGGTATAGGAACTCCTAGGTGAGGAAAACTCTCTACACTAATACAGGCCAGTCAGTTCCTCAGAGCACTGAGAGATTATTAAGTGACTTGCTCAAGGTCACAAAGTCAGTGTAGCAGAGTTAGGACTTCTTATTTTTAAGGTCAGCTCTCTATCAGTTATACCATACTGACTTTCAAGTACCTCAGAAAACACCCATTAAATCAATCTCTCTTAAAAGGTAAAAAGTCTTTTGTTTGCCTAACTTGAATAAATTTAATTCCAAATATCCACAGTATTTAGTAAAAACTCTCAAATTTGAATAGTCTCCTTTTTATTAGTGTTGTTTTGCTCAATTTTTTACTCCAAAGTAAATTCACAGCCCTGTCCCATGGCACAGGAAAGATAGAACAGGTTACCAGAGAAATATAATATGGGTATTCCTCTACTTCAGTATACTCAACTTAAAGAGTTCTCAGCCATCAAAACACATGCCTTTAGATATCTCTAATGCTCATTTCAAGACTTGACAAGGGGAAGGAGATATAGCAAGGTTCCAGAAGGTGGACAGTTAAGTTAGGCCAGCTGATGCCACTATTTTGGGAGGACCCTGGAAATTAGCAGTGAAGAAAAACATCATAATACCAGAGGCTGCTCTCTGGCACTTGGGTAGCCAGGTCTCCAGCTGACCCCTGGTGTTGATGACATCTGTTTAGTAAGTTATGTCATTCCTCAAGATGTCTGCAAGAGTCTGGGAAAGATGCTGTTAGGAGGTACATCTGTGATCCATAGACACCAAAAAGGAACTTTGGTTATTTTGGCAAGAAATGCCTCCAACACATACCACCAACATTGATCACCACCATGGCCCCAACCTGGAGAAGAGAGGGAAAAGAGAGCAAAGCGTAAAAGTTCCATCCTGGGATGCTCTGAGGATGCTAAAAAGTGCTGGGCATAGGCCATCAAGAGGAAAAGGTGGGAAAATCCCATTATTTGTTCCTCTCCAACACATCCCACCAAATCAACAGTCAAGCATTGCTTTCTGAGTTATTTTCAATTGGAGGATAAGCACTTCAATTTGTTAACCTAGAGATGAAATCTTGGAAACCTAATGCACTATTTTTGATTGACCGCCCCCCCAAAATGCAACCTCAGCATGTGATTTATTAAAGTCTCCCCTGTAACACACTAGTCCATTTTTAAAAAACAAACAAAAACCATCACAGAGTATTAGGCTTATGTTAACAGAGATGAATGAATAGATGCTTTGGGAAAAACTATTTAAAGAGGTTCAATTACCAATGGCTTTTTCCCTTAGTCCTCATCATTCTTAACTTCTCTATAGCATTATCATACTGCTGAATCTTCTAATGCTGAAGGCTTTTCCCTTTGTCTCAAAGAAACCCTAATTTTCTTCTCACACCTCTCCTTTATTGTCCCTTTTGTTGCCATCTCCTTCATATCCACCCAAGCAGAAAGCTCTCCCTTAAAACTCTCTATTTGGCCCTCTTCTCTTTCCTCTCCATCTTCTTCCTTGGGAAACACTTCCATAGTTTGGACCACCAAATTTAGTACAGTCTTGTGAAAGCTACATTACAGTACAATGACAATAGAGGAAACGAAAAATTTAAGTCATGAACAAAAACTCCTCTCTTTCACGGATTTCTATTTCACCTGTACCAAGTAATATATGGATTGTGAGATAAAGTACCATATAAGAAGACTCAATATGCAGTTAAGCTTGGGCATTCTTGCACATGTGTTGGCATGCTTTAGCAACTGCTTGAACTTTTAAGTAATGAGTATTATAGAATAAAATGCATAAATTTAATAAGTATATTTTTTCCATCCCTTTCCAATATCTACCCCCTCCAACCCCTCCCCCATGTTTATACTCTCTATTTCCTCATCTACAAAACAGGAGGAAAAGATGGGAAAGAAAGGGGAAGGGGAGAAGGGGGCTGACTAGATGACCTATGAGGTCTCCTCCAGCTCAAAATCTATGATCCTGTTTTTCTTCAGATCAATCATTTCTGGATACCTCTCCCTCTGTCCCAACCTAGTGAGTCTTCCTTCATACCCCCCCCACCAAAAAAAAAAAAGAGAGAGAGAAATACATTTTCTTATCTCTTCTACAGTAGCCATTCACTTCCAAAGCTGAAGTGTTTTCTTCATCAACTAACGAGTATCATACACAATCCTACTAACCACCAAAGTGGGAGTAACCACTGGAAGATTTCCAGAAAGCACTTCTGAGATTTGCACAGTGGAGCTAGTATGCCAGTAAATTCTCAAATCTGTTACACAGGGAATAAAGATATTGTGAATTAATTATGCAAGTATATTACAGTCCAGCTAGTACTTCCTTTTAAAAAATATAAGTACTGTTTATTGATACCTTTTATAAAACTGTTCCCCCAGCCTCCCTTTTAAACAAAAGTTTAGAAGGAGGGAAAAAGTAGTTCAATAAAGCCAGCACAACATCTGACAATATATACAAACATTCCACATTCCCCAACTCTGTAATGAAGAGAGGAAAGTATATTTTCTACCTCTTCTCTGGAACTAAGTTTGAAGATTATAATTAGAGAGTTCAATCTCCTCCCCCCCACCATTTTTCCATTTCCATTACTGTATATTGTCTATGTTGTTTCTTGCTTACATCATCCTTCAACAGTTCATGTAAGTCTTCTTAAGATTCTCTGAATTAGTTATATTCATCCTTTCTTGAACTGTGCTGTAGTAATATTCTATCATATTCAAGTAGCATAATTTATCTAGTTATTCCACCCTGCCCCAAATCAATAGACACTTACATGGCTTCCATTTCTTTGCTACTATAAAAAATAGCACTTTGTTTCAGGAGAGTTTCTTACACAGGCTTAGGGTTGAGGTTATGCAGAATTATGATCAGTATTAGAGGTCAGGATAAGGTTAATACCTTTTCTCCCCTTCTTCAAGTTGCTGGGCACTGGGTTAACTAAGAAAATCAGACCTTACCATGGAAGACAGCTGGTAGGCTTCCACCTCATTTTGACACAACTATTAGAGCTTTAAAGGTTTTCTAGGTAGGGAAATCCAAATCTAACACTCTAATTTTATAACAAAAGAAGTGTATTCTGACAAAACTTTAAAAAGACTTTAACATCTTAATATCTTTATACTTTAATATCTTAATACTCCTTCTTCTTCATCCCTAGATTGAGAACCAAAGTGGACATTACAAGAACCAAAAAACAACACACCAAAAGGAAACATCCTAAGCTATATTTTAGGGAAAATATCAAATGTTTATGTTCTGGGTCTATCTAAACTCTTTATTTAGTCTATCTGATCCAATTAAAATGGTTTCTCTGGAAACACTTTTAACTAAGGAAAACTGAGATCATTAAAAAAATGAAAATGGAATCACACACAAAACCCCCAAACTCACATATAAAAAAAATTAGTTTACAATGATGTACTATATTATGAAGTGATAATTGATTTTTCTAAATTTTCTTTATCACAAAAAGCCTAAAAACTAGATTATACTCTTCAAATTTCTCTGTCTTGTCCCCACATCTTGTACCCCCCCTCCACCCATGTCTCAACTTCCCTTTGTATACTATCTTCCCTCCTCTAGGATTGTAAACTCTATGAGGGCACAAACAATCTTTTTCTTATTTGTATTCTCAACCCTAAGCACACCACCTAGGCATGTATATTAGGCACTTAAATGGTACAAAGTAGTTTACTTGAACATGAAATCTTACCTGCTTCTGGTATTACTACTGTTGAACACTAAAGAAAGTGAATATATAAATGCCTTTGATATCAACTAGAGAGATCCTAGCAACCGACACTCTCTTATTGACAAGGGACAAAAAAATTTCTATGTCCCAAGATAAATCTGTCACCTTACAGATTTGACTTATTTTATAGCCCATTAAATATTCAATCTTTGGCAGAAAATGATACAACTTCTAACAGCAACGCTTAACTTAAATATCATGTTCTCTTTAAAACCTTGAAAGCTAAGCCTTTTCTGACCACAAGGAAGATGTGAGGAAAGGCAGCAAGTTCTATTTTTAAAAATCAAGAAACTAATCCAATACCAAGGTACCAATTAAATTCATACTAGGATTATAGGGCAAAAACATTCTTTATAATATGGTAATATCTGAGGTCTACTCCTTCCTCACCCCATCCCCAATTAGTCTCAAGTGAGTGTTAATAAAATTTAGCACCTGTGGATCCACAGGTTTATTAGTCTACAATGATCCAGAGGAAGAGTCTTCAATCTCTAGATTAACCTAAACCTGGGCCTTCTTTCTATCCTAGAATGCGAAAATTAAAACTATCGTTTTCCCCTTTTATTCCTAAGAGCAAATTCTAGTCATGCCAGCAACCAGAAGTGGACCCAAATCCTTGAAGGAGGATACTGTTCCCTGGAGTGAGTCTTTTAACATGTATAGATTCCTTAGGAATTAAAGACAATTTGTCTTAAGAGAAGTCTTCTTTCCAAATAAGTACTAAAACTACCAACAAACTTATTTGAGATTCAGTGGTTCCTTAAAGACAGTTTGCAGCAAACTTAAAATTGTGCCCTCAAAACAAGTCTATTTTGCCTGTATTTTTTTCTTTAAACATTCAAGTTACATATCCATCATGGCTTACCAGTGTTTATTTCTGCATCATAACTTATGCTGCTGTTACTAACAAGCTGTTGCACTTAGTTTTTTGATCCTACAGTGAAGTTAATTACTAATGTTAAATAAAATGTAACCTCTTACTCTTTATTCTGTTTCTAAAGAAAGTACTAAACAGGCATTACAGGAGAATCTAAAGTGATTAAAATCTGGAAAAATAAGTGACTACACAAACCTTTTCAAAGATTTCTGCTGTGAATTTTTGAGTGAATTTCACTTAAAGCAAGTTATCATCTTGTAATGACAAAAACATTAAGTGTTTAAAGAAATCTTTCCCTTCTGAATAGTTACTACTTACTTATAATAGATATGGGACAGAAAGATGCTCTGTTGGGGATGATTACCCTCCCAAGACTCCATCTTCAAGATTGTTAGTCATCATAGCATCTTAGAATCAGGAATAACTTGAGACATTACATAATTCAGTCCTTTATTATACTATTTTTTGATCAGGTGTTTCATTTTTATTTTCAATGTAGTGTTTGGATAGTTTCCAAGATAGTGCACTCCAATGAACTCTATTGTTGCATTATTTTTTTCAACCTATTCAGTGCTTTCGTTTCTTTCATTTTTCAAGACATAGGTCACTTGCCACCTCCTAAAAAAGGTTTTTTCCTGATCCCAAATACTTTATTTTGTATGTTGTGTTATCCTGTATATATTTATTTGTTCATAAGTTGTGTACCTTCTTCAACAGGGACTTTGTATTGCTAATATCTCCATACTGTGCATATAAATAGGCACCTTATTAATAAAATTCTTGCTGAATGGGAAATTAACAAGTATGCTTAAAAATATATCCATTTCATGAATAGGCCTACTCTACTATGTCAGCAATAGCACAACAAAGCTTAGCTGAATCTTATGTCAAGATAGAAGAAATTTTGCTCAAGAAGAAAACAATTAAGGTACAAAGAATATAAATCAATTTTCTGACAGAAGTCATAGCTCTGAACAGTGACAGAATGTGGAAGAAAGACAAAGAAGCAGGAGTCAAGAGTCCTGGGTTATTCTAATCCTCCCTCTGCCACTAAATAACAGCTAATCTAATGTGAATCAAATCACTTCACCTGTATAATAAAAGACTGAATTATATAATGTCTCAAGTTATTCCTGGTTCTAAGATGCTATGATGACTCTAACTTAACAACCTTGAAGAGAGAGTCTTGGGAGGGTAATCATCCTCAACAGAACATCTTCCTGTCCTATATCTATCAAGCAGTCTTTTTAGAAGGCTATTCATAACCTAAAAATATCACTGAAATCTTCTGTAGCTCTAACTTGCACTTTCCATTACAGTTAAATGTAACATTCAATCACACAAAACCTGAATGGAACCTGTAGCCCTGAAAAGGCTCATGAAGGTTAAAGAGAAGCTCATGCTTCTTAACAGTGTTCCACATATTGGGGGAAAAGGAGGGAGGAGTTGTGTTCACAGGATAAACTTTTTGCTACATATATACTGTTACATGTCACTAGGAGAAAAAATTTCCACCCCAAGAAACAATATACTGTAGCTGTAACTAAGTATTAGAAACATGTTAAGAAAAGAGAGTATTTGTTAAGTACTTTACTGTAAATGTAAAGAGTAAAAAGGGACACAGTTCCCTTCTGCATTAAATATTTTTTTTAATCCAATTAGAGTTCAATATTTATTTCAATTCAGTAGCTCTGGGGAAAAGTACACAAATGATGAGATCGCAAATTTTTAAGGTTCTCCCAACTTCATGGATCAACTAAAGTTACTGTCAGTGATAACCAGTCATGTAGGAACAAACTGACTGCCATTTTTTCTTCAGTTACCATATCTATTAAAAAACTGTAAGAACTGACTTTTCTGGACCAGTCACAAACTAAAAGGCTGATGTACAAAAAGTATTATTAAGATATATTATTTGTTAAATGGACCCTTATAAGTTGGTCTGGGAACCTAATGACCTATTTTTTATAAAGAAAAATCTGTCCTAAACTCAACTTGTTCAACTAGGACCCTATCTCTCCTATTGCAAAGTCGGAAGATTCCTTCCTACTGCCCTAATGCAGAGACAGTGGCTCCTTGACAACAATAGACTTCACTGGGGCACACTATCTTGGAAACTAGCCAAACACTACACTGAAAATATAAATGGAACACCTGATCAAAAATATTGGAAGCATTTCTTCTTAGGAACTGTCCATTACCAATATAAGCTGATTTGCTTTTAGTTTTCAAGTAATTCCCACCCCTCATTCCCAGTCAATAGCACTTACAGAGAATGAGGTGCTCCAAATAAAATATCAGGTGGATGTGGATTTAAATAACAGCAGAATTGGAGGGTGGGGGTGAGGAAATCTATTAGGAAACTGCTATTTAAAAAAAATTGTTATTCACTGAAGCTTTACATGAAGACTCTATCTGTTCTTTTGTAATGTGAAAAATTATGACAGGTCTTTCAGGAGAGAACGATATTCTTCCACTGAGCATTTATTTATTAAGCACTAATAGCTCTCTCTGCATAGCACTATTAACTAATTTTTATACATTATATTTCTTAGATCTTTAAAAAAGGTAATCTTTAACATCAATATTCTCTTGGTGATGTTATGACTACAAAATACACCTGGAGCACCAGGATCTCCCAAGAATCAAAAACTGCAGGACAAGACAGCAGGTTGAAGGAAATAAGCATCTTTGTAGTGCCTACTAAGTGCCAGGAACTGAGCTAAGCAATTTTTTATAAACATTATCTCATTTGATCCTCACGACAACCCTATTATTATCCCCTTGCCCAATGTCACACAGCTAGTTAGTGTTTGAGGCTAAATTTGAACTCTTGTCTTCCTGACTCCAGGCCCATTTCTATACACTTTGCCACTTAGCTGCCTAAGCAGACTAAAGTATATTACCAACAATGACTTGTATATACCAAGTATGTACAGATCTATGAAGGCCAAGGGCAACTGGTTTGCTCCAAGCAATGCAATTTTATCTACAAAATATTAAGTCACAGAAGACTTTGGTGTATGGACTATGAAGCATATAGGCAGAGATTCAGATTACCCAAAGTGATAAAGATATGGGTCCACTGATGTATCTAAGTCACAACTTTTCCACATTCTTTGCAAGACCCAGACCAGGTCATTGTAGGCTCCAACTCATAAAAACTTGGTGAATCTTTCTGTTAAGAGTATACACTTAAAATGTGAAAAGAAGATAATGATAAGAAGAACAAGTAAACTTTTACATTATATCAGATTAGGGTTTCTAGTTCAACTTTAACAAACCATAACAAAGGCATTAAAGCCACAGCCTATGCCAATTAAACAATTTTAATCTTGCCTAATGGCCAAACCATTCTCACATCAAGTTTTAAAAGGTTAAACATGGTTCAAATGTTTTAAACTTCCCAAACTCACTGGTTATATTTTCATCCCCAACTCAAAAAAGAACAGATTATCCATAAAATGACACTAAATCTGAAGCCCAAATCCTGTATCCATTCTTCTTACTATACTGTCTTACTGATCTCTTAAAAATCACCTACTGTTTTAACAGCATAATGTCATTCACAGATGGCTTAAGGGCTGAAAGGAGCCTTGGAAACGTGTCTGGTTCAACTCCATTCTCCTCGTTCTCCCCTCCTCCCATTTTACAGATGAAAAAATGGAAGCTCAGAGACTGACTCACTCAAGGTACAGATAGTCAAAGTTGTAGGATTTGATTCCAAGCTTCCTCTGTCTAAAGTCAGTGTTTTTTTTCATCGTACTTAGTTTTTAACTAAAAAAAAAATATTTACTATAGAAGTAGAAATGGTTCTCAGTAATCATCTTAGTTTATTTAAACTAATTTTTAAAAAAGCATTACACTCTATACTAATTAGTATAGCTGTAACTGCAGTAGGTACAAAAATATTTTTAAAATCTAGTTTAGTGATTTACTTTAGGTTTTCTTGGACCTCAGTAAAGCAGTCCTTCCCTGTTTGGTGGGGTCAATTTTCTACTCTTCACAAGACAAGGTAAAAAGTGCAGTTAGTATTACTGAATTTTCAAAAATTTTCAAAAAGATAACTTTCAACAACTATATTTTTAAAAAGAGTTCACTCACCACATTTTGAGAGTAGAAAATTGTTTCATTCTTTGTATTGCTATCCTGTACACAGTATCTGGCCCATTGTAGGTGCTTAATTCATGTATGTTGATTATCTGACTTTCAATTATTAATAGTCTATAGGCAGCCAAGAATGAATTCATAAAGTTCAGGTACCAACAAGGTTCATGCACTTCACTCTGAGCCTATTCACCAATACAATTCTAAGAAGTGTGATCTGGTTTCTCAGGGCTCTGAAGCTTTGAAACAGCAAATGAGAAGGCCAAAAGTGGTAATACTAGAGGAAGGAACAATGACAGCAAGCAACAGGAAGTGACAGAAGGATTAAAAAGGATAAGAGTACCTTGCACATAGTAGGCACCAAGTGTATAAACTAAAGAGACTTAAAAACACTACAAATAAATAATCTGGAACTTTTTAAAGGGTTTCTCAGTAACTCCTAAGGGCACCATTATATATACATAAAACATGGTGCAATAACAATGCCCCTGAATCATCAAGACTGCTGTTATGACAAAGAAGGGTGTTTTTTAGATGAGTTTCATCAAAATGTTTCAAAGGAAATGTTGCCATTCATGTGTATATTTCATGACAAAAGTTCCTTTGACAGTGTCAGATAACTGATAACACTACTGAACCAGGGAGCACACCATTTTATTAATGAATGCTGAGGCACTGCATATTAGAATGTCTACCTCATGCTCTCAGGTACAATCAGATGCCTACATAACGTCAGCTTTCAGGTACATTAAAGTTGAAGAAACTCAAGACTAATTATTGGGAGGAGGACTAAAGAAGCCACATAAAAGTTTAATATACCAAGTATGAAGGTAAAGGGCCTGGGTTCAAGCCATTTATTTGCTTATGTGATTTTAGGCAAACTGCTTAACTTCTATGGTCTCAGTTTCTTTATGTGGAAAATGAAAGAGTTGACCAGATGATCTGAGGTTCTTTCCTGTTTAAAAAACTCTGAATCCAAGAATGCTACTGGCTGGCTACTGTTAATGAAAGAATTCTTGTTCTGGGTTAGGTAAGCAAAATTTCCTTCCAATTCAGATTCTGTGAAGTCTTTATTTTTTAAGAGTTAAAAACCATACTGCAGCAGAAATAAAAAAGAATAAAGCTGGAGCTGAAGTTACTTAAGGGACCTTTACTTATCCAAAATTAGTTTGTTTCTTCTTTTGGCCAGAGATTGATTTTAGCACATTAGAAACCAGGAAGACCAGAAGACAATCTACTTAAGAAGAAAAACTAGATGCAATCTCAAATTACTCAAGTTCTTTTATCAAGAATCAGGTTGGTACCCACTGCTGTATGAAGTTGGGTTTAAATATACACACCTCAAAGTAGTTTACATCTTAAACACCATGTATGTTTCCCTAGACCTTATACTGCCAAAATACTAAGAATTTAACTGATGCACAAAATCAAAGCTACTATAGGTGCCTTATTTCCAAGAAAATAATCCATGCCAAATGGTACAGAAGTAATAATAAAGTAGTGGCAACAAACAGTATAGACTGATGTTTCACAAAGTCAACGGGAAAAACTTCTTACCTTCAAACTGTAAAAGTTCATCTTCTAAACTACAGAATTTATCATGAAGTACCTCATGGAAAGCTGACCCATCAAAACTCAGCCCAACCATAAAAAGGAAGGTGGAAAAGCAATGATAGAAACTGAACAAAAATGCCCACGCGTTCTATGGAAATGCATAATCATTTTTGAAGTTATTTTGCAAAATTCCTTTACTGACTTTGAATGTTGGGAGGTTTCATCCTCTTTTTCAAAATTAAAGATCTTGTACGTGCAGGAGTTCTACTTCAAAGTGAAATAGAAGCTGCTGACTGTACACATGGCGACCTAAAGGGAATAAAACAGCGCTCCCTCTACTCCCACTCTCTCGGATTAAGCACATTATTTCCTCCTTAACTTCCTGCAATAACAGTTTCTCGACAATCTGAGTATGCGGATGTGTCTCGACCTTCCACCCGGTTTTTAGTTCTCCCCTCTGGGTGGGGAATCCTTTTCTTTCGTTTCTCACTCACTACGAGGTCTAGATCTGGCTCCAGACGGGAAGGTCTGGCCCACCTAAGAGGGGGCTAGAGGAGGCGGGAGAAGGGAAATGAAGAGGCCACTTGCCGACCCCACACTTCCTCTCCACCTCCTACGGGACAATAGCCCCGAGGCGCAGCTGTGGGGGTGGGGGTGGGGTCGGATGACCCAAGAGAGTGGGACCCTGGAGATTTAAAGACAGAGCCGGGGAAGTGGCGAGGGGAAGGTGGGCTTCCCCGAAATGCTTGCTGAGAGGAGCCAGACTCTGGCCTAGCAAGCAGGCAAGGAACCCCGGGCCTCTCCGGGCGCCATCACTGGGAGTGGGGGAGGAAAAAACAAACCTTTGGCAGGGCCCTCCTCCTCCTCCTCCTTCCCCCCAGCCCCCGCCCTGCCAACCAGACAAGCCCGGGAAGAGGTCGGGGTGTGTGGTCCGGGGTGGGTGGGCGGCGGGGGATCACAGTGAGGAAGCCAAGGGGAGCAGCAGCAGCACCCGCGGGCCCAGGCCCGCTGGGCCCGACTAGGCCCCTCCTGCCTCGGGGCCCGGCCCTTACCTTGTGGATTCTCTTCAGAGCCATTGTGTGAGACGGGTGGCGGCGGACCCCGGGGCGAGGACGGGGATGGGGGAGAGGGACGGGGAGGGGAGGAGGGGAAGGTGGAGGGGGCTAGGCCGCAGCGATTTCTTGCCGTGGGGGGGAGAGGAAGGAAGGGGCTGGGGGTGTTAGGGAAGGCGGGGAGCGGCACCGGCCCGGAGGAGAGGGCCCGGCGGCAGCAGGCAGCGGCGACGGGGCCGGGGGACCAGGGAAGGGGATTGGGGAGGAGGGATGGAGGGAAGTGCGGTGCCCGGGCTGGGAGGCCGCAGCGGCAGGGAGGGGGAGGAACGAGGGGTAGGGGGAGGGGAGGGGGGCGGGGTAGACCCCTCCGGCGGATCCCCGGACTCGGCTCTTGGGCGCTACCGCAGCAAGGCCCGCATCACCCGGCGGCGGCCCCTTTATGCGCTGCTGCTACCTCCTCCTCCACCACCGGCGCCGCCACCGCCGCCGCCACCGCCTCCGCCGCCGCTGCGCCGACGCCGCCTCCGCAGATCCCTCCGCCAAGGAGGAGGAGAGTAGTCCGCGCCGCTCCCTCCGAGCCTGGGGCCCTAGTCAGCGGTAGGGTCCTTTCCTCGACAGGCAGCCCGTCAGAGCCGACGGAATGGTACCAACGCTGCTACACCGGAGGAAAGGGACGGAGAGAAGCTGAGGAGGAAGTGGAGCTGGAAGGGATGGCGGAAGGATACCGTCGGAGGGTGTGATGCCGCTGATGCTGCCGCCGACGCCGCCACCGCGGCCGCCGGAGAAGATGACGCTGGTGGGGGGGGCGCCTAGGAGTGGGATCTCGCGATGCCTGGGGGAGAGCTGCGAGAGTTGGAAGGGGTCGGCCTGGGGGATCTGGGGTCGCTTCTGTCCGCGCGGAGGCCACGTGGGGGTGCGCCGCGCACTCTCCGTCCTGGCCGGCGCGGGAGCCCGGGCAGGCGGTGCTCACCGTAATGACTTTTTCCTTCACTTTGCCTCCCTCTACTTTTCAGATAACTCTCCGATACAGTTGACTTGGACTCTGGCGAGCGCCCGGGGTCGGCTCTCGGCTGTCATCGTGCCGGTTTTACCGAGGCGGAGTTGCCCCCCGGAGAAGCTCAGTGTTGTGGGCCTCACCCCGGAGCAGAGCCGGGGCTGGGGCTCTGGTCTTCCCATCCTCTCCGACCAAGGCTACGTGGCCCTGGGAAGAGCCCCGGGGACCCTGCCACCTTGGAGGAACCCGCCTGGGGGTGCGGAGGTATCTGCCACGTACAGGGTTTATCTGAGAACTAGGGCTTGTTTCCCCGGCTCCGCGGAGGCTGGTGCTGTCCGGCTGGACAGCCCTGAAACTGAGGACGCATCCGAGAAGGCCCCCTGCAGAGGGGCCCGGAGAGGCGTCGCTTGTCTGTGCCCGTCTCCCGTGCGCACTGACGGCCAGCAGCCACCGATGAATTGTTGGGGAGAGCCTGGCTGCCAAGTCTAGTTTTAGGAGATGCCCGATAGAAACAAACCATCTTTACCGAGGGCCCTGGGGGTCTTAGCGCAGAGATGCGCCGTGTTGTCTCCAGTAACGTGCCAGCTTCGGGGCTCACATGCCCATTATCTCTTTCCCTTTAGAGATGAGGCCAGAAAAATTAGGTGGATGTGTGCATTTTGAGAAAAGGTAGTGATGCTAAATCTTTAACAATAGTCAGTCATCAAGAAACAGTGTTTAGCACCTATGGGTTCGCTGCACTGGCAGGTGATGGACAGAACCGAAGTGTAAGACGTGGAGGTAGTGGAAAATGTTTAAGGACCAGCTTGGTGGGGGAAGGGTGCGAAAAAGTTTAGTCTGCATTAACATTGTCTCCATCACTTTCTTAAGTCTGGGCAGTCGACAAAACAGTAAGTCAAGTCCTGTTTTGTAGTATTTGTTCTTACTGAAAATTTAACATTTGGTCATTCCTCCCTCCCTCTCCCCCAAATTCCTAACCCAGCCCTGGCACCCACCTTCTGCCAATATAAATGTACAGTTCATTGGGGAGACGATTAAACGACAATAAATGACAGTGTATGAGTGGCATGGCATAGAATATAAGTATGAGAGGAATTGGAATGAATTCGTTAGAGCTTGGAGTTTTGGAATAGGACTTCATAGAGGCAAAGGGACTTAAACTGCACTTTGAAAGAGTTTGAGTAGGATTTGTTCAGGTGGGGAGTGTTGGGAAAAGAGTGTGACAAAAAGCCAAAGGTACAGTAATGATGAACAGGATCTGTGGGGGTTACTGAGGAAGTCATCCAGATTGGAGTGTATAGATTGATTTTAGCCTGACCAAAGAAAACACTTGTTCAGGGGACTCTTTATGGTTTCCATTCTAATGATAAGATGCAAAGAATTTTCCTCAGAACAATCCTGTAAGGTTGGTAGTCTCTGGATACTTAATGTGGAAAGGCCTTATTTTTCTGAGCCTATTTCCTCATCTGTAAAATGAAAATATCACCCACATCCCATGTTTGATGGGATAAAATGAGAAAAGATTTATAAAGCACTTTGCAAATCTTTGAGCATATAATTGTGAGCTATTATTACTGCTGAAAATCTTTTTCTCTTAATGATTATATGTGAATCTCAGTCATTTCTGAGTTCCAATGAATCAGATTGTCCCAGTGTCTGCCTGGCTTAAAAAATTTTATAGGACTATATTATATTATGATTTCCCCTATAATTATGTTGGACATTTATAGTTTAAGGTCCTTCTAGAGCCCAGCTGGGTGAACACCCATGCTTTTGTCTTCAGAAAAGACATTCCCTTGACAAAGATACTTTCACCATCACTGGCAACTGAAAACCAACCCGATACTAGGAAAATCTTTGTAAGTACATGGATAATTCCTATTGTGAAAAGTACAAATCACAAAAGGTACAAAAAGAGGGGATCAGGCAAATGATAATATATAGTAACATCATCCAGGCCCTGTCATAATACAGTACTGATAACTACAAAAATAAAGTGGATTGGAGTTAATTTTCAATCTATTATCATTCATAACAAAATTATAAAACTTGAAAAGACCTTAAAGGTAATTTACTCTAGCTCACTCATTTTATAGATGAAAAAAGAGTTCTAGCAAGGAGAAGCGATTTGCCCAAGCTCATGAACCCAGTTGGAGACACAATCTTCTCTACTATTTTTTTTATGTAGTCTCAACATAAGAATGATAAACGCTTTTCAGCTGTACTTGTGTCAAAAGACACTGCTTACAAGGTCAGTCTTTTATTAACATATTTACTTAGAATGCTTGACTTACAGAAGCTCAAATTCTGGCAATAACTTTTCCCATAGAAAATGATGAAAATGATGGTTTAACAAAGGAATCTCCCTATATCCTTCTCGGCAATGCAAGGATCTAAGACAGCTCCAAAAGACTCAGAA
This sequence comes from Bettongia penicillata ogilbyi, assembly GCA_023548195.1. Lineage (NCBI taxonomy): Eukaryota > Metazoa > Chordata > Mammalia > Diprotodontia > Potoroidae > Bettongia > Bettongia penicillata. The sequence continues at coordinate 5,990,419 of JAJHZJ010000197.1, forward strand.
TAGAAAATGCTATTCACATACAGAGAAAGAACTTGAATATGAATGCATACTATTTGCCCTCTTTTTCTTTTGTTGTTTTGTTTCTTCTTTTTTGTGGTTCCTCCCATTAGTTCTGATTCTCCTTTACATCATGACTAACGTAAAAATATGTTTAATACGAATGTATAAGTAGAGCCTATATCAGACTGCACAATATCTTGAGAAGGAGGGAACGGAAGGAGGGGAAGAAAATTTAAAACTCAAAATCTTATGGAAGTGAATGTTAAAAACTTAAATAAATTAATTGCAAAATAAATAATGTTGAACTTTGTCAGCTTAAAAAATCCACTAAAACAAAGGAATCTCCCTAGTTTTTAAGTTTTTTCTAATACTTCCTGTCTATTTTTGACAGTCAGATTTGGAGCTTGCTCTAAATAACTGAAATGAATGTCCAACATTTTATCATCACTACATTTTGTAGTAGAGCAGCTGGATAGAGCTGGACTTGGAGTCAGGAAGACTCATTTTTATGAGTTCAAATCAGTCCTTAGACACTTAACTAGCAGTGTGACTGAGCAAGTCACTTAACCTTGTTTGCCGGTAAACTACTCCAATATCTTTGCCAAGGATACACTAAAATGAGGTCATGAAGAGTCAGACATGACTGAACAGCAACATTTCATAGGGGGAAAATTTTAAACCCCAATAGTTGATAATTCCTTTGAAAGTATACTTCCTTTGAAAATTCTTAGAAACCTGGGAGCTTCAAGAATGGTTGAAAAAAGGCATTATTCTTTAACAAAGTCTTTTTATTAGTCTGTAACATTTAATAGTGCTTTACAGTTTCAGAAGTATTTTTACAACTTTTTGACCCTTATAACACCCCTGAAGGTAAGGCTGACAGTATCATTCACTATTTAAGGTAAATCATTCCCCAGTTAAATAAACTAAAGGCTTAGAAGTTAAATGAGTTGAGGTCATATAACTAGTAAATGGTGAAACTGAGACTCAAATCTAGGCCTATGGTTGTTGTACTATGTACTACTCTCTTAATGTGAATCTACATGATTCATAATTAAAAATTCATTTTGAGGCTCAACTTAGATTCTTACTCCTACAGGACTGTCTTTTTCTGATTATTCCTACTTGTTAGTGATTTCCCCATGCCTCAGAAGTTACTTTGTGTGTGTTTATGTGTGTATATATGTCTATATATACACATACCTATGTACATTATATATACATATGTGTGGCCTTGGGCAAGTCTCCTGACCTCCCTGAGTCTCAGGTTTGTCATCTATGAATTAGGGGCAGCTAGGTGGTGCAGTGGATAGAGTACCAGTTCAGGAGTCAGGAGGACCTGAGTTCAAATGTCACCTCAGACATTTGACACTCACTAGCTGTGTGACCTTGGGCAAGTCACTTAACTCCACTTGCCTCATCCTGGGTCATCTCCAGTCATCCTGATGAATATCTGGTCACTGGATTCAGATGACTCTGGAGGAGAAGTGAGGCTGGTGACCTCCCAGCCCTCCCTTGTTCAAAGTCAAGTGCAAGTCATGTCATTATTTCTCTGATGGCATGGTCTTCTTTGGCAAAGAAGGATGGACACACACGTACAGTATGTGTACATATGTTATTTGTCTATGTATGTATTCTGCCTCCCTAGAACATAAGTTGGTTGAGGTCAGGGACTGTTCCATTTGTATTCCCAGTATCTTATACACATAGAATATACTTAATAGATGCTAGTTGAATTGAACTGACTTGAATCAAATAGTGTTTCAAGCAACCACCTTATGAAACACAATTTTCAGTTCAAAAATTCCTTTGTGGAGATGGGTCAGTGTAAATGACTTGGAGCTTGGCTTTGGATACACTGGTGTACAAATTAACTGGAACAAATTAAAATAATTAAATTTTTTGACGTATACAATAAACCTCACAACTTTTTGCATTGTTTAAAAAAACTTTTAATATTCAGTATCATGCATTTATATAACAGTTACTTGTTTTACATGATTATGCATTGAGTTCATAAGATTTTGACACATTCATTATGAAATCACATTAGAAAATATGCATACTTTTGACAGCTGATGTTTTTCTAAACCTAGACGTCATTGTAACCCATAGATTTTCAAGGGGTTTCAGTTACGTAAATTCTTAGGCCACTGACACATGTTATTTCCATCTTTTGGATATATTTCTTAGTCTTTTGGAATTTGTGTAATTTCAGAAGAATTTCACCTCTCAGTATATCAATATATTTATCAGAGTTTATCATTTTCTCAAAGCGGGGACAGGACTTCTGGGCCCACTACAAGTTTAAGAAAAACATTTTTAGAGGTGAATATTTTAGATTCTGGTGAAGATGCTTGCCTCTTACAGGTTCACCTAGACTTCTTCAGACAACAATTTTGATATAACCTTTAATGAAAAAGTGAATTTCATTTGTAAGAATTACCTTTTCCTAATCTTCATTACTCACTCTTTATGTTGTCTTGCCCATGGCTAGCATTCTTTCTTCACTGCACAAATGTTAACTGCTGTTTCTTATTAGTCTTCTCTTTTCTCTAACAGCTTTTAAAGAAACCTGTGCTGCACTGTCCAGGAATCAGTAACAGCTCCTCCACCTACCAGGTGCCTGTGAAAATCTTTGCTTATTCTCCAAGGATCAGTTAAGGCTGTTTTGCAGTAAAATTTTGTCAGTCTTAGGCATTCCTTTTTGTTTTTAAATACATTCCTTTTTTTTCTTGAGTCAACTTGATTCTTTTTCATTTGTGAGCAAGAATAATCTGTGAAATCCTTGACATTCATCCATGAGCCCCTGTGTTGCAGTGTGCTCTTTAAGAACTGCAACTTCTGTAAGTGATCTTTGAGTAACATCCCTTCTTGGAAACCACAGAATTAAAAACACAACAAATCAGAGTGATGAAACATATATATGGCACAAAATCCAGCATTCAACAAACAGAAAACTAACCTAAGGTGGGGAAACCAGCTCATCTGGTCCAAGGTCAGGCATTCTGAATCAGCTTAGTTCAAATGGAAGCATGAGAGTATGACCATTGCTGCCACAAAATGAAACCATATCAAAATTCTTGCTTGTCCCAAGTAATTTGCACAAGACTGTAAGTCCTTACTCATGCCCAGAAAAGGTGCCATCAGTTCAAGAGCTAAGTTGCCATCATTACTAGGCTTTGAGTACTTCTCTCCAAAAAGGAGGACACAGTTCTTTGCTACTTATATTGGATTTGAGGATTTTTCTTTTGCATCCACACCTCAAGAATGCTTGTTAATACTGATTCAGAGGATTTGGCATTAGGAACTAGACTAGTCTAAACCACCTGTCTCATTAAAGGTGGCAACAAGTTTTAATCATTGTTAATCAGGCCTGGCATTGTGTTGCAATATTCCTAAATAATCTACCCCTCTTTCCTTTAAAATGCATTGCTGCTAATACCACTACTGTATCCCCAAAGAGATAATTTACAAAAAGCTCTATATGTACAGAGATATTTGTAGCAGCTCTTTTCTAGGGGCAAAGAATTAGAAATTGAGGGGATGCATGTCAATTGGGGGATGGTTGAATAAGTTGTGGAATGTAATTTTGACGGAATACTATTGTACCATAAGAAATTATGAACAGAATGCTCTCAGAAAAACCTGGAAAGACTTACACGGGCCGATGCAAAGTGAAATGTACTGGGTACAAAGTCACAGCAATTATTGTAGGATGATCAGCTGTGAATGACTTAGCTATCCTCAGCAATACATGACAGCTCTGAAGGACTTGGGATAAAAAGTGCCATCTATCCCCAGAGAAAGAAGTGATTGAAGCAACTTTTGTGTGTTTGGTCTTTTTCGCTTTATTTTTCTTGAGTTTTTTTTTTAATCTATGTTTTCTTTTACGACATGACTCTGTGGATATGTTTTGCAGGACTACACATGTATAACTATTCTCAATGGCAGGGGGCAGGAATGAAGGGAGAAAATTTGGAAGTCAGCATTTTCATTGGGGGAAAGTTTAATAAATACAGTTTTTTTTAATGCAGCGCTGCTGCAGCAAGATTTTATGGGAAACATGCTGTAGTTGTTCAGATATTTTTCAGTTGTGTCCAACTCTTCATGAGTCCATTTGGGGTTTTCTTAGCAGAGATACTAGAATGGTTTAACATTTCCTTGTCCAGTTCATCTGACACAAGGAAACTGAGGCAAACAGGGTTAATTGACTTACTCATGTTCACACAGTTACGTATCTGAGGCCAGATTTGGACTCAGGAAGATGAATGAGTATTCCTGTCTCCATGCCTGGTGTTCTAACCTGGCTGTCTCCAAAACACGATATGACAGCATGGTAAATCTCTACAACTTTGGGATAGATTTATAACAATGATAGGCTCAGGCTCCATGTGAAAAATATGACAACAATTAGAGTTTCAGATTTGGAAAACCAATTTCCGCAGTGGTACAAAGCTCCCATGTGGGACCTAACTCTAGGAGGAAGTACTTAAGAAATATCTGAAAGAAAAAAGTTGCCCACCAAATCCCTGGCAAATAATTTAGATGACTTTAGAGGTTTCTATCATGGAAGCTACTGATAATTATAATTTATAGTTATATAATTTTATAATTTTTTGAATGGATCTTCACTAGTGAATCTGATATTTCTTACTTTGATGAACCCAGTTGCTCAAGTCTGGTCAGCATGTTATTTAAGAATTTTAAGGCAGTTATAAGATTGGAAAGGATTCTTAAAGGAGACAAGACCCTACCTGTGTTAAGAAAACTGGAAGCCTATAGGAGACTGTAAAAAAGCTAGGGAACATTTGAACATTTAAGGACCTTTACGATCTGGTGCCAGTTTACCTTTCCAGCCTTGATGCATTATCTTTCCCCCTGCCTCACCAGGTTCCAGCCAAACCAGTTTACTTGGTACTCCCAATACAGGACATTCCATCTTCTATCTCCATGCTGTTCTCAAACTGTCCTCCCCCATGCCTGGAAGACTGATTTTTTTCCCTCTGCCTGTTAGAATCTCTAGCTCCCTTCAGTGCTAAGATGCACCACTTTTATAAGGCCTTTATTGATCATCACACTTGTTTCTGCTCTGCCACCTATACTATTTTATATTTACTTTGCATATATTTTGTATTTATTCATGTGTTTTCCCCAATAGAACATATGTTTATTGAGGGCAGGGGTTGGTTGGTTGGTTGTTTTTTGGTATTCTCAATGTCTAGCACAGTGTTTAAAACATAGTTGGTATTATATTCATAATACTTGTTGGATTTTAGTTGGAGGGCTCTGAGAGGTTGTGATATAGTGTACAGGCAGATCAGATCCCCAGTCATGGAAGGGCAGTGGTACCCTGCAAATAACTAGTAAACTGATTGATCTGTAGTTTCAATTGTCACCCCCACCACCACCACCAGTGAGTGATATGGCTTTAACCTTCAATGACTGCACTTTTAGGGAGATATCTGTTTTTTTCTGGGGGTGGGGGGGGAGGATTGGGCTAGAGAACTTTTGTTCCCACGATAATCTTGAGATTCATTAATATGCCATAAAGAATACCTCTGTTCTTTTCACTATTGCTGGAGAAAGAAGATAAACTTAAAGCCAGTCATAGATTTCGAACAAATAACTTTCAGATCATTCTAATTGTGATTTGCCTCTAATTTCCATTAAGAAAATGGTATTTTGGGTTGGAATCAATTTTATTTAAGGGGAGTGGCAAACCTTAATTAAATGGATTAAGGATCAAGTTACACTAGATTGACTCAGAGAATAAGTGTGATCTGTAAGTACCACAGTTAACATAAAATGTGAGGTTTTTATTATTTTAGAGACAATATAGTCTTGTGGAAAGACTTAGAGTCAAGAATCATCATTCAGATCTTAGCTGGGAGCCATTTACAATAGACCAAGCCTCTCTGTGCCTTAGTTGTCTTTTCTGTAAAATAAGGAGACCTCTAGACCTACTTACCTCAAGGAGTTCATTAAAAGCCCTTTGTAAACCTTAAAATGACATATAAATGCGTTGTTATTATGATAATAGCCTCATGGAGAAATAAAATAGAAAGAAAGAAAAACCAACAAGGGACTTCCAGAAGTCTTCTAATTCATTCCTGGTGCCTGCAAATCAGCCTTCACCCAGTCTCCCCAGGAAGAAGAGCTAGCTGATATTCCCCCTTCCCCAGGAAGGGTTTCATAATTGGTTGCCATAGGCCATTTAACAAGGCTGATAATCAATGCAGAGCTTAGTCAAATCTCAATCCCTCCTGTTGCTATTTCATCTGTCTTCAGTGAAAATGGAAGGTTCACCTTGAGTTTCCTCCTTTAGATCTTTATGCGATGTTCAGCATATGACTTGCCATCTAATGGGGCAGGGCAGAAAAGGGAAAGAATTGAAAAGTTGGGATGGGGTCGGGGAAGGGTACTCACACTAGTTGGTCTGACCACCGTTGTAGTCTCCTTGACCTGGGTGCTCTTTCCCTGTCCCTTCCCTGTGTTCCAGAACTAGAGTGGTGTCTGTTCTCCCGAGAAATGACTAAGTGGGTTTTATCTCATCTTCATCCATTTCCAAACTTTGTTCTCTCAACTATGGCTGGTGGAGAGGCTTCCTGAGAGGCACAGAAAAGAAATGATTTAGCCAAGGGAACAGTCACTCACCTGTTCTGCCTCAAAACTGGAGACTCCTGGCTCCTAAAAGCTGCATAGTTCTTCCTTTTTTACTTAATAATGATTCCCTGATTATGGGTAGAGTTTAAAATATACTTTGCTTTCACATTCATTGCCTCATTTGATCCTTAGAGCTTCCCTCCTCCCTAATCTTTAAGTTAATTTAATAGGTTTAAATGTAGCAAAGGATTATTTATCATCATCTTTGATGATTTTGTAAGTCTTAATCATCTTTGACTTTTAAAGGTAGAAGATACCTTAGAGATCAAGCTCCTCATTTTACAAATAATAATAAAAATATCTAGCATTTGTATATCACTTTAAGGTTTGCAAAGCACTTTACATGGGTGAAGTAATTTTATCTTCACAACAACCCTGTGAGGTAAGTACTGTTATACCCATTTTACAGAACAGATGAAGAAACATTAGTTAAAGGACTTGCCAGGGTCACACAGCATGTTAAAATGTTTTTTGAAGCAGAATGAGAAAAGTAGGGCCAGAGAGGTTAATTGAACTTGCCTTAAGTCGTAGAGACTTAAAATATTATTAAAAGCACTAAATAATCCCTTTCTTGGTAGATATTGCACAAAAGGTCCTCTACTTCCCCTCATTCCAGAACACACCTAACAGAAGAAAGGGAAAGGGGAAAGAAATAAACCTGTATGTAGTACCTACTGTGTGTCAGGCACCGTGCTAAACACTTGTCAAATATCTCATTTGATCCTCACAACAATCCTGTAAGGTAGATGTCAGTATTCCAGTTTTACAGTTGAGAAAACTGAGGCAAACAGAGGTTAAGTGATTTGCTCCAGGATCACACAGCCAAGTGCCTGAGGTTGTATTTGAACTGAGATCTTCCTGACTCCATGCCCAGAGCTCTATCTACTGTAACTCCTGGCTGCAGCTAACATAGATTTTTATTATATTCAAACTACCTTGGGAATAAGATTTGTGTGTTTGGTTTGGAGCTTGTAGAGGCAGGGAAGGGGGAGATCATCAGGTATTAATCCCTTTAGGATTCCTTGCAGAACCAGGTTGACTCCCTGGGCTTGGACAGCTAACATTTTGTCTGTCCTGCTCCTGTATGCTACTTCTCCATTGACTTCATCCTCGTGACCACATCCTTTCCTCACAACCCTAGTCATCTTGTCCAAAGTCACTCCAATCTCTTGCTTTCCTTCCCCCTTTTTACTTCCCCTTTGGTCTCACAGCCCTCCTCTCCCCTCCTCTCCCTGCCATTTACCTCCTTCCCTCTTTCTCATTTGGTGGAATCACTACTATTCCCACCTTCCATGTCATGGGAACCCTGTCAATAGTACCACCACTCTCCCTCTCCTGATCAGGTGCCAGTTATCTCTTTGTATGCCGCAGCTAGACTAACTATTTAAAGAGCAAAAGTCACAGTCCCAGGAAAGGCTGTTCTCCACCAGAGAGAGGACCAAAGTGAAAACCATCCAGTTCCTTGGAAGCTTCAGTTTATGAGGTAAATCCTGAGGAAAGTAATCTAAAGGGAGTTCCAGGTTTCTTTTTCTGTTCCTTCTGCCCTCAGAGGCCCTTGACCTCCCTTTCATGACTCAGCTATCAGTGCCCTCTTCCAGACTTCTCAGGAAAGTTGAGTTGACCAAGTCAAGTTTGGGAATCTGGCCTAATAAGTGAAATAGACCTTCGGATTCTTACATAACCTCCACAGCTGAATTCTTCTCTCCGGGGGTGAAGTATCATGAGGATGGCTGCCAGATAATTTAATATGGATGAAACCATTCTGTAAGTCACCTCAAGGTGCCTGAACTCAGTCAGAAGGGAGAAGGCAGGAGAATGTTCAAGGATTGGCCCTAAAGATTCCTTTAACTCAAGAGACAGACCCTTAAGCTATTCATTTCTTCTCTGAACATTTCACAGAGGCAGAGAGGGCCTACTTTGAGGTCAGGAAGACCTAAACTGAAATCCTCCCTCACATAACTTAGTATCTGTGTGGCCTTGGGCAAGTCTCCTGACCTTTCTGAGTCTCAGGTTTGTCATCTATGAATTAGGGGCAGCTAGGTGGTGCAGTGGATAGAGCACCAGTACAGGAGTCAGGAGGACCTGAGTTCAAATCTCACCTCAGACACTTGACACTTACTGTCTGTGTGACTGTTGGGCAAGTCACTTAACCCCAGTTGCCTCATCCTGGGTCATCTCCAGTCATCCTGATTAATATCTAGTCACTGGATTCAGATGACTGCAGGAGAAGTGAGGCTGGTGACCTGCACAGCCCTCCCTCACTCAAAACAAGGTCAAGATCAAGTCATATCATCATTTCTCTGATGGCATGGCCTTCTTTGGCAAACAAGGACAAACCCACATAATAACAGCATCTACCTTACAGTGTTGTGAGGCTCAAGTATATATGTAAAGCACTTTGTAAACTTTCAAGTACTATACAAATTGGGCTACTGTTACAACCCAATGTGTTGTTTACGATATATGACCTAATAACTAGGAGAATGGTTATGGTGGGTCTGCAGGCAGAAAACACTTTTTAACTAGTGATCTTAGAATTTTCTCCCCATCTTTCTTCTCCCCCCACTCCAAAATAGCCTGTAATTTGATATAGGCTCTATGTTCATATTAAATCTGTTTTCACATTAGTCATATTATAAAAAAGAATTAGAGCCAACGGGAGAAACCACAAGAAAGAAAAAACAAACAAAAAAAGCAAATAATATGTTTCCACCTACATTCAGACTCTGCAGTTTTTTCGATGGGTGTGGGCAGCATTTCCCATCAGGAGTCTTTGGGAGTTGTCTTAGATTCTTGCATCGCTAAGAAGAGGTAAGTCTATCAAAGTTAGTCAACTCAAGAAATTAAAGCTGTCTATAGTCATGTAAAAAACATATTCTTATAAATGACTCCATTTTCTACGTATTTTAGAAATGAGGCCTTTGTCAGAGGTGCTGTTACAAAATTGTTTCCCACTTTTCTGCTTCACTGTTAATCTTGGTTACATTGAAGCTCCTTAACATTTTTGGGTCTCAGTCTCCCCATCTGTGAAGGAGATAATAACAGCACCTGCCTCCCAGGATCGTTGAGGGGTTGTGAGATGAGATTTATAAAGTGCTTAGTTTATATGCTGTGCTTAGCAGAATGCTTGACACAATAGATACTTAATAAATATTTTCCTTTCCTTTTTTGTCATTTAGCAAAAAGCAGAAAGATATTTCTTACTATTCCAGTGTGACATAGTAGATAGATAGGGCATCGAACTTGAATCGAGGAAGCTCCTGCCTCAGATACTTACTGTGGTCCTGGAAAGTCAGTGTTTCCTCATCTGTATAATGGGGAAGATGATAATGCCTACTTCAGTTTTGTGAGCATTATGTAAAAGAATGGATGTAAATTGATTCACAAACCTTGAAGTATTATGTAAAGGTGAGATATTAGGGACTAAACTCAATTAGTTCTTTATTGACCATTTTAATAGTTTTTTTGTTTATTAATCATTTACCAATAAACAGTCACAAACACACACACACCTCCAGTAGTATGTTTCCATTAAAAAGTTAAGGAAAAATACCTGACATATTAAGTGTGAATGATATTATGTGCAACTTTCCTTCTCACCTCCCCCACCCTTTTGATAGTTTTACTATTTATTAACAGAAAGAATGTGTTTTATCTTATTTGGAACCATCATTGTCCATTGTATTTGACTAAAGTTTTGTTGCTTTTTCATGTTTCTTTCATTTATATTGTTTTAATCATTTTTATATTGCTTTTCTGATTCTGCTTTCTTCAGTTTGCATCACTTTATAGAAATGAAGATATTTTTTATTTTTTTATTCACCTTTATTCTTCATGGAACAATAATTTTCCATTATAGTCTAGTACCACGATTTTTTTTAGCTATTCTCCAGACTTAGGAGCCTAATTTGTTTGCAGCTTTCCACTATTACAAAATTATGTTGTGAATATGTTGGTATTTTTGAAGTTTTCTTTCTGCCATTGACCTCCTTGGGATATATAAATCCAGGAATGAAATCGCTGGATTGATTGGCAGTGAGTAGCTTGGTAACTTTTCTCAAGGAATTTCAAAATATTTTCCAGATGATAGTGAAGTAGTATGCCTTTCTTCCCACAGCCCTTCCAAATTTGATTTTTTTCCATCTTTCTCAATTTGATGTCTAATCAGTTTTATGCTGGCCAGCTGTGTTGCACAGTGGATAGAATGCCAAACCTGGAGTTAGGAACATTCACCTTTCTGAGTTCAAATCTGACTTCTAACACTAATTAGCTTTGTGACCCTGGGCAAGTCACTTAACCTGTTTGCCTCAGTTTCCTCATCTGTAAAAGAAGCTAGAGATGGAAATGGAAAACCACTCTAGTATTTTTGCCAACAAAATCCTAAATGGGGTCACGAAGAATGAGACAAGACAGAAACAGCTGAACAATAACAACAGGTGTTATGCTTGTATTTCTCTTAGTGATTTTGAACATTTTTAAATGGTTGCTGATAATCTGTATTTCTTCTTTTTAAAAATCATTAACCATCTCTTTTGGCCACTTACCTTGTAGCCTATTTTAGCTTATGGTTTCCCCATGGTACACAAAGATTGGGTTGCCTGTATCTCCTTACCAACTCCTGTTTTTCACAATATAGTGGTTCTACTATGAACAACTTTGAACCCTAATGTCTACACACAATTCCACCCTACCCTGAAGTAGCAGGGTTGAAAACTGTCTCTTTCTTCTTTCCAAACTCAAATCTGGTGACCATTTCATATTTACATTCATTTTAGTTAGAAACAAGCTATTTATAATTCTGTGATTTTCTAAGTACTTTCGTTATTTCAACTATAGTAGCTAGGACTAAGAGATGAAACACTAGCCCAAGAAGCCAGCCCTGGTTTTCTTCTCTCATCTTCCATCCATCCTCAGCAAGAATTTGCTTAATTCTTTTTTTTAAATCTACATTTCCAAAATTCTTTCACATTTATATCTTACATCTCTGGCACTTTCCAGTAATTCCTCTTTTATATCCATCTTGGTAATAACAAAGAGGTAAAATTAAAGAAAGTAGGGGCAGTTAAGTGGCATAGCTAATGGAGTTCTGGACTTGGAGTCAGGAAGACTCATCTGCCTGACCTCAGACACTTAACTAGCCAAGTGACCCTGGGCAAGTCATTTAACCCTGTTTGCCTCAGTTTCCTCATCTGTAAAATGAACTGGAGATGGAAATGACAAACCACTTTGGTATCTTTTCTAAGAAAACCCCAGATGGGGTCATGAAGACAAGGACACGATGGAAGTGACCAAACAACCAGGACGTTGGCTGTGTCTGAAAACAAATGTATTGTTCTTCACTTTTAGCTAGTTTGCTACTTCTCTGGTTTGAGGTGGCAGGTATATTTCAGTATTAGTTTTGTTTTGAAATCTTTCACCGTTTCTTTTACATTATTGTTTTCATCATCTAAAATATTCTCTTTGCTCTGCTTACTTTGTTCTGTGTTAGTTTATACTAATCTCTCCTAGTTTCTCTGAATTCTTCACCATTTCTTATGGCACAATAATATTTTATTACATCCTTTACCACATTTTGCTCAGCCATTACCCAATTGATGGGTACTGGTTTCCTTCCAATTCTTTGCAAAAAGTACTACTGCAAATATTTGTATGTCTTTGACCTCCTTAGCAGATATATCTTAATAGTTGTATCACTGGATCAGAGGGTATGTATATTTAAGTGACTTTTCTAATATAATTCCAAATTGTTTTCCAGAACAGTTGGACTGACATCTTTGCCAACACCACATCACTGTTTCTGCCTTCATCATCCTCTCAGCATTTACCATTTTTTGTCATCTTTGCCAGTCTAGTGGGTATGAGGCAAAACTTCAACATTCCTTTAATTTTTATTTATGAGTTGGAGAATTCCTTCATATAATAATTTGCATTTCTTCTTTGGAAAATCTTGTGTTCATATGCTTTGATCATTTTGTCCACTAGGGGATGGTTCTTTTTGTGGTTTCTTTAAGTTCCAGTGCCCAAGTGCCTGAGAGTCTTATCTTTTGCTGGTGGTTTGCTCATCCCATCCCCAAGAGCACCTACCTCTTATAAGTGGTTGTACGGGATAGTTAGAGACTTATAAGGGAATTTTATGTCCAGTTAATCTATTTGTAGGCTTCCAGAGGGCTGACTAAGACATAGGCTAAGGAGAAAAGGGATGGACCAAACACCACTTGGGTCAGAAAGATAAGAAAATGTAGCTAGTTTCAACCCAGCCACTCCACCATCTAAACAATCTGGCATATGTACTAGCACATTATTATCACTGCTGTTACTGTCATAAAATGCACTATCAAAAGTTAATGTGTTCCTCAGACAGGCAAAGTTGGAATTTCTTTTGTTGTCTTTAGATAGTATATAAGTCTATCTCCCATCACTCTCCAGGGACCTTGTTCATCTTCGAATCCCACAATGCAGGATTCATGTGTTGTGAGGATCACATGAGCTAATATGCTTTGCAAGTGATAATGAACAACACAAGTAAGGGATTTATACCCTTCCTTCCAGGACTTTTCACAGTGCTCTGAACTTTAAAGGCATTTTCACACTTTTTATTACAGTTATTTGGGTACATAGCTATCTTTCTTTCTAGACTGTGACATTGTCAAAGGCAGGGACCCTATGTTGGATAGTATGTACTTCTTTGTATCCCCCACAGCACCTAGTACAGGACCTTGCCCATAGTAAGTGCTACATAAACAAATGTGGAATTGAATGGGGTAAATGCCAAGAAACATTTTCCACCTCACCTCAACCATGGCTGCCCACAACTCCCCACTGGTTGAAGAGGCCTTGTGCCTCATAGCGTTTGTTGGCTGATTAAAATATTTGAGGATAGGAGCTGTTTACTTCTGCCTTCTTAGCAAGTTTGGGCTTTTAATCTCTAGGGTATCAACATAACAGGCCTGGGAAACACCTCATAGTATGAGAGTTTAGGCATAAACAGACATTCTGCTCTCTATAATAGGATGCAAAGAATTCTTTCTAGGTCTGAGCTAGTTAGCCCAAATATTTAGAGCATGACACAAGGAAAATCATGGTTAAATTCTTGTACAAGTCACTGAGCTTCTCACAAAATACATAATAGCTAGAGACTAGCATCTTTAGCCTCACCCAGTGTCTCTTAAGTCTGCCATTGGTTACTGGGAAACCAGAAAACTCAGTGCAACTCCTCTGTACTCCTAGAAAGTCACCTCATCAGGAATTCCCTCTGGGTGATGGGTCAGCAGTGACATCTTCATAGAGGAATAACTCAACAAGGTTGCTGCCTGACAACATGAGTCCATGTGATGATTCCTAGGGGAATTCTACTAATTATCTCCTCACTCAATCACATCTCATCTGTTTTTTATTTTCCCTGTCATCTCATTTTTTTCTCTTCTTTCCTTTCTCTTATTTTTTATATCACCTTTGTTTCCAAATATATCCCTCCCCTCCACCCAATTTCTTGTAACAAAGATTAAAAAGAGAAGAAAAAACAACTCGGCAAAATCAACATATAACTAAGCTTGACAGCAAATGCAGTAGTTCATGTCCAGAGTTCCCCAACTCTGCAAAGATGAGAGGGGTGTGTGTTTTCTAAGGATCTCCTCTTAAGAATAAATTTGACCATCCTAATAACATAGTATTCATTTTTCAGTTGGCACTATCTTGGAAGTCTCAGGATAGGAAGAAGTATATTCTTTTCCTTTTGACATTTAGAAATTCAGCACTCGGAGATCTGTAACTTTTGCATTTTTATCATGACTGGGTAAATGCTCCCCTTTGTTTTTCCATACTGGTTCAATAACTTGGGTTATCCTGTACTCAACAACTCTGTAGTCAGGCCTTCAGTCTCCTTCCTGACATTCTGAACTGGACCAACTAGCCATTATGAAGTTGGAGATGACCTCAAAAGACTTCCCCTCTTGAGCTTCAATTTCCTCCCTCATCAGTTGGGAAAAGCAGCCCCTCCTCCTCTCTTCTCAGAGCTGGTGAGTGAGTAAGAAGAAGGAATGGATTCCGAAAGGTTGTTCAGTCGTTTTCAGTTATATCCCACTCTCTGTGACCCCATCTGGAGTTTTCTTGGCAAAGATACTGAGGTGCTTTGCCATTTCCTTCTACAGCTCATTTTACTGATGAGGAAACTGAGGCAAACAGGGTTAAGTGACTTGCCCAGGATCCACGGCTTAGTAAGTGTCCGAGGCCAGATTTGAACTCAGGGAGATAATGTTCCTGACTCCAGGCCCGGCACTCTATCCACTGTGCCACCTAGTACTTAGGGAAAAAATGTCAAACCACAGATACAAATGCCCAATGCAACTGTCAGCATTATGTTTAAGGCTAAAGAGATGTCCTTGGCGCAGCTAGCCCTAGGATAAGAAATGAACTTATTGTGCAGTCTCATGCAGAACTGGCCCACTGAAGGAAATGGGGGGATGGACCAGTCCGGCAGACCCAGCTCCCCGAAGGATGTTCGTTCCTCAACCTGCCCCTGCGCCTGCGCACGCTGCCTGGGCTCAGGCTCAGAGCGGCCGAGCTTTGTGTGGCTCCATCTCGCGCGGGCACCTGCAGTCGGCGTGCTGAGCTGGGATGAGGTCACTGGCGAAGGGCATGCTGGGAACGGTCACAGGGAGGGTTGGGGCTGGTGGAGCGGTAGAGAAGGGACCTTAGAAGCCAGGGCGGCTGGTCATGTCTGAGCAGTCCAGCCGCCACAAGGCGTGGGCCACAAGGCTGGAAGCGAGCTGGGCTTTCCTCCTTAGATATCGCTTGTGGGCTTTAAAAACTTGCACCTCTCCCTAGGGGGAGGGGAAGAGAATGACCATATTAGAAGGTAGGAAGATTCTCCCTGTCCTTCCTTGACCTGGTTCCTCATCCACTACAACAGCTGTAGAACTGAGGTGCAGCCTTAGTGCTCCTTGGACTGGGAGGATTTCCATCTAGGCATGTCGTTTTATTTAAATATCAGAATGAATTCCCAGAAGGTCCCCAGGCAGTCTCTATGCCACAACTTCTCCCATTCAGGACAAGGGTCCCATGGTCCCTACTTCGTTTTTTGTACTGATGGGGCATAGTGATGTGACACTCCTGCCACAGCCTTAGGCATTGCGTTTCAGCTGCCATGAGAAGGGCACAGAAGGAGCGTCCCAAGTTTTTTGGGCACCATAGAGAAATCTAGATCCGGACAAATGACTCATTCCAGACTCCAGGACCAAAATCTTCCAAAAGGAACAGAAGGCTTGACGTTTATCCCAGGTGTCAGAGGCAGCCCAATACCCTGCCCCTCCCGAAAAGTTTCCGAGCCAGGTTTCTTTTTTGAGGAGTTTAGCAGATGACCCCCTAAAATCACCTACCATTCAATCAATATTTGTCAAGTAGTTTCTTTGTTCAAGGTGGGAGTGCAAACAGGGCCTGACTTTGACAGATCTAGATCTGGTTCCTGACTCTGACACTTGTGTTATTAGTTTGTGTTACCAGTTTGGGAGACAGGATGTGGTAATAGGAAAACTGAAAATGCCACCAACAACCCCTGCAAGGGCATCAGTTTCTCTTCCCAACCTCCAGAGGGCACATAAAAGGAAAAAGCCGAGGCCTCTGGATTGATATTCTTAAACTGTCCTGCATACTGTAGCTGGAGGGTTGATTGGGTCAAGAGCAGGGATAACAAGAATGGTGCATGTAACTTCTTTGTGACGTAGTAGTACAAGTCTAGGGAATGTGGTTAATTGGATGGCTTGTCTTGGATGATTTCCCTGTCTCTGGGAAAGTTTTACGTGCTGGGTTGGGGCTGTAAATCTGAGCTCTTGGGCACAGAATACACCAGAGGACTGGGAGAAAATGCCTTATAAGATCCGCAACAACTATATCCTTAATAATAATAATAGTTCACATTTTTTACAAGTCTTCATTCAAAGTTAGCATTTATTAAACACCTTCCCTCTGCAAGAAAAATAACCTAATGGCCCCTGCCTTGTGGAGCTTACCTTCTGCTGGGGGAGCTTATATCCTTCATTCTGCTTTATTTCCTTTCTTCACAAAAGCCCTGTGAAATATTATCACCATTTTATTGATGAGAAACTGAGATTCAAAGACTTACCCAGTTATGTATTAAGTGTCAGAGCCTGGATTCAAACTCAGCTTTCCTTACTAGATGTACAGTTCTCTTTGTACCACACCACACGACCAGTGCAGTGGAATAGAAGTGAGCAAATTCCTTATGGGAATGTACTGGATTTGGAATCAATTGACCTGGGTCCCACTTCCAACTCTGCTACTTATCAGTATGGTCTTGGCCAAGTAATATCTGGCCCTCACTTTGCTTATTATGTATAAACTAAGAGAGTTCAAGCCCCAAGGCCTCTCAACTCACTTCCAGCCTCAGATGTCTCCAGGGTCCTGAGGTTTCTCCTTTTCAGTCATTGCCTATTCTTTCTCTCAGGTGTGCTTGCATCAGAGATCCTAGGACACTCTGATTACAGGGGTCGTGACCTTGATACCCTGGGGAAGACGCTTCACTTGTCTGGGTTTCAATTTTCTGCATCATGAAGGGGGAAATCCTAGCCCTGCATAATTTACAGGCTGTTTTATACATCAAATGAGGTAATATATGTAAATATGCTTTGTAAATGGTAAAGTTCAGCAGTACAGGCAAACAATTTGATTTTTCACAGTCTTCTGCCACGTTAAGCGCTTTCTCACTTTGCTTTATATTATAGCTATTTGTCTGCAAGCCTGTCTCTTCTCGAGTTTGAGGTTTCTGAATTTTAGGATCATGTGTGGGACTACGTTTCAAATTCATCCTTCACCTCACCCATAAATAAATGTTTGTCAAATTGAAGGCTTAGTTTTTGCCCTTGTCCACATCCTGCATAATTTTATAAATCTTGAGCTTCAAATCTAAAAAGGACTTTAGAGATCACCTGGTTTACTCCCTTCATTTCACAGATGAGGAAACTAAGGCCCAGAAATGTGATGAGTTGCCTAAGGTCACACTGTTGGTTAATAATGGAGCTGGACTAGTTCTTTTGTATAGGTCACTTATTAATAAACATGGTTGCATTGCCCTACTTTCTGTGAAGAGGAAAGCAAAAGGGAAGATGGGGTGTTATTTTACCATTCTGCTTTAAGCCTGGCCCCCTGGGAGGACTGGGAGAGAACTATGCTTGTTGCCATGGGGACAGGCTTTAGTATCCAGGATAGATGGAAGAGATTTGAGAGTAGGATTATTATAGGGAGGAAAGTGCTTCCTGGGCTAGATTCCCACAGCTGTCCAAGGAAAAGAAAAATTGTAAAGGCAAGCTAACCACTCTGGAAGAAATATTGGGGTGTGTGTGTGTGTGTGTGTGTGTGTATGTGTGTATTGTGGAGCAGAGACAAGGGGATGATGACTCGGAAAACAACTGTTTCCCAATCTCAGTTGGTCTTCTCTGACTTCTGTGTACCTTTAGGCTTTGAATGCATTACCGCCCCGAATTGAAATTCTTCTCTTCCTTCTATCAAAATTCACGTTTTACCTTTTCTATCAAACTTTCCCTGATGCCCCCAGTTGAATGTGACTCCTCCATATTTCTTACTGGATTTGCAAAGACCCTTTATTTGCTATTATCACATTCTACCTTGCATTATACTTATATGTATACATCTTAGGACCCTATTAGATTGTAAGCTTCTTGAAATTGTTCATTTTGTATCTTTTAGACCTGGTACACAGTAGAGCACTTAGTTATTAAATTGAATACCCCCTTCAGTTAGCCCAATGGCCACGAGATGGCGCCAAATGCAAATCTCATTCTAACTTCCTGCTTTTACAGAGTTCGTTGAGCATTGCTCCTGAGTACCACCAAGCCCATCCAGTACAGATTAGACTTTTAAACAGCAGTTCTTGAAATTTGTTCTTAGGACACTTTCATGCTCTTAAAAATTACTGAGGACCCCAAAGACTTATTGTTTATGAGAGTTATAGCTATCAAGGTTTACTGTATTAGAAATGAAAATGGATTAATTTTAAAACATTTAATACATTTCTTTTAAACATTTAAAACATTTCTTTTAAAAATAACCGCTTCCACACTCAGAGAAAGAAACATGGAAGTCATTCGCAGAATGTAGCAGATCATGTTTGTGTGTGTGTGTGTTTTAGTGTATTATGTTTTGATTTGTTACATGATTTCTTCCATTTATTTTAGTGCGACTACATAGCATGACTATGGTGAAAACGTGCTCAATAGGAAAGTATATGTAGAACCTATACAGAATTGTATGCTGTCATGGGGGGGGCAAGTGTGGGGGGGATAAAATCTTAATTTTAAGGAAGTGATTGTAGAACATCAAAAAATAAATAAATAATGATAAAAAATAACCGCTTCATTAGATGTTTATATAAATAACATTTCATATGAAAAAGTACCAGTGTTTTCCAAAATGAAAAACTTGGTGACAGGAGTGACATTATTTTACATATTTTTGCAAATCTCTTTAATTTCTGGATTCTGATATCTTCATTTAGTCTTTTGCACTGTAGTTTTTGTTGGAATACATGAAAAAAAAATCTGGCCTCACACAGGTATGTAGCTAAAAAATATAAAAAATATTTTTATAAAGGAAGGAATATTTTTATAGGCAAATAATATCTTAGAATTACTGAGAAAATAGTTTTTACCTCAAGGCACCCTTGAAAGGGTCTCCGGGATCTTCAGGAATCTACACAGCACATTTTGGGAACCACTACTTTAAAACTTCCCTAAGGAAACCTTTCCAAAGAAATTACAGAATCTTAGAGCTGGAAGGAACCTCAGGAGCCATCTGGTCCAATCCATACTTACCAAATAACTATTTCCTCTCCATCGTACCTGACAAGTGGGTTATCTAGCTTTTACTTGAATACCAATTAGAAAGAACTCACAGCCCCAAGGCAGCTGATTCCAATCTGAATGACATCAGTTGTCAAAAATTTTGTCCTTAAATTATTGCTGATACTACATACTACCTATTGATCTACTGGAGCCAAACAGAACAATTCTATTTCCTCATCACATATTGTCCTTTAAGATACTGGAAAACAATTATCTCATCTTATCCAAGCTAATCATCCCCAGTTCCTTAATTTGAATCTCAAGTAAGACCTTTGACCACCCTGGTCAACCTCCCCTATCTTCTCTCTTGCTCTGAATGTCCTGCATTCTAACTTGAACACAATACTCCAGTGTGTTCAGAACTGGGCAGAAAACAATGGGACTGTAACCTGGATATTTGCTTCTTATGAACAGGATCTGAGAGAATCTTTTAAGCACCCCCCACCCTTTAGGTACGCATGCAAAAACACCCTGAAACACACAAACAAAAGCACACCATCTTACCTATGAGTAATAGTAATAATTATTGACATTTTAATCCTTTTTTAAAAGATTGCAGGTTGCCTTTATAAGGCTTGATATGGGAATTTTATTTTGCTTAACTCTGCATATTTGCTGTAAGAGAATTTTGGGTTTTTTTTAATGGGCTAGGGGAAGTGGGAGGCATAGATTTTTCACTTTTTGGCTCAAAGTGGGTGGAGTGGAGATGATGAAGGTAAGATAAGAACATTTATGAGCATCCATGGCACTGGATCTTGCTCCTAAATGGACTGAATTTGAGTGTGGCAAATCTCAGAACTCAGTGACCCAAGTGAACTCAAGGAGCAAGGGGACCTTGAGGGGTTTGGCACTTACAGCTAGGGATAAGAGAGATCAGTGGTGGTTTAAAACTTAATATAGAAAAAAACTCTGAGAGTTGGGCAAAGTTTGGTTGCAGGTTGTCCTTAAACTCAACCCTGGGAAAGCCTAGTCCAGGAATGGAAAACCTGTGGCCTTGAGGCCACATGGGACTTTCTAGGTCCTTGGGTGCAGCCTTTTGACCTACTCCAAGTTTTACTTGTTCTTAGGATACTTTCATGCTCTTAAAAATTACTGAGGACCCCAAAGACTTATTGTTTATGAGAGTTATAGCTATCAAGGTTTACTGTATTAGAAATGAAAATGGATTAATTTTAAAACATTTAATACATTTCTTTTAAACATTTAAAATATTTCTTTTAAAAATAACCGCTTCCACACTCAGAGAAAGAAACATGGAAGTCATTCGCAGCAGATCATGTTTGTGTGTGTGTGTGTTTTAGTGTATTATGTTTTGATTTGTTATATGATTTCTTCCATTTATTTTAGTGCGACTACATAGCATGACTATAGTGATGTCATTAAAGGAATTCGTTCTGTGAAGTTTGGATTCAGTCAGAGGGCCACACTTGGGGACCTAGAGGGCCACATATGATCTCAAGGTCACCCCTGAACTCATATGATTCCAGGAGCACATATAGAGATTGATGATTAGTGATAAGAAATGATTGTAAGGGCAGTGAGCTAGAGGATAACTGAGGGAATGGGACCAGGATACATGTAGAAGGGATTGGCCTTTATGGAAGAGAAGGGCTACTTCTTCATCTGAGACTGGAGTAAAGGGAATGAGGGATGGTGTCCATAGGTGGTGATGCAGAATGGGGGAAAGAGTTCATTAGACTGACTTCTAGTAAAGTATGAGATAAAATTCTTTGGCCTGGGAATGGGGAGAGGCTGGAGGAGAGAAGAGGCTTAAAACAGCAGCTGTGAGGATGGGATAGAGGATCAATTATCGAGAAGTAAAGGGCTTGTCTTGTTGCAGTGAGGGCCCAGCTGAGGTTTGATGACATGTTTGTCATGGGTGGTCATCACCTTTCTTTCTCCAGCTCTGCTCAATAGCCCCTCTTGTCAAGCTTATATATTAGGGAGGGGAATATTTCCCGGACACAAATAGGTAAACCTGAGATAATTTGAGGAGGGAGGAAACACTAATGATTGGAAGGAATATGAAAGGTTTTCCAAAGGTTGTGGCAGCTGAGCTAAGTATAAAGATAAAATTTTTGACTAATGAGAATAATTAGAAATTAATTAATGATTAATGAGATTAAGAGATTAATTAATGAGAATGCATTCCAGATACTGGGGGCAGATTGTGGGAATGCGGGGAGGCTAGAGACAGGATATTGAGTTTAGGGAATAGTTAAAAAGTGATAGTTTTTTTAGGGTTATGGTTAGGGTTTTTTTCTGTGTGACTTTGGGCAAATTATTTAATGTTTACAGGCCTAAACTTCCTCACCTGAATCTAAGTCTCAGTATTCCCCATCCTCAAAGAAAAATCTTTATTAGATCTTACCATCCCCTCATGCTATCATCCTGTATTTCTCCTTCCTCTTTCAACTGAATTCAGAGCAATTTCTAACTATTTGCGCTTGGTACCTCCACGTCCTTTCCTCTCAGCCCTTTGCAGTGTGATCTCTGCCCTCATCACTCAATTGAAACTCCTTATTCTAAGGCCCCGGTGATCTCTGAATTGCCCATTTTGATGGACTTTTCTTAGTCCTCATTCTTCTTGATCTCTTTGCAACATTTGACACTGTTGACTACCCTCTCCTCCTAGATAAAATATAAATGATTTGAACTAAATGACCTCTAAGATCCCTGATAAGCCTAATGATTCCAGCAGATTGCCTTGGAAATCTGCTATCTCAGTACTAATGACCTTAGAGCTAGATTCCTGTTGTGCTGTGCTAGAGCTGTAGGCTAACCCATCCATTGGGGGGGATTAATACTTCCATTTTCAGTTCCTTTTTTGCCTCTTATTTAAGACAGTTTGTTTAGTGTGTGAAGGGGAACAACATGGAGTAATGCTGATAAGGTATGTTGGAGAAAGACTACGGAGGGCCTTTGGTGCCATACCGAATATTTTATATTTATCCTCAGAGTCACTGAAGAATTTTGAGCAGGGGAATGACATGGTCAGATTTGTGTTTTAGGAAGGTTATTTTGGTTGCTGTGTGGAGGATGAATTAATTGCTTAGAGAGACTGAAAGGGAGACAACTAATTAGGAAGCTATCTCAATAGTCTAGGCTAGAGGTGATGAAGTGCTGAACCAGGGTGACAGTTGTGTGAATGGAGGTGAGAGAACAGACGTCTTAGAGATTGTGGATCAAATAAGAAAATATATGTAAAGTCTTTTGTCAGCTATAAAGTGATAGTTAAATGTCCATTGTTACAACAATTATCATTATTATAGAAATAGAATTGGTATGACTTGGAAATTGATTCAACATGGAGATTGAAGGAGAAATGAGTCAAGGATGACATTGAGGGTACAAACTTGGTGACTGAGAGCATATGGGTGCTCTCAATAGAAATCCAAAAGTCTAGAGGAATGGCAGATTTAGAAGGAATAAGAGGTTCTATTCTGGAAATGTTGCCTTCTAAAAGCTATGGATGGGACATCCAGAACATGACGAGGAGTAGTTAGTTGAAAGTGTGGGAATTCAGGAGAGAGATTAAAGCTGAAAAATCTGGATTTGGGGGTCATTTGCATCAGGGTAGTAACTGAACACAAAGAAACCAGTGAGATTACCAAGTTCAAGAAAGTGCATAGAGAAACAAAGGGGGAGTTCCCAGCAGAGCCTTGGAGGACAAACTCAGATTTAGGAGCAAGGTAAGAAGATAAAGCAAGAAATGTAGTGAGGAAGCCAAGAAGCTGCTAGGTGGTACAGTGGATAGAGTATTGGTCCCAAAGTCAGGAACACCTGAATTCAAATTCAAACCTAACCTGACACTTCTAGCTGAGTGATCCTTGGTAAGTCACTTAACCTTAGACTTTCTCAGTTTCCTCAATTGTAAAATGGGGCTAATAACAGCCCCTACCTCCCAAGGTTGTTGCAAATGTCAAATGAGATAATATTTGTAGAATGTTTGGCATAGTACTTAGCACATAATAAATGTTTGTTTCCTCCCAAGGGAGGTAAGAGTATGTAGGATAGGATGCTCAGCAGTATCTGGAGCTCCAGAGAAATTGAGAAGAATCAAAACTGAGCAAAGGCCAACAGATTTAGCCTGGAATGATCTCATATCTGTAGGAAAAATCAAAGACAGGGATGGAGGAGAATCAAGACTGATGTTGGTAAAATCCTGCTAGGGTTCCCTCCTTCTTAAATGAGACAGAAGCCCTGGGTCTCCATACCAGTTACCCCAAGTCTAGAAAAAAATGCTTGAAATGCTAGCTATACCAGTCTGGGGTGGGTTGGGGAGGGGGCCAGTTAACAAGTTTATTTTCTTCTTCTCCCCTTCCTTAGGATTTAAATTTTTTTTTTTAACATTTTTATTTAAAGATTTGAGTTGCAAATTCTGGCCTTCCTTCCCCTACCTCTTCCCTGAGACAGTAAACAATAAGATATGTTATACATGTGCAATTATGTAAAACATTTCCATATTAAAGAAAAAAGGAAAAAAAATAAAGAGAAAAATAGCATACCTCAGTCTGCATTCAAATGCTAGTTCTTTCTCTGGAGTCAGATACTATCCTTCATCATTAGTCTTTTGGGATTGTCTTAGATCATTGTATTACTGAAAACAGCTAAGTTATTTGCAACTCTTCATCAAATAATATTGCTGTGACTGTACAACATTCTCCTACTTTACTGTGCATCAGTTCATATAAGTCTTTCCAAAATCATCCTGCTTGTCATTTATTATAGCACAATAATATTCCATTATGGTCATATACCACAATTTGTTTAGCCATTCCACAATTGATGGCATCACTTTGATTTCCAATTCTTAGCCATCACAAAAAGAGCTGTTATGAATATTTTGGTACAAATAAGTCTTCCCCTCCATTTTTTGTAATCTCTTAGGGTTGCAGACCTAGCAGTGGTATTGCTGGATCATAGGTATCCACAGTTTTATAGCCCTTAGGGCATAGTTCCAAATTGCTCTCCAGAGTAGCTGGATCAGTTTACAACTCCCCCAACAGCACTTAAGTGCCCAAGTTTCCCACATCCTCTCCAACATTTATAATTTTCTTTTTTTTTTGTCATATTAGCCAATCCAATAGGTGTGAGGTGATACCTCAGAATTATTGTGATCTGCATTTCTCTGATCAGTAGTGATTTAGAGCATTTTTTTCATATGACTGTAGATAGCTTTGATTTCTTTGAAAACTACCTGTTCATATCCTTTGACCATTTATCAGTTGGGCAATGACTTGTATTTTTATAAATTTATCTCAATTCTCTATATATTTAAGAAATGAGATCTCTATCAGATAGTTGTTGCAAATTTTTTTCCAATTTTTATGCTTTCCTTATAATTTTGGTTGCATTGGTTTTGTTTGTGCAAAAACTTTTTAATTTTATATCATCAAAATTATCTGCTTTACATTTTGTAATGCTCTCTATGTCTTCTTTGGTCCTAAATTTTCTTCCCTTATCCATAAACCTGACAGATAAGCTATTCCATGCTTCTTTCATTTGCTTATTTTATTATCACCCTTTATGTGTAAGTCATGTACCCATTTTGACATTATCTTGGTATTTGGTATGAGATGTTGGGCTATACCTAGTTGGTTTATAACTTGTTTCCCAGTTTTCCTAGAAGTTTTTGTCAAGTAATGAATTTTTGTTCCAAAAGCTTAGATCTTTGGGTTTATCATATACTAGATTACTATGGTCACTTATTATAATGTAATTTGTACCTAATCTGTTCCAGTGATTGACCACTCTATTTCTTAGCCAGTACCAGATTGTTTTGATAAATACCACTTTAGAGTTTAAAATCTGGTATGGCTAGACCACCTTCTTTCACATTTTTTTTTCATGGATTCCCTATTGATTTCCTTGAGCTCTTGTTCTTCCAGGTGTATTTTATTATTTTTCTATTTTCGATAGTTTGATTGGTATGGTGCTGAATAAACAGATTAATTTAGGGAAAATTGTAATTTTTATTATGTTAGCTCTGCCTACCCATGAATAAGTACTATTTTTCCTGTTGTTTAGATCTGATTTTATTTGTGTGATTTGTTTTATAGTCGTGTTCATATAGTTGCTAGGTTTGTCTTGGCAGGTAGACACCCAAGTATTTTATATTGTCTACAATTATTTTAAATGTAAATTCTCTATTTCTTGCTGCTACATTTTATTGTTCATATATAAAAAATGCTGAAGGTTTATGTGGGTTTATTTTGTGTCTTGCAGCTTTGCTAAGGTTGTTAATGATTTCAAGTAGTTTTTCAGTTGATTCTCTAGGATTTTCTAAGTGTAACATCATATCATTTGCAAAGAGTGATAGTTCTATTTCCTCATTGCCTATTCTGATTCCCTTAATTTCTTTTTCTTTTCTTATTGCTATAGCTAACATTCTAGTATAATATTAAATAATAGAAAAAATAATGGGCACCCTTACTTCACCTCCGATTGTATTGGGAAGGTATCTAGCTTATCCCCATGATGGATAATGCTTGCTGATAGCTTCAGATAAATATTACTTATCATTTTAAGGTAAACTCCATTTATTACTGTGTTCTCCAGTGTTTTTAATAGGAATGGGTACTGTATTTTTTCAAAGGCTTTTGCTGCACATATTGAGATAATCATATTATTTCTGTTGATTATGTTATTGATATGGTAAATTCTGATGATAGTTTTCCTGATATTGAACTAGGCCTGAATTCCTGGTATAAATCCCACCTGATCATAGAGTATGATCCTTGTGATATATTTGTGGCTGTAATCTTGCTGTTAGTATTTTATTTAAAAATTTTGCATCGGTCAATATTCATTAGGAAAGTTGTTCTATAATTTTTCTTTCTCTGTCTTGACTCTTCCTGGTTTGGATATCAGCACCACATTTGTGTCATGAAAGAAGTTTGATAGGACTCATCTTCGTCTATTTTTCTAAATAGTGTAATAGTATTGTTCCTAATTGTTCTTTAAATGTTTGGCAGAATTCCCTTGTGAATCCATCCAGTCCTGGGGATTTTTTCTTAGGAAGTTCATCAATGGTTTGTTCAATTTGTTTTTCTAATATTGGGTTAAACATTTTATTTCTTCTGTTAATGTGGGTAATTTATATTTTTGTAGATATTCATCTGTTTCATTTAGATTGTCAAATTTATTGGCATATAATTGGGCAAAATAACTCCCGACAATTGTCTTAATTTCTTCTTCATTGGTGGTGAATTCACCCTTTTCATTTTTGATACTAGTAATTTGTTTTTCTTCTTTCCTTTTTTAATCAAATTAATCAATAGTTTGTCTATTTTGTTAGTTTTTTTCATAAAACCAGCTTCTAGTTTTATTTATTAGTTCAGTAGTTTTCATAATTTCAATTTTATTAATCTCATTTTTGATTTTCAGGATTTCTAATTTGGTGGGGTTTTTTCTAGTTTTTTGAATTTCATGCCCAGTTCATTGATTGGTTTTTACTCCATTTTATTAATGTAAGCAATTGAGATATAAATTTCCCCCTAAGTATCACTTTGGCAGCATCTCATAAATTTTGATATGTTGTCTCATTGTTGTCATTTTCCTTAATAAAATTATCAATTGTTTATATGATTTATTCTTTGACCCACTTGGTTTTTAGGATTAGATTATTTAATTTCTAATTAATTCTTAATGTCTTTCCATTTTCCATTATTGATTGTAATTTTATTGCATTGTGATCTTAAAAGGATGCATTTGCTATTTTCTGCTTTTCTGCATTTGGTTGTGAGGTTTTTATGTCTTAATACAGGGTCAGTTTTTGTGTAGGTGCCATGTACAGCTGAGAAAAAAGGTTATGTTCCTTTCTATTCCCATTCAGTTTTCTCCAGAGATCTATCATAACTTTTCTAGAATTTTATTCACCTTCTTAACTTCTTTCTTGTTTATTTTTTGGTTAGATTTATGTAGTTCTAAGGGAAGAAAATTGAGATTCCCCACTAGTATGGCTTTATTTTCTGTTTCCTCTTATAACTCATGCAACTCCTCCTTCAAAAGTTTAAATGCTAAACTATTTGGTGCATATATGTTTAGTACTGATATGATTTCATTGTCTATGGTACTGAACTTTCAGCAAGATGTAGTTCCCTTCTTTTTCTTTTTTAGTCAGATCTATTTTGCTTTTGCTTTATCTGAGATCATGATTGCTACCTCTGCTTTCTTTGCTCCAGCTGAAGCATAATAGGCTCTGCTCCAGCCCCTTACTTTACCCCGCTCATGTGTCTCTGCTTCAAGTGTATTTCTTATAAAGAATATAGTATAGGATTCTCTTTTTAAATCCAGTTTGCTGTCTGCTTCCATTTTATGGGTGTTTATCCCATTCACATTTATAGTTATGATAACTAACTGCATATTTCCCTCCATGCTATTTTTCATTCATTCCTCTCTCTCGCTCTCCACCCTTTCCCTCCTCACAAATGTTTCATTTCTGATGATTGCCCTCATCAGTAAACCCTCCTTTTTATCAGTCCCTTCTCCTCTTTATATTATCCCATCCTTTTTTACTTACTTGTGGAGTAAGGTAGATTTCTATATCCAACTGAGTTTATATCCTTCTTTGAACCAGTTTTGATGAGAGTGGGGTTTAAGCTTTGTCTGCTACTCCCTCCCCATTTCCCTCTCTATATAATAGCTCTTTCATGTCTCTTTTACATGGGATAATCTCCCCCCTCCTTCTTCTAGTGCAGTTTTCTTTCTTGCCCTTTTGTTTTATATCTACACATTCTGTCTACATATATCTACATATGTACTTCTTCCAATTGCTCTTATAGCAATAAAGTTGTTAAGAGTTACAATTATTGGCAGAGCCAAGATGGCAGAGTAAAAAACAGGGTCTTGCTTGAACTCTTCCCCCAAACAAAATTCCTGTAAAAAATGACTCTAAACAAATTCTAGAGTTGCAGAACTCACAAAATGACAGAGTAAAACAAATCTCCAGCCCAAGAAAGCCTGGAAAGTTGACAGGAAGGGTCTGTTTATTGCACCAGGCTGAGAGTGGAGCACAATTCAGCCTGGGCCATACTGGTATAAATGGGATCAGAATAGGCCCTAAGGGACTGAATCACTGGCAGCTGTGGTGGTCTCCAGAATTTTTGACCCGAAAATGCCAAAGACAACATAGAAGATCAGTGGGAGAAGTCAGACCTGAGTAGGAGGAGAGGGTTGTGGTCTGACCCAAGTCCTGGGAGTATGGAGTGACTGATTAAAGGGCGATTGCAGGGATCTCTTTGCTGCCATTGAGTCAGGATTCTCTAGCTTTGTCCTACTGGGACACAGTCCTGGGGCAAGGAGGAGTGCTGGTGTGGTGGAGCTTGTGATGTAGTGGAGAGGGAATCCTCCTCATCGTTCTAAGGCAGAAAAGAATGCTTGTGGTCACTCACAGACAAGAGCACAGGCCAGGAAAGGAGTTACACCTTTCCTTTGATCATACTACTTTGGAAGAACTGAAAATTTACAGGCCCTTAGAAGTATCTCTGAAAACAGCTATACAAACCCCCTGAAGTTTTGGACAGTACACCATCCCCCTTCGACTCCCACTAGAAGCAGAGTCCTACCTTGACAAAAAGTTAGAATGTCAAATATTTGGTTGGGACAATGAGCAGACAGTGTAAAAAACTCAGACTATAGAATCTTACCTTAGTGACAGAGAAGATCAAAGCATACAAACAGAAGACAACAAAGCCAAAGCCCCTACATCTGAAGCACCTAAGAAAAATCTGAATTGGTTGCAGACCATGGAAGAGCTCAAAAAGGATTTGGGAAATAAGTAAGAGAAGTAGAGGAAAAAATGGGAAGAAAATGAAAATGATGCAAGAAAATCATGAAAAGTAAGTTAACAACTTGCTAAAGGAGACCCCAAAAATACTGAAGAAAATAACACTTTAAAAATAGACTAACCCAAATGGAAAAAGAGGCCCAAAAAGCCAGTGAGGAGAAGAATGCCTTAAAAAACAGAACTGGATAAATGGAAAAGGAGGTCCAAAAGCTCACTGTAGAAAATAATTCCTTCAAAATCAGAATGGAGCAAATGGAAGCTAATGGCTATGAGATGTCAAGAAGTTATAAAACAGAACCAAAAGAATGAAAAAATAGAAGACAATATGAAATATCTCACTGGAAACACCTAGAAAATAGATCCAGGAGAGATAATTTAAAACTTGTTGGACTACCTGAAAGCCACAAGAAAGAGCCTAGGCATCATTTTTCAAAAATTATCAAGGAAAACTGCCCTGATATTCTAGAACCAGAGGGTAAAATAGATATTGAAAGAATCCACCAATTGCCTCTTAAAAGAGATGCCAAAAGGAAAATTCTTAGGAATATTGTAGTCAAATCCCAGAGTTCCCAGGTCAAGGAGAAAATATTGTAAGAAACCAGAAAGAAACAATTTGAGTATTGTGTAAATACCATCAGGATAACACAAGATCTAGCAGCTTCTACATTAAGGTGTTGGAGGGCTTGGAATATGATATTCCAGATATTCTAGGATTACAACCAAGAATCACCTACCCAGCAAAACTGAGTATACTCCTTCAGGGGAAAAATGGATTTTTAGTGAAATAGAGGACTTTCAAGCATTCTTGATGAAAAGACCAGAGCTGAATAGAAAATTTGACTTTCAAGTACAAGAATTGAGAGAAGCATGAAAAGGTAAACAGGAAAGAGAAATCACAAGAGACTTTTTTTTTTTAATTAATTAATTTATTTATTTATTTAGCTTTTTACATTCATTTTCACAAATTTTTGGGTTCCAAATTTTCTCCCCTTTTCTCCCCTCCCCCCACCCCAATACCCCAAGCAATCTAATTTTCCCTATCTCCAATCTGTCCTCTCTTCTGTCATCCCTCCCTTCCCTTGTCTCTATCTTCTCTTTTCTCCTGTAGGACCAGATGATTTTCTATTCCTCATTAACTGTATGTCTTCTTTCCTAGTTGCAACAACAATACTAAACAATTGTTCCTAAAACTTTGAGTTCCAAATTCTCCCCATCCCTCCCTCCCCACCTATTCCCTTTGGTACGGCAGGCAATTCATTATAGGCCATATCTGTGTAGCTTTGCAAATGACCTTCCTGATAGTCGTGTTGTATAAGACTAACTGAATTGCCATCCCTCTTAACCTGCCCCTCATTGTTTCTTTTCTGTCCTTTGATCCTGTCCCTCCCCAAGTGTTGACTTTCAATTACTCCCTCCTCCCTTTGCCCTCCCTTCCATCATCCCCCCCCAATATCTCCTTCTCCCCCACTTTCTTATACTGTAAGATAGGTTTTCATACCAAAATGAGTGTGCATTACACTCCGTTTAGTCAAATGTGATGAGGGTAAACTTTTGTTTGTTTGTTTGTTTGTTTGTTTTTATCCTCAGCTCTCCTCTTTTTCCCTCCACTAAAAACATCTCCTACTTGCCTCTTATATGACATATAGTTACCCCCTTCCATTTCCCCCTCTTTCCTCTCACTACATTTCTCTCTCACCATTTACCTTAATTTCTTTTAAGGTATGGTCCCATCCTATTCAGTTCAATCTGTGCTCTCTGTCTCTGCATGTGAATGCATGTGTGTATGTGTGTGCATGCGTGTACATGTGTATGTGTGGTCCCACCAACCACCCAGATACTGAAAAGTTTTAAGAGTTACAAATATTGTCCTTCCCTGTATGAATGCAAACAGTTCATTTCTGGTAAGTCCCTTAATACTTCTCCTTGCTGTTTACTTTTGCATGCTTCCTCTCATTCTTGTGTTTGAAAGTCAAATTTTCTTTTCAGCTCTGGTCTTTTCATTAAGAATGATTGAAAGTCCTCTGTTTCATTGAAAGACCATATTTTCCCTTGAAGTATTATACTCAGTTTAGCTGGGTAGGTGATTCTTGGTTTCAGTCCTAGTTCCTTTGCCTTCTGGAATATCCTATTCCACGCCCTTCGATCCCTTAATGTAGAAGCTGCTAGATCTTGGGTTATCCTGATTGTATTTCCACAGTACTGGAATTGTTTCTTTCTGGCTGCTTGCAAGATTTTTTCCTTGAGCTGGGAGTTCTGGAATTTGGCCACAATGTTCCTAGGAGTTTCTCTTTTTGGATCTCTTTCAGGTGGTGATCGATGGATTCTTTCAATACTTATTTTGCCCTCTGGTCCTAGAATGTCAGGGCAGTTTTCCTTGATAATTTCATGCAAGACGATGTCTAGGCTCTTTTTTTGATCATGGCTTTCAGGTAGTCCCATAATTTTTAAGTTGTCTCTCCTTGATCTATTTTCCAGGTCAGTTGTTTTTCCCATGAGATATTTCACATTCTCTTCCATTTTTTCATTCTTTTGGTTTTGTTTGGTGATTTCTTGGTTTCTCATAAAGTCATTAGACTCCATCTGTTCCATTCTAATTTTGAGAGAACTATTAAATTCCGTGAGCTTTTGAGCCTCTTTTTCCATTTGGCTCATTCTGCTTTTGAATGCATTCTTCTCCTCATTGGCTTTTTGAACCTCTTTTGCCAATTGAGTGAGCCTATTTTTCAAGGTGTTAATTTCCTCAGCATTTTTTTGGGTCTCCTTTACCAAGATATTGACCTTTTTTTCATACTCTTCTTGCATCTTTGTCATTTCTCTTCCCAGTCTTTCCTCCACCTGTCTAACTTGCTTTTCAAAATCCTTTTTAAGCTCTTCCAAGGCCTGAGCCCACCCAACACCCCCCTGGGGTGTCTGGGGTACTGAGGCCCCGCCCTCCACATCTTTCCCTGATGGGAAAAATACGTTCTCGTCCTCCCCATCAGATCCGAAGGTCGGGATCATTTGCATTTGTTGGAAAAAACTCTCTAAAGTCTTATTTTTCTTCCCCTTTCTAGGCATTTTCCCAGCCAGTTACTTGACTTCTGAGATTCCTTTCCACCCCCGCCTGGATCCGCCCAGCTAGTGCTTGGCCTCTGAGATTCAAATGCGCTTTCCCGCGGCAAGCTTTAATTCTGACGCAGGGGTGGGGGCAGGGCCGCCTCCTAAGCTTGGGCCCTCAGGGGCTTTCCGCAGAGACTTTCAGGAATGGAGCGGGTGGGGGCGGGGTGGGGGGCCCCGCCTGCTGTGCTCAGCTCCCTTGGGGGTTTTATTCAGAGGCGTTCAGCAGTAGAGCAGGGTGGAGGCAGGGCCGTCTCCCCGGCTCGGCTCCCTCAGGTTGGAAAGACCTTCAGTATTGAAGATCCTACCTGCTGCTGGGGGATTCCTGAGTCCCGGGCCGTTGCCGCCTCAGCCGCCCGCCCACGCCTCTGCCTCCGCCGCTTCCTCCCGAGGGGGCCCGAGTCACGGAGACGCCCCGCTTCCCCTCTCCTTCAGCCCGGCTTTCTTTTTCACTGACCTGTAGCTTCTGTGAGCGGAGGGACTTTCCCGGCTGCCGGAGCTTCCCCCGGAGCTTTCCTCTCTGAAGTCTGCTCGGGTCAGCTTCTCTGGGTCGCGGCCAGGGGTGGGGGTGGGGTTCGCTTTCCGGGGTGCGATGGACCCCTGGGACGGCTTTCCAGGGTTCAGTGGAACGGAAATCTCTTCCCCTATGTTTATGCACCCCCTGCAGAGATTCAGAATTTATGGGGATCTCCTTTTACCTCAATTCCATGGGTTGTGGGCTTGGAGCTCGTAAATGTGCGTCCTTCTACTCTGCCATCTTGGCTCCGCCCCCCCCACAAGAGACTTTTTAAAGTTGAACTGTTTACATTCCTATATGAAAAGATGACATTTGTAACTCATGAGACCTTTCTCAGTATTAGGGGAGTCGGAGGGAATATGTATATGTATATAATATACATATATATATACACACACACACACAGCATATAGGGTGAGTTGAATATGAAGGGATGATATCTAAAAATAAAATTAAGAGATGAGAGAGGAAAATATTGGGAGGAGAAAGGGAGAGATAGAATGGGGTAAATTATCTCACATAAAAGAGGCAAGAAGAAGCTTTTACAATGGAGGGGAGGAGGGAGGAGGTAAGAAGGAATGAGTGAATCTCACTCTCATTGGATTTGGCTTAAGGAGGGAATAATATAGACAGTTGGGTATCTTACCCTACAGGAAAGTAAGGGGAAGGGGATAAGAGGAGGGGGATGACAGAAGGGAGGACAGATTGGAGAAGGGGGTAGTCAGAAGCAAACACTTTTGAAAAGGAACAGGGTCAAAGGAAAGAATAGAATAAATGGGGGGGTGGGACAGGATGGAGGAAAATATAGTTAGTCTTTCATATATGACTATTACGGAAGTGTTTTGCGCAACTACAGATGTATAACCTATATTGAATTGCTTGCTTTCTCAATAAGGGTGGGTGGGGAGGGAAGAAGGAAGAGAATTTGAAACCAAAAATTTTAAAAACAAATGTTAAAAATTGTTTTTACATGCAACTGGGAAATAAGATGTACAGGCAATGGGGTATAGAAATCTATATTGCTCTACAAGAAAGTGAAGAGGAGGAGAGATATAGGAAGGGGGAGGAGATAGAGGGGAAGATGGACTGGGGGAAGGGGTAATCAGAATGCAAGCTATCTTGGGGTGGTGGGGAGGGGAGAGATGGTGAGAAAATTTGGAACTCAAAATCCTGTGTAAATGAATGTTAACTAAAATAAATAAATTTTTAAAAAGAAAAGAGAGTTACAATCATTTTCTTGCCATGTAGAAATATAAATAGTTTAATCTCATTGAATTTCTTATGTTTTGTCTTTCTTGTTTCTTTGTTATCTTTTTATGTTTCCCTTAAGTCTTTCATTTGGAGGTCAAATTTTTTATTCAGTTCTGGTCTTTTAATTAGAAATGCTTGAAAGTCCTTTATTTTGTTAAATGTCTATTATAGTTTTCCCTGAAAGATTATATTCAATTTTTCTGGGTAGGTGATTCTTGGTTGTAATCCTAACTCCTTTGCCTTCCAGTAATATAATATTCTGAGCCCTCCAGTTCTTTAATGTGGAAGTTGCCAAATCCTGTATAATCCTCACTGTAGCTCCACAGTATTTGAATTGTTTCTTTTTGTCTACTTTCAATCTGTGATCTCTGGATTTTAGCTATCATGTTTCTGGGAGTTTTCTTTTGGGATCCCTTTCAGGCAGTGATTCTTTCAATTTCTTTTTTATTTTCTTGTTCTAATATATCATGGTAATTTTGGTAATTTCATGAAAGAAGTTGTCCAGGTTTTGGGGTTTTTTAAATTATGGCTTTCATGTAGTCTAATAATTCTTATATTATCTATTTTTTTTACTTTTTAAATTTTGTTTTATTGTATTCTGATGTGTCGTAGAGACATTAGTTTCCACTTGATCAATTCTAAATTTTAAGGAATTATTTTCTTCAGTGAGTTTTTATACTTCCTTTTCTATTTGGTCAATTACATTTTTTAGGGAGTTATTTTCTTTGGTAAACTTTTATATATCTTTTCCCATGCTGTTGACTCTTTTTTCATGATTCTCTTGTACCACTTTCATTTCATTTCCCAATTTTTCTTCTATTTCTCTAATTTGCTTTTTAAAATCATTTTAAAGCTCTTTAAGGAGTTTTTTATGCATGTGAGACCAAGTTACATTTTTCTTTGAGGCTTCAGATGTAGCCACTTTGACACTATTGTCCTCTTCTAAGTTTATGCCTTGATCCTCCCTATCACCATAGTAACTTTCTAGAGTCAAGCCCTTTTTTTTTGTTTTTTGCTCATTTTTTTCTGTCTTTTTTGGTGACTTGGTATATTTATGTGAGAGTTGGATTCTGGTCCTTCACTGTCCCAAGCTTTTTGTGCTGGGGTCCTGGGTCTTACTGCTGGCTTTCACTGGGTTTCAGGACTTAATTACTTGCTTTCTCTGGAGGTTAGGCTTGCCTTTTGGCTTGTACTGGGGAGTGGGGCCTCCCCATTGGTCTCCCTAGGTGTGGGATTTAGCTGCTGGCCTCCTCCAGGGATGGAGCCTTGCTGCTTAGTTGTTATGGTACCAGAGTCTTTCTGGTGGTTGGCTCTGGAGGAGGGCTCTATTGCTGGTCTGCCCCAGGAGTGGGGCTCTGCTGCTGGGTTGCTGTGGAAACAGGGCCTATCTGCTGATATACTCCAGGGCTTGGGGGGGTGTCTCCCTGCTGGTCAGCCCTGGGGGGGGGGGGGGTTCATGACTAGTCAGCAATAGGGTCAAGGCCTCAGTTGATGGTTTCTTCTGGGGATGGGGTCTTATTACACTGCACTGATTGCTCACTTGCCTATGGAGCTGCATTTGCAGGAGGGTGGGGCTCACTGGTGGATTGCCCCAGGCCAGGAGCCTTGTTGCAGGCTCACTGCTATGACTAACGTTTCCTCTCATGCTGGTAAGTTTCTTCTTTCTCCTAGACCAATTCTGAGGTGGTTTTTCTAATTTTTTGGAGAGGAATTTGGGAGGGCTTCAGAGGGTTCCTTCCTCATTCTTCCCATCGTGGCACTGAAAGTCCCAACAAGTTTATTTTCAGTTCTTTTCCAGGAAGACTGTTCATAATTATAACTAAATTCTTACCCTGTGAGTAACTTTCTGAGATTTCTTTGCTGGATTTCTGAGCAGAGCTGTGGGACAGAGGAAGCAGTCTGGGAATTCCACAAGTCTTAGGACCACCAAGACAGGAAGGTGAGTGGACATGGATCCTTCCCCACAATTCTATGCCCCCTAGACCCTGATCCTCAGCCTGTAGCTCTCTGTGAAACTAAACTCATTTCTCTACTGTGAAACTAAACTCATTCCTCTACTAAAGCACAATATGCACAGTTTTCAAGGCTCTGCTTCCTGAAAGGAGAAGGAATGTGGGTGAGGCTTGGTGGGAAAGTTAGTAGAAGGATATTTACCTGACTACTAAGGGGTTGGAGAGGAGAGTGTCAGTAGCACAAGTGTGTATATCTAACTATGTATCTTCAGGTATATATGTACATACGTGTACGTGTGTGTGTATGTGCATGGCCTTTCTCAGTCCTCCTTTTTTCTCAACTTCCATCTTTGTACTAGGCACCAAACGCCTCTCCTTATGCTGGGGTTTGTGCTTAAGAGAAGGCCCAAAAGAGCATTTTCCTCTTCTGTAATCTATGGAGAAGGGAACCTCCAGGGGAGGGCCCTCCGAAGGGATAGGGCAGTTGTGAGCAGAGATGAAATCTCATTTCTGTATGCTCCTTTTCCCCAAGGTGGGGCATTTTTCAAAGAGGGGAAGAAAGTTGGGAGTAGCTAGCTGTATCCGTGTCTTTGTGCCCACAGATGCCGAGGCCCTATCTCCACCCCTCCATCCCCCAGCCCCGGGGCCAAAGGGCTCAGAAGGCAGCCTGTGTCCTGTTGAGCCTCTGTCTGGTCATTGTATGTATCCTTGGGGAACCAGCTGCCCATACCCTCCAGTGGCTGCTGTTCTTCTTCACCTCTGTGCAGGTGGGGCTGCTGCTGAAGGGGGCCTGCTGCCTGGTTGAGGAACTCAGTCATATCCAATCCAGGTAAAGTAGTAGGAAGAAGTAATAGCACTGGTTCTGTCATCAGGGGGAAAGCTAGGTGGCACAGAGGCTAGAGTACCAGGCCTCGTATCAGGAAGACTTAGCTTCCTGAGATCCAATCTAGCCTCAGACACTTACCAGCTGTGTGACCCTGAGCAAGTCAATTAACCCTGTTTGCCTCAGTTTCCTTATCTATAAAATGAGCCAGAGAAGGAAATGACATATCACTCCAATATCTTTGCCAAGAAAACCCCAAATGAGTTCACAAAGAGTTGGACATGACTGAACAACTTGGAGTTAGGAAGATCCAAGCTCAAATCCTCCCTTAGACACTAGCTGTGAGACCCTGGACTAGTCACTTAACCTCTGTCAACCTCACTTTCCTTATCTGTAAAATGAGGACAATAATAGCACCTGCCTACAAGGGCTGTTGTGAAAATTAAATGCTGTATAAATGCACTCTGTTACTAGTATTGGAATCCCCTTCCCTCCTTCTTGTCCGCCACCTCTACCCTTCACCTTCAGACCCCTCCTGAGCAGCTCTCCTTCCGTGTGTCCTCCTCTTCCTTCATGACCCTTTACCTCTCCTCTGCCCTATGTGGAGACAGCATCCTGCCCTGGTGGCAAGGCACTTGTGCCTTACATGGCTCTTATGTGGAGAGAGGTGTAATTTTACCCATTCACATATATAACTAGTCTAAGCCTGAAAGTTCTTACTTTATCTAATACCAGTCTCTCCTCAGGCCCCTTCCCATCACAAAGCAGAAAAATAAAATTTATTCTCCCCCAATCTCAAAAAAAGGGGGGAAGTCAAGGAGAGAGTACCAGATCCAGGGACTATTCTCTCTTCACATTCTTACTCTTCTCCCATCCACCCCCATATTTCTGCATCAGCAAATATCCCATTCACAGGGCTGTGAGAAAGAGGCACAGCTCCTCAGAGGTGATGACTGAAGCCCATGTGACACCCTTGTAATGCAGTCAGGGCTGGTCAGAAAATCCTGAGTAGAATCTGTTAGTCCTAGTCTAGGCCATGAGCAATGGTCAGGCCTGTAGATATGTACCATCTTTAGTTTCTCTTCTCTTTGTGTGACCCTCCAGGTACCAGGGTAGTTACTGGCAGGCAATAGGAGCCTGTACAGGCTCCCCACTCCAGCGGGGCTCTCTGTTGCTGCTCTCAGGATATTTCTGTGTCACCTTCTCTAGTAAGCCAAACCCACCACTCACCTGGACTTTTGCCTTGCTGGGCCTGTCTCAAGCACTGAGCTTCATCCTAGGACTCCAGGTACAAAAGACCAGGCAGGTGGATTCGGAGACAGGGGAGGTACCAAATCAGGAGGGAGGGAGCGGATGTGAGTGTGTCTGCCCCTACCCAGGGGAGAACAGGAGAGGCGACTGGGGATCTGTGATTTTAAAAAACACAAATGAGAATTTGTTTGTTGAGCCCTCAACTACTCGGCATGAAGCAGTTGGGGATGCCTCTTGAGTGGTAGGCTGAGGACCTATAGATGAGTGAGCCCTAGTCAGGGCTGAGTGACTCCTGGGGTGGACTCCTCTTCCCAGCACTCATGAGGGTGTTCACCCTACTGTCCAGAACCTGAGTCCAGCTGAGATCTCTGAAGTCTGTGAAAGGGGACATCTCAATGTGGCCCATGGACTGGCCTGGTCATATTATGTCGGGTACTTGAAGCTGATCCTGCCTGGTGAGTGGCACTCCCCAATTCATTCTTCCCCATCCATCTCAAAGACCCACCAGACAATAATTAGGACTCTACCTGTCTACAGTGTTTTATAGTTTCTAAAATGCTTTCACAAATGTCATTTCATTTATTACTCACAAAACCCCTGAGAGCTAGATAGAGCAGGTATTATCACCTTTTATAGATAAAGAAAAACAGGCCCATAGTGGTAAATTGTCCAGGGTCCAAGTGAATTGGTGATGGAGCCAAGATTCAAACCCTGGGGAAATAGGGGCAAGGGTCATTTCCAAATTCCTAGGCTAAGTTCCACTGTTTTCTGCTGCCTCCTGGACTAGCCTTAGAGATGACTGGAGGGGGTCTCCCTACACTTTCAGATGCTGAATATCCATCCATCAGTACCACCATAGGGAAGTGAGGTCCAGAGTCAAGTGACCAGCCCTAAATCTAGGCCCTGACTCATTAGGTGCAGCGTGGGCCTCAGACATCACCTCTGAGGAGCTGTGCCTCTTTCTTACAGCCCTGTGAATGGGATATTTGCTGATGCAAAAATATGGTGTCTGGGTGGGAGTGAAGGAAGAATGGGAAGAGAGAATAATCTCTGGACCTGATATTCTCTCCTTCACTTCCTCTTTTTTTTCAAGGTTGGGAGGAAGGTGGATTTTATTTCTGCTTTTTGGTGGGAAGGGGTCTCAGAAGAGACTGAGCTTAGATCAAGTAAGAACTTTCAGACTTGGACTAGTTATATGTGTGAATGAGTGAAGTTACATCTCTCTCCACACAAAAGTCATGTAAGGCACAAGTGCCTTACTACCAGGGCAGGATGATATCTCTCCATAGGGCAGGCATGATGTCCCGCCCCTTATACATATAAATCTTACACCTGCAGCTGAGTGGGTCTACTGAAGAGGTCAGGTTAGGGGTCACAGTTGTCAAAAATCTCTTGCCAGTCCTCTTCCCTCTCTCCAGGAAAAGAAACACAAGGTAAAGATCTCTGTCCTAAGCCCTAAGAACATAGGAAG
Organism: Bettongia penicillata ogilbyi; assembly: GCA_023548195.1. Classification (NCBI taxonomy): domain Eukaryota; kingdom Metazoa; phylum Chordata; class Mammalia; order Diprotodontia; family Potoroidae; genus Bettongia; species Bettongia penicillata. The sequence continues at coordinate 6,030,108 of JAJHZJ010000197.1, forward strand.
GTAGTGAGGCATAGGAAAGATTGTTGGATTTGAAGTCAGAGAATCTGGCTTCAGATCTTAATTCTTCTGTTTATTACTTTTGTGGGGCTGGTCAGGTCACTTTATCTCTCTTGGCCCCTCATCTCTAAGATGAGGTGGTTGAACAAATGACCTCCCAGATCCATCATAGCTCTGAACTGATCCCTGATCCTACAATGGCCCACAAACTTTCTGGGGGTGTGATAGGCATTCGGAAAATAGATAAGATGACCATCCCTTTACCTTTCTTCCCTTTCTTTCTCTGTGGCTGTCTCCTTCCTTAAATGACTTTGCTATTGGTCCCCACCCAGGGCTCCAGGCCCGAATCCAGCTTTATAATCAGTTCAACAAGGATGTCTTGAAGAATCCTGAGGGCCATCGGCTCCACATCCTCATCCCTTTGGATTGCAGGGTCCCTGATGACCTGAGTCAGGCTGACCCCAATATTCACTTCCTGCAAGAACTCCCCCAGTACAGAACTGACCGGGCAGGCATTAAAGGCAGGATCTATACCAACAGCATCTATAAAATCTGGGAAGACAGACAGCAGGTGAGTAATAGTGCCTGGTGAGGAGAGAGAGGGGTAGAGCAAGGAAATGCTAGGAGTTGAGGACAAGGATGGAGGCAGTCATATGGATTCTGTGTTCCTGGATCTGGCTCTGTCCACAATCCATCACAATCCATCACTGCTCTGATCAGGGTTTTCCCAGGGCTCAGCTCCAAAAGCCTGAAGAATGAACATCAGAAGCACTGTGGATTTCAGAGTATAGAATAGTTCATCCAGAGCCCTTGCCCTGCAGGAACCTCTGAGCTGTGCTGAACCACACCTTCTGCCCAGCCCAGCCAAGAATCTCAACTCTTTGGGTTCCCTCTGGAAAACCCCCATGGGCCAAGTGCCAACCAAAGAGTCAAGAGCAAAGATGGGTTATAGTCAGTACCCCAGCCTGGCTTCCTGGCAGAGCAGAAATAAACTGATAAAGATTGTCATGCCCCTAGAAGCCTATGTTTGCCAGCTGAGGTGGCAGTAGGGAGTGGAGTCCAGGTGGGGAGATCTATGGAGATGGTTATAGACCACAGCCTCCAGGTCAGAGAGCACTAGCTGCCATCGCCATATAAAAAGGGAGACCACTGTACCTTCCTTTCTAACCTTACCAGGCTGAAGTCTGCATCCTGGAGTTTGCTACCCCACTGCAGACCCTATTTGCTATGTCCCAGGATGGACGGGCCGGCTTTAGCCGGGAGGATCGCCTAGAGCAAGCCAAACTCTTCTGCCGGACACTGGAAGACATCCTTGAGGATGCCCCTGAGGCCCATGACTGCTGTCGCCTCATCGTGTATGAGGGTGAGAGGGCAGGGTCAGTGTGGGCTCCAGGCTAGGGAGGACTTTTAGGGAGAAACAAGAAACTTAGCTGAGCTCCTAAATTAAGAAGCAGGAGGCTGTGAGATTAGCTTTGTTATCATGGACAAGTTTTAAGCCTCCATTTTGTCTGTAAAATAGGGATAATTGAAGGAATAACAAGACTTACACTACTTCTCTCACAGAGTTGTTGGAGGAAAAAGTTCTTTGAAGTCCTCTAAAAATAGCGGTAGCGAAGGAGCACTGAGTCTGAAGTTAGGAAGACCTGCATTCAAATCTGGCCCCTGACAATTATTAGCTGTATTACCCTGGGTACAAGTCCACTTAACCTGTCTGCTTCAGTTTCCTGATCTGTAAAATGGGGATAATAATGGCATCAATGTCCCAGCATTATTGGGATGACCAAATGAGGTAATTTTTGTAAAGCACTTAGCACACAGTGCCTGGCCCATAGTTGGTGCTTAATAGAAGCGTGTTTCCTTCTTTCCTTCCCATTTTATAGATGAGGAAACTGAAGCTGGGAGAATTTAAATGACTCACTCATGATCACAGAACTGATAAGCTTCAGAATTGGGATTCTAATACAGGGTCTTCTCACCCCAAGTCCAGATCTTTCCTCTCCACCTCACTGGTCCACATGTATCCTGCCTTACCTTGGGGCAGACTTCCCTAAGAACACGCTAAGGAATCTCAATCGAACTGAGCATCACGGGCTTAGAGAAGTGGGGAGGAAACGTTCCCAGGATGTTGAAAGGCCCTGGTTCTTCTAGTCTTGATTCTACCACGAATCCTTGTGGGACCTGGGGAGAGTCACTGATCCAGGGCTCAGTGTCCCCACTTGGAATGTTACAGAGTTGGACTTGATTTTTCAGGTCCCTCTCAGCCCCACCATTCAATGATTTTGTTATTCTGTGGTTCTAGGGGACTCCTGCTCCATATTTTTTGGATGCCTTTAGGGGTGGGTAGAGCCCCTAGTCTCCAGGATATAAGAAGAGGCACTCTCCTTGTGTCCCAAGAGTCAATAGTGTGTGCATATTTATTTGTGCATTCACATGTGGCTGCATGTATGATGCAGATGTTCCTATTTTCTTAGCCCAGTGCTAAGCACATAGTGGGTGATTAACCAAGGTTGTTTAATTGATCAGTCGTTTGATTTCACTCTCCAGAGCCTGAGGATAGAGCGCTAAGCAACTTCTCTTTGTCTAAAGAGATTCTTCGTCACCTTCGGCAGGAGCAGCAAGAAGAGTTTGTTATGGGGCCTGAAAGGGCCGTGGGTGTGGTCACGCCCTCCACCTTGCTCTCAGAGCCACAGCTCCTCATCAGTGGCACGGAGCAACCACTCCCCCTCCGTACTGATGGTTTTTAAGCAACGACCTCCCTCTCTTTTATAACTTGGGGTGGAGCCTGTCCCCAAACCCAAGAAACCCAGGCCCTGGTCCTCTGATCGGCCCCTCACTCTGGTTCAAACATCTTCAACTGCTGGACGCGTGGCAACGCATCTGATCTTACACTGAGAACAGTTTGGGACAGAAATAGCGTTCATCTTCCCCATCCCTGATTCTGGGATCTGGGTTTGCTAGACCTGGGCTTCTTTACATTTTTTGTGTCCTGGACCCCTTTAGCAGTGTGGTGAAGCCTGTGAACCCCATCTCAGAATGCATAAAATGAAGCACGTAAGGTTAAAAAGGAAACCTGGTATGTTGAAATATGGTTTTCAAAATATTTTCAAAATTAAATCCATAGGTTAAGAAGCTCTGTACTGGAAAGTTTGTCAGCAAATATCCATCTCTCTTTTCTCTTGCTGTCTTATATGAGGACTGGTACTTAACAATATGTGTCCCAGAGATCAAGCATACTTATAAGATGCAGAATGATGGACCATGAACAGGAGAGCAGTCCTGTCTTTTCTTTTCAGAAGGGTCCTGCAGCTGTCTTCTAGCAGATTCCTCCAAAGGACTGTGCCTGCACAGGTGTCCTCTTGCTGTCTTATTTTTCTACTTGAATTGATATTTGAAAACCAAGCTCAAGCTTCTTAACCTGTGCTGGGCACTCAAAAGTGGACTGACTCTACCAGGTCACACAACTAATAAGCATCTGACCCCAAAACCCAGGCCAGCTGCCTCCCAGTCTAACAACCTCTCCACTAGTCCACAGTGAAGTAACACACAAAGCATCCCACCGCCTCCTTGATTCTACAGCCATTAGAAGCACTTGCCAATCATCCTACTTCATTTTTTTCTTCTCCCTTCAAACCCTGTCTTGAGGGACTGTACTGTGCAGGAAGAACCTAGAAAACTTGTTTTTATCAGTAGACAAATGCAAGAAGCTATCTATGCTCTCCTCTCTTGTTTGGTATGTGGTGGATTCCCTGCATAATAATGAATGGACTTCAGGTTGAGCAATGACGATAGGGGTCAGAGAGGAGTGTTTGACAAAGATGCGAGGGATGGCAGTGGATTGGTCCATTCCTCACTCTCTCCATCCATGCTGTATGACCTCACTGATCTAATTTCTCTACTACACTACTACTCATTGTTCCCCCTTTAAACACTGGGCTCAGTACTGCCCAAGTGCTTTGTTCACGTTCCTCTTCATTTTGGAAATGCTCACATCTCAGGACCTCCAGGAGGTCTTCTCCAGCTGCTCCAGACTGTCTTGAAGTCAGGGTTATATTTCCCACACCTCCTCGAACAGAGTAGTCACTCACTGCTTATTGACAGCTCCACAGAATGGACTTTGAGAGAGAACTTGGAGGGCACCGAAGGAAGAGACCTTTCAAAAATAATGTCTCCTTGTCTTTTCCTTTTGCCCCCTCAGCCTCTTATCCAGTTCACCTCCTGCTGCTCATCCCTACTGTCGCCTCCTAAGTTCACAGCTTCTTCTACTCCCAGCAGGGGACTCCTCCCCATTCCCACCTATAACAGGGCTTTTCTTTTCCTTTTCTGGGGAGGCTGCTCTTATATAATGGGTTTGTATATTCTAAGGGAGAGGGCCAAAGGCTGGCACTGCTAGACTCCTGGCGAAGTCCTTGTGTGTTTGTGTGCAGTTGTCCCTTAAGCCATTCCCAGTGGAACACAGAGAAACAATAGTCAAATTCCTCTAATCTCCCCGTTGCTGAACAGGGAAGTCAACCCTGGCTTCCTAGGGTTAACTCTGGAGCCTCTTGATGTCTGGGGATTTTTAAGAGTTTAGACTAGAGGGAGTGGGGAAGTTTCACCCTCAAGGCCACATGTGGCTCTTCTAGTTCCTTGGTACAGCTTTTTGTCTGAGTCCAAGTATTACTGAAGAAATCCTTTTATTAAAGGGATTTGTTCTGTGAAGTTTGGATTCAGTCAAAGGACTGCACTTGAGGACCTAGAGGGCCACATGTGGCTTTGAGGCCACAGGTTTCCCACTCCTGGTTTAGAGGTATCTAGGAGATCTGTTTGACTCTTAAGAGGATGGGGAAGATCAGAGAATGGATATTTTCCTTTGTAAAAAATACTTTGGAGATACCGTATTTCACTGCATATTTGTTGCAGATTTTATGCCAATTTTTTTTTTTGCAAAGAAGTGGAGTACAACCACTATGTGAATTTTTTTTTAAAAATTATGCTGGTATTACCATATCATGTGACTTATTCATGACAGCTTCCCCTGCCTTCCCACTCCCCTTACACCTACAGCTCTTCATTGGGTTGAGTATCAATACCATTAGTACTGCAGTGCTCTAAACAAACCACAGCAAGTTGACTTTCGAAAATATACTCACAATGCACTTGCACTGAGAATTCTAGGCTTGCAATGTGTGAGAGATAAATGCATGTCTATATACCACTGGTGAATGCATTACTGCTTTGTTTACCTTTTAAGCGTCCTGACAAACAGAATTACACCATACAAGGATTACATGATGAAAGATTATAAATCAATTTCTGGACTGAAAAAACAGGGTGCAGTGATTCTGTGGTGAAATATGGTACTCTCTTTCCCAGAGCTAAGGCCTAGCAAGCAGACTGTACCCTGAAATTGGCATAATAATCCTTTGCGCTCAGAATGATACCACCCTCAGGTTAAGTGTATTACTTGGATCAACACCAGATGTTCACTGAGGGAGTTAGCTCCCCCTATTTCCCAGGGCCATCCATCACATATTCACAATCCCTGTTCTGATCACAGAACTCTGGTTCTGTGCCCCACAGGGTGGGCATGACCCCAAGACTTGAGACAATGCTATTCCCACAGGGACCACTGGAACAGTAAATCAAGACCTAAATATGATTATGTCATGGTCCAGCCTAGGATGTATATAAAACAAGACCTGCCCGTAGTCCAACATGTTAAGCCCTCCTTCTCAGGAGGGGGGCTTCCATATGCATACATCATTTTCCTCACTCTGAAATTAAACTTCTGTTTATCTCTTGACTCTCCTGTCTCTAGCCTGTTCTCTTTGTTTAGCTCTAGTCACCCATTGGCTGGCTGTAATCCAGTTGACATCTTCCATTCATGGTTCAAGGTTAAAGCCAGTTGCCAATGTGAGCTCTAATAGAGGTTGGGGGTAAGTTTGAGTGATGGGAAGTAAGGAGCCAGCATTTCTGGGTTCCCCACCTCATGTCCAATCTTGCTAGCTGCTGATCCCAGCAGAATCACTTCCTTCCATAGGGTCTGGAAATGGTAGGACTTAAGTGGACCCTGGAAAATGAAAAAGGGTCCTGGAGGGGATCATTTTTCTAGGTAGATCTCATTCTACCAGAATGTAGGGGCAAAGGATGCTAGAAGAGGAGGGGAACTTGAGGAAGAGAGATTAGAGAAAAGTAAACTGAGGAAGAAGGTTCAGAGGCCTGGAGATCCCTGGATGGGAAGAGGAATGAGATTCTAGGTCTATGGAGTAGTGGAAGGTGGGATAGGGATGGAAGTATTAGATGTACACAAACTGCACCATGTTTCCAGGAGGGAGCCCCATGACATTTATTTTTGTAGACCCAGGAAGAAGACACCTGAAAATCATCAGCTCAGGCAAGAAATCCATCTTGTCCATTCTCTTGGCCTCAAGGTGCAGACCCTCTATTCCCTTTCCTATTAAATTTTTGCCCAATTATCCTCTTTCTTTGGTGATAAAGGGAAATCACCAGATTTGCTTTTCATAGATATGTAAGCTCCATGATGCTGGAATGGGTGCAGAAGCTGGTAGCAGCAGACCAAGGCTGGGCTTCCTTGTAGCTCTCTTGGGGCCTGTTTCCAAGTTGGGAGTCCAGTGCCTGCCAATGGATGAGATGGATGCCATCTTCTTGCTTCAGGGGTGGGGGCTCCTGAGGGAGAGTAATCTGGACTTTTCGTAGCTCAGGACCAAAGTGGACAACTATGATGATGCCAATAGCCAATAAGACAAAAAGGGCTACGATGACAGCAAGCAGAGGCAGCCCATCCCCCTTTGGCCCATTCTCATGTCCTCCCAGATTGCCCAAACAACTTGGGGGATATTGCACAATAGAGCTGTTCATCACTGGTGAAGGGCATGAAGGCAACCTGGGAATGGAGAAGTCAAAAATGGAGAGGAAGAGGCAGAAAAAGGAGAAGCTGCAAGAAGAAGAAAGGGCAAAGACCCTGATCAAAACCAAGACCTTGACCAAGAACGGAGAGGAAGAGAGAGCAAGGTGGAAGATACCAGAGAGAGGAAAAATCACACCAAGAGGAAAGCAGAGACAGGCAGAGAGGGACACAGAAAAAACTTTGTTATAGCCTTACAAATGAGTATCAGCTCACTAAAATCTGCTCCCTGCCTCCCTGCTTGCCTCCTTATATCCACATATGTAAGAGCTGGGATTCCAACCCAAGTTTCCTGTTTCCAAGTCCTAGGCTCTTTTTCCTATACAACCCTGTACACTTCACTTGGAAGAACTTGGGAGTCATAAAATGATAAGTGCTTCTAGATCCTCCATGAGTAATAACTTTTTCCTCACCCTGTGCAGTGGGCATCGATTTCCTAAAACCTGAAGAAAAGGGGAACTCATTTTTGTCCATCAAGCTATTTTCTTCCCACTACTGCTAGGCTAACTATTAACAGGGGAGGTGGGGAAGAGACAGAAGAAAACTATCCTTGTTCTGGAAAGGAAAAGAAAGGAAAGGAAAGGAACAGTTCCCAGGAGCCCCTGGCTCTCAGTGCTCAGGGGTGATGTGGGAAGACCAAGGAGCAGCCTGAGATCTCCCTCTCCCCACCAACAGAGTCTGAAGTTTCTTCTGGTCTCTCACCATAGAATTCAGAAAGAGAGAAAAGGAAGAGGCTCTCTCTGCCAGAGAGGGGGAAGGCTGATGAAATGACAGTCCTCAAAGAGAAACCCTGGGGGTGGAGGAAGGGTTGGAGGGTACCTGATTATCCTGGTCTAGAAGTGGAAACATGACAAAGCTCAAGGTGCATCTTCAAGGTTGGGACGCTCTTGTGAGACCAAACGTGTGGTAGAAGTGAATTGGTCTCCCAAAAGGCTGGCTCCCCTAACCCTAAAGCTGCCACGTCTGATAAACACACGTACACACACACACCCTCTTCAATAAAACACACCCTCATTCTCCCGCGCTTTCACTTCCGTCAGGTTCTTTGTCACAGAACTGTGACACTCTGAGACGTGCCTGTTTGCCCCTAGTTCTCACGCTTCCTGTATTGGTCTCTTTCTCTCTCTTCAATCTGAAGTTCATTTGCAAGACTAAAAAATGCCTTTTTCTCTGTCCCTCCCTTCCTGTCTCTCCGTTTCCTTCTCTATCCTTTCCAGGACACTTTTCTCTCTTTTTCTTCCTGTCTTGGTCACTCACCCTTTATGTCTCTGTTTCTCTATGTCTCTGTATTCGTCTCTCGTTTCAGTCTCCATCTTTGTTTCTATCTCTCCCTCTGGACAAGTGGCAGCTAGGTTGCCCAGTGGTTAGAGCCTGGGGCCTGGAGTCAGACCAGAATTCAAATATGGCCTCAGACACTTACTAGCTATGTGAACTTGTAATTTAACCTGTTTGCCTCAGATTCATGATCTGTAAAGTGGGGATAACTTCCTAGGGTTGTCTTGAGGGTCAGGTGAAATAATATTTATAAAGTGCTTGGCACATAGTAAGTTCTGTATAAATGTTAGCTATTATACCAAAAGTCTTCCTTTTTGGTCTCTGCCTCTCTTGATTTCTGTATTTCTGTTTTTCTCTCTTGGTCTTCCTCTGTAGGACTTGCTATTCTCCCTACAGTACTCTAATCCTAGATACTAGGGCAGCCCTTCCAGTCAACATCCCCAACAGATACTGACTTTTCATACCAAAGGAAGGAGACTTGTGTATTTCTGATGCTTCTTACTTTCCTAGGGAGAAAAAAAAATTCCTTTTATTTTGAGTAAAATAATGAACATGTGTGCCTTTATATGTCTATGCTTCTTTACAGAGGGACTTCTGTGTGTGTCAATTTGTTCAAGTCACAAAATGCCCATAAAAGTTTCTCTTGTCTCTGGGGAGGGTTGTTTTTCCAGGAAAAGTTTTGACTTCAAAGGGACCCCTCTCCCCATCCCCCATTTCCCTTTCCACCTTCACATCATAAAACTAGGCCTGGAGAGCTGGAAAACACCGTGGGAAAGCCCAGTTCTGAGATGAAGACTGTTTGTCTCTCTAAAGAACTTTGCTCTCCGGAAACGGAGCCCAGCCAAACTATCCCTCACTCTGACACCTGGAAAACTCTGCGACATCTTTCTAGTGACATACAGGCCAGTTCCACAGTAACCACAAGGGTCAGGCTAAGCTATCTGAAAGGTTCTCAGAAATCTGGGAGGTGATTGGCTAAACCAGCTCTGAAGTCACAGTGCTACCTCCTTTTCCAATAACCAATCAGAAAATGTTAACAGGAACAGGCCCAGCTTCTTTTCCCTTCTCTGCTTAGCCATTCATTCTATAGGAAATCTTCATCCTGCCACTGAGTAGGGTCCAGGATCTCTGACCATTACTGCTCCCCACTAGGAAAAGGCCAAGAGGCAGGTTTTCCCTAGCCACAGTTCATCAAGAGTATCCTGCAGCTTCCAAAATGTATTAACTGTATGCTGTGCACTTCTGATCTGAGAGGCTGAACAAGGGTTGATAGCTAGCCCAAGAGTCAGAAAGACCTATTCTGCCTTTGATACATTAGTTTTGTGACCTTAAGCAAGTCATTCAACTTCTAATTGCCCCTCTTAATTTTCAGATCAGGTACATTTGTAGAGGGAATTTCTCCATCTGACTTTCACTATTACAGTGAAATCACAGGTCTGGTCCAAGTGAAAAAAAAAATATTCCAGGAACTATACCAGGCATTGGGATCACAAATACAATAATTAGATAGTCCCTTCCTTTAAGGAACTTACATTGTACCAGAACAGTATCAAATAGCTACTGATCAAAATTGTGAAACATCTTAAAGGTCATAGCTTCTTGAGAAAAGGATAAAATCCCAATCTAACCACTGAGGGTTTGAAAAAAGCTTCTTATACTTGAGGAATATATTCTTTTATGGAAAAAATAAGTTCTTACAGGAAACAGGGACTAGATGCTATTTCTCTTACTCTAACTCTGTGCCCACATTTTTGTTTCTATTTCTTTTGTTGAGGATTCTCATATATTTCATGATTGGGAACCACCTTTTATTTTAGAAAGAGGCAAAACAAGAAGCAAAATCTGGAGATTAATTTTTTTTGTCTGAAGAAAATTTTGCCATAGCAAGCCACTGCCTCTTTCTGCCATTTTCCCCTGGTTGGGTTCAAGAACATCTCACATCCCCTTCTTCTGGGTTGAATGGCATCTTCCTTAGCCCAAACAGAAAGAGATCTCTTCTACTTTCAGAAGCCCCAGGACAAGGAAGGAGAATATCCCAATGATTCTGTTTCAGATAGGTCTCTAGGCTGTGCAGAAGAAGTAATGACCCTTCTCTCCTTTCCTAATCCTTCATAGATGAGATGGACCTTGGAAAATAAGGATTAAGAAATTCTGGCCCTCACAACCAGTAAATACATCTTTAAGTAGGGTCACAACCTCCATTTACCTCAGTTTCTTCATCTATAAAATGAGGGTGACAATAAAATCTTCTTTGTAGGATTGTTGTGTCAAATGACATAACATTTGTAGAATGCACTTTGCACAGTGTCTGGCACATAGTGCATATGTGTTCATCCTTCATTTCCAAAGAAGACCATGCCATCAGAGAAATAATGACTTGCACTTGACTTTTTTTTGAGTGAGGGAGGGCTGTGCAGGTCACCAGCCTCACTTCTCCTCCAGAGCCAAGTGAATCCACAGTATCAAAATATCTTGGTATTTGATATTCATCAGGATGACTGTAGATGACCCAAGATGAGGCAATTGGGGTCAAGTGACTTGACCAAGGTCAAACAGCTAGTGAGTGTCAAGTGTCTAAAGTGAGATTTGAACTCAGGTCCTCCTGACTCCTGCACTGGTGCTCTATCCACTGCACCACCTAGCTATATAAATGCTTATTCTCTCCCCTTTATTGTAAATTTTAAAAATTCTTCAATAGCCATTTTAATCTCTTTTTAAAAATATCATTATAACTATTCTCCCTCTCCCTCCCCAAATCCCTCCATTCTTGATGAAAAGGGAAAAAATAAAACAGCCTTGTAACAAACATAGGCAAAAAAAATCCCCACATTGGCCATATCCAAAATGAGGTCCTATTCTGTAGTGTGAATCCCTAACCTCTCTGTCAGGAGGTAGGTTATAGGCGGTCACTGAATTTCTTGGTGTTCCAAAGTCATCCAAAGTTGTTATCATAGAACTGCTCTCCTAGTTCTTATTCACACGTCTTCAGTTCATACAAGTCTTTGTGGAATCTATCTTCCAAAAAACTTGGGGCATTTTATTGCTATATATGCAGAAGACATGATTCTAGACTGGCAGATAGATGCTTAGCACAACAGGGCACCGAAAACCAGTGTTAAGACACATGTAATGAATGTCCAAAATTCTTCAGGATAGATAGACTGAGGATACTTTATAGAGGTGACAAGTATGGAAGCTAGTCCCATCATGTCTCTAGATTTACTTGAATTAGAATGCCAGAATGTACCATTTCCAAGTAAGTATTCTTTTTTCTCCTCATTTGAGTTAAAATCTTATTCCGCTCCCAGCTAGACAACTCATTCACTCTTGTATATTTTTGGTATATCCTAATTTGTATTTCTTCTCCTATCTCTGTTTGATGTTTACTTGAATAAATAGGCTTACTGTTGTATAACTAGTATAATATGGAAAGGAACCAAGCTTTCAAGTATAAACTAAGGTATATCTTCCCTCTCAAGTGGGGCCAGGGGAGCAACTTTCCTTCTGAACCTAGACTTGTAACCCTAGATCATAGATATTTAGAGGAAATGATTTTAGTCTAGTACCCATCTCAGAGACTGGAGGAAAGAGTGCTCATCCTTAATACTGCTCCTGGGGCCTACCTGCCCCTCTCCCTCTGCTGGGGCACAGCCATAGTCCTTGGCTCTCCTCTTTTTTACAGAGTAAGCCAGATCTCAGATCATATCTCCCTATGCCAGCCATAATCACATTGCTTTCTAGAATGGCTGGATCAATTCACAGCTCCACCAACAGTGTATTAGTATATTTGTTTTTCTGCATCTCCTCCAATTGTTGTCATTTTCTAGGGGGGGGGTTGTTTGTTTTTCATCTTTACCAGTTTGATAGGTTTGAGACTTTTAACTTATATTTTCTTTGTTATTAGTGATTTGGAGCATTTTTTCATATGACTATTGTTGTTGGACTTTATCCTTTAACAACTGCTTGTTCATATCCTTTGATCACTTACCTACTGGGGAATAGTTCTTATTCTTATATATGATTCAAATTCCTATATAGCTTGGATAACAGAAGCTTGATGTGGTATTTTTTCAATAATTGTTCATATCTATATTACAATTTCTAAGAGAAGGGGAAAGGGGTTGGAATACTTTTACCCCTGCAGAAAGGTGGGACTTTGAAGTGGGAATGGTGAATTTGTGAGAGAAAAGAGACACAGAATAAGAAGACCTAGGTTGAAAAAGTCATGGGGGGCTTGGGGGGTTTGGGGGGTAGGTATAAAGAAGAATTTCCCAGCTGTATTAGATGCCTAAGGCAAAATGGTAGAGAATTTGGAGCACAAGAGAGAATAAAGTGGGCAACTGGGTCATCTCTCTTTATGAAAATGTCTCTTCCCGCCCTGTCCCCCCCCCATCTGTTGCGGCTCAGTTTTGGGTCCATAATGCCTTGCATCCTTCTAGCACAGCCTAATGGAACCCAGCCCCTTCCATTCCACACACCTCCCCCCCCCAACTTGGATCCAATCTGTTTCCTTCTATTCTTTGACAGGAAGCTTCCAGAGAGCCAGCTACCCCCAATCCCAGCCCCACCCCAGCACTCCCTCTCTCCTCCTCATTATGGACAGAGCTGAACAGTGGCAGGACCAGTGGATATGAGCACAATCAGAGCGTGGCTATGTTTGGGGATCATAAGCTATGTTCTGTTTCAAGGTAAGGGATGCTTTTTTTTTCCCTCTCAGCACTGATAGTCCAAGAGCCCTACAAGAGTGATCCTGGTCATTAAGTCCCATATTTGGATTTTCAAATGGGGAAGGTTGTTTTTCTCTGCCCAGTGGCACAAGGTCAGCAATGTACAACACTTTAGAGTTTGCTCCAAAGCCAAATAACTCCATTCCTGGGGTGAGAGTGAGGGAAGGGAGAGGGATGTTTTCCTTGCCCTACCCCTCTCTCACAAATCATAACTCTAAATTGATTACTAAGGGAGCATAGGAAGCTGAGGTGATGTTTATAACCTTGGTAATAGTGGTCCTGGGGAATAAGGACCCTGGTGTTTAATATGTCGACATCCCAGCACCTCATGACTGGGAAGGGCCAAGGATACTTGGTCCATAGAGGAGGCTACCTCTTCCTTGGTCCTAGATGAAGAACCTATTGTTAATCTCTTTGTCACCAAATCCTCTTTGCCTCCAAAAGTTCAAGGTACTGTGTTTTTCTTAAATCTCAGAACTAATTAATATTGATTTTTGGTGTCATACGTCCAGGGAGGCATTGATTCTGAATCATAGCAGTGTGGGCTAGGGTTAGAAGAAGAACTTTTCTCTAGGGAAGGTGACCAGCCCTTTGAATCAATCACTAAAGGAGACCATAAAACAAAGCCACAGGGTCAGGGAGTTCTTCAAGAAGTGAATTTTTCTTATCTTGGGCCGGAAGAACTGATATCTTTGTGGAGGTAGGAGGATGAATTTGATGACCTCTAGAGAGCCCCTGTTTTATGATAAAGAAGAGTCAATGTCACAGAGACAAAAATAAAACCATTCAGTTTTCCATGCTTCTTGTGAACAGCTAGGTAGCACATTAATGGTTTCCTAATTAAGGAGCCATTGCTGGGAACTGAGAAAGGTCCTGGAGACTGTGACTCACAAATCCAGGAACTTCCCTTTAGTCCCCCCACCCCCACCCCACTCCCACATTAAGTACGGGGGCTGGGCAGCCAGAGCTTTGGGAAGCAGTCAAGAAAGGGAAGTCATACTGGAGAACCCCTCTTCAGGGCAATGGGCCCTATATTCTGGGAGAAACTACCCTGTTTGCTCTCCCCACTACCAAATACTGTATTTAGTGGCTCAGTTCAAGATTTCTTTGAATCCCAATAACTCTCTAGCAGAAGTCTGATGATTGCCCTTTAGCATCTTAGCATGCTGTCCTTTTCATTTCATTGTACAGAGAGCCACTAAAGGAAGGAAGCTGGAGATGGGAAAAGAGAGTAGGTAGTCTACTACATTGGTTAGCTCTTGTTTCTCTATCCAGACAGGTGTATGTATATATATATGTGTGTGTGTGTGTTTATATATATGTACATATATGTATACATATATATGACTGTTAAATGATAATTATTGATCTGTACAATGAAATTAAAAGGTAAGCATGCTAAGATGTTAAGTGGGTACCATCAGACTTCTGCTAGCATGTAAGCGGGATTCAAAGAAATCTTAGAAATCTTCCGGTCTAACACTACCATTACCAGGGGAGAAAAGTAGAGTGATTAGTGAGTTTATTTATCCATAAGGACCCTAATCTTCAGAGCAGGTCTCCATTCTCTTACATCCATCATAGACAGAGTCCATTGACACACAGGAAAGAAGTGATAAGAAGGGTCAATCAGGCTAAATACATCATGGCTCTGGAACTGATCTTCCCAAGATGCTAACTACCCATAAGAACAATGTGGGGGAAAGCATACTTTGTTCTTTTAATCTTACAGGAAATAACATGTTGCCTTCAAAAAATTCAACAAATTAAACTCCAACACTGTGCAACACATTGAGGATTGTGGTACAAGTGTCTTTGGGCTCAAAGAGCCTGGGTTCAGATACCGTCTCTATTATTTACTACCTTTATGAGCTTGAGCCGATTACTTAAATGATCTCAGTTTTTTCATTTTCCCAAACCTCTATCCTGGGACCTTCTCCTCTCTCTTCATTGTCTCTCTCAGTCACCTCATCAGCTCCCACGAGTTCAGTTATCATCTCTATGCTGACAACTCCCAGATTTATATATCTAGCCCCAGTCTGCCCTCTGACCTTCAGGTCCAGATCACAAATCACATATAGACATTTCAAACTGAATATTCCAGAGATATCTTAAACTCAACACATCCAAAACAATTCATTATCTTTCCCCATAAGCGTACTCCTCTCCCAGACTTCCCTGTTTCTCTCCAAGTCACTAACATTGTTCTAATCTCCCAGGTTCATAATTTCATGATCCTTGACTCCTCACCTCACCCCACATATCCAATCAGTTGCCAAATCTTGTTGGTTTAACTTCTGCAATATGTCACATTTGACCCCTTTCCCCATGTGCACAGCACATCACTACTTGCCTAGATTATTGCAGCAGTCTCTTCATTGGTTTTTCTTCCTCAAATATATTCCCCTCCAATCTATGTACTCATCTTCCTTAAGGGTAGATCTGATTATGTCTCCTTCCTATTTAATAAACTCCAGTGTCTCCCTCGTACCTCTAGAAAAAAAATATAATTTCTATTAAGAACCCCTTCACAACTTGGTCTCCATTTATCTTTCCAGCATCATTGAAAACCATTCCCCTCTTGCCCTCTGTGATCCAGTTATCTATTCCCCACCTCCAATGGCCATTCGCTGACTGTCCTCCATTCCTAGAATGCCCTTCTTCCTCACCAGCCTCTCTTCTTCCAGACCCACCTCGTACATCTTCTACATGAAGTTTTTCATGATCTCTCTGCTGCCGGTACCTTCCTTCCTTAATTAATCTCGTATTTAACTACCTTGCATTTGTATTGATTCTATTTGCTTAGGCTGTAGGTATATCTTGTCTCCCATGTTAGAATGTAAGGTCTTTGAGAGTAGAGATTGTTTTACTCTTTGTATTTTTATCTGTAGGTCCTGGCACATGGAAGGAAGTTAATCAATGCTTGTTAAATGATCAGTCAGTAAAAGGGGAATATGGATTAGATGAATTCTAAAGTCCCCTCCAGCTTTGAATTTATTGTGATTTTTGAAAGCAAGGGATCTTCACTTTTTTATATCATGGACTTCTTGCAGTACGTATTGACGCCTTAGAATAATTTTTTAAAATTCATAATGTAAAGAAATGACAAATTTGTTAGTGAACATAAAATATATTTTTCCCCATCCAGTTCATAAATCCATTAAAACTTATCCAGAAACCCCTATTTAAGAAACCCTACTTTAAAAGATACATGTTGTAGTTACTGGGAATACAGCAATGCAAATATAACCTGACCTCAAGGAGATTTTGGTTCAGTGAAGAGAATGATAAGAAATTTGTTAAGTACAAAGGAGAGATTCAGAAAAAGTGCTGTGAGAAATTGGATGGGTAAGCTTACTTTCTGCTGGAGGCATCAGGGAAGACCATAGAGGAGGTGATACTTGAGCAGGGTTTTGGAGGAAAGAAGGGATTTCAATAGGTAGAGAAGGTGATGGGGAAAGTCAGTTCCAGACATAGAAGATAGCATGAATAAAGGAATAGAACAAGATAAAACCGGGAAATGAAATGATATTTCAGTTTAATTGTAGAGTTTGTGAAAGTAGCAATAGGATTGGAAAAGTAAATAGGAGACAGCATGTGCTTTATACGTGGTATAGCTCTCAGCAATTATGTGTTTAATTTGTCTTTGAGTGATTGATTATGGAGTCTTAGAATCAAGGAACTCCTTAGGCTGTCAGGGTCCTTCTAAGGTCATCTCATTTATGCCTCTTTGTCCTGATAGGAAGGCCCCTCTCTTGTCCTTGAACAACTCCCTTCCAGAGAAGGGGCTACAGTTGTGGCAAAGAAGGATGGTGACCTGGGAAACCCAGCCTCGTTGTTTGGATGGGCCTAGGCTGGGAACAATGCAGCAAGCCAAGTGGAAGCCCAGTGGCAGATGGCAACAGTTTAAAGAAAATAAACAAACCAGGCAGGCTGTATGCTGGCACTCAGAGCCAGATACTTCTCCCTGATCTCACCCACTCAGGGCTGGGCAGCTGTTCCCCAAACGTGGGCCCCTCAGGAAGTTCCTTTAACTCTGAGAAGCCCAAGGAATAGGAGTCTTAGGCCAGAAAACAGACATCAGCCCCAGTGTGGGCTATAGGAAGGGAACCCCAGCTGGGTGGTTCCACTTCCCCAGGTTGTTTTCCTTTCAGCTCATTCGCATGTTTCAAGGATGATTTCATTGTATAAAATGAGGAAACATTCTCTTTGTGCAGAGGCAAAAACAACCCTGTATGTCTGCCTGTGTATACACACACACACACACTCACACACACACACACACATTCAAAAAAATTCTGTTTCTCAAGGGATCTGGGTGATCAGCACCCTCTCCAGGTTGAGCTGGCATCAGTCATTTCCACATTCTTTCCCCTTCCTGGAGATTCTCTTCCCTGTAGAAAAGGAGAGAGTCCTTCCAGTTGAGGAATAAAGATCACTGTCTGGTTAGGGAGAGAGGAAATAAACAATTCTTAATTATCTTTTATGTGCCAGCCACTGTACTAAGTGCTTTACAAATACTATCTCATTTCATAATGTTTGATAATAATTTGGTAGGTCACATTGCTCAAAGTATTTCAACTAACCAATTGAAAGATGGCCTGCAAAATTGTCCCAATACTTCTGTGTTCTGTATATATTTTTATATGTAAGTCAAAATGAGAACTTATAATCCGTGGGAGGAATGGAGTGGAGTAGGGATGCCACATTGGGAGAGGGAGGGAGGAAAAGAGAGAAAGGGAGTGAGAGATCAGGATGCTTGCTGGAGTCCAGACTTTCCTTAGCATCAAAAGTGGGATGTCTTGTGGTCAGACTTAAGAGTCACCTAAGGGTCGGTCACTTAAATTAAATTAGCTCCTACAGCTGAGTAACACTTTCCGGAGAGCAAAAAAAAAATTAAATGTCTTATAATTACTAATGGAAAGTAAACCAAAGCTACAGTTAGAAAGCCACAGGAGAGAAAATGGAGTATGTATTCCCTGGTTTCAAGAACAGTTTTCAAAATAGAAGCACTTATGCCAAGCTGGTTTCTATGGACCACGCAGGCAGTTTCTCCCAACTGGGAAACAATAGGCTCTTAAGTGACTGGACTAAGAAGGTGCCAAGCACCTTAGACCCATTCCTTTCTAGACATGTCACTGATCCTTGTGTCACTCTTCTGTGGGACTGAGCAAGGTTGATTCTCTCCATACTACATATAGGGACGTTGGGGCCCAGAGAAAGGGTGAATGAGTTAACTATGATTCCATAATGAATTAGTTTTTTCAGTCAGGATTCAAATTCACATCTTCCAACTCTATCTGAGGGGTTTTGTCTACTCTTTTTGCCTACTCTTCAGGATGCTTAGGAGGCCAAATAGGTTAAGTTCCCTGTGGCAGGATCCAACTGACACTGCAGGTTGCACCAGTTTATCACTCTTTTCTTACTCTCATAGGTGGCTCCTCCCAAAGCCCACAAGTCCAGAGCACTGGATTTCAGCAGGGTAAGGTGAAAACACTCAGGGGACTGGGGTACTGGCAGGGAGTTCACATGAATTATTACAGGATCCCCAGGGTTAGAGGTGTTGTGCGCAGACTGCAGAAGCTCTGAAGGGGCAGCGAAAGAGACCAAGCTTAACTCAGGGTGTTTTCCACACTTGGCCAATCCAAGCTGGTTTAGGATGGCACCAAGGCAGGGGTGGGGAACTTTTGATGTAGAGGCCACATGTGGCCCTCTAGGTCCTCAAGTGTGGCTCTTTGACTGAATCCAAACTTCACAGAACAAATGGTTTAGTAAATAAATAAGCATTTTTTAAACATCAGGTGCCAAGCACTATTTTAAGTGCTGGGGATAAAAATATGGAAAAAAGACAGTCCCTATTCTCAAGGAATTTACAATCTAATAGGGAACAATGACATGCAAAAGGAGGCTGAAAGTACCTACTATGTGCCAAGCACTGTGCTAAGCACTTTACAAATATTGTTTCATTTGATCATCGTTTAAATGACAATTGCCTCACTCCCCCATCGAAATTCAAAAAGGGTGGCAGGGTGATCACAGGGCCATTAGTTTTTCAGTCAAAGCTACTCTGACATTCATCTACTAAGAGGTTTTGATCTATAGAGGTGAGGGAAGTACCCAAATTGATGAACTAAGAGATCTTTGAAACTTATAGTAACAATAATTTGGATAGAACTTGGAGATTTACAAAGCACTTTACATACAGTTCTCATCTGATATTTACCATAGTCCTTTAAGGTGGCTTATCCCCATTTTATAGATGAGGAGGCCGAAGCTAAATGAGAAAAAACCCAAGAGAGACAATAACAGTGACATCAGTCTTTGATGATCTGTTTCATGAGTTATCAGTGCTGCAGCTAGTATTGAGATAGGTTCCCCAAGCACAGGTTGAATTTTCTGGTAAAGGGTGAATACAATTTTTAGCAACACTATAGCCAGAGAAGGACCTTGGTTCCCCAAGGCTCTCAAGTGACAGGATGCCAAGGGATCAAAACCAGGGTAGAAGGATCACCTCAGGGCAATCATAATGGCAACCCTTCCCTGAAACTAATTTGACATATATCATTCCAGGTAGTAACCCTTCCTCCCTCACAACTCACTTGGCACCTCAGTCTACCACAGACATCCCAGGTAAACATGAAATTTAGCCAGGGGGTTAGGCCTGGGCCTAAATCTGAGCCAGGTAGTTCTTCCTTACTGGTCAAAGAAGGTGGAAGATAGCATGGGTAGAATTTGGGGTAGGGGAGGGAAGGAAAATAAGTGTTGGGAGAAGGGCAGGGATTATGTAAGTGGGAGCAAACTACCCTGTGAGGTGGAATCAGTTTCCAGTCAGGAATACCGAGCACTGAAGATGGGGGGACTAAGTGTTTGAAGACTTTAGAATCTAGTACTGACCTGGGCCCTTTGAAAATTTTCTGAAGTGTTCCAAAAATGAATCAGTAAAGCAATAGCCAAAGATAAAAATCTTCATTGCTAACCTCTACCTGGAAAGCTAAAGGATTTTGGGCGATAACTTTGATCATTTCTTCAAAATCTGCCTGTGGTTCTCAGATTCCCCCCAAATGCTGCCTTGGTATTCACAGAATCTTTGAGCATATCCACACTGGTCTCCTCAGTGAGGAGTGAGTCATCAAGTTCAAGACCATCTACCTTGCACAGTCTCCAATCTTCTCCCATTAGCTCTACAAGGAAGACCCAGACACAAGAAGCCAACTCAGAGCCAGGTAACCACAGGCTCAAGGTGGGGGTTGATTGGTACTGAATGACTCAGTCTTAGGGTAGCAATCCAAGTCCCTGCCCTGACCCTAGACAGTGTTGCCCTAGGATGTGAGAAACTAAAAGTGGTTTGGGGATGGGTAGGAATAATTGTCAAAGTGGGGAAAGAGACAAAATGCTGGTCATATTGAAGGGAAAGGAGCAGGGACTTGGGACATTTGTAAGGGGCAGAAGGAAAGGAAACTGGGAATTGGGGGAAATTGAATAATAGAAAGATAAGAAAAATTGGGGAAGGCTCAGCCCCAACTCTGGAGAAGGGGGTCCTACCCAGGATAGGAATTGTACATTTGGACTCCTGGTTCTGTGCTTCCCATATTGGCTCTACCTTATATCATAACTGGGCCTCCTTCTCTTCCATGCTATGCCCTGAGTTATAAAACAGGGAAAGATCCCAGATCCCCACTTTTGCAGGTGAGTCCCTAACTCCTCATAATGAGATATTCATCATAAGAGTCCAATGACAAACAGGGAAGCTCCCTTTGGACCCCCTTCCTTTCCAACATATTCCTAAATTGAAATGGAATCAAGAATGAGAGGAATTGGAAAGGAAAGAACAAGAGCAGACATAAATTTTTGCTGACTGAATTCAGTCATGCCACTGACCCTAATGTGACCATTAGACCCAACATCTGTATCTATTCATACTCCAGGAAACCTGTAATTTCACTCATATGCACATCCCCTCCAATAATACAGTTTATAGCCCTTCTATAACTTTGTAGAGGATCATTTAAAAAAATTAGTCATTTTGTGGCCAGCCTGGTGAAGGGTCTCTCCTAACTTAACTAGGCTGATACTTTGCCAGTTCATCAGTGGGCACACTTCATTATCATCCTCAACAATAGTCATTAAGTGCCTCTTATATGGCAGGCACCAGAGATACAAAGTAAGGCAAAAACTCGATCCCTGCCCCCAGGAACCTTACATTCAAAGCCTCTCCAGTTTGGTAGACACTATCACAGCTTGTCCTCCCCTGCAGGAATCCCCTGGTTGCCTCCATGACACAATGGGTTGTTGGAGGAGCAGTTTAAAGGAAGCAAAGATATACAGAATAAAGAACTGAGACAATCTGAAGTCTGCATTATGTAGATAATTATCTCACTTAGTGTTGCATGAGTAATGATAGGATGATCCACCAACAATAAATAATTGTTCACTCATTTTCCATGGTGTCCAGTTCTTTGTGACCCCGTTTGGGGTTTTATTGGCTGAGATTCCAGAGTGCTTTGTCATTTCCATTTCCTGTTCATTTTATAGATGAGGAAACTGAGACAAAAAGGGTTAAGTGACTTGCCCAGGGTCACACAACTAGAAAGGATCTGAGGTCAGATTTGAACTCAGGAAGACTCATCTTCCTGACTCCAGGCCTTATACCACCTAGCTGCCCATGGATACTCTGGATCATAGGATTTAGAGCTTGGAGGGACCTTGTAGATCATCTAATTGAAGGGTTCTTATTTTTGTTTGTGTCATAAATCCCTTTGGTGTCCTGAGGAAACCTTCTGACTCTTCTCGGAATCATGTTTTAAGGTACAGATGATAACAGAGGAAACCAAGTATATTGAAATACAGTTATTGAAATATTTTTTAAACTAAGTTCACAAGCCCCCAGTTAAGATCCCCTGATCTAGTACCCCCATCACCATCTTACAAATGAAGAAACTATAAAGTCCAGAGCGCTGGAGTGTGTTGGCTCAGTGTGACATGGATTACACTACAACTTAAGTCTTTTGACTCCAACTCTAATGCTTCTTCCACAATATAGTGCCACCTCATGGCATTGTGGAAGATGAAAAAGAAGCACCAGCACAGCAGTCTCCAACCTATTGATTCTATTAGAAAAGTTCCTGTCTATGTTCTCTATTCCTAGGCTAGCCTGCCTTTGAATTCTCAAAGTCTCTCAAGGAGCCAATATAAACTTTAACCACCCCTTGTTACAATGTATCCTAAAAGGTCTAGTCTGTATTTGTTCTGTTTTCCCAAGCAAGCCTGCCAATGAATTTTGAATATAGCTCAAGGACCAAGATTTCTGTAGACACTAACTATCCCCTGTTACAATGTATTCTAAAAGTTCATGTCTAGGTCTGTTCTTTGTCCCAAGCTAGCCCACTATTGAATTCCCAATATAGCTCAAGGACCAAGAGTCACATAGAACCTAACCACTATATGTAACAATCTTTCTAAAGGAAGATGAATTCTGAGTTCCAAACTAAAAGATTAGCAACAAATCTCCACTTGTAGGCAGATAGGAGTACTTCTGTCCCTTTCCCCAGTTTCTGGGTAGTAAGGGTGAGGGCTGCCCTGGCTTTAAGACCAGGGTGTCAAACAGGCCACAGCTGTGACACTCCCTAATGGGACCAACAAGATTAAGATGTAGTTGGGAAATATTTAAGAAATATTTAACAAAATAAATAAAAATAGAACATAGATAATTTTTCTAAGTCAATTTGTGCCCACTACAGGGATTCATTCTTATGTGCCCTCTGTTTCTATTAGAATTTGACACCACTACTCTCAGACACTGATGGTAACTTCCCAAGGTACAGTATCTCAATATCATGAATTTGTGAGGAAGAAGGAATTACAAGGGAATGCAGCAAGAAGTCATTCCACTTTTTTAGGAAGGCCTGAAACCATCTTATTCCTCTTTCTATTATAAAAAAATAAAAATAAACTTGGCTGTTAAAATTATACCTGTTAATAAATCATCCCACTTTCTTTTTTTCTTCCCCCCTCAAGTCTTGAAAAAGGGCAGCATGGCATAGTATTAAGAGAGCTTATCTCAGAGCCAGGGAGACCTAGGTTCAAGTCCCACCTTTAATATATCCTGGCTATGCAGTCCAAGGCAAGTCATTTAACCTCACAGTGCCCTTGGTCGGTAGAGTCAAACTCAGATAGAAATCCAATGCCTGAAAGTCCATATAGAAAACCATATAGTAACATTATTTATGTCCTATTGTATTTTTATTTATTTTATTAAATATTTCTCGATTACATTTTAACCTGGTTAGCTGCACTCTGGAGTGCTGGTGGGGTGGGGTATGTCTGTAAGTGTCCTTCTCATTATGGCACTCAGACTCCATCTTTGGACCTTGTAAAAGAGGAGGGGGAAAGAGGGAAGTGTTAGGCATCCTGATTGCACAGCACATGCCACGAGAAATGTGGACTCAATACATAACAGGTTCTGTAAAAACACCAGTCATGACTCCCATGTCATATTATCATGGAGAATCTGATCTTGATTCAAACAAGGTATTTGTCCAAGGATACTCAGGGATAGGTAGGGGAGGGAGTGAGAGATATTTTGTTGGGTTGTGAGTTCCTTTTGTCCCTTCTTTATTTGACCAGAATCTTTCTCTGTCAGGAATATGCCTGTCTCCTTCACTGACTGCCTTTCTCACTCTATCTTAGTTACAACCTCAGACATTATTCCCAAGTCAACCATAATGGATCAGAGAACAACTGAAAAACCTGTCTTTCCCACCCCAACATCTGAGACCGTGCTTACTGTGGCAGCATTTGGTAAGTCAAAAAGAGGAAGAGGAAGAAAGATAGAGAAGGAAGATTCTAAGATTGGGATCATCTTCGTGTTGGGCCCCGGGTTCAAATAACATCCTTTGTGGGATCTGGAGTCAAAAGACCTGAGTTTGAATACTGGCTCTGCCTCTTACTTCCTGTATGGCCTTGGAGGGAAATCACTACACTACTATAGGCCTCAGTTTTCTTATCTATTAAGTAAGGTAGTTGGTACAACCCCAGAAGACTCACCATGTTTTCCACCTCTTGACATATAGAAAGGTGATAGACTTAGAGGTGCAGAAAAAGACACACATTTTCAGACTTGACTAATATGTGGGTCTTTTATTCAAGTTCACTTGTTACAAAGGATTGGTTTTTATAAGATTTTTAGTGGGGAAAGCAGGGGAGATGAAGGATAATGATATCTATACAAAAATAAGTTAAGGAAAACAGAAAAGAACATCAATGAAGCTGTTTTAAAAATTTCACAGAAGAGAACACATAAGGAAGTTTGAAAGGAAACATACAATCAGGACAGCTTTTGGAACTAATTTGTAGAATTTTATATATACTTTAAAAGACAAAAACAAAAAATCAAATTGTACAGAATGAGATTTGAGGTTTCATATACAGTACTCTTTTCTGTTCTTTGTGCAAAGAAATTTTCAGGTTTGTTGGTATTTTTCAAATTTAGAGTAACAAAAATTTTTTAAAATTTAGATGAAAGCAAAACATGTTCTGATCTCAAAAGAGCTTAGAGTCTACAAGTGTTCATTGAGAAATGTCTTTTATATCAAAATAAAATGCATCAGAAACATTTTTTGGTATGAATAAATTGTTTTCAAATGAGGTGGTTGAACTAAATGACCTCTAAATCCTTTCCAGCTCTAAATGTACAATAATACCATATCCTAACAACCTTTCCCTAACTAAGGTTGTAGCTGAATTCATGGAAAGGTGACTGGTTTTTTGGGGGGTAGTGGTGGTTTTTTTGGAGGGTGAGGTGAGGGAAATTGGCCCCTTGACCATATGCTGAATTTCATTTTATAGCTGTTCCTTTCTCCTTTTCTCTCTTCTCTTGTCTCTTTCTGTTCCTCTCTCCTCCTCTGTCTCTCCCTCCCTGTTTCTTTTTCCTGTTCTCTACATATGTGTATATATATGTACAATTGTGTATATGTACACAATTTTTTTAACAGAAGAATGGAGGGTGGTAGTCTGAGGGAATACTGGCTGGGGAACAGGAACTCTAGGGATTCATTGCTCCAGGTGGCTGACTATGCAGCACTTGGCAACAAGTGAGACTTGAGACTGTAAAAACAATGCCTCATTGTACTCTTCTCCCCTTTTCCTCTTCAGGAGTTATCACCTTCATTGTCATTCTGGTGGTTGTGGTGATTATCCTGGTAAGCGTGGTCAGCCTGAGGTTCAAGTGTCAGAAAAATAAAGAGTCAGAAGGTACAAACTCTTGGAATTTCTTAAGCCCTCTCTCTGCTTTGATGCTCAGGAGCTGGACCATTAGCTTTGCTTTAGGGATGTGTTAGAGGTAAGGGGAGGTTCAGGGCAAAAACTCCACTGTGATAATTCCCCACTCAGTAGAAAGGGGCTGCATAGAAGTTTGAGAAAAATGATGATAAAATCACCAAATGGTTTAGAGCATTTTTTCATATGACTATAAATTGTTTTGATTTCTTCATTGGAAAACTGTTCTATATCCTTTCACCATTCTGTTCATATCCTTCCACCATTTATCAGTTGGGGAATGACTCATATTCTGATAGATTTTATGAGGTTCTTTATCTATTTGAGATATGAGACCTTTATCTGAAAAACTGTCCATAAAATTGTTCCCCAAAATTTTCTGCTTTCCTTCTGATCTTGGCTATATTTGTTTTATTTGTATAAAACCTTTTTAATTTAATGTAATAAAAATTATCTATGTTGCCCCTAACTTTTCTCTCTATTTCTTGCTTATTCATAAATTGTTTGCCTTTCCATAAGTCTGATTAATAATATGTTCCACTTCCTAAAAATTTTCAAATGGGAGCTGGGGTCTGAGCTTGACTGGGCTTATCAGAGTGGTGGAATTTTAAGCAGTGGTTCTTAACCTGGGGTCCATAAGCTTGGGGGTTTTTTTGTTTGTTTTTAAATATTTTGACAACTATATTTCAATATAACTGATTTCCTTGGTAATTCTAGGTATTTTATTTTATGCATTTAAAAACATCATTCTGAGGAGTACATAGTTTTACCAGACTGCTGAAAGGGTCCTGAACACACAGACACACACACACACACACACACACACACACACACACACACACACACACACACACAAATGTTAAGAACCCCTGCTTTAGAGGAAGGCTGTAAATAAGCAAAAAGAAAGCCCTGATGAAGTCACTAAATTTGTCCCGGTGGATCTGGGTTGAGTTTGGTACTCAGAATTGTGTCTCCTCCCCCACCTCAGACTGATACCTTTATTTCCTCACAGACCCACAGAAGCCAGACAACTCTGGAATATCTGAAAGGTATGAACATCAAGAGGATGTCAGATTGCCCCCACTTAGAGCCATGAAAAGAGATGTTTTTTTTTCCAGAAATGCCCAGGGGACTGTCTGACAGGGAGGGGTAAGAGTGGGCCAACTCATGGGAGGGAAGTGAGTGAAACCCTGGAATTGACAACAGCGGGGTACCACCAGGAAGAGCTGCAGGAGATGGGGGGGGGAGAAATACTAACCTCCCCCTGAGCTCTTCGGGCAAAGCCCAGGTTTGACCTGCGCTAACTAACTAATTATGACTGGTCCCCACCCTAAGCTTTCAGGTTATCGACTAACTTGGAATCCCATATACAGAGAACTCATGGTATTGACCAGAGCTGGGGCTTTGGCAGAAGCAGAAAGGTGGTGAGGTCTCTCGGGACGATGCATGGCTCTGAACCTCCCTGTATCAGGGCTGAGCCACTGCAGCCTTTTCACAAACAGGGACTTGGATTCTGGACAAGCAACATTCCACCCCATCAGTCACGGAGTCCAAGATTGAACAGTCTCAGCTCCACAGTCCTAATGTTCCCTTCCCCCATGTGTTTTTCCTACTGTCCCCTCTTCATAATGTTCTACTTCTTCCTGTTCCCCAGCAGCTCCACGGCCAATAGAGAGAAGGACACCAGCATCACCCTCATCTCCATGAAGAATATTAATTCAAATAATAACAAGGGCTGCTTCACAGAAGAGAAGGTTTGGCTTTTTCAGTATTCTCTTTTTCTCCCCAAGTCATCTCATACATCTCATCCATCCCAGCTGCTGCTGGGCGGGAAGGCTCCTCCTATAGTTACACTAAGACTTTTTAGTTCCTAAACATTATTCAGGGAAGAGACATTTTGAAAAACATAGGTTTTATTTCTTATCCAGTTCCTATTTCTTCCCAATACAAACTTACCTTGACCTGAGTATCATTTTTTTGCAGGTTCTGTAAAGTTGAGCTTGAGTGACAAGGACCCAGGAAGCAACTAATCTATGACTGTGATGGTGGATTGTTGGAGTGATATGGGAGGAAGGTCAAGGCATGATATATTCCATACAAATGATTTCATTTCAAATCCACACTTGAAGCCCAGAAGATACAAGCCTTGGTTTAAATTTGGGAGAATTATCTCCCAATTTGAACATTAAACGATAACCCCCAAAACATAGCCTACTTCTCCCACAGCCCTGGGATCAGAGAGAAGAGACGTCTACAGGGCAGGGGCAGATAGGTTTTGTGTTGGGAGTCGGGGATATTTGTACTTTTCATTTTTAATATAATTAAAAGTATTTTTGATCTGCAGCATGATTTCTTTTAGGACTTGTGCTTGCAAACACAGCTGCTTTAGAGAATGTGAGATCAGAGAGTCCCAAGTAGGTCAGGACCTCCTTTCCAAGGCAAGGCATGCATCATTGGGTCAGCACAAATCGAGGACACTCTGAGAGATCAATCAACAAACGTATCTAGGGCTAATAGGACAATCCTAGGCCCTTCTATATTGCAATTTATTGTTCTGTAAAAATGGAATGAAGCAACTGACCCACCCCCTTAGTTCTGAAGGCAAAGTAGCACTGGCAGAGTAACTATACTAATGCATATTATGCACTTTATGACCATAAAGGTAAACTAGCATTATATCCATAATAATCTAAACTTAAAATAATAGCACTACCCTTTAGAAAGGAGCTAACTGGAGCAAAGTATTATGTTAATTAAGAGAGTTTTAACTGGATCTATAGTAGATAATTAAAAAAAAAATAGTTGTAGACTCTATTGTAATAGCCCTAGAGTAGATGTCTGGTCCCCTTGGTTTCAGCTGGAGAAAGATCAAGAAGCATTTGCACATCAGAGGGAGTAGAAATAATGACACTGAGGCTGTATCACTGCATAGACCAACAACACATTGACTTTATGGGGTCAGTGTCAGATTTCCATCAGGTCAGTGAGGTTCCTGTCACTAACAAACACTTTTCCCTGGAATCCAGCTACTGAGCGGTCATGGAAATTTTAAGAGCATGTAGCCCTAGACTGGAATTGGAAAATGTTTACTCCAGGGATCTTGCCTGGGCATTTGAGGAATCACTGGCATAGTTATCTGTACATACATACCTACATACACATATATTTACATATGTATACATATGTGTATGTACATGTATATATATATACACACTAGGTTTATTTAATATTTATGAGCACATATTATAAGGGGAGTAGCATTCAGAGTATATATTCAAGAGCTCCACAATATCACCCCAACTTTCCTTTCTAGACTTATCTCTCATGTATGTAACTCATATTAAAACAATACAGGCCCACTTGTTGATTCTTGAATATACCACATAATTTCTCTCTTTTTCACTTTTCTTTAACTGTTCCTTCTACCTGGAATCATATTCTCACTCCCCCCACACATCATTTGTCAATAAATCTGCCCATCCATCAGAGCCATTTCACCTCTGTCATGAAGCCTTTCCTGATCCAAACAAGTAGATGTGATGTCTCCCTCTGATTCCATAACACTTTTCCCCTCTCCTATAACCCATCATATTCTGTAATATATTTAATATCTTTATATTATGTTAATGTTTATTATAACTATTGATATATTGATGATATTTTAATATGATAATATAAATAAAAATTACTAAATTTGTACACTTTTCTTATCCAGGTGGCAAATGCTCTGAGGGTAGAGTCTGTGTCATATTTATTTTTATAACCCCATCAGTGCCTGGCACATAGCTGATATTCAAGAAATATTTATTGAACTGAAGTTAGATGAGTCCTACTTTGCTAGAATTGTATGTAGTTCTAGTCCCTCTGACCACCCCCCTCTCAACCCTGATTTCTAGTCAGTATAGTAAGTAAGTTTATAAGTAGCCAGTATATAGCAGGAAGTGAGATTGCAAAGGGGAACTTAGAAGTCAAGTACAAATCATCCCAAAGATCAGAGGAGCAAAATTTACAAACTGTTATCATAGATTAACCAAAAATCACATCCTGATAGTATGTGCTGAATCAGGGGAAGATGTCTAGACTTTGCTGTCTTTTGGTCCTATGATATGTAAATTCCAGACAAATTCTAGACTTCCGCACTGAAGACCAGTAGGTCACCAAATGATGCTGATAATTTTGAGATAATATGAGCATGTTAGTGTTAAAGTTTTTTTGATAATTTTGAAATTATTTGGACATGTTAATGAACTAACCCCAAAATCACACAGAAAAGAATTAGTCTGTCTCCCCCAAAACCCTAGAAGAATGAGACCCCAAACTCCTGCCTCCAAGCAGTTTTCTCCCTGCGGTCCATGCTGCCTAGTGCCTCCAACACCAACTATGGTTACACGAATGATGCTCTCTGCCTTCCTTCATCATCCCATCCTTTGTCCCCATACCATCTGCCTCTGTCCCCCTTTCACAACTCTTCTCTACTCTCTCTGCAATTTTACAGCTTCATTTTCTGCTGCCATTATGGTATTTCCCAGCTAGTACTCAAAGAACTTGATGTGCCTACCCCTATTTCATAATTTCAAAAATTCATTATCAATTCACCTGCCCTCTAGGAACTTCTATCCTCAGACAAAGTTTTTTCTCCTATATTTAGGCTTTAAAAACGAATATGACTGTCTTCAATGGGATAACAAATATAAACAAAGGCTGACAAAATGTCCTTTTCCCTTTGCTTAAATTATGAGTATAAGATGAATGTATCATTTTCATGGAATCTTAGTGCTAAAAGGGACATTGGTGATCATCTAGTCCAACTACCTCAGTTTTACAGATAGAGAAAATGAGGCCCCAAGGGCAGTACCTGGCCTAAGACCACACAGCTAGGTCAGGACAACATTGGGACAGGAGCTCATCTTCTGACTTAGTAAAGTACCTTTTCTAGTATATCATGGTTCTTATTTTCACCCAGACTTCTGTCAAAGATCAAAGACCTGGATACTGAACAGGTGAACAAGATTCAGCAGAAAGAGTCCTAGACTTAAAGTGAGTTCTTGTCCCAGCTTTACCATGAATTAGTTATGTCCTGTTGATAAAAATTTGAAACTCTCTAGGCAGGTCTCCTGAATAAATTGAGAAGAAAGTGAAAAGAATCTTCCCAGTCCCTGCCCTATGTCATGAGGATCCTTTAGCTATAAAACAAAATAATGGTTGATAAAATATCTGGGGAGAAGCATTAAAAGTGTTAGAGAAATAGAAGAGAGACAGCATTTATTTTTAGAATTCAGATTAATCTGGTATAACTCTCATAACAGTAAGGTTTTATTGCTACAGTACAAAATAATATGTTCTGGTGACATGGCAAGCTATAGGATGAGGGATCTTAACCTACAGTCTGTGAACTTGCTTTTAAAAATATTTTGATAATTGTATTTCAGTATATTTGGTTTTCTTTATGACTATGCATTTTATTTTATATATTTAAAAAGTATCATTTTGAGGAGTCCATTGGCTTCACCACTCTGCCATGACACAAAATGGTTAAAGACTCCTGATCTGGAAATACTGGCTAGTTTATTGTCACTAAAAGACATTTCTAGAGTTCAACTACAAATTATTACTGTGGTCAGTTGCTTTCTGCATGGTGTTAACAAGGGTGGCTTTTTCTCTAGCTTCTTTCTCTTTAAATTCTTTGAAACTTCTGACATTGTGCATTTCTCCCCCTTACTCCCAATGAGAGGTTTTCTGCTGTCTTGGTTTTTCTGGACTTGGCTTTGTCTTTGTTTTCTTCCTACTTGTCTGCCCCTCAGTCTCCTTTAATGCTTCATCATCTATCTTTCACCTCCTAAGCACAGGTGTCCTCTAAGGCTTTGTCCTGACCCTTCTCTCTCTACTCTCTGGCTCCCATTCCATCAGCTCCCATGGATTTGATTATTATCTCTATGCAGATGATATCCCAATCTAAAACTCCAGCTTTGATCTCCTTCCAGAACACCATCCGTCTCATACCATTAAATGTCTGCAGGACATGTCATCCTAGATACCCTCTAGGCATCTCAAACTCAGTATAGTCAGAACAGAAAAGGTCCTCTCCTTTCAACCTGTTTCTCCTCCAATTTTCTTCATTTCTGATGAGGATACCATCATCTTTCCATATCTTCTTGTTCAGTTGTTTTTGCAGTCCTGTACAACTCTTTGTGACCCCATTTGAGATTTTCTTGGCAAAGATAAATGGTTTGCCATTTCCTTCTCCAGCTCATTTTGCAGATGAGAAAACTGAGGCAAACAGAGTTAAGTGACTTGACCAGGGTCACACAGCTACTGGGTGTCTGAGACCATGTCCTATCTGTTGCTAACTCCTTTCAATTCTACCTCTGGAATATTTCTTTTAACTGTCTCCCTACTCACATTGCCTAACTCCCTAGTTCAATTACTTACTTACTTTTAGCCTGGATTTTTAATAGCTTCCTAATTAGTTCCCCTATTTCAAGACTCTTCCCCTGTGGAAAATGGCAAAATATTCTTCCAAGACACAGCTTACTCCCCTGTTCAACAGCCTTTAGTGACTCCCCATTGTCTCTATGATAAAAGAAGAGTTCCTGAGCCTTGTGTTCAAGACCCTCCCACAATCTAGTTCCAATCTACCCTTTGCAGGTATTTCCTATTTACCCTACAAGCCACACTCTACTTTCCAGTCAAACCGAACTATGGATTCTTTTCTGTACTGTTTTTTATTTCTTACCTCCATACTTTAGCACAGGGCCCCTATCCACTCTCCCCTCCCTATGTCTGGAACTCACTCCCTCTGTATCTCTGAATCTTATAACTCTTTGCTTTCTTCAAGCTTCAGTTTAAGTGTCAATTTTACTGTAAAGCTTCCTTGATTTCTTTGCCTTCCCCAGTTGCTAAAACTCTTCCTTCATTTGCTGGTATTATACTAACTTGTACACATATTATATCCCTTGGTAGAATGTACACTCCCTGTGAGTAGGGAGTTGTGGTTTTTTTATATCTCCAACCCCTACCACAGTGCCTTGTGTCTAGTAAGTGTTGAATAAATGATGACTGAATTTAATTCTATTCCATTCTAAAAGGCCATATGATTTCTGTTCTACTGCTACAAACTACCCAGCTAATCTGGAAATTTGCATTGTTGGTTACAAGAGGAGAAAGTGGTATCTCTTGATATGAAGGATATTTATTACTATTGTAGCTCCTCATTCAGCCTTCTTGAAATGTGAATAATAATAGCTGATAATGGCTGATAAAAAGCACTCCTTGCAAGGAGTTTAAGGTACACTGAATCTTGCTTGAATGAAACCTGTTAGTTAATGCTAGTTAGTTAGGTGAAACCCACTAAACTCCTCATGCAAATGATAAATCCATCTTTGGGAAAAGTTTGCATTTGGAGCTCATTCAGTTTCCCTGAAAGCGTATCTTTTCCTTGATGTCTAGACAACAGGATGGTAGATATTTATAAGATGACTTCCTCTCAGCTCCCTCATTGAATGATGTAAGCTGTAGGATTGGGAAAGAGAGCAAACCCAGACTAAATAACAAATTACCAGGGCACACACATAGGGCAAGTTGCACTGTGCACTATCTGCTTGGTAATTTTGATCTGATACTGGGCAACATCAAAGGTAGGACAACATAATAATAAAAGCTAACATTTATATAGTACTTACCATGTGCCAGGCATTGTGCTGAGCACTTTACAATCATTTGATTCTCATAGTAACCCTGGCGTTAGGTGCTATTATTATTTATATTTTACAGATTAGGAAACTGAGACACTGGAAGAGTAGTGATACCTTAGAGAGAAATAATTGGAAGTTTGGAGGAGGGGAGGATTTGGGATAAGGTTAATAAATTTGTTTTTAGACATTGAGTTTAAGATGTTTCTGAGACATCCAGTCTGAAAGGTCCAATAGGCAATCAGTGATACAAGACTGAGGTTCAAGGGAGACACTGGGGCTTTGTATATAGATGATCTAGGGCTGCATAAAAATAACAAGTAAACTTTTGGAAGCTGTTGAGTTTACGTAAAGAGAAAGAAAGGAAGGAAGGAAAAAAAGAAAGAGGAAGAAAGAATGAAAGAAGGAACAAAGGAAGGAAGGAAGGGAATGGAGGATGGGGGAAAGTATAGAGGGCCTAGGATAGAACCTTGGGAAACACCCTCAGTTAAAGGGTACAATGGGGGTGATGAGAATGAGGAGAGGTCAGACAGCAGAA
Source organism: Bettongia penicillata ogilbyi (assembly GCA_023548195.1). Classification (NCBI taxonomy): domain Eukaryota; kingdom Metazoa; phylum Chordata; class Mammalia; order Diprotodontia; family Potoroidae; genus Bettongia; species Bettongia penicillata. The sequence continues at coordinate 6,063,510 of JAJHZJ010000197.1, forward strand.
GATGAACCAGGGATGAGAAAGGTCACAAAAACGCAGATAGGAGAGACTATTCAGAAGGAGAATGTGATCAACAATGTCAGATTCAGCAGATTTGTAGAGAAGGATCACAGGTCAAAAAGAATTAACATCTTATGATCTCCTTGGACCTGTTTTCTGCTGTGTAAAATGAGGGTGTTAGACACTATGGGTGCAGGAGAACATAATTCAGTACTTTGGAATATACTCTCTTCTCTTCTCTTCTCTCCTCGTCCCTTAGCATCTACATAGAGGCAGGAGCTGAAATACAGGCTCAGCAGTGGAACGGGTACTAAGAGTTATCTTATCCAACTGTCTCATTTTTACAGATTGGTGACAGGTATTTGTGAGAAAAACACTTTTTCACTCAATTCTTCTTCCTGAACCCCGAACTGTGATATTGATGGAGTCTTGGGAGATGCCCATAGAAAGCAGGAGCCAGAAGAGTGGGGAATTTTTCTCCTTTCATTCTGATTTGTGCACTGTCCTACCTACCCTGGGCTCTTGCTGCCAGAACACACTACCCAGTGACTTTAGCTGGGCCTCTAAAAAGGCTGCGAGAGTCTGTGCTGAAGTGGGTATTGCTTGGACCATGAAGGGAGATGTCTGAGACTGGGATGACACTACCTAGATCATGGCAAAGGCCATCTCGCACAAGGTGGAGGTTGCTTCCTGGGACTCCTGGGACTGTTAAGATAATGGCCCACCATTTGGACATACATATCCTGTTGTTATAGTTCCATTTCATTCCAAGGTCTTCTATCTCCTGGCCACCAGGTTGCAACACTGATCTGGCAAGATGTATTGGCCAGGAGGAACTGGAAAGAAGATGAGGGTGAAGATAAGACCTTGTCTACATGGCCATTATTTTCATTGTTCTATTTATAAATATAAAATCACATAAATTTTTTAAACCAAAGATTTTTTTTTAAATCTTAAAACACCTATAAACATGAACTGTTGTTGAAATTATAAGCTTTATAGCGCACTGAATAGCCCATACTAAATCCCAGCTTCCCTGACTGCCAATTCCACTAATACCACCAATTTCTCTGAGTGGCCTGGAGGGGGTGGGATATGTATGACCTCAGTGATGCTAAATGAAAGGATATAATCAGTGAAGAACTAGGCTTTGGCAGAATCTGGATCTACAAGAGCTGAGAGAAAACTGCCTAGGGACATTCAGAGAGCATTGCCTCATTTCCTTTCCATGGATCTCTTACGGCAGGGTGCCCTGTCAAAAGGAAAAGATATGAGCTGCTCATTCAATCCACAGACAATTGTTATTATTATGTCACCTGACACCTGACTGCTAGAAATATAAAGACAAAACTGAAATAATCTCTGTCTTAAGGAACTTCAAGTAAATATAAAATATATACATATGAATGATGTATATCTTCCCTATGTAGATTATGTGTATGTCCACATGGATTTGTCTAAACACAGCTCACAGGAATACATGAATAGGTATTTTTGGAGTCTCATCTGCTATGTAAAGGAGACTTTCATTCCTGCTTGGAAGGCATCAAGAGATTGGACCACAAGGCTGGACTGCTTTACTCTTCAGAGAGAAAATACAAACTAGAATTATATCTATCTGTCACCCTAAATATTACTAGTCGAGGAGAAATTATTTTTAGGTTCAAACTGCTTTTCTGGTTTCTATCCTTTAAGAAGGAAAGGAGTGCCCCAAGATGATCTGATGGCTTGATTCCTTTTCACCAAATACTAGTTACATAAAGTATGTGGACTAGTGAGTAGAGAATAAATTTACTTATCCAAGCAGCTAGCAAAGAGAAATCAGAGAAATAACACAGATTGAAATATATGTGTCCTCATCTTTCATTGCCAAAGAAGACCATGCCATCAGAAAAATGATGACATGACTTGCACTTGACTTTGTTTTGAGTGAGGGAGGGCTGTGCAGGTCACTAGCCTCACTTCTCCTCCAGAGTCATCTGAATCCAGTGACCAGATACTCATCAGGATGATTGGAGATGACCTAGGATGAGGCAATTGGGGTTAAGTGACTTGCCCAAGGTCACACAGCTAGTGAGTGTCAAGTGCCTAAGGTGAGATTTGAATTCAGGTCCTCCTGACTCCTGCCCTGGTGCTCTATCGACTGCACCACTTAGCTGCTCCAAATATACTAGATAGTATAGATACTAGAGCGAATGAATTTTCTCACTTGGAATGAGCTTAACTGAGAGTCCTCAATCTCACCCAGGGGAAAATTTTTCAAAATTGCTACTGTAGCAAACTGGGAATTTTGCAACATGTCGAGAACCCTATTTCTCTGCATACTGGCTTCTTTCCAAAGTCATTTTCTCTCTACAGGATCTCTCCATGAAGAAGGCCTGGAACTGTGTGTGCTCTTTCTCGAAACTAGAATAAAGAAAATCTCTCTTCTTCCAAGCTGTTGCCAACTCTCCCTCCTAGGCAATCCTCAAGTGTCAGGTACTCATCTCTCCACCAATGAGGTAAGTCTTAGATAAATGCACCAGGTTTAAACCCTGGGCTACATTAAAAAATCTTTTTTCTGGGTTACCTTTACAAAGTAGATACTGAGTAATTTCAAAGAGGGTAGAGGGATCTACTAACTGGGAAGATGACCAGATCTAAGATTTAAAGTTAGAATGAACCTTAGAGATCATTTAATCCAGCACTTCATTTTACTTAAGAGAAAATTAAGGTCCCAAAGGGCTAAGTGAATTGTCCAAGGTCACACAAATAGGTAAGTTAACAATCCCAGGAGATAGAATTCCTGTTAGAGGTGGCACTTCAGCTCAGTTTTGAAGGAAGCTAGGGGTTCAGTTCAGCAAGGAGGAGATGAAGAGGGAATACATTTCAGTCCGGTGCAAAGACAATGGCCTTTGAGTAAGTGTCTACAAAATAGGGTATGAAGAGGGCAGAGATGGGACAGGAGCTATCTGCAGTTGGCTCTGAATAAAAGGAATCAACCCTGGGTCTCTTTTCTATTCCCTTAAATAGTCGACAGGTTTTCTTGGGGTTCTAGGCTTTGGAATTTTTTGTAAAAGGTTGTTTCTAAGTGTGGGAAACTGGGCTGTGTGAGCAGTTTCCCTAGACTTCCTCAAACTTTTGGATTGTTAGGGGTTGCCTAGAGTTGCATCTGGTTCCAGTGGCCATTGTGGGCACTTCAGTTCGAACTCCACTAGGATCTGCACAGCTCTGCAGAAGCAGGCGGTGTAGTCTTAGACCTGGAATCAGAAAGTCCTGGGTCTTAATTCCTCCTTTGCCCCTTCCTAACTAACCTCTCCGTCTGTACGAGGGGGATGATACTGTGATATCAAACTAGAGGACAGCCTGGAGATTCAAACAAGGTAATGTATGTAAAGCTTTACAGGAACGTCAGGTATTAGGATGTTACTACGGTTCACTGTTACAAGTCCCCAAAATGCTTCACGGACAGAAAAAAATCTCCTTTCGTGCTCTCTGCCAATCCCTTCCTGGCTCCACCCTTCGGCCTTCAGCCCAAGCATCCTCCGTCCCTCCTCTCTCAATCTCTGCAGTTACGGACTGAGACAACCCCGCGCTCAGGCGCACCGGGAACTGTAGTCCAGAGTAGTCACGCCCACTGGTGCATCAGGGATGGCCGGGACCACTGCTCCCGGCGATCCCCGCGCGGCCCTATTTCCGCTCCTTTTCCTCCCCACTTCCGTCGCCCCCTTCACTATCCCCCTCCCCTCCTAGGTCCTCCTCTCCCCTCCCCCCACCTGCATCCTCCTCCGCGCGCCACTGCGGCCTAGCCGTGCTGCTGAGAGGAGCCGACATGAAGGCGACCCTGGGGAGCAGGGACCACTGGACCGAAGGTACCAGGGCAGGGAGCCAGGCCCTGCAAGGGAGCTTCCCAGGTCCGGGGGACGTCAGAGGGCGGGGGGCAGGGCGGAGGCAGAAGACTTGGGCTTCCCCAGGGAGCGCCGGCTTGCCGGCTCGCCCCGGGAGCGGGTCAGGCTCGATGAGGGGCAGGAAGCATCCTTTCCTCGCTGGGCCGCCTTCCTACGCCCGGCCCTACCTGGAGGTAGGACCGGGGAAGGGACTGCCCTGCCCCTCCCCCTCCCTTTGGGGAGGGCCCCCCCACTGCCCCCGCCCCCCACGCTCGTCACCTCCGGGCGCATGCGTCCCCGAAACTGGCCCTTGACATTAACGTGCCCTCAGCACACACCCCTGGAGATACTGATTTACAGGCTCCTTCGGTGTTTGCTGAGGGTTCAGTTCAGCTCCCAGATGCCAGGGCAGTGTGTGTGTGTGTGTGTGTGTGTGTGAGATCTTTGAGCATGGATAACTGGACAGTAACAAAAGGAAGCAATCTGTCAGCTCCTTCTGAAGATGTAGGCATTCACTTTTCCTGAAATCAGGGGACTGGCTAGACCAGAGCCTGAGAGTCCTTCTGATTCTGCAATTAGACAGTTTGCTGACCGTTGTAAATGTAATTAATATAGGAAGATAATTGATATACTCAGTACCCTATCTGTTTCTAGCATGTGTAAGCCCTTATTAATTTCCTCCCGTGTTTTCTGTTATTTTCCTAGGGAAGGTGTTTATTCAGCTTTGGTCTGCACGTTGAAAAGACAATATAAAGTCCATAGCATGGCCCCTACCCTCACCTGCTCATGAATGATGCGGCTCTGATTCCTGTCTGCTCCCAGAAAGAGCTCCTGAGTCAGATAGGAGAGGCTGATTTTCAGGGACAGTACTTGGCCTAACGGAGGTGCTGTTGCTTTGCAGCATACATTGATGCCTTCAGAAGAAATCAATATCCAGCTGATGAAACTGCTGACTTCTGTGGATGCCATAACTGTATGAATTCTAAGAAGGAAAAGAAGTTTGAGAATGAGAGAAGTCAGGCTCAGCCTGGAGAGGCTGGCATGACTTATACAGAAGAACAGTTACTTGGGGTGCAGAGGTAATCCTATTATATCATCCTAGGGAATTCACATTTTCTTTATATTAATAAAGCATGTAACTTGTATGTGAATAAACAGTGGTGGAGTGAACCTTGAGCACGGTACAATAGATTGGAGTGACAAGATCATAGTTGTAGAACTGGAAGAGACCTTAGAGGTTATCTGTCCAACTCCCTCATTTTATAGATAAGGAAAATTAGGTACAAGGAAGGTTAGATGACTTGCTCAGGATCTCATAAGTAGTGGGCATCAAAGTAAGGATTTGAACTCCAGTCCTCTTAACTCCAGAGCCATACTCATTCTATTATACCCACTGCCTTCCTGTCCTGAGTTGTATCATATATACTCTATACTTAAGAAATATAAAAGAAACATCAAATTTAATACCAAGGTTCTGATCTCAGCTCTGCTGTGTAATCTTAGGCAGGTCATGTGAAAGAACATTGAACTGGGAGTCAGGAGACTTGCATTCTGTTCCTTGCTCTGCCATTATTTAGCTATTTGATCTTAAGACACATCATGTTAGCTCTTCTTAAAAATAGTATTTTATTGTTTCCATTTATATGTAAAGACAGTTTTAAACATTCATTTTTATAAAATTTTGAGTTCCAAATTTTTCTCCCTTCTTCCCCTCCCCTCTTCCTAAAATGGTAAACAATTTGATATAGGTTGTATATATGCAGTCATGTAAAACACATTTCTATATTGTCATGTTGTAAAAGAAGAAATAGACCAAAAGGAAAAAAAATACAATAGAAATAAAGTGAAAAATAGTATGCATCGATCTTCATTCAGAGTCCATCAGTTCTTTCTCTGGATAGCATTTTCCATCATGAATCCTTTGGAATCACTTTAGCTTTTTGGGCCTCTGGTTCTTCAGTTGTAAAATTACCCCTTTGGATTAGATACATTCATTTAAAACCTATTTTACATGCACGGCACCATGCCAGATGCTGGGGATACAAGGATAAATCTAACATAGACTGTACCTTCAGGGAATGCACAATCTCAAGGCGGAAGAGATACACAAAAAACTGACACTCGGGAAAACCATTTAGAAAAATAAAAAGGAGTGGACCAGGAAAAGTACTACAAAAAACTTAGGGACAGATCATTTTATAGATAATGGTATGTCAAGGAAAGCTCTTTGGTGAAGCTGGCACTTAAGGACTTCAAATGAAAAGGATCCATTCTAGGCATAGGAGAAGACTTGAGTAAAGGCATAGATATGGACAAGATTAGGATGAAGAGTAGTCCATTTATGTCTAGAACTTGCCATATGGGATGGCACTAATGTGAAATAAGGCTGGAAAAGTAAATTGTCAGATTTTGGAAGACCTTAAGCTTTATAATAGGTACTATGGGGAAGGAGATGCTAAATCAAGATATAAGTAAGAAGATAGCCTTTCAGCAGTAAATTGAGGGGTAAATAGCATAAATTTGTAGTGAACTTAGTAGTTTTACAGTTTCATGTGATCAAAGGGTTTAGAACTAGAAAAGACCTGGGAGATCATCCTTTTGGTCCAGGGCTTCTTAACCTGGAGTCTATGAACTTTTTTTTTTTTAAGTATTTTCATAACAATTTTAATACAGTTGGTTTCCTTTGTCATCACTTATGTATTTTATTTTATGCATTTAAAGCATTATTCTGAGATAAGTCCATAGGTTCCATCAGGCTGACAAAAGGGTCCATGACATAAAAAAAGATTAAGAATCTGATCTAGTTCAGTTATTTCCTCTTACAGAAAAAAGAAACTGAAGCCTTGAGAGGGTGAATTACTTATGGTCACACAGATAATAAAGAGCAAAATTGGGATTTGAACTCATTTCCTCTGATTCCAGGTCCATTGTGCTTCATATTTATACAGTGGGACCAGAAGAGGCAGATTTGGGGTGTTATCTAGGATTGAGGTTTAGCAAGGTAGAGATAGTGGAACTGTCAAGATGGCAAGTGATTCTTGAGTGAAGGTGAGGACATTATTAAAATAACTGATCATAAAGTAGATGAGATTTGGTTGGGAGGAAAATAAGGATAGAATAGTGTTGATTACTGAGAAAATAGATCAATATCATTAGAAAATAATGAAAAATTTTACATAAAGTCCTGGAAAAAAGGCTTCAGCATTATATACAAAAAGTTATTCACTATAATTAAGTTGAATTTATACAAGTAATGCAAAGATGGTTTGGTGGTGGGAAAACAATCATTTTAAAAACAAAAACATTTAAAACCATGAGATTATAGCAAATGATGTAGAAAAAGACTTTGACAAAATATAACACTCATTTATAGTAAAAACCCTACAAAGTCCAGCATGGAAGGGCTACATTTTGGTAAGAAAAAGCATATATAAAAAGCTAACTTTACTTGCAATGGGTAGATACAACTTTTCCAATCCGGGAGTAAAGAAAGGTGAGCCTTATTTCACTGCTGTCATTTCACATAGCTCCAGAAACATTAGTAATGGCAATTAGATAGGAGAAAGAAATTAAAAGCATAAACAGCAACAAAGAGGAAATTATTTTCCACATTTGCTGATGACGTGATGGTTTACCTAGAAGATCCTAGGCAATTAGCAAAGAAACTGAGACAATAATTCAGTAGAATACCAGTATACAAGATAAACCCACAAATGTCAATAGCGTTTCTACATAGCAGTATCAAAATCCAGGAGGAGATAATAAAAAGGTCAATGCCACTTAAAATAATTACAAAATGCATAAAATATCTGGGTGTTTGTTACTAAGGCACATTCAAGTGTGGCATAGATACTATTACAAAATGCTCCCTAAAGAAATAAAGAATGACTGAAATAACCAGAAGAACACTGAGTGGTGGGCCGATATGATAAAAAGTGATACTTAAATTAATGCAATGTTAATAAGTCTAACAAGAATATACTTTATCCTGCTAAACAAAATAATAAATTTAAAGAAGTAGAAGGTTTAGAATCTAAAGGAAAATAATGAAAAAAGGTAGGAATTAAGGGAAAATAGAAAAAAAAAATCAAGGAACCAAAGGTTGTTATGAGGACACAGATACAGGAAGAATAAATGAATCCACCTCTGTAAAATGAAGAAGTACAAATGTTCATAATAACAGGGGAATTTCTAACAATTTGTTATTTTGGAGACAGTATTTTTGAATGATGATAAGGCCCAGGATAAGACCATAAATGTTCATAGAGTGTGTTTGGGGTGTGCACACCTGTGGTTGACTAAAATGGAGGTGAAAGTTATAGGAAATGAAAAGTTCAAGAAACTGTGAGGGCAGAGAGTTATGAGAACCATACTGTGGATATTGAAGTTTCTGACAATTATGCCAAGGGTAGAGAAGCCCTTGTGAGCCAAATACCAAAGCGATAGGAGAAGGTAGCAAAGTGCCTCGGAGATTGGTGAGTGCCACTAGGTTCAGGAAAGATCTGATCAGCTGACATCCCTTCAGAGAAAATGTTGAGTGATGGTGGGAGAGAGGAGTAAATCTTGACTTCCAGATCTCGTGAGATTGGGGAATAGCGAAGGAGGCAGCCAGCATTAGAGAGGAAAATGTGAGAAGTGAAGCCTTCAGGGGAATATCAGTTTTCAGTTGATACAAGTAGTGGCTGTAAGGAAGAGGTCCAAGATGAAGGAGAGTTTAAGGAACTTCAGAGGAGTATATAAAAGGGTTAGGCAAGAGAAGGCAGGGCCTAAAACTTAGGAAAGACAGAGCAGCAGGATAGGGTTTGTAATGGAATGGTGATATGGGTTTGGAGTGGGAGGACCTGCCTTTGAATCCTGGTTCTATCACTTTGAGTAAGTTGTTTACCCTCTCTGGTATTGTTTCCTCATCTTTAAAATGAGAGAGTTGGACTAGAGGATCCCCAAACACCTTTTTAACTCAAAGTCTATGATCTCTTATCCTGTAGGAATTGAGAACTGAGCTATTAGGAGCATGTTGACCATAGGGAAAGGGGGAGGAGAGAGTGGGTGGAGATGTTTTATTTTTTTGTTCTCAACTAACAAGCATTAATTTTCTTTTCCCATTTCCCCTGCATTGTGGAAAAAAGGGAAAAGAAAACCTTTGTAACAAATATGCATAGCCAAGCAAAACAAATTCACACATTCACCTTGTCCAAAAGTGATAGCTCTAAGGTTCCATTTAGAACATGGATGGATGGAATAAGCTTTCACAATCTCATTCTCCTTAAGAACTCCCTTTATTTTTCTGGGTGGTCAGATTTCCAGGGGCTCCATGGATGAGATTAGAGCTGGGAGGGGTGGAGTTAGATGGGACCTTCTATAGTCTAGGTGAAGACCTCTCAGTGTTCCTTCCATTTCTAGCATTTTATGAGTCTTGAATCTACCTCTGTAAAATAGGGATGGTATCTCACCAGTGGTACAAACCAGACAAAATAAACCGTATGAAAGTATCTTGAAAGGTGTAAGTACTTTTGACATACTATTTTTTAGGATAAAGAAATGCAGAAGTTACTATGAAATTCTGGGAGTTGACAGACACGCCAGTGATGAGGATCTAAAGAAAGCTTACCGAAAACTGGCCCTAAAATTTCACCCTGATAAGAACTGTGCACCTGGGGCCACAGAAGCTTTTAAAGGTATAGCTGCTGAAGTCATGTTTGAGTTCTTCAGTAGACTCCTTCAAGTCTTGTCATAGCATTTTGTTCAGTCAGAAGTATAATTGTTTTATTTCGTCAGGGAACTATAGTATACAGTTGTTTTAAATAGTGTGTTTATTTAAACACCCACCTTGTCCCATGATAATTTTGAATAAATGTTGGTTTCTCTATGATGAGTATTATAAGCTCGCATCTTTTCGTTGTGTTAGATACAGAATCTAGTATAATATCACATGTACAGAGATTAATAAATTATAAATTAACTATATATTTATAGTTTTATATATATACATAATGAGTAAATTATAAAAACAAAAGAATACTGGATGTTCTTTGAAACCTGTTGCTTGTAGACAAGTAGATTGCTTCTTATTTTCCTTCCTCATTTTTTTCCCACAGCCTTATTTGTTCATTGTCAGCAATTCAGGAGCTATAGATTATGTTTAACTGCATTGTTTTTATATGTGTGTTTATACATACATATATATTTTAAAGTATTAATAGGTTTTGACAGCTGAAACCTTCCAGCAGACAACTGAACAAGCTCCCTGACAAAAATACAAGCCCCTAAAACAGTTACTCAACTGTTAATAAACAGAAGGGGTGTGATCTTTAACTTTGATGATCTGTTACACTGACCCTTGTGTTTGACCAGAATTTTATTGCCTCTTAGTGTTGACTTTATTTTCAATTTTGCAGTCATCTTATGACAAGAATTGCTTTTTTTGTTCAATGCAAATTTCTTCATTATCCCAGAAATAGAGTTCTGATTTCAGCTTGATGTTGTTTTATATATTGAATATATTCCTAAAAAGTTGCATGTAAAACAACTTTTATAGATAAAATTATTTTCTCTATTTTCATTATTATTTCAGAAATAGAGAAATTTTGGATCACTCCGAAACATAATTTTAAAAAATAGGCTTTAGAAAAAAGGTCAGTTTTAAGGGTAAGGTCACTTTCAACCATAATATAAACTGTTAGTCTAAGTATTCAAATCTTAACTTTTGCCATTTAATAGCCGTGTTCCCTTGGTCATGGAAGTCACTACCTCACTCAGCTTCAGTTTCCTCATCTGTCAAATGATATACTTACACTAAAAATCAGAGGTTCTTAACATAGAGTTCAGACACCTCACTATTACTAAATCTGTTGATCTTTTCTCAATTTTCATTGTTTTGAGCTTTTGGCAGCATTTTATACCATTGACCCCACCTTTTCCTTCTGGATACTTTTCCCTTCCCTGGCTTCCATGACACCATTCTCTCCTAGTTCTCCTTCTTGTCTAATTGCTCCTTATTTGTCTCTTCTACTAGTTCCTTCTCCCACCCTCTGAGGTGGTGATTCTCTTGACTTTGTCCTAGATGCTCATCTCTTTTCTCTCTCTAGTGATCTCATTTCACTCACACAGGTTCAGTTTTCGTCTCTGTGCTGAAGACTCTCACATCTGTCTATCCAGCCCCTAAGCTCCAATCCCACACACTCACCTCTCTGCTGGGTGTCTCCACTTGGATACCCCATGAATATCTGAAATTCAGTATGTCTAAAACTGAATTCACAATCTTCTCCCTAAATCTAGCCCTCCACCAAACTTCCTGTTTCCATTGGCTTTTCCCTCTCCCTCATTCCTCAAATCCAGTCAGATTCTCCCTCCAAGGCATGTTTCAGGTCAGTTCCTTTTTCTGTGTTTATACAACTACCTCCCCAAGACGAGGCTCTTATCATCTCTCCAACTCTCCAAACAGCTTTCCAAATAGTCTCCTTGCTTCCACTCTCTTCTCTCTCTGGTCCATCCTCCACACAGTAATCAAAATGATCTTCCTAAAACCTAAGTCTGACTGTGCCACTACTGCTCCAGGACCCTCAGAGCCTCCTCAGTTAAGGCATTAGAAGCCTATTGTAGTCTGACTATAGCATATCTTTACAGCCTTATTATTCTTACATTCTTTTTTTTTAAAATATAAATTTATTTATTTAACTTTTTACATTCATCTTCACAAAATTTTGGGTTCCAAATTTTCTCCCCATTTATCCCCTCTCCCCACCCCAATACACTGAGTGTTCTAATTTTCCCTATCACCAATCCACCCTCTCTTCTATCATCCCTCCCTTCTCTTGTCCCCATCTTCTCTTTTGTCCTGTAGGGCCAGATGACTTTCTATTCCCCATTAACTGTATTTCTTATTTCCTAGCAGAAACAATAATACTAACAGTTGTTCCTAAAACTTTGAATTCCAGATTCTCCCCATCCCTCCCTCCCCACCCACTCCCTTTGGGAAGGCAGGCAATGCAATATAGGCCCTATCTGTGTAGTTTTGCAAATGACTTCCATAATAGTGTTGTGTAAGACTAACTCTATTTCCCTCCACCCTATCCTGCCCCCCATTGTTTCTATTCTGTCTTTTGATCCTGTCCCTCCCCAAGAGTGTTGACGTCAAATTGCTCCCTCCTCCCATTGCCCTCCCTTCCATCATTCCTCCCTCCCTGCTTATCTCCTTCTCCCCCACTTTCCTGTACTGTAAGATAGGTTTTCATACCAAAATGAATGTGCATTTTATTCCTTCCTTTAGTCTAATGTGATAAGGGTAAACTTCATGTTTTTTTCTCAGCTCTCCTCTTTTTCCCTCCACTAAAAAGTCTCCTGCTTGCCTCTTGAATGAGATATAATTTACCCCATTCCATTTCACCCTCTTTCCTCCCACTACATTTCTCTCTCACCATTTACCTTAATTTCTTTTAAGATATATTCCCATCCTATTCAATTCACTCTGTACTCTCTGTCTCTGTATGTGCGTGCATGTGTGTGCATGTGTTGCATATGTGTATGTGTATGTGTGTGTGTGGTCCCACCAACTACCCAGATACTGAAACATTTTAAGAGTTACAAATATTGTCTTTCCATGTAGGAATGTAAACAATTCACCTTTGGTAAGTCCCTTATGACTTCTCTTTGCTGTTTACTTTTTCATGCTTCTTCTCATTCTTGTGTTTGAAAGTCAAATTTTCTTTTCAGCTCTGGTCTTTTCATCAAGAATGCTTGAAAGTCCTCTGTTTCATTGAAAGACCATATTTTCCCCTGAAGTATTATACTCAGTTTTGCTGGGTAGGTGATTCTTGGTTTGAGTCCTAGATCCTTTGACTTCTGGAATATGCTATTCCACGCCCTTCTATCCCTTAATGTAGAAGCTGCTAGATCTTGTGTTATCCTGATTTTATTTCCACAATACTGGAATTGTTTCTTTCTAGCTGCTTGCAGGATTTTCTCCTGGAATTTGGAATTCTGGAATTTGGCCACAATGTTCCTAGGAGTTTCTCTTTTTGGATCTCTTTCAGGCGGTGATTGATGGATTCCTTCAATACTTATTTTGCCCTCTGGTTCTAGAATCTCAGGGCAGTTTTCCTTGATAATTTCATGAAAGATGATGTCTAGGCTCTTTTTTTGATCATGGCTTTCAGGTAGTCCCATAATTTTTAAATGGTCTCTCCTGGATCCATTTTCCAGGTCAGTTGTTTTTCCAATGAGATATTTCACGTTCTCTTCCATTTTTTCATTCTTTTGGTTTTGTTTGGTGATTTCTTGGTTTCTCAGAAAGTCATTAGCCTCCATCTGTTCCATTCTAATTTTGAGAGAACTATTTTCTTCAGTGAGCTTTTGAACCTCTTTTTCCATTTGGCTAATTCTGCTTTTGAAAGCATTCTTCTCCTCATTGGCTTTTTGAACCTCTTTTGCCAATTGAGTGAGCCTATTTTTCAAGGTGTTATTTTCTTCAGCATTTTTTTGGGTCTCCTTTACCAAGGTATTGACCCGTTTTTCATGCTTTTCTTGCATCTCTCTCATTTCTCTTCCCAGTTTTTCTTCCACCTGTCTAACTTGATTTTCAAAATCTTTTTTGAGCTGTTCCATGGCCTGAGCCCACCGGACATCCACCTCGGATGTCTGGGATAGAGAGGCCCCGACCTCCACGTCTTTCCCTGATGGCAAGCATTTTTGTACTTCCTCATCAGAAATGAAAGGAGGAAGGAACATCTCTTCCCCAAGAAAGTAGCTCTCTTTGGTCTTATTTTGCTTCCTTTTTCTGGGCATTTTCCCAGCCAGTTACTTGACTTCTGAGATTCCTCTCCACCCCTGTCTATCTGCCCAGCTAGTGCTTGGGGTCTGAGATACAAATGCTGCTTTCCAGCCTCAGGGCTTTCTGTGGCGGGAGTGGCTGCTATTCAATGTGAGCTTAAGTTCTGGTGCTCAGGTGGGGGCAGGCCCGCCTCCCAGGCCCAGTTCCCTCAGGGGGTTTATGCAGAGACTTTCAGTAATGGCCCTGAGCTCCTGCCTGCTTGGGGAGTCCTGGGCTGCAGCTGCCTCTGCCGCTGCCTCCCGAGGGGGCCTGAGTCATGGAGACACCCCGCTTCCCTCTCAGCCAGCCTAGAAGTCTCTCTCACTGACCTGTAGTGCCTGTGGGTGGAGGGACCCTTTCCACCGCCAGCGGTTCCGTTCCTGAAGCCTGCTCGGATCTGCTCCTCTCGGGCCGGGCCGCGTGGCCAGGGCAGCACAGGGGTGGGCTCTGCCTGCGGTGAGCGACGGACCTTTGGGGTTGGTTTTTCAGGGCTCTCTGAAACGGAAATCTCCTCTACTGCGTTCCTGCGCAACTTGGACTGCTCCAGAATTTGTGGGGAGTTCTTTTTACAGGAAATTTATGGGCTGTGGATTTGGAGCTAGCATACGTGAGTCTTTCTACTCCGCCATCTTGGCTCCTCCCCCACTCTTACATTCTTATTCTTATTCTCTCTGCCTCTGCCCAGACTGTCCCTTTTGCCTTGGATGGACTTCCTTTTTTTTTCCTAGTTTTTTTAAATTAATTTTATTTGTTTTCAATGTTCTATTTTATATAGGTTATATACATACATTCCTATTAAATATATTTTTACTATAGTCATGTTTGATAGAATAATTAAAATGAATAGGAGAAATCATATAACAAACCAAAACTTAATACAAAAGAAAATGATCTGCTACATTCTGTGATTGAATTCCAAAGTTCTTTCTCTGGGTATGGAAGGCATTTTGTCCTAAAAGACTATGGGAATTTTTTTAAGTCCTTGCATTGCAATGAAGTTCCAAGTCTACCAGGAAAAAACTCTCGCACTCTGTGGTCGTTGCTGTGCACAGAGTTCTCCTGGTTCTGCTCCTTCACTCAGCATCAGATCATATAAGTCTTTTCAGGCCTCTCTGAAGTCTTCCTGTTCATCATTTCTTATAGTGCAATAGTATTCCATTACATTCATATGCCATAATTTATTCAGCCATTCCCCAATTGATGGGCATCCCCTTGATTTCCAGTTTTTGACCGCCACAAAGAGGTTGGCCACCAACACCCTTTAGCAATTCTGGAGTTTCCTTCATGTATCAACTCATGTGCCATTCCCCATATCAGCAGTTCTCAAAGTGTGGTCTAGGGACCCTTGGGGGTCCCCAAGACCTTGTCAGGGGATTCATAAAGTCAAAACCATTTTCCTAATAATAGAAAGATGTTTAATTTCTATTTCTAATCTATATAAACAAAAGTATTTTAGGGATCCTCAGTACTTTTTAATAGCGTAAAGGGGTCCTGGGACCAAAAAGAAGAACTACTATCCTACAGTAAGGCTTTCCTTAGTGCTTTCTCCTTTCTTCTGAAATGACCACCTGTGTACTTACTTGTTTACATATCATATCCCTCCAATATAATGTAGGTTCCTTGAGAACAGGGTGTGCTTTACATTTTGTCTTTGTATTCCTTGGATCTAGCACAAGGCTTTGCAACTGGTGGGTGCTTAATAAATGCTTATTGGATTGATGCCACTGTCTTCCTACTCCCCCAGATTTGTAACCTCTATAATAGTTGATTCTTCCCTCTTTCTTTATCACCTCCCACTTTGTCAGTTTCCATGCCTTGTTAGTGCTATTTTCACAACATATTACCTGACATTTATATGGTGTTTTAAGATTGTCAGTATTTTATTTCTATTTATTTGATTCTTACAACTATATTTATTATTGTCCCCATTTTACAGATGAGAAAATAGTCTGAGAGGTTAAGTGATTTGCCCATAGTCAGACATTCCCCAAGTATTAGAGGTGGGTTTTGAATCTAGGTCTTCCTAACTCTAAACAGTGCCCTTCCCATGATACCACCCTGATTCTGTTTATCTTGAGTGACTTCTCTAGTACAGGTCTTTAACACCTCTAGCTTATAGTTTTAATAGCCTGGTTTTCCTCCACTCTCACACCTTTCTAATCTAAACCTTTCACATACCTGCTTAAATAGTTTCCACTCTTCATAAACCTTCAGTGGCTCCCCATTGCCTCTGGGATAAAATACAAACTCCTTAGCTTGGTCTTTAATGCCCTCTGCTGTCTGGTTCTTACCTTCATTCCCAGTCTTAGTTTGTGTCACTTCCCTTTCTATGCTGCATTCCAACCACACTGGAATGTGAACTGTTTCTCAAACTTCTGTCAATCCCATCATTGTGAATTTTCACAGGCCATCTAGTCTACCTACAGTGCTGTTTCTCCTCATTTCCACCTGCTCAGATCTTCCTCTTTCTTCAAGCTCAGGTTAGTTGCCTCTTTGCTCTGTGAAATTTTACCTATTATGTCCACCTGCAAGTATTCTCTTCTTTCTCGAAATTTCCTAGGGTATTTTGTCTGATCTTTCTCCCTTTTGTCCTATTGCTCCTTACCTATCTATAAGTCTTTTTCCAGTAGACGGTAAGGTCCTTAAGAGGTAGAGGACTTCGTTGGTTTTCATCTTTGTTTTCCAAGATGCCTTACACTTAGTAGGATCATAGATTTAGAATTGGGAGGGTCCTACTCAACCCTCTCATTTTGCAGATGAGGGAAATGAAGCTCAAAGAAGTTAAGCAATTTATCTAAAGTTGTACAAGAACTGTTTAATAAATATTTGTTGAATTCATTTAACAAATGTTAAATTTGATGTGCCATCTTAGGTGCATTTAATTCTCCTCCACAACTTCTGTGAAAACTTAAACAAGTAGTCACCCCATACACTCTTGGCACATTTA
The DNA here is from genome assembly GCA_023548195.1 of Bettongia penicillata ogilbyi. Classification (NCBI taxonomy): domain Eukaryota; kingdom Metazoa; phylum Chordata; class Mammalia; order Diprotodontia; family Potoroidae; genus Bettongia; species Bettongia penicillata. Next base: position 6,080,125 of record JAJHZJ010000197.1, read on the forward strand.
TTTAAGAACATGTGGCCTGGCATGGTGGGAACTAGGAAAGTTCTGAACTGCAGTGGGCTATGCAAACTGTATGTCCTGACTAGATTTGGCATTGGCATAGTGAGTCCCTAGGAACTGGTAGGGGTTGGGGCAGGGGGATGGGGAATGTGTTGGGTGAGGACTGCTAAAGGACAGATGGACCAGAAATAGAGGTCAGAAATAGAGTGAGTCAGAGTTCCTGTGCCCATCTGTAGTAGGATCAGGCCTATGAGGAGCCCCTTCACTGCCAACCACTGCCAGGGGAAATAGAGAGATCTAATCTTTAAAAGAAGGGGAAAGGGAGGACACAATACAATAGTTAACTATCATTTTATCAAGAGGTTCATATAACTGAAATGGTTAAGTAGCTATGCCATTACTCTAAACACTCCTAAGGTGTTTAATCAGAATTACAGTGATGTATACAATCTCCTACTTTACCTTTTTTGAGTTAGTCAGTTAAGTCAGATATATAGTAAATGTTTAACAAACGTTTGTTGAAGTGAAATAAATATCTCTTTAAGTGTCACATTATCTTGCTATTAATAAACATTTTATTATGTAATGAAAAAGTACTGTGTATGAAAACTAATTCTTCCTTTAAAGTATTTTGTAGTATTGATCCTGTGAAGATAGTTTTCACGATGGTTTTACTGATTGAATATTCAAATTGAGTCAGATCCATATTTTCCCATTACACTTATACAAAGCAGAAAAGTATTTATACAAAAGACTTGTTTTATTTTTTTTAGCTCCTTTGATTTGCCTTCTATTTAGTCTCTCAAGTCCCCATCAGATTTTGGCCTTTGAAAGTTAATAAATGGCTGGGCATAGTCTCAGACGCCTGTAATCCTGGATACAGGGGAGAATGGAACTGATGAATCTCAAGCTCAGGAATTATGAACTGCAGGGAACTGTGTCCTAAGTCTGGTAAATCAGACTGGTGAGCCACCAGGGGCAAAAGCCTTAGGGGGAGGGAGGGTCACACTGACCCACCTGGAAGATGGAATAGGTAGTGGGATTTAGGATTGGGCCTTTCAATGGCCTCTGAACTTTTAAACCTGGATGAGGTAAAGAGATCTGGTCTCAAAAACAAAAAAAAAGTCAATAAATACATCACCGATTCCTAAAAGAAGCTGAAAACATAAGGGCTTTGTTTTTGGAGAAGGGTAAAAGAAAAAGCTTTTTGGCAGACTATAATCCATTACTTACATTTGAAACACTTATTTTTTTCTTTTAAAAAGTATTTTATTTTTTCCAATTGCATGTAAAGACAATTTTTAACATTCTTTTTTATAAAATTTTGAGGTCTAAATTTTCTCCTTCCCTCTTCACCTCCTTCCTCTCAAAGACAGTAAGCATTTTGATATAGTTTATATATATGTAATCATGTAAAAAAATTTCCATATTAGTCATGTTGTATAAGAAGAAATAGAACAAAAGGAAAAAACTGAAAAAAATATATTGAAAACAGTATCTTCAATCTACATTTAGGCTTCATCAGTTCTTCCTCTGGATGTGGACAACATTTTTGGAACACTTAAAATCACAAATTATTCTTACCCTCAAATTTCCTCTTCGGCTTAACCTTAAATCCATGTAAAGTTGCTGTATAGAAATTGACCTTATTCTCCTAGTTGCTGTTTATATACTTAAATTCAGTGGAAGTAAGGATGGCTAACTAACCTCTGACATTTCTTACCCCCTCCTTTCTCTATAGCAATAGGGAATGCCTTTGCTATTCTCAGCAATCCTGATAAAAGATTACGCTATGATGAATATGGAGATGAACAAGCAATTTTTGCTGCCCCCCAGGCCAGACCCTATACTTATTACCCAGATTTTGAAGCTGACATTACTCCAGAGGAGGTCTTCAATGTGTTCTTTGGAGGACATTTTCCTACAGGTCAGTAGTCTTTATATACTATAGACAAGGACACTTGGTCATCTTCAGTGGGTTTGAGAACCTGACTGGAGGATCAGTTATGCTTGTAGGATTGTACTCATGAGTAGTTAGAGATAGGGACTAGACCTGTTATTTTGTTGAGTAAAGTGAACTTCCAAATAGGGAAACACCTCTCCCAATATAAATCAATACTTTCTCTGTAACTTATTTGCCTAGAACAATGCAAGATTAAGTGATTGGACCGGTGTTACACACTGTCAGTGTTAGAAGTAGGACTTCTGACCAGATCTTCCTTGGTCAGAGGCTGTCTCCCTATCCTCTGTGCCACAATGCCTGTCTCTGGAGGGTTAAAAGTTATAATCCTTGTCCTGGAGCATTGGAATTTGGACTGTAATACCTAGCTACTAAGTGCTGAGGAGGTTAGGTGATTGTTATGTGTAGCTGCCAAAGTTATAAAATGGCGTTGCACATAGCCAGCCACTGGTGACAGAGCCATGACCAATGGTTCTTCATTCATAGCCTGAAGGAGTATCCATTAAACTGTACTGTTTTCCTCAGTATAGTTTTTATAGGTTTTAAAAAAAATACTCAAATTTGGGCCCAGTTCAGAGGCAAGGGAGCTAAGAAGGTTCAGTTTATAGCCACATCACTTGGATTACTCTTCTTTTTCAGTGTGTAAAATATGGAAGAGTTCTTATTGAGCTTTTCTTAGAAGACTATTGAGAAGAATCATTAGATAATTGCAGTTACATTAAAGCTCACCATGAAGGGAGTCATGGACAAGGCAGGGAAGGATGTTTGTTTGTTCTCTGTGCTAATTTTTTTTTTAACCAGGAAATATTCACATGTTTTCAAATGTGACAACCGATGACACACACTTCTACCGTCGGCGACACCGAAATGAGAGGGTACAGACCCAGAAGGAAGAAGAAGAGGAAAAGCCTCAGGTGACTGATGAAAGAAGGGTTACTATCTATAAATAATTATAATGAGTCAGCATTTATGGTCTATAAGAATGTTTTAAAATGTTCCACTAGACATATTTAGGAAGACAGGAAATACGTAGTAAGAGGACCCTGGAGGGTGGAGGCCCCAGTCAAATCTGAACTTTTCCTGTGCTGTGGCTAGGGAAAAACCTATCTGCTATTCCACTGATTTCTGTTGTTCAAAGCTGATATTTGCCAAGGTAAAAGGCCTCTTCCTGTTCTCTTTTATTCCCATACAGCTCACTCCTACACCTTCTGATTCCCTCTCCTCTTTTGCCTTCCTCTTCCATTGTGCCCTCCAGAATTCTTGTTCTATATTTAACAAAATCCTCTTCATTCCAGACCTCTTCCTTTCACACTCTTGCTCTTCTTGAAACCTACCTCCCTTTGGAAGATGCTTCATCTCTGGCCTCCCACTCTGGTATTAGTTGCTTCTTCTTTCAAATCATCCAACACACTGAGCCAGGAGAGTCTTTCCTCTACTCTACTACTTCCAGATCTCCCCTCTGCCCCATCATTCATCATTATCTCCTCCTTTGAGGCTCACTCTCTCCATCTCCATTACCCATTCCAGTGTCTTTTTGCTGTGATCTACTGCTACAGGACACTCTGCTGATATTCTCAAAAAATTCAGAGGTTTACAATTTTCCTTTATACCAAGTGCCTTCCCTCTTACTCCAGGACTTCCTATACTTGTTGAAGTCTCCCCAATATCCATTCCTCCCAGCCTGTTAGTCTCAGTTCCCAGGACCTGTGTCTTTATTCTATCTCAGCAGCTAGGATGGTCATGCCTTCATCTCACCCTCAAAACACCCAGGCTGCTGTGTCCTCATCACTCTTGGTCTTCCAGACTCTCCCTGGCACCTCCACTTGGGGCACACTGCCCCTTACCACTGTCAGCTTCATTTTTATTTTCTTTCTGTTATATTTGTATTTCCACTACTTAGTACAGTACCTGGAACTTAATAAATACTTAATAATGACTATCTCCATGATCCCAAACTCTGAAATTCCCATCTGATTACAAATTCCTTTTTTTATTTGTACCTCTGTATCACTAAACTTATTTTTTCTCTTCACCATGAGCTTCAGTCTCTCTATTCCTCACTCTTCTTCCAATCTATTACCCATGCTCTGTCTTCATAGTCCTCCTATCATTAGCTTTTTTCTTCCAAATTTATTAATTTGTTTTCCATTTTCAACAACCACTTCCATAAGTTGCAAATTTACTACCCCTCTCTCCCAAGACGGCATGCAATCTTATATGGGTTTTACACATACATTCCTATTAAACACATTTTCACATTAGTCATGTTACATAGAAGAATTAAACTAATGGGAAAGACCATGAGAAAAACAAAACAAAGGAGAAAATAGTCTGCTTCATTCCACATTGCTACTCCATCATTCCTTTGTTGGATATGGATGGCATTTTGCATCATGGGTCCCCTGGAAATGTTTTAGGTCCTTGCATTTCTGTGAAGGGCTAAGTCTATCAGAAACCCTCGCCCACTGTGACTGTTACTATGTACAATGTTCTCTTGGCTCTGCTCACCTCACTCAGCATCAGTTCATATAAGTCTTTCCAGGCTCCTATCATTATCTTGATTCTATATTTGACCAGTTCATCTGTATATTGTCTTCTATCCTTGAATTCCTTGGCCTTTGGCCACTTGTGCCCTTCCAGAACCCAGCCCTGGGATACCTTCCTCTGTGTCTTCCCTACTCTGATTGTGCCGGGAGGTGTGAGGTCATCTCCTGAGACAGAGAATAAGAGGCTTTTTGTTGTTGGCAATTAGGGTGTCATCATAAGCTCTTTTCCCCCACCTTGGCCCTCTTTTCATCATTCCCCCTTCTTTCCTACTATTTTTCAATCTTTGATGAAAAGATGACACTTCTTGGTCCTTCCGCTTGAATCCTTTATCCTATCCCTATCTGTCATCTCCAGGGACTCACTCCTCTGATCATCCCATCTCTCTCTTCTTGAGTTTCTTCCAATTTTCCTTATCTGCTGGCATTTTCCCTGTGTCTACAAACAGGCCAAAGTCTTGCTTATTTTTAAAAAAGCTTCACTTGACCTTGTTGCTCCTCAGGTTCTTGTCCTAGTTCTTTCTTCTTTCACAGCCAAGTCCTAGAAAAACTTGTCTGACTTTACTGTTTCTTCTTATTCATTTCCCAGTTAATTCTCAGTTCCTTGTATTCTCATTTCTGACTCCATTACTCAGGCAAAGTTGACCCCTCTAGCATTATAAACCATTTTCATAACTTGTTTTTTCAGTCCTTGTTTTTTTTTTTGCACTTTTAATAGTGTTTACTTATCCAAGCTCTTGTATATTTTCTTTCTCCTGACCTTCTGTGACACTGCTTTCTTTTGGTTGTCCTTCTGTCTCTTCGACTTTTCCTCAGTCTTCCTTTTTGAATCATCATCTATCTCTTTTCCCCCAACTGTGTGAGTGTCCCCCAAGATTCTGTCCATGGCCCTCTTTCTTCTCTCTTTACTTTCTCTCCCTTGGTTGACTTTTTTACTCCCATGAGTTCAGTTATCTTTTTGCAAATAACTTCCAGATCTTTATATCTACCCCTAAGTCATTTTTGAAGAACTCTAGTCCTTCTTACAATGCCAGCTTCCTGCTGAATATCTTCACCTGATGTCTCAACAGCATTTCAAATTCAGCATGCAAAAAACAAGATGATTATTTTTTTTCCTTCTAAATCTGCACGTCTTCCAAACTCCCTGCTTTTTGGGACATCTGTCCTCTTCTAGTCAGCTAGTTTTATAACTTCCAAGACATCCTTATCTTCCCTTTCTCTCACCTGCCCTGCCTCCCCATCCAATCAGTTTCTTAATTCTCTTTATTCTACTTCCACATAATTCCTTGAATCTGTTGCTGTCTTTCCATTCATATGCCCCAGTCCCTAGAAGAGACCTGCAAGAACTTCAGCCCGGACTATTGTAATAGCTTTCTGATTTGTTCCCTGCTTCCAGTCCCTTCCTTTAGTCCATCTTCCATATAGTTGCCAAAATAATCACACCTTGTCATTAGCCTTCTCAAAACCCTTGAGTGGATAAATACAAACTCCTCAGCCTGACATTTAAAATAAAGATTTATTTTAATTTCCAAAGCTATCCCTCACCTTTCCCCTCCCCAGCAAGCCATGTCTTAAAGAAGAAAGGGGAAAAAAAGCAATTCGATACAACTCACCATCTTTGTCTATAGAATATTCTGTGTATGTGGATATGCAATATACTCTAGCTGGAGTCTCATAACTCATAAAGGGAAGGAGGGAACCCTTGGCCTTGTCTCTGGACCCAGACTTGCTCATTTTAATTGCACAGCGCTCAGTGTCATCTGAACATACCGTTCTTTCCGTCTACATTCTTGTAGTCCTTTGTGTGTATTGTTGTTCTGGTTCTGCTTCACTTCGCATTAGTCCTCATAAGTCTTTCCCTGCTTCTCAGAATTCTTCATATTCATTATTTCTCAAAGCACAGCAGAGTCCCATTATATCTCCGCATCACAATTTGTTTAGCCATATCTCATTTCTATTCTGATATTTAAAACCCTGCACAGCCCGACTCCCACCTACCTTTACAGACATTTCTTGTTATTTCCCTTCATGCTTGCTCATGTTCCCACCATTTTCAGCCAGCTATTATCTTCCAGCTGTTACTAGAATTCAGTATTCCTTGTCCTGACTCTGTCCCTTGCCCCTCAAGGGCAATTCGTCTTCCTTCCCACCTCTTAGAATCCTTGTCTTCAGCTCAGGTATTTGTTTCTCTATAAACCTTTCCTAATTCCTCCAGTTTTTCAGAGTTTCTCTTTCTTAAATTACTCTGTATTTGCTTAGCAGTGTACAATTTGCGTTCCCTCAGTTAAATATAAGCTTCTCTGGGAAGGAACCATTTTGTTTTTTCTTTATATCCTCAGCCCCTATCATAGTGTCTTGGTTTTGATAAGTATTTAATAAGTGTTTATTGAAATTTAATTGAAATAGCTATGTCACTGACCAATACATATCAAAAATTACCTCAGATTCACTGACTTGTGAGGAATCTCCCATGACCTTCAGATCCACTTGTGGGTTTTCTGGAGAAGGATCTGCAAAGCATTCCCTTAGCTGATTTTAAAGGAAGAAGATCTAGGGTCTTTGTTGAGTGTGTCGTAGTCCTCCTACAAATCCTTCAGGGAGCAGAATGCTGCAAGGTCCCTGCCCAGATTCCAGGTATCTTTTCACCATTTCATTTATATCAAGTGTATCCCACTTTGATATGTGAATTTCATGGTAGAGTTCATTTGTATTAGATTTTTTTGGCTTAGTAATTTAGAAGATTCGGAATTCTAGGCCTCTCAACCTTTTTCCCTGACTCTAAATTCACAAAGAAAATAACTCATTTTTTGTGTAGAACAATAATAAATGTATACTGAATTGAATGATAGGCCCAAGAACCATTATTTAGCTGACTAGACTAACATGTGACCCCCCCCATCCCCTGCCTTCCTTCTTCTCTCCTTTGACTTCTTTGCTGTAAATACCAGATGCTGGTAAAAAGCAAGCTGTACCTCTTCTTAAAACTAAATTCCAGTTGTTTATAGGGCAAGTATAGGATTCCTTTTTTTAAAATTGTTTATTGCTGCTTTTTATTTCTTATATCAATTTTATTTCCAAGTGTATTCCTTCTCCTCTGCCTAACTAATCATCCCTCCTAACAGTTTAGGGATAGAGACTAAACTTGTGAGTTCATTAATACAGGGAATTTTAAAGAAGAAACATATTTTCTTATGCAGGGCATCACCTTTTCTGAGAATTGCTTTGAGCACTTGAGAGGTTAAATTACCTGTCCATGAATCACACAACCAGGAAGTAGGTTTTAGAAGCAGGATTTGAATTGGTGTCCTGTGCTATAATACTTCTCTGTAAAAAAGAATAAAAAAGCACGGGAAAAAAGCATTTCAGCAAAACCAAGCAACACATGAGATCATATGTCTCCATGTGGGAGGGATATCCAATCCCCTTATTTTACAGAGGAGAAGAATGAGGCCCAGAGAGGTTGTTACTTGCTCAAGGTCAAATAGTTATTTCTAGAAACAAGATTTATACTCATTCATCTTACTTCAGAGCTAGTAGCCTTGGATATATTTTTTATTATGAACTTAGCAAATATGATTATTTCCAAATATGAAAAATAGAAAAAGAGGTTTATATCATAAACCATACATCTTTTACATTCAGCTTTTTTTAAAAGCACATTAAATTTAATGGAGTAGTACCAACACTGCCCACCTTGTCTTTAACTCCTCCTTTTTCTGTGTATTTTAAAAATATTTCATTAATTCTTTGTCTTTCTTTTCTTCCTGTCACTACTGGTGACATCTCTGTCACTTTTGATTCACTGTACCAATCTCTTCCTCCCTTGTGACAAAAGCCCTCCTGTGTAACAAGCTGGCATAGTCAGTCAAACCAATTCAAACACTGACCATATCTGAACATGTGTGTCACTTCCTGTGCCTTCAGTCCATTACTTGGCTTTTTGGAGTCATTATCAGTTAATTCATTGATCAGAGTTCTTACTGCAGTCATTAAGGCAGCTTGGTGACTCAGTGTGCACTGGACCTGGAGTCAGATTCACCATGTGACCTTGGGCAAGTCTCTTAGCCTTAGTTTCCTCATCTAGAAAATGGGGATAATACTTATCTCTACCTCTCAGAATTGTTATGAGGATCAAATGGGATAATATTTGTATATTGCTTTGCATATCCTAAAGCACCAAACAAATGCTAGTTATTGGTTGTTGCCGCTGTCGTTGTTATCATATAAATTGTTCTGGTTCTCTTCACTTGACTCAACTGGTTTTTCCACTAACTTTGGACAGCAAATGTAATATTCAATACCAATAGTCTCCTGCAAAGAATGGAAGGAGATACATTCTCTCAACTCTTCCCTTTGGACCAAAGCAAGTTTCAGATTTCCCAGCCCCTTTCTCCATGGTTTCCAGGTGTCTGAGGGTCTTTCATTTGGTGTCCGAAATCTTCCATGCTTATGACAGTTTCCTTTTCTTTTTGGATTCCTAGGATCATACTATATAGAGCTGGGCAGGACCTTAGAGAGCACCAAGCCCATCTCCATCATTTTACATGTTAGTGCACTAAAGCCAAGAGTGACCTACAGTCACATAACATGTGTAGGACCGAATGTTGAATTCAGATCCCCTAAAATTTGTGTTCATTTTATTTACCAGTAATGTTCATGAAATGTGTAGGCATTTATTAAAGAGAAAATTAAGAGTCTTGTAGAAAGCTAAGAGTGTAAAACAGTAAATAGACTTTATGAGTAGTCTTACTGGGCAAGCAATTTCCCCCTCTTTGGGCTTCAATTTCCTAGCCATCAAATAAAGAGTTTGTATCAGATAATCTCCAAAAACTCTTCTAGCTCTAACACTGCAATATAGTAGCAAGCTGAACAGAAGTTATCTTCTATCAGTATTTATTCAGTACATATTCAGCTTATATAATTATATATGCTTATGATTGGAGTATGAAATTAAGGTTTAAATAGATATAAAATAGATTTAACCAAAATACTTCTGCAGATAAATACATTGCAAGTTCTTTTTTAAACATGAGCCTACCAACTTTTTTTTTCCTAATGAGAGGTAGCCTGGCATAGTAGATAAGAGAATTAACTTTAGACACACATACTTAATATATTGCCCTGGGCTAGTCACTTAATCTCTCTCTGCTCTAGGCAACTCTGAGTACAGGATGCCAACCTTAATTGGTAAAGGGAGTTTCCTCATCTAGAAGTTTGCTATACCAAGATACTACAGATCCAAGCTAATCTCTAGCCTTATTTTTCCAATTAAGTATTTTTTGTTTTTGTAAAGGTAATGGTTACTCCAAATATCTTTCTCTTTTAGAATATGTATTCTGCATTTCTTCAGTTGCTTCCAGTTCTCGTGATTGTGATTATATCTGTTATTACTCAGCTGATGGCCACAAATCCTCCATACAGTTTATTCTATAAATCGTAAGTCAAATATTTTCAGTTTTTGTTAATGATAGCTTGGGGATGTGGATAAGTAAAAGACTGAAAGACTCTGTCAATAAGTTAATCATTTAATGTCAGTAATTGTTTCAGAGAACAAAACTTGGTTTTTAAAGAGGAAGCTTTGCAGTGAAATCCTCTGCTGGAGGCATAATGTATAGAAGTAATCTAATTTTTAAGGGGATTATTTTGTTCTACAGTGACACCCTCTGGGCAAAACAAAGCATGGAAGTGAATGGTCTCTGAAGGAATTCTCCAATTGCTCAGCAACTGAGGAACATAGACTGTGTGAGACATTGTCTTGTTCAATTTTCCCATTTTAAAGTTGAGGAAAACGAGGCCTTGGGATCTGAAGGCAGGGAGGCAGTGGCATGATACAGGGATGGAATGCTGGATTTGGGGTTTGAGAATCACAGAATGTGAAGGTTGGAAAGGTCCTTGAGCTGGCTAAATCAATCCAAACACACGATAACATATTTTACCAAATGGTCATCTAGCATCTGCCTGAAGACCTGCAGGGAGGTAAGACCTGCTTACTCGGGAGGTACTCCATTTCTACTTTGAGACAGCTCTAATGGTTAGGAAGTTTTTCTTGATTACAATAGCTTAAATGTATATCTTTGTGAGTTCCACTCATTGATTGCTCTTGATTTTGCCTTCTGATGCCTAACAGAGAAAACCAAATCTTTCCTCCAAATACTTGAAGACACCTATTTTATGCCCCCTGAGCCTTCTTCTGTAGGCTAAACATGATCTGTTCCTTCAGGCAGTCCTCATTTGACATGGATTCAGTACTCTTGCCCTGCAAGCTTTCTCAATGTCCTTCTTAGACAGTGTTGCTCAGAGCTGAACAGATGAGGTCTAAAGAGGGCAAAGCACAATGGGGCTACCTTATTTCTAGAACTATGCAGTCCAAGATGGCATTGGCTCTTTTGGTTGTAATACTGTAAAATTCCCAGATTTATTTTCAGAACAATTATCTAACTATGTCTTCCCTAATCTTATTCTTGTAAAGTCGATTTTTTTTATACCCAAATGGAAGACCTTAAATTTATCAGTACTGAATTTTGTCATATTAGATTCAACCCAATATTCTAGTTTGTCATGATCCTTTTAGAGTAAGTGTTCTTAACCTGGTATCCAGAAACTTTTTTTTTCGATAACTTTATTTCAATATAATAGGTTTCATTTGTATGTATTTTGTTCATTTAAAAACATTCTGATAAGAAGTCAGTAGGTTTTATCAGAATGCCAAAAAGTCCATGACAAAAAAGGCAAACTTCCATTTTAGACCCTGAATCTGTCATTCAGTATACTACCCTTCTCAGCTATGTGTTACCTGTAAATGTAATGAGTATGCCTTTATCTAAGTCAATCATAAAAAAATGTTAAATAGAACACTGCCAGTCACAGACCCTTGAGATAGTAGACTAGAGGCCTTCTGCCACCTTGACACTGACATTTAATGACTACTTTTTTTCAGCTTGAGTGTCCAGTCAATTCTGAATATATCTAATTGTATTATTATTTTCTAGTCCATATTATTTCATCTTCTCTGTAAAAATAGCATGAGATATTTTATTAGAAGCTTTGCTGAAACCCTAGGTAAACTATCTATGTCCTTCCCCTCATTGAATAGTTGAATAGTGTCATCAAAATGGAATTGAGGTTAGACTGTCATGATCTGTTCTTGATGAAGCTGTTGTGGCTCTTTGTAATCATCACTTCCCTTTCTAGACAATGTCTTTAACAGTCTGTTCTAGAATTTCTTAGGAAGTGAAGTCAAGTTCACTGGCCTATAGTTTGCAGATTCTGTACTCTTCCCTTTTTTTTGAAAATTGAGTCAATATTCTCACGTCTTGGTTCTTGTAGTATCTCTTTCCCTGCCCTCTCAGCTATTACTGACAGTGTCACAGCAGTCACATTGCCAGGTCTTTCAATGTTCAAGGATATAGTTCATCTGGGGCAGGAGACTTGAATTCCTCAAGGACAGCTCGGTGCTTCATTACTGTCTCCTTACTTATCTTGGGCATTGACTCCGTTAGTCCTGTGGTTTGGTTGTTTCTGTTGCAGAGGTTACTCCCCTCGGCCAAGGAAAAGAAAACAAATAAGAAAGGAGTAGCTAATTGTCCCCTCTGCCCCAAGCAAAGGCCTTTCCTTTCTTTGATCCTCTTTCTTTCTTGTGCTCAGCTTCCCTTGCCAACCTCAGTTCATTAATTCTCCTGACAGTTTTTAAGGGATAATTTATGCTTTTTTCTCTGGTCTTATTTCCATCTTCTGTACATTTATCTTTTAACTTGCACTTAGTTGGTGAATTCCCTGTTTGTCCATATTAGTCTCTTTAGGTGAATCCCTTGTTTTCCTCTTCGCTGGAATTGTTTTCTTTGTGTCTTGAGAATTTCATTCTTGAGTCTCTCCCATCCTTCCAGTGATGGAGTAATTCAAATCCTGCTTCTATCACTTATCACATGTGTGACCTTGAGCAGTCACTTAACCTCTATAGGCACTCAGTTTTCTCAGCTTTAAAATGAGGGAGTTGTACCAGATGGGCTCTGAGGTCCCTTCCAGCCCTATATTGTTCATTGCCCAAGCTTTCTCAGTGAAAGAGCACAGCCTAGATCCTGAGTCCCCTGCTTCCTTACCATCCAGTGCTTTTTCTTTTATCATGCTGCCTTCCTTCTCTTCATAAGAGTGGTACATCTCCATAGAAATACATGGTTTGTGCACAATTTATTTGGATGAGGACAAAGAGCAACTGTCACTTCCATCCCCTGGGAGAGATAGCCCAAGAAAGGGATCTTGGACAGCCGCTAGGGAGATGAGTCTAGAGTCCTGCTGCCATTTTGTGAAACATTTCCTTTTTGCTAGAACTGAGAAGATAAACTGTAAGCAAAGTCCTTGTGAACAAAATTAGTTTAGGGCTTGCAAACTTGCCATGTTACTATAACTTTAAATTCAGCTTACTGTCCTAAAAATTTGCTTTGGCAGTCTCCAAGCTATTCATATTAACTTAGGCTGGTACTTCTGAATTTGGGGCCTTAGATTTCCATACTAGCATTTCTCTAATTCCTCACAGTTGTTTTCTGGTTTTGGTTCTGAGGAACCCCACTTTCCAAGCATCAAATGTGTAATTTAGATCCTTAGGAAGATGTATGGCCTTGATAAAACTATTAAGTTTTCTTGCAGTTCTCTCCCAGTATCTCTTCCAGCTTTCAGGCTATTTTTTTCAGTCTCTTTGCTTTTGATGCTGGATCAGTGCTACCTATCTGGTTATTTTTAATTAAAATGTTTTATTTAAATGACATTTTACTCTTATCACAATAAACCTTAAGGAGGTTTTAATTTTAGAACCTCTTAAAGAGGAGCTAGTTTTAGAGAAGATACTGACAAATAACTACACACATTTTCTGTCAGTTTTGCTTTTAATGTGGTCCCAATGTAGTATAATGTACTATGGTCCCAGTTCCTTTAGGAAATTGGAAGAATACAAATACTGTAATGGCACCTGTATTAGGCACTAATGTTGATAATGATGTAGGCAGTGACTGTTGTGTGAAAAATGTTAAATGTCACTGACATAAATTGTTGTGGGAATCTTTTGGTAAGGAGACAGACTTCTGTGTATGTCCTTTAAATGTTCCTAGAGGCATATACACAATAAATATTAATGGCATCGCTAACCTTTGGTCATGTCTCTGTGCTTTTCTCACAGGTCCATGGGGCACACCATTTCCAGAGAAACAGAGAATCTGCAGGTGCCTTATTTTGTTGATAAACATTTCGAAAAAAACTATAAAGGGCCATCACTGCGTGATTTGGAGAAGACTGTAGAAAAGGATTATATAGATTATATTCAGTCAAGTTGTTGGAAGGAAAAACAACAAAGTAAGATGGGGCAGGGTTGGGGAGGGGGAGGGGTCTTTGTTTTGTTATCTTTACAAACATCTCCTTAGCATGGCATAGTGTACTCCAGCTTGAAACAATAGACTTTTCTCTTAGTCTTTTTGCATCCTTCCTTGCTTCTTTTCTATTTGAATGAGGGAAATGATAAGTCACTTGACTTATAGGTTAGATAGATTTGGTCAGAGTAGTAACAGCAAGCATGGTAGTGCATACCTCACAGAGGCCACCTCCTGTACCCTTCTCTCCTCTCTGCCTTAGTTAGCCCTTTAAGATTTGCCTTTGTATAAACTGGGAAGCTGAACCAGAAAAACTCTGCCTTACCTAGCCCTAAGTTTATCTGATTCTTTGATTCATCCTTAGCACTCATTTCTTAAGAAACTTAGGTTTTATAAATTTGAAAAATGTTTTATTTATGTTTTTTTGTTTTTTATATTGTAGCCAGTTCCCAATAGCATCCTCCCTTATCACAACCACAGATAGCCTAGCAAAACAAACCAACATAGTGGTGGATCAGATATTGAGGGGTTAGGGTAGTTGTGTTAAACCATAGGGAGAAGTCATATCTTCAATTCTAAGAATTGAATTTGTAAGTTTAGAAGGAAGAAAAGGAATTTAGAAGAGGATATATGTCCCTTAGGCCCGAGGGGCAAAGGATATTGATTCCTTTAAACAAAATGGAAATTAACATGTCATAAGCATACTTAATATTATGTTTGTATCTTATGACATTAGCTTTAACACTTACAAAATATTTTTCTTACAACATTGCTGTGAAGTAAAAAGTGCAAGCATTATTATTATCCCTGTTTTTTAGGTGAGGAAACTAAGGCTCAGAAAGGGAAAATGAATCTGTCTATGTTCACAACAAATTCATTGTCATAAAGCCAGAACCTGGACCTTGAACCCATTTGACCCCAGTGCACTTTACACTCTTCCACCCTGCCTTTCAAATTCATTGTATTCCTTTTGCAAAAATAGAACAAACCCCATTTCTTCCCTTAACCCTTCCTTTTATTCCTGTTGCCAAAAAAAGAAATCATTTAATGTTCTTGTCTGTCGATAAGAGAAATCATTGTAATGCCCCCTCTGCTAGGTCTTGGTTTTGAGCCTGGTGAGGTCACATGTTATGATGGCTCTGCCCCTCACCAACTGCAGACAAAATTCAGGAGATAAGTGTATTTGGTTATTAGTTACAGTGAGTTCTAGTTAGTCTACACACCTTTAAAGATCTATTTCCAGTATTAGGGAGTGTTCACTGCCTAGCACCACTGCAGGAAATGCAAAGCTATTTACAAGTGATCAGCAACTGTTCTGCTGCTCCAGCAGCAAGTACAGCTGAGGTGGTTAAAATTAGCACCATAGAGGTTACAAAAATAAAGCAACTTCAGAACAAAGTTTGCTATTGGCAGAATGTTCTGTGGAAACTTTTTGGCAAAGTTAGCTATTGTCTTTTGTAACCTTTGAGTCATTTTCTCTACTATTCCTTAAAATGTTTAACTTAAGAGTGGCTCATCTTTGGACTCCTGAGTAATCACTTACTGTAGCTGTTTAGCCCATTGGTGAATTTTTTTTATCTTTATTTTTTTAAATCTGTACCTTAATGAATACTTAAAAAAAAAAAAAGTAAAACCAACAGAACTGGATGATTGTACAGGAAACATGGCCTTGTTCACTTTTCCTCCTAAACAGAGCTGAAAACCTGGAGACCTGGACTGTATAGCCCTAGTCCTCCCCATTTATTTCCTAACTGAGAGTACGAATTTGGTTTTTGCTGTGGTCTGGATCTGGGTTCTCTGACAGCCTAACTTCCTCAGGTGTATCGCTGTGACAGCTGAGCCTGCCCAAGGTCCTCCAAATTTGTAAGCCCCTACATCTAAAGACTGAAAGCAGCAGAGCATTCTTGGGAGTTGAGGCAGTGATTTACTTCTCTTGTCTGTTAACCAGAGCCCATGTTAGTTTGCCTGTAAAGTCTATCAAATATCCCATGTATTGTTTACCCAGTTGTTTGTGTCAGGGAATGATGAACATAAAAGAAGAATCTGGAAGAAGCTTTTGATCCCTGCTTTTAGAAGGTATTATCTTAGACCTACCTTTTTTCCATTATTTTGAAAGAAATTGTTGCTTAAAAGATTAAATTTAGAATGTTCGTCATGTGATGGGCCAAGAATAGTTTGCGGAGCAGCTTCTCTGTAAGTCTTATAATTGAACAGGAGCATTGTGAATTTGGTCTCCATATGAAACTCTGGATCCTAGATTGTTAGGAGCAGTCCATTGATCTGCTCCAGAACAATAAATCAAGGCAAGCCAAGTAAATAGAAGCTCAAGGAAACTGAATGGAGATTAAAAAGAAACAAAAGAGCCTGCTTCAGTTCAGATATTTTGTGTTCCTTCTAATTGTCCAAGATTAGCCTCAAACATACCTCCAACCCAAAGGAACTAAAGGTCTCAGTGGGTTCAGCAATGGTTATTCTGAATTTACTTTGCACACATTGCTGAAGATATCAAAAGAATAGAGTTAACATTTGACTGTGGAGAGAATCTTAGCAAAGGTATTTCATTTTATAGAGCCAAAAAATTGCCCTTGAAGGTCTGTCACCTGCAAGAGTTATTGTGCCAAGACAAGCTTAGTCTGATGGTCAATAATGCCAACCAAACAGAATTGGCCTCTGGAGCACATTGTTTTTGAACCTGGGAGACGTAATTGCATGTCAAGCAACTAGCTGAATTTGACTCACGTGAGACCTTCCAGACCATAGGATCTGAGCCAGCTGTCATGGAAGGAAGCTTTCCACGCATTGTCTACCTGTCTCCCTCAAATCCTCACGTAACCAGTGCTCTTTGTTGTCCTGGGCCTCCCTGGGTGTCAGTAGAGCCACTGTGTGAGCAGAAGCGCCATACGGAATTCTCTGTTGATGAGAACTTGTTTAAAAGCCAGTGCCCACCGCTGCCTATGACTGGTTAGCCTCTGTCAACGTGTTAATTCCTGTTTCTAACCGTTTGTCAATTAATTAGACTGGGGCCTGTTTTTCACAGAGAAAAAACAGTCTTTCAGCAGGAAGACCGAAAGGGAATAGATTTATTTCAAAGTGAATAAGAGGATTTCCACAGGGTGATCCTTTAGAAATAGCTTAACTGCTTTATTTCAGAAGCTCTCCATTCAGCATGAGCAAACACTCTTCTAGGATTGCCTTTCTCAGAGATTCTCTTCGGGAATTTTATCCTAAAAACATGTCTTAGAAATAGTAAGAAATGATGAAAATTGAATTCAAACACCAAACCATGGAAAACAGCAAGAATGTAATCTAGTTTTCAACAGAGCAGCCTTCACCAACGTCTAAAGAAAGCACACCAAGCAACCAAAAGTCATGGTATGCGAATTAGTTTACTTTTTTATTTATGAGGTGTGTGCTCCATAAGTAGAGAGAATTGAAAAATATCTCTGGCAACCCCTGAGCTTTCTTATATCTTGGATAATGGCTCTGCATCAGTTAGTATGTGTAAGTTAAGATCCAAAAAAAAAAAAAAATAGGGGAAGGAATGAAGCAGCTGTCTTGGTATCAGACAGCAGGACACGGAGTGCGAGCTGTTGTTCTCTTCCAGATGGTTATCTGAGTAACATTGGAGGGCATAGTTTTAAATATATTCTCTTGCTGCACACATGTGAGTTCCATAAGTCTGTTGCCAAATGTTAGATTGATGATAACTAAGCCCATTGCTTTTCTGACTCAGGACCCAAAACCACAAGCAGAACTTAAGGAAAGAAATAGTTCATTAAAATACAAATTGGTCTTAATTCAGTGCAAACTAAAGTGAGTTCCAGGGCCTTGACTCTCTGCTTTTTAACTGGTTCTCTCTTTCACTTTTCAGAGTCAGACTTGACAAACTTGGCCAGACTATACCGAGATGAACGCTTGAAACAAAAAGCCGAGTCACTGAAACTTGAAAACTGCGAAAAACTGTCCAATCTTATTGGCCTCCATAAAGGTGGTTGAAGGAATCATAGGCGGGTCACACAAGGGCATGAGTTTTTCTTAGTTGTTCCTATTTATGTTACTAATTCCATTTTATAAAAGAAAATTAGAAAGTCAACTCCATTTTCATGGCTTGCTAAAACTCAAATGGACAGAGCTGAAAACAGTTGAGCCGTACAGACAGTTTCCAATCCTCCCATCATCCTTGGTGTGGTCTGACTCCAAAGGCCAGTGACAGTTCAACTAAATTGATTTCTTGGGTATAAGTATTTAATTTGACACTAGTCCCACACCATTTCTGACTACCCTCTGAGGACTTTGTTCCAGAAGTAGAACCAAAACATATTCTCTTATCGGTGGATAAGTGTATCATCCAGAAATAAACAACCACCATTTAGTCCCGTGCCACACAGAAGCTTTCATAGCTTTAGTTATTTATAGCTCATACAGCAAATAGTACTTTTCCGTCTGTTGGAGATATTATTTCACCCCCAGATCACCAGACGGAACATGTTTAAAGTGAATTCTTCATTATTCCATGGCTATGAGAAGGACATGTTTAAAGGAAATAAAATGAGATGGTATATGTAAAGCACTTTGTAAATTGTAAAACCCTCATGTCCTATTATTATTACTGTTAATAATAATACAGAAATAATTCTAATCTCTCCTTGTAGCTAGTAGTTTTCACACCCTTATTCTTTTGATAGAGTTACTGACATTAGCAACACTACCTGATTTGAATTTTATTCTACTCTCCTTTGCTTTAGGTTTCAGTGTACTATGACATTGCCAAAAACTTAGCAATAGGTCAGAGACCAAAGGTGGTCCAAGACAGTTATAATTCACAGATTGGCTCCTAATTAAGAGTTGACTTACCTTGCTCCTAAAGAATAGGACAGCTCTAGACCTCAGGTACTACATCTCTAAAATGAAGGGGTTGGATTAAAGACCTCAAAGGTCTTTTCTGACTCTAAGTCTATAATCCTATATGTTCCTGCAAATTTCAGTACAGACAAGTACATGGTGAAAGTTCCCTCTTAGGTTTTTTGTTTTATATGATGTAACATTCAAGTAGAATTTCTCAACCTTGTTTAGAGGTATGAAAGTTAAGATTGAAATGGAAAGATTGCTGGTTAGTAGAGCTGTATTTGAGAATAGAGAGTTAGAAAGAAAATGGAGTATAAGCTGAGCTGATGCAGACTGGATTAAAAGAGTGGAAGAATCTTTCCTTAAAATCTTTGTCTTCTTGTGTCCTGTATGCCATTTGTAATGGCTCTCCCTTCAGTATCATTTCTCAGCTTGCCTTTAATCAACAGGGTCTCTCTCCATAAGATTCTTACAAACTAAAGAAGAGATTGCACACAATCCACTCTCTTCCAGAAAGCATTCCTCTTGATGATGAAAAAGCACTTCATTGCACATAGTCATACTCATTAAGGCAACTAGGTTCTTTGTTTCTTAGGACTAGGACTGAGATTTCCATTTGATGATCACCTGTTTTAGAAATGGAAAGAAAGAGATGCCTATGGCTGTCCCTTCCAAAGTGAAAGTTCCTTTTTCCTATGTTCCCGGAGTCTAGGCGTGGGGGTCTTGAATTCAGCAAAGGCTTGACCTGGATCACAGGGCTTCCAGCTGAGGAGCTGGAAAATGCCCACAAGAAGAACATTTATAATCCCTCCTTTGGCTTTCCTTAGATATGTTTTCAAGACTCCTTGGAGAGATTTTGAAACCCTGACACTCTGGTTTAGTGCAGCATATTTGCCACCAAAAAATTCTTTGTTGGAGAGGATGAGTACTTTTCCAGTCACTTTCAGAAATAGTGTGGCTTATAGCTGCCTAGAGTGAGGAAAAGACAGAAAAAAAAAGAGAAAAAAGGGAATAAACTGTTTCAGATACTGCTGAGATGTACTCTAAAGAGTCAAGTAGTTTACTTTGGAGGGCTTAACCTCAGGATCCCACTTGGTGTTTTGGGGTGCTCTTTGAAAGTCCTTGACAATTCTTTCAGAAAAATCTGCACTATAAAATTTGTATACATTCAAGGAGGACTGAGGAAAGTTGAGCTTGCTCTATATCTTGAAATTAGAGTTCTCTTTTTTTCTGTTTTTTCCTAGAAATCAAATTAACATGAAAGACCTTGCTCTGAATGTTTAAGAATGACATAGACATTTATTTGATGGAGTCAGAGATAAGTTATTTGTGAAGCTATTGAATAAAAGCAATGTTAATGCCCGTTACATACCAGAGGCATATATGTTTCTATAGCACTGATAAGAGTGTTATATTTCTTAATAGAGCAACACAATTACATTTGATTTTTCCCAAGGGAATAGTTAGTTTTTGTTTTGATCCATTGCTGGTTATCTCCATTAGAGTGTTACATGAAAATTTTCCTGTTTGTATTTTAGTTAAACCATCTGCATGACAGTATCTGCAATGACCTTTGGAGTAGTCCCTAACAATATTAATATTGCAGGTGAGGACCATGATGCTTCCTGCTGTAAAGACAGGACAGATAGTTCCGTGTACTGTTTCTATGTAAATTATTGTGGGTTTGAGACATGTGTGGGTGGGTTGAAATGGTACTTGGCTAAGGTAGAGACCATTGTGCTAAGTTGTTTTATGAATGGAACATAAATGCTTCTTTCTCTTTATGTACCATGCTGAGTTATGGGGGGAGGAAAGGAAAATCTTTCTCGCCTCCAGAGGAATTCATATCTTGGGAAAAGAAAAGTCACCTCAGGATCAGTCACCTGCTTGCTGAAAAGCTCCAGTCTGCCCATTAGGCCAAACCTGAAAGCTACTGACTTTCCTCATGATCACCTACCTGATAGAAGGGACCAGACAAGGAAAGTCACTGAATAGGTTTTTGTTTGCTGAACTGCTAGGAACTGCATTGAATCTTGAGCCACACAAGTATATAGGAAGCACTTAGTAGCTGAGATAAACTCTGTATTTTAATGGTCATGAAACAAAAGAAATACTTCCTTAGTGATTATGGGAATGTACACTAAACACAGAAACACACTCTTCCATTAAACTGTGGCTAAACATCAAAGTTCTTTGTCTATGCATGCTGTAATACCTTACGGGAAGTATAGTTTATTTTGAATTTATTTTAGACTCATTGTTCATTTAAGATACCAGCTTAGCATCCAAGCATTTATTTTCTGACAGTAGCATTATCATTGGTTTAAGATTTTTAAGCCTGCATTGTATTTATTCTAGCAAAGAAATGTTGACTACTCATAACTGTTTGCCCATTCTTTAAAAATTGATTGTGCCATTTGGATGTGCCTCTGTAAAATGTTTAGAATTAAAGTTATGAATGCTCTCAACATCATTATCTGGTTGAAGTTGAAGTTCACAAGGATCAAGTCAGCTTGAAGTTGACTTTAAAAAAGTGTTAACTTTCAAAGTTTTCCTTTACAAATTTTTTTTTAAACTATTGCCTTTTTTTTCACATCATAATCATTTTCTCTTTTACTGAACCCTCTCTCATAATTCAAAAAAATATATAAGGAAAAGTAACTGACAGATAGATCACATCTGCCTGTGAATACCACATTCTACATCCTTAGATTCCTATATTGAGAAGGTGGTCACTGTGATCTTTTGGATGTCTAAAACTGATCATTATAATTAATCACTTTTGACTGCCTTTTTTTGCCTTTACATTGTTTCCATTGCTTCCTTTCCAGTCATCCCTCGACATTCTCAAGGGTTAAGGGTGCAGGACCACTGTAAATGTCGGAAACCATGAATAACTCTAGGCCCCGCCCCAAACCTTTATTTTAAATAATTCTGCTCATATTTTAATTAATACACAAAACAGGTAAAACAGTACACTGAACCAATAAAAAAAAGTTGCAGTTTCTCCTGGACAGAGATTAGTATCTTACATGTTATGAAGAGTCTTCACAGCCACTGCGTTGCTGTGGCAACTGCTTCACGATTTCCTTCTACGAAAAGTGCAAGATTCAAAAATCACTGTGGGAGAAAAATCACATGACTTGAGTCTGGATGGTAAAGAGACAAAGCAGAGGCGTAGCCCATAGTTTTTGAGTGCACTGAGACTTTTAAATTCATCTGTTTATGATAAATTTGTGTATGTATGTATGCTTATGGTTGTAGATGATAAAATAGATTAGTAATATACAGTATTTATGCATTTATAACTTGCTAATTTTTTAATCTTTCTTTACATATACGCATCACCTTTGATTTTTTGCAGTACACATAAATCTCCAAAAATTCTCATTTGATTATTGATGGCCAAACAAATAATCAAAACCTGGAATGTGAAACCCATGAATGTCAAGGGATGATATACATACATACATATAAATATATGTATATATACACATGTGGTATAAATTGCTATCGGAGAAAAATTCTGAAAAACCTAGGCACTTCCATCTTGATTGGTTGCATCTGACTTAAGCTCAGTTCTTAGGAGTGGAGTACATTTTGATAAAAAAAAATAAAAAAGCTTTCATATAAATAATTAATGGCTCTACACTTCATCTTTTTTTTTCTCTTTGTGCTCCCTTTTGTCTATGGCATTTATAGGCACCTCTTGGTGGCACTCAGAAGCAAAGAGTTTGCTGGCTTTCATTCCAGTTATCCCTTATTGACTGGTGTCATTTTTTCTACTTATAACAATATCAGTATTGGCAGAATCACCTATTCCTTATTGAGTTTTTCTATCAACCAGCAGCTGCTGTAGCTCATTAATCATTTGCAACCTATCTGCAGATCAAAACTATATTTAACACCAGTAAATCAATGTCATCTCAACTCCCTTATTCAGAGAATTTGGACTCACTCCCAATGGGCCAATATTGAGGGAAGTCTTGTTCTAAAAATATAGCGCCTAGTGTGATTGGGCTCTGTACAGAGCTACAGCTGTGTAAAGGATATTCATAGTACCCATTATTTAAAGAAGATAGGAGAAGGTGACTATATAACATATTAATATTTTTGGTAGGAGGCTGGTGGAATGGAAATATCAGTAAATCAGGTCCCTTGGACATTTACGAATTGATTTCCTTTCATCTCAAGAACATGCATAGAAATCCTATCAGTAACTAGAAAGGATACAGCTATTACTATGACTGGCATGTTTGCAAAGTGCTTTACATTAATTGGCTTGGGAATATAATGCTTGACATGTAGTAGACACTTAATAAACTTTGTTGACTTGTTGACATATGATCATAACAGCTCTTGAAGCAGACATTACAGATATTTTTATCTCCATTTTATAAATGAGGAAAGAGGGCACCTCATAAGGTTAAGTGATTTGTCTGAGGTCGTACCATTAGTAAGTAGCAGAGCCAAGATTTAAACTCAGATCTGACTACAAATCTAGTGCTCTCTTTTTAGACCTCAGATGCCTGTAGAGGTTTAACAATACTATACAGATATATGCCAGCCTTGGGTTTTATTATTGTTGCATCATATCCTTGCTTTGTGATGTTATGTTCCCTAGATCTGTGATTGGCTGGTAAAGACATGTGTTGTGATGCATGAAGGTGGGTATCTATGAGACACCCTCTTCCCTGCCATCAGACTAGGTATATATTGTATGACCACACTGGCGTGCAGGGGATACGGGAATAGGTTTCTTCCTTGCTCATCACTCCCCCCCCCGTCACACAGGCTGCCGGGGAAGAGTGCTGTCCAAGTTTTTGGCCCAGGTAAGTAAATAGAAAGCAGAAAGTGGGTTGAGTTGAAATGATTGCCCAGAGGATACAATATGGTGCTGTGATGGATTTGGGATTTTCATTGGTGTGAGATATTTCCTTCATTAAGTGCATATTACAACTTTCTATTTTTTTTTTATCCTATGTAATTCCTTTAGATGCTCTGTAAAGGATCCACCTAACTCACTGAAGATTTTTTCAAGGTTTTAATATTTCAGATAATGGAGCCTTTAAAAATAAATGACAACTAATTTTTAAAAATATGTATTTCAGATAATGGGTTTGTACCTGGAATCCCTTTCTATATATGACAGATCCAACCTCTTATTTTGGTCATACACATCCTTCGTAGTGCCTTTTATAGTAACTGTGTACAAGTTATCATTGGTAAAATGCTGCAGCCATTAAACCACGCATTCCTGTAATTTTGGTCTTCTGAGATCATGGTGTTACTTCATCCACATGATAGCACTCACTGGCAGAGTACTATTGTTTAAAAAGATGGGTTTTCTTTTTTAGATTTTTTTAAAGATGGTTTATTTCATGGCAGCAAAATAGCTTGAGGTCATTGTAAAATGCTGGTGGACCACTTCATTTCTGTGTACACCCTAAGAACCAATTACACAGCACCTGTCATGCACGCACATGTACACACACGGACTAACTTATTGGGCTGTCCATACACAGCTTGTCCAATCTGACCAACGTGCATATTTTAGCCATGCTGTTTTCAGCATCAGTGGCTTTGCTAACCTATTAATATATTAAGAGCTTTCAAATAAAAGCTTTGACTTTCAGATAACTGTTTCTTAGTAAGAAGGCCCTGTAGTGTTCCTTATGTATAGCTAGCTGTCTTCTGTGACACTGGCAAACACCCTAAGTGATCGTAGACTGTTTTTACCTTAGGTGATGATGCATACATTCTCAATGTATCACTGAGTTTGCTTTTACATCTGAGGTTGCATTTGTCATAGAATCCTATGTAATTTTAATGTGTGGAAGACATATTTCGAGGAGAGCTTTTAAGGTAGTTTTTTTTAAAACTGAATCAACAAAAGCCAGAGTGGGATCTGAAGAGTCTCTATAACTTTAAGCTGTGAAAGTTGGGTTTTGTGGTAGAAAATTGTCTTTTAAAAAGCCTATCAGTTCCATTTTTGTGTTTTCATGAAAGATGTTTGATTTTGATTGTTTGGCTAAGACCATTTTTGTAACTAATTTATGCCCATAGGTGAGGAGTTAGGTAGTTGTCTTGGCAGTTTCTTCTCTGCCACTTTTTTATTATAACTAATGTTTACATTGTTCTTCTAAAGATTGAATTATACTTAATCCATTATTTCATTTGAAGTCTCATAATCATCCTATAAAAGGTAAATGCTGCAGACATTATTCACATTTTAGGGGTGGGGAGAATTTAAATGACTAACCCAAGGTGACACAGTAAGGCAGGATTTAAGCACGGGCGAATTTCTTGATTCCAAGCTTAAATTACTTTGATTGGCCTGTGCTACTCTCCCATATTGTCCAAGAGCTTTTCTATTTTTTTAATCTTGTGACACATTTTTAATTTTTGATCCTCGAGTACCTTTAAAAGTATGTAGCCTTCAGCTCAGATTTCTTCAGCAAATCTCTGGTCAGGTTCAACAGCAGCTATTCCCAACTTCATCTTAAATACCATTGCCAGTATTTAATAGGAATGTGCGTGTACAGCCTATGTAAGACAGCACCCTGTCTCAGGGAGGGAATGGGGAGGGAGGGGGGAATGAGGGGGAAGGAGAGGAAAAAAAATCTAAGATATATGGAAGTGATTGTCAAACACTGTAAACAAAATAATTTAATTAAAAAATACCATTGCCATTTCAGAGGTGTGATAGGACATAAAGAAGCCCAGATCTTCCTCCACCCCCCAAAAAAAATCAATAGAATTTAGAAATGCACCAGTCAAAATAAGAATGCTCTGTAGACCCCACCTGTTTGAGGTATCCACAGAAGACTACTGGAATCTTTTGGTAGCTGATAGATATGCCAGGGTAGTAGAGCCAAGAAAGCAAAGCATTAGGACAGCCCTGAGGGGCCCCAGGAAGATCCAATTTCAGGAGAAAGTGCCTAGGCAAGGATCATCCCAGGCAAACCTGTGGCTGCGCAAGGGCACTCGGCCCAAGCTCAGAGGAAGGAGGAAAGACCTAGGTAACAGAGAAGTTCTGGAATGAGCCCAATCTGGAGCTGAGCTGGGAGGAAAGATTTCAGGCAAAGTCTAAGGCAGGGAGGTAATACTTGAGTCCTGTGGCAAGAGAAAGACTCCCCTCCCTGGAAGAACCCAGTAACCTAGCAGCCCTGGAGTTCTTGAAGAAAGAAGGCTGATGAAACAAGCAAAGAAAAATCTGTATACCAAAAGGAAAAAATATCCTGGTTATGAAAAATGTCCTAGAATTTCTATGAAGGAAAAAAATAGCAAAGAGGACTCTGGAAAATCTCAACCAAGAATTGAACACCCTGAAAAATGGAGAGGGCCCATTCTTCATACGTGCATTTGGTGTTAGAGGCTGAAGGAGATGCTTTGTTTGCCTTCATCTACATGTGCTCCTGGAATCATGTGGGTTCAAGAGTGGGGAACCTGCGGCCTTGAGGCCACATGTGGCCCTCTAGGTCCTCGAGTGCAGCCATTTGACTGATTCCAAACTTCACAGAATAAACTCCTTAATAAAAGGGCTTGTTCTGTAAAACTTATACTCAATCAAAAGGCCACACCCAAAAGGACCTAGAACAGCTTCCCCGCCCTTGACTTAGTAGCTGGTACTTTCTATTATTGGACCAACCTTCAGGACTTTTCCAGCATGGTAGAACCTGCCAGAACTTTGATTCTACTGACATAACTCTCAGGAACCCAGGGTCACCACCAGATCACAATGAGGCACCAGAAAGAATAAGACCTGATTGGAGGCACTATGGCACAAAATTGGGGGGGTGGGCAGGCTGTACAAAAACACACACTAGGTTATGGTCATGGCCCTGGAAAAGGTATACTATATATTTGTATACTTCTTGATCAGGATTGAGAAGTGAACTACACAAGTAAGCCAGGAATTTGTATAAATCAATCAACAGACATTTTTTTTAACCCCTTCAGTTTGCTCAGTCTTGTACTTACAAGTCTTGTACTTAGCCACTGCAGGAAGGAGATACAAGTTAAAATAGAAAACACTGCCCCTGCCTTCAAGTAGATCAGGATCTTGTTTGGGAGGTAAAGATATTCACAAAGTACAGAGACCAATTCAAGACAGGAGATATTAAATGTCAATAGGCAAATAGGGGTACTGATGTGCTGGGTCAGGCAACAAATATCTATTTTGCTGGGTCAGGCAACAAAATATCTACTTGACCCAGGATCCTTTTGTCAATAGAGACCCCAAGTTGTATTTCTTGTCAAGATCTGGTATACTCTCTTGTGTATACCTTTTGAACAGTGTAGTTTTGGCTACCTTTAGATGGCTGGTTCATTTCTAACTATGTTGAACTAAGTGCTAATAGGCAAATAGGTATTGACATCCTTAGCCAAACAACAAATTGTCTATTTGACCCAGGATCCTTTTGCCAACAAAAGCCCCATTTTTCTTGTCCATACCATTTCATGGAATAATGAGGTTCTCAAAACAAACATGTAGTACCTTGTGTACAAAGCACTGTAGTAAAACTGAAGCTACAAAGACAAAATGTAAGCACTACTCTAAAGGTTCTTACAGTGTAATCTGGGCATAAAGAAACGTGTATAAATAACCATGTGATACATGAGAAAATAACATCAGGACAGGTAAAGTGCAAGGAGCCATTTGAGAAGGGACAAATAATCACTTTCACCCTGGGAAAGCAAGTCTGTACATGAAACAATCAGACCAATTAAAGGCTGGAAATATTTAAGCACTAAGAGGCTTATAGGTATTACCACAATTGATCAGATCACAATCTATTTGACCCAAGACGCTGTTGTCAACAGAGTTCTCAATTTCCCATGGAGACAACCTGTTGGTCCCCTTTGTCAGGAAGACTTCATGGTATAGCTAGTAGTACCTGAGATGAACTTTAAGACAAGGAACTAGTCATAGTGAGTCTTAGACATGGGCCAAGTTATGGCATTGGGGCAAAGATAAGCCAACAGGAAGCCTAGAATGCTGAGCTTCCAGAGGAGGAGTATGAGATAAGGCTGTACAGGTAGTGTGGAGCAGGATTGTGCAAAGGGACTTGAATGCTAGAGTCAGCTCAGACTCTATTTGTAGACAAATTTATTATCTGCAGTTCGAAGAAAGACTTAGTACCCTAAACTTAGTTTTTTATATCCTCCTATTTCAGAACACGATGAACAGGGCCATGTCAGCTACAAGTAGGCAAGAAGGGGCTTCACCTTTTTAGACTTTAATTATCTTCCCTCTCATTTTTAACTTTACAGGCTGAGAAATTCTGGTGTTTTCAGTCTGTTCTTTTATGTCAGTCCACTCTAACTCACTTTTCTTCTGATGAGAATGGTGGGATTTTTCTGGACCTCCCCGGGCTCTGTTAGGATTTTATCTTCACCAATCAAAAATAAAAAATCCCACATTAGAGCAGGCTGGGAGGGAAGGAGGAGAATGTTACGCTTAAGGCAACCTCAGGGGAGATACGGTGGACAGCGGCAGTCGGAGCTGGAAAAGGGTTACAGCCTGCGCCCCGCAGAATTCAGCCCTTCGTGCCACGGGAGGGTCAGACGTGGTGAAGGCTGAGGAAGAGGAGGAGCCCGAGAAGCGTCCCGGATCGTTGGTGCCCCGTGCTCTCTGTGGTCCTGCAGGAGGAGAGGGTCTGTTTTTCTCTTTGAAAATGCTAAGCATTTTTAAGAGCGTCTGCTGGCGGCAACAAAACATACAAATGGGGCTGGAGTTCCCAAGATGAGTTCCCAAAGCTCTGCCCCCTTCCCTAAATCGCCCGCTCCATCCACCCCATCTGCCGGCTACGCGAAGGGGGCGTCGCAGCCTCCGGCCCGTGTTACAAACCGGGAACCTGCTAGGACTGACTGCGAAGGGGTTTGGGGGAGATTTCTTCAGGGCAACCAAAACAACTACGGAGAAGACGCGAGTGAGGAAAATGGGTCAGAGTGACGCGGCTCATCACGGCGCGCTGCGGCCCGAAGGGCCCCGCCGGCAGCGGGCTCCCCAGCCCCGTCCCGCGCCTCTCCCCGCCTTTGTCACCTTCACGGCTTTTAAGGAAGTCCTCTCGCGAGACTTCTTTCAGAGCAGATGGTCGTCCAAGGCCTGTGGGTGGGGCAAAGGTCCCGCCCCGGATGCGATACAGGGGCCAGCTCTGTCATTGGCCCGGGGACCACGAGGAAGCCAGAGGCAGCCATTTCTAACCAACGGGAGCTAGGGGCGGAAGATGGCGGAGGTTTTCGAGAATTATGTGGAGGACCAGAATACAGGGTCTTTCGCCTTCCAACAACTTCGGGACGTCATTGGGTCTCAGGAGCAAGTGATCCATTGGCTGAAAAGCACGGTGCGGCCCCTGCTAGGCAGGGGGCGGGGCCGACCCCAGCGGCACAATGGATGGGGAGACAGGGGGCGGGGCAGGGGGCGGGGCCGACCCCAGCGGCACAATGGATGGGGAGAGGTCTAATGGGGAGGCAGGGGGGAGGGGCCCAAGGGGCGGGGCCGGGGGCGGGGCCGAGCGCCCATCCTCGGGGACGGCCTGGGTGCGGCCAATAGCCGAACCTCTCGTTGTCAAGGCGACCGCCTGAGAATCTTTCTCTGGAGTGGACCAGCCTCTCAGGCACTGCGGCAGGGGGCCCACCCGGCGCCCCAAGGTGCCCCTCACAGCTCCCCCCCAAGACTCCTCCTTTTACTCCAGGGCCCGGATCTCATCACCTCGGGCACCCTGCAGCCCTCCCCACGCCGCCATCGTATCCCGAGATGCTCAGCGGGGCCTGTGCCCAACGTGCTGTGCACCTCCTACCCCAGCGTGTAGGGGTCACCCGCTCAGTCAGTCCTGTCCGTGACCATGCATTTTATCGTGGTTACCTGGATAGGAACAGGGCCTTGGCGAGGGCTTTCATTTCAGCTCCGCTGTAAGAGCAAACCCTCCATTTAAGTCGGTCGGCAGCTTCTGGTGCTTTGGGTCAGTCAGTTAACAGCACTTGTTAAGCACCCGCTCCGTGCGTCGGCACTGGTGGTGCCTTTAAGGGCCGGGGTACAGAGAAAGGCAAACAAACACACAGAAACTCAAGGAGCTCGAATTCTAATGGGGGGGACAGTAATAACTACGTACACGCACGCACACACTAGCTGGAAGGGTTATCTCAGCGAAGTACCTTAATAGCTGCGAAACCCAGAAAGTGGGATTTGAAGTGAGGCTTGCAGGGAAGCCAAGGAAACGAGAGGCCAGAGAGGTGAAGGGGGCAAAGCACTCCAGGCATGAGGCACAGCCAGTGCCTAGCTCAAGGGCAGAGCTCTCCTGGAGAAGTAGAAGTGTAAGGGGACAAGAAAGAAGTAGGAAGGAATTGGATTATGGAGAGCTTTGAATGCCAAAATAGGACTTCATATTTAATTCTAAGGCAACAGGGAGCCATTGGAATTTATTGAGGAGAGGGAGGGGGAATGATATAGACCTATGTTGTTTTTTAATCACTTTGTGAACTAAGTGAAGGATGGATTGAAGTAGGGAGGGGAGGCAGGGAAAACAGTTAAAAGGCTAATAGTCTAAGAGACGTTGACAGTGAACAATGAAAGACGGAAGCTATGTGAGTGGAGAGAAGGAGACTTCTATGAGAGGTATTGTGAATAGTTTAAGCTACAAGATTTGGCAGTGAAGGAGACGCCTATGACAAATGCAAGTGAGGAGCTGATGATGACACTGGGTCTATGTAACTGGGAGAATGGTGGAGCTCTCAGTAGTAATAAGGAAGCTACGGAGAAGGGAGGTGTGCGAAATACCAATAATGAGTTCAGTTTTGGACATGCTGAGTTTGAGATATCTGAAACATCCATTCTGAAATGTCGAAAAAGAAGTTTGTTGATGTGACTCAAGACAAACACTAGGGATGATGGAAAGATATATAGAGACTCGAGAATCATGCCTACAGATGCCCCTCAGTCTCTAGAGCACTGAAAAATTGCTTTGCTCAGCCTTGCACAGCCAGTATGTGTCAGAAGTGTGACTTGAACCCAGAAGTCTGGCTTCAAAGTCAGTTTATCTACTCAGCCATCCTGACATCCATCCCACTTATTGCCCTGAAAGTCATCTTTACAGTGAGCCTGGGTACTTGAAAAGCTATCACGTAGGAGTGGGGTTAGTTTGGTTCACCTTGGGCACAGCTGTCAGAACTAGGAGCAAAGGGGAGGGGAGTGAGGGTGGGGTGGGATTAGAGTGACAGGAAGGAAGCTTTATTCTTAATATAAGAAAAACTTTTTAGACAGTAAGAGTTGTTCAAAAGTAGAATGCGCTGTTTTGGGATGTGGAGTGAGTTCACTACCAGAAGTTGCTTCAAGTCAAAGCTTGAAGATACCTACGGAGATAGAACATGTACTATTTTTAGTCTGGGGTTAGACTATATGAGTTTTATGGTCCTTTCCAAGTCTGCATGCTATGATGCTACTTACATTTGGGTTCTTTGGGTCAACTGGGATTTTGATTTTTAAATTTGGAGCCCTATAGCATCACCAGAAAGATGATCTAGGATGGGACAGGATCTATTGTCTATATTTCCATGAGGAAATTTCCTCCGCCAATGCAAATTAGCATCTACTCAGCATTGGCAAGTTGCCTTTGGGAGTTGCATGTATGAATGTGAGAATACTGGTATTGAAAAGCTAAACTTGTTTCAGGGAACTGCTGGAGATCACTGAAAGTGCTGCATAATTTTCCTAATGCATTCTGCCTTGTACTGCTCCTGTTCAACTCTATTTCGCTATCTTAGCAGTACTTATTCAAGATGAACCAACTTGGTAGGCAGCTCCCATTATAATTTGCCCAAGACCCATTTTCTTCTTTAAAAGGAAGTGACATTTTATTTTTCAGTTAACAAGCATTAGTTTTACCTCCCTTTCATACACACCCTCAAGAGAAAAAAAGAAAGGAAAAACAAAACTCTTGTAACAAGTATGCGTAGTCAAGAAAAATAAATTCCCACATTGGCCGTGTCCAAGCCCATATCTCTCATTCTGCACTCTGAGTCTATCACTTTTCAAGAGATGGGGACACTTTATCATCAGTCCTCTGGTACTTTGCTTGGTCATTGCATTGAACAGAGTTCTTAAATCTTTCCAGGTTGTTTGCTCATGTTGTAATTGTATAGATTTTTCTTCTGGTTCTGTTCATTTCACTCCACATCAGTTCATACAAATCTTCCCAGGTTTCTCTGAAACTGTCCTTTTTGTCATTTCTGCCAATACTTTCCAAATGCAGAATCTCCTTGCATTTTCCTGTACAAATTCCTTAAGCCAATCTTATTTTATTGAATGACATTGGATTTCATTTAGGATGGCACTTCAGAGCATAGGGCCACTTGCAGACAGGACTAGCTGGAGAATCTCCCCATCTAAAGGGAATCCCTTTTATCAGGACTTTGGTTGTGGTCTCTTCTCAATGATATAATGAAGCATAGTGTTCCCTGTTTTGTGCCTCACTTGATATAATCAAAATCATCAAATGAAAAGTAATTTCTATGGTTCCATCTAACTACTAAGGAATCTTCCATAATCTTAATATATCATGAGGTTGGAAAAGAGCCCTTAATACGGCGTTTTGCTCTATCGAGTCAAATGCTTTTGGTAGTTAGCATACAGTGGACATAGTGGTATCTCCTCTTCTTTAAATCTGCAGCTCTTAAGACTGGAGAAGTGGTCTGCTATGGGAAAATATCAGAGAAAAACCTGCCTACTGCTTTATCACATTTTCTTCTAGCTTATCCTGGATGCATATGGAAACATTTTCATAAAGCTTTTATAAAGATTAGAATATATACTTTGTTGGTGGTGGTGTTCGGTTGTTTTCTTCATGTCTTACTCTTTGTGACCCTATTTGGCATCTTCTCAGCAAAGATATTATAGTGATTTTCCATTTCCTTCCCAGCTTCATTTGACAGATGAGGAAACTGGGATAACTGTCCAGAGTCCCACAGCTAATAATTCCTCCTGACTCTAGGCCCTATACTCTTATCTACTGTGCCATATAACTGCCTAGAATATAGACATATGAATGTCTTCTCCATTTTTAATTTTTTTGGTACTAAGTCTGTGATTTTCTCCTTCTTTTAAATATACTTTGAAAATTGCTCCCTGAGTGCCTTTAAAACTGTCTCATCTCCATCAAGGATTTCTTCTTGGATTTGGTGGGGTCCAGCTGATTTTAAAGATTTCACTTCATTTTCTTAAATTCCATATACATCACATCGGGTACTATGATGTTAAGAGGCCAGCTATGGTGATTCCATACTGATGACCAGTCATTTCCTGTGTGTCAATAAAAATTGAATTTCATTTTTCTGTGATATTGTTTGGCACTCACTTGTCTAGGACTTTGACACATTTTTCCCCTGACTCTCTTCTGGAAGAAAGGATTCATGATATAGATAGACATGGGCTTCTGACTGGTCGATAATCCCTTGGTCTCTTTTCATTTCTTAAATCTCAGATCTCATTGAAGTCTCTGAGTATTTGCTGACTTCTTTTGAAGGCTCTCTTCAAGTTCTTCATGTAATACATTTCTTCATCCTTTGCATCTGATGTATTGGAATATAAACTATAAATGATCTTCCTGGTGATCTTCTTGCTTATTTCCACCAGGAGCATCACAAGTTGAGATGCAAAATGATGCTTCCTTATTACCTCTAACTCATTCTCAAATCTCTCATGCCCAGATTGCCCCTTCCAAAGATCTTCCATTTATTCCCATGCTCTCCTATTCTTTTTAATCTCCTATTGAGAAAGGGAGTCTAGTAACGTAATGGAAAGAATCCAAAAATTAGTTGTCAGAGGACCTGAGTTCAAGATCTAGTCTTTTTGGGCAAGTCACTTTTCACCTCTTGGTCTCAGTTATTGAATCTGTAAAGTGGGATAATAGTTGTACCATGCCTACTATGAAAGTGACCCTGGAAATCATCCAGTCTAACTTTAGAGGTGAGGAAATTAAGTGCTCAGCAAAAGTGAAATGACTGGCCCAAAGTTCTCACAGGTCATAAATAGCAGAGCTGGCATTCAATCTCAGGTCCTTAGATCTTTGTATCCAGTGTTCTTTCCCCTCCACCATGCTTGCTATGCAAACAGATGAAAAAATATGTTTCATTCAGTCAACAAGCAATTTTAAGTACTTAGTGGGCACTAGGCTACAAAGGGGAAAAAAGGAAACATCCTCTACCTTCATCTATCAGCAGAAAATATTACACTATCTATACGTATATATGTATATATATATACGTATAGATAGTGTAATATATATACACATATATAATATATATACATATATATACACACAACCATTTAAGACATATTTACTTACATACATAAATACATACCAAATAAATATACTTATACAAACTAAGAACCAGGTTTTCAACATTTCTAATGTTCTGCCATTGCAATACCAAGTCTTTCAACCAGTCCAAGCTATGACCTAAAAAGGATGGGGGGGGATAAATTGTAAAGTACTCTCTTCTGTGTGTGTGTATGTGTATGTATGTATGTATGTATGTGTATGTGTAAATTTATATATATATATGTATATATAAGATTACTGTTAATATTCCCAAACCATTCATTAACTGCTCCCACCATATATCCCTTTATTCCCTTTTTTCCTTTGGTCCTTGGGCTTTAATTGTCCCCCATCCTATGGGTGCATTGCAGATGGCCATCCAGGAAGAGAAATTTGTGAGTAAAGAAGAGTACGAAGCCGTGGTAAAGAAGTTGGAGGTAAGAGCAGCCCTTCTTTCTGCTTCTTCCCAGCCCTGGGGGACTCAAGGGGGGGGGGGCCCCGCGGGGAGGCAAGGGAACAGTAGGATGGGAAGAAAAGAGGACTGGGGTCTTTGAGATCTTTTGCCCACAGCCCCATGTGGATTGGGGCAATGAGAGCCCTCCCCCAGACAGGAAAGGCTCTGATCTCTGCAGGTCTCCAGGCCTCATCTGGTGGCGGGGCAGGGAAGGGGGGGATTATGGAATGCTAATGGACAGATCTGTGATTACAGGAGGAAAAGGCAGCCCATGCCCAGACCAAGGGCCTGTTGGCTAAAGAGACAGAGAAACTTCAATTTGCTCTTGGAGAGGTGGAGGTGCTATCCAAGCAATTGGAGAGAGAGAAGCAGGCTTTTGAAAAGGCGTACGTGGGTTCAGTGGGAAAGAGAGGGATGGAGTGGAAGGGAGTGGAGTGCCAAGAGACCAGCTGTCCCCCTCCCCACTCAAACATTTTGTCCTCAATTTAGGCTATCCAGTGTCAAGAACAAAGTTCTGACAGAGTCCACCAAGAAGGACAAGCTTATCACCAAGTGCAATGGTAAGTAGGAAGGCCCAATCATTTTCCCTGAAGAGGAGGACAAACCTGATCCTGGTTCTGGTTGGGCCATGGGGAATGAAGAAGGGGACTGAAGAAAAACAAGAGACCAGAACAGATAAGACAAGCAGCTGGAGAAATGTATACATGAACTGGTATTTAGATTGAAAATTAAGATGTTAGAAAAAGCTAATGGGATCATACACAGTTAATAGCAGTACTATACAGTGAACAACTGTGAATGACTTAGCTATTCTCAGCAAAACAGTGATCCAAGATAATCCCAAAGGACTCATGATGAAAAATGCTATCCACCTCCAGAGAAAGACTGATAGAGTCTAAATGCAGATGGAAGCATACTATTTTTCACTTTCTTTCTCTTTTTTAGTTAGTTTTCTTCCACAAAATGACTAATGATTGCACATGCATAATCTATATCAGATTGTTTACTGTCTCAAGGAGAGGAAAGGAAGGGACAGAATTTGAAACTCAAAATTTAAAAACAAAATAATGAATGTTTAAAATTGTTTTTACATGTAATTGGGGGAAAATAAAATAGTATTTAAAATGCTAATCTGATCTGAGGCAACATTAAGAGAAAGAATAGTAGCCAGAATATTGATAACTATCAGTAAGTACTAATTCTTGGAACCTACTTTGCTAACTCTACCAAGTCTTGATAAGAATAATCTACATATGCATAGAGAGAGCATCCTTAATAAAGGTGTGAGAAAGAAATGACATCCTACAGCATATCATTTAGCTCATATCTTTAGCATTACACAGTGAACTAAAAGGTCCAGGGCATGAAGACAAGATCCCACAGTACTTATTCTCTGGGGGCATAAATAAATATTTGATTCATTAGAGCAACATGCCAAAACTTTCCACTTTCCTATGCCCAAGTCAAAATCATGCAAGATTACTTGAAAGATGTTGTAACAAGAGTGATAACTTTGTTCATTGACCCCTTAAAGTATTAATATCAAGTGAAGCATAAAACTGAGACTTGTTGGCCACCACCATGAAAAATATCTTGCATAAGAGTCCAAATCAAATTGGGGCTCTCTGTACAGGGTGAGACCCAGACAGAACAGTGGGAGGGAGTCCTTCGAGATAGCCCCTGTTTGGAGATGAGATTCTGCCATGAAGAAGGCCATTGACCTGGACCCATCCAGAAGAGAGAGAGAAAAAAGCATCATTCAGGGATTTGAGAACCATGAAACAATGGCTGACATTTTATCTGGTGCTTTAATGAAGCACTTTTTCATTTTCTCATTTCTAGGAACAACTTTGTGAAGTAGGAAGAAGTATTAGTTCCATTTTACAAATGAGAAACTTGGAGCTCAGAGACTATAAGGGTCACACAGCTATTAAAATGGTTCAGTCATTCAGTTGTGTCTGAGTTGTGAGCCCATGGATTATAGCATGCCAGTACTGTATGTGGCATTTTCTTGACAAGGATACTGGAGTGGTTTGCCACTTCCTTCTCCAGATGGATTAAGGCAAACAGAGGTTAAGTGACATATCCAGAGTCAGCAAGAATCTGGGGCAAGATATGAACTCTGATCTTTCTGACTCCAGGCCCTATCCAGGATGCCACTGAGCCACCTAGCTGCCTCTAGGCTCGAGACTATGTCTTTCTAACAGTATCCTGTAGCATGCTATCTTCCTATGACTAGAACACAAGAAGATTAGTTGAAAGAATTTCATCTGCATGTAAGAAAAACTTTCCAACAATTAGAGCTGTCCAAATCAGAATGGGATGACATAAGCATTTGTGGGTTTCTCTTCACTACAAGAGATCTTCAAGTGAATACTGGACATCTATTTGTTGGGGATATGCTTTCCTCAGTGCTTTCCAACCTTCCTTGGGTCCTTTGCTTTCCTGTGCCCTCTATTCAATATGAAAGGAAATAAATTCTAGAGCTGACCATGCATATGCTCATAAAAAATCAAGTAGAGATTAATTTTTCTTCTCAGTGGGTACACCAAAAATTTCCCAACTTCCTTGATTGGCATGAACTTTAGTTTGGAGTTTCTGGAATATTTCACTTGAATAATATAGTTATTTAATACAGATTCCCCATTCCCCCATCTTTGACAGGTTTTCTTGTATTCCATGAGGGTGGGAGGCGCCTATATCCTAGACTGGGAACCCATGCTGTAGATGTGATCCAGAGGTCAAATATGGATTGGAAAGGGTGAAATCTCTGAATCTCTTCCAAATCTATAATATACAAACTGTGAGATTGAAAGACCTGCATTCTAGTTCTGTCTCCATAACTTACCAGCTCTGTAACCTGCCTTAGTTTCCTTACTATAATGTGAGGACAATAATAGCCCCACTTCACAGGGTTGCTATGAGACCCAAATGAGGTCATGTTTATAAGAACTTTGTACACTTTAAGGTGTAATTAATATCAATGTTATTTAATAATACTTATTATTTCCCTGAAGAAAAAAACCCATCCCTCCTCCAAACTTGTCTATTTCTGTTAAAGGCACGATCATCCTCCTAATCATCCAGATTTATCACTTCAGAGTCAGTCCTTTTCTCTTCCTTTACCTTTGCAGTTCCCTAGGTTCAATCAGTGGTTGAATCCTATCAGCTCCCCAGAACACCTACGTCTTCCATTCCTTCCCTTCCCTCCACTGACTTAGTCACCTAGATCCCAATATAGACCTTTACCAATTTTCACCAAGACTACTGAAATAATCTCCAATTTGAAATAATCTCCCCTTTGCTTTCCAATCTTTCTCTTTGCTAATATGTCTTTCACACAATAGCTATCAAAATAATTTTCCTAAAGCCTCTGCTCATAAAGTTTTTAATGTAAATAACATTTTATCTCTTCCTATTACATGTAAAGATAGTTTTCAACATTCATTTTTTGTAAGATTTTGAGTTCCAAATTTTTCTCTCTTCCTTCCTTCCTCCCCAAGACGTCAAGCAATCTGATATAGATTATACATGTGCAATCAAGTTAAACATATTTCCACATGAGTCATATTGGGAAAGAAGAAACAGAACAAAAAAAAAACCCAAAAACCAAAGAAAGTGAAAATAGTCTGCTTTGATCTGCATTCAGACTCCATCGGTTCTTTCTCTGGATGTGGATTGCCTTTTCCATCATGAATCTTTTGAAATTGTCTTGAATCATTGCACTGCTGCTTTGCTTATAAACTTTCAGTGACTTGCCTCTAGGATAAAATATAAACTACTTAAATGACTTTTTAAGGTCCTTTGTGATCTAGCTGTACCCTATTTCATATGATTATTCCCTTTCCTGAACATTTGAACTCAGCTGAATTCCTAACTGTTCTCCAAACTCAATCCTCAGCTTAAACAGAGACAACAGAAAGGCTGCCTCCACTGTGAAGCTTACTTTCCCTCATTCCCCCAATTGTCAGTCCTCCGTCTCCCTCATCAAATGGCCTTCTTACAGACTCATCCCCAGAAGAATGTAAGCACTTTGAGGACAGGGACTTTCATATTGGTTTTTGTATCCTCTGCACCTTCCATAGAACCCTCCAGAAAGCAGATGCCTAACTAATGTTTGTTGAATTGGACTGAATTAAACTGAACACTGAAGAAGGAGCAGCTTTCAGGAGGAAGATGAGTTCACTTTTGTACCTACTGAGTGTGAAATGCTGATGGAGCAACTAGGTCAGTGTGGCCAGCAGGCAGCTGGGAGTTTAGGGATGGAAGAGAGAGTGACCAGGGTGGCCATTGAACATGTCATTGGAGTGGAGCGCTTAGCGCAGTGCCTGCTGGCACACAGGAGCTTCATAAATGCTTATTGATTGACTGGAACAGATGTGGTCAGCGTGGAGACTTCCCAAAGCAGTGTCTCGCAGCTCCCATTAGTGCAAAGAGGTGTGCCAAAGTGGGTCTTTACCTGGATTTGGGAAATGAATTTCTGTTCATCATCATCTTAAGCAATTCTTGTTAACAAAGTGAAGTCATAGTTGGCTCAAGCATCAGATTCCACAGAGATATCATTAGTGGGTTGTTGTCAGAAATCGCTTAAAGTGGATAAAGAATCTTATCTGTCTTGGAGACTGTGGTATTTAACTTTTTTTTAATCAGTGACTGGGATGAAGGTATAGATGGCACGTTGATTAGATTTGCAGATAACACGAAACTAGGGCAAGGGATGGTCATGTTGGAGGACAGAGTCATGATTTAGAAAAGAGCTCGTCAGATCATGGATAACAACAGTCTTCCTGTAAGATTTTGAAATCTAACAGAGATAAATTGAGTTTCAATCCTTGAGTTTACTTGAGTTTAAAATAATTGGCTTTACAAGAATAGGATGGAAGAGGCATAGCTAGGTAAGAGTTCCAGTGAAAATGTTCCTGTGGGGAGGGCTAGAAGACTTTAGGCTCATGAGGAATGTTATGAGTCAACAGTTTGCTACTGTAACCAAAAGTAATGTGATATTAGGCCTCATGCATCATGTACAGGGTTCGGGTTGAGGAGGGTGATAGTCTCACTGTACTCAGCCTGGATTAGTCCAAGCTAGAGTACCATCCAACAAGTTGGAGTGACTCCAGAGGCTGAGATAGTCAGGATAGTGTTGGCAGTGGAGATAGTGCAATATGAAGACTGG
Source organism: Bettongia penicillata ogilbyi (assembly GCA_023548195.1). Classification (NCBI taxonomy): domain Eukaryota; kingdom Metazoa; phylum Chordata; class Mammalia; order Diprotodontia; family Potoroidae; genus Bettongia; species Bettongia penicillata. Next base: position 6,119,770 of record JAJHZJ010000197.1, read on the forward strand.
AGATGTTAAACCTGGAGGAAACCCTTCTATGGGAGGGAAAGAATCATCTTCAAATATTTTGGTTGCTGTCGTATAAAGACAGCATGAGATAAAAATCTATGGTTGACCTGAAAGCAAATCTAGACAAAGTGGATTTAGAGAGACAGTGAAACTCCACATAGGGAAAATCTTTCTTTTTGAGGGGAGGGAAAACTTTCCAACAATTAGAACTTTCCAGAAGTGGAATAAGCTACCTGGGGAAGAAGTGGGTTCCCCTTCCCTGGAGATCCAGACATGTTATAGAAGATGTTATGTTTTTCAGGTGTGGACAGAAGGACCTCTGATATTCCCTATATTCCTGGGCAGGGCTCCCAACTTACAGACGTTTTGGCTTCAAGATACCAAAAAAAGTTTTTTAAGAAACATCAAAAAGGCAGAATTTTATGATTCTAGTCAGGGTGATAGTACAATATGAAGTCAGGAGGCCTGAGTTCAAATCTTAGCCCCACTACTTAGTATTTTTGTGATCTTGGGCAAATCTTTTCCCTTCAAGGAACTTCTGTTTCCTCCTCTATAAAATTCAGTGTCTGAATGTCTAAGTGAACTGGTTTATTTAAGACTCCTCCTAGTTTTAAATTCTATAATCTGCTGCTCCTCTTTCCAGGTGCCCAATGTTCCCTAAAGGTCCAGGCTGCTGCCTGCCATGGTGCCAGGCTTACTACATCCTCCCCTGGGAAGCTTCTTCCCTAGAATCTCCTGGAAAGGAGCCTGAGATCATGATTCCTTCCTTTGTAAGCAGTGCAATAGAGCGTTTTTATTGTAAGAGGGTCTTCTCTCACTCAGGTGGGCCTGCTCTTTTTGCATCTGAGTTACCTCTCTAGGAAAACTCATTAACCTGGGGGAGGTAGGAGTGTCTGCAGTTTGAGAGAAGACTCTGGTGAGGGAAGTACTTAATTCCACAAGAATTACTCTTAATTTTGAGATTTCAAACATTCACTCCTCTGTTCCTGGGACAAAGGGCCTCCCCTTCTCCCAGTCTAGGTGTTTGACAACCTCTCTCCTTCATTTCAGAAATTGAGTCTCACGTTATAAAGCAAGAAGATATTCTTCATGGGAAAGAAAATGAAATTAAGGAACTACAGAATGTCATCAGTCACCAGAAACAGATCTTCAGGTAAGGAATCTGAATTCTTCCTTCGGATAAGGGATTTGGATATCCAGGGAGGAACCTGGGCGCTGAAGGAGGAGCGAGGCGCTGACTCTCCAACCTCCTTGGTGGTTTTCTGCCCCAACAGCTGTCTCAGGCCTATCCCATGTGTCTTTCTTGTAGGCATCAGATATCGGACATCCGGATCCAAAAGCAGCAAGAGAATTACATGGCCCAAGTGCTGGACAGGAAGCAAAAGAAGGCAGGCGGGCTGCTCTCCACCAGGGGCTTTAAGGGACTTGGAGACAAATAAATCTGCTTCCACTTATGTCTTTTCTCTGTCCTTACCTAATGGCCCTCTCCTAGGCCTATTGTGACACTCAACTTTCCCCTTTCACTGGATCTGTCCACTTAAATTGGGCTCAATCAGACCCTGCCAGGATGGTCAAGGAACCTCACTTTAGCCTCCTTTCCTGGCTCTGGTTTCCCTTGGGAACATCTTAAGTGGATGGCCAGCCCTTGTGCCTGACCGGTCCTGGGGAGCATGTGTGGGACAGGGGGTGGAGCTGATAGGACATGACCTGATTCTGGCATCAGCTGCACCTGCCACGCTGGACTCAGCACTCAGCTGAGACAGAAAACTGGCCAGGGAGGGGATATTCCCACCCCACTTTCTACATGGATCCCCAGGGTCGGTGGGATGTAGGAGGCTGAACTACAATTCATACAGCCTATGTAGAAGTGTTAAGCTCCCCGACTGGGGGTAGCAGGGGGAATTCCCCTGTCCAATGGTTGCCCCCACCATTATTTGGCCCCTCCCTACATAAGCACTCCTAGTTACTCTGGTAACCGCCCCCCACAACAGGGTTAAGTTAACTTGCTTAATTTAGCTTCCAGAGCTGGGGAAGCTTCTAGGCTGGAAAATTGATGGGGGATGGGGAAGTACTAACTGGGAACTTCCCAATGCAAGGTCTCACAACCCACAGCAATAGAAAGCTCTATCCTGAAATGTATCTTTATCTGGATTTCAAATTTTTTTCCATTATTCATCATCATCATCATCTCTTACATATGTTTAATATTTTTTCCCAAGTATCTGCACAAACATCACATGATCCTCAACCCTTTAAAAGGTTAAGCATTGTGCTTATTTTAAGAACGGGAGGGCAGAATTGACTTGCCCAAAGTAATGCCATTAGTTGGAGAATTATTCCTGACCGAAGTGGTCAAGGCCTGGGGGTGCATCAAAAAAAAATACAAAAAAAGAGAGCATGTAATTTCCATCATCTATCTTTGATAGACATCTATTCGTGTAACTGTCCTCTTTCAGGTACTTAAGGTGCAATGGAAATGGTGTGTGTCAGGAGAAAAGTTTGAAATCCCCAAGGCCCCTACTTTACAATCAAGCCAACCCAGAGAATAAAGATGTATTTTATTTTACTCTGATAAATGCAGATTCTGACTTGTAATGGATTCCAGACTGATTCTGAATACCACAGCCTTGACCTCCCGCTTGCCCAGTGTTTGTCAATGTCTAAAGCCTCCCCAGCTGCTAGTGGAGCTAGTCAGAGGAATCAGGGCCAGCAAAGAGACTGCTGATAGGACTTTTAAAACTTTTATGACAGAAAAGAAAGTAGCATTAGGAGGAATAAAGGGTAAGGCTCCTTTATTTACTGTGCAGGTTGAGTGGAAGGGGAAGACAACGAAAAGTTTGTAACAATTTTACGCCCAAGAATGTTTTGGGTTTAAACTTGGGTTATAACTTGGAGCAATTTCTTAGAGTCCTCCTATATAAAAGGAGGAGGTCGAATTAATTGATCCCTAAGATCCCTTCAGATAACACATTCTGAAGTTTGTGATCTTCAGATAACAAAAGACCACATCTCTTTCAGAGGCTGTGTGAAATATAGGACTATAAAAAGGCAATTAATGTTCCCAAATACCAAACCAACCTGAAATACCCTCTAGCTCCCCTCTACCAACACCTCCAGCTCGGAGATCGATGAAAAGAAGCTAAACTTTTTCTTGCCTTGTCTCGACCCCATTCCCACCCCCATTCCAAAGTGGCCCAGGAATCCAGCCCAGCTTTGGAGATTCGGGCCCTGGATGGCTGTGGATGCCCTGAGCCACCTATACTTCCTTACAAGTTCTTTCACAAACAGTTACATGAAAAGCACTCTCACTGACTCACTCAGTTTTGATTAAGAAAGCCTTCCACTGCTCAGTCTAATAGGATGGAGGGTGCTGTTGGTAACTAGCAAGGCAAGGTTGGGGTAGGGGGCGGAGGTGCCAGAGACTCAAGAGTCCAAGGCTGAAACTCACAATTTAGAATTGCAAGTGCCCCGGTGCCCGTCTGAAACACCTTCAGGGACCCTGTGGCTTTCTGACCTCGGTTCCTTGGCGGGGGGGGGCGGGGGAGAATCCCCTGTTTTAGCCTCCTGCTGAGGACCCCTACCACAGCTCGCTCCCCAGGCTGCATTATTATCCCGGGTTTGGTCTTGGCCCCTCCAGGCCGACCAAAGCAGGCAGCAGTGGGCCAGGAGGGGAGGGGAGGGTGGAGGAAGGCACTGCTGGCCGCAGCCAGCCGGGACAGCGGCTGGCTCGGGTTCAAATGCGGCCTCTTTAAGGCGCTGTGACCCGGCCGTGCCGGGACCCCGGGGCGGGGAGTGCGGGCAGGGGACAGAGCGGTCGGAGGCGGCGGCGGCGGCGGAGGCGGCGAACTTCTGCGAGTCCCGGCCCCGGGCCCCCGCCGCAGCCCGCCCGCACCATGCTCTCCATCCTCGTCCCGGCCGCGGGCGGCTTTCCCTCGGCCCTTCCGCTGCGCCAGGACTCCTCCGGCTCGTCTGGCTCTTACCACACCGCGCCAGACTCGCCGGAGCCCCAGGGACCGCGCCCCGTCCTGGACGGGGCGGACGATGACGGGGGCAGTGGAGTTCCTGGGCGGGGGCAACCAGCAAAGTTTGCGGGCCAGAACGCCAGGGTCCCTGGCCGGGGGGCGGGCCCAACCAGGAGCGGGGGCTCGCAGATTCGCCTGTCCATCAGAGCCCAGAATAGCCGCCAGGAGCCTGGATCCGGTTTCTCCAAGAGGCCGGGACAGCGCCCGAGCCCTTTCCAGCTCCGCACCCTGCCGTCGGGGGAGATGGAAGTGATCTTCACAACCGGGCCCCTAGGTGGGACTCCCGTTCAGTCCCCCAGCGACTCGGACGAGGCGGACAGCGAGGTGCAGCAGCTCACTGCGCTCAGCCTGCAGAATTTAGCCCGCCCTCAAGGCCCTTACCTCGACGTGCACAGCCCCAGCGCGCAGGCCTCCTCCAGCCCATCACCAGCTGTCTCTGACAGCAGCAACCAAGCAGACCGCTGGGCCACTTACCTGGACCTGCGTCCCGAGGCTGAATCTTCGGCCTCCAGGCTGCCAGAACTCCCCGCCACGTCCGGGAGAACCCAGTTCGAGTGCGTGGAGGTGGCACTTGAAGACCAGGCATCCCCGACCAAGCAGAGAACTGTCCCCAAAAGGCAGATCGAACTGAGGCTGAAGCCGAACCCTCCGGAGTTGGATTCAGCCGCGGCGAATGAGATCCCCAGGCGCAAGCTGTTCCTGCGAACCGGTTCGCTGGACGAGTCTCTGACACGCCTGCAGGCCGCCTCCAACCTCGTGCAGACAGCACTGGCCAGGAAGCTGCAGACTGAGCAGACACTGTGCCCAGAGCAGTCAAGCTCCGGGGGCGGAGCCCAGCCCATCCAGACCTCGCCAGGGCCGCAGCTCGGTTCCGACTGCGATATCCAGAAGCCGGCGGATGGGCCCCTGGCTTGGCCTGAGGCCCCAGCTAGACGTATTGTACGAAGCCCTCGAAGAGACTCAAAGGAACTCAAGCCCAGAGGGACCTCTCAGGCCGGGCTTCCCCCAAGAGAGCCTGCAAAGGAGGCACCCCTGCCACCTGTCAAGCCTGCGGGATTGCGGGGCCCAGACGGGGTAGTGTCTATCAGAGTCCCGAGGCCCTGGCCCAGTCTTCGAGAGAGAGCTATTCGTCGGGACAAACCAGCTCCTGGTACGGAACCGCTGGGACCCGTGAGCTCCAGCATCTTCTTGCTGTCGGGGGAGAAGTCCCAGGAAGCTTCTGAGTCTCGGCCCCGCAAAGAATGGAGCCAGCAACCGAAATCTCTATCTCCGAGAAGGACGCCAGAGGATCAGGTGACCCAGGCGACTCCCACTCTGGCTCCCCAGGAGACTTGGTATCCCCCTGTTAAAGCGTCGCTGATTCCATCTATGCAGGAGGCTCCCAATGAAGCGCTCCAGGAGGCTACATCTACGCAGTCAACGCAGGATCTAACTGTACAGGAACCTCAGATTTCACCTACGCGGGAGACTACAGTCCCAGAGACTTGGGAGCCCAGAGACGCCCCCGCTCCCTCTGGCAGATCCCGAGTGACAATTCCGCGACCTCGGGACGTTCGGAAGCTGGTGAAGAACACATACTCGCTGAGCTTCCCAGCTGCGGCCAGTTCGAGCCTGGGACCTCCTGAGCCCCCTTGCGCTCCCCAGGGCCCCAGCGAGGAGAGCAAGGCTCCACCCGGAGCTCCAGAGCCCCCTGCTCCTGTTCACTACACTTCTACTTTCCAGAAAAACTTCCTGCCCGTAGTGACCCATCCCTACGAAGTCCCGGAGCCGCCGACCACAGGGGGACTGGGAGTAAGTGCTTCTGCTCCCCTTAGCTCCAGCGGAGTCCCGCAGGGTCACCAACCTTCGCAGCCTCAGTCCCAGACGAAGAGCTATAAAGAAGGAGATCCGACCCCGCGAAGGAAAGCAGAGAACAATACAGCCAAGCCTTTTGCTCGGAGCGAGATCCGTCTCCCGGGAGCCTTGTCTTTGTCCAGGAAGCCAGGGGTCAGGGCCCAGTCTGAGTCCAGCACAGAGATCAGCCGTGTTTCGCCAGGGTACAGTCCTCAGGTCAAGCGCCTCCTTCCTGAAGGAGAGGTCCAGGCCAATTCCCCAGGGGTTACCCTGGGGACTCCTCCTCCCATTCCCAAGGAACCAAGAGAGAGGCCAGAGGTGGAGTCGAACTGTCCACCTCAATGGCCAGGGGCTGGGCAGACAATTAGCTCCTTGACAGGGCCTCCGCATCCAAACCTCAGGAGTTTCCTCAACCTGGGGTCCCCACACTCTGACCAGGCCAGTTCCCTGGCCATACAGACCCAGAGCCCAGAGCCCAGAGCCAAACCCCAACCAGGCCTCACTGGGACCCATCCCTCAGAGAACGAGATTACAGCCAAACCAGCTTCCCTGTCCCAACCCAGGGCAGCTTCAGCACCTCCTATGACCCAGGTCCTTGACAGGCCTTGCCGGGGTAGGGGACTTCGGAACTCTGGAACCACTCCATCAGGAAAGGTTTTGGTAGATCCAGAGAGTGGTCGCTACTATTATGTGGAGGTGCCCAAATCTCCTAGGTTAAAGTTGCTCTTTGACCCAGAGAGTGGGCAGTACCTAGAAGTTCTCGTTCCCCCCTCCCCAGCAGGGGCACCCCTCCGATTCTGCCCTTCTTTAGCACTAGGGCAGAACCTCTACCCTACTCCCTGTGGATCCTACCCTGGGCTCTCACTACCTCCCTCCCCTGGACCCTTGCCTCTTGGTCCCCCTGACCTTCTGACCCCAGGAACCAAACTTCCATGGGCTCCTGAGGGTGGCACTGTGGATGGGCTGTATTACCTACCCACAAGTGGTTCCCCTAGCCCATTACCCGGTCTTCCTCTACTTCTCTATTCTGGGTATCCCAATTCTGGGCCTTCCATCACTACCAAAGGCTCACCATTTTGAGTGTGAAGACCTCCCCCCCTCCAGGCCCTGCCCACATCCCATTTCCTCCATAGACCCCACCAAAAGGGGCTGTTATTCAGCAGAGCCTCTGAACCCAACCTAGCCCTAAATCACCCCTCAGTTCCTTTAGCCTGGCACCCTTCTGGCACACACCCACTCTAGATTCCAATCCTGCTCCTCTTGCTCCTTTGCCTTTTTTTATTCCAATTTCCCACAACCACATCCACATCCACCATCGCTATGTGTCCCCACCACACCTCCATGCCCCAGGTTACTCAGACTGTAAATCCCATTGGTATATTATTGTGGTTCCAACCCTATTCCCCAGGATACTGCTGAGGCTGGAAGGGGGAGCTCAGAGAGGAATTGTCATCCTTTCTTCCCAATCTGTTCAGTTCTTCCCTGTGCCCTGGGGAGCTGGAGGCACTGATGTCAGTTACATGATTGTATGTCTGACATATGCCCTGTCACCAGTGACAGCCCAAGAAAGTGGATGGGAGAAAGTATGAGACAGCAAGAGGTGTGAATGACATTTGTGAGAATGGGTTTGGGAGTTATACTGACCCCTGAACTCAAGACACAGGTCCCTCCTTGGAGTCAGAGAGAAAAGGAGGCAGAGTGGGGAGGCATTTAGGGCATGATTTGTGCCGATTTTGAAGAGGTCTAGGAAAGAGATAGGAGACACTAAGTTCATAAGAAAATGGATGTCCATCTTCCAGAAGACTATATGGAATGCTGGTTAGTGCTAGAGAGGTCTGACCCTTGTTTCAGGACAGGGGTAAATGTTAAAGAGGAGAGGCTGTGCATGGGTCTAATATATCCCCTCCATGTTAGGGGGCTGTAGTAGAGATTCAGCAAATCAAGCAGCAAGTATTTATTAAGCACCTATTATGTCACTGGTACCAAGAACGAAATAATCTCTGCAAATGAAGAGAGGGACTGTGGATGGGGGAGGGATGAGGGGAGTCCATAGTGACCAGCTTGAATCTGGGAAGTTCCAACCAAGACAACAGCAACCTCCTCATCCAAAATTACCCTCTTGTACCCATGAAAAAAACAACAACACAATACCTTAGTGTAGATTCTTTTCTCCTTTAGAAATGACCAAACTCTTGTGAGTCAAACATTTTTCAGTTAGGAGAGAATCTCAGTCCAGCACTCCCCTTTCCATATGAGGAAACTGAGCTCCTCATATGGGCAAGTCACTTACCCAAAGTCATTAAACAAGTTAGGTCTTGCAGCCCAGGGTTGGAATTCCAGGATCTTAGCCTTCCCAGCAGTGAGAGGTACTGAACAGAAGTGAATGAGCATCACTTCTGAAAGGTCTCCCAAGGCTGGATCAGTTAATTGTTGCAAGGGGATGGGATAAATGAGATGATCTGTTCTCCAGGTCCTTTCCAGAAGGTCTCCAGCGTTGTGCTAAGGACCTGTAGAAACCAGTTATTTCTCCAGAGCACCAGGAGCGGTGATTGGGGAGTGGGATGATGGGCCAGGTTGTTGGGCATTTTAAAAAGTATCTCCCTTTCTCCACTCCAGATCTGTATCCTCCCATGAGAAATGCAACCCTGAAGGAGCCCAAGGAATGTTGAAGAGGGAGGTAGAAGTGGTCTGGAGCATAGATATGAACAAAGCTTCAGGACTAGCCATGAGATGGGGAAGTCTGTGGACAGGGAGTAAGGGAGTGTAGTGTGTGTGTGTGTGTGTGTGTGTGTGTGTGTGTGTTTTGGGGGTGTTGATGCAGCACCTGTGGGTTGTTGATGAAACTGCTTGTACGCCTACTGCTTTTCCTGGTAAGAGGGGTGTTTACAGAGAGGGGAATCCCCCTGAAACATCAGGCTACTGCCTTCTTTTGTTGCAAAATTAAGGGTGGAAGGAAGCCTGATATTTACCCCCCAGACTCCCAGGCCCTTGCCCAGGGAGAGAAGCCCCTTGGAGAGAATTGTTAGGAGAGGACAACTCAAATTAGCCCTCAGGGTTCCTAGATCAGATCAATCTTTGCATTTGTTTCATGTGTGTAAAATAAAGTGTCCACCAAAGGAACTGTGGTCAGTAAACCAAAATATTGTGTCTGGGCATCTGGTTTTTTGACTCTAATCTCTTCAACTCCTATGCCTCTGAGGTCATCATTCTGGCTACCATAGAGAATCTACCATCTCACACAGAAGGCAGATTCTGAAGGATGAGAGAAAGAGGAAGAGCCATCTCTCCTTACTCCTACCCAGTGAGTGATGCTAGTACCTCTAAGTTCAAATACCAGTTCAAACATTAGGTTGCCTTGTGAACTTGGCTGAGGGTACAGACTACTTTTCCAGATCTCAATTTTCTTCATCCACAAAATGGGGGTAAATTAACCTGGCTTCATATTGAGGGGATGGGCTTAGAGGACCCTCTAGGAAAAAGAGTGAAGAATTGTGGGGAGAAGGAAAAATTGCCTTTCAAGACCATCACAATCAGAAGGAGGAGTGGGAGGGACTGAGTCAATTGATAGGGTGTTGGGGCTAGGGATAGAAAGAGGTGGCAGGCCCCCATTGGTTTAAACTGAGTCTTATTGCCACCTGGCTTCTTTGCTGAATGGACCCACACCCCAGTCCATTCAGAGAGCCTGTCCCACTACCGAGAGGCAATGAGGTTTGTGCTGTTGCTGCTGCTGCTGACTGACTGGGGACCCCCAGGGAGCTTGGGAGAGGGAATCCCCCAAGAAACCATCACAGCCACATCCCCTCATTTTGATGAAGAAGAAAAATATTCAACCCACATGCCCCAACATCTGCGCTGTGATGCCTGCCAGATCATTTCTTACCAGGTAAGAATGCCTCCCACTCCCACCTCCAGACCCTCACCCATTTAGCTGTACCTCTGAGCCCCACATCAAGGACCGAAGTTTGGGGGAGCAAGGCCATGTGGGGTACACTGCTCAGGCTGTGCCCTGCAGAATAGAGCTCCAGGAAGACACAAGATCTCCTTCCACAGGCCAAGATGGTGTCAGACTCACACGTCCTGGTACCCTATTGGCTTGAGTTGATTCATTCCCCCTCCATAGCCTCACGGCTGGGTGCCTCAGTTTATTTTTCTGCCAGGCAAGTAGTAAAAGGGCTTTGGAGCTCAAGTAAACCATTAAGGATGAAGGTGCCAGAAATAGCTCAGGTGGGTTTTCTCATTTGAGACTTTTGGCTTTTTTTGTTGCTTATTTTGTTTTTGGATGATGGCAATTCTTAGATTTTTTTTTTTAAGCTGTACACAACTAAGGAGAAGGGAGAAGGGTCACGTGCTTATCTGTGTCCTACGTGTCACTTAGAGCTTGTTCCTTCCCTTGGGGGCCCTTCAAGCACCTGGCATTTTCCTCCTCAGTAACTGGGCCTTTTCCTGTTCTGGTCCCTGCAGGGTTGAGAGTGCCCCATGCAAATTGGCTGGCATTTCAGAGTACAAGGCAGATGGCCTTGGGAAAGTGAGGAAAGATCCCTTGGAGCCTGGGTCACCCCCAGGACTTGGTGACTGGGTTAAGGCCTAGCTTCTCACCCTCCCTTCCATCCTACAGGTCCGAATCTTGGCCCTTGGGAAAAAACCCTGCAGCCAAAGCTGGGGTTTCTGAATCTTCACTGAGGAAGTCTTTCTCTCTCTCTCTCTCTCTCTCTCTCTCTCTCTCTCTCTCTGTCTCTCTGTTTCTCTCTCTGTGTCTCTATCTCTGTCTCTCTCAGCTCCTGGAAAGAGGGGAGTTGTCACCCCTTCTCTAATTTGCTCTTCCTACTACCCCTCTGGGCAGGGGCCCAGACTCCCTCTCTTTCCTTCCCTATTTACCCCTAAGACCACTCCAGTGCCTAAAGTCAGAGGGATGTATGGGTAGGAGAGGCAAGGAAGCCATCCTTCACAGATGCTTTCTGCAGACCCCACCCAGATTGGCCCCACCCTACCTCAGAGCTATACTTAGCCCAAAACTGTCCCAATGGGCCAACCATGAGGGGGACCAGAGGCCTCCTCTCTTAAACATGGCTTACCCCCACTGCTTACTGAGCTCAGATTCCTTCCTCCTCCATTTCCCAGCTTTCCAATATTGGTTCCAAAGTTAGTGTCTCCCCTGTTTTTAGATGTGGAAGCATCTAATCGAAACGGAGAGCAAGCAGCCAAGCCACAGGTCCAAAGGGGCTCTGAGTGAGTCTGAGTACACCGATGTCCTGGAGAAAAGCTGTTCTCAGAGTTGGAAGGAGTGAGTTGCCCCTCCTTCCCTATCCCTCGCAGAGTCCTCGGACCTCTCTAGGAACAAGGGGAAGAAGGAAGAAATGACAAGGGGACTGAGTTGCTTGGGTTGAGATGCTGGGATGGTGGGGTAAGGAGGAAGGGGGGGAGAAGAATTTCTAAAATGGATTGTCCCATCTCCCTTCTTAATGATGCCCACCACTCACACACACACACACTCACACACACTCACACTCACACACACACTCACACACACTCACACACACACACACACACACACACACACACTTCTGCTGGCCCCATAGCCTGTAAACTGACTTCCTTTGTCCAGGGATATTACTTGTGTCGTTAATTCAACCCCCTTAACAGGTGTGGCCAGTCTTGAGCATTGCCATACTGAAAACAGGAAAAGAGCAACTCTGGGGGAGTCACCAAACTATATGGAGGATATGGGCCAAGGATGGACCCCCTTCCCCTAGCACTCCTCAGCCTGCCCCCTCCTAACATTTGTTCTCTGCCTCCTTATGATAATCTCTGCCATCAGTTACGGGGTCCGAGAAGTAAACAAGGTGAAACGCTTTTTTGGCCCGGGAACAGAGAAATCAGAGGGCATCAATGTGATGATAAGCGGAGGCCCGTGGCCAGGCAGGTAAGGACCCCAAAAAATGTTTTTCAAGTATTTGGTATGCTAGGTTCCAGGGAGATGGAAGGCTTAGCTAAGTCAGGATGCCTGATCTCAACAAGGTTACTGTTTCATGAGAGCAAAAAGCCAGCAATCCAGGTAGCAAGATTCCACAATACTCCACAGTTAGTTGAGCAGGTACAAAACAGAGTTCTGTCGGACATCTGAGAAGCAAAGTAACGACCGACTAGGAAAGCTTAGGGAAAACTTCTTGGAGTTTGGATTGTGCTTGAAAGGATAAGATGGAGTGCATTCAGCAGAATGAGAGTGCAAGTTACATAGGGTGGGTAGAGGGTAGTCCAAGCTGACTGGGTAGAGGGGAGGGAGATAAGAAGAAAGTAGGGTGGCACTTGATTGTGGAGGGCCTTGAATGCCAGGCAAAAGAATTTGAAGTCTGGTGGTAATAGGGAGCCATGGAAGATATTGAGCATGAGTGACATAATCAATTTTAGATGAAAAGGGACTTGGATCTCTGATTTCAAACAACACAGGGAACTCTCAGAAGAGGAAACTACCAATATAGGTTAGCATCTTCTCTGTAACTCATAATTTTGGAAGATTGCCTAGAATAGAGTGCTAAGTAACCCAGGGTCTCACAGCCTTCTCTGAGGGAGGATCCAGCAGGTGGGGAGGAGCAACTAGGAGGGAATGACTCAAGCACATGAAGGGGGGGGGGGCATTTCCTATGGAAGCATAAGTATTTCTCCCTCATAGAAGCAAAGATTCCTCATATTGTCAGAACTAGAAGGAACCTCACAGAAACTTACAGATGGGCAAGTTGAGGTATGGGAGGTACAGTGCAGGGGTCATGTCCTGTCATTGGAAAAACCAGAGTTAGAACCCAGATATCCTTCCTCTCAGTCCAGTGCCCCCCTCGCCATGCTACACGGTCCCTCCTGTCTGCTCCTCCTCAGAATGAGGGCAAAAGGCCAAGACAGTTATTTGGGACCTGGTGGATGGGTAATGCAAGGAGCCATTTCACCCCTCCTTTCCTTCTCCTACCTCACAGACTCTTCAAGATGTGCCACAACTACCTGGGAGAGCTTGGTGAAGATCAGCTGTATAGGGAATACAGGCAAGGAGGCCGAGAGGCCCTGGAGAGGCTGTTATGCAGAGACACTTGTCCAGAAGCAGAGATACCTGACCAGGGGGTGTTTCTCCAGAAGGAACTTTAGCCTTTCCTCATTCAGGAGGAACATCTTTGTGGACCATGGATGTGCCAGATAGGCTACTGGCCCAGACAACCCCTTCAGCTTGCAAAATCCACAGAAACCTCTTTTCTGGGAGCTACGTCCATCCTGAAGCTCAGCCATCCAGGGGGAGAGGTCAGGGAGCAATCTCTACTAGGGCCCCCATTGGAGGATCAGGGAAGCTGGAATTGTATCTTAGACTTCTTTTCCCATTCATATATCTTCCCCTTGTCCTCCCTCCCTCCCCTTGCCCTTTCTTCATCTCCTAACTCTTCCTCTTCTTCCTTCTCATCTCCCCGTTTAGATTCTCCTGACCCTAGTCCCTGCTGGGGGAGGGCCAAGCAGGGGAGGATAGTTTGGGGTCTTGGCCCTTCCTGTACTATTATCATCTGGCCTACCAGACTTTAATAAAATAAAATATCCTCTCTCTATTTTCTTCTAGTATCCTCCAAGAGTAGTAAAAGCACTCAGAAGGACTTAAGCTTTTGTTTATATTTCCCTGTTGATGCTGAGATTTAGCATATCCCCCACCCTCTCCTTGCGATGAGAATAAATTTCCCAGAATCTCCAACTATCCAGCTTTCAAAACCTATGCCAACCTGTCCTTTCCCTAGAGAATGCACTGGGATAGGTTGGAAGGAATCTGCCTCAGATGCCCAGGCACCGGTCTTGGGATGTGCCAGGGGAGGGTGTGTGCCAAATGCCATGCCCTCAGCATCTCAATGTTTCCTTTTAACTGTAAATGCTCCTTGGGGCATCTCAGGTAGATTATTCCCCAGGAAAAATAAATTAAGTCTTTCAAGTCTCCATGGCTCTGATTCTCAGGCACTTTTCCTAAGCCAGAGAGGAGTCGAATTTGTAAAACAGATTGTAGTCAAATACTGGATTTTGCCATGGAGCCATTGTCAGTGGGACCAGAAGTGAAAGTGTGATCAGTTAAAGGAAAGCTTCCCTGGAGAAGGTGGGCCTTGAGAAACAGGTGGGATCCGTGGTGAGGGGAGGGCACTCCAGCAGGGGCAGACAACATTGGTGCTGTCCTGGGAAAGCCAAGAACACTGTGTCTGGGGCTGAAGGAGGGGCAGGGATCTGGGATAGATTGATTCTGAATCAACCCCATCCATCACTGAGACCTGTCAGACCGCATAACCTGCCTCCGAACTTCTCCCTAGACTCTCCCTACCCTAAGCCTCTATTGCCTATGGGGACATGATACCCCTTGGTGATGGGGCAGTCTCAGGCTGGTTGTCACCCACACCATCCTACCTATGAACAGCCCAAGGGGAATTCCTAGACTGGGACAGGCAGGTAGGAGTAAGACCAAAACTGTGTTCCCACTATTAGCCAGCCAACCTGTGCGCAGGGGTTACAGCCACTGCTATGCCCCTGGAGGACGGTGCTTAGGATAGTTGTCATGTAACAACCAACAGTTCTTTCTACATCTTTTTTCAGGGGAATTGCTCCTAACCCAGGAGCCTAGGAAAGTGGGGGAAAGGATTGCAAAGATCATCTAACAGTCAGGGGCATGCTGTGCATGGGGTAAGCCCATCACTAGGGCTGTGCAGACACTCACCAGATCACATGATTTAGTGACAACATTAGAGATCATTTGGTCCAACACTATCGTTTTACAGTTGAGGAAACTGAGTCCCATAGAGGTTAAATGACTTGTCCAAGGTCACAGGGATAGGAAGTAGAGTTGATATTTGAGTGTACATCCCCCCTAACTTTGTGAATGGCTAGAAGCAGTGTAGATGGAATCTTTCAAGGTGCACTCTCTGAGGTGAGCCTCCTCCTAGGGGCAGATGCCAGAACTACTATTTAAGCTGACTCCACCACCCTGGCTCCTATCCTTCCAGTCACAGAGATGAGTCACTTGGGGGCTTTCCTAGTGCCTGCTTAAATTCCTCCTGGCTGGCACTCATGCTCACAATTATGGAGTGTGCACACACACACAACACACACGTACACCACATACACACACATCCCTGTTTCTGGGTCTTCCTGGGTCCTTCCTTTCCTGGCTGACATCCCAAAAAAGAATACTACTCCCCCTTCTCCCACTTCCTACCATCCCAATGGAGTCAGCAATCAAAACAGAAAAACCTGAGAAGCAATCTGGGGGTCAAGAAGCTGTTAAAAATAACAATGAAGGCATTTGTGTGCCTTTGCCTGTGATCATATGGGGTGTGTGTGTGTGTATGTGCATGTGTGATCTGGTCTATGAGGAGGCAGGGTTTTCCTATTTCTATAACCACCTGCAGAGAAGTAGAGGAGAGTGGAGACTGGGGCAGGGTTGGGGATGTGGGTGGAGGAGGAAGTACAGTGTGTCATATACAAACATACATCCATCTATCCATCCATAACACCCTTGGAGAACTGGTCAGACCACTTTGGGGAAGCTGAAGCAATCTGGTGAAGGGAGCCTGCTTGGACAGGGGAATCAGTCAACAGATGGATAACTCAATGAAGCTGCTGTTTGACTGGGGAGCTGCCTTCCCGCTGACCCCTATAGGGAGGCCCTGGCCCTGTTGTCGGCAAAACAGACGTAGGTCATCCCTTTGGGCTTTGGGGTTTCAGCAGAATAGGGGAAGGGGAGAGGAGATTACAGGGTCATACCTTCCTAAACTGGTGAATCACCATGGAGGAAACATTTCCATCTCTATTCTCTTCCTGTCCTCCTTCCTCAATGGACCAGATTGTCAAGAAGAGAATTCTTGAATTGAAAGAGATGTAGAGCCAGGTGACTCCTTTGTTTAATCTCTTGTGCTAGGGATTCCCTAAACCTTTCCCTGAAAGGACCTCATTAATCTCCATCCACCTCTCCACCCAGTCTATGTTCTAGGCTGGTCCCAGTCCCTGCAAACTGATCTTCTCCCTGTCTTCAGCCTTTCTATCTCCCTCTGCTTTGACCCCTAAGCTAAATGGGAGACAAGAAAACATCTGAGACCCTCTCCTTCCCTCCCCCACCCCACCCCCAGGACAAGGCATAGTTAGAGCTGAAGGAGAACTGGTTCTTCTTGTTCACTCAGTGGGCTCTGGGTTCCCCTTGCTAAGGAAAAGCAGGAAAGTGAAGAAGGGGGAACTGAGCCCCCTGACCTCTATGGACAAGAAGAATCGTCTTCACTATTGCTTATTTATCTCATCGGACCTTCCAAAGAGCCCTATGAAGGAGGCAGGGTCGGGTCTAGAATCTCCCCTTGCTAAAGCATGAAACCAAATCTCAAATCCAGTGCGGGGCTTAAGGCCACCTTGCTAGTCAGGGCTAGAGAACTTAGAATCTTCCTCCAGATCTCAATCCTCTAGTGTGATAAAGAGCTGCTTACGCTCATTATAAAAGCTAGAGAAAACTGAGTTCAAATTCAGTCTCCAACACTTACTGGCTGCGTGACTCTGGGCAAATCACTTAACCACACTTTAGCACAGTTTCTTCATCTGCAAAATAGGGATAATAAAGCACTCATCAAATGAGATCATACCTGTGAGAAACCTTTTTCAAAATCTTGAAGTGTTGTATAAATTCTAGCTATTACTAACCTAGAGGTCATAGAATGTTAGCCCTGGAAAAGATCTTAAATACTATATATTCAACTCCCTCATTTTACAAGGGAGGAAACTGAGGCTTAGAGGAAGGAAAGTTACTGACCCAAGGTCACACAGAGCCAAAGTATGAGTCCAAAGTTCTCCTGAGAGGTGCTCTTAACAATAATTCTACTAGAACGCAGGCCTATTGACCTGTGATTAAGTTGTCTGTCCACCGTACCACTATCTCTCCGAAGGGTGGACAACAAAGGAGAAAGAACTCTTGGGGGGCCTAGGAGTTCCACCCCTTCCAAGGAGCCTCTCCCTAGGTTCCCCTTCTGCGTGGTACAGTATGTCAGGACGGCATGTGGTTCACAGACTATTCTAAGTTTCTTCAGCAACAGGGAACAGGTTTATTTACCTTTGTGTCTCCCTCAGCGTCTTTCCCTCAGAAAGGATTCCATAAATGTTTGGTGGACAAAGGAATGAGCCCAGAAGTTCCCACCCTGCCCCCTCTCTCTGCCTAACGGGATATGGAACTTTGACCCTGGGCAGGTGGGACCGAGGGACATGACCTTTGCCAGGGTACACCCAGCAGGGGAGTTAATACGTTACCTCCCCTAAGGCTGCACTTTCGCAATCTCTGGACTTGGGGCTCTAGTTACAGATTTACTTCTGAACGATGCCTGTGATGTTTGGGCTAAAGTCCTCATAGCTTATACAGGTGTTCTTGTCCTCTCCTTTTTCCGTCCCCAGGCACCTCCCAGGCCTGCATCCAAAGGATGGGGACCCAGGAGGACCAAACAACTCTAGCCCAGGTACCAGGGGACCAGGGAGAGACAGGATGGTGGGACAGGGTGAGGCAGATGGTGCAGGAGAAGGGAAGGGATTGTCATCTCCTCACCCACTTTGTCCTCTGTAGGTAGTAAGGGAAGAATCTTGACTGGACTTGGGAGGCTGGGAAAGACATCAACTTTCAGGGGAATAGGGGTGTGTATGTGGGGGAGGTGTGCACCAGGCTTTGGGCCCTGCCTGAGAAGCGTTGAAATTGGCGGAGTGGGTAGAATCCTCACATTTCTCAGTTGCAAAGAAGCCCCAGGGTTGCTGGGGAGTGGAAGGGCCTCTTGGAAAGGTAGACACTGAGAGGGAAATGGGGAAAGGCAGGGCTGAGGGGAGGGCTACAAGTAAATGCTAACTGTCTCCTTCTCTGTCACCTTAAATCTGGTCATACATGGAGATTTCTTAAAACTAATGGAAGAATCTCTGAGTTCCAGCAGGGAGTGTGTGTGTGTGTGGGGGGGGAACGACACTGGGAGAGACTAGTCCTGAATCCAAAGGTAGGGCTCCACCCTCACAGAAGGCCCTCACCCCCCTCTCAGTGAGCTCGGTTGAGCTTTCCTCTCCAGCCCTGACTGGGTTGACACAGGGTGATGGCAGGGAGTTGGACACAGGCCTTCTCCCTGTGGGCATCATGAGCAACCTTAGGCATTTGAAGATTTAGATGGCTTGTCCTTGTCATTGCTTCCCTGAGTTTTGGAGTAAGAATGGGATGCCTGGAGTCTGTGTCTATGGCCTGCTCTTTCTGCTGAGGAGAATAAACCCTTAGGGTCCCCAGTGAAACACTCAATAAGCATTTATGTTCTGCTGTGCCTACTAAGTTCTATTCCAGGTTCTGGGGTGAAATAAGACATGTTCCTGAGGAACTGAAAGTCTAACCAGGGGAGGCAATGTGTACACACACACACACACACACACACACACGGAGACAGAGAGACAGAGACAGAGAGACAGAGATAGAGAGAGAAAGACACACAAAGAGACACAGAGAGACAGAAAGAAAGGGAGAGAGACAGAGAAAAACAGAGAGACATACAGAGAGAGATAGGGAGACAGAAAGAGATAGAGAGAAAGAGGAAGAAAAAGACAAAGAAAGAGAAAGAAATAGAGACAGATCGAGATAAAGAGAAAGAGAAAAAGAGAAACGGAAACAGAAAGAGAGAGAAGAAAGAGAGACAGAGACAAAGAAAGAGATATAGACAGAGAGAGAGAGAAAGCGCAGGACAGAGAGAGAAAAAGAGACAGAAAGAGAAAGGGAGAGAGAAAGAGACAGGGAGAGAAAGAAAGACACAAAGACAAAGAAAAAGAGAGAGACAGAAACAGAGAGAGACAGAGGCAGAAAAAGAGAAACAGAGAGACAGAGACACACACACACAGAAAGAGAGAGAGAGAAACAAAGAGAGGCAGAAAAAGAGAGACACAGAGAGAAAGAGAGAGTAAACAAGAGAGAGAGTGTGTAAAAGAGAGAGAGAGAGAGTGAACAAGAGAGAGGAGAGTGAAAGAGAGAGAGAGAGAGAGAGAGAGAGAGAGAGAGAGAGAGAGATGAAACAAGATGATTTGGGGAGAGCACTAGCAGCTGGGAAAATTAGGAAAGACTTGATGTAAAAGGTGACATGAACTGAGCCTTAAAGAAAACCAAGGTGGGAGCTGGAGGGGAGGAGAAAGGGCATTCTGGACATGGGGGACATGGGGGACAGCCAGGGCAAAGACATTGGAGGTGGGAGATGGATAAGCTACAGTAAAAAGACCAGTTTGCCAGGATGACATCGTCAGTGCAGGGATTTCTGATACAGGTGGAAAGGCAGGATGGAGGCAGGCTGTGAATGGCATTGAACTCTAGACTGAAGCCTCTGGTGTCATTGTTGTTGTAGAGGTATTAAGGAGACAGTGAAGTTTATTGTGTAATGTGGTCAGACTCGTGCTTTAGAAAAATCACCTTGGCAAATGTGTGGAGGATGGGATGGAGAGACTGGGTCCGGTAAGACCAGTTAGGAGACTATGTGAATTGTATAGTAAAGATGTGATGAAAGAATGGCCTGGGCTGAAGGGAGCATATGGTAGAGATATCACAGAGGCAGAAATGAGAAATGAGAAAACTCGGGGGCTGATTGACTGTGGGGCGAATGAGACTGAAGCTGAGACTGAGGGGGAAGCTGGGTGACTGGAAGGACAGTGGCATTTTCAATGGAAATAGGGACATTTAAAGAGGGGAGGGGAAAGATGAATTCAGCGTTGGACTTACTGAATTTGAAGTGTCTACGGGCCATCCAGCAGTTGGTAAAGAGGTACTAGAATTCAGGGGAAAGACACCCCGTCATCCTTATTTCTACTCCCCATTTCTTGGACTTCTGGGGCAAATGTGGGCATGAGGAGAGAATCTAAAGACCTTACTCCTTTCTTGTGATCATTATAGTATTTCATAACTTTCTAAAGTGTTTCTGTGTCCCTTTTAATGAGTACAAGCCCTTTTTGAGATATAGAGCACCTATTGTTCTTTCATTTTACAGAGAGAGAAACTGAGTCACAGTTAGGTGAAGTCCCTTGTCCAAGATCACATGAGTTAGCTGGAGAAGGGACAAGAACTCAAGAATGAGAGGCAGTTGGCACTGTGTGGAGAGTCAGGAAGACCTGCATCTGAATCCTGCCTTAGGGGGCTGTGGGAAAATCATTTGATTTCTCTGGGCTTCGGTTTCCTCACTGGCAAAATGAAGGGGTTGGATTTGATGACCTCAGAAGACCTTTTCAACTCTAAATCTCTGACCCTATAACCCTTGTTTCCTGTTCTTCAGCTCCTTTTACAACTCCTTCACGCCTCTCTAACTAGCTCCTTAGGCCTTGATGACCTTGCCTTTCTCCTCCCCTCCTCTGCCTCTCTCCAACAACAAATGGGTGTCCACTATAGTGGTAGAAATTTTCCCTTTAGTGGAATGGAAATATGCTCGCCTTCACCCCATGTCCACCCCAAAAGAGTTTATCAGGGCTATCCCCACACCCACAGAGAGGATCTGGAGAAGGGAGCAAGATAAGAGACTTGGAAACTTGCTTCCAAATTTGGATTCCTAGTAGGGGCCTGGGAGATGGACTATGGCCCTATTTCACATAATCTCTTGGGGTGTGGGGGGTTCTGGGTATAGTGAGGAGCCAAGAGGTTTCCACAGAGCGAGACAATCTGATGGATCAGTAAGGAACGGATAAGAGTTTGACCACAGGTCACCAAGTGCCAAGATTACTGACAACATTACAGGAATGAGGAGCCAGGAATGTCCCAGAGCAAGAGGGATCAGGGTGTGGTGGTGAAGGGCAAGGTGGGAAGCCAGCAGAGCACAGGTTCGTGGATGGCAGAGACCACTGAGCCTTGGCAGGGAGGAGGGATAGACTTTGCCTGGCTCACCCTTCCTCCCCAATCCAACTCAACCCCACCTAGGCCTAGCGGAAATCTCATTGCTTACTGACCCCCTTCCCAACAGGAGACTGAGGGCTCCACCCACTCCAGGGCACCCCCAGAGGACCCCAAGTTAGACATGCTCTACAAGATCGAGGATGTACCCCCCTGGTACCTCTGCATTCTCCTGGGATTCCAGGTAACCCCCTCAGCCTTTCATTCCCACTTCTACGGCTCCACATTGAGGAGAAAAAAGATCTCTTCATGGCCTCCAGCTCCCATCTCTCTGGCACATCTCTGGGAGTCGTCTCAATTCCAATTCTCTCCCCAAGGATATGAAATAATTTGAAGGACAATTATTAAGCACTTACTGTGTGTAAGGTACCACCTTCCATCTAAAGATCAAGGAATCATAGCTTTCAAGCTAGAGGGGGCCTCAGGAAGTAGAAATTAAAGATGGGGTTATTTGTTCCCAAGGGTAGGTTATGGAGGCAGAGGGAGTATTAATACCCTGCAGAAATAACTACTCCACAAAATTAATACTTTATAAGCAAGTATATGGATACCCCATGGGGAGAACAAATGTATAGTGAGCAGGTCCTCACAGACTTGATCAATATCTAGTAGTAGCAATGGTAGATAAAGAGACTGAGAATAGTTTCTACTGGTATGGGCATTTTGACTCAGTAGGATTATGCTCTCTGCCACCCCAGGTAAAGACTACCTCTAATAAATCCTCCACTGAACTCAGTTTCTTCATCTGTACTATGGGCAGAATGCTATGTGGACCCTCCCTAACTGGCAGAAACAATGGAATAGGAGTTAGACTTAGAAGGACCCTTAGAGAACATCTAGTTCAATCCTCTCATTTTACAGATGAGGAAACCGAGACCCATTGAGGTTAAGTGACTTGTCCAAGGTCACACAGAGAGTAAGGAGCAGAGATGGGATTCAGACCTGAGATGCTCTGATTCCACATACAGTGCTTTTGCCCCTACACCCGGGCTTCCTTGAGGCTTGATCTGAGGAAGTTGGGTCAGTGCCATGAATGGGCTGGCCTCATGGTCTTTCTCCTCTCTCCCCAGCACTACCTGACCTGTTTCAGTGGCACCATTGCTATACCCTTTCTCCTTGCCGATGCTCTATGTGTGGGCAAAGATCAGTACATGATCAGCCAGCTCATTGGCACCATCTTCACCTGTGTGGGCATCACCACCCTCATCCAGACCACTCTGGGCATCCGGTGAGAGTCTCCCCCAGCCTGCAGCCTCCAGCCCCCAGTCGTCACACGGTCCAGGGTCAGAATGCTCTCCTAAGACTGGGTCCAAGTAGGACAACGGAGTCTAATCATGGGGAGGAGAGGGTATAGGGGTGGGGATCAACTGATCGATCAGCAAGCATTTATTAAGTGTCTACTGTGTGCCAGGCAGTGTGGTAAGCACTTGGAATACAAGTACAAAAAAAAAATGAAATCATCTCAACTCACAAGGGGTCTACTTTCCAATTGAGAATTCTAACAAGGGTCGTCTTGTTCTGAGGATTCCAGGAAGAAGATGCTACGGCCTTCCTTCGGACACCCATAAAGCTACCCGTCTAGGTGGCAGATTCTTCCCATAATGTATATCGGTCTGGCCCTAGTCCTTCCTCATGCTGAAGGTCTATAGACCGAGAATATCCCACATTGACATTTACTCAATCTCTGTCTTCTGTTCTATTTGTCTCTCCACTTTCTAACTCTTTATATCCTTGTCTTTTACCTGAGTGTTTCTTTTCCTCTCTGTCTTGTCTCTGTCTGTCTCTCCTTGTCTCCCTCTGCGTATCTGTGTCTCTGTCTCTTCTTGTCTCTGTCTCTCACTGTCTCTCTCTGCGTGTGTCTGTTTCTCTTTCTACCTTCGTCTCTGGCCTCTTTCTGTCTGCTTCTCCCACACAGGCTACCCCTGTTTCAAGCGAGTGCCTTTGCCTTCTTGGTTCCAGCCGAAGCTATCCTGTCCCTGGAAAAATGGCGATGTCCCTCAGAAGGTGGGGACCATCAGGAGGGAGAAGGGCTGAGGAGAGAGGGAAAGGAGAGGGACAAGGGCAGCTGCCTTGAAGCAGCTGTTCTATCAGAGGGGGCTCAGTCAAGCCTTGGTCAGAATTTCCTCTCCCTGTTTCTGTTTCTCAGAGGAGATCTATGGTAACTCGAGTTTATCCCTGAACACATCACATATTTGGCACCCACGAATGAGAGAGGTGAGAGTTGTCGGGTGAGGGGTGAAGGGGTGTGTGTCCCACTGAAGGCTCCAAGGGGGATCGAATGGAACAATGAAAATGAAGCCCAGATTCAGGGAAATTCTTATGAATTAGGGAAAGTTGGAAAAGCAGAGACCCCAGGGAACAGCTTATATCTCAACAAAGTCTGGCCAGGGAAGGAAGGAGGGGCATGGGAAACCTTCCAACTCCAGCCCTCGAGCTGGCCCAACAGCTCTCTGCCGCACCTAACCCTACCCACAGATCCAGGGGGCAATCATGGTGTCCAGCACAGTAGAGGTGATTATTGGGCTTTTGGGGCTGCCAGGAGCCCTGCTCAGCTACATCGGGCCCCTGACAGTCACCCCCACTGTCTCCCTCATCGGCCTCTCCGTTTTCCAAGCTGCTGGAGATCGGGCTGGATCTCACTGGGGCATCTCAGCCTTGTGAGTGTTCTGGCCCCCAGTACCTTCTTTTCTCTCTAACGACCCCCTCCCAATATATATTTCTCCTCTCTGTATTGCTTGTGCCCCAGTCCCTTCTTCCCATTTCTCCCCACTCCCAAACTCTACTACTCACTCTCTCTCCTCCAAGTAGATTGTTTTAACTGGGGAGAGCCTTAGATGTCATGTAGTCAGTCCTACCCTATCACTTTATAGGTAGAGAAATAGAAATAATTTGACTAAGGGCATATGGCTAGTTATCAGAAGAGCCAGAACCAGAGCCTTCCTTGATGTCTGTTTTGAGGTTCTTTTTCCTAGACCATCACGCACTTCCCTACTCGTGACCCTACCTCGTAACTGCCCCTCCCTCCTTGCCCAGCCTCTCTCTGTCATGGGCCGCTGGATTTGGAGTGAGAGGTCCTGTGTTCAAATCCCAGATCTGCTGCTATCTCAGACAACTCACCTCCTCTCTATGTCTCCATTTTCTCATTTGGAAAATGGGGGAGTTGGAGTGGTTAATCTCTAGAGTCCTTGAACAGTTTATAATCCTGTGATCTCTGCTGCCTTTCTGCCTCCAGTTCCATTCTCCTGATCATCCTTTTCTCCCAATATCTTCGAAATGTCACCTTCTGCCTGCCTGGCTACAAATGGGGCAAAGGCTTCACTTTCTTCCGGATCCAGATCTTCAAAATGTTTCCTGTGAGGAGGCCAGAGCGGGGCAAGGGTTGGAATGGGACCCTGGGCCTGGGGCTGGCAGACAAAAGGCCAAGGAGAATCCTTTCCTGGAGTTGGGAGTTTCCTAGGGTTGAGGGAATCCTTTCCAGGAAGTCTGGTGGCTCAGTGGGAATTCTTCCCAGGACTGAAGTGCCTCATCAGGGCAGAAGGAGAGACTCTCAAGTATTTCGAGCTTAGGGGCACAGGGGCTCCCCTGGCCCCTTCCTTTGATGTCTGATCACTTTTCTTTTCCCCTTCTCTCCTGCAAAAGATCGTCCTGGCCATTATGACGGTTTGGCTATTCTGCTACATCCTGACACTAACTGATGTACTGCCTTCTGACCCCAATGCCTATGGCTTCAAGGCTAGGACAGATGCCCGTGGGGAGATCATGTCCATTTCACCCTGGGTCCGCATTCCCTACCCCTGTGAGTAAACCTTGCAACTAAAAACCATGAGACCTGGCTCCATTCCCCAGAGTAGGGGGCCTGGAAAAACATCTCTCTGTTCCCACATCTGGGGAGCTAAAAGCAGAGGTGAAAAGGTGCCAAGTCCTGGGGAGAAGGGAGCAGACTGGGGCAGAAGGAAGGGCTAAGGAAGTATTTGGAAAATACAAATTTTTCAGCTAAATCCATCCTTTCTAATGCTGGGATCACCTTGGCATTACCAAGATGTGTGTTCCTTGGTACAGCGATGGTTGCTGAGTTTTGTGCCCTGTGTCCATCCCTCACAACTGATCCCCCTCAGGTCAATGGGGCCTTCCCAGTGTGACTGCAGCTGCTGTTTTGGGCATGTTCAGTGCCACATTGGCGGGCATCATCGAGTCTATTGGAGACTACTATGCTTGTGCCCGACTGGCTGGGGCCCCTCCACCCCCTGTTCATGCCATCAACAGGTATGGTATCATCATGTGTGTGTAAGTAGGTGACCAACCCTCTGTCAAGCTCTAACCTCCCTCCCCTACCTCAAAGAGTTATGGTTTGATTTGTTTGGTACGGGGCTGATGGCAGGCCTGAGAGGCAGTAGACCTGAGTTCTTGTCCCAGTTTGGTCCCTTACTTACCAGAAACCTTCAGCAATTAACTTCAGCTTTCAGAGCCTGTTTCCTCATCTGTCAAGGGGAAAATATCTGATCTTCTCTGCCCTTCCTCACAACTATAGATTGGCATAAAAAGTACTTTAAAAAGTACAGATACTTGTAGGATCCCTGCTTGGTTCAATGTGGGATCCACTGGTATAGATCAGAAGGGCCCTCCCTGAATGGTCTTAGCAGACAGTCTTCAGTTACTCTTGCCAAAAAATTTCACATCCAAACTTTGGTGCCAACCCTCTCTGGACTTAGCTAGGCTGGCCTTCAAACAACAAGAGGACAGGCTAACACCAGACCTGCCCTGGGAGCCCTTCCAACTCAGTAGGACCCTGCCATGTCTTGTGCTTCATCAGCATAGCCCAAGGTTACTTCCCTGCTATGAGGAAACAGTGGAAGAGGACTATAGTGGAAGTAAAGGATAAATAAAATACTGTACACATGTAAGAAATTATAATATTATCCACCACTCCATTGGCACCTTTTCTAGGGGGATCTTTACTGAAGGCATCTGCTGTATCATTGCTGGGCTGCTCGGGACTGGTAATGGCTCCACTTCCTCTAGCCCTAACATCGGTGTCCTGGGCATCACCAAGGTACCAAGAGCCAAGACTGGGTCTTCTGTCTTCTTTCATTTCCCATTTTCCTTCTTTCCTCTCTCCCTAGTTTCCTGCTCCTGACCCTGAAACCATCCCCTTCTAGGCATGACTTGGTCTTGACTGTGTCAGTTTGTGGCTGATTCCATCCAATCCTCTCATCTGTAGGTGGGGAGTCGAAGGGTGGTCCAGTATGGGGCAGGTATCATGCTGATTCTGGGAATGATTGGCAAGTTCACGGCTCTCTTTGCTTCCCTCCCTGACCCTATCCTGGGCGGCATGTTCTGCACTCTCTTTGGTGAGTCCTAGAGAGGAGAACATTTTGTACCTGCTTTCTCCTTCACCAGAACCCACCCTCCATCTTCTAGAGCTTACTCTTCTTTAAGGTTAGAAAGTAGTACCTCCTGGGGCTACTAGGTGGCGCAGTGGATAGAACACTGGCCTTGGAATTATGAGGGCTTGAGTTCAAATTTGACCTCAGACACTTACTAGTTGTGTGACCCTGAGCAAGTCACATAACCCTTATAGCCTCCTCCTCACCTCCCCCAAAAAGTAGAACCTCCTAATTCAGAGCATGTGTATAGCATGAATGGTTAGCATATGGGAAAGGGAGGGGTAAGGTCAGAGTCAGGGATAGGGAAAGGTAGGACCCTGTCTGTTGTCCTTTGAGTAGTGAGAGAGAATAGATCAAGTCCCTGCCCTC
The DNA here is from genome assembly GCA_023548195.1 of Bettongia penicillata ogilbyi. Lineage (NCBI taxonomy): Eukaryota > Metazoa > Chordata > Mammalia > Diprotodontia > Potoroidae > Bettongia > Bettongia penicillata. The sequence continues at coordinate 6,146,274 of JAJHZJ010000197.1, forward strand.
AGGGAAATCCCAGTCTAATAGAGACCTGGGCATGACAAATATAATGCTTTGAGTTCATGGGAAGGGGGAGGGGTGAAGAGAGGGAAGGCCAAATAATTCATTATTGGTTTGGTTGGAGAATAGTTACAATCAACCAGAAACTTCTTAAAGAAAGTGTCTTTTTGGAGTTGTGACTTGCACTCCTGTCCCTGGAAGGAAATGTGTGGGCTCTGAAAATCCAGGGGGTCTGGGTCACTCCTTTCTTCCCAACCTCTACCACCATTTGTGTCTCTGACTGAATGGTTGCTTTTTCTCAGGGATGATCACGGCAGTGGGCCTGTCCAATCTTCAGTTTATTGATATGAATTCTTCCCGAAATCTCTTTGTCCTGGGATTCTCCATGTTCTTTGGTCTGATGCTGCCTAACTACCTGGATTCTAATCCCACTGCCATCAACACAGGTGCCTTGCTCCCCTCCCAGGCTCCTCCTCCATCTGTCCTTATCTGTTATCCATCTATTTCTTGGTGCATCCGTCAGCTGCACCTGGGGATCAGGAAAGAGGTCAAGCCAGGAAGCAGGGCCCAACAAAGCATTGACCTCTCAGGCTGCTATGAACATCTTGGAACAGAGACGGATTTATCTCCATTCCCCTTATTCTTTTACCCTTCCAGAGTACAAAGGTAGGGGAAGTGGGGTGCTGGCTGCTGGAGCAGAAAAAGGGTGGACTTGGGATCAGAGGACCTGGATTCAACTCTTAACTCTTCCATGTGCTTCCTTATGTGACTTTAGGCAAATCATTCACCTTCTCTGGGCCTCAATCTCCTCATTTGTAAATTGAAGGTATAGATAATCACCAATGTCCTTCCCAGCTGTAAATACCATGATTCTATGAAACCCAACTACTGGTGAAGTCTACTTCTGCTAGGCAACTAGATGTTGAAGTGGATAGATTGCAGGGCCTGAAATCAGGAAGACTCATTTTCCTGAATTCAAATCTGGCCTCAGACACACTGTGTGACCCTGGACAAGTCACCTTATCCCATCTACTGCAGTTTCCTCATCTGTCAAATGAGCTGGAGAAGGAAATGGCAAACTGCCCCAGTGTCTTTGCCAAGAAAACCCCAAATGGGGTCATGAAGTGTCAGACATGACTGAAATAACTAAACAAGAAGACAAAGATAGGATGGAATTGATCATTGTTGAGAGGCTGGGACTTTTTTAAGCAGAAGAAAGGAGAGTTCTGGCCTGGCTTGCTGGGTTAGGGGTAGTCATAGCCTTGGAGAGTGGGCTGGCTAGGATGACCTTAAGGATCTCAGTATATCAAAGTGTACAGAATTTCACTTCTGTGTCCCCTCCTGTAGGTGTTCCTGAAGTAGACCAGATCTTGACTGTGCTGCTAACAACTGAGATGTTCGTGGGTGGCTGTCTGGCCTTTATCTTGGATAACACTGTCCCAGGTATGACTTTCCCATGACCTCCAAGGGACTATAATGGAGGGGGATAAAGGAAGGGGAGGACAGAAGTCCTGGAATCTCAGAGTTGGGCTCTCTTATTTTTTAGAGAATATTTCCAAGATTACTCGTGCAACCCTTCCTATATCTTCATCTATAAGAGAAGAAACTAAATTAGATGATTATCGAAAGCCTCTTTCATCATTAACAGTATATGATTCTAGACACAGTTATTAAAAACATACTGCATGCTCAATTCCTCTGAGAGTAGTTGCAGGAGAAAGCATGGTGACCCCAGCTTTGGGAGAGCTGAAAGCATCAGGTCTTCCTGACTCCATCTAGTTCCCTTTGTAGGAGGGGATAGATATAGAAAGGACTTTAGAGAGAATCATCCTCTCCCATCCCCCAACACATTTTATAGTTAAAGAAACTGAGGCCCACAAGGACAAAACGTGTCCAGGGTCACACAGGAGCTAATGGAAGGGGATTCTAAGTCGAGTCCTGTAAATTTAAATGCACCAATCTTTTCACTGTATCACTGTATCACCAAAATCCTGACTCTCAGGGGAGGCTGGAGTGGTCAAGGGCTTCCTGGAGGAGAAAGCACTCAAGATGGGCCTTAAATGGTAGAACCTCACCCCCTCTGCTGAGAGGTAGAAAGACCTTCCAGGATCAGACAGGGACTGGTGGAGGGGAAGGAGGAATATAAACCTGGAGGCCATCCTCTAGACAGCTTACAAAAAAAGATTCCAGTTAGTGTCCTGGCCTTGCAGATAATCCCAGGCCCAGAGTCTTAATGGCTCCTCTGCAAGATTTGCTCCTGTCTAGAGAATACAGGCTGGACACTATAAATTCAGAGAGAGACAGGTAAAATGATTTTGTTGGATTTCTCTGTAATGCCGCTTGGGTCCTTGCTCAGGCTGCCACTGCTGCTGGGCTTGCCACTGAGCGACTGTGTGATTATCATCAATGAATGGCGGGATTCACAGCAGGCTTCTTTCAATAGTGCCACATATGAAAGGATCTGGTGGAATGAACCTAGCCCTTATAATTATCGGTTGTTCTGGTGGGCTTGTTGCCATGGTACCCAATCAGTCACAGAGACAGAGGAGACTAAATGGGAGGGGGTGGGGGAGAAAGGGAGGATAGGGAGAAGGGGAGGGAGGCACACATACAGAGAAACAGAAACAGAGAAGGGGAGAGGCAGAAAGAGAGAGACAGAGGGAGACAGAGGAGGAGGAGGGGGAAGAAGAGAGAGAGAGATTGAGAGAGAGAGAGAGAGAGAGAGAGAGAGAGAGAGAGAGCGAGCATACAGCCTACGGCTGGCAGGGAGCAGTATCTGAGTCTGGCTGCAGCAGGATTTATGAGAGACCAAGGAAGATAAAAAGGGAGCTGGGTGAGGTACCTAATCTGGACCATAATCTTTAGTCAGCTATTCAAATTGAATAGCCAATAATTGTCATGTCAAACAGATGCCCCTGCTTTTTCACATCAGTTAACATTTACCTTGAACTGAAATTCTCTCATCCTTAATCCTGTAATTCCTTTTTGAATTCATATTTGCCTGTCTATAGGCCAGTTGTTTCATATTGGTGCAATGAATTCAACAAATCTTGATCCAGCATGTAGTGTGTTTTGGCCTTGTGCTAGGCATTGTGTGGGGTAGAAAGGAGGAGAAAAGATAATCCCTTTTTTCAAGGATTCTACAGCTGGTGGGAAGATCAAGATATACTTGAAACAGTAGAAAACAGAGAATGGTGGATCCCGTAGAGTATAGTGAAAGAATCTTTGATCACCTGAATTTGAGTCCTACTTCTGACATTTATGAACTATGTGACCTTGGGCAAGTCTCATTTCACCTCTCTTTGCCTCAGTCTCCCTTTTTGTAAAATGGAGGTAATAATACCCAAATTTTCTATTTTGCAAGGTTGTTGCAAGGAAAGCAATCAAGCAGCAAGTAATATTTATTAAATGTCTACTATGGGCCAGGCACTGTACTGGGTGCTAGAGAAAACAAAGAAAAAAGCTTACATTCTAAGATGGGAGACATGAGAACATATATGAGTTGATACAAAACAGTTACAAAGAGAGTACTGTTTAAGGTGCTATATAAGCTTATTATTATTAGATAGTACATGTCGAAGGAACTGAGTGAAGGGAAGACATCAGTGAGGATGGGCTGAAGTAGTCAGAGAAGACCTCACAGAGAAAGTAGGCTTTGAAGGATATGTGAAATGTGGAGGTAGATTGGAACAGGGAGGGTATGGCAGAGTAAGAGATTGTGGATGACAGAATAGGAGTGGGAGATAAGGTTGCTTGGGTAGAGAAATCACAGATTACAGAGGAATCTGAATCTTCACAAATTCACCAAAATAGAGACAGCTCCCCCTTACCTAGTCTACCATTCCTCTTCTCTTGGTATCAATCCCATTCTTCTTTCAAGATTCACCTCCTTGGGATAGCTAGAAGGCACAGTGGATAGAGCACCAGCCTTGGCGTCAGGGAAGGACCTGAGTTCAAATCCAGCCTCAGACACTGTGCTGAGCAAGTCACTTAATCCAGATTGTTTCTTTCCCCCATCCCCCTGAAAAAAAAAAAAAGAATTCACTTCCTTCATGAAGCTTCTTTTACCTTCCTCTGACCCTCAATGAAACTTACTGTCTATTACTTGGCAAATTCTACTGTGTATTTCTATTCATCTTTTGGATATATAATTTTTTCCATTTAGATTTTAAGCTTCTTAAAAGGTAGAGATTCTGTATAATTTCTCTTTCTAGCTTTGTACATTGTCATGAAGTAGGTGATAAATGAACATTTGTGGAAGAGGATGATAAAAAGAACATTTCAGAATCATTAACATTGGTGTTTTGCATGATTATACATGTATAATCTATATCAGAGTGCTTGCCTTTTTAAGAAGGGAGAAAGGGAGGGAATTTGAAACTCAAAAATTATTTTTTAAAATGAATGGTAAAATTGTTTTTACATGTAATCGAGAAAAAAATTCTTTAAAAAAGAATCATCAACATTTTTCCTATTTCTTTCAGATAAATCAGCTTAAAAAATTAGAAAGTTGCTGCATTTTAGATCTGCTGCCTTCTTGCTGAGAAAATTGATTCTAGCAATATTTTTATTAAATATTATTTTTAGAATATTTGTAATATTTTATTTTTAAAATTATTTTAAAATCTTTTCCCCCAATTCCATGCTAAAATGATTTTTTTAACATTTTTTTTTTAAGTTTTGAGTTCCAAATTCCATCCCTCCTTTTTCTCCCCCCTTCTTGAAATGGTAATCAATCTAATATAGGCTACATATGTGCAATCATGTAAAATGTTTTCATTTTGTACAAGAAAACTCAGACATAAAAATAAAAGGTAGGAAGTGAAAAATAGTATGCTTCAGTCTGTATTCAGATAATATCAGTTCTTCCTCTGGAGGTAGATAGCATGCTTCATTATTAGTTGTTTGGGATTGTCTTGGATCATTGTATTGCTGAGAATAGCTAAGTGATTCATAGTTCTTCATTGTACAATATTGCTATTATTGTGTACAATGTTCTCCTGGTTCTGCTCATTTCACTTTGTATCAGTTCATTTAAGTCTTCCCAGGTTTTTCTGAAATCATCCTGCTTGTCATTCCTTTTAGCACAATAGTATTCCATCACAATCATATATCACAGCTTGTTCAGTCATTTCCCAGTTGATGGGCATTCCCTTGATTTCCAATTCTTAGCCACCAGAAGAAGAGATGCTATAAATATTTTTGTACAAATAAGTCCTCCCTCCACCTTTTTAAAATCTCTTTGGGATACAAGCCTAGCAGTGGTATTGCTGGATGAAAGAGTATGCACAGTTTTGTAGCCTTTTAGGCATAGCTCCAAATTGCTCTCCAGAATGGTTGAATCAGTTCACAACTCCACCAACAGTGCTCAAGTGTCCCAGTTTTCCCACATTCCCTCCAACATTTATCATTTTCCTTTTTGTCATATTAACCAGTCTGATAGGTTGGCTAATATGGTGGTATCTCAGAGTTGTTTTAATATGGATTTCTCTAATCAATATTGATTTGGAGCATTTTTATATGACTATAGATAGCTTTGATTTCTTTGTTGAAAAACAGCCTACTCATATCCTTTGACCATTTATCAATTGGGGAATGATACATTCCTATAAATTTAACTCAGTTTCCTATATATTTGAGAAATGAGGACTTTATCAGAGATACTTGTTGCAAATTCTCCTCCCTCCCCCATTTTCTGCTTTCCTTTTCATTTTGGTTGCATTAGTTTTGTTTGTGAAAAAACTCTTTAATTATATAAAACCAAAATTGACTATTTTACATTTTGCAGTGCTCACTATATCTTGTTTGGTCCTATATTGTTCCTATATTCATAGGTCTGTCAGATAAACTATTCCATGCTCTCCTAATTTTTGCTTATGTAAGTCATGTACCCATTTTGACCTTATCTTGATATACAGAGTAAGATGCTGGTCTATACCTAGTTTCTGCCATGCCATTTTCCTGTTTTCTCAGCAGTCTTTTCTAAATAATGAGTTTTTCTTCCAAAAGCTTGGATCTTTGGGATTATTGTGTACTACATTACTATGGTCATTTATTATAATACAATGTGTACCACCACTGAGCCACCACTCCATTTCTTAGCCAGTGCCAGATTGTTTTGAGAATTACCACTTTGCGTTACAGTTTGAGATCTGGTATGGCTAGACCACCTTCCTTCACATTTTTTTTCAATGATTCCCTTGATATCCTTGACCTTTTGTTCTTCCAGATGAATTTTGCTATTATTTTTTCTAGCTCTATAAAATAATTTTTGGTAATTTGATTGGTATCACACTAAATAAATAGATCAATTTAGGTGGAATTGTCATTTTTATAATATTGACTTGACCTACCCACGAGCAATTAATATTTTTCCAGTTGTTTAGATCTGACTTGATTTGTAAACATTACAAAAATGTTTTGTAATTGTGGTCATAGAGTTCCTGGGTTTGTCTTGACAGGTAAACTTTCATGTAATTTATGTTGTCTACAGTTATTTTAAATGGAATTTCTCTATCTCTTCCTACTCAACTTTGTCAGTAATATATAGAAATCCTGATGATTTATGTGGGCTGTTAATTATTTCCACTAGTTGATTCTTTAGGATTCTCTAAGTATGCTATCATACCACTTGCAAAAGTGATAGATTTGTTTCTTCATTGCCTATTCTAATTCTTTCCATTTTTTCCTTCTCATATTGCTATAGCTAACATTCCTAGTACAATATTGAACAACGGAGGTGACCATGGGCATCTTTGATTCACCCCTGGCAGGGCTGCTCTTACCTAAAATGTAGGCACTAGATATGTTCTGGTTAATTTAATACACAGCTTGGCACTCAAGTAAAAGATGAGACATTGTCCTTTTACAGGGAGCCCGGAGGAAAGGGGATTGATACAGTGGAAAGCTGGAGCTCATGCCAACAGTGAGACATCTGCAAGTTTGAAGAGCTATGACTTTCCCATTGGCATGAACACAATCCAAAAGATGGCCTTCTTGAAGTACATCCCTATCTGTCCAGTTTTCAAGGGCTTTTCTCTGAAGGTACAGGAACAGCTTCCTGCTCCAGAAGATAATCCAGAAAACACAGACATCCTATCTCTGAGCACTAAGGTCTGAAAAAGTGACTTCTGGGAAAGGTAGGGATGCATGTATATACTCTCCGGCTCCACTAGAGTGACCTCAAGATCCAAACATCCCTATCTGATGGAATACCAAAAATCTCATCCAAGTGACTTAGCTATAACAGCCTGAGGAAGGAAGTATGGGCTGTACTAGGGAGCATACTTTTCATTGAAAGGAAATGTGTAAATATTTTTATTTGTATACTTTCAGGTCATATACAACATGAGAGAGGGGAAAAAATAGTCTAACATTGGGTGCCATCTTTTCATAGTAATCAGTAAGAGGAGTTCATCATTCAAAATGCAATGATGAACATTAACAAATGGATGAAAAAACTACTGAAGTGTTTGCTATGAGGCAAGCACAGTGCTTATGACACAAACACAAAATCAAAGACAGCCCCCTCCTTAAAAGTTTGCCTTCTAATAGGGGGAGACAAAACATAGGGGAGTGCTGGCCCAGGGCCTGACATTTTGGTCTCAAAGTTACTGAGATGGTGAGACCATATGGAAGTAAACCCTCTTCCAGACAGATCTCTTCCAGAACAATGGCAGAATTCATTATATCATGATTTCAGAATTGCAAGAGAGGAAAGGACAGGAATGTGAAGACCACTGAGGTTGAGAAGATGAATCTGGAATAGGAAGTGAAGCATGACTGAGAAGGTAGTCAAGACAGAAGGACCCAAGGGAGTAAGTTCTGGAAACAAAAGGGTTAAAACCTCCAGGGCATTTACATTTTAAAAAATTTTATCACTTTATGTGCGTTTGATTTTTACATTAGTCATTTCAACAGGATTCTAGCGTGAACTTAGACCAACAGAGAGGAAGTAGTTTTTATGATCCCTTTTCCAGTATCATTACTCAGAGCTCAACTGGCTTTTAGTGACTGTTCATTTGCACATTCGTGGTTATTGTGTATAGCGTTGTCTTGGTTCAGATTTACTTACTCTGTAGCATTTCATACAATTCTTCCATGTTTCCATGAATTCTCCCTATATGTCATTTCTTACTGCCAAATACATTCTGCCTTTACATCCTTATGCCGTCATTTATTCAATCATTCTCCTACTGAGGGGAACCCACTTTTTTTCCACTGCTTTTTATCACGAAGACTGTTGCTATGAATATTTTGGTATATATTGGACCTTTCTTTCTGCATTTTTTACTTTCTAGAACTAATATGTCCAGTAATGGGATTTCTGGGTTAGAGTATGGACAATGCAGTTATTTTTCTTGCATGACTACAGGCTGCTATTCAGGTGGGGGCTGGACTTGACAACTCCATCAGCAATGCATTAGGGTTCAACACTGGCTGTTGCCATTTTTTGTCATGCTTTCCAAATTGCATAATGTAAGATAAAACTTTAGTATTCTTTTTAATTAGCACATTTCTTAGTGCATATATATTTTTAACATTTTAATTTATTTTAAAAATTATATTCTTTTAAAATTTTGAGTTTCAAATTCTCTCCCTCCCTTCCTGCCTCTCCCCCACCCACTGAGAAGGCAAGCAATATATCAACTATACATGTGAAATCATGCAAAACATCTTTCTATATTAACCATATTTTTTAAAAAGCAAGAAAAACAAAAGGAGAAAAATTATACTTCAATTTGCACTCAGAATTCATCTGTTCTCTCTCAAGATGGATAGTATTTTTTTTCATTATGAGTCCTTTGGAATTGTCTTGGATCACTGCATTGATCAGAGGAGTTAAGTCTTTCACAGTTGATCACTATTACAAGATTGCTGTTGCTGTGCACAATAATCTCTCAGTTCTTCTTGCTTTACTTTGCATCATCAGTTCATATTGTTGTCATGTTTTTCTGAAACTATCCCCCTTGTTATTTCTCATAGCACAATAGTGTTTTCCATCACAATTATATGCCACAACTTGTTCAGCCATCTCCCAATTGATGAACATCTCTGATTTCCAATTCTTTGCCATCACAAAAGGATCTGCTATAAGTATTTTTTTGTATAAATAGGTCCTTTCCCCTTTTCTTTGATCTCTTTGGAACACAGACCTAGTAGTGCTATTGCTGAGTCAAAGGGTAGGTACAGTTTTATAGCCTTTTGCTCACAGCTCCATCGTTCTCCAGAATGGTTAGACCAGTTCACTACTCCATCAGCAGTTCATTAGTATACCTATTGTTCCTTCATTCCCTCCAGTATGTCATTTCTGAGAGGTGTGAGATGGTAACTCAGAATTTTTAATTTGCCTTTTTCTAATCAATAGGGATTTAGATATTAGAGATTTTCATGATTATAAATAGCTTTGATTTCTTCTTCTAAAACTTCCTGTTTATATCCTGTCTTGACATTTATCAGTTTGGGAACGGCTCTTGTTTTTAGAAACTTGACTAAGTTCGATACTCTACATATTTGAGAAATAAGGCCTTTATCAGAGAAACTTGCTGTAAAAATTTTGATATTACTTCATTGTCTATGCTATCTTTTAGCATAACGTAGTTTCGCTAATCACCTCCTTGAATTAGGTCTATTTCGGCTTTTGCTTGTCTTGAGATCATGACTGCTACCTGTCTTTTTTACTAATAGATTCTGCTCCAGCCTTTAATTCTGTGTATTTTTGTTTCAAGTGTGTCTCTTATAAATAATATTGTTGGATTCTCGTTTCTAATCCACTCTACTATTTGCTTGTTTTATAAGTGAGCTCACTTCATTCACATTCAGTTACGATTACTGTGTATTTCCCTCCATCCCATTTTCCTGTTTCTTCCTCTCTCTATCCTGTCCCTCCTCAAAATTCTATTTTGCTTCTAACCACTGTCTCCCTTAATCTGCCCTTCCTTTTATCATCCCTGCCCTTCTCCTGCTTCTCTTTTCCCCTTCCCCTCATATTTCCCTATTGGGTAAGTTACACTCCAGTACACAAGTGAGTGTATGTATTTTTCCCCCTTTGAACCAGTTCTAATGAGAGCGAAATTAGAGCATTGCCTGCCACCACCCCTACCCTTGCATTTTCCCCACTATTGTAAAAGCTCTTATTTGCATACCTCCTTTATGTGCGAAAAGTTTCCTCATTCTACTTCAACCTTCCCAATTCTCTCAGTTCATCCTTCTTTCTCATCCTTTCATATCTTTTTTGGAGATCATTTCAACATAATTGACCACACCCATGGCCTCTATTTAAACTCCTTTTAACTGCCATGATAAAGTTGTCAGGAGTTTACATATGTCATCTTCCCCTATAGGAATGTAAACAGTTTAAATTTTTTAAATTTCCTTATGATTATTTTTTCATGTTTACATTTTTATACTTCTCTTGTTTAAATGTTACATTTTCTATTCAGTTCTGGTCTTTTCATGAGGAATGCTTGAAAGTCCTCTATTTCATTCATTTTCCTCTCTGTAGGATTATACTCAATTCTGCTGGGTAGGTTATATTTGGTTGTAATCCTAGCTCATGTGCTTTGTGGAATATATTCCAAGTCCTACTTTTCTTCAGCATGGAAGTCATTAAATCTTGTGTGACCTGTGGCTCCACAATATTTAAATTGTTTCTTTCTGGCTATTTTAATTATTTTCTTTTTGACCTGGGAGCTCGGAAATTTGGCTATAATATTCCTATGTTTTCATTTTGGGATCTCTCTTTCAGGAGGTGATCAAGTTTTCTCAATTTATATTTTATCCTCTGGATCTAACATATTGGGGCAGTTTTCCTTCACAATTTCTTGAAATATTATGTCTAGGCTCCTTCTTTAATCATTGCTTTCAGGTAGTCCAATATTAAATTATTTTTCCTCGCTCTGTTTTCCAGGTCAGTTGTTTTTCCAATAACATATTTTATTTTCTTCTATTTTTTTAGCCTTTTGATTTTGTTTATTGCTTCTTAAAGTCTTATGAGGTCATCCAAATCTAATTTTTAAGGAATTATTTTCTTCAGAGTTTTTGCACCTCTTTTTTTTCCATTTAGCCAAATCTGCTTTGTAGGGAGTTCCTTTCTTCAATGAAGTTTTTGTGCCTCTTTTACCATTAGGACAATTCTGGATTTTGGATGCTATTTTCTGCAATATCTTTCAGTACCTCTTTTACCAAACTGTTCATTTTTGTTTTCATAATTTTGTTGTATCACTTTCATTTTTTTTTCCCCAATTTTTCCTCTACCACTTTTATTTAACTCTTCCAGGAATTCTTGTTGGGTTGGGTCCAATTAGCATTTTTCTTTTTAGGTTTTGGCAGCTATTTTCACACTGTTGTTATCTTCTGAGTCTTGATCTTCTTTGCCACCATAGTGTCTTTTTATGGTCAAATTCCTTTTTGTTGTTTAATCATTTTCCCAGTCTATTTCTTGACTTTCAACTTTATGTTAAAGTTGGGCTCTGCTCACCTAGGGATGGGGAGGCATTGTCCCAAGCTTCAGGCTTTGTCATGCTGCTGTTTTCAGAGATAATTCTGGAAGTGTGCAAGTTTTTAGTGCTTCTGAGGTGGTGTGATCCTGGGAGTTATATGGTCACTGCTCTCTGGTCTTTATCCAGGAAGGGTCCTTGGTCCTCTGAAACTGTAAGTGCTATTTCTCTTTCTTTGGTTCTGTGTCTGGGGCCCCTGCCACCCTGTAACCACCAATGCTCCTCTCTGACCTGTAACTGTGACCCAGAAATGTGTATGGGAAATTGTTGCCAATCAGAACCAGCTGTACCCCATGCTAGCACTGGGTCCTGTTTTCTTTCTCACCAGTCGTCTGACTCCCCTCACTGTTTCTGGGCTGAGAGTGCCTGAAGCTGTTGCTACTATTGCTGCTGCAGCAGCTGTGGGCACACTTCCACTCCAGTGATAGATTTCTCCAGTTTTCTCAGGCTGAAAAAATGTTTTCATTTGACCTTCTGTTGGTTCTGTCACTCCAAAATTTGATTTGAGGCATTATTTTAAAGCTGTGTATTGGGAGAGTTCAGTTGGGTGGCTACCCCTAATCCACCATCTTGGCTCTGCCTCCTGGGTGTGTAACTAGCATATCTCTTGGAACATGTATTCACATGGTCAACTGTAGATTAGGTTGCAATTCCTTTCAAAATTGTTCACATTTTGATCACTTACCAACTGGGGATATATCCTTGTGTCATACATTTGTACTAATTCTCTAGTGTTAAACATTTTTGCCAGCCGACTTTTACTGGTGATATTTGATGCAAATATTTTTCTACTCTTTTTCCTTTTACTGATTTTATTCATGTAAAAACTTGGTGTGGTCAAAGTCATCTCTTCTCTAATTATCTTCTTTATCCCTTAATTCTTCTCCTAGTCTTGGTTATGAAGTAACTGACCTAAATTTTTCATGCTGTGACCATTTATATTCAGGGGTATCGATTTTGCTTTTATTGCAACATATGGAGTCCTCTTGGTAATTTGTGCTCTTGGGACTGGATATCATTTCTACAATTCCAACTTGTAAAATAACAAGCATTATGGCAGCTTACATTTATGAAGTACTTTTATGGTTTGCAATGTGCTTCACATAGTTATTTTCGGTCATCTATTATATCAGCCCTCTGAGGTAGATATGATTATTCTCATGTTATGAATAAGAAGTATCTTCATTTAATGACTTGACATCTGTGGTCACACTGCTAGTATAAGTCAGAGGTAAAATTCACATCTTGTCTGACTTGTCTGACACAGCAATCTTTCTGTGACACCACACCTTGTCTTTCCAAGTTGGAATATGGTTTCACCTTAGCATTTAAGTATTTTTAATCTTTTGTTTTACACCCCTGGTGAAATATTAAGGCATTATATAATCAAGAATTTCGGCATAAATGTCTCCTTTTATTCCAGCACAGTCTCTTAAATAGCATTCTATCTACTACACTGATATGTGGTCACTATGACTCATGATCGATAACAAATCCACATACATCTGAGCTTCCTTGAGAAAAAAAATCTTTTTAAGTAACAGATCCACAGCACATGGCTGGGGCCAGCTGAGTGCTAATTTGTTACAATATAATAGAGACACAGTTGCACTGCTGTGGCTTCTAAAGAGGCAAGTATTTGAGGAGTGACATTAGAGCTCATCTCCTACACCATGGATCAAGGGTTTAGGGCGTTTATGACAAATTTGGGGCAGAAGAGGATCCTGCTTAGGATGCTACACTTGACTGAACCCTTTACAGGATTTTTCCTGTTGCTGGAGAAATACCAAATAAACTCTTAGACCATTTTGGTTCCTGTGAATGTTGGCAAATCTGATTTGTCCTAGGCAAGAGTGATTAGTAATCTAGGCTCAAGAGAATCTAAAAATGGATCTGAACACAGAAGATATTACTTTATAAAGAGTATGGAACAGAGAGACATGGTTGTGTGGAAGGAGTAGAGTAGGACACTGACAGTCTAGTCTAGGGGTGGAGAACCTATGGCCTTCTAGGTCCTTGGGTGCAGCCTTTCAGCTGAGTCCAAGTTTTACAGAATAAATCCTTTTATTAAGTGGATTTGTTCTGTGAAGTTTAGATTCAGTCAAAGGGGCGCATTGAAGGTCTAGAAGGCCACCTGCAGCCTGGAGGTCATAGGTTCCCCACCTCTGGTAGTCCAACCAAAGCTCTTACTGATACCCTTTGGGGAAAAACTCAGGTAAAAATATAGTTAAGCCCAACCATATCAGCAACCAACACATGTTAAGTAAGAAAATGGAATGAGGTTAACTCTAGGGCATCACTGACACGTGAGCAAAGGATGTAGTTAGAAAGGCCTTAAAATTACGAAGAAATAGGGAGAGATCTTCATTTTATTATGAGGCCAGATATAGATGGTACTGCTCCAGTTACAGCATAAGGACAGTGAAATGGACAAAGTTTAGGGTTGGGGCTTGTAGTTGGCTTTACATATATTTATCTCAAAAGAGAGGCACATCCAGTGTGATAATCTGTATGCATGTGCCCAACAATCTGAAATTCAATAAAGACTATTTGCTCTTTTACCTTGTGATAGACCTGTTGGCAAGTTACTGAGCCCACAGACAAAAAGTAGTTTTCTCCATAAGGGAGAATTCTTGCATCCAATAAACACAACCATCAGCTCAGTTCTACTATTATTTATTTTTTTAAATATTTTTGAAAAAATATAATTTTTTTACAATATTTTCAACTTAAACACTATTCACACTGAACACGTATGGCAGCTTAACCTACCCAAATATGAAGTTTAAGAAGCCAAAACTGTTCTAGCTTTGTTAAAAGAAAAGTTGTTGTGCTGTAGACTATTGTGTAGTGATGATTAACAAAGCAAGGGAAAAGCACCACTCAAATCAGAATGCTAAGACTTCCTTGGTTCAATTTGACTAAGTGTTATATGCTAGAATTTACATAGACACAGCTATGAAGTACTGGGGAACTTGGAAGATGACGTAATTTTCAAATTACACTCCTCCTTGGATGTATAATTAGGAGTGGATTTTAACATTTCTAACATGATAACATAATGTAAAAATCAGGGGCTAGTTTTCATCTGTTTGTTACTCTGTAACTTTTGGAGCCACTCGAGACCATGGCTTGTGTGGAGCTCTTTCATTACCAAGTCTATTTTTGAAGTACACATTTCTCTCCATGGGGACAAATACAATAAGTAACAATACTGAAGTCTGAACGAAGTAATTTGTATAACAATTAGAACTTTACTTTCAAAATTGACTTTTTTTAAGTTAAGGCATTAACAGGTGTTGGTTAACACCAAGTGACCAGTTTAGTCTCAATTAAAACAAATCATTTAGTCAAATTTCTAAATCTCTTTCAGAGGTTGTCTGATTTGTCACAACTTGACTGGTGCTTCTTTCCTCACTGTCCTTCACATCAAGCCAAGGTCCAATTATTTTCAGTAAACGTTTGACAGCTTTTTACTTAATAACAGTCTCAGCACTTTTATTAAGCATGCAAGACTAACAAAACTTTGGCAATGCATAAGTGTAACACAGTGACAAGAAGGGAGAGCTTTTACAATTAAGTCTTCTAATACTGCCTTCACAGTGTGGAAATTGTGCTACATCCACCAAAAGAGGGCCCCGTCTACTCAAATATTTAGTACTTCACCCCAGGAACAAACTCCTTTGCATTTGGATTCAGATTACTCTTGACCTGGAAAGTAAGAAAGCAAGTTTACTAAAAAACAGCTCCTGAAAGCTCATTAGTATTTATTATTTCCCCAAATGAAAATATAGTTTTTTAAGTTCAAGACAGAGAAACAACTCAGGGTTTAATTCTGAACATCAGTCATTAACCCCACATCTCTAGAGCAACAAAGGAAGTAAGAACCAAATGAGATTAAAGCAATGTAAGCTATTCTAAATAGGTTGGAATTCAAGGAATCGTATTTTAACCAGAAATACACATTCTGTATTAACTGCTGGCATGGCTTTGCTCAAAGGGTTTCCTGATGATCTAGCCATGATGCCTGCTTTTCTTTGAAGTAACAAAAAACTTAAGACCACAAAGTTACAGGTATTTCTAACAGGGTCTTTATATATTATTAACAAAAGTTTCTAGGGGTAGCTAGGTGGAGCAGTGAATTGAGCACCAATCCTGGAATCAGGAGGACCTGAGTTCAAATCCAGCTTCAGACACTTGACATTAGCTGTGTGACCTTGGGCAAGTCACTTAACCCCAACTGCCTTGCCTTCTCCTCTCCAAAAATAAATAAATAACGGTATTTGAAAGAGAGTTTCTGACATGATGCTTTTACTGCAAACACTTAGCTGGCCAGTCATGTAAGTAATTATGATTATGAAGCCTTCAGATTATCTAAACCCTGGTTTCTCTTTGCCCCTCCCTTTCACTGACTGCCTTTTAGGAAGCTCAAAGAAATGAAATTCAAAATTAGTCATTCTCTTACTTGTTAATATTAGGAATGAGAAAAATATCAAACTATTAAGTAGAAAGATTAATCGTGTCTTTCTCCTTTAGTATGTAAAAAGCTAATGCTTTCTAAATCCTGTAGGCAAAGTTTAGTGGAAAGAAGCCCAAACTGGGAGCCAAGAGACCTAGGTTCTAGTCCTTCCCCCGTTCCAGATGACTAGTTGTGTGAACTTGGGGGCAAGTGACTTCCTTTTTATATGCCTTAAGTTTCTTCATCTCTAAAATGTGGTAGTTGGGCTAGATGATCCTGAAGGTCTTTTATACCTCTAAAATTCTATTATTTTTTAAGCTTTCCTCAGTCCTGCAAGTGCACAAACCAGAGGACAAAGCATAAGGGAGCAAAGGGATGCCTTTGAATTCACAAATTCTTCTACCACTTCTTGATATGGCAACCAATGAAGAGAAAGGCATCAGGATGCACTCCACGGCCTGGGACACTTGGGCCTGCTAGATGGAATCTGGCTTTTAGGTTACCAGCTAGAAGCTGTACATCATTATGTACACAAAGATAGCCCGTGGCAAGAGCTTAATAGCTTTTTCATATTTGGTACATAATAAGCTTTCCCTTGGTTAGGATGTATTTCCCCCCACACACCTTCAGTAAAAATACAAAAAACTCCATGTCATAATAGTCTGAAATGCATATACATCTTTTGACAACTATAGAGAAATATAAGATCACTTATATTTTTAAGTAATACCCATACTATCAAGTTGAATGATCCAAACACTGTACAGTGGAGTCATGATGAATGACATCCAAAGTTACATTCCTTATACCTAGGCACTTCCTTGCACAAAGAAGATACTCGATAAACATTTACTTATTGACTGAATTAATAACATACTACTAAACCAGAAGACACATCAACAAACTACTCAGAATAAAAGTACTTGCTCCAGCAATAGCTCTGGGTTTATTGTAACAAAGGACACACTTACACTGTAAATTTCAGTGTTCTCTAGTAGCCCTTCAGAATAGAACTCAAGCTCAGTGACCAAGCAACAGCTGCAAATGATGTTTCAGAGACTGGGAGTGAATTCCACAATGGCTAGGGGTTGTAAATAGGATAGAAAAGCTGGCATTCAGTCCTCACTAGGTTCCTAGTTTGATTTCATGTTAATCTGAATTTAATCAAATAAAGATTTGATAGGTCCCATGCTAAATGCAGCATTTAGTTTGTCAGAATTACGGCAAAAATGAATACTGTGTATTAATAGCCATCAGCAATGAAAAATGAAGAAAATTTAAAAAACATACATTAAGAGATTATAAAAGTCAAATCTAAGACCAAAAATGATGAGTTGGAGTATCTGAATCAAAACTTTAGGTTATAAATAGATCATTAATACTAAAATGACTGAATGGCTGTACAAATATTTAGAACTAGAATTTAATCTCTCAAATTTACATAAACCTGTTCTCAACCAACTAATAATCATCATGGCTCTCCTTTAAGAGGTTAATGTGAATGAAGCAATTCATTAAAGCCATTTAAATATCCTAGAAATGAGTCAGGGAGATTAAGTGACTGAAATCAGGAATAAATAAATGTTCAATATGAGATTAGAGTCAGAGACCCCAAACTTTACTCCATTTTGGGGCTGAAACACTTTATACCAGTATAATCCATCACAGAATTTTAAGGTTTGGAGAAGGCATCACAATAATTCTGGTCAACAGAACTATTTCTGAGAGAAAAATGAATTAGTAGAATCAGAGGATTTTAGAAGTGGTGAAACTTTAGAGATCATCTGGTCCAACCCCCTCATGTTACAGGATAAATACAGAGGCTCAGAAAGATTAAATACTTTGTGTAAGGTCATACAACTATTAAGTGTAATAGGCAGGGTTGGAACCTGGGTCTTCTGAATCACTGAGATCCACTGCTCGGTACCTTTTCTCAGAGTATACTAGGCTTTCCCACAAATTAGCAAAGATAAACTAAGTTTTAAAAAAGATGAAAATAACATTTTTTACCACAAGATCCTCCAGAGAAGAACTGTCACTGATGACAAGGTCATTAAACTGGTCCTGGATTTGGTCCATAGTTTGTGGGAGGTCTCGAGCTGGAATGAACCACTCATGTTCTTCTTCTTCTTCCAGCATTTCCTGGAAACAGCGTTCAATAAATTCTTCTTCCCACAATTCCTCTTCAATCTAGCAATATAAAAATGAATATTTCAATTAAAGATGTTAACACATTTTAAAAACTAATAACAATACTCCCCTTGCTTCTGTTCTAATGAGATTGCTTTTTAAATTGCTGAAGCATCAGCTAAGGTTACTTTAGGAATCAGCGCCATAAAGATACTAATTATTAATAGAATATTTTCCTTTCTTCTACTGTTTGTGTTTGACAGAGAAGTACCAAGACAAAGCAGAGGGCATTACTTTTGAACATGCTCATCTGATGTGAGGAGGCCATATTGACTACTAGCTGACAATATCATTACTAAGGAGTATTCACTTGAAGAAGATCACGCCCTAAGAGGAACACTACACCAAGCTTACACTGTTTATGATAATGGTGAAGAAACTGGCAATTTCAAAAGGAATAAGCTGACATACCATTGTCCTGAACTAAATTTGAGGTTCAACTGTCAAGTGTTAAAAAGAGCAGTGACAAAGGATGAATTGATAAAACATGTATCTGAGTAACCCAAGAAACTCACCATTTTCAGAGAAACAAGTAGCTGTGGTAACTAAAACGTGAACTTGAAGGAAAAAGGCTTTTGTGAAGTTGGCTAAGCTCCTGACTACATGATTAACATATAATCTTGGTATAATTAAAGTATGTCTTAGCAAAGAGTAGTTTAAATTTCAGAAAGTGCATATTCACAAGAGCCTGTGTTGTAGAGCAGATAGAGGGTTGTTCTGTAAGGCAGGAAGACCTGTGTTCAAGTTCTTCTTCTGGTAAGAGCCTGCCTTGTGATGCTGAGCAAGTCACTAAGTCTCTTAATGCTTCAGGTAACTCAAAATACTTTAAGTTGCAGAGAAGGAGCTGACCTACACTGGTACAAACAGTTCCTTCACCTTGGCATTCCCTATACCAATGAGTCCAAAGCCATATTTGTCTTAGTTGTAAAATGTGAGGTAAGGAACATACTCCCCAGGCAAATACAAGTCTATTTACTCCAAGCTAGAGAAAACACGGGACTGGGGAAAAAAAATCTTTACACAAAGTATGACTACTAACCTGTCTGTTGAATTCCTCTTCATTTTCCATCCACATGTACTCAGCAAATGGATTATCATCTTCATGAGAATGACCATTAATAATCACATCTTCATTGATGATGCTTGGGCTAGTACTGCTGCGACTTGGATCTTTCATGGTTGTATGTTAGTTGTTTTTGTAACCTTACAAGAAGAAGCTTAAAATTAATTGAGATTCCCAAGGAAACATCCTATCATATGAATCACTGAGGTCATGTAAGCCAACAAAGTACTTCAAAATGCTTTGTTAAGTTACAAGAAATATCTAGGAATTATCAAAATTTGCCTAAATTAATTCAGATAAACAATGAGCAACAACGTCAAAATCTGCTTTAGGTTTGTTTTTTTTTTAAAGGGAATCTCAACATAGACTACACTGCAATGGGAACAGAGACCTGGGTTCTAGTCCATGCCTGGCACTAACACCAAGTTCTGTGACTCTCACTATGCTTCAATTGCAATATATGTAAAATAGGGGAACTGGACTGCATGATCTCTCAGGTCCCTCAGGGCTATACAAAATTTTTTATTCTTTTTACCTATTCACTCCTTTGCTTCACAGAACTAGGGTCATCCTGGAAAAGCTAGTGGTCAAATTAATTTCTACAAGGTCAATTTTATTTTTAGGTTGATTGCCATTTTATAAACCAAAGGTTTGTTTTTTTTTTTAATGGGGAAAAACCACAAAAACTCAGTTTTATTTGCTAAGTTTGTGTTCAGTCCCATTAAATTCAGGTTGTTCTAGAGGTAGTGTATTTGTAGTACTATCTACTTTCTGGAGAATGCTATGAAACCCCATTCCAGAATCTCTCCTCTATTGTCTATTCCCCTTCTCCTAACCTTTCCCAGGACCTGGGAACTCAGACACTTAACATTCAAGGATCTGGCACATAACCACTTTCCTTCAGATATTTACAATGTCTCTTGAAGCTGAATATATCACACCTGTTGATAGATATTATCATCTAACTTAGACACAGAATCATAAGATTTACAGACAAAGGGTCTTGAGAGGCCATCCATTCCATCCCCTTCATTTTATAGAAAAGACAACTGAACATCAGAGAGGTTAAGTGTCACAAAAGTAATGTTAGACACTGGGTATAATATAAGCAAAAAAATCTCTTTAAGTTTAAATTTTTATGTTTTACAGTCTTAATTTTATAAGACCATGTTTAAGGGGGAATTTACTAATAATCTGAACAGTAATTTGAACAAATCATGACAAAAGGGAAAAATGAGAGTATGCAGTTTAAAATACCTAATTTGCCCTGCCTTTCTTGAGGTTACACTACATTGAAACTTCAGATTTCCTACCAGATATGTGGCTCTCTTGGATAAAATTCATAGAAGCTGATCTGCCATGTGTGACACCTGAACTTTTAAATTCAGTCTAGAGCTTTGTCTGTATTCCCAAGTATTAATATTCCCAAGTAAACTGAAAGTTATTCCTAATAAACAAATGTTTACCTTATGACTTCAATCTTAAGTTTAATGTTGTTTTATTTTGGGAGCAAGGCACAGCAGGGGATTTAAATGATGACTTTTTTTCCAATCAACATCCCCTTGGCTTTTTGTGGGTCATTGATCACAAAGTAGCCACCCACCGGTGGCCTTAGGGTCCCTTAACTCTAGTTAGTTTCAGCTGGAGTGAGAGAGGGTGTTGAATAGTAATAGATCACCTGCAAAGAATTGTGGATACACTATGATAGAGTAAGTTCATTTGCTTCTTTCAGTATGACAAAACCCAAACCATGTAGCAGAAATCTATTCAATTTTTCCTCCCAAGTTCAGAATTCTTTAGTCCACAACAGTTGACAACTACAGAAAAATAAATTTCATTATCAGCTGGGGTGGGAAGCATGGCACTCTGAAAACAGATAAGAATTCAGAAAATTAATTTTTATGGTGGAAACATTTCGCTGTTGCTACATTTATAATTTAAGTCCAAAGAAGCAAAGATAATTTCAACTTCTGTATTTGCAGGCTGAATTAAAATATTTAATAAAATCCTCTTAACTAGAAAAGAAATTCAAAGAGAACTGCCTATTTTAATTTTTGTCAAATACCCAACATGCTCATGAAATGTAACTAAGTTACATTTTTGACCTGACTCAAAAATATTACTAATAACCACAATCTAGTCTGCCTTACAAACGGACAGAACGAAATGTAAATGGAGTATTCAATATCCTCTGTAATTAAGCTATATTCAATAATTTAACAGTATCTGACTTTTTATCCTCCTACTTAAATTTTTGTAGAAAATGAATCCCACCTTTCCAAAAACTTCAATATTAAAGTACAAAGATATCTTATCTCTTTGCAGAATGAAACACAAAATTCATAGGCTTAGGGCATTAAATGACAAGATTATCCAAAACTGGATCTGTACCAGTCAAAATTTAACTTGCCAGAAACTATATACATGGGCACGAGATATATATATCTCCATATGTACTGAAATACTCAATTTGGTTTCAAATATGCTTTAGCTAACTCACTTGAGTATCATACCGAATCAGATCTAGCAACTGCCCTGAAATAAAGCCTTTTTCAAAAGTGTGATGGGCAAAAGATTGTGCCAACACAATCAGAAACCTGCCTAGGCAAGTTCTGGAGACTAAAAAACATCAGGGGACTCCTCTCCTTTCTTGATGAGTACTACTAAAGGATGGCTGGGCAAGGAAAGGATTAGAAAATAGGTCTTAAATCCCAAACAATGCAGGTAGACAGGAACTAGATCAGCTTTTTGACCATTATCACCTCATCAAACCACCTCTGGATTTGAAGGCCATAAAAGACAAATAGCTGACCAGGATCACTTTTAGTCAAGTAGGTCTGTTCGAGTAATTAACAGCAACAAGCAAAAATTAACAAGCAAGTAGTAGTAATAATGATGATGATGACGACAACGACTATTAACTTCTACTACATCATCTTCCCACAAGAGAAAAGAAACAATTGCTGACTAGATTTTGGTCCCTAGTCACAAGTGGGAGTCACAGGGGAGAGTGTCCCCCATTCCTACAATATGCTATACCCATTAAAGGGTCTGACATACGGTGAGACAGAATGTTTTATTCTTTCCTCCTACAATCAAATCCTTTACCCTCCTGGTACCACACATATCCTTCAAGGTTATTTCCTTTGAACCTCATCAGTCTTCAGCTTCATGTTCTCAGCTTTGTCAGAAATTGACCATTACTATTGTTAGCTGACATCTCCAATATACTTTACAAACATTTGATCTTGACATTTGTACTGTTGTGGAAGGAAGGGAGGTAGAAAACACAAATGAAATAACTGGCACTCAATAACTTTCCTTTATCTTCTACTCCAAACGTAAGCATGATTTATCTAGACCTCTAAAACTAGTAATGGTAGTATCACTGCAGGGCTGGTGAAGAGTTACAGGAGACCAATTCCCTAAATTAAGCTCAGATTTGAATGACCACTACAAACTTAAAAGCTTTTAGAACTGGAGGAAAAATACATGCTAGAAGTAACAAATTCTAACCAAAAATAAAACAAAACTCCAAACCTCAACTTTGACCGAGTCAGTAAGTTCATGAATTGAGTTGGAAGGGGACTCAAGGGCCATTTACTCCAATACTCTCATTTTATAATTGAGGAAATTGGGAAATTTACACTTGCCCATGTTCACATAGCTTAAGGAGGTGTCTGAGACAAGATGTGAATGCAGGTTGTTCTTCCTGATTCCCAAGTGCAGTGGCCTATCCACTACACATTTTCTTCAATTTCAATTAGGGAGAAATTGTATTTGGTCTTTATATTTCTAACTTGATCATTTTCGTTTACTTCAGATATGAGTATGGCTGAATAACTGCAACTATATAGAATTAAGGAGATACAAAGCAGGGCATAAAGCTATTATCAAACACTCTATAGCGTGTCTGCATTACAGTTTTACCCAGGGGCTGCTTACTGCATACAGAAAATTTCCTCAGAACTTAATTCTGATAACCAGGCTAGAATATCTTCCTAACTAAATGTTCTTTCGGGGAAAAAAGAAATAAAGATTAAAGGAAAAAACAAAGACATTAAACCACAATGGAATGTAGGGTCATTTGCAGATATCATGCTTAGTAGTAAAGACCCTATTTTCAAACATTGATCTATTGTTATCTTTTTATCAGTACATATAACAACTTACTATGACTCACTTTAAAAGTTGCAGGAAGATCCTTAGAATCCCAAAATTCTAAATGGTATGATTTTTAAAATCCTCAATTATTAGAGAATAAAATGATGAAACTAATTTTTTCTTTCTTGATTTCAGAGGAAATTCTAATTTTGACAGGATGACACTGACTTAAAAAAAGTAATCAACCCTTTTGCTAGTTCCTTAAAGAAATGAGTTTCCCAAATGATCACTGCAAGGAAGTCTGAGCACTATTTACTCAAAAGCTTATCAGACAATATCATGTTAGATTTTATCAGACAATTAGCCCCAGTGCAATCATCTGGGATAAAATTTGTTGGCATTAATGTGAAAAACATGTAAAGTCACATATTTCTGGCTGAAAATGTAGTAATAGTAGTAATACATTAACATTTTAGAAATAAGATCTTAACTCTGTTTTCTTGAATAATGTGTGTTGGCTCCACTACGGACTTTACTGCTGGAACACATTATTTTAATGAACACAAAGTCATGGTCTACAAAGATAATTCCATTCATTCTGTAGCAATAGATTTGTATCCCTAACCTCAGCCAGCAGTTCAACATGTGTGGGGAGGATAGGACATTAAAGTATGTGGATGGCTTAGGACTAAAAATATGACTGAATGGACATATCATACTAATAAAGACTACGTTTACATAAATAAATCACAGATACCAGCAATCCAATTTTATTGAATGCAATGTTAACTTAAAATTTTAAAAGAGACAAGTTAAAAGAATTTGAAAGTGTAAATCAAACTGTTTATGCATGTTAGGAATTCTAAACACCAGAACCAAGTGCACTCAAGTTTCTAATTCTGAGATGTATATATTTATTTATATGAAAAGTTTACTGAAGAACCTAAGTTCCTTGAGGACAAGAACTAGATCTATTTCCATGAATTCTCCAGCGCCTAGGAAGTAAATCAAGAGTGGACACTCTCTATCAGTCAGATCTGGTGTCTGATTCTAGTGAATTAGAATAGATTGTGTCTACCTCAGTCTACTGAGAGGAAGAAAAACTCTGCCATAACTTACACTATTCACCTAGTCCAACTTAGGTTTTATTAGCTTCTCAATGTGCAGCTTTGCACAGGCATTCTGTGCACCATCCAACTACTCTCTACTACCAAACAGAAATATGATTTTCTTGATCTACATTATTCACCTCAGCCTTCATTTTTTTATGCATGTGCACAGGGCAAGATTATCATGAGACCAACTAGCACTATAATGGAGCTTAACCAAAATCACTGTCATATTAACTTGAAACACATCCTGCTCTATCCAAATCATAAGTCTTCTCCTAACTATAAGGCATAGTCAAATTTAAGTCACAAGTTTCCAAGAGTGACAAAAGGAAGAATTCAAACACTTCCCACGAAAATGCTTGTTGCTCGTAAATATAATCCTTAATTTCACAAAGTTGGCAAGAATAGGTAGAACAGCAATTACACCAAAAACCCCACAAAACTTTTGTATGGAGGGCTTAATAAAAATTAACTTGACACAATTATTGACAAAGCCAACTTCTTCCCAAAGTATTGTGTCTGCATCTCTCACAGAAAAGGCTCACAGGTACTGGTGAGCAGTCTTAGTGATTTGCAAAGTCAGCTGAAGACTAGATGCCAGCGGAATGCTTTAAGATCCTGCAGAAAATGCCCAAGCTGGTTGCCACGGTCCCAGGTGGGCAACAGAAACCGTAGCTGCTTGGGGAACCACAGGCACCGCGGATGAGTGGCACCTGTATACGTGCCCCAAGCAGGTGCTACAACCGCCTAAAGCTGAGGAGTGGTGGGCGGGGCAAGGATGGGTTCAGAGAGAACAAGCAAAGCTTCCAAAGGGGCTACAAGCAGCTCCCCTAGCCTCCCCGCCTGGAGTACTTTGAGGGGTTCCCACTAGGACGCCCACCCCTCTCCAGTTTAGCGAGGACTACGCAGGCGCGGCAAGGGTGGAGAGGAAGGGGGGTGGGGGGAAATGTTACGCCTGGTGACGCGCAGGCGCAGACAAGAACAAACAATGAGCTTTGTTGCCCGGGCGGCGGTGGGGGGCGGAGGGAGTAGGGAGAGAGGTGTGTGCGGGGAGGGGGGAGCGGACGGAGGGAAGGAAAGGTTGGTATCCCAGCGGCCCCCGCGCGCCACCAAAGACCCGGATGGAAAGCCGCGAGAACCCAAATAATAAATCATGACAATAAAAAAAGTCACCGCCATTTCATAGGGGAGAAGACAGAGCCCTCCGCCCCTCGCACCCGCGAAGGCCAGGAGAGACCCGGGCTCCCTCAGCCCGCAAGGCCTCTCAGGCTCCCTCAGCCTCAGACGTCATGGCCTCTCCGCTGCTGCACCGCCCCCTCCTCCCGCCGTTCCGCCCGGAGGGGGCCCCCTCACCCAGTGCACGGCAGCGGGGACGGCAGCCAGCGAGTCCTGTCGGCCTCAGCGGATCTCCACAGGCAGCGCCGCTCCCCCCGCTCTACGTGCGCTTCACCCGCCGCCTCCCTTCCCCAGTCCCAAACAAACACCCAGCCCGGAAGTGACCTCACTTCCGCCGCTGGCCCCGCCCCCATTCTCCTCCTCCCTCCCTCGGCCTCCACTGGAGCTATAGCGCGCGCCTACCCTTCTCCTCTAACTTAGCTCCTCCCTCCCCACGCCAGTCTCCGCCCCCAAGGCGGCTATAGATCGGCCCGCACCCGACTCCTTCAACGCCCAATCTCTAGGTCCGGTGATATCAGGGCAGTCGGGGCTTCTGGGTTCCGCCAATGGTAAGGCAGTAAGTATCCGTGTGTCAGAAAAGCCCCCACACCCATTCTACAAATACGATGACTGAGGACCCCGAAGAAGGGGGCTGGGCGGAGGTTATCCACTGGGCCCCGGAGACGAAGCTCGAAACCTGAGGAAAGGGCTTCGGGGGAGGGTTGACAGGTGCACACGACGGTCAGCGTGTCACTACGGATTTAGATACACACTGACGCTCACCAACACTCGTAGCTCTGCGGACATGGTGGCAGGACTGAGACGCAGCTGTGAGACTTGGACACAAAGGGCGCCCGTGACGGGCCTTTAAAAGGCTTCTGGGAAGCCTGATCCGAGGCTTAAGGGAGAGGGGCTGCACCCGGGCAAAACCCGGCAGAGCTGCCTCCGACTCAGCCCCCGAAGCAAATGCCAGCGAGGATCGCGCCTCTGCTGTCCGATCATTTGCCTAGGCAGCGCCGGACGGAACCAAATAGGGCTCTTTTTATCCTGTCCATTCCGAGTGGTAAAAAACGAGTTTTTTCCGCAGCTTTGGGACTTTAATAGTTCTCTTTAAACCCAACACTTTGGGTAAAGTATGACCCCATAACGTAGAGAAAAGGTCTGGCCTCTTCAATCTGGAGAACACAGGCAAAGAACTCACCAATATTTTATTGAAGTAATGGGGTGGGGTCGTCCTACCAGTCTTTATAATGAATCATCAGAGAATAGCTACGAAGACTGGACGACAGCCCAAATCTTGGATGTAGCTAAGGATTAAGTATGAAAAAGTGAAGGCGGACAGCTGAGGCCGACAAACCTAGAGGACGGAGAGGGCTGGGCAGAACAGTAGCTTGGCTTTAGCTCGTTAAGACGTCAGGAAATGAAATTCCTTCCGAGTACCTCAAATAACTTGATGTTAGTCATTTGGTTATAGTAATTCTCAAAGCCCAGAGAACTACATTCGGTACTTAATGGAACTGAGATTGACTTTGTCTTCTTTCATCTGAGTAGTTTAAAGACTTTGCCTTATACAGCTGAATTGGGACTACCCCGCTTGGTTCCTTATTACGACTGCGTCTGCCATCTGCAAAAGGGGAATACTGAAGATATTTTGACAAAATTTTAATGTTTGTCCTTGTACCCCACAGCCCTCAGGTCAACACTTGACAAACTCACTTGATAAATATTTGCTCCATGACATTTTCTTGTTCAATCCCGCACTTAGGGAGGCCTGTCACTTCAGAACATGAAACATTTAAGGTATACCTCATTTAAGGTATACCTCCTTTGGCAATGCTTAGAAACAATCTTAGTATTCACTAGTATCTACACTTAAGTGCCAAGCAGGGAAAGAACCTGTGTAATTTTAAGGGATTTAGGGCTAAGGCACATAAAGCATGTAGAACTGGAGGACAGGGGTGTGTGGAAGCTGGATGACAGCATTTGTGATTTCATTTGCAAGCTACTGCACAAGACCATTTCTTTAACAACATGTTTTGGAAATGTTAAAAAACTAAGAACTAGTGAAATTACAATTTCAAACACCACACAAGGTAACGATAGCCACAACAGGGGTCAGTTTCACACCTCACATGGACAGAAAACAGTTCAGTTCCCAGTGTGTTGCAGCAGATCCAGGGCTGATGGAGAAGAGGAATTTAAGGAGGAAAAGGACAAAAAAAATTGGGGGGGAAGGTGCGGGAAAGGCAGAAGAGTCAACCTGAGGAATTTTGCTCCTAGTCAAACAAGATAAAACTATGCCCACTTCTGGTTTACGCCATCCCACTCCCACCCAACTGCATCCTCCCTTGGGACCAAGGCAGTTATACTGAACTTATATAAATAGTTGGTTTCTCTCCCCACCAAACCACCCGAATCTGTATAAGCAAGTCTGTGTAGATCCTTAAATGGCAGCAATTGTTCTTTGTAGCCTGAGTCAGTCCAGAAAGTATCCTAGGCTTATATAATTCAGCGCTAAGAAAGGGGGATAATCTAGACACAGACAAGCCCCAAACAAGTAAGAATAGCCAGAAGTGCCAGAAGTGGATGGGCAATGGCACTTCACAGAAATTTTTAGAGTGAATTGTTTTGTGTAGTAACCACACAGATAAAGAATGAATTACCAGTGTACTGAAAACCACAAGGAAAGGTATGGAAGGATAAAGCCTTTAAAATAACACGAATAATACTTGATTATTTTAGTTATTGGGGACTTCACTCAAATATTCTCTTGAATAAACACAAAAGTCATCTACATCCACTAGACTAAGATCTTTGTGTGTAAGAACTTTAAATTCTGCAGAACAGGAAAAAAAAAGTGCCCTGCTTATATAACAGGCATCCATCAACACCCAAGTAACTTTAGTTTAAAAAAATCTTTAGATTTTCATTTATTTGACCTTTAATAAGCACCTTTTCTTTCCAAACATCTCAAAGGGTATTTCCCAAGTACTGTCATGCATAGTATTTCATCTATGTATTTCTGACACTGAACTAGGAATTATGGTCACCATTTTTAAATGGGACCTAAGTCAGTGAGTATCTGTACAACTATTGCAGCAACAGTCTGGGCAACATATACTTTCTCAGTTCGAGCATGTGAGTGTTACCAGGACTGCTGACTTCTATTCAAGCCCACACACTGAGAATCCTGATAAGGAAAGTTTAAACTAGAAATGGAAAGGAAACTAGTAAATTAGTGATACCAGGGCCAAAAAGTAACCAATCAGCTCCCAGACTGTCACTCATCTGCAAGTGTCAAACTAAGTGGACTAATAATTCCCAATATACTTTATATTCACATGAGAAACCTCAAATGATTACATAGTTCTCGAACACTAGAGTCTAATTAGAAAAAAACTAGTAATTTATGAAACTTAGTAATTTATGCAGAAAATGGAGAAAGCACTGCTGGACATGTTGTCCACACAAAGCAAAACAGAGCTCTGGTTCTAGAAGGGTCTGGTAACACAGTTCATCTCCAAATAAGAAATCTAAAACAGCAGCAAACAACCCTTAGCCTAAATTTAAATTTCTTTTCACCAATTTGAATAAAGCCAAACGTATAAAAATTAAATGCTAAACTTAGCCTACAGATCAAAAATGGCCATCACTTAAACTATTTGATTATTAGTGCATGTTTACCATTTTGCTTTCAAAAAAACAAAAAACAACAAAAATAACCCGAGATTAAGAGATTCAATCTATTCTACCTGCTCCTATTTACTATGTATGAGGGACCCCTTCTATTTGGATGTCACTTTACCATATTTAGGGATCCTTCTTGCCTTTAAGTATCGATCTCCCATCCAATGCAGCTATCCAACGGTCCCACAAGGGCAAATGTTTACTTGCTCCTCCAAAAGAATTTAAATGACAGACTATTTGTCTAATAACTTAAAGTTTAATAAAAGACAGAACCAGATAACGTATCTTAGTTTTTCTAATTCTACTAAAAAAGGTATACAGTTTAAGAAATCAATAGCTTCAGTAAATTCAGGAAAACAGCCAATTTTTCGGCTGTTACGGCATACTGCTCCCCCTCTATGGTATTACCTTTCTTTTATGCTAGTCATTACCCAGTACAAATTCAAAATTACTACTAAAAAAATCAAAACCTTTTAAGATTCAAGGTTCCTTTTAGCCCTAAGTATCATGATCCTACAGTCTATGATAAACTCTGAAAATCTTTCATTTTGCAAAAAATTAACTGAGGTCTAAAAGTCAAGTGACACGATCAAGGGTCAAAAAGAAAGGTGGGATTGTTTTGTAACTGAAGGTTCTTCCAATAATCCCACACTGCCATCTCTATTATGGACATTAATCCTTTATTGGCAAAATTTCTCCCAACTGTTAATTATGAAAAGTATTTTTATCCAATGGCTTCTCTACATCCTTAACCACATCTTTTAATGATCATTTTATTTAGTGCTCATTATTTCTAGCTATTAATAACATAATGTACACTTGAAGCATGATATCCAAACACTAGCATTTCATTATGTTCTCAACCAATGCAATTTTAAACTCAAAAAGTAATTTTAACATTAGAAAAAACAAATCCAGCTATGAAACTGGGACTATAAATTCAGCAGCACCAAAGAAATGAACATTTTAGTAGCGGACACACCCAGTTTTAAGAGTACTAATTCAACTAAAAACATGCAGAAGAGAAAGTCTATGAATGAGCCACAACTTGACGTACATTGGTTAATATTCCAAACATATATAACCAATTATTGTTGCCTAGGTTTGTTTATTGGTAATCACTTCAGTAACTTGAATCCACAGATATAAGCAGTATATAATCAGAAAATTACAAGTAAACACAGATTATACATGCAAATTTCTGTTCACAAAGGTCACAAGTGCAGGTACATTAATAGAAGCGTGCTTCTGGGATTATGACCAAACTTTTAAAATGCAAATATGTAAAATTACATTTAAAGAATATGAAGAGATGATCTACACACTTCAAAAATCAAATTTTGCTTATACCAGAAATGTATGACAGCTACAGGATTCAAGTAACAAGCAATAAGAGCTCAAGAAATTAATACTGGTCAAAGAGAATGGGATTTTTTTGTTTTGTTTTACATTTCACTGAAAATACACCGACTACATGAATAAAGAAAAAAATCTAATAGGAACTTAGAAAAAAAATTACAAAATTTAAAGCCATTTACTTAATAGTTTTCTAACATCTAAGTAACAGCAATGACATTAAAAGAAGCTGCACCTGCATTTTTAATTTCCCAACTTCACACTTAAGGACGTTTCCAGAAACAAAATACAACTAAATAGCTTCACACTCCAAATGAAAATCTGCTAGGCTCAGATCAGAAGGTGGAATGTTTCAGATAAAATTAACAAAAATACAATATAATTTTTTTGTTCTTTATTGAATGGAATCAAAATTTGTTGACAATTCTTTGAAGCTGGAAACTAATAAGATTTCATTTCTTTGAAGGTTACTTTTCTTCACACATCCACTTTTTTCATAACGGTGCAAAAGTTATCTTAAGTGGCTTGAGTCAATCTCTACAAAGCACTTCTGTCTGTTGCCATTCTCATAAAACAAAAAGTTATTCTGCATTAACTTAACTGTATATGCATTTTTATTGTAACATTTAACACATGAACAGACTATTTTTCACTAAAACAAAAGAGTACAATATTTCCTTCTACTGACTATCTGTACTGGGTTTAAAAAAGGTTAACATTAAAAACAAAGAACCACTTTTCCTTGGAAACCCTTAAGCGTCTTGCACATTCTTAAGCTTCTTTCTTTTGCCTGCGATCTTCTGCCAATTTATTCAGAAATTTCTGGGGGAAAAAATAAAACCAATTCAGGGACATATAATTCTATCTAAATTAGCAAGATTAAAAAGAAATTGTAAATTGCAACTCATTTTTGGACCTTAACATAGAATTTAGTATCTCTGTAACAGGCTTTTGCAGACTAATGTAAGTATTGTAAATAACGAGCAAATGGATCAGGAAAAGACAGCTTTTATTAAAGTATTGCAATGATCACAACAAGTATGAATTTAATACATTTCAACTGATCAGTATCCTCAATTTATAAAACTGAATAAGCCACAAAAAACTAGGAATGCACACTAGCAACTCTTCGAAGTACAAAATTATCTCAAAATTTCTAGACCAATAATTTACCTGCTAGACCAAAGGCGCAGCTTCAAGGCCACATGTGGCCCTCTAGGTCCTTCAAGTGTGGCCTTTTGACTGAATCCAAACTTAACAAAACAAATCCCTGGAATAAAAGGGTTTGTTCTGTAGAATTTGGACTCAGTCAAAAGGCCACACCCAAGGACCTAGAAAGCCACAGGTTCCCCCCAAAGCTGCTCCAGACTAAGTGATAAACTAAGTATTTCATTATTTCACAGGGTATTTGTTCACAACTACTA
This sequence comes from Bettongia penicillata ogilbyi, assembly GCA_023548195.1. Lineage (NCBI taxonomy): Eukaryota > Metazoa > Chordata > Mammalia > Diprotodontia > Potoroidae > Bettongia > Bettongia penicillata. The sequence continues at coordinate 6,178,316 of JAJHZJ010000197.1, forward strand.
CATAAGCTGAAACCTGTAGTAACAATATGCTGTAACAAAACTATTGTGACTACACATTTGGAAAAAAACTGCTAAATATGTCAGTGTCCCTTCGCTGTAAAAATTCAACATATAGTATATTGTTTCAAATATATGCCAAACTTTATCTTGAAGTCTGGCTTGTAACAATAAATTTTAAGTCTGGACGAATGAAACTTCCTTTATTAGCTCAATACTGAAAATCAATTTTCTTTCTCATTATAATTTAAAGGCAGTTAATGAGATCCCATTAAATTGCAATATGGATGAAATATGGAGCCATTTCTAAAATTCCATCTTTATTTTCAGCCAGAAAATTTCAATTGTAACTTTACCAAACACTGAGGAAAACTTCCCAAATAGCATCATTCAACAGATATTAACATAATAACTCTTGCGTAAAGCTGTGTGAAAATTTGTCCATTTTAATGAAAATTGCATTTCCAGTCAAATTAACAAGCATTTAAAGTTTATGTACCAGGTTTTCCTCACTACCAGCTCCAATTTTAACAAGAAACTTGCCCGTATTTTTCCCCATTTTTTTCCTTTTAAAAGTCTGTTTCTTCTTTCCCAACATTACTAATATGGAAATTATGTTTTACATGATTGCACATATATAACCTATATCAAATTGCTTACCATTTGGGGGGAAAGTGGGAGAAAAATTTACAACTCAAAAAGAAAAAAAGTTTACAACTGTCTTACATGTAATTGGAAAAAATAAAATACTATTTAAAAATCACTTAAAAAACCTGAAAGCTTTTATTGCTTACTTTGATTTCAGATAATTGCTTCTTCAATTTTGCTAAAAGGAAACATTCTTACACTTTGAAATGAAAGCATTCATTTGCTTTCTTAGTATAACAATTTCATTTTTTCATACCTTTGAACATATCTGACAACACATAATGTTGGACATTGCTAGCTACTATTTCAAATCAACATGTAATAGTAAATGCTGAATGAATCTTTCAAAGTTAGTTCCTGACACAGTAAAAAGCTTTTTATAATTTCATTTTGGAGCTGAATGGTCTACTAAAACTTCCTTTAGTTTATGAAATAAAAAACAAAATGCTCTCATTGTAAATGTTTTAGAACTATAGTCTTATTAGATTTAGTAGTTTCCATATGCTAAATATCATTCTATCTCAGATAAGGCTTGCTTATATCTATATAATTAGCATTTCCATTTGCTAGTTCCTCACCCCAGCTTTCCTTAACTTCTAAGAATTTGTTTTACCTTTAATTTCTGATAATGAGGCAAGCTGCTGCAGTGAGTATTTTTTGCAACTTCCTCATTTGTGTAGAAGAGTGAACAGAGTTTACAGTAAAATCCTGTCTTGGGTATCACATAGTCCACGCCTTAGAAAAAAACACAAATAATCTCATCAACAGATAATTTAGATATTAAGTTTGAAACAAAACACTTTTATTATTTAGCATTATCCATATAAGATTCAAAATTACAGAGAATATTTCTTGTGAATAAACAGTATCTTTCAGTAAGCTATAATACAGCATAAAGAAAATGTGTTCAAAAATATAGATAGCATGAAGTCCAACAGAGTTTACTTAATGTTGAGAAATACTAAAAGGAGACTGTATTAATGCTGCCAACATAGCAGTATAAGTTTTGAGACTCGAGCAAAGAAGACAAGTTTACAACGATGACTATGCGTGCACGTGTGTATGACAGATCAAAACAAGGAAAAGTAGACAGCAACAACAGAAATAAAACTTTCCTAAAACATTCCCTATATCTATTTTTTAAAACAACTTTTACTGAACTAATGTATAATTAAGAAAAATTCAATTCTCACCAACAGGAACATTGGGTTGATATGGTCCAATTCTATACTCATCTGGGATATCCTCCCTTTTAATTTCACTTTCACCATCTGTATTTTCACTTGTCTCTTGGTTCGGATCCATTCCCTCAAGGTTCTCGGCAGATTCGGCACCTCCGGGCTCTGTACTGTCTTCATTTTTAATTCCATTTTCCAACGATCCATCATTCTCCTGATCAAGTTCCTCCATCTTGTCCACCTTAATTTCAACCAAACTATCGTCATTTTTGTCACCAGATTTAATTGCCATTCCCGATTTACGAAGTTTCTGAAGTTCCGAATCTTCCTCATCACCAACCTCATCTAGAGTGACAAAACCTTCCATACTCCCTGGAAAGCGACGCTGTTAAGAGAGACAAAGTTTACTCTGCAACAGTTAGTTATCCTGCAGCATCCCTTCCATTTGCATTTACTTAAAAAGGAAGGGAAAAGCGTCTTTTTCTTTCCTTCCTTGTCCTCTGGAAAAAAGTTGGACAACTTTCTTTTTCTACTCAAAATACTAAGCTAAAAAGCTTTACTTAAATAGTATGTTACAAGCAAGCAGATAAGCTGTAACACACAGATGCTACTTTCATAGGGCAATGACTTTCTAAGGATATAGGGTAAAATTTTGTTTGACTCAGTTCCTTAAACTTCCCAATGCCTTGTATTTTTGATTAAACCTACAATTACTTTGGAAAAAAAACTGATCTGGACTACAAATGATTTGATTTACTAAAAATACTTGAAGTGCTAAATGTAGATGACTTCCTAACTAGCCTTTCTAAGCTAAAACAATTGCTCGGAATATAAAAACTGAAAACAGCACCCTTTTAGTAATGGAAGTTATACGTTACCACTGATTTGAAGAATGCCACTCTTGTTAACGCAAAAGAACAGTATGTTATTTTTTCAAAATGTGTACTTAATGTAATTTCTGGAATTTAAAAATGGTGGGCACAGCAAATTGTCTAAATTTTCACCTTGAAGTTTTAAAATTAATTTTCCTATTGACAGTGAAATACAGAAAAATTAAAAATGAGAAAACTTTCTGTTTTTACCTTTTTGAGTTTTTTCTTTGCTGCTGCTGAAGAACCGAGACTCATTTCCATTTTTTTCAAAGCTTTTTCTGAAGGTTCTTTCTTAATATCAGCGGCCACATCACCTAAATTAGCGAGGTCAGTCTCATCTCCCACTGAGCTGCCACTTTCTAGCAGTGCAGCTGCTTCTTCTTCATCTACAAGTAGCTCATCTTCAGATTCAAGAAGCAAACCAGGTTCCTGCTCTGCCTGTTCATCTTTTATATCTTTATCAGCATCTTCACTTTGTTTCTCTTCCTGTTCTTTTCCTTCAGCTCCACTATCACTCTTCTGGCTGCCATCAGTCTTGGACTTTTTGTCACTTGGAGAGTCTTTGCCATCTGGAGAGTAAGATCTCTTTCTGCAATAAAATAAAATACTCCTCAATTACTTTCTGGTCAAATGTTTCAAATAACACCCAAAATACATTCTACAATTAAATGAACTTACCGAGATTTATCTTTCTTTAACAGATCAATTCCTCTGTTGGGAATCTATTTGAAAAAAGTTAATACAATTAAGATCTTACAGAGTTAACACACTAATAATTCATATATGACCAGGGATTAGTAATCGCTTCAGTAAGTGAATTAAAAGTGCTTGATTAATCCCTACAGACTTAAAGTTCATACTATTTTATTTAGATTTATTGTCCCTAGCACTACTGATGCCAACAAGATGCCTTGTTGATATTACCTCAGAATGTAAGGTCTCTTATTTTTGCTAACAACCTGGGTCTTCTTGGGAAAGGTGACACCCCACCCTCAACCCACCCCGCCTCGAATAGAAATAAATCTAATCCCAACTATTTTGGTGGTCAATTTTCATTTCAAGTTTAAGGAGAAAGAGGAAATGGAATACAAGAAATAGGGAGACAATAAAGTCAAAAATAAAAATGGCAAAGACCACATTGTTTTAGGATTCTAAACTGGGGAAGAAAAATTATCCGTAAAAAAACATACCCGCAAAACCAATTTTTTGTATTTCTCAGATAAGTCAACCTTCACATATCGTCCCTGGAACCACAGTGCCTTTTTTGCACAGTGCTCAACCATAGCCATGGCATCCTCTCGGGTCTCCATTTCTATGAAAGCCTAAGGAAATTTTGAAAAGGAATTAAGGCCTACTAATTACACCAAAAAAACCTTTCAGCATCAGTTTTGTAATTAGACAATTCTTAATTAAAGAATTAAACAATTTCATCTTTAAATGTTTCACAATTTTTTATTTTAAATGACAGCCTAGGAGTCAAGAATACCTAGTTCCCAGTCTCAACTCTATTATTACTTTGGTTAAGTCCCTTAAACTCTGTGTGTGCAACAGGTTTTCCTTCTGTAAAATGGGAATGAATATTGTCCTCACAGATTAAGATAAAATGAGGTATGTGGAAAATGTGTGTAAATGTGTGTGTGTGTCTGTGGGTACAAAACAAAGTATTTTAAACATGCATGGCATTTTCAAAATTAACATTTCTTTAGTGTTTTGAGAAGCTTCCAGAGAATTTCTTTCAGTACAATATTAAGGCATGTTATGCAAATACTATTTATAGAAACTACAATTCAGATTTGTCTAGAGAAAATTACATAGTTATCAGAGCAGGGATTCAAAACCAGATTTCTCTTCACAACCATTTCAGTGTTCCCCCAATTAAAATTAAAGTTCAGTAATTATAAAATCATTTATCATTAATGATATATACCTGGCTCTTCATCCTCATCAATATGTAATTCTTTATCTTTCCATACGGCTCAGCAAGTTTGATGACGGCACTGTCAGAATAGCCAGAATGGGGCAAGTTGCTGAGATGGATCACCCGTCCAAGCTCAGGCTTCTGTTCAAATTTCTGATCAGGTTTCCCACCCTCAGGTTTCTTTAATTAAAGAAATAAAAAAAAAAAAGTCAACTATGTTGGCTATGAAGTTAACTTTTCATAAATTAAATCAATTCACCAACCAGCATTTAGTAAACAATTTTTAAGCCAAGCAGTAGGCGAGTTTGCTGAGTTCACACAAAAAGAGACGGAAAGACTATATATATATATATATATATGTAACATTGTTTAAATATATAAACAAATGGTGTAGGTGTGAATGCAGAAAAATCAGGAAATGCCTCAGGAATGACCCTTGAGATATTCTTTAAAAAGCTAAGGATTCTAAGTGTTGTACATAAGGAAGGAGGTGAATTCCAGGTATGGCAGCAGAAGACAGTTTATGAAGAAAAGATATTAAACAAAGAACAACAAAATGTCAGTGTAGCTAGAATGCAGCATGCAAATAAAAGGAGACAAACATAAAGTATCTACTGTGTGAAAGGCACTGTACTTAAGCATTTTACAATTATTATCCTCATTTTATGGTTGAGGATACTGGCAAGCAAAAATTAGAAACTTGTTCAGTTCAGGGTAACACAGCTAATAGACAGTGTTCTTATTTACTGTGCTACCTAGTTGCCTTATGGGGATGAATATAAAATACTTCAAAAGAAAGGCTTCTAAGGGCATTAAATGCCAAACATGGGCGTTTGAATAAGGAGGTACTGAAGGTTCCTGAGGAGAAGAGTGACACATATATATGGCCAAGACACATGCTTCTGCTTTAAGAATACCTCTCTGAGAGCTATACAAAGAAATGGATTGGATAATATAGAAATTCTAGGCAGTGAGAGCAACTAGGATGCTATGGCAATAAGAATTCTAGGAATGAGAAGTCATGAGGGCTTGCACTAGGGCAGTGGCTACATTTAGTCAATTAGGAAAGGATGGCGGAGGTTGTGTAACTAATTTGAATTGAGTAGCCTTAGCAAATGACTGAACATGGAAGAGGGAATGAGGATAACTCCAAAGTTACAGACCTGAGTGACTAGAGAGATAAAGAAATTCAGAAGGATTTTTTGGGGGAGGATCCAATGGGAAAATGGTACGCTGCTAAGCCTAAAGAAAAGGAACTACATTTTGGACAGACTAAGTTTGCAATGCCTTTGGGACACACAGTTCAAAACATCCAATAAACAGGAACTGAAGGTGTCACTGAAAAATACACTATTATGAGATAGCTGTATAACAATGATAACTGTTATACATTGATAAGTGAATCAGTGGGGGCTGATGAGGTCATTAAGAGATTCCAAAACATTCACAATTAGGGACTGTAACATGGATGATACCCCAAGAAAAGAGAGACCAAAGGAGTAAGTCAAAGAAGTAGAACCAGAAGAGAGCAGGGTCATGAAAAGGAGAGGGTGATCAGTGGTCAGTGTCAAATATTACATTAGTCAAAAAAGATTTAGGGTTACAAAAAGACCAGAGGATGTTGGAACTATGACTGGAAACTTTAGAGAGAACATTTTTAATTGCTGATAAGGTCAAGAGCTAGACTGTAAAGGATTGAGAAATGAGAAAAAGGGTAACAAAACTGAAGGTAACAAAGCTAAGAAGCATTAGCTGGGGAAGGGAAAGAGAATAACTTGAGAGGATGATGTCGAGAGGGTTTTAGAAGATTGAATAAAATATGAGCATATTTGTAGGTTATCAGAGTATCAGCTGTCAGGGAGATATTGTAAACTGTATATAAAAGAAAGAGTGATGGAGGCATTCTAACAGAGGAGCTGGTGAGCTTTGGTAGGGTTAGGGGAGAAAGTGGGAGGGAAATGGGATCAAGTATACAAAAGTAAATATGGTACTGGTGAAAAGGGCCACCTTTTCAAAAGCTGTTTAGAGTTGTGGAGATGTAGGGAGAAAAAATGACATTATAGGCAAATGATACCTTTGTTTTTCTAAGTAAAGCTTTCATGAGACTTAACCACATTTTATTCAACTTAATCTTTATGAAGCAATTCCAACTAGATATCTTTGAAGAAGAAAAACATACCTTTATTCTTTTATACTTCTGGGACAAATGAACTCTTACTGGTTTGCCAAATACTAGAGCTGGTGTGGTTGTGTAATAGTCCACTGCAGCCTGAGCATCTTCTGTGGTAGACATTTCAATGAATGCCTGAAATTAAAGGTACAAGCTAATTTTTAAATATCCCAGATGTACTACTTTGTAAAGCCTTCCAGAAATATATTATAATATTGTTCAGAGGTTATTGTTTAGTACATTGTATGCCTGAACAGTACAGCAACATTTTTGTGGACACTTACAATAATTCTACAAAGTTAAATTCCAATTACAGAATCAATATACAACATAAGTACCTCACTTGCAGCAATGCTCCCATGAAGATAATGCAAATATTATTCTCATTTTAATAGGAAACTGAGGCTCAGAGATTAAATTACTTGCCCAAAACCATGTAACTGGTGAGTATTGTAGCCAGGACTCAGGCACAGGTTATATACCTCCAAATGCAAGGGTTCTATGTAATGATGCTATGCTTTCTCTCATACAAGATCCCAATGAAAGAGGAAAACAACTCTATCACTAATGAAATGGGAAACCAGGCTTCACACTTTATCCTTTTGACATTCAAGATTAAAGTTGCTATTCAGAACAGAACGTGGGGAAACACAATAATTCTTATTCAAGTATAATCATTGGTAAAAATGCTAACGTAACATTATAATAAATCATTTTTTTTCTTGTAGCACATCAATTTAAATAACTTTGAAATAGAATAATATCTAATATTTGAATTATCAGAATATTTATGTGGTAGCATCAGTAGTGTATAAAAAGCGGTTTCCTAAACAACCAGCCTGCAAAAAATCTATGCTACATAAATATTTTGTTCCCATTTTATGGTTGGGAAATCTAAGGCATAAAGCTAATGGGACTTGTCTAAGCTCACAAAGCTGTGATGTGCCCGAGGAACCAAGAACAAACCACTTTGTTCCAATTCTAAATCTAGAGTTCTTTTTAGTTTTGCTAATAAGCATCTATTTACCACTATTCACAGGACATAGTCCTTAATCTAATGGGGATTACAAATTTATAATAAGGGGGTAAATGTACTTTCTAATACAAAATTGCTAAGAGGTTAAAAAAAGACAGTTAAAACTGTTTGCATTTCCTGCCTTCATTCCAAAGAGTTTAAAAATGATTTAAGCCTCACCTCATTGATTTTATTTAAGATCAGATGATTTGAAATTACTCCAAATGGTTCAACCAGCTGCAAAAGTTGGTATCTCAAGTTTTTCCCCCGCTGAAAATCCATAATGTGAACAACTCTGCTAGTTTCCTATCAATAAAAAATAAAGTGTGTAGGCCTCAAATCAAAAGTACATACCACAATACCAGAATAAAGTTAATTCAAATAGTAACTAACCAATATGCAATGTTTTAGTGAACTTAAAATTCACATACTATAACACAACTCTAGAACATTTCTAGTATTTTCTTAGGATTTTTAACCAATTATAATGTCCCAGAGATAGCACATTTTTGGTACATACAATTAATAGCTAGAAAAGGTAAAGTAAACCATGAGATGAAGATCAGTCCAGGTCAGCACCTTCTTTGCCATTTAAGTCTTAAGAGAACTGCCTGGGGCACTGAAAATTTATATGACTTGCCCAGGCTTACTTAGTACTGTATGTCAGAAGCAGTACCCAAGTCCTTCCTGGATTTAAAATTATGTTTCTATCCAATACTACAAAATACTTTTCAAGTACAATAAATTTATATACAAATATAATGGTAGGCATGAATGCCATTCTCTTCCAGTTTTCTAGATATGTGATCCTATGTATATTAAAACAAGTCAATTTTAATTGGCCACTGTATAATAGAATGCATCATTCTTTGCATATTCATCGATTTTTAAAATTATAATCCTCATAAAAATTTAGTCCAGAAAAATACCTGGGCTATGACAAGCACTATCACCATTTTTACTTCTAGGGCAAAATTTGTTATTAATACCTTTAAAGTGAATATGTTCAGATTATGTAAACTGACAATACTTTTGGGATAAATTGCTTTAGCTATATTAACTGTTAAAATTGTCATTATGTTTCTATAAAAATTTCCTATTAATTCAGAGACAGAATCTGATGTTATCTTCTACCAGGTTTTACTGATGTCCCAAAGGTACCTCTTTTTAAAGGGAAGCATGGTCATGGTAAACTGGTATCAATTTATATACTCTACCCAATCAGAGCCATTTTATTGACCATGTTAAATTCAACAATCCTTTCATTCCAACGTCATCTCAGTAACCTTTTATACTTTAACTTTACAACTGTTAAATATCTTGACATTACCTTTTAATTTTAAAAATGGCATACTTTTCATACTTCTGACAACGTACTCAATATTTTACCCAAATTCAGTAGGTAATCTCTAGGAATAATAACTGTATCATGTTGTAATCCAGTGACACTATCATTAGTAATGAAGACTACGTAGGGCAGGTTGTCTCTACAATGCATCCACCTTCCTCCCTCCCACAACCATTAAAATTTCTTCATACCTTCAAATTTCTGTTTCTGTCCTATCTCCCTTCACTTTTTTCTCTTTCCCTTCTCTTGGGAAAATAGTTTTTTCTCTATACTGTCTCTTTTCTCTCCATTTGTCTTATTGTCTTGGTTTTGACAGCCAATGCTACCCCATGAGAACATACTAATTTAGTCAAAGAACCAAACTATCATATTATCTTTCATTTTGTTACTTTAGCAAATCTCAGGTTGAGCCAAGGACAACAGAAATCTAAAAGCTAAATAGTAGATATTATGTTACTATAAATTCAAATATCCTAAACCATAGTTACTAGCTTTTATTTTCACTTTCCAACTATTACAAACTAGGGCCAAAAATGGGGATTGCTAATGGATATGAACAATGAATGCCTCACTGAAGAGGAAAATCTCATGAAAACAGAAAATCTCTATGGACTCTGAAATGGTGCAAGTGTTTCTTGATTTATATTTTTTACCACACAGATCTTCAAATACAGGATGTTCCCTTAAATGCATTTACTTTGAAAGAAAAAAAGCACACATAGATGAAAATACTGGTTTTATGCAATATTCAATTCTATATGTTAGCTTACAGATGGAGGAGGAGTGGGGGATAAAGAACTATAGCCTGTCTGGTTCTAGAAAGTTATGTATACAGTATTTCCCTGCAAAATGATGATTTCAAAGAAGATTATATCCTTATTGGCAACATTAGGCTTTTAAATTTTTGTTTTTCTGCCTCTTTCAGTTTCTAAGTATTTTTCTATACAATTAACCAAGATTTAAATGCACAAGAAAGATTCAGTACTTAAGAGAGTAAATTGTATGACCATTTAAAATAAATCCCAGGTCCATGATATCATATTGTGACACATCTGAGATTCAATACTGACCATTCTGCCTTTTTGCATGTGTCTTGGTCCTTGCATATTTCCATTTCCGGCACCTGTAAGAGAGGGAAAACAATTTTAACGTTACAACTATACATTCACATAAAACATAACATTCACATAAAACATAACTGATGATGTATGCACCCCAACAAAAGGGAAAGATGATCCAGAAATTTTTAAAATTAGTAGTCAATGTTTATTTGATCATGCATCAGCCATATAAATGGTATTTTAATTAACCTTTCATCTAGTTGATACTCTTATTACTTCACTTACTGTTTCTTTCAGTTAATAATTTGAAAACATACCCATATTTCCTCTTGGTCCAACAGGTGGTCCCCCAAGATGGAATGAGGGAGGAGGAGGTCCCAAAATTCCTGGCGCTGGGTTTGTAGATTGCTGCAACATGAATGGATCACCCCTAGAAATGTGAACACATCAAATATTAAACACTCCAAAATAATCCTGGGAATAAACAGGAATGCTTTACATATCTAAATGACCAATCAAATAGAGGAAAACCTTATTCTAAACCATATTTAATATAGTAATAAATCAACAAAAAATGGACTTGCATTTTAGTAATGAAATCTTTTTCAAATATTTTTACTAGATTTTCTAGTGTCTTGTGAAATATAAAAACTCTATAGACCTAAACTATTTATAATAATAAACAATGCTGAAAACTTTGAAGTATTAATTTGCACTTACATTCCATGTCCAGAATCATTGTCAGGATTCCATTCTGGATAGCTTAAAAAAGAACAAAAAATTACCTTCAAAGTAAAAACATTGGTTCTGCTTTTACTTTAGATTAGTAGAAATTATATACTGTGGTTAAAGGATATCTATAAAATTTATCCCATTGCGTTGAGAGATCTAAGAATTTCAAACTTACCAAAATGAGTAAAAGAACAAATTTGGCCTATGCTACCTGAGAATTCTAATTTAGGGAAAACAAGGTAATAAACATTTCTCCTATAGTATAACCTATCCTTGTTACCACTGGAAAAATGAAAAGTAGTAAGACCTTGAAATAATCCTTTCTCATGCTCTTCACTGTTAGGATTTTGTTGATAATCATTAGGCATGAAATCTATTCTATGTATTAAAAGGGATACTTAGAACTTTTTCATAAAATTTCCCTTAGGCATAAAATGGCTTATTAGTAATTTTTTTATACTTGAAAACTCAATATATTATTTAATACAACTCAACCAACTAAATTGTTAGTCTTATCTCATCTGTAGTTATCTATTTCAGTAAGCAACAACACCAAAATCTGTAGCTATAATAGAATGCACTTTAGGTAAATAACAAAAATCTGATCAATTAACTGCTATTCTTGTGTCATAAATAAGGATGCTTAAGAGATATTTCAAACTCCTACATTTCAAGAAGAAGTTGGCAGCGTCGACTGTGTGTTGCTCCATTGATGTGCTGATTCCACTCCTGCAGCAAAGTAAATTTGTAGAATTAACAAAAATAAAATTGAAATATTTTCAAGAGAACCAAAATTTGGAGCACTAAACATCTAACATTAATGGTCACATAATAAAATCCATCTTTTGGGCATCTGACCTACCACCACATGAACTTGACAACTTTCTCTTCCTAGAGCTTGATCCTGCCCTCAAATATCATATGCATATTCATGGAGGAAAAATTGTAGCTTGGTCAACAGAACAGGTGGCCTCTGGAAAAATGGCTCTTCCTAGTAGTTAATTGTAGATGATGACAGAAGAAGATCCTGTTTTTTATCATTTAGAGTCTAGTTTAAGACTGAAAAAAAAAACTCCCTTGGTTTACAAGGCATTTTGATAATCCTATATACAAGGGAACATAATGGAGGGAATTGTTAGAAAACTTGTCAAAGACTGTCTTTTTATAGTAAGCTAAGGAGGATATGCCTACCACTTTTTACATTCTACCTAATTTTTTTGTTAATTCACCATAAAACTTATGACTACTATTTTACCCCCTTTTCTAACACCCTAGGTTTGACCCCAGTAAATTCTTGTTTTACAGTGAAAGACTGCCATTTGGAAATAAAATCTAGTTAAAGCTATCTACACCTTTATAGTTACAAAATATTTTTCTCAAAAAAAAAAACCAAAACAAAATAAAAACTGAATTTTATAACTTAAATCCCAATTTTTCACAGCCATTTTCATAAAGACAAAAATGGGAAAAGCACTATGACACAAAAAGGGAAATGATAAATTTTGAAATCAGGAGCTGTGAAAATGTGAGCAGTTTACTCATCTATAATCGAAGAGTTGGACCAAATAACCTCTAAGGTCCTTTCCAACTCTAAATCTGTGATCTATGCCAAATTCTTCATTTATCTAAAAACTCAAATTTTTAAAGGGCCTGAAAGATGGGGCCTATAGTGAATTTCATTAATTCTTCCAGGGATGGTAATCACTATAAATAATCCATTTGTGTACCTCAAAGTTGTATCTTATTTAAAAACAAGGTCAACAGTAGTATGCAAAGGAACTCTGGACACCACCCAGGTTATTATGAACTGGTCTAACATCAGCCCACTATTGATGAAAAATATTGCCACTGGCAGCACAGGCAAATAGCATATTTTTACATTATCTTATTTACTTATAGAATATGACTATTCATAAATTAAAGCAACGGGTAAGTAGGATTGAAGGAGAGAGTAACGGTAGGATTCACCCAACAGGCATTTTATTTACACAAACCTACAGTAGAGGAACAAACATACAGAATGCCAAGATTTTTTACTCAACATAGGGACAAACTTCCAGTAGAATTAGCAACTTCTCTGCAGGTGAAAATATGATTGTGCCTGAGCTAGACAAATTTTAAACCCAAAAATACATCTTTCTTAACCATGACCTACAAAATCTAGCCCTAAATTTCAGGAGAATGCTGCAAACTATCCCTCTGTATTAATATATTAGATTTTATCCAAATCTGCGGGCTGGGAAGACTCTCTAAGTGAATTTTGGATTTAAATTTTTTTTTTCTGATTCTTCATCAAAAATCAAAATTAATGCTGATGAAAGTTAAAAGTACCCTGGTGTGTCAGATTAATGCAGTTTATACAAGGAACTCGTTTTAAGGTTTAGATGTGAGCTAGGCTAAAAAAGACTAAGTTTGAATGCTCAGACTATGTCATAGATAAATGGGAAGCCTTTTTAAAGAATTGAGAAAATAAAAAGAGAAAGAATATGAATGGTAGTAAGACTGAAGTGAGCAAAGTTACCCAGAAAACATCCAAGAGGAATATGAAAATGGTATTGGCCTAAAGCTAACATTAAAAAGGATCCTAGTACACTGGCAAGAAAAGAAATATGACATTTAAAAGTGAAGTTCTGAAAAAACTTCCTCTTGAAGAAAATAAGAACAAAATCACTTTAAAACATTACCAAGGAAATCTTATAGTGACAAAAAGTTACCTTTTCTATCCAAAATTGGTTTTCTATTTCTTTCAAACTTTGATCCTGCTGATTATTTAAAGCCACCACCAAACTATGACAAATTTTCCAGAATATGCAGTGCATATAAAAGGGCAGGATTAAACTTAAAGCATGATCCCCTACTGCTTCATCTATGATATGAAAACTAATGTTGATACAAAGCATGTTACAACATGCCTCAACACAAGTCATGTTAATACAAACAAGAAGCACTAAGGGAATAAATGCTTTTTTTAAAATCAAAAATTGGGAAAAACTGTAAGTCAACAATCTAAATAGCTTTTGAACTTTCTTTTTTCAAATTCACACATTTTTTGAAAGATTACAAAAGCAGGTTTGTGATTTTCTGCAATGACTGATAAAGCTATATCCTTTTGTGTACTACTTATTTAAAAAAAGAATTTTTCCTCTTGTAATTTGTAATCCTTAATTTAGATTCACTTAAGAAGGTAAGTACTAAAGAAGCTAATTATTTGGATACAATGTAACAAATAAAACATACATTTCTTTAATTGAAGTTTCCTCACACATTCCTTTACTGCATTGTCCTGTTCTATGAACCAGCAGCAAATTGCCATTTACTGCTCTATGTGCAACACAAGGGTAAAAGGAAGCTTCCAAATACATGCAACTTTATGTATTTGTAGTGCTCTATCAATTGCCTTCAATAATATTAGCAAAAAATGATGAAGTAGGCCCTAAGAATACAGTGTAACTGGCAATTATCCTCAGGGTTTAGAGCTTTTATTGATTTTCACCCTTTAGCATTCACCTTTAGGAATAAACCTAAGAAACTTTTCCTTCATTATATCAACTCACAAAACTCAAGGTCTAGTTTGGATCACTGACCCTAAATTTAAAAGTTTCATTAAGAATATACAAGGAAGATTTAACAGTAGAGGAAGGGGAGGTGAGGGGGTGGCACCTAGTGTAGAATAGAAAAATGCTGATTTAAGCATTTAGAATTAGCATTCTGGAGGGAAAACCACAACATCTCAACAAAAATTTTAATACTGATATGAAGTAATTTGGCATTTTGAGATACGCTACATTAGTGAAAACTTTTGGGGTATTTTACCTAGTTAGTAGTCTAAAGAACCTTCATACCCTAAAAATAAACACATTCAACTCGTTAATTTTAAGGTTTAAATTTCCAAAGTGCTCTGTAATTTAAGTATTTAAGATCAAAATTGCAATCGTTTAGTGTTGTATAAAGTACCACCCCTTATCTGGGTAAACCAAAATTCAGAGATTCAAACAGAAAGGGAGAATATGGGTGATAAGTAGCTTTCAAGTTTGTTTCTTAATAGAAGTAACTTAATTTGGCTGGGCAATTTTGATTACTTAAAAGTTAAAACTCCTTTTAAGTGTTTTAATGGAATAGATATGGATAGGAAATGACACTTTTAGATCTTATTCTAAATTCGATTCTTAACAGTAGCATGCTGCTCCCTGAAAGTGGAATGATCTTATATCAGACCAGGAAAAACTGATGGTCAGAAATTACACATGAAGGTAGGAATGCCCTTAAAATCCAATTGCATTATATTTTGGAAATAGCGAGAATGGATAAAATTGAAAAAGTTGAAAGAGAAAGGACAATGTGTTCAAAAAAGGCATTTTGAATAAGTTGCCATTTTGCCAGATGTGAATGATAATTAAGCAGAGGAGAATTAGATTTTTTTTTTTTGTTTAATGAACATAGAAATCTACACCTAAACCAGGTAAAGAATATGCTTACTAGGAACATAGAGCAGGATACTGCAGTAGCTGATTGAAATTTCCAAGTTTCTAAAGGGATAGATGCAACATGGGATAATAAAAAGTGAATTTTGAAGTGCTTAAGAAAAGTGTGGAAAAGGAGAAAAAAAATGATGACAAATTTCAGCCATAGTATGAGAGTTTGTGTTAAAGGAAATTAAAAAGTTAAGAATGAACTAATCTAAAATATGAAACATACTGAAGCAAACTCCAGGGCTCTACATTAACGCTTTCCCTTAGCCACAGATAAGGAAAAAAAGAGAACTGTGCAAGAACACATCTTTACTATGTAAATTCAGCAATCAAGACAGATGTGGAGAGCTGAAATCAAGCTTCCTGAATAGCACAGGACACAGACTGCAAAAAAAATATTCAAAACAACTCAACAAAGCAGATAAAAAAAACCTGCTTAAATGTATGGTTAAGAGGAACATATAGATGCAAAATGCCAACAAGATATTCCAGTGGATGACAGCTCAGTGGCCAGAAGTAATCTAGGCAAACAGAATATATTAATGTAAAGCCCTGGTTTAAAATGCTCAATAACAATTATCTTCCAAATAAAGCAAGTGCTCTCAAAAGTATATAAAACTTTTAGATCAACTCAATGTAATCAGACTATCGAAAAGAGTAAGATATAGGTAAAAACAGATAGGTACTACAATGTAAAGGAAATTAGAAGTATCTGTTGCATTAACTCACCTTATTAGAATGAACTGGCATATCACATATAGAGCACAGATGGGGATAACCCTTCGGTAAGAATCCATGGAAGTCTTCAATATTGCTACTTGGAGGAGCGCCTCTCTTTTTCTCAAAGAGAGATCTCTCTTGTAAAGGACCAGGACCACGACCCATTCTCTCATACTCACTGTCAAATTTATGATAGTTATGTGAGGGCTCACCATAAAAAGATTCATCCCTACACCTTTCTCCATCTCTTAATCTGTCATCTTCATAATCCATTCTGTCATAATAACCAGATTCTTGAGAACGACTTCCATGGTCATAATCAAGCACTGGGTTGAGACTAGGACCACGATCATCAAAACTATCTCTTCTAAAGTGCCTTTTTTCTTCCCAATCATCCCTAGGTACTCTGTATGGTGGCTCCCGTGTAGCAGATCTGCCATCTCTACCATAACTCAATGAAGGGCCTTCTTCAGTTCTCCTCCTTTTAAGTTGTAGAAGGATCTGGGGCAAATTCTCAGGAGTAATCTTGTCCTCTGGATAACGACTCAGTTCATCTAAGTCTCTAGCAGACAGACCAAAACTGGCCAAAATGTTACTGGCCTGGTCCGCATCTCCACGGTGTTGAGAAGACAAAGGGAGTGGACCTCTACTTCCAATGTTAAATATAGATTGCAAATTATGGGAAGAAGTACTAGCAGAAGACAGTGCACTATGAGATCCTTGTTGATTCAATGAAGAACTCATTCCAAGATTCATTAAACTAGCAAGGCGTGCAGTACCCTGGTTCATCCTTCCAAGAGATGCTGGCATACTTAAAGACTGGGTAGCAGCAGCAAGAAGGCCTATTCCTGCAGATAGGTCACGCCCATGACCTTGTGAGTCCCTACTGAGAGATGACTGCTGGAATGACTTGGACATTGTAGAACTATCTTTTGTCTACCTTATGGATCAAAAAAAATTTTTTTTAAAGACGGCCAAAAAGAAAGCTCAGACTAGAAAGCTAGTTAACTTTGCTTCAAAAATGGTAACGCCAAGAAAAAAGGATCAATAAGGACTGTAGATTCTTCTTCAAGCTGAGAACCAGCAGACAACTCTGTAGAAAAATAAGCAATTTTAGTAATAAATCCCTTTAAGCAGATGCAGTTTTTTTTAAAAAACATGCATCATGTTGATTAAAAAAAGAAAAACATTTAAGATCTCAAACTTACAAGGCTTTCATTACATATCTTAAAACAGATTCAAGATGTACCCAGAACCTATTTTTTATGGAAAAAAAAAGGTCATCTGTCAAACTAAGCTTTTAACTATTAAAAGTGAATTTCATACTGAATTTAAATGAAGTGCTGGATCTCTGCATGTATCTAAATTTTGGTAAAATAATCTAAGATGGGTCTCTTCTTTTAGAAGAATGGGCACCCTATATGATGCTTAAGTTCCAGGAGAAAGACTACCAAAAATAAAGTCAGAAAGTCAAAGATGAATCTCTTGTATACTGTTCTGAAAAACGAAACCTCTTAACGCTACAGGAAAGGACCAGACCAAGTAACCAAAAGTAAATGAAGCTTGGGTAACAAGTATCTATAAGAACTAAGACCAAATACAATAGGAGAGGCTCAATGCAGCAAAATTAATTTACTGAGGTGAAGACAGATGTGAACAAGAAAAATAAGTTATTTCCTATTTTTAAGATTTCTCCCCACATTTAAGTCATACTGCTCTTTGTGCCTTCTTGCTGCCAAATTCTACCTTAGGTTGTGCTTATTCTTATAAAGTAAGGAGAAAAGGGAGATTCCCAAGAAAAACCCAGTGTAGGAAGTTCATAGGAGATCCAGGAAAGGGCACTTTCCCCAAGTTAGCATTAAACAAAGCTCATATGATGCCTGGGGATTACAGCACCTCTAGGAGCTTCAAAATAGAGGAAATGAAAAGGAGATCTTGAACACTTAGAAATCCCATAATTTTTTTCCAAAAGATTATTTTTCCTGGAAAAACTAAATTATGAATACTATCTCTTCCCAAGAGTTCTTCTTCAAACATGGATGATGATGTTGTCATTTCTTTCCCTAAACTGATGCCATCTTCCATCTCAGAAGTGATTTCAGTAACATAAGAATTTGTAAAGCACTTTGGTGTGATTCACTTAAAACAATTTCACAGTTCAAAGATACATATCACAAATAACTTTAACTAAATACCGATGGCTTTATACATCACAATAATTTTATAATATATATACACACACACATAGATAAAGGCTGAAGTTCAATGTCAGAGTCAAGAAATTTCCTCACATGAGGTACTGCTCAAAGTAGATAACACGAACACTTTATCAATCACATATCTATATGTATATATTTCAAATTTCATAAATTAAAAACTTCATTACAATTAAAAATCAAGCAATAGTGTTAACTAGTTACTAATCTATTATTATAGGACAACCTATGTTGTTAGATCAAAGCTAGATATATACTGTATGAATACAGTTGCAGAGGAAGAAAAAATGGTATAGAAGAGATTTTAAGACTAGATAAAAAAAAAGATGTAGCAAAGGTAAAGAAGAGACACAGAAAGGCTATCAGAGGTGGCTTGAGTTACAGAGAATGTTCTCACATCAAAAGAGATGAATTTGAGAAAAAGACATTGAAGAAATCAATGCTAGATGAGATCCACTGGATATATGAAGTTTTAAAACAAGAGACAATTGTTTAAAAGGAGGGTGTCAGTAGACGTTGAGATGAAGGTGATAAGATAATTTCCTTAGTCTATTTGAAGTATGCAGATAGTTGTGTGTATTTTTTTTTAATGTCAAAATAGTAGCTGAACTAGTTTGTATGTGTAATTACAGGTAGAACCTTTCTTTTACATCATTCAATACATGTGTAACAGAGCACAATTAAAAGGGGGTTTCATTATCAAAATTTCAAAATATTAAGAGCAACATTAGTTATAGCCATGTGCTTTAATTCTAGCATTAAATGTTTTGGTATTTCAGTTTAACAACTTTGTTAAAAAGCTAAATTTCCCTTCAAGGAAATCATGTGGCTTGACCACTACCGGAGCCTGCCACATTTTCTAAGAAATAAAATAAAAACCAACAGCTACCTAATATTCATTTTAGAAATTATATTTCTGCACCTAACTGCATAGGAGCTATGGATCTGCAAAAAGAAAGTCGTGTTGGAGAAGGCAAAAGATGACAAACAGAAAATGGATGCTGAAATAACTGAGAAAAAGAACAAGACATGGAAACGATATTGAAGTTCCATGAGAACTTATGTTCCCACAAAGGTTTAGCCTTACATATTTATAATCTATTCAAAAAGATACAATTCAAAATGCAATACCAGTATATAAACGCTGCCATAAGACTTAAACTTCTATCAAAACCAAAAGTTGAACCAAACTGTTACTTTAAATAACTATAGTAATCCAGCCACATAAATACATACTGTTGAAAAGTACATTAATAAAAGCATTTTCTTTTTAATAATTTTTTCTTGACTGGACATTAAGATAATTTAAAAACTAAATTAGGGTGAAAAGAAAATGAAATCTAATCAACTAGTACTTTGTTAAAATAGTCTTATTTTCAAATTTACCAAACACTACAAAACATCAGAATTTTTAATTCTATTAAATGCCATCACCATATATATGTATATACATATATATCAATAAAAATAAATTTTACAATTTTCAAGGCAATTATTAATTGTGCTTTTCAAATATCTGCCAAAATTTGAGTATCTAATGTCCTGCCAACATAGCAAACAAGTCACATATCTGGAGAAACAATACTAGAGGAAAAAGACATTTAGGAGAAATTGTTGAAAGCAGCATTTTAATGAGATACAATTTTTCTCATTTTTTTCTCTACTTGAAAAATAGCTGATATACATTATTTTTAATTGATAAAAAATTACCATATACATAAAAATTTAAAAATCTGGTTATCAAATACATTTATGTACTTTAAGATAACATCCTTTTAAAAAGGAGACACTTCTGAAATCTCATACATTTTCAGAAAGTATAGTTACTTCTTTTTCACATTGTAAAAGTTTGCATTAACAGCAATCTAACATCAGAGAATATTACAAGTTTTCTCTAGTAGTTGAATCTCCCAAGAAAATGCAAGGGAGTACCACCTCGATTGTTCACATATAGCATAAGGATATACTCATAATTCAAATTAAGGATTACTGAAAATGAATTTAAACCAATTTTGTTTCCTTAAAAGGCATAATAATTTTTAAAAAGCACTTTAGCTTCTACATTCAAAATAAATAATTATTTTAAGGGCTAATGCCAGTTTTATTACTGTTTACATACCACTATATCAGATTGTAGAAATTTACTGGTATATTCTAAACATAACATGGTTATTTTAAAAAGAAAAGCTTGCTAGAACATTTTTGCAGGGCTTCCTTAAATCTAACCCTTACCGTATTGTGCATGCTATGAAAATAGATTAAACCATAAAGTTACTAAACAAGTGATTTTATTTTCTAACATTGAAATGTGGTTTTTAACACTATTTCTAACATTTGAATTACAAATTATTTACAAATATTTCAATTTTTTTCAATGTTCTTAAAACCCGAGTTGCTAATTTTTACACAAATCGAAACATTTTGAAAATATATTCTAACCAATGATTAGAATATAATTGCATGAATACCAATCTGATTAGCAGAGTAATAATGGGCTTACAGCGTCACAAATTACAGATGTCCAAATCAATTCACTGTAGTCTACGACTCCAGGAATGAGAGACAAGTAATTTAACAAATCCTTTGAAAAGGCTGCTGCTTGGTATATGAAATATTCAACTTCATTTCCTGCTCAGGTTACCAATTCAAATCTACAATCTGGCTCCTTTTCAGTTCATTTGAAGGGTTGGATTGTTCTGATTCATTTAAACTGATTATCTTTCTATATTTGCACTAGAGTAAGTTTTAAAATTCTATTTTTGTAAAATTTATTCAAGGACCAAAACCTTAAATGGCCATCAAATATCCAAATCAGAAACTGTCACAATATGTAAATTTTAATTTTAGTAAGGCTTTTTAAAAGCAATTTTTACTAGTTTTTCTACTGCTAGTTTATAATTCTGGAGAAGTCCCAAAATTTTCCTTTTTGGTGAAACAACTTGGTTCAAAACACATTTAGAACCTTGCACTGTGAGGTTTTCTCAAATATCAAGTGTCAATATTTCAATATGGCACATACCTTTGACAGAATTTCAATGTGGCATTCATTTTTTTAAATATTAAGACCAAATTAATTCAAATTGGAAACTCCTTGAGGATAAAGTCCTAGAGCTTAGTTTAGAACATTTTACAGTTACGTATAGTAGCAATATATATGTATACATTATGATACGTTACAATGACAAAATTTGCAGTTTAAAACATCAGACAAATTGAAAAGCTACCTAAAATTTAAAAATATGCAAGACTATTGCTCTGCAAATCCATCTGACAGACCTGGATTCAACTTCTAGCCCACTTCTTGATCCTTAGGCCAGTGATATATAAAGACTGTTGCAGAGTGCATTCAGCTGCTGAGAAGATAAAAAGCTTTATGTTAATCAGTTGAAGGTATTTTTGTTCAAAATGTGGAGTAACTTTTTATTTTATAAAAAATTTCCAGATCTCAGAAAACAATTTAAAAAGGCCAATGACTTTCAACATCAGGCACTGAATGACTTTCAGATGAAAAGAAATAATGGCAAAGAATCCATAGTACAAAAAACCTTTTTTTCCTGACCACAACATCTGACCCATAACAAAATACTCTTTCCTATCATGACACTCCAATTTCTTGATTCCATTTCCTATTTCTCTGACCAATCTCCATCAAACTCCTTTTCCATTGCCTCAACCTTTATCTTCCAGTGCCACAGCACACAGGGCACTCTCTCCAAAGGTCTTTTGTTCTTCTACCTTTCCAATCTCTTCTCCAGGCATCTGGGGTCATTTCTATGCAAATAACTTCCAAATTCACAACTCAAAAACTCCAGACCTCACCAGAACTAAATAGCCACAGGTCTCCAAGACTTCAAATGGCCTTTCTCTATACCCCCATTAATTAAAAAAAAAAAAAAATTCTCCCCCTCCCCGCAAAACTCTTTTTTCCTGCTATGGCATTAGCCTTTTCTATTCTTTCAAGCTGAAAAATTTGAGATTACCTTTGCTTTTCCTTCTTCATCCATGTGAGTATGTACATGTGATACATCATGATGGGCAGAGAATGGGAAGCACTATCGAAGTCAAATCCTGCCTTTGATAATTACCACCTATATCACCTCCATGGCTAGGGGGCACAGTAATAGAGTGCTAGGCCTTAAGTTAGGAGAACTCTATGAACTCAAATCTGGCCTCAGACACACTAGCTGTGTGATCTGGGCAAGTCACTTAACCCTGTTTGCCTCAGTTCCTTATCTGTAAAATGAGTTAGAGAAGGAAATGGCAAAACTCGGTATCTTTGCGTAGAAAATCTCAAATGGGGTCACCAAAAGTCAGACACAAATGAACAACAAAAATGTCACTTAAAGCAAGTTATAATTTCTGCACCTCAGTTTCCTCATTTGTAAAGTAAATAGATGTCAGACTAGGTGGACTATGAAATCTCTTCCTGCCCTAGATTAGACTAAGTCCCTATTAAATTCTTCGAAAACATCTCTTGAGCTGGTGAGAAGGGGGCAGGAGACAGGAACAGGATGCTCCAAGGTTCAGAAAAACCTGGAAAGACTCATACAAACCAATGAAAAGTGAACAAAGCTATTTGTGCAAAAACAACAATACTGTAAAGCTTTGAAAAACAAAAGAAATTGATCAACATGATGACCATTTACAATTCCAAACAAAGGGATTCATGATGAAACATGCTCTCCACCTCCAGACAGAGCTGATGGACTCAGGGCAGAATGAAGCATAATTTCTTTTCTTTCAACTTGGCTAACAGAGGATTTGTTTTGCAAGACTACATATTTGTAAGGGCTTTTGTTTTTTCTTGCCTTCTCAAAGGGTAGGGGAAGGGAAAGAATCCAGAAAAGTAAATTAAATTTTAAAATAAAATTAATATTATATTAAAGTTAGATAAAACAAAAACATCTATTTTGATTAATTTCATTCCTTGCAAGTCAAGTAATTCCAGGCTCTCCTCCGAAAACATAGCTATCTTGATGTGTCCAATTCATGGTGACCCCATTTGGGGTTTTCTTGGCAAAGAAGTTCCTTCTCCAGCTAATTTTACAGATAAGGAAACTGAAATAAATAGGGTCAAGTGATTTGTCTATAGTAAGGATCTGAGGCCAGATCTGAACTCAGGAAAATGAGTTTTCCTAACTCTAGAACTAGCATTAGCTATTGAGCCACCTAGTGGCTCCTTGATTACACTTACCTGAATTTAAAATTCAATTCAGACCTCTCTTAAGTATATAAAAATGTTTCCTTATTGGTCATCTTACTATATAAAATTTTTGTTTGCGTGGTCTCTGAGGTTTTACCAATACTTCTAAATCAGGTCCATCTACTCTATAAACCAAGATAACATCTCCCTGCTCTCCCCAACCTTTTCCTTAACCCTATTCATTCTCTTCTAACTCTATCTTTAATAACCTCAACATGAACCATGCAAACTCTATGCACACACAATCAACGATCTCATTTCCCTTTATATATTTTATGTTGCCTTGGTGACAAAATTATTCTTGTTCAGACTCAAATTCTAAGGAACTGTATCTTCTCATCCTTTATGTATTTTTCAAAGCACTTAGCATAACCAGCATTCCAAAAAATTAGCATTTAGAAAGGCTGTTGTCTAGTGAGCTAACCCTTTAAATAAAAAGTTGAATTATATAGATATATGTATATATACACATATGCATGTACACATGTAAATGTATGCATAATCCTGTCATGGGTAATTAAAATATTTAATGAAGCGCCCATTCCATGTGCAAGAAACTGTGCTTGTAAAGTGGATACAAAGATATTTTAAAGTGAAGGACACTCTGCCTAAAGGAACATACATTTTACTGAAAAATAAAATGTCCACAAAATAAAGCAAAGTACAAAGAAAACTGAGAAGAGAGTACTAACTGGAGGGGAGATGGAAAGGGAAAGCACTCCAAAAGCATGGAAAACAGTTACTAGTCTGTGTGAATGAATGGAAGCCTGGGATGGAATAATTAATTCAGTTTGGCTAGAATACAGATCATGACAAGAAATACGAAGAAATAAATCTGGAAAGGCAGGTGGTAGTTAGACTATGAAGAGGCTCAAATATCAGACAAATGATTTTGCATTTTATCTATAGGCACAGGATGCACCGAAGGTTTTTCAAAGAAAATGGAAAGCAATATGGGGAAAAAAATGAGTTTAGGTCTTTATTACTATATATGAAATTCCAAATGGATTATCTAAATATATTTTTAAATCATTACAAAAAATGAAACGGAAAGGAAGAAAATTATTTTCTCAATGCAAGACATTATAGAAGACTGATTTGCTATTGAAATGACTCCTCACAACAAAAAGTAATGCAGAGTAAAGAATTGAACAGAATGAGGGGAAAAAAAGCATTTGCTTTCGATTTCTAAAAGGTTAAAAATCCAAAAGCTGTAAGGAAACAAATTTGTAAGAGAGAAAGATACATGACCTAATAAGAAAATAAAAAGAAGATACATGATGCCTATAATCACATTTAAAAATTTGAAAATAAGATTCAGAGGGCAATATGGAAGCAAAAAGAATAATCTTATTAAATACACACATTTAAAAAACAAACCACAAATAATGGAGTCTATTTCATGTACAATTCTTTTGTAATTCTTATGCATTTGAATATTTTTAATGATCATTGCCAAGTTCAAATTATCATCTCCTCAAACTACATCCACTCAAAAAAGAGGAAAAAATATTATCTATGGAAGCAAAGTATACTGTAAGATTAATATAATCCCCAAACTGGCAAGCACATCATGACAAAACATACAACCCAGGAAATTGGAGCTCAACGTTAGGAAATGGTCCTTAATATTAAACAGATCATTTCCTTCTCAACAATAATTTCCTTTCCCTGTACTTTCTTTCTGGTTAGGAAAAAACAAAGTATCATCAGAAGACTAGTAACCCTCTTTGCACAATCAAACATCGACCCATTTCCTCACACCCTTTTCCTTCTCCTTGCCTTAAATCACAACCATAGGTATTGTTTAACCCTGACTTGGTAGTTTTAGAGTTTATTTTTAAAATAATTAATATTTTTTAGAAAAACTGCAATTAAATAAGTATTCAAACAAGCAACTTCCATGTACCCAGGACTTCACTAAGCTGTGTACTGTCTAATTTAAGAAAATTTTATTTCATGTAAAGATACCCTCAAGAAGCTTACATTTAATGACGAAAACATGTACACATTAAAGTAAATAAAAATTCAAAGTAAATACAAGGAAAGGGAGGGCAGAATGAGAAAAGGCCACTTATGTAGTATGACGTAGGGGGAGGGGGGTTTGTAGGCAGTGCATTCCAGGGATAAGAATCAAAGAAATGGAATATGTCAATATAAGGACAGTATTATGAGTAACATACTCTAAATTTATATTACAACTAAAATAAATTGCCCCTTGTCTTTAAATTATCCAAGTCATTCAATACCTACTCCCACAAAAAACCCAGGCGTGAGCACCTCACTTCCTCAAAAAGGAATATGGTAACATCTAATACTGTTTTTTGATAGAAATTAAGTAGAAGATGCATTAAGTACAAAAATAGCTATAGCAATTGTTTCAGTAGTGGCAAAGAACTGGAAACTAAGGCAGTACCCTTCTGTCGAAGAATGGCTAAACAAATAATGATACATGAATGTTATATATAGAATACTATTAAAACACAACATAAAAATATGTAGATGATCTTATACTACCTAGTTCACTAAAGGTATTGTGAGGTTCAGATATTAGTGTCAGGCAAGTCAATAATCTGCACTGTACCTCTCAATATGCTAGATTATGTTCACTCTAAACGAATGAATGCCCAAATTTTGTTTGCAGACAAGATGAATGAAAAATAGTGCTTAGCAGTCAGAATAAAATTAGAATAAAATGTTCAAATCATTTTAATTAAAATCTCTTCCTCAATAAGCCATAAAAGTTAGCTTAAGAAAGCTTTTAGTCAAGAATTTCAAAGAATTTGTTTGTCCTTTTGGGGATCTGAAGTGGTCTCCCTAATTAAATGTAAATATTAAAGTCTTTAGTGTATTCGAGGCAAACCTTTACCATAGTATTAAGTACTCTAGCTGGAAGCCCCACTCCTCCCCAACTTCTTGCTTGTTCAAGTACAGATTTTATCTACTGTTATAATAAAGAATATTTTTAATGTAGAATCTCAAGATAATAACGAGGAAAAATCAATTTGCAATAACTAAAAGATTACTGAACAATAATCTCAAAAGTTTTTTAACCATATTCTTAAAATTTAATGGCCCAAGTTCAGGCACCTAATTATATGTAATTAAAATCATTTTGAAACATACTGACATAATTTGTATTTAGAAATACAAAAAATAATTTAGAAATATAAAAGAAAGGCATTTCTACAATTCAGTATTTGAGATTCTACCTTCAAAGGTGACAACATCTTTTCAAATTTTCTAAGGTATCTGCCTATAAACCATATATATACCACAAGTAATATTGAAGCATACTTGGTATATGTCTCCCATTTTAAAGAATGCACTGAGAATTTGTGAATTATCCACTTTAAATTCTTTCATTTTTTAATACTGTTATGAGGTAACTATGGAAAAAGCACTGGATCACAGGAGACCTGGTGGTCTTCCACTGGTTATTCTGATTAATGGAAGCTTTTTTTAAAAATATTCAAATTATGAAATAAAATGTAAACTGAAGACTAACAATAAAAGCACCCTAAAGACACAAAGTTGACGAGTGAATAAAGAGGAAAAGTCAATGTTTTGTCATGTAAATTTAGAAGAATCTTAACATAACTTTTCATTGACCACTAGCTATCTAAAGGTAGAACTGTAATCCTTTTGTGAATCTCATTTTTATAGCCATGGGCATCTATGTATAAATAAAAGCATTAAAAAATTCAAACCCATGATTTTGCAACATCACAGTAGTAATTATAAGAGGTGTGCATTAGTATAGTGTAAAGAGTACATGTACCTGGACCCAGGAAACCTTGGTTCAAGGCTCAGCTCTTAATCTTATTTAGCTCTATGTTTATACCTTGACTAACTTTCTGAATCTCAATTTCACTGTGAGATGGGAATAAAGGTAGTGGTACCATGCCTTTCCTTCCTACATTTATATTTCCATTTGTTTTCAACTGTCAAGTCTACTCCCCCTTGAACTTAAGATACCCAGGATAAAATACTAATAGCCATTAACAAGAGGCACTACAACACACCACGTAAGAAGTATTTAATTGTAATAACCGTCAAAATTAGACTATGCTCACCATGGCATGTGCCACCTGAAATGTGCAATTTATTTATCATAAAATTAATCATCCACTTAATATTTTAAGTATCAAAATAAAACCCTTAATATATGACATAACAGTTACCTCCTGACCTGAGATGTTTCATACTACCTAATTAACAAAAGTCACTAATCTCATTATTAATTTTTAAATATTCTAAGTAGAACTGAAAATTAACTGGTCCAATAGGAATAATCTGCCTCAGACCCAAACAACAAAACCGTCTCCTAGGTGTCTTAGAACAGTGCCTCAAACACGGCAGGCATTTAATAAATGTTTATTGTCTTCAGACCACCTAAATTGAGTCGCCTCTAGAAAACGTTCCACATCAACAACAGCACGCATACGCTATCAGTAGGTTCTAGGCCCAGCCTTTGTCTAGAAAACCAGAAAGCCGTATCATCCCTTTAAAGACTAATCCAGATTAAAAGCATTTAGGTTGAGAGATTTGTTTTTTTTACCCCTTACTCAACAAAGCCGCTCCGAGTTAAATGAAGGGCTTCCTCCACGACGCGACAATAAAAAAACTCAAGCCGCATTTCAGTTCGCGGCCATTTCCATCGCAAGAGATTAGGGTCACAAAAACCATTCAGTGAGATGCAGAGAACCGAGGCGGCCAGGAGTCTGAGGGGGCGCTGTGAGCCGCAGGGAAGGGGAGCGAGAGCCACCTGGAGGGGAGGGGGGAGAGTGGGAGCCGCGAGGGGCGGGGGAAGGAGAGCCGCGAGGGGAGGGGGAGTGGGAGCCGCGAGGGGCGGGGGAGTGGGAGCCGCGAGGGGCGGGGGAGTGGGAGTGGGAGCCGCGAGGGGAGGGGGAGTGGGAGCCGCGAGGGGCGGGGGAGGGGAGACGGAGCGGGCGCCGGGAGGGGGAGGGAGGAGCGGGGGAGAAGCCTGCCTCAAATCACTCAGATACTAGAAAACCTTTTCTTTTTTGGCTGCCATTTTCTTTTGCAAAAGAAGAGGGAAACACACCCTTCGCCGACAGGGAGGGCTAATCCGGCCGGGAAAGGAGCGCCAAGAACCCAGCGGCAGCGATCGAAGCCGCCAACACGGTTCTCACGCTCGCTTCCTCGCGCGCGCGCACATATAGACACACATATATACATACACACACACATCCTGCGCAGTTCTCGCCTCTCGTCTCCTACCCGCCAAAACACGGCCCAGGGCCCCGTGAGTCCACCTGCCCCTCCCCTCCGCGGCGCCCCGCGTGTAAGTAACGGGTTTAGCTTCCCGTACCCGCCCACCACCAAGAAAGGCAGGAATGAGACGATTCGGCTGGCCGCCATTCCCCCCGCCGATGCACCTCACGGTCCAAGGCAGTAAAAACATCCTCCGCACCCGGGCCCAGCCCGGCCCGCCCTCACCTCAGCCATCCGAGGAGACTAGCCCCGCTGCCACTGCGCTCCCAACATGGCGGCGGGCAAGCGAGCGGCTTACATACGCAGCGCGGAGGAAGGGAGGGAAGGCGCGAGGCTGCCTGCGCACCCCCCACCTCCGTCCCCGCCCCCGCCCGCCACCAGCCTCGATTCTCCCTCGATCCAGGTCCCCGGCGCGGGAGGCGCGGGGCACCCACTCACCCGATCCTCACCCGTTTCACTGCTACCTCAGGGAAGGGGAGGAGGAGGAGGAAGAACGACGACACCTCTCTTCGAGCGGGACTCGAAAGCTCCCACAATCCCCCGCAGCAACGGCGGTGTGGCGACGGGCGGACAGCAAGAGTAGCAAAAGAGCGATTCCACTCTCGCGAGAACTTGCCCCAAGCGCGCACCCGCTCTGGCCCCACCTCCGCCTCTATAGGCCAGAGCGCGCCAGCTCCTTACCAATCTCTTCAAGCCTATAGTCTAAAGCCTGAGCTCGCACACCGGGGCCGCTTTCAGCAAAGCCGCGCCTCCGCCTAGCCAAGGAACACGCATGCGCAATTTTCCCTTCCGCTCGGCTCTCCGCCGCCCTGCCCCCACCGCCCCTCCCCCACCAAGGTGGCGGTGGAGGTGGGGGAGGGGAATAGAGGCCTAATTGCGGCCTAGAGGCCTAGCAACCTCGGAAAGTCTCGTCATCTACCCTGCGCTTACAGGCTGAGAAGACTCCCTGTTAAAGTTAGAGGCCTCGAGGCCGTTCTCTTTGTTTGCCCGGCAGGAGGAGGGATCGGGCGAGCTGACCGCCCTCGCTTTATTTTTACCTCAGGAATTTGGAGAAGAAGGCACAATAAAGGCTGGAAGGGCTCAGCCCGGCCCACCCCTGCCGCTTGATTTTTGCTAAGGGGCGAATGCAGGCCCAGGGTCCCCACAACCCCTCCTTCCTTCATATCCTGCCCCCGGGGGTGTGCTGTAGGCCGAAGGCTCCCGGAGGAGGCTTTAGGCCCCGGGCCTTCCCTCCTTATCACGTGGTCATTTTCTCTGGGCCCTGCCCAGGATTCTTCTCAGGTGGCCTAGGCCCGACTGGCCTTCGCTTGTAGCTGGATTGCATTTCATCTAAAGCTTTATGGAAACGCGTGATCCCTCCTCCCTCCTGCCCACTTCCAGAAGGAAGCCATTTTGTGTGTGTGTGTGTGTGTGTGTGTGTGTGTGTGTGTGTGTGTGTGTGTGTGTGTGTGTGTGTGTGTGTGTGTGTGTGTGTGTGTGTGTGTGTGTGTGTGTGTGTGTGTGTGTGTGTGTGTGTGTGTGTGTGTGTGTGTGTGTGCAAACCTGTGCAACCTGGAGTCCTGTATATGTAACAGCTTCCCTCCTGTGCAGTCCTTCCTCTTGACTTGCAAGCCATAGATGCCTAACAAACGTTTATCCTACCGAGCTGAACTTAATTAAAGGCATTCCTTTTGGCCCCAGCCCAAGCATTTTGTAGTCATGGGATTATGGAGTATTAGAAATAGGAGGAAACTCAGAGGTCATCCCTTCAGACGTCCCTAGTTTTCCAAGTGAAAGACGAGGCCCAGGGAAGTTCTTTGGCATATATCAGATACTGACTTATAACCCAGGTACCGAAATGTGAAAGCAGGGTCACCCTGAGGACCTCAGTGGCTCCCCCAAACCACTAATAAAGCCCAAGGGGAGCTCCCGGTGAGACCTGCAGGAATTGCAAGGGCCAAAAGCCCCTTTTCCCAAGGGAGGAGAAGGCTTTCGATTAAATTCCCTCCTACTGTGAAATAACAAGCCCAGTTTAGATTCTGCTTCCCACAATGGCTGGTTCTCAGGTTCCCAGAGCTGCAAGTTCACACAGATGGCCTCTCCTCATTTGTTTTCTAGTGAAAATGAAGCGGTTGTTATCCTCTGCCAGTTACAGTTTATCTTTGTGTAGGCAAATTATGCCACTGTTATCAGACTTCAATCACTACTTATACCTCCCCATGTTGTTTTTTGAATGCTTTGGTCAAAGGATGTGAATAGGCAATATTCAAAGGAAGAAATCAAAGCTATCAAGTCATATAAAAATGCTCTGAATCTCAATCAGTTAGAGAAATGCAAATTAAAACAGCTCATCAGATCGGTTAACATGACAGAAAAGGCATAGGATACATGTTGGAGAGGATGTGGGAAAATAGGGATACTCATGCACTGTTGGTAGAACTGTGAACTATTCCAACCAACCTGGAGACCAATGTGGAACTATGCCAAAAGGGCTATAAAATTGCTTGCCCTTTGATCCAGCAATACCACTACATGCTCTGTATTCCAGAGATCAAAGAAGAAAAAAAAGACCCATATGTACAAAAATATTTATTGCAGCTCTTTTTGTGGTGGCAAAGAACAGGAAATTTAATAGGATATCCATTTATTGGAGAATGTATGAACAAGTTGTGGCATATGATTGTGATGTAGCAGAGAACAAAACCAAGAAACTAAGTAATTTAGAAAGAAGTTTATTAAGTCATTCGACAGAGATGACGGAGAGCAGAGTCAAAAAAGGGGAGGCCCATTTCCCTGTTCCCCCCAGAATCTGTAAATTATATATTATATAGCATTGATTGACCTTCCAGATAAAATAGGTGGGTCTTTTGATGTATATAGTAGGAGAAAACTCCTTATATTAATCTTTAAATCTGACTGGGTTTCTGGTCAGAATAACCTAAGTCTTGAGATAAGCATTAAACAAATCCGGTCTCTAAGCAACAGGTTGTTTCAGCTGTGAAGAGCTAAGTTTGAACAATGTAATAAAGTTTTCCCACAATTGTGATGGAACACTATAGAGCTGTAAAAAATGACAAAGGAGGTAATTTCAGAAAAACTTGGGGAGACATATAAATTGATACAAAGTTAAGTGAGCAGAACCAGGAGAACATTGAACACAGCAACAGCAATATTGTAATAATAAATCAGCTGTGAAAGTAGTTAAGATCAGTGCAATGATTCACATCAATACCTGAGGACTCATGAAAAATACTATCTACCTGCAGAGAGAAATTCACTGTGAATGCAGAATGAAACTTTGTTCCACTCTTAAATTTTCCTTGCTTTTTTTTTCTTAGAACATGGCTAATAATGGAAATTTGTTTTACAAGACTTCACATGGATGATGTGTATCATATTACTTACCTTCTCAATGGGTAGAGAAGGACTGGAGGCAGGAAGAGAATTTGGAATTGAAATTCTTTTTAATGAATATTTTTTTTAAAAGATTGCTTTTTGGTCAGAAAGAAAAGTAAAGAACTTTTCAAATCAACATTTATTGACAGCCTATGAGTATCCAACACTGTGCTCTAATGGAAAATGACAGTCTCTGATTTATAAAAAAAAAAAAATTAGAATACAAGTTGGCACAAAGTAAAAAGAGCTAAATTGAATATAATCCAAATCCAAAATTTGCTGATATATAATAAATATCAGGAGATAGAACAATATTGGCTTTTATCTGGGGCTTCAAGGAGAGCTACTGAAAATTTTTCAGTGGGGCAGGTGCAAAGATAGGGGGAAGAGCATATAGATTTGGAGTGGAAAGGGACCTTAGACATCATTTAGTCCAATCTCATCTTACAGATAAAGAAAGTGACCCAGAAACATGAAGTGACTTATTCAAGTCATACATGGAATAAAGGTGATATTTAAACCCAGATCCTCTGATTCCACTTCTAGTTAATTCTCCTTTTTGAGATGATGTCGTCTCTGAACCAGGAGAGATCTATGTCTGAATCCTCCTTCTAACACTTTTTAGTTCTATGACTATGGGCAAGTCATTTAACTTCTCTAAGTCTGTTTCCTCAACTATAAAATGAGGATAACAACAC
Source organism: Bettongia penicillata ogilbyi (assembly GCA_023548195.1). Taxonomy (NCBI): domain Eukaryota; kingdom Metazoa; phylum Chordata; class Mammalia; order Diprotodontia; family Potoroidae; genus Bettongia; species Bettongia penicillata. The sequence continues at coordinate 6,211,174 of JAJHZJ010000197.1, forward strand.
CCAAATTATCTCACAGGGTTGTTGGAAAGTTAAATGAAATAATATGGAAAGTCCTATAAAATGTCAGTTACCGTGTTTATTCTATACTGGGAGGCTCATTACCAATGAGGTTTGGTAATGAATTTTTTAACCATGGTAAATAAAAAAGTCAACATGATCCTCAGTTCCCTGAAGCCCCTTTCTGCTTCTGCAAAGATAGTGGGAAAGTGGCAGAAAAAGGGCTAGGGTATCCTGAAAATCATACAGTTTTTAAATCAACTATAAACATGAACTTAGCTATCATTATTTTAAGTGAGAAATCCTTTTCCAGTAAGAAATAGATATATAATTTACTGAATCAAATAATAAAGAAAACAAGTAATTATGTTAAAGAAAAGGATAACAATATGACAACATAATAAAGTTTTGGGATAATGGATAAAGCAATCCTGGGAAATTTTACACCTCTAAACACCTCAACAATCAACAAGTATTTATTGTCTACTGAATGACAGGCACTGGGCTAGAAATTGGGAATATAAAGATAAAAATGAAATAATTCCTACCTTCAGTGAGTTTACATTCTGTCAGGGGGAGACAACATGTACACACAAAATAGATTCAAGTACACAAAAGGATCAGTGATTTAATCAATTCTGAAGTTCCTTCCAGTAATGTAGATAACAACAACCACTCCATCCTACTCATCCTGCTCAGTTCTTTTTCCTGTGCAACTCTTTCCATCTTTCCATAAATTCACCATAAGCAGATTACCTAATATGTTGATGTTTTCTGTGGCAGAAGAAATATCTTTTTCTTTTCATTTAAAATTTTTTTTTAATTTTAATTTTTTTATTTAATTTTTAATTTTAATTTTTTTGTTCAATTTTAATTTTTTTAATTTAATTTTTTTAATTGTCAAATTCTTTTCCTTGCTTCACTTTCCTTCACCAATTGAGAAGGCAAGAAATGTGCCACTTACATATATGAAATAATGCAAAACATATTTGCACAGCATATTCTGAGAAAAAAGGCAGGAAAACATGATTTAATCTGGTCTCTGAGTTCATTACTTCTCTATCTCAAGGAGGACAGCATTTTTAATCATGAATTCTTTGGAACTGTCGTGGATTCTTAAATTGATCAGAGTAGCTAAGTCTTTCACAATTGGTTATCATTGTAATATTGCTGTTTCTATGTACATTATTCTCCTGGTTCTGCTCACTTCACTTTGTATCAGTTCATATAGGTCTTCATAGGTTTTTTTGAAACTTTCCCTTGTATCATTTCTTATGACACAAGAATTACATCATATTCATATAATATACAATTCATATTCAATATAATATACATATTTATATACAATTAGTGTATTGTATTTCATTATTCAGCCATTCTCCATTTGATGGATATCCCCTCAGTGTCCAATTTTTTGCCAACACGCAAAGAGCTGCAATAAGTATTTTTTTAACATAGGAGTCTTTTTTTTTTCTTTAATTTTTTTGGGATACAGATCTAGTAGTACTATTGCTAGGTCACAGAGTACACATAGTTTTGTAGCCTTTTGGGCATAGTTCCAAATTGTTCTCCAGAACTGTAGGACTAGTTTACAGCTCCATCCTCAGTGTATTAGTATCTCTTTCTTCCCATATCCCTTCCAACATTTGTCATTTTCCTTTTCATGTTAACCAATCTGATGGGTGTTTTGTGGCACTTGAGAATTGTTTTAATTTGCATTTTTCTAATTACTAGTGATTGAGAACATTTTAATATAGCCATTGATAGATTTTATTTCTTCATCTGAAAACTGCTTGTTCATATATCCTTTGGCTCAGTTTCCTATATATTTGAGAAATGAGACTTTTATCAGCGATATTTGCTCTAAAAAAATTTCCCCAGTTTCCTGCTTTTGATAGAAAAAACATCTTAACTTCTCTCTCCCACCTCCTGCATGTTAGACTAGCTTTTCCTTAAAAGGGCATCCAATTGGGGAATGGCTGAACAAGTTATGGTATATGAATATAATGGAATACTATTGTGCTACAAGAAATGATTAGCAGAAAAAACCTGGAAAGACTTACATGAACTCATACTGAGTGAAGTGAGCAGAACCAGGAGAACATTGTTCATAGTCACAGAAACATTGTTCAATAATTGACTGATTACTTAACTCTTCTCAGCAATACAGTGATCCAAGACAATTTCAAAAGACTAGTGGTGGAAAATTCTATTCACATCTATAAAGAACCATGGAGTCTGAATGCAGATCAAAGCATACTATTTTTCCTTTTTTGTTGTTTTTTTTCATGTTTTTCATAGTTTTTCACTTTTGTTCTGTTTCTTCTTTCACCACACAACTAATGTGGAAATATGATTAACATGATTACACATGTATAACCAAATCAGATTGGTTGCCATCTTGGGAGAGGAGAAGGAAAGGAAGGGAGAAAAATTTGGAATTCAAAATGTTATAATGTTATAAAATGTTATAAATGTTACAAAATGTTGCAAAAAATGTACATGTAATTGAAAAAAAAATACTACTTACTTTAAAGTAAACTCAAAACTTGGTTGGCTCAGGGTAATAAAGGTTCAAATTGTTAAAAGTCACTTCATCACCTAAGAATAAAATGGATCATGATGAGGCTACCTCATGATGAAGCAAAAGAGTTTCACTAACTCAAACTATCTTTAGTGCATATCCTCTTTGAATATCATTCTGCTAGGGCTAAGTAAATCTCTTTTTGTTAACTGTTGAATGACCTATGAGTATCTCATTTTGTTCCAAGACTGAACCTAAACTGCAGCGGGAATGACCTGAGTCAACCCAGAATACTTTCCTCACTTTCTCCTGACATGACTTGAGGGAACTAGTGGCAGTACTTTGGGTGTCTAACGGTGATGCTTTGCTCCTACCCTCTGACCAGTCAATTTTTTTTTCCTATCATAAACTTCCTTGATGAAGTGTTTCATACCTCTTCTTTGGAGTTCTTCACTGGTTATACATTGCAGCCTGCTCTTCTACTATGTCCGTCTCCATTTCCCACTATGTAATATTCATTTTTAATTCTTCAGAGAATGCTGTATTCGATATCTTGCAGCTATACTGAAATTATGGTAGAATGTTGATATTAAAAAGATGAGTCCTTGTTTTTTATGGGAAGCTTCAGGCCTGTAAAGGAACTCTAAAATTTCCCTAACCTATTCGGCTATTGGTCCAACTAATTTTCCAACTATATTCTTTATCCCAGATAGATATATTGATGGAAAAACTCTAGAAGTTGTCCATCCAAATAAATGCAAAGATCTGAGCCATAGATAATCTTCATCCCGTTGATCTTTCTCCTGCGCCTGGTCAAGTCAAACTGCTGTCAGTCGTTATACAACTCTTCTTCCAGGAGGCTATGCAATATTCTGGAACTTTATGTAATTAGCATAATGTCATCTGCAAACAGGAACATCTAGGGGATCTCACCATCTATAGGAAATACTGCTTGGGCCTAAACACTGAGCTGGATCTTCTCCATCACAGTAGTAAACACCTTTGGGGAGGATATATTTCCCTGTTTTATGCCTTCCCTGATATTTATTATCAGGAAGTCCTTGAACAGGGTTAGTTCTGTTATATTTTCTAAGAAATTTTGAATGATGAGATAGTTTGTTGTAAAAGAACCTGTAAGATGGCATGTTTTTTTTTTATGGAATCAAAGGCATTTCTATTTTATTTTTGGTAATTAACAAACAGTTAGCACAGCATGATCTTATACTCTCTATTTCAGCTAACTACAAAATTGTAAAGATGTGGTATATTGCTGCATGCTGTTTGTGAAAGCCAGTTTCTTCCCTACTAACACCTGCATTGAAGATGTCCTCCATTTCTGTATAGATGTTATGATTTAAACGGAGCTGGAGAGGCCCAAGTAAGCCTACTTGTAACAGAGATGACATGGAATGTCCCACTCCACTTCCCCAAGTTGGACAACAATTTTTGCCTTTGAGGAAAGTAGGAAGATGGTTGCTATGGAGCAATGATTCCTTTACTTTCCTATTTTCAAGAAGAATATTGGGCTAAAAGTATATTTTTCCATTATTCATCAGATATTTGTATTCTAAAGACAAAATTATATTTTTCATAGGTTCATGATAGATGCTATTTTCCCTGATCTTTCTGGGTGCAAAGACCCAACCCAGAAAGAGTAAGAGAGTTAGTTTACTCTAGGCCAGTTTAGCAGCCCTCTTCCGAAACCCTTATTACACAAAGGCATAATTACAGATTGCTAACAAAATATTTATTAAAGCAAGAAGGTAAACAAATTGAGGGAAGTCATACAGATTAGTTTAAGGAATAGACTACACAAGGGTAAAGGGATTCTATGACTTAGGGATGAGATGAAATTCCATTTCAATCAAAGAGAGAATGATGTTCCCTCCCTACCAAAAGACCACACTTAGCAGTCTTGGAGGTTCAGGCACTGGGAATCGCGATATGTGTTTTGATACAAGGTCCTTTCCATGTACCAATGGCTCTGCTCCCCTTGGTCATTCAAAAATCGATATCTTCTCTCCTTCTCCCTTAGTCTCTCTCCTCACTTTCTCTCTGAAGTCTAACAGCTCATCTAAAGTCAAATTTCCCTCCATAGAGGCAACAGACAAAGCTCAGGGGTCTCTCAGACAACACCACTCTGAGTATGCAGTGTGGAACTAAAAAAAATTTAAAAGATTCACAAATCAATAATCCCCCCAAAAGCAGAAAGACAGAAATCAAGAAAATCAAAGAAGAAATAAAATTTAAAAATTAAAACTAGACTTCATTTAAAGATCAATAAACTAAAGAAACCATTAGCCAATTTGATGACAGGGAAATAGAGGATAACAAAATGGCCAAAACAAAAATTGAAAAGATAAAATTTGAAATAAAGTGGAGAGGAAACAAAATTATTATTTTTCAACAAAACTAAAAACTTAAAAACAATTAATACTTACAATACTACAAAATACCTAGATTCATAGAGCTGAGGAGAAGTTGAGCAAGCTATAAATGAACTCCCAAAGGGAAGAAAAAGTTAGGCTCAAATGAATTTGTTTAACATTTAAAGAACAATTAACCTCTATGCTACACAAACCACAAGCATAAATTGAGAAAGAAGACAACTTATAAAACTCTTTTTATGAAGCAAATATGGGTCTGAAATCCAAATCAGGGAAACATAAAGTGGAAATAGAAAACTATATCACTTGACAAATATGAATAAATCAGATGACTTAAGTTTCTATTCTGGCTCTAATGCTTACTATCTGTGTGACCGTGGGCAAGTCACTATCTTCTTGGGTTCCAGTTTCCTCTTCTGTAAAATGAGGGGATTGACTAGATGACCATCTAGCTGTAAGTCTATGATCCTACTAAATCTTATGAATGATAAACATAACATAATATAACAACAATATAATTAAATTAGCATGACTATTATTTATTTATGTCCCTTCTCTGAGGGATGCTATGAAATCTCAACCTCTCGGTGCTCCAGGTTCCTATTTAAGACTCTAAGTTTCCGAAAAGATGTAAACTTGCTTTGGTAAAGGAAGTTACCTCACTTAGGAGATCCCTTTATGAAGGGATCCTAGGTACAATCATTATTCCTATCCCTATTCTCATGATTGTATCAATAATGCATTAAAAAAACTGACAAAATACAGCATTCATTTATCTTAAAATACTAAAAAACACCGGAATAAGGATCTTTTCTTAAGACAATAAATACCATCTAAAACCAAGAACTACCCTTATCTATATGGAGAGACATTAAACTTCCTCAGTAAGAGTGAAGTGAGGATGTCCACTGACTCCACTATTATTTCACAATGATAGCCACATTAGCTATAGTAATGACGAGAAAAAGAAATTGAAGGAATAAACAAAGGCAAAGAGGAGACAAATAATTTGTATGTGCATATAATATAATTAAGGATTGACTTAGAGAACCTCAGAGATTCAACAAAAAATTAATTAAGATAGTAAATTCAGTAAGAGAACAAGACACCAAATAAGCTCACAAAAATCATCAGTTTTCCTTTATTTTGTTAACAGAGGATATAAGAAATTCCATTCAAAGTAATTATAAAGTTACTATCTGAGAACTAAAATTAATATTCAGGACTTATATATAAGGACAATTGCAATATACTTATAACATTAATAAGTGAAGGCAAATAGTGGGAAAGGTATTTATTGCTCAAGGGTGGATAACAGTAACATAATAAAAATGATGCTACCTACATTAATTTATATATTTAGTATGTTTTATATATATATATGTATATATATTTGTAGTACTATATAGAACAAAAATGAAATTCACTTAAAAATAGGCATAATAATAACTGTTCTATATTACTTACTGTATATCAGGAACTGTGCTAAACACAGTTGTCCCCTTTTCTCCTCCTTTTCCCTTCTTCTCTCTCTATTTCTGGCATCACAAAAGGGTTAGGGAGGATAGGGAATTGGAGGATATTTGGAGATGACTGAATAAAGACCTCCACTATTATGGCTAGTTTTCCTGACATTATTTACTAAGTCAATAAACTATGTGATCACAAAATCAATCAATCACTAAACATTTACAAAGCATCTACCATTATTTTATAATGCAATATAGATCAAAAACAAATTTCATTTGGAAAGTAGGAATAATATAACTAACAAGAATGATATATCGCTTACTGTATACCAGGAATTTGCTAAGCCCTTCAACCCTAGGAGCTCATTATACAGAGGAAAGCTGAGGCAAACAGAGGTTAAGTGATTTGCCCAGGGTAATAAGTGTATGAGGAAGGATTTGAACATAGTTTTCTTGGCTCCATCCCTGGCAGTCTATCCACTGAATGGGCATTACCTCACTCTAAGTGAGTACCTGAATAGGCCACGGTCTCCCAATGCACTCTGGGTCTTCTCCAGTCATCCTGATGAATATCTGGTCACTGGATCCAAATGACCCAGGAGGGAAAGTGAGGCTGGTGATCTTACACAGAACAAAGTCAAGTGCAACTCATATCATCATTTCTCTGATGTCATGGTCTTCTTCGAAAATGAAAGACAAACACAGACAGACCTGGCAGTATAAAGAGAAATGAAAGAGGCAGGGTGGGATTACCGTTGCCAGATCTCAGATTGTTAAATCTCAAAACTATAATCATCAAAATTGTTTGACTCTGATTATAAAATAGAAAAGTAGTTCAATGGAACACCAGAAAGTTTGGCAGAAATTATATTTAAACCTATGTCTTAGGCCATCTACCAAAATGAACTCCAAATGGAAAAAAAAATCTTCAAAATAGATATAACTTTATTTTATAATACTTCAATTGTTAATATCAAAAAATGCATAAAGAGAACACATACATGATTTATATGCTATCTGCATTATTACTTTCCTGCTGAACACACACACACACACACACACACATACACACACAAACACCACATAACTTAAAGAGAACAGGTGAGGAGGAATCTAGTCTCTGACTTCCATTTTTTTCTTCAATCTCCAGGAGTAGGTGAGTTCTTGAAAACTGGTGCAAACTAGGATATACAAGAGTCAGAATGAACCTGTATGCGGACTTAAAGGATGTTGTCTTTTCTCTCCTTTTCCCATAGCTCCTTATTCGTTGCCATGGGCTATGAAGCTGGAGATTGAGGTCCTTGGCTGCTGCTAGGTAAAGCCAGGTCAGCTGACTGCCAGGCTGATTAACAGTAATTAAGTTTAGAGAATCAGATGATAGAATCTGATCAAATTCTGTGACTGCAGTGAGAGGACTTCTTAGTAGCCAGTCAGACATAAAGACAGGAAAGCTGCAGCTGTCAGGATGGGAGGATGGGACTCAGTACCATAAGTGGGACCCTAAACAGGAATCCTATCTAGGGATACTTTGAGTAGATCCACCTGGAACAACCATCAGGAACCAGTGTACGGAAAATAAGAGTCCAGATTCATCAGAGTAAGGGCAGCTTTAGAAATCTAAGCAATTGGTAAAGAGGTAGGACAAGCTTTCCTTGTGCTATAGTTGCTATCTATCTATCCCCAGTCTCCCCCAGCCCTACACACAACATTCCTTTTTCCCTTCTTCCTTATTTTTTTTGTAATTTTTTTATTTTAATCTTAAATATAAAATGAGAAAAGGAAAAAAAAATCATCACATATACAGCAGACCATGAGAGGATTCAATATAAAACAATAAATTGCAATTTCAAGAAAACCCATATAATAAATACTACACATTGTTTTCAAAGCTGCCCAACTTTTCTTTGCTTCCTTGTTGGTTTTCTTTTGTTTTCTGTTGTGCACTTTTTACTTTATTTTTTCTTTCCCTAGCCCCCACCAGAAAGAAGGCTACAATTAAGCATATATTTTATATATATATATATATATATATGCATAGCTATCTATAAACATACACAAATATACACATATACACTCATACACATATGTGTAAGACCATGCTGTGCTTATTTCCTCCTCTCATCTGCTTCTCTGAAGGTGGATAGCCTCTTCCCTCATAAGTATGAGTCTTTCCATGTTTTTTCTTCCCTCTCTATTACTGACATCACAAAGGTGTTAGGGAGGATAGAGGACTGGAGGAAATTTGGAAATGACTGAATGAAGACTTCGACTATTATGGCTAGTTTTCTGGCATTATTTATTAAGTTCAATGAACTCTGTGACCACAAAATCAATCAATAAACATTTACAAAGCATCTGCTATGTGATTGATTGGCTTCAATCAAGACTGAACCAAGGTCAGCGAGGGTTTCTTTGTATCTCAGCAGTTTAAAGAGTTGCTATTGAAGTGTGTACAGCTGGTGCAGGTTACAAGGAAAATCTCATAAACACATAAGGAGGATCTCTCTTACCGGTTACTTAATTAATATGTAACAATGTGCTTTCCTCTATCAAAGGCAGTACAGAACTGAGTGTGGGCTGCACTGCTAAAGCAAATACCATTCAGCCTGAATCTAGTCTGTCGTATTTACCATACTCAGCTGCAGAAACTAACCATTTTTTGGGGGGTGGGGGAGGCAATTGGGGGTTAAGTGCCGTACCCAGAGTAATAGAGCTAGTAAGTCTGAGGTCATATTTGAACTCAGGTCCTGCATGACTCGTGTTGTATCCACTGTATCACTTAACTATCCTGAAACTAACCATTTTTAAAATTCTGTCAACCATTTGTCTCTGCCGTACCCATAGAGAAAAATTTTTTAGTCATGACTTTTAGAAGTTCCACGGATTTTTGTTAGTGATATTTACAGGTAACAGGTACCAAAAATTCTCCACATATCATCTATCTCAGTCCACACATGCCTCAAACTAAAGAGTTTAACAACTGATTTGAACATCAAAGAAAAATGAACAAATTTTTTTTCTTCAAAGTTTTTTATAGGTTTCAGTGCTACTTTTGTTAGCTTCACTGGATATTAGCAAATGAAAATGTTTGGAAATTTGATGCATTTTTATTTTTACTGTGTGAAATCCATCATCTACTACCACAAGATGACAGAGGTCTGTGGTGTAGATAACAAGAAAGATAATGAATACGTTCAGAGTAGATGAAGTGGCCTGGAGTAATTGGACTGTCTAGGCATATAACTAGGTGGAAAGTGGAAAAATACAGGTATGACAGGTCTTAAGCATTTCAGGGAGCAGAAAATCACTAAAATCTATTTGGATGGAAATCCAAAACTTCCTTTTATCCATTTGGAAAATGAATTTGTGTGTGTGTGTGTGTGTGTAGCTTCTAAAATTTAAAAAAAAAATTTTTAAGAAAGTACAGGTATAGAGAGACCAGTATAGCATCAGTGGAGGGTCTTTTCAGGGAAGTAATAGTAGATTAGGGCCACATTGTGGAATGCCTGACTAGGAAATGGTGACTCACATGGCATGGAAATATTGTTTTATTTTGGATAGATTAATCTGTGGTAGGTTTTAGGTAAAATGGATTGAATAAGGGAGAAGCAGAAGATTGGAGGCAGAGAGATCAATGAGGACTTTATTGCAGTCATCTACTAGTGAAATAAAGTCCTGATGTAGGACACAGAGGGAGAGTGGAAAGTGGTATTTCAAAAACACATGAATGGATATTTTTACCCAATACCTCATCAATAGGGACTGGGCACTGGATCTGTGATTTCATTGGCTTGGGAAACTCCCAGGTGAGGAAGCTCATTCTACCAATACAAGTTAGCACTTTTGCAGAAACTTAATCTTGGAGAACAGCCTAGAATTCTAGGAGGTTAAATGACTTGTCCAGGGTGTTTGACAATGATCTCATGTGTCAGAAGCAGGACTTGAATCCATTTTTCCCTGACTTTGAGACCATTTCTCTATCCAATAAGTCATATTGCCTCCCTCCTCCTAAATACCTCTATTGAGAAGAGTAAAGTCACTAGGGTGAATTCCAGAGAATCAGAATCAGAACCAGGGAAGAAATGGTCTTGCCCTTACTCAAAATGGAAGTTTTAAGAGGAACTCACCAATGAGGGAAGCAGGCCATTTTTCAGGATAAGAAAACCATCGTATTGGAGGAATCTTCTAGGATCAAAAGATGTCTTTAGATCAGCTCTACTGAATTGGATATGCAGCCTCATAAAAATGATTATGGAGCTTTTTTGAATATTGCCTTATTTTCCTCCCTTGGAAGGAGTTATTCCCAGCCTGTGTGGCTGAATTTTCTCTTGAATAGTGTGAAGTCATATTGCAGGAATTAGCTGTACTGAATCCAAACTACTCAGGATCTGAATAGGATTAAAACAAATTAGACAAGGCGGAACAAAATTAATGTCACTACAAAAGTGCCCTACTCTTCTCTCAAAGTTCTCCTCTTCTTGAAATAACAATCTAATTTATGTCTGTGGAGATGACAGAGAGATTTGCAAAGCTAGGGATGAATGAGAGATGTTGTAACAAAGACTACCTCTTCCTGCCAGAAGGCAATCCAAACTAGTAAGGAATTAGGGAGGAAGAGACCAAAGGCAGCATGTGCCAGGAGAATCACACCATTACCAACATTCATTCAATCATTCATTCATTCCCTGGGAAAGACCTTTCCCCAGCAGATGGGCAGATGAGAACAACTTGTTCTCAAGGCCATGAAGCAGGCATTAGTGATCGATTAGAGCTTGATTAGACATCAAAGACATTGAAGATGCCAAGGCCATCCACTGCATCCTGGGTCACCAACAGTTATCTTGACTTTTGCCTGTCCCTGGATTTTGATGACTTTGGAAGAGAGAGTGAGGCTGAAGACTTTGTGCAGCTCTGCCTCACTTAAATCCCGTACACAATGAGTCAAGACATCACTCCATGATATAGTTGGTCCTCTTCAAAAATGAAAGACAAACAACAACATTCCCTGGGATTCCATGATAATGGAGGAAGAGGGATAAAGAGTATAAGGAATATACCACTAAACATTTTGCAAATTTCTAAAATTTTCTTTGTTGCTGATACTCTTGTTTGCAGAGTTCATTTTCATAATCCCTTGAACAGATAATTCTTCTGGAAAGATAATGTTGCAATTGCCTTATACTTAAAGGTTTATCTTGCCTTTGGTTCACAGTGCACAAATTTTGCCACCACCATTGTTACCTGACAAGAGTATAATTGTGATGATAGATTACCTTGCACCTGGGTCATAGAGTGGTGCAAAACAAATTTACTCATTAACTATCTTAAAACATATAACTTATCCAATACCTTTAGTCCTTCTGTGCTAAGAGATGGGAAGCATAGTTCATCATTAGTCTTCTGGAGTTTAAATTGGTCAATGGATTGATTATAGTTCTTAAAGTGGTGGAGGACACACTTGTTCAAATATGTGAATTGGATCTGGAGGCAGTGGCTAGTTAGGGGCAGTGGACTTGCTATTCAGTAAGGCCTATGATTGAGTCTGGGGGCCTGTGGTAGGGTTAAAGCCAAATTGTGTGCTTAAAACAGGACATGCCTGCTGTTCAGTGGGGCCCATAAGGAAGTCAGAATATTGAGGCCAGGGGTGACTTTATTAGGATTTCATCAATATCCATTGTCATGTTTAGGTAGATGATTTCCAGATCTATATATGCAGCCCTCATCTCTCTCCAGAGTTCCAGTTCTCCATCACCAGCTGCCTGTTGATGTTCCTTAGGAACCTAAAATTCAAGATGATATATACAAAGGGGAGCTCATTATTTTTCTTTCTTTCTCATAAGCTTAATTTTTTATTATGAACTTGGAGGTAACTAAAAATTTATGAAAAAAACAATAAAAATGGATAAACTTTTGGTCAATTTGATTAAAAAAAGAAAGAAGACAATTAAATTACCAATATTAAAAATGAAAAGGGTGAACTCACCTCCAACAAGGAGGAAATCAAAGCAATAATTAGAAATTACTTTGCCCAACTGTATGCCCATAAATTTGACAATCTAAGTGAGATGAATGAATATTTTAAAAAATATATAAATTGCCTAGATTAACAGAAGAGGAAGTTCTTAATACTTAAATGATCCTATCTCAGAAAAAGAAATTGAACAAGCCATCAGTGAACTCCCTAGAAAAAAATCTCTAGGGCTCAATGGATTTACAAGTAAATTCTGTCAAACATTTGAGGAACAGTTAATTTCCATACTATGTAAACTATTTGGGAAAATTGGTGAAGAAGGAGTACTACCAAAATTTTTTTATGATACAAATATGGTTCTGATACCTAAACCAGGAAGAGCCAAAACAGAGAAAGAAAATTATAGACCAACTTCTGTAATGCATTTGGTGCAAAAATTTTAAATAAGATATTAGCAAAGAGAATGTAGCAACTTATCATGAGAATAATACATTATGATCAGGTAGGATTTATACCAGGAATGCAGGACTGGTTCAACATTAGGAAAATATCAGATTGATCATATCAACAACAAAACTAACAGAAACCACATATGATTATCTCAATAGATGTAGACAAAGCTTTTAAAAAATACAACACCCATTCCTATTGAAAACACTGTAAGCATAGTAATAAGAGGAGCCTTCCATAAAATAATAAGCACTATGTACCTAAAACCATTAGCAAGCATTACATGTCATAGAGATAAGCTAGACATATTTCCAATAAGATCAAGGATGAAATAAGCATGTCCATTATCACCACTGTTATTCAATATAGTACTAGAAATGTTAGCTTTGGCAATAAGAGAAAAAAAAGAAATTGAAGGAATTAGAATAGGCAAAGAAGAAACTAAATTATCACTCTTTGCAGATGATATGATGATATACTTAGAGAATCCTAGAGAATCAAATAAAAACAAACTTGAAATAATAAACAACTTTGACAAAGTTGCAGGTTACAAAATAAACCCACATAAATCATCTGCATTTCCACATATTACTAACAAAGCCCAACAGCAAGAGATAGAAAGAGAAATCCCATTTAAAGTTATGGAAGACACTATAAAATATCTGGGCGTCTACCTGACAAAACAAACCCAGGGACTACATAGATACAATTACAAAACACTTTTTGCACAAATAAAGCCAGATCTAAGTGGAAAAACATCAGTTGCTCATGGGTAGTCTGAGCTAATATAATGAAAATGACAATTCTACCTTAATTAATTTACTTATTCAGTGCAATACCAACCAAACTGCCAGATAATTATTTTCTAGAGCTAGAAAAAATAATATCAAAATTCATTTGGAAAAACAAAAAGTCCAGAATATCAAGGAAATGAATGAAAAGAAATGGTAGGGGAGGTGGCCTACCCCTATCAGATCTCAAATTGTATTATAAAACAGCAATTATCAAAACCACTTGGTATTGGCTAAGAAATAGAGGGGTAGGTCAGTGGAGTCGATTAGGTACTCAAGACACAGTAGTCAATGAATATAGCAGTCCAACCCAAGGACCCCAGCTTCTGGGATAAGAACTCACTGTTTGACAAAAACTTCTGGGAAAACTGGATAACAATGTGGTGGAAATGGCATAGACTAACGCCTGACACCATACACAAGAATAAAGTCCAAATGGATATATGGTCTAGGTATAAAGACTGAACTATAAACAAATTAGGGAAGCAAGAAATAGTGTATTTGTCAGATTTATGGAGAATGGAAAAATTTTTGACTGAACAAGAGATAGAGAACATTATGAAGCACAAAATGGATAATTTTGATTACATTAAATTGAAAAGTTTTTGCACAAACAAACCCAATGCAACCAAGATTAGGAGGGAAGCAGAAAACTGGGAAAGAATTTTTGCAACTACTGTCTGTGATAAAGGCCTCATTTCTAAAATATATGGAGAACTGAGTCAAATGTACAAGAATACAAGTCATTCTCCAATTGATAAATGGCCAAAGGATATGAACAAGGAGTTTTCAGAGGAAGAAATTAAAGCTATCTATAGCTATATAAAAAAATTCTGTATATCACTATTGATTAGGGAGATGCAAATCAAAACAACTCTGAGATACAAAACTTCCTCTGAGAAGAAGAAATTAAAGCTATCTATAGCTATATAAAAAAATTCTGTATATCACTATTGATTAGGGAGATGCAAATCAAAACAACTCACACCTATCAGATTGGCTAACATGACAAAACAGGAAGATGATAAATGTTGGAGAAGATGTGGGAGAGTTGGAGCACTAAGTCATTGTTGGTGGAACTGTGAGCTGATCCAAACATTCTGGAGAGCAATTTGGAACTATGCCTGAAAGGCTACAAAAATGTGCATATCCTTTGACCCAGTAATATAACTTCCAGGACTGTATCACCAAGAGATCATAGAAATGGGAAAGGGTCCCACATTTATAAAAATATTTATAGCAACTCTTTGTGGTGGCCAAGAACTGGAAATTGAGGGGACGCCCATGAATTGGGGAATGGCTGAACACGTTGCGGTATATGAATATAATGGAATACTATTGTGCTATAAGAAATGATGAACAGGAAAACTTCAGAGATGCCTGTAAGGACTTATATGAACTGATGCTCACTGAAAGGAGCAGAACCAGAAGAACATTGTGCACAGTAACAACCACAGTATGTGAGGAATTTTTCTGGTAGACTTAGCCCTTCACAGCAATGCAAGAACCTAAAACATTCCCAAAGGACTCTTGAGGCAAAATGCCTTCCACGTTCAGAGAAAGAACTATGGATTTGGATTGCAGAATGAAGCAGAATATTTTCTCATGTTATGCTTTGTTTTGTTTTGGTTTTTCTCATGGTTTCTCCCATTCAATTTGATTTTTCTATGCAACATGACTAATGTGAAATGTGTTTAATAAGAATATATGTGTAGAACCCATATAAGATTGCATGATGTCTTGGAGAGGGAGGAGTGAGGGAGGGGGAGAAAATCTAAGGCTTATAGAAGTGATTGTAGAAAACTGAAAACAAATAAATTAATAATAAAAACTTTAAAAAGAATACAGATTACAATAAAAAAATACTTCAATGGTCCTCTTCTTTTTTGTTTTTTGGTAATCTTATCCCCACCCTATCCCTGGCCTTCCTAAAAAAAGTGAGAAAAACAACAACCTACAACTTTGTAACCAATTTACCTGCACAGTAAGTATAAAAAGCAAAGAAAATTTTACACATGGGCTTGGTCTGAAAATGAACGTCTCATTTTGCTTCCTGAGTCTATCATGTCTCTGCAATGAGGTGGGTAGTATGCTTCATCATGAGTCTTTTAAAATGGTGTCAGTCATGTAAGGGTAGGCAAACTATTTATTGTCAGAAAGACTTCTACATTTTAAAAATACAACTTATTTGACATTCTTAGCAGACCTGACCCTTAGATTAGAGAAACTCATTATCTTCCCAGTCCTCTTAGCCCACTCTTTATCCTAACTTCTTTATTCTATAAAGTATGCCACTCTCAGTTAACAAGCATTTAACACTTAACAAATTAAGTATTAAGATGTCAAGCACTATGATAAGTATTGTCATAGGAAAAGCAAACATCAACCAGTCAATAAATATTCATTAAGCACCTACTGTGTGCCAGGCCCTGTGCTAAGCACTAGGGATACAAAAAGAGGCTAAAGACAGGAGCAATCTAGACAAAAAGGCATCCACCTGTGCACAGACCCTGCTAATTAAAACATAGACCAGATTTTATCTTAAAGTCTTTGAAAGGCTCTCTAGTTGGGGGGTGGGGGGGTGCCACCCAAGATGAAAAACCATGTACCACAGGATTTGGACAATCTCATTCATCCACAATGTACTTCAGAGACCGAACAACAAATAAGAGAAACTTCTCTGCCATTTAAAGCCCTTCACAACCAGGTTACAACCTCCTTTTCCAGCTTAATTGCCCATGACTGGATCCATTTTGTCCTACAAGCTACAGATTTCTGAAAAAAACCCTAGCCTAATTCAATAATTTATTATTATTAATATGAGAGATGATAATTTTTCAGTTTCATGGTTCCCTATGACTTCCAGTATAAAACACAACCTCCTATTTGACATTTAAAGTGCTTCACAATCTGACTTTGACCTCTCTAGGTAGATTTCACCTTACTCCTCTTGAGCCTCTCTACAATTTCAGTTACACAAAGGTACTTACTGTTCACTGTGTAGAACACTGTCCCCTACATTTAGCACACTCTGCTTTGCTTTTCTGTCTTGGAATCTCTATTATCATTTCATGTTCTCAATCTCAATCTCAAGAGCTATTATCTTCCCCCAAGTTGTTAGTGCTTCTGAAATTGCTTTGATTTTAAATTCACTTGTGTGTATGTTCTTACCCACTCATTCCCCTATCCCACTAGGGGAATGTAATAAGCTACCTGAGGGCAAGGAGCGACTGTTTCCATTTTTATTCCTATTCATAGTACCTAGCATTGCTTGGCATATAGCTAATAGATGCTTGTTCAAGTGAACCCTCACTTTTGGAGATATTACCCCTAACAGAGATGGGAAAGATATCTGTGAGCTTTCCATTGGTTTGGCCATATTTGATTCATTTCTGAAAGGGCCATTCTCTAAGAAGATTTGCCAAGACCACATAGCCTATATGCCAAGGGAACATCCCAAAAGCAAAGTCAAATGAGTAAGATGAATAATAAATAAAATGAACAAAGCAAAAGGCCAAGAGATAACATGGTGAATACCCAGAAGCCTTTTATGAAGATAGCAGGTGTTCTCACTGAGAAGCTAAAAGTGAAGATGGAAATGCAGAGAAAGGAATAAGCATCCTGAAGGAAACATAAAAGATGCACAATAAGGGGCACTCTCTCTATCCTAGGCCTGAGGTAGCCTTTGGAAGACCCAAATCAAGTCATCAAAATTATTTAAGGACTTCTACTGGTTCTTTATTGAAGAAGATATATGCTGAGGAGAGAATTTGAGCTGGAATTCCCCTCAGTAACTGGGGCCTTTTCTCCCCTAGAACATCCCTCTACCACATCAGTCCTCTTTTCCCACTGGTGAATTTCTTGAGATATGGGGGCACCATTTTGGGGAAGGACTCAGGCCAAGCTGTGTTTCATTCTCTTCCCAGTTTTGCTCCTTATCTATCTTCCCCCATTAGAATATAAATTCCTGGGAGTAAGGCTATCTTTCTTTTTGCCTGCATTTGTAATCCTGCGAATACATAGTAAGGGCTTCATAAATGCTAGTCTATCTGGAAGGATATTATATGGGGAGGGACTTTTTTTTTTCTAAAAAATTAAGATGTGAACATTTAATATTTCAGAGTACATGTTATATAACAGAACACTAACATGTACTGACATGAGGGGAAAAATACATTAATGACTTTCTGCAGTAACACAGTTTATGAAATGACAAGATGGAATTAGTCTGCCGAAATGGTTCCGACAATGACAAATCTAGAAAAGCCTTCAGCCTGTTGAATGTACCTCTTGTTGCAAACTTTCGAGGACTGACGCAAGATGGGAAAGCATGGATGGATTTTGATCTTTGTAGGAAACACCCAGAGAGGAAGGAAACCAACAGTTACCATTAATTGCCTAGTAGATGGCAGTTACAGTGTTATTTACTAATATCTCATTTTATCCTCACAACTAAACTGCAAAATCAGGTGCTGTTATTTTCCCCATTTCGCAGATGAGGAAAATGAGGTAGACAGAGGTTAGGTGACCTGCCCAACATTCACCAGTTAGTGTTTGAGGCTAGCTTTGAAGTCCTGTCTTCCTGACCCCAGGTTAAGAGGTTAAGCACTGTACCACCTGGCTACCTCTAAGTCTCTCAATTAGTAAACATTTGAGTTTACTGACTATTCCAGGCATAGCTAGGCCCCAAAGGATGCGAAAACAAAAGCAAGTCCCTTCCCTCAAGGAACTTATGTTCTTTTTATCTAGGGCTATCACGTAACAGTCAACTCACAAGATAGGCAAAGTGATTGAGGGGCAGGAGGCAAGGATACTTTGGGGGTAGGGTGGGTGGGTGATGAGATCAGGAAAGGCCTTGCAAGAAATAGCACTTGAATGGAAGTCTGAAAGTAGGAATTCCAAGGTGTCTTTTTCAGTTTTGGAGGACAGCCTATGCAAAAACCAGGAGATAGGTCTAAGTGTTCCAAAAAAACAGCACAAAGGCTGGTTTGGTCAAAATTGATCCAATAGGGTAATAAACCTGGAAAAGAAGGCTGTAGCCTGGTTGTGAAGGGCTTTAAATGGCAGAGAAGTCTATCTTATTTCCTAGGGAGTCAGCCATAGGAGCAGGCAGGGGAAAATCAAAAACAGCCATAACTCAACCTTATCAGAACTGCCCCTGCACCTTGCAACCTTGAAACAGGAAACTAGGGCATACTTATTACTTCCATGCTGAAAAACTTTGCTACTGAATGCAACGTTAGATAGGAGGAAACAATTACCCTGCAAATCATGACAAGACAGTGCATGATTACTCCACAATGAACGGGACACTTGGCCGCCCTAAATGTCCCACTCTCCCTTTGAGGGTCCCTGGCAAATTACTTGGGAAACAAGGCAGCATGATGTAATTTCACTGCTTTCATTCTTACAGAACAGGTTAGGATAGGGGGTCTTCTATTTTTATACCTAGTGTCTAGCACAATACTTTCATTCTTTATTATTACTTGTACTATTCTTTCCCTCCAAGGGCCTTTTAATGGTGCCTGAACAGGGCCAAGCAAGTTGATTCAAGTGTACAACTTAATTACTGGACGAGCAGAGTCGGTATAAAATTTCAAATTAGGAAGAGGGAGCCATCAGGAGAGAAACAGGGCTAGTTCATTTGTGAACTCACCAATTTACTTTCTAAGACAATACTGGCAAGTGACTAACTGGAGTTGCTAATTATAAAAGACTCAGGAGTCATTATCTCCCCTTCAAGCCCTTAATTAGCTCCTCTTAAGAGGTTGTTTTCCTTTGTAGTAATCCTCAGGCATTTGGCCATTTTTTTTTTTTTACAAGATGGGATACAAAAGCTTTCTACTTTGGGTCATTCTCTCAGCTTTGAGGTTTTAACTCAGGGACCTGGGTTTTTTAAATAAAACCCACTGCTATGGATGGAGTCAAGTAAAATAAAATTAGCAGAATTCACCTTAAAATGCCCAAGAAAAGGGGGATACTGAGAGTTTCTTCCTATCTTGACAGTTTCATTTCATGTTATAAACCATGAAAACTATAAAACAAAGAGTTTTACATATATTTTTATTTAACATGTCCATGTCATTTCAGTCACTCACTCTACCAAAAGGGAAATTCTGTTTAAAATAACAATAATCAAGTCAACAGGGAGAAGATGAGTAATTACTTTCACTTATCAAGTAGCAAAAGCGATTAGGTTACTTTAATTTGCATAATTAAGCCACCCAAACCCCTGAGGGAATGGGTACTGGCACAAGGCACCCAACAAGAACTAGTAATTATTCTTCAACCAGCAATCAGTTCCTCTGGGTGCTGGCAGCTCCCCTTATACCCATTTCGAATCCTTCTGCCACCCAGAGGAGTTTCATGAGGGGATGGGTTTCTGGGCTTTCCTCACTGTTCTTCCACCAGACGAATGCCTTTTTGTACTTCTGACCTCTGTAAACTGCAGAGAAAAGCAGAGACAAACTTATTTAGCAAAACATGACACTTCAAATGAAAACCAAGCATTTGATTCAGTGGCTACTCTGTGGCAGACATTATGCTTGGCACTAGAGATCTACAGAAAAGAACAAAAGTCCTGTTCTTCCTCCAGAAGTTTCCTAACCTTTTTAGTATCAAGGATACACTGTTATCAGTGTGATGAAAGGTATTTAAATGCCTAAAATAAAACCCCACAACAAAGGAAACCAATTCTATATAAACACCATTATCACAATTTCACAAACCCAAGGCAAACCTTTGTCAGGGCTAAATGGATTGTTGTCCTCCATCAGTTACCTTTGGGGGGCATATTACTTTGTTTATCTTATCTTTGACTTTAAAGATTTTTTATTCTAGTGTTTTTGGGGGGAAGAGTTTAATTTGTTGTTTTTCTAGGGGTTTTTTAGCTGTACACTCAATTCATTGATCTCTCTTGGAGATAGCTTAGTGTAATCTTTCCACCAGGGCTCCAAAACGCAAAAATGTAAAATACCTACCTTAGTAACCACCCTGGAGGAGCATCACAAGTCACCTGACGTCCAGGTCCAGGTGCTGGTCCTGGCAGCAAAGAAGAGGGTGACTGAATCATAAGGTTACAGACTTAGAGGTGTAAGGGACCTCAGAGGTCACCCAGTCCAAACCAGGCATTTTAGAATATGTTAGAGAACAGGAACAAATATACATGTGTGCACCTAGACTAGGACTAACTTCATAGAGGAAGTTAATCCACTCTCAGTGGTGCAAAGCACTATCTAAAGGCAGTCAGCCTTGGCACTAAAACAGTGCCATGTGACAAGACCTTGGTGATGACAGTGCATTTCTCTCCCAGAAATGTAACACCGTCACAGGCATGGTGTTGGCCTGGACAGCTGACAATAACTGGGTAAAGCCTTAGAAGTTTTGGTTGAGACCCTTGTGTACCATTCTTACCTGTGCACTTCCCAAATTAGGGTATCTGTTATTTTTCACCCGGCAGAATTACCCTAACACCCATTCCTATACATAGGAAGGGATATTTACCTGAAATCCCTTGTCGAGAATGGTCTCAGACTTCTTATGGGGGCCACCAGCTGGCTTGATTCCTCTAAAAATGAACATAAGGAAGGAAATCATTACTTTGACCTCAGGTCTTCCTAAGTCCATTCCTTTATCACTGTGTCCAAACTCAGTGCTCTGGCAGATCTAATCATGTCACGGGGCAATGATGGTAGTGTGATGGCAGACTGGTGAGGTTATTCAAAGGAGCACAGCATGAACCAACTCCAGTGTACCATCTAGCCTTGGGCCGCTGCTCTCCCAGCAGTGTAACACTAACCCAGATACAGACAACTGGGAAGCTGCCTTACTGCTGGAATGGATTTGGGCAAGAGGATCCCATACTAATTGTGACTCCCATGGGGTTGTATGCTTCCTGGTACACTTGCCCAGAGGACTAAGGATCACTGTGGAGTGTTTCTTCTACAATGAAGAACATTCCAGAAAACTCCTGAGGTGTTATGCGTCAGGGAAAGTACACAAAAGCTATTATTCAGGGTCTCTGCCCTGTGTGAAATAGGAGCAAGAATTCAGAACCCTACATAAGAAATAAACGATGGGTACTCCTGAGTAACACTATGCCCTGACCCTTACAGGTCTAAAATTTTCTGTCCCCAATCTAGATTGATAAACTAATCTCTCTATTCCCCCCCCTTAACTTCATCTCATCAAAGCTTCATTTAATGTCAGGTTCATTTGCATAGAGAAGGGAGGAGGGAGCCTGGAGACCCACGGCAGAGGACCTAATTTCATTATCAAGAACCTCAGACCCTGATAAAGTTAAAATCAGCATTTACTAAGAGCCCATTTTCAAGAGCACTGGCTTTTAGTAGCTAGGGAAGATCAGGGAAGGCAAAATTCTTCACCCCAAGGTCCATTCATCTATTAAGGAGGGGTGACACACAGAGGAGTATTAATACGCCCAAAAACGCATTATGTATTAAATGAGAGGGGGGAATGGTAAGGCTCCAGCAGCAGAGAAGGTCCCAATACGTGGCCCTAATGCAAAAGTTCCTAAGGCTAGACACCGTCAGACTGGAGGGTGGGAAGGACCCTAGAATCGGGATGTTTCTACCCGTTCTCGAGCGCTTAATAAGAGTCACTGCTCTGCTTTGTGTAAAAAGGGCGGGGGAGGGGGGAGAATGTGAGGGCAGAGGGAGCAAGCCTGGAGACTGCGGAGCCCCCCCAGCCCCCTTCGGTCTTTAGAGAGCCCGGACCATGCAGGAAGGATCCCCTACTTTCCCCGCTGCACCCTCCTCCTCTGCTCTCTGTCTTTCCTCCCTTTAGCCGTAGGCAGGCTTCTGGTTCCCCGTAAGGGAGCCATCACTTACCCCCACGTGGAGCGGAGCTCGAAAAGACATGACCTCACCGTCCGAGGCCACAGGAAAGAAAGACCGCAGTCAGGGCTAGGGCGCTCCGCCCCAGGTTCTACCGCAAAGGGGCGGAGCCAGCAGAGGGAGGACCCTGAATGGGGCTCTGCAGGGGGGCGGGGCCGAGCCGGGCTCTGCAGAGGGGCGGGGCCCGAGCCGGGCTCTGTACAGGGGCGGGGCCGAGCCGGGCTCTGCAGAGGGGCGGGGCCCGAGTCGGGCTCTGTACAGGGGCGGGGCCGAGCCGGGCTCTGCAGAGGGGCGGGACCGAGCCGGGCGCTGCAGAGGGGTGGGGCCGAGCGGGGGCTGGGGTGGCGGTCCGGGGAAGGTTGCTCAGGCTCAAGATAGAAAATAATATCGAAATGGGTGGGGCGAGTCCTGGCCCTGGTGGAGGTGTGCATGTATGCATGCATGCACGCGTGAATGCGTGTGTCTAGTCCTGATAGAAGGGAAGAAGGCAAAAACCTGGACCAGGTTCCCCACACCCCGGACTAGAAAAGAACATTGTAAAATAAAAGTCAAAGACGTGTATATTAAAATAAATCTCAAATTACACAGAGCCTTTCAGTTACAGCCCAGACTGCAGTGTGGCCACGTGGGCGAAGAGCGTCCTCAAAAACAGGAATTCCTGGGCTCAGGTTTCACTTCTGACGCGTACCGACTGCCTGATGTTGGGCAAGTCCCTTAAACCCTTAGGGCTCTGGACAGCGTTCTAAATCTATAAAACTGTAGAGAAGGTGTAGACCTGTAGTTGACAGGGGGCGTTTCCTCGGGTTATAAGAGTTCGCCATAGCTATGAAAGCATATACGCAGTCTTCCTACCTGCTCCTCCCTCCCAGCTCCACTGGTGCATCCCATATCTATCCAGCAAAGGATACACCTCATCCCTGTTCTTGAGTCCTGCTCCTTAGCCCTTGTCGGGGTATTTTCATCTCCTCCCCTTCCCTCTTTCCGCTCCTTTCTTCTTCCCCGATAAGTGTCATTGTCTCAGCTGCGATTAATTAATTAATGAATGTGATTAATGCAAATGATCTCTGAGATTTCTCTGGGAGAGTCCCTCATCTATCACTCTATTTACTTTTTCTGAACTCAATTATCTTATTCCTTTGTTTGGGTTCATGCAACAGCTCAAAGGGAGGATCTTTCCTTCCCTAGTCATGATCACATTTATTTGGGCCTTAAAAGCTGCTTTTCTCACAAGAAGTAAGTTGTGCAAATAGAGAACTGGAGGAAAAGGACCTTAGGCATCTAGAGGTTCTTGACCCTAAGGGATCTATGGATGAATTTTAGGGTGATCATAAAGTTGGATGGGAAAAAAATACATCTTTATTGTCATTTTCCTCAATCATCATCCTTCTTGACCTCTCTGTAACCTCTGACCCTGCCTATCACCCTCTTCTCTATGATACTCAATAAACTCCAGTGACTTCCTGTTGTCTCCAGGAGCAAACCCAAAATGCTCTATTTGCCATTCAAACGCTTTCATAAACTAGCCCCATCCTTCTTTTCCATTCTTCTTGCACCTTATTCCTCAACCATATACTCTTCAATCCAATATCAATAGCAACATTGAATGAGTGTATCTCACTCAAAGTGAGAATGTGATAAGACCTTAGCCTGAAAGGGCCAGGGGCTTCCACTGCTTCCTGGGCCATCTCCAGCCATCCTGATGAATATCAGGCCACTGGACCCAGATGGCTCAGGAGAAGAAAGTGAGGTTGGTGACCATGCACAGCCCTCCCTCACTCAGATCAAAGTCAACTGCAAGTCATGTCATCCTCTTGATGTCATGGTCCTCTTTGAGAAGGAAGGACAAACACAACTCTTCAGTCCAGTGACACTGGCCTCCTGGCTGTTGCACAAACAAGACACTCAATCTCTTGGTCCAATCATTTTCTCCGGCTGTACCCCATGTCTAGAATACTCTCCCTCTTTACCTCAAACTACTGACTTCCTTTAAGTCTCAACTAATAACAACAACATGCCACTTTCTACAGGAAGCCTTTCCCTAGGACCACTTAATGCAGCGCTTTACCTCTTTTAATTATTTCTTATCGATCCTGCATTAGGTTGCTTTGTGTCTTCTCCTTTAGATTGTAAGCTCCTTTAGAAGGGACTGTCTTTTGCTTCTTATTGAATGCCCAGCAATTAACACAGTGCCTGGCACATACTAGGCACTTAATAAATGCTAATTGATTCATTGATTCTCTCTCTAGGTTTTAATGACACTGTCCCCTTAAGTATCCTATAGAAGAAAGGAAGTCAGGGGAACTAAATGGGAGAGATAAGACTAAAGCATTTCAGGCAGGAAAGACAGCCAGGACAAAGAGATGAGGGATGGAGCTATGCTGTGCTGGAACTGGCTTGGATTGGCTTGTTAGAGCTGATTGTTAAGCTTACATTTACAACTCAAAAATCAGCCAATGCTACAAATCAGCACTGGATTATTGTTTTGATCATTGTCTAGGTTTGAGAAAATGTTAATAATGCAGACTGACTGTAAAAGTATATTGTGTGAACATTTTTTCCCCCAGATCTGGTTGTTAAACATTTACCAGGATATCCCTGACATACAGTATCCTGTGCCAGCAATTATCTCAATTTGTGATCAGTTCCCATGGGTTCAATTTTAATCTCTCAATTTCCAGATCTATATATCCACCTCACTCTCGTCCTATATCATCATTTCAAACTATATATCCTATAAGTATCTCAAATGCAACATATATGAAAAAGAACCAATTATCTTTTCCCCATACGCTGCCCTCTTGGTTTTTTTTTTTTAAGTTTTCAAGTAACAAGTATTGCTTTTATTCTCCTCAGCTAAGCAAATTAAAAAAAACAAACAGAAAACAAATAAAGTTCAGCAAAACAAATTCCCACATTAGCTAGGTCTGAAAATTATTTATCTCTTTCTACATTTTAAGTTCCTCATCTCTCTGTCAGGAGGTGAGTGGCCTTGTTTCATCTTCATTCCATTAGTATTCATGGTTTGTCATCAGGTTGATGACAACTCTAAATTAGTCTTTAAAAAGTTTTTTCTTCTTTAAGAACTTTAAACTTTAAAGGTTCTTTTCTGTAGTATTATCACCACATAAAATATTCTCCTCCTACTTCTGCCCACTTTGTTCTACATCAGTTCTTAAACGTCTTCCTACTTTCCTCTGAAATTGTCCATTTATTTCTTATGGCACAGTAATATTCTATTACATTCATATGCTACAATATGTTTAGCCATTCATTCCCAATAGGTAGATAAACTGTGCCTTCTTCCAAACTTCCCTATTACTTTCAAGTACACTATCATTTATCCAGTCACTCAGGCTGATAAGTTTGGTGTCATACTTGATATTAGCCTTTTTAAAAAAAAAAGTGGTTTCATTTGTTTTCAGTGTTTGACAGTCACTTCCATATAGCTTAGATTTTTTTCCACTCCCTCCTCCTCATTCCCCACTCCCTCTCCACTCCTTCCCTGAGACAGCGTGCAATCTTATATAGGTTCTACACATACATTCCTATTAAATGCATGATGCATAGAAGAATTAAAATGAATGGGAGAAAGCATAAAACAAAACAAAACAAAACATAATACAAAAGAAAATGGTCTGTTTCTATCTGTGATCCAATTCCACAGTTCTTTCTCTGAATGTGGAAGGCATTTTGCCTCAAGAGTCCATTGGGAATTTTTTAAGTTTATGCATTTCAATGAAGTACTAAGTCTATCAGAAAAATTCCTCACACACAGTGGTTGTTGTTGTGTGCAAAGTTCTGGTTCTGTTCCCTTCACTCAGCTATGAATATTTTTGTACATGTGGGTCCTTTTCCTATTTTTGTGATCTACAGTCCTAGAAGTTATATTGCTGGGTCAAAGGGTATGCACATTTTTGTAGCCTTTTGGGCATAGTTCCAAATTGCTCTCCAAAATGGTTGGATCAGCTCACAACTCCACCAACAATGAGTTAGTGTTCCAACTCTCTCACATCTTCTCCAACATTTATCATCTTCCCGTTTTGTCATGTTAGCCAATCTGATACAGGTGATATGGTGCCTCAGGGTTTTGATTTGTATCTCTCAATCAATAGTGATTTAGAGCATTTTTTCATATGATTATAGATAGCTTTAATTTCTTCCTTTGAAAACTCCTTGTTCATATCCTTTGACCATTTATCAACTGGGGAATGACTTGTATTCTTGTACATTTGACTCAGTTCTCTATATATTTCAGAAATGCCTTTATCACAGACACTGGCTACAAAAATTCTTTCCCAGTTTTCTGTTTCCCTCCTATGTTAACCTTTTTTTTTTTTTTTTTTTTTTTTTTAGGCAGTAAGGGTTAAGTGATTTATTGAGAGTCACATAGCCAATAAGTATGGACCACCTAGCTGTCCTTTGATGTCGACTCTTAACTTGTGATCAATCTATTAAGATTCAACCAACCGTCAAGTGTTGTTTCTAGTATTACAACATATCTCCTATTTGTCCCCTCCTGTTTACTCACACAGCCACCACTCTGGTACATGCCCTATCACTTTACCCCTGGTCTATCACAGTAGACTTCTCATCAGTTTCTGCCTCCTGTCTCCTCTAATCCACCCTCACTGAGCTGCCAAAGTGATTTTCCTAAAGAACTGGCCCAATTATGTCACCCCCTTTCCTCAAACTCATATAAACTCAATAAGCTCTACTGGTTTCCTATTACTTCTGGAATCAAATATAAAGTCCTTTGGCACTTAAAGCCCTTTACAACTTGGTCCCTTCCTACCTTTTCAGTCTTCCTAGACTTTAACTCCCTTTCACATATTCTAAGATCCAGTTACCCTGGCCTGCTTGTTGCTCCTTGATGTGACACTCCATCTCCCAAATATCTTTTCCTTGCTTGTCCTGTATGTCTAGAATG
Source organism: Bettongia penicillata ogilbyi (assembly GCA_023548195.1). NCBI lineage: Eukaryota > Metazoa > Chordata > Mammalia > Diprotodontia > Potoroidae > Bettongia > Bettongia penicillata. The sequence goes on from JAJHZJ010000197.1 coordinate 6,238,545, forward strand.
CTTTCCTTACCCATCTTTGTCTCCTGGCTGCCTATGCTGCCTTTAAAATTCAGCTCAAATCTCACATTTTACAAAAAGCCTTTTTCCATTCCCTTCTACCCTCTCAGTAGATAGAATACCAGAATGGAAGTCAGTGAGACTTCTCTTCTTGAGTTCAAATCTGGCCTCAGACATTGACTAACTGTGTGACCCTGGGCAAGTCACTTAATTCTGCCTCAGTTTCCTCATCTGTAAAATGAGTTGGAGAAAGAAATGGCAAACTACTGCAGCATCTGCTAAGAAAACCTTACAGAAAGTAGGACATGACTGAAAAATGACTAAACAACAGCAACAACAAGGGTTGTTGTAAAACTCAAATGAGATAATATTTGTAGAGTGTTTAGGCACTGTATAAATGTTAGTTATTTTTATACTAAGTATCTAGGTGGTGCAATAGATAGAGTGCCAGGTCTAGAGTCAGGAAGACTCATCTCCCTGAGTTCAAATTTGGCCTCAGATATTTACTAGCTGTGTGTCCTTAGGCAAGTCTTACTTAATCCTGCTTGCCTCAGTCTGCTCATCTGTAAAATGAGCTAGAGAAGGAAATAAACCATTTCAGTATCTTTGCCAAGAAAACCCCAGATGGGGTCTCGAAGGGTCAGATGCAACTGAAAACAATTGAACAGCAATCACTGCCCTCTCATTCCAGTGCTGATACCTTCTCTGTAAGATTACCTTCTATTTATATCTTCTATATAAATAATTATTTATGTGTTGTCTCACTTCATTAGAATGTAAATTCTTTGAGGTTAAGGACTATGTTTTTGCCTTTCTTTGTACTCCATGCCTGTCCCATGATAAACACTTAAAGACCTTTCCTTTTGGCCTTCCAGGCTGCCTTGGGCTGGAAATCTCTTTCACTCTGTCGTTTTGTGACTTCTGCTGCTCTAGAATTTGTTTAGAGTCATTTTTTACAGGCATTTTATGGACTATGTGGGGAGAGCTCTTACAGGTCATCCTTTTACTCTGCCATCTTGGCTCCACCCCCGTGTTCTAAGTGTTTTTAAGTATTATCTCATTTGATTTATTTGAAGAGCTTTCCATGCTCCCCCCAAAAAAGATTTTACATTTAATATTGAGGGTAATTTGGAGCCACTGAAATTTATTTATTGGGGAAGAGGAAGCAGGATGACCTATGTCTCTACTTGGTAGTCAAGTGGAAGAGGGAATTGGAGTGAAGAAGAGTCCTGAGGCAGGGAAACCAATTGAAATAGCTCTAGTGATAGGTGATGAGGACCTGAACTAGAATGATGGTTGTGAAAGTGGAGAGAAAGGAACCTATATGAGAGATAGAGTGAAGATAGAAATAAGATTTATCAAAAGTTTGAGTCATTGGGTGAGTGTGAGTGAAGGATCCAGAATGATGCTGAGATTGTGAACCTGTGTTACTTGTATGATTGTAGTATCCTTGACAGTAACAGGGAGACTTGAAAGAAGGTTGGATTTGGGGAAAAAGAGTGTAAGTGCTGTTAGTACACATAGTCTAAGGTGAATTAAACATTTATTAATTATACAACCCTAGATCTAGAGCTTCAGAGAATCAGAGATTCAGTCATCTCACTTTACTTATGTGGAAGCTGAGATCCAAAGGGGTAAGGTGATAAAGCAGGATTTAAATATTTAACTACAAAGTCAGTGCTCTATCCACATTGTACCACGTTCTATGATATGTAAAGTACCATGCTGGGGATACAAAGACAGAAAATTAATCTAGGCAGGGCCTAGCTCAGTGATTCAGGATCAGGACGAGAATTCAGAGCAAACTTTGAAGATAATGAAAAGCAATAAAAACAATTTTATTTATAGTAAGGCTAAAAAGTCTAAAATTTCTAGTTCCTGATTCAGATAAAACTCTATTTTCTTCCTCTACCCCATTCACCGTGAAAATGGTAATGCTAGATCAGAAAGGCATCCTCATCAAGGGCAGTGGGAATTCTGCTAAATCAAATCAGATGAAAGATTCCCTCTTACGGGAATTCACATTTCCCATGGGTATGGAAAAATAATTTAATCTCTCTCATATTATTAGAAGGCAAAGTACTTCTTAATAACTCCATACCTTGGTCTCCCAAGACCAAAATGAATGAGTTGGCTGAACCATATCACAGGAATGGAGACCTACCAATTAATGGAATGAAAACAAATCAACATATTGGCCCTTTCTGAAAATCTATGTCTCCTTGCTCTTCGGGTCCATCATCTCTCTGTCAAGAAGTGGAATGAATCTCCATCATCAGTCTTTTGAAGTTAAGATTGCTCATTTCATTGACATAGTTCTTAAGCCTTTCAAGGTTATTTTACTTTACAGTGGGTAGTGACTGTATAAATTGTTGTCCTGGTCTGTTCCATATCACTAATTATATAAGAAATCCAAATTCAAATAACTCCAAGTTTCCACAAACCTTGGCAAAAATGACAAAAATGGAAAATGACAATTTTTGGAGGAGCTTTGCGAGGACAAACACTGTATTCTACTATTGGTTGAGGTGACCAGAGCTGGTCTAGTCATTCTGGAAAGTTTTTTGGAACAATACCCAAAAAGTCACCTCAGTATCAGACCTTTATCAGAGAAACTTGCCGCAAAGTTTTTTAGCCTCAGTTAACACTTTTTCTTTTGACTTTAACTGGACTGATTCTGTTTGCATGGAAACTTTTCCTTTTTATCTCCTGTGATTCCCTCTATTCTTTTCCCCTATCTGTAGCTATGAAAGAGATTTCCTGCCTTGCTCCACTGATTGTTTATAATGTGACCTTTATATCTAGGTCATTTATCAATGCAGAGACAGCATGACACAGTAGATAAAGAGGTAGCATCAGAAAAAGAAAGTCTCAGTTTTAAGTCTGGCACCTGAAACCTACTGGTCAGGTGACCTGGGCAAATTGTAATCTCAGTAAGAAATTACCAGCAATTCTCTAAGCTGATAATTTGCAGAGAAAGTCCTTTTCTATATTGGTAGAGGAAATTTCCTTATCACAAGTCTAATCTATATCCTGTGTATCTATTTGTAACTTATTTGGGAATATGGTATAACAGCTTGGTCTAAATCCATTTTCTATCAGATTGCTTTCTAGTTCTCCCAGAAGTTTTTGTTGGATTGTGAATCCTTATGTCAATAGTTGGGTTTGGGGGATTTATCAAATACCAGGCTGTTAGTTCTTTTGATTCGATATCTAATTTGTTCCATTGATGGACTTTTCTACTTTTTTTAACCAACATCAAATTGGTCAATATGGTCAGAGTTCTGTGCTCAAGTGTAACTTCATTCAAGATGAAGCTTTTCCTGATTTCACCCATTGTTGATGCCTTCTATCCTATACCCCCAATCACCTTGAATTATGTATCTTGTATAGCTATCCTAAAGAGCAGCTAGGTGGCTCAGTGGGTAGTGCACTGGACTTGGAATCAGGAAGACTCATCTTCATGAGTTCAAGTCCAGCCTTTGTGGGTCCCTGGGCAAGTCACTTGACCCTGTTGGCCTCAGTTTCTTTATCTGTAAATGAACTGGAGAAGGAAATGGCAAACCACTCCATTGGTATCTTTATCAAGAAAATCTCAAATGGAATCACAAAGAGCCAGATATGACTGAAAATAGCTATCTCATATTTGCTTATTTGTGAACATCCTATATCACCTCAGTAGAAAGGAGGCTCCTTTATGGTAAGGACTACCTCATGTTTATCTTTGCAATCCCAGTGTCCAACACAACTTCAGCATATAGTAGGTACTTAATAAAAGCTTATTGCCTGTTGATTTATTGATAGGCTACCTCTTAATCTCTGAATGACAGCTAGCTAGACTCACTGCCCACAAGTACAATGGCTACTGACCTTGGGTGGGTAGTTCTCCTTTTTAAGGAGAAATTGCATTGGCATCAGATATATTTTACTTTCTTTCCTTTCCACTAAGACTTAATGCAGAGTAGAAAACTGTCCTGAGAATGTGTGTGTGTGTGAAACAAATGTTTTGCATCTTAAAATATGGCCCAGAAATAAAGGTCTGTGTTTTCATGGACTGGGTATTATCTAGCTCAGTAGTCTCCTCTTTGGCTTGTCCTCTCCATCCATTGTTTGCTCTAGGTGGGAATATAAAAAATTGGCCAGCTTCTAGGTCTCCACACCAAAATAGAAAAAAGTATGAATTGGTGTATTGATTAGACAGATGGGTACAGTGAGAATCAGAGAAGGAGTCTTATATGGACATTCTCAAGTCCATTTTTATAATTCTCTAAGACCTGGACACCCCTCCCCTCTCTACCCATAAGGCCAGCTCAATTCATCTATGTACCAGTCACTTCCTGGGTATCAGCTGCTGCCCATGGCATCTGTTTCATATTTATGATCAAATGTTTTAGTACTCAGAATGGAAAGAGAAACCTTCCACTGGCTCCCAGTTCTTCCCTTATTTCCCTTCAAATAACCCAAGACTCCTAGACTCATAGAGAAAAACCAAAAGTATTGGGGGGTTAGAGGGAGTCCCTGTGAGGAAGAAGCAATCACAGATCATTTCCCATTTTTGTGGAGCTAGTTAGCCACATGCTCCAGTTGAGAAGCAGCTCGCATAAATACAGTAATTAAAACAGCCACATGATCAATGCTGGGCTAGTAGGTGTAAGCTGTTTTGCAGATAAATAGGGTTGGGACTGAGGGGCTGCTGCTGTAATTGATGCTTGCATTCGGCTGGCACCATGTGTTCATAAAGAAGGGTTATGAGAGCTATAAAACAGGGCAGATTGGGTGAGTAATTGTCCTGCAGTGCTCTGTTTAGGGAGAAATTGCTTTGGCATCAGATATGTTTTGCTTTCTTTCCCTTCCAACTAAGACACAGTTGAGAGTGCAAAATTGCCTGGAGAAGTTGTAGGGGGAATAGGATGAATTCTTTTTCGTGTATGTAAATTATGACCCAGAAATAAAGTCTGTGTCTATATGGACTGAGTTCAATCTTGGGGAAATTTCTCAGTGGTTCTCTTTGGAGTGAACCCTCATCCAAGATTTGCTCTGGAAACATGAGAATTTGGTTCTCATCTAGGTCTTCACAATTAAAAATGTAAAAGTCTCTCACTTCTTGTGTAAGTAATCAGATAAATAGTAATGAAATAGAAAACAGGTTTTATTAGCCAACCAATAAAAACATTAAGTATTCATATCTTAGTCCATAAGCATTTAGGTACCTCCTCTTCCCTCTTTAGTGAATCTTTGCCTTTTCCAGGAAGCTATAAGACTTTAGTCAATAATAAACAGATAAAGCCTAATCCAAAACAGAAAGAACTTGAGGTTGCTAGACAGTTAAGCAAATTATTCCTTCAGGGAGTCCCACTTCCCAGGGACCTAAGTAGTCTTCCGTGCTTATGGTATTACTTTGTATGGGATCCCTGATTAGAAGAATACACTTGCGGACAATAGTCTACCCCTAGACCTCAATAATTCACATATACCAGTGAAGGATGTGACCTAGATTTGTTCCTCTGCAGGAGACTTGGTCCTGGAATTCCACCAATACTCTGCCATTGAAACTCCTCAGCTGACATTCCTGCAAGCACTTACCTTGGCCTAGGAGGCCCTTGATATTTGGCAGCCTGAGGCCACATACTTTCCTGGCGCAAGTGGTTTCCTAGAGGGGTCACATGGCTCTTCCTCTAGGAGGAAAGGTAGCTCCCTCTAGAGCATCTCCACACATGTGAAGTCCAGAACTTCTTTCCTCTCTTAATTTCTCTCCAGTTTCCAGTTTACTTTAAAGCCCAGGCCCCAGCCATGACTCAGTCATTATCAGTGTGCTATTACTGGCACAATGAGCACTCAGGACAAGGCAAGGAATTCTTACCTTATCAAAGAAATAACTTTCTCTAAGGAATTTCACAGCTTGTTATCATAATGCCTTTGCAGGGAGAGGGGAGAAAAGAGAAACCCTTTATAAAGCCTGGAATAATCAATGTCTGGAGACTCACCTACCAGGGAAGGGGTAAGAAAAAAGGGAGTAGGTAATAAGTGGAGATCCAGACAATGGAAGGAACCATAAAGCAGGGAAAGTAGGTGATATAGTACCTGATCTTCAGCCTGGAGAAAGAGCTACATGCCTAGGATATACCTAGGGGTGTGAACCCTGCCCCTCAAAGAAGTAGTTTATTTTTGACATTCTTATTGGATTCTTCCGAACCTCCACTTGAAGAAGTACTCATACTAGCCATGCTCACACCTAACCTGTTTCACCCTCAGACTCTCCTGAGTACTTTCTGCCTTGCTCCCCATCCCCACCCCTCTTACTGCTCCTTTTCCTTTAATGTTTTTCCCCATCAGACTGTAAGCTTTTTGAGGTCAGGGACTGACTTTGTTTATATTTGCATATCTAGTATATAGCACAGTGAATGCCTATTACTTAGTAAGTACTTAGTAAATACTTGTTCAAGCACACACACTCTCTATTTCTCTTTGTCTCTGTCTCTCATTCTCCCACCTCACCCCCTCAGTGGATTTCATTGGTCTAGTGGATTGGTCATTTTTCCAACTGTCTTTTTTTCTGTCCTCACCCGTTTTTACTTCTCTGCAGCCCTTAACATTGTGGATCACTCTTTCCTCCAGCTTAAAAAAAAGTTTTGATATTGTTCAGTTGTTTTTTCAGTCGTGTCCTACTCTTTATGACCCCAAATGGGGTTTTCTTGGAAATGATACTGAGGAACTGAGGCAAACAGGTTTATGTGATTTGCCTAGGGTCACATAGTCAGTGAGTGTCTGAGACCATATTTGAACTCAGGAAGTTGAGTCTTCTTAATTCTAGTTCAGGCTCTCTATCCGGCTTTTTTATCATTGTCTTCTCTGGATGCAATACCTATTGAATGATCCCATGTAACAAAGAAAAACAGATAAATTGAAACAGTGATGGCATCTGATAATATGTTCAACATTCTTCCCCAATAGCCTCTCTGCCAAGCAGAGGAACATGATTATGTTTCCTTATCAATAGCTTCTCAATATCTACTCCTCTCCTGGTAATCATTTCTTAACTGGTTTCCCTGCTTCCAATCTCTCCCCTTTCCAATCCTTTCTCCTGAGAGTAGCCAAATTAAAGTTCCTACAACAGTTATAATGCTATCACTCCCCTACTAAAAATCCTCCATGTTTCTCTTTTGCCTCTAGGATAAAATATAACATCTTTGGACTGGCATTTAAAGCCCTCCACAAACTGGCTCTCATATTACCCTTCTAGTCTTCTTTAAAATTATGGCACATGAATATAATTGAATACTATTCTGCCATAAGAAATTATAAAAAGGATGATTTCAGAGTAGCTTGGGGAAACTTCTATGATATGCTCCTGAGTGAAGTGAACAGAACTGTGAGAATAATTTATACAATAACAACAATGTAAATAAAAACAACTATGAAAGACTTGAGAATTCTGATCAATATATTGACCATCCAAGAATCCAGAGGACTGATGATGAAACATGTTACCTACTTCGTGACAGAGATGACTGCAGATGCAGATCATGATACATTTTTGGACATGACCAATATGGGAATCTGTGTTAATTGACTTTGTGTATATTATTTTAATTTTATTTTTAATTAGAAAGCACTTACTTTCTATTTTGCACACCCCTATTGAAAAGAAAAAGAAAACTCTTATAACAAATATGTATAATCAAATGTATTGCCAATCACAGCAGAACACCTGAGGGTCTAATCACATGGTATAATGAACTCTCTATTTGGCAATAACTAAACATTGATAAACTAAAACATAATATTCATAACAACATCCTTGAGCAAAAGGTATCATTCAATATATATAAATATACATATATTAGCAATATATATATATATATATATATATATGTATAAGCACTCAGTATGTCATATGGTACATAGCACATATCATTGCATTCAGTAGCATTCCCCACAATACTTGTTTATACAATCAGGGGTTCCCAAGCTAGGGTTTCCCTAGCACAACACATCCTTACGGGTAACAGAAAATACCATACCATCCACCTCTAGGTCACAGAAAAAAAATAATCTCCCCAGTCAATAACAAGTGTCTAAGCAAAGCCCTCTTTCATCTCTCAGAGATCTCCTCTCAGGTCTCTTCTTCTCAATGCTTTCTCATCCCTTCCATAATGGTTCTCTTCAATGACTGCTTTCTCAACACTGACCCTCTTTATATACAGTTCTACTCAGCATCTGATTGACTAGAACCTACATATCTGATTGGTTAGAGCCCACTTACATGTTCGATTGGCTAAAACTCAATCCAGAAAAACAGCAAAAGATCCTACTTCGCTTTCTGTTGCATCAAGCAAAACAAATTTCCACTTATCTAAAAACATATGTCTCATTCTGCACCTTGAGTCAATCTACCACCTCTTTGTAAGGTGTTGAATAATGTTCCTTTATCATCAGTTCTTTGGAGTAGTGGTTGGTCCTTGCATCAATCAAAGTTCCTAAGTCTTTAAAAGTTATTTGTCTTTAGAATGTTGTTAATGTTGTATTCTGCTCACTTTGCTCTGCATCAGATCATATAATTTTTCTCTGGTTTCTCTGAATTCATCCCTTGTGTAATTTCTTAGGTTCAATTCTATTAAAAAATATTCAGATACTGTAATATGTTCAGTCATCACCCACAATTTGGAGGAAGAGGGAGTTATTGGGAATAGGGGGTAGGGTGCAGATGAGCTCCCTGTAAAATTAAAAAAAAAACTCAAAAGGGAGGTCAGAAAGAATCATAGACAAGGAGAAGAACTTTGAAGTTACATGTTGGAATTACTATATACTTAAAAAGGAAAGCAATCTTTATATCAGGAATTCTTAATCTTTTTTTTTATCATGAACCTTTTTTAACAGTCTGATGGGGGAGAGGGTCCTCTGGATCCCCTCTTAGAATGTTTTAAAATTTATAAAATATGTATTTATAGGATTACAAAAGAAGTAAATTATATATACATATATATATATATATATATATATATATATATATATATATATATAAAACCAAGTCCATAGACTCCAAGTTCACTTGATCTACATAACAGAGATTCACAGTTTCATGTATAATCCTCTCCTTTTCTACAACATATATAGAAATATTTGTGTGTGTGTGTGTGTGTTAAGTTTAGAATTTTTTAAAAGATAGGTATTTCTCGAGGTTCTCTCCTTAGTCTTTTCCTCTTTACTCCCTATACTCTCTCCTTTGGTGATCTTATCTACTTCCAGGGTGTTAGTAATATGTAACTCTATATCCACCAAAATATTCATAGTAACTTTTTATGGCAGCAAAAAATTGAAAACAAAATAGAATGATTAAATGAATTTTGACATGATATGAGTGTTGTAGATATTATTGAACCACAAAAACAACAAATATAAAGAATTCAGAGAAAAAAAAGATTTATAAGAACTAATACAGAACAAAACAAACATATCCAGGAAAATAATACAAACAATGACTAAAGCAATTTAAATAAAACTTAAATAAATGAAAAGAGTATGTATTAAGTCCTTACTATGTGTTCAGATTATGTTGCTTAATTAAAATGAATAAATATGGTACAGGAAGAGAAGACCTGAGAAACTGCATCTCCTTTCATTGAAGAGAATGAGAAGGAAGGAAATAAGCATTTATTAATGACTTACTATATGCCAGGCACTGTGCTAAATGCTTTGCAAATATCTTCTCATTTGGTCCTCACAACAGGATACATGTTATTATTATCCTAATTTTACTGTTGGGACTATGGATATGTAATATTTCATATATTGTCAGATTTGGTTTATTAGTTCTGATGAACTTTTTTTTTCTCTTTCATTTTGAATCTTTGTCACAATGCAGGGGGGCAGCTAGGTGGTGCAGTGGATAGAGTACCAATGCAGGAGTTAGGAGGACCTGAGTTCAAATCTCACCTCAGACACTTGACACCAGCTGCGTGACTTTGGGCAAGTCACTTAACCCCAATTGCCTCATCCTGGGTCATCTCCAGTCATCCTGATGAGTATCTGGTCACTGGATTCAGATGGCTCTGGAGGAGAAGTGAGGCTGGTGACCTGCACAGAGCCTCCTTCACTCAAAACAAAGTCAAGTGCAAGTCATGTCATCATTTCTCTTATGGCATGGTCTTCTTCAGCAATGAAGGATAAACACACAGACTCTAAAGCCATATTGTCACAACTGGACAAGAGAAGGGAGAGGAAGTATTTGGAAAAGAATGTAATGTAAAAACAAAACATATAATTAAAAAAAAGATAAAATTAAATAAATAATTTAAAAAATTCTACACGTAATAAGTGATGTTCTGTCTGCCTATGGTCAGCAATTCACTGAAGGGTGGGAGTATTTTTGGATGTTGAAACTGTTGCCTTATTGCTCCATATTCCCTTGATGTTTTGTTTGCAAAGGGGTATCTACCTCAAGAGGAGTGAGGGTTGAGTCAGAAGGAGTGACCCACTCTAGGGACCTTGAAGGGAGATCCTTCTTCTTCTGATGCTCTCTCCCTCCTCCCAGTATGTCAGAACTCCTTAAGTTTCTTTGTGAAGGGGTGGGGCACGGACCACTTATTCTCGGTCAGACCAACTGATCTGACAGAAGAGCTTTCATGTGGCAACCAATATGTACGCTTCCCTTGGTGAACTTGAGACTGGATTTCAAAGCTCTTGCCACCTTGTCTGCTTTGTGTTTCTTTCCTGATTTTAGGTGACGGAGCAGCAATCCTGAGGTAGACTTTTCCAGCCTTGGAAGCAATCTTGTAGGTTCTAGATGATGGGAGCTCTTGGGTCCCACAGAATTTCTTGAGATGACCACTGGTAGGTGGATGAACTCAACCTCTGGCCTTGCTTGCCAGAAGTCATGGACCTAGAGGAAATTGTCTGAATAGAGCAGAGCCAAGGTGAAGAAGGTGAAAGGGAGATTCATCAAAAGTCCTAAAAAATGTTTCATGTTTTAAGATTCAGCTTCTGGCAGAATGTTTCTTTTGTGTAGAAGAAATAAATAAATGTCCTCTATCTGATTATTGTTATTGTGTTCATCCTTTGTTGCCAAAGAAGATCATGCCATCAGAGAAATAATGACATGACTTGCACTTGACTTTGTTTTGAGTGAGGGAGGGCTGTGCAAGGTCACCAGCCTCACTTCCCCTCCAGAGCAATCTGGATCCAGAGACCAGATATTCATCCGAATGTCTGGAGATGGCCAGGTTGCAACAGGAGCTCTATCTGATTAACATTGTATATTGAGTACCTTTCTGCTTTCTGATTTGGGGAGACCTTAGACATGACCTATATATAAACTTTCTGCAGTTTATTTTCTGTGGGCTTTCAGGGTAGGAATGTAAAAAGACAGAGAGTTTGAAAGAAAAAGTCTTATCCCTCCCTTCAGAGTCCAAGCTCTCCTAGGACTAAACCTTGGTCCGCATACATGAACCCACAGCTAAGAGGAACCCCTTTAGAGGGGAGGATGAGATGTACAACCCACCAGTTCAGCAACAGTTTCAAGTTGTTACTCAGATAACCAAACCTGGAATATATTATATGAGACTTTCTTAATGTTTGGAGAGAATGCTGATATGATACTTTGTGACTGTGAGGGGCAAAGCTTGTGAGAACATTAGAAGAAAGGTTCTTCATTCTTTTTGGAGAGAGACATATGTTGAGATTCTTCTGACTGACTCCAGGAAAAAGAAGGATTCTCTGAAGGCATGTAGGGGAAGCCAGCTCCTAACTATGTCCTTGACTTTCAGCTTGCCTCTTTGGAGAGTCTGGAGAATTTCCCCTTGAATGATCAATATCAGGGCCTTTCTCTTGCTTCAGCTCCATCTTCCTCCCATCTAAAGAATTCATTCACTTGTTTATTTTCTAGTTTATTTGAATCTATATAACTAATCTGATTTCTGGTTGCAATCTGCTTGGATAAAAATTGTTTCTTTGATATTCATTATTTGTACTGCTCTTTTGTATACTGTATACAGTGTTTGAAAGGAAGGGGTCAAAGGAGGGGGATTGTCCCTGGGAAGCAAGGTAAGGGTTCCTCTTCCCTCTTAAATAATTACAACCAGAGAATCTGGCAGATTTTTGTTCTGAACCAATCATGTTCCTAGGTCAGCAATATTTAGGTTTGGTGTATAGATATAATTCTTGTCTGTGCTTCTTTCTGTCAGAGGAAAATAAAGTGCTTGTCTTGTGGATCTACTACTGTTCCTCTCACAGCAGGAATCTCAGTCTCCTTTGGACAGGAGTAGATGATATTCCAGAGATAATTATCAATGCTCTTTCCTTGAGTTGCCTGTCTATTTAGGAATCCCATGTGGATATACCCATTTTACATGGGCAACACCACGTCTCACATTCAGTGTGAACATCTTCACTGATACCACATTTGGGACTCTGGTAACCTGACCTTAATGGAATTGTGAATAAGTAAGCACCCTTGTCCTGAATATAGTGCCATATATAGAAGCAGACACTTAATAAAATGTTCACTGAATTGAATACAATTTCTCCTCATCCATTTTAATGCTTGGAATAATAGCTCACATTTATATAGCATTTAAAGGTTTACAAAGTACTTTGCTCCCAACAGTCTTATGATATAGGTAGGCAACTAATTTTGGTAGGAGGTATGAATAAGTAAATAACAAATAATGCTCCTCCAGTCCTCACAAACCTGTCATACATGGGAAAGAGCCCTTGTACTAGGACTCGGAAGATACCTGGAGCCCTGCTCATAGCACTGCCATTGTATTCCCTGCCTTGTCACTTAAAGTATGTTGGCTACAATTTCCTCATTTGTAAAAATAGTCAGTTTATATTAGAACATCTGTCTCTTCTAGATCTAACATTCTATTAGTCTAGGAATATCTGCAATCTTAGCCATTTTTAAAGCTTTTTCAAGCAAAACTGTAAAGTGACCTAGTTGGGGATATCTCTGATTCCAGTCCCTTGCTCTTTCCTTTGATTTTCTTTCCCTTGCCCTTCTCCTCATAAAATCTGTTAACTTTGATGCACAATCTTTCTTCCTTGTCCCCCTGCCTGGTGTCTGTAACATGAAGACATGATAAACCATTGTATCAGAGGGAGGACGATCTACTTTCCTACTGCCTCAGTTACCTGTATTTCTCCATCATCTTGAGGGTAGAGGAACCAGTCTCATTGTGCAGCTGTCTTTTTCCTGCTCATTTAGTTTCTAGACCCAATTTATTTGTTGATGGCCACATCATGCAGTAGATCACCAACACCCCCTCCCCCCCATAATGTTCAATTGTTCCACTGACGGAGGAACCATTTGCTGGAAATTCATTAAACTGAATGCTTGGAAAATTACAGAGGAGATTTCACTTGTCACATAGCCTCAGATATAGAAAGTAATTTTAAAAGGACAACATCCAGAAGCTATTTTTAAGTTGCTTGTTTGTGCTAAGTTTTCTTTCGCTTGCTATGTTACTAACTCTCTATTCTATGGCAGGTCTGCACAACATACGACCCTCAGGCCATTTGTGGCCCATCAAGGGATTTCCGGCGGCCTGTTAAAAATGTAGGGTTGCCACTTGGTGCATGCTCTCTCCTGGCTGTTATGCAGCAAGTAACCATCATCAGTCTGTCTCTAGTCTAACCTATCTATTGCCCCGAAGAAGTTTAGCCTGTTTTAATTTTGGCAGGTCTGTTCTATGGTCTTAAGGCAAAAGTATCAAACTCAACTAAAAATAGGAGCCAGTAATCCCTACGTAAGGATTCCTGCGGGCTGCATACTGACTTTGTTCTTGCTTTTCAAGCCCCTAACCACCCAGCAATCTTCCTGCTCCTCTCTCCTGGGTCTCTAGATCTCCAAGGTTCCTTCTTGACCAAGAAGGTAGAGTGTCCCCAGAATCAAAAGCTGGTCTATTCTGATGTCATAAAGCCCTCAGGTCTTAAGTACAGGACCTGGTGACTGCTTTACTCTCACAAAAGTACAAAGGTGCATAAGGGACTTGGTTTCTAAGCTACCTTTTATCTGCAGAGAGAAACAGGGGCCCGAGCGCATCTAGGGTTAGAATCGGCACATTTACTAATCCTAAATCCGATTCTAACCCTAAATGCACTCTGATCAGAATTTAGCTTTTTAGATGCTCCTTAAACTGTTGAATCTTAACAATGACCAAATTCAGGATTCTTACAAGTATGCACATACAGATTCTTGAGAACTGTAGAATTCTTTTGGAATCTGAGCATCTGAAAATCTCTAAATCTGATTGTAGACCATTAGAATCAGATTTAAGTATCTTTAAACCCTTTGGTTTCCTTCAAAAAGTTTTTCAGTACCTAAAAGCTGCAGTCCTGCCCACAATATACTCTAAACCCTACCTGCCCATGTGCTCACTCTTTCCTGGTTCCAAACCATAAATTAATTTAGTTCAACAAGTCCTTATGCAGCAGCTATTGTGTTTCCATCCACTAAGCTCCAGGGTATGGGGAGATAAAGAATTAAGATATGGCCCCTACCTTCCACAGTTCTATGGTCTAGTTTGTAAGGGGCAGGATGAAGAATGTATCTTCAGAAATGGTAATAGATTTACAGAAGTCTAATTTCCCTTTTTTGAGGATGAGGGACAAACACAACCTGTGAGTAGCAGCTCCTCCCCTCCCCTCCCCTCTCCTCTCCTCTCCTTTTCCTTCCCCTCCCCTCTCCTACTGTATTTTCCTCTCCTCTCTTCTGGTGTTCAGCCCAGGGGAAGGTAAACTCCATGGCCAAAAGCTGCCTTTTTTCCTTTTGGTTTATTGGCTACATTTCTTGCTCAAAAATCAAGCCTTAAACCCAATTCAATCTAGAGTTCATGGTCTGGACAACAAGTCCCCACTTAGCTAGCACAGAGTAAATGTAATAACTAAATAGTAATTGTTTCTCTTTTACCCAGGAACCCTGAGGGTCTTCCCCTCCCAGTTCGATTTTTTTTTTTTTTTTTTATTAAAAGGGCCATCCCTTGAGTAACTTAAAGAAGCCTATTCATTGAATGGGTGTATCTCACTCAAAGCGAGAATGTGATAAGACCTTAGCCTGAAAGGACCAGGATCTCCCATTGCATCCTGATGAATATCATGCCACTAGACCCAGATGGCTCAGGAGAAGAAAGTGAGATTGGTGACCTTGCACAGCCCTCCCTCACTCAGATCAAAGTCAACTGCAAGTCATGTCATCATCTTGATATCATGGTCCTCTTTGAGAAGGAAGGACAAACACATACACAACTCTCTATTGGCCATCTTTGTCTCTGCTTTCTACTTCTCTCAAGCCTTGCCCCAAGGCTCCCCTCAACTCACTTGCAAAACTTTTATTGCCTCTCTTTTCTATTGTTATCCCGAGAGTTGAGGGAGAAGAGCTTAGTGATTTAGAGAATGTCCAAATTGGATCATGAGGAGATGTGGCTAAATGATTGCTACTATAAGTGTTTATTAACACTTAGCTAAATGGCAGCATGATATGCAATGATATCCATTAGAAGTTGCTGGAGGTAAGAGGATAAATATATTTAAGTAGTTCATGATTTAAAATTTGCTCTCCTTGATTTGTTTTGCAAATCAGTAGTTTTTGCTATGAAATACCTTACCTTATCTTTTTTTTTTTTTTTTACAGTTTTTGTTTTTTTACTTTGTTGTCTCAAGAAACATTAGCTTCTATTTAGTCTAGTCTCATTTTTAGGGAGTCTGTTGCTTGGCCAAGATTTTGTATTTCTTTTTCCAAGCTGTTAATTCCCTTTCCAATTCTTTCTTCCACACCTCTCGTTTCCTTTCTAATTTTTGCCTTTAGCATTTTCATTTTATTGATAAAAAAATCCTAAACTTTAAAAACTCAATTCTTGCTTCATGTCTTCCAGAAAGTCTAGTTGAATTTGTCCCTAAGTTATATTTTTCCTTTGAGCCTTTGCTTGTAGATGTTTTGTATTAATTTTCTTCTTCTATATTTGTCTCTTGAACATCTTTGTCCCCATAATAACTCTTTATGATGGGATTGTTTTGATGTTTGTTCATTCTTCCAGCCTACTTCCTAATATCTAGTTATTTGAAAAGTATGTACAGCAGCTTGAAGATCCTTCCCTTCTCTTTATCTGATTTATTTCTTGCCTGAACTATTTGTAATAGCCTTGTATAGGTCACCCTACCTTCAAGACTATCCATATCTATAATCAACTTCAATATTTCTGGAATATCAGAATCAATCGATCAGGGGATTTTCCCTGTTAAATTAGATGTACTTGTGAGACTTTGTTTGAAACCTCAGTTGACAGTTAATGGAATGGTATGTCTTGGATTCTTGGGAAGATGAGCTGTATTGGGAGCAGCCACTTTTATGCTGAACTAGGTGGTATAATGGTGCCAGGCCTGGAGGTAGGAAGAATCATTTCCTTAAGTTAAAATCTGGCCTCAGACACTTACTAGATATGTGACCCTGGGCAAGTCATTTAACACTGTTTGCCTCAGTTTCCTCATCTGTAAAATGAGTTAGAGAAGAAAACAGCAAACCATTCCATTATCTTTGCCAAGAAAACCCTAAGTGGGGTCAACAAGAGTCAGACAACTGAACAGTAACAATAATATAAATATAATATAATGTATATTATAAAATAATCTACATCTACAACAGAACAGTAACAATAATACAAATATAATATAATGTATATATTATAAAATAATCTGCATCATAATATATTACATCATAATCTACAATATATCTACATATAATATATTACAAAATAATATAAAATATGAGTCAAGAGTTTACCTTTAGCCCTTTGAGACATTTCCCCTTTTTCCTTCTGCCTTTCTTCCAGAGTGTAGTAAGTTGGAGGAGGCAGTTTCTTTTCCTATCCCAGGAGCCAGAGCAATTAATGAAAGTCTTGGGGCAGAAGAAACTGGGAACTACCTGTGTTTACCCACAGGGCCTTAAAGAAAAGTTTCTTGCCATCTTTTGCCCTTTCTGAGCACAGTTAGTATCAGAGATTTGGGTTTGCAAACCCAAAAAAAGGAGGGTAACAGCTGGGGCGTTGAAGGAATATCGTGAAAAGAAGCAGACATAAAAGCTTATAAATATTTGTCCCTGTGTCCACCGAGGGTGCCATAGACAGGTCATTCCTGAATCCCTCCATGACTTTGAGGAGGGGAATTTCTTAGTATGATTCTGGGGATCTTTGGAGATATGACCTTCTAGATAGGAAAAGGGAGTTCCTGATATGCCTCTTGGAGAAAAAAAGAACATGGCCAACATGATCCCTGAAGATAGGAGAACAGTAGAGTACAAAAGACTTATATGGGGGGGGGGAAAGGATAGGGAGACACAGAAAACCTGTACTTCGCTCCATCCTATGGATAGTTTGGGTTCCCTGTTCCAAAATGTGTTTGTTGTATGTAGGGAGTCCAAACAATGATGGCACTGAGTCAGAAAGACTTTAGGACCCTGGGAGAAGTGTAGGTCTCACTGGAGTAAGAGAGGAAAGAGAAGAAAATTATTGTGATTGTTTATTAACTTGTGAATCCTTTATGCATTTTATTCACTTGTAGGTTCCTATGAGCCTTCATTTTCTGGACAGTGAAATAAAATAAAATGAAAAGTATATGTAATTATATTCACACACAGGTATATGTGTATGTATGTATATGTATATATGCAAATGTACATCTGTATATGTGTATTTTTTCTCTCTCTGTTTCTTCCTCTCTCCCTATCCCTACTGTTATGTTGAGGCTTGTACTTCCTCTAGAAGGCAAACACACTTTGCAAATTAATAAGAGGAATACAAACTAATGCAACTGTGAGGTTTCACACATTACTCAGAAAATCTGGCAAAAATGGGAGACCTCCAAGATTTGTCCCAATTGGTATGAGCCCAGAGCTTTAGAAACTACTTTGCTATCATTCACAGTCACTTCTGGACCATAGCACTGCCATACTGTCCATGGGGTTTTCTTGGCAAAGATATTGGAGTGGTTTGCCATTTCCTTCTCCAGTGGATTAAGGCAAACAAAGGTTAAGTGACTTGCCCAGGGTCACACAGCTAGAAAGTGTCTGAGGTCACCTTTGAATTCAGGTTTTCCTGACTCCAGGTGCAACATTCTGTTCACCGAGCCACCTGGCTTATTCTTCAATATAACTGCACACATATCTATATGAGTGCCTTCCAGTGATGTAGATTTCAACCCATCTATCCCTGCCTTTTTCTGCATCTTTCTGTGGTGTGGTGTGTTCATCCTTCGTTGCCAAAGAAGACCATGCCATCAGAGAAATAATGACATGACTTGCACTTGACTTTGTTTTGAGTGAGGGAGGGCTGTGCAGGTCACTAACCTCACTTCTCCTCCAGAGCCATCTGAATCCAGTGACCAGATATTCATCAGGATGACTGGAGATGACCCAGGATGAGGCAATTGGGGTTAAGTGACTTGCCCAAAGTCACGCAGCTAGTGAGTGTCAAGTGTCTGAGGTGAGATATGAACTCAGGTCCTCCTGACTCCTGCACTGGTGCTCTATCCATTGCACCACCTAGCTGCCCCTGCATCTTTCTATAAAGCCTGTAGAAAGGGTGAACACCAAATACACTGGTGATCTTCCTCTAGATCTCATGTGGATTGTCCTTTGCTTTGCTAACTCTTGCAACATGCTTGGTCCATTTTTTTTTTCTGGTGACATCACTTTTCCTGTATAGAGAATTCTGTAATGTTATGCTACTAATACAATCACCGAAACAATTCATCTATTCATTGCCATTTGAATGGCCCTCAATTTTAATTTCTTTTAGAGACTATGGTATTGTATGAGTTGCTACATATAGTGTAACTGGTAGAATATTACTTAATTGCTTAAAAGATGGGGGCTGTTTGAGTCCGGGAAGACTATTATCTCCGGTGTGAGGGCTATTTATTCACCTTTGTTGTTCACCTGTCACCCAACTCTCAACTGAGGTTCCAAGAAGCTGTAGCAAGTACAGAAGCCATACCCTGATAGAACCTTCTTGGTAGACAGGCTGAACCAGGTAGTGAGTAACTGACAGGCCTCAAACCCATTGGTGAGTTATGAGGATGTCAACTCCCAGGCATGTGAAGACTTCCCCTGGTGGAACGGGAAGATGAGAACAATTTGTTCCAGTTGTCATGCAGGTGGCTCATGAAAATTCTGTGGAACACTTGGAGCTTGGTCAGATATTGAAGATGCCAAGGTCTTTGATAGTTTTAAGAGCTTTCAAATTTCCCAAACACAGTTCAGCTTTACCTGGCTCAGCTCAATATCTATTTTCTGTGTTTGCAGAATACAGTATTAAGGAACCAGCTCCATGGGATGGTCCATCAACCTAGATATCATAATCTGGACAATTGGCACTCTTCAGATCCATTTGTTTTGTCTCTGTGTGGATACTTAGGTAAAGTATTTTGAGTGAATATGGTTTCATTTAGGAGACTTCAGCGTTTGAGAAATCAGCGTTATAACATCGTGAAGAGGAGCATCTGGAAGACTTTGCTATCTTTCCTTAACAAAACAGTGATGTAATTTTGTTTTACATCATAGTCATTCCCAGAAATAAACCCCTTCCCCAAATGTAATAAAGAAAAACAGCCAAAGCCAAAGAACATAGTTTCCTAATATGATAGAATTTGCAGTACTCATTGCCCATAATCACCAACCTCTCTATACTGAAAGGAAGCACCTCATCTCTTTTCCAAAACTGGCTTCATTTTAGTTTTCTTTTAGTTTACATTAAAGTAGTTATTGTGTATGGTTTTCTATTTCTACATATTCCTTTTGTATCAGTTCATATAAAGTTTCCTTTGTCTCTGAATTCCTCATAATAAAAATTTCTTACTCAATAATATTCCATTATATTAATATAGCGATTTATTAACCCATCAATGAGGCAGGCCCCTTTGTTTTTAACTACCACAAAAAATTCTCCTAAGAATATTTTACTGTAGGATTGAGCCTTTCTTTCATTCTTCTACTTCTTGCCATGAGAAATAATTCATTTGGACCCCTATGCTATCCAGAGCTTCTTAAACTGTGGGTTGAGACCTCATATGTGGTCTTGTAATTGAACGTGGAGATTGCAAAAAAAAATTGGCAACAGTAAAAGATTTTTGAATGCACAATGACCAAAAATTAATTCAAAATCAAACACATAATGAATCCAAGGTGTTCCTGGCAGTGTTTGCCATGTTGCATTGCACAACTTCACTGAAGCCTTGGTTCTAAAGAAACAACATGCTCGCTTTGCACTGCACACACTGTCACACCATGCAACACCAAGGAATGCTGCCAGAAACACCTTGGCTCAGACTTGAGACTATTGTATGTTATGAATTGCAATGTTTTTACTGTACACACAAAATCATTAAATGAATTTTGGCTTGTGACTAGGACAGAATTTCCAACAATTTCTGAAATGGCCCTAAACATATTTTTGCCACTTTGTACTAAGAATTATACAAAGTGGCATTCTCAGCATTGATGATTTTAAAATCAAAATATCTATTAACTCTGAAAAGCGTTGAAGATGCTCTATATCTTACAGTGTTAGATATTCCACCAAGATTTAATTCTTTATGTAAAAATAAACACATTCATCTCATTAGTATGTAAATTTGCTTTCTCAATAAATGCATATCAAAGAATTGTGTTGAAATAAATTTCTTTATGATATAATATCAGTAAATTTATATGCTTATTTTATATACCTATACACCTGGGGTTGCATAATAACTTTTCAGGTGAAAATGGGTCACAAATGGAAAAAATTTGAGAAGCCCTGCTCTGTTCCAATCAGTATTGATCAATTTGATATGATTCCATAGGGGTAGTGCTTTTTAAGTTCTGTATATTTGACATCAGAACAGTGAGCTGCAGATTGTAAGTTCATTTGCTTAATTATAGAAAGTTAACTAGATGCCTTCTACCTTTGTTTTTCCTTGTCATGGTAGCCAAGCCCAGCGTGATGGAAGTGACTCAACTACATGGAAAGTCCTGGAATTTGTTTTTTTGCCTCTAGACCATTCTCTTTTGTCCAACACAAATAGGTGACCATCTTATGACTACCTAGTCATTGGAGGTATTCTTTGCTTCACTCAACTTGTGACCCTGCTGACAGATCATTTTTGCTTATGCATCTTATGTCAACCAGTGGAATTATTTTGTATTTAGTATAGTTGGTCTTGAATGCCTAGATATCTAACCCTATAAAAATAGGGCTCTCAAAGAAGGAGGCATCTCAGATTGTGAGGAAGATCTGAACTTCATTTCATTAGAGGAGACAATGAACCCTTTCATAAAGTGCCATTGGCTCAGAGCTCTGCCTCAGTCTCTTTTGTTGTAGGTTGGGACGCTTTTAATTCCTACGTTGCTCAATATTGAGACTTTAGGTCAAAGGGAATGGAAAGAGTGACTTTTCTTGCCTAGTTCCAAATTCTTTTCCAAAACAGTTGGAGCAATTCCCTGCCCCACCAACAGTGTATTAGTTTGCCTGTCTTCTGGCAACCTCTCCAACATTGCCTATTTCTATCTCTTGTTGTCTTTTCCATTTTGCTTGAGAAGAGGTGACATGTCCTAGTTGTTTCAATTTTCATTCCTTGCATTAATTTAGATAATCTTTCATCTGGTTATTTCTATTTTGCATTTCTTCTCTTAGAAATCATTCGTTTATATCTTCTGACCACTTTATTGGGAGGTAGATTTAATACTGAAGAAAGAGGCCAGGAACTCCAGAATGATTACATGTGAAGCTTAATATTCATGTGGATACTTACACAGACACATAGGGGCGGTTTGGGGCAGTGACCAGACAAAAGGTTAGATACCCTGAAAAGATGCGCCCCCCCCCCCCAAAGTCCTGTGATAATTGTAGAAATCAGATGAAGAGAGGAGGAGCATTGGGCATCACTACATATGTCATCACAGTTTAGCTAACATTTTGACTAGTTTATGTTTAGTACTGAGCCCAATTCCCATACATCCAAGTGACAGACCAGCACTATTAGGCAAATGTCCAGGCACTCAAGGTTATGTGCTATGTCCTTGTTATGATTTTCTTCAGTGGGGACCCTGCATCCTTCTAGGTCAATCAGTTTCTGAAGGACAGGGCTGATGGTTTCAGAGGTGAAAGTGAGGCAAGAAGATCAAAAGAAGCTGCTCACTGGGGACCAAACTGGAATTGGACAGTTGGGCAACATGGCCTTCTTTCTTTTTTTCTGTCTTTCTGTCTATCTTTCTGTCTATCTCTTCTTTCCCTTTGCCCGGTTGGCAGAGGTGGGGAACCTG
This sequence comes from Bettongia penicillata ogilbyi, assembly GCA_023548195.1. Taxonomy (NCBI): domain Eukaryota; kingdom Metazoa; phylum Chordata; class Mammalia; order Diprotodontia; family Potoroidae; genus Bettongia; species Bettongia penicillata. The sequence goes on from JAJHZJ010000197.1 coordinate 6,260,827, forward strand.
CAGCCTCGAGGCCACATGTGACCCTCTAGGTCCTCAAGTGTGACCCCTTAACTAAATCCAAATTCCCTGACATGGGGTATTACACTCTTACCTGCAGGTGTTCTGCCAAAGGGAATGTAAATTTTAACCCGCGAAAGTTCCTTTTTCCTTAAAGATATGCCTTAACCTCAGATCTCTCCGGCTCTCCAAAACACTTTAGCTCTCTCAGATTGGCCAATAATAGGTCTAAATCAAGCCCTACTTGGTCATTGTTTGGGCCCTGATGGTCTCAGAATGAATGTAAATAGCAATTGTTTCTGCTTTGGCCAGAAACCCTGAGGGTCTTCCTCTCCTTGATTGATTTTTTTTTTTTTAAAGAGGCCATTCTATGCCTCAATTCTCTTATTAAGCCTTAATCACAGAGCAGGCTTTGCCTCATTTCTTTCTTTCTTTTTTAATTAAAGCTTAATCACTGAATGAGTGCTGCCTCAGTCAAACTGGGATCTACCTGTTAAAGATCTTACCTTGAAAAGGCCATCTCCACTTGTTTTGATTTGTCTCTGGCCACTGGATCCAGATGGCTCTAGGGGTGAAAATGAGGCTGATGACTTTGCACAGCCATTTAAATCCAATTCACTTGCATGTCTCAGGGCATCACCTTCCAGATGTCATAGACTTCCTCAAGAAGGAAGGACAAACAACACGGAGCCTCTCTGTCTTGGCCAGATGCCCATCCACCTTGGAGAGTTTGCTTTTGTTTAAAGCGTGAACGGAATCTAAATTAGGTGAATTCTGGCCCATTGTTCAACTTAAGTTGTGTAGGTAGAGATGAATTCCTTTGTTCATCTAGACTCTCATCAAGTCATGTCCTCAGAAGAAAGGAGTAAGCTTTCAGGCCACCTCTTCATCCACCTTCTCATTGATTGTTCACCAATCTGAGTGATCGTCATCTGTCAAGGACCCCCACTTTTCCAAAGGTATTTAAGCACTGGATGATCTCCATGGTTTTTTATTTACCAAGAGAAACCACTGACCGTCAATTTATTAATGGCGAACCTAATTAAATTGATTATTAATTACCCAGAAACTCTCTTTGAACTTTTCATTCCTCTCACTTTCAAGAGTCAGCTAATTCACACAATTACTTCAAAGCAAAGACATTTACTGAAATGACACGCTAAGAAAAATAATAACACATCTTCCCCCAAAACCTCACATTGGTGGAAAGAATGGATATCCGCAAAGCTCACAAGTAACAGGGACACACAGAAGGATGGGGAAGATGTGAGGACAAAGTACATGTGATAAGTAGCAACTCATGTTTCCCATGCTACAGGGCTGCTGATGTCCTCTAATGGCTCCTTCTTCTATTGACTCTGGACCTACTGAAATCCTGGTCTAGGACACTGTTCTGGTCTTTTCTAACTTGATTCTGCAACTGGACTCCCTTGGAGAGATGAAGAGAAGTGACCTCAGAAGCTCATTTCTTCCTTAATGGCTGGCTTTCTTCTTAACTGCTGAAAGTGACTACCTTTTCAGAGCTGTATCTAAAGCACTAAATAGTAATTGTTTCTCTTTTACCTAGGAACCCTGAGGGTCTTCTCCTCCCTGTTTGATTTTTTTTTTTTTATTAAAAGGGCCATCCCTTGAGCAACTGCTTAAAGAAGTCTATTCATTAAATGGAAGTATCTAACTCAAAGTGAAAATGCTATAAGACCTTAGCCTGAAAGGGCCAGGGTCTCACGTTGCATCCTGGGCCATCTCCAGCCATCCTGATGAGTATCGGGAGTGCAGATCCAGATGGCTCAAGAGAAGAAAGTGAGGTTAGTGACCTTGCAAGCCCTTCTTCCCTCAAATCAAAGTCAGTTGCAAGTCATGTCATCGTCTTGATGTCATGGACCTCTTTGAGACAAACACAACAACACAAAGCACAAGTCCTGCCTAGGCAAGCCTGGGACTGGATTTGGGGTTGCTTCTTTTTTGTGTTTGCTGCTATATTGATTGATTGGATAAGTCAAATCAATAGACATTCATTAACTTCCTGTTATGGTCCAAGCACAGTACTTGGCACACAGTACCTATCTGTAGATGACTGTGTCTAGGCTTACAGACAACCTTATAGGTTTAAGAGGTCCAGAGGTACTAGGATCCTTTGATTGGAGCTGACCACTGATGGAGCTGGTGTGTGAGATATGATGCTGCATCAGTGAAGACATCACTAGGGACAGGGGAAGGAGCCCAACCCCTCCCTGGCTTGTCAGAAGACAGTGATGGTACAGAGCCAACATGAAATATAAAATGCTGAACCAGCACCCTACAAATAGCTTCATGTTCTGATGTTAATAACCCAATCTCCTAGTAATAGTAGTTGAAAACTACAAGGTATTAATTGTTGAAATCTTCCTGATGGATTCCCAATAAAGTTGCCCCCAGCCCCAGTATTCTAACTTCCTCATAGGACCCACTGAACAACAGGTCCACTGCCCCTACCTAACCACTCACCCTCCCCACCCTGCCCCATACACTTACACTTAATACCCTATCTTCTTCATATCTGCCTCACTGCTCACTAAAACAACAGATATGTCCATGAACTCATATTTCTCAGAGCAACAGCAAACCGTGTGACGCGATTCCAGCCACTGCTTCTAGCTAGCCATTGCTTCCAGGGTCATTCCATATTTCCCATAGAAAAAACAGGTGTGTCCATGCTCTCAGCCACAACCACATCCATCTAATCTCAGACAGGACCACAATAGCCAGCCAATCAGAAAGCAATATTTACACAGTGTTTACTTTGTGTCAGGTACTGTGCTAAGTGCTTTACAATTATTTTCTCATTTGATCTTTACAAGAACCCTGGAAAGTAGGAGCTATTATTATTCCTATTCTATGGATGAATAAATTGAGGCAAACAGAAGTTAAATGAAGTCATTTAACAATGACTGGTAAGTGCCCAGCATCACACAGCTAATAAGTGTCTGAGGGTAGATTTGAACTCAGATCTGCCTAACTTTAGGCATGTGTAGGCATGTGCAAAACTGTCTTTTCTACTTCCAGCTGGTCACATGGATGTTATCTAGGACTGAGTGGACTTGGCACTGAGGGGGACTTTCCTTATTGGCCATTGAGCATGAAGAGCAGACATTGGCGGGTATTTGAAAAGGAATGGTCCTACTCTCAGTGCTCTCTTCCCTTTCTGGCTTCTGGATCCCATCAGAATTGTTTCAAGTGGCTTCCCACAAAGGGTAGGGACTTTTGGCTTGTCTTTTTGCACTTGTTCTAAGTCTAGAAAAGAAATACCTATCTCATACCTGATTCGTATTATACAACAAGTACTACTTTACTTTTCTTAAACATATGTCAGAAGTTAACTTTTAAATAATTTTTCTCTGAGGGTTGGGGTGTAAGGAGTCAGAGTGGGAAAAATCGAACCTAACCCTTATTAGACACCAGATCCACCAGAACTGAATCTGGTCAGGATAGTTTCCTGAGTCCAGAGCAGAGGGACCCCTTATGGAGAAATAGGCTATAGCGTCTTAGTCCCTTAGGCCTGTTGGGGTTTGGGGTGCTGGGAACCTTGAAATATAAAGGTACATGGGGGTCTGAGTGGAAAGAATTCAACCATTCAAGTCTTCTTTCAATCAAGGTAGCAAGGTTTGTTGTAATGCCAATAGTGGGAAGATTCCTACTGAATCTGCAACTTAATGGGAGTGAAACTGATGCCTATATAAAAAAGGAACAGTGAAAGGTTCTAAATGGGATGGAGTGGTAAATAGCTTGGGGTTGACCAAGAGGACAGTGAAAGGACTGTGAAGTAAACTCATTAAGTGATCTAGGTGGGCTGGGGTGGGTCAGATGCCTTAGGTGGAAGTGCCAGTGATTTGGATTACTGAAATGTATGGGAAAGTTCAGGGACTAGGTTGCTTTCAAAAGACATGGTCTTTTCCTTTTAGGGGTCCAGGGCCCATTACCCCATTAGGCCCAGCTATGAGATTTATATGCGTACATACTTTTCTTCATAAGTTCCTTAAAGGTGCGTAACATTTTTGTTTTTTGTCTCAGGATCCTCTGCTCCTAGCAACCTCCCTGGCACATAATAAGTGCTTAATAAATGCTTATGGATTGATTGGTGGCTTCTCAGGGGTCATGGTAGAAATAAGTGCTACCTGTCTCAGGGTTGTTGGTGGGGAGAGTGCTTTGTAGACCTTTACATGATCAATAACTGTGAGTTGTTACTGCTATTATCTTGCCTAAAGAATATGTGATTGAACCCATGGGTTCATTATTTCTTTCTTTCCTTTTCTTTTCCTTTTTTCTTCCAGGCATGTTCTTGGAGGCAGGGTAGGAGGGCAATGTGGAGTTTTATTGTTCATAAATGTTTGAGTAGAAGAAGAAATGAAAAGAATCTAAGTCAAGCACTCAATAAACATAATTAAATAGCCACCACATTTGTTTATCTGACTCCTACTCAGGGTGAGTAATAAATCTCTGCCCTTCTGGAGAACTGGATCTTGACGGGCAGTAACAAATAGAGAAAATTCAGTGTGTACCTCAGGAATCTCAGCTGAGAAATCTGAGGCAGTAGCTCCTCAGAAGCATGCCAGCTTCATTCAAAGGGCCCAGGAGGGATTCTATTTCCATTTTTCTCTGGTGGGACAAAAGTGCTGACTTGGGCCACTTTAGGATTTTTCTCTTCTGTTTTAAAATTGCAGAGCCCCATTTTTCATTCTTCCATTTTGATGAATACTTTTCAAAATCATTTCAAAAAACTCAATTCTCTTTTCTCCTTGTCTCCTCCCTTCTTCATCCTAATTTTCCTCTTCTATTCTTTCTTCTCCTCTCCCCTCCTGCTTTCTTATCTTCTCTTTTTCTTTCTCCCATTCCCCTCTACCTCTCTCCCAATCTCCATTTCAACAGTTAGTTTACCCAATTGGACTTTGTGGCCTAACTGCAAAATTATTTTTCATTATGCATTTTAAATATAAATTTTTCTTGATATCTTTTGTTTTTACATTACCTACATTTCACAATACATTCCTTTCCCTCCCCTTCCTTCATCCCTTATGACAGAGAATGAAAGAGCGTCAGCAAAATTAATCAATTCATAGAAAAAGTCTGACATTATAAGCAATATTCCTCACCCAATAATCTCCCATCTCTGCAAAGAAGATGGGAGGAAGTCTCTTCTCCAGTCTGTCCTTTTGGGAACAAGCTTAGTCATTATAATTTCCATATACTCTGTTTAAAACCTGCATTTAAGTCCTAACTCTGCCTTTGTGATGCAGGACAGGTCATTAGACCCCTCCGGTACCATAGGCAACTCCCTGATCATAAATTACAAAGGAAGTGCTGACTTGCACTGACAGAGGAAGCTTTCTGCCCACCAAGTTCCTTGTATCGGTGACATCACGGGTCCAGTCCTTTCCCCTGTCCCTATCCTGGTCTATTTGTGGTTGTTGCTGGTTTGCATTTTTGTAGGAAATATTGTGAGAAACCTGCTTGCTCTAGAAAGAATAACATTGTTGAAGCCAGGGAAATTCTTATTTTATTTTATACTCTTGTAAATGGACAATCCCCTAAGGGAGCACATGTGCTCAGATAAGTTCAAGGTTATTTATTCCCTGTTCCTCATTCAAATTTCTGTCCTCTATTCCCCATTGGTTCTACACAACTTCCTGAACCACCTATTCCATATTTTTTCTCCTAGATGTGTTGCCCTTCCTTTGTCATGCATCGAATGTACATTCTAATTAGCTTGCTCCACCCTGGGGGTGTATGGGTCAATATTAAACAATTTGTTAAGCATGCTTGAAGTTTCTGACCTTCTACCCAGTGAGAGGCCCAGTTCTATGGAGTCACAGCTCTGGTCAGAACCAGTTACATCCTGTTATCTTTCCTGCAAAGCTGGGAGTGTGTAGGTGGCACTCTTGTGGAAACAGAACTCCTTCTTCTATTTCTCACTATATGTATATTATTTTCCTAGTTTTGCTTACTTCACTTTGAATCAGTTCATATAAATCTTTCTCTGCTCTTTGTCCTACTTATCATTTCTTATAGAACAGTGATAGTCTATTACGTTCAAATGATACAACCTGTATAGCCATACCCCAATGAATGAGCATCTACTTGTAACACTACAATTTTACCAATTTACATTTATACTGCACTTCAAAGTTTATATAGTGTTTTCACATCTATTGTTTCATATGATCTCAGAAGTCAAGTCAAGAAGCATTTTTTAAGCATGGGGATTATTTAAGCAGAAAGATAGATGATCTTGGCCTCAAGGAGCTTATGTTCAAAAGGAGACTATACATAAAAGGGACCTGGAAAGGGAGGGAAGGGGTACCTTTGAGAAGAAATGGCAGAGAAATTCCCTAGAGTTAGGAATACAGGCTGTAGAGGAAGGAAGACATGAATATTCTGGGTATCTTCCCTTAAAGTTTTTTAGGAGGAAGTAGCCAATCAGAGGAAAAACCTTCAGAATTGTGAGATATATAAGGCAGGTATCCACATTGAATGGGAACAGATTTAGTGAAGACTTCTCAGGGCTATGAGACTCCTCCTTAGAGTAGAAGAGACCTTAGGCCCAGGTTTCAATTCCTCTAGGGTCAGGTGATTTCCATTTAAGAGGCTTCTGTAAGGCACCTCCCAACACCAGCTTTGCTGGTGAAGGGACTGCCCGCTTCTCGCAAGAACCCAATAAAGGAGATTTTCTGTTTTTACTTTGAGACACCTCTGAGCAGTCAATTTGAGTAAGAGGTGGGGGTCATGCTATCCCACACAACATTATACAGATTTGTAAATTGAGGTTTAAAAAGATTTTTCCAAGTGTGTACATCTAATATCTAGTATAGAGTGGAGTTCAGACTATTCTCACCCTTATTCCAGTGCTCTTCCACGAGAAAATACCAATATTTATTATGATAGCTGATCAACTGTTTCTTGATATTATAGAAAAAGACTAGAATAAGCAGAATTGCTTTGGAATGTACTCCATGCAACATGTATATGAATGGTGATGAGCATGTAAGCCCTATCCCATGCAGCACTGATGGAGTTCCCTTAGTGCTTTTCAGGGACACATGTGGCACAATACTGAATGGACTGGATGAGAAACAAAGGAGTTAGTCCTTTGGTTCTCCTTTCCTCTCACAAAGATAGTGGCAGTGGGGCAAGGCAAGAAGTGAGTTAAAAAAGAGACAATATTTTCTCCCTCTCTCTTTCTCAGATCTCCTTCCTTTGGCTTCCTATGAAGAATGGTCATGGGAGCATAGTGAGTACAAACATGTAGTAACCAAAGCACATTGACTGGTTTAGGCAAGCCTGAGCCTTGGACCTTGGGTCCCTGGGTACTTCTTCTGTTCTCTGTTACTTCTCTGAGCATAGGTGATTAATTAGCAATCCTGAGATAGATGTGTCTAACTTTGGAGGACAACTTGTAAGTTTGAGAGGTCAGGAGCTCTTGGGTTTGCCATTTGGAGCTTACTGGTAGTTAAGAATAATTTTCTGCAACTACAACCTTCTTGGAGACGATGACTGATAGGGGGAGTAACCCTTTTGGGAGCTGGTCAGAGACAGTACAAAGCTGAGGTAAAATGTAAAATGCCAGTTTAGTTGTCCCACAAACTTTTTCATATTTTGATATTTGTCTCAACCTCTGGAGAGAGTATAACAGTAGTTTACATTACTGCTGCTGTTTGAATGTTTCTTAATACACACCTTTGAAATCTTTTGTCTTGAACACTTCTTTTGTATGGAGGGGAAAAAAATAGCTGTCTTTTACCTGATTTACATTGTATGTTGACTACCTTTCTACTCTTCTCCTCCACTTGTTTGAATAGACTTGGGCCAAACCTAAGCTTTATGTTCTACTTTGGGGGTTTCCATAAGAAGTGGTGATGGTAGTGTAAAGAGCCAGATAGTCTGAGGGGAGAAAAGCCTGACTTTCTCTTTAAATGCCATGATCCCCCAGAATTAAACTTAGTGTCTGAGTATGGGTCTAGTGCTTAGAGGAGGCTGTTACTAGACAGGGACAGTGCTTCAATATCCCTGGGCCCAGTTATTCTATAATAGTTATTCTATAATAGGAAAAAACAGCATCCTGTGATGACCTTTGCTGAACTTTGAGTCAAGAAGAGTCAAATCCCCTCTCTGACACTTACTAGCTATATGAACATGGACAAGTTCTTAGCTCCAGGCAACTCAAAGTTTTAACAGAGTAATTCTTTGTTGGAGGAGGGAGTTTCCATACCAACAAAATCATAGATCTTTGAAGTAATTCACTCATATTTATAGCATCCATTGCATGATATGTGAACTGGGATGTGATATATATGACACCTAGGAAATACAATATGGGAAGGATATTAGAGTAATACAAGATTCATAATGAATGAAATAATTCATAATGAAAACAGCAGAAATCTCCTCCCAGTTAATCATTCATTCAACAAATATTTGAGAACCCTCTATGTGGGCTAGATAGGATGTGGCATACAGGCATTGCATATAATGCCCTTTTGGATTTTGTTAATAATCACTGAATGCTACAGAAATTTTTTTTTTAAAAGCTCCCAAATTCTAAAAGACAGACAAAATGTAGGTCATACTCTAATCTTTTTTGGAAAATTCTAACCAGTTCACACCTTGATTCAGGAATGTGCTGCTAAATGTTTAATACCTGACTCTCAGGGCAAAAAATGTTTACCCAAGATACATTTTTAAGATTAATTTTAATCATTAACACTTTCTCCATCATTTCCCCAAGTCTCCACAATCAACAAAACAATAAATGGAGTTGATCTTTAGAGTTTCCCAGAATTCCTAGGTGTAAATACTCACACTGAAAATTTTACAATGGACCCTCCTAAAAAGACAGTCAGTATGAACTAGCTCTCTTATACTCCTGCCCTGATTTCCTTTTACCCTGGTTTAATTTCTTTCAGTCACTTTTGCTCATTTCTATATCTATGATGAAACCTCAGAAGTTTAGCCTTCATTCACCCCCTTTGTGAAAGCTGTCTCCCTCATCATCCTCTGTGCATGCAAAATTTCTCCCTTCAGACAATGTACCCGCTTCCACAGGTGGCCTATCTCAATTCCCCAATTGCTGGTACCCTTACCATACTAAAATTACTTTGTATGTATCTTGCATTTGGGCAGCTATGTGGTGCAGTGGATAGGTTGCCAGGCATGGAGGGAGAAAGACTCATGGTCATGAGTTCAAATCTAACCTTAAACATGCACTAACTGTGTGACCCCGGGTAAGTCACTTAACCCTGTTTGTCTCTGTCTTCTTATCTGTAAAATAAGCTGGAAAAGGAAATGGCAAACTATTCCAGTGTCTTTGTCAAGAAAACCCTAATGGGGTCACCAAGAGTCAGACAAGCTTGAACAACCACGAAAATATTATATTTCCTCATATTTGAGCCTGTTACTTCCCCCGTAGAATGCAAAGGGCTCTTCAAGGGCAGGTATTATTCCATTTTTTGTCTATGCCACCCTGCACCCAGCATAATGCTTGTTAAATGAATGAATGAGGGAGAAAAAAACTTTTCAGTGCAACAGAGGCAGCTTCCAAATGGAGGCTTGAATCCTTCTGGGCAACGTATCCCTGCAGTAAGAGCGGCCTTCCCCAAGGGCTATCTCCATTCTTGGCCTTTTATACTCTCACCCCTTTTCCAATACAGAGCATCACCACAACCTCTTCAGATCTTCTCAAGGGACACTCCTAGACCAGAGTAAGAACTGACCTGCTAAGAGTCGTGAGAAGGGGATTTGGGAACAGAACACTCACCTATATTCCAGGTCAGGTGTGAGGTCTTTAGAAGACAAATGGGCAAATCCCCTCCTGGGTTGGAGAGTCCATCTCCAGGAACCAGATCCCCTGCTGAGCCCTACTAGGCTCCTGACTTGCTTGTTGAAATGGAATTCTCCTTTCCTAAGCTGAGCACCAGATGGCATCACAGGCTCAGGAGCGGAACCACTGAGGCTGTGAATCAGCTATGACAAATGGCACTTGAAAGGTGGTCTACCCTGGCTTGGCATCAGGAAGGACACCGAACCTGACTGAGCCCCCTGCCTCAGAGACCTTTACATTAGGAGCCAGGCTTCAGCATAGGACAGGTACATGTGTCAGAGAGCCAAACCTGGACGGAGACCTCCAGCTGAGGAACAGGTACTGAACTATGGGATCTTTTCAATGAACAGAATAATGAACTGAGGAATAGTAGATCTTAGAATAAATGATACTAAAATAAGTCTATTTTCCTGTTCCAGACAAGTGATTCCTTATTCTTAGGGACCAACTAAGAGTAAAGCCAGTTTTCCCCAAGCTAGCATACAGCTCCCCCCATACCCACATCCCTCCTATGCTTTCTCTCTTCTTCCCTGCCCTTCCCTCCCATGGCTGGTGTATGTCAAAATAACAGGACCTCAGCTGGCTCCAGGAATATGTGGGGTAGGGGAAATGTAAGGTCCCCTCAGCAGCCTAGTAGAGACTCTAGCCAAGGGATCCACCCTAGAATGAAGCAAAACAGACCAGAACAAAACACTACCCTATTCTAGCCCCTGAAAATGGCAAAGAAAAAATGTCACAACAAGGTAGGTACCTTATTATTGAGCTAACCTTAGCCTCTTTGTTTCTGTCTGTCTTTTCGCCCTCCTACCCACTCCTTTTTCCTATTGGTGAAGAGGGAGAAAAGCATTTTAGCCAAACTCCTCCCCTCAAGTGGCCAACAGCATTGCAGATGCAAAGCTCCATTTCTATGTCCTTCTAGAACAACTCCTATCTTCCCTTTCATGTTGTTTCTGCAAAGTGGCTGGAGGTCAGCTAGTGAAGGCATTGGTGGAGGAGCTTGTAACCAAGCAACCCTGGAGTTCTAACGGATCCCCTTGGAGACCCGGTTATGCTAGAGGAGGCTGTGTTTTTCTGATTTTTATCCTTTGCCAAGACCATTCAGTCAGGGGCATCTCACCCAGCACAGTTTGCCTTAGACCCTGTTCCCTATCATGTCCCCTGCTTTCTTCTCTCCTACTTCAGGGAACCTGCTCTCAAACATTTTAGAGTTTTTTATTTTTTTCGTTAGAAATTTGTCTTTAAAAAAAGAAAGAAAATTGTCTTCTTATGTCTGGTCCTATAGTTCACAGGTGGGTTAAAGACTGAAACACTGGACTGGTTTGTCCTAGGAGAGTCAGAAGTACTTGTGATGCCCTAGACCTTCCACACCAGCAGCTAACAGTCTGTTTGTTCATCCTCAGTTCCTTTGACTGAATGAGACTTGGGGAGGGGGGGGCAGGTAGCTACCTCTGCAGGCCTTCTCTTTCTTACTATTCCCTTCCTCCCCTTCTCTTCCCTTCCCTCACATCCTTTTAACATCTTTCTTTTCCTTCCCTTCCTGCTTAGTGGATTTTCATTTCACATCTCGCCGATCAATTACTGACCCTCAGAAAGGTAATCCTTCCCCCAGAATTCCCAGATAAGGAGAAACCATGGCCTCTTTTCATGTTGTTCAGGTCAACCATCTCCTCCCCATACCAGAATCCTGGGCTGAGAGGGATTGAGACCAGCCCTATTCTGAGAATAGATAAAAGAACATGACTTTGAAAATTTATCTTCATGCCATCCTCCAGGTGTGCCTCTGGCTGACATCTGTAGCAGGTAGAAAGAATGGGGTGGTAGAGTGGGCAAGAAAATGTTTGAGCTATAGCTAGAGATTTTCTTTCAACAGTTTTAGAAGTAGTTTGGGGGAGAGGGAGTAGGGCTTCAGACAGTTTGACTGAGGGTGCAATTGCACTGGGAGAAGTGGCCCCTTAGTCCTGGCCCTCAGGCAGCTCAGTGACACAATGGATAGAGTTAGAGACCTGAAATCAAGAAGACCAGAGATCAAAACGAGCCTCCAACACTTCCCTAGCTGTGTGGCTCTGGATGTCTGCCCCAGTTTCTTCATCATTAAATGGGGATAATAATAGTATTTTCTGCCCATTGTGAGGACAATATGAGATAATATTTGTAAAGTGTTTTTCAAACCTTAAAGGTAGCTATTATTAGATTGTGAGAGAATCTGGGCTTGAATGGGGAAGGGCACCCTAGCAAGGCTTGAGGGAAAGTGGGGAGATGCTGGTTAATTCTGAGAACTCTACCCTCCCAAAGAGAAAGTATATTGCCCCTTTATGGGTGCATTGAGCCAGAACACTTTTTGCCCCATGCCAGTTCTAGCTGTTAAGAGTATCACTGAACTAGAAGGAGAAAATTAATATAGTATCAAACAAATCATTTTTCAAGGAATTACAGACCATAGAGTGTTTGGTACAGCACAAGAAGACATTCTTCCCTCACTAGGGAAAAGGAGACAGAGGGGGTGAAAAGAGAGAGGGAAGGAGCAGACATGAGCTTCAGGGAATATGAAGTTGATCTCTCTTGGCTCTTCCTATTTTCCTTTCTCTTCTTCTGCCTCCTTAAGGTCCTTAGTTCCTAAGCTCCTTTGGTGAGAGGAGATGATATAGAGGTCACTCAGGATGTCTATTCAACTCATTTCAAGTCAACAAACATTTATGAAGCCATTATTATGTGCTCAGTGAGACAATAGTACTGAAAAGACACTTATATAGTCATGGCTTACAAAATACATTACATAAAGAAGTCTCCATCCCAGACACTGGGGATTTTTTTCAATATTCTCCATTGAGGATTCATAAAATTCTCATCCAAACCTGACTAGGTAGTATTTTGAGGGGGAAGGGCATTTGCCACCTCCTTGTACTAGGCTTATGATGATATTGGTCATATTCTCAGCTCTGGTCTATTCAATGTAATGAGAAGTTTTCAATATTCCAGAAAAGAAAGCTGAGATTGTGAAATCCAGAAAGCAATTTTCCTTCTGTCACATTTCCCCTAAATTATATTTCCTGTAAATTATGTTAAATAGCATGTAAGAAAGGGAGTGTCAGGGAATTGAGGATGCAATGAAGCCTGAATAGACTGACTCATTACAAAGGGAGCTATGAAGGTCAGGGAGCGGGATCTTGTTTGCCCCATGTTTGTTAACTCAGCTCATTTCTTGCAGAGAGGAGCCAGTCATCCCTGGTTTTCTCCAGGGAGCTCACAATATCCAGCCACATTTACCTTATTTTAGTTAGTTTTCCTGAAGAGAAAAAGGGCAGTGATGATTTTGTTCATTTTGCAGATAGGGAAAAGTAAAGTCCAGGGATGGCCCAAGCATTGAGAAAGAAGGATGTGGCATGGATCTGGGTATATCATACCTGACCATTGAAGTGATCATTTTTAGCACAATTTATGGGATCATCTGGGATTCAGTTTAATTATTTCCATAGTATAAATACGACTATTAAGATAAATAGCAATACTTGGTATTTATGACTTTTCTTACACAGCACTTTACATATATTACCTCATTTGATACTCATCTCAACCCCTGAGGGGTTTTAGTGCCCTACAGATGGAGGAAACTGAGACACAGGGAGGTTAAGGTGCCCAAAGTCACAGAGTAGGTCAGCAGAACTGGGATTCATGTTTGAGGTTTCTGACTCCAAATACAGCATTCTTTCTATTAAACACACAAAGAGCCAGAGAGGGAGAACATGAGAATGAGACAGACATAGATAGAGACAGAGAAATACTAAGCAAGAAACAAGATGAGACTAAGGGGAGAAAAGAAGGAAAAAAAAAAGAGAGAGCAGACACTGTATTTTTTCTCTTTAAATAAATGTCACCTAATGCCAGGAGGCCTTAGAAAGGCTTCATACCAAGCCCTCCTGAGCATGTCCTAGAATTCATTCCTGATGAATTATGTGACTCTTTTACATGTTTGGACTTAAAGCAGGGAGATGGAATAAGGGATATTCCTAAAGAAGCTTTTCTTGTCCTCAGAAAAATGGGCATTTAAATATTTCCAGTGTTCAGCACCTCCAATATCGCTTCTAGTTCTGCCCTGTCAAGTTGGAAGGAGATAGCGTGATTTAGAGGCATGAAACTTCCAATCCAGAGACTTTGGAATCTATCTCATACTTCACAGCTAAGGAGTACCCTGCTAAATAAAGGATTTTTTCTATCAGTAGTCAACTCCATTTCCTGCTGAATAAATTCCCTTTCCTTCTCAGAAGCAAACAATTATGAACTGGCAGGTGACTATCTTCTTTCCCTCCTTCTGTCCCTCCTTTCTTCCAAGTCCTTCTAACCTCTTACTTAGCAAAAAAGTATTCATCCTCCTTCCTCCCTAAAATGAAGGACAGCAAAGAATCCAACAAATCACCACAAACAAACATGCATTTCCACTGGATTCATCCCTCCCTGGGAAGATTAATCAGGGTCTTTCACCCTGCATTGTTATATAAATGTGGTAATCTAGTGGAATTATTATATTTGAGGAGTCTGAGGAAAAAGTAACCATAAAAAGATGATCAATTTTTCACTGAGGCTCTGTATTGGTTAACTCTCTCATGACACATACCACTCTCCTATTGTTCCTCCTAGCCAAGGGGAGGTCACATGTGACCTTCTAGGTCCTCAAGTTCAGCCCTTTGACTGAATCCAAACTTCACAGAATAAATCCTTTTATTAAGGGGTTACATGTGGCCTCAAGACCATAGGCTCCCCACTCCCATCCTAGCCCAGTGCTCCTGAGGGATGCCCTAATGTCACCAGCACGTGCAACATTCAACAACAGCTGTTTTTACCTCCCTCCCTCCTAGAACATTCATAGTCAGAGGAGAAGAAGGAACCTTGAATGGGTTAATTGACTTTGGATCACCAGGCCCATTGATCTAAAGTTGGAATTGACCTCACAGGCCATCTAGACCAGAGGTGTCAAATATGCAGGGCCCAGCACTCCTGAGTGCAGCCTGAATCAGATTAAAATGTAATTGGGAAATATTTAATAAAGTAAATAGAAATACAATAAAATGGAGGTAATATTGGATTTTAAAAGTAAGTCAATATGTGGTGTACAGATTAGTAGCCCCCATTTCTATTTGAATTTGACACGACTGATCTGGACCAATCCAAGGTTATACAGTTAGTAACTGACAGAGCTGGAATCTGAACCCAAGTGTCTTTTTGGGCAGACAGAGGTTAAGAGACTTACTCAGGGTCAAATAGATAGTAAGTCTCTCAGGAAGCATATAAACTCAAATCTTGTTTTCTCTAGGTTTATCATTCTAGCCCTTGAACTACCCAGCTGCCTATTAGAATCATGCAAACTTCAAGATCCCAAACCTTGACATTTAATTATCTGACCACGACTTCCTATTCGTTTACCTTAATAATATACTCTTCACTCTTATCATGACCTCCATTGACCCCATTATGTATATAAAACACCAACCTAAGAGTTATGAGTGACACAAAGATGAATAAAATACAGTTCCTATCTTCAAAGAGCTAGTTTCCAATCTAGTGGAGAGTTAAAATAGAGTACAAAGCACCATATATCATTTATGAGGTAGAGCATAGAAGGGCAACAAAAAAGGTACAAAGAAAGAACTCAGAGGGGAGAAAGATTACTTGGGCTTAGCAAGGCCTTAATGATCTGTAAAATGAGGGAGTTGGATGTGATGTCCCTCTTAGGTTTTAATTTGTGATTCTATGAGTCTCCTAGTTCCAGATCTCTTCATATGCTTGTGTGCATGTATAAGGGTAATGGTGGCTGTGGGGAAGAGTTAAAGATCTTCCCCTGCCCATTAATAGGCCTCAATACCTTTTGTTAATTTCTACTGAGGCACTGAGTCAGAGGGTCTTACCTCCTGGCTCTGAAAAGTGTATAAATACTCTTAGGTGAGATTTTACTTTGGGGCTTACTTATTGGAAGTGTTTGTTTTGCCAGATGAGACTCTGGGTAGCTACTAAGGAGGCTCCCAGTTTTGAAAACCCAGATATCTATACTTCTCTCTCTGGTAACTATGTATGTATGTAATGGTCAGACAGTTGGATCTGCCTGTTGATCTGTGATGTACATATTTCTTATAGTCAGATAGTTGGAAGCTGTGTCTGTTGGTCTTTATTTCTCTGTTTGTATTTTCTTTGTTGGTATATGTGTTTGATTAAGGTGATTGTTGACCCTTCAAAAGTTGCTTTCTTTTTAGAAAAGCAGATCTAAGAACCTGTACAGCAGGCCCTCCTGTGTATGCTGGGGTTCTTGCTACTACAGCATGCATGTGAATTGTCAAACCAAACCCAAGAGACTTTTTGTATTATCTACACTTCTCTCATCTGTTAACTTAGATTATTGAAAGATGACCATGTTTGGAACAGAATGAGAAATAATGAAGTGTTTGACAGGGAAACTGTTGTTGCAGAAGAGATAATGGAAATACCAGGTATGAATATTTTAAAATGCTTAGTAATTAAACATACAGTGGAAAGAATCCTGACTCTGGAGTCAGAGAATCTGGGTTCAGATATGCTCTCTTATGCTTGCTACCTGTGTTATCTTACATAATTTATTTAACTTCTTGAATTTTTAGTTTCTCCATATGTAAAATGATAGAGTTGGACTAAATGTCCCATGAGGCCCCTTTTTGTTCTTGATTTGTGATCCTAGTCCTTGTAGGCATAAATCTATGATATCATGACCCAGAACCATTGTCCCAGTCCATGTGCTCCATTCTGCCTTCACTTGTTTTCATACCCAATACCAGAAAGCCAAATCCATCATAGCAACAAAGAAATCTATGCACAATAACAATGCAGAGGGCAACACTAGCCCTAAGCCTTCCTTCTGTTAGGCTTCCCACAAATCAGCTCCCCTAAACAAACCATGAACAGGGTCCCTTAAACAAAAATGCCTATCTCTCATTCACAGCCAACTTCCTGCTTGCCTGCATCCTTCAGTTGTAACTGCTCTCTGACTAACTTTCTCTCAGTTCTGTTCTATCTCCACCTGTTCCACCCTTCCTGTTCCATGTGACTTGACTCATGTAACTCAGCCTTCCATGTGACCCATTAAGAAGCAAAATTCCATTAATAAGCAAAAATGCATTATCATTACAACTTCCAAACTATTCCAGATTTTTTCTCCTCTTCACTCTGTCCCAACCACATGAGTACTCTCAACACTTTCCTTGGCACTGTGTTTTCATGGAAACTGGGAATTTAAGAAGAGATTACACATGTACATCGATAAGAGGCATTCTGGTACCTTGAGAATCTAGTCCAATTCTTTCAGGAGAAGTTTGTTTGAGGAATGCCACTCCTAGTTGGAGATATCCCCAGAAGAGATGGAGTTAGGCAGAAGAGGAAAAATGCATCCTATAGGATCTTTATTGGGAAAGGGTGGACTTCCTGACTGGGGATAACTAAAGGAAGAGCTATTAAGCTGGGTAAAGTTTGGTTTGAGAATACAAAGGGTTAAGGAGATTGTTTTGGCCAAAGCATAGAATTTTTGATTACTTAGAAAGTTTTGGAATTTTATTGAACAATCTTTCTGAATTAGCTTAGAACAAATTCATTATTGATATTGCTAAATTCTTCATCATTCTCAGGTTTTCTTCTTGTGATTATCCTTTGGCAAAAAGTCTAGAGGAATGGAACTTTAATCAGCTCTTCTCTGTATTAGGGACTTTTTCTATATACAAAGTGCACTAAAAATGGGTGAACTCAATTGGAAAATTAGACTAAAGCAATTTTGCATTGTTACTAACTTACATTTTTTTACTGACAAGATTCTAAAATCATTAATATAATTAGAAAACAGAAGAATTATCTTGGCTGATAGCAAGATGGTCATAAGTTTTATCCTTAATTGAGGAGACAGCTGAGATTTTGATTTCAGACCTGATTTAATGTTGTGACTTAGTATATGTTCTATGTGTGTTCATCTTGTAAATGATGAAACTAAGTTTAGGAATAGTAAGTACTTTATTTCAGATAGAAAGGGACCTTATACAATTAGGAAAACCTTTAAGAGAATGGGAAACAGGTGTCTCTTTTGCCTGTGCTTTGTGCTAACCTATAGCTAATGGGTGTTTTACCCATGGCTTTTCTTTTGGTGTGATCAACCAAAAGAAACAGGTTGTAAAAAATTTTTTTCAAAAAAAAAAGGCTTGAAAGAGGACAAATCTCTCTTTTTTTCCTCATTTCCAACATGTTCGAAATTGTTGAGATGAAAGACAGAAACAAAAATTAACTGAAAACTAAGATTAAAAAAGATTGGAAATAAAATTTGTGAGAAAGGAATAATCAATTTTGTCATTTCTAATATAATCTGGATATCTTTATAAAGTATTTTTATGAGCTTATAGGGGTACTGGCGAACCCTGAAGAGTCTAATGAAAACGGCAACAACAACAAGACTTCAGTTCAGATTGTCAGGTCAGTTATTCCCTGGAAGGAACCTTTAAAATAACTAGGGGTTGATTTAAAGTTGTAGTCTGCATTTCAAGAACTGTCTTATTAATCATGAAATATCTTCAGGAGAGATTCAGTGAAATAGGAATTCAGAGATGTATTAAAATAAGAAAAACTTAGGGAATAGTATAGGTGAATTTAGAATAAAACTCTTGGGAGTTTAAATAATTTCAAAACTTGTGAACTGATTCAACCATTCTGAAGAGCAATTTGGATATGCCCAAAAGGTTATAAAATGGTGCATACCATTTGATCCAGCAATACCACTACTAGGTCTGTAACTAGTACAGAGAGAACGTAAAAAGGGAAAAGGACTCATATATACAAAAATATTTACAGCAGCTCTTTGTGTGGTGGGCAACAATTGGAAATTGAGGGGAAGCCCATCAGTTGGGAAATGACTGAGCAAATTGTGGTATATGAATGTAATGGAGCACTATAAGAAATGATGAACAGGCAGATTTCAGAAAAAACTGGAAAAACTTACATGAACTGATGCTGAGCGAAGTGAGCAGTACTAGGAGAACATTGTACACAGCAACAGATTCGTTGTACGATGATTAACTATGATAGCCTTTGCTCTTCTCAGCAATACACTGATCCAAGACAACTCCAAAAGACTTGTGGTGGAAAATGCTATCCATAGTCACAGAAAGAACTATGGAGTTTGAATGTAGATCAAAACATACTATTTTCTCTTTTTTTTTGTTTTTTATTTCCTCTTCCTCATGGTTTTTCCCTTTTGTTCTGATTCTTTTTTTAGGGGCAGTTAGGTGGTGCACTGTATAGAGTACCAGTGCAGGAGTCAGGAGGACCTGAGTTCTAATCTCACCTCAGATACTTGACACTCACTAGCTGTGTGACCTTGGGCAAGTCACTTAACCCCAGTTGTCTCATCCTGGGTCATCTCCAGTCATCCTGATGAATATCTGGTCACTGGATTCAGATGGCTCTGGAGGAGAAGTGAGGCTGGTGACCTGCACAGCCCTCCCTCACTCAAAACAGTCAAGTGCAAGTCATGTTGTTATTTCTCTGATGGCATGATCTTCTTCGGCAATGAAGTGCAAACAGACACACACACACACACACAGATTCTTCTTTTACAACATGACTAATGTGGGAACATGTTTAGTAAGATTGTACATGTATAGCCTATATCAGATTGCTTGCCATCTTGGGGAGGGGGAGAGAAAATATTTTGAAATTCAATATCTTATAAAAGTGAACATTGAAAACTACTTTTAATATATAACTGGAAAGGGGGGAGGAGCCAAGATGGCAGAGTAGAAAGATACACAGACGCTTAGCTCTTACCCCACAGCCCATAAAATACGTAAAGAATATGTAATTGGAAAAAATAAAATGCTATTTGATGAAAAAAATAATTTCACAACTCAGAATTTAAAAAGGAAACATATTTGCTAAGCGTGAAGAAGTTTCAGTTAACCAATATCTAAGTCCAAAGTTTTGGGGTATCAATCTGTGAAATTTGTTTTAATTTTAGTGTAAAATAAAGGTATACTTTAAAACTATACTTAAAGTTGGGATAAGTTTATCTTAGGAAGGGATTTTTATTATTAGAAGGCAGAATATGAAAATTTTAGATCATCTTCAGAAAAGAATAAAAGTGGGTAGAATTGGAGTTCATTTACCCTTCTGTGGTTTTCTGCTTTTAAGCAACCAACTTGTGCCACAGTTGGACTTTGTTCAATCCCCTTGGGCATTGCCAGAATAGCTGGATGAATGTTTCACCAAATAAAAGAGATTAGCTTTGAGGTGATAGATGGTTCCTTCTCTAAAATCATCCTGCTTACTGAAATCTGTGACACCCTACAATGAGGGACTTAGGCTTAGTGAGTTATTCTTGAGTCTATTTGCCCATCACTTACAAAAAACGATGTGATTGTAACTAATCCTAATTGATAAAAGCCCTTAAAGAAATTGGTATGGACTGTGCATTTATAATTACTGAAGAATCAAAAAAGTGTTTAACAGAGAAACTAAGCAAGTAGAAGAAAGAAAGAGTAGTGTTGCATAAAGAAATAAGAAAAGTTAAGAATGAATAGAAGGATAAAGAAAGTTGGAATCTGTTTGCCCTGACACAGTATAAATTCAGGTTTTGAAAGTAAAGGGTTTTGGAGTTTTGAAAAGGAGATTTCAGAGATGGTCTTAATCCCACTGAAATTAAAAAGATTTAGGATTTTTTTAAAAAGCAATTCCCTTTGATAGTAGGTGCCTGTCTTCCTTCCCCAATCAATATAAGACCACAAAAGAAGTTTAATAAAATGGCATGTAAATTAATTGATTAATAGGGAAAGGACGATCTCTGCTCTCGTTTAAATAGTTATGCGAAAGGATTAGTAATTTAGAAAATTTAAAGGAATTGGTTTGACTCTAAGAAATAAAAAAGCAGTAATGGGAAATTGGGAATATCACCCTGAATTTTTTTTTTAATATAAACTAACTAAAAATAATGGAACCTTATACAAAATGAAGTTTAGTTATTGCCAATAGTCATTACAAATCAAAATTTATTGGATTGGAAATATCACAATCATAGTAAATTAGAGAATCTAATCAGGTGTTGTATGTGCAAAGGGGATAATAAATATTTACACCTATCTCCAAGGGTTGTTAGGAGACCTCCATAGTTATGAAACATTTAACACAGGGCCTGACTTGTTAAAGGATAAACACTGTAGTGTTCAGACTTTGTAGGAATACAACTGAACAAAATGCTATCCCACTTATAGGTACTTTTTCTAATTGGCATGGAATGTTAACAAAATTGAGAAATTATCGACTAAACATTTTAAAATGTTAAAAAAACCTACACCCTAGCAACTTTCAAGACATAGAAAATGCCTGGAGGCACTGCACACACTACTCTGATTAGCGTGAAAATGCCAGATGAAATAAGATAAATTACTTTCTATGAAGTGAAAGTTTGAAAGATATTTAACTAAATTATTGTCACTTGATTGGTGATGTTTTAAATACAGGAAGGCCAAAAGAATCTGTAAAAGCAAGCTTCTTCCTCTTTTCAATTGGAATAGTTACATTATAAATGTATAATTATTAGAGTATATTTTGTTTTTTTAAACTAGAAAATAATAATAATGATGATGGTAAATAACTTACTGTTGGGAGAAAAGCATGGTAAAATCCTCTTAAAAGATCTTTGTTAAGGTTCCTTGGGATGAGCCCCACTTACAGGGTAGTGTGAAACCCTGCCTTTTGAGGAATAGGGCCTCTCCCACCCAAAGTGGAGAAAAGATACTTTTGAATAATAAGTAGGTGTCATTTGGGATCATTTGGAAACTCTTGCAATTGTCTTTTAAAGCTATTGTTTTGAACCAACTATTCACTGTGGTAGTGCTAGTGTGGTAGCTGTACGAGGTTAAACAGGTCTCTTGGGTATGGATGACTGAGGAGGGTAAGCCATTCCTCTCCAGCTATACTTTTTAGTTCCTCAAGGAGATTAGTGTGATTTACAACAGATAATAGATCCAATTAAGAAGGGCAGGTTACTCCGGACACCACTCCAGTGGTGACTTGTGTAGCAACTACTTGTCCAACTTGTGCATCTTTTAATCAGTTTGTTTTTCAAGTCAGATCCACTGGTGGCTTTCTGCTAGCTTGCACCCCTCTTTGACCACTTACAGAAAAGGATTCTTATTGCACTCTTCAGTCACTGTCCAAGGATGAACTGTTCCCTAGTTCTAAAGCCACATCTCTGATATCACAGCTTTCACCAAAGGAATTGTGCCCAGGTATGACCCACTTGTCTACAAGGACTATGATTGGGATCTAGTCTCATCATATTCTGGGAATGTTCTGATGTTCTCCCTTTGGCTTTATCTGAAGACTAAGGGTGGGGGGGGTATGATGGTTGTGAATAGATGAAGTTTATGAATGATAGTTGTAAATAGATAGAATTTATAAACAGATAACATTTTAGATGAAATTTTGAGGCTAATATGTGAGAAAAATAACAATTATCTAGCCCTGAGTTGTTATTAGTGAAACTTTGCTCTTGAGAAAGAGTCTCTTGGGACTTTAATTTGCTGCTATTTTGTCTTGAATCCAGGTATAAGTGTCTGATCCTGCATAAGGCTGCTGGTTCATCATTCAAGGGAAATGCCATCTGCCCCAAAGTCTGAGGATTGCCATAGGTGGATGTCTGTCCCTGGGAAAGTCAAGAGAACAATCTTGTGAAGGTGAAGGTAGGATTCTCTTGATCTATCCACATCTTGGTAAATGAGACATTTTCCCACCTGGTTAATTCCAAGGCTGGCTGGCTATGACATCCTGTTATACAATTGGTTGCCTGTGACTCATACCTGAAATCAAACAGAACTAATACTGCTATGTCCCTACCTTTCTCCTCACAAAGCAAATTCCATTGATAAGGGCAAGCATAAAAGAAGATGAATCTTATTGGGAATTTTTGATTAAGTTATACATGATAGTATAATGAGGGATCATTTTGAATTGTCATTTGAAGCAAAAATAATAGAGACCATGAAGCTTTGCACCTAGTGGGTAATTTAGTTTTATAAGAAATTACCCTATAGATTTCTTTCATTGTAGTATTATGATTAGTGGGAGATTTCACTTAGTGAAAATGTGACCCAATTTTCAAAATTGGATTAAGAATTCTTCATATAAAAATTGTTTGAAATATGTATCTAATACTACTAAGAGAGAAAAAGATTCATTTTCCATTTCAGACCTTCATGATACAACAATTGAAATTCTCTCAAGTTTCAGGTGAATTGTGCATTCCTAATATAATAATTCTTCTCATAGCTCTGAGTTTGTGTTAAGACTTGGCACCTGTAACACATATCTACAAGGAAGTTGTCTCTTCAGAGCTGACCTAAGAAGGGGGCATGCTTTAAAAAATAAAATTATAGATCTTGAACTTTTTTTTAATGTACATCAAGGATATGTGATTCTTAATAAGTGAATCCACTATGAAGCTATGATTATTGGAACTTACTATTGGACTTCATGGGACTGTAATTGATATTATTCTGATTTTGATTCCAGCTATGATCATCAACGAATCCTAGTAGGTCTATGGGGTTGACATCCATGAATTACAAGTGGAGTTCTCTTGAGGAAGGCTGGGAAAATGACTGTTGGCATGGGATGAGGTAGGTTTCTCTTGACTCTATTTACCTAGTATAACATTTCCTCTTAAATGGAAAATATCCCTCCTTTTAAGACTGACTCAATAACATTGACTATCTATATGACTCTAGCCTGGAATAGATATGAAGTTAAGGAAGCATTTTTCCTTTACTATTTAATGTCCCTATTTTCTTTCTATGGGAAGTTTCTATAATCATTGCAGGTTGTCAGTTAAAGTACAATATTAAATCCTTATTTTCAAAAGTTAATACTGGAGTACATCTGAGCTATTATAAGATACAGGTATAAGATTTGGGAGCCTTAAATTTTAGTCCTTCCTAAAATTAATGTGAGAAATATTGGGTATTGATGGGATAGTTTATGGGACCAAACTGTTGTTCTATTAGTTGTTAAGTCTAAAATGATTATCTTCAGCTTTGGTTTGAAGAAAAGAATGTTAGAATATCTAGTATTATAAAAATAGGAAAAATCAATTTTATTTGAGTTTATTATTACAACTTGGATATTGATCATGTCTTGAAAGGCAAACATGTTTTATTATAAATAACTTCTTTGATCTACACCCTCTTGAAATCAGCTACCAGAGTATTTCATACATCCCATCCCAGAACTTTTTCTGAAAATTGCAGTTATTTTGGCAACTTTTAAATGAATTCTGTTGTATATCAGGGGTCATCATTAATTTTTAAAGGGTGTTCTGTTAATAGATTCCTAGAAGAATCTTACCCTCCTAAGGGAGGAAATAGGGGGAGGGATGAGCAGCTGAAAGAAAATAGGAAAGAAAATAGCTGTAGTGAAAATTTTTTGGTTGATTTTAATAAATAGTTGTAATAAGATTAGGTAATTATATATGACAAATATAAAATTTGGGTTCAGAATTTAAAAAATTTTCATTTCTTATTTGAATTTGCCAACCTAAAAATATAAATTCTCTGGTCTAATGATGTCCATATTAATGTTATTAAGGTTTGGGCTAGGCCTCACTGCCTGACCTGGCTATTGTCATAGCAAATTAAAATTGTATTAAGATCTATTTTGTCAGAGATTTTTAACAGAGAAGGGGATCTCTGCAAGTGACCTGAACTGGAGAAACAAGTCCACTAGAAAGCTGCTCTAAAGCCCCACTCATTCCAACATTCCTAAGAGCAGAGATCTCCAGAGGACCATAGGACTACATCAAGGGATGTTTCAGAGACTGCACAGTTGTATGAGATGGGACAGGTAAGAACAGCACCTTCATCATCATTATCCCCTTCACAAATGATTCCTAATCCACCTGTTCCTGAGCATTCAGTGACTGGAAGCTTGAATCCTCCCTCTCAGTCTCCTACTTCAGCTTTTGCTCCACCTCTGACAGCATTGACTAATAATTCCTTTGTTCTTGAAACTCAACTTATTTCTTATTTTCCTCCACTCCTTATGCTACAGCCATCTAGATGCGTTTGTGTTCTCTGAAGGGATGTTGCTTCTCGTCACCATAATGGGATGGCTGTTTGTCAAAGTTGCTTGAATCATTTTCATAAACTCAAAAGATTTCCAGAACCTGTATGTAGGACAAACTATGCTTGCACTGTTGCACTTGAACAAATGCCCTATGCTTCCCTAATTTACATATCTTATAGGGCATGTTTTTGCTAGTAGGTACTCATCCCTTGTTCTTGGTTAGTGAGAGAGTCACTTCAGACATTTATTGTATATTTGGTATATTATGAATTAATGTTTAATCAAATGGAATATAGTCAGTATGTTATAAGTTGTGCCAATTTCTTTCTTTTCTAATGTTACCCTTACACCTCAGAAAGGGGGCTGCCCCCTCTGGTTTTGTGTCATCCATGGAAGACTGCCCTCCCTGCATTTAGATTGTAATGATTCAAAGAAAGGCTGGAGTCTTTTGGTGGTCTGAAAGGAGGAATATGAGAAATAATTCATTTGGACCTCTACTCTATTCCTATCATCATTAATCAATTTGACAGTTCCATAGGGATAATGATAATAAGTTCTGTATATTAAGCCCCAGAGCTGTGAGCTTCAGATTGTAAATTTACTTGCTTAATCATAGAAAGGTAACTAGAGGCTCTCCACTATTTTTTTTCCTTGTCATGGTGACCAAGTCCAATGTGGTAAAGGTGACTCAATTACATGACAAGTCGTACCACTTTTGTACCTCTGGACTTCTCTCTCTTGTCCAACATGAGCAAGTGATCATCTAATGACCACTTAGTGAGTGGGGATGCCCAACTTGTGACCCTCCTCCTGATCTGTCCTTTTTGGCCCTCAAGGGCAAGATCTATCAACCAAGGAAATTATTTATTTTGCCATGCCTTTTTTACATATTTGGGTATCAAACCATATAAAAAAACAAGATCCTGGAAGAAGGGGGCATCTCAGATAGGGAAGAAGATGTGAATTCTACTTCATTAGAGAGGATCATAGACCCTTTAATAGTCATTGACTCAGAGCTCTCCTTCAGCAGTTTTTCTTGTAGGTTAGGTAATTATAATCCTCACACAGGTGGAGTTAGGTACCCATATTCCACCTTGCTGCTGTGTGCTATGTACTTACCCTTCTCTCTTCATCCTTTCCTTCTATTTCTAACTTACAGGGTAAAAATTGAATCAATAATACCACTGCTACTATGAAAAGAGGGATAAGATACTACTCCCCCATGGTTCCACTAAGAATCCTGGTGATTCAGACTCCCTCATAGCCACCCATAGCCCCCTCCTTCCAGTGTCTGTATCCCACTCCACCCTCCTTTTTAGCTTTCCCTCTGGAAACTGCATTCTGTGATGAATAAATTACTTTTAAGATATGCTGAATAACTGGTTCTCAAAATAAGAATCATAAATAATATTAATAAACCCCAAAAGAGTGCTCCAAATCACTAATAATAAGTGAAATGGAAACCAAAAGAACCCTGAAGTTTTGCTTTAATACCCAGTAGACTGGCAAAGGTAACTAAAGGTGGGAATAGTTCATGTTGGAGAGATTGTGGAAAGACACGGTATGTGCATTGTTGGTAGAGTTGGGAAGTGGCACAACATTCTGGAAAATAATTTGGAATGATGCAAAATGACTAAAATGTCCATTTTCTTTGACCCAGAGATTGCATTCCCTAAGAGATCACTGGATTTAAAAAAAGGTTCCACATGCACAAAATATTTATAGAAGCCCTTTTCATGGTAGCAAATAACTGGAAGTGAAGTATATGTACATTGATTGGGAAATGGGTAGCTGAATTGTGGTACACGAATGTAATGGAAAATTACGATACTATGAGAAATGACAAATACAATGAATGCAGAGAAGCATGGAAAGACCTAATGCTTGATAAAATAAGCAGTCAGAAAAAAACAATATATACAATGACTCCAACAATGTAAATAGAAAGAATAAGTACCACAAAAAAATTGAAACTAAATGTTTTCAGTAAATAAATGTGGCCCCCAAAGTGTGCTTTGAAAGTGCTAAGCTGAATATATGTAAGGGGATGTGACTCCTGATGAGCTGAGAAAATGATGAGACTCAATGCTGTGTGAAAGGCGAAAGTACTTTAGTTTGATGAAAACACTATGGGAGAGGATTTAGAGATGGATGAGTCCTTAGAGTTAAAGTACAAACTTTTGGATGGCTACAGCAGGGGTCAGCAAATTATGGTTTGAGGGCACAATTCAACCTTCTGCCCATTCTTTTGTATAGTCAGTATGGTCAGAGGGATAGCTTTAATATTTTTAAGTTTTATCGTATTTTAAAAACCATTCTTAACTCATGGGTTCTGTAGAAATAGGCAACAGTCCAGATCTGGCCTGTGGGCTGGGGTTTGCTGACTCCTAGGCTATAGGGAGACCTTGTAGCTGCTGACATGTAGCTCAAGCTTCCTCCCCAAAACATCTCTTGACTTCCAGCACTGGACTTTGATAACTCTGGAGAAGAGAGTGAGGCTGAGGACTTTACACAGCCCCGCTTCACTTAAATCCAGTTCATGAGCAAGTCAAGACATCACTCTTGTGATGTCATTGATCCTCTGAGAACTAAAGACAAATCACAACGATAGCAAAATTGACTTCTAGCCCCTGTAGCCCTAAGATTGCTGAGGGTAGACTCTCCCATGGTTAGATCATTTACTTGATCTGTTACTTCCAACTGAAGATCTCATTCACTCTTGTGTCTTCTTTAGTATATACTAACCTGTGTAACTTTCCTGACTTCTGTTTGCTGCTTTCTTTGATAAAAGGTGTTTACTAACTATTCAGAATAGCTTTTTGTATGACCAGAATTTGATGGGAAGGGGCTAAGTTGGCTAGTATAAATTAAGGACTACTCTTTTCCTTTGAGAGTGGTCAGAGAAGTGGCTTTAATTCTTAACTCGGACTCATGCCTCTAGACTAGAGACGTTTAAGGAGCAGAAGTTATGTATCTGTTGAAACCCATACTCCTCTTAGAATCTGGAGGTGAGAACACACAGCTTCAGGGATCCTGGATCCTGACTGCCCCTTCTCTCCAGCTAGGACACTGGTATACCTTCCAAAGGTGGACTAGATGTCAGGTCATATCAAGTCATTTTATCCCAGGGCTACACCCACACCCACACCCACACACACACATTTAGGAAGACTCATGAACATCTTACATAAAGAAAAAGCTCGACCTCAAGGAAGAGATATGATAAGATACATTTCCCTTTTTTCCTTTAAAGATATCTAGGTCCATGTGTGTGGAACATGGTATGTAATGTTAGGTCTTTTTGATATGTTGACTGTCTTTGATGACTTTTTCCCTCTTCCTCTTCTTCTTTTTTAAATATTTGTTTTAAGGTATGATTCTCTGGGAGAGGTGATAGGGAGGAATGTGGGAGAGAATACAGGTAGTACAAAAACAAGATATGTCATTAAAATCTACTTAAAAAACCAAACTGCCCTTCATATTACACTTCTTTCTCTTGTCCACCTTTCATTTCCTTGCAATCACAACCCCTCAAAAGTCATAGTATTTCTGGCCACCCTTCTGGATATATCATCTTTTCTCAATCTTTCCCCCACCCCCAACTCCCAAAATATCCTGGTCCAGGAAGAGCAGTCATCCCCCCAGACCACTATTACTCTTCAAGCACCTCCTTTGAGGTTCGCTCCATCTAGATACAGTACTCGATGCAAATCTTCCTGGCTATTTTCTCTGTGTCCTGAAATCATTCTTTCTCCTTCTTCAAGGTGTTCAGTACCTTACATTTCCCCTTTCCTCAACCCTTCTGCTCTCTCATACTTGGGCTTTGACTTACTTTATTTGTGGTTGTTTTTTTCCCCCAGAGAAGGCTTTTATTATCAGAATATTACTGTCAGCAAACAATTTGATAACTCATTCATCTGCATGCAGTCTAATTCTTAAACTGGCTGGGTTCTTCCAATGTTGTCATACTATTCATGAAGCTGTCCAAAAGGTCCCAACAAAAATAGCCAATCCTTGATCCTAATGCACTGCATAGCCTTATATGGAAATCACCTGACTCTGGAGGAATCCAAACCTGGGCCTAAGGTCTCTTCTACTCTAGGGAGGAGTCTCCATATTACTGAGAAGTCTTCACTAAATCTGTTCCCATCCATTAACAGTTCAAGTTTACACAGTCTTTTACCCTTGAATCTCCTGTCCACTTTTCTGTTACTGTTTCTACCTTTCCAATTTCCAATCCACCTGCTTTCTCTACTCCTACCTCCATACTGTTGAAAGCAGATGGAGTAAGTTACACAGCCATGGTGACTGGGTCCACTATAAATTTGTTATGTAATCTCAACTAACCCTTCATTGCTTCACACAAATCCTTTATTCTTCCTTGATTGATTCTATCCCATTGCCTTGAATATCTGTTGCAAACCTCTTCTCTCCTTTTGTCACCTACTCTAGCCCCTCTACCTTCTCTTTTATCAGAGAATCTTGCCAAAAACTTCATTGAAAACATTAAGACCATCTGTCCCCTTCTTTCCAGTTCTACACTCCATATCACTTCAACATCATTTACTCTCTTCTTTGCTCCAGGCTTGGACGATGAGGTAGCTGTTACCCTTGGAAACATTATCTCTTTTACTTGTGCCTTTGATCTCATTCCTGCTCCCACCTCCTCCATTCTCCAGCATACTGTCCCTTAGTTTATCCTGTCAACCTGCAATAACCACTCATAAAGTAGTGGAACAAAAGAGATTTATTCGAGGTCAAAGAATGGCAATTTGAGACACTGAACAGTCCTAGGTACTGGAGTGCTTGCCAGAACCAAGGAGACATTATATCATGGTCAGTTGAAGAAGGAGGAGAGGCCTGGTGATGGAATACCAGGAAGCAGGATGTTTACTACTTCAGTTGGAATTTCCTCAGACAGGTATCAAGCAGGGAGTGGGAAAGAATAGCAGGATAGACACATGCATATTATAGCTCTCAGGGAGACCACAAGGCTGATCTCAACAGGTCTTGGGTGCCACAGAGTTTGGAAGTTCAGAGTAAAGAAAGGTGTCAAAGATTGTGTACCTATGCATGAATCCAATAATCTCTTTTCTAATTGTCAGTATTTCTGTATTATCTGGTTACTCCTCTACTGCTGATAATAATTATGACCAAGCCTCCCCCATCTCTAAAAAACAAAAACTACTCTTGCTCCTACCATACTCCTCAGCTGGCATCTCTCTTTTCTTTTACAGACAAACTCTTAGAAAATGCTGTTTACACTCATTGACTCCATTTTTCATCTCACATTTACTTCTCAATCCTTTATAATCTGGGTTCTGACCACATCACTTAAGTTTTTCTCAGTCCTTATCATTCTGGGCCTTTCTGCAATATTTGACACTATTAACTACTACCTCTTCCTAGTACAGAGCCAGTCACACACTTATTATTGGCTTTATATCATACTGCTCTCTCTTGCTTTCCCCCCTACCTGTCTACTCATTCGTTTGCAAGATTGTCATACTTTTCCTGAGCCTCTGAATATGCCCTCAGGCCTTTGTCCTGGGCCCTTCCCCCTCTTACCATATATTCTCTTGTTAATTTCATCAGCTGCCAAGATTTAAATTATCATTTCTATGCAGATGAAGTTCCAGTCAATACATACACCTCAGTCTTGCTCTTAAAGCACTAATCTCACATCATCAATTTCTTATTATATATATTGAAGCAAAGAAACCCCTTTCTTCCCGAAAGAGTAGTATCAAATAGTCACCTGCCCAAAAAGAATTCAGAGAAAATGACAGAGATGGAGGAAAAAAAGAACAATGCAAGAAAAATAAGATTATGAAAGGAAAGTCAACCAATTAGAAAATGAGATCTAGAATCTTAAGGAAGAAAATGACACCTTGAAAACTAGAACTGAGCAAGGCAAAGGCAGTGAAATTATAAGAAATCAAGGAATAATTAAACAAAATATGAATAATGAAAAAATAAAAAAGAAACAACAGATCTGCAGAATAGATTGAGAAAATATAAAAATAATCAGACTAACTGAAAGCTATGATCAAAAAAGAATCTTGATACAATAATACAAGAAATAATTAAAGGAAATTGCCTTGAAGCATTAGAACAAGGGGGAAAGTAGAAATAGAAAAAAATTCTATTGATCACCACTAAAAAGAGATCATATGAGAAAAACTCATAGGAATATGATAGTCAAATTCTGAAACCTCCAGCTCAAGGATAAAATATTAAAAGAAACAAGAATAAAACAATTTAAATATGATGGTACCACAATTAGAATCACTCGAGACCCAGCAGCAGAGACATTAAAGGACTACAGGTCTTGGAACATTATATATCAAAGAGCAAAAGAACTGGGGCTCCAGCTGAAAATATTATACCTAAAAAAGTCAAGCATAATCCTGAATGGAAAAAAATGGACATTTGATCAATGCAGAACAAATCTGAACTTAATAGATTTGACATACAAGAACCCAAAGAAACATAAGTTGCATACCAAAGACTGATTTTAAGTGATGCAATAAGGACAGATCATTTACTTTTTATATATGAAAAATGTAAAATGTATATCTATGATTCTTTAATAATTGGGTAGCTCATAGCAAAGACTGGGATAAGTCTGAGTATGATATGAACTTAAAAAGTAAAAGTATTTAGGAACAGATAAAAAGAATAATTATTTTATACAAATGATGTGCAAGAGGAAGAATCCTTACAGAGGAATTAGATGGGGGAGGAGAGTTGGTAGTTCTGGGAACCTACTTTCATCAGGAATGGGTTTAAGAGGGAACAATACATATGTATTTAGAAGAGTATAAAAAGTCTTCTAAATTCAGAAGAAATAAAATGGTAAGGGGAGAGGGAAGGGGGAGAGGACAAGGGAGGGATCTTTAGAGGAAAGGGTGAGGGTATAGGTAAAAGGGGGGTATAGAACAGTATTTAGATCAAAGGGAATGAGAGGACAAGGGAAGGACCTGTAAAGAGGAGGGTGAGGAAATAGGTTATATGTGACTACAGAAGGATGTTTAGATTTATGAGAAAGAGAGGATAGGGAAGAGATCTTTGGAGGGTGGTAGGCAAGGTCAGGTAGCAGGTAGAAGTAAAGTGGAGGAGGCAGGAGGGATAGGAAACAAGATATGCACAAACAAAAACAAAGATCAGGGGTAGAATGTGTTGGGGGAAGTTTATGTCTATATATGTATAGGTGTATGTATATACCTTATAGCTATAGAGAAATATATCCTCACTTAATTGTAACCTTTGGGGGAGGGGAGAAAGAACAAAATAAAAAAGTGCACAGCAGAGAACAAAAGGAAACTTACAAGGGAGCAAAGAAAAGATGGACAGCTCTCAACACAATGCGTAGTATTTATCATACAGCCTTTCAGGAAATGAAAATTTATTGTTACATATTTTGAATCCTCTCTTATGTTCTTCTAGGCACATGACATGCTTTCCCCCTTTCTTTGTATTTAAGTTCTAATGTTTAAGTTTATGATATTTGTGATATTTGTGTTCTGGTGTTTAAGTCTAAAATAAAAATTAAAAAAAAGCTATTATACATTCCAATTAGCTCTCATGAGCATTTCAAATTCAATATGTCCAAAACAGAATTATCTTTTTCCTCAAATTCCCACTTTTTCTGTACTGATTTCAGTTTGATACACCACTATACACTACCTCTCCTGTCACACAGGCTCCGAATTATAGAGTCATCCTTGATTCTTTGAATCCAATCAGTTACCTCATCATGTCAATTCTATATCTAAAATATATCTGCAACATACCTTCTTTCTATTTATGTGGCCACCATCTTAGTTCATGTCCTCAACACCTCTCACCTGGACTATTACAATAGTTTTCTAATTGGTCATCATGATTCCTTTTTATCCATCCTTCACGTGGGTAATTAATAGATATTTTCAAAGCACAGCTCTGATCATGTCAGTCTCCTCTTTAAGGAACTTTAATGATTCCCTCTTCCCTTTGGGTTAAAATACAACTTGTTTCTTAAAGCCCTTCACAGTCTAGTTCCATACAATATTTCCAGGCTTACTGCGTAATACTTGCTTTGAAAAAAAACAAAAAGCCTGCTTGCTGTCCTTCATACAGGACTTTCCATCTCCTGTCTCTAATCATTAGTTTAGGTTATCCTCCATTCCTGGAATGCATACCTTCTTCATTTCCACCTCAGCAGAATACCTAGATTCCTTTAAATCTCATTCCAGGTGCCATCTCCTAATGGAAGTCTACCCTGATTTTCCCAGTTGGTAGTGTTTTTCTCCCAGAAATTTTTATATAAATATCTACGTAAATTATTTACTTATCTATCTTGGTGTTGCTTCCTCCGTTTTAATAGAATGTAATCTCCTTGAAGGAAGGGACTATTTCATTTTTATCTTTATATCCTCTGTTCCTAGCACAGTGTTGTCACATAGGAGTCACTAAATATTTGTTGGATAAATTAATATATATTTATATGACTTAAATTATCACCATACAGATAATTCCCAAATTGATATTTCCAAGTTTTCACTGGTTTTCTGAGCTTCAGAGTTTTCTCTATAATTACTGATGTGACATCTTTATGTTGATGCCCCACTGGCACTTCAAACTCTTTTTCCAAAATTGAGTTTATTACCTTCCCCCCCTTTTTTTGTTTCTTCTTTTGTCTATTTTCTCTGACTGGGTCACCACCGTTCACCCTGTTTCCACTGTTCATCCCCTTGGTATTATCTTTAGGTCTTCCTTCTTTTTCATCTCTCATATACAACTAAGTACCAAGTCCTGTCGATTTCATATTCACAACATCACTCATCTATCCTTTACTAACTATCCCATCATTGTCATCTTAGTACAGTAAACTCATAACTGCCCATCTGTAGTCAGAACTGCTACCTCACAGGTATTCCCACCTTTGCTTTTTCCCTGGTCAATCAATTCTTCAACATCTTCCAAGATATCTTTGTTACACATAAATCTGATCATGTTTACTCCTCTATTCAAAAATCTTTAGCAACCCTTGAACACCTTCTGAATCAAATTCAGACTCCTCTATCTGGCATTCAAAGCCTGGCACAATTGGATATCACTCTACTTTTCCAGGCTTATTTCATATTATATCACTCCACTGATTCTAATTTCCAGCTAAACTGGATCCAGTCTCTTCCTCCAAAGCTTGTGCTACATTCTTACATCACTGTGCTTTTGCTCATACTATCTCCCATGTTGGCTACCCCTCCTCCTCCTCTTCATCATCCTTAAAGTCCAATTCAAATGCCATTCCCTCCAGAGAACCTTCTTTGGTCCTTAAGGGTGATAATAACCTTCCCCTTTAGGTGTCACATCACACTCTATTGTGGGGTGGTGGGTAAAGCACTGAAGTTTATATCAGAAAGATTGGGGAGGGAAATTGTAGTATGTGATGATAGTGCTAGTTGTTGCCCCACGCATCAACTCCCTATAACAGAAGTAGGGGGACAAGAAACCCATCACCATAGAGAGCAATGTGGCTACTGATAAAAGACCCCACTTCCCTGATTCTTATTGCATTCTACTATGTCATCAACAAGCATTTATTAAGCACTTACTATATGCCAAGCACTGTGCTAAGTGCTGGGGATACAAAGAAAGACAAAAAAGAAAAAAAGCAAGCAAACAAACAAAAATCATTCTCTGTTGTCAAGGAGTTCACCATCTAATTGAGAAAATAACATACAAACAACTGCTTCCAAACAAGATATATATAGGATAAAATGGGGATAATCTCAGAAGGTATGTATTCATCCTTTGTTGCTGAAGAAGACCATGCCATCAGAGAAATAATGACATGACTTGCATTTGGCTTTGTTTTGAGTGAGGGAAAGTTGTGCAGGTCACCAGCCTCACTTTTCTTCCAGAGCCATCTGAATCCAGTGACCAGATATTCATCAGGATGACTGGAGATGACCCAGGATGAGGCAATTGGGGTTAAGTGATTTGCCCAAGGTCACACAGCTAGTGAGTGTCAAGTGTCTGAGGTGAGATCTGAACTCAGGTCCTCCTGACTCTTGCACTGGTGCTCTATCCGCTGCACCACCTAGCTGCCCCAATCTCCAAAGGTAGGCACAAAGATTAGGGAGAAAAAAGCTTTTTAAAGAATATGGACCTGTAGCTGAGACTTGAAAGAAGACAGGGAAGCCAAGAGGCAGAAATGAGGAGGGGGAACATTGCAGACATGAGGGACAGCCAGAGAAAATCCTCAAAGTTAGGAGATAGAGCATTTTATGCAAGAAAGAGCAGGGAGGCCAGTGCCACTGGATCACAGAGTACATGGAAGAGATTGTTTCAGGGCTTTGGGTTATAAATCTCTCTGATGAAAATTACTCCTGCTTATCAGCTTGAGCTGGCTTGGAAATATGCTTGCAAATTGTCTCCAATATTGCCCTTCCTACCCCGCCACCTCCCTTTTGCCTCATGCTGAGATGGGATTTGTCTATCCTTTCCACCAAGATGTTTATCAGTCAGAGTGAGGATTAACCATGAAACAAGTATTAGTAGCCACTAGCTTTCTTTTTACAAAAAAGGAAATAAATAATAGCGATGAAATAACAGAGCAATGGGGGAAAGGGACAGTTCATGGATATATATATATATATATATATATATATATATATATATATATATATAGCCAGTCCTCTTTGCTGCTATTTGCAACAGAAATTGGCTTATCCTGCTTTAACAACTTTCCTTCATGGAGAACTCACAAGTTACCCAGTTGATGGGATTACCTTCCTTCCCTTATTCTGAATCACAGGAAAAAGGGGTGCTTGGATTATCTTACCAAAAATGGTCCACATCAGTGCAGCAATAGCAACAGTGGTCATTTGAGGAAGGCTGAGGAGCATCCTGGCTCCTGTCCACGTGGTCCAAAAATGGAAGATGCTTCTCTAAGTTTAACTCTTGACTCAGCTCTACCCCTTCTGGCATCTTTCTATCCAGAAATCTTCACAAAGAAGCCCCAGAATTCCTAGTTCTAAAACGTAACTAGCTGATGAATTCTGGGGAGATAGCAGTTGGAGTGTCTCATCACCATGGCAACACAGGTTACACAAAGAAACTGTCTCTGTATTGGTGGGAATAGCTTCCATATTTAGAGTTTACCACCCACTGTGATGAAATCAAGGTTGAGACAAAAAAAGGGAAAAAATGTTATCTGGATTGTGATCTTGCTATAAGTTTCACACAGTCAAGGATAATTTTTTATTATTACTATTATTATTATCAGTACATTTAATTTTTTACATGTAATTTTAATTTTTTCTCAATTACATGTAAATAAAAATTTTTAGCATTCGTTTTTTAAAACTGAGTTCCAAATTTTCTCTTTCCCTTCATGCACTCCCCTACATTGAGAAAGCAAGAAATTTAACATAGATTACATGTGTAGTCATGGGAAACACAAAAGAAAATACAGACCAAAAAACCAAGAATAATAAAATTTTTAAAAAGGATGCTTCAATCTGCATTCAGATTCCATCAGTTCTTTCTCTGGAAGTGGATAGCATGTTTTATTACAAGTCCTTCAGAATTATCTTGGATCATTGTATTGCTGAGAAATAGCTAAGTCATTTACAATTGATTATCATACTCTACTGTGGTTATTGTGTACAATCTTTTCCTGGTTCTGTTCATTTCATTTTCTATCAGTTCATGTAAGCCTTCCCAGGTTTTTCTGAAAGCATCCTGTTCATCATTTCTTATAATATAATAGTGTTTCATCATCATACATATCATATACAACAACTTGTTCAGTCATTCCACAATTGATAGGCATTTGCTTATTTTCCAATTCTTTTCCGCCACAAAAAGAAGAATAGTCTTTTATCTGAATTTTATATCTCTCCCAATACCCAACACTGCACATTACATTACTCTGCACATAGCAGGCACTTATGAAATACTTTTTTTGTATTTGTATTCAATCATGTGCTAGTAGTTCCTTACTCCACTGACCAGACTGAGGCTAAAGTTAACTC
The DNA here is from genome assembly GCA_023548195.1 of Bettongia penicillata ogilbyi. Lineage (NCBI taxonomy): Eukaryota > Metazoa > Chordata > Mammalia > Diprotodontia > Potoroidae > Bettongia > Bettongia penicillata. Next base: position 6,297,802 of record JAJHZJ010000197.1, read on the forward strand.
TCTCAGCTCCTATCCCTCAAATTGGGGCTGCACATTCATAATATGCAAACCCTGCTGTCACGAAGCTTTCCATACAATTGGGAAGATTAGACATATTTTAATATGAACAACACTAAAAATAATAACATAGATTATAAATAAATTGTGTGGTGTATATTCTGAGTATAGGAAAAATGCCAATGATGGGGACAATTGCTATGAGATACAGAAGCACTGACTTCATCAAAAAGGGGAGATTCATGCTAAGCGGTGAAAGATTTGGCTAGGCAGAGAGAAAGAGGGAGCAGTATGGCAGCAAAAAGGCTGAATTTGTTCCTGGCTCTACTATTGACTACTGTCTAAATGATACTGGAGAACTCTCTTCACCTGATCTCGCATATAAATAAATGAATTGGCCTAGACAAGTATTATATTTGGATTATAGAGAGGAGACTACCCTGGCAAGAGCAGAGAATGTGTGTGGTAATGAGAACTGGTTAATAATAAAAGCTCACAATTATATGTATATAAGATTTTAAGTTTTATAAAGCATTTTATGGATGTTATCTCCTTTGATGTTCAAAACAATTCTTTGAAATAGGTGCTATTAATTTATCCATTTTACAGATGAGTAAGCTGAAGTTCAAAGAAGTCAAAAGGATTATACAACTGATAGGTAATCCGCTCACACAACTGGATTACACAATTAATAAGTTTTTTTAAGTTTCTGATGTAGAGCCTAGGTCTTCCTGAATCCAGTTTCTTTGCTCTAGCCCCATGCTACCTTCCTAAATGAAGTGGGTTAAGATGCATGCAATAATTACAGCTGGCACTTATGTAGCATTTATATAAATATTTATATATTTGAAGTTTGCAAAGTACTTTGGTGACTTGCCCAGGGTCACCCAGCTATTAAGTATTTGAAGAAAGATTTAAACATAGGCCTTTTGGACTTCAGGTGCAGCTCTCTTTTCACTACATCACTTACCTGTCTATATGCAAATACAGACTACAACATTTTCATGTGGAAATTTAACTGATATAAATAAATTGCTATCATGAAAAGATAAAAAAGAACTTAAAAGTCAACTTAGTAAAAAAAAAACCACTTTGATTTGACTCACTCACCAAGTGGAGAGATATGGCAGCCAAATGCAATATCAATTTAGACCATAAACTCAATTATAAAAGCTTACAGAGAAGAATGATCTAAGATTATGAGCAGCATCGCCTCATAAAATTGAGAGAAGCAGTGGACAGTAAAACCAGTTTAAAGAAAGCTTGGCGCAGAGCCATGAAAACAAAATTATACATGACTATAAAGGAAAGAAGAAGCATTAAATCAAATGTAAATATTGTGAAATTAAAAAACTAAGTATGACTCCAAAGAAGAGATACTCTAAGGTGGAAGTCCACAAATGTTGCACATTGCACATATTTTCAGACTTTTTAATGCATTGATCTATTATGCAGATTTTTTTCATCTTTTTTTTCTCTTTTTGTCCTTAAAGGGTAGTAATTACGTAAGCTGGGCCTCTGGGAGGGGGAAATGTTGTAGTCTGTATTTGCATATAGACAGGTAAGTGATGTAGTGAAAAGAGGGGACCGGGAGAAACTATGGTTATAGCAAATAATCATACAAAAGATAGCAATAGAAACTTATTTATTTATTTAAATTTAATATTTTATTTTCCCACAATTACATATAAAAACATTTAACATTAGTTTAAAATTTTTTTTTGAGTTCTAAATTCTCTCCTCTCCCTTCATTGAGAAGGCAAGCAATTTGATATAGGTTATACATATGTAGTCATGCAAAACCATATTTCCATATTAGTAATGTTGTGAAAGAAAACACAGACAAAAAAAGCCAAGAAAAGTAAAGAAATGAAAAAATATGCTTCAATTTACATCCAAACTCTGCCAGTTCTTTCTCTGGAGAAAAATAGTGGTCCTTTAGAACTGTCTTGGATCATTTTATTGCTGAGAATAACTAAATTTTTCATAGTTGATCATCAAACAATAATACTATTTCTATACACAATGTTCTCCTAGTTCTGCTCATTTCACTTTGCATCAGTTCATATATGTCTTTCCAGGTTTTTCCAAGAACATTCTGCTCATCATTTCTTATAGCATAATAGTGTTCCCTCACAATCACATGCAACAGTTTGATTAGCCATTCTCCAACTGATGAGTATCCCCTCAATTTCCAATTCTTTGCCACCACAAAAAGAGCTGCTATAAATATTTTTGTATATATGGGTCCTTTTCCCTTTTCTATGATCGCTTTGGGATACAGACCTTGTAGTGGTACCAAAAGTGTTTTGCTTCTGACTTTTACCTCCCCGGATCTGCCCTCGCTTCTATCAGGTCCCACTTTTTTTATCCCCTTCCTCTTTTGTTTTCCTGTATGCTAACAGATTTTTATGCCCAACTGAGTGTGCGTTATTCCCTGTTTGAGCCAAGAGTAAGCTCACACACTCCCTCCTCCTATGTTCTCTATCTTCCCCTCCATTGTAAAAGCTCTTTTGTGCCTCTTTCATGTCAGATAATTTACCCCCTTCTACTTCTCCCTTTCCCTTTCTCCCTATGCATTTCTCTTTCCTTTTTGGTGGGGTGGTGGTTACTGAATCCTTTTATTTTGCACATGGAAGTCACTAAGGATCTGGCCTGTGGGCTCGTTGGGCCTGCATCACAAGTACATGGCTCCACACATCAGCATCAGGGTTGGGGTGAGAACAGTCATTCTATCCCAGTCACAAGATGATAAGGGGTGTTCCAACAGAGCCGGATGATCAGGTAGTCTCTGGTATAAGACAGTTCTAAAGAAGCAGTGAGAATATCACAGAAAGGTGGAAGGGAGAGGAAAGTTAAGCAGCAGAGGCCCCTGCTTCCAAAACAAGACTGGTCAAGTACTTGGTGCTGCCCATTCTTAGGAAAGGAGCAGACTTCTACAGAGGTGACTGGCTCCTGCAAGCTCTTAGACCTCCTAGCCACAGAAGTTACTTGGCCCGAGGGTTTCTGAAATTTCTTCCAGAAAATTTAGCCTTGCTGCCCAGTTCTTCCTCAATTCTGAGAAGCTGGTTTTACTTGGCCAGATACTCAGATTGGCAAGGGGCATCAGTCTTGATCTGCCCAGTACAGAGACCCACCACAGGTCTGCAATGAAGGTATCTTCAGTCTCCCCAGAAGGATGGGAAACTGTTACTCTCCACGCATTGGATTGAGTCAGCTTGCACATCTGGAGAGATTCAGTCACAGAGCCAGTCTGGTTCATTTGGAGTAGGAGGCAATTGCAAGCCTTCTCGTTCACAGCCTTTTCAATCTGCTTGGGATTGGTCTCTGTGAGATCATCCCCTATCAGCTGGATGCCTGCAGTAGCAGTGAAATTCTTCTAAGTTTCCCAATCATCCTGGTTAAAGGGATGTTCAACAGATACTACTGGATAATCCTTGATGAAGCTCTTGTGAGGTCCCCAAGCTCAGAAGGAGAGATGCAGCTGTTGGAATCATCAGGAGACTTGAAGTCCAAGTCGTATTTCCCAGACGGGAAGAATTCAGAGGCAGTAACATCCATGCTAATTACAACCTTATCAGTATAGCCAGCCTTACCAATAACATTCTTTAGCAGGTCCAGAGCTTCTTTATTCTCCAGGATGTTAGGAGCAAAGCCTCATCCCCTATGTTGGTGGTGTACTGTCCATATTTCTGCTTAATCACAGTCTCCAGGTTGGGGTAGACCTCAGCTTCAATGTACGTGGCCTCCTTAAAATTTGCTGCTCCAACAGGGAGGATCATGAACTCCTGAATGGCCAGCTTGTTACCAGCATGGGAGCCACCATTGATCACACTGAAGACTGCAACTGGCAGGATGACTTCACTGTTGCCAGCAAGGTCAGCAATATCATGGTACAGGGAGACACTTTTCTCAGCAGCTCTAGCTTTACAAACAGCTGAAGACATCCCCAATATGGCATTTGCACCAAATTTAGGTTTATTCTCAGTGCTGTCCATCTCTGTTATCAATCTGTTGATCTTCTCTTGCTCCACAACATTCAGTTTCTTGTTAATCAGAATTGGGACAATAGTTTAATTGATGCGCTCAGTAGCTTCTGAGACATCTTCCCCCATGTAGTGGGTCTTATCATTATCTTGGAGCTCCAGGGCTTCAGGGATACCAGTAGAAGCACCATAGGGCACAGCAGCTCAAAACTGACCTTTTTCAGTGTAGAGATCAACTTCAACAGTGGGATTTCCACAAGAGTCAAAGATCTCTCTTGCCTGGATCTTGTAAATAGACATGTCAAGTTCCTTGATAGGGCTTCCTCCACTGAGCTCAGAGAACAGAGACCAGGGGTTGCATTTCTCTTTATTTCCCTTTTATTGTTTTTAGATAATCATCCCATCACATTTAACACACACTCATGTATGTCTGTCTATGTATAACAAGAGCTTCTAGGAGTTACAAATATCATTTTCCTATGTAGGAATGTAAACAATTTATCCTTATGATTTCTCTTTCCTCTTTATCTTTTTATGCTTCTCTTGTGTCTTGTATTGGAAAGTCAAATTTTTTATTCAGCTCTGATCTTTTCATCAGAAATGCTTGAAAGTCCTCTGTTTCATTGAAAATCCATTTTTCCCTTGAAATATTATACTAAGTTTTTCTGGGTAGATGATGGTTGGTTGTAGTTCTAGCTCTTTTGCCCTCTGGAATAACATCTAAGCCCTCCAATCCTTTAATGTAGAAACTGCTAAATCTTGTGTTATCTTGACTGTGGATCCACGATATTTGAATCATTTCTTTCTGGCTGCTTGCAATATTTTCTTCTTGACCTGGAAGCTCTGGAATTTGGTTACAATATTTCTGGGGGTTTTTATTTTGGTATCTTTCTTTGGAGGTGATCAGATCAGATACTTTCAATTTCTATTTTACTCTCTGATTCTAGTTTTCTTTGATAATTTCTTGAAAGGTAATATCTAGATTCTTTTTTTGATCATGGCTTTCAGGTAGTCCAATAATTTTTAAATTATCTCTCCTGGATCTATTTTCCAGGTAATTTGTTTTTCCAAAGAGATATTTCACATTATCTTCTATTTTTTCATTCTTTTGGTTTTGTTTTACGGTTTCTTGATGTTTCATAAAGTCATTAGTTTCCACTTGCCCAATTCTAATTTTTAAGGAATTATTTTCTTCAGTAAGCTTTTGTACCTCCCTTTCCATCTGGCTAATTCTGCTTTATAAGGAGTTTTTTTCTTCAGAGAAATTTTGTGCCTTTTTTCCCATTTGTTCAATTCTGCTTTTCAAGGCATGCTTCCTTTCATTGGATTCTTCTGCCTCTTTTACCATTTAGCCAATTCTATTTTTTAAGATGTTATTTTTTTCAGTATTATTTGTGCCTCCTTTACCAAGCTGTTGACTTCTTTTTCATGGTTTTCTTGCCTCACTCTCATCTCTCTTCCCAACTTTTCCTCTACCTTTCTTACCTGATTTTTAAAATCCTTTTCAAGTTTTTCCATGACCTAAGACCAATTCACATTTTTTTCTTTGAGGCTTTGGAAATAGCAGTTTTGACCTTGTTATCTTTTTCTGAGTTTGTGTTTTGATCCCTGTCACCATAGTAACTTTCCATTGTCAAGATCTTTTTTCTGCTGTTCGCTCATTTTCGCAGCTTATTTCTTAATTTTTAACTCCATGCTAAAGTGGGACTCTATTTCTGGAGTGAAGGGGGCACTGTCTCAAGCTTCAGTTTTTTGTGTAGCTGTTTCAGAGATAATTCTAGGGTCCCGTAGGTTTTCAGTTCTTCCAAAGTGGTATGTTCTAGGGAGAGGTGTGTCTACTATTCTCCAGGCCACTGCTCTTGTCTGTGGAGTAATCATGAGCACTGTTTTCTGCTCTGGAACTGTAATCAGGATCCCAGCTCCCCTGAGACTGCAAGTTCTTGGGCGCTAGTCCTTCTCCTTGCTCTTGGGCTGTGATCTGGATACGAGTATGAGCGATGCAGCAGAGTCCTGCCCCTGGTGCCAGCAAAAGTACCCCTATAATCTCTTTCTGACCAGTTGTCTAACCCCCTTACCTTCTGTGTGCTAAGAGGTTCAGAAACCACAACTATCTCCCCTGATTTATCACCCCCAAAGTCTACTGTTGGTTTGTTGGACAAGGCCTAAACTGGACTAGGTGCTCTACTTTCACCCTAGTGCAACAGACTTTTCTGCCAATCATCTAAATTATCTTGGGCTGAAAAATTGTTTCACTACATCCTTTTGTGGGTTCTGCTGCTCCAAAATTTTTACTGAGGCATTACTTAAAGGCATATGGAAGAGTTTTGAAGAAAGCTTTTTCTCTGCCATCTTGACTCTACCCCCTCAGTAGAAACTTATTTTTTAAAAAAGAAAGTTTGTCAAGAGACCCAACTAGGCAAAGTCATCTTGAGAGCATTTAAGAATGAAAATAGGACAGCAAATAATTAAAAAATAAAGTAGGAAAGATTTGCAAAGATTTTTATAACCATTTTTTTTTTTACCATAAGGACAGTAGAGTCATCACATTTGGATTCTAACACTATAATCCTGAATATGCTTATAGATTAAGTTGAAATCATACTAAAGAGAACAAAGGTGGAAGAAGCAAGTGGATTAAACCAAGCGTGTGCTAGAGGTGTATAACACCAATGTGATACCCACAGCAGCTGCTATGAATATGCATGCATATTTCCAGGGCAAATTCATAAAATATAAACAACTCTCTTCCTCAAAGGCAAAACCAAAATATTTATTTGGGAGATCATTAGAATACTAGGAGGTAAGATTTAACAGGATACTTATCACTAATTCAGGGAGTGCTGATATCATAAACCTTTTTTCTGCCCACCTTCCCCGCAAAAACAAGTTCCTCTAGACAGATTCCTACCCCGCCCCGCCCCCTTCACCTCCTCACAGCTTGCTTCTCTCTGCTCTGCCTTCTCTCACTGTCTGCTTGTGTTCTCTCTCTCTTTCCTCCTTGGGCAAGCTCCTCCCAGTCTGAGCTCCTTGTAACCCAGGCTCCATTTGACCACAGGCTCCATGTGGTAGGCATATTAATGGATGGGGAAGATCTTCCTATTCTATTAACATTACTATTAAGGTGTCATAATTGTGAGGTCATCAAGTGATTGATTCACAAAGTAGCTGAAGGAAGGGAAGATATTAAGGTTGGGGGAGAAAGGAGACTTTAGCCTTTGTTAATATATTTTAAAAAGTGCACAAGAGAACAGCAACAATTGCCAACCTACATGCTTACTTTTCAATCGGCATAGAATTTTTATAAGAATTATCTAGGCATGCAGTGAAGGTTGTGTTGGTAGGAAACGCGCATTCTTTACAAGGGGTGTTGAACAGTAGACCTTAACTTGAGCAATTGACTGAAAGTGATAGAGAATACAAGACTCCACTTAATTTGTTCTTTGTTAATAATTTTAAAAGCCTTTCATCCATACAAATTACTTTAAAAGTTTTCTTCGAACAAGATTCTCTCCCATTAATTTGTTGTTGTTCAGAGTCATTTCAGTCGTGTCTAATTCTTTGTGACCCCGTTTGGGGTTTTCTTGGCAGAGACACTGGAGAGGTTTGCCATTTCTTTTTCCAGTTCATTCAACAGATGTGAAAACTGAGGCCAAAAGGATTTCTGTTGCCCAGGGTCACAAAGCTAATAAATGTCTGAGGTCAGATTTGAACTCAGGAAAGGAATCTTCCTGACTCCAGTACTGGAGACTACCACTGTGCCACCTAGCTCCCATCCATACATCAAACTTATTTAAAGTCTCTTGAAAGGTAAAGTAACAGAAATAAACTAGTACAATAATACACTGATCATAAATATCAGATGAAGCACATAACAGGAAATGTATTCTTACCAATGGTTTTGACCAATGTTGTAGAAGAGATCCAGCACAGAGTCTAATTTGCAGAGGGGATTCCTATGGATATTAAGGTCCTCCAGATGTTCCTTTTTTTAAATGACACTGAGCTGGTTTTATCAAGCAACACTGCAGAGCTTCCTGGAAGAGATCTGTAATCATTTAAAAGAGATTGACCAAAAGATATGATCAAATAGTTCTTAAAAGGAAGAATTTCAAACTATTAACAATCATATGAAAGAGCGCTCCAAATCATGAATAATAAGAAAAATAGAAATGGAAACAACCACAAGGTTTTATCTCACATTCATGAAGTTGGTAAAGATTACAAAAGATGTAAATAGTCTACGTTGGAGACATTGTGGGGAAAATAAGTTGGTGGAGCTGTGTATCAGAACAACCACTTTGGAAAGCAATTTGGAATTATGCAAATAAGATAACTAAACTGTCAGCATTCAGAGATTTCACTAGTAGACATAATCCCCATGGAAGGCATTGATAAGGACAATGTCCCCACATATACTAAGATATTTAGAGCAATAAGTTTTTGTAGTAGCAAAGAAATGGAAATAAAGTAGATGCTTATCTAATGGGAAATAGCTAAATAAGTTGTGGTACACAAATGTAATGAAATATAATTGCACCATAAAAAGCAACAAATATAATGAACACAGAGAAATGTGTAAATGACCTGATATAAAATGAAGTAACTAGAGCCAAGAAAACAATATATACAATAACTACAATGATGTAAATGGAAATAACAAGCATATAATAAATGTGAATGTTATGAAATTACAGAGAACAAGTATGGTTCTTGATATAACCACCCCAATCCTTTGCAGAGATGAAAGGTCTATCAGTATGGAACACTGTACATATGCAAATATATTGATAGTTTTTCTGATTTTTTTCTTTAAAAATATTATTTGTTATATAGGATGACTCCCTAAGAGAGAGGAAGAAGAGGGAAAGTGGGAGAAATTCTGGCTATCATGTAATGTAAAAAACCAAAAGATATCAATAAAAATTTATTTTAAAAAATAAAAGTTTGCTCTAACCACACAGAGAAAGCTTACTAAATAAAGAATGGCTATTGTCCAAATTATGACTTGTAGTTAGGTGGACAACCAGTAGAGGTGGATGGATGGACAGACAGACCCAGAAATTTATAAGTAAGTATATATTTTATATTATATATACTTATATGTAAGTATATGTTTTATACATATATACACACGTATTCTAAGCATTTGGAAGGAGTGTGTGAGCAAGGATGAATTTAATCTTGTGCCATAACAAGGACAACTAGCCAACAGAAGGCTCACAGGAGCTCACACCTGTGTAAAATTGATTCACCTGTCCTCGTGCTAGCCAATCTGGCATCCACAGCATACAACCTCAAAGCACTCCCAGGTGAAAAAAATGGCAGCTTTCTCCTCAGACCTCAGTTTTTAGGTTTCTCCTTTTTTTCTCACACCAGGTTCTAAACAAAATAAGTCTATTGTATGACTAACTTTAACATATTTGTAATTATTTACATAATTCTCTCCTTAATTGGCTCATTCCCACTTCAGCTGAAGGCTGAGGAAAACAATTAAAATCTCTTTTCCTCAATGGATTTGTATTTGGGTTCCCCTCTTGCTCTAAACCCTGCTTTGCACATTCAGTAATCAAACAGACTCTGGTTGCTGGCCATCTAGCTGCCTCTTTTTTTTTTTTTTAAGTGACAGTTTAAATAGCCTAGAAACTGAAAGTAAGCCATTAGGGAAATCAGGCTTCCAAATGCCTTCTGCTTTGACTGGCAAACAGGAAATTCTGTTTTCCCAATGGAACTGGTGTGTAAGGATGGAAAGAAAAGTGTTATGAAGTGTTGGTACTTCCTATTGCTCTCTAGGGTGTGCAGGACACTACCTTGGTTCCTGTAGGTTACACTTGGTCACTTTCTTGCTCTACTATGTTTTTTTGATCATTAGCATTCTAGGTCCACTTTTGTGCTTAGCTTTTCCCTGATCATGTGTCCCACCCCAGGATGCCTTTTCCTTTCAGCATCTGAATTCCTGGTGGTTTGAACTTCTCAGTGGCTAGTTAGTTGACTCCTCTGTTCCTCCCTTCTCAATCCAACAAGAACTGGAAGGATTCAAGGCAGGGAACATACTCTTGAGTACTTTTTAGTCCTTTAGCTCTTTCTTGTTGGCCTTTGGTGGTTATGAACTCAGTGTTACAATATCTTGGACAGAGAATAAGAATAATTTACATTCTAGCAAATTGGATACAGAGTTATACAAAGGAGGAAAACAGGCTGGGTTCAAAAAATTATACAATTCCTTTGTAAGGGGTATTTTTCTCTTATCTATAATCTCCTGCTCCCCCCCACCCCACGGCATAGCTCAATTGATGCAGTCAAAGGATGATGAGATATAAGATATTAAAGTATTACTACCCAGTTATTCCGTTATGAAATCCAAACATCTCTCCCTTTTTGAATCAAAAGGGATTTTTCCATCATTGGATAAATAACAATGGGCCATGCCCTCATAAGCCTTAGAATGCACAGTCCTGTCAGTTTGAGTCATCTGAATAGACAGTCAGAAGTACAGGAAGAACTCAGTTTTTTCACCTCTTAGTGGGGAAAGGAAGGACTTTTCTATATTTCTCCCCTTCCCACCTGTCAGCAATGGCCTTTAGTAGTTGAACTAGGACCCAAAAGGAAACATTTCATCTAGCAGTTGGACAATCAATCTGAGAGAGTTCAAAGCAAAGTTGAGGGAGAGACACACACTTCAAAAAGTATATGTGGATACAGAGAGGCCGTGATGAGGCTAAAAACTGCTTCCAAAAAGCAGCAAAGAAAGACAGCCATGGACTCAAGAGAGAACTAGCCCTGACAATTGATAGTTGAATTGCAGAGGGATGCAGATATTGGGAGCCCAGCTGAGAAACTAAACAACCCAGCAGAGATACTATGCCCAATGTAGAGCTTTGTGAGAATTCACTAGGACAGAAAGGATTTTTTTTAGTACAAAAGGAGTAGGTAGCCTTGGCCACATTTGTTCCTTACATGTCTTCTTCATGACTATCTTCTTCTAAGTTTGTGCCCACTCTTAACATGAATATTTTGTATAGCAGCGGGAGAATGTGCTCCAAATTTGGGGGGAATGTTTTGTAACCACTACTCTTACTAAGCCATCTTAATAAATGCCTTTGCTGAGATAGAATTATGTGTACTGACTGACTATTAAGGGGAATGCAAAGGTGGGGGCTTTTGGGCTTAATAGTTTTAGGAGTGGGTACCTATAGAACACTCACTATGATCTGAGGTAGCAGCCACTCTATCTTCTGCAAGGTAGTATAGGAAGTTTGAGATGAGAGAGTACATGCTAGAGCAGAAGTAAAGCTTAAGAGGATCTTTAAAGATGGAAAGGAAAGGATGATTGAAATTACTCATTTAGCACATGATTACCCAACTGTAGAAAATCTTTTTAAATGACAATTCTTATCTTGGTCTGACTCCTTAGGAGAGAGCAGCTCTGGGACTTGTGGAGACCCTGCCAAACACATTCCCCTCTGAATCTGGTCAAACAATAACCACCAAGTCCCTTCAAACAGACATTGCTATTTTTTTTTGCCAGAGTCTCAGTACTTCCCCCCAGCTCCCATTCACCCTCCTGAATCATTAATTATCAAGTTAGTTGAGCCTTTCTTCAGCCCTTTAAAATATAAATAGCAAGTACTTTATAGGTCCCTATTAAATGATGGAATCAGCAACAATTACTTAATGAAATACTGGGAAAGTCGTGATTTAAAATCCCAGCCCCCTATTCTGACTCTGTCTTTGTTTGGAGCCAGAGGGATAATTGCTATGACATATAAGCTAATTGCAGTGACTCTAAATGAGGGCCTTCTGCCCCAAGCTTGAGGGCTGGCCCTGGTGAAAAATCACCACCTGCCCAAGGGGTCTGGCCTGCTTCCTTTGGCACTTTTTTTTTGGGAGAGATTTGGAAAGCAGATGGGGACGCTAATGTGGACTCTCCATACCAGGAAAGCGATAGGTGAGAGCCATATGCAATCTCATATCCTTAAATCTGAGTGTAGTTAAGGCAAGTAAAAGACATTGATGCATAATCCCCTGACTGTAAGCCTTACTTTTTGCCAGACTCAACATTTTTTCCTGACTATAATGATTCAATCAGATCACAGACTTAGAGCTGGGAGGAATATTTGAGATCATTTAGTTCCTTAATTTTATGGATAAGAAAATTGAGACCTAGAGGTAGTTAAAAAAAACTTGCCTATGGGTACTCAGTAAATGGCAAAGCCTGGCTTTAAGTTCATATCTTTTGACTCTAAATCTAGCCCTCTTTCTGCTATACTCTGTAACTTCTAGTGAGGTTAAGTCACTGTTAACTTCCTCACCCTTTCTCTCTTCATTCCACTGCCCTCACCAAGCACCCTTCAAAGCTACAAGTTGCCCCATAGATACTGCACCCTCCCCAAGTAAATACTCAGTGTATAACCCTTGACTTTCATAGGCTATATGGTTTGGGGATGGTCCTGTCTGGAGAGAGAAGGACAGATGGCAACCTGGATAGAATGTGATAGATGATTAATTGGACCCTTATTTTATTCCAATCAGTATTAATCAGTCTGATATGATTCCATAGGGGTAGTGATTTTAAGTTCTGTATATTAGACCCTAAAGTTGTGAACTGCAGATTTTAAGTTCACGTGCTTAATCATAGGAAGCTAACTAGAGGATAGGCACCCTTGTTTTCCCTTGTTATAGTGACCAAGACCAGTGTGATGGAAGTGACCTTAATTACATGGAAAGTCCCCCAGCTATTTTTGTTGCTTCTCCATCCCTTGTCATCCCTCTATTGCTCAACAGGAGGAGATGGCCATGAACATTTGACCAGTAAGTGACCCTGTTTGTGGCCCTGTGGCCTACCTGTCTACTGACCCACTGATCCATCTGTTTATCAGCCCAGCCCATGAATCGTCTGCTCATTGGCTGCATATAACCTCCTGAAATGGATTATCCAGGTATGCTCATTAGCCTGTTTGTCAACCAATGGGACTCTGTATTTTGTGTAGCTACTCCTGGAAGGTTAAGGGCAAGGTCTAGCAATCAATTAGATTCTATACGTCTAGTTTGCTTCATCTGCTTTGTCTGGGTATGAAGCACTATAAAAAAACTAAGACTCAAGGAAGGAGGCATCTCAGATTGAGGTCCTCTTCATTAGAGGAAGCCATGGTCCTTTTAATAAAGTGCCATTGGCTCAGAGCTCCACCTCAGTTTCTTTTATTGTAGGTTGGACAATTATGGACCTCACATATGGAAGTAGAGACAGATACAGATGACCCTTCCCACAAAAGGATTCAGAGGTTGCCTAGTTAGACTGCTGACCCTAAAAAAGACACCTTTGGTTTGGTACCTTGGAGGATGCTATGTTGTTTGAACTTTTCTCTGGAAGAGTCTAGCCAAGGAGAATGTTCCTTCATGATTTTCTGCTACAAACGCCCAGTTGGCCACCTCTCTCACTTGACATGCTATCTATCTCCCTTCTTAGGTTGTAGGATCCTTGAAAACAAGGACTGTTAATTTAATTTCTTTCTGTATCTCACACAGAAGCTAGTATTGGGCCTTATATATAGTAGGACTCTCAGTAAAAACTCATTGAATGAATGAATGTGTGAGTGATTCAGCAGTTGCTAGAGACCTGGGGAAACTGAGACTGAACCCCTAAGTTAGCCAGCATTCTAGTCTTGACTTTGGGTGCTAATTAAAGAGAATGGTCACTGGGATTATGGGAGGCCCAGAGAGGGGAAGTAACTTACCCAAGAGTGTAACAGAGTCTAAATAAGCTGAAAAGGAGACAAGATGAGACCTTTGGTTCCAGAGTCTTCTCTGTTGTATTCAAAACTGCTCCTTCTTTCTAGAGAGATATTGTTGTGTAGAGGATAGTCTGCTGTATTTGGAGTTAGAAAGACCTGACCGCTGTTGAAATCCTTCCTCAGATATTCATTGACTGTACAACACTGGATGAATCACTTAACCTTTCTGAACTTCAGTTTCCTTATCTGTAAAATGGGGATGATAATAACAGTTATCTCAGGGTAGATCCTAGAATTGAATTAGATGATGCATGTAGAGCATTTTGCCAATACTAAGCTACTAGATAAATGGGAGCTATTATCATTTCTATTTCCTTTGTCTTCTCACATGATTTTATCTCTGTCCTTCCCACTCTCTGGAGAGTAGCTTGAAATCAAGCTAGACTGAAGGAGAAGACAGGGGATATGTAAATTAGCACCCAACCTCTTGCTGTCTTTTCATGACATCTGCTTGGACACAATTTCTTTTCCATCTCCCATCTGGAAGAGTCCAGTTAATTTTTCAGGCCACTAGTCACCACCTCTCATGGGTGACTGCTCTTTAGGACTACATTGAAAACAGAAGCTTATTGTCCTGTGTCCAAACAGTTCTCTTCAAGCTGTCTTACCTCTTCCTGCCTCCAGTTTTCCCCTCCTTCCCAGTTCACCAGCTCAGCATCTAAGGGTCGAGGTGAATTCTTTCCCACTCTGAGAACTATCTTTGGGCAACCCCTATTAACCTTCCCATTGTCCTTTCTTGCTCTCCTGAGCAGAAGCAGACTGGCTAGGTTAGAAGACCACCTGGGTTCTTCTTCTCTGCCTCAATAGCATAGCTTTACTTTGTGGGAGACGCCTGGATTGGTTAGATAGAATATGAGTTGCTTGAGAGTAGGCATTGTTTCACTTTTTTGTATTTGCGTTCTTAGTAACTAGCACAGTGCCTGGCACATAGTCAATGAGTAAATAATTGATAAATTTTCTTGTTTCCTTTTCAATTCTTCTTCTAAATGAGTCTCAGAAAGGAATAAGAACAGGCAAAGAAGAAGCTAAGTTATTACTCTTTGCAGATGATATGATGATATACTTAGAGAATCCCAGAGAATCAAGTAAAAAACTACTAGAAATAATAAACAATTTTGACAAAGTTGCAGGCTACAAAATAAAGCCACATGAATCATCTGCATTTCTATATATTTATTACTAACAAAGCCCAACAGCAAGAGATAGAAAGAGAAATCCTATTTAAATTTATGGAAGACACTATAAAATATCTGGGAGCCTACCTGCCAAAGCAAACCCGGGACTATATGAACACAATTACAAAACACTTTTTGCACAAATAAAGCCAGATCTAAGTAAGTGGAAAAACATCAGTTGCTCATGGGGAGGCCAAATTAATATAATAAAAATGACAATCCTACCTAAATTAATTTACTTATTCAGTGCCATACCAATCAAACTACCAGATAATTATTTTCTAGAGCTAGAAAAGATAATATCAAAATTCATCTGGAAGAACAAAAGGTCCAGAATATCAAGGGAACTAATGAAAAGAAATGGTAGGGAAGGATGCCTACCCCTACCAGATCTCAAATTATATTATAAAGCAGCAATCATTAAAACCACTTGGTACTGGCTAAGAAATAGAGGGTAGACCAGTGGAATAGGTTAGGTACTCAAGACACAGTAGTCAATGAATATAGTAGTCTACTGTTTGATAAACCCAAAGACCCCAGCTTCTGGGATAAGAACTTACTGTTTCACAAAAATTACTGGGAAAACTGGATAACAGTGTGGTGGAAACTGGGCATAGACCAATGCCTGGCACCATACAACAAGAATGAAGTCCAAATGGTTATATGATCTAGTGATATATACTATAAACAAATTAGAGGAGCAAGGAATAGTGTATTTGTCAGATTTATGGAGAATGGAAAAATTTTTGACTGAACAAGAGATAGAGAACATTATGAAGCACAAAATGGATAATTTTGATTACATTAAATTGAAAAGTTTTTGCACAAAGAAACCCAATGTAACCAAGATTAGGAGGGAAGCAGAAAACTGGGAAAGAATTTTTGCAACTAGTATCTGTGATAAAGGAATGTACAAGAATACAAGTCATTCTCCAATTGATAAATGGTCAAAGAATATGAACAGGGAGTTTTCAGAGGAAGAAATTAAAGCTATCTATAGTTATATAAAAAAATGCTGTAAATCACTATTGATTAGGGAGATGCAAATCAAAACAACTCTGATATACCACATCACATATATCAGATTGGCTAACATGAAAAAACAGGAAGATGATAAATATTGGAGAAGATGTGGGAGAGTTGAAGCACTAATTCATTGTTGGTGGAACTGTGAGTTGATCCAACCATTCTGGAGAGCAATTTGGAACTATGCCTGAAGAGCTACAAAAATGTGCATATCCTTTGACCCAGGAATACCGCTTCTAGGACTGTATGCCCAAGAGAACATAAAAATGGAAAAGGGTCCCACATGTATAAAAATATTTATAGCAACTCTCTTTGTGGTGACCCAAAACTGGAAATTTGGGGGATGCTCATCAATTGGGTAATGGTTGAACAAGTTGTGGTATATGAATGTAATGGAATACTATTGTGCTGTAAGAAATGATGAACAGGAAGACTTGAGAGAGGCCTGGAAAGATTTATATGAACTGATCCTGAGTGAAAGAAGCAAAACCAGGAGAACTTTGTGCATAGCAACAACCACAGTATGTGAGGAATTTTCCTGGTAGATTTAGCCTTTCACAGCAATGCAAGGACCTAAAAAATTCCCAATGAACTCTTGAGGCAAAATGCTTTGCATATCCAGAGAAAGAACTATGGAATTGGATTGCAGAATGAAGCAGACCATTTTCTCTTGTGTTACGTTTTGTTTTGTTTTGATAGTTTCTCCCATTCATTTTAATTCTTCTATGTAACATGACTAAGGTGAAAATGTAGTTAATAAGAATGTACATGTAGAACCTAAATAAGATTGCATTCCATCTCAGGGAGGGAGGGGGAAGAGAGCAGGGGATGGTGGGGGAGGGAGAGGGGAAAATAAATGTAGAATATATATATATATAATATATGTAGAAAACTAAAAACAAATAAAATAATTACTTAAAAAAATAAATGAGGCTCAGAGAAATTGAGGGAACCTAAAGTAGCACGAGTCTGCTGCATGCATGTTCTCATAGGGAGATGGGGATTCTGTATCTGGAGAGAGTTGTGATTTGAAATGGAGGGTAGTTCCCTTCTCTAAATGGTTGTAGTCTGCTAACCTTGACTAAGCCTAAGGCTAGGAGGATCCTTTTCTAGTTGCATGGGTAGCCAGAACTGGGGATGTCTTCAAAAAGGCTGTCACTCTCAGTCTAGTGCCTTTGCCTATTTTTTCTTCAGATTGTGTTACTATTTATCTGGCTATAAACCTGGACACTTCAACATTCTCCTGACCTTTTCAAAGGCACCAATCCCTTCACCTAGAGCAGAAAATATCAGACCCCATGGTAGGTGGAGAATCCAGGTCTGTATTCATAGGACCATATGGTGGTTTTGGTGGGGGGAGGCCTGCTGTCTCTCATCAGGCAGCACCAATGAATGAGTCTGAAAGCACCACCAAGAGAAAGTGTGTCCAAAGAGTGCACTTCAGACTCAGTATGTCCAAAATAGGAGCCATTGTCTTTCTTGTCCAAGACCTAACCCTTCTCCCCAAATTCCTATTTGGCAGTATAGTAGAGTATACTGGACTGCTTGACTTGGAGTCAGGAAAGGCTCTCTGATCCTACCTCCAACACTTAGCCTCATCTTCCCTTATTTACACACTGAAGACAATGATCCCTGTAACACCTTTCTCATAAGACTGTCAAGGATTGAACAAGGTAATGCATGTAAAATATATTGCAAACTCTAACGTGCTCTGCATATGGCAGTTGTTCCTTCTGTTGGCTCTAACTAGCATCTTTCGAGTCACATAAATCTTAAATCCCAGACCTATCTTTGTCTCTTCACCCTCATGTAGTCAATCAGTTGCCAAATCTTCTTAATTCTGTCTCTACAATATCTCTTGTGTTTGTCTCGTTCTTTCTGCTTACAAATGTAGTTCAGGCCCTTGTTATTTCTAATATTTACTATTATAATGGCCCTATTTCCCTGACAACAGCCTCTACCTTAGAAAGTCATTTCTTTCTTCTAACAGAAGAGATTACCACCCTGCTACACCCTCATTATCTCATGCCTGGGTTATTGCCTGCCTCAGATCTCTCCCCACTCCAGTCTATGTTCCATTTCATCTATCCAACGGATCTTTCTGAAGCACAGGTCTCATCAAAACATATTCTCCTGCCTCCCTCCTTCCAATTTGATTAACTCTAGTGCTATTGCCTCTTGGATCAAATATGAAATCATACATTTGTCTTTTAAAACCCTTCAGAGTCCAGCTGCTTCCTACATTTACTCTTTTCTTAAGGTCTAACACCTTTGGTATGAAGGCTTGCTCAGCTCAGTCCTTTTCAGGGCTGTTCATCTATGTTTGGTGTCCACCTGGCACTCAGCTCTCACCTGTGGCTCCAAGAAGCTGTAGCACGACCAGTGGCTACACCCATTAACCTTCTCGGTTATACCCTGGTAAAACTATCTCAGCAGAAGGTCTAAACTAGGTTGAGGGTACCCAACAGGTCCTCAAACTCATCAGTAAGTGAGGGGATGTCTACTACAAGCATGTGAAGACTTCCCCCAGATGAATGGGCAGGTGAGAACAATTTGTTCCAATGGCCATGAAGATGGTTAAAGCAGGTGCTGTAGAGTGCTTAGAACTTGGCTAGACAATGTAGACACCAAGGTTATTCACTGCACACTGGGCCATTGCCAGTTGTCCTGACTTTTCTCTTGCCACTGGACTTTGATGATCCTGGTATAGAGAGTGAAGCTGCTGACTTTGTGCATCTCTGCCTCAATTAAGTCCAATTAAGATATGAATCAAGATATCACCTGTGACTGTCATTGGTCCTCTTCAAAAACAAAGGGCTCACAATGGACCTTACTCTCTTCCATGTAGCCTACAGTTTAGTAACATTGGCTTCCTTGCTGTTCCCTGAGCAAAGCATCCCATTTCCCAACTCATTAAATTTTGCAGGCATGAGCTACCTCTATGCTCAGAGTCTTTCCCCTCCTTAGCTCTACTGCCTGACTCCACTGGCTTCCTTCAAATCTTACTTCAGAGCCTTCCCTCTGAGACTGTCTCCAATTTACTCTGTCCCCTCCATTAGACTCTGAGTTCCTTGAGAGCAGAGACTGTTTTTTTTGCTTTTCTTCTATGCCCAACACATAGCAATGTTAGCACACAGTAGGTACTTAATAACTGCTTGTTGATTTGACTCTTCTATGTGCAATCCATCTTTTTACATAGCTGTCTAATCAGAAAAAAAAATATTTAACAGTTCCCCATTACCTCTAAGAACAAATCCAAACTTCTTAGCTAATTATTTAAAGCCCTGCACAACTGGGCTCTAATCTACCTTTTCCACTTTATTTCATATTACTTCCTTTCACGCATTCTAAATTCCTTCCCAGTTGAACTAGTTTCCTAAGCTCTACCTTCTGACTCCAGCATTCACAAAGTCCATGTCTCTATACCTACTCATTCACATCTATTATGTTCCTTCTCTTCCTTCCTTTCTTTCCTTCCTTCCTCCTTTTCAGAGGTAATGGGGGTTAAGTGACTTGCCCAGGGTCACACAGCTAGTAGGTGTCTGAGGTCAGATTTGAACTCATGAAGATGAGTCTTTGTAATTCTTAGCCTGCTGCTCTATCCACTGTGCCACCTAGATGCCCTTATTTTATACCTAGTAAGTGCCTAATAAATGTTAATTGATGCTAAAATTGGAGATGGGACAAAATACAAATGAAACAATTAGAGAACAATGCATCAATGCTGTGGTACTGGAGAAATTCCGAAAAGCAATAGACAGACAAAGATAGTCAGAGACACTTTCCTGATAGGTGCTAGAGTTTGAGCCTAGCAATGAAGGATGGGTAGCATTTGCTCTTCACAATCAAGGGCTGCATCTGGAGCTAGATAAACTATTAGTTGGAAGAAAGTAGTGGTATGCTAGTCAATATTTGACAACCAACTTCCCCTCCCCCCAAAAAATAGCTATATGCCTATGACCAGCTCACTTAACCTCTCTGAGTGCTTAATGCTTAACACATTATCGTTTACTCTGAGTTACTAATGTAAGCACAATCCCAAAGCCCATTGTTTGTGGCATTCTCCTTATTGGTGGGGGTGAATGCTCTGCTCTCCCTGAGGGGTGGGTGAAGGTGGTGAAAACCTGAGAGTTCCAGCCTTCCTCACTGTATTGGGGGGCCCTCTTCAAGCTTCCAGTCTCCTGGCTTCCAGCTTTGAGAGAGAAAATGCAAGAGAGCAACTTCAGGCTGCTGAAGAGTGAGACTGAGAAGAAGCTGGCATGAGAAAAGTTGAGTTACCTTGCTCTTAGTAGGAGAGCCACTTCTTATTATCTGGCATATACTCTCCTATGTCTATCTTCTTCTGATTTCTATTTTGCTATGAATGTGATAAATGGATTTCTTTACTATTTATGATGCATGTTCATTGTAGAACTGGCATTTGGTGTGATCAGATCAAGAGAGAACCTGCGCTAGCAGCCCTCCTGTGTACTGTGTTTGTCTATCTTATAGATATCTACTCTGCCTCCCTTCGAACCACACAATGACATTCCCATGCTACATGCAGGGGAGTGTGAATAGCGCTTGACTACACGCTGAGTTCCTGCCACACCTAGGATTCTTTGTACACATTTTCTCCATCACTTTCTTAAGTCTAGACAATCAAAGTAACAATAACTCAAGCCGTGATTTGTATTATTCACTGATTTCTGAGGTATAAATGCTCACACTGAAAATTTAACAATCTGTTCTCTACCAGTACAATCTGGCTCCAGCACACCCTTGAAAAACCCAGCTGATAGTTTTTTGTGTATTCGGGCAGTCAAGGAGATTTTTGGGCATCATTTAAAGAGTAATGAACTTGGACGTAGGAGCTCTGGAACCAAATTCCCCCTGATACTTAGAACTAGCTATATGCTTATGACCAGCTCACTTAACCTCTCTGAGTGAGCCTCAGTTTCCTCATATGTAAAATGCAGATAATAATTCTTGCACCATGAACATTTCAGAAGTATCATGAAGAAATCATTTTGAAAACTTTAAAGGACTTATAAATATGAGTCATTATTATTCCTTGGGAGAATAATAGAGCAGTGTGTGGAGAGAATTTCTGCACATTTTGACATGAATGACTAGCATACAATTGTATGCAAAGCTGAGTACAAAAGAGAATTAACCACTGGAGCAGCCAATCTGCTCCCAGTATGTCTAGAGATCTGATACATCTATCTTCTTTCCTGAGATCTATGAGATTGACTCAAAGGAGAATGTGTATGTTTGTATGAAGGGATCAACTTCAAGGCTGCCCTTGTCTTCTCTGCTTAGAGCATAACCCATGGAGTGCTTTAGAGCTGGAGCCGTAGCTGCTTCTGGGGAAATATACGGTTTAATTCTTAAAGGACTTAGCAGTTGGGTAGGACTTAACAAACTCTGGTGGCACCTTGTTCGATTTCTGACTTCATGATTTCAATGGCAGGTGGGTGGGGGATAGGGGGAGGTGTAGGGCTGCTGAGTCAGTTAAAAAGGAGAAATAGTCATTTCTGATCTATTCCTGGGCAGAATGGCTTCCTAAAAGAGGAATGGAGGAAAAAAAAAGGAGGGCTGCTCTATCATCACTAGATGATGACATGGGAATATATCATCAATATACAAGCAGATCCATGGAGTGAGCTTCAAAATGCATGCTACTAGGACTTTGGAGGAGGGACAGGGTGAAAGGAGAGAATACAAAAAGTGTGCTCCTGGGGCTCTGAAGGGAACTCATAATTGTGCCATGAAAGAAACAGGAACTCTGGATGTACTCACTGACTCTTTACTTAAGAAAATTGCTGGGCTCAAAGGAATAAGGAATGTTCCATACTATATCTGAATGTTTTCAATGTATCATGAAATGGAATGAGGATAAAAATTCACCAAACAAGCTATCTATATTAGTTAGCTATGTACTGGTCACCACTTTCTTTATTCTCCCCTTATTAATCTCATATTTATTTTTCCTCAATTGCATGTAAAAAAATTTTTTTTCCCTTTCTCTCCACCCCTTCATTGAGAAGGCAAGCAGTTTGATACAGGTTATGCATGTGTAATCATGCAAAACATATTTCCATATGAGTCATGTTACAAAAGAAAAGCTAGTTGGTTGGTTATTGTCCTTCATTTTTGAAGAGGACCAAAATGACATCAACATGATAAAGTGAAGTTTCAGTGTGTCTGATTGTGGATGGTCAGATTGATATGAACTTGTAATGCTCAACCACAGGTTGGACACAGATAGTCTGTGTGAATATTTGGGGTGGGTACTCCAAATTTGCACATCCTATGTTTACTTCGTGCTGTCTCAATTCTACTTTGCTCATAAAGCACAGCACCCTTTGTGATGTGGGCACACTATGCTGAGCAGTCCTGTGCCAGTGTCTTCCATCAAATCCAAAGTTCTTGAGAGAGACCTTGAGAGTGTCCTGGCATCACTTATTCTGACCACCATGTGATTGCCTGCCCCATGCAAGTTCTCCATAAAATAGTCTTTTTGGCAAGCATACATTTTGCATGAGAACAGTGTGGCCAGCCCATTGGAGCTGCACTCTCTGAAGCACAGTTTGAATGCTTGGCAGTTCAGCAAGGACTTCAGTGTCTGGTACCTTATCCTGCCAGGTGATCCTCAGAATCTATCTAAGACAGTTCAAATGGAAGTAATTCAGTTATGAGGTCAGCATAATGGCTCTGTAGACCTTCAGTTTGGTAATCAGTCTAATACCTCTTCTCTCCCAAACTTTTCTTTGGAGCCTGCTCTGGCACTGAGCTAGCTCTGGCCATGCATGCCTCAACCTCACTGTCAATGTGTACATCCCTGGAAAATACTCTACCAAGGTAAGTGAACTTATTATCCACAGCATTCAAAACTTTTTCATTTGTTTTAACCAACAGATCCACATATGGATGGTGTGGTGGTGGCTGATGGAGCACCCGTGCTTTGTTGGTATTAATTATTAGGTCAAAATTAGCACAGGCAGCAGAGAATTGATCCATACTTTGTTGCATTTCAGCTTCAGAGGCTGCATTGAGTGTGCAATCACCTGCAAACAGAAAATCATGAACCAACACTCCCTCCACTTTGGTCTTGACTTGTAGTCTTTTTAAATTGAAGAACTTACCATCAGTATGGTAGTTGACCTTGATGCTGTGTTCATCCTCATCTAAAGCATTTGACAACGTGACTGAAAATATCATGCTAAAAAGCATGGGAGCAAGCACACAACCCTGTTGTGTCACTCCATTGGTGACTGGGAAGGCATGAGAGTATTGTTCATTCTCCAGAACCTGGGCAAACAAATTGACCTACAATAGTGATGAACTTCTCCAAGCAACCAAATTGTGACATAATTTTTCATAAGCCCTCACAACTAACAGTGTCAAAGGCCTTGGTCAGATCTACAAATGTTGTGTACAGACCTCTGTTCTGCTCCTGGCGTTTCTTCTCGAGTTGTCAGGCAGCAAACACCATATCATCTGTTCCTTGACCCTTCCTGAAGTTGCACTGGCTCTCAGGTATATGACCATCTTCCAGGTGAAGGATCAGCATATTAAGGAGGACTCTAGCAAGAATTTTGTCAGCAATGACTAAGAGAGACACCCCCTGTGATTGTCACAGGACAATCTATTCCTTTTACCTTTATAGAGATGGACAATGGAGGCATCCTTGAACTCCTGGGGGATAAATTCTTCTTGCCATATAACCTGCAAAATTTCAGTGAGCTTTTGTATGAACAATAGTCCCCCTACCTTGTAAATCCCAGCTGCAATAGAATCAGCACCAGGTGCTTTGCCACATGAAAGGAGCCTCATGGCCCTTAAAACCTCCTCTTCAGTTGGAAGTTCAGCTAAGGAGGGATTGACTTCCCTCCTTACTGAGGTAAACAGTCAATGGCCTCAGCATTGATTGATGATGGTCTGTTGAGAAAACATAGAACAAAGTTAAGAACCTAAGAAAAATAAAGAAAATTTAAAAAGTATTCCTCAATCTGTATTCAGACTCCACCAGTTCTTTCTCTGGGAATGGATAGCATTTTTCATAAGTCCTTCATAGTTGTCTTGGATCATTGTATTACTGAGAATAGCTAAGGCATTCACAGTTCATTGATCATCGTACAATATTGCTGTTACTGTGCATAATTTTCTCCTGGTTCTACTCATTTCACTTTGCATCAGTTCGTGTAAGTCTTTCGAGGTTTTTCTGAAATCTGCCTGCTCATCATTTCTTATAGCACAATAGTATTCCATCACAATCATATACCACAACCTGTTCAGCCATTCCTCAACTGATGAATATCACCTCAATTTCCAATTCTTTGCCACCACAAAAAGAGCTGCAATAAATATTTTCATATGTGTAAGTCCTTTTCCTTTTTTTTTTTTAATCTCTTTCAGGATAAAGACCAAGTAGTGGTATTGCTAGGTCAAAGAATATATGCATGATTTTATAGACCTTTGGAAATAGTTCCAAATTGCTCTACATAATGGTTGAATCAGTTCACAATTCCACCAACAGTGCATTAGTGTCTCAATTTTCCCACATCCCCTCCAACATTTGTCATTTTCCTTTTCAATACTATTAACCAATCTAATAGGTGAGACAGTACCTCAGAATTGTTTTAATTTGCATTTTTCCAGTCAATAATGATTTAGAGAGCTTTTTATATGGCTTTAGAGAGTTTTGATTTCTTCATTTGAAGATTGTTCAGATTTTTTATTATTTATCAGTTGAGGAATGGCTCTTATTTTTATAAAATTGACACATTTATATATTTGAGAGATGAAGCTTTTATCAGAGAAACTCGTTTCAAAAAGTTTTTTTACAGTTAGAATTGCTGTTCTTTCCCTCCATCCTATTTCTCCCTTATTTTATTCTTTCTCTCTCCTTTCACCCTGTTTCCTCTTCAAAAGTGTTTTGCTCCTGATTATCACTTCCTCCAATTTGCCCTCCCTTATATGAGCACCATTCCCTTTTTTATCCCCTTCCCCTCCTACTTTCATGTAGGGGTAAGATAGATTTCAATAGCCAATTGAGTGTATGTTATTCCTTCTTTTAGTCAAATCCAAGGAGAGTATGGTTCAAGTATTCCCTGCCTCCCACCACCATTTTCCCCCTCCGATAAAGGTGTTTGGAGGGATTCTGGGGAGAGTTCAGATGAGTCCCTGCCTTTTCCCAGCCATCTTGGCTTCATCTGGTCACCACCTTCAAAAGCTTACAGTCAATGTGGGTGAAAACCAAATTGAACTTCATTTAAAACAAGTAATAAGATGGCAGTTTAAAAAAAAAATAGATTCCTTCCAGTTTAGTCTCTTCCTTATGTCAAATACCTCTCCCTCCCTAAACTTCCCATGAAATTTGAAAATGGGCACTCTTCCATCCAACCTGACAGTATGACATCTTCGAGAACATGACAGCTAAAGCAGAAGGCTGTCAAGGCAAACTAAACCTTCACTTTGGCCTCTTGGGTGTCCTTTCTGATTTGAGTTTCTTTCTTGAGCATAGCTTAATGAAAAGTGATCCTGAGATAGAAGTTTCTAGTTTTGGAGGCAGCCTTATAAATTTTAGAGGTTGGAGCTCCTGGGTCCCTCCGCTAACTGGCAGTAGGAGATGCTGAATCACAGAGGATGATGACCAACAAAGGAATGAGCAGCACCACTGCCCTGGCTTGTCAGAAGACATGGGCTGGAAGGAATTGCTTAGACAGTGCAGTGCTGAGGCAAAATGTGAAAGACTGATTTAGCAATCCCATCAAATTGTTTCATCTTCTTAATCTATTCACCTAAGGGAATATAATACTAATACGTTACTGTTGTTTAAATTTTTATGTTAATGTATGCTTGTCAGTCTTTTATTTTTAGCTTTCTTTTGTATGTGGCTGAAATAAATAGCTGTTCTATACCTTCTTTACATTGTACATTGAGTACTTTTCTATTTCCTTCCCTTTTGAGGGAAATTCTCAGCTTTAATCTTAACCTAATCTTGGTTTTAAGTTATAAGCAATGAGGAGCAAGATCCAGAGAAATTATACAAAAGAGATTTACCTTTTTTTGAAGGTCAGGCTTTTCCATGTTTGAACCTGGTGTATATAAGTGTGTCAGGATCTGAGAGGTATCTTTATTTGAGAGGGAGAGAGGGCTGCCCCATTCCCCTACTCTCCCAACAACCGTTCTTATATTTATGTGTATATGGAGGCAAAGGATCTCCAAATGGGTGGGTATTGATGATCTATGTTTTGAATTTTAGAAGATGAGTAGGGTTGTTGTATGATTAAGGAAATTTATGGTTTGGATCTGCACCTACAATAAGACACACTTGAGAAGAAGATACTGGATATTTTATTGATTTACAGAAAAGGCAAATGCCTATTTAGAGTTATAGTAGCAATAATTAACATATCCTAATACTAATATAGTTATAGAAATATTAATATAAACATAAGAGGAAATAGAAAAACATCACCAATCCAGGGAGGCACCAACTCCTAAAGTTTCTCAGCTGGGGAATCCCAGGATACAGCTTTCAGGGTCTGAATTAGGAGCAAGGGGTCCCAGGCAGAGCATCCTTTCCATGGGTGAGATTCCAAAGTTCTCCTCAGAACAGAGAGCTAATAAATGCTTCCAAACAAAGCAGGCTGACTACCAACAAAGAGGCTACTTGCCAACTATCCCCTACATTGTCCATCGAGATGGTAGCCAAACTTCACGATGGAGTACATACGCAATGTTCGTTCTTAGAGAACTGGCTAGGTTCTCAAAGCAGCAGATGTTCCATGTTTGTGTGGGATTTATCATGTCTTCAAGGTCCAGGTTCACTTGGGGGACACAACAGTTTACGTACAAGGCCTGCACTGAAATATGGAAGAATGTCTAAGTCCATTTACCATTTAGTTGTGTTCGTCCTTCATTGCCGAAGAAGACCATGCCATCAGAGAAATGATGACATGATGTGCACCTGATTTTGTTCTGAGTGAGAGAGGGCTGTGCAGGTCACCAGCCTCACTTCTCCTCCTGAGTCATTTGAATCCAGTGACCACACATTCATCAGGATGACTGGAGATGGCCCAGGATGAGTAAGGGTAATGATGGAAGGTCCTTGCTAGTTTAGGCAGCTAGTTTTCCATTGGCTCTTAGTGTCTGTCCTAATCAGGGCTTCTAGTTTCTCTCTAGGTACATCACTGTTCTTTTCCTATTCTGCCCATTTCAACTAGCAAATCAGGGGGCCTGCTTCTTTCTGTGCCTAACTCCTTACAGGGGCTCGGGGCATATGCCAGTCAGTGATGCCAGCCCCTAACAAAAAGGACCAGGGAGTTTAGAGGGGGCTTTCCCTCCCACTAGCCAGTCAGAAAATAACAATCCACTTTCCAGCTCTATTTGGTTTGGACTCTAGGGAACATGATGCCCCACCCAGGATAAGCTGACCATTTGAAATCTCATCATCATGCTCTGATCTGGAGACTCAGCACCTTCCCAACTCCCTCAGCTTCTTTTCTCCTCTGTTAAGAGGACTATAGAGCAGACCATTACATTCCTCTCAAAGCTTTCCTTTACAGAGAGCTGACATCTAGACTTTCCTGTTAACTGTCTGTTTTCCAGCTGCAACTCTACTTGGTTATAAATCCAGGGAACATGATACCTCTGCTGGGAACTCCCTGGTGCTTCCCTCACTTCTAACTTCCTTTGTGTGCTGTTTTCCTCCATTATATTAGAAGTTCCTTGAGGGCAGAGACTACCTTTATTTTTCTTATTTGTATTCTGAGTGCATGGCAGTTAGGTGGTATGGATAGACAGAGTGATAGTGGATAGAGTGCCAGGCCTGGAGTCAGGAAGACTCAGCTTCCCGAGTTCAAATCTGCCTCAGATAGTTAACTAGCTATATGACCTTGAGTAAGTCATTTAAACCCAATTTGCTTCAGTTTCCTCATCTGTCAAATGAACTGGAGAAGGAAATAGCAAACCACTCTAGTATCTTTGCTAAGAAAACCGCAAATGAGGTCACAAAGAGTCAGATATGACTGAAAAAGTACAGACAACAACAAAATCCCCCGTGCTTAGCACAGTGCTTGGCACACAGTGCTTAATAAATGTTTATTGAATTGAAGAGGCAGCATGGTACAAGGGATAGAGAGTTAATCTTTGAGTCAAAAAAACTCAATTTAGATCCCATCTCAAGCATTTACTTGCTATATGATCCTGAGCAAGGCATTTCATCTTGAAGCATCAACTTTCTCATGTGTAAAACGTGGGGCAACAGATGGGGTACTGAATCTGGAGTCAGAAGGACCTGCTTCCAATTCTGCATGAGACACTAGCTATGTGACTGATAAAAAGTCACTTAACCTCTGCCTTCCTCAGTTTTCTTATCTGTAAAATGAGTATAATGATAGCACTTGTAAGAATCAAATGGGATAAAATTTGTGCAGCACTTTGCAAATCTCAAAGTTTTTTATAAATGCTAACTACTATTATTAAAAATGAGGATGATAATGCTTGTATGCACCTCAAAGGGTACCTTGTGGCATTTAAAGGGTTTTTATGTAATTCATTTGTTTATTTTTACTTTTCAACATTCACTTCCATAAGACCTTGAATTCTAAATTTCCCCTTCTTTCTTTTCCCCTCACCAAGATGGCATGCAATCTGATATAGGCTCTACTTATACATTCATATTAAACATATCTTGTAGAGTGTTTAAAAGAACCTATACCTGTCATCATAATATTAAGAGGTCATCTCAAGCATTGTTCCCCTGCCACCAGGTTTGATTAAAGCACTATATTGATTCAGGGATTAACCCGCAGTGAATGAAGCATCAATGCCCAAACCTAGGAGTAACGTATGGCTGTGAGAGTTGGACTATAAGGAAAGCTGAGTGCTGTAGAATGGACACTTCTGAATTATGATGCTGGAGAAGACTTTTGAGAGTCCCTTGGATAGTAAGGGGATCAAAAGAATCGATATTTAGAGAAATTAATTCAGGTTATTCACTAGAAGGCCAAGTACTGAAGCTGAGGTTTAAATACATTAGTCACATAATGAGAAGATGGAACTCATTGGAAAAGACCCTGATCTTGGGAAAGATTGAAGGCAAAAGAAAAGGGGGGGTGGCACAGGATGAGATGGATAGATTGTATCATGGAAACAATGAACTTGGACAGACTTTGAGAGATAGTGGAAAATAGAAGGTCCTGGTGTGCTATGGTTCATGGCATCACAAAAACTCAGATATGACTAAACAAATGAACAAGGAGTGGTATGCCTCCTATCCTGAAGACTGCCCAAATTATCCTTCCTGAATAGGAGAAAACTGCCAGTCAGAACCGCTAAACCTGGCATTATTCAATTCAATTCAACAAATGCCCTACAGATAAAACAAAACACTCTTGACCTCAGTGAGTTTATATCCTTCTGGAAGATAGACTATGTAAATAGATAAGTGTATTCTAGATAGTAGAGGAGGAAGAGGATGCTAACAATAAAGGAGGCCAGGAAAGGTTTCACCTTGTAGCATGTATTGCCTGAGCAGAGTCTTTGAAGGATGCTAGAAAATCTCAGAGGCACAGATGAGGCATGAATTCCATGGAGGCTTCCTGAGCAAAGGCAAGGAGGTGGGATGCCAAGTTAGTGGGTCAATTTGATGGTACTTAAAGTGAGGAAAGAGCAGTAATAGGAAAAAAGATAGAAACCACTCATGAATGTGTCCTGGGGAACAGTCTGTCTTCCTTGCTCTTCCCTATTCCTTCACCCTGAGCTTTGGGTAGGGGTGGGGATGGGGTGGGGGCAGCATTTAGGCTGAGCACAGTGTGCATATGTGTGAGGGTGGGGTGGTGAGATTAGGGGAGGTGGGGCTGGGCTTCTGGGCATGTGGGTATGCATGGGCTAGAGGTGAGGGGAGGGGAGGTGAGGCCAGCCTTCTGGACATGTGATTCAGGCTGAGCCCTGGAAGATTTATTTCCCTACAACGGCTGTAACGACAGTTCAATGGGTCTCATAATTCCATAATGATTTTGGTGCCAATGCTTCCCTTCCTGGGCTTGTTTGCAGAGGCTGCAGAGAAGCCAGGCCACGAGCTAAACAAATAAGAGTGATTAGTTGTAAGCAGCTAGCCTCTTGTCGCCCAGGCTGGTCTATTGTGTATTCTAACATATGGAGTAATAAAGATGCGGCCCAGAAAAACAACATTCCACTTGTCATCCTGTGCAAGCTCTGCTCTTGCATTGTTCCCTCCCCTAACAAAGCCTCAGTTCCCTCCCTGTTCCCTGTCCTCTTCACCCCTGGCAGCAGCATCACATTGGGACCCTCATTCTTCCTCCCCTTCCCCCAAGTGGTGCCTATTCCTTGGTCACTGTCAGTGATTCTAAGTACTTCATAGGGATAAGGACAGGATGGAATCTGTGATTTCACTGGTATAGGGAACTCCCACATAAGGAAACTCCCTCTGCCAGTTCTGCAACGTACAATCTTAGCTAGATGCCTGGAGCCCTGAGAAGGGACTTGCCCACAGTCATGGTCCCTTTCATATTTCAGATAATTCAACAACTTTACTTTGACAAGCACTTACTGACTTTCCTATGCCCTAGGCAGTAGGGATTTAAAGACAAAACAAAACAAAAGAACACAAAAGACAGTCCAATCCTCATGGAGTTTGCATTATGGCAGTTTGCCTAAGGTTCTCTAAGTGGTTGGCCTTCTAGGCTTAGGAAGAAAATCTCTACCTACTTCCTATCTTTGCATAAACAGGGTACCTAGACCTGTTAAGTCAAGAACATCCTCTAGCAAGGTCCAGTGTAGGAAAGTTTCAGGCAGTCTGAGTCCCTTTTCTAACAAGTCCTATTTAGAAAGGAAAAAAATTACTTTCACCTCTTAGTCCTACTTGTGATTTTCTGGCTCCCATTTGTCATATTACCAAGGTCTCCCAAGGAATGGGAGACATTCCTTGAAAAAGATGTAGGAGAACTTCCAAGCCATCTCACAAAGGGCTTACTACTCTTGCCCTCAAGCCTGAGCCTATCTGTCTCATAGGTGGATAGATATATTCGGATATCTGGATGTGACATGTTGTGGATGGCAAAGAGATTCGAATCCACAGTCGCCAAGTCCTGACTTTGAACTTTCTGCTAAGGGTTACCTGAAGTAGTTTTGTGACACGAGTCATACCTTGCAGTACTCCTGGCCTCAAGAAATGGTTTTCTACAAATCTGTCCTCTGATAACCTTATTATCAAGGAAAGCTCTAGCAGAGGAAAGCTATTATTTATTTAGCTATTTATTTGGGACAAAGAGATGTATGTTGGCACTTAGCACAGGCTTATTAGTATCCCATTCTTTGTTTGCAGATGGGCTCTGAGAATCTCTGGGTTTCATTATTCTAGGAAATATCTGATGGGGAAAAAATACCATCTATGAATTCTGGGAACTCTAAGCCAAAATTTTATCTGTTTTATGTCGCAAAAGTATGACTTAGTCAAGATCAAGCATGCTCTCTGATTAACGATAATGAACAATCCAGGACCCTGAGAACACATATCAAGACATGCCTTTTTTTTCCTTGCTAGGGAGGTAGGGAACTATGAGTGTGGCGTGTTGCATACCTCTATTTTCAGACCTGGTCTGTGGGTAATTGATTTTGACAGTTTTTTCTCTTTTTATAAGGGAACGTTCAATATATGGGGGGGTGGAGGAGAGGGTGAATTTTGGAATTAGTATTAGTAGTATTAGAAACAAAGTCATTGAGAAAGGGTTTTTTAAAGTTTTTTTTTTTAAAAGAAGTAATAAGTTATGGCAGATATTACCCTCCCCCCCCTTTTTTGAAGACCTGAGTTCAAATCCCATTTTGCCACTTACCACCTCTATAACCATAGCCCATTTGAGCTTTGGTTTAGTTTCCTCATATATAAAATGAAGAGGTTAGAGTACATAACCTCAAAGTTCCCTCAGGATACTAGGCAGCTAGGTGGTGTGGTGGATAGAACATTGAGCCTGGGATCAAGAAGTTGACCTCAGACATTTACTAGCTGTACGTCATCAAGTCCTTTCACTTCTGCCTGACTCAGTTTCCTCATCTGTAAAATGAGTCGTTGTGAGGATCAAGTGAGATAACATTTATAAAGTGTTTGTTACATAATAGGAGCTTAATAAGTGCTTGTTTCCTTCCTAAACCTGAATTTTAGCAAAGCTTCTCTTATGTTGCAGCTTCCTTTCAACCATACTCAGGTTCATGGGATGGTTTGTGGTTATTATTTACTCAGATTCATGGATCCATCCCTCACTGTTGAGTCTCTTTAAACCAGGCTAAGCTAGACGACACATGAGTTGAAAGTAAATACATTTAATTAATATGGAATGGCATTAATATAGAATGTTTATAACTAGGAATTCAATCAGGTATTAAATATCATTCCCAAATGGCTGCTACTCCCTGCACATCTCATTGTATTAAGAAGGCAGAGAGCTTAGTTGGGAGCAGAGGGACATAGCAGTTCACTCAAAGAAAAGGTACCTTGGAACCTTGCCAAAGTAGCAGTCTTAGGAATATTGACTTCTTGGCATAGCTACCAAAGACTATTGTAGAGATCACGGTTGATGATTTTTGGTGCTGTTGAGGAAGTTTTTGGTCCATTGACCTCTCCTAGGCCCCTCTTCTGCCCAAACTATCCCTGATCTGGGATAATCATACTTACCCTTTTTCCCTTTTAGCATGTCCATTCTATCAGAGTACATAGTAGATGCTGTCACAAACTTCTAGGAGGTACAGTCCAAAGAGAATTTTATCCTTATCTCCAGTACTGTATAATATGGAGGCTGTGAACTGATACATACCTTCCCGGACACTATTCTTGTGGACAAGATGATCTGTGGGAGGTGATAATTCCACTCCATTCTGCCTTGATTGACTTGGAGTGCTGTGTTTAGTTCTGGGTGTCTCATTTAGAGAGGACGTTGATAAACTGGAAGTTATTTAAAGAAGGGCAACCAGATTGCTGAAGGGTCTTGAGATAAGTGGGGCTCCCCTTCTCACAAGGCAGTTTTTTCATTCTGTAGATACCTCCAATCTGCTGAATCTCTGACCTAGATCCTCATTTTGTTAGGGTGCTCAGGCGTCATTCTCTGGACTTTTCCCATCTCCTCTCCAAGTAACTTCCTCCAGTCAATTCTTTCTATATGTTGTCTTCTTTCATCAGAGTATAAACTCCTTGAAGATAGAGAATGTACTTTTTTAGCTTGTATTTATCTCTCCAGCATTTAGCACAGTGCCTGGAATATAGTAAGCATTTAATAAATGCATGCTCTCTCTCTCTCTCTGTTTCTCTGTCATCTCTGAAGATCATTTGAAGGAACAGGGGATGTTTACAATGGAGAAGACACAGAGCACGCATGATAATTTTCTTCAAGGATTTGAAGGGTTTTGGTGTGGATGAAAGAATAGACTTATTTTGCTTGACCTAAATCAAGTCAAGAAGAATTTATTGAGCTCCTACTATATTCCAGGCACTCTCCTAGTGCTGGGAATACAAAGAAAGGGAAAAGATAGACCTTGCTTTCAAGGATCAGTAAAACTGAACTGGGAGTAAGGAGGTTCAAAGAGGCAAATTTCAGCTTACTGCCTCTGTGTGTGGATGATATTGTATTGATTGTACAAAGCCTCCTGAACTAAAACTGTAACCATTCAGAAGAATTCTGCTTAACTATCTGTTCAGGAAAAAACAAGTAAAGAGTGCCTATTGTCTGGACAATAATATCATTGGAGAGGCAACATGCTATAGAGGATGACAAACTGGCCTTGGAGTTAGGAAGGCCATGGGTTCAAGCCTTGCCTCTGACGCATACTAGCTATATGACTCTGGGCAAGTCACTGAACCTCTCAGTTGTCCAGGGAAAATCACTAAGACTCTAAGTTACAGAGATGGTTCCAGCCTGAACTAGTAGAGAGAGTTTTTCTCACCTGAATTTCCTTTACCAATGAAATCACAGGTTTGGTCCTGCATGTAACTAGTTTATAGAAACACACATAGATACATACATATACACACACACATATAGGTAAATATAAGTACATAAGTTTATATACATATACATATATGCACATATACACAATATACATATATACATACACATACATATATAGTGTAAATGGACAAATTGAACAGGAAGAACAGAATGGACTGGATTTCATTAAAAAAACTATGATACTTTTAATGATCTAATATCTCTACCTAAAATAAAGGCCTATTTTAAACAATAAATTTTTATTGATATATTTTTTCATCTTGCATATATTTCCTACTGTATTCTTCCCCATACTTTCCAGAGAGCTATCCTTTATTAAAAAAAGAATTTTTAAAAGAGGAAGAAAAAAAAGGTCAGAAAAACTAACGAATTTATCAAAAAAGTTTGATGTTACGTGCATTATTCCACTGCATGGTCCTTCCCACATTGTCTTCTACAATGCAGCTGGAGGAAAAGTCTTCTCATTCTTCTTTGGAGCCAAGCTTGGTGATTATAATTTTGGTGCATTTAGTTTCAATTGCTATTGTTGTTAATGTATTTTCTGTTTACTTTACTGCAATTATTGTGTATATTATTTTCCCAATTCTGCTTACTTTTTTGTATCAGTTCATATAAGTCTTTCCATGCTTCTCTACATTTAGTATTTCACAGGATTACAGAATTTAAGAGTTGGAAGGGACTTTAGCAGTCATTTAATCCAATCATACATGAAAGGAATATTTATTATATAATAACCAGTATGTGGAATAACTGCTGCCTGAAACCCTCCAAGGAGAAGGAGCCTGAAATCTATCTAGGTAACCCAATCTACTTTTGGCTAACTCTAATGTTAGGAAGTTTTTCATTACCTCAAACCTACATTTGTTTCTTTTGCTTCTGATTCTGCCCTTGGACCAAACAGAACAAGATGTTCCATAATCTTTCCACCATTGACTATAACCATTACAAAAGACCATCTCTTTGAAAATTCTTTTAAGCATTTTAAAAAACTTATCTATTTTCAGTTTTCAACATTAATTTCCTCAAGACTTTGAGTTTCAAATTTTCTCTCTATCTCTCCCTCCCCTGCACCCCAAGATGGCATGCATTCTGATTACCACTTCCCCCAGTCTGCCCTCCCTTTTGTCATCCCACCCTTATCACTTTCCCCTTTACTTTCTTGAAGAGCAAGATACCCCTTTGCCTGTATATCTTATTTCCCATTTGCATGTAAAAACAACTTTTTAACATTTGTTTTTAAAACTTTGAGTTCCAAATTCTCTCCCTTCTTCCCTTCCCACCTCCCCCCCACCATTGAGAAGGCAAGCAATTCAATATAAGTTATATTTGTGTAGTTACGCAAAACACTTCCATACTAATCATGTTGTGAAAGATTAACTGTATTTCCCTCCATCCTATCCTGCCCCCAGTTATTCTGTTTTTTCTTTTGACCCTGTCACTTTTCAAAAATGTTTGCTTCTGACTACCCCTCCCCCAATCTGCCCTCTCTTCCATCATCCCCTCCTCTTATCCCCTTCCCCCCTACTTTCCTGTACGGTAAGATACCCAATTGAGTGTGTATGTTATTCTCTCTTTAAGTCAAATCTGATGAGAGTAAGATTCACTCATTCCTTCTCACCTCCCTGCTCTTCCCCTCCATTGTGAAATCTTTTTCTTGCCTCTTTTATGTGAGATAATTTACCCCATTCTATCTCTCCCTTTCTCCTTCTCCCAATATATTCCTCTCTCTCCCTTAATTTTATTTTTTAGGTATAATCCTTTCATATTCAATCCACCCTGTGCTATCTATCCATCTATCTGTCTGTCTGTCTATCCATCCATCCATCCATCCATCCATCCATCCATCCATCCATCCATCCATCCATCCATCCATCCATCCATCCATCCATCTATCCATCTATCTATCTATCTATCTATCTATCTATCTATCTATCTATCTATCTATCTATCTATCTATCTATCTATCTATCTATTTCCTCCAACTACCTTAATACTGAGAAAGGGCTCATGAGTTACAAATATCATCTTTCCATATAGTAATGTAAACAGTTCAACTTAAATAAGTTTCTTTTGATTTCTCTTACCTGTTTATCTTTGATTCTTATATTTGAAAGTCAGATTTTCTATTCAACTCTGCTCTTTTCATCAAAAATGCTCCAAAGCCCTCTATTTCACTGAATATCCATTTTTCCCCCTACAGGATTATACTCAGTTTTGCTGGGTAGGTCATTCTTGGTTTTAATCCTAGCTCTTCAGACCTCGTGGAATATCATATTCCTAGCCCTTTGATCCCTTAATGTAGAAGCTGCTAGATCTTGTGTTATCCTGATTGTATTTCCACAATGCTAGAGTTGTTTCTTTCTGACTGCTTGCAATATTTTTTCCTTGACCTGAGAACTCTGGAATTTGACTACAATAATCCAAGGAGTTTTCCTTTCAGTATCTCTTTCCAGAGGTCATCAGTGGATTTTTTCAATTTCTATTTTATCCTCTGATTCTAGAATATCAGGACAATTTTTCTTGATAATTTCTTCTTTTTTTTAATTATGCTATCATCTAGCTTATATCTCCCATAATAATCCACAAGCATAACATAAAAGATTTTGCCAAACTTTCTTGAGATTCAAGTATTGTCTATAGCATTCCTTCATCTACCACTCTAAATATCCTGTCAAAAAAATTAAGCGAAGTTTCTCTAGCATGACCTGTTCCTGACAAACTCATGCTTGTTTTCAACGTTTAATACTTCTCTTTCTTAACATTTTTAGAATATGTCCTCGATAATATTTCCTAGAATTTTACTTAGATTCTCTTCATGCTCCTGGGTCTATAATTAGCAGAATCCACCACTTCCATTTTTTTAAATATAAATTTATTTATTTAACTTTTTACATTCATTTTCACAAAATTTTGGGTTCCAAAATTTCTCCCCATTTGTCCCCTCCCCCCACCCCAATACACCAAGCATTCTAATTTCCCCTATCAACAATCTTCCCTCTCTTCTATCATCCCTCCCTTCTCTTCTCCCCATCTTCTCTTTTGTCCTGTAGGGCCAGATGACTTTCTATTCCCCATTAACTGTATTTCTTATTTCCTAGTAGCAAGAACAATACTCAACAGTTGTTCCTAAAACTTTGAGTTCCACATTCTCCCCATCCCTCCCTCCCCACCCGTTCCCTTTGGGAAGGCAGGCAATTCAATATAGGCCATATCTATGTAGTTTTGCAAATGACTTTCATAATAGTCGTGTTGTGTAAGACTAACTGTATTTCCCTCCATCCTACCTTGCCCCCCATTGTTTCTATTCTGTCTTTTGATTCTGTCCCTCCCCAAGTGTTGACTTCAAATTGTTCCCTCCTCCTGTTGCCCTCCCTTCCATCATTCCCCCACCCTGCTTATCTCCTTCTCCCCCACTTTCCTGTACTGTAAGATAGGTTTTCATACCAAAATAAGTGTGTGTTTTATTCCTTCCTTTAGTCGAATGTGATGAGAGTAAACTTCATGTGTTTTTCTCAGCTCTCCTCTTTTTCCCTCCACTAAAAAGTCTTCTGCTTGCCTCTTGAATGAGAGATAATTTACCCCATTCCATTTTACCCTCTCTCCTCCCACTACATTTCTCTCTCACCATTTACCTTAATTTCTTTTAAGATATGGTCCCATCCTATTCAATTCACTCTGTGCTCTCTGTCTCTGTATGTGTGTGCATGTGTGTATGTGTGTGTGCGTGCATACGTGTACATGTGTGTGTGTGGTCCCACCAACTATCCAGATACTGAAAAGTTTTAAGAGTTACAAATATTGTCTTTCCATGTAGGAATGTAAACAGTTCACCTTTGGTAAGTCCCTTATGACTTCTCTTTGCTGTTTGCTTTTTTCATGCTTCTTCTCATTCTTGTGTTTGAAGGTCAAATTTTCTTTTCAGCTCTGGTCTTTTCATCAAGAATGCTTGAAAGTTCTCTATTTCATTGAAAGACCATATTTTCCCCTAAACTATTATACTCAGTTTTGCTGGGTAGGTGATTCTTGGTTTGAGTCCTAGTTCCTTTGACTTCTGGAATATCCTATTCCACGCCCTTTGATCCCTTAATGTAGAAGCTGCTAGATCTTGTGTTATCCTGATTGTATTTTCACAATACTGGAATTGTTTCTTTCTAGCTGCTTGCAATATTTTCTCCTTGACCTGGGAATTCTGGAATTTGGCCACAATGTTCCTAGGAGTTTCTCTTTTTGGATCTCTTTCAGGTGGTGATCGATGGATTCTTTCAATACTTATTTTGCCCTCTGGTTCTAGAATATCAGGGTAGTTTTCCTTGATAATTTCTTGACAGATGATATCTAGGTTCTTTTTTATGATCATGGCTTTCAGGTAGTCCCATAATTTTTAAATTGTCTTTCCTGGATCTATTTTCCAGGTCAGTTGTTTTTCCAATGAGATATTTCACACTATCTGCTATTTTTTCCTTCCTTTGGCTTTGTTTTATAATTTCCTGATTTTTCATAAAGTCATTAGCTTCTATCTGCTCCATTCTAATCTTTAAGGAATTATTTTCTTCAGCGAGCCTTTGGACTTCCTTTTCCAACTGTCCAGTTCTGCTTTTTAGGGCATTCTTCTCCTCATTGGCTTTTTGAATCTCTTTTATCATTTGGATTAGTCTATTTTTTAAAGTGTTATTTTCTTCAACATTTTTTTGGGTCTCCTTTAGCAAGCAGTTGACTTGTTTTTCGTGATTTTCTTGCATCACTCTCATTTCTCTTCTCAATTTTTCCTCTACTTCTCTTACTTGATTTTCAAAATCTTTTTTGAGCTCTTCCATGACCTGAGACTAATTCATATTTTTCTTGGAGTTTTTTGAGGTAGGAACTTTGCCTTTGTTGTCTTCTGGTTGTATGTTTTGATCTTCTTTGTCACCGAAGTAAGATTCTATAGCCTGAGTTTTTTTTACAGTGTTTATTCATCTTACCAGCCAAATACTTGACTTTTGAAGTCTTTGTCAAGGTAGGACTCTGCTTCCAGTGGGGGTAGGAGTGGGGGTGGGTGTATTGTCCCAGGCTTCCGCAATTTTGTCTCAGCTGCTTGATCCCCCACTGTCTGTGGGCCCTGAACTCCAGAAGCAGATTCTGTTGCTGATGCTGCTATTGCTGTTGCTGCTGCTGTTGCTGTTGATGCTGCTGCCACCAACACTGCCTCAGCCACAACCACCCTCACAACCACCCTCACTGCCCTGGGGCTGGGGCCAGACCTGGACAGACCATGTGATCCTTTTTCACCCAGGTCCCTCAGAGCTTTCCCACTCACCTTTTTGGCGTTTGTGGGTTGAGAAGTTCGGAAACTGCCACAGCTGCTAATAATTCAGTACCCTGAGGTTTGTTCAAGTCACATCTGTGCTGGTGCAGCACTGGAAGGAACGCACCCCGCTCCCTGCCCAGTGTGATTGACTCTTCCTGTTGATTTTCCAGGTTGTCTTGGGCTGAAGATTTGTTTCCCACTGTCATTTTGTGGGTTCTGTAGCTCTAGAATTTGTTTAGAGTCATTTTTTACAGATACTTGGAGGACTTTAGCAGAGAGCTTAGGGAAGTCCCTGCTTTTACTCCACCATCTTGGCTCTGCCCCTTCAAAGACTCATCTTTTATTTTTTTTTTTTATTTTTTTTTTTTAATTTTTATTTTATTTTTTTCCCAGAGTTTTTTTTTTAATGTTTTACAATCATTTCCTTAAAGTTAAGATTTTATTCCCCCCCACCCTTCCCCCAATACCCCCCTCCCTCCCTATGACAGCATACAATTCTGTTTAGGTTCTACATATACTTTCCTATTGAGCACATTTTCACTATATTCATGCTATGTAGTGGAACTAAAATAAATGGAAGAAATCATATAACAAATCAACACATAATACACTGAAACCCACCCAGCCACAAACATGATCTGCTACATTCTGTAAGTGACTTCCACATTTCTTTCTCTGAGTGTGGAAGGCATTTTGCCTTAGCAGACCGACATTAGGATTTTTTTTTTTTCTCAGTAAGTTCTTGTGTTATTACAAAGTTCCAAGTCTACCAGAAAAAACTCTCGCACACTGTGGTCGTTGCTGTGCACAAAGTTCTCCTGGTTCTGCTCCTTTCGCTCAGCATCAGATCATATAAGTCCTTCCAGGCCTCCCTGAAGTCTTCTTGTTCATCATTTCTTATGGCACAATAATACTCCATTACATTCATATACCATAATTTATTCAGCCATTCCCCAATTGATGGGCATCCCCTTGACTTCCAGTTTTTGGCTACCACAAAGAGTGCTGCTATAAATATTTTTGTACACGTGGGACCCTTTCCCGTTTTTATAATCTCTTGGGGATACAATCCTAGTAGCGATATTTCTGGGTCAAAGGGTATGCACATTTTTGTAGCCCTTTGGGCATAGTTCCAAACCGTTCTCCAGAAGGGTTGGATGATCTCACAGCTCCACCAACAATGAATTAGTGTTCCAACTCTCCCACATCCTCTCCAGCATTTATCATTTTCTTGTTCTGTCATGTTTGCCAATCTTACAGGTGTGATGTGGTACCTCAGAGTTGTTTTGATTTGCATCTCTCTAATCAATAGTGATTTAGAGCACTTTTTCATATGATTATAGATATTTTTGATTTCTTCCCCTGAAAATTGCTTGTTCATATCCTTTGACCATTTATCAATTGGGGAATGACCAAAGACTCATCTTTTAAACAATGTTATTCTGGTTATGCAATTTGTCTGTGAGTTAAGAAACACCATGGTCTCCAAGGAATTAAAGACAGCAATGGAGAAGTACTTTGTGGGTGTGAGTAGTCTTCAACAAATTACTAACCAAGAATTATACAAGAGAAGTATCCTAAAAAACAAAAGAAAACATTTCATCAGAAAGAGAAATGGTTGGTAAGGAAGATGAGCTGATCATGTAGCAACAGAGTGGCATGACCAATGGACAGCCCATGTGCTTCATTGGTATCTATGTATTGCGATGATATCTAGAGGGAGATCCCCAGATCATTGGCTCATGTCTCCATGAGAGGATGCATGGAAGAACGTGAATAAGAATCACACAGGATAGACAGTCCATATCTTAGGACCTGTAACATTACTTATCCTTCCAAATACCTATCCAAGCACACAAATAAGTGATGAAGAACTTCATGTAAATTGGATAAGGAGGAAAGTAAATTTATGTCATGTAAATTTATATGAGGTTATTCTACATGTAACAAGTACATGGAGATGAAACTCCCACATATAATAAATATATTTAGCTTTACCTGTCCCTCTGCTGAGCCCACAGGACCAGGGCAAGTAAAGATTATTACAGGTCAAGGTGACTTACTCAGATAAGGCTGGCTTCCCTACAAAGCCCTACTCCCAGGGAAAAATTGATTGGGGATAGGTGAAGGATTGCCAGTTGGAAGGGGACCCACCTGTAAGATGTACCCAGTAAATGAACCCCCTTTCCCATCTCTTTAGGTTTACCTTTAATTCAAGTGCTTATCTCCCTTATATTTAGGGGTTTTAAGTCACTTTAGATTATTAATCTCTCTCTGTTTATAAAAAATGAATGAACTAGCTTAGAAGCACTCTCTCAATGTGCCTCCAATGCATTTGTGACTGCCAGAGAGAATTAACATTTCCTCCACCCCACTGCACCTTACATTGAAGTGGGATGCCTCTTTCTGCCTAAGTCTAGACCAAATATTTCCCAAACCTATATGCATACAACTAACACTAATGACACAATAAGGATTAAGGTTTTCTTTTATATGAAAAGGACGAATAAAACATTTGAGTGAAGAGAGAGCAAAGAATGAGGATAAAGTTCATCAGACATTTACAGAAACAGACATTGGCTTCTTCTGCTTTTAACTTCTTTCTTTTTGTGAGAATCGGAGAAAGAAAATACTCTGGAGGAGAGAGTCAGTTAATGAGTGGCTTCCTTTCCTGGATGGAAGGGATAGGGGATAAAGGTAAAGCAAGAATTATCTCTGAGGGCATTTGGATTAGCACCAGCCTTCACCCTTTGTTCATGTTAATTGCCCAGCGAAACAAGTATCCTCATTGGATGCAACAAGAGTCGTGGTAATAGTAGGGCATGATGGGAGTCTCCTTAGGAATGAACTGGGGAGCCCAAACCAGGGAACCTGAAATTTCCATTGGGTTCCAATATGAAGGATAAGCTCTCTCAGTTTGGACTCCAGATTTGAACGCTCAGTCAGAACTACCCCCTTCTGGTTCCTCTCTCCCAGAAATCTCTAAAAAAATTCCCAGAAATTCTAATTCCAAAATTCTTATCAACTGGTAGACTCTGAGTTAAGGTCTGTTTGAGCCTCTATTATTTCCATTATTTCTGGGAGATTTTCTTCCAGATCTCATGCTAATACATAGGTATCCATGGAGCACATGGGTTGACTATCAATCATCCCTTACTGTTGTTGTTACAAGACCAGCCTATCTAGGAGGACTACTTATCAGTTATGTTGTAGAGGGAATTCTCATTCTAATAGAAGGTTGGCCTCTTCCAAATCTGAGATTGTCAGTCTGTGATTCCATGATACTCGGTGTATTGATTGATATTTAGACTACAGCCTGCTTTTTGGTCTAATGTGCAGAGTTGTCCTATATACTGCATGCCCGTATCTCTGTGAATTGCCATCTTGTATGTGCGTGCCTGTGTAAAAATGCATGTGTATTTTCTATTTGTGTGTCATTATAGTAGTGTTTGAATATGTCTATGTTCCCATGTTTGTTTTCATGTGATTAGGTGGTACAGTGCTTAGATTCTTGGGCCTGGAGTCAGGAAGACCTGAGTTCAAATCTGGCCTCAGATACTTACTAGCTGTGTATGGGACAATCTCCAGTCACCCTGATCTATATCTTGTCACTGGACCGGGAGGGCTCTGGAGAAGAAAGTGAAGCTGGTGACTTTACACAGCCCTACCTCACTTGCAAGTCATGGCATCACCTCCATGATGTCATGGTCCTCTTTGAGAATGAAGAATCACCACAACATCAACAACACCTGCGTGACCCTGGACAGGTCACTTACCTTCTGTCTGCCTCAGTTCTTCTGCTGCAAAATGGGGATCATCATAGCATCCACCTTCCCAGGTGTTGAGAAGATCAAGCAAATTATTTGTAAAGTGCTTAGCATAGCCCTGCTACACAGTATGCACTTACTAAAGTCATCTTTCCCTGCTTCTGTGCAAGAATGTGTCTGTGTGAGCATATGTGTACGTGTGCATGCATATTGCTATCTTTGTGAATCTATGTGCATTTGTCTTTGTGTGTGTGTTTATTAGAGTGTATGCTCATGTGCAGAAGGCTGTGTATTTGCAAATGTTTCTGGGAATGTCTCTGCCTTGGCCTAGATGGGCTCCCCATGATGCTGTTTGGCAAGCGTTCTTTGATGTCCTGCATGTCTCCTGGGCCTTTTCTTTTAAGTGCTTTTGCTTTGAACCAGAAAGGCCAATTTAAGTGAGAGCAAATGATGCTTAAATCCATACATGCTGCTTCTCAGCTCCTGGCCTGTGCCTAGAAGCTCCACAGGCCTCCCAGCCTGAGGGAAGTTGCCACTCTGAACTGTCTCATCTCTGTCCTGGGGGGCTTTGTCCCTGTCACAGAAATACTGCCTCCTTCTTACCAGCCTTCCTGGGCTTAGGTTTTTTTGGCTGTGAAATACAGTGCCCTACATAGCATAGCTCTGGGTCTATTAGTTTCTTAGTAACCAGGATCTAGACCTCCTGCCCCAGATGCTACAAGCTCCCCTATGGGCTTCTTGGAGGGAAGGAGAGTATTCATGTTTCTTGACTGAATTTCCCACTGACATTAAAAAAGAGGGGTGATGCAAACTAAGGAATGATAGGTTCCGTGGGACAGAGGCCATTCCCTCTTGTCCCTGACTCTGGGAAGGAGCATCTTTCTTTCTTTTTTTCAACATACATAGTTCAGGTGAGTTGGGATGAGGGGAACTCTTCAGTTATTAGTTGTAAGATCTGTCAATGAAAAAAACTAATAGAGTCAGGCTGCATCAAAAGAGGCATGGGCATCAGTTAGGGAATGACTGAAGAAGTTGTGGCATATCAATGTAATGGAATACTATTGTTCCATAAGAAATGATGAGCAGGCCAACTTTAGAAAAACCTGGAAAAGTTTGGATGAACTGATGCAGAATGAAGTGAGCAGAACCAGGAAAACATTGTACATAGCAAC
Source organism: Bettongia penicillata ogilbyi (assembly GCA_023548195.1). Classification (NCBI taxonomy): domain Eukaryota; kingdom Metazoa; phylum Chordata; class Mammalia; order Diprotodontia; family Potoroidae; genus Bettongia; species Bettongia penicillata. Next base: position 6,342,011 of record JAJHZJ010000197.1, read on the forward strand.
AGTAACATTGTACACTAATTTTGATAGACTTAGCTCTTCTCCGCAATGCAAAGATCTAAGACAATTCCAAAAGACTCATGATGGAAAATGCTATCCACATCCAGAGACATAGCTATGGAATCTAAATACAGATCGAAACATACTATTTTTTTTGTTTCTTCTTTTTCATGGTTTTTTTTTACAACATGACCAATGTGGGAAGGTGTTTAATATAATTGTACATGTATAGCCTATATCAGATTGCATACCATTTTAGGAAAAGGGGAGGGGCAGGAAAGGGAGAAAATTTAGAACTCAAAATCTTATAGAAGTGAATGTTGAAAACTAAAAACAAATTATATATATACACACATACATATATACAAATATGTCTATATATTTATCTATATCCATCTACAAAGAAAGAGAGAAAGAGAGAGAGAGAGAGAGAGAGAGAGAGAGAGAGAGAGAGAGAGAGAGAGAGAAAGAGAGAGAGAATGGCAGGGGGTGCGTGGCTAGCTAGGTGATATAGTATATAGAGTGCCAGGACAGAAGTCAGAAAGACTCATTCTTCTAAGTTCAAATCTGGCCTCAGATATGTACTAGCAGTGTGACCCTGGGTAAATCACTTAATCCTGTTTGCCTCAGTTTCTTCATGTATAAAATTAACTAGAGAAGTAAATTGCACACCACTTCAGTATCTTTGCCAAGAAAACCCCAAATGGGATCATGAAGAATCTGAAATGACTGAACCGCAAAAGAGAGGTGTGGTTTCTAGGAATACATAGGTGATAGTTCCTCTGTATTCTGCCCTCATCAGACCATATGTAGACTATTGTGTTCAGGTCTGAGTGTATGATCTCAGAAGGACATTAATAAGTTGGAGAGTGTCCAGAGAGCGGTAATCTGGATGGTGAAGGAACTTGATTACATGTCACTGGAAGATGAGCTGAAGGGACTGGTGATATTTATCCTAAGAAGCTTCAGAGATGACTTGATCACTGCCTTCAAGTGTTTAAAGAGTTATCAGAGCAAAGAGAAATTAGACTTGTTGGCTTTGGCCCCAGAGGACAAAACCAGAAGTAGTGACTGAAATTGCAGAGAAGCCAATTTAGGCTTGATTTCAGGGGGAAAATTACCAAATTTCTTAATAATGAGAGCTGTTCAAAAGTGTAATGGGCTACCTAAGAAAGTAATGACTTCTTCCTCATTGGAAATTTTCAAGTAGAAGCTGGCCACATGTAATTTATACTATGATGGGAATTCCTTTGTGGAATGCATAGGACTTCATGTCACTCAAAGTGAGTTCCAACTCCTATGATTCTTTGATTCTGTTCTGAGGATGGTCAGAATTTTTTACTTTTCTGTTCTAGAATCCCCTTTCCCTGCTTATTCATTTGGGCACAGTAAAGTTATAAGATGCTTAAAATGATGGTCATAAATACAGACCTGTCAGTCCAAGTCAGACTTTGATTTTATACATTGGTTTCTGGGTTACGGATACAAGATCCATTCACATGATAACTTGCCCTCTGCATGGCCTCATACTGCCTCAGCATCCCAGAGACTGTCTCTGTCTTGTCTAGACAGTGACCAATGACCAAGAAGGCCAGAAGGAGAGAGAAAAGCTTGCTTTAGGTCAGAAACTTCTCATCTGTCACTGGGGGATTTGATTACAGTGACAGCTGCAGGGCTTTTCTGCCATGATTTCATGTATTTATCCCTGAGCCTTTAAGGAGGGAGGCTTTATCCCTGTTTGTGAGGACCAAAAGTGAGAAGATGTGAGGTTCTCATCCTAACCCTGGCACATACCAGTTAGGTAACAATGCCTAACCTTGGGCTTCTGTGGAAAGTCACTTCATCTCTGGATCTCAACTTCTTTGGTAAAATCATGATAATAATGCTTTTTCTTGGCTACATGTTGAAGGCTTCTTAGAAAGGGCTCTTTTCCCAGAAGGAGGAGGGGATTCACATTTATGTAACCAAGGTTTTTAAGCCTGGAGTGTCTTACATGTTACTGTGTATGCAGAAGGATGCATCATCCATATGGCGGATAGAATGCTGATGGAGACGCTGATTGCCTTCTGGAAAAGCAGATCTGCTTGGGAGAGAGATGTGCCTGCTGTGATTAGACTCCTTTTAGGCCTGACTCTAGGGAGGAGAGAAAGACTTTGGAAACTGAAAACATTTAGGAGTCAAAAGACCACCACAAGAAGTGGAAATGAGTACATCGCTAGAAGCAGCTAGGTGGCTTACGGAACTGGCGGGCCTGAAGTCACGCCGACCTGAGTTTAAATCCAACTTCAGACACTTACTAGCTACGTGACCTTGGACAATTCACTTAACCTCTGTTTGCCTCAACCATAAAATGGGGATAATAACAGCACTTACCTCACCAGGTTATTGTGATAATATTTCTAAAGCTTCTGGCACACAGTTAATGCTATCTAAATATTTATTTTCATCCCCTCCTCCCCCTTCTACTCTCTCCCTCAAGTCTGGTGCCATCGTCTCAGTGGCTGAACAACCTACCTGATCCAGCCCAGCAGTAGACTGAACCACCCATGTTCTGCAAGGATCAGCCCTGACAAGAAACAGAGTAATGAGTCTATCACTGCTGTAGTGATTCCCTGAACTACAGTGAGAAGGAAAGCACACTGAGACTCTGTAGTACCAGAGTTATAGTTGCCTTTGGCCACATGTCCCCAACTCATGTGCCTCACTACCCTTGTTCTTCAAGTTTGTGCCCACTCTGCCCCCCAAGGACTCTGTGAGAAGCAGTATACAACTAGTATTTATTAAGCAAATTCTACATACCAGGCACTGTGCAAAGCCCTGGGAAAGTGCGTGCCAGGTTGCTTTTTTTGGGAGGGGGGATGCTTTGTACCTGTTGTTGGCAATTCCATTTAAATAAGTGCCTTTTCTAGAAAGCTAATTGAGTGTACTTTCTGATTGTTAGTGGGAAGTACAACATTGCAGGCTGGTGTGCTATAGAGTCGGAGTTAGGAAGAGAGGCGGCCACCTGCAGGGCCTCGCCTAGAACCTGAGATAACAGCAGCCCCAATCTGTCCGTATCAGTGTGAGTTGGGAGAGATACCCTGATGAGTTATTTTGGGAATCAGATGAAAAAAATATATGTGAAAGTGCTTTAAACATTGTAAAGGAACATATAATTGTAAGGCATTGTTTCCCATATGAATCACATTCTTTTTACTCTCTGCCTAGTCTTTTATTTGAAATCATGTTTCTATAGTCTCTCTGTGTCTCTTTGCTTGCTTCATAGATGAACTCTCCTTATTTCTTCTCAGATTTTGAATTTCTTGTTCCATTCCTTTTCAGTTTGTCAATTATTTTGAATAATAACAATGGTAGTTTATGTTTGAAAAAGTTGAATTTGAGAGATATTGTCAGGATATGCAGGTAGTACTGTCCAGGTCGTTGGAAATACAGAACTTTTGTGGCTTCTTGAAACTTACAATCTATTTGTAATAATATATGTATGGGGCAGTATATGTGTCCACATGCAATGGGCAGATGCAGTTCTACACCTGGAGTCAGGAAAATCTGAGTTCAAATCTACCCTCACACACTTACTAGCTGTGTGACCCTGGGCAAGTCACTTAATGCTGTTTGCCTCAGTTTCCCTATCTGTAAAATAAGCTGGAGAAAGAAAAGGAAGAAATCTCTGCCAAAAAAACCCCCAAAATGGGGTCAGTAAGAATCAGACATAACTGAAAATGACGGAACAATCACAACAAATATATGTATATAGGATAAATTAGCTAGCTGTAATGCAAAGGAATATATGATTAGCTATCAAATGAATGGTAGAGTTTACCATAACATTTCATAGAAAAGAGAAATCAGTGTGCCTGCAGTTTAAGGTAAGGCTCATCTGGACTACTGCAGGGATACCTCAGCTTCCACTGTCTTCCTTCTTTCATCTGTCTTCTACACAGCTACCAAAACAATCTTCCTAAAGCCCAGAGCTGTCCATGCTGCTCCCCTGTCCCGTAATCTTCAGTGACTTCATATTACCATTAGGATAACAGAAAGTTTCCCAGCTCCCTTGGGAGCACTTCACAATGTAGCTCCAAACTACAATCCTGACTTGTTGCATGTTATTTCCCTTCATGTTCTCTATGCTGCAGCCAGACTGGCCAAATTGCTGTTCCTAAACTCAGTTTTCCTTCCTTCTCCCACCTAACTCCTTCTTGGACACATTGGCTCTCTACTGTGCCTAGAATATGCTCCCTCTTATTTTTAGTTCTTAAAACAACCCTTAGCTTCCTTCAAGGCTCAGTCCATGTAATACTTTCTTCATGATGCTCTTAGTTGTTAGATCATCTCTCCTTTTTAGACATAATATTATGACATTAATAGACATTAAACATAAATATACTTATGATTTCAGGCTTATAACCTGTCTTCATGTTATAAACCTGAAAAGATGAGTTTACTTGTTTCTAGCATGTAAGCTCCTTAGGATCATAGGAGGTCAGCTTCTTAAAATCATACGTTTTGAGCTGGGTGGAATTGTAGAGGTCATCTAGCCCATCTTTTTTTTTTCTTAAATAATTTGAAGAAACCAGGTCAAGTGACTTGCTCAAGGTTAAGCAGGTATAACATGGCAGAATCAAGATTGGGACCAGTTCCTCAGACTCCAAATCCAGGGCTCTTTCCATTACAGCAAGCCTTGATCCTCAGCACCTCCTGCAGTGCCTTGCATCCAGTAAGCACTTCATAAATGTTGGGATTTGTTTAAACAGAGAACCAATTTCTGACGCAGAAATTAATTCACACAAAGCAATTTCATCCTTGAGGGAGAAGGAAGAAGAAACCCAATCCCACTTTTAATTGAAGGCTGTATTGTTCAAATAAATCTACTTGCCTGATGAGGGCTTTGGGGTAGGGAGCTTATTTTAATTTGGTTTTAGTGGTTGCGGCTTTGATAGCAGGTAGCGTCAGGAGCTACGTCCTCTCATCCTCATGCAGTTTATTTAATCCCCTCAGGCTTCCAGGCTTTATGGCTTCTCTTCAGCCCCTACAGGGGTAATGGACCATAGAGACACCCCCCTTTCCCCTACACATATATTTGCTGACTTGGGACTTTAAAAGCTCCAGTAGCAGGAAAGGGAGGGCCAATAGAGAAGGCAGCTCTCAGATATGACTTCAGATTAGGAGAGTGGGGAACAGGATGTATCAGTGTATGTCTCCATGCAGGAGGCAAGGTCACAGAGCAGAGCATCACAGGGTTCAGGCCACTGCTGTTCCTTTGTATCCTAGGAGAGGGTAAACAGGAGATTCTTCCCTGGGTTAAGTGAGGAGTGTCTTGCTCATGGAACAAGGGAATTGTTGCTCAGGGATAGGAATGTTCTTGAACTTGTCCCAATATTCTATTGTTATGCTATTGTGGTAGGCACTATCTAATTTCATATTTTTCTATGTAGTGCTTTACACAGGGTACTCTACACAGAAGGCATTTATAAAAAAAAAACCAAAAAACTTTATTCTACATTATTATATTAGAACATACCTAAGATACTGCAGTCATGGTACCTCTTGCCAGAGATATAATGAATTAGAGGGGCAAAATATGTAACCAATGTGTTGATTTATTTTGCTTTTGCATAATTTACTTGTTACAAGGAAAGCTTAAGTGTGGGGGAAGTTAATGAGTAGTGATAGTGACACCAAAAAAAGCATAAAAGAAAGAAAAAAGTAGAAGTGAAACTTTAAAAACACAAGAAAGCAGCAGGAGGAAATTCAGAAGGATCCCAAGTAGAACTGTTTTATGTTAAAATTAACATACACTTTAAAAACTCAAAATGTATATAATGGAGGTTCACAGCTTCATGTAAAGTCCTCTTCTGTTTTTTTTTTTTGTATATTGAAATAATACATGTCTTTTAAGTTTATAAAAAGCTTGACCACATGTGGTCAAGGCAGAGTGGTGGGATGTATTCAATGGAATCTTAGGAACAGGATAGCCAAAGGTCAGAATTTGTCACCACTTTATAATTAAATCAGTGAAAAGATCTCTGTGAAGAAACCCGGATTCTAGTACTGACCAGGCTATCAACTAGTCATACAATTTTCAGCAAATCCTTTCCCCTCTCTGAGCTTCCAGAGAAAATGTAATACCAGCTCTGAACTCAATGGGGAAATCACACTCAAGGTTTGAGGTTTCTAGAGGGTGGCTGACTACTACTCAACTCAAAGTTCTAGGGATAACAGAGTGACTAGGATAATAGAGTGACTAGAATTGCTAATACTGTAGCTCCTGAATCCCCATCCAGTGGGACCCAATTATAAATGAACAAGTTGAACTCCATTAACGTTTATGCTTGGGATTTACTGAGAAGATATCACAAGAACAGTTGGTATAAAAAAGTCTCCTCAATTGTTCTGGAAGAGGGTGGGCTCAATCCACAAATGTAGGCAGGCACATGTAGAAAATATATGGGGCTGAGGTTCTTCAAGGTTTCTGACCCTGGGATTCTTTTTCTCCTTTCATGGAATCCTCATGAAATTCTCCTGAGGTGTAGCTCTCTCTTGGGCTTTTAGAATTGGTGCCTTTCTCTAGTTCATAGCTGCAAGTCATGGACCTAAGCCCAAGCCTCAGGGAACTGGTATGTCACTTCCATTTTCAGATACTTCCTTTATAGTTAGCCACTGTTACCTCCCCCAGTGGACTGGGCTACCCTCTTTAGTGGCTTGGGGCAGGGGTGTGTGAACCTCTGAAAGCTCTTCCATTCTTTTGATGGGCTGGTCACATTGTTTGAATGCCAAACTTAGGCTTGCTAAAAATACTATTTCATGGAGGATTCACACAGCGCTAGTGCTCCCGTGGTGGTCAGAAGAAGCCATACAAGGACACTCTCAAGGTCTCTCTTAAGAACTTTGGAATTTATTGTGTGACAAGGGAGACATTAACACTATCATTCAGCATGGCATGCCCACATCAGAGAGAATGCTGTGCTCTATGAGAAAAGCAGAATTGAAGCGTCTCAAAACAAAGATGAGATGTGCAAATTTAGAGAATCCACCCCAAATGTTCACATGGACTATTTGTACCCAACCTGTACCCAAATTCTAAGTTTCTACTGGTCTGATCAGCCACAGTTGGAAATGCTGTAACTTGTGATAGCATTTTGGTTCTGTTTGAGAATGAAGGACAAAAACCAACCAATAAAGATTTAACAAAAAAGAAAAAGAACTTGGTGCACAGGTTCACCTAGAGGTCAGGAAGTAGATTGTACCTTTCCCCCATCTGCCCGCTCACAGGGGTTCGTGCTTCCTCACCACTTGGAAGGAAAGAAGACAGAGATTATCATTGTCTTTTTCATATTCAAAGTCAGCTACAGTTCTGTGCCTATAGGCTTATATGTTCTTCTAGTTTCATAGCTAGTTAGAGGAATTTCATCATCATATTGCACCTACATATTAATTTCTTGTGGCTGAAAGCCATCTCTCCAAGGTTCCATGTGTTGAATAAGAGTAGGCGCCAGATTTATGGAGGAAATGTTTTATTATTTTTCTTATTATGCTATTTCATTAAAGGCCATTTCTCTGAATAAATTATATCCTCTGACTATTAAAGGGAAACACATTGGTGGGGACTTATGAGATACGGTGTCAAGTGAATGTAGTCTCCCAGAATAACCTGAATCTAGGGTAATTTTGTCTTTGAGCTCACTGTGTAAGTTGTTGTATGCCTCCAGATGTTACAGAAATAACAGAAACCTCCCAATAAATGTCCTTCTAAAGTATATTCCTTCAATACAGTTAATCCTACTGTTGACAAAAAGGAGATATGCCTTTTAATTTTTCTTGAATAATTCAAAGGGTTTTCCAGAATGGTTGAACCAGTTCTCAACTCTACAGCAATAAATAAGAGATTGTTTTTCCACTGTCCCTCAAATGAATTTTCAAACTTTTAACATTGCTAGCTTTCTTCTGACCAAACTGAAGCTTTCCAGGATTCACTGGTTGTAGACTCACTGGTTGTAGCCCTAGCCCTTTCCCCGGATAGCTAGCCCATAGGCCCATCTTCATGCCTAAGCCTAACCCTGTTTTGGGTTGGATTAATGCATAATCTGCCTCTAGAACTGTTTGCTCATACATTTTATAGTCTATTGATGTATCAAAAAAGAAGTGTTGTGAGAACTGAGTGAGATAATATTTGTAAAGCATTTAGCATAGTGTCTGGCACATGGTTGTTGCTGCTGTTTGTCTTTCATTTTTGAAGAGGACCTATGATACCACAAGATAATGCCTTGACTTGCATATGAATTGAATTCAAGTGAGGCAGAATTGCACAAAGTCTTCAGCCTCATTTTCTCTTCCAGAGTCACAGAAGTCTAGTGGCAAGAAAAAAGCCAGGATGACTGGTGATGGCCCAGGATGCATTCCATGACCTTGGAATCTTCTATGTCTGATCAAGCTCTAAGCACTCCACAGTGTCTGCTTTAGTCACTTTCATGGTCATCGGAAAAAATTTTTCTCATGTGCCCAATCCACTGGGGGAAGTCTTCACATGCTTGGGGTAGACACTCCCCCCATCCCCAACTAACTGACAGGTTTGAGGCCTGTAGGCTACCCACAACCTGGTTTAGCCCTTTTTCAGAGAAGATTTAGCAGGGTGTGGTCACTGTGCCTGTTACAGCTTCTAGGAGCCATAAACCAGAGTTGAGTGCCAGGTGGACACCAAAGGTGGATGCTCAGCAAGCCCTCACACCCGAAGTGCTAGTCTTCTTTGAACAACTCATAATGCCCTCCCACAGGGTAGGTGTTTAATAAATGCTACCTTTCTTTCTTTAGTCAGATGAAGAGATAGCTTCCCCCTGTATGGTTATTCCTTCAATAGGGATATGTTGGGTGGTTGGTTGTTGTCCTTGTTCTTGAAGAGGACCAAAATGATACTACCATGATAAAGTGAAGTTTCAATGTGTCCAACTGTGGATGGTCAGACCAATACAAGCTCGGAATGCTCTACAACAGATTGGGCACAAATAGTCTGTGTGAATATTTGGGGTGGGTACTCCAAATTTGCACATCCTATGTTTACTTCATGCTGTCTCAATTCTACTTTGCTCATAAAGCACAGCACCCTTTGTGATGTGGGCACACTATGCTGAGCAGTGCCAGTGTCTTCCATCAAATCCAAAGTTCTTGAGAGAGACCTTGAGAGTGTCCTGGTATCACTTCTTCTGACCACCATGTGATTGCCTGCCCCATGTAAGTTCTCCATAAAATAGTGTTTTTTGGCAAGCATACATTTTGCATGAGAACAGTGTGGCCAGCCCATTGGAGTTGTACTCTCTGAAGCACAGTTTGAATGCTTGGCAGTTCAGCAAGGACTTCAGTGTCTGGTACCTTATCCTGCCAGGTGATCCTCAGAATCTTCCTAAGACAGTTCAAATGGAAGTGATTCAGTTTCCTGGCATGGCACTGGTAGACTGTCCATGTTTCACAGGCATACAACAATGAGGTCAGCATCTCAGTTTGGTAGTCAGTCTAATACTTCTTCTCTCCCATACTTTTCTTTGGAGTCTGCTCTGGCACTGAGCTAGCTCTGGCAATGCATGCATCAACCTCATTGTCAATGTGTACATCCCTGGAAAATACACTGTCAAGGTAAGTGAACTTATCCACAGCATTCAAAACTTCTCCATTTGTTGTAATGGATGGTTCCATGTATGGATGGTGTGGTGGTGGCTGATGGAGCACCTGTGTTTTCTTGGTGTTAATTATTAGGCCAAAATTAGCACAGGCAGCAGAGAATTGATCCATACTTTGTTGCATTTCAGCTTTATAGCCTCCATTGAGTGTGCAATCATCTGCAAACAGAAAATCATGCACCAACACTCTCTCCACTTTGGTCTTGGCTTATAGCCTTTTCAAATTGAAGAATTTACCATCAGCGGGATATTGGACCTTAATGTCATGTTCATCCTCATTGAAAGCATTTGACAACATGGCTGAAAACATCATGCTAGAAAGCATAGGAGCAAGCACACAGCCCTGTTTCACTCTACTGGTGACTGGGAAGGCATGAGAGCACTATCCACTATCCAGAACCTGGGCAAACATGCCATCATGAAATTAAAGTACAATGCTGATGAATTTCTCTGGGCAACCAAATTTTGACATAACTTTCTATATGCCCTCAGAGGCCTTGATCAGATCTACAAACATTGTGTACAGACCTCTGTTCTACTCCTGGCATTTCTCTTGGAGTTGTCAGGCAGCAAACACCACTGATCCTTTCTGAAGCTACACTGGCTCTCAGGTAGATGACTATCTTCCGGGTAAAGGATCAGCCTATCAAGGAGACTCTAGCAAGAATCTTGCCAGCAATGACTAAGAGAGAGCCCTCCCTATGAGTGTCACAGAACAATCTATTTTCTTTATCTTTATAGAGATGGACAATGGAAGCACCCTTGAACTCCTGGGGGATAAACTCTTCTTGCCATATAACCTGGAAAATAAAGTCAGCTTTTGTATGAGCAGTGGTCCCCCTACCTTGTAAATCTCAGCTGCAATAGAATCAGCACCAGGTGCTTTGCCACATGAAAGGAGCCTCATGGCCCTTAAAAACTCTTCTTCAGTTGGAAGTTCAACTAAGGAGGGACTGACTTCAACCTGAGGTAAATGATCAATGGCCTCAGCATTGATTGATGATGGTCTGTTGAGAACACTATGGAAGTGGTCAGCTCATCTCTCTAGGATCATGTCCTTATCCCTAATGAATGTGGCTCCATCAGCACTGAGTAGTTGTGATGCACCATAGGTTCTTGATCCATAAATAGCTTTCAGGGAATCATAAAAGCACTTTGGATTGTTACTATCAGCATAAAACTGAATTTCATCTGCCTTCTTACTGAGCCAGGAATTCTGCATCTCTCCAAGCTACACTTTTGATGGAATTAAATGGTGCCTTCTTAGAGGTGGATGAAGTATCCTGCTGGTAAATCTTGTGGAGTTCTCATTTTTCATTTAGCAGCTTCTGAATTTCCCCATCATTTTCATCAAACCAGTCTTGGTGTTTTCGAGTGTTATCACCCAGATGAGCAAATGCAGTGCTGTATACCAAATCTCTGAAAGCTGCCCACTCCTTTTCTGCTCCATTGTTGTCAGCTGTGTGTTGGCTCAACTTTACCTCCAAGTCAGCAGCAAACTCTTCACACTCAGAGAAGAGCTCTAATTTGTTGACATTAATTCTTGTCATTTTGCCTTGGGGGTGGCGCTTTTGATGAATGCAAATATTTAGCTTGGAAAGGATACGTCTATGATCAGTCCAGCACTCTGCACCGCACATTGCCTTTGTCACTCTCACATCTTGTCTGTCTCTTTTCCTTACAATCACATATATTGCTATACCATTTAATTAAATGCCTGTTGCTTTGATCCAATAAGATCCCTAGCTAATAAAAGATCTGAGTTCAAATCCATCCTCAGACACTTCCTAGAAATGTGACACTTCCCCTCATATGTGAAATGAGAATAATATTAATGATTAATGAATAATATTAATATCTATCTTCCAGGGTTGTTGCGTGGATCCAATGAGATATTTATAAAGGTCTTTTTGAACTTTATAACGCTGTGTTATTATCATTATTACAGTGATTGAAACATAATATGCGATTAATAAATGCTTGTTGACGGTCATTATATAGGTTTTCAGTAGGAGATGGGGAGAGAGGAATTCCTTTTTTTTTTTTACCTCAAATTCTGCCCTCTGTTTCCCCTGCTTATTGACACACGGTAGGGACGGATTGGCTCAGTGCCTTGGAGAGGAGTTTTTGACTTACTCGTGTCCTGGCGGAGGATACAGAAATTGGAGTTTTTAAAATGACATTTTTGCAGGCGGAGGGAGTCCTGCGGTAATCTACATACGTAAAGAAGGGGTGGGACCTTAGCGATGGAAGCTGTAATCCTGACACCTTCAGAGTAGGGAAAACTGTTGGGGGCGGAGCTATCACCGTCAATCCTGGCAGCCTGCGATTGGAGTTCGGTGGGTGACGCAATATTAACGCGCGGGAGGAGGGGGAGGCCTGCTGGGTCTGCGCCTGCGCACGGGAAGGGACGCTGGTGGCTGCCGCGGGCGCCGGGAATTCTGGGGGCTGCGCAGGTCTTCTCTATTTGCTACTGGGAGGGAAATCGAAGGTAGGGGTGTTGAGTTTCGGATCGGGGCTCGGGCAGTGGCTCACGGGGGCTTGTCGGTCCTGCCACCGGCGACTTCTCCATCATTCCCCCCAGTCCCCCGCGCCTCCTTTGGAGCGGGTGGTCTTCTCTCCTACCGCGCTTCCGTACAAGGCCCCGCCTCTCCTCCCCCCCTGCCCTCGTCACTCCCACGGGCGACCTCTCCTCCCCGCCCCCCGACTTACCGAGCCCTGGGACTTGGCCGTTTCCCATAAAGTCCCTTTTCCTTGCCTTGCCCACCGTCCAGACTGGCTGCTGGGAGAGGGCTTCCCCGGAGCGGAGCGGGGGGGTGGGAGGGGGTGGGGTGCAAGGGGAGCTTGGTCCCCGAGTGGGGGCAAGGAAGTGCAGGTGAGGTCCAGGACCGCTGACCGGCTGAGGCCGGGGGCTGCCCTCCTGCTTCTCTGGGGCATCCGCTTCTGTGTTCATTTTTTGGTGTGGGGGATGTTTGTAAGGCCCTCACCTACGTCCTGCCTCAGTGCGAACAAACCGACCAAACCCAGTAACAAAGCACAAGCGTCCTCTGGAGCAGGGCCTCGAGGGGAGAGAGCCTCTTAGCATGGGCCGACTCTTACCTGGGGCACAATTTTGTGAGTCTGCCCAATTTGTAAACTTAAGAGAGAGTTCGACGGTGAAAAGGGTGTTTTGGATCATCTCCCTTTAAAGTGTTAGTTCCCCTTTTTTGTCAAAATGATGCCATTAAAAGTTGGCAGAGCATTTAGGTTTTCCTTACAACAACCCTGAGAGGCAGTTGTTTTTATTCTTTTTGCATAGAAGGAAACAAAGGCACAGAAAGGTTAGGTGATTTGCCCAGGGTCACACAGTTGGGAAGTCTCAGGCCAGAGGTGTACTCAGGTTCAATCCACTTAAGTGTCTCTAAAATTTTACCAGGATGTTGAAGTCAGAACTCCCTTGGTAAGAGGTATAGCATTAGCACTAGATAGGACTTTTATGGTTCTTTAATGTTTGCCAAGTGCTTTACATGTATGATCTGTGTTGCCCGTATTAACTTCATTTTATAGATGAGGACACTGAGTCTGAGAGGTTAAGCAACTTAGGGGTCACATAGTAAATATCTCATTTTGGTTTCAGTGAGAGAATTGGCCCCTCAGTGGAGATGACATGTTTTAAAAGGAGTTTTCTCTTAAGAATTTGATAATTAAAAAATCAGAGGATCTGTTTTAACATCATGCCTCTATAATTGAATAAGCTATGACCTTTTAGGCAAGCCATTTTTCCTTTTTGGACCATAGTAAATGAAGAAGTTCCACCAGATAACCTATAAGGACTTTTCCGTTTTCATGCTATTCTTGTCATAGGTCTTTGGACCTTGGGGGGTACACGATACCTTTCAGGTGACTTGACAGGTCAAAACTATTTTCATCATAATACTAAGATGTTATTTAACTTTTTATTTCTATTCTCTTGCACATACAGTGGAATTTTCCAGTTTCCACTTTGCAACTAGAACCTTTAAGAAACTACCACTTGTCCAGGTTTGGTGTAGTATCAAAGAATGTCCATGGTTATCTGAAAGGATCATTAAAATACTCTTCCCTTTTCTAACTGTATGAGACTGCATTTTCTTTATGTACTTCAACCACAGAAAGGTATTGCAGCAGATTGAATGCAGAAGATAGGATAATCCACCTGTTTTCTATTAGACTAGACCTTAAAGAGATTTGCAAAACTATATAAAACAATGACAGTCTTCTAATTTTTTTCATAAAATATGGTTAATTTTCATTAAAACATTATTCATATTATTAAGTAGTAGATTTATTGTTATTTTAAATTGAATAAACATTTAAAATTTTACTAATTTTAATTTCTGATGTGGTAAATATTAGTAGATATAACTCATGTAAGCAAAAGCTTTTTGGAATCCTCAATTTTTAAGGGTTTGAAGAGGTCCTGAGATCAAAAAGTTTGAGAACTATGGGGTTAAAGGGGAAGAATCATTTCCCTATTTTCAGGAGGGTAGATGAATAAATATGTAATATGGCAAGCATAAATCAGCAAAACCCAGGTGTGTGATGCTTAGTTTCCAACCTTTCCTAAGTCACCATACGTATTTCTTGATGATAGAAAGCTTTGTTACTTTTTTTTTTCTTGGATCAGGGAAGAAAGAGGAAAAGGGGTTATTAAAAAGTATTAAGATAAATTTTTAACAAATGCAGTATTAAGTATCTTGAAATAATTATTGGCCTTCATAACTTCTTGTAGAGACTGCATCCTTTTCCATAAACACTTTAAAATTTTTTTTATACTCTTTCAAAATTGCCTTTGGGGACAGTTTGAGCAAGAAAATTAAAAAAAAAATTGTAGTATTTTATTCAGTTACACCTAGTTTTTGACCAAAAAGGGTATTCACCAGACCTACCCACATTAATTGATCCAACAGGCACTGGAGATAGACAAAAAGACACAGAATCATCCTATCCTCAAGGAACTTGTTTTGGGGAAGGGGATGCAGCATGTGAGGAGCAACAGTTATTTGAGGCAAGCTGCACAACGGAGGAAATCAAGGAAGGCTTCCTGAAGTACGTGATCCTTGAAGGAAATTAGGGATTCTAAGAGTTTGAGATGAATACATTCCATATTTTAAGGACAGCGTTAAAGGCAAGGAGCCTTGAGATGGAGTGCTGAGTTTTAGGAAATGCTAAGTAAGTCACTTTGGAATGAAGAGTGCATTAAGGATAATATGAAACAATCCTGGAGAGATAGGTTAGAACTAGATCATGAAGGTCTTTAAATTCCAAGATGAGGAATTTATATTTTCTCCTGAAAACCATAGGGAGTCACTGAAGACTCTTGAGCAGAGGAATGATGATTGGAATTGCTTTAGAAATATTGTAATATGGCAGCTCTGTGGAAGCTAGATTGGAGAGGAGAAAACTAGCTGCCAGTAGGTCAGTTAGGTTTTTGCAGTAGTCCAAGCTAAAAGTGATGAGGCTGTGAACTAGAGTGGTAGCCTTGTGAATGGAAAAAGGAAAAGATTCAAGATGGTGTAAGTAAATTCAACAAGCTTGGAAACTGAAATGAGGGAGAAAAAAGGAGTTGAGTATAATTCTGAGATTAACTTCGCTGTTTCCAGAGATCAAATCCGCTCCCAAAAGATGAAGATTTGCCTCCGCTGGAGGTATTAGGAAGGATATTACACAATGTTTAAATGTAGTTTAGTCAGTTTTTCAGCAAACACTAACTTCCTGCTGCATGCCAGGAACCGTGCTAGGTGGTAGGGATAGAAATACAAAGAATGGACTAATTTCTATATGCAATAAAGTAATATGCAAATGAATTTATGCAATATAAAATACATGCAACAGAAATATAAAATAAATACAAGTTTATACAGGTTAGTTCAGTATAATCAGTAAACATTAAGTACCTTCTAAACACAATCTAATGGTAGAGTTAGCAAATACACACACACATATATATATATATATATATACATACACACACACATATATATATATATATATATATATATACACATTTATATACACAGAAAATGAGCCACTTACAGTACAGGATAAATAGGGAATAATTAAGAGGCTGGGTGCTAGAATGAAGAGGGGTTGAGAGAGATGGAGTGGACAGGATAAGTAGTTTTGAAAATCACCAGCAGAGAGGTGGTAATTAAATTCATGGAAGTGGATGACATCACCAAAGTAATTTGAGAGGGAAGTGCCAACTATTGGGATTAGGGAAGACTTCATGTTGAAGCTGGTACTTAAACTGCATCATAAAAGAAGAGAGGGAATATATATCATAGGAAGGAGTCAGTTCCAGACATGAGAGACAATACACAAGTATGGGGATAAGAAATGAGATGGAGAAACAAGAGAAGGCCAGTTCGGTTGGATTGCAGAGTGGATCCTAGGTTTAAGAACAATTGCTTTAGAGCAGTGGTTTCTATATTTTTACATAATGGTGGAACCCTTTATTTTAAATGGAACTGTCAGAATCCTTATAGTAAAATCCTCTATAGTAATTTTTCATGCTTCATTAGAGCATAAGGTTAGTTTGAAACAAACTTGAGATGTTTCAGGGTTCCTTGCAGCATAGTTTAAGAAACTGCTTTAGACTGTGTAAAATAAAACTACATAGCTCACTACCTATGGAAACCATGAGCCTCTTTAATGTTCCTCTCCTTTCTCCTCTTCTTCATTTTAAGACAGAGTAAGGGGAGAGACTAGTTATCCTTAATACAAGAGACTAAAATTGCTTCACAAAGATAAGCCTGCCAACTATTGGAGGGATGAATAGCGGCACTCTATAGAATGAATTGGGGCCAGGAGGAAAAAATTCCTTCAGTAATACATGGTGAAGGGGGCCAGTGAAAAGGAACAAAGAGATCCAAGGCATGTGTGTCTAGAAACAGGTTTACTACACCAGAGGCAGCGGGTAGCACAGTGGATAGGCCTTGGCCCTGGAACCGGTAAACCCTCACTTCAGTACTTCACGTACCAGTGTGTGACCTTGGGGAAGTCAACCTTTGGTTGCCTCCTATGTAAAATGGGGATAATAATAGCACTGACCTCCCAGGATTGTTACGAGAATCAAATAAGACAATATGTAAGTGTGTAAGCACAGTATCTGTTAGCTATTGGGGCTTAGTAAGTGCTTCTTTCCTTCTGCCAGGTTCATTGTTAGAGAGTTAAAACACTTCTTTCATCCTATTGCCACTTCCAGTTAGTAACTTGTTCTTTGAGGTTCATTTAGTCCATATTTATCACGCAGTCAAAGATTCTGATAACTTGTCTACTGACTTGCAGGACATTTTCTCTTAGATGAATTCAATGCCTCCCTCATATTCTTCAACATATACATACTGATACTTCCTCAAATTCCTTAGGCTCTCAGTTCCTTAGTACAGTCATTTCTCCCTCCATCACATATCCCCCACCCTTACCACAGCTTCACGTAGAGATGGACTTACCCTTGGTCTTGCTGTCTCTCACAAGTGTTCCACATCATGGTCACAAATTCTAAGATTGCTTTATTTTATCATCGGTTGTCATTCCACTTCTTCCTCTGCCTTACAGATTCGACTTCCAATCTCTCAGTTCTTTCCTAGGCCATCATCTCTGCACTCTCTTTCTCATCTTGACTTACTGGTAACCAGTTTCACTCTATACTGTTTTCTTCCTTCCAGCCCCTTGTCACGTTATCCTATAAAAAAGATCTTGCCTTTCTAAACTCCATCTTGGATTATCCCCACTATCCCTTTCCTTTGCCCCTTCCTCCTTTACTATTGAACAAAGCTGGAGAAAATCATGAGAGAGTATAACTGGGACCTCTACAAGTTTACGTTATATAATCCTGACTAGATCCTCAACTGAGGGAAAACAGTCTTTTTTATAGCTCTTTAATTGATTTACAAGGTCCCTCAACACAAGTAGATTTTCCAAATCTTTTTCATTTTCTCAAACTTCTAAGTAATCCAAGTAAACTGAGTATGGAAGCCATTCCCTGAGAGCTCCCTTCTCTCCCCTTTTCCTTATCTTCCATCATTCCATCATTCCTTTACTATCTCCTCCACCTCTATTTCACATGAAGAAATGGCCTTTTTCCTTGCTAAATCTAATCCTTTTAAATGCATGAGTGATCTTGTTCCATCCCATCTTTTCCAACAGATTACTCCTTCTATCATCCCAGCTCTTTTTCTAATTTTTTTCTGATTTGTTACCTATCTACTGGCTCTTTCCTTTTTGCCTGTACGAAGATGCCAATGTCTCCCCATTTTCCGAAAATCCTCGCTCAGTTCATCTACCCCTGCTAGCTGTTGTCTTATACTTTTCCTGCCTTTTATGTACTTACACTTTGCCAAAGCTAATGGCCTTTTCCCAGTCCTCATTCTTCTTGTCTTCTCTGCAGCCTTTGACTCTGCAGTTTTTGATCACCTTCTTCTCCTTGATACTTTTTTCTCTTTAGGTTTGCATGACACTTTATCTCCTGGTTCTTCTAAGTATCTGACTGCTCATTCTCAGTTCATTGTTGGATCATCATTCATGTCGTGCTTGCTAACCAAGGGTGTCCCACAGAACTCTGTTCTGAGCCTTCCCTATGTACTATTTCATTTGGCGATTTTATCACCTCCCATAGATTTAATTATTGTCTCTGTGTTGAGGATTTTCAGATTTACTCATCCAGCTCTAACCTCCCTACTTCCAGTCTTGCATCTCCAACTGTGTAATGAACATCTAAAATTAGATGTCCTATGGACTTCTTAAACTCAGCATGTCTAAAATTGAACTCATTACCTTTTCCCCCAAATCTCTCCCCTTTCAAATTTAACTATTATTGTTGAAGGCACCACCATCCTCCCAGTCCCTCAGGCTCACAACCCAAGTATTATCCTCAGTGTTTTACTCTCAACCTTCCCCCCGCCCCTCATCCAATCTGTTGGGATATCAGTGGGTTTAACTTCATCCAACCCTCCCTAGCACTACCACTACCCTGATGTAGATACTCATCACATCACCCTTGGACTACTATGGTGATAGCCAACTGGTTGGTCACCCTGTTACAAATGCCTTCCCACTCTAAGCCATCTCCACTTAGCTGTTAAAGTGATCTTTCTAAAGCTCAGTTGGTGGGGGGCCCATCTCTGGCTTAATAAACTAATAGTTACTCTCTGTCACAATATAAAATCTACTCTTTGGTGTTCAAAGTTCTTTTTAATCTTGCTACTCCCTTCCTAGTCTTTTCACACTTATATTGTTCAGTTGTTTCAGTCCTGTCTGACTGACCCCATTTGGGATTTTCTTGGCAAAGATGCTGGAGTGGTTTGCCATTTTCTTCTCCAGCTCATTTTACTAATGAAGAAAATGAGGCCAACAGGGCTAAGTGACTTGCCAAGGATCACACAGCTAGTAAGTGTGTGAGGCCAGATTTGAACTCAGGAAGATGAGTCTTCTGAGTCTAGGCCTAATGCTTCATCTAGTACCTTCTAGTACTGTGAGAAGCAGTGATACAGGCCTCATTGAGCAGAGCCCTCCATTTCTGGGCATTTTTGTTGGTTGTTCTGAAATTGATGGACCGAGATTAATTCACAGGCAAATCAATTAGGAATTTCGAGAGCGTCATTTATTAGCCAGGCTGGCAGCTGCCTCATGGGAAAATCCAGAGGAGACAACTCGGAACTGAGGTGGGTGAGTGCATTTTAAGCATTTCGGTGCTACTTGGTACAGCCTTGTGGTTTCCACAACAAACAGAGTTTTGACAGAGCAAGAGGGAGGGGCTTGCTGCTAGGCAAGAACCCCCAAACAGAAGGTGATTGTTAGGGTGCTACTAGGCAAAGGACCCCAACAGAAAACAGGTGCCAGAAGAGGTACCCAATCAAAGACTGGTTGTCATAGTTGTCAGGAAGCAGGGGTGCTCCTGGCAATGGGGGTCTAACATTAGGGGGACACAGGTGGTTACCATGCACATGGACTAAACAAAAAAATGACTGTTAACAATTCATCAGATATTAAACCAAAGGGGAATAACATTTTGACAGGGGCCCAACAACAGAAAAACTGTTACTAGGCAAGTTATCCAACCCTGTCCAGTAACCTAACATATCTCTCAAGCTAGGGGCCCAGGGAGGAATAATGTCCACTTCAGTTCCCCATGACTGGCATGCTCTCCCTTTTGATCAGTGCCTTTACTTCCCTGGCTTTCTTCTGAAGTCTTTCTTCTACAGGAAATTTTTCTTGACTCCCCCTTAATTTTAATGTCTTCCTTGATTATTTCCAGATTTTCTTGTATATATCTTATTTCTCTGGAGTTTTTAGATTTTGTCTCTCCTCTTAGACTGTGAGTTCCTTGATCAGGGACTGACTTTTACTGTTGTATCCTCTGCTCTCAGCACAGTACCTGGCACATAGTAGGTGCTTAATAAATGTTTGTTCATTGCTTGCTAACTATTTATTAACAGCTTCTAAATTGTCTGCAGTCTAACCTTACTATTCAGCTGAAGCAGTTTTCAAAGTTACTCATGATTTTTTAAATTGCCAAATCTAATGGCTTGTTCTCAGTCCTCATCCTTTTTGACCTCTCTGCAGCCTTTGACATTGTCAATCACTCTCTTCTTTCTTCTCTCTAGTATTTTGTGACACTGTTCTCTCCTGGTTCTCCTACTTGTTTGACTGCTCCTTCTAGGTCTTTGCTAGCTCTTCGTTTAAATCTTGCCCACTAATCTTGGGGATTTCCTAAGGCTTGGTTCTGGGTCCTCTTCTTTCCTCCCTCTATTCTATTTTACTTGCTAGTGCTCAGTGATCCTAAGGTTTCAGTTATCATCTCTATGCAGAAAACTTTCAGGTAAGCTCTCTCTTCTCTTCCAGTTTTGTATCTCTAGTTACCTTTTAGATAACTCAAACTGGATATTCGTAGATGTTTTTTTAAAATTTTATTTTAGACTCAAATACCAGAACACAAATACAGAATAGAAAAAACCAAAAACATATCATAAACTTAAATATTGGAACTTATATACAAAGTTAAAAAGAAAAAAAAGTATTTCGTGTGCATAGCAGAACATAGGAGAGGATTCAAATTGTGTAACAATAAATTTTCATTTCAAGAAAGCCTGCATGATAAATAATACTTAGGTTGAAAATTATCCATCTTTCCTTTGCTTCCTTGTGAGTTCTTTTGCTCTCTGCTGTGCTTTTTAACTTTGTTTTTTACCTCCTCCTGCCCCCAGAAAGTTACAATAAAGTTTAGATATGTTTCTCTCTAGTTCTAGATATATACATATATGTACTTTCCCAAACATATTCTACTCCTGATCTTTGTTTTTTATGTTTGAGCATATCTCTTGTTTCCTCCTGCCTCCTGTACTTAATTTCTGTTCACTACCTTGCCTTCTCATTACTTGCCTACTCCTCTCCAAGGATCCCTCCCCTATTCTCCCATTCCTATAAATCTAAACACCTTTTTATACTCCCTTTTTATCTATTCCCTCACCCTCCCCTCTAAAGATCCTTACTTTGTCCTCTCCCACTCCCTATGCCTCTACCATTTTATGTTTTCTGAATTTAGAAGATTTTTATACTTTTCCAAATATATATGTATTGTTCCCTCTTAAACTCATTCCTGATGAAAGTAATTTACCAGAACTACCAGCCCTCCTCCCCCATCTAATTCCTCTGCATCAATTCTTCCTCTTGCACCTCATTTCTATAAAATAGTTACTCTTTTTAGCTGTTCCTAAATGACTTTACTTTTTAAATTTTTATCCTACTTAGGTTTTCCCAATCTTACTTATTTTTTCCCCAGTCTTATGAGCTACCCAATTATTAATAAGAATCTTAGACATACATTTATATTATATGTATCTATGTTTATATCTGTCTATATAAATATGAAAAGTAAGTCTGCCCTTATGAGTCCTTTACAATCAGTCTTTTATATGTACTTTATATTTCTCTTGGTTCTTGTATGTCAAATCTTCTATTAAGTTTAGGATTTTTTTTAACAAAATCTTGAAAATCTGAGAATTTATCAAATGTCCTTTTTTTTTTATTCAGCATAATTCTTAACCTTTCAGGGTATGATATTTTTGGCCAGAGCCCTGGTTCCTTTGCTCTTTGATGTATTATGTTCGAAGACCTGTGGTCCTTTAATGTCTGTCCTGCTAGGTCTTATGTGAGTCTAATTGTGGCACTACCATATTTAAATTGTTTTAAATTTTACATTGCTTTCAATATTTTATTCTTGAGCTAGGGGTTTCAGAATTTGATTATGATATTCCTATGAGTTTTCCTTATAGGATCTTTTTTTAAGTGGTGATAGATGGATTTTTTTCTATTTCTACTTTACCCCTTGTTCTAATGCTTCAGGACAATTTTCTTTAATTATTTCTTGTATTATTGTATCAAAATTCTTTTATTGGTCATAACTTGCAGTTTGTCTGATTATTTTTACATTTTCTCTTCTTGATTTGTTCTCCAAATCTGTTGTTTTTCTTATGTTTCATTTTGTCTTCTGTTTTTTCATTATTCATATTTTAGTTAATTATTTCTTGATCTCATAATTTTGCTGGCTTTACTTTACCTAATACTAATTTTCACGGTGTCATTTTCTTCCTTAAGATTCTGGATCTCCTTTTCTAATTAGTTGACTTTCCTTTTATAACCTTCTTGTTTTTCTTGGATTATTTTTATTTTTTTCCTTTAATTTTTCCTCCATTTCTGTCATTTGATTTTTAAAATCTTTTTAAATATCTTCTATAAATTCTTTTTGGGCAGGTGACCATTTGACATTACTCTTTGGGGGTTTCTTTGCTTCAGTATCTTCCTCTAAAGATGAACCCCCGTCATCGCAGTTTCCATAATAGTTTTCTGATTGTATTCTTTCTCCTTTGCCTGTGCATTTTTTGTGGTAAAACTCAGTTTTTGTAATCACCTCTAGCGCTGGGGTATGGGAAATGGTGCCTCTCGTCCCAGATCTTCAGTTATTCCTTCCTGCCTGGAACCAAAGCCAAACCTCCAACCTCTTGTAAATGCCCACAGCCAGGGACTTTCTAGCCTAGCCTGGAGATAATTTGCTTTTCACGTTACCAAACCAAGTCCTGGGATTCTTCTTCAGAACTTCCCAAGTTGTTCCCAGGAAGACCTGGTTGTACCCCTATTCTTATTTATCTCCACCTACACTTTGTTCTCCCTAAGGTGCTATTTTAACTCTTTTGTGGGGGAAAATTTTGAGAGCTTAGAATTTTCTGACCTACTCTGCCATCTTCCCAGAATCCTCTCCCATAGATAGCTTAAACTCAGCATTTTCAAAACACAACTCATTATTTTTTTCCCCCAAACCTTCCCCTTTTCCAAAGTTCCCTAATATTGTAGAGTACTGACTATTCAATTACTCAGATTGGCAACCTTAGTGCCATCTTGAATTCCTCATTCTTTCACCTCCATATCTAATCATTTGTCAAGTCCTGTCACTTTATACCTTCATAATGTCATTTGTATATACTTTCATGGATAAACCCTTCTTCTGGCACTGTAACTACCTGGGTTCATTCTGGTTGGTCTCCTTGACTAAGGTATTTCCCCACTCCAGTTCATCCTTCACCTCCTAAAATGTCAGTGTGACCACATCACTCTAGTTAATAAATTCCAGCAGCTCCCTATTACTTCCAGCATCAAATACAAAGTCTTCTGGTTGACTTTTGTAGCCCCCCCTTAACCTGACCTCTTTCTACCTTTTCGCTCTTATACCTTACACTTCTCCCTTTACCTTGCCAGTCCAGTGATTCTGGCCTCTTTGTTGTTCCATGGACACTACACTCCCATCTCCTGACTGATTCATTGCAAGGTTCTCTCTGGCTGGTCCTTTTGCTCTCCTCACCTCTGTCTTTTGGCTTTCCTAGGGGGCTTCCTTATATTTTCTCAAAATTTTACCTTCCTCACGAAGCCTTTCCTAGCCCTCCTTATCTTCTCTCTGAGATTTTCCCCAGTTTGTTCTGCATTTATCTAGTCTGTGCATAGCTTTTTCCATGTTATCTCCTCCGTTAGACTACTAAGAGCAGGAACTGCTTTTTTTGTGTGTGCTTTGTTTGTCAGTATGTCGTAGGCTCTTAGTAAATGCTAGTTGACCAACTATTGTTATTCTCACACAACAAAACTAAAAAATGGCATGCTTCAAGTTCCTTAGAAGTAATATGTTTTATTAGTGTTTCTAATTAGATCAGTTGATACAGTATTTCTGTTAATGTAGAGAACAATTTGTGTTCCCCCTTTGGAAAACATTTAGAACTTTTTTAATGAAACTCTGGAGGTGAGGGTAGGTCAAAAGACCTTCTTTAGGTAAATGAATTACCAAAACTTTGAACTAAGAATTCTTCATCTTTTTAGATTTTTGCCTGCTCCACAACCTACTCTGATTGAACCAATTTAGGACACTCTCCTCTTTGTCCATTACCTAAAGCCTACTAACCTCTAAATGATAATTGTTTCTCTTTTACCCAGGAACCCTGGTTGTCTTCCCTTCTCAGTTTGCTTTTTTTTTTTTTTTTTTTTATTAAAGGGGCTATCCCTTGAGTAACTACTTAAAGAAGCCTATTCACTGAATCATATATCTCCCTCAAAATGAGAATGTGGTAAGACCTTAGCCTGAAAGGGCCAGAGTCTCACATTGCATCCTGGGCCATCTCCAGTCATCCTGATGAATATCAGGCCACTGGACCCAGATGGCTCAGGAGAAGAAAATGAGATTGGTGACCTTGCACAGCCCTTCCTCATTAAAATTAAAATCAACTTCAAGTCATGTCGTCATCTTGATGTCTTGACCTTCTTCGAGAAAGAAGGACAAACACACAGTCCTTAGTACTGTGAATCACTTTTCTCTACTGAGAAATGATTGAAATATTGTTAGATCACAGGGAGGAGTCCCTTGTCAGTCCACTGAGGGAATGATTAAGAAAGGAACTAAATTGTGACTTGTTTTAGAATGTTAACTCCCAAATTATTTTTAATATAAAACTTTTCATTGTTTGATATTCCAGTAAATGTGACTTAAGGTTGTCTCTGGTTGGGGAAGACATGTTGAAAGGCAAAGTATACCCTAAATCAATTGGGACATCTTTCCAATGAAATGCTTAAATATTAGATTACTGTTAAAATAGTTTCTGGCAGACTTCTGGCTAAAACAGAATATAGTGTTAATATTTTCCTTTGATATCCTTTTAAAATGAATTTAGCATCTTTGGAGTCTAACACAGTTGGGAAAATAAGGAAAGGAGTTGTATAGGGAGGTAGGGAATCATGTGGTACAATCTCTTTATCTTTTAGCATGCTTAGTGAATGAGTGAATGAATGGTGACTACCCCCATGGGCCCAGGAAAAGCTGGAGTTGTTTATCCTTTGCTTTCTGAAGTATCACTTGCCTCCCAGGCCTTTTGGATTTCTCCTTTCATAACTGAATCAACTAGGTAAGGCCTGGTATCCTACAGTTCAGACTTTTATATCTCTGGGTATTGAATCTGTTTCTTAGCCCACTCTCTGTTTTCCACCCACAGAGAAACCAGGAGGTTTAGTAATTCTGTGTGCTGCTCTGTGAGCAGGTTAAAGAGGCCCCTGGCTATGTCACTATTGTGGATCCCAGCACAGTTGGAGTCTCTGATTATGCATTTTTATGGTACTTCTCATCATTGAATGCAATGAAACATCATTTTTTTCCCAGCAAATTTTCTTCATCAGTGAATTCACCTCCCACTTACCCACCTCCTCCTCTGGAAGTAGCCTGTCTATCTCTGTAGCCAGTTTAGAAGCTGGGGGAGGAGCCCAGGAAACCTAGGGAGGAGGGCCTGGGAGGTTCCATTGTGTAAGCTGAAAATCTAAGTTTGGTCTTTTTCAAATGTACCTTTGTAGAATTTGTTTATCTCTGAATTTGTTTAGCCTAAGAGGCATACACATTTTATTTGCAGGAAACTGGTAGGGACTGCAGTTCCCAGAGCTCCAAAATAAGAGCAAGTTTCTGTTCCATTGAAATAATGTAACTGGAGATAATCAAAATAGAAGACAACATTGATAGTTTACAGTTTTAAATCCAGTGGGTAGATAGAAACCAATAAAAGCTTAAGGAGCTAATAAATAGCTTAAGTATTCTGAACAGCAATTTTTGCCCCGCCCACCTTTTACAGAGTTGAGTATTTAACGGACCATTTGGAGCCTTGGTTCCTCTACTGAAATCTAACTATAGAATCCTTAGGATAAGAAGGATCCCACAAGTCTCATTCTGGCAGGACTACATCAGCAGAAACTAGAGGGTGGCAGTCTGGTACACCAGAAGAATCACTGGACCCAGAAGCCAGGAAACTGGGTTTTAGGCCCTCAGCTCTTCCACTGACTAACTGACTTTCTGACCTGGAGCAAATTTCTTAATCTCTCTGGATCTTGTCTTTTCTATGTTGAAGGAAAATAAGCTGTGAAATAAAATGAGATATGGCTGTGAAAGTACACTTTAAATCTACAGGTAGAAATGGTTGTGATTGGTGTTACTGTTACTAGAAATATTTAGGAAAGAAGTCATCAGTATTCTTGGTCTTTTATTCTACTGTTTCACAGTTCTCACTGGAAGAAATTCATATTATCTAGCTTGCATTACTCCTGCGGAAATTGAAAGTCTGTGCTTCTAAACTCAGGGAAGATGGCCTGAAATCCCCTTAGTACATAAAGGAGTAATAACCTTCATTGCCTCAATTTTTTGCTTCTTACTCCCTTAAGCTCCAAGCCCTAAACCATACTTTAAATAAAATACCTGACTGGATAGAGCAGTGGTCATCATCAGAGGCCCTAAAACCAAAAACTTTATGTCACACACAAAAAAATCAGCAAGAGAAGTACATATAATTAACCTGACTGGGAACCCCTCACCTTAAACTGAGTTTGTTGCCAACCCACATTGGATTGGTGTCTGCCATATCATCTCTTTCATTTGGTGTGTATCAGCAGAGTAAAACATGACTCCTAAGAAGGTGAGAGGAAGAAAGACTCAGGTTTCAAGAATCCCTTGTGATTCTTTTATCTCTTTTTTCCCCCCATATAGCTTTTACAGGTTTCTCTCTAGCTAGATAAGTGAGAAGATTTCTCAAACCCCAGTTTGGGGGCAGAGGGTAGTAGGTCATTGGGATTTTAGAAGAACAATTACGGATCCTTCCTAGTGGCACTGTGATCACAGGCATTGCCAATGTAATTTACCTTCCTCTCTTCAGCCAAATTCAAAACAATTAGCTTGCTGGGGTAATTATGAACTCTTGTCATGCCCTCTTTCTGATTTGTGTACCTATGTCTACTCTTTGTACAAAGTAAGGAGGGTGAACTTAAATATGATGACCCTAATTTTGTCCCTGAAATGGTCTCATGATTTCTTTTTAAGATGTGGAAGTGATGAGGCCTAGAAAGGGGCTTGGAATGGATGAAGTTCTGAAATCTCCCAAAGACCAGAGTGCAGGGGCAGGTTGCCTGGAATGAATTCCAGGACTCAAGCATTCTTGAGGTCAAGGTAAACATTTATTATGCTTTTCAGCAGGCAGGAGTTCTTAGAGAACCCGAAACCTTAGAGGACTATAGGTAAAGTTTGTATGGGATAGTTTAACTAGGTGATTCAGGGTAGGATTAGGGAGTGGTTAAGGAGTGGTTAATTCATAAAGGAACATGCACTTTCAGTATCTACTGCAGAGGTATTTTACCCAGAGTTCATTGGGAAATAGCCCAAAGTGGGATTACATGGGGGTGTGGTTTTAGGCCTGAAATGTCACTAAGTCAGCTAATGGTCAGGACTGACTAAGGAATACTAGGCTTCTCTCATTGATGTCTTGCTAGACAAGGTAAATAAAAGGGAGCATATGTTATGTCTAAGTCTAGGATACATATGATTGGTCAGTGAGTAATAAATGTTGTTATGACCCAGTGCACAGCCAGTTCAGCCAGTACACAGCTAGTTCAAACTAATAAATTCTATAGGTGCAACTGGCTGCTGTATCAGGAAAAAAGATCAAAGTTTTGCTAGGGTAGACTGTGCCCTTGGGCTGGGGAGAAACTGCCTGGGATAGTGTTTTGAGGCTAGGGAGAGATGTGATTTTTAGAGAGAAATGTGATTTTAGAATTGGGGTCCAAGCATGTGCAGTCAAGCACCCCATCAAAAGTAGTTCCATGTACTACAGGGACCAGAGACCCCAAATTGAGTGTTTGAAAACAAAAAAATCTTAGTACTTTTCCCATAAGGCAGACAATTCTCTGAACAAAGCAAATAAAACCTTGCTAATTTAGAGGAAGACCAATATGAATTGGTGGAAAATGAAAGCAATTCAGTTACTACTTTTAAGTATGTACTCAATGTATTTTAAGTAACTCAGACTAGATTACCCTTGTTAGCAAATAATTATCCTTGAGGATCTGCTTTAATGCATAGAAAAAGAGGATTCAAAATTGTATGTCTGTTGTTTGCCTGTTAATAGGTTCCAATAAAATGTACAGAAAATCAGTGTAACCCCCTCTTTGTTGTTTACTCTTCTTGTTTCTTTCACAAACCTCTTTGTAACTTAAAAAAATGAACTTTAAATTATCTTGGAATCCTCACCAGTCATCCAACCAACAAGTCCTTGTTGAGTGTTTACTATGTGTTCAGCCCATGTGTGAATACAAAATAACACACAGTCTTTATCTTGAAGGAATTCTTAGTTTAGTTTTAGGGGAAACAAGGCTGATGGTGGGAAAAGTATGTGGCAGTCTTCAGCACCCAGCTGAAGAGCTGTAGAAATCCAAAGAGGGAGATGATAGTGGGCTGTAGTAGTTAAGGAGTTAGTGCTTCAACTGGGATTTGAAGGATTGGGTAGGATTTGTATAGTTTAAGAGATCAACTTGAATGAAGTTATGGCATTAGGAATGAGCAAGGTTGAGGAGGGGACTGCAGGACAATGAGAAGGCGGATTTGGCCAAAGAACATAGTGGGTGAGGGGTAATGGGAGAGAAAATCAGGTAGACTGGAATCATCAGAAAGCCTTGTTGAACATCAAGCAGAAATGTTTAGACTTGATAAGGTAGGAAATTGGGGGCCACTGAAGATTTTTAAGATGTAATTCTCTTATGAAAAAAGTATTTGGGAAAATTCAGTTGCAAATTTTGAATAAATAGAGCATAAATGAGTGGAATTTTACTTTTAAAATCTTACAGTGGCTCTCAAAAGAAATCATTTGATGAATCCTAACAGGTGCTGGATAGCAGCCTGTGCATTGCTAATAATATGGAAATGATAGAGCAGTACTACTTCCTGGTGACTGGTTTTTTCTTTTGGGGAAGGCCAGGCCTTCTACCTGTGTTTTGTGACTTGTCAGGGAACAAGTGAACCTTCTATAATTTTGCTTTATGAGCTTTTTCTCCTTGGTTTACAAAGTTTGCTTCTTATTTGCCTGACAACCTTTCTCAGTCTTTTACTAGATCCTCCTCCTCTCACTCAGAAAATTAGAGCAGTCTTTCAAGGTTTTGTCCTAGGCTGTTCTCCCTTCTCTCTACACTCTCTGCCTTGCTGTTTTTGTCAACTTTCTTGGGTTTAGTTATCATCTTTATTTCGTCCAAAATCTAAATAACTGGTGCTAAACTTTCCCTTGAATTTGGGTCCCATATTAACAACTATCTGCTGTACATCTTCACTTAAATATTTCCTTTGTATCTTAAATTGAGGTTCAGGAGGAGAAAGTGAGATTGGTTACCTTGCACAGTCCTCCCTCACTCAGAACAAAGTCAAGTGCAAGTCATGTCATCATTTCTCTGATGTCATTGTCTTCCGAACACAACTACCTGTATCTTAAACCACTTACCTGGCCCAAAATAGAACTCTTTATATTTCAAATCAACTCAATAAATATATTAAGTGCCTACTGTGTACCGAGCACTTTGCTAAACTAATGTAAATCTCTTGAGATCAAGGATTGTTTAATTTTTCTTTTTATATCCTCAATGCCTTGCATATAGTAGACCTTTAATGTTTTTTTTTTTGTTTAATTGGTCTGTTTTATCTTTGCATGCAGCCATTGTAGTCCGATTATAAAAGAGGCCAAAGATATTCCCAGTCCTCAAGGAGCTTTCTGTCTCCTTGGGGTGGTGCAAGGGGGCTACCAAATGCAAGCAAATATATACAAAGCAAACTACATATAAGATAAATAGGAAATAATTAACCAAGGGAAGACACTGGAATTAACAGAAATTAGGGAAGGCTTCCTGTAAAAGGTGGGATTTTCATTGACTCTTAAAGGAAGCCCACGGCAGTCTGTAGTTGGAGGGCAGGAGGAACATTCCAGATGTAGGGAACAACTAGAGAAATGTCTGGACCCAAGAAATAGAGTATGTTGTTCACAGAAAAGCCTGGAGGCCAGTGTCACTGCTTCAGAGTATGTATTGGGGAGCAAGGTATAAGAAGACTGGAAAGGGAGGAGGGAGCTAGGCTAGGAAGGGCTTTGGATGCCAAACAGCATTTTTGTATTTACTCCTGGAGGCAAAAGGAAGCCACTGGAGTTTGTTTAACAAGAGGGTGACATGATCAGATCTGTGTTTTAGGAAAATCACTTTAGTGGCTGAATGAAGAATGGATTGGAGTATGGAGAGACTTGAGACTGGCAGACTCACCAGCAGGTTATTGTAATAATCAAGACATATGGTGGAGTTGAGATGCACTAGAGTGGTGGCTGTGTCAGAGGAGAGAAGGGGGTGTATTGGAAAGATGTTGCAAAGGTGAAATCGATAGGCCTTGGTGACAGCTTGGATATAGGGGCAGGGGATGAGAGATAATGAGAAATCCAAGATGACTCCTGGGTTGTAAGCTTGAGCACCTGGGAGGATGGTGTTGCCCTCCACGGTAATTGGAAAAGTGGCCTCACCATCTTAGAAGTAACCAAAGTTCGTAACCTTGGAGTTGTCCTTGACTTTTCTCTCTCTTGCAATTCCCATGCCTAATTACTTGCCAAGTCTTATTGAATTACCCTCCACAACATCTGTTGTGTTTGCCCCTTCTCTGTACTCACACTACCTCTCCCTAGTTCCGTCTTTTATTGCTTCTTGTGTGGACTTTTGTAGTAGTCTCCTAATTGGTATCCTTGCCTCTGTTCTCTTCTCTAATGCTTCTTTCACTGAACTCCTACATTAATTTCTAAAACAAATAATAAAAAGTATAATAATAATAATAATATTGATAGCTAGCATTTATACAGCACCTACCATGTTCCAGGCACTGTGCTAAGTACTTTACAATTATCTCCTTTGATCCTCCAAACAACAAGTGCTATTATTATCCTCTTTTTACAGGTGTGGAAACTGAGGCAAGCAGAAATTTAAGTGACTTGCCCAAGGTCACCACAGGTATTAAGTGTGTGAAGCTGATTTGAACTCAGATCTTCCTGAGTCTAGACCCAATACTCTGTCCACTTTCCCACTCTTGATCATGATGCTCCCCTCTATTCAAAAATCTTTACTGGCTTCGTTTTTCTTTTTAGATAAAGTACTCCTTAGTCTGGCAATTAAAGCCTCCTTTAATCTGGCTCCTGTTTAATTCTTCTAGCCTTAGTTTCACATTATTCCCCTTTACACATTCTTTCAGATAGCTATTTCTTGAATAAGACATTCTGTTCCCTACCTCCATGCCTTTGCCCAAGTGATTTCTTGTGTCAGAAGTTCCCTCCTTACCTCTTCACCTAGAATCCTTATCTTCTTTCAAAGCATAGCTCAAGTACCTCCTTATTTCCCTATTCCTTTGTGATTATCACTCTTTTATTCTTGAAATTATTTTTGTGTTACTTGTATATACTTATAGGTGGTGTCACCTCAATCTGATATAAGTCTCTTGAGATCAGGGACTATTTCTTTTTTGTTTTTATATCCTCTGTGCCTTGCACACATGAGGTCTTTAATGTTCTGTGAGGTTTTTTTTCCTCCTTTAAATTCAGTTCTCTTATGTGAATGTAGCATAAAGCCCAGTCATTATAGACTTATTGTAAGCATCTTGAGGACTAGGACTGTGCTGTTACTCATCTTTGTATTCTCTATAGGATCCAGCATACTTTTTTGCACATATTAAGTGCTTAAAAAAAAGACCCATTACTGATGACTGGAGAAATCTAGCTCATAAGCTTACTCATACGCTTATTTCCTGTAAGTGCTTTTGTTTCTTTCTTTGTCCTTGTTTCCTCATGCCTAGCCTATAGTAGGTGCTTAATATGTGCTTTTTGATTAATTATGTGCTAACCTTTTTAGTATTCTAATTTCCTAGCACTGTCAAGTTTCATTAGAGGCAAAATCGTGGGTTTCAGAAATTGCTTGGACTTTAGCACTTTCTGCATAGGTCCAGGGCAGGATGGCAGGGCAGATTTGATGTTTTCTCCCTTCAAATTGACTGCTTCAAATATTCCTGTGGTAGAGGGCTGGGTGTAGCCATGAGGATTTAGGGGTCAGTTTGACCCTGTAGACCTTTTGCATGAATGACTTTAATGCAGGGGAACTCATGGTGAACAAACAAAAATGAAAGGAAAAGATATTGAATAAAATTATTACCTAAATATGGTCAGCCAAGGGGCAAAGTAATACAGTATCCAGAGGGAAATCTGCATCTCAGTAAAACTTTGGCAGGGTAATATCTCCTGCCCTGCCTATCTTTTTTTCCCCACTCTCACAGCTCACAATCCCTTGCAGCATTCACTTGCTTTTCATTGTTTCAGTACTGAAGATATTTGCTAGGAATATTAAGAATCAAAATATAGTTGAACAGACCAATGTCTAACCTTACCCCATTGTCAAAAAAAAAATCTCTCTCCCTTCATCGTGTGGGGCTTTTTCTACAAATGTTAACTAGATTCCAATTATTGATCATTGTAGAGGAAGCTGCTGTTTATATACAGTCTCATTCTCCATTTCCCAAGATGGCTGAGAGGCTCTTATCTAGGCTCTGGGATCAGTTGTTTGTTTAGGTTTTTTTGAAATTCATCTTTTACTGCTCATCATATAATATAATTATATTGGAAAAAGAGCTTTTGAAGGAAAGACTAAAAATAAATGGATACTAAGTAATTTAATCCTAAAGAATTTTTTTTATATTTTTCAAACATTCGAAGAATGTTTTTATTTTTTTAATAGTAAAAACAGTTTTTTAATATTCATTTTTATACTTTTTGGGTTCCACATTCCTTCCCTTTTTCCCTCCCCTCCCCCTTTCTTGAGAAGGCAAGCAATTTTATATAGGTTATCCATGTGCAGTCATACAAAATATATTTCCACATTGGTCATGTGAAAGACAACACAGCCCAAGGAAAATAACAAGAAAAATAAAGGAAGTTCTAAAAAGTATGCTTTGATCTGCATTTAGAGTCTATCACTTCTTTTTCTTAAGGTGGATAGCATTTTTCATTTTAAGTCCTTTAGAATTGTCTTGGATCATTTAATTGTATTGCTGAGAATAACTAAGTCATTCACAGTTGATCACTGTACACAGTAATATTACTATTACTGTGTACAGTGTTCTCCTGGTTCTACTCTCTTTGTTTTGTTTCAATTCATTTAAGTGTTTCCTGGGATCACTTTTCCTGACAGTGACACAATCACGTTTTCTAGATTCTTTGGGTCATAGGATTAAGAACTAAAATGGAACATTGAGGTCATTGGAGACAACCTTCTTTTTCTGCAGATGAGGAGACAGACCCAGAGAAATTAGGTGATTTGCCTGTGATCGCACAGCTAATAAATTCCCAGGTGGCATTCATACTCTAGTCTTTTGGACTCCCAAGTTCATCAGCATTTTATCCACAATATCACACCCTAACGCTTTGGTTTTATAGATGACAAGCTGTGACCTAGAGAGTTGAAGGCACTTGGGCAAGGTGGCATAGGTGGCAGAACCCACCGTAGGGATTTGAGCCTGATTTTCTGATTTGCATTCCAGAACTGTTCTGAGTATCGTTATGTGTCAGGCAAAAGAGGAGCATTATGGTCTTTCAGCTTTAGCTTTCCTTGTCCCCTTTGTAGAAGTGCATCTACTTAATCTGTGCCCTTCAGGTTGTTCATTTGGCCAGCATTCCTATGCTTTACTGACTAACACCATTAATCAGTCCTCTTCTTCCCTTTGGTCTCTCCTACAAGTGTTACCCTTTTACTCATGGGGCAAACTGACGTCCAGTCTTTTCCAGCCTGGAAAAGCTCCTTTTAGTGGAGCTTCTCTTGGCAAGTGTGGTTCAGCTACCTGTCCTCTGCTCAGCATTATTCATACTTTTAGTCAGCTGGCACTGTCTTCAGATTACAAATCTTTTTAACAAAGAGGTAAATGGGGAATAGAATTGGAAAGGCTCTCAGAGTTCTTGACTATAATTTAATGTCTTTTATCCACCTAGAGTAAATATTGTAAAGTGCTCACAATGGTCATGGATTAATATCCTGAAAGCCTTTGCCTTGGAATGTAGGGGATTGCTCAGAGACCTTCACTGCCATATACAAAACTTTGCTGGGTGGCACAGTCTCCAAGTTATCTGTTACCTAGGTGGAGCTATGGCTCTCTTATGATCTTTGAGTATAAAACCTAGATTTCAGACTGATGAAAATATTCACACCTTAGAAGGGATGAACATATAGACCCAGGATGTAGAGTGTTTTAGCTGTCACTGACTTCATTCATTACCTTAACCATCACTTTGCATTTTCTATGCTACTGCCTCCTATCCTCCTGTGTTTGGAAATATCTCTAGGAGATTGAGGGCTCTATTCCAGGTGAATGGAAAGAAATTCTGCAGGATGGGCATCTTGCCAGTAAAGATCAAATCAGGAACCCTGATCATGTATCTTATCAGCTTCCCTTCTGGGTAAGCATGCCTCCTCTTGGTCAAGACAGTCTCCAAAACAAACTGGATGTTTCCCTAGGATGCAGCTGTACTAGGGAAGCATACTGAGATAGAAAAAAAAAAAAGCCTTGTGCTGGAAATTAAAAGGTGATTTAGCATCACACTTTCTTCATCTGCAAAATGAGAATAGGAATACTTCCCTTTTCAACCTTGTACAGTTGTTGCCAGGACCAGATCAAGTGATGGATGTGAAAACACTTGTTGAACTGTATTTAACTATGGTGGCTTGTGCCCTTGATCTCCTCCTCTGCATTCTTTTCATTCATCTTCCTCCTTTACTGTTTGTTCTCTTGCCTTCAAACATTCACATGTTTCCCCCACCTTTATTCACTTGATTCTGTTTTCACCTCAGCTATCATCCTGTATCTCTCACCTGTTTCTCAGCTAAACTTTAATAAAAAAACTTTTTATTTTCCTCCTCTCTCCTTAACCCTTTACAGTCTTGCTTCTGATCTTATCACTCATCTGAAACTTCTCCCTCAAAGTTGCCAACAATTTCTTATTTGTCAAATTTGATGTTTTTTTCTTTTTTTCTTTTCCTTCTTGGTTCTTATCCTTCTTTACCACTTTGCTGCATTTAAAAGTATTGATTTCTTCTTCCAAATGCCTTCTCTTTGCATTTTTCTGACATTTTGTCCTGGTTCACTTCTAAACTATCTGACAACTCCTTTTCGGTCTCCTTTACTAAGGTGGTTCATCATCCATTTTATGCCTTCTAACTATGGATGTTCCTTGTCCAGGGAACCTCTTCTCTCACTGCATTCTCTCCCATGGTGACCTCATCAACTCCCATGGGTTTAATTATTATCTCTATGCAAATAGTTTCCAGATGTACATATATCCAGCCCCGTTTCTTCCCAGAACTCCAGTTTTGTAACAGTAGCTCCCCTCTCTAACATTTCAAACTCAGCATATTTAAAATAGAAGTCATTATTTTCCACTCTTCAGCCCCAACATACCCCTCTTCCAAACTTTTCTCTCCCTATCAAACGAACCGCCATTCTTACAGTCTTTTAGGTTTCCATATCCATGTTATCCATGACTCTTTATTTCATTCTCCCTCACACCTGCATATCCAGTCAGTTGCTAAATCTTGATGTTTCTACATTCATGTATTTCATAGATCCTTTTACTTACAGAACTAGCCATTTTAGTTCAAAACCTCATTCTTTCTTTCCTAGATTGTTGCAATGACTTCTTAATTGATCTCCTTGCTGGTAGTCTCTTACCACTCCAAATTATCTTACACATAACTGTCCAAGTGGTTTTCCTTAAATGTTATGCCACTCTGATAAACCTCCATGGCTCCCTATTGCATTGAAGATCAAATTTAATCTTTTCCTTTTAGCTCTTGATATATTTCACAACCTGGCTCCTCCAACTTTCTAGCCTCATTCCACATTATTCTCTTCTCTCTTAGTGTATGTTCTGGGAAGTCTAGTCTTCTCTCTGGCTCTCACACATGCCATTCCACCTTCTGTCTCCATGCTTATGCTGGCAGTCTCCCATGCATAAAATACAGAACTTCCTCAACTCCTCCTCACAGAGTGCCTCTCTTCTTTCATGGTTCAGCTTAAGCACAAGCATCCATGTGAATGAAGCCTTTCTTGATCTCCCAGATGTTGCGTTTTCCTTCCCTAATGATATTGTATTTATTCTCTATATTCTTATACATGTTCACGTTGTTTTTCCTTGCAAGAGAGTGTCAACTCGAAGGGTTATCTTTGTGCTTAGTGCAGTGCCTGGCACATGATAGGAGCTTTTCCACTGGTTGTTCCCCTGCTCATGCTAGTTTTTTTCCTTTCTTTCTCACTTCTTCCTCTTAATAAAAAGTAGAGTCTCTGAGGGCCTGGTTATGTGTTGCTTATCTTCCATCTAAATGTCTACCTTTTCAGAGTTGTCATACCTGTTCTCTTAGTGAGATAAGGAAAAAGAGGAAGATAATTGATGTGCTGGGTGAACCTGGTGAACTAATGCAGCAGTCTGATGATAGGGAGGCTCCTAGACAATTTTTATGCAAATTCTGCAGATGTTTGTTTTGGTTTATGGAGGACCTTGTTAAGTAAGTGGGAAGAGTTTTATTTTTTGCCTTCTCCTCACCTAACCGTAATTCTAATTATGCAAGCTTAATTCTCCTGGAAGCCATAAGAAGTGAAGTCCATATAGGCATCTCTAAAACCACAACCACTATCCTCACTGCACCTGACTGAGTACCTGCTGAGTGCCTAGCATAGGGGTGGGGAACCAGCAACCTTGAGGCCACATGTGTCCCTCTATGTCCTCAAGTGTGGCCTTTTGATTGAATCCAAACTTCACAGAACAAATCACCTTAATAAAAAGATTTCTTCTGTAAAACTTGGACTTAGTCAAGAGACTGCACCCAAGGACCTAGAATGCCTTGAGGCTACAGGTTCCCTAGCCCTGGCCTAGCACATTATTTGGCCTTATTTAGTTTTTCCGGGCCCAGTTCTTTTTCTTCTTGTTTGTTTGTTTGCTTCATAAAAATTACACCATTCTCCAGCAACTTTAAATACAGTTAACCTGCTTTTCTTGCTTCTCTCTTTGGAAAAAAAACCCCATACAGCATTACAGGGTAAAGAACAAAGCAAGCCAGCCTGTGTTCAAGCAGGGTGTTTTTTTTTTTTTTTTTTATGGCATGTGAGTGTGTGTAGCTTCGCCATGGTATTACCTTTACTTTAATGGAACTGATGTATAATTTGGGCACATTGATATTCCATAGTCATAAAATCCAACAGCCTGATCTACCTGGTTTTCTGTAAAACTGTGATGGATGCATTCTAGGGACTTGTGGTCATAGACAGTAGGGCTGACCTCCATCTTTGCCTCAGATGGCCTCTGCCTGAGAGTCAGTGCTTCAGATTATGTCTCTTCCCCAAAATACAGTCTTCTAAATGGTCATTTTTCCTTTCCTTTCCTGCTGCTGCTATCAGCCCCATCTTTACAGTGTTTAAAAGTGTTTGAGAGAGAGAGCTAGCAAAATGACTTTCTTTGAACCATTTATTGGAAAAATCTCTATGGAGAAATGTACTTTTCTACCTCCCATCTCCTCATGTTGTAATATGTGGCACTGTGATTTGACTTGGTTTGTTTCTCAACAGGGACCCGTGTGTGACTCCTCGTGCTGTATTGAGGTTTCCAGTGATAAATAAATAAATTCCTCATTTTGTTTTGCCCCAGTTCCTGGGAACATGAGAACAGCCACCCTTTCTGGCAGTGTGACTAGTGTAGAAATTGCAGGTGTATGAGTGGTCATTGATTTGCTACGGTTGGATTTAGCATTGAATCCCATCAGAGCATTGGTGGGAAAAGAGAATGCTGCACAATTATTGCTTATGTACCAGTTAAACCCGTCAGCCAACAGACGCCAAGTGCAAAAGAAAGTGGAATAACGTTGTTATAATGGGTGATAGTTGTCATTGTAATAATCAGTTGGCACAGCTTGATGAGAGGTAGATCCTGCAATTACTGTAGGGAGAGGGGTTAACCTTGAATGGAAAAATGAATAGATACTTAACTTACCTGGAAATGAGGTTTATTTGTGGGTGTTCCATGTACCTAATGTTTCATTGATGAATAGTATTGAGTTGTTGACTATTGTCGTTTTTTTGATCATAGAAAATGAACAATCCCTCAGCTTGGTTTAAGGAGCTTTAGCTATGTGATAACTAATTACTACTGCAGAGCAACAGTGCATTGAGATTTATGACTTTGGAACTTCAGAAAATCCCACTTTATCCCTTTGGCTGCGAGAATGAGCTGTGATCCTCCCAAAGGAAGGAGGCAGTTCTCATCAGTGGACCATAGTCAGTACCCAGATATAATCTGCTTGTTGTTTTTCCAACATGATATTATGCCTTCCATGGGTTGGATCCTAGTAAGCCCAGAAGGTGTCTGGGGCTGTTGTGGCTACACTTAGGAGTTGGACTTTAGTTAGGTCTGTTTATCATGTGATTTTCTTTCTTGAGTTGGGAAAACAGTGGACTGGAATTTTATTTGATTTACTATAGGCTTCCTCGATGTTGCTTCAGGTCATGTTTAGTAGAATTGCCCTGTAAGGGAAACTCTGTCTCATCTTTTTTTAAATTTATTTAAGGAAGGAAAAGATCTGAGTGTAATAAATTGTTGAATAAGAACTGTGTTCTACCTTTGCCTAAGATATCTGGTGCCCCTGTTTTGTATGGCTCTGTGGGAGTTGCTTTTCTTGGGGTTAGTATTTTTATTAGGTGAAGGTTTTTATGTATCCCACTGTGATTATCTTTTTTAGCAGAGTTTTTATATTGGAAGACTTGAGGACTCAGGCTAGGTGGTATCTTTTTAGACTCTGTTGAACTGTGGGCTGGTTTATCACTATGACTATCTATGCAGGACACAGAAAGTAACTTTTGTAAGACATTTGGTTTAGGGGAGAAGGTGAAAAAATGGGGAAAAGGTACAGTTTAGCTTATTTTATCTAAGAAGAGCAGTTTTTCCTTCTGGAATATCCTATTCCATGCCCTTCGATCCCTTAATGTAGAAGCTGCTAGATCTTGAGTTATCCTGATTGTATTTCCACAGTACTGGAATTGTTTCTTTCTAGCTGCTTGTAAGATTTTTTCCTTGAGCTGGGAGTTCTGGAATTTGGCCACAATGTTCCTAGGAGTTTCTCCTTTTGGATCTCTTTCAGGTGGTGATCGATGGACTCTTTCAATACTTATTTTGCCCTCTGGTTCTAGAATGTCAGGGCAGTTTTCCTTGATAATTTCATGGAAGATGATGTCTAGGCTCTTTTTTTGATCATGAGTTTCAGGTAGTCCCATAATTTTTAAATTGTCTCTCCTGGATCTATTTTCCAGGTCAGTTGTTTTTCCCATGAGATATTTCACATTCTCTTCCATTTTTTCATTCTTTTGGTTTTGTTTGGTGATTTCTTGGTTTCTCAGAAAGTCATTAGACTCCATCTGTTCCATTCTAATTTTGAGAGAACTATTTTCTTCAGTGAGCTCCTGAACCTCTTTTTCCATTTGGCTAATTTTGCTTTTGAAAGCATTCTTCTCCTCATTGGCTTTTTGAACCTCTTTTGCCAATTGAGTGAGCCTATTTTTCAAGGTGTTAATTTCCTCAGCATTTTTTTGGGTCTCCTTTACCAAGGTATTGACCCGTTTTTCATACTTTTCTTGCATCTCTGTCATTTCTCTTCCCAGTTTTTCCTCCACCTGTCTAACTTGCTTTTCAAAATCCTTTTTGAGCTCTTCCAAGGCCTGAGCCCACCCGCCACCCCCCCTGGGGTGTCTGGGGTACTGAGGCCCCGCCCTCCATGTCTTTCCCTGATGGCAAGGATACGTCCTCATCATCAGATCCGAAGGTCGGGATCATTTGCATTTGTTGGAAAAAACTCTCTATAGTCTTATTTTTCTTCCCTTTTCTAGGCATTTTCCCAGCCAGTTACTTGACTTCTGAGATTCCTTTCCACCCCCGCCTGGATCCGCCCAGCTAGTGCTTGGCCTCTGAGATTCAAATGGGCTTTCCGCAGCAAGCTTTAGTTCTGGTGCTGGGGTGGGGGCAGGGCCGCCTCCCAGGCTCAGTTCCCTCAGGGGCTTTATGCAGAGGCCTTCAGGAGTAGAGCGGGGTGGGGGCAGGGCCGTCTCCCAGGCTCAGCCCCCTCAGGCCATTCATGCAGAGACCTTCTGTAATGAAGATCCTGCCTGCTGCTGGGGGATTCCTGAGTCCTGGGCCGCTGCTGCCTCACCTTCTGCCCACCCCTCTGCCTCCGCCGCTTCCTGCCCCCGTCTCTGCCGCCGCTGCTTCCTCCCGAGGGGGCCCGAGTCACGGAGATGCTCCGCTCCCCTCCTCCAGCCCAGCCTTCTTTCTCACTGACCTGTAGCTTCTGTGGGCGGAGGGACTTTCCTGGCTGTCGGAGCTTCCGTCTCTGAAGCCTGCTCGGGACAGCTTCTCTGAGGCCGCGGCCTCCATGCTGGGGTGGGGTTCGCTTTCCGGGGCGCGACGGACCCTGGGGACGGCTCTTCAGGGCTCTCTGGCACAGAAATCTCTTCCACTCCGTTTCTGCACACCTTGTATTGACCCAGAAGTTACGGGGGTCTCTTTTTACATTAATTCTATGGGCTTTGGTTTTGGAGCTCGTAAACGTGCGTCCTTCTACTCCGCCATCTTGGCTCCGCCCCAGAAGAGCAATTTTTCAAAGAAGGCAAATGATACTCAAGGTCTGGTGCTTTGGATCATATGATCTAAAGGAAATTCAGATCTTAGTTTTCTTCAGAACAAAAATTGAATTATGTTAACTTTATTGCTAAAGTTTTAGCGGGGAGGATGGAGATAGAGAAAGAGAAAGGAGCTACTCTAGTAAGTTTGCTGTTTCCCTCAGCTTAGCTAACCTAGTAATTTTGAGATTTAAGTTACTAACCATCTTCTATTGCTTTGACTCCAAAGAGTGCATATTTTCTTAAGCCATATTCAGTGTGTTGCTGTAGCTATTTCACCTTAAGGCATATTCTCCTGAAAGAGATGCCAGGGTTTGGAATCCAGCCGTCTGTCCAGGATGAAGCCTGGAAGGTTCAGTCTGTGTCGGTTAGCTCCAGAGGCTTTTTGACCTCTGATCTTCCCTGGTCCTATCTTGGTTGGCACTCGCTGGGATGCCCTCAGTGCTGCTGAACAGACCTTCTAACAAGGGTTGTTTCAGCTGTCAACTGGAGAGCCTTTGTAACAATTAGGATTCTGAGTGACCACTTAGTAATAATAGCCCTATTAGTCCGGGTTGCTTATGGCCATCTCTTTCAATTCAGTTCAGACACTTGAGGCAACTAGGTAGGTAGAAGGGGTCAGAGAGGGTTCCGTTTGGAGTCAAACTGAGTTTCTGTTCTGCCTTAGGTATTTAATAGCTGTGTGAACTTGGGCTGAGAGGATCAGACTTGAAGGCCTCTGGGAACCTTTCTAGTTCTAAATATATGATCTTATGAATTGTGTATGGATGCAGAGCACCTGACTCTCATAGATTTTGGAGTGCACATTCTGTCTCTTGGTGGTGGCCACTGCAGGGAAGGGAGGAAGGGACAGGGATTTGAGGAGTCTGACTAGATGCAGTGACTTGGCCAAGGTCATGATTAACAGCAGAAACAACATTAGAACCAAGTGTCATCAGTTTTTGCGTGGTAAGTACATGTCTCTTAATTCCTAGTTTTACCATGCGGCCTGGGAGGCAACAATCTAGCCTTGCACAGCAACCCTCCCTCCCTGAAAAAATGCATTTACAACTCTTTATGCTAAACATTGTATATGTGTGCATAGTGCTTATTAATTATATCTTCTTCTAGTCCACGTTTATTAATCATTTTGTATGTGTATCTTTTTATAAAGTCATGGTGCACGAACACACGCACACCCACACACACACATGCATACACACTGTTACACACTGTTCTTTGATTCTGTCTTCCTTGCTTCAGGTCACCCTGTTACTGCCTGAGTGCAGGTTCTTCCATTAACCATGCAGCTTTTTCTGTGATCCTTAGAGATGTGTATTATAATTGTTCATTCTGTTGATTCCAGACCTTTTGCAGGCTCCTTCCAACTTCTTACTCAAGTTCAATTTTCCTCCTCCGGCCCCATGTTGTCTAGCACCCAGGAATTGTCTGCTTCTCCCTGCGATGGTGGCACTTGATAATGTCAGGGCTTATTTCTTGGCATGCATGGCAGGATCATGCCATCTGGAATAACCTCCTGCATTTTGCTGCTTTGTTGATTCTCCATTTCTGTCTAGGGCCATCCTTGGTCTCGTTTGCTTGTTGCTTTAAGCCATCTCTTTCTTTTTTTCCTTCCTAGCCAAATAATGTGGGATATATTTAGAATGGAGGCAAGTAGGAAAAGCAAACTATTATTACATTTACTATAATTATATATTTGGCCCCTTGTATCTTTGAAGAGAATGATAATAAAAGACTCCAAGGGTTATGGTTACCTTCTGGAGGGTGATTAGCTAAATGTCCTATTGGATTTGTTGTAGTTTTGTGGGATTGCATTCTCTGTAGCATGTCAGTCTTAGCATTACAGTAGTTTCCTTCACCTTAAAAAACAACTCATCTCATTTTCTATGAGACTGAGACTGTTTTACTGAGAATTCATTTAGAACCTGAGCTGATACAGCTTTTAGCCATTTTTGGGATTGTCTCTGTCCTTTCCGTGTTGAATTCTGCACTCACATTGTCAGTAATCTTACTGTTGTTTTTTTTTTTTTTAACTAAACTGTGATTTCGTTAGTGTATGGAGCTCTCTGTCAGGAACATTCCTCTACTAAGGCTGATCTGCAGCCCTTGTACAGTTGATATTTCATGTGTATTGGCACAGAAAAAGCCATGTTATGTGATAGGTGCTCCCAGATATTATTACCCCCATTTTCAGATGAAGAAACTAAGACTTAGGTTAAACCGTGGTCACAAGGGAGTTAGTGGAGTGTTAGAGGTAGGGTTTGAACTTTTCTCTGCCACTTTAGCCAGGATACCAGGGCTTTTTAGGTTACGATAGAGAGCTTCTGTCTTATGCAGCTTGCAGTCAGGTACACAGATAATTTATAATCCTTGAAAAGTTCATTGGAGTTCATATAGCTCTGTGAAGTTTAATGGGGGTAGGGAATTCTTTATTGATTAAGGGGCTCATGAAAAGCTTGAATTGTACTTGAAAGAATAATTAGAGTCATCTATGGAGAAGTATTTATAATCTAACAAGAGATAGAGAACATTTTGAAATGCAAAATGGATAATTTTGATTACATTAAATTAAAAAGTTTTTGCACAAAGCCAATACAACCAAGATTAGAAAGGAATCAGAAATCTGGGAAACAATTTTTATAGCCAGTGTCTCTGATGAAGGTCTCATTTCTAAAATTTATAGAGAACTGGGTTAAACTTAGAAGAATACAAGTTAATCACCAATTGATAAATGGTCAAAGGATATGAACAGGCAGTTTTCAGATGAAGAAATTAAAGCTGCCTACAGTCACATGAAAAAATGCTCTAAACCACTAATGATTAGAGAACTATATTGAACACCTCTAAGGTACCACCTCTGTAATGTTAAGGGAATTTGAAGACCTTGCCTGCTCTGAACTTAGGTCCAGCCCACAGCTTGAGTCACACAAAGCCTGTGGTGGGAGGAGCTTGCTGAACCCATGGAGTGGAAAGGGCACAGCCAGAAAAGGGAGTGGAGAGGCAGCAGACAGAGGAGAGCGGAGCAGAGCAGCTAGCCTGGGGGAGAGAGGGGCATTTTGACTAAGGGAGCTTGTTTGTAGGGAGGCCTGACAGAGGGAAGGCTTGAAGATCCCTATATTGGTAATGTGTACAAACTTCCTTACTTCGGTGGAATTGGCTTTCTGGTATCTGAATAAATGTCTTGGTTTTGTCTTTGAGAAAGCGAGTTTATATTTTGTGAATTTACCCTGGAAATACACCTGCATATCCATAGTGGGTATTGCATTGGTGCTAGACCTCACACCTATCAGATTGGCTAGCATGACGAAACAGGAAAATGACAAATGTTGGAGAAGATATGGAAAAATTGGAACACTAATGCATTGCTGGTGGAGTTATGAACTGATCTCCAACCATTCTGGAAACAATTTGAAAGTATGTCCCAATGCCTCAGATCTATCAATACTACTGCTTAGGTCTGTATCTCAAAGAGATCATAAAAAAGGAAAAAGGACCCACATGTACAAAAATATTTATAGCAATTCTTTCTATGGTGGCCAACAATTGGACCTTGAGGGGATGTCCATCAATCGGGGAATGGCTGAACAAGTTGTAGAGTTCTAATGTAATGGAATACTATTGCTCCATAAGAAATGGTGAGCAGGCAGATTTCAGAAAAACCTGAAAAGACTTAGATGAAATGATGCTGAGTGAAGCAGCAGAACCCAGGAGTACATTAGTAACAACAGCATTGTGTGATGACCAACTTTGATAGACACTGCTCTTCTCAACAGTACAGTGATCTTAACAATTCCAAAACACTCATGATGGAAAATGCTACCCGCAGTCAGAGAAAAAATCATGGACTCTGAATGCACATCAAAGCATACTTTTTTTTCATTTTTGTGATTTTTCCTCTTTTGTTCTGATTCTTCTTTCACAGCATAACTAATGTGAAAATATATTTCATATGATTGTACATGTATAGCCTATATGCTGTCTTGCAGAAGGAGGGAAGAGGGAAGGGGGAAAATTTAGAACTCAAAATCTTATAAAAGTGAATGTTGAAAGCTAAAAA
Organism: Bettongia penicillata ogilbyi; assembly: GCA_023548195.1. Taxonomy (NCBI): domain Eukaryota; kingdom Metazoa; phylum Chordata; class Mammalia; order Diprotodontia; family Potoroidae; genus Bettongia; species Bettongia penicillata. Next base: position 6,386,838 of record JAJHZJ010000197.1, read on the forward strand.
TAAATTTAAAAAAAATTGAAAATCAACAAGTTTAGAATGGTATGAGGGCATGCTAGGCGTAGGAAATTGCATAAAGTTCAGGAGGGCATGGAAATACAGGATTTTGTAGGGTTGATAAGTAGAGACTGTAGAAAGGAATATACAGAGATAATGCTGAAAGAGTAGGAGATGCAAGATTGTGAAGGGCTTTTAATACCAAGCTATAGATTTTAAATATTAGTTGATGTGCCGTATATGACATTGAAACATTCCGAATGGAAGTGACATGGCTTGATCTTTGGATAAAGAAATTAAATCTAGTAGCAGTGTGGAGGGTTGACTGAAGACCAGAGAGTAAAGACAAGAAGACTTGTTAAAATGCTGTTGTCTAGGCAAACAGAATTGAGGGTGTGTGAAAGAATGATGGCAACCAACGTAGAGAGGAGGCAGATAGTTTGAGAAGTGGATTTGACAGGACTTGGCAAGTGATTGGTTGTGAGAGGTGAAGGAAGGGTGAGGGAGGACTTCAAGCTGAATAACAACAAAGTTTCTTATGTGAAATACTAGGTGAATTGTGGAGCAGCTGATAGAAATTCTTAAGTCAAAAGGAGGATTAGGTTTTAGGGAAAGTGGTAGGTAGCCCCGTTGTGTTGAGTTTGAGGTGCTTAGTAGGTTATCTAGGTTGAACTTGTGCTAACAGTTAAAAATGTGAATCCCAAAGCTTGGGGTGGGGAGGGTAGAGAACGGGGGAAGAGGGTGTGTGTGTGTGGGGGGTGGGACAGAGAGAGAGCAAGCAAGCAAGCAAGTGCGCACACTCACTGGAGGGTTAAAGATTTAAAAAAAAACCAACTAGGGATCCTGTTTATAAAGTTGGTGTTTGAAGCTATGAGTTTGAATAAGATTTCTAGAGGAAATGGAAGTAGGGGCTTGAGGGGAGAAAGAGAAAGGTGAGAGGAGGACAAAGATCACTCATCTTAAGTGGTTAAGAAGGAAGATGAGTAGCTAACAAAGGAGTGTGGTCAGAAGAAAATCAGTGGAGTGTCTTAAGTCAAAGAGGGCATGTTCGATAGTGTAAATTACTATAGACCTGTCATAGGACGTGACTGACAAAAAGTCCATTTTATATGGGGATTTGGTATTTTTCCATTGGTAACTTTTGAGAAAAGTTTCTGTAGTGGTAGGTAACAAAGCCACAGTGCATGGTGTTGCAGAGTGTGTGGTGAAGCAGTAGAGGCTTTGGGTATTGATAATTGTTTTTCCTCTTGGGTGACAATTTCACTTAAAAAATTTTTATTATTCAGAGCAACTTTAAAAACAACAGCAAAAAGAAGTGTCATTTGCCACTATGCTAAAAACATTTTGTGTACACAATGCTGATTAGTTAACTCTTTTTTTATCTCTTTCCTGTCCTTATTCATTAATCTCTGTATTTGTATATTCATCTTCCTTTTTACATAGTCATAGTAAATATATAACATATATATGTATACACACACACACACACACACACACACACACACACACTGTTCTTCTGGCTCTGCACTCTTTGCTTGAAGTTACTTCATGTCTTTCCAAATTTCTATCTATCTGCTATTTTTGTAATTTTCAATGGCATTTTAGTAGCATAGTCAGTGCAAAGACAATGTGGCACAATGTATAGAGAACTAGCCTTCAAATCAGAAAGACCTTGAAGGTTCAAGTTTTTGCTCTGAGATGTATTAGTTTGTGTGAGCATGGGCAAGTTAGTTCACCTCTCAGTGGTCCAAGTTACTCCTAATTTTTTTCTTTTTTTATCATGAACTTAAGCAAACATGAACATTTCAACATACAAAGCAGAAAAGAGGATTATATATGAAATTGAAATATTAAGTATAGTTTTCTAAAGTGTATATTACATATAATAGGATAGTACCTTCCGTGTTCTCTTCTCTGCTCTCATCTGTGTAATTTTAGTGTTCCATTTATGCTCTTATGGACTGTCATTACCCACAACTCCCTTCCCCCTTCCCACCCTCCTTTGTAACAAATAAATGTTGTTTGTTGTTACTCTCTTGTTTTCCAGTCGTGTCTGACTCTTCGTGATCTAGGAAAGATCCTGGAGTGGTTTGCCATTTCCTTCTCCAGCTAATTTTACAAATGAGGAAACTGAGGCAAACAGGGATAAGTGACTTTCCCAGCAGCACACAGCTTTTGGCTAAAGTCAGAGCTGAACTCAGGAAGATGAGTTTCAGATTCCAAGTCTAGTGCTCTATCCGCTGCTCTCTCCAGCTGCTGTTAAAAAATCAAGAGTCAAATCAGATAAAGCCAAACACTGGCTATCCTGTCTGAAAGTTGCATCTCATTTTGCCCCTTTGATGCCTCACTTGTCTGTCAAGAGGTGAGAAGCCTGCTTTAAACTTGGTGTTATGGTTGGTGTTTGCATTGATCAGAGTTCTGGAGTCTTTTTAAGTACTTTATATTGTTTTCCTGGTTATAATCATTTTACTTTGCATCAGTCATGCCTGTCTTTCCAGGTTTCTCTGAATTCGTCCTATCTATGGTTTCTTATGGTATAATAATATGTCATTCCATTCATTTGTCGTGATTTCTTCAGCCATTCCCATATTGATGTACATCCATGTTGTTTTAGCACATTGCTACATCAGAAAGGGCTGCTGTCAGTATTTTTGAACACATAGGTATTTTATCTTTGTCTTTCAGCTCCTTGGAATATGTTAATAATAATAATATAGCTAGCATTTATATAGCCCCTGCTGTGTGCCAGGCACTGCACTAAGCACTTTACAGTTATTCTCTTATTTGAGCCTCACAACAACCCTGAGAAGCAGGTGCTGTTATTATCCCCATTTTACATATGGGGAAACTGAGGCAAAAAGGTTAAGTGACTTGCCCAGGTCACATAGATAGTAAGTATCTGAAGCAGTATTTGAATTCAACTCTTGTTCACTTTAGGCACAGTTCTCTGTGTACTGTACCACTAGACATTGCTGGGCCAAAGGGTATTTAAAATTTAGTGATTTTTTTTTTTGAGGGGGTGTGTATAAATTCAAATTGCTTTCCATTTCACATTTTCACCTACAGAGCATTGGTGTCCCAGAGAACTCTTGGAATTGGAATAGGAATAGGAAATATAGAAAAATTGTCATACCGTGTTAGAGGTAGTTTCTCATACCAATTTCCAGAATTCTCCCATGTCCTCCAATGCTGGTATCCAGACACTGGCCTCTGTGCTTCTTGGCTTCCCTGGCATCCTTCACATACCAGCTAAAATCTCACCTTCGAGAGAAAGCCTTTCCTAGTCCCTCTAAATTGTAATGCTTTCCTTCTCTTGTCTCTAGTTTATCAGCGTCAGGCTTGTAGTTTGTTTTTGTTTTTTTCCCTTTGTTGTTCAGTCATTTCAGTGGGGTTTTCTTGGCAACAACACTGGGGTGACCTTCCATTTCGTTTTCCCACTCATTTTATAGACAAGGAAACTGAGGCAGACAGGCTTCAGTGACTTGCCCAAGGTCACACAACTAATAAGTTGTCTGAGATCAGATTTTTACTCACTTCTCTTTCCACTCTGCCACCTAGCTCTCCCTGTAGGTGCTTAATACATGTTTATTTACTGACTTCATATAGTAGAACCAAGAGACCAGAAATCAAGCCCCAGAGGACTTTATTCTTTTCTGTGGAATTAGTTTATCTCTACATTTAGGTCTAGATTCAGCCATGCCATCCTTCACTCCCCAGCCATCTCCTTGCACATCTGTTCTGTTCCCCTCCTCCTCTATTTCTACCCCTCTGGGGAGTTCTGGAACTGTAAGTTCAAGGATTGTTTTCCTGTATACATTTTTCACCTCTACTATTGAATTCTTTCTTGTAAAATAGAAAAAATAACAGGGTAGAGTTTAACCAGGATAGCCCCCTTATCTGACAACGAAGGTAACATTTTGCAGCCATAGCTCTCTACTTCTACTGAGAGAAGGTAAATATATTTTATTGTTTCTCTTGAGGCCAAGATTGCTTGTAAAATCACTTTGTATACCTTATGGCATTATTTTTATTTAGCCATTGTAGACATTGTTTTCCCACCTCCTGTCCTCTACTTAGCATTAGTTCATATAGAACTTCCAATACTTCTCTGCATTTGTACCTTTGTTATTTTTTTATAGCATAATAACCCATTATATTCATTGCCGTACAACAGTTTGTTAAATTATTCCTGTCGGTCTTCCTCCTTCCCCCAATCTATGGACATGTGCTTTGTTTCCAGTTTTTCAGTACTGCAAAAAAAAAAAATATGATGCTATGAATATTTTGACCTATGCAGGATTTGACTTTCTGTCTGGCTTCTTTGAGATATTTTCCCCAAGTCTGGAGTTGATGAATCAAAAGGAATGAACAGCTAAGTGACTCTTAGAGAATTCCAAATTGTTTCCCAGAATGTTTGAATCAATTTACCGCCTGTTTTCTGTAGCCTCTCCTACATGGACTGTTTTTTCTTCTTTTATCATCTTTGCCTGTTTCTTAGATGTAAATGATATAATTTAGATCAATTTCCTAATTTAGATATTTTTGTGTTAAATTTTTTTTTTCCTGTAAGGAATGTATTGATGGGTTTTTTAATAGTCCATTCTGTAACTTTTTTCTTTTAATAAGGTACTTAGATGAATTACATTTAATGCAGTAGGAATTAAATTATATTTGTCTAATGTTTAGAGGAAGGGATATATATATCTTACTTTTCCCATAACTTTTCCTATCAAAATTAATCAATACAGTTAAATAAGTTCTTTTAAATTAGAAACTATAGCTTGACTCCCTTTGGTTAAAGCTTTGCTTACTGACTTGACAACTCCTTTTCCTCCTTTAGAGAAAATATTCAAACAGTTTTAAAACTTTGTAACCCTAAATTTATTTAAACTGCTTTCTTCTTAATTATATCCACTTTTAGAAACTATTTAGAATCTGGGATATTTTTCTTTCAAAAGCTTATCTTAATATTGTTACATTCTATTATTTTCATTGATAACATCTTGTTTCAGTAACTAAAAATTCTTTCCAGCTGTTTGTAGGAATCTTTTAAATGGTGGACTTATTTCAGCAAATTCTTTGAGTTGTTGATTTTTAGATGTCCTCTGTTTGCTTTCAAATAAAATATTCACATTTGTAGCATGCATGTATATTTGAATCAACATAATTTTAAGATATCTTTTTTTAACTAACTGCATTCTTTCTCTCATAATTATAGACAAACCCAGGGATAGTGTAATGTGTACTAGGTTATGTAATTTTTTTTTCTCTTTGGACTCTGTAAGAATTTGTCTTTATAATATTGAATGTCTCAGACACTTGAATTTTGAATTTCAAATTTTTTCATGTTGGGGTCCTATGACCTTTTTTTCCATTTGGGGAATGTTGGATGGCTTTTGTCCTGGAGAAATTTTCTCTAATTTATTTCTCCTAATACCCAGTTGAGATTACCCTCTAATTTTGGGATGCCAGTTAATTTGATATTTGAATTTTTAGGTCTTTCTTCTTAGGCTTTCATAGCTAGTGTTGAGTTCTGTGATAACTTGGGCTTTTGCTTTTATTTTTCTCCTTACTGGCCACTGCTTTTTATGCCTATCTTTCTTTTCCTTAAAACTTGTTATGTTGCATTTTTATTCTTTGAATTCCCAACTTTTTATTTTTTGGAATTTCTCCCATCTTTTCTTTTGCAGATTCACCTTGCCTTTCTGTTAGTTTTGTCACTTGATTCTTTTATATTGCATACGTCCTTGGAGTTATACTTTTTCTTTGACTTGTTCACTATTGAGCCTTTTCTCTTTTCCACATCCACTCCCCTTGTTGCCTCCTTGGAAAATTTTTCCCTTTTATTTATCTAACATTGGATTTAAGATTAGATTTCCTCCCCATGATGCAATGGAGATAGCAGTATTTTCTTGTGTTATACTTATATAGTTGAAAGTGGTAGGGGACGTTGTGAATTTTTTCCAGTCGTTCACTACCAAACATTTAAGGCCAGATACTCTTTAGACATCTCCCTACTCTTGCTTACAGGCTTGTTCTTTCTTCAAATTCTGACACAGTCCAAGGAAATAGTATTTCTACTCTTTCTACTCTTAGTCATTCTGACTTTTCCCATTCTCTCTCCCCACGTTTCTTTTTGCTGGGCTTAGTGTGGAAGGGTTGGTGGTGTTGGAAGGGAACCCCAAGTAGTTTCAGTCATTTTTGCCCCCCATGGGTCTGCAGCTTTCTCCTCCAGGACCTGAATGTTAAGGGAATGTTTGGGAGAAAATCATCCTGAGTAATCTCCGCTACTACTAATACTGTCCTTTCCCCCACCAGCATAATCCCCCCAAGACCAAGATTAGAAAGGGAAGGGAAGAGAGCTCAGTGCTGTCAAATCTCTTATATTTTCTCCCAAACATTCCCTTAACATTCAGGTCCTGGAGGAGAAAGCTGCAGGAGCTTCTGTCTGCTGTTTGTTCTATCCTCCTCACCTTTCTTTCATCCTGGACCAATATGTGACAGAGGCAATTCCTTTTCTACTTTGACTTTCTCCGCTTTCTGGCCCACGTGCTCCAAACTATGTCACCTCTGTTTGTCTGGACTTCTCCCATCCTCCCTACCTGTAATTTGGACTCCTCTGGAGTGACTACCTGGGCTTTAAGTGATATTATTTTTTTTAGGTCTTATATCTTGCTGTGAACCAGGTTTTCCCAGCTCTCAGGCCACCACTGGCTCTCACTCCTTTCTTCATCTTGCTTTTCAGTTCCTATTTACTCTGATTTTTTCCTCCATTAGAATACAAGCTCTTTGAGGGCAGTCTTATTTTGCCCAGCACATAGTAAACTCTTAATACTTTCTCTCTCTCTCTCTTGCTCACTATCTCCTTTTCTGTATCTCTTTACTTATCTGTCATCTATCTGTATCTGTCTATCCATCTGTCTGTCTAAATATCAATCTGTTGCTCTATCCACTCCAGTGCTAAGTTAAGAATGGCATTTAGAGGTCTCTCCATTCCCTCACATCTCCCATGGAGGTGCCCTCCTAGGGAAGGCCCTTTGCTTTTGGAGCATTTTTCTTTCTTTCTTCCTTCCTTCCCTTCTCTTCCTCCCACCAGCATAGGTCAATGACCAGAAGTGTTCTTGCAGGAGTCTGATGCCTTTTATAAAAATTATTTAAAGTTTTATTTTTAGTCTTCCCCTCAGCTCCCAGTATTTTATACTTTATTTTAGATGGGGATGAGGGATTGAAGTAAGAAGGTTAGAACCCTGGTTCTTTGGCTTGTGATGGATCTGACATCTTCACAAAAGTACCTGTAGATAACAAAAAAAGTTTTATTGATATGGTGTTTTTTTTTCAATATCATACATTAGGTTTCTGAAGTGCCTCTAAATCCTTGGTGGAACCTTTTCTTGAAATAAAGAAAAATAGTTAAAATTTACCGAAGGATATGTAGCATTCTTCCTCCCCCCAATCTCTTTTATCACTTTGCCTTTTTGTTAACATTTTTTTGCAAGGAAGTTTTCAAGGAAAAAACAGGTACTTAAATACTTTATATAAAATTCATTAGGTCCTATATCCTAGTCTCTGTTTTCTTATTACTGTACTTAGAGCATTGGGGGGTAGAATATTTGCAGTTGGAGTAGGTCTTTATTTCTTAAACAGACTGTTGAATTTTTTACTTTTAATAATTTGTTAAATTTGTTTTCTTCCCTGGACTGTTGGAACCTTCTAAAGACAGCCTTTTTTCACCTTGCATTGTTTTATGTGACTGTTTTCTTAGCATGTGGTTATTGGAACCAGAATGTGGAGTAGGGAACAGAATTGTGGCTGTTGGGCCCTGGGCATTGATTTTTGGGTTTTCTAATATAAGGAAGTAGAATTAGTGCATTTGCCCGAGAAATAAAAACGAACACAAAAGCTTACTAGAATACAGCAAATTTATCTCACGTTTCTTTTCTATAGTTCTGTAGTATTGCCTAAGTGTTGACACAAGGAATTAGTTAAGAATTGAGAACAACTTAAATGCTAGAAATATATTTAAAACTGGATATAGATGGTGTAAAGAGAGTGGCTTCCCAGGCTGGACTCTTTGTAGTTAGACTGAGGGATGGGAATCTATTGGGGGTGGGCTGGGATTGAATATCACCTTGGTAAGCAGATTTCAGTGTTTTTGTGTTTGTTTTTCTGATAAAGGAGATTTTAAACTTCCTGGTATTCTTATACCTGCCTCTTGGTTAAATACTGCAGTCCTGAAAGCCATTAAAACCAAAAGTACAGGATCTGTGGCCACACTTGATGACATAGAGGGCCACATGTGACCTGGAGGCCACAGGTGCCCCATCCCTGGTAAGGCCCATATATCTATTCTGTCTTTCCGGACGAATAAAATGAGAGTCTTTTTGGAATGAACATTTTGTTAAAATATAAGTAAGCCTAATTACATTATTCCCACTCCCCCCATATCTATTACTTTAATAATCCTGTCAGAAAAGAAAATAGGGTCAGTTTGGCATGACCTGTTGTCTTTGTATCTTTTATTTTTTTCAATGATTGAGCAATTTTTTTCTTCCCATTTCCCCAATGGAGGGGAAAAAAGAAATATAGAATCCTTGTATCATATAAAGCATAGTCAAGCAAACTCTTACCTACTTGTGTTCCCCGATTATATGAGATAAATTTCCCAATTCTTCCTCCATTTCCCTCCCTTAATAAATCCTTTCCCCCCTTTCTCTTTACTTCATTTTGATGAGGACTGGAAGGGGCATGTGAGACTCCAACAAAGACCAGGGTACCAGGAGCAGGTGTCTGGACAAGAATTTATGGACTCAAAGATTGTTGAGGTCAGGGTAAAAATTTATTTGGGCAAGAGTTTTTAGGGAACCTGCAACCTTAGAGGGGTACAAGAAAAGTTTATATAGGATATTCTATAGTATCACTTGTGCCAGATATGCTAACTAGGTGTTTTGGGGTGGGATTAGGGAGTGGTTAAGGAATGGTCAGTTTTTAAAGGAACATGCACTTTTGGTATCTACTGCGCAGGAATTTTACCCAGAATTCATCAGGAAATAGCCCCAGGTGGGGCTTACCTGGAGGTGTGATTTCAGGCCTGAAACGTCACTAAGTCAACTTGTGTTCAAGGCTGGCTCAGAAATACCAGATTGCTCTCATCAATGTCTTGTTGGACAAGATAAATGTAAGGGAGTATAGGTATGTCCCAGTCTAGGATACATATGATTGGTCAGTGAGTAGTAAATGTCCTTATGACCCATTGCACAGCCGGTTCAGTCAATGTGCAGCTGGCTTAAACTAGTAAATTCCATAGGTGCAGCTGACTATAGCAGGAAGGGAGACAGCAGTTGTTGCTGGGGCAGGCCGTGTGCTTGGGCTAGGGAGAAACTGCTTGGGATAGTATTTGAGGGTAGGGAGAAATGTGATTTTTAAAGAGAACTGTGATTTTAGAATTGGGACCCAAGCACCCCATCAATTTGACATCATCAAAGAATAACAAAATCACACTGAGGCCCTTTGTCTCATTTGAATTTTTCTGTGACCCCTGATGACATTAAGTTTCAGGAGGGACTCCTGTATTGTTCCCTCTTCCACCAGAATGTAAATAGTTCATCCTCCTAAAAGTCTTTTCTGGTTGCCCCTTATATTTATGTTATGCTTGTCTCCCATGTTTGTATTTCAAACTTTATATGCAACTCTAGTCTTTTCATTAGGAATGTTTAGAAGTCCTCTGTTTCATGGGAGGTTTATTTTTTCCCTTGTAGAATTATACTCTGTTTTGCTGGGTAAGTTATTCTTGTTGTAGTATCTTTTGCCTTTTGGAATATTGCATTCTATTTTCTCTACTTCTTTAGAGTGGCTGTTGCTAAATCTTGGGTGATTCTGACTGCAGTTCCTTGGTACATGAATTTTTTCTAACTATTTGCAGCCAGAGAACCAGATTGTTTGTCTTTGATCTGGAAGCTCTCGATTTTGTTAATGTTCCTAGAGTTTTTATTTTGAGGTTTTTTGCAGGAAATGATCAATGAATTTTTTCTATTATCACTTGCCTTTTTCTTTCATGATTTTCTTGAAATACATATTCAAGGGGTATGTGAGTGTGTGTGTGTGTGTGTGTGTGTGTGTGTGTGTGAGAGAGAGAGAGAGAGAGAGAGAGAGAGAGAGAGAGAGAGACAGAGCGAGCCAGAAAGACAGACAGACAGATGGCTTTCAGGTAGTCAAATGATTTTTAAATTCTCTCTCCTTGATCTGTTTTCCAGGTCAGTTGCTTTTGTTATGGGATGTATTACATTTTCTTCTATTTTTTCAATCTTTTGACATTAATATTTCTTGTTGTTTCTTGGAATCATTGACTTCTATTTGATCCATTCCAATTTTTAGAGGAACTTTTACTTGATTGTAAGGTTTTGTACCTCTTAAGTTGTTAATTCTCTTTTCATGTACCTAATTTCTTGTATCTCTAGTTTCTTTACTAATTATTTACTCTCTCACTTTCATTTTAATTATAATACCATTTTAAAACTCATATAATTTCTTCTAGTGATTCTAATTGGTCTTGTGGGTAAACTGTTTTTCTTTGAGGGTTTTCTTGTAGACATTTTGAAATTATTCTCTTTTTCTTTAAGTTTATGTCTTGGGTTTCCCTGGCATCGTAATAGTTTCTTCTTTTTCTTTTCTTTTTTTTGGTTTCCTCATTTTTGATGTGCTTTTCAGATTGCAAGGGATCCACACCGGCTTTGTTTTAGGACCTTTCCCTGGGGGATGGTGGTGGTGGTGGGGGTTAGTAGCTGTAGCACAGAATCTTTGTTCCCACTTTTTCTTGAAGCCTCTAGGGACTGTGCTAAGGACCTTTGTGGAGGAAGTAGATTTTCTTTGACCTGGAGAATCAAAGGTCCTTTATCTTTTACAGATTATGCTGTGGCTTTTCCTTTACCCCAGGTACCCTTCCATCATCTGAACTGCCTGTTCCTCTAAGGATCAACCCTTACTTGGCACCTAAGGTTCTTTCTTTGCCCCAGACACCACTGCCTCCAACCCTCCTTGGATCAGATGAGTTAAAAGTTTTGTCTTATTTTGCCCCCTGGTGGACTGAGTTGAGGATCCTTTCTTCAGCCCAGCGGTCCTTTTTGCCTCATGTCTGGGTCTGAGATCTCCCTTTTTGGGGATCAGACAGACTACTACTAAGTTGAGGCCTTTTTCTTCTGACAACTGGGCTAAGAACTGTACTCAGGTTCTTTCTTTTTGGAGTCCTGGATCCACATTGAAGTTCTTCACTTTGCCTTGGGAGGAGGTCCCCACTTCGCCAGGGGTTCAAATCAGAGTTACTGTGCCAAGGGAATGGGTCCTTGTAGTTGTATGTGTGTAGGGAAGGTGGGAGAAACTGAGCTTATTGACTTCTTTCTGCTATGCCATTTTGGCTTGGTTTCTAGCATGACCAGATGGAGCCATGTTTGTTTTTTATTTCTGCTTCCTTTTCTAAATGTTCACAAACTCTTTCTAGCATTTCTCAATTGGATAGATTAATAAAGAATTTATTGATCACTCTGCCCTCGCACTGTGCTAAATTTAGGGGACACAAATATAGAATTTAAGTTAAACTTACTGATCTGTGGTTTGTATATGCTGTTTTCTTCCCCCTTTTGAAAATAAGAACATTTGCCCTTTTCTAGGTCTGTTAGTCCTCTTGTGTTCCATCTTTCAAATATCAGTGATCTGGACAGCAGTTGAAACTCTGCCCAAAGACGAGCAGTTAGTCATTTCTTTACTTGTCTTAATAATAATTTCATCTTTCAGAAGATGAAAGAAATATTGGAGGTGGGGGGAGATTTCAGGACTGGGCTTCATATTTTGGGACAGACATTGATAAGGAGGAAATTAGTTACAATGAAAGGCTTCAAAATCATGACATATGTAGATCGTAACTGGGGATGCTTAGCCCATGGAGAAGACTTAAGGATTCAGAATAATAATAGTGCTGTGTGGAAGAGAAATTAAGACTTGTTTTGCTTGATCCTATAGGACAGAGCTAGACACAATGATGGGTGCTGCAGAGAAGAAGATTTAGGCTTGATCTCAAGAAAAACTTTGCACCAGTTAGAGCTACTTGAAAAATGGTAGAGGCTGTCTCAGAAGGCCAAGGTCTTAGGGTCGTAAGAGCTGGAACTGTAAGAGGCCATAGAGGCCACTGAGTCCAACCCCCTCATTTTACGTATAAGAAAACTGAAATACAGACAGGTTAGTGACTTGTTCCAGGTTACACAGGTAATGTGTCTGAGGTGGGATTTGAACAGAGACAGGTCTTACAAAGTCCAGTGCCCTGCCTACTATGCCAAGCTGCTTTTGCAGAGGTCTTCAGTAAAAAGTGGAATGATTACTGTTGGGTATTTTATAGAGGTATTTTATTTTCAGATATGAGTTAGACTAAATGACCTTTCAGGTACCTTCCAACTATGAGATTCTGTGATTATATGAATGCCAAATTTCCCTTGCAATCATTTTAGACCGTAAACCAGAATAAATACATATGAAGGCCAGGGGTCAAAAGACTACTTTTCTGTTGAACTTTTTTGTTGAACTTCCTGCCTGAAGCAGATTGCACTGTTGGTGAAGAACAATATTAAGTCTTCCCTCTTCTCTCTCTCTCAATAAATTATCCCTGTTCCTTTCCTCTTTCTTGGTAGAAACTCTTCTCTAGTCAAAGGAATTTTTCTCTCAAAAGAATTTTTTTCTTACATCTATAACTAGTGCCAAAGGTCTCATCTCCTTCCTTATTAAGTCTTTAACGTATGTTCTCTGCTGTTTGTAATGTGGGTGTTGGTGACTACTATTAATCATGTTGTATCACAGTGTATGAAGTGAGTCATGGAACATCTTATTAGTAATAATACTAATGAATATTTGTAATCTAAATTTATTAGCTGCAGTAGTATACCTATAATAACCATCATAATACAATGTAATATATTAATATAATAATATATGATATATAAATATATATTATGAACTATGCTTTACAATTTTAAAATGTTTTCACACCCATTATCCCATTTAATTTTTACAACCTTCTATGGTGGTAGTAACATAGTGGTTTTTATAGATGAGATCATTGGGGTTGAGGTTAAGTAACTTGCCAGGGTCATATTGTTAGTAGTGAGTGGTAGAAATAGGAATGTCTTGGCCATTTTACTAGTGAAGGGAGTCCAGTACTCCATTCACAATATTGTAGCTACCTTCCAAAAACATGCTATGCCAGATATAGTTCCCATTCTCAAGGGCTTGAAGGACTTTTTTTTTTTGTGAGGGGATGGTGCATCATACATTTTCATAAAAACATGCATGTACTTTATTTGACTTCCTTTATCTTTCATGAAATACAGAACCAGAGAACTGCTTCAGAAGCAATTGCTGGTCCTCATGTTGGTTGACAAAAGTCTGAAAGGTCAACTATAGCTACTATGTCTCCTGTCTTTTACTTGTGAGTCTGATCAAACAATAGGCTGCTGTCATGGAAACAGCTGTCATGTCCTGTACAACATTCTGTCTAACATGAGGAGAATATGAACCACAGTAACAATTGGACATTTCTGAATCATCTAATTTATGTACCAATACTCTCTGGGAAATTTGGAAGACTGAAAGAGGATTGAATTAGTGGAATGTTTTTCAAGAGTTCTCAAAGGTCTTAAAATAAGCTTAAAAAATTGGATCTCTGAGCCCAGTTCTAAAAGCAGATAAATTCCAAATCTGCTACATACAGTAAGGCTTTCCTCCTGTCCTCTGATCTCTTTCCATTTTCTCTCTCAATTTATTTTAACATCCCCCTTTCATGATCTTGCCTTTCTAAAAAGTTAATTCAGGCTTCCTTACTAGCTCTTGGCATGAGAATCAGCAGGGTGTTTGGACTTAATTTACTTTATTTTCTTCTCTCTTTCCTTTCTTTGCTCCTTCTCAATCCCCATCTCTCCAGACTCTCCCTGTCTCCCAGTCACAATGTTCAGTATGAGCTAGAGTGGCAAGTAGCTTTAGAAACATGTCTGGTACAGTGGTGATTTGGAATTATTTTTGGTTTGTACTTTTAGATTAGAAATTCTTTCAAAGCTGTAACTAGGAATTCTTGAGCCAGTGGGTCACTTTTTTTTTTTTTTTGATGAGGTTGATGAAGGGGAGATGAGATAGGAGGATAGAAGAGGTAGACTGTACCCTTGCTGAATTTACATGAGAAGAAAAGTTATCTCCCAGAGAGTTTAGTCTATTTCTTCATAGCACAGCCATTGATTCTTGATCCCTCCAGTACCTAGGAGGAGGTGGAGTTATGTGAGAAAAGACCGCCTGAAAGAAGGGAGTTTTAGTTATGGGACTCTGGGGATGGCTACCAGGGACTGAGTGAGGGAACAGAGAGTTGTCTGCATATACCACAGGCCAGGAGAATACTGACTACTGGAAGTTAGTTAGGACTCGCATGGAGGGGAAGTGCTTCCATGTTGGTGCACTGGTTTCTTTATCATGGTTATAGATCTGCCTTCTCTTTTCTCAGTGATCTGCCCCACTTTCTGTCCCTAATGTACACATTATGCCCTTTGTCTTAAGGAAATTGCAGAAAGGAAGTAGAGGGCTATTTGCTATGATTAGTTACAACACAGGGTATCCCAGAAGTTGTAATACAGTTTTAAGACATCAGGGCTTAAAACTACACTAATATTTTTGGGACACCCTGTGAGCACTTCTTAGCACAATGACATCCATAGTCGTCCTCTAGTGGTTCTGTGGTGCTTTCTTCACTCTGCATGTTATTCCTGTGTTGGGCAGCTAGGTGGTACAGTGGATAGAGCACCAGTGCAGGAATCTGGAAGACCTGAGTTCAAAACTAACCTCAGACACTTGACACTTACTAGCTGTGTGACCTTGGGCTAGTAGCACTTAACCCCAATTGCCTCATCCTGGGTCATCTCCAGTCATCCTCATGAATATCTGGTCACTGGATTCAGATGGCTCAGAAGGAGAAGTGAGGCTGGTGACCTTGCACAGGCCTCCTTCCCTCAAAACCAAGTCAAGTGCAAGTCATGTCATTACTTCTCTGATGGCATGGTCTTCTTTGGGCAACGAAGGATGAACCCACACATGGAACAAGGTGACCTTTCAAATACATTTTAAAAACATCCTAAAGGGACTCTGAAGATTCCTGAACTGATGATCAGTACTAAGCAAGGAAAACTCATTTGGAGTCAGAATATTTTAATAAGCGGCTCAAGAATCCTAACCCACTGGTTTGTAAAAACTAGAAATGTGATCATTTCTGGTCTTTGTGGGATCTTTGTCTCATCCCTTCTTTTTTTGTTTCCTCCTGATTGCCTTCTAGATTCTTTCCCCATGGTCTTGGATCTTTGACTTCATGGGAAGAGGTTCTGGCTGTTTGGAGTCATCAGAAAGCCAGGCCTGGTGACAGAGGACAAAGTGTCTATGTGGGTCATCTGGTGCTGCCGAAACAAGGAGAAACGGCCAGACCCCGCTGAAGCAAAGGTAAGAGTTTTCATTTCTATGTCCATTTGCATTCCATAGTATTCTTAAGGATTTGGCTAGACCATGGTACCAGGTTAGGGAAATGAAATAGTAACTAATTGGGGCACAGCATAAAAGGAATTAATAATTGTTTTGGTTAATTGAAGCAATTTTGCAGTTTTCCTAGCCTAGAAAATCATGAAGTAGGTTCTTTAACGTCCAGTTTGAAAATACATAGGCTGGCTCTTTTTTTTATTTTCCAAAGCAGTTGGGAGGGCCAAGACAAGTAATTTGGGGCACAGCTGAACAACTCATTTGTTTTTCCTTCGAAAGACAAAACTGTGAAGAAGGGGGGTAAAGGAATACAGAGCCCAAGGTGGAAGCTGAAAGAGAGAAAAAACCCAGCAAAATGAGAACTAGGCATGGTACACAGGCATTTAGATGAGTGCTTGATATTTTTATACTTAACTACATTGTTAAGGTCCAGGCCTCCCTCCCCCTTTGCTACTTCAGCAAGTCTTCTTATGCCCCCAAGTTTGCTCTGCTTATTTCTTGGAAAAGATTAAATAGTTAAAATAACTGCAACGTCCCTTATCACTGAAGCGTCATCATTTTTTACAAAATACTCTATTCTGTATTGTTTAGAGCATTATGAAGTGAAATAAATAAAGCTGAAGCTCTATTTATCAAAGGAGCGCACACAGCCTTTTAAAAAAAATTCTGCACCTGTAATAAATATATCTTGCTGCTTAATTCATAGCATTTGGTAACTTGAAGCAACTCCTCTCTCTTTGACTTAGGACTTATACAGACTCCTTTTCTCCTCAAGGCTTTTGAGGAAAGGTATTTTCAGCCAAATCTTCTGGCCATTTTCCTGGTCTTCCCAGGAAACTAGCAGGTTCTTGTTGAGTGATGTCTGACTTTTTATGAAAACTCCATTTGGGGTTTTCTTGGCAAAGATATTAGAGTGGTTTGCCATTTCCTTCTCCAGCTTATTTTACAGATGAGGAAACTGAGGCAAACAAGGTTAAGTAAGACTTGCTTCAGGTCACACAGCTAATAAGTGTCGGGGGTCAGATTTGAACTCAGGGAGATGAGTCTTCCAGATTCCAGGTCTGGTATTCTATCCACTGCTCCCCCTAGCTACCCTCACATCAAGTAATAAGGGAGATGTGGAGGGGGCGTAGAAACTAAGGCACACAGCTGGACAGCAAGTTGTACAAATTATTCTGACTGTAGGGCTAGAGCTCTGACACAGTTAAGCTGTGAGCAGATATTTCATTCCAGTGCTGTGATGGAATACAAGAAAAGGGGAGAACCAAATCATAGAGCGCAGGGCAAGGAAAATGCCTTTTGGCATCTTCAAGGAAGTTAAATGCATGCAACTAATTAGATGAAAACAAGTTGTGGGGTATTTGGTGGAGGAGTTGTGTGTGAGTGTTTGGAGAACAGGCAGATGTTGGATCCTAGGTGTTTTTTCTTTATACCTGACAATTAAAATAGTAGCATGTTGGTCTAGTCACTAATTGTTATCATTGGAGCACCACAGGGGAAGAACTGACTCAGTTATTTTCATTGCTTTGCTGTCGTTTTAGGGTTTGTGGGGAGGCTGCGATCATGCTGTAAGCAGCTGGCTTTGCTGCTGGCCGGTGAGATTCTTGATTTTGCTTTGGCTTTTAGAAGGCAGTGATGTTTTGAGATTTGACACTCAGAAAGCCACTACTCTCAGCCAACAGTCTGTTAAGTAGGCTATGGAGTTGTGCCCTGTGGCTGTCCTTTTATTATACTGTGGTGGTTCCTGGAATGGATATTTCCAACTTGCACATTGTTCTCTGTGTGACATAGTGAATAGAGAGCCTTGCTGCCAGTGAGGAATATCTGGGTACAAAGCCTGTCTCGGACACCTCTGACCCTGGGTGACTGAATGATTTATATAGTATCTTTGAGCCTCAGTTTCCTCATCCCAGAAGTGGAGATAACTTTATCTGCTGTTGTTGTGCTTGTCCTTCGTTTATTAAGAAGACCATGACATCAGAAGAATGATGCCAAGACTTGCACTTGACTTTGTTTTGAGTGAGGGAGGGCTGTGCAAAATGCCTTCCTCACAGAGTAGTCGGGAGTCTCAAATGAAATTCTTACAGGATTGTAACAAGAGAGTGCTGGTGTCAAAGCGCTTCATAGATGTCAGTTGTTGTCGGTGTTACTTTGTGTTCTCCGTCCTGCGTCCTCCATCTTCTTGTCAAGAGGCCCTAACTCTCTGAAACCTTTACCATTTGCTGTTGTAGATAGTTTGTTTTGCTGCTGCTTTTCCTATGGATGATTGCAAATCAGTAACGAAGGATGGAAGAATATTATTTTTACAGTAGTGTTTAGTGTCTGATAGCTATTAGCTAAAAGGTACAAGTCCCTAGTGAGGTACTGTAAATACATTTTATCTGTTCTATTACCTGCTGTTTCATGAATATATCCCTAAAGCATTTTAATCTTGTTTTTCATACTTGTCTCCAAGAGAGGGATTGTTCTGATTTGCAACTTTAGGGGATAATTACCACATTCATTAATTTTTGTTCTTTCCTTCCCCTCCATTTATTATTGCTTCCTTGAGAAAATCTTTCCCTAAATCTACACTAGGAGGAGATCAGTCACTTGATTAAAAGGAAACGTTTTGTCTTTCTCTCAGGACTGTAACAAGAGAGACAACTTCTCCTGGGTCCTGACTGATGATATGTGAGTGAAGCCATTGTTTGAGCTATAACTAGAGCAGGTCACAGCTAGGGCATTGTGGAAGGGTATTGAGAGAACTGTAGTCCTTCAGTGGTACACACAGACACACACACAGACACACAGATATGCAGAGACACACAGACACAACACAGACACACACATAGACACACAGACACACACAGACACAAATACACACGCACACACACACAAAACCTCTGCTTCTCTCTCCCCTCTAAGTTACCAAGAATAGGAAAAGTACCAAACAGAAGCTCTCACCATCTAAGGCCTTAACTCTATAGCAGGGTCTCTGTCTTCCTATCACTGTTTTGCTCCCCTCCCTTAACTGAGTGCTCATCTGTGGTTCCAGCTCCTCCCCTAAGCAAGGCTCTGGTGATATAAGTATAAAGAGTGAAATAATCCCTACTTGCAATTCTAATGACAGAGACAAGCACATATAAAAATAAATACAGCATAAATATAAAGTTAATAAATAATTATATACCAAGTAGTTGAATACAGGATAGTTTGAGAGAGAGGCATGATAATTGGAGGAAAGGGGAGAGAACAATCATTTAAGTGCCTATTATGTGCCAGAGACTATTGAGTGGGGAGGCGTCATGTAGAAAATGCTGTCTCAGCTACATCTTAAGGGAAGAGAGAGGGGCTTTGAGGTAGAGGTAAGGAGGGAGTGCTTTCCAGAATTGAAGATAGGTAGTACAGAAACACAAAATGGGGGATGGAGCATTGCGTGTGAGGAACAGAGAAGGTCAAATTGTTTGGATTGCAGAGTGGGAGGAGGAGTAATGTCTAGGAAAGATAGGATAGTGCCAGGTTATATAGGGCTTTAAAAATCAAACAGAAGAATCACATGGGTTACAAGATGGTGGACTAGGGCATTTTCTCAGATCCCTACAACCTCTCAAACCTCATCAAAACAGAAATTATATGCCAAAGATAAAACAACTTCAGTTCTCTCCATGGTCAGAGACACCCAGAAACCAAAAAAAGGTAAAAACAACCCACACACCCCACCATGAACTGCTGCTCATTGACCCCAGGTTCACTTAGTACTCCTCCCCCACTTTTCATGATTCTGGTAGCAAGGCATGACCCTGGCTTACAGCAAAACCTACTCATGTACTCTGTTCTTCCCTCCCTCTTTCTGGTCCTGTGGAGAAGCTGACTGTAGTTGGTCTGGGCTTTGATAACCAGCTTACCACAGCCCTTTGGGAGCAAAAACCTGGAAGCACCAGTGCTGCAAAGTTCTGAATTACTAGAGCTGGGAAAAACTGATTTTCAGCTGCTAGTGTCAGGCCACAGAACTAAGGGAGAGAAGGAGTGGGGCAGGTCACCAGAACAAGTCACCCTGCCTGTTGCAAGCTTTGCAATATTCTACCCACGCCTAAGGAAAGGAGCGCAGCTTTTAGTTGGGGCCAATTCTGACCACTCAAAAGTCAGTTTGGGTAGAAACCTAGGCTAGTGAGCCATGAATTGTCCTGTGTGGGATGAGGCTGAGATACTTTGAGATCCAGCTCCTAAGGAAACCATAATCAGCAGAGGGAGTCAGGTGATAAAGTGATTTAATGATAAAGTGTGAGTGATAAAGTGAGTGATAAAGAAAATGAGGTGGTGGGGAGTGAGGTAGCCAAGACTGAAAGTACCAGAAAGATCAGGAAGAAGAAAACTCAGAGACCTTGAACATAACCAGATAAATCAAGTGGAAAAACAGTAGCACAGAATCAGGAATCTATGAATAAATATTATAAAATAAAGGAAAATGATTCAGTACTTGATGAGATAGAGGAGAATCACCACATGCTATTCCTGATTGATTTGAAAGAGACATGAGAATTATGAAGGTAGAATTTATGTTCTGCACAGCAAAAATAATGAACAAGATAGAAAAACTTGAATCTGCAGTGGCAGACCTCACCAAAGAAACAAAAGAGAACAATCGATTGCAAATATACAGAAGTGAAGGATAGCCTACAAGGAGAGAAGCAAAAAGCAGTAACATTAAAAGAAAATATGATCATTATGCATGCAACACATACTGAACTCAAAGACAGATGCATAGAGACAACCTAAGGATCATAGGTCTCCCAAAATAACATAACAGGACAAAAAAATCTTATCATTATAATGAATGAAATAACAGAAAAGTTCTTTTAGAAAAGAATTTCTAAACATAGAAAATGAAATTCGAGTTGAAAGAAATGACAGATTTCTACCAGGAAAAACAAACAAACAAACCCAAGGCTTCAAACTCCAAGATACATAGTAGTAAAATTTAACAATTAAATTCAGAAATAAGTTCTGGAACCATCAGTAAAAAGACCTTAAAAAAAATGGAAAGCACATTTGAATAACCCAAGATGCCCACTAGAAAAAGGAGGAAGGAATGGAATAATGTGTTCTGAAGGGTACTGGAGCTAAGGATGCAGCCCATGGTGACCTATCCTGCAAATCTGAGTTTAACCATATAGTACAAAAGATGGGTGTTGAATAATAAAGAAGAATTTGAAACATTTTTAGAAAAATCTTCAGAAATGGAAAGATTATTTGCTTCTCAAAGACCCCAAACAGCAGAAATTCAGAAGTAAATAAATGCAACAGGTAAGGACAGTAACAGCAACAGTGATGACAGAGAGCCCAGTAAAAGA
The DNA here is from genome assembly GCA_023548195.1 of Bettongia penicillata ogilbyi. Taxonomy (NCBI): domain Eukaryota; kingdom Metazoa; phylum Chordata; class Mammalia; order Diprotodontia; family Potoroidae; genus Bettongia; species Bettongia penicillata. The sequence continues at coordinate 6,407,705 of JAJHZJ010000197.1, forward strand.
TTTCTTTAGACAAAAAACTGGAAATTTGGTAGAAGTAACATGGAAGAGATGAACAGGGGGTATTATGGACAGAATTTGGTGACATCTTACTTACAAGTGAATGCTTTTTTTGTGGGACTATATTGCAACATGGGATGGTACATAAAGAGGGAGAGGAGAGCATGGATTTAGAGTGGTGTAAGTGACGTGCAGGGTTCAAATCAAAGGATAGCAAAGAATAACATTGAGGGAAAGGTAACTTCTGTGATCTCAGAAAGAGAAGAGTTATGGGGGTGTGGGTGCAGAAAAGGGTGAAAAACTGGATAGGAAGGAAGCCTTACTTTGGAGGCAAGAGCTCCATTTATGAATGATCCAATGAGTGAATAAAGATGGTGGATGAAGGGAGATGAGAAATTTACATGGGGTGAAGCCTGGGGAATTTGATGCTTGCAAAGTTTACATGTCCTGGGAGTGGGGGAAATTGAAACCCTTGGGGACAGGTGGCACCTGGAGGAATTGGAGAGCATGGACACAAGGAGGAGATTTCTAGGCAAATGTAGAAAGACAAGGGCAACAAACAGTGTTGAACTGTGGAATTAAGGATAAAGTGAGGGAGGGGCCATCCCATGGGGCAGTGTCCTCTGTGATACCTACATTATATTCTGGAAGTGAGGCACAGTGGAAGATTTCTTGGGGTAAGCCCTACAAAAGAGTGGCAGAAAGTGCCTATGGGGTGATAATAGATACCTAATAGTTACCTTAGAAACCTTGATTGCTTGACAAATAGAGAGACCAGATAATTATGGAGGTCATGAATAAGAGAATAAAAGTCTAGACTGAGTAAACAGAAAAAGAAGATGGATAATGGAGTAAGAGAAAAAAATAAAATTTAAAAACCTTAGTTTTTAAGAAGGACAGGGCTTTAGAACAGGACTAGCTTAAAGTGGGGGAGGGGAGTATCACATGAGAAAAGGGGTTCAGGGTGAGGGGAAGACTTGGTGGGAACAGGGTTACCTTGAAAAAATCGTCACCTTGCATAAGAAAGGAAGTGGTTGAATGGAAAAAAATAATTTTTGTATTAGATTTTTTAAGTAAAGTTTTGGTATCTAAGATATATAAACAATTTATACTCATACATATAAATATATGACTAATAACCATTTAGTAGATTTATGGTCAAAGGATATAAACAGTTCTCAAAAGAGAAAATGCTAAATATTCATAATCACATGAAAAAATGCTCCAAATCACTAACAGTAAGAGAAATACAAATTTAAACAGCTATGAGGTTTCACTTCCTACCTTATAAATTAGTAAAATTGACAAAAAATGGCAACAAGCAATGTTAGAGGGATTGTGTAGAGAGAGAAAGGCACGCTAATGCATTATTGGTGGATCTGTGAGATAATACGATCATTTTGGAAAGCAATTTGTTATTGTGCAAATAAAATGACTAAAATATCTATATTCTTTGATTCAGAGACTCCCATTATTGAGGTTATACCCCAGAGAAACCCTCAGTAAGAAAAATATCCTGCTGTATTCCAAAATATTTATAGCTAAGAATTGAAAACAAAGTATATGCCCATCAGCTGTGGAATGACTAAGCAAATTGTGATATATAACTGTAATTGAATATTACTCTGCTGTAAAAGATGATGTGTGATGAATACAGAGAAACATGGAAGGATCTGTATGACTCTGCAGAGCAAAGTAAAAACCCAAGGCAGCAACATACTCAATAGCTGTACTACAGTGTAAATGAAAAGAACGATGTACCTGACATTCAAAACAAATGATAAAGATCAGGTGGGATTTGAATGAAGAAATATTAGAAGATACTCCCAAGCCTACCTCTTTGTGGGCTGGGGGGGGGGGTGGGTTGTCTACAGTTGTTAGACGTTATATATGTTTTTGGATTTTTTATATTACTTGATCAATCCTGACATTCCAAGAAGGATTGGCGAAGGGATACAGAGGTTATTATGGTGATGGAAAAAACCAGAAAATATCAACAAAAACTTACTTTTAAAAATAAAAAACTAAACAAAAGAATTTGTTTTTATCTAGAGGCAATAAGAAGCTACTGGAATTAGGAAATGACATGCATGGTCAGATCTGCACTTAAATTACTTTGGCAGCAATATGTAGGTTGGACTTGGGGCAGAGAGAACTTTGGAAAGTTGTTGAAGTAATCTAGGCAAGAGGTGGGCCTCATTTTAAGTTGGTAGTTATGTGAATGGAAAGAAGGGTTTAGATGCAAGAGATTCCTGGAAAGTAGAAATGGTAAGATTTTATAATTAATTGAATATATGGGATATGGTCGAGTGAGAAGTTAAGAATAATGCTAGGATTACAAATCAGAGATACTAGAAGGATGGTGGTTGACTTTGACAGAAATATGGAAGATTAGAAGAGGGAAGATAAAAACAGTAAATTCTATTTTAGACATGTTGAGTTGGGGATGCTTCCAGGGCATCCCTTTTGAAAAGTCCAATTAAGCAGTTGGCTATCTGGGACTAAAGGTCAGGTTAGAGGGCTTCCTTGGTTTTGTCCAATCAGGCCATTGGCTGGTCAGAAAAATTAGATCTAATTATGGTGAGCAGAAGGTATGAGGCAGAGATCGTTCTCCTTAGCAGTGGACTGTTGAGTACTTTTTGTGTGTTGGACAGCATCAGTTCAACAGTGGATTGTTATATCCTTTCTTGCCAGAAAGTAAACCTTGATAATGTTATATTACAGACATCCTTAGAAAATATCATTTGGAGAACATTCTGGATAGGAAGATCGTCAAAGAATATCCTTAACTGTAACTTAGTGTAGTAGCTGTGTTTCTGGGTTTCCAAAATCAACATGAGACCTCAGCTTCAGTTCTCCCCTGGAGCCTCCCCCAGCACCTGGGGCCTCCTCACCCTAAAACATCCCTTCATCATGCTGGTCCCTTCTTCTGTTGGTAAGTTCCATCTAGGGCTTTCATTTTGGGGAGGGACCCAGGCTAGCCAACCTTCATTTATTTGGGATAATTTGTTCCTTCTGTTATGTAATCATCCTGGAAATGGTGTAATCATCCAGAAAAAAATGGTGCATTAAATCAAATGTGATGGTAGCAAATTGATGTGCTGACAGAAGAGTGTGGGTGAGAGAAGAGTTTAAAGGAAGCTGAATGGAAGAAGGGAGTTGGTGGAAAGAATTTCTTGTTGTTAGTTAAGGAGAAAGAAAAGTGGTAGTGTATCTGGGTTTGTAGAAAATATAGAAGACTATGTTTTGCCTGAATCTGATCTTGTGCCTGAATGGCCTACCATCGAAAGCCTTATATCCTTGAGCCCTGTAATGGAGAGGAATGTAGGAGAGAGCCTTAGAGGCTTGAGGGTGGTATGATGTAGGAACTGAGAAGGAAGACTATAAAAAATGTCTCTGGAGTTCTCAGCCTCTTTCCTTTGTTGGAGAAAGCTTGTGGTATTTCTTTTGAGACCCTAGAACTTAAGGGAGCCTTTGAGCATCTGGTATTCAATGCAGACTCTCGCTTCCAGCTCCACTTTTTATACCTCATAACCCTTTCCCACCTTATTAAAATTCCTCACCTACTGCCCTCCAATTCCTTCCTTCTGCATTTCAGCAACAAATGGAAATTTTTCATGGTAATGTGAAATCAATAGGAAAGCTTAGCCAAAAAAAAAAGGAGTAAGAAATAACGAACCCCTTTCTTTCCCCCCACCCTGCTGCTGCCAACCAGTGAATTTAAAAAAGTATATAATTTCTAAGTTATATATATGTTAAAATATCCTTAGGGTTTCCTTTCCTTCTTTTTGGAAAGTCTTTCTATTAACCCAAATCTGACAGAGACACTTGTGGGAAGATAATTCAGTTTGGCGGGAGCTTAAGCTCCATGTTGTGAGCTTTTTAATTTTCTTTTCGTCAGTGGTGTGTTGGAGAGCTGACAGATGATTCTGAGCTCATCTGAACCCTGTTACTGACTGAGTTATCTTGGTGAATCTCTGTGTTTTCTTCTTGTACCTGTCTAATGAAAGCCAAATTAAATCAATTTTTAATCAAGTAGATGAGTGATACTTTTTCTTCTCAAAAAAGAAACCACAAGGTTCCCAAAGGTCTGGCTGCCAAAAAAAAAAGGAAAATCCTGTTCCTATTAAGCATAACCTAAGTTTTTTTTGGGGGGGGAACTAGGGGCAATGATCCTTTTGAAATTAGACCAAGTCAGAAAATATTGGAAGAAGAATCTTTTCACCTGGTGCCTCCCCCACATTTTTTTCTGTTTTCTGAAATTTGAGTAAGTTTCTCTTTTCTCTTCTATCTTTACCTGAGCTATAAGAGAAAAATTACTTCTAAAGGTTTAAGTAAAGGGAGAGTCTTGGCTGTTTAAAGGGAAATAAAGTTCAATTGGAGGTGTCTGGGGCAGACAACAGTAGTGACTGAGGGAGGCTTAAATAGGCACTGATAGCTTCTCTTTTAGATCCTAATTCCTGCTTTGGCATTTGTTTTGGGGAAAAGAAAAGTCTTCAAAGACAACTAGCTAGTATTCTTTGTTCCTTCATGTGATAAAATACATCTGCATAAGTTTTACTTGTTTAAGTCTGTAAATTTTTAAAACCCCCCTGATTTCTCCCTATCTTCTGCCGTTCTCCCTTCTTCATTCTCTTTCCCTGTCATTTTATTTTCTTGTCTATAAGTGTTCCCCCTTTCTTCCCCCCAGTTCCTTGAGGTATTTTAAACCTAGGTCCTTGGCTGTGGAGGGCAGTGGTTTAGATATTTTTATTGAGCTGTTAGAACAAAATGGCTGAATTTTGGAGAGACAATATGAACCATATCACTGGATTGCAAATGCCTTGAAGTATATTGGTCCACAGTACAGTTAGGGTTAGATAACATAGCTTTAATCTTGTTTTCCATTCTTTTCTTCTAGAGTAGCAGTGTGTTTGACCTTCCAGGGGTCAAATCCTTGTTCAACATAATCTCTCCCACCTTGGATGGAAAAAGAGAGGGAGTAGAATTGAAGATAGATGCTTGACACTTAAGCGCAACATCCTTTCTTGGTTAACGTATATGGGATGGGGAAGTCTGTTTTCCTTGCCTGTTATTGATTAGCATAATTATAGGTTTGGCTTTGAGCTCCCAGAGAATAGACTTCTTTAGGGAACTCACAGAGAGCTCAAACTCAGGTTTCCTTTATGTAGCATTTGGATGGGACTTTTTCATAATCTTGGGATCAAAGTATGTTTAACTAGGACAACCTTAAAAGCTGAGTATCCTGAGATATTGGTTTTTAGGGAACCATGGACTGAGCAGGTTAGGTAGAAGATCATCTTCTCTGTTCCTTAATTTAGGGTTGCTCTGACCAGTCTTACCCTCTTTCTGATGGTAGGTTCACCCCTGACAAAAAAGGGTGAGAGTTGGTAGGGGGTTGGGAGCTTGTTCCACAAGGTAATAAGAAGTTTCCAGGAGCTTTTCATGGGTTGGGAGGAAACCTCCCTATTTGTACTTTGACATGGGGGAAGCAATAGTAATAGTTTGAACTCCTGCCTCTGGGAAACTTGTGGTACACCTTTGTAGTGGTTTCTGTTCTGTTGTAGGACCATTCTGTGTATCTGATGTCTCTTGGTTTGTTGTAATTGTCTCTACTTTCCATTTTGTGGAGGGTGCTTAAGTTCTGCATCAGCAGTGTCCTATTGGATATTTCAAACTGACTATGTGTAAGGTGGATAAACACAGCACACAGGAGGGCTGCTAGCACAGATTCACTCTTGATCTGGTCAGACAGGAAAGACACTAAGAAGGGCTTAATAGCCGTAATTTATTCTAGTCTAGTTTTCTCAGAAGAGGTTGCTGATAATGGGAGCACAAACTCCTACAGCATTCCCTAATCATCCTTCTCACAGGGATCGTCAAGAAGTGGGGGCAACTACCCCTATGTCTTGATGGGGTCATTCGAGAAAGGCACAGCTTGTGCTTCCCCTAAATCCCCACAAGCCTCAGTGGGGGCCAGTTGAGGCACATACAACATTCCAACTTCTTCATTCAACTCTAAGGTTCCCCATTCACTGACCAGTGACCACCTGCTTTATAGGCCAATAGACAAAGAAGGCATATTGCCAGCAGTAGCCTCACAAATTTTGCATCGCTTCATCACTGTATCTCACTGCGCAGCTGCAGTGGATGTTTATATAACTCTGCAAAAGTGTGGTGGAGATGTTTTGAATCATAACCATGGGAACTCATTTCTAATATCTGGGAACAAGAGATTGTTATAGCTATGGATCCTGGGAAACTGAACTCTAAGAAATAATAACAAAAATCCACATTATGTGCACTGAAATCCACCTTACTTATCCTGAGTCCTAGTGACATCTCACACTTAACATGTCTAAAAGAGAATTCATTAGTTTCCCCCCTAAACGTAGCCTTCTTTTAATTTTCTCTTTTTATGTTTTTTTTCAGTATCACAGGTTTGTAACCTCTGTATTTTCTTCAACTTCTCATTCTCCTGAGCCCTACATACCCAGTTGGTTGCCAAATATTCTTTTCCTAAACCTTTGTCTGACCTCTTCTCTCCCCTTGCAAAACTACCTACCTCTTGTAAATGGCTGTTAAAGGGTCCCCTGAACTTCTTTTTGAGTTGCTATATTTTCCAGAAACACTGGACCTAGAGTATGCAGGGGGCCCTAAATGTGTCAGGTATGAAGCTCCTCCGAGCTGACATAATTTGTTGCGCCCCAAGCTGGACTCCCTGTGTATCCTTGGGAGGCAAGACAGGTTCCATTCAGTCTGTGCCCAGCTTGGATAATACTTGTGCAGTTGGGGTCCTATGCAGATGAACAAACCCATCTGCTTTCATAATCTAGCAACTCCCTAGGGAAAAGAAGGAGATTCTTGCATCACTTTCTCCTCCTTGTGGGAGTGTTCTTGTCTTTTTCCCCACCTTTGCTGCACCATTTCCCCTCCCATGCCACACCCCTTCCTTGTATCCTCTCTTCCCTTTGTCCAGCTATTATAAAAATGTAAACTTCTGTAAACACCGGGAGCCCTTTGGGTCCCACATGCCTGTTCATTTCTCTTATTAATAAACCTGCTTTTCACATAAGTCTCATGATGTGATAGCCTATTGATACACTTTTTAGTTCACATTTATCACCTTCCATTTCCTCAGTTATTTTAACAGCTTCTTAATTGGCCTCCCTCAAGTCTCTCCATACTGCAGTCCTTCTTCTACATAACTACCAAAAGTAAATTTACTTAAGTGTAGATCTGAATGTGTCACTCCGCTACTCAGTAGAACCAATGGTTCCTTTGCCTCCGAGATAAAATATAAACTCCTCTGTTTCCCTTTTCAAGCAGCTTGGTCCCAATCTGTCTTTCCATCCTCATGGGAGAGGCCTTATGCACATAGTGGTATTTGTCTTGAGTCTTAAAGGAACCCAGAAGCTAGGCAGGTACAGAATTTTACCCATGGAGGACAGCCAGTGAGAAGGTCTGTGCCTTTTCAGTCTGAAAATTAGAGGACAAATAAATCACTGTCACTGGATCATAGAGCTCCTGGAGAGGAGTAAAATTAAAGATTATTGGGGAATTCCTCAACCTAGAGCATCTAAGATCTTCCTGAGGAGCAATTTCTTACACTTTGGTCCATTTGACTGGAAGTCAAAAGACGAGGAGGCAAGTTAAAACGTTTAATTAGCAGCAACCGATAGGCATTTGCCAGGTGGATAGCAAAGGCAGAGACAGACAGACAGACACACACACACGCAGAGTTTTACATAGACTTGACATTACAAGGCAAAAAGGAAAGTTTAATTAGTTCTTCCAGGTGAGGCTGCTTGGCCATTTTCCTTGTTTGGAAGATTCAGTAACAGGGACATGATGTCACATGATTTTGGGGAGACCATGTTAACCTTAGGGTTAGAATAATCTTGGGGTCTCAGGAGTTACTAAGGATCAGGTTTGTACCTATGGGTTAAAGTTTTCTCTATAGTTAATTTAACAGAATTCTCTGGTTTAGCATAAAATCTCAAAGATAGTGGGAATAAAATACCTGATGTTGAATAAAGTACTTCCTGAGGATCTATCTCTGTTTATACAATCATGTACCTCTTTTTCCTTGATCTTTGAGATTACTTTTCTATGGAGTGTACATTTCCCTTAAACTCACATTACATGCAGAAGTTAGCCAACTCCATCACAACTGGAAAGGTAGAAAGGGGGGCCAGGTTTTGAAAGACTTCAAAAGTCAAACACAGGATTTTATATTTGATCCTGGAAGTAACAGGGTGGCACAGGAGTTTGTTGATTAGGGGTGGGGTGGGAGAGGGAAGGTTGACATAGTTAAACCTGTGCTTTAAGAAGATCGTTTTTGCAGCTGAGTGGAAGATGCACTATCTAGGGAGGGAGTGCAACCAGCAGACTATTGCAGTAGTTGAAAGCTTCAATCACAGTGACAGCTATGTGAGCTGATAGAAATAGATGTATTGACAAGACTTGGCAGTGGTCAGCACTAATACATCCAGGTCTGGTGTCCTAGACCAGAAGTGTCAGACAGAGTCAGAAACACTTCTGAGTGTATCCAGAACCAGATTAAAATGTAATTGGAAAATATTTAACAAAATAAATAAAAATACATTAGAACATAGATAATGTTCTTTTGTGGTTTTCTAAATCAATATGCAGCCCTAAGGGCTCCTTAGGCATAGTTTGGTGACCTCCTTTCTGTTTGATACCACTGCCCTAGAGAGTAATAGGGAAATTTAGAAGAAGGGAAGAAGAGTTTGGGAGGGAAGGATGAATTCTGTTTTGTACATGTTGAGTTTGAGATGTTTGCGTATGAGATATTAGAGATGTCCAATAGATGGTTGGTCATTTAAGGTTGGAGGTTAGGAGAGAGGTTAGAGATGAGTAAATAGATCTGAGAACTATCTACCGAGAGGTGACAAAAATGAGTCCTTCCTTTTACCAAAGAAAGTAAGTTAAAAAACAAAACAAAACTGACAGTAACCTCAAACTGATATATACACTATTCCCTTTCTACCTTTCCAGTCTTTTTTACATATTCCTATATGGAATCATATTTTAAATCATATTTTTAAAAAAATCTCTTTTTTGGTTTCTCTAGCAATTGTGGTTTTTTTTTTCTAAAGTTAATGTTTTTTCTGCTTTGTAAAATTTTCCTCTAGACTTCTAGGAGAGGCCCCTTGGATGGATTTCCTATGGAAAAAAATAAGTGAATAGATTAAGAATGATAATGAGAAATTTATCAAGATCCTTCCAAGGGCAATGTCCTCCCCCTCTCTTCTAAAGAAATTAGACCAAGGTCCAGTTCTTGGGAAAAACCCTCTTCTATTGAAAAAGAGGCACTCAATTGACTTTTATTCATTTTGGTTTCTAGATTTGAATATTGATCATTGGGAGGTTTCCTGGAGGAAAATAGCCAAGAAGAAGGAATAGAGATATAGTTGCTCAATGTTAATCCAGACTGTATCTTTTCCTTATTCAAGATTCCTATAAATGTTACTTGAAATTCCTTGGGGAAATTGTCTGGTCAGGAAGGGTTAGAGACTATACCAGTTTGGACACCTCATTCTCCAAGCTAGAAATGACTTTGCTATCGATTGATGCAATATTAAATAAAAATTTTCTTGCAGATTTGAGCCTTAATCACAGAGCATGGTGTTAGTGTTAATTTCTTTCTTTGTAGGCCTGCGGTGCTAGTTGACTTGGCTTTTTTCACAAATGACATTGTATTATCATGCTCTGTTCCTGTGCACTGGTTGTGGGCATGATCCCTGTTCTAGCAAGCTAAATCCTTCCTCTCCAGCTCCTTAAATTCTACCCTTTGATGTAATGGTATGAAAACACCCCTCGTTGTCATGGAAGACGAGGGAAAGAGAGAGACAGAAATAGGGAGGTAACAGTGCTGAATGGTATTGGGCTGAGTTTAGGCTCTTACTGTCATCTGTTAGGTCTGCCCTCCCTCTCCTCCATCCCCATATACTTTGTCTGCAGGTAGCCAGGTGTGGTTTGAGATTGGGATGTCTTTAGTTAACTTTTTCAGGTGTTTGTTACTTGCTTGTTTGAGCTATTAAGAATCTGAAAGCACCTCCAGCAGCCTCACCAAAGGAGACCACATCAGTCTCTTTTTCTCAGGTGTTAAGTGCCCCAGGCAAGCAGAAGACATCCTCTGAATTTGAGGTGGCCCTAGAAATGAGAACGGTCTCAGACTTTCTAGACAGGTGCAGTGAGCTGAGTCTTGGCTAACTTTCCTAGCTAATTGTGATGCCTGATTTAGGTGGTGGATTGCTTGTTCTCAGCCTGTTGCCAGAAGGGTCCTGATCTTTTTGCGAATTTTTTTTTCCCTGCTTGCTCAGCAGGTTATCTAGATTGGAAAGCTACCAACTCCTTTGCACAAATTTCTCTCTGGGTTGGGCTAGCCATGCTTCTCGTTTTGAATGGTCTTGAGATGGATGTGAAGACATGGCTGGCAAGTGATTAGTATGTAGGCCTCAGAGGGCCTTTATGTTTTCCCTGTTGCCCATCACCTTTCTGTGAGCCACAACTTGGACATTTGGTTTATTTGAAACAATTATATTTTGCCTACTTGTTTATCAGAACCATTGCTTTTCAGGGAGAAGGGTTTATAATATTGATTGTGCTTGCTTTACAAAGTGCTTTCTTGTATGGTGTAATGAACCAGAGGCTGCAGTAGCAGTTTTAAGGACAATCACACAGGGTAAAATCACCAGGAAGTGAAATAGAATGGAATAAATGAATGGAAATGTCTCCTGTGGAAGAGAATGGCAAGCTTCTTCAGTTTCAGATGAGTAGGAATTGGGAGGAGGTAAGCAACCTAGACAAGGAGCAAGGGGAACTTGGATGCTTGCAGGGACTAGTAAAGTGTCTAAAGAAACTGGGGTGGAATGGGGCAGCCACTTCAGGGGAGAGGTGCTGAAAATTGGGTGTGAAGTTGTTTCCTTCCCCCTTTCCACTCCTGAAACGATAGATCTCTTTTTTGAAGCTGGCTAGGATTAGGGACGTCATTCCTGCCAACTGAAATAAACACTACATGTATGCCATTTGCTTCTGAGCTAAATGTATCTTGCCTATACATTGGCAGTGTAACAGATTGTTTCCTGGATGTGTTTACTTAGGCAAGTATCTGGTATTTGACATGTAGTTATGTAATGAGAGGCCAAATGTAGGAAGCCTTCTTTCTTGGAGTGTCCTGTCTATGAATTCCCTGGGCTCACCAGAGGTGTCACCATCACATTCTAGACAGAACTCAAGAGTCTGTATCCTGGGTTTCAGATTGAGGAAGATTTCATTGACTGTGCCATGAAATCCAATCAGTTGTAGGATGGAGGCTCAGGGGCAGGGGCAGACTAGAGATTTTGTTGATGTGCCTGCTGGCAAGTCAGCTTGTAACCCTACCTGCTGTACTAACTTCTGTTGTGTCCTCTTAGTAAGTGTGCCTGTTTCGTGATATACCATTCTGTAGAAGAACTGATAACAGATGGGCAGTCTCTCTCTCTCTCTCTGTCTCTCTCTCTCTCTCTGTCTCTCTGTCTCTCTGTCTCTCTCTCTGTCTCTCTGTCTCTCTCTCTCGCCCGTGCATGGGTACTTGCATGTGTGTGTTTATGTGCCTGCAAGCAAGTGCAAGTTTTCTCCTTTTTTTAAAAATGCACTTTCAAAAATAATTGTAGCCCAGTTTGGCTACTTTCCATATGCAGAATTTGTTTTTCCCTATTTAGGCAATTTGTACTACTTTCCTGATCCCAACCAAGCCGTGGTGAGAAACTACCTCATTAGGAGTCTATGTGGGGGAGTACAGGGCTACCTTTAGCCTTTGCCAGTGGTACTTATAATTTTCTTCCTTCAGACTACCAAGGAGAGGGAGCTGAGAGTGACTCCCTATGGACAACACATTCTGTGCCAATGTCCAGAGTTCTTAAGAAATTTAATTAAGCAACTAATAAACTGAAGTATGTTTAAAGTTAAACTGTGAATTTGTTGACATTAAACATAGTTATTGAAATATCAGTTAATTAGAATTTTAATACTGTTTTTTGAACCAGAATTTAGTTATCTGTATTCATATATATATACATATATATATATATATATATACATATATATATATATATATATATATATATATATATATATATATGCTTGCCAACCTTAAATGAGGAGTGGGGCGGGATCAGAAACATTTGGATGGGAGCTTGGCCTGTGAGGAGAGAAAAATAATTTACAGCTGCTAAAATATTTCAGCTGTTTCTTTTCCTGGTTATTCTCTTCACTGCTGATTTAGTGAGTTATTATTGGAATGGGATACTCACTCTGCCATCTGGGATTTGGGATGATCACATTTTGGTTTTCTAGTATAAATTCTGAGGTCCTAAAATTCTGAGCTAGCTGGGTTTAGACTAGATGCTTCTGGGGGGCAGGGAGAGGAGAAGTGTTTTTGGTCTTACCTTCATGACTGCTGCAATCAGTATTTTTCATGTTCCTCTGATTCTGTTGTGTTTGACAGACTCATTGGGGTTGAATGGGTAAGCTGTTAAGGTTATAAGAGTTAAGGGTAACTAGTGGGGAAACTGAAAAAAGCACCCATTTAGTGTGATACTAACCGAAGATCACTTGACCTAATGGTTGTCCTGCTGAAGGTAGATTTTTAGTGTCTCAGTAAGCGGCATAGTAGACAGCTGATCATGTTATGTTTTTGAAGGGCATTGAAAGACATTCCTGACCCCAAAATAATTTTCCCACCCACTGAGGTGCCAGAGAATCCTACCTTTAGAATCACTCTTTTGGATTAGAGAAGTCTTTGTAAAAAGTATCTTGTTAAAATTGCAAATTTGGGCATAAGGGGAAAAAGGCCTGGTATGGGAGAGGTATTATCAAGGGTAGGACTGACTGGCCAGGAGCATTCTGGTGAAGAGCCCTTGCCAACATAGAGGTGCTGAACACCTGGGAGGAAAAGGCTCACAAATGAACTGTCCTTTTGTTCAGATCCCAGGCTGTAGCTTAGTAGGGCCTTTTGTGACAGGAAATGTGACTTTTATAGGGATCCTTTCCACGATCAGCTTTGTGTTTTGAGGCAGCGTTGTTTGTCTGCAGTCCTAGCTATGAAGGGCAAGAAGATGTTGCTGTATATTTACGTACCTGATGGTTGTGTATCTGGTGAGCTGGAGGAGGGACATGGAGGGAATAAGAAGGATGGTAAAAATCAGTTTCAGAGAACTGGCACTTTTGGATTCTCACTCACTCGTCCCTACCATAGTCAGCTGAGTGCCAGCTGCAAATCTGGGCTTCCGGTGGGCTTCAGGCAGTGCAGACGGATAGGGCTGAAGTGAGGAGGCAGAAGCCAAGACTCAAGCCCAGACAGCTCTTCTGCCTTTGTGACAGAAGTTGTTGGTGTGCTGGTCAGACCTATGGAACCCAAACTAGTGACTGAGGTGGGAATTGAACCAGCTGAGAAGGTGAGCAGTTTCTGTTAGTAAGCAGATAATTTTTTGAAAAAGTTAGTTTGTGTTCACATCATGGAATTTAGAGTTAAAAGGACCTTAGAGATCATGGGCATTAGAATCAAGTTAAAGAACTTGCATTTGAGTCCTTGTTCCAGTTTTAGGTTTTGTGATTTTGGTTCAGCCTCATCATTTTTTTCCCTGACACTTATCTTCAGTCCAATGACACCAGCCTTCTAGGCTGTTCCACAAACAAGACACTCCATCTCTAACTCTGGGCCATCTCTGACTGTCCTCCATTGTCTCACTCTCATTGCATTGAGCCTAGAGAAAAGGAGGGCAAATTTATGCTGCTGCCTTCTAAACCAGCGAGTGAACTTCTGGTTGGGTCAAAAAAGTCCTTGCTGACATCATTATTTTCAAAGCATCCTCTTTTTAGGCAAATGGAAGAGGTAGGCACGCAAAAGGATTGAGTCATGCTAGACCCTGTATTTTCAGAGCATGTCTTTAACAATTCAATTTAAACATTTTTTTTACTATGAATTTAGTAAGCACTGAAAAAGAACGTTTCCATACATATAGTATATGGAATATGGAAAAAAATGATTACATTGGAAATTGTGAATCTCTGTAGCAATTCGATTTGATAAACATTTATTAAATGTCTATTGTACGAGGCCACGTGCTGGGGCCTGGAATTAAATGTGGCTTATGATCTAAAACCATTAATATGGCTTTATTTAGCGTAAAAAACAGTGTATTTAAAAATATCTGCTCCTTAATTGCCTTGCCAGTGCCAAGTTTAGGTTTCTTTGTTTCTTGGTTACCCACCCAGCCTCCTACCTTCCTTGGAGAACTCTCCTGATTTTTCTCAGGGCATTAGGTAGAATCATGAAAGCCTTGAGTTATGATTCTCTAAACTGCATGCAAGGCGTCTGGTTTTTGTGTTTCCACCCACGTATGTAAATGTGTACACTTTAAAATTCATCTCCCTTTCAAGTTTTAAAGCATCCAAGATTATAAATAGCCCTGGGCTCTTGTACGTGTTAAAAATAAAATAGAATACTGGTTTAGTTGCTGATGTACCTGGAAGGCACATTTGGTACCAACATAGTAGTAACAAGTTCTTCACTCTGTGACCTGGTCTGCGTGCTAAGTATTTTCAGTGAGTAAATACTGTTTTCTTGGGGTTTTTGATTTAGTTTATTTTATAGTTGTAATTGTTGCCCACCTCGTCATTATTGAGTGATAAGTAATGTCTCAGATTACCCAGAACAATAACCATTAAGATGTTGGCTAGTCCTTATTAGGTTTTCTCTTCAATGCTTTTCTTAGGGACTGCAGTTGGGTGAGCCGTGGCCACTAGCTGTTTGGAAAGGCAAGGAGAGTTTGTTTTTGTGGTAGAGGGCCCATCACCTTGGGGGACCAGTGATGATGCTAATAATTTTTTATCGGAACCTACCTCTGGAGCTCAGGGAGATTGTGGAACCCTGTCACCTAAAATGTTGGAGCTATTGTATCAGAATAAATATTGATTTGTTTGTTTTGTACACCAACACAAGTTTGAGAGTCCTAAGCCTTGCTTGATGGTCCCAGCTCAGCCATAGATGTCCTGTGTGTTGGGCAGTGGATGAAGCACAGACCATTTTTAGACCTTATTTATATTGTTTGTAGAGTGTAGGTGGATAAACCTTGCCTTAGCTCTTCTGTAGTCCCAAAGCATGTTGTATTGGAGGGTTGAGATCACATAGAAGTGCTTCGAGCTTTTGTAGAGAAAGATACTTATAAGTATCTTAGTATTTTTCTAAAATTTCATTGTCTGTGCTTCTGAGGATTGTCAGGGCTGGACTAGTGGGGTACTGTGGAGGTGGGGGGTTGAGCCTTAGTTTAGACCCCCAGAAACTGGAGAGGCAGATGGAAGAATTTGTCCATGACATAAAGGGAGTTTGAAGGCTTAGCTCAGAAAAGAATCTAGAAGCACTAACTTCCTGCCTTTTACCCCACACCTGTCTTCCACCTCCTGAGTGTTTGCTGCCATTCTCTGGGAGTGCTTTAGATTTCAGGATATAGAGATGTACTAAGTTTCTTGTATCCCCACGAATCTTCCAGAGTCCATCTTTAGAGTTAAATTACTAAAGGAAGGAGACACAGCAGTGGGAATTAATGAAATATGCTTGAGTCTTCAGATTCTTTTGAATTGTGAAGTGGGATCTGTAGTGGGTGCACTCAGCTAGTGCAGCAGCCGGCGCTGATGCAGAGCCAGCAAGCATCAGTCAAATGCCTCCCATTAAGAAGAGGCTTAATGGAAGTTTCATTCCTGTTGTCACCAATACAGATGAGGTCTGCAGACATTCTCAAGCATAACTTTTAGCAACATCAGAGAATCAGCTTATGGACAGTCACGTGACTCAGCAGAACAATTGCTCTAATAGAGACATCTTATTTACAGGATGGAAAGCACCTTAATGGGGTAGTGCTGGGGGGTAATCCCCCCCCCTTTTTTTTATCTCCGAGAAGTTTTTTTTTTCCCCACATAAAATAGGTAGTTACTTGTAGCTGTAGCTTCATTATGCTATTGTATGTTAGGTACATATGTAGCGGGAGGCAGGGGTGTGAAAAAGAAGATCCCCTATCACTGTCTCTCTTTCTAGGAGTTTCCAATCTAGAGAACCTCCCTTTTAACCTGCTAGAAAAGGGACTTGGTTATGAGTCAGGGGACCTGGATTCCTGTTCTCTCTTTGCCACAGACATGTAGAATAATAACCTTGGGCAAGATCCTTCCTCATGGCATACTTCACAGAAGTGTTGTGAGGATCATTGAAAAGATCTTAGAGAATATCTCATTCAAACCCCCAAGTAGGACAAGAAGAATTCTATCTAAATGTGAAAAGTCAGAGATTTTGTCATTATGAAGAACTCCTTATGTGAGATAGATTTTAACTGACCTTTGATTTAGTACATAAGTTTTTGTTTCGTGCGCAGAGAAGTTAAATGATTTGACCAGAGTCACTAGAATGTGACTGAAATGGGAGTTGAACCCAGCTCTTCCTGAATCCAAGCCTAAGTACCTGTCCATTGCACCATGTTGCTTCTAAGTTCCCTCTGTAATATCCCTTAAATCTAGTTTCTGCTTGAATATTATAGTATTCATTGAATCTGTGTCTGGTGAGTTTCACTGTTTCTGAAGGCTACCATTCTGTTTTTTTTAAACAATTCTAATTATTAGGAAGCTTTCCTGTTCATTGATTCATCACCTGTCTCCTTTAGATTTACACCATTGATCTGCTTAGTTCTGTCCTCTAGAACTACACAGACTGAATCTAATACTTCTACTTGATAGCCTTTCAAGTATTTGAGATGATTTTTGTTCCCCTTACGGCCTATCTTGACTAAACAGCACCAGTTCCTTAATTGTTCTTCGTATGAAATGTCAGTTATACTTCTCAGAATTTGAACATTATGCTCCAGAAGTGGCCTGATCAGTTCAGAGTATAGTCAGATAATTACCTTTCTTGATCTGGGTACTCTATTTTTGTTGATACATAATTCAGTCAAATTTGTATAGGCACTGTGTTGAGCCTTATGGGAGATATGAAATTTCATTAATACACAGTCATTTCATGGAACTTACAGTGTAGTGAAGGTATAACACAGACATAAATAACTGTAATACATGATAATATGTAAGTGCATTCAAGAGATGTAAAAATGCCACATATGAGGTTCAGTGGTTAAAATTGACTAGTGGTTGGGTAGTCCAGGGAAAGCTTTACTGAAGACTTAGCTTTAGGAAAATCACTTTATTTAATATAATCAGTTTTTTTAAAAGAATAGTATAGGTAGGAACCTAGCAAAGTAGGGTGGGAGGTGGAGGAAATTCCAAGCCTTGGAAATAATATACTGAACAGTGGTATGGAGGCAGGAAAGCATAAATGGGGAACGTTTTAGGGCACAGAGAATAGTCCAGATTGATGGAAATATTGAGTAAGTATGGGGAGTAATATGAGGTAAGTCTGGAAAGATTATAGTGCCTGATTGTGGAAGCCTGTGATACAGTCACATTCTATTCCACTTTGTGTCTCCACCACTTCACTGATACTGTTCTCTTAGCTTATTGCCACATCCAGAGTCATAGAAAAGGCAAGGCAAGTGAGGCATTTACTTCTGGCACATAAAACTGAGAAATGCAGAAAATATTAAAAATATACATTTAATGCTTAGCTGTTGTGACATTAGATTGGTGTATGTGGCCAGTGGAAGGGAACAGAGACATGATTTTACATTCTTGCCTTGGGTGGTATGGTGCTGGCCAAATGGAGTGGTCAGCCTCATAATTCTGTTTTGACTTCTTCAATATGTGACATTATTTACTATCATCCCCTCCTTTTCCATATTTCCTCTTATCTATACTTGCATGGTAACCACCCTAGTAGAGGACACCCTGGTATGGACCCTGGTTACCTCTTTGTTGGACTATTATACTAGCCTTCTAGTTGGTTTCTTTGCCTCAGACCTTTTTCTACCCCAATTCATCCTCCACACAAATGCCAAAGTGATTTTCCTACATCACAGGTCTGATTATGTTAAATCCACTTCCTTCTCTTGGTAAACTTAGTTGGCTCCCAGATACTTTTAGGATAAAATATCAAACACTCTAGCATTTAATGCCCTTCATAACCTGGATCTTTCCTACCTTTCCTCATGCCTTACGCCCCTCCATTCATTCTATGATCCAGCTATACTCACTTATTACTCCTTCAGTGTGATGCTCCAAGTTTGGACTCCATATCCTTTCATTGGTTGTTCCCCCTTCCTGCCTTTACTGCCTTTTTTCAAGACTCAGTTAGAGTCCTACTATCTACAAGAGGCATTTCTTGGTCCCTCTCTCTTTCCCTCTTAGATTTTCTTCCCTTATGCATCCATCTATCTGTCTATCAGTATATACTTCCTATCTCTGTATCTATTTATCTTGCATATACATAATTATTTACATATTTTAGAATGTGTTCCTTGAGGGCCAGGAGCATTTTTTGCCTTTTGTTGTATCCCTAGTATTAAATAGTATGAAAGCACTCAAATTCTTACTGACTAACTGCTTATGACACTCCTATTTCTCTGACTGCTCTTTATTTCTTTGTTGGCTTCTCTTCCTTCTCCTGTCTTATTTTAGGCTCAAGTCTTGACCTTCTGCTTTTCCCTTTTTAATTTGTTTCTTGTGAAAAGCTCATCCAGTTTTAGAGTTTCAATTGATGACTTCTAAATCTGTAGTTCTGACCTTTCACTCAAGTTCCTATCCCATATCTTCAAATGCTCATAATAGACATTTTTATTTGGATGTCCTGTTACCTCACCAAACTCAAGACATCTAGAACAGGATTTACTGTCCTTACCTCGTTAGAAACTCAGCACCTGTTGTTACCTTCCCAGTCTCTATATCAAACATCAAAAGTAAGTTGTTCTCTTCTGTCTGGTGTTATTTGCTGCCCGTTAATACAGTAGGGACTTTGTTTTCAGTTGAACTAGTGAACAGATTCTTTTCCATAGGGCCTTGTCAGGGTAGGTCATGCCTCTTTAGGAAGGTCTATATTATATTCGTAGTTTATTTATTTTTGGCTCTTCTGGCCTTTCTTTGCATTTTAGCTCTTTATCCAGCCATAGTCCTAGGGTTTATCTTGTTTCCTCTGTTCTTTGTAGCTTAGACATCATAGACTAAGAGTCACCTAGTCGAGTCCCTTCATTATACAAGTAGGGAAACCGAAGCTCAGAGACATGAAAGGACATATCCCAAATCATACAGCTTTTTAGTGCTTTCTTTCTTAACTGTTTTCCTTTTTTCCCCCTTGAATCTATCCTGGTGTGATCACAGCAAGCATTCAGTGTTTATATAGCTCATTTCATTCAGTTTTTTAGCCTTATGGAGAAGGTACCATTCTGATTGTGCAAGGGGTCAGACCTTAAGACCCCATCATTTGCTTTTGGTCTCACAGTGAATTAGTGAGTGTCATGGTGTCAGAACTCACGGTTTTTGTTGCACAGCTCAGGGTTCTTCTAGGTCACTGTCTGCTTCCTGACTTTTCTCTGTAGATCACATTTCTGAGAAAAAAGACTGCATGCTTGACCCCCTGAGGTTTTTTCCTCCTTCAAATTGTTCTTTATGATTCATTTCTTTCCTTAATTCTCTGTATGTTGTTTTCTGTTGTCAGTGGCCTTTCTCTGCCATTTCTTCACATTGTTTTCCTGCTTTCCATTTGCCTATTCAATTTAGATGGCAAATTCTTGTTTGTAAAGAGGTGAGTGACTATTTGTACATGTGTACATGTTCTAGTGCAGCCCATAAATAATAATGAATGTGTGTCTTAGGGAAGAACTCACTCTTTAACCTTCAGTTTGCAAAATAGTGTATTGTCTTCCAGCTGTGCTTCCAGCTGTCCCTAGGTATTGGCTGTTCTTTTTGGCAGTAGTCACAGACTCCTTAGATTGATGATACTGGAAATATGGTGAATGGGATTTGTTTGCCTTCTGGTCTTTCTTTCTGATCTTTAGCTGCTGGAGTCTTTGTTTAAAATCCCTTTCCTTCATGTGTGAATTGCAACACAACAAATTGCTTTTGTCTCTTCAGTTTGAATTGTGGAGTGAACTGCTTGGTGTGCAGATGCTCTTTGGAAGGCAGAGAGAACTAGTAGAGAGAACCCTAAATGGTAGAGCAGGATACCTGATTAGAATTCTGGTTTGGGCTTTGCGTGTAATTTGACTGCATATGTGATCTGAGGGGAAAAATCCACTGGTACCCTTTCCCTTCCTTCTCCTCAAAGATTCAGGGAGAGCCTGTGTGATAATCAGACAAATTCTAGTGTGGCCTCAGAAGGGTTTCAGTCGGGACTTCTGTAGTTAGCAATTCTGGGATATCTCATCCCTAGAGGGTCCATTGAATTACTACTTTGGAACAGATTTAGCTATACTTCAATGTGTAGGAGCCAAACCAAGCTCTCAGTACCTCTTTCTTCTCTGGCTTTTTCAGTGTATGTTCTCTTCCTTTTGTATCTGTGCCTTGAGACAAGTTACAAGAAAACATCTTGTCTGATCTGTGACACCCCCCCCCCCCCCAGAAGGTCCCTGTATTCCCTCTTCCTGCTCTTTTTGAATGGACTGGGAATGAGTGGTAGGTGAGGGCTGTTGAGTCTCTGTTCCTCCCCCATTCCCAATCCCCTACCCACACTCATCCCCCAGAGCACCTGCTCTGGGCTGCTGTAAGCTGGTATTACAGATTGCTGAGAACATCCAACCTTTATTTAAGTAGTGGCACAGCCTATAAATGGCCGATTTTGATAGAAAAATGGGCAGCTCAAGTACCTTATTATCTCTTTTGTCCTGAAGCCCAAGGATACTTAGGGGAAGACTTATTGGTGGAACATTGAAATAAGCTTCTGTTTCTTAGGCTGAGCCATGATCTTTTAAGTCAGGTGAAGAAAATAAAATAAAAAATGCAGGTCTGTCAGCAGGATAGGTCCAAGGGTAATGGTGAAGGAACTTGTCACAGATGTATTCCAGGCAGTCTGAGGCTTTGGACCTGAAGAAGGAGGAAAATGGGTAAGAAGAGAATATCAGGGAATTCTCCCCAAGTATTTATGAAAACTGTGGACTCATCTGGCCCTGTGGCTAGGGAGTAGACTTTTTTCTTTCTTAGCATCAGGAGATCTTTTGACTTCAAGTGTGGGGCTACTTCTTGCTAATGCTGCTTGGATAAACCCTGCGTAGCTTTGTTGGTCAAAAGCTGTGGAGCATTTACCTTGCTCTGTGTTCTAGGTAAAACGAAGAAAAATTTTCCCAGGGAAAACTATGTTCTACCTCTGTCTGCCTTGCTTTAGGTGAAGGCTAGGTTATGTGCAGATTAGTTGGCTCTCCTTGGTTTACTGGAAAGAGGATCCACCTTCATTCCTTAGTTGATGTTCATTCCTGGGCCTTCCATCTGGGACTGTTGCTACTGGGAGTGAAGGAAGGGGGAAGAGTCCTGACCTTATTTTGCTGGAGCCCTTTCAGCCGTCTTGGCTTACGGTTTATGAGGGGGGATGAATTAAAGGGATGACTAGCTCAGCTGTATAGTTCGGGTTTATTGGGAAGATGAAGGATCTAACTGGTGAATCGATCAATCTGTGCTCCTTTTCTGTGACTAGAGGAAGCTGCTGGAGGTGTTATTCTCTTTATGCATGCTTATGCCTGCTGGGAGCGCATATGGAAGTTACCATTCCTGCTGTACCAACTGTGCGTGGCAGCAAATCAACCTGCCCCTTTGGAAGTGAGGTCTGCCAGTCAGCTACCTCTGACCTCTCTTCGGTTTATCTCCTTTTTTTTTCCTTCTCCTTCCTCTTTGTCCTGGTTCTCTTCATCCTCTTCCCCCCTCCTCTTCATCCTTGCCCTATCTCGATTCCTTCTATTCCTCTTTTCCTTCCTATTCCTCAACACCTGTTTTGTTGCTTAGCAGTGGCTATGACGAAGGGGATCCAATTCCACTCGTTACTATGTATTACATTAACTTGTACTGCTTGGAGAAATGAAAATCTGTGTGACTGGACTGAAAGTGTGGGTTCATCTGGCTCCTTTCATCCTTGTTTGTATGGTTCTTAAGCTTGCTTCTTCGTCCCTTCCTCCCACCTCTTCTTCCCCTTTAGGCAGCAGGAGACCCAGGATTTGTTTTACTCCTTGGTAGAAAGGGCTTGAGGGAGGGAAGCAGTTCCTGCTTCAGCAGCCACCCTCCATCAGCTGTCATAGCCTGTGGCCCTTTGTCCTCGCTTTTTGTGACTTCCCTTGCACAGATATATCGCAGATCATCCTGGAGAAGAACAAGGTTTTCTGAACCCCTTGTTTCTAGGAATGCTAGAACCCATACCCCTCGAGAGCCTGACCATGGGAAGCTTTGTATGACATTCAGCCTTCCCAGTTTGTTAAAGGAAAAAAAGGAGGAAAACCCAGCAAAAACCAAAGGCTTTTTCTGCAGAAAAAGTGCAGCAGCTATTTTTAGTATCTGAGCCTGTACTTTTCCATTCAGTTAGGCTTTTTTAGCTCAACACTGGGCCAACAGGAATATTTTCTTTCTCTATTCCAGATGTTCTTTGGGAAGTCAGTCGGTCAATAAACATTTATTGAGTGCCTACTAATGTGCTGGGTGTTGTACTAAGGACTGGGGATGCAAAAAGGAGGCAAAAGGCAGTCCCTGCCTTGAAGGAGCTCATCATCTAGTGGAAGGAGACAACATACAATCAAATGTACACTAACAAGCTGTATACAGTATAAATGGGAAATAACCCATAGAAGGAAGACAACTAGCAATAAGAGGGCTTGGGAAGGACTGTTGTCCATCTTCTCCCCTCCCCCCATCCCTAAATTGAGTTTGGGAACTAGGATAATCACAACCCAACAGTTTCATGGAGTCCATTCCTTGGGAAATTGTAGGAAGGAGTAATAGGTATGGGTATGAGATTCAACAAGGATATTTGAATTAATATAAATAAACCTCAGAATTAAACTATTGTAATTCTGTGTATTATGGCAGGGGAAGGAGATAATAGACAACTCATAATAATAATAACTAACATTTATGTAGTGCTCACTACAATTATTGTTTCATTTGAACCTCATAACAGCTCTGGTAGGTGAGTACTATGATAATCTCCATTTGAGAATTGAGGAAACCTAGACAAACAGTCACACAGCTAGCAGCTATCTGATTTTGACACTTTGAATTCAGATCCTCCCAACTTTCAGGCCTGCCACTCTCCTGCTGTGCCACTTACCTGCCCCCTACTCATGCATGATCAGTCTAGGCTACAATTAGAATGAATCCCAGAGCTACTGACATATTTTGGGTTTTTCCAGCCCTTTTCCCTTAGATCATTTGCAAATCTGGATTGTGGTTTTTATGATCCCTACTCCTGTCTAAAAATCCCTACTCCTGCCTAAAAGAGACCTTATAGATCTTTTGACTTGAGAGAATCATGGACTGCTCAGGGTAGGAAAGAGTGGGGACAACCTTGGAACAAAGAATTGTTGGGGCATCCCAAGGTTGTAGGATCAAATCCACAATCACAGAATGTTGTTGTTAATGCTGGCCAAGGGTTTGAATTAAAGGCCTGGCTAATTTTCTTGGGTTCCTTGACATAAAGGCTAATAGACTTTAGTGCTGTTTCATTCATTTCCTTTCCCAACCTTAACTCCACCTCTGCCTTAACCCATTGTTAGCTGGGGAATTTTCAGCCTCTTGTGCCATGTTGTTAAATTGTGCCTGACTTAACCTCATTTGGGGTTTTCTTGGCAATGATACTGGGGAGGTTTCCTTTTTTACTTCTATAACTCATTTGACAGATGAGGAAACTGAGTTAAGTGTGTTACCCAGGGTTGCACAGCTAGTTAAGCATCCAAGGCCAGATTTGAACTCAGGAAGATGAGTCTTCCTGACTCCAGGCCCAGCACTCTATCTACTGGGCCACCTAGATGAACCTGGAGGTGTCATAAGATTGCAAATAGGGCAGTCTTTAATCCCTTAGGGGAGGGAGGATTTCTGTTACTTGATGCTGCGTTGTCCTTTAGAAGGATAATGAGGAAGGTGCTAAGAGATGGAAGGTGGAAGTCAGGCTCCCATAGGCAAGCAGGCAAACTGCTTGGCAAAAGAGCTTGTAGGGATTTTAAGACTGATGTGCAGGTAAAGTTAAGTGGGGAGTATTGTGCCAGTATCTTTATGGCCTGCTGGCAGAGAGAAGGTTTTTGGGGATGTGATGGTATGAATGGAATAATATCTGCATGTGTGATTCATAAGAAAGGAGTTACATACAGTATGGAAGAATCGTAAACTTGGTTTCCTCTCATGTAGAGATTTTAGCTCCAGTTTGGTTTTCTGCTTCTTCTGTGGGCTAGCTAATGTTGTGGAGGTGACCCGTAGAGTCAGGAACTTACCACTTGAGAATGATTATCAGTCTCTAACTCAGTATTGGTTGTAGCTAAATTGCTGATGGCCATTTGGAATTTGTACTCTGTAGTAAACTGGAAGAGCCTTTAAATATCTTCTGGTCCAATCCTATAATTTTACAGATGGGTCTAGGCAAACTGAGGCCCACAAAAGTAAAAGGACATGTTCAAAATCACAGCTAGGAAATAACACATTTTAGGTTCACTGCCTCCCAGTCTAGTGCTTTTTTGAGTTAAGTAAAAAATGTTATTAAGGGGTTACTATGTGACAGGCATTATGCCAAGCTCTGGGGGGGGGGGGGCACAAAAAATGGCAAAAATGCTGTCCTCAAGGAGTTAATATTGTAAGAGGGGAGAGAACAAGGAAACAACTGTTAAAATAAGATTCTATATCTACAGCTATAGATATATTCCATATCTATATCTATATCTAATCTGTCTGTGTGTCTCATAGAGCTCATGCAGGGGAGTAAAGTATAAGAAAATTGGAGAGGTAGAAAGAGACCAGGGGATGAAGGGCTTAAAAATTCAAACAGGTTTTTATGTTTGATTCTGGAAGTAATGGGGGAAGAGAAAAGGAGAGAGATAATAGTGTCAGACTTGTGCTTTAGGATGATCATTTAGATGAGTGAAATATGAACCAGAGTGGGGAGAGACTTGAGGCAGGGAGTCTGACTTGCAGGTTATTGCAGCAATCCAGGTGTGAGATGATGAAGACCTGTACCAGTGTGGTAGTAGTGTCAGAAAAGAAGGGAGGCTTATATAGCTAAACCTTTGGAATCGATTTGGCAATGGCTTGCATATGGAGAGTAAA
Source organism: Bettongia penicillata ogilbyi (assembly GCA_023548195.1). NCBI lineage: Eukaryota > Metazoa > Chordata > Mammalia > Diprotodontia > Potoroidae > Bettongia > Bettongia penicillata. Next base: position 6,432,920 of record JAJHZJ010000197.1, read on the forward strand.
AGAGATGGAGGAATCAAGGATGACACCTGGGTTGTGATCCTGGGTGACCAGGAAGATGGTGGTTCTTTCCAGACAAGTAATAGGAACATTTGAAGAGGAAAGGGTTTTGAAGGGAAAAGGAAGTTCAGTTTTGGACATATTGGAGTTTAGAATGATACCTATTTTGCTAGAACTTCTAGGTCCAGATGTTCACTATGGCATTTACCAGATTGGAAGTCAGGAGGGATGTTGGAGCTGGATCAGAGAATCATCTGCATAGAGATAATTGAATCTAAGAATTGATTAGAACACCTAATGAATCTTTTATTGAGATTCCACCAAACCTTGGGGGTAAGAGGAGAACCAAGAGAGGGCAGTGTTATGAAAGCAAAATATAATGGAATAGAGGGTGATTGATAGTGTGAAAGGCTGTAGAGAGGTCTTGAAAGCCATTAGGTATGTCACTTAAGAGAAACTGGTGACTTTGGAGGCAGCAATTTTAGTTGAATAGAGTTTAGAAGGGAGAATAATAATAGCTGTCATTTGCATGGTGTCTGCTACATGCTAGGCGTCATACTAAGGGCTTCGTAAGTATTATCTCATTTGCTGCTCACAACAACTCTGTAAGGTTGGTGCTGTTATTATCCTCATTTTACAGATGAGGAAACTGAGGCAAGCAGGGTCACATTGCTAGTATGTGTCTGAGGCTGAACTTGAACTCAGGTCTTTCTGACTCCATGTGCAGAGCTCTTATCAGATGAAGTTGATAGCAGGTGCCTAAGATGAGTAAAAAGATAGGAAGAGAACATCTATTGTAGAAGGCTTTTCTCAATCAGTTTAGCTACAAAAGTGTAAAGAAATATAGGATGATAGTAGGGATGGTTGGATTAAATTGAGGGTATTTTTTTTTTAAGATGAGGAGACATGATTATGTTAGTAGGCTGAATGGTAGCAGCCAATATATAGGGAGAGATGGAAGATTTATAAGGGTGCATAGTCTGGTGGGATGGAATAGGACCACCTATAGACATAAACAGTTTTCCTTTGTCAAGGAAAAGAGCTACTTCTTATGAAACTTAGTTGACAGAAGAAATAGTGGGGGAAGAATCTGAGTTATGTGACATGAGGAGAGGAAAGTCTTAGGAAATTATGTCACTCTTTTTCAGTAAAATATGTGGCCAGATTCTCAGCCTAGAGCGTGGGGAAGAGAAGCTGGAAGAGGTTTGAGAAGGGAAGAAAACTTTGGGAAAAGCCATTGTGGTGAGTGGGTTAGGGCCTTAGTGGCTGGGGTGTTTAATTTTTTAGATTCATCTCTGTATCACCTTAGTGAATTATAGTGTGAGCTGCTGATCCACGTATGGCATGGATGCTGGGAATAATGGGGTTGGTTGGTGTGCAGTTAAATGAAAGAGATGCCATTAAACCCATACTAACCTTCTCTTTTCTGTGTCACTAGGCTGGTGACCATGGCACACCACGTCCTCCTCCCATCAAAGGTATCCCTGCTGGGCATAGTGCTTTGGCTGCTGGCATCTGCATGTATCTCTTCATGCCATAATAATCATGTTCAGGTAAGTGTTTGATTTAAGTGTTTGATTTATGAACAGGAAGAAACCTAGCACTGGGCTGAAAAATCACTGGCATTTCTTGGAACTACTAAGGACTGCTTGGGATGGCTGAGAAGGCATTAGATAGGTTCAGTTCATTGCTACTTGTCTGTGATGTGCATATATATTTGTATATGTATATATGTGTGTATGTGTGTGTGTGTGTGTGTATGTGTATCTGTTGCTGTCTGATGGGGAAGTTTCTGAAAGTTGTATCTTAAAATCTAATAGTGAGGAAGCTCACGATTGTAATGGAGGTCAAAGATTACAAATAGAGATCCTTCAAATTTCAAGGAAAGATTCTGTTTCCCTTCTGTCCCTTTCTTTTTGTTTCTTTTTCTTCCGTCTTCTCTCCCTCTCTTTCTTCTGTCGTTTCTTCACTGATATATCTTCTACCACAGCTGGCATTCCATTACTCTGGGAAATAACACATGAAACACAGGTTCCTCTTGGGCTTACTTTTCCTTTACAATTTACTTTCTGCCCTTGACCATGCCACTGCCTTAGAGTGAAGCCTTTATTGTTATTTCTCTGATAATCTCACCCTCCCTGGCCCATTTGGGTCCACCCCCACGGAGTCCTCCTGAGGCTCCATCTTCCAAGTACTGGGTAAAGTGCTTCCAGGCTTTCCATTGAAAGGCCCTTAAAGTGCAAATGACAATTGTGATCAAATTAATAAAAATCTTTAGTGCTGCCAAGGTTCACCTTTGGCTCATGGCAAATTTTCACCTTCCTTCTGATTTGTTTTCTCCTTTGTCTCTCACCCCTGCTTTGTAGTTAAGCTGGAGAGAAAATGTGTTCTCTAGACTCATTTGTCCCTTTGAACCTTTAATGCTTCCTCATGAAGATCTTTCAGAGCCGTTTTCATTATCATCCTTGAAGGGGAATAGTAACAGGATTACAATGTCCTTGTTCTGAGAATTGCCTATGCAGTGTGATTGTGTGTGTGTGTGGTCATGGGACATGAGTCCTAGCTACGGAGTGCTTGGCGTCACTGGCCTTAAGATACTACTGGGAAGGATACTGAAGGACGAAGATGGGGTTGTTTCCCTGTTCTTGCCCATTTGAAAATGAGTTAGTTTTGTGTTTCCCAGGTTTGTGAGGATTCCCTCCCTCCTCTCTGAGCTTTAACAGATGCACAATTAACAAAGGTGTGCTGATGAATTTACTTAAGGACTTCATGTTATTAAGTCCCTTTTGGATAATAGTCCAACCAAATAGATGAGCTCTCAGAGCAGTAATTATTCTGGCCCATTTATATTAGCTCTGTTGAGTCTAGTGTCAGAAAAAATGTTAATACTGACTTCATCAACAGAAGCTGCTTTTATCCTTATGGCTGTTCCTAAGCTGTATCCATTTGTCATAATCTTTCATCATGTGCTAAGCACAAGTAGGAGTTGAAGTGTCTTTTCTCTCATACCATAAAAATTGCTGTCCTGGTGGCATTTAAAATCCAAATTATGCAGTCAGCCACCTTCACAACAGTAAAAATGGATTGTTAATGATATATTCATGGGTGCCCAGAGCCCAGGCTAACAGCACCAACAACCTGAAATTACTTTCCCAAAGGCATTTGTACCAATCATTGAAAACCTTTCAGGAAAGTTGACTGTGCTGATCAAGGAAGGTTTCTGCTTTTTGTTCCTCAATGGCCCCAGCCTCCCTTTCCCACACCTTTTAGGGGCTCAGGTGAAACCCTACAAATCTGATCTTGAGGGATGGAGTGTAGAGGAGTGTAGAATACAATATAGTAAAATAGACATTTAAGTGCCTACTTTGTGCCCAGCACTGGGCTAATAATAAACCCTGGGGATATAAGAAAAGAATAATGTTCCTGCCCCCAAGGAGCTTACAGTCGGATGTGGGAACACCATACACACAAAAAGAAGATGGAAAAGGAAGTGGGGTGTGTGTTGGGAGGATGGAGCTAAGACAGAGTAGGGATGGGGGTGGAGGTGGGGGTGGTTGCATCATGTTCCTGGAATTCAGACCGAATAGAATTGCAGATAGAAAGTGAAGAGTTAGCCCAGTGAGAATACATTTGTGTGATTGTGTGTGAATGTTGTCTGTGAGAAAAGGAAGGAGTTCTGTTTCCACAGAAGTACATACACTCCCAGCCTTGTAGGAAAAGTAAAAGATAAGTAAGAAGTAGTTAGTTCCAGCTAGAGCTGTGGCGTGGTAGAACTAGGCTTCTGACTGGGTAAAAGGGCAGCTTGTTTGCATGTTTAAGGAGCTGTTTAATATAAACCAACGTACCCCTAGGATGGAGCAAGCTAATTTGAATGCACATGCAATGCATGGCAAGGGAGGAGGAACACATCTAGGAGAAAAACAAATAGGTGGTTCAGGAAGCTATATCCAGCCAATGAGTGACAGGGAGAGGGACCTTGAAGTCAAGGTATGGAAATTAAAAGCAGTCTGCACCCAGCTCTCTGTGCCCCTATGCATGGGGCTCCCACTCTTGCAAGAGTATAATAAGCTGCGTTTCTGACTTCATCAGTTAAGATCTTATTTCTTTGTGAGCATTTTTCTCACATGTCACTCACGGTGATTGACTGATATATTGATACATAGGGTTCAGGTTTAGAAATTGATAGCTACCTGAATACTGTAATTTGAGAGGTTTCCATCCTTAAGTGTCTCTTTGATTGGTTTCATCTTTGGCCTATTATTCCACCAGAAGAGATTTATTCCTTTAAATGAAAACTTGGTCCCCTGTTAAAATGTGAATGCCCTTGGAGGTCTGGAAAGTATTAAGCCATTATCATCTCTTTAACTCCTGCATAAAGAGAAGTTTATCTGATTACTTTTCTTCTCACTGCTAGTTGAAAGCTGGACCTGGAAAGTATAAGAAATAAGAGGGAAGACATGTCTGGGTGGGGGGATTTTGGAAACCAGGTAGTCAGTAGAGGGGATAAAAGGTTATAATCATATTCACATAGAACGTACATTCTGTGTTAGAAAGGACAGTAGAGATAATTTATTCTATCCTTCAAATCTTACAGATGAAGAAATAGCACTGGTGTGTGTATGTATTTATTTTCAGTTCTAGATCCTTTCCCTCCCTCCCCCAACCCATTGAGAAAGCTAGAAATGTGATCCTCTTAATACATATGAAGTCATGCAAAACATTCCCACATTAGCACATTGTAGGAAAAAATAGCAAGAAAAATAAATTTATACTTCATTTTGCACTTTGATACCATAAGTTTTCTCTCTGGTGGTGGATAGTATTTTTCATTGCGAGTCCTTTGGAACTGTCATGAATCATTGTATTGATCTGAGCAGCTCAGTCTTTTGCAATTGATTATCATTACAATATTGCTGTTATTGCATACAATGTTCTCCTAGTTCTGTTCACTTCACATTACATCAGTTCATATAAGTCTTTCCAGGTTTTTTCTGAAACCATCCCCTTCATCATTTCTTACAGCACGGTAATATCGGATCACATTCATATACTGTAACTTGTTCAGCCATTTCCCAGCAAATGGGCATCTTCTCATTTCCAATTCTTTGCCAACATAGAAAGAGCTGCTATAAATACTTTTGTACATATGTGTTGCTTTTTCTTTGATTTCTTTAGGGTACAGACCTAGTATTAGTATTATGAGGTCAGAAGGTATGCACAGTTTTATAGCTCTTTGGGCATAGTTCCAGATTCCCCTCCAGAGTGATTGGACCACTTTATAGTTTCACCAGTAGTGCATTGTCTTTATTTTTCTGCATGCCTTTCATCATTTATTAGTTTCCTTTTCTGATATGTTAGCTAATCAGATTGGATGTGAGGTTGTTTTAATTTGCATTTCTCTAATTAGAGATATAGAGCAGTTTTTCATATGATTATTAGCTGATTTTTTCTTTTTAATTTTACATTTCTGTTCTCTAAAACCTTATTTATTCATTTTTAACATTAATTAAAAATTTTTTTAGTTTTGAATTTTCTCTCTCTCACCCCTCCTTCACCCATTGTGAAGGCAAAAATGTGGTATCACCTATACATATGAAACATACAAAACATATTTTCAAGTTAGCCATGTTGCAAAAAAGAAAAACAAAAAAACCGTAAGAAAAATAAAGTGAAAAATGTTGCTTCAATTTGCATCGAGACCCTATCAGTTCTTTCTCTGGAGGTAGATAGTTTTTTTCACATGATTTCTTCTTCTGAAAACTACCTATTCTTATCCTTTGATCATTTTTCAGTTGGGGAATGGCTCTTATTTTTTATAAATTGGACTTAATTTCCTGTATGTTGGAGGAAGGAGATCTTTATCAGAGAAATTTGGTGTAAAATTTCCTCCCCGCCCAGTTTCCTGCTTTCCTTTTAATTTTGACTGCCTTCCTTTTGTTTGTGCAAAACCTTTTTATTTAATATAATCAAAATTATCCATTTTATTTCCTATGGTCATCTCTGTCTCTTGTTTGGTCATGAATTCTTCCTTATAGATTTGACAGGTAATTTTTCTGCATTCCCCTTATTTGCTTATGATTACTAGGTTATTTACAAGTGCTTTTACATACATTAATTTATCAGAGTCTCATGATAATCCTGTGAAGTAGTTAGTGCAGAGTGTGCCCCAGTTTTATAAAGGAGGAGACAGTCTCAGAAAGGTTACTTCTTCCAGGCTCACAGCTGGTTTGTGACAGAGTTGAGAGTCCCTCCAAGTCCTCCTGGCTCTAGAGCTAGTCTGTTATACTAACTGCAGGGTCATAGTTGGAGAGATGGAAGAGACCTTGGAGGTGATACATCTAGTTCAACCCCTACCCCTTCTTTGTCGGAAGAGGAGAATGAGGCCCCCAGATGTCAAAGTGGCTGATCCAGGTCACACTGATTATAGTAAAGAGCTGGGATCTGATCCCAAACCTTAGAATTCCAAATCTAGTTTTGTGTCCCGTAATGCTTCATGAAGTGGTCAATTTTAGTTACTTCTGTTTGAGGAGGGCTAGTTTTTCCATTAAGTTGTAGCTATCTTGTGAGCCCATCCACAATACCACAACACCCAGGCTTCCAGGTTTGGATTGAAAATCGCTGGGCCCAGTCTCTTTTGGTTTCTTTGCTACAAGTCTAGGATTAGGACAGGAAGAAAATTCCATGGGGAGGGGAGGAAGGAGACTTGAAAGGAGAAAAAATTAATAGTATTTTTTATTTCAAAAGCCTCAAACTCAAAAGTGCTTCAGACCTTTTCTCATTAAAGCCTTTCTAACTTTCCAGGGGAGATAAGGAATAAAGTGTCCCAAAACTGACTTTAGCCTGGGTGTTTTCTCCTCTTCAGTGATTAGTTTCCTACTTCTTACTGACTTAAAGTCAGTAAGTTTATTAGGCACCTGCCTTGTTCCAGGACCTGTGGTAGGCACTGAAGATACGCTCCAGGAGTTCATAACCCAGTGGAGAAGACAATAAGCAAACAAATATACATGCAAACTACATATTTGTGAGAAAATAGGAAATAATTTAGAGAGGGAAAGCACTAGAATTTTTTTTTGTACTTAAATTTATTTATTTACGTTTTCAACATGCATTTCCACAAAATTTTGGGTTGCAAATTTTCTCCCCATTTCTCCCCTCCCCCCCATGTCACAGCTTGGAGCATTCTAATTACCTCTATCACCAATCTATCCTCCCTTCTAACATCCCTCTCTTCCCTTATCCTCATCTTCTCTTTTGTCCTATAGGGCAAGATAAATTTCTATACCCCATTACCTGTATTTCTCATTTCCTAGTTGCAAGAACAATACTCAACAGTTGTTCCTAGAACTGAGTTCCAACTTCTCTTCATCCCTCCCTCCCCACCCATTCCCTTTGAGAAGGCAAGCAATTCAATATAGGCCATATCTGTGTAGTTTTGCAAATGACTTCCATAATAGTCGTGTTGTATTAATACTATATTTAAACTAAGTATATTTCCCTCCATCTCATCCTGCCCCCTGTTTCTTCTCTTCTCTCTTTTGATCCTATCCCTCCCCAAGAGTGCTCCCTTCTCCCCATTGCCCCTCCTTTCCATTATTCCCCCCCCCCCACCCTGCTTATCCCCCTTCTCCCCCACTATCCTGTATTGGAAGATAGGTTTTCATACCAAAATGAGTGTGGATTTTATTCCTTCCTTTAGTCAAATGTGATGAGAGTAAACTTCATGTTTTTTCTCTCACCTCTCCCCTTTTCCCCTCCACTGAAAAGTCTTTTACTTGCCTCTTTTATGAGAGATAATTTGTCCCATTCCATTTATTCCTTTCTCCTCCCAATATATTTCTCTCTCACTGCTTAATTTCATTATTTTAAGATATGATCCCATCCAATTCAATTCATCCTGTGCTCTCTGTCTCTCTCTGTGTGTATGTGTGTGTATGTAATCCCACCAACTACCCAGTTACTGAAAAAAGTTTCAAGAGTTACAAATATTGTCTTTCCCTGTAGTAATGTAAATAGTTCAACTTTAGTATGTCCCTTATGAATTCTGTTTCCTGTTTACCTTTTCATGCTTCTCTTGATTCTTGTGTTTGAAAGTAAATTTTCTTTTCAGCTCTGGTCTTTTCATCAAGAATGCTTGAAAGTCCTCTATTTCATTGGAAGACCATTTTTTTCCCCCTGAAGTATTATACTCAGTTTTTCTGGGTAGGTGAGTCTTGGTTTTAGTCCTAGTTCCTTTGACTTCTGGAATATCATATTCCATTCCCTTCGATCTCTTAATGTGGAAGCTGCTAGATCTTGTGTTATCCTGATTGTATTTCCACAATCCTTGAATTGATTTTTTCTAGCTGCTTGCAGTATTTTCTCCTTGACCTGGGAATTCTGGAATTTGGCCACAATGTTCCTAGGAGTTTCTCTTTTTGGATCTCTTTCAGGAGGTGATCTGTGGATTCTTTCAATATTTATTTTGCCCTCAGGTTCTAGAATATAAGGGCAGTTTTCCTTGATAATTTCATGTAAGATGATGTCTAGGTTCTTTTTTTTGATCATGGCTTTCAGGTAGTCCCATAATTTTTAAATTGTCTCTCCTGGATCCATTTTCCAGGTCAGTTGTTTTTCCAATAAGATATTTCCCATTATCTACCATTTTTTCATTCTTTTGGTTTTGTTTTTTGATTTCTTGATTTCTCATAAAGTCATTAGCCTCCATCTGTTCCATTCTAATTTTTAAAGAACTATTTTCTTCAGTGAGCTTTTGAACCTCTTTTTCCATTTGGCTAATTCTGCTTTTGAAAGCATTCTTCTCCTCATTGGCTTTTTGAACCTCTTTTGCCAATTGAGTGAGCCTATTTTTCAAGGTGTTATTTTCTTCAGCATTTTTTTGGGTCTCCTTTAGCAAGGTGTTGACCCACTTTTCATGCTTTTCTTACATCTCTCTCATTTCTCTTTCCAGTTTTTCCTCCACCTGTCTAACTTGCTTTTCAAAATCCTTTTTGAGCTCTTCCATGAGCTGAGCCCATTGAATATTTATTTTGGATGTTTGGAATACAGAAGCCTTGACTTTTATGTCTTTCCCTGATGGTAAGCATTGTTCTTCCTCATCTGAAAGGATGGGAGGAGATATCTGTTCACCAAGAAAGTAACCTTCTATAGTCTTATTTTTTTTTTCCCTTTTTTGGGCATTTTCCCAACCCGTTACTTGACTTTTGGGTCCTTTGTCAAGAGTAGGGTATACTGTGGGGACCTGTAAGATATCAGTTCCTCCAGGGTGGCACAATCAAGTGTGTACTGGTCTGGGCACAAGAAGGATTTTTGTGCCCAGTCTTAGCAGTGTTTCCACTCCACAGGCATCTGACCTCCAGTTCTGCCAAGCTAGCACTCGGGGGAGGTGGAATTTAGTCAAGTTGCAGGGGCAGGGCCTCCATTCAGTCTGAGACAAAGACCTGCTGCCTCAGGGTGTCTACACAGGGCTGAGGTAGGACTCAGCTATTCAGTGCCCCCAAGGGTTTTTACTATCCAGCTATGGTCTCAGGCTGCTGTGGGAGCTGCCCTGAGAACTCCTGCCACTTGCCCTTCCTGGCCAGTTGAATAAACCCCATCACTGACCTTTGGCACTTGTGGGTTGAGGGATCTGTGGACACTCTGCTAGGACTGAGGATTCCTCGGCTGGAGATTCCATCCTGGAGGGCTGTTCACGAGCCATGTGCGTGGCCAAGGCTGGACTGGGCTCCGCTCTGCGTCAGGTGCGACAGACATTTCTGTGGGCCTTTCAGGTCACCCTGGGCTGGAAATCTCCTCCACTGTGTTGTTCTCCACTTCTACTGCTCCAAAATTTGTTGAGAGTCCCTCTCTAGAGGTATTTTATGGGCTGTGTGGGGAGACCCTTCATATGTGTGACTTTATACTCCGCCATCTTGGCTCCGCCCCCCTGGAAGGCATTAGAATTAAGAAGGATTGGGAAAGACTTGGAAGAAGAAGATGGGATTTTATTTGGAACTTGAAGGAAGCTAGGGAAACCAAGAGGTGGGGACGAGGAGGGAGAATGTTCCAGGAATGTTTCCAGAGAAAGTGCCTAGAGCTGAGATGTTGGTGTCTTGTTGAGGGAACAGTCATGAGGCCAGTGTCACCTTATCAAAGAGTATATAGGCAAGGGGGAGTGTCAGGTATGAGAAGACAGGAAAGGTGACATGACTTTTAAACAAATATATCTGTTTTCTGGATATACCTTTTGTGGTCATATTCCTTACTTGAGGCACTAGGTGTTTGAATTCCATATACCACATTTCAGTCACTTAACCATATTCTTTCTCTACTCATCCTTGACACGTTTCATGTCTGGCATGGAAAATGTCGTCCCATGGAACCCTACAGTCATGTTCTCTTTGCAGTCCAGTTATAGTGGGTCACAAATTGTTTTTTTTTTTTTTTAATACAGAAACATTTCTCACTGTCCAGTCCAGAGAAGACCAATATCCAGGAAAAAAAGAAAGAAGCAGTGTCAGAGGAAGAGCTTGATGGTGAAGACTTGAATGTGTTTTACCCCACGAACCAATGGCAGACTCTTCAGCCAGGTAATGGGCTTAATTTCAGGCCTAGAAATTTGACCAAAAAAACCCCAAACAATCCTAAAAATACACTTCGAATTGAGCCTGCATATTCTTTTTGATCTTGAAAGTCCAATGTTGAAAGGAACAGTCTCTTTGGCCTGCAGGAGGGAAACAATGCTGTGAATGAGGCGAGTGCCGGTGGTAGTGGGGGAAGGTTGAGGGGAGGTTCATTATCCAGCAGAACAGAAATTCCAGTGGTAGGAGGTGGGTGTCTGTGCTTTCTGAGCAAGTGATTGAAAACTTTCTTTCCTTGCAGTTCTGAAGCACAGGAGAGGCAGGGACATGTGCTTCACTTGGCAAATGCTATTTTGGTCTCTGCTGTTCAGCTCTTTGCTGCCTAAATATTGTTCACTGGAGAGTCCTGAGCATTGGTGCAGGACAGGATTGTTCTGTGGTTAAAGGGACGTGTGCCAGTGTTCCGGGTGAAAAGGCAGATTCCTCCTTTGAGCTGGACATTGTTTTTAGATGGGAGGCACCCTCTGCGATAGAGAGGCAGCTTCAACCTTCAACCTGGCCTATGCCCAGGGCCCAGAGGAAAAATCATGTAGTGAGACTGAAACTAAAAAGCTTAACTTTCCTTCTGTCTCCTCTAGTTCTTTTTACCTTTTAACAGGACTGTGGATCCAGGGGGAGGGAAGCAGCTCTCAGGTTCCCTTTAATCTTCAGGAGTGGGCAAAGGACATAAGAAATGACTTTAGGGATCGTCACATGCAGTTAGGGGGTAAGCAACCTCCTAGGACAACAACTTAATTTTTTTGGAATCTCTGGATTTTATCTTTTTTCCATTATGTAGAATATTTATCTAGAGAGAGAATTTCTTTTCTACTTCCAATCTAGTGTAAATAGTTGGACTTTGAGCAGGAAGAGGAAAACGTAAGTTGCCATTTCACATCTGAAACTGGCAGTGTGTCTGTTCTGTTATATCATTATTATATGTTGGGTGTGGAAGTGTTCTGGTTGGGCCAGGTTGGATAGATGGCAGCTTTTCTGTGCTTCTGTAGAGAAGGTTGTGTTTATACATTAGGTGTGATATGGTTGCGGGCGTGTATGTGTGTGTGTTGTATGAGAAGGTTGGGCACTGAGCTCCTTATCACTACCACTTGTAGTAGTATGTGAGCATATGTCTAAATATCATTAATTAGTGCCCATTTCATTTTCCTCTTTGTCCTGAGTTTCCCTTGGATGCTCTTTTGAGAAGGGAACGAGGCTGCTGTATATAGGAAGAGTTGATTCAGCAATGGGAATTCTATTCTGCAGATAACGAAGGGCAGTTGCAATATTGCAGAAGGATATGTTGCTATAACACTCAGTATCCTTTGTGGACTCTTCTCTTCAGCTGGAGTGGGGTCGAATTGAAAATACTAGTGATGGCAACAATGTAGTGTCTGATAGTCCATTGTCAATGGTTCATTACTGCCTCCTCGCTGACTGTATTGCCCTGTTCAGTAGTAGTCAGTCATGAGTGTTTACTTTGCCATCTTGCTACATTTGTAAGAATATAGCTCATGCTGAGCCCACACAGGCAGTTGTTATAATGGAGCAGTGATGAAGCCCCAAGCCAAGACAATTGAGGACGGAGCTAATGTTGGGTGAGGTCATGTTGCATGAGCTAACGTTTTGGATCCTGGAACTTCTCTGACTTATTTTCCCTGCTTTTGTGGTGCTGATTTTCAGGTAGGAAGTAAAAGTGACTCTTCGATCATATAGTTTGACAACAACATGGTTCTATGTGATGTCCCCTCAAATGCAAATGGCAAGGGTCACTTTTGTCCAAAAAGTTGAATACCTGGAAGAAATAGAGATGAATGTATCCTTCTATGCCCCTCAGGAAAAAAAAGGTGGCTTTATTAACAGAGAAATAGGAAATAGCCCTATTGTGCTGTTTTAACAGATCAACTCTGACATTTGGGATAAATCTGTTTTCTTCAGTCTTTCGAAAAGTTTATCCAAACCCTATTTTTAATTTAGTCTGGAGTTTTGTGCCACCTTGACCCTACATTCTTGTCTTCTAGTTTCTCAAAAGTCCTTAACAATTTTTCCTTTCTGTGGTTTTCTTTACAGCTTTCTAATAGGCTATAGGCCTCTCTTTTTTTACAGGAATCCTCATAAGTCAGTAATTGAAGTATGAAACCCAGAGATCTGATGTGAAGCACTCTTCACTTTGTGTCTTCCTTTTCTTACTATGCCTGGTGTGATCTTGCCTTGCTGTGTCCCTATCCTGAAGAGTTCTTCAGCTGTACTGAGAAAAATAGAGGTAGTGGAGGAAGCTGAAGAGTGCATAGCCTTGGGAAACTCTCAGTGTCTATCATGTTAAGAGGGTCTCAGTGTTTACAGATGGAGGCATGCTAATAAAGAAAGGTCCTTTTGAGCAAAAGCATATTTGGGGTGGCTAACAAGCTGTGAGGTTCATTGGGGACATAAATTTGCAGTAAATTGGAACCTCTTATATGTGCATTCACTCTATGTGCCCCCTCCCTTCCTCTGTAATCAAAATGTAATTATGAACTTTACATTCAGAAATCTTCTTGGTAGCAATCAACAGAACTATCTTCCTCTGGGGAAGTGGAACTGACTCAAGTGAAAGCGAATAGCTCATCCCACTGGAGACCACTGCAAACTCCATGCCTGATAGACTAAGTAGGGAAATTTTCACCTGCTTAATCCTCAGGCTTGACTCTCAAATTAGTGGGGGGTCCCAGAAGATGGTCATGTGACCACACAGTCTTTGCTTTCATTCACTTTGACCTGAAACTTTCAAGGAAATAAGAAGCTGAATGAGTCCTGTGGCATAGAGGTGAAAACTTGTGTGGTGATCATCATTGTTCTTTCTTTCCCTAAGGAGAGAATGAAAGAATAGGATTAAATTTAAGCAGGAAAAATTCAAGCTTTTTAAAGATTTTACAAAGTACTCTTATTGTAATGGTCTGTTACTGAAAGAGTCTTATTTAGTGATTTTTAAAAGGGTAAATGGCTCATCTATAGTATTACCAGAAGGTTAGGGATTCGACTTAATGACCTCCTGAGGTTTCTATCAGTTCTATTATTCCAGGAGTTTAATCCTAACCTTGTATTCCCTAAACCTATTTTAATAACCTAAGGGCATGCTGAAGCAAATAGTTGGTTCTACTGTGCCTTGGTGTAGGGAAACTGATTTCCCTGGGAAATAAAGACTACATGTGAGAAATAGAGGTAGGTTGTGGTCAGTATTATGTTCACGAGGAAGAACCTCCTCTTGCTTCTTGTGACCCCAAACCTTAAACACTCTACCCAACAATCTGCAGCAGCATCATTCAGAAATCTTGTATTAGATTCCATACCTGGATATCTTTCTCCATCCATTCTTTTAGTCATTGTATCATCGGAACCCTCCTGAAATAATATATCAGTTTCTGACTTTCAGGGAATCAGCCTTGTTCTGTTTCTTGTTCCTGGAAGTGATTTTCTTTTCAGGTTTATTTTGGGAGCTGTCTCACCTAAAAGAAAGTGTTTGAGTGTGAATATAGTGTGAGAGATTCACAGTCATGAGTAGGAAAGAAGACTGCGTGGTGCTAACTCTCTAGGGGTGCTGAGTAGTGGTAGCACCCTGAATGACATTTGTCCCTGGACATGACATGCCAGCTGGGGTCTGACCATGGTGTGGAATATAATGAGACAATGACTTTTTATGGTTGCCACACTTTTCAATGCAGCCTAAGTTTGTAGGTGTTTTTTTTTGTTTGTTTTTTGGTTACCACATTACACATTTGGCTCATTGAGCTTTGCTGTCCTTTTAAAACCCCAGGTTTTTTTTTTTTTTTTCAGATGAACTGTTTTCTGTTTAGTGGTCTTTACTGTCTTGTAACTTTGACATTAATTTTGTTTTGAACACAGGTTTTACATTTATCCCTGTTAAATTCATCTTAATATATTTAGTCCAGCATTCTGGCCTGTTGGTCTTCTTTGGATCCACATGTTCATCCCTTGGGTTAGCTTTCCTTCTCAATGATTTGTCATTTGCAGCTCTAATGAGCATGCCATTTATGCCTTTATCACCTCAAGTCATGGATAAAAGTGTTAAAAAGCTCCATGCTAACGACAGATCTTTGAGGGCACTCAAGTAGAGAGACTTCTTTACATTTTGACATTGACTCATTGACAGCTGCTCTTTGGATTTAGAATTGTTCTTGCTATACTTCTAGCCCATGTGTACCTACCTTGTCCACAAGGGTAGCTTGAGACATCCTTTGTCAGATGCTTTGCTAAAATTTAGGTAAGCTATCATACATATTTACAGTATTCCCTGATCTGTCTAATTACCTGTCAAAAAGTATAATCAATAGTCTTCTGTCTTGTCTTGTTCTTGATGAAGCCATGGTGGTTCTTTGTTCACAGCTTTGTTTTCTATCTGTTCACTAATTTTCCCTTTAATAATATATTCTAAAATTTTACCAAGAATCAGACTTAAGCTAACTGACCTGAGTTTTGCATATTTCACTTTTCCCACTAGAATGTGAACTCCTTGAGAGCAGGAGATGGTTTTGGATTTTTTTTTTTTTTTTTTTTTGCATCCATAAAATTTAACACAATGCCTGACATTTATTGAGTAATAAATGCTTGTTTGACTTCCCTCTTTAGGAAAAATGGAACACTTCCCCTCATTCATATTCTAGTGGCTCCTATACTATTCTTCTTCATCTTTGAAAGATGATGAATAAATAAATGCTTGTGTTGTTTTTTGAGTGAATTGTATTGATTTATTTTGCTTAACTCTACTTTTTACACAAGGGAGTTCTACTGAGGGGTGAGGAAGTATCATTGGGAAGTGACACTGATGTTATGAAAAAGTCATTTAAAAAATCCTTTTAAAGTTCACTGACAGAGACTTAGCAATTAGTACTCTAGGATGTATTTCATCTGAGTCTGATGACTTGAATTCATCAAGGGCAGTTAATTCTTTTATCTCCTCATGTATTTTGGGTTTTAACTTCCAATTAGCTACTTTTCTTCGGTGCTTTGCAATCAGAAGATGATTCTGCCTAGGTAAAATGGAAAAATCATCCATTATCATTGTCCCATACATCCTGAGTAGTGGTCTTGTCTCTGATTATTCTTGTTAAAAATATATATGCATATACATACATACTCCTACATATGTATCTGTCTATGAGTAATTTCCAATATAGCTATTAAAAAACCCTTGTTTTGGTTGTTATTGCCTTAGTACATTTTGCAAGCTTCAGTTCATCCTGAGATTTAGTATTTCTGGCATTGTCTTTACACAGATTATTGGCCATATTTTGTATTGAGACCCTCTTTGCAGGCACAAGCATGATGTGATATGTTCATGACTAAGAGTCAGGTGCTGCTTTGTCCCTCAGCTCAGCCTTGGGGTGAGCACCAGTAAAACCTGCTGGTCTTTTAGCAAGATTTGTCAGTCCTGATAACTACTACTGCCCTTTTGGCAATTTGCATGCTGACAAATCATATTGCCTGGAGGAATTTCAAAAGCAGTCTTAGAGATTATGAGCTACTAGATAAGAGAGTGAAAATATTAGTGACATAAGCAATATTTTTCATACCCCTGCCCCAAGGAGTCCACCATAGATTATGCTGTCTAATCACAATTGGGCTGTCACTGTAAAAGGCAATCTTGCAACTTCTTTCTATCTGATTCTCTTTTGCACTCAACAATATTCTTACCTGTTCCCAAACCTTCTTGGTCACTTCACAGAATCCCTTTACTCCACCGTCATAGCTGAGGATCTTGCCTTAAATTGTACCTCCCACTCCCAAGTTAAAGCCATTTATGCAGAGCTTCCTCTTCTTCTTTACTCATCATCTCACATCATCTCTCACATATATTCTAGCTCTCTGATCGCAGATGATGTTGTCCCTGTTTACCAAAGCATGCACCCTTAATTCCTTCTTCCTTCTCCCATAGATTGCCTCTACTATCATTCCTACTCTGACTAATATTAAGTCTCTCTCTGTGTATTAGTTCCTTCCCTGCTGCCTATAAACACACCAAAGTCTCCTCCATCCTTAAATGGCACTAATTTAGTCCTGCCATACGCTCTTGTTATTATCCTATGTGGTTTCCTTTTCAGCTTATCTCCTTGAAAAACCCACCTATATCTCATGCTCTTCTAAAACCACTGCAGTCTGGCTTCTAACCTTTTCCTTAAACTGAAACAGAGGTCTCCAAATTACCTCTGAATTGCCATAGAGCCATTTCTTAGTCCTCATTCTCCTGCATTTGACACTGTTTGCTGCCTTTTGCTCCTGGATGATTTCCCTCCCTGGGTTTTTGTGACTCTGCCGTCTCTTGGATTCTGCTCTCCCTCTGTACTGTCTCACCCTTTGGTCTCATCCACTCCCATGATTTGAATTATCTCTATGCAGATGACTCCCAGATCTCTATATCCTGCCCTAGTTCAACTTCAGTTGAAAGAGAACATAAATAAACTTAAGTTCAGGAGAACCAAAAGCCCATTGAATCTTTTGTACTAAGTTTCTCATAAACATCTCAAACTCACCATGTCCAAAATACCTCATTATATTGGCCCCCCCAAGTTCTGTTGTTTCAGATTTTTTGATTATCATACTCTTATTAGAAATTTGGTGATGTGGAGTGCTTAGAGCTTGGTTAGACACCAAAGATGTCAAGGTCATCCACTGTATCCTGAGCCATTACCAGTCGTTGTGACTCTATACTACCACTGGGCTATGATGACTCTGAAGAAGAGAGTGAGGCTGATGACTTCGTGCAACTCTGCCTTGCTTAAATCCAATTTACACGCAAATCAGAAGACATCACCCATTCCTCAAATACCTCAAAGTCCTGTGGCAACAGGCAAGTGATGAAACAGCAGGTGTAGATACTCTGGGATCTGTAGTCACAAGCTTGCACACAAGCAGCCCAGGCCATAGGGTGGTTTCTCATGGGAAGCAGCAGGAGGACTCAGCAGCATCTGGGTGTCTGAGCAGCCTTTTAAGGGTGATACTATTCACCTCCTGGTGTGAGGAAGGGGGCTAGAAAAGGTGCCCTAAAAATTGTCTGCTTACCTAACCCTGGCCTGTTTACTGCGACAGGTGAGAAATCTCACTATGCGGTCAAAACACAAAGAAATATGCAAAATGTACAAAAACAACTACAAAGATGATTCTACTCAACATCGGCACATGAAACGTGCACACTTATATACAACACAAAAACTAGTAGACCTTAAAGACAAACTGCTCTTGTTGTAAGAGAACTCAACAGGTATCGCATCCAAATAGCAGCCCTGAGTGAAACAAGGCTGGCAAATGAAGGCGAGCTTACTGAAGTTGGAGCTGGATACACATTTTTCTGGAGTGGGCACAGTGAAAGGGAGTGCCATGAAGCTGGCATGGGTTTTGCAATCAAAACTAATCTAGTCAGCAAATGGATATGCCTGCCAAAAGGAGTGAATGACAGGTTCAGGACAACATGATGGCCACTTGCAGGAAAATGCCATGACACCATCATCAGTGCCTATGCTCCCAACTTGACAAACCGTGATGAAGTCAAAGAAAAATTTTATGAAGACCTAGAGACCCTTATCATCAATGTGCCCAAAGAGAACAAGCTTATAATTCTGGGTGATTTTAATGCTAGAATAGGCTCAGACTACCAGACTTGGCAGGGAGTCCTAGGGAGGAATGGAGTTGGAAACAGCAGCAGCTCTGCTGAAGACTTGTGCATTGCATGACCTTCTCATCACCAACACTGTTTTCTGCTAACATAACGCAATAAAACTTCATGGATGCACCCTTACAGCAAACACTGGCATCTAATAGATTATGTGATTGTAAGGAGAAAAGACAAACAAGATGTGAGAGTGACAAAGGCAGTGTATGGTGCAGAGTGCTGGACTGATCATACACTTATCCTTTCCAAGCTAAATATTCAAGGTGCCACTCCCAAGCAAAATGACTACCAGAAGAATCGATGTCAACAAATTAGAGCTCTTCTCTGAGTGTGAACAGTTTGTTGCTAACTTGGAGGTAGATTTGAGGCAACACACAGTTGACAACAGTGGAGCAGAAAAGGAGTGGGCAGCTTTCAGAGATTTGGTGTACAGCACTGCATTTGCTCATCTGGGGAACACTCGCAAACACCAAGACTGGTTTAATGAAAATGTTGGGAAAATCCAGAAGCTGCTAAATGAAAAATGAGAACTCCACAAGATTTACAAGCAGGATAGTTCATCCACCTCTAAGAAGGCAGCATTTAATTCCATCAAAAGTAAAGCTTAGAGAGATGCAGAATTCCTGGCTCAGTAAGAAGGCAGATGAAATTCGGTTTTATGCTGATAGTAACAATCCAAAGTGCTTTTATGATTCCCTGAAAGCTATTCATGGACCAAGAACCTATGGTGCATCACAACTACTCAATGCTGATGGAGCCACATTGATTAGGGTAAAGACATGATCCTAGAGAGGTGAACTGAACACTTCCATAGTGTTCTCAACAGACCATCATCAATCAATGCTGAGGTCACTGACCATTTACCTCAGGTTGAAGTCAATCCTTTCTTAGCTGAACTTCCAACTGAAGAAGAGGTTTTAAGGGCCATGAGGCTCCTTTCATGTGTCAAGGCACCTGGTGCTGATTCTTTTGCAGCTGAGATTTACAAGGTAGGGGGACTATTGCTCATACAAAAGTTCACTGAAATTTTGCAGGTTATATGGCAAGAAGAGTTTATCCCCCAAGAGTTCAAGGATGCCTCCATTGTCCATCTCTATAAAGGTAAAGGAAATAGATTGTCTTGCAAAAATAACAGGGAAGTCCCTTAGTTGTTGCTATCAGAATTCTTGCTAGAGTTCTCCTTAATATGCTGATCCTGAAAGATGGTCATATATCTGAGAACCCAGTGTGGCTTCAGAAAGGACTGAAGAACAGATGATATAGTGTTTGCTGCCTGACAACTCCAGGAGGAATGCTAGGAGCAGAACAGAGGTCTGTATACAACGTTTGTAGATCTGACCAAGGCCTTTGAGGACTTATGGAAAATTATGTCAAAATTTTGTT
Source organism: Bettongia penicillata ogilbyi (assembly GCA_023548195.1). Classification (NCBI taxonomy): domain Eukaryota; kingdom Metazoa; phylum Chordata; class Mammalia; order Diprotodontia; family Potoroidae; genus Bettongia; species Bettongia penicillata. Next base: position 6,452,552 of record JAJHZJ010000197.1, read on the forward strand.
ACCTAGAAAAGTTCATCAATATTGTACATCAGTTTCATGATGACATGTTTGCCCAGGTTCTGGATAGTGGACAGTGCTCTCGTGCCTTCAACAGGGCTGTGTGCTTGCTCCCATGCTTCTCAGCATGATATTTTCAGCCATGTTGTCAATGCTTTCAGTGAGGATGAACACAGCATCAAGGTCTGATATCCCACTGATGGTAAAGTCAAGATCAAAGTGGAGAGAGTGTTGGTGCATGATTTTCTGTTTGCAGATGATTTTGCACTCAGTGCAGCCTCTCAAGTTGAGATACAACAAAGTATGAATCAGTTCTCTGCTGCCTGTACTAATTTTGACCTAATAATTAACACTGAGAAAACACAGGTGCTCCATCAGCCACTACCACACCATCCATACAGGGAACCATTGGTTACAACAAATGGAGTTTTGAATGCTGTAATAAGTTTACTTACTTTGGTAGTGTACTTTCCAGGGATGTACATATTGATAATGAGGTGACACATGCATTGCCAGAGCTAGCTCAGGGTTTGGGAAGCTCCAAAGAAAAGTTTGGGAGAGAAGAGGTATTAGACTGACTACCAAACTGAAGATCTGCAGAGCCTTTGTACTGATCTCATTGATATATGATTGTGAAATATGGACAGTCTACCAGTGCCATCCCAGGAAACTGAATCACTTCCCTTTGAACTGTCTTAGGAAGATTCTAAAGATCACCTGGCAGGATAAGGTACCAGACACTGAAATCCTTGTTTGAACTAAACTGCCAAGCATTCAAACTGTGCTTCAGAGAGTGCAATTCTGATGGGCTGGCCACATCGTTTGAATGCAAAATATATGCTTGTCAAAAAGACTATTTTATGGAGAACTCACATGGGGCATGCAATCACCTGGTGGCCAGAAGAAGTAGTACAAGGACATTCTCAACATCTCTCTCAAGAACTTTGAATTTGACTGTGCAACATAGTTGACACTGGCACAGGACCACTCAGCATGGCGTGCCCACATCAGAAAGGATGCTGTGCTCTGAGCGAAGCAGAATTGAGACAGAACAAAGTAAATGTAGGATGCACAAATTTGGAATATCCACCCCAAATATTCACACGGACTATCTGTGCCCAGCCTGTGGTAGAGCATTCCAAGCTTGTATTTGTCTGATCAGCCACAGTCAGACACACTGAAACTTCACTTTATCATTGTGATCTCATTTTGTTCCTCTTTGAGAACAAAGGACAACAACTTTCCCTCTCCAAGAGATACTTAGCCCTTCATTTTAATATAGCCCAGCTCCAATCTTAACCAAATAGATTTGATTGCTGTTTGATGGACCTCCTACTGTTTCCAAGAGTATATAAACTGTGAGTCCCAGCCACCATGATTGTTTTTAGTCTAAGAGAGACAGCCAAATGACCATCCTTTCACTAATAACTTGCTGGCCTTATTAATAAAATGATCAAATTACTCAGACACTATGTCTCTCAAACCTTTTTGAATGGCACAGTAATCAAATTTATCTGCTTTATCTTTTGTAACTACCTCTAGGCCTTGTTGGATTAAGACTTCATTCCCAAGCTGAAGCTAGGGGCAGCTAGTGGACAGAATGCTGAACCTGGAGTCACTTAACCCTCTGTCTGCCTTGGTTTCTTTTACTGTAAAATGGATATAATAGCATCTACTTCCTAAGGTTGTTATGAGGGTCAAATGAGATAGTATTTGTAAAGTACTTAGCTCAGTACCTGGCACTTTGTAGGTGCTTAATAGGTTCTTATTCCCTTGCCCTTTCTCTGTAACTGTGAAAGGCACTTCTGATTTTTAGACTAGACCTCAGAATTTTAGTCACATCCATTTTGAGCTTCTTGTGTCGTGCATAGTTTGAGATGTCAGACCTCTTTGTTGTTCATGTCAGGTACCCAGATAGCTCAATACCCTTCAGAGGTATCTTTAATAACCTACCAGCCTGTACTTCTAACCTCTGTTTTCTCTGACCATTACTGTCTCTGATACAGCCTTTGGATCCATATTATCATTTTTTGGAATGCACACTCTTCTTCTCAGGGGATCCAGCTGTTTCCTTGGTGGGCAGAAACATCCCCCCATCTACCTCTTCTTAAGCTTAGTTTCAAAGTTCAGGATTCCCTTCCTTGATCCAACCCTAGTCACATTCTTTCACTTGTTTGTTTATAACCTGTATGACCTTGAGGAGATCACCTATCCTCTCTTGCCTACATTTCCTGTTTTTTAATGTGAAGAGGTTGGACTAGGGAGGACATCTAAGATTTCTTTCATTTATTTTTTAAAACAAATTTTTCCATAGCTTTTGTCTTCTACATTGCCGAGTTTTCCTCAGTATTGCTCTCCCCTTTAGCTCCCAGACAGCCATCCCATGTAACAATATTTTTTGAAGCCATAAGAGAAAAAAATAAAAGGAGGAAAAAAAGCAACAGAACTGATCAGTACATTGCAAATGTATATGTGCAATGTGCCCCAGCTGTGGACCTCTTGCCCCTGCAGAGGGCTGAGCACAGTGGGGAAGTCTCCTTTGGACTGTCTCTCCTGGAAACCTCCCATACTTGTTCTTTTAAGTTTGCAAGATGCCCTTTCGATATTTTTTGTAGTTATTCTTTTTATTCCTATTGTTGTAGTCCCTATGAATATATTGTTTTTCTTGGTTCTACTTACTTTATTCTACATCAATTCATGTGTAGAACATGCCATGCTTTTTGTATTCATTATTTATTACAATATTTGAGTAATATTTGATCACATTCATGTATCACAGTTTAGCCATTAGCAGTTCTTCAATTGACAGGCATCTGTTTTGTTCCCAGTTCTTTGATAATTTGAAATGTGATGCCATACTCTGTATATATCTTTGTTGTATATTTGGACTTAAACTATGAGGTTTCATAAAATTGTAGCCTCTAGAACAGAGGTTCTTAACCTCTGGATTCCATGAGACTCAAGGGTCTCTAGATAGATTTCAAGGTGTTTGTGATTTGTATGGGAAAAAATTAACTTTTTTTTGGTTTATTTTTTTAAATTTATTTGTTTTTTTAATATTCTACAATCACTACCAAAAAACTTAGATTTTTACCTCTCCGCCTATCCCCACCTCCCCTCTCCCTCCCCAGGACATCATACAACTCTATATAGGATCTACATATACTTTCCTATTGAATACATTTTCACTATAGTCATGCTGTGTAGACGAACTAAAATAAATGGAAGAAATTGTATAACAAATCAAAACATAATACACACACACACACACACATACACACATATACAAACATGATCTGTAACATTCTGCTAATGAATTCCATAGTTCTTTTTCTGAGTGTGGAAGGCATTTTGTCTCAGTGTCAGATCATGTAAGTCCTTCCAGGTCTCTCTGAAGTCTTCTTGTTCATCATTTCTTGTGGCGCAATAGTACTTCATTACATTCATATACCACAACTTATTCAGCCATTCCCCAATTGATGGGCATCCCCTTGATTTCCAGTGAAAAAATTAACTTTTATTAAATTGGTTTCCCTTGTAATCCTGTGTATTTTATTTTAATATAAATACATTTAAAAACTTTCTGAGAAAGAGGTCCATTGACTTCATCAGATTGTGAAAGGGATCTACAGTTTACAAAGTTAAGAATCCTTCCTCTAGGGTTAGTAGGTACCTTGTTTCCACTGCCATTGTGTCTGAGTAGCTTATTTTACATATGAGTCTATTGAGATCCAAAGAAGCAAGGTCACACAGGTCATGTCAATAAAGCAGTTAGGATTTGATCTGCAGGCTTGTTATTCCAAATCCAGGGTGTGTTCTAGTACACTAAATTGCTTAGAAGGGGGGGAAATCATTTTGGCTCACCTTCCTCTTTCAGGTATGCTCCCCATTATATTATCATTGGGTCTAGAACCAGAAGGTACCAAAAGATTTAAGAAGCACTTAGATTTTTGGTCCAAGGTGATTCTGTCTCTCCCTTTCCCTATATCTCAATTTATAAATTGGTCTCATGGTGGTAGATACCCTTCAAAACCTGCTTTTGCTTTTTTTTCTTTAGTATCCCTTATCCTACTTTAAGGTCTGCCCTTGTAATGAACCAGTTTCCTTTGCTTGTGAAATGCCTAAGGGGTATCATAAAATTAGGCACTTCTGTAAATGGTATACCATTTAGCCATATCTGCTACTGCTGCTATGTTGGCTGAAGGGAGATTAGCAATTTTTCCTAGCATTTATTTACTTATGGAAATTATTGATGTGCGAAGGCCTGGGTTTTCTTATTGAACCATATCGTTTCAAAGTGACTGAGCGAACTTCTTAAATATTGACTTTAGCAGAAATAACCAGCAAGATAGAAGCATATAGCCCTTGGAGGAACATGTTCATTTGAAATAAAATAAAAAAAAAAAAACCACCAAAACAAAACCCAAATCACCAACAACTGATGTGAGCAATCCAAGAATTATAGAGCTGTAGCCATCTGGTCAGATCATTGCAGATTTGCATGGGAATGAGGAGGAAACTGAAGTTTAAAAACATCATTTATATTAGAGGAACTACACTAATTTTGAGTATTTAGAATAAGAGACTTCTGCATGTAGGCCCGAGGCAACCTTTTAAGGGGAGCAATTATGGATCTAAGCATCCATCTATAAGTCTCTTAACTAATGGGCTGCCGTTCAATTCAATTTGCCAACATTGACAAGGATTCGGGTGTGCTACATATAATTATTAAATTTGCCTCTTCTTACTCTGCGCAAGGCACTGGAGATGGAAAGACATAAAAACCAATTTCTGTTGTCCAGGAACATGCATTCTCCTCAGATACAACATACATAGATAGTGAAATGCAGGGCAGTTTGAGGAGGGTGATAGCTTTAATAACTAGGGAGATCAGGGAAAGTTTTTGAAGAAGTGGTGGCAGCCTGAGCTGACCCTTGAAGGAAGATGAATGATATGAACGGTTTGAGTTCAGAGGAGGGACATATACAGATGTGCAGAGGCAGCATTCAGAATGTCATCATGGAGGAGCAATTCTTTAATTCACTTGGGGGTTAGTATTTTTGAGTGTCTGGGGAAGACTGTTAAGAAATAAGACTGGAGAGATAGAAATTGAATCTATATTGTAGAGACCTTTAAATGCCAGGATAAGAAGTTTGTATTTTATCCTAAGGCCAGTAGGGTTCTGATGAAGGTTTTTAACCAGGGCTGTGACTTTAGGATCAGAGTCTTTAGGATCAGAGTGACTTTAGGATCTTTTATGTAGAATAAAGTGATTGGAGACCTAGAGAGAATGGAAGCAGGGAAGCCAGTTAGGAGACTAAAAGTGATCCAGGGGGGAATTGATAAGGCTCAGCAGTGTGGCAGTGACTATGTGCTTGCTGAAAAAGGGACGGATAGGCAATTTGGAAGTAAAATTGAAAAGATTTGGCACCTGATTGGTTATAGTGAATGAGGGAAAGGGGAGAGTCATGGATGCCTCTGTGATTCTAAATTTGGGTGACTAGGAGGATGGAAGTAACCTTTCCAAGAACTGGGAAGTTTGGAAAAACCACAGATTGAAGGAGCTCAGTTGTAGATCTGTTGACTTTGATGTGCCTGTGGGGACATAATATTCCTAGGAGTTTCTCCTTTTGGATCTCTTTCAGGAGGTAATCAGTGGATTCTTTCAATATTTATTTTACCCTCTGGTTCTAGAATATCAGGGCAGTTTTCCTTGATAATACTGTGAAAAATGATGTTTAGGCTCTTTGTTTGATCATGACTTTCAGGTAGTTCCATGATTTTTAAATTGTCTCTCCTGGATCTTTTTTCCAGGTCACTTGTTTTTCCAGTGAGATATTTCACATTGTCTTCTATTTTTTCATTCTTTTGGTTTTGTTTTGTAATTTCTTGGTTTCTCATAAAGTCATTAGCTTCCATCTGCTTCATTCTAATTTTTTTTAAAGAACTGTTTTCTTCAGTAAGCTTTGAACCTCCTTTTCCATTTTGCTAATAATGCCTTTTAAAGCATTCTTCTTGTTGGGTTTTTGGACCTCTTTTGCCATTTGAGTTAGTCTATTTTTAAAGGTATTATTTTCTTTAGCGTTTTTCTGGGTCTTCTTTAGCAAGCTGTTGACTTGCTTTTCATGATTTTCTTCCATTGCTCTCGTTTCTTTTCCCAATTTTTCCTCCACCTCTCTTACTTGATTTTCAAAATCCTTTTTGAGCTCTTCCATGGCCTGAGACCATTGCATATTTATTTTGGAGGTTTTGGATGGAGAAGCTTTGACTTTTATGTCTTCCTCTAATGGTATGCATTGTTCTTCCTCATCTGAAAGGATGGAAGAAAATGCCTGTTCACCAAGAAAATTACCTTCTATAGTCTTATTTTTTTTCCTTTTTTAAGCATCTTTTCAGCCAGTTATTTGACTTTTGAGTCCTTTGTCAAGAGGAGGGTATACTCTAGGGACCTGTAAATTCTCAATTCTTCCAAGGTGGCACAGTCATGGGAGAGGGGTTTACTCCTCTCCTGTCCTGCGTACTGGTCTGGGAGCAACCAAAAACTTTTCTGCCCAGGATCTGCAAGTAGAATTCCCACTCCACAACCACTTCCAGCTCCACCATACAGGCTCCCTTCCTCACCCCAGGGCTGCCACTCAGTGCTGAGATCCAGATCAGCGGCTTAATTCACCCAGGGTCTTTAGGTGGAGGGCTCCAAAAATGGACACTGCTGCTGCAGTGGCTGCTGCCATCGGGACCAAATTGTGTTCCCTTCTCACCCAGATGAAAAGAGCTTTCTCAATGACTTTGGAAGCTGTCTTTGGCATTTGTGGGTTAAGCAATCTGGAAACCACAGCTGCTGCTGGGGATTTGGCCCTGAGACCTGCTCTGTCCTTTCCTTGCTGCACTGGATGGACAAGGCTGGGCTATGCACCGTTCTCTGCCCAGCGTGATAGACCTTTCCTGTTGGCCTACATCTGATTCACTATGTCATTTTGTGGCTTTTGCTGCTCTAGAATTTGTTTAGAGTCATTTTTTACAGGTATTTTATGGGCTATGAGGGAGAACTTTTACAGGTTGGTCCTTCTACTCCACCATCTTGGCTCTGCCCCCCCCGGTCTCTCCTGCCCAGGATTTCTCAGAATATTTTTAAATGCATAAAATAAAATACATAAATTTTTGAAGGAAAGCAATTATGTTGAAATTCAAGTATCAAAATATTTTAAAGAACAAGTTCACAGACCCCAGGTGAAGAGCCCCTGTTGTAGAGAGACCAAAGGGAATGAGGATTGAGGGAGGTCATCATGTTTGGGCATTAAGAGATTGATGGTAATCTAAAGAGGGCAGTTTCAGTTGAGTGATTTGATTTGTAAGCCAGGTTCTAAGGAAGTAGATTATGAGGCACTGAAAGTAAATGACTTCCTAAGAGAGGGGAAAGGGAAGGATGTAAAGGATCATAACTTGAGAGGACTGAAGGGTCAAGGGAAAATTTTTAAAATACTGTGAAAAAGGACCCTAGTGATTCCTGGAGGGTTTCTGATCCTGAGGGGGTAGAGAATGAGGAAGATAGGAAGGGTACCACAAAAAAGATTTTTATGAAGCTGACTTTATTGATACTTCATCCATCACATGATTTGCTCTGGACTTTTGCCTGCTCCCCAACATGGCAGCTTCCCACATTCTTTCCACCCCACAGTCCGATTTGGTCACAAATACTGACTAGCAGGGATCTCTGAAATTCAGATTGACCCACTCACAGAAATCACTCAAGGTCATATATTGCAGTCCTAGAGGGAAGCTTCAGTCAGTGAATCAGCAAGCATTTATTAAACCCCTACCATGGGTCCAGTATTATGCTAAGCTCTGGGAATAAAAAGAAAGGCAAAAACTAGTCCTTGACTTTAAGGGGCTCACACTATAGTAGGAGACACAACTTGAAACAGTTTTGTTCAAACTGTATATGTATGTGTGCATGTGTATCTATATCTATAGCTTCATATATATAATCAATTGGAAATTATCAGCAGAGGCAAGTCATTAACATAGAGGGAGATCGTAGAGGCTTCTTGCATAAGGTGGGAGGAAGATAAGAGGTGGAGATGAAGAGGGGATAGCATTCCAGGGATGGGAAACAGCCAGGGAAAATTCCTGAAGTTGGGAGATGGAGTTTCATGATAGACTAACAGTAATGAGGCCAGTGTCACCCGATGGTAGAGTACATGGAGGGGAGTAAAATAGAAGAAAACTGGAAAGGTAGGAAGGGGAGAGGTTATGAAGGGTTTTAATAGCCAAACAGAGGATTTTATATTTGATCCTGTAGGCATAGAGATACCAGTGGAGTTTATTGAATGAGAGAGGCTGACAAGATTAAACCTACTCTTTAAGAAGATCAATACTACTGTAGTGTGAGAGTTTTGGGACAGGGAAACCAACCAGCATGCTGTTGTACAAATCTAGACATGTGGTGATGGCGCTCTGGACCAGGGAGGTGGTCATATCAGAGAAGGGCAAATATAATTCAGGGGTGGGGAATCTGCAGCCTTGAGGCCACATGTGGCCTTCTAGGTCCTGGGGTGTGGCCTTTTGACTGAGTCCAAGTTTTACAGAACAAATCCTTTTATTAAGGGGATTTGTTCTGTGAAGTTTGGATTCAGTCAAAGGATTGCACTTGAGGACCTAGAGGGCCACATGTGGCCTCAAGGCCTAAGCTTCCCCACCCTGGATAATTAATAGGGCTTGGCTGCTGTTTAGGTATGGATGGTGAGAGATTAAGGAGTTGGTGATACCTATGTTGCAAATTTGAGTGACTGGGACAGTGGTAGTGCCCTTGATAGTAATAGGAAAGTGCTGCAGTGTTTTCCTTTTGCTTCCAAGAACTTCCTTTCCATTTATCCAGAGGTCATAGGGACAGCCTTGCATCTATTTCTGTAACCAAGAAGACCTAGTTCCTTATTCGGACACAGTCATTGCCCCTGATAGGCATATTGCTCATGATGTTGAAGTGGGATCCTTTCTGAGAAAGTTTGGTAAAATCAGTAGAATTAGTCTTTGGCACCAATTTTCCCCACCTTGTGGTCCTTCCATTCTTTTCTTTTTTTCCTGTTATCTAGTACTGTAATAGTCCCTTGATTATAAAATCTATCCTCAAGAAAGGATCTGTTATTTATTATTTCCTTTGTATAAATTTATCACTGTTACCTTTCAGAATTCCATCTTAAACCTCTTCTCTAATTCTGCAATGAAAGACCTTTGCTTTTGTTTGAGAACTTTCAGGCATCTTCGAACAAGTTGGATAGTAATTGGGTGGAGGAAGGGAAGCCTTCTTAGCATTTCTGAAATTAGACTATGTAGGTTGGATAACTCTTAAGGTCTTTTCCAATATTAACATTCTGTAATTTTAGGTACTTCTTATATTCTAATCTGTATTTCAGGTGAACCCTGGGGAAGCAGGTAGGAAAAAAAGCTCATATCAGTCTTTCATTTTATCCTAATGCTTTTCTCTGACCTCAGCCAGACTGTTTTGTTTTCTGCAGTGGACTTGGGAGAACAAGTGAATCCTTTAATAATTCTGTACTCTGTGTATATTGAAGTATGTTTTTCCCCTCTTATTTTTCTTGCTTTTTTTTGCAACATGGCTAATATGGAAATGTGTTTTAAATGAATTCACATGTATGATGGGTATCATATTGTCTTCTCAGTATGTAGGGGAGGAACTGAAGGGGAGAATTTAGAGCACAAAATGAAAAAAAAATTATATTATTTCTGCATTCTGGCATTTTTGTTTTACTGATCATCCTCAGCTTCCCAACATTTGTTGGATATTGTCTGAGACTTTCATCCTTAGTACTTTAGGACTTAGGAATTTGGAAGCTACTGTGAAGTGGGGGAATGATAGTCTGTGGGGCTGTAGCCCTGGATTTGGGGTCAAGAAATATGGGTTTGAGTCCTGGTTCTAATACTTTTGAGCTGCTTGACCCATAGCAAATCATTTACCTCTTTGAACCTTGGTTTCTTCCTGGGTACTTGACAGGTAGTAGTGTAATAGCAGTGGTGTTGAATGAGGAGACAAGAGAAACCTGGGTTGAAACACGTCTCTGGTGCTTATGAGGAATGTGACCATGAGCAAGTCACTCAACTTCTTTGGCCTTCAGTGTCCTCATTTGGAACATGGGTATAATTGTATCTATCTCTCAGATTATTGAGATGAGCAAATGATCTCATATGTGAAGTATTCTATGAATGTGATAGAGCAATGTAGACATCAGCTCTCCCCTTCTGCCTCCTCTTCCTTTAACTCCCCCATCCCCTCCCAGGTCCTCTTTCTCTTCTCACTTCTTCTCCCTCTCTCTTCCTCCTCCTTTTCCCTTGTTCTTGTGAGAAGAGGGCTTTGTAAACCATAAAACTTTTAATAAAGATGAGGTGGTGGGGATGATGGTTATAATTATTGTAATTATACAATTTTGGCTTTCGCTGCTGTGAGAGAGAAGAGGATTATGTGGTACTAAACATGCGAGAGCCTGAAAAAAGAGGGGCTAGAGTTTATATACTTATATACTAACTGTTGGGTAGTGCATCCTTCTATCTGCCCACATGTCCTTGTTCAACCTCAGAAAAAAATCAGATGCTATATTCATGTTGAGTGCCTATAGCCAATTTTTAAAGATAGTTAGACACTAAGCATTCTACTGTAATTCCACTCAATAGCCCTAAAGGGGAACAAATCCAGCCTGGCAGTGACCAACTCAGGAAGGCAAGGACCTTGTGATTGTGTTGGAAGCCAAAGCCAATTCTGATTTGAGGCTATCTGGCTGTGGTTCTCAGAGTGAACAGCAGCCTGTGCTCATTTGGCACTGGAATACACCTACCCAGGTTTTTATTCAGCATTTGTCCTAATAGGGTGGGCCATGGTCCAGTTTGTAAGCTGGAAACTTTAGTAGAGATGGAGAGCAGCTGTTTACCATCCTCTTTCTAATAATGAAACATTTTTATTTCTATGGCATATGTGTTTAAAGGCCAGGAGGTCCCTGTCTAGTCTTGCTCATCCACTTTCCTTTAGCCTTTTTCTTAGGGCAGTCAGGGATACTTACGTGGCACAATTTCTACAACCTTCACTGTTGGGCTTGTTCTATTCAACCTTGGAAGTAGTAAAGAATGGCATGGTTTTTAAGTTCGTGGATCTTTTCAACCTTGGATGTAGTAAAAAAAAAAATGGTATGATTTTTAAAGTTTGCAGATGGGAGAGATAGTGACAGATACAGGATCACAGAATTTTAGATTTTGAACAAACTCTAGAATTTAAATGAACTCCAGAATGCAATTTACACTCTAAAAAAGTTGTCCTCAGCTATGACATACATACCTGCCAAGTGACCATCCGTCACTACCCTGCAAGTAGACCTACTTGTAGTCTGTATTACAGTATTCGACTATAAGGATTCTAAAAGATCTCAACAGAATGAAAATCTTATGGAGAGCCTGGATTTTTTAATAAAGGAAAATTTGTAAACAAAAATAAACACAAAAAGATCTGTGGAGCTAAATCTAGTAAGATAGAATTTTGGGGGGATAATGCTTAACAAAACAGCTTTATAGAAATGGTCCCCTCCTTTGCATTTCTCTAATACTGCCTTATATCAATTATTTGTGTGTGTGTTGTAATCTAGAACAAACTCTGTAGTAGTGAGCCTAGTCACAATGACCTATTCAGTAGGTGCTAAATAATTTCTTTTTTTCAGTGCTGAATAATTTTTATAATTGATCGATCCATCTCACAGGCTGTCACTGCTCATACCTTGCCCTTCCTCTTCCTGTCAGATACCACCCCCTACTCTTTTTTGGACTCTGAGACTACGCCATATCTCACTTTTGCTGTACTTGGAACCTTGCAGGCTAGAAAGTTCCAGCAATCCAGCTAGCTGACACCACTTCACTGCCTATAATCTCCATGGTGGCAAAAGACTCAACCATAGGTATTGGAGCCATGCTCCACCTCTTTCTCTAAAACTGGACTTTTTTTTCAGTTGTCTTAATTTGATCTAATTGTGGATGCCAGATGTATCCAAGTGTCTAGAGCAAGAATTTATCTGGAAGAGCTTCATTTTAACAATGTATCAAGTCTTGGGAGTAGTTGTTTCCAGTAACAGATTATACTGGTAACACTTAGCACAGTGCATGGCTTGTGTAGGAAGTTAATAATAATAATAATAGGAGGGGCTTAGTAAATAATAATAGGAGGGGCTTGTTCGCTTCTCCTTCCCTTCACTTTCAAATGATCTCTCCTGCCACGTTCTGGAGGACATTGTGCCTAAGACTCTCTTTGGACATATCTCATTGTGTCATGTCTTTATCCTTCCCTGCTTTGGTGTGGTATTGGTTGTGGCTCAGGTGTGTGTGTTGATGGTGAGGGGGTTGCCAGGTTACCCTCATTTAAGAATTATTTGCTACAGTGACTCTAGTTTTTTTGGGGGTAGGGCAGGGTGATGGTGATGGTGATGGTGGTTGTTGGCCTATTATCCTTACCTTATTGCCTTTGCTTTCTTTCCCTTAGGTGTCTCTAATTAGAGTGTTTTTGCACAACCACTTCTTAAATAAACCTTTGTTAACTGGGCTCTCTGATTCTTCTAATTGATCTCCTTGCTTCCAATCTCTTATTTACATTCTATCTAATGTAAAGTACTCAGATTGATATTCTTAAAGTGTAAGTCTGTCCATGTCACTCCATAGCTTGAGGAGTTATCGTGGCTCCATATTGCTTCTGAAATAAAATGTAAATTCCTCTGTTAAGCATTTAAAGCCCTTCACAGTTTGGACTAAATCTACTTGTCTTGACTGATTTCACATTAGAGACAGTTCTTGTTTTATGTCAGTGGACTGTTCTGTAGATAAAGTGATTTTTATGTAATTTAAATTTGCCCATAGCCCTGGGGAAGTTAGAGAGGGAGGAGGAAGAGAAGCAGGAAGGGAGCCATGGAGAAATGGAGGAAGGGTTGACACTTAGTTCAAGGACATGTGGGGTTTTGGGGACAGAGAAGGAAGAGCCAGAGCCTGGACCAGCCACGTTGGTGCCTGGCTGCAATTGAAAGGAAGTGCAAGGGGTGGGGAGGACATGGCACTGGATGCAGACGTAGATAGGAGAGGATGGATGGGTGACATGTAGGGGCCAGGGACAGACATGCAATATTTGTGCATAGGTGGACAGAAGACAGACACCTTGTCCCTCCCCAAGAGTGTTGACTTCTAATTGCTCCCTTCTCTCATTGTCCTCCCTTCCATCATCCCCCCCACCCTGCTTATCCCCTTCTCCCCCACTTTCCTGTATTGTAAGATAGGTTTTCATACCAAAATGAGTGTGCATTTTGTTACTTCCTTTAGTCAAATGTGATGAGAGTAAGCTTCATGTTTCTTCTCTCACCTCCCCCCTTTTTCCCTCCACTGGAAAGTCTTTTACTTGCCTCTTTTATGAGAGATAATTTGCCCTGTTCCATTTCTCCCTTTCTCCTCCCAATATATTCCTCTCTCACCCCTTAATTTAATTTTTTTAGATATGATCCCATCCCTATTCAACTCACCCTGTACACATACACTGTGTGTGTGTGTGTGTGTGTGTGTGTGTGTGTGTGTAATCCCACCAACTACCCAGATACTGGAAAAGGTTTCAAGAGTTACAAATATTGTCTTTCCATGTAGAAATGTAAACAGTTCAACTTTAGTAAGTCCCTTATGACTTCTCTTTGCTGTTTACTTTTTCATGCTTCTTCTCATTCTTGTGTTTGAAAGTCAGATTTTCTTTTCAGCTCTGGTCTTTTCATCAGGAATGCTTGAAAGTCCTCTATTTCATTGAAAGACTATTTTTTTCCCTGAAGTATTATACTCAGTTTTTCTGGGTAAGTGATTCTTAGTTTTAGTTCTAGTTCCTTTGACTTCTGGAATATCATATTCCATTTCCTTCGATCCATTAATGTAGAAGCTGCTAGATCTTGTGTTGTCCTGATTGTATTTCCACAATACTGGAATTGTTTCTTTTTAGCTGCTTGCAATATTTTCTCCTTGACCTGGAAATTCTGGAATTTGGCCACAATGTTCCTAGGAGTTTCTTTTTTGGGATTTCTTTCAGGAGGTGATCTCTGGATTCTTTCAATATTTATTTTGCCTCCTAGTTCTAGAATGTCAGGGCAGTTTTCCTTGATAATTTCATGAAAGATGATGACTAGGTTATTTTTTTGATCATGGCTTTCATCCCATAATTTTTAAATTGTCTCTCCTGTATCTATTTTCCAGATCAGTTGTTTTTTCAGTGAGATCCCATTTTTTCATTCTTTTGATTTTGTTTTGTGATTTCTTGGTTTTTCATAAAGTCATTAGCCTCCATCTGTTCCATTCTAATTTTTAAGGAACTATTTTCTTCAGTGAACTTTTGAACCTCCTTTTCCATTTGGCTAATTCTGCTTTTTAAAGCATTCTTCTCCTTATTAGCTTTTTGAACCTCTTTTGCCAATTGAGTTGTTAGCCTATTCTTAAAGGTGTTATTTTCTTCAGCATTTTTTTGGTTCTCCTTTAGCAAGGTGTTGACCCACTTTTCATGATTTTTTTGCATTTTTCTCATTTCTCTTCCCAATTTTTCCTCCACCTCTCTAACTTGATTTTCAAAATCCTTTTTGAGCTCTTCCATGGCCTGAACCCATTAAATATTTATTTTGGATGTTTGGGAAGCAGAAGCTTTGACTTTTATGTCTTTCCCTGATGGTAAGTAAGCATTGTCCTTCCTCATCTGAAAGATGAGAGATAGATAAAGTGAGGATATCTGTTCACCAAGGAAGTAACCTTCTATAGTCTTATTTTTTTCCCCCTTTATTGGGCATTTTCCCAACCAGTTACTTGACTTTTGGGTCCTTTGTCAAGAGTAGAGTATACTCTGGGGGTGTGTAAGGTCTCAGTTCCTCCAAGGTGGTACGATCAAGCGTGTACGCTGTTCTGGGAGCAAGAAGAAATTTTTGTGCCCAGAATCTGAATAATAGAGTTTCCTCTTTACAACCACCTTGCCTCCACTTCTGCCAAGCTAGCACTGGGGGCTGAGATTGAGATAAACTGTGGGGGCAGGGCCACCATTCAGTGTGAGATAAAGATCAGCCGCTACAGGACCTTTACACAGGGCTGAGGTGAGAGTCAGCTGCTCAGTGCCCCCAGGGCTTTTACAATCCAACAATGGATGCAGGCTGCATCTGCCCAATGAGGCCTCTGGCCGGATTTATGAGAAGGCCTTCCTCCCTTCTTGGCTAGCTGAAAAAAACCCTTTCAGTGACCTTTGGCGCCTGTGAGTTGAGGGATCTGCCAACCACTGCTACTGCAACTGAGGATTCCGCCCCCAGGCCTGCTTGTGTCATCCCCAAGCCCACCAGTCAGCCAAGGCTGGGCTGAGCTGTACTCTGTGCCTGGTATGACATGTTTCCCACTGGCCTTTTGGGTCACCCTGGGCTGGAAATCTCCTCCACTTTGTTGTTCTGTGGCTTCTGCTGCTCTAGAATTTGTTGAGAGTCTTTATTTTATGGTATTTTTTGGGCTGTGGGAGAACAGCTAGCTGTACATGCATTTTTCTACTCTGCCATCTTGGCTCTGCACCCCCCCCCCCAAATTTCTTTGTATGTTTTTATTATTTTTGTATATGTGGTCCTTGAAGGCAAGGACTGTTTCATTTTTGTCTTTGTACTCACCCTCTCACCTCTCCTGTCCAGCTCCTAATACTAAGCACAATCGTAGATTCTTTTTTAGAAACTTTTCCCCTTAATAGTATTTTATTTTTTCCAATTACATATAGAGATAGTTTTCAATCATCATTTTTGTAAAATTTTGAGTTCTAAATTTTTCTCCCTTTCTCCCCTCCCTAAGACAGCAAGCAGTCTGATATAGGTTATACATGTACCATCATGTTAAACATAGTTCCACCTTGGTCATGTTGTGAAAGAAGGATCAGAACAAAAGGGAAAAACCACGAAAAAGAAAGAACAAAAAAAGTAGTCTGCTTCCATCTGCATTCAGACTCCATAGTTTTTTCTCTGCATATAGATAGCATTTTCCATCATGAGTCTTTTGGAATTATCTGAGATCATTGTACTTCTGAGAAAAGCTAAGTCTGTCAAAGTTGGTCATCTCACAGTGTTGCTCTTACTATGTATGATGTTCTCCTGGTTCAGCTCATTTCAATCAGCATCAGTTTGTATGTCTTTGCAGGTTTTTCTGAAATCCTCCTGTTCATTATATCTTATAAAACAGTAGTGTTTCATTACATTCATTTACCACAACTTATCCCTTATTGATGGGCATCCCCTCAGTTTCCAATTCTTTGTCACCACAAAAAGAATTGCTATAAATATTTTTGTCTTGTGGGTCCTTTTCCTGATGCAGACCTAGTAGTGATATTGCCGGGTCTAAGAGTATGCACAGTTTGGTTTCCCTTTGGGTGTAGTTCCATATTGCTTTCCAGAATGATTGAATCAGTTCACAACTCCACCGACAATGCATTTGTGGTCCAATTTTCCCACTTCTCCCACATTTACCATTTCCCTTTTCTGTCATATTAGCCAGTCTGATTGGTATGAGGTAGTACCCTCAGAGTTGTTTTAATTTGCATTTCTCTAATCAATAGTGATTTAGAGCATTTTATTCACATGATCATAGATAGCTTTTATTTTTTTCCTCTTGATTATTTATCTGTTGGGGAATACAGTCATAGGTTCTTTAAAAAGTGGACATCGTAGTTTTAAAAAAAAATGTTTGTTGAATTAAATCAGGCAGACATTTTGTATCTAGCTTTATGGTTGCTAGAAAAAAAGATTCTTTGACTACAGTTACATATGGTTATTTTGTTGCTGTTAGTAACTTTCTTCAGGATTTAAGTTCAGTCCTGACATCACTGGGTCAAAGGATATGAATAATTTTGTAACTTTTCTTTCTTTATTCCAAATTGTTTTCCAGATCTGGTTGAATCAAGTTATAGTTCTACTATTCGTGAATTGTTGGGCCTACCTTCAGGCCTTCCAACATAAAGTTTTTTTTTCCCCCCACTCCTCAACTTGGCTAGTTTGGCTATAAGATAGGACCTCACACTTGTTTTATGCTTTTAAAAATTACTTTAGATTTTGAATAATCTTTCAGATGGTTGTTTACAGTTTGTATTCTTTTGAAAGTTATTCATATCACTGTTAAAAAATAATGAAAGAAAATGTATTATTATCATCTATTATCTTATGTACTTTAAGGACCATGTGGCTTGCAGTTGAAATTGAACTTCTTAAAAGCCAGCACTGCCTTGCTTTTTTCCATTTGTGTCTTCTAGTGACTAGCAAAGTACATAGCATGTAGCTTAATAAATGCCTTTTCCTCCATTCATTCATCTATTTATATCCTTTGACCATTTGTCTATTGCAAATTCTTCGTTAACTTTAGAAGTCAAGTCTCTTGACTATACCACATTGACATCTTTAGGGGAGTTGAAT
Organism: Bettongia penicillata ogilbyi; assembly: GCA_023548195.1. NCBI lineage: Eukaryota > Metazoa > Chordata > Mammalia > Diprotodontia > Potoroidae > Bettongia > Bettongia penicillata. The sequence goes on from JAJHZJ010000197.1 coordinate 6,470,017, forward strand.
ATGGTGCTACATGCCCAGGATAAGGATTAGTTAGTTCAGTTATTCTGTACTGCCCCAGGTGTTAATAGCCTCAAGTAATAGAGGATAATGTGATAGGAAGAGATCTGTGAATATCTAGAGGAATTCTTCCATTACTCCAATGAGATAGTTGGTGCCCTGGGAAGCCAAGGGATCCCATTCCTAGTATGTGCTCTGTTACTTAGGTAAGGAAGGTGAGAGGCAAAAGGAACAAAGTCTTTATTAAACATTTACTATTTGCCTGGTACTTCATAAATATTATCTCATTTGGTGCTTACAGAAACCCTGTGAGATATTATTATTATTATTCCCATTTTACAGTTGAGGAAACTGAATCAGATAGAGGTTTAATGACTTCTCTAGGGTCACACAACTGGCAGATGTCTGATGCAGGATTGGACTTCAGGTCATCTTGACTGCAGGCTCAGAGCTCTATCCATACTGCTCCTGCTAATTGTCTCTTTACCACCGTGTTGGAGTTTTTTGTTATGGTTTTATTAGAAGTCAGGGAGGCTGTTTTGGAAGTTCTCTCAATTTTCTCCAGTTCTCTGAAAATAGGACTCTCAAGGCCAGTGGATAGAGATGACCAGAGTAGACCTGGCACCCAGATAGCATTGACCTAGAGAAGGTCAATGTAGGTAGAGGATTAGGAGAACAAAACCCTATAAAACATTTTAATTGTGTAGTGGTTTGTAAGAACCTTTTGTCTTCTGAGTTGTAATCAAACTGATTGTCTTTCTTTTGTTCAAATTGGTATTTTGTTATTGTTCATAAACTAATAGGTTGTTAGTCTTGTCTTATTTCACATAGGAAGTTGATTTTGGCAAATAAGAATCCAGTTGTATTTTAATTTTCTTAGTCTACAGAGCAGTCTCTTTATTGCTTATATTTTTCAATTGTTGTGAACTAAGGGAATCATTTTTCTGGATTAAAAAGTTTGAAGATTTGATTACCTTTGTCCCTAATTAGTTTATGTAGGCAGAGGCAGTTTTTTTATGAAATAATGATATGCCATATTTATAGAGTATCTCTGATCTGACTAAAGCTCTAAATGCTCTGCATATCCTATCTCATTAATTTCTATGCCAGTATCCTTCTTCTGCATAGTCAGACTGTTGGCATAAAGTGGGTTTGGACCTTGCCTAGTGCCCCAGAGCAAGAAAAATGAATGATCATGGAATAGGACCCAGTAGATTTGGCTCTCAGTTCAGCGTTAGCTACTTTGAGAGGAAGCTCACTGATTAATGTATCCTTGGGTCAGATCCCTCTTTATATAATCTTCAGTTGCTTAGGTGGAGCGATAACGTGAATGCTGGGGAATTGAAGGGAAACCAGCAGAATGTGATTGAATTAATAATGTACTTTTTTATCCATCTAGAGTTGGAGGATGCCTAAAGCATCTAAAGGGTTATCTCAGAAAAACCATAGAGGTGAACCCAGTAGAGCATTGTGTTGCATTTTGCAGGTTTATAAGAAAAGAAAAAAATTAGAAAAATGGGAGTGGGAGATGGGTTTCTCTTAGAATTCTTTTCAATGACTGAAGAATTTTATGTCTCTTGGCACCAAATCCACAAACTCATGGGCAGGGATTATTCCTTTTTGAGGGAAAGTCAAGATTTCTGTCTACTCTCATCTTTTTTTTCCCCACTGGTCTATGATTGCCTAAAGAAACATTAAAGGTACTTACTGAAAAGTTAAACTGTAATCATCTATTGTTAAAAGAATGGCAAAATTAAACACTGTCCAGAAGCCCTCAAGTTCTTTTTAGTGCTTTTGCCTGTTAGCTCTTTGACTCCTTGCATCTTGAAGGAATTAAGAAAGGATCAGGTTGTGCCTTTTTTGTGGAAAGTGGTTGGCTTAGAGTAGCAGCAGTGAGTGTTCAAATTCTTTTCCTTGCCAAGGGATGAGAGAAACCGAAGGCGGACACCAAAGTCAAACTTTACTGAATGAAATCAGGTTAAGTGAAGACCACTCAGGCATGAATACCCTAAAACCCCCACCCTTCCTGCCAAAGCTAAAATAACTTAATATCCCTCTTAGGCAAATAAAATACTCCAGGATGGAGGAGAACCACCAAAGTTCTGGTCATGTGACCTGGTGTACCCTTCCCCTTCACCATTACTTACGCCAGCCATATCAGCATTCTTCCCTTAAGTTCCTTATTTGGTAACAAAAACTCTCAATGGTGGGCAATGATCCTTTCCAGGTTCTTTGTCTCTGGGGTAGATTCCCATGCTTAGACTATATGCCTGGATTCCCAGCCAATGGGAAGAGAGGCTAGTGGCCTTACAAATTAGGGACTATATAATGCTGTATTCCACTCAGGTGCACTCCCTAGATGACACCACCCATGGTCTCGTAGGAAGTGCCCCTGCTCATGAGATTGTAATAAATTCCTTTTTGCCTTCTACCTTGAGAAGCCTCTGAGTTTAATTTGAGTAAGGGTCACTGTATCCCACACATTTACTTACTTCACTCATGGATATTACTTAGGCAGGGGCTGATGCCATTGTTATAATCAGAACAAAGTGGACTCAGCTTCAGTCAAATGCATGATCTTTTACCTAGAGTTGAGTGGCATTTGTCAAGGATGGACGCTTCTTGTGTGTGTGACTGGGGGGAATATATTTTTCAGTTCTGCTAGTATAAAAAAAATGACTTCCAAAACTTGGTTCTTGTAGCCACATTTTGTGCTGTTCAGGTCAGAACAATAGGAAAAACTCATTGACATCACTACAGAGGGAATTTGGGGAAATCAGATCTTTTTAACTGAATGATCTCAAGTCAGAAGTATTAAAAACAAATCTAGGAATTCTTCAGCAAGATACATTTCTCAATGTATCTCTTACTTTCTTATCCCTTGACATACGTTCTCGTTCTGTTGCATGAACAGTTGAGTTCCATCTCTCCTTATAGACTGGCATAGTCATCAGCATTTGGTTGAGTCTTTGTTTTCTGAGGGAGGTCTTAAGACTGTTTTGATTCTCTGTGGATATTCTTGAAAGTGGCTACTAGAGGATCTTTATATAGATCATGCTCTCTGCGCCCCAGTTTTGAATTTCCTGACAGTGCCTCCAGGGTATAGCTATCTCATTTAACTAATAACACCTGGGGATTGCTCACTCTGCTTTCAGGTTTGTTACTTGCTTGGTTCACTCCTAAATGAGATCCCAGGCAGTTAGTCAAGTCCCCTCAGGTGGGGGGGCAACTTTCAGTAAGAGAAATTAATGTCTGGTTGTATATTAACACGACACTTACGTATATGCATACATGCATGTATATGTACATACATATATATGCGTATATGCATATACTATATTTTATATATAGTAACATACAGTATGTATGTATATGTGTGTGTATGTGTGTATAGATAGATAATATAATCTATTAGACATTAGGAAAACAAAGGGAACTAGCAGATAGAAAATGGTTCACTCTTTGTCAGCAAAGAAGGAAAAAGAACACAATTTATCTGCTGGTGCTTTAAGGATAGGACCCTAGTGAGTTCTGTGTCATGGTTAGCATGTTCAGTTGTCACTACTCAGGGGAGTTTTAGATGCCTGAAGATATGGTCTGAAATGAACAGACTCTCCATATGAAACAGGTTTTAACCTGTCTCATGCATGTATTTTGGTGCCAAAGAAATATTGCTCCATTTTAAGGGGCCTACAAAGTTGCCTGTGTGTTAATGGTATAGAGCTGCAGTCCTCTTTATCCAGATAATTGGGGTAGATGACAATGAAGATTCACACTCCAGGACTGACTTCCTCCTGCTTAAGAAAAGTGGAGGGAGTATCTCATATGGCATTATGTCCAACAATAGATGCTGAGTGATCAGGGTTACTGTCTGGTTTTTCTTAGAACAGAAAACAAAATCCGTCCTGTTTCATCTCTATCAAACACAAATCACTATGGCAATAGGTTTGTGGATGGTGATGCCTCCCCCTTTACTCACTGTTTGATCATCCAGGAGGAGGAAAAATAAGTTCAAACACAATGTTAAAATAATTTATTTTCTTTCCTGTAAGACCTTCTCTTGCACAAAGCAGGTGTTTTGCTGGCTCCTTTTGAGCCCAGAAGGTCAATGTACTTTTTTTTTTGATTGACATGGACATCCCTGTTATACTAATAGCAGGGTCTGTAGCAGACAACCATTATTATTATAGGGACGATATGAAACTTTACAATGAAAATTACTCTCAAGGGAGTATGTTCAGGAAGCCTAAAGTCTCTTCTATTCTAGCAGTTAAATCCCTTGCGAAAGTTTACACTCTCAAGTCTATTTTTTAAGTCCCCTCCTTCCCCCCCAAAAAAAAAAAAATCAGTGCTAAATATGTTCTTTATATCTTAACTCTGTAGCTATGGTATGCTGCTTTTTTGCTATTGATTTATAAATTTTATTGTCAAGCTCTAAGGATGCATATGGATTACTCAATAGTGTGACAAATGGCTGGCCTCTGAATTATGTATTGTATTATAGTGAATTCATAAACTGTATTTCTCCATAGGTTATTTTAGGCACAGGACTAGTGAGCTGTCATTTCTTCCTTATGACTTAAAAGTGTCTGTGCATGTGTGCTCTTGTGTGTGTACACTCAAAATGGACTTTACTATCAGCTGTACAGACCCATGTATGTGGATTTCTGACAGAACTCTTAATGTTGGGTCAGATTAGGCTTTGGAGATTTCTCTCTGAAAAAGCTCCCTGGGTTTGATTTGTGCAGACCAGCTAGAGACATGGCTGCTTTAGCCCTCTCTGAGCCTCTGGTCATTAAAAATACTGAATATTCTGGGAGCAAATGGATCTATAACTGAAAGCTTTTCCCCTTTCTCCTCACTCTTTCCAGGTTCCCTTTCCTTGTCTTTTCTCCAGCTGTACTGTGTGCAACCACTTGGGCTGATGGATGTACAAGTTTTTGCAGATGGTTTAGTGTCATTCTACTTAGAAGTATCATCTGTCTCTTCTGAATGAGCAACTTTATATGTTTGAGGCTTCTTTTCCTTCAGAGAGAGAAATTACACTGTTGTTTTTCTTTTCTTTTTTTTTAAACAGAAATGTTTACTTTGCCTGGGGACTGGAAATGTCCCAGGTAATGCTACTTGTGTACATTCCCTTCCCCGCACTGCTCTGTACATTATCTGTTTTTCTTCTTCCCAGGTTGATGTATTTATCAGTCTACCCTGCTTGAGGGTAGACATAAGGAGGCAATCATCTTAGAGCACATAACTGCCACTGGTTTGACCATCTGCGTCTGGAGCCTGACTCTTGGCTGGGCTGGAAGGAAGTGTCTCTACTGCAGGTCTTGCATGCATTATTCACAGCTGAGATTTCACATTCTCTTAAATGAGCCTTCTAAGTATACAGAACTTTTTCCTTCCCATTTCTTAGCATAACTCTGCCTCAGGGTACAGTTCAGATTCTGCCCTAATTATACCAGAGCTCAACTTTCACTGCAGAACATTTAGGATTCTTGGTAATAGCCTTTTTTTGGGGGGAGGGGAGGAAGAGGCATAGATTTTTAAAATTGCAGAGAACAACTGATTTATTATTTGGAAGATATGCTTCTGAGTGGGGAAGTTACCAATTTAAGGATGATTCAATGTCATAGTACTGTGGTTTCTGTTCTTACTGAGGCAGTAGTATGGCCTCCTAAGGCCACCCACGTAGATATTTGGCCCTCTTGCAATGTGGTGAGGAAGTGTGAGCATCAGAACTAGATCTGATCCTACAGAAGAAACCAACAACTTCTGTCCTCTCTTCCTTGCCCTTTTCCCTAACTCCCAAAATTGTTTTGTTTGCTAGAAGATTTAGAGAATAGAGACATGTAATGTCTCCGCTCACAGATTAAGGATTTTTGCTGAGGCATTTTAACACATGACTATATAGAGAACAACTTCTTCCCCCTTGAATTTTATGAGTTTCTATGATAGAATCTCATTGAACTAAGATCATCATGGGACCATTTTTCCTGGTTTTCCTGTGGAGTCACCCTTCTTTTGGGTATAGTCATTGAATTTTTTTTCTAAATTTTGTTAATCCAGGTAGTGTCCAAGACAGTGATGTACAATGATGATTGCCTCTCTCCTTGACCCTCTCTGGAATTAGTTCTCAAAAATACTACTTTGAGATGACGATCTGTGTTTCACTTGCAGTTCGTCCTCCCTACCATTCCTACCCCCTACCATTCCTCCCCTACCTGTCTACCCCCAGCCAGCCAGGGAAGTATGAGATAGAGAAGAGCTAGAATAATCCAAAGGAATTTTTCTGTAATCCAAAGGATTTTTTTTTTTAACTTCCTTGTCATTAGAATATACCCATGTCCCATCAAAAATGCTATTTCCTTTATTACATGTTAATATTTATAAATTGTGGCCTTCTTGGGTTGTGCAGATATGTCAGGATGAGGATTCAGGTTGTTGTTTAGTCTTTTTCAGTCATGTCTGACCCTTTGTGACCTCATTTGGGGTTTTCCTGGAAAAGATTCTGGAGTATCTATCTGGTCTGCCATTTCCTTCTCCAGCTCATTTTACAGATGAGGAACTGAGGCAAACAGGTTTAAGTGACTTGCCCAGGGTCACACAGGCAGGAAATGTCTGAGGCCACATTTGAAATCAGGAAAGTGCATCTTCCTGACTCCAGACTGGGTACACTCTCCATTGTGCTGCTTAGGCAGAGCCATGCTAATAACTTACAAGACTCATTTAGGTGTCTCGCTATTGCTATTATAACTATTATTGGGAAAGCAGTCACTTACCTAATCAGAGTGTCCTAGCCCTCAAAAATACAATACCCTAATGGACGGTGACCCTTTTATGAGAGTGAGAGAGAGTATTCCTCCAAGATTGGTGGACCATAGTGGGTACTTTTGACCCCTCTAGATTCCTTTATCTCTACCTCCCCAGGATTTGGCTCTGTGACTTTTTTTTGTTTTTTGATTCATTGACCTTCAGACTATTTCTAGAAGTGTCCCAGACTTACAGTATAAAGGGCACTTGAATTGACAAGCTGTGGTCTGCATTTTTATGGATGCCCTTTGAAACCAACTTCATTGTATTCTAAAAATGCCTCCTTGTGGGGTACTTCCTTGTGGCCGGTAGGGGGGGGGTGCCCAGAGTGGGTAAACTGTGTTCATGGGCAGATCCCTTAGTCATTCATGTAGTGTTCATTTTAAATTTGGTTGGTGATTAGTTTTTAAGGGGACGGGGATTTGCTTTTCTCTGCATCATAAGTGTAGCACTTGCTAATTTCATTCTTTGCACTCTCTGTCTGAAATGAGCTAAGTCCTCAGTGCCCATCTTTTAGTACCTTTGTGTTGCTAGACTCTCCTGGCAAAAATTAGGCTAATGTCTCTGACGACTACATTAGCTACTCAAATGAGGTTCTAAATTGAAGGTATACTATACCAAACCTATCTCTAAGGTATTGCCTTTTTCTCCTTTTATTATTCAAATTCATTATCTCAGTCTTTTGCTGCAGACTGGCATGCTACTTTAGTTTAATACAATGCTTTAGTCTGGATGCTGAAAGCCAAGATCAATTTTTAAGATGAGAAAGGTAGAAAAGGGAACAGGAGAAATGATGTGATGTGATGGACCAGCAGCTTCTTTGCCCTATGTGCCATCCAGGTCAACTAAGAAAGGAGTGTTACTGATGTTTGAAGGCAGAAGCAGAAGAGAAAGAAAAAAGGGAAGGAAATAAGGAAGACTAGAGGACTGTGTGAAGTATTTAGTGGAAGATGGCAAAGTATTGACTTCAGTTAAGTGACATCCATATCATAGATTGTATACTTCCAGGGTCACATCTGTTAGTTTTTATTCATTTAACATTTTTATTATGCACCTACTATGTTCACATTACTGTTGAGTCTACAAAATAATGAAGTCATGGTGTCTGCTTTCAGGGAGCTTACTTTCAAGTTGTCTTAACTGTTTCTGTGGCAGGGAGTTAGGTACTCATACCTTTAGTGAGAGAAGAGTACACTAGCAGATGGGAGCAGAGGGGATCGTGAGAACTTGGTTCTTGCCAAATGGTTCATTTCAGTTGCTACCTACAGTATTTTAATGAAGTTAAGAGTCAGGATTTGGTATCTTTAGACCAGGCTAGCCCAAGGTGACCTTTTGTCTGTTTATTTGCTTTGCAGCAATCATGTGTTGAGGTTTGGGGTAATGTACCCCAAAATACCGACATGCTGGGTCCTGCTTGGATGAATTCGACACAAGCCTTCTTAAAGCCGAAGAAAAACAAAGTTTATTAAAGATTCGCCATACTGGGTTGACTCTTAAGGAGCCTTAAGCATTTGTAACACTTGTATTCACTAGTGGGCCAGATAGAATCTCAGCTAGACAGAGGCTGAGCTGGATTGAATCTGAGCACCTTTATGGAGGTGGAGATCCATGGAGATAGAACTTAAATACAGAAAAAGAATGAGAGAAGAATCCAGGTATGTCCCCACAGTCCTGGGTCGCAGAGATGGTCTCGATAGATTAAATCCAGGGAGGATCCTGATGGGAGTAGCTGGTAATGGGATCAAAGGGAGGAATATCAAAAGAATGCTAAATAGTCTGGACCACAGGATTTTGATAAGACAGGGAGTATCTGGGCTGGGAGAAATGGAAGGGGAATCCAAGGAGTCCCCCCCAAGGCCAGACTTTACTGGGCTCTTCAGACAAATGGAACAAAAGCCCTCCCAATCCAAGGGAAAAAGTTCTGGGCTTGGGTTTGTACCCTGTCACATATATTATGTTTGTCTTACAGCCCAGGATATCCTAGCTTCTCTGGGCATTTTTCTTGTAGCCCCCTCACTGAGGAGATAATAGATTATTTTGAGATAGTACACTAGGAATAGGTTATCTCATTGTTGCATTTAGATATATGTTGGTTCTAGACTACAATAATAACCATTAAGAGAATAGATAGGTCATTGAGGAGTCTGAGTAAACTTTGTGAAGAAGTTAGGATTTGAACTGGACCAGCAAGATGAGGCTAAGTGAAATGGAGGGCATTATGTGTGGGGGTGTTAGCAGAGAAATAAGGATGGACTTGGTATGTTCATATAAACTCTATCTGAATGGTAGGAAAAATGCCTATTTAAGTTATAGGGTGCTAGACTCGTAAATGGACCTTTGAGATAGTCTAGATCAGGGCTTCTTAAACTTTTTCCACTCACAACCCCTTTTCACATTTCAGGAGCATCTGTTGGCATGGCATGGCATGATGGCATGTGCAGTGCGAAGTGGGCATATTTGGTGTTCAGAACCAAGGCTGAAGTGAAGTTGTACAGTGCAGCATCGGCAAGTGCTGCCAGAAACACCTTGGAATCACTATGCATTGGATTTTTTATTAATTTTTAGTCATTGTACAGTCCACTGCACATGGGGTCAACACCCACAGTTAAGGAAGTGCTGATCAGAGCGCATTCAGGGAGTTTTGATTTTTTTTGTATCCTGGGCCCTTTTCTGGCAGTCTGGGGAATTCTGTAGATCTCTTTTTATAATGTTGTTTTTAAATGTATAATATAAATATGATTACAAGGAAACTAATTATTTACATTGAAATATAGTTACCAGAATATTAAATAAAAACCACTAAGTTCTTGGATGCCCTAATCTAGGTAGAGGGCCTACCTTGAAGGCAATTCTAAGCCATCTGAAGGCTTAGGGCAGGAAAACACTTACTTGAAAGAGTACTCAAAACCTCTCAGGCCTTATCCCCTAAGCACAGGGGAAGGAAGTGGCTTGTTCTGAAGAGTACTCATGATCCTCCTAGATACTGATCTCATAGCTCCTCATAGATTGACTATAGAGGTTTTCTGAATTTTCAGAAATTGGGAGCTGAAAGCCTGATGTATCTCATTCCCTGCCATCTTGGCATAAGATTCTGAACTGGTGGGGAATATAAATTCTGTTCAGTGCACAGGGACTTAATTACCTGCTCATTCTTCCTCTATCCTTAGGGTTTTAGAAATTTAGGAGATCCTGTAACCTCTCATTTTATTTCTTTCTTCTAGGAGGGAGAGGTGACTCACCCCACCTAAACCTATTCTTTGTCCTTTTCGAGATTTCCCCTTACTCCTTTTCCAGTCTATTACTGCTGCTTTGATAGGACATTGTCAAAATCAAAGAAAGCCTCTCTATGCATGTGCTGTTTAAAAATTTTTTTTATTCTGAATTTAATGAATATACATCAAAATTAGAGGAGAAATAGATTAATTACAAACCAAAATGACTAGGGAATATTATATGAAAGTTTCTTTGTAGAAAAGGCTAACAAAATTGATAACAAAGCGATTTAAGGTAAAATCACTACAAAACCAGAATAAGAAAAATCAGAATTTTGTAACACAGAGATGTGTACTAACAGAACTAGAATATAAAATAAATAGAGGAATATATTCAAATATAAAATGACCCAATTGATACAACTTCAAATAGAGAACTATCGGTAAAGCAACTACCAAAGAAATAAGCTCTTGATCCTACTGTATTTCTCAGAGAATTCTATCAAATTTTTAAAGAATAGTTAATACTAATACTACATAGCTTTTTCTCAGACCCTGAGAAAAAAAAGCACCCTACCAGAATTCTTCTGTGAGACAAATATCATTCTTTCTAAAACTCCCCCAAAATCATTTATTTATTTATTTTCATTCTCAACATTCACTTTTATATGATTTTGAGTTCCAAATGTTTTTCTCCCTCCCTCTCTTTCCCCCCCTCCTCAAAATGGCAAGCAGTTTGATGTAGGTTATACATGTATATCCTATTAAACATATTTCCACATTAGTCTTATTGTGAAAGAAAAAATCAGAACAAAAGGGGAAAACCATGAGAAAGAAAAAACAAAAAGTAAAAATAGTATGCTTCAATCTTCATTTAGATTCCATAGTTCTTTCTCTGATTGTAAATAATGTTTTCTATCATGGGTCTTTTGGAATTGTCTAACATCGTATTGCTGAGAAGAGCTAAGTCTTTCAAAGTTGATCATCTCACAATGTTGCTGTTACTATGTGCAATATTTTCCTGGTTCAGCTCACTTCTCTCGGTATCAGTTCATTTAAGTCTTTGCAGCTTTTTCTGAAATCCTCCTGCTCATCATTTCTTATAGAACAGTAGTATTCCATTATGTTCATATAACACAACTTGTTCAATCATTCCCTAATTGATGGGCATCTCCTCAATTTCCAGTTCTTTGCCACTACAAAAAGACGTGCTATAAATATTTTTGTAATGTGGTCTTTTTCTCTTTTTTTATGATATCTTTGGGATATAGACCTAGTATTGCTGGATCAAAGAGTATGCACAGTTTGGTTTCCCTTTGGGCATAGTTCCTTATTGCTCTCCAGAATGATTGGATCAGTTCACAACTGCACCAACAGTGCATTAGTGTTCCAGTTTTCCTACTTCTCCAACATTTATCCTTTTCATTTTCTGTAGGTGTAAAGTAGTACCATAGAGTTGTTTTAATTTGCATTTAATTTGCATAATCAGTGGACAAAAATAGTTTTAACAACTACCAGGGAAGGATAAATCACAAAACAACTGTAGACCAATATCATTACTGAATATTGAATGAAGAAAAAGAAATAAAGTTCCAGCGTGGGGACTACATCAATACAGCCAAGAGCTTATTCATCATGATCACATTTCTTTAATCCGGGCTCTTGTTTCCTCTTATTCAACTTCTACCTTAGTTCATGCCCTCATCACTGCTTGCCTCTGGATTATTATGATAGTTTCCCAGTTAGACTGCCTACCTCCATTCTGTCTTCTCCTTCTCAATCTGTCTTTCATAAAGCAGATTGTTAGTTCCAAAACACAGATCTTATCATACCCAATATCATACCCACCTTCCCACTTAAAAAATCTGACCTTGATATTTATGGCTTCTTCAGATCCTTATGGATCCTAAGACCTTTCCTCTCAGTTTGTAGCACACTATTCCTATTGAAATTTCTTTGTATTACTTTGCATGTTCATCTTTCTTACCTGGGTTCTTGTTGTATCTACCCAGTGGAATGTTAGTTACTTGCAGGGAGTGATTGTTTCATGGGTGAAAAAACTGATTGTGGACTACTCCAGGGCAGGGATTGTGTATTTTGTTTTTTTGTATCCCTTAGCCCAGTGCCTGGCACGTAATAGGTGCTTAATAAGTGTTTATTGAGAGACTGATTCAAGGGGCTTAAAATATATTGTTCTAGGTATATATAACCATTTCTTGAATTCTCTGATTAAAAAGGTGACATAGGTGTATGTGGGATAGGATAGGGCAGCCACATGTTTTTGAAGGGCCTTCTTAATCCTTATGTGGTAAATGCCCTACAATCCCTCTTCCTACAATTCTTTTCTTTTTCAGTATTCATATGTGGCTTCTTGAGAGTTTCCCTTAAGGTGGGTCTGACCAAATTTACAAGGGGAAAGCCAATCTAGAAATTTTGTGAAACCTGACATTTGCATATCATTTCTTATCTCCCATTATCTTCAGGTTTAATTTGTCTTACCTTAAAATATTTTTGAGGCCCCTTTGCCAACGCATCAGCAATGCATTGTCTGAGCTTAACTAAACAAAGATCTGCTCTCTATTAGGCATAGGACTTAGGTTGGGCCTGGGGTTCTTATTTCTTTGTGGGTACAAGTAAACAAGTTTCTTTGCATTCTTTCCATTTTTCTTGTCTCATTGAAGAGGCCAAGGGTCCCTTCCTTTTGAAGGGTGAACAGAATGTCCTTTCCCAGACTATTCAGATATCACAGTTGGGCTCAATTATCTGCAGAAATAGACTCATATGAAAGAAGAATTTACAAAGGGAAAAATCATACCAAATAACATGCTATCTTTGTGTTGTTACCTCTCTCGCAGTGTCCAAGAAATAGAAGAAAAGCATGAAAAGAAACCTTAGTACTTATAAGTACTTTCATAAAAGGTAAATCTGATTTCTCATTTTTCTTGATTTTTTTTTAGTGCTCCTGATGGAAATGCAACCAGCGAATGGCCTCTATGCTGTCTTTTTTCCTCTTCTCAAATCTTCTCCACCCTAGGTTAACCAGGCAGTGTAATTTGGTCTTTGGAGCAATATTATTCATTATAACACAGCTTTAATCCTATTCCACTTACACTATTCTGCTTATTTTTTCCTGAGTACAACTTGTTTCTTTCCATATCTGGGCATCTGCCATCTTTCCCCTGACCCTAACTCTCCTGCTCCTTACTGTCCCTATAATAACCTTCTTATTTCTCTTCCTTATTGCATGTCTTATGACCTTCCAAAACCCTTATCATGAGCTCTCCATTGTCCAGCTTCACTCCTGGGCCCTGCTTCGTCTCAACTGACATGCAACAGCAACATTTCATGTAACTTAATTTTCTGGTGAATAGTGAAATATTTTGTTTCTATCCTTATTGAAAATTCAGTCTACATTTTTGCCTTCATAAATACAACACCCCTCCCCCCCAATTCAGAAGGCTCTTTAGGATCTTCTTTATAGTTTTGAAAAAATATTGTGAATATCTTACGTTGTCACAGGGCTCAGACTTTTCATGTAGGTTAGATTAGTAGATTAGTAGAGTGACTTTTGTTTTACTTTTGTGAGGGAAAGGATGTTGTCATTTTCTGTATTCTGTTAAAAGTGGGAGGGTAGAAGTTCAAGTTATTTGAAAGTTTCAGTTAATAAAGGTCTTTATTCAACTTGTACTGTATTGTATTACTTTTGTAGGACTATAACTTTATGGTACTATTTTAACTTCTTTCATGTTTCTGAACTGCAGTGGAAGCTAATCCTTCTCTGCTTCAAACTTTGTCTCCAAGTGCTTATTAAAACCAGTTACATGAATATAGAGGCTTGTGAATGAGATAGGCCACGTTTTTATCTTGGACACCATGGAATAACCTCAGAATCAAAGAATTTGAGAATAAAAAGTGACTTCAGCATCTATTTAGTATGCCATCAAAAGGAACCTGTACTATAATAAATCAATAAAATTGTCACCCAGTGTGTCATTTCTTAAGGAATCTTCATTATAGTCAATTCAGTGGGTATTTTTAGCTGGTTTGGAGGATGATGTTTGGGGCTAGCCACAGAGCTTCCTGTCCAGAAGGGAAATCCCTCATCTTTTCTATGTAAGAAATGCCAACCTTTGTTTGAATTTCTTGAACGTGTGTTGCGTAAACTTTTCAACCCAAGTTTTGAAAAGGGACTTGAGCCATGTGGTCTGATCCAGGTTTCAGTTGGTTAACATGACATAATGAAACCTGTACTTAACCGGGTTGAGTCAGGAGCTTTGTCACTTAATCTCAGTTTCTTCATGTCCCAAAAAGAAGCAATCATATTTACACTGTATCTCCTAGGGTTGTGGTTAGTATTAGATGAAAAGTGTATATAAAAAGCTTTTGTTCAAAAAGTGCTATGGAAAGAAAAGCTCTTTTTGATTTTATCAGTATCTGGAGATACATTGCCAACTCTGATTCTTGTTCTTGTTTTCCTATAAATTCTCCATAGAGGTTCTATGTAACTTAATGGAAGTTTTCATTTTGATTTTCTAGTATCTTTGAGATACTTTGAGAGTATCAAAGGATTACTTGAATTGGTCATCTTTTGTTGCTTATTTTTTACTACTTGATTGGGACCAATTCTATTTCTGGTTGTATATATTTTCAATAACATTATTCTTCGTCTTAGATACAAATAGTCGTTGGTAATATGTTTGAGCCCCTGTTGTCTTCAGTTGCCTTTTGGGTTATTTGTAATTATTATTTGTTCTGAAAATGTGATGTTCCATGATTTAGGTTTGTGTGACATGCCTAGGAAAATCTAAGTATTAAAAAGAATAGGGACATTTGTAATGGGCAGTTTGAGAGTGTTGCAAACACTGCACCATTTATTTCCCCTGTTTCCCTCCCTTCTTCATTTTCAGATTTGATTTATTATATACATTTGTAGTACTTCCCCAAGATAAACCTGTTGATGGATTAATTCCGTGGTCTACCTCTCCTCAGGGTAATATGGGTTTTTATTCACTGTATTTTTTAGATGTGGGTGGTTTAAAGTACTCTTCTATATTGAAGGTCAGTATATATTTCATCCCCTTTATTTTCTGAGTTATTTATGGATAAAATAATTTCTTTTACGTTGTTCATCAGTAGAAACCTCCTTTAGACCTCACAAAGTTCTTTGTTTTGTTATTCTCTAACACACTTATCATGTGATATTTTAAATTGTAGGTCTCTAAAGGCATCATCGCTGTACTAGAAAGTAAGCTCCCTGAGGGTAGGTCCTAACTAGGTCTTAATTAAACCTGATAACTTTCCCAGCACATAAACTTATTTTTTCTTAGCCAGCCTTGTAGTATCCTGGGGCTGTATGCAATTTGTTGATATTATTTGTGCTGATTCTTGATACTACTATTCTTTGCTTAGTATTTTGATCCAAAGTATATTTATAAAGTATATTTAGAGTTTAAATTATAGTCTGAAGGATTGCAAGAGGGTAGTATCATCATTGTGAAAGGATTTTAAAAACAGATTTTTGAATGGTAATGGTAGAGCTTTGGTGGAAATGTCAGTGGAGGGCAATTTGTCATATTATATTATCTTTCTTTTATTTCATGAGCTAGTGCTAGTGGGAAAGTGAAGAGTTTCTTTTCTGTGGGAGAGGATTGCAAAAGCAAAGATGTCTTTTGCGAAAACCAAGTTTCATTTGGAGCCAGGAGATAGAAGGTGTGATTGTGAACCAAATCAGTAATTTACTTAGAGCAAAATAGGCATTTGAGAGGACCCAATGGAAGAGTCCAGTCAATGAACTTATAGGGTTTAAATGAGTACAAGGAAGATGTAGTTCACATTTATGTAAGAATTTTAGGGTTGCACTTTTCTTACAACAGTCCTGTGAGTCACAAAGTATATCAATTTCCAAGAAGGAATTGAGACTTTGAGAAGGAGAGGGTGAAGGGTAGATATCTGTTCCTTGTGCCATCATTGTAGCTGACAGGTGAGAAGGAGAAGATAAATTAGTTGAATACATATCATATCCATATGAGTACTTGAACTATGTTGATAGGTTCCAGCCTGTTCTGTTCATGTCTCCCATAAATATTTCATTATTTCATAGGGGGTATAATCAGCATTACAGGGACTTGTTCAGTTTTGACTTGCTCCAGTTATAAGACAGAACCATATTTCATTCCTACATGTTTTTGATAACATGTCATACACATCTTTTCTTGTGTAGGTCTTCATTATAACATGTTTTAATTTGCTTAGACTCACTCTACTTTGTTTTTTGCCCTTTGAGGGACACTTGACATTATTCATAACCATATAGCATTATCAGAAGAATATTTTTGTTGAATGTGGGCTTCTGTTTCAGAAGGTCATTAAAAATGCTATAGATGTTCCCAAAGGCAGTTCAGCCCACTTTCTTCCTTCTTTTCAATTCTGAGCTCATTATCTCTTTGCATTATCTAAAATATATGCTTTAATGGACCAGCTCCTTGGATTAGGTAACTCATTGCATAACATAGTATGGACAGTGTGGTATTCTTCATCCATAATTAAGTCAGAAACTCTTGAGTAATTATAAATTATGTTCTCCCGTCTGATTCAGTCACCATGATGTCCTCCATAAGTAGAAACATCTAGAGAATGTTGCCCTCTCTGTGAAATCCTTCATTTGTATTGTGCACTTGACATCTTTCATGATAGTACCAAATACCTTTATAAGCTTGTAATTCCCTATTTTATGCCTTGTTTGAGATATATATGTGTGTGTGTGTGTGTGTGTGTGTATGTGTGTATGTATGTATGTATATAGTTAGTGAGTCACCACACATAGTTGCTTTTGTTTTTACATTTTTTAGGAAATATTAGATGGTTTTGATGTATTCAAGAGAGATGCCTTGTTGGAAGACAGCTTTTAAGGTGGTACTTTGCTTCAAGTCAAATGTTGTTTTTTTATAATCCACAATCAAGTACAGTGAGATCTTACATTCTCTACACCCTTCAGTCAGTTGTTTGACTGTAAAGTTGCCTTTGAAGAATATTGCTTCAGAAAGCCTGCCTGTTTCTTTCTCATACCTTCATCAAAGATGTTGTTAGTTTGGGTCAATGCAGTGGGAAACAGAAAGGAAGCCTTGTTTTTCTGGAAATGCCTGTGATGTAAAAACAAATGACATCAATGAAACTTTTAAAAAGAGGATGATGAATTTGTAGAATATTTTTTATATAATAATTATGTAGAGGTAGTAAGTAGATATAGGTAGGTAATTTATAATGAATTGGCAGAGATCAGCAAACTACAATCTGTAGGCCAAATAGTAACTGCTTTTATATAGTCCCCAGCTAAGAATGATTTTTACATTTATAAATAAAATTTTGTTATACTTAAAATTATATAAAAACCATTCTTAGCTCAAGAGATTAAAACATGCAGCAAGCTAGATTTGGCCCTCTGGCTGTAGTTTGCTTCCTTCCTGGAATGGAGTCCTAGTCCTTGAATAAAAATAAACAGTAGCATGGGTTCAGTCTCTGCTTCTGCCTCTTAGTCACTTAACCTCTTATTTCTCAGTGAATAATAATGCCTGCAGTCAGTCAACAAACATTAAGTGCTTGCTTTTTGCCAGCTTGCCATATAAAGAAAGATAAAAGTAGTCCTTCTCAAGTAGTTGGCAGTATCTTACTGGAGACAACATGGAAATACTTACACACAAATATATACTGGACGTAATCGTGGGGAGAATGTGTTAGTGTTAAAGGTGACCTGGAAAGCTACCTGTTGTAGCTGCGATTGGAATTGAGACTTGAAGGAAGTCAGACAGGTCATGAAGAACAAAGCGAGGGGCTCAGTGTCCAGCTGGTGAAAATGACCGGAGTTGGGAGAATGTAACATCTTGTGTCACCAGCAGCATTGAGGGGGAATCAAGTGTAAGAATACAGGAAATCAGAAAGGTCAGTTCATGTAAGACTTAGGGGGTTTTATACTAGATCCTTCAAGTGATAGGGAACTGCTCAAATAGAGTGGCGACAGACTTTTACTTTAGGAATATTGCTTTGGCGGCTGAGTGGAGGATAGATTAGACTGGGGGGAGCTAAGGCAGGGAGACCAACCAGCAGACTGTGCAGAAATCCAAATTTGATGTGATTAAGGCCTTTACTAAGGTGTTGGCAGTGTCAGTGGAAAGAAGGGAACTTATCAGACACGCTGTTAAAGTAAGGTATATATTTTGGTAGTTACAAGAAAAGGTGGGAGGGTTGAGGTTTGGGGCATGGGAGTGAGAAATATATGTTAATTTTAAGATGTCTGTGAGACATCAGTTCAAGAAGTCCAACTAGGTAGTTGGAGACACGAAACTGGAGATTAAGGCTGTATAAATATGTCTGAGAATCATCTGCATAGAGATGATAATTGATACATCATGAGAGCTGAGGAGAACATTCAACAAAATAAGTATAAAGGGAGAAGTGAGAACAGAGACTTGTGGGTTCACCTAGAGTAGGGGAGACAGGGATAAAGAGCCAGCAGAGGACACTAAGGAGTGGTCAGAGGTAGGAGAACCTTGAGAGGGTAGTGTTTGGAAATCCTAGGGAAAAGACAAGAATAGCATGTTAAAGATTACAGAGATATCAAGAAGGATAACTATTGAAAAAATAGTTTTGGGAAGTTTGGAGAGAGTAGTTGCAATTCAGTGATGAGATTGGGAGCCAGGCTACAGAGTTTAGAAGATAGTGATAGCAAAAGAATTAGTATTTATTATGCATGTCATATCTTTTTAAAAATTTTAAAATTAGTTAAATATTTGTGAATCAGTGTTATATTTAGGCAATTGTCCAGTAACAGTGCACTTTTTTGGTTGAATTCTCAAGGGTATTTCAGAGTCTGTATTTGTCTTCTGTTAATTTATGAAAGTGAGTGAGTTTCCAATATATAGTTCGAGCTAATGATAGCAGCTAAAATTTTGTAGTTTGTAGTGATGTGTCACACAATTTCTTTAGTAATCACTTGAAATCACTTGATGACATCAAGTTCCATGGTTTCATCTAAAACTTTGTCTGTGGAATCTTCCTCCAGTGATATCAGAATATCATTTGGATTTGGTAAGTATAAAATTCTGAAACTAGTCCAACTTTGAACTTGACTCCATTTCAAATTAGTGGACAAAGTGATGCATTCAAATAAATATCTTGATCTCTTCTAGGCATGACACATAAAGTCAAGGAGAAGGCTGTCGATGTCTATGTCAGGAAACTAGCTGGCATCCTGAAATCAAAGTTTAATGGGATGAATACATTTAAAGCAATTAACATGTACTCTGTATCAGTCTTAACTTACCCTTTCTGAACCATGACATGGACCACTACAGATCTGAAAAGTAGAAAAACAACAACAGCAAAAACAAGACTCTGTACAAGTTAACAAAATAGGACTTAAACGAACACTTACGGAAAGAGAATCTGTATAGAACATCTCTTTAAAATTTTTTTTGTTGTTCATTTTCAACATTCTTTTCTTTTTAAATTTTGAGTTCCAAATTCTCGTCCTCCCCTCCCCCGCAAAAGGTAGGCAATGTATCAGTTATACATGTGAAATCTTGTAAAATATTTCCTTATTAGTCATAGTATAGAAGTTCTTAAAGCACGTGATGAATAAACCTAGAGAAATTCTTTTGGAAAAAGTATATTATTAGTAGAATAGTAGTCCTCCTCCTCAATATCATAGCTATATCTTCTTTTAGTTAATAGTATAAGGTCTGTATCTACCTTGCCACCCCCCAAACTTTGCTGTTCTCTGCTCTTTCAAGGACTCTTACCTTGAGAATCAGTCCTTAAATGCCCTCAGCATTGCTGCCTCCATCAGAGACTTCCTGCATGTGGTAGGTCTGGTCTGTTTGCTTTTCCAGTGTTTTTTTTTCAGTGGCATTTTCGTCTGCAAAGTAGTATATCCAGGACTGTGGTGTTATAGTCTAAAGGTGGTAAAACTCTGCTGTCTGGATGGTGAAAAGTTTGTTATAAAAATCTTTCTAGGTCTTGATAGAGTCATCTTTTATGTTTGTTGTCTTTTCAGTTTCATCCTTAACTGCCTTCAGTAAGTAAGTTGGAAAGACATAATAGAGGTAGAGGGCAGGAAGGTTCTATTTGTTCAAAATACTTATTTTCACAGTAATCAGAATGGTGGAGTGAAGCTGTGAGTAAGTAAACTTCTGACCATGTGCTGCCTGGTGAATTATGCCAACAGGCACACAGGTGGTCATGGTCAAGGCTCTGGAATGTTCTGACTGGTACTGTGAAGTTAAGGATGCAGAGCTAAATCTTCTGACTCTTAGTCTATTCACCTGATGTCATCCATTGAATTTATGAAGTGCTTGTCCATTGGAGGAGATTCACAGTGAAGGTTTTTGATTTTTTTTTAAATGATGGGAGAAAGTCTGTTTTACTTCAGAGAATTGATTTTGTGAAACTGAAGCAATATGTTATAGTAGACAGAGTGTCTTGGATACATGGAGTCCTGGGTTCCAGTCTTGCCATTGATGCCTTGAGAGGCTATATAACCATAGATATTTCTTTAAGTTTCAACAGTAGTAGTAGAAATCATTTAAGTGTAAAACCATTTTATAGAGGAGTTGTAATATTCTTCTGGTTCCTAGAGGAGGATGTTGGGGCCACATGAGATAGTTGATGTGTAGGCTACTTCTTGAATATTGATGCTGTGTTGGATGGATGTATTGGGGGAACACTTAGGAAAAAGGGTGTGCATCTTCTGGAAGAATGGAAATAACTATTCCTTCCAGACTAAACCCGCAGCTGAATGATGAGCCTGGTAGTTGGCCTTTTGTTCATAATTGGCTTCCTAATTGGGATCCCATTGATTTACAGTTGATCAGGATTTTCTCTGGAAGGCTTTTGTATATTCTCTGCTGACATCTGGAGGAATTTTTTCCATGTGTGGTAGTCCGGGCTATAACCTAGAATTAGAAGATCCAGTTAACTACCTGTTGTCAAAGTCATCAAAATTTAGATTAGTCCCTGTTAGGGTAGAATAATTAGGTAGTCCCTGAAGGGTAGAATAATCTAAAGATTCCACATAGTGGTCCAAGCTACACTGCTTTAAATCTATAATCCAGAAATCAGAAATTGTTGTGGTGTAGATTTTGACACTTGAATCAGCAGACTTAGTATCACAGAGTGAGAAGCTTTTCCATTTGGCTCCCCAACACCATTTCTCAAGGAATTGATGACCTGTTAGGCTTGAGGTAAGGATAATTTAACATATCACAGTCTTAATATATACTTTAACGTTTGCTCTAATACCTGGGAACTTCACTATCCATGTTAATGAATGCAACAGTAAGCACCTGCTAGTACAGGTTCTTGGATCTGCTTTTATTAAAGGAAAGTAACTTTTAAGGGATCAGCCATTTTACTTTAATCAAACATATTTATCATTCACTTATTTCAGGGGAAAAGGTCAGCATCCTGAATTTCAGAGAAAATACAAATGGAAACTACAAGCAAAAATTACAGACAGAGAAAATAGCACTAACACCAACAAATAGGGCTTCAGTCTGACCATAAGCAATACATACATCAGATCAACGGACATCTGTCTGATCATTACGTACACACATAGTTACCAGAGAGAGAATCACTGACATCTGGGTTTTCAAAACCAGGGGCTCCTTGAAGGCTGTACAGAGCCTCATCTGGTGCACAAACTTTCTTCCAAAGAGTGACCCCCAAAGCAAAACCTCACTTCAGAGGATATGTAGATTTTCGGAACCAGAAGGCATTACCTTCTCTCTTCCACTCCCTCTCAGTGATCTCAACAATTGCTTTGTTCTCAGTGATCTCTTTAGAGACTCTTCTAAAATCTGCGTATTTACTCATGCCATTTCCCTGATACTCTGTTTTTCATCACCAAATGCCTTTTGGACGTCTCCATGTAGATGTTCTGTATGGATCTTAAGTTCAATATATCCAAAACAGAACTCGTTATCTTGCCACCAAAACCCTACCTTCCTACAAATTTCTTTTTTGATTCATTCAGATTTGTAATCTCAGAAGCATACTCACCTTTTTTCTTTTCTTCATCCATTCTGTTGAATATGTTGCCAAACCTTGTTGATTCTGCTTCTGCAGCATGCTTTGCATGTCCCCTTTTTTCCTGCTCACAATTAGTTTTGACTCCTATCTTTGATCTGTAATATTGCAATTGCTTCCTAGTTGCTACCCTAATTTCCAGTTTCTCTGCTGTTTAATAACCCATTCTCCTAATAACTGCCAAATTCATATCCTAAAACATACATTTGACTGTGTCAGTCCCCTACTAAAGAATATCTCTAGGATTAAATATACATTTCTCAGCTTGGCATTTAAATTCTTCACAACCTGGCTCCAGCCTTACTTATTGTTTGTTACTGTACTTAACTGTGTATGTATTATGTCTCTCTAGTAGAATGTAAGCTCCTTGAAGGCAAGGACTTATTCTAAAAATATTTCTTGTTTTACTAATCTCTCTCTTTTAAACCAATCATTTCCCTTATATCTTGGCTTCTTCCCTTTAGCAAAGAAAAATAGTGGAGCAAAAACCATTATAGTAGCTATCTTCTTCATTTGTAGTCATCAGGCTTCTGGATTATATATTAGTCATTGCATTTCTGTTGGGTTCAGTTTCCTTTTCTGTTTTAAAAAACTTTGCATTATTATAGCTATATCCAGTCTATTTCTACTTTGTAGTTCATGTCTTCTTTTGTTTCTCTGAATTCCTTATAGTCTTCATTTCTTATAGCATGATGATATTTCATTGCTTTCATATACCAAATTGTTTGACATTCCTCAATTGATGAGCACCCACTTTTATTTCCAATTTTTTTACTGTCACAGAAAGGGCTCTCAGGAATATTTTAATGTACGTTTCTTTTTATCTTTGAATACTCTTTTTTATTTTCTCTTTATTTCTTTCTTGCTCATCACATCTTATTATGCATAGTAGACACTCAGATGCTTTTTGGATTGGATTAGAATTGTAACTGTAGCAAGTTTGATAAGCTGTTGATTAACCAAGATCAATGGGGTAAATCCTAAGGTTATTTGGCTCTGCTAAACAGGATGGGTAGTATCAGGTAAACTTTAGTGTGAATATTAGCCCCTGTGCTCCTTTTCCCTGGGAGAACTGTATTTTAAGCTTCCATTGTGGAATGAAAAGCTTTGTCCTCTAATTTCAGGTATGTAGAAATACATTCTTAAGACATTTTAGTAAAACTCATAATATTTTTCTCTAAATCCCTCTCTAGACTTCTGGAAAAAAACTCCTTTAGAAAGGTGGATGCTGACTCGGTCAAGAGTGAAAAGGCTTTATTTAATGAATGGAATTAAGATGGTGCCTAAACTTTTAATCCAGAGGAACCCTTAACTCCTTAATATCATTGCTTTCCCACCCTCTTAAAAGTATTGAGTCCTATCACCACCTCTTCTTCTTTGAGAAAAGGTTTGAATATCTAGGAAAGAAGAAATGGATTGGTGACTTGGTTACTCAACAATTATGAAACATGACTTAAACTGTATTTTTTCATATTGTGATTTTTCTTCATTGTTTAAGATTGCTGTAGTCATTACTTGAAATTCTCTTCGGGACAGTCACCTCAAAAGAGATGAACAACTATGCCAGTTTGAACATATCTCAAAGATAGAAATGCTTGAATATTAGGTTACTATTAGAATAAATAGTTTTTTTTCTCCCTGGCAGATGAGCCTAAAAACGTAAGAGTACAGTATTTATATTTATTTATTTTTTTCTAAAACAAGTCTTAATAAATGTCATGAGTATGAAGCCCTTCCTTGTTTCCTTTAATTCACATACCTTGTGACCACACAAACTTGCAATGTGTAAAACTACCTTTGCCTACATTAAATGCCATTTTGAATATCCAGGCACCTAGCATTGATTCATTAGTTGGTTGCCCAATTGACTTAGGTGACTCTGGCCTACTTCAAATCTATGCTTGCCTTTCAAGCATACTTTAGATCTTCTAGATATTTCATATATGCTATTTTGATTATGTAGAGTAAATAAAGATCTTTAAAGGACCTTCCAATTCTGACATTTTATCAACATATGAATCACCAGGTTTATACATCAAAGCTATCAACCATGTGGCTGACCAGCATTGCTCCTGAGAGTTCTGCTGGAACCAGATTAAAATGTAATTGGGGAATATTTAATAAAATAAAAATACAATAGACTGTAGATAATGTTAATATGTGGTTTTCTAAGTTACTATATACTACCCCACAGAGATTGTACAGTTTGTTATCCCTGTTTCTCTTTGAGATTGATACCGCTTACATACGTGATACTTTTGCCTGCTCCCTGTTTGTCCCTGCTGATTTCAAGTGCTTTGCTAGGTCATTTCTTTATAGCTGTTATTAAAACCAAAATCCCAAATCAAAAAACTTAGTCTGTAGCCAGTCTCTCCTTTCTATAAGAGTGTGTTTTTTCCGTCCCTATGTTCCTTCAGGATCTCCTGAAATTTCTCACTGCTGATGCCATATTCACCTTCTTGGTGTAGTTGCATCATAGTCTGCAGACCTTCCCATTCAGGAAATTATCAGACTCTTTTATTCATTTTCAAATTGTAGTGGCTATAGTTAAGCTCTCCCTTGTGCTGTGGATGCTGTGCCGCTATTAGGTGCTGCCTGTAGTGCTGTACACAATCCAGGGCAATATCTTTCTTTTCAGATTGTCTAGATCAGACAGCACAGAAATGCCCCATTTTTTTGTTCCTTTTTAATTGTTTTTTTTTTTGTTTGTTATTTTTGCTCTTTGGGGGCATGAAATGGAGAGGTTTGGGTTGGGTGCTGATTTGACCCAGGTGAGAACCTGTGTGCCTAGAATCAGGGGTCCTAAGTCAAAAACTGTCCCTGCTCTGTAGGAACTTGTATTCTGTTGAAAGAGGGGACAAATACATATATAGTTACACATGCAAAATTAGCACAAGATACTTATGAAAGGGAAAATACTTTCATTGAGGGGATCAGTAAAGGCTTTATGTAGAAAGTTGTGATTGAGCAGAGTTTCGAAGGAAATTATGAGGACAGCTTAGTGGTGCACAGCGGATAGAGCTCTGCACTTGATATCAGAAAGTCATCTTCATTAGTTCAAATCTGACCTCAAGAACTTACTATCTGTGTGACCCTGGGCAAAACACTCAACTCTGCCTCAGTTTTCTCATTTGTAAAATGAGCTGGAGAAGGAAATGACGAAGTACTCCTGTATCTTTACCAAGAAAACTTCAAATGGGGTTATGAAGAGTTGGACACTACTGATAACGACTGAAGAACAAAAACCAAAAAAAGAGGCAATAATGAGGAAGGCGTACATTCTAGGAATGAATCACAAGCCAGAACAAATGTAAAAAGATGGGAGATAGAGTGGTACCTTTTGAGGGAGAGCAGGAGGGCCAGTTTGTCTTTGTAGAGGGGAATAAGACTACAAAGTTGACTTGTAGGTTGTAAAGGGTTTCAGATGCTAAACTGGAATTTGGGAGTCAAGGATGTTAAATTTGGAGTTAGAATTTGGGTTCCAATTCCAGTTCTGTTGCTGCTTATTATCTCTACCACTTTTGGCAAGTCACCTAATCTTGATGAGAAAGAGTTTCCTTATCCGTAAAATGGAGGGTTTGGACTAAGTAAACTAATAAATTCTTTCCAGCTTTCAGAAGTAACTATAATTCCTGGTGTTTGACCAGGGGAATAACATGGTCAGACCTTTGCTTTTAGGAAAATCACTTTGGCAGCTGACTAGGGGATTAGTTGGAAAGGATAGAGACTTGAGGCGGGGAAACCCATTAAGAGGATTTTTTAATATTCCAAGTGTGAAGTGGTAGCTGTTTGAATGTGACCATTGTTGTATATGTAGAAATAACAGTGTTTGGCAACAGATTAGATATGTGAAATAAGGGAGAATGCACAATAGTGAATGACATTGAGATTGGGAACCTGGGAACCTGGGAACAATGGATATTGGTGTCCTTAACAAAAATAGATAAATATAGAAGAAGGGTAGATATGAAGGGAAAGATTTAAGTTCTATTCTGAACATGCTGAGTTTGAGTTATCTGTGGGACAGTAAGTTCAAAATCGGTAATAGGCAATTCATGATGCCTGTTATTAGAATGTATGATAGAAATGTGGGCCAAATATTTAGATTTGAGGGTCATCTGCAGAGAAATGATAATGAAAATTAAAACCAGAGGAGATAATTAAGTGATTTGTCTGACAGTGTAGATCAGTATTATCGCCACATATTGACTTAGAAAACAACAAATCAACACTATTTAAGTTGTATTGTATTTTTACTTATTTTGTTTAACATTTCCCAACTGTATTTTAATCTGGTTCCTAAGTTTTGATGGATTGGTACTATTAGGAATATGAATGATAATCCTTTGGGTCTACAAAAAGGGCAGCAAAGTACATTTTACAAAGCTATTCTTTGAGGTTAGGTTTGGTCACAATAAGTTTTTATTTCTATTTCTATTTTTGTCATTTTGTATATTTCTTGTTTATTTCACTTACTATCAGTTGTTAGAAGGAATTAGATTCTAAGGGTTGGAGGTGAGTTATGAATGGAGAGTATTGTATGGGGAATATCTCAAAGTCCAGTTTGGTGGGACCAAAGAATCAGGAGGAGCTTTTCAAAGGAAACAGTAACTTTATATTATATATATTGATTTTATATATATATATATAATATATATTCTTTTCTAATTCATTTTAAAAATTTTGAGTTCCATATTCTCTCCTTTTTCTAACCTCTCCTCAACCTATTGAGAAGGCAAGCAGTAAGATATACATTATACATGTGAAGTTATACAAAATATATTTTCCATATTACGTTTGAAAAAAAATAAAAGCAAGAAAAACAAAGTGAAAAAATAATTTTCAGTTCACACCCAGAGTTCAACAATTCATCAGTTCTCTCTCTGAAGTTGGATAGCATTTTTCCTCATGAGTCCTTTGATATTGATATGGATCATTTTATTGATTAGAACAGATAAGTCTTTCACAGTTGATTACAATAGTCCATATACAGTATTCTCCTAGTTCTGCTCACTTCACTTTGCATTAGTTTATAGGTCTTCTTAAGTTTTTCTGAAACCACCCCCCCCTCATCATTTCTTTATAGCACAATAGTTTTCTATCCCAATCACACACCATAATTTGTTCAGCCATTCCCCAATAACTGCAGCATCTCCTCAGTTTTCAGTTCCATAAAAACAGAAAGCTGTTATAAATATATCTGTACATATAGGTCCTTTCCCTTTTTAAAAAAATTCCTCTGAGATATAGACCTAGTAATGGTATTGCTTGGTCATATGCACAGTTTCTCACCCTTTGTGCATAGTTCCACATTGTTCTCCAGAATGGTTGGACCAGACTTGATTCTTTTCAAAGCATTTTTGTATACATTCTCATTTGATCTTCATAAATATTGTGCATAGTGGTAGGGAAAAGAGTATTAATTATATTTGCTTTCAGATGAGGAAACAGAAAAGTTTAAGCTCAACATTATACACAGTGCTGGAGTTAGATGATGAGTTCAAAGTTCACTCTCCTAGATTACCCTGTGTCTTCAGAGTAGGATGGTAACAGTGTAGAAGAGGATATGTGAGTTCAAGGAGAGCTCAAACTCCTTGTTTTCCTCAGAAACTTGCCCAGTCCAAGGGACTACCTACTCATA
Source organism: Bettongia penicillata ogilbyi (assembly GCA_023548195.1). Classification (NCBI taxonomy): domain Eukaryota; kingdom Metazoa; phylum Chordata; class Mammalia; order Diprotodontia; family Potoroidae; genus Bettongia; species Bettongia penicillata. Next base: position 6,497,758 of record JAJHZJ010000197.1, read on the forward strand.
CCTGCATGAGTTAGATTTGGGCAGTTATGGTAAATCTTAGAGTGCCTAAGGCCTGACCTCCTCAGTCTTGGGCCTGGATGTCTCTAAAGACTATCAAGGGCTATATTTCTGACATTTTGGAAGTTTCAGTCAGTTAATTTCCATCTCTGTTGGCTTTACCGTTTGGGTTGTCTCTAGTTACTGTATTTGAAATAGTCTCACTTATCTCTTCATCTTGCCTGTCACTTTTACTTTCTGCCTTCCTGCCTCTTGATTTCAGTTTTTAAGCCCTCCTCATTTTCACTGGGAAGCATAGTGGGGAAAGGCAGATAAGGTTGCATCTGAATTTATGTATAGAAAAATTTGTAGGTATATCTAATCCCCCCCCCCACCCCCACCTCCTTCCCCCTTGCTTTTCCTGCATGAGGTTGTAGCATGTTACTGCCACATTGCCTGGCTGCCCCTGTACAGTATGACTTCTTACTCTTCTGTGTTTGGTTTGTGAGTGAGTGGAAGAGGGCAGATATATAACAGATGGAAGGGGAAAGACCTCTTTTCCTAAGCAGGACCCTCTGTTCTTTGTTTTTAACAATCGCTTTAGTATGTATAAAGATGTATGGTACAAATACATTACTAATTTCAGCAAATAGCTAATTTCTGAGCTGAAAGCCATTTTCCACATGTGTACAGTTGGAAAAGCTTACCTTGTTTGGGGATACAGTTATTTATGTAAATATCTGCGAGTATGTAATAGAATTTAATCTATAAGCAATCAGCAAATTAGACTGGTTGACATTTAGAGTTTCAATGTATTGTTTTAACCACCTTCCCTAGGGGGATTTAGCATATTCAAAGAGTGATATCGTATAAATTCAGCAATTTTTGTTTTTTGGTTTTTTTTGGGCTTCTTGCATGTGTAAACCTAAGGACAGATTATCACTTGGCCATGCCTGAAAAATACTATTTTCATGTCCTAATCATCCCTAAATGGGCCTTTGCAAATAAATGAACATTTAGGTTGAGAAGTGTCAGTAAGGTAGTTTGCAAACTGTTGGTGGACATCAGTCAGAGTTCCATGCAGAGGCAATAGAAATGTCTCTCAGGCTTTTCTTTTTCTTTGTTTCTCTCCACCTAATTTTGATATAAAGTTAGGTGTTAGTAGTTCCTGATGCTTCTTGGGTCTTTTTCTGGAATGACAGCTCTGTGTGTTGCAGGTAGAGGTATTGTGGTTTAAGTTCCAGGAGCGGTTGACGTGGGAGGAGGAAGAAAGCAAAGGTGCGATGGGAAAATGTCAAGCAACCCAATACAAGATTAGGCTGAATGATAAGAGTTCTTGAGGTTTCATGATTTTGGAGAACTATGTACAAGAAAAGATACCTGGATGTCTCTCCTATGGCCTGCACACGTGCCCCTAGGTGGAATAGATGTGACCCAAGTTCTTTGAGGTTGTGTCATTGAGCCCAAGTGCTAGCTGGTCCTACCAAGTAAGATGTGCTTGGAGAAGGGGCTTAGAACTGCACTGAATATTTGTAATTGGAGACAAGTTAGGTTGATCAGCAGAAGGTTGGTAGTAACTTGAGTGGTGAATTTTTCCAGTCATAATAATTTCTATAGACTGTCCTCTTGAAGCATTGAAAACAGTTGCTGTTTCATTTCATGTTGATGAAATCATTTAAAGTATTTAGATAGATTGGATAAAGTGTGCAAATACCATCTTTACTGAAATGGTTTCCTGATTTCATTTTACTTTTTGATTTGAAATAGTTGAGATAAAGAAAATCCCCAGTAGCCCACCATCCCCTTTTTGTTTTTGGTAGGTTATTTTCTGAAGGAGAAAAGCTCTTTGCTCACTGGAGCTTAGAATGGGTTACCTGGAGTGTTTTAGGGGGAGGGCATTGCCTTGTTTCTGGTTTTTATCCATAATTTATGTTTGCATTCAATTACAGTTAGCCTTCCTTTCAATTATGGAGGTGACCCTTGAGTATTTTTTTTTTTTTTTTGTCTCAGAGAGTATGTATCTATTACAACAATTGCCTTTGGTGAGAGGGGAATTGCCCATAATTCTAACCCTCAGAAGAGAGGCAGTGCTAATAGCTCCCAGGTCTCTCTCTGGCTTCCTCAGGAGGGCAGCATTTTGTGTTTGCTTGTCAGCTCCAGGTTTTCTGACTTGGAACTGGCGAGAAGTGCTGGGACCATGGTAGCTGTGGGTTTGGGCTCCCCAAGAGAGAGCCTTTGCTCCTGTTTACCAGGTTTTGAATTGAATCATTCTGTTTTGTATGTGTAAAGTGCATTTGCATCTGATATTTCCTATGATAGCCTTTCAATAGCCCTGTGACATTGGTTCTTAAGGTCCTAGAACCTGCCTCCTTTCTTCTTCTTAGCCACTTAAACAACTTCGAAATCTTCAGGTGAAAGGTGTTGTATTCAAGTGAAAGTCATTGTCTACTGTGTACTGAGGCAGCTAGGTGGCCTAGAGAATAGAAAAGAGAGCATGGACTCAGAAAGACCAGAGTTCAAAACTCTGACCTTAGGCAATTACTAGCTTTGGGCAAGTCACTTAACCTCTGTTTTCCTTAATTTCTTCAACTGTAAAATGGTAATAATAATGCCATGTACCTCCTAGGGTTTTTGTGAGATCAAATGAGGTCTTTGTAAAGCTCCTCCCTCCTCTTTCCCCTTTCTGCTTTGTTCCCTCTTCTTTTTCTCTTCTCCCCAGATTTTCTTTGATCTTCAGTAATGTAAGAGCCAAAATTTCTTGGCATATTTAGTGAAACTTGTAACATCCTCTCTTATTGGGGATCTTCAGCATAAGCATTGTTGTTTTAGTCCTTTGTTTTTTAAGAGGATCAGTGACATCACAGGATGATGCCTTAACTTGCATGTAAATTAGATTGAGACACAGTTGCACAAAGTTTCAACTTCGCTCACTTGACTTCACTCTTAGTGGAGGATAAAAGTCAAGACAACTGGTGATGGCCCAAGATGCATTGGATGACCTTGGAGTCTTTAATGACTGACTAAAGCCTAAGTGTTCCACAGTGCCTGCTTCCATGGCCTCTATATTTTGAAGAAGTTGTTCTTATTCACCCATTCCAATAGGGAAAGTCCTTCACGTTTCACATCCCAGTAGGTTTGACTCCTGTTGGTTACCCTCAGCCTGGTTTAGCCTGTCTGCCAAGATGGTCTGCCAAGATGGCCACTGTGCATGTTAAAAACTTCTTGGAGCTACAGGTGAGAGTTGGGTGAAGGTGTATGGGGTGTTCAGGGAAGACCAGCACCTCTGGTGTTAGGCTTGCCCAGCCCTTTACAGGGCATTTAGCCATCTTTGGTGTTCACCTTCATCCAACTCTCATATAAGCATTAAATATACCACATGAGAGTTGGATTGGGGAGGAGGAACCATTTGGACTCCTCAAATATGTAGGTAGTCAGCCATTAGTTTGTGTACTAGGTCACCCCTCTGCATGTGTATACCTTTAAAGAAGGTACAAGGCCTTTTCAGCATCATCCTCAATTCATCATCCTGTAAGGCCACTCATTGCATTCTTTCCCACTGTAAGTTTATCAGAACTTTCACAATTAAGTCTTTTACAAGGCTTTGCATTGAGAATTAGTAGTTCGTATTTGGGGAAGTATGGTTTACTGAAGAAACTCCAGTGTAGTGTGAAAACATTCCTCAGAGAGGAAGAGATTGTTGATTAGAATAGGAGCTAGATTTGGATTCTTCCTTCTTATCTAGTTAGCCTTGTGGTTTCACATGTGCAGAGGAATGAGACTGAAAGAGGAAACTGATGACAGCTCAGAGATAAACCAGTCTCACTCAGTAGGTACTCTCTGAAAAAGATTTTTTTTTTAAGTCTAAAAATTTCTTCCCAAAGCAGAACTCTTTCCTCTGTTCTATTTAGCCTAGATACAATCAACAGATTTTTTTTTCCCCTGGGGATGTAATTCTATGGAGACTACAGAAATTCAAAGCTAAGAAACCAGAACACTTGTCCCTTGAGAACTCATATTAAAAAGTCAAAGACAGGGGCGGAGTCAAGATGGCGGAGTAGAAAGACACATATATGCGATCTCCGAACCCACAGCCCATAGATTTAATGTAAGAAGAGCTCCCCAGAAGTTCTGGATCACTGCAGGGTGTGCAGAAACATAGTGGAAGAGATTTCCGTTCCAGAGAGCCCTGGAGAGCCGTCCCCAGGGTCCGTCGCGCCCCAGAAAGCGGACCCAACCCCAGCGCTGCCCTGGCCGTGGCCCCAGAGAAGCTGATCCGAGCAGGCTTCAGGGATGGAAGCTTCGGGGGCCTGGAAGGTCTCTCCGCCCACAGAAGCTACAGGTCAGTGAGAGAGACGGCTGGGCTGGCCGAGAGGGGAGTGGAGTGTCTCCGTGACTCAGGCCCCCTCGGGAGGAAGCGGCGGAGGCAGAGGCGGGGGCAGGAAGCAGCGGAGGCAGGGGTGGTGGCGGAGGCAGCGGCGGCCCGGGACTCCCCCAGCAGCAGACAGGATCTTCATTACTGAAGGCCTCTGCATAAACCTCCTGAGGGAGCTGAGCCTGGGAGGTGGCCCTGGCCCCACCCGCCCCCTTACTGAAGGTCTCTGCATAAAGCCCCTGAGGGAACTGAGCCTGGGAGGCGGCCCAGCCCCAGAACTAAAGCTCACATTGAATAGCAGCCGTGCCTGCCACGGAAAGCCCATTTGAATCTCAGACCCCAAGCACTACCTGGGCGGATCTAGGCAGGGGTGGAGAGGAATCTCAGAAGTCAAGTAACTGGCTGGGAAAATGCCCAGAAAAAGGAAGCAAAATAAGACTATAGAGAGTTTTTTTGAACAGATGCAAATGATCCCGACTTTCAGATCTGATGACCAGGACATATTCTTGCCATCAGGGAAAGACGTGGAGGGCGGGGCCTCGGTACCACAGATATCCCAGGGGGCTGTCGGATGGGCTCAGGCCTTGGAAGAGCTCAAAAAGGATTTTGAAAAGCAAGTTAGACAGGTGGAGGAAAACCTGGGAAGAGAAATGACAGAGATGCAAGAAAAGTATGAAAAACGGGTCAATACCTTGGTAAAGGAGACCCAAAAAAATGCTGAAGAAAATAACACCTTGAAAAATAGGCTCACTCAACTGGTAAAAGAGGTTCAAAAAGCCAATGAGGAGAAGAATGCTTTCAAAAGCAGAATTAGCCAAATGGAAAAAGAGGTTCAAAAGCTCACTGAAGAGAATAGTTCTCTCAAAATTAGAATGGAACAGATGGAGTCTAATGACTTTCTGAGAAACCAAGAAATCACCAAACAAAACCAAAAGAATGAAAAAATGGAAGAGAATGTGAAATATCTCATGGGAAAAACAACTGACCTGGAAAACAGATCCAGGAGAGACAATTTAAAAATTATGGGACTACCTGAAAGTCATGATCAAAAAAAGAGCCTAGACATCATCTTCCATGAAATTATCAAGGAAAACTGCCCTGACATTCTAGAACCAGAGGGCAAAATAAGTATTGAAAGAGTCCATCGATCACCACCTGAAAGAGATCCAAAAAGAGAAACTCCTAGGAACATTGTGGCCAAATTCCAGAACTCCCAGGTCAAGGAGAAAATCTTACAAGCAGCTAGACAGAAACAATTCCAGTATTGTGGAAATATAATCAGGATAACTCAAGATCTAGCAGCTTCTACATTAAGGGATCAAAGGGCGTGGAATAGGATATTCCAGAAGTCAAAGGAACTAGGACTCAAACCAAGAATCACCTACCCAGCAAAACTGAGTATAATACTTCAGGGGAAAATATGGTCTTTCAATGAAACAGAGCACTTTCAAGCATTCTTGATGAAAAGACCAGAGCTGAAAAGAAAATCTGACTTTCAAACACAAGAATGAGAAGAAGCATGAAAAAGTAAACAGCAAAGGGAAGTCTTAAGGGACTTATCATAAGTGAACTGTTTACATTCCTACATGAAAAGACAATATTTGTAACTCTTAAAACTTTTCAGTATCTGGATAGTTGGTGAGACCACACACACACATGTACACGTATGCACGCACACACACATACACACATGCACACACATACAGAGACAGAGAGCACAGAGTGAATTGAATAGGATGGGACCATATCTTAAAAGAAATTAAGGTAAATGGTGAGAGATAAATGTAGTGGGAGGAAAGAGGGTGAAATGGAATGGGGTAATTATATATCATTTAAGAGGCAAGTAGGAGACTTTTTAGTGGAGGGAAAAATAGAGCTGAGAAAAAAAAAACAATTAGTTTATCCTCATCACATTTGACTAAAGGAAGGAATAAAATGCACACTCATTTTGATATGAAAACCTATCTTACAGTATAGGAAAGTGGGGGAGAAGGAGATAAGCAAGGGGGGGGATGATGGAAGGGAGGGCAAAGGGAGGAGGGAGCAATTTGAAGTCAACACTTGGGGAGGGACAGGATCAAAAGACAGAAGAGAAACAATGAGGGGCAGGATAGGATGGAGGGAAATACAGTTAGTCTTACACAACACGACTGTTATCAAAGTCATTTGCAAAACTACACAGATATGACCTATACTGTATTGCCTGCCTTCCCAAAGGGAATGGGTGGGGAGGGAGGGATGGGGAGAATTTGGAACTCAAAGTTTTAGGAACAACTGTTTAGTATTGTTGTTGCTACTAGGAAAGAAGACATACAGTTAATGAGGAATAGAAAGTCATCTGGCCCTACAGGAGAAAAGAGAAGATGGGGACAAGAGAAGGCAGGGATGACAGAAGAGAGGGCAGATTGGAGATAGGGAAAATTAGATTGCTTGGTGTATTGGGGTGGAGGGAGGGAATAAAAGGGGAGAAAATTTGGAACCCAAAATTTTGTGAAAACGAATATAAAAAGTTAATAAATAAATATTAAAAAAAAAGTCAAAGAGCACAATACTAATGTCTCTGTGGCTACAGATGTGGAATTTCAAAGCTATGGATAGCAAACTTTCTTTTGGGAAAAATAAAAATCTATGTTCTATAGTTCTAAAGACACAGGTGGTTTTGGAACATAAAAATGTATTATGTATAATTTCTCATAAAAATTATCGTTTAGTCCATTTTGAGCTGTGAAAGATGAGGTGGGGGGAGAATCCAAAACAATTTAAGGGAGAAAAACACTTAAAAAAATCTTTTTCCCTTCTGATTTCTTAGAAAAACAAAAAAATGGCTTGGAAGGGAGGAAAATATTTCCTCCTGAACTTTTTTGTGTATTTTTATTCTTGAGTTTTTCAGGCATCACATCTCTACTTGTTACCCATCTGATCATTGAGTAAAATTAAACATTTCAATTGCTAATTGAATGAAAATTGGCCTGTTCTGGCATCATACTGACACATAACAGTCAAGTGGATTTAAAATGTGGCTATCTTCACTCTGATATCCCCTAGTTTTAGGCTTTCACTCTAGAATTAATTATTTACTTTTCAGTGTCCTGTTAATCTGATGCAGCAGTACTGACAATGTGCTAGGACACTGAACCTTGGAGATTCCAGAGGATGGGTATAAAGATTCTACAGGAGGTTTTTCTGTTTTCTGAAGTCTGAGTGTGCAGCCATTTTAGTAGGTTCCAGTGTAATACATCTGACTTTTAGCTTCTGTTTCTAAAGTAATGGTAACATACTCTGTTTTCCATTTGTTTATTTATGGTCTTGTTTTCTACCCTTGCAAAACTTGATATAGGTACAAAGCTTCAGAAATGTACACATACCAGAATAATAGATAACTCTGATTTGGTTACAGGGCAATAATTTAAGTAGACAGGTTTAGCTGATAACATAAAACACAAGAGAGAAATAGGATCAGTTTATAAATGTCAGCAGAACCCCAGAGAATGAGTTGCTGCCTTGGAGCTGACTCTGGTGCTGTTATTTCCTCTAATATATTATAAGAAGAAATAAACTGATGTCTGAGAAAATCTGGCTGACCAAGATTAAAAGAATGGGGTTGTAAATTAGCCGTCTCTTTTATATTACTTTAAAGAAGTTTTTAGAATTGACTGGACCAAATGGGACACTCATGCCCTGAGAAGGAACATTTTTGAGGTGGTGCTGAGAGATCATAATCCCCCATCTTAACTGTGTCTCACTGCTCCCATAGATCTGTATTGTAAAGGAGTGGCATCAGGTGCTCTGCCCAAGAGAGACTGGGAAGTACATCATTGTTTATGGTACCTCTTGTCCGTCTGATGGGTTCATTATACACATTAGGTCTGGTACCATGGACTTGGTAGGGAGGTCAGTACAAACACTGTTTCCATGGCAGCTGTAGCCATTTGAAATGCTGATTGCAAAATATTTTAGTGATCTGGTGAAACAAAAATCAATCCAACATAATAGGGCATTGTCACAAGATCACCATCTCCTGAGTTGAAAATAAATATTCCTGCTTTACCTTGACATTTATTCCCCATAAATGCGTTAGCGTTTATGTAGCATTATTCTGTGATCATGTTTTATTCTCTGTGACACGCTTGATTATTGATGTCTGCAGAGCCAGAGAAGCAAGTGACATCAGGCAGGATTGGTTAGGGCATTCACTGGTTTTTCTGGAATGGATTTCAGTTTGGGGCCAAATATATTGATTTAATGGGCTGCAAGGCATTTTTGACTACCATCTGTTATGGTGGTCCTAAGTTCTTGTTGCAATCTTCCTACCACCTCCTGTGAGTTTTAACTTGCATTAGGATGCTACACAGAGAGATTTGGAAAGAGAGATTGTATTTATTTATTTCATTTTATTTCGTTGTTAGCCTAACTCATTGTTGAGTGCTTTTTTTTTTTATTTGCTTTTTATAGATGGAAGAGAGTTTGCATTGGTGGCCCTTTGTTTGGGAATTCTTCATTCTGCAAGGAAAATAAAATTGTAGGTAGCAAAAGAAAATTGTTACCAAATTTCAGATTCTTCAGGTCAAGCCATTGACCTGAATTTTCTCACCTTTAGGCAGAACTGTGCTGAATCTGGGTCAGGGTGGTTGTAGAATCCAGTTCTTAAAGGTTTTTGTTGAAGGAGCCTGTAGAGATTGATTATCAGCACTACTTCTGAGCTGGTATCTCTCTTAGCACATGGTGAGCCAGCATTCATTCTATTGCTCTGTAATTAGTGTCCTCTTCAGGGATAATACAGCTTTGTGCTTGGAGTGGAAAAGGAGGAGGGGAAGTGGTTCCTATTGTGGCTAATTGAATTCCTCTCTTCCTTTTCTAGCTGGGTGTAGACCCTTCTGAAATGACTTGAGTTCTCCCCTTTCTCTCCTAAGCCCAAAGAAATAGATGAATGGGCTTAAGCTTGGATGAGAGAGATGACTTAGTAGTATTCGTAGAGTAGTGGTAGAAAGGGAAACACTCAGATGTATACTGCATATGTATATTCCATAGAAGTCTAATCTCTGAGACATACACACTTTTTCTGTTATAAAGCCTGTTTGAAAACACCTATACGAATTCTGTTCTAAATGGGCACCAGTTTTAAGAAGGCATAATTTAAGACTTCCACTTAAGAGAAATTTCAAACTGTTTGTGAGTAACATGGTTTGAGGTTTTTGTGGAGAACAGAGATTGAAAGTCTTGATTTAGAATGAAATTCTAAGTGTCATGAGTTTCATTTTTCATTGTTCCTGATTTAAACGGAGTGGAGATTATTGACCCATTGCCTAAACATGACCTTCAGGATGATTCCATTTGAATAGATAAATGTAGTCTGAAAAGCTCTGGTCATACTTCCACTTCAAGTCCAGAGAATTATTTCTGCCATACCAATTTCATGATAGAGAGTGTCAAAGTTTAAGCATAGAGAGTAGTTGAAGAACTGGGAATATTAGTTAATCCAGTAATTAAAATTTCAAATGTAAAGTTGATAATTTACTTTTGTTAATGTCTTATTTTGATGTAGTTGAGCAGAATGTGATTCAGCTGGTATTTCATATGACTTTTTTTATTCAACAGAATTTTTGAAAAAGTATTTGCTGTCATTTATAGAGCTCCCTTTTGTGTGTGTGTGTGTGTGTGTGTGTGTGTGTGTGTGTGTGTTACATAGTTTAGGTAAGGTGAAGAAATTAGATGAATGTGCAAATAATTGTTCCATAGTATATTTAGTCATTTAGAGAGTGTCAGAAGGTAGAAAATGTCATTGTGGTGGAAGGATTTGTGTAGGAGGTAGCAGCTAAGTTGTATTTTAAAGGATAATAGGAAATCTAGTAGTCAAGAAGTAGACAATGGACCTTTCAGGCATGAGGAACAGCATGAGACAGGCACAAAGGGCCAGTGGGTGCTTGCTGTGTTTGTAGTTAGTCTGAGATATGTATGTAGGGGAGAGTAGTTTAGTTTGACTGGTGCAGACAGTATGTGGAGGGGAAAAATATGAGACAAAACGGGGAGGGCAGAGTGATATATTGTTGAGGGCTTTTAATAGTTTACTTAACAATAGAGGGGACCACTGAAGGTTTTCAGGGGAAAAGGAGTGTCCTGACCACATTTACGAATTAAAGAATAGTATGCCAAAACTCAGTTCAAGTGAATTCATGCAGTAGTAGAATCTACTGAGTTTCTTCTTTTTGTGTTTTTCTCTTTCCATTTGTAACTGTCTCTTTACTCCCTCTTTTGTATAGACATGGCTTCTCTTTATGTGTCATCTCCTCCAATTAGAGTGTGAGAGTACAGACTTAGCTATTTGTATCCCTAGCACTTAGCACAGTGCTTGGCATATAGTGAATATTTAATAAACGCCTTTTCATTAATTTATTATATTCAGCAGTATCAAAATTGCTCAGCTTATTTTGTGTTCCCTTCTGAATTTCCTTCTGCTCTCTTATGTGAATTTTAAAAATTGTTCATGGATGCTCTTTTTTCATTCATTGTTTATTCATTCATCTGTTTATCCATTCTTCATCTATACATTACCATCATTACCGATCAACTTCCCTGGGTCCAAATAGAAACCATTCCTTATAACATATATGGTATTTAGTTAAGTAAAACAAATGGCCGTGTCTGAAAATGTGTCTTATTCTGTGCCTCTGATCCAACAGTTGGCAAACAGTACAGCCCTTTCATTTTATAGATGTGGACACTGAGGTCCAAAAAGGTTAAGTGACTTGCTTAGGGTCACCCAGGTAAATAAATTAGGGATGGCAAGAAATGGGATTTGTACACAGATTATATCCAACACTCTTTCCATTGTACCATGTTCTGTTTGATTGCGGACACATTGTACACAATTCTGAAGCCTTTTCTTATTGTTTGCTTTTACCTCCTTTTAAAAATCACAAAATTTGAGAGTTAGAAGGGACCCCAGTGGCCACCTAGTCCAACCTCTATATGAAGGAATCCCTAGCCTAACATACTGAACAAATAATTTTCCAGTGCTTGACTTCTAAGCAGATGAAACTTGCCATCTTTTGAGGCAGTCCATTTCTCTCTTGGACAGATGTAATTGGAAATATTTGCTGCCTCTATGTGTCTTCCACAAATTGCTCCTAGCATGGCCTTCTGGGGACAAATAAAATAAATGTCATTCTTCTTCTAAGGTGGTCATTGTTATATTTAACATCCCCATGAGTCTACTTTTCTCCATGCTAAACATGCCCAGTTTCCTCAGCCAAATACCCTAAGTCATGATTTGTAAACCATGATGACTAGAACTGACCATAGTGCTCTAGATGAGACCTTATAAGAGTAGAATACTGTTGGACTGTCATCTCTCTATTCTTGCAAGCTGTATTATTTTATAATTCAGCCCAAGACTGATTTAACTTTTTTACGTGCTATATTACATCACCAACTCTAAAACTCCACAGATCAAATGAACCCCACAGAACAAATGAAAATGTAATTCATGCCTCCTCCATCTTACAATTGTGGAGTATGTTTTTTTTTTTAATACAGATGTAAGACTTTGCCTTTATCCCAACTGAATTTCATCTTAATCAGCTTCTCTGGCCTGTCAAAGTCTTTTTGAATCCTGCCTTTGTGATTTCGCTGTCCCTCTCAGCTTTGTGTTATTTGCAAAATCAATGAACATGCTATCATTATCCTCCTTATCCAATTCATTGATCAAAATGTTGAACAACACAGGACCAAGCACAAATCCACTGGACACTTCCTACCACATTGACACACTGAACCAACTACTCTTTGAATTCAGCCATCCAGCCAGTTCTGAATTATATTATCAACCAATTCCTATTTCTCCATCATCTTCACAAGATAGTATGAGATGCTTTATCAAACAGCTTTACTGACATGTAGATAAACCGTATCCACAGCATTCTCTTTATCTACTAGTACAATAATCTTGTCAAAAGAAAATGAGGTTAGTCTGTCATGAGTTCTTGATGAAGCTGTGCTCGTTCTTTTAAATCCTCGCTTCTCCTTCTATATGTTGGTAAGCACCTTTTTAATGATTCATTCTAGAAATTTCTCAAGAATCAAAGTCATTCTCATTGGGTTTTTATTTGCAGACTGTTCTGTTCCCTCTTTTGAAAACCAATAAGATCTTGTGACTCCTCTCCTATTTTCCAGACAGCAGTGACAGTGACTCAGTAATCCCATCTTTCAGTTTCAGGACCCAAGAAGGTAGTTCATCCGATCTAAGTGGCTTGAGTTCATCTTGGAGCAGCTAAATACTTTCTTGCCATCCCTTTTCTTGAGTATTTGTTCTCCTAGTCATTTTTATTTTGTCTTTCCAAAATAAAAAACCATTCTCTTTTGTGGGGAAAATGGAAACAAAAGATGAAATTTTAGTAACTCTGCCTTCTCTCTTACTCTTACCTGAGTAAGGGTCTTATCCCTTCTTAGAACCTCCTTTTTTCTCCCAGCATAACTGAGAAAGCTCTTTTTGTTGTCCTTAGATTCCCTTGCCAGCTTTAGCTCATTCTCATCTTTATCGTTCTGAACACTATTTGGTAGGACCATGCCACACTCTTAGAATCATCTCTGGTTACCTGGACCTACTTCCATCTTCTGTACATTTAATTTTTTAAATTTAAATTGATGAATCCCTGTACATTCACATTGGTTTTTTAAGATATCCAATTTTTTTCTCCTTGTTGGAATTGCTTCCCTCTGTGTCTTCAGGATTTCATTCGTAGACATCTCTCATCTTTCCTGGCCTGGCTTCTCCTGAAGTACTTTAGTCAGTGTGCTCCTACCTGTTTTCCTTCTGAACCTATTTAAATCTGTTTTCTCATAATCTAGGCTGCATATTGGATTGTATGTCCAGTTTTCTTCTCTTTAGCATACTGCTAGGTTGAAGTGGTTATTTCCTTTAACAGTTCCCTTATTTCTACCCCAGCAATCATTTCCTCCTTCTTAGTGAGAGTCAAATCCAGAATCCTTGTTTATTTCTCCTGATTTTATTATTATAATTATTATTTTCTCCTGGTTCGTCCCATTTTACTTATTGTCAATTCATGCAAGTTGACTTCTTTTCTCTATCTGTCCCTTTTGTCATTTCTTATGTCACAATATTTATTCCTTAATACTATTCATTAATATATGGTAACTTGTTCAACCATTTCCTGATTAGAGTGTACCCATTTTGTTTGTAGTTTTTTTCTCTACAATAAAAAGTGCTGCTATAAATTCTTTTGTACATGGGGATTCTTTATCCTGTGTCTTTGACCTCTTTAGGGTATGGGTATATGTGTCTTGCATTGGTATCACTGGGTCACTGGTTTAATTAGACTTTGTGATATGATTTCAAATTCTCATTCAAAATGGTTAAAATCATTTGCCAACTCTGCCAATAGTGCATTAACAGCAATTGTTGCTTTCCTTTTTTGTTATTCTTGCCAATCAGATAAATGTGAGGTGAAACTTCTGAGTTGTTCAAGTTTACATTTCTCCTATCATTAATGATTTGGGACGGTTTGGTATAGTTGTTATTTGCTTGAATTTCTTTTTTAAAAATTACTTGTTCATTTACATATTTAGAAAAATCCTTTTGTTTCCTACTTTTGTTTGCTCCTTCCAAAAGTATTGTGGTGTATGTGTTGAACCTTTCCTTATGTCTTAAGATCTATTACTACTTGAGCTCTCAAAGTCCTGTCTTGGGACAATTTTTCCTGCTTTCTGCTAGAGCCTCACCCACTATTCTTAAGGTCCTCATTGCTACTTCTCTGACCATGATTCATTCTGATGAATATTTGGTCACTGGATCCACATGGCTCAGGAGGAGAAAGTGAAGCAGATGACTTTGCACAACCCTCTCTCACTCAATACAAAATCAAGTGCTAGTCATATCATCATTTCTCTGATGTCATGGTCTTCTTTGAAAACGAAGGACAAACACATCCTGTGAGTAGACCAAGCTGCCTGAATGGGGACCCAGCTATCTGGGTAACTCAGCTCATCCTCTCCCTTCTGTCTTCCTCTAACCTTCCTTCTACTCTTCAAAGGAAGGTAAATTTAGGTGGCTAGAGGCTGCCTAGTTAACTTGGGGTTTACTGGCTAGATCTTTCTTTTTTTCTTTTTCTTTTTCTTTTTCTTTTTCTTTCTCTTTCTCCTTCCTTCCTTCCTTCCTTCCTTCCTTCCTTCCTTCCTTCCTTCCTTCCTTCCTTCCTTCCTTCCTTCCTTCCTTCCTTCCTTCCTTCCTTCCTTCCTTCCTTCCTTCCTTCCTTCCCTCCCTCCCTCCCTCCCTCCCTCTCTCTCTCTTTCTTTCTTTCTTTCTCTCTCTCCCCCCCCTCCCTCTCTCCCTCCATTCCTCCCTTCCTTCCTTGCTTCTTTCCTAAAACTCTAAACTCAGTGTACTCTGAAGCCCATAGATTGGACAACAAAAGGTCCCTGCCTAAGCTCCACTTAATGACTGTTTTCTGGACCCTCTTACCTTAGAGTGATTATCAGTAGTAACTGCTTCTCTTTCCCTACCAGCTTGATTTAGTTATTTTTTATTTTTCTTATTAAAGGAGGCCATTTCCTGACTACTTCTTAAAGAGGCCTATTCACTGAATGGGTGTTATTTTACTCTAACCGAGTACCTGAAAAGGCCTTAGCCTAAAAAACACCAGGGTCTTCCAGTGCATCCTGGGCCATCTTCAGTCATCCTGATGAATATCTGATCACTGAATCCAGATGGCTTAGGAGGAGAAAGTGAGGCTGGTGACCTTGCACAGGCCTCCCTCACTTGAAATAAAGTCAAGTGCAAGTCATGTCATAATTTCTCTGATGGCATGGTCTTCTTCAGAAATGCAAAATGAACACACAATCTGCAAATTCTCCTGTTGCCCTGTATTTATGACTTTTTTAGACAGAGATTAGATGTGATTGAGGGCTGCTCAACACATTTTCAGCTTTATTGTTAGCTTAATTTTTCCATCTGATATACCAGAGGACTAGTCCAGTTGTCCTTCCCAGTGGAAGGTCTCCAACTCTTACTTTTAGCAGAATTAGGGTTATTGAATTCCGTTTACCTCTTCTCTGCCTTCTCTGCTTCGTAATTTGCACTTTCAGTTCTTATTATTTACTTGGTAGCTGGGGCTAATGATAACAACTAGCCTAGAAGTCCTCAAGAAGGACCTGGAGATCCTGGAGGGGATTACCAACTAGTAGTCTGTGCTACCATTTCTGCTAAATGGCAGATCTCTACTCTCCCTTACTTCTTTGCTTTCAGTCCCTTTTACCTGTTTAATTCTTTTTTTTTCTTTTTTAATAATTTATTTATTTATTTTTAATGTTTTACAATCATTTCCTTAAAGTTAAGATTTTATCCCCCGACCTTCCCCCACTACCCCCCTCCCTCCCCATGACAGCATACAATTCTGTATAGGTTCTACATATACTTTCCTATTGAGCACATTTTCACTATAGTCATGCTATGTAGTCAAACTAAAATAAATGGAAGAAATCATATAACAAATCAAAACATAATATACTGAAACCCACCCACACACAAACAAGATCTGCTACATTCTGCCAATGACTTCCATATTTCTCTCTCTGAGTGTGGAAGGCATTTTGCCTTAGAAGACCGACGTTAGGATTTGTTTTTTTTCTCAGTAAGTTCTTGTGTTATTACAAAGTTCCAAGTCTACCAGAAAAAACTCTCACACACTGTGGTCGTTGCTGTGCACAAGGTTCTCCTGGTTCTGCTCCTTTTGCTCAGCATCAGGTCATATAAGTCCTTCCAGGCTTCCCTGAAGTCTTCTTGTTCATCATTTCTTATGGCACAATAGTACTCCATTACATTCATATATTTATTCAGCCATTCCCCAATTGATGGGGGCATCCCCTTGACTTCCAGTTTTTGGCTACCACAAAGAATGCTGCTATAAATATTTTTGTACACGTGGGACCCTTTCCCATTTTTATAATCTCTTGGGGATACAGTCCTAGTAGCGATATTGCTGGGTCAAAGGGTATGCACATTTTTGTAGGTCTTTGGGCATAGTTCCAAACCGTTCTCCAGAAGGGTTGGATGATCTCACAGCTCCACCAACAATGAATTAGTGTTCCAACTCTCCCACAACTTCTCCAGCATTTATCATTTTCTTGTTCTGTCATGTTTGCCCATCTTATAGGTGTGATGTGGTACCTCAGAGTTGTTTTGATTTGCATCTCTCTAATCAGTAGTGATTTAGAGCACTTTTTCATATGATTATAGATATCTTTGATTTCTTCCCCTGAAAATTGCTTGTTCATATCCTTTGACCATTTATCAATTGGGGAATGACTTGTATGGTTATATATTTGAGTCAGTTCTCTATATATTCTAGAAATGAGGCCTTTATCCCCAAGCTTAGCTGTAAAAATTTTTTCCCAATTTACTACATCCCTCCGAATTTTGGTTGCATTGGGTTTGGTTGTGCAAAAACTTTTCAGTTTAAAGTAATCAAAATTAACCATCTTGCATTTCATAATGCTTTCTATCGTTTCTTTAGAAAAAATTCTTCCCCTCTCCATAAATCTGATAAATACACTATGTTTAATTCTCCATATTGCAAAACTGAAATACATTTTGACATGGTTGTATTTTTGAATGAAGTTTTATGTACATTGCCCCTATTTTTATTTATTTATTTTAAACTTTTAAAAGATTTCTCTTATAAATCTTGTAGATCTTATAACTATATATGTTTTCATTTTTCTGGGCCATGTCTTGCCCCCTGTGCTTTGTGTGGTTTTGGGTAGGTTAGTGACTTAATAGAAAGAGACATTTTCTATTCCTGCTTTGTTTTAAAACATTTTCCTGTTGCTCTTTTTCTTTGTTTTTTAAATAAAAAAAATGGTTGCTTTCTATTGAGTCTATCCTCAGTTCTCCTTGTGTCAGATATGGTCCAGCAAAACAGTTGAATGCAGTGGCCATACCTGCATACCTTGTTCTGCACCTCTAGTCTGCCTCCTCTCTGCTGAAAGGCAGGAGGTGCAGCTCACAGTTAGACTTCTGAAATTATGATTGAACATTGAACAGCCTTCTGAAGACTTTCTCTTTTATTTTCCTTTACATTATTGTGGTCATTTCCATTTTTTTATACTGTAGATTTCATTCTGAATTAGTTTGTAAAAATCTTCCCCCTTCCTGAAATCTCCCACCGCTCTTTTAGTCTGAAAATCTAGGGTTTATGCTCTAACTTAGAAAGTTGAAATGCATGGTGAAAAACAGGGTTGAAATGGCATTATAAAGTTGTTTATCAGTTCAACAGATTTTATTGGGCAACTTCTTTATAAGTCTAACACTGTGACTTTGTTACACACTGTGGGATTTGTAATCTGATTAGGGATGATTTACCTCCAACAAATTGGTTATAATCTTACTGGGATTTTATGTCTGTAATCAGATGTGAAATTATTTGGTGCAGACTAGACATGTAGAGATTCAGAGAAGGAAGACATCAGTATAGAAAGTCTACTTTCATTGCCTACTTGGAATCATCAAATTGGTTGCTTTAAATTTATCTGTTACATCACATCTGCAGAAATACCAATCTTTTAATTAGCATCCCTATCCAAGCGCTTTTTTGATTGCTTGAGTGGGCATTCGTCACTGTAGCCCCAGAGAAAGAAGCCAGGGCCCTAATTGTGGGAGATAGGGGTATGGGAGGGGCCAGCATTGAGTTGATGTCAGTGGAAGTGGGGAGCCTTTAGCCTAGTGGCTGCTTTTATAAGCTAGCTCTCTAGTGCATTGTTGAAAAATTGGCTTAAGCCCATGATTGAACTAATTTTTATCAAAAAATCCAAAGCTGTTTTCCCTTGTTGCCTGATGGAAGCTGGTCTCATTTAAATACTCTGGGTTTGCATTGCCTGCACTGCTGGATTTGGGATGATTGATTTGTATTCTGGTATCTCAGGGAACCAGAGAGATACTTGCCCATCTTTAAATGTGTTTTGTTAGTGAACAGTGTCAAAGCCTACAGGAGGTTGCAGTTTATAATAGATGCAGTGGATGGCTGTTTTTCATATGACCCAAATGTAGCTTAACTTGCATGTTTTCTGCACCTCTCAGATTGGACTCCCTGCCGCCTTTGTTCACACTGAGCTTTAAAAGGACATAATTTAGCAATCTTTATGTTGGAACAGAAGGCAATAATTCTTTAAAACATTTGATTGAGATTTTCAGGGAAGAACGATGAAAGAAATTTTTCTGGTGTCTACTATATACTCAGCACCCCAAAGTGCTCTCTCATTATTCATTTTTATTTATAGTCACAAAATAATGTCCCTGGGAAGAAGACAGGGAATTTTGTTTCATTTTCTAGACAGGAGAACTAAGCAATTCAAGGGATCTATGGGGGACCAGGACCAGAGTAGCATTGAACTTGGAATCAGAAGCCTGGAATTGGGTCCTGGCTTTACCTCTTTAGTAGCTATGTGATTTTTAGGGAGACACTTAACTTTTCTGAGCCTCACTTTCCTCATCTGTAAAAACAGGGAAAATATAGGTGTAGTATCTGCCTCACTTACTGTGAAAAACATGAAAGGTCCTGTGCTGAAATTATCTTGCACTGTGTATGTATGAATAGTTGTGAAGAACTCGGGGCTTTATGGGTTTGGTACTATTTGTACTGAATGCTGTTGCTTCCAGGGAAGCCCTTACTGCAGATGAAGTCAACCAAGTATGCTATTCCTTTGTACTAATCCAAATCTTATTCTCAGAGCCAAATGCCAAAAAATAAGTATCATTTACTACCATTACTACCATTTTACAGTTGAAAAATCCTGTCCCAATTGCAGGAGTATTATTTTGTAAATAAAACCACATATACAGTGTCCCAAAAGTCTTAGTGAGATTTTAAGTTTTGATAGCTTAGTACAGCACTAAGACTTTTTAGACACCCTCTGTATCACTTTGCTTGGTTGGGCTGTGAACATAACAAATGTTCATCAGTGCACTAATAGCCAGTTATTTCAGGGTCCCAAGGGGCTTATAAGATTGAGAGAAAAAGGTAAAAAATATAAGTAATATTTGGCCTTTTGTTCTCCTCCCTTCAGTTATGACTGTTGTTTTGAAAAAATAATAAGGACAAAAGAGTGCATTTAGCATACAATCTCTGTGTTTCAGATTTGATTAATTAGAAATTTTTGCTGCTTTGTTTGGTTCTCAGTCAACCTATGATCAACCTGTTGATCAGTAAACATAATGAAAAAGTAAGAGCTAGAAATGATTTGCACCACTCTTGCTAATGAGCTGCTAATGAAATTAGGCTTTTGTGGCAAAGATTGACATTCTAGGCTCCTAATGCACTCTGGAATCCATCCTTTTCCCCTGAAATAAACTGTAGCCCCTCAATTCATTGGAAACATTTCACAATTAGCTCTCATGTCTGGTGTCTTTCTTTTGATCTCATCCCTTGCAAGGTCTGCCTTCCTAGGTAAACGCAGATACTCTTTGAGTGTTTGTTGTTCTTTGATCTCATTGAGAGGGCACCTCCCTCTACTGGTGTCCCTACCAGCCTCTCTTCTTACCTTGTTAGGTAAATTGCAGGTTTGACCATGTCACCCTCCAAATCAAACTCCAGGAAGACTCTGTTGCATTTAGGGTCAAATATAAACTCCTTCCCTTCTGCCCTAAACTATAAGTGTCCTCCTCCAGGAAATTATATTGTGTTGTTTTGTATGTGTTTTATACATAATTGTATGTGTAAATACTGTCTTTCCAAATAAAATATAAGATTGTTGAGTAATTTTTGTCTTTGTATTCTCAGCGTATATACCACAGTACCAGGCACATAATAAGGCTGTTAATAAATGCTTGTCGATTGAATAATTTCCTCATCTTAGATAGATTTAGATATTGTTTGTTGCTATTGTGTGAATAATAAGGGAAATACCGGCATTAAAATGATAGTCTAAGGTGGGAAGACTAAATGGTTTCTGAGAACCCTTCTAGCTCTCAGTCTATCGTTCTGTAATCAATTTTGGAGGGACACTCAAAAGAAAGACATCAGATCAATGCTGATGAAACTTTGAATTGATTCAGTAATTCTGAAAAACAACTTGGAATTATGCAGAAATACTTTTACCTTTTCATGCCAAAATTATAGTTCTGGTACTATCCCAGTGAGGTTATTGATAGTAAGGAAAGAACTCTTTGTACAAAAATATACATGGCAACATTATTAATGATAATTAAAAAGTTGGAATCAATATTTATGCCCAACAGTAAGGGAGCAATTGAGCAAATTATGGAATCTTACTTTGCCATAAGAAATAAAAAATGTGAAAAATTCACTTGGGAAGACTTTCATGAAATGATACATAAAGAAGAAGGAAGAGCAAAAAGAACTGTATGTGATGATTACAGTAATGTAAATAAAATCAAGGTGGAATGGCAACACATTTGTGCTTCTATATGGACTGTGTTCTAATTGATCTGCCAGTTTCCAGGCTCTCCCCTCTCCAATCCATCCTCTACATCCTCCCAAAATATTCTGTATCATTCCCTTATTCAAAAGCCCACAGGGTATCTCTGTTATGCATAGGATAAAACAGAAACTACTCAATCTGACATTTAAGGCCCTCCGCAATCTTATTCTAAGTTACCTTTCCCTTATTACCCCATGTTATTTCCTTTGGTTTATTCTAGTTTCCTGCTGTACTGAACTGCTTGCTGTCTCTTTCCTAAACCTGACATTCCATCTCCCACCTCAGTGCATTTGCCAAAGCTACCTTGACTTATGACCTCCTTTGTCATTTTTTCCTCTCAAGATCCTTAACTCCTCTTCAAGCTCAGCTTCTTTGCTATGTCTTCTGTGAAGCCTTCCTCAGATTACTTAATAATATTTTGTTTTTGTACATGTTGGAAGCTCCATTGAAATGTAGATTTTTGGAGTGGAGGTACAGGTTTTTCTGTCTTTGTGTGCCTATCTCTTAGGACAGGGCCTTACACACAATGCACACCATATAGATGTGTGTGCTGAGCCAGAGTGAGGGCCAGAAATGCCCAGTGGCATTCCCCCAAACTACAGAGCCTACCTCTGCCCTTGAAGGGGAAAGCATTTCATTGTGAACTTCAGTGGTTTTTTTCTCTCTTTTTTGCTTCCAAGACTTAGTTTCTTTTCCCTTCTCCTTGACGTTCTCTCTTTTCCCCTACAGCTTGTAAATCTTTTCTCTGCCTTTGTTTTCAATAATTTCTTGAGTTTGGATGCTTTACATCAGGTAACTTTGCAGACTTGGCATGTACCATACTGGGGTCAAAAGGATATTATGTATTTTGCCTCTATCATCATGAAGTCTATTTTCTTTTATTTTTAGTTTTGTTTTAAATGATTATATCCTATATTTTAAAATGAGTATTATTTGGTTCATACTGTGGTGAGTCATGTGAAAAGAATAATTTTGGAAACTCATGTACCACAATTTGTTTAGCCATTCTCTTATTGATAGACATCTACTTTTTTTCTAATGCAAAAATGCTACTATAAATACATATTGGTGTATATGGGAACATTTTTCTTATCAGTGGCCTCTTTGGAGTATAAGCCTAGTAGTAAAATCTCTTGTCAAAGTATATGGAAATTTTCATCATCTTATTTGTGTAATTCCAAATACTTTCCAGAATTTTTTTTCTACTAACTCATAGCTCTACAGTACTTTTTTGTAGTGTGTCTGTCTTCCCACAACCCCTCCAACATTGACTTTTTCCGTGTTTTTGTCATCTCTGTCAATTTGCAGAGTGTTAGGTGAAACCTCAGAGTTGTTTTGATTTACATTTCTCTTATTATTAGTGATTTTGAGCATTCTTTCATATGGTTTTGAATTCTTTCCAGTTCTTCTTTTGAGAACTATTTGTTCATATTCTTTTACCACTTACCTATTGGATATGAAACCTTTATCACGTAAATTTTTTAATGTTTTTTCCTTTCTACTCTTCCTTTCTTAGCCTAGATGCATTATAATACCCTTTGTCTATTAATTGTTTTTATACCTTAGATACCAAACCTTTATCTGATAAATTTGATAAAGTTTTTCCCCCAGTCTACTCTTCCCCTTCTTATCCTAGGTATATTAATTTTCTTTTTGCTGAAACTCTCCAGATTTATTTTTTTCCTGTGGTTAAGACTGTGTTTCCATTTATATAATGCATCCATCTCTTAAGACAGCAAGAACCTTAATAAAGTTAGTGACCTGCTGAACTGACAGCAAGATGGCTAATCCATGATATATGAAACAATACTAATAATTAATTATTGAAAAAGTGGTTAAAACAGTCATCTTCACTTAACACAGTTGTCCTAAAGGTCTGTCATTCATTACTTTGCAAAGTGCATCATTCTGTCCTCTCCTCCATCCCATTTTTGTGATTGCTAAGCATTTTCTTAATAAGGAGTTTTATGGAGTCCATGTCCTTCTGTAGCTTCTGTTAAAGGCAGGGAATTGGTCTCCCTTTTATGGACAGTGAGGTTCAGCCAAAAGAAAAGGCTGGTAGAGACTAGAAAGAAACCAGTAAGGCACAGTTCGCTGCTTGTCCACTTGTTCCCACTGTATATGCTGAGGGTCAAACCATCTTGGAAAGATCTTACTCCAGTGCTGTTTTTTATTATATAACCCTTGGCAGTGACTCCGCTGCAGCCCAGCCCCCATCTTCTCCTCTCGGGACACTTCTCTGTATTTCCCTGCCTGAGCTGCCCTGTTTGCTAGCTCTCTCATCCCAGTCATGTTGGTTTCTGTGTCTCTGCTTTTGCACATACTCTTTCCTCTGCCTGGAATAGTCTTTGTCTCCTCTCTGCCAATTTGTGTCTCTAACCTCTTTCCACATAGCCTCCCTAGAGCCAATAGTCCTAACGCCAATCAAACCTATACTTCGCATCTTTGGAGCCCTTAAGCATTCAATTTACAATATCTTATTTTCCGCTTGTTGTATTTGTCCTTTGTTTTCAAAGAAGACCATGACATCAGAGAAATGATGACATGATTTGCACTTGACTTTGTTTTGAGTGAGGGAGGGCTATGCAAGGTCACCAGCCTCACTTTCTCCTCCTGAGCCATCTGGATCCAGTGACCATATATTTATCAGAATGACTGGAGACGGCCCAGGACAGAATGGGAGACCTTGGCCTCTTTAGGCTAAGGCCTGTTCAGGTACTCAGAGTGAGGTAATGCCCATTCAGTGAATAGGCCTCTTTAAGAAGTAATCAGGGAACGGCCCCTTTAATGAGCAAAAGAAAAAAAAAAACTTCTAAATCAATTGTATTGGAGTTATTTTATATGCTGTATATTTTTTGTTTTCCTTCATCAAGCTTCTTAAAGGAGGTACTATTCTTTTTTTTATGCTTACCCACAGAAGGTTCTAGTAGAGGGCTTCTAAGCATTAAGGAATGAAATAAATCATGTTGTTTGATAACTAGTTCATCCAAAGAGTGAATGCTCAGGTTCTTATTGGCCCCATAATGATTATTTCAGATGCAGGAGCTCACGTCTTCCTTACAATATAGTCTTAGGGCCACAGGTATGTGTACGGGGGAGAGTGGAAGATCCTGTTTAAGGGTGCATCTGTAGGACCTTTGTCTAATGGGTTTGGCATTTTTAGGGCTTAAATTCAACTTGTTTGGCGCTTGTCACTCTCCCCTGAGTGAGGGGCTGGAGCATCTTACCAGCTGGAGCAGCAGTCTTATGTCACACATTTTGTGTGGGTGAGAGAAAGCTCTTTCAGGGATTGTCATAACCCAGAATTCCCTGCCTTCCACCCCAGGTTTAATGTAGTGTCCCTCCTTTTGGCTTTTAGGTCAAGCTGTCCCTGCTGGTTCCCATGTGCGTCTGAATCTGCAGACTGGAGAGAGAGAAGTAAAGCTCCCAGATGGGGAAAAATACCAAAATAACTTGAAAGAGCAAAAAAAAGGCCAAAGGTAAAGTATAAGACCCAAAGGAACCTGGTTTATGGCATTGGTTTCTGTAATATTTCTGACATTAACTACAGTAATATTCCTTAATTCAAAGTACAATAAAAAAGCCTCATGAATTCAGTACTCGCTGATTTAGAATTTGTGTTAAAGCACCTAGGAATGAACTAAAGTTTACCTTTGTACTAGCATCACAAAGCAAATGAAAGTTTGAGCAAGATTTTAGGAGAAAGGTTTAACCTTTAACAAAACACAGCTGTTCCTAAGAACTTAAAGATGATCTATTTGCATCCCAACAGGTAATGAGCTGATTATAGATGAGCCTTATTTATTCATTTAAGCAGGTCTAGCAGCCCCTCTTTTTTTTTTTTTAACCAGTGCTCTTTTTATAGAAAGCAAAAAATTATGCATTTAAAAAAAGTTACAATTCAGAATTTTCACTAATTCAAAAAAATCTCCAATTTGTTTAAATTAGAGTGGCTTTATGTAGTCTAGAAATTAAAGTACTGTTTTAGCGGTTAGCATACTCTGTTGTTTAATATTGAACATCTGGACAATGGGGATAAGAACACTTGTACTACTAACTTCATAGAGTTGTGTGGAAAGCCTTAAAGCTGTATTTAAATGTGAGCTACATAATATTAGCTATCTTGAATTAAAATAATTCAGCTGTACTGTGTTCTTTGTGTTTTGAATGACCAAGTTATCCTTCTATGTGTCCCTTTATATGGGTTTTGTCTCTCTCTCTCTCTTTCTCTCTCTCTCTCTCTCTCTCTCTCTCTCTCTCTCTCTCTCTCTCTCCTCTCCCCCTCCCTCCCTCCCTCTCCCCCCCCTCTCTCTCCCTCTCCCTCCCCCTCCCCCTCTTTGTGTTTTTCTTATATCTAGGTGGATTTCATTTTGAGTAGCTAATATAGTTGTGTCATTGAGTTTGCAAAGGCAAGTTTTTTGGTTGGAAACCTATGATGAGTTTAACATAGTGACAACCTGTCAGTTCAAATTCAGCAAAATCCAGATACTGACTGACTTTGTGACCTTGGGCAATTCATTTAATCCTGTTTGCCTCAGTTTTCTTTTCTGTAAATTTGAGCTGGAGAAGAAATGGCAAACCACTCCAGTATCTTTACCACGAAGATTCCAAATGGGGTCATGAAGAGTTGGATACAACTGAACTGATGAACAGGAAAAAAATAAATATTTTTAGCCCCCAAGTACAGATACAATCACTCCTGTGGCACTCCAGAGTTACTTCCCACACATTCATGATACTTTCCCTCAGTTGGATGATTGATTGGGCTTTGTAAGGCTGTTTATAAACTATACCTGATAACCGTGTCTACTGTTTCACTGAGTAGATTGAGATGTTTGAATTAAACTTTTTCGTTAACATTCTTTTAATTCCCTCTGGTCACAGAATAGGTATCTTTGCTTTTGTTTTTAACCCTGATCCTTCTAACTATGTGCCATTATAGTACTATTGTCTTCTGTTTTTTTCATAAGATTTTAACACCACCATTCATCTTTCTCTTACTTGTCTTCATTCTCTCCTTCCACCAGCTCCTACATCAGCCTAAAAATATTAAAATATTTTTCCCAGTCATAAAAAGCCTTTCTTCTATTCTATCCAGCTAAACTCCATCTCTTTCCTCCCTTTCATTGTTAACTTCTTGAAAAAATATATATATACAAATTTTCTGTTAAATTGACTCTGTTTAATCTAATTTTTTCCCCAACTCCTTCCACACTCATCCTATTCAGTCTGTACTTCTTAGGGAATCAGTGACCTCTTAGACTTACTAGATTTGATGATTTAAAAACAAACAACCCTTTATCCTCAAACTCTATGAAGTTTTTGATACAATTGATCATCCTGTCCTAGATACTTTCTTTTCTCTTGGCAGTAGAAGTGCCATAGTTTCTTGATTTTCTTCCTATTTCTATGATCTAATAATCACTTCTGCCTCCTTTTCTGACTTTTCTTCTAAACTCCTTGTTGTGGGTGTGTCATTTGTGGGCTGTACATTTGCCCTATCACTTTAGCAGTCTTGTTTCATCACCACATTTTCAACTAAAAAACTCTAAGCAGGTGACTACTAAATCACTGTCTGTAGGCTACCTGATCTTCTTCTGAGCTCCAGCCCCACATATTCCTATAAAGACATTTGTACCTGCATATTTCATGCTACCTCAAACTGTATCTGAAACTAAGCTGTGTTCTCTTCCCCCTATATCTACTTCCCCTGACTATATTATTTCTGCCTGTAGTATCACCATTTGCTCTATCTCCCAGCTTTGTATCTCTTGGTAATTCTTTGTGTTCCTTTACCTTTTATATCAAATGATGTTGAGTTCTTCTCAACAACATCTCATCTCTGTCTCTTCTTCTCCTTTCCCATTGTCATTACTCCAGTACAGAAACCCATTGTTGCCTTCCCTGGACTTTTTCCTCCTTACAGATATTTCTGCCTGCATTCTCTTTCTTTTTCCATTCCTCCATTCACACCATTGCCAGAATAGTTGTCTTATGCAAGACCTTTTTTTTCCATGCTGTGTATTCCGACATCTTTAGTGGCATCCAGTTGTCTATGAATTAAAATTCAGCTTCCTCCACTTGCCATTCAAGACCCACCATAGTCTTTCACCAACTTTTCTTTAGTTTATTTTCCACAGCAAACACTACTCTCTTCTTCTGCCCCTTCATAGGCACTATATTCCTAAGCCTTTGGAAAGAAACCCAGAACCATTTATAAGGCTATTGCTGGTATCCAGCATTTTGAACTCAATCAGTATCTCATTTTTGGAGGGAATCCTTCCTGGTCATGTCCCCATTTGACATCTGATTCTTCCCTGAGGGAGCAGAACAGTCCCATGCTTGTCTCATGCTCATTCTCTGGCACTTTCCTAGCTCTGTTTGGTTTTTTTAAAGCCCTTCATAACTCGGCCCCTTCTTACCTTTTCAGTCTTTCTTATACTTAATTCTCTGTGATACTGGCCTTTCTCTTTCTTGAGCAAACATTCCATCTCTTTACTAGCTCTCCTGGAATGCTCTCCCACTCATCTCTGTTTCCTGGCTTCTTCAAGTCCCACTTTCTGCAGGAAGTATTTGCTAGTCCTCTTTAATTTTAATCTCTTGTACAGAAATATTTGCTCATTGTCTTACCTCACCTTGTGCTGCCAGAGTCTTGCACAATGACACGTATGTACAAAAACAAATACTTGTTGACTCTTGTTGGCTCCAGAGCATAAAAGCAACCTGAGGAAATGGATTGTGAATAAAGTAGAGGCTATGAGACTCATCCTTGTCTTTCCATTGGTCTCACTGATGGGTCTTATAACCTTTTCTAGTGAAACCTATACCACTAGCTCCTTAACGAAAATGAGTGAAGTGAGAACCTAGAGTGCTGAGATCCTTGACCTTGAATTGTTCTGGCCTGTTGTTTCCAATGGACTTCCTCCTGGCTCAGTGCACTTTGTCCTAATGTATGGGCTTTATTCTCTTTCCTAGTTTTTTTCTCTATATTTGTGTTAAAGCTGCTCTTTGAACATCTCCACATTGTATCTTTTGCTCTGTGCAAAGTTATTCTTTTGTTTAAAGCTCTTTTAGAAAAATTTCCAGACAAAAGTCTGTAATAAGTAATGGCTCATATTTATAAAATTACAGCATTTAGATCAAAAGAGGAGCTAACTTAATTATGCAAACAGTGCATCACACTGTAAGTATAATTGCAAAAAGCAACAGTATTTCCATGCAGTATTTTCTACATTTAATCTTTAGTATATTTTCCTTAATTACATGTAAACAGACATTTTAATTTTAAATATGTTTTTAAGATTTAACTTAATTTTTTCGGTTATTTTTTAAGTTCTGAATTGTCTCCCTTCCTCCCTCCTCACCTTGCAATAGAGGAGGCCACCATTTGACACACTGACACACGTTTGTGCACATGGTGTATGTATATATGTAGATTCATCTTGTACGCACTTCCATTTATCAGTTCTTTCTCTGGAGGTTGATAGCCTCTTCTTTCATAGTTATGTTTAAGTATCTATAATACTCAGAAGAGTGGTCATTCAGTTTTTCTTTGAACAATATTGCTTTACTGTGCACAGTGTTCTCTTGGTTCTCACCATTTCTTTCTTCACTATTTCATGCACGTCTTTCCATGTTTTCTAAAATCAGCCTGCTCATCATTTCTTAAAGCATGGTTGTATATTTTTGTAATCATTTACCACAACTTGTTTAGCCATTCCCCAATTGGTGGGCAGCCCCTCAGTTTCCAGTTCTTTGCCAGCCACAAGGAGAGCTGTTTTAAATACTTTAGAACATATAGGCTCTTTTTCTTTTTCCCTAATCACTTTGGGAAACAGACTCAATAGTTGTATTGCTGGGTTAAAGGTATACACTTTTCGGGCATAATTCCAGATTGCTCTCCAAAATAGTTGGATCAGTTCATAGTTCTACCAGCATTATATTAGTGTCCTAGTTTTTCCATATTCCCTCCAGTATTTGTCCTTTTCTCCATCATTTTAGCCAATCTGAAAGGTGTGGGATAATATCTCAAAGTTGTTTTAATTTGCATTTCTCTGATCAATAATGATTTAGAGCATTTTTTCATATGACTATATATAGCTTTGGCTTCTTCATTGAAAAACTGCCTGTTCATATCCTTTGAAATATTTGTTTTTTACAATTTTCAGTCCTAAATTCTTTCCCTCCCTCTTCTTCCCCCTCATCTTCCCCTGTCCCTGAGAACAATTTGATATAGATTATACATGTGCAGTCATGCAAAACATTTCCATGTTAGCCATGTTGCAAAAAAAAAAAAACACAGACCAAAAAAGCAAGAATAATAAAGAAGGTTAAAGAATAGTATGCTTCAGTCTGCATTCAGACTTCATCAATTCTTTCTCTGGAGGTGGATAGCATTTTTCATCATAAGTCCTTTGAAATTGTCATGGATCATTGTATCATGCAATTTATAATGCAAGGAAGGCACCATAAACATTAACAGCAAAACAGTATCTTGGAAATATCACAGGAAATACCAACAGAACTTACTGCCAGTCAAAAAGCATTAATCCAGTTAAATGTATGTTACATGAAAAAACCTTTCCATTTATCTACAAGTTTTGACATTTTATAGGAGTGGTATTCAGAAAGCAGAATGTGTATCAGTTTTCTTATAGCAGCCATAAAAGTATGGCACTCACTATTACCATTCAAAGTACAGACCAGTCTATTAGTCAAGGGCAGCTAGGTGGTGCAGTTTATAGAGCAACAGTGCAGGAGTCAGGAGGACCTGAGTTCAAATCTCACCTCAGACACGTGACACTCAGTAGCTGTGTGACCTTAGGCAAGTCACTTAACCCAATTGCCTCATCCTGGGTCTTCTCCAGTCATCCTGATGAATATCTGGTCACTGGATTCAGATGGCTCTGGAGGAGAAGTGAAGCTGGTGACCTGCACAGCCCTCTCACTCAAAACAAAGTCAAGTGCAAGTCATGTCATTATTTCTCTGATGGCGTGGTTTTCTTTGGGCAACGAAGGACAAACACACACACACACTAAAGTAAGTGCACACTATGTGAGAGGCTTTGTATTAAGTCCTGTGGAAACAAAGTATGACAAAAGACAATCCTTGCTCTCAAAGAGTTCATAGTCTTATGGAGGGACAGTGTGGAAACTATGTATAAGCATGATACATATACAGGAAAAATTGATGATAATGAACAGAGAAAACATATTAGCATTAAGGTTCAACAAGAAAGCCTTTGGTAGAAGATTAGATTTTAACTGGTACTTGAAGAGGCTTTAAGGAAGCCACAGAGCCCTGGAGATGTAAATGAAGAGGGAGAAAATTCCAGGGATGAGGGGGCAGCTAATGAAAATAAATGTTCAGCTTATATGAATTGATGCTGAGTGAAAGGAGCAGAACCAGGAGAACTTTATACATAGCAGCAACCACAGTGTGGAAGGAATTTTTTTGGTAGACTTAGTACTTCATTGTAATGCAAAGACTTAAAAAATTCCCGATGGATTTGTGAGGCAAAACACCTTCCACATCTAGAGAAAGAACTATGGAATTAGATTGCAGATAGAAGCAGACCATTTTCTTTTGTATTATGTTTTGTTTTGTGGTTTCTCTTATTCATTTTAATTCTTCTATGCAACATGTATTTCATAGGGATGTACATGTAAAACCTATATAAGATTGCATACTGTCTCAGGGAAGGAGTGGGGAGGGAGGGGGGAATGAGGGGATGGAAGGGAAAAAAAATCTAAGATATATGGAAGTGATTGTCCAACACTGAAAACAAATAAAATAATTATTTATAAAAAAAAAATAACTGGCCAGGGTTGCGAGATAGGTTATCTTCTGGGAGAAATGGTAAGGAGGCCAATCTCACTGGATTGTAGAATATCTAAGAAGATCAGAAAGTTAGGAAGGGGTCTGTGAATGAAGTGCTTTGAATACCAAACAGAGAATTTCCTGGAGGTGATGAGGAACCACTAGGGTTTGTTGAATAAGTGATTGGCCTATGGTCAGATTTATGCTTTAGGAGAATCAGTTTGATACCTCATGGATTGGAGAGGAGAAAGAGATCAGCTAGGAGGCTTTTGCAGTAGCCCAGGCATGCAGTAAAAAGGGCATGTAACAGGGTGATGGCATTGTCAATGGGTAGAAGGGGGCATATTTGTTATATGGGTGGTAGTGATAAGAGAGAGTTAGGAGTTGAGGTTGACATCTGAATTGTGAGCCTGAGTGACTGAGAGGATGGTGGTGCCCTTAATAAGGACATTTGGAAGATGGGGGGACAATTTGGGGGGAAAGATAATAGGTTCAGTTTTGGATGTGTTGTGCTTAAGATGTCTTTGAGGACATCCAATTCAAGATGTATAAGTGGCAGTTGGAGTTTTGAGACTGGATAAGTAGACTTGAGAATCACCTACACAGAACTGAATCCACAGGAACTGATGCGATCTCCAAGTAACCTAATAGAGAAGTCGAAGAGAAGAGAGCCCAGGATAGAGTCTTAGGCGAGATCTGCCTTTAGCAGTTCCAACCCTACTTAAAGATCTAGCCAGAGAGACTAATAATGAGTAGCCAGATACATAGGAGGAGAACCAGGTAATAGTTTTTCAAAAACCTAAAGAGAATATCAAGGAATAGATTATGGTCAACATTATCAAAGGATAACAGGAGTTGAAAAGGATAAGGACTGAGAAAAGGCCACTGGATTTGGCAAATAAGGTATCACTCATGGTACCTTTTGAGGGAAGCTTAGTTCTGATGATAAGACTGAGATAATAAATAGATAGATAAATTGAGATACTGTGGAGATAATAGAATACTTGCTGTACAATGGCCTTCTCAAGGAGTTTCTTTACAAAAGGGTGAAGAGATATAGATAGCCAGCCAGGATTGATAGATCAAGTGAGGGCTTTTTGAGGATGGGGAAGACATAGGCATGTTTGTAAGCAGTCAGTAAGCAGCCAAGAAACCAGGAAAGATTGAAGATATAAATAGAAGGGTGGAGATGATAGAGGGACAAATATTGTTAAGAGAAGATGAGTTGGAATGGGATCGTGTGCTTGTAGAAGAGAAGAACCATCTCTTCATGTGTTACAGGAGTGAAAGAGGAGAAAGTATAGAAGGCATTAGTGATGTGAAATGAAGAAGAGTTGAGGAGAGATACCTCTCAGTGAATATCCTCCATTTTTTAAGTGAAATATATGACAAGATTCTCAGTTGCAGTGGAGACGGAGCCAGATGTGGGAGGCTTGAGGAGGGATGAAAGGTTTGGCAAAGCTACTGTGCTGAGTGGCAGAGGTCATTAGAAAGGTGTTAAGGATTGCCTTGTCACAGAATAAAGTTGGTTGAGGTTATGTAACATAAACATTTGTGGTGGAGTTAGTTACTGTGGCCTTTTGATTTTCTTCTCTTCATTCACTAGCATATGCCTAGGAAGGAAGACAATGGTGAGAATAATTTAAAACTGAGACTTGTTAGGGCAATATGGATGGTAGTTTAAGGGAGCAAAAGAGCTTGAGAGAAGAAGGTGGTATAGAGTTGAACTGTTTTACCTAGAACTCTAGATAGTTAAGGAAGAGATTGTAGCCAGCGAAGGACTTGTTGGCCTAAGAAGGAAACTAAGATGTTGAGAAATTATCAGTCATATTTTCAATGAAGACAGCGGTAAATGATAACAGATTGCCTCAGATTATCAAATTTCAGAACTTATTTCCATAAGCATGGAAGTGGTACATTTGTGAGAGATGGACAGATGAAAAGTATGACCATCTCTAGCTAAGACAGAATGGAAGAGTAGATCATAGGAAATAGTAAATTGAATTGGAAGATTAGGATGTTGAAGATTAGGGTCATGAAGGTAGGTTGTATATTGAAGTCCTCTAGTGTGAGAACAGGAATTGTGGAGGAGAGAAAGACTGTGAACTTCCTGAGGAAAGAAGGAGAGTAGTATCCTGAATGTCAGTGAACAGCTACTAATAGAATTTCCATTGGGTAGAACCCAGTCATGGATTGAATGAGCCTCCAAGGATGGGAAGTTCCTGAGTAATGGTGGTTGAGGGAGAGCCTAGAGGGACATCGGGCATGAGGAGTGTAGTAACTCCTCCACCATGACCAGGAAGCAGCAGAGGGATGGGAGGTATTGTAGCCAGTATTGTGAAGGGGAGCCAAAGAAATGCCATCAGAAAGGAGCCAGAAGGTGAAGAAGCATTAGAGGAAAAGATTTAAGATGAAACCAGGCATAGTTGTCCTCACCCAATTCTGGATTATCAACCCACATGTGTAAAAGCAGTGTGTTTTTCTGACTCTGTCGCTTTGCTCCTGATGTTTGTTTCCTGCCTGGGGCCTGAAAATTCCCATGGAAATTGGAGGCAGAGGAAAATGAAAGTCATAATAGTTAAATTTTCTGCTTAAAGATACAACGTAAGACAAGACTGGTGTAATTTCAGGATTCAGCTTTCCTAGTTCTAAGTTTAGTTCTGTGAGAAGAATCATGGTGACTTAGAGTTGGAAGGAACATCCATCGCCATCACATGCACGTTCCTCATTTTGCTAATGAGGAACCTGATGCCCAAAGAAGGAAATGAATTTGAGGGATGTCACAGCAAGTGAGTGGTAGAGCCTAGATTAGAATCCTGCTGTTCTGGCCAATTGAGAGGCTTTCAGTCATCAGCCTGTGGCCAAGGTTGTTGGATTGAACTGGTCTTGGATTGTGAGGACAGTGAGTCTGTGGACCACTTCCCCATCTTCTGAGAATTTTAAAACGTCAATTAGCCTGAGATGTAGTTTCCAGTCTTTCCCAAGGGATGGCTAATATATTATCCTTGCTACTGGGTTTTCCTTCATTCCTCTGTTAGACAAATCTGCCATCTATCTATTTAACACAGATGAGAACTGTTGGCAAATTCATTGTCTCTGCCTCTCTGATGGATGCCTCTCCCCTTCAGAGTTGAGTGGTCATAGCTTGGCTCAGCTCCAGGGCACTTTTCTGTGGAGATTATGTTTCATGATGTCTAGTAGGCTTTCTTTCAACCTCATTTCTTTCTTTTAAATAAGTTTTTATTGATGTCTTTTGTTTTTTATATCATCATTGTTTTCCTCAGTATCCTTCCTCTTCTCCCGTAGTGCTTTCCCATATAACAAATATTATTTTTTAAAAGATGTTTAAAAGGACAAAGAAGGGGGAAAAACCAGGACAATGGATCAGTACAATGAAAACATCTGAAAACACATGGAACCCTTGTGGACCTCCCACTTCTACAAATGAATTGGAAGTGTCATATCTTTTCTTTTGAGTCATGCTTGATCTTGATAATTTTGCTATGTTGACTTGTGATTTGTGTGTGTTGTTTTTCTTTCCATTGTCCCTATAGTGTATATTGTTTTCTTGGCGCTGCTTACTTCGCTCTGCATCAGTTTACATAGACATTTTTATGCTTCTCTGTATTCCTCACATGCATCATTTCTTATAGCATAACAATATTCTATACATTTGTGTGCCACAATGTTCCCAGTTGGTGAGTGTCTACTTCATGTCCCATTCTTAGCTCTCATGAAAAGTCCTGCTATCAATGTTTTTGCTGCATATGAAGACTTTCTTATCAATGGATTGCTTGGAATATAGGCCCCATAAGAGCTATTATTTCTTGAATGACTCCATCCTACTTTTGTGATCTTTTTCTCCACAAATGAAGGCCATGAGTATCCCTAAGATTTCATATCAGTGACCATAGTCAGGATTAGGACTTGGTCTGCCGCTGTTCTGACCTCTAAATTGTATAGATTGCCATCTTTCCCTGATTCTCATGCACAGAGTTGTGCTCTCTGGGTAGTCTTGCCATGGTAGGTTCTTGGAGGCATTTCCCTGGAGAAATAGAAGTCAGGAATGTCTGGAAAGAATAGCAGGAGTCAGTTTGGGACTGTGTCCATCTGTGTCTAATGTAATTTTTCACCTGCTCCCATCCCTTCTTCTTTCTTTATTAAATATAACCTTCCTTATGTCTCCTTTTGGATGACCCCATCCCATTTATTTCATGGCAGGATTCCATGAGGGAAAGTGGTAGGTCTCCAGCAGATTGTGAAGGAATTAAAGAAGCTTCTAAACTAAATTTCAGCTCCAGCCAGCAGAATTTACTAGAACTACATCTGACATAATTGATTTGTATACATAGTCTCACCAATTAGAATATAAACTTCTTGAGAAAAAAAGAATTATGACTTAATATGTATCAATGAGAATTATCTTCTTATAAAATAATGAAGAATGTCAAGAAAAAAAGTATATTTAAACAAATTCCTCTGGGTTAAATCTGGGATTGGATTTGTTCTTCTTTTATTCCCAGATCTCTGGTAATCAGGATCTGCTCTTGTGCCCATGAATGCTTATCACATTTTCAGTCAGCTGTTTATGTTTTAGGAGTAGCCCTTTTAGCAAATTGAGAATATGTGCTTGACAAATAAAAAGGGAAACAGTAGGTCATAAAAGCATTTGGAAGTTGATATTAGGGTTATTGTTTTACAGTTTAATATTTGCCATATATGCAGCTGCCATTAAGGGGTCACTCGCCTGTGCTATTCATAAATAATAACTATGACTAATTATGTAACACTTAGTATCAAAATAAGGGGATATACATAACTCCCTTTGTGCTGTTAGCTATTTTGTATTCTGTGACTATAACTGATCATCTTCAATGCAGTAACACATACTGTGAAGTGGATGTCTCCAAGACAGAGCTGGTCCCTTGGCTCTTCCTCCTTGCCTTTGAACCTGTAGGTGTGATGTGTAGCAGGTGAAGCCTGACACAGCTCCTCAGGGGGCCTTCTTTTCACAGGAAAATGGCCCCTTCTGACTAACTTTGGGATTGTATTTTGTTAGGTTGGACCTCAACACACATGATTTCACAACTCAGGACCTCAAGAGTGCTCTTGAAAAATTCAAAGAAGAAGCAGGGTCTGGAAAGGAAGATAAGGTATGTGTTTTCCCCATAGGGTTCCACTGAAGTTCATTCTGGTTTGTTTTGGAAACAGGGTTCTCACCATTCTTCCTAAGCCATTGTTAGCATCATGGGCTGCTGCTACTTACTCTCACTTCTATCCCCACTACTAGTCAAGGAGACAACAATAAGAAATGTTCTAACGTGAGTAGGCATTTGGCCTCAGAACTAAGACACATGCTGGCATTGTGACTCTGGGTTAAGTCACTTAACTTCTCAATGTCTAGAACTGTTTTCTCAGGTAGACTTCTCATTGACAGCCTTTTATGTGATAAAATCATTGGTCCAGTCAGGGAAAAAAAAATCAAATAATAATTAAAGATTAATTTATATAATAATGCCAAGTTAGCAAAAAAATGAAGTTTATAGACTCGGAAAAGGTTTTGGAAATGCCATCCTCCTATACCCTGTATTATGAATTTAGGGCATAGACCAGCTTCCCATTATATGGGTGTAGAAACTGAGACTCAGAGGTGAGAAGGGTTGTACTTTAAGTCATACAGTCAATCAAGGAAATAAGCTGCTTAATGTGAGTGTCAATCGCTTCTTGTTTATATCTGGTTCAGGTTATCTTCGACCTATGAGTCCTCCGAAGAGCTTCTTAAAGCCAAGGGAGCTGAGGGAGAGGCAGATGTAAAGGCAGGGCTAGAGGGTACAGAGAAATGGGAGTAGGGGGTGAAAAGAATAAGGAAGACTCTGAATTCCACATGGTAGCAGTCACCTTGCAGGCAGATTGTGCAGCTGGTCAAGGGCACTGGCTGTCAGTGCTAAGAACGGCCCTAGCAGACTCGAAGGACTCGCGGACTGATCTTAAGCTCTCACCATTGAGAAGATGAATGAATTGTTCCTGATTTAGGCCTGTCTTATAAATCAAAAACTTGTCCACCTACCTGTCCACCTGGCATCCTTTCCAGTAGCCAAATATCTTATTCTTTGGGAATGTCTTCTCCCTTGCCTATTTCATATATTCCTCTCATGGCTCGGAGATTAGTGTTTATCAAGAAGTTTAAAATTTTTTAAAAGTCTTAAAAATTTATATTGCTGTTTTCCCAGTTGAAGATAACCTCCTTAAACATAAGATCTGTTCCATTTGGTTTCTTCTTGCCATTTTATTTCACCCAACCACATGTTTCTGAGGTTTGTGCTGAGCAAGGTCACATTTCCCTTTTCCTTAAGCACTGAATATCAGAATTTCCTGCTTTGGCTCTAGGAGTGATCTTTCCTGGGGGTAGATCATGTTCCCTATTCCCAGGATTCTTGTGGTATTAGGATTTGAACTCTAATCTTTTACTTTCAGTTTCTCAGAACTGATGCATAGAACCTTAAAACTTTCTATCTTAGAGAACAGTCCTTTTTTTTTTTTTTTTTTTTTTTTTTACAAAAAATGAGGTGCAGAAGGGGGAAGGGAGAGCATTTATTAAATGCTTGTGATGTGCTATCCTCTGTGCTAAGTACTTTACAAATATTATCTCACTTACAAATATTATCTATCTCTGGGAAGTAGCTACTGTTAATATCTCCATTTGACAGATGAATCTGAGGCAGACAGAACTTAAGTGTCCAGGGTTACACACTTAGTAGGTGTAGGAGATTGGAATTGAACTCAGGTGTTCTTGACTTCAGGCTCAGTGAATACTCAATGAATACCCTGTGCTTATCTAACTGACTCAGAAAGAGGGAGCATTTTACCCAGAGTCACATAGCTAATTAAATGGGTTAAGTGGATTATAGAACCTTGCCCTCACCCCAATGTAAAGAGTTTTGGAGCATCTGTGGTCAAATACAAGTTTGTATTTGCCTTTAACAGTGATGATGTTAATGTCTTGCCAAATGAGGTTATTCCTGAATATGATTTTTAAAAAAGTCAGGAGCTTCATTTCATTCTATAGAATTTTAATATGCTGAAAGAATTATCCTTCCCCTTCCAAAGATTCATGCTTCCCAGGAGGATTCTGAATTGTTAATATTAAGTCTTATCTTTTATACTCTTAATACCTTTGTCTCTGTTATTTGCATGACTTTATGTTTTGGGAGTATTTTATCATTTTAGTCCCCGCCCCCCCCCCCCCCCCCCCCCCCCCCCCCCACACACACACACAAGGGAGTTGATTGCTGTCATGGGGACTTTAGTTTTTAAAACTAAGCAATTATAGCTCATGGCTTGTTATATGACTCACGAGAGGTATCCACCTCAGCCTTGTTACAAGCAATCTTTAGGGCTAGATGCTATGACAGTATCTTCCCATTTGGGCCCAGGGAATTAAAAAACAGAACTCTGCAGAATCATTTTCTTTGTAAAGAACTTAGTCCACTTTGCAATTGGGCTCTTTCATTCCCTTTGGATGCTGCTCTCAGAGGGTGCTTGTGGTAGGTGGAAGAAAAGCTCAAAGGTAAGAGATGAGCAATTTGTAGCTGATTG
Organism: Bettongia penicillata ogilbyi; assembly: GCA_023548195.1. Taxonomy (NCBI): domain Eukaryota; kingdom Metazoa; phylum Chordata; class Mammalia; order Diprotodontia; family Potoroidae; genus Bettongia; species Bettongia penicillata. The sequence goes on from JAJHZJ010000197.1 coordinate 6,535,968, forward strand.
CTTCTCGTCATCCTGATTTTCTAAATATCTATGGCTTTTAATTTTTCTTGAATCATAGAGACCCTATTATTTGAGATAAAAGCTAGTGCGTCCTTTCAGAGTCTGTGAAGGCTATCTTCTACAATTGGAATGGAATTGGAATGAAAATAGAGACTATCACAAGTTTGAAATATTCAATTAAAGGCCTTTTCCTACATAACAGCATAACTTGATCTCAGAAACACTTTGTGGGCATATATGGGGAAAGGTGAGTGTAGATTATTAGGGATTTGGGTACAGTACATGCAGTAATTTAGCCATTTCAAACAGTCATACAAATTGTACACCTGTGACAGTAATGACAGTGATTTATTTTTCATCAGTAAATTGTTCCCACTCTTGACAGCTCTCTCTGCCCACAGTTTTTTTTTTTCCCCCAGGCTCTCCTAAAAACTTCTTGTGTCAGGCGGGAACATAGATATGGAATAGAGATTGAAGTTCAGGCTTTCTGATTGTTGGCATCCCAGAAGTCTCAGGAAGAGCCCAGTGTGCTAATCTCAGATTTGAGAAACCATTTATACTTAGAAATCATATGTTGACAACTGCAGGAATGTGAAAGCTCCATTCTCTGTCCTAGAATACTTACAGAAGGACATTGTTGCTACTTTTTGAGCCTACAAATCAGAGGCCCTTTTTTGAAGTTCTTCCAAATATATTATAAATGTCTGAGTATGTGGAGATTGGTTCTTGGGGTCCTCTTGTCTGGACATAGTGGAAGGATTTAGAATTTTAGAAAGTGTAGAATCAGGCAGGTCCTGAACCTTGTGGGCATCAAGAGTTGTTGTGAAGGAAATACTTGACAAGATAATTTATACCTTTTAAAAAATGTCACATCTGTTTCCAAATATATCCCTCCCTCCCCCTACCAAGAGAACTATTCCTTGTAACAAATAAAAAAAGAAAGTGGAAGAAAAACAGTTTGGTAAATTTAACCAATGCAATGATTATAGCTAATACTCTACGTAGTATTCAGTATTCCACACCTATTGTTGCCCACCTTGCGGTGAAAGGAGCAAGGTGCATTTTCTCAACTCTTCTCTAGGGCCAAGGTTGGTCTTACACAGCATTTGCTTTTTACTTCTAGCAAGTATTTTCTTAACTGTAAAGTTAACTGCTACTATTAAAGCTTAAGGAACTTTTAAATACACACCCCTTGATTCCCATTCTCTCTTACAGTCTCACCCCCTTCCCTACCTACCCTCTGCCATCTTCCTTCACAGCCTTTCTTCTTGCTCTCACACCAGTGTTCAGGACAGGGACTGATGAACTTGAACCAATTCTCCTTTAGCTTGTCTGTGTCCCTTTTCTTCCTTCCTAGGCCCGACAGGAAGAAGTCAGACGGCGTTTCCGCCCAATTGAAGATCTCAAGAAGGACTTTGAAGCCTTGAATGTTGTCATCGAGAGTGATCTCCAGATTATGGTTCGGCTGGTCAACCAGTTCAACAGCTCCAGCACCACCCTGGAAGAGAAGATCATGGCTCTCTATGATTTGGAGTATTATGTCCATCAGGTGAGGAAGTAAAATGTGTTGGATAGTAATCTCTGAAGTTGATTCCCCAGTCCATCCTGAAGAGGCCTGTGTCGTTACTGCCATCCAAGTATATGGTATGTTTTTACTCAGAAAGGTCAGAGACAAAGCGTTTGTGCTTTGCAGTGTGGCCTCCTTACTACTGAGACTGTCATGTGGTATGTGAAGAGCTGGCCAGTCACACTTAGGATATGTGATCCCCATCAAAGATTTCCTTGTACATGTATAACATGTCAAAATGCTTCCTGTCTAGGAGAGGGAGGGAGAGCATTTAGAACTCAACATTTTTTAAAAAATTAATGTTAAAAGTTGTTTTTGCATGTAATTGGAAAAAAAGAAAATATTTAAAAAATGAAAGAAAAGATATGCTTGGGATAATTAAGTAGAATTTGGAAGCATTTTATGGTCTTCTTTAACCTCCTTCCCTGTAACCAGTCGATTACCAAGGCTTAATGTTATCACTTTTTGAAATATCTGTCACATCAGTGCCCTTCTCTCCACTTAAATGCCACTACCCTGGTTCATATCCTTATCATCTGTTTAATTGGTCTTCAAATCTCTCCTTTTTCCAGTTTGTCCTTTACAACATCCACCTTCCATCTCCACCATTGAACACTCCTTGTTAAAAAAAAAAAAAAAAAAAGGTTGACACTGACTGACAGACAAACTGTCTGATGACAGCTCCTGTGAATATTGTGTGCATGAGGTTTACCACATGTCTACCAAGAGGGCAGAGTGTGTTTCATCATCTCTTCTTTTGGAAATTGGATTGATCAATGCACTTAGTCAGAATTTGGTGGGCTTTTATTGTTTGTAGTAATTGGAGATATAGATATCCCAAATCCAAAATGATCAAAAGAAACTCACCCTTCTTTGAAACTTTACTATAGTTATACCTTTCACATTGTGAGTGTTAGGGGCACAGTGTTGCAATCTGGTAACTTTTTGCAAAATTTCTTGACCCTCCCTTTGTACCAGAGAAGAATTCTCAATTATTCAGGTACTGAAAGATAAAATATGTTGATATTGTATGAAACTATACATATATTTTATGCATTTCTGAGTTTCTAAACTTTTTTTTGTGTTGTCTGCAGCTTCCACAAAACTCCCCCAAAATTCCCATTTAATTTCTTATGCCCACCCATGATATATCAAAACCTCATTGGGGAAAGTCATGATGTGGAAAGGATAACTGTATTTCAGTTGAAGGCACCATAATTGTTTCAGTTGCCCAGATTTCTAATCTTGTTCTCTTTTACTTCTCACTCCTCCTTGGCCTCACGTGACTGTTTTTTGCCATTTCTACGTTAACATTTCCGTTCGACTCCTTTCTGCTCACGTTGTTAATGCTTTGATTCAGGCTCAGTTCCTGCCTTGATTATTTGCTGTAGCCTTTTCATTGGTGTTCCACCCCAAGGCTCTTCCTCATCCTATCTTCCCTATAGCTACCAAAGCGATTTTCCTTAAGCACAGGTATATTGATTTTACTCTCCTACTCACTAAGTTTAAGTGGATATAAAATTTGTTTACCTTTTAAAATCTTTCATAACCTTTCCCCAATCTGACTTTATGGCTTCATTGTATGTTACTTCCACTCCACACTGGGGTTCCAGCCAAACTCTGTTTCTCTCTTTCCCTTCTCTCTTTCCAACTCCCCGTTTTGTGTCTGTGCACAGGCTCTTCTCCAAACCTATAATATACTTCGTTCTCACCTCCTCCTCCTCATAGAATCCTTCTTTCCCTTTGAGGCACAGCCCAAGCATCACTTTCTGCACCATTTCTCCCCAACCCCCAATTTCTTTGTCCTCTACTACTTTGTATTGATTTATATTTATTTGCTGTATTCTGAACGCATGCATATCTACTTGTCTTCCCATCGAGAATGTAAGCTCACCATAACTCAGAATTGTATTTGTGTCCCCGGCACCTGTAACAGTCTCTGGCATACAGTAGAAGTTTAATAAATACCTACTAATTGTATACAGTTCTGCTGTTTCTACTTACTGTGTTAAAGCTTTGCCACATTTCTCTGAATTCCTTATATTCATTTCGTATAGTATAATAATGACCATTTTCCCAGTAAAGGCTAAACAGAAATTGAAGGGAAACTCTGTAACAGGCCTGCACAACATATGGCCTGTGGGGCACTTGTAGTCTGCCAAAGGATTTCAGGCCGCCTATGAAAAATGTAGAAGATATAAAAGAAAGTAAAAATGTAATGAGTGCTCTGTCTGTGCCTTGTTTAACCTGCCTTCCACTAGTCACTGTTGTGTAAATTGGTGGGTGGGTTACCACTGTGCACTCTCTCCTGTTTGTCTTATGAACCACGGCAATCAACCATTATTATCAGTCTGTCTCCAAAAAGTTATCTGCAGCCAGAAGTTTAGCCTATTTTGACTTGGTCCCCTACTGCCAAGTTGTGCAGGTCTGCCCTATAACTCTGCCTCCTTTCAGGGCTAAAAATCTGTGGCAGATGGGACATTGGGCCTTGTGTTGGGAGAACCTCAAGCCCTGGTTCAGAAGAGTTTCAGAGGATGTGGCTATTTCTTTTCTTTTCTTTTTTTTAATATAAATTTATTTATTTAACTTTTTACATTGATTTTCACAAAATTTTGGGTTCCAAATTTTCTCCCCTTTTATCCCCTCCCTCCACCCCAATACACCGAGCATTCTAATTTTCACTATCACCAATCTGCTCTCTCTTCTATCATCCCTCCCTTCTCTTGTCCCCATCTTCTCTTTTGTCCTGTAGGGCCAGATGACTTTCTATTCCCCATTAACTGTATTTTTTATTTCCTAGTAGCAAGAGCAATACTCAACAGTTGTTCCTAAAACTTTGAGTTCCAGATTCTCCCCATCCCTCCCTCCCCACCCATTCCCTTTGGGAAGGCAGGCAATTCAACATAGGCCATATCTGTGTAGTTTTGCAAATGACTTCGATAACAGTCGTGTTGTGTAAGACTAACTGTATTTCCCTCCATCCTATCCTGCCCCCCCATTGTTTCTATTCTGTCTTTTGATCCTGTCGCTCCCCAAGAGTGTTGACTTCAAATTGTTCCCTCCTCCCATTGCCCTCCCTTCCATCATCCCTCCCTCCCTGCTTATCTCCTTCTCCCCCACTTTCCTGTATTGTAAGATAGGTTTTCATACCAAAATGAGTGTGCATTTTCTTCCTTCCTTTAGTCGAATGTGATGAGGGTAAACTTCATGTTTTTTTCTCAGCTCTCCTCTTTTTCCCTCCACTAAAAAGTCTCCTGCTTGCCTCTTGAATGAGAGATAATTTACCCCATTCCATTTCATCCTCTCTCCTCCCACTACATTTCTCTCTCACCATTTACCTTAATTTCTTTTAAGATATGGTCCCATCCTATTCAATTCTGTGCTCTCTGTCTCGGTATGTGTGTGCATGTGTGTGTATGTGTGCACGCGCGTGAGTGTGTGTATGTGTGTGTGGTCCCACCAACTACCCAGATACTGTAAAGTTTTAAGAGTTACAAATATTGTCTTTCCATGTAGGAATGTAAACAGTTCACCTTTGGTAAGTCCCTTATGACTTCTCTTTGCTGTTTACTTTTTCATGCTTCTTCTCATTCTTGTGTTTGAAAGTCAAATTTTCTTTTCAGCTCTGGTCTTTTCATCAAGAGTGCTTGAAAGTCCTCTGTTTCATTGAAAGACCATATTTTCCCCTGAAGTATTATACTCAGTTTTGCTGGGTAGGTGATTCTTGGTTTGAGTCCTAGTTCCTTTGACTTCTGGAATATCCTATTCCATGCCCTTCAATTCCTTAATGTGGAAGCTGCTAGATCTTGTGTTATCCTGATTTTATTTCCACAATACTGGAATTGTTTCTTTCTAGCTGCTTGCAAGATTTTCTCCTTGACCTGGGAATTCTGGAATTTGGCCAAAATGTTCCTAGGAGTTTCTCTCTTTGGATCTCTTTCAGGTGGTGATCGATGGATTCCTTCAATACTTATTTTGCCCTCTGGTTCTAGAATGTCAGGGCAGTTTTCCTTGATAATTTCATGGAAGATGATGTCTAGGCTCTTTTTTTGATCATGGCTTTCAGGTAGTCCCATAATTTTTAAATTGTCTCTCCTGGATCTATTTTCCAGGTCAGTTGTTTTTCCAATGAGACATTTCATATTATCTTCCATTTTTTCATTCTTTTGGTTTTGTTTTGTGATTTCTTGGTTTCTCGTAAAGTCATTAGACTCCATCTGTTCCATTCTAATTTTGAGAGAACTATTTTCTTCAGTGAGCTTTTGAACCTCTTTTTCCATTTGGCTAATTCTGCTTTTGAAAGCATTCTTCTCCTCATTGGCTGTTTGAACCTCTTTTGCCAATTGAGTTAGCCTATTTTTCAAGGTGTTATTTTCTTCAGCATTTTTTTGGGTCTCCTTTAGCAAGGTATTGACCCATTTTTCATGCTTTTCTTGCATCTTTCTCATTTCTCTTCCCAGTTTTTCCTCCACCTGTCTAACTTGCTTTTCAAAATCCTTTTTGAGCTCTTCCATGGCCTGAGCCCATTGGATATCTATTTCAGGTGTTTGGGGTACAGAGGCCTTGACTTCTATGTCTTTCATGATATTTTTTATCATGATAGTTTTTAACATGATTTCCCCCAATGGAAGCATTGTTCCTCATCATCAGAAATGAAAGGCGGGAACATCTGTTCCCCAAGAAAGTAGCCTTCTATGGTCTTATTTTTCTTCCCTTTTCTGGGCATTTTCCCAGCCAGTTACTTGACTTCTGAGATTCCTGTCCACCGCCGCCTAGATCTGCCCAGCTAGTGCTTGGGGTCTGAGATTCAAATGCTGCTCCCCAGCCTTGTCGCTTTCAGTGGCAGGGCACAGCTGCTATTCATTATGAGCTTAAGTTCTGGTGCTCAGGTGGGGCAGGGCCACCTCCCAGGCTCAGTTCCCTCAGGGGCTTTATGGGGAGACCTTCAGTAATGGAGCTGAGCTCCTCCTTGCTCCAGGAGCCCCTGGCTGCCTCTGCCGCTGCCTCCCAAGGGGGCCTGAGTTATGGAGACACCCCTGCTCCCCTCTCGGCCAGCCCAGAAGTTTCTCTCACTGACCTGTAGTGCCTGTGGGTGGAGGGACCTTCGCGGCTGCCAGAGGTTCCCTCCCTGAAGCCTGCTTGGATATGCTCCTCTTGGGGCGGCCAGGGAAGCGCAAGGGCTCTGCTCCTCATCTGGTGCGCCACGGACCTTTGGGGTCGGTTTTTCAGGGCTCTCTGGAATGGAAATCTCCTCCCCTGCGTTGCTGCGCAGTTTCCCCTGCTTCAGAATTTGTAGGGAGTTCTTTTTACAGGAAATTTATGGGCTGTGGATTCGGAGCTAGCATACGTGAGTCTTTCTACTCCGCCATCTTGGCTCCTCCCCCCGGATGTGGCTATTTCTGCTTGACTTCCAGCACAGAGTTTTAATAGGATCAAGGTGATATGACAGTTACCCTTAGCTGAATATATACCACTGTTTGTTCGGCTGTGCCTCATTTGGTGCATACCTTATTTACAATTTTTGGCTACCACAAAAAAAGTGCTGCTACATAGATTTTGGTATATATGGAACTTTTTCTGTCATTGACTTTATTTGGGCTTTTTCCGAATAATTGGATTACTCGTGTGAAATGTACAAAGAATTTAGTTTTTAACATGATTTCCAATAGTTTTCCAGAAAGGTTTTATTGATCCAATTCACAAGTTCCTTCTACAGTTTTTTAATGTGCCTGATTTCTTATCACATTGACTATTTCTGTCCTTTCTCATGTTTGCCAATTTTGATGAATGTGATGAGAGAACCTCAAATTTGCCATCATTTGTTATTATCCCCCTCTGGGGCAGTTAAGTGGATAGAGTGCCAGACCTGGAATCAAGAATTCTTATCTTCCTGACTTCAGATTGTTTTGTTATTTTAATTTGTTATTTGCCCCTGCTGGGGCAGTTAGGTGGATTGTGGAGTGCCAGGTTTGGGGTCAAGAAGTCTTGTCTTCCTGACTTCAAATCTGGCCTCAAACATTTACCAGCTGTGTGACCCTGACCAAGTCACTTAGCCCTGTTTGCCTCAGTTTCCTCGTCTGTCAAATGAGCTGAAGAAGGGAAGTGGCATACCACCCTAATATCTGTACCAAGAGAGTACCAGATGGGGACATGAAGTATTGTACATGACTGAAGAATGACTCAGCAACAACATTGTGATAATGACTAGTTTCTTATATAGTTGTTGGCACTTCTTTTGAAAACTGTTTCTACTCTGTGACTCTCTAACTCTTGTGAAATAGCTCTTCCTCATGTCATGCTTGTAGTGCTTGCTTTCTGTTCTTCTGTGTTAATTTTCAGTTAGCTGCCATTTTGTCTTTTATACCAGCCCTTTTAAGGGGCGAGACGTAGGAGACTAATTAGAGTGGTATTTTATTATGTTGCATACACATTTGCCATCTCAATACATGGTGCTTATTTAGCTATAAAATTTATTTTCCCCCTTCTTTCACGAAAAACGTTTTACTGATTCTTTTTGTTTTGTTTTTAATTTGTGTCATTTCCCAATAACCATCCCTCCTCAGAGACCATTCTCTTATAACAGAGCAAGCCAAACTAACATAGCAGTGAAAACTGATGGCATATGGGGATGTCTACCCCCAATGAAAAGGAGAGAAGGGTGTTTAATCATCATTTCGTGGAACTAAATTAGACACTGTGTATAATCTGAATTGTATTTCTTTTTTTAGTTTCTTTTGACATTATTATAGTCCTTTTACATACTGTTTTCATCTCATCTTGCTACATTTTCCACCATTTCAAATCTTTCACTATTTCTCTGAATTCTTCATATTTACATTTTGTGTGTATAATGTCTGTTAGGTTTATATGCTGTGATTTGATCTGCTGTTTACAAGTTATTTGAAAACTATTTTGTTATTGGTTTTTGGCTTTTACTCAGAAGCCTGCTATAAATATTTTGGTGTATATGGGACCTGTCTGTTATTTTACCTTTTTGGAATACAGACTTAGTAATGGTATTGTCCAGGTTAAAGGTTATACATATTTGTAATTTTAAGCTGGTCACGAAATTCTCTTTATGTTCACTGGTCTTCCTTGAGGTCTTTTCATCCTTCTCTAAAATAATTTCAGTTTCTATCTTTAGAATTTCATTCTTGGTAGCTATCTATATTTCTGCTGACTTCTCTTCTAGAAAGATCATGGTTTGATCCCTTTGAAATGTCTCCCTTTAAAATGAGGATCCATGTTTGACTGAATTTCTTCTTCTTTTTAATCGTTAACTGTAATATGGAGTGAGTGGCCATTTTTTATTCTCCAAGGTTTCCATAATTTCTACTTTGGCTTCTTCCTTGCCCAGACTCAGGTCCAGGTTAGCAGAAACCTGGTTATTTCTCCTTTATCTCTTGAAAGATGAAATTATTATCCTTTCCTCTGGTTGTAGTTCTCTCTTTGCTTATTTCATATCTCTCTGCCTTTTATTCTTTTTGATGATTTTTTTTTTTTTGTATAAAAGGAGAGTAGAAGCAGGCTGCATGGAATTTAGTTTCGCATCTTCCAAATGTAATTTTGGGAAAAACACAATATTCAGGATTATTTCTACATATTTAAATGGGACACCTTCTTTCACAGGGTTGGTTTGAGGATAAAAATGAGCCGTATACAAATATGAACAGTTTTGACAGTCTTGAGTTTATTTTAGTCAGTAGTAAATTTGATGGCACTTTCTGAGATAGACCTTCTATTAGAGGTGGTTGTTTTCATTTGTTTAAAACAAAGGTAGCAGCTGCTCTACAAACAGACTGCTAAACATTGAAATCTATTTAGGGGAGGTGATGAGGATTATGTAGGTAAATTTTTGCAGACCCTAAAGCACTATATGAATATGTTTTACCCCTAAAAGTACTCATCTTCCCCAGGATGCAACTCTGTGGACTTAAGCTTTCTTTTATGTCAGGAAAGTTAAAAAAGACAGTGAGAGGAAGCGTGGAGCCCATGAGCTTCTGGTGTTTTAATGTGAGCATAGGAGATCCAGAAAGAGAATTGATTAACAAGGGTTTCATCGTAGTCCCCTGTTTTGTCACTCTTTGAGTCTGCTGCTTTGTGTGGGATAGGCTGGAGAGAGTTTAAAGGTCGGTGACAGACATAATGGTGTCTTTCTGTTTGATTCTTGGCAGAATTGGTTTCCAAGGAACTCCTTACAATCAGACAAATACAGATTCCTTCCAAATCCTTCAAGATTCCATGGGGAATTGGGGGCCTTTAATCAATGATTGGAGTGGAGATGTCTACTAGACAGTTGACAGTTGACAGTCTGTGACTACAGATAGGAAGGCAGTTGGCAAGACTCATGGATGAATTGGAAGTTTTAGGCAGTATTAGATTGCTAAAAGGGAAAGAATTTGGAGAGGAAAGAGCTAAGGAAAATAATTTAGATGGTATCTGCATTTATGATCTAGGGAAAGAGACTGACCAAAAGGAAGAGAAACAGGAGACTAGATAATTCATTGTCAGTCACCAAAAGAGGAGAGATTTTTCAGGCGATGTGGAGAGTGCTGAAGAGGTATAGCTGTTAGAGATGGGTAAATCAGGATGAAGACTGAGAGATGGCCTTTGGATTCGGATCTCCTTGTTCGTCTTGAACGGATCAGTTAATTTGATTAAAAATTTTTTTTTTAGCAGTCCTGCAAACTCATAACTAAATCTTGTCATTAAACCTATAGGCAGAGATTTTCGACCATATTGATGTATATTTCATTATATTCTGCCTTGGTTAGACCATATCTGTATTCATTCCTGAAGGACTCCAGTGAATCAAATTTTGTCTAGAGAAGAGTGACCAGGATGATTAAAAGGACTGGAAGTCATTCTCTGTGATACTAAAGGAAAAAAGTAGGTGTATAATGGGAAAATTGCTGCATTTGAAGTGAGGAGATCAGTGTTCACATCTGCCACTTGTAATGTTCCTGACCTTGGGCAAGCCCTTTTTTCTCATCTGTTCTGGGAGGTTATTGGGGCCCTGGGCTTCTATTCTGGGACATTGCCACCCACACTGTGGAGTTTTGTTACCCAAAAGTAGACATGGTGACCCAGAAAGTCAGACATCTGCAATGAAACCCAGATGAAAAGAGCAGCTTGGGCTGCCGAAAATGATGATTGTAGATTGAGAATTTTGTTAGTAGATTCTTCAGAGATGGATAAATTCCCTTCATAGCTCGTGGCTTATTGTTTGACTAAAGACATTTTAAAAAACTGTAATAGAGAACCTGGACTTTGGTTTCTTGTTCATTCTATTATCAAATCCTGTACTCTGGGCAAATCACCTAATTTGTTTCAGCCTCAGTTTCCTCATGTGTTTTTACCCATGGGATTAATAAGAGTACCTACCTCGTGAAGCATTTTGTAAATCTTGAAGCACTCTATAAATCTTATTTATTTTTATTGTCATTGTTTCCATTTAGATTTTGTCACAAGTCAATTCAGCAACCATTTACCAAGCACCTGTTCTGTGCCAGGCACTGTGCTAAGCATGGTAAATACAAATATAGGCAAAAAGATAGACAGTCTGTACCCTCAAGGAGCTTACTTAGCAATTGAAGACATCTGAAAGGAAACTGGGAGGCCTGGAAGAGGGATGAAGGGAGAAAGGAGAAGGTGACAAGGTAGAAAAGGCCAGAGGTTTAGGAAGAGAATAGGGAGAGAAGTGAGCCATGGATGACCCTGGGTACTTCCTTAAAAACAAAGTTTTGTTAATATTTTCTGTTTATTACATCACCTTAGTTATTCCTAAATTTCCCCCTCTCCTTCCTAGAGAACCATCCCATATAAGAAATACTATTTTTTTAGTGAGGAAAAAGAATCCGTACAACTGATACTAAAAAAGTCCCAAAACATGTGCAATGTGAAACATCTGTGTAACTCCTGCCTCCACAAAGGGGTAGGTCATGGGTGCCTCCTGATATTTCTTCATCTAATTCCTGTTTGTTTTATAGTTTTATTATATTCACTTGATTGTTTTTAATGTCACTTTCCATTTACATTATTGTAATCGCAGTATGTATGTTTTCTTGGCTCTTCTTACTTCACTCTGTCTCAGTTTATATAATCTTTCTGTGCTTTTCAGTATTCATCACATATGTCATTTCTTACAGTGAAGTATTATTCCATTACATTCATGTACACAATTTCTTTAGCCTCTTCCCAATTGATAGGCATCTACTTTGTTTCTGATTCTTATTATCACAAAAAGGGCTGCCATAAATATTTTGGAGTATATGGGTACCTTCTTCATATTGATATCTTCCATGGGGTGTAAGCCCAGTGATGAAATCTTTGGTTCAAAAGGGAATGGATATTTTAGTCGCTTTATTTGCATAATTCCAAATTGTTTTCCATGATGATTATAACATTTAGATTTAATGGAAATTTCAGGGGAAAAAAAGATTAGAGGCTTAAGAAATCTCAAGTGTTTAGATTTAGTACAAATGTAATGATCTTTAATGATTGAGGTTAAATTGTTACACACCTCATCTATTTATGAGTAAGATAGGGAATACTATCAGTTATGAACTTGTGTTGATAGATGTGTTTGGAGTAGGGAGGTGAAAAGTCAGGGGCTCTAGGTCGAAGTCTGTCTCTGCAATACAGGCTGCCTTTCATTTTCTCTGCTTCTAGCTATATAATGGCTAGTTCTTGGCTCCCTTTTCCATTATTAAAGTGAAATCTTTTGTCCTGGAAGAAAACAAATGGCCTTTCCAAATGAAAATCTATTATTTCATCTTGGGATGTTAATTGACTGCCATGCTTGAAACAACCTAGAATGTTGTTGTTGTTTAGAACAGGTAAGTTTAGTTTCTATTGAAGGATTTGAGCCTGGCCTCAGTTATGCGAAGAAGCAGCCTATGTGTGGATTGGAGTCAGCTTCCAGTTCTGCATTAGCAAACAGTCCCAGAATCCTTGATGTCACCTAATCCAACCTGGATCTCAACATGGTTCTCCTTTATAACTTCCAGACTCTGCTCTACTTGAAGATCTCTATAGAAGGAGAGCATCTCCCTTCTAGTATAGTCCATTTTACTTCTGGGCACCTTTAATTTTTAGGGATTTTTTCCCAACATCAAACTTAAATCGACCTTGCTGTAATTTATACCCATTATTTCCCCTCCTGTTTCTGTGAGACTAAACAGAAAATAACAGATGCCTTTCAAATACTTGAACAGAGTTATCATATTTTTTTCTCATTTCATTCTGTTTATTTTTCTTTGAACATGCTGTGGTTTAACATTGTCATTCCTAAGTGACTTGTGGCATTCAAGTCTGAGCACAATATTTCTGAGTGGTCTAACCAGGGCAGTACTAGACAACTAACACTTGTTCTGTTTATTCTAGCTTTTAATGCAACCTGAATTCATGTTCTATTTTTGTTTTTTTTTTTTGGTTGCCATTGACCGAACTTGGTCTGCTAAAACCTCAAGATCATCTTTATGTGATTTACCATACAGCTATAAAACTTGCCTCTACTTGTACAAATGATTTTTTTTTGAACCCAAGTATAAGGCTTTATATTCGTTCTCATTCAATATTTTCTTGTTAAGATTTGACAGATTGTCGTGCCTAAAACCTTTTGGATGCCTGTTTCTGTTATTCCATTGTCCTAGTTGTCCTCTGCAACTTCATATCACGTTTAGTTTAGATAAACATGCTATCTATACCTTCATAATGATAGACTACTTGTATACAACTATTAAAGCATTTTCCTCAACATAACAACCCCATGCTAAGTGACTTAACCTGGGCTTAGTTCTTAGTTTCTTTTTACTTAGTTCTTTTTTTAAAATGTTTATTTCTTATTGGGAAAGAATTTTTACAACCAGTGTCTATGAAAAAGGCCTCATTTCTAAAACATATAGCGAATAGAGTCAAATTTATAAGAATAATTGATAATTGATTGAATTGGTAAATGGTCAACTATATGAACAGACAGTTTTCAGAGGAAGATGTTAAAGCTATCTGTAGTTATTTGAAAAAATGCTCTAAATCACTATTGATTAGAGAAATGCAAATCGAAACAACTCTTGGGTCTGCATCCCAAAGAGATCATAAAAATGGGGAAGGGACCCACATGTACAAACATTTGTAACAACTCCTTTTGTGGTGGCCAAAAACTGGAAATTGAGGGGATACCCATCAACTAGAGAATGGCTGAACAAGTTGTGGTATATGAATGAAATGGAATACTATTGTGCTATAAGAAATGATAAGCAGGCAGACTTCAGAAAAACCAGTAAAGATTTATAAGAACTGATGCTGAATGAAATGAGCAGAAGCAGGGGAACATTGTACACAGTAACAGCCATATTTTGTGATGATTGACTTTGAAAGACTTGGCATTTCTCACCAATGCAAGGATCTCAGACAACTCCAGAAGACTGACTTATGATGGAAAATGCTATCCCTATCCAGAAAAAGTGCTATGGAGTTGAATGCAGGTTGAAGCATATTATTTGCTCTTTTTTGTTTGGTTTTTTCTTTCTTATGGTTCCCCTCATACATTCTAAATTCTTCTATACAACAAGACTAATGTGAAAATATGATTAATAAAAAAAGTTTATTTCTTTTTCCAATTCACAAGCATTTTTGCTCTACTACCTCCTTTCCCACATTGGAAAAAAACCCAGCTCCATTTGCATGATCAGTAATAATGAATTCCCTCGTTTGCCATGTATCTCTCATTTTGCATCTTGAGTCCAGTACCTTTTGTCAGGAGTTGGGTTGTATGCTTTGGAATTCTACTTGTTCATTGCATTGATAAACAATCTAAAGTTTTTATTTATTTTTTTCAACTAACAAACATTTATTTTATTTCTTCTGGCCTTTTCCCAAATGAAGAGGAATAAAACCATACAGAGTTCTTATAACAAAAATCTGTGTTTAACAAACCAGTTACTACATACTACAGTTACTACATACTACATTCTGTATCTTGAATCTGTCCCTTCTGTCAGGAAATGAGTAGCACAAATCCTCATTTGCGCTCTTGAGTTGTAGTTAGGTCAACTTAAATAACTGTGGTTCTTAAGTCATTAATTATTAAGTTATTAACTCTATCAAAGTTGTTTGTCTTTACAGTATTTTGTTTGTTATATAGATTATTCTCTTGGTTCTTCTCACTTCACTTTGCATCATTTCTGGGACTTCTCTGAGTTCTCTGAAATTGTCCCTTCTACCTTTTCTCATATCAGGACATTTTATTAATATTCATATACCATAATTTATCCAGCTAATTTCGCCTTTGAAGGGCAGCCCCTTGAGTTTCCAGGTCTTTGCTACTATAGAAAGAGCTACTACAAACGTTTTTGTGCATGTTGATTCTTTTTTCTCTTTTCTTTGAATTTCTTTCAGATATAGATCTGCTAGTGATATTAATGGGTCTAAGGCTATGCCATTTAATAACTTTTTGGACATAATTCCAAATTGCTTCCAGGAGAAATGTACCATTTCACAGCTCCACCAACAACAAACTAATGTGACTTTTCTTATACCCCCTCTAACTTTGTTATTTTAATTTATGGTAATTTTTGCCAATCTGATGGGTATGAGGTGGAATTTCAGAGTTGTTTTAGTTTGTATTTTTCTAATTAATAGTAATTTGGAGAGGTTTTTTGTTTTTTTTTTAATGTGGCTGTTGATAGCTTGTATGTCTTTCTTTGGAAATTGTCTATTTGTATCCTTTCATCAGAAAAACTTGCATAAATTTTTTTTTCTAGTTAACTAGCTTACACAGCTAGTAAATGTTTCTCTTGACTATACGTCCAGAATACATTTCATAATCCTCTACTGCCATTCTTAAATCGTTGATAAAAGTGGTGAATAACAAAAGGCTAAGGACTGATCCTGGGGCACATCATTAGAAAACTCCCTCCAAGATGAATTGATCCGACAGTGACTTCTCTTTAATTCTGATTAATTTAGACAATTGGGAATCCACCTTTCTGAGCCTGTATTTCTAATCTAGTGTAGTCCTTTTGAAAAATGGAACGAGGTTAGTCTAGCATGACATATTCTAGGTGAAAAATCACATGAAGTCTTAGCTCAGCTGTCCCCTCTGCCAGTTCTTTCTCTACTCTCTACCTTGTGCTCTCTCTAGGTCTGATGATTTGAACGTGTTGAAAGCAACTAGGATGACTCCATCACCTCCTGATTTTTTGTTCTGCCTTTCTCTGGCTGATCTTTCTGCTTGGCAGAGAACAAAAGAAGTTGACTAAGGTGGCAATTTGTTTTTATCCTCCATTATCCATTGTTATTACTCTACCTGCCTTGAGCTACAATTACACACATTATTTGATATTTTCTCACAAGTGTGTGGCACTCCTCTGTTTTCATCTTCTTGTTATTTAGTTGTTTTTAGTCATTTCTGACTCTTTTTGATCCATTTGAGATTTTTTTTTGGTCAGAGACGCTGGTTTGCTACTTCCTTCTTCAGCTCATTTGGCAGATGAGGAAACTAAAGCAGACAAGGTTAAGTGACTTTCCCAGGGTCACGTAGCTAGTCAGTGTCTTCAGGCCTCCTTTGAGTCTTCAGACTCCAGGCCTGTACTCTGTCCACTGCACTACCTAGCTTCCCCTTCTTACCGTCTTACACATCTTGGTTCCCTTCTGAGATTTTAAAAAATTTTACCTAATCATTAAGTTACTTGTGCACTCAGATGTTGATTTCTTCACATAGTTTATCCTTTTCTTCCTCATTGAAAAAATTTTTGTTTCATTAGAATTTAAGTTTTGTGTGCTTCATAAGAATACTGATAGAGTCAGTGAGTCCCATGTTATTGTGTGCATTTCTTTCATGTAGACAAAGTAATGTCTGCCTTCTTTTTCTTTTTTTATATAAATTTTTATTGATATTCTGTTTTTTACATCATAATTATAACTTGTTTCTCTCCCTCTTGACTTCCCAGAGAGCTACTCTTTATAACAAATAAATTTTTTTAAAGACCTTGCCCCACCCCCACCCCCCAAAAAGAAGAAAGAAGAGAAAAAATTAGTACAGCTTCTCTGTACATTGGAAAAATGTGAAAACATGCAATAGGTAACACAGATCCACCTCAGTGAGGAGGTGGATTGGGGGTGGGAGCTCCCCTCTTCCATCTATTCATTTAAGTCATGTTTGATCTTTATAACTTTGTTACATTTACATTTTTAAAAATAAGTTTTTATTGGTGCCTTCTCGTGTGATTATCCCAAGGATCACTCTCCTTTTCCCTCCCAGAGAGCCATCCCATATAATATAGTATTTTTAAGAGAGAGAAAAAAATCAGCATACCTGATTGATACGTTAAAAAGGCCCCAAACCATGTACGCTGTGTGACACCTATGAACCTCTTACTTCCTTGAAAGGGTGGGTTAGAGCTATCTTCCTGTATCTCTTCATTCAAGTCCTGTTTGATCTTTATTATTTATTATATTCACTTTTGATTTTGGGGTATGTAGTTGTTCCTTCCATTTATATTGTTGTAGTTACTGTGTATATTATTTTCTTGACTTTGTTTCCTTCCTGTAGATCTCTTTATGCTTCTGGTTATAGTCACTTTTGATTGGTTTTGGGTGTGTGGTTCTTTTGCTTTACATTGTTGAATTCCTTATGCATTATTTTCCCAGATCTTTCTACGCTTCTCTGTGTTTGTCACGTACACCGATTCTTATAGCATGTTCCATTACATTCATATACCATAATTTGTTTAGCTATCTCCCATTCAGTGGACAAGTGCTTTGTTTTCAATTCTTTGCTATCACAGAAAGTGCAACTATAAATATTTTGATGTCTGTGGGAACTTTCTTATCAATGGATACCTTGGAGTCTAAACCCATTAATGAATCTCAGAGGATTCATACTTTTTGTCCTTTACTGGATTGTGTCAATCTCTTTGATTTTTCTTCTCTCCAGTAGGGTCATTGCCCAGCCCAAGTTATTTATGTGGAGTCAGTACTTTCTTTCATATCATATGCTGTCCAGTGCCCCAGAAGAACCAGGCAGAGGCAGGAAGCATGGTGACATGTTTATTTTTTTTCCCTGGAAATGTGTAATTCCTATGTTAATAGCATATTGTGAAGAATTCATTCACACGAGGAATAAAGTTTAAACCCTAATCATACTGTTGAAATTCCTCAGAATTGATTTGTCATTAGGTAGTAAATAGCTTTCATTTCAAATCAATTCCCCACAGGTACAGAGTATTATTTATATGATGTTACATAAATATTCTTTTCTGGTTAATCCAAAGGTCATTGCTTTCATTCCCTTTTATTTACATGTGCCCTATTTTTAACTTTTAATTTTGAGCATATAGAGAAAAATGGATGTGAGAAGGATTGTTTTCATTTGAGTGGTTTAGATTCCATTATTAAACACTGTTTTCATTTGCAGATGGATAATGCCCGGGACCTGCTCTCCTTTGGAGGTCTTCAAGTGGTGATCAATGGGCTCAACAGTACTGAGAACTTGGTGAAGGAATATTCTGCTTTTGTGTTAGGTGCTGCTTTCTCCAGGTAAGCTCCAAGTCAGGGGTTCTGCCGTTAGATGGCCAGGGTAAAAATAACATTTTTGAAATTTCTGTCAAACTGGGGCACGGGGAGGTCTGTTAGAGGGTCCTCAGGTCTTTTTACTGGCACATTTCAGACTACAGTTTTTGGTATGCCTGTGGGAAAGGTAATAAAGATCTGTTCCTTCCATTGTTATATAACCCCTCAGAATATAGATTCCCTCTCTTCCTTTAAGGTGTGGCTCAAACAGAGAAAAAGAGAGCGCAGGCACCATCTTCTGTAGCAAGTATTCTTTGATTTCTCCATTGCTTGTGTCTGAATAACAATTATCTTGTGCAGAGTTGTATTTATCAACTTTATATATTAATGTGCCCTAGAAGCAACATAATGGATAGATCCTTGGGTCTTAGAGTCAGGAAGACTTAAGTTGTAATCCACCCTGATAAACTTAACTAGCTGTGTGATTTTGGGCAAGTCATTTAACTTTTGTCTGCCTTAGTTTTCTGAACTGTGAGGTGGGGATCCCTGTCTCCTAAGGTGGTTGTGAAGATCAAATCAGGTAACATTTGTGAAGCATTTAGCACCGTGCCTGGCACAGAGCAGGCACTTCATAAAGCCTCCCTCCGTCCTAACCTCCAGCCCTTTTATATTCTCATCTTCATTAAAAGCTGAGCTTCTGGTCAGTAGGGGTTTTTTCATTCTTTCTGCTTGTATCCCCAGGATCGAATATGTACCTGGTAGGTGGTAGGTACTTTATAAGAAGCGTTACTTGACTCTGGCCTATATTTGCCTTCGTAATTTTCACCCATTAGATTTGGTTATGCCCTCTAGGGTTAAACAGCAGTCTAATCCCTCTTCAGATACCCAGAGACAACACCTGTCGTGTCTTTTCTGACTCCTTAACCTCAGCTGTTTTCTCTGTGTTCAATATGCCTAGTTCCTCTAAGGTTTTGTGCTCGAAACCTTTCCTGGACACTGGAAGGGTCTTAAGGGCCCTCCTTCTACTTCCAGAGCTGTGCTGGGGCTCTGCGTGTCTTGTGACTGGGACGTAGCACAGAGGGATTTATTCCTTTCTTCATGTAGCCCAATATTGCACATGGCTGATGCACATCGAATTTTCAGTTTTCTTTGTCCTCCAGATCCTTTTTCAGAACAACTGCCCTTTTTTATGTAAGTAGTATTTTTTCTTCCAATTACATATAAAGATAGTTTCCAGCATTGAATTTTTATAAGATTTTGAGTTCCAGATTTTTCTCCCTCTTTCCCTTCCCTCCCCTCTCCTGAACGTGGCAAGCCAATCTGATATAGGTTACGCATGTGCAGCCATGTAAACATTTCTAACTCAGTCATGTTGTGAAAGAAGAAACAGAACGAAAGGAAAAAAATCTCACAAAGAAACCCAAAGAAAGTGAACATAGTCTGCTTGGATCTGCATTCAGAATCCATCAGTTCTTTTTCTGGATATGCATAGCATTTCCCATCATGAGTCTTTTGGAATTGTCTTGGATTATCGCAGTGCTGACAACAGCCAAGCCTGTCAGAGTTGGTCATCTGCACAGTGTTGTTGTTACTGTGTACAGTGTTCTCCTTCTTCTGTTCGCTTCACTCAGCATCAGTTCATGTCAGTCTTTCCAGGTTTTTCTGAAAATCTCCTCCTCCCATTTCTTATAGCATAATAGTATTCCATTACCTTCATATACCACAACTTGTTCAACTATTCCCCATTTGATGAACATTTTCTCAATTTCTAATTCTTTGCCACTCAAAAGAGCTATTATAAATATTTTTGTACACATAGGTCTTTTTTCCTTTTTTTATGATCTCTTTGGGATATAGACCTAATAGTGGTAATACTGGCTCAGAGGGTATGCACAGTTTGGTTGCCCTTTGGATGTAGTTCCAAATTGCGCTCCAGAATAGTTGGATCAGTTCACAACTCCACCACCAATGCATTACTGTTCCAGTTTTCCCACATCTTCTCCAACATTTATCATTTTCCTGGTCATCATGTTAGCCAGTCTGATAGGTTGAGGTGATACCTCAGAGTTGAACAACTGCTATTTAACGATCTTAGTAGCCTTAAGTGGCTGTGAACTTTTTGAATTTTCTTCTGCATCATGACTATTTTCTAGCCCATATCTTATATATAGATACTTTATGCCATATTTCTAAGGCATAGAGTGAGTAAAGTATTTAGAACAGCCCTATGAGGGAGTGAGAAAGGGCATGAATTCCTGGAAATGTTGCTATTGTTAGGTAATCCACATCTAGCCAGGGATGGCTGTTGAGGAATCTGTCCTTCTTTAGTCAGTAGCTGCCAACAAATGTGATACCTCTCATTTAGAAATTAAGTACATAGAGTCTGATTCTATTTTTTTATTTTTTTATCAGAGGGCCAAAAAGTTATGGTGTGGTTTTCTAGACAGTTACTCAGGAAGAATTGTTGAGACTTGTGAGACTGCCCCACTGTTCCTCCCATGAGGGAGATCAGGTTATCTTTATATCACAATTGGTTATTCAGGACCATATTTTTCCTATCTGTGAAACCTGCCAGGGATAAATTTCTTTCAACCCTTTGCAGAAGCAGAGCACCCTTGTCTGTCCATAATAGTAACATTTTGGGTGAGAAACTGCTCTGGTTATTTAACTGATTGGGAATTTTATAGGAAAATATCTTCTTTGTGTTTATTTCTCTCTTTTAATCTGATTAATTACAGTTTGATTCTGATTAAAGCTTAATAAGAGTCTGATACTTATTAATGTTGGAGCAACAACATTGAAACATTCTGGGTCTGGAGGTTGTGGGGAAGGAAGGGCCATGAGAAGCTGCCTTTCTCATTTGTTTCTCCCCATCTCTCAGGTGCTGATCCTTGGGCTGACTTCTAAGAACTTGACTTCTGAAATGTGTTAATAGGTTTCTCAAGGGTTACAGAAACTACACACTTCAGAATTGTAGGTTACTTCCTGCTTTTTGTAACTGCCTCTTCCTCAGTTTACATGGTAAATTGTAGCTTATAGCTAGCTATAATTTACAATAAAGGAAGGAACTCTAACCTCACATTAACCCTAGGATCATCACTTCTTGTCCTGTAACAAAAGGGAAGTAAGTGTGTGTGTGTGTGTGTGCGTGTGTGTGTGTGTGTGTGTGTGTGTGTGTGTGTGTGTGAGAGAGACAGAAAGAGAGAGAGAGAGAGAGAGAGATTAAGTAAGAACAAGAAAAGGAATTTCCACTGCCTCATTTCATCCTCTGGTAAGTAAAGGACTTATTGTTGTGGCCTTTAAAAGCCTTTAAACTCTCTGAAGTCCTAGACTCATTCAATTATTTCTTCTCTCAATGCATTAACTAAAATGTGACCAAGCCAAATATTATTAGTCTCTTTTTAGGTCTTCTTTGGGAACCTTTTCAGTAAGTCCAAGCCCCTATTATAGACCATCAGTTTCAATGCTTCAGCGTAGAAGTCCCTGCTTCTGGAAATACATTTCTTACAGAAAAATATCTAGCATCCTGTTCTTATGGCGAATTTAAGGGGCTTAACCCATAGAGCCACAAGCAGTTGGATGAGGCCTTTTGATCTCCATAACTCACCAAGGGGCTATGCCAGTACACAGTATTATTAGGACTTTTCAGTGATTGCATTAGCATAAGAGCATGTTAACATTTATTTAGTGTTGCTAAAATTTAAATAGAGACAAATATAAAATATTACAGTTTCATGTTTTGGTGGCAACGTATTGCTGCATGCAAAATAACTTGGCACTGCTTTTGATGACCCATTGGAGGGTCCTTAGGGTGATAGCACAGAATCATCAAAGCCTTCAAAATATTGGTGGTAGAGTTCCCAATATCCTGAAAATGTCAATGTTTTATGCAGACAGGAACTTTTGGAATAGTAAGAATGTGTCCTCCTAGAGAAAGAGACCTTCAGTGCTTTTTTGTGATTTTTTAAGAAGCCCCACCCCTCTTTTAAAATACATATTTCTTCTCAAATATTGACTCCCCAGCCCCTGAGGTGAAATTGAATGTGTCATGGCATTCTAAAGCACATTTCTTAGAAATATGGTACAGAGTATCTATATATAAGATATAGGTTTGGAAATAGTCAGGATGCTGAAGAAATGTCAAAAAAATTCAGTCACTCCAGGCTAATTCAGGATAATTGAATAGCAATCTGATAAAGCCCAGTAATTGGAATTTTAGCAGTCCAGGACTGGTTATTTAGTCTCCCTCTCCTCCCCTCCTTTTTTAATCTACCCCAGAATATGCCTAAACTCACACAGTTCTTTGTTCAGAATCAATGTAAGCAGCTGCCCCTCAATACAACCTGACCCTACCCTTTCTATCTAGTGTCATCTTATACTGCTACTTTTTTCACAAAACTGTTTTCTTCTGTCTGTTCCTCTCCCATCTTCTTACGTTTGGCTATCTCCTATGCCTCTGCACCTCTACCTTGTTTCCTTCTTGTCGAGGTGAAACACCATCTTTTATGTGAGCCCTTTCCTAATCTTCCCCGGTGCTAGTGCCCTCATTCCCTAACTACCTTATATTTATTGTGTGTTCATTCTTTGTAGACGAATGCATGTGCATGGTGACTCCCCTGATAGACAGTAAGCTCTTTGAGCAGTTACTATTTTCCTTTTTAAAAAAAATTTTGTGTCTCTACCACAGGGCCGAGCATATAGTAGATAAATGCTTTTGATCAATTTTATTGATGAAGGGGACATGACTAGAGTACACTTCTTAGCTTAACTTTTTAAAAATAATTGTGCATCTTTCATTCCAGAGAGTCTTTTTAAGTATTGTGTTGGCAAATCAACTGTCACAGTTCAGGCTCAGAGTGTCCACAGTATACAAGGTGTGAGCAGTTTTAATATCCTGTTTGCAGTGCTGAAATCCCATGTTTCTCTCTCTCTCTCTCTCTCTCTCTCTCTCTCTCTCTCTCTCTCTCTCTCTCTCTCTCTCTCTCTCTCTCTCTCTCTCATAGTATTTTTCCTTAGGTTTGATCAGAATCCTGATTTCTGTATTGATTGTTTTGTAACAAGATCTACTTCACGTTTGTTCGGATTCTGCTTGCCCCCTATTCGTTATCCACCTCATGACTCTCCAGTGGTTAGTCAAAAGCCATGCCAGCTCATTTTGCATGTAGTAGTTTGCCACCAGAACACACTGGGTTTTTATTTGCATGGCTGGATTAATTGTGTAAATAAGGTCTCCATATCCCCCTAAGTTGGTTTTTCTTTTAATCATCTGACTATTGTGAACATTGAGCACAATTGATCCCCAGGCATAGGATTTGACTATTCACATCTCTCCTTAGTCTTTTTTCTTGATCTGTTTGCAGATACTGCCTCAAATTCCTCATGCTCTCCCAGAGCTTAAAATCAACAGCCTTTTCCTCCCTTTTCCTTCTCTCTGTTATTCTTTCAGTCTGTTGATTGTGGTGTCTCCCCTGAGGTTGCATATGCTTTCCCTTCCAGTGATAAGACCAATAAGCTCCTACAAATCCCATCTGCATTTCTGTCTCTACTGACTAAGCTCTAAGATAAGCCTGCCCTCCTCTAGTCTCTGTAGCATCTGCTTTTGCCTTCCACTCCATCCTTCTTCGGCAGTCTTATTTTTATCCTTCTTATAATTTGGTGTCCCACAACTTCTAATATAGCTGTTCAAAAAAACAAATAAACAACTGATTGATTAAATTTGAGGAAGGAATTAGAAGATCATTCTCTCCATGCCATCTCTCCTTACTCCTTAAGGGAAAAGACCTCCCACTGATAAATTCCCTCTACCAATACAGATCAATATCAGCTCTGCAGTGGAAAGTTTTAATGAGAGTTGCTTGAGGACTGAGAAAAGTTAGTGACTAGCTCTGGGTCATAAGCCAGTATGGCTTCAACTCCCTGATCAACTCTCACTCCACTACTCCATGTTGCCTCTCTCTTCCTTTTCATAGTTTATCGGCTAGTCCCAGATTCAGAAACCAGTTTGTGGCATTGGAAAGAGGACTGCATTTGAAGTCATACTAACACCCTGGGCAGGTCACTTTATTCACCTTAGGTTCCTCCTTCATAAAATATAATGGTTGGGCTGGGTGACTGTCACACCAGTGTGATACCCACAGCCGCTGCTATGAGCATGCATGTGTATTTCCGGGGTAAATTCACCAAATAAAAACTCTCTTCCTCTAAGAGGAAACCAAAATATTTATTCAGATACCAGAAAGCCAATTCTACCATAGTAACAAGGAAGTTTGTTCACATTACCAGTACTGGTAGCACCACCATCCCCAAGTCTTCCTTCCCTTAGGCCTCCCCACAAATAAGCTCCCCTAGGCAAAATTCCTCCTTCTCTCACTCACCCTAGCTGCTCTCTCTGCTCTGCCTAGATCTTTCTGAGCTCTGCCTCGCTCTTTTTACTGTACCCTTCCTGCTCTACCCATTCAACCACCTCCTCCCACCATGGACTTAACGTGATTTAGGCTGTGGGCTGGGCTAGAGCTCAGACCAGGTGACATGGGCCTTTCAAAAGACTGGAAAGATCTTCAGATTCCCTTACCATTACAATGACTGACCTTTGTGACTTCTGCCTCTTCTGAGCCTGTGACTATTTAAAATTTAAAGCCATGTTTGTATCTTATTTGGCAGTGAGGGCATGGAAGACATCAGTAGTTTTAAAGAAGTCTAACTTTGGGGAAATTGGCATTTTGGTAAAAATTAGCATGTGACCCCCTTGTCTTCTGTCTGGTATAGGCAAGGTGATAGACATTGTAGGTGATAAAGAGAAATTGAGCAATTTGTACATGATAATTTAACCCCTCTTTATGGATGGTCCACACTGTTGGTTAGCTAATGTACTTAAAACCAAATTCAGGGTCTAATTTTAAAAAGAAAAAATACTTCAGTTTCTGACAGATGTAAATAAGGATAGGGGTGGGTGGGTTACCTCAGGGGAGAACTGTGATGTCAACTGAGAACCTTCCATGTGAGGAAACTCTCTACCAAAGCAAGTTTTTATGTCCCTTCTCAGGAACTTATGGTCTTAAAGTGTTGTATAGAGAGTTGTATAACCACTGGGTGGTTAAGTAATTTGTTTTGGTGTATTCTCACATTTTGTTATGAAGTTTAATCCTTTTCAGAATTTTGTTACCCCAGATTTTATATCGTATTTGTTTCCAAATGTATTTATCTCCCTTCTCCTTGAGAGTTGTCCCTTGTTACAAAGACTAGAAACAAAAACATTGAATAAAAATATTTAACTCTTTGACAGTATACACAATATTCCACTCCCTTAGTCTTCCATCTTTGGAGAAAAAAAGCAGGAAGATAGACTTTTTTCATCTTTTTTAGAATTAAACTTGGTTATCATATTACACAACATTAATTATCATTGCCTACTAGTATATTCTTTCCAGTTTTTCATTGTTTCTGTTTACAATGTTGTCACATTGTTACAAAATGTTATTACATTGGTGTTGCATATTGTTTCCTTATGCTTACTTTGCATTGTATTAGCAACTGATTTTTATTAATTTGAGAAGTGAAAATTGTGTTCAGATAAGTTCTGTAAGGACATGTAAGTGTAAGCAAAGTGGGATTTTTTTTGTCTTTTCTTTCTGGAGTTCAGTTTCCCAGGCTCAGGCAAAATTGTAAACATCTGAAGGATTAAACTCTTTTTAACCCTGATAATTCACAGCTGTGCTGGGTCCCATAGGTTTCATGCCTTCTGGCTCTGTGCAAATCAAGGGCCAAGTCTTTGTTATATTCTGGGAGGCTGGCGTTTTGTTTTGGGGGCTTGGTCATGAGAAGGAACTTTTGGTTCCCTGGACTGGACTCTGGATAGCCACTTATTAAGAAGTGTCTCCTCCCCTCTTCCCCAGCCTCTCCACTACTCAGATGTTGGTGCTCTCCAGATCTGGTGGTGTATGTAGGTGATTATATTATTCTTTTTAGACATTTGGAGCTCGGTCTATTGGATTCTTTCTTTGACTGCTTATCTGTACTTATCTGTCTGTTAATTAAACTAAGATTGTTAACCCCTTTAAAGCTGTCTTTCCTTTAGAAAAGCACATCAAAACCTGTGCCAGCAGCCTACCTTGTACTAGTATGGTTTGCTAATACAGGACAGAAAGCTACCCCAGCTTCAGGGTGTATCTTGTAGCCAACAATATCCACTCAAAAGCATAACTTAGTACCTTCACAATGCCATGTATTCAAGCAGGAAACAGTGAGTTAGATAGCCTGGCAAATTAAGTGATGAGAACAGATTTTCTCCCATGCACATACAGTATTGTGGTATACTTTTACTGATAACTACACAACTAGAGGGGAAGGGCACTTCTAAGGAAAGACGTGTGGGAATCAGGAGGTCTAGATTCTAGGAGTGGTTTTGCTATCAGCTAGCTTTATAACCTAGGGCCTTTGTCACTTAGAAGTGGGGAACAAGTATTTAAGCATTTATTAAGCAGGGTGCCAAGAATTATACAGATATCTAATTTGATTGTCTAATAACTCTTTGAGGTAGGTGCTGTTATCTCCATATTACAGTAGAGGAACCTGAGGCAGAGAAAGGTTAATTAAACAGGGTCACATAGCTAGTAAGTACCTGAGTCTGGATTTGAACTCATTTCATTCTGACTCTAGGCCTCACACTCTCTCCACTGTCCCACCTAGCAACCCCAGGGGTATAGCCTCTACCTGCCAAGAGGGAGGGAACACATTGTTTTGGAACATAGACTAATTCTGAGCACAGTACTCATTTGAGAAAAAAAGCAAACAGAATATACATTAGAATCTTGTCTGGTTTTTTGACTGAATTTCTGTGTTCACTTGAATTCCTGGGCCCAGTCAACTCCTTGACATCAGGTTAGAAAGCCTATTTAGATTCTTGTCTGTTTCCTTTGAAACCTAGGAAATGGTCCCAGGATGAGGATAAGAGTGTGTTTCCTGGACTCTGCTTAGCTCTTCTTATGGTCGCTGATTGGCATGCACATGAACTTGGGACAAAGACACAAGATCCATCCACCTCACTTTTCCTCCAGTTCATGCCATTATTATGCATACTTGCCAGCAACAAAATTACTTGCTTGATTAAAGGTTTCTTTGAAGCAAAGGCCTCCTATTCATTATGATAAGTTATTTGTAGAGAGATCAGAACTAAACAATGACCAATTATTTACTTGCTGTCAGGTATTCATAATAAAAGCAGGAATGTGGAACCGAAGTAAGCCTACTCCTCAAGGCTTCACCTAACTTTTGTGTTCTTCCTCCTAGTTTCATTTTTTGTGCCAATCAAAGAGCATTATTGGATACCTTTTTTTCTCTTTATCATTGCAATGAGATCTTCAGTCAGTCAATAAACATTTATTAAGGGCCTACTGTGTTTCTGGACGCTATGTTTAAATGCAAGGGATACAAAAAAAGGCAAAAGCTCCTGTCTTCAAGGAGCTAGCTTATAATCTAATGGGGAAGAAACAAGCAATCAAATCTGCATATCCAATCTATATATAGGAAGGAAAGGATCTAGAATTGAGAGGTTGGGAAAGGCTTTCTGTAGAAGATGTGATTTTAGTTGACACTTAAATGAAGCCAAGGAAGCTAGTGGATTATGATGAGGAGTGAGAACATTCTAGGCATGGAGACAGCCAGAGAATATGCTTAGAGCCAAGAAACAGTGTCTTATTTGAGAAACTTCAAGGAGACTGATGTCACTGGATGGAAAAGTATGTGGGTAGGGAGTCCTGGAAAGGTAGGAGGGGGATTGGGTTATGAAGATCTTTGAAGACCAAACAGAATTACGTTCTCTATCCTGGAGGAGATAGGGAGCCACAGGAGTTTACTGAGTAGCAGGTCAGACCTCTTTGTATTAGGAAAATAAACTTGTTGCCTGAATAGAAGGTAGACTGGACGGGGAAAGACTTGAAACAGGCAGACTCACCAGCAGGTCTTGTAGTAGCCCAGTAGTGAAGTGATAAGAGTCTACACTAGAGTGGTGGCAGTGTCAGAGGAAAGAGAGGGGCATATTTGGGATATGTTGCAAAAATTGACATGCCTTGGTATATGAGTCTAGGATTGGGGGGCTGAGGCATAATAAGTAGTAGAAGATCACACTAGGTCGTTGAGAGACTGTTGTCTTTTCCAGTAATAGGGAAGTTCAGTTTTGGACATAATTGATATCTGAAAGGTAGTTAGAGATGGTTGGAGGTCAGCAGAGAGATTAGGGAAGGAGAGGTGGATTTGAGAATCATTATCATAGAGATGGTAATTAAATCCATGGGAGCTGATGGGATCATCTAGGGACCAAAGAAGAAGCCCTGGAACGGGTGTCCCTGTAAGGTACTAAAGGTTAAAGGGCTTGATCTGGATGAAGATCTAATGAAAGAGTCTGAGGAGTGGTCAACTTCATTCATTCTGCTTTAAAAACTTATTTTTCCTTGTAGGGAACATGTGAATTATATCATAAATTTTTTTTTTCTAATTCTGGGACATTGTCTTTGAGGATCTCTTGAAACAGTATTCATATTAATTTATTTTTCTAAATTCTTTGGGATATCAGTAATTCTGAGATTTCTGGGCTTATATTCTAGATTTGACCTTTAAATATTTCAGTGAGTTTTTCCCAACCTGTATACCCAGCTACCTTGTGTACAATTTCTACACTGTATTTCCATTGCACCGTGTGCATTTCTGCATTGTGTATAATTCACTGTAACTGGTTGGTCTTTTCTCTGCATTTTTGTGGTTTTTCTTCTCTCCATGGTAGTTATGTTTTTTGTTGTTTTATCTTATTTTTTGTAGAGAGGGTGAGGAAGGGGAGATTATCATTTAATTCTTGTTTGATTTCCTCATTTGAATTTTTACTTCCTTTTATTTGTTCTGGTTCTTTACTTGTCATTGTCAAGGCTTGTTTACGTTTCTTTGTATATTTAATTTATCCACATAAGAGTTTATCTTTCAGGATATCTTGAGTGGTTTCTTTTACCCATTTCTGGTGCTTCTGCTACCTCAGTTGATTCAATATAATTAAAAATTATAGCAACACTCTATTGTTTATTTTTTTAAATTTTGGTTCATTTTCACTTTTGTAGTTTTCTTAAGTGTTCTGTTGAATGCGTTAAGTATCTTGATTCTCTTCAGTCCTCATACAGTCCCAGTAAATGTCTGTTGAATTAAAGGTCTTTTTCTTTTGTATCCCCATAGTGCTAGGCATAGGAGTGTGCATGGTGTAGTAGAGTTAATAAATATTATGAAATAGAATTTATAGTCTGAACTTTAAAACATTTGGGAATTTTCCATCTCCTGTACACATTCCTCTTCACCTTTTGGATTTGATTTTCTTACCCACCCCTTCAGATTTTAGTCTTTGCCTGATGGCATCGTAGGAACAGTTCTGCCTCTAGGGCCTTTGCTGTGAGTTAGAACAGTTAAGAATGCTGGTGTTTATACTGACCCAGCATCACTCAGAATGACCATTTGCTCTACTTGCCTGAAAGTCTCTGACATTATGCGTGCTGGCACATGCATAATACCCTCTCATTCTTGCCCACTATATTGTGATTTGTGCTGCTTTTAAAAATCTTCAGTTAATGACAAATGTAGGGTGATATATAGACTGTGAATTTGGGCAGGGGCTGTTTTCTGCCCTTTTTTATATCTCCAACATTTAGTGCAGTACCTGACATATAGTAGCTGCTTAATAAAGGCTTTCCTTGACTGACGTTTTTGATAGGGGGAAGGGCATAGGAAGGGTTCTAGGCACAGGAAGAGTTCTAGGCACCTTAGAGCCAAGGGTAGGAAGGTGTGAAATGTGTATAAAAATGATCATCTAGGAGCATCAAAGACTTTGTCCGGTGATTTATGTTTCTGTATTGTCACTAGTTTTTAAGTTGATGGTGAATTCATTACCTAAAACTAGAAATAGCCACTATAGATACTGTGATTGAAGAAATAGAGCATCAGGTGAAATTATGACAGGACTCTGAAAAAAGAAATATCCTTGAGCTTCTGAAGCTTTTCTGTATCCTGGAACCTATATTTATTTGGTCCAAATCCAGTCTTACTTTTTTGGGGCTACAGGCCCCTTCCTTGTGACCTGCATCTGTTCACAGTGAGAGAAGCAGCCTGGGGTAAGGGAAATGATGCTGGATTTGGAATCAGAGGCCATGAGTGTGAATCATGTCACCTTGAGTAGCAGTCTCCTCTGTGAATGAAGGGGATCTGCCTCTGAAGTACCTTCCTGCTCTAAGCCTGTGATTCTCTGGTCTTTGTTTTCCTCCCTTGAACTGGGTCCTTCTCCCCAGATGGAACAAAAGCACTTGTTTTATCCTCTTTCTCCTTTCTTTGTGTTCTTCCAATTGAATGTAAGCCCATTGAGAAGAGGCGTTGTGGTTTTTTTTGCTTTTCTTTTTTGGTTGTTTTATCCCCAGTAAGTGGTACCAGAACCTTGACTAGGGAAGATAATCTAATAAAGGTTTATTGAGTTGAGTTTTCTGTGCATAGGTTTACTCTACAAAATATCCTGTCCTGGTGGGGGCCTAGTCATGGGTTTCTCACACTTTCCTCACACACCTTTACTCTTTTCTTTCCTTATTTGCACTGTTGAACTGCCTGTCTTATCAGACTCATGACAGTATTACTTTCCAGAACAGAGAATAAATGGAAGCACCCCGAGGTCTGCCAGCTTTTTTATTAAACATTTAGAGGTCAAAATTAATGGGGAAGAACTGTTAATTTCTCTGGGCAAGTAGAAGTTGGTGGACAGGAGTGCAGTCATTTTAAAGTCTTTCCCTGATTTCATCTAGCTCATTTCACCTTTCTTTACATGTGGTGTCAGGTCTCATTTTCTTAATCTGTAAATTTGGGTAGACCTTAAAACATTTATTGGAAAGTCAGTTTTGAATAAAGTATAGCATAGTAGATCTGGATAGATTAGTGCTAGGTTATAATCTGGATATAAGAAAATCTGGATAATCTGAAGACATCCTTCCATTTGCCTAGGAGAAGAGCTGCAAGGTACCATCTCTAGATAAGGACATCAGGACAGCTTCTGTTATGTTTTTTCCTATGATGTAGATAAAGAATTCCCCTTAATTTAAAAGATTATCTCTGCTGGAATTAGGAGCAAAAAGTAGTGTTCTACTCCTTTTAGTGTGCTTTGGTAGTTACTTTACTATTTAATAAATACTTGGTGAATTAAAATGTTAACTGAATATAATTTAATGGCCAGAAGCTACAGGCTCTTAGAAAACAGAAAAAAATAGCTTCAGAAAAAGTTTTTTCATGAACTTTCTACTCCTGCTCTTCTTCCTAGAAATAGGTATTGGACAAACAGAAGAGAGCCTGCCTTGAAAATGACCCTCTTTTCTCTGAAAACTTTAGTGAGCTGGATTAAGCAACACTCAAGTGACTTTTTTCCTATATAAAATTTAAGTCAAGGGATCTGTGATAGAGAGAGCCTTCTTCTTTATCCCATCAAACTCCAGTAATCAGAATCTTTTGTTTGATCTTTCCCCTATGTGTAGTGAGTTCTTCTTATCCTTACAGCAAGGGATCCATGAGGATGGAGAAAGGGCAAGAGAGCAAAAGATTACAGCAATGCTTTCTCCCCCAAGAGGATTACACTAAAAGCTCTGTTCGGCTGGCTCCATAGATTCTTGGTGAGGGGCGGAACTCTGGGGCTTTTTTCATCGCTTCTCTGGATTTGGTAGGGGCCTTCATGGATGAAGAGCCTGACTCTCAGGCTTGTGGTCTGAGTCTCTTTTTCCTTATCTATAAAATGTGTATAATAATACAAATTATGCCAACTCAGGATGGCATTGCTATGATCAAATGAAGACAGTGTTATAAATGTCAGTTCTTACTTCATTATTTTAATGCATGTCAGAAGTGTGTGATAAATGATGTTGTGTGTGATGGACTGTGTGGAATAAAGAATGGCTGCTTGATTGCTGTGGAACAAAAGATTTCCTCATATTAGATGATATGTAATTCTATTTCAGAAAGATCCCTGAAATCAGCCACTTGCTCAGGCTGTCTGCCAATCCCCTTTCTCACTATTGCATTTTCCTAGTTTATATAAACTTGAAGTTTAAAGTTAATTTGTTTTTCCTGATATTCCATTCTTCTCTCTGCTTTTATATGGCATTATTCAATTTTCTTGGTCCCACTACCAAAGTATTTTAGCTTTGCTTCTAAACTCCATGGCCTTCCAGCTGGAGTGTCCGGCCATCTTACCAGCACACTGAGTTTTTCGTTTTTTTTTTTTTTTGTTTTGTTTTGTTTTTTGAGAGGTTCCCTTGGTCTCCCTTGATGGCAAAGTCAGGGTGGATTAGGCTGTATGGTTTTCCTGACAGGAACCTTGTCACTACTTTCTTTGCAAAGGACCCTGAAATGAAAAGGATTAAGGAGGTTAAATGCATGTATTTTTGAAAAATCCAGCTAGAAAAATGTGGTATGAAAAATAGAAGTGTTAACCCTCAGGAGTTTTCCTCTTAGCTATAAAGTGGCATTTCTACTTTATCAACTTGCACCCAACTGCAGAGAGATTGAAAATGGAAATTAAGTTCAACTTTGACATGGGCAACATCAATATCAGTGCTTGAAATCAGACTGTGAATTCTGATGGTATGTAATAGGATACATAATTTCCTGTTATTGGTTTATAGAGAATCTAGGACCTTGTCTTTTTACCATTCTTCTTTCAAAGTTGGGAACCTAAGGGCCCAGAGTAGCCAAGGCAGCTCCGTCACCATACCAGGTGGGGTGGGAGTGGGGAGGGACTCATGGAGGATGGGGTTGGGATACTGAGAAGAGCTGGGAGGGCAAAATTTTAGCTAGACACGAAGAAGCAGCACTTATCTCTTATCATTATCTCTTACAAGTTTGGTGAGAGGCAAAGGCAAAGGTGCTTCTGCTGAATGTGAGCTCCTTCCTCCTTTTGGAATCCTGTCTCCAGACGCCCAACCACAGCCACCTTTCTTCCTGGGTATTTGGGAGAGAACAGAGCTTCTTTTGCTCTTTCCTGAGGGCCCCACTGTCTCTCCAGTCATGCAGACTTGGTGTGGATTTCTCATGTACATGCCACATATCTAATCAGCTGCTACAACTTCTCTTTTCTGTCTCCAGAACCTCTCTTGCAGAAGGCCCTTTCTTTCCTCTCAGATATCTACTATTCCTAGTTTTAACCCTTACCACTTCTGGCAGTAACCCATTATTGCAAATAGCTTTCTATTTGGTCTTTCCCTATCCCAATCCATTCCCTTCAGAGCCACCAAAGTGAGTTTTGCAAAGTTTAAGCCTGACCAAGTCACCTCTGTTTGGGATGGCAAGACCTCTACTCAAACTGACTACTCAGAGGCATCTCAGAGTACAAACAGAAAGTCCTTTATTTTGGTTCTTGCAAGAAGTAGGTGATCCCTTCACCAGTTTCCTGGAGCAGGGAGGTGCCTTTACAGAAGTAGATGCCAGGTTATAAAGCTAAAAACCACAAAAACCCTCCCTTACCCTTTTGGTCAAAAGTCTGAGCTAGCAGTCTCTATTTCAGAAATAGGGAAATGGGACCCAGCAAGACTGGGGAGAGGGACGACAGACAGTTTCACAACTTCAGGTTTCCCCATATCATATGATTTTTGATAAATTGAAACTCAGGCCTTATGTCTGCCTTACTTTAGACTTAGATTCCTGAGAAGTCTTCACTGACTTATCACGTTCACATCCCTCTTTAGTAAACTTCAGTGGCTCCCTATTACTGCTAGAATCAGATGTAAATTCAGTTTTACTATTGGTCTCTCTGATTCCAGCAAGGACTGCGTGTAAACCTTAAAACACTTTGTAATGTTATTTTGTCTTTGTTTCTGTCTTGATTTCCGTTTATGGCCTTTTCTGTTACAGCCTTCTGACCTACATTGCTGCCACTCTGAGTTATTAGACCTCACTTGAAAACACTGATCTTTGTTTCTTTGGAATTCTGTACCTGGAAAGATGGGAGAAAAGTAGAAATGTGCAGCATGTTGGATTGATTCAGGCACTGATAAGTGGTGACCAGATCATCATTTTCAAGCATTCTTCTCCTCATTGACTTTTTGGACCTCTCTTACCATTTGACCCAGACTATTTTTTAAGGTATTATTTTTGTCAGTATTTTTTTGGGTTTCCTTTAGCAAGCTGTTGACTCATTTTTCATATTTTCTTGCATCCCTCTCATTTCTCTTCCCAATGTTTCCTCTCTTTGCTTACCTGATTTTTGAAATCCTTTTTGAGCTCTTCCATGGCCTGAGACCAATTCATATTTTTCTTGGAGGCTTTGAATGCAGGAGCTTTGACTTTATTGTCTTCTGAATGTTGTTTTGATCTTCCTTGTCACCATAGCAACTTTTTATAGAGTTTTTTCCTAGTTTGCTCCTTTTCCCAGCTATTACTTGACTTTTGAGTCTTTGTTAAACTAGGGCTTTGCTTCCAGGGTGGAGTGCACACTGTCCCAAGCTTCAGGAGGTTTGGGCAGCTGTTTTCAGCGATACTTCTAGGGACCTGTAAGTTTTCTGTTCTTTCAAGGTGGTAGGATCTAAGGAGAAGTGTTTACTGGTCTCTTGGCCTGTATTCTGGTCTGTGAGAGACCACTAGCATTCTTTGCTACCCTCGAACTGTGAATAACAAACCCCCTTCACTGTGGAGGCAAGCTCTCCTATGCTAGTGCTCCTCCTCACCCGGGCATTGCCACCCAGCAGTGCCATCCAGATCTGAGTATAGGCAAAGCAGCAGAGTCCTGCCTCAGTCCTAGCAAAAAGACCCCTGTAATCTCCTTCTGATCAGTTATTCAATCCCCTTACCATCTGTGATCTGAGAGCTCAGGAAACTGCTCCTGCTGCTGCTAAAGCAATAGTCCCCAAGACCTGTGGCTGTTGTGCTGGTGTAGGCTACACTGTGTTCCACTCTCACCCACTTGGGGTAGACCTTTCTTACCAACTTTCCAAGTTGTTTTGGGCTGGAAAGTTGTTTTGCTCCATCTTTTTGTGGGTTCTGCTGCTCTAGGATTTGTTTAGCATCATTTTTAAAGGTGTTTGAAGGGGTTTGGGGGAGAGCTCAGGGGAGTCCCTGGCCCTGCTCCAGTGTCTTGGTTCTGCTCCCCAGATTGTCATTTTTACAGTGACAAATATAGAAGGCCTCAGATAAAAACTATTGATAAAAAGCTTGCATTGTACCTACTCCATAAACTGCACTCTTCTTTTAAGCAATCTCTCCCAATTAATTACTAAGCGTATTTTGTTTAAGTGAAAAGTATACATGATTGTTGAGATGAATAAAAATGTTTACTGATACTTTTTTAATAAATACTATGACTCACAAAATGTCTTGGATTTTAAGTTTGAAATGAGTGTGCCATTAGTTCTGATTAGGTTTTAATTGTTTCTAGTATTTTGGTTTAATTCATTATTTTAGTTTTATGAGCTAAGACAGAAGAATCCAGCATCTCATGTTGATTATTCTTTTCTAGATTTAATTTTTTTTATGCTGAAAAAAATTTATTTTAGTCAATCATGTATATGCATTTCTGCTAGGTTGAGGGGTAAGGTTGTAGTCACTGATTTGGGGGAGTTTGGACTATGCTGCTGGCATAAATACTAATACATAATATAAAAATAACAAAAATAAAAACTTGTCTATTTGTCCTGTCTCCTTTGGGAATTAGTGACATGTTGAGAATGTTGGCCAGACTTAATTCAGACCACTACCACTTGTTCCCTGGAATAGGCCATCTTGGCTTAAGTTTCTACTGTTTACCGCAAGCAGCTGTTTTATACCTTCTCTAACAATTTTGTTGTGTTGAGAGAGCAGAAATCCTAGTCTCCTTTTCTTCCGTATGCTGGTGACATATAGAGAGAAGGAAGCCTATGGTAGAGTTTTAGGTGTGTTTCTTATGAGAATGCTATGTTTCTGGCATTTGTGTTGTGAGAGCTGTTTCACAGTTTTAGGAATTCTGAATTGCTATAATGTTGCTGTTTATTTAAAGATATATTTGTCCAAACCAAATGTTTGAATGGCTCAGAAATTTTCCAACAAGAAATGCATTTTCTTTTTGAGTATTCCATGTTGAAATCATTCTTAATTTCAGTTCACCTAGTGTGTACAAAAACACACAGTGAGTGATTATTAGTCCCTGAAGGAGGCAAGACAGATGGAACCCAAAATGAAATTGGCTTTATGATTAATTGAATCCTTGAAGAGTTGAATAGAGTTAGAACTGCTTCTGTCCAGTCAGTGGCTTGAGATGGCTGGTGCTACCCTGAACTTGTATGAAGGAAAGGACCACAATAACACAGATTTATTCTTTATCACAATGGATTGGATGTATGTAGCAGAGGGTTCCCATTTTTAAACCATCCATGGAGTATAATTGGAATGGAAACAAACAAGATTAGACCCAGATTACAGGTATTTGTGCCGGTTGACTTCTAAATCAATCTGAATACAGGATTTGTTCTAGAGGAGGTCTTATCCTTAAAGTGAATCATCAAAATCCAGAGAGGCTCCTCTGGGGCTAACCTGCCTTGGGGGCAGGGGGAAAGGAGGATGAAATGAGCCAACTTCTTGGTGCTGGGCAGTAGGGTGAGAAACAAAGACGAACTATCCTTTCCACATCTTAGAAGGGTAAGACAAGCCTCTTCCAGCCACTGTTTTAATTTAATTTCTCTCATCCTTTTTTTTCCAGAAGAAATGCATAATGTATAGGCTCATAATGGCTGTCTCTTTTCTCCAGTAAATAGGTGGATCTATTTTTTAACGTTTGGATCAAATGGTCACTTGGGGCATCCACTGCTTGCAGTGACCCTGCAGTCCAGGGAAGAGAGCAAAGAAAATCTGAGAGCTGGCAGGGGTGGAATGATGTTAATCACTAAGTCCATTAAAATGGCAGTGCCCCTTAAAGGCCACTTGACACCTTGCCAGTACATTTCTCTTAGTGCAGAGTGTCATCGCCATGTATTGAAGTGCTTGGGAAGCTCCTTCCTGATGGTGCCACCTCCTTGGGCCATGATCAAGGAGGCAGATGAGTCAGACCACCTGAGTGATCATAGGAGACATAAGGCCATCAGGCCTGTCTCTAGAGTTCACTGTTGTACTGCCTTTGTTCTACTGTACTTCCCCCTCCACATCTTTGAAAGGAACACCCTGGAGAACTTCCTTTGTCTTCTGTATTGTGGGAATATGTTCTGGGTATATCAGGAGCATCTGAGCAAGTTTCCAGATGACCCTACACCCTCATAACTTGTGTTTCTATTTCACATTATCTTCTTTAAACCTGATGACCTCTCTGTGAGGTAGTCAGGGTAATTAGACTTATTTCTGTTATAATGTGGCCCAGAAAGGGTATCCTGCGTAAGGTCGCGGAGCTAGTAAGTGACTCCTCTAGTAGTGTACACTAGATTAAATCTGGGCACCCTCAACAGCTTCTTCACAAATTGGGTGTCTCATTCACATTAAAATTAGCCAGGGGGAAAGATGTCTGTACTTTTCTTGACATTTTATTCTTTTGGTGGGCTATGTTTTTTGGTTAACTTCCTCGGCAGCCAGGTTAAAATGGGATGTTCTGAAGGAATCCCACTCATCCTCCAGATGGAAAAGAGTACAGCCAAACTTCCTGATTTAGAAAGCTGGGCCCTACCAAGTCTCTTCACCCAGAGGACATTTTTCTACCTAGTCTTTTCTCCTAAGTCCCTTTGTTTTCACCCTGGCTCCCTCATTCCTTTGAGAGTGAAAGCTGTCTGAGGTTGCCATTGTGTCCCGCACAAAGGTAGCTGATTCACTTGTTTTGGCCTTTTTTGAGATGCATTGAAGAATGGGAGACAGAGGGTGTCTTAATTTCCCTTGCTGCTTATCCAGCCTCCTCCACAATTCCCTTAGCCTCACAGGGGCTACTTGCCTGCCCAGTCTTCTAATGGAAAAATTGGGACAGGGGATAGTTGGTTGTGCTGTGCAGTTTTCTGTGCATTTTTTGAGCAAGGATTTATTAAGTGACAGTTATATACAGGATGTTATTTTAGCCTCTAGGAATTTAGAGACAAAGAAAATAGATCCCACCCTCAAAGAGCTTACCTTTTAACTTGTGTTTTGTTTTTTGTTTTTTTGTTTTTTTAATATAAATTTATTTATTTAACTTTTTACATTCATTTTCACAAAATTTTGGGTTCCAAATTTTCTCCCCTTTTATTCCCTCCCCCAACCCTAATACACCGAGCATTCTAATTTTCCCTATTACCAATCTGCCCTCTCTTCTATCATCCCTCCCTTCTCTTGTCCCCATCTTCTCTTTTGTCCTGTAGGGCCAGATGACTTTCTGTTCCCCATTAACTGTATTTCTTATTTCCTAGTAGCAAGAACAGTACTAAACAGTTGTTCCTAAAACTTTGAGTTCCAAATTCTCCCCATCCCTCCCTCCCCACCCATTCCCTTTGGGGAGGCAGGCAATTCAATATAGGCCCTATCTGTGTGGTTTTGCAAATGACCTCCCTGATAGTCGTGTTGTGTAAGACTAACTGTATTTCCCTCCATCCTATCCTGCCCCGCATTGTTTCTATTCTGTCTTTTGATCCTGTCCCTCCCTGAGTGTTGACTTCAAATTGTTCCCTCCTCCCATTGCCCTCCCTTCCATCATCCCCCCCACCTTGCTTATCTCCTTCTCCCCCACTTTCCTGTATTGTAAGATAGGTTTTCATACCAAAATGAGTGTGCATTTTCTTCCTTCCTTTAGTCGAATGTGATGAGGATAAACTTCTTGTTTTTTTCTCAGCTCTCCTCTTTTTCCCTCCACTAAAAAGTCTCCTACTTGCCTCTTGAATGAGAGATAATTTACCCCATTCCATTTCACCCTCTTTCCTCCCACTACATTTCTCTCTCACCATTTACCTTAATGTCTTTTAAGATATGGTCCCATCCTATTCAATTCACTCTGTGCTCTCTGTCTCTGTATGTGCATGCATGTCTGTATGTGTGTGTGTGCACATGTACATGTATATGTGTTTATGTGTGTGTGTGGTCCCACCAACTACCCAGATACTGTAAAGTTTTAAGAGGTTCAAATATTGTCTTTCCATGTAGGAATGTAAACAGTTCACTTTTGGTATAAGTCCCTTATGACTTCTCTTTGCTGTTTACATTTTCATGCTTCTTCTCATTCTTGTGTTTGAAGGTCAGATTTTCTTTTCAGCTCTGGTCTTTTCATCAAGAATGCTTGAAAGTGCTCTGTTTCATTGAAAGACCATATTTTCCCCTGAAGTATTATACTCACTTTTGCTGGGTAGGTGATTCTTGGTTTGAGTCCTAGTTCCTTTGACTTCTGGAATATCCTATTCCACGCCCTTCGATCCCTTAATGTAGAAGCTGCTAGATCTTGAGTTATCCTGATTGTATTTCCACAATACTGGAATTGTTTCTTTCTAGCTGCTTGCAATATTTTCTCCTTGACCTGGGAATTCTGGAATTTGGCCACAATGTTCCTAGGAGTTTCTCTTTTTGGATCTCTTTCACGTGGTGATCGATGGATTCCTTCAATACTTATTTTGCCCTCTTATTCTAGAATCTGAGGGCAGTTTTCCTTGATAATTTCATGGAAGATGATGTCTAGGCTCTTTTTTTGATCATGGCTTTCAGGTAGTCCCATAATTTTTAAATTGTCTCTCCTGGATCTATTTTCCAGGTCAGTTGTTTTTCCAATGAGATATTTCACATTCTCTTCCATTTTTTCATTCTTTTGGTTTTGTTTTGTGATTTCTTGGTTTCTCGTAAAGTCATTAGACTCCATCTGTTCCATTCTAATTTTGAGAGAACTATTTTCTTCAGTGAGCTTTTGAACCTCTTTTTCCATTTGGCTGATTTTGCTTTTGAAAGCATTCTTCTCCTCATTGGCTTTTTGAACCTCTTTTGCCAATTGAGTGAGCCTATTTTTCAAGGTGTTATTTTCTTCAGCATTTTTTTGGGTCTCCTTTAGCAAGGTATTGACCCATTTTTCATGCTTTTCTTGCATCACTCTCATTTCTCTTCCCAGTTTTTCCTCTTCCATGGCCTGAGCCCATTGGATATCTATTTCAGGTGTTTGGGGTACAGAGGCCTTGACTTCTATGTCTTTCCCTGATGGTAAGAATTGTTCCTCATCATCAGAATTGAAAGGTGGGAACATCTGTACTCCATCAAAGTAGCTTTCTATAGTCTTATTTTTCTTCCCTTTTCTGGGCATTTTCCCAGCCAGTTACTTGACTTCTGAGATTCCTGTCCACCCCCGCCTAGATCTGCCCAGCTAGTGCTTGGGGTCTGAGATTCAAATGGGCTTTCCGCGGCGGGAGCAGCTGCTATTCAATGTGCGCTTAAGTTCTGGTGCTCGCATGGGGGCAGGGCCGCCTCCCAGGCTCAGTTCCCTCAGGAGCTTTATGCAGAGACCTTTGGTAATGGCCCTGAACTTCTGCCTGCTACTCTGAGAGTTCCAGGCCGCTGCTGCGGACTCTTCCACTGCCTCCCGAGGGGGCCCGAGTCACGGAGGCACCCCGTTCCCCTCTCGGCTAGCCCAGACGTCTCTCTCACTGACCTGGAGTGCCTGTGGGTGGAGGGACCTTCGCGGCCGCCGGAGATTCTGTCCCTGAAGCCTGCTCGGATCTGCTCCTCTGGGGCCGTGCAGCCAGGGCAGCACAGGGGTGGACTCCGCTGTCCGGAGTGCGACGGACCCCTGGGGACGGCTCTTCAGGGCTCTCTGGAAGGGAAATCTTTTCCACTATGTTTCTGCGTGCCTTGCCATGCTCCAGAATTTGTGGGGAGTTCTTTTTGCAGGAAATATATGGGCTGTGGGTTCGGAGCTAGCATACGTGAGTCTTTCTACTCCACCATCTTGGCTCCTCCCCCCTTGTGTTTTGTTTTTTAAATTAATTTTTTTTTCAGTAATAAAATTTTTTTCTCTCCCTGGTTGGAAAAAAAAGGAATGATAAAACTCTTGAAACAAATATACATAGTCAAGCAAAACAAATGCCCTTATTGACCATATTAAAAAAAAAGTTTCGTTCTGTACCCTGTGTGTATTCCTTGTTTGAAAGAAACAGATGTTGTCCCCAGGGGGGCCTGTTCTAATTCTTGAACTTGGTCCTTACT
Source organism: Bettongia penicillata ogilbyi (assembly GCA_023548195.1). Classification (NCBI taxonomy): domain Eukaryota; kingdom Metazoa; phylum Chordata; class Mammalia; order Diprotodontia; family Potoroidae; genus Bettongia; species Bettongia penicillata. Next base: position 6,577,180 of record JAJHZJ010000197.1, read on the forward strand.
TTACTTCCTTATCACCAAGAGGATAAAAGTCCTTGATGTGTTATGACTGTGTTAGTTTTTTTGCTAGGGGCAGAAGACCTTTGGAGGCCAATTTGGGAGAGGAGAGAATCTTACCATGCACTTTTTGTTGATCTGTTCTGGCTTGGGCTCCCACTCTCTGTTTGGTCGTCTGCCTTCATTGCTAATTTCCTTCATCTGACAAGGGATGAAACAAACTAGACTCAGTGGTTGGGACAGAGAGGGAAGCTTTGACAATATGTAACTTAATCTTCAATTTTGAAGGCATTAAGATACATGCCTGCCCCAAAATCTCCTCAGCCATTGCTCTTTCACTGACTCAGTTTAGACTAGTCAGGAAATTTCTTCTCTAGTGGAGTTGTCATGATAATAATGTGCTGCCTGTTACTCTGCCCATCCTATCTATTTTTCCAATGTCCAGATCTGTGGGCTGAGTTCTTCAGGGGAAGAACACAGCTGATCTGCCTGAGGGTGTAAGAAAGGGGGAGCAGTGGAGAAGAAAGAAAAAGGAAGCCAGTAATTGTCCTTGTTTTCCATGAGACTGGACTCCTGCTTGACTTGTGTCTGACTCAGTCTCTATTTGCATCATGATTAATGTGCAAAGTCTTCCTTGGGCTCCTCTGCCACTTCTACTATCCATCCACAACCAGGACTCTTGTTTTGACTGAAAAATATGTGCAGATAGGCTCCGCATCACAGAGGTCTACTGGGCTCGTCAGGAAGAAGAGGGGAGCTTGTGGGAGCACAGCCAAGCACCACTTAGAGCACAGGTCTGGTTGGTTACACATCTCCCTTAGGTCTTTTGTGAGGGAAAGGGTCCCTGTAATTCAGTACCTAGGCCTCTTGAGGCAACACAGCTAATAATAATTCTTAATGATGAATGGGGGAGTTGTTAACAAAGCATGCTACCCTTCTTTCCCCAGAGACCTTGTAAATACCACAGTCCTGGCTAAATGCTTCCTTACCAGAGTGACAGATGTCAGAGAGGTCTCTGGACAAACTGGTGGGAGGCCTACAGCTCCCCAGGCCTAGACTGGGGTTTCTGCCCTTTTTATCTTTAGCTTTTTTGGTCTTGCCATTGGAGGCACTTCTGTATCCTAAAGCATTAAGACAGCCAACCTAGACTAATCACAGAAATGTTTTTGTACGGTGTACAAGCAGAGGCTGAAACCAGCAGTGAGTTCTTGTCCTAGCTGCAATACCAATTTGTAGTGATAGAGTCCAGATCATTTGACCTTCTTATGCTGCTGCATGGTGGATAGAGAACATAGCATAGTATGTATTATTTTTGTAACTTTTTGGATTATGGGGAGGATTAATGTGATTATCCTCATAAAACACTTTGTCTTGGGAGAAACATATCTGTACCAGTTGTTATTAATAGTGCCACCTGAAAAAATTGATAGGGCATCATTCTTGGGAGCTCAGAATGCTTCTTCGCCCTAGCTTGCTTTTTATTTTTTTCTTGTTATCTCCTGATGAGGAGTAGACAGTATTATCACTTTTAGAGATGCAGAATCCAAAATGCGGAGAGATTGACTGACTTATTTAAAGTTAGAGTGAGTAAAAGGCAAAGCTAGGAACAGAATCTCGCTCCTTCTGGGATTTGGCTATCGTTTTACACATTGTTTTTCATACCCACTGGCAGGTATGTATTGTCATTAGGCCAGTTAAATAAGAACGGCTCTTTTTAAAAAAAAAAAAATTCATTTTTGAACTTAAATACAAACAGACAAAAAGGGGGAACATTTTCATATATGTATATATATTATCTATGTATATGTGTATGTATGTGTGTGTGTGTGTGTATATATATATATATACACACACACAGCATCATCTACAAAAGAGGATTCACTATAAAACCATGAATTTGCTATTTACTTTTTTCAAAAACCATATGGTAAGTACTGCTCTTAATTTTCAAAGCTACTCTGCTCTCTGTGTCCTTCTAAATTTTCTTGTATTCTCTGCAGTTCTGCCCCTACCCTAGAGATGGCTACCATGAGACCATGTGTGTGTGTGTGTGTGTGTGTGTGTGTGTGTGTGTGTGAGAGAGAGAGAGAGAGAGAGAAACCATTCCATACACACTTCTCTTCATCAGTTCTTTCTCTGGAGGCAGAGAGCATCTTCCTTCATGGGTCCTTTGTAGTCAGTTTGGGTATGAAATGACTTAGTTGCTCAGAGGTGCTCTTAAATCCAAATTGCTGTGACTCTATACAGTATTCTCTTGGTTCTGCTCATTTTGTTCCCATTATTTCATACAAATCTTTCCATGTTTTTCTAAAATCAATAAGCTCATCATTTCTTACAGTACAACAGTATACCATCACGATCATATATGAGAAATGCTTTTCACAGGGACAGAATTAGTGTTTTGTGTTAGCGTTTAACTTCAGTGAGTTAGAAGGAGACATCAATGAACATCAAGGGTTACCCATATGGGAAAAAGAATTCCCTTGTAGACTCTTCAGTAAGTGATCATTTAACATGCCTAAAGACCTCCAGTTAGAGGTCTTTTACTCACAATGTCCTGAGACTACCTGCCTATTACACTTTTGGAAAGCACAAACTAATTCTCCCTTCTTGTAGCTTCCATGCTTTATAGTTGGTTATTTCCTCTGTGAAAAAAATAGAGGTCTAATCCTTCATACCTATAATAGCATTTAAAGTATTTCAAGCCAGCTGTCATATGCCCCCCTGAGTTTTTTCTTATGTACTCTAAACATTCCCAGTTCCTTCAGAAAAAAAACCTAGTATAAGACTCCATGGTTTTTTACCATCCTGACTTCCTTTGGAAGCTTTCTAACTCCTAACCTAGCAGTGCCTTTCATTGACTGTAACACCCTGAATTAAACCTGGAATTCTAGATGGTCCAGTATTGTGACTGTAGGAGAGGTAGTGCTCTTATCACCTCCATATTCCCACATGCTTGGCTTTTCTTAGAGCAGCCCAAGATCACCTTACATTCTTTAGCTTCCATATCATATTGTGTTCATTGATTTTGCAGCCCTCAATCCCCTTAACCTTTTTCAGACTGCTTCCTAACTATAATCCCCATTTTATTCTTGTGTAATTATTCTTTTTTATACACATAAGACTGCACATTTATCCCTATTAAATTTTATCTTACTCAATTCAACCTAGTGTTCTGGTCTGTCAAGATTGTTTCAGAACCTCTGTATTAGCTGTGAGTCCCAAATCTGTATCATTTGCAGATTTGATAATCATTCAATTCATGCCTTCATCTAAGACATTGGTAAATAGGGCCATAGATCCCTGAAATGCTTCGCTGGAGACATCTTCTAAGTCGGTATGGCATCATTAGTGACTGCTATTTGAATCTGGCCATTCATCCAGCTCTGAATTTATGTTGTTGTATTGTCTAATGTGTGTGTCCATCTGCATGTATGTTTATATGTGAAATATGTGTATATATACATAGACAGATACACATGACACTGTGCTAAGACTCGGGGGATACAAGTTTAAGAATAAAATAGTCCTTAACTGAAGTGATGCAAGATCTTTGCCTGTGAATGAAGAGTTTTCAGGCTGTTCAAGGATCCAGTACTAAAATCATGGATCAATTAAATAGCAATATAAGTGAGACAATAATAAAGGGAAAACTTGAAATTGAGATTTAGTGTTAGAAAGCATGAAGTTCCCCAGATGTTTTCACCATGTGGAAAGGAAAGTAAACAATCCTTTGTCCCATCATTGTCAGCTACAGAGAAAGTGGAAGAGGACGTAGCAAACCAAATCAAGAAGAGGCAACAAGCCATCAGTCAGCTTTTCAAGATGAGTTCTTAGCTCTTAATGTGATTATCATAAAAGTTCCCAGCAGATTGTTTAAAAAAAATTTCCCACTTCTCACAGAAAGAAATCCTAAGGCAAGAGCCTAGATGTTTCATATTGTAACTAAATGAGACAATGTCTGAAAAAACAGTTCAGAGTGTGTGTGTATGTGAGAGCGAGAGAGTTGGTAGTACACATTACAAAAGGGATGTTTGGTGGTGTGGCTGACAGTAACTTTCTAGAAGATTAGGGGTAGGAGGGGGGAGTCACTGGGAAGAGATGGTCTTTAATTTATGCTGCCATATGAGCTAAGGCACAGTGGCTTTCCCTTACCCTACAGAATCAAGACAATCTGCTTAATCAAAGTAAGAATTATTTAGGGCCCTCTTATTGTCCCATGTCTGAGAAATGCTTACCTTACCCAAGGGAAGTCAGCTAGGCTGTGAGTGATTTAGACAATAAATACTGTTTTCCAAGGAAGGGACAACCAGACTTTAGGAAATGTCAGTTAGCTGGAGTAAGGGACAATGAGGAGTTGAGGATGTTGCCAAGATTACAAACCTGAGACGCTAGAATGATGGTGCTGCGTTTGATAGTAATAGCAGGTTTGGAAGACAGGAAGATTTCATGGAAAAGCTGATGAGTTGAGTTTGAGATGTCTCTGGGACATCTAGTTTGAAATGTCCAGTAGGCAGTTACTGATCTGGGATTGGAAAGACTAAGGCAGGAAATATAGATCTGAAAGTCATCAGCATAGGGATGACAGTCTAACCAGTGGGAACTGGTGGGGTTGGGGGTGGGGAGGGAGAAACTGAAAGGAAAAGAGAAGGAGATTTTTTGGAGAATACTCCTGGGATGAGATTGGATCAGCAAAATAGATTGAAAATGAGCAGTCAAATGTGTAGGAAGCAAATCAGGATGGTAGTGTCACAAAAACTAAAGAGAAAATATTGTCCAGAAGAGGGTAGTCAATAGTTAATAGTCAGATGTAGCACATAGATTGAGAAGGGTTAGGACTAAGAAAAGACCACTATATCTGGAAACTAAGGTTATTGGGAGAGAGTTGAGTGAAAAGATCAAAAGGCAGATTGCAAAGCGTTGGTTGAGGAGAGATTAAGAGAGAAAATGGAAGGAGTGAGTATAGACAACTTTTTCAAAGATTTTTGTTGAGAATAGGAAGAGAGATAGATACAGAATGATAGTTTGAGCAGATGGAATAGTCTAGATAAGGTTTTTCAAGGATGGGGAAGACCTAGATGTGTTTGAAAGCAGTTGGAGAAAGGATGAAAATTTGAAAGGGATTGTTGATGAAGGAGCCTATGGTCTGATAGAGTTCAGAGGATAATGGAGTTAAGTGTACTTTTTGAGGGGTTAATTGCTAGGGGAAGTGAAGGGAGAGGAAGAGATATAAAGGAGTAAAGAAAAAGTTTGGAACAACTCAGGATTGAGATAGGGAATCAAATAGAAGGATAAAAGAATTGCCTTGCTCTATTGAGAGCCCATTTGAGATTGGATAACATAAATTTGTAATGTACCATTACATTGTAGCTCCATTGTGAGTTTTCCTCCAGCTTTTTTCAGCAGCTCATGATCAGGAGAAGAGGAGACAGATGGTAGCTACTATAATTCAGGACTGAAGTTAGCAAGAGAGGAAGAGTAATAGGATAAGACCGGAAAGGAACAGTGTGTGGAGTTGAAATGGCTATCTGTTGTGTTGAACTTGGAGAGAAGGGAGGATGATGAGTGGCATAAAAAAGTACTGAGGGGGTAAAGGGCATGGAAGTTAAGGGTCAGTTAGCAAAATACCAGAGTTTCTAATTAGGAAAGTGGAACATTTATTGGTAGTGACAAGGTCTGTCTGTCTCTCTCCCTCTGTTTGTCTCTCTCTCTCTCTCTCCCTCTGTTTGTCTCTCTCTCTCTCTCTCTCTCCCTCTCTCCCTCCCTCCCTCCCTCCCTTCCTCCCTCCCTTCCTCCCTCCCTCTCACTGGGGTGATGTGAAAAAGTTGGTTGTGGAACTTATGGAAAGTGAAAAAAAGGGAAATTTGCAAGTTTGCAAAAGCATCTGCATTGACACTGAAGTCCTCTAGTATCAGGGCAGGAATTAAGGAGGAGAGGAAGGTTCTAAGAGGAAAGAATCATGAATGACCCTGGAGACTCAGACTCTTCTAGCGACTCCAATTCTGAATGGTTTGAAAATTTAATTGACTTATATTCCACAAGAGTAGCATGATATAACTTTATCATATACTTTGCCAGAATCTCAGTAAAATATGTTTATTGCATTATTCTGAACTACCAGTTTAGTAACCCTATCAAAAAATGGAAATAAGGCTAGTCTGGAACCATCTAATTGTGATGAAGGAATTTACTAGCCATTTCTTTAAGTTGTTCTAGAATTTTGCCAAAATCAGTTCCATGGCATGCTGGTTTGCTGGATGTATCCTTTTTCCCTTAAAAACAAACAAATCCAATGTTTGTTCTCTAATTCTCTAGCACCTCTTTTCTGTGATTGTTCAGGTATCACTTAGCCCAATAGTCTTATAGAGAGTTGTGTCAGTACCTAATGATATAATTCATCTGGACTTGGTACCCTCAAATTCATCAAGGAAGTTAAATGCTCTTACCTGTCTTGTATTAATATTGGCCAACAGTGCCCTGATAGCCATTTTTGTGTCCTACCTTTTCCAGTTCAAAGGCCATTCTTGGTAGAAAAAAAAGCTTTTGTTTTTCTTACAAGGAGGAAAGTCTTAAAATAGGATTGAAAATTACCCTCCTTCCTCCAGTTCAGTAATTATTGAGTGCCTTCTATGTATCAGACACTGTGTTGAGCTCTGATAATGCAAATAAGAAAAAGATAGTCCCTGCTCTCAAGAAGCTTACAGTCTAATAGGGGAAGTCAGCACATAAAAAGAAGCTGGAAAAAGGTGGAGGGAAGAGGGGGCATCTCATTCTCTGAGGCTGCAAATGGAGAGTGAAGTGAGCTGAGATTTCTGCCCTGTAGAAAGGGGAGTTAGGGACAGTTTGGTGCTCCGCTTTCCAGTCTTCCCCTCAGAGGGGAGAGGAGGATGGAGGACGTGGGAAGTTGTCTAAGTTTCGGGCATGGTGTTGAGATTGGAAGTGATCCGCTTATCCTGGAAGGGCCTCTGGTTGTTGACAGCTTGGTGCTGCAGTGGAGAGAGTGCTTGGCATGGAGTCAGGAAGACTCATCTTTCTGAGTTTAAATCTGGCTTCAGATACTTACTAACTGTGTGACCTTGGGCAAATCACTCAGTCCTGTTTGCCTCAGTTTTCTGATCTGTAAAATGAGCTGGAGAAGAAAATGACAAACCGGACTTTGTCAAGAAAACCCCAAATTGGGTCTTGAAGAACTGGATGAGACTGAAATGACTGAACAACAAAAGCCAACCCCAAGCAATGTGCTTGGTTTTGGCTGAGTTTGGAAGTCGTCAGCTTCTCATGGGAAGGACATCTTCTTAATGGGATTGACGCAAAGCTGAGCTGCTCGGAGCATCTGGTGCTAAACTTCCTCCCAGGAATTCAGGTTCCTTATTAAGAAATAAGCTATTTCTTTGTTGTTTCTAAAGGCAATTGTCTCTTGTCTATGAAACTCTGTGGGTGAGAGGAGATTAAAATGTAATTGGGGAATGTTTAACAAAATAAATACAAATATAGTATAAGATAGATGATGTTAATTTGTGGTTTTCTAAGTCACATGGTCTGCTGGGATCTGTTTTTATTTGAGTTTGCAGCTTTTTCTCTGTGGTTGGGTTGGGGTTCATGTTTGTGCAGGATTAAAATAGGACAGTTCTGCTTTTGATAGATTGAATTCTGCTTCTGCTTGATGTAGTTCCCCTTGTCTCAGCTTTAATTCTGTTTGATGTCTACTTCTTTTCAGTGTAGGAGCTTCTTTCTACAAAGGTCTCACTCAGTTTCAGCCTAAAATAAGGAAATCTTCTCCAAAAGTTGCCACTTAGTGCCAGAAACAGATGCATTCATAATGGATCTGCCCAAGAAGAAATCAGTGCCCATACAGGCATAGGGTTTTAGATTTAGGAATAGATACTATAGAGAATGCCATGCAAAATCCCCACATTTTATAGATGAGAAAACTGATTTCTTGAGTAATGAAGTAACTTACATGCATGAATGCAGCACAATGTGATTTATCCTGGCCCTGAGGAGTAGCTGTACTCATCATTGTGCTTGGGAGAAAAGCCAGCATGTGCAACCCAGGCTCTTTAGGGAATGGGTCCAGTGTGGTATTTTTAGCGTGTGACCCTTTCCCGTTTGTTCAGCCACTCTAAAAATATATACCACCCTCACTTCCTAATTGGCACCATTTGTCATCCACTGTCCTTGCTTTTTCACACATGGAGCTGTTGTTCATGAATATTTATTTATCCTCCAGGAGGCATCTCTGTGTATCTCTCACTCCTGGAAGCTGACTTGCCTAGACCCTGGGACAGGTAGGGGTCCTTGTCCCAAAGGCTTTACTCTGATGCTGCAGCCAAACAATTCCTCAATCTGGTATCTGCCTGTCCAGTTGTATTTCTTCCTGCTTGAGTGGTTTAGCTATCTCTATAATCTCATTTTTTGAGAACTCGACCTGAGCTGTGCATATTCCCGTACCATACCTGGACATCTTTCCTTGTAATCACTTCTTTTCTGGGGACCAAGCCTGGCATCAGATTGGAGATCCTGTTTTGGGGCACTCATTTCTTAAGATCTGTTATATGTTCTCTGCAGTGGCCGGGTAGGAGCTGGCAGGCCTTGGGATTCTTCTCCTTCCCATCAAAGTCTTTGCTTGTCAGTGGCATTGACAAGAAAGCACTGGCAGCTTTGAAAAGTGCAGGAGCCTGGAGCCTGCCTCGAGGATGTTCACTGAGCTGTGTGCTCCAGAGAACAGGTTTTCTCTCTGTGGCTGAGCCCCTTGACCTGCCTGGGGATCAGATGATGACTGAAGGGAGAGAGTGACAGGCTGGGCATTTGCAACGAGATAATTATTAATACCGATTTACACTTTGCGAGAATGTTTCTTCAGGCATTTCAAACACTTTGGCCTCCTTCTTAAGGGAAGATAGTGTAATTATCACTCTACAAAGGATCCCAAAGATCATTCTGCCTCTATTCCTGCTTCTAAGTATGAAGGCCTCTTCTGTAGCCCAGACAAATGGCTGTTTTTCCTGTCATTAAACATTGTGATTGAAGGAATATCCATAGTTTTTTATTTCAGCGTCTGCCACATACTGCATGATTGTCTCACAACTATTTTAGACAGGATTATTTCCTAGTGTCTAGTTCAAATCCATGCAGCTTTAATAGCTCACTGCCTTTTGTCCGCCCCGAGGAGCAGTGCGGAATGGCTATTAAAGCTTTTCGGAGTTGTGGAAGATCATTGTTTTTCATCTGAGAAAATGAAGATGGAGAGATTGGATTGCCTCTTTCCCCACAGGGGAGAATTGCCTGATTGAAATTGAGTAAGGGTGTGGTAGGTTGTGGTGGGACTGAGCCCAGGACTCTGGTACCCAGGATGTATCCCCCAGGGCTTTTATTGCCTTGTCCTCTTCTCGACATCCTGGCCTCAGTGATTTTCCTTGTTCATTTCTCTCTACCCCCAGCCTCCCCACCCCCACTTCTTCTTGCCATAGTAAGGCCTTTGCTGGCTTCTCAGTTATAGTTGTTAATGGAGTTAATCTTCTTGTCCTTTAATGTGGGTTTTTAAATGTTTTATGCTTTGTACTTTCTCACATTTCAAGCATATTCCTGACCCAGACATTCCTGACCACAAAGACCATTTCCCCCTCTCTCCTCCCTTTCCATTACCATCTCCTCTTCTATAGCACACAGCTTCCTTGCCAGACTCAGAGGAACACAGTTTGTGGGTTTTTTTTTTCCTAATAAAAGTCCTGTGATGTAAACAGAAGCAGGGTGGTGGGTGTGAATACCTTCTTTGGTAGACAGATTCTGCATAGATAGCAGAGTTCTAATGAGTCCTTTCATGTCATTTATTTTCTTTTTAGCTACCAAATATTTTCTCATATCAGTGAAAGAATTATGTAGCAAAATGTTTTAAGGAAAACCCTGGGATCCTAAGCAGTTCAGTGGTCTTGCCCTGAGACCAAACTCCTCCTATAAAGAACTTTATGAATCCTAAAGTAAATTTGTTATCTCTTATCAGTAATAAGGTCTCTTTCTAGTCACGCACATCACCTTAAAACTATTCACTAAAGTCATAACTTAAGTGATTTTCGTTTCTGTTTCTCCCTAACTACTCTAGAGAAGGTTTTTCCTGTGTACTGGAGATGTCTTCCTATATCTTTTTGTTTTTCTCTTAAAAATTATTTTATTGTTTTGACATTAGTCACTTCCTAACAAACAGCGCTTCCCCAACACTTCTTGTTAAAAAAACAAACATAATCAATAAAGCAAAACTGCTTAATATAGTGATTGTGATTGACAGTGAAAGTGCTTGATACTTTCCATTTTAAAAATTCTGTTAAATAGAAAGGAAGGCTTTGTACTTTAATAATCAACTCTAACTCACTCTCTCCCTGCTATCTCTCTCTCTGTCTCTCTTTCTCTTTCTCTCTCTCTTTCTCCCTCTTTCTCCACCCTTTCTAAATTTAGTTGTTTTCATTTCCATGGTCCCTAGTCATGTTTGAGGTTGTTTGGATTTTGCTTTCTTCACTCTACTGAAATTCATATAGGTATTGCAGTATTTCTTTATAGCATTCATATTTGTTATCCTTAATGCACAGTAACATTCTGTTACATTCATATACTACAGTGTGTTCAAACATTCCCTAATTGTTGGTATCTTTTTTCCCCTATAGTGTCTTTAACATTTACTTTTTCTTTGCCGCTTTGATGCTCTGTTTGTTGTTGGAAAATATGTTGCCTCCTACTTATACTGAGCTTATCTTTTCATTGCTTTTCGGGTCTTTGTAAATACTGTGCTACAGAGACTGTGGTGTCCCATGTTTCTCAATGGTACATTTTTATTAAATGAACATTGATGTGAAAGTAGTGAATTTTGGTGGAAATACGTAGCTTCAGATCATTAAAAGTAATAGTATATCATTTCCCAAATTTGGGCCAAGCCTGATCTATTCCTTCCATTCCAGCCCTTTATTTGTCTGTCCTTTTAACTCACTGAGCTGACTTTCCAACTATGTGCTGTAATTTGGACTTGAACTGTTTTTTCTTCTACTTTGATTTTCCCATGTGCATAACTAGATTGTCTTGAGTAAATGTGAATGTTTACTTTTGAATCTTTGAACCAGTCTCTGGATTCTTTCAGTTGGCAATTATTTTTTCTTGTTCAAAATTTCTGGGGATGTTTTCTTGTAATCTTTTTTTTTTCTTTTCACATGATTTTACTCAGGATTTGGGGTTTATGTCTTTCAGGATGAACCAAGATCCTTAAGTTGTCTTTGAGATCAATATGCATTGCTTATATGGAGGCCTCATTTTCTTTTACTCTTACTGCTTTTTGCTTTTCCTTTTCTGGATTGTTCTTAACTTCTGTGTATTTGTATTTCCAGCCAATTATTCTCATTTTTGTTTTTTTTGGTGAGACTTGCCACTATGGAGTCAAATTTTTCTATTCTACCAATTATTTCTACTGTGTAAGTCATAAATGCTGCTTTTACAATTCTTATTTCTCTTTTGTCACTTGGCAACATCCTACTGTGGTTCCCTGCTTTCTTGGGACTCTGCTAGGTTCTGTGCCTTACCAGATGTTGCTTCATTTTCCTTTGTCTTGCTTTGGTTATTCATAGTTCTCTGGATTTGCTTAGTTGATCTGGAATTCATATTCCCATTTATTATTAATCCCTTCTCTGTTGATTTATCTGTTCATGCTCAAGGTCTTGAATTGGGTTTTCTTCTTTATGAGATCATTGGTAATTTCAGTCCCTTTTTTTTCTGTGTGTTTCCCCTTTCATTCACTTTCTGACTCTTTCCCCTTTGATGGTGGTTCTCTTAGAATCACCTCAGCTTCTTCCAAGCTGGGCAGTTCATGTTTCACTGATCCCAGCTACATGCTAGACTCTTTTCCTTGAGCTTAGCGAAATGCCCCACAACCAAACAACCCATTATGTCCCAGTTCCCCCAGTTCTCTAGTGAGTTCTGTTGTAGCTATGGGTCTGCTATTTCTGCCCTTTGATTTTCTAAAGCACTGGGAGGAAGGAGCAGAGAGGAAAGGGCAGGGTAGAATTAGGGAGTGGGGAGGTGGTGGAAAGTGATAGAGTTTGGAGTTAAGGAATTTCCTTTTCTGTTTCTAGTTCTTTGACTTGTTACTTTATTGGAGTTCTTTATGTCCTTCACTATGGATCATCTGAAATTGTTTTATTTCCTGTGTATAATTCCTGTTTTCAGAAGTCTTGAGGATCAGAGAAAATGTCTAGTTCTCTGTCTTCTTAGTCACATGACCTAGAAAGGTACTTTTGAATCTCAGTAATGAGACCTGGAGCTTAATGGAAGTCAGGACAGTGTCATCTGCTAATAGGAGTGTCTGTAGCACCTCACTATCAAAAGGAGATCCCAGTTCTATCCAGACTTACTTTTTATGTCACTTGGGGAGAATTAAAACAGCAGCCAAACACATCTTTTTAGTATGTCATTCCCCGTCCACATCCCATTTTGATGCCACTAATCCCTATTATAGATACCAGACACCCAGTCACAAGAGATGTATTCCCATTAAACAACATGGATAGAAATGCAGAGAGAGAGTGAAGTGGAACTGAGGAATGGCATCTTATCAGGGTGTGAACACATCCTTGAGTTAAAGCTGGGAGTATGCTAGGGAGGATTGGTTTTTGCCAAGTAGTGTCATGTCAGGAAAGGAGGTTTGGAGACTGGGTGGAGCCAGTAAGGACTAGGATTTCTTTCAGTCCACTTTCTGTGCTGACAGAGATCATGATAAATAAAGAAAGCAGTGGAAGCCCTGTGCTTGTTTTGAAGTCTGCCAGAGGCTTGTTCCTTCATAAGTTACATTTCTGCCATATTCCTTATAACTGGCAAAAACCCTGACTTGAGAGTAGACAGTCTTTTCTTGGCTCCCTCCTCGCTTCTTTATCAGAGAGATAGGGGTTAGGGAGAGAGGGAAGTTTGGAGCCTGTCACCTGACTTCACCTTTTATACACGCAGCCCTTGAGCATAGCTAGGCGTGATAGCCCAGTTTCTCTGCATCAGCTTTCCCACTTTTCTCCTCACTGGCAAAAGCCAAAAACTAGTCGACAAAAAGTAGAGAAATTGAAACTCAGAGTTGAAGTTATTTAGGCCACCTGAGACCTGAATTTTATGTATTTGTGGCTAGGTCAGGTTCACCCTTCCCTCTCATCAGAGGAGGATAGCATACTTTTCTACACTGAATTCTTATTCCAAAAAAGAGGGCGTTATTGTTATAAATACAACTTTCATATCTGGATAGTACTTCACATCTAAGATCTTATCTGTTTATCTCTAGTCCTGGTGACATCAGGAGAAAATAAGAATTTTTCACCTCTCTCTCTAAACAGAAGAGGAATTAAAATTCTTATATCATTGACTTGTTCAGGACCACCCAATATTCATAGAGGTAGAACTGGAGCCCAAGTCTCTATCTCCCTGGAGAGTGAATACCTTTTCTACCACATCCTGAAACTTTTTTGTTTCTGTAGTTTTCAGCCTAAAGTTTCACTACAAATCATTTATTCAGAATAGTTATTTCACTGTTGGAATTCCCATTGTGGATGTATTTGCTCCCTGGCCATCCTTTCCCATCCCTCTCCATGCTGATCACTGACACCTCTGAAATTTACAGACTTCTCTGGAGTACAGTGAAATTATGTGACTTTTCTATGGTCATATTAAGGTTCTTACTATACCATGTTGTCTCCCTCATGATACCAGAAATGTACATTGAAATACTACTTCCAGTTTTCCTCATTATGACTAATCTGACCAGAAATAATCTGTACATGCCTGACACATCTTACAAATAGCTGAGTGGATTTTTCTGCTTTTTTTTTTTCAATTATTCATTAGCACAAATAATTAGGTACCAGCAATATATGAAAAACTATTATCTTTCCATTTTACTCTTTCCTCCTCCAACTTTGCCTGGAATATTATCACTCAGCTTGGCATGATATAGTTAAGAGGGCCATGGAAAATTTAGATTAGGATTAGAGACGGGAGAGAGATGATTTGAAAGGTATGTGGGAAAAATGATAAGAAAAAATGGGAAGATCAAGTCTGGAAGAGAAAGAACTGAGGGATGGCCATGTTATAGTCTTAAAGGGTATAGAGAGATGTTATACAAAGGATAAAATTCTGTTTCCCCTCAGGGGCAGAGTGAGAGAAATTGTACTGACATTGGAACAGAGGGAATTTACTTCCTATATTTGTGTGTGCTTTTTAGGCTACAGAATGTGAAATGAGAGGTTGAGCCATCTCTCTTCCCTTTACAGCCATGCTTGGGATCAGGGGATTGAACCAGAAGACATAAAGTAATCTTTCTATCTTCAAGAGAGCCAGAAGCATCACTTTTGCACCCCACAAGGACATGTTACTCCATAACTCTGTTGGACATAAACATACACCATGTCATTCTGTTGGTTGACATTTGTGGTATGCAGTCTTCTGCACTACCCAAGAGCTTTTGCAATAGTCTAGGTGTAAGGTGATAAGAGTCTGCATCAGAGTATCTGCAGTATGAGCAGAGAGAAGCAAACCAGCATGGGAGATATTGGGAAGGAAGCAGCAGACTGGAAATGAGGAGTGAGTATGATAGACAATTTGAGATTGACATCAGTGTTGTAAGGTTGGGTGACTGCAAGGATGGTGGTGCCTTTGGCATTGGAAAGAGGGAAAGGTTTGGTGCAAAGATAGTTCTGTTTTGAACATGTTGAGTTGGCAACGATTAAGTGACACTGAGTTTGAAATGTCCAGTGGGTAGTTTGTAATGCAAGGCTGGCAATCATCTGCATAAAGATCATAATTGTACCCAATATTAATAGAAGGAGAAGAGAAGAAGTCCCATAAACCTGGGAAAACTTGTATAAATTGATGCTAGGTGAAGTGAATAGAATCAAGAGAATGAATTATATAGCAGCACCAACAATTTCGAAAGACTTCAGGATTCTAATCGGTATGATGACCAATGGCTCCAGAACAGTGATAATGAAACTTGCTGCATTCTTCCTGACACAGAGTTTGTGGACTTGAGGTTCATGTAAACAATTTTAGATATGTGTGAACTTTTACTTTTGCTTGATTTTATATTTATCACCAGAATTTTAGTATCCTTTTTATTTTTAGTATCCTTTTATTTTATTTAATATTTTTATTTATTTAGTATCATTATTTGCTGGTGATAGTGCCCTGCTATCTTTCCTTCCTTTATCTGCAAAACAAATAATGAGTCAAAAATGGATGCATTTGGAGAACAGAAGGTTCAAAGGGACACATTGACAAGTAGCATAAGTGTGCTGAATTTATTATATGATTTAAAAAAGAAGGCAAGTTGTATGTAATCATGATTCACAATTTCACTGCTTTTCCACAGAAATTTTTTCTTCTTTTTGATGTTACATTTAGAATTTTTTAAAAAGGAAGCATTAATTACAAGAATCCAATAGAATAAGTTTTTAGATGGATAAGTCAGGAAAATACTGTAAATAAAATTTGCTATTTGTTAAAGTCATGTGAGTTTGGTGATTGTAGAGTTAGATGCATTTTAAACTGTTTGAATGACCCAATCCAGATAGTCATTTCGTGGCTTAATGTTAGTTGGAAGGATCAGTGCCTCCCTAAGTGGGTGATGTCTTCCAGGGATCTATGCTTAGCCTGGTGCTATTTTGTGTTTTTTCAGTGATTTAGACAAAGGCAAGGAGTGCAAGGCTCAAGTTTACAGTTAACATAAAACTTGGAGAGCTAGTTAACATGTCAGATAATAAAAAATATTTCAAGCTAGAATTTGAAGCAAAAATTTTGTACCAAAAAAAGGACATAAATGTAAACCTGTAATTTTTTTAAAAAAAAAGGACATAAATGTAAACCTGTAAATTTAATTTTTTGTACCAAAGTACAAGATAGGAGAGGTTTAGTTAGACTGAGATCTGGATGTTTTAGTATTTTGTAAGCAATGGCAGATGTGTTTAGTTAGTGAAAAATTAATGTGACTTGTCCTATGTGTAGAGGGGCATATTCCTTAAGAATGGAATGTTGTGTTCAGTTATGAGTCCCACATTTTAGGAAGGACTTTAATACCCTAGAAATTTTCCTGAGGAGATAGACCTGAATAGTGAAGGGCCTCATGGTTATTAGGCAGTTTGAGGATCGGATGATGGAACTAAGAAGAAGAGGAAAGCTGGGAGGTATATTTTGGAGTGTTTAAGGGTAGTCATATGGAAGAAAGATTAGATTTATTCTCCTTTTACCCAGAACACAGATACAGAACACAGAGCCTTTGAGGATAGCAAAAGTCTTCCCAAGATTGAGAGAGCCCTCCCAAGGGTTTATGGGCTGCCCTGGGCCTCCGTTGAGGTCTTCACTCATTGAGTTGTTGTCGAGGAGATTGCCATTCATCTGTGGGTTGGTCTAGATTACTTCAGAGGTGCCTCCCAATTCAGATTCTCTGGGAAAGCAAAGTGCAAGATAGGAGCTTTCAAAATTTTTCTGAGGCTTTTAATAGCTCTTGCTATTAAAATAGCTCTATTAAACTTGAACTGCAGTAGGTCAAAGAGCCCCTCTCTAAAGGTCCCATCAGTCATCTCCTTTTCAGTTTGTCTCAGTTTCATTGCATCTGGGCTCAGCATGAATGCTTTCTGAACTAGACGTTCAGATGTGGTTCAGGAGGCTAGGCATGTTTAGGGAATTTAGCTGCCCTGTATGGGCAGTTTAATTTATCCGAATGTTTTGTTCTTTACCTGGAATTCGAAGAAGACTGTTTTATGTTGTTTATGTTGTTTTGTTTATTCTCTGTCTTTCCATTCTTCTCTGAATTCTTTATATTCATCATTTTTTACACGGATGAAATATTTTGTTCATGTATCACAATTTATTTAGCCAGCACCCAGTTGATGGCCATCTATTTAGTTTCAGTTCTCTTGTTCCACAAAAGGTGCCATTATAAGTATTTGGGTGTATATGGAACTTTTCTTTTTTGCCTTTGACTGCCTTGGGCCATATTCCTAGCAAGGAGGAACTATGAATGAAGAGGTATGAACAGTTTTAGTTGTTCTTCCCTGCACCACCCCCTCCTCAATCACAATTCACCTAATTCTGTGCCATTAATTTTCTTTTTAGAACATTTTTCTTCTTTTTTATTAACTTAGCAAATCTCAACAAACATGAACATAAAATACAAAAACAGCAAAGATTGCATATGAAGCCATAAACTTATATTTCATACTATAAGTGTATAGATAGTAATTTTTGGTATCAGAATTGCCTTCTTTGTGTTACCTACATATTTCTTTTGTTTTCTTCTGTGTATTCTTTTCATGTTTTATTGACATTATTCAAAGTTAGCCTCATACCTTTACTATCTGTGATCCTGGGCAAGCCACTTGCTTTGTCTGCCACAGTTTGCTCAACTCCAAAAGTGGTAGGCACTTAATAAATGTTTGTTTCTCTCTCTCCCTTCTTTGCTTCCTTTCTCCCCATTTTATCCAATCCCCTGTCCAAGACCCCATCAAGAGCTTTCCCATGTAAAAAATGATGATCATCAAGCAAAACAAATCAGCACATTAGATGTATCTGAAAAATATGTCTCCTGTGTCTTCAGTCCAGCTCAGTGGTAGGAGGGGTGCTTCATTGTGATTCATCTGAGGTTTTGATTGATCACTTCAGTGCCTAAATTTCTAAAGTAGTGTAGAGGTGTTTTCCTTTACATTGTTGTATAAAGTCTTCTTGTTTTGCTCATTTAACTTTGCACCAGTTCATCTCACTCTTTTGAAGTTTATCTTAATCCTCCATTTCTTATGGTATAATAATATTGCACTTCTAACTTGAAGATTGTTGCAACAGAAAGTGCTGCTGTAAGTAAATATTTTTGTACATGTGGGTTCTTTTTGACCTCTTTGGGGGGATTATGTTATCTCTGTGGCAAAGGTTATGTATAAAGTTTGGTGACTTCAGATATTGTTCCAAACTGCTTTCTAGCATGACCAGACCAATTCACAACTCTACCAGATTTGCTTTTGCATTCCTGCCCTCCCATATTCTCTTCAGTAGTTGCCACGTTATTCTTTTGCCATTCTTTCCAGTCCTCTGGGTGTGAAATACACCCCTAGAATTGTAATAATTTACACTTCTCTTGTTAGTGAGATGAATCCTTATTTTTTTTTTAATATGTCTTGATAGCTCACTTTTTTTAAATTTGAAAACTTTCTGTTCTTTGACTACATATTGGGTAGTGACACTTTGTCTTATGTATTTCCATGTAGAAATTTGCTACAAAAATTTTTTTCCTCTGAACTCCCATCTAGTTTTAACTGCATTCATTTTGCTTGTGTAGAAGCTCTTCAATTTTATGTAACAAAATTATACCTTTTATATTCTATGATCACTTCAATTGCTTGTTACTTAAGAATTTCTTCCCTAGCCATAGGTATAAAAGGTATCTCTATCTTTTCTCCTTATGGTTTTATGATTTTTTAATATTTAGGTCATGTGTCCATTTGCAGGTTATTGTGGTATTTGATAGCAGATATAGGTCTAACTGTAAATTCACGTAAGCTGCCCTTCCAGTGAACTCAGAATTTTTTGTCGAATGCTTGGTGTCCTTGGGTTTTGCCATTAATTTTCAAAAGAGAATCCAGATGTTTTTACATTATCTAGGGTCATGGTACTTTTGACTTCTACATGGTCACTCTCCTTTGTCCCTCCCCATCGCCCCCCCCAGACTTTTTTTTGTTGATTCAGACAAAAGTTAGCATCGTATAAATCACTGTCCCCATTTGCACTGAGCTCTGGGAAAGGGGAGAGATGGGACTGTAACGATAGGTTTTTGGCTCCCCTCAGCACTGGTGCTGTCATTTGGACACAATTTATTTTTCATTCATCTTGTTTGAATCTTAACCAGATAAACATAACACATTAACCTAGTTTTGTAGGTGTCTTGCCAAATAGTGGTTATTTACCAGGTCTTGGTAACAATACAACTCTTTGCTGACATGAGAGTGATTTATCCCTCTTAAATGAGCCTTCCTCAGGGCTTAGGCTGGTGCTGAATTTTATCATGACCATCACCATGGCTGTATAGGCTTCCTTGCTGCTCTTCTCATAGGGTGCTTTCTGCCAGCTGTAGGGCCCTCTGCGGCTGTTAGGTGTCTTTTGGTGGCAGATTCATTGTTCCATATTTTTATTTAATTACTTACTTTTACAGCTCTTAGAATAAATCTAATTATCCATCTGTTATGCTACATTATGGCACTGCGGTTTGTGTAATTCTTTCTCATTGTATGATATTTGTCAACTTGACCTTGCCCTCTTCTGCAATTCTCTCCTTTCCTATGGCTCTGTGCCACCAAGAGAAATCTCTCCTGTCACTGCAAAAACTGTACCCATTTCTGACTGTAGCTGCTTATAACTATTCCCACAGGGTTATCTGATCTTTACTTTCAATCACTTTTCCCATGAGCTCTCCCTAACTACTCTGCCCTTGGTACCAAATATGTGACATGTTTTATGACTTCTCCAGGGCTTATCTTTGACATGATATGAGCCTAATATGCCCAGGCAGTTTGGATGGTGAAGTTCAAAGGGATGAGCCCAGCCTGGACTCTCTCCCTGTCAGAACTGGAACTCTCTCGGTTCAAAGGGAGGAAAAGCTGTTGTGAATAAGGGATACCTTTTCCTGGGAGATAAAGAGAGGAGCCACTTACAGCTTGAGTAAATACCCATCCACTCTTCTGCATGAGCTTTGGTTTCTCACTGTATTATAGTGCCAAATCAATAATACTGGTTTATTTTTTAAAAATACATACATAGGTCATCCCAAAACCATTCTCCAAGCTTGTCCAATTTAATTTAATTAAGGTCTGGCTTTACAGTGAAGGGAGAGGATGTAGATATTTATGTGGTGTGATTTTAGGAGCACTTGGAACGATTCAAGGATTCCCCAGAGGCCCAGAAATATATCCCCCAACACCTGTCACATACGTCTGAAATTCTGCCCCTTGAGATACATTGCTTTAGGGTAAACATTGCTGTATCTATATGGGTTAATTTGAAAATCTAATTACCCTCGCCATGGATAACATTTGGTCACTAACACATTATAAATTAGGTGATTGTCAGTCTTTCTTAAAGAAAAATTCAATCTGAAAACTCAAAACAATATGAAAGACCCTGCTATGGCTAGATGGCAGAAATAGTGTGATAGTAATTTTACCAGCTGTACCATTTTAGCAAGGGTCAGTCATGGAGGAACTGTCAGTGTCTGTGCTACTAGACTGTATAAGAGCTGTTTAGAAAAGATTGTAAGCCCCACTGAGGAAGTACAGTGCCCAGCCTAGGTATATCATGTCCATGAACTGCGTGGCATCCAGCTCCTTTGCCAGGTACTCTGACATGTCAGACAAGTCATGACCCTGGGTTTTTGTATTTTCCGTCAGCTGATCTATCAACAAGCATTTATTTAGGTACTTGTTGGTGCTAGGGGCTGGTGATACATACATACATACATATATACATACATACAGAGAGAGAGAGAGAGAGAGACCTCTTTGCTATTAAATTTACATGCTACAGAGGAGACAAGTAACATTCATGCATATGAACATACACCATAATTTGCAAGGGAGGGTCCCCATGACTAGGGGATCAAGATCTGCCTCCTACAGAAAGTGGTCTTTTAGCCAAGATGTGAATGCTTACATTCAGTGAGTCGGGGGGACAGAGGGCCTTTCAGACAGGGGATCCAGGTGGAAAATGGAGGTGTTTGAGAAACCACAGCAAGTGGCAGCTGGAATAGAGGGTGCAGAAAGAGGCAGTAATGGTTATTTAAGCAGTTTGCTTAGGTAGGGGCTGGGTTTAAATATCAAACAGCAACGTCTGTATTTGATTCTGGAAGCAATAGCAGTGTCCTTTGTTGTGGATAGGAACCTGATCTAGGAGATCAGGGTACAGACCAAGCTGAGAAAGAAGACACCAGAGAAACCCCCTAGAGAGTGGGCAGGTAAGGGCCCTTCATCTCCATATTAAATCCACATGCCCTTTAATGTCATCTTAGAATATATGGATGTGGAGGTAAAAAAAAGAGATACTACTGTTCCATTTAAGAACCATATATTCAGTGTCTGCTGTGCCTACGATGGAGGGCAATATAAGTAAAGGATATGAAAACAACTTGAAAAATAGGCCTTGCCCTTAAAGTGCTTCCAGTTTACTTTTTTATTATCCCTAATCTTATCTTTGGTCTTTGGAGGCCTAAAAAGAGAAGGGCTTGGAAGTCCATGACCATTAATCAGCCTTCCAACAAAGAAGCCATTAAAAAAAAGAAATTCCATTCAAAATTACCTACTAAGACTCTCACAGGAAAAGTATAAATTCAGCTACAAAATAGTCTTTATAGAAACAAAGACAAATTTAAATAATAGGAGAGAAATTAATTGCTCATGGCAGGGTTATTTCTCATATGATTAAAAATTACATCAGTACTGAGATTCATTTGCAGGTTCAGGACCACACCAATCAAACTACCAAAGTATAAGCTTATAGAATGGGATGGTATTATAACAAAGTTCTCTGAAGGTACAAAAGGTCCAGAATCTTAAAGGAAATAATGGAATAAAAGAAGGGAAAGGAAAAGGGCTAAGTACCACATCTCAAAATATGCTACAAAGCAGTAATCATCAAAGCTATTTGGTACTGGTTGAAATATAAAAGTTGACCAGTGAAATAGATTAGTTACATAAGATCCAGAAACAAATGATCACAGGAGCAAAATGTTCTCTGTGCCTAACGGGACAGACTCCTGATGCAAAGCCTTACCAAGCACTGACATGAAAAGTGCTTGGAACATTGGAGGTCTGACTAGAGAAATGAAGCCTAGAACATCTCACCAGATAGCACAATAAACTAAATGGATACGTAACCTAGATGGAAAAGGTAAAGCATAAACAAATTCGAAGAGAATGAATGGAAGGAGGCACTCTTCACAGCCATGGGAAGGAGAAGAGATCTTGATAAAATCATGAAGAGGCTCACAGGAGGTAAAATAAACAAGGTTGAAGATGTAAAATTTAAAAGGTTTTACACAAACAAAAGCAGTGCATTTAAAATTATCAAATTTCAATTGACAAAAGTCTTAATCTATAAGACCTATAAGAACAAAACTCAGTTTCCTATAGAATTGTGGTCAAAAGAGTATATGAACAAGTATTTGTAAAGGGAAGAAATCCTTATTAACCACACCATATGAGAAAATGTTCCAGCTCACTATTTAAAAAAGAAATGCAAATTAAAACCATTGTCACATTTCCCTCATACTCATGAAATTGTCAAAGGTGACAAAAAAGGGATAATGACAGTTATTGGATGGAAGGTGGCAGGATAAGCTCTCAGATATACTGGTAGTGGAACTATGATTTGGTTCAACATTTTGGAAAGATATTTGGAATTGAACACCAAAAATTAAAACACCAAAATTCCTTAAGCTGTCCATACTCTTTGACCTGTAAATATCACTATGAAGTACATACTTCAGAGAGGTCAAGGACATGCAACTTTGAAAAGACCTTTATGTACAAAAATATTTATAGCCAAAGAACTAGAACTGTCACCTGTAGGTGGCCCAACAAATCATAGTATAAAAATGTAATGTAATGATATTTTGCTATAAGTGAGTATAGAAGGGGGAACAGCAAAGAAACCCCAGAAGGCTAGTATGAACTGATGCATAATGAGGTGAGCAAAATCAGAACACAAATTTACACAATGATCATAACATTGTAAGGGAAAAGTGCTGAGGAACTCTAAGGATTTCAGAACTCTTATCCATGCTATGACCAAGTAGAACTCCACAAGACTGACGAAGAAGTATCCCAACCATTTCTTGGCAGAGAGATGATGGATTATAGATTCATAAGAGAGCATACGTTTTCAGACCTGATCAATACAGCACATATTTATTTTGCTCAACTATACTTATTTGTTACAAGGTAGGACTTTTGTTTTGAAGGATTATGAGTTGAGCAATGATGGTGGTATAAAAAAGAAAAGAGAGAAGAGCATCGGTGAAAATAGAGAAGGGAATATACTTGGGTAGAGTGACGCTGGTGCTGCTACGTTCAATGAAATGTGTGTATAAAATAAAGTGTAGGTGATAGATTCATTGAATAAGCAAATGTTCACATTTGTTGATTCCTTTTTTTTTTTTTAAAGATCTGTCACCCGCTGATTCTGGTTTCCCTAAAAGTAGAAACCTTTTCAAGTTGCCTCTTTCTTTCCAGATGTGTGGAATGCACAGATATCCCCCCCATGTGGCAAAAAGAAATCTCTTTTCTTTTTCCTCATTAGCCAAAGCTTATATTTAAGTCTTATGGATTTACTTCATGCAGGTATTGAAAATACCTTGAAACATCTCCAGGTAGTCTTTTTTCTTAATTATTTCCTTCTCTTCGTTCTTCAAGTGTTCATTCTCTATCTCTCTCTCTCTGGCTCTCTCCTGCCTTCATTCTCTGTTTATCTCTGTTCTTCTCCGCTCCCCCCCCCCCCCCCTTTTTTTTTAATAACTGCTTATTGACTGACTGTCTTCCTGAGTTTCCCAGTTTAACCCTTTTTAGCCTGCCATGTCATGGGTTAGTAGGTTCTAGTCTTTAGGGCATTACTGTTCCTTGCCATTCCATCGTCAGACTGAGGGCATTGTGGCATTGATGTCTACACTTTGTCTTTCTTCGCTTATTTTTATGTCTCTCTGACATTTGGCTCTTTTGAACATCTAACAACCCTTTTATGCTTCTCATCTTCTGTAGAAGATTGTTGTATTTTGTCCCCCACTGAATCCTCATTTTCCTTTTTTCAGATTTCTTGCTTTTTTCTTTATTGTATTTTGATCAGCATGCCCATGTAGGGCTCAGATTTATTGGGAGGTCTTTTATCTTCTTGACAGTGATTCTCAAGGCCTTGGTCTAAGAGGTTTGGTTCTGACTCAGGCCACCGCCTGCACAGGACAGAAGAAATTTTGGCTTGATATGTACCTTAGAGATGTTCTGATATAATCTTATAAAACAGTCTGTTCAGTGTATCAGAAAATGAAGAAAGGTGTGATCAGATTCCATGCCTTTTTCTGAGGTACAGAAAGCTTCTTAGCCTATTAAAAAAAAAGTTATCATTTTGATCTCTTAGGTGCAGCAACATTTTGTACTTTTTCAGAATATTTTCACATCACATCCATTATCTCATGAGAGCTTCACTGTTAGCCTGTGTGCCATCAGAACTGGTATCATTGTCTTATATTACAGATGAGGAAACCACAGTTCTGCGGTCTGCGGAGCCAGGCCGACAGCCAGGTGTGCCGAGGCCTTGGAGATACGCTTCCTCCTTCCTCTGTTTTGCATTCTTAGCTACTCCTTCAGCACCAGGAATTTAGAGACACTATATGCAGGGTCTTTGAAACTATAGAATAAATAGGAGGGATGCAAATGTTAATTTGAGAAGATAAGATACATGAAAAAAAAATATAACAAGTATACAAAAAGAAACACTTGACTACAGGTTCGTGTATTTTATTTCCTCAAAGGCTCTGCCATAAGAGGAAGCCACAGATCTAATTTAATCTGTGCTCCTCATATTGTAGGTGGGGAAACCGACACTTTAGAGAGGGAAGAATAAATGGTTGATTAGGAATGGCCTAGATTCTTGTTTAGAAGAGTAGAATATAACATAGGTGAACATAAACTGAAATAAATCATTATATATATATATATATAAAGCTCAGGAATGGGCTGGGCAAAAAAAACCCAAAACTATGTTCAGGTAATGTTAAGTTGGGTATGACTGGCAGGAACAGACAGCCTAGTCGGGAGCTAAGTGAAGGTAAAGGGAGGTCAGTTAGAGGGTCTTGGAAATTAATGTGAGGCATTTAGGCTTGATTAACCATCTAGTCCAGTCTCTCCAGTATACCCAATAAGGGGTTACCCAACTTTTGCTTAGAGACTTCCGACGACAAGTAATGTACTTTCTCTCCACATTGGGATAGTTTTAATTATTAGGAATTTCTTCTTCAACTCAAGCCTAAATCTCCTTTACACACCTTGCTTCCCATTCTTCCCTCCAGGGCCAAGAAGAACCTTCATCCCTCTCTCCATGACAATCCTTTAGTTGTCACCAAAGATAAGTCATCATCTCACATTTGCTAATACCAGCTAAACATTCCCCATTCCCCCCAAGCCATTCCTGTGTAACATGATCTTAGAGCTTTTTGCCATCCTAAGGACTCACCTCTGGACTCTCTCCCCCTTATTCCTATCCTTCCTCATATCTTATCAGAACTTCCCACAGTATTCTTGCTACAGTCTGGCCAGGGCAACATGCAGTGGGATTATTGTTTCCTCAGTCCTGGACACTAGGAATGCCTGCTTGTGTAACTGATGATGTTTATCTAAAACGTGGCAGCTTTGAATTCATTCATCCTTACACCTGCTCCTTGACTTTAGTGGTATTACTAAAGTCTTCAGGTATTTGGAGGCTTGACCTCAGGACACATGGAGGAAGAGCTTCTCTTGTAGGATTACTTAAAGTTTTCCTAACAGTTAGTAGACTCTTGCTTAGGAAAGGTTTTTGGGAAGAAGCTCAAATTGGGAATTTCATAGAAGGTGTTTTGTTCAGGTACAACAGTTAGAATTGAAAGAGAAGCCCTCTGAGTTCATAGAAAGATAAGTGTGCCTTACTCTACTTCTCTCGCCTTCATCTCTCTTCTCCTTGCACCAGCACGATGGACCCCCAGTTTCCATAGGATCCTTGCTCATAAATCCCTATTCTGTGTGCTCCTCCTTAATCTAGGTTAGCTAGTTATCACTTAGTTCTTACGAAGGCATGATTCCTGAGAAACTGTAGCATAAAGGCTGAAAGTGAAGGCAAGAAAGACCTAAGGCAAGCAGCAGATGACGAAGAACCCCTGACACTAGGAGCTTTTATTCTGGACTGGGCCAAAGGAAGGACATCTACATGATGGTTAAGTTCATTCTGTGGCCTGTCATTTTTCTCCCTGGCTTATGTAAATGAAATCTTTTCCTTTCCCAGATGTCATTGAACCTTAGATTTAGGTCTGGAGAGGACCTTGGCCATCTTCCAACCTTCCAGTCTTCCAAGAGATCTTCCTCCAGCCTTCCCCACCTTGCTCCCTCCATCATTTTATGTATGTGGAAAATAGTCTTAGGGGTCCTACATCATATTATGTCACAGAGATGGAAACTTACTACCCCCACCCCTTCAACCAAGTCCTTTCTCTCCAGATATGGGATCCTCCCCCTGTACTAGAGGCCAGGCCCCAGCACCACCAGTGGAATCTGTTTGGCTCAGCCAGCACCCCCATCCCCACCCCTGTCCTGAGCCACATTTTATGTTGTATCTGGGGCCCATTTGCAGGCAGCCAAAAACTGATGTGTATTTGTCACTTTGCACTTGAATTGTTTTAATGTTTTTCCTTTTAAAGTGCAGTCTAAAATTTAGGTAGACAATTTTTACCTGGCACTAAATTGTCAAATCTTTTGTTGCCCTCTATTCAAGTTGTAGAGTTCTCGCCTTTGAAAAAAGCAACAATCCCTGAATCTTAAACAAACCATTTTACATTTTGCTGTTAACTATTTTATTATTGTCACTTTTTAATTATTTGGTGCCAGAATCATTTCACCAGTGGGCCATTTATATGTCATCTCAGAAGCATGATAGGTTCTGCAGAGTATGATTCTCAGTGTTTTATTTGAAAATGAGAAGTTTTTACTTGTCTCCCATTGGGGAAAAACATCATATAAATTCACATTATCTTTCTCACCCTATCTAATACATTTTTATCTCATTAAGGTCTTTTTCTCTAAGAAGTACCTTCCCAGTGATCTACACTTCTTTTCTAGGCCATCAATATAAGAATCTCTGACCCACCTCTCCCTCTTGATCAAAACATTTTTCCAGGGAAATGCTGTATGCTATCTCCTGAAACCCCTCACTTCCCAATGACATATCTCCCCTCCTCTTCTAATTTTTATGGAATCCTCTCCCTTCAAACAAAGATTATGTACAGTCTAATGAAAATGAATCAGTCCATTGACCAATTTTTGAACTATTTTGTACCCTACCTCTGCAGTCCATGCGCCCTCTGAGAAGGTGGAAGGCCGGCCTCAGCACCCTCTACTTGATATACTGTTGGTCACTGCTCTGTTCACTTTCCTAGTAGAGCAGGTGTTTTCAGATTAACCTTAATTTGTCTTCTTTACCAGAACAGCCAGTCAGTGAGCTTTTGTTAAGGACCCACACCACTGCTACGTGCCAGGCACTAGACTAGGCACTGCAGACACACACAAAAATATGGGACAGCCATTCTTTCTAGAGGCTTGTCTTCTGTTAATGATGAACACAATGGACATTTTCAGAATAAGTCTATAAAGAACTGTTTTGAGACCCCTCTCTGGCACAGGGGAGTTCCTTCTGGGAGGACCTTGGATTCCCCAGTGATCCTTGCTTTCTACAACCGGGCTCCCAGTGCCCTCCTTTCCCAGTGTAAGTGTGATGCTCAGTGGGTTAAGTCCTTGTCTGAGTACCCAATATATGTATAAGGAAAGGCCAAAGGGCCAGCCAGGGATGTTGGGGAAAACCCCTTAATGAGTTCAGGTGATGGGAATAACATGTAAACAATAGGAGTTTGTTCAGTGCAAAGCTTTATTGCAAGTGGTGGGGAAGAGAAAGAAGGGGAAACAGGAAAGAGGACCTACACTTTCCTCACGTAAAGGGTAGTGCTGCCTCGGAAAGCGCAAAGAGGCTTATTCAGCAGAAGGGGGTGCTCCAAGTCCCTTCTGAGGGTGAGGTTCTTACACTGTGATTTTGAGTAAGCCGCACCCCCCCGTTGGTGGCTGAGCTACATATCAGGAGTCAAGGCAAAATATTATTTGGGGTTTTTTTTTATCAGGGAGAAAAACAGGTTGACAGTACACAGAATTTTATTTTGGACACACAGTTATACTAACCTTCAAAAGTATTATTGTCAGTATTTTTCCAGGAATAGATTCTATAAGCTTACAGCCTACTTTAAGGGAACACTGTCATGGTGGGCTCATGACCACCAGGCCTAATCTTATAACAATACCAAGTACAAATAAAAAAGCTGTTAAATCCACAGCATTTGGAGAAGGAGGGACATGAGCTATTGGGAATTAGGAAGGCCTTGTGTCAATGATGCTTGAACTGTAACGGGAAGGAAGAGAGTACATCGAGGGGAGGTGCATTTCAGGCATGAGGGGTGACTAATGCAAAGGATTCCTTTTAGGCTATCTCACTTGGAAATCGTGTTGGCTCCCACAGGTTCAGTATCATCTCTAAGATGATTGTCAAATCTCGTTGTTTATCCAGCTTTCACATTTTTTCTCTTGACTTCCAGTCTTGCATCAAATAACTGCCTTTTGGGCATTTCAAATTGAATATATACATCTCAAAGTCACTGTTTTCAAACTGAATTCATTATTAGTTCCTTTAAATCCTCCCATCTTCCTATCTTCCCTATTACTGTCATTCTCTCTATCACACAGCTGTGCTCCAGCCAGGTGCCATCCCAGCCCTGCTCCACCCACTTGTCTTTAGTCACACACCCTGTTTGTTGCCAGGTCTTGCCATTTCTGCCTTCACCACATCTTACCCAGCTATTCCCTGGTTCAGGCTTTCATCCCCTTATGTATAGGCAATAGTTGGTCTCCTGGCCCCATCTTCTCCCACTCCAATCCCACTTGACTGCCAAGAGGATTTTCCTAAAACATGGTTGTGACAGTGTCACTCTCTCCAACTCAGTAAAACTCCTGTGGCTTCCTCTTACTGCCAAGAGAAAACATAAAATCCTCTGTTAGGCTTTTAAAGCCCTTCCCAGACTGTCTCCTTCCTGTTCCATCCTTCTCACCTTTTGCTCCCCTACATACTGACATTCCTCAGATACTGAAATTTACCCATCTCAAACATCTCTCAATACCTTTTCACTGGCTATTTTCTGTGTCTAAAATGTGCCATCCCTCCTTAACACCAGTCTAGCTTTTTTCAAGCCTCAGCTTCAGTGCCATCAGCTGCAAGACTTTCCTGGTCCCCCCCACTGCTTGTATTCTCGCTCCAAGGTCATATCTGTACCATCGATGTTCCCTGCATTGTGTGTCCGTGCTGCTTTGCATTTTGTCTCCCCTGCTAGAATGCGAGTTCCTCAAGATCACTGACCGTGTTTGGTTTCTTTTCTTTGCATCCCTGGCACATAGTGAGTACTCGATAAATACCTATTGCCTCCATCTATCACGTAGGCTGTAAATTTTACTTAACTTTTGCTAAATATGTGTAACTGTTGTAAATTTTATTCTTCCACTGCTTATAGAAATGGTATCTGTACTGATAGAGAATTGTTTTGAGCATTCCCCAAATAAGTACTGTAAGAGCTTGAAGAAGGTCATGGTCAGTAGAAACGACTAAACATAATCTCCATTTCCCTTTGTATTCTCATTATTTCCATCAGACTGAAACTCCTTCATAAATACTTTCCCCAGGCTAACCACTTTTGCAAAGAAAATTGCATCATGAAAAAGGTTACTGCCAAAATGAGCTAGCATGCTGAATATTTCTTCCTTCAAGTCAAGTCATCAAAGTCTTCTACTTGTTTTCCAAAAAGGACAAGTGTTCTTTTAGCAACCCAAGATAATTCAAGTCTTCAGTACAGGGGCTTTTCTCCCCTCTCCACTTTTAATCCTTACTGCTTAATAACTGACGATGTAGGCATATGTACTGGATTGGTATGTGTTGACTAGCTGATGGTTCAGTCTCAGAACAGAAAAAAGGCTATCTGTCTCCCTGCCTTTTGATACCAGGGTTCCTCTTTAAGCCCTGGTCGGTGGTGGTTCTTAGAGATCTCAACTAATCATTAGCTCCTCTTTTCAGCCAGCTTGTCCCATGTAGTGAATCAAGGGGCACAAAGCAAGATCTGACCTTCATGTTTCAGTGCTGAAGAAAAGAAAGAAATTTTCTCTCTTTTCAAATCCCACTTTGGAACATATACAAATAGCGACTCCTATAATGGAGCAGAGATGATGCATCTACATGGCTGTTTCAGACTCTTGTCTAATACCTGGTGTCCAGAAGCAGTACGTGGTACCAGAAAAAAATTTATGGTTTCCATATGAGACAATCTATGATAATAACAACCAACCATTGTTTCGCTCTTTCCCCATGGGAAATGGGTTTTTTTTAATGCTAGTGCCTGCTTTTCAGAACTAATTGTTCACAAAGATCATTGCAAATACCAGCGATACACGTATTTGGATGGTTCACCATATTGTTCACCATATTTAAACTGTCAAGATCCTTAAATGTCTGAGCAAAACCCAAGCAAACAAAGGATATTTTGGGGACTTATTATGTATGTTCTGCAGCAGAAAAATTCTGTCATCTATATGACTTCCAAGTCCTTTAAAGTATTTCAGTGTTGTCATTTTCAGCCGTAGACCTTCCCACGATCGTTGCTTTTCCGTTTGCTGTTGAAGAGACACCTCATTCATAAACATGTCTGTAATTGTGTGGCAAGAACCAGATAGACTGTGTTGAATTGCATTGGCTTTGCTTGTTCAGGGACTGAGCATGTACTACAGACTCTCACAAATCAGAGGGCTGGGAAATGCCAGCTCAGATCCTGGGAAGTTGGGATAGTTTTTCCTCAACCTTGAACAAAGGCTAGTTTGAAAGGTGCTCAACACACTCATGCCTTGGAACAGCTGTGCCTGCTCCTGCTCCCAGAATCCCTTTCTTCCTGTGAGGCACCCAGCACATCATTGTCACCTCTGAGCCCATCCCAGCCACAACAGACAGTGAGTTTTTCTGGGTCCTTTAGTCCAAGCAGGATAAGTCATAAGCGGGATAAAAAAGCTCTTGCTGTGTGGTCTTAATAATTTGGATAAGGCATGCAAAAATCCCATATTCCCTTTTACTTAATTTCATTTTTTCCCCTTCACACTACCTTAGGAAATCACTCTTAATACAGTCTTGCAATAACTCTAGAGCCAAATAAGATTGTTTTCTCTCCCCTTTTTTCCACCATACCCCTTCCTTTAGCCAGATCCAACTGACTGCTGTGATCCATCATCCTAAATCTTTCTCTAGATCCTTCATTATGTTTGTCCCTCCTGAAGTTCCTCTGTGCTGGTTCTGTCTGACTGAAGAGGAGGAGTCTAGATTTGAAAGGTCATCCTCAGTGGGAAGGTGGCAAGTCAGCCTCCTTCTCCGTGTCCTTACTTGGTCAGGATCTCCTGGCTAAGGCCTTTGGGACAAGTGAACTGTGCTGTCCTGGCAGGAGATTCTTCCTTCTGAGAGAGTCAGAAGGAAGTAACTGGCAACATCATATGCCACTCGGGATCAGGACTGCTTTCCCTCCCTTTTCCTTGTTTCTGTAGAGGGCAGTTGCGTCTTGTCTCTCCTCTGCAGTTTGGCTGGAAGATTACATCTTTTCCAGTTCTGAACCTAAAAGGACAGAGAATCCTTCTGTGTGTCGTGAGTTAGGACTAGACTGGCCTGGCAATGTAGGCATAGAGTGATCATGGGCCTGGGGTTACGTAACAGAAATGAAGATGTCTCTGCCCTGAAGGAGCTTATATTCTCTTCAGAAGAAACCCCAAGAACTCAGAGAAGTAAATCTGAATACATTGCTGTAGGTATATATGTATGTCTGCACACTTGCATGTGTGAGGGTGTGTACACACAGACAGTGAAGGGCGTCACAGCTGTGGAGATCAGGAAAGGCTTTGTTTAAGAGATGATGTCTGAGCTGGGACCTGAACAGAACCGGTGATTCCAGGAAGGAGAGAGAGAGGAAGGAGAGTATTCATTCCAGGTCTGGGCAAAAGCTGGCTTAGAGAGAGGAGATGGCATCATGAATGCAACTGGAAAACCTAGTCATGGGAGCAGGGGTGGGTGAGGGTATGGGGGAGTTCTGCTTGCACGTCTCCTCCCTCCATAGATCCACTCTTACTCCTGTGCTGAGATAAGGTGTGAGCTGACCATTATGCCTGGAATTAGTGAAGGGAATTTGGAGCCAGGTTGTGAAAGCCATTAAATGGCAGGGGAATTAATTTATTCTAGAGAGAAAGGAGAACTTCTGGTGTTTCATGAGTAGAAAAGTGACCTGGTCAGACTTGTACCGAAGCCGAGTTCTGTGACATTGGGCCTCCCCTGGAATCAGTGATCTCTGTGGAGGGGCCTGGAAATACCAGTCCTTACCCGAGACTGATGGGCTGTGTGACCTCAAGCAAGCTCTTGCCTGTCTTAGAGTTCTTCACAAATGGGTAAACTCTATTTGTACCCCTCCTTCACATGTGTATTTTGAGGGTACATGTGGTAAGCCTTTAAAGCACAATGTAAGGTGTTGTTATTATTGTATTTCCTAAGTTCTAACGTTTTATGATCTCGTACACACATAAATAATTATGTGGCGAGACTATGTGATGTGTGCTGTAGAAGTAAAAACAAAGTGCACCGGGAGCCCAGAGAGAGAAATCATTCTTGATGGAAGGGACAGCTGTGTAGAGGAGGTGGTTTTTAAACTGGGTCTTACATGATAAACAGGATCTGGGAAAGTGTCAGGGGGGCATTCGAGGTTGTGAAATCAGCCTAGACAGAGGTGACAAACCGTTCTACAGACCAGAGAAATTACAGGTCTTGTGCTGCTCCTCCCTCTTTCTCCCATAATTCTCCAGCCAATCCACAGATATTTGCAAGGCATTTTATAATTTTCAAAGTGTTTCCCATATTATTTCCTTTTATTCTCAAAAAGAACCCCATGAGAGAAGTATGGAAAACATTTTTATTGCTGATTTTACAGCAAAGATCCATAGGGATAGGTGTACATGTGACAGTGAGACCCCCAAAATTGTAGTCGAGGAGCTAGGTTCCTAACCTTCCCCATCCCCACCAACCAAGAAAGCCTATTCTCAGATCCCATTTTCAGGGTATGCCACACCAATTTTCCCTTCTCTAAGAGCTTCTCCTGTCCTCTGCCCTGAATTTCATTCTTAGTAGATTTATAGGCTCAGACAGAGAGCCTTGTATGCTGTCTCTTAAAGTGCCTTCTCTCAGCCTCTGTATTCCAAAGGACAGTAAATGATGAGTCTCCTTGGTGGCATTTCCAAAGTTCTTGTTTGCCCCTTCCTTGGAAAATAGTGTTTGATGTCAATGTAAATCACTCAGCCGGGCTGCTCTCCTTCCTGACTGGTGAGCATCTTTCAGGCACAGGGTGGCTAAGAGGGCCCTAATTAGCTCTTGCTTTGATTAAAAACATTTTGGTTTTTGATTCATTGCAGTAGGGGGAAGCAGGGATGGCTTGGCCCATACTCTTCTGCCTCCCCTGGTGGGCACCAGCACGTTCAGGTCCTGGTCTCTTCAGACCTTGTCCCATAAGTTACATACGAAACACCTAGGCTCTGCCTTGACAGTCTAACTCAACTGCCCTTCTCTCTATTCCTCACTCCCTCATGCTGGTCCATCTGCCATCTCAAGGTCTTTGCATACTCCATCCCCCATGCCTAGAAGTCCCTCTTTCCTTACCACAGCAGAGAAGAGCTACTTCTCTTCCTTTAAGGTGCTGCCTGGGCTCCATCTTCTGCGTGAAGAGCCAGGGCCTCCCTTCACAAACTGCCTTGTATATCTTTGTATTTATTCATTTTACGTTTCTTCCATGTTGTATATGTGTGTGTGTGTGTGTGTGTGTGTATGAATGACAGACACACACTAAAATGTGCTCTCCTTATGAATAGTGATTGTTTTCATCTTTGATGTGTCCCTAGGGTCTAATAGTGCCTGGTATACACTAGGTGCTTAATAAATACTTGTTGCTGAATTGACTAGATCCTTGTTTACCCGATGGTCAGTTGGGTGGGAGGGCTGCTCTAGGAATACATGAAGAAATGGAGAAGTCACCATCTCCTCTTTCTCCACTTACAGTAACCCCAAAGTCCAGGTTGAGGCTGTAGAAGGTGGTGCCCTCCAGAAGCTGCTGGTTATCTTGGCAACTGACCATCCTTTGGCTGTGAAGAAAAAGGTACCTCGTCCCTGTCTCCTTCTGGCTTTGTCCTCTGTCCTCAGTGGTGAAAAAGGGGAAGGCTGGCATCTGACACAAGTGGCATGTGCTTAGGAAGTGGGGCTGGGGAGACGTGGGCCTGCTCTGATGTTTAGGGTGTGCTCAGAGGGTGATGTTCTGGGCCCGTTGGGGAGCAGGTGCAGTTTTTCTGAGCAAGCTCTCCTCATCAGGAGATGTGTGTCAGCCCTGGCAGTACCCGAGTCTCACCTGCCCTGCTGTCCCACAGGTGCTGTTTGCTCTGTCCTCGCTCCTTCGGCATTTTCCCTATGCCCAGCAGCAGTTCCTGAAGCTGGGAGGCTTGCAGGTGCTGAGGAGCTTGGTTCACGAGAAAGGCATGGAGATGCTGGCTGTGCGTGTGGTCACATTGCTCTATGACTTGGTCACTGAAAAGGTGAGCGTTATCCCTAGTTCCTCTGCAGCTGGGATCTCCTTCCACTTTGTACTGAGGCAGCATAAGATAGGGGAGTCCTAGGGTATGGGGTCTTAGGCAGGCGACTTCCTGTCTCTGGGCCTCAGTTTCCTTAAACAATGCATATTTGCATAGTACTTTATGATGTGCAAAGTGCTTTATATGGATTACCTTGTTTGATTCTCAATATGCCTGAGAGAAAGTTGCTGTTATCATACCATTTTACAGATGAAACTTGAGGCAGACAGGTTATGTGACTTGCCCAGGGTCACACAGTCAAGGTCACTTTTAAACTCAGTTCTTTTTGACTCCAGGCCCAACACCTGCTGTCCTGGGCTCTCTCCTCTGCCAGCTGCCTTGCCTCCTTATGTGCACAAGATTGGGATTAGATGATCTCGAAGGGCCCTCCCATGTCATTCCTGTGCTACGATGCTTAATGCCAGGCTCTCCTCTCTTGCTTTTGTTTGAGAAGGCTCTCTAACAGAGATGGTGCTTGGGAAGCTGAGGACACCCAGACAAATGACTGCTTGGTTTTACAAGGTCCTTTTTGAGGTGCCTTGAGGAGATGAGAGCCCTCCCGCCGTGAGAAGTTGCTCAGCGATATGCAGGACTCAGGGCCCAGCCAAAGGGCTGTAGCTGCCAGAATTTCATCATATTCCAGGGCAAGAATTTTCTTACAACCTTCATTAGATGAGTTGCTGGAAGATGAGGGGCAGTCAGGTTTGGGGTGGGGGGGTCAGTCTGCTTTTCTAGTTCTGGGAACTGTATGTGATCCTGTAGGCTACATCTGACCTAAGTGAATTAGTGCTTGAGGGGAAGGGGGCTCCCCGTCCACCACCTGACTTCTCTGTTGTACTGGGGCCACTGGAGATCAATGAGCTCCAGGGTACGATGGGCCTTCTCTGTCCTGTCTTCTCCTACTCCTGGCCACTTTAGGAACACAGCCACCAGGATTCCTTCTTCCTTTTCCCTTGGATGCTCAGCCACCCCTCCCTTACCCAGTATCTCCATCCCTCACATTGCTTCTTGGGTGTCTGTATCTCCCCTCCCAGGAGGGAACTTATCCATGCTCCATGCCTGCCCCATTGAGGCCTGAGGGGGATATTTATACTGGCTTCATGAAAGAAGGATTGAAGGTCATTAGAACATGTTTGAGGAATATCATAGATTCCTCTCCCCAAGGGTGCTAATTTGGGCTCTGTTGAATACTGCCCTGTTGCAGGGGCTGGGGGAATTTGTGCAATCTCTCTGGGTGCTGTTGCTGCACAGACCCCAGAGGGTTGGGATTCTCAGCAGCTCTGTGACATTGGGCAGGTCATTTAACTTCTCTGCAGGGGTTTGTTGTAGTCTAGCTGCGGACCTCTGGCTTGATCAGCCTGTGACATATCTGAGTAAGTTATAGAATTAAAAGTGATGATTGGAGACCCAGGCGTTGGGTGATTCTTCATTGGTCATTTTAAAGTCTGAGAAATACATTAATAAATAATAGAGTGAAGTGGGCCGGTGGAGCAGAACTCAAGCTGTCCAGAGAATGGGCATGGCTCTCTTAGGGCTTCTCCCAGTGAGGGCCCTCTCTTGTAACACATGCTGTTCTGGGTCATTTGATCTACACAGGCCCTGTGGTTCTTAAGCAGCAGATAAGAGAAGAGTGCTGCTCCACCCAGGTCATATTTTTCCTCCTCTTCCCCAGTGAGGATCACTGCCTCTGGCCTTTGCCCCTTTCTTTCCCCTGCCTGGTAGAATTGCTCTCTACTGAAGCTGGAGACACTATAATCTTCCATAGTAACAAATAGATGTGGTGTTCTAATCTGATTAATAAAGTGTATACATAGTCATTATCATAGGAGGTGGTCGTCCAAGTCCAGGGACTTGTTCTTAAAGGCACCCTTCCCCCTTCCCCCTTCCCACGCCCCTCCCCCCACCTCATCCTCCTTTTCTGACTCTTACGCTGAACTGACAATTGTTAGTGTACTCTGACCATGCAGAATGAGGTCAGGTCATCCCGTCCCTGGCCGTACCCCAACCCCCCCAACTCTCTTCTCGGGAGCTCCCTCTGCAGGGGAGGATAGGAGAGGCCTGTCCAGGGCCAGGCCAGGGAGAGAGGCAGAAGTCTTTTTGCTCAGGTGCCTGATCTTACTCTGGGGCCCAGCTAGCTGGCACACGCATGAGCATATGATGTGTGATTACATCAGGGTAAACTCATCTTCATTCTTGGACAAATCACTCAGGGTGGATGGGAGTCAGTGTATCTCTGTATGTGAAGGATGGCATATTATTTTTAAACTGATAGCAGATTCACAATCAATTCTTTCTTGTTTACAAGTGAAATTTTTTTCCTTCAGTTTTCTGCCTTCTTGGCCTTACAAATGTAAAATTTCCCCATATTTTGATGCCTTGGCTAGCTGGGCTAACTGGTGACTTGGTCCTGACTCTCCCTTTTTGCTTTTCTTCCTCTTCCC
Source organism: Bettongia penicillata ogilbyi (assembly GCA_023548195.1). Taxonomy (NCBI): domain Eukaryota; kingdom Metazoa; phylum Chordata; class Mammalia; order Diprotodontia; family Potoroidae; genus Bettongia; species Bettongia penicillata. Next base: position 6,614,156 of record JAJHZJ010000197.1, read on the forward strand.
TCTGGTTGCAGATGTTGGTGGAGACTGCCGAGCGTGGCCAGGATCCCCCCGAGGAGAAGGTGCAGCAGTACCGCCAGGTGGAGCTCATGCCAGGACTGCAGGAGCAGGGCTGGTGTGGCATCGTTTCAGGGCTGCTGGGGCTTCCAGAGCATGACATGCGGGAGAAAGTGCTGCGGACTCTGAGTGCCCTCCTGACCCCGTGTCGGGACCGGTACCGCCAAGATATCCTCCTCAGCAGCACCCTCCAAGGCTTACGGGACGAGTATCAGGAGCTGGCAGCTCTGGAGCAGCAGGACGGGGAAGAGAATGGCTACTTCCAGGAGATGCTGGGCACCATCAATGGCTTCATCCAGGAGCTCCGATGAGCTCCCCCTCGGGGCACTCTTGTGGATTGAGGGAAAGCATCCAGTGCTGCCATGGGTGTCCTGCTGACTCTGTATTGGCCATTAAATGGAGTTGTTGAGAGTTGGCAGTTTGTCTTTTTCATCTTCTTGACAATTCTTACCTGGACATCGTCACATGTACAGGTGCATCTGCACTAGTATGCAGAATAGAAATTCTCAGAATTGGTCAGGAGCCAAGGAGCAGGGTTGGAATGAAGAGGGAAAAAATGGAGCAATGGGGCCTTATTTACAATGCAGCTAAATCGGGTTAAGCCAGGGGATCCTGGTGGGGTGGGGATCCCCTACAGAGTTTGTGGACAGATTTTAAGGTGGTCTGTGAAATTGAAAGGGAAAAATATTTAGATAACTGTATTTTGAAATAATTGGTTTCCTCTGTAATTATTTTATGCATTTAGAAACATTTTGAGAAGGTATCCATACACTTCCTCAGACAGTCCAAGGTTCCTGGTTAAATAGGTTAAATAATCAGGTGTTCAAAGTCAGTGAAGTCGGTACTGAAGACAGTGACTCTTGTCTGTGGCCTTCTGGACATTGGTTTGGACATGGTATTGCCATGCTTGGCTGAGTCATAAGGTTCACTCCCCCATGGGCTAGTTTGCATAAGGGAAACTCTTCCCAGCACCCAGACTATAGCCCTGCCTGCTGACCAGTCACAGATGCCATCTTCACCCTCCCACCTCCATGACCCAAATCCGTATTCTCTCCAAGCCTTGGTTTTCAGTTCTGTAAATAATCAGCTCTTACATTTCTATGACACTTTTAAGGTTTTCAAAGATCTTTCTTCACAGGGATCCTGTACGGCATATACTTGCCAGTTTTACTATCACCATTTCACAGATAAGAAGACTGAGTTCAGAGTTGGATATGAAGTGACTTGGATGTGGTTTGGATTACATTTGTGCTGTCTTTTTCTGAGGTTGGTGAATGTGAACAAGGTGTTTTGTAAACCTCAAATTTAGTATAATTTGGCATAGCAATGTGAGCTTTTGTTGCAGCCACATCTGATCCTCCGGGAGCCCCTTTTTACAGATGAGTAAACTTCAGAGGGGTGAAAGGAGAGGCTTTCAATTGTGAAGTCAGGTGAGACCAGACCATGGGCATCAGGCATGACAGATGCCCCTTCCTTTACTGCTAGGGTTTTTATGGGCAGTATTTTCGCTTGGGTGGTGGTGGTGGTTATTACTGTTGGTCCTCTGTTTTTGAAGAAGGCCGATGATGTCGCAAACAAGTGACATCTTGAGGATACTGGCCAAGGAGGGGGCTGGAGGGGAGAGGTGGATCACAGGCTTTCTGAGAACCAGCACCTTTCTCTCTGACTTCAGCAGATACCATCTCAGTGTGCTGTCCAGCCCATTAGATTTTCTTTCCCTTCCCCAACCAGACTGGCTTGGGACCTTAGATGACCAACCAAACGAGGTCATATCTGAGGTCAGGGAGAGGTGAAAGCTCAGGGCTCTTGTATGGACTGCCCAGCAGTCCCTGTTACCTCCCCCTCCCAGCCTAGCAAGGGTGCAGGGGAGAGACTCTGCACAGCAGCTAGAGCCTGCATCCATGTTGCTATGGCAACTCTGTCTTTGGGGTTTCCTGATTTGGATTCCTGTTAGGTTTGTTTTTCCACCTTTCCCAATGCACCAACTGGACTGGGTTTTCCCCCCCTTTCCAGAAAAGAAAACATGAGGAAGCTTAAATCTTGACAGGGATTGGTGCCTCAGGTCCAGGGACTAAAGGTGAGGCCCAGCAGGGAGGGTTGTGGGATATAGCTGCCCAGATGGAGAGCAGCTCGATTGCTACTTTCCTTCCAGTCCCTCTGCCTGACGCCTCCTGAAAGCCTCCAGATTATTACTTGGACCAGGCAACATTTGAAAATGCTGAATGGGTGGGGCAGAATTATGGCCCTGGGGTGAAGTTTCATTCACCTAACTAAGCATGTTGCTTTTCTTATCCTGCTCAGAGCAGAAATGGGAATCCATGGCACAGCTGGCTGAGATCATGGGCCCTCTGTGAGGATCTCCCCATTTCATTATTTTTCTCTCCATGACCTCAGGCCTTTCTACTCTGTACCAACCAGAGCGTGAGAAGATTGGGGATATCAGAATGAGGTTGAACGTTGCTCAGCACCCAGTACAACAGAGGTATCCCTATTGACTGAACCCACCTCCCCTGCCCGTCAGAGTGGCTACAAGGGGACTTCAAGAAAGAAAATTGACAAATCAAAGATGGAGGAGCCCCTGTGGATGTAGGTGGGGTGTAGTTTCCTGGGCTCCATTACTGCTCCCAGCAACATCCCACCCACCTTGGAACCTTGAGGTCAGAAAGGTGTAGGTCCTGTCCCAGGGTATGACTGTCCTGTGATCAGGTCTAGGGTCTCATTTCTTTTTGTTCTGGTCTAATTTCTCCCAAGTTTTTGCCCTCCAGCTGTCTTTCTTCCCTAGGAAGAGTAATACATATTCATGGCTCTTTGGAGCTACCCCTGGAAAAGGCAGGAAGGAGTGGGACACTGGGCTTTGTTCTTCCTATTCCCCACATACTGATGAAGGGGCCAGAGCTGGCTCCCAGGAATGGGAAATGTGGTCACCTGGGCCATGGCAGACTTTTGCTGGCAGGAGAGTGATACTGTCATCTCTTTTCTCCTGCTGGCTGATTCCTTCACTTTTCTGCTTTATTATGCCCCCATTCCTTCAATGTCCTCATTCCTCCAGACTTCCTTCAGGTCTCACATCTCACCTTCTGCAAGAAGTCTCTCAGTTCCCCTTATTACCTTCCCTTTCAGTTTATTCTGAGTGTCTTTTGCACAGACGTTTTCACATTGCATTACAGTATGAGTTTCCTACATACATGAGAGATATTTCTTTGTATTCCCAGAACATACTCCCTGGCACACAGTAGGCACTTAATGGATATTTCTTGACTTCTTCCCCTTCAAGACTTTGGGTTGAGTCACTCCAGTATTTACCGAGCGCCCAGCACGGGCTTGCCCACCCATCCTCATTCAGTGTATCTTGTGAGATACTAGAGAATGTGGTCTATGACCTTGAAGAGAGTGCTTCTGTCAAACTAGAGAGGAGTCATACCAGCAAAACAAACAGCATCTAAGTCAACACAGCAATGAGAGGTACTTGGGAAGTTCCTGTCTTTATCATTTCCTCTTCTTCCAACTTCTCCATGTTCTAACTCTGGGTCTGCCCAAACGGTAGGCCCCATACTCATTCAACTTGTTTTCCTTCCCTAGGGTTTTGGGGACACTGGCTTGTCAGGCTTTGGCTTGCTTCCCATTCTGATTGCTCATTAGTAAATCCTGCGATTTGAGGCTGTGGAGCAAGAATGAACATGTTCACCTTTGATTTAATTTGGGCTGAGACATTCCCAGAGAAGGAAAAGTGGAGTTACTTTAAGAATCTCTCACTAGTTTTTCTTAATGGCAGGTACACTCATCCCAGTATGTTCTCATTTGCCATTTGAGGACAAAGGAAAAAAAAATGAAGTGCAGAAATGGTGGGAACAGGGAGTCAGATGACATAGGCCCTTTCTTTTTCATTGGCAGATTATGTGAGTCTTCATGCCTGTAGAGAAGGGAAATTTGTCCGGTCTGAGTGGCAGCAGTTGGTTGTTTTTCTCATGCATGTAGGGAACCAGGATAAGGATCCTCATTGAATCCTTCCAGGTAATTGACCTCCAGGTGTTAGAGGGTGGGGTGCTACACAGGTGGCCTGGGTCTGTCTATCCAGTGCAGTAATTGGCATCATTAGTGGAGGATGATGTGGGGAGGTGTGTGCTATTTTCCTTGGAGTTTTAAGAATAGAAATCAGGTGTATTATTAACTGTGGGAGGTTGCCCTGAGATACAACTTGTAGTTTGAAGTAAAAGCAACACCAGCATTTACTGAGTGTCCAAAATGTGCTTGTCCGGCCCTATTCATATTGGATAATGTGATCCGTGGCCATGGACAGCTCCCCTTCTAACATGGGTGATAGACAGAATCAGAGCAAATGGAAATGTATCTGCTGTGAGCTGACATGCAACTGACCAGGCTCCACTGCCATTTCCGTGGGCTGGAGACTGGATTCTTTGCACTCTCCTTCCCCTCCACAGGTCTATATTTTCAGCATCTTGGGTACTGTAATGTATGTAGTATGACAACTGGTGACAAGGCACATATAGGCTGCTACTCTGGGGGCTCCAACTTGTAAGAATTGAGGGAATGAGGTTAAATGGAGAGCCCCCTAGTCAGCGCACACTTCTGGCTTTATTCCCTCCAAAATGCTCTGGGAATGATACCATCCAGTTCAGGGGCCTGGGGTTGCCAGCAGAGAATAGGGAAGAATAGCACAGATATGTTAAGTATTAGAACCCCCAATGACAGGCAGTGTATTCCCTCTATGTTCTTATTTAGGAGACTTGTGGCTACAACATGATGATGGTAAGATCAGCCTGTTTGGAAGAGTGGTTAATGGAGGGGAACATTTAGGGTGGTTTTAAGGGCATACTTTAAGAGTCAGGAGTTAGGACTTGATCTGACTGGGGCATGGGAGTAGGTAGAGTGTTCTGGAAGTAGTCCCCCAGTCTTTGCAGGATAGATTATAGGGGAAGTGATTTGGGAGGAAACTAGTAGGCCACATAACAGTCTAGGACTGAGGCAAGGCAGAAGAAATGAAGACAGGTGGAAAACAATGGTTTTGGAAGGAGGAATGTTTGAAGGCTGACAAAACAGAGGTGAAAGAAGGAAAAAGTGAAAGGTGATTGCACCATATGGCCAGAGAATATACAGTTCCTAAGAAAAAAGTCTGTTGGGTTCAGTTGGCTGGGACCCCAGTGCCTCAGAAATGAAGGGATGACATGGGAGCTTGAGACTTCCCTGAGGGAGGACTTGAGTTAGTTTCTGAGAGCCGAGGGGCAACTTAATGAGAATTTCCAGACCTAGGAACAGTGGATCATCTAGGGCCCTGGCCACTGTGTGGGTCGGTCTTTTGACCTAGAATCTTGATTTGCTTTCCCTGCAGATTTTGTCCTGCTTGCCCATTCCCAATTAGAGTTGAAGGAAGGAGGTGCCTTACATGCTACAATGGATGCTCCATTTTCTGCAACAGATGTTGTAAATTGAGTCTTTTTAAGTGTACAAGAGAGCTGGTTTTTCTTAATAAAAATTCTACTGTGGATCCCTTTATAAAACAAATAATTACTCCCTAACCTAATCTGTTGCATACATGTATTTTTTTCATATGTTCGCTCTCTGTAGGGAGCTGCTCACAGCTAATCAAAGAACGGCACAATCTCATCTGTCTACTGAAAATTAGCCCAGTTTTATAGCTGTGGAAAGGGGGCTGGAGGAAGGGGTCACAGATAGAAATGGCTGTAAGCAAAAAGAGTTGGGGTTTGAACTCAGGCTCTCTAACTTCAAAACCATCTCTCTTCCTTTCTATTACTTTTCCTCCTCATGACCAAATCTGACCCAAACCCAATTTTTACAGTTCTGTAATGACAACCTGCACACTCCACCCAAGTTGGTTATTGTCCTTCATTCTCTAAGTGAACCAAAATGACATCACTGCATTGGGGGTCAAGCTACATGTGACTGTGGCTAATCAGACCCCTATGAGCTCAAATAGTCCATATGAACATGTGGAGTGATAACTAAATCTTTGCATCTCCAATTTGTATGTAGTATAGCACGTGTGTATGTGTATCGTCATTAGATGATGAGCTCCCTGGGGGCAGGGATGGACTTTTGCCTCCTTTTGTATCCTCAGGTTTTTTTTTGTATCCACAATTAAGCGCATAGTAGGTGCTTAATGTTTATTAACTGACTATTAACTCACTTCAAACCATTTCACCTAGGACTCCTAACAGCCCTGTAAGGTAGAGAATGCATTTCCTAATCAGGAATCCCTCATAGGACCCTCTCTCAGAGATATGAATCCAGGACTTCCTGATCCAAAGTAGATTTAAAGCTATAAGCCTGCAAGATGGTGGAGTAGAAGGACGCATGTTTACAAGCTCCGAAACCAAAGCCCATAGAATTAATGTAAAAAGAGACCCCCATAACTTCTGGGTCAATACAAGGCGTGCAGAAACGGAGTGGAAGAGATTTCCATGCCAGAGAGCCCTGAAGAGCTGTCCCCGGGGTCCGTCGCACCCCGGAAAGCGGACCCCACCCCAACGCTGCCCTGGCCGCGGCCCCAGAGAAGCTGACCCGAGCAGGCTTCAGGGACGGAAGCTCTGGCAGCCGGGAAAGTCCCTCCGCCCACAGAAGCTACAGGTCAGTGAGAAAGAAGGCTGGGCTAGAGGAGGGGAGCGGAGTGTCTCCGTGACTCGGGCCCCCTCGGGAGGAAGCGGCGGTGGCAGAGACGGGGGCAGGAAACGGCGGAGGCAGAGGTGTGGGCGGCGTCTGAGGCGGCAGCGGACCGGGACTCAGGAATCCCCCAGCAGCAGGCAGGATCTTCATTAAGGAAGGTTTCTGCATGAACGGCCTGAGGGGGCTAAGCCTGGGAGATGGCCCTGCCCCCACCCCGCTCTATTACTGAAGGCTTCTGCATAAAGCCCCTGAGGGAACTGAGCTTAGGAGGCGGGCCCCCCACCCTGCCCCCACCCGCTCCATTCCTGAAAGTCTCTGCATAAAGCCCCTGAGGGAGCTGAGCCTGGGAGGCGGCCCTGCCTCCACCCCAGCGCCAGAACTAAAGCTTGCCGTGGAAAGCCCATTTGAATCTCAGAGGCCAAGCACTAGCTGGGTGGATCCAGGCGGGGGTGGAAAGGAATCTCAGAAGTCAAGTAACTGGCTGGGAAAATGCCTAGAAAAGGGAAGAAAAATAAGACTATAGAGAGTTTTTTCCAACAAATGCAAATGATCCCGACCTTCGGACCTGATGGCGAGGATGTATTCTTGCCATCAGGGAAAGACATGGAGGGCGGGGCCTCAGTACCCCAGACACTCCAGGGGGGTGGCGGGTGGGCTCAGGCCTTGGAAGAGCTCAAAAAGGATTTTGAAAAGCAAGTTAGACAGGTGGAGGAAAAACTGGGAAGAGAAATGACAGAGATGCAAGAAAAGTATGAAAAACGGGTCAATACCTTGGTAAAGGAGACCCAAAAAAATGCTGAGGAAATTAACACCTTGAAAAATAGGCTCACTCAATTGGCAAAAGAGGTTCAAAAAGCCAATGAGGAGAAGAATGCTTGCAAAAGCAGAATGAGCCAAATGGAAAAAGAGGCTCAAAAGCTCACTGAATTTAATAGTTCTCTCAAAATTAGAATAGAACAGATGGAGTCTAATGACTTTCTGAGAAACCAAGAAATCACCAAACAAAACCAAAAGAACGAAAAAATGAAGAGAATGTGAAATATCTCATGGGAAAAACAACTGACCTGGAAAATAGATCCAGGAGAGACAATTTTAAAATTATGGGACTACCTGAAACTCATGAACAAAAAAAGAGCCTAGACATCATCTTCCATGAAATTATCAAGGAAAACTGCCCTGACATTCTAGAACCAGAGGGCAAAATAAGTATTGAAAGAATCCATCGATCACCACCTGAAAGAGATCCAAAAAGAGAAACTCCTAGGAACATTGTGGCCAAATTCCAGAACTCCCAGGTCAAGAAAAGAATCTTACAAGCAGCTAGAAAGAAACAATTCCAGTACTGTGGAAATACAATCAGGATAACTCAAGATCTAGCAGCTTCTACATTAAGGGATCGAAGGGCGTGGAATAGGATATTCCAGAAGGCAAAGGAACTAGGACTCAAACCAAGAATCACCTACCCAGCTAAACTGAGTATAATACTTCAAGGGAAAATATGGTCTTTCAATGAAACAGAGGACTTTCAATCATTCTTAATGAAAAGACCAGAGCTGAAAAGAAAATCTGACTTTCAAACACAAGAATGAGAAGAAGCATGAAAAAGGAAACAGCAAAGAGAAGTCATAAGGGACTTACCAGAAGTGAACTGTTTACATTCATACAGGGAAAGACAATATTTCTAACTCTTAAAACTTTTCAGTATCTGGGTAGTTGGTGGGACCACACATACACATGTACACGCATGCACACACATACACACATGCATACACATACAGAGATAGAGAGCATAGATTGAACTGAATAGGATGGGACCATACCTTAAAAGAAACTAAGGTAAATGGTGAGAGAGAAATGTAGTGGGAGGAAAGAGGGGGAAACGGAAGGGGGTGGTAACTATATGTCATTTAAGAGGCAAGTAGGAGACTTTTTTAGTGGAGGGAAAAAGAGGAGAGCTGAGAAAACAAAACAAAACAAAACAAAAAAAAACACAAGAAGTTTACCCTCATCACATTTGACTTATACGAAGGAGTGAAATGCACACTCATTTTGGTATGAAAACCTATCTTACAGTATAAGAAAGTGGGGGAGAAGGAGATATTGCAAGGGGGGGATGATGGAAGGGAGGGCAAAGGGAGGAGGGAGCAATTTGAAGTCAACACTTGGGGAGGGACAGGATCAAAAGACAGAAGAGAAACAATGAGGGGCAGGTTAGGAGGGATGGTAATCCAGTTAGTCTTACACAACACGACTATCAGGGAGGTCATTTGCAAAACTACACAGATATGGCCTATATTGAATTGCCTGCCTTCCCAAAGGGAATGGGTGGGGAGGGAGGGATGGGGACAATTTGGAACTCAAAGTTTTAGGAACAACTGTTTAGTATTGTTGTTACAACTAAGAAAGAAGACATACAGTTAAGGAAGAATAGAAAGTCATCTGGCCCTACAGGAGAAAAGAGAAGATGGAGACAAGAGAAGGGAGGGAAGACAGAAGAGGGCAGACTGGAGATAGGGAAAATTAGATTGCTTGGGGTATTGGGGTGGGGGGAGGGGATAAAAGGGGAGAAAATTTGGAACCCAAAAATTTGTGAAAATGAATGTAAAAAGTTAAATAAATTTTTTTAAAAAATGAAAACCACAAAAAAAAAAAAAAAAAGAAAAAAAGCTATAAGCCTGCACAAGCAAAAGGACTGGTCACTAGCAACTGCTGCTGGGAGAGGCTTTTTAAAGAGTTTTAGTTTTAAACTAGTTTTAGTTGACTATATGAATGTATTGCAAGGGAACAGGCTTCACATTGTGGGCATGTGTTAATGTGTAATAGAGGGTTACAATAGAATACTGCTTCCTGATTAAGTTAGCCATCCAATCCCATCTCATTCCCACATGGTTGGATCATTCACCTTCAGAAAGCAAGGGTAAGGTAGGACAGTTTTTCTTAACAGACTGTGCAAGTTATGAAAAGAGAAAAGGGTGGGAATTAAGGCAGGTCACTTCATGATGAAAATGGTTTGAGAGGAAGGGGGAGAAAAACTTTAGCCCAGTTGGCTGGATTTCATCATGCACTTTATTGGGAAAAGTTGGTGTAAAAAATATTCAAATTCATAAAATTTAAATAAGACAGTAAAATTATACCTGGTAGCTATAGTAATCGCTATAGTAATCACAAATAATGTAAAGTTGAAATTATTGCCTGAACAAACACTATTTTGCAAGGCTGCTTTTACAAGCCCAAGGCAGGAAACACTGCAATTATTAGAAATGAGCACAATGACAGATTTGCATTTGAATACTGGGAGAAAGCGAAAAACATGTTACTATTACAGCACCACAACACACCGGCTGGAAAGAGCAATTTTATTAATGTCCTGCAGCAAAGTACATTAGTAATTTGTAACCAAGCATTAAAATTCTCATCCTGTGTCTTAAAGAGAGTAATCAGTTTTCTTCATGATGCATTGTTTCACTAAATTTGTTATAGATTGTCATTTTGCAGACATACATGAAATCGCTGACACAAGGGCCATTGCCAGCCATAGTAAACACTTGGCTCCACAAGTGCCCAAGTGGGCAGGCCTAGTGCTTACAGTTACTTTTTAATTTAATAACAACCTATCTGCCCAAAATATTTCTTTGAAGACAGCCTTCTCCACAGCAAAATGTATCCACGTGTGCTCTCTTCCAAATACAAAAGTTTTGAGTTAGAAAAGTTGTACAGTGTGGCTTATTTTCTTACCAATTTCCTTCCTGTTACTTACTAAAAGTAGCAGTTCCCACCTTTCTGTTTACTTATGACACAAACCTCTCAATTCACAATGCAAATCTTCAATCATGGAGACAGATACACCATGATATTATAATAGTGTTAGCAATCTCTTTGGTTATAGTTTGTTTTTCTTCAAGCTTATATTTTTAAAAAAATGCAACTAGAAATAATGTTTCTGGAATCTAAAAGCATCTTCCATTGAAATACAAGCTTGTTCTCATACTGGTATCACATGGTCAGGTTTAAAAAAAATCTACATTCCCATAGCATCTAATATCAACATTATATTAAGTAAATAAATCTGAATGAACAGGAAATGTCTATGATTCACAGAAGCCATCTGAAGGAAAGTTAGTTTGGAGAAGACAGGGACAGAGGGTACGAACAGCCAAGGCTACTCTAGATACTGTCCATGGCCTTGAACTCACTGAGGGCCTGCACAGGATTCACATGCTTCTTCTGAGATGCCCGCTTGATTTTCGTCTGGGTTTCATCCTGCTTCTCTCTCTTCACCAAAGGCTTCTTTTCTGGGGCCTTCATCTTCCAGGACACAGCAGGAAGGTTGAGAGAAGCCATTCCCTGGGATTTCTGATACTTGGTGGAGGCCACGTAGGAAGCCTTCACAGTCTGTACCACAGCATTCATCAGGTTCTTGGCTGCCTGAATCAGGGACATTGCACTGTCCACCTGGGGTCACAGAACAAGACACATGCCTCTTAGAGACTTAGGATGGAGGATGGTTACGTACTTAGATTAAACTCAATGCTTTTTTCCCCTACAGGAATCTAAATCTGGAGTTCCATCAATTATATTTGTAAGGGCACTCTTTGGTTTGGTGAAAGAAGTATACATCCTAGGATCTGTGAGCTTGTTTTTAAGGACATCTGATAACTGTATTCCAATATAATTAGTTGCTTTTTGTAATTCTGTGCCTTTTAAAAAACACTCTCCTCTAAGGAGTCTATACACTTTAATAAACAAAATGAAGAACCTTTGGTCCAAATCAGATCCCAGAGGAGGATAATAAAAAGGGTGTATGTATATGGGTCCATCTTAGGACTAACCTGGGCGGATGGTATGGTGGGGTAGAGGAAGCCTCTATGCATGGAAGAAGTTAAGATTTTGTCCTATAGGTATAGATGCAACTAGTGGCAAGCAGGGAGACTGCGGAGATTATGAGAAAGATGTTAAACTCTTTTGCTTCATGGTGGTCATAGGGGAATAGGGAATCAGTACCACTGACAGTGCTTCTTGGTTAAAATCTCAGTGGGTACATGAATATGGAAGGGAAAAAATTATAGATCCTAACTTTCCATAACCCATAAACAAAATATAGCATTTCCTTCGATTTGGAATGTAGGCAAAACCAAAAAAAACCTGAATTATTATTGTGAGATTAACGTTATTTTGCCTCTATGACCAGAAGCAAGGAAGAAAAAGGCAGAGGTGATTCTGGTCCTTGGTGCAATTCTATCTCATTTCAATCCAATGAAATTCATGAGAAAGGCCTCAGAAGCCCATTTAATTTTGGCTAGACTAATGGAGATCTAGGGTCAATGAGACAACTTCTGTGTAGCCCAGCAATGTCTGGGGGTCAGACTAGAGCCTCCATCTACAACACAATGGAAATTTCAGAAACCTTCTGATCTTATGAAATCAGGATAGGAGGAATCCCCTGTAAAGCCTATTCTCTCCAGAACAAAGAGGCATTAGAAATGAAGAGGACACTTCCACTTCAAACAGTATTGCTAACAAGTCAATGGGTGCCTGGTAGTTGGCTAATCACCTCTGGCAGACGGCAGTGCCCATTATTTCTATTATAACCCAGTGAGTTTGTGCACTTATACGCAGAGATTATTTTTTTGTTTTGTTCCTCTTTGCCTTAAACGGCTCATCCCATCCAGAAATGTCAGAGTTGGGTGGGCCAGGCACCATGTCCATGAGGCTCCTCCTAGTGAATGTTTAACACGACAAGATCTCTACCCATCCAACTCACTTATATTTCTGAAAACCAACTTGGGTCCCCAAAGGCTTTTGCCAGAATGCATTTGTCATGCCATAACTCCTGTCAGAAAGCCCAGATTTTCCAAATTCCACTTTGATGGCTGATAAATGTAAATGGCTGGTCCAAGGGCATGTCATCCTACACAGCAGTAGAGGCTGTGCTGAGTCAGGGCCCTACTGTGGGAATCCCAGTTCTCACTCAAACAAGGGCCGATCCTTTCTAAGGTCTCCTTTGAAGGTCATAGGGATATAAGTAGGTTCTCTAAGGCTGCTATCCCATGTGTCCCACTTTTACATGGCCCTATCCTCTTTATGGCTAATTTAGGATGGAAAACTGAGTAAAAACATTTTTTCCCCCCAAATTAGTGATAACGTTCTTGGCAGTTGCTGTTTTGACCAGTACAAAGCAATGTGGCTCAGGGCCACCATACATAATGTATGTTTACCTTTGTTTTCTTTTCCCCTCAAGATCTAGGTTGGAAATCAAACCCTTGGGCAAAGTATGATTTTGGATCTACATTTAACAGCTGCCTTATTGGCTGTGTTTACTGAAGGTCATTTCAGAATATGTCTGTGTCAGGCCCCAACTAATGTGAAATGAGTTTGTTCAGACCTAAGCAACTTTATTCACGTTCGGGAATTTACTTTTTAGGAAAACTCACCCCTGAGACGACAAGCTCCCCACCCAGGTTCTGAACCTCTGCTTTGACTTTACTGCAGATGTTGAGCTGATGGCAGTAGAGAGCAATGCGCTGTAGGTATGCAAGGAGGTCCTGTTTGCAGGCAGAGTCTGGACACTGAAAGGTAAAACAGTATTTTTAACCTGATAGTGCCCTAAAGATAGATAATGGCTCTTTTACAAAGCTCTGTATAATGCCAGCTATTATGACTGCTGCCTGGGCCTGTTCACTGAGAGTGTAAACAGACAGACTCCCTTCTAGGGGGAGGGAAAGCAGGTAACTGGGATGTGTTTGGAACAAGCTTATGAACTAAGATATCACAAGTTACCTAATTACATCCATAATATAGTATAAAAAAAGAAAGAAACAAAGAAAATTAAGGGGACATAAAAGCCAGTCAGATGATAAAATCCAAATGAGAAAATTAACATTCATGAAAATTGCTTTTAAAAAATTTCTATATTATGTTAATTCTGCTAGAAGCCAATGCTGGTTATTCAGATTACATAGACTAGTGTGATAGAATTCCTGAAGAGTCTGGATGGTTTGTTTTTTTTTACCCTCAGCAGCATGCTGCGCTCTCTGCAATCCCAAATGCTGCACTGCCCTCTATCACCCCCTCTGGTGCTGAGCGCTCAAGGAGGGCAGATGTCTCAAACTCTCCTCTCTGGCGCTCCCTGTGGCGTCACGTATTAAGTGTAACAACTGAGAAATGAGAATTGCTGCCACTGCTCGTACTGATACTCACATGGTCCGCGATGGTTCTTCCCAACTTATCCATCCTTGATCCTGCCTCAGCGATTTTCTTAGCTGCACTAATTACATCTGACGTGTTTTTAAGTGGTCCTTTGCCTCTGTAAAAAAACAATCAGAAAACACTCATAATCAAGACCAGGAATACCAATGACTTGGTGAGGCCTCTTTGGGCCGAGGGTGTGAAGCACTGTCTCCTCCTCTCTGGGCCCTCGTTAGGGAAATTTAGTCATAAGCATTAGGAGAAAAAGAAAAAGAAAGGCAGCAAGCAAGTTTAATACCCTCAGAGAATGAAACCCGACAAGGGATACACTGTTAATTTGCCAGTAGAGAATCTGTAGAATACGCTGGCTCCCTTTGTACAAGAAGCCTCCAGGACCCGTCACTCTTCTCCCGCTGTTTCCTGAAATGTGGCCAATGCTGCCTACGGAGGCTCCTGCGTGGGCTCACCTGGTGAAATCCGTCATCTCCATCATGATCATGCACATCTGCTTGGCCAGGACAATGATGTCATTGCCACTATCGTCCCATTTGGACACTTCAGCATCCAGTTTGCTCTTTTCTTCCTGAAAACTGGCCACCTGCTCAGCAATTTTAGCTTTCTGTTCTTGGGGAAGTTGAGCCATGATAGCCTGAAATAAAGTGAATATAAGGTTTTCATGAAAAAGAGAATATAGAGTTCTCCAAGTACATTATCCAGTCATTTCCATTGGTTTTTCCAAGGATATTTCCAACAGGCAATCTATGACATATAGATGGGATAATACCATAATAGGCTTCATTTTGCCTGAAGGGTTATTTCTTTTCATCTTGAACTGAAGTTTGTAATGAACTAAATCACCAACCAACCTGCAAGAACAAGTTCTTAAAGGGAAACTGAGTGAGATCAGCAGAAGGCTCCCGCAGCTCTGGGATCATCCACATTCTGTGACCAAACTCACTTTAGTCTTTTAAAGCCTCAAACTCCGCTTTCTACAGATACAGCTGACTTGTAAAATGGCTTCCGTAGAATGCCAGAAATTGGACATTTTTCACTTTATCATAGTAATTTATTTTTTCAAGGTGATTGGGAAGTGGTCTTAAAGTGTGTACTTTGAAAGAGGAAAAAGAAATCCACTGGGGAACATAAATTCCTACCATGTCACCCTGCATTTAAGTTTTATCAAAGCAGCATTTCATTTTCCTTGAGCCATAGATCCAAAGACCACCTTTGGGACCAGGGAGCAGCCAGGCCAAAAACAGATGGTAAAGGGAAGTGCACAATGGTGCAAAAAGGTCACAGGACACTGACAACTCTCCTTATCCTTAAAGTGCAAGGGAAATGACCACAGACCAACTGGAATAGTTTTGCCTTACTTTTCAAAATTAAATGTTAGAAATTTGATTAAAAGGAAACCCACTGTTGAAATGATTTTAGAAGAATGAAAAAGCCTATTCTAGTAGTTTTTCATGGCATCCTCCCAACAAGACAAAACGGTAGTGATCGGAGATGCCACACTGCAAGTAAGTGCAATAGCACTGGCCATTTTCCTTGAATGTAGTGCTGCTAATATTTGAACCATCAATAATTATTTCCCATCTACACTAACATTTGAAAACTAAACAGTAGAGCTTGCAAAGGGAAGGGACTGGCTTTGGATGAAAGCCATTGTCATTTCTTGGCTTAATGCATTTTCTTGAACTAAAGACTTCATTATCTGTATTTCATTTCTACTGGGAAAAAAAGCCATAACCCTGTTCTAAAGGGGAAGGCTTTCCTTCCTTGGGTTTTTTATCTGAACTAAATGTTACAGAAATTTTGGAAAATTCTGCAGTTTACTCAGCCTCAATACAGTACAGTTTTATTTGTGTCTTAATGTTCTGCTTCATTTCTACTGCATGAAAGGCTAAAAAATGGAGGTCAAAACACTCATAGTATATTTTCTTCAAGAAAGAGCAGATTCAGGTGTGCATAAGTGTGAGTGTGCATGTGCATATCTGTAAGTGTGTGTGCGCATGCGTGTGTGTTCGTGTCTGTGTGTCACCACACATCTCAGAGGGTTGTTAAACTGGTTAAACATCCATCTTCTCCAGACACCACAACCCTTACCCGTGCACTCTGCCCAGCAATAAGCTGATCATCTTCCGTCTGGATGCTCGTCCGACTTCTCACATCAAAGTCCTCAGTCTCAAAGTCAGAATCATCCAGCTCTTCAGGAGTCTAAAACCAAAAAAGCAATTTCGCTAAGTCTTGTTAACATTTCAGATGAACAAACTCAGCCTGCCACTTTCATTTACAGATGAATCCATGCAGAGGTCATGTCATATTTATTTAATGCATTGTAAAAAGAACCAATATAATATGCTCAAGATTTAGAAAAAAATATTAAGGGACAGTTAGTAGGTTTTAGCAACAGCAACTCCAAAACCTTCAATGTTTTCACCATCATCCTTGCTCAAAATAAACTTTTAACAGAGCACTAATCTATTGTTTAAAACATAATTGAAAACAAAGTCTGTGTAGGGTTAATGACAGAGATACTAAACTAATTTGCAGCGTCCATGTGGAGAGCTTCTAACTTGTAGTTAAATAGCTCAATTTTTGTGGAAAAAGTAAAGTCAAATGGCCTAACTTTGGGTTCTGTTTAGTTTTTGAGAGCTCCAGGCAGCTGAAAAAGTAGAACAAAATATTTTCTCATATATACTATTTCCAAATATGACTCTAACTGGTTAATACCAGAGGTATGAATTACAATAGCTACAGTTTGCTATATCTTTTTGTACAAGGATGAAAAGTGACCCAATTGACCAACTGATCACTCTGCCAGCTGAAAAGCTCCGGGAACAGCTTTGGAAAGGGTGTTTTTGCTGCTCTGGCAAGGAGGATATAGGATACGTTTAAGTGTCAATATTTAAATTCACCAGTAATGTTTAAGTGTCAATATTTAAATTCACCAGTACGTTAAGGCTAGTTATTTCCTTGTATGTGTATAGGACACCATGGATGTGCCAGAAACTTCGAAGCTGCTTCGCTCACAGAGAGAGACAGACAGAGAGACAGAGAGAGAGAGAGAGAGAGATATTGACACAAAGCATGCCTCATCTCAGGGCAGCATTTCGCAACAAGGAAGTGGAAAGGAATTGGTGGTAATGTTAAGTGCAAAGGGCAGTTAATATTCATAGGATCTGGTTGTTTCACAAGTCTACAGATTACTTGCTGCTCTTTAAGAACCCCTTGTATAGACATTTTGCAGAACTTGCGTCTATGGGTTCATGTATATAATGATTCCCAAGTGAAAAACTCCCACCAGGGTAGGTCAGTGCCTTCTAAACAACCCTGTATGCTGTCATACTGTCTCATTCATGATGGGAAATTTCTCATAACCACCTGTTACAGATAACAAAAACTGGTACAATTATGATAAGGAGTCAATGGGTAAGGGAAAGGGATTTTCTAGCATGTTCTTGTATTGAGCTCCCTGCCTCATGTGATCTGGCAAACATGCCTGGCCCAAGGTCAAGGAGCAGTCCTCAAAGCAGCTCCAGTCTTGCTGCCTTGTACCTAAGGTGAAGGTGGAATCTCACCAGGACTCCGCTCCAGCAGAAAGTAGTTCAAGATTTCATTTTTGATAACATTTCTCATATTCTCAAACCGTAACAGTGTTTTCTGGAAGTTCTAGAACAGCACATTTCATTAATGAGAGAAGTGAATCTAAATGTCCTCATAGGCAAGGGCTCTTTTCTTCCCTTCATTCAAGAGAACCTTCTAGAAGTCTACGCATGTTCAGACCACAGGAAGTCTATCAATCCTTCTTTTTGAGGCCTTATGAAAAGGGAAAAGTGAACTGGGACTTTCTCCATATTTGTTCTCCTCTGCCTGAGTAGAAAGAACCAATCTTTAGAATATATGGGGTTTTTTTGGGGGGAGGGGAGGCAAATGGGGTTAAGTGACTTGCCCAGGGTCACATAGCTGGTACACATCTGAAGCTGGATTTGAATTCAGATATTCCTGACTCCAGGTTCGTGACTCTTTCAACTACATCATCTGAGTCTCAAAACTGATTCAAGAGGTCAAATTTTAAAGAGTATAACCATAACTAGACTTTCCTGTTACTAGGTAATTGATCAGATTTTAAATAAGATAAAATACACTGGTGTTAAATGTTGACATGTTGTATTAGAAAGAGCACTGGACAAACGCCTATCTTCCATTTTTCTGTAAGACTACCTTCTCTCTACTCTTCTCTCTTGTAACCTGTGCTGGGTAGAAGCACGTGTACTTTGTTAGCCTTGATAACAGCTCCCACATACTTTTCCCCCTTTTAATAAATGACATATCTAAAGGAGCACACAGTGAGGGGTGGAGATAGGTATTTGCCCAGGGTCACACAGTCAGTGTCTTAGGGACGATTTAAACCCAGGTCTTCTTGAATCCAAGTACAATGTTTCATCTCCTGTGCCAGAAGAATTGCTAACACCTATTTTAAAGAACTACTTATTTTAGTAAAATAAATTGAAATTCATTTAAAACATATTTTAGTTTTAAGCTATCCAAGACCTAAAATTTTTAGCCTTGAATGGAATCTTTGTACTAAATTAAATTGTCATATCATACCTATTTGGACTCATCCTGCTTTGACCAAGTTTTGGTTTTAGGTTGCATTCAAGAGTCATTTTTGACAATATAATTAAGCATCTGGTTTTAACAGCTTTTAAAGTCATGATTGTGATGCTGGAACTGAGGCTCAGCCCCACAAAGCTATACTACTGACGCAGTTAAAACTGTCTCAAATACAATTCCTCACCCTTATCATCAACACAGCTTTTCTGATGTCCCGAATGCCATCATAGACCAATCGTGAGGCATCAATAAATTCATTTTCATCCATCGGTTGGGCAGGATCAGAACTGAGGGCTTCCACAGCAGCTTCCACTTGCTCAGTAAAACGTGGCATAACTGAAATAAAATGACAGTACCATGGACAAGTCACATGGTCAGTGTGAATGTTACCAGTTCTTCAACTAGCCTTTATAACAAAATCAACTCTCCACTCCTTGCCATTCATGCCAAGTGCTTATGTTTATGACTAAAGCTGAATTCCTTTTTAAAAAAAATTTTTAATTTTCAACATTTACTCACATAAGCTTTTGAATTTTAAATTTTCTCTGCTTCCCTCCCATCCCCCATCCAAGATGTCATGAATTCTTTAAAAAGCAAATGATATTTCATGTAAAAAATTAAAATGCAATTATTTTCCTTGCTGATTAAGCATTCCTCTTCATTAGAGTAGCAAAATAATTTGGTATGGGTTGCTAAATTCTAGCTGCCTGGATCCCCATGAAACAAGAAAGACATTTACCCAAACCCACCTGTATTAGAAAGAAGTCTGGTGGCCTCAAGAACCTTTTCAGTATAGACTCCGGGTTCGTAGTTATCCATCTCTGAAGTGACAACATGAATGACTCTGGCTGCCCGACCCCGAATGGCACCAGCAGTGCGGTCTAGACCATCAACATCTTTTTCTTGGAGAGCAATCACACATTTGTTTACATCTTCCAAAATGTGATTTTCTGATGAGAAAACAGCAGAGAAATATTTGAGGACATCTTCTAGATATGAAACTTTAAAGCAACCAAACAGCTGGGGTGGCAAACACACACTTAAGTTACTAGAAAATATGAATAAAAACCCTGCAACTATAAATCTCAGTATTAACATAGGGCACAAATACAAGTTATGAGTGCACTTCTCTCTCTAAAAACCAAAATTATTTCATTCCCCTTAAGTACTATTTTCCCTCACAATTTTAAACCTAATCCACAACTTGCTCTCTATGTGACAATGGGCAAAGTCCCACTGTTTGCCTCAGTTTCCTCTTGTGTAAGAGGCCAGTAGTTCTAGGAAGCCTGATCAGATCAGCGGTGCCTTTTGCATGCAAGCCAAAGGAACATCTGTTCTCAGAGAAACCAGTGACCCCAGATGAGAAGTTCAGTGATTGTTCAAGGGTCCAATCCTAAAAAAGCTGTTTAGCACAGAAACTGTAGCCTAGACTCGTTGGTCCTATCTTAGACAACTGGATCCCATAGTGATGGGTACTAGATTTAGTGTGGTCACAGGAACAGCTTTAGCTCTTCCTCGGAATTTGAGCGATTGCCCAGCCTAGATCTCTCTTGATGTCTGGTCACACTAGGCTACCTTCTGTGCCAGTCAACTCAACAAACACCGATGAAGAGTCCACCATGTCTCAAGCGCTGCATAAGGCACTAAAGATACAGAAAACGAACAGCCATCAAGGAGCTGCTGCCAGTCTACAAGAAGTCTGAGGATGAATATCCAAATGACACAAAAAGAGGGATAGAAAGACAGACAGACAGAGTGCAGTGGCAGCTGGGGAGCCTTCAATGTTTTCAGGAAGGAGGAGGAACAATCTAGGGACAGGTAAGATCCTTTACCAAGGTAGAGAGAGAGAAGTCCTAGCTAGAACATCAAATTCAGGGATCAGTAGGAACAGAATTGAATGAACACAGGACTGGAAATAGGAAATTAGGTGGGAAATTGGATTACTGAATTCAATTCTGAATCCTTCAGAAAGATACCTTTGTGATCTATTCTGATCTATTGTTCCACTTCTATTCTTTTTTAAGCAGAACCAAACTGTTTTGAGGATGATTCTGGTTTTCTCAGAGATAATAAATTGAAAAGTGCAGGTTAGGGGAGAAGGGTTGCATTTTGGTCATGCTGAGTTTGAGATATCAAATAGCCACAAGAGATGTTCTGAGGGAGAGAATTTGGAATTCAAAAATTAAGTTATTTTTACAAAAATGAAATATGAAATTAAAAAATGTTTCAAAAAATTTAGGACAGAGAGGAGAGTAATATGTATAACAGTGTGGAACAATACAGAATGTGGAAGAATGACTGAAAGACCTGAAAGGATAAAGGGCTTTCCAAATAACCTGAAATAAAGGAAAGTCAGGAACTACCACTAATTAAGAAAAAGGAACATATTTAATTTGTGAATTTTTCTAAAAAATAATTAAATAATTTGAGCTCTGATTCAGATTAAGAATTAATGAATTCTCCCCCTAAGGAATCAGTATGATAAATTAACGATGTTAGCAATAATTTAGGAAAAACATATGAAAATGAGCCATTCTCCAATTTTGAAATGGTCTAAGGATATGAACAGACAGTTCTCAAGGGAAGAAACCCTGGCTATCTATAATACGGAAAAATGCTCCAAATCACTACTAATTAAAGAAATGCAAATTAAAGTAGTTCTGAGAGTTCAACTCATATCCAGTGCAGTGGCAAGGATGGGGAAAAAAAAGAAAAGGAAAAATGATCAATGTTGGAGGAGCTGAGGGGAGAAAAAAATCACATGAATGCACTACTGCTGGACCTGTGAATGATACAACCATTCTGGAAAGCAATTTGGAACTATACACAAAATCAGCTACCACTGCAAGGCCTATACTCAAAAAGAGATCAGTGAAAGAGCAAAATATTTGTAGCAACTTTGTTTTGTGGTGGCAAAACAAAACAAAAACTGAAATGAAAGAGATTTCTATCAGCTGAGAAATGGCTCAATAAGGTGGGGTAGATGAATTGTGATAGTGTTCTACTGTGCCAAAAGAAATAAGGAAACAGATGATTTTAAAAAGATGCAAGCACTTATGTGAACTGAGACAAAGTAAAGTAAGTAGAAGAATAACTTATAACATTAATATTATAAAAATTAAAAATTTTCAGTTTTATAAACTAATGAAACAAGTGGAATCGAGAGAATAATTTGCACAGTAATATCACTGTAAAAACCAACTATGAAAGCTATCAGAACTACTGTCAATAAATAGAATGAACATTCATGACACCAGAAGGATGATAAAACATGCTATCCATTAAAAACATGACAGATTTAGGGCATAGAATCATACATACACACTTATATTTGCATGTGGTCATTCAGGGGATTTATTTTGCTTGATTACGCATAACAGTTACTAGAAATGTGTTTTTCTCTTTAATGTGACAAGAAGGAGAAAAATAATTTCTATAAATTTTTTTAAAACAGAAGGGTACAGATGTGGAAAACACTGCATACACCTTCAGGTGAGGTCACTGATTATCAGCTGTACTCTTTTACAAATGACATCTCAGGAATGTTCTAGATTTAATGTGACTAAACTGATTCCTATTTAAACAAAACAAAACAGAGTTTGGGTCAACATTAAATTTCTAAACCTGTATCACTGTAAAAATCTGGTAAGTTCACCACACCTTTTAGGGTATAGTAGTGCTTGCACATCGGACACTGAATAAATCTCAAGTACAAAATAAGAAACGGGTTATGATGAATAAGCTATGTGCAATTCAAAGTTATACATCAATATTGTACCAATTGGATTTCCATGGAATCTTATTCTAAGTGCCATTAATTTCAATCATCTCACTGAAATCTTCAAGTAAATGATAAAGGCAATAAATGTTCTGTTCAATTCTTGGCAACATTAGAAGCAATACAGCATATTTAAAAAAAAAATGCCCACAAGTAGCAGTGTTAAGGGGCTATTGGAAGACTCACCACTACACTGCCAGTGGAGCTAAGTATGAGCCTAACAATTCAACCAAACAATCTGAAATTATACGAGAAAAGTCATTAAACTGCTAGTCACCTTTGACCCAACAATTCTACTACTGAGCGCTTACAGCAAGGAAAGCACAACACAGCAAACCATTCACAGCAGGTCTTTTCTGTGGAATGTGAATGTAAAGGAATCCAATTACACTGTAAGAAATTAACTATTGGAAGAATTCAGAGATACATGAGAAACCTTAAGAAGTGATGCAAAAGAACCAGGAAAATATAAAAATATATAATGAAGAAAATGAACACCCTTAATCCCAGAGAACAAATGGTTAAACACAACCCTTCTTGTAAGTAGAGTCAAGGGAGACTGAAGTTCCCATTTTGCTTCCAACACTTACCCCATTTGGTGGTCTCCCATCAGACACTGATGCTCTTGGGGAGATAAGCCATGGGCTCTTGCATCAGTTTTCTCATCAAATAATAGCAAACACTTGCAGCCCCTCTTACAGAGTTGTTTGTGAGGTTCAAATGTGATAATATATGTAAAAATTTGCAAATGTTTGAATGCTATATAAAAGTCAGTTCTTACGAGAGTGAAATGTTGCACACACTATAAAGATAATTCTGTTGATTGATTCTGGATTTTGAATCAGGATATATTGGTTTTAATCCTGTCTCTGACACCAGCTATATTTCCACCCTTCACAGAGTCAGATTTAAAGGTAGGAGGGACCTATGAAATTATCTACTTCACCTCATTTTACACATAAGGAAACTGAGGTCCAGAAATGGTCACAGAGGGAGCTAGTGGCAAAGCCTGTACTCAAATCCAGGACAAATTCCAAACACCCTCCTGTTATGCACTACACTAAGTTGCTTTGGCAAATCAATGGGCCCAGCAATAAATTATGTGTATTTTGCTTGAGGACCTCTCAATTAAAATCTGAGGTAACCACAAGAAAGCTACTCCCCATCAATGCTTTGGCAACTCATAAAGACAGTCCACTAAGAAGCAAAGACATTTTTTTTATTTAGCGATGTTAGAAGTAGAATCCACATCAACAAAGTGATCTGAAGTACTAAGCAAGCATAACTATCAATCTGACATGACTAGTTACTGTACTGTTGTCAATTTCTAAAACTGATCAATTTAATACATTGAAAATACAGTAAGTAGCCCTATGGTTCTGCACATGTCAGTTCAAGAATGACAGTTTAGTACATTATCCCAAGATATTTGCTGCTCTAAGTTACCTAGCCATAAGAGTACACTATCAATTTCATTGAACTAGTCTTTATATATATTAAAAAAAAGACACAAAAATTTACCACAATAAGCATAAAGATGAAAGGGTCAGTGCATTTATATGGAAAGAGTTATTGCCAAATTCAATTAGAATGAAATTTTAAAGTCTTTATCACTAATAAATTTCAAATTTTTATTTAAAATGTCAATATATATTTTGCCTTGATTGAATGCTTTTTAACATCTTATGTGTTCTTTAATACTTACGGGCAGCATTCTGAATAGGGTTCATAGAGGAAATCCAATTAGACAAGGCTTGGGAGTGGTTCAGTTATGCTTTGATGATCTTAAGGAAAGAATGGAAAGAGAAAGGAAGAGGAATACACTGGAGGGAAGGGTTGGGGGTGAAGGGGAGAAAGGGAGGATAGGGAAAACTTATCTCACATAATCTCCTTTCATCTATACAAAGAGGAGAGAGAGGGGGTGGGGAAAGGAACTCAAGTCTCATCTGAAGTGGTTGAAAGAAGGAAAAACACACACACACAATTGGTTACACAAATACATTTCACTCAACAATGACATAGGAGGGAAAAGGGGAAGCGGGGAATCAGAGGGAGGGGAAGGTAAGGGAGGGATTAGTCCTAAATAAAACAAATCTTGATAGCTTTTTTTGAGACAGCAAAAACACCCTGGGAATCTGAGCAGTGCTCATAAAATTGGGGGAATAGATGAACAAATTACAAAACACTATTGTGGCAGTCAGGAGTGGTAGCATGCAAACTTTACTTGAATACCCTGGGAGAATCACAACTTCTTTATGTCTTTAAATTACTGTTATCAAGTAGAAGAAAGGATGGTTTAACAACCAAACTACAAAGGCACCTGGGTCTGTTTAAGGTCACTCAGAAGAAAATAAAATGGTTCCTACATTGCAATGACCTTACAGTGATTTTCTTGACCAATAACCCTCGGGTCTGCCATTAGCATCCTCTTGACATATTGTAATATATTGTAATTTCCCAATTGTTTTTCATTTGCTAACTTATGTTTCTAAGTGAACTTAATGGGAACAACTAAGCAACAAAAAATCTCTCTTTCAATCTACGCACTTAGGGCTAGCTACTTTGTGATATAGTACGGTTTACTTTTTTTTGCCTATGAAATGGTGAATGTCTTAGCTTCATTCCATTAAGTCAAACTACTCCTGCCTCTGTCTTGTACACAGGCACACAACTCTCTCTCTCTCTCTCTACATATATATATTTGCATAAATTTTTAAAAATATATTCCAGACAGCCTGCATATTTGTTAAAGAATTCAATTTCTCTTTCATATACTTTTGTTTTATGTGTCTTACCCTAAAGGTAAATGCCTACATTCCATTCTGCTGCTGCAGAATTCCTTTTGTTCTAAGTGATTCGAAGAATGCTGCAGGAGAACATTTGTTTCTGGTAGGCTGTAGTTTGCCTCCCGGGTCTGCAAGGAACTCTGCAAAATGCTTGGAGACAAATTTCAGGACACACAAAACCTAACTAGAAGAAGGAAACTGAAGGAATGCAATATCCAGTAGGGAAGTCTTGTCATTTAGATTTCAAATTTTTTTGTTGTTTTTTGCTTCCAAACATATTATCTATGAAATAATTCTGTACTTCATTGGAAGAACAAGAGAAGGCCAAGATTTCCCAAAAAAGCCATAGCTGTATTTCTGGCACCTGTCTGCAGGTGATTAAAGAGCAAATACATATAGTTATTATCTAACCTGGATTTTCCCCACATTTCCTCAGATTAGGCATTTCTGGGTAATTAGTACCTTGCAGCTTTCATACATACAGACAATAGGTAATTCTCAAGGAAGATAAAGAGGCCTTGCAACACTGGTAGGCAGAATGTATTCTAACCCTTAAAGAGGTCACAGTTACAGCAGAATATCCTGGACATACTTAAAGCCTATTGTTTTCACTGAAAACTTCCTAAATTCTACCTTGCATCTGTGACTAGAAAACTAATCTAATGACTACGATGGTTGTCCCTTCTCTCCATGCAACCACATGGCTCTGTGAATCCTGCTCTAATGCATTCAAAGAACACTGGAGGCATTTGCTAAATGGAGAATGCATTTATATTTACTCAACTCTGAGGACATGAAATTGAAATTTATCTCAATGCAATAAAGACTATGAATTTCATTTGATAAACATTTTCTATACAGATGCAATTTACTATGATGTTACTGCTTTATGTTTACATAATGAAATCAAATATTTTTATAAGGTAAATTACCCAGATTATTTTCTAGTTCATAATTAAATGGCACTTAAGAATTTCCTCCCTGTTTTCTCTCTGTGTATCAGACACAGAAAAGTTTTGTGTTTGTTATTTTTTTAAGAGGCAGTTCCATTATCATTTGCATGTGATGTAAAAAAATTTTTGGAAAGAAAAGATATCCTTTTAGAAAAAATAAATGCAAGGTCAACACCTGGGCTACCATCCCCTCACAACAGTTCCCCTTTAAGCAAAAAGTGCTCCCAGTAAGCAGGTGACTTTGTGTATTAGTCAATTTAATTTTCAAAATATGACAGCAGAACCTGAATAAGCCTGGGTGATGATTGCCAATGAGACATGGGAGCTGAAGAGTCATGGACTGCATCCCCAGAATTGGAGGGAAGACATCCCCAACTCCAAGTGCCAGCCAGCTTCTCAAATGCGCACTTTTGGTTAGAGGGAAAGGAACATGGAATTGCTTAGTGCAAACTTGACCCAGTACTGATTAAACATGCAACTTTAAGTCCACAGTCAATTTGTATTATCTTTATTTTTTTAAATGACAGATACTGATGTTGCAATGTAGAACAATAATTTACCACTTAGAATTCTAAAGCTTTTCATATTTGTTGCAACCTAGATGAAAGTATATACAAGTTTTAATATACAATCTTATTACCTGAAACAGCCAGGAAATCATCAATGGAAGTTATGTCATCAACGGCATCTGTTAGAACCCGCACTTGCTTTTCCCACTGTTCTTTAAAAAGATCCATGTTCTCCTGGGCCAGTTTACTTTGTGGTTTTGCAGCCAAAGCCAATGCCGCATTAATGACCTGAAAAAAGATGTCAAAGAATGCATATTTAATCTCATTTCCAGTGGCATTCAATTAAATCAGACAAACTATACTTGGTTAGAAAACTTAATTGGTATGGTCTTCCCCCAAGTACATTCCTCCAGAGCTATATCCTTGCTGGAGCAAACCCATGGAGATCACTGGATCAAAGTTGCCATATTCTACTTTAACCCTTAAATTGATGGAAAAATTTTTATTATCAAAATGAGAAATTTAGTATCTATCTTTCCAATTACAATGTTGCATAGAATGGTTGGTAAAGCTTTATCTTTTATGTCATGAAAACTTAGAAATACTTTTTTTATGATGACAAATACAATTTCCTCTACAAGTGGCCTAGTTTGAAAGGACCTTAGGGATAAGATAATCTAGACAAATCCTGCCATGTTAAAGGTGAGGAAACTGGGACCGGACTAGCTTAGGTGATTTGCCCATGGTCACACTGAAAACAGTATGATAAATCTAATCCAGAACCATTGAATCTCAATCTAGGGCATGCTCTGAGAGATTTTATACATTAAATCTTCAAATACAGGATGGGCTTGGAGTCAAGAAGACCCTGGGTTCTTCTACCTCCTATTGTTGCTAACTTTATAACGACAGGCAAATAATTAAGCCCCTCTAAGGCTTAATTTTATCATCTATAAAAGGGAAATAATGTAACACTAATGATGTCATTCATGTCACTTAAATTCTCAGTGATCCAAGTTAAGTTTTAGAGAAGATGGTGAATTACATTGGTAGAGAAAGTGCCTCACAAGGAGGTCCTTAAAGCAATACAATCATACAACCAATCTCTAATGCTTACAAAGGTTCATTCAGCCTAATCTTCAACTTTAACAACATGGCTTATGGCAAAAGGACAGTAATGAACAAACCCATCCAAGAAAGGACAATAGTATGAATAGGACAGTTTAAAGGAGATGCTTCAAAACTAACCCAAGATTACGGAAAACAGGTTTATAACTTGCCTAATGACTAAATATAGGAATGGATCCTATAATTCTGTAGGAGGTATGGTTTTTTAAATAAGCCTAAGGTTACCAATAAAAACTCTTAAGTTAACAACTTGTGAGAATCACCACCTAAAATTAAGGTAACTTAATAGCTATATGGTTGAGCAGAGATGAAATGTGAAGTAAGAGTCTTATCTATCTGTCTAATCATATCCAGGTGCATCTTGCTACCATTTCTACATTCCCTATAACAGTCAGAACCCAAAAGAGACTGTCTGGTGCCTGCCCAAAGAACAGACATGAGAACACACTAAAATGGGTAAAATAAGATAAAAAGAAATGAACCACAACAAAAAGAACCAAGCTTCCATATGCCCTGATCTACAATACTGAGATCATTATATGCTGCTAAACAAAAGGCAGCTGTTCCTACTTCCTATTTTTTTTATATATATCATATTTCGCCCATGCTTCACCAATACAGCTAACTACTGTTTCAAGTACAACGTATTCTGTTATAGTATTGACAACCAAGTGATAAAAGTTTTAAAACTCGCTTCATCTGATGAGAAGATGTCTTTGGACTGCTCCATCATGGCACAAATCCTGAATATGGGAGTGTGGGGGGAATCCCAAGAAAATCTCTCCCAGTCATACAAAAATCTTGTATTATTACCTGGGGCCTCTGTGGATCAGTAATGTTGTGAGCACCAGACTTCATTTTAATAGGTTCTTGATGGGGAAGGAATGAACTTGGCTACTTCTTAGTGGAAAAAGAGCTGCTAAGTTTCCTGGGCTGTTCTTTAAAATTGCTTTCTAAAGAAACTAAGTTAAATGGAAAAGAGTACTGTCATCCAAAGGCAAGATGTTCGCTGACTGGCATGCTGAAGATTAGTTAAGGATAAAAGCTACAACTATGTTTCCATCTACCATGGATGTTTTTCTAAAGGTTCTACAGTCTCAAGTCCCAACAGACAGACTTGCCTAGAGTTGTGATTATTTACTGCTTTTCAGTCTGTCAGTCAAACTAACAGAATCTGGGCTCCAGCAAGTCTACAGGGATGAATCTATATGGCAACAAGAGTTTAAAAGGGGACAAATGGAGGAAAAGGAAGAATGGGTAAGTTTCCAGAACTTGGCTTTCAATTTAGTTTGCTTAGGGAAAAAGAAAAGTAGTTAAGTAGAGGCTGCACAGAATTCACCTCTCTCATAGCTTCTAGGAAAAGGCCATGCATTAAAGCCAAGGCAGTATGAATTATTTAAGTCATTTTTGTATTAACTAAAATGTTCAATGCACTCTTGCAGAAGATGGGATTTGAGCAAAGTCTTGAAGGGAGGCAAAGGTGGAAGTGAGGAGGGAAAGCATTCCAAGTCTGGAGGATAGTGAGTGAAAAGATATGGAGCTGAAAGAAGGTATGTTCTGTGCAAGGAAAAGAGAAAGTAAGGCCAGTGTCACGTGAAGAGGAGTAAAGAATGAGAAGCCTGGAAAAGAAGGAAGTTGAAAAGGGACTTATGAGGTAAAGGATTTTATATTTGATCCTGGAAGTATTAGAGAGGAATTGAAGTTTTATTGAATGGTGGTGGGGAGTGTGTGATGTGGTCAGATGTGGACTTTACAAAGAGTAGTTTGGAGGAGAGAGATTTGAGCTGGCAATACTTCCACTTCTGCAGTCCTTCAGTGTGGCTTCTTATCTCATCACTAAACTAAAACTGCTATGGACAAAATTACTAATGGTTTTTCTTAAATGGCAAATTCCAATGGCTTTTTCTTAGCTATTCTCATTTGACATTGTTGCCCCTCCTGTTCCCCCGCTCCCCAACCACCACCAGACACTTTCTGAGCTTACTTGACCTTGCTCTCTACACTAGCATATCCATTCCTTTCACTTTCCTTTTACCTCTGGATCTTCACGGCCCTTTCTGCTTTCCCAGGAGAAGGACAGAGGGATGGACCTCAGAGCCCTTGGGTGTCAGGGCTCTCAATGGGAGGCACTGCTGGGTTGCTGTTAGAGTTGTCCTAATTTCTTCACCAGTTACTAAGTCTCTTGTCTCTACAACATCTCCCAAATCTGTTCTCTCTCCTATTACATGACCAGCAAACCCAGTTCAGGCCTTATCCTCTCTCACCTAGATTACTACAATAACCTAATTGATTTCCATGCCTACTGTTCATCCATCTTCCACATCAAAAGTGTATATTCCTAGTGATGAGGTAGAAAAGAGTGCTTGAGAGGGCAGTTCGAGCAAACAAGAATTGAGACAGGAGATAGGACCAGAAAGTGACCAGTCAGAAAAGTGGTCAAAGACGACAATGACCTCCGTCCCTCTTCCAAAAGACTTCTCCTGCCTAATGGTTGAGTGGGGCAATGATGCAGATACAAATGGTGCAGGGTTAAGAGTTGCTTTTTCAGTACTTTGTGAAGCCCCTAGTTTATTCTTCAACCTGAAGATGCCCTAGAATCCTTTCCCCCTTATGTTGAATCTGTGCCAAAAAAATTACTTTTGTATCCTTTATCCTGTGTTTCCCATCCTTTAATTTTTAACCTGTGTCCTTCTGGTCTGTCCTTAAATTGTTAAATCATAAAGAATTCCCTTTGTCTCCCTCATCCTACATCATTCTGTCCTGTCCTTAATCTAATCTCCATAAAAAAACCTCTAAAACTACATCATCATTCTGAAACCTCTATATAAGCGTAACTGCCCCAAATATCAGTCTTACTTAGCTTTCTTGCTAAGGAAGCCTATATTGTTTTTTTCATGTAAAATAGAAAACTCCCATTGGCTAAAAGAGAAGGTCTAAGTGAATTCTTTCACACCTGAACCAGCTCTTCCAGTTCTAAACCTCACACATCCAACCTCATCACTTCCCTGCTCAACAAACTTCAGCAACTCCCTATGACCTCTGTTTAAAACACACGATCTAGTATTTAAAGTCTTTTGTACTCCAGTTTATTTCATGTCCAGGCTTCATACACTCTGTGTTCCAACCAAACTAGCAACTCCCTTTTCATTCGCTCTGCTTGGTTTTAACTCCATCATAATCTTCTACAAGGAACAAATTTATCATCATCGGGACAAACTCATCAATATAGAGATTGCTTCAGTTTGCTACTTAAAGCTCATACCCTAAACTGCTTCTGCCTCTGCTGACAGGAACAGTAGGACTGGACCAAAAAACTCTTCTCAAAACTTCCTTTGCCGCTAACAGCTCCAACATCTCCCTCAGGTCCCCACCCCACCAATACTCAGTTTCCTTGGGGTACTGTCTTCCCTCATTAGACTGTAAATTCCTTTAGGGTAGGGGCTGTCTTTTTGCAGCACTTAGCATCATTGGCATTATTACTACTATATTTTGTTTCAATTGTGTCCGACTTTTCCGGACCCCGTTTGGGATCTTGTAAACAGAGATACTGGAGTGGTTTGCCATTTTCTTCTCCAGTTCATTTGACAGCTGAGGAAACGGAGGTAATCAGGATTAAGTGACTTGCCCAGAGTCACACAGCTAGTGTGTGAGGCCAGATTTGAACTCAGCTCCTCCTGATGCCAGCTGGCAGTGCATGCTTGTGCCACTGAACTGCCCCTGGGTAAGATATGGTATTACAAAAGAGGAAACTAGGCCTTAATATGTGAAATGCTTCTCTCTCAAGGTAACAAAGGGAGTGAGAGAGACGGAGTTCAAATGGAGGTCTCTCAGGACTCTAATTCCAGCATTCTTCACACTACTTGACGCTGCCTTTAATGCGAACATATGCTTTCAGAACAAAAGAAGTACTTATCTAGCTTACCAACCCTAAAACCTGGGAAACATGTTTGCACGTTACATGTCCTGTACTGAAGTTATCATTTTAATTAGGATTGACTAGACTGTACATGTGAATCTTTTTCAGACTTTAAGATCATTTATATAAATACTCTCAGTAGGTGTGATCAGCGTATGTTACCATCTGTTTCAGCCGATATGTGAAGCATTGTCGCTTTTCAAGCATTTCTAAACCAAATGTGGAACCAAAGACATTAAAAATAAAGTGCTGATATGGTAAAATGGTAAATTTTTAAAATGCCAGTTCTCCAGAAATTTGCTTAAAAGTGATTCTATTCACTGTGGTAGTCCATAAAAACTTCAGATTTGGTGACTAGACTTTTCTTTCTGTGCAGTTGTGGACAGACTGAACTGATGGTTGAAAAATGTCCCTCAGATAAAACACTTCTACCATTACACTATAGAAAAGATTAAAAATGCTTCTAAAAGGACGTAGGATGAAAAATGCTATCCACCTCCAGAAAAAGAATTGATGGAATCTGAATGCAGATCAAAGCATACTGGTTTTTTTTAATTTATTTTTCTTGGCATTTTTTTGTCTGTGTTTTCTTTCACAACATGACTAATATGGAAATATGTCTTGCATGACTTCACATGCATAACCTTTATCAAACTGCTTGCCTTCTCAATGATGGGGAAGGGGAGGGAAGGTGGGAGAGAATCTGGAACTCAAAACTGTAAAATATGAAGGTTAAAAATTGTTTTTACATGTAACGAAGATAAAAATATTACAAAAATTGGAAAAATATTAATGTAACATGATCTTAGTTTTAAAAAAAAAGAATGATTCTAAAAAATGATTTTCCAAAAGGAAGGTGACTTGCTTTAAAAGGAAACACCAATCATCCAATAGTGGTCATTTTCATCTTTTAAAACAGGTTCACAAATAAAGCTTACTGTGAAGGAGGAGCTCACAGGAAACAGGCCTTGAAATTAGCTGGATAGCTGTGGTATGGAGTAGGTTCAATGCATACATGCATAGATCAACAGCAAGATTTCATATTTTCTAATAAAATCGTAATGAAGTGATTTTTAGCAGAATTTCTTTTCAAAATCATTTCCATCTTTACACTAAACAGGATGCTTCTATCAAGTATATCTATCTCACCAGACTCTAAATGGTACCACTCACTAGAATGATGTGGGGTTATATGTATGTAGGTCTTCCTACTCTGAACTTTATTTTCTTATTACCATCAAGGATATTTCATGAAACTTTGTAGCTAGTGAATCTGCAAAATTACTCAAAGGTCATCGCCAGCAAAAAAATAAATAAATTAAAAGATTTAGTTATAAACTGCTTGGCGTAGAAGAGATGCCATTTGATCAAACAAGACATCCAAAGCTTTAAAAGTTCACAACTGTAGGGGGAAAGTATGGAGCATAATTTAAAAATGAAGGCTCAGAAAAACCTATTAGCCTAATTCCACGGTAATCCCAGTTCTCCATGGGCTAGAGACTAGTTGGTTGGCTGCTGACTGATTTCATTGAAAGAGGACCAAAATGACATCACTATATTTCAACATACATTATATTCAACTATGATGAGCTCTCTACCACAGGTCAGGCACCAAAAGTCCACATGAACAACTGGAGTGAAGATATCTCTAAATTTCCACGTCCCACATTTCTTTTCAGAGCAAAGGGCCTTTTCACGGCCTTCTTTGTTACAGGCATGCCATGCTGGTCAGTCCTTTGCTAGTGTCTCCCGTGTAAAGTGCTTTTAAAAGAGGCCTATAGTGTCCTTATGTTCAATCTTCTGACCTCCATGTAAGCACTTGCCTTGTGTGAATTCTCTGTAAAAGTCTTTTAAACACATGTATATTTGGCATTTAAAAACTGTTCTCATCTATATAGACCTCCTCCTAACTCCCATAATATGACAAAAGTTCTTAGGAATTACATGTATCATCGGGGAATAGAAGGAGAAAAATTTGAAACTCAAAATTTTATAAAAATGAATGTTGAAAACTATTTTTACATGTAATTGGAAAAAAATAAAATACTGTTAAGGAAAAAAATACACATACAGGTTTAAAAGGAACATGAGAAGCGACCCTCCCTTTGACCTCAAGCCTTCCACCTCCTGCTGCACCTGTATCTTGAAAGAAGAGGAAGAATAAAAGTAGGGAGCTAGGTGGCACAGTGGATAGAGCGCTGGGCTTGGAATCAGTAAGATTCATCTTGACAATTCAAATCTGGCCTCAGACACTATACTAAGTGTGTGACCCTGGGTAAGTCACTTAACCCTGTTTGCCTCAGTTTCCTCATCTATGAAATGAGCAAGAGAAGGAAATGCCAAACCACGTCATTATTTTTGTCAAGAAAACCTCAATATGGGGTCATATAGAGTTAGTTGCTGAACAACCACCACAAAAGTCAGGTGGGAACTCCTTTTAAAATTTATTCTGCAAGTCAAAATAAAAAATTATCTCATATAGGAATGTAAAAAGTGTTTCTTTTGGTTACTCATTCATGTTTATCTTTTTATGATTCTCTTCTGTCTTCTGTCTGAATGTCAAATTTTCTATTCCACTCTGATCTTTTCATCAGGAATGTCCAGAAATCTTTATTTCATTAAATACCCAATCCTCTCCCCCATGGCCTTGAAGGATTATGATCAGTTTTGCTGGATAGGTGATTCCTGATTGTAATCCTAGCTCCCTTGAAAATTCCTTCTAGAATATTATAGTCTAAGGTCTCTGATGCTTTAATGTAAAAGCTGCTAAATCTTGTGTAATCCTGACTCTGGCTCCATGATATTTGCATTTTCTTTCTGGCTATTTGCAATATTTCCTCCTTGACCTGAGAGCTTGGGAATTTGGGTATAATATTCCGGGGAAAGAACTTCATTTCAGGATCTCTTTCAGGAAGTGATTGGCAGATTCTTTCAATTTCCATTTTGCCCTTCAGATTTAAGATTATCTGGGCTGTCTTCCTTAATAATTCCTTGAAATATGATGTCCAACCAAGCAACACCATTATTAGGTATGTTTCCCAAGCTGATTAGGGAAAAAGGAAAAGAACTTATATGTTCTAAAATATTTACAGCAGCTCTCTTTGTGGTGGCAAAAAACTAGGAATTGAGAGGATGCCCATCAAATGAGAAATAGCTAAGCAAATATTATAAATACTCAAATCAACTACAAGGACCTATTAAGGAAGATGTGATCTACCTTCAGAAAAGAACTGGTAAATAAAAGTATATGATTTTAGATATAAATATATATTTGTGTCTAATGGTAGCCTTCTTTAGGGCAAGGTGGGGAGGGGTACAGAAAGGGTAGTTTTGAAAACTTTTGAAATGAGTAGTAACCTATTACCATAGTTTTCCGAAAAAAGCAAATGTTTCCCTTTTTATCTTTTTATATTTAAGTTCAAAAGGAAAAAAAGATTGAAAAAAATACACTGTGCCCAGTACAAGCAACGTGTCCCCAGTTATCTCTGAATTTTTGTACCTCCTTTTCCATGTGGTAGATTCTGCTTCTTTTCTTCAGTGAATTCTTGTGCCTCTTTTACCATTAGGCCAATTCTGGTTTTTTAGGTGTTATTTTCTTCAGTAATATTTTGGTGCCAATTTTACCAAGCTGTTTATTTTCTCCTCATAATTTCCTTTTTTTTTTAATAAAAATTTATTTATTTAACTTTTTACATTCATTTTCTCAAAATTTTGGGTTCCAAATTTTCTCCCCTTTATCCCCTCCCCCCACCCCAATACACCGAGCATTCTAATTTTCACTACCACCAATCTGCCCTCTCTTCTATCATCCCTCCCTTCTCTTCTCCCCATCTTCTCTTCTGTCCTGTAGGGCCAGATGACTTTCCATTCCCCATTAAGTGTATGTCTTATTTCCTAGTAGCAACAACAATACTAAACAGTTGTTCCTAAAACTTTGAGTTCCAAATTCTCCCCATCCCTCCCTCCCCACCCATTCCCTTTGGGAAGGCAGGCAATTCAATATAGGCCCTATCTGTATGGTTTTGCAAATGACTTCGATAACAGTCATGTTGTGTAAGACTAACTGTATTTCCCTCCATCCTATCCTGCCCCCCATTGTTTCTATTCTGTCTTTTGATCCTGTGCCTCCCTGAGTGTTGACTTCAAATTGCTCTCTCCTCCCACTGCCCTTCCCCTTCCATCATCCCCCCCACCCTGCTTATCTCCTTCTCCCCCACTTTCCTGTACTGTAAGATAGGTTTTCAAACCAAAATGAGTGTGCATTTTATTCCTTCCTTTAGTCAAATGTGATGACGGTAAACTTCTTGTTTTTTTCTCAGCTCTCCTCTTTTTCCCTCCACTAAAAAGTCTCCTGCTTGCCTCTTGAATGACATATAATTACCCCATTCCATTTCACCCTCTTTCCTCCCACTACATTTCTCTCTCACCATTTACCTTAATGTCTTTTAAGATATGGTCCCATCCTATTCAATTCACTCTGTGCTCTCTGTCTCTGTATGTGTGTGCATGTGTGTATGTGTGTGTGTGTGCACATGTACATGTATATGTGTTTATTATGTGTGTGTGTGGTCCCACCAACTACCCAGATACTGTAAAGTTTTAAGAGGTTCAAATATTGTCTTTCCATGTAGGAATGTAAACAGTTCACTTTTGGTAAGTCCCTTATGACTTCTCTTTGCTGTTTACATTTTCATGCTTCTTCTCATTCTTGTGTTTGAAAGTCAGATTTTCTTTTCAGCTCTGGTCTTTTCATCAAGAATGCTTGAAAGTGCTCTGTTTCATTGAAAGACCATATTTTCCCCTGAAGTATTATACTCAGTTTTGCTGGGTAGGTGATTCTTGGTTTGAGTCCTAGTTCCTTTGACTTCTGGAATATCCTATTCCACACCCTTCGATCCCTTAATGTAGAAGCTGCTACATCTTGAGTTATCCTGATTGTATTTCCACAATACTGGAATTGTTTCTTTCTAGCTGCTTGCAAGATTTTCTCCTTGAGCTGGGAGTTCTGGAATTTGGCCACAATGTTCCTAGGAGTTTCTCTTTTTGGATCTCTTTCAGGTGGTGATTGATGGATTCTTTCAATACTTATTTTGCCCTCTGGTTGTAGAATCTCAGGGCAGTTTTCCTCGATAATTTCATGGAAGATGATGTCTAGGCTCTTTTATTGATCATGACTTTCAGGTAGTCCCATAATTTTTAAATTGTCTCTCCTGGATCTATTTTCCAGGTCAATTGTTTTTCCCATGAGATATTTCACATTCTCTTCCATTTTTTCATTCTTTTGGTTTTGTTTGGTGATTTCTTGGTTTCTCAGAAAGTCATTAGACTCCATCTGTTCCATTCTAATTTTGAGAGAACTACTCTCTTCAGTGAGCTTTTGAACCTCTTTTTCCATTTGGCTAATTCTGCTGTTGAAAGCATTCTTCTCCTCATTGGCTTTTTGAACCTCTTTTACCAATTGAGTGAGCCTATTTTTCAAGGTGTTATTTTCTTCAGCATTTTTTTGGGTCTCCTTTAGCAAGGTATTGACCCGTTTTTCATGCTTTTCTTGCATCTCTCTCATTTCTCTTCCAAGTTTTTCCTCCACCTGTCTAACTTGCTTTTCAAAATCCTTTTTGAGCTCTTCCAAGGCCTGAGCCCACCGGACATCCACCTGGGATGTCTGGGATACAGAGGCTCCGACCTCCACGTCTTTCCCTGATGGTAAGAATATTTCCTCGTCATCAGAATTGAAAGGCGGGAACATTTGCACCCCCTCAAAGAAGCTCTCTATAGTCTTATTTTTCTTCCCTTTTCTGGGCATTTTCCCAGCCAGTTACTTGACTTCTGAGATTCCTGTCCACCCCGCCTAAATCCACTCAGCTAGTGCTTGAGGTCTGAGATTCAAATGGGCTTTCTGTGGCAGGCGCGGCTGTTATTCAATGTGCGCTTAAGTTCTGGTGCTGGGGTGGGGACAGTGCCGCCTCCCAGGCTCAGTTCCCTCAGAGGCTTTATGCAGAGACCTTCAGTGATGGAGTGGATGGGGGCAGGGCCACCTCCCAGGCTCAGCTCCCTCATGGGGTTTATGCAGAGACCTGAGCTTCTGCCTGCTGCTCAGGGAGTCTCGGGCTGCTGCTGCTGCCTCCGCCACTTCCTGCCCCTGCCTCTGCCTCCACTACTTCCTCCCGAGGGGGCCCGAGTCACGGAGACACCCCGCTCCCCTCTCGGCCAGCCCAGACGTCTCTCTCACTGACCTGTAGCGTCTGTGGGCGGAGAGACCTTTCCGGCCGCTGGAGGTTCCGTCCCTGAAGTCTGCTCGAATCTGCTCCTCTCAGCCACGTGGCCAGGGCAGCGCAGGGGTGTACTCCGCTTTCCGGGGCACGGCTCTCCAAGGGCTCTCTGGGATGGAAATCTTTTCCACTGTGTTTCTGCAGGCCTTGCAGTGATCCAGAATTTGTGGGGAGTTCTTCTTGCAGGAAATATATGGGCTGTGGGTTCGGAGCTAGCATACGTGAGTCTTTCTACTCCGCCATCTTGGCTCCACCGCCCTCATAATTTTCTTACATCACTCTCACTTCTTTTCCCAATTTTTCATCTCTGTACATCTCAGGAATTCTTGTTGGCTCTGGGTTCAATAAGCATTTTTCTCAGAGGTTTTGCTCGTAGCTCTTTTTATACTGTTTTCTCCTAAATTTATGTTTTGCTCTTCCTTGCTACCGTATGAGCTTTTTATGGTCAAATTCTTTTCTTGTTCTTTGTTCATTTCTCCAGCCTATTTCTTCACTTTGTACTTTATGTTAAAGTTGGGATCTGTTCACTGGAGGCCAACCAGGTTTGGCTTTTTCGTGCTGCTTTTTGAAGAGCTATTTTCAGTGCTTCCAAGGTGTTGTTATCCTGGGAGAGGTGTGGTCACTTCTCTCCTAGTCTATTCTCTGACCTCTACCAAGGAAGGTAGTGTGTTTCCTTTGTTCTCCCTGTAGCTGCAAGTGCTAATTCTCCTCTTGGCCCTAGAACTGTGACCCCAAACTGCTCATGGGCATTGCCAATTAGCACCAGCTGCACCCAGTTTTAGCAAAGGGTCCCCTGTAATCTCTTTCTTCCCAGCTGTCTTACCCTCTTAATGTCTCAGGGCTAAAAGCTGCCAAAGCCACTGGTGCTGTCCCAAGTGTGCTTCCAAGGTCCACCTCTACCGAAGGATCTGGTGATCCTTCTGTTTTAGGCCTGTGCCCAGCTTGCTGTTAACAAAACTCTCCTATGGACCTCATAAGTTGTTTTAGCCTGAATAAATGTCTCCCTCTAACCTTTTATTGCCTCTGCTGCTCCAAAATTTGAGGTGTTGTTTTAAAATTATTTAGAAAGTTGGGAGACTTCAGCTGGGTCCCAGTCTATATGCTGCTATCTTGGCTCAGCCTCTATTCTGGACTCTTGATAACACATAACCAATTAAACTTTTCTACCTTGACAACATCTCTTGCAATTAATTGCCCTTATCTCTACTCACAAAGCTACCACTCTAGTTCTGACCTTCATCCTTTCTCCATTGGACTACTGCAATGGCCACCTAAACATTCTCAGTCTCCAGGTGATCCTTACTGCAACTGATCCTTCATACTATCACTGACTGAACCTGGGGTTGATCATGTTACTCCCTTACTCAATAAACTCCAGTGTATCCTTATTACCTATAGGATAAAAGATAAACTCTTGGCTTGAATTTCCTTCCTAACCTGGCCCCAATGTACCATTCCACTCTTACTTTACATCATTTCCCTTTATCACATATGGCACCCTTATCTTCTGTTTCAAGGCCTTTTCACTGACTGTTTCAGGTACCTGGGATGCTCTCCCTTCTTATCTTAACTTCATAGAGTGACTCAAACCTTTTCAAACCCAGCTAAAGCACTACCGAGACCTTTCCTAACCCTGTCCCCTGCCATGACCAGCCCCACTCCTTTGTGTACTCTGTGTATACTTATCTATTTACTTGTTGCAGCTCCTGACAGAACCTAAGTTCCAAGACAGCAAAGACTGTTTCATCTTTCTGTCTTTTATCCCCAGTTCCTAGCACAGTGTCTGGCACATGACATTTATTTAATGTTTGTTCACTGACAAACTAGTGATTAGATTTTTTTTGTAAAGAGGGGAAAATTTCTTACCAGATAGTTGCCTGAATGGGAGGCAGACAACCAGTTCTCACATACCTGCTAGAGGAAAATCCTTGTATTTGTATGTGATCAAATAAGAAATTCCATAAGAAATTACAGCGGGTGACTTCTACCACCCCAGAGGTAAGTCAGAGATCTGAAGGCAAAAAGGAAGGCACCATCCCTCCCCACCCCCACTTCTGCTCCTATGCCACAGCAGAGAGCTATATCCTGAAAAAGCCCTAGATTTGGGGGGGAGAGGGAAGAGAAGACACACTTCGAGGTCTCTAGCATTCTGTCCTAACATACAGAAGGGCTAAAGATTTCTGAACTTCAAAGATCCAGGGAAAATCTAGAAAGCAGAGGACAGTTCAGGAACCCAGGACAAGATGTAGCAGGGACAAACACCCCATTTGCAAGCACAACATGGCACTGGAACAAAGCCCCAGTTCAAGAACTGAGATTGAAAAGATGAGTAACTTGGGGGGGGGCGGGAATCTACTTGCATTTAAAAAAAAAAAAAAAATCACTCCAAAACATATCCCTAAAGCATAGAAAGTGCCTCCATAGCAACCATATCACTGTTTCCAGAGACTCAATGGAGAAAATGGGATTTTCTATTAAGACAACATGAGCACCCAAAAGAAATGAAGCAATTCATAAAAATGGAAATAAAAGCTCCATAGGAAAGAACTGGAATGAGAATAATTTTGAAGAGAAAGTGGAAAGCCTGACCAAACGGATTCCCTAAAAACTGGAATAGATCAAACAGAAATTAATGACTCTATGAGATGGCAAGAAATATTAAAACAAGATATTGAAAAATATAAAGGAAAATGTAAACTGATAAAAAAACTGACCTTAGAAACAGGTCATGGAGAGATAATTTAAGAATCACTGAACTCCCAGAAAACAATCATTTTAAAAGAAAAAAGTTTGGACACAATATTTCTATAAATTATAAATGAAGACTTCCTAGATCTATTAGAACCAGAGGGCAAAGTGAAGATAGATATTATCCACTGATTATCTCCTGAAAGAAACCAAAAATATCTTAGCCAAAATCCAGCGCTCTCACATCAAAGAAAAATAAATTGCAAGCATCTAGAAAGAAGCCATCCAAGTACAAATGAACTAACGTCACATAGGACCTGGCAGCTGCTACCAAAAGGCAATGGTGTATCTTCAAATGTAATATTCCACAAGGCCTAGGACAGAGGTTTACAGCCAAGAATAACATACAAAGGTGAGTCTAATCTTCTGGGGGAAAAAAGCAGATATTTAACAAAATACAAGTATTATTAACAAAAATCAAGTATTTCTGATGAAAAGACCAGAGATGAGTAGGAATGTGAAACGTTCAAACAAGAATAAGAAACTCAGAAAGGTAAATTTATTTGATCGAACTGATGTAACACTAATACATATCAATGATAGAGAAGAAATAGGCATTTCTTCAGAACTTTAATGTCATCAAAGTGATTACTAAGAAAAAGGAAGGACCCAAGGAATACTAGTTCAGTTTTTTGAGGCTTGAAACTGAAAGAGGCACCACAAAACACAAGGAATGCCTTCACACAGAAAGGAAGGAAATGAAGCTGCTAATTCTCATAACTGCAACATGAGAAGAAGAGTATGGAAAAATATGCAGGAAGGAGGGGAAAGCAACCTCATAGGCACCTCATTCTTTTCTGAGATGGACAATGAGGAGAACAGAACACATACAAGTACAGCATGAGGCCAATCACATCCCGGGGTAGCTTTGTCTTCATAGAGGTAAAACTTCCCAGTATTTTGGATGGGAGAGAAGAAGCTGTATCAGGAAAATGCTGGTCCTATTACCAACAGGATGGGGTAACGTAAGATGGGGGGTGGGAGGGAGAGTAAGACTGTTCGTTAGCTGAGAAGCAGATGAACAAAGGATGGCACAGAAATGTAAGGGACAATTATCGTGCTATACAAAACGCAGAATGGAACAATTTCAAAGAATCATGCGTAACATGATACAGAATGAAGTGAGCAGACCCAGGAAAACAATTTACACAGAACAGCCACAGCGTAAAGAAAAAGAATTTCTGAAGCAGACTTGAGAAACTGATCAAAGCAGTGACCAAACATGTTCCCCACCTATCCCACTGAAGGAGGAGCAGCCATTGTAAATCACTTGCTATGTAGGCACTTGTCCTCCCCTTCACCCCATTTTCTCTTGGTTGTCAGAGAGGGCCCCTGAAGATTTTAAAGGCACAGAAAAAAACACAAGAAAGTTTAGAAGGTAGTACAGAAAAACAGGACAGTTTTGAAAACAACCAAAACCACATAGCATTTACTGTCTATTTGTAAAAAGCAAGCTGAGTAGAATGGAGCTTAACAGTTTCATGGAGAAATTCTTTTTTATTCTTTTCTGTGTTTTGCTGTGTGAATGGAAATACTCCCTTTTGGTTTAGATTCAAATTAATATACAAAAACTCACCCAAAACTTCCCATTAGTGGGAAGGGAACTGGTACAAATGCCTTCTTATCTACAGCCATCATGCCTTCATGTCCCCCCAGCACTTCAAACCTCTTCCTTCTTTTGATTCCCTATTTCTTTGAGATGTGACACCATGTATCTAAATGCCTGTGTTCAATAATGGATTATCTATTGCAGCCTCCTTCCCTCTTCCTCATCAATCCTATCCAATCAGTCCCTTTTGCTTCTACTTTCGTACCATCTCTCAGATCAGTCTTTCCATTACCACCACTTAAATACAAGCCTTAATCATTGCTTTTCTTTCAAAAACCTGGGAAGACATATGCAAATCGATGCAAAGTGAAGTAAGCAGAACCAGGAGAAAATGCACACAGAAACTACAATACCATAATGAGGGTCAGCTATGAAAGACTCTGATAAAACAATGACCCAAGACAACTCCAAAGCACTCATGATGAAAACTGCTCTTTACCTCAGTGAGAACTGACAAACAGAAGAATACTCTTTCTCCCATTCATTATTTTTTGCCTCCCCCATGTCCAACATGGCTAATAAGGTAATATTATGAGTGACTTTACAAATATAATGGTTATTATATTGCTTACTTCCTCAATGGGTGGGGGAGAGAATCGAACTAAAAAAAAAAAAATACTCCTCTATTCTTCCTACCCTGTCATTCTTTTCCCTAGTCCTTTTTTCATTTTTCTTTTTACATCATTAGTTGATTAAAATACTCCTTCTCTCCTTTAACTTATTTTGTTAGTTTTAAAATATTTTATCTTTTTCTAAAAAGGATTTCTTTACTTTATTATCTTCATTAATTTCTCTTTTCTGTCTATTTTAAATTTTGATTCTTTCATTCACAGTCCTTATAAAATGTTATTTCTTCTTTAATCTGTGTTCTACATAGAATTAAACTTTTTATCTTTTGCTAATTTTGGAAAAATTTGCTAAGGCAGATTCAGGTTTTTCAATTGTCAATTATTCCTCTATTAATGGGTCATACATTCTGCTCTGAAGATTCTTATTTTCTCTTCTACCATTTGGGAACATCCTGCAGTGATTCCTTACTCTCTTGGGAATCCAAAGTTTTTCTGCCTTATCATGTGTTGCTTCATATTTCTTTGTCTTGCTATACTTACTCAGAGATTTCTAGGTTTGTTTAGAGGCCATCTTCCCTTCTGTTATTAATAGCTAACCTACTGACTGCACTCAACTTTTTAAACAGGATTGTCTTCTGAAATCTTTGGTAACTTCAGTAATTTTTTTTTTTATTCCCCTACCATTCCTTCTCTTTTGATGGTAGGTCCCCTAAAGGTTAGAACTCAAAGATGTCTCTGCCTTTTCCCATATCTCAGTCCCTACACCAAGTGATCAGACTGAGAACAGAACTGGTTTCAGCTAGATACTAGTCTCCTTTTCTTTCTGGCTTGGTGCAGCACTTCACACATTGGCTCATGCCCCAGTTCTGTCTGTTCTTTAGTTCAAAGGCTGAGATGTACCATACCAGACTGACCAAACTTCTGATTTCCTAGACCTCCACCTACTCTATTGTCATTAATCACCAGTTTCTCACAAAGCTATATTGCCACAGGATGTCTAATCTGGAAGCAGATCTCAGTGCCACTTGGGAAAAGTCAATTTCATCCTCCAGGGAGGGCGGCAGCAACAAGACTGACTACCCTTGGCACTTGGAGCTCTGAAAGAAGCTGCTTCCAAAACATTTTCAGAGCGATTAATCTTTCTTATGCACTGACTATCACTGCTCTACTCAAATCGTTCAATAGTTTTCCTATTGAAAATTATGCTTCTAGGTCTGTTAGCCTGTCCTGGAATGCCACCCTAGCTTGGGGGTACTGCCCTATCTTTCTGGCCTTTCCATACTCTGGACTACTCTACATATCTATCCTGCTTTTTTCATCTTATTCTTCCTTTCTAGAATGAATGCCCTGCTCTCCCACACACAGACACTGCCCTGCTGTGCCAAGTTCTCGCCAGAATGCCATCCCCTTCATGAAGCCTCTTTCGATATCTGCCCCTGAACAGCTGCATTTTACATAGCATTTTCCTTGCTCTTCTCTTATGCATGTATCTTTTGTTACCTAGTTACTGATGTTAAGGTAAACCACCAGAGTGAAAATGAAAAATCCGTGTAGGATAAGGGACTATCCCTTATGGATTTATGGAAGTACCACACCCAAAGAGCCCTGCACACGATGGGCT
The DNA here is from genome assembly GCA_023548195.1 of Bettongia penicillata ogilbyi. Lineage (NCBI taxonomy): Eukaryota > Metazoa > Chordata > Mammalia > Diprotodontia > Potoroidae > Bettongia > Bettongia penicillata. The sequence goes on from JAJHZJ010000197.1 coordinate 6,658,537, forward strand.
GCTGAATAAAATGCCTTTTCATTTTAGTTAACTGGTTAACAACCAAGATGAGTCTTGCCCAATTTTAGTTTCTTGTCTTAATTAACTAAAACTATGTACAACATGACATATAAATTAGCCGAAGAGACTCACAAATTCTATTTCAAAGACAGTTAATAAAACACTTCCTGTGACTGTGACCTCAATGCATGACAGCTCCCTTTCATTTCTTCTTCCCTTTCTCAGGCAGCTCTGCCAAGGAATTACATAGAGTTTCTTCTGAAGTAATAGGAAACACAAAACTTTATCATTTTAAGGCCAAGTTCAATGTCAATGCAAGGATTTTATATAGACTTTCTTCCAAGATGTGATTTCTTGTGAACTATGCCAATATTTGTAGGGTTTAAAATTTCCTATCAATATCAACTGAATTCACCAGACCTGTGAAAACAAGGGAGTAGTAGTACCAGATGACATGCTATGGCTAAAGCATTGGGAAAATATGTACTTCAACTTGAACTCAGTTCTCAATCATAAAATCTTTGCTCATGATTTCCTTTGTTCTCCCTGCTGCTTTCTGCCCATTCATACGTAAAAAATAATCAACTGTGGGGTGGGAAAGGGAGAAACACACAGATGCCAAAATGTGACAGACTAGGATAAAAGAGAACAAAACACAAAATAATGTATGTACACTGTTTATTTTATCTGGGAATCTTAACTTCTCAATCAACATTAATCAGCCTAATTATTAGTCTCTCTGAGAAATCATCAAAAGTAGAGGCTGGCATTATCTTTAATTCACTAGGACTAGTCTGATATTGAATTTATAACATAAGGCTGCTTAAAAAAGCAAACAGAAGCTAAGTTATGACCTGAGAAAAGCCATACACTGGCTCTTTAATTTAGTCTCTTTCTCAGTAACCCAGATAAAGTTACTCTTGTTGGCTCTAATCCTATACAGACTGTAAGATGTCAGAAATCATTCTTTCTGAACTTGCAGCTTCATTTTTGCTTATGGTTTCACATATTCAAAGCTTTCGCAGTTACCAATGATATTTAACTGATGGTCCTCCTTAAAAGCCCTGCCATTCATGGAGGGCTGTAAATGTGGTAATATTGTCACTCACATTCATATAATTTTTCAGTAAATGGGACACAAAGTACAGCTTCAACACGTTATAAAGATAAAGCATTCTATGTTCAGAAAAGATAAAAATCTGAACTAAGTCAAGTGTGAACCATGCTAGTTCACTCAAATTGAAAAATCCATCAAAGCCAGTGACCACTCCTCTAAGCCAATTCCTTTCACAAAATAAGCATAAAACCTATTTACAGCAGGACTGGGAAATAATCTCCTGAATAATATATACCTAAACTACTGCAACTGATACTTTACCTGAGGACAGAGGGCTTCCAGCTGGCTTGCTGACATTCGAACCAGCTTCACACCTTCTTCATTGTTTGAAATAGAACAGGCTAGGTTAGCCACCTAAATGAGAAGGGAAAAAAAGAATAAATACTCATTTTATTGCTCTAAGAAAAAAACAACAATATTTACCAAGCCCACATTATTGCTTGCCAAGAAAATCTGAATAGTCTAGCCCTCAGGAAACATTCCCCCAACACGATCTAACCTTCACTAGCTCTCACACGCCAGCACACGGGGATACGCGTCCTTTCTGACCAGTGTGAGGAAAAGCATGTTTAATGCTGATTATTAGGTGCTATTCTTACATATAGTTTTTAAAACTACTTTCCTGACTATTTGAAGACCAAATGAAAATGATTAGAGCTAAAAGCATCTCAATACCATCTAATATCAGCCAGTTTGTTCCCCCCAAGAACATTTTAAGAATTTTGCTGGTCTTCCAGGTAAAAAGGGAGCTAAATAAAAATAAACCCCCCCTGCTCCTTCCCAAGACATCACATGGCCTGTACTTATAAGACTACAACACAGAATGTCTACAGATGGTATTAGTTATTTCCCATACTTGGTTGTTTGAGGTTTTAAAGCTCAACTTACTAAAATGTTTAAAACTACTGATAGCTAACTGGTAGCTATATTTAAAGGCAGTTATCTATTGTCTGATCTGATTTTATGTGGAGTTGTTATTTAACAAAATCTTGAAAGCACATAATAGGGAAAAACAGATCTTGGCCCAGTTTGCTATGCATAATTACAAGACAAAATACAACTTGGAAATTACTTGAAAAACATTCTCCTCTTCCTCTTTGAACACTCTCAAGGTGGGCAGTGTCAGATGATCTTATACTTGTATAGTTGCATAAACTTATGGAATCTTATAGTTGTGAAACTCAAAAGTTCCCTAAAAAATGCCACTTAAAGACCAACAAAGATCAGATTTAGAAGGAACTTCAGACAACTTCTATAGTACACTACTTATTCTCCAAATGAGGAAACTGAGGTTCAGGGAAGTCAGGTGACTTACTGAATGAGTGGGGCTGAACCAGATCAAATAGTAGTGGGGAAATATTTGACAAACTATGAATAAAAATACAGTAAAACACAGATAATGTTAATTTGGTGGTTTCTAAGTCAACATGTGACAGGATTCACTTCTATTTGTGTTTGACATTACTGGCATAATTGATAGAGAGAGTGCTGGGTTCCTGCCTTGGCCACTAGGCTCTGTGGACCTTGACCAGTCCACTATGATTGGAAATAAAAAAATCTAGAATTTAGTGTTTGTTCCATAATTGATTGACAGTCTGCCCCCTCTTTGAACCTTCATTTCTCTATTTTCAAAACAGTAGTGATTGCTTTGAAGTCCTGATAGACATTATAAATAATGGCTTTATTTACTGTTTTTTTCATAACAATTTGTTTTTGAGCATTTACCAAGTACAGGTCTTAGCAGTATTTTCATTATTCTTTCAATTCTTTGAATATGTTGGGCTTTACTCTCATTTTTACAGAAAAAGGTGGTCAAGTGCTGAGAAATACAGGTTTCTCCAACATCTCACAGCCGATTAGCCCCACATTTTAACATTAGTTCTGAACATTCCTCATTAACCAAGGTTTAAGTGATGTTCAAGTTGAAAATACTAAGATTTCTTAAACTTATGATGTGTAGTCAGAATATTTAGGATCTATAGAGGACATACAGGACCACCGCAGACCTTGTTCTTAAGAAGCTTATAAGCTAATGTTAAAATATATGCAGTTAGCTATCAGGAAAAATAAGCTAAGTGCAAAGGATAGGTTCAGACAAACTACTGAGAAAATTCAATCCAAGAAAATTTCAGGATTGGAAGGAACCTCACAGAACCTGTAGTATAACCCTTAAGTGCAAACAGGCCAACAAACAAAAAAGAGCTTTACATTATACACAACAGGGCTTCTTTGAGCCTCTGCCTGAAAACGTCCAGTGGGAGAGGAGGGAACCCACTGCATTCCAAGGCAGGCCGTCTGACTGCTAGATGACTTTTATTAGTGGGAAGCTTTTCTTTATAGCAAACATGCACCTGAATATTTGCAGCTACCACAGAGTTGTGATTCCACAGAAGCTACGACATCTTGTGACAAGCTGTGACTTGTAGCCATCGAGCACCACCTGAAGAATACTGATGTCAAACAGGCTGCGTTTTATTTCCAAAGAAGCTTAGACAGTGGCTTCCCAAACACAACCTACACTGCTTTCTTCTTCCTCTTCAATTCTAGACCAGCTCATTCCTTTGCAGGGACTATTCAAGATACCTAAACTCAATGAACTGGTTCTAATGAGTCGTCCTGGTATTCTTAAGCTGATAAAGTACTCCTGACCCACTAAAGCTTTTCTGCATGTAGGCCATATTCTGTTTAGTGATCACATATCATATACCACTCACTTAGAAGATACTGTAATCTTCCCAAGCTTGATACAGTAAGCACATCACCAAACATCTCTATTAAATGTTTCTTCCCTTTGGACTCTGTGCTCAATAGTCTTTCTTGACAACTGGCAAAAAAGCATTTGCCAACAATTCATCTCTCTGTTATGAACACTGGGTAATTTTATGACATTTTTCTTATTTAAAATATGACACTTTAATATCAGTATGAAGATAAGATCAGGAAAGGGATTAGGAGTTAGGTTCCATCCTCCTACATTCTAAATAGGTTTCATATTAGTTTTAGCAAATTTTTTGAACAGAGAAGGTATAAACATAAGAAAATCACTTTTGATCTCTACGACCCAACACACCTGGTGCTTGAAAATGCAAGAGACCCAAGCTCAATGTGTTCATAGAGAAAAGCACTGTGCTTCAACTTTCCCCAAGGATACCTTACTTACTTTAATAGAAATTCTCTATCCTATAGCTCAAGAAAATAGAGGCTCAATTTTGCTAGTTGCAAAGATGCCTGCCTAAAGTATATTATAGAGGCTCTTAAAGAATAACTAAGAAATCATGATTGCAGTTTGGAGGTCAGTGTTTAATTCATATTTTGACTTTCACAATTTATAATTCACAAATTATATGTACTGTAAAAGTTATAAGGATGATTCAACCCACAGTTCAGATTTTCATACCAACATTCATAGTTATTAAACATTAAATAATAAAGATTATGTCAATGTATAGTTAAAGGAACATTTAATTTGGAATATGAGGAGGTGGGTTTGAAGGCCAACTCTGCTCCTTGATACCCTGTGGGATATCTTAGGCAAGTCATTTCATTTCTCAAACTAGATAGGGTGCCACAAAAGTCAGTGCAGTTTAAAAATGTTGTATCTTAAACAGTACAACATGGAACTGGACTGTTCTAGGAGAACTAAGATAATGTAATGACAGATAAAAAAATTCAAAGATACCCAGTGTCATTAGACTCCTTCTTTTTCCTTTTTCAATTCAGAGACAAAATGTCTCTTTCTTTAGAATAAGGGGAGCATTTGAATAAAGAATGCTCTTAAGGACCAGACTATAATAGTCTTGTCTTACATAAACATCATTTCCCATATTTTGCTTTCTCATTTTAAAAGGATTTTGCAGGGAACAAAGTTAGAGAGCCAAAGGTGGTCAAAGAAAATGAGATGACTGAAAAGTATATGAGTATATTATTGATAAAGAAGTTCCATTTTAGTCTACCTTAAGTTGAAGCACAGCTTAAAAAATTAACTTGATATGAAGAAAAAAGCAATATGTTAAAAGGTGTTAGTTACTGTTAGGTTGATGAAAATCTATACAATTAGAACAAACAGTAAACAAAAGGGCTCAGAAGTGTTTCATTGAGTATGTAGAATTATTATTGAAAAGGAGTTATCATAAGGCATTTAAAATACCTTACCAATAGGAGAAAAAGGAGAAAAAAAAATTCCAAAACCTCTGGATCAGTAATGAAGTTGGTTCATTTTGCTCGTATGGGATAGTCAAAATTCTGAGTCCTTGGGCAACTATTACAATAATGACTAAATAAATGATATACAAGCTGAAAAAGATACCTCATTGTAAATAATTCCTTCTTTTCATGTGAAGTTTTTTTTAAAAAACACTTATTAACAGTAATTCAGGTAGACCATATATAAGCAGAGCTGCATCTACAAGGACATGTGTGAACCAAGGAACCAATATATCTAATACTAGGGCCATGCATGAGTCAGGGTGTTAGTTCCAGAGCCTAGGGACAAGGCTCAGTTTCTAAAATCTGCTCTTATCATGCTATAATAGCCACAAGTTTTAATACAGTTAAAGCAACTTTTATTGCTGTTCAGTTATATCTGACTCTTTGTAACCCCATTTGGGGTTTTTCTGCCAAAAATACTAGTGTGGTTTGCTATTTCCTTCTCCAACTTATTTGACATAGAGGAAACTGAGATAAGCAAACATGGTTAAGTGACTTGCTCAGGGTCGCAAAGCTAGTAAGGTTCTGAGGCCAGGTTTGAACTCAGGTTTGAACTCGGGAAAGTAATTTTTTTGCATTCCAGATGTGGCACACTATCTACTGAGCCAACCACCTGCCCAAAGCTACTGGTAGTGAAAAATAAAGTACATTTTATAGCAAAAACAACAAAGAAATAAGGCAAGTGCCTTCAATGGAGAAAACTGTTTGAAAACTACGATATACAAACATATTGGAATATTATTATGGAGAACAGATACTGAATATGAGAAATTCAGAAAATGCTGTCCAAGACTTGTATGAAATGATATTGAATGAAAATGCAGAACCAGGAAAAGAATCACATAATGAATAACTATGACAACAAAAATGGATGCAACACTAACAGTCAACAGGATTGAGAAAAAAAGATAATGACCAATATTGGTTCCTTTCTCTCAGCTGAAGTGGTGGACTACAGGTTGTAGGTGTTACATGCTGTGTTAAGTAACTGTCATTGTATGGCTCTCCTTAACTACTGGTGTTCAAATAAATAAATATACATATACAATATAAAAAAGAAAGCGATCATTATGTAAATAAATACATCCCAAAAGAACACGATTTCCCTATTTCCTTTGGTCTATGAAAAAAAGTGGGGTTTTTTTTTTCAATTAAAGATATGCATAAGATTTCCAAAAACTAAGTTGGAAGAGACAACACATCTGCTCAGATTTTATTTTGGTAATGTAACAAAACATTTGTGAAAGAATAGCTAGCTCTTTGCTCAGCTCCCATTTCAAAAAAAATGGTGGCACAGATAGCAATTAGAAAGCTATATGGCTTCATGTTGGACACACATTTTGAATCCTTTGAGTGGATGGCAGCACCGTACAATAGAAACTCTGAGGGACTTGGCACCAGAGGACCTGAATGTTTAGCTTCATTTTTGTTCGCAAAAAGTATGTTTTTCTAGTGGCCAATAATTTACACCATTGCATATAAGAATAAAAGAATAGAGAGTATAAGAATATAAGAATAAAACATTTTAGGAGTAGTCTGATTACAAGATTTTTACTTAATGAAGACTTGGAGTCAAATACACAGTAAGGTAATATGTCAGGTTTATAAGACTATCTTGTCAGACCATAAATGTCTACTTCAAAGAGAGGGTGCCCAAAATTAGTGCAAGAGCCAAAAGGTCATTTTTATTAAAGAAAAGTTCTTTGTGGCTGTTGTGAATTTGCCACTGATTTTCAAAATGAAAAAAAAATCTACTTGAGGAAAAGGATATAATCCTTCTAGTGTAAGGGGATGGCTACAATTCATTGGAAAGAAACAGAAGACTATAGAAACAGAAGACTATAGAAACAGAAGAAATAGAAGACTATTGGGAAACACTCCAATCTACACACACACACATACATGCACATGCACAATTTACCTGAAAAGGGTAATTTCCTGGAGTCCTACTGATTAAGGTGTCTCTACTCCTTTACCTAGCTATTCAAATTTTTTAACTTCAGGGAAGGATGAAGGCCAAGCCCAAATGAACAGAGAATGAATTGATCCTGTTTTCGTACTTTCTTTCATTTCAAATGAATTCCACAACCATTTATTAAGGACCTAGAAAGTACAAGTGGATGCCAATACAAAGAAAAAACAAAACTGTTCTTTTCTCTAGGAGCTAACATTCCATTGGATGAATTCAACATGTACACAGTGAAATAAAAGCAAGCTAATTTGAAGATAGAGAAAACTCGGGAGATAAACACTGAAGACTTTTGGTAGGAGATGGCAGCTAAGACTTGAACGAAGCTAGGGATTTCTAAGAGGCTGGGTGAAAAGTAATTAGAAGTAGGTTTGGATGGCACAGAGGAAGGAGATGTAACACTGAGTCTGATAGGGAGTGGGTAAGTTTGAACAAAGAATACGTGAAGGGGACAGCTATGAAGTAAGTCTAGTTAGGTCTAGGTAGGAGTCAGATTCTTTCAAGACCAAGCTGAAAAATCTGTATTTTATTGTATGAACAACAGGGAATCAATGAAAAATTCTGAATAAGATTGGAATGGATGACAATGTGTCATACAGAAAATATGACACAGGCCAGTTTGGCTGGAGTAGGAAGTGCATGAAAGAGAATAAAGTAGGAAGGATTTTGAATGTCAAGCATAAGACTTTCTATTTTATCCTAGAAGCAAAGAGGGAGCCTCTCTAGAGACTCCACAGCAGGAGACTAAGATGTTCAGGTCATGGTCTAGAAATACCAATTTGTCACCTCTGCGGAGAATGACCAGAGAGGGCAAAGCCTGAACACAGGGAGACCAAGCAGGGTACCACTGAGGGTTGATGAAGATTTAAGTTGGCATTGTGGCTATCATAATAAAGAAAAGGGGACTGAAGTTGATACCACAAGCAGCTACAGCAGGATGGAAGGCAAAACAGTGCAGGGAGAACAACAGGATAAGGTGGCACACCTGAGCAATTAGAGGGATGGTGATATGCTCAGCAGAAATAAACTAAGTCTCTTATCTCTATGCAGTTGTGATTTTATATCCTTGTGCAATTATTCCATGACTACATTACTGAGAATTCTCTGGACAAAATAAAATGTGAACTGCTGCCTTAACTAAAAGTTATCATCCTTGATTTGGCATGGCATATAGAGAATTGCCAATTATTTCCTTGAAATCTAGGTGGTTATTAAGGGCCCTGAAATGGAAACCTGCTCTAACAAATATAACACTAACATGAAAAAGACAGACAAACAGATTCAGGGAATATGTGCAGATACAGGCAGACCAGCAGCACAAAAGAGAAGCATTTCACCTTTACTCAAAATGAACTTCTTGCTAGTTCAAAGCACCACATTTTACCAGAAGAAAAAGGTTTTGCCTAGAGATGTGATATTGAGGCTTGTATAGTATTTTGAAAAGTCATTCCCTTTTCATGAACACATGCAATTATATACCCAAGTATCTACATTACTCCTGATGTGATTTAACTGTTTGCAAAATGGTATGACACAGCCTGTGATTCTGTCTCATACAGTAAAAGGCAATGTTTAAGGCATACTAAATAGAGTGGAAGAGGGAAGAAATGAGGATAGGGCTGAAATGAGCTGCGATAGGGAACAACAGACTTAAGACAGTAGAACTAATCATGACCAAGAACTTTTGGGTGGTGAAATTTAGGATGGAAAAAGAAGCCCAAGTATAGAAAAATATGTCCAAGTGACATATATTGACTTGACTAACTATGATGTAAAGCAAAACAAACTCCACTATTTGAGGGTGACAAGCATAGAAAGTGCTGTTTCCATTAATCAAATGCAGACCTGCTGCTCCTTGAAACTTAATCCAAGCACCAAGCCATGCTGCATGATGACACAGCTGCTACTTTAGGCACTGCTATTTCCAGTGTGTGAGGAGTTAGTGAGCACCATGGCTGTGCAATCAATCTTTGTATATTGCTTTAGAAAGCCCGGTGTCACATGGCCACTGCCACATAAGAGAAGCATTACTGAAGTACTCTTAAGGAAGATACAAAAAGAACTTGAAATTTCCTCAGTGAACTGTTTTGGCTCTTCTTCAGAGATGTGTAATTGATATTTAACATTAACAGCCAAAATAGTTCACCTGACTAGAAAACTGAACTGCGTATTTAGCACACAATGAATTCTGGTCAGCCTGATAACGTTCTTGGAAGCCAGGTTTAAAATAAGTAATGTAATTGTTAATGTTTCCCACTAAATATTTTCATATTTTAAATCTAGATAAACATGTTACTATCTAGTCTAATAATGAGTAGGAATCTAAATGTACCAGATACATATTCTAGAGCATTTGAGACACACACACACACACAGAGAGTCCTACGAAATATCAGTTTTTACCTTTTTTGATACATTAAATGCCACCAAATTACAACATGAATAAACAATTTCCTTAACATACAGACAATCTCTCTCATAAGGGATCCAATCTTTTCATGTCTCCATATAAACTACTATTATAATAGTTTGACAGAATGTCAAAGCAAGGATTATGTGATCAACTTATAACTGAAAGGGACCTCAGTAGTCTTCTAATCCATACTGGAGAAATGGGAGAAAGTATTTGCACAATAACAAAATTATACTATATGATCTCTAAATACTGAGGGCTTAAGATATATTTACTTACTATACTAGCACTTTTAAGAGTGTGTCATTTCTATGGACTCTTCTGCACCATTGCTCAGTTCAGATTGTATGCTTCTAGATAGAAACCATTTACATTTACACATGTACAAAATAAATACTATTTGACATTTGTGATGCATCATAAATATTAAGCTACAAGTAAAGATACTTTACTATCTTATACAAAATTACGTACATTTTTAAACACATCTGTTTTCTTTTCCCCTGGGAAAAAAAGCATGTTGATGAAATGGCATGTGGGAAAAACATTGCTTACTTACCTCGATTAGTTTGTTAGCATGTTCACGGAAAACTTGAGCATACTCTTTAACTTCTTTTTCATTTCCATTCTTTGCGGCCTCAATCAATACCAAAAGTGGTACGTTAGTTTCCAAGAATGAATCTGAAACGTGGTCCATGACAGCTTTGCGGAGCTAATAATTAAATTTCAAAAATTTAATTTTATTTCTGCCAGAAATTAGATTGACTTTTTCTTAAAATTTCTAACCAATGGAAACATACAGTAGGCTTGATTGTACTAAAGAAAAATGAGGTTGCTCATTTAAGGAAGTTTAAAATACTACTAGTAAGGGTAGAATTTCAAAACAAGCATGGTGTACTACTACAGCAAACTACAACAGCAAAACACGTTTTAGAACAAACATAAATACTGAATACTGTACTTGAATGATAACATTTTAGCGAGCCATTCTAGTTTCCCAAGGCCGTATCTTTTCCTTTGATGGTGTCACATTTCTGAAGTAATGTCGAAGAGGGTAAGTACAATGTTACACAAGGATGGATGTTCATTAGATTGTGAGCTCCTTAAGGGCAGGCACTTAATATAATGTTTTTTTTAAATTATCCTTAAGAAAGGAAGAAGATAACTACGGCTTTCTCACCTAACTGGTGACACTTATCAAAAGTAAACAACAAATGAAAATTGGCAATTTTCCCAGTGTATGTAAACAAGGCTTCCATACTGAAATGCTACCTTTTATTACATTCTCTGACACGGCTTCTTCATTAGGTAGAAATGGAAAAGACTTAGTGATGGTCTTTTTAAACTTGTTTTCTAGTCTTATGCAATAGAATGGCATTCCAACCAGCACGAAAAATCGTTACTATTGTTTTATTGTTGCACAATGGAGACAATCCTCATTATTTGGCATAAATCAAGACCACCACCAAAAAAACTGAACAAGTTAAACTTTATCAAAATGTATCATTCCAAAATAGCATATATTTATGTTAATCCTCTTTAACATAAAAGAGGTTAAGTTTTTGATCAGATGCTAAAGGAAAAGTAAGCCACTAATATCTCTGCCATAAATGGGTTTACATTTAAGAGATTCTTCAGTCCTCTCACATGCTATTAAGTTACTTTAAATGAATTCTGTTACCGCCATTTGAAGTTGCTTCCATTTCATATTGCAGCTAATTTTCTGTTAGTCCCAATGTGACAGAATTAGCCTGCATCCTCATGGGGTCTGATTAGTCACTTAGAAACTCATTAGTGAAAAATGGTTAGAAAAGGTTTTTGTGGAGAACTAAAGGGTACTAGAAAATTACCAAATAGTTCGTGTGTGTGTGTGCGTGCGCGTTTACGTAGACCAAGGCCTACTGGAGAAGTTAGCAAGAAAGCTAGCTGCTCTTTCCCTTTCAGTGGAGAAGAAATGAACTGACCCATGATCAAAGTGACTTAGATATCCCACAGATATCTGTGGTAACAGCTTGGAAAATCATGATAACAGCTTGGGTCCAGTCCCTACCAATTCTGGGATACAAGCAAGATTTAAATAAAGTACAGCCAATGAGGTATACTTTTCTTTCAAATACTGGATTGGGGTTGGGGATAAGAGGTAAGGTGAGGGCAAGGTTAGTTTCTGGACCAGAATGCAAGAAGCAAACCAATCACCCCAGTGATAAGGGTAGCAAGTGGTAATACATTTACACTTATATCTTACCCATTTGAAATAACATTTTCTACACCAAACTCAGAGAAATTTATTAACCTACCAATCCCTGGTTGATATCAATAGAAGTCTTTTTTTATATTAAAATCCATACTTCCCCAACTATAAAATTGCCAATTTTCATTTGTTGTTTACTTTTGATAAGTATCACCAATTGGATGAGAAAGCCTTAGTTATCTTCTTCCTTTCTTAAGGATAATTTTTAAAAAACTGTAAAAAAAATCAACATTTAAAAAATAAATCATTTAACGTCAAGTTGATCCAAAAGAAGAAAATATTACTGCCTTTCTCTAACATACCTGCCTTCGTAAATCCCTAGTCTTTTTTGTCATTTTGTCTATTGCAGAATTAAGGGCATCACTTCTTTCTTTACGTCCAGCCTGTAAAAGGAAAAAAATACTCTATTACTTCTTTTGCATTTTACACACAAAGATGATATTAAACAGTTAATGGTGACATAAACACCAGCAAAGTACAGTTTTCTAAATTAAAATTAGAAAATTTAGGGAAATCTTTAAGTTCACAATAAATATCTACAGCTACTATTTCCTTAGGTAGAATATCAGCTGATAATTGGATATCGCAGGGTTTTGTGAAAACATGAAAAGACAGAAGGTTTTGCTCAAGACTTGGCTTTAAAAGTCCAGTAACACTACCATCATTAATGAACCAACTATATTGGTCCTACAAATAAGAAAAAGGTTAGAGGTAATTTTGATGAACTCCAAGATCTTGAGTTTTTCAAGATATGATAGATGGCATTTGGCACGGAAACAATGAATTTAAAGAAGTCAGGAGTGCCATGAGTCAGTCAGGCAGTTAATAGGGTATAGTATGCAGCTAGAATATAAAAGCTTTGTAATATCACTGTCATCATGTTTTTAAAGTTCTAGACTAGGCTTAATGTAATTGTACTACAAAGACACGAACACATTAGCCACTATTAAATAGAAGGTATGTAAATCATTATTTCTCCAGAGGATAAGCTGATTTGAGTTTTGGCCAGGTGTCATTCCAAGCAGAATAAAGACTTGGATTTCAAAATAACTGTAGATGGAAGGAATGGGACAAAAGGCATTAACGTTAAGCTAAAGATAACTATATTCAGGGATAAATCAGTCAAGACATTAGATATCTTAGACAATAAAACAAAGAAATAAAAAATATCATTGCCATAAAATACCATTGCCTCCCAGTTTAGAAATTTTACTCGTCTTTTTCAAATCAAAAATAAAACTTCACGTAACGGATATTTTAAATATTAATTTGTCATTACCGATACCCAATTTCCAATTTATCAGATTTTTAAAAAAGTAAATTCTGCAATACATATCTACACAGTCTGGCAAAACAAATTTCCACATTAGTTATGTCTGAAAACATGTCTCTATCATGAAACAAATATTTTCATTTTAATTCTTTTGGATTAGTGGTTTGATATTGTGCAAATCAGAGTTCTAAAGTCTTTCAAACTTGTTTTTCTTTACTGTGTTTTCACTGTATAAAAAATTCTCCTAATTTGGATATATTTCAGTTTATAAAGTTCTTCCCATTTTCCTCTGAAAATTTCTATTTTATATAACTTGTCATGGCACAGTACTATTAAATTATTTCCATATGCCACAATTTGTTTAGTCATTCTCCAATAGGATATATGCCCTTAGTTTCCAATTTGTGAGCTACTGTGAGCTGCTACAAATATTTTTTACACGTAAATTTTTTATTTTACATTTCTTTGGGATAAAGGTCAAGAAGTGATGTAGACAGGTTCATCTTACATCCCAGAATGAGGGACCAATTCATAGCTCCACTAAAAATGCACCTACAGTTCTTCCAATATTTTATCAATCTTGCCAGTCTGATTGTTAGATATAAAGCAGAACCCCAGTGTTAACTTATTTTTATATGGTTGTTGATACCTTTGTAGCAAGTATTCTCCCAAGCACCCATTTTCCTTCAGATTTTTAGATTACATTTGTTTGTGAAAAGACTTTGCGGTTTTACCTAATCAAAACTGTCAATTTTATTTTGGGTGATACTTTATTTTTTAAAATTATAAAATCTTTCCCTATCTATGGATCCAATAGATAATTTCTTCCTTCTTCCTTTAATTTTCTAATGATGTGACTTTATATCTAAGTCATACACAGTTCTTACATGGTATGAAGGATAAATTTCTGCAAGACTGTTATCTAGTTCTCCCATTTCAAATAAGTACACGATGCATAAAATACTGGGGATCAACCTTTCAAAGTATAGAGAACACTTGGATAAATAAAATTACAAGAAAGAGCGACCTAAACAGCTAGAAGGATATTCAATGCTCATGGCTAGGCTGTGCCAGTTTAATATAAATGACAATGATATCACATTTTTAATGCAACATAAATAAAAATAACAAGGAAATATTTTATAAAACAAAATTCATATGGAAAAACAGAAGATCTAGAATATCAAGGGAAATGATGGAAAAGACAAAGGGAGAATAGCACTTCCAGACCTTAAAACAAGGAATAATCAAAACTCAATTGATACAGGTTAAAGAATAGAGAGACAGATCAATGGAACAGACTAGTTAAGCAAAATTCGGAAACAAGAGAACTCAATAACCCAGTGTTTGATAAAGCAGAAAACATAGGTCACCTAGGGAAAAATCCTATTGAAAATTGAAAAGCAATTTAGCAGAAATTACACCTAGACCAACACCTTATACCACAGTTTACAGTACATGCTAAATCGATGCCACCTTAATACTAAGGAATATACTAATAAAAAAATTAAAAGAGAAATAAATTATATGCCTCTCAGCTATGAATGAGAAATATTCTTAACCAAATAAGGGATAGAGTCAATTACAAAAGATAATAAAGACACCTTTGATTATTACATAAAACAAAAATTTCTGCATAGACAACATTAATGTACCTAAGAGAAGAAAGGAAGTAGTTGACTGGGAAACAATCTTTCTGTCAAATTTCTCTGATAAGTGTTTGGTATCCAAGAGGAAGGGAGAGAGGGAGGGAGAGAAAAAAAATATACATATACATGTCTATCTCTCCCAACTGATAAATGGTCAAAGGATATGAACAGTGCAAAGTATTCACAATAACTTGAAAAAAATGCTCCAAATCAATAATAGTAAGAGAAATGCAAACCAAAATAACCCTAAGGTTTCACTACACAACATGAAGACTGGCAAAAATGGCATCTATCAATATTGGAGGGATTGTGGAAACATAGGCATACCAATACATTGTTGGTGGAGCTCTAAAGTAGTACAACTATTTTGGAAAGCATTTGAAATTATACAAGTAAAATGACCAAAACATCCATATCCTTCAAACCAGAGACATCATTACTAGGCTTATTACACCAAGGCATAAGCCTCAAAAAAAAAAGTTCTCAAACACTCCAAAATATTTAAAGCAGCACTTTTTGTGACAGCTGAGAATTGAAAACAAAATAGATGCCCATTAATTTGGACCTGGATAAACAAATTGTAGTACATGTACTCTGATGTAAGAAATAATGTGTGTGGTGAAAAACATGGGAAGAGCTATATGAACTGATGCAAAATAAAATAAACACAGTAAAAAAAAAAAATGCCCACAATAATCATGGCAATGTAAATGGAAGGAACAATGCCACACCAAAAAATGAAAAGTAAATGCAGTAACATCGCTTCATGAAATCATCTCTCTCTGGAGTACTTCCTGGATTTCATGACCTCCCGAAACTAATCATTCTTCAACTCAATTCCTTCAAATCAACTCTGAAACCCAGAACGTCCTCCCCCAATCCCATCCCTTTTTCTGATTGGAGAAGTTGGAGGGTGGACATTAGAAAGCTCCTCCCATATTGTCTACCATGTAAGGACTGGATCCAGTAAATTCACGTTATTTCCTACTCAGCTGCTTTCCTAAACTTCATGATATCCAGAAAGATGAAAACAACTCTGAAACTTTCACTTCCTCAGATCATTTTCCCAGTTTGGCTATAGGACTTCATCAGGCCCCCTTGCTAGGCAACATCCTGTCCCCTTGATTTTCAGCTTCTTTTTTTTTCTTTTAGCACACAAGTTCAAATTTCATTTAAAATTACATTTTCTGTTTAAAATTACTAAACCACAATGAAAAAATAAAGAGAACAGTGAAACAAGCTTTGAAACTAGGGAGGATCCCATCTCCAAAGTGAGACCTGAAGGAGCAGAAGCGAGTGTTACTTATTCTAAAATGGGCCAAAAAATAATTTACATTTTCATGCAGATGGAAACAAGTTTATTTAGTATCCATGGAAGATATGCATTGGTGGAGGGGCAGGGGAAGGCAGGCAGCTGGACACAATTTGGGCTGCAGCCACTTCCTCAGTTCAAGTCACAGCTAATATTTCCTCAGAAAAAAAAAATGGTTACTCTGTTCCTCTGGGGCCATTTGTTTTTATTAGATCTGCCTCAGAATAAATGGTCAGCTTGAGGGGCAAGTCTTCCACTTTTAGAGAGCCCTCTTCATCAGACTTTTGACCTTCATAACCAAATCCTGTCTCATAATCATTCACCATCACCAGCAATTCAGTATCAGGACTTCTGGCCACAAAGCTCTTGGGATTTTCTGGAGATTTTACCTGGGCGCTTCTGAGCAAGGAGGCTTCCACCTCAGGTGTGGCTAAAGAAGGCTTCAGCTTTTCTGGGGTTCCCCCAGTGGTCACTGTAGGCTGCAGAGGGGGGCAGGCCACTTAGGGGCTGTTCACTGTCCAAGACTTTAATGTAGCAAGGGATTGCAGGAAGAGTCACTGGGGTCAGGTTTATGACTGCTTTGGCCATTAGGAAAATTCCCAATCAGATGAGATACCGTCTTTTTCTATGGGCTTCTCAATTCACTTTGCATAACCTTGTTCACTCTCCTATAACTTCATTGTTAGTTTGAAGGGAAGTTGGGAAATCCACAGCTTCTTTTTATGTACTATCTTCCCCCACTAGATTGTGAGGTCCTTGAGGACAGAGATTGTTTTACTCTAAATTCACTTAGAGATATAATTTCGCCTTAAAATTGCTTTACCTATGTCATTAAGTTTTGGCATCTTGTCTCATTGTTGTCATTTTCTTTAATGAAAATTTCAATTTATTCTTTGATCTATAGTTCTTTAGGTTATTACTTAGATTCCAGCTTTCAATTTTTTTTCTTTTACAGCACTTTACTGAACAATTTTTATTGCACTGTGATCAATAAATATATTTAGTTCTATTTTTCCATTTTTTATAAGTTCTTTATATTCTAAAATGTGGTCAATTTTTATAAAGGTGCAAAAATTGTTTTTGTTTCTATTTATGAATCAGTGATCTATTCTTACTAACTTTCCAAATGTTTTATTTGGGTCCTTAGCTTTTTGCACTGTTTATCTTTTCAGTGCATTTGTCTAGATCTGAAAAAGGTATATTAAGGTCTCCAATTATTATAGTTTTAGGATCTGTCTCCCTCTAACTTTTCATTTAAATGTTTAATACTATGATATTAAGTGCTGACATTGATTCATCATCTGAGATGGCGCCTTTTGGTGTAATTTAATTCCCCTGATTACCTCTTTATATCCTTTCAATGAGTTCAGCTGCAGCACAATAAATTTTGCTCCAGTGAATTTTAACTCTTTGTGAGTATCAGTGTTTCAACTGTGTTTTCTGTAATTATATCTTAGGCTTCTGTTTTCTAATAGATTCTTCGGGTCTCAGGGAGTTTACCTGTCATCTTACAAATGACACAGTTTTCCTTGTAATAACCCTTCTCCTTATCTTTCTCCTGATCCAGTTTTACTTTTTTCCTTTTAATTAATTCTCCTTTCATATTCCTTCCTCCAACAAAAAAGATTATTTTACTTATTATGAAAATTCCCTTACTTATGCTGTTTTCTCCCTTCCTAACACTACTATTCATGCCTTGTACTTGACTTGTCCCCTCCCATTTCCCTTATATACATTAATGTTTTTCAATATTTTAGCATGTACATGTGTTTATAGGTATGTACTTAGGAAGAGTATGTTAGTTGTCTTCAAGTATTTGAAGGGCTATCATGTAGAGGAGATATTAAACTTATTATACTTGCTCCCATAGGGGCATCTATTCCCATCTCTCTACCCATATGGCTGCCAGCCTCGTTCAGGGAATTTTCACCTCTCCTGAGTAATTATACTAGACTTCTAACTCTGCTCCCTGATTGTACTTTCTTATTTCTTGATACCATCCTCCATATAATTGCCCAAATAATTTTCCAAAGAAGTCTAAACTCTTTTGTTCTGTTTTTTTTTTTTAAACATGAATGGCTCCTTTTTGCCTCTATTAAACTATAAACTATATTAGCATAAGAATATCTTACCATGTGCAAAATGCTGTACTAAGTACTGAGGATTCAAGGAAGGTCCTCTGTACTGTAGGGAGACAACACACAGAGGTTTCAGCTGCACAGCAGAATGCACTCTCTCCTAACCCTTATCTGCTTTAAGCTTCAAATTCCTTGCTTTCTGTAAAGCATCCCATTACCCCCTTCCCCAAGACTATAGGCTCCTTGAAGGCAGAATCTGTCTTTGAAGGCATTGCTCTCTCAATGTTCAACTCAGAACGTTAAGCCTCCAAAATTTCGTGATTACTGAGAAAAGTCTGGGGGTAAGGGGATGAACAAATTGAGTAGTGGCCAAAATTGTTCTTATTAATTCTCACAAAATACTAATACAAAACAGATTTATATAAATTCTAGGATAATGATAAACGGAAATTTCAGTACACCTACCCATAACCATATAGGAAAAATTATGAGTGAAATGATGCAAAGTAGGACTAGCGTAACTAGGGAAACATACACTGACTAATTATAATAAAAAGCAAAAACAAAAAACAAAACCAAAATAAAAAAACTTTATAAGCACATAGTTGGAAAAGAGACCAGAAGAGGTGACAAAGCAAACTTATTGGTTTTTTTATCTAGGTTTATAATCATACTAAAATAATTTTTTTAAAAGAAAGAAAAGAGCTAAGGCATAGCTGCTTCCAAAGATTTTGACAATCTAGCCGTAGTGATTTCACTGACAGATGAAAACACAAAACAGAACATAATTCAGTTCTGAGCTGTATAATCAGTTTAGGGCATAAAAGCTTCGGAAAATTTGAGAAAATAAGAGGGTCACAATAGGCAAAGAATCTAAAGTGGATATCCCAGAATATCTAGTCCAATTTCTTCATTTTACAAAGGAATAAACTTAAGGTTAAAAGATCAAGTGAGTGAGTTGGGATATGAACCTAAGCCTTCTAATATAATCAAGTCCAGCCTTTTTCCCTCATAAAGTTTACTCAAGGTCTCAAACTAGACCTAAAACAGCCATGCTGCATATGAATTCCTTCCTATGCTCCAACCAAACTCAACTAACTGCTGTCCCCCAACCCATCTCTGCTTTCACAGTATCATAGATTTAGGTCATCTAATTCCCTTAATTTTATAGTTGAGGAAACTGAGACAGGGGCTTAAAAACTTAGTCAAAGGTGAGGGGGTGATGGTGGTAGCAACAGTTAACACTTACAGAGCACTTAACATGCCCGAAACATTGAGCTAGGCATGTAACAACTTTGGTCCTCACAATAAACAAAGGGAGGCGCTTTATTATCTCCATTTTAAAGAACAGGGAACTTCAAGGCTGAGATTAAGTGACTTTCCCAGAATCATAAAGCTACTACATGGCTGAGGGTGGACTGACTTCAGGCCCAGCACTCTATCCACCAACTCAGGCAGCTGCCTCAATAGCTACCAGAAATAGGACTTCAATTCAATACATACATATCCTCCCAAACTAGCATTCTTCCCACTGACTGCAATGAGCAGGATGAAATCTTGCACAATCAAGAAGCTACGTTCCCCTGATCCTCCTTACTCACATTTTATTTTACCCAAGTAAATTTGTCATGTAGATTTTGGTATCATACTAGATGTGTTATATCTGTGCCATATGTCCCTAATAGCCTATTCCACAAATTCTGGGCATCTGACTTATGTCCAGAACTTATGCCTTTTGTCAACAATCTTGCATCAGAGGCATGAAGAATTTTTCTAATGTCTAAATACTTCTTAGAATTCTTACTTCAATGAATTAAAGTTAATTTGCATCCAAAAGTAAGGAAAATGGAGAACAAGTGTTTTAACCCTGAAGATAACAGTGTTTCAATAAGCTTGTTTTAGTTAAACAAAGGGTTGATTACAAGTTCTAATTAATTTAACAGGAAAATCTAATTAAACACATTGCATCAGCCATTAAAAAGGAAAATAAATATGGAAGAGTTAAGTATACAAATATTGGCTGTGCTCAAGAGTCAGAATGTGCTTCAGAGACAATTAAAACACATCCTCTGAGCTTCATACTTGGGGTGGGGGTGGGGGGGGGACAACGATGGCAAATACCTACTCTTCCCCCCAAAGCCAATAATTTTATTTGACCTGTCTTGTATATAACTCTATTTGGTACATTTTGTATTCTATTGGGATTTAAGCTTCTTGAGGGCAAGAGGCCCTTTTGCCTTTGTCTTGGTATTCCCAGTATTTTGCAAAACACATGGCACAAAGTGGGCATTTAATAAATACCTTTTGGGGTCTGGGAGGAGAGGACCACATAAAAGGAGCATCTTATAGAGAAATGTAGCAACTAAAATAAATCAGGGCCCTTTGGGGGGAGGGGGAGAAGAGTGGCCCTCCAAGGTCTGCCTCCAGGAGGAACAGTAGCTAGCTCTCAACATGAAAAAAAACCTCTCCAGAACAATTAAGAGGCAAAAAGGTGTTAATTATGGTCATGAAACTCTGTGGAATACTATAGGCTCAGTAAATTATAAAGTTAAAATGTTCCTATGACCAGGCTGTATCCTTGAAATTCAGAAATAGCAGGCTCCAAGGGCATAACGCTGTATCTACACTACTCCTACACCACCCTCACCACCCCTCTTACAGTTGTAGAAAGCTATGTTTAGGAGGTATTCTTTGATTATTTTCTGAGCCATCTTCTCACAAATCAAATGTTCCACAGTTCCCAGAAAGGAATTCCATGATACCATTTTTTCTACTACAGACCATTTCTACCCCTCCTCTATTTTTGTATTACTCCCTCAATGGCTCACAAAAAAAAAACAATGCTCAATTACATGGTAGCTATGGTACACAATGATATATATCCTGAATAAGCTTCAAATTTCATCAAATTATAAGCAATCCAGATGATGGGACAGCTGCATTACAGAACACCACATTCACCACCAAGCAAATGTCTAAGTATCAGCAACAGCATCATTCCTTAATAGTTAACACACATTGATTACACTAAAATACTAGAAGCAACACCACAGTCAAAAGTTTATAATATGATCTAGGTAAGAGGTAGGAGGTAGGAGGGAAACTCAAACTCCATTATAATTCAGGGGAAAAAAAATCACATCCAAAAGATAGTGATTACTAAGAAAAGTTTTCTGTCACAACACAGACATATATCTTCCTGCCTTAATAAGTACAGTGAAAATAAATGAATTTTTCTTAGAGTATCAGGCTCTATTTGAGAATCGGTTTTCATTCTAAGTAGTATGGATTCCCTAAGTATTTTGTATACAAAGTAAAAGAAATGGTGCTAAACTTGTACTGAAGCTTGAACATAACTTGAAATTTTTCTTATACAACAAATTCTCTTTGTTTAATTTTCACTTTCCTCTTTTGTATTTAAAAACAAATGTTAAATGAAAACAAGTAATTTAATTTCATTTTGGTTAATACTTCTAATAGTAGTTGCTCAGGTAGTTTTGGAACAAATACATTTCAACATGAATTAGGAAGGTAGATCACAGGACCAAAAAATCCTAAAATGTGTTCCAAAGTCCTAAGGAAACTAGAGCCCAGACTTGTTCAAGGTCTTTGTTCTTCCCCTATACCATACTGCTTCTCAAGTCCAACCGTGGACTTGAGTGTGGCAGAGTGAAAGAAGGGTTGACACTCGTAAATCAAAGCCTGAAAAAGGGCCATGTGCACTCCTGAGTTTCCTGGAATTGGCATGGAGGATGTACAGGAAAATATATCTTACAAATTGTACATGATGTGGCAAAATTTTATGTTCTTACCTGATGGAAAATGTTACCAAATTAGCTCATTAATTTAAGTGTCCTGTTTTCTTTGGGATTTACCTAGGTCCCATATCAATACATCACTGTCAGTCAAATAGTCAAGTTATCAGTATCTGTTAAGTGCCTACAATGTGCTAAGCATTGTGCTCAGCACAGGGAACAAAAAGGGAAAACACTCTCAAATACTGTCAGTTTACTGAGAGAGGGGTTCAGTTTACTGGGAAAGAGTATGTAAACAACTATGCAGAAAGTACAGGCAAAGTATTGGGGTATAAGCCCAGTAATGGAGTCTCTGGTTCAAAGGGCATAGACATTTTGGTCACTTTATTTGCAGAATTCCAAACTCCTTTCTAAAATGGCCATATGAATTCACAGTTCCACTAACAACGTAGTGGTGTCCCTATTCTTCCGCAATAGTATAAATGATGTTTTGCTTTGTTTTGTTTTTTTTTTTGTCAAGGGCTTTTTGTGTATCTATCGAAATGATCAAGTGGTTTTGGATGTTGGTTCTTGATATGATTTATTATGTTATTTTCCTAATGTTGATCCATCCTTACATCCCCGGTATAAATTCCGCTTGAACGTAATGAATGATTTCTTAGATAAACTATTAAAAAGAAAGATAAACTGATGTAGTTTAATAGAATTTTGTTTAAAAATTTTAAGTCCAATATTCATTAATGATACTGGCCTAGAGTTTTCTGTGTTTTATCTTTCCTTGCTTTAGGTTTTAAGACTATATTTGTCTAATAAAAAGATGTCAGGAGGGTTCTTTGTTTCTCAATTTTTGAGTATAATTTGAGGAGTATGATGCTAACTGTTCTTTAAAAGTTCAGCTAAATTCTCCTGTGAAACTGTCAGGATCAAGAGCTATTTTTCCTTTGGTAGTTCCTTCAGAACGAGATCTATTTTTTTTCTTTGGGTTATTTAATATTTCGGCATTATTATTAGAGGGTTATTTTATATTTCTGAAAGTACTCTTCTGTATCTTTTGTGAATCCTATCAATGTACATAACACGTTCTGATTATACTTTTTTTATTTCTTCCTGTATTTCTTCACATAGCCCTTCAAGGTGGGAGGTCCCCATATGTCACACATTGAACAAGTTTTCACTCTTTTTCAGTGTATCAATCACTTGTCTTGACATTTTTTTTCCTCTTTAACAAAAAATACTATGTGGTACAGTGATAGCTCTCTGGGAGAGAGAGGGATATTTGGAATAACTATGGTGATCTACAATATCATTAAAAACTTTTGTTAAAAAAAAAAGAAGACTAGGTGGAGCCAAGATGGCGGAGTAGAAGGACGAACGTTTACGAGCTCCGAAACCAAAGCCCATAGAATTAATGTAAAAAGAGACCCCCATAACTTCTGGGCCAATACAAGGTGTGCAGAAATGGAGTGGAAGAGATTTCCGTTCCAGGGAGCCCTGGAGACCCATCCCCAGGGTCCGTCGCACCCCGGAGAGTGGACCCCACCCCCAGCGCTGCCCTGGCCACGGCCCCAGAGAAGCTGATCCGAGCAGGCTTCAGAGACGGAAGCTCCGGCAGCCGGGAAAGTCCCTCCGCCCACAGAAGCTACAGGTCAGTGAGAGAGAAGGCCGGGCTGGAGGAGGGGAGCGGAGTGTCTCCGTGACTCGGGCCCCCTCAGGAGGAAGCGGCGGCGGCAGAGATGGGGGCAGAAAGCCCCCAGCAGCAGGCAGGATCTTCATTACGGAAGATTCCTGCATAAAACCTGAGGGAGCTGAGCCTGGGAGATGGCCCTGTCCCCACCCCAGCACCTGAACTAAAGCTCACTGATTGACAGCCGGCAGGAGGAAAGCCCATTTAAATCTCAGAGGCCAAGCACTAGCTGGGCGGATCCAGGCGGGGGTGGAAAGGAATCTCAGAAGTCAAGTAACTGACTGGGAAAATGCCTAGAAAAGGGAAGAAAAATAAGACTATAGAGAGTCTTTCCCAACAAATGCAAATGATCCCGACCTTCGGATCTGATGACGAGGACGTATCCTTGCCATCAGGGAAAGACGTGGAGGGCGGGGCCTCAGTACCCCAGACACCCCAGGCGGGTGGTGGGTGGGCTCAGGCCCTGGAAGAGCTCAAAAAGGATTTTGAAAAGCAAGTTAGACAGGTGGAGGAAAAACTGGGAAGAGAAATGACAGAGATGCAAGAAAAGTATGAAAAACGGGTCAATACCTTGGTAAAGGAGACCCAAAAAAATGCTGAGGAAATTAACACCTTGAAAAATAGGCTCACTCAATTGGCAAAGGAGGTTCAAAAAGCCAATGAGGAGAAGAATGCTTTCAAAAGGAGAATGAGCCAAATGGAAAAAGAGGCTCAAAAGCTCAATGAATTTAATAGTTCTCTCAAAATTAGAATGGAACAGATGGAGTCTAATGACTTTATGAGAAACCAAGAAATCACCAAACAAAACCAAAAGAACGAAAAAATGAAGAGAATGTGAAATATCTCATGGGAAAAACAACTGACCTGGAAAATAGATCCAGGAGAGACAATTTAAAAATTATGGGACTACCTGAAAGTCATGATCAAAAAAAGAGCCTAGACATCATCTTCCATGAAATTATCAAGGAAAACTGCCCTGACATTCTAGAACCAGAGGGCAAAATAAGTATTGAAAGAATCCATCGATCACCACCTGAAAGAGATCCAAAAAGAGAAACTCCTAGGAACATTGTGGCCAAATTCCAGAACTCCCAGCTCAAGGAAAAAATCTTGCAAGCAGCTAGAAAGAAACAATTCCAGTACTGTGGAAATACAATCAGGATAACTCAAGATCTAGCAGCTTCTACATTAAGGGATTGAAGGGCGTGGAATAGGATATTCCAGAAGGCAAAGGAACTAGGACTCAAACCAAGAATCACCTACCCAGCTAAACTGAGTATAATACTTCAAGGGAAAATATGGTCTTTCAATGAAACAGAGGACTTTCAATCATTCTTAATGAAAAGACCAGAGCTGAAAAGAAAATTTGACTCTCAAACACAAGAATGAGAAGAAGCATGAAAAAGTAAACAGCAAAGAGAAGTCATAAGGGACTTACCAAAAGTGAACTGTTTACATTCATACAGGGAAAGACAATTTCTAACTCTTAAAACTTTTCAGTATCTGGGTAGTTGGTGGGACCACACATACACATGTACACGCATGCACACACATACACACATGCACACACATACAGAGATAGAGAGCACAAGTTGAACTGAATAGGATGGGACCATACCTTAAAAGAAACTAAGGTAAATGGTGAGAGAGAAATGTAGTGGGAGGAAAGAGGGGGAAATGGAAGGGGGTAACTATATGTCATTTAAGAGGCAGGTAGGAGTTTTTCTTAGTGGAGGGAAAAAGAGGAGAGCTAAGAAATAAAAAAAAAAAAAACCAAGAAGTTTACCCTCATCACATTTGACTAAACGAAGGAGTGAAATGCACACTCATTTTGGTATGAAAATCTATCTTACAGTATAAGAAAGTGGGGGAGAAGGAGATATTGCAAGGGGGGGATGATGGAAGGGAGGGCAAAGGGAGGAGGGAGCAATTTGAAGTCAACACTTGGGGAGGGATAGGATCAAAAGACAGAAGAGAAACAATGAGGGGCAGGATAGGATGGAGGGAAATACAGTTAGTCTTACACAACACGACTATCAGGGAGGTCATTTGCAAAACCACATAGATATGGCCTATATTGAATTGCCTGCCTTCCCAAAGGGAATCGGTGGGGAGGGAGGGATGGGGAGAATTTGGAACTCAAAGTTTTAGGAACAACTGTTTAGTATTGTTGTTGCAACTAGGAAAGAAGACATACAGTTAATGAGGAATAGAAAGTCATCTGGCCCTACAGGAGAAAAGAGAAGATGGAGACAAGAGAAGGGAGGGATGACAGAAGAGAGGGCAGATTGGAGATAGGGAAAATTAGATTGCTTGGGGTATTGGGGTGGGGGGAGGGGATAAAAGGGGAGAAAATTTGGAACCCAAAAATTTGTGAAAATGAATGTAAAAAATTAAATAAATAAATAAAATTAAAAGAAAAAAAGACTAGAAAAGGCTTCTTGTAAAAGGTGATACTTTAGCTGAGACATGAAGGAAGTCAGCAAAGGTAGGAAGCAGAGATGACGAAGGAAAAGTGGTCTAAGCTTGTCCAGAGTTGGGAGACCAAAGATCAACTACAAGAAACAGTAAGGAGGGAAATGGATTCAGCGAACTGCAGAATACCTGGAATAAAGTTTAAGATGGCTGGAAAGGTAGGAAGGGGTCAGCTTATGAAGAGCTTGGAAGACAATGAGAAGATTTTATATTAATCTTGGAAGTAATAAATAGGAAGTAATTAGAATGTACTGAATGTGCTCAGACTTGTGTTTTCGGGAGATCAATTTGATAGCTGACTGCAGGATGGACCAGAGAAGGAGGGACATGAACCAAAAGGGTTTTGCAATCATTCAGGTATGAGGACAGAGAAGGAACCGTAACTAATAGGCAAAGAATGAAGTCAGTTTTGGAATGCAGTTTGAGATGTTTTAATAGAGGAGGTTCAACAACTGGAGGTTCAAGACTGGAAATGATTTTACATAAACAAAGATAGTTAGGGCTTTCCTTTTTTATTTAAATAAAAGACTATCCCTGTTGGCCAAAGGAAGACTATTTTAAAACAATCAGTAGACCAGATAAACTAAAAGATTTGGTAACAGGAATCATGAATGAACTCAAGATCACAGGACAACATTTTTTACACTCATGATAAATGGTAAGTTAATTAGGCTTCAATGTAGTTCAATGTATAAGGTCAATGTCTCCAATTTCTTATAAAAAAAAATATCTCCTTTCTAATCTATCACTTGTAGTTAAGATACAATGGAATGATGAACTTTCATTTTCAAGCTTTTCAAAGCTTGAATAACTCATTAAATCAGATTGGTGACTGTGCACATTTGTGTGAATTTGTGTAGCTGGAAAAAAATATTTTTTTCCCTAGTGTTATTCATCTAATCTAGTAAACAGAGGCAAGCTAGATTAACAGAAATTAATAGAGGAAAGTTTCCTATCGGCCTAAGGTAGTAATATTTTTACAAATATACCTGAAAAAGTCTAAAAAAAAAGAAAGCATACTTTCTCTGTGTTATTTCCTTTATTACATAGTTATCTCTGATTACACTGAAGAACTGTGGAAGGCTTTGATTTTTTTTTTTTTTAACATTTTTATCTTTCTAAGTCCATACTAGCATGCAACCCATCTGACAGATTAGGGAGCTAGTCCAGATTTAGAACATCTAACCTACACTGAACATTTTATATTGCTATAGGTAGGTGACTTCCAATTTGTTAAATAGATAATTGATACTGAAATGAAGAGGGACATCTGACATTAAGTCAGACAGTGACTTTGAATACTGTCATAGTATCATTTCCCCAGTAACACAGGTTCTAACAAGAGAACTCAGGAGGTGCTAGAGAACCACACATAGATCACTATGCTGCTGGTTCTGGGGACCTTTTTAAATTCCTTGCTCTGCTCCAGGGTCATTCCGTACTCTTAACTAATACTGCCACGTAGCAAACTCTTTTGGAAAAAGTTCTGCTAGAACCTTCAGTTGTCACAAAGGGACTGCTTAAGGGCCAACACTACCAGAGGCAGGGATAATGTATTCCCCTGGTGGAAAAACTCCCTCAGGCAGTTTCTGATACGTTGTAAAAAGATCACCATTTATTTAGTAGGTTAAGTAAGGAATGTGGCAAGCTTTTCATTACCTACAGGTAGCAACACTATTATAATGATCAATTTAGACTATTACATTAAGTCAAACTATTGAACTGAATGTTTCTTTGCTTTTTTATGAAAAGACTAGAGTATTATATAATAAGTTGACAAGTTTTCTACTTTCAAATTTTGTAACCATTTAAACTCTTCCATGTCTTTTGAGAAACTGAAAACTAAATTTTGCTCATGTTGCCTCAACAGGAAACAATTTTAGAATAAATGTTTTTAGTGTCCACAACATCATATTATGATCACTTTAAAGTGTTTAAAACCATTAAGTCATGGTTGCATATTAGCAGAGGTAAGCTCCTCCCCCATCTACTCTACTTTCCCTAAACCTGAAATGACATTTGACCCTTCTGACTCCCATAAGTCAGTCATCTGATGAGTCTGGGCACTCAGAAGGTCACTAAGACTCCCCCTTAGAAAGGCTTTCTGACCACCAAGACAAGAGGTTCTTAACATGGGGTTTGTAAAGTTGTAAAAAAACAAAAAACAAACAAACAAACAAACAAAACCAAAAATTGGTTTCCTTCGTAATCCTATATATTTTGTTTTATGCTTAAAAAGCAGTATTCTGGGGAAAAAATCCTGACTGACTTCATACTGGCAAAGTCTGATCCATGACAGAAAAGGTTAAGTACCTCGGCACTATACCACACTGCCTCTCTCTAATGACAATAATGTAATGTATTAGTAGGGGTTGGAAACAACAGCAAAGTAAGGGAAAATCAGGCAAAGTGATGGACAAAAGCAACGTGAGGCATTTCATGCTGCTGTTGTAGTTCTGACCCAGTTTTGCAGGAATCTTGAAAATACCTGCCAATACAACTGACTGGGTTAGCAAGTCAATCAGTGTGATGAAACTGTTTCTATGAATCTAAGAAACAGATGAGGCATCATAGAGTACTAAGCTGGCCCCATGTGAAAATACTGTGATGACCAACTTGACATCAAAGACAGTAGGGCAAATTGTGTGATGTGGTCTTCTGATACCATAAGGTGGCAAGATAGAGAAGAACAAATCGGAAATGTTCATACCCTAACTGCTGGTTAGTCAGTGCAGGTGGCATTGACCAGTGAAGGCAAACTAAAATTTGAATGAAACAGATTGAAGTCATGGATACCTATGTATCAGTACCATATCATAAAAAAAATTAGAAACATCTTATCAGTTATAAAAAAGGGTTTTATACTGTTGTCAAAATTAGCTAATTCACCTATGTGATGGTCCATAAATCATTAAAGATAAAACATAGCACAGTGACTTGTCCTAGAGTTTTATTTATCTATCAGTGAACAAGATAAATAATAAATTATTATTCTGTGTATTGGCATTATTATTATAGCTATTTTTAAAATAGCACTGTGCTTTATATGACTTATTTCATTTGACCATTACAACAATCCTGTGAAGAGGATGTTATTATTATCCTTGTTATCCAATTGAGGAAACCAAGGGGCAGAGAGGATGCCCATGGCCATAGCTCTTCTAATGTCTAAGGCAGGTTTCATATCCAAGTTTTTTTTACCCCAAGTCCAACATTAATAACATAGCTTGTGTTTCTGCTTGAGACCTTCAGAGTACAAATGAGGAAAACATCTGTTTGCATGAGGGCCCTCCAGAAATCTGCTATTTGTCAATCAAAAAAGGCTATAAAGTTAGAAAGGATCTTATTCACCATTTTATCCAACTTCCGATTTTACAGATGAAGAAACTGAAACATAAGAAGTTTAAGAGACTTGCCCAAGGTGCCACGGGTAAGTGGCAGAGTTGGCATTTTAAACTCAATGGCTCCAAGTTAGAAAAGACTGCCTCTGATAAAAACAACCAACGCTCTGTTTCTATCAGTTATGGAGGTAAGAGAATTTTGCATCAACTTGCAGAGAGTTTTCACTGTGATTTGCCACTGCCAATTAACCACTATTTATGTCCAAAGTGCAGAGTTGGTCTCCTTCCTGGTAAGAAAGTGAAGCCACATCTCCTACTCTAAAGACTATCTGGGAGAATCACCTGATACTTGACGGAGCACAAGTACTTTAAAGGCAATATAAGAAAACGGATATGAAGGAAGAGAATTCCAACTGATGTAAAGGTGTCAAATAGAAGAAGAATATGACACAGGTAGAAGGAAAGGAAGATACTTTGAATGAAATCTGAGTACTGCTTTAGATGGGAGTCTCTAGATCTTCTCAGAAGATGGGTCTAACGAAAGGTGGCATAGTTTCACAGGTAGCACTCTGAAAAAGGTTATCTGGGGGGTGGAGCCAAGATGGTGAAGCAAAAAAAAAAAAAAATGCACCTATTCTAGCTTCTCCCCTCATAACCTATAAAATGCCTGTAAAAAATGACCCTAAACAAATTTGAGAGCAGTAGAAGCCACAAAAGGAGAGAGTAAAAGAGATTTCCAGCCCAAGAGAGCTTGGAAAACAGACAGGAATCACACTGGGTTCAGAATACAATGAAATCCTCAGCGTGCAGGCCCCAGGGGCAAAATCCCCGGTAGCTCAGCGGTTCCCAGATTACTCAACCCACAAATGCCAAAGACAGCTTCGATGACCCTGGGCAGAAAAGCCTGTGGTAGCTCCCAGAGCAGAACCAGGCCAGGAGAGCAGTAAACTCTTCTCCTTTGATTGTGCCACCTTGGAGGAACTGACAACTTCCAGGTCCCCAAAGTATACCCTCCTCTTGAAAAAGGACTCAAAAGTCTGAAGTAACTGACTGGGAAAATGTCCAAGAACGGGGAACAAAAAATAAGACTATAGAAGGCTACTTTCTTGAACAGGTATTTTCTTCTATCCTTTGAGGTGAGGAAAAACAGTGCTTACCATCAGAGGAAGACCTAAAAGTCAAGGCTTCTGCATCCAAAACCTCCAAAAAATATACGCAATGGTCTCAGGCTATGGAAGAACTCAAAAAGGATTTTGAAAATCAAGTAAGAGAGGTGGAGGAAAAACTGGGAAGAAAAATGAGAGTGATGCAAGAAAATCATGAAAAGTGAGTCAACAGCTTGCTAAAGGAGACCCAAAAAAAAATGTTGAAGAAAATAACACCTTTAAAAATAAGACTAACTCAATTGGCAAAAAAGGTTCAAAAAGCCAATTGAGGAGAAGAATGCTTTAAAAAGTAGAATTTGCCAAATGGAAAAGGAGGTTCAAAAGTTCACTGAAAAAAATAGTTCTTTAAAAATTAGAATGGTGCAGATAGAAACTAAGGTCTTTATGACAAACCAAGAAATAATAAAATAAAACCAAAAGAATGAAAAAATAGAAGACAATGTGAAATACCTCACTGGAAAAACAACTGACCTGGAAAACAGATCCAGGAGAGACAATTTAAAAATTATGGGACTACCTGAAAGCCATGATCAGAAAAAGAGCCTAGATATCATCTTTCATGAAATTATCAATGAAAACTGCCCTGACATTCTAGAACCTGAGGGCAAAATAAATATTGAAAGAATCCATTGATCACTTCCTAAAATAGATCCAGAAAGAGAAACTCCTAGAACATTGTGGCCAAATTCCAGAGTTCCCAGGTCAAGGAGAAAATATTGCAAGTAGCTAGAAAAAAACAATTCAAGTATTGTGGAAATACAATCAGGATAACACAAGATCTAGCAGCTTCTACATTAAAGGATTGAAGGGCATGGAATATGATATTGCAGAAGTCAAAGGAACTTGAACTAAAACCAAGAATCACCTACCCAGCAAAACTGCATATAATACTTCAGGGGAAAAAATGATCATTCAATGAAATAGAGGACTTTCAAGCAGAAAAGAACAGAATTCAATAGAAAATATGATTTCCAAATACGAGGATCAAGAGAGGCATGAAAAGGTAAACAGGAAAGAGAAATCACAGGGACTTTCTAAAGTTGAGCTATTTACATTCCTATATGGAAAGATAATATTTGTAACTCTTGAAACTTTTCTCAGTGTCTGGGTAGTTGGAGGGATTATACACACACATACACATACACACAGAGAAAGCACAGGGTGAGTTAAATAGGAAGGGATGATAACTAAAAAAATAAAATTAAGGAGTGAGAGAAGAATATATTGGGAGGAGACAGGGAGAAATGGAATGGGGCAAATTAACTCTTATAAAAGAGGCAAGACAAAGTTCTTTCAATGGAGAGGAAAGTGGGGAGGTGAGAGGAAAAAAGTGAAGCTTACTCTCACCACATTTGGCTAAAGGAGAGAATAACATTCATACTCAATTTGGTAGGAAAATCTATCTTACACTATAGGAAAGTAGGGGAGAAGGGGATAAGTAGGGTGTGGGAGGGATGATAGAAGGGAGGGCAAATGGGAGAAGGGATTAATTAGAAATAAACACTTTTGAGGAGGGACAAAGTCAGAAGAGAGAACAGAAAAAATGGGGGCAGGATAGGATGGAAGGAAATAGAGTTAGTCTCACACAACATGACTATTATGGAAGTCTTTTGCATAACTTCACCTATATAGCCTGTATTGAATTGCTTCCCTTCTCAGTGGGGATGGGTGGGGAGGGAGGAAGGGAGAGAAGTTGGAACTCAAAGTTTAAGGAATCAATGTTGAGAATTGTTTTTGTATGCAACTGGGAAGTAAGAAATATAGGTAATGGGGTATAGAAATCTACCTTGCCCTACAAGAAAAGAGAGAAGATGGGGCTAAGGGATGGGAGGGGTGTGATAGAAGGGAGGGAAGATTGGAGGCAGGGGTAATCAGAATGCACAGTGTTTTGGGGTGGAGGAGGAGAGAGATGGGGAGAAAATTTAGAACTCACAATTTTTTGGAAATGAATGTTGAAAACTAAAAATAAATAAACCTTAAAAAAAAAAAAAGGTTATCCAGCTCAGGGGAACTGAATCTCCTAAGTTCATCCATACTAACACAAGGAGGAAAATTTAAGTTAACATGTATCACTGAGGCTTCATAAGATAGAGTTCATGGCTCTGAAAGGGTATGCACTGAAAAGGAAAACAAAAAGGGGGTGATAAAATAATATATATTAAGTTTAGAGAATTCCCTCATGATGAGGGAACCCAAAAATCAGAAAGGGAAAAGACAGCAAAAATAATTTATATGAGGATTATTGAAAAGAGAAGCAGAAATGTCATAAAAGTATAAAAAGAGATACCCTACATTGAAGGAATAATTAGATAAGAAGTTCTACAATCCTGGCACCACAATGAAAAAGCACTAACAGAGGACTTCCATTATCTGAACAGCTATAGGAGTGTTCACACTACCAAAGAGCATCATAGCTGATAAAAATCTTCCCTTAAGAACTTCATTCTTCAGATGGTAGAGAAAGAAGCAAGTTTCTCTTGTCTTCTGACCAGAGAAAGAAGAAAAACCGTTTCCTAAAGTAGAAGGGGAACTTTTAGAAAAACTGTCCACTCCTAGAGAATGAAGACAAAAGCCAAGGATAGTCTATCTACTGTTTTGGATAGAAGGTTCTATGCAGTTCAGAGAAAGGACTCATAGATTTAATTTCAATAGGGAATATTTATCAAATGTTTATAATATCATTAAAAACAAAGGCACTGAAATAAAAAAAAATATGACAGGAAAAATAAGGAAAAAAGTAGATGCCTATCAATTGAGGAAATGGCTGAACAAATTCTTGTATATGGATTTACCATAGACTATTACTATACCTAAAAAATTATAAATATGAAAAATTGAGAAGCACGGGATGAGATATAAAACACCGAAAGAAGCAAGAAAATAATATACACAGTACTTAAAACAATGCGGAAGTAAAGGAGGGAAGGAGAAAGAAACTGAACATTGTTTAATTATAACTACCAAGCTTAGCTCTTGAGAAAATGCATTTCCCACCCGCCCCTCTTTTAGATATGCAGAACTATGGCTAGAAGATTGCATACATTGTAGATGTTTTAGTTGGTTAAGCTGAACTGATTTTATGGTTTAATCTTTGTTACAGGTATGGTTTTTGCATGGAGGGATATACTGAGAAACGAAGGTCATACAAAAACAAAAGGTAACAGAAAAATAAGACTAGAAAAAGAAAATGAGAAAAAGAAAGAATATGGTGAATTTTGCACTACTATCTAGAAAAACTCATCAGAAGGTATCATTGCCATTTGCCTATGGTAAGAGTCACACAAACCACCAGCTCCAATCCCCCAAGAGATAAAGCCCAGTGTTTATTGTTTAAGGACATAACTCAAGTACTCTGGTTCTCAAATTCATTTTCAGTAACTCCAGTTGAATAAAATCAGAGTCTTATATTTAGTTTGGTCTTTGAAATACTAAACTTACAATTTCCTTTCCAGAGCTAAGACAAAACACACTGTTAATTCTTTTGTAAAAAACAAAAAGAAAAACAAAAAACAAAAACCAGCAGAGATCCAGGGGAGGCAGGAAGGATAAGTGGAACAAGAAATACCTTATTTGTTCTCGAAACAGTCTTTGTATTTATACCTTCTAAAAAAAAAAAATTGAAGTCTAGCCAATGAAAAACTACGTTTTGGGGGTTGGGGGGAGAAATGGACTCAATCAATAGGTCTGAGTTTCTAAGTCTTGGCTCTATCATCTACAGCAAACAAATCACTTAACCTCTCTCAGCCTCAGTTTCCTTATCTCTAAAATGGGGATAATACATGACTATCTCACCAGTTATTTAAAAAAGAATTTCAAAGTGCTACATAAATATATAATTATCATTATGCAATAACAGAGAGAAATGACTAGACAAGCCAAAATGACTTACATTAAGGAAAAACAGTCACATTAAAAAAATTCTCTCTAAATGTGGGTACATCCCCTTTATGTTCATTAGAGATTCCAACAACAGCCAGTATTAAGCACAAAGACAGTTCTGTAAGCTCTTCCATCTGTACAAGTCTGCCAGTTGGAGCTATTAAACGTGCAAATGCCCTATTATTCTAGTGCTATGCCCTGTCTTCCCCCCTCCCATCATCAATTTGAATAATTTGTAAGATTCTGGGGTAAACACAAATGACTGAGATAAAACTAAGTCAAGTTCTATTCTTTGTCACAATAGTTCTGTTCCACTCTAAAGATGTGAGGGTCTATGGTATTGAAACTACTGAGTCAACCCACCCTTTTCCTCCCACCACCAAACTAAATAAAGGATAAATTTAGCAATATTTTTCATTAAAGCCCAGCATGTTATTGTTGGAAAGGATGGAGGGGGAAGCAGAAATCAACTTTGCTAAAGGAAAAGTTCTCTCCCAAATTTCAAGTATTAAAGTAATCAAATGTTTCATTTTTAGCAAAGTGCTTTTGCTATCCTTTATTTTTGGATTAGGATTTTCAAGATCTGAAGGACTCAACAGTGAAACTTGCCTACTTAATTTACTAGCAATACCAAGGCAAATTATTTTTATACTTTTCGTTTTCAAGTATGACAACAGAACTGAAATTCAGAACAATAAAACAGCAGCTACACCTTGAATGGTCTGAATTCCTCCCTATTACTACACAAATTGTGCAGCCTCATTCCCATTAAAGCTATTTTTTTTATGCAGAGGATGCTATCTAATACTGGCTTTAGCAAGCATTAAAAAATCCACACTGGGTTATTCTACCTCACAGCTATGTGGCCTTCATGAATGCTGCCTTTATCATAAGACTCATTCCTATTTCCTATACTAAAGGAATACAACATATTTTTCTGCTGGGAGTATTTCTTCCCTACCATTCTTCCCCTCACCCCCCTCCCATTCTTTCTTTAAAAAAAAAAAAAGTATTAGGGATCTTGCACGATCACAATATACAGCACAATGCTTTATAACAGTAAAGCTTCTGGAAAACCCAAACAAAAGAGACGTCACCATGTGACGTCAGCCTATATACAGTTCTGTGTGGTCGCAGCACATAAGCAAATCCATTCTTGTACCGTTTCTGGGAAAAGCTTTTCAGTAAATGCACTCATGCTACTACAGGAGCTTCTCGCTGCAATAAGCCACCCATCTGCCATCAACAAGTTAAGACTAAGAGAACTAACAGCTGTGCAAAGGGAAGACTAAAGCTTCAATTAAACAGCCGAACAGACGCAGGAGAAAAATAAAACTTATATTCAGGACTGATTCAAGAATTACAGAGCTGTCACAGAAAATCAAGCCAATGAATTCAAAAGGAATATCCTAAGGGGGGAAAAAAGCGTGGAGGATTCAATTTTACCCTGATATCCTAGGATACTGAAAAAGAGTAAATTATTCAAAGGCGACTGAATGTTCGAGCCTTTTTCAGACTCACTGCTTTGAGTCTACGACTGAATGCAACCTCCAATGTGCTCAAAAGAATGGGTAAGTTTATGCATTTATAAATCTTAAGCAATGGGCATTCTTTTTTTAAAAAAGCCAGTGAGTTAAAATTTTTAAAATGAAGCCATACAAATACATTTTTGGATTTGCTATTTTCAAATAGCAAGGTTGATTTTAGGGGTGCTACCTTAGCCATCTTTTTTTTTAAAGGATAAGTTTTGTTTTAGTCTATCAGGATTAGATTTTCTGCAATGCATGAACATTAAGTTATGTGCTTTCACCATGATGTTGTGCTTATCTTTTTTGGTCCATATGATCTGATGAAAAATATCCTATCTTGTTGTTTCCTTAAATTATATTCTGCAGGCTTACATTTCAAGTGGCCATTAGGGGCTCCTATGCTGGCAGCGCTATATGCAATGAGTGTGGTTTTAAAAATGCTGCCTGCCTTGGGCATGGCTTGTCCACCAAAATGCCGCTGCGAGAAGCTGCTCTTTTACTGTGACTCTCAGGGGTTTCACTCAGTGCCAAACAACACTGACAAGGGCTCTCTAGGTTTGTCACTGAGGCACAATCACATTTCTGAACTTGAAAGGGATCAATTTGCAAGCTTCAGTCAACTTACTTGGCTCCACTTAGACCATAATCAAATTTCAACAGTTAAAGAAGATTCTTTTCAAGGACTCTATAAACTTAAGGAATTAATCCTAAGTTCCAACAAAATATCTTACTTGCCAAACACAACTTTTAGTCAACTGCTTAACCTGCAAAATTTGGACCTGTCTTTTAATCAGTTATCATCTCTGCATCCAGAACTGTTCTATGGCCTTCGGAAGCTGCAAACCTTACATTTGCGTTCCAATTCCCTGCGGACCATTCCTGTTCGCCTTTTCTGGGACTGCCGTAGTCTGGAGTTTTTGGATTTGAGCACAAATCGTTTGCGAAGTTTGGCTCGCAATGGATTTGCAGGATTAATCAAACTGAGAGAGCTTCACCTAGAGCACAACCAGCTGACAAAGATTAATTTTGCTCATTTCCTACGGCTAAGCAGTCTGCACACGCTCTTCTTACAGTGGAACAAAATTAGCAACTTGACATGTGGGATGGAGTGGACCTGGGGCACCATAGAAAAGCTTGATTTGACTGGAAATGAAATCAAAGCCATCGATTTCACAGTGTTTGAGACCATGCCTAATCTTAAAATACTTCTAATGGATAACAACAAGCTACACAGCCTGGATTCCAAGATCTTAAATTCTCTCAGATCCTTAACTACAGTTGGCCTCTCTGGCAATCTGTGGGAATGCAGCCCCAAAATATGTGCCCTGGCCACATGGTTGAGTGGCTTCCAAGGTCGGTGGGAGCACTCAATACTGTGCCACAGCCCAGACCACACCCAGGGAGAGGATATTCTAGATGCAGTTTATGGATTTCAGCTTTGCTGGAATTTATCAACTACTGTCACTGTCATGGCTACAAGTTATAAAGATCCAACCACTGAATACACAAAAAGAATAAGCTCATCAAGTTACCATGTGGGAGACAAAGAAATCCCAACTACTGCAGGCATAGCAGTTACTACAGATGAACACTTTCCCGAACCAGACAATGCCATCTTCACCCAGCGGGTAATTACAGGAACAATGGCTTTATTGTTTTCTTTCTTTTTTATTATTTTTATAGTGTTCATCTCCAGGAAATGCTGCCCTCCTACTTTAAGAAGAATTAGGCAGTGCTCAATGATTCAGAACCACAGGCAACTCCGATCCCAAACACGACTCCATATGTCAAATATGTCAGACCAAGGACCATATAATGAATATGAACCCACCCATGAAGGACCCTTCATCATCATTAATGGTTATGGACAGTGCAAGTGTCAGCAGCTGCCATATAAAGAATGTGAAGTATAATATCTACAAATCATCAAAAATTACATCAGATAAGTAACCTATTTTAAATTGTAGGGGGCTAAATATATAACTCTAATTTTTACAAATGGTGACATTAAGCCTAATTTTCCAAAACAAGTGGAGACATAGTTTTTGAAGTGGTGAAGTATTTTTTATTTTTATTTTTTAAATGGAACCATATTTTAAGTGTTAACAGAAGCAATGATTACATTACTTTGCACTCCTATTTGGAAATTTAAAAATGCTCACTTCAAAATAATGTTAAGATGTTTCATGTTATGTAATTATGCCATCATGTGTAAACATTTATACTAAAGTCTCCAATGTGCTACTTTTTTCTACTGAAAACGGTCTGGAAAGAATGAAGTGAGCATGAAAGAATACAGATCATAATCTGTTCCACTGTGGCTATCTGATCCCATGCATTACAGCTGGCTCACTAACTATAAAGGAAGACTTAATGAAAGATTTCATATGTGATTATAATTTGATACTGATTCAGATCTATAATCAACAGTCACATCTAAGTGGAATTTTGCATCGAATGAGAAATGGCCCATTTAAAAGCCTCTTTGCTCAAGTCTATCCACAGTCATTGCCTAGGCTAGTAGGTATATGTCAGAGCTCACATTACAAATTCAGAACACTTTATATAATTTTACGGGCTTTGTTCAGATGCTTAAACAAAGAATTTGACTGATTATGAAATGGTCTCATTAGTTAAATCAACACTAAATAATTATATTGAATCATTAAAGTATCTGGTTTTGCTTTTACAAATCTTTTTTGTGAAATTTAGAGAATTATGTAAAATGGAGTGATAAAGTGGCATTTCAATACTAATGTACTCAACCTTACATTTACGTGTAAATGAAAAACCAAGGTTAACAGGAGAGAGGGAACTGTAATGGGGATATCCACAAATGAGTCAATGCCATAATCCCATGACATTCTTAACCTAGCCAGAAGACTAATTCACATAACACTGTCATGACCACTCATCCCAAGAGAAGGGTTTAAACGCTATACCCTTCCTTTTGTCTGTTTTTCAATCATTAAAGAACAGTTTAAAATAACTGGCTAGCAAGATGTGTTAGAATACCAACTGACTACCAAAAAACACTTCTTAAAAATACTGAGTTTTATGCCCAAGAAAGAAATCTTTAAAAAAAAGATTAATTTAAGAACAGAGTATTTTGAAAAGAAAGGTGAGTGTGTGACTTAAAAATAACCTGTCAGTAAGAAAAAAAGTATATGCCTATGTGGCCACATCATAGTGCCATGGTACCAATGGGACATGGCAATGAAAATTCAAACATAGATTCTGAATGACTCAAAACAAACTAGGTTAATTAAAGCTAACAAAAACAGGCAAAAGTAAGGTGGATATGGACAGTTATATGTACCAACATTGGTGTGATTCAGTTGTAGCTGACCATTAGGTTTCCACACATACAGCTGAATTGTTTTTTAAAAAGAATAACCCAATAATTTAGAGTGTTAATATAGTTTTAAACAATTTAGTGATTACTGGGAGCTAATGGTATCAAACATTTCATACAGAAAAGACTTACCTAACTATTGTTCTAACTTCAGTTTTGATTTTTTAAAAAAAGCAATTGGTAGAAAATTTGGGTTTCAGAGACCAATTCCAAAATCATATTTTAACATTTTCTCGTAAAGATATGTGTCTATAATCACATGCAACTGTAGGATCAAATTACTGACTTGATTTGAAAGTGTGTTTTTTTTAAAACCACTGACACTTGCTGCCTGGAAAATGGTATACGTAGATGCCCTGATCCTCTCCCCGAATCTCCTCAAAAGTTTTCTTTTTGTTCT
This sequence comes from Bettongia penicillata ogilbyi, assembly GCA_023548195.1. Lineage (NCBI taxonomy): Eukaryota > Metazoa > Chordata > Mammalia > Diprotodontia > Potoroidae > Bettongia > Bettongia penicillata. The sequence continues at coordinate 6,698,389 of JAJHZJ010000197.1, forward strand.
TCAATTAGATTGTCTATAGGTATAATATTCTTTAATAAGGACAGTCTTTCCTATCAGGAAAATGGAATGTCAGACTATACTATCCCATGTAACTGTAGTATGTTTAACTCCTATAGTCTTCTGGAGCAAGACAGAGGCTTGTATACCTGTCCCTTTCCCACTCCCCTGAAATTTTTTCCCTAAGTCACTAAAGGAACAAGAGGATTATAAATTATGGTACAATACAATTGCTTTTTAGAAAGGTCCATTAATATGGTAAAGCCATATATTTTTTTTTACTACTAAGCTTATGTCTTGCTTAATTGATGTGCAGCAGCAGACACCACCTTCAATTCTTGTTAAACTATAACACTGTGTTTGCCTGTGCAAATGCAGAAAATGATTTTATAAGAAAACAAAAAGCAGGATCAGAACCTGACTGGATAAAATAACTAGCTCCAGCACTAACATCCAACTCTGTACCTAAGGGGCAAACCACGGTTGTTCTGTTATTTCTGATCATGACAAAAGTTGCTCTAGGCATAAAGAAGGTTTCTTGTATGGTGATGAGTAAAAGGCATATTTGTAATAATTCTGATCACAAGTCAGCAGGAAGGTTAAACTGATTTTTTCTTAAGAAACAGAACAGACACCCCACAAGACACAGAAAGCAAATGAGCTATCCACAGGTAAAATTCTGGACGCTGACAGGAAAAGCTGGTTCTATAACCTCTGAGTAATAGGATGTGCAAAGACCACCAAGAGAGACTTTTCAAGTGGTTCTTAAGAAGATAAAAATTACTGATCATCCTTGCCTTTTGTAGTGCATGGAGAGAACGCGAATAACCAAACCAAACACCTATTTTCCTTTTTCACTAATGAGGCGCCTTCCTTTTCCCGTAACCCACAGAAGGCATGAATCTATTTAATTTTGATCTCTTTATGCTCCAGCACCAGAGATTAGGTTGTTATTCATCTGTGCTCTCTCTCTCTTCACAAACTGGCTATTGTCAAATAGCTCCGTATTTTGTTAATTGAAGTCAAATGAATATTTTTATGTTAATTTCCCACACACAAAAAGTTTTATATCATTTTTACTACAGTCACTGAAAACAGTATCAAACCTATGACAAAGATGTTATACCTACCTAAAAAACAGGAGTTAGTTTACAATCATTTATATACATTGCTTGAGCTTTAGAGAGGAGCTTGAGCTTGAAAGGGATTTCAATCACTTTATTGAAAAGGAAAAAAAATCCAGTAAATTTACAAATTCATAAAGCTGAGCTAGAGAGAGTACCCACTGCCAACAACTGAAAGCAACAATACTTGTTTTCTAAGCCAGAAATCTGCACTAACATTCATAATTTCCTACTGTGCCTAAGTTAATTTTTGCACCAGTTTAATGAATAGAAAATTGATTAAATGTCTCAATTTCAATAATTATGAAAATCCATCTGCTTACTCTAAAGGCCATGTAGGCCTTAGGCTTTTGAATCTTTTCTTGATCTTTCCAATAAAAAGACTTCCCTGCTGAAGCACTGAGGTCTTAAACCTAAAATTTAAAACTATTGAGGATACAATTTTTAAGGCATACTTTCTGTGACTAAGAATAGTGATTGCAAGAGCTTTACTATGCCTCTGAACCTATAGTGTAAGGCTCCTTACTATTATCATTTTCCTAACTTAGCAATACAATTAAAGGATATTCTGGAGAATCTACTTTGGGCTAGTTTTCATATCTTATTTGATAAGCAACTTCTTGAGAGGTAAGGCATAGAAAGCTGGACAAATAATTTATATCTACCTAACCTGAGGCAAGTTCATGATCTAAAAAGGCCAAAACCAAATATAAAAATGACTGTTTAAGCTTTCACATTGAAGACGTAAACATCTAAAAATCTCCATCTGCTACTCTTTTCAACTAATCTTTTTTCCCTTAGTGATAAAAATCCACATATAAGGAATGCTATAGTAATTTTTTTCTACCAATAATGAACTTGGAGACTCAAAAGTGTAGCCCAAATGCATTGTGTTCAAATCACCTTTGAGAGCCATTTTGGGGTATGGGTGGGAGAGGAGGGATATAACCTGGGGTGAGGGAACAGGGGAAGGGAGGGCTTGGGGAGGAAGGGAATAATAAAGTACAGTGTACAGGAAAGTTTTGCTATTAAAATTGTGTATACTGTAAGAGTGAATGCCTCTTTTTTTTTAACCTTTCCCTTCCAATATATCATTCTTGATCCATGAAACTTAAGGAACAAGTTTTTCACAGTTACCGTAACATAAAGAGTTGTTCTGTGATGTTCTTGACCTGGATAAGGGGGCCATTTAATAAAAATTTGAGCAGCTACACTAATTTTAAACACCTCTAGAACTAGGTGCTAGAAGGCTACAAAGAATAAGAGGGAAAATTATCACTATGCTCTCATAATGGCACTGGCAAGAACAACAAAAAATTGCCCAATCTTCACAGACTATTCAAGTTTTGGCAATTGAGCAAATGACTAACAGTAGTAGCACAAAAGGCATGAGTTGAACAGACTTTATCCAACACAGAACGTTACAATGACAAGAAAGGCCAGGGAAGATGCTCATGAATGATGCGCTGTTATATATGTTACATACTAATGGTTTATTACACCTTTTTAAAACAGCAGAGATTAAAGCCCAAAACTGAAGTGACCTTATGCCTGTCATACAACATGCTCCGTTCTCAGACTCTAGTACTGGTCAAACAGAGAGAAAAAGGCATGCTTGCCTTTCATTTAGTAGCACTGAGGACCAGATAAAGGGGCTCTTTTGAGTTGCTGATGATACTGACAGGCTAATGATAATGAGATGGAGTTCCATTTCAGGGACCAGAGCAACAGTTTTATCAGTGCAGACAGCAACAAGACATACAACAGGCTATATTAATTTATATTTCTATTTCTAAGTTAATCATAAAGGGGAAGAAAGTCTCAAAAGCATTCCACTGTAGAAAATTAATATCAACACTTATTTAAAAATAATTTATTTTATCTACTAAGTTTAATCTTGAAAAATCCTATGTAATAACTACATCTGACTTTTTTATCTCTTACTTTAATTAATTTGCCAGGATATTGCAGCACTCTCAGGTTCCCACTCAAATTTATAAAAAAATCTCTGCTAGGCTTGCTTAAGAGTGATTTTTCTTTCTTTCTTTAAATATATCTAACCAGCTGGATACTCAATCCTCCCTTACAGAGACAAAATGTACTACAATTATCTTTATAAAAGAGATAGGGGAAAAAAAAACATAAATGAAAAATCAGATGGCCTAAAATGTCTCTCAAGCAGTGGTTTCATCTTCTTGTTTCACATGATCATCGACTATAAACAATGCTAAGGGACAGCAGCAGTAACTGATTAACCGAAATTTCATAATTCTTTCCCCATGTAAAGGGAAAGAAAAAATAAAAGAGCAAGGACCTCAAAACAATTAACTGAACCACCCTCTATAAATAACTGTTAAAAAAAAAAACAACAACAACAAAAACTGAAGACCACCCCTTAACTCACATTTCTGCACCCCCCCAATAGGATAGTTGATGCACAAGGCAAACTAAGGGGGAGTCACAGGACAGTCTTCAATGAGTACCCTGGATCAGTACCCTTCTGGCCCAAGAACCACTCATAAAACCAAATTCAAACTCGTACCTAAATGTTTTCAGGTGTGTTCTGGAAACAATTCAAACCATCTGGTTGTTAAATTTTCATTGTGAGCATTTACCTCTCAGAAGTCAGCAAAGGCTATAAAACTCAGGGCTCGATTTACCATTTTGTTGATTGTGATGGAGAAAATGATGACGTGGAATAATGTATCATACCTATGTTCTCCTCTGCCCTGGAGGGCCAGTTGTTAAATCTTTACCAGCACACATTTAGTGTTTTCTTATTTGTGTTCCCTCCAAACCACAGGTTTTACAACTTAGATACGGTACCAAGCAGAAAAATTCATCAAGTACATGGAAAAATGAAAACATCCCAGTCCTAACAATGCATTCTGTATCCTATTCACAAAAAGAGAATTGTCATATTGTATCCTTAAAGTCTGTTATTTAACTGGAAAAAACAACTTCCTAGAGTTCAATGCTTTTTTAAAAATTCATTTCTACTACAAATTCTCTGCAGGTCTGCTAATTTACTAGAAATTCATGTTACTAAGTAAGATCTAATAGAATCTATTGAGACAAATTTCATGGAACTATAATATAGAATATATATAAATAAAAATCACAATCCTTTACAAGTACCTCTGTGTGCCAGGCCATAAGCACTGGGCATATAAAGAAAGTCAAAAGACAGTGAGTGTCTGTCCTCAAGAAGGTCACAGTCTAGGCTCTGTGTATTGTATTACCATATAATCCTTTGATTCTATTTTATGTGAGTTGTTAAGGGCTTCAAAACGATGAAAGGGCCTAGGCTCCCTCCTTCTAGCAACTTCAGCAGTGAAGGAGGCTACCTACCTAGGCTCTCCTTGAAGCTCCTCATGTTAATACCACACCTTAGTTCCTTTTACGGTCAATCAGAATCTGATTTATCTTAAGACTGATTTCCTCTTGTTTTGTCTTCCTTGAACAGTGAAGAAAATTTATATTACTAAAAGGTAAACTACTTAATGGACAAATTTTCAAGTGTTCTAGGCACCAACTCCAGCAATACTCATACTATTCTAAATGATTTTCACTTAATTCGACCAGGATCTAAAAATTATGGTAATTTAAGAAAGAGTACATTAATGTAGACCACCGAAAGAAAATGATTACTGACTTAGCCATTGGGTTTAAAATGCTGATGGAGATTTCAAGTTGTGAAGTCAAATGACTGCCCTCATTACACACAGAATTAGAAAAAAAAATATCTACTTTAGGAAGATGTGAAAAAATGAAGTAATGTCATTTTAATAACCTTTAGAATTTAAGTATCTTATTGACCTGAGATACAGCAACATAGTAGAAAAGAGAATCAGATCTAGATTGAAGAGACAGGGTTTCAATTTTCACCTCAGCCAATTATTAGCTGTGTGATTATGGGAAAGTCATATAATTGTTCAAAGCTTACATTTTCTCATCAGTAAAGCAGAGATAGTAATACTCGTAGTATCTATACCTTACAAGGTTATTGTGAGGAAAGTATTTTGAGAACCTTTAAGCACCATGTAAATGTGAATCATTATAACATCTAAAAAGCCATTTTGTTGCTTCTAAATATGCTCCCCATTTTCTTTTTTCTCTTCTCTAACCAAGTGAACACAGGAGTAGCTATAATGTGGCTTTAATTAGCCAGAGCTCTAACTGGGACTTGACAGACTGGCTTTACTTTTCACATCTACTACTCATATAATGCTGGTTATATTATCTGGCAGTCAAGTAACCTGCTTTTAAAAGAATGTATTATTACAATAAGTGCCATTATTCTGGTTCAATTCGAAGAGTCCAAGGCTAAATTTTTAAATGTTCAGAATCACTAGAGTAATTCACTCAAAATTAGGAAAAATACTTTCCCTGTCAAATATAAATCATATAAAATTATACATTCTCTCTGGTATCTAAAACAGAAGATTTTTTGTTTCAAGGGTGGGAGGGTAGGGTGGAGTGGGGCTGGAATATGAAAAACTGGTAAAGCAAGAAAATTTTTAGGCATGCTATTTTATGGACAAGTCTTTTTTTTTCTTTTACTTCCTGCTTCATGGACACATCCAATCTCCTACCCTTGTGTTTTCCTTCCCTCCCCCATCACCCCTCAAAAAAATACTTTGGTACCATTTTCCTTATCTCCCCATATATCCTAAGGTCACACATAAGAACTATTCTTATTGGTGGAAGAATTTGATAACAGACATTTTAAATGACTTGACTCAACAAACCCTTGCCTTCAACAGAAATACAATTTAAAACAAATTATGTTCCTAAACTTCTGGTAAAAATGCAGATCATACGGGAATTGATCCATTCCATCACAACTAAAGTATAACCACTATGTCAAAATCAGATACTCTGGCTAATGAAGACTGGGCTGCAAAATTTAAAGAACAACCCTCTTTGTAGATTAAAAAAAAAGGCACAGTGCTATTAACTCCTCAGAAAGGCTACGATAAATAATTAGCAAATTGTTGTGGTGTTCTACTATGTAAGAACTTGCCAGCTAGCATACAATCCAAGAACAGGAAATCCCTTTCTCTGAACCCCAAAACCCATAAAGAATAGGAAAACTGCATACACATGAAGAATATATACTGTGAAGGCCCCAAGAAAATTAGTTCTCAAGACACAAATGATTAAGTCAAGAATATTCCTGGTATGCAGCTTTCTAGGAGTATTTGTAGGTCATTATCTACCATGAAATGCTTTGGACTTGTCTTAGTAAATATCTGTAGAGAATTAGGATAGATTTTTACATAACACTAAATTTCGTCTTCATTTGGTTCCCAAATTGATGGAAGGAACCCATGTGCATCTTGCATCAATGACCATTTCTGGGGGCAGGAGGAGAGCTGCTTATGTTTCAGACAACAGAAGAACATATAACACATCAGGAGTGACCACAGAATTATACATCTAGAGAAGAGAGAAATTTCAGAGATCATATAGTCAAACCAACTCATATTACCAAAAAAAAAAAGAGAAAAAAGAAAAAAAAAAAAGAAAAAGAAAGACAAACAGACCTAAGGAGCTTAAATGACTTGAAAGAGGTTGCACAGATACTACGTGAGTTTGGATTGGAACCTGGTCCTCTGCATTTAAAGCCTCTGGGCTCACTCTTTTCATTATACCATGAATATTCCTTGTCAGAATGCAATTTTGGTTTTTTCTTTAATCAACATGCTTATTTTCTCTTGATTAAAAAAATTGGGAAAATATACTAACAAATTTGGTTTTCCTTCAAATTGTGAAGTGGAAGAACACCACTTTTCCTTACAGTATTCCCTCCAGGCCAACATATATCACACACTGCTTCCCAAAAGTATACTCCAAGGTACCCATCTAATGTCAATTTTATTATTATATTAAAACTTCCAGCCTAAGATTTATGCATTACTGTAACTAAAGGTTTAATAGCAAATGGTACCAACCTTCTTTGTATGAGATGAAGGATTCCTAAGAGTTGGCAAACATTGCAGTGCATGATAAAAACTACCATACAAACAATTCATGCTCAGGTTTAGATGTGAACGATATTATATACAAATTATAAAAAACAAGACAAATTGTCTCAAGGATTGCCTAAGATCTATCTTACCCTTTCAAATAATTAAATATCCTAACTTAATTTAAAAAAAAAAAAAGAACATGTAAAAGTTGAGCTTCTACCATCCCACAATACTTAGGTCTTTTATCTTTCTTCCTGTAGCCTATTCACCACACACACACACACACACACAGAGTCTAGAGGATTGGTTATTGCAAGGTTACTGCACATGGAAGGGTATAACATTTAACTCATTTTCTAATATTGGGTTTGCCAATATTAAAAGCCAATCAATGAAATTACTAATCTTACAGAGTATCAACTTGTTGATTCTGATCATCTGAAATCAGATGCTAAGTTTTGTTCTGATATAAAGAAAAATGTAATCATTTTAAGTTAAATGAAATCCAATTTAAAAATTTTTGCTGACAATATTGGGGTGGAGAGGTCTGGATGTATATTACTTATTTTTTCTGCACCAGATTTAAATACTACGAACAATATTTATCAAATGGCTTATCAAAACCACTACTGAGAAGGTGAAAATTATATATGAGGCATTTGAAGATTAATTTTTAAACATTCCTTTATTGAGATAGTACTAATAAAAGGGTCTGAATATATAAGAACAATTTAAAAGAATATGACATCAAAACAATACTTTATTTACTAAGTATCCTCATACACATACCAATTTAAGAAATATAATGCAAACTGCTGCAGAGTGATTATCAGCATACCACCCACACTAGCAATTGGCAGAGAAGAGGGTGATTAAGCTGAAGGGAAAAAACATGCTGTTCATGTGGCAGAACAAAAAGCTAAAGGGTCTGCAAAAAGAATCCAAAAATCACTAAAAGTACATTGTACTTGGAATATCCAACAAATTAATTCTCAGGTACAGTGCATATATTGGTGGTAATTTCAATGTCTTTCAATGAATCAACAAGGTTTGCTGACTCAGTGCATATTTAACACTATACTAGGTACTATGGAAAACTGTTTTTTAAGAAATGAAGATATATATGCTCCCTGTTCCCAAGGAGTTTACAATCTGAGATGGAACTGATATGCCTGCAACAATTATCAAATAGAAAATCATATATAAGGAAATAAGAAACAGTATGGCACTAAATGTTGCTATTGAATTTGAGAAAAGAAATAGATCAAAGAAGTAGAATGTTGGGTGGTTCTTAAAGGATAGACAGGATTTAGACAGAATATACCAGGAATGATAAAGACAATATGAAGCACAGCATGTCACCCTTCAAGGTTTGCCGAGTACGTGACCAACATCACAACAGGTTATTCTCATAGCAATCCTAGGGGTAAGTTAAATGACTTGCCTAGTGTCACACAACTATTAAGTTTCTTAGACTACATTTGAACTCGGGTCTTCCTGACCGCAGGTATAGCACTCTATCCACTACCGCATAAGCTGCCTGAGGGAGAAAGGCGCAACGACTTACTGAGGAGTAGGAAGGAAAGAAGTAGGAGAGCTACAGAGGGGTCACAGTGTGAAAGGTCTTAAAAGTCAGAAAGAAAAGTTTCCCTTCAGTGTGGCTCACAACAAGGAGTAACTAACATGGGTAAAAAAGAGGTAGTATAAAAGCTGAGTTTTAAAAAGATCAGCCTGCAGTTTTCCAAGTTTTATATAACAAAATATACAACTACTGCTCATTCTCACCAATGGAAAAAGGTTTTAGGGGGAAGTGCAGTTTGAGGAGAGTCTGAGGACAGGAAGAAGTAAAACAGCAAGTATTTAATGACAAGTGGTAACTAGGAAGAGAAAACAGCTCACATGAAGAGGTCTACCTCTCCAGTTATTACTTAACATTTTAAAGTGAAGGACGGAGCACAGGTGAAAAACAGCATCTTCAGAGTTACACGCTGATGATTATCACAAAACATCAGAGAAACACTCCTTACCCCAGAACAGAAGAATAATAGTAGTAAAAATAGTAAACCAGTAAAAATAAAAATGGATACAAAGTACTGATTAGAAACTTCTGGTTTGAGGAATAAAATTAACCAATAAACATTTAAGCACTTAACATGTACATTCTTCATCCCCTTCCACAGCATCCAGGCGCTTTAGAGTAACTCATTTCCCCTCTAATATTTACTCTTACTTACTATGGCATGTAAAATCATCATTCAAGATTTCCACCCCCCTTTTATGCAAAGAAACAGCAAAGCTGAGTTCACCTTTATTCAATATAAGGGACATATAAAAGGTTGAAGAGAAGAGGCCAAAAAACGAAGCTCTTATTCCTATAACAAAACAAATAAACTTCCTAGAGATGAAACAACTGTTGCATACAATATGAACTTGAATTTCAAGATCAACTGTATCTTTTTGCTTTAAACATATGTGCCCCCCCCCACAACAAAAAATATAAGGAGAAAAAGTTCTTCAACTTTAACAATTTCTGGCTCCTTGATACGACAGTACAGAGTAGTGACAGCATGTTAATTTTATTCACTTACATGCTACAAAAGGACCTTATTACAAGGTTTAATTTGTTACGTTTCTGTGTAAGAGGTTAATTAATGGCTTCACTGTTTGAAACTTGAGTAGAACTGCTGTGTTTTTGTTAAGAGCTATATAACAAGGCTGCCAAATACAATTTTAATTGAAATCCAAAAGCTATAACTACCTAACATTTTAATAACAGGAGGTAGAGGGAATGAAAAATAGCATCTTACAGGTTACAATTTGATGACTTTCACAAAATATCAGAAACACTCCATGCCCTAGAATAAATCACTCTCATAACGTAATACCTTATCTTCAATTAGAGTTCTCGTTAAAAGAAAAAACAAAACAACAGCATTCAGCCCATATTTCCATGTTTTCTTTACGATGAAATATAATCGCAAACTCGTCTTTCATATCATTTCCCCATATATTCACTTGCGGTAACTAGGAGCCTGAAAGATGAATTAGTCCATAACATTTCAGACAATGTTCCTAAGTTCCTGATCCCTCTCCCTTTCAACCTTCATACCCTCCTGTCATCCTTTTCCCAACCTCTGGAAACCACAATTTCCTCCAAAGTTCTCTGTAAGGGATATAACCACTCCATGAAAGAGAAGGAATGAAGAGACAGGGTGGTTGCCCACCCTAGTAAGCAAGTGCCTTTCCACTTCCCTGCCTAGGGCATGACAACTAGCTTACTTCCTAATTTCCTTATTTCTAGATGGTTAGCTTCCAGAGTTTTCCCACAGACCTCAGGAACACTCTGCCTGCACCTCTTCTATGGGTTATTTTATATTTTACTTGTATGTGTGGTGAAATAACAAACAGCTCAGCTGAAGCTGCTCTGAGGCCAAACCTAAAGAACTTTCCTGACCTTTTCAGGACCTCCCTTTCATTCACGGGTTTTCCTGATTCTCATTTCACTTAGTTCTCTTACTAGTCTTCTCACTCTGGGTGATCTTATTACTCCAGAGTCTAATGATGATCTCTTTGTTGATGATTTCTGTGTCTACATAGCCAAATGGATGCCACAATTCAAACTCAACATATACAATACATAATTCACTCTTTCCTATCAAATTCACTCCTCTAAATGTTTATATTTCTGAGGTCATCACCATCGTTCTTGGCACCCAAGTCCACAACCTGTCCTTGAGTCAACCCTCCCATCTATTAACCACAATCCAGCTATTGAGTCTTTCAGTTATACCTCCCCTAAACTCTCTTCTCCCCTCCCTTTCCACCGTGCCTCTAGCAATTTTGACCACACATCCCTTCATCCTAACACTCAAGAGAGCTCTGTGTCTGTCTGTCTGTCTCTCTCTCTCACACACTTTCTCTCTCTCTCTCTCTCTCTCTCTCTCTCTCTCTCTCTCTCTCTCTCTCTCTCTCTTTTCTGATACTCACTGAAGGGAAAGTGTCTTTCTATTAAAGACATCACATTTCTTGTCATCCTTCTTGCTCTCTCACTGAAATTTTCAGACTGTTCTTTTTCTAGCATTAGGCAGTAACCCTCTATCTTCATTTTAAGGTTCATTCCATCAGGTCTAAATCCTTACTACAGTCATTTACACACCTGCAAGTCACTCCTCCCCTCCCTGCTAACAATAAGGTTCAGCACCTGGCTCACATGTGTCTTCTCAACACACTGTTCCCTTTAAATACTCTCATTTCCCAGTTCCTAAGACCTTCATGCCTAGTACACCTCAGGTTTGGCTTAGTCCTATGCACAGAGTAGATTGCTTATTCTTTCTAAATATTGACTGAATCATTTAGACAATTCAATTTTGCAAATGTATTAAAACCTACAAGGGGCAAAAAAAAAACCCATGCTACTGGAGAAAACTACATGGACACAAGTAAGCAAACCTCATCCACTGTCAGTAAAAACATGACTTAGAATCAGTTTAAAAAAAAAGAAATCCCCCAAATAAAGAATTCCTGAGACACTCAAAACAGAAATTTCTCCATTGTTTTTGTTAGCTTGTTTTAAGGATAATAGAGGCAAAAGGGCAAGAGAAAAAGATAGTGAAGATAAACAAATTACAATGCCTCAGCTGACAAAGATTATTTTAAAAATTCTCCTTTTGTCAGCCATCACATAGAATAGGATAATAAAAGGACCTTTAGAAATTCAGTCCAACTTACATTTTATTCTTCCAAGTAACTTCTAGCAATTGAACTACAATTGTAGTTGAAGCTGTTGTCAACAGTGACTAGACATTTTCAAAGTCAAAGGAATGTCTGTGCAAAAACACTGCACAAAAAAACTCAGAAGACATTTGAAGATTACATTTGTATTGCATTTTCCAGTGTTCTTATTAAAGGACTTTGTGAATTTCTGAGGGATTTTATGCTGCTGGAGTAGATATGCACATTGTTATACACATATATCCAAGAGAGGACAGAAAGTACTTTCTCTGGCAGGTTAAGACACAACAAATGCCAAGAAAAGATTGTGGGCTCAATACCTTTGTGCGATAGCTGGTCAACACTGTTCTGTATGAATTCCAAATGAATCTTAGCTAGCCATATTGAAAATATATGTCCTTAATTACCATCTCAAGAAAAACCACTCCCAAGGTATGCCTCACAGATACAGAGCCAGAGCCAGTGGGATAATGTTTGTAGCATAGCTTTGTATTTATGTATTTGAAGGATCTAATAATATATATGTCACTGTTCTCATTTTCACTTAATATTTCTTGGACAGGTAAAAAAGGCAGAAAAACATCACACCAAACCACCTGCAGAAATTTTCACCATTCCCATGTCAGACAAAATGGTCTGAAATTGTTTATGAGTTTGGGGGCTGTTGATAGCAATTTTAAAGTCTTTTATTCCATTACTACTGTACTATTTCATTTCTAAATTACAATATCTTAGATGGAAATTCTTCTCTCTTTTCTTTATTCCTCTACCCTCTTTTCCTTTCTAGCAGTTACCCATTCAATTTTAGTTTTTCTTTCCCATGAGCCATACTTTCATTTAATTATTCCAATTTTAAAAAGCTGTTTAAGAAGTGTGTATACTCTGCTGTAGAAAGATATGGAAGGAAGAAATAATGAAAACATACAGATCAATATAAAGAGGCCTCAGTTTATTCAGGAAGAGACAACCAAGTATTCAGATCCATCTCTCAAAGATATTTTCACTCTGATTCTCCAATAGAATTCCAAGTCTCGTATTGTTCATTTTGATTGGAGAATAAAAAAAAAAAAATCACACTTAAACAAGTTTATGTTCAAATGCTTATGTAAAGACACAAAAATTCTGAAGATAGGGCTAAAAGTAAAAGGAAAATAATTGTTCAGTTAAAACACAGATCTGTAAAGAAATCTTGCACATGAGAAATCAAAAGGAAAGTGTGAAAGTTCTACCACAGTTCTACCATTTTTGAAATTTTTAAGACATCCCAAACAATTTTATAAAAGGTTCATAAAAACTCATGTCATTTAGAGAAAATGGCTCTCTCTTCAAAGACCAAATTTTATAGTCAAATAAGCTGTTAAGTCCAAAGTTTTATAGATTAGTATCTTGCATTTACCAAGGAAAAAATTCCTAAGGAGTTAGCTGCTTTAGTATATGCTAATATACGTGAATATATTCCACTTTACATCTTAAAAAAAGCAATGCCATTCATGGACCAGTATGTTTAAAATAATTGTCTCTTTATTCTTAGCAGTCATTGACATATTTACATTTTCAAACTATATCCCTTATTTGGGTACATATTCATAAAAATGCTTAGATATCAAGCAGCTTTAACAAGGCTTTAGAATGAGGGACTCAAAATTTCCTGCATGAAAACTCAAAATTAACAGGTTCCTTACACCCAAAGCAGTCCTAGGTAATTTCTTCTTTATTATAGAACTAACTGAATATAATTTGATACCCAATGGAAGAAATTATGTCTTATTTATGATTAACCAGCTCAAGTATCAAAACAAAAAACTAAATCCTATAGTACAATTTTAAATACACCAAATACTTCATATATTTATAATAGAGAGGGAGAGACAACAAAGACCGCAAAAAGGTGGCCCATACAGTGCTTTAAAACCTTTAAATGGCATGATGAAAACAAATGTGAAAACTTTTACATACACAGAAGACAGCAGTAGTTGAAGAAAAAGAAGATAAGGGAAGAAATACAGTTAGCATTATCTAAGTTTGCAAAGAGGATTACAAATATCTCATTTCATCCCTACAATAAGTATGTGATAGGGGGAAGGAGGATAGATGCTATTATCGACCCTATTTTATAGATGAGGAATCTGAGGTGAATAGGATTTGTTAAATAACTTGCCCAAAGTCACACAGTCAATGTCTGAGGCTGAATTTGAATTCAGGGTTTCCTGACTCTTGGCCCAGTGCTCTGTTCCCTGCCCAATTATGTTGTTACGTCATTTCAGTAGTGCCTGATTCTTCATGATCCCATTCAAGGTTTTCTTGGCAGAAATACTGGAGTGGCCATTTCCTTCTCCAGCTCATTTACAGATGAGGAAACTGGAGCAAACAGCGTTAAGTGACTTGCCCAGGGTCATACGGTCAGTGAGTATCTGAGATCTGGTTTGAATTCAAGCAGATGGATCTTCCTGATTCCAGGCCTGGTACTCTATTCTCTGTACCATTTAGCTGCCTCCAATCATAGTGCAGAACATTACTCCTAACCTAGTTAGGACACCAGCTACCTCAATGAATTGATTAAAGGGAGAGAAAAGAGGACAACTGACATTATGTATGTGCCTCAGCTAGGGTTTCCCCTCTGAGACAGCAGGAACTGGCCCAGTTCTTAAGCTAAGATAGCTTAAACTCAAGTTGTTATCATGAAGGTTAGCAGAACTCCTGAATCCTATAAAGGAATCAAGCCAAGTTTTGGTTGTTCTCCATTTCTTTGCCAGAGTTGTCCCCTCCAATTCCTCTAAATTTTCCCTCATTTCATAACATTCCTGCGGTTCTACCACTGTTATTCTCGGTCAGTATTCCCAGTTGGAAGGGAAGTAGTGGGGAAGGCTGAAGGAACACAGATGAGAAAATTCTCTGATCCCAAACTCAACCTCACTAAAATCCACTAAGAACCCTAGGACATACTTTGCAGGGGGCATAAAAATTTATAGTTATATTATTAGAGGCAACTTTCTTGGATCATAAAATTATAAGAAAAAGTTTCTGCTTAACTTACTTGTTCTTTTATCCATTTTAAGAGCAAAACTAAAAAAAAATTAGAGGTCTTCACAATGACACTGCAAAAAAAAATATTTATACATACAAAGGAGTCTAACAAGCCATGAACTGTATACCCTCAATGCCACCAAAGCAGAATTATTTTTAGTAGTAACTCCTTATGGGTAAACCTACATTAGCATTCTACAATTGGGCTTCAAAACTAGAAAGCATGTACTTGGAGAGTTCATAGAAAATAAATGGTCTTCCTAAAGATACAGAGAAATAGGAGTCTGGACCCCAGGGGCTGCCAGCGGGAAAGGGTATGCAGGTAAAGTGATTAAGAACAGTTGTTAAATAAATTTGACTGAGTTGAACCACTCAAAATGAGAGGGGAAAACTACTACCTGAACTATCAACTGCACAGGACTGTTTGTAAGGAACATACTTAGAAAGCTTAAATGTGAAATTCTTAACGTGGTTGACAACCACAAGTGGTTGAAAGGTCCAAAAGCGCACAGGAACAACGTTTGGGAAAAGAAAAGACAACAAATATCTAATAACCACATTATAACATTCACATGGCCTGTTATTAATAATATTAATTCTTGAATAAAAGTGTCCTTACCATGACACAAAACAGATTTTCACAGAGGATCTAGCCTAATGCTTTCCTATCAAACACAGTTTTAAAAAAATTTCAACATGAAAGACAAGCCATAATGATTATATTTCTGACTGTGAGATATATAGGTTTTACTGCAATAAAGAATTATCATTAGCTGATGACAGTGCTGTGAAAACAATGACATCAACTATTAAATGTCTGGGGTAAAAATACAGAAAAACAAAGAGACATGATATTAATCACCATCATAAGAGAATTTTCAGAAATAAACAAGATGCAGAAGTGGGAAGGAATAAATGGTGCGATGAGAGTCAAAGGATGACAAAAAACATTTGGCTTGGGGAAAGGACCAACCCAAAATACCCTGTAAATAGTAATAAGTAGCAATGACCAAGTCGAAATTCAATAATCAAAGAAGGCAAACAATGGATAGCAAATATACTTGATTCATAGGACTAACATAAAAAACTAAAAACCTAACAAAGCTGACATTATTCAATGATCTTTTTGTGTCAGATTTCAAGTCCTCAAGCATTCTCAAAAACCAGGACCTATGAACAGTTGCTGAAACACCTAAGAGTAGACAGTGGTCACCAAATTAGAGCCTTTTTACATTAGGATGACACTACTGACTATTAAGCAATTTCATAGACAAGTACATAACATTTTTGCCTTAGAAGAATGTAAGATTCTTGAAGACAGGTATTTTTATATGTATTTGTCTTTGTGTCCAAGGGCCAGAGTAGGCACTTAATAAATGCATAGTGAACTTATACGAATGCAAAGAGCAGGTTCATAATAGGTAAATATTGTTAGCATCTCCATCAATGGATGATACTGGCTAGCAAACTTGCCTTATTTAACTAACGTTTAAAAATCTATAGCACCAAAGAACAGTTTAAGTTGCCTCTATAAGCCATATTAATGATCTGAAGAAATAGACTGATTAGACTATGTTAGGCAGAAAGAACTTGAACCTGTTTAATATTCTGTAAACTATTTTCAAAATAATCGGTTTCTTTTGTAATTCAATGTATTTTTTTTAATATATTTAAAAACTTCATTCTGAGAAAGGGTCTCTAGGCTTTACCAGATTGCAAAAGAGGTCAATGACAAAGAAGAAGGCTCAGAATCCATGTTTATATCCATCACACACTATCATTTTTATACCACACAAGTCATGGAAGAGTTACTATTTTTAGCAAATAGCATGGATATTCTGTTATACAATGAACCTGAATGTTTTTAAGAAAGGCCCCAAACAGGCTATATCATAGCAGTGTAATATAGCCTGCTATACCTACTACTGTCAAATAAAAAGGAAAGGCAATAAATATGACTTCCATAAAATAAATGAGAAATCACAAACTACACTGCTGGTTATAGGACTCGAGTAAAAAGCCGGCATCAAAAGCAATAATCAAAGACATCTAAAATTGAGTAGGAAAAAAGCAATAAAAATATACTACAGAGCTATCTAATCCAAGAACTAAATTGGTAGAATTAGAATTGACTCTCAGAGAATACCCTCCCCCATGCCACATGGAATTAACTAAAAAGAAGTGAGCCAGACTCAAGCAAAATGTGTATTTTAATCGTAAAGAGAACATATTATGAATCTGGGAATAAGGCCACCAACTCAGGCTAGACAGCTCAGACAAATGGATAGTAATAAAACAACCCCTGCAACACAGTCAGAAGGGACACACTTGCTAAGCAAAAGGAAATTAATATAGTCTTTACTCATTACTACCAGAATGCACATTAAAAAAAGAGTCACAACTCTCCAAATTTGACTATAGCTGAAGAGAAAGAAGGTAGAGAGAGGAAAATGAACTGCTTTCACTCAGCAAAACTAGAAATGGAGCTACCAAAGGCTCTTACAGTCTGGAAAGCAAAAAAGTGGCTGACTGTCCAGGTAAACAAACAGCTAAGCCCTCACAACCCCAGAACCATCCCAAATACCAACGAGTACAGTTAGTGCACGTGTAAAGAAGGGACAGAATATAGTCTCCGAGGAGAAAGAACGCAATGGCAAATTCATTTGCTGCAAGAGTATGGGGGTGATAATATGTGTTTTCTATTACCAACCACGCTACTCACAATTTCCCAGGGACATACTCGCCTATACAATCACTGCCACCCATAACACCCACATCTTTCATACCAAACTCCAATATATAAAAATCAGTTTTTTGAATCCATTCTATATATTTCCACCAGGGCTCTGACACTAGGGCAACAATTTTTAAACCATTCCATTCAGTACCATACTAAGAGCTGTGAAATAACAACTCTCCTGTCAGGGTAAACACCTTTCTCTTTCCCAAGGTACTTCAATGGCCACTCCAATTTGTTCCATGTGGAAGCTATCTATATACATCATAACAAACTTAACTCCATGTTTGAGGTACCTCAACTATTACATATGAAAACAAATGTAAAATCTATCATATTGAAACAAAATAACTAACAGCCCTTACAACAACTGGTCAACAAGCAGTTTTTATTTACTCTGTGCCAATCTTACAAGCTTAAATAAATACTTACATAAGTATGTAGTGCTTGAATTAAGTGAGGCAATTGTGACAAAGATATAGACAAACTCCACAACTTCAACAAAAATTATTCCTCTTGGTCTAGATTTTGCTCTCTTCCTCTAATCCCCGAAGCTATAGAAAGAAGAAACCTGTACAGGATTCCAGTTGGTGCAGTTCTAGAGATTAAGGCCGGAGCACAGCTAGAAGTGATCAAATCATAGAGTCAAACAAGGGTCTAGGTCTAGGTGCTTTAAACACCTTAATACCGTATAGACCGGCAACTCCCCTTTTTTTATGGTTTCTTGTCCTCAATCCACCATCTCCCCACCTCAACTTTTTATGGAAATGATAAAAAATAAAGAAACAGAACTACTAGATTTATCTACTATTCAATTCTACATTGAGAGTTTTACAAAGTTTTCAAAGAGGAACTCAAACTCAACATTAGTCACCAAAACACAAAGCCAGGGAGCTCTGAGGACAACTTCTAACATGCTCATGTCATCCTAATTTATCAACAATGCTTCAGTTCAGTGTGGAAGATAACAAAAATGTCTACGATGATGCAGGATGATAAATTATATACTTTGGTCCTACAGGTAACATGATCTAAATCATCCAAATCATCCAACAAGTTATAAAGATAGTCCTTTGACATTTGTGGGGGTTTGCAGTGCAGGACCCCCATGAATGCAAAAAACTGCCAATAACTGTAGGCCCCATCCCAAATCTTTATTAATTTATTCTTGGGGGAGGCAATCAAGGTGACTTGTCCAGAGTCATTTATAAGTATCGGAAACCACAACTGAACTCAAAACTCAGGTCTAGGGTCAGTGCTCTATTTACCGTACCATCTAGCTGCCCTTCAAACCTTTATTTTTAATAATTCTGATCATATTTAACATACAAAAATAAGTCCAACAACACACTTTACCCTTAAAAAAGCTGCAGTTTCTACTGGAGAGAGATTAGTATCTCACACAGTATACAGAGTCTTCAGAGCCATGGAGTAGCTGCAGCAACTACTTTCACAGACTTCCTTCTTATATGTAAAGCGCAAGATACAAAGATCACAGTGGGAGAAAATCATATGACTGAGTCTGGATGGTAGAGAAACAAAAAGAGGTATGTGGTCTGCAATGTCTAACAAAATTTAGTTATAATAAATTTCCTGCAATTTTCCATAGTATGCCACAAATCTCCAAAAATTCCAATTTAATTATCAATGAATGGCCAGCACACAAATATCCCAAACCGCAAATATCAGAATGACTAAAAAGCACAAGAGTATGTTAGTCAATTAGAATTTACTTCACCCCTACTGTGTGCTGGGCACTGTACTAATGACTAGGGATACACAGAAAGCCTAACAACAGCCTTTCCCTCAAGGATGGAAAACGACATCTAAACAACCAAGAACAAAAATAAAGTCATGATAAATTGGAGATAATAAACAGAAAGAAGGCACTACAAGAAAGGGGGATAATGGGTGAATCTTTTACATTGGAAAGACCAACGCAGAGCAGATAAATGCACTGAGGTGTACTGGCACATGCTCATCCCTTAAAATGTTTCCCAAAGTCTGCTTTACAGAAGCCATTTAGGGAAAACTGTTCTTACTACAACACAGGTTTCAATCTTACAAGAAAAATATTCTTACAGTCCAGTCCAATATGGTCAGGAAGAAATCTTAAATGAGGAACAGCTGCTTTAAAGTTTGATGTTAAAAGCTATTCTCTAACAATCTCTTCTAAACACTCCATAAAGCAGTTTAAACAAAATTCTAAACTATAAACACTAAGGTCATAATTTTCCACACGTTTTAAAGCTTATCTGCCAAGGTGTAGACTTTTTTCTTCCTCAGTTTTTCACTTTAAGGTAACTCTTACACAACTTCCTCCTAAAAGGAATCATGCACCTTATCATTTCACTCTCAAAGAAATTTCTAAGTTACTTTTACTTGTGAACAATAAATATTATGATACAGAAGAGGTGTCAAGAGGGACTGATAATCCACACATAAGGATGTCTCATTTGGTTTTAAAATGTGTTGGGGGTTTTTTTGATTCATAAAGTTTAGATTTTTATTTTCTTTCTTCATTTTTGTAAAGATGAACTTTTCTAGCTGTGAGCTGAGCAGGGAATACAAGCCTTTTAGTCTCAGGCCACCAGATCACAGGGTCTTGTCCCCAATCCTGCTTCAGTCACCTCTGCCCTATTCTAGCTTGGAAATGCTGCTGCTCACTGCTAATGGGTCTACATTTTTTGCATTGTTATTTATTGTGTAAAATATTTCCCAATTACATTTTAATCTGGTTGGGCCACATGTTGGATACTTTTGAGGCACAAGGCAATCAAGTCCTTCCAATATTACAACACAACTCTTTTTTGAAGGAAAGGGTCCCAAACCACTTTCAAAACATTTCACTTCTAAAATATGCATCACTAAAAATAAAATATAGTAAGAATCACTACAAATAAAATTCGATCTTTTGCCTTCGTTACTATTTTAGACTTTTAAAGGTATAAAAATTAGTTCCAGATCAAACAAAATGTAACTGTCCATGACAAGGAGAATTTTAAACACTTTCTTCTACCCACTTTAAACATACATACCCTAAAACTGTTGATTCACCGAATATTAAACTTCCAGAGAAAGCAGATAGCTAAGATCTGACATTTCCTTTTGGCAGTCATTAGTCTTTAATGTGTCACTGTCTACAGGCTTGAGAAAGCAGATTTTCATTCATTTTTTTTAAAATTCATTTTCTTAAACATAAGGAAATATACTATAAGGCTGAACTTATCCTTAGAAAGCTGCCAATCTCATTTTTAAGGCTTTAAATTAGTGAGATATCAAAACACAGATCTCCACAGCAAATTATTTTCGACCATTTATTCAGGTTAAAAGCTTCTTACTCAGTAAACTCGGGGTTAATGACAAAATGGGAAGTTAGGAAGAAGGTAAGAGGCCGATTTGTACTGAGGGTCCCACTTTGTGTAATGGTTAAGGTTTGCCTTTGGTTATACCAAACCAAATCTGCTTGTCATCCAGTACATGTTACTTATTAAATCCTTCCCCTTCACATAGCACTTTCTCCTTTTTTCTGCAAAATGCCAAGACATACTGAGACATTTTTAAAAACTTAGTACTAAATATTCCCTCTCCTTCCAGGACACTTCTCCAGATCGTGCAATCTTTGTCAACTCTCCCTTTACTTTTTGTCCAATGAGCTATTATGTATTAAAGTTGTTATTTCTAAAATATTACTTTATACCCATTAACACCTTGATTTATAAAGCTTATCTCTAATACTAAATTTATATCTCTTAATTCACTGGCATACCCCAAGCAAGTCTAGTACAATTTTCCATAGTGGCGGGAGTACAGGTGCCCGATGCAATCCTGATAATACTTGCTTAAATTGAATACAAATGCTCTAAAGAAAGGAAGGCATAACTTGTGTTTTGGAAAAGCAAAAATCAGGAAAGGGATGAAAGTCTCTTTAAAAGAAAAGTGGTTTAAAACCAAAAAATCATCTTCCTATGGCAAGTGAATCATTATCTGTAAATAACCAAAGATGTGCAATTAAACTCAAGGATGATTAAATGACAGAGACCATCCAAAATACAATGTCGCCTTAAAAAAAAAACCAAACAAAAAACCTCAAACTCTGACTGTGGTCTGTCTCCTTAGGCCTTCCTCTCCTCACCTCCTCGCTGTAGGAGAGCCCAAAGTTCTTTCCCAGGGATGGTTCTTCTTTTCCTTCTCTTTCTCTCCCTCTTTCTCTTGAAAACTGAACACAGGTTCAACGATCACTTCTAAACAAATGATTTCCAAATCTAGATACTGCCAGAATCTCTCCCTGGAATTCCAGTCCTTCATCAACAATGGAACATCTCCAACTGGATGAACTGCTGCAACACATCAAACTTAACACATTCAAAATTTATCTTCTCCCACAAAATCACCTCTTCTAAGACCTTCTGTATTTCTAGTGATGACAGCCCTGCCTTCTCAGTCAACCAATTAAATTTTAGAGATAATTTCTTTTAAAGTGCAGGTCTGGGGTTCCTCTGGGATACATACCTTGATCCCCATCAGCTGAATATGTCTGGTTTCTCCTCAAATCTTCCTAAAGCACTATTTTGTATAATACATCTTAAGCTTGTGTATAGTAAGCTTTTTTATGATAGCTAAAATAATTTTTTAGTATTGTATTGTCAGGAACTAGTCTAGTGCCTGGCATCCATTAGAAGCTTAATGTTTGACATTTTCTTGATGTTTAGGGTTACTTATCTTAAATTTGGAACACAAAGCTCAGTATGTCATTTCTATCTCTTCCCTTCACAAATACTGAAAAAACATTTATTTAAAGGTAGACGGTGACAGGTTGTCTTTAACCTTCTCCTATCTAGACATACACAAAATCTGAGGCATTTTGGGAGTACTGATGTATCCAATAAACCCATTTGTCACTTACCCACAATATCAAACCAATGAGAAGCAAAGAAACGCAATAAAAGAACACTGGCCCTAGAAGCAAGAGGACCTGGGTTCAAATCCATCTTTTTACTCATTCTACCCCTTCACCTCTCTGAGTCACATGATTTCTCATCTGTAAAATCAGACTTTTTTCCAGCTCTAACTCTATAATGCTGTGGAGATAGAGGTGGAGTGGAGGAAATGAGGCACTCCAGGCATACAAGCCATGACAGGGAGGAAGAAAATGGGTGTTTAAAGACAGCCATAATTTCATATGGATGAAGCACAGAAGAGAATTAGTAGGAAACTAGGACTCATGTCCATCAGAGTAAGCTTTCATCATTGTATAACGAAAAGATGCTCATCCACTTATTCTCTGAATCTTATTCATCTAGAAAATGAAGGGATTGAACTAGATATGCTATGAGGTCACTTCTAGCTTTAGAGTCTCTGACCCTATTGTATGTAACCAACCAATCTTCTTTCTCAGTTTTATAACTATGATCCTACAAATTTGTAAATTTTAATTATCACATTTATACAATATAAGTAACATTAAAATAATATCAACACCAAAAGGATTAGAAAAATAATTTATCTTATTTTGAATTAGCTTTAAAATAGTCTCACAGGGAGCCAGCAGCGGCAGTGTGGGCTATGCGGGACACCAGGGGGACTCCTCCTAGATAATGCAAGCCCCCTGCCCTGCCCCAGCCCAAAGCAGATGGAGACACGGAACTGAAAGTGTGTCTTCTCAGGGATACTGGGGTTAGAAAGTCAAGCATCGTTTGCTGATTTGTGCAGGCACTTTGATCACATCAGTCCTACAACTGGTGCCTCTTTTACGACTGAAACTGTGTCTTGCAGAAATGAACTTCATAAGTTCCTCATCTGGGATACAACTGATCTGGAACGTTTCCATTCATTGACACCCATGTACCATCGAGGATCTGCAGCAGATGTTATAGTGTATGACATCACTAAATAGGATTCTTTTAATGCC
The DNA here is from genome assembly GCA_023548195.1 of Bettongia penicillata ogilbyi. Lineage (NCBI taxonomy): Eukaryota > Metazoa > Chordata > Mammalia > Diprotodontia > Potoroidae > Bettongia > Bettongia penicillata. The sequence goes on from JAJHZJ010000197.1 coordinate 6,721,888, forward strand.
TTGAAGAAATGGGTAAAAGAATTAAAAGAACATGGTCCAGAAAATATTGTAATGGCCATCGCTGGAAACAAATATGATCTCTCAAATATTAGGGAGGTTCCTATGAAGGATGCTAAGGAATGTGCTGAATCCATAGGTGCAGCTGTAGTGGAAACCAGTGCAAAATGTGCTATTAACGTTGAGGAACTCTTTCAAGGAATCAGTCATCAGATCCCACCCTTGGATCTTCATGAAAATGGGAACAATGGAGCAGACAAGCTTGGAAAGCAAGCACTGCAGGCAAGCGGGCAATGCTGCTGACCCCTTATGACATCATCTGATGTACTTGAACTCAAATCCCATTTTCTTGTGCACTGACTGAAGAACTTCCCACTCTTGAAGACTTGGTGCCTTTAAAAAAAACTTCCCAGCTCTCCATATGAGAAATATGCAGGCATCACAGCCAGCAAGTTTCCCTGGGAAAGGATTTTGCAGAAATTCTTGAAAAATTCTTAGTCATACTATTTATATTGATGGATTGGATTATAACAAATTCATCGTGCCCCTTCCCTTTCTCTCTCAGTCTTCTTTAAACAGTGGTTTTTACTGAGAGGTTGAAGGAAGGGAGTGGGTGAATGACAAGTATATACCAAGTTCTCTGTTAAATCTTTTGTAAGAAAGAGGATGTATTCTTGTTGGCTTAGTTTGCGTGGGGGATTCTGGGATGAGTCATACAATCTATCTGACTTCCCAGTTGACCTAGACACACTGCGGTAATCTTTTCAGTGCCACTGACTTCGAGAATGACCTAATCAGTCACCTGTGAAAGTTAGCTGGTGAGGAGATAACATTTTGTATAGTTTTAGAGCTGAGCCTGTTTTTTTATTTTCAAATTTTAGATCTACTCTAAAAATTTTTTTAAAGGAAAGAAATAGAATTTAACCCATACTTCTCACATTTTCTGTAAAAAAACAGAGGACTACTATCCAACGATCCCCCAAACTACAGGTTTGAGCAATTCACTGAAAAAGAGAAGGGAAGATTCATGTGAAAGAGAAGGAAAGTGGATGGAAGGAGTAAAAGAAGAAATAGATATCTTTTTTAGATCCCTGCTTTCTTCCTTCATTGTTTAGCATTGCACACATTTTGAGTTTCAGGTACAAGTAGAGTGATAAACCTGAGAAAATTGCTGCAAATGACTTGGAGGTTGAGAATGCCTCTTTTCTGAAAAAGAGACAGACGGCATTTTTATGTAAGCATGCATATGAGCAGACTAAGGTAGAATGGAGATTTTTTTTTTAAAGAGGTACCACCTACTTGCTTGGTGTTTTGATGGGCAGGGAGTTCAATGCACAGATATTTCCTTACTAATAAAATCTGTCATGGTTTCCTAACCAAGGTTGAAAACTGAAGTAAAAGAATCTGCAGACTAAACTATAGGATAAGCTTCTGAAGAGGGAAGATTGGTTAGATTATTGAGTAATTAGCCAGAGTAAGTGGCACATGCCTTAGGCTTTTAGACACTTTAAAACTACTAGACAACAAAAAGGCATAAAAAAAGAAAAAAAATAAAAATAAAACAAAATAGCATCATAAAAAAGGGCAACGCTGTATTAATCCATGCACTTCATTACAATGTCCATACCAAGAGACAAAAGTTGATCTAAACTATATAGACAGCAATGGACAACCTATGCAATTACTGCAATCTTAGGTATCAATGTGAATCCAACTTGAAGTTAAAAACTGAAATTTAGTTTTACTTATTATTAAAATCTATTAGTTCTAAAAATATAATAATATTCCTTTGGAGATAAAGAAAAGACTATTTAACCAAAGAATTCAATCAGTTTAACTGTTTAACTGATGAAATCAATCAGTTCCCTTAATAATGGAATTTACTGATCTCACAGAAAGAATAAAATTGCATTTTATCACACTGCATCACTACTTTGAAGAAGGAAAACAATACTGATTTTTCCTAATGCATGTGGCTTGACACAGGCACTCTTAAGGATCTGTAAGATAGGTCGGTGTTCAGCTCTCCAGCAGCCCAACGGTCAACAATATCTGTTTATATATATTAGTTTTCAAAACTGTATAGCTGAATTAACATTATTACTCAAATATTTGTGGCTTGACATAATTATTTCAGTCCATTTGGCTTTTGGGCATATTATATTACTTTAATTAAACAGATTAAGATGGGGGTAGTAGAAACAATAAAAGATATGAGTTTTTGCTTTACAAATCAGATCTATGTATCCTCTCAGAGTAGGGAAAGGGATTTCCCTAGATAACTGCCCTATAGAGCTAAATTGAGGATGATTAACAAGTGGTCTCAAAGGTAACTAGAAGTTAATCTACACAGGATTTTTAGACTAAACCTAACATTAACGTGTATGACTTTGGTTATATCTGCAATGATTAGAAAAGGAAAAATTGTGGCATACTTTCTGACTATCTTAACAATTTTACCTCTAAAGCAGTTTGCCTGAACTTTTTAGATATAAAAAAAAAGGAAAAAGGGAGAGAAGATCCTCTTTCCTCCTTAAATTCCAATCTACTCCTAAAGCAAACTGTTAAGGTCAAAGAATTTGCTTTCACATATAAACACTAGATTGTTTTAATAATCTAGATCTTTATAAATAGCCAATTTTGTAGACTTGCTGATTGGAGATGATGACTAAAAAAACTGCAACATGGAATCACAAGCACCTTATTTAAAATAAAATAAGCCAAAAGTTGAATAAAGATTGACTCATGGAGGAAACCTTTATTCTATGTATCTCCTCACAAAGTCTGTTTCATGACCAGGAGAGATGGTGGGGTTACAACTTTCAGTAAAACAAGACTGAAAAGCATCTAAGGAAGAAATATTTCAGAGGAAGAAGGAAAGATTATGCTCTGGCAAAGAATGGAATGATGAAAAGTTTCCCATTTGCGGTAAAATATAACTCTGAAGTTCAATACTCAACATTTCATAAAATCACTATCCCAGAGCTTGGTTTGCTGACTGGGAAAATAAACATTTCGTACTGAAAGCACCAAAGTTTAGAAGTAAAATGAAAAGGAGAAAATATAAGGGATCAGTTTAAAAAAAAATGAACTCATATTAAATGTTTAATTTTAACTAAGTTCACAGCAACTCATTCAGAGATACAATATAAGACGAATAAACTTCCAGCTTCACATTATTATCAATGAGCACTTATGAACGTCTAAAACTTAAGAAAAAACAAACCTGATCTCATTTAAATAAATATAGAAGCATTATGCTTTTGAACATTCACGAAATGTGGATTTCAATCACCTTTAAAACAGGAACCATAAAACTCTATAGACACCTGACTTGTTAGTCCAAATTCTGACAAGTCACAAGGGAGTAAAAACCTTTTGACTAGAAAGAATAACTTTAGAGGTAATGATTTACCTTATAATTTCCAAAAACTTAGTTGCACAAGTTTGGCCTCACTATCCATTCTCTAAGGCAATTTGTGGTTCTTTGGGTTCCCAAAATAATTTGAGTAGTAGCTTAAATTAACAAGAGAGGAACTGAAACCTTAAAGTTAATGCCTTAGTTGAGACTGTCTTTGAGGTTCCTCCTATAAGGAAAAGTTTATTACTTGGACTGATGGTGTGTTGGAAATTAATATAAAGTGTAATGATCTGAGACATTAAAATTACAACTGAAAAACCTGAAGAAGCTAAAAGGATTAAGGCTCTTGTTTAAAACAAACGACCCTCACAACTCAGTAAGGAGTATCTAGCTCTACAAGTCTCCTACATTTCTCTCGTGTGATAGAAGATTAAAAAATACTGACACAGTCTAAGATCAATTCTGACACAGTAAAATCCCACTCATTTGCAGGCCAACATATAGATCATGCTTCCAAATCTCTGATCCATCACCTCACCTTCAAAAGGCAACTTTACTATTTCTTCATTAAGTGTGTATTTATCTATTTAACAAATGAACATGGTATTTTATGATCATAGAAGGTCATGCACTTTCTAACTGCCAAGTCACATGTACAAAATGCTTCTCAAACCTGTTTGTTCTGAAGTTAAATTGTGGCTTGATTCATTAAGGTAGTTTTTGAAAAAACTCACACTTCACTATCACTTTGGACCAGGTGTCAAACACATAGCCCCCACTTCAAATTGAGTGTGACACCACTGGTTTAGACCATAAGAATGTCCTATCTTCACTGACAACAGTTATATTTCTTATATTACATCAAAGGAAAAAAGTTAATCCTCTATTTACTTAATCTTTCTTAATTAACATCCTAGTATTTCCAAGTATAAATACATGGCCTCTGTCCCCTAGGAACTCTCTTATAAAAGCTCAAATTGGAAAGTCTTTTATTGACTTACCTGAATACAAACCTGTCTATTCGCAGAAAGGAAGTATGACTAAGAAATATTGTAGGACATCCCAGGATTTTAATGAAACTGAAATTTACAGCCAATTTTACAATAAACTCAGACCCTTAGATAGCACAGAAGAATATTTGGGCACCAAGAAATAGTCCAGGACAAGGAATTTAAAGAGTTTTCTTGCTCTTTTTTCACATTATGTAACAACACTGGATGACAACCTAAGGCATTTTCATCTGGTAGGAAAGTATTTGGTTTCAGAATGAATGGAATCCTAGCAACCCAGAAACTGAATAATAAAGCCTTACTAATAAAATGCCACACTATAGGTCAGGTTTCATTAGTCCAAGTTGTCTACAGTTTCAATGTAACATAAAGACTAACTTCTTGCTTTATGACAAATGAAATCCCTAAGGCCTTGGCCGACTGGCTTCCGGCTAGCTAGGGGAGGCTCTGCATACGCTAGTTCAGGCACAAGCAACAGGAAATGTTGAGCCTGGTTGTTCTCACTGATGAACATCTTTCAACCCCAAAACAATCAACCCTCAACTTTTTTCCGAAGAAAAATATAGTAAAGATTGCAAAATACCTACCTCTCCCTATGCCCCATATAGGACTTATTAACTGTCAAACATAAAGAACATCTATAAAAAGCTATATGTAAAGTAAAATGCTAATTTTCATCCAAGATTCCTAGCTTAAGCCTTCTTAATGATGAGCCCTGTTCATTTACAACTGAGAAAGTGAGGCCCAGAGGGATGGAATGACCAGTCCTAAGGAACACGAGTAGAAAGTAAATGGGTCAGACTCAAACTTTAGTGGTCTTTTCAACTATACCAACTGGCATCTAATTTACACCACAGTTTTCACCTCTCATAATGTTTGCCGATGCAGTAAAAGTTATTTCATTATTAATTCTTAGTCACGCTATCATCAATATAATGCACTTGGTGCTGACTCATTATCCCATATGCTTAGGTACTGAAGCATGTCTAGGCTTTTCTTTAGCATATCCATATTGAGAAACTTTTGCACTACTCTCCTTAGTTCAAATTTAGCACATACCTTTGATCTACTTATGTATCACTGTCCTTTGATTCCCTATTTAAGACTCCACCAATGTAATTCATGCTTCAACTTAGCCCGTTCTGAAATTTTCAAGCTTAAATAAGGATTTTTAAATGTGTCCCACAATTTCACCATGGCTGATCAACTGTTTTTTCCACTTGATTTAACTGAGCCTCTAATCTCATTTTTCTGAGGCAGATTGACTACAATCTCAACATAGCAATGACTTTAAAAAATTCAATGTGCTCTACTAATTTTACAATGTGGTAGAAACAAGCTAAACAAGGGAATACATTCAGCTTCACTCAAAGAATATACATTCATAACTCACCAGTAGCATTTACTAAATATGTTCAATTGAACAAATAAAATGCATACTAAGGAACAGCAAAAAAAAATGCTAGTGAAAAAAATGTTGATTACTAATATTCTAGTGACAATCCAAATTTTCCTTTCTTTAAAAACTGATTTTACACAATCTATTCACCTGATCTGTCCAACCCCCTCAGCTATTATTCTATGTCACTGTCCCCTTTTGTAGCTTAAGTTCTCCAGAAGGCAGTCCTCAAGAGATAGCACCTTTTCCTTTCTTCAATCTTTTCTTGCAGTTCACCTTCTGCCCTCAGCATTCAACAGAAATCGACCTCTATAAAATTATTAGTGATCTAATGGTCTTTTCTCAATCCCCATCCTTTCATCTCTCTGCTGTGTCCAACACTGTCGATCACCTTCTTCTTGAGACTCTCGGATTTTGTGATACAGCTTTCTCCTATTTCTCCTCTCACTTGTCTGACTGCTCCGTATTCTCCTTTGATTATCTTCATTCAGGTCACACCTGCTAACCACAGATATCACTCTCTCCTAAGCCCTTAATCTATACTATTTCACGTGGTGATCTCATCAGCTCCCATGGTTTCAATTATCACCTCTATGCAGATAACTCTAGTCTACCTGTCCAGGCCAAACCACTCTTTCAACTTTCAGTTATCACCACATTCAACTCCTGCTAGTCCCATAGACATATTCAACTCTGCATTCAGAACAGAATTTTAATTATCTTTCCCCAAAAATGCTCCCTTCTTCCTAATTCTCCTATTACTGCTGAGGACACCACCGTCCTCCTAGTCTTGAAACTTCACTCTCCTCACTCTCTCACTTTCCACATCCAGTCAAGTTGTCAAGTCTTGTCATTTCTATCTTTGTAAAAATTCTCCCATAAACCGCCTTCTAGTCTGACAGTATAGTGACCCTAGTGCAGCCTCTCATGATATAACACCTGATCTATAACAAAAGCCTCTTGGTTCATTTCTTGGCTTCAAGTCTCTCCAATCAATAATATGCTCAGCTGTCAAATTGATCTTCTTACTTAAAGTCCAGGTCTGACCTTGTCATACCTTTCCCTTCTTCCCCAATTCAATAAACTCCAGTGATTCCCCATTTCCTCCAGGAGCAAATATAAATGCTGTCTGGCTTTTAAAGCCCTTCATAACCTGGTCCCTTCCTACCTTCTTATACTTCATTCCTCCCCTCCAAGTAGTCTGTTATACAATAATGCTGGTCTCAGAATCCTGATCGTGCATTTTCACTGGATGACCCCTGCCTGACCACCCTCCCACCTTATCTCTGCCTCCTGGCTTCTCTGATGTCCATTAAGTCTCAGTTAAAGTCCTATCTTCTGTAAAAAGCCTTTCTCTGTTCTCCTTCATCCTAGTGTCTTCCTTCTGAAGATGCCCTGCCTCCCGCAATTGAGCCTCTATATCTTTTTTGTACATAGTTGTTTACATGTTTCCTCCACATGAGACTGTGAGCTCCTTCCCTTGTATTTCTAGTGCTTGGCACTATGCATAGCACATAGATGGCATTTAATAAATGCTAATCAATTGTTTTTTACCCCAATATTTTGATCACAAGGGTGATCTTGTCTTTAAAAAGATAAAAGAAAAAGGCAAAGGGAGAAAATACATGGACAAAATACATAAATATTCTCTTAGGCAAAAAGACTCGGAACCACAAAGTCTGTGGTGATAGAATTCTAAGATCAAAAATATTCTAAATTCAGCCCGATAATTTTCTATTAGAGAAATGCTTGAATCAATGCCCTATTCTAATTTTTGTCCATCTGGTTGAAAAGCAATTTAGAAATGACAATTATGAAGAGACAGAAATCTGTATGGCATGCATATTCTCACACAATTAGATCTAAAACTGTATTTTATTATTAAAAGTGGCAGCTTCTCAAAAGTCTTCTGCCTACAGCCTCTCAATGTTGAGAAATATGATGGAAAAAAATATAAGACTCCGAGGAAAGTATTTGTATTTTGCAATTAAGCTAATAACACCTGGAATTACCAGCCTAAGTACTGAAAAATACTCAGATTATCAATATTTCAGTAAAAAAAAAAAAAGTTAAGCCTATAAATTAGCCAATGTTCTGCCATCATTCACTGGATTAATAAAAAGAATCTTATAAATGAGTAAAAACTGATAAAGACAACTCAAACCCTCATACTTACATTCCCCATATATTCAGAAAGTAGATCCTGTAAGGCCTGTCGAACTGCATTGCATTCTGCAACAATACGTTCCCGCCGATCATCACGAGTACAAGATGAATCTGCCATTAGGGCTGCTCCACTGATGATACTCTCCAGGCGCTCCTCAAGAGAAGGTCTGAAACGCTCTTCACTGAAGCTCAGAGGGTCAACGATTATTTGTTTCTGGAAAGGAAAACATTTTTATCTATTACCTGTAACTGTCATTACCTTGATTTTTTTCCAAGATAAAATAAGAAAAAAATTTTGATTACAATTCAATAAGCACACAAATAGTCAAACATATGGAGGAAATTTATACTTCATGACGGATTGAAGGTAATATTTCCCGGGATAATTCCACATAATGATGAGCTGTGTTCAACTGGCAGTTCACTTTTCTCTAAGTACTGCAAACCAACAACTTGGTAAAACTTAGCCTCCATGAGGCATGTTACAGAAAAAACACAGATGCAAGTATGTCAGCCTAAATCACACTCAAACTACTGAACTCCTGAGTTACCTAGAAGTCCATCCGTATAATGCTAACTATTAAAGTTGGCCAATGTAATTACATTGTAAGCAAACAAGGAAAGTGGATTGGTTTTCTTCTGAACTCGTAAAAGCGCCACGGTATCAAGCTTGGTTCTGCAACGTCCAATGAACTATGTTTCTCAAATAATCATCCCCAAATCTCACTGACTCAAAAGGCAGTTTCAGAATAAAAACCATTTACTTCATGGTTAATATAGCAATAGTTTAACAAGACAGTTTTGAAGCCTATGTCTAAGTCTCAAATTTGGTCTCAGTTCCATCTCTATTTTAGCCCACAAATCTCTCTTCTTAGAATTCCTTCTAGCTTTTTATTTCCACTCCTAATGGATTACCTAGTTCTTTTGTATGATTAGATTTTAAGTCCTTCAAGGGCAGTAAACTTGTTTATAAAGAAAGAATTTAGAAAATGTCTTGTAAGTATGGCCCTACTGTGGAATCAATGATTTATGTATTAAGGAATTAAGTTTTGCACTGAGAAAAATAGGCTTATTTATTATTAATTATGTTTTCAAAACTCATTGGTCTCATAAGAGTCTGCTATTTAATAGGCAGGTTTAGAGAAATGTCAAGCAGTGGTTTGCTCTAAAGGAATTTGAAAGATCTGGGTTCAAATCAAAGCTCTACTAACAAATAACTGCATGCCCTTGGGCAAGTCACTTAATCTCCCTAGGTTTAAATCAACGAGCATTTATTAAGTACTTACTCTTCCAAGCCCTTTACTAAGAGCTAGGGACACAATGAAAGGCAAAAACTAGCCCCCTGAGCTCAATGAGCTTACAAGAGTAAAATGAGACTGGACTGAATGATCTCAAAGATACTTTACTATGGGAATCTATTGTCTTGAATTCCTTTTCAAAGGAAACCAAGTCACTTCTCAGTTCACATACAAAAATTTCATGTTCTGAGTCAATGTATTTTCTTTCATTGGCTGTTTTCCACGCCTGGAATTTTCTCCATGCTCACTTCTACCTCTTGATTTCCTTGTCTCCCTTCAAATTTCAGCTAACTTGAATTTCCTCCCTGGCTTCAAGTCTCAGCAAAAAGCCCATCCTCTGCAAAAAGCCTTTCCCTTTAATACTAGTACCTTTCCAGAGATTACCTGTAATTTGCCCTATATGTGTCTTATATGGACAGAGCTGTTTTACATATTGTCTCCTTCATTTAAATCTGATCTGCTTGAGAAACCCTTCCTCATCTACTCAGGACATAGCACTGTACCTAGCACACAGTAAGCATTGAATAAACGCTTGCTGACTGACTGTATGCTATTCAAATGAACCTGTGAGTTCATCAGTCTGAATGTTCCCTCCAGCAATGCTGCAACCCAGTCATGTACTCTGGTAAGTCTGCCACAGGGATCCAGCAAACAAATTGAGGAAACCAGTAGAACACTAAAGCTATCCTCCTGTCATTTCTCATCATGTGACCAGCCCAGTTTCTTTTCCTATCATTTGTTAGCCCACTGATTTGTTCTTTGAAATTCTTCATTGGTTATATATTGCAGGATGCTCACATGCACCACACACTTCTCCACTGCCCTTTGTGTAATATTCATTTTCCATTCTTTAGAGACTATTATATTCCAAATCTCACAGTCATTCTATGTCACCAAGAGAATATCAACTTTAAAAAGATGAGTCTTTTTTTCCAGGAGAAGCTTGGGGTCATTAAAAGAGCTCTGTAATTTTCTGAAGGCAATTCATTCCTTTCTCTTCCTCCTGCTTAATTTTGGTGCCAATTCATTGTCCATCTATGCTATTTGCCCAACATATGCACATAGATGGCAAAGGGTATCTATACATCTGCATGTCCTAATCTGAGCAAGAAATACATCATGCATTTGATTTTTCCTGTGTGGATGGTTGGGCCAAACTCTTTCGAATGGTTATAGATCTCTTCCAGGAGATTCTAATATTCCAGACTAAACTTAAATAGCAAAAGGTCATTCATAAACAGAGTACCTGGAAGATCTTAATATCCACTGGAATCCCTCTTCAAAGATGACTCCATATTGAATCAGAGTCACAAAAGAGTGATAATTCTTTTACTACATCTTTCCAGGAATTGAATGATTTTGGAGTTATGGATAGAAGGCACCTTCTAGAAAGAATGGTTTAAGACAGAAACTGCTCACAGCAAACAATAAGCACAGTGGGATATATTCTCCATATCTATCAGTCAATTGTGACATGGTAAAGACATTGTCCTTACAAGAATGTCCTTTCACATGTTTAGGTGAAATGTATGCAAATGACTAATGTTTAGATGAGTCTGAAAGATTCTGCATAGTAGGAATAGGAGGTAAATAAATAGGCCTTTGTATCTTCCCCAGCTTCCAATGTCTTGAGAATTGATCCTTCAATACTCTCAAAATTTAATTACCTCTCACAGAGATCTCCTCTATGTAAACTTGGTCCAATGTACCTGACTTTCTCGATCTCTGTTCTCTTTAGTGCCATTTCTACCTCCTCTATATACATATTAAGACTTTAATTTCAGTCTACAGGGTAAAAAACCATTTCTTACAAAAATTTCTGCAGATCTTCTCCTTTTTCTTCTGTTTGTTGCACTCCTTCCATTTTAATCTTTAAATACCACTAGGATTACTTTGCTTATTTGTGTCTCTTACCAACCTTTCCTTAAATTTACCCTCTACTGTTTCTCTCTACTTTATAAAGCAACATTGTTCATAAATAGCCATCTTCTTCCTTTATTAGATTTTATAAATTAATTTAAACCAATACCGACTCTGGCCATCCATCTCTCACTGCTTGACAAGTCAAGTCAAGCATTTCCTTAAGAGCTTTTGGTTTTTATTAGTTAAATTTTTGTATAAAAGTATTATAATTTGATGTTATTTCTGTTGTTGTACGTTACCCATTTTTATTATTAATTACCCATTCAAAAATAGTTCAGGATTAAGATGTTATAATTACATGCCATTTTTCATTTTTCTTCCTCATTATTATTTTACATTCTAGCTGCTAATTCTGATGTTTAAGTCAGTGGTGTGTCTATATACAGAAACATGATTTGAGAGTGACTGATACCAAAACAAATCTTTTATTGTCTGTTAAAATATAATCAATTTTACTTTTAAAAGTTATTCAATGCTTGTCATTTCCAGTATCTAATAATCCTTTTCCAAATGGCAGTATTTATGAAGAAAAGACATGAAATTTCTGGAATCCAGACCTAAGCATTTTAAGTTTCTCTCTTTCCTTTTCTCTGACCCATACATTTGTCATGGGTCATACACATTTGTCACCAACCTTACCTATTCTCAATATTGCAAAAAAGTCAAAAAGTGTCAAAGTAGATGTCAATTTAATATGGAGAACTTTAACTGCCAAATTATTTTCACATTTTTGTCAATACTTATGAACATGGCAATAACTACCAAATACCATATAAAACTATGGTTCTTTCTGTGAAGGATGAAACAAAATTCTGCCAATTCTATCCTTTGCCTTTACAACAAATAACTTTGAGCTATCTTTCCATTTAACTGTTTACAGACAAGACTTTTGTTTATAAACAAGATTGATAATATACAACTCTCCTGTTGTTGATAAGATGGTAAGATACAATTGATATAAGATAAGTTGATAAGATATTTTCACTTACTGGTCACTGAACATAGTTCTCACATTTAGAATACCAACTCAAAGTTTATAGATGGTCTAAAAATTGCGATTTCTAGAACGCTTTATCCCCCTGTTCCACCACTCTGTTACTGTCACTGCAAAATGAAAGGAGGCTACATAAAACTGGGGTTTATTTTGTATTTAATGGGTTGCAGTGACCAAGTAATCCACCACCAAGTAGCTAGCCTGCTGGTGAGGAGTTTTCCTGTACTTAAGCTAGGTTGACCCTCAGAAGATAGAATCAGTTTTTTCCTAGTACCACACTCAAAGCCTCTCTACTGGGGTAGCACCTCCAAGAGCTCATGGTCCCTAGCACAACCTTCAAGAACCCAAAATCACCTCTATACCATGATGAGGCATCAGAGTAGGACTTTTTAGACACTGTGATATTAGGGAATAAATCTTGCCAATGTACCAGTCCAGGGAAGTATCATTACTGTTGCACTTGCCAAAATAAAACACATGCAGCAAAATTCCCTTTGCCCTCCTCAAAGTAACTATAGCACAACCTAAGGACCCAGTCATAAGCAGTAAGATTAATGGCAATTCAACAGAAGGTATCTCCTGAGATCTAGTCACAGGGACAGTACAGTCAGGTACAGAGTGCCCATTAATATCCTCAGATGGGCAAATAATAACAGCTATACCTTTCTGCCCATAATGTTTATATAACTATACATAAACATGCTTATATGATTATGCAAACATTTGCTCATATTTTTAACTGAAGGAGCCATGACCCTTGACAAAATCTTCCTAGTCAACTTTAATTGTTTTAATCAAATAAAAGGCTCAAAACATTTTTCTATTTTCCAATATGGATACCTTTCCCACTTCTCATTAGTCAAAAGGTTCTTCAATTTTTGAAATGTAGACTCTTTATTTTAACTCTACAATTTATCTGGCCATGTTTTCTCAACGAGGTTATTATGAAATCACTCCAAATAAAACTATTATGATAACTGGCAGTCAACATGACATGCCTCTGGAACTCAAGCAGTGACCGAATCAACAGCCTCGTGGCTATAAGATTAGAGATCATCATCATTACAACCCTGTTATTTTATAAATGAGGAAACTGAGGCCCAGACCAGAGCTGTAAAGAACTTGTTAATGGGTACTATTTACTTGAAACAGTAGGCTATTTTTACTGCTAAAAAGAATTATATATTTTACTGTTAAACTGGAACACAAGCTTACAATTAATTCAAGAAGAGTCGATTTAGTAGAGTGAATGAAGGTTTTGGAGTCAAATGTGCTGAGTTCAAATGCTGATTCTGCTACACAGTACTTTCATGCCTCTGGCTAAGTAACTTAACCTCTCAGTTTCCTCCTGGATGATATAAGGGAGTTGGGCCATTAAGGTTCCTTTCAGATCTAATTTCTAGAATGCTCTGATCCTATGAGAAGCTGACAATAGTGCCAGCTGATGTGTAGAATTTATCATAATTTTCAATGATTAAAGTTATTTAATATTTAAGGTTCTCTTGCAATAATTCATGACTAATTATTTAAGATTTTAGGCTTATAGCGTGTGACAATAATAAGGACCTGTGCAAATGAGCAAGAACTCATCTTCCTCCTCCCAAACCCTGGGAAGGGGATTTGAAAAAAAAATAATCTCTGCTACAGGGAAGAAAAAAATGGCAATAGAAAGTAAAAATTCTATCCACTATTCCATTTTGGTACTGAACTGACTTGAAAGTAAATTTAGACATAATCTTAGTCCAGCTCCCATAAGAAACTAATAAGAAAAATAAGACCCAAGAAGTTAAGTGACTCCCATAAGGTCATACATCTTCAAGGCAAGCAAATGGTTATATATACAAAACCAGGTGGGCAGGCAGGATGTAACCCAATCAGGAAACTTGGTTTGATTCTGACAGCTAATATCCCCTTGACCTCTGAGCCTCAGGTTCCTCACATGTAAAATGAGGTAACATTTGCACAGTCTACCTTCTCAAGGTCATTGTCAGGAAAGTGCTATAGAAACAAGAGTAATTATGCACCAGTGCTCAGGTGATTTGAGATATGGGAAAAATGCTAACAGATTTTTTTGGAACCTATCTGCTGCTTCAAGAGATGGTAAGAAAGGAACATAAAAATGTAATGCTAATGGCCCCTATTAAAGTGTCCTACCTAACAAGGTATGTGAAGCAGCATTTAAAAAATACTGCTCTGAAGCACTGCACCAAGAGTGCTTGACCCCTGATCGCTGTTTCTACTTGATAAATGTCAGATGATAGGATATTCTAATCTTGTCACTGAGAGGATAAATATTTCTAGGCAGATTAACTTACAAATAACTCATCTTCTTCTCCAAAATATGAGCTGACCTCACAGGGAATACAAACTTAGATAAATGGAATCAGCTGTAATTCATAAGAAATCTTTAAAAAAATAAAGATTTTTAATCTAACAGGCTAAAGCAGGATCAAGTAAACTGGTTTTCATAAGCATTTCTATTTAAGACTACAATTACATTCATGAATATCTCTATCATATGACCATGAAATGCCTGCAAGTCTCCCTTTTGAAAAGAAAGTTTATTTGAGCAGCAGCAGTTCTAATTTTCCTTTCTATAATGTAACTTACATCAAAGTTATTGAGTGCATACGCCAGTTCTCCTCCTCCTCCACCCTGTTGCTGGGAGGCATCATCAGAAGCTGTGGCTTGGGCTGCATTGGAGATTCCAGTAACAGCTTGTTGCAACTGTTTGTATATCAAGTCCCTATTAGCTTTATAAGCGGCTACATCAGGGTGCTGAAGGCAGGCCTGGGCAGCTGTATACAATATTGGAACATTTTTCTGTAGTATTCCTCTGGCTGCAGCCATTTGATCTCGATGGCCCACGTCCTTCAATTCCTGCAAGAGTGAATGTTTTTACAGTTACTATCTATTTGTACACATTTTATTCCTAAGAACCATTTATTAATGATGTAAACAACAGTATTCATTGTAGGATGAGTTTGAAAATGAGAGCATGTGGACTAAATCAACAAGTCATTTAGGGGATCCACTTTTACTCCACAGACAAGCCGAACTGGTAGTTCAACCAACAAAAACCATGAGTACATGGAACTGAAACTTTTTTGCACCAGATCCTTCTTAAATTCTACTACCCATCATAAAGATACATTGTTAGCAACATACTCCAGTTGCTAAAGTCAAATGACCTTTTCCCCCCAACTACTCATGTTCTACGATTGTGGTTAAGAGTTTAAATGATTTAAATAACGGCTCTTCCATTGAGACACACTTATGCAGAGAACTATGTTAAGTGCTGTAAAAGCAAAGAGTTTAAAAGATACTATAAATCCCTGCACTTGGGTATCTTATAATCTAATTGAATGTAAGTACAAAGATAAACAATTACATGAAAGAGCATATGGTGTATTCTAAGAGTTCAAGAAAGAAAATACTAGTACAGAGAGAAAAGGACCTAATTTCTCTGACTGAAGACAGCAAGGGTCCCAGATGCTCTAAGGAAAGGGCCTAGGGAACGCACCTCATCATTTTCCACTTGGCTGCACTCCTAGACTACATCATACCCCTTCTCCAGTCTTTTATGATTATGATCTTGTTAAGCGGAGGGAATGGCCTTTCTTTGTATACCCACTGCTTAACACAGTTCCTGGAACCCAGTAGGCACTTAATAATGTTTATTGACTGACTGATGGTACAGAGGACTGGAGATGACCTCTGAGATCCCTCTACAACCAAAAAGTTCATGATGTGGGCCTTGAGGATAAAAACCATACCAGTAAGAATAATTTTTAAAACTATATCCAAGGAAGCAATTTTGTATGTCTAATACATTACAACAGTTCCATAGTGAAATAAATTTATAACAAATGTGTCCTCTACCAAGAATGATTCACAGATGAAACAAGAAGAATGGGAGGCTGAACTAGTTTCTAGGATTCAAATATATTGTCAATATCCACCAAGAAAGTCCAAGGGTACAAATTTAAACCTTTTATCATGACTTTTATACATGTAAATAGTTAAAAAAAAAAAAAGAAGAAAAGGAAAAGAAAAAAAGGCAGATTTTACAAAGCCAAATCCATTCAATTATAAGTCTGATCTGATTAATGAATGGTCACTATCTCTAAATAAGATCCTTCTTCTGAAAGTCCTCACATGATTCTGTTCTCCTCTTTCAAGAGTTTGTGCATATCTCCAGTTTATTCAGTGTATCAACTTACTAGGTTCCCTCAAAATTATCTTACTTATTTGGCATCTTAATTTGCACTTAATAGCTGAAAGCATTCCAAATGCCCTACAGCAAAATATATGGCTTAAATACTTAACAGTATGCTGTGGTTATGTAAATAATAATAGATTTACAGAATTCGGTAGTAATTTCAAGTAAAAAACCATTATAAGAGGTTATGGCTAGTCCTTAGGTAATTGAATGTTTTGCATGTTTTTAAAAAGCTTACACTATTAAAGGACTTTCTGAGAACTTTGCCACCATGTTTTATAGTATAGGAAAAGCTAAAATTTTTCCTGGTACAAGGTGAGTCACTCTACGTAAGTCATAACACTTTACACTCAAGTTCTCAAATAACATATTTGGCCATTTCTATTTTTCCCTCAAGTGATTTATATATTATACAATTTCACAAAAATGCATGATAGCAAGTAACATTCTACTTACTTTTTCTTTACTCAAACAGTTGCAAGACTTCATAATTCACCAAAAGGACCACACTCTATTTTACAATAGTAAAACCATCCCTACCAATCTTGACTTTTATATTGTAACTAACATTTATCCCACTTATTCATGAGTCAAGACATCAAAAGCATTCAGCACATAACTTAAAGGATTAAATGAGAACTCCACCCTTTGGACACATGCATTGGCTTTTTTATCTTGACTGAATTTTTATATTGACTGAAATGAAACTTCTTTTGGGGATCAACCAGACTGAGTAAATATTAAGTGTATTTAACATTTTTAAGTCAAGAACATCAGAGGAACTCAAGTTAAAAGCACACACAGACCCTTTCTCAAACGTTCATCTAATAAATTGACAAAATCTGAACCCTGGAGAGATGCGCTCACATCAGGTGAGAGATATACCAAATGGTTCTTTTTTTCTTTTTCTAATTTTCAGTATATGAAAGGGAACTATTCTAACTACGTTGGAGTTGCAGTGGGGGAGAGGAATGATATAAACCTCCCTTTAATTAGGGTTTTTGTTCAGTGGAGCCACCTGCTCATCATTCTGACTGAGCTTGTAGCTACTTTATCTCAGGGCCAAGCACTGGGACTGAAGCCTCTCTCCTCTCCATATCATCCTGGGGCCAGGGGTATCTCGGTGGTGGAGTGGATAGAGCACCAGTGCAGGAGTTAGGAGGACCTAAGTTCAAATTTCACCTCAGACACTTGACACTCACTAGCTGTATGACCTTGGGCAAGTCACTTAACCCCAATTGCCTCATCCTGGGTCATCTCCAGTCATCCTGATGAATATCTAGTCACTGGATTCTGATGGCTCTGGAGAAGTGAGGCTGGTTACCTGCAGAGCCCTTCCTCCTCAAAACAAAGTCAAGTGCAAGTCATGTCATTATTTCCCTGAGGGCATGGTCCTCTTCAGCAACGAAGGACAAACACACACATTAGTTGAGGAATTTGTTGAACCTAAATAAATCATTGTTGCCATGCTAAGTGATCAGTACATGTACGATTTAACTGTTTTGCAGCATTAAAAAAGGCTACAAGTTAAAACACTATAACTGGTCTATTGTTCACTGACAGATATATTACAAAATTATATTTGCTGTGGGGAGAAAAGGGAATCTCCAACTTACTGAATCCTAAAATTTAAAAATAACCAGCTGCTTTCTTGAAGACATAAGGGAAAGGGCAAATACTATTAGGATAACCATTCAAACTGAAAAAACCTCTAAGCAGAAACCAACTAGGATTCATGCACATTGAAAGCCTAACATCTGAATTAAGGACATGGAAAAGAAAAAGAATCAAAACTCCAGGTTTTAGGTCTTAGGCCTGATTTAAGAAATAGAAATATCTGCTCACGTACCATAAGCTCAGGCTTATAGTGCATTCTAAATGATCTATTGACAACAAATGTACTTCAAAAATAACAAAGTATTTTCCCTCAGAAAGAAGCAATTTTTGTTGATGTCATTCCAATATGACCAATTTCAATCACAATCCAGTATCTATTCAGATGAATGACTAATTGAATATGTCTCAATTTCTTCTACTGCTCCATCTCTAGTCACTTTGTCTGAAATTGTTGGGACAATTAAAGTGAAATTGGCATAAATAAATGATAGCACAGCAGCACAAAATGAATTAGACTTAACTACAGCTGTTACCAGCATAGCACCGAAAGGATGTTTACTAAATATACTTACTAGTCATGACACCTTTAGAAAACAAGGCAAAGTTGTCGCCTTCTACTGGCTAATAACATAAAATACTTTTCAATACACACAATAATTTTACCTGTTGCCTTTTGGCTGCCATAATGTTCAACTTATCCACTTCAGGCTTTAGGGCTTTATATTGTATGCCTAAATCTTGCTCTGTGCCTGCATTCCTAAGTTTCAAGATGCCATCTTCCACCTATAAAACATGCAAACAGCTCAAGTTAGCAGTTACACAGTGTTCTAGAAATTTCAGATTGCTTTTAATAACTCTCAAAATGAAGTTATTCAAAGTCTAATCAAGGTTTCTGCTGTCACAGTCCAAGATTTATAAAGCATCTGCCATGTGCAGGACAATAAACTTTAGGTTTTTCCCAAAGAGAATGATTCACTTCCTCTACTCAAACTCATGAAATTTGAATTATTTGAGATTTTTCAACTCCAAGAACCAAGAATCCTACCTGCCAAAGAGGATGATCCTCAAATATTATTTTGGCCATTTCATTTGTACTATAACACTATTGAGTTAAATACTGAAGCAGAGAAATCACAAAGTGATAGATTTGGAGTAGAGGAGGAACTGGAAATGAAGCATATTCCAGGCTAGAATGTGGTAAGAACCAACTCAATGGTTAAGAAATGATGAAATGTACTTTCTCCTCTCTCTTGCTGAGCCAACAACCAACAGCTTTAATTCTACATCACACTACAAAAAGTTGCACTGCACTTACAACTTTCAGCTGAACAAGTAATTTGTAGACATCTGCCATGTCGGCCAAAATAAGCAACCGGGTAACCGCTGAGAGCAAGGAGCGGGCAGCTCGCACCATGTTGCCTCGCTTCACTGAAGAACAGGGGTCATCTGCAAATTCTCCAGAGGCACTCTTCATCAAGTCACCTGTTATAAGAGTCAGAGAAGTAAACAGTTAAGTGGAGTAGATTTGGATGATAACACTTTTTAAAAACTTCAACTCTAAATCGAATATTTCCACAATAAGCTAGCATGACATTTGAACAAGGATTTTAGAGCTGTACAGCCTCTGCAACCCTCTATATCCATCAATCTATCTAGCCATCCATTTTTCCCTTGTTGGCATATGCCAAGTCATTTTTACTAGCAAAACTGGCATTTGATTTAGCACTGGAAGGGCCTTTATGGTCATCTAGTCCAATTCTCTCATTTTACAGAAAAGGAAATTAAGGCCCAGGGTGGGCTTTGACCAACACCACAGAGCTGGTACAAATCACAAAGATGGGATATGAATATAGGTTTTCTGACTTAGACTCCAATGTTTTTTTCAGAATAAGATATAAACCATAGGCTGTTAAAGAACTAATCTTCCAGCGTTCATAAAATTCATCCCAGAAGGTTGGAGAGCAGGGGCTATCGTAACTATTGTCCTTTCCCAATCTCATTTCCTTTTCCTTGCTACCCTCTAGGAAGGTACTGTTTTGTTCTTGTGTGCAATTCTCCTAAGCCTAGCACAAAGCAGGTGCTTGGTAAATGTTAGCTAAATAAATGAACAGATACAATGTAACATTTGATGGTAGCCCACATATATCAGACACTTAAAAAACCATGCTTTCAATATCCCTTCTCTTCCTCTCCCTGTCTGGCTACCTCCAAATTCCTATGGTTCAACTTACCAATAACACAAATTTAGGAAAGAGTTCTGAAGTAGACTAGTTCAGAGCTAAATGGAGGAAAACTTTGATGCAGCCTATCAAATTCAGTTGTATAATATCCATACATAGCAAAATGTTATGCCCTTAGGTTCACATTAATTTTTTGTAAAATTATTATTTGCTAGGATTAAATTAACTCATTTATAAATGCTTTTTAAGCTACCCAACACTCACCTCAAAAGGCTTTCCAGTTAGAACAAAATCTATCCCAGCATCCTTAAGTGCAAAAATATTTTAATCTTAATAAAAGACCTGATATCCTTCACTAATGACTCTCATCTACTTCATTTGTGGGGCAAAAGTAAAAACTTAAATAAGTGCTTTTCATTTAATCATTCATAAGTTAATATGGTTCACATCAGGGTTGGGATAAAGGTCATTTTGAACACATCCATATCACTGCAGGTGTATACAAAGACAATGGCCACTTGGCATCCTGAGTTGCACTAGGGATGGTGAAAAAACTATTATAAATACCCAAATTAACTATGAAGGACACATGAAAAAAGATACTATCTGCACTCAGAGAAAAAACTGATAAATAAATGTATAGAGTGAGTTTACATTTATCTGTCTACACACACACACACACACGGTTAATGGTAGCCATGAGTGGTAGGGGGAGGAAAAAAGTAACATGATAACTTTATTATATATTTAAAAGAAACAGCAAGATATACATAAAAAGACCTGCAGTTTCACATATATCTTTTTTTCCTCTTCTACCAAGTTATGGAAATATTCTTGTTTGATTTCTTAAGTGCAGAATAAAATAATTAAGATTTCTTTTTTTAAAAAAAACTAAAAAAATTTCTTTACTAACCTCTAATCAATCAGTTGTCCTCTAAAGAAGATCTATGTTGAATCCCACCTACTAGCTGTATGACCTTAGTCAAGGCTTTTAAACTCTCTGAGACCAAATATAATTCAATTCAATTAAAAAATAAATTATGTATGAGACACTGTGTGTTAGGTGCTGAGAACACTGAACAAAAAAGAAATGGTCCAGGCCTTATCCTTAAATGATTTACATTCTACTAGTACTGGGAAAGGAGGCAATGAAACACATATACAAATAAACAAAAAAAAAAAAAAATTTCAAGGAGATGAAAATCAGGAAAGGCTTCCTTTATGAGGTAGCAGATGAGCTGAGTCTTTACAGGGTAGAGGAAGACAATGAATTCTAGGTAAAGGAAATCCTGTGCAAAGGTATACACATGGTATGCCGAGTTCAGGGCACAGGGACAAGTCCAGTTTAGCTGGAACACAAAATGTATGAAGGGAAAGAAAAGGAAGAAGATCTGGAACAAGCTAGAAGCCAAATTGTACAGGTTTTTTAAAATGCCAGGCTAAGAAGACACTATTTAATTCTAGAAAGAATAGATACTTAAGATTTTTTAGTAGAGGACTAACATGATCAGGTCTGTGTTTAAGAAGGATTGTTTTTATTATTTCCAGAGACAGAAAAAACAGTGGAGAGGGGAAGAAGCAGAAACAAGGAGAAAAGAAGCTACTGTGATTGTCTGGATGTGAAATGATGAGGACCAACAAAAGAGAGGTTTTTGACATAGAAATGACAATACTCAGCAACTGACTAGATAGGAAGGATAGGTTAAGGGAAAGGAAGAGCTAAGTTTTTTAAGGGTAATTTTGGGATTGTGAACCTAGGTTAACAATGGCAGTATCCTCTGGAAAGGGAACCATTGGGGAGGAGGGAAAAGGAGGAATGAGATCATTCACAGTAACTTACAAAAGGGCATTCATTTGAAAACTACATTTGAAAACTACAGATAAAGTCATTCCACCCAAAATTAATTGGCTTCATTTCCTTCTCAATCCCCCTTTTAGTGTCTCCTGTTCCCCTTGTCAGCTCTCCAAACTAACCCTTTAATGGAAAGTGAATCCAAATGAGAGTAGAAGAACATGGCAGAATGAATAAAATTTTTGCCTTGCTCCCATTTCCTTAAGCTCCTGGGTACAGTGGGAATTTATATTTTATTTTCATTGCTGACAGATGGTATTAGGTATACAGAATGCTCTGTGGTTTCACTGGCATATGGAACTCCCAGGTACAGAAACTTCCTCTACCAATATAGTAGGTAAGCATCTTCTTTGTAATTAGTTTTTGGGAATCACCTAGAGCACTGAGAGGTTGTCACTTGCCCATAATCACACAGCCTGTATGTAATCAGGGGCAGGACTGAAACCCAGGTCTTCTTGACTTTGAAGACAGCTCTCACAACATCCCACTCCTCTGATGTCTCAGGATTATAAGCAGTGAAAAAGAAAGCGTAAAGAAAGACAGACATTGGATGATGCGTTAAAACAATCCCATGTCATTTGTCCTATCCTCCAAACTAGATTAAAGATGCTTGTGTCTCCCTATACCTTCCCCCAATCTGAGAGGATTACTGATACAGATTAATACAATTGATTTTTAGGGGTATTCAATGGTTTAAGAAAAAAAATCTATGCTATTATACAGGGAAGAGTATGAAATGATAGTGGGGGCTCTCATCTCTTAAAGATATTTCCTCCTAAAGTGTCAAAATATGAACCTATGTACATATCACTTGGAAAACACAACTCACCCCACATTACATAGTCAGTGGCAAGGACTGAGAAGCAGCTCAACCCTGTTCTATATCTACTTCACAGTTGAAAAAGCAAAAAAACCCCAAAATCCCAACTAACAAAGCTCTCATGGCCAAGGTATCTTCAGTAAAAACACAACTGGCAACACTCCCTTCCCTCAGGGCTTTTCTTTCACTAAACTTAAAATTAAAAATTTTTGGAGCTCAAATCAAGGACAAGATAAAACTATGAAAGAAATTAAGGGGGAAAAGGGGACCACTCCACAGATCTGTTTTAGTATTGAATAAGCTATAAGTAGGCATATTTCAGCTGATTAAGGAAAACCTTCCTAAAGTAGGAAATCCAAAAATAGAACTAAGTTGCTTGAAGAAGTAGTAAGTCTCTTTATACGGAGGTTGCTTGGCTGGTTGCTCACTTATTCACCAAGGATATTGTTGAAGAGATTCAGGCTTTAAATCAGAGTGAGGAGGCATGATTTCTCAAAGCAGGCAGTACTTTGAACTACGGAGAAAGAACACTGATTTGGTATCAGAAGATTTGAGTTGGAGTCTTGACTCTGCTTTGTGCTATTCGTGTTTTCTCATCTGTGAAATGAGCACTGAGTTTGTATTCGATCTTAAAGGTCCCTTCCTAGAAATTTAAGATTTGAAGAGTCTATTATTCTCACCAGATCATATCTTCTAGTTGAGATGGAACTTACAAGTCATCAAGTCCAACATCCTTGTTTTAGAGGGAAGAAAAATTTAGAGACCAGAAATTAAGTGATCTGCCCAGTCACCTAGGCAGTAATTGGCAGAGCTAAGATTTGAGCCCAAGTTTTCTTGGCTTCAAATCCAGCACCCTTTCCACTGAAGTAGAAAGATGATATTCCTTCTAAGACATTAGTTGAAATCCCTCACTTCAACCTTTTTTTAAAAGCGTATTACTGAGGGGGCGGAGCCAAGATGGCGGAGTAGAAAGATGCACGTTTACGAGCTCCGAACCCACAACCCATAGAATTAAGGTAAAAAGAGATCCCCATAAATTCTGAATCACTGCAGGGGGTGCATAAACATAGGGGAAGAGATTTCCGTTCCAGTGAGCCCTGGAGAGCAGTCCACAGAGTCCCTCACGCCCCGGAAAGCGGACCCCACCGCAGCGCTGCCCTGGCCACGGCCCCAGAGAAGCTGACCCGAGCAGGCTTCAGGGACGGAAGCTCCGGCAGCTGGGAAAGTCCCTCCGCCCACAGAAGCTACAGGTCAGTGAGAGAGAAGGCTGGGCTGGACAAGAGGGGGAGCGGAGTGTCTCCGTGACTTGGGCCCCCTCGGGAGGAAGCAGCGGCGGCAGAGACGGGGGCAGGAAGCAGCAGAGGCAGAGGTGTGGGCGGCAGCGGAGGCAGCGGCAGCCGGCCCGGACTCCCCCAGCAGCAGGCAGGATCTTCATTATGGAAGGTCTCTGCATAAACAACCTGAGGGAGCTGAGCCTGGGAGACTGGCCCTGCCCCACTCCGCTCTATTACTGAAGGCCTCTGCATAAAGCCCCTGAGGGAGCTGAGCCTGGGAGGCGGCCCTGCCCCCACCCCAGCACCTGAACTAAAGCTTGCTGCGGAAAGCCCATTTGAACCTCAGAGCCCAAGCACTGGCTGGGCGGATCTAGGCGGGGGTGGACAGGAATCTCAGAAGTCAAGTAGCTGGCTGGGAAAATGCCTAGAAAAGGGAAGAAAAATAAGACTATAGAGAGTTTTTTCGAACTGATCCCGACTTCCGGATCTGACAAGGAAATATTCCTGCCATCAGGGAAAGACGTGGAAGGCAGGGCCGCAGTACCCCAGACATCCCAGGGGGATGTCAGATGGGCTCAGGCCTTGGAAGAACTCAAAAAGGATTTTGAAAAGCAAGTTAAACAGGTGGAGGAAAAACTGGGAAGAGAAATGACATAGATGCAAGAAAAGTATGAAAAACGGGTCAATACCTTGGTAAAGGAGACCCAAAAAAATGCTGAGGAAAATAACACCTTGAAAAATAGGCTCACTCAATTGGCAAAAGAGGTTCAAAAAGCCAATGAGGAGAAGAATGCTTTCAAAAGCAGAATGAGCCAAATGGAAAAAGAGGTTCAAAAGCTCACTGAAGATAATAGTTCTCTCAAAATTAGAATGGAACAGATGGAGTCTAATGACTTTATGAGAAACCAAGAAATCACCAAACAAAACCAAAAGAATGAAAAAATGGAAGAGAATGTGAAATATCTCATGGGAAAAACAACTGACCTGGAAAATAGATCCAGGAGAGACAATTTAAAAATTATGGGACTACCTGAAAGTCATGATCAAAAAAAGAGCCTAGACATCATCTTCCATGAAATTATCAAGGAAAACTGCCCTGACATTCTAGAACCAGAGGGCAAAATAAGTATTGAAAGAATCCATCGATCACCACCTGAAAGAGATCCAAAAAGAGAAACTCCTAGGAACATTGTGGCCAAATTCCAGAACTCCCAGCTCAAAGAGAAAATCTTGCAAGCAGCTAGAAAGAAACAATTCCAGTACTGTGGAAATACTATCAGGATAACTCAAGATCTAGCAGCTTCTACATTAAGGGATCGAAGGGCTTGGAATAGGATATTCCAGAAGTCAAAGGAACTAGGACTCAAACCAAGAATCACCTACCCAGCTAAACTGAGTATAATACTTCAGGGGAAAATATGGTCTTTCAATGAAACACAGGACTTTCAAGCATTCTTGATGAAAAGACCAGAGCTGAAAAGAAAATCTGACTTTCAAACACAGGAATGAGAAGAAGCATGAAAAAGTAAACAGCAAAGAGAAGTCTTAAGGGACTTACCAGAAGTGAACTGTTTACATTCCCACATGGAAAGACAATATTTGTAACTCTTAAAACTTTTCAGTATCTGGGTAGTTGGTGGGATCACACACACCCACATGTACACGCATGCACGCACACACACATACACACATGCACACACATACAGAGACAGATAGCACAGATTGAATTGAATAGGATGGGACCATATCTTAAAAGAAATTAAGGTAAATGCTCAGAGAGAAATGTAGTGGGAGGTAAGAGGGTGAAATGGAATGGGATAATTATATGTCATTTAAGAGGCAAGTAGGAGACTGTTTAGTGGAGGGAAAAAGAGGAGAGCTGAGAAAAAAAAAAAACAAAAAACCAAGAAGTTTACCCTCATCACATTTGACTAAAGGAAGGAATAAAATGCACACTCATTTTGGTATGAAAAGTGTATTACTGAAAAGATAAAGTACAAAAGAAGCCATGCCTGAGAAACAGGGGGAAAAAATGTTTTTTTTCTCCATTTTATTACAAGAGATTAATCTTTCACATAGTAATGGTAATAGAGACTTGCTACTTGTCTTCCATCCCTTCTTATTCTTAAAGTTATTGTTCACATTCCAACACTATTTCTTACTTGCCCAATGACTGACTTTTGATGTTTCATAAAAGATTAAGGAAAGGGATTAGACAAAATAAAAGGGTATGGACTGGACAGTGTAAAGCCATTACTGGGAAACTATATACACAATGGATATGCTCAACT
Source organism: Bettongia penicillata ogilbyi (assembly GCA_023548195.1). Classification (NCBI taxonomy): domain Eukaryota; kingdom Metazoa; phylum Chordata; class Mammalia; order Diprotodontia; family Potoroidae; genus Bettongia; species Bettongia penicillata. Next base: position 6,748,292 of record JAJHZJ010000197.1, read on the forward strand.
AAGCTCACCATACCTTTTCACAGAAAAGAGTATTCAAAAACTAGTTAAAGCAACAAGAATTTTCTGTAATATTTGCATATGCCTTGTTTCTAGACTTTGGTGTGTGTGGTTTTTTTTACATACAAAACTGAAAGAGGCTGACATCTCTTCATGTCCTAAAATTCTCACTCACTTGGTCTGTTTAGAAACTGAGTTTCCCCCATAACACACCCAAGTTTTATTAGGGATGAGAAAGCCCATATTGCAATATCCCAGTCATTTATATTATGTTGTATACGTAGTTATGATGAATGACTGGGTGGCAGACAGGTTTGATGGACCTGGGATCTAAACTTTTCAAAACCACTCTCCAAAGAGTTATACAATAATGACAAAACCGTCAAAAACAACTTTAAGAACTCTGATCAATGAAATGACCAAACATGATTTTAGAGTACCAGTGATGAAGCAAACATGGGGTAAAGGACCCAAGAAGCAGAATGAGACATACAATTTTTTGGACATAGCCAACATGGGCAATCCTTTTTCTTGACTATACACATTTCTTTTTGCCTGGAAATGGAGCAAGGGAGGAGGAAACCAGTTCTCCGCAAGCTTTGGTTGTCCAGTCTGAAACAAGTAAAGAAGTATTATCATGTTTTTCTAAAATGCCCAAGTTATTTGTTATTATGTGTAGAAACAAAGTTTCCTATCCAAAATTATATATAAACAAGGAAAATTATTTTGCTGCTTCTAATCCCATTTTAACAAATCTCTTGTTAATGATGCAATCTAGGTTTTTATAATCATGGAAAACAGAAGAATTTGCCTTTCCTAATTGTAAAAACTAAAGAAACACTGTTAAAAATACTTCTCTTTCATGTTATATTTGTATCTCAAAGATTCAAAGAAAAGTATATCCTAAAATAAAAGTATGAGATATCATTTTCTTTTCAAGGTATCAAAACCTGATGGCTCTAAAGACCAAGAAAAAGGTGGTAAGTTGTACTTTTAATATAAATGCAACTATTACTTATTTCAGTTGGTTTCTCTGATGATTCTCTGGAGTTTTCTAAGTAAATCATCAGGAAATTATCAAATAGAGATAATCTGGTGGTATGTGAATATAACAGTATTACTAAGCAGACGAATATGAAGATTTCAAAGAAACATGGACAAATGAATTAATGCAGAACAGAAGCAGGCAGACAAAAAACAAAGTGAATACTGCAATATAAATGAAAAAAGAAACTCCAATTGTTCTCAAATTATAATGGCCAAGTTGACCCTCCAAAATCTCCCTACCTTTTCTGCAGAGGTCAGGGACTATGGATATAGAACACTGCATACTAGCAAACTCAGGTAAGGTGTTGGTTAATTTTGCTGACAAAATTTTTATTAAAAGAAATGACTTACTGAACATGAAAGGGGATGGTACATTCAGAAATCGAAGTACGGCAAAAACAAAAGCTATAAATAAAAATTTTTATAAGAAATTAATATAGTTCTATAATTCTAAAGGTGAATTTTGTTGATTAAGCTCCTTCTCAAGCTGCTTATACAATCCTTGTATAAAATGGACTTAAATTAGGCAACAAAAAGGAGAAATCAAAAGCTCAATGTCTTTGGCTTTTTTTTAAACTTGCTACACTGAGAATTCAAAGAAAAACCGTCCAAATTTGGTATTTTTAAAACTATCCTGAATATGTTTAACTACCAAAATTAAAAGTGCCTTGCATATATATTTTTTTAAATAACTGAATCTGTTATGATTAATACAGGCAAATTTAGGTGATAAAATTCCAATATGATACCTATCCTCTTAGAGGATAGGATAGGATAACCTATCCTCTTAGAGATCTGCTGAAGGTACTAAGAGTTTAAGTATCTTGACTTGTCCCAGGGTCACAGATTTGTTATATCAGAGACAGAACTTGAACCAAGGCCAGTTTCCCATCCACTACATTATACTGCCTCTCATCTTGCACAAAGTAGTTCGTTACCAGGTTTACTTAATGTGCTGAAGAAAACACTTAAGACACTCATCTGATTAAGTCTTTGGAGGCTAGAAGTAAAAACTGTGTCAACATGACAGCTCCTCAAGAGCAAGGCCTAAGAACTTGAAGAGTATTTAATACTTGCTTAAACTATCAGTTTCAAGACTGCCAAGAGCTATAAATCATATTTAATGTTCAAAAAGGACGAAATAAAGTAAAATGAAAAGCTTAGAGAGTTCACTGGTAAGCTCATTTAACTGAAAGGGGACAGGAAAGTCAAGATAAGCTACAAAAATGGGAACCCTACAAGGAAGGTGTTCAAAAGAAATTCTGAAGCCTGGAAAGCAAAAAAACATAAGAAGTAGTAAACAAATCACAACGAAATAGATACGAGAAAAATGATGTCAGAAAGCAACATCTTCAAGTCAGATGGCAATGAATAAATGTGCTTACTGACTGACTTGAAATCCTAGGCTTAACAGCTGTATGATCATATGCAACTCATTTTTCCTCCCTGCATCTCAGTTTCCTTATCCATAAAATGGGAATCATGACTGTACTGCCTATTCCACAAAACTGCTTAAACCTTTAAGCACTCTATAAACATATAAATGTGAGCTCTTAGTGATAGGGAGTGAACTGGTGAATTCAGTAGCATAGGAAATTCCCAAATGAGAAAACTCTCCTAAAGACCAATGCAGGTGAACACTTTCTTTGCAAATTATATAGAGTCTTTAAAAACTGCCTGTAATCCTGAGAGGCTAAGTGAAGTGCCCAGGATCACAAAACCATGAAGAGACATTAAATGACCTGTTCAGGGTCATGTGGCTGGAACTTATCTCCTGATCACACTGCCTCTGCCACAGTGGTAGTGATGAGGATGACAGGTACCATGGAACACAGATGGATGGATAAGTCTTGGTCTGGTCCCTGGGTAACTCACATAATAATCTCTCTAAGCCTCAGGCAGAAATTGTAAGGATATATCAGTAGATGAAGTCCTAAACCCAAGACCTAAAACTGGAAGACTGACTTATTACTGCAAGTTGTGACATTTTATACATCAGGAATGGGGAAATACATAATGGGTGGGGAACCTGCAGCCTAGAGGCCACATGTAGCCTTCTAGATCCTTGGGTATGGCATTCTGACTGAAACCAAGTTTTACAGAACAAATTCTTTTAAGGTGATTTGTTCTGTGAAGTTTGGATTCTGTCAGCCTAGATCATCAGTGCATAAGAGAGGTATTAAATTTTAGTATTCAAAATAACAAACCCCTTAATCAATGTATCTTTCTATTTCCTGACATCAGGCTGCTTTAGAAAATGAGTAAAGAGTTGTTAAAACCAGAAGACAGGGAAAGAAGAGAGCATCCAAAAAAAATCAAGGTGTAACAAACCTCTAGCAAAATATCTTGGACTCAACAACTGAGCACCTTTCTGCTCCATGAGAAGTAGATTTCCAACATTTGGATGGTCAAAATATCCTTATTCTAGAATTCCTGATTCTTTTTGAGGAGTTGTCTTAGTTCCAGATAAACAGTCCAAAACTGAACAAAAGAATCTCCATCATTAAAAAAAAAAATCACCATAACTTGATCACCTGTGAAGAATCTACTTATTAATAAGTTATCCAAAAACCAACTGTAGCTTTTAATAACATGGAAGTGCTCTGAAAAAATTATTCCATCCTAATACTTCCATTTTTGGAGGTGAGCAAAAACAAGGGAAGAAATGACCAAAGCTTCATAAATTAATTTTACAGTAGTTTACTCATATATTGATTTCCTTCCATAAATTTGCTTCCCGGCATACAGTAGGTATCGCCTAAATGTTTGCTCAGTGGTTGACTGACAATGACAAAAGTGAGGTACACGGTGAGTCAGCGACTCAAGTAATCTGGGTAAGGAACGGCACAGCTAAGTTTAAACAGAGACTCTGACTTCAAATCTAAGCATCCCTTTGTACTCTGTACTTTGCATAGTGCCTCAGGGTGATGACTTTTGATTCAACACTCTTTAAAAATATAATTAACATCCACTCAATAGGAAAGTATTCTAGACTGATTTTATGAAATTTAACATGAAAATGATGTATTTTCAAACACTTTTTTAAAAGCCAAATTTGCCGCATTTATGAGACTACACAGACTCAATAATATAATCAATTCTATCAGGTAGGGAAAGCATTACTGTATATTTATACTTCAAAATCCTCAGAGCTTATATTTTGAGTCTCCTAAATAATGAAGAAAGAACCTGACTAAAATGCTTAATTCTGGTTAAGATGTTTTTCTACCTTATTCTTTTTATTTGCCAAAAAAGGATCCTTGTCACCTGTAAAACATAGATCCTTAAATAAAAAACAATTACATATGTGGAAAAAGTATCATTGCAAATGTAGATTTCACAATGAAATGCACGAACTCAACATGATTTCAAGGGAAAATGTTCAAGATTTTCTAAGGCAGCACATGTAAAAGACAATGCTTAGAAACATTTGCATAAAACTACTGAATTACTGTTATTAAAAACTGCCCTTCACATAACTTCATATACTCTCTAACCTCCAAAATAATTTAAAATTTCTGGAAGGGACTTATGGATTAGAGTAGATATTAAAAATAAACAGACAATACAATCTACCCCTCAACCCCCAAGCCACCAGTGATATTTTAGTTCATTCTCATTGACAAGGCAATGTGGAAGAAAAATGAAAATAGAATACTACACATATTCAGGTTCTCATTTTCTTTATTCATTCAAGGATGCCCTGCTGCTACCCAGACACATTCCAAAGAAAGATACTTACTTTAATGATTCCACATTCAAATGCGTGCAATAACATGTATTCTGATGCACAATAACTTTTTTAAAAAATTAACCAGTGGAAACTATGTTAATAATGTCACGGGTGAAATTCTACTTGCCAAAGTAAAAATTACAGTTCCCAAGGGAACTCTTCAGTAACACTGAATATATATGTACATATATATATAAAAATGTGTAAGTCTGTGTGTGTATATATCTATATATTAAAGCGTGGAACATTATTCAGCTAAGATCCCCAAGGTAACCTGGTTCATTTAAGTTTAGGAAGTTAGCATCCTAATTACAATTACTTGTTTGTGAGTTTAAGATGTGCAGGATAAATTTAAAGCAATTTCACGATGATAGGAGGCATCATAATTTAATAATTTCCTTTTTCTTCCCCTATTTCCAATCTGCCCACCCCAAAATATGAAGTTCTGCAAAGCAGCATACTCTTATACCAGCCTGGTGACTTGAAAGGAGACAGGATTCTTGGCATATTTAAGACAAAGAAAATACAGCCTCTACTCTAGAGTCTTAAGTCAGAGAAACAACTCTAAGACATAAAAAAATTCAACTGACAACCTGTTAATGATTCTTTGGAATTTAGTTTTTGCTTTTCCTATTGGAGGGGGATATTGGGGGAATAACAATACCAATGCTATCTGTGCTCTGAAATAGTAAGAAACATCAGAAAATGGAAGAGTTCCAGGTCAGGAGTGGAAACTGTCAAAGAGCACCTAAAGGCAGACGCAGGTTTAAGGAGAATCAGACAAGTGCCACACAGGCAGGAAGAAAGACAAAAACAGAAAGATGGAACAGCTGTCTAAAAGGGTCATACAGATAGGAAAGGAGCTGATAAAAAACTCAAAGGAAAAACATGAATTTGAAGAAATCAACTGACTCTCATTAGGAGTAATGCAGAAGATGATTAGGTTATAATGTTGAAACCTAATTAAGGCAACAAGTTTTAGATGTTTTTATGTTATTCCTCTTCTCTGCACTGACACTGGAGTTTGCCATGATAAGTAAGTGTTAGCCCAGTGGGTTGGTGAGGCAGAAAGCTACAGAAAAAAGTTCTTTGGTTCATTCTCTTTCCTTTCTTTTTTTTATATGAAATAACTCTTACAGGCTCATGGGGAGATCAACCTTATTAACCCAACCTCACTGGAGTCATAATTTAAAAAACCAAAGAAGACATTAAAATAGGATCACTACTGATCACTGTTTCTAAAGCTTAGACTCTTAAGATTTCTACATACCTAGGCCCAATTCCATCAATATCCATCTCTCAAACCCCTCTCTGAGAGACGGTTATTTTGCTCAAGAATACGGTTTCTTTTCTAATAGATCGTCTTCCAGGCTGCCTACACTATACACAGTAGCAGTCTTGTGTCTCCCCTGGACAAGTCATTAATTTTCACATCCTTTCCACCCATTGATTTGACTTAGTGCTCAAATCAATGGCTAGAGAAAAAACTGCCTGCAGAGCCAAAACCTTATTCTCTGACAATATGTGGTCAGCATACTCTCTTTTTTTCCCTCTGAAGTGCCATGCTGTATTTCTTTAATACCTACCCCAGATTTACCAGTGCAGGAAAGTTTTGTTAACTCTCCCCACATAAATCATTTAATCTATTCCTAGGGCTCAGATTCCGAAATCTCACCTTAACAGATTTGCATAACCAAAAGAATTTAAAATTCTTAGTCAAAAAACAATTTAGTAAAAGAACAGGCTCACCAACAACTTTGTGATACTATTTTATGAGATTACAATTTCATCCTATTAGATTATTCTGTATTTCAAAAGTCTAATGGTATTTTGAACACTGCCAGAAGGCACATTACATTTACTAGAGGATCAACTAGTGAATTCAACCACAGTTGCTAATAAACTAAAACTGGTATAGATTAGAAGTCTATTCTTTAAGAAGATTAAGAAGTACCTCCCCTCACACCTATCTCATTTCTCTCCAGATAAAAAATAGTAATAAAACACTTCGAACAAGTTTTGCTGTATTACAATACTGAATCAACGAATTACTCACAATAAGTTTTAAAAAAAGAACCAAAATTTGGACTTAGAATTTGACTGGCTGGAAACAAGGTTTTTCTTGAGACAGTTAATTAAATGAAATTCCAAAATGGGGAGCATAAAAGCTCCAAAGAAATCTTAAGACACCCACTTACCTGAATATAAATGGGTTTAAGAAGAGGAGGGGAAAATAAAATATTTCACACTTCTTTTTCTGTTATCTGGACTAGGGAAAAGAATTTAAAGAATAAATTCTAACATCATCCTTCACTGTGACAGACATCTCTAACATGCTAACATATAGTCTCACTACTGAGGCACACACTCAAGGAAGAAAGTAAGAAGGTTATTTTTCCAATACTACAGAGAAACCGAAGCTCTCCCAGGCTCCAGAGTAGGAGGCCCACAAAGCCAAACTTTTTGCCTTTGCCTCAGATGCTTTCCACATGCTTTACCTTGGGCAAGTCATTTAACCTCCATGGCCTCAGTATCCTCATCTGTAAAATGAAGAGACTGAATTAGATAGCCTCTGATAGTGCTTCCAATTTTAAATGTAGGTTCCTGTGACTATCCTTGGGATTAGCAGCCAGACAGTTTTTCAGTGTGTCAGGAGGATAGAGATATGCACCTACTCCATGGTGTGAGAGTGACTCCTGGTCCTCTGCTACTCCCATCCTCCACAATCTATAACCAATTGTTTAATTCAACCAACATTAAATACTTACCTACTTACTATATGGAGGCACTGGAGGAAATTTAGGTATTACTGAGAGAGCCAGTGCTCTCATGGAGCTTTTCAGTCTATTTGAAGAATATCTTCAGAAATAAACTATGACTTAATGTTTCTCAGAAATTTTCCCCTAACCACTAGAAATCATGTTCTACCATTGAAAAGTATAGTAAGTTTATTTTATTCCATTTTCTCTTTTTTCAAAAAACTGTGTTACAAGAGATGGCTGTCTTAGAACAGGGGCAAGGGAGAAATACTGGCAATGTAAAAACCAAGAGGTCAATAAAAATTATTTTTAAAAAACCCACAAATACATGCCCCATAGTTTAAATATTATGGTTGTCAATAGCTTATTGAAAGAGAATTTAATAACTAACTCAGGTCTAAAGAGGAAAGCCCTTGCTCAATGATCAAAAACCCAACAGGACACTAACTGAGCAAAACCCCTCTCATGCAACATCCTAGTGGTTACTAACAATGTAGCTGTGCCAAAATTCTTCAATAGTTCACAGCATCAGAATGCAGAAAGGGGAGGGAATGAGCATTTATAAAAAACCTTACTAAGTGCCTAGCAGCAAGCTAAGTGCTTTATAAGTATTACCTTATTTGATCCTTAAAACAACCAGGTGTTAAGTGCCATTGTTATTACTGCTTTAAAGTTGAGGAAATTTAGGCAAACAGAGGTTAAGTGACTTGCCTTGGGTCACACAGCCAGTAAGTGTATGAGACTAGATTTGAACTCTGGTTTTCCCAGCTCCAGGCCCAATGCTCTCCCCTCTATATCACCTAGTTGCCAGTGTTCTATATGTAGAATTAATGACTTCAGCCATAGTGCATAAAAGGGGTAATGTCTGAGTTGGAAGACTGATAAAAAGTAGGACTCTGTATTAATCCAAAATATTTGTAGCAGCACTTTTCATAATAAAAGATTTGGGGGGGTGGGGGGGCAGGGGAAGCAATTAGAAACAAAGTAGCTGACCACCAAAAATTAAGGAACGGCTAAACAAATTATGGCATGTGAATGCAATAGGATCTTACTGTACTGTAAAAAGTTAAAGAACATAATGAATTCAGAGAAAAGTATAGAAAGACTTACATGAATGGACGCAAAATGAAGCACAAGCAAGACCATACACAACAATAGTAACCATGTGAAAGAAGCAAAACAAAACTTTTAAATTAATGTTGCAAAATCCCAAAAAACAAGCTGGTCTCAAAGAAGAGACATGAGAAGGAAGACACCTCCCCCAACTTGAGTCCAGAGAGAGGAGGTCCACAAGTGGGGAACACTGCATAGTCAGGTGTTTTGCTTTATTGTTTTTTTTTTTAACGTACTGACTGGCTTTGCTGATTTTTTCTCTTAATCATCTTTTTTCTTAAAAGAAAAACTGTGTTATAGGAAATGGGATATTTAAGCAATATAAAAAACAATCAGCTTAAGATGCCCAACAGGCAATTGGAGATGTGAGACTGAAGGTCAGCAGAGAGGTCAGGGCTAGAGAGGTAGAGTTTAAATTCACCTTCATAGAGGTGATAACTGAATCATTCAAGTCAGGGAAGCTGAGAAAAGAGTCACCCAGGAGATATAGGGACTTCTGAAGGTGTGTAGGTTTTAGTGAGTGATTGGAGTGATGGTGTTGGTATGATGATGATAGCAATGGCATTCCTACAGAAATTTAAGGTTTACAAAGAACTTTACTAATATTTTCTATCTTCACAACAACCTTGGGAGGTAGGTGTTATTATCCCAAATTTATGGATGAGGAAACTGAGGCAGACAAGGGTTAAGTGATTTACTCAAGATCATGCTGCTAGTATCTGAGGCATTATACGAATTCAGCTCTTCCTGACTCCAAGCCCAAAGTCACCTATCTGTCAAGTATAAGATGGACACAGGTTGAAGCATTAGGTCTAAGACAAATTTAAAGATAAGTTTAACCATACAGAGGGATTCCCAGAGGACACAATGAAGGAGCAAGGGCTCAGAAAGGGTAACAGAAAAAGCAAATTTTTGCCCAGTCAGTCAATGCCTCTAAATCACAATAGCAAAGAGGAGTTTGCTAGGCATAGGATAATAAAGTAGCATTTGCCTTAGGCTTCCACACTCAAGAGTCCTCTGGATTGAGAAAATATCAGACTGTTTTTTTCTCAAAAAATAGGGGAAGAAAGAAACGTCAGCCTAGGCATGCTAGTCAGCGATATCTGGTAACTGGGTCCCAAGCATCTGACTAAAGATATCTTGGTCCATGGGATTATGTCTTCAGTTCCAGAGCCCTGAAGGCTCTGAGCCCCAAGTGAACAATTCTTCTTTTTCTTGTGGACTCAGGGCTTATGGTAGATGAGGCCCTGAACCTGCAAGCCCTCCTGAGTCCGGAATGACAAGGCAAGTAACTCATTGCAATAACAGCAACTTAGAAGAGCGTTTAAAGTTCAAGAAAGTGAAGAGTAACACCTACATGGGGCTCAAGAAACTGTTTCTGAGATTGTTTAAAAGAACCGTTCAAATCCTCAACAAGTATTTTTGTTACTATGCTTATGAGACATAGTCATTAAGGTAGCTTACAATGCCTCCCAATTCTTAAGATTTCTATATTAAAGTTTTAACTGAAAAGAGCTCTCATACTAGGGAAAGGTTAAAATAATGGAAAAAATGTTTTCCATATTTGACCTTTTAGCCATTTCTCTGGACAGTGTCATACAATCTCTTGTGGGTTAGGACAATCATACACTTTTCCCTTAATCACCTTAGGATGGCAGAACCTAAGATCATTCTAAAATGTGTGTAAAGTTATACTATCAAATACTTACCATAGAACTCCAGCTTCTAAAACATGTTATAACTCCCCAAATTTATGGTAGCCCTCCTTTGTATTATCATGGAGCTAATAAATTGGCTGGTAGAGTCAATCAAGAATTCTGAATCAGTATTGGATTAGTATTATCACTCAAAATTTCAGTTTTTGTAAAATTTTGTGTCCCTCAAAGGATAATTTTTCTTAAATCTCAAAATAATTTGTCAAATCTCAACCTACTGTTCATTTATATGACTGAATTAACACATAACTCTGCACAAGCACTTATATAATCTCTATACTCTTATGACATCTGCTCCTGCCTATCCATCCCACAAAATACCAGATAAAGTTCTACAACATAAACATTAAGGTAAAGGTAAAATCCCAGATACACTCAATTTCTGTTTCAATTAAATTTCATAATTTCCATTTATCTATTACAAAGACTGAACTGAAACCAAGTCTCTGTAAAATAGATATTAGCATTAAGTATTTCTGTTGCTCAAAATCCTAAAAGACTCAAGCAAATGAATTCTAACTAGTGAGTCCAGAGAGGAAGTCAAAGCGAAGGTTTTCTGTAAAGTCTATTTCTCTACCTTCCAAAAGATTAACATCACCCACCTTGTTTGCGAACATCTTCTACAGCAGCCACAAGTTCCTCCTTGAGAAACTGACTTTCCTTGGCAATTTTGTCTCCCTTCTCCAAAAAATTCTCAGTTGCTTGTTCAACTGATGCAGCCAATACATGGGCCTTCTTAGAGCGACCTCTTTTCTTGTTGGAGGGTCCCTTGTTACTGGTGGTTACCAATGTTGTAACCTAAAACAGTTTTACATTTAAAGAATAAACTGCAAGTTTTTAAATGAAAATTCTAGAAATATAAACATCCAGGTCATAGTCAACTAGCCACAAAACATCATAACCTAACATTTATGAACTCCCAGCAGGCATTAGTCACAAAATATAACAAAACAATCCCATTTAGAAGTGGTATTCCTAATACAAATTCAAATGAGTGGTAATAAACTGTAAAAAATAATAATAAACTGTAGCTTCCGTAGGAACTAAGCCAACTGAGTGGTTTTGGCAAAAAACACAGCAGAGTGTGATGAAAGATACATTCCAGGGAAGGGTTTAAAACTTTACATTAAGACAAGAAAAAGTTTTAAGGGTCAGATCCATCATCTCTCCCATGCATCATTAAGCAGAAGATTCGGAAAGCAGAATGTGACTTTATGAGGATATGATGGAGCCAAGTTTTCAAAATCATTTGGGGTTGTTTTTAATCCTTAAAAATTTGCTTCTGAAGACAAATTTCTTTTCATAGTTTATGCACATGAATTACTTTAGTAAGGACTCTTTAGTCAAGAGTCCTTTAAAAAGACACACACTACTGCCCAAAGAAATAAAAATGTTAAGTTTTAAATCTCTGAATACTAATCATCTGAGTAACACAGTGAACAGCTATTTTATCTTTTGCATAAGATGTTTAAAGACTTGTTATAGTTAAAAATGGAAAGAACTGAACTAGAGTACTGCAGTAAATGGGTTCATAAAGCTATAAATCTCCTTCTCAATTCCTACTACATTCATATGTATAAATACTAATTTATATTAATGAGATGAAATTGGAGGGGAAAAAATGGCCTGAGCTATTCACTCTCATATTAGCATAATCCAGCAGTTATGCCTACATTCTGTATAATCTAGCCAAAGCTAGTTAGTTATTAATTCTCAGTTAAATGTCACTGCATCACTCATGGTGATATCTATATGTGTAACAAACACATTAATATAATCAAATTATAATAAAAAATGCATAAATTGTAATTAAAAAGTAACATATCTGACATACACTCTACTCTGACACTTTCACCTCACTCCTAGATTACTACCATAGAATACTGGTGGGTCTTCCTGCCTCAAGTCTCTCCCCACTCCAGTCCATCATACTCAGCTGTCAAAGAAATCTTCTTAAAGCTCAGGTCTGACCATGTGATCCACCCCCACCCCCCAATTCAAGACGCTCCCATCACCTTTAGAATTAAATATAAAATTCTGTTCAGCATTGAAAGTCCTTCCTAACTTGACCTCTGGCCCCACCCCGCTACCTTTCCAGGCTTCTTATACCTTAATTCCCCTCTCCAACTCCTACTTCCCCTGTGACACTGACTTCCTAACTATTTCTCATACAAAATACTCCAATGCTAGACTCCCAGAATTTTAACTGTCAATTCCTCATACTCTCCTGTTTTCATTTCCACCTCATGGATTCCTTTGAATGCTAGCTGAAATTCCATCTTTAACAACAAGCCTTTCCTGGTGCCTAGCAATGCTGGTGCATTACCTCTATAAATTACCTCCAATTTGTACTGTTTCTATCTTGTCACCATCTGTGAGCTCCAGTCCTTGTGACAAGAAGGACTGTCTTTTGCCTTTCTTTGCTTCTCCAGTGCTTAGCACAGTATCTGGCACTGCTTACTGACTGACCACTGAAAAATCATCTAATTAGTTAACTACCACTTCTAATTAGTTAACTACCTTCTAATATATGGTATTTACACAAAAAGCAAGCATGAGCCAGGTAGGTGGTGGTCAACCTTTTAAGAATTTGGGGTAAAAGGGATATAATCCTAGTTCTGCTACTACCTGAACTAAATTCTTTTCCCTATATGGCTTATGCCTCCTCATCTACAGAAAAAAGGTGGGTTTACATGATTTATAAAAGTCCTTCTAATTCTAAAATTCCGTGGGTCTCCAAAAAACTCAACTCTAAGTGGAAACTTTCTCAAATGACACAACTCTAAAGTTGCAAGACTGCTGTGTAATTCTTACCTGAGTAACGAGAGGTTCCAAAAGTCTTTCAACTGCCAGAGTCCTTATCTCTAGACTTTTGGGGTCCCATTTGAAGTTTATGTTGCCTGCATGTACAGCAGTCATTTCTGCAGACCAAAACAAAACACAAGAGTCAAAGTCTGGTAAGCCTACTAGACATACATTTACAAAACATCACTAAGTTTCATGTCAAAATAATCTTTCATTTTAAGTACTTTCATAAAGACCATATAAATAAAAAATATCCAAAGCAGACCTGAAAAGAATTCTAAGGACTGCCGCCTGGGCCACAATGTATCTGTCTCTCTCTCAACCAGATCTGTATCTCAATATTCACACAAAACCAGAAGAAAAAAGGCAACTATAGCAGGATGGCTCACAAGTTCACCTTAGAGGGGCAAATAAAGGAATTGTCAGAAATGGTGCCATGATGCATTCAAAGGCATTAAGAAATATTTCATGGGATATTGATGATCTTGCCTTGCTATGCTTAGGAGAAGCATAAGCAAATAGATCACTCCAAACATAACTGAGGTATGTGTATCAATGTGTTGTAGAAGATAAAAAGGGTGAGAAAAATCTAAGAAGAACATATTAAGATCCTACAAACCTATACACTTTCACACTTGGTCACTTCAATGCAAAGACAGATATAGAGAAGGATGGCAAAAAATACGTTACACAGTAGGTCTGTTTTGAAGGGGAAAATGACTTGTCTACTCAGATGTCTCACACTTATAAATTAGTAACACTCAAGTCAAAATAAGCTGTTTGAATACAGTTGACTAGTTAAAGCAAAAGTCAAAGTCATCTTTAAATTGGAAGAATTAAAAAATGAAAAGGTTCTGTGAAAAATTTCCAAAGGTTCAGTATCAACTGAACTATTAATGCCAAAAACTAGGAAGCAGAAAAAGACAAAAACTGATGAAAGCATTAGCCACAATCAAGCCAAAAGAAGCCCAAAAACCAGTTCACTAGCCAAACAGAGAGTAGGTAGCCAAAGTCAACACCACTTTGAAATACAAACTAATTTGTGTAAAAAAAATTTTTTTTTATATCTATGGAAGATTATGGCAGAAGATTATAAGTAGTAATGCTTTATAAAAAAGCAAAAAGCTAGAACAAAACTGACAGGAAGCTTGACCTAAGATGCATGTGTTTTGTTGGTCAGTTTGCTTAACTATTTTTTGTTAAGATAGCCTTCTATAATGGGGTAGGAGAATGAATATAATGAGAAATGACTGTGGCATAAAGGAAAAAATTAAGAGGTGATTGAAAGGTATTATGATCTGCTCTAATTTTTTATGGTATGATCTTATTATCTTAATATTCAGGTCACATTCATTTTGAATTTATTTTAGCATATGTTATAAAATCTAAGCTTAAGTTTCTGCCAACTCTTTTCCCATCAACTCTTGTCAAATAGGGAGTTCTTTCTTACATAATTTATGTTTTGGGGTTTCCTGAACATTGGGTTGAATTCAGTTGTTTTTTTTTCCTTATCTAGTCTGCTCCTTTAATTTTATTTTTTCTAACTAGTACCAAATATATTTAATAATTACTACTTTATGATATAATCTGAGATCTGCAGGTGGTACTCTCCTTTTAATTTCTGCTTTTTTCATTATTTCCTTTGATATTTTGGATCTTTTTTCCTTAAAAATCATTATATTATTTCTGTCCACCTCTATAAAGTATCTTTTGGTGGGCTGACTATCATAACATTAGACCTGTAAATTAATTTTGGTATCAGTCATTTTTATGCTAGTGGCATAGGTTTTCCAAGAACACTGAATATTATTCCAAGTATTTAAATTGTTCTTCATTTCTTTTAGAAGAGTTTCTTAACTATCTATACAGGTACTAAATGAGTACTTGGAGAGACTTATTCCCAAAATATTTTGCAATATAATCAGGTGGTGAATTCTTACCTAAAAAAAAAAGGGAGGGTGGTTTGGGGGTTAGTTAGGGAAGATCACAAAAAACTAAATAATTATTTTAACTATATAAAATTTTAAAAAGTGTTTTGCAAAATTAATGGAACTAGGAAAAAGGAAGTAGTCAAATTAGAAAAATTTTAGCATGAAATATTTCTGATTAGGGGCTAATATCTAAAATATATAGATAACAAATAGAAAGACAGGGATAGTGCCTAAACTTAAGGTTTCATTAAACTGGAGAAATCCTTCAACCAATGAGCTGCTTTTAAAAAAAAAATGAGGATAAATGACTTATTCAGGGTCAAACAACCAACATGTATCAGAAGCAACACTTGAATGCAGGCCTTCCTAGGTTTGAGGGCAGGCATCTATCTAGTGTATCACATTGCTCCCAATCACTAAAAGTGAATGCAAAGGCAGAGTCAAGCAGTGAAGTGATGAGCCTTAGAAACAAGGAAGCAGCTAGACAGTATTGTGGGGGGAGGAGGAGGATAAAAAGGCTAGCATTTCTGTGGTACTTTAAGCACTTTACATATTATCTCATTGGATTCCCTGTGAACAGATCCTATTACTATCCCCATTTTATAGATGAAGAAACCAAGCCAAGATCACACAGTTAATAAGTACCTGAAGCAGGACTTGGAATTCAAGTACTCCTGACTTCAACCAAGGCTGACACTGTGTACCACCTGTCCGCTGTTAAGAACACCAGAGAGGTAGAAGGCTGTGAAGAGCATGAAATGCCATAGGATTCTCTCTGTGACCCAGAGTGGCTGAGAGGGCTGTGTGAGAAGCATGTGACAGGGTCAGACCTCTGCTTTATCACTCTAGCGGCTGATACTAGACTGGAAAGACCGGAGGCAGGAAGACTTTTAAGAGGCCACAGTCCAGGTGATAAAAGCCTAAATTAGGGTGGTAGCTATGTGAATAAAAAATGGAGACAAACAGAATAGATACTGTGAAGGGAGAAATTACAGACTGGGTATTTGGGGTGAGAATGAGGAATCAGGGGTACAAGCCTGGCTGACTGGAAGGATAGTGGTACTTGGGACAGTAGTAAAGAGGGGTAAGAGAAAATTTCGGGAGTAGAGAGAAGATGACCAAAAGAGTTTTGGGCAAGTTGAGTTTGAGATGCTTAGAGGACATCCAGTTCAAGATATCCAAAATGCATTTGATGATGTGGGACTGAGCACACACTTACCAAATTTACACATGACATAAAACAGGCAAAAGAAAGGCAAGCTAATATGCTAGACAACAGATTCAAGGGTCCAAAAACACTCTGACAAGACAAAACACTGGGAATATGATGAAACTTATTAGGTGTAAAGCCTTACTCCTGGATTAAAAACACCAATTTCACAAGGACAAGAAGAACAAGATGTGATTAAATAGTTTCTCTAAGAAAGAGCTGGAGTGATCTTAATGGATTGTGAATTCAAGTAGTCCTAGAAGCTAAAAACGCTAATGCAAGCGTGGGCTATATTAAGAAACGAAGTGTCCATGACTAGAGGGGAGAGTCCCGCTGTACTCTGATATCATTAAGAACATACCTTATACACTGTGGTCAGTTATGGGAACCACCTTTTAGGGAAAGCATTAAAAAGCTGACTAGTGGAAAAGTAAGATAATGAAGAAGCCTCAATTTCATGTCCTTATGAAGATGGATGGGATTGAAGAACTGCAGACTTGCAGAAAAGACTTAGGGAGAGAGGAACATGATAGTAGTTTCCAAATATTTGAAGGACAGTCACTTGTTCAGTTTGGTCCTGAAAGACAGACCCAGAATCAGTGGGTAGAAACTGCTGGAGCAAATTTAGTTTGAGCCAAGGAAAAACTTCTTAACAGGGGGAGAGTGTACTTGGGAGAGGATTCTTCTTCAGGTAGTCTGCTCAAGATGGCCCCTGATGACCCATCCAACACAAAATCTATGGTTCACTGAAGGTTTTTAGACTAAATGATTTCTGAAACCCTTTGAGCCATAGTATACAATGATTCATTTAGATCAGGTTTTCAAGAAGAAGAGTTCCTTTTTTCCAAAAGGAATCTCCTCACTGAAAGAAATTAGAATTAGTCTAAGTAAAGGCATAAAGGTGTTTATTCAAAAGTCTCACTCAACATAATAAAATCTGAAAATATGGTGACACTTAAAAATATGGAGGTCATTTACTTTCAAGCCTCTCAATATTCTTGATTAAAGGAGGTTGCCTCACCTCAAAATCCTTAATCAAAGGCCCAGCTAGGAGTGAAGTCAAACATTATTTTAACTAAACAGAAGAGTTATGTCTGACATAACCCCAATCCAAAAAAGATTAAAATAATAATAACTTTAAATTTAGCGGCAGCATGGCCTACAAGATGGGACTGGGAGTCAAGAGACATGGGGTTTGAGCTCAACTGGTCACTAGCAATGTGACCAATGCTTTATCTCAGTTTATTCATCTATTAAAATGAGGAAATTGGTTTGGGTTAAAAGAACATAAATCCCAGAATGTTGTTGTTCAGAGACACTTTAGAGATTGTCTGTTACAACCCTCTCATTTTATAAATAAGAAAATTGATCAATGGTGAAGTGACTTGTGCAACAATTAGTAACATAAGTAATAGGACCCAGAGCTGGAATTCAAACACAGACTTTTTGATTCCAAATTAAATGCTCTATCCAATATACTAGACCTAGGATTCCTAGCAACTCCCTAAGACACTCTAATTGTATATGTTTTCAGTCTAATGACATCTTAAATTGTGGTACTGATCTGATAATGGCTTTTCCCATATTTCTATCTTGGTTCCCCCAACAATACTTTCCAAGATCAGCAACTTTCTTATGCTTCTTGACACCTTAAGTTGCTGTGCTGGTGGAAATTTTGCAGTAAGCATTTAACCCATTTCTCACACTTCCAACACTGATAAAAACCAGTTTGTGCAACAGACCAAAGATTTCTACACAAGCATAGTAAAGTAAATTATATGGAAAAATAAAAAAGCCACCACATAAATTTACACCTAAGACAAAAATGGCTTATTCTATTCAACAGCCACTAAAAAAGTCCCATGCTTGTGTACTGTTCAGTCGTGTCCGACTTTTCATGACTCCATGGACCACACTGCACACTAGACCCTTCTTTTCTCCACTATCTCAAGTCTGTCTGACCTCATGTTCCTCGCTTCCATGACACGATCTATTCATCTCATCCTCTGCCAGCCCACTCTCCTCTGCCTTCAATTTTTCCCAACATAAGGGTCTTTTTCAATGAGTTCTGTCTTCTCATTATGAGGCCAAAGTATTTAAGCTTCAGATTTTGTATTTCTCCTTCCAATGAATAGTCTGAATTAATTTCTTTAAGTACTGATAGATTTGATCTCTCTGATGGTCAAGGGACTCTCAAAAGTTTTTCTCCACTACCACAATTCCCAAGCTTGAGTGGAAAACATTATCCCCCAGTGTTCTGATAACCAATCACCATTCTCCACTTATTCATTGAACAACCTGTCTCTACTGAGAGTTTAGTATACCCAAGAAATTCTATATTCTCTAAGCTATATTTACTTTTTAAAGTAAACTTTTCTTAATGTTTAAAATTTTTTACCCCACCAGAATTCCTAATAATATCCATCCTCCTCCCATAGTTATCCCATATAACAAGTAATATTTTAAGAGAAAAACAAAAAAAGACAATAAAATTGACCAGAACATTGAAAAAGTTAGAAAATATATACAATGTACCACACCATGGTCCTCCCACCTCTGAAAAAGGAGTAGAATGAGAGTACCCTATGACATCTCTTCTCTGGGGCCATGCTTGTTTTTTATCATTTTGCAACACTCACTTCTGACTTTACTGTGGGTGTCAGTCTTTCCATTTACAGCATCTACAGTAATCATGTGTGATGTCTTCTTTGCCTTCCTCCATTCTGCATCAGAGCATGTAAACATTCATTGTATTCACCATTTCTCACAAGACAATAATAATCCCTTGCCTTGTAAGGTAAATGTACACAATTGGTTTACTCATTCCCAATTAATGGGCATTCTAGGAACACAGATATAGAACTGGTAGGGCCTTTAAACTTTCCAATACCTTCACTTAATAGATAAAGAAACTGAGGCTCCAAAGTGTTAAATGGTTCAAGGTCACACATGTAGCAAATGGTAAAGCTGGGATATGACCTAAGTTCTTGACTATAAATCCTACATTTTCTCCCACAGTCTCACCTTGTGTTAGGCCCTGCACTGAGGAAATAAAAGAGTGAAGGCAATCAATATAATTGTACATAACTTCCTTTCTCCCCCACTACATGCAAATGGAAGGTAGTTTCATTTCATAGAATCAGCCATGTCTTTTATTTCATAAGATCAAAGACATAGAGCAGGAAGAGACCTGACCTCCTCTTATCTTATACACTGACACAGAGAGGTTGTAACCAATTTGAACCCAGCCCTTGGACTCCAGATCCAACACTGTTTCCACTCAATAAACTATGGTGTCTTGTTGGCAGACAATGCTCCTTTTTGGGTCATTTTCTGTCTGTTGCTTAGTACTTTCAGTAACCAACACAGTTTTCAGATGTTAACCATTTCCAGCATTTCTGTTCCATCTGCTGTCCCTCAAAAAGAAACAAGGAAGGAGGAGAATGAAAATAGGAGAAAGCAAAATATCCTCATTTAAAATTTTAAAAATGTAACCATTTCCTTTTTCTCTCTTAATGTAGTATGTCCTTGGTACCAATAACAGCAAAAGCTACCTTATCAGTTGAACCACTTAGGATACCATTTACCATATGATCTGTGTAAATGCCTTATATTCTGCATAAGCTATGAAAATACCTGAATAGGTGGAAAGTTTATTATCTTGAAATTAGTTTTGATCAGTGTTTGAAAGTTTGAACATAAGCCATTAATTCAAATCTTTGGGTATTGGTGAGAAGGGGGAGAGGAAACAGTAGCTTTGGTCAATAAAGTCAACCACATTTAGGGGAGAAGGGGGACATTTTTTGTCCCTGAAGATCTAAGTTTGAAAAAAAAGGTAAGTTTGGGGAACTACAAAGGATCTGATCAAGTGAAATTTCTAAGACATATGTATATATACATATTTATATACTTTAAAATATTTAAGTTGTGTTTTTGGCAGTTAGATTTACGGATGAACCCACAGCTGTGTTAATACCATTTAATGTTCATGATAGCTCAGAATGCTCCAAAATAGTGTTATCTTGAACAATGTAGCAGTTAACATTGCTTTGGCAATGTTAATTTCTAAAATTTCCTGATGTGCATTTAATATGAACAATATTAACACTGCATTAACTTAATCTTGATTTAAAAAAAAACATTTAGTAGCACAGTAAAAGTGAATGAAGTTTTAGTAACAGATATATTTTAAGAATGATATGACTATTCCTTTGTAAATTAAAGTGTTTAATGTGTTTAGGAAGGGGTATAGTTTGATGTATGAATTTAGATACTTTGCCATAATCAGATCCTTTGATACGGTGAAATGATGCTTTTCCTCCTCTCTTCCTTTTTTCTTCTACAATTCTTTCCTTTTCTTCCATCATAAAAACTGCCAGTGCAACTCCTTGATCTCTGCCACCTGGCTGCTTATATTTTCCTGGTATTGTCATGTTTTAATTCATGAAGGAAAGGCAGAAATACACTTCTGTATAACTCCTCCTAGAGAATCCTTTGATTACTACTACTCATTAATTAAGGTTAGATAATAACCCTATTAGGTTATGGAGTCAGTTTGACTAGAAATACTGAAGGTTTTAAAAATTATCTAGTTATGACAGGAGGGTTAAATGTAATCATAAATCAGAGGGTATGACTAGATTAAGGCAAGGCTTTTAGATTTTATGGGCACCTATTTGGAAATTAAGTTCTTTAAACCCTTTTCATACTGTATGATAGACAAAGGACCCAGAGAACTTATCCTATCCTTCAAATGATGTTGCTCTTTTCAAAAATATCAGTGTCTTAAATGACAAATTTAATGGCCTCTTTCTCCGTCCCCACCCATCCTTTACTTCTGCAGCTTTAGACATATTTAATGAAGGTCTTCCTCGCAAATACCTC
Source organism: Bettongia penicillata ogilbyi (assembly GCA_023548195.1). Taxonomy (NCBI): domain Eukaryota; kingdom Metazoa; phylum Chordata; class Mammalia; order Diprotodontia; family Potoroidae; genus Bettongia; species Bettongia penicillata. Next base: position 6,769,486 of record JAJHZJ010000197.1, read on the forward strand.
CTCTAGGTTTTCATGACATTGTCATCACCATCCCTGTCCCCATTCCCACTGATCCTCAGTTTCCTCTTCTGGATCTTTATCCAGGTCACACTCACTAACTGTAGGTCAATGAGTCAATCAATAAGCACTGACTAAGTGTTTACTATATACAATATATCCTAAGAACTATGGATACAAAGAAAAAAACATAGTTCCATGTAGTGTAAATGGAAGATTATTTCAAAAAGACAGCACTAACAGTAGGAGGGGAGGTGGGAGAGGTAATGGGAAAGGTCTTTGAGCTTCAGTTTCTTCACCTGCCTACCTCACAGAGAAATCAAAGAACTGGATGTAAAGTGAATTTGAAACCTTAAAAGGTCCATGTAAATGTGAAGGACTGTTTAACAGGGGTAAGGAACCTGTGGCTACCCCTGCACTATTACATCCATCTGTATCTGAAGTTAGTCCTGGGACCAATTCTCATTTCTTTCTTAATTGTGTTACTTGGGGATTTCCTATAGGTCCAATAATCATTTTTATGCATATGATTCACCTATCTGTATACCTAGCCGTGAGCTCCAGTTCCACATTACCAACTACTTTTTGGATATCTTACCCAGTTTGGTTTTAGGGCATCTCAAATTCAACAAATTTAAAGGAGAACCTTTTTATTCCTTCTCTCCTCCTAGTCCTCTCCTTTTCCCAACTTTTCTTTTACTGCTGGGAACTGTTACCAGTCGCATAGGCTAGCACCCTTTATTCCTTATTCATACCACATATCTAATCAGTTGTCAAATATCAGCATTGACTCAGTTCTCAAAAGAACTGCAAACAATCAATAAAACATAAGACAGAACACTCCCAATCACTGATAAGAGAAATGCAAATCAAAACAATCTTGAAGGTTCATCTTAAACTTGGCAAATTGGCAAAGAAGATAAAAGTTTGGAATAGTTACTGTTTGAGAGGTGGTGAGAAGACAGACAGGCACATTGCTGGTGGAGCTATGAATCAGTAGTAAGTCAACATTTGGGAAAACTATTTGCTCATCCATATCCTATGACTTAGAGATTCCACTACTATGCTTATACTCCAGAAAGGTAATGATGAGAAGAAAGTTCTCATATACACCAAACTACTTACAGCAAGTAGCACTTACGTGAAACAAAGTAGATGCCCATTAACTGGGAATTGTGGTGTTTCCCTTTGGAAATTGTTTTCCATGGTTTATGATGTTATTCTAAACTTATTTTCTACGAAAATGCTTTCTAGTTTCCATGGGAATTCTTGTCGAATGAGGCATTCCGCCCCAGTAATTTAAATTCTCAGGTTTATTAAACACAGAGTGATTTCATCCATTTATTTCTATTATTGATTATCAAGTCTTTAATCTACTTTTCTATTTAAACAGCATCAAATAAGCTTGATAATTACTACTTTACAACATAACTCGATGCCTTATAACACTAGGCTCTTTCTCTTTTCTTTTTTTTTTTTTTTTGCTTTCACACTTTTCATTCCTTGACCTATTTTGCTTTCCAAATGAATTTTATTATTGCTGCCTAAAGTAACCCCTTGGTAATTTACTATAGCACTAAATCTCTAGACTAATTTAGGCAATGTCATAATTTTCATTCTATTAGGCATTGCCCAACCATTAATACCATTTCTGAAAAGTGTTTTGTAGTTATATTATAAATCCTCTTTGTGTCTTGGTAGATTACCTCTCATACATCTTATGTATTTTGAAGTTGTTCTGAATATATTTTCTCTACGTTTTCCTGGTTGTTTTTGCTAGCAACATAAAGAAATTACTATTTTGTGGATTTATTCTGTACATTAATATTTACTCAAGCAATAACAGGGGCTGTTTTTTGCCTTTCTTTGTATCCCCACAGAATGATGTGTGGTATATAGTACATCCTTAATAAAAACTTGCTAATTGTCTTGATTAGTGTCTTTCATAGTAACTAGTTATGAAAAAGAAGGAAGAGACAAAGATAACATCAAGGTTTTGAGAATAGGGGAAAGTGAATGACATACATAAAAAAAGTCACACAAGAAGAAAACTGTTAAATGCACAGGGCAGGTCAAAAAAAATAGCTTAAATGAGATTCTGGGGAAAGAGTACTTCTCATAAGGGAATCCAATAAGACAACCAACTTGGAGGAATACAAAAAGTTCAGGAAACACAAAGTTCTGTTGCAATTTTATTAAATTTTTAAAGCAAACCATATGTAACAAGTATTTCCAGTTTCACATACAAACTTTTCTTCATTCCCCTTTTTAAACATATTGAAATGATGAAGTATCTGCAGTAGATATGACCTTGCCCATGTAAAGCTGAAATGAGAGGAAAGAAATTCAAAAATAGACTGAGAACTGTGTGTTATGAGGGATACGATGATGTTAATATGCATCAACATAAATCCTTAAGTCTCAGAATGAAAATGGTGGGAACAAAAGAGAACTGGGTACTTAAGTCTATATAAATACTACACTTAAACTCAGTTACCTGGAAAACATTAGAACACTTCTTTTTACTCATAACATTCCATCTGAACTTTGACTTCTTTCAAAGGCTGACTCTAATTTCCTTCTTCAATTCAACAAATATTTAACATAAGTTTGAAGGGACAATGATGAATAGTCCTTATTCAGGCAACATCCCTACTCTAGTGATCAAGCTAGCATTCTATTTAGCCAGTTAAATGATGTGGTTCTAAACTAAAAATAATCCGTTTTGTCTAGGAACTAGTGACCTAACTAAATCTAAATGATGACTATAATAGATCATCAACACTTGAAGGAACACCTTCCAGTCTGTCCCAGGAATAGGGAACTCCAGGAAAAGTAAACCAATAATTAAACATTTTCACCTTTTCAATTCTCACCCATTACCTGTGTACTACCATTCTTTTAAGCATAATAGAGATAATTAATATTTAAATATCCAACATGCCAAACGTAAAAATATCAGGAGTACTAAACCCCCTCTCTTCGGAAATGAGGTGGGACAACTAATTGCCAATGCATATTAAGAGTTTTCTATACTTTAAACCAAGATTAAATGGGCCACATTCAAAGTATTTTCAGTTCTAACCACAGTAGCACTTGCAAGTTTAAGCAAAAATTACAGTCAAATTTGGTTTTCATAGTAAAGTAGAAGACCTTTAGGATAGCAAAACTACTCTGGATAAAGAAGCAATTTATATAGGTTAAATCATAACAAGAGTATCATCACAAAAAGTATTTCCAAGATCTAGAAAAAAGTTTTGTAAAGTATTTACTAAATTCTAGCACAGTAACAGAATTTTAATCAGTGCATTGATTTTTATTCCAATAGGATTGTTTTTCTGTATAACCAAAATTTGCCTATCTTACTCTGAAGCAATCTCGAAGAATTCACCTTTCATATTAAAACAAAACCTTGTATTTAATAAAAGGTCAAAATACAGAATGTTTGAGCTATACATTATCTTGGATAAAATTGCACATCTCCAAATTTTAGGGTAAAAAGCTTAATACAACTTTACACTCTTTAAAGCCTGGGGAAAATGTTTCAGGTCTACATGTGAAAATAACTTCCCCATCAGTAAATCCACTGCTCCTCAATCCCCATTTGATTACACTGGAAAAACTAAAAAAGGTGAAAACTTAAAAAAAAAAATCCATAAACCCTTTGTAACAGGTTGTTAAAATTAATTATTTTGGAACTTGGTGTATAACCACTACAGTGTCCAGTATAATTGTATTTATTACATATTGGAGAAGTAATTTGCAGTCACAGAATAAGAATAAATTAAATCCCAATTGAATATCCCTCTGATAGATGATAGTACATCAACAAGTAAATAGAAAATGCCATGATAATTTCAAGCTCCATTAGAAATGGGGTTAGGGAGCCACTTGCACAAAAGGGGGAAACATCTCAATATTTGTGAAAACCAGAAACAAAGAAAATAATGAACATTTAAGTATTCCTAAAGAGAAACAGCAATGCTAAATACTTGTTTTGTGATGAGATTTTCTGCACACTTCAGACTTTGGATTAGGAATGAGTTCTGAACTCATGTTAAATGAATAGCATACAACAGAGTAAGTCAAACATAGTAAAAATCAGAACTGCAGAAGCTTTTGCAAACAGTTCTGTCAGTGGACCACAATCAATCCTACTTTGCAACATCAGGGATACAGAAGATCTCAATGCTTCACATTTTACAAGATTTAAGACTGAAAATAAATGCTGTAACACCAAGGCATATTTCTTGAATTAATGCCTCAAGGAACCTTTTCCCAAATGCACAACTGTATACCACTTAACGTCATGAATTAATTGGTCCTGCAAAAATATGATATGAAATTTCCTACTCTATAGAAGGGTTTAGTTACAGTTTACTAACAATGTTTTTGAAAAAAAAGTTTAAGGCAATCCTAAGTACAATATACTGAATTATTTTATTCCCTTCCATTCCATCTCAGAGTTGGAAAGAACCTTGTGTCATTAGCCCAAATGGGAACTGCAAAGTTCCAATATCCATCTAGCCTTCAGCTGAAGATTCATTGGGGGAGAAAACCCACAACTTCAAGAGGCAGCCCACTCCACTTTGGGATAGCTTCTCTGCACCTTTCACCTATTATTTCTAGTTATGTCTTCTGGGGCCAACCAGAAAACCAGCCTAATCCCTGTGCCAAAGTTCTTCAAATAACTCTGTTCCCCTCTTCTCTCCAGACCAAGTACCCTAGTTCTTTCAACTCACTCTTCTAAAGCATGGAAGCCTCTCTCACCATGGAGTCACCATCCTCAAAATTTTTCCAACCTGTTAATGATCTTCCTAAAATTTACCTTACTGGATATTCACTGGAAGTCCTTGCTGACCACTTCAAAATAGTCTCATAAATAACATCCATGCATTAAAGGAAAATGGTTTATTCAGACCACAAAGCTCTGTCTTCTCCTTTTTCTACCCTTTCATGTTGACCTATCAGTTCCCTCGGATTCAATTATCATGATCTCAGGATCACAGGTTTAGAGGAGGAAGGAGTCTTAGAGGGCATCTAGAACAACCCCAACATCACCACCAATTTTACAGGTAAGGAAATTTCAATTGACTTGTGCAAGGTTGCAGGTCTAGTGAGTAGTAGAGATGATTTGAACTGACAGAGAAAGGATTTGATTTGAACTCCAATCCTCTGCTCTTTCCATGATACCATGCATGATACCATGAAGTCTATACATATATACACACACACACACACACACACACATATATATATATATATATATATATATATATATATATATATATATATATATATATATATATATATCCAGATGCCTATGGGACATTTCAAATTAAATATCTAAAATAGAATTCACAAGCTCTCCCTTAAAACCCAACCCTCTTCCCTGTTTCTTTTAAGGACACTATTATGCTCCCAATGACTGAGATTTAGAACCTTGTAAGTATCAGCAATTCCTCACTATCACTATACACATTCAACAAAGTGCCAAATGTTATGGATTCTACATCCCTATTATCACTTGCATTTGGTCTCTTCTTTCCATTCACACTAAATTCCTTGAGCAGTCAGAATTACCACTATTCCAAAAAACCTCCTTATTGGATTCCCTGCCTTAAGTATATCCCTCTCCAATCCATCCTCCACAACCTGCCAAAGAGATATTCCTAAAGGTGTGGCCATATCACTCTCCTGCTTAAGAAACTCAACAGCTTCCAATCTGCCCTCTAGAATCAAATGCAAACTCCCTTTATTTGACATTTAAAACCGTGACAACCAGGCCCCAACCTATCTTTTCAAGGCTTAATCAACATTATTCACTTTCACATTCTTCAGTTTGTCACACTGGCCTTCTTGTCATTTCTCACACATGACATTCTATCTCTTATCTCTGTGACAGCAAAAGCTGTCTGTCCCCATGCCTGGAATGGCACTCTTTCCTCACTTCCATGTCAAAATCCCCAGCTTCCTTCAAAGCTTAATTCAAACACCTGCATGAAAGTCTTTCCTGACAGCCCTGAACTTCCAGTACCTTCCTCCAAAATCACCTTGTATTTATTGTGTACATACTGAATTATGCATAAATTGTCTCTCTTCCCAGACAGAGCTGCCAGAAAAGAGAGACATGAGGGCACAGTGCCAGGCCCACAGTAGATACTTATAAATGCAAGTTGATTCACTGACACTAAGAGAGTAGATAAGACTGGTAACGGTTGCATTTCATTCCATTATAGTAGAGAAGGAAAGGTCAACCAAAAAATAAGTTATCAACAAGCCTTTATTAAACTCTTACAATGGGCCTGGGGATTATACTAAGACCTGGGGATGCAAAAAAAGACAAAAACAAGACCCCAGACTCATATTCTAATGGAGGGGATAATATGCAAACAACTAGGTTTACACAAGACCTATAGTGTAAATGGAAGAGAATCTCAGAAAGAAACCAGTGGCAGTTGTGGGGGAGGATCTGGGGGGGACAGGACAAGAAGCACCTTCAGCAGAAGGAATGGGACTTAAGTATTAAAGGAAGCCATGAGGCAGAGAAGAAAGAGAATTCCACGCACAGGGCACAGCCAATAAAGGGACAAGAAATGGGGAGATGGACTGTCAGGTTCCAGAAAAAACGAAAAACAAAAAAACAAAGAAAAATCAGTATCACTGGATTGTAAAGTACATGGTGAGGAATAAAGTATAAGACTGGAAATGTGCACAAAAAGACTTGTGGAGATTCAATTACAAAGTGCTCCTTAAAGAAACAAAGTGTAAGTAGCTGAAAGAATATTCAGTGCTCATGGGAAGGCCATGCCAGAATGACAATACTATCAAAGTGAATTTATACTTCTAATGCTATACCAATCAAATTCCCAACTTGATAAATAACAAAATGCATTTGGAAAAACAAAGAAACCTAGAATGTCAAGGAAATGATGAAAAGAAATAGCAATTGAGGGAGTGGGGGATGGTAAGCACTTCCAGAACTCTAACTATATTATAAATCAGCAGTCATCAATCAAAAACTATCTGGTCTTGGTTAAAAAACAGATCAATGGAGCAGACTAGACAAAGGAGAATCAGAAACAATGGAAATGAATAACTCATTCTCTGATAAAATAGAAAACATACAATACCTAGGAAACAACTGATAAAAACTGCTGGGAAACTGAACAGCAGTCTGGCAGGAATTAGGCTTAGACTAACACTTTACAACATATTCCACAAATTCATGATAAAGAATACTCTTAATATTGAATACTATTAAAAAATGAGAAGAGAAGTAGGTCACATGCCTCTCACACTTTTAGGAAGGAGATGAATTCTTAACCAAAAGATAGAGGCATATTTACCTATTAAGTACCAGGTACTTTTCTAAACAAGTTACAAATACTATCTCATCTGACCTTTACAACAGCCCTGTCAAGAAAGTGCTATTATTATCTACATTTTACCATTGGGGGAACCAAAGCAGAAGTTGTGACTGCTCAGGATCATATAGCTACTGAAACTTAATTTGAACTCAGCTCATCATGATTCCAAGGCTATCTGTATCCACCTAGCTACTCAGGACAGATCCTTCAAAGACACCTAAGGTTGCTGGCAGTGACATGGAAAAAGATCTAGCAAAGGAGACTGAGAAGAAGCAGTCAAAGCCTAGAAAAGATCAAGGAAAAGAGGGTTTAAGATTAAATGTCAAAGGCTACAGAGATATTAAGAATAACAATAGGGGAAAGACGAGAAGATTTAACAAGAGAATACAAGTAACTTTAGAGAGAAAAGTTGAAATGATGAGGTTGGATGCCAGACTGCAGAATTTAGAAATCAAGTGAAAGGAGAAAAAGTGAAAGCAGTAAGTGTAAATGTCTTTCTCAAGTTTATCCAAAAAGGGGAGTTGTGACACAGGCCAATAGTTACCAGGGATGCTGAGACCAAGTGAAAGTTTTGAGACATAGGCTTGTTTGCAGGCAAGAAGGAATAGCCAGAAGACAAGGAGGTATTAAATATTAATGAAGAGAGGGGGCAATTTACTGGATAATGAGATAAAATGGAATCGAAAGGGCATGTAGAGCCATTTGCCTTGGCCTAGAGAAGGCCCACTTCTTCTTGTGAGTCTTAGAATGAAGAAGGAGCTAGTAGAGGAAGTCATCAGAGTGAAGTAAAATGAGGGAGAGGGGAGTACCATGAGCACATGGTTGGTTTTGTTTTGTTTTTTTTTTTTTCGGATTGTGAGGCAAGGTTCTCAGCTAGCAGAATTGGGAGATTTAAAAATGACACTTTTCAGTTAGTGAACTATTAAAGGCACTAAGACTTTTGGGAGAGAGAGGGAGAGGGAGAGAGAGAGAGACAGAGAGAGTGAGAGTGTACATGTATGTAATGCACCTTTAAATCCTGCCTTATGTTCAATCCTTTGTCATCTCACCTCTATGGTCTGAAATAATTACAAGTATAGATCTTTAAAGTAAAAGGCTTGGCTATACCACATACAGTTAAGCTGCAGATCAGATCCTACAACCACCATCATTAACATATACATAGTGAATGGCGCACCTTTCTCAGTATTACATATCAAGGTTATACATGAAACTAGTAACTTTGTCACCCACACACCAATTCCCTGCCCCCCCAAAATGAGGTTTACAATTGAGTTGACTTTCCAATTTTATATGACTAGAAAAAAAGACAGGTCTGGCCTGTTCCTAGCTCTATCAAAAACTATATGATGACCTTGGTTGAGAAATAGATTAGACTTTTAGACCCAGAAAAAGCATTAGAGATCAGTTAGTATAATCTCATTTTACAGGCAGGGAAACTGATATCCCAAGCATGCCTTGCCAAAAATCAAAAAGCTAATTAATTAGCTGAAGAACAAGGACCAGAAACCAGGTTCCCCTGTCATGTTTTAATTTTTAAATCTGTAGGAAAGGGACAACAGTCCCTACCCTACACCTCCAATACATAGCTGTTTTAAGGGTTAGAAAAAAAAATACATGTTCAAGTCCTTTGATATTTAGGAAGCATTTTACAAGTGGAAGAATTTATTGCTATAGAACTTATAACATTTAACATCTCCTATATTAAAATTAATCTCAAACTGACAAAAAACATTTTAAAGCATCCTAGTTCTTTATTTGTGACCAAGTATCTCATTTTTTTTTGTTTTTGAGTGTCAGTAGTGTGACCAAGTACCTCATTTTTTTTGTTTTTTGAGTGTCAGTAATGGTTTGGATAACAGTTACCAACATTGAAAGCACAAACATATATATGTTCATCATTCCTTTCCTCTCTTCCTTTCCCCTAACTTTAAATACTCATCATTCCCTGTTGAAATATTACAGATTAAACTGACTCATGCCACTTCCTCCACAAAGCCTTTTCCCAGTCCTTTCTACCACTTACATGTCAAGTTCTGTTTTATTTTTTTCATTATTTACGTATGTCTTACATGCTTCTAGTACATGTTAAGGTTCAATAAAGTAGTAACCCATCTCATTCACTCATTGTTATCTTCCCCAGAACCTGGCACAAGTTTCTCCAAATGACAGCTGTTTAATAAATATATCTTGAATTAAATGTTCCAGTTTTAGGAAACTTTTTACAAAAGAGAAGCATAGCATTTTTGCAACTAGTTTAGGTAAATAACCTATAAATTTGTACAGTGTTATCAGGTGATTGTGGACAGAAATGAAAATATCTGAACATAAGTCAATAAAGGTACTATACCACGTCCATACCCATACCAGATTTCTGTCTTAACAGACTACATAAAGGGTTAAATGTTCAAGCTGTTCATTAGTTTTGCGGGTGCTACAGAAAAGAATGCTAGACCTTCTCAAGAGTTTCTCACCTCTGTCACTACCTGTCCTTTTCTCTGCACCTATTTCCTCTGCAATAAAAAAGATTGGATATAATGGCCTTTAAGATCCCCTCACAGTTCAAAACTCATGAGCCTATGAATACAGCCTGAGAACCAAAATACATCCTAGTAAGCATTCTCTTATCCAAAGTCTGAAACAGTTCTAAAGGGAACAAACTGGAACTTATTCATCACACCTAAAAATAAAAGTATGAACAGACATTTTAATTGATTGTATAACCTTATAAAATAAAACACAATGTTCAGACTCCTAATCTGAGTCCCAAAGTTTTCATTTGGGAACAACCAATGCAAATACAGATCTGTTCCTGCTAAACTAGCCTTATTCGTTCTAAGGAAGAAGAGGGAGGGATAGTGTTGCCAAACAAGGAAAAAAATGTCCACAAAGCACCTAAGCAGCTGGTGAGAGCGCTGAACTAGGAGTCAGCAAGTCCCCAATTCAAATCTAGCCTGAGACACTTTCTTACTAGCAGTGTTTGTAAAGTTCATGAAAATTAGTTTTCATATTTAATATAAACAATTTCTAAAACAACTTTATCCATCAGATAATAAACAAACCCATGACATATCCAGTCAATGACAGCAGAAGGGGCAAAAACATCTTTATTTGTTATAGACTTCATATTTTTCCCATTTAAAAAAACGGATAGAATGCCTATGTGGTAAAGTGATGTGGCTGAGACAAAGACTGATAGAAACAGTCCTTATCCTCAAGGAGTTTACATATGGGAGGGAGGTAAGACAAGTACACAAATTATTATTTTTTAAAAATGTCATGAGTAGTCAAGTACCCTGGCACTTTAGGGACTGCTTCCTATTCAAGTAAGAAGACTTCATGTAAATGTCAACAACTGAGTTGCATCTTGAAAGATAGGCAGAATTTCATCAGGCAGAAAGAGAAAGGGGAAAAAAAGGGCATTCTACACGGAGAGAATAGCTGTATCAAAAGCAAAAAGGGTACATGAGCTTTAAATGAGCTTTAATGAGCTTTAAAGTTTACTAAAAATCTTCCTCAGAATAACCAGGTAAATCAGTTCTTCATTATTCCTATTTTAAAGACGAGAAAAGCCAGTCTTACCAAGGCAAAGGAACTTGACATCATAAGGCTAAAGAGAGTCAGAACTTGAACTCAAAATCTTTCAAATACACCACACCTCACCACAGTGAATAGCAAGAACTCCACATGAATGGTACAAGTGGATCATGAAAAGAAAAGGTTTAAAAGCAGGAAGTATGTCCTATTATGGAGAACTCTTGAGTGCCAGACTAGAGAATTTTTCCTTCATTTTGTAGTTAATGAATAGACATTCAAAGTTTTTAAACAGTAAGTGATTTGATCAGGTTTGTTTTAGACTAGGTTAGAGGCAATAACCACACTATTTCCAAGGGTAAAGATGACATTTTACATTTCTTTTACATCCCCAATAGCATGTAGTCTAGAGCTGGACAGCATGACATGGTGGATGGCACACTGGACTTTGAGATGGATGACCTAGGCTTTCATTGGGACTCAGACACAAGCAGGTAACTTTTCCTCTTTTCTCATCTGCAAAATGGGAATAATTCACAAGATTGTGAAAAAAGCACTTTGGAAACCCTAAAGCAATAAACAAGTGTTATTATTACTGGCATATAACAGGTGCTAAATATTTACTATTTGAATAACTTACATTTATATAGCTTTTACTTTTCTTAAAGTGAGGCAAACCTGTTTGGGTAGGTTTTTAAATCAGTACTGTATTAAAAGCAAAATGGAATCCCTATTCCTCTCCCCCGCCCCCATCAAAACTGCTTCCCTCTCAAGGAGCTCTAAGGATGTGATTCTTTCTACAAAAGTTTCCAACTCATGTTATTTGGCTACAGTGCAGAAAATCCAACGTGGGAAAAAAAAGTTACAACACGGTTTATGTCCGCATTTAGCTTAAGTAGGAAACTCATTTTTGTCTGAAAGATTACAGGCAAACTTTAATTATCTAACTACAAAATTATTCATTATCCATTGGTTGCCTTCCACACCAAGATTAAACTTTTTTAAGAGTTAAATGCCGTCCTATTAATTAGCATAAAAAGTTGGGAGTACTTTTACAATCCCAGTGAGAGCCCATACGGGTGTGGTACATTTCATTTACAAAGCTACGTATTGGATCAGGTTCTCGGGTGTTTTTTTTTTAATTAATCACTTTCACCCGTGAAATGGCACAGGGAAGTGGCATCTGCGAGATCTGAGATATTTCCGGGTATGGGAGGGAGAAAGGAAAGAGAGAGAGGAAAGAGAAACCACTGAAAAAAACCAACAATCCAACTCTTGGGAAAGTAACCCAATCAAGGCGAGCGGACCTCCGCCCCGCCCAGGGAATGAAATGCGAATTATCCCAAAGGGAAGTGACTGCACTGGAAGCCCGGACCAGCGCCCCCTCCCCCGCCCCGCTCCGCCGCCGGGGAGGTGGGGGTGGGGGCAGAGCGGGGCTTCAGGAGGCTTCGGCGCGCCCGACAGCTGAACAAAGTTAGTTCGGAAACCTCGAGAAACTTGGCCCGCGCGGGGGAAGCGCCGCGGAGCCCGCCCGCAGCCCCGCGAGCGCCCCAAACTTGCCCACCGAAGCGCCCGGCTGGGCCGGCCCGGCCCGGGCCCCTGTCCCGCTCCCCCAGCTCCGCGGGCCTCGCTCCCCTCGCCGGGCGTGGCGGGGCAGGGGCGCCCCGGCGCTGAGGCCCCCGCACCCCCCGGACCGGGAGGGGCGCCGGCCCGCGAGTGTCGCAAAGTTCAGGGGAGCCGCGGGAGGGGCGCCCGGGGGTCATGGCGGGGTCCATCGGGGGGCCCCCGGCCTGGAGCCAAGCGAGCGCCGGGAGTTACCTGCGGTGAGAGGGGAGCGAGCGCAGCAGGAAGAAGAGGATCCCCGAGGCCCTACGCCGCCGCCGCCGCTTTGTCTCCCGTCCCGACTCCCGACGAGGAAATGGGCCGTGGCCCGCGCCTCCGCCCCTCGGCCCCTCACCGGCCCCCCGCCCCGCTCCAGGCTCTTCCCGGCACCGCCCTCCGCGGCCGCCCCGCCTCGCCGCTCTTCCCGGCACCGCCCTCCGCGGCCGCTCCGCCTCGCCGCTCTTCCCGGCTCCGCCCCCGCGGCCGCTGCGGCCCTTCCCGCCGCGCGCCCTCGCCGGGACTTGTCCCTGGAAGTAAGAGAACTCTACACGTTTCTCCAGGAGAGGGGGGCGACTGGGTGGGGTACTCCTCTGAGATACACTCCGCCAGCCCTGCCCCGCTGTCCCGGGGTGGAAAAGTCCCTGAGTGGGGAGGCGTGGGGAAAGGGGAGGAGAAGATGATCCCTGGAAGACTTTAGAGAGGGGGATGGGGGGAGGGCAGGTGAGTCATCTGGCTCCGGGGCTCAGGTGAGTCTCAGGGTGGGGTTCCTAGGCAGGCTCCGCCCCTCAGCCCGAGACTAAGGAGCTCTGCCAGGTACTGGGCTGGACCTCGGATATCTTTGCTGCAAGTGAGCTAGGCTATAAAGTTCCAGGCACTGTGCTACGCAGCTGGGAGGCCGGTCTCCACGGGACCCCTGAGGCTTGTCCTGGTCCCAGAATGAAGCCTTCAGAAAAGTAATGCTGAGTTTTGAGGTCAGAGCTCACGTTTATTTTGTGCTCTAAGAAAAAAAACGTCCCTCACAACTGGGGGCAGGGCAGGGAGCGGCCAGTCTGGAGTCAGTGACCCCACACGTCTTTTTACACCCTAAAACTGATAGCAAATCTTAAATGCTAAGCACTAAATGAGAAATTCTACCTCCAGCATTTCAGAGTAACCAGCAAAACTGGTACTAGCATGCAAACATGCTGAGATAACCGATGGTTGAGCAGAATCATTGTTTAGATTCATTGAGAGTTTGGTGTGTCTACTACCAAGAGATACCAAAAGATTCCTTTGAAGAAAACTGTATTTCACCTTGGCATTTTGCATAGTCTTCCCAATTTGGGTTTTGTGAGAGGAGAGCTTAACCTACTCCATGCCCTAACATTAGAAGGTTAAGTATGAAGGAGTCCTGTCCTTTCTGTATTTGATCCACCGCTTGACTGCAAGGTACCTCATTAGGTAATGATGCACTACAACTCTGAATAAATGTTCTCAGAAGAAGGAAATTGACTTGAGTTAAAGTTAAACCTCTCTACATGCACCAACATATTTATGGCAGCAAAGAACTGGAAACAAAGTAGTTGCCTATCAGTTCAGGAATAGCCAAACAAATTTATTACAGCTACATGACCCAATGGATTAAAGTGTCAGGAAGATCTGAGTTCATATCTGGCCTCAGATACTTACTAGCTATGTGACCTTGGTCAAGTCACAACCCTGTCTGCGTCAGTTCCTCATCTGTCAAATGAGCTAGAGAAGGAAATGACTAACCATTCCAGTATCTTTGCCAAGAAAACTCCAAATAGGGTCAGGAAGAGTCAGATAAAATTGAACAAAAACATATGTTAAAAAAAGACATACATGATAAACATAGAAAGATGTGGATGAACTGATACAAAATGAAGTAATCAGAGCCAGAAAAACAGTTGTCTAGGAATATAATACAATGTCTTTGGAAATAACAATCACCACCAAACAATTGAAACTGAATGTCCTGAAATTATAAAGAATGGTCATGACCCCAAAGATGAGAAATGAGAAGATATCTTCATCTCCCTTCCTTTATAGATGTTGGAGTGGGAGGAGGTATATAAGGTGAAACATCGGACATAACATCAGATCTCTCTTGATGTGTTCCTTGGTTTTGATGAATTGTTTTTTCTCTTTTTCCTTTTTTTTAAAATTATGGTTATGAAAGATGGCTCTTTTGGGGGTCTGAATGAGGAAAGATCCTGAGGAAAATATAGACAACGTAAAAATGAATAAAAATTATCTTTTTAAATTAAGCCTCCTATTGGCCAACAAGTTTGTCCCAATGCGAACTAAAAATTAGCTGGTAGGATCTCAAGTCTTGAAATAGGCTGAGAGTTTATTTTAAGAACATAGATAGTGAGCTAAAAGGGATCCTGTCTAGCCCTCTCACTTTAGAAATGAGAAAATTGAGGCCCCAAGAGGTTAAGTGTCTTGTCAAAGCTCACACAGGTAGTAAATGGCATCAGAAGTTGAACCCAGGTCCTCTTTTACACAGGCAGGTGGCAAAATGGGTAGAGTGCCAGATCTGGCATCAGGAAGATGTATCTTCCCACATTTAAATCCAACCTCAGACAATTACTAGCTATGTGACCCTGGGCAAATCACTTAACCTTGTTTGCCTCAGTTTCCTCATCTGTGAAATGTTCTTGAGAAGGAAATGGCAAACTACTCCAGTATCTTTGCCAAGAAAACCCCAATTGGGCCCATGAAGAGTTGGACACAACTGAACAAAAACAACCTTTTTTACACCAAATCTAGCACTCTTTCCACTAACCCAGGGAAAATCAGTCAACTAACATTTATTAAATACCTGCTAAATATAATATAAATATAACATTTATTAAATACCTGCTAAATATAAGACTAAGCACTGGGTAAACAAAAATAGGCAAAATAAACAAGCTCTCAAAGAGGTAAGTCTAATGGGAGAGACAATGTCAAAATTTTTATGCAACAAGATATATGCAGGATAAATTGGGGGTGATCTCCAAGGGAAGGCATAATGATTGAGAAGAACTGGAAAAAGATTTTTTGCAGAAGGTGAGATTTTAGCTGAGATTTGGAAGAAGTTAGGAGGTAGAGATGAGGAGGGAAAGAATCCCAGGCTTCCAGGACAGCCAGTGAAAACTCTGATTTCAGAGTTGTTTTGTGCCACTAGATCTCACAGTAAACCGAAGGGGGTGAGGTATAAGAAGACTGAAAGGTAAAAGGGGGGACCAGATTATGAAGGACTTTGAAAGCCAAATATAGGATTTCATTTTTGATCCTGGAGGTAACAGGGAGCCATTAGTGTGAATTGAAAAGGGGGTGAAGGGAATTATGATGTGGTCACACCTGCATTTTTGGAAGATTAATTTGATAATTGAGTGGAAGATGGATTAGAGAGGGAAGAGATTTCAGTCTGGGAGACCAACCAGCTGGCCACTACCAGGTGTGAAGTCGTAGTGGCCTGGACAGTTATAGTGTCTGGCAAGAAAAGTGGGTATATTTGAGAGATATTGCAAAGATAGAAATGACAAGATGTAACAAATGATTGCATAAGAGGAGGGTGGGGAGAGGAATTGATGATACCTTGATCACAAACCTGGGTGACTATGAAGATGGTGGTATCCTGGACAGTAATAAGGAAATAGGAATAGGAAGAGATTTGGGTGAGGGTAAGGGGAGACAATTTTCAGATTTGGATTCAGTTTTGGACATTTGAGTATAAGATGTCTGTGGGAAATCCATGTTGAGATACTTGGAAGGCAATTGGAGAAATTGGTCTGAAGTTCTGAGGAGATGAAGGGCTAGACAAGTAAATCTGAGAATCATCAGCACAGAAATGATCGTTGAAACCATGAAAACTAATGGGACCAAGTGAAATAGTAAGAGAGAAGAGGAGAAGGCCCAAGGCAGCACCTTAGAAACAAACGTTATCAAATTTGATCTTTAAAACAACCCTACAAGGTAGGAACTACTAGTATCATTCACTCACTCCACCTTACACATGAGGAAACTGAGGCTCAGAGAAATCCAATGACTCACCTATACTGAGTAGTTTTTGGAGAAAGGATTTGAATCTAGTTCTCTCCAGGATACAAGTCCTTTACTCTTTCCATAAATATATGTAAAGCCAAGCAAAGTAGAATTTTTTGCTGTTTTTCTTTTACTAAAATTGATTGAATAATGTGATTAAATCTCTTTAGCCCACATATTGATGGGCCTGCCCATTGAGGGAAGCTTGATTAAGGGACTTGTTTTGTAGGAGGGTCCCAAGTACCTTTTGTTTTTTCTGTTGAGGCACTGGGTCAGAGGATCATGCCCTGTGACTCTGAAAAGTGTATAAATACTCTGAGGGTGGGGTTTTACTTTGGGGCTTAATTTTTGGAAGAAGGTTTGTGTGCCAGATGAGAGACTGCGAAGCCACCAAGCAGCCCCCGGGCTTTGAAAACTCAGATGTTGGTGCTTCCCTCTCTGATTAGTTGTTGTCCTTCCTCTTCACAGAGGACCAAAATGACATCACCATGATAAAGTGAAATTTCAGTGTGTCTGTGGCTGATCAAACCAATATGAGCTCAGAATGCTCACCACAGGTTGGGCACAGATAGTCCATGTGAATATTTAGGGTGGATACCCTAAATTTGCACATTCTAGATTTACTTTGTGCTGTCTCATTTCTGCTTTGCTCAAAGAGTACAGCACCTTTTCTGATGTGGGCATGGCATGCTGAATGGTTCTGTGCCAGTGTCTCCTATGTTGCAAAGTCAAATCCAAAGTTCTTGAAAGAGAACTTGAGAGTGTCCTTGTATCGCTTCGTCTGACCACCATGTGATTGCCTGCCCTATGTGAGTTCTCCATGAAATAGTCTTTTTGGCAAGTGTGTATTTTGCATTTGAACAGTGTGGCCAGCCCATCAGAATTGCACTCTCTGAAGCATAGTTTGAATGCTTGTCGGTTCAGCTTGAGCAGGGGCTTCAATGTCTAGTACCTTATCCTGCCAGGTGATCCTCAGAATCACCCTAAGACAGTTCAAATGGAAACAATTCAGTTTCCTGGCATGGCACTGGTAGACTGTCCATGTTTCACAAGCATATAACAATGAGGTAGGTCAGCACAACAGCTCTGCAGACCTTCAGTTTGGTAGTTAGTCTAATGCCTCTTCTCTCCCAAATTTTTCTTTGGAGCCTCCCAAACACTGAGCTAGCTCTGGCAATACGTGCATCAACCTCATTGTCAATGTGTACATCCCTGGAAAGTACACTACCAAGGCAAGTGAGCTTATCCACAGCATTCAGAACTTCTCCGTTTGTTGTAACTGATGGTTCCACATATGGATGGTGTGGTGGTGGCTGATGGAGCATCTGTGTTTTCTTGGTGTTAATTATTAGGCCAAAATTAGCACAAGCAGCAGAGCATTGATCCATACTTTGTTGCATCTCAGCTTCAGAGGCTTCATTGAGTGCAATCATCTGCAAACAGAAAATCATGAACCAACACTCCCTCCACTTTGGTCTTGGCTTGTAGCCTTTTCAAATAAAAGGACAATAATTGACCTTGATGCTGTGTTCATCCTCACTGAAAGCATTTGACAACATGACTGAAAACATTATGCTAAAAAGCCATGGGGACAAGCACACAGCTCTATTTCACTCCATTGGTGACTGGGAAGGCACAAGACCATTGCCCACTATCCAGAACCTGGGCAAACATGCCATGATGAAATTGATGTATGATATTGATGAACTTTTCCGGGCAACCAAATTTTGACATAATTTTCCATAAGCCCTCACAACTAACAGTGTCAAAGGTCTTGTTCAGATCTACAAATGTTGTATACAGACCTCTGTCCTGCTCCTAGCATTTCTGCTGGAGTTATCAGGCAGCAAACACCATATCGACTGTTCCTCAGCCCTTTCCTTAGGTCACACTTGCTCTCAGGTATATGATCGTCTTCCACATGAAGAATCAGTCTATTAAGGAGGACTCTGACAAAAATTGGCCAGCAATGACTAAGAGAAAGACCCCTCTGACCCCTCTGTGATTGCTGCAGGACAGTCTATTCCTTTTACCTTCATAGAGATGGACAATGGAGACATCCTTGAACTCTTCTGGGGAATAACCTCCTCTTGCCATATAACCTAAAAAATTTTAGTCAGCTTTTGTATAAGCAGTGGTCCCCCTACCTTGTAAATCTCAGCTGAAATCAGCACCAGGTGCTTTGCCACATGAAAGGAGCCTAATGGTCCTTAAAAACCTCTTGTTCAGTTGGAAATTCAACTGAGGAGGGATTGACTTCAACCTGAGGTAAATGGTCAGTGACCTCAGCATTGATTGATGATGGTCTGTTGAGAACACTATGGAAGTGTTCATCCCATCTATCTAGGATCATGTCCTTATCACTAATCAACATGGCTCCATCAGCACTGAGTAGTTGTGATGCACTATAGATTTTTGATCCATAAATAGCTTTCAGGGAATCATAAAAGTGCTTTAGATTGTTACTATCAGCATACAACTGAATTTCATCTGCCTTCTTACTGAACCAGGAATCCTGCATCTCTCTAACCTTTGCTTGTACTTTGCTTTTGATGGAATTAAATACTGCCTTCTTAGAAGTGGGTGAACTATCCTGCTGGTAAATCCTGTGAAGTTGTTGTCTTTCATTTAGCAGCTTCTGAATTTCCCCATCATTTTCATCAAGCCAGTCTTGGTGTTTGCAAGTGTTCTCATCCAGTTGAGCAAATGCAGTCCTGTATACCAAATCTCCGAAAGCTGCCCACTCCTTTTCTGCTCCACTGTTGCCAACTGCGTGTTGGCTCAACTTTACCTCCAAGTTAGCAACAAACTATTCACACTCAGAGAAGAGCTGTAATTTGTTGACACCAATTCTTCTGGTAGTCATTTTTCCTTGGGGGTAGCACTTTGATGAATGTGAATATTTAGCTTGGAAAGGATAAGTCTATGATCAGTCCAGCACTCTGCACCACACATTGCCTTTGTCACTCTCACATCTTGTCTGTCTCTTCTCCTTACAATCACATAATCTATTAAATGCCAACGTTTGCTGCAAGTTTTATTGCGTTTAGGTAAACAGAAAACAGTATTGGTGATGAGAAGGTCATGCAGTGCACAAGTCTTCAGCAGTAAATGACCATTGCTGTTGCTGTTTCCAACTTCATTCCTCCCTAGGACTCCCTGCCAGGTCTGGTAGTTTGAGCCTGCTCTAGCATTAAAATCACCCGGAATTATAAGCTTCTCCTCTTTTGGCTCTCATGATATTTTTCTTTGACTTCATTAGGGTTTGTCATGGTGGGAACATAGGCACTGATGATGGTGGCATGGCATTTTCCTCTTAGTGGCAACTGCATTTTCATGAGTTTGTCATTCACTCCTTTTGGCAGGCATACCAGCTTGCTGATTAGATTAGTTTTGATTGCAAAACTCACACTAGCTTCACAACACTCCCCTTCACTGCACCCACTGCAGAAAAATGTATATCCAGCTCCAGCTTCAATAAGTTGGCCTTCATTTTCCAACCTTATTTCACTCAGGGCTGCTATTTGGATGTGTTACCTGTTGAGTAATCTTGCAACAAGAGTAGTTCATCTTTCAGGTCTACTGGATTTGTCTATTAGTGTGCGTACATTCTATGTGCCAGTGGTGAGTGGAATCATCTTTGCAGATGTTTTTGTACATTTTGTATGTTTTTTTGTGTTTCGACCACATAGTGGGATTTCCTACCTGCCGTGATAATCAGGCCAGGTTTGGGTAAGCAGATAATGTTTAGGGCACCTTTTCTAGCCCCCTTTCTCACACCAGAAGGTAAGCAGTGCAATCCTTAAAAGGCTGCTCAGACACCCAGGGGGCTGCCGAGTCCCACTGTTGCTTCCAGTGAGAAACAACCATATGGCCTGGGCCACCTGTGTGCAGGGTTGTGACTACAGTTCCCAGTGTATCCACACCTGCAGCTTCATCATTTGCCTGTCACCACAGGACTTTGAGGCATAATAGTAAAATAGCATAGGTGATGTCTTTTGATTTGTGCATAAACTGGATTTAAGTGAGGCAGAGTAGCATGAAGTTGTCAGCCTCACTCTCTCCTTTAGATTCTTCATAGTTCAGTGGCAGGACAGAGTCAAGATAGCTGGCAATGACTCAGGATGCAGTGGATGACCTTGGTGTCTAACTGAGCTCTAAGTGCTCCACATGGCCTGCTTCATCAGCCTTCATGGTCATTGGAACAAATTGTTCTCATTCACCCATTCCACCAGAGGAAGTCTTCACATGCTTGGAGTAGACACCCCGCTAATTCATCAATGGGTTTGAGACCCCCTGGTTAGAAATTAAATACTAAACCTTCCTCCTTTGGCTAAAGAGGGCTGGGACTATAATTATGAAATAATGCAGAATATTACATATACTATCAGACTTGATCACTGTATCTATTAGTTTTCACAACTGTTTTTCTTTGTTACAAAAGAGGTTTGTGGGATATTAGAGGGAGGATACCAGAAATGACTGATGCTTTTTTGAAAAGCATCAAAAAAACTTTTAAAAAAAGTGTTTTCTTTTTATAAGTTTAAATTTATCTACCAAAGTACCTTCTGTTCTACAGCCTTTATATTTTCGGTACATTGCCTAAAGAACTAACATTTTAAAAATAAGGAAACTGAAGCCCAGAAAGATGACCTGACTTGCCAGATCACATAGGAATTAAGTTGTAAGGCCAAGGTTCAAACCCAGGTTCACTGAGTTCAAATGCAATCCTTTTCCCATTGAAAATTAGATTGATCAGCTGTAGAAATAAATGGGTAATGGTGATTCAACCAGATTGTGTCCTGGCCTCAGGGAGACGCAATTCTGATAAAGAAAGCTCTAAAGTGCTTAGCTCAGTGTAACATGTCTAAAGTAATGTTATTTAAAAAGGGGGTGGGGGACAGTTAGTGGTCTGCTTGGAGTCTGGAAAAAGAAAATACAAAGCGTAAAAATGTGGCAGAAGTTACTGATGACACAGAAAAAGTTTAGCAACTCAGAAATGCACAAGATATATGTATAGCATTATATAATATCACCCCAAATTTTACAGTAAGGTACTACAAACACCCCATAGAAGCAAAAGAAAAAAATTCAAACTCCTGGTAACTAATCCAGTTTCTAAGGTATGAGGGATATCTTGGAGAGACATAAATATTCCAACTTAATCCAACAAAAATAATATCCCACTGTGTGAAGTCCAGGATTAGGGGCTGGGAAAAACAAAATTTAGATAAAATACTGTCTCTGATGTCAAGGAGTTTACTGTCTAAATGAATATATTATATAATATACATAATGCATATAGTTAGTATTAACTATAATACCCCACCCCCCCAAATCATGAAAGATGCAAAGCCAAGTTTTGTTCAAAGTCCAAGGGAAAAGGAGGGGGAGTCCTCTTCAAGAAGTTTTTAGGAAAGACATCATGTAGAAGATGATAATTGAGTTGCACTTAAAGTCTGGGCAGTATTTCAATAGGTTAAGGGGTGTGGGGAAGATCAATTACGGGACCACAAGCACTTATGACCTGTGTATAATGAGAGTGGTGGCCTAGGAGGGAAACTTTGGCTCTGAAAGTTATAGCAATGGTGAGTTGGTCATAGGGAGTTACTTGCTACATCATCTAAGAACATTTACAGAGTTTATTTGCTCATGGTTCCAGAACTGGAAGGAGGGGAGAAACGAAAGGGCTGTGGAATGACTGGAAAGTGGTAAGTAAAGTGAACCATTGCCTGGGATTTTCTTGTAATAGTGTAGAGAGACTGTTACCAAATGGGAAGGGGAAAGAGGAGGGGCAGAGGCAAGGAAAAGGTTCCAGAGGTAAAAGGGTTAAAACCTCCAGGACTCAGACAGACTCTTTTTGCTATAGCAAAAAATTGGGCATTAACGGGAACTGGACTGAAAAATGTTTTATACAATCACTACAACATTGTAAAGAACAACAACTTGGAACAATTTAAGCACTCCAAATGCCCATTCATTCATAGGATTAATGAAGAACCACACTTCCCACCTTTTGAAAGAGAAGTGATGAATTAAATAAATTTTCAGGCATGGCCCATCTGTAGTTTTGTTTTGCTTGAATATACCTATTTGTTACTAGGGAATGTTAATGGTTGGGGGTTGGGAGGAAGGAAGGTAGAGATAGTGATACCTAAAAAGGTTAAAAAAGAGAGAGAGAGAGAGTAATGTCTATGGAATGTAACCTGGGGTTCAACCCTGGTGCGTTTGCATAAGACTATCCTTATTGGTAGAGGGAATGATTATTTAATATTGCATGCCTGTGTGAAGAATTTGGAACTTGGGAGATGATAGATTTTATGTCCTTCTTCTGGAAGAAATTCAGAGAAAAAGAGAATAGATTTTCTTTTTTTATATAATTAATTTGTTTTAGTTTTCAACAATCACTTCCATAAGTTTTAAATTTTCTCTCCTTCCTCCCCACCCCAAGATGACATGAAATCTTATGTGGGTTCTACACATACATTCTTGCTAAATACATTTTCACATTAGTCATGTTGCATAGAAGAATTAAAATGAATGGGAGAAACCAGGAGGAAAAACAAAACATTACAAAAGAGAAAAATAGTCTGCTTCATTCTATGTTCTGACTCTAGTCCTTTCTCTGGATGTGGACTGCGTTTTTCATGATGAGTCCTTTGGAAATGTTTTAGTTCCTTGCACTGTTGTAAAAGGCTGAGTCTATTAGAAACTCCTTGCACACTGTGACTGTTACGTGTATATTGTTCTCCTGGTTCTACTCATTTCACTTAGCATCTGTTCATATAAGTCTTTCCAGGTTTTTCTGAAGCCCTCCTGTTTGTCATTTCTTATAGCACAATAGTATTCTATTACATTCATGTACCACAACTTGTTCAGCCATTCCCCAATTGATGGGCATCCCCTCCATTTTCAGTTCTTGGCTACTACAAAAAGAACTGCTATAAATATTTTTGTACATGAGGGTCCTTTTCCCATCTCTTTGGGATACGGTGATATTTCTGGGTCAAAGGGTATGTACATTTTTATAGCCCTTTGAGCATAGTTCCAAATTGCTCTTCAGAATAGTTGGATCAGTTTACAGTTCCACCAACAATGACTTGGTGTTCTAACTCTCCCACATGTTCTCCAACATGTATCATTTTCCTGTCTTGTCATGTTAGCCAATCTGATAGGTGTGATGTGGTACATCAGTTTTTTTTTGATTTGCATCTCTATAATTAATAGTGATTTAGAACATTTTTTCATATGATCATAGGTAGCTTCAATTTCTTCCTCTGAAAACTTCCTGTTCATATCCTTTGACCATTTATCAATTGGGGAATGGTTTATATTCTTGTAAATTTGACTCAGTTCTCTATATATTTTAGAAATAAAGCCTTTATCACAGACACTATTTGTAAAGATTCTTTCCCAGTTTTCTGCTTCCCTCCTAATCTTGGTTGCATTGACTTTGTGTAAAAATTTTTCAATTTAAAGTAACAAAATTATCCATTTTGCATTTCATAGTGCGCTCTATCTCTTTTGATCATAAATTCCTCCATCCCCCACAAATTTGACAAATAACCTATTCCTTGCTCCCCTAATTTGTTTATAGTATCAGCCTTTACACCTAGATTGTATACCCATTTGGACTTTATTCTGGTATACGGTGTCAAGCATTGGTCTATGCCCAGTTTCCATCACACTGTTTTCCAGTTTTCCCAGCATATCCCAGAAACTGAGGTTGTTGTGTTTGTCAAACAGTAGACTGCTATAATCATTGACTACTGTGTCTTACGTTCCTAAGCTCTTCCACTAATCTACCCTTCTATTTCTTAGCCAGTACCAAGTGGTTTTGATGATTTCTGCTTTATAATACAATTTAAAAATCTGGTATGACTAAGCCACCTTCCCTAGTATTTTTTTTTTCACTAATTCCCTTGATATTCTAGACCTTTTGTTCTTCCAGATGAATTTTGATATTTTTTTTTGTTCTATAAAATACTTTTTTACAGTTTGATTAGTATGGCACTGAATAAGTAAATTAATTTAAGTAGAATTGTCATTTTTATTATATTAGTTTGACCTACCCACGAACAACTGGTGTTTTTCCAATTACTTGGATCTGACTTTGTGTGAAAAGTGTTTTATAATTGTGTTCATATAGTCTCTGAGTTTCTTTTGGCAGGTAGACTTCCAAATATTTTATAGTATCTACCATAACTTTATCTATCTCTTTCTGTTGGGCTTTCTTAGTAATATGTAGAAATATAGATGATCTATGTGGGTTTATTTTGTATCCTGCAACTTTGCCAAAGTTATTTATTATTTCAAGTATTTTTTTTACTTGATTCTCTAAGTATATCACCATATCATCTGCCAAGAGCGATAACTTAGTTTCTTCTTTGCCTATTCTAATTCCTTCAATGTCTTTTTCTTCTCTTTTTGCTAAAGCTAACACTTCTAGTGCTGTATTAAATAACAGTAATGATAATGGACATCCTTGTTTCACCCCTGATACTGGAAATGCATCTAGCTTATCCTCATTGCATATAATACTTGCTGATGGTTTTAGGTAGATACTACTTATTACTTTGAGGAAGGCTCCATTTATTCCTATGCTCTCCAATGTTTTCAATAGGGATGAGTGTTGTATTTTGTCAAAAGCTTTTGCATCTATTGAGATAATCATATAGTTTCTGTTAGTTTTGTTGTTGCTATGATCAATTATGCTGATAGTTTTCCTAATATTGAACCAGCCCTGTGTTCCTGGTATAAATCCTATCTGCTCAAAGGGTATAATTCTCTTGATTAGTTGCTTTAATCTTTTTGCTAATATCTTATTTAAAATTTTTGCATCTATATCTGTTTTGGCTCTTCCCATTTTAGGTATCAGCACCATATCTGTATCATAAGAAGGATTTGGTAGGACTCCTTTTCCAATTTTCCCAAATAGTCTATATAGTTTTGGAATTAGCTATTCTTGACATGTCTGATATAATTCGCCTGTAAATTCATCTGGCCCTGAAGATTTTTTCCTACAGAGTTCATCGATGACTTGTTCAATTTCTTTTTCTGAGATGGGGTTATTTTAGTATTTTACTTCCTCTTTTGTTAATTTGGGCAGTTTATATTTTTGCAAATATTCATCCTTTTCAGTAAGATTGTTGAATTTATGGGCATACAGTTGGGCAAAGTCATTTCAAATTATTGCTCTAATTTCCTCTTCGTTGGAGATGAGTTCACCCTTTTCATTTTGACACTAGTAATTTGGTTTTCATCTTTCCTTTTTTAAAATCAAATTGACCAAAGGTTTATCAATTTTATTGGTTTCTTCATAAAACCAACTCAATTTTAATGATTACTTTGATAGTTTTCTTAGTTTCAGTTTCATTAATCTCACCTTTGGTTTTCAGTATTTCTAATTTGGTATTTAATTGAAGATTTTCAATTTGTTATTTTTCTAGCTTTTTCAATTGCATGCTCAATTCATTGATCTCCTCTTCCTCTGTTTCTTTCATTTAAGCATTCAGAGATATAAAACTTTCCCTAAGAACTGTTTTCACTACATCCCATAAGTTTGATAGGTTGTCTCGTTATTATCATTCTCTTGAAGGAAATTATTGATTGTTTCTATGATTTGTCCTTTGACCCACTCATTCTTTAGGATTGGATTATTTAGTTTCCTATTAATTTTTGGTCTATCTTTCCATGGCCCTTTATCACATATAACTTTTATTTCATCATGTTCTGAAATTGACTATCTCTTCCTTTCTGCACTGGATTGTGAGGTTTTTATGCCTTAGTACATGGTCAGTTTTTGTGTATGTATCATGTACTGCTGAGAAAAAGGTATATTCCTTTCTATTCCCATTCAGTTTTCTCCAGAGGTCTATCATATCTACCTTTTCCAGAATTCTATTCATCCCCTTAACTTCCTTCTTATTTATTTTGAGGTTAGATTTATCAAGTTCAGAGAGGAGGAGGTTAAGGTCCCCCACTAATATAGTTTTGCTATGTATTTCTTTCTGTAACTCCCTTAATTTCTTCTCTAAGAATTTGGATGCTATACCACTTGGTGAAAATATGTTTAGAAATGATATTATTTAATTTTTGATGGTGCCTTTTAGCAGGATATAGTTTCCTTCTTTATCTCTTTTGATAAGATCTCTTTTTACTTTTGCTTTTTCTGAGATTAGGATTTCTACCTCTGCTTTTTTTTACATCAGCTGAAGCACAATATATTCTACTCCAGTCTTTTACCTTTACCCTGTGTATTCCCCTGTTTCAAATGTGTTTCTTGTAAACAGCATATTGTAGGATTGCAATTTTTAATCCATTTTTAATCCATTTAATGGATTTTTAATCCATTTTTCTATCCACCTCCATTTTATGGGACAATTCATCCCATTCACATTCAAAGTTATGATTACTATCTGTATCTTTCTCTCCATCCTGTTTCTTCTCCTGTTTATGCTTTTATTTCTTTCTTCTCCACCTCCTCAAGAGTTTTACTTTTGACCATTGCTTCCCTCAGTCTTCCCTCCCTTCTATCAGCCCCTTCCTTTTCCCTTATTACTACTTCCCTCCCTTCTAACCACCTCCTCCCTTTTCTTTCCCCTTTCTTCTCCTACTGCCTGTAGAGCAAATTAGATTTCTATAATTAGATGAGTATGTTGTTCCATCCTTGAGCCAAATCCCCTGAGAGTAAAGCTAAAACAATGCTCATCTCCCTCACTTCTTTCCCTCTAGTATAGTATGTTTTTGTGCCTCTTTATGTAATTTAATTTACCCTTTTCTACCTTCTCCTTTCCTCTTTTCCCATTACAATCCCTTCACACCCTTCAATTACATTTCATATTCACATCAGTTAGTTTATACCCACTTCCTCTATCTATGTATATCCCCTTTAAATGTCATAGTTAATATACAGTCCTCAAGATTGATAAGTATTATCCTCCTATATAGGGATGTAAGCAGTTTGCCCATATTGAATAACAATTTTTTTCCCCTGTTTATCTTTTTATGCCTCTTTTGAGCCTTGTATTTGAAGAACAAATTTTCTATTGAGATTGGGTCTTTTCATCAGGAAGATCTGGAAATCTCTTATTTCACTGAATGTCCATCTCCTTGCCTGAAAGGTTATGCTCAGTTTTGCCGGATAATTGATCCTTGATAGTAGTCCAAGCTCCTTTACCTCATGGAATATCATATTCCAATCCCTCTGATCTTTTAATGTAGACATTGCAAGGTCCTGTGTGAGCCTAACTGTAGTTCCTCGATATTTGAATTGTTTCTTTCTGGCTGCTTGCAGTATTTTCTCCTTGACCAGATAGTTTTGAAATTTGGCAACAATATTGCTTGGCATTTTCAATTTGGGATCTCTTTCAGGAGATGATCAGTAGATTCTTTCCATTACTATTTTGCCCTCTGGATCTAGGACCTCAGATGTTTTCCTTGATGATTTCTTGGAAGATATTGTCCAAACTCTTTTTCTCATCATGACTTTCCAGTAGACTAATAATTCTTAGATTTTTCTCTCCTGGATCTATTTTCTAGGTCATTTGTTTTTCCAATGAGAT
This sequence comes from Bettongia penicillata ogilbyi, assembly GCA_023548195.1. Taxonomy (NCBI): domain Eukaryota; kingdom Metazoa; phylum Chordata; class Mammalia; order Diprotodontia; family Potoroidae; genus Bettongia; species Bettongia penicillata. The sequence continues at coordinate 6,797,585 of JAJHZJ010000197.1, forward strand.
ATTTTACATTTTCCTCTATTTTTTTCATTTTTTTCCTCTATTTTTTTCATTTTGTTTGATTGATTCTTAATGCCTTCTAGACATTAGCTTCTACCTGCCCAATTCTAATTTTTGACAAATTGTTTTCTTCAGTTAGCTTTTTTTTCCCTTTTCCATTTATCCAATTTTCCCAAGTAAGTTTTGTACCTTTATCCATTTGACCAATATTACTTTTTATGGAGCTGTTCTCTTCAGTGAATTCTTTTTTTTTCATTTTGTCAATTGTATTTTTAACATCTTTGGACAGTTTTTCTTCTACCTCTGTAATTTGGCTTTTAAAATCCTTCCTGAGCTCTTCCAAGAATGCTTTTTGGTCTTGAGACCAGTTCATATTCCTTTTGAGGTTTCAGATGTGGATATACTGTTCTCTTCTGAATTCGTATGTTGATCTTTTCTGTCCCCATAATAAGATTCTATGGTCTTTGCTTTTGTGATTTGCTTCTTGTTCATGGTGATTGCCTTTTTTCCTGGCTGTTAAGGTGGATCTCTGCTTCTGGAGCACAGGGGGCCCTGTCACATATCTCTTATGCTGGGAGCTTGAGGTCTGATTGCTGGCTTTGTGTGTTGTGACCTCTGGTTTTTTTAGCTAGAAGTTACATAATGCTGCAGCTTACCTGCTGAGTTGGCTGGTGTGTGCCAAATCCAAGGCCAGGTGAAATCTTTCTGAGTTTTCCCAGGGTTATACTGAAGCTCCTGGAGTGAGGTGTGGGGGAAGGTTGATCTGGCAGCTGGAGGTCTCCACCTCCCCTAGGGTTGTGCTAGAGCACAGGCAGGCTCAGTGGCTGGTGAACCCCATCTGTGCTGGTATCTGTCAATTCCCTTGGCTGTGCTAAGGCACACCTAGGGTCCTGATATGGGTACTTACTGGCTCCAAGTCACTGGGGCTCAGGCTCTTCTGTTGGTCCACTGAGGTGGTGCTTACTGGGATGCTTCTGGTCCTGCACTGGTTCCCTTCAGCCACAGCAAGAGGGACCCTTCCTGGTGATATCCCTAACCTCCTGAGCTGAGAGACTGCTTTGCCCCTTTGCAGGCTCCACTATTCCAGGATTTTTCCTGGGTCAGTATTCTGGGTTTTTTGAGGTCAATAAGGGGAGAGTGGGAGCACTTACAGTTTACTCTACCATCTTGGCCCCCCAGAAGTTCAAGTAGGTGACTTTCAAACATTTAGTCTGTGGGCTGATTGACTGATAAATGGCTACTGCTGTTATCACAGGCCCTGTGTTTCTTTCTCACTCAGTTCTGCTGGATTCCCATCTGGTGCCGAGAAACTGGGGAATCTGCACTGCTGCTTCCGAGTCAGTGTGCCCAGGACTATTCCTGCTCCACTGTGGCTATGGCCACGGCCTAGTCTGCCCTGGTGCAGCCTGCTCTCTCTGCACTCCTCCAGCCTCATGCAACAGATTCTTCCTATTGATCTTCTGGGATCTCCTGGGCTAGAAATCTGCCACACTCTTGTGTCCTGGTAGATTCTGCCACTCTAAAATTTGTTCAGATTCACTTTCTAGAGGTATATGCAAGAGTTTGTGGCAGAGCTCAGGTGAGTCCCAGCTTTCCCTCTGCCATCTTGGCTCCACTCTTGAGAGAACAGATTGTCAAAGGATTTCCTTCGCTTCTCTCCCCTCTCCACTAACATATCATTGATTTCCAATTTGCCTCCCTGGAGACTTTGAGGAATTTCCCCTTGGATAAGATCTGTGACTCCCTCTCAATTGAACTGAGATATCTTGCTTCCAAAGGAGATATCATTCACTTAGTATATTGTCTTATATATTCCAGTCAATATAACTTCTATGATTTCTGTTTGTATAAATGAGCTTATTTGCTTTTTCACTATTTCTGGTCTTTTGTGCAACTAACACATCCCTTCCTGGTGGGAAGGGATCAAGTCTTAGGATGTAAGTTTAGGGTACTCCTTTGCCTTTAAAGGATAGCAACAAGATAAGCAACTTCAACCTAAAAATCATTTCTGCACCCCTGCCCTAGACAAATAATATTTAGAGAATGGATATTAGAAAGATATAATTCTAGTCTGGTACCCCTTTCTCTGAGGAGAGCTGAGAAGCCACCCTTGTGGCTCCATTCTCTTGTTTCCAGCCAGCCAGGAATCAAAGTTTGTCTAGGAAATGGGTGGGCAAGATTCCATAGATGTTTGTTCACACCTCCTTGAAAGCCTCGTTTTTAGTCAAAGAAATGGATATAAACATAATTTACATGTGTAACAGATACACCTTACAGAAATATTTTTAAAATGCACTGAAGAGAACAGAAGGAAGACAGATAAGCAGGACAGCTTTTGAACTAATGTATCGAATTTGTTATATAATTTTTAAAAATACAAGCTATAAATTATCTCTACAACTCCATATACAAAAAGAGAGACAATAATATGAGATAAAGTTAGAAAGGTAGAGTGGTAACAGACTATGAAAGCTCTTCAGTGTGAGGCAAAGGAGTTAGAACCATACCCAGTGTTGAAATTGATTCACATACCAAAACTCTTAGTTCAGGTTCAGTGTTGGAATGAAATGAAGCATTTGCAAGTCATTAAAGTGTTAACAAAAGGCGGTTTACTTTGCCTAGCACAGCAAAGAAATGCAATAAGGCCACAGAGGCATTTCCAAATCTCTGGATACCCTATCCCTAACCCCCAACCCCTTTATACTGAAACAAGTCTGGTTATCAGGGCAAGAGAGAGTGAAAGACATGGTGACTCACATGGCCTTCAAAAATCCACCAAGCTGGAGGGGCTCCAAGTCCACATGTCTGGGACTTTATAAAGTATTATGTGACTAAGAAACTGCATCAGAAAACAAGGCCAATCAGGTCCTGTGTACAGCTTTGTCTCCTTTTAGGGGTAGCCAGTCCAGGTCACAGGAGGGAAAGAGGAGAGGCCTGGGCTTACCTCATGTTGGGGGTACAAGGAAAGAAACTCAGGGAAAATGAAGTCCTGAAACTACTTTGTTTACAGAAGGAGAGGGAAAAAGGAGAGGTAAGCCTAATCCAGGTGGTAAAAAAAATGCTGGTAGATATTAGACGTTTCACACTAAATAAGTTACATTTGAATAGAGGAAAACCATGACCAGTCAGTCAATAAATATGTATTAAGCAATTATTATGCACCAGGTTATTTCATTCAATCTTCAAAACAACCCTATGAAATAGATGTTGTAATTATACCCATTTTACAAATGAGAACACTCAGGCTAACAGAGGTTGAGTTACTTGCCCAGATGAGGGCACATACTTGGGCAAGATCCTGAGATCTTTGTGATTTCAACTTCTGCACTCTATTCACTATACCGTGTTGCCTCTGACATGGTTGTTGTAAGTTCTTAGTGAACCTTAAAAATCTGTATTAATATATGAGCTGCTGCTGTTATTATTTCCAATCCGTTTGTACTCTGGTTGATCCCTCTGTCTGGAATTCTCTCTTGTCCCTTCTCATCATTCAGGGAACAACTCAAGGGTGCATTATCTCTATAAAGTATTCCCTGAGGGCCTCCCATTTGGAAGTCATCTCTACTGCCCCTCAAGGGCCATGATATTCTCACAGCATTTATCACTGAATTATAGTTATAGTTGTGTATATGTTTATGCATCTTATTTCCCCTCTTCGATCATAAACCCCTCAAGGATAAAGACTGTATCATATTAGTCGTTGTATTTTTCACATCACTTTGCACATAAACATTCTATAAATGTTTGTTGAATGAATTAAAAATATAAAGTCTGTAATGAAGAGCCAGGGTATTTTTTCCTGCTGTTGTTGTGGACTAGATATGTCATGACCCTGTGTCCATTATCTCATGAATTAGTTATGATCGTAAAGTGCTTTTAGGAGTTGTTTTTATCCACATATTTCATATGTGACTTGGGACTCAGAATGGAATTCTGAACATTATATGTCCCTTAAAAAGGTTTTATACTCTCCCCCAGGCAATACACCATTTCCAAGGTGGTTTTTTATCACAATTATCATTACTGTTCTTGTTACCGTAATTTCTGCTTCCATACTCCCTTCCTTTGTTGACCACTTCTGCCTGTGACAGGGGCATGAAACAGTGCCTGGCTGAGCTGCAACCCAGAAGACTAAGGAACAGTCTCAAAATGCCATGACATTCAGTGCAGTTACTTAGGAAAATCAGGCTCCATACTATTGACAACTGTGTTGTGTATTTGGCAATGACCTTTTTTTTTTTTTTTTGCAGACTATGTTTCTTTAGCCAGAGGGAGTTGATATTGATTAAGCCAGTGGTATCAGAGGGCTCATAATTACTCTCCACATTCATGCTCATCAGCTCTTCATCATACAGTGACTGGGGAGGCTCTTGACTCTTATATTCCTTGCCCTTGAAGACCATCATCTGGACCTTGCCCTCAGTTCCATTCTGAGATTTAGCAACACACTAGTGGATAAACTCACACTCTGGCCTGTGCCAGAAACCATTGTGCACCAATTCAGAGAATTTCAAGCCTAAATTCTGGTGGATTTTTACATGCTTCCTCACCTATAGTGAAAGCCTTAATGTCTAAACAAGTCTAGTAGAAGATCATTCCTGCTATGATTTCAGATACCTGTAGGTTTCGTCCTGATGAAGTCGTTTTACCCAATGTTAATCAAGCAGACATCATGCGTGCTCACAATTCTATTGAGGCAGAAGAATAATTTCAAGGACATGAGTGGGAATTACTATCTTTGACCTTGTTCACCTGCATGGCAACACCTTTATGGAGTTGAATCTCTAAGGTATCTGTGCTATTGGGAACCTTTGCAGGGTCTTGAGTCTTTTTATAAAGGCAGGCAGTGCTTGGTTCTCGGAGTTCTCTAGCATTCCTGCCACTGTAGCTGATGAACATAAGATTTTCATCCACAGTCCATTAATGGGCTCTTGGGGTAACTGGGACTGAGATTCTGTGTTGCTTGACATGCTCCATTGTTATTAGCTCTTTTGAGCTTGTTAAAAGTATTCAGGCATCCTCTAGGAAGGAATGACCTTAAATCTGAGAAGCCAAAGAGTAGCAGCTGAGCTCAAATGAAATCTAGTCATTCCCCATTCCTGTAACTTCATGGGACACATATTCAAGGCCCCTGTCTGGAAAGAATTTCCATTTCTTTTTTGCAGGAGCAAGGGAGATGCCCAGGAGGTAACAATCCTCTTACTGAGCACTGGACTGCACAGTTGGCTAGATAACTCTTCCACAAAATCTTTACTTATAAGGCAGCTATGTGGTGCAGTGGATAGAGCACTAGCCCACTTATAAGGCAGCTATGTGGTGCAGTGGATAGAGCACTAGTCAGGGGGACCTGCGTTCAAATCCAGCCTCAGACACTTACTAATTTGTGTGACCCTGGGCAAGTTCCTTAACCCCAATTGCCTCTAAAAAAAATTCCTTACTTATATCCTCATTGAAAGCCTTGTTTGACCCCAACCTTCAGTATTTTCTTCCTGATCTCGTCAAAGTCCTTCTTCTGTCCAGTGCTGGCCAGGCAGGCATCTGCTTCATAGTCTTGCTCCTTCAGCCACACCAGGATACAGGATAGGTCCAGTCCTCCACTGTAGATAAGAACCACAGTGCTTTTGCTTGACATCAATAATGATGCTTGGTGAAGCTGGTGGCATCAGACTGACTATAGAATTGAGGAAGCTGAACTGTATCCTCTTTTTAGGTGCTCTCTTACTCCTTTAAAAAGTTTTATTGATATCTTCTGTTTTAATAATCACCATTTCTAACATATGCCTCCCCCTGTCCTCCCCAACAGACATATCCTTTCCTTTTCAAGGTTATTTATGTGGTTGATTAAAATATTTATATCTCATTGATTTGATCATAAATAAGGTTCCAGTTTATTCACCATAGTACTGATATTTCATTTAGAATACTATATAGGGAATCCTGGAAATGACTCAATTCTATCCATTTTATGTATTCTCTAAAGCTGAATCAATTGATAACTATCTTTATTTTATTAAAGCAAATAGAATATATGTTGCATATTACCTCGATTAGCATATGTCCAGCGATATTCTTCGGTCTGCCCACCCAAAATTTCACTGGACCAGTTCATAGGTAGTGCCTACTGACTAGTTGCAGAAATGTTGTGCTTCTCTTTTCTCAAGGAATGGCATTTGGAAGTTCCTTAAAACTGAGTCACTTAATTTAATAGACACTTATTAAACACCTACTATCTGGAGAGCCTAGCTCTAGGTCCTAAGGCAGGAAACAAGGATTAAATAGGATAGGCTCCTACTTTATTGAACCTAAAAAAAAAAAAAAGCCTAGGAGAATGTGACACATACATAAATAACTATAATATAAAGGAGACAAAATCAATTAGATAACTGACTTGTCTATTGTAGTCTTCTCCAATGTGAATTTCATTTAAAAGAGGAAACTAGTTGGTGGATAAAAAGTAGACAAACTGGCCTCCTGGCTATACCCCATAATGTGGCTTTATACTCTCTGCTTCTATGTCTTTGCATAGGCTGTCTTCCATGGTTGAAATGCACTCCCTCTTCCTTTTCTCTCAGAATACTTCATTCCCTTCAAGTTGAAATTCAGGGGCTATGTCCTACAAGAGGCCTTCCCTGACCCACACTCTGCCCCCACTTGTTGATGGGACACATGTACCCAAGGCCCCTTCCTGGCAGGCATTTCTCACTTGTTTATGTGTAATACCCCTCTTGTAATTACTTTGTATTTAATTGTCTGCATATCTATTGTTTCCTCTCAAATAGAATGTAAGCTCCTTGAGGAAAGGAACTTTTTAAGTTTTTAGCAAAGTTCCTGGCACCAAATGTATGCTTAATAAATGCTTGTTAAAAACATGACTAGAAAGAAGAAATATGAGAAGACATTTCCACTCCGCCACTTTGCAGAGGTGAGTCCACAAGTGTTGTACATATTTTTAGACTTTTCTATGTCTTAGTCACACTAATTTATTTCACTTTTCATTTTTTGTCTTAGAAAATACTATTTGTTACGGATTGGCTTTCTGGGAGGGAGGGATGTTGGGGGAAACTCTTACTGTTAAACAACAAAATATAAACAAGCAATTTAAACAAATTATATAAAAATAGAAGCAACAAAAAATAAAAACATATTTTAAAAATGATTGTTGGATTGGATTGACTTGAAAGCAAGTTAGCCATAGATTGTGTTGTTGTCGGATTTTCATTCTCAAACGGGACTGATAATGTCAGGAGAGGGAGGTCTTGACTTGCTGGTGAATTGGATTTAAGTGAGGCAGAGCTGCTCAAAATTATCAGCCTCATTCTCTCTTCCTGAGTCAAAGGGGCACTAAGAAGTTTCTATTTTATCCTATAAGCAATAAGCAGATACGATAAGATGACAACCACAGGATGTAAAATTGTATAGAGAGAGCTGGTTTAATAACTCAGAACTTTCAAGAAGATAAATCAAGGCTTAGTCTGTCTTACTGATTAACACTGAGCTTTTTGAATAAGAAAATAATGTGATCAGATATGTGCAACAGGAAGATTAATTTAGTATATGTGTGAATGATGGATTGTAAAGAGGAAAGACTGGAATCAGAGGCCAGTAAGGAAACTATTAAAGTAGTGCAGGTTGATAAGGGACAGAACTAGGGAGGCAGCAGAGGTAATGGGAAGAAGGAAGACAGATGTTAAAGATATTTTGGAGGGAGCCCTGGCTGTACATGGCAATGGATTGCAGAAGGTGAGGGAGAGAAAAGAGTCAAAAACAACTCTGAAGTAACAAGGCGAGGCAGATGGTGGCACTATCAACAAAACTAAGGAAACCGTGAGAAGAGGAAGGTTTTGTAGAGCTGGTAGGAGTTCACTCTTAGATTTATGGAATTCAAAGTACCAGCAGGACAATAAGGTAAGAATGCCCTGTATTGTTATTCAGTCCTGTCTGCCTCTCCATGACCCCATTTGGGGGTTTCTTGGCCAAGATACTGAAGAGGCTTGCCATTGCCTTCTCCAGTTCATTTTTTTCTTTTTAACTGATTTTATTTTCAATTCAGGGAGCAAAACAAGCATTTCCATAACACAGCACAATAAAAAAGATGATTGCACATGAAACTGCAAATCTACCGTGTACAACTTGCTATTCCCTCCAAATAAACAAAGTTATCATGTAAATTTCTTTTTTTCCTTTTTTCCCTCCTCCCACCCTAGAAATGGCTACCATTAGACACCACAGAGAGAGCTGCTATAGACAACCCATTCACATTCAGAGTTATTATTATTTGCAAATTTCCTTCCATCTTATTTTTACCCACTATTTTCTTTCTCAGCCTCTCTTTTTGCCCTATCCCTGTTACCTTATTTTCTCCCTCCATTCTTTGGACCTCCCACTTCACCTACCCCTCTAAGAGTCCCCCCATTTCCCAATCTCACTTTACACACCCCTCTAAAAGTCCACTCATGTTCTCCCCCCACCCTCCTAAGTCCCAATCTATGCACCTCTCTAAGAGTCCCTCCCCAATATTTCATTTTACAGATGAGGAACTAAGGCAAACAGGGTTAAGTGACATGCCCGGAGTCACATGACTAGTGAGTGTCTGAGGCCAGATTTGAACTCATGAAGATGAGTTTTCCTGACTGCACCACCTAGCTGCCCAGGAAAATGCCCTATATGAAATTCAAAATGTAAGATTAGAACTCAGAGAAGGAAGCATAGCTAAATGTACAGATTTAGAGATTTGTTTCCATCAAAGTGGAAATTATGGACATATTAATGGATGAAATAACCAAAGAAGAGAACCTAGAGAAGAAAGTTTAGGACAAAGTTTTGATTGATGCCCATGCTTAATAAATAAAAGGAAGAAGGAGGGGAGGGAAGGGACAAGAGGGAAAGGGAAGGTAGAGCAGGACAAGATGGGACAAGGCAGTGAAGTATTTATTAAGCACCTACTATTTCAGTGTACCAGGCACTATGTTAAGTGTTTTACAAACATTATCTCATTTGATCCTCACGTATCCCTGGGAGGTAGATGTTATTATTACCCCCATTTTACAGTTGAGGAAACTGAGGCAGACAAAGTTAAGTGATTTATCCAGAGTTATACCACTAGTAAATGTCTGAAGATGGATTTGAACTTAGGTCTTCTTGGATCTGGGCCCAACACTCTATTACTGAGCATTAGAGAAAGGAAGAGGAAGAGGAAACAATATAGGACACAACAAGTGAATGGAGACTTTTTTTTTTTTAAACAGAAGAGTATGTTGACTACACTGAGTTCCAGAATGCTTTAGGATTTCCTCAGTGGAATCCATGATCACTCAAAAGAGACAGGCTAGGGGAAGACTATCACAGAAGATGAAAAAGAGACCTCATATAGAAGAAGGAACTTTCCTCTTCTCACAGCCTCTTCTTTTAGAAGAGACAAAAGGGTGAGAAAAGACCATAGGATTAGGCAAATAAGAGGTCATTGGTGACTTTGATGATTGAAGTTTCAGGAGAATGAGAATGGAGGCTTCTAGGCACTGACTGAAGAGTGATTAGATGGTGAGCCAGTGAAAGTAAAATGTAATCTTCTATTTCTATTTCTCTTTCTAGAAGATTAGTAGTGAAGGGAAAGAGAGAAATAAAATAATAGTTTGAGGGAGTAGCAGGATCACAGAAAAATATTTCTGCTGAGAGTTAGGACAGTGGAGATCTGATCATGTTTGTAGACAGATGGGAAAGAGCCAATAAAGAAGAGACTGAAGATGAATGAGCCATGGAGAGTGATCAGTGTAGCAAGGAGACAAATCCATTCTTCATACTACATTCTTCCTCATCTTCCTTATACATAGATCAAGTTATATCATTCTTCTGCTCAAAATTTTTATTGGCTTCCCATTATCTGCTGAGTAAAATTCAAGATCATTCATTTGTCATTTGTGTTCTTCCATAATCTGACTCCACCCAACCTTTTACTTTTATATCTTATAATTTACCTCTACACATCCCATACTCCAGCCAAAATGGACTGCTTTCTGTTTCCTAAATATACATGGCACTTTCAGGCTCTCATGCTCTCTATTCTATGCCTAGAATGCCCTCTATTAATGAACAACTTAAATACCATCTCCGTGAAATGTTCCTTTATCCTTTTGACTGTCAAAGATCTTCTCCTTCAGATGTTACAGAGCATTTCACTTTGGGACTCTAAGACACTTTAGAGCTTTAATGGATCAGGAATGCACATTAATGTGAGAGCTCCAACCATGTAGATGACCACCCATCTGTGCCTTCTTATCTTGTAGGACTCTTGTCTCTGGCTTTCTGTACATTTTCTGAATATTATCAATCCAATCTGTTGAACATCTTCTTGTTTTTCTTGGAATGTTTTTTGTATACTAAGATAATACTAGGACTGCCAATTTGTTATTCGTCACCCTATTTGATTATCCTACCTTTGCCCCTCAGAATCACAAATTTTGAACTTGGAAGGGAACTCAGTAGTCATCTAACCCAACCCATACCTGAGAGAAATCTTCACTATAACATGCCCAAGTAGTCACCCAGACTCTTCTTAAAGACATCCATTGAGAGGGAAGCCACCCTGTCCAAGAGCTACTAATTCTACTTTTGGACAGCTTTGATCGCTGGGATTCCCCCCCTTCCCCAACATCAAGGCTAAATTTCCTTTTTGTACATTCTTCTCGTTGCTCCTGGTTCTGCCCAAACAAACAGTCTCCTCCATGTGACTGCCCTTCAGAAGTTTGCCATTACATCCCCCTTGAATCTCCTCCTTCTTTAGCTGGAAGGAGCTGGCTTAACATTACCAGATCCATTAACTATTCTTCATATGATTCATACTTAAGGCCCTTTATCATTCTGGTTGCCTTTTCTTTACCCTCTCCTGCTGATCAATATCCTCACTGAACTCTGGTGTCCAAAACTGAACATGATACTGCAAACATGATCTGACCAGGGCAGTAGAGAGGGACTATCACTTTCTTATTCCTTTCCAAATGTAGACAAAGATTCCATTAACTCTTTTTGGACTGCTGCATTATTGTTGACTGGTGGTGAGCTAGCAGTCCACTAAAATTCTCAAATGCTTTTTCCCCCCAAACTACTTTTCTACCCATCCTGTACTTAGGAAGTTGCTTTTTTGAGCCCAAGTGTGATTCCCCTTGGCAGAAAAAAAAGAAAAAAAATAGAAATTGATTAGCTCAGTCTTCTTCCATTTCTGTTGTCTCTTACACCCCAAATAGTGATCCAGTTTCCTTCTTTGGTTCAACATGGAGGGTAACTATCCATCATCTGCTATAATGGATCACTCAGAACCCAAAAATTTTGAGCAAACAGTTCTTTTACTAAAATCAAATTACAATGCCTTCAAATAAAAGCAATTCTCAAAGTTATTTAAAAGCAGTCCAGGGGATAAAAACAAATAAAAGCTTCTGCAAGAAGGTTAAAAAATAAACAGCAAAGAGTTTCCCTGGAGAAACAAAAGCTTCTTACCCAAATCTCAAAAATGACTGTAACAGTCGAGCTTTTATAAAAGCATATTTACTCCTAAGGGTACATTCACAAATATACAGAGAGATTGCTCCCAACACGCAGAAGGCATAATCTCTCTTCCCCCTCACACCACCTCAATCTTTGAGGAGGGGAAGGGCATTAAATTGTTCACAGTTTAGATCTGTTCCCATAGAGCACAGTTCCAGTTCCAAGTCTAAAACATGACTCAGGCTCTAGTCCAAGGCATTCTGGCTTTCAGTGCTCTGACTGCACCACCGTGCCTGCACTCCTGGTTCCCAGGGTACAATGACTTGAACTCCTGGTCCTGTGGGTATCAACCCAGTTATCTGAAACTGAAGAAGATAAACAGCATGGAACAGAAACAAAGAGACCCCCAAGCCCATTTCTCAGAGATGGGGTAAAAAGAGAGATAAGCAGGGGAAAGTAGGCAAGTCTTCCTCTCTCCCCAGTACAATTCATGGCCTCCACACTGGGTGCAGCAGATAGAAGTTCTGGAAAGGAGTGTAGCTGATATATGACAGAAAGAGAATGAAAGCAAAACTTCCTTGCTGGCCACGGTCTCAATTTATGTTGTAGGAGGAAGGAGGGTTAACTCACACCTCCCTAGTTCCATCAGTGTCCTAGTGGAGAGCACTCCTCTCTCCCTTAACATAGCTAAAATTAATCCCTTTTATTTTCCCTATTTCCCTTGCCAGCCTCGGGCCATTCTGAGTTTCAGGATTCTTACAAGTGACATGCTTTGGGTACTCATCTGTTTTTTCAGCTGTTCTTTCTCCCATCTTCTGTTTATATCTTTTAAATGTCTAATGAGTTCACTGTGTACGGGCATTGGTCCCTTCAGATGATGCTTATTTTCTCTCCTCAATGGAATTATTTCTGGTGATGTTTTTACAATTTCTTTCTTGAGAAGTTCTTATCCTTTCTTCACTGATTTCCCATATAGGGTTTTAGACCATGAGATCCAACCAAGTCTTCCCCAGAACTCTTTGAAATTTATTTTCCCCAAGTCTTAGGTACATACCAAACTACTACCAACTTTCCTTTACTGTGTCATGAAATCAGGAATGGAGTAGATACTTTTCCTGCAAATTCCATCTTTTTCATCAGTTCCTTCCTATTAGTGAAAATCAGATCCCCTTATAGAACCTTCTTTTTGTTGGTTCCTCTGTCTTTTGGAAGGATAAAATTGTCATTAAATCAAGCAAAGAAGTGATTTATTCCCTTCTAGGGCTTTTTGTTTTTTGATAGTTTTGTGGGGCTTTTTTGAGAGGGAAAGAAAGCACTCCAGTGAATATATGGATAATTGAAATATCTCTCCATTACTATATCACGTCTCTGTGCCAGGTTTAGGATCTGTTTCCCAATGACTTCTTCTATTTCCTCTTTCTATTCAGTCATACAAGTCCTTGAAAATGTCTCATGTCATTTCTCATATGTAGAGTCATTGTTGATAACATGATATAACTTGCCAGGAGACATAACTAGTGATTTCTACACCTATAGTAAATATTGGAGGGAGGAGAAGAGAGTAAACATATCTGTGGTGTAATCCTGAAAGGGAAGGAAGCGCGTACAAGGAAATCAAGAGTTTTTTAAGCTGCTAAAGGGAAAGAAAAAGCCCTTGGGATACGGGCATCACTGTTATCACAGATATGGAATAGAAGATGATGAAGCTCCTCTGGCACATTGCAAGTGTCACTCTTAAAATTTTCCACCTTGCTGCAAAGCTCTAATCACCCCACCCTAGCTATGACAGTAAGTTCACTTTCACCAATCAGACATTTCTGTTACTCTTTAGGTCAACTTACATTTTGATTCTTTTAGACATTTGCTAGCCCTTGATTTGCAATAATATTGTATTTCCAAGAGAATGTGATTTTTTTTTAAATGGGTCTTTCACATTCAAGATAGTATAATTATAAAATACACTTTAAAGGAAAAAAGGATGAGATAATTGGAGGGCTATTCATTACTTAGGGTTGGGCTATATTGATATAAAAATGACAATATTGTGTAAATTAATTATAGATTTACTAATCAAACAACCAAGAATGTATTGCACTTTTAAGTGTTAGCTAAAATAACAAAATTTTTAGAGGAACAAAAGGTCTGGAATCTCAAAGAAAAAAATAGAAACAAAAAGTAAACAATAATGCACCCAGATTTCAAATTATATTATAATCAGTTTTTGTGGTAGTCATCAGAACTATTTAGTACTGGTTTAGAAAAAAAATCAGAAAAATTGATCAGCAGAGAAACTAGATAAGGAGGAATCATAAAAATTGAACTCAATAATACAGTGTTTGATAAACATAAGATCTCTTTCTAGAATTGCTATGAAAATTATAAAGCAGTTCAGTAGGAATTGTTTAGAAAAATATTTTATGCCATATACCACAATAAGCTCAACTCGTATATATGACCTGAATATAAAACGTAATGCCATAAAAAAAAATTAGAAAAGAACCTGATCAGGTACCTTTTACAGGTACAGTTGGGGGGAAAGTCTTAACCAAAGAAGGGTTAGAGGTTATAATAATATATGAGAGAGATAATTGTGATTTCGTGAAGTTAAAAGGGTTTTGCAGGAACAAAATCAATGGAACTAGATTAAAAAAGGAAGCTCCCCAAAAAATCTTGGCATCAAATATCTTGATAAACAATAGATAGAACTAGTATATATGACCAACAGCCATTCATCAATGTATAAGTAGTCAAAGTATAAACAAAGAGCTCTCAAAAGAAAACTCCTTATACCACTGGAAACTTTTGCCTTTACTTACCTAGAACCAAGGCTTCATGTCACTTTTGGCCATCTCTACACTATATCACCTGCATACTATCCATGATCATCCCTTTCCCACCAAAACTTTGCAATTTGCCCCTGGGGTGCCACGGCTTTTGTGAGTGGGTTTTCTCCTAATATTTCCCAGAACCAGGCCTTTGTACCACTTACTAGTCATCTCCATCCCATTCACACCTCCTATCCCACCTTTGCTTTCTAGCTTCTTTTTATGTGTGATTTCCCTCATTGAAATGTAAGCTCCTTGAGGGTAGAGACTGTCTATGTTTGTGTGTCAAGTGGCACATAGCAAGTGCCTAATAATTGCTTCTTCTCCTTTTCAGTCTTTTGATTTTATTCTATTTATTTTCTCATGGAGTCACTAATTTCTATTTGGTTCACTCTAATTTTCAGGAAACCTGTTAACTTGGTTAAAATTCTCTATTGTCTGTTTTAAGCTGTATAATTCTTTCCTCCAGAACTCTAATTTCACTTAAATTTCATTTTTTTTAATCTCTTGCTTCATTTCTTTCAGGAACTCTTGTAGTCCTTGGGGCCAAGATATTATTTTTTCCTTCTGATATTATTCTTGTAATTATTGTGGAGTTACTGTCCTTTTCTTGGTTTGTCTCTTAGTTATCTCTGAATCCATAATATTTCTTTTTAGTATTCAATATCTTTGTAATGTTCTGTTTACTCATATCTCTAGTCTCTGATCCTGATTTATAACTTTGTGCCAGGGCCAGGGTCTACCCCTTTTATATTCTCGGAAAGGATGGTCAGGCCCCATTTGGTCTTAACCCCAATTCCTTGGGTTTTGGTGAATTTTAGGCCCTGCTGGGTCATCCATTTTCAGAGTGATATAATGTGGGCTGTAGGTATTTTTGGAGCTCTTGAGTCAGACTGCTATAGTCTTCTGGTGCTCTTAATATGTTCCAGTCTGAGTACTTCTTTACTATAGTCAGAGTGGTAAGAATGGTATGGATTTCTAACTGCCTTGGTTCTTGCCCATCTGAGCATTAATTATGGTTTTCTTCAAGTTTCAAAGGTCCCAGAAACCACTCTTTACCTATGCTCAAGCTGGCTTTTCAGGTGTACCCAGAGACTTCCAGCTGTATGTGTATTTGCACACACACGTGTGATCCTGGAGTAGATAAAAGCACTTGCTGTAGTTTCTCTCTGAATTTCTTGCTCACAGTTTGGTCTGATGGTCTCTCTTTTCAGTTCTTTCTTGGAATACATGTATTCCAAGACTCCTCTGAGACCATTAATGAAGCCATCTTCACCAGAAGTCCTGTTCTATGCCTTTTAAATAAGGCAAATCCTTCCAGAGACATTTTCTAATCATGAGTCTCATTCCGTCAAATCTCGGTAATTTGAGGTTTAAATGTTCTCTTTGTGTTAGGGTCTCTGGTTAAGCTTATTACCATACTTTGTACATTTTTTGCATAGACACCCTAGGCCGTGGATTTTACTGTTAGATATTCTTTTTGGATATTGTCCCCATGTGTAACCTATGCCCCAGAACCACTTTGGGTTTATACAATGCAGGTTCAGTCTTGAGGGCCTCTCACAAAAATTACTCTCAAGCTCACATAACTACTCAGGGTTTCCCATAGAAACATCAGAATTTGACTTTGTTTTTCCTCTACCCAGTTACTGCAGCTAACATCAGCATTCAGCTCAAGTCTAGATATTGACTAAAGAGAAAAAGAATTTTCACTCACATCCAAACATTCAGGCTAACAAGACGTCAAATATGTTTAACCTGACAAAAACAAAAAATACTCATACTCAAGCCTATAAATAATAAAGGAAATCTTTTCCCACATTAGCTAGGGGGCCCAATGTATAGAATGTTGGGCCTGGAGTCAGGAAGAACTGAGTTCAAATTCAGCCTCAGACACTTACTAGCTATGTGATCTTGGGCAGGTCACTTAATGACTAATCACCTCTATAAGTCTCAGTAAAATCTCACCCTCTAGAGGAAATTTCTGACCCCTCTTCATCCCAGTGCTTTCCCTTTGTAAATTATTTTCTCTTTTTCCTGACTATAGCTTGCTTTGTATATATTTGTTTGCATTAGATTATACGGGCAGGAGCCCTGTCTTTTGTCTCTTTATATATCCTCTGCATTTAGCATAATGCCTGATGGTATATTCAGAGCTTCATAAATGGTGGTTGATTGACTTAATTTGTCTGCCTTGGTTTTCTCAATTGTAACATGAGGAATAATACTAGTACCAAACTTACAGGGTTATTGTGAGGATCAAATGAGTTATTTTTGAAAAGTGCTTAGCATCATGGCTTGTATATAGTAAGTGTTTAATAAATGTTTGTTTTGTTTCTTTTCTTTCTTGTCTGCATAATATCTGGCATATAACAAGTACTTAATAAATGCTTGCTGACCAATAATTGGTTAGTCTAACCTCCCAGACTTATGTACTTTTACTGCTGCCCTGGGTGAATCCTCCTAAGGGGTCAGAGAGGTTGGAAGTGTTTGTTTTTAGAATACCAATTATAACCAATAATAACCAATTACAGTTGTTCAGTTGTTTTCAGTCATGTCCAATTTTTTGTAACCCCATTTGGGGTTTTCTTGGTGAAGATACTGGAGGGCTTTGCCATTTCCTCCTCCAGCTCATTTTACAGATGAGGAAACTGAGGCAACAGGGTTAAGTGACTTGCCCAGAGACACACAGGTGACTCTGTGAGTGAGATTTGAGCTCAGGAAGATGAGTCTTTCTGACTTCAGGCCCAGCACTCTATCCACTGTATCACCTAGCTGCCCACCACTCACAACATCAGTGTTCACTCATGTCTGACTCTTCATCACCCTGTGGGACCAATGCACACCAATGTCTTCCATGCTGTTTTCTTGGCAAAGATACTGGACTGGTTCTCCATTTCCTTCTCCAGTGGATTAAGGCAAACAGAAGTTAAGCGACTTGCCTACAGCCAAGTATCTAAGTAAATGTCTGAGACTGGATTTGAACTCTAGGCCTAGTGAGCTATCCATCGGGCCACCCAGTTGCCTCCCTTACTCTTACTAGCTCTGGGCAAATCATTTGACCTCTCATCCTCAGTTACCTGATTTGTAAAATGGAAATAATAGTAATACCTGCAGCGCCTACATGAAAGGTGTCTATGAGGATCCAATGATACAATGTGTAGGGCAGCTTTAGGCTTGGGGCAGAGAAGCCCTTCAGCTGCCTAAGGGAAAAGAGAGTGGAAACTGGGGAGAGAGGATGCAAGTTGCCTTAGGCACATGGTTTTATTCCCTAAGCTTAGATCTCTCCATGTGGCTAAACTCTGTGCATGTCCACTCTTCCACTGTTTGTTCGTTATTGTTCTCCTTTCTAGAGGAGAACCAATGACACCAAAAAAGTAACGTCTGGAGTTGTGAGTGAATCAGATTGAGTTGAGGCTAGGCTGTGCAACTTCACCAGCCTCACTCTGTCCTTCTGAGCCATCTGGGGCCAGTGGCAAAACACAGGTCAGGATGACTAGAGCTGGCCCCAGCTGCAGGGGGAGACTTTGGCCAGGGTCTTTCCCAGGTCCTAGTTTGTCTGAGTCTAGGTAAGGATGCCCTCCCAAAGAATCAATCACTCTTTCCACCGACGCCTGTTTGTTGCTACTGTACCCACTGCTCCATTTCAGTCAATGCCTTTCCCTTGAATGATTGTATCCTTTGGCTGAATACAAAAGATAAAGCCCCTAGTGAAGGCTCATGAACAGTGGTTTTAGGAGTCAGCCGCACAAAACTCCTTGAACCTTAGATAACTTGTCCTCCAGAGGACCCAACCTGCTGGTGTGAATTGGGGGTAGAAGTGGTGTGTCTCAGGGGGGACACTGCCTTTTTATTGTTTTCTCCTTGAAGCCCTTCACACCTTATTTCCTGGAATATTTCATTTTTCCCAATAAGCTAGAGCACAGGGACATTCTTCTGCCCTTTCACCTTCTCTTCTATTAGGGAAACTAACCTGTGCTTTGTAAATACATAGTTATTGCCTGTCACCAGCGGAAGCACAACCATAGCTCATTCTCTGCAGGGCCCTGAAAAATTTCACCTGCCTTCCCTATTTGTTATTCCTGTGGGGAGACTTCATGGCATGTGCTGCAGAAAACTGCCTGTTAAGCATGAGCTGGTGCTCTGGGGTCTTATTCACTGCGGTCACCTGAGTGAGGCTTTATTTATTTATACCAGGCTGTGGGGATAGGATAGCCCCTTGCTCTGCTGCTTTGAATCGGCAATTAGCCATTCCTGCCAAAGCCCGCACAGAAACAAAAGCTACTTATCACTGTTGAGGGATTCGTGTAGAATCTAATTGCCAGCTCCCACAAACTTCTTTCTATTTCTGCTAATACTACCAACCATCTTTGCCACTTTGCTGGCCTCTATTCCCATTTGAACTTTTGAGCCCTTTCGGGTAGGAGAGTAGACAAAGGGGGAAGTTATGGTCCCCAAAGCCCACTTTAAAGAGGTGCACAGCAGCTTTGGCACATGTGAATTTATGGAGCAAAACAAATTTCATTGTTGGAGGTAAATGGGAAAACTATCGTAATTCCTAATGTAAGTTCTATCAAGTCAAGTAAATAAGCATTTATTAAGCACTTACACTGTGCCAAGCCCTACGGGACACAAAGAAGGTCAAAAACAGTCCCTCCCCTGCAGGAGTTGACAGTGTAATAGATGATAAAGGTTAAATTTGGAGGTGATCTCAGAGAGAAGGCCCAAGCATTAAGGGATACCAGGAAAGGCTTCTTGCAAAAGGTAGGACTTTAGCTGAGACTTAAAGTAAGGCAGGGAAACTAGGAGGCAGAGGTCAGCAAGAAACCAGGAGGCCTGTGTCACTGGATTGGAGACTACATGGAAAGGAGTAAAAAGGTTAGGAAGGAAGCAAAAAAAAAAAAAAGATTTTATATTTGATTCTGGAGGTGATAGGGAGGCAATGAAGTTTGGTGAATTGGGTGTTGACATGGTCTGCCCTATACCTTAGAAAATTACTTTAACCCCTGAGTGGATGAACTAGAGTGGGGAGAGAGCCTTGTATCAGACCAACCAAAAGGCTATTACAATAGTGTAAGAATGAGGTGATGAGGGGCTGCACCAGGCTGATGGCAGTTGTCAGAGGACTGAAGGGTCTATGTAAAGATATTGCAAAGATGTAACTGATAGAATTTGGCAACAGATTGAACAGGAGGTAAAAAAAAAGAGTCTGAGTATTGAGGATGACTAATTTGTGAGTTTGGGTAATGGAGAAGAGGGTGGTACTTTCACTAGTAACTGACTTCCATAATAGGGAAGTTAGGAAATGGGGAGGTTTTGGGAGAAAGATACTAAATTCAATTTTTGACTGATTTTATTGAGTTTAAGATGTCTACAAGACATCCAATTTGAGATTTCTAATAGGCAGTTGGAAATGAAAGACTAGAAATCAGTTTAGGGCTAGACAAATAGAGCCGAGAATCATCTATATAGAGATGATACTTGAATCCGGGAGCTGATGGGATCACTAAGTGAAATAGTATAGAGGAAAAAGGGAAGAGGAGTCAGAACAGAGCCTTGGAGGACACCTGCTGTTAGTGGCCCCAACTTGTATGAAGATCCAGCAAAGGAGAATGAATAGTGGTCAAATAGGATGAGGCTCTGGAGAGAGCAGTATCGTGAAAACCTAAAGAAAAGAAAGGCTACAGAGAGATTAATACTAATAACACCCTGCAATTTAAGGTTTGCAGAGGGCTTCACAAATACTATCTCATTTGATGCTCACAGCAAGCCTGGGTGTGGGTGCTATCATTCTTCCCACTTTACAAAGGAAGAAACTGAGGCAGATGGAAGTTAAGCAATTTGCCCAAGTTCACACAGCTAGTAAGTGACAGAGGCTAGATTTGAACTCAGGTCTTCCTGAATCCAGGATTAATACTCTAGGCACTGTACCTCATAGCTGCCTCTGATGTATCTTCAAAACTGATCCCTACTACCATTAGAATTATGGCACATACCGCATGGATATCTTCTGTGTTTGATTAGATCGAGCCATTCTTCCTAACTTCATCTTCTTGAATGCCAATGTCTCTTCCTCATGCAGTATATATACTATGTACTAGATTGGTGGGGTTTGAATGAAATGATTTCAGTATTGTTGCTGAGGATAATAGATTCCCATAGATTACCATGTCAGAGCTCTGTCCCATCTCATGTTTATTATTCTCCTAGTTTCATCTATTCTGTGTCTGGCGTACAGTAGGTGCTTAATAAATGCTTATTAAACTTAACTGAACTTCTACACATGTTCTCCTGATGATCTGGCTTAGTTGGGTCTCATGCCAAGCTCTCCAAAGGCTTGTTTTCTCATCAACTGCTTCTCACTATTTTCTGCAGAGAAAGCTGCATGTAATCTTCTGGCATCCTCCTCCATAATATTTGTACTCTAAACCAATGTCACCCTTGGCTTCTTTGGCTTTTAACTTGGCAAATAAACATAGTGTTTGTTAGCCAAGGTGGTTTCTGGGCTCTTTTAGCTCCTGATTGTGGTGAGATGAACTATATACATAGATCCCAAGAGAACTGGCAGATGTGATTTCGGAGTCAATGTCAGAGATCTTGGAAAATTTTTTGGAGAATGGAAACAGTAGCACAAGTTTGGAGGAGGGCAAATGTACCATAAAAAAAAGGAAAGAGGAGAGAGTTTGCAAACTTCACTGAGAGGTTGTACAAGTGAAAAGAGACCTGACTTTAGCATCAGAGGACCCAGGTTCAAATCCCTACCAGTCCACTTACTGAGCAAACTTGGGTAAATAAATTTTTTTGCTTTTTGTAAATGTTCTTTTAAAATTTTCAGTTTCAAATTCTCTCTCTCCCCCTTCCTCCATCCCCTGCACCACCCACAGAGAAGGCAAATAATATGATATTAGGTAGATAATTTAATCTGTCTGGTCCTCATTCTCTTAGATCAATCAAACATTTATTAAGCACCATAAACCTTTGTATTTGGGGATACAAAGAGAGACAAAAGACAGTTCCTGCCCTCAAGGCTCTCATAATCTAGTGAGGGAAGATAACATATATAAAAGGGGAAGGGGGGGGCAGGGGGAATGATGAAATCCCAAAGAGTGCAACTGGGTGGGAAATGATGAAATAGTTGCCTGGGGCACTTTCTTTAAATGGAGGATCTGAGAGACGTTCTCCATAGTCCACCCTCACTCTCTCCAGTCAAAGCCTGGGTGGGACCCATGAGACAGGGGCACTGAGGAGGCATGAGTCTGAAGGTTGATGTGATCTTGCAGAATGATGAGATTCCCATGAAGTTCAGGAGCACAGCATCTGGGAGGAGCTCTCCACTATCTACCTTCCACTCTCTCTAATTAAGGTGTGGGAGGGAGGAACTCTAGGGGCAGGGAGTACTGAAGAGGTATGGGTTTCAGAGCTGTTGACATCTTCTTGGATCATGAGATTCTCATGAAGTCCAGGAGTGCAACTGGGTAAGAAATGATGAGATTATCTCCAAGGTCCTTTCCAGCTCAAAATCTGTGATCCATGAACTGCTTTCCATCAACTAAACTTCTTTAGGTGATGGAAGTCAGTGCCTTTACTTTTACACTTTCCTCACTTTGAAGTCCATAACTCCTTGAAGCAGGATGGTTTGGAGGTACTGAAATTACATACAGTGGCTTCCTTTCACATTTTTCATTTCTTTTAGTTTGGTATTGCTTCAACTTTTGCCTCCCTATTAGAAAATACTCAAACTTGAGAAGACTTACATGAACAGATACAGAGCAAAGCAGGCAGAATCAGAATATTTTGCATGATGACTACAATTTAGTGAAGGAAAGCCACAATGGAAGACCAGAACTCTGATCAATACAGTGGCCAATCACAGCAGGAAGCATGCCTCCTGCCTCTTGACAGAGAAGAGGAAGAGGACTCTAAGTATGGAACAATGCCTACATTTTCAGATATTGTTGATGTGTTGATTTGTTGTGCTTAACTATATTTGTTACAAGGAAATATTCTGTGGGGAGGAGGAGTCTGGCCCATAATGAGTAGGTGTTTAATAGATATTTACTGATTGATGCAATCAATCAATAAAAGAAATTTATTAAGTGCTCACTATGTGCCAGGCACTGTGCTAAGTGTTGATTCATTGATTAGTCTGAAAGTGACACTGATTACTTTTTTAAACTATCAATAAAACATTTATAAGTGGAAAAAGAAAGTATTCAGGATCTCCAGGCATAAGGCTTCTGTAAACAAACATTTGGCCTCCTTCACTTCTTAGAACCAGACCATATTTTCCAACATATTTTTCATTGTCTATTCTTCAGCCCACCCTGGCATCAAGGTCTACTTTGATGTATACGTGTTAGAGAATCTTGTCAGGTCCTTTATTGAATTAAACTACTTCATCAACTACAGCAGAAGTGGGTTCATGAGCCACACTTGTCTTCTGGAGCATCTGTTTGCTTATGCTCATCCTGAGCACTGCAAGGCATAATAAATATGTACCCTATGAAGAATGTCTCCTGTAGCTCTGGAATGCATGATGAGAACAACTCAAATTATGGAGTGAGAGAATTTTAGAGTTTTCAGAGATCCTGATGACCATCTAGTCCAAGTCATACCTAAAGCAGGAATCTCTACTATAGACATCCAGCCTCTGCTCAAAAGCCTCCAATAAAGAGGAACTCGCAACCCTCCTAAACTATCCATGTCTGGAATGCTTCCATGTATGGTAGTTCTAATTGTTACAAATTTTTCCCACTATTAATCTAAATCTGCCTCTTTGTGGCTTCCACTCATGGTGCCTGGTTTTGCCTTCTAGGGACAAACTGAATAAATCTAATCCATCTTCTATATAATAGCCTCTCAAATACTTGAATACAACTCTCATGGCTCCCTGAGTCTTCTGTTCTCTAATCTATACATCTCCAGTTCCTTTGACTGAGCTTTACATGGCAAGAACTCAAAGCTCTTCACCACCCTGTTTGCCCCTCTTTCAAGATACCAATGTCTTCCCTAAGATGCTGAGTGAATGCAATGCTCCAGTAGTGGTCTGCAGAGCACAATGGGCCCTCCTTGCTCCTGGGGGGTGTGCCTCTCTATGCATCAGATTAGTTGTTATTGTTTTAGGCTGCCACATCATACAACTAATTCACATTAAACTTGCAGTCCACCCCCAGACCTTCTTCAGGGAGAGTGCTATCAATGACTCCCTAATTTGGTGCTTGGGAAGTAGATCTTTTGAACCCACATATAAAATTTTGCTTTAATAATTATTAAATTCTAACTTCTTAGATTCAGGTCTGGTGTTTGAGCCTAAAAAGATCTTTTTGGTTCTTGACTCCGTCATCTGGTCCTTCTAGCTTTATGTCATCTTCCAATTTAATGAGCATACCATCTAAAGTTCCACCTTCTGCAAGAAGCCTTTTCTAGTTGTCTTGATCTTGTGCATTCCCTCTGAAATCCTATCTAATTTATGCAAATGTGTCTTGTTCATAGGTTGTCATTTGCATGTTGTCTCCCTCATAAGACAGTGAGTTCCTTGAGATCAGGGACTTTTTTTTTTGCCATTCTATGTATGCCCAGAGCTTAACACAGTTTCTATCATATAGAAGATGCCTAACATGTTTATTTACTTGTTAACAACTTAGAATTTATGCTTTTATTTGGGTCACTGGAAAAAATGTTAAATGGTACTGATCACTGGGCCATTCTACCAGAGACTTGTAAAGTTAACATTAAGCCTTTATTGACTACTCTGTATTTGGTCATTCAGTCAGTTTTGAATCCCATTACTTGTACTATTATACAGGCCACATCTCTCCAAATTTTCCATAAGAATAGTATAGCCTTTACAATTTACAACACGTACTGTTGCATTTGATCCTCAAACTAATCCTCAGAGATAGGTACTATTATTATCTCCATTATACAGAAATGAAATCTGAGTCTTAGAGAGGTCAAATATAAGGCTAGAAAGAAAATGAGGCAGGTTGTGGACTGTCTTCTTGACTCCAAGACCAGTGCTCTATCCATTCTCTTGAAAGTCAACTCCCATTTTCAAGCCACCACCTTCTTAGCCAGATGTTCACTTCCCAAATTAATTTTTCTCTTCTGTGTTCCTTTTATATGATGGGCAATCATGAGGCAAACACAACCTGTATGTTTCTCTCCCAAGACTTCATAACCACTGGCAATACTTTTCAGATTTCTTCTCATGGTGTCAATCATGCCCATGATTGGTGAATTGCCAGAAAATGGGTAATTGTCATCTGTGTTGATGAGCCTTGGTTCTCTGCTAAGAGGTTCTCTGTTATGTTTTGGACATGTTCCTTGGGAAGACAGCAAGCATCTCTACTGTTACCAAGACAAAAACAACTGCTACTTCCGTGTCTTTGAGCATGAGATCCCCAACAACTACTACTCATCTTTCCTTCCTCTGAACCTTACTGAAGGAGTTTTTATCTAGTACCTTCTTTGGGTTTACTGTTATTCTTTTGACAACAAGCAGTTTTATTTCCTCCTAACCTAAAGCATCCAGCCCCTTCTTCTTCAGGAATACCCTCAAGTCTATTTTTATTCTCTAATTATATAAATTTCCTTTCCTTTCCCCTTATTCCCATTTAACACTCTTCCACTCTCCATCATCCTACCTGACAAGGGTCATTGACCTCAGATTCCCCTTTTTCTCTCTCTCTGAACCCTTTTCTTGTCGATTCAGCTTCTGCTCATTCTCACTTTTGAATGACTCACCGCCTGCCTCATACTCTTTTTCTCTCCATCCTAATTCTTGCTCCACAATGAGGTAACATCAATACACATGTTGATATTTCCTCAAATTCTCCATTTCTCCAAGTCCCCAAACTGCTAAGTTCTCTTGACCTATTTCTCTACCCTAGGCAGCTAGGGGATAGAGTGCTGGACCTGAAATCAGGATGACTTACCTTCCTGAGTTCAAATCTGACCTCAGACACTTTCTAGTCATGTAACTCCTAGTCAGGTAATTTAACCCTGTTTACCCAGTTTCCTCATCTGTAAAATGAGCTGGACAAGTAAATAAAAAAACTACTACATTATCTTTGCCAAGAAAATCCCAAATAGGGTTTTAAAGAGTTGGACATGATTGAGCAACATTTATTAGTATTATTATTATCGTTATGCAACGAGGTAGCATATTGAATAGGGCTGGAGAAAGGAAGGCTTATCTTCCTGAGTTCAAATCTGGTCTCAGACACTTAATAACTGTGTGACCCTGGGCAAGTAACATAACCCTGTTTGCCTCATCTGTAAAATGAACTGGAGAAGGAAATGGCAAACCACTCCTGTGAAAGCCTCAATTGAGTAGGACACAACTCAGCAACAACTTTCCTTTACTCCTTCTCAGCTACACAAAAATAGTCTCACCTTTAATCCTGCTATCACTGACAAATGTTCCATTTCTATATTCATCAACCTTAGAATTCCTCTTTGATCATATTTTTTTTTTATTA
The DNA here is from genome assembly GCA_023548195.1 of Bettongia penicillata ogilbyi. NCBI lineage: Eukaryota > Metazoa > Chordata > Mammalia > Diprotodontia > Potoroidae > Bettongia > Bettongia penicillata. The sequence goes on from JAJHZJ010000197.1 coordinate 6,823,365, forward strand.
TTCCATCTTTCCCCATGCCTTTAGATCCTACCCCCTGTTCTTTGACTTTACTAAAATCTCCTATTCTTCCACACCTCAACATTTGCCAGGACATCATCCTTGTACTCCTTGACAAACCAGGTCAACTCTGTCCTCTCCTCTATTCTGGAGTCTATTTGTTTTTCCTACTGCTGATCACAAATGGCCATTCAGGCATGCACTGCTAAACAGAGCCGAAGGAAGTAACAAAACTTTGCCAACTGAGTCCACTACAAACATGTTATCTAATCCCAACTGAGCTCTTACTTGGCAAGACAATCCTTTTACTCCTTGTGTATTGATTCTCTATCCCACTCACAGAAGTTGTTTTAAAACTTTCCCTTCCCGAAACTTCTAACAATATTTCCTTCTTCACCCTCTGAGACATCTGAGGACCTGGCTTCATACTTCACTGAAAACACTGAAGTCATCTACTAAATGCTTCCTTTTCATCTCACATCCCTCTGACATCAGACCCCACTCATTTCTCTTTCACGCCAATTCTTGCCAAGGCCAACCCCTTGACTTGCACCTTTCATGCCTTCCCTCTGGTCTTCTCTAGCAAATCAGCCTCCTTTCATCCCCCATCAGTCCATAATCTTCCATCTCTCCTAGGGCACTGAGAGATTTTCTTCCATCTACTCGTACATGTCTTGAATGTCCTTATTTGTTTATATGTTGTCTGCATTAAGCTCTTGGAGCCAGCTTTCTCTTGAGGAATGAACATCGAATGTGTTTGCCTTTTTGCCTTTCTGTGCATCCCCAGAGCTTAAAATAGCTCCTGGCACATAGTAAGTAATAAATGCTTACTGACTGACTGACTGATTGATTCCTCTAGGAACAATTCATTCTCCCTAACAACCTGGAGTATGGAGCGGCATTAGTATTGTCCCTTCGACTTTGCTTCCAGGAGACAGATCAGCGTGAGCTTGGATAATAGATATCGTCCCCTCAGTAATGGCAGGAGGACAAGCATTGTATACTTCATGTGAGTCACTGCATAATTTTCCCTACTTTCCATAATAGTTGAGGTTTTCAGCCTTGTTGTTGCATTATCCGTAAAACTTTACCAATTTGCCCCCATTCCATTCATTCTATTAATCTACTTTACCCTCTAATCATTCCATGTATCTTTTCTTACTAACTGTGTTTTCTGGCCTCAAAGCTTCCCTTTCTGTGTCTGTAGTCTGCTTGGTCAAATTCTACTCCCTAATCCTCCTCAGTCCTTTTATAGGATTTTTTTCCCCCTTCAACCTGAAAGGACAATCTGGACCAGAATTCAGATCTAGATATTGTTCTTCAGAAATTCCTCTTAAATTTTGCCAGATTTCTCCTCCCCAAATTCAATCTCTGGCATGCTTCATTATCCAAATCCCTTCAAGTTACTTATACCATTTCCTACTCCTTGTTAGACTCAGGTCCTCTTCTTTCACTCTCTGCACAGAGGCAAAAAGTAGAAAGTAGATTATTCCTAGCAGCTCTGATCCATGATCCCAGGTGTATGATAGGGTGGGAGGAGATAGGAAAGTCATGTGGCATGAGTTGATAAAGAGTTTAAGTTGCTATGTTAGAAAAGAAATAGATCTAATTTCATATTCTATTGAGCTATCCTTATGCTAATGAATTCATAGATTTAAAGCTGGAAAGGACCTTAGAGGCCCTCTAGTCCCACTCTCATTTTATAGATGAGGAACTAGGGCCCAGACAGGTTAAGCAACTTGTCCAAGGTCACAGAGGTGATAAATAGTAGATGTGGGATTTTAGCTCAGGTCCTCTGACTCCAAATTCAATACTCTATCCAGGTGTTTAAATGGAAAATTCTATTTTTTTAATAGAAAGATCATGTTACTCTTTTGAGAAGAAAAATGAAGTTAGCCATTCACATGTGTGCAGTATGTCTGGCTGTTCAAACTGTAAGACCATATAGAAGGTATTACTTTCTATCTTTGGTGCTAAATGGCAAAGTGTTGAGCTCAGAGTCAGGAAGACGTGAGTTCAATCTAGACTCATACATTTACTAGCTGCATGACCCTGGGCAAGTCACAGCCTTTGTTTGACTTAATCCACTGGAGAAGGAAATAGCAAACTACTCCAGTATCTTTGCCAAGAAAATCCCAAATGAAGTCACAAAGAGTTGGGGACAACTGAAAGGACTGAACACTATCTACCTAGTAGCAGTATATCATAACTGCAGATGAAATATCTTTGAAGAAATCAACATCTAACTTGTGAATATTAATTCATAAAGCTATAGAAAACATGTATGCCATGGATAGCATGAAGATGTAACATATTGTCTATTCAGCCTTCAATTATTCTTTCTACATCCCTTTCTAAAATTTCCCAACTGTAAAAAAGAACAACATTTTCTCCTTTGTTCAGGTTTCCTCTTGGACAGTGTTTTCTGCTTAATCTAAATAAATAATCATGGGATCACTTGTAGAGTCTAGACTGACAAGGTAGAATTTTTCTAAAAGTTTGTATATGCTAATGATAATATGTGGCACTAAGGACACACGTCCTCAATAAATTTTAAATAATAATTATTTTGAATATAATAAAATCAAAGAATAAAGGAAAAGCCATAGCTGAATAATGTTTGAAATCTGCAGCTGAATAATCAGGGCGGGGAACTCAGACAAATGGTGAAGTTGCAGTTCTGTCACTCTGAATCTGTGGAGACTTTCAGCTAGCTGTGGTGGCTAAGGCCAGCAGCAGTATCCTGGAGCTCCAACCAGAGGTATGGCAAAAGTTGTATTGCCCAGAACAATACAACTTCCACTGAGTGAAAGAAAAAAGGTAAGCAGATTTTATTAAGTATGATATGCTGGTGCTGAGCGCAATCCTTCTTGCTCATTGCTCTCTTCTTTGTTAAGAGGAGACAGGAACCTAAGAAAGGGAAATATGAATAAGATGTAGGGAAATACTCAATTATTATCACTGTAGATATGAACTGGATGAACTCTCGTAAAATGGATGAGGATAGCAGAATGGATTCCTAAGCATAATATAACCAGATGTTGCTTACAAGGAACACAACTGAAACATAAAGATTCACACAAAGTTAAAAAAAGGAACTGGAATAAAATCTATTATGCTTTAGCTGAAGTTACAAAGGTCAGGGTTGCAGCCATGAAATAAGACAAGGCAAAACAAAAATAGACTTGATTAGAAGAAATAAACTGGGAAACAACCCTATGCTGACAGGTACCCTAGGCAATTTATTAGTATTTAGCATATATGTGCTAAATATCATAGCATCTAAAAACTTAAAAGCTAATTGAGTTACAGGGGGAAATAGACAGTTAAAGTTTAATAATGGGGAAACTCAATGTATCCCTTTTAGATTTAGACAAAATAAACAAAAAACAAAAAAGAAAGAAGCTAAGGATCTAAATAGAATTTGAGAAAAAGGAGCAGCGAGATAGCACAGTGGATAGAAAATAGACCTAGGGTCAGGAGGACTTTAGTTCAAGTTCGACCTCAGATACTACTAACTGTATGACCCTGAGTAAATCATTTAGCTTTTGTTTGCTTCAGTTTCCTCATCTATAAAATGGGAACAATGGTAGCACCTTCCTCCTGGGGTTGTTGTAGGGATCAAATGAGATAATAATTGTAAAGTGCTTAGAATAGTTCCTGGCACATACTATATAAATGTTAGCTAGAATTATTGTTTTTATTACATTTTTATATGATATTGTTTTTATTATATGTTTTATTATATGATAGATTTCTAGCAATTGTTGAACAGGAAAAGAAAAGAATACTTTTAAGACAAGCATTTTTGAAAGACTTGAGAACTCTCATCATTGCAATGACCAACCATCATTCCAGAGGACCCATGATACAACATGCTGCCCACCTCCTGAAAGAGAGGTAATGGGCTCAGGGTACAGAGAAATGTATTTTTTGGACAAGGTCAATGAAGGAATTTGTTCCTTGTCTATGTATATTTGTTACAAGGGTTTTGATATTTTTCTAATGGTGAGGGATGCAAAATAGATGTTTGTTACTTTTTTTTAATGAAATTTTAAAGAGGATGTTCAACAAGTATACTTTAACACTTATATAGAAATTCCATATAGAAACGTGCCTGGTCAGCAGGGCAGGGTGTTGTGACTTATGTGGCCTTGGAGTATCTGCCAACTCTGAAGGGCCCCTGCTCCAAACCAATGGGCCTTTTTATGCCCTTAGATGACCAGACAATCAGATCAATATGAACAGAGGAAGCTTACTCAAGGGAAGTACAATCTGAGCTCTGAGTCCCTTGGGCCAATCAAATTCCCAAGAATAGCTTTGTAGGTTTTTAAAGGAAAAACCACTCCAACTTGCATGTTAGAGAAGGTGTTAAGACATTGCTCCCATCATACCCTTGCACCTAACATAATATTTTATATGCATTGATTAATAAATATTGATTGAATTGGATCAACAGCACAAGTGGAAGGGCTAGCTTTGGTATGAAAGAAGGCTACCTCATCAACTGAGACCAAAAGAAAAGAGGACAAGATGGCTAAAAATAGTTTTGAGATGTGTAAATGAGGAGATGAGGATGCTGATGGATGCCCTTAATCATCTCAATGTAGGAGATGAAATTCCTCTGCTGAGACAAAGGAAGGGTAGAAGCAAATTGAGAGAGTTGGAAAGGTTTGGGACAGTTATAATGATAGACAATCACTAGAGAAGAACTCGGACTTTGAAGTGAGAGAATTTAGGTTCATATCCCACTTTGGCCATTTAGTACCTAGGTGACCTTGGACTGATCAGTTAACTTCTCTGGGCTTCAGTTTTCTTTTCTGTAAAATGTGGGGATTAATTAGATGAGCTTAAAGCTTTTAAATCTATGTATTCTAATCCTGTGAGTCAACCTAGTGAATCAAAGGGATGGTCCAGCTGCAGTGAGGTATCATGACTTTGTAGGACAGCTAGCCAGCCTTGAAGAAGTAAAGAAATAGAACGAAAGGATGAATTTTTCAGGATCTTAACTGACGAATGAGGTCAACCTGGTTCAGGAGAGATGCCTCTGTGTGATCTGCACCACTGTATCCATTATGACTTTCGCATCATGGAAATGGGACTAAGCTGCCAGATCATGTATCTGTCTATAACATCTTGATATTTATTTTTGTCCAAAAACCACCATTTGTATCCAAAGAAGCTTTTAAAGACATGGAGCTAGATAAGAGTGGAATGCATTTTGATATCTGCTTTCTTTTTAAGCTCTTCATTTTTTATCTTTTCAGTTAATATCATATAGTAAGAACTTCCAGGCAGGATTCTTATACTGCTAGTTGGCTCCCTTTTCCTAGCCCCTTCTGATAGAGGAAGCTGATTGGTGTAGATAGTGAGCTAAATTTTAAATAAAAAGAACCAAAATTGGTCCCCTGACATTTTTGGAAGATATGTAAGAGTTTTGTATTCATGTTACTCATTTTTAAAAACTCTCTCCATAGAAATTTCAATCTAGATTTTGCTCTTAAATTGAGTTGACAGTGGGTGTTCAGCAATTCTTTCCCCATGATACTATCAAAGATTTGTACATAAAAACAAACATGCTGCTTTGGGGCTGTTATTATTGCTAATAACAAAAGAAAAAAGAGAAATGGAAAAAGACTGTGACAGCCCGAGTTGTCTCTAAAAAGAAATCTTTTAAAAAGAGAAGGGAGGAGGGTGTGTTTTTTCTTCTCTTGGGCCTTTATTGTGGAAACCTGGCTCTTTGTATTCAACATTTTAAAAATTATTTTTGGTTTGGCATTTTATGATTTTTTTGGATGTGAAAGGGGCTATCAGAATAGGGATTGCTGCGTTGTAATGGTAGCCGAAATAAATTAATACATTTTATAGCTCAGAACTATTGGCGAATGAGTCATCTGGCTCCATTCATTGCTTCTGTTGCCTGACAACAGTCTAAAAAAAAGTCAAACCCTACAAATCTGAAAAAATATATATATATCAGGAGAGAGCTGGAAGAGATTTCTGCCTGGAACTTTTATACCTCCATTTTATCCTTGGACATGCTGAGGACAGCAAAGATTACAGTGGAAGCCTGTGCAGCTTTTGTTTTTTCTTTGTCTCTGTGGGTTTTGATTCAGTCCTGGCTAAAGGCAAGAGGCTTGACTAAATAATCTCTTAGTGTCCCTTCTAGCTCTAACTTTCTATTATTCCATAAAGCCATGGCCCAATCAGGAAAGGTAAAATCATTCCTGTATTCTGGATCCTTCCATTGGTCCTTGCCAGCCTAGCAACTTTATTCATTTAATCATGGCACAGGGAGAGCCGATCGAAATTAATTGCTCTTCAAGGCAGCTGCCTATGAGTCTGGCATTGCCCTCTTCTCAGAATGATCACAGAAGACTACCGCTGCCACCACCCACCACCACCACCATCATCATTTATTAATATTTACCAAACTCCCTCCAATACGCCAAGCACTCCCTGGCCAAGAAGAGCTCCCAAATGAGGTTCATGCCCTCAATGAAATCCTTTTTGGTGAGTCTTTTAGGATAATTTATGCCACTGAGCTGAGTGAGAGCCAGGTTACTAAATGACATGAGTCTGCTCATTACTTCTCTTCCTCCTTAACAAATTTTCTGCAGGCCCAAGCTGGGGAGGTGTTGCAAGGGTCATGAATTTTGAAGGCTTCTGACTTATTCAGCTAAGCACCAAACTATTAATGCCTTCAGGGTGGACCACACCAGGGAATCCAGTCACTCTTGCCTGGCTGGCCCTGACATGGAACATTACAGTACAAATTCAGCTTCGATTTCAATACTTTGTTCTTTCTCATTAATTTTCTTAATATGAGGCCATGACCCACCTCCTTTGCTATTAGTTGCATTCAACAGTATTGCTCTCACCTTGAACTATTTCAAACAAGCCAGCCTCCGTTCCTAGGAGTGGCAATGTCCCTCAGCAGCCCTCTTCTCTAAAGGGAGACAAGCTGAGGCTCCCACTGACTACTGATGATAAGGGGACCAAAATAGCAAAATTTGGTCCTGAGAAACCCTGGTGGAGAAAATTTTCAGTAATTTGTATTGCAGTGTTAGGAAGAGTTCTCATTAATTCAAGCCAAAGGTGGGAGATAGAAAGGTGACATCAACAAGATAAAGAAAATATCCCTAATACAAACTAGAATTTATACTGGTAAATAGAATGTAAGAAAATAACACAAATAGAATATAAAAATATAAGAAAATTACACAAATATTTAATTCTGGCCATGGGACAAAGAAATACTGGACAAATGGAGTTAAACGGATCTTCTTTATTGTAAAGAATTTGGAAATGATCTAAAACAATAATGCACTAATCAAGATTTAAAGAGCAGTTAACCACTTTGTATGCAAGTCCTTAGATTATTGGAAGGGCTTTCTCTTCTGCCTCCTGTTCTTCCCTTAATGGAATTCAATTCACTTGCATGTCATGGCATCACCTCCCTGATGTCATGGTCCCCTCCAAGAACAAAGGACAGACAACAATATGGCCTAGTTTCTAGTTTCTTCTATTCTCAATCCATGCTGTGCAGTTGCCAAATTAATATATCTAAAACAATAGGTCTGACCATATTACTCTCCTCTTAACAACATTCAGTGGCTCTCTATTGCCTCTAAAATAAAATAAAAAAATTCTCAGTCGGGCACTTTAAGTCCTCCACAACGTGGATATCCTGTGCCTTTCTGGTCTTATTTCATATTACTACCCTTCATGAACTCTCTGTTGCAGTCAAAATGACTTGCTAGATGTTCCTCAAAGAGGACACTTCATCTGCAGTCTACATGCCTTTATACAAGTGGTCCCTCATGCCTGGAATGCTCTCTCTCTCTCTCCTCACCTTCAACTCCCACAATCCTTAGCATTTTTCAAAACATGGTACAAGGTTCACCTCCTACTCTAGGCTTTTCTTGATCATCCTACATGTTAATCCTCTTTCCCTCTTGAAATTTATTCTTATTAATATGTCAACTTTGTTCTTTTCCTTCTTTCCTTTCTCCCTCCTCCCTCCCTCTCTTCCTTCATTCTTTCCTTCCTTCTTTCCTATTATTGATGTTCAGTCGTTTTTTCAGTTGTGTCTGAGTTCATGACCCCATTTGGGATTTTCTTGGCAAAGATACTGGGGAGTGGTTTGTTGTTTCCTTCTCTAGCTCACTTATAAAAAATAGTTTCCATTATTCATTTTTTATAAGATTTTGAGTTCCAAATTTTTCTCCCTCCCTCCTCCCTCCCCAAGACAGCATGCAATCTAGGTTATACATGTGCAATTATGTTAGATAGATTTTTACATTAGTCATGTTGTGAAAGAAGAAACAGAAATGAAAAAAAGTGAAAATAGTATGCTTTGATCTGCACTCAGACGCCATAGTTCTTTCTCTGGATGTGGATTGCACTTTTCATCATGAAGTGTTTTGGAATTGTCTTGGATCACATATTGCTGAGAAGAGTTAAGTCAATTAAAGTTGATCATCATGCAATGTTGCCTAGCTTTTTTACAGATGAGAGGAAATGAGGCAAACAGGGTTAAATAACTTTTACAGGGTCATACAGCTAGTAAGTATCTGAGGTCAGATTTGAAGTCACAAATGAGTCTTCCTGATTTCATGCCCCATACTCTAGCCACTGAGGCACCTAGTTGCCCCTTTTCTTTCTGCGCCGTATTTTATTATAGGGGAATCTAAACTTTTTATGTTACAGGACTCTTTGACAGCCTTTGGATCCCTTCTCATGATAATGTTTTTAATAAACTAAAATATATAACATTACAAAAGAAGCCAATTATACTAAAATAGAGTTATCAAATTTTTTTATTTTTAAATTTTTATTTATTTTTAGTTTTCAACATCCATTTTCAGAAAATTTTGAGTTCCAAAGTTTCTCCCCATCTCTCCCCTCTCCCTACCCCAAAACACTGTGCATTCTGATTACCTCTTCCCCTAATCTGTACTCCCTTCTATCATACCCCTCCCTTCTCTTATCCCCATCTTCTCTCTTTTCTTGTAGAGCAAGATAGATTTCTATATCCCATTACCTGTATTTCATATTACCCAATTGCATGTAAAAACAATTCTCAACATTCATTCCTTAAACTTTGAGTTCCAATTTCTCTCCCTTCCTCTGTCCCCACCCATCCCCACTACGAAGGCAGGCAATTCAATATAGGTTATATATGTGTAGTTTTGCAAAAGACTTCCATAATAGTCATGTTGTGTAAGACTAACTATATTTCCTTCCATCCTATCCTGCCCCCCATTTATTCTATTCTCTCTTTTGACCTTGTCCCTCCTCAAAAGTGTTTATTTCTAATTACTCCCTCCTCCCATTTGCTCTCCCTTCCATCATCCCCCCACACAACTTATCCCTTTCTCCCCTATTTTCCTGTAGTGTAAGATAGATTTTCATACCAAATTGAGTGTGTATGTTATTCCCTCCTTAAGACAAATGTGATGAGAATAAACTTCACTTTTTCCCCTCTCACCTTCCTACTTTTTCCCTCCCTTGAAAAAGCTTTTCCTTGCCTCGTTTATAACAGATAATTTGCCCTATTTCATTTCTCCCTTTCTCCTCCCAATATATTCCTCTCTCACCCCTTAATTTTATTTTTTTAGATATCATCCCTTCCTATTAACCTGCTGTGCCCTCTGTGTATATATATATATATATGTATGTCTGGCCACATCCTGAGAAAAGATTCAAGAGTTACAGATATTATCTTTCCATGTAGGAATGCAAACAGTTCAACTTTAGTAAGTCCCTTAGGATTTCTCTTTCCTGTTTACCTTTTCATGCTTTTCTTGATTCTTGTGTTTGAAAGTCAATTTTTCTTTTCAGTTCTAGCCTTTTCATCAAGAATGCTTGAAAGTCCTCTATTTCACTGAAAGACCATTTTTTCCTCTGAAGTATTGTACTCAGTTTTACTGGGTAGGTGATTCTTGATCTTAATCCTAGTTCCTTTGACTTCTGGAATATCATATTCCAAGCCCTGTGATCCCTTAATGTAGAAGCTGCTAGATCTTGTGTTATCCTGATTGTATTTCCACAATACTTGAATTGTTTCTTTCTAGCTGCTTGTAATATTTTCTCCTTGACCTGGGAACTCTGGAATTTGGCTACAGTATTCATAGGAGTTTTTCTTTGGGGATCTCTTTAAGGAGGTGATCAGTGGATTCCTTCAATATTTATTTTACCCTCTGGTTCTAGAATATCAGAGCAATTTTCCTTGATAATTTCATGAAAGATGCTGTCTAGCCTCTTTTTTTGATCATGGCTTTCAGGTAGTCCAATAATTTTTAAATTGTCTCTCCTGGATCTGTTTTCCAGGTCAGTTGTTTTTCCAGTGAGATATTTCACATTTTTTTCTATTTTTTCATTCCTTTGGTTTTGTTTTGTAATTTCTTGGTTTGTTATAAAGTCATTAGTTTCTATCTGCTACATTCTAATTTTTAAAGAACTATTTTCTTCAATGAACTTTTGAACCTCCTTTTCCATTTGACTAATTCTGCTTTTTAAAGCATTCTTCTTCTCATTGACTTTTTGGACCTCTTTTGCCATTTGAATTAGTCTACTTTTAAAGGTGTTATTTTCTTCAGCATTTTTTTGGGTCTCCTTTAGCAAGCTGTTGACTTGCATTTCATGATTTTCTTGCATCACTCTCATTCTTCTTCCCAGTTTTTCCTCCACCTCTCTTACTTGATTTTCAAAATCCTTTTTGAGCTCTTCCATGACCTGAGACCACTATGTATATTTTTTGGAGGTTTTGGATGCACAATCCTTGACTTTTAGGTCTTCCTCTGATGATATACATTGTTCTTTCTCATCCAAAAGGGTGGAAGAAAATACTTGTTCACTAAGAAAGTAACCTTCTATAGTCTTATTTTTTCCCCCTTTTGGGCATTTTCCCAGCCAGTTACTTGACTTTTGAATCCTTTTTCAAGAGGAGGGTATACTCTGGGGACATGGAAGTTCTCAGTTTCTCCAAGGTGGCACAATTAAGGGAGAGGAGTTTACTCCTATTCTGGTCTGGGAACAACCACAAGCACTCTGTTCTGCCCAAGATCTAAAAATAGGATTCCCTGTCCACAGCCTCCACCAGCTTCACCACCCAGTGCTCCATCTCACCCCAGGACTGCCACTTAGGGCTGAGACACAGATCAGCTGCTCAATTTCCCCAGGGTCTTTAGGCTAAGGGCTCCCAAAATGGATGCTGCTGCTGCAGTTGCTGCTGCCAATGGGGCCAGACTGCATTCCCTTCTCACCCAGGTGAAAGAGCTTTCTCACTGACCTTTGAAGCTGTCTTTGGCAACGATCTGAGTTCAACAATCTGGGAACTGCAGCTGCTGCTGAAGATTTTGCCCCCTGAGGCCTGCTCTGATCCTGTCCCTGCCACGCCTCCCAGCTGAGGTTGGGCTGATCTCTTCCCCAAGCCTGGTGAGACAGACTTTTCCTGTCAGCTTTCCAGGCTGTCTTGGGCTGGACATCTCTTTCAGTCTCTTGTTTTGTGGCTTCTGCTGCTCTAGAATTTGTTTAGAGTCATTTTTACAGGTATTTTATGGGCTACTGGGGAGAACTTCTATAGATCTGGTCTTCTACTCCACCATCTTGGCTCCACTCCCACAAAATATTTTTTTAAAAAAGTTCACAAACCCTCAAGTTAAGAATCCCTATAGTTTAGTATTAGACTATAAGCCCTTCTTTTCTGTCCTATATCTCCAGCATTTTGCCTATGGTAGTCTTTATTAAATGGGATTGTTTTGAGTTGTTCAATAGTTTTTAGGTTGTGCTCTGACTCTTTGTGACTCCATTTGAAGTTTCTTGGCAAAGATACTGGAGTGCTTTGCCAGTTCCTTTTCTAGATTATTTTACAGATGAGGAAACTGAGGCAGGAAAGAATAAATGGCTTGCCCACAGTCACACAGCTAGTAAATGTCTACAGTCAGATTTGAACTGAGAAAGATGGTCCAGCATTACATCCACTGCACTACCTTATTGCCCTGCGTAAGTCTAGGACAAGGCTAAATACAAAGAAGTTATTCAAGCAGACTGGTTAGGGATGATAGCAGTGTTTCTTACCCTAAAGATGTCTCAGCTGCCAGACGCTAACACTGGATTTTTTCCCAGATAAGAGGAAGACACATTGGGTGTGTGTGACACAATGTAATGACATATCTGTTCAACTATTTTATTTTTTTAGTCTGTTGAACTATTTTTTTAATTAGACCTGTGATTTTCAATAGTATATCAAACTTATAGTGAGAAAATTTATTTTATCAATGCAGATGAGCAACTGTTCTGCAATTTACAATCTTAGAGAGTTGCCTAAGGGCTTTGAGAGGTTTAGTGCTTTATCCAGGCCAATATAACCAATATATGGCAAAAGTACAATTGTATTTCATGAAATCTGGGGTCCTGCTGCAAGTTTTCAAGAATGACTCTGGTAAAGGTGGAGCCACATGTCAGAGGAGCAGGAAGAGGTACAGTGAGCTCTCCTCCCCCCAAAAGAATTCTAAACAAATCTAGAAAATATATCAGACTAAATGCAGATCAGGAAATTCAAGCGAAAAAAAAATCACAATGAGTCATTTTTTTCAGCCCAGATGGAAGCATGGGGAGGCAGAGAGAGAGAGAGAGAGAGAGGTCTGCAGACACGAGGGATGGGGGTTGGTCAGGATTTCAGCACAGGGAGAGGCTATTATTTAGCAGGGTAGGAGAAAGTCCCAGATCTAGTGCAGGGGATTAAACTTATGCAAAGCACAGGAACACATGTCAATTGGCAACTCTATTGTTTACTACCCTGTTCTGAGTCGGATTCAGGAAACACTGAAGAGGGGACCTGTTCCACCATTCCAGATCAACTGGGGGTCCTAGTCTGGGTAACATGCAAGAAATGGGTTCAGAAATAAGCAGCAGTTGTGTGACTCTCACTCCAGGAGCTGAGTAGGGTCTCATTTATATTCTGTAACTGAAATTGAAGCCTGAAGTAGAATAACCAGGGTAGAAATCCCAGCCAAAAGGAGAGCTAGAAGTTCTGTCTCTCTGAACCAAAAGAGCTTTCCAGATAACTGACAGGAGTTGAGTCCAGCAGCAATCTAATGGAACTTCAAATGTGGCAAATGCATAAGTTCAAATCCATATCAAGAACTTGCAGAGCTCAAAGCAAGGTAGGCAGTGGTCAGATTTTGCTTGGATCAGATTACTTTGGGAGTGCTGAAAACTTGCAGGTCCCTGGCCTAAACTGACTCTGAGATCCTGGAATAGTACAATAAGCAATAGCCCAAGAAAATAGCATCAGGATGATTCAGAAGTGCATAGATTCTGACCCTAACATAGAGTCCAAAGTTAGGAAGTGGCTGAAAGAATGATCAAACAAAAAAAGTATTCCACCTTCAAAAGCTATTATGGTCATAGACACATTCAAGACACAAACCCAGAAGGAGAGAATGACACTTAAAATATCTACAAGCAAAGCCTCCAAGGAAAACAAAAGTTGGGCATAAATTCAACTAGAATTCCTGGATGAAGGGAAGCAAGAGTTAAAAAAAAAGTTTCAAATTGTTCATACTAATAAAATAAGAGCACTAGAGAAAAAAATTGGAAAAGAAATGAGAGCTGTGGAAAAAGAGAACTGGAAAAGGAATTAACAGTGTGGCACAAGATGTATAAAACCCTATCCAAGTAACAAAATTTCTAAAAATTCGAACCTACTAAATAGAAACTGATGATTCTGTAAGATAACAAAAAATTTTAACATGAAGTCAAAAGACTGAAAAAAATAGAATAAAATAAAGTATTTAATAGCAAATACAACTGACCTGGAAAATAGATTGAGGGGAAAAGATTTTTAGAAGCACTAACTACCTCAACACCATGACCAAAAAAGAGAGAGAGAGGTGAGATGTTATATTTCAAGAAATCTTAAAAGAAAATTCTCCAGATTTCTTAGAATCAAAGGGCAAAGAGGAAATAAAAAGAATTCACCAGTTACCTCCTGAAAGATATTCCCAAATGAAAACTCCCAAGAACACTATGACCAAAATCTACAGTTTCCAGGTCAAATTACAATACTATAAGCAACCATAAAGAAATTCAAATACTGAGGATTCACCATCAAAATCGTACAAGATTTAGCAGCTACTTCTATAGTAGGGTGGAAAGCTTTGAATCCAGTATTCCAGAAGGCAAAGGATATAGGCTTACAGCCAAGAATAATTTACCCAGTAAAGTTGAGTATAATCCTATGCCAGGGAGGTGGGGCAAGGAATGGATTTTTTTTTTAAATTTATTTATTTATTTAACTTTTTACATTCATTTTCACAAAATTTGGGGTTCCAAATTTTTTTCCCCTTTTATCCCCTCCCCCACCCCAATACCCCAAGCAATCTAATTTTCCCTATCTCCAATCTGCCCTCTCTTCTGTCATCCCTCCCTTCTCTTGTCTCCATCTTCTCTTTTCTCCTGTAGGGCCAGATGACTTTCTATTCCTCATTAACTGTATGTCTTCTTTCCTAGTAGCAACAACAATACTAAACAGTTGTTCCTAAAATTTTGAGTTCCAAATTCTCCCCATCCCTCCCTCCCCACCGATTCCCTTTGGGAAGGCAGGCAATTCAATATAGGCCATATCTGTGTAGTTTTACAAATGACTTCCCTGATAGTCGTGTTGTGTAAGACTAACTGAATTACCCTCCATCCTAACCTGCCCCTCATTGTTTCTCTTCTATCTTTTGATCCTGTCCCTTCCCGAGTGTTGACTTCAAATTGCTCCCTCCACCCTTTGCCCTCCCTTCCATCATCCCCCCCCTTGCTTATCTCCTCCCCCACTTTCTTATACTGTAAGATAGGTTTTCATACCAAAATGTGTGTGCATTTTATTCCTTCCTTTAGTCAAATGTGATGAGGGTAAACTTCTTGTTGTTTTTTTTTTTTTTTCTCAGCTCTCCTCTTTTTCCCTCCACTAAAAAGTCTCCTACTTGCCTCTTAAATGACACATAATTACCCCATTCCATTTCACCCTCTTTCCTCCCATTACATTTCTCTCTCACCATTTACCTTAATTTCTTTTCAGCTATGGTCCCATCCTATTCAGTTCAATCTGTGCTCTCTGTCTCTGTATGTGTGTGCATGTGTGTATGTGTGTGCACTTGCATGCATGTACATGTGTGTGTATGGACCCACCAACTACCCAGATACTGAAAAGTTTTAAGAGTTACAAATATTGTCTTTCCATGTAGGAATGTAAACAGTTCACCTTTGGTAAGTCCCTTAAGACTTCTCTTTGCTGTTTACTTTTTCATGCTTCTTCTCATTCTTGTGTTTGAAAGTCAAATTTTCTTTTCAGCTCTGGTCTTTTCATCAAGAATGCTTGAAAGTCCTCTGTTTCATTGAAAGACCATATTTTCCCTTGAAGTATTATACTCAGTTTGGCTGGGTAGGTGATTCTTGGTTTGAGTCCTAGTTCCTTTGACTTCTGGAATATTCTATTGCACGCCCTTCGATCCCTTAATGTAGAAGCTGCTAGATGTTGAGTTATCCTGATAGTATTTCCACAGTACTGGAATTGTTTCTTTCTAGCTGCTTGCAAGATTTTCTCCTTGAGCTGGGAGTTCTGGAATTTGGCCACAATGTTCCTAGGAGTTTCTCTTTTTGGATCTCTTTCAGGTGGTTATTGATGGATTCTTTCAATACTTATTTTGCCCTCTGGTTCTAGAATGTCAGGGCAGTTTTCCTTGATAATTTCTTGGAAGATGATGTCTAGGCTCTTTTTTTGATCATGACTTTCAGGTAGTCCCATAATTTTTAAATTGTCTCTCCTGGATCTATTTTCCAGGTCAGTTGTTTTTTTCCCATGAGATATTTCACATTCTCTTCCATTTTTTCATTCTTTTGGTTTTGTTTGGTGATTTCTTGGTTTCTCATAAAGTCATTAGACTCCATCTGTTCCATTCTAATTTTGAGAGAACTATTATCTTCAGTGAGGTTTTGAACCTCTTTTTCCATTTGGCTCATTCTGCTTTTGCAAGCATTCTTCTCCTCATTGGCTTTTTGAACCTCTTTTGCCAATTGAGTGAGCCTATTTTTCAAGGTGTTATTTTCCTCAGCATTTTTTTGGGTCTCCTTTACCAAGGTATTGACCCGTTTTTCATACTTTTCTTGCATCTCTCTCATTTCTCTTCCCAGTTTTTCCTCCACCTGTCTAACTTGCTTTTCAAAATCCTTTTTGAGCTCTTCGAAGGCCTGAGCGCACCCGACATCCCCCTGGGATGTCTGAGGTACTGAGGCCCCACCCTCCACGTCTTTCCCTGATGGCAAGAATATTTCCTTGTCAGATCCGGAAGTCGGGATCATTTGCATCTGTTCGAAAAAACTCTCTATAGTCTTATTTTTCTTCCCTTTTCTAGGCATTTTCCCAGTCAGTTACTTGACTTCTGAGATTCCTGTCCACCTCCGCCTAGATCCACCCAGCTAGTTCTTGGGGTCTGAGATTCAAATGTGCTTTCCGCGCCGCCCAGCTGCTAATCAATGTGACCTTTAGTTCTGGTGCTGGGGTGGGGGCAGGGCCGCCTCCCAGGCTTGGCTTCCTCAGGGGCTTTATGCGGAGACTTTCAGTAATGAAGATCCTGCCTGCTGCTGGGGGAGTCCTGGGGCGCCGCTGCAGCTGCTGCCTCCGCAGCTGCTGCCTCCGCTGCCGCCCACGCCTCTGCCTCCGCAGCTTCCTGCCCCCATCTCTGCCGCCGACGCTTCCTCCCAAGGGGGCCCGAGTCACAGAGACACTCCACTCCCCTCCTCCAGCCCAGGCAGACGCTGACCTGTAGCTTCTGTGGGCAGAGGGACCTTTCCGGCTGCCGGAGCCTCCGTCCCTGAAGCCTGCTCGGTCAGCTTCTCTGGGGCCGCGGCCAGAGCAGCGCTGGGGTGGGGTCCGCTTTCCGGGGCGCGAGGGATTCTGTGGACAGCTCTCCAGGGCTCTCTGGAACAGAAATCTCTTCCACTATGATTATGCACCCCCTGCAGTGATTCAGAACTTACGGGATCTCTTTTTACCTTAATTCTATGCGCTGTGGGTTCGGAGCTCGTAAACGTGCATCTTTCTACTCCACCATCTTGGCTCCGCCCCCCAAGGAATGGATTTTTAATTAAATGGAAGACTTCCAAGCATTTCTAATGAAAAGGCCAGAGCTATGTAAAAATTTTAGTGCCTACATAGGAGTCAAGAGAAACATAAAAAAGTAAACATAAACAAAAAATTGTGACACTAAGGATAAGTTGCTTAAATTCAAATTTGGGAAGATGATACATGTATCCCCTCAGAATCCATCAAAAGGAGTCATAGAGGGAGTCTAATTGTACAGAAGACCCTGGAGTGGTCCCATTATGTCTTAAAAGAAGAATGGAAAGAGGGAGGAGAGGAATATATTAGGGGAATAAAGGTGAAGGAAGGTTAGAGAAAATTATCTCACATTAGCAGAGTAGAAGACTAATCAAAGAGTAAGGGATAGGGAAGAGAGAGAGATGCTTGAATCTCACTCTCATCTGAATTGGTCAAAGGAGGAAAGAATACACATACACATCTGGGTAGAAAAATACATCTCATTAAACAGGAAAATTGGAGAGAAAGGGAAGAAGGAAGAATTAGAGGATGGAGAGATTGAGGGAGGGATTAGTTGTAAGTGAAAAAACTCTTAAAGAGGTACAAAAAATATTTATGGCTCTTTTTGAGGGGACAAAGAATTGGAAACTAAGGGGGCACCTATCAATTAGAAAATGGATCAACAAATTGTGGTATAGAAATGTGATGAAATATTATTGTGCTGTAAGAAATAATGAAAAAAATTGGTTTCAGAGAAACCTGAGAAGACTTATATGAACTGTTACAAAGTGAAGTGAGAAGAACCAGTGCAATTTATACAATAACAATAACAAAGGCAACTTTGAAAGATTTTGGAAACCTAATCAGAGTAATGACCAACCATGCTTCCAGAAGACTGATGAAACATGCTAACCATCTCCTTATAGAGAGAAGAAAAGCACAGAGTGCAGAATCAGACTTTTTTGGGGAGTAGAGGTGGGGGTGGAGAATATGACCATTGTGGAAATTTGCTTGACTATACAAGTTTACAGTTTTCTTTCTTTTTCAATTAGGGAGCAATGAGAGGGAAAAAAAGGTGATTTTTGCTAACTTAGAAAAGAGAAAATTTAATTTAAAAAAATCAACAAAACTGAGCTATATCCTTTCTTTTTTAAACAAAAGGCGTCACTATACCTTTAAAGTATAGTGATGCTTTTTGTTTTTATATTATATTAATTTCCAAATATATCCATTTTTCTTCTCTATCCAGGCAGCCATTCTTTTAAACATAGATTTAAAATAAGAGAGCAATAAAAGCAACTCAGTCAAACCAATCAATTCACTGAGCACATCTGATAGTATAATCAATAATACACATCCATAGTTTCTCTTTTCCTCCCTATCTGCAAGGTAGGAGATGTGATTCCTCAGTTCTTTTCCTAGATCAAGCTTGGTCATTATAATTCATAACATTCAGTTTAAATTTTTCTCAATTATCAACATTTTTTTCTCCCTCTTACACACACACACACATACATGCACATACTCACATATGCACATGCACACATGCATACACAGAAGGAAAAAAAAATGAGAAAAACAAAAGCTTTGTAGCAAATACATATAATCAAGCAAAACAAATTCCCATACTGTGTCTAAAATTGTGTCTCATTTTGCATATTTAGTCCATCATCTCTCTGTCATAAAGTAGGTAATACTCCTTTATCATCAGTCCTCCAGAATAATAGTTGATCATTATGTTGACCCAACTTCTTAAATCTTTCAAAACTGTTTATTTTTTCAATGTTGTAATATTATAAATTGTTCTGGTTCTGCTTACTTCACTCCTCGTCAGTTTACATGAACCCTGGTTTCTTTGAAACCGTCTCTTCCATCATTTTTTTTACAACCAATTAATATTTTACTGCATATTCATATGCCATAATTTGTTTAGTCATTCATCATTTGATGGCTACCCCCTTTAGTTTCCATTTTTTGTTACTACAAAAAAAGCTGATAAATATTTCTTTTCCTCTATTTTTGATCTCTTTGTGATGTAGTTGTGGCATGACTGAGTCAAAGGATATTTACAGCTTAGCAACCTTTGGGGTATGTAGTTCCAAATAGCTTCCCAGAATGACTATACTAATTTACTGCTCCACCAACAATACATCAATGTGCCTATTTTCCCACAGTCCCTCCAACATTTGTCATCTTTTCTTTTTGTGAACTTTGCCAATCTAATGTTATATAGTACAGCTTTAGAGGTGCTTTAATTTACGTTTCTCTAATGATTGGTAATTTGGAGCATTTTTTCACATGGCTCTAGATATTTTGGAGTTTTTCTCTTGAGAACTGGCTATTCATATCCTTTGCTTATTTATTGGAAAATGGCTCTTTTTTTTTTTTTTACACATTTCAATTTGTTTCTTATAAGAGAAATTTGTGTAGCATTCAGGTTTGTTTTATTGATCTGTACTATAGGGTTGTGTATAATGCCTTTCTGGTTCTTTTTATATCATTCTGTCATATAAGTCTTTTCATGTTTCTCTAATTCTTCAAATCTGTAATTTCTTATAACAGTAATATCCCATTATATTTAAGTATCACAATTGGTTTAGCCATTCCCCAATTGATGGGAATCAAATTATTTCCAATTCTTCACTACCACAAGAAGTTTTGCTACCAATATTTTGTTATGTATGGGACCCTTCCATCTTTGACTCCCTTGGGATAGCTGTCTATCTATCTATCTATCTATCTATCTATCTATCTAGTCAGGTATCTGGGTCAAAGGTCATGGGAGGACATTTAGTTGCTTTTTTTCAAGCTTAATTCCTAATTGCTCTTTAGAATGGTTGGATCAATTCACAGGGTATCTGTCTCTTTTCACAAGAATAGATTTGAATCCTGTCTGACAGCAAGATTCCACTGTCCAATTATAGTTTTCCAGAAAATATCATCTATCAGTATGAAGCCAGTGTGTTTCAATTAACATTTCAATTTTATTAACTTTCTTAATTGGCAATAGTAGATATTTTACTTTTTGAGTCACTATAATTCTTGTTCCCTATGTACATATAGATTTATATATGCGAAATTATTCAATGAAATGATATAAAAAAGTCTTAAATGTGCTGACAAGCTCCACCATCTCATTAAATCTGAATATCTTTTCAACGTAACTTCATTTTTTAAAAAATGTGGTAGGAAACAGTGACATGATATTTTTAGGCACGTAGGTGAGGCAGGCGCCCACACACGCCACCACATCCCCTCTGAAGAGCGGAGACAGTTCCACACTCCTCCTTGAGGATGAGGGGATGTAAGTGAAATGGCGGCCACACTTGTGTAACACATTTTCCATGATCAGCCCCCCTACACATTCTATCCCATCTGCCAATGAGCAATATTATGGACGTTGCCCCATTTCAAAGAGGAGAACAGAGAGAACAACTCTTAGAGCAGTTATTGGTGCCTTTGAGATATGTAACTACAGAAACCACCTGCCACCCAGATGCCCTCAGGCTTCCTCCACCAAAACTTGGACTATCCAAATGCCCTATGACTATGACTGGGTCTCTTGTTGATCTTTTTAGTCAGTTTCACACTGTTAAACAGAAATAACAAGCAGCAGCATCCATTCTCAAATATAAAGGGTGATGTGATATAGCAAATGTATGCAGATGTATACAGACACAGATGGGTACAAGTGTATTTAATTGTAAATGAGTCAGAACAGAGAAAATGAGATTTTCCTTATATTTGGGTTTTTAAAAATTAGAGAGAAAATTAGCTCATTGCAGAAATTTAAAAAATGGGGGAAGGGGTTCTGAGTCAGTGGAACATGTTGGAAAAATAACGTGGGTGTCTGCAAATCCAGAAGGCAATGGTGTTCTTCTATAGCCCCAGCTGTTTATAAAAATTTCTTGGTTCCAGAGAGATTATACCCTGAGGCCCAAAAGGGTCCATGCAGCTGACTAAATGGAAATAAGTACAGACAACTAGAATCGGTGGTACCTTTACTTCATCCAGTCTCCATGTGCTAGAAGCAGATGGAGAAAAGGCCATTGATAATGATGACTTTCCCCAAGGAATGATCCAAACACCAACTTTTCAACTTTCTCCATGAAGAAGCTGAGAATAAGAACTCTTCCCCAGGCCCACATGACCTTTGAGAAGAAACTAGACTGTGACATTAGGACATTTTCAGTTCGAAAATCACTTTTTAGAACTTCAACTTTCCTAAAGAATACTTCTTAGTACAGGGCCTTCTGGGGAGCAGGCATTCTGTAAATATGCTAATGAGTGATTTTAAGTATTCTTCTAGAAAGTGTGCCTGGTATGAGAGATCAGTGCCAAATTGAGTTCCAGAAATGGAAAGGTAGACTTGTTCAATCCTCCCAAAGGGTAAAGCAATTAGTTGTGTCTTGCAGCCCATAGGACTCTTGTGGGAAAGAAGCAACAAGAAAGCTATAAAACTTCAGTGATCTGACCCCCTAGATCTTCTCCAATGGACTTTTAGTATAACATACTGCAAAAGAGTACTGGATGTGGAATCAGGAGAAGCCTGGCTTTGGAACTAACTAGCTTTGTACATATTGAGCTTGTGGTTCACTAAGACACCCCATGTCTTTTTCATAGGACATATTATCTAGGCTTGTTTCTCCCATTCTGTCTTTATGAAGTTGATTTTTGAACCAAAGTACAGGATTTTATGTTTATCCTTATTAAAATAAATAATTAAATTTGGCTCATTCCTTTTACCTATAGAGATTACTATGTGGATCCTTGGTTCTGACATCCAACATATTAGCTATTCCTCCTGATTTCCTATTAGCTGCAGATTTTAAAAGCATATATTTTATGTCCTCATCAAAATCATTAATAAAAATTTTCAAACAGCAGAGAGCCAAGACCAGATCCCTCAGGCATACCACTAGAAATGTTTCCCCATATAGGTACTGACACATTAATGGCCATTCTTTGGGCACAGTTGTTGAACCAGTTCAGAATCTAGCTGACTGCTATCTAGAAGCATCCCTCCCATCCATCTTGTTCAGAAGGGTAATATGACAAACTTTATAAAATTTTTTGTTGAAATTAAGTATGCTACATCAACAACTTTCTCTGATCCACTGCTCTAGTTATCCTATCAAAAAAGGAAATGAATGAATGAAAAAGCAATGATTAAACCCTTATTTTATACCAGGCACTGTGCTAAGACTAGGGATATAGATAGAAGTAAACAAGACAAAGCCTGCCCTCAAGGAACTTAAATTCTAATAGTCGGAGACAGTCAATTGACAAGCATTTATTCTGTTCTGACTGTGTGAAAGGCACCATGCTAAATGCACACATATAGGACGCAACAGACATGGGGGAATGGCTGCCAGGGAAGAGTTTTGGGGACACAGAAGTTGGAGAAAATGATGAATGGGGTCATGGGGCAATTGATTGACACATCCTTACCAGAGATGGCAGTGTCACTTTGAATATAGCTGTTCACACTAAAGTTGGAAAGTAGGGTGGGTATGGAATGGAAACTTGGGGGTGCGAATGGGGAGAAGGTATTCTAGTGGGTCTGAAATGAGGTGTTATAAAGTGAATGCTCTTCATTTGGAGCCCAGAGTCACAGGGGTGGGACCTTTTCTTACCTAGTCTAGGTAAAGGCTAGAAATGAGGTTAGTTTGGGATGATCTATCCCTGACGAAGCCATGTTAGCCTTTAGTGATTACAGTTTCCATTTCTAAATGCTCATAAACCATCCCTTAAAAATTGGGTCCTAGGATTTTGCCAATAATAGAAATTAAGGTAATTGGTCTATAGGTGACAGACTCCATCTTATCTTTTTTGGAGAAAACATTTGCCTTCCTTCAGTCCTGGAACTCCTCCAAGTGATGTCCCCCATGCTAGGGCTCCTTTCCCCTTGCTCCATATAGGCTGTCTTACCGTCTCCTTCATTATCTCTAGTTTCTATGTCTATTAACCCTTTTTGTTTGTTGTTTCTAGGTCATTTTCCTTGGAAGAGAAAATAGAAGCAAATTAAGAGCTTAGTTATTCAGGTTTCTTCTGCTACATATTATCAGCAACCCATCCATCAAAGCAATCATTCCATTCCTTCTTTGATCCTGCCCTTACCCTAAATATAGTTTGGGTTTCTTTTGGTTTTTGGTTTTTAAGGCTTTTTGTCCTTCCCAGCACTCCTCACTAGCTTTAGGATATTCTGGACTTTAACAGTGCTGACCATTCTACAGTACTATATTATTCTTTTAAATTCCTCTTCAGTTACTTTGTCCTTTCTTCCAACTTCTGTATTTGGCTTTTTAGAAATCTGAGATGGATTTTATTGAAATTTTTTAAAGTGATATTCATTAATGATATTGGTCTGTGATTCTTTGTTTACTTTATCTGACTGTATTTGTCTCATCAAGAGAGTTTGACAGTGTTTTCCTTCCAGGTTTTTGAGAATAATTTGTGTAACATAGGCAGGGGTGTAATGGAACCAGTATGAACCCACTTTGGGGGGATAACTGTTAAATTTTCAATATGAACATCTATACCTTTGAAGTTGAAAATGGCTATAAATCAGGGCTTGATCTATTGCCTTGTTGATTGTCTAGACCAGGGGGTGCCAAACCTGGTGCCTCAAGGCTACATATGACCTTCTAGGTCCTCAAGGGCAGCCCTTCAATGAGATTTGTTCTATAAGGTTTGGATTCAGTCAAAGGGCCACCCTTGAGGACCTAGAGATCCACATATGGCCTCGAGGCTGCAGGTTCCCCACCAATGGTCTAGAATTAAGAAAGTGATGAAGAAAATGTTAATGAAGATTATATTTAAAAGTGTATCACAGGTACATTTTTATTTTTTGGAGAGTTAGTTCTTAAACATTTACTAGCACATTAGTTAATACAAATATTAATTATTGTTTAAAAGTTTCATACCATTCACCTGTAAATCCGTTTGACCCAAGACTGGTTTTGTGGGGGGTTTTGTAGGGTTTTTTTGAAAGGACAATTAAAAACTGAAACTGAATACCATGTAATTACAATAACTAAGCCTGACCCCCAAAAAGGAGCTATGAGATTACATCTCCCAACATTCTTTGCAGAGGTGGGGGACTATGGGTATGGGATACTGCATATACATGCAGACAGAGTTGATGTACTGGTTAGAATTTATTTTTAACAGATTTTTTTCTCTTTCTTTTTATTCGGTATGAGAGATGGCTCTCTGGCTGGTGGAGGAGAAGCATACACTGGGAAATGAATGTAATATAAAACAAAGTTGATCAATGAAAATTTTTAAATTAGCATAAAAAAATCTTAATAAACCACCAAAGTTACTAGGGCATCCCCATGAGTTTCTTTAGGCAGCTCTCCATTTTCTGCTTCATAGAACTAATTTCTCCTTAAGTCTTCAGAATTTCATTTGAGAATCAACCCATCATTCATCAAGCACTGTGCTAGTCATTGTACTGCATACTGAGAGAGAAAGGCAAAAATAAGACAGATTCTGAGGTCAAAGAACTTATATATTCTATTGGAAGAAATAGCATGAAACTAGATATATCTGTGCATACATTATATATATGTATGTGTTTGTATATATACACATGCCTCTTCCTCATAAAGTTAAAAGTCTGTTGAGTAAAAAAAAGTCTTGTTTCTGAAACAAATTTCATATGAGAATTGATTAATTAAAGGATGTGAGGAGAAAAAAAATAAATAAACATATGGGAAATAAATACAAAATAAATGTAAGGGATTCAAATACGATGTTGTTAGTGGGGCAATTGGATAGAGCTCTGGGTCTGGAGTCAGAATGATCTAAGTTCAAAATCTGACCTCAGACTTTTACTAATTGTATGACTCTGAGAAAGTCATTTAATGCTATTTGCCTCAGTTTCCTCATCTGTAAAATGAGCTGGAAAAGACAATGATAAATCACTCTAGTACCTCTGCCAAAAAAACTCCAAATGGGGGTCACAAAGAGTCAGACATGACTGAAACCAGTGAATGAAGGGAATTGGTGAGGGAAAGCACTAGCAGTTGGTATCAGGTCTCCATCCCTCTTGGGGTAACTCCTCTGGCAAGATTTTAGTCCATTTGATCCCATATCTCCTCTCTCAGAATCCTTTAAAACCTGCTTTCACAAATCTAAGTTTCCCCACAGACTGTGCCTGACTTCCTTCTTCTCTGTTATGTGCTTTGGAATGGGATTGTCACTTACCTCTAAGGCTCCTGTCAATTCTACTTTACAGCCTGTTCTCCCTGGTTAGTTAGAAGCAACTCCAGAAGAACAGTTGCCACTGCTACTTCTTTCACTTCTTAAAGGATGAAATGATCATTAAGGCAAGCCCTGAATTTATCAGCTGCTCTGCTTGTGACAGAGGGACCTGTAGCATGCCTAGGTTATTGAAATCCTCTATGTCCACAATTCCCTGAGTGCCAAGCTTGTGTCCTGTATCTCAAACTCCTCATCTATATCTCCTTGTTGTCTAGGTGGTCTATAGTGTATTCGCTCCATAGAAATTGGATTTATCCCTCCACTGATCCTTACCCAAAGGTTTTCCATAATGTTTCTCCACAATGCCAGTTTGCAGATTTCCTCGAGTGTGCCACAGTGCAAAGCAACCTTTCTCACCTTGAAATGTGAATTTCCCTGGGCTGATTATTTCTTTTCCCATTTTTATGCTGGTCTATCAGAGGTTATTCTCAATTATTTATAAGGAAAGAGAACTTATAATGATTCTACCATATAGTTTTCCTTAAAGACTTTACTACCACATTGACCCAAAATCAAGAATTCTAGTTCTCTGGTTCATTGGTCTTAGTGGAATAATTATTTTACTAGAATGTTTCACTTAAATGCTTAATACTTGGTTTGTGGTTCTTGCTTGGTCTGTGTGTAGAGTCTTCACTGAATTGAGATCTATATTTTCTATGTGTTGAATCTAGGTAACATTATGGCAAAACCCTAGTCTTCCATGCATACCAGTATGTATGCATGTATATATGTGTATGTACACATGTATGCATATTATAGGTATGTGTATACACACTTATGTGTGTGTGCATGCAGATACATGTATACAGTGCTGCTCTACCACCTCTTTTATTTATTTTGGTCATTTTGAATAAGGAATACCCTTTTGAACCATACTCTTGTCATGGGTCCCATCCCAGCTAGCTTTAGTATCGTCTTTGACCTAAGAGGTCAAATATGCCTCCTTGCATTATCCCCTAGTTGTCTTGAACTGTTTATTGCCCCATTCTTTATGCATTTGTATATAGACATCAGAGACCATGGATTTTATTACTAACTCTTTTCAGAGATATAGTTTCCTGTGAATTACTGGTCCTCTCTTCTGCTAATATTCTTTTTATGTTGTCATCTACTACCCTCATGGCACTAGGTTTGGCAGAGCTATATGAGCAGTATTCTCTGCATTCCTCCATTTTCAGTTTAAAGTTCTCTTCCTCAGATTTACAAGTCTCCAGACAAATGCTTTTTATCATCTCTTGTTAAGTTTGCTCCATCACTAATAGCCCTTAATTCCTATATTTTAAGCATATTCCAGAAATCCAAATCCACTTCTCAGATGTTACATTCTTTTTTTCTCAAAAAAATGTAACTAGTGTCTTTTGTTTATATATCATAGTCATTCTCAAGTATGCCCTTCCCTAATGCTCCTTTCAAGGTATCATTTATGATCATCATTCCTTTGAAATTACTACAGATATTAGATCTGCTGCTAGATATTGTATTATATCACAAATTTGTTTTCTTAATATCTTGATGACTACATTTCAATATAATTGATTTCTTTTGTAATTTTACATATTTTACTTGATGCATAGAAGGGGTTCATAGGATTTACCAAACTGTCAGGGGGGTCCATGACAGGAAGAAAAGTTAAGAATATTGTTGTAGATTATTGTTTATAAATTCTTATATATTCCCTTTTCAAACCTTCATTAAGAATGCCATTTATGCATAGGTAAATTATTCTAGTAACAACTTTGTAGAGACAGGAAAGTGGCTATATGAACTGGAAGTATTTAATATTCTCTTACCTTTCTTGATAACAATAAGATTCAAGACTTTTCCCAGTCCCTCTTTTAGATACTTTGACTGTCCCTCAGTGCCCTCAAAATTGTATCACTTCTGGCACACATTTTCTCTATTGACATATGTAAGATCATAGCTCTAGAACATATGTAGGATCATAGAACTTAGAATTCATGTAATCCAATCCCTTTATTTTACATTTTACAAATCATAGAGGAACTCAACTGACGCCTAGAGAAATTAAGCGATGAGCCCTCTGGTAGTAAGTGGCAGAGGCAATATTCGAATTCAGGTCCCGTGACTACAAGTTTAGCACTCTTTACATTCTACTATGATGTCCAAGGTGATCTAAGCCCTAGGTGATCCTGCAGAAGCCAAATAGTAAGAATCTATTGCTTGCTCCAAATTTACCTCATACACTGCCTGTCTTGTTATCCAGAACCACATTAGAAAGATTCTTGCATTTCTTACAGCAGTGTTTAATTTTGAAGTCCTCAAGAATATTTTTTCAGCTATTCAGGAAAGGAACTAGAAGAGTATATATTCATACATACATATTTATGTGTGTGTATACACACACACACACACACATATACATATATTCCATCCACTGGAACATTTTATTTTTTAAGGGACAGAATTCTCCCTCTTATTTGGTTTTGCCTTTACAAATAGTGCTTTTCTCAGTAGTGCTTGGAATGGTAATAGAAAGATACCTCTATGTCCTCACCTGGACATACCTATACAACAACCAGGAAAGCTTATCTTGTAAAATTTAGTAAAGAAAGTAGGACTTGGGGTAGCTAGGTGGCACTGTGGAGAAAACACTGGCCCTAGAGTCAGGAAGACCTCAGTTCAAATCCAACTTCAGATACTAGGTGTGTGACCCTGGGCAAGTCACTTAATTCCAACTGCCCCTCCCCCTCAAAAAAGTGAAACATTTTAAAGGGAAAAAGGCCCATTCTCATAAAAAAGTCCCTTTTAAAAGTCTCACTTTTATATATAAATAAATATATATTTAATATCTTTAATATATAATAATATGTATGGCTCAATTCTAAAGGAACTCTGCCTACACCGTCGGATCCCTCTGAAATTCAAGCTCTTCTGGGAGAGAAGGAAGGAGGGAGCCATTGCTGGTGGAGCATAAAGTCCTTACAGTAAAGAAGTATTTTAAAGCAACTCATTGACCCTGTCAGATCACAGCAGGATTCATTGCTACAGGCTCCCAGCATTTCTGTCATCATGAGATGAGGCTTGTTCTGGTCCAGCTACTCTTTCCAAATTTATTCTGTTTAGTCGTGTTTCTATTTCTTCTTGCAGAACATCTAGATTTGTAATAATAGAGTCAAAATGTGGTCTCTCTCTCTCCACTGTCAAAAATAGAGGAATAAATTTGTTTGAACTTTTTATATTTCCTTTCCATTTTTTCATGTCTTCTCTCTTCTTTTTCAATTTCAACCTTATGAACCATCTCCTCTGGACTGTTCCTCTTCCAGCTTGGATTCCCTCGGGAGATGAATACCTCAGATTGAAGATTGTTCTTTAGGTCCAAACTCTTAAAATTTTAGCTCTTGGGTGCCCAGGAATATATTAGCTCCATTTTTCAGGCAATGAATACAATTAGCTAAAAACAAAGGAATTTATTGAAATGGCACAAGCTATAAAACATTTCTCCCAACAATTTGGGGCATACTTTCTTATAAATACAAATAGCATCAGTAGGAAGAATGGGTATGTGTAGATAGATGGAGAGAGAGAGAGAGATAAAATCACTAGTAGAGAGGTGCATAACATGTAGGAAATAAACATGGCTATGGCAACTTATACCTCCTAAGATCTTCCTTCTTCTCATGGTATAATTGTTCAACCTCAACATTTTCCTACATGCACTGCATCTGTTAGGCAGGTGAACTCCATTGGGGGCTCTGTGCTCTTTCCACAACTCAGTTCTACCACAGAGTTGATCTTTGAGATTGTTCTCCCAGAATGTGAATGTAGTGGCATTTCCTACCAGGCAAGCTACTTTGCTGATGTGAGGTTGAGGAAGTAGGAAACATTCTAGAAGAACCACAAGAGAAAAGGCATAGAGTGATTTCCTCTCAAGAACACCACCCATCTTTTATGAACTGATGCAAAGTGAAGTAAGCAGAACCAGGAGTACATTGTACACACCAATAGCAATATTGTAGAATGGTCAACTATGAATGACTTAGCTATTTTCAGCAATATAATGATCCATCAGAATTCCAAAGGACTTATGATGAAAAATGCTGTCAACTGATTGAGTCTGAATGTAGATCGAAGTATTGAGGTTTAGGGGTGCTGGGACCCTGAAATAGTGACACATGGGTCCTGCTCATATGAATTTGATCCAAGCTTTCTTTTAACCAAAGACAATGTTTATTAGAACACTGATAGAAGGTGGACATGATTCTAAAAATCCACCATATTGGTCAGACTCTTAAGGAATCTGATCACTTTCATGGAAGCAAGATGGATCTTTTATACAAAAAGACTATGAGAACAGAGAAGGGGTCTAGATAGAATTAAGGGAGTGGGGGTCTAGGATGGGGTGAGGTGCAGACAATGAAAGGGCAATTAATTAACTGAAAAGGTCAGATTGCCTCAGGTAAATGCCAGGCAACTGAGCCACTGGGAAAGTCCAGGGGCTTATGCTTTTTGGGATCCAGATCCAAAGACATGGTCTTTTCCTTTTGAGATTGCAGACCCCAACCTCATCAGAGGCATACTTTTTAAATACTTTGTTTTTTTTTTTCTTTTTTGGAGGGATCTGTTTTCTGTAACATGGCTAATATAGAAATGTTTTGCAAGACTGAGCATGTATACTTCATGTTAAAGAGCTTTCCTTTTCAATGAGGGGGAGGGGAGAAGGGAATTTGGAACTGAATTATAAAAAAAATGTTAAAAATCGTTTTCACATGTAATTGAGAAAAAGGTAAAAACATTCTTCAGGGGAAAAAAGCATCCATAACTGGTTCTCTTTTTGAGTGGTAGAAATAGATTTCTCTCTAATGACTTAACAGCAAGCTTTTCTTCCCTGCTGTTCCTATCTAGAGGACAAGGCCTGGGCAAGGTGGAAGGGGTCTGAGAACCTAGGATGGGTCAGGTCCTGAGGCTCCCTCTAAAGGTGTGTCCTTAGTTGAAGGGAATAAATCTATGTAAAGCATTCTGCAAACCTTAAAGTACTGTGTAAATGTTATTATTTAGAGAGTGTGTGCAGAGCTGTCAAGCTTGCTTTTTAAAGGCCGCTGGAGGTGTGGTTGATTATTCAGCCAACCAATGGATAACTGCCCTATAATTTCATCAAGTTGCTGTAGGGAATTCTTTATTCTTCCTAAAGGAGCAATCAAGTATAAATATTTTATAAATAACTATAAATGCTTTATCCTTCCTTTACAAGTCTTGAACGGGCCACTCCCAGTGATAGAACCTTTAAAATCAGTCAGTAGTCCACTAAAGCCATGGGGTCACTCAAGGACTTATATACTTCACAAGTAGCAAAATTAAGCACTGAAAATCTGAGAAAATCTCCTACCCTTTGTTGCTGTTGTTCAGTCATGTCAATCAAGTCCAACTCTTCATGGCCTCATTTGGGTTTTCTTGGCAAAGATACTGGAATGATTTACCATCACCTTCTCCAGCTCATTTTACAAATGAGGAAATTGAAGCAGAGTTAAGTGACTTCCTCTGGGTCACACAGCTAGGAAGTGTCTGAGCCCAGATTTGAACTCAGGTAGAAGCTTCACATTAAACATTGTGCTTGAGCTGCATCTTGAAGGATTAAAGTGATTCTTTGAGTCAGAAGTGAGGAGATGTATTCCAGGGATTCAGGACAGCCAATGCAAAGGCACAGGGATGAGAAGGGGGATAGACTGTTGTGTCTGAGGAACAGGGAGAAGACAGGTTGGTTGGAAGAGGGACTAACATAAGATGAGGTTAGAAAGAGGGGTTGGGTCTAGGTTGTGAAAGGCTTTAAAAGTCAAATAAAAGAGTGTCTGTTTGGTTCTAGAGGCAATAGGGAACAGCTGGAGATTATTTGAAGAGAGTAGCATAATCTCAAGGATAATCACTCTGGCAGCTCCATGGAGTATGGATCAATTTAGAAAGAAACTTGAGTTAGAGAGACCAATTAAGATGCCATTGCAACAGTCTAGGCAAGAGGTGATAAAAGCCTGAATTAAGATGGTAGCTGTCTGAGCAGAGAGAAAGTGTCAGAAGTGAGAGATGTTGTCTGAGGTAAGCAACCTTGAGATTTGGCAACATATTAAATGTGTATGGTGAGGAAAATGAGTTCAAGATAACCCCAAAGTAAAGATTCTTGGAGACTGGGAAAATGGTGGTACCTTCAACAGAAATAGGGAAGTTTAGAAGAAGGGTGAGTTTTGGGGGAAAGTTACTGTTTAGCTTTGGACAGGTTGAATTTGTTATCTCTGGGATATCTGGTTTTAAATGTCCAATGCCCATTGGGTAATATGAGATTGTCTGGATATGAAGAGTTGGGAGTCATTGGTATAAAGTTGAAAATGAATCCCAAGAAAAGACAAATATGAAATAACCCCTTACCTCAAGGAATTTCCTGGTTGTTGGAGGAAACTCTTTATATACAAGTTCATATATGATGTAAAAGCATACAATGAAAATTCAAAGTCACTTCTTGGATGGGAGGCATGGTCCACTGGTGACACAAGAAAAGGCTTTATGTAGGAAGCCAGGGATCCTCAGAAGGAGAGGAAAGAAGGAAATCCATTCCAGTCATAGGAAATATCCCCCACATCTGGAATGTGTACTAGTACTCACCTCTGCCTTAGAAAATCCTTCTTTTCTCTAAGGGTTAAGCTCAGGTACTTCCTCCTCCAAGAAACCTTTCCTGATACTACCCATTGTTCGTCTGCCCTTCCTAACTACCTTGTATTTATTTGTCCCTTTATATTTATTCTATACATATATTTATATATTTGTTTTTCTCATTATGGAAGCTTTGTTCAAGAAAGGATTGTTTCATCCTTTATACTCAAATAAATGATGCCTAGCACGATACCAGGATCATGAGTAATGCAAGGCAGATTAATTTTCCTAGACCTAACAATGTATGCAGGGAAATAATGAATAATAAACTCTCATACTACTTAAAAAGAAAGAAAATGAACCCCATAGTGACTGATGAGGTCATTAGAGAAAGTGTAGAGAGAGAAGAACAGGGAAGCTAGGACAGAGTCCTGGGGTGAATGGCCACAGTTAAAAGGTGTAATCTGGATAATAAACCAGCAACAGAGATTAAGAAGGGATTGGTAGAGTAGTAGGAGAAGCAGGAGAAGTAATGTCATGAAATCTCGGAGAGGAGAGAGTATCCAGGAAGAAGAGTTGGTCAACCGTCAGATCCCAGATATTTATCTGATTTATATGTTTAGACAGCACACATATCTTACATCAGTAAAACACACCATGAGGTTCCAGCTAAAAGACAGTATGGAAACAGGAGGTATGAGAGGTTTGAGGAAAAAAGAGAAGATTTGGAAATGCTTTGACAGGGAGTGAGATTACATTCCAAAAAGATCACCTTACTGCAGGAAGGACACAGTTGAAGTTGAATTTATAGTGAGCATAATTATACGATTTCTTCTACCTCTGGTCAGCATCATCCAAGTAGTAATAGAAAAATCAAATCACAGTAGTAATTCAGGGCTGAGGTTGGGCAAAGGATGAGTGGTGAAAGGACAAGGGCAAGGGATTTGAGAGGAGGACAGTATAGAGCTTTATATTGGCTAGAACAGAGAGTTAAGGGAGGGAAACCATGTCAGAACAGAAGCATGACTTAAGAAAGTACTGTGGGGTGAGGGACTGAAAGTCTCAATCAGAAGAATGGTGTTAGGTGTGGTGATGGAATGATAGGAAGTTATGATCACATAGAGGAATGTTAGAGTTTCTACTGAGGGAAACGAAACATTTTCAGGTTAGGGTGAGATCCGGTGTATAACTATCCTTTTGGGGTATAGGGCAAGTAGTGTTATTACTGGGTCAAAAGTCTTGGAAGTAAGGAAAGCAACTAGCATTTATAAAGATCCTATTATATTCCAGACACTGTGCTAAGCATTT
Source organism: Bettongia penicillata ogilbyi (assembly GCA_023548195.1). Taxonomy (NCBI): domain Eukaryota; kingdom Metazoa; phylum Chordata; class Mammalia; order Diprotodontia; family Potoroidae; genus Bettongia; species Bettongia penicillata. Next base: position 6,856,630 of record JAJHZJ010000197.1, read on the forward strand.
TTTACAAATATTTCCTCATAGACGTCATTATTATCCCTATTTTACAGCTGAGGAAATTGAGGTAGAAAGGAGTGAGTTGCTCAGAGTTACACAGCTAGTAAATATCTGGGACCTGATTTGGATCCAGGTCTTCCTGACTCCAGACCCAGCACTTTATCCACTAGCTAGGCACTACCTAGATGCCTAGTTTAGCATTCACAATTTAGTAACTTTGGGGGCATTTTCCAGAATGGGTTGACTGATTCACAACTCCACCAACAGTGCACCAATATTCCTGTTTTCCTGCCCCTCCAACATTTGTTATTTTATTTTTGGGGGTCAACTTTGCCAATCTGATGAGTATGAGGAGAAACTTCAGAACTCCTTTAATTTGCATTTATTTCAATATTAGTGATTTGGAGTAATTTTGCATATGGCTACAGATAGCCTGGATTTCTTCCCTTGAAAATTGCCTGTTTACGTCTTTAAACCATTTATCAATAGGGGAATAAGTGTCATTCTCATAAATCTGAATCAGTTCCTCATATATCTTGTAAATGAGACTTTTATCAAAGAAACTTGCTGCAAAGGCTTTTCCCCCCAGTTAACTGCTTCTCTTCCAATCTTGAATTGGATTAATTTGTGCAAAAGTGTTTTAATGTTTGGTAATCAAAATGGTCCATTCAGTGATCCTTTCTACCCTTTGGTTAAGGACCTTTTCACCCGCAGACCTAAAAAGTAATTTCTTCCTTGTTCCTCTAAGTTGTTTATGGGCATTTTTCTTTTTAAAAATTTTATTGATACTCTTTTTTGTGCCACCCCCACATGCACCCAATAGAACTTGCCCTAGCAACGAATAAGTAGGTACAATCATGCAAAACAAATCAGTTGGTTGGCCCAGGTCATCCTGATTCCATAGCCAGCCCTCTTGCTGGAGTCAGAGATGTGAAACAAGAGGCCTGCCCCAGTGGGGTCCAAACCATATCAAAATGTAATTTGGTAAATCTTTAACAAAATAAATAAAAATACAGAAAGATATAGATAAGATTAACATGTGGTTTTCCGAGCCAATATGTGACCCAAAGGATCCTCATGCATGGTTTGTTCTTGTTTGGTCATTTTCAGTCCTATCTGACTCTTTGTGATCCCTTTTCTGGCAAGGGTGGGGGGGAAGGTTTCTTGGCAGAGATACTAGAATGATTTTCCATCTCCTTCTGCAGCTCATTTTGCAGTTGACTGAACTGAGGCTACTGGGTTAAGTGACTTACCCAGAGAGAGTCACATAGCTAGGAAATACCTGAGTCTGGATTTGAACTAAGGTCTTCCTGACTCCAGAGTCAATTCTCTTTTCACTGTACCACCCAGCTGTCCCATGTATGCTGTTTCTATTTGAGTCTGACACCACTGCACTACCACCATGCTGCTTATTTTTGTAGTCATAGGATTTATTTTTTTCTGTAGTTTGTTTTTTTTTTCAGTTATCAAGCATTTATTTTTTTCCTCCCTCCCAGGCCTATTCTACTGGGGGAAAAAAGCAAAACAAGGAATACAAAATTCTTCTTTTGAAGCAATGAAGCAAGGTAGCACCCTAAAAATGCTTTCCTTTTTCAAGGAGCATGAAGTACCAGTATTCTTCTTGGGGGGAAGTGCTAGAGGAATCTTTCATCTGGAGCCAAGTACGCAGAGCCTAGATTGGCTCTTCTGATCTGGCTCTTCTCCAAAAGTCAATAAAGAATACAATACAAGCCTTATCTTCCCAGAAAGACCCAAGGGCTGAATTGACCCTGCTGAGATTTGAACCTGTGGCCTCTGTTTGGCATTTCAGGTCAGATGAAAACAGATACTGATATGACTGATGTTCAGACGGTGCAGCTCCAGGAAAGAGAACATGAAAAACATCCACGAGCTATGCGGAGTGCGAGCCTGTCTCTGGCTGTGAGCCCCTCAGACCCAGGGAGAGAGCATCTGTTTCAATGTTGTCATCCCTAGGAGCTTTCTTCCCCCCTCCTCCCCAAGCCTGCCAGTTGCCAGGAGATACAAGAGCAAAAAAGGAAGGAAGGGGGTGGGGGAAGGGAGACACACCGAGTCCCCCACCAAGGCTGTCTGTGCTCAATGAGGATTCATCCTCTGCCCCCACTTCCTCTGCCCCCCCCCCCCCCCCCCCCCGGTCCTAGGTCACCTGAAGCCAACCTCCTTCATGGATGAGTTTTTCTTAAAATAAAATGATGGTGAGTTGGACCAGTAATGGCATATGTTCTACAATGTCCACACTTCGCAGTTGTTATTTAACTGTTAGGTTATTTAACCATTTGGATCTGTTTACTAGCCAGCTTCTCCTCTCCCAATCTCATCCCACTCTTTCTATTCCTCATCAGCAGACTCTACCAATCCAGTCAATTCAACTCCATTCAACAAATATTCATTGGATGTCTATTAGTTATATTGGTGGGGCCCAAGTACTCTTGACTCAAGAACTTACTGCTCCTTTTAAAGACAGGGTCACAGGATCATCCATCCAGAGGTGGAAGGGACCTCAGAAACCACTTTGTTTAATATTTTACAGATGAGAAAACTGAGCTTTGGAGAGATTAAAAGGATTTTCCCAAAGTCATACAGCTAGTTGAGTGTCAGAGGTAGGATTTGAATCTAGGACCTCTGACTCCAGAGCAAGTGTTCTAGAAACTGTATTACATAGTTTCTTATGCCCCAAATCCTTCTTTCTTAAGCCTTTCTTTTTAATTTCCTTGCCTCTGTCTAACTCTGCCTGGCATTCTTACTTCAAGCTCCTGGTCCTTTCATTTCAACCCAGCCTCCCTAGGGACCCTAGAGCCCTTGTATCACTATGACAACCTCCCCCTTCATCAGATCCCTCCACAGGCTCTCAATTGCTCTCTACATCACATTTACCTCCTATCCTTTTCCTCGCAGTTACCACATCACCAGTTCTGAAGCAATCATTTCTTTTATCTCCTTTGACTCCTCAAAAAAGAAAAAATGCTTCCTACTTCTCCCCCAGGCATTGTTCTCACCCAAGTCCTGGATCCTAGAATCATTTTTTTTACATTTAGCAAGCTTTTGTTCCACCTTCAAACTCCTCCTCAGTACTTGCTTCTTATAAGTCCTTCATGTCCATTTGCTAGCTGTGTGACTTTGGACAAGTGACCTGATTTTTCTGGTCATGGTTCTTCATCAGGGAAATGGAGGTCTTTGACTCAATGATCTTTGAAGTCTCTTCTAGCTCTAGCATTCTATTCTTTGGCCATCTTCTCTCTTTTCTTTTCTCATCTTCACCACGTTGCTTTCCCTCAGTAACCTGCAAACTTGCATGCACAGGCTTGCCCATATATATTACATTTTCTTTTTTACCTCACAGTAACTGATAGTGTTATCAGTCAGCTGTTGACCATAATCAAAAGATTTGTCTGTCTAGAGCTCCTTGTTTTCTTAATATCTTTCAGTATGGTTTAGCTAGCCATACATATCTGATTAGACTTCCCAATGGGATATCATCCAGTCATCTGACCCCTGGCCCTTGGCCAGGACACCAAGGTCTGGCCAATGTGGGCATCTGGCAATTGCTCTTACCACCAGGAGCAATAACCTTCTAGACCTCAGAGATTCTGCACCTCCCCCACCCCAAGGAAGTTAATCAGTTCTTCTTTGGAACTGGTCCTGAGGCCAACTGCCCTGGCTATTGATTAAAAGATGAGGAAATAAAATCACACTTCAGCTCTCTATAACCAACCAGGCTCCAGATTAAGCTTCATCCCATCCCACCATCCTGCCTCTAGCCCCAGGACATAACGAACCTAGTCAGCACATACATCTGGGCATCTGCCCCCTGGGAGCTGTCAGACACAGTCCCTCCTGTTTACTGGATACCTGCGACTCAGGAGAAAATAATCTAAAATCCTCATTACCATAGCTAAAGGTGTGACAATTTTTCACAGTTATAGGCTGCCCAAGCTGAAGCTTTCTTCCCTAGCCTCTACTCCTAGAAACCTCACAAACTGTCCATGTCAACTTTATTCCTCCATTGTCCCCATTCCACTCTACTTCTCCCTTCCATGATGTACTCTGGAATCTGATTCTATTGTAGACAAAATACCCTGCATATTAGACATCCTTTACTCGTGTTCCTTTCATCTCCTAGCAGTTAACAGCAAGTAGGCATGATTCTTGTTATTCACAGGTCTTCCTTCCTCTATTACTCATTCAGCCACCTATTCTCCTTGGAAGTCCAATTTATACAAATACATGACCCTATCCATGTCCTGATGGCTGTTTTCTGCCAGTCCCTAGGTCATTCTCCTTCCTTTCTCAAAGAGATAAATAAGGGGGCTATCAGTCTACCCTTCAATCCTTGCCTTAACTTGGGAGTTCCAATTGACCTGCTGATATCCCTTCATATGTCTTTGGTATATGATCTCCTCAACTCCCATGATCTTTCAGTGCAAACATTTGCTCCAGCTCAGCTACACACTAGGTTGGATGTAGCCTTGATATATCATCATCACATGTAAGTGGTCCATATCAACAATCCATAACCCCATATGTAAAGATATCTCAAATATTCTCCTTGGAGAAATGAATAGAAGTTAGAACATGACTCTGGATAGGTGTTTTTTAAGTTTCCTGTTCTTCCACTCCATCCTAAGGCTCTTCTCCTTCCTCACTTCAGTCTTACCCTCTCATTTTGCAGATGAAGAAATGGAGGTCCCAAAAGGTTCATGTGAGATTAAGTGACTTGCCTCTGAACTCACCTGCAGCAAGCAGCAAAGCCAGGATATCCCCTGGCTGTTCCCTATTGCCTGCAATCATCATTTTCATCATCAACATTTATATAAGGCAGCTGGGTGGCATAGTGGATAGAGTGCTGGGCCCAGAGTCTAGAAGACCTGAGTTCAAATCCGAGCTCAGGCACTTTCTAGTTGTGTGACAGCGGGCAAGTCATTTAACCTTTGTTTGCCTCAGTTTAATCATCTGCAAAATGAGCTGGAGGAAGAGATGGAAAACCACTCCAGTATCTTTGCCAAGGAAACCCCAAATGGGGTCACGAGGAATCGGACATGACTGAACGACCACATTTATCTATTTATGTAGCACTTATTACGTGTGAGGCACTGGGCTAAGTGCTTTCCGATTATTATTTAACCCTCACAAGGTAGGTGCTATTATTCTAGAGTGTGTTCATCCTTCATTGCCGAAGAAGACCATGCCATCAGAGAAATGATGACATGACTTGCACTTGGCTTTGTTTTGAGTGAGGCAGGGCTGCGCAGGTCACCAGCCTCACTTCTCCTCCAGAGCCATCTGGATCCAGTGACCAGATATTCATCAGGATGACTGGAGATGACCCAGGATGAGGCAATTGGGGTTAAGTGACTTGCCCAAGGTCACACAGCTAGTGAGGGTCAAGTGTCTGAGTTGAGATTTGAACTCAGGTCCTCCTGACTCCTGCACTGGTGCTCTATCCACCTAGCTGCCCAGGTACTACTATTATCCCTTTTATTGATGAGGAAATTGAGGTTAAGTGACTTGGTCAGAGTCACATAGCTAGTAAATGTCTGAAAACAAACTTGAATTCAAGTCTTCCTGACTCCAGGCCCCAAACACTACCCACTGAACCACCTACCTGTCCCAGATTTCCTCCATTCTTAAAAACAAAACAAAACAAAAAGATCTACTTCATTTGACTCCACTATTCCTTCAAATTATTGTCCTATATCTTTCATCCCTTTCAGAGGCAGTCATAGAAAAAAAAAACTGTCTTTACTCCCTGCTTCCACTTTCTTATTTCATACTCATTTATCAACCCTTTGGCTTCACTGTCTGCCTTCACTCTCCACCACTCAACTAGAACTGCTCTCTCCAAGGTCACTCATGACCTTTTTATTGCTAAGCACCATTACCTTTTGTCAATACTCTTCCTTTTTGGTCTTAGCATCATGGATTTTGAAAATTGGAAGGAATCTCAGCAGATATGTGGTCCAACCTATACACGAAAGCAATCCCCACTAAACATATCCCTGAAGCATTTATCTAGTCTCTGTTTGAAGACCTCCAGAGAGGACAGAAGGGAGAAAGGAATAAATATGTTGAGGTCCTACTATGTGCCAGGCACTGTGCTAAGCATTTTACAAATATCTCATTTGGTCCTCAAAACAACATGGGGGAATAAGTGCTATTATGATCCCTGTTTTACAGATGGGGAAACTGAGGCATGAAGAGGTTGCATGACTTGCCCAGGGTCACACAGATAATAAGTGTCTGAGGCTGGATTTCTTTTTAAAAATTTTTATTTATAGGCAATCAGGGTTCAACAACTTTCCCAGGGTCATACAGCTAGGACGTATCTGTGGCAGGAATAGAACTCACATCCTCCTGACTCCAAGCCCAGCTCTCTATCCACCAGACCAGCTCATTCTCTCTGAATTTCCAAGCTCTCTAGACAGCCCATGTCACTTTTGGACAGCTCTAACAATTAGGAAGCTTTGTCCTGCTATGAAGTCTCTTTTCAGCTTCTACCCATTGATCCTGGTTCTGCCCTTTGAGACCAAATGGAACAACACTCCCCTACATGGTAGTTTTTTAAATACTCAGAGGTGGCTCTTATGTTCTCTTGACAAGATGGCGGTGGGATTTGGAGGGTGGGGACAGGCAGAGGATTTCAGGCTAAACATTACTAGTTCTTTTATTTTTGTTCCTTTTTTTTAAACAATCATTTATTTTTAACTTTCATTTTTTAAAAAATTGAGTTCTGAATTCATTCCCTTCATTCCACCCATCCCCCCACCTATTGAGAAGGCAAGAAATGTGACATAAATTGATCCTCACATGACATGGACTTCACCACCCTGATTTTTCTCCTCTGGGCACTCTCCATTTGTGCAAATGACTTTCAAATCTACTCATCCAGCCCTCATCTCTCTTCTGAAGACAAGTCTTGCATCTCCAACCATCTACTGGACATCTCCACCTAGGTATCCCATAAGCAAATCAAATTCAATATGTCCCACACTGAAGTCATTATCTCCCACCTGTACAGATGTGGCCAGAGCAAGAACATGATCTATGGCTCCACAGAAGAATGTAAACTAGTTTGAGTAAATGTAATCAGCAAAAGAAGTTCCAACTATCCCACGGGAAAACTTGCATGTGACCCTGGGTCATCCCTGACACCATACCTTTGTTGTTCTGTTTCTAAATAATACCTGACCTGGTCTAGAGTTGGTGATGGGATCCATGGCACTACTTTGTCCTGCTGCTGCCCAGGATGACTGGCCTCTGATGAGTAAACTCCTCAAATTAGCCTAATTAACCCTAATAAAACCTATTAATAACCCATCTGGTATACCTGCAATTGGTATAATTAGGGCAGAGCAGATTCTGCCCCCTTTCATTCCACCCCATCCCCTCACTCCTGCCAAACCCAACCCTCTTCCTAATTTTTTCTTTCAAGGACACCAGCATTCTTCTGGCCACCTAGGAGTCACTCTGGACTCTTCACTCTCACCTACTTCCCATATCAAATCAATTTCCAAGTCCTGTCCATCCTCCTCCTCAACATCACTTCAAACCATCCTCTTCACTTAACTCACACACCAGTCATCCTAATTCAGACACTGTTCACCTGCTGCTTGGACTCTTGCAGTAGCTTCTTAATTGGCCTGTTTGAATGCATTTTCTTCGGTCTCCAATCCATTCTCCAAACAGCTGCCAAATTGATATGTCTAATGCTCAGATATGATCATGCTCCTCCTCTTTATAAGGAGCTTTTGTGTTTTCCTCTGCCTTTAAGCAAAAAAAAATACAACCTCTTCTGTTTGGCATTTAAAGTCCTTATTAGCAATTCAGTTCCTGCACATATTTCTAGGTTGTTTACTTTTATTCCCCCTCACGTAGACAGCCAGGTGGTACAGTGGATAGATCTCTGGAATCAAGAAGACCTGTGTTCAAACCTGGCATTAGACACTTACTAGCTGACCCTGGGCAAGTCCCTTATCTGTTTCTCACTCCTAAATAGGGATGATCACAATAGTCCCTATTTCACAGGGCTGTGGAAAGGATCAAATGAAATAATATTTATGAAGCACTTAGCACAGGGATCTGGCATTTAAAAGAAGCTTTTAAATGCCTGTTTCCTTCCTACCTACTCTAGACTACTTGCTTTTCTTACCATATAATATTCTCTCTGGGCAGCTACGTGGTACAGTGCAGAGAGTGCAAAGTGAGGGCAGGAATCAGGAAGACTCCTCTTCCTATGTTCAAATCCAGCCTTAGATACTTACTAGCTGTATAAACATGGGCAAGTCACTTAACCCTGTTTGCCTTAGTTTCCTTTTTTATAAAATGAGTTCAAGAAGAAAATGGTAAATCACTCCTGTATCTTTGCTAAGAAAACTCCAAATAGGTTCACAAATAGTCAGGCATGACTGAAACCATTGAATAACAACAGCCATCTTCTATCCCCCTGGAAAAAAATGCTTGAATCCATTATCTCGCTGTCTTTGAGAACAGGGATGTTTCGCTTTTATATTTGTATGTCTAGCAACCAACACAGGGCCTGGAAATACTAGCTATACACCCTTGTTGATTGATCTTTGTAGCACCTAGTTACCCTAAGCAGGGAGGAAGGCAATGGATCTGTCCTACAGGAAGGTATCAGTTTTTTTTTCTTAAAGTCAATCAGGGTTAAGTGACTTGCCTACAGTCACACAGTGAGTAAGTGTCTGAGATCAAATTTGAACTCAGATCCTCCTGACTTCAGGGCTGGTGCTCTATCCACTGTGCCCTAGGCATCAACCAGTAATCTTAATGAAGGTACCAGCATCTCTCCTACTCTCAGACACTAAGCATCATATCAAAGGGGCCTCTGGGTGGATGACTAGTGTGGTTCTTTAGACTGCAGGTGCAGTTATATATATTCGTAGACAAGAAATCAAGAGAGCCAAGTGAGAACTCTCTGTGGTGTAGCAGTGTAGCTCTGGAACCATAGTACTCCTGGATGACTTTCCTTGTGTGTCCACTTTCTCCTCTGCTATGTGTATCCTTGAGAAAGTCCTGTGCAGTGGTCTGTACTTCATACTTGGGCAAAGAAAACACCTAAGGGATGTGTGATGGTAAGTTATAGTTCTATCACTGCCATACTTAAGCTCTTTCCTATTGTCTTGAGTGTGCCCGTGTCAGAGTTCCAGGGCCTCTGGAGGGGAAAAAAAGGCTTCAGGAGGACTCCAACACACATGGTACATTTAGTAAATAGCGGTTAACTAACTAATATGTTGCTTGAATAGTCTAACAAGAAGTCTTATCAAGTTGTAGGTCCTTCAGAAATCAATTATAATGACCATGGGTGCAATTCATTCACTTTTCCTTCAAAAGTCCTTTGATTATTCTTTCAGAAAAAGAAAAGGCCCTTCAAGTTTGACCTGGGTGGGGTACTACCCCTGTAGTTGCAGTACCAGTACCTTCCCTCCATTAATTGTTTCTCATTTATCTTGGATATTGCTTGCTTTGTATATATTTGTGTCTTATCTTCTCCAATACCTCGTGAGCTCCTTGAAGCTATCTTTGGTCTCGTCTTGTACCCCCAGCACTTAACACAGTGACTGGCACATAGGAGCTACTTAATAAATATTGATTAAGAGATTGATTCTCAACAGGGTATGCTCCCTACCTGGAAGATTCTCTTGGAATCCCATTTTCAAAGGGATCTCCAAGGGGACCAGCTCTGTTGCCTGATTGAGTCTGGGGGAATTCACTGAGAATCTGCTGGCCTAATACAAGTAAGAGCCTGAACAGTAAGAGCCACCCTTTTCCTTGGCATTGTTTGGTGTTAAAAGGGGTGTCTTGTCATCACACATCCACCCTGAGTACATAGGTGGCATGAAACAAATTCAGAAATCACTCTGGTGATGTCAACACTCTCTGTTTACTCTGGCAGGCTTAGCTTTTTAAGTCCAAAGTGGTATAGAGAGAAATCTCTGCTGCCTCTCATGATAAAGGTCTTTATTTCTTTTAGGAAAGAAGCTTCTATGCCTGTCACTCTGAGGCAGAGTTGTAACTACGAATGATTTTTTTTATTCACCTGGAGAAAAAAACAGTTCCAGGAAGGGGTGAGTGGGAAGGGTGACAGTTGGCAACGGACAGTCTGACTGGGTGCAATTGTGCCAAGAGAGGGAGGGCATCCTGCACCTCCTGAGAATCAGGTTTAGGATTTAGGGGAGGGGAGGCTGGCCTGACAAACATGGCACTTTGATTAGAGAGATGCAAATCAAAACATCTCTGAGGTACCACATCACACCTATCAGATTGGCTAATATGACAAAATAGGAAAATGATAAATGTTGGAGAAGATGTGGGAGAGTTGGAACATTAATTCATTGTTGGTAGAGCTGAGTTGACCCAGCATTCTGGAGAGCAATTTGGAACTATGCCCAAAGGGCTATAAAAATGTGCATACCCTTTGACTCAGCAGTACCGCTTCTAGGGCTATATCCCAAAGAGATCACAAAAATGTACATAATACATACATAAAACATGTACAAAAATATTTATAGCAGCTCTTTTTGTGGTGGCCAAGAACTGGAAATCAAGGGAATGTCCATCAACTGGGAATGACTGAACAAGTTGTGGTATGTGAATGTAATGGAATACTATTTGTGCTATAAGAAATTGTGCTATAAGAAATGACTAACAGGTGGACTTCAGAAAAATCTGGAAAGACTTATATGAACTGATGCTGAGTGAAATTAGCAGAACCAGGAGAACATTATACACAGTAAAAGTCACAGTGTGCAAGGACTGTTTCTAATAAACTTAGCCCTTCACAGCAATGCAAGGACTTAAAACATTTCCAAAGGACCCTTGATGCAAAATGCCATCCACATCCAGAGGAAGAACTATAGAGCCAGAACACAGAATGAAGCAGACTATTTTCTATTTTTTTTATATTTTGTTTTGGTTCTGTTTTTCTTATGGTTTCTCCTATTCTTTATAATTCTTCTATGCAATATGACTGATGTGAAAATGTGTTTAAGAAAAATGTATGTTTAGAATCCATATAAGATTGCATGCTGTCTTGGGGAGGGAGGGGGAGAAAATTTAAAATTTATGGAAATGATTGGTGAAAACTGAAAACAAATAAATTAATTTTTAAAAAGAGAGAGGCACTTTGACAACAGTCCCCCAAGAGTGACAGGTAGTATCAGGACCATAGTGTGAGACAACCCTCAATTTAGAGTCAGATTCCCACCCTGCCAGGTGTGTGACTTTTGGCAGTGGACTAACCTTTATGGTCCTCACCTGCCTATCTGTAAAATGAGGAGCTTGACCTATATGACCTCTCGTGACCTAGTGACATGTATAGTAGAGGTATAGGTTGGAGACAGCAATCTGAAGACAGGCAAGCACCACCCCAACGTTGGCACTCTGGGGAAAAGTCCTACTCGGTGTATCCTCTCATTCGCTGGCCTCAAACTCAAATTAAAAAAAAAATCCCTGAAGGTCACATAGTGACTTAGGAAAGCACAAATTAATAGTGTTATATTGTATTTTTATTTATTTTGGTAAACATTTCCCAATTACAGTTTAATCTGGTTCAGTCCCTATTCTGAGTTTTGCTGTGAGTTTTAAAATTGTTGTTCATTGTGTCCAACTTTTTGTGACCCCATTTGGGGTTTTCTTGGCAAAGATACTGGAGTTGTTTGCCATTTCCTTCTCCAGCTCATTTATACATGAGGAAAATGAGCTAAGTGACTTGCTCAGGGTCACACAGTTAGGAAGTGTCTGAGGCCAGATTTGAACTTGGGAAATTGAGTTTTCCTGACTTCAGGCCCAGGATTCTATTCACTGTACTACATAGCTGTCACCTAGCTACCCTGTACTTCCTTCTAAGTTAGACTCCCTTAGAAATGTCAAAGGCAGCCTGGTTTGGTTGAAATAACACTGGATTTGGTATCAGAAGACCTTGGTCCAAGGCCAGACTCTTCTACTTACTACCTATGGATCCTTGGACAAATCATCTCACTTCCCTGGTCTCAACTTTAGGGATTTAGTAAATTACATCATCTCCAAAATGCCTTCTAGCTACAATTCCATCATTAAGATAAAGTCTACAGTTTCCCAATGGGTTGTCTTGTGCCTACGTGAATGCACACATTACCTCCTTGAGGATGCCTTGCCAGATTAAATCCATCCCGCTCTGTTCAATTCAAATATTCCATAATTGTTGGGACAAATAGAGAGAAAAATAAGGGAGTTTGGGTACCAAGGCCAAAACTCCCCATCGATGATTAAAGTGAGTGTGTACGCAACACTTGTGGTAAAGGCTCCCTCCTGATACGAAGGAGCTAGATAGAATTTGGGGATCACTCACTTCTCTAGCATATTGATTACCAGCAGCATAGAACTAGGAACTTCAGTAACTGCCACTAAAGCAAAAGTGGCTTCTGGGTCTCCTTATAAGCACTCAGGTGCACAAGACTTCAAAACGAAACAGTTTTATTTACGCAATAAATTACACAGAAAGGGCTCTTTATAGATATAAGAAGTTTTCAGCGGGTCACCCTCTTCTAGGCACATGTACATCCCTATGACTTGTAGCACTACCCTGGGTAGTACCCAGAAAGAGTACCCAGAAAGATGAGGCACTCAAGTTTATTCTTCCATGTCAATGTTTTGTATGTACTGGATTGCTCTTTCACCGCAGCTAGGTGCTATAGTGGTTGGAGTACCAGAATGGGAGTCAGGAAGATCTGACTTCAAATCTGGTCTCAGACACTTACTAGCTGTGTCACTTGACTAGACGCTTACTAGCAAGTGGCTTCACCTCTGTATGCCTCCATTTCTTCATCTGTAAATTGGGCATAGGAAGAGTGCCTATCTCCTAGGGCTGTTGAAAGGATCGAATGAGGTAATACTGATAAAGTACTATAGAAATGCTATTTATATTGTTATTTCATTGACTTCCCTCCTCTGTTTGCTGCTCTCCATTTTCTTTTTTTAAATTTCATTTAAAAATGTTTCATTTAGTATTTTATTTTTCCCCAGTTACATGTAAAAACAATTTTTAAAATTCATTTTTAAATCTTTGAGTTCCAAATTCTCTCACTTCTTCCTTTCCCACCTCCCCTCGTTGAGAAGGAAGGCAATTCAGTATAGGTTATACATGTGTAGTGATGCAAAACATTTCCATAACAGTCATGCTATGAAAGAAAACATAGGCTAAAAATAAAAAAAAACTCAAGAAAAATAAAGAAAGCAAAAAAAAGGTTGCTTCAACCTGTATTCAGATACCATCAGTTCTTTCTGTGGGGATGGACAGCATTTTTCATGCTAAGTCCTTCAGAGTTGTCTTGGATCCTTGCATTGCTGAGAATCTGCTCTCCATTTTCAGGAGCTATCTTGGGTCCTTCTCACCTGTTTCTGTGTTTGAAGAACGTTCATAATAACTATAATATCATAAAGGGAAATGGCACTAAAAGACAGCAGAACACAGATTAAAAACAGGGACCAAATCTTGGTTTGGTCCTAGGGAACCAATGATGGAATGTATTTGCCTTTTGGCCGAGTTAGAGGACTCTCTGTAGACTGTTATACACACTGTTACTTGTAGTCAGTTTTGTTGAACTGTTTTTCTTTGATGCAAAAGAAGGTTTGATAGGGGTTGGAATATTGGAAAAATAACAATGAAGAAAATAAAAGGCACCAATAAAACTTTTAAAAAGTAAACATATAGATGAACAGGATGATTTCTGAAATGCCTGGAAAGACTTATATAAACTGATGCAAAATGAAGTAAGCAGAACCAAGAGAGTATTGTAGCAATAACAGCAGTTTTGTACAATAATCAGCTGTGAATGACTTAACTCTTTCCAGCAATACAAGGATCCAAGACTATTCTGAAGAACTTATGAGGAAAAATACTATGCACCTCCAGAGAAAGAACTGATGGAGTCTGGATGTAAATGGAAGCGTGCTTTTTTTCTTTACTTTTCTTCTTCTGGGGGATCTGTGTTCTCTTTTGTAACATGGTTAATATGGAAGTGTGTTTTGCATGACTGCATATGTATAGTTTATATCAAATTGTTTGCCTTCTCAAGGAGGAGGGAGGGTAGGGAGAGAGAGGAGTTGGAACTCAAAATTATTTTTAAAAATGCTAAAAATTGTTTTTACATGTAATTGAAAAAATTAATTAAAAAATAAACATATGCACACATTAAAAAAAGAGAGCTCAAAAGCTTCGTGGATACTCATGGAATATTAGAAGACCTAGAGGAATCCCTCCAATGCACTGGGTAGACATTCTATGGAGGTCTATTATGCAGAGAAAAAAATAAAATTATATGAGATGAAAAGACAGCTGTATCACTGAAAGGTACATAATGTGGATATACACATTAGTAAGATTCTAGATCCATGGGAATATTGAATTATAAGTTTAATTTGCCTGCCTTCAAAGGCTTGGTTTCTGTACTGTGTACTTCAGTATTTTTAATTACGGTAATGTTGTTCAGTCATTCAGTTATGTTTGGTTCTTCATCACCTTGTGGATCACAGCACACCAATACTGTTCATGGGGTAGTTTTTTGTTTTTATTTTTAGCAAAGATATGATGTGGTTCTCCCTTTCCTTCTTTATTGGGTTAAGGCAAAGAGAGGTTAAGTGACTTGCCCAAGGCCCCACAGCTACTAAAGATCTGAGGCCAGATTTTAACTCAGGTCTTCATGACTCCAGACCCAGTCACCTAGCTATGTCAATAATGATGGTAGCTCACATTTTTATAGTGCTATGGTTAGCAAAGCACTTTACAAATATTATATCAATTGCTCTTTACAACAACTCTGTGAGAGAGATGCTATTATTACCCTCCCTACACAGATGAAGAAATTGAGTCAGATGGAGGTTAAGCTACGGACCCAGGGTTAAACAAACAAATAAAATAAATATCTGAGGCCAAGTTTGAACACAAGTCTTCCTGATTTCAGATCCAGCACTTTCTCCACTGTGCTACCTTGGTTCCCACAGCTACCATAGCTTATGTTTATGACAGAAGAATTTTGATTTAACCTTTATCGTAGATGAAATTTAAGCCCCAAATAGCTAGACACATATGCTCAAAGTTTAGGCCACAAGAAATATGAACTAAAAATCCTAACACAAGGAGACTTGTATTTGACTTAATTGATATCACTGAGACTTAGTAGGATGAAATCCATGTCTGCAATAGAGTAAAAAGGAAATGGGTAGGATAACATTGTCTTATAAGCAGAATCAGGCATTAGAGGGGGAAGCATAGTGGAGTAAAGATCAATAGTGGGAGGAATAGAAATAATTTAGGCCTCAGAGTACACAACAGACCACCTGAACAGAAAGAGAAAATAGATGAAGAATTCAAGAAATAGATCACAAGTCTGGTAAAAGGCAAAATACAGGAGTGACAAGGAGCCATCAATTATTCAGATATCTGCTGGGACTCTCTGACAAGAGCAGAATAAGTAATGATTTTTTAAAAACTTCATCTTAATAATAATTTCATCCTTTAAAAGGTGAAGGAAAAAGGGGAGGGGAAGGCAATTCTATTTAGACCTGAGTCTCACTAACAGGGAAATATTTAGTGCTAAGATAAAAATGATACCTTGAGGGAAAGTGACCACTCCTCACCAGAGTTTGTGTTAAGAGTTAGATGTAATCAGACACGCACTCTAGCTTTTGAGAGAACAGATAGCAACGGCTCTAGAGGAATGATGGGTAAAATACTATAGACTAATATTCTTTGGGGAAAATTGGGTCACTGAGAATGGAGAACTGGCAAGAACGAAATTCTAAAAGGTACAAACATAATTCTGAAAGGTACAAAGAGAAATAATTCTGATGTAAAGAAGCAACAGCAGATTTCTGAAGAGACTAAAGTAGATATCCAGGAAACTAAGAAGCCAGCTTTTATTTTTTAAAGGATATGTACAAAAATGGAGATTTAAAGTTTCATGTACAATTCTCTTTTTTCCATTCTGTGTATAGAAGTACCCATTATAGTTGGTATTTGTTAGTACCAAAAAAGGAGAGAGGGAAGAAATAAAAGTTACTTTAAAATATAACAACTATAACAATTAACGTTTAAATAACACTTATTATGTTCCAAGCACTATGATAAGCATTTTACAAATATCTCATTTGATCCTCCCAACAACTCTGGAAGGTAGGTATTATGATGTCCATTTTACAGATGAGGTGGTGTGTTGTGGTTTGTCCTTCATGAAGCCCTCCCTCACTCAAATCAAAGTCAATTGCAAGTCATGTCATCATTTCCCTGATGTCATGGTCCTGTTGTTTGAGAACGAAGGACAAACTGCAACCTGTGAGTAGTTTGAGCTGCCTGAATGAGGACTCAGCTAGTTGGGTAACTCAGCTCTCCCTCTGCCTCTCCTTGTCCTCTCCAAATGGAGGTAAATTTCCAGTTAACTTGGGGTTTACTGCCTACATTCTCTCCTCTCTTCCCCTCCCCTCCCCTCCCTTCCCCTCTCCTCTCTCCTCTCTCCTCTCCTCTCCTCTCCTTTCCTTTCCTTCCCCCCAGTTCACTCTGAAGCCCTGGCCAAGCTCCACATAATAGCTGTATTTTGGGGCCTCCTGTCTTTCAGTGAATATGGAGTGGATGTCAATGGTAACTGTTTCTCTTTGGAACAGAAATCCTGAGGGTCTTCCCCTCCCAGCTTGATTTTGTTGTTTTATTTTCTCCTTAAATTAAAAGGAATTTTCTCCTTAATTAAACCTTTAACTCACTTCCAAAAGAGATGAGGTCTATTCCCTGAATGGGCATTACCTCACTTTAAGTGAGTAACTGAAAAGGTCTTAACCTAAAAGGGCCAGGGTCTCCCATTGCATCCTGGGCCACCTCCACTCATCCTGATGAATATCTGGTCACTGGATCCAGATGACTCAGGAGGGGAAGTGAGGCCAGTGACCTTGTGCAGCCCTCCCTCACTCAAATCAAAATCAGCTGCAAGTCATATCATCATTTTCCCTGATGTCAAGGTCCTCTTAGAAAATGAAGGACAAACACAGCAACAACGTGTTAGGAGATTAAAGCTAAGAATGAGTCAAAAGACCACAGAAAGGGTTTTGTTTTGTTTTGTTTTAAGCTTTATTGGTGGAAAGAATAGGATCAAAGAATAAATGGTAAGGCTTCCCTTGGGGTATAGGGAAAATGAGAACTGACAATAAAGAGAAAATGAAGCTGGTTCTGATCTTATTTTGCTTCTGTTCTTGCCTCCACAAATGACCTGGAAATGGCAGAACAAAAATGGATAATGAAGAGGCATCTCTGTGATAAGTAAAGGAAATAATCAATATTCTTAGATACTAAAAGCATTGGCAGATGTGAAAGTTACTGTCTTAATATTTGAAAGACCATTAGGGAAAGGGAAAAGTGCTCCAGGATTAGAGAAAGGCAAAAATGTCCCAATTTTCTTTTTAAAGGGGGATTTTAGGTTTTTTGAGCTTGATTTCAATTTCTGAGAAAATTCTACCAGGGATCAATAAAGATATGGTTAGGGAACATCTAGAAAATAAAATGGTGAACATCAAATGGTAGCTTTCCATTTTCCATTAGTAGCTCTGCATGGTTTTGTCCAGGGAACATCATGTCTTACCCAGGATAAAGGTGATCACCTGAAATCTCATCACTATGTTGATTGACTCAATTTTGGATACTCAACATCTTAACTCCCTTCTGCTTGTTGGTTTGGAAGCTGGAGCAATAAACTCCTAAAGTCTTCCTTTATAGAGGGCTCAGATCTGTACTTGTCAGGTAATTACACTTTTCATCACCAATTTTGCTTGAATATCCTAGTGCCCTCCCCGCCTTTTTAGCTCCCTTTTGGGTGTTTTTGTAAGCTCCTTGAGGGAAGGGACTGTCTTTCTTTTTGTTATTTGTATCCCCAATGCTTGTTCCTCTCCTTCTCTCCTCCTCTTCATCTTCCTCTTCTTCCTCTGTCCACATGGGGAGTCATACCCTTGCATATGGATGCTCTGTCCAAAGAAATATAAAATTTTATCATTTATACCTCACAGGGTATCTTGGGTTTTGAGAGCTAGATTTTTTCCCTTTACTTATTTTATCTTTTTTTTTCTTTAAAAACTGGGACAATTAACTCTTTTGTCTCAAGTAGTTTTTCATTTATGATTTATTGAAGTGCAGATCTGGAAAACTAGACTTTGATAAAGCTCATTGGGATTCAAAAGGAGCTACTTGACTATGCCTTTAAACCCAAATCTCTCTGGCTCTCACTGATTAGCCAATCATAGGTTCTAGCCCAAGCCTCACTTGCTTGTTGTTTGGGTTTTGATGGCTCAGAGTGAATGCAAATAGAAATTGTTTCTGTTCTGGCCAGAATCTCTGAGGGTCTTCCCTTCCCAGACTGATTCTTTTGTGATAGCAAATTAAACCATCTTTTGCCTCAATTCTTACCTTGTCTTTAATTACTGAATTGATGTTGCTTCAGACAAACTGAGACATGGGAAAGACCATAGCTTAAAAAGGTCAAGATCTTCCACTCATCCTGGGCCATTGCCAGTCATCCTGATCTGTGTCTTGCCACTGGACTCTGATGACTCTGGAGAAGAGGGTGAGGCTGAGGGCTTTGCACAGATCTGCCTCACTAAATTCAGTTCACTTGCAAGTCAAGACATCACACTTCTGATGTCATTCATCCTCTTGGAGCGTGAAAGACGAACAGCAGCAATCCCTAGTGCTTAGCACAATTTCTGGCATGTTGTAGGCACTTGATAAATATTTATTGAATTGAATTGATCACAAAGAGTCATCCAGGAGAAGATGACACATGGATTAGATAAACGCAGACTCAGATGAAGTTAGACCTGCTTGACACAGGGTAACCATCACACAAATGACTCAAAGAAGAGTCAAGTTGAATATCAACTTGTTAGTAGCTCTCCTGGTGTGCTCCAGGTGTCCGGTCCTGTGCTATCTGACATTTTTATCAATGACCTGGATAAAGGCAGAAATGGCAGGGGGTTCATTAAATACGCAGGGTCATTAAACTGACACAATGCCAAAAACAATTAACTCTGGATAACACTGACAGGATCTAATAAACTCTTGATAGGCCAGAGCATTGGATTGAATGGAATAAGATGGAATTCCACAGAGATAAATGTAAAGTCTTATCATTGGATTCAAAATGTCAACTTCACCAGTACAGGATAGGGGAGGCATAGTTAGATGGTAATGTCTAAAAACAATCTGGGGACTTTAGTGCACTGAAGGCACAAAATTAAACAATAATGTGATGTAGCAGTTGAAAATATTAATGCAATCTTGATCTGCATTGAGAGACATTGCTTCTAGGTATAAGAATGTAATTGTTCCTATGCCCAAAGGGCTATAAAACTGTGCATACCCTTTGATCAGCAATACTACTATTAGGTCTGTATCCAAAAGAGATCATAAAAAAGGGAAAAGGACCCACACGTATAAAAATATTTATAGCAGCTCTTTTTGTGGTGGCAAGGAGCTGGGAATTGAGGGGATGCCTATCAATTGGGGAATGACTGAACAAGTTGTGGTATATGAATGTAATGGAGTACTATTGTGCTATAAAGAATTATGAGTGGGAGGATTTCAGAAAAACTTGGAAAAACTTACACGAACTGATGCTGAGTGAAGTGAGCAGAACCAGGAGAACATTGTACACAGCAACAGCAACACTGTGTGATGATTGACTTAGCTCTTCTCAGCAACACAAAGATCCAAGGAAATTCCAAAAGACTCATAATGAAAAATGCATTCCACAACCAGAGAAAGAACTTTGGAGTCTGAATGTAAACTAAGGCACACTATTTTCTCTTTTTTCTGTTTTTTCTTTCTCATGGTTTTTTTCTTTTGTTTTGATTCTTCTTTTACTACATTACTAATGTGAAAATATGATTAGTAGCATATATATAACCCATATTGAATTTCTTGCTGTCTTGGGGAGTGGAGAGAAGAAGGATGGAGGGAGAAAAATTTGCAAGTCAAAATCTTATAGAAACAAATGTTGAAAGTCATCTTTAAATGTAATTGGAGAAGAGTAAAATACTATTAAGTGAGGGAGAGGGAAGAAAGTAATAGTTCCTCTGTACTCTGCCCTTGATAAGAAAATGTTTTGTAAAATTGTGTTCTGTTATGGGCACCATGATTTAGGAAGGACATTGATAAACTGAAAAGGGGGTAGCTAGGTGGTATGGTAGATAGCATACCAGCCTTAGAGTCAGGAGAATTTGAATTCAAATCTGGCTTCAGATATTTACTAGCTGTGCGACCCTTGGCAAGTCACTTAACCTCCATTGCCTATAAATAAATAGATAAAAAGATGAATGAATGAAATAACTGAAGAGAATCTAGAGGAGTTCATCTAGGATATAAAAGGCCTTGAGTCCATGTCATATGAGGATTGGGTGAAAAGAACAACTGAGAATTTTCAACCTGGAGAAAGATTCAGGGTAGGACGCAGCTGTCACAAGTATTTCAAGGACTGTCATGTGGAAGAGTGATGAAACTTGATCTGTTTGGCCCCAGAGGGAAGAACAAAGAACAATGAATGGAAAGTACATAGGGAAAAATATAGGCTTGATGTGATGGAAAAAATTTTAACTTCAGATATCCAAACATGGTGTAGACTGTTTCTAGAGTTAGTAGGCTTTCCCTCATTGGAGGTTTTTAAGTAAAGGCTAAATGGCCATTGAAGCAGGTAGGTGGTTCAGTGGATGAAGTTGCTATGCCTGGAGTCAGGAAGACTTACCTTCCTAAGTTCAAATCTGGCCTCTGATACTTATTAGCTGTGTGACCCTGAGCAAGTCACTTAACCCTGTTTGTCTCAGTGTCCTCCTCTGTATAATGAACTGGAGAAGGAAATGGCAAACCACTTTAGTATCTCTGCCAAGAAAACCCCAAACGGAATCACAGGGAGTTGGACACAAATGAAGATATATGAAGAAATGAAGATAACCACTTGTTGGGTGTTTTATAGTAGGGATCCCTTGTATAAGAGTATGGGGTTTTACAAGATATTTGGAAAGAGCCCCTTCCAATTCCCAAACTGTCAAGTTTGATCATGCTATGCTCTAGGAAAAAAATAGGAAAGTAAAATAGTCCTTGTTCTCAAGGAGGTTACCTTCTTGTAGGGGAAGACAGTTCATCTAGGAAAGGTCAAATAGCCCTTAGAGTGCCTCAGCAAAGTAGATGGAAATGCATTTTCTTTAGGGACATTTCCATTGATAAAATCCTATCTGTTTCTCGGAATGTGCTATTTTGACAATGCCAAGGACTTTGGGGATAAGAGTTTTCTTTTCTGGGCATTCTTCAGTAGCTATGGCTTGGGGACTTGGGGCATATTGCTTTTCCTGTAGCTCTCACCCTCACCTGGCCATCACTGGTTGCTGGCCAGCAGGTAGTGGTAGGGATATTGGGAATGTCAGGCCCCTTCTCCATAAGGATTGCCCTTTGTTGGCATGTAAATGTGTCTAAGCCACAGAGGAGAGGACATGTAGAACACATGAAGTTTTCCTTCAGCCTGTCTGCTAGCCCAGGAAAGATAGCTTCCTTCTCCCTTTGAGGTTATTTTCCGCCTAGGGTGATATTACCCATTTGTATCTGAGGCCTGAGAATAACACACTGTTTGATTTCTTGTCCTTTAATCTTACTATTCTTTATTAACTAAGTAATATGGTTTTTGATTTAAAGACCCTATTGGTCTTTAACAGAGTATATGTGCTAGAAAGGGTGCTGAAGTCATATTTGAATGATTTTGATTATTCCAAACACCACATACTGACCTTTGAAATAGCAAGGAGTTTCACAGTTGAGGGGGATCGTTGTCACGATATAAGTAGCCTTAACCTAGTTAAAATGCCCAAATGTTCTTGAGAACACTTTCAAAGGAATGCCATTAAGAATGAAATTTTCATGCAGATGCAGGGGAGGAAATATTTTTAGTCAGGGAGCCTATCTGGGCCCTTGGATCACAAAAGATGACCTATATTTCAGACTACTTTTGCCTTTGCCCCTCCCTCCTTCTCTCAGACACATCCACATCCAAATTTAGAATTATGGATGAGAAATCAAAGAATAGGAATAAGCTGGTAGTTAGACTTGGAATTGAACTCATAAACTTCTGTTACCCAGGTCATTCCTGTTACCACTGCACCCTTCAACTTTCTTTGTCAGAAATACATCAATCACTGAGCACCTACTATGTTCTCTGCAAGAGTGTGCGTGTGGGAGGTAAAAAGAGGTACAAGATCAAGTTCCTGGCCTCAAGTTGAGGAAATGGAACATAATCATGAGACAGTTATAACTGAAGAGACTCTGGAATTTGAATTGAATGGAAATACTGCTGCACAAGAAGAAATTACCAAGATGAGGAATTCCAGGAATCATGGGAAGACTTGTAACAACTGATACAGAGACAAGTAAGAGGAATTAAAAACAATATCATACACAGTTACTCTAATAAGGTAAATGAAACAAGCACCAGAAGGCAAGTTAGCTCGGAGTTATTGTGATGACCAATTCTGTTCCTAGAGCACCAGAGATAAGGAAATAGAACCCTCTCCTTTTGCCAGAAAGGCAGAGAATAAGAGGGGCAGAAAGTGACATATATGATTACATAATGGTGGTTTTACTTAACTGTTTTTTGTTTGTTTGATTCTTGGAGTGAGAGGTGGGTGAGTTCTAAAGACTATGATATAAAAACAAAAAACCTTGAAAGACATTTTAAAAAATACACAATTATATTTTTAGACTATAAACTCATTGAGGGCAGGATCTGTTTCACTTTTCTCTTTGCCCTATTTTAGCTTAACCACCAATGGGCACTACCTCCAAGTTACCTGGCTTTTTTAAAAATTATTTTTTTTAAGTGATGAGTGCCTGAGTGTTGGGAACTGCAGCAATAATGCATTCACCCCATCACGAGAGTGCCCTCTGAAGAAACACTAAGCTTTCTATCGTTCTCTGAGAGTTCTATTTTTAGATGCCAAGCTCTTCTTGGAAGTGCTGTTCTCCTTAGTGTACAAGGTAGAGTTAGTGTAGATTTATCTAATTACATTTTTAGCTTGACCTCCACCCAGTGGGAAATTCTGCCCTGTACCCTTCATGGTGCTTGTCAATGGATCCTAATTATTGAAGCATGGCTTAATGGAGTCAACCACATAGGCAAATTTTGACTGTGTACCATACTTTACCCATGATCTATGAAGCAAATAACCAGATATATATGGCAACTAATATATGGCATTTATTGTAAGAGATACACAACCATTGCCCCTTCTAAAAACCAAAAAAGTTCAAAATTAATCTGTAAGCATTCTCTGAACACTGGAGTTCCAAGACCTAGTTCAAGTGCTTGGACTAAAACCTCCTCATCAGCCTTTTCCCCCCAGGAAGAGGCAAGTATCCCCAGTCTGCTTTTCCATTGATGGCTTAGGCAACCTCTATCTGATTTTCCACTTACAGCCTTCCAAAGGGTCAATATCAATCACTGAGGAGAACTTGGTACTCAGGACATTGAGTGTTCCTCTGACTGTTTTTCCTTGTTTATTACTCTATTGCTGCTTCAGTTCTACCCTTTGAATGTGTCCTGGGTTGTGTAAGACTCAATAGTTTGTTGACTGTTCTCTAGTAGAGTGGCACAGTAGAATCAAGTCAGCAAGGTGGCTCAGTGGATAGAATGCTGGACCTGGAGTCAGGAAGAAATCTGACCTAAGAGACTTAATAATTTGACTCTAGGCAATCTCTGTCTGCTTTAGTTTCCTCAATTGTAAAAACTAATAACTGGACTGTTATGAGAACCAATCAAGGTAATATTTATAAAACATTGAGTACAGTGTCTGGTACATTCCAGGGGCTTAATAAATGCTTGTTATCTTTTCTTTCAAAGTCAAGCCCAGGCATAGAGAACAACTCCTTCAGCTGCTCATTCTACCTCTCCTTGCACTAATACCACTAAGTAGTTTACCTTCTGTATCTTTTTTCTAAGAATGTCTACCTTCTAAGAATGTCATTTTCTAAGAATATCTACCTTTGTATCTTTTTTTAAAATAAATTTTAATAAATAATTTCATTTATTTATTATTTTTATTAGTATACTTATTTTATTATTAATTTAATAAACAAAATAAAATAAATTTTGTTTTGTTTTAAGCATCACCAGTCTTCTCCCTAGAGAAGATTTCCCCTTTCGTCTCCCAGGGAACCATCCTATATAATGAACAATATTTTTAAAGACAAAAAAGAGAAAATGTCAAAAACCGGTGAACATATCATAAAAGTTTCAGAATATGTGCCATGTACCACAATCATGGACCTCCCACCTCTGCAAAGGATGGGGGTAAGAACAGCTTCTTTCTTGAAGTCATGTGACCTTCACTTTTGACTTTTTTGGCAGTTATTCTTTCTGTTTACATTGTAGTAATCATGAATATTGTTTTCTCTCCTGACTTCCCTCTGAATCAGTTTGTATAGATCATTCTTATGCTTCTCTGTATTCATTGCATTCATCACCTCTACAGTAGAGCAATATTCCCTTACATTCATGTACCATAATTTGTTTAGCTAATCGCCAGATGATGAACATTTACTTTAAATTCTTTGCTCATAAAAATAGTGTTACTATAAATATTTAGGTGTACATATTCTTCTTATCAATAGTCTCCTTGGTGTATAACTCTCCTTCCAGAGCATTTCTGCCTAGTGTGATACACTTATTCTCTCAGCAATTTTCATATTATCTCAGCTTTATGGGTAGATTTCACCCAGGATGGAAGGCCATGCCTCATCAGGCAAGTCACAGATATAACCCCTGCTGCAGTCATCTAAAGGACTGACCATTAGACTGTGTATATTGGTAGACAGGAACAGTAAGACAGATCCTCCTCTGTGTTCAAGGAAAGTGACTCAAACTTTCCAACCTTTATTTCTGCTTTGAACATTGGCAGGGAAGGAAGAGGGAAGAAACTAGGACACAGAGCATGGGGAAATTAGCTCTTCACTGAGACACCAAACATGAAAGACAGCATGATGGCATGTATAGGGCACTGGACTAAAATGAAGGGTTGGGTCTGATCACCACCACTAAGGAAGGGCTCTGATTCTATGATGAACTAGCTACATCCAGATTTGACGTCTCAGGAAGATCTGAGTTCAAATGTGACCTCAGACACTTCCTAGCCAGGTGACCCTAGGCAAATCACTTAAACTGTGTTTGCCTAAATTTCCTCAGCTGTAAAATAAGGATAATAGCACCTCTCTCTCAGGGTTGTTGTGAGAATGAAACAAGATAATAATTGTAAAGTGCTTGGCACAATGCTTGGCATATACTAAGTCCTACAAAACTGTTAGCTATTTTGATATTCCTATCTTGTTCCTTTCCCCAAAACTGCTTTACTGTGGCCCCCTTTCCCTCTTGCAGGCTGTTCCCATTGCTAGCCAGCTTGCTAACATCTCTCCACGGGGTTGGAGGAAACTGTGCAAATTGAGCTCTCTCGGTTACAACATGATGCTGGGTGCTGCCTTTCAAGGCTTCAGAGCTGGCTGAAACACTGAGTACATTTTTCTTTTCCCCCAGCAGTTTTCTCCCTTAATTTATAATCCCTTATATAGTTCAAGGGGAAGAGAAGCGGCAAGTTCCTGATTCATTTACACTCACCTCATCCCCCTGTGGCTCTGAGAAAGAGGTTTGATGCGTGAGATGCTTTTCTCTGAGGCTGTTAAAACTTCTCCTCTATTTGTGAAGCAATGTCGAATGTTTGCCAGGAGTAAATGGAGTTTGGACCTGAAAAGGTTGGAGTTGGTTTTAAAATGTGGAATTGGCGTACCCTAAGGGGGTTCCAAAATTGTCACAGGCCCTTCTCCTTCCCTAATTAACATCTCTCTACCCCTGCTGGGTTGTGTCTTCCATCCAAGCTGCACCAGTCCTTTCTCGGGTGGGACCCTAGGTATATACAAGGGAAGAACCCAAGGAGCTTGCCTATTGCCCCATCCCATAGTTTTGCTTAGAAACAACAGTTTCCAGGATTTGAAAGTCCAGAGCCTCAGGAGAGAGGAAGCAAGGAGGTTCCAGCTCCTGCCAACTGCCCTGAAACATGGGGTTAATTTTTCCTCTGTCATCTCTTTTTCTTTCCTTTAGCTTTCCTTTTCTTTTCCCTTCTTCTTCCCCTCCTGAAGGGTATGGTTAAGTTAAGGGGTGTGCTCTGGTATAAGAGGAGCAAAAGCTGCTTTAGGAGAGGGGTATCATTCAGATTCTTTCTTATCCTCATCTGAATCCCTATCTATAGTGACTGCCCTATCCCCAAACCAAATGTGCCAAAAATGTGACACCCTACCCCCCTACCGCTGATGCGCAATAGCTTCCTAGGATTATTTATCTGAGGCCAGTTCAGTTTGCATCTGGTGCTCTGAGTGTGATGCTAGGAACAAGAACTCCTGGGTATGGATGTTGGTTTTCCAAGGAGCCTTCTGTAGGAAGTTTCATATTGACCTAGTTTTCAGGAAGGGTTTGTCTCTCCAGAGGTTTAGAGCCAAGAGCTTTCTTTGGCCAAATGAAATCAGACTCATTTGGGGCTTTGGCCCAGAAGAGGCTGGGACATATGCCTTTGTCTCCTGGAAGGGAGAAATAAATGGGATGGAGTCTTACTTCCCCTCTCTGCTCTGTTTATAATGTTGCTGGGAATTTCATTTCATTAGTCTTTATAAACGTCCTTGGAAGCTGTCAGATGCCAGGTGCTATAATAAGTGTGAAACTTAACAATTTTTTCATCAAGGAAAAAAATCATGCTTGCAGTGATTCAGGTACATGAAACCTCCTTTTAAAAGACGGGAACTCCATTGTCAACCTTAAATAAATTGCTACTGAAGCATGATCAGAGACCAAATTATCACCGCAAGTCCTCCCTGAAGCTCTTGCTGTCAAACAAGGGAATATCCACAAAGCATCAAATCCCAGGGGGAAACTGGTATTGACCAGTAAATAAATTCGACAGCCCTTCCTACGGAACGTGGATAGGGTCTTTAAATAGCTCAAAGGTAATTTTTCTGTAGTCAAACAGAGGCCCGTTATTCTCCCCCAGAAAATCTATTCCTACCTTTCCACACATTACTCCCTGACCAGTATTCTCACTAGCTTCCACCAGCCAGGATTATTTACTGTCTCTACCTTCCAAAGACTTTGCAGGTATAAAAAAAAAAAAACACCAAATATCAGAAAGCAGGGTTACATACTACCAAGTAACCTTGAAAAATGGGAGTGTCTTAGTTCTCTGTAGCTTTGATCACATCTTCTATTTACAGTATATTTTCAGTTCACAAAGTCTTAGTGTAGCACCTAGACATGCCACCCCCTGAAAAACAACCTCAGATTTGAGGCTCCTTGTAGGTCATTACATACTCAAAGTCATAACTCATAAGCCCCCACAAGTATATTTACTATTACAAGCTAACCAGAAGATGCATTAATTATGAGCAAAAGTCAGCACACATTAAATTAAGCACCTACTATGAGCCAGGTAATGTGTTAAGCACCAGGGGTAAAAAGAAAGGCAAAAACTCTTATAAGCTTCATGGGAAGACAACATATAAACAACTATAGACCAACAAGATAAGCAAGGATGGTTGAAGTCAATCTCAGAAGGCACTAGCATTATGGAGGACTGGAAAAGAGTCTTGGAGAAGGTGAAACTTAAGCTGGGATCTGAAGGAAGCCAGAGAATCCAGGAGATGGAGATGAAATAGGAGAGTATTCTAAGCATGGGGAACAGTCAGTGAAAAGGCACTGATTCAGTGTCTTTTGGGACGAATAGCAAAGAAGCCAGTATTGCTGGATCATAGAGTATGTGGAAGAGAGTAAGGTGTAAGAAGGTTGTTGGATACCCATGGTTAATGGGTTTGACCTGGAAGAAGGTCCAGAAAAGAAGACTGAGAAGGAATAGTCAGAAAGGTAGGAAGAGAATCAGGAGAAGGTGGTGTTATGAAAATTAAGAGAGAGGAGAGTATGAAGGAAAACGGGGTGAACAATAGTGTCCAAGGCTGCAGAGAAGTCAAGTCAAGGAGGAAGAGGAGGACTGAGAAAAAGTCATTAGATCTGGCAAATAACAAATCATTGGTAACTTTAGAAAGACCAGTTCCCATTGAATGGTAAGGTCAGAAGCCAGATTGTTGTTCCTTCTTTGTTTTCAAAGAGGCCCAGTGCCATCATGGGTGATGTCTTGAATTGGATTTAAGTGAGGCTGAGCTGCACAAAGTTGCCAGCCTCACTCTCTCTTCCAGAGTCATAGAAGTCCAGTGGCAAGACAAAAGTCTAGATGATTGACAATGGACCAGAATGCAGTGGATGACCTTGAAATTTTCAATGTATGACCGAGCTCTAAGCACTTCACAGCGCCTGCTTCAGCTGCCTTCATGGCAGTTGGGATGGATTATTCTCATCTGCCCATTTCTTGAGGTGGTCTTCACATGCTTGGGGTAGACATCCCCTGACTCATCAACAGGTTTGAGGCCTATTGGTTATCCTCAACCTTGTTTAGCCCATCTGCTGAGATAGTTTAACCCATCTGCTGAGACAGTGTGTGGCTGCTGCATATGCTACAGTTTCTGGGAGCCACTGATGAGAGATGGATAAAGGTAGACACTAAAGATAGATAAGCAGCCCTGAAAAGCGTTTTGCCCTCACGCCAGAGGTACTAGTCCTCCCTGAACACCCCATATGCCTTTTCAAAAGAAGACTATAGAGAATTAAGAAGAGAGTGAGAGGAAAAGAAGTAACGGCATTGACTGTAGAAAGCCTCAAGGAGATTAGCCATAAAAGGGAAGAGAAATAATATATCTAGTAAAGATAGATTGGTCATATGAGGATTTTTTGAACATGGGGAGACAGGGTCATATTTATAGACAACAGGACAGTAGCCAGTACAGGGAGAGATTGAAAATTAGTGAAAGCATGGAGTAGCAATCAGCTGGAGAAGATGAGATGGGATGGGATCACTTGTAAAGGGTTTGCCTTTCACATGAACCAGGTTGAAGGAGATAGTAGTGGAAGGGATCTGAGTGATATGGTAGGAAGAAGAGGGGAAAAGAGAGAACTCTTGGTTAATGGCCTCATTTTCTTCAGTGAAGTATGAAGCAAGGTTCTCACCTCAAGCTATGAGGTTTAGGAGAGCCATGGGATATTTAAGGAAAGGTGAAAAGCCTTAGAAAAATCACTTTGATGAACAGGACAGTTATAAAGGAATTGTCTTGCTTTAGGGAGGGCCCAATTGAGATCCTATGACATAAATTTCTAGTGGACCCAGTCAGCAAGTTTAGTGATTTTCTCTACCTAGTTTCAGTAGCACATGCTAAAACTGTGGATGATCCAAATAATCCAAAATTGGGATAATTTGCAATAAGATAAGGCATCAAGGGACTCGGAGAAGAAGACATTATAGAGTTGAACTGGTTCACTAAGGGATCAAGTTGAGAAAGGGAGGGGGATGTAACTAGTACAGGGGCAATGGCCTGGAAAAGAAATGAGGGGGAGAAGGAATCAGAAGTCACAGTGGGGACAAAAAGCATAGTCTGGAGTTTTAAAGGAGAGGAATGACAACTGATTGTGACCAGATAAAGGAGTTTCAGAGTTCATGAACATATTCATGGAACACTTGTGCGCGATGGCAAGATCAAGGCCATAGCCATCTCTGTGTATAGTTCAGTTGTTATGGAGGAAGAATGTGTAATCACAGAACTGGGATGTTACTTTGTTTGAGGGAATATCTGCATATATGTTGAAATCCCCGAATATGAGGGTAGGAGTTGGAGAGAAGAGAAAGACTGTGAACTAGGCACTTAACTCGGGAGGAAAGAAAGGAAGTGACCTGTGGGTGAATAGATAATAGTTACCAGAATGGTAACAAATATGAATTGAATCAACTTTGAAAGAAGAAAGGTGACTGAGTAATAGTGATAGTGATAGAGGGTTAGCCTGGAAGTGGCAATGGGGAACAAGAAGTATTCTGCCTTCCGCACCAGTGGGAAAGGAGTATAAAAGAAAGGATTGGAAAGGGTAGCCATAGAAGACATCTAATCAAACAATATAGCAAATTCAGTGACATGAAAAGACCTCCATCCCTTTCTGTGTACACATATAGGGCATACATTTGGTAAGAGTATCTCACACTTTTTATGCTGTAGAGCCTCTGATGATGAGCATCTGCTGATTTCTTCTGACTGCTCTCTGCTGAACGTCATATCTCCACTCATTACTGAGCATATTTCTTCTCCTGAGCATCTCTATTCAATTTATTCTCACCTAATTGCTTTCTGCTACCATCTACTGACCTTTAGTTATTTAGCTTTCTAGGACCATTTTTTAAAAATTTCCATTTACTAGAGAGTAGTAGCTAGAAAACCTCACATAACCAAGGTTTATGAGCCATCAAAACAAGCTAGACTGTCACCAAAAGCCATCAGAATGTTCTAGGAAAAGATTACATATTCTTTTTAGTACTTTCTCCTGGTGTGAACTCAAAGTACTTGGTCCCAGACATCTTTCTGACTTGCAGTTAGAAAATTCCTTTTTAACTCCCATTAACCTCCTGATAGGGCAGCAATTAATAATTCATATGTCTGTATTCTGGGCAGCTAGGTGGTACAGTGGATAGAGTACTAGGTGTTGGAAGACTCAACTTCCTGAATTCAAATCTAGCCTCAGACATTTCCTATCTGTGTGACTCTGGGCAAGTCACTTAACCCTTTTGCCTCAGTTTCTTGATCTGTAAATGACCTGAAGAAAGAAATGGCAAGCCACTCCAGTATCTTTGCCAAGAACACTCCAGATGGAGTCATGAAGAGTCAGACATGAATGAAACAACTGAAACAACAACTTCCTGATTATAAGTATGTATCCCCAAAACACATTTTAGGGATTCCTCCTCTCCCCCAAAGATCTGTGTTGGGGTGGAAGCAACAAGTCTCCTTTCAGTTCCAAGATCCTCTTTGGTTAGCATATCCCTGTCTTTATTAGGCATGCCTACTAGTGATCTTTAGACTTCATTTAGGCCAACAGAAACCTTGATGCTCTCCTTACACTGAGAAAGGAGAAAAATTTGCCTTTGAAAGAAATTAGGAACTTAGAATTTGCCTGGGGGAGAAAAGTGAACATGGCCATTAAAAGAATCTGAGCAAATCAAGCTATCGGAGGTGAATCAGGCTTATGCCAAGTGTGACTTTTCTAGTTGGAGGATCATGAAATAGGTTAGGGGGGATTATCCAGAAAGACTCTTCAGCTTTGAGGACACTTCTGCCAGTTTGGAGATAGATCTTATGTTTATTGTGAACCCCGACTCCATTCTCTCCCCTCCTCATCTTCCACCGAATAAAAAGGTTGTAATTATTCTCTTCTCCCATTGCCTAAGCATATGCTTATTTAACTAATAATACTTAATACTCTTTACTTAACTAGATTGGGAAGGCTAAAATAACAATGACAGAGTACAAGAGAAGGGAACAGACTTTAAGAAATGTGGCAGAGATACCCCCATCCCAGTCACCTTAGCTTCTCAAATGACACTCTACTGAGAACCTATCAAGTGGCTCCCTCCAATGTTCCCACCCCAATTTCAAGGGTCCCAAATCTATCCCACATATTTTTCCTTAGCATGAAAAGAGGGGCATAGACCCCTGGGCTGTGGGAAAAAAGCAACAACAAAACAAAACCCCCCTCTCCAAATTAGCAGGGTCTCTGATCAGAGTTCTCCCCAAAACAAAAGGCGAGGGCAAGTGGGGGTCTCCATGCTTGGTTTTTCACCAGCAACCCCACTCCAACATTATAACATATCAGGCTAAGAAAATTCCATGTAAGATATATTAGCATCACAAAAGTTAATGGACCAGAAAAGAGAAAATTAACATAAATTAACTTCTACTGCAATCTTGCCTTTAACAATTGAGCAAACCTAACCGAGCTTCAGTAGAGAGAATAAGGCACTGGGTGTAAGAGGTACTAATGTACTAAGGGGCCATGGTGCTAAAATATCACCTCTAACGCACTCTGGCAAATGGTCCTTCCTTCCCTGCTCATCCATGGCTAGGAACATGTTACTCAAGGGAAAATGGCACAAAAGTCCGATTTTACTCAAGTCCCGTCTTGTCCTGTAGCATTCATTGGTTCACTCGCTTAGAGTCACAGAATCTTAAAGTTTGAAAGGTCCTCAGAAACATCCAATTCAACCAATACTTGTGACCAAGAATCCCCTCGTCCACCAGGCAGCCCAATCCACTTTGGGGCAACTTTGGATATTAAAGCTCTAATTTCTTTATTGAGTAGTCTCATTACTAGAATAATCCAATAAATAAAAATGATAAATCCTTATATACAACAGATATACATCAAATGCTTTGTGTTGTGTGCACAATACTATGCTAAAGAGGCCCTGGTGGAGGAGGGGAGTATCGTAGAAAAACACACAGTCCCTGCCTGGAGAGCATCCAAATTAGCTGGGGAAACAGGACCTATGTGCATGTGCCTATCAGCCAAAGAGCATTGCAAAACAGCTAAAAATCAAATATCAGATCTTTTAGTAAGAAGGTTATATTAGATTTAGTATTATTTGTAGAAGGGAAAGATTATTATGTCTAGGGAGAAACCTTAGAGGATGCAGCTTTCAAGTTGTACCTTGAGGGCCTCTTGGGAAAGATGGGTTCATAAAGGTTTGACTATCTTATTTACAAGAGTTACCCCTTATCCTTCAGTTTCCTTTCTTCTTCCCCTCTCTGTTTCCCTATTTTGTCCTCATAGGTTTAAGAAGCGTTTTTTAAGTATCCATTACTTGTGGCAACTGCCCCAGATGCTGGAAATGCAAATGTAAGACAGAAAATAAGACTTGCCCTCAAGGAACTTAAATCAGTTAGACAGCAATGTGGTTCAGGGAAAATTTCAAGGAAATGGTATGTAAAATTCTGATGAAGCTGGAAGTAGTGTTGGGAGGTGTGGTGGATTGGAGGTTTTCTCATTAAGCTATGATTATTGTCTCCTATACTGTCCTGTTGGGTTCACTATATAGTGGTAGGGCAGAAGTACAAGGGGGACCATGCTCTGGTACCTACCTACTCAGTGAGTATCCTGGGACATCTCTCCCTCCTCAAATGATCATATAGACATTTACCTGTTTGTATGTTGTAGCATGTAAGCTTTTGAAGGGAGGGATTGTTTTTTATTTTGATTTTGTTTCCCTATCACAGCACCTTGTACATAGTAGGTACTTAACAGGGAAGGGAGAATAGAAAAAGGAAAAGGAATAAGCATTTATATAATGCCTACTACATGCCAGGCATCCTCAAAATGACTCTGTGAGGTAGGTGCTATTATTTATCCCTATTTTACAGTTGAGGAAATGGAAGCAAATAAAGGTTAAATGATTTACCCCAGGTTACACACCTAGTATGTGTCTGAGGTGGGATTTGAACCTAGGTCTTCCTGACCTTTATCCACTATGCCTTTTACTTAATAATACTTTTTGGATTAGATTTCATTGAAATGGATAATGAATGAATGAAAGCGCATTTATCAAGCTCTTATTCTACACAAAGCATTGTGCTAAGCATTTGGAATACAAGTAGAAAAGATAATCCCTGCACTTGAGTTCATATTCTAATGGGAAAGACAATATGTATAGGTTTCAGGTGTCAGGTAGAAAGGTCTCATAGTCCTTAGAGTATAGTGACAAAGCAAATGTCATTTCTATGAATAAAATCATATTCATTTCTGGTGTTGAACCATCTGACAGAAATAAGGACTACAGTGGTAGAATTTGTATTTTTCCAGTCGTGGATACTTGTGGCTGGTGATGAAATGGGGCTGTAGCATCTGCAGAGGCATCTTCTCAAGGGTTGCTTCCCAACATAATGGCCATGGGGGGACTCTTGACAGTCACTGGAGGGATAGTCATATTTTGCTACAGTCTGAAAAGAATCCATATTCTAAGGTGATTGATATACTTGCTGAGAGACCTCTCGCCTAATGCTTTCCCTTCATGGTTCTCAGTTTACCTTCCTATGAAATGGGGCAGCAAAACCCAACCAACTTCTACCCCACACTGTGATGTAATGAGATGGAAATAAAATTTCTGGGGTCTCCTTTGAAAAGGTCTTGTCTCTATCCAACAGATATATCTTTACCTTGTGACAGGTCTCTCAATTTCATCCAAGCTAGAGCTGAACAATCTACTTGTAACTGGTGGATGGAGGGTCTGAGTATGGCTTTTCCCACTAACGAGCCCTAGCTCTGAGCTCACACGTTCACACCCAGGTTCAGGAATAGGGAAGCCTCTCTTCTCAAGAGAGAGATAAGGCTATTTCTTATTTCCTACAGCTCTTTATTTTCTCAATTTGGAGCCCTAGGGAAAATTACTTAAAGAAAGCTTAGTTGTGGTTCCCATCTCAGGTCTCTCAGAAAATGAATATGAAGTTATACAGTATATAAGGGAGATGAAGTATACGACAGTTATTTATTTCCTCCACATAAAAGAAATACTTAAGACATAAAAGATTCATAAGCAATCATTGAAAAAGGCAAACCACAATATAGAAAATAACTTCTATTATACTCTCCCAGGCAGTGGATAATTAGAATATTAGAATGTGAAACACTAAGAAGAATTGAAAATGTTTTCACCTTTGCCCCCACTGTACACTATCCAAACAACTTGCATAAGGTCTATACCTCCTGGCAAACCAGGGTCTGGCATGAACACATTCTCTCATCCGTAATCATCTTCTTTAAAAAGTGTATAGTTGCCACTACCAGAGAGTTTTAATAGGGGAATACAAGAATTCCTGGATTTCTGGGTAGCCATTTTCACAAAATGAATTTTTCTGGAAGGATGTTTGGTCTTCACACACACACACCCCCCACACACACACACATATCAATTTATGTCTAATGGTAGCCATCCCTAGCGTGGGGGGCAGAGAGGAGAGGAAAGAAAAAAAGGGGAAAAAAGAAATTTACATGATAGCTTTGTTATACATTTGAAATTGTATGTGGTAGGTGTACAGTTTCATGTGCTATCTTTTTTTATTGTGCCATGTTATGGAAATGCTTGTTTTGTTCCGTGAATTGAAAATAAAACAAATTTTTAAAAAATAAAGTAGCCTAGAGTAGAAGCAGCCCCTAGAGGCCCAAGATTCAGGCTCAGGCTCTTCTAGGTAGTATATGTGCACACCATCATGTATAAACAGCCACCATAACTGGCAGGGGGCTGGGATGTATGAGAGAAGTGAAACTCATAGGAAGCCTAAGAGAAAGTCTGGAAGAGCCCACGCACTTGGCAGGTGAAAGACAGAAAATGCCAGAACACAGAATCACTCTTTTTAAGGTCTACTAATGGGGCTGCTCTTCCTGATTGGGTAACCAGTTTTCTTTGAGGCAATCTCCTCATTATGGGTCAGAGAGAAGAACACAGAATTGTGCTTGTCTTTTAACAAGGGACTGAAACTGCTTTCCCTAAAACACATGTTGCAGTGTGATCGCCTCTGTTACACACTTCTGAACCTTTTCTGAGACTCCTTCACTTTTGCTGAGCTAGGCTGAGCCCCACCCTGGCTCTTTTTCATGATATTCAAGAAACATTTCTTAAGCACATGTAATGAATGCCAAGGGCCCTATGTTAAGTGCTGGAGCTACAAAGCTAAAATTTAGTTAGTATTTCAGTGTGGAGAAAAGAACCCTGCAGGAAGATCTGGACTTAAGCCTTGGCTCTGATGCTTTACTGTCTATGTGATGTAGGCCAACCAATTGGCTTCTCAGAATCTCTGCTTCCTCATCTATAAAATGGGAATAATTATTCTCCAGGTGACTGCAGAAAGTGCTGTGCTACCCTCAAGCTTGATAGAAACAGCAACTATTGTTATAATTCTTGATTAGCATTAAGGAGATGAGACTTTAGTGGTACAGTCTGTCTGACCCAGAATCCCTCAGGTCAGGGAGGGAGGCACACCTTCTCTAGGGATATTGGCAACCAAGGGCATAAGAACCATAAAAACTGCATTTGTAGACCTTAGCCTAATCACATCAGGGTCTTCAATGAGGCATCTTCTGGCCTCACCGAAGTTTGGTAATTACAAATTATTTCTATCAGAAATGCTGACTATGGAAAACCAGGTTAGAGTAAATTTGATTCCTATTAAAGCCATGGTTAGGTCAGCCTGGCCTTCTGGGTAGTCACGTTTTTACTCCATTTTTTCCATGGTCCCTCCACTCTTCCCTGACCATCCCCCTTTAATACCCTTTTGGCTGGACCAAGCTGGAGACTGCCCTAGTACAAATAAATGCATTAAAATAAAATAATAGGAACAAACGGTAGAAATCAGAGAAATACGCCTGAGTAATGGGGAGTATAATAGTCTTGGACAACCAGCCCAGCCTTCTCGTCTAACTCCCTCTAGGCAGGGAAAGGGTCACATCTGATTTGGGGTTGTTCCTCACACAGTAAACAGGGAGAAAGCTCGAGCTTCAGCAGAAATAAATAAATAATGGCTACACTTAGCTATGGTCAGAACTTCTCTGGAGTTTTGTGCTCAATTCTGGGTGCCCTGTTTTAGGAAGGAATGTGATGAGCTAAAGGACATTCACAGGAAGGTGACCAGAACGGTGAAGTGACTTAAGATCATACCATATAAAGACTGGTGGAAGGAACTAGGGATGTTGATCATGAAGAAGAGGAGGTCTTTAACCATTGTCTTCTTGCATTTTAAGGACTATTAATATGGAAAGGGGATTAGACTTGTTCTGCTTGACCTCAGAGGTCAGGTTTAACGTAAAGGAAACCTCCTAACAATTTGTAGCTATCCCAAAATGCAACAAGAGGGCTTGGTGGGAAATGAATTCTCTCTCTTTCTCTCTCTCTCTCTCTCTCTCTCTCTCTCTCTTCTTGGACAAGGCAATCAGTCTTCAGTGATTTACCCTGGGAATCAAGTGTCTGAGGCCAGATTTGAATGCAGGTCCTCCTGACTAGGGCTGATGCTTTATCTACTGTGTCACCTACCTACCCCTGAATTCCCTTTCAATGAAGGGTTTCAAGCAAAGGGTGGATGATGACCCAATGGGTGTCTTGTAGTGGGGATTCTTTTTCCAAGAAAAATTCAATTAGCTGACCTTGGAAGTTCCTTCCAACAGCTGAGATCCAGAGATTTTATTGAAATTTTTATTCTCTCCAATGAAGATGGGTATTCCCTCCACTTACATGGACAACCACCAACCCTAGGCTTAGTGTGTTAGTGAAATCCTGGCATCTCAACTAATGGGGAGGCTGAAGTTGGTGAATTTTTGAGCTCAGTAGTTCTGAGCCACAGTAGGGCTAAAGTTGATCTTAGGAGTATGCACTAAGTTTGATATGAACATGGTGAGCTCTCTAAGGGGAGGGGGGCACCAGGTTACCTAAGGAAGGATGAGCCAGCTGAGGTCAAAACTCCCATACAAATGGGTACGAGATTGGTCTGTGAGTTGCTCTTATCTTCCAGTCAGTCTGTGCTGGGGAGGGGGGGAGAGGAAGAAAGAGAAAGAGGGAGGGAGGGACAGAGAAAGGGAGAGAGAGGTAGAGAGAGAAAGGTGTGGGGAGGAAGGAAGGAAAAGGAAAAAGAAAGGAAAGGAAAGGAAAGGAAAGGAAAGGAAAGGAAAGGAAAGGAAAGGAAAGGAAAGGAAAGGAAAGGAAAGGAAAGGAAAGGAAAGGAAAGGAAAGGAAAGGAAAGGAAAGGAAAGGAAAGGAAAGGAAAGGAAAGGAAAGGGAGAAGAGAATTCTACAGGCAGAAAGGAACAACAAGTTCACAGACAAGTAAATACAAGTAAATGGAAAGGGATTGGATATTTCTGTGGTATAAGGAATTCCTGGATGAGGAAACTCCTCCTCCCAATGCAGATGAGCACATTCTCCATAACTTATAGTCTTAGAAGCACTGAGAAGATAAATCCTGGGGCACCCAGAGAGGATGGGTCAGAGGCGGGCTTTGAAATACCGTACATGTTCAGAATAAATATTAAGATGATTGTAGGAGAGAGAACTAATAAATGAAGGAATCAGGAAAGGTCTCTTAAAGGTGGTGGAAATGTAAAAAGAATAAAGAAGCTTGAAGCTGCTTTCTGAAGTATCCCTGGGGAGCATTGTGTTCAATCCCAGTTCTTCAAGAAGCCCCACTGGGGATCAGCCACATTCTGACTTCTTGCTCTGCTGGGAAGCTGCAGTCAGGTCCTGCTGCAGCAAACCCAGGGTTTGCATCCTTGCTCATGCCTGCATCGACCTTTGCTCATAGCATGTATTTGATGCAGGTTGAATGAATGACTGAAGGAATGAAGATCCCTGCATGTTCATAGCTCTCCAGCAGCACTGATGCAGTCCACAGAGCGGGGTCTTTGTGGCTCTGTCACTGCATAGGATGATGGATTGGGCTATAATTTCTAGTTTTCACTTGATGGTTTCCTTTTCTTTTCTGATATCACCCAGGCACCTGGGTCTTGCCTGTACTCTAAAGGATCAGAGGCTCCTGGTGGGCAAAAATCCTTGGACTCAAGGTGGGTGTCATCTTTTACTCACACTGACTCAGTGCTGAGTAAGTCTAGAGACTTGAGTCTCTAGAGGAGTCAAACTCAAGCTGTGTTGCAGCCTACAACATTCCATAATGAGCAAGAACTAGATGAAAATATAATCAAAAAATACAAAATAAATAAAAATACAATGGAAAATAGATAAAGATAATATGTGGTTTTCTGGGTCAATATGTGGCTGACAGAGATTCGTACATACGATTTAGTGGCTCCTCTTTCAATCTAAGTTTTAAATCACATGACTAGACTAGACAATACTTTTCATGGTTGTAGCATATCATGCATTTCAAAGTTATTCCTTCCACATCGCAACTTTCCCCATCATGGTTTCACTATATCATGGGTCTGCATAAAAAATCAAATGGGAACTTTTTGGTGGTTTTGTGGAAGCCGCAGATAACACACAAAGGGTGGTAGATAACAGAAAAAGTTTAGAAATGCATAAAATATATGTATAGTATTGTATAATGTCAATATATTTTATCTTTTAATACTACGATAATTCATTCTTCTTCTCTGGTACAAAAGGAGAGCCAAAAAATCTTAGGAAGATTTTCCAGATTTCAGGGGCGTCATGCCCCACAGTGATATGGAAGGGATAATTACACTTGTCTTACTTAAAATATCATCTTATTGAAGATCATAACAGTTCTGTAAAGCAGACAAGGAATGGTATCATCATCTCCATTTTAGAGATGTGGACACTGAGGCCTGAAGAATTTAAGTAAGTTTCCCAAGATCACATCTAAGTCTCCTGCCCACTACAATCATTAAGTAATTTCTTTCTCCTCACTGTACTAACCTGACTATTGACTGAGCATATGGGAGGCATATGGGGTTATGTAAGAAAAAAAAAAAAAGCAAGACTCGGCAGCCAAATTAAAGGGATGACAACCTTTAGGAGCTTGGCTAGGTTGCCATCTAACCCACCTTTGTCCGTTCTGTCATATGGAAATTTTTCATGCCTACATCACCGGGGAACTGTGAGGATAGGTAAGAGAATATCTGCAAAATGCTTTGAGACACAGAAAAGAGCAGCACTCAAAGTACACAGGGTAGCATCATCCTTGCCATCACCATTATCGCTATTTTGCTTCCATATTGGGGTGAGTCACATAGGGACAGTTGGAGGCCTCGTTGAGCTTATTACCATAAATATTCTGCTGCTTATTGTTCTGGGTAATGGTCATGATTTTGCTCCTTGGGAGTCTGGGTTTTTGGTTAGAAGTCCCTCAAATCTTCCT
Source organism: Bettongia penicillata ogilbyi (assembly GCA_023548195.1). Taxonomy (NCBI): domain Eukaryota; kingdom Metazoa; phylum Chordata; class Mammalia; order Diprotodontia; family Potoroidae; genus Bettongia; species Bettongia penicillata. The sequence goes on from JAJHZJ010000197.1 coordinate 6,896,474, forward strand.
CTCAGTGTGAAATGTATTACTACATTCTCAGGGCTTAATTATCTGTACCATCTAAAAGCACTCTGCAAGTAATGAAAATATATCCAATCTTTTTTTTATCAAGAAAAAAATAATAACAGCCACATCCTGTTTGTACTTTGCTGAACATCAGCTGACACTGGACATAGAAGATGGTTTTCCCTTCAGGAGTATATTTGATGGGAAAACCATGCGGGGGCAGGGAGAGGATCTAGTAAAAGGTCTAGCAGAAAGGTGTCTCAGTCACATCCTCTCAAGCTCATGACTTTCTAAAACATAGCTACTCAATTCCAAGGAGCCAGAGAACATGGTTATTGAATGCTAAAAATATGGAAAACCTTTTTGTTTACTACCGTAGAGAAGCAAGTCATTTCCACAGAATCCTTAGTGCAAAGATTTTTCTGAAAATGGATGAGTTTATCTTAAGCTTTAATTTTAGACTTCTAAGTCAAAATCTACAAAGGATGGGGCCCTTTTGGCCCCACTGTTCTCAAAGGTTCCTCATTTTTCCTGGGACCCCCAAGATTTCTGGGGCTGCTTTGGTATTAGCCAGGCCTGTAATTCTTCAATTTCATGCTTTTCCCTATGAATTTCTCCTTTCATAGATATATGAGTCTCAGGATATAAAAGGAGGAAAGAAAGCAGGAAAGAAAAACAAATCAGGGATGTAAAGATGATTTTAGGCTTAAATAGAAAAGATCAGACTGATTGTATCATACATGCAAAGGATGTGAATGATTAAGGAGAAGATTGCAGTGATGGAAAGCCCACATCTGTACTTCCTTGGGCCTTTTGCTTTGCATTAGGGAAGGGAACATTCTCCTGGGACTAGAACACAGATGGGGAACCTTTTTTTCCTATAGACACTAACAGACATTAAAAATAAAAAGAAATTATTCAAGGACTAAACTAGTATAAACAACTTAATATTATCAGTTGCTGGAGAAGGAAAGGAATATAAAACAATCTATTTATCCTCTTTTGAAACTAAGAACAGAGAACATAAAACTCCATTCAACAAATAGATACTTCTTTCATAAGGCGATATACAATGCCTGGCAAATAGCAACTGATTAATAAAGGCTTATTGATGAATTTGTTATCTTACTAATATGGTTACTCCCTCCAATGGTACAGATTTCAACTCATCTGCACTATTTATCCTATGTAATCTTATCCACGTCTTCTCATAAATTCTTCTTAGAAAATCTACTTAATATACCGTAGATCTTCCTCTAAGTCTTTCAATATTCAGTAGGAATCAATGAAGCACCAAGACTATCCATCTGTGATCCCTACCTCTCCTTACATGACCACTCCACCATTTTCAAAGTTTTTATTTCCTGAATGATAGCTTTATGCCACTTCTGGTACACAAATCACCATTCTACCCAGCCAGGGACCAGCTTACACGTGATCTTCCCGAAAGTTACCCCACATTTAAGATACTAAAAATTATAACTTATGAGCTAGTGTGTTTACTTCTGCTAGCCAACTGGAGGAGACAGTAGTTCAAAAGCAAAAGAGTTTCAATTAAACAGTACTACATACTAATTGAAATAAATAATAACCCCTACTACACCACCAGACATTTATGGGAGAGTATATATGTATATAGTCTCTATCAGTGGGAGAGATCACACATGTAGAGAACAATGTGACCAGGGACATACATGAAGGGCACACACATGTAACCAGAGAACATTTAAGAAGAGCACTTCCATAGGAACTGTATTTGGCCAGAGAACATACATAAAGGCATACTAAAAGCTAGGGACTCATATCCATATACAGAGGGCACACATGTAGGGATACACTTGTTCAGGATAAAATATATAATCAATCTCTAGTGGTGTAGCCTTGTCATTACTCTCTAGTAACATCACTGCACCATCTTCTGCTAAATATGATACTGGGCAGTGAGGTAGAACGGTGGATAGAGCATTAGACCTTGAATGAGTAAGATCGGAGTTCAAATTCAGTTTCAGATGCTTACTAACTGTAGCTCCCTGGGCAAGTCATTTAACACTGTTTGCCTTGGTTTCCTCATCTATAAAGGCAAAGCACTCCAGTATCTTTGCGAAGAAAACCCCAAATGTAGTCACAAAGAGTTGGACATGACTGAAAACACTGAACATCAACATCTCTCCTGGGGATGGTGTCTCCACTCTGTTGATTTCAGTCGCTGATCTGGTCTCTGCTAATATTCAGCATCATCAGGCTCATCTTCTAGTCTCTGCTACCCTCATTTGCAGTGTAGCAGTTAGTAAGCCTCTGCCTGATAAGGAAAGGCTAAAAAAAAGTCTATAGCTAAGGATTATGAGCCACCAAACGCAGCTACAGAACTAACAAAGACAAGCATAACATCCCAGGCAAGATGGTTTCTTCTTTTAACTCAGCTCGTCGGCAGCTTTAGAGTTCCTTAGTCTAACTCACATCTGAGTTATAGTTAGGAAGTAAAATCTCTTTTAGTTCTCATCCCAGTGAATATTCTTAGGGCTCTAGCCTTTGCAAACAACCAAGGATCTAGATGAAGCAATGGGAGGTGGGGAGAGAATTGCTTTCAACTCCATCCACTCCCATCATACTGCTCTGGTTCCATTCAAACAACAAGGGCTGGGGTGAGTAGGGATATTGAAAAGGACTGGCAAACTCTGATCCACTTTTCCTAGCAGCAAAATTGTTGGTTTTTGTTGCTCGTTGTCTTTTGTGGTGGCCAGAATAAAAGTGCCAGTCTCGCTACCCTGCAACCGTTATCCTAGTGTCCACTGCTGTTCTCTACACTGTAACCTGTGGGTTATGTGTGCTTTTGATTCTTCAGAGGTTGCAGTCTTTAATGATCCACAGTCAAGTAATAGTCCTAGAAGAACACCAATGTTATAAAAAGATGAATTTGTGCATTAGAGAGAAGCCTGGAATCATTGAAAACACTGCTTAATTTCCTAAATCTTTTCTTCCTCCTTCTCAATTCTGAACCTAGTTCAATATCCGCAATACTTATCAAAGATGTACAGTCTGATAGACCTTCTTCATCCACTTGCTTATTCCTGTGTGGATGGATAGACTGATCCCACCAGAGATTCTGTCGTATTCTGGGGCTTATGGCTGTCAGCATAACTTCACCTGTAATCTTAGACAAATGACTTAAAATCTCTGTGCCTTAATTTCTTCACCTGTAAAATGAGAAGGTATAGACTAAATAATCCGTATGGTCCCTTCTGGCTCTAAATGTATGATCCTATGATCTGAAATAGGAACACCTATTGAAATCTAGGATGTCAATCTTAAATAAAACAAATGACAAATATTCAGTTCTAAATTATGACTAGGCAGGGCAGCTGAAGAGGAAGGAAAGAGACTAAATTATAACTCTAAGGTTTACCAAAATCCTAAAAGGCCAAAGATCTAACTCATTTAGTGATATTGATCTTTAAAAAAAAAGTAATAAAAAAGCTACTCTCTAGATTATAAGAAACATTATTCAGTCATGCCTAACTCTCCATGACCCCATTTGGGATTTTCTTGGCAAAGATACTGGAGTGGTTTGCCATTTCTTTCTCATTTTACAAAGGAGGAACTGAGGCAAATAAGGTTAAGTGACTTTCTTGGGATCATATAGATAGGAAGTGTCTGAGGATGGATTTGAAGATGAGTCTTCCTAATCCCAAGTGCTCTATCCACTATGCCACCTAGCTGCCCTTATGAGAAAAGCTATAAGAAATACATCTTTTTATTACATGCAGACACTCTCTCCCCCTGTACCCCAAGAATAAATGTTTCCAGTTTGATAGTAAAAGTGTTTTAATTTTTATCTAAATTTAGAATCATTCATGCTATTGCCATTTTGATGGAAACCCTCCACCCCCAACTTCTTTTAATTTAATTCAGTTTAACAAACATTTATTAAGTACCTGTCTACTAAATTCATTGAAGGAACTGAGAATGTTTAGGCTGGAGAAGGAAAGACACAGTTGTTATCTTCAAATATTTGAAGGTCTTTTATGTGGAAGATCCTAGATGTATTCTGCTTGGCCTCAGAGGGGCTGGAAGGATCCAATGCTTTGTGAGCAAATACCTCCTAGCAATTGGAATTGTCCAACATGACAGTGTCTGGAAGGACATGAAGCAGAGCTCCACTTATGACCACTTGTCAGGGCTGTTATGGAGGTGGGGGAGGGGAATTCTTATTTAGGGACAAGTTTAAGATCAAATTGGACTAGGACAACCTCTGAGGTTCCTTCAGCTATGAAATTCTGTGATCCTTTGGCATATTGTATGGAGAACATAATGGATACCAGGGGAAGATAGAAAGATAGAGAAGATACAAAAATAAACAGGACATAGCTGCTGCCCTCATGGAGTTTACTTCCTAACCTTCCTACTGTTAAAAAAAAATGGCATCACCTCTCATTTTATAGGGAGTTTCTGCAGTAGTATTTCTACAGTAGTGTCCTTAGGTAGGGTGACTAGGTATGCAGTAGATAAGGAGTTGGTCCTGGAGTCAGGATTTCAGATTCTGCCTAAGATATTACTTGCTGTGTGGCCTCTCTTAGCCTCAGTTTCCCAATTTGTAAAATGAGGATAACAATAGCACCTGTCTCACTGGGCTGTGGTGAGGATTATGAGCATTTATCTTTCTTTATTTTATTATATTATTTTATATTATACAGCATTTATCTGTAAAAGGCTTTGCAAATTCTCATACTATTATGATTTTATGATTTTACCATCAAAGCTCCTTCATAACTTTGCAATTCTAGTGATAAATAGAATGACTTTTTGGTCCTTGTTGCGTGGGTAAAATGTTCCCTACCCCTGGTTTAGAGGAAGCTGGTCATGAGGACCTCACCCAGACCCTAGCCTACTGAGACGGATGAGCAAGCTGTCAAGGTGAGGCTGTCCTCCCAGCTGAGCTCAGATTATTCCGGCTAGGTGCCCAAGCAACAAATGCTGGAGCCTTATCCAAAGCACAGGCGGATTTGCCTTACAGGCAACGAGGATGCATTTTAATTTGTTGATGTGAAATCTTAATTGAACTAAACTGCAAGAGGTAGTCTCTGTTCTCTGTCATAGTCTTAATTTAGTTGGCAAAACAAGATCTCATCGGAAGAAAATCACATGCAAAGCCGGCGTGCCCAGGAGGATTTCAGGAACACCTTCTCTGGGGGTACCATGCGGCTGGCTGGCACAGGGATGGAGAGCGTTCAGACATCAACCGTCCTTTGCTTCCCTCAGGTGATGTTTGTGGAACTGGGCCCCAGCCAGGGATCAGGCTGGGGGTCTGTCAAAAAGCCAAGGCATGCAGCCCTCACAGAGCAACCAGGCAAACCATAGAAGCATTCAAACCAAAATAATCCCTGGGCTTTTTTTTTTTTTTTAATATTCTAAGCAGAAGTAAGAGGACTAAAAGGTGAGCCATCATCATAGAAAGGCAAAAGACACAGGTAGAAGGAAGGCATCATGATGCAGTAGAAAAAGCACTGGGTCTAGAACACTGGGTTCAAATCCAAGCAAGTCACTTCCTTTGGGAATTGGCCTCTAAGGACCCTTCCAACTTGAAAAATTCATAATCCCAAATCTGAAAACATCCAGTATGCAAGAAAGAGTTCTGCCTGGGGAGCCATATGAACTGGGTTCTTGTCCTAACTTGGCCCCTTCATTAACTTTGGACAAATCATTTGCCTTTCCTCAGTTTCATTAGGTATAAATAAAGAGATTGGACCTTGAAGTTTTCTTCCAGCTCTAATATTCTAATCAGTTCCATGAACATTTATTAGCTGCCTATTATGTGAAACTATGTCAGGCACTAGAGACATAAAAACAAAACAAACAGGTCTCCATGTTAAAAGAGCTTTCATTCTATTGGAAAGATGTGACCTGTAAACTGTTTTGCATATAAAGTACGTGATAATTTGGGGAGGAGGGATAGGACACCAGCTAGTAAGGGAATTCAGAAAGACTTCTTGGACTGAATCTTGAAGGAAGGCAGGGATTCTAAGGTAAGGAGGTAAGAGGAAAGTAAAGAGGTAATGTGGTAGGAGTGGAAGTAAGGAGGAAGAGCATTCCAAGCATGGAGTGGTCGTAGATGGAGTGTCAAATTCAGGGAGTAGCCAAGTATCTACTTTCTACAGAAAAATCTTGCTTCCCTGGAATGCACCAGCCTACACTGGGATTCTCAGGCTGGGAGCTCAACCCTCCACCCTTGGGTCCCTGCTGGGATTCATTTAGCTTTGCTCGATTAAGGCAAACCATACCCTTAACATTTCCTACTGAACTTAACTTTCTTCCCATTTTTACACTGCAGGCCTTTTACTAAAAACAATGGTCTGAGCTGTGGATTCACACAATTATGAGCTGATTTCCCTTGCATTTGGCATGCATTTTTCTAATTCTTTTAATGTCCAAGGCATCCTCAGCCTCTCCCCTTGTTTCACCAGTGTTCTAGTAGGCGTTGCTTTTCAGTTTTCAACGACCATTAATCTATGCTTAGATCAGCCTAGAAGAATAACTCCCCAGCTGGACTCTGTTCCCAGCCTCTGGTGCAGATCTCTGGGTAGATGGGAAGTAATCTAGAAAGAGTAATTGGTCAAACCCCATTCTGACCAGCCCAACTCTGTGGGAGGCAGGAATCAGGCCTTCCGGGTGTTACAGTGTCAGATTTCTTCATTATCTCAATCTCAAAGGAATTCCTCTGAAAGTCAGTTCCGGGTGAAATGATTCAGCCCTCTGAATCACTGCAGGAGGGAGTGAGGGAAGGCTAGAGCCTTGCTTCCTCAGGTGTCTTGCTACTGAACTGGCAGAGAGACTTGTACACAGTGATTTCTTGGCTAGATGGGATCAGGAAGTCTATTTTCTCAAGTCATCTGTACTTGAACATTCTGCATTTCTCAAGCTGGCAAGAATCAAGGGTTTCTATCGCCTTCTGAATAAATTCCAAATGCCATTGCTTGGCATTCAAGGCCTTCCAAGATTTTGGTCCCTATCTACCTTCCTAGCCTTATTCTCTTTTGACTCATGTACCCAACAGTCTAGCCAATATCGATTACTTCTCACTATCCATATGTGCCCCATATTTCTCTGCTTCCATATCTTTGTACCATTAACAACTCCCCCATTCCTCCCTCCATTTTTATCCTGTCTACTTTCCCATCCTTCAAGACTCATGACATCTAGCATTTATATTGCACTTGTCTTAGTACTGTTCTTGTACTTCTTCTCCTTTCATATTCCTGAAATGTGATTATCTATGTACATGTCTCATCTCCCTTGTTGGACAGGAAGCTGTTTGAGGACAAGAACTGTATCTCCATATTCTTTCTATCCCCAAAAGAAGCTATTTAGTAGAGTGTTTTGTACAGAGTAGGTCAGAGCTATAACTAGAAAATTTTGCATCCAGAGCAAAGTGGGGTGGTTACCTGATGTAGCACCACTGAAGGAAGAAACCCCACTCTAATGTACTGTAAGGTTTTTAGGCTACTGAAGAGGAAAAGGAGAAAGCATTTATTAAGTGCCTACTATATGCCAAAGCACTGAGTGGGGACTGAGCGTACATAAAAATGAAAGTCCCTGACCTCAAAAGAGCTTACATTCTATCCAAGGAGATGACATGCATATATAAAATACATACAAAATTAATATTAGGTAATTAAGTGAGTGTGGGCTGTATGTTGGCAGTAGATAGAGCACTGGACCTAGCACCAGGACCATCTTCCTGAGTTCTAATCTGGCCTCAGACACTCAGTAGGTGTGTGACCCTAGGAAAGTCACTTAACCTATTTGCCTCAATTTCCTTATCTGTAAAATGAACTGGAGAAGGAAATGGCCAACCACTCCAGTATCTTTGCCAAGAAAATCCCAAAAGGGGTCAGAAGAGTCCAACATGACTTAAACAACTGAACTACAACAAAAATGGGATGATTTTCGTTTTGTCCTACTACAGTTAGACAACATGATCTCTGGAGGGCTTTGACAACTTGGCGGAGCTCCTGTTGTCAGTCTGGGTTGGAGTGACTGACAGGGGCCACAGACTTGGGGGATTAGACAAAACTAGATCTAGGGGTCCTCATGTAAGAGACAGTACCTGAGCTGAGCTTTGGAGGGAACTAGAGATTCTCTGAGGCAGAAATGAAGGAGTGCTTCCGGGACCAGTCCGGGCAAAAGCGCAGAGATGTTACTTCATGCGATGAATGAAGAGGGAACTTTAGCAGAACCAGAGAGTTACCAGAAGGGTAGTAATATATAATAAACCTGGGGAGATTGCTCAGAGTCAGGTAGTGACAGCATTTAGGTGTTAAACAGAGTATTGTATTTGGTCATAGAAATAACAGGGAGTCACCGGAATGACTTTAGGAAACTGTAAGAACCAAAAAGACCTACATCTGTTCTGGTTCTGCTTGGAGGAAGGAGAAAAGACAAAGTGACTGTAGGCAAAGGGGCTGGAGGAGGGGGAAGGCGCACAGTCTAATACTTCTCCAGAGGAATTGATGGAATTGAATGGGAGAGGTGGGGAAACGCATTTTTGTCAGTCCTGGTTTGTTAGAGTTAACAAGCTTTCTGAAGCATATCCCCAGCCCTGCTTATCGGTATTGGCATTTGGCCTGTTGGCACTCTTAATCATTGGTGCCCTGCAGCTCGCTAGAAGCCTGAAAGGTAAACACAAGTCTGCTAGGCTCACACTTGCACTGGGGTGCTGGAGGCGAGGGATGGTCTCTAGGCTGTCCCCCAGGAAGGTAGCAGCCCAGCGGCACAGGGACAGAGGCTTGGGCTGGATCCTCCATGCCAAGGACTGTTATAGAATTCTCCCCCTCTCTGAAGGCTTCCAAGCAGAACAATCTTTACGTGAGGCAGGGATGATATTTTGATCTGCATCGGCATTTTCACATTTCTCCCTCCATCACCAAACCCAGAATCACCTGGGGTGGGTGGCAACTAGTTCTGATCCTACTAATTAACCATTTTTCTCCACCTCTTTCTTGGTCCTGACATCTTTGGTCACTTCTCTTCATTCTCTCTTTTTAAATAAGCCTTTGCAGTGCTGCTCACCTCCAGCCTGAAAGAGGCAAGTTCCAGCCTGGCCAGCCACTTTCCAGGGGAAGCAGACCCTCTTCCCCTCCAATGTGGGTTAAGAATAGGGTCTCAAACAGTGTCCTCCACTCTTCTCCCTACCTCCCTTCAAATGTGGGGGTATTGAGGTTGGAGGAGGGCAGTAACAAAGAATTCTAGTTGTTTTTAGTACAGACGACAGGACTCCAGATTTAGAGTTCAAAGTCCAGTTCTGTCTCTTACTGACTGAGTGACCATGGTCAAATAATGTCCCCTCACAGTCTTTTTCATCTGTAAGATAAGAGGGTTGGACAAGTTCCTTTTAACACCATAATACCCTGTTCCCACAATTTTTTACCTTTATTTTTTGTAAAGTAAATAGGGATTCCTTAGCCTAGAGAAAGGCTCAGGTATGCCAAATGCAGAAAGCACAGGGAGGGAGCAAGCATTTTAATTACACACCCATTATGTGTGGGGCCCTTTACAAATATCGATCCTCACAACAGTTCTGAGAGGTACTATTATTGTCTTCACAGACAGAGCTAATACGCTAGTAAGTGTCTGAAGTCAGATTTGAACTCACGCTTCCTGACTCTGGGTCCAGTGCTCTCTCTGCGGTGCCTGCCACTTGGTCACCTCTGGGTAGGGTGGGGTAATAGATCTGAAAGCAGTCTTTAAGTTGTGAAAGAATTTCCTGAGAACAGTTTTCTCTCTCCTCATAGAGGAATACAAGAAGAGGTAGGTTGTCTGAGGTGAGATTTGAGAAAATAATTTGCCACTAATGGTCCCAATTGCAGCAAATGACTAAGGAAGGTTGAGGCCTCTCCCTTCCTGGAGGTTTTTAAGAAGAGAAGCCCCTATCTCTGTCACATCACTCCATGCACTCACAGGCCTAGGGAACCAGACAAGAGCATCTCTGGTGGGCTCTGACAGTTTGGGGAGGCTCCAGTTGTCTGTCTGGGTTAGAGACTGACAGGAGCTGCAGACCTGGGGGACTAGATTTAGGCAATGCAACAAGAGTGCCTCTGTTTGATCTCTCTTCCCCCACCACCATTTCTTCCCATGCCCCAAAGCCCACCCTCCTCCTGTGTTCTTAATTAGCTTGTCAGCAGCTGGACCTCCCCCGTGCTGTGAGCCTGGTACATCTCACAGACTAAGCTGGGTCGGGCCCAGGCGGGGCTTAGAGGAGATACTTGAGGGATGTGGGGAGGATGCCTGGCATTTCAAATGCTACAGTGTGTCCCCCCCACCCCTGCCCCACACTGTCCTGGCTCCTCCCCACACAGCCTAGCCCGAGGGAGAGACCACCTGATGCCAGAGCTGCTCTGAGGATGCCCATATTAGTGCTAGGCAAGGAAGGCAGCTCCAGGGGGCCAGAGCATGGCAACGCTGGGTAACTGCTTCCCTCCTCCCTAAGCCTGTCCTTCCCCCTCCTGCTCTCCCCTCCTCTCCTTGTTGTTTAGATCTGATTCTAATAGGCTTCTCTTCTCCCAGGCCTAGCAGCTGGGACAGTAACAGGGGCTGCTTCCCTGATTTTTTTCAAGGTCTGCAACCCTGTCTTAGGAAGAAAGGATGAAAGGAGGCAGTGGGGGATGGAGGAGACTGGGCTGGCTCTTAAGTGCCCATTTGGCAGGGGATGGCAGCTTCCTCCTTTTCCCCTTAGGGAACAATGAAAATCAAAGGCTTTTGATTCCTGGCTCCTTTTCCCAACACCAGCCTGGGCTTCATGGCAGGAACCTTTGTGAATTCTTGCCCTCCCACACCAACCCTTCTCTTTCCTCTTCCTTCTTGACAAATTACTGTTCATTTTCCTGAGGAGGGGACTAGGTCTACACTCCAAGCTCAAGTTTGGGGGAATTGTATTCCCTGCTCTGGACACAGAACATTGGAGGCTGAACACTGAGTCCATGGCCCTACAAGGTACCATCCTCAGAGATACTCTATGTCTCTACCTCCCTTTTGACTTGAAAAGGACAAAGAAGACAGGGTCCCTTAAGGGATTGTTAGAGCACATACACTGTACCTCGGGGAAATCCTCCCTGGAGATAAAAGGAGCCTGAAATGGGAAGCCTTGGCCTGGACTCAAATCCCAATTGATGGCTATATAAGGAAAAGTCTAGAAATGTGACCTTAGGGGCCAAGAGTTTGGGTTTTGAGAAGGAAGAGAGGGAAATTTGGCTCACTTCCTTTGGAAAAAAACAAAAAGCAAGAAACCTTAAGGCTCTGTACAAATGCCAAGTAATAAAACAAAAATATGTGTTTTTGTGACAGTAGAGAAGGCAGTATTCAAGGTGGTTTTTCCAGACCCTTGTCACAATAAATATCTCTTGAGTTGTTTGGTGAACAACAACTTTGTGGATAACTCTGTTCAGATTTCCTCCTATTATTAATATCAAGTGTAGTATAAAACACCTTGTCAAAGGTGGTTGCCTGTGTTGCAGAGGACTCTAGTGAGGAGTCCAGATGCAAGATGGATTGCAAGGATTTGTAGATGGTTTGATCCTTCCATGTATGGTGGGTGACATTGTGCTGACTGAGGCAAACCCGAAAACACTGCAGAATATCCTAAATGAGATTCACAATCACTTAGAGAAGTTCAGCCTGACTATCCATATAGGAATAACCAAGTGGATGAAGAACGCCTATGGTCTAGATCAAGATATGTATGGACAGTTCACTGAGCTGTTCCAGCAGTCTATATCTCCTGGAAAGATATGGCAGATGGAAAGTAGGTAAACTGGGCCCAGAGTAGAATAGGAAGAAGAATAACAATTGGGAAATTATATAGTGCTTTCAATGCCAAGCTTATCCCTAAAACAAAAAATCATCTTTTTGAAACCAATATTCCTTTAGTGATGCAATGACTGTAAATCATGGGATGCTACAATCTCTGTAGAATCAAAAAGTCAGGTTTGACACAAATATGTAAGACAGAAAGCCAATAAGTGGTCAAAACATATTTAAAAATTTGAGATAAAGAAAGGCCAAGGATGAAAAAATGCTCCAAAGAACAAGGGATGCATAGTGGACATCATTAGATTCCAACATATTACCGATGGCATCCATAAGAAATAGCATAAATGACACATCAGCAAAGAGTTACATGAGTAGAAAGGTGGTCAGGATGACCGTGGGATTACACCAAGGACAGCAGAAAGATAAGGTGATTGTTAAATTGCTCCCCATTGTAATGATGTTAAGAGACCTAGAGTAAGGCCCCCAGATGTTAGACGGACTAGATGCCAGAGGACGAACATAGATCAGAGCCAACAAATAAGAGAAGACATAAATGGACTGGGGTCTGTCCTTCTGGAAGAAGCTTCCATATTGACGAAATCAAGGATTTATTAAGTCTGTGAAGTATTAGCTTATCACTAAGCCATTTCTATTCTAACAATGGATGATTGTAATGTCGTGGCCCATCAGACTGCTGTAATGAGCTTATATAATAGTCATCTGAGTAATAATGAGCTTAGACAAGAGTCATACAACTTAGAAAACAAAACAAGTAATAAATGAGCTCTTCCTTGACGTATATTTGGCACTTTCTTTTTTTAAGTGTTATTATTGCCCTAGGTTTTTACATCACAGTCATGCCTTCATTACTCAAAGAATCCTTCCTTGTAATAAAAAAAATCATTTAAGCAAAGTCAACCAATACAGAAGCTTTGACATTTTACGATGCATTCCATAGTTCCCTGCCTCTCTACTGAGAAGAGGACAATTTCAATATCAATTCTCTAATCAAGATTTTCAGTCATTCCTGACTCTTCATGACCTCATTTGGGGTTTTCTTGGCAAAGTGGAGTGGTCTGACATTTCCTTCTCCAGTTCATTTTACAGATGAGGCAAACAGGGGTTAAGTGATTGCCAGGGTCATAGAGCTAGTACATGTCTGAGACCAGATTTGAACTCAGGAAGATGAGTCTTCCTGATTTCAAGCTTTCCAGAATTCTATTCACTGTGCCACTTAGCCGCCCATTAACTAACCTAGATTAGTTGTTACAATTAATCAAGGTTTGATTTTTTTGAGTAATCATCTACATTATTGTAGTCATTGTATATATTGTTCTCTTGGTTCTGCTTTCTACACTCTTTATCACTTCGTATGCATCTTGCCATGTTTCTCTGGATTCCTCATATTTGTTTCTTATGGTTCAAAAATATCCCATTTAATTGTAACCCTATTATCTTTAGCTACTCTACAATGAATGGGCATCCATTTTGTTTCCATGTTTTTTTAACCAACAAAAGAATGATGCTAGGACTATTTTGTTATGTATAGGATCTTTCTGTCATTGACTTCCTTGGGGTGTGTCTATAGCAGGGAAATTGCTGTATCAAAGGATATGAATAGTGTAGTAATTTTTTAAAATTGTCCCCAATTATTTTCCAAAATGTTTAGACCAATTTACAACTCCACCAACAGTTGAGGCATATTCCACAGCATTTCCATGTGCATTTCCACAGCACCTTCCTTCAACATTAATCTCTTCCATTTTTAATCATCATTTCCCATGTGGTACATGTGAAGTGAAACCTCAGTGGTGTTATTTTCATTTCTCTTATTATCCATGATTTGGAGAATTTTTTCATCATTTGCAATTCTTTTTCTAAATATGTTTCATGTCTTTTGACCACTTAATGTTTTTTTGTCTTATGTATTTGTGGCAGTTCTATAAAGGGCCTTTCAATGTTCAGGTGTGACACCTTTGAGTACTGTAAGAATCCTGGTGGGAGGGATCCTCAATCTCATGGCTTGTTTGTGTGTGAACTATCTTTTCAGCTTGCTGAAATGTTGCCAGACTTTCCAGGCAACCACCCATTTAGACATTGGGGGCAGCTAGATGGTGCAGTGGATAAAGCACCAGTGCAGGAGTCAGGAGGACCTGAGTTCAAATCTCACCTCAGACACTTGATCCTCACTAGATGTGTGACCTTGGGCAAGTCACTTAACCCCAATTGCCTCATCCTGGGTCACCTCCAGTCATCCTGATGAATATCTGGTCACTGGATTCAGATGGCTCTGGAGGAGAAGTGAGGCTGGTGACCTGTACAGCCCTCACTCACTCAAAACCAAGTTAAGTTCAAGTTATGTCATCATTTCTCTGATGGCATGGTCTTCTTGAGCAACGAAAGATGAACACACGCACCATTTAGACAGTATTTTCTAAGGGTAGGGAATGGGCAAGAGAGACTGATCACTTCTCCAGTCTCTGAAAATGAGCCCTTTGAACTCTGAACGCCCTCCCTTCCCCATCCCACTTCCACCTATTATCATCCTGTTCCTTTATCATCAAAAACTCCCTCATTAGACTGCTGTCCTCAGAAGCACCTGAAATTCGATGGGCCCTATTACAGATGATTAATACTTAACTGCCAGATCTCAAGATGATTTGTCACCAAAATGAGGAAGGAGGAAGTGATAGACATGTAGAAAGACAGCGTGGAAGAAAGAGGAAGAGAGAGCAAGCGAGGTCAAACAACGGAGAACCAGAACCAGAAAAATACAAAGGCAAAAAAAGAGACTGCCACAAAGAGAACAATCATCTTCATCCCCATTCTCTAGGGAGATCGACCCTGCAAGTGTGGCTGGCAGTTGGAAAATGGTGTAGTAGACAAAGCTGATCTTCTGAGGACTTTGGTCTCCCACCAGCCCTTGCATTATTGCCTCCCTCCTCCTTTATGGAGGTGCTTTTCCCACCCAGGACTGCTCCTCCTCAGAAGCACTCTGGCCCTCCCTCTTCCTTTGTCCCCACCCTACCCCTATCAAAATCTGCTTTCAGCTCTCAATAAGTTATAGATTTGACAATAACTCCCAGTAAGCTGTTAATAATAGTAACTGCTTACAGCTATAGATGCTATGTTATTCATAAAGGAGTTTTGAATATATTATCTCAGTTAATGACTATTAAATGCTTAATTTATTATCATGCTTATGAATAGTTATACTTTTACAGGGAATAATATCTGGTAACCCAAAGGAAAGAATCTCTAATGGTAGAATTTTATAGCATCATCCATATTCCTGTGGAGGAATATATCTCAGGGTTGGGGTCAGCATTTGCCAGAACTGGCTGAAATCATTTCTGCCACTTCAGGACCATAGATGTAGAAGCTGGAAGGTACCTTAGAGGTCATTTGATCCAGCCTCTCATTTTACAGATGAGGAAACTGAGTCCTGGAGAAGTGAACTGCTCACGGTCACCCCACCCATAACGTAGCAATTCAGTCTCTCAGGACACTGAGAATTAGAGGGTGCTGAGAGTATTTACACTCCTTCAAGTAGAATGAACTTGTTGCTGCTGCTGCTATAGTTGCTCAGTCATTCGCTATTCTTTTGACCCCTTTTGGGTTCTTCTTGACAAAAATACTTTTGGCAAAGATTTCCTTCTCCATCCAGTTTGTTTTACAAAATGGGGAACTGAGTCAAACAGGGTTAAGTGACTTGCCCAGGGTCACATAGCTAGTGAGTCTTTGAAGTCAGATTTGAACTCAGGAAGATGAATCTTACTGACTCTAAACCTGGTCCTCTATCTACTGCACCACCTAAATGCCTCTATCATGTGCTTACCACCTGGTTTTTAAGATCTGTTATTTACAATAGGAAATTACCCAAAATGTCTATACCTCTCATTGGCTTCACCATAGACAAATTCTTCCCCAATCCAGTCTTGCCCTGTCTCTCCCTGCAACTTGCCCAACAGGAACCACATCAGTGCCCCCACACATGCCATGATTTCTTCCTGCCTGGATCAGCCCATCTCTGTTGACCCCCTAGAAAAATGTCCCCAGTTTCTGGGGTAGCACTTATTCCCTAGTGGGAAAAAATTGTCCACTATTCAAAAAAAGAGTTTTACTGTTGCCCTTTTTTTTTTTTACATTGGTCACTTCCAAATGTCTCTCCACACCTGCACTTCCAGCTGAACCCTTTCCTGCAAAAAGAAGCCTGGTCAAACAAATCAAAATCAACATTTTGCCCACGTCTAATAATTGTAGGGCCCTCTCCTCACCTAGAGCCTACCCCCTCTCCAGTTGAAAAAGGGGGCATACTCACTTCACCTTCAATCTCCTGAAGTCACACTTAAGTTGATGCGCGAACAAAAGTCTTAATGTCTTTCAATGCCATTTTCCTTTTTAAATTAATCGTAGTCATTATGTAAATTGTTCTGGTTCTACTTTCTTTATTTGGCACTAGTTCAATGCAAGTCCTCCTAAATTTCCTCAAATTCATCATTATTTGCCATTTCTTATGACACAAAAATATTTCATTGCATTCATATAGCATAATTTGTTCTGTCATTTTCTGTTTGATGGGTGGCCCCTTGGTTTTCAGTTCTTTGCTGCAGCTAAGAGTGATGCCATAAATATTTTTCTATTTTATAGAAGTTTTTCCTCTGCCTTTGACCTCCTTGTGACATATGATTTGCATTAGGAAGCAGTATGGAATCATGGCTGGAAGTCTAGACTTGAAGTCAGGAAAATCTGGGTTCAGATCTTACCTCTAACAGATATAGTATTAGCTATATAACTGTGGGGCAAGTCATTTAACCTCTTTGAGACTCAATTTCTCCATCTGTAAAATATTGATAAGACTAGTTCCTACCTCACAACGTTGTTATGAAGCTCAGATGAGATAATTTATGTAAAGTGCTTAGCAAACCTTTATGTATACCTATGGTCTATTATTAAGTACTATTTATTCTTTCTCAGAGAAAGAGTAATAGGGACCTCTGCTCCTGAACTTATTTGCCAGTGCAGTCAGTCAACATTTAAGCACCTACTATGTGCCAGGTACAGTGCTAAATGCTGGAGATGCAAGGACTGGCAAAAGACAGTCTGCCCTCAAGAAGTTCACAGTTTAAAGGATTGTAGACATGCAAAGAGCTATGTCTATGACTGGAAATAATCAACACAGGGAAAGCACTAGAATTAAGAAGGATCAGTAAAAGGTTCTGGTAGAAAGTGGGGGTTTTATGGGACTTGAAAGAAGGAGGTAGAGATAAAGAGGAAGAGCATTGGAGGCATGAGGGGATGCCCAGAGTCAAGAAATGAAGTGTCTTGTTTAAGAAACAGCAAAGAGGCCAGTGTCACTGAAGCAGGGTACAGGTGGGAGGTAGGCGGTATGTGTAAAGTATAAAAAGACCAGAAATAGTGGAAGAGGGGACAAGGTAGTGAAGGATTTTGAATGCAGACAGAGGATTTTATATTTGATCCTGGAGGTGATAGAGAGTCACCAGAGTTTACCAAGTAGGGTGGAAACATGGTCAGACTCATGCTTTAGGAATATCACCTCATTTGATGGCTTAGCTTCCAAGGGATATTTTGACCAAATTAGCCTTTACCATTGACTTGATCAGATAACTAGGTTCCTTAAATAAATCCTCTGACTTGAAATATGCTTGATTCCAATTCCTGGCTGAGTCACTTTGAGCATTTGCCAGAAGTGGCTGAAATCATCTCTGCTGCTTCAGGACCATGGATGTAGAGCTGGAAGGTACCTTAGAGGTCATTTGATTCAGCCCTCTCATTTTACAGATGAGGAAACTGAGTCCTGGAGAAGTGAATTGCTCATGGTCACCCCAGCCATAAAGTAGCAGCAGAAGGCTTTGTATGCCCAGGTCCTCTTGACTCCAAATCCATTGTATCTGGCATACCCCACACAGTCTGGTCATCTCTGGACAGATTATGTATCCAGCCATCTCCCCTTGGACTGTGATTTCTCAAATCAGGGAGGCCTCTGCAACAGGGCCTTGGAGGAAGGGATGGGTAGGACAAAAGAATGGTGCATTGTGCTGTATTTTGTTTCTGAATTACATCTGCTCATGACTCACTTTTGCCTGAAACAGTTCAGGTTTCATCCTGTGGAAGGTCAAGAAGGGAGTCTCTGAAACCACCTCTAATACAGAGAACTGAGTCTGATTTATGTGTGTAAACATGTAGGCATGCATATAAACGAAAGCATATACATGAATACTTTGCATATGTATATTTATGCTGCACAGGTATCACACGTATGCCCTTGGGGGGGTCAATAAGGATACACAGAGTAAGTGCTTAATAAATACTTTTTCCTTCCTTCATTCTTCATTCATTCATCTGCAGAAACAAAACTGGCTCCCTAGAAGATCCTACCATCTCATTCCATCTGCTCTTTACTTCCCACACTCCAGATCTCTCATCTTTCAGGCCCCCTGGCAAAGAGGGGATTGAAATTTCCGTTGCCAATCCCCCTTGCACTGAGGAAACTGACTCATTCTTATTTCTCAAGAACTCTAATTTTGCCAAAGGCCAGAGGCAATGATGGCAGATCCAGAAATCTGGCCCCTCTGTACTCTGGGACTGGATAGGCAGCACAAAGCTAATTGCCTCTTGGAGAGTTTTTTTTTTGGAATGCACACGTGCATCTTCTGTGCCAGTGTAGCTCTCATTAGTAGAAACCCTGCACATGGCTTTTTCTACTTAATGAATAGAACTGATCAGCCCTGGGAGACTGGGGAGTGCTCAGACAGTGCCCCAGAGAGTATGGCAAGTAGGGGGATCAATTCCCAGAAGATATTTCATTAGCTCTTTTTTTTTTCCAGGGCAGATCACCTCTCAGCTTGTCCTTGGAGACCGCCTGCCTCGTCATTATCTTCCATACACCAAGATCCTTACCACCCCTTTCAGCTGGGAAGTTCCTCTCAAAGTCTACTATGAATTCCTCTAACTGGGCTGGAAGACCCTGCCAGTCATTCCAAAGGCCCCCTCTGCTGGATCGAAATAGATAGCCAGAGGCACAGAATCAGAGCTCTGAACATCCTATGTCAGGCTGTGGTCGTGAAGGTAGCCTGTCCCATATCCTGTTTGCCCTGGAGGCTTGATTAAAGCTCTTCTGAATCCTGGCTCTGAATAAGGGAAACAGAATTTTAATGATGATGAGCCCATATTTTCCCTCTGAATAGAAGTGACCAGATGGGTCTTAATATAACTTCTCATCTCCAGTCATTTGGCCAATTGTTGTATAGGAATGGCTGCCTCGTAGGCTACTCTTCTCAGCTCTTACTCAGCCCCCCCAGAGCTTACCTCCTCTAAGAAGGTTAACTGGTGGCCTAGGTTCCCTTAAGCGTATAGGGAAGGGGAACGGAATAAACATTTCTATAGTGCCTACTATGTGCTAAGCACTTTTATAAATATCTCATTTGATCCTCACAATAAGCCTGTGAGGTAGGTGCTTTTATTATCCCCATTTTACAGTTGAGGAAACTGAGACAAAAATGAGATTAAGAGACCCTGTCTTTGCCCAGGGTCACATTAATATCTGAGACTGAAGACTTGGGTCTTCTTGACTCTATCTACTGTGCCATAGCTGCCTCTAAGGTCACCTGAAGCAGGTCTGATCCTGGAACGTGACCTCAAGGGGAGCGGATTCTTTCCCTGGCTTTTTTGCCTTCTGCTCGAATATTCTTAAAAAATCTCTAAATGGGTCCAGTCTCTTAATTGGTACAACGGTTGAAACCTTAAACCTTTGAGGAACTATTGACATATGTTCCTGCTGGACCAGGTACAAAAGCCAATATCAGAAGAGTCAGGAGCTTTCTGATCCAAGCCAAAGGGTCCCAGCCCAGAGCAGGGAACTCTTCTTGTGACCCTTGATACTCCTGGTTGCCAGAGAGGCCATAATGAACAGTGAAAAGAATGTGAAATTTCGGTAAAAAATAAAAACCCTGAGTTCAAATCCCAACTTTTCATCTGGAAAAGGGGGAAAAATAACCATACTTGTACTATTGACTTCATAGGGTTGGTTTGTGAATAAAGTACTTTGCAAATTTCAAAGTACTAGAGAAGTATGAATTTTTAGGATTGCCAACACAGAGAATTCATAAAAGCCCTTGATTTCACTTAATCAAAGGCTAGAAGGGGGTAGGCTCTACCTCTTATTGGATTTCTAGCTAAAGGATCAGGTTACCTTTCAGCCTCTACCATTTCTTACCTTGGTGATCTTAGGCCTTAGTTTCTCCATCTATAAAATGAGGGTGGTGGGATTAGGTGGCCTCTGAGGTCCTTTCTAATTCTAGATATATGATCTCAAATGACTCTTTAAGCAGAAGTTCCCCCCCTAGTAGAATGTAAACTTTTTAAGGGCAAGAACCATTTAATTTTTTTCTTGATTGCCCCAGGGACTAACATATTTAGATGCTTGTTATATTAAATTTAGATACCAGCAGTGCCAGCTGGCATGGGGCATACATAGACTTTGACCCCATAAGGTCAGGAAGCTGGCCATCATATTTTCTCTAATGTTGATCATCCCTTTACAAAAGAGATGTCATTCAACAAAGGGGCAGAAACCTGGGCATAAGGCCTATAAGAGTAACAGGTGGGTGAGGAGGAACCATGACCTCATTAGGTGTTCTGAGAGAGAGGCATTTAATGGGAGGTCAACCAATGGGTAAGAATCAGTAGTAAGTTTGATTGTCCCTGCAAAGCTAAAGAGGAAGACTATTTTCTAAGCAGTTGATTTCCTAGGGTTCTCTTGTCACTGGGATCATTTGCATGGGCAGGACAAAAGTTAGAAGAATATGAGGTCTGGGCTTGGGGTACCCCTTTTTCTTCCAAAGAGCATCCATCTGTAGTCTGTCCTTGCCACTTCCTCATGACAACCAGGGTAGAAATTGGGAGGTGGGCCTGCATAGGAGAAGGAGACTATAAATGAGTAAGCCAGACATTTGAAAGAAGAGAAAACAGAAGTAGGTCAGCTGTTCCTCGGAGCCTCATTCAACCACTACGAAGAGAGGAGAGAAAAGCATGGCTAGACACATAATTGCAGCCATCTCCTTCTTTAACCTTAGCAAATACAATTCAAGCTCCTGTCTCTCCAGACTGAAGGCCTAAGAGATATTTCCTAGACTGGAGACCTGGGACAAGGGAAGAGACAAATTGACCTCGGGTGGGTTCTTATTTTTGCACAAAGTGCCCTTGGCACACCTTAGAGTCAGTCTAACTCTCCAAATGAGATAAATGGACCTAATTCGAATTCTTTCCTTCCCCCCACTCCCACTCCATTCTGCCAATATGTCATATCCCCAGGGCTTCCTCTCCCTCTCATCTGATTTCCATGTTGGAATGAAGAGATGATCTCTAGCTGCTACAGGACCAATCCCTTGATCAATTAAGCAAAATTGGTGCCTGGGAAGGGAAGAAATGAAATTCCATTTCTTTTTTTGATTCAGTGACTGGGCAGCTGTTTTGATGGCTTTGCTGGAATATTCTTTAATTCTAAGTTTCTTTTTCTCATTAGGAATGGAAAATTAAAATCTCTCTGCCGTGGGCAGAGTGAGGGACAGACTGTGCTGCTGGCCCCCCATTAAATTTCTTATTTAAGTCAACTTGGGAAGTTGGAGTGTGACATTCTCCAGGGGCAGGTAACTAAAAGAGAAGAGGAGGACAAGTTATTGCCCTAACCTCCCACTCCGTCACAACATTGGTACTGATCTCATTATTTCTGGAGTTCTCACTACCATCAACCTAATCATAAGTGCAGAACCCCAATGCATTTGAATAGCACTTTGAAAATACTTTGGCATTGTTATATTTAAATTTTTATTGGCACCTTTTGTTTTTACACCTATCATTTCTGTAAATGCTCAGATCAGAAGCCTGAAGGAGGAGGTCTTGACTCTTCTGGTGTTGATTTTTGTACCTGGTCCATGGGGAAGCTATATCAAACAAGCCTTAGTCTCTTGGGCCAATTCAGTCTTGAGAATGGTGTCAATGCCTTTTAATGAAGAGCTAACCTGGACTTTATGGAGATAGGAAAAGCTATCCTCAGCTCATATGGCTGGGCCTGAGAAGACTGCTCCTATCAAACCATGATCCTATGAATTCTGCATATTCATGGTTTCTTATGAGGTGACAACATTCCAATACATTTATGAGCTACAATTATCATTGATTGGTTATTCCCCAATGGATGGGCACACACTTTATTTCTTATTCTTTGTCACCACAAAATGGGCTATTAAGATTATCTTGGTCACATCATTGTTCCAGGTAATTGTCCCAATGGCAGGTGATTATTATTCCCACTCTATCACTGGGAGAATTAAGATCTAAAAATGGAAACTGATACACCCAAGGTCACATCATCAATTAATGGTAGTACCCAGTCTACAGAATCTTAATTGCTCAGACCTCACTTTTTATAGACTGAGGACAAGATTGTAAGGCCACTCAAGAGCAGAGACTTGTCTCCAAGTTAGTTAGCATACTACTATGCATTTGGTAGGTGCTCACTAAATGTTCATGAATGAAGATGGATGTGATTGTGGGAACAACGAGATGTAAGACTTAAGGAATATTAAAAAAACACCCTATTTCTCTGACATACCCCCACAGAGACAGAGGCAGCCAGTAATAAACATGATATCACATAAGGTTCAGGGTAAAGACCAGAGCTAAACCCCATTTCACGAAGAGAAACCAAGCCCTCCTAAAGGTGACTAGAAACCTAGAGAAGAGATCAGGGATGGGATGCAACTCCCATTAGCCTTTTCTTCTATTGTCAGCTCCTACTTTTGGGAATTCCATTTCTCCATGATTTTTCTTTGCATCTAGATACGTTAAAGGAGAAATAAAAATATCCAAATGTTTCATTGTTTTACACAGACAACTGTGGGTGCCTAGTGAAGTGTAAACTCTGGTCATTTCTACCAAATTTGAAAGGCTTTAGAGACCACGCTGTCAACAGACTATGTTTGCTGTCTGAAAATGAGTTTAGGCAAAGTTGTCGTTGAATCATTTCAGTCGTGTCTGACTCTCCATGACCCCATTTGGGGTTTTCTTGGCAAAGATACAAGGAGTGGTCTGTCATTTCCTTCTCCAGCTCATTTTACACATGAGAAAACTGAGGCAAACAGGGTTCAGTTATTTGTCCAGAGTCACAGAGATAGTAAGTATCTGAGGACAGATTTGAACTCAGGTCCTTCTGACTCCAGGGGCCAGTACTCTATCCATTTTGTAGAGAGAGGCTATTCACTAGTAGGTTGCACACTGAGTGATAGACTCTTTAACCATGAAACTCCACAGGATGCAGTAGATAGAATGTAGGACCTGGAGGCAAAAAAGAGCTGGCTTTAAATCTAGCCTCAGATACTTAACTAGCTCTATGACCCTGGACAAGTCACTTAATCCCTATTTGTCTCATTCCATAAAATGGGGACTATGTTAATAGTATCTACCTCCCAGGGTTGTTGTAAGGATCAAACAAGATAATTATAAAGCATTTAGTATATGAAAATACAAAATAGTCCTACATCCTTCATAGTCCCTTGCAGTCATGTGGGCATTGGGTACTAAGAATTGCCCAGGGATTTTTAGATCATCTATAAATATTAACTTAACTGTTGGCACTCTTAAAAATGACATTTTATCCAGTGACCTTATCCAGCTTAACATACTACTAAAGGAACTGAACCATATCAATATTGACATTCTCACTATAAATGAAACTCAAAGACATAAGGAAGTTGCTGCTAAATGCAAAGACAGTTCACAAGAGTTGTTCAGTGAAGCACAAAAGGACTTGGCAGGGTTGGTCTCATCATGTGCCCCAAGGCAGAAAGAAGCACCATTTTATGGGACACTTGGTGATCTTGCCTCCCAGTGTTCTCCATGAGCATAAGCCAAGAGACCATCAATGACAATCATGGTAGCTCAAATGCCAATGTCTGTGGCAGAGGAAGAATACTCCAAACTCCAACAGGCCCAGGGTCTTGTCAATTTGGAGGTTCTTCTTTGCAATGAGGCTGACTGAAACTCATGCATGCCTGACTCTCCTTGCTCATGTCTTAGATTGATATCAAGATAGATAAAGAATTTAAGTGCTTATTGTGTGGGATACAAATGCAAGTTAAGTAAAACAGTCCCTGCCCTAAAACAGCTTAAGGAATACGACATATACACCAGAAGGTTGTTGAAGGGGAAAAGGCAATGGCATGATGTGAAAGATGGTCTGAAAGTGATGTGAAGACTGGTTCCAAGCTAGATAAGAAAAAGGATCACTTGATTTGGTTATAGCTCTGGTGGCTTCTGGGGGAGCACAAAGGCTGGCTCCTTCTGGCCTGAAGTTTTGGCCACATACCATTCAATAGTGGTGATCCCATAACCAGGAAAAGGAAGCCTGTGGAGTCTAACTTTTCCTTGTGGGAGGCCTGGTGGGGATTTCTGGAGTCTGGAGCCACATGAAAGGAGAAGCCCTAGGCATCACAGATAGTTTAAGTAGAGCAATGCCTGACCAGTATGGCCATAGGGAGTCCACCCAATATTCTGAAGGCCTTCTTCAGTTTCTCCTGACATCATGAGAGTATCAATGGAGCAACTTAACAGTCATCCATAAATGTCTTCTCTTGATCTTTATATTAACCAGCCCTTCCTCTCATACAATTCCTTTATTTTTTTTTATTTTTTTTATTTTTTATTTTTTATTTAGCTTTTTACATTCATTTTCACAAATTTTTGGGTTCCAAATTTTCTCCCCTTTTCTCCCCTCCCCCCACCCCAATACCCCAAGCAATCTAATTTTCCCTATTTCCAATCTGTCCTCTCTTCTGTCATCCCTCCCTTCCCTTGTCTCTATCTTCTCTTTTCTCCTGTAGGGCCAGATGACTTTCTATTCCTCATTAACTGTATGTCTTCTTTCCTAGTTGCAACAACAATACTAAACAATTGGTCCTAAAACTTTGAGTTCCAAATTCTCCCCATCCCTCCCTCCCCACCCATTCACTTTGGTACGGCAGGCAATTCATTATAGGCCATATCTGTGTAGCTTTGCAAATGACCTTTCTGATAGTCGTGTTGTGTAAGACTAACTGAACTGCCATCCCTCCTAACCTGCCCCTCATTGTTTCTCTTCTGTCCTTTGATCCTGTCCCTCCCCAAGTGTTGACTTTCAATTACTCCCTCCTCCCTTTGCCCTCCCTTCCATCATCCCCCCCCCAATATCTCCTTCTCCCCCGCTTTCTTATACTGTAAGATAGGTTTTCATACCAAAATGAGTGTGCATTTCACTCCTTCGTTTAGTCAAATGTGATGAGGGTAAACTTTTGTTTGTTTGTTTGTTTGTTTGTTTTTTTCCTCAGCTCTCCTCTTTTTCCCTCCACTAAAAACATCTCCTACTTGCCTCTTAAAGGACATATAGTTACCCCCTTCCATTTCCCCCTCTTTCCTCTCACTACATTTCTCTCTCACCATTTACCTTAATTTCTTTTAAGGTATGGTCCCATCCTATTCAGTTCAATCTGTGCTCTCTGTCTCTGCATGTGAATGCATGTGTGTATGTGTGTGCATGCGTGTACATGTGTATGTGTGGTCCCACCAACCACCCAGAAACTGAAAAGTTTTAAGAGTTACAAATATTGTCCTTCCCTGTATGAATGCAAACAGTTCATTTCTGGTAATTCCCTTAATACTTCTCCTTGCTGTTTACTTTTGCATGCTTCCTCTCATTCTTGTGTTTGAAAGTCAAATTTTCTTTTCAGCTCTGGTTTTTTCATTAAGAATGATTGAAAGTCCTCTGTTTCATTGAAAGACCATATTTTCCCTTGAAGTATTATACTCAGTTTAGCTGGGTAGGTGATTCTTGGTTTCAGTCCTAGTTCCTTTGCCTTCTGGAATATCCTATTCCACGCCCTTCGATCCCTTAATGTAGAAGCTGCTAGATCTTGGGTTATCCTGATTGTATTTCCACAGTACTGGAATTGTTTCTTTCTAGCTGCTTGCAAGATTTTTTCCTTGAGCTGGGAGTTCTGGAATTTGGCCACAATGTTCCTAGGAGTTTCTCTTTTTGGATCTCTTTCAGGTGGTGATCGATGGATTCTTTCAATACTTATTTTGCCCTCTGGTCCTAGAATGTCAGGGCAGTTTTCCTTGATAATTTCATGCAAGACGATGTCTAGGCTCTTTTTTTGATCATGGCTTTCAGGTAGTCCCATAATTTTTAAGTTGTCTCTCCTGGATCTATTTTCCAGGTCAGTTGTTTTTCCCATGAGATATTTCACATTCTCTTCCATTTTATCGTTCTTTTGGTTTTGTTTGGTGATTTCTTGGTTTCTCATAAAGTCATTAGACTCCATCTGTTCCATTCTAATTTTGAGAGAACTATTAAATTCAGTGAGCTTTTGAGCCTCTTTTTCCATTTGGCTCATTCTGCTTTTGAATGCATTCTTCTCCTCATTGGCTTTTTGAACCTCTTTTGCCAATTGAGTGAGCCTATTTTTCAAGGTGTTAATTTCCTCAGCATTTTTTTGGGTCTCCTTTACCAAGATATTGACCTTTTATTCATACTCTTCTTGCATCTTTGTCATTTCTCTTCCCAGTCTTTCCTCCACCTGTCTAACTTGCTTTTCAAAATCCTTTTTAAGCTCTTCCAAGGCCTGAGCCCACCCAACACCCCCCTGGGGTGTCTGGGGTACTGAGGCCCCGCCCTCCACATCTTTCCCTGATGGAAAAAATACGTTCTCGTCCTCCCCATCAGATCCGAATGTCGGGATCATTTGCATTTGTTGGAAAAAAACTCTCTAAAGTCTTATTTTTCTTCCCCTTTCTAGGCATTTTCCCAGCCAGTTACTTGACTTCTGAGATTCCTTTCCACCTCCACCTGGATCCGCCCAGCTAGTGGTTGGCCTCTGAGATTCAAATGCGCTTTCCCGCGGCAAGCTTTGGTTCTGGCGCAGGGGTGGGGGCAGGGCCGCCTCCTAATCTTGGGCCCTCAGGGGCTTCCTGCAGAGACTTTCAGGAACGGAGCGGGTGGGGGCGGGGTGGGGGGCCCCGCCTGCTGTGCTCAGCTCCCTTGGGGGTTTTATTCAGAGGCGTTCAGCAGTAGAGCAGGGTGGGGGCAGGGCCGTCTCCCCTGCTCGGCTCCCTCAGGTTGGAAAGACCTTCAGTATTGAAGATCCTGCCTGCTGCTGGGGAATTCCTGAGTCCCGGGCCGTTGCCGCCTCAGCCGCCCGCCCACGCCTCTGCCTCCACCGCTTCCTGCCCCCGTCTCTGCCGCAGCCGCTTCCTCCCGAGGGGGCCCGAGTCACGGAGGCGCTCCGCTCCCCTCTCCTATCGCAGCTTTCTTTCTGACTGACCTGTAGCTTCTGTGGGCGGAGGGACTTTCCCGGCTGCCGGAGCTTCGCCCGGAGCTTTCCTCTCTGAAGTCTGCTCGGGTCAGCTTCTCTGGGTCCCGGCCAGGGGTGGGGGTGGGGTCCGCTTTCCGAGGTGCGATGGACCCCGGGGACGGCTTTCCAGGGTTCAGTGGAACGGAAATCTCTTCCCCTGTGTTTATGCACCCCCTGCAGAGATTCAGAATTTATGGGGATCTCCTTTTACCTCAATTCCATGGGTTGTGGGCTCAGAGCTCGTAAATGTGCGTCCTTCTACTCCGCCATCTTGGCTCCGCCTCCAATTCCTTTAATGAAACCTTTTATTCCTAGTCTCTTTTGAAGTTCTTCACTGTTTACATGCTGCAAAGGATGAAGAGCTGGAAAAATTACATGAAGAACTTGACAAGATCCTTCAAACCAAGCCAACATATATCTTAATTCTAAACCACTTCAATGTGAAAGTTGGCTCAGAAAAGGATTGTGAAAAATAGGTTGGAAAATAAGGTTCAGGATAAAGAGATGAAAGATTCTATCTAAGTTTTAATATTATGGGTCTTCAAGAAGAAAGTTGAAAAATGTTGGGCATGGTGATTGTTATATTTGAAGATAGGAAGTAATTGATTGTGCATGTGGGCATCATTTCAGAATGAAGTTATGTGTATGTAGTTGGATGACTGACTAGCTAAAGTGTAGCCCATATTCTCCTCTACCCTAAAATTACTAGGGTTACTATATGGGCAGCTTTGGAAATAAGGGTACCCCATTTGGTTCAAGCTCTTATCTCATACTGGATGAGACCCTTTAAGATCAACTAGACTCAATGTGTGCTTTATTGATATGTCAAACAAGGAAGATATATTTCATTTATTAAAAATCATATTTTTACCAACATAATTGATTTTTATATTATGTTTATTTCCAAATAGTTCCCTCCCCAAACCATCAAGCCACCTTTTTTAAAAAAACAAAGAATAAAAAATAAAGATAAAAACAGTAGTTCAGTAAAACTCACTACTATGTCAACATGTCCAATAGTACATGCAATATTCCACATTCATAGTCCCCCATCTCTGAAGGGAAGGGGAAGGAGGTAGATTTTTTCACCTCTTTTTCAGTTCATTATAATTACAAGGAACATGCATTTAAACATTTAACTGGGATCAAAAGAATTAACAAAGAAATAGGGAAAATGTATTTTAACACAATCTCTCTCCCTCATTTCTCTCTCCCTCTTTCTGCATCCCTCCTATCTCTCTCTTTTCCCTTCTCTAATCCCCCACTCCAATGACCCCCTGCCCCCAGTGGAGTATTTCTTCATAATGAAGTACAATTAAGCAAAATAAAGCAGCACATTGGCTATCTATGACAGTGTATGCCTCATTCTATGCCTTGCATTGCCTGTATCCCTTTCTATAGATTTATATCTTGCAACTGCAATTGCTGCCAATCATCCATGGACAATCAGGGCAGCAGGGACTGCTTCAGTGCTAAAACATTTACTTCCACCACTGGGACACTTCCTGGAGGATGCCCCAGGCATGAATTTTCTCATGTTAGTAGCCTTGCTCCCTGCATGTCACAAATGGCCTTGGTTCCTTCTATGGGACTCACCAATGTTTCTAATACGCTTGGCCCATGGGATAGATCATCTGCCTCCACACTGGTCTTCCCTGCTCGTTAACGCATGCTGAACACAGAGTTGGCCAGTACTTTGGTCCTTCTCTGATTGGCAGCATCCAATTTAGCACTTGTCAGAATATATGACAGTGGATTATTGTTCATCCGTACTTAACAATCAAGTCTGTACAAATAATCTTGGTCCTATCAGTTACAAATCACTTTAGAGTCAAGAACTCCAACCTGTAGATAGGAAAATGAGTCTGTCAGTGAGTCTATACTGGCAAATGCAATAGGTTTCTGGTAACCATCACTCTCCTGGTATCAGCTTGCTTCCAAGCCCTCTAGTCTGGCACCAGTAAATGACACAGAGAGCTTATTTGTATTTACATATGCCAGTATTGGTGCATGTGGGAGGCAGCTGACCAAGTCCCTGAAGTCCTCTTCCCATTTCTCTTCCTATTCATCTCCAAAAGGTGTATATCAGATAGTTCAGCCAGATTTCCCCCTTTTTTCCCTTCTGCTTTTGATCCTTCTGTGACATACAGGATTGAGAATATCATAGGTTTAGACCTGGAAGAGACTTCAGAGATTATCTAGTCTTAATCTCATTTTATAGAAGGGAAAACTGAGGCACAGAGAGATTTCCCCAAGGTCTCATAGGCAGTAAGTGATAGAGTTGGGATTCAAATCCAAGTCCTTTGATTCTAAATTCAGTGCATTGTCCACCACAGGAAAATGATGGCACTAGAAACCTATTTGTATTTGCTACTGTACTTCATGCCTTCCTATAGCCATGAGTGAGAACTTTGAGAGGCATTGTAGGCATGGCATAGATCTAGGTCCTAGAAATGTCTTCAGTTTTCAACAATTCAACAGATGTGACCAGGGTGCTTAATCCTTACTGAGACACTATCTGGACCCTATTTGAGAGAGGCTCTTAGGGATGGTATTTGTTGATCAATAGGTTTAGAACCATGACTTCTAGCTGCCTTCTGTTATTTTTTTCCTGACACGTCCAATGTCTTCACCTGCACAATAGGTCATCCAGATTCACCAACACTTCCATACCTCCAACCAATAGGGTTTCCTATGAGCCTCTAAAAAGTGGTGGTGGGGCTTCAGAAATCCCTTGATACCTGTACTCAATTTGATAGAATCCCACTGGACAAGTGAAGGCTGTCTCTTCCCCATCTTCCACTGCAATGGGGATTTGATAGCACCAACTGCACACATCCAATACTGAAAACTTCTGCATGCTCTGAAAACATTTCAGGGTATTTTGAATTGCAGGCATGAAGTTCTGGTCTACTATAGATTTTTAATTCATTATCCATACACATCTAGATCTTCCCAGTTTTCTATCAAAATATCTCTATTCTATCTATCCTTTCTATTCTATTGGGGTTAAATAATATGGACATAAAAAATTAGATAATTTCCAGAGGGAGAACATTTTGCCAACTGTAGGGAAAGGGGAGCCAGGACAGGCTTCCTGGAGGAAGAGACTCTTTAGATGAACTATAAAGGAAGTCTATGAAATCTTTAAAGGGGTCTATGAAGTAGATATGAATAGGGAGTGCATTGCAAGTATGAGGGAAGGTCTCAAAGATAAGAAATGAACTATTGTGCACGGGTAATAGAAAGTACGCCAGTTTAGGTGAAACAGAATACGTGGAGAGAAATGTGTAACAAACCTTGAAGGGGAAGATAAAGCCTGAATATAAATGGCTTTAAATTCCAGGCTAAAGAGTTTATACTTCATCCTAGAGGGAATAGGGAGCTATAGAAACTTCTTGAGCAGGAGAGTAATATGGTCAGACTCATGTATTAGAATGAGATAGACCAGGGCACTCTAATGATTCCAGTAACTAATAGCTCCTTCTGGTGATTCTTGAGCAGCTCTGTCTCAAATGGAACAATTTTCTAAGACTTATTCCCAAAAAGGTTGAGAGTTGTTGTGGTGGATTCACTACATTCCACTCATGAAGTCAGAATACATCAGCTTCCTTGCAGAGTTTCTCCTTCAGAAGATGCTTACTTATATTTGGGCTCTTGGAAAGTTATCGGTATCAAAAACATTTCTGCATCCACCCATGATCTTCAGGGTTCAGAGTTTCCTTCATGATCTCTGCCAGTTCAGGCATCTATTTTTGAATAAAATTTTTTCCAATTACATGTAAAAACAATTTTTAACAGTTGGGTTTTTTTTTTATTTTGAATCCCAAATTCTCTCCCTTCCCGCAACCCCCAGACCACAAGCAATTTGACATAGGTTATACATGTGCAATCATGCAAAACATATTTCCATATTAGTCATGTTGCAAAACATACACACACAAGTGAAAATAGTATATTTTGATCTGTAATTGGATTCCACATTAGTTCTTTTTCTGGAGGTAGATAGCATTTTTCATCATGAATCCTTCAGAATTATCTTGGATCATTGTACTGTAGGGAATAAATAAGTTAATGCCTTTCACTTCTAGCACTCTCCTCTCTATTATGACATCTACTTCATCCCCATCCATTCCCAAGAACTCATCTTTCTCTATCCTATAATTTTTATTGTGTCCTTTGGATCCATGATTCTGTTGTTACCAGACTTCCTTTCATCTTTGACCTCTTCCTCTTATGCTTCTTTCATCTTTTTTACACTCACAAAAAACTGGCTTTCTCCTCTACCCCAATAAATCCATGTATACATTCTCAAAGACACTGGAGCCCTAGCCACACTCTTCAGTACTAGATGCCCTTCTCTTCTCTTTTCTTTTTTTCTCCATTACACACAAAAATAATTTTTAAGATTTAAAAAAAATTTTGAGTTCCAAATTCCCTCCTTCTGTCACTCTCCTCCCCCTTCCTTGAGAAGGCAAACAATTTGATATAAATTATACATGTGCAGTTATGCAAAACACATTTCCATATTAGCCAAGTCGCAAAAGAAAACACAGACCAAAAAAAAATAATAAAACAAAGAAAGTTTTTTTTTAAATAAAGTATGTTTCAATCTGCATTTGGACTCCATTGGTTCTTTCTCTGGAGATGGATAACATTTTTAGCCCTTCAGCACTGTCTTGGATATCACTGTATTGCTGAGAATAGCTATATCCTGCCCTCCACATACCTCTAACACATGGAGAGATGAAGAGGAGTAGGAATACTCTATGTTCCTCACTGACATTTCCAGACCTTCCTTCTGCCAATACCACTTAGCAACCTCTTTCCTACTTTGAGATTCGCCTCATCCATTTCAATAGCACCCACCCCAACTCCTTCCAGCAGCCATCCACTGGCTCCCAGGTCATTCTCCATCCTTCTCAAAGAACTCTTTACCTAGTTAGCCGTCTTTGTCTCTGTCCCAGTCTCTACCCTAACAGACAGGGGTGTGTTCCTGTCCTCTCAAACACTGGCCTTATTATGCATGTACTTTCCTCATTTTTGTTGCATTTTTTCTACAATGTGTCCCTAGCATCTGGCACATGCTATAGTAGGTACCTAATAAATATTTGAGGATTAACTAGAATCTTCAAGGAAGACAAGGATCTTGAGGAGTGGAGAAGTAGAGGGCACACATTCCAAGTACAGTCCAAGTGCAGAGATGCAAGAAATGGGATATTGAATTTAAGGACACACCCATGAGCTGTCCTCACACAGATCCCCAGATCCTTCAGAGACAAAGGAGGCAGGGGATTAATGCACAGGGGAAAGTACTAGTTGCATAGTTGGCCAACTTTGTAATAGGACTCCTATAAACATTGTGGGAAAATTCTGTCCTTTGGCTTGAAGCACCTCCTGTTCACTAACTGGGTCATGAGATGGTGTCACCCTCAAGCGGGAGGGTAGAATCAGATACCTGACCTTGGCAGATTGTGTATGGGAGTCCAGATAAGTATGTAGGCTTAGACCTTGGGGCCTTACTCTGAGCAAAATGTGAAGTATCCTGGCTCAAGAAGGACAAGAAACTCATATGACAAACACCAGGCACAGCACAGGAGGCAGAAAGCCCTGAACTACCCTCCTCCCCCAACACATACTTCCCCAGTACTCTTTCCTCCTGTAGCTGCTACTCAGGGTCATTGACTCCCAAGAGTCAGGGGTTCTTGTTTTAATCTTGGGACCTGGCCTGAGCTGCCCTGAGGGCTCAGTAGTTTTCCACTCTCTCTTTTGTTCAACTTCATCAGATCTGCCAAGTACCTCCCTGTGGGACTTTGAGCTGAAATATCCTACATCCCCAAATCTGGCAAACAATTATACTTTGTTCTCAGGGTGAATGTTACCCCCAGCTTCTTCCATCACTCATCCTCTAGCAAAGAGAAAATACACAAGAAACTCCTTCTATTTGGGGGCCATGCAACTCTATTCTCCACTTCTGAGGACCACTGTGATCTTAACCAAGTAAGCCCAATGAAGACCCTCAGGAATTCATTCTCTACTTCCCCCACCCACACACACACCTTAGGAGCTCCAAGGGATATGTCTCATGAAACTGGGGGCTTCTAAAATATTCTGTTAATCATCAGATCATGGAGCTAGAGCCAAAAGGGGCCCCAGAGGTCATATGGTCCAGGGGTTCTTAACCTTTTTTTGTGTCATGAATTCCTTTGGCAACCAGTGAACCCTACAAAACTCTTCTTAGAATAATTTTTTAATTAAAATAATGAAATGTGTAGGAGTATAGAGTAAACCAATTATATTGAAATAGTTATCAATATATATAATAGAGTTTAAAAAAAACTTTTGATGACAGTAGGTTAAAAATCCATAATCTAGTCCATCAGAAAATATTAATCAAGTACTTACTATGTGCTAGACATTGTCCTTGGTGCTGGCAATTCCAGGACAAAAGTAAAATGGTCTTTGTCCTTAAGGATTTTACATTCTATCGAGGGAGACACCAGACACCATGTACATACACACACACACACACATCTATGTATGTGTGTATACACAAAATCAATACAAGATCATTTTAGAAAAGAAGTACTAGCAGCTGGGGCTGGGAGTGGAGGGGGGACGGGATTCAGGAAAGGTCTCATATAAGAGGTAGTACTTGGGTTGAACTTTGAAGGAAATTAGACATTCTAAAAGGTGGAGGTGAGGAAGGAGTGCCTTCTAGGTATGGGGTAAAAGCTGTGCAAAGGCACCAAGATGGGAGATGGAATGTCGTCTTTGAGGAGCAGGAAGATCAGTGTGGTGGGACTGAAGAATGAATGAAGGGGAGCGATGCACAACAATCCTGGAATAGCAGAATGAATCATGGCAGAACAACCAAGTAAAATGACCTTGTAGACTTCAATGAGAAGGAGGGTAGAGTCTCTTTCCAGACACCAAAGAGTTGAGGAATAAAGGTCAAGAAAAGATGAAAACTGGCATCCCTTGATTTTTCAGGACCCTCGTCCACACACTGTGTGAATGTTTGTGATATCCCCCTGCCAAAAAAATTGCCTAGAACAAGAAACCACTTCCTTCCTCCTCCATGAGAACTAAAGCCAAACCCTAATAATAGCTGACATTTTTAGAGCACTTGACAGCTTACAATGGGCTCTTCTCTCTCAAAGGGATATGGTGCAAGCATTATTATCCCTATTTTACAGATGAACAAACTGAAGCTCACAGGGGTTGGATGCCCTGCCCTCAGTCTCATACAGCTAGCACGCTGATAGTCTCTGAAGAGGTACAATTGAGAAGCCCGAGTTCAAGAGGGCTCACAGCTGTCCTCAGTGATTGATTACCCCATAGGCTATAAAAGAGCATCAAGGACAGTCTCCTGCCAGTAATCTGGAGAGCAGGCGGGCATGGTTGAAAGCCAGCCCCTGGGTGTTTGTGACAGAGGGTGTTGAGAGGAGAGTACAAAGTGTGACAGGCTTAGAGTGAATTGTGTTGTGAATTAGGAGGAGGGAGTGATTAGTTGACGCTCCTGGGTACAAGCTGAAGGAGTGAGTCACTGCTATGATTAGGGGTAGGAGTTATTCAGCTGAAGATCACTGTGGTGGTTTGAGGGTGTATAGGAGGGAAGGGAAGGGAATAATGAAAGCTAACATTTATATAGTACTTACTAGGTACCAAGCACTGTGCTGAGTACTTTACAAATAGTATCTCATTTGATCCTGACAACCACCCTGGAAGGGAGGGGTTGTTCTATATCCCCATTTTATAGTTGAGGAAATGGAGGCAAACAGAAATTTTAAGTGACTTTGCCCAGGGTCCCACAGCTAGTAAGTGTCTGAGACTGGATTTGAACTTGTGTATTCTTGATTTTGACTTTAGGCCTAGAGTTCTATCTACTCAGACACCTAGCTGCCTCCTACTCTGCTTAAATGCCATCTCTGTGAAGACTTCCACTGTGCCAAACAGCCGCTATAGTTATGGAATCTTTGGCTACAGAGCCTTAGAACATTCAGGAAAGTGGAGTAAATGGATAGGGAGACAGTGTGGTGTAGTGGAAAGATTACAGAGGACTTGGGCTTGAATCTCAATCCTGTCACTACCTGTGCGATCTGGGACAATGTACTTCCTTCTCCTGGGCCTTAGTTTTCACGTTTGTAAAAGGAAGGAGTTGGATTCTCATGTCCCTTCCAGCTCCAAAACTAACCCTATTCTGGGGTTATTTGGATACTAGTAGACTCTGCTGAAACATCAAGCCCTGAAATCAAGTCGTTGTTGATCAGCCATTTCAATCATATCTGGGTCTTCATTACCCCATGTGAGTTTTGTTTTTTTTTGGCAAAGCTACTAAGAGGTTTGCCATTTCCTTCTCCAGCTCATATTACAGATGATGAAATTGAGGCCAATGGGTCACATAGCTAGTAAGCATCTGAGGCCAGATTTGAACTCAAAATGAGTCTTCCTGACTCCAGGTCCAGAACTCCGTCCACTGAGCCACCTAGTTACTCCCTAGCTACTGTGGTAGATATACATATTTGATTGGCATAGTTCTGAACCTCCAGTATTCTCAACATGGAAAAAGAGTATCTGGGTTGATGTAGCTACCATAAGTAGACCTGGAAATTGGTGACTTGAGAGTTTGAGTCTGGGTCAGAGAGGATTCAATCCCAGATCTTTTGACTCAGAATATAGGACTCTTTCCACCATACCATGATGCCTACTTTCCCTAGAGCTCCTGGGATCATGTAGTTAATGATGTAAATAAGGCAAGAGGCTTAATTGATAAAAGGCTATAGTTTCTCTTGGAAAGCTCAAAATACCCCAGAAACAAACAGTATTTCAGAATATCAGGGGCCCCTGAGAGTCAGGAGAAAAGAGCAGCTCAGGTCAGATCAATTGCAAACTGGAGAAGCGTGTTCAAAGAAGTCCCTGTTCCCATCCTTTATGAAGAAGGATTGTCTGCTACCCCTGAATGTGGAAACCTGACTCTGGTACTGCCTATATCTTCCAGCCTCCTACTGACTCTGGAGCAAACACCCTGAACCTTCCTCCCTTCCCTGCTTTCTCCTTCCTCCATACCAGCTCGTGGGAAAATGGTAGTTATGTACCTGTAGAAAGGGACAAAAGACAACTTGAAACTGCCACAGCAGGCAGATCTCTGGTTCCTAAAGACCTTCTCCTCCCTTTTTCCTTCCTTTCCCTCATCCTGTACATCTCACCTCTGGGAAAGTGGGGCCTAGCATTGGAAATGTTACAGAAAAATGAATTCTCTCTTTCTCTCTCTGGGGATTAGCTTCTTACTCACCTTATTTGGTTGGGGAGGGAGTCCCCAAATGAACAACAATGCCAACATCCTAGAGAGCTTACCTCTTCCAGATCTCTCTCTTTCCTTTGTTTCTTCTTTCTTTTCCATCTCTCCTTTCATGTTTTCTTTCTCCTCTCTCTTCTCCCTTCTCCTTTTCTTTTATTCAGAGACTGTCTCTGAATGGGCTCATCCTCCAGACCCCGCTAATTCTGAATGGGAGAGACTGTGTCTTTTCTCTGTGATCTATAAGTCAAAAGGATGCAGAATTCTTACTTTTCCCTGAATGAAGGCTCAGGGGTGAACAGAGCTGGATCAATGATTCCATCCCAGAGCCATAGCTACACTGAAAGCTCTGTGGGGGAATGAGGGAGTTGTAAGGGCCAAACAGAACAAGAAACAGGGTATGGGCTCTTCAGAACAGTAGTCATAATGTCTACAACAATGTAAGCAATTCTCTGTTTCCTCCTCCTTTTTTCTTTGTTCTTCTCCTTTCCAGACCTGTGATTTCAGTGGCATCCAAGAGAAGGATTTCCTTCCACCAATGTACATTAGCACCTGCCTGGCAGTTTATAATTATAAGATCATAGATTCAGAGCTGGGAAGAAACTTGGAAATCATCAACTCCAACCCTGTCATTTTATAAATGAGGAAACTGAAGCCCAGAGAGGTTAAGGAATTGGCCCAGTTTTAATAGCTGTTTTCTGATCTGGAATTGGATTCTAGATCTCATTCATATCAAGCCCAGCACTCTCGCCAGTGGTGACAAACTCAAATAGGAATGTGGGTGACCAAATTGCATAAAAAGATCCTGGCAGGCTACATATTGACTCAGTTTTCAAATGGAAAATGATCTGAATATTATTGTGTTTTTATTTATTTTGCTAAATATTTACTAATTAATAATTACATTTTAATCTGGTTCAAGTCTTTGAAACTCTATATACAACATCCTGACCTTCAGGCTTAATGAAACTCTATATACAACATCCTGACCTTCAGGCTTAATGAGTTACCTAGGGCATCAAGAGGTTAAATTAGAGGTGCAAAGTTATAGAGCCAATATACGTCAGAATTGGAACTTGAATTCAGGTTTTTCCAAATCTGGGGCTATCTGTATGAGGACACAAGGACATCAAACCCTGGTTGATTATAATAACAAATTTGGGACATTGAATTATTGATGAAATAATCCCTTTCTCTCAATAGAGAGGTAGTTTGATGACTATGGGTATGGAATGTGGTCTACATTGATATTGTTGCTTTATCAATTGGTTTTGCTTAAATGTTTTTCCTTTTTTTAAGGGCTCAATAAAGTTTAAAGCTGAGAATTAAGGGCAAAAAACAATAGTGTCAATGGTGAGTAAAGGAAAGAAGGAAAAGGGAAAAGAAGAATTAGAGAGGAGAAAGAAAAGAGGCAACAATAAAAAAATTTAAAAATAAATGACGATCAAGTCAAACAAAGAGAATAAAGTGTTGTGTTCTGATTGTGAGGTCCAAAGCTTTCATAGGCTAAAAGTGGCTCATTACAGAAACAGAAGAACCTAAACAAAATGATCTCACCATCAGAGCTAATAGATACCCTGGAAAATCATGCTTCTTCCATCCTCTGAGACATTTTCTATCCCCTATTGCCTCAATGCCTTTATAGTAGATGCTTAATAATTTGTTGAAATGAATTGAAATTAACAGAATGGCATTAAACTGTCTCCTCAGCTGGCTGCACTTTTAGAATACAGAAAAAGGCAAGCAAAAGAAAGGTTTTTCTTTCATTCACAGACTATCTTCTCATAATTGGGGCATAATTTTAATTGGGGCAGCTAGCTGGTACAGTGGATGGAGCACCAGTGCAGAAGTCAGGAGGACCTGAGTTCAAATCTCACCTCAGACACTTGACCCTCACTAGATGTGTGACCTTGGGCAAGTCACTTAACCCCAATTGCCTCATCCTGGGTCACCTCCAGTCATCCTGATGAATATCTGGTCACTGGATTCAGATGGCTCTGGAGGAGAAGTGAGGCTGGTGACCTGCACAACTTTCCCTCACTCAAAACAAAGTCAAGTGCAAGTCATATCATTTGTCTGATGGTATGGCCTTCTTTGACAACGAAGGATGAACACACACATCTTTTGATTTCCAATTTGGACTGATTTTCAGCTTTTCTTCCCACTTCTTTCCCCTCTTCTTCTCTTAGAATGTACATATATCTACATACATATGTATGTATGTGTGTGTGTGTGTGTGTGTGTGTGTGTGTATATATATATATATATATATATATATATATATATAAAACAGTGATGGTGGGGTTAACCATGTGCCCTGGCCCCTTGCAGTGGGTTTTATTCTTTAATTCTTTGCTAAAGGACTTGCCCAAGACTGACACTTTTTTTTTTTTAACATGGTCAATGAAGGAATTTGTTTTGCCTGACTGTACAAATTTATAAGAAGAGTTTTGTTTTTCTTGCTTTCACAGTAGGGTCGGGGAGAAGGGAGGTGAGAGAGAGAGAAAGTGGATCTTTGCTTGAAAATAAAATAAAATAAAATATAACTTTTTAAAAAAGAACCTATGCAACAGTGGCTCCTGGTTGGTCCCCACATGTCTTCTGTGGTTAGGGGGGCTGTATGAAAGATACGGCCAGGTCCTCAGCAGAGTATAGGAGCGATAGGAAAAGTTCACCTTTCTCTCTTGATTGGCTGGTGACTTTTAGAAGAAATCCCTTCCCTGCTTCTTGCTTCTGTACATTTCACCCCCAGCAGCCATGACTGTCCACATCAAACATAAGACAATGATAATCAATATGCACTTACCAAGGCAAGCCTGAGATGGGACCTCGAGTGCCTGTTTTGCTTCTTATGTTTTGCTCCTTTCCCTGAGCATAGGTGATCAAATGATGCTCATGAAAGATGAATGATTATCCCCTTAATGGCTGTCATGAGCTTGAGAAGTCTGAAGTTCCTGGGTCATTGGGGGTTACACTCTTTGAAGAGGAGACAGTGACCACTGGGAGAAAGATGCCATAGAAAGCCCAAGACATGCCTGTAGGGCCAGATGACTTTCTATTCCCCATTAACTGTATTTCTTATTTCCTAGTGGCAAGAACAATACTCAACAGTTGTTCCTAAAACTTTGAGTTCCAAATTCTCCCCATCCCTCCCTCCCCACCCATTCCCTTTGGGAAGGCAGGCAATTCATTATAGGCCATATCTGTGTAGTTTTGCAAATGACTTCGATAATAGTCGTGTTGTGTAAGACTAACTGTATTTCCCTCCATCCTATCCTGCCCCCCATTGTTTCTATTCTCTCTTTTGATCCTGTCCCTCCCTGAGTGTTGACTTCAAATTGCTCCCTTCTCCCATTGCTCTCCCTTCCATCATCCCTCCCTCCCTGCTTATCTCCTTCTCCCCCACTTTCCTGTACTGTAAGATAGGTTTTCATACCAAAATGAGTGTGCATTTTCTTCCTTCCTTTAGTCGAATGTGATGAGGGTAAACTTCATGTTTTTTTCTCAGCTCTCCTCTTTTTCCCTCCACTAAAAAGTCTCCTGCTTGCCTCTTGAATGAGATATAATTTACCCCATTCCATTTCACCCTCTTTCCTCCCACTACATTTCTCTCTCA
Source organism: Bettongia penicillata ogilbyi (assembly GCA_023548195.1). Classification (NCBI taxonomy): domain Eukaryota; kingdom Metazoa; phylum Chordata; class Mammalia; order Diprotodontia; family Potoroidae; genus Bettongia; species Bettongia penicillata. The sequence goes on from JAJHZJ010000197.1 coordinate 6,936,588, forward strand.
CCATTTACCTTAATTTCTTTTAAGATATGGTCCCATCCTATTCAATTCACTCTGTGCTCTCTGTCTCTGTGTGTGCGTGCATGTGTGTATGTGTGTGTGCGTGCATGTATGTACGTGTGTGCATGTGTGTGTGTGTGTATATGCGTCTGTGTGTGGTCCACCAACTACCCAGATCCTGAAAAGTTTTAAGAGTTACAAATATTGTCTTTCCATGTAGGAATGTAAACAGTTCATCTTTGGTAAGTCCCTTATGACTTCTCTTTGCTGTTTACTTTTTCATGCTTCTTCTCATTCTTGTTTGAAAGTCAAATTTTCTTTTCAGCTCTGGTCTTTTCATCAAGAATATTTGAAAGTCCTCTGTTTCATTGAAAGACCATATTTTCCCCTGAAGTATTATACTCAGTTTTGCTGGGTAGGTGATTCTTGGTTTGAGTCCTAGTTCCTTTGACTTCTGGAATATCCTGTTCCATGCCGTTCAATCCCTTAATGTAGAAGCTGCTAGATCTTGTGTTATCCTGATTGTATTTCCACAATACTGGAATTGTTTCTTTCTAGCTGCTTGCAAGATTTTCTCCTTGAGCTGGGAATTCTGGAATTTGGCCACAATGTTCCTAGGAGTTTCTCTTTTTGGATCTTTTTCAGGCGGTGATCAATGGATTCCTTCAATACTTATTTTGCCCTCTGGTTCTAGAATCTCAGGGCAGTTTTCCTTGATAATTTCATGAAAGATGATGTCTAGACTCTTTTTTTGATCATGGCTTTCAGGTAGTCCCATAATTTTTAAATTGTCTCTCCTGGATCCATTTTCCAGGTCAATTGTTTTTCCAATGAGATATTTCACATTCTCTTCCATTTTTTCATTCTTTTGGTTTTGTTTGGTGATTTCTTGGTTTCTCAGAAAGTCATTAGACTCCATCTGTTCCATTCTAATCTTGAGAGAACTATTTTCTTCAGTGAGCTCCTGAACCTCTTTTTCCATTTGGCTAATTTTGCTTTTGAAAGCATTCTTCTCCTCATTGGCTTTTTGAACCTCTTCTGCCAATTGAGTGAGCCTATTTTTCAAGGTGTTATTTTCTTCAGCATTTTTTTGGGTCTCCTTTACCAAGGTATTGACCCGTTTTTCATGCTTTTCTTGCATCTCTCTCATTTCTCTTCCCAGTTTTTCCTCCACCTGTCTAACTTGATTTTCAAAATCCTTTTTGAGCTCTTCCATGGCCTGAGCCCACTGGACATCCACCTTGGATGTCTGGGAGAGAGAGGCCCCGACCTCCACGTCTTTCCCTGATGGCAAGCATTGTACTTCCTCATCAGAAATGAAAGGAGGAAGAAACATCTCTTCCCCAAGAAAGTAGCTCTCTTTGGTCTTATTTTGCTTCCTTTTTCTGGGCATTTTCCCAGCCAGTTACTTGACTTCTGAGATTCCTGTCTACCCCCGCCTAGATCTGTCCAGCTAGTGCTTGGGGTCTGAGATTCAAATGCTGCTTCCCAGCCTCAGGGCTTTCCACGGCGGAAGCGGCTGCTATTCAATGTGAGCTTAAGTTCTGGTGCTTGGGTTGGGGGCAGAGGCATCTCCCAGGCTCAGTTCCCTCAGGGGGTTTATGCAGAGACCTTCGGTAATGGCCCTGAGCTCCTGTCTGCTCTAAGAGTCCGGGCCGCTGCCTCTGCCGCTGCCTCTGCCGCCGCCTCCCGAGGGGGCCCAAGTCACGGAGACACCCTGCTCCCCTCTCGGCCAGCCCAGAAGTCTCTTTCACTGACCTGTAGCGCCTGTGGGCAGAAGGACTTTCGCAGCCACCAGAGATTCCATCCCTGAAGCCTGCTTGGATCTGCTCCTCTGGGGCCACGTGGCCAGGGCAGTGCAGGGGTGGGCTCCGCTGTCCGGAGTGCGATGGATCCCTGGGGACGGCTTTCCAGGGCTCTCTGCAATGGAAATCTCTTCCACTGTGTTTCTGCGTGGCTTGCAGTGCTCCAGAATTTGTGGGGAGGTTTTTTTTTTACAGGAAATTTATGGGCTGTGGATTCGGAGCTAGCATATGTGAGTCTTTCTACTCTGCCATCTTGGCTCCTTCCCCCGAAGAACTTAAAAAAAAAACAAATAGAAGACTTCATATTTGATCCTGGAGGTAATAGGGAACCTTTGGAGGTCATCAATCAGGGAGAGGTCTAGATCAGGTTTTAGAAAAGGTCCTGATAATCTCTTATAGAGGAGACCCTAAATATGAGTCATATCTAGTCTTTGTTCTGGATAACTCCAGAGTGGAGCACAATGAGTCAAACAATAGGAGAAAAAATCTTCTTCCTTTCTCTTTTAGGAGTCAGGATTCCTGCAGGAATGGACCCTAGTTCAGTGAAGCTCAGAGCTAGAGCCCCACTCCTTGTGGGAGCCCATAGCCCCTGGAGGCTAAGGGTGACACATACATGTTTACAGAACTCTCTCTCTCTTTCTCTCTCTCTCTATCTCTCTCTCTCTCTCTGTCTCTGTCTCTCACTCACTCACACACACACACACACACACACACACACACACACACACGCTTATGTACCTATACACAATCTCAGAGTTGGAAGAGACCTCAGAGGTCCCATGGGACTTTGGCCCAGGACCCCAAAAGTTACAGGGTATTGACAGCCCTTACACTTTTTAGCAGCATATAAATAACTGATCTAAACCTATTTGTACAAAAATATTTATAACAGCTCTTTTTGTGGTAGCAAAGAATTGAAAATTTATGGGATGCTCACCAATAGGGGAATGGTTGGTTGAATACATTGTGGTATATGACTGTGATGGAATGCTACTGTGCTGTAAGAAATGATTAGCAGGATACTGGGAAGACTTAAATGAATGGATGCAAAGTGAAGTGAGCAGAACCAGAACATTATATACAGTAACAGCAATATTGTAAGGATGATTAACTTAGCTCTTCTCAACAATACAGTGATCCAAGACAATTTCAAGGGACCCATGAGAAAAAAATGTTACCTTCCTCCAGAGAAAGAACTGATGAACTCTGGGTGAAAAAGCCAATATTTTTTTTAACTTTATTTTTCTTGTTTGTATGTGTATGTGTCTTCTTTTGCAACATGGCTAATGTGGAAATAGGCTTTGCATGATTTCACATGTATAATGGATCTCATACTGTTTGACTTCTCAAGGAGTGGGGGAGGGGCAGGAAGGACAGAGAAACTTTGGAAATTAAATTTTTAAAAAATGAAAGTTAAAAAATATTCCACATGTAATTGGGAACTATTTAATGAAATAAATAACTTTGTAAAAAATAACTGACCTATGACCCTAGCTAGCAATAATAATTAGCTAAAATAGAAAAGCACAACATAGCTCACTTCCTCTCCCTACCTCCACTCCTTACCATCTCTCACAAGTTATGGACTAGGAGAACTGCCCCCTAGCCCAGCCCAACTCTTTCCCTTGGGCCCTGGCCTCCTCACACCTCAGGGTGACTCTCTCCATCTCCCCTTCCCTAGTTAAACTTGTCTTAAATTGATTTGAGGGCCCATTTCACACTATTTGTCCCATTTTGTGAAGCTTGTCCTAGACCTCAACCTTCCTACTTATGGTTCAGTAGCCAGGAGACACAGGGGAACTGAGCCAAAATGTAAAATTTGCCCCCAGGCAATCTACCTAGTGGAGAACTCACAAGATAGAAAATGTACAACGCAGATATATGAGTTGCTATGGTTAGGGGTCCTAGAGCCATCCCTTACTTTGTAGGTTTCCCTTGGATATAGTGGTTTCTCCAGGTCGGAAGTGAAATGATAGAGGCTCCAGACTGCCCAGGGGAAAAGCTAGCGTCTCTCTCTCTCTCTCTCTCTCTCTCTCTCTCTCTCTCTGTCTCTTTCTCTCTCTCCTCTTTCCCTTTCTCTCTCTCTTACACACACACACACACATGCACACATGCACACGCATGCACACACACATATACATGTGCGATCCCACTTGATACTATTTTCCTGTCTTTCCCAGGGTCAGGCACAAAGATAGATCTGAGAATCCCTGTGGCATTATTGTTATATTGCGCCGCTGAAACATGGTGCCATATGTTCCAGCACTTTCTTGGGAGGCAACATAGGGAAAATGAGAGCTGTTGAGAACCACAAGAAGAATAATTTGAGTGATGTAGGATCCTCTTAAAATTGAGTGCCTTGGATGATGAGACACACTTCTGTCTTGGTAGAGAGGTGAGAGTCTGTGGTTGCAGAGGACTGCATATGCTGTCATAGAGGGTTGTTGCATTAGTTTGCCTTCATAGTTTTTCTTTGCAACAAGGAAAGTTTCTAGGGGAGGGAAGACACTGGAAAATAACTATGGTTTAAAAACAAAGCCATCAATAAAACTTTTTAAATTTTATTTTTTCAAAAAGAGAAAGAAACTGAGCCTGAGGCTATTCTTGTCCACCCTCTGACTCTCCACTCTTGCCCTCCCCAAATGATTGCCATTCCCGTATCCCCTTAGCATTTCCTAGAGGGTACTCTTCAACCTTGTTTAGTATTCAGCCCTGCTGGCTCAAACTAGAGACGAGGAAGAATTCCCATACATGAGTATGAATATTAACATTATGTAAATGATATGCAAATGAACCGCTAGCCAAAATAAATAGTGAGTCCTGCACAAGAATAATTAGCATCAGGCAGAGGATGGGGAGAGTGGGACAGGAGCTGGGGGAGGGGGAGGGGAAATGAAGACCTTGGTCCCCTGGGTCCCTAGCCTATTTCTTACACAGAGAAAAATTTTTACAACAAATAATTAATCAACAAGCTTTTCTACTAAGTGCCTATGTAGTTGAATCAGCAGTTTTCAAAAAGAGACAAATTTCTAGGAGCCCGTCCATCTGTCAGTCAGTCACACAGCCAATAAGCATTTATTAAGCGCCTACTATGTGCCAGACATCATGCTAAGCATTGAGAATACAAAGAAAGTTGGAAGGTGGTCTCAGCTTTGAGTAGCTCCCAGTCTAATGGGGAAGAAGATGCTAGGAGACCTTCCCATCTGTGCCTGTCCAGAGACAGAGGTTTGGACAAAATGGTCTCTAAAAGAATCAGTTGTAGGATCAGATGATTCCATGTCCTCTGGCTATTATGGGATGGGGAGCTAAGAGGGGGAGAAAAAGAAGTTGTTACTTGTGCCTAAGGGATTACCCCTCCTCTGCTGGGATAGTACTGAGCACTCTAGGAGGAGCTGCCTTAAACATCAATACATGCTTATGATAACACACCAGAGAGAATATATATCCATATTATATGTATTTTTATATTTAGATATATTTTATTTATCTATACCATAATAATAAACATATACACAAAAAATTCATGAATAAAACTTGCATAATAATATATACGTTTCCCCAGCATCTACAGTCTCCCATCTGCTAGGGGCCAGGGTAGGGAGGCCCTGTGAACACAACCTTGTGAATGCTATATACTTTGTACAAAATAGTGGGGGCTATCTTATTCATTCTCCTAGAACAGCATAGTCCTAGCCAAGTTGCAGAGGGTCTGACTTGAGGACAGTATCACAAACATCAAAAGTAACAATGTTTACCCAAGGACCCTGCTCCCAGATAGCACAGGGAGAAAGGATATTTTTCCTTTATCCTAATACATCTGAGAGGGCTTCCTGGAGGAGTTGGTATGTTTCAGGTATCCTGTCTTGGATGTTTTGGGAAGTTCATTCTCTAGTTTATTGAGTCCTCTAGGGGTGATAGAGGAAGAGATTTAAGTCCCCTCCAGAAAAAAAAAAAAAAAGTGATCTTCCAGATTCCAGTGGAACATTGTACACTCATGAGTCCCCACTAGAGTGAATGGGGGGGTGGGGGTGGAGTGGAGAGATAAACTGTGACATCAAAGGACGTGAGTGTCCAATAAACTGCCAGAGACAGCAAGACAGTCAACCAATGAAACTGCCTCAGGTTCACACCCACCCTATATTTCTGATTGGTTGAGAAGTGGACTCTCTGTGCTTTCCTTTCCTCCCCCTACCCTCACCCCCCATCCCTGGCTCAGCTCCCTGAAAAAGAGGAGGGGGGAAGGAGTAGGAGGATAAAGAGGGAGAGGAGAGAGGGTGTTTTAGTGAGGAAACGGGGTGGGGGATATCAGTCCCCAGGCACCAGGGCCATGTCACAGAGAGGTAAGCTATGGGTAGCATCAGGTAGGGTTGATTTACTGTTTCATTCCCACTGCCCTTCAGAGTGTTGTAAGGACAGTTCAATGTAATATATAATTACGACTACACAACAAGGCAGCCTCATACGCAGAGCGCTCTCCACCTTCCTGCTTCCTCCCTCCTCCTTCCTGCCTGCCTACAGCCTATAAATCAGTTTTCAATCCTGAATGCTACCTGTAAGTGTTCAAGCTTGAAATTCTTTCCTAATCTACCTGTTTCCCTGGGGGGTGATATGGGTCCTCTAACTCACCCCCTTTCCCTAGTCAAGCTTCCTGTCCTCCTTCCTCATCCATCCCATGACAGATGGTGGGGAGAACGGAGGTAACGCTGGGATTGACTTTAGGTCTTCAGTGACTGGGAGGGGTGGGAAGGGGAGAGGAGAAGCATTGACATTGGAATGGAGCCATAACTAAAAATCTTTTTAACGGGGAAAAATAAGCCCAATTGCAGGGCAAAGTGGGGTGGATAATGGCCCTGGAGATAATCCAACTATAGGATATAGTCAAGCCTAGGGAGGGAGGGAATGTTCCAGTCTTTGCCCCCACAAAGGTATGAAGGGGAATGTGAGTTCCCGAAAGGGATACCATGGCAACAAGAGCCTGGTGGTAGAAGATGCTCTACATCACAAGGCAAGGCACAGGGCCAACAAACAATAATCACTGAAAATAGAAAATTTGCCCCTGCTGGATATTGGTACAGTGGGTCATAGCCTCATTCACCTGGGACTAGTTACAGTTCTGGGGCAGCTAGATGGTATTTTGGATAGAGTGCTGGGTCTAGAGTCCGGAAGACTCATCTTCCTGAATTCAAAGCTGGCCTCAGATACTTACTAGCTGAGCGACCCTGGGCAAGTCACTTAACCTTGTTTGCCTCAGTTTCTGTATCTATAAAATGAGTTGGAGAAGGAAATGGTAAACTCCTCCAGTATCTTTGCCAAGAAAACCCATAAAGAGTCAGACACAACCAAAAAAATAACTGAACAACAGTTATAGTTCTGTGTTGGAGCAGAGCAAAGGGTCCTTTCAAGATCAGGGAGAAGCTGTTACTACTTTTGATTTTCTCAGGGTAGACGGAGAGCCTAAGCTGCTGAACCATCTGCCCAATTGTCTGGAGCTATGAGGTTTTGTTTAGTTAAGTTCAGAAAGGAAATCTTGCCCCCCAGCCCAACAGGTGACATTTCCCAGAAACCATAGAGTCCTTATTACCTTCTCAGGAAGCCAGGATATTAGAGTTGGAGTTTAGAGGGAACTTAGAGGTCACCTAGTCTTGCCCCTTTATTTCATTAAATGAGAAAAACAACTTGCCCCAGTCACAAAAGAAGTAGAAAATGGCAAGATGCCACTGAAAGAGAGGCTGGTAGATACCTGTCCCTTGGTATCTCTCAGAATCAGGGAATACTGACCATGGGGGTAAAGCTGGGTTGAAGGTAAGAGCTGTGATTTAACCCTGAGGTGGGATAAGAAATCCCATTGATTACTTATGGAACTTTCCTGATGATTAATTTAAACTTCCCCCCCACTCCTACCCCAAACCTCCATTTTCACTTTGGATAATTAAAGGAGAAAAAAAATCAAAGCAAGTTTATTTTCAGCATGCCTTTAGAGACTTCTACCACCCTGAGAGTTGGAAGGGACCTTAGTTTCTGACCCATTACTGAACAACAATCTCCTCTTCAGTATACCCAACAAGTGTTCATCCAGCTCAAGACCTTCAGGAAAGACCTCCACAACTTTCCAGGGCAGCCAACTTCCCTTTCAGAGAGCTTTCATTGCTGGAAAATTATTCCTGACAGCAAGCCCAAATCTGCCTTTCTGCAACTTCCATCTATTTCCCCCAGATCTATCCTGGGGCCAAGAGCAAGTCTAATCCCTCTTCCATTTTTAACAACTCTTCAAATATATGCAGACAGTGATTATATCCCTTCTAAATCATGTCTTCCCCAAGAAAAAAAATCCCCAGTTGCTTCAACACAGGTATGAATAGAATTCCAAGCCCCTTCAACACCATCTTGGATCCATATTGTCAATGTTCTTCCTAAAATATGGCATTCAGAATTGAACAGAATAATATGACCTGATCAGTGGATGTCAGGGCTCTAGTCTCCTTTGTCTTAAACATGATGTTTCCCTTAATGTAATCCAAGACCAAATTAGGACTTTTTGGACTCGTACATAATAACATTGTTGTCTCATATCAAGCTGGCAGTTTTCATAGAAATTGCTATCTAGTCATGCCTGCTCTTCTTGCACTCATGAAGCTGACTTTTTGAACCTCAAAATAAGACTTTACATTTATCTTTACTTAATTTTATCTACTTACATTCAGTTCCACATTCTAGCTTTGAATTGAAATCTTCTTGACTCTGTCATCCAACATAGTAGCTAGCTGTCCTGCTTTGGGTCACTTACAGATTTAAGAAGCACACCATTTTCACCTTGATCTAAATCATTAATAAAAATGTTAAAACAGCATGGGATCAAAGACAAACGTTAAATAGCACAGAGCTCCCTGTTGGAAAGTAAGACTGGCTCTCTTCCTCCTTCCCAGTCCTGATTCTTCTATTGAGTAGTGCTTGAGGACAGGAAACTGACATTTCTCTCTCTATCACTCAGTCCTAGTATAATGTGCAAATGAGATGTGAACATTAAAAAAACAGTTTTTATTGTCAGCTACTCATTGGTTATGGAAATGGCTACACTAAATTTCTGAAAGTCTACTGTGACATGAGGTGTTCAGGAAGGACTAGCACCTCTAGTTCTAAGGCTGCTAAACCCTTTTGAGGGCTGCTCATCCACCTTTGGTGTCTGCTTTCTCACCCATGGCTCAAAGAAGTTGCAGCATGCACAGCCTGGTAAAACCCTCTTAGCAGACAGACTAAGCCAGGTTGAAGGTACAAACCCTTTGGTGAGTTGGAGGAATGTTTACCCCAAGCATATGAAGACTTCCCCAGGAGAAAGACTGGATAAGAACAATTTGTTCCAAGGGCCATGAAAATGACTGGAGCAGGTATTGTGGAACACTTAGAGCTTGGTCAGACATCAAAGACACCAAGGTCATCCACTGTATCTCAGGACAGGAAGTTCTTCCTATTAGATTTCACATTTTCCTCTATTTTTCTAATCTTTTAACTTTATTTCTTTTTGATATCTTGTGGGATCATTAGCTTCCATTTGTCTATTTAATTTTTAAGATGTTATTTTCTTCAATAAGGTTTGTACCTCTTTTATCAAGATGCTACTTCTCTTTTCATATCTTTTTTGCATAGCTCCCATTTCTTCTTCTACCACTCTCATTTGATTTTAAAAAATAGTTTTTACTCCTTTAAAAAACCCTAACTCTTCTAGGAATTTTTCTTTGAGGCTTTGCCTTTAGACATTTCAAGTCATCCTCTTCTGTATTTGTGTCTTAAGCCTTCCTGTCACCATAGTAGCTCTTTATGGTCAGGTTCTTTTTTCGTTTGCTCATTATTCCAGCACAGTCCTTGGAATCAGACTTTATGTTAGTGTTGTGCTGGAGGTGTAAGTGAGGGGATGTCTGGCCTGAGCTTCTGTCCTTTGAAGTCCTTCTAATGCTTTCACAATTCTGTCTGGAAGCTTGCAAGTTTTCATTGCTACCAAAATGCTCTATCAGGAAGAATTCTGTTCTGGCCCGAGCCCGACAAGTTCCTGACCCTAGTTAAAGTCTGATGACTTGTTAGTAGTGGAGTTTCCATAGACTACTGTTGGACTCAGTCATAGTTAGCCCACTGGGACATCCTGCAGGTTCAGAACAACTGAACTGCTGGTTCCTCGTGATTTGGGATGCCTGCCCTGGTTTTTCTACTGCAGGTTTATAGTTGCTACATGGCTATGTTTCTGGTACTTAGTTCTGTGCTTAGTACTCAGCAAGGGCCCCCTTGCTCACTCCTCTCCTTCCTGGAGCTGTGACCCAGATCTGGGTAATGGTGACAGATCTGCCAGATGACACCCATTCCTGTAGCCAACATTAGTTCAGGGATCCCTTGGCCCAAGGTCTCTTTCTGTTCTGGTGCAACGTCTCTGGCCCCTTTCTGTCCCTGGGCACAGGGATGCTCCCTATCCCTGATGCTACTCACCCACCTCAGTGTCCACAGATCTCTCTGTCTGCCTTCCTCAGCTGCCCTGGGCTAGAAAAATGATTTAGTGTGACATTTTCTTGGCCTTCTGATCAAAATCTGTCATATGTCCTAGCTTGTTGTAGATGAGGTGTGTTGGGTAAGTTAGGCAAAAAAATGCATCCTCTCACTCCACTCATGTGAAATAATAATGATAATAGTTAACATTTATACAGCACTTACTATGTCTCAGATGCCATACTAAGGGCTTCACAATTATTATCTCATTTGATCCCCAGACCAACATGGGAGGTAGGTGCTATTATTATCTCCATTTTACAAATGAGGCAACTGAGGTAAACAGAGGTTAAGTGGTTAAGCCCTGGGTCCCACAGCTAATAAGAATAATAAAAAAGCTAACATTTATATAGCACTTACTCTATGTCTGGCACTGTGCTAAATAATTTGTAACTTATCTCATTTGATCATCATAACAACCCTCAGAGGTAGGTGCTATTTTTATTCCCATTTTACAGATGAGGAAAGTGAAACTGACAGAGGTTAAGTGACTTGCCCAAGGTCACGCAGTAGCAAGTATTGGAGATCAGATTTGAACTTAGGTCTTCCTGACTCCAGACCCAGACCCCATACCTCCAGCATGGTACTTCCTAGCTGCCCTCCCCCAGGAAATTCTTCCTTAAGTCTAAATCAATTCTAGGATTTCTGATCTCAGCATCTAAGTTCCCTGGGGAGGAAAGTGGATGCTGCATTATGAGGACAGATGCTGAGTATGCCTCTTGTTGCATATATGCATGTTTACATGTAACAACTGTGGCCACATATTTGTATCTTGTCTCGCTGAGGCATCTCAGGATTCTCTCTCTGCCCAGCTGTGCTCAGTCCAATTCTTCTCAAGGGGAGAGTGACTGTGTTCCTTTCATGTCATGCTTTTCAAGGACTAATGATTTTTATTAGACTGATAATGAACCAATGACACATGGGGGCCCCTGAGCTATGGAAGGAAGCCAGGAGAAATTGAAACCAGAATGAGAAGGAAAGAAGTTGTTGCTATTGTTCAGTGGTGTCCAATTCTTAGTGACCTTATTTAGGTCTTTTTTGGCCAAGATCCTGGAGAGGTTTGCCATTTCCTTAACAAGCTCATTTTATAGATGAGGAAACTGAGGCAAACAGGGATAAGTGACTTGTCCCGGGGTCACACAGCTAGTAAGTGTCTGAGGCCAGATTTGAACTCATGAAGATGAATCTTCCTGACTCCAGGTCGGTTATCATCCACTGCAACAGCTAGCTGCCCTATTTTTGTGCATAGGTACAAACTTCTTGAAGGCCTGGACTGCCCTTCTATTGGGGGAGGAAGGGAGAAAGATTTTGTTTTCTCAGTACCTAGCTCAATGCCCTGCATATAATGGACATTTTATAAATGTTGAATTGAATTATGTTCACCCTTAGATGCCCTCATTTTAATCAATCATGTGTACTAGAAAGGAGCAGGCCTTGGGGTTATAGAGAATATCACAACCCTCTCCCCTTCTATGAAGGCCTTCACTGCCCTAAGGGCCAGATCCTGCCTAAACAAGGAGAAAGTCAATCCTATATGGAGAGCAGAGAATTTAGAGGGGAGGGGAAAAGAGGATTGATTCTGGCAGGGCCTGGGACCTCAGACAATCTCCTTCTGCCCCCTGGGCTTTCAGCCAGTCTCCACTAACTGGTTTCACAAAGAATCCTTCATCCTTTTGGATAAGTAAGAATTTTTGTGCCAGGCAAGTAATCACTGTAGATGGGTCCATTAGGGGCTTATTAGAAAAGCTGTTTACCCCCACTAAGGAGAGAGCAGACTCCTCCATGGAGGGTCTCCCTGGATGGAAATGCTGTCACTTTCCTTACATGGAGAGAGCTCCAAGGTTTTATTTCTAGAAATGATTCACCATTGTCCCTGCCCCAGAAACTGAAGAGGATGGGGGAAGCGGGGAGGGGCACAGCACTGAGATATATAGCCTAAGAATGAGGCGAAAATGTCTGGCAAAGGCAGGGCAGCCAGATAATACAGACCCCCAAGTGCACACATCCCTGATCTCACTAGACCACCCCAGTGCTCTTTCCCCACCCCCTCCTCCATCTCCCATCACCCAGGGCCCAGGGATGAGTCTACTCAGCCCCAGTCACAGTGACCTTTTGCTCACATCTGTAAATATATTCTTGGCAGGTCTTGGAAATGAAACTGTGCTCAACATTTGTAAAGGGCTTTTCAGTCGCACTGGTCTCGCCAGACATTAGCTAATTAAATGGCGAGGGAGGGCCATTGGCCTGCAGAGTTTCAGGGACTCTAGGCCCTCCCACCGTCACATCCCCCCCTCCCCCCCAGCCCTTGCCTCGTTCTCAGCCCCTTTCTTTCCCCGCAGTCCTGGACTTGATCCAGGGAGGCTAGGCTTCTTGGGGGCTTGCTGTTCAATCAGACAGACATCTGGGCAGCTAGGAGGGGCTGAGATTCCATCATTCATAAAAGCAGGCAGGGTTCTTAAGCCTTCCTTCCTGTCCATTTCCCCTGCTTGCTCCACAGCAGCTCCTCCCCTAGCCCAGACAAGGCAGGGATAGTTTCCGTTCTTAAAAACCTTTAGGAACAAGGAATTCCAGAGACTTCCATTGTTAACTTGCTTCCCTGTTAGAATATTTGCAGGTTTGACCAGCTTCTCTGCAAACCCCATCCACAGAATCACAAGGTTTCAGGTGTAGAAGGGATCTCAGAGATCTTCCAGATCCACCTGCCCTTTAGCAGAAATCTTTTTACCACATACCTGACAAGCGGCCATTCAGCCTTGACACTAACATTCAGCCCATTACCTTCCAAAGTAGCCCGGGGCCATTTTGGAATGGCTCTAATTGTTAGCAAGAGCTTCTCTGCAATTTCCATCCATTTTTCTCCTTCTATTTAGCCCTGAGCAGAGATGGGGATGAGGTCAGAATCAATGCAAATGGATGCTTGAAAGGGCTCTGTAAAAAGCCAATGTGGTACAAGCACTGAAATCAGAATTTAGAGCTAATTTAGAGCTAACAGAGAGAGACCTGAGTTCAAATCCCACTTTGCACTTACCAGTGCTGTAACCATGGCCTCTCTGGGCTTCAGTTTCCTCATCTGTAAAATGAGGGGCTTAGAATAGATGACCTCTACTGCTAGACTGCTAGGTGTTACATTGGGCAGGCACTCAGGAATATTAGAGTTCAAATCTAGCCTCAGGCACTTACCTTGGGTAAGTTAGTTAACTTTTGTCTGCCTCAGTTTCCTCAATTGTAAAATAAGGATAATTTTACAGGGTTGGGAGGGTCAAATGAGATAATATTTATAAAGTGCTTGGCACATAGTAGGTACTTAATTCCTATTCCCTTCTATTCTAGATATATGATCAGATGGGTCTATGATCTTATAGGGCACAAGATCTCCTACCCGTATCTGGCATTCAGTAAATATTTGTTGGATTGAATTGAATTGCACTGGAAACTGGGTTGACAATGAAACCTAGACAATTTGGAATTCATATTACTGGGTGGCAGCAACTAGTCTAGAGAGATTTTTCTAAATTCCCAGTCTTGGTTCCTCAGAGGTCTAGTTGATCCCTCCAGTTAAAGAGATTTGGAAGTGGGAGATTTTCAAGGGAAATGGTTGTATTAGCCCCTTTCCTCTTTCTCGAGACTGCTCAATCCCAGAGTACCAGCCTATGGCAGCTACAGAGCTGCAAATCACATTCCACCTGGAGTAAAGTCTACCTGGAGAAAGATGGAAAGACCGAGAGAAGATAGGACAGGAAAGAAAAAAGGTAGAAATAAGAAAGCAAATGTGGGAAAGGGAGAGAAAAAGGAGGAGGAATAGGCTGAGGGGGATAGAAAAATTTGAAGGGAAATGGACAAAACATAAAAAAAGAGAAATGGAGAAAAGCAAGGAAAGGCAGAGAGAAATACAGGCAGAACCTGGAGAGAAAAACAGAGGAAAGCATTAAAAGAGAAACATCTCCTCTCTGAGTTCATGTGGCATGCGACTACTGCCAAAATATATTTACCACAACACAGAAATTATAGAGATAAAAACCTAGGTTTTATTATTATGCACAAGCAAAGGTTCAGGTCTCAGAAAAAGCCTGAAACCCCATTAAGATTCTCAGAAGTCCTCTTATAGGCAAAATTACGTCCGAGTGACAGAGAAATAATTCTTTTACATATTGCAATCTTGTACATTCCTCTTCAGCCATAAAAGTTAAAGAGAAGATAGATCCATAATTCCATACTTCCTTCAATGTCATAAAAGTTGAACAAACTTAAACAGTGAACAAACTCCATAAGTAAACTAAGTCAGGTTACAGATTAAAATACATTTAGAGATTTCACAAATAGGTTCATTAAAGGGGAGAATTTACATGTCACCAAAGAGTCAAGGTCACTTGAGATTCTTCTGGCTTCTTATTTAAGAAAGGTTTAAGTCTTTAAGAAAATTTTCACATCCCATGGGATAGGTTTTAATCAAGTGACATTAATATTAACCAAAAGTTGCAGAAATATTAAAAATTCCCATGAGAAGGGAGAAAAGGAGAAGAAGAGGAAAAGAGAGTCTAACAGAAAGATTCTTTCCCTTCTACAATCCTTCCCCTACAATTGTTGCCAAAATTATCTTCCTAAAGCACACATCCAACCAGGTCACTCCACTGGTCAAGAAACTTCAATAGCTCCCTATTGTCTCTAAAATAGAAACTCTTCATCCTGACATGAAAAAGCAACAGCCTCCCTTCCAGGACATTTCACAATACTCCCCTTCAGGCACAGTGGCATGCTTACTGTTCCTTAGATTTAGTGTTCTACTTCCCCTCTCTGATAGTCTTTGCGTAGACTATTAACTATTGCTGGAAAATGCCCTCCCTCCTCATCTTCCTTGCTTATCATCCTTAGTTTCCTACAAGTCTTAGGTTAAATGCACCAGTTCCTTCCTACAGAAAGCCCTTCATTTGATGCCTGAGTGCTGGTGCTCTCTCTCCTCAAATTATTTTACATTTATCCATGTAAAATAGATAATAAGCTGAAGATGGGGGACTTGACAGGCAGCTAGAGATAGCTTGTGGCTTGTTTTGTTTCACTATGCCTATCTGTGACAAGGCAGGTTTATTCTTTGTTTTTAATGGGGGAATGGAGATTTGGGAGAGACTGAGACAGGAATGCCAAATGAGAGAAGTAAAGAAAGAAAAGAGAGTCATTGTAGCATTTTTGAAAATACACAGGAGGTTTGGAAAGAGACACAGACAAGCAGGACAGCTTTGAAATTAACATGTTTAATTTATTGTCTTTTAGAAAATAAATGCAATTGATATACAATAGATATTAATGTTTTCATGTACAATTTCCTTTTTCTTTTGTGTATAGGAGTGAAAAGGAAGGAAGGAAGGAAGGAAGGAAGGAAGGAAGGAAGGAAGGAAAGAAGAAAGTGAAAAGGAAGAAAGGATGGAAGGAAGAGAAGGTGAAGGAAAGGAAGGAAAAGGAGAGGAAGGGAGGAAGGATGGATGGGAGGAAGGATGGATGGATGGAAGGAAGGAAGGAATAAAGGAAGGAAGAGGCATTTTATTTAGTGGCTACTAGGCACTGTGCTAAGTATTAGGGATACAAAAGTAATGATGGTCTTTGCCCTCAAGGAACCTACAATCGAATGGGAAAAACAACCTGCTTGGGAGAGTGGTGACCTGAGAATTAACTTTAGTCTAAAATTATGAGGGTGGGGAATAGGGCCATGGGGAAGGGGAATAGGAAGAGATCAACATACCTCATGTCAATAGTCATGTTTGATGGTATTTGTCAAATACAGAATAACAAAAAAAAAATTTAAAAAGAATGCAAATTCTTGAGTGAAGGGATTATTTTGTGATTTGTCTTTTTATTCCCATAGCCTAGTTTGGTGCCTTGCATATATTATAGCTTAATATATACTTGCTGAATAAATGAATGAAAGAGAAAAAGAGTGGAGGCAGAAATAAGAGGAAAGGAAGGAAAAAGGATATGGAGGAAAAAAGAAGAGGATAGAAATGTGTGAGGGTGGGTTAATATGAACCATTAGAATGACTTGGAAGATCACTTATCACTCAGTAAGGGTAGTTAGTTACAGATCTCTTCAAAGGCTTTCCTATTCCTCAAGCACAATGTCAAGCTGTGGGCACATCCTTCTTCATACCCTTCCCACCTCACCATAACCCAACCCTGTACGGTGTTTAGGGATTCGGGTCCCTTCCGTTGTCCCTAAGACCACCCCACATAGGGACAAAAAGTACTGGATCCCCACCAAAGATACCCCCTCTAAAATCAAAGACAGGGGGTAAGTTTCAAATGATAGATTTCCTAGAGCTAGGCAATCCTTTGTCCTATACAGATTCTGGG
Organism: Bettongia penicillata ogilbyi; assembly: GCA_023548195.1. Taxonomy (NCBI): domain Eukaryota; kingdom Metazoa; phylum Chordata; class Mammalia; order Diprotodontia; family Potoroidae; genus Bettongia; species Bettongia penicillata. The sequence continues at coordinate 6,953,255 of JAJHZJ010000197.1, forward strand.
CATCTAAGGATGAGTTTTCCCTCTTCCATATGGTAATAAAGCCTAGGAAATTTGGCACTTTGGTACCCCGAATTTGAGAGCCAATACCATCAGCATGACCCAATTCCCCAATGCCCATTCCTGGCCTTTTCTGTTTGACCAGTGCAGATTGGGCAGTCAGTAGCTTGGAAGACCCTGGCAAATCAAACCGAAGAGGTTCTGAACTCCTCTAGATGTAATTATCCATCTCATTAAAAATGGGCATTGAATTTAATAAAACCAATTAAAACTAAAGAGCCAGGGACACCAAGGGATTTAGGGGGAGACCTGGAGAGCTCTGGCAGCATTGGGACCTATCTTCATTCAACACACAGTGCCTGGATCCTGTCCCAGGACCTCCATTCTGAAAAGAACTGTTTCAAAAGTAATATACCTAAACCATAGCAGGAACTCAATCCAATAAATATTTTTAGATGGCTTAGGAAGGTAGCTAGATGGTGCATTTGATAGACTATTGGACTTAAAATTAGGAAGATCTGAGTTCAAATCTATCTTCAGACACTAGCTGTATGACCCTTACCAAATCATTTAAATTTTTCTCAGCCTTAGTTTCCTCACATGTAAAATGGGAATAATAATAAACCCTACCTCACAGGGTTGTTGAGGATCAGATAAAATAACATGGGTAGCACTTTGTAAACCTTGAAGCACCATATAAATACTAAGCCCATACAATACTGGGTTCAGCAGACAGACTAGAGGAATACTGATCACTAGGGTGGTTCTTACTTTCTTTTGCTAGCAGCCTGAACCTGAAGTCTGGTTTCTATATCTTTAGCTTTCACAGTCTAGGGAGAAATAAGGGCTTCCCTCTAAAGTTGCCAAGGCAACAGCAGATTCAGCACCCATCACAATGGTGGTGAGTCGGGAGTAGGACAAAGAAGAGTAGACTTGAGCACTAAGGTGGTCACTTGGGATGACAAAGAAGGCTTGTCTGAAAGACTAAAAAGAATTGGAGAGTGAAAATGAGTAGGAAGGCTTTCTGGATGTAGAGCTTCTACAATCCCTACTTTCTCAAAGCTCTTTGTCTAGCTACAATCTTTTTTTTCCTGCTCATGCCAACTAAGAGAAGGAGGAACAAGTGGGAGAAAATTCACTAAAAGAGATGCAAAAATTGAGAACCAGAGGGTTTGACAGACTTGCCTTAATGTGACATACTGTGAGTCAGCTCTAAATGAAGGTATCCTCATACCTAAGCCAAACCAAGACTTGGCTTTCCATCAGACAGTCAATGACACTTTCTCTGTTCTATTCTGTGTTCTTATTTGTCTCTCTTAATCTTTTCCTCTGCTTCTCCCCTCAGCTTCTGGCTTCCTCTCTCTCAATCTGTCTTTGTCTCTGTCTCTCTCTCTTTCTCTCTCTATCTCTCTCTCTCCCCCACCTCATTTTTTTCTTCCATTTCTCTCTTGCTAGTGCTAGTCCTTCCAAAGTACTCAGGTTCACAAGGCTGAAAACAGAATGCTTTTGAGCACAGTAGAGGTTGCAGAATGATTCATTTATGGAAGAAAAGTCTGCATAAATATATGGAGGCAGGAGATAAAATGTTGAATTTTATAAACAGCTAGTGGTCCAGTTTGGCTCTATGTTATCTGACCCCTATGGGGACTGGGTTTTTTAAATTTTTTATTTAATATTTTATTTTTCCCCAGTTACATGCAAAAATAATTTTAGCATTCATTTTTAAAACTGAGTTCCAAATTGTCCCCTTTCCTCCCTCCCCACCCACCCCACTGAGAAGGCAAGCAATTTGATACAGGTAATACATGTGTAATCATGCAAAACATTTCCATAAAAGTCATTTGGTAAAAGACTATATCCCTCCCCCTGTTTATTTTATTTTCTCTTTCCTTGCACTCTGTCCCTCCTCAAAAGTGTTTTGCTTCTGACTATCCCCTCTTCGAACCTGTTCTCCCTTTTATCATTCCCCTTCTCTTATCCCTTTCTCCCCTACTTTCCTGTAGAGTAAGATAAATTTCTATAACCAATTAAGTGTGTATATTATTCACTCTTTGAGCCAATTTTGATGAAAGGAAGGTTCACTTACTCCCTCTCACTTCGCCCCTCTTCCCCTCCACTGTAAGAGCTTTTTCTTGCCTCTTTCTATGAAATAATTTACTCCATTCTACCTCTCTTTTTCTCTTTCTCCTAGTACATTCCTCTCTCACCTTTTAATTTTATATTTTAGATACCATCCCTTCACATTCAACTCACACCTGCCCCCTCTATGTAGATATAGATGTGTGTTCATCCTTTGTTGCCAAAGAAGACTATGCCATGAGAGGAATAATGACATGACTTGCATTTGACTTTGTTTTGAGTGAGGGAAGGCTATGCAGATCACCAGCCTCACTTCTCCTCCAGAATCATCTCAATCCAGTGGCCAGATATTTCATCAGGATGACTGGAGATGACCCAGGATGAGGCAATTGGGATTAAGTGACTTGCTCAAGGTCACAAAGCTAGTAAGTGTCAACTGACTGAGGTGAGATTTGAACTCAGGTCATCCTGACTCCTGCACTGGTGCTCTATCCACAGTACCACCTAGCTGCCCCATGTAGATATAGATATGTAGATATCTATCTATCTATCTGTATGTATATATTTATATACTCCTAACTACCTTAATAATGAGAAAGGTCTTTTGAGTTACAAATATCATCTTTCCATGTAGAAATGTGAACAGTTTAACTCTAATAAGTCCCTTATGATTTATCTTTCCTGTTTACCTTTTTGTGCTTCTCTTGAGTCTTATACTTGAAAGTCAAATTTTCTATTTAGTTCTGGTCTTTTCTCAAGAATGCACGAACTTCTAGATCATTGAATGTCCATTGTTTCCCCTCGTGCTGGGTAGGTGATTCTTGGTGGTAATCCTAGCTCCTTTGTCCTCTGGAATATCATATTTCAAGCCCTCTGATCCTTTAATGTAGAAGCTCCTAAATCTTGTGTTATCCTGATTGTGTTTCCACAACACTTAAATTGTTTCTTTCTGGCTGCTTGCAATATTTGCTCCTTGACCTGGGAACTGTGGAATCAGGCCATAATATTCCTGGCAGTTTTCATTTGTTGATCCCTTTAGGAGGTGATTGGTGGATTCTTTCCATTTCTATTTTACCCTCTGCTTCTAGAATATCAGGGCATTTTTCTTGATAGTTTCTTGAAAGATGATTTCTAGGCTTTTTTTTAAATTAGGGTTTTCAGGTAGTCCAATAATTTTAAAATTCTTTCTCCTGGATTTATTTTCCAGGTCAGTTGCTTTTCTAATGAGATATTTCACATTATCTTCCATTTTTTACATTCTTTTGGTTTTGTTTTTGATTTCTTGATTTTTCATAGCTTCCACGTGCTCCATTCTAATTTTTAAGGAATTATTTTCTTCAGTGAGCTTTGGGACCTCCTTTTCCATTTGTCTGATTCTGCTTTTTAAGGCATTCTTCTCCTCATTGACTTTTTGGACCTCTTTTGCCATTTGGTCTAATCTATTTTTTAAAGTGTTACTTTCTTCTCTACATTTTTGGGTTTTCTTTACCAAGCTGTTGGTTCATCTTTCATGATTTTCTCACATCACTCTCATTTCTCTTCCTCATTTTTCCTCTACTGCTTTTATTTGATTTTGAAAATCTTTTTTGAGCTCTTCCCTGGCCTGAGACCAATTCATATTTGTCTTGGAGGCTTTGGATCTTTTCTGTCTTCTGAGAGTGTATTTTGATCTTCTTTGTCACCATAATAACTTTCTATAGTCAGAGGTTTTCTCTATTGTTTGCTCATTTTCCCAGCCTATTACTTGACTTTTAATTCTTTCTTAAACTGCTTCCAGGGTAGAGAACACACTCTCCCAAGCTTCAGGGGTTTTGACTGGCTGACTTCAGAGATACTTTTAGGGATTTGTAATTTTTCAATTTTTCTAAAATGGTATGACTTAAGGAGAGGTGTTTATTCCCTTCCTGACCTGTGTTCTGGTCTGTGAGTGACTACAAGCACTTTTTTCTGCCCTACAACTGTGAGGAGGGTCCTCTCTCCATGGCTGCTACAATCTTTACCATGCTAGGGTTCCTCCTCGCCCCAGAATTGCCACCCAGGACTTCAACCCAGATCCAAGTATAGGCAAAGCAACAGAGTCCTGCTCCAGTGCTAGCAAAGAGACCCCTGTAATCGCCTTCTGACCAGTTGTTTGACCTCTTTATAGTCTATGGGCTGAGAGCTCCAAAAGCAGCTACTGCTGCTGTTGCTACTACTGCTGATTCGGTTGCTCCCAAGTTCTGCTCTGGGTTTGCTGGGCTTGGGGCTGTGCTGGCGCGGCCTGTGCTACACCGTGCTCCTTTCTCACCAAAGTCCGAAAGACCCTTCCTGCTGACGTTCTAAGTTGTCTTTGGCATCTGTGGGCTAACAAGTTTGGAGACTGCCCCTGCTGCCAGTGATTCAGTCCTCCAAGACATTTGCTCTGGCCTTGTTGGGACCAGGTCTATGCTGGCATGGCCTATGTTGGACTGCACTCCTCTCTCAGCCTGGTGCAACAGACCTTTCCTGTCAAGGTTGTCCTGAGCTGGAAATTTGTTTCACTCTGTCTTTTTGTGGGTTCTGCCACTCTAAGATTTGTTCAGAGTCAGTTTTTTAAAGGTATTTAGAGGGGTTTGCTCAGATGAATCCTTGCCTTTACTCTGCCATCTTGGCTCCACCCCAAGGTGGATCCCTACAGAAACCTGAGGTCTTACTGAATGAAGGACCACATGACCTGGGACTAAAATAAAAGCTAAACTGGAAAGGTAACCAAATGGAGAATTTCTAGTCCTGTCACATAATTACAGGCAAGATTAGGATCCCTGGATGACTATGCTAATCCAGAATCCTAGGCTGTCAGACTTGTACGCTACTTAGACTAACCTGAATATTCTTGGATTTGAGTCTCAAACCAGGTCTCAGGAGCATTAATTCAGGAATAAGAAAACCTGAATTTGAATCTAGCTCAGAGATCTATGAACTTTGGACAAATTTTATAATCTTTCTGGATCTTTTTTCTCAAATATCTTCCACACTTTAAAATTTTCCCAGAGTAGCATCCCCTCCACAGCTAATTCCCCAATTTTTACTTGCATTGACAGGTGGATCTCCAGAAAACAGCTGACTACTTCCCTAGTCAGGTTTCTGTAACTCTAAGGAGCTAGGGTTACTAGTATTGTTGCTTAAAATACCCCACTGGTGTGCTCCCCGTTAATTATAAATCATAATTAGGTTTTAGGGATGAGTGATTTTAGGCTGGACCTGTGAATTGAACAGGACAGGAAATTCCCTAAATGAAGAAAATCTCTCTATCACTGATGGTCAACATTTTCTCAGAAACTTATGGTTTTAAAGGTTTGCCTAGAGTACTGAGAAGTTAAATTCACTTTCTTCCCTTGCACAAACAAGATTGTTTGAAATTGTAGGCTCTAGAAGTCCCTTTCTTCCCTATCTGAAGCTCTCTGCCAGGTTCTAAGGGTGAGGAAATATGCAAGGACCCACTGAAGAGGATTTTCATTTTAAATACTATACTTCTAAAAGATCCACTAGAGGAAAAATAAGCATTTTTCTCTTTTGTTTTAGACAATAATTGGACAGTTTGTTTTCTAGTGTGTTCCCTTTGAGAATCAAACTAGCTCTTTTGAGATGACCTTTGCTTGTTTAAATGCACAAATATTAATATCTGTTGTATTACTGAATCCTTTATGTGGTGAGGTGTGTTCTGACTCATTCTCATGGAGCTGAGCTGGCCACATAATCTCTTCAGAGTTCCTGAGGGCCAATCCTCAGGGATTGAGGAGGCGCTTTGGTGCTGCCATCAGCTCAAGCTGGCTATATTCCACCTTCTTAGGAGCCAATTACTTAGTGACCCAGTTCCATTTAACCACTTAACATCAGTTAGAGTTTACAAACAGATAGTTACCTCAAAAATATGGCCAGAATTATTGTACAAACATTTCCCCCAACACCTTGGGAGCATATTCTCACCTACATCACCTCAGTGTCTGGATGAGGTGTAGGTTCATAACATAGCTCAGTTCCTACTAAACATTGGTCCCACCACGTCCCACAGACACAAAATGACTACTAGATGATTCTTCCTCTCAGCTTTCAATGGCTTGGGTACAGAGGGTCATTCTTTGCTCGTCAGGGTACTGCTGCTGGGCTGGCTACTCTGCATCTCTGGAACAAAAGGTCATCAAGGTACTCTCTGGTCTTCCAAACTCATGGGGTCAGAGTTTCCACTTGCCTCATCTAAAACATACTCAGAGGCCAAAGAAAGAGGCCTTTTTCTCAGAGCCTTGTGACCTTGATAAGCAAAAGTTTCCAAGTCTTCTCCTCTGCCAGTACATTCTCTCACCAGACACTGTGAACAAAGGAGTCACCAAATGGCAAGAAGAGAGATGGTCAAAGCTGACTTGGGCATTTTTTGAAGATGTCCCCAGTTCCAGCCAGGCAACCAATTGAAAAAATCTCTTCTGGAGTTTGGGGTGAGCAGACTGGAGCCAGTTACAGAATGTCTATGCATGCTCCCAATCCTTCCAAGGCACTTCTCTTGTCTGTCATTGAGACCCTAAAGAAGCAAGCACTTCAAATTTCCATGTCTAGAGGGTTCATCAGCTGAGGAGGCTGATAGGGTCTTCACATACACCAGACCCCCATTACATTTACAAGTGGTGGCTGATATGAGAGAGATGGATTTTGTATCCCTAAAATACTTGTGCTGGCAGTTCACCTGGAATATTTATGAGAGCTCATAAATATTCATTTTTCTCTTTTAAGCAGACCCAGATTATTTTCCTTATTGAAATATGAGCCCAGACAGCTTGATTGAGATCCTTATGGACTGCAGGTTTTTAGGATAAGGTTTGCCTGCTGTTCAAGAAACCCTGGGTAATTAACCCCAAAGTGTTTAATCCCTTATGGGAGCCCCAAATCACTTTGGGGCTTTTTTGGATTGTTTTATTTTAGGTTAAACCTGCTTGTTCTAGTGTAGAGTGAATTGGGAACTCCTTTGTGCTAGCAGAGATCCTTTGGGGAAATTTCAGATGCCCCATGGTAAAGGGACCCAGCGGAATTTTTGTCTGGACCTACAGGGGAGATTGTCTTGTGTGGGAAAATATATTTTGTGGTGGAAAGGGACACATGGGCATGTTTTATCCAGCTCTCCAACTGGATTACCCCATGAACTAAAAAGAATCATGGATGCTTACATCTAGAGTAATTTGATTTCTTAGCTGAAGTATAAGGTAGTGACTTTTAGTGGACCCCAAGTCCTTATTCCCTATAGAGAGAGCCCCACATAGTCAGGGAGCTCAGAGGATATAGCCTTTCCCTGTAGGGGAGAGGGCTTAATTTTTTCTTGTTTGTTTGTTTTTTTTAATCTTTTTGAGTTGGAGAAAGCCTTTCTGCAAACAATAAAACAAACAGTAACCTATATGAATTTTCTAAAATGAAAGCTGTTTATTAAGTTCTACCACTATTTATTTGTAAATATGGAAGAATGTTCATTTCCTACTTGTGAACTATGTCACATAGACTTTTTCTTAGACTAACTTCTTGGGGAAGCACAGTGAAGGATCCTAAATCACTAAAGAACTTTCCAATATTTGGAACTATGGACTTCTCAAAAAGCATTTGCACAAAAGCATAATGGGATTTTAAAAGCAATGGGATTTCCAAAACTCTACTGATCTGCAAATGCAGAAAGTATCACCGGGGAAGGAGGTATGGGGGGAGGGTAAGAGTGGAGGTTTTCATTATACTCACCCTAATTAATGCCATCTCTGAAGACCCAGTCATCTACATCGAAAAAATCGATCAATCAAAGGTAACCATGTAAATGGGTAAATGCCTTTAATCAATTTGAAAAGATTATAGGTATTTTGAGTAACTGGATAAAAGCATATGATACCAAACAGACATCTATGAATGTCTAAGAAGAATTTGTTTCTGACAAATATCTATTTATCTTATCCATCATCTATCTACACATATATCTACATAAAAAAACTGCAAGTTGATTCAGAGCCAGTCAATCCAGCAGTGGTCCTATTAATCTATGAATGACTTCTCATAGGGAATTCCTCCAGAGGAGAGTGTTCTCTTTCTGTCTCCCCTCCTCACCCACTGACCGGATCATAATCTTTAATTTCAAGATAGAAAGATCTGAAGTTCTTATCTGCAATGATAGCAGTATCCACCACAGTCAACCAATGACATCACAGGTGATATCTTGACTTGTATATGAACTGGATTTAAGTGAGGCAGAGTTGCACAAAGTTGTCATCCTCACTTTCTTCCAGAGTCATCAAAGTCTAGAAGCAAGACAAAAGTCAGGATGACTGGCAATGACCCAGGATGCAGTAAATGACTTTGGTTTCTTTGACATCTGACCAAGATCCAATCACTCCAAAGCACCTGCTTCATCCATCTTCATGACTATTGGAACAACTTGTTTTCATATGCTTGTTCTGACAGAGAAAGTCTTTACATGCTTGGGGTAGACATCCTTCCAACTCACCAACAGGAATAAGGCCTGTCAATCACCCTTCACCAGCCCATCTGCCCATCTGCAGAAAAGGTTTTACCAGGGTGTAACCACTGTGCATCCTACAGCTTCTTGGAGCCCATATCAGTGTCTCCAGCAGTTGATGGTAGACTGTATCAGGGGCTTCCAGACACATTGAAGATGAACTAAATATATACTGAAGAAAAGTAGTTTCAAGAGTCTGGAAGGACAATGACCCTCAAAGCCAAGCAGAGAGCTATATTTGAGGGAAATCCCAAAGATGACTCCAAAAAGGGAGAAAAGGACTAAATTTACCATTTGATGGCTATATCACTAAAGAGCTTTCCAAACTCTCTAAGTTTGAGCTCCCTTTAGCCAGGGATTTTCTGTATGAAAGAGTAGCATGTAGCCAGCAGTTCGGGAGAATTATTCTTCCTATTTAGCACATAATCCTGCTAAAAGTTAATGAAGTCTGACTGATAATAAATGGGGACCACACTGGTAGGGGCTCAGCTTATAAGTGACAATACTAGAAATCTCAATCCCTCACAATGCAATGAATAGTAGTCTGGACCACCAAAATGAGTGAACATTGGGAAAGTAGCCTTGGAAGTGCTACATCTGACCTTACTTATTCTATCTAGCTATCATGCTAGTCAAAATAAGACCTTATCTTTAAAAGGTCAAGGTCTCCCACTGCATCTGGGGAAATCTCCTGTCATCCTGATCTATATCTCACCACTGGACCCAGATGGCTCCAGAGGAGAAAGGGAGGCTGGTGACTTTGCACAGCACTCCCTCACTTAAATCCAATTCACTTGCATCTTATAGTGTATTTTTCCTTATTTTCACTGCTTATTGCAGAGAAAGATAAGTTTCACTAACTGCCTTCACTTCCCCCTCTGCCTCACTCTTTGAGCCCTTGAAATCTGGCTAAAACTCTTTTCTCAAGTCACCAGTAATCTCTTAGTTGCTAAATCCAATGGCCTCTCAATCCTATCCTCCTTGATCCTTCTGCAGCATTGGATAGTTAACCATTCCCCCTTTTGAATATTCTTTCCTCCCTCAGCTTCTGCTCCTCTGTCCTTTCATGGTTCTCCTCCTGCCTATCCCTTCTTGGATTACTTCAATAGTTCATTATCTATTTCTCCACATTCCCTAAGTATGGGCATTCCTTATCATTCTATCCTAAGCCCTATTCTCTTTATGTAGGCTCTTTTCAGCGATCACATCAAATTCTCATGGGTTTAATTATCACCTCTAAATAGATAGCTCCCAAATCTATATTCAGTCTTAACAATAATTTCACAGAATTTCAGCTGTGGCAGGGATCTTAGAAGCCATTAATTTCAACCCTTAAACAAAAGAATTCCCACTAGGATATACCTGACAAATTATCATCCAGCCTCTGCTGCAGGGGAAAATCCACTACCCCTCAAGGCAACCCATTCCACCTCTGAAGAACTTTAATCACCAGGAAGTTTTTCCTTTCATCAAGCTCACATTTACATCTCTCCCACTTCCACCCATCCCTCAGCACTTTCCTCTATGGGACCATGCCCATTACACTAAATACTTCAATACAACTATCAAATCACTCCCCAATCCAATTTTTCGGTAATCCATGCCAAGCATTTCCAGTTTCTTCAACCTATTCTCACATGGGGACTTTTACCACCCAGCTACCCTCCTCAGAATTCCCTCCTACTAATCAGCATAATTCCTAAAACATGACACCATGAAATGCACAAAGATACGCTGGATGTGCTCTGGAAACACACATTTTAAAAATCACTGTTGGTCAATGCATCTACATTGATCTCTCTGGGAGTAGCTGCCAAGAACCACTAGTTCCACACTTAACCCCCTACCTTTTGGAATTCTTAAAGCAGACTTGGTTAATCTATGTAATCTAGTCCAGTTGCTCTGGAGGAAGATGAGAGATAAATAGAGCAGCACTATCCCTCTCTGAATCCGAAGATTCCAGAAGATAAGGCAGGTAGTATTACTATCCCCATTTTACAGTTGAGGAGACCAAGGTAGGTTATGTGACTTACCCAGGGCAACAAAGCTAGTAAGTATCTGAGGCTTGATTTGAACTCAAGTCTTCCTGACTCAAGGGCCAGCATACTATCTCCACTGCACCACCTAGTTGCCAATTAAAGACTGAGGTAATATCTCCATCAGCCAGCTGCTTGAGAACTGATCCCTTACAGAGGAGGTCACGAGCACCATCTACTGGAGTATAACTGGACACCAGGGAGTAGGTATATCCTTAGAAAGAGGACTGATGGAGGCAGTGGAAGATCTTGATGCTTCAGGGTAGTGGAAGAGTGACCAGAGGAGAGTTTCTGTTGGAAGAGTAACAGAGCACAAAAAGGCTTTAAACAGAAGCACCCACATGGAGAAGCAAATCTGCTTCCCAGAGTTCATTTTGCCACCTCCTCTCCTCATGCTTTTGTGCAGGCCATCCCTCATACCCAGGATACATTCCTTCTCATGTCTGCCTCTCAGTATCCTCCTCTTCTTTGGAGACAAAGCTCAGGTGCTTGTTTGCTACGTGAAGTCTTTAGCCTTCCTTCATGACCCCCTATATTAATGTTCATTCCCTCCTTGCATTTTCCTAGGGTACTATGTCTGATCTCCCTCTGATCCCCTGCCCCCATAACAATCCATTTTTCTAGCAAAGGGGTGAAGTCCCCACATTGGAATGTAAGCCCCATGAGGATGCTTCCAGGATACATCATTGTATCCTTAGTGGATAGCACAGGGCCTTGCAGGTAGCAGATGCTCAGCAAATACATGATGAATTTCATATGGAAAGTGAGAAAAGTGGACTCAAGGATCTCAGGGCTGTTTCAGCTTTAAATAAGATTGTACTATGACTCATTAGCCAAACATCTCTCCAGCATCCTTCACTCAGACACTCTGGTTATTGCCTTGTGGCATCCTTGCCAGTCTCTGGCCCTAGATTCTTGACCTTTAACTTCCTAACTCCACCCTTCCTAGACACCTCCCTAAAAGTAATGCTACAGAGAAAGCCCTAAGCTAGTGAGGTGGGGGATGGGGGGGAGGGGCAGGGCAGGAGGGTAGAAATGAAGACAGTATAATGAAGTCTGATCCCAAGGAGCAGGAGAAAAGGTGGTACCACTAAGTTAGTGAATGTCTCTGATGACCAAATTTGATTTGCTTCTAGATAAAACAGGTCAAGGGAGCATAGATTACATCATGCCACGTAGAGGGTCAGAAGGAAAAAGGGACTCTATCTATAAGACTAAGGAGCCTAACCCAGGAAAAGTATGTAGAGTACAAGTGCCAGTTTGAGATAGAGATATAGATATGTGCATAATCTCATATATATTTATTATACATTTATATATTATATATCTATATGTACATACATAGATATGTCTATCAATGTAGATATATGTCTATGTGGATGGAGAAAGAGAGAGAGAGAGAGATGTCTATCTTTCTGTCCTGTGATTTCATTGATATATCTAGGGCAGTGGTATAAAACTGAAATAGAAAATGGGGCCACTAAGTCATACATAAGGATCCCTGTGTGTTGGCACATATTAACTTAGAAAATCACATGTTAACATTATCTATGTTCTACTGAATTTTCATTTATTTTGTTAATTATTTCCCAATGGCATTTTAATCTGGTTAGGGCTGTACTCAGCAGTATTGCAGCTGCATCATGGGTCCAATGGTCTTCACATTTGACCCCTCTGGTCATGTCCCTTCTGAGATCTCTCCCAAAATTAAACTCCCTAAAATGAGATATTTGTAAAGCACTAGGAATAGTGCCTAGAACACAGCAAGCACTTAATAAATGCTTGTTCCCTTCCCTCATTTGACCTCCCCACCTTTACCAAGGCACATTGGCTATTGTTCTGCAATGTACACTCTTAGTTGCCTGGGAGCATAAATGACTTGCCTAGGGTCACAAGCTAATAGATGTCAGAGACAGGACTGGAACCCAGAGAGACCTGCCTCTATACTCACTACCCTATACTACCTATTTTGAAGGAAAGTATATGGGATGTCCCCAAAGTCTTAGTGCTTATTAGAGCTCTCTTTATGACTCCATTTTGAGATTTTCTTGGCAGAAAGGGTTCACCATTTCCTTCTCCACCTCATTTTACAGATGATGAACTGGGGCAAACAGGATAAAGTAAACTGCTCAGGGTCACCCAGCTAGTAAGTGTATGAGGCTAGATTTGAACTCAGGAAGATGAGTCTTTCTGATTCCAAGCCTAGTGCTGCATCCACTGCACCACCTAGCTGCCCTGATAGTTTTAGTGCACTTTTAAGCTATCAAAGCTTAAATATTAAATTAAATATTAAGGCTTAAGTTGCACTAAGACTTTTTAAGACATTCTGCGTATACCATATAGAACCCCACAAGAGCTCTCAGTGGGGGTGGAGTGTAAACATCTTGACGTCATGGGCTGTTTTATTTTTGTCTTTGTACACTCATCCCCTAGCACAGAACCTGGCTCATAGCAAGCGCTTGATAAATGTTTTTTTTAATTGACTAATGCCTGATTTAGCCTGGAGAAGAATAAGTCCAGCAGTTACTCGGTCCTGGAGATCACCCGTATTCAGAGCCGATAAAATAAGGTGAAAGGTGCTTAGGATGCAGCTAGGGTCATTTTGGTGAACTCTCAAATTGCACTTCCCAGATGAAAGAGACAGGAGATGCTCTCGAGTTAACAAATTATGGTGTTTTCTTCTCTGTATTTTTTTTAAGGGGAGGGTAGAGATACCCTCAGCTACCCAGAATAATTTGTGGACAGCTCCATGCAAAGCTAGAGGAAACAGACGAAAAGTCTTGTAGAGTCTTTCCAGTCAGAGATGAAAGATTAAAAGGAGAAGGGGCCAGTTTTCCCCAAGCTTTCAACACCTCCCTGGTCCAGTCCCTTTGTTGGAAAAAGGAGGGGATGTGGTAAGACACGGTTGGCAGCCCTTCGTCACTCCTTCTCAATCCTCCCTCCCCTTGCATTAGAGAGATACTGCATTAATTGCCATGGCAACAAAGAGGAGTAGGCAACCTTCGGGCCTCTTTGGGGATTGGGGCCCCAGCCTGAAGGCCTCTCATGTAAATGAGGCTGAAATGGCTGGATGAGTCAAGCATCCAGCTAACGGAGGGGGGTTGGGGGGGCGGCAGGGGCTGGGTACCAGGACTAAGGATGATTGGAACAGGCTGACGGGAATTTTGAGCAAGTCCATCCTGCCCCATCCCCACTGTCCAGCACATACTTCCCCCCTCACCAGCCCTGTCACCATCCCTAACAATGAACCTTTCAGTCCTAAGATGGAGTCTTCCTTTTCTCCATACTGCCCCCTCCTTCCCCCCAATTCCAGAGAAGGGAGCATTTTAAAGTCTTCCATTAAGCACAAATACTCAGCTATTTTGTAAAATCCTCCAGTCCATGGCTTATCCTTGAGGGAGGGGAGAAGAGAGATGGGGGGGCGGGGAAGGGACTGGGAGACAGAAGTCCTCGGTTTGCTTTCTCCTCTGGAGCTTTGTGATCTGAAGCAAATGTCTTCACCTCCTCATGCCCAAGCACTGGGACACCAGGTAACACAGGAATGAGGCCACCTTGATGACCCTGTGGCTTTGAAGGGCAGCGGCAATGAGGGGGAAGAAAATAAAAACCTTGATCCACCAGAAATCTCCTCCTTGTGATTTTTCTCATGGAGGAGATGCTGTCTAGACAACCCCCAAAGCAGTGGTGGGCAGAGGGTTGGGGGAGGGGGTTTAAAAAGAGGTAAGGACCTTGTCTCCACCCCTTCAAACCTGCCTAGACCTCCATGGTTCTTCCTGAGGTGACCATTCACCCCTCCCCTAAGTCCTCCCCCCACCTCATACATACTCACAGGCACAACTTTGCGGGGGGTGGCATATTTGGGGAGAAGAAAACAAAGTAATTTTTTTCTCTGTGGGGTGTAAAATGCCAAAAACTAGCCCAACAGGCTGGGGATGACAGTGGCCTTGGTGACTGAGCACCTAGGGATGGGGAAGGAAGAGAAGAGGGAGAGGATGGTGTTAAGCTTTAGAAATGATCCTTTAAAGAAATTAGAGAAGTCTCAGCCAAGGACTGTTTGGGAGGCTGGGAGCTAGCTAGGGAGAGGAATATATGCCAATTACAAAGCTGGGAATTGCCCTGCCTAGGCCATGGGTCCCAAATGGCGCTCAGTGGCATAACTAATCTCAGCCTGTTGACCTTTTCTATTGGTAAGGCAGAGTAGGAGAGGGAATTAAATTTTCCAGTGACTCTCTGAGTCCAAGTATAAAAACCCATTTTCATTCAATACATCCCTTCTATGTAACTAGAAAAGACTTCAACCTTCTTGAATATTAGGATCATAGATGTGGGGCTGTAAGGGACCTTAGAGGTCATCTAGTCCAGCCCCTACAGTCAGTAAGTCAATAAATATTTATTAATCACCTACCATATGCCAGGCTAAGTGCTAGGATACAAAGTAAAATAAAAGATTGTTCCTTCTCTGAAAGAGCTCCAGTGGGGGGTGGGAGTGGGGGCAGCATTGGAACAACTACAAAGAAATAAGCTACATACAGGATAAATTGGAAATAATCAACAGAGGGAGGGATCTAGAATTTCAGGAGACCAGTAGGGGCTTTCTTTAGAAGGTGGTTCTTAAAGCATCTTAAAAGAAGCCAAGTTCACTTTAAAGATGCAGAAACTTAGTCACAGAGGTAGTAAGTATAAGACTCAGGATTTGAACTCAGGTCTTCTGATACCAACATTCTTTCATACCTTACTGGTATTTGAGAAAGAAGACCCCATTAAAGAAGGGAACTAGGGCTAAGAACCTCATCTAGACACCAATTCTATTTTATGTACTTTCCCAGCTCTGGGTCGGAATGAAGAAAACCAGAGGAAAGATAGGGAAAGAAGGGGAAATTGGGACAAGTGGAGAAAGTAACCACCCTTTCTTACATACCATTCTACTGGGAAGCTTGAGATAAGGAAAAATTCCCTAATGATTAAATAAGGAAGCTCGGTGGTGCAGTGGATAGAGAGCTCTGGACACGGAGTCAAAAAGTCCTGTGTTCAACATCAGCCTCAGATACTTACTGGCAGTATGACCCTAACAAGTCATTCAACTTCTATTTGCCTCAGTTTCCTCATCTGTCCAATCAGGATAATAATAGCTCCCACCTCCCCGAGTTGTTGTGAGGATGAAATGAGGTAATAATTGTGCACCTAGCACTTAGATAACCAATGTGAAAGTTGGTTATCATCTTTACGATTATACTTCATTACCTGGCTATGGAGGCTATGAGTTCCTCTTCACTAGAAGTTTTTCAAGCCATGGCTGTCTTTGTTGCTCAGTCAGGTTCCACTTTTTGTGATCCCATGGACCATAGCACACCTGGCCTTTCTATTTTCCACTACTTCTCAAAGTCTGTCCTAGTATATATTCATTGTTTCCACGACACTATCTATCCATCTTATCCTCTGCCATCCCCTTTTCCTTTTACCTTCGATTTTTCCCAACATCAGGGTCCTTCCCATAGCCCTGTCTTCTCATTATGTCACCGAAGAATTTAAGCTTCAGCTTCAGTATTTGACCTTCCAGTGAATAGTATGAATTAATCTCTTTAAGACTTAACTGATTAGACCTCTTTGCTGTCCAAGTGACTCTCAAAAGTCTCCTCCAGCACCACAATTCAAAGGCACCAATTCGGTGGCACTATGCTTTCCTTACAGTCCAACTCTCACAGCCATACATTGCTACTGGAAAAGTCATAGCTTTGACCTTTGTCAGTAAGATGATGTCTCTGCTTTTTAGTATGCTGTCCAGATTTGTTATAGCTTTCCTTCCAAAGGGCATCTTTTGATTTCATGGCCTGTCTAGGATGTTATAAAGATGATTCCTATTCAGATATGGGTTGGCTTAGATGGCCTTTGAAGTCTCTTCCAATGCTAAGATTTTTTGATTCTTTTGATGACTTTCCCTGTAATAATAGTAATAAAATAGTAGTAAAAGCTAGCATCTAAATAGCTCTTAAAGGTTCACAAAGGGCTTTATATGTCTCCACATATATGTGAGGCTCTGTTTATTATCCCTACTTTATAGATGAAGAAACTGGAAAACAGAGGTTGAGTGACTTGCATAGTATGATATAGCTAGCAAATATCTGAGGCAGGTTTTGAACTCTGCACTATCTAGACTACTCCTGGAGTCCTGGACCATTCCTCCTCTGCACAGATTCCTACCTGCACAGTTCCATCAGAGGAAAACGGGCAAAGGGGAATTTTGAGACAGCTCAGGTCTACTGGACTCAAAGGCATCCGGGCTTTGCAATCTCCTAATGAAGATGGCCAAGGAGCACCCCCTTCTGGCCATTTTGGGTGAGGATCAAACTTTGGGATGCATTGTTAGCAATTCCACCAGTAAGCGCCTTAGATCTTACACCCCTAGAGGTCTGTAGCCTTGGAGCCATACCGAACAGTTCTGGGCCAGAACCCATCCAGTGTCTGGCCCTGATGTGCTCTTGAGTTAGAGTTCCCTGCCTTGAGCGATTACCAGCTGTGGGACCCCAGGCAAGGCCTCCCTTAGCCCCAGCTTCCTCATCTGTAAGATGAGGATAAGACCCCCTAACTCAACTCAGTTTCATGGTGAGGATCGAATGAGATAACATGTAAATGTAATTGTGTCCAAGGAATAACCTGGCCAGGGGAAGGAGAAGGACCACCCTGCCCCATTGGTTCTTTTTCAAGACAAAGGAAAATGACAAGGACTAAAGCCCAGTGACCTGGCCTCTCCAGGTCAAGGAGGCTATCTAGGGTGGCTATTCTCATTTGTATGCAAATATCCCAGGAAAAAAACCCCAACATTCAAGGAAAAGTAATATAAAGAAAAGTAAATTTGGTATCCTCAGAGAAAAGAAAGGATGCATTGACATATTCAATGAATCATGGCAGAGTGGGGGAGTGGGGAGTAAGTCTGTGCCTGCCAAGCTTGAAAAGAGGTAGGAGGGGGCCTGTTCATCCTCCCTCAGCCTCAATGAGCAGTGTCTGAAGTTACCATTGGCAGAACCACACAGGCCCAGGAAAGGAAAGTTCAAAGCCCACGCCCATCACTTGCCCTTCCCTGGGTCCCTCCCACACTGTCTGCCAGTTCTTAGTCTGATGTAAATATATCTCATTCATTCATTCACGTATCAAGCATTCAGTAAACACCTACTACATGCCAGACACTGTGCTAGGCACAGAGGAGACAAAGGCAAAAATGAAACATCTTAGCATATCCTGAACAGGGATGGACTACTTCTTCTCTGAATAACTACCATAAGGGTAGAAGAATTGTCAGCGGGGGCTGGGGAAGGAGTGGAAAGGAGAGAAATCTCTGGGCTTGCTGAGAAATTGATGGCAAAGCAATGCTGTGGAAGAATAGGACAGGGCTGGTCTGTCCTTGATCCAATCCAACCTGAGGAGCTTGCCATGTGACCCCTTAAAGGGGTCCTCATTATGATTCCTGGTAGGATGGGGTTGGGCAGGAATGGGAGGAAGAAGGTTTAGAGACATGACAATATAAGAAGCAGCCTGAGAATTGGAAGAAAACATTCTCTGACAGGCTGAGGCAGAGTAGGAAAAATCTGTTTTGTCTCCTGTCTTCCTCAACGGTTGCCATTTCACACACACACACACACACACACAGAGTGTAGCTGCTCCATCTCTGGGACTTTCCCTAGACCTATCCTCCTCCTAATGCCCACAGGGACCTTGGGAAGCCCCAGACACCACTGTTCCAAGCTCTGTCACCTGGAAAGATGAATATGCACTCAGAATGCAGAGAGATAATAATGAATTCACCCACATGCCGGCATCCCGCTTCTATTAACTCCTCGGCCTGAATAATTTATTTAAATCATTGAGGATGGGGGCTAGGAAGAAAGAAACAATTCCAGGAGAAGGAGATGGGGGAAAAACCAACCTCACTCAGGGAAATAAATCTCCACTTTCAAACAGGGCCCAGGGTGTGTAAGGGAAATCTCTCTCTGTGGGGAGAGAGGATGTTTTGGTGCAAGGCAGAAAATCTAACATGCATGAAATACTTCTGATTACATCAGGTCTCCTGATGACCTGTGAGGGAGTCAGGCTCCATTTTATAGAAGGAGAGACCATGTGTCCCCTAGCAACAATTTGCTTTTCAATCTGTAGTGAACAAGGACCCCAAAACATTTTCAGATACAGTCCTTCATTTGACCTTTATAAAAATCCTGTGAAGTAGAAGCAATGTTATTATACCCAATCCTGATGAGGAGACTGATGCTTCTTCAAGGTCACACAGCCAGTAAGGGTTGGATCTGGGACCAGAACCTGAATTTTCAGGAATCTGACCCCCTGACCACTTATTTCCTCCATCCCCCAGCTCCAGGCTGTCCTGCTTCCAGCTGATGTGGTTTGAAAATTCTTGGGATTGGCTGGTCTGAGTGAGATGTGCAGGGAATATGGGAAAAGCTCTCTCCTCCGAGGGCTCCCAGATCAAAGAAGGCGGCAGACAGCAGATGGGCTTGGATAGACCATAGAAGGGGGCTGGGCTTAGGGAGAGCTTGTCTCCCACCTGTTTTGGGGAAAGAACATGGCAGTAGTCTAGCCTTGCTGAAGCGTGGCTTAGTTCAATTCACAATCTGGGTCTCTCTGGCATCCATTTCCCCCCTCCCTGTACACATATATACATTATGTCCTCTTCCTGCTGAATTGTTTCATTCTGGTTATGCCTGTCCCAAAATGTGCAAATAGATTTGTTGATCTGGGGAAGAAGGACCTTTGAGGATTTGGGGAGAAAAGAATACTGAAATCTCTGCTTTATTCCAACAATGCAACAACAGGCAGGGAAGATGAAAAACACAGACCATAGCAATTAACTCATGATGTTCTGCTCCAGCAAAAGCAGGGGAGGAAATGGGATGGGGGTGGGGGGCTCAAGGCTTCAGCCCTAGAAGCCAGGGTGGAGAAAGCAAAGAAAAGGGAGGACATCAAGGTCCTGGCTAACCAGTCAACTTGTTAGCCTAGAATATGGGCAATCATCTGGTCCATCAGCCCCTGGAATGGGAGAAAAATCAGCAGCTTTCCATTCCACAGCTCTGTTCCATAGTGGGATCAAGTGTTCAGGTTCTTCCTCTTCAAAGAACTAATTCTGGCTTTTAACTCTGGTTAAAGCTTGTTCGCTCTGAGATCTCCTAGATCAAGATGGGAAAGTAGAAAGAGTGTCTCTGTCTCCCTCTCTCTCTCACACACACACACATCACACATACATCACACACATGTGCACATGCATGCTTCTTAGTAGCGAGGAACTGACCTCCTTTTCTCTGGACCAGGTTCATGGGAGTTTGAGTTGGACGATTTTTCTGTGGGCTAGTTGGGCTAATCAGCATTGATCTGGGCTCTCTGAGATTCTCAAGGAAACCAGGGGACTAGACCAGGGAAATGTGACAAATCCATCCAGATTTGTATTCCCTAATTTAATATTCCGGCTGTTCTCAACTGGAAGAGCTCCCATTTCCAGCAGTTCAACCCTTCCACTTTTTCCCTCTGGAGAGCAGAACCTTATACTTACTTCTTTTTTGTTTTGGGATTGTTTTGCAGAAAATTGGGGTTAAATAACTTACCCAGGGTCACACAGCTAGTGACTATCTGAGGAAGGATTTGAACTCAGGTCCTCGTGACTCCAAGGCCAGACTTCTATTCTACTACACCATCTACCTGCCCCTCCCTCATACTTTCAAACATCAACTTAGCAGTGGTGGTAATAGATTATCCCAGGACATATGAATGAAATGGAGCAACCCTCTTCTTCTCCTGGGCCCTTCCCAATAGTTCCTCCTTCATTTTAAAATTGTTTCTAATACCAAGGAGACCATGACTATAGGCTACAATATAGTAGCAACATATATGGAGTGTTGGACTTGGAGATAAGAAGACCTGGGTTCAAATTCCACCTCGGATGCTTTATTAGCTCTAATATCATGGGCAAGCCACTTAATCTTTCTCATCCTCAGTTTTACCCTCTGCAAAAAGGGGATCATATTGCCTATATCATCCACCTCATGGCTTTGTTGTTAGACACACATACTATATAAGGGACTGCTAGGTGATGCAACAGATAAAAGTACCAGCCCTGGAATTAGGTGGACCTGAGTTCAAATCCAACCTCAGATGCTTACTAGCTTTGTGACCCTGAGCAAGTCACTTGACCCTGATTGCCTCTCCCCACCAAAAAAAGTGCTATTTTAAGCATCACTTATTTTTCAGTAGTTATTGGGCTATAAGGACAGCCACAAAATGAAGAATGAACTTTAGGGGAGGGGTGGTGAGAGGAATGAGAGGAAGGGAAGACTATTAGAGGGAATAAGAAAATATAAGAACATCATCTAGGAAAATGATCCTAAAGAAGACTGAGACCATGGGGCTAAGAGGAGGCGGTAAGGAGAAGGCAGGTGATCAGGCTCTTGATGCTGCAACTGGAGAGAATAGGAAGATGAATATTCCAGGACAATGGAAGTCCCTGAGATCATGCTATAATAAGAGGATCCACTGGGCTAGGCATGGGGGTGCACCCCTGTAGTCCCTGCTGCTGGGGAGGCTGAGGCTGGTGGATCTCTCAAGCTCTGAGCAAAGTAGGGCTAAAACCCATCAGGTGTTCGCACTAAGGCCGACCCCAATTTGGTGAGCCCCTAGGTGTGGAGGTGCTCCAGGCTGCCTAAGGAGGGGCAGACCAGCCCAGATCAGGTTAAAGTTTCCATGCTGTTCAATATTGGGGTTGGGCTCCTGAGTGGTTTCTTAGGGATGGATAGTATGAAAAGAAGACTTGGGGGGCAGTAAGGGGCTTGATACATGTCTTCAAGTATGTGAAGAGATTAGACTTGTTCTGTTCAGCCCCAGAGAACAGAACCAGGGGTACAAGGTAGGAGCTGTGTCAAGAGCTGAACTTAGGCTTCAGTTAAGGAAAATCTCCTTAGTAACTAGGGATATTCCAAAGTAGAGTGGGCCACCGTGGGCTGGGGCATCATGGGAGGACTTCAGGCAAAGGAAGGATGGATAGCCACCTGTCAAGGAGGTTGTAAGGGGATTCTTGTTCTAATATGGATTGGGTTATATGGCCTCCAAGGTCCCTTCCAAATCTAGGATTCCTTGACGTACTCCAGAATTCTCCCAGAGAACAGATGCAAGACAGATAGATCATTCTTAGATCCACTTGAACCAAAGCAGTAGTTAATCATGCTTCCAACAAGCTGTCTGGCCAGACTCAGGCCCTAATCTCCCGTCTAGACACTGATTCTCCAGCGGAGTCCTGGAGTCCTGGCTGACTCCAGGACAACGTCACTTATCTAAACTCAACCATTAATGAGCCTGATTAGCAGAGCCCCATGCCAGGCTGTTAATGGGCCAGGGACATTAAGCATAAATGCTTTTTCAGCTGTCTGGAGGAGCAGAGCAAAAGAAAGAGATATTTTAATAGTAAGGAAGGAGGAGATGGAGGGGCTGAAGGAAACAACCCATTGGGGGGTAAGGTGTTTCCTGTTCCAGTCTTCTCCAATCCTAATTTGCTTCCATTGCTACTACCTTTCCCCAGATCTAGCTCCCATCTGAGGCACGCTCGCCTCAGGTTGGCAGGGCTCCTCCAAAGGTCATTCTATCCCGGGGTGGGGAACCTTTGGTCTCAACATGTGGCGCTCTAGGTCTTCGAATGTGGCCCATTGACTGAATTTGGGTTCAGCCAAAGGGACACACTTGAAGAACTAGAGGGCCACACATAGCTTCGAGGCCACAGGTTCCCCACCCCTGTTCTCACCATTAACTGACTCTAAGGAAGGCAGACTTCATCCAGCCCAAACAAAATAAGGGAAGGGGAATCCTCCCCTTATCAAAGAGATGTTGAGAGAAGGAGATCCCTCCATCCCTTGGACATCATAATAATCTCCAGAATTGAGTACTTCTTGGTGTCTAATCTAAATCTCACAAGGTACACCTCAAGCCTACTTTTCTTTATTTGGGGAATGGAGGAATGAGGTCATTAAAAGGGAATGAAGACAACTCAGGTACATGGGGAAAGATGGGATAGGAGGTGAAAGATGGAGGAAGGTGGTAAGCTGTGAGAAAAGGAAGAAAAACATTCTCCAGAAGGGAAGTTAGCCCCACCAGCTGCAGAGGTAGCCTTGGCATCTCTTTCCTTGTAAATATCAGGGCAGTAGCTAAGTGGCCCAGCAGAGAATAGACTGGGGAAAATCACTGTGACCTTTTCCATTTTGTCCACAGCAGGAAAGGATAATAGAGCCATCCTTTAGGTAATTTATTTCCGCTAATGCTCAAATAATCCAACCCTGGCCCATGCAGTCCTCACTTCTCAACCACTGTCATTTCTTTACTCTCTGCTTCAATCTCTCCCTCCTCTTCCTGCTTCCTGAATAATTTGGTCCAGAACCCTTTATCAATCAATCAGTCAGTCAGTCAGTCAATCAATAAGCCTTTATTAAACACCTATTTGCCAGGCAGGGCAGCTAGGTGGCACCATAGTGCATAGAACGCCAGGCCTGAAGTCAAAGATTCCTCTTTATGAGTTCAAATCCAGCCTCAGACATTTACTAGCTGTGTGGTACTGAACAATTCACTTAATCCTGTTTGCCTCCATTTCCTCATCTGTAAAATGAGCTAGAGAACGCAATGACAAACCACTCCAGTATCTTTGCTAAGAAAACCCCAAATGGGATCAGGAAGAGTCAGATACCACTGAAATAACTGAACAACAATATGCCAGGCACTATAGTAAGCACAGGATATACAAAGAATGAAACGACTGCTACTTGCAAGGAGATTACATTCTAATGGTGTCTTTCCCTAGCGTGGGTGTGAATGATGTAGCCTTAACTCCACAGGGATGCCACTGATTAAGGGTCTCCTGAACCCACCCTTGGCAATCTCCTTGGCATTCTTCTTCAGTCAGAAACAGGAAAAGAGAAATCATTTCATCTTTGACTATCTGTTCTTAAATGGGCAGCATTAGGCTTATGCTGTCATGCAGACTGAGTAAGCCCCTTAAGGATAAGAGCCCTGCTTTATACTTCTCTTATATCCCCTATACTGTCTAGGCCAGTGCTAGGCACACAGTCAATGTTCAAGAAATATTTATTGCTTACTAATAACAATAACCTGTACTTATATTGTTCTTTAAGGTTTAAAATTTCTCCCCTCTTCCCCCCTCCTCCCACTGTAACCCAGGGAGGCAGATTTTATTTATCCCTATTTTATGGAGGAAAAAACTAAAGTAGAGAAAAATATGTGACTTGGACATAGCTAGTCAGTGACACAGCTAAGATTCCAACCCAAGTCTCCTGACTCCAAATCCACTGTTCTTAAAGGAGCTCCCAGAGGTAGAAGATAATGAACCAGGTTCTATCTTCACAGTAAACCCCCAGAGAAGTCTCAGAGGAAGGCTGGATGTTTTCTCTTCTCGGAGTTCTTTGAGGAAGAAGATGCCCCAGCCACTTTTGGCTGCTCATTTTAGTGCCTTCCTAACAAGTGAAAAATACTTCCTAGAGTCTGATCTCCATCCCTCACGCTAAAATGCCGCACCGTTTTTGTATGAGGATATACGAACATACAGACACAGAGACCAGAGCCACCTCATGTTCCTGTCTCGTGGAATTCAGTGGATTCTCTCTGTCCTCCACAGGCTTAGCTCTTCTGCCTTACTCCAGGTTCCAGCCTCTGCCTCAAGGGCTCACAGGTAAGTCAGCCGCCAAGGAGCCCTACTCCAAGGGAGGCGGCAGGGCCCAGCGCACCCTGATCATAATTAGTGCTGTTAATAACCATTTTTGGCCCCTATGGAACAGCAACTGGGGACATTCTGATGCTTCCAATTTTCCTCCTCAGTGCCTTCTCAGAGGCAATTTGCCAGGCAGTGCTGCTATGCTCCAGCCTTGGCCTCATTCACTGGCCGGTGAATTAAACCCAGAGTCTCGAATGCTACTCCAGAGCGCCTGATTAGTGAGCCAGCATCATGTCCTGGTCATTAACACTGCATTATCACATTAACACAGGCACTAAGCAGGATTGGGAGAGGGGCGATGAGCAGGGAAGAGGAAAGGAGGGCAAGAGATGGGAGAGGAGGGGAGAAGGCAAGTAAAGGTAGAGCAGGGGAGAGGAAGATGGGGAGAGACTGCAGTGAGAAATGAGAAGAGGGCACAAGATCATCTCCACACAGCACAGTTAGCATTCAATAAATAGTAATAACAAGAATTCAGTTATATGATGCTTTAAGATTTAAAAAAGCTTTCCCCCCACTGTAAGCCTATGAAAGAGGTGATTCAAGTACAATTTATCCCCATTTTACAGAGGAGGAAATTGAGGTATTGCAAGGGTGACCAGTTAGTGAATGTCAGAGCTAAAAACTCTTATTTGGATAAGAAAACAGACGCAAAGGAGTTTCAAAAGCTTCAGTCTTGGGAACCATCCACCCAGACCTTCCAGGGGAGGCAGAAGATCATTTAAAGAAACCAACTCTCTCTCACCCCTCCCTCTCTCTGAGTTAACTGAGTGTATGTCCCAGAGATGGAAGGAAGAGTAGTGACCTGATCTCCTAGAGATATTGTCTGATGTCCAGGCATTATGGAATTGTGTCCAACCAAGACTTAAGGCCAGCTCCCCTCTAATACCCAGGCCATCTCCCATAAAGGTACTCAGTTCACACAAGGGTGCACTGGGCCTTCTTTCATCCTGAACTTGGCCACTTCTAGCTCAATGGGAGAATAAGAATATCTAGCACTTATATCTGCCTATTATGCATCAGGAACAATGCTAAACACTTTAAAAATATCTCCATTGATCACTACAACAACTCTGAGAAGTAGGTGCTATTATTATCCTAATATTACAATTGAGGAAACTGAGGCAAACAGAGGTTAAGTGATTTGCTCACATTCACATAGCTACTAAATGTCCAAGGTCAAATTTGAACTTGGGTCTTCCTGACTCTAAGCCAAGGGCTCTACTCACTGTGCCTCCCAACAAATAGAATTTTCACAGATGTTAAACTCCAAGAAGAGAAGGCCAGGAGATTTAATAGGCAGAAAAGCATCTGAATTGACTGGTCTCCCAGTCTCCCAGAAGTGGGGAGAGGGAGAGAGATTTGTATGCTTTTAGAAATTTGTTACTGTAGATGCTGCATTATTAGGTGACAGCAGAGAAACTGCTATAACTTCACATACGACCTAATATGCAATGGACTAAACCAAGAGAAATAGACTGGTATGAAATGCAGTGATGAGGATTCAGGCTAGAACTCAGGGAACATATTTCTAGCCTAGTTCATAATTCACTGATAAGGACTGGAGAGGCTCCAAGCCTCTGCAGAGAATGGTTTGATTAGGGCCAGGTAGGGCTAATCAAACCATTCTCTCCGGATACCTGCAGTACCCAAATATTCTTTCTGAGTGTATTCATTGGTACTTGCTTTTTCACAGTATTTCGGGGGAGTCTTGTATCTTTTTGATATGTGTTTCCTTCCCCTGTTACGGGAGTTCTTAACCTGAGGTCCACAAACTTGGAATATGTTGGTAACTATAAATTAAATATTTTGATAGCTATATTTCAATATAATTGGTTTCCTTTATACTCATATGTGTTTTATTCTATGATTTAAAAAACATTATTCTGAGAAGGGGTCCTTAGCACACAAAACAGGTTATGAATCCCTGTTTTATTAGATTTTGAGGTCTGGGACACCTCCCAAAAGCTAACTGGGCACATCTTGCAGGGCTAGGCCATTGTTGCTCTCTTCCATCTCAGGCAACAGCTCACAGTACAGATTTTTCTTGGGCCATGTCTTCCCCATCATTATGGGAACTCCTGCGGTCAAGAATCATGTTCTAATTCTTTTTATCTTCTCCAAAGCATCTAGTCTAGGGGCTCCATTCCCAAGATAGGCTCAGTATCTAGGAGACAGGTTGACTTTGATTTGTTTCCCTGGGTACCTAGCCATTCTAAATGCCAGAAAACACACTCTGGACATAATTCCCACACCATGCTAGGAATGTCTCTCCTGCTCAGGGAACCCCTGGTAGCATGAGTGATGGAGAGTAAAGAGAACTCTTTTATCAAAGGAACACAAATGTCTCTCATGCTGAGGAGGACAATACAGTATTTTATTTTTAAATGCTGAGATATGAAATCATGTTCTAGTAGCAGGATATAAATTAAAGTTACAAAATCATCAACTTTTCAATATATTACTAACAAAACCCAGCAGGAGGATATAGAGGGGGAAAATTCCATTCAAAATAACTACAAAATGTATAAAATGTCTGAGAGCCAATCTACCAAGTCATATTCAGAATTTATATGAATATAATTATAAAATCCTCTTTACAGAAATAAAGGAAGATATAAAAATTCAAAAAACAGTAATGGTTCATGGTTGGGCTGTGCTAATACAATAAAAATGATATCCCTGAAATTGATTTACAGATATCATGCCACACTAATCTTACTACCAAGGTAAGTTTATAGAACTAGATGAAATGGAAACAGGAACGAAAGAATCTCAAGACAGAAGAGGAAAAAGGTAGAATGAAGGGGACTTGGCATTCCTAGATCTCAAACCATACTATAAAGCAACAATCATTTTGAACTATTCGGTAATGATTAAAAAAAAAAAAAAGGAAAGTTGATCAAAGGAAAAGATTTGATAAAAAAATTCAGAACAATAAAATATAGTGTAGTATTTGATAAATTCAAGAACACCAACTACCAGGGTAAGGACAAAATATTTTGTCCTATTTGACAAAAACTGCAGAGAAACATGCCTACCGTACGGGGGTGTTGTCAAAAAGTCAGTCAATAAGCATTTATTAAGGATTTACTGTATGCAGGCACTGTTCTGAGCACTGAGGGTACAAAGAAAAGCAAAAATAGCCTCTTCCCTCAAGAAGCTTGCATTACAATGAGGGAGAAAACATGTAAATAATTAGGTATATACAAGATAATACAGTAGATGTAATAGAGTATATGGAAGTCAGCCTGAAAGGAAAGGTATGAGGATGGAGGGGACAGAGAAATGTGTCCCATACAAGATGGGCTTTGAGCTGAGTTCTGAAAGAAGCCAGAGACTTAAGAGGTGGGGGTGAGGAGACAGAGCACTTCAGGTGTAGGGAACAACCAGTGCCAAGGGTCATCTTCAATGAACTTCAAGTAAGCCAATGGAGCTAGATCTTAGTGTGCATGGAGAGGAGCAAGATATAAGAAGTGTAGAAATGGGTCCAGGTTATGAAGAGCTTTAAAAACCAATCCATGTACTTTATATTTGATCCTATGGGGAATGAAGGAGCTGTTGGAAATCACTGAGCAGGGGATGTAACATGATCAGACCTATGTTTTAGGAAAAAATCACCTTGGCAACAGAGTATAGGATGTATTGGAATAGAGAGAAACTTGGAGCAGAGAGACTAGAAGGCTGCTAGAGTAATCCAGGTGAGAAGGAATGAGGGCATGAAGTAGGTTGTGACTGGTGAGTGGAGAGAACAGGCAGAGAAGAAAGTATTGTAAAGGAAGAAATAACAAGACTTGACAATGAGTTGTGTCTGTCAGGTGAGAGCGAGGAATTAAAGATGACACTAAGACTGTAGGATCGAGTGGTGGGTTCCTTGACAATAATAGAAGTTCAGAAGGTTGAAGGGTATGAGGGAAAAGATAATGCGTTCTGTTTGGCACATGTCAAATTTAGGATGCCAATGGAAATTCCAGTTGGAGAGGTTCAAGAGGCAGTTTGGATATATATGTGTGACTATAGCTCAGGAGAGAGATTAGGGTTGGATTATGTAGATCTGGGAAACTTACACAGAGATGGTAATTAAACACATGAGACCACCAAGTGAGATAGTAAAAAAAGAAGGGGGAGGGACCAGAAAAGAGCCTTGAGGGACTCAAATGAGATAATGTGCAGCACTTTGCAAACTCTTAAAAAAGCTGTTAAAAAACAACTGGGCAAGCTTGAAAGTAATCGAGCAGAAATTTGATTTAGACCAGCATTTTATACCACAAGCCACAATGAGCTTGAAATGAATATATAACCCAAATATAAAAGGTCATGCGATAAAAAAAATTAGAGAAGATTGGCCTATATTTTTCACAATTCTCATGGTTCTTCTACCTGTCTAACTGCTCCTTGGGTTCCTTTCCTAGCTCATCATCTATTATCATACTTTCTCTCACTTGTTTACCTGATGCATTCTCATGAATTTAATCATAAAACTCTTTGAAAAAAATTCATAGATCCACACATCTAGTCCATCTCTCTCCTTGGGTGCTGGTCCTGCTTACTGGACATTTCAAAATGAATGCCACACAGATATCTCCAATTCAACTTATTCAAAAGAGAATCCATTGTCTTTTCCTAGAACTAAACCCTCTATTGAACCTTTCTATTTCTGTCAATGGCCCCACCATTCTTCCTGTTTCCCAGGTTTGTAAACTTGGAGTTATCCTCAATTTCCCACACTTCATCACCCCACATATTCAATGAGTTACCAAACCTTGCTATTTTCACTCAGCTCACGCTGGTATCTTATTGAGAACTTTGATTTCAAAACCTCTACTCTGATCACAATGGATTCCAGAAGAGAGGCTGAAATATCCTGTAAAATATTGCTCTTATCTTAGTTAGATATTAGCAGAATTCCTTCTGGTTCCTGCGTGGGTAGCTTTACATACCAGAGAACCAAGTTTCTACTGGTAGGCTGTGCTTTTACCTGACCCCTTCCAAGACAAGAAGTCTATGCATGTCAGCTACAAGGGTTATTGTTACTTACGCATGCTAAGAAAACAGTTTTCACCCTGACTTCTTTCACGAAACTGCTCCTATTCACACACTATCTACTCTAACAAAGCATCTACTAACCTTGGAAATATCCTAGTTAACAACAGAAACCTTCTAGCTGTTTGTTTAAGGGCTTGGCTAATGCATTCTCTTCCTGGCGTAACTCCAGCCAGTCGAGGCAGGCTCCCTTTGTGTTACTCTCATGCAATCATTAGATCAATAATGAAGGTACTTTCAAACACATGTACTATCAGGGGAAATCATTAGCTGAATAACAAACATGCACCTCTAGCACAAGTTGAACTGCTGGGCACATAGGCTATCAGCTGAAATTATCAGCTCAGTAATCAAAATTCAAATGTACCCAAAATGACTCCTATATGATAAAAATAGAATCCTTAACAAAATCCTAAAAATATAAAGCATACAATTATTCTTAGAAAGAGGACTGCAGTATAATAATACCTATTCTACCACCAGCATGGCCAACCCTAACATAAAGCCGTGAAAACTTCCCAACTCTTGGCAGGGAGAACAATAAAGGTCACTATCGGACTTCGGACTTCAAAGAGAACGAAAGTGGATCAGTGCACCATACCAAGAGTTCAATATGTCGATACTGTTTATTGGACAGCTAGTGGTTCTGAATGTTAGTCCTGGGCAGCTGGTACTATCTGATCTCCATGGCAGAAGAAGAAAAGGATGAAATGGTCTTTATTTATCTGTCCATTGGGGTTCTACTGATTTGAGCACTTGTCCCAAGGATTTCAGAGGCCTCTACAACTCATAGAAAAAAATAGTAGTTGTTGATATAAAGTGCTGAAAGTATTGGTATATGTGAATGATCTCATTTTTCTTGGCAAGATACTGGAAGAGCAAGTCCTCTCAGTGTGTTCCCCATAACAGACTGCATGTACTCCTCAAAACAATAGTCCATAATGAAGGCCTGTTCCCACTACTAAGCACCACTCCAGGAACTGAGTAGCTATTCTCCCCAGCTACAATTACATAATGCCATCCCAACACAAAATGATTCAATGGTTCCTAGAATCAAGCTTGCCTAATTTGTAGGAAAAATTACTGCTAAACAAGCAGGCTAAACCTGAATGTAACCAGGCACCCTAGGCCCCAAAATATTAATGTAGCCTAACACTCAGCACATATACAAACACCCCACAAAAAATGGAGCTTGCTAGTTCAAGACTACTAACGTAGGCAGCCTATTCCTCAAAGCAACAAAAATAAAAAGATTAATAATTAGCAACTCAGAATCATCAAAACAATTACCCATAGGCCTTCAATGAGTTTCTCTAATGCTTATACATCAATCTAAATCCTGGATAGGCCTTGACAATGTAAACGCCTGGGTTTTCGCCCACTCTGGACTCACGCAAACTGAAGTTCAAATCAAGAGGATTTTAATGATAATTTTCCTAGCTGGCTTTCTTGCCCTGTTCTAGGTAGAAAACTGAGAACTTTGGAAGTTAATTCAGGTCTAGATATACCAAGAGATGTCAGCAAGGAACAGCTTTGAAGCAGTAAAACATTTAACTGAGACAAAAATGAATAGCAAAGAGGGAAAAAAATCATCTTAGTCACATTTTTTAATGAATGCAGTTTCATTCCCTTTCCCTCATGTGTAGTTTGGGAGAAAAATCTCCTCCAACAGACTCACAACTCCCATAGAGAAAGAACTGGGTAATTTCTCTCTCCAGGCATAATAGGAAAGAGTGTGGGGTGGGAAAGTTTACCTCTAAAGCATCTATATCTCTGTTGAAGGCATCATCTCTTCTCTGGAGCCCTGCTGGCTTGGATGTCCTCTCTACTTGTGCTGTGAGAGCCCAGGGATTCCTGAGTTCTGGAGTACCATCACTGAAGTTTCAGTAACCTACCTCAGGTCTCTCTCTCTGGTCAGAAACTTGGGAAGAGAGTTTCATTGATCTCCAGGTTCCCAGAAGCTTCCTCCACTCTGTGAGGTACATTGGCTCATGAGAAACAGAACCCTTATTCTCATGAGTACTTGTGCTCTGGCCCTAGGCCTTCTGGGAGATAGTCCTATATCTATCCTCTTCCCAAGACATCCAACCCCACCACCTAATGTGTAGGCAAGGGTAAATAGGTTCTTCTGTTTCTATAGATTTACAGGAAAGAAAAAATAGTTGTATCTCCATCCTCTAGGTTACAACCTTTTAAAACTGATGAAGGGGTGCTGAAATTCCCAAAAGGTCCTTAGATTACTAACTGGTTTCCCATCCCTAAAAAATCCTTACAGTCAAAAGAATATGAATAATCTTGGGGGACCTTTCTGTTTTTGGCTTTACTCCCTTTCTGTTACTACTGATTTGCACCTCACCCCCTCCCATCTAACATCCTTAGTTTCCATCCTGAGCCTGGTTTGGGGTGATTTGGGACAAGATGAATGGTTATAGATGAGGTCACACTTTTTAAAAGTTCCAAGCTTTGTAGTTTCCAAGTCCAACTTCCATCTAATTTCATATATGTTTCCTTTTACATTCCGAAGTCACAAATTCAGTAAAGTTAAAATGAAATTAATGCAGTCATCCATCCACCTACTGAGATATCCACACTAGATATAAAGGGTGAAATGTGGAAAGAAGCAATATAGGAAATCCTTCAGTGAAGTCCTAGGGGTGAAGGAGGAGAAATGCAAGTATGATTGAAACATCTGTTTATCAACCCAGGTCTGAGAACATAGAATGGAGACTAGCTCCAAACCTAAGCCAACATGGGGCTCTAGAAATAAACTGCACCACACTCCCATACCTCACCTCCTAGCTTTCTTGTTAGAGAAGAAATCTAAGAGTCCAAGGCCATTGTAGTTTACAAGAACTTAATATGGGTTTCATTATAAAGAGTGAGAAGAAAGCATACAGTCTCATTCTCTATCAGGGAGTCCTAAATGTCTTTGATTATTTTTAATGCCAGTGATTAAATTGAGGACAGACAGGGAAAATTCAGAGTCATTTCACTCCAACACCACCCCCATGGGGCTCTCTTCCCCTATATTAAAGCCACCATTGACAAGGACACTAATCCTTCATTTATGAGGAATTTTTTAAAAAGAAAGGTGGGATGAAAGTTTGCAAGTTTTGGGCCTGAGAACTCAAGTATGGATCCAAGATGAGAGGTGTGGTTGCAGGTTGGGTAGTGATAATACCTGCTGTTTATAACCTCTGTCCAAAATTCTATTAGGATTGGGGTTCTCTTCTTATTGGAGCAGATTAATGGCCTTTCTTGGTTGAGGAGCAGGGTGCAGCTGGTGAGAGATAAGAGATCTCAAGCTTTCACCAGTGCTCTTCAAATCAGGTTGAAAGTCTTCATCCTGACTCTGTAGGCATCAGTCTTAGCTTTGGGACTGGTTAAGTTTCAATTTTGTTGAGCATTCCAGCTTCCAGCTTCAAAAGAGAAGACAGGTCAACCCTACTTCAAGTTGCTAGAGGAAAAGATTCTGGAAAGACATAGGAAGAGTTGGCAGTCTCCCTCATGTTCCTATTCCCAGCTTGCTACTCTACAGACCTCAGGGAGTCCCCTCCTGGGTGAGATCCAGGACCTCTTTCTTGGTTGAGCTGAGTTAGCTTGCTTCTAATAGAAGAGCTTCTTCCCTCTGTATTGTCCAGTATATATTCTCATGTGTACACCTTCTCTGGTTTCTATTTTGCTATGATCTGGATAGAATTAATTTATTTTATTTTATTTGCTATTTACCGTGTGTATATTGTTGAATTGGAAAAAATGGAAAAGGGGTCAAGATTTAGATATAGAGCTTGAGGTTCCCCCTTTTCCCCCCAAATAACAAAGTGATCAAAAGTTAGCTTGTGAGAAGGGAAATTATGTATGACACAGTTGAAAAGGTAGGTGCAGGCCAAGTTGTAAAGGACTAAAAAAGACCAAAAGGAAAGTTTTTTGAAAATTTTATCTTAAGGTCAATATGGAACCTTCAACGCTTATTCTAAGGAAGGGTAGTGATATGGTCATAGCTGGCTTTTGTGGGGAGGATGCCATGAACTTTCTTTTTTTCTAAAAAAAAAAAGTTTTTATTGCTGTCTTTTGCTTTTTACATCAAAATTGTTGAATGTCATTTTCAGTCATGTCCAACTCTTCATTACCCCATTTGATGTTTTCTTGGCAAAGACTCTGGAGTGATTTGTCATTTCCTTCTCCTATTTTAGAGATGAGGAACTAAGGCAAATAGGGGTGAAGTGACTTGCTCAGGGTCATAGAGCTAGTACATGTCTGAGGTCAGATTTGAACTCAGGAATAGTTTTCTCCGAAATAACTTTATAGGCAGCTAGGTGGTGCAGTGCCTAGCTTGAAGTCATGAAGACCTTAGTTCAAATCTAGCCTTGTACACTTACTAGCAAGTTACTTAACCACTCTTTGCCTCAGTTCATCATCTGTAAAACAGGGACACACTGGAGAAGGAAATAGCAAGTGACTCCAGTATCCTTGCCAAGAAAACTCCACGGACAAGTCCATGGGACCATGACTGAATAATGAAAATTTTCCCCAGTATCCCTTCCTCTTTCCCTCTCAGAGAGCCATCCAATATAATAAATAGTATTTTTAAAGACAAAAGAAAAAAAATCAGCACAACTAATCAATGCAATGAAAAAGTCTGAAAACATGTGCAATGTACAACACCTGCAAACCACCCACCTCCAAAAAGGGGTGGGCTGGGAGTGTCATCTCATATTTCTTCATTTGAGTCATGCCTGGTCTTTATAAATTTTCCACATTCATTTCTATTTTTAATTCTTTTTTATATTTGGAGTTCCAAATTTTCTCCTCCTGCTCTTTCCCTATCCCCTGAAAAGGCAAGCAATACCATATCAATTATACGGGTCATAGCTGTTTGTAGGGAAAATCAATCAGTAGCTGTATGGAGGATGAATTAAAGGAAAGGGACCCAAGGCAGGGAATCCAAGTAGGAGGCTGTTGCTGTAGACCAGATGAGAAGTGATAAGGGTCTGTCCTGAGGTGGTAGCTTTGTGAATGGAAGAAAGGAAGCAAATGCAAGAGATACCGAAGAACTGGAAATGACAAGATATTGCAATTGATTAGATACATTGGACTGAGGGATGGGGAGGAATAGAGTGTAACATTGAATTTGCAAACCTGGAAGGGTGGTGTTTCTTCTATGAAAATGGAGAAGTTTGGAAGGGGTGAAAAGATAATTGTTTTGGGCAGGTTGAATTTGAGATAGCTAGATGACATCCAGTTTACATATAATATCTTATGTGGTACTTAGAGAAACACTGGGAGGTAATGGTGCAATTATCTCTTTTTTACAAATAAGAAAATTAACCTCAGACATGTTAAGTGATTTTTCCCAGGACCATATAGCTAGTAAGTGGCAGAGGAAGGATTTAAACTCAAATTTTTCTGACTCCAAATCCAACACTCTATCCACTGTGATACCCTACCTCTAACAAAGCTTGGAGTGTTTTCCCCTAAAATTTTAGATATAATTCTGTCAGTTCTCTCTGTGTGTCTCTGTTTCTGTCTCTCTCTATATGTGTGTATCTCTCTCTTTCTCTCTCTCTCTCTCTCTCTCTCTCTCTCTCTCTCTTTCTCTCTCTCTCTTTCTCTCTCCTCTCTCTCTCTCTCTCTTTTTCTCTCTCTTTCTCTCTCTCTCTCTCCTCTCTCTCTTTCTCTCTCTTTCTCTCTCTCTCTCTTTCTCTCTCCTCTCTCCTCTCTCTCTCTTTTCTCTCTCTCTCTCTTTCTCTCTCCTCTCTCCTCTCTCTCTCTTTCTCTCTCTCTCTCTTCTTTCTCTCTCTTTCTCTCTCTTTTTCTCTCTCCTCTCTCTCTTTCTCTCTCTCTCTCTTTCTCTCTTTCTCTCTCTCTCTCCTCTCTCTCTTTCTCTCTCTCTCTCTCCTCTCTCTCTCTTTCTCTCTCTCTCTTTCTCTCTCTCTCCTCTCTCTCTCTCTCTCTCTCTCTCTCTCTCTCTCAGTATTTGTCTGTCTCTGTGTCTCTCCATCTCTCTCTCCCTGAACCATACTTTTCTATAGTCTTTCTCTGCATGTTCCTAATTACAGCCGTAATTAATTTTAATTAGTCACCCTCCATCAATTACATATTAATCGGTTCCATGTCCCACAGCCATTATATTAATAACAGGGTGGGGGGAAGAACATGCTCCTTATATCATCTCTTTAATAACACTAGGGGTGGCTTAAGGAATTGTTGTTTTTCTGATTCTCCCAGACCAGACTGCCTGACTCTTCCCTGTCCAAGGATGGACAAGTCTATTCCTGACATCTGTGGACACTGAGGTAAAAAGTCATATATGAAATACTGTTGAATTAAATAAACAGAACCAAGTGAACAATTTTTACAATGAACACAGTAATCCAAAAGAAAATAGCAATAAAAAACTTTAGCACTCTGATCAATGGAATAACCAATTCTGACTTCAGAGGACTGATGGTGACGGATGTTCCTGTCTCCTAGCAGAGAGGCAGAAGATTACGGGTGCGGAATGAGGCATACATTGTCAGACACAGCCAATGTATTGATTTGTTTTTTGTGAATGTGCTTCTTTGTCACAAGCAAGTGTTCTGCTAGGGAAGAGAAGGAAAGATGGAAGAAGATGTGCTCAGGCAATAAGCTAAGTGTTCTACAAATCTTATCTCATTTGATCCTCAAAACAACTCTGAGAGTTGTCAAGTGCTATTACTATGCCCATTTTATAGTTTAGAAAACTGAGGCAAACAGAGGATCCCTGCTAGGCCGATGCTGGATTTGAATTCAGGTCTTCCTGATTCCAGGCTCAGCATTCAAGCTACTGTGCTACATACTTAATTTAAAAATGATGGCATTTTAAAAGTTAGTGATCTATCCTAACCAATGTTTTGGACATAGAATCAGAGAATCCTAACCCACTCTTGATACCCCCAGCCCCTACAGTCCTCCCATTCCAATCTAAATCAACATAGCAGCCGTTCCACCCATATGCCCTACTGAGAAGGGTGATTAGAAAACCCAGAATAAGACAGACTATGAAGGGAAGAAAAGAGAATTGTTGAAACAACATGGAAAGTTAGACATAGGGGTAACTAAAGTAAAGGGTTCAGGCTTGTTTTTTCAGGAAGAAAAAATGGAACAGAACCAGGAAAAGAAGAAGGAAAAGAAGAAGGAAAACACGCTGATGAATGATTAACACAAAGGAAAGGAAGAAGACTCTTTTTGTGAGGCTATAATCAAAGGTCCTTCTATTTAGTAGCTAGATGACAAGGTTTTAGAAGGCAGGGACTAGAGTATGTGTTGTAATTTTTTGGTTTGTTTTTATTTTTGCCCTACAGAGCCTAGGACAGGACTTTGTCCCTTGTAGATACTCAATAAAGATTGATTGCTTTGATTTCAGTTCTCTTCATAGACTAATCCTTTGAATGGGAGTACATTCTGTCCCATGATTATATCTCTGGTTATTCTCAAACAAGGACATCCATTGTAAGAGGGCACTGCACCCCCCACCAACTAATGTAATGTACCAGGCACCTCAGTTGAGAGGGTCACAGAATGAATCAATAAATGAGGACCAAATGTAATCATAAAGTGTAAGCTATGTGTAGATGAGGAATTTTTATGCAATCTCACCACGTGTGACTAAGTCCTTAATCAGTTTGAGATTTTATATCTTTGGCTGTAAAATAAGTAAAATAAAATTACTTCAATGCTGAAAAGAAAGGAAGGAAGGAAGGAAGGAAGGAAGGAAGGAAGGAAGGAAGGAAGGAAGGAAGGAAGGAAGGAAGGAAGGAAGGAAAGAAGGAAAGAAGGAAGGAGGAAGGAAGGAAGGAAGGAAAGAAGGAAAGAAGGAAAGAAAGGAGGAGGCAAAGAAGGAAAGAAGAAAAGAAAAGGAAAGAAGGAAAAGAACAGAAAAAAGAAAAGAAAAAAACAGGGTGAACTTGGCTACTTTGACTCTAAAAATGATACCACACAGAACATCTTGTAATTGCCTGAGGGAGTCAATCATGCCCCTTGACCCATGTATGAAAACAGCAAGTCACTTTGAGTATCTTCCAGTGGTAGAAAAATTTCATTTCAGAGTCTCCCAGTTCAGGAGTTGGATCCAGAAGTGGAGGAAAAAAAAGATCCCTGAGAGGGAATTGCCTGGGTTGAGGGGAGAGTGGGATGTAGAGAAAGGATTTTCAGACTTCCTTTCATCTCTTCTCCCCATTGTATTGATCATGTCACTAGGCTGGACCAGCATCTATCTGGGAGCAGATAGACACCATGAGGACAGACAGATGAGGAAAGTCACTTGAGGGAAGACAAAATTTCTGGAAGTATGGCTCCTCATAGCAGAGAAAAGTACCAGAGACACAACCCCTAATGGGAGCTATGTGAGGTTTCTATGAAGACAGAAAGGAGTTCTAGTACCAGAAGTTGTGTTACCCCTTCACCATACATGTATGCCTCACTAAAATCAGACCCTAAGGTTGACCCCACTCTATGTGTATTTATGGAAGAATGACTATCAGGTTTCTGGAGACATGTTTTGTATCAACTATTCCTATTATACCATCTTAGTAAATAACTTGGCTTTAAAAAAAAGCTATTGACATTATTAATAGGAAGCATATCACCGGGATCTCATAAGCTACACTTATGTATAAGGCTCTTTCCCTTGAAGTGCAGGCATTCTATCTGATTAGGTTTTAAGGCAGAAAAAAAAAGTGACTTGAGAGCTCACCACAAACCTCTGAGGAGAGCATCAGGGCAGAGCAGAGCATCCTGGGGGGATCCTGAATAGAGGCAGGTTGAGGTTGGCTGGGGAGAGAGAGCTCAAGCTAGAGAACAGAAGCAGGGCAAAACAGGTCGACAGAGGGAAAACAGCAGCCAAAACATCATCAATTAAAGATAAAGTGAAAACTGGTAAGAAGTTAGAAGTATAACCCCAAAGAGTTACCCCTAGACTCCAAAACAGTGGCCTCCTTCTGAAGACACAACCCTCTAGTGAACTCAAGAGTTGGGTGAGTAGCCGCAGCAGGGCTGTTACTTCATGATATCAGACATCATGTTATTCATGCTTTTTCTAGTCTGTAAGTCTTATTGTCCTCAAAGCAAAGAAATTCAGTCCAATTCAACTCAATAAGCATTTATCAAAGTCTATTATGTGCAAAGAATTTATGCTAATCAACATAAAATATAAAGGTAATCTTGTACTATACCAGGGGCATTATGTGTGTGCTGAATCAGGGCCCTAGAAAATGAATTTAAACAAGCCCCAAACTATGGGTTTTGGTTTAGCCCCATCCAGCGGTTCATTTGGGGCCTTTATTCCCATTATAAGTAAATACCTTACTTTGGCTTTATAAACTAGTGACTTTGAAGGCCTCCAAGTGAATTATTAGCGCAGAACATCTTCCTGGTGTATAAGGTCCTGCCTGTCCTCCCTTTGCTGGGAGATGTTCTTCAGCAGGGAATTTCTTTCCAGATTAGGACAATAAACTATCCAATCCCTTTGTCCACCTCTCTGTCCATTCCCCTTCACAGATACTGCCTGTTAGGACTGCTCCTAACCACTCTGTACTCTGAGTGTTTTACCAGTTTTCACTTTATCTTTAATTGATGATGTTTTGGCTGCTGTTTTCCCTCTGTCAATCTGTTTTGCTCTGCTTCTGTTCTCTAGCTTGAGCTCTCTCTCCCCAGCCAACCTCAACCTGCCTCTATTCAGGATCCCCCCAGGATGCTCTGCGCTGCCCTGATACTCTCCTCAGAGGTTTGTGGTGAGCTCCCAAGTCACTTTTTTTTTTCTGCCTGAAAACCTAATCAGATAGAATGCCTGCATTTCAAGGGAAAGGGCCTTAATAGATTCCCTTGCTTTCCTATTCCAAATTCTCCTGGTTTTCTCAATCAAGACATTCTTCTTTGTAGTTAACTAGAATTCTTATCACCATGTCAATCGCTTATTTTGCCCCTCTCATTAACAATGATGTATAGCTAGTACTAATCCCTGTCCCTGGCCTTTTTCCATAAATGACCCACGCATTTCATATATGGGAAAACTGTTGAGCTGCTGGGCTGGATACCTCCACCCACCACCCAAGGTTACCCAGGGTAGTGGGAATGGAACCAGTACTGCCAGGAGTCCAGATTCATTATAAAAACTTCAGAAAAGTGAAACCCACAGTCTAGAATAATACCCCAGTTCTTCCAAGCTTTCCCCATGGCCCATCCTAGATTCTAACACAGATCCTCAGATGAGCACTGAGTCTACGAGAGTATAAAGAGTAGCTCCATTGAATGTTGCCTCCCAAGACCTGCTCATCAAGCCTGCCAGAAACAATGATTTCAATTTCCTCTGGCTTCGTTTATTCAAA
This sequence comes from Bettongia penicillata ogilbyi, assembly GCA_023548195.1. Lineage (NCBI taxonomy): Eukaryota > Metazoa > Chordata > Mammalia > Diprotodontia > Potoroidae > Bettongia > Bettongia penicillata. The sequence continues at coordinate 6,993,002 of JAJHZJ010000197.1, forward strand.
AGTGACCCTCCCCCTACCTCCATAGGCTGTTCTTATGTCATAAAGCAATAAGGCTCTCTGCCATTCATCAGCCCTATCTCCACCCTTCAACTCTACATCCTCCTCCTACATTCCCCTACCCAAACCCTCTCTGTCATATTTTCTTTTCCTATCTCATCTCACTTTCAGAGGTACACTAGGACCACTGGTCTTTTTTCAAGTCCCCTATTCCAAAAAAGGCCAACTTTTATTCCTCATCCTTGTTGGTCTGATGACTGTATGACCAGTCAAGGACTTTTAATATCCTTCTTAATCACTGATCCTCTCAAATGTTATGTTAACTATGAGGGCAGAACCCCAGACCCTATATATTGAGAGCCCTTTGAGGGCAGGGGCTGTCTTTTGCCTTTTTTTGTATCCCCTGTGCTTAACACAATGCCTGGCACAGAGTGGGCACTGAATAAACATTTATTGATTACTTTCCATAGACACCCCATTGGTTCCAAAAATCCATGAAGTAAATTTATTTTCTCATTCTAGTACCATCCACATCTCTATCTTCAGTCTTCCCCATAAGTGACACAGAATTGTCAGGTATACTCACTCTTCTTCACAGATGAAAAAGAAAACAAGGTATGGTATCAGGGACAAGATTGAGATTCCTAGCTCTCAGGTTAACAGTATTTTATCGGATTGTACACCTACTCCTCCTGAAGTATTTTGAGATCTTTGGATACATGTATGCTACAACATCATATGGCACAAGGTAAGAAAAAAATTTCGTTGTTCAGTTGTGCCTGACTCTTTGCAACCCTAATTGAGGTTTTCTTGACAAAGATATGAGAGTGGCTTGCCATTTTCTTCTCCAGTTCACTTTATAGATGAACACACTGAAGCAAACAGGGTTAAAGGACTTGCCCAGTGTCACAGAGCTAATAAGTGCCTGAGGCTGGATTTGAACTCAGGAAGATGAGCCTTCCTAATTCCAAGTCCTGTGTTCTATCGACTGTGCCACCTTTCTATCCAAGAAATAGATATAACATGTCATTAAAATAAGTCCATATATGGAAATGTGTTTTGCATGATTATACATGTATAACCTATGTCAAATTGCTTGCCTTCTCAATGAGGGAGAGAATTTGGAACTCAAAATTTGAAAAAAGAATGTTAAAATTGTTTCTATATATAATTGGGGGGAAATAAAATATTAAATTAAAATGAAATTTTAAAAAATGTTCAACATGACATATATAATTAAGTTGTTGATGTTTTTAAAAAAATGGGAAATGGATGGAGGTGTGGATATTGATACAGATCATAATTATTTCTTACTGAAATTTAGCCATGTAAATCAATTATTATAATAAGGAGAAGAAAAAAGTCTAGAAATCACCTCAGCCAGAAGACATTTGATTTTCTTCCTAAACAGAGAAACGTAGCAGCATCAGTTTAGAACATAAACTCATTTGTAAAATCCTACGGAGGTGGATTGTGAAAGAAAGCACTGCCCCATAAAGCAGCAAAAAACAGTGGAAGGAAAGACAAGATATCATTAATTCCAATTAATTAGAGTAACCTGTCAGAATTAGAGTGTGTCTTGAGGGTTTTTTTAAATGCAGTTATATTACTTTACAATATATACAGTATTTCTAATACATACATAATTTCCTAATAATTATGTTTCCTAATAAAGGAAGCTGTCTGTTGGGATACAATGTTTCCATGGGGATAGCCAGATTTAGGAGGGACACTTTTCTGTTGATTTTGCTGACAGACCAAAATGAATTGATTTGTGCTCACTATATAAAATTAAGGGACAGTATATGGAATTTTGGAGAGAGACAGGCAAATAGAAGGACAGAGAAAGAGAGAGAAGAAAAGAGATAGAAATGGAGAGTGAGAGAGAGGAGGAAGAGGAGGAGGAAGAGAGAGGGAGAGGGAGAGAGAAAGACAGAGACTGAGAGAGAGAGGAGAGAAAGACAGAGGAGAGAGAAATGGTAGTTAGGGTCGTGCCTATACACCTACCATTTGTTGGCATTGTAATTGTGACAAGTGAGGTATTCCAATTTTCAGTGTTGAAGTGGCAGGGATAGATAGGTTCATGAATCAGATGGATTACTCTACGAAGTTTCTAGGATCTGGAACCAAAGTACCCTGTAGTCAGGTATGCAGCTGTTACCAAGAGAATTTTTTTCCCTTGAATTTGTCAGTTTTACTTTGTTGAAGCAGCTGTAGTTGTATGTACAAAGTACTATAACTCATCATTCAATTTTTTCTTTTACTAAGTCCTGACATTTATTTTAATTAAATTTTTAAAATTATTTTTTTAAAAAAATGAAGTTCTACCTTCTCTCCCTCCCACATCCTACCTCCAAATGAGAAATCAAGAGAAATACAAACATGTATAGTCAAACAAAACAAATCCCCACATTGAACACACCCCCACCATCAAAATATGTCAAAATCTATACCTGTCTAGCAAGAGGTGGGTAGCATGTTTCACCATGAATCTTCTAGGATAGTGTTGTCATTGTGTTGATCAGAATTCTCAAGAGTTTAAAAGTTGATTATCTCTATTATATTGCTGTTACTGCATAAATTGTTCTTCTTATACTGCTTACTTCACTTTGCATCAGTTCATACAAGTCTTCCCAGGTTTTTCTGAAAGCATCCCCTTCATCATTGCTTACAATGCTACAGTATTCTGTCATATTCATAGACCATAACTTGTTCAACTATTCCTCAATTGATGGGCAATACCTCAGTTTACAATTCTATGCCACCACAAAGATGTTATAAATATTTGTGAACATAGGTGTCTTTTTCCTCTTTCTTTGATTGCTTCAGGATATAAACCTAGTGCAATTGGATAGCTTTGAGTATAGTTCCCAAATTGCATTTCAGAAGAGCTGGATTATTTCACAGACCCACCAGCAGTACATGACTGTGCCTATTTTCCAACAGCCTCCCCAGCATTTGTCATTTTCCTTTTTTGTCAATTTCATCAATCTGATGAGAAAAAGTGGAGCCTATGAGTTGTTTTAGACCAAGAAAATTCTTAAAAACTATTCTAGCCTTCTCTAATCGAGGTGTGGACCTTGTCCCCATTTTACTAGGAGTTGGGAGCTTATTATAAGACATTGAATTCTTTGTTCATTTGTAATTTTATTTGTAACTGAATTCTTTGTCCTTATTGTAAGATAATTGTGCTTTCATGTTTTATAGGAGGCTGAAGTCTATGAAAAAAGCTTCTAACTTGAAAAGAGAGTTGAATTTGAGAAAGGACTAAGATATGGCATCCTATGATACACATACCCAGCAGGGTGTTGGTAGATGCTTAACAACTGGTTCTCTGGAATAAAAAAGTGTTCATGGCATGCTTTTAAGTTTAATCTGTAAAAAAAAAAGTTTAATCTGCATTATTAACATTTTCTCCATCACTTTCTTGTAGTTCAGACAGTCAACAAAGCAATGAAGCAAGCCCTGATTTCCAGCATTTTCCAGTTTCCAAGGTATAAATGCTCACAGTAAAAATTTAACAATAAGTTCTCATGATATAAACTGGATCCAGTATACCTCTTATATCTAATACATATTGATGTTTTGTCATGCTTTTACTCATCTAATGAAACTATTTGTTTAGCTATGAACATGAGACCAAGGTGATTTGTGATGAACTTGCAGGAGGTAATGGGAATTCTTTTAGTGAGATAAGGTACAGAAGTCAGTCAAAGCATAGCCTAGTTATAATAAGCCTGCACTAACCCCCACTGCATTTGTGGAAGGCACTTGTTACAAAAATAATGCCAAATAATGGTTCTCTAGGATATGCTTTAAAAACTAGATGAGTGATTTATAATTAGATCTCATAAAAGCTTGAAAGCAGTTTGTAAGCTTAACACTACTCTTTGTTTACATGTCTAAAGGGTTTCTAAGCAAATGGTACAAAGATAAACTCCAACCTAGCCTGTGTGAAATTGATCACAAATTTCAAACTCCAGAGTTTGAATTAATGAGGTTTTACTTTCTGTGTAAGTAGAAGGTACTTCATAAATAAAACCTACCCTCTCTTCAATGTTAGAAAGGACCTACTCTATCTTCCTTCCCCCTGCACATAAATTATTCTCATCTTGAAGCTAAAAAAATAACATAGTGACACTTCATGTACAGGCACAGTCAACTCTCCACTATGCATGTTCAGGTTACATCCAAGGCAGATATTTCTTCTCAGATATGAAAATGCACCTCCCTTCCATTTGTGCATAGATGGGGACTATGGTTTTGGAACGTTGCATATACTGTTGAGTTTGACTGATGTGTTCCCCAGTTTTGCTGAACTGATTTTTCCTTTTTTCCTTATTCTTTGTTATAAAGGATGGCTCTCTGAATGGGAGAGAAGGGAGAGATATTGAGAAATGACTCCTTCCAAACTTTCCTATTAATTTTGAGGGCACTACTATCCTCCCAATCACTCAGGCTCACAATCTCAGCATCATTATCCTCAACTCTTCTCTCTCTCTCTCTCTCTCTCTCTCTCTCTCTCTCTCTCTCTCTCTCTCTCTCTCTCTCTCTCTCTTTCTCTCTCAGACTAGGTCTCTCTATCTCAACCAGGCTGGAAATACAGTGACCATTCACAGACCCAGTCCCAATATTGATTGGTGCAAAAGCTATTTCCAACTGTAGACTGATTCATTCTTTCCCAGAAAGACTGGTAGCTACTCCCACCCCTCAACTCTGAGAGGAGGGTGAGGGGTTCACCATATTAGTTCTGGGTTTATATCCCTACTGCAGCTCAGGACTCCCTATCCTCAGTGATCCACCAGCCTTAGCCTCCCCAGTAGTAGACAATATCAATTGTATGTCATTACACTGGCCTGACTCCTAACCATCATCACTCCATTTATCCAAACCATTGTCCAATCTCATGATTTCCACGTCCACAACATTTCTCTCATGTGCTCCCTTCTCTCTATTCACAAAGCTATGGCCCTAATTCAGGCCCCCATCAACTCTCCCTTTGGACAACTGCAGTAGCCTCAGCTCCCTAACCCAATCTTTCCCTATTCAATCTATCCTCCACTCAGCTGCCAAGGTAATTTTCCAAAGGTTAAATCTAATCATGCTATCACTCCTACTCCTACTGCAATGCCTCCCTATTATCTCCAGGATCAAATATAAGGTCATTGGTTGGGCATTTAAAGCTCTTCACCACCTGGTTCCTTCCTACCTTTCTAAGTTCGCCTCCCTATACTCCACATTTGCCTATTTGTATTTCTCCAAATGTGTTGCTTCACCTTTCTGTGGTTATCCTCACACCTGTAATACTCTGCCCTTTCACCTCCTCTGCCTTTCAATTTCTTTGACTTTCTTCAAGATTCCACTCCCACTTTCTGCAGAAGGCCTTTCCTCCTCCCCAGCTACTGGTGTCCTTACCTCTCAGATCACCTTCCACTTATTCTATATCTATCTTTCATGTATCTAGTTTAAATAACATGTTGTCTCCCCCATTTGGAAGGGGGCTTGAATGCTCCAGGAGGGCAGGGACTGGGTTCTTTTGGGGGGGTTTAGGGTTTGGGTTTTTTTTAAGCCTTCTTTGTATCTTAGTGCTTATTCCAATCCCTGGCATGGAGTAAACATTTTAAAAAATGATTCCTGAGTGTCTGATTGACATATACACACAAAAAAGATATCTATAAAAATATTTTTAAAGATATTTCACCTTCAACTGTGTTCCCACAACCTCTTCACCCAGCATCCCTTCTCCAAATCCTGGACATCCCCCCAAAAAACATTCTTGTTGCTTTTCTTGGTGATTCCAGAATGAAAATGAGTTCATCTGTTAGAGGAGCATCTTTGTACCCCCTTTTCTTCTCTCACCTATAGCATTCCCTTCTTTAAATCCAAACCTCCCAGAGAATCAAGAGAAGACAAGAAAGGAGGGATAGGAAATGATTGTGTAAGTCCCCCCACCCCCAGCCCACCCCCAGGAGGGCGGGTTGAGAAGAACAGAGGGCTCTGCTCTGCATTGCTGAATCTTCCCCCCCACCCTTTCTCTGCAGCACCCACGCTCCCTCCCTTCCTGCCAAAGCCTCTTGTTGTGACAGAGTGTAAGGAGAGAGGGAGGGGGAGGAGAGAAGAGAAGGGGGAGAGGAAGGAAAAGGAAGGGAGGGAGGGGGGATTCAGAGCCCATCCCCACACAGCCTGCTAGCCAGACTCTGGGCTGTGGCCACAGCTCCCCCTCCAGGACTAAGAAAACTAAGAGGGGAGAGGAGGGGAGCAAGAGGGGAGCAGAGGTGGAAGAAATACTTGAGTCAGGAAAGGCGGCACTTTGGTTTGTTGGCCGTGTTGAGCACGGGCCCCCTGCTGACCCCCTTCCTGCCTTACCATTTCTTTCCCAGAAGCATGAAGATGAAATCAGAAACACTGCCTATACACATCTCTAATAATAGCGCCCCTCACTCAGAGATATAACACATGCAGTGATAACCACACATCATCTGACATGCCTGCATACACCTCATCATGTAGGCAGGAAATAACCTAATCACAGCCGCTGACGCTAAACAAAGTCAACATTGAATGAATGAATAAAGCACTTACTATGTACAAAATACTGTCCCAAGAGTTCACATTCTAATGGGGGAAACAACACATATACGTTTCAGATGCAAGTCAGATGGAAAGATCCTCCAGTCCTTAGGGTATAGAAGCAAACAGATGGTGATGTCTCTTCTTTATTTGTCTCCACTGATCAAATGATATTCGTTTTCTGATATTGAAATATTTGACAATGTCAAAGACTTTGATGATAAGAACTTTCTTTTGAGGGGTCTTCAAAAGATGTGACTGTAGCACCTGCAGGAGCATTTGCCAGGCTGCATCTCCACAGGTTGCTGTCCAGGGTGCAATGGCCTGAAAGCATTACTGTTTCAAAGGTTTTGGGATCAAGGTCCTGGGCTACCTGAATGAAGGTGGTAGTCAAGGTGGTAGTGGTAGTTTGCCTTACCTTGGACATGCTGCCTCCTGTCTCTCCCTCAGTTTACCTCACTGTTTCAGCCAGGCTGGCTTGCCTGTCCTGAGGGTGGAAATAGCTGGGTATAGACACTGGCAGCTATGGAACCACTCCCACTCCCTTTTTAGGTGCTACTCTCTCCTCTCTCCGAGTCAGAGATGCTACTGTGTGGTGGTGTGTGGTATAAGAGGGCAGATACAACATGACTACGCTTGTTACCTTAAGTTCATTCTCATTAAGAAACAGAAAGGGACACAGCATGATCAAAGCCAAAATTGGGTTGAGACAATGAGGGCTTTGCTCCAGGCTGCCAAAATATTTAGTGTTCTAACAATGCTTGAACTCCTTCTGAAGTGTAGAAACAACTGAACCAAGCCTAACAACTTAGTTGGCTAAGAAGAGCTAATTAAACTGGATAACTATGATATAGTATGCTTCTCCCCATCCCCAACATGGATACACCTCAGTCTATTCTCCTTCCCCCAGCACTAACTTGCCCCAGATACCAAAACTGCTAGCTGTAGCTCTTTAGCCAGATGACATACTGCATGGGCTTTGCTAAAGCTAGCCACTGCCCGCTGCTCAGAGTATCCAAAAACACATCCTATATGCTTTTCTAATAATAGCACCCCTCACTTAAAGACACAAGACATGCAGTGATACACATATATTGAAATAACTACACATCCCTTAACATGCATGCACCCATATCAACACACAGGCAAGGAAATACCCTAATCATAGCAGCTGATGCCTGAACAAAGTCTACACAGAATGAATGAATAAAGCCCTGGAGCCTTGGGCAACACTCCAAGAATCCAGGACAGAAGGATCAAGGCAGCTATTAACTATAATAAATAATCAATTCAACAAAATTTCATTAAGCACCTACTAAGTGGCAGGTGCTGTACTAGATACTAAGAGATACAAATACAAAAATGACACAATCCCTGCTCTCATGAAGGTTAGAGTCTACCTGGAAATCAAGAATTCTAGACATGATCCTAGTAGAAAGAAATGGATAGCAGAGGGAAGCTAGGCTCTCTTTCAAGGCTCCAGAGATAAGGAAATTCCCTTTGTAGAATAGAAGATAAAGCCTTGTTATATAGAGTAAGATAGTTGAATGACATGGTCTCTCAAAGGCCATCTTGGCTTGCACACAGTTCCAGGATTATGAGTCTTAAGTCAGTTTTAACCCATCCTTGAAAACAAAGAACACAGGTTTTGATACCTGAGATTGGGAAGTCTACATGATATAGAGGGAAGAGTGGTAGAACCAGAGTCAGAAGAGCCCTGGGTTTGAATTCTGCCTGTGGCAATTAGCTGTAGGACCATAATTTAGCGTCTCTGAGCCCCAATTTCCTCATCTATAAAATGGAAATCATAATACCTGTAGGATTTGCATCATGATGTTGTTGTGAGAATAGGTAAAAATACATATCTGTACATACATATACATATATATATATTATGTTTTATTAGCCATTAAGTGATTTTAAAATATTAGCTATTATTACTCAAAAGGACATTTTCTATGGATATGGAATACTTCACATACTGGCTGACTCAGTTGATGTGCCAGCTGGTTTTACTGAACTGCATTCCCCTCCCCTTTCCCCTTCCCTGCTGCCCCTTTCTTTTTTATTCTGTTAAAGGGATAGTTAACTGGGTAGAGGAGACAGGGAGGGATATACTCAGAGTGAAGGCGATATAAGAATAAAAGCTATCAATAAACATATTTTTTAAAGATTGTCTCTCTTCCCTTAATGATGCTCCCAGCGTGAGCTACCAGCGTGAGCTGACCATTCCCAAGACAGATTTAACCCTCTCCTTCCCCAATTCAGGCAGCCACTAAATCAGTAATATCCCTTCCCCCGACTCTTCACCTTTTGTGTGTGGTCCATTAAGAAACCTTCCATCTTCCTCTGGTGTGCCTGCAAAAAGCCTGACTCCAGATACACAGAGAATTTGTTGATTTGAAAACATTTTTTTAATTAACAAGCACATGGTGACACAGGCTGTTTTGCTCAGGGTTGATGTGCTTCCTAAGCCAGAATCTGCCCAATTCACTTCCCTGCTTCCCCTCCCCCATCTCCCTTCTTCCCAGGCTTGTCCTGCTACCCGAACCATTCTGCCAGGGAGAGTCCGTTCCCTCGGGCATCTGTTATTCTGCAAAGCTTGTCATGCCAACTGAACAGCTTCCTCAGCTTCTGATGGCTCTCCTAGTTTTGCCCTTTTTTTTTTTTGTGGGAAGGGGAAAGGGGTTGTATATTTTTTTTTGCTCTGCTGAGAAGAGGTGAATTCATTTGTTCCTCTCCCTTCTGGAATACTTCCCAGGAGGACAGTTAATACCGTTTTGCATCTGCTCACAGGAAGCAAAGAAAAGCATTGCACAAGGTGAAGAATTTGAATTTGGGCTCTCTCTATGGGGATGATTTAATTCTCTATTACTCCACCTGGTGGGAGGGTGCCATTAATATATAGCACTATTTTAAGAGGTCACTTCATCCAGTCCCCTGCCTCTAAACAGGGCTGTTACTTTCCCAACTCCCACTCAGCTTAGACATGGGGGAGCAGAGATCTACTCAAGGAGCTGAGAGAAGGCTATTAACTCCACACTCCATTAGCCACCTACTCCCATATCCCAACATGGAGGTCGTTAGAAAGTCCTGTCCCAAATCTAAGCTCAAGTACTTCAATCTCTTTCTCTCTCTTTAAAAAAAAAGTAATCCCTCCCTCCCATTATCCCCACAATTGAGTAAATTTAAAAACCCTGACAAATAAAGCTTTTAATACATAGCTGCATAATCAAGCAAAATAAATTCCCATGTTAACCATGTCTGAAAATGTATGTCTCTTTCTGCATTTTAAGTTCATCAGCTCTGTGTCAGGAATTGAATGGCATATTTCCTCTTCATTCTTTTGGACTTGTGGTTTATCACTGGGTTGATCAGGTCAGAGATTATTCCCATTTCCCAGAAGTTATGCTTTTCATCATTTCTTACTTCTGACCATCATGTTGATCAGAGTTCTTAAGACCTTCAAAGTTGAATGTCTTAGAATATTACTGTTAGGATACAAATTTTTCTTCTGCTTCTGATATATTTCATTGTGTATCAGTTCACACAAGTCTTCCCAGGTTTCTCAAAACCATTCCCTTCATCACTCTTACAGTATACTAGTATTTCATCACATTCATAGACATAACTCATTCAGGCATTCCCCAAATGATGGGCATCCCCTTAGCTTCCAATTCTTTGCCACAACAAACAGAGCAACCAGTTTCTGTTCTCCTTTCTTTGTTCTCTTTGGAGCATAAGTCGAATGGTGGTATAGCTGGGTTAAAGGATATACACAGTTGGGCAGAGTCCGAAATTCCATCATTTCAATCTTAAGCCAAGTTCAAGCCCTTATATTTTCAGCATGATTAGAGTGGCAGTATATAGGATGCAGGAACTGTCCAAAAGCATTCTCTCTGTACAACACCTTCATAATCCATTCTATGGGCACTCAGGTTTGGCAAATACAGGCATATTCCTCCATTCATCTTTAAATAAGCATTTGCTAAGCACCTAGTATGTGTTAGGCACAGAAGATACAAAGCTCAAACAGCCTTTGTCCTTAAGTTTATATTCTGTTGCAGGGGCAACAGACAACAGTTTGTCCTTCATTTTCGAAGAGGACCATGACATCATGTAAATGATGACATGACTTGCAGTTGACTTTGACTTGAGAGTGGGAGGACTATGCAAGGTCAGCAGCCTCACTTTCTCCTCCTGAGCCAGTTGGATCCAGTGACCAGATATTCATCAGGATGACTGCAGATGGCCCAGGATGCCATGGGAGACCCTCACCCCTTTAGGCCAAGGCTTTTCAGGTACTCATTTAAAGTGAGGTAATGCCCATTCAGGGAATAGTTCTCTCCTCTTTAAGAAGTGAGTTAAGGGTTGGCCTCTTTTATTAAATTTAATTTAATTTAATTAAAAAGAAAACAATTCAATGGGAAAACAATATTGACTTGCAGGGAACTTATTGAAAAATTGGCCCTTCACTATGGTTGAGATGAGACGTATAGCACAAGTTCATAGAAGGGAGAGTTATGTGCCCCATGGGCTGAGATAAGCTGGGTAGGTTTCATGAGTTGAGACTTGAAGGCTGCACAGAGGATCTGAGTAGATGAAATGGAGAACATTTCATCCAGGAGAAAGTTACATGGGCTAATTCAATCATGTTCATTGCAGTAGGAGACATCATCATTCAAGAATCTCTAGGGTTTGTGGGGGGCTGGGGGGGGAGGGGGGGAAAGATGGAGTAGGGAAATGGGGAAACAAGACTTATAATTTCATAAATTTTCCAGCAACAGGAAGTTGTGACACCTAGTATGTGTAAGAGATAAGACTTGAAGACAGGTGATACCTGCCTAAACAGCTGGTCTTCTAACCACTACTCCACGCTGCCTCTAGCCTTTCGATTCACATCCAAAAAGTCCAGGTCTTTGTTCCTGGCTAAGAGCAGGGACACAAGGACAGACCAGCCCCAGGGGAGCTAAGAAGCAGTAAATCAGCCCTATTGTCATACTCTTCTGTAGGACAGAATATCCATATATAAGTACACCTTAGTCCTGCAGATTATCAGTGATTACCAAGCCCTGGGCCCAAATAAATTAATTAGGCAATGCCTGAGAGAAATCAAGCTTTGTGCAAATAAAGATTTGTATGGCATTAAAAGCTTCTTATTTTCTAGTCACCATCCTTTCTTTGAGATTCTAGTGCTCACCAGGACATTGGGGAGAGTGAGAACCTAGCTGTTGCAAGCTAAGAAAACTGAAATCCTAATTCCCTCTGCAGGTGAGGAGGGCCCACAGGCCCACCTGATGGAAATTTAGCTGCCTATCTATTGTCCAAGTGTTTGTCTGCAATGCTGTGACAGCTAAGGCCCACCCCCTGCTTTGAAAAGTAGGAGCTTTGAAGTGGTCTGCATAGGGGTCTCTTAGTGAGCAACTCATAGGATAATGCTGCCTTGTGGGGTTGCCCTTGGCAACCAAGCTGAATTGAAGTACTGACAGCCTGTGGTGAAGAAAGGGGCGGGCGAGAAGATGGAGTGTGAAGGGCAGTGGTACCACAGATTTCAAGGAAGCACATCAGTTCCACATGTCAGCCATCTCCCATCTCATCGCCTGTCAGCTCGCCCCTGGCCTGTCAGCAGCCACCTGTGTCTGTTATAGCTTTCTCTCACCTGCTCAGTCTTTGTGTTCCCTGAGATACCCTCTGAGAGAAAGAAGTCATTTTTTAGTGTGCGGAGGGTAGGTGTCAATAACCTGTGCTGTTTGCCTTTTAAGCAGTGCAGTCTCTTGAATCTTCTGCCTAGTGGACTGTCCATCCTAGGCATGTGCCCACCCTGCTCTGAGGCAGGATAACTGTCAGTTTGGGTGGGTAGTACCCAGCTAATATGTAATATTCCCTCAGGACTTTCCTCTGAGTTTCTCATTTTATTGAAGTCTTTTGTTTTTACAACATAGTCACACTATGTGTGTATATACATATACACATACTATATATGTATATATGTATACATATATGTGTGTGTGTGTGTATATATATATATATATACATATACATATACACATACACCCTACCACCACTACTTGTGAATCTTCCCTTATAATAAAGAAAAACAGACAAACAAAAGCCAGTTGATTGTAAGGACCATATCAGACAGCATATGCCAAATTTCACACCATAGCTCCCCACATCTCCAGGAAAAATCAGAGTGGGGCATTTCCTCATTTCTTTTCCAGAGCCAAGAATGGTCATCATAATTATGCAGTATTTGGGTTCATTCCCGTTGATGATACATACTGGCTGTGTGACCTTGGGTAAGTCACTTAACCTCTGGCTTCTCTAGATCATTCTCTATGACTGTAAGTTACAGAGAAGGCACCAACATATTGGCAGAGGGCATTTCCTTAGCCAACACCAATCCTCCTCCCATCCCTATATATAGGTATATATCACTGGATCAGTGATTTCATTGGTCTGACATACATACATACAGAGAACTGCAATGAATCATTTTCTTTCCTGTTTCCCCAGGCTACAGCTCATAACGTAATTAAATTCCATTTAATGTAATTCAACAAGCATTTAATAAGTGCCTACAATGAGCAAGGCACTGGGATAGGTGCTTGGATCAAAAATATGGAGATGACACAACCCCTGCCAGTCTTGAGGAGTTTACAGGCTAATAGGGGAGAGGGGGCGGGGAGGAAACTATAGCTATTGTGAATTTTGTTTTCCAGGTTCTGTTTAAATCACTCTGTCTCAGTCTATTCAGGTTTCTCTGTATGCCTCACATTTGCTGTTTCTCCTGGTGCACCGGTCCTCCATTATATTCATAGGTCACAATTGGTTCAGCCATCACCCAATCAATATTACAAGGCGAGAAACCTGAATTCTCAGTCCCACATGGTGCTGAGGAGGAGCCCCGCAGACCCACAAGATGGGCCCTTAGTCACCCTCCCCTTTCCCTCTTCTCCAGATCTTTGCTACTACAAAAAGTGCTGCCATGGAGATTTTGATATGGGGCGGACCTTGCTTTACACCACCCTTCCCACCCCCATCCGGTGCTTTCTCGGACAGCTCCATACACCCCTAATGTTCTCCACTCCCGCAGAAGGCCCCTCCTCCCCCTTTCTGCACTGAATCCCCGGGCCTGCTGTGCTCATTACTGGAGCAAACCTGCCATCCATGCCCAGTGGTTTTAACAATCGTTCATGCATCCCACAGGCGACAGGCACTTACACGTGCACACAGAAAAGGTCTAATTGTTTCCTAGTGTGTGGATTAGATGGTTCTTTCCTTTGATAGAAAAGAAAGAGAAACTGCAGGAGAAAGCGTTGGGAGGAGAATAGGGGACTAGGGGCCAGAGGAAAGAAGGCTGCTCCAAAAGCTCTAGGGAGTGAGAGTCTCCTAGAGAATTGGGGGAAGGGCTCATATTTGTATTTTGTATTCAGCTAGGGAGGGATACTTTTATTTTTTGCATCATGAACCCCTTTGGCTATCTGGTGAAACCTATGGATTCCTCAGAATAACATTTTTAAATTCATAGGATTACAAAGGAAATCACCTATATTAAAATACAATGATCAAAACATTTTAAAAAACCAAAATAATAGACCACAGGTTAAGAATTCCTCTGCTAAGGTAATTTCTCACACCACTTTCCTCCCTAAGTCAACTGTGCCCATACCTGCATCATGTGGGCATAGAGTTTGTCCAAAGAAAGGCCAAGACCAACTTGGAAAGACTGATCAATTAATTTATTCATTCAACGAACATTTATTGAGTGCTTATTAAATGCAACGTACCATATAGGGTGGCAGAGTAGATTGAAAGAGGTATATAGGTCACAATCCCTGCCCTCAAAGAACTTATACTCTGGGAAGCCAGGACAAATATATTAAAAAACAAAATAATAATAATAAATAACATTTGTATCATGCACACTATATGCCAGGCACTGTGCTAAGTGTTTTACAATTGTTATCTCATTTGAGCCCTGTAACAACCCTGGTGATATTATTACTTCCATTTGACAGAAGGCAAGCAGCATGAGCTAAGTTGCTAAGAAAGCCAGGAGAGGAGGCATCCACTTTCTTTTCCCAAATAGCAAGGAATTTCAGCAGGCATTCCCAATCTTTTTTGACCTCCATATCCCTTGGCTTGCAGTCAACATTCCCATATCTTCATTCAACATGGAAAGAAAGAAATTCTAGAGTTTGCCATGTCTGTGCACATGAAATAAAATAGATGGACTAATTTCAATATGATAATATAGTTATTTACTTAATTTTCTCTAAATCCCCTTCAATAAACTTCTTATATCTACTGTGGGAATATATATACCAGGCTGGGAACCCCTGTCCTACAGTAAGAGTAGAAACTGTCTCTACAGCTGAGACTACAGCCTCCCAGGGAAAACAGGAGTAGATTGGACAAGACAAGGAAACTTCAGGGTCAGCTTGGAACCTACAATGAGACTCCTTGTCCAAATACCCTAGAGAGGGGGAGGAGCCAAGATGGTGGAGTAGAAAGATTCACATATGCTAGCTCCAAACCCACAACTCATAAATTTCCTGTAAAAAGAACTCCCCACAAATTCTGGAGCAGTGGAACCCGCGCAGCAATGGAGGGGAGGAGATTTCCATTCCAGAGAGCCATGAAGGGCCGGCACCAAGGGTCTGTCATGCACCGGACAGCGGAGCCCAGGCCTGCCCTGCCCTGGCCACGTGGCCCTGAGAGGAGCAGATCCGAGCAGGCTTCAGGATGGAACCTCCAGCGGCAGCAAATGTCCCTCCACCCACAGGTGCTACAGGTCAGTGAGAGAGACTTCTGGGCTGGCCGAGAGGGGAGTGGGGTGTCTCCATAACTCAGACCCCCTCAAGAGGCAGCGGCACAGGCAGTGGCAGCCAGGAGCTCCCAGAGCAGGAAGGACCTCAGATCCATTACTGAAGGTCTCCCCATAAAGCCCCTGAGGGAACTGAGCCTGGGAGGTGGCCCTGCCCCCACCTGAGAACCTGAATTTAATCTTACTCTGAATAGCAGCCCTGACCACCACTGAAAGCCCTGAGGCTGGGGAGCAGCATTTGAATCTCAGACCCCAAGCACTAGCTGGGCAGATCTAGGCGGGAGTGGAGAGGAATCTCAGAAGTCAAGTAACTGGCTGGGAAAAAAGGGGAAAAAAATAAGACCATAGAAGATTACTTTCTTGGCGAACAGATGTTTCCTCCTTTCCTTTCTGATGAGGGAGAACAATGCTTACCATCAGGAAAAGACATAGAAGTCAAGGCCTCTGTATCCCGAACATCCAAAATAGATATCCAATGGGCTCAGGCCATGGAAGAGCTCAAAAAGGATTTTGAAAATCAAGATAGACAGGTGGAGGAAAAACTGGGAAGAGAAATGAGAGAGATGCAAGAAAAGCATGAAAAACGGGTCAATACCTTGGTAAAGGAGACCCAAAAAAATGCGGAAGAAAATAACACCTTGAAAAATAGGCTCACTCAATTGACAAAAGAGGTTCAAAAAGTCAGTGAGAAGAAGATGCTTTCAAAAGCAGAATTAGCCAAATGGAAAAAGAGGCTCAAAAGCTCACTGAAGAAAATAGTCCTCTCAAAATTAGAATGGAACAGATGGAGACTAATGACTTTCTGAGAAACCAAGAAATCACAAAACAAAACCAAAAGAATGAAAAAATGGAAGAGAATGTGAAATATCTCATGGGAAAAACAACTGACCTGGAAAATAGATCCAGGAGGGACAATTTAAAAATTATGGGACTACCTGAAAGCCATGATCAAATAAAGAGTCTAGACATCATCTTTCATGAAATTATCAAGGAAAACTGCCCTGAGATTCTAGAACCAGAGGGCAAAATAAGTATTGAAGGAATCCATCGATCACCGCCTGAAAGAGATCCAAAAAGAAAAACTCCTAGGAACATTGTGGCCAAATTCTAGAATTCCCAGGTCAAGGAGAAAATATTGTAAGTAGCTAGAAAGAAACAATTCCAATATTGTGGAAATACAATCAGGATAACACAAGATCTAGCAGCTTCTACATTAAGGGATCGAAGGGCGTGGAATAGGATATTCCAGAAGTCAAAGGAACTAGGACTCAAACCAAGAATCACCTACCCAGCAAAACTGAGTATAATACTTCAGGGGAAAATATGATGTTTCAATGAAATAGAGGACTTTCAAGCATTCTTGATGATAAAACCAGAGCTGAAAAGAAAATTTGACTTTTCAAACACAAGAATGAGAAGAAGCATGAAAAAGTAAACAGCAAAGAGAAGTCTTAAGGGACTTACCAGAAGTGAACTGTTTACATTCCTACATGGAAAGACAATATTTGTAGCTCTTAAAACTTTTCAGTATCTGGGTAGTTGGTGGGACTACACACGCACATACACACATGCACACAGACACAGAGACAGCACAGAGTGAATTGAATAGGATGGGATCATATCTTAAAAGAAATTAAGGTAAACGGTGAGAGAGAAATGTAGTGGGAGGAGAGAGGGTGAAATGGAATGGGGTAAATTATCTCTCATTCAAGAGGCAAGCAGGAGACTTTTTAGTGGAGGGAAAAAGAGGAGAGCTGAGAAAAGAACATGACGTTTACTCTCATCACATTCGACTAAAGGAAGGAATAAAATGCACACTCATTTTGGGATGAAAACCTATCTTACAATACAGGAAAGTGGGGGAGAAGGAGATAAGCAGGGTGGGGGGGATGATGGAAGGGAGGGCAATGGGAGGACGGAGCAATTTGAAGTCAACACTCAGGGAGGGACAGGATCAAAAGACAGAATAGAAACAATGTGGGGCAGGATAGGATGGAGGGAAATACAGTTAGTCTTACACAACATGACTGTTATCTAAGTCATTTGCAAAACTACACAGATATGACCTATATTGAATTGCCTGCCTTCCCAAAGGGAATGGGTGGGGAGGGAGGGATGGGGAGAATTTGGAACTCAAAGTTTTAGGAACAACTGTCGAGTACTGTTCTTGCTACTAGGAAAGAAGAAATACAGTTAATGGGGAATAGAAAGTCATCTGGCCCTACAGGAGAAAAGAGAAGATGGGGACAAGAGAAGGGAGGGATGACAGAAGAGAGGGCAGATTGGTGATAGGGAAAATTAGAATGCTCGGTGTATTGGGGTGGGGGGAGGGGAGAAAAGGGGAGAAAATTTGGAACCCAAAATTTTGTGAAAATGAATATAAAAAGTTAAGTAAATAAATTTATATTAGAAAACAACAACAACAAATACCCTTGAGAAAGACCAGCTGGGAAGAGAACATTTATTCATGAAAAAAAAAAGTTGGGGGTGGGGTGGGGAGATGGCGCAGCATGGGTATATCCAGATACTTTTTCACATACTCCTATGGTGCATCTGGGAGAAATGCCTGAAAATGAGGGGCATATTGCCTTTGGATCTGAGCATGTTCCAGGGATGCCTGTCTCACCATTCATGCCCAGAACAGAATTCTTTGGCAGAGTAGCATCAGGTCTATGAGCAACTCAAGCTAATGACAGCATAGCCAAGGTGTCAGATAGTAGGAGTCTGCAGAGTTCCAGAAAGGCAGGAATATACCAGTTTTCTTGACTAGGAAGAATTACTTCCCCTAAATAGGCTGTGCCAGCGTAGGACAATACCTCACTTCCTCTCTGCTCTTTACACATACATAGACACACAGACACCCAGACAACTCATACATATTTCCAGATGGCTTCCTTTCATTCATTCATTCTTTAAATGCCACCTACTGTGTGTAGTAGGTACACTGTGCTAGGTACAGAGATGTGATTAGGATGGGGCAATTGAGACTTTTCCCTGGAAGCCACTAAGTTAAGAGGATTCACGCCAAAAGCCAAGGCGTAGGGTTTACAGAAGGACAACTGTAGAAGGAGTAGGACCTTTAACCTTGCCTCCCTACCCATGGTAGTACTGTTCTTTCACACCTTTTGTTCTTTCACACATAGGGATAAGAATGGGGTAACTCCTGACTCTAAATCTCTTCTCAGAGGATGTATTGGATTGGAGAGAGGGAAGGAAAGCATTGGGCATTAAGGACACTAATTTAGAGAAGTATAGCTTCTAGCTGGGTGGATAACACATTGAAATATGTCTATATGAAAATAGTAAAAAGAATAAGAGTATACCTAATAACTCGTGATGTACTGCTGGACCCCTGAGCTGCTTCACCCTCTCTTTCTGCGCTAAGGGGGCCATCTCACCTCTGCTGACCATGAGCTCAGCTCATGCCTGGGTTCACTCCTGGAGGAATTTGGCCTCTTAAGAGAGGATAATACTCATTTTCTCACTCTCTTTGACTTGTTACTACCCCAGCTTGCCTGGAAAAAAATTAATTATAGTTTAGATTTGGCTCATATCTAGGGTCCCCCCAAAGGAGAAGTAGGATGGTATTCTATATATTATATGAATCAAGTATGGGACAGCTATTCTTGTGTGTACATAAAAGAAATGCTTAACCAAAAAAACTCTCACAAGCTTGAATTGAGTTAACAAAGACTTGAAATAAATGCCAGTATTAACTACAATACTCTCTTGGGAGACTGACACTTAAAACACTAAGACAAGATACAATTTGTGGGACTGCTGAATAGACAGCTTCCTTTTAATACTGACACTGCAGTGTTCAGACAGTTCCCTTCAAAACCTGACCCTTTCCTACCTTTTCAATCCATGTACTACCTCCTACTTCCTTCCACATACTCTGTGATCCTGTGACATTGGTCACAAGATACTTTCTCTCTCTCTCTCTCTCTCTCTCTCTCTCTCTCTCTCTCTCTCTCTGTCTCTCTCTCTGTCTCTCTCTGTCTCTCTCTCTGTCTCTCTGTCTCTCTCTGTCTCTCTCTCTCTCTCTCTGTCTCTCTCTCTCTCTCTCCTTGGGGCATTTTCACTGGCTGTCCCCCATCTTTGGAAAGCTCTCCTCCCTCATTTCTGCCTCCCGACTTCCAGCTAAATCCCACCTTCTGAAAGAAGTTTTTCCCAATTTTCATTAATCCCTAGAGGCTTCCCTCTGAGATTACCTCCAAGTTATTCTGAATATATCTTGCTGTAAACATATCTTCTTTGTAAATAGTTGCTATTGTCTTCATAAGCTCCTTGAGAACAGGAACAGTTTTTGCCTTTCTTTGCATCCCCGGTGCTTAGTACAATGCATTGTACACAGTAAGCATTTCATAAATGCTTGTCAACTGACTGGGCAAGGTGGAAGAGGTAAGCCGTGAGTGAGGCTTTGAAGAACAGTAAGATTTAATCAGCCCAGATCAGGTAGGGCACAGTGGTGGCACAGTAGATAGAGTGCTTGAGTTCAAATCTGGTCTCAGACACTCACTAGTTGGGTGACCCTGGGAAAGTCATTTTGCCCTGTTTGTCTTAGTTTCCTCATCTATAAAATGAGCTAGAGAAGGAAATGGCAAACGACTCTCATATCTTTGTCAACAAAATTCCAAATGGGGTTGCAAAAAGTCAGACACAACTGAAAAACAAAAAGGAGATATTAATAAGCAAACAGGGAGGGCATTCCAAGTTGGGAGAGCAGCATAAACAAGGGTTTGGGGTAGGGAATAAATATGACCTGTATAGAGCCTTTCTGATTATAGGGAAAGGTTTATTAGATTAGACTCAAGGTTGAATAAATAGAACATGGAAAGACTATAGAAAATCAGGCTAAAGAGATGAGACTTTACCAAACTCCAGTTTATAGAACCAGGCCCATACTCATACCATTTTCTGATCATCTGTGCCCCATGCTGCCCTATCCCTTTCGTCCTACACACCTCCTTAGCTCCCCTTTATATGTTGCCATGTGCTGTTAGAGAGGTCAGAGACCATCTTGCTTACTCATCTTTCTATCTCCAATGCTTATTATAGAGCCTGGCATATAATAAGTGCTATCTATCTATCTCTATATTTCTCTTTATCTATCTTTATTTTTCTCTATCTATATCTATCAACCTATATTTCTCTATTAATATCTATCTATCTATTTATCTATCTTTCATGGCTACCATGTTAGGTGGTAAGGATTGTAAGAATATTAGCCCTTTTGTTTATAGTAGGTCTTGCTTGAAAAGTGGGAGGAGGCAGATAGGTGTCTAGGGCCTCAGAAGGACACTGGGAAGTAAGTTAGTCCACACATAGATTGTAAACATTTTTCCCTCTGCCATTTCCTCCCTTGCAATACTCATGTGCATGTGTGTACTTGTGTGCACACACACACAGAGCAGAGATGTCATTAGGTATCCACCTGCTCAGCCCAGATCAGATAGATGTGGGAGTCACCATAAGTTCCTAACCCTCAATCTTCTCACCCCAACAAAAGGTCCCAGACCTTTGCTCTGCACTACCTAAAGCCTGGCCATGCCCATCAATTTAAATTGGGACAGACAGGTTCCTTTTATCACGCCAGTGTGAAGACAAATATGATGGTAAAAGTAGAAGCAGGCAGGCAGAAAAGGATATTATACCTGGCCTTCATGCCCACCATATTTGTTTACCATTCCTGGGTTTTGGACTACCCATGTGTGAAATTATTGGGACCAACAAAAATTCATAAAAATATAGTGGTCCACGTATGTGAATTCCTCTCCCCCATCTCAAATGGATGACCCAGGGTTTCTGTCTCCCTCTTGACACCCATTGAGTCTATCTTTCCTGTCTCTTTACACAGGTTCAGAAATTCCTAATTACTGCTCTGGCTAAGCACTGGGGAAGGTGAGAAGTTTTATTTGCCACAATTTTCTGTCCTCTTGAAGCTTACATCCATAAGACAAAATCCAAATAACCAAAACATACATGGTAATGTCCTTAGGAAGAAACAATGTGGCATGGTGGTTGGAAAGTCAAGAATATCTAGATTTCAGTCATACATTGGCTGTGTAATCCTGGATAAATCATTTAATTTCTTGGTGCCAGAAGGTAATTCTGAGATTCTGAAGCTGTAGAGCAGGGCTCGATCTGCTTCCATAGATGGAATGTCCTTACTGGGAGTTCTCTATACCAGTAAAACTTTAGGTCTAACCCAAAACAAAAACAAAAGGGAGGTCTGAGACATAATTTAATATAAAGTCTAAAGGGGAAGGGCAGAGAAGATTATGGCAGGCTTCATAGAAGGGATGCCCCAATAGCTTTCACACTGTCATCTTGTACACTAAAAGAGAGGTGGAGCCAAGATGGTAGAGAAAAAGCAGGAACTCACCCGAGCTCTAAAAAGTAAATCTGAACAAATTTTAGAGGGACAGAATCCATTAGGAGACAGAGTATGACAGATTTCCAACCCAGGACAAACTAGAAGGTTGATGAAAAGGATCTGTTACACCATGCTGGGGGAGCACAGAGCACACCATAGTAGAGTGGGAGCCACAGGTGGACTGGATCACCAGTGGCACTGACCATTGCCAAATCTCTCAGCACAAGATGGGAATATGGTGGAGTTTGGTGAGAGAAAAGTGCAGGGCCCACAGCAACAACAGCAGGTACTCCTGGGGCTATCAGCCCACAGAGTAAATGTTTGAAAGTCACCTACTTGAACTTCTGGGAGCCAAGAAGGCAGAGTAAACTGTAAGGGTTCTCACTCTCTCTTTGTTGACCTTGAAAAACCCAGAGAATATTACTCCAGGAAAAATCCTGGAACAGTGGGGCCAGTAGAAGGGGTACAGCAAGTCTTTTAGTTCAAAAGGCTAGGGAGATCACCAGGAAAGGTCCCTCTTGCTATGGCTGAAGGGGACCAGTGCAGGAGTGCAGGCATCCCAGAAAGCACCACTTCGGTGGACCAGCAGGAGATCCTGAGCCCCAAGGGGTGGAGCCAGTAAGTGCCAATACCAGGACCCCAGGAGTGCTTTGGCACAGCCAAGGGAATTGGGTAGACACCAGCACAGATGGGGGCCCACCAGCCACTCAACCTGCCCATGCTTTAATACAGACCTAGAAGAAGAGGAGCCCTCCAGCATCCAGACCACCCCTCTCCTCACTCCATGAGCTTCAGTGTAACCCCAGGGAAACTCAGATAGACTTCACCTGGCCTTGACCTTGGCACACACCAGCCAGCTCAGCACCAGGTAAGCTGTAGCATTATATAGCTTCTAGCTGACAAAACCAGAGTCCACAAGACACAAAACCAGTAACCAGACCCCTAGCTTCCAGCACAAGAAACATAGGACAAAGCCCCCTGTGCCCCAAAAGAAGAGATCCACTTTAAAAGTCAGAAAAAAGGCAATCACCATTAGCCAGAGGCAAATTAGAAAGTCAAAGACCACAGAATATTATTATGGGGACAGAGAAGATCAAATTACAAATTCAGAAGAGGACAGCATTGACCCACATCTGAAACCTCAGAAGGGTATATGAACTGGTCTCAAGCTCAAAAAGTGTTATTATAAGAACTCAAGAAGGATTTTAAAAACCAAATTAGAGAGATAGAAGAAAAATTGACCAGTGATTTTTAAAATATAATTGACAAAATGAAAAATAGTTCACTGAAGAGAACAGCTCCCTAAAAAGTAAAGTTGGACAAATGGATAAGAAGGTACAAAAGCTAACTGGAGAAAATAACTTCTTAAAAGGAAAAATTGGACAAGTAGAAAAGGAGGTACAAAAGCTAACTAAAGAAAACAATTTGTTAAAAATTAGAACTGGGCAAGTAGAAGCTAATGACTCTATGAGGCATCAAGAATCAGTCAAACAAAATCTAAAGAATGAAAAAATAGAAGAAAATATAAAATATCTCATTGGATAAAACAACTGACCTGGGAAATAGATCTGAGAGAAAATCTAAGAATTATTGGTCTACCAGAAAGCCATGATGAAAAAAGGAACCTGGACAGTATCTTCCAAGAAATCATCAAGGAAAATTGCACTGAGGTCCTAGAACCAGAGGGCAAAATAGTCATCAAAAGAATCCATCGATCATCTCCTGAAAGAGATTCCAAATTGAAAATGCCAAGGAATACTGTTGCCAAATTCCAGAATTATCAGGTCAAGGAGAAAGTATTGCAAGCAGCCAGAAAGAAATAATTCAAATATAGAGGAGCTACAGTCAGGATCACACAGGACCTTGCAGAGTCTGCATTAAAAGATCAGAGGGATTGGAATATGATATTCTATAAGGCAAAGGAGCTTGGACTACAATCAAGGATCAACTACCCAGAAAAATTGAGTATAATCTTTCAGGCAAGGAGATGGACATTCAATGAAATAAAGGATTTCCATACCTTCCTGATGAAAAGACCAGAGCTTGATGAAAAATTTGATCTTCAAATAGAGGCATAGAAAGGTAAACAGGAAACAAAAAGAAAAAACTTGTTATTCAATAAGAGCAAACTGTTTACATCTCTATATGGGAGGGCAATGCTTGTTAATCTTGAGAACTGTATATTTATTGCAACATTTAAAAGGAATATAAATAGATAGGTGGTATGGGTATAAATTAACTGATATGATAATAAAAGAACCTAATTAAGGGGTGTGAAGGGATGAAATGGAAGAGGAGGAAAGGAGGAGGCAGAAAAGGGTAAATTACATCACAAAAGGCACAAAAATATAGTAGAGGGAAAGAAGGGAGGGAGATGAACATTGTTTGAGCTTTACTCTCATTGGATTTGGTTCAAAGAGGGAATAACACGCTCAGCTAAAATACAGAAATCTAAGTTGCCCTACAGGCAGTAGGAGGGGAAAGGAGAAAGAAAAGTGAGGGGGTAGTTAGAAGGGAAGGAAGATTGAGGGAGGCAGTGGTCAAAAGTAAAACTCTTTTGAGGAGGGGAGAAGGGAGAAATAAAAACATAAACAGAGTGGCGGGGAGGAAGGAGAGAAAGACACAGATAGTAATCATAACTGTGAATGTGAATTGGATGAACTCTCCCATAAAATGGCGGCAGATAGCAGAATGGATTAAAAACCATAATCCTACAAAATGTTGCTTACAAGAAACACATTTGAGACAGGGAGATACACACAGGGTAAAGGTAAAAGACTGGAGCAGAATATATTATGCTTCAACTGAAGTAAAAAAAAAAGCATGGGTAGCAATCCTAATCTTAGACAAAGCAAAAGCAAAAATAGATCTAATCAAAAGAGATAAGGAAGGAAACTATTTCCTGCTAAAAGGCACTATAGACAATGAAGTAATATCATTACTATACATGTATGCACCAAGTAGTATAGCATCCACATTCTTAGAGGAGAAACTAAGGGAGTTACAGGAAGAAATAGACAGTAAAACTATACTAGTGGGGGATCTCAAACTTCCCCTCTCTGAACTTAATAAATCTAATCTCAAAATAAATAAGAAAGAAGTTATGAAAGTGAATAGAATTCTGGAAAAGGTAGATATGATATACTTCTAGAGAAAATTGAATGGGGATAGAAAGGAATATACCTTTTTCTCAGTAGTACATACACATACACAAAAATTGACCATGTACTAAGGCATAAAAACCTCACAATCCTGTGCAGAAAGGCAGAGATAGTCATGCATTCTTTTCAAATGCATCCTTTCCATGATGCAATAAAAATTATATGTAATAAAGGGCCATGGAAAGATTCACCAAAAATTAATTGGAAAGTAAATAATATAATCCTAAAGAATGAGTGAGTCAAACAACAAATCACAGAAACAATAAATTATTTCATTCAAGAGAATAACAATAATGAGGCAATATACCAAAACTTACGGGATGCATTGAAAGTAGTTCTTAGGCGAAGTTTTATATCTCCGAATACTTGCATGAATAAAATAGAGAAAGAGGAGATCAATGAATTGAGCATGCAACTGAAAAAGCTAGAAAAAAAATAGACTAAAAGAGAATGAAAGAAGACCTTCAGACCTAGAAATACGGAGAGCAGGGGATGCACAGAAATCATTGGATGATAGACTTGGAGATGGAAGGCACCTTATATGTCATCTAGTCTAACTCTCATTTTACAGACTGGTGTCCAGTTAGCATGGTAAGGTGGTGCACTGAATAGAGCCCTGGACCTCAAGTCAAGAAGACCTGTGTTCAAATCCAGCCTCAGACACTTACTAGCCATATGACCCTGAGCAAATCACTTAGCCTTTGTTTTCCTCAGTTTCCTCAACTGTAAAATGAGCATGATAATCAATCTTATGGAATTGTTGTGAAGATAAAATGAGATAATATTTGTGAAGTGCTTGGCACAGTACCTGGCACATAGTAGGCACTATACAAATGCTTATTTCCTTCCTTTTCCCAGTGAGGGTTAGTGATTTGCCCAAGGTCACAAAGGCAGTAAGGAGCAAAGTGGAGATTCACACTCATTCAATCAATAAACATTGAACTCAGTTCCTCTGATTTCAAGTCAAGCACTCTTTGCCTTGCACTACCTCTCTGCATAGCTGTGTGCTTCCTGAAAACTTGGGAAGCTTCTACCTCAACCCAGATCATGAATTGAACTCCTTCTTCCCTCCATAATACACAGACTCCTTCTGCCAATATTGTTTCCAAGCCTAGACACATTCATCTTGGGATCATCATCACTTGATCAATCAACATTCAACAAACATTGATTAACTGCCGACATTGATTAAATTCCAGGAACCGTGCTAGGTACAGGGGATACAAATACACAAACGACAAAGTCCCTCTCCTCCAAGAGCTTA
This sequence comes from Bettongia penicillata ogilbyi, assembly GCA_023548195.1. Classification (NCBI taxonomy): domain Eukaryota; kingdom Metazoa; phylum Chordata; class Mammalia; order Diprotodontia; family Potoroidae; genus Bettongia; species Bettongia penicillata. Next base: position 7,019,203 of record JAJHZJ010000197.1, read on the forward strand.
CCTTACGATGGTTAAAAAACATGTTTGATATTTATTATGTTCAGGACATTGTGCTTACTACATATTATGGGGCATCCAAAGGACTAGAAGATATGGTCTCTGCCTTCAGAGAGCTTATAATGTAATTGGAGAAATGTGCAAAAAAAATTATGCAAAATACCAATTTACTTCCTTTTCATGATGTGTGTGTTCGTCCTTCGTTGCCAAAGAAGACCATGCCATCAGAGAAATGATGACATGACTTGCACTTGACCATGTTTTGAGTGAGGGAGGGCTGTGCAGGTCACCAGCCTCACTTCTCCTCCAGAGCCATCTGGATCCAGTGACCAGATAACCATCAAGATGACTGGAAATAACCCAGGATGAGGCAATTGGGGTTAAGTGACTTGCAGAGAAGGTACATTATTACCTTACCGGAGAGAGTTTCCTCACCTGGGAATTTCCCAAAGCAATGAAATCACCGTGTTAGTCCCTATCACTTCTCAACATATGTAAAATAATGTAATACAGACGAAATACTTAAGTGCTGAGGGAATGAAGAATAAAGAAGTGATGAGATTCAGACTGAGATAATAATGAAGGATTGGAAAAGATTAATTTTGAACAAAGTCTTAGAGCTGGCAAAGGGCATGAATAAGCTTGAGAGGAAGTAGGGAGGACGTTTCAGGCAGAGTGAATGCCCAAAGCTACCAAGCGCAACTTCTCTGCTGACTGTTGTTCCAAGGTAACCTCATGGGAAATCTCAGCAGCTGTGATCCCGTTGGGCTCATCATTCTGCTCAGATGAATTCTGATGGCAGGCGTTAGAAAAGATCACCTGGAAGACCCTTCATATGAATGTATTTCTATAGTACTGCCTCCTATTCTCCCTCTCAATCCTTAGATCCTCAGGACATACGTAATCTTGGCATTCTTTTTATCCAGTGTGTTTTTATTCTCATTAATTAGAAAGTTAGAAGCTGGCAGAAACATTTTAAGGTCACCCAGTCCCTCCCTCTCATCCAGAAAGGACTGCAGCTAAAGCATCACTAGCAGGGGGGTTTGTCTCTTATTCTCAAAGGTCTCTCAGCAGAGTCACTATGGTTGTCATTTCTTACCTGATCCAGCCTTGATAGTCCTCTACTATTAATCAGTTTCTTCTTAGGCTGTGCCCAACCTCTAAATCTCTGGTTCATCAAGGAACCAATGTGTTTTCCCCTCACTGTAATTATCCAACCCTCTTCTTCACCCCTCAATTCTAGGAGTTTTCATTTCCCTGATAAACAGGTGGATTATTTGGCTCGTTTTTGATTCACCCAGGAAGCTCTCTGGCCCTGGAAAGATCAGCATTCAGGAGCTTTAAGTTCCACTCACCCTCTCTGCCTGTCATCAGCACTGCTTGAATAAAAATCCTCCGCCCTTCCCCCTGCCAGTCGAGACCCTGATGGTTACTTAAACACAATGCTCAGCCACAGACAGCAGGGTTGTCCTAAGGGACCCACAGGGACCAACATGCCAGATTTATAATAACTGCAGACAAAAAATCCAAGTGAGAGCCCAAGGAAAGATTATGGATTTTTCAGCCCTGTCTTCTTCCTCCTACCTAACCTTGGGGATATATTAATGGAGTCATTCCTTAACCCAGCAGTTGATGGTGTGGCAGACGGGCTGGGCAGAGGGCCGAATCCCCTTCAAGCCAAGCTGCAGTCCTCCTCATGTATCTCGGTGTTTGTATCTTTTCATTTAGGCCCTGCGCTTCAGCCAGGCCCATGAGTGCCAAATGCCTGTCTGAGAGCCCACACACTCTCCCTCAGGGCACACATTGATGACTGCCTGTCTGCCTGCCAGGCACAAAGGGAGAAAATGAGGGTGGGAGGGGATGGAGCAACTCTACAAATCACCTACAATCCAAATTATTCCCAAGGTGACAGAGGTTAAACATAAGTGAAGTTATGAATTGCGATAACCAATCTTGGTCTTGGAAAATAGATGATAAAACATGATTCACTCTTTTCAGTATAGAGGTAGGAAAATATAAGCACAGAATATCGTACATGCTGTCAGATGTGGATGCTTCCTTGGACAGTTTTGCTTAAATGTTTTTCTTTGTGACAAGGATGGTTAGGGCATATCAAAAAATAAGCTAAAAAAGGCATCAATAAAAACTTTGGAAAAGGAAAAAATACATATGAAAATATGCAAAATAGTCTATACCATCTGAGAAGTGAAACGCCCACATTTGTAAAATCTCCTTCTATGGAAGTTTTAAAGATTCAATTATTTACAATTCCAGTGGTAGCCCCAAGGGAAATTTGCTTCCTTTTTTATGACTTCTTTGAATTTTTCCATAGGCTTCTACAGATTCAGAATGGATGTAGGAGGCACACATTTTAGCCAGAAATGAGACTGCCTCAAGGTTGCACTAACCTCTGTGTGACAGGACAGGATCAAAGGGATACTGGCAGAATTTACAGCCTTTCTTGCATTGGAACTTCCAGGGAATGGAGAGAATCTGTGCTTACTAGGGCAATAGGCACCAACCAGAAAAAAGATAACAAGCCATACTCCTCTCTGCCACACAGGCTAGTGAGGTATGAGGAAAAGAATACCAACTTGGAAGTCCAAGGACCTGAGTTCAAATCCCATCTCTGATACTTAATACCTATATGACCTTGGGTAAGTCATGTTGCCTCCTTGGGACTCAATTTCCTTATCTGTAAAATGAAAGGATTTGATGATGACCTCTGAGGTCCCCTTATAGCCCTGAGACTCTGACTATGAATCTTGGCAACTGCCAGATTGATGAACCAGAGGAAGTACTTTCTTCATTCCTGGGAAAGGAAGCAAATGCCCTTCTCCTGTTCTTTTGTATATGGTATTCATGTTTGGAATCACAAGGAGACAGATATAGAGCTGTAAGGGACCTTAGGAGCCATCATATCCTCTCCTTGTTTCGCAGATGAAGAAACTGAGGCAGAGAGAAGTTAAGTGATTTAGCTAAGGTCACACAGCTATTAAGTGCCTGAGGTAGGCGGAATCCAGGTCTTCCTGGCTACAGATCCAGTGCCTTTTCCACTGTATTCCTCAGAGTCGGGGACTTTTCTCAACCAAGCAGTAGATCAGGGAGAAAAATGATTTATGGCAGGGATTTAGTGGCGACTGTCTCTGCACAGGTCATGGAAAGTTGGTTTCTTGTTGCTGTTCAATCAACATCCAACTCTCTGTGACCCCTTTTGGGGTTTTCTTGGGAAAGATACCGGAGTGGTTTGTCGTTTCCTTCTTCAAAATGAGGAAACCGAAGCAAACGAGATTAAATGATTTGCCCAGGGTCACCCAGATAGTGTCTGAGGCCAGATTTGAACTCAGGAAGATGAGTCTTCCTGACTGCAGACCCAGCACTCCATCCACTGTGCCACCTAGATGCCCAAAGTTGGCACATTTTCCTTTCATTTGAATTCTATGTATATTATATTTTTTTATTTCCAATATTCTTTTTTTAAATTTTGAGTTCTAAATTCTCTGCCTCTCTTCAGCCCATCCCTCACCCATTGAGAAGGCAAGCATTATGATACCTATTATACTTGTATGTATGATATTGAGGTGGCAGTTAACCATATGTTGCAGGTTAGAACAAATGTGAGTACAGAAGGAGGCCAACAAGAGGTAAATTGCTGAAAGGGTGAAGATTATTCAGATAATTGTAACTATTTCTACATTTTATTAATATTTCATCCCTTACCCTAGAGGGGCAAAGTAGACAGACAACCAGCTTTGAAATCAGAAAAACTTAAATTTAAGTCCTGACTGACACCATTGATGTGACTCTAAGCAAGTCACTTAACTCCTCAGTTCTCTAAGCAACTCTAAGGGAAAGTGGCAGAGAAGGTACCCTTCCCTATTCCAGTGAAATTGCAGATCCTTTTCCCATATTCCTAACCCAGGACTGGGGAAAGCTGTAGCTTGAGCAAAGGGAGGTTCCTTTTGTAGACTAAAAGACAGAACTGATAGCCGCCCAGGAGGGAAGGCAGCTAGGCTTGCTGGGCTCAGAGCAATCTTAGTAAATGAGGATTTTTGAGGAATATCTCAAGTTCAAATGCCACCTGGTCTTTAACTTATTGTACTCGGAGTGAATTCAAATCCTTTCGTTGAGTTTTTCCTTATGTCCTAAAGCAAATGTGCAAAAAACAAATACTTATATCCCATGTGATGTCATACAGTTCAATTCCATAAACATTTATTGTCTACAATGTGCCAAGCACTGTGTTAATCATTGGGAATAAGAATAAGAAAAAGATAGTCATAACCCTTCACAATTAACCCAAAAAAGAAGGCTCCCTACATTCACTATTAGTCTTATCTGCTACTACTTTCCAAGGAATTAAAGGGCTACTCTCTTTGATATTGGTATTGGGATGACAATCTTGACCCAGATGCTGCCAGTGATGCAAATGACCTGGAGCAAATCACTTTACCTTCCTTGATCTCAGTTTCCTCATCTGTAAAATTAGGAGATTAGACTAAATGGTCTCTGAAGTCCCTTCCATATCTGCATCTATGATTCTGTAATCCCTGACTCTTATTCAGTTCCCTGCCAACATAGGGATGTATCAGAATATAACATACTCATCAGAGTTAGGTGGACAGGTATTATTTTATTACATTGTGGGACATCTCAGAGTACAAATCACACACAAATAAATTATACTAGTGAGGGACCTCAACTTTTCCCTCTCAGAACTACATAAATCTAATCATAAAATAAACAAGAAAGAAATTAAGGAGAGGAATAGAATTTTAGAAAAGTTAGATATGATAGACCTCTGGAAAAAATTGAATGGGAATAAAAAGGAATATACTTTTTTTCTGAGCTGTGCATGGCACATTCACAAAAATTGGCCTTGTCTTAGGGCATAGAAATCTCACAACCAAATGCAAAAAAGCAGAAATATTAAATGCATCCTTTTCAGACTACTACTACTACTACTATAAAAATTATATTTAATAAAGGACTATGGAAACATGGATTAAAAATTAATTGGAAACTAAATAATTTAACTCTAAAGAATGGGTGGGTTAAAGCACAAATCATAGAAACAACAAATAATTTCATTAAAGAAAATGAGAACAATGAAAAAAACATGCTGAAATTTATGGGATGTAGCCCAAACAGTACTTAGGCAAAAATTTATATCTCTAAATGCTTATATCAATAAATCAGAGAAAGAGAAGATCAGTGAATTTAGCATGTAACTAAAAAAACTGAAAAAAAAGAACAAATTTAAAATTTTCAATTAAATACCAAAATGGAAATCCTGAAAATCAAAGGAGAGATAAAGAAAATTGAAAGTAAATTACATACAATTCAGGGAATAGTAGGTTTATATAATTTAATCATAGATTCCAGCATTGTCCAGCTTCACATCTGTATTAGACAAAAAGGTTGTTGTTGAGTCATATCCAACTCCTTATGACCCTGTGGACCATACTGTCTATGGGGTTTTCTTGGCAAAGATACTGGAACAGTTAGTCATTTTCTTCTCCAGGGGATTAAGGAAGACAGAAGTTAAGTGACTTGCCCAGGGTCACACAGCTAGTTAATGTCTGAGGCTAGATTTGAACTTAGGTCTTCCAGACTCAAGGCCCAGTGCTCTACCCACTGAGCCACCAAGCTGCCTAAGATGCCATCCAAGTGCTGCTTCATAACCCCCAGTCTTTGAAGGAGCAAGGTCCTTTTGGTCTAGAGCTCCCAGGTTCAAGACAAAATTATTCTTTTAGTTCACCAACATCCCCAACTAAGTCTCATCAACAGAAAGGCAGTGTGGGAAAGGAGAAAAAGCACTGAGTGAGGGAGTGTTGGAGTGAGAGGACCTAGGTCCCAAGCCCACCTCTGATGTTTACTACCTGTGTGACCTTGGGTGAAAAACTGATTCTCTATGGGGCTCAGTTTCTTCGTCTGCAAAATGACAGGGCTAGACTAGATGAACTCCGAGGCACGTTCCAGTCTTATGTCTATAATCCTTAGGTTCTTGACCTTGATTACACAATTCTCTCTCCCCACATAGCTCAGTTCTATTCCTAAAGAGTTTCTTTATTCATCCCTGACCAACTAGCTTTACCTTTTCCCTTTACCCCTTCCCCTTAATCCTGGAGCCTGGGGTGGCTACTTATACAATAAAAAATTTTAAAGCAATTTTATTTTTGTAGCAAGTGGAGCAGAGGAGTTCCCCGATCAACTTGATGATTTTACAGAGAAGTAAACCTTTGATTGCCTCTCCCTCTAAAGGTGGTAGAGTGTCCACTTGACCTACTCAGTGTGGATCTTGTGGGAACAGATGTAAATCTGAGCACTTATTAAGCACTTACTATGTTCGAGGCACCGTGCTAAGTATATACTGCTATAAACATAGACAAACAAGGTAATTCCTGCCTTCAAGAAGCTTATATTCTAATCAGGGAAGAATGGCAGCACCAAGACTGAGAGGAAGGGTGGCCTTGGAATTGGCAAAAAAAGGGTGAAGGCTTAGGCCCCAGTAAGAGAAGGCAGAAGCTGACCTAACAGAGTCAAGTGATCTAGCAGTAGAGTCCAAGTAAGGAAGATGCCAAGGTGACAGTCTGATTAGCATCAGTACAGTGGAGTAATCCCGTGATGAATTGGTTGGCTTGCCTGTCTGTTGAGTTGGAGCTACCACATTGAATAGGGCTTCTAAAATAGACCTGGGCATTTTTGTGTAAACTGGATTAAACCAGCCTCTAACCTGTGGTTGGCCAGAGCCAAGCAGAGCAGGCTGAAAATAGGACGGTCAGGAATCAAACAAAAGTTTAATTTCAAAGTGAGGGAGATGGCTTTCAAGCAAGGAGACAAACTAGACACATGTGCGATGGCCCCTGCCCCTGGTAGGGAGACCCACTTTAGTGTGACTGAACCTTGATTTATATACTTGTGTCTATACAAGAGTCAAACCGTGCAGTATAGCAGTAGAGTGAGATACAACAGCAAGGTTGTCTAGTGACAAGAAGTCCATCCATTCACAGCTGTCCATGTCTGGGCCTGCTGGTGCTTGCCTGAGCTCAGGGATTATCAGTTCTGTGATTTAGTTGTGGCAGTGTTCATCTAGAGGTGAACACAAAGGACTGTTGTTATGCCAAGCTCAGGGCACACCTTGCTTGCTGAACCTTAGCTCTGGAAAACAGGGTATCTCCTAATAGTATCTTGACATTTCCCCCTTTTGGCTAAAGTGGGGAGTTCTGAAAAAACCTCTGCCCTTCTGGTCATTAAAGGAGAGGCAGTTAGTATAAGCCAAAATGCCATAAGAGGCCAGTTGGGCCAGCATGAGCATTTTTATCCCAGGAGGTCAGTTCCTTGAGGGAACCTACTGGGCAAGTGTATCCCAGGCAAAATCCCCAACAAAGCAAAGAGAATAATAGGCCATGTCTAGTCATTGTGTGCTTGGAAGCAGAAAAGAGGGGGACCAAGAATGCAGAGGGAGAAAATGCCAACACACACTTGAATCAGAGCTTTGGTGCTTAGGTACATAACAAATGGGAAGAGAAAAAAAAGCTGACAGTACACTCAGCCCTCATCCAGAATTTGGGGATGACTGTCTTGTTTCCACATCAGCTGCTTCCAGGTCCCTACTAGATGAATCTTGAGGTCCCCAGAGGGTTCTGCCATCTACTCAGGGCAGAGGCTTTCTTCAAGTGATCCAGGAGTGTACACCCACAAGTATGGCAGCTGTGAGAGTAGGCAGAAGGATCTGGTAGGGGACCTTAGAAACAATGATTGATTACACATAGAGATGGTCCAGTTTTCCAGTCACACAGGGGTAGATTCAACAATGCAATAAGGTTTTTTTCATAAATCCATGATCATAATTACATTGAGAGCAAGGGCTGTCTTTTGCCTTTCTTTGTATCCCCAGCAAACAGTACAGTGCCTGCCACAATAATAAATGTTTATTGACTGACACATATATCCAGATATTACTTGGGACCCCTGAAGATTAAGCTCATTTATGCTTACTAAAAGGATCAGGGATATTTTGAGTAACACACCTAAGTATCTAGAATTTAGTGGTGGACACACCATTAATCTGATCCAGATAGCATTTCTCTATACCAATTCTACTTTAATCAAACTTTGACTGAAGCCTATGCCATTTTGCATGTTGCTTCATGCATGAAAAGAGAGAATACAGACTATTGGAGAGAATGTTGACTGTATCCTGATAAGATTGCAGTGTGGAGTTGGTGTGAGTGTTCTTGAGAAACACTCAGGTCATTTGAGATTCTCTTAAGGAAAAGAAGCAAAAAGATTTTGGAAGCTGCAGACAAGGATGGAATTATAAAGCTTCCACATAGCCCTAATTTCCAGTTTGCTTCCTTGGAAACTTCAGGAATTTTCCCTACGGGTGAGATCAGGGCTGAGCTGGTTGAGCTAAGAGTTTATCTTGCTCCCAGCAAAGACTTCATTTATCCTTTTGTATTTTCTGGTATATTTTAATCTATATAATTTCTCCAATTTTTGTTTTGCTTGGCTAAATAGAATTATTCCCGGTTCAGTATTTGGGATAATCTTTTACATAAACATCATTTAGGGCAAAAGAGCTAAGCTGAAAAGTGAAGTTAAGGGCTAATGACTAGGAAAGCAGCTCTTGTTCTGAATCAAAATCATATCTGTAAATTAGCAATATTGGGGGGGAAAGATATATGTAAATCTAGTCCAATATTCCTTCCTGGAGATAGGTAAGAGAAGGACCAAGCACCCATTCAAGCCCTTCACCAGTTTCCCTCAAGGCAGAAACCACATTCTTCCTTGGAGATGGAGTAGGCAGATATATACTGAGATAAACATTCATTATAGTGGGCAGATTCCAGAGATATCTATCTATGCCACCCACCTGTGAGTCACATTTAGACAGCCCATATAGACATATATGTATCTTACATCAGCATACACATTTTATGCTTTTGAGATATACACTAATTATAGCGTCCTTGGATCTGTCCAGACAAATCTTACATGCTGAATTTGCCACTACACAGAAGCTAATTTCTCCCCATAAAAATGATGCTGTTTTCTCACCACTGTTAATCTTTAATCAAGGGTTTTTTACTAAGCATCTATGTCCATAGTAAGATGTTCCATTCCATTCAAGACTTGCCCAACACCTACCGCCCTCTTCAGATTTACCTTGAGGGAACCAATGCCTGAGAAAGGAAACTATTTAAACTCAAAGAGGGAAAAAAAAGTCCCAACTGCACTGAACCTGTCAGTCACCCTTTGAATAAGGTTTCTAAGGGTTCTGTGGAAGTCTCTCATCTTTCATTGGTAGATATATTTATTATTGGATTTTGCCAAGGCCTTCCCATCTTAATACCTTCTGACACTAAATGTAAAAAGAAGCAATCTATGTACTAGATATTGGTTAGATAGGAGAGATCTGGGCTTAAATCCTCCCTCTGATGCTTAAAAACCATGTGACCATGAGCAAGTCATAGCCTTTAACTTCATAGAGCTTCAATAGCCTTACCTGTAAAATGACTAAAATAATATTACTAACCTCACAGAGTTATGGTGAAGAGGTGAGATAATGTCTCTAAAATGCACAGAAATACTAGATATTATTGCACATATGTATGACAAAATTGCTCTCAAGTGTTGATTGACCTCATCCATATCTAGAGGGGCCAAGAATGTGACTGAGCAGGCAACAGAGACCCTGGCACCTAAGCTTGATACCATCTCCCCATAGTTTTCTCCACCCATACATCTGCACAAGACAATTAAAAGACCTTAGGTTTGAAAAACTTGTGAAGCCCAATTGCCAGAATTATGTGGCCATTTTTAGGCAATTAATCATTGCCTGGTTTATAGCCTAGCCTTCAGAGATTGAAAATTTGGAAAGTATATTGGATGTTCACCACAGGCCAGACTGAGGTCTCTAACCAAGAAGTCCAAGCCTAGAATAGGAATAAAAACACAAAGTAAAGACCAAAAGACCACTTTTGTACTTTATTCTAAAGAACTTGGCACCTAAGCCTGATAGGGAGATAAAAGGCTGGAGTAGTCAATAAGAGGGAACTGAGGGAACAAGGTACCCTTCCCCTTCCCCCAAGGTTTCTACTGGTCCTAGGGCAAGGGTTTTCTAGTTTTCTGAAAGAGCTGGAAAAGATCCTTGTTTTGGCTTTAAGCCAAGAGTACATAACAGCACCAGTCTTCCCTGAGGAAGAGATAACCAAGGATTCCAGATAAAATAAGAAGGAGGCAGCATTGACTATAGCTGTAGGTGGTGGATACTACGGTGTCTATGGAGGGTCTATCAAGCAAAGATGATAGGAATAATATGACATCAAAAGAAGATAACTTTCGAGGCATGAATTGTTCCCTCCTCATGTGTTCCCTGGCTATGCATCCTCCTTCTTGGTACATCTCCATACATGTGCCCTGGCCACAAATATTCCTGATGTGTATATCTCAACATATCCTAGTTACGTTTGGTCCCTATATGTGTGCGCCTCTTCATGTGTGTCCATTCTTTCCATTGAAAATGTGTTTATTTACAGAGGAGTATGCCCCAGATTTGTGGGGGGAATGTTTTGTTGCTACTTATCTTACTATTCCATTTTATTAAATACCTTTACTTTTCTCCTACTTTGTGGCCTGGATGACTATTAAAGGTAGATATGGGGGAAGGATTTGTCTTAAGGAAACAGAGTCCCAGAGTTCCTTGAAGAGAGGGTAGCCTTCCATTGGGGAACCCACTTTTTGAGTTGGGAGGTGCCACTGGGAGCTACATTACTATAAAATGATCCTAGAGAGGAAAGCAATTAAGATTACCTGTAGTTTGTAGATGGAAAAATTAGAGTTCAAAAAGAACATAAAATTTTGCTCAGGGACATACTGTGAGTCAAAACCTGGAATTCCATCTATAAAATGGAGGTCTCGATTGTTTTAATGAAATCTACTCTTTTTCAACTCACCAGCTGAGAAGGAGGCAAATGCTAACTGGGAATGTTTGTGAGCAATCTAATAATGGATAGAAAAGATTTCTTTAAAACTGAATCAGGGAGAATTAAGACCTCACCCCTCACTCCCAGAGAACAGAAGTCACTCAAGTGTTTGGAAAGCAAGAGACCAAAGGAAAAAGAACTTCCTGATATTCTTATAAAATGTTCCTTTTTTTCTTTTTTAGTAACTCTGGGTTCTAACAAAGACTGACAGTCCCTCACTAGTCCATATCTCAACTCCTTCCAGCACCCACAAAATAGAACAGAGAGAAAGAAATCCCTTAAAACTTGTCATCAAAGAAAATTCAAACTGAAACACATGAGAAGGGAAGCAAGCAACTTGGAAAAGCACAAAAGGGGCTAATGAGCAAGGGGAGCTTTGTCCAAAGTCAGATTCCCAAAGACAGAGGTACCATGATCCCCTTCATCAGTTTGGGAGAAGGCTGGAAGCACAGCTCGCACTTGATTGGTGGTACTGGCTGTGCACAATAGCCATCATTCAAGTGTTCTCTCAATTGAGATATCCCTAAAGTATCTGACTCCACTGGACCTTAACCCTCTTCTCCCTTAACACAAAACTGTTCCTCTGACAGAGCACACACAGCCAGATACCCACACACTTGTCAAGGAAATAGGTTATCACCAGAAGCTACTCTAAAATCTATACCTAATTCCTGAACCCTACTTAAATTGTAATTCTCCTTCTCTATGCTACCCTTTGAGGACTCAATTTTCAATTCACAGGATCATAGAATTATAGATGGAGTAGACCTTAGAGGTCATCTAGTCAACTCTGCCTCCCTCCTATTTTACAAATGAGGAAAACAAAGCCAGAAGAGGTCAAGTGACTTGTACAAAGCCATTCAGGTAGTAAGTGGAAAAGAGGACATTTGGACCCAAGTCCTATAACATCTCCAGATCCAACACTCCATTGCACTATGCTGTCTGGGAGTAGAGCTCAATCTCCATTTAAGGAAGTCACCCAGATCAGTCATCCCTTCATTTCCCACCAGGCTACATTCTGCTGCATGTCTCCATCATAGGGTACCTTCTCTCCCTCCCCCATTTTCAGTTTCTTTTTATGTGCTGTCTTTCCTCCTTTAGAATAGAAGCTCTTAAGGGCAGGGACAGTCTTTCTTTGTGTATTTCTATTCCCAGCACATAGTAAGCACTTAGTAAACACTTGTCGACTGACTTGTCTCTCAATTCAATTCAATTCAGTTCAACAAACCCACCTAGGCACATGTCATGTACCAGGAATAAGTGGATGCTGAGGATAGAAAAATAAAATAAAAATGGTCTCTGCTGTCAAGGAGGTTACATTAAGTAGAGGAGCAATACGTGGAAAGGGAGGAAGAGAGAGAGAATTCAGAACTGAAAATAAAATTAAACTTAAAAAAAAAGCAGAGCAATGGGTGATCTTCACAATTATCTCTATTTCTGTTCACTACCGCCAGGGTTGTCACCTTCCCTGGCCACCTCTCACATTCAGAGAGCTACATAAAGACAGGGCATTCCACAGCAACAGACACAACCCTGTTGGCCATTTCTGGAGCTGCCAGGAAAGCTGTGGTAGTCATCTGGCTCCTCTCTTTTGCTGTTCTTTCCTTTGATGCTTCTAGAAAACACACCTGCTCCTGGGTATGGAGTGGCAGCTCTCTGGTCCTCAAGAACCTGCCCTGAGCCCGGAATCTTCTAGTCCAGCTTCCCTTTGGCCCAGCAGACACTTGCCCTGGGCAAATGGACCCTGTGGCTATTTACAAACTCAAGTGAAGGGTAAACATTGGGTAATTGACTAACTGCGCAGTGTGAGCTCCATATCCTGGACAAGCTTTTGATCCTCTTCAGTACAGTCATTAAGCATTCTTTTTGGCTCCCTGGCAGGCCCCTTCATTCCTTGCTAGTTTCATCTTCCCCTCACCCCAACCCGCAGAGGTTGGGCTTTCCCGCCCGCCCCCCCCCACCATCAATAGCTGCAATTTCCTTGTTCCTAGAACCTTTATTCTTTTCTTCAAAGCTCTCTATTCACCACTGAGGTCCCAGTCAAAAGACCTGCCACATGCCCCAGGATTCCCAAAGAGGTGTATTGGCAGCTGTTCTCATGAATCTGGAAAAAGTAGGGACAGAATACTGGTCCTCCCTATTGCTTCTAGGCAAGCGTGTAACAGTGGCTTTTGCCTTGGTGTACGAACCACTTTTTTTCTAAGATACCCCAAAGCATCATTCTCCTCCCTTATTTAGTCTGATTTCTTGCATCTGGGGAGTCTGGGAGCAGTCAAAAGGAAGGGAAGAGACAAAATACCCTGGGGAATCAGCTTCCACCCTCTACATTCTGCAAACTTTGGGGTGGTGATTCTTTCTCTAATTCACGGTGGAGAAATGTGAGATCCAGGGAGCAATGGGGTAGCCCTAAAGTCTTGCAAGAGTGGGCTCTAGAGTTGTCAGTGACAGCATCATGGATTGATAATAATCAGTAAACATAATTATTAGTTTGCTATGTCCCAGGCACATTGCTTGGCACTGAGGAAACAAAAAAGAAACAGTTTCTATCTTTAAGAAGCTTATATTCTATCAAGGGAGAAAACATGGTCACAAAAGAGTAATATATACACACATACATACATATACACACAATGCATGTGTATGTGTGCATAGATGTGTATGCTCTAGGTAACTTTTGAGAAGAAGGAAATGAAAGTTAGAGAGATGAGGAAAGACCTCATGTAGAATGTAACATCTAAGATGATTTTGAAGGTGCAGTGGGAGTGACCACAGGATTTCCCATGAGGCAGGGACACTTGTGGTTTTTTCAAAGATATGAATAACTCAGAGGGTCCTGGTTGGAGTTAAGGAGGATGGGGCTAAACTGAATCTCCCCAAGTCTCTTCCTTTCACATCGGAGAGATATGGTCTCTCTTACTACTCCAGGCCTGTTTTGCAATGATAAAACTCAATAAAGTTAATTGCCATAAAAACACAAAGAGAATAAAATCACTAAATTGATTTTTGGCAGCTGCTTAGCAGACATATATAATGTAGGACCAGTCAATGAGGACCCAGTCTTGGAGGGTATACAATATACTCTGTATTCTTCCTAGTATGGAGGTTCAGTAAGCTTGCTTCCAAGAAATGAATGGCAGCCAAATATGGTGGTGATAATCATTTAAGATCATTTGAATCTCAATAAGGGCCAGAGCCTGAACTCATCAACCAGAAGAAGCACTTGGTCTAGCAGATATTCCCTTCTTTGCTCTCTCAGTAAACCCCAAATGCCCTGTCCTTTGTCAATACTACAAGGCCAGGAGAAGCTGACCAGAGAATTCTTCTGTTAATGACTACCAAGGACAAGTTGCCTTGACCAGAGACACTCCCTTGAATAACGGAATTTTTCTTATCTTAATATTTTATGGACATACACTATGTTCTATTATGTTAATGGTAAAGGAAACATATCCTAGGCTGCAATTTCAATAGACATTTTCTCAACTCTCTTATGTTATTGTATTTACAACCTATTCAATTAAGAAAATTCCTTTTTCATACCCTGGTTAAACATATATGGAGATCATAATTTTGAGTGACACAGACATCCTGAGTTGGGATTGTTCTAAAACATATGTAAGGCTTCTCATTCTTTTATCAGATAGTCATATTTTATCTGGCTCTGTGCATGCATGTATTCTGCTAGCTTTAAGAGAATAAACAATAGGAATTTATACATAACCTAGACTGTCTGCCTCTTTTAACCAAACTTTCAGGTTGACAGTGGTGTACTTCTGTACTCCCTGTCACCAGCAAGTCTGAGGTTGTCAAGTCTCTTGAGCTTAAGAGTTCTGAATTGCTTTGAAGTATTGGGTATCCATACTAAGTTGGGCATTAATATGGTAAGCCTTCTTATAATGGGGAGCTACCAGTGTGCTTAAGAAGGAGCAAGGTCCCTAGCCCTTGGTCAGAAACAGAGGAAGGTCAAAGCTCCTGTGCTAATCAGACTAGAATCAGGCCTATGAGGAGACTCTTCATTTCCAGCCTTGGTGAGGTAGAAAGACTTAGAATTTTAAAAAGAAAATTTTTTTAATTTTAAAAGGAATAATGGAAGATCAGTTTTCCTCCCCATTTCAGAGTATTTATAGATATATCTGACTGTTTTCCATGGGATGATGAAAAGCCTTTTAATTGGCTATTGAATTGTAACTGACTGAGCATGCAAAAGGCTCTAATAAATAAAAATCTCTCTTCCCTGATGGTGCTTTAGGCAAAAATTTATATAAGCTTGCAGGTGGGAGAGGTGGGAAGGGAATGGTAGCAGCCATGTGGCCATGAACACATGATGCCTCTGTGTCTTCTCTCTGATGTATTTCATTCTTTGCTAATCTTACGTGAATGAATACTGGAAATGGAATAGACCAGGTTAAAAATTTTGTGATCTTTGAAAAATTAAAAGAATGATCAAAGGTTCTATCAGCAACTGAAGCAGGCAGCAACATCTGAGCCATTCCAGGAACCAACTCTGAAGAGCTGCTTGGCTCAGTCCAGCAAGGAATCCACCCAGCAGCTGACAAGGTGTCCTGAAAACAAAGGAGTTCCTCCTCCACTGGCCAGGTCACACTCAGAAGTCAACTCCATCTCCCTCCCTGGATGAGGAAGAGAGAATATTTTGTAACAAGACTCGTAAATGCACCTTCCCCAGGAACCAAGTGATGGATAGAGGGAAGAGTATGCTCCCAATTTGAGAGATCGCTATACTTTGGTCTTTGATATACTTTCTCAGCAAATATTCCTTTGTAAAGGCTAGATGTTAATTGATTTTGGGGAGATTTTAGTGGTCATAGAGGTTCATGGGCAATAGAATTAGAGAGCCCCACAACTCTAGAGGTGAAAAAGGAATATATTCCAGACACAGGAGACAGCCTGTTCAAAGGCATAGAGATTGAAGATGGGGTGTCATCACTGAGGCACAGCAAAAATCCAGTTTGGCTGAATCAAAGAGTGAAAAAAAGGCAATAATATATAATAAGGCTGGAAAGATAGGTTGAAGCCAAGTTGCAAAAGATTATAAATGCCAAATGGAAGAGTTGATATTTCATTCTAGAGGTAATAGGGAGTCACAGTCGTTTATTGTGAAATTGTGATATGGTTAGACCTATGCTTTGGGAAAACCATTTTGCTAGCTGTGTGATCAAGTATTTCTTAATGAGCTCACAAATATCTCAAACTGTGTTGAGTACAATTTAGAAAATATGTCTGTGACCTTAAGAAACATTCAACTGCTCCCAAAATGATCATACTTAACTAAACCATTAGGCTTATATGTTAAGGGGTTACCAAAAAGCAATAGAGTGATTTTATTCTCTTAGAGTCCTAGGACAGTCGAGATAGTCCAGAGTCAGGGGTGGAGAACTTGCAGCCCAAGGCCACATGTGACCCTCTAGGTCCTCCAGTGTGGCCCTTCAGCTGAAACCAAACTTAACAGAACAAATCCCCTTAATAAAAGGATTTGTTCTGTAAAACTTGGACTCTGTCAAAATGATGCAGCCAAGGGCCTAACAGGCCACATGTGGCCTTGAGGCCACAGGGTCCCCACCCCCAGTTAATATATCTGGCAATGACCTTTTTTTTTTTTTTTAGACAATGCTATTCCTTTAGGCTGAGGGCGTTGATACTGATGAAGCTGGTGGTATCAGAGGGCTTGTAATTACTCTCCACATTCATGTTCACCAGCTCTTCATCATACAGGGACTGAGGAAGACTCTTGACTCTTGTATTCATGGTCCTTGAAAACCATCACCTGGACCTTGTCCTCAACTGGAGGAGCAGAGCACAAAGAAGAAACAAATATTTTAATAGCAAAGAATGAGGAGAATGAGGGGCTGAAGAAAACAACCCATTGTGGGGTAAGATGTTTCTTGCTCCAATCTTCTCCAATCCTAATATGCTTCAGTTGCTACTACCTTACCCCAGATCTAGTTCCCACCTGAGGCACACTCACCTCAGGTTGGCAGGGCTCCTCCAAAGGTCATTCTATCCTGGAGGTGGAGAACCTGCAGCCTCGAGACCAATAGACCACACTTGAGGACCTAGAGGGCCACATGTGGTCTTCAGGCCAAAGGTTCCCCACCCCTGACTGATCTGGGACCTCAGATTTTATATTAGAATAAAATTAAATGTTGATAGAAGATCTGACAGTTTTATTTAAACAGGTATTTACTCAACTCAGGGGAAAGCTATATAACAAGAATATTCAGGAAAGACATCATATTGATTCCACTGAGAGCAGAACCCTTGCCTCCTTGTTACCTATGGTGCTCTAAAGGTCAAGCAGGAGGCCGTGTCAAAAACCTGAACCTTAGTCCTCTGAACCAATTAATCTCAAAAATAATTTCAAAATTTTAATATGTTTTAAGGGAAGACTAGCCTAATCTGCATAGAGCAGGGCCTGAGAATATTGCTCCTACAACGACAGTCAATACTACTGAACTTTACCTTGACAAAATAAACTGGAAATAATAAAAAAGGACCAGACTCCTTCAACTGAGAAGGAAGAGAAGGGTGAAACAGCTCAGGCCCATCTTTCTAGTCAGCTCTGCTCTTACAGACTTCCATTCCAGACAAGAGCTGTTATGTACAGAACCCTTCTCCATCCTGGGTGATGGAGCCAGGGACCACAGACTATTCACAGCATCCACACAGAAAGCCTCAGTCTCTGAACCACATCCTACAAACTGTCAAGCAGGCACAATACAAATGCCCTCCCTGGGATGATCTCTTACAACAATCCAACACAGACAGGACAATAGATGATATTTACAGACCTTGTTCCATTTGTTTCCTTTTTCCTCTGACCACAGAGCTGGGCTATCTCTGTATTACCCAACATACGCCAAAGGCGGAGGAAAGAGATTCAGTTGAATATTGCAACACACAGATGGACTGCTACTCCATCTGCTGGTTTGACAGGAATTCCTTTGATGATTCCTTTAACATTTTGGGCTAAACTTCCTGCAGCTTGAGTCCCCAAATGCCACTGAAACTGGATTGATTCGGGTTGGGGAACAGGGGATTTTTTTCATGGTGAAAAAGCTGAAGAATTTTTTTGCTGCATAAAAAGTGATGACTCTTCCTCCACTATCCCTGCCTCCCATCCATCCAAGGACAAACACCCAATGGGCTATTGATCTTTTCCAGCTGAAACAAGAACTGAGCTGTAGGAAAGCCATAATGTGGAATTGGGGGAGAAAGTCAAACAGCAGCTGGCCCTCCTTAGAAGAGTCAGACTTCATAATGAGCAGGATGTTCATTCTAGGGGAGGGAAGAGACATCTGGGCAGGCATAGTTATTGGGGTTCATTGAGGACATGGGGAAGGGAATTGGCTCCTCTCCCCAGCCTTCTTATACCAAATCGAAGACAGGCTTTCAGAACGGTGTTAAAGAAGTCAGAAATGTTCTATTTCTCATGCAGTCAAGTCCCCCTTCACTCTTGCTACCTTTATTTCAAGGTTTTTGCTCAAAATACATCTATTCCTTTGTGCTAAATCAGTTAACTCTCCCCAGGGTCTCAGGTCTACCCAGAATCTTCCATCTGCAAAAATCAGGGCTGTATGCATGACATCTCATGTATCCTCACTGAGACTAGAAGCAGGCAAGGAATACATTTTACAGATGAAGAAAACTGCACACAAACACACACACACACACACACACTTTTTTTTCTTTTTTAAGTGGAGAGAGTGTCTACACATGGTCATAAATTTGTTTCTTAATACCTGAATTTCTTTGCTTAGTTCTGCTATCATTTTTTAAAAGTGAGGATCTATAATTTTACCAGTGATGGAAACTCCCAGTGTGGAAATTCCCCTCACCAAAGCAACTAGATAATTGCTTAGAGTATTGAGAAGTTACATGACTTGTCCAAGTTATCTCAGAGGAAGGAATGGGAACTCAGGTTTTCCTAACTTGAACATGTCTCCATGATATCACCTACCTCCAAGTTACTGCTACTGATCTTCTTTAAAGCAGACCTCCAGAAACCTTATCCAGGATGAGCTAAGATACTCCAATTCTGAATTCCTGAGACTACTATAGTCTTATCTTCAGTCCTGTTCATTTTCTGCCCAGCTGTCCGTTATGATCCCCAGCTGTCTCTCACCTCTTGCTGTGTAACAGGGGACTGACCAATGCAAGCCCAGTACCCATGAGCTTGTACAATGTATTTGGCTGATGCTGTCCCCAATGTGGATTTTGGAGGTGTTCGGTGACTGTTTCCAGACTGTTTACTGAGGTCAGAAAAGGCTTTTTCAATTGGTTTCTGAGTTGAAACTGAGCATACTTATAGAAGGCCCCAATGACTAGATAAACCTTTCTATCTTTTCCTGCCTGGCTGCATGGGGATTTATACATCAGCCAAGTACACCAGACACACTCGTATGGGCTAGGCTCTCATTAATCAGTCCCCTGTTCCAATGTGTAATCAAATAAATACTACCTTAGTCTCTAGACTGCCTTATTGTCCCATTCACCACCCCTGGGTCTTTTCAGATCTAAACACCCTCCTGTGGCCACCAATTCCCTGTATGTGCCACTTCCCCCATTAGAATATAAGTTACTTGAGGGAAGCTTTTGTATTTGTATCTCTCAGGGCTTGGCTTACAATTGATGCTTAATAAATTTTTTTTGAATTCTTTATGTATTTAAGTTACCTGCATACAGGGAAAAAGTGATTGAGTTGGGTCCTTGGAGCACTTCCCTATTTTAACTGTGGCCTTTAGGCACCAAGCCCTCTATACTTTGCCCCTTTTTCTTGGGTCTCTCACTTTTTCCTCCCTCTTCCTATGGTGTTCACCATTGCTTTAAAGATAGAAATTTTATCTGGGAGCTCCTTGATGAGTCACCGCAATTATGGCGTTGTCTCCAAAAATGTACATCTGTTCCTTCCCCCAGAACTTGCCTCCTCTCACTATGTCCATCTTCCTTGAATCCTGACAGTATCAGAGTTCATCATTTCACAGTCAGCCCTTCTCTCTTTAACAGTCTTTCTTTTCCATCTTCCTTTTTCTTTCAACCTGAAGTGAGGAGTTAGAACAACTGTAGATGATATTATACATAGAGAATCAGCTCCTGGATCTCCGTCCTCTAGGAGTTCATGATCTAAGACAGGTAATAGACCAATTCATCTAAGATGATATTTGTAATAGAAAACATTGAACTCTGAAGACACATTCAACTATGATTAGATAACAAAACATTATATTTCAGCATAAATTTCTAATTGAAAGGCAGCATGGTATAGTAGCTAGCTTTGGGGTAAGAAAAACCTTGGTTCAAGTCCGTCTTCTGATGTATTCCAGTTCTGTAACCCTGGGCTAGTCACCTAACCTAACCTCTCAATGCTTCCAGGGAACACTCCAAGATTGCAAGCTACAGACAATTGCTGACCTATATTGATGGAGAGAATATATCCAGAGTTTTTCCTAAGCCACTGCAAGACTGCCAGCAAATTTTGGTGTTGGTTCAGTTTCCCAGATCTTGCAAGGTTTTATACCAGAGGTCCCCAAACTTTCTTAATTATTTCAATAATTTTTTCAAGGCCACCCTAAGCCAAAAAATAATAATAATTAATAGTTCTATTTATTATATAGTTAAGACCAAACAACTTATTAAGTCTTTATGGACTAACAACTCAGTAGCCATTTAAAAAAATAATATACATAAATTGAAAGAAAAAATGAGACTTTATTTCACGCTTAACCACAATTATTTACTAACGAGATGTATGCTCCTTTTAGGCACTGTGCAACTTTTCAGACCTTGGAAATCAGATTAGACACAACCATCCTCATTTCCTGTTCCACACTGATTTTTTGAGAAATGCTTGCTTTTATCACAGCAACCACCAAAAATCCAGTGTTGCAAAGATTTGTTAAGTATTGTTAGTCAGTCAATTCAGTCATGTCCAACTCTTTGTGACCTTAAGAAAACCTTCGTTTTCTTAGCAAAGATTCTGGAGTGGTTTGCCATTTCGTTTTAGAGTTCATTTTACAGATGAGAAAATTGAGGAAAATAGGATGAAATTACTTTCCCAGCTTAGTGTCTGAGGTCACATTTGAACTCAGGCCAGCCTGATTCCAGGGCTGGCACTCTATCCACTGCAAGACCTAATTGTCCTTACTATGACATCCCAAAAAACAAAGTCCAGGAAGTTTCTGGTATAGCCAAAGGTGCAAGTAAACAAAATCATATCTCAAACATATCATCAAATAAATGTAGTGTGATCTAATGTTAGAACTATAAACCACCTGTAGCCGCAAGCACCCTAGCATACACAGGAAGGCCTGTTGCACAGGTTCTTAGATCTGCTTTGCTAAAAGGAAAGCAGTTTTTGAGGGATCAACAATCTTCTTCAATTAGATACCAACAAAGAAAATACAAGCAGAGAAATAAAGAATGACAGGGCTTCTGTTTGACCATAAGCAATACATCCATCACAGATCAACAGACAGATCCAGCTATCTGACCATTACATACATACATAGTTACCAGAGAGAAAAGCACTTAACATCTGGGTTTTCAAGGCATGATGGGGAGGAAGGGGGAGGAGGGAGAAGAGGGCTCCTTATCTGTTACCCAGAGTCTCTTCTGGTGTATGAACCTTCTCCCAAGCTCCTGTGTATGCTGGGGTGCATTCTACTACATTATGGCATAGTCGGCAGGATCTGCAAACTAAAAGGAAAGTATGGGGGCTGGACAATTGTTCATTGTTTCTCAGTTGTGGTGACTATGGTTCTGTGGAGCCTCAGGAGCGCCCTGAGATTGTATTGTATGCAGAGCCCAGGCAGGAGACGTGAAGGCTTGGAATGGAGCCATAGAACAGGAGCAGAGAGCTGCCTGTGTGCCAGTGTTGGAGGGGTGAGCCATGGAACAGGAGCAGAGAGCTGCCTGCAGGCAGACTCAGGCAAGAGTCAGAAGCAGCCGGCTTCTGCTAGAGGAGGAGGAATCTCTGAGTTTGGAATTCAGCCCCGGGGCAAGATAAAGATCGAACAGCCAGGCGCTCAGCATGCTTTTTGGCTGCATTCTCCTGGGATTGTTTAGGACTCGGGCGTGGGGAGTTGTCTATGGTGGGTAGGAGGAAGTGTCGCACACCCCCACCCACCCACCCCAGGACCCCACTTTGCTGTTTTGTTGCCCAGCCACCTCTCAGGACTTGGAAGCAGCGGCTGGAGCAGTGTTAAGACTGGGACTTGGCTCATTAGAGCCTGCACCTGAGAGTGCCAAGAGGAAGCCGGCAACAGCAGTGTGGGGAGGACACACCCCCAAGAAGGATTTTATTTGAACATTTTTTTGTTTTGGATTGAGGAAAGAGGAGCTGATTGCTCACTCCCCACAGATTAATCCCCAAAGAATATGTTATGTTGTTATGTATATACCTTTGTGTTTGTTTAAGGCCATGTGGCCACTCTGGTAATGAGTTGTTATGTATTTTGCAAATGTGAAGTTCATGATGTTTCATTTTGTGGGAATTATGTTGTATTTACTTAAAAAATGTTAATGCCTATTCAGAAACAAGTTGTCTATGTTATGGTCCTGAAAGATCTTGGGGCCCAATGTAATGTTAATTAGAGTTAAACATCTTCTCTGCCCACTAAAAGACCTCAGGTACCTTTGGTTGATTTCTAATGAGGCACCGGGTCACAGCTCTGAAAAGTGTATATATACTCTGAGGTGAGGTTTTGCTTTGGGGCTTACTCTTTGGAATAAGGTTCTTGAGACCCTGGGTAGCCATTAAGGAGCCCCCTGGCTTTAAAAACCCAGATGGTGCTTCCCTCTCTGGAAACTATGTATGTATGTAATGGTCAGACAGTTGGATCTATCTGTTGATCTGTGCTGTATATATTACGTATAGTCAGACAGTTAGAAGCTCTGTCTGTTGGTCTTTATCTTTCTACTTGTATTTTCTCTGTAGGTATGTAATTAAAGATTGTTCACCCCTCAAAAGTTGCTTTCCTTTTAGAAAAGCAGATCTAAGAACCTGTGTAGGAGGCCCTCCTGTGTATGCCAGGGTGCTCGCTGCTACATTACCTCAAGGCAGTAGTTTATGTCCTGTCTGACAGATATAGAGATTGCTATGATTCTCTGAAACATTTAAAATATCTTGTGGTACCCTTGTGAGTTCAGTGCAGCATCCAGTTTGGATACCATGACTATATATCATGGCAAAGAAGACACAAATAGGTGCTCTGTTGCAGACTCAGGCTTGCTTATGGAACTGATGTACTCACTGGCTGGCCTGGGGGAAGTAGGGAGGAGGGAAGAGCACCCCTCACTGACTCTCCCAAGTTTAGATTATCCTTTAATTCCAAAGGACTCATGATGAAAAATGCTATCCACATCCAGAAAGAACTGATGGAGTCTGAATGCAGATCGAAGCATTTCATTTGCGAGGGGGTGGGGGTGGGGGGAGAGGGGGGAGAATGTTGTCTGTGTTTTCTTTCACAACATGACTAATATGGGAATATGTTTTGTATGACTGAATATGTAAAATCTACATCAGGTTGTCTTGGGAATGGGAGAAGAAAGGGAGAGAGAATTTGGAACTCAAAGTTTTAGAAAATGTTAAAAATTGTTTTTACATGCAATTGAGAAAAAAATATTATTTTTAAAATATATTAAATATATTTATTATTAAATATATTTAAATGGAGGAAAAAGTTGTTCTTAAGAAAGTGAATTTTTCCATTGGGGTCCTTTGTAGCTTTTCAGTCCCAGCCAACTTAACAGCCAATCAAAAGTCCCCTCTTCACTATAGGGGAAGTAGATAGGAAACAGCCACAGAATACCTGTACACAGTCTGGAGAGTAGAGGCCTTCCACTTCACATACAAAAGCAGGCTCACCCAGCCTCCACATAGGGCATTGCATCAGGCAGAGCATGTTGTGTGTTCTGTTAAGGTCTGGGCCTTCACTGGCCAGTCCATTACTATATATAAAAAAGTCATTGCAGGGAAAAGGCACTAGCAAATAAGGGATCGGGAGAAGCCTCACTGAGGAGGTGGCCCATGAGCTGAGCCTAGAGGAACATTAGGGATCCTAACAGGTGGTGGTGAAGAGGAAGTGCTACTGAAAGGAAAATTCGTTGTTCAGGATTTCACCCTGATTAACAAGGCAAAACTCAGGAAAAAAGAGAATTAAAAAGAATTTATTTAAAAATACATCAAGGTAGCAACATATTAATGGGTTAATCACTAGAGGATTCAAATGAATTTAAGATGGCATCAACTTTTATTGAGAACTTTTGTAATGAGATAAAGACAATTTGGACAAGTCCATACCAACAAAATGGGATGGGCTATTGCTTCCCAGCTCTTTCTTAATTTCCACATCAAAAGGAAATGAGATTACAGATATGGGGAATGGACTTTTACATGTTGACCAACAAGTAGAGGATGACCTGCTACATGCTAGATAGCTGCACACCAGATGCCCCACCCCCCCTACCCCCCACCCCCGCAACAGAACCTCCCCCAGCAATGATTAACAAGTACACTGAAAACAGGCCAGACTGGAGACAATGGGGGTCACTACATAAATTTCAATAGTGCATTCCAGCCCTGTGGGGAAATAACCTGTACAAAAACATGGAAGTCAGAGATGGAATGCCACGTATCAGGAACAGCAAGCAGATATATAGAACAAGAGAAAGGCCAGAATAAGACCCAAGTCCTAAGGCAAGAGGGCCAAGTGGTTCCATGAAATAGGCTTCTTGCTCTGACCCCAGGAACAGGTTATGGCAATAGTGTAGACCTGAATTGCCCTGCTAGTCTGCCTGCCTGACTAAAAGAAAGTAGGATCCGCTGAAGAGCAATTCAGGGATAACAACCATTCATTTTTATTAACCACAGCTCAGTGGTATGATAATTACTCCAAGCAGGTGTCAGGGCAGTTGGTTTGTTCAAAAAGACCTATCTAGTTAGCATCTGTGACAGAAAAAGCCATCTTGTAAGACTGAGCCAGGAAAACCTAGGACAAAAAAACCAGTGTTTCTGCCTCCATCAGAAGTACCCTAGGTCTATTGATCTGAAAACCAGAATTTTGCTTTCATTACTGGCCAAAGGCTTTATAACACACTAGAGAACAAATAATTAAAAAAAGGGTTGGGTTGGATAAACCTAGAAAAGCCTTAGAAATGGACTTGGAAGAAAATTTGCCTTTTCATTCAGTGTCAATTCTAAAAATCCTATAATTAGGGTCATCCTATCTCTTCTCTAACCTTGACATCATTACTAGAGAAGAGAGACTTGGCTCCCTGCTCATTTCATTATAGAGCTTTCTCATTCCCTGGTCTCCTAAATTATCATAAAAACTGTATTGAGTTGGGAGCAGGTAGGTAGCCCCGTGAATAATAAAGCACCAGGCCTGGAGGACCTGAGTTCAAATTTGACCTCTGATGAGTACTTATTAGCTGTGTGAACTTGGGCAAGTCATTTAACTCCAATTGGCTAAAAAAAAAAAAAAAAATGAATTGAGTGGAAAGAAAATAAAACCTGGAACCTCAACACTGGGTAATGATAATGACCAAGCTTAGGAAGAGATGAGAAAATAGGCCTCCTCTCCTCTCTGCAGAGGTGGGGGATTATGGGTATGAGATGTTGCTCATGCTGTCAGGTTTGGTTTGATGTGTGGGTTAATTTTGCTGAATGGCTTTTTATTTTTTTCTCTTTATTTTTTAATTCCTCGTCACAAGGAGTAGCTCACTGGGTAGAGAGAGAGGAGGCATAGATATAAAGGTGATATGTGTGTGTGTGTATACTTATATAATATACATATATGCACACGTGTGTATGTGTAAATTTGAAAAACACACTGAATTTCTAGCATGTGCAGGTCTCCTATGTGTATATGAGATTTGACTGGAGCCTGAGGGGGAAGAGGAATATAGTGAAAGATAAGGTTAAAGAAGTAGGTAGGAGTCAGATTGTGGTAATGTTCAAGCAAATTGAACATTACATGCAGGCAATGAGAGATCATTGAAGGCTCTTTAAGCAGAATGGGGTTATCATATATAGTCTTCTAAGACTGGTAAGTCCCTGTCATGTAGGCTATGGTAGTTTTTCCCTAAAAAGGTAATGTAATCATCTTTTTAAAAAATAATAACTTTATTATTTATTTATTTTTAAGATTTTTTTTTTTTACATCTTGCGTTCTGAATTTTCTCCCTCCCTCTTATCCCTCCTCCAGTCATCAAGAAATGTGATATCAATTATACATGTGAAATCATACAAAATATATTTTATCAGTCATGAATGCAGCCATCTTAGGCAGCGAGCTAAGGCTCAGACCACTAGCCTACAAAGCTTCCTAGTCATCATAACATAAAAAGCCCAGAACACCAGTAGTTATAGCTCATCAGTACTGACCCAGGTTTCCGATAGCCCATGACACTTTGGCAACTGCAGAAGCAAAGGGAGTTGCGCCCACATGAACCGATGCTACCTCTCACTGAGTATCTTTGATGTGCTACTGTTAAATAAAATTATTTTTGTTGAATGTTAGATGGTCTAGCTGTATCCTATTTTATTTCATTCTCAAGGTTGGACTATGTAATCTGCCTCAGTCAGACCTGGTTCAGAACATTGTATAAAATGTTGTTTGAAAAAAAATAATTTAACTAGCATATTATTAATACTAATATATTGTTAATATCAATTTAACTGGGAAAACAATATATTGACATAATATATAAGAAATCTATATTGTGGAGCAATAGATAATCTTAACTGATTACTTGGGACAATGAGAGTTTAAATGATTTTCCCAGGGCACATAGCCAGTGGGTGTCAAAGACATTACTTGAATCTAGGCTCTATCAACCATACTACACTACAGTAGATGAAAACAACATATTGCCCAATTTTGACATGCCGCCAAATGAATAGTATACAGAGCTAGTCCATCACTGTGTGTATGTATATATAGATGTAAGTGATGTTATTGCAGATGACAAGGTGCTAAAACCCTAACACTATGCTATCTCTACAAAATGTAAATGAACCTCTTTCTCTAATTTGAAATGGAAGGGGAAACACTATTGGTCACATGAAAATTTGCTATGCCACTGGAGGCCTTTAAATATCTAAGCTTGCCAGCCTTGAAGGCAGCTGACTTGGTTCAAAGTTATAAGTTAACGTAAGCCAGAAGAAGCTTTGTGGAAGAGACCTGTACCTGTACCTATGTAGTGGATTCCTTTGTGCATATGGGTTGGCCTAAATGGTCTACATGGTCTCTGATAACCCATCCACCTTTCAAATTCTTCAGTTCTATGAATTCTGTATCTTAATACTATTGTACTCTATGCCCACTCTACCTATGGACACTGTACATATGTGTGTATGTGTGTATGTATATGTGTGTATATATGTATATAGTAGGTTTAAGTAGGCTGCAGCATGTTACCAATGACCTGTGTGCAAGAAGCAGCCTAAATGACAGAATGAAAGCTCTGAGACAGTATATTACAGGGAAAGAATGTGAACGTCTAGGATCAAATCAAGCCTGTGATGTTTACTACCCATGTAACAAATCACTCAACCTTCCTGTTCTCAGTTACCTCATCTGTAAAATAAGAAAGTTAGACCAGTTCACGTCCGAGGTCGCTTCCAGCTGGAAAAGGAGGCAGATTTGTTATGTATGAACAAGAGACCAGTCCTGGGGAACAGTCTTGGTTCGACCTTGGTAGCACTTAAGAGATTAAAAGTCAAAAAATCAGCGCATCAACAAGCGTTTAATTAGTGCTTACCGTGTGCCAGGCACAATACGTCGGCTGGATACTCAATGGAAATACAAGTGAGTAGGCTCCTGGGGTCCGCCCAGGCACAACAGCATTGCCTCTGTAGATGCAATGTTGCCTCTGTAGATGGAGCTGGGCCTGGAGTCAGGAAGACTTGAATTTAAAGCTGACTTCAGACACCTAGTAGCTGTGACCCTGGGCAAGACCCTTTAACTTCTGTTTGCCTCAGTTTCCTCAACTGTAAAATGGATATAATAATAACCCCTAGCTTGCAGGAGTGTTGTGAGGATCAGATAGAAAGTATTTGTCAAGTGCTTAACACATCACCTGGCACACAGTAGGCATTATATAAATGCTCAGTCCCTTCCCCTGGTTGCTTTTGTCTGCCAGGATTATAATCCTTGAAGCTGTTTCCTCCTTTGGGTGACTGTCTTTCTGCATCTGTGTCTCTTAGTTATTCCACACATTCTGTTAGATGGGGCGTCTCCCCCTGGGCGATTCGGTAGTAGATGCCACGACCAATAGGGAGTGAGACTAAAGAGAAATTCCCTTCTTCCCCCCTGCTGGGGTCTGTCTGGAGCTCCTCAGGGCTCAGCTATTGAAAGCCCCTAGAGGTGTGACTAATTTGTTTTCTCAGCTGATGGAGTTCTCTTCTCAGCTCATTCAGAGTTTACAACACACAAAAGGGTGGGGTGAGGATTCATCTTGTTTACACATTAAAACCTCATCATATGTGTCTACATTCTGTGACTACATCAACAAGGCTGGGGAAGAGGCAATGACTCACATACTCTCCCCACCCCCTTTCAGATGATCTACAAAAATATGTGGATGAATATTATACAGAATGAGAAGGTATAATACCATCCTCTTTGAATTTGTATTTTGTCCTCTTCTCATTATGCTCTCTCCTATGAATAACTATATTTACTTCCAGGTCTTCAGCCAATCCTTGAGTGTAGATGAGTTCCAAATCTATTTCTTCACTCCTGAGTTTTCTCTGGGCTTCATTCTCAAAAGATCCAGAACAGGGGAACCTGCGGCATCGAGGTCGCATGTGGCCCTCTAAGTCCTCAAGTGTGGCCCTGGAATCTGTAGCCTCAAGGCCACATGCAAGTTCCCCACCCCTGACCTAGAAGTTCTAGTAGCACCTCAACTTGTTATATCCAAAACCAAATTTATTATTTTCCACTTAAACCTGCTATTTCTTTTGACTTCACTGTTTTTGCCTCTGGTACCACTCATTCACTCAAGTCTACCATTTTTGAAATCTTGGGGTTTTCTTTGAGTTAACACTTTCTCTCACCTCACATAACCAATCACTTATCACTTTTGTCTATTTTCCACTTTTACTTCTCTCATATCCAACTCTTCTATTTTTGTTGCTGCCACTCTATTACAGATACTTATTACCTCTTGTCTGGACTAGCTATAGCAGCTACATGGCATAGTGGTTAGAATGGTGGAACTGGAATTGGGAGGACCTGAGTTCAAATCCCTGGCCTCAGACACTAGCTGTTTGATCCTCTGTATGCATCAGTTTTCTCTACTGTAAAACGGAGATAATAAGGTCCCCTACCTCTCAGACTTGTAAGGATTAAATGAGATTACTTTTGTAACAGAGTTTAGCACTGTGTTTGACAAAAGAACAGGTGCTATTATGTAAGTGCTTATCCCTTTGTTTCCCTATACTCTCCTCTTTTCCCAATTCTAAACCCTTGGTGAACCAACTCTACACTAACCTACACTCTACAATACCTTGCTGCTTTGTCTTATTGCCAATCACACCTGGACAAATCCCCAACCTAGATTATTCCCACTACTTGCCTGCTTCACTCTCGCTCATGTTCTCCTGAGTGGAGCTGAAGGAACTCACCAAACCATGCTAAGTCCTCTACAAATTTCAAATAGACCCTTGAAGACCCAAGGCAAACATTCTATTCCTCCCTAATTGATATCCAGTCTTGCAATGGCTATTCCCACCATACTCATCTTTCTTTAAACTTTCCATGGCACCTCCTTCCCCCACCTTCTCAGTTGAGGACATCAACTCACTGAAAAAAAATAAGATCATGCACTAAGAACTCCTCCTCATCTCACATATTTTTCTTTCTTTTTTCTGAGATAATCCAGGCTAAGTGACTTGTCCAAGGTCACATAGCTAGTGTGTGTTCACCCTTCATTGCCAAAGAAGACCATGCCATCAGAGAAATAATGACATGACTTGCACTTGACTTTGTTCTGAGTGAGTGAAGGCTGTGCAGGTCACCAGCCTCACTTCTCCTCCAGAACCATCTGAATCCAGTGACCAGATATTCATCAGGATGACTGGAGATGACCCAGGATGAGGCAATTGAGGTTAAGTGACTTGTCCAAGGTCACACAGCTAGTGAGGGTCAAGTGTCTGAGGTGAGATTTGAACTCAGGTCCTCCTGACTCCAGGGTTAGGCACTGTACCACTTACCTTCCCCTCATCTCACATCTTTCAAATTATCTTCCCCTACTATATCCTCCTCCATTCTGGTCTCAGATGAAGAGTGGCCCTTCTCCCTACCAATGCCAACCCCTCTCTATGCAATCCTGATCCCCATCTACTCCCAATTTCTCCAGCAAGAAGGAGGTTCTATATTGACTCTGTCCTCCCTCCTCTCTCTTCTATCTTCAACTGCTTCTTATCTACAGGTTCCTTCCTACTTCCTACACACATGTCCTTCCTTAAAATGATCCTCATCGGGTAAGATCATTCCTGCTCACTATCTCTCATGTTCATAACTAAACTCCTTAAGAAAGTCATCTACACTTGGCACCTCCATTTCCTCTCTTCTCACTCTCTTCCAAACTCTCTGCAATCTGGCTTCTGATTTTATTATTCAATTAAAACTGACCTCTCCAAAACAACCAGTGAATAGCCAAATCCTAATGGCTTTTTGTCAGTCTTCATCCTTCTTGACTTCTGTAGTATTTGACTCTGTTGATCCCATTCTCTTAGGTACTTTCTCCTGTCTAGATTTTCAGGACATCTGATCTCTTATTTCTTCTGTTTGATCACTTCTCACTCTACCGGTTCTTCATCCATGCCATGCCCACCATCATCTGTGCCCCCTGCCCCCCAACTCTGCCATGGGCCCTCTTCTCTTTGTTACTATCTATCATCTCACTTGATGATCCCATCGTTTCCTCTGGGCTCATTTATCACCTTAATGGAGATGATTCCCCAATTTACATAGCTTTCTCCAGCTTCTCTCCTGAGCTACATTTCCAGTGGCTTCTAAGATATCTTGAAGTTGTTGTCCCATTGGCACCTTAATCTCAGTATGTCCCAGACGGAACTTATTGTCTGCCCTCACTCAAACCTTCTCCTCTTCCAAACTTCCATATTACTGTCAAGGGCATCAACATCCTCCTAGTCACCCAGTTTGCAAACTCAGTATCAACCCTTCAACTCCTCACTCTGATTCACTCCACATATGCAACTTATTGCCAAATCTTGTTATTTCTACTCTAAAATCAGTTCTCATATGTGCACATATATGTATATATGTGTATGTGTATACATACATACACATCCCCTTTCTCCACATTCATATAGCTTCAATTCTAGTCCAATCTCTCATCACCTCTGGCCTGGACTATGTAACAATCTTCTAAATCATCTCTGTCTCAATTCTCTCCTTAATCTAATCCAGAATCAGTTGTAAACATTTCTCAAATGCCTACTACATGCCAAGCACTGTGCTAAGCACTGGAGATACAGAGGAAGGCAAAAAACTCCCATGAGATTATGAGCTCTTCAAGGAATTCACAATCTAATAGGGGAAAACAACACATAGAAAGAAAAGCGGGGAAGAGGATAAAGGTTGTCTGGCTCATGGGCAGGATAAAGTCCTGCAACCAGGAGGGAGATGATCTGGGAAGGTGTGAGTTTCAGAATTGATTTTGTCTTGCAGAATAATGAGTTTCTGGAGATCATGAAGTCTGAGAGAATCTTTCCTCCTCTCAGCTGCCAAGGTGATTTTTCTAAAGTGTAGGTCTGACTTCATCATTCCTGATCCATCCATCCACCTCTTTCTTTCTTCAATACTCACTGGGTCCAAGAACAACCTATCCACATTTTCCAATCCTTTTCTACTTTCATCCATCACCTCCTAGAAATTACATAAGTACATGGGCAGCTGTCCAGCTGTTATCCCTCAGTCATGTTATATGACTGACCTACTTCCTTTTCTAACTATACATGTCCTGGTTAATACCTTCTGCACCACTTCTTGTCCACATGTCTTCACTACTAATAAGATGCAATTTATTTTAGTCAGTCAATAAACATTGACAATGAAGGATAAACAGCAAGAAGGGTTCTGCATGAAGTTTCTAGACAGAGAGAAGGATTTCCATTGCATGTGATGTGAGTTAAACCTTGTTGCACACATTTCTTACACATGTGCCTCACTACTACTGGGGTCTATGTTTAACCCTACTCTTCCCATGGATGTATTCTCCTCCTCCTCCTCCTCCTCCTCCTCCTTCTTCTTCTTCTTCTTCTTTTTTCTTCTCCTCCTCCTTCTTCACCTTTTTCCCCCCAAAAAGGTGCCCTGCAGCAGTTTTCATTATTTATTTCTTGAAATATAGCTCTGAAAAACAGATTTTTAAAAATCTGATTGTATTTTAAGTGGCTACTTAACTAAGCTTTTAAACTCAAATCATTCTGTCTTTCATTAAATGGTCAATAATAGGCCCAGTCTAACCCTCTAGAGACCATCGTTTATAACAATTGTTTTCTGTTCTGTCCAGAGACTCTGAGGGTCTTCCACTCCCAGACTGATATCTTTGGGATGGTAAATTGACTCATCTTTTGTCTCAGTTCTTGGTCCTTAGACATTTAATGGTATGACCTCAGACAAACTGAGACCCAGGGAAGATCTTAATTTAGAAAGGCAAAGGTCACCCACTGCATTCTGGGTCATTGTCAGTCATCTTGACCTTTTTCTTGCCACTAGACTTTGGTGGACTCTGGAGGAATGAGTAGGGTGTTGACTTGGTGCAGCTCTGCCTCAGTCAAATCCAATTCCCCTGCAAGTCAAGACATCCCACTTGTGACGTCACTGGTCCTCTGTGAAGGATGAACAACATTTACATATTTCACCTGGGGACTCTTCACACACTGACTCTCTGAAAGTTACTCCAGATTAAAGATAAGGTATGGATCTGTATCAATCCAAAACCATATCTCCCAAGTCCTGAGTATTACTGTGGTTGTTTTTACCAGTCAACTAGAGAATATGTTTATTCAAAGCAAAAAACATTTAATTAAATAACATAGCAAAGTGACAAGAAAAACCTCCCCCCACCCCCACCGCTCATAATACTCTCCTACAAGTTACCAGAGCATCAGTGGGACCTATATAGAGAACATATGGGTCTATGGAATACACATGGAGAATCATGCATAGAGAATACACATGAATGGGGAATATGTGCAGCTAGGACAACTCGTGTTACTGAAACAGCATCCTCGCTGGAACTTCTCGGTCTCTAATGCTGCTACTTACTCTCTTGCAGAGTTGCTAATAATGCTGTAAGCTGCTTTCTCTGCTGAGCTGGAGTTCTCTAACGCATCTCAGACCCAGTCAAACAGCTCTCTCCAACTGTCTGCTGCCACCTACAGGTCCTTAGATATTGTGCATATCCATAGAAATTGGTCTATCAGCTCCTTTAGTTCATAGCCCCAAGGGATATTTTAGTATGCTATCACATCCTACCCAGAGGCAGCTAGGTGGTACTGTGGTTAGAGCATTGGACTGGAGGTAGGAAGACCTGAGAGTAAATCCAGCCTCACACACTTACTAGCTGTGTGATCCTGGGCAACTTCACCCAGTCAGCTAGAGAAGACTTTAAGACATTTAAGTCTGTCTTTGTAGTTGAACTCAGTGGAAATTCTTCCACTGAATAAGCAATTCCCATCTCCTCACATTCTGACTGAACTCATTCCCCTAATGGTTATCAAATACCACCCCCTTCTTACTCTCCCAAATGCTGGTGATACTAAATTCTTAAATGTCTAAGATAAACTTATTTATATATGGCACAAGATCATCCTTCCCAGAACTAATAGTTATTATTGTTGAGTAATGTCCAACTCTTCATGACCCCTATTTGAGGTTTTCTTAGCAAAGATACTGGAGTGGTTTGCCATTTCCTTCTCCAGCTCATTTTAGAGATAAGGAAACTGAGGCAAATAGGGTTAAGTGACTTGCCCAGGATCATACAAATAGTAAGTGTCTGAAGCCAGATTTGAACTCAAGTCCTCCTGACTCCAAGGCCAGTTGCCTTGCACCTAGCTGCCCCTAATTCTGATAGTCATTTCTTTCATAACCCTTGACTCACTGTGAAGAGGAAGCAAGAATACTCGATATTTTTTGCTCCCTGTTGCCATTTCCAGACTTCCTTTCTATTATTATTACTCAACAACCAGGTTTACCCTATATAAATTTTTCACCCCTTCCAGATTTCCTAGAGAATGTTATTCACCAGCCTGCAGCTCTGTCTCCCCCTGCCCTGTTTTCTGTCAATTCAGTACCTGGTTACCAGTCTCCCTTTCCATTCTAGTTCCTCCCTTCATACTAGGAGAATTCAACATAGATGTTGATCTTCCCTCAAGTCAGTTAATCAATCAATTCCCAAATGATTCTCTGGCCCACAGCAGTTAATTCAAATCTTCTCTTCTCTCCTCATGTCTCCCACAGCTCCCCCACCCACCCCAAAACCATTTCATTCTAAAATCTTGACTCATACTTCAAGGCTATTCTCTATCAACACTCATACTTTATCTTAGAAAATCAAGGTTATTTTTCATGAGTTCTCTCTTTTCTCTGACTACTCTTTACCTTATAACCCCCTGACATAATCTACTTTTCCCCCTTTTACTCCAATAACTCCAAGGAGGTGATCTCCTTGATAAGGCCAACTCCTCTACAAATGCCCTTGGTGCCTTTCAATAGATTGCCCCTGCTATCATCCCCCTTCTCTAACCTTGTCCAATCCCTCCCTATCTACCAATTCCTCTCAAGGACCTACAACCACAAAGTCTCTCTCATCCTTAAAAAAAAAATCTTTACTGGGGCCTATAATCCCAGTTAGCTATCATTTGAGTTGTTGTTTTCAGGGATGTCTGATTCTTTGTGACAACATTTGGGGTTTTCATGGCAAAGATACTGGAATGATTTGCCATTTCCTTCTCCAGCTCATTTTTAAAGATAAGGAAACTGAGGAAAACAAGATTAAGCAACTTGTCCGGGGTCACAAAACCAGCAAATGTCTAAGGCTAGATTTGAACTCAGAAAGACTCATCTTCCTGATTCTAGGTCCAGCATTCTATCCATTGTGTCACCTAAGTGCCCTCTATCATTTTATACCTCTCCCTTTCTTAGCCTAACTCATAGTTGTGTCTTGGCCCTCTTCTTTCTTACTCTATACATTCTCCATTGATAATCTCCCCTATTCCCATGTGTTCAATTATAATCTCTTCTCAGAAGGCTTTCACCTCTATATATCTAACTTTAATGTTTCTAATGAACTCCAGTCCCACATCAGCAGTTACCTACTGGATACCTCAAGCTTAACATAACAAAAATGAAGTTAATGTTCTTTTCCCATAAACCTGCCCCTGCTCTAAACCTTCCTATTTCTCAGACCCAAATTTATAACCTCAGAGTCATTCTGGACTATTCCCACTCCCTCACCCCTTCCCATATCCATATATTTGTCAACTCTCAATTCTGTCACCACAGTGTATCTCAGTTGTCTCCTTTTGTCCCTTCACACAGATACCACCTTCATTAAGGCACTCACCTCCTCTCACCTGGACTACTGTAAGAGCTTCCTGACTGGTCTGCCAGAAGTCTCCCTCTTTTCAGTCCATCCTCTACACAGTTGCCAAAATAATCTCCCAAGACAACAAATCGGGTGCTCATCAATTGTAGAATGGATTAAATAAATTGTGGCAAATGTAATGGAATATTCTTGAATTGTAAAGAATCATGGATATAAAGAATTGTTTTGGTGAGAAAAAAGGGAAAACTTGTATGAACTGATGAAAAGTGAAGTGGAACAAGGGAAACAATATACATAATGCCTACTATAATGTAAACTAGAGGGACATAACAGCAAGGCAAACAGAGTGTTTATAGTGACCAATCTTGGCTACTGAGAAGAGGTGAGGAATTTCACCACCCTCTTTTTGTTGGAAAGATAGGAAACAATAGGGTTATAATTACTGAAAAAGAGACCCAAAGTGTAAGGGAGAGGAGCTGGTGGAAACAACTAAGCTTTACTATATTCCCAGTGACAAGTAGGCAGTGGCAAATTATTGAGGCAAAGATGGCGAGCCAGTCATGCTCAAAATAAGGAATGACAGCCAAAATGCTACACTAGAAGTCATGAAATGCAAAAAAAAAAAAAAAAAAGACCTAGAGCAAGGCTTCTACTCTAACATGTTGGTTGGATCCACTGGTCCCCATACCTACAAGTCCCTCCCTCCTTACCTATGCATCATAGAGTACCTCTCTTCCTTTAAGATGCACCGTAAGTACCATCATCAGCATGATGCCTTTCCTGATTTTCAAAATACTAGTACCTCCTCTCCCAAACTGCACCTGTGTACATTTGTAATTATTCATTTTCTAATTATGCTACATATATAAATAAACATGTTATCTTCCCCATGAGAATGTATGCTCCTTCCAATACGGATTGTTTCGTTCTTTACTTATATCCCCTCCACATAGCCCAGTGCCCAGCACACAATAGATATTTAATAAATCTTTGTTGATTATTGATGATCTTTTGGAGAACATGACCAAGAACTGCCTGAGATATTCAAGCAGTTCACTCTAGATCCATGTCCTCTAGTAGGAGGTTATCTCCTCCTCCTCTCCATGGTCATTTTCCCCACTGCAGAAACTCCCTCTGCTATCAGTTAATTCTGATAAAGGGACCCAGAATTTCCAGACCTACACAACTTTAAAGGTTCCTTCATCAGAATTCTTAAGCAATTCAAAGAATATCACTTCAGATGCATTTATCTATCTTTCTACAGTCCATCTAACATTGAATTTCTTCATTTTTACCATCTTTATTAATTTTATAGGTAAAAAAATGATAACTCAAAGTTATTCTAATGTGATTTCTATAATTATCAGTGAATTTGAACAATTTAATTGGTTTACGGATGAGTTGTATTTCTTCTCTTGAAAACTATTTTTTCAGTCCTTTTAAAACAAATTCAAAACTCTAACACAAGCAAAAACCTGGAAAATGTACATGAGGGGACTGTGAGAAGGAAACGGTCAAAGATAACCATGAAATATAGTTCCAAGTTAAAGAAGTGTTCTGGACCAGGACTGATCAAGGCTAAAGATTGGAATATAATGAGACACTCATGGACCATCTAATATTTAACAAATGGAGGTTTACTTAAGAATAGCATGAGAAGGCTATTCAACAAGAATACAGCATTGATTCAGATGGGCTAGCACTGGTCCAGGTGGGAACAGCACTATCTCTAGCCTCCCCATTTACCAAATGGTATGCTCAGTCTGAAGGGTATGTCAGTTCTGAGGAGCCCCATGCTCCTTCTGACTTTTAGATGACCAAGAAGTCATGCCAATGTTTTAAGCTACAGCCACCTAGACTAAGGCTTCTTAAATTTTTTCCACTCATGACCCCTTTTCTCATTTCAGCAGCATTCATTGGCATTGCATGGCCTGAGGTTCAGAACCAAGGCTACAGTGAAGGTGCATGATACAACACTGGCAGGAGCTGCCAGAAACACCTTGGATTCATTACATATTTGATTTTTAATTAATTTTTGGTTGTTGAATGTTCAGGAACTTTTTACTGTTGCCAAATTTTTCACAGTCCCATATGGGATCATGATGCACAGTTTTAGAAGACCTAGACCAATAAAATCTCAAGGACAGTTTTATTGCTTTCTAAGGGAAAACTAGCTTAGCCTTACTACCACTAATGGATAACAGAGAAGATAGTGTAGAGATTGTAGGGAAGGTTTAGATAGAATGCTACCTTAAGCCATAATTCTCAACATCTGCAAGCATTTCATTTTCTAGCTCCTTTTCTGGCAAGCCTATGAGCTTTTTCATTGCCTTTAACCTCTGAATGAGTCATGGCATACTTCCACTCGATAGTTGGGCTATCCAGTTTTCTGGAGTGCTCTCTATGGATAATGGATGTGTGGATAATGATATCCATCCATTTTTCCCTCCAGTTTTCAAAAAGTCATACCTTTGATGACAAGGTCATGATACATGCACACAATGATTTTATCTATGTTATAATCCTTTGTTTATTCAATTCTTTTGAAGGATATTTCTAATATTGGTATTTGATTAGTCTATTAACCAGGATCACTTAGAGTTTTT
Organism: Bettongia penicillata ogilbyi; assembly: GCA_023548195.1. NCBI lineage: Eukaryota > Metazoa > Chordata > Mammalia > Diprotodontia > Potoroidae > Bettongia > Bettongia penicillata. Next base: position 7,057,394 of record JAJHZJ010000197.1, read on the forward strand.
ATGATGCCCAGTAGACTCTTATTTCATTTTATGCCCCTTTTCTTCTTTGGGTATTAACAGGTACCCGCTGTATACGCTGAGTTGGATTCAAAGACATGGCTGTACTGCTTTCAGCTCCTGGAAATCTAACATCTTCCAGTCATTTGAGTAGCCCCTAAAGGTCTACTCCTATAGCTCCCTCTCCTATGGTTTGGTAGGCCCATTGATTCCCCAATTTTTTGATATTCAGAACTGAGGAAAATACATTATGTGTGAATTGGCATGCAACCCTATGCTGGGCCTGATATGTCATACAACATTGACATGGTCCCTACCTGTAGGGAGCTTATAGTCTAAAAGAAAGTTTATACTAAGAAAGCCATAATTTTGCAGGACTAGAGAGATAATAACCCTATCTTACTCTGCTTTGGTTAGATCACTTCTAGAACACCGTTTTCAGTTTGGGTTGCCCTATTTTAAGATGGATATTGATAGGTTGAAAGCATCCAGAAGAAGGCAACAAGAATGGTGAAGGACCTTGAGATAATGCTATATAAAGAATTCTTATCTTCCCTTGGGTTCAATTTCCCCATTTATAAAATGAAAGCATTAAATTAGATGACCTTTAAGATCCTTTCCAGTTCTAAATCTATAATCTTGTTCTATAACCACATGAAATATACTTTTACTGTTATTACCACTATTATAATTAATAGCAGACATTTAACATTCATATAACACTTTAAATTTTACAAGGCACTTTGTATACATTCTAATTTAAGACAATTCCTTATTTGGAAGGCTTTCCAACAAAAAGTAGCACAGGTTTCTTCTCTCTTCTAAAATGTGCCACTCTTTTGCAGTTCCAGTCATTTATTAGGTAAACTTGCTTCAAAGGAAGCACCAGTCTGATATCTGAATAAATGCTTTGGGTCTATTTAAGGTCTTGGAACTTGTGTAGTATAACCGCTCTGATTAAACTCAAACATTCTTGCCCAGAGGTCAATTCTCTTCGGTCAGTGCCTCCTCAGCCTCCCCTTTTTGTCAGATATCAGATAGAATGGAAGACAGTGATCCATCCAACCCATCAACTAGGGTCAGTATATCTAAAATTCATGGCAATTTCATATAAAATGTAGCACAAGAAGAAAAACTCTCAAAACTCCTGAGGGATTTTCTGTAATAATGTGCCCCAAGATTTATTGAGAAATCTAAATCCCATTTCCAGTACATTAAAGGGCCTGATTACAAATCTACAGGTTATATATTTTGTAATGTATTTCTGACTATTCAAAGAAGAGGGAAGAAAAGATGTTGTTGGCACATGGATTCTTTGAGGGCAAAAGAATGTTGGAGAAGTGAAAAACAGAAAGGTGATTGGGTTTTAATCTTCAAATAAAAAGTGCATTTGATTTTGAAAAACAATCAGCAAGTCTCACATTTTTGTGTTTAACAACCACCTTGAAATTGGCCTGTCTCCTAGGACTAAGCAATTCTAGGCTACTTTAACATGAATGATTTATGGCATTCATGAACCTGGCAACTACATCAGTTTTCCTAAACCTGGCATCTAACACCACCTGCATGTTAAGTAAAGATTTATGATTTATAAAACTCACCTCATTATGCAGAGGTACGTGAATTGTCTTATGTGTGCAGTCTATAATTCCCCAGAAAGATGAAAAGTCATCTATGTCACATAATTTGTGGCTCCTGCCTGCTGAAGATGAAGTTAGGGGGAAAGCTAAAGAAATAACTGGCCCTTAGAAGAAAAATAGCTTCAGCTACCTATTATACCACCAAATGATGAAAGGCCTATAGCCACCCACTACATCTCCAACCAAAAAAAAAAAAAAAGCAACTAACAGAGAAGGTCATTTTAATCACAATACTGAACTATGTCTACATCCTGACAGTTGCTGTAATAGACAAATTCTGTGTGACTCTTTGGAATTATCAAGTACTCTGTCAGTTTAATTTTTTTCCCAGTTTGGTGGCTATACTGTCTTGCTGTGATTTCTCATCAAGCAGCCTAGCTAGACCCCCAGACATGGTCTTCAAAGGAGACAGCTCAATACACTGTTATGATCAACTAACCTCCTAGACATTCTCATAATGTAAAGAAAAGCAAACACTGTGCCCTGACTTTGGAGTTTGGGAACACAGTTCAGTTCTAGTGCTGCTTTAGAAACCCAATGGTAAGTTTCTCAATTCAACAAGGATTTTATTAAGTACCTATTCTTTGTCAAGCCGTGGGAACACAAAAACAAAATAAAGCAGTCCCTGTGTTCAAGGAGTTTACATTTTACCTAAGGGATATAACATATACACTAATTACTGGAAGGATCAGAAAAGACCTTGTGTAAAAAGAAGTGGGAAAGGGAGGGAATAAACAACCTTACAAGGTAGGTACTGTTATTAGACCCATTTAACAGGAGGCAAATAGAGGTTAACTGACTTGCTCAAGGTCACATAGCTAATAAGCATCTGAGATCAGATTTGAACTAAGGTCCTCCTAATTCTAAGCCCAGCACCCTATCCACTGTACCACGAGTTGTTTCTCAGTAGCACTTGAGTTGGACCTTAAAAGGGTAGAAGTGATAGAGGAGAGCATTCAAGGCATGAGGTATATAGCCTCATGCCTGGAAAGGAGAGGCAAAGATCAGGAGATGGGAGATGGAATGTTGAATTCAAGGAAGAATCAACAGGCTGGCTGGAAGAGAGCGTGTCATAGGGAAATGTCTGGAAAGATTGACTAAAGGCAGATTATGAAGGGCTTAAAAAGACAAATAGTGGAGTATGTTGGTTATCTTAAAGGCAGTAGGAAACCAGTGAAGTTTCTTTAGCAAGGGGAAAAGGAGGAAAGGGAATAAGCATTTATTAAGTGCCTACTATCTGCCAGGAACTATAAAAGTGCTTTACAAATATTATCTCATTTGATCTTGACAACAACCCTGGAAGGTAGATAGGACAGTGTCATAGTCCTATTTGTGCTTTAGGAAGGTTATTTTGGCAACTGTGGGATGTATAAATAAGAAAAGAAACAGAAAGCAAGGAGACTAATTAAGAGGCAAGTGCAATAGTTCAGAAGAGTTGATGAGAGCCAGAACTAGGTCAGGGGTTGTCTAAGTAAAGGGAAAGAGACAAGGAAAGAGAAAGATGGGAGAAATGATGTGGAGACAGATTTAGCAACTAATGGGATGTGAGGAGTGAGGGAGAGTGAAAAGTCAAGGATGTCCAGAAGTTGTGAAACTGGGTGACTAGAGGGATGATGGTACCCATGAGAGAAATAGGGAAAATTAGAAAACTCATGGGAAGCAAACAATTCTATGATCTCAAGAAATGATGAGTTAGAATAATAGCTTTTAGAGCTGAAGAGGACCTTAGAGATTATTTAATTTAAATTCTTCCTTTTACAGATGAGGAAACTTGAAGTCCAGAGAGGCTCAAGGACTTGCTGAAGGTCAAAAAGCTAGGAAGGGGTAGAGCCAGGACCAGATTTGAGCTTTCCTGGCTCTCAGTTCAGGGCTCTTTATAAAGCAACCAACAAAAATTCCAAATATTCCATTTTTACTATTTCTCATTAAACCCAACAAAGACATATATATATATATATATATATATATATATATACATATACATATGCATATATATATATATATCCATATGCACACCTTACTGATTGTGCTGAATCTTTCCTGGCAATTTAACTTCAGAGTAAAAACTAGACGAGATCTGTTGTCTTCCCTGGGCAGTAATCTGGGACATGACAGAGAGCCTCCTCCCAAACTGGCAGAAGTAAGTACTATGTGCAGCTTGTGATTTACATGGGGAGAAACAAAAGCACCAGAAGGCTCTGAAAAGCATTATTAAGAACTGTGAAATCCTAAACAAACACACACACACACAATTTTAGGGGTATAGGTGGTGTTTTCATTACTAGTAATGACTAAAAATGAGAGATTTAGAAAAGCAAGGCAGATTGGAGAAGAAAAGAGCTGGCTGAAGAGATGGTATCTGACAATACGATTTGGATTACTAGCCCACAGCTTTAAATACAGGTATAATGGGCTCTTAGAAACGAGTGGAGTACATTTAGCAAGAGCCAATAAAAAATATTTGCCTAGAGCCTTGGTATTCTAATCAACTGGAACTGGAAATGGAGAGTGAAGAAGAAAACTTCTCACCAAGATCTCACAAACCTGGTATAACAGAAAGCATCAGGGACACATAGGAGCAAACATAGCAGAAGGGAGGACAAGTAATTCACAGGAGATCTAGTAGTTAGTGAGCAAGAGGTAATTTATATCATCATATTGATATACAAATATGCAGAGTATAGGTAATTCATTTCAGCAAACATTTACTAAACACCTGGTATGTACAAGGCACTGTGTTGAATGTTGACATAACAAAGGTTTTTTTTAAAAAATAAACATTTGCCTTCAAAAAGCTTACCTTCTCTTGAAGAACTTATATTTTACTGGGCAAACTAAAGATCTTACTTCAAGAAGGCAGCTTTGATCTCACAGGCATGTCTAAGAGTTTGTAAGATGAAACGCATCCTGCAGACAGCAAGAGACTATTCCTCATTTCTTTTTTTTTTTATTACTTTTAAGTTGAATTTTTTTTGGTTACATTTTAAGTTCTGAAGGGTCTACCTTCCTTCCTCTCCACCCCACACTAGAGAAGACCACTATTTTACACACACACAAACACACACACACACATATATACATGTGTGTCTATGTATGTATATGTGTATATATATATGTGTGTATGTGTGTTTGTATATTCCTTCATAGATCATTTGTAGTTTGAGTATTTATAACATTCCAAATAACTTAGTTGTTCATGGCTATTCTTCAAACAATATTGTTGTTACTGTATACAATGCTCTCTTGGTTCTGCCCATTTTACTCTTATTTCACACAAGTTTTTCCATGTTTTTCTAAAATCAATCTGTGCATCATTTCTTAAGGCACAGTCATATACCACAACTTGTTTAGCCATTCCCCAACTGACAGGCATCCCTTCAATTTCTTGCTCTTTGCCACCACAAGGAGTGCTGCTATAAATATTTTAGGACGTATATGTTCTTTTCCTTTTTTCCCTGACTACTTTGACCTAAGAGTCAAGGGGTATATACACTTCTATAATTCTTTGGGCATGATCCCAGATTTCTCTCCAAATGGTAGAATCTTTTACAATTCCACCAACAGAATATTAGTGTCCCAATTTTTCCACATCTCCCCCCAACATCTGTCAATTTCCCCTGCTATCATTTTAGCCAATCTGATGGGTGTGAGATATCTCAAAGTTATTTTAATTTGTATTCCTCTAATTAATAATGATTAAGTGCATTTTTTTATTTCTTCATCAAAAACTGCCTGTTCAATCAAGAGAACATCATATACAGTAACAGCAATATTGTTTGAAGAATAATCATGAATGACTAAATTATTCTGAGTATTATAAATACTCAAATCCACTACAAAGTACTTATGAAGGAAGATACTATCCACCTCCAGAGAAAGAACTGAGAAACAAAAGTATGCATAGTGTGATTTTTATATGTGTCTGTATGTACATATATGTGTATGTATATGTGTGTTAAATGGTGGTCTTCTCTAGTGCAGAGTGGGGAAGGAAGTTTCCAAGTTTGGAAAAAAGAGAAAAACTGCCTGTTCATATCATTTGCCTATTTATCATTTGGAGAATGACTCATATCCTTATAAAATCTGTCAAAGTTCTCTATATATTTAAGATATGAGATCTTTATCCAAGAAACTATATAAATTTCCCTCTCCCCCAAATTTTCTGTTTTGCTTCTAATCTTGGCTACTTTGGTTTTTATTTGTGCAAACTCTTTCTAATTTGATGTAATAAAAATTATCCATTTTATACCTCACAATGTTCTTTTATTTCTTCATAAATTCTTTTATCTATAAATCTGCTACATTATATGGGTCATGTTCTCTTAATTTGCTTATGATATCTCCCTTTATATTTAGGCCAGATATGCATTTTGACCATATCTTGGTAAATGGTGTAAGACATTGGTCTAAATTCAATTTCTGCTACTGCTTTCCAATTTCTCAAAAACTTTTTACCAAAGAGTGAATTTTTATCCCATGAGCTTAAATCTTTACAGCTATCAAACACAAGGTTACTATAATCATTTATTACTGTATACTCTATTACATGTCTACTCTGTTCCATTGATCCACTTCTTTATTTCTTAGACAGTACTGGATAGTTTTGATAATTACTACCCTATAATACAGTTTAAGATCTGGTACTGCAAACTTTCTTTTTTACATTTTTTTCAATAATTCCTTTGATATTTTTGATCATATGTTCTTCCAAATGAATTTTGTTATTTTTTTTTAGCTTAAAATAATTTTTTGGTAATTTAATTGGGATGGCATTGAATAAGTAGATTCATTTAGGTAGAATTTTCATCTCTTTTATATTGACTCTGCCCAACCATGAACAATTAATATTTTTCCAATTATTTAAATTTGGCTTTATTGGTATAAAAAGTGTTTTATAATTATGTTCATGTAGTTCCTGGGTTTGTTTTATTAGGTATACTCCCAGGTATTTTGTGCTGTCCACAATTATTTAAAATGGTATATCTCTTACTATCTCTTCTTGCAGGGTTTTGTTGGTAATATATACAAATGCTGAGATTTATGTGGGTTTATTTTATATCCTACTACTTTGTGAAATTGTTTCAATTAGCTTTTTATTAAATCTCTAGGATTTTCTAAGTTCATCATCATCTTGTCTGCAAAAAGAGATAGTTTTATTACCTCATTGTCCTTTCCTATTCCTTCAATTTCTTTTTCTTCTCTTATTGCTAGCATTTCTAATACAATATTGAATAATATTGGTGATAATGGGCATATTTGTTTCACTTCCGATCTTACTGGCAAGGCTTCTAGCTTATCCCCATTACAAATAATGTTTGCTGGTAGTTTTAGGTAGATGCTTCTATTATTTTAAGGAAAAGTCCATTTATACCAATGTTTTCAAGTGTTTTCAATAGGAATAAGTGCTGTTTTTTGTCAAAAGCTTTTTTCTGCATCTATTAATATAATTGTATGATTTTTGTTACTTTTATTATTGACATAATTGACAATCAATTATGTTAATAATTATCCCTATGTTAAACAATCCCTGCATTTCTGGTATAAATCCCACATGGTCACAATATATAATCTTTTTGATTAGGGTTTTCACATCCATATTCATTAATGAAATTGTTCTATAATTTTATTTCTCTGTTTTTGCTCTTTCTGGTTTGGGCATCAGCTCCATATTCCATATTTATTTCATAAAAGGAGTTTGGTAGGACTCCTTCTTTGCCTATTATTCCAAATAATTTATTTAGCATTGGAATTAATTGATCTTTAAATGTTTGGTAGAATTCACTTGTAAACCCATCTGATTGTGCTGTTTTTTTCTTAGAAGCTCATTTATGGCCTATTCTATTTCTTTTTCCAGCATAGCTCTATTTAGATATTCTATTTCCTCTTCTGTTAATCTAAGCAGTTTATATTTTTGTAAGTCTTCTTTTTCACTTAAATTGTTACATTTATTGGCATGTAATTGGGCAAAATAATTCCTAAAAATTGTTCTGATTTCATCTTCATTAGTGGTATATTCACCCTTTTCATTTTTGTCACTAGTGATCTGGTTTTCTTTTCTCTTTTTTTAGTAATATTAACCAATGATTTATCTATTTTATTGTTTTTTCCAAAAATGAACTTCTAGTTTTATTTATTAATTCAGTGATCTTCTTACATTCAATTTTATTAATCTCACCTTTAATTTTTAGGATTTCTAATTTGATATTTAACTAGAGATTTGTAATTTGCTCTTTTTCTAGTTTTTTTTAATTGATACCCAATTCATTGGTCAGTTCTTTCTCTATTTTATTGATGTAAGCATTTAGAGATGTGAATTTTCCTCTGGTTAGTATATTTGCTGTATTACATAAGTTTTGGTATGTTGTCTCATTATTCATGCTCTTTAATAAAATTATTTATTATTTCTATCACTTGTTCTTTAACCCACTCATTCTTTAAGATTAAGTCATTTAGTCTCCAATTAATTTTTAATCTGTGTTTTACTCTGTGTTTAATCCCATGGTCTCTTTTTAAACACAATTTTTATTGCATTAGCATCTGAAAAGAAGGTATTTAATATTTCTACTTTTCTTCATTTAACTATAAAATTTTTATGCATTTACTTATAAAGTTTACATGGTCAATTTTTGTAAAGGTGCCACATACCACTGAGAAAAAGGTATGTTCCTTTCTATTCCCATTCAATTCTCTCCAGATAGTTATCATATCTAGCTTTTTTAAGATTCTCTTCATCTTCTTGACTTCTTTCTTATTTATTTTTAGTTAGGCTTGTGTAGTTCTGAGGTGGAAAAGGAGAGAAGGAAAGGTTAAAACCCTTCACTATTATAGTTTTGCTACCTATTTCCCCCTGTAGTTCATTTAGCTTTTCCTTTAAAAATTTGGATGCTATAACATTTGGTTATAAGATCAGGAGTGAAACAAGGATGCCCATTATCACCAAAATTATTCAATAGTGTATTATGATTGCTAGCAATTATATGTATATGCAAATCTTCTTTCTTACCTTCCAGTTATAAAACTTTAGGGCAATTTTCCTTAATAATTTCTTGAAGTATATAGTATCTAGACTTTTTTTAATCATAACTTTTAGGTAGTGAACATTCCTTAGATTGTATTTCTTTGATCAAGTCAGTTATTTTTCTAATGAGATGTTTCAAATTCTCTTCTATTTTTTCATTCTTTTGATTTTGTTTTATTTTTCTTGATGTCTTATGAGGTCATTAGCTTCCCCTTGTCCAACTCTAACTTTTAAGGAATTATTTTCTTCTATTAGTTTTTGGATATCTTTTTTCCAATTGATTTTCTTTTCATAATTTTCTTGCATTTCTCATATGCTTCCCTAATTTTTCCTCAAACTTTTTGTTTTTTAAAGTCCTTTTTAAGCTTTTCCAATAACTCCTTTTGGACCTGTGACCATTTTACATATTTGTCTTTGAAATAGAAGTAGCTGTTTTGACTTCATTATCTTCTAAGTTTGAAACCACATGTTCTCTATCATCATAGTAGCTCTCTATGGTCAGATTCTTTCTCTTTTGCCTATTCATTTTTGTGACTCATTTCTTGACTTTTAACTTACGTTAGAGTTGGGTTCTAATCCTGAGGTGTAGGAGACAATATCTCAGGCTTCAGATTTTTCATGCTGTTGTTTTCTGAGTTCTGTTTGAGAGCCTGACCTCAGGTATTCCTCTCTATCCCTGAGTCACCACCAGGGCCCTGCCTCCAGCAATACCATCATTGCAAATGTTCCTACTCCTTGCAGTATCTTCCTCTGTTGTAAACTTTAGCTCACCTCTCTACCCTGTAACCAAAATCAGTCTCTGATTTTCTGCAAAAGCTCATGGCCAGCAGAGTCTCTGCCCCTCTGCTGCCACACTTACTGCGTGTGCTCCCTCCTCTTTGCCCAAAGCCGCAGCCTAGGACCATGTCTGGTCAGTGCACCTGGGCTAGCAAAGGGCCCTGCAATCTTCCCCTTATCAGCCTTCTGAGCCCCATAATGTCTGTGGGGTGAAAGTTCCTGAAGCTGAAACTGCTGCCTACACACCTGCCACCAGGATTCAGTGGCATAGGCCTGTTGGTGTCTGCACTTCAACCAGGCCAGATCCCCTCCCCACCAGGAGGTCAGGTCTTTCCTAATGTCCTCCCAAGTTGTCTTAGGCTGGGCAACTGTTTTACCCTGACTTTAAATTATTTACAGCATTCTAAATAGCTATCATTCTATCTTTGAGACATTATTTTAAATTAATTAATTTAATTAAAATATTGGTGGTGGAATTTGGGAGAGTCAAGTAATTTTCTATCTTATTCCACCATCTTCCCAGAATCCTCCACTTGACTCTTCCTTATTTCAAAAGGAACAGAATAGATAAAATGGGAAAGGGAAGGTGAGGAGAGTAGGATTATAACTAGCAGCTTCATGTGACCTAGGGACAAAATGTGCACCATTAGAATTGAACACAGTTACTGTATGAAGTTGGATTTAAAAAGAAAAAGAGCTGTAAAGCTTAAAGCAGCTCCTATAAAGGTCTGAATTCCCAATACTGTTAATATCTTTATTTTCTCCCAGACTTTTTTTTGTAGAGAAGAAATATTAGGCATTTCTTCCCTAATCATAGTCATGAGTGTGTGTTCATCCTTCATTGCTGAAGAAGACCATGCCATCAGAGAAATAATGACATGGCTTGCACTTGACTTTGTTTTGAGTGAGGGAGGGCTGTGCAGGTCACCAGCCTCACTTCTCCTCCAGTCATCTGAATCCAGTGACCAGATATTCATCAGGATGACTGGAGATGACCCAGGATGAGGCAATTGGGGTTAAGTGACTTGCCCAAGGTCACATAGCTAGTGAGGGTCAAGTGTCTGAGGTGAGATTTGGACTCAGGTCCTCCTGACTCCTGCACTGGTGCTCTATCCGCTGCACCACCTAGCTGCCCCCAATCGTTATAATTAGGGGGAAAAGGAATAATTTCACCATAACTTCCTAACAACCTGCCATATGAAGTCTGGAGGCCAAGGATCACCAGAGGTCCCATCAGAGATCCCCATCATAACCCTATGTTGTCTCTGTGGGCCAGAACTCTACAGACTCATGCTGCAAGCTCATCCATCCATGCTGTATCTTAAGAGGTATCTTCGATGTATCCTGGTAGATGTATACTCTCTAACAGTTCAGATTCTGCTGGCTCAAACTCCAGATGCCCAAGAGAGGTGGGGTCCCCTACACTTGTATCATAGGCAGAGTGACTCCCACCCCAAATCTCACCACACAGACGGCACACTACACTGCCTTGCTGGCACAGCTGCTTTGGCATGATGCCTTGGCATGATGATCTGCCAAAAAGTAATCCACTTCCTAAGTGTTAAATGTCCCACTCAGTGTAGCAATTAATAATTCTTCCCTATAGTCTAAGCTGGTTCATTATGACTGTCAAGTTAATCTGCCCCCATTTCTGTTCCTGTGGCCCCTTTAAAAAATGGGAGGGAAAATTTTTGTGGTTGGCCACAATTAGGAATAGCAAATGGGCTCTGAACGTTTGTCGTGACAGCAATGCTGGGGGAGGGACCCTGGTTATAGCTCTACCTTAGCCCTTTCCCTCTCCGCTACAAGCAGCAACGTGTTTTTTCACCGGTTCTCCAGAACCAAGATTGATCATTACAGTTAATCAAAGTTTAGCTTCCTTTTAGTGTCCTTTTCATTTACATTATTATATTATTTACATTATTATATATTGCTCCCCTGACTGCTTAATTTCCTCCCTCTGCCTCCGTTCATACAAGTCTTTCCATGTTTCTCTGAATTCCTTGTTCCCATTTTTATTGCACAACATCTAGTTACATGCACATACCAGTTTGTTCAGCCATTCTAGTACTTTTCCACAGCAAAAGTATAATTTCCTGTTAATTATTCTTGTTGATTAGATGATAAGCTCAGCTCTTTCTACCTGTTGAAGTACAAGTGCTATCAGCACCCCCTAAATCTGGTACCCAGGAACAAAGCCCTAATCTAATTTTAACTCTCTTGTATATATTAAGACTCTGTTGTTACTAAAACTCACTTAAAGAAATCCCAGAAACTAAGGGGAGAAACACAGTGGGTAACAACCAGAAGAGGACCAGTAGAGGTAGAAACAGATGCGACACTATTGTTAGAGGTAAACTAAAGACTGCCTGAACCGAAAGAGGAATTGGATAAGAAGCTTGGGGAAAATGTCAACCTGGAATGAAGGTATAATGTTTCACTAGGCGCTCTCCCTCTGTCTCTCTGTCTGTCTCTCTCTCTCTCTCTCCCTCTCTCTCTTTCTTTGTCTCTCTCTCTGTCTCTCTCTCTCCCTCTCTGTCTCTCTCTTTCTTTGTCTGTCTCTCTCTCTGTCTCTCTCCCTCTCTCTGTCTCTCTCTGTCTCTTTGTCTCTCTCTCTTTGTCTCTCTCTCTCTCTGTCTGTCTCTCTCTCTCTCCTCCCTCCAAAAGCAGAGCGACTGAAAAATTTGCCTTAATGATAATTTCAGTCTTCCAAAGTGGAGGAAATGACAAGAATTGCTATTCTGAGCCTCCTTCAGACCAACAAGGAAGAAAAGTTGCTGAAGTAGAAATAGATGATGAACTACATTGGAGAGTCCATGATATCAAAGAAGAGTTAGAAACCAGTTACCTAATATTTTGAAGGGAAAATTGGTCCAGGAGAGATGGGATGCTCACAAGAGCAACAGGAAGGAATGGATGAATTTATCTCCTCTACACTTTCATTTTCTCCCTGCCTTGTCAGTGCCTGGAGAACTGGCAACTTAACCCTTAAATTTTATTTGTTCTCTACACTTTTACAATGAGTTTTCTTTCCAGATAATGATAAGTTGATTTTTGTTGCATTTTAGCCAAGTGTATATTATTAATGAGTGGCCCACAGTATATGGGAAGGACAAAGGGAACCTCTGGACAAATAGCTGTAGATTTAACCTTAAACCTATATGTAAAAACTTTCTCTCTCCTCTTCTGTGTGTGTGTGTGTATGTGTGTGTATTGTGTGTGTCCCTCTCTGTCTCCCCCACTCCCCTAGGATGATTACAAAAGAACTTTCAGGAACACCAAAGGCTAGAGCAAGAAGAGACAGGTTAAAAAAAAAGTGAAGGAAAACAAACAAACAAAAGGTTTGTGGGTTTTATTATAATATTTTAAAACAAATTTTTATTGATATTTTCTGTTTCTTACACGACCATAGTATCCCATGTATCTCTCTCACAATCCCCAGAGTCATCCCATTATGAAAATAGTATTTTTTGGAACGGAAAAAATTGCAGCACCATTGATCAATACATTGAAAAAAGTTTGAAAACATGTGCAATGTGCAACACCTGTGGACCTGCTGCCTCCACAAAGGGGTAGGCGTTTTTTCATCTCTCTTAATTTGAGTCCCATTAACTTTTATAATTGTGTTACATTTACTGGTACTTTTTTGCTGTGTCATTATTCTTTCCGTTTACATTGTTGCAGTGACTGTGTATACTGTTTTCTTGGCTCTGCTTACTTCATTCTGCATCATTTTGCGGAGATATTTCCATGTATTCATCTGAGCATGTATGTTTTTTAAGCTCTCTTGGGGATAACAGCAAGACTGAAGAAAGGCGGGACATGCTGCCTGGGAGTAAAGATGATGATACTTGGTAATAGTCTGAATGTTAAACTGTTCAATTCCTTTGTTGTTTTTTCTTCCAAGAAAAATAGTAATTCAACAATTGAACATTCTCATTTTTATCTTATCCTTCCCAATCCAAATGGGAGCAGGAGCCTAAGATAAGTACGGAGACAGCTAAGCAAGATGTAGCCTCAACAAACTCAAGTCACCAGGCCTGGATGGATTCTATCCCACTACACTCAAAGAACCAGCAGGTGTGATTGTTAAGTTGCTATGAGATATAAAAGATCTTGGAGGAGAGGCGCCACTGGGCTAGGGAGGACAAATGTCCCAACTTTTTAAAGAATGAAGACGACAGATTATAGTTGTAGACAGGCTTGACTTACTGGCAAAACTCTTGAACACATTTTTATTGAAATCTCTGAAAGACGGTATGGCACAAGTAATATACTTCCTAGGCACTTGCCATTAAATTGGCTAGTTGTCCTAAGGTCCTGCCCTTAACCCTCAAGGACAGTTTTTCCTTAAAAGGAAACCTGGACTATTATTCAGGCTCCCGAAGTAACTCTCTGGTAGCCTAAGTGAGAAATACGCGGGTTATGAAGGATCACCTGCACCTCCCTTTGGCTTATGACTAGCAGACCATCATGACCAGCACAGGTGCTGTGCCTAACTGAACCAAGACTGTATTACTGATAAATAGCTTTTCCTGATAATGGCTAAATAAACCTCCTTTTGTTAACTGCTCAATATGCCAATATCTCATTTTATTCTTGTATCGAACTTGAACTCTCAGGCCTGCTTCATCATAAGCAGTATGGTTACATCAATAACAGAGCATACCAAACAAGTATCATTTCTTTTCTGAAAGGGCAAGTAGACAGAAATGCTGTAGACTAAGAGATCTTAATGTGGGTCCACAGATGCCCTTTCCCTCAAGAGTCCATGGATAGACTTGAAGAGTTCTGTGATTTACATGAGAAAAAAATAAACCTTTATTTTAATATAATTTTCTTTGCAATCGTATGTATTTGATTTTACTTATTTAAAAACATTATTCCGAGAAGCGGTCCATAGCTTTACCAGAATGCCAAAGGGGTCCTGAATACAAAACAATTTAAGAACTCTTGCTGTAGATCAAGTTTGGTTAAATTTCAGCAAAGGATTTGACAAAGTTTCTCATACTATGATTCTGGCTATATAAAAGGGTGATCAGAAGAGAGCCTGAACAACTTAAGTAGGTTAAAGGAAGAGGCCTTCGGGGGGATTTTATGGTACCTTAATATGTACAAAGGACCCATCTGTAGTACTGGACCCAAGACGTGTAAGAGTAAGGGTGAAACTTGCCCCACTAGGGACCACTATCTTCTTCAATTCCAGAAATCTCAGCCAAGGGGAAGGAGTAGCAGATACTCAGCCTGAAAAATCGCAAGAACCTGGAACAGTGCTGGAGTGGTCAGAGTTCCCTAACCCAGAGGTCCTAGACCGAGCCGTGGAGAAGCAGTAGAATTTCTCTGTCCTGAGATGGCAGCAGTCAGAGGTAATGGTAAGAGCTAATTTTGTCAACTTCTAGAGAACATGAATCCAACCTTCTGCAGACTAGAAAAGCAATCTTCTTAAAGTGAGGAACAATGAGGAATTGAGCCAGGAAACAAACCTAGACCCTAGACCTCCTTTATTTACTGTGCGTTATTTAGATGGTATATGTCCAGTAGGAAGAGGGTCTCATCTCTAATAAACCCAAGCACCAAATTCCTTTCAGGGGAGATCTAAAGTTTTAGGATAGTGCTGAAAATATAGCTCCCTATACCAATGAAATCACAGATTAAGTCACCATTCACATATCAAATGTTCCAGTGAACTTACCCATGTAATGTTTCTCGTTCATATACTGCCTCTATATCTTTGCAGTCTATTTGCCTTTGCACAATGTAGTCTGAGATAACTAAGTGGCCCAGTGGATAGGGCACTGGGTCTGGAATCAGGCAGATCAGAGTTCAAATTCTGCCTCAAACATTTATTTGCTGCTTGCATCAGTTTCCTCATCTGAAAAATGGGGATAATAATAGCACCTGCCTCCCACGATTGGTGTGATCAGATGAGATAACATTGATATTATTTTTATTCCCTTCCCCTGTTTTCCATGCTTGAAATGTTCATCTTCCCTATATCTGTGACTTGAAATCCCTAGTTCTCTTGAAAGGTTTAACTCAATGACCAGGTCCCTTCCAGCTCTAAATCTCTGATCCTATAATTCTATAAGAAGTGGATAAGAAAGGAGGCAACTAGAAGGCATAGTGGATAGAAGGTTAGACTTGGGGTCAGAAAACGTGTTCACACACTGCCTCAGA
Source organism: Bettongia penicillata ogilbyi (assembly GCA_023548195.1). NCBI lineage: Eukaryota > Metazoa > Chordata > Mammalia > Diprotodontia > Potoroidae > Bettongia > Bettongia penicillata. Next base: position 7,073,003 of record JAJHZJ010000197.1, read on the forward strand.
CTCTAGTTCTGTGATCCTTGACAAGTCATCTACCTTTTTTAGCCTCAGTTTTATCATGTGTAAAATAGAGGAGCTAGACTCCGTGGCCTCTATGTTCCCTTCCAGTAGGATCCCAAATGCCATCTACTGGATGAAGTCTTTCCTGATCTCCCCAGTCTCTCCACTATGAAATTACTGTGTGTACGTGTGTGTGTGTGTGTGTGTGTGTTGTGTTTACATGTAGTGTAAATGCTATTTATCCCTTATTTTGGGCCAGGCCTAGCTCAATCAAGTCTGATGATGATGATGATGATGATGACGATGAGGATGATGATGTTAATAGCTAGCATTTATATAGTACTTTATGATTTCCAAATGCTTTACATGTTTATTCATTTGATCCTCCCAACAACCTAGTGAAGTAGACATATTATTTATCCCCATTTTACTGGGGAATAGAGTAGGTGAGGAAACTGAGGCCCAGTGAAATTAACTGTCTCGCCCAGAGCCACCAGCTAGGGAGTGTCTGAGACAGAATTCAAACCTGAATCCTGCATTAGATCCAGTGCACCAGCTGGCCCTTCTGGCAACCCATTCTCAGGATCAGAATGCAGAGAAACATACATGGACGATAAAATTAAATAACCATAAATTAACTAAGAATAAGATGCAAAGGATATGATTTAATTTTTAAAAATACCCTGCTCCCCTCCCCCAAATTCCCCTGAGAAATAACCCTAGGTCAGAAAGATATTCTACAGTTGCAGTGACAATTCAGCCAAACCTCAAGAAAACCAACTCCCCTTAGGCTAGGCTCACTTTCTTATACTTTTAGGTTCCTTATGTCCCCACCTCAGGGAAAATTACTTACAGCTAAGGTTTGGATGATGCTTGAGATGTCCCTGTTTGGAGTAGAAAGAGACTCATTGTACAATATAAATCAAGTATATGACAGTTATTTATTTCCTCCACACACAAAGGGAGGAAACACCAAGGACTAAACATCCAGGACTCACAAACTTAAATTGGCCAAAACCCCCATGAAACTTAAACAAAAAGCAGTAACTTAGATTTGTTATTATGCTCTCCCGAGAGGTTGACTTAAGCAGTAGAATATGAAACAATTTATGGGATTATTGAGCTGACCTTTCAAATTTCACCTCAGTTCTGCACTATCCCAAGAATTCTTTCCAGGTTCCTGTCTTCCAGTAGGCCAGGCCAGGGCTCTGGCTCGTTCTGCTGGTGGTCAAGCTGGGGATGCAGAAAGCCATTCAGCTCCAAGTGATGGAGGATTAGGGACCTCTGACCTCTGAATACACGTCTCCAAAGCCAGAACTGTCCATCTCAAGATCACCATTTGTTCACTGATGCTCAGGAAACAAACACAAAGCAGAAAAAGCTGCCAGGGACCTCAGGCCTAGATTCATCTCACCCAACTGAATTCCATTCTAGATGCCACATGCTTTTAGCCAATTTGCCGCCAGGGTGGGAGATAAAGGATGCTGTCCTTCTCCCACTCTTCACAGGAAGCTATTTGTCACACCTTCTAAAGGGAGTGAGGAAGAGCAAAATATGGAAGTTATATCTTCTTTTTAAGTAACCAAGCACTCCATCTCCTCTGTCACTATCACAGATGAAAAAGAGGAGTAGGAACTCATCAGGGTTTGCTACATCAAACCAAACCATCACATATTTTTCAAGAAGTGGTCAGAGCATAGGCTCAATACTCTACAGGATGGACCTTAGCCAGAGAAGACCACAGAAGCCAGTTGTTTATACCCAATTACATTTATGTCAAGCTCTTAGAACAGCATTAGAAGTGAAAGGGTTACAATCGAGATAATAAAAATGTAAACAACAGCCACTTTTTTGTTGGCAGCCTGGAAAGGATAGACCTGTCCCTTTTTCTTTCTCTCTTCTTGCTTAGACTGGCAGCAAATACAGACCTACAAATTGTCAGCCCATGGTTGATCTGTAGTTTTGAGGTAACCCCTTTAGTGAGAAAAGGGAAAAAGCAAACTGCTCAAGTGGCACCTGGCAGTTCGAACTTCAGGGAAATGCCAATCACTCCCAACAGTTTCTAGGCTGACCCTTCACCCTCCAATGTTCTCATCAACAAGCTGACAGCTTAGCCCTGGGGTTGGGGATGGAGAAAGTCATAGGGAGAGAGCATCCCACACCAAGGTGCATCTTTCTAACCCCTGTAATCCTGCTCTCCAAATAGACTGGCAAGATAGATTCTCTCATTGTTTTTGTGATCTCTGGGTACAAATTTCTTCAGTTGCCATAGGAACCTCCAGCATCGTTATTCTCTTTGGTGACCCTCACTGACTGGCAATCTAGGTGAAAGGTTCTGTATCAGTGATTTAGATGGGAATCCATAGATGTCATGCTCATCAACACAAAGGAGGGAGGGATAACTAACACGTTGAAGGACGGAGATCTAAACAGGCTAGAATGCCAGACCAAGTCAAATGAAATGATACTTAATAAGGATAATATTAAATTCTACACTGTGTATGATCCAGAGTAAATCACAACCCCTCTAGCTGTTTCCTTATCTGTAAAATAAAGGAATTAGACTAGAGAATATCTAAAGTCTCTTCTATTTTTAAATATATGACCCTATGATTATTTATGTACTAGCATATCCATATGGTAGAAGATGAGTTTGGGAGGAAAATGTGTTTGAGCTAATTGTACGTTTGTTTGGGGTTTGGGTATGTATATATACATATGTATATGTATGTAGATTGTGTATCTATATGTGTATGTATATGTGTATGAATGTGTGTGTGTATGTACACTTTAAGAGGTACCCAGAGGCATATATCCTTAACAGTACACAGAGGAGCCTTTGATAAGGATCCCCCTCCTAGACAGGTCCCATCCCCCTCCCACCAACTCCAGGCCATTAAATGCCTAAAGAGTCTTGGGCCATTCTCCTTCATTTTCCTTCTCCCCAACCAACCACCTTTTACCCTCAGCCTCTGCGATGACTTTCTCAATCTCACAAACACTAGGAAACCATAATAGAATTTATTATGAAAGGAAAGGAAAAGGAAAGCAGAGGGAGAAGGATGGAGGAATCACATGTGATAACTTTCTATGAAGAAAAAATAGATCATAGACTCGTAGTTCATGAAGGGTCCTTAAAGATCATCTGCTCTAATCTCCTCATTTTGCAATCAAAGAAATCAAGGTCAAAGGGACTGGCCCAAAGCGACACAGCTGGTTGGTTCTAGTTTTGGCTGTGCCAATAACTGATTGTGGGACCATTGGGCAAGTACCTCTTCAGGCTAGAGCTTCTTCATCTACAAAATGAAGGTATGAGATTAGATCACTGAAGATATTATAAGGTGCACATATATATATATATATAACAAGCATTATAATTCTGATCTTTAATTAGCTCTAATAAAATATATAGCACAAATAATAGGTTTTTCAAATGTAGTAGATGTTATTGATATTGATAAAACAGAAATCCATTTAAAAGCATTATTCAATTTGTAATAGGTGTTTGTCAGCATACTTTTTCGCAATCAATAGCTACCTATATGTGTGGGGTTAGAGTAAGGGGTTAATGTATGAAACTGTTTTATATTAAAGAGTCTTCATTCTTCAAAAATCTGAGAAACACTGGATTAGATGATTTAAAGTTTAAAGCTCTTTGTTTCTATGTTTCCCTAGATCCTGACTCCCATTCAAGTGCTAATTCTACTATGTGAAGCTAGTCAAATATCATAAAATTCTGGACCCCAGAACAAAAATGTCAGGAACAACCAGCTTATCTTTTATTAATTGCAATTTAATATATCACCATGGGGAAGAATTCCTATTTTTTGTCTACTCTCTCATGGGGATCACTCAGTAGGAGATGTCTAGGTAATGAATCTACCTCAAGTCAAGGTCCTTGGCTTTCTCTACAGCCCACCGTTATCTTGAATATGAATGGAAATCTATAACTATTTTAACTGATGACTTCTTTTCCTGTGTTTTAAAACCACATTATAATCAGGGTGCAAATATCTTGACAAATCAAAGTTATATCTTTCTTTAGTTTGTTACTCATTTTTCAGTTTTATTCCTCATTTTTCTCTTCCTCTGTCTCCTGTAGAGGAGTGGTGTATTAGCAGACATCTGCTCACTAAACTCAGTAAAATGAAACCTGCTAATTGTCACAGGCCCTGAGGGAAAGAGATATCAACCTGATGTCATGTTTTACATGCTTCACTGGGGTGCTCTCTGTTGGACCAGACTTTAATAGTACAACATAGAGCACTGCCCTCCAGTGCTTGAAGATGAAAGTGTTTTCAACATATTAAACGTAGAAGCAAAAAGGAGAAAGCTGGAACACCCTAGATCTGCATAAAATTTCCATGAAGAATGAAAAGGACACATTCAAGCAATCTGACACATCTAAAACATTTTTTGCTGATGATAATTACCATAAAGATGGCATTAAGTTTGAAGGAAATTCCTCTTTGGGGAGGCTGAATTTTTTTTTTATAAAAAGAGGTCATTGTTCATTTTAATAGATTGTGTTAACTATGATTTATTTCTCAGGTTGAGCTACTTTCATTATTTTGCTGGGTCTTGCATAGTATAAAAAGCTAGTCAAGTATTTTCTGGTATTTATCATTACCTAAATATATATTATAATACAATTAGTATAGCAAGCATGTAGCAAAAGAAATTAGGTCCAAGTCCTTCCCCTTTCATGTGTGGAACTTTCGAGGCATATGTGCAGAAGGACAGCTATCTGACCATGTAGACCACAGATGACAATAATAAACAAGGAGTGATATTTTGTGAACCTTGATGCATTAGCAGGGCAAACTGGGACACTAAACCTCATAAAGACCTGGAGCAAGACCTGTGCTAAAGACCACCATGCCCATGCTACGTCTCTCTGGGAGAGAAGCAGCCTATGCCAGGCAGGAGCACTGGAATCAATGGTAGAGTCCTGAAAAGGGGAGAAAGATCAATATAGCAGGGAACCACAGATCCAAGGAGTAGGGGATGGGAGAAAAACCAAGTATCCAAAAGGCACAAAGACTCCACCTAGAGGCAAAAACTTAGACCTTCCTTCACTGGTACTTGGAGTCATGTGGACTGTGCAGTTCCAAGACAGAAGGATGCTTTTCTAGCAATCTCAAGTAACAAAGGATAGTATAATGTAATCAGAAGGAATAGAAATGTGTATAAATATGTGTATATGTGTGTATATATATGTACATATATACACACATACACAGATATATATGTGTGTATGTATATATGTATGTGTTTATGTGTATACACACTTGTATGTCCGTATTTGAAGGGGTGAGTTTTTCTTTACTGTTCATGGGTTCAGAAAAAAGTCCCTTTTCTATTTATATTGTAGGCCTGAAGGCTTGCAGGAAAGTTGAGAGTTCTTTGGGGAAGGAAGAATGCTAAACCCTGAAATTCTAGGCATTTTCCAGGAGCCAGAGAGATTTGACAGCTCAGTTCTTGTATCAGGAGGGACGCTCTGACACCAGGGACATGATAATAACAGTACTACACTATTACAAATCACAGGATCATAGATTCAGAGCTGGAATTACCTTGCAGGTCATCTAGTCCACCTTTATCATTTTACAGATGAGGAATATGAGGTCCAGAGAAGTTGTGGCTTGCCCAAAACCACTAGGTAATAAGTGACAGGCAGGATATGACACCAGATAAAATAATGTCCCTTTCAAGGAATATGAAATGGCCCAAGGCAAGCCTAGACTTGATTATAACAAATTCTAACATAAGGTTCTTCTTTTGCATTTGGACAAGTCTACTCATGAAAATGAGGAGAAACATGGACAATTCTGAAAGAACCTCTGAGAAAGGAGACAAAAAGTACTAACTGAAGGCAAAGGTGAACAAGGTGTCTTATTTTCCAACAGCTAATTTACATATTCCTATAGTGAAGACTTTGATATGAATTGTTGAGAAGCTCTGAAAACTTGAACTTTTTGACAAATATGGGACAATGCCATAGTTCCCATTTGTGCTACATCTGACAGAAATAAGGTTTTTAGTTTCTCACTCTAAGGCGGAGGTGAGGTGTTTCACCAAGAGAAACCACAGCAGAATGAGAATAGAAGCAGAAGACAACAGAACAGAGAAGATACAAGGAGACTGGAGAAGCAAAGCAGAGACCAAGAATGTTCCTTGCTACTTAAAAGAGACAGAGTCCACCCGAAGGAAGGGCTAATAACTGAGAATGCTTTCTGTTGCTTTAAGGGAGCCAAGTCCAGCTGAGCAGATGGTTCTTAGAAAAATAATCAAACACAGAACTGAAAAAAGAGCCCAGAGCCTGGGCTGTTCCTCAGCTGAGCTGACTGGAGGAAAGAAGCTTTGCATTTTTTTTTTTTTTTTTTTTTGCTGGGAGCTAAGCTGACTGGAGTAAAAGCTTTCCTGATGGGAGCTGACTGGAAGAAAAGTATTGCTGCTGAGAATGGATTAGAGGGGGAAAAATCCTCTCTTACCAGATGAAAAAATGTAGAGGCTTTTTGGCCTGGTCTTTTACTTAGGTATTAGAAGGAGAAAAACCACTCAAGAGGACAGTAAAGAGAGCTGATATGAATACCTCTGCAGAGTCAAGATTTAAGAAAACTGCTTTTAGCTAAAAGAGCATAATATTGTCTTAGAACTTAGTCAAGGAGTGATTTGAAAGGAAAAGAGGCCCTGCCCAGGGGATGACTTTTGGTTCATACTGTTCCCTAAGGAGAACAAGAACATCAAGTCCAGGTGTGAACTGCCATAGACATATGGCCTTCTCTACTCATGTGTCTTTTTACTAAGTTTCTGTAATTATATGCCAACTCTTTCCCATGGGCATCTTGTATTTTGCTGGAGAATGTGGCCCTGGTTTATGCATGGACATTTATACTTATTCTAGCTTTATATTCCATATAGTAAATACTTCATGATTAAGAGTTAATAGTGTCATCTTGGTTGATTTGTTTAAATGGGAATTATACTGGGAAGAGCTCTGATAGCTACTGTTGTGAATAGAAGATGCACAATTCACTTTCCCATATCTCTGTTACACTTCAGATGCTAAGAGTGAGTCCTAGTAATGTGGCTATATCCCTCTGGAAAACACCTAGGGAAAAAAAATCACTCCCCTCCCCAGGACATTCCTGCCAACACAAATGCAATCTGGAGTGAGCAAACCAATCCAGAAAGAGAGAAATAAAACCAGATACAACTCCAAAGAGAAGGGGTGCCTGGCCGCACTCACATTACACTAATCCTAATCCAAATACCTTCTGTCAATATCTGATACAAAGTACATACGGGATCAAGTACAAAAAATATTTTAAAGACAATAACCTTGTATAAATAAATATTCCATTCATAGTAAAACAGTACTACATTTTAAAACAATTAAATAAACCAATTTATTTACCTGCCTGAATCAGATGGTCTTTCAAGGTCTTCTGTGACATTTTCTATATAGTAACCCACAAAACTTGGTACCTTTCCTTCTAAAATTTTCCACTGTAATTGTAATGATGTCAGTAGTGAACTATAATAGTGTGAACAATTACAGTTCCATTGTCATTGGGCTTATTGTCCAATGGTTATTAGAATTCTTATTTATCTGTAGCCTGATCTCTGTGGGTATGCTTCATTACTTTCTGCCTCTCTTTATTCAAATCTTCAGCTCAAAATAATTTGCACAGCAGTCAAAGAAAATTAATTCAAACATTTATAAGCCAGCTATGTGCAAAAAACTGTGCTATTCACAGGAGATATAAAGGAAAAAAATGAAGCAATCTACCTACCGCCAAGGGTGGAGAACCTGTGGCCTCAAGGCCACATGTGGCCTTCTAGGTCCTTGAGTGCAGCCTTTTGACTGAGCTTTACAGAACAAATCTTTTTATTAAGGGGATTTGTTCTGTGAAAATTTGGATTCAGTCAAAGGGTCACACTTGAGGACCCAGAAAAACTACATGTGGCCTTGAGGCCACAGATTTCCCACCCCCGAACTTTACCCCAAGACTGTACATTTCACTAGTGGAAATACAACTTGTATACAGATAAGTGAATGCAAAGTATTTTCAGGAAGAGAGCACACTAACCTCTTGGGGACAAGGACAGGTTTTTTATAGGATGTGGTACCTAAGCCGAATCAAGCCTTAAAAAGAAACTAAAGAATATACCAGAGAGGTAAGGAGGGAATGTATTTCAGATGTAACCCTGCACTGGAACCTGGCTCTGAGCCACGGTAACCATAGAGACTCTGAAAGCCTTCTCACAATCTGATTGGCCACTGAAGTCATGAATTGTGGAAAGGCTTCTGGGATTGTTCATGGAGAGTTCCAGGAAGAAAAGCAGCCTGAAGAAGCAGCAGGAAGTCCACGCTCATGGGCGGGTGGCCAGGCCACCTCCATCTTGAGAATAATGGTCATTTAATATCATTTTTTGACTTTCATAAGGGCCAGGCTGAACCAATCCATCAGACTGCTTTGCTTTGCACTAAAGATGCCCTTTTTCTGTGTGGGCAACTTCAAAGACCACAGAAGGCTGATAAGGAGTTTTCTTCTTGTTTATAACAGGGTACCTGCAACCAGAGTGGTGGGACTTTTTTATCTTGGTATGCAGACAGAGAAAAACAGACATCCTGGGATCTAATTTCCAACTGACTCTACTCAGTTGTCTTGTCTCGCTGTGTTTACATCTTATACAACTAAGAAAATTCCTTTCTCATGGATAAAAAAAAATATGGAGATCATAAATTTGACTTGGGATTAAATACCCTTTAAAGGGTATTTAAACCTTCTTACTCTTGTATCAGTCAGTCAAAAGTTTCCTTCTGGCTCCATGATCATGTATCAGCTAGTTTTAAGGGAATAAACAATATGAATTTACATATGCCTCCTTTAACCAAACTTTCAGGTCGACAAGACCATGCAGACTTTGTAGAGTCCGCCACTGAGCATGAGATTTGTGCTTCTCTATTTACTTCAAGGACTTTGAAAGGAGGGTAGCTAGCACAGTGACAGCTACTCATTTAACCATATAGGTAAGGCCATGTGGAATGATTGTGACCAGTGAGCAATGAGTCAAGTTGACCAATGACCTTTGTTGCCCCAAAGACAAATTCTCCTTCTTGTGGCTCTGAACTAGGGACAAGGTTATGACACTTCAAACAATTTTTTCTTTAGTTCTTCCCTGTAAGCAGAAGGAATTTATCAGGAAAACCCTGATCTTACTGTGGCCACTGGCAGTAATTTATCAGTATACACTCATAGCGATTCCTCTTTCTTAACCCTGTGACTTCGTTCCATTCCTCTGATTTTTTTTATGTAAAATATAATAATAACCACTAACATTCATTTATGTATTGTATGGGTAATAGAAATTTGAAGCCACACAGTTTGGAATGATGCAATAACTTCATTTAGCTTGCATCCCAAAGACAGGCAGATCAATGAGCTCTTCCCAGGAACTCTTAAACCCAACAGTGCTTCCTACAACCACTCTCTAAGCTATCCCAAGGTCTTAATCAGGAAAAATAAATAAGAAGCAGAGAGATCTATAAGCTGAACCCTTGTTCCTATATCCATGTTTAGGATGGGTACGACTGAACAATGAGATCAGTCCTCGTAAGAATATGAAAATCATTCTTCTGATGCAATCCAAATGTGGAATTTCCATAACTGGTTTCAGTCAGCTGACCACATAATGCAGAAGCAGACTGCTGATTGGCTGGAATTAGAGGCATTAAGAAAAATGCCAGTCAGCCAGGGATAGGCTCTGGACAGGAACTCTTTCCTGACTGGATGGGATTGGACAAGGCTAAAAGGCCTTTGGGCCAGAAAGGGGTCTCAGCATTCTTTTACCTGGCAGGAGTCTGAGAATACATGGCCCTGCTGTTGCTTCTCTCTCAGTTGTGACTATTAATTCTTGCTTCTAAGTGATTTATGGACATGACTATAACCTTGTGAGCAAAGGCAAGAAGACAGTAGATCCCACCTGAGATGTGGGAACGAAGTGTATACCAGGTTTAGACCATTAACCCAGTCTGACATTTAGGCCCCAAGGAATAACATTTGAGGCCCGCCCAGTGGTAGCTGAATTGTAGATTCATCTAAAGTCTAACTGCACCATATTTGAACAGGAACTTGGTAGTATCAATGCAGAAACCATTAAGTTTAAGACCACTCTTTCCAGGGCCAGAGGTGTTATAAAGAAGAGAAATGTTTGTTCTTCTACATTTGCTATGTCTTCAAAATAAAATATATTTTTGCAAAAGCTAATTGATTTCACTTGGTCAAATGGAAATGGAATGTTAATCACTGGCTGATAAAAATGAGGGGAATATACCAGAAAAGGTATATATAGAGAAAGATACCCCCAAATCCTCAAGGCTACCCCTGGAATGCTGAGAGGAGATGTATCAGCCATGGGTGAGGTCAGAATATACTCACTACACATATATACATACACATGTACATATATGTGTGTATGTGTATGAAAATATTTTAGTGAGCCTAAGACCAAGGAAAAAAGGGGAGCAGAGGATGGAGACCATGCCAAAATGGACTCTCCTCAGTTCCCTTAACCTCAGCACTAGAACCTGTGTTATAGATAGGGACTTCACCTACATACTATATAAGCAGAATGTTTAAAATGATTATACTGATTTGGTATGGATAGCTTGGACAAAGACATAAAAGCAGGAGATGTAATGATAAGCCTGGGAAATTGTAAGCAGGCTAATTTGACTGAAATGTAGAGCGGTGAACGGAATATGACATACATCTGTATGATGAAATAAGTCTGACTGGGGGTCAGATTCGGGAGAGGAAGGGTATTTAAAGTGCCAGACAAAAAACATTTAGGAAGATGATGATAGTGACTCAACAGAAAAAAGTGTAAATACTTTGAATTACCTTTATAACCTTGGTGTTAGCTTTATAATAATCCATTCATATTCTCTTCCTAAGCCCCCTTGTGGTCAACAGCTAACTGGAAACATAATCATGAATAAATGAACAGAATCATAGCCTCAAGAAACTCTTTGCTTAATTCCATTTAATTTTAATAATAATTTTTGTTTACAGTGTCCTGCCTTGGGGGAAGCAGATTTGCATATAATGACATAAGTAAATTTCCAGGAGGAAGAGTAGAAAAAAGTATAAGGCCTAAAATCATACAAATTACCTCTGTCTACTATATGTAAGTTTCTACTAATTTGTCCTTCCCAAATCACCCACAAACATAGGTACCCTTTAATATCATTTGCATCTAAACTCTGTGCTTCTCCCTCAATACCTAATATAGTAAGTACTCTTGTTCACAGTATGTCCTGTTTTGTAGTCTCTTTCCTACTTATATTTTGGTTCAATATTTATTACTTAATTGTATATATTTCCTTTATCTGTTCTTATGTATCATTGTTGCCTGTCTTAGAAGGTATGTCCTCAGAACAGAGATCAGCAACCTCCTCAGCCCTGCTTTCCTTTTTCAAAAATATCAATTTCATTTAATTTTTGGTTCTTTATTATCTCCCTCCTGCATCTATTGAGAAAGTAAGAAAAACAAAATCTGTTAAAAATATGGGTCATCAACTTTGCACTGCTTTCCAAGGAACAAGTAAAGGAGATAGAAGCAAATAAAACTAACGACAGTTGTTGTTGTTTGCCCCTCATTTTCAAAATGGTGATGTCTTGACTTCCTCATGAACTGGATTTAAGTGAGGCAGAGTCGCACAAACCTGTCACTCTTGCTCTCTCTTCCAGAGTCACTGAAATCTAGTGGGAAGACAAATGTGGACAAGTGGAAATGGCCCAGGATGCAAGTGGATGCCTTGGTGTCTCCAATGCCTGAACAAGCTCTAAGCACTCCACAGTACCTGCTTTAGCCGTCCTCATGGCCATTGGAACAAATTCCCATTCCACCAAGGGCAGTCTTTACATGCTTGGGGTAGACATTCCCCTAACTCTCTGACAGGTTTCAGGCCTATTGGTTACTACTAACCTGGTTTAGCCCGTCTGCTGAGACAGTTTCACCTGAGTGTGGCCAATGCATATGCTGCAACTTCTTGGAGACACGGGTAAGAGTTGGGTGACAGGTGGACAACAAAGGTGGACGAGCAGCCCTGAAAAACAAGCCTCACACCAGAGGTGCTAGTCCTCCCTGAACACCTCATACACCTTAACAAGACAATAAAGGATAGAGAAAAGTGAGAGAAAAAAAACATTTTAATATTTTATGATGATGATGAACTCCTGTCGCTTTCGCTTACCTAACCACACACTCAACCATTTGATAAAACTTGTCGATCTTATTTTCACAACATCTCTCATAATCATGTTTCATTGGACTATATTGCAATGACCCCCTAATTGATCTCCTTGCCTCCAGTTTCTTCCCTCTCTAATCCATCCTCTAAGCAGCTGCCAAATTTATAGGCTCTGGAGGAGAAAGTGAGGCTGGTGATTTTGCACAGCCCTCCCTCACTTAAATCCTATTCACTTGCATGTCATGACTTCTCTGAAATCATGTTCCTCTTTGAGAAGGAAGGACAAACAACAACCTCTTTGATTAGAAAAGGAGTTGCCCACTAGGGAACTTACTTTTACTTTCTCTCTCTCTCTCTCCCTCCCTCCCTCTTTCTCTTTCTTCCCCTCAGCCCAGTAGAGTATCACATCCTTATCTGGGGGTAGTCTGCTCAAAGGGAATGTAAACTTTAATCTCTGAAACTTTTTCTTTCTTTCTTAAAGACCAGCCTAAATCCCAAATCTCATTTGGGATCTCATTGATTAGCCTACAACTGGTCCCACACCAAGCCCTACTAGGTCAGTTTCAGCCACAGGTTCAGAATGAATATAAATAACAATTGTTTCTGTTTTGACCAGAAACCCTGAGGATCTTTTTCCACCCATATAGATTTAAAATTTTTTTAAAAATTTTCATTTATTTATCTGACTAGATAAAGAGTTCATGCTCTGCCTCATTTCTTATTAAGCATTAATCACTGAATTAATTATTAATTCTTATGAAGCAGTTAATCACTGAATGGTCATTGCCTCAGTCAAACTGAGGTCTGTTACAGACCTTAGCTTCAAAAGACCAAGGTCCCCCACGGTACCCTGGGCCATCTTCAGTCGTCCTGATCTGTATCTGACAACTGGACCCAGAGGGATCCAAAGGAGAAAGTGAGGCTGGTGACTTTCCCTGACTTAAATTCAACTCATTTGCAAGTCATAACAACAGCTTCCTGATATCATTGTCCTCTTCAAAAAAGGACAAAAAAGTAACCACAATAAATCCTGAAATATAGTTCTGACCACATCACCCCCTTACTCAAAAATCTTCCATGACTCTAGGGTAAAAACCAAACTCCTTGGCCTTGAATTTTAAAGTCCTCTACAGTCTGGCTCCTAGTTCACATTACTCACTTTGACACACACTCTCTATTCCAGTTGCACTGGCCTTTCATGACTTTTTATCTCCTGCCTCTGTACAAATAGTCTTCCATGTCTGGAATACACTCCCTCCTCACTCATACCACGCAGAATCCCTAGCTTCCTTCAAAGCAGAGATTAGGTGTCACCTCCTACTGGAAGCCTTTCCTGATCCTTCCCCCATCCCTACCCGTACCCCCAACTCCACCATCTTCTCACTTCTAAAATTATGTATTTACTTATTTGTGTATATGTTGTAAGAATAAAAAATTAAACTCTTTCAGGGCAAGGACTTTTATTTTCATCTTTGGATTTCCATCACCTAACAGTGCTCTGCAGAGAAGGCTGCTGAACTGAATTAGCACATGTACTTCCTTCTGTAGCTTTAACTGCTTCTCTATTTGTGCATCTGCTATATTTATATGGATGTTTTTCACTTATTTGCAATAATCCTATCTCATTGAGGTCATAAACTATGCCAAGGGAAGAAACTATAGTCTACTCTCCATACTATATGAACTGGCTTGACTACTGCAAGATGCTGAATTTTCTTTGAAAATGTTTGCATGGATTGGGGTGGGAAGCACAGTTCACCCCGTTATTTCACAAAATGCATGTTTCCTTAAAATTCTAGGTATCAATCATGGATCGGCATAACAGCTATGTTCTTTCTTGCCAGAAAGTTTGGTGTCATTCACAATCCCCCCATTTTCCCACAGCTATAATCACCTGAGCTCAGAAGCCCCATATTGAGCCTAGTTTTCACAATATGAGAGAGAACAAGCAAATCCAGACGATGGCAATAAGCATCAAGTAAATAAAAATCTCTGTTAGGATTTACCCTTAAACTGGGTAACGTGAACTGCCTTTTATCTGCGAGAGGGGAATTGAATTTATGTCTCCACAGAAAATACGTAGTATCTGTAACACTGACAGGGAACTTCCTCCAACTCTCCTTGAAGCTTCCCACTTCATCTGGCCTTTCATATCCAAATCTGTTATCCTTAACCTAGCCTGGCCCTCCATTGTCTGTGACCTCCAGATAGTCTCTGGCTGATTCGAATCCTAGATTACTTCCCACCCAAAACCTCCTAATTGCCTCCAACTATTACATCACTGGCTACCCCAGTCCCATCATGATCCTTAGACCCCTCCTCTCACACTACTAGACCTCCCCCAGATCCCTCTCACAGTCTTTCTGTATATAAATTCTATTTCACTTCCATGAAGGAGCTCAGATTCAATCCAGCTCTGAGTCTACCTAGCTCAATACAAGCATCACAAATGGTTAGGCTTCTTAAGAGTCAACCCACTACGGGGAACCTTTAATAAACTTTGTTCTACTTTGGCTAAAAGAAGGTTTGAGTGGAATTCATTCAGCAGGACCCACAGTGTCATTATTTCGAGGTCCTGAGCATCCCAAACCTCAACATTATGGTTCCCTGACCTCATCAATACCACTGATAATCATTTAATATCATTTTTGGACCTCAATAAGGCCAGATCCTGAACTAATCAACCAAAAGAGTCTAGACCTAACAGTTTCTTTGTTCTCTGAGTAAACTCAGAGAATACCTCTTCCTATGTCAATAAAGCCAGATAGGGCTGACTTAAAAGCATTCTTTCTGAGATCTTTAACCCTAGACACTATCCTGAATAATGGGACTTTTTATTAATATTTTATGGACACATACTATGTTATAGCATATTAATGGTGAAGAAAACACAGGTTGTAATTTCAATGGACACTTGGTCAACTCTCATCTTTACTGTATTTATCACCTATTCAACTAAGATATCATTTAGTCTGCTGGCCTCTTTAGCCAAACTTTCAGGTCAACACCAGAAGGACTGTATATCAGTTAAGGGAATTCCTTTAAAAGAATTTATACCATAGCATTCTATAAAGAAAATGAGGAATGCGGCCCACATGGGGTGGGGTGAACCGAGAGGCAGGCAGGAAATTCGAATTGGAAACGGGGCATAAAAAAACTTGCACTGGTCCAAACACATGTAGAAGTCCATTAGGAACTACCCAAGGAACATGAAAAGTAATGCTTTCCTGACTTCACAAGTAAAAGTTTGTTAATTTAAAGTGACCATGTTTCTCACATACCCATTCTCCATATGAACAAAGCTCTGAATTTCTAGACAACCTGACCTGGCCTACCTGCTAATTCTCCATACAGGATTTTTCATTTCCCACCTCCATGCTTTTGTACTGACTGCCCCCCTCCCAACCCCCAAGCCTGGCTTGCATTCTTTCCTTGACTCGGCGTCTTGAAATTCCCTCCACTTCCTTCAAGGCTCAGCTCCTCTAGAACAGGCACTTTCTGAGGCCTTTCCACCCTCATGTGATTTATCTTGCACGTCTTAGGTCTTTTATTTTTGTCTTTGTATCCGGCACCGTGCCTGGCACACAACAGGCTAATGCTTGCTGGAAGAAAGGAGTAATTGCTCATTTGAACCACTCAGCGGTCTGGAGGAAAGAAATTGTACAAAATTCGTTTAAAAGACCCGAGATCGTTTATACTTTTGTAACCGGAAAGAACGACAACTGATCCTCCCAGGGTCACCGGCCTCTTTAAAATTTTACAGTAAAATGGCGGCCAGCCAAGACGACACAAGATAACGCCGGCTTACTGAACCTGCGTGTTCCTGAAGCGCACGCGCCCCAGGCTTCTCCAGACGGCCTTGCGCCGAGCACGGCCGACGAAATTCAGAACAGATCTTTTGCCGTCCCACCCCCTTCTCTCTTCCGCCTCTTCCTGCGCACATGCGCCAATGGCGGTAGCGCCGTCGCCGGCTGCGCAGGCGCAATGACACCCTCCTCCCACGTACCTGACGCAAGACGTCTGTAAGAGGTTCGCCTTTTATCCAGTGTGACCTTGAGTCTTCCCGGTCGACGAGGACCCAGGGTGTCTAAGGTAGTGCCTACATAATTGATCTAGTTTTGCGGGCTCTCTCCCGAGCAAGAAGCCCTGATACATATCCAAAAAAATTAGTTTATCCTTTCTCTCAGTCAGTCCATGCCCCGGATCCCTGGGCATTCTAGCTCCGAGAAGTCACAACATGAAGCTTTACGTTCAGGCTCCTACTTGGGCTCCCCCGGGAGAGAGCGGTCTTGCGGGACGCAGTGACCCAACCCCCGCCCCCACCCCCCACGTGGTTAGAGGTTTCCAGAAGAGCGGCGACCGCCGTGCTGCGCACCTCCCGGCCCCCTCGGTCCGTTTCGCCTGCGACCCCAGCCCGCACACCCGCCATGCTCAGCGCCAGCCGCACCGCCGTTGCCCGCCTCACAGGAGCCGCCTGCCGGGGCCCGGTTGCCAGCCTGCGCCAGGTGAGTGGCGTACTGCGGTCCGCCCGGACTTTAGGGCCTTAGGGGATAGCGGTTTTTTCTAGGCCTTCAGGGGACGTGAGAGGGCAGTAGGGCTGGCCGAGCTGGGATTTCAGAGATACCGAGACCTAGCGGTCGCGATGGCATTTTCCGTCCCCGCCGGGAAGAAGAAGAGAGGGAAGCGGAGACGTTGTGGGGGAGGGAGGGGCAGGACCCTTCAAACCCCGGCTGTGACCGCGGAGGAGCGCGATGGAGGCCTCGAAGCCGGGCCGCCCGTCGGGGCCCTGCTGAGTCACGGCCGGTTTTTGAGCCCGGGTTGAAGAGAAGCCGCGAGGGTCAGCTCCGGCCTGCGGGCCCGGCAGAGCGATAACTGACGCCTAGGGAGCGCAACTGGGGCGTTTCGCGTGAGAGTGCTCGGAGGGGGAGAGCGGCGGAATAGCCACGATGGGGGTGTTTTTTCCGTGTCTTACGGTGGAGGAAATCGAGATTTAACTTAAGGGAAACAGGGTCACAGCTAGAAAATTCCACGGGTAGGATTTGAACCCAATTCGTTCTGATTGTCTCACTTGTCCGCGATCTTTTGATCTGAAGATGTAACAGGGCTCAGGTGGAAGCTCTTTCTGAGCTCCCTGGGCCCTTGAATTAGGGGATGGTGGGCCGTAAAGAGGTGCGTGCCATCCCGCAGGTCACTAGCTGCAGGTGAGACAGGCACCACCGGGAGCTAAGGGCACTCCCACCCTCTAAAGCCTGATCTCTTAATGGATTTCGTCTCTTTTCTCCTGCTCCTGCACTACTATTGGCTCTGGAGGGATGGGGGGTGGGGGGAGGGCAGAGCAACCGTGGATTGGGCGAGGGTCGGCAAATTTGGGTTCTTGTCCTGGCTGTGTCAGATTAGATCTGATTGTTAGGTCATAGACAAGTCCTCTCTTCCCAGACGCCAGATTTATCTTAGGCCAAATGTGGTGTTGATCAAAATGATTCCTGAAGCCTCTCCTGTGGTCTGGTCTGAGTGTTTGGCATCTACCTTCTCCCCATTCCTTCCAGCAGTTTCCATGAAGTAGCTGTTGTGTTTACATTTCAGGCAAAACTTAAGGGAATTGGCTTCCTGTACTAGGTTGTAGGAAAAGTTAAAAAGGATTCTAATTGCAGTTATTTCATAGGAAATAATATGTCCAGAGAAGTATTTGCTTTCTTTATATCTATTCATGTGGGTTGTAAAGAATTGGCTTCCACTGGGGCAAGGATCTTACTTATCTAGGGTTTGTGAGTTAGACAAACTTTGGAGGCCATTCTGGGGATTTCTTTCCTCTCCACCCACCCACCTCCCAGGTCCTTGACTCCACCAGATGAATCCTAGTCCATTTAACCAGTTGTGTCACAAGGTCAGAAGAAGTGGCTTAGAATCCCTTAAACCTCTATGGTACAGGACCATAGTCAGATTTGCATTTGCTAGTGGAAATCAAATTGAAATTTTCTTAACCCATTTTGCTGTCACGTAGAATGACCTTGTTCCTGAAATATTAATTCCGGCTAATTTGTCAGATTTGTAAGCTTCCTTTGAATCTTCCTTTCATCTTTGTATTTAGCTTGTAATACCACATAGACAAATACTGCATAAATGAAGGATCTGCAACTTGAACAGTCACAATGGTGTAAGAATGGTTTAGTTCAACAGATCTTTTAAGTGCCTACATACTAGGCATACAAAGACAAAAAATAATACCAGTCCTTATGTTATGTTGGGTATTAATAAATTTGTGGCAAAAGAATTGTTCTGTGTTAAAATTAGTGCTGTAGTGGCAAGACTGTCTTTCCACTGGGTCCTTGTCCTGGGTTCTAGTCCTTGAAATTCCAGATCCTCTCTGGACTTAACTTTGCTTGTCTATAAACAAGTGCTGAGGTTCGGTATTTCCATGTAAGGTAGTTATTATTGTCTGTGCTAATAATCTGTTTTTTTTCCTTCAAAGGATGGCTGGAATGGTCTTAGTCATGAGGCTTTTCGAATCATTTCAAGAAGAGACTATGCGTAAGTGTGTTAGAATTTGCATTGGAAGGAAGTCAGTACTAAATTTCTGGTTGACGTTTGTAATTGGCATTGTTTTATATGTATTTTGCAGATCTGAGGCAATCAAGGGGGCTGTTATTGGTATTGACTTGGGTACAACTAATTCCTGTGTGGCAGTAATGGAAGGGAAACAAGCAAAGGTGAGTTTTTGTACCTTCATGTTTACTCTAGGTACTAATATTGTACGCAGAATAGATGCTTGAGTTTTGGGTTTTTTGTTTTTGCTTTATAGGTTTAGCATGGGTACTGAGAAATTTGGATTACTAACATGACTTTTGAATGAAACTTTTAAGGTCATGAATTAATTCATTCTAATTTACAGGTAATCTCCATTAGTAGTGGTATGGTATTAAAGTTTCTTCTAAGTTTTTTCCTTCTGTCTTCCTAGCTTTTAAGTCACCTATGAATTTAAAACAGTTTTTCCCACAAAGGAAAATAGAAATGTACCCTTCTTTATGAAGGTTTTCTGGCAGGGCACATGCCTGTGAGTACCAGTAGTGAGCATGGCTTTCCTTGTGAGCAGTGGCCTGTATTTGCAGCTCCTTTGGTTAGGGAAGGTGCAGGCTGTGCCGGAGGAGCAGAACAAAGTCCTGGGTGTGTGTCTTAGTCTAACAGTTTGGGCTAATTTCACTACTCTCCCTGCCTTCCCCCTGCTCGCCCCCCCCCTTTTAAATGAAATCATATGAGAATTAGAAGAGATTTCAAACTCCTTTAGAATCCAGCCTAACTGTACATACAAGAAATCTTCACTAGAACGAACTCAATGAATAGCCATGCAGCCTCTGCTTAAATACCTCCAGGTAGAGGGAACCCGCTTCTCAGGGCAGCCTATTCCACTTGGATTGCTCTGATCATTAATAAGTTTTTCTGACATAAAACTTAAACTGGCCTCCTTGTAATTTTAGCAGAGGCTCTTGATTGTCTCTAGGGCCAAACATGACATATGACATTGGGTTGAGATCCTTCACCATCCTAATTGCTTACTTCTATGCATTTGCCTCCACCCTATAATGTCCTTAAGTCATGGTAGCCAGAACTTAACACAGTATTCCAGATGAGATCTAACAAGAGTAGAGCACAATAAGACTATCACCTCCCTGTTCCTGGAAGTTAAGCTCCTCTTAATAAGGCAAGAGTTGCATTAGGTTTTTTGGCTTCCAATTCAATGCTTATTCATTGAGCTTTCGGTTCACTAACCCACCCCCATCTTTTTCAGATCTGTCTACTCATATCTCTCCCTTAGACATTTGAGGTTTTTTTTTTTTTTTTTATCAAAATGTAAAACAGTATTTCTCTATTGAATTTAATCTTAATAGATTCAGCCCAATATTCTAGCCTGGCATTATCTTTTTTCATTCCAGTTCTGTCATCAAATGTGTTAACTATCTATCCTTTGGGTCATCTCCAATAATGGTGTCAGACTCAAAAAGAAATGGGGCCACTAAACTGTACACAAAGATCCCAGCTTATTGAGAGAGAAACTATTTATACCTTTCTCTGGGTCATTGATAAAAATGTCAAGTGGTACAGTTCAAGGCCAAGTACAGATCTCTGGAGTACAATCCTGGGGAACTCCTGACATGTTGACATTGAACCATTAACTCTGTGTAGCTGTCCAACTAGTTCTGAATTCAGCTGATTGTATTATCATCTAAGGTGTATCTGTTCCATTTTCTTCTCTAGAATAGTACAAAACACTTTACCAACAAGGTTTGCTAGAGTCTAGGCAGACTATACCCACAGCATTCTCCCTCTTAAGACATAGTAACCTGTTTAAAAAAAGAAATAAGGCATCTGATTTGATTTGAACAGTTCTTGATGAAGCTGTAGTGGCTTTGCTCTAAAAGACGTTAGCCAGCCACCCTAAGTTTTTTTAAAAATTGAACGCTTGCCATTCTCCTTTGTTGTTGTGCTTTGCCCATTTTCCCATGATCTTTGAAATACTTTTAGTGGCTCAACAGTCACATCTGTCATTTTATTTAGGACCTGAGGATGTAGTTTGTTTGGGCCAGATGGCTTGAACTCACCATCTCCTTAATCTTGGCTATCAGTGTACATCCAAGGAGAAAAATCACCATCATTTAATTAATTGTGTTGTTCCTCCAAAATCTAAGCAAACAATTGACTATTTTTGTCTTTACTCTGTCAGTTACTCCATCCTCCCCACCTTTGATCTGCTTTTTCTTCCAATATAACTTAAAAAATACTTTTTTGTTCCTGGGTTTCACTTGCCAGTTGCCATTCGTTCTGAAGTTTTTTTAGCTTTCTTAGTACTGTTTTTATAGGACTGTGCCATTCTTGATGATCTTTTCAAATAAACACCGTTTTTCTTCTTTGAAGTTATTTCACTTTATAGCTTCAGAATTTCATTCATTAACATTTCTCATTATAGGGATACTTATCCGGAAATGTTTTTTAGTCCATGCAATCCTATCCTTCCTCTGTCACTAACTCTAAGTTAACCACTCCCTACACTGCAACATTTCCACTTTAGCTGCCATTTCTTCCTCTGTTAATGACATTCAGATCCAAAATAGAATTTCCTTTGTTGGTTCCCCCACTTTTTGAAAGGATAAAATTGTCTCTAAGACAAGCCAGGAGGTCATTAGTTTCTGTTTTGTTGGAGAGCTCCAGCTGATGTCCAGATAATTGAAATCTGTCACCACTGTGTCATACTTCTGTTCCAGACTTGTGTTCTATTGCCCAGACTCCTTATTCCATCTCCAACTCCTTATTTCACTGGCACTTATTTTTCTTCCCTTTGATTTTTACCTAAATATTGTCATTTTCACCTTCCCATACATCTCCCACTTTTTTTCCAGTATGCCTTCTTAATATAAATGCTACTTTTATCCATTCCTTTTCTTCTGAATCTACCTTATTAGCCATCCTTTTAAGAAGAAACCGTTTCTTAACTCATTTTGGTCATCTCCCTGAAGCTTTCCCTATATTGATTATTCTTAGATATTTGCCCTAGTTCCTGAGCTTAGTGAGTCCTTGAAGACTGATTTCATTAAGCCCCACTGCCTGTGAATCTCCCAGTTTACCTTCTCCCCAAAGAAATCAGGCTCCCTTGAATTTATGAAGACTTTTTCATTCCTCACCAGGAGGAAGATCATCTTACCCAGAACTAATCTTACTTGATTTTCCCATTTTTTACTGGCGTTTTTTCCCCCTAACTTCAGTGTGTGATATTGTTAGAAGTAAAAATATTTAGAGAGGCAGCCTGTTATAGTGAATATAGAGAAGGCATTCTCAGCTATTAGAAGTCCTGCCTTTGACACGTGGGCTTTGTGATCCTGAAGGCAAGTTGCTTAATAGTCTTATTACTAAATTACAGGTCAGATGCTGATCTTCTGTTGTAGAGGGAGTTCCTCATTAGAGTTCCCTTTTGCAGCAAAATCGTAGGTCTAGTCTACTTTTTTCCTCCCTGCCAAAAAAAAAAATTATTTAGGGATTCATTTGAATCATAAGAGAGACTATATGCTTTTGACATTTATTCAGTGGAGGATTCTGTACAGCATAAGAACAGGAAAGTTATTTCTGATTAGTGTGTTTCTTTGAAGACTTTAAGGATTTAAGTGGTTTTTAAAACTCACATAGCAGTAACTGGAATTGTTGAAAGGTAAGACAGAGACCTCATAAACATCTTAATTACCCAACCTATTAGCAAATAATCTACCCCAACCCACAAGATTTTTTGATCGGTTTGTAATTTTTAAAAAGCAGTGATTAGCCACCACTATTGTTAATTTTGAAGGGTTTTTGAAGTGTTTTTGTAAATTGTCAATTTTTCTTGTGGGTTTTCCATATAAAGTTTACTGTCTTTTACATGGGGACTCTTCATTCAGTGGATTCTTATGGGTGTACCACCTTGAGGTTTTAGGTGCTGGAAAATGCTGAAGGTGCCAGAACCACTCCCTCAGTTGTAGCCTTCACAGCAGATAACGAGCGCCTTGTTGGCATGCCTGCCAAACGCCAGGCAGTCACCAACCCAAACAACACATTCTATGCTACCAAGCGCCTCATTGGTCGTCGATTCGATGATCCTGAAGTGCAGAAAGACATGTGAGTATTAAATCTCTTCCCTTTCCCAACTCCCTCACCTGTATTCATACCCCAAATTCCTTTCAGTCCCTAAAATTTTCATAATTTAAGGCACCTTTGACTGTTTTTCTTTATCTGCACTATCTTCAGTTTCTAATCTTTATTCTACTGTGACCACTGAGTTGTTTTTTGAAGCCTTCAGTGCCTGGAATGCACCTCTGCCTGAGAGAATTCTTAATTTCCTTCAAAACTCAGCAGCATGGTACAGGTGAAAGAGCACTCCATTTGGAGTCCTAGGGCCTGGTTTTGAATTTTTTTCTTGCCACACATTATTTGAATGGTAACCAAGTCACCTTCTGGTCTGCAGTTTCTATTTAAAATTGGGGGGTTGGACTAGATGACATTTAAGGTTCTTTTCAGTTCTGTATCTTCTGTTCTATATCTGCCATTTCTGATGGTTTTTATTCCTTAGTTATTAGTACTCATCCTCTTAGCAAATTGTCTTCCCCTTAACTGTGTTTAAGTGTTAGATTCTCTAGTTGACTTTAAATTCCTTGAGGTCAAGGGCTGTATTTTTCATTTTGCTTTTTTATCATCCATTCTCTTAACACAGTGCTTAATAAATATTTGAGTCAAATTCATTTGCAAATTGCTACTCAGGACCCAAAAAAACCCCTGAGAATTGTTTGGGTAGATATTGTATTAAAGTATCAACTAACTCTAAAAAAGTACCAATCCAAATGGTTGTGATCTATAAAGCTTTTTGAGCAGGGATACCTGTCTACATTGTCTTTTTTTATCTTTGCTGTATATTTTGATTTTTAAAATTTGTCTAGGACTATATGCTTCTAGATCATGTGAATAACGTTTGATAACATATGCAGAGAAAAAAAAATAGATTTTACCTGTTGATCCACTGTTTGCTGGGCTCTCTATACATACTTCATGAGTAGTGTTGTTTACTTCTAAATGGTTCTCTCTCAGATGTTAAAATAAGTGGTTCCTTTGGGGAGTAGTGGATAAGTCTTGACGTATGAACTCTTGACAGTGAAGTGTCTTGAATTTTGCCCTTGTGGGTACTTTTGATTAGACCTTTTGAAATCTGTTTTAAGTCCGTGTTAACTTAAAGAGAATCAGTTTGCTTGCAGACATGCCCTCGATAGGCACTTGGTGAAAGAATTGTCCTAGCAAGTTTTCTCAGTTAAACACAAATTCTTGTGTCTTGCAGTAAAAATGTTCCTTTCAAAATTATTCGTTCCTCCAATGGCGATGCCTGGGTAGAGGCCCATGGGAAGCTATATTCCCCAAGTCAGATAGGTGCATTTGTGTTGATGAAGATGAAAGAGACTGCAGGTAGGTAGTTGATAACTGATTTAAAAACAGACTCCGAAAGCCTTATTGTGTTTATCCCTTTTAACTGGGCTGGACTGTGGGTAACTAATGTTTGTTAGACTTCATTTTGTAGGTTGTTGTTGATTTTGTTTCCCACTTACTAATAAAAAAAGTTTAGAGCAAAATCACAAACATATAACATCAGTCCTGTTAGTAACCTCATATCTTCATTCTGTACTTGGTTAATCTTGTTCTTGCTATAGCCTTCATAAATTCAAAGATTTGTCAGAGTTTGCTGGGTTTGATAATCTAGTCAACTAGTCGGTCAGTTTTTCTTTTCCTGTTTTCCCCCAGTAGGTGGAGTTGTTATTTTAAAAATAGGTTCTAACAATAACATCTCTGAGACCTTGTTCATGATTCTTTGGAACAAAGATTGAGGAAGAGGATTTCCCATTTTAAGAAATTTGTATTAACTTTAAAAGAAATTGAATCTTTATGGTTGAACTGATCTTATATTTTGTCCTGAGGTAGGGGGAGGGGTTGAGGAATAAAAAGATACCAAAAATAATAAAATTCAAATTAAAGAAAATTTTAGGACTAATATCTAACAATCCAACTAATTAACTAAAATAATGAACTTCACATTTTTATAGTAATAAAATATTTCATTATATTAATATATTTAAATCTAAGACCATTATACATAAAAGCCACAACTTTGAATATAGCAGTTACGTATCCTTTGAATAGGTAGGTCTTTAAATTACTTTCATTGTATTTCAAGGATGTTATAGCACTGGAATCACTGAATTAGAGTCAGTCTTGTAACTTACAAATAAAAGCTTTAAACTGTTTCTTTCAAAGTCTTCACTGTTTTAATTGGCTCAGAAAGTCACACAGGAGTGATTGTTTAGTCTGAGTATATCTTGTGTGGATAACACATTAAGAAATTGTTGTGTAGCTCAAATAAAATGCCCCCATTGATTTCAGTTCTTTGATTCTTTTCCAGAAAACTATCTAGGACATTCAGCAAAAAATGCCGTTATCACTGTGCCGGCTTATTTCAATGATTCTCAGCGACAGGTGAGGTCACATTGACTCATGAAAATCAGTGGTACTTTAAAATGAACAATGTAGAAGTTTGGGATTTTTGTTTTTTTTTTCCTTTCTAGGCCACCAAAGATGCTGGGCAAATATCTGGCCTAAATGTACTTCGAGTGATTAATGAGCCTACAGCTGCTGCCTTGGCTTATGGCTTAGACAAATCTGAAGACAAAATGTAAGCAAGGTCCCTAGCCTCAGAAAGATAAAAGGTTGAGTTGTCTGATGTATGGGAACACTTGTATACGTACTCATTTGTGCTCCTTTGGTCTTTGAAATTTGCAGTTAGGCTAAAAAGTTTCCCTTTCCTAGGACATAATCAGATCCCAGCGCGAGTGTGTGTACATACTGTATTTTTCATCTTAAGAAAATTGAATCTTTCAGAAGCAGCAGGAGAGAATTTTTAGATGTTGTAAATTCTTTTGGTACATGTTGAATATCTAAAAGTGTGATTGGATATTGTCAACATTAATTTGCTCCTAATATAGTGAGTTTCATTTCTTTTTTTTTTTTTATTGAGCACCTGGTAAAACTACTGGAGTCAGAAATAAATTATTATTTAAGTAATATTTTTAACAAAAATATTTTGACATTTTATACTCAGTAAAATAGCTTCACATCCCCCCATTTACTAGGTCCACTCTTACTAAAATGTCCTTTTTTTCCCCCTCCTTAAAGCATTGCTGTGTATGACTTAGGTGGTGGAACTTTTGATATTTCTATCCTGGAAATTCAGAAAGGTGTCTTTGAGGTGAAATCTACCAATGGGGACACTTTCCTTGGTGGTGAAGACTTTGACCAGGCCTTGCTCCAGCACATTGTGAAGGAGTTCAAGAGAGAGGTTGGTGACTATTTTGACAAATGATACTACTTTAAAGAGTCTTGCACATTTTAGAATATTACTTAATAAAATTAGTTGGTTTATGAACAAGAGCTGGAACAATGTTGTCCTGGCAGCTACTTGTAATTAAAAGAATCTTGGTACCAAAAAAACCCACTAAACAGTTATTTAGTGCACTATATATCTCCCCTCGCACCTTTAAGCTTAGTGAAACTGGAAAAGACCTGGGAGGTCACCTGGTCCAGTCCTCCTTACCCACTCCAGTTTCACAGATCAGAAAATTGAAGCATAGAAATGAAAAAATGACACATAATAATAAAAGTGTGAGGCAGTCTTTTTTATTTTCCTTAAATTCTTTGTTGTAAGGGATAACACTTAGGAGAGGAAGGGAATATGGAATACTGAGGGTAATGTAAAAAGTCTTTAATTGAAATAATGGGTGCTTCACCAAACTGAAATACGTTGTATGGCTGTCTTTTAGACAGGACTTGACCTGACCAAAGACAATATGGCTCTTCAGAGAGTACGGGAAGCCTCTGAGAAGGCCAAGTGTGAGCTTTCTTCTTCTGTGCAGGTGAGAGAAATGAATCCCTGATCACTTGGATGAACTTCTTTAAACACCCAGGTCAGGAGTTTTGTTTATTGGATTGCATTGTTCAAAATAGCAGCGAGCTCAGATGTTATGACTATGAGCAACAATTTTTAGTACTACAGGCCTTTATGAAGTGACAATCAGAATTTGCTTGAAAATAAGCTTATTGCAATGACTTGTGTCTAACTACATCATTGTACCTCAAGTAAATTGTCATGCCCATCCAAATAGATGCACTTAAACAGTTTTTCTTTTTGTAGGCCAAAGTTATGCATTCTCTGCCATTACTGCCTGCATAGTCACTGGAACGAAGCCTGAGGGCTAAAACTTATTCCCTTAACTTTTAGATATTGCTAAAAAAAGAATAGTTCCCTTTTTAATACAGAAAGAATTATACTGTGATTGAGTACTATTGTCCATAGAGCTACATAAAATGTACTGGATATGGTTCCTGCCTTGTAAGCTTTCAGTCTTTATTTTGTGAAATCCCCTAAGGAAGAAGGAGAGTTGTGGACAAAGGTAGGTTGGTACAACCCTGGATGGTAGATGTTATTACCCCCATTTTGTAGAGACAGAGAAATTGAGTTGTGACTAGCCCAAGATCACCACTAGTAACTGACTAAGGAAGGATTCAGAACCCAGTCTTAGTCATCTTAAGTATGGCAGACAATGTTGCCTCCTTCATGTTGCATGTTCTTGACATTAAGTTCATGCTGAGTTTTAATTCATTCTGTATTGATATTTAGGGTGGAAAAGAGAGAGATAGCAGCCACAATACACAATCCAGAATATAAGCTTATATATAATTGTGGCCATACAGTTTTAATGTTGCCTGCAATTCTTGGGATGAATGTGGCAGAATATATATTTTCTCAGTCCTCCTGCTTATTTTAGTAAGGACATTTGTAACTAACCATCCACCTTAAAGATAAAAAGCAGTGTTTAGTAGAGTGTGATTTAAAGCAGAATTATTTTACCCTTGGCAACATAAGAAATTAGCATTCTAACTCCTGCTTTTGACTACAAACCAATCCTTCTGACTGATTTTGGTTGTGTTATGTTTGATTCTTCTTTGCTGGAGCTGTTTATGACCTAATTCCAAATTTCTTGAGGCATTTCTATGCTGAAAGAACCAAGGACAATTGGAATAGACTCACTGCCACATAGTTCAGAGGAAATTGTATTCCAACTTTGTAAGATCTATGTGACTAATCTTATTCTACATTTGTTGTAAGCACTTTACCACTGACTTTTTCTGTTCACATTGAATGTTAATTTTGCAGACTGACATCAACTTACCATATTTGACTATGGATGCTTCTGGGCCCAAGCACTTGAACATGAAACTAACTCGAGCTCAGTTTGAGGGCATTGTCACTGATCTCATCAAGAGGACTATTGCCCCATGCCAAAAGGCCATGCAAGATGCTGAAGTCAACAAGAGTGACATTGGAGAAGTTATCCTAGTTGGTGGCATGAGCAGAATGCCCAAGGTATTACAGAGTAGCTGGTGGTCCTTTGACTGGGGGATATTTTTAGCAATCCTAATAAACCTTATAATCTTCAGGGTTTAGAAGGGCAAGATCAAGAAAGAATAAGTCTTTTAAAGAGGGGGCCTGGAGGGCAGGAAATAAAAGATTTAAATATTGTGGGATTTTCAGGGATCTTGTTACCCATACTGTAGTTCTCTACATATTTTGAGGCAA
Organism: Bettongia penicillata ogilbyi; assembly: GCA_023548195.1. Taxonomy (NCBI): domain Eukaryota; kingdom Metazoa; phylum Chordata; class Mammalia; order Diprotodontia; family Potoroidae; genus Bettongia; species Bettongia penicillata. The sequence continues at coordinate 7,101,451 of JAJHZJ010000197.1, forward strand.
AGTAAAATTGACCTTTTTGAATTGGGGTGGCTGTTAGGATGCATTACCACCTTTGAGTTTTGGCCTGCTGCCATGACATGCGGGAGAGGGGTGGAACTTATCATTCTTTCTCTTTAGCAAGGGTATCTTATCCATACAGGAATCTATTTTGTCATCAGTGCCTCATTCTGAAGAGACCATTGTAGAGAATACTAAGTACTTGCTGGAGCTATATACTGTTCCTTGCTGATTTAGAAGCAGTTTGGGAGGGAGTAGAGGTTGATTTGTAAAGGTTAATTTTTCTTTGGAAAATGACGAATTAGAAAAATTACAAAGTAAATTGTACAGTCAAATTTGGTTTTAAACATGGAGCCAATATTACTACACCCTCCCGTCCATTACCACAAAACAGCTATTTGGAATTTTGTATCATTATATAAGCTTTATAAAGGATCACTTTTGCCCATTTCTTTTTTATCATTATAATGAGTCAGTGAGAACTCAGTCATAGCCTGAAAACTTTTAAATAGAGGCTTGTGTCAGAAAGCCCCTCATATTTGAGAAGTGCTTGAGAGAAATTGAAATGTTGGTATAACTGCTTTTCCCGCCCCCGCCATTCCCCTCACCCTCATTTCTCTAATTCTGATGGAAGGTGAATGATTCCATGAATGACAGTACTTTTTCCTTGGCCCTAGGTTCAGCAGACAGTACAAGAGGTGTTTGGCCGGGCCCCTAGTAAAGCTGTCAATCCTGATGAGGCTGTGGCTATGGGAGCTGCCATTCAAGGCGGTGTGTTAGCTGGTGATGTCACAGATGTGCTGCTTCTGGATGTCACTCCCCTTTCTCTGGGTATTGAAACATTAGGAGGTGTCTTCACCAAGCTGATCAACAGGAACACAACTATTCCAACTAAGAAGAGCCAGGTAAGAACATCTCCAACCTATGTTAAAGCTCTTTGCTTTGTGGAAGAAGCTAGGTTTAGACTGTTCTGGTCTTTTCCAAGAAAGCATCCTTCTTGGTTGATAGCTCTACACAGTTAAGAATTAGTCTGTTATTCCCATTACAGTTTTCCTATTTCTGAAATTTCCTGAGGTAGCCTGGCCTTGCGTAGAAATTCTTCCCCTTCTTGGTGACCAGCCGCGGTGTATGTTGCTTTGTGGGGGTAGGGATGAGAAGAAAGCTACGGAGGCTGTGTCGGTGTGCATTGGGCCTTTGATAGGGTAGAGTATGAAGGAGTTTGTAAGGTAACTGTTTGTAAGGTAACTGTTATAGTTGAGCAGCAGGGAGGGGAAAAAACCTTTTGAGTTTAGTTGGCAGGAGCTGTTCGGATGATTTTCTTGATTCCTCCCACCTTTGATGTCCTATATACTCAAGAGTTTCTAAGAAACTAAAACTGTTCTTGTATTTGTGCTGTGATGTTTCTGACAACCCTTCATTCTGAAGAGAAAAAATGTGGTAACTTCTAAAACTGAGCACAAAGTAGATTTTTTAAATTAATCCTTAATAGTATTTCTCTAGGTTCTTGACTAAAAATTGATAAGCATGTATGTTTCCACAAATGACTCTTCTATGAATTTCACTCACATCTTGTATTTTATCCTCATTTCTTCCACAATCATACTACATTTTTGACTGGCATCTCAACACTGAAGTAGCTGCTGGTCGTCTTATTGCATACTTAAACAATTCCATTCCTAGCAGGGAAGAAACTGGCATATACACAGGGTATATTTGGACTTTTCATGAAGAATAGGGAAGAAAAGGGAGCCTTTGACCTCCTCTCTGTCCATTGACTTGTCTCCTTTCCCCATAGGTGTTTTCTACAGCTGCTGATGGTCAGACACAAGTGGAAATTAAAGTATGCCAAGGAGAGAGAGAAATGGCTGCAGACAACAAGCTTCTTGGACAGTTTACTTTGGTATGTGATCCTGAAACTAGAAAAGCCCTGTAGTCCACAGAGTAATTTCTCTCCTGAGTAAGCTTAGACTGCCACCTATAAAATCTAGTTGTTATGAGACTTCACCTAGGAGTTTGTAAATAACAGAATCAAAAGAACAACCTGTAAAATTGGAGAAAGTGGTAATATTTGTCATTAACCAGCAAACCATTTTTGGTTTCCCCAGAGCAGGGTTTGGCAAGTAGCAATGGAATGGATCGCCACCCCCCTGTCATCTTACCATCCTAATTTTTTAGAAATCTTGTCTTGCCTCTGACTGAATCAGTTATTTACAAGAGCAGTATGGGTACCTTTCTGTTGTGAGCTTACTCTAAGGTCTTGGTCATATTTCAGATTGGAATTCCACCAGCCCCGCGTGGAGTTCCACAGATTGAAGTCACATTTGACATTGATGCTAATGGGATTGTACATGTTTCTGCAAAGGATAAAGGCACAGGACGTGAACAACAAAGTGAGTTTACTTGTCTTCATCATACTGTTTATAAAAAGTAGACTAAGCACAAAGTTTGACTGTAGTTTCCCTCTAAACTTCAGTTTCAGATACTAGCTCATTTTGTTCTCGCTGTTACCTCATTGATGCTAAGAGGTAAAGATGTGCTCCAAACCTGCCTGGTAGTGCCTTGACTATGAGGTAGTTGAATCTATAGACTTTTTGATCATAGCAGAACCAGGTGTCAGGCATTAAACTTTATAGCCACTTGAAACTTTCATTCTGATGTAAAAGTTTAGGGTTAGTTTACCTCAAAGTCAAAACTTGTTTGGACTGCAATATATTGCTTGCTTTTTTGTTGTTTGGTTGTTTCAGTTGCATCCAGCTCTTCCGTGACTTCATTAGCAAAGATTCTAGAGTAGTTTGCTGTTTCTTTCTCCATTTGCCAGTGATTGATCATCTGTACTGGGTGTTGGTGTTGATTTCAAACTTAGGCTTAAAGTCAAATGAACAATGCCATCTACCTTTTTGATATACTGAATGCAAGGAAAAGGAAACTTCACCATTTAATGTGTAAATATGCTTTTAAAATAATGCTTGTATCCTTTTTTTCTTACTATAGTTGTGATCCAGTCTTCCGGTGGATTAAGCAAAGATGACATTGAGAATATGGTTAAGAATGCAGAGAAGTATGCTGAGGAAGACAGAAGGAAGAAAGTAATTGCTTTCATTTTATCCTTATTTTATTTTTTTCCTGTTGGTTTTATCTGTTTCCCCTTCCTTTTTGCCAGTCCATTATGCTACCAAACCTTTTAATCAATCCTGAAGTCATCTCAGACTACTATAGTGCATAGTAATGCTGCTACTTTGATTTCCTGTAGCTGATTTTCTCTCCTTTTTGGGAGGGAGTGGTTTTTACCTTAAAATAAATACTTCCTTTAATAATAATATGGAACCAAAAAGGCAGCTTGTCATGGTAGCTGTTACAGCTGGCCTGGAAACTTCAGTGTTTTTGATTATGCTAAAGACAGTAAATCTCGGAGGGCTCTGCTAATTACACTGAGGAAATTTTGGAACTGGTATTTGTCTTTCATATTTTCTGCTGTCTTCTCAAAACTTGTTTTCTACTACTTATATTTGCTAGATCAGTTGGAAGTCCATGCACTAATATTTCACTCTAAAACTGGGGCTTAATATCTCACTCAGGAACGTGTAGAAGCTGTCAATATGGCAGAAGGAATTATTCACGATACTGAAACAAAGATGGAAGAATTCAAAGACCAACTTCCAGCAGATGAGGTGAGTTGTATTTTTAAACCAAAGTCCATCTAAAAAGTACTGTTTCGATAATGATGGAGAAGCAAGGAGAAAGTGAGAATGTGTATAGACCAATATTACATGTGTGTTTACAATTTTTTTCCTTCAGTGCAATAAACTAAAAGAAGAAATCTCTAGAATGAGAGAACTCTTGGCTCGCAAAGACAGTGAAACAGGGGAAAACATCAGGCAGGCAGCATCTACTCTGCAGCAAGCATCATTAAAGCTCTTTGAAATGGCTTATAAAAAGGTATGGAGTTTGGGGAGGAGGGGTTGTTTCATTTTTTGAGCTCTGTTAAGGATGACAATGAATAGGGAAGCCCGAGGCAGAGTGACTAATGTGATTTCTCATGGTTGAATTTAGCTAAGGGAGAAGACCTGCCAGCTTTTGTTAACAACTGAGTCTTTCCCTTCTTGGGAAATAAACTGTAGGATGATGTAAGTGGGGCATTGGAAGGGTTAGGAGAACAAGAACGACGTGAAATTGAAGTTATATTAGTTAAAAGAAAGTTACAATGCAGATAGTATTGGGGCTTTAGTTTTAACGATTTTACGAATACTTCCTTTGTAGATGGCAGCTGAGAGAGAAGGATCTGGAAGTTCTACTTCTGGGGAGCAGAAGGAAGATCAGAAGGAGGGGAAGCAGTAATGTCACCAGTTGACCTTGACTGGAGCAGAAATTGGGAAAACATTTGTGAAGCTTGGGAACAAAGGGGCACAAGGACCTTCCTGAGCAGAAATGGGCAAACTTCATTCAGTCTTACTGTGTTTTTGCAGTATTCTATATATAATTTCCTTAATGTATAAATCTAGTGAGTGTATTAGCTAATTATCATTTGACAGGTAATTCAGATAATACAGAGTTCTAAATGTTTACCCCCAGCCTATCTTTATTTTACAGCTGCATGTAAGGGGCAGGAGGGATTCACTGATCATTATAAGGGCTTGACACAGTTGTCTGCAGCAGTGACATGTCACAGAATTGAGGGTAGGGGACCATAATCCTTAAAAGACTCCATAGGGACAGGTCCTTCTAGTTAACCAAATATAATCAGCTGTGACTGATAGGACTCCTTATCCACAGTCCATGCAGGGCCAGCTCATTGCCAGAGAAGGGAGAAACTAGATAATCTAATCTAGAACTATTCCATTTGAAACAAGGTGATTAATGAGACTCTTCAACTTTGCCCAAAGCATTGTTTCCTTCACCTTCCAGCTTTTGCTTTGGGTACCTACTTCCTTGATAATTGTTCTTTTGATCCATTCTGGATTTTTTAAGAAAAATAAATATGAAAACAACATTGTTTTGTTTTTTTGTGAAGGGGTCCTAACTAGCCAATTAGTATCTCAGTAACTTAATAGAAAACTCAGTGTGAAATAATTAAAAGAGACTACTTTCTAGTGACCACAAAAAGTTTTTTAAGTGACAGTTTTCAGCCTCAGGATCAACTTGAACATTTTGTCTAATGTTTTTTCCCTTACTGCACCATCGTTATGTGCATTTGGAGACTTTTATCCACTAAGATTCTTGTGGAATGCTGAAAGTGAAGATCCCAGGTAGCCTGGGTTCTAGCAGGTAGCCTGTTCACCAGTCTGCAGGATATGAGACAGCTAAGACATTTGGGAAGTTACTTATTATCTCCCTAGGGTTGGGCTTTGTGTCCATGAGAAGGTGGAATGAAGTCACTGGTAAGTAGCCAACATAGCCAGAACTCTCGCGGAAGACTCAGTGGCGATACAAACAAGGAAGACAGGTCCTGACTTCGAGGAACTGAAATTCAACAGAAAGGGAGCACTAATACAAAAAGATTGCTGTAGAGAATTCACACAAGCCTTGAAGCTAAGAAGAGGTAAGAGGTATTCAGGAATGTTCAGGAGAGAAAGGGATTCATGTATGAGTTGGTTACTGGAGAGTGGTACGGGTGGGAAGTTTGGGGATAATTCTGTTTATAGTGAGTTTGAGGTCCCTCTATATAAAGTGAGGGCAGTCACTAATCCAATACTGGAACTTAAGGAGATGGACATAGATAGATCCAGTCATTACTTGCATAAAGGTATTTCATCTAATAGGAATGCTTATTCCATGAAAATAATAGGATCTTTTGGGAGAAGGGACCACTCCCTAGTATTGGTTTTTGAGGTGTTGATCTGTCCCAGGTTTTGAGAAGATTAGATAGAAGCAAAGGAAGGATCCAATGAAATTAAATTCTATAGAGGAACTTTTTAGCCCAGGTGGGATAAAAGGAAACGCTGAAGGCACAATGGGAAACAGTTTTCTAATGGAAAGTGGGAGAACTGTTGGAAGAGACCATGTGTAGGGAGCTTAACAACTTAGGTTTTTAAAAAAGAGTAAGTAAAGACAGTTAAGAGCATGAATGTAAGTCGTAAGTATAGCAGTTCTATGCAAATAACTTGGTACTTAAAGTCACAATGCACTGAAACTAGTGAGGGAAGGTAAGAGTACAAAAGGGTGGTTTTCATTTTTGTCGTATTGGGAGTGCCAAAGATGAAAGGTGCACTACTTGGGTTGATAAGTGATGACAGAAGCTGCTCAGTTATTTTGCATCTGTTTTCTATGGTAAGATGTTCATAATAGTGTTGTGTTTGTCCTTCGTTGCCGAAGACCATGCCATCAGAGAGATGATGACGTGACTTGCGCTTGACTTTGTTTTGAGTGATTGAGGTCTGTGCAAGGTCACCAACCTCACTTCTCCAGAGCCATCTGAATGTAGTGACCAGATTTCCAGCAGGATGACTGGAGATGGCCCAGGATGCAGTGGGAGACCTTGGTCTCTTTGGGCCAAGATGAGGTAACACCCATTCAGTGAACAGGCCTGTTTAAGAAGTAGTCAGGACAGCCCCTTTAATGAGGTGAAGAAAAACAACTACATCAAACTGGGAGGGAAACAGCAGCAGTTGTTGAAAATCAGTCTTAAGCCAGGAGGATCCAGAAAACAAAAATGGCTAACTGGGAGTTGATAGATCAGAGTACCTAATTGTCTTTAATGCTTGAAATTACCTTATAACAGGGAGATTAGATAGCTAAGCCCCTGACAATGAGGAGGTGTCACAAAACTGAAGATACTGTTAATGAACCTTTTAGGAAAGGAAGCAGTGCTCATGAACTAGCATAGCTTCATCAAGAAGGTGATAGGTCGCACTTAACTTTATTTCCTTTATTGCTAGTTCCTAAATACATAAGAGACATGGTAGCAGTATAGCTTAGCTAGAATCTCTCACTATTCTGGAAAAAGATACAAACTACACCCAAAAAAAGGAATAGATGCCAAATTGGTTGATGGGGTGGTCTCAAAGGGTAGTTTAAGAGTTTGTTGTTAATGTGGCAGCGGATCTCCAATCGAGTGCAGTAGAGATAAGTGTTTGACCTTGTGCTTTTTAACATTTTTGCCAGTGACTTGAATGTTAAACATGCTGATGATACAAAGTTGGAATAGCTAATAATGGGTAACAAGTTCCAAAAATCTTGATAATTGAAAATTTAATAAGATGCAATTCAATAGGGATAAATGTCAAGGTTTTATAGTAAGGTTCAGATAATTTGTACATGATTGGGGAAGTATTGTTAGTAGTTGAAAAAGATCTGGGGGGTCACTGAGTCAGTTGTGATATGACAGCCAAAAAAGCTAACGTGATCATGGGCTGCATTGAGACACAGGCTTAGTGTTAGAAAAAAAGATGGTTTCTCTGTTTTCAGACCACCCCTGGAGTGCCAAAGTTTAGCAATGAAACTGAGCCAGCAAGTATCCAAAAGACAAAATAGGATGTTGAAAGGCTTTGGTTCCATGCTCTATGGGGATTGCTTGAATTGAGGCACTCAAGATGGACGATCTGAATTTTTTCAGTGAAATAGTGAGCAAAGATCCTCTACTAAGAGGGAGGGGAAGGATAGTGAGTAGTGTCAAATTCAAATCGAAATGGGGGCCCACTAATTTGGCTGTACGTAAGGATTCCTATGGGCCACGTTGACTTAGTTTTAGAATGTAACTTGTATTTTTATTTTGTTATGTATCTCCCAGTTATATTTTTATCTGGTTCTGGCTGCACTTCATAGTGTTGTGAACTGCATTCAGCCATGGACTGGGTATTGACACCTTTGTTGTAGATATTTTTAGATTTGGAATAGGTGTTGGAGAGGAACTCATCTTGATGAAGAAAGTAAACAATTAGTGTGTAGAAATTAAGGAGCCAGTTGAGAATGGTTCCCAAGTTAAAAAACAAAGGGAGGTGACACACTGGATCGAACACTGACCCTGAAGTCAGGAGTACCCAAGTTCAAATCTGGCCTCAGACACTTAGTAGCTGTGTGATGCTGGGCAAATCACTTAGTCCCCATTTCCTCCAACAAATAATTTTTTTAAAAAAAAACTAAAAGGGATCCTTCACCTCCTTTATTTTACAGTGAAGAATCTGAGGCCTAGGGAGGCTGTAAACTCAAAACCTTATAAATAAGTGACAGAACCAGAATTCAAGCCATGGTCCTCTATTTTAGCAAAACTGTATATACTACAGTCACTAGCAGACTGCTCTGCTCATAGCAGATGCTTGATAAAATGTTTATTGAATGGATTAGTAGAATTCCCCCCCCCAAAATGAGGAAGGACCCTAGTGATCATTTGGTCCAATTTCCTTTTGTTACAGATAAGGAAGCTAGGTTTCAGGGAGGAAAGCAACCTGCCCAAAGTTAAAACTAAAGGCAAGTGTATAGGAACCTCAGCTCTCCTGACTGTAGTTCCCTCTTATCCACATTGGTTTAGTCCTTGATAATGAATAGAAACCTTGCGTAGTGGGCTATGAAATCTGCATTTCTCCCATCTGAGAACCAAAAGGACCCCACTGGAGTGGGCAGCATTCTAATAAATGAGTTAACTCAACCAGTAGTTAACTCAACCATGCCACTTGTAGCCTTGCAGCATTGGGGAGTAATATAAATGACAGAAAATAAATTGAGTAGCTTTGCTTTTTGCTGCACTTTATAGGGCCTTGACTCATTCTCAAGGACAAGTATAGTGGAAATCATTGACAATAATAATGTGGCCCTTAGGCTACTAATGACCCAGCTAACCCAGCAACAGCCTTAGAGCCTATCACACCTTCTAACTTGTAGACCAAAAGCTACAGGACAGTAAGAGCATCCAGATCTGGTCAGCAGAACATACGGCCCAGGAGCCACTCACTTGTGGAACACCAGAGGATTTCGGGTGGCCTGTGATAAATGTAAAGAATGTTAAAGAAAGTAAAGATGTAACAAGTGCTTTGTCTGCCCCTCTTAACCTGTCTTCCACTAGTCAACTGTCATGCCCGTCATGTAACTTTGGTGGGTGGGTTGCCCCTGGGCATGCTCCTGTTTGTTACATGACCCATGACAACCAATCATCATCAATCTGTCTCTAGTCTGAGAGGAGCAAGTTAATGATAAATGAGAATCTTAAGTAATAAGTGTAATCAATATTAATTGAAATTTCCCCTTTTAAAAATGTTTACAAAACAGTTCAGTAATTAATTATACCTTTACTTGGAAAGTAAGCTGCTAAAAACCTCTCTGTGGCTGGAAGAAGTTTATTTAAAGCCTTATAATTTTGGCCCCTACCCACTGCCACATTGTGCATGTCTGATCTGTAGTAAGATTTGACTGAAGGAAAAACGCTCCAGGAAGGTGGAGTTTTAATGGTGAAGTTGCAAGACGTACAACTTAATTCCACCATGCACCTCCTCCACAGAAATCTAGAAAACACACCAGCCCAAATCCTGATTGGGAAATCCAAGAAAAAAATCAAGTCATTTCCAACCAAAGTCAGCATAGGGAGACACAGGTCTGTGCACACTGGGTCTAGAGTACGGTGGGTGCATTATGAGCACAGCATTCCATTGTTCAAAAACTGAAAAGACTGAGGCTGTGCATCAGGGCAAAAAAGAGGGATGTTAGATTTAGTCTAAAAGACACTGACCCTGTGATGATGTGGGAATTGGCACCAACTGGCAGTTTTATCATTCTGGGTTAGAGATCCGTGAAGGACTAAGGAGGGTACACTTATACCTAAGGCTGACATTCTAGGGTGAGGAGGAACAGTGGTGGGCCTGAGACTGTAGGAAGAACATGGTGAGAAACAAACAGTGCTGTGCGGTTCTGACGCCAGAAGCTGAGCAGAGTCTCATTTCCAGTCTTAGCTTAGTTTGAAGTTTGCAGTAGAATAACCAGGGCAGGAATCCCAAACTAAAGGTGAGCCTGCAGTTCTGTCGTCCTGAACCTCTGGAGCTTTCCATTTGGCTGATACTGGCTGTTACGAACTTACAGTGAAACACTTACTGGACACTACTGAGTTTACAAAGCACTACAACAGATGCTGGGGAATGCAAAGACAAACGTGAAACTCCATCAGTAGTCTACTCTAATTTCCAACCAGAGGCACTTTAGAAAGAGTGTTGCACAGGCCCAAACCCAGGTCAGGAACTTCATGAGCTAAAACCAGGAGGGTAGTTGATCAGAATTTTCCCTGAAATAAAGTGACTTTGGGAGGCCTAAAAGATTTCAGGTCTCTGGCCTGAGCTGGCCCTGAGGTCCTGCAATAACGGAAAACAGCAAAAGGACTGGAGAGAACTCTTGCAGAATGAAGTGAGAACAACGGGGAGTTGTGAATGACGGCTATTCTCAGCGATCCAAGAGTTCAAAACAATTCCAAAGCCTCCAGAGAAAGAACTGATACTGGCTGAATACAGACTGAAGCTGGCAATTTTTCACATTCTTCTTGGGACAAAATGATTAATTAGAACTGTTTTACATGAGCATATGTATAATTTATATCATTGTTTATTGTGTCAGGGAGGAGGGAAGGGAAGGATAGGATTTGGAACTCCAGACATTCTGCCCAGAATTGTGCAGAACCTAACCTTAATAATGTCTGAAGTCAGGAAGTAGGTTGGAAGAGTGAGTAAACCAAAAATGAATCCCACAACAAAGAAATACTGTGGTGACAGGGACCCCCAGGACACAAATCCAGAAGAAAATTAGAGCAACCAACATCCAGATTCTAAAACATCTAAGGTTCATACTCACGACAGTAAAAGGTACATGGGATAGAATATAGGTTATAGAACTTAAAAGCAAGATTCATATTAAGCATGTCTTGCTTTGAGTCAGGGGTGGCATTATTATAAGCTGACCTTCATGTCAATAATAGTCAATTACCAGAGAGAGTGGCTTAGTAATTGTAGATAAAAATGTTGGGGAAGCAGAAGAAAAGCAACGCACTGCTGTACATTACACTTACTCAGGTGTGAGACTTTCCATACTTGGTTGTCATAGGATCTAAAGTGAGGTATAGCACAAAATCTCATTACGCAAAGTATATTCTATACTCAATTTGGGGGCAGCAAAACCATAGCAATTGAATAAACTATCAGCCATTTTGTAACTGAAATGTATACATAGAGGGAAGTAGGGATCAAACATGTAGTGTAGGGGTTTCCAACTAATTTGACCTACTGCTTCCTCTAAAAAAAAATTACTCAGCATCCACCTGGAAATCTACTTTCTTTAACCCTTTAATTTTTTTTTTGAAGAAATTTGCATCATTTAAAAAAAATATTTTTTCAAAATGACACCTTAAATTTAATAATTTGTTGTAAATTTGTGGGGTTTTCCTGCCTTGAAATTTGATGATGCAATGTCATTAACTAAAAGTCACTACACACACATATATTCCCACCTGTGCATGCTGGACTTCCCTACAATGCACAACACACTTGCCTGCTAACCACTTGCTTGTTAAGACCTGTCAGTAGATTTGACCACCGACTGGTTATAACTTGCATTTTGTGTGCTTATTTGGAAAATAATCACTGTGACTTAACTGTTACACAACAAATGAAACATGATTTTTCAAAATTCTATTATGCTTCCACCATTCCCTTATTTTTATTCAATGCTCCCCAATTACACCTGAAGCTACTACCACCCCCCTAGATCAATCCAGTTCCCCCCCCCAGGGGATGGCATCATCCACTTCGGGAATTTCTGTGCCTATTGTATATGAGGCACTGTGCTAAGCACTTTACAAATGTTATCAATTTGGTCAAAACTGTGAAAGCATTGAAGAATCAGTTCACAAAGTATCTGAAAAGAAGAGACCAAAAAATTCTCAGTACAAAAAAAAGGTAACTAAAGAACATTAGCAACTGCTGCTATATATGCTATTTTCTCAATCAAGACATGAATCAAGGGCATCCATACTGAAGATAATAATAGGGAATTAGTAGGATCCTCTTCAATGAATTACATCATTATCATTTCACAAGTGACTAAAAAGGGAATAATATAAGGAATACAAAATCCCACTGTGCTTATTGTTTGTTCATTATGAAAACATTTTATTTGGTAAAGCAAAATGTTGCTTTAAAGACTCTCTTCCAACAAGACACAAGATAGCAACATCATTCAAAGATTCCTTTGTAATAGATTCTTAAGTAACAGATATAATTATTAAATAGTCCTCTGATTATAAAACATCAAGCAAGGCCCAAACAAGAGAAATACGTTTGCCAAAGGTGTTCACACCAGTGTAATGCAGATCCAGTGGAGAAGCCAAGCTGAAGAGGGATTCCCTGTGAATGGTGAAGTCCTCCAGATGCTCCTAAAGGTGACATAACTTCTATCAAACCTAAGAACAACACAGAAGGAAAGAAATCTCTAACCTCTCACTTTTGGCATGATCATCTCCAGATGATGTGCATGTTCAGGTACACATGCAGTTGAACAGCCTATAGGGTTTATCCATCAGTATGTGTGTCTGGAACAAACAGTGTAGATAAACAAGTAGATAACAGGAGTTGAACAGGAAGGGGAGACTGGGCTAGATTGCCTTCAGGAAACTATAAAACCTCTTTAAGGATACCAATCTTTTCCTTAAAACAAAATAACCTAATACCTAATAGTGTTGTATGGCTGTATAATTGGGAACAGAATAGTCTCCAAAGAATTGAAAACATCACATAAAGGGTAATGGAGTAGGTAGAAGGTATACTGTGAATATGAAAAGGCTGCCATGCATAACCAATGAAGAACTTTGAAGAATAAAAGATGTCAAGGAAATGTATCCTGGAGAAGAATTAATCACATGGGGAAAGTCAATATAGAGATTGGCTGTTGACTGGTGAACAGTCTAATAGCATCCTCACAATATAAGGAAAACATGAGGAAGGCTCCAGTAAGGTGGGGAAACCCCCTGTAGTAGATGACCTTAAGGCAGGACAAGAGGCAGCTGCACAGAATGGATGGGTAGGCATGTTTGAGATCTCCATCACTGAAGAGCATCCAACACCAATACAAATAGCTCTACTTAATAATGATTTATATTTAATTTCAATGTATAAAATAAAACACTTTAAGGTTCTTCCTCGCAAGTAGTCCTTACAATTCTTTTTCACTTTGCATTACTTCAAAGAGATCTAAACAATTTTTTGTAATCTTCAAATGTCTGTCTTAATAGCTACCCTACAAGTCTGCAATTCTATCAGCAATGAGTATTCATTTCTCCATAACCATAGAAGCACTGAATTTTGCTACTTTTAATTTTTCGCCAACTTAATGATATATCATTCCAAAACTGCCGATTTTTATCTCTTGATTAGTGAGGTTGAACATTTTTTAAAGTGTCTATGAATACTTTGTTTCCTATTTTGAAAATTGTTTATTCATATTTTTTTTTTTACCATTTTATCTATTGTGGACTGGGAGTCCCTGCTAAGTATTTAATAGTTCCTTTATACAAAATAATTTTATCCGTCAAGTTTTGTTGTTTCTGATTTTTCCCAATCTCTTGTTTTTTTAAGTTTTGGGGCTGATTTTTTTAAATGGAAGTTTTTTATTTGTCTAAGTGGATGTGATCTTCTGCCCTTCCACCTTTTCTTTATAGCTGCTTTTAGCTGAGTGATAAGACTCATTATTTTGCACAAATGACCCACCCATGGAGGGAATCATATTCTAGAGCAGTGGCATCCTGCACTATAAGGAGTATTCATACTTATCCACTGAGGTGTAGGAAGAAAACATTGGAATTAAGGAAAGTAACAGTTGTTGAGCATCTTCAGTTACTGCCTACCCTGATACCCTCCTTACCTTTCCCTGCCTGCATCCAATATAGTCCTTGATTGACAGTCTATAACCTGCTACTTTAGGCCTGCACAACATCTGGCCCTCAGGCCACTTGCTGCCCACCAAAGGATTTTAGGGTGGGCTGCCACTTCGAACCCTCTCCTGTTTGTCTTATGACCCTTGACCACCAACCATCATCAGTCTGTCTCTAGTTACCTTTACTTGGAAAGCAAGCTGTTTTAAACCTATCTATGGCCTAAAGAAATTTAGCCTACTTTAATTTTGGCTCCTACCTATTCCCAAGTTGTGCAGGTCTGCTCTATTCTATTCCCCAGGCAGGTACCAAGGGCATGTGATTTCCTTGTACTCACTCCCTCTACCCTCACTGCAACACAATTATATACCATACCCCATATGCACACAGGTCTCAGATCTCTTCTCTCCCCAGGCCCAAGTGAATAAGAGAGGCTGCCTCAGCCTGGGAGGTGCTGTGATGGAAAGTCTGAGAAAAGCCAGTATATCAGTAGCAAGACCAAACGTGTAAGAGGCAAGAGTGGCAGCTGTCCTTGCTAGGAAGATTGAGGTTCAAATAGCCAAGTGTAGAACTCTTGGAACTGTGACCCCCTTAAATACAACAGAGCACCTGGAAACAAAAGGCCATTGACTACCAGAAAACAAGGGCCTATCTGGGCCTCTTGATATTTGCAAGAAGATGTCTAACCTCCAGAAACTGTGCCACCCAACTTCCAAAATCAGAGAAGGCAGACACTTAATAGCTAGATTTGTGTAATTAGTGAATGAGGTTAAAAATGAGCATCATGATTTACGAAGTGCACCCAACAAAGACTTTTTCCATTTGGCTCTGTGTATCTGTGGCGATATATATTGAACTTAGAATCAGACTTTCAAATAATCTAGAGTAAGAAAGGACCCAAGGCCATTTATTCTACTCCACGTTTTTTTACAGATGAGGAAACTCAGGTCTTAAAGAGGTTAATATGACTTGCTCAGGTCATTCAGGCAGCAAGCATGAGGTGGTATTTGAAGCAGGTTGTCTGACTCCAAAGCCAGTGTTTTATCAGTGCAAAAAATGGTTACATCACAAAGGATTAAACAAAAATTTTAAAAATCAATGAAGCATATTAAATTGTGTTGCTGTCACTAAAGTACTAGTGGCAACGAAAAGGACTTTGTACTGTCAACAATAAAAATTTAAAAAATGATTTCATCTTGATATTTTTAATTTTTGGTCTTACACTATATATTACATTGCCTATTATCACAGTAGTAAATATAAAACATTTATGGTTTTTTTTCCATTTTTTTAACTGATCATGATCAGTAAAAAAGTACATAATCCAAAAGATTTGGTCTATCAAGGATATTAAAGATAGTGTATAAGAGTAAAAGGAGGGAATCCAGTCTTTTGCCCTCCTGATTTCTTGTCTGATTCTGTCATCAACAATAATCTTGAGAAAGGGTTTACTTACATGTTGCCACTTATAGCAAGGTTTAATGAATGTCTGTCAAAGTATAGCTTCTTTGACAAGAAAGGACAATAACAAAAATATTTATAGAAGATGCTGAGTAGATGGACAACACCTGTCTTATATGGTAGAAAAGGAAATGCAAGTGGTGGTAAACACAGTATCACAAGTGTTAGCCAGCTACTACTCTAACCCCGCTTACTAGCAATCATATTTTTTCAAACTCACTTGGCCATATTATGAAAAGGCTCTTTCCCCCTTCCTGACCTTCAGTTCAACAGTGGAAGAAGGTATCAAAAAAATCCAAAAATTCTTGCCAATTTTCAAACACCTGGCCAAATGTAGACTGATGTAAGAAAAAAAGCAAAATATTTTGTAAGAGAGGTTAGGAGTTTTGCATTATTAGTTATGTAGAACAGCATGAAGCAGTTCTTATTTTAACAATCACAGGGAACTGAAGCTGGCATTTACCACCACTGAATTTTGCTACTATCAAAAAGCATATCTCTATGTAACTTCAACCTAAAGGGTAATAATTCATTCAGAGGATACATAAAAAGTTGTTACCCTTTTGGAACTGAAAAGTAGGTGTGGGTACTAGTTAGCTCATTCTATAACCTAACCATATAAACCATGCCAACTCAAGAAAGACAGCCTTACTGTTAATGATTTTGTTGAGCCTTTACTCAACCAAGGCAGGTCACAGTGCCTATATAACAAAGTAGATGGTCTTACACAGTTGTGGCAAACAAAACAAAATGTCATCCTATCACCAACTTAATAATAAAGCTATCTGTCCTTCAACTGGCTGATCCTTAGACATACAATCCATCATTTGGCTTATAACCCAATCTTTCCAGCACAGTACAATATGACAATTTACATTCTGTAGGCATTGTGTTCAAGAATTCAGTTACCTTCAGAAATAATGAGACACTGAAGTGGGGTTTTAGTGAAAAAATGTTAGAATGTGATAGAAAATAAAACACTAAATCCTGATTACATTTTTTTCAAGCAACTGATGAAGCTTTAACTTTTTTTGTGTCACAGGCCCCTTTTGGTAATCTGGTGAAGTCTATGAACCTTTTCTCAGAATGTTTTCAATAAACAGCATTACACAGAAAATCAATTATGGTGAAATAAAGATGTAATTTGTTCCCTATCCACATTTACAAACCCTTCAAAATCTATCCATGGATGTCAAAGGAAGTTAAGATCCTCTGTTCTAGACTTCAGAGTTGAAAAGTATTCAGCTGAGTATTTGTGTAAAAGTAACAAAAAAAGGAAAATTCATTATCTCTGAATAACATTCAGAACCTAACATCAAAATTTCAGACATCAAACAGTTCAAAAGGAACTGTTAACCAACTAATTCACCTGGTCAAATGACTTGACTTCACTTCTGAGCATGCATAGGAAAAATAAAAAAAAACAGAGACTTGCAGTTTACTGGCACCATCTCTCAAGAGAAAAAAACGAGTTAAATAAAAAATGTTTATTAAGTGCCTACCATATGCCAGATGCTATGGGAACAGTTAAAAAGACAAACAAAAAAACCAAGAGTCCTTCTCTCAAGGAACTTTGCATTATAATGGGCAAACTATAGGCCAGAAATAAGTAATTAAGGGTGGAGAGTATTAAACAATTAGGAGTGATTAGTTAAAATTTAGGATGTGATACCTAAGCATCATGACTCTTAATTTAAGATGAAGAGGAGAGAAAGGAGAACATTCCAAGTATAGGGACAGTCACAACAGCGTGTACAAACCAAGGAAGGAGGTGAACAAATTTGGAACATATCATATGGGGAATAGTAAGGAGGCCACTTTGTTGTATATAAGGATTAATAACGAATAAGTAGATTGGAGCCCAATTGCAAAAGGTTTTAAATGCCAAGAGTATCAAATTGGTAGCTGTGTGGCAGATGGATTAGAAGGGAAAACTAGATACAGAGAGACCAAATAGATTTCCAAGGCAATAGCCCCAGAGAGAGGTATAAGGCACTGTACGTGATATATAGGCTGATCGTATTATGAACAGAGAGAAGAAATATGAAATGTTGAAGTGGTGTTAACAAGACTTGGCAACTCACTGAATATGGAGTAAAAGATGATGCAAATCTAAGTGGTTTCCTCTCTACAGTGGGAAACTAAAAAATGAGTCATCCCCCAAGCAATAAATGGTCAAAGGAGATGAATTGGCAGTTTCTTAAGGAAAAAAATCCAAGTTGTCAACAAATATATGAAAAAATGGTCCAAATTACTATTAACTAGAGAAATACAAATTAAAGTAACCCTGAGATTTTGCCTCATGTCCCTCTGATTGACAAAGTTGACAAAAAGAAAAATGACAAATGCTGACGGAACACTGGAAACAGGAATAATGATGCACCTTTGATGGAACTGAATATTGAACCAGTCATTCTGAAAAGCAATTGGGAACTATTACTGAACTGACCTCTGACCCAGATATTTTTTACTTTATTAAACTGTTTAAGTGAACAGACTTAACAGGTATTTTGATAATATGAGGTATTTGACACATTTTATTAAGAGTAGAATATAAAACCCAAAGAGATTAACATTACAATATGTACACAAACATAACATACATTACAAAGAAGCACTAAAGAACATTGTATAAAGTTAATAAGGACATATAGTCACTTTTCATTCTACTTTTAAGTTCATTCTGCATACTGCCCAACTCCATTTGCTCTCTCTATCCCTGCTCTATCTGACAGAGAGTCCCTGCTCTATCTGACAGGCTCCTGTACCATCAACCTCTTCATCAGGCTAGCATTCCTTGGACAGATCTTTCATTTAGATAATACAATGTCATTAATTAGATTCCACCCTCCTATCACCATGTTACACACTATACCCTGTGGCCACCATTCTGGGTCAGATATTGACAAAGTGTATTTGATATTTCTCAATTTTGTCAGCTCTCACTGACTGGAAGGTAGAATATCTGTTTTCAGAGGATAACATATTATCTAGCATAGTTAGCAGCACAGTTCTTATTGTCAAAGATTACTAAATCTAGTCTTAAGGCCTCTCCCAGTTCTGGAACGGCTCAACTTGACAGTTTAACAAAAACAAATCTGAGCTTTTTTCCTGGTGCTTAACCAGTCTATTTAAATCAGCATCATGCCATTGGATAATAGGCTCATTCTATTTAGGACCAGTGGTGGATCATACGTGGAGCATCTCATTTCATGCTCCACACCAATGAAACAGCATGTCTTCAGAACCAGATCTCCTGGTCCCATTCAATGCGACATAATCTAGTCTCTGTGAATTTATCTTCACTATGAAATTCCCTCCCTCATTTAAAAGAAAATTTCATGATTCATTCCACTGGTTATAATTCTTCTTTACAACATGACTAATGTGATGTTTAATATAAATGTACATGATGAGCGTATATCAGATTGCACACCATCTTGCAAGGGGAGGGGGAGAAAATTTAAAACTCAAAAGTCTGGAAATGAATGTTTTAAACTAAAAATAAACTAAAATTAAAAATAATAGGCTGCAGTTATCAAATAACAGAAGATACTTTACCTTGGTTGGGTTTGTATGCTAGTGCTGCTTAATATATTATCTCAGCACTTGTTCCTCTACACTCTTCCTAGAGCCAATAAGACTAGACTGTCATTCAACCACAGAGTCAAGATACCGTTATTTGCTCTTTATTCAGCTGAAATTTTAGTTGACAAGTCTACTTGGCTTAGGCAACAAGGAGATCAAATAAAGAAGGAACCCCAATGTACAAAAATATTTACAGCTCTATTTTCTGGTAGAAAAGAACTGGAAAAAAAAGAGGTGCCCATCAATTGGGGATTGGCTGAA
The DNA here is from genome assembly GCA_023548195.1 of Bettongia penicillata ogilbyi. NCBI lineage: Eukaryota > Metazoa > Chordata > Mammalia > Diprotodontia > Potoroidae > Bettongia > Bettongia penicillata. Next base: position 7,120,586 of record JAJHZJ010000197.1, read on the forward strand.
CAAATTATTGTATATATATTTAATGTAGTAGAAAAGATAATAGTGGACATTTTAAAAAAGGGATTAGTAGCCAGGATGTGACAAGGGGGCAAGGGATTAGAAGGCAGAAACTATTCTTAAGACTGACATTTTGCTCATGTTACTCTTGGCCTCTTCACCTGTGTTTTGTTTTTGTACTGAATGGGGAGGGGAGAGAGGAGATGGAAAATATGGACTTTTTGGGGAAGGAGTGATAAAAAAAAATAAAGAAACCAATAATAGCTTTAATACTTCAGAAAGGCTTCTCGTATACTTTTGGGTCTTTTTTGGGGGGAGTGATAAAAGAAAATGTGATAAAAATGTGATATGTGATAAAAGAAAATAAAGACACCAATTAACAGCTTTAATATTTCAGAAAGGCTTCTTCTCATCATTCCTCAATTAATTTCTTTGCCTAGGCCCACTGGATTTGAATTTCATCCCTTTTTACTTAAGTTAGTTCAAATGGGAATATTCTGAAAAGTATTTTTACCATCCTTTCCTTTCTTTCTTTAGGTGATAACTTTACCTCCTATAGATGTTAAAGAAATCTCCCTTTTAGTTCAACAAAAATTATTTTTCTAGTTTGAAGTCCTTGAGGTTATGTACCTCATCTTTAGTAGTATCTTCCCTTCACCACTCCCTCCCTTGGCACATTTCTTGGTACATAGTATAGGCATTATTAAATATTGGTTAAATAACAATGATTTTTCCAGACCTTTAGGAGAGTGTAGAAAAAGTGAAGAACGAATGGTAAGGCCTAGAAAACAAATTAAGAATGGGAACCAAATATAAAACATACCTCTTGTTTAATAAATATCATTGGCTTTCTCAACTCCCAGTGATATGAGCTAAGAGCTAGAAAGTACTAGCTTAGAAAGTACTTACAAGACACCCTCTTCTTCCTCATTCAGGATGAATTAGGGAGGATCATTAGGAGAAAGGTTGGCTCAGTCCCTTAGTGGAGCCACGGAAGGAACTAAGTAATTTTAGGGGGAAATGACTGTTGATCTACTACTAACTCAGAAACGTATTATAATGTAATAAGACCTTTTTTTACTTCCTATAAAAGCTACTTTCAAATTGCCAGAGAGCATGCCGGGGAGGGTAGTTAGGAAGAGTTGGACACTTTGGACGCTTCTTTAAACTGGAAATCCTTGGCTTTGGAAATAATGTTAAATTAATAAAATTGTTTCTGCCAGGTCTGTACCTTAAACTCAGAATTTTACTTTTTCTTTGCCAACCCAATGACACATACTTATATAATTTTTGCAAACAGATAAGCCAGAATAGACCACCATGGTTCACAGAGTACTTTAACTATCAGAAGACAAAATAGGCCTGCTTTCCCTCAGGTGCTAATAGCCTTACTCAGCACAGAAGGCACATTCAAGATCCCTAATCTTCCCACATTTTTTCTTCCCTTGTATGCATCTCTCAGGGTTTGTGGCTCCTATCATTTCATCCAATTCTCAGCGTAAATGAATATATTTTCAGAGCATCAGTCAGTCAAAATTCCACTGCATGAATCAGAGATGTTCTTAAAAGATCCTGGCAAAAAGATACGCAAAATTTTGACTATTTGAATATATCGATGACTTGAAGGATTGTCCTATAACACAAGCCAGTGGAATCAGAAATACAATCTGTGCAGATAAATTCATGAAACTATCCAGTAGGTTGGATTTCAATAAGTACTGTTTAAAAATCTCAAACTCAAGCAAGATGGTCTTTTGGGAAAGGGGCCTGCAGGAGCAGGATGAAGAGTACTGCTGGTCCTAGCAAACACATTCTTGAGTCATTTTTACTGAGCACCAGTGTGTGTAAAAATATGTAAAAATACAAATATACATGCATGCATTATATAAATATTGTACACACAATACATACATATATGTATGTATACATACACACATCTTAGCAAACAAAAACCACTTCCTTATCCCTCCTCTCTTCAAAAAAATAAATCCCTAGGGGCATTTATAAAATAGATGAGAAGACTAAATAAGCTCCTGTTCCATACCAGGTACTCACTTGTGAATGTACTTCGTAAAGGCAAAAATTTAAGCTTCCCAGCATTCAGGTTACATTCTATCAATATTATATATTATCTAACAAAGCTTACATTCTATCGATATTACGTACCACATTCTATAGTAGCTTTTCCAAGTTCAAACAAGTTACAGTAACAACTGACAACTTACATAAGAAAGAGCTTAAGAGTTTTTCCATATATATTTTACCAAAACATTATAAGGTAGGTGCTGGAAATATTATCCCTAGAGAAGAGCAAAGACCCAGAGAGATTTTGAGAGACTTGCCCATGATCATATAAAAGTCATATTAGAATTGTATCTTATACAAGAGCTCTACAACACTAATTCAAAGTCAGTATTACAAAGAGGGTACAAAGGACTCAGAAAATTCAAGGAGTGTGTGGAAGTAGTCATTTCCTCTTAAGGGCATTACAGAAGGCTTAAAGATAGAAGCAGCATTTGAGCTCAATGAATAAAGTGGATATAGAACACTTATGTATTATACCTAATAGTTACGTATGGCTTTAAGGTTTGCAGAGCGTTTATACTCAATCTGGTAACATGAACACCACAAAGACCTTTTGAATTACTATGTATATAATAATTTACACGTCCACGTTCAATTTACAGATGAAGAAACTGAGGCCTAGCGATGATTTGCCTAGCTAACACAAGTCAAAGATTGGATTTAACCCAAGCCTCCGGTACCCAAATCTCAACACCTGTACCCAGCCCGCCACACAAGTTTCTCAAGTATCTTCATCCTTTTCTATTTCCTTTCACGCATGCCAGAACTGCACAACCTCCCCAACCACTGGGCATTCTGGTCCCGACATTTCCTATTTGCTTGACCCACGAGGCCCCAGACTCAGAAATGACTGCAACTCCGCGAGTCTCTCACTCTAGAGCTAGAGGCCGTGACGTCACGGAGGCCAGGGGCGACGTCAGTGAGGCGGCCCGGAGCGCTCTCCTCCCAGGCCTGCAAGGCGCCATTCCCGGCGCGCAAGGCGGCGCCCATAGCCTAACTGGCTCAGCCGGGGAGCGTGCGGAGAGAGAGCTGCGGCCGACCAACCCCATGGACCCCCGGAGGATACTCGAAGTCGGGTCATGGGGAGCTCACTGCCTGGAAATCCGGAGAGAAGCAGACGCTACCACCTCGCACCACCACGCACTGCCCTCTAAGTACCCACTCCTCACTGTCCTGACGCGGCACTGATCGAAAGCTCGCGAGAGTCTCAGGGACAGGTCCTTTTTCACTCCCGTCTTCCACGCCCCGGAAGAGGCGGTAGCTCTCTTCCCCCCACCTCAGCCCCCCCAGCCTTACCTCACAAGGCAGCGCGGCCCCAACTGCGACCAATCACCGGGCCCGTTGTTAGAGGCCGCGCGATGAGCCAATGGAGTGCAGCAGCGCGCGCCCGAGTTCCTCCGACCCCTCCCCCTTTCCTCTTGCCTCTGCCCCCCTCCGCACCCAGCCCCTTGCTGCGGAAGTGATGTCACAGGCCCCATGTGAGCGGATTGCAACACATGCAGCTGCCTGGAGAGAGGGAGCCGGTGTCCTACGTCAGAGCCGCCGCCGCTGCCGCCGCCGCCGCGGAGCCGCCGCCGCCGGGGAGGAGCCGCTGCCACCCGGGACTGGGCCCTTAGGTGAGGGCTGGGGGGGGCGGGAGGAGGAACCCGAGTGACTGGGGCCGCGGGGTACAGGCGGCTTGGGGGTGGGGGGCCCGGGGGGAGAGAAGGGCCGCTCAGGGGCAGCGGGGAAGGGGGCCGCTCTGCCCCGGCGGCGGCGCTAACTCTGTGGTCTTGGTGTCTCCGGGCCCCGCCGGGCCGCTCTAGGGAGGAGGAGGCGAGAAGATGGCTGACGATCCCAGCGCTGCCGACAGGAACGTAGAGATCTGGAAGATCAAGAAGCTCATCAAGAGCCTGGAAGCGGCCCGCGGGTGAGCGCCGCGCCGCGCCCGGGGATCCCGGGACCCTCCCCCCACCCCCCGGCCCGCCCAGCTCTGAGACTCTCCTCGGGAGAGCCGGCCTAGCCTTCCCGGCGCCGCATGGCGGGCTGTGGAGAGCCGGGCCTGAGAGGGCTCGGCCGGCCCCAGGGGCCGCCTCTGGGTGGGGCCCCCAGCGTGGGCCTCTCCCCGGCCCGGCCGCCCCGGCGTCCACCACTTCCCTCCTTCCGGCCCGTCCGGGGCACCGACCCCCCTCCCCATTTCCTGCCCCGCAGACCTGGGTCCCCCTCCTGGCCTCCCTCGGTCCCTGGAACCCTTGTCGGCCCCGGGGACGGGGCCCCAACGGCCCCCCGGGGGTTGGGGGGACCGCCTCCCTGCCTCCGCCTTTCCTCGACTCTCTCCTCATCTCCTCTTTTCCCTTCACGCTCGGAAGCCTCTAGAGCCCAGATGGGGAGGCCATTTTGACGAGACCTGGGAGGAAAGTGAAGTTGGGTCGGGACTGTAAAGAGCAGCTGATGAGGTGGGGGGACTGAGGCCTCCCCCTGCCTCCCATCCCCTGCAGCAGGGCAGCCGGCCTTGGGGGACTTGCTGGGGGCTGAAGTTACAGCAGAGTTTGGGGGAACACTTTCCTCGCTCCTCACCCCGGGATGCTTTGAGGTGCTGCTTCCAGCTACTCCCCAGGAACTCCTAGGTGGTAAAAACAAAGAGTTGGCAAATGTGTTTTTAAAGGGGGTCAGAGTTTTTGTTAGAGACTGCGTCTACTGAAAATAGTGTACAGTTGGGTCGTATTAAAACCATCCCTGTAGAGTTTGAGAGTGGCATTGGTAAGGGAATGGATGTAGCCAACTTAAGAATGCTCTTGTTTTAAAACAGATTCGGTACAGATTTGAGTGGGTTTTGAACGTTTACTTCATGAATTTTGGTAGGAAAAAGGGAGTTGTTTGGTTTTTCTGGGGGAACAGGAATTTGCTTGATTTAAAAGCTGCTATCCTTTTTTCAGAGCACAATTTGTAAAGGTTTCTAAAGTGTCTCATTCCTTTCTTAGTTGTAAGGGAACTTTTGCAAGGGGTGAAGATAATAATCCTTTGAAGCATGTAACATTTTTATATACATACTCAGTGTTATATGTATCAACATTTTTGGAATAGTAACTTGATCACAGCCATATGGAAAGTTAGTTTCAGAGCAGGAATTAAAAGTTCTGATTCCCAGCACTGCTCCAGTGCTGTCATTATCCTCTAAGCATTCTGTCTTGTGTCCCCATTTCCCCTTCTTAGTGGTCTTTTGTGAAGTAGGAACATACTAAGGACCTAAGGCCTGCAAATATCTTTGTGTTAAACTTTGTTCTTAGTTTTGTCAAAAACATACGGTCATGTCGGAATGAAGCTTCTGAAATTTAGTTGTGATCAAGTGGTTTGGACTGTTGTACTTTGGGGATTTTTCTTGTTTTCTTTCTTATTTCCTTGTGAAAGAATTTGGGGGAGAGGAACTGGGAATATTAGGTAACTAGATAATTGTTTACTAGCTTGATTTCTCTTCATCTTTGAATCTCATTGAATATTCAAGATTAGTTGTAGTTTTATAGTAATTCTACATGAAATGATGATTCCAGGATAAAGTAAATTGTTCTCCATTTGTTAGATTCTTTCAATAAATTTCAATTAATACTAAGGATTGTGTTAATTCTTTCCTTGTGTTGGAATTAACTTTTAACTGATGGCCCTTTAGCAATATTTTTAGTAGTCGCTTGGTTTCAGAGCTGTTTTCATTGTAAAGGGTTAAAACTGCACTTGCCTTGTAGGTTCATTTAGTCTTCATAGTTTAGACAGCAGTTTATTTCAGCCTCTTTACTTTGTCTAAATACACTGATTTAAACTTTTTACATGTTTTGAAAGCAACCAAAAAGTTACTTCACTGCTGTAATTTTCCTAGCATCTGAATAAGGTAACTTGACTTAGCAATATTAGTTCAGATTGCTTTCTGCTTGTTGTTCTCAAGTTCTTAAATTTGTTTCTAGGTATGTCACCTTACCTTAAAACATTTTTCATAGGTTGTAAATATCCCCTCGTTTAATACTTAAGAGTGCAAGAGGGAGGCGGTGTATAACTGTAGTATAATTAGTAAAGTGTATAATATGAGTAGCATTATCAACAAAAGAAGTTTGCGGATCAGGGCAAAATCAATAAAATACTTGAGATGCTTCATGGTTGGAAAAGAGTTTAGGATAAGTGTGAGATACCTGAGGGAAAAGGGAGAATCTACAAGTTAGTCAAAACTTTTCAAAGATTTGTTGTTTTGGAATAGAACATGTGTCTTTTCCAGGTCAGGGAGAGTTAATTGACTTTATCAAAATGTCCAGGTGAAACCCTCCCACCCCCAAGCAAATGCAATTTGACTTGATGCCTTTTTCTTCATACATCTAGAATTTTAGTCTTATCTTGACACAACAAAGTGTAAAGTCTTTGACTTTCTTGGATCTTAGAAGACTTTTGAAAGTTGTTTCTCTTTGATTTGATATTTGATTGTATATATTTGTTTCTTCAGGGAATGTTAAAATTACTTTTTGTGTGATTGACTAGATACCCCTAAAGTAAGAGACTTTTTTAAGTAATATTTACAGAGGTAAGTGTCTAACCTTGAGAAATACTTTGCCTGAAGTTTAAAAGTTCCTAGGATAATTTTAATAAACTCATAAGAAATGACAAATGAATCTAAATTTGCCACTATATGTGGGACAAGAATTAATTTCAAGTGCCAATTGAAATAATGTACAAATGATTTTAATGGTAAGAAACATGAAGTTAATGGTGGGTGAATAGAAATATTCTGGAAGTAGAGAAAGAAAGAAAGCCAATCACTTGTATTTTGCATTTGATGCTTTCATTTATGTTGAACATCTGACACATTAATCCATAGTTTGTTTTTTTAATTAATTTTGACCAGTCTAGCAATATAATGTAAGTTTGAGCTTCAGATAGCCAGTTTATAGATAACCACATGGCATGATACAGGTATAAATTGGCTTGAAAAGGAAGCCACAGAAAAATAGCCTGGCAAGTCAGAGAACAATGCCCAATTAAAATCTAGTAATTGTGGTGACCCAGCTTATAAAATTGACCCACTTATTTGTGTATTTCAGATGAACTGTGTCTGTATAAGGAGCAAAATGAACATTAAAAGGAATGGATTTTCAGTACTTCAAGGATCCATATCCTAGATCATGGCTCATAAAGACTTCTGTGGTTAAAAAATTCATCTATTTGCTGCCAATCTGGGAAAGAGCTAGGCTGAGCCTCAGATGATAGTTAGACGCTCTGTCTCACTAGGTAGGAACTGCTGGCACAGACTTGAAGAATTCAAAGTCAGGCCCTCTGTTCTCTAAGATGGCTTCATAGATCTTTAAGTTAAAGGAGCTTTCCACAATCCTGATAGTGCTCTATTTATTCTAATTAGCTTATAATAAAATTACTTTAAAATACTAGCTCATTTTTACAAGTTTTATTTGCAGGTAAAAGGGCAGCAAGGGAATACTACATTGAATGTTGCAATTAGAGTCTTGAAGACCTGAGCATAAGCTGTTAAATGTAATGTAGATGTCCTGTCTAAATGAAAGTTTGGTTTCCTTTGGTACCGCTTTTATTATGTTCTTTGTATTATAGTTGCTCCACAGCATTAGGGAAATGGTAATCAGAGACTGTTCTAAGCATCACTGATTGTATAGTGCAGAATCCAGATTGGGCCCCATTCTGAGAAGTCGGAAGATTCAAGACATATTTATCCTAAATCATTTTATCTGTCATTATTATTTCTCGAATATATGTAATTGGGCCTTGTTTGCCTTAAAGCTTTATAACTGTGTCCAAAACATAATAGATGGAAAAGTAATTGTTCTCTCTTACTCATGCCCAGATTTTTAAAACCTGTAAATATACTTTGTAAATCATGAAACATAATCTATTTTAATGCATTTACTTTTAGAGCTTAAAATTTTCTTCAGAATTTCAGCTTATAACTAAAATGAATATACACTTAGAATCTTATCTGTGACAGAAATTGAAATTACCCGACAGAACATTGTTTGAAGCTGAAAACATTGATTTTGTGAGCCTTACTGATGTTTTTAGTCAAGCCTTAGTTGCTCAGTGCACAGTGATTGAACTATTTTGTTCTGAGTAAATTAAAGCCTATTTTTGTGCCTTGGAAATAGAATTCATTGGTCAGTAGTTGCACACTTGCCAAAATAAGGAGAAAATATTGATATGTATAGTACTTCATTCCAGATGATATGCACAACCAGGCATGAACTGGTTGTGTGCAGATGCTCTTAGAGACTCAGGTATCTGGTATTGGAAAATAAATAAATGTGGAAGCTCCACTCAAAGAGATTATAGTTTGGGGATTTGAACATGTTTCAGCAGTATCTATGGGTGCTATAAGGAATTTTAAGAAAAGCCTGGAGAGAAAAAGCAAAGTAAAAGAAAAGGGAGAAGAAATAAAAAAGAGGGTTGTATTAGGTGGAGAGTGGTAGAGTACTTTCTTAAACCTTTAAAGCTACAGGTTGCTATCTTCTTACAATATTATTCTTAACAAACAATGTGTTGGTGTAGTATGGTGGTCTTTGTGCGCTGTGAACTTAATGAACATTCTCCTTTTTGGGTTTTCACTCTTTACAGACTTTTCATTGTAATAGCAACTTATTTAAGAGAGAAGGCTTGCTCTGGACATATTCTCAGGTTAGTGGGTGTGCCTGTTTATTGTACCATTTAGGGCAGAGTTCACAGTAGGTTGAGGCTTCTCCAGCTTGAACCCTTATCTCTAGAGGTCTTATTTCTTTGAGCTGTTGAGTATGTTACAGTGCTTAGCACAATACTGTGTGTCCAGTGAGTGTTTGGCACATGTTCAAATGTTAAAATACTTGGAGCTGTGCAGATTTACAATAACACCATCTTGGTCCTCTCTTATTGAAGTGATGATTCCAGACAGGGAAGGTAAAACCTGTTGTCTTCTTTCTGGATCTGTTGTTGCCCATAACATAACATAGCTTTGGTAGTACTTTCATCTAAGTGGGTTGTCTTTACTGAAGATCTTTCTGTCTTCGCTTATGCTTTTTAGACATATTTTGAAGCCTTGCCTAAGTCTGTTCAGGGATTTTTTTTTTCGCTTTGTACTGAAACATAATCTTTTTTTCTTCCAGCCCAAGTAGATTGGGAGGTAAAAGGAAGAAAGACTTGCTGGTTTGTCACGATCTCAAAAAGTGCAGTTTACATTCTGGTTAAAAAAAAAACAACAACAAACAACTGAAATTGGCTTAGGTATGGGAGTTTATTAGATCTTTACCTTTTTTTTCTTTACTGTAGTAGAAAGAGCCCTGGGTTCACGTCCCAGGTCCAATACTTTTTGAATGACTGTGGAGACAGGGTCCTTAACCTTTTTTGACAGTTAGAAGTTGAGAAGTTAAGGGAAACTTAGTTTAGCAGGTACAGGAATTTCTTAAGAGATAATAGTACTTTTGCTACCTACTAGAGGGGTTGTGGAGCAATTATTTTGTGTAAAGTTATAAAACATTTTGTGAATTGAATTATCCTACTTATCCTTGTACAAGCTTGAACTCAATCACCTTAATGGATTTTCCTGTTTCTCTAATAACTTTTGTAGTTGGGCATTTATAACCTTGTACTCATCTGATTCCCTGGCTCCTTCAAAGCTACTTTCAAAAGTGGCTGGTCAAAAGATGCCTTTATTCCAACATATCAATGATATTCATTAAGATTTCAATGAATTTTTTTATTAAACACTTAATGTGTATAAGACATTGTGCTAGGTAAGTGCTAGGGAGATAAGATGATGAAAAATAGTTTTCTCTATATGGAGCTTTCCTTCACACAAATAAATAGGGTAGAAAGTGAAGGGGGAGGGTAGAGACTATTTAATCTAAGAGGTCTGGAAAGGTTTCATGGAATTAGGTGCCTGAGCCCTAAAGAGATCAGGAGGCAGTTCAGTGGCATTTCCTCTTACTGTACAAATTCTTGTGACTGGCAGAGATCATTTCCAAGGGTCAAGATCAAGGGATGATATAAAAATGAGAGTATCCAACTTATACTTACCAAGATATTTCATGTCTTTGGTATATAAAATCCCAGATATTTTACAGGAATATGTAATAGATGTAATTTGTCAAGGAAATTGTAATTCAGTAGAGATGTAGCACAAAGTATTTAAAGGTAATAACTATAAGGGCAAAATAATATAAGAAATGAGAGTTATAATGTGTATGATCAAGGTTAATCTCAAAGTTTCTTGGGAGGAAATGTTTTGAACTATTTCTTAAAGGCATTAGGTGTGGTATTTAGAACTGAGGAGGGACCTTAGAATTTTTTTCACAGATAGAATTCTGACCCAGAGGAAAACAGGTACACTTGTAATAAGTGGCAGAACCTAAGTAGGGGGAGGAGGAGATGTGTGGTAGGTGGATATGTGTGTGTGTCTGTGCGTGTAGAGAGAGAGAAGAGGAAGGAGAATATTTAGAGGTCATCTATTCCAATGCTTTTTAGTGAAAAATTAAATGAGGGGGAAAATGTTTTGAGAGAGGTTAATTGACTTGCCAGAAGTCCCACAGAATAGTAAAAAGCAGAGCCAAGATTTGAACCCCTAAATCCTCTGGCTCCAAATTTGGCACTATTTCTCCTGTACCACAGTCGGACTCTAAATCCAGTATTATTTCTATTGTATGTCTGCCTTTGCTGCTTACTCAGATTCTGGAACAAGTCTCCATGACTTGAAGAGGTCTGAGTAAATCCTAGCATAGCTGTGATCATCAGATTTCTCTTCTCATAGAACTTTGTTTTAAGAGTTATCTTTCCTTCCTATGGGGATCTCCTAAAGTATATGTGACCCTAAAAGCAGGCAGCCTTTTGATTCCATTGCTGGAGGGGATTTAGGTGTTGGGTAAAAATGCCCTTGTGTCAGTTATATCTTTTTGAGGCTGTAAGGTCCTGCCATACTTGGTGTCCATCTGTGCCGTCCCTCCCTTTTCTTTTCTTACCTGAGGACTTCCATTATATTGAATGGGGAACTAATTGAAATTCAGGGAGAAGGAGGCATCGTTGTTACAGATTTAGATCTGGAAGGGACCTCTGAGGCCATGTACTCAAATTCCCTCATTCCATGGATAAGAAAATTGACAGCCTGTGAGGTGAAGTATTTGATTTATCCTAAGTCACAGAGGTAGGAAGTAGCAGAGCTACGTAGGATCTTAATCCAGATTCTCTGATCCAAATCTAGTGCTGTTTTTTTCCGTAATAGTATGCTGGTCATTGGAGAGAAAGGGGCAGCCCCTGGGAGGAAACATCTTCACTTCTGACTTCAGACTCTGGGCTCCCTCTCTCCATGTGCCCTGCCAACTAATCTTTTCATAAATTTGTGTGCTGTGGTTGCTTCTGCCAGGTGAAGTCAGGTATGATTGGCACTGGCTAGGTAAAGTGGGACAGCCTACTAGGGAAGTTCCACAAAGGTTAAAATGATTTTTAAAATCATAGAATGAGACTATCTGATCTAGGCTTAATGGAGAACAAGGATAGATAAAGTTTTAGAATAAATTTTTCCTGCTATAATTTATAAAGACTGCTCAGCTTTTTCCAGTAAAATAGAAACTTTTGGATGACTGGAACTGTTTGTATCCCTAGCACCTAAATAAATGCTTCAATTTGAACTTATTTCCCTAGAAGAAATCAGCCATTAAGTTTGTGCTCCCATCATTAGTTCTAAATTAACATCTCTGCCTTTCTCCCTCAATGCCACTGAATTACAGTTCTATTTTACTAACATAAAACTCTGGAAATAGCCTTGTTACAATGGATGGCTTGGAACTGTAACTGATTTGCAGCTCTGAGATTATAATTGAAATCCATTCTTGGTAAAAGGCCAGTTGGCCTAAAATTAGATATAAAAGCTTTGTTGGGTGAGAGTTGGTGTGCTGTCAAGGGATTGAAATACTGCAGGACTCTTGCACGTTTGTGCCCTCTTGGTTTCTGTTAATAAAATAGGCTTGAACATACCATGAAAGACTCATCACATGGCTGCCAATGAATCAGAATAAATGCAGTATGCTTCCAGTGACCCTCAAATTTTAATGTTTTCTCAGATGGTGCTTTTTTGAGGGGAGACAATAGGGATTAAGTGAATTGTCTAGGGTTCTATAACTAGCAAGTTTCTGATGTCAGATTTGAATTCAGGTCATCCTGCCTCCAGAGCTGGTGCTCTATGCACTGCACCACCTGACTTTGGGCCATTTTGGTAGCATCTTCTAGCCTTCATAAGTGCTATAGGGACAGGGTGAATTTTCAGAAAGAAACTACAAAAGGATTGAGATTTGACTAAGCCCAAAATCATTTTAAATCAAGTTTAAGGAGTTAACTTTCTAAGGACATGAGTATCTCACTATCATGCTTGATTGGAGTGATGTCTGTGTAGTATTTCCTGTGCTTCCTGCTCCTTACAGAAAGGAGGACTATAGTCAAAGAAGCTTTGCATCTTAATAGAAGGATCAGGTGTTTTGGGACTTGAAGGATAAAAGAAAAAGATGAATGATGTCTGGAAGCCTAGTCTGTATATAAAAGTCTATGTGTTGCAGATTGAGCAGATTAATTTTTTTTTAATTAATTAGATTGTGTTTTCAAGGGAAGGTCTGTCTTCTAGTCTTCCCACCTTCTCTCCTTCCCTCCTCCCCCAATTGAAGAAGCAAGAACTTAAGATCAAACTCTTGCATTGACCATGTCTGAAAAAGTGTCTTGATCTACATTGTGAGTCCATCACTTCTGATAGGCAGTGGCAACGTATTTTATCATTAGTCTTAGAACTGTGATTAGGCATTGTGTTGATCAGAATTTTTAAGTCTTTAAAAGTTGCTTGTCTTTATAATGTTGTTATTGTATAAATTGTTCTGGTTCTGCTCACTCTGCATCACTTAATATAAGTATCCCCAGATTTCTCTAAAACTTTCCCTTTATAATTTCTAACAGCACAGTAGTATTCCATCACATTCAGGTACTATAAATTGTTGAGCCATTACCCAGTTGTTGAGTACACCCTCATTTTTCAGTTTGTTGCCGTCACAGAAGAGCCACTATAAATATTTTTGTACTGCAAGTTGATTGTTTTTAATGAGCATCACTAGTGAGGTAATTCATAGTACCTTGGTAGGAAATTTGTTCAAAGAAAGCAAATTAACAACAGCTATATAATTAGTCTTTGGTTATTCCTATGTAATAGTTGGGAAATGTGTATTCAGCTTCTTTATGCTGTTACTGTATTCATCATTACTTGTTTGCTTCAGTTGAGGGGACCCTGATAACATGGAATTTGATGAATCATTGTTGTGGAATTCCTTGGTGCTGGTGATTTCTTCTACTTTGTGGTTTAGTGCTGCATTGAGAACACTTTAGGTATTTTTCCGACTTGCTCCATTTTGGTGGAATATTCTAATAGCATTTTATTCATTGTAGTGTTGGGTGTTAGTGCACTTCTAATATTTGTGAGGAACAAGATAGAAAAAATGGTGCTTCTCAACCTTTCTGCCAAAAATTTGGGGAGCATCTTTTTTATTCTAAAAAGACTTGCTCCTGTCTCAACCTAATTGCTATTTCTGGCCCCAAAGGTCACAGGTATAAATTACTATAACCTTCTGGGATCCCTATATTTCCATTTAGAAAATTAGGTTTTCCCCCCAAAAAATTAAATGTTCCAGATATGTGGAAATTTTGAAGCTGAGCACAGAAATCTCCAAAGAGTGTTTTATAGATTTATGTCTCTTCTGTCGTTACCTCCTGTAGTGCAGTATATGTGTAGAGAAGGCTAGGAAAAGCCACTGGTTACTCTCTGATGAGTATACTGCTTAACCTTAGTCGCTGAGGAACTCCTTGTTTTGGAGTAGGCCTCATTATTTTAACTTATCAATAGAATCCTGGGGTGCCTGACTGTGGAGATCATGGACATATTGTTTTGACTTTTGTCCTCTATTCTTGAAATTGGAGCAAGATGAGGATGAATAGAGCCTTAGAAAGCTAGGGAGTAGTGGAAAAGAACATTAAAGGAATTATTATTGAATAAGATGATTTGGCAGTAGGATGGATATTTGAAGTCTAGTTGGAAGCAGTTGTGTGTGACACTTGTATGTCAACTGCCATCCCCCACCCCATACTATTATTATATACATTTTGTTAGATTCATAACCTCTCTCCTTTTGAAAGGATTGACAGGAGTTTTTTCTAGCTCCTCTCTAGAGCAGGCATCTTAAACTTTTTATATCATGAACCCTTCTGAGAAGCCAGTGGACTCCTTCCAAAATGTTTCCAGTTGCATAAAATATATAGCATTGCAAAGAAAATCAATTTTATTGAAATACATTTATCAAAATTAAAAAAACAAAAACAACTCAAGGTCATGGACTCAAGGTTTAGAAGCCCTACTTGAGAGGAGAGACAGTTTTGGCATAGTAGATCTGAGAGCTAGCCAAGAAAATTGAGGTTTAAGTTCCATCTACGATTCATACCGACCTTGGGCAAGTCGCTTAACTTCTTAAAGCTGTAGGCAACACTAATGGATTTTAGAGAAAGTGTAGCTCTGGATCGGTAGAGGGAGTGTTCTTATCTGGAAGTTCCTTGCCCTAGTGAAATCACAAATCCCAGTCCATATCTAAAGGGAGATGTAGATAGAGAGAGCTGCCACAAATTTCTAGTATGTCAATTCAAGGTAAGAATTTGGGTTTCTGGCACATGGCAGAAGTACAGGTTGAGTTCAGATCACTGCCCCATTAGAAATAATTGATTGTTGGATAACGAACATCTACTCCTGGCCTATGTCAGAATTTTGGAACCCGACCATAAATCAAAAATGAAAGTTCTTAAATCTCTTAGTAAACGATAAAGGAAGACTAAAGTTGGTGTTGACTAATTTGATACTTGTCTTCAGAGGATTCTGATAATCCCTGTAATTTCTACCTTAGTAAAATTTATCTAGGAAATTTCTACCCTCTCAAGATTTGTCCATTATACTTTTGGCTGTGTCCCTGGTGGAGGTTCTACTTATTTTCTCATCTATGACATTGTCACTATCCTCTTCTTCTCCCCCCACAAAAAAACCCAAAACAAACTCAAAACACTTAATTCCTTCATTTTCTGTCCCAAGCCCCCTTGATCCAATTTTAACCTCAAGACATTCTTTCTATTCCCTCCCACCCCAGGTATTTGATGTCAAGTAACGTAACCCTAGTTTTTCTTCTTACTGATACTGGAGATGGCTGTCAAATGTTTCTTCTATCCAGCCTATACCCTTGCGGCAAGGTGGGGATGAAAGCTATACCTAGTGATAATTATACAAGTAACTTTTTCCTTCACCCCCACCTGGATGAGCATCTTCATGTTAATCAAAGCTTGAATAAGAAAATAATGCTTATAATCTTGATATGAGGGCTTATGATAGATGTAATCATCCACCTAAAATACAGATTCTCTCCTAACATCGTAATGCATTTAAGCGAAGCAAAGTTATGCCAATTCTGTCTCACTTAAATCCAGGTCATAGACAATTCATCACCCCATGATATCATTGATCCTCTTTGAAAATGAAGGACAAACAGCAGTTCAATTAAGAAAACAGGGCGGAAATTGACCTCTTAAGACTAAACTTTTAGTTCTTAATGAATGGAGCCATATGTCACTATTCACTTAAGAGTGAAACACTGTAAAGAATGACTACATGAATTTTAGAGGTGCTAATCTAGACAGAACAGGTGGAAGGAAGCAATGGAGTTTAGCCTTTGTAGCACTTTATATATGGTAAGAATTCAGCTTCTTTGAGTTGCCACAGCCTAGTGAAACAGTATTGGGTTCTTGTAAGAGAGCCCAGCAGTTTATGAAATTGTGGGATTTCCTATGCGAAGCAATCTGAGGTGACTTTAAGTATGGTTCTGCCTCAAATCTTAGATGATAGACCATTATTCAGTATTTCTTCACGTATTGTTCTTCAGGAGCCATTTCATCTGGCTAACTAAAAATTTCTCAACATTGATAGTGAAATAGAGGCAACATGACTTCATTAAAGCATAAATTATGCCACACTAATCATAGTTGTTTTGTTTTTTTTTTTATCAGTGATGGTCAAGGTATAGATGGCATGCTTATCAAACATGCAGTTGAAACAGTCATTCAGCTGTTCAAGAAATCAACTTGACGAGTATAGGATGGGCAGAGAGGGTATGGCTAGACAATTTCTGTGGAAAAGGTCTTTTGATTTTAGTACATTCACTATTCACTGAGTCAACAATGCGACAAAGCATTCACAAAACTTGATGCAATCTTAGGCTACAATAAAAGAAGTTATAATGTTAGTCACTCCACATCTGGAGTGTTGTATTTGGTTCTGGGTGCCACATTAAGTAAGAAAGTTTGACATATTGGAGCATATCCAGAAAAGAAGGTGTTCAGGTTGGTGAAGAGACTGGAAAGACCATGCCGTAAAAAGATTTATTGAATGACCTGAGGATGCTTAGCTTAGCTTGAAGAAAAAAAGGTTTGAACTTGATATCTCAAATATTTGAAGGACTGAAGAAGGATTAGACTTATTATTGCTTATCCTCACATGGCAGAATTAGGAATGTGTAGACTGGAAAGACTTACCTGAACTGATGCAGGATGAAGTGAGCAGAACTAGGACAACATTGTACACAGTAACAGCAATATTGTATGATGAGCAACTGTGAATGACTTAGCTATTATCAGCAACATAATAATCCAAGACAGTTCCAAAGGACTCATGATGAAAAATGCTATCTGCCTCCAGAAAAAGAATTGAGGGAGTCTGAATGCAGAGGAAGCATACCATTTCTCTCTCTCCCTCTCCTTCCCCCTCTCTCTCCCTTATTTTATTCCACAAAATGATTAATATGGGATTGCACCTCTATAACTCATGTCAGATTGCTTACCATCTTGGGGAGAGGTAGGAGAGAGAATTTGGAACTCATAAAAATTGTTTATAAATAACTTAAAAATTTTAAAGAAAGGAATATGTAAAACTTGCAACAAAAAAAGGAGGGAAGGTATCTTTAGGCTTGGTTTAAGGGAAACCTTACTGACAATTAGGTTTTTTCTGAAGTGGAATGAACTGCCTGGTAAAGTAGTATGTTTCCCATTACTGAAGGTCTTAGCAAAGGCCAATTGGCCACTTAAAAAAGCTCATAGATTATTTAGGGTTAGAGGGAAGCTTAGAGGTGGTTTAATCTAATCTCCTCTTTACAGATGAGGAAACTGAGACCCTAAAAGAGTATTGTCCCAAGGTCATATTGGTAATTAGAGATGAGATTTGGACTCTAGTCTCTTTAAATCCACTTGTTTCTATACCTCCCTGGGGGAGGGAGGAGAGAATTCTTATTCACGGATAAAATTATCTCTGAGGTCCCTGCCTACTCTAAGCTTTTGTGATAAATCACAAATTCCTTAGCCTTAAACTGCTAGAGTTTCTTTGATAGCCTATCAGTCATCACTTCCACTTAGGTGGTTAACTTTTTACAGATTTCTCTTCATTCTTATGACCTTTTGTAGTAAGTCATGCATTTCCCATATGAAGTATAAATTCCTGTGCAAACAGCCACAAGTTCCTTACTCTGTTTTATCACAAACATGTTTCTGTTTCCTTCAGGCTATAAATCGTGTATGTGTGTGTGAGAGAGAGAGATTGATTTGTTTAGATTTATAGATATCTTAAGTTGGACATACCTTAAAGATCAGCTGTGATCTCTGAATATTACTGCAAACCCATACCTGAAGCATAAATATTCTCTATAACACACTCAACAGGCTGTCATTCACTTCTCACTTTTCTTTCGGCCTTTCCAGGGAGGCATTCAGGCCTCCTTCAGCGCCCAAGGCCAGCCACACTGTGCTAGTCTGAGGCAGAAATCAGACTTAGGTCATCCTGTTCCAGGGCCTGTGCTCTATCCACTGCACCACCTAACTGCCCCAACAGATTAATTTTCAACATATAGGGCTACAGCGTTTGAGTAAAGGTGGAATGGAATCTCCTTAAATATGGACAACTAGAGATCTGGGAGTAAAGACAATTATGTTGAGAACTTTGCAGGGCACATTGTTGTTTCATGTCTTCATTTTTTTCACAACTTGAATCACTTCTGCATGATTCACTATCATCCCTTGAATGGGAGGGAGCCCTATGACTGTTAAAATGGTAGGTAAAAACTTTTTTAAAAGGGTTACAGCTTGCTATTGTTGCCAGCTACATATCCCATTTTTCGTTTTCTCCTTAGAGATTAAGAGCTGTAACATGAAAAATTTAGCTTCCGTAGTTTCGTTCCATGTTTACACAAACTGGTCTAACAACTTTGTAAGAATTGCCTTCAGGAAGTATCGATGTTAATCTTGTCTGTTTTCTGTGTGCAATAAAACTAAATTTACGAGAGATATCATGGATTACAAAATGAAAGTTTTTTTTAAAAAAAATTTCACATTTCTAAAATAATCTTTAATTTTGTAACGATCTTGAATTTTATTCTGTACTAGATACCCCAGAAGTGAATAATGTGCAGTTTTTTCAGTGGGAAAAATATTGATGAAATCTGTAGCAGATAAAAGTGTTGCATAAAAATATTCTTTAAAGTGATTGTTATGAAGTTAGATTTAGAGTTTGGGATTTTTAAAAAAATTTTATGAAGACTAAAATTCTCTCCATATCTTACCAAAATGTTAACAAGCCAAGTATATATTCATTTAACATTTAACTGCCCCTATTTTCTAGTGATTCACACTTGGCAGCTACTTGGTAACAGAAGAGGACATAAATTATTGTACTACCAAGAATGAGCCTTTTCTAAAAAGGAATCCTGTACAGAGTAAATCCTGTCTATGATCTAGTGAACAGTGGTTTCACTTCCTTGACCGTATTGGAAATATATACTGATAGTACTGTTTATTGCCTAAATTGTCTAGTGGTAGAAGTAAACTGCCATTTATATGAAAGACATTGCTTTGACCTGTCATACTTACTAAATTTCCACAGCCTTCCATATCAACTTTCTAAGTTCAGATGGCCCACCTAAGTTATCCCTCATCCTAAAGTTTATTCTCTGAAGCATTCTTTATCTCTTCCTTCAACTGCCCAGTCTATTGCCATCTCGGGTTTTTCTGTATCCTATAAGTTACTATTGTTCAATAAATCCTACCTCCTAAAAAGCCTTTTTACTAAAAAGATCATAAGATATAGTAGAAAAAGTACTGAAATTGTAGTTGACCAGCTCAATTAAGCCTGTTTTTGGTGCTTCAACTTGTTTTGTGTGACACCTTCAGCAATCGCTGGTTTCCAAACTTAAATATCAGTTCTTGTCCCCAAAACCTCACTTTTTAAAAACAAATTGTTGCAGCTCCTCATATATACTCATTTAAATGATTTCTTCTTTATTATGAATTTAATTAAAAGGAGCATTTAAGAGGTTTACATTTGAAATTGTGAATTAAATGTTACATTACAACAGAAAAACTGCCCTCATCCGTCCTTTTTCTTCTATTTCCATCTTCTATTAAAAGAAATACTTCATTGATGCCCTTTTCTTTTTCATCATTATTACTGCCCTCCAACTCCTTCCTCAATAGAAAGAAGCACTCTCTGACAAAATAAATATATTCAATTAAAACAAATTATTACATTTTCTATGTCTGAAAACATCAGTCTCATTCTGCACATTGAGTTAGTCATGTTTCTGCCAGGAGGTGGGAAGTGTGCTGCTTCATAATCACCCTTCTTAAGTCTTTCAGAATTTACATTATTGTGGCTTAAGTTTGGGAGTTCAGAACTAAAAATTAGCTAATCGAGAGTGTATACTTTTGGGCTAATCGAGAGTGTATACCTGGCACATTAGATAGAGTATTAGAGCTGGAAATCAGGAACACCCAAGTTCTTATCCAGCCTCATATACTTAATAGCTGTGTGATCCTGGGCAAATTACTTAATCCATTTTTGCCTCTGTTTTCTCATCTGGAAAGTGGGAATAATAGTGCCTCCCTGCCAGGGTTGTTATGAGGGCAATATTTGTAAAGCACTTAGCCCAGTGTCTGGCATATAGCAGGCACTATAGAAATACTATCTGTTTTTATTAAACTAAGACCAACAGCAATACAAGGAAAGCACCAGGATGCCCAAGTTGGGGCCCAGGTCAGAAATGGAAGTCATAGTTTTCATGTAAGTTAGCAGTGGCATCAGGCCTGTGAGTGACCACTTCTAGGTTGAGCAACGATAAAGAGGCCTAGTTCTCCCCCAGCCCTGCCCCCCCAGTTATTACAATTTTAAAAATAACAATACAAACAATCCTAAATGTAACATTTCATATTCTGATCGATTTATTTACTAAGCATATCTACTATGTGCCAGGAAGTATAGTAGGCCCTGGAGATACAAACACAAAGAATGAAACAATCCTTCATTACAAGGAGACCAGTATGTATAGACTTATTTATAGCAGGCAGCCTGATGATGAAATTCATAAGCATATATATTCACTGGGATGACAGCAGGTTGGACACAAGCCAACTCACTTTGGCCTCATTTGTGCATACTCGATTAAAATAATCACTGCATTGTACTCATTGCCACTTGGAACAGTTTTCTCATATTAGTTTTGCTTTTGTTGACTTTGATTTAAGTTTTGTTTCATCTTAAAAGTGAACCTATTTATGTGAGAGTTACACTCCAAAAAATCCAGCAGTTTGATCCATTACTTGGATCCCAGAGTCACAACTCTGTGTGAAAAATTCCAAGTTAACCTTTTTGAGCCTTAATTTCCTCCTCTTTAAAATGGATATAGTAACAGTCTTTTCTACTTTATAGGACTGAGAAGATCAAAGCAAGTGAAAGTGCTTTGTAAACTGAAAGAATATAAAAAATTATTATCATCTAATGTAACCAAGAGTAGTAGAAAACTACTGTGGCCATTATTTCGTAGTTTCTTTTGCATTTTGTTTGTTGTTTTTGGCATGAGCTTGGAAGTCTAGTTCTATGAGACATTTGAGCGTCTGCTTATCCATGTGCCTTGGTCTGTATGCTCCTAGGTAAAATCACTGGCTAATGAAGGTTTGAAGTCATTCCCAGACAAACTAACCAGCACCACCACGGAGGCTTCTTAAAAAGTTTTCATCTAAACAGCATAGTATTATGCTAAGTTGGTGGGAGGAAATATCCACTTTTTTTTGTTTTCATTTGTTTTGTTGGGGTTTGGTTTTTTTTTTCAAGTAGCCTGTTGAGGAATGCATTGTAATGTAGTGGAAATAAGACTGAATTGAAGCAATAGACCTCGATGTTATAGTACCAGCTCTGCTTGCTCACCAGCAGTGTAATGTCAGATAAATAGTTTAGCCTGTGTCCCTCAATTTTCTCATTTTTTAGATGAGTAGCCATAAGGTTCCTTCCCACTTTAACAGTCTGTAATTCTGAGAGTCATTCTCTTGGCATTTTTTCATGGTGGGAATGTATATTTGAGGCAGCTGGGCTTTATTTTCCATAGAATAACTTTGTTATTTAGGTTTGTTATGAAAGTTCTCCCGAAAGTAACTTAGCTCTGTATTTAGCAGATAGAATTTCATATGTGTTTTAATTGATATGTGGTGTTCCTTTACTAGGTCAGCACATTGACTTTAAATCCCTGTCTGTTTCTGCTGTGAAGTTTAGAACTGAGGTGGAGCAGTGTTGTTTTAATCTTTCTTTCGGTCAAGCATTTCTTAAACTCCCACCATGTTGCAGTCACTTAGGATAGAAAGGAAAAATGAACCAGCTAGTCCTGCATTCAAGGAGCTCACACTCTATTGTGGAACACAGAGACTTGTCTAAGTATAATCTAGTCTGCTAGTATTTAAAACCTTAGCTTATTTAAATAATAGTAACGAACTCTTTAGATTTTAGCCAAAGATTCTTATGAATTCTTTTACGTTAGATGAAAGTTGTCTTTGGAAAACATCTATCATGGGTTCATATTTGTGGTGGAAAACTGATTTTTACAAGTTTATAAATGAGATTTGTGATGAAAAGAATCATCCTCTTTTTATGGTTTGATGTGATGTTTCTGAGCTAGATGCTGCCATTCTACTGAAATTTGTTTAAATCAGCAGGGAATATTGTTAATGAGCTCATACAGTTCTCTGCCATTTAACCCACTTAAGAGCTTCCCCCTCCGTTTCTTTCCTATCCTTTAGTTTGGAGAGAAGAACTTTGTTTTACTGCCCCAGAGGGTGGCAGCAGAGGCCTTATCACACTGTCCCACTGATTTTATCCTCTCAACAATTTAGTCATTTTTCAGTTGTGTTTGACTCTTCGTGATCCCATTTGGGGTTTTCTTGGCAAGAATACGGGAGTGGTTTGCCATTTCCTTCTCCAGCTACTTTTACAAACAAAGAAATGTGAAACAAAACAGGGTTAAGTGATTTGCCCAGGTCACACAGCTAGTAAGTAGTAAGCGTCTGAGGCTGGATTGAACTCAGGAAGATGAGTGTTCTACTGTGCTGTACAGCTGGTCCCTCTACATGGTAGCTTTAATTAATTTCCTCAACAAACTAACCGAGGTAGATTTTTGGTGCCCAAATTTAAAAATTTGAATGCTGGCATAGAACCTTCATTTTTCGCACAGCAAACAGTGTTGTGAAGTTTAACATTCCTAGGCCACCTGGCAACCTGAAGACATTTAAGAGTTCTTGGCAGGAATGAACTGGGCATATATTTTAATTATCTTTTCTTAAATAAAGCAACTATGCCCCAAGGTTTCTATCAGAAATGAATCGGAGAGATGAACAGTGGAACCTGTCTTCAATAAAACTAACAATATTTTCCTCTGTATAGTATTTTGAGGGGGCCAGAAGCAGATGGGATTTGAACTGTACTACATCCAAATTCATGTAATAAATGATGTGATGGAATTTTCTCCTCCTTTTCTTAGTGCCACTTTTCCCTTCTTGCTTCTCTCTTAATCCTGTTTTACATGCTTCCTGTTTATTTTTGTTCTTCTACCCCTTTTCTTGCCAGTTCTCTCTAAAGTATGGGTAGATAGAATTTGTATTTGAAATAGGTATATTGTTCTTAACAGGAAAATATAAGCTCAGTAACTAGGGTAATATTAGGAACTTTTAGCAGTGTTCCCTTTTCTTTATTCCTCTCACCTCCCATTTCTTATAAGTACTTCCAATCCTTAAACTCCCAAATTTGAGAATTAGGAATGTGTATGCATCAAATGAATAGTATTCTTTATCTTAGAGCAGATAAGTATACCTGCAAGACAGCTTGGTCTGGATAGTACTAATAGCTATTATAATAACCCCCCTAGCTAACAATAGTGGCAGATTTTTATCCTGTGTCTGGTTTGTTATTGTAGATTGGGTCTTGTGAGGGTCACAGTTCTTTGACTTTGTAAAGAGTGGGATTAGTCTAGTATAAAGCATTAGTATGATATGCTAGTATAGATTTAGTTTCAGACCTTTCTAAATCCCGAAGAAAAACTAATGGGGAAAGAGCGGGAATCAATACAGTATACAAATACAATATAGAGATATCCAGTACCTTTGCCAACTTAAGGGAAACTTGTGATGTAGGATTTTTTGAAGTTATTCACATTTTTTTTTAAACAGTCTTCATTTCCCAGTATATCCTTTATATGTTTTCCATTGCTTCTCTGAATTCTTAATATGCATTTTTTAGAGTAATGATATTCCATTCACACCCAACAGTTTGTATAGCCATTCTCCATTCAGTGGCCATCTACTTTGTTTCTAGTTCTTGGCTACTACAAAAAAGTACTGTTAATGTTTTGCTGTATATGGGACCTTTATTTTTATTTTTGAACTCTTTGCAGTGTATACTATCAGTGGAAACTTTATGTCAAAGGGTTATATGATTTTAATAATTCTGTTAGAAGGTTTAATTCCTGTTTCAGTCTTGAATCTTTTACTTCTTTTATCTTAGTTAACTCCCCCCAAAAATTGCTAAATATTCTCTACCTCTTACTAGAAAAGCAAATGTAATTATAAATAAAATGGCTTCATTTAAAGTTAGAAATTAGATGAAGAAGCGAATTGTTTTGTTCTGAGCTTTGCATAGACCATGGGAATTTCAACCTAAAACGTCTTAGTATTGAGACCATTGGATTCTTGAGGATGTGCAGATGAAATGCTTTTATGAGTTTCTTGCTATTTTTTCTTTCTTTATGATGCAGATAGTATACAATGTTTAAGACTAAGGAATGTTATTCTCTCTTTCTCAGCAATGGCACCAGCATGATATCATTGATCATTCCTCCCAAAGACCAGATTTCTCGAGTGGCAAAAATGTTAGCTGATGAGTTTGGAACTGCATCCAATATAAAATCTCGTGTAAACCGCCTTTCAGTTCTGGGAGCCATTACATCTGTACAGCAAAGACTCAAACTCTATAACAAAGGTATATTTATAACATGAGTTCTCTCTGCCCCCCCAACCCTCCCCCCACTTTCTTTCATTAAAAACATTTGTAATTCCTTTCTATGTGCACTTAACGAACTTTAAAGTATTTAATTCTTCTTATGACTTTTTCCCATTCTGTGTCCCTTTATAGAAAATCACTGGTGGCAAGGTTTTTTGTTGGACTCTATAGCCAGGATGCTGCAGTAGTACTTTGGTCACTCTTGTTTCCCTAGGCATCTCCTTTTCTTAGTGGTGGTAACAGTAACAATAATAATAGCATTTAATAACACTTTAAGCTTTTAAAAATGCTTTGTGTATGTCATCTCATTTGATCCTCATAACAGCCCTGTGAGGTAGGTGCTATTATTATTCCCATGGAATATAGCATTATTTTATTTGGAGATTTAAGTGGTAGATTTTAAGGTATCAGACTGCAAGTATTAACATGTCCTGATAAATTTAGACATTTTAGAGCAAGTTTCAAAATGTAGATAAACTTATGCTTTAAAAATCTTAATCTTGTGCTGTGCCTAGGCTGATTACTTGTCTTCTGAAGGAAGAGGACAAAGGCTAAAATCAAATTCCTATCAAATCTCAAATGTCAAAATTATTTTTAAACAAGAATCTAAGAAAACTGGATTTCAATGGGATTAAATGATTGTATTTTTGCAGTACCTCCAAATGGTCTGGTTGTTTACTGTGGAACAATTGTGACAGAAGAAGGAAAGGAAAAGAAAGTCAACATTGACTTTGAACCTTTCAAACCAATCAATACATCATTGTATCTGTGTGACAACAAATTCCATACAGAGGTAAGAATCCAAACAATTTTCTGTCATGGGTTTGGAAAAAAAAGCCATTCATTTTTCAGTGGAGAGGGTTGTGGGAGGGAAACAGTGGTGAAAGAACAGGGTTTAAGTAAGTAGCTGTTTCTGATACTTTCTAATTCTATTTCTGATACACATTATCTCAGAATACTACTATGGTAGCAAAATACTGGCTTTATACAATATCCACACAACATAGGAGTTTATATGAAAGCTAAAAGAATGTTGTATCTATATTTGGGGTAGGTGGGGCCGTGTTTGGCAGACAAGGAGACAGGAAGTTCATGGGACATTCATTAGTCTTTAAATAATCTTTGCTGCCAATTTGTTCTTGCATATTTGGTGAGGAAATGGAATGTCACCACTCCAGATGTTCAGTGACTAAACTGAAAAGAGAGGACCCTAACCTTTTTCTGCCAAGCATGAGGACAAACCATTCTCAGGAAAACCAAATAGAAACCAGTCTTAAGTCCTTGAATAGAAAGGGTGGCTTTTAAGAGAAGTGCATGCAGTAAAATGATGAAAACAAAATCCTTTGAAATAAAGCAATTTACTCAGTTGTTAATCATCTGTATGGGAGCTAATATTGTTTATTTCTGAAGACAGGAACTTATTTACAGTATAGCATTAGCTAATTCCACTTTTTTGGAAAGTGTAGGCTGGAATGGGTTTTGAAAGATAGAAGATAACATTTGACTTGTCTCCCGCTATTCATCAATTCTGTTTGTATAAACGTTTTTTTTTTTTATTAAACATCTTGGTAACGTATCAGTATATTGTGCAGTACCACAGTTGGTCTTGAGAACCTATTTTTTGAATCATGTATTTTGATGGCTTTGCAATGGTGTTAGTAATTTTAGTAGCAGAAGATCTCACTAACGTGTCCCATATCTATAGATAGTAGGGCATTTCAGAATTTGAAATCAGCTCCTGGTTCAGTTCTTTTGCCTTTCATGGAGCATGGTAGTGAAAAAATTCTGCAGTGGACCAAGAATGGGCATTCATCCACTGGATGATATTAGATAAATTGATAGAGATTCAGATGACTTTTGGAGTTTTTGATGACATAAAACAGGGACTTCTGGAAATAGTATTTTATTTTTTCCAATTACATGTAAAGATAGTTTTGAATATTCAATTTTTTATAAAATTTTGAGTTCCAAATTTTTCTCCTTCCCATCCCCCCTCCCCAAGATGGCAAGCAATCCAATATAGATTATACATATGCAATCATGGAAACAAGGACTTCTTAATCTTTGTTACATCTCTTGATATAGCACAGACTTGCAAAATATTTTTTTGTCAAAGGTTTCCATCTGTAAGTCCCCATCCTGTCACACTATGTGATTATGACTTATGTTTGAATTTTGTGGATTTCATTGTTTCCTGGTAGCCTAACTTATCCTGAGTTTATCCTTATTAGTTTTTCTGAATCCTAACTTCTTCCTCAAGGGTCTGTGTAATTTTCCTTGTTCTGCTTCCTTTTGGACTTAGCAGGGGTAACTTGTGTCCTTCATCAGAATCAAAGTTAAGCCAATTGTGTCTGCTAACGGAGAAGAATGTTTTGGAGGAATGTTTGTTTCCCACAGGTGGCAGTATTATATCTGGTTTCCCTCAAGCCAGGGTAACAGATCACCATTAAGAACACAACTTCATTAACATGTGCAACTGTCC
Source organism: Bettongia penicillata ogilbyi (assembly GCA_023548195.1). Lineage (NCBI taxonomy): Eukaryota > Metazoa > Chordata > Mammalia > Diprotodontia > Potoroidae > Bettongia > Bettongia penicillata. The sequence continues at coordinate 7,147,558 of JAJHZJ010000197.1, forward strand.
TTTCTTGATGCTAATTACTGCATGGTAGACATGGGAAAACATCTGTTCCAGGATTGGGCAAAGATTGATTAAAAAAAAAATAGAACAGACTCTTGATCACAGTGATTAATCTGTACTTTCCTGGTTGATATTTAAAGACACGATTTTCCTTTTCCCTATTTAAAGTGGGATATGCCTTCTGAAATGTAAGGTTACCACCCAGCAACTGTCTGCCAAGTGTGTAGGGTACAAACTATCATCTTGTCCTAAAAGCTCCTACTTTGCCATATGGGGGATGGGAAATTGGTGGTGAAATTTTTATTCTAAGAAAAGGATTTTCCCCCCAAACTCTTGAATCTTTGGTTTGGTTAGTTGTGCCACCTTTAAAACCTAAAGTTGTAGGGGACTTTGTTGATACGCAAGAAGTATGTTGAAGTTTGGATCCAGATGTCATTTCAATACTTTATTTGCTCCCTGTTCTTTTTTCCTCCCATTGAGAAAGCTCTCATTTTTGTGGTATGGCTTAGTATATAGAGTTCTGGTCTCAGGGGCAGAGTTCAAGTACTGTCTCTTAAATATTAGCTATTTTACCATGGACAAATCACGTAAAACTTTTAATACCTAGTCACTTAGTGCCTTCCTCCATAATTTTACTTTGTATCTATTTTTTTGTATGCCTAGACAGGTACATATACATATTATTTCCTCTGACTAGATTATAAGTTCTTGAGAACAGGTACTGTTTCACTTTTATCTTTGTACCCACAGCACTTAGCACAGTACCTTGCTTATAACTGATTTAATAATTGTTTGCTTATTGACTATAAGTTATGGATAAGTTTTCATGATCTGGACTGGTGGAGGAAGTTTCTTACACCAAAGAAATCATCCTAGGTGTGCAGGCAAAAATGACAAACATGTCATAGGAAATGATATTCTTGGACCAGAAGGTGATTTCTTCAGATACTTGTTCTTAGTTTCACACTTCTTAGGTCCACTTCAAAGAAGGAAGATTACATTGACAAGTTCTTTTAAACAATGGGAACTCAGATCCTTAATTTGTAAATTTTATACACCGTCAGTTTTCTGAGGTTTTTAGTTCTTTTATCTGTCTTATTTAAATAGAATTACAAGGGTAAGTTCAAAATAACAGTCTCCTTTTAATGAATTGGGTACTTGTTAGCTTTTCTTTTGGTCATCAAGTACATTGACATGTTCCACAAACCTCTTAAAGTCCTCAGAAAACTCCAGTGAGGTTCAAAACTCTTAGACATCTGTCACCTTATATCTGAAGTTAGCATCATTAGCCTTTTTACTGCAGCACCACTAACTTAAATGTCAAAAGAAATCCATTTTGTGTGTTTATTTTCATTCAATTCAACAAACTTTAAAGCACCTCTTGTGTGCAAAGCATGTCCTGTTGTTTATGGTATCTTAGTTCTCAGAGAATTTTTGTTCTGAGCCATTAAGAAGTCTGCTTATTGTGTGATGTTCATTTTCTAGGCTCTTACAGCGCTACTGTCTGATGATAGCAAGTTTGGCTTTATTGTAATAGATGGTAGTGGTGCACTCTTTGGCACTCTGCAAGGAAACACAAGAGAAGTCCTGCACAAATTCACTGTGGATCTCCCAAAGAAACACGGTAAACTAGGAAGAGAACACGAACTCATTTGTCTTTCTCCTAACAATAATAGGAAAGCTGAAGTCGTGTGAGAAAAGAGCAACAGAGTAAAATACAGATTGTAGGCTTGGAGATATTGTGGAATGATTGAAGATGTGATTTTTTTCCTTTCTGAAATTTTTGAAATAATAAATTAGAAATCTGAGGCTTAAACCCATCTTGTTAAATGCTAAAGGTTAATCATTTAATCTAGTCAAGTAGTAAAGAATAATAATTTCATTTATTTGACTGCCTATAGTCCACTTGAAGAGTGAATCAGCCTGGTAATTTTTTTTTGCTTTTCTTGGAAATCATTACTCTGTCTTACACATTATCTTTGTTTCAAAGGTAGGGGAGGTCAGTCTGCCTTGCGTTTTGCCCGTTTACGAATGGAAAAACGACACAACTATGTAAGGAAGGTAGCAGAAACTGCTGTGCAGCTGTTTATTTCTGGGGACAAAGTGAATGTGGCTGGTCTCGTTTTAGCTGGATCAGCTGACTTCAAAACTGAACTAAGTCAATCTGACATGTTTGATCAGGTGAGTGAAAGAGGGGGAGCTTTTCATTATACGTGTCTTAGCGTTAAGAATTTTCACGAACCTTGGCAAATCAACATTTGGACTCATGCATCTAGCATTTTTGGCAGCTAGGGCACCCAGTTTCAGTGACAGTGCAAGTATTGTGGCTTAAATAATAGGGATTTAGTCTTAAAAGGAATTGTTCCCTGCTGTAGGTTAGCTTATGTTTTATTCTGGGAGAAAGTAAGGATACGTGAAGGAGGTCTGGATTAGAACAGGAGATAGGTGAGGCAGATGTTGAGGGAGCAGCACATAGAAATGCTTTAGAAATTATACTTTATTTCAAAGAAACTAGTGTTATTTTGTAAAAGGGTCACTCATTTGTGTTAAAGAGTTAGGTTTTCCCTATCCTTTTCTGGTTTGTGCCTTGCCATGGCTGAGATCATTGTCCCTCTTTGCTGTTTATCCTTTTCCACTTCTTATAATACCCAGGGTATCCATCCATGCTGAAATAAGGGTAAACATTGACACAATGGATCTGAAAAAATGAGGATCGCACATGCCTTGAATCCTCACTAAGATGCTGATTCAATTCAGAGAGGTTCCCTGATCAGAAAGATCTAGTTCGTACCTATTTTCATGGATCATCAGGCCCTAAAACTTTATCATCTGGTAATGAACCTTTTGGGAAAAGCTTCTTTGTGTTTGATTCGACTGCAGGCAGCAGACATGGTCAGTCACTGGGACCATACTCTAAAGACTTTCCAGTTTGGTAGATACTGGCAGAACTTTCAAGAACTTAAGGTCCTTCCACACTAGAATAAGAGGGTGATTCTTGCTTGGGTATGAGTGTCCTTCCAACTCTGTGATTGCTCAGTTGAGCTAAGAGAACCTGGGTTCAAATACTGGCTCAACTACTTAGGAACTATGTGTCCTTGGACAAATCAGTTTTCTCATCTATAAAATAAAGGGGTTGGAATAAGTTACTTTGAAGTTACCTTACTCTAAAGCTATGATCTTGTGATCATGTTACCAATTCATCCCAAGCCACAAAGGTATTTTGTATATCATCAAACAGCTTGACAGGAAGAGAGAGCTTTCTCCACCCCAAGAGCAAAGCAAATTCTATTTGTGTTTAAGCTCTTTGAAGGTCTCAGAATAGGTAGAGAGACAGTCAGTTGTGGTTGACTAGGGAAGTCTCTCTAGCAGTGTATTCCATAGTGAAAGCAAAACCTACACGCAGTAAACTGAACCTGTCTCCTCTCCTCAACCCCCAAATTCAAACTTACTGACCCAGTGATCATAATGCCGTGCCTTGAAAATACTGATGATGTTTTTTTTATTTGTGTCAAAGCGATTGCAATCGAAAGTTTTAAAATTAGTTGATATCTCCTATGGTGGTGAAAATGGATTCAATCAGGCAATTGAGTTGTCTACTGAAGTCCTCTCCAACGTGAAATTCATTCAAGAGAAGAAACTAATAGGTATGGATGGAATGTAGCTAATTTCCATAGTATCCTTAGGATTTTCCCTGTACCAGTATTTTCCCAACTTTGAAGCAGGTTACTTTTTTGCTTCAAAGGTATAGGAAGGTAATAGGAAGGAATAATTAGAAAATTAATTAGGGTCCTGTTAGAATAATGTTCTTGAAAGGTCCCTTTCAGCTATAAAATTCTGTGAATCTGAAGATAAAAACAATAAGTGTGTTTCATGGTGATCCTAGTCTAAGAATTGCTCATGTATAAAACTGTCCCCAGAGCACCAATACTCCCTTTTGTGTATCATTCTGTGTAATTTTGACCATTGCTGGGGTGGGATTTGGGGGGAGGATCATATTATGCTTATTTTCAATGTGTTGTAAGCTTTCTTTTTTCCTCCAATGATTTGGGCTGCATTTGGAAGGTGCAAGTTAATTTATATCTTTACTGACTGTCTGCCTTCTCCATTCCTAATTATATACTGCTAAATACTCCTGCAGAAAGTAGTATAACCATATTGATGGGTTCTACTACAAATGCATGTTTTCTAATTCCACCTGGGCCCTCACTGCTGCATGGCAACCCTTTTATTCTTCCCTCGTTGACTTCACATTCTCTACAGTATCTGTTCAAAGCCTGTATCCTCAGATACTACCTTTCTCTCTGACTTCCTGCTTTACTGCAAAAATGGAGAGAATCCATCATGAGCTCCCTATTCTTGCCCACTGCGTACCTCCTAATAAACCCATCTTCATCCTCCATTCTCTTCTAGTCTAGTTCTATTCTCAGGTGAATACTCCTTGCCAAGCCTAAAAATGCTCCACTTATATTTCTGATCCCCCTGTCTCACATCTCTAGGAGCTTGACTTCATGTCATTCCCCTTCTTTGATCTTCAACCTCTCATTTTCTCATTACTTCCCTTCCATATATAAACATACTCAGATGTAACTTGACTGTAACATTTCCCAAAGTTATCACTTCGTACCTCCTTTTAATAACCATACTCCTGTAAAGGATTATTTATGCTTATCTCTATTTTTCTCACTTCCCTCTCCTCAATCCCTTGTAGTTTGGCTTACATACAACTTCACTAAAACTTTTCTCTCCTGTTAACTGCTAAACTCAATAAACTTTTTAAAAATCCTTAGTCTCCTCACTTCTGCAGCTTTTGACACTATTGACCGTTCTTCCTCTTGGATCTTGTATATTTTCTTTGCTTCCATGACACTGATCTTCCTTGCTTCTTCCCTTATCTGTCTGACTCATCCTTCTTGGTCTCCTTTACCAAATCATCTTTTCCCATTCTCTGTCCACCAAAACTATTCTGGACCCTCTTTGCTCTCTCCTTTGGTGATCGTAACAGGTCTTATGGTTTCATTTGTCTTTCTATACTAGACTTCTACAACTATAAATGTCCAGCCTTCCTCTCTCTTCTGAACTCCTGTCCTGTATAACCAACTGCCTGCTAGACATCTCTAAACGGCTATCCTCTAGGCATCCCAAATTCAAAATGTTTTCAACCCCCACCTCCTCAAAAAAAAAAACAAATTCTTTTCTCTAAACTTTCCCTTTTTTTGGGCTGTCACCACCATTTTTCTGGCTCAGGTTTAAAACCTTTAAATCATTCTTGAGTCTTTTCTTCCTCAATCTCCATAACTAGTCAGCAAAGTCTGTGTATATTATGCATCCATCCCCTTACCTCCAGTCCCTTCCTTAGTTCAGATCCTTATTATTACTCTCCTGGATTATTGTGAAAGCCTGCTAATTGATTTTCCTGATTTGAGTCTCTTCCTTCTTAAGTCCTTTCTCCATTTAGCTGCCAAATTTTTGTTTCTGAAAACAGATCTGTTTCCCTACTATTCAAAAATCTTCATTGGCCTTCCATCACCTTCAGGATAAAGTAGAATTCCTGCAGTATGGCATGTAAAGTTCTTCGCAGTCTGGCTTCTACTTATCTTTGTAATCTTATATCATTTCCCTTCCTTTTCTGTCCATTATAGGCAAACTGAGTGCTTGCTGCCCTCAGTTCATAGTGGTCCACATACTGTGTCTGCATAAGGATTTGTCAGTGTCTTGGATTCACTGCCTCCTTATCCTTGCCTTGTAGAATTAATAGTTTCCTTCAAATCATAGCTCAGGTGCTACTTCCTGACACCTTTCTTGATCCCCCTCTTAAAATTACTCTGTATATATATTGTATAAATTGTTATACGTGACGTCTCACCCAATAGAATGGAAGCCCCTTGAGGGTAAGGATGGTTTCATTTTTTATCATTCTATCCCCAACATCTAGCCCATGCTTTGTACATAGTAGGTGCTTAATAAATGTTTGTTGGATTATCCAAATGACTTGTCCTCTTGGGCATCTTCTAATTGTAGGAAGATACTTTGATGAAATTAGCCAAGATACCGGGAAGTACTGTTTTGGAGTTGAAGACACACTAAAAGCTTTGGAAATGGGAGCTGTAGAGATCCTGATAGTCTATGAAAATCTAGATATAATGAGATACGTTCTTCATTGCCAAGGCACAGAAGGTATGATAAGTTAATAGAGTAATGGAATTATTCTTCTTAGGAATTCAGCGTGGCTGAGACCGTCTTTAAAGTTCTGACTTTATTGTCACCACCTCTCTTCCACCCCTTCTGTCTTTTCCCTCTCCCCTTTGATAAAACAAATATATATAAGTCCCTGGCCAAGCACTACTTAAGGGTGATTTGGGGGGGCCTCCTGACTCAGAGTGAATGTAAATAGTAACTGTTTCTGTTTTGACTCATAACTTTTGGCTCTTCCCCCCCAGTTTGATTTGTTGTTGTTGTTTTTATTAAAGGGGACATCCCTTGACTCGATTCTTAAAGAGGCCTATCCACTGAATGGGTGTTACCTCACTAGAAGTGAGAGCCTGAAAAGACCTTATCTTAAAGGGGCTAAGGTGTCCCGTTGCATCCTGTGCCATCTTTTGGCCATCCTAATGGATGTCTGCTCACTGGATCCAGATTGCTCCAGAGGAGAAAGTGAGGCTGGTGACCTTGCACAGCCCTCCCTCATTCAAGTCAAAGTCAATTGCAAGTGATGTCATCATCTTCCTGATGTCCTGATCCTCTTGGAGAACAAAGGACAAACCACAACCCTCTCCAAAAAAAAAAAATCCGTCCTTTCTGAAATAAATATACATAGACACACATATAGAATTTTTCCCAGTAATTATTTTCTGTTTGAACCAGTGAGGTAACACAGTGGATAGAGCATTAGACTCTATCTAGCTTTAGTCAGGGAAGTCTTGGGGTCAAATGTGACCTCAAACACTTTATAGCCATGTTCTCCTGAGCAAGTCACATCACTTCTGTTTCACTTTCCTCATCTGTAAAACAGGGATTAGCACCTACATTCCAGGATTATTGTCAGGATCAAATGAAATAATAATTGTAAAATGTTTAGTATATAGTAGGTGCTATTTAAATGCTAATTATTATCCCACTAGGGACAAGAATAATTTCTTCTGGGGGTTTTGTTTGTTTTATGTATTTCCCCTTAACTCATTGCCACATTGCAGATTCTTAATATATCCTAAGTGGGGGTATTTAGGCTAATATATAGAGCAATTTCAGAACTTCCACTTCATCTGGTAAATCAAGAACTTTGATTCCATCAAGACTAGGCTTATTTTTCTTTCTCTTTTTTCCTTCCATCTCCCAAAATCTATAGAAGAGAAGATTCTGTATTTGACTCCAGAGCAAGAGAAGGATAAATCTCATTTTACAGACAAAGAGGTATGTGTGGGTCTTTGGCTCCAGTCTCTTGCCATTACTAGCTATTTGACTTAGAATAACTCTTTGGGCCTCAGTTTCCTAATCTGTAAAATCAGAGGGTCCTAGCTCTAACGTTCTCATTGTTTCTTGGATTGGTAGATCTTGGATTATTAAAATTCCAGCTTCATTCCTCTCATTTAACATAGTTCAGTCTTGCTTGTGAGATAGCAATGTAAGGTCTTAAACCTAAGTCTTTTTGTGGTTTAATTTTGTTTTTCAACTGGAAACTGTCAGAACCATTTGGCAGAAATTAACTTAAAGCCAACATCTCACACCATATGCCACAATAAGCTCAAAGTAAATATAGAACCTGAATTTTAAAGGTCATGTCATAAAAAATGTAAATGAAAACCATATCAGTACTTGTCGCAACTTATGCCTGGTGCCAGAGTTCTTAACCAAACAAATAAAATAAGCAATCACAAATTGTAAAGCTTTTGTACTAATAAATATTTGAGAGCAAGTTTATGATGAGGAAAAGGGGAAACCTGTGTATCTCATATGTGATGAACCTGATACCTAAACTGTATAGTGAACTGACACAAATATGTAAGACTTCAATGGATAAATAGTGAAAGAATATAAACAAGTAAAAGAATTATAATCCATTTGCCTTGTGAGATTGCCCTGCACAGTAATCTAATGCTGACAGTATAGCTTTGGATGATTCTAGCCATTCTGGAAAAGAATATAGAATTGGGGAAAGTCACTTGGAAAATGACTAAAATGTGTACCATTTAAACCAGAGATCCTAAGCTAGGCATGTACAAGGTCAAAGTTATAAAAGTCATATGCATAAAAATGAAGTAACACTTTTTGCTAGAAATTAGGAAGATGGAGAATTCAGAGAACATGGAAGGCTTATGTTAACTGATACAGAGTGAAGTAAAGAGAACCAGGGGAAGATATCCAAGAGTGTAATATTACAAGAGTATAAATCAAAAGATTAAAAAACAAAACAAAACTGAATGCTGTTCCCCAAGTTGGTTTTGAAGAATGAATTCATTTCCCTTCTTTGTAGAGATGGAGGACTACAAATGAAATTAATGAAAGTCTTGGTCAGTTTTGCCTGTTTTCTTCTTTCTTCTTTTTAGTTACAGGGCTAGCTTGCTTTGGGGGGGTGGAAAGAGAAATATATTCAAAATTGAAGGTTATAGAAAAAAAGATTACATTAAAGAATTTTTTTCAATGATGAAAGCTTTTGTTTTTCTGTCACCTTCATTTCTGAATGCAACAAACTTCCACCCCTACCCACTGAACACTTGTAGCAATAACGAGAAGTGGGGGAGGGTCATTTCAGGCAATTCAGCATCACAAACCAGCAAATCAACTGGATCTGATGGTCTAATAGTCTGTATCTATAGTCCTTCATCTCTGCACACGATGGAGTAGATATTTTTTCAAAAAATTTCTTAGTCATTAAAGTTTTGGTGTTCAGAGTTTGGTATTTTGGTGTTCTTTCCCTTTTCATTGTTTTAATCATTGTATATTATTATTTTCCTGATTCTGCTTACTATTATCGCATATCAGTTCATATCATAACCTTTCCCAAGAATAGGAAAATTTAATCCAGTCACAAAATAAGTTCTTCATTCCTCTTTTTCTTGGTCATCTGAAAAGTAAGGTTGGTTTTAAATTAAGTCTTGGACTGGTTTTTTTGAGTTGAGTATACATGTATTTGAAAGCTTGAGGTGGTTGATCTGGTATCAGTATCACAATTTGCTTTTTCTCAGATAGCTCCTCCTTCATTTCTGAGTTTGAGGATCTTGTTCTGTGTGGCTCCAGAAAACCGGCCTGGGACAGCTGCTCTGGGAGTGTCCTAGTGCTGCCTGGAACTGTTTAAGTAGTTTGACTTAGGGAGCAAACAGTGAAAATCATAATTTGCAAAGTTGCTGTGTCTGTGTTTGTGTAGTATCCAGACTATTGATGCTAAAGGCCAGACGATACTGTTTTGAGATCTTAGAATATCCTTTGATGTGGCAAAACTCTAGAAAAGTTTTGCTTAGCTACTTTTCAGGTTTAGAAATGTATCTGGGAAGAGAGCTTACATCCAAGCCAGACTATCTTCACATGATTGTTTCTGTATCCCTCGATCTGTCTTCTCCCACAGACAGGACAGGAACATGAGCTGATAGAGAGTATGCCACTACTGGAATGGTTTGCTAACAACTATAAGAAATTTGGAGCAACGTTGGAAATTGTTACAGACAAGTCACAGGAAGGATCCCAGTTTGTGAAAGGATTTGGTGGAATTGGAGGTGAGCAGCAAATTTTAAATGTGAGATTAAGGTCTCCAAAGTGCTTGTTCAATGTCCTAGTTGCAGGTATCACTCAGTGTCTTTGGATAGTTGACCTAACCTCAGGGAATCTAGCTCTTTCTCTGCCATGTTTTCATCTTTATCAGCCTTTGAGGGTGAGGGGGGAGTGGCTTATGGACAGTCTCTTTATTTCATGTGAGCTCCAAACCAAATATGAGCCTAAAGGAGCCAAGGAGGAGTTGGAAATTTGGCTTGGAATTCTTTTGGCTAATTTGCCTTCTCTGATTCCATAGCAAAGCTAGTCTTGCCTATCTTTCATGTTGTCTGGAAACAATAACTTATTCTTTGTTCCTCCAGGTATCTTGCGGTACCGAGTAGATTTCCAGGGAATGGAATACCAAGGGGGAGATGATGAATTTTTTGACCTTGATGACTACTAGGTAGTCGACCTGGGTCCGGCAAAACGTGCCTCGCCCTCCAGCATCCAACCCAAGGAGCAAATGCGTGGTGGAAACAAAACAGATCCCTGCCTTATGATTGAAACATTTCCAGAACTTGATCCATGAGCATTGGATATTGAAAACAAAACAGAAACAAAAAACCCAACCCTACACTTTGATTTGTCATGGTGTCAGTGCAGCAGCAAACTACTAAGTTCCTAAATGCCACTTTGGACTAATTTAAAAAAGAATCGCAGTTTTTACTTTTACTCAGTGGTGAAATTGGTTGCTCTTGTATTTTATGAAAAAAAAATGATTTTTTTAACCTTCATACATAGAAGCAAAAAATACTTTAACTGCTGTAAAACCTTCAAAAGTTAATAGAAGTAAGATCATACTGGTTTGTTTCTTATTTTGATTGGAGAAAATTTCAATTGCTGCATTTCGCGGTGACCCATTTACATGGCATTCTCAGCTTAGACTGCATAAGAAGAAATATATGTGGTGAAATATTGGAAACATTTCTCTCTTGGTCTCTGTTTAATGTTGAAAGGGTAAAATAATAGAAGGCAACGTCAGCTTCTTTCCCCTAAACCCGTACCCCATATACCCCAAGTGGTCAGTTCGGAGGGTACAAGTTGCACTGCACATTCAAACTGACTTCTGGGTTCACTGGACTGTTTACTCACATCCATTGTGCAGAAGCATTTGTGCCCAAGTGTCAGGAGCTCTCATTACTGTATGCTCTAAGGGAGGGTGCCCAGGATCTTAGCCTGCTAGAAATTAGTTTGGGGGTAGCGGGGTGGGGGGGGGGGGTTGGTAGGGGGTGGGAGGGAGTAATGGGGCACCTGTGCTGGGATTGTGAGAAATAAAACATGCAATTTAAGTGGAAGCAAAGTAATTTAAAGAAATTTTTATTTTTTACACTTGGGTCTATTCCTTGGTAAAGGGAGGTGGTTGTGTTTTCCTTGTGTTGGGACAGCATGAGATTATGTGAATTTTTTGATTTTTTAAAAAACAAACTGAAAGATGTTTCACAGGGACAACAAATAAGATGTGTATGCCTGTGCATGTGATTAGAAACCCCCCAAACTTTCTGGTGGGCCTGGAGCTTCTATTTAGAATTTGGGATGCACAAGCATCACTCACATGGGAAGTTGGAACAATGGGGGCTGGGGAGGGGCAGGACCCAGCTCCTGGCATCAAGGACTTAACCATGTTGGATCCAAAAGTGGCCCCCAAAATATGAAGCCTGAGCTTGGCTGCTGGGGATTTAAGTTGGACTTGTACCCAGCTCACGTGCAGTGCTGTGGAATGCCCAAGAAGGTAACAGTGGATAAAGTGTATAATGTACCCCATGATGGCAATGAATAAAATGTACCAAATGAACTTTGAGCCAGTGGTTTTAAAAGTCAATGTGGTATATCCCCCACGTACTGATGGAGGATAGTGGGGGGTTCATTTGCTTTTCCAATTGGGTACTTTTCACACTTTAGTGCCTGACTGCTTCTTCACTGACTTTTGACTCAGTCACTCGTAGCTTTATTGGTCTGAACCAACTCTTTCTTCCAAGGTTACAGACTTGCTTATCGTTCCAATAATCCTGTTTCACTTGAATGAAGGGAGTATGTCTTAAAATGTAACGCTTCTGGTTCTCACACTGTACTCTGAGGTCCAAATGACTGTCTGTCAATGTGTAACCTGATGTGTCAATCTCCCAGTAAGAGTAAATGTTTGGGTGTTCACTGGATTGGGAGGCTTCACCAGAACAGGCTTTTGCTTTGGGCTCTGCTGTTTATTTGCAGAAAACCCAAGTGTGAACAAACTTGCTCTCTTCGCAGCAGTACCTTAGGGTTTTGCCATTGTAAATGGGTCTAATGTGATATGACAAGACCAGAAAAAATTGGATGTAAATTTACATATTTGAATATACTGCTTGTTGTTTCACATGATACATTTAGGGTATGCAGCTCCTTTTTTTGTAGTTTTTATTTTTACTATTTAAGTTTGGAAATGATGCCAAATTTTTGTATTTCTTTAATCAATGTGTTCTCTTCGGTGATATATATTGCATTATATATTGATGTGTGTATCAATATATACTGATATGTATTACACTTACACATACACATACGAGGGGGTGAAAATCGTAGCCTTCGCATTCTATATAGCCTCTGCAGAGAGATCCTAAGCAGCGAAATCTTGGTGTTGTGATGTACAGAAATGGAGAAGAGTATTAAACCATATTTAAGAATATAATCTGTGTGCTTGAGATTTTTTAGGATATACTGGGTGCTGTTGTGGTAGGAGGGTGGGATATTAACTGTTGAGACCCACATTCCAGTCATTGGTGTTGTATTGGCTTTTCTCTAGGTTTAGATTTGAGGTTCTATCTCCTATTGGCTGTGGTGGGGCAGGTAGAGAACTGTCCCGGTGCAACTCTGGTTGGGGAAAGGTGGCTGTAGTTCTTTAAAGTCACTTTAGATTCTAGATTTTTTAGTAGGTCCAAATAATTCCAGAGTGCCTCTTATTTTACAATATGGTCTTCTTTGTAGACCTAAGTGGCTAGTCGTTTGGGAAGTGGTTAAATTGGGGAACAAGATACCAGGGTAAAGTTTTCCCAACCACCCCAATCTTAAGCCTTGTCTAAAACTTCTAACTGTTCAGAAAGAAATACTTTTCAGTACCATTCCTAGGGGTTGACTAGGAAGAATGACTTTTCTTGTCTAAGCTCATTGGGTAGTCAAATAAAAATTCTCCAGTCCATGATTCTGAGATACGTCCCATGGGCTAATTTTACATTATGTGTGGTTTGGCCTTCTCCATGTCTGAGATGTAAGCAAGTGAGCTCTTGGGACGCCTGGAGAATGAAGTATTTAGAACCCTTAAAGAGTTCACAGGATGACTTTGGTATGAAAATGTTTATCTTTTTTGAGGCGTGAGTTTCAAGAAAGTGACATCAAAAAAGGCTAATATATTCATTGTCCCACATTTGTGTGCTTCTGCACCTTGTCAAGGGTAGGGGAAGTTGGAGAAATTACCTCCTCATCTCTTCTTTGAGGCCAAGCTTGGTTATAATTTTGAAACCTATTTCAATGATTTTTTTGTTCAATTTACATTGTTGGACTCACTATATAGTTTTCCTGATTCTACTTCACTTTACCTTAGTTCACATAAGTCTGTACTTCTCATTTTAGTTTTTTTCAAGGTGTTTTTCACATTTTATTTGGTCCTTACAGTAACACAAAAATTGATACTGGTTTCTTGGTTTGAGGTGTAAGTTTTGATAGGCTGATTTTACCTAAAGATTTTTTCCTTTTCGAGACCATGAAACTTATAGACTGGTTCCTGAGACCCAGAAAACTCAACATGCTCAGGACCAGAGTAGAAAAAAGTAAATCTATTTTAAGAATGGCACTGGATATGGAGGTTCAGTGTCAGGAAACCACAATAGTCCAAAATATAGGTCAAGGCTTCTGGTACGCTCTTGTAAATCTTACGGCACTTACGGGTCTGTTCCCAAGCTCATGTTACTTCTAGCCTGGCACTGCGTCTACGTGGCTATCAGCCAGGATGAAATTTCAGCTCTGGGCCAGCTTTACTCTTGCTGCCAATTAGAATGGGTGCCAGCTGTGAGACGTCCCATTTCTCACCTGTCAAGCTCCACCCCTTACAAGTGTGACATCTTGTCCTTAAGCAACAAGAAACCTGGCCATTAGCCTGGAAGACAGTTCTCTTAGGAGAACTACAAAAGTCCCACAAGTCAGTGAGGAAGCCTAGGTTATCAGCAAATATCCAAGAATAGTTTGTACTGTTATATATTATATAACATACATATAAACATTATGGAGGAATTTAAATATATGTGTGTGTGTGTTGTGTACATATTTTAAATATACTATCACTTCCTTGCCATGTTCCAAAACTGGATCCTAGGACAGTACTTTGCAGGTAGGTACTTAATAAGAAGGGCACCTAGTTGGAGCAGTGGATAGAGTGCCAGGCCTGGAGTCAGGAAGACCTGAGTTCAAATCCAGCCTGCCACTAGCTATAAGTCACAACCCTATTTGCCTTGGTTTCCTCATTTGTAAAAGAAGCTGGAGAAGAAAATGGCAAATCATTCCACTATCTCTGCCAAGAAAACTCCAAATGGGTCGGACAAAAACAATAAAGTCTAATTAAATAATAGGTAACAAAGTCTAATTAATAGCTACAAAATTTAAAGTTTGCAAAGAACTTTATATACATTATCTCATTTAATTTTCATCTGTTGATCTCAGGTAAAGATCAACTGGGGAGTCTGCAAGGACTTCCCATTTGGATCTTCCATTTGGTACAAGTGACGTTGCCCTGCGGACCACTAGGTGGTGCTTCAGCTAAGGCTAATGGAGGTGTAAAGGAAGTCTGGAGAAGAGAACAGGGGTTCTTAAACTTTGGTCTCAGGAGCTCTTTACCCTTAGAAATTATTGAGGACCCCAAAGAGCTTTTGTTTGGGTTTTGTCTATCTTTATCTACTATATTGGAAATAGAAACAATTTTAAGACGTTTAAAAATCCATTACATTGTAACAATATTTGTATTAAGATACAAGATTTCCAAAACAAAAATTTAATGATGAGTGGCATTTTTTATTCTTGTGAATTTCTTTAATGTCTGCTTCTACATTCAGTTTTTGGCGCAGTGTCATTTTGGTTGAAGTACATGAAAATCCAGCCTCATGGAAATGTAATTGGAAAAAAAAATTTTATAGGCAAATAAAATTTTACTATTGTGAAAAATATTTTTAACATCAAAGACTGCCTGAAAGTGTTTTGGGAACCATGGACCCCACTTTGAGAATCTCTGGTACAGGAATCCAAGACAATCAATTACTAAACATTTAAGTGCTTATTACTATGTGCTAGGTACTGTAGCTTTTGGGGATGCAAAGAAAGATAAAAGAATCCCTACTCTAGAGTTCACAAACAAGCTAACAACTATGTATAAACATGTAATGTACAGAATAGCTGGAAATAATCAACGGAGGAAAAATACTAAAATTAAGAGGGATCAGAATCTTGTAGAAAGTGGAATTTTAGCTGGAACTTGAAGGAAGCTAAAGCAAGTAAGTAGGAGAAGGAGATGAGGAGGGGAATATTTCCAGTAAGGGGGGACAGGCACTGAAAAGGCCCAGGAGATGTCTTCTTGAGGAGTAATAAGGAGGCTAGTTAACATTATCTTTGAACATTAACATTTATCTTTTATTTTAATCTGGTTCTCATTGCATTCGGGAGTGTCACATGGCCACATTTGACACTCTTGCTATTAGGTGACAGGGAGCCGGTGAAGTTTTTTTTTTAAATTTAGTATTTATTTTTCCCCAGTTACATGTAAAAACAACTTCTAACACTTATTTCTAAAATCTTGAATTCCAAATTCTCTCCCTCTCTTCTCACCTCACCCCCATTGAGAAGGCAAGCAATATGATATAGGTGATATATGTGTAGTTATGCAAAATATTCATAGTAGTCATATTGTTAAAGGGAAATAGACAAAAACAAAACCTCAAGAAAAAGAAAGTTAAAGTATGCTTCAATTTGTATTTAGACCCATCAGTTCTTTCTCTGGGGATGGACAGCATTTTTCATCATAAGTCCTTCAGAGTTGTCTTGGATCATTGCATTGTTCAGAATAGCTGTTATTCACAGCTGATCATCTCACAATATTGTTGGTACTTTGCTATAAATATTTTTTTACATCTAGGTACTTTTTTTAATCTCTTTTGGGATACCCACCTAGTGATGGTATTGCTAGTTCAAAATGTGTGCATGGTTTTATAGTCCTTTGGGCATAGCTCCAAATTGCTCTATAGAATGATTGAATCAGTTCACAACTCTGCTGACAATGCATTAATGTCTCCATTTTCCTATATACCCTCCAGCATTTGTCATTTATCTTTTCTGTCCTATTAGCCAATCTAATAGATATGAGCTAGTACCTCAGAATTGTTTTACTTTACATTTCTCCAATCAATAGTGAGCATCGTTTTCATATGGCTATATATATATATCTTTGATTAGTTCATCTGAAAACATACCTTTTGATCATTTATCATTTGAGGAAAGGCTCTTATTTTTGTAAATTTGACTCCATTTTCTCTGAGAAATGAGGTCTTTATCAGAGAAACTTTCTTCAAAATGTTTTTTTCACAATTTTTTCTGTTGCTAACTGTATTTCCTGCCATCCTATTTTCCCCAGTCCCATTTATTCTATTCTTTCTCTTCCTTCATCCTGTCCCTCCTCAAAAGTTTTGCTTCTGACCATCCCCTCCCCCAATCTGCCCTCCTTTCTATCATCCCTCCCCTTCTCCTATCTCCTTCCCTTCCTATTTTCCTGCAGGGCAAGATAGATTTCTATATCCAATTGATTGTGTGTGTTCTTCCCTCTTTGAGCCAATTCTGATAAGAGTAAAGTTTGCTCTCACCTCCCTCCTCTTCCCCTCCACTATAAAAAGCTTTTTCTTGGCTTTTTTATGTGAGATAATTTATCCCATTCTATCCCTCCCTTTCTGTTTTTCCCAATACATTCTTCTCATTCCTTAATTTTATTTTTTAGATATCATCCCTTCATATTCAGCTCACACTTGTGATGTCCATGTATATTCCTTGTAACTACTCTGAAAATGAGAAAGTTCTTATGAGGTACAAGTATTATCTTCCTGTGTAATTTGCATTTCTACCCTGGGTGAAAGCCAAAAAAATAGGGAAAGGGGGAAGAGAAGGATATGATATATTTTGCGAAGGTTTCCATAAAGTCTTGAGCCTTAACAGGGACAAGTTCCTCTTAGTTTGATTCATTCCTTGGCAATGTCAGATAAATGAGAGGTAAATGGACTGACCCCTCTCACCTGACTCAATTTCTTACTCAGCCTGACATTTACTGGGGCTGTATTTTGGTCTAGTTAGGGCTCTGGGGGGATTAAAAGAAATCTAAGGTAGCACTAGCCATAGGATGGGGGAAACAGGGAACTAATTAGCACTCATTCTATCTACAGTCTTCCTTCTCCTTCCAGATACAAATTCAATTGATTGATTAGATGATTGACTTTGGTGAGGGCAACCTATCTCTCCTTTCCCAGGTTATAGGGATGTCTCTCCATCTTACTGATGGGGAAATTGAAGATCAGATTGGATAAGCACTCCTCCAAGTAAAATCAAAGTGATTCAGGACAGAAGTGGAACTAAACACTTTTTTCTTACTTCCTGTCCGAAGTCTCTGCCAGCACCTACTACGTTCAATAAATATACTTCTCTACCCACCCCACCCAAATCAATCTGCTTTGTTCTCTATTCCACTCTCTGATTCATCTTCAATCTCTTCTGTCTCTTAGATCTTTTCTGCTACCTACAAACATGCCCATGTCTCCCCCATCTTCAAAAAATTCCCTTCATTTATCCATCACTCCCAGGTATTTTCCCATATTCCTCTTCCTTTTTGTAGCTAAATGCTTTGAGAAGACTCTCTACAATGGTTACCTCCATTTCCCTTCCCATGTAAACAATTTAACCTTATTAAGTCCCTTATGATTTTCCTTTCCTGTTCACCTCTTTATGCTTTTTTTGAGTATTGTATTTGAAAGTCAAATTTTCTGTTAAGTTCTGGTCTTTTCATTAAGAATGCTAGAAAGTCATCTACCTCATTGAATATCACTTTTCCCAAAAGGATTATACTCAGTTTTGCTAGCTAGGTGATCCTTGGTTGTAATCTTAGCTCCTTTGCCCTCTAGAATATCATATGCCAAGCCCTCCAATCTTTTAATGTAGAAGCTGCTAAATCTTGGATTATCTTGACTGTGGCTCCACCATACTTGAATTGTTTGTTTCTGGCTGCTTGCAATATTTTCTCCTTGACCTGGGAACTCTGGAATTTGGCTATAATAATCCTGGGAGTTTTCGTTTGTTAATCTCAGAAGATGATCGGTGGAGTCTTTCAATTTCTATTCTACTCTCTGATTCTAGAATATCAGGGTAGTTGTCCTTGATAATTTCTTAAAAGATGATGTCTAGGCTCTTCTTTTGATCATGGCTTTCAGGTAGTTCAATAATAGATCTCTCCTGGATCCATTTTCCAGGTCAGTTGTTTTTCCAATGAGATATTTCATAGTCTTCTATTTTTTCATTCTTTTGGTTTTGTTTTATGATTTCTTGATTTCTCATAAAGTCCTTAGCTTCCATTTGCTCCATCCTAATTTTTTAGGAACTATTTTCCTTCAGTGAGCTTTTGGACCCCCTTTTTCCTTTAGCTAATTCTGCTTTTTAAGGCATTCTTCTCCTCGTTGGCTTTTTGAACCTCTTTTGCCATTTGGCCTAGTCTGTTTTTAAGATGTTATTTTCTTCAGTATTTTTTTGTGTCTCCTTTACCAAACTGTTGACTCTTTTCTCATGATTTTCTTGCATCACTCTCTTTCTCTTCCCAATTTTTCTTCTACCTCTCTTGATTTTAAAAATCCTTTTTGAGCTCTTCTGTGACCCGAGACCAATTCATATTTTTCTTGGAGACCTTGGCTATAATAGTAGCTTTAACTGTGCTATCTTCTGAGTGTGTGTTTTGATCTTACTTGTCACCATAACTTTCCATAGTCAGAGTCTTTTTCCATTGTTTGCTCATTTTCCCAGATTTTAACTGTTTCTTAAAGTAGGACTCTGCTTCTAGTGGGGAGGGTGAACTGTCCCAAGCTTCAGCGGGGTTTGTGCATCTGTTTTTAGAGATACTTCTAGGGAATTCTATGTTTTCTTCCAAGGTGAGCAACCACAAGCACTCTTTCCTGCTCTGGAACTGTGACAAGAGTCCCTCCACCCACCCCATGGTGGACATAAGCTCTGCTATGCTAGTGATCCTCCTTGCCCTGGGACTGCCACCCAGGATTGCGATCTGGATCTGAGTATGGGAAAAGAAACAGTCCTGCCTTAGTGCTAGTAAAAGAGACCCTTGAAATTCCCTTCTGACCAGTTGTTTGACCTCTTTACTGTCTTTGGGCTAAGGGTTTCAGAATTACTTGCTGCCACTGCTGATTCAGTTACTCCCAAGGCATGCTCCTTGTTTGTTGGGACCTGAGCTGTGTTGGCATGGACCTATGCTGGACTGCACTCCACTCTCACCCAGGTGCAATAGACCTTTCCTGCCAACCTTCTAAGTTGTGTTTGGTATCTGTGGGCTGAAAGGTCTGGAAACTGCCACTGCTGCCAGTGATTCAACTACCTGGAGACCTACTTTGGGTTTGCTGGGGCCCTGTCTAAGCTGGATTGCACTCCTCTCACAGTGGCATGACAGACCTTTCCTGCCAATCTTCTAAGTTGTCTTCATTTCATCTTTTTATGGGTTCTTCTCTAGAATTTGTTTAGAGTCATTTTTAAAAGGTTTTGGAGGTGTTTGTCCCTGCCTTTACTCTGCCAACTTGGCTCTGCCCCCTCCTAGTGCATGCAGTTCATTAATAAAGGGAAAGGAGGTTGATGTGGCCATACCTGAGTTTTAGGGAGATCACTTTGACAGCTAAGCAGAGGATGGACTGGAATCAGGAGAAACTTGTGAATAGGAGACCAATCCGCAGGCTATTGCAATAATCTGGCCAAGACATCATGAGGGCCTATGCCAAGGTAATAGCAGTGTCAGAGATTAAAAGGTGTTACATGTGAGAGATATGAAGATGAAATTGACAACCCCTGACAACTGGATTAGATTGGATATGGTGGGAAGGTGAGGATTGAGAGAGTAAGGAGTCTAGGACAAGACCCAGATTGTGAGTCTGAAACTGGAAGGATGAGGGTACCCTCTACAGTAACAGGGAAGTTTGGAAGTGGGGAGGATTTGGGGAGAAAGCTAATGAATCCCATTTCAAGTATGTTCAGTTTAAGATATCTAGAGGACATCTAGTAGAAAATGTCCAGTAGGCAGTTGGTGATCTGAGACTGGAAGTCAACGGAGAGATTAGGGCTGGATACATAGATTTGAGAATCTCTAGCATGGTTGAAAATTGAATCTATGGGAATTGATGAGATCATTAAGTGAAATAATATAGAGGGAGAAAACAAGAGGACTCAGGACAGAGCCTTGGGGGACACCCACAGTTAGTAGCTGTGACCTAGATGAAGATCCAGCAAAGGAGCCTGAAGAGAAAGATAACCAGGAGAGAACAGTGTCCTGAAAATTAGGGAGAAGAGAGATCAAGAGAAAGAAGGTGTTTAACAATGTCAAATGCAGCAGAGAGGTCAAAAAGGAGGAGGACTGAGAAAAGGCCATTATATCTGGTCATTAAGAAATCATTGATAACTGTGGAGAGATCTGCTTCCAAGCCAGATTGTAGAGAGTTAAGAAGAAAGTGAGGGGAAGGAAATGGAGGCAGCAATTGTAGACTGCCTTCTCAAAGCATTTAGCTACAAAAAAGGAAGAGGGATATGGGAAAATACTAGGAGGGATGGATAAATGAAGGGAATTTTTTGAAGATGGGAGAGACATGGACATGTTTGTAGGCAGCAGAGAAAATCCAAGAGACAGGAAGAGATTGAAGATAAATGAGAGAGTGGAATAGAAAACAAAACAGATTGGTTTGGGTGGGGTGGGTAGAGAAGTATATTTATTGAACGTAGTAGGTGCTGGCAGAGACTTCGGACAGGAAGTAAGAAAAAAGTGTTTAGTTCCACTTCTGTCCTGAATCACTTTGATTTTACTTGGAGGAGTGCTTATCCAATCTGATCTTCAATTTCCCCATCAGTAAGATGGAGAGACATCCCTATAACCTGGGAAAGGAGAGATAGGTTGCCCTCACCAAAGTCAATCATCTAATCAATCAATTGAATTTGTATCTGGAAGGAGAAGGAAGACTGTAGATAGAATGAGTGCTAATTAGTTCCCTGTTTCCCCCATCCTATGGCTAGTGCTACCTTAGATTTCTTTTAATCCCCCCAGAGCCCTAACTAGACCAAAATACAGCCCCAGTAAATGTCAGGCTGGGTAAGAAATTGGATCAGGGGAGAGGGGGTCAGTCCATTTACCCTTCATTTATCTGACATTGCCAGGGAACGAATCAAACTAAGAGGAACTTGTCCCTGTTAAGGATCAAGACTTTATGGAAACCTTGGCAAAATATATCAGGTCCTTCTCTTCCGCCCTCCCCTATTTTTTTGACTTTCACCCAGGGTAGAAATGCAATGGTACTCACTGACCAATTCCACTGCTGGTCAGCATTTTGACCTACCTACTGAGCAAGCTGATGGCAGCCTGATGGATCACTATTCTCTTTTCATGGGGTTTCATCATATTGGTGCCAAACTTCCAGTGGACATTTGATCACCCCAGCCCGTTGCAGCTTGGATCTCCCAAACTCAAGGATTCACCAGCCTCAGCTTCCCCAATAGCAGAATTTACAGGCATGTACCACCAGGCCTGGCCCTTCTCTTCCTCCTTTAAGCTAATAATAATAATAGCTAATATTTCTATTATAATTATTATCTCATTTGCTCTCACAACAACCCTGGGAAGTTGGAGCTATTATTCTCCCCATTTTATAGATAATGAAACTGAGGCAAACACAGGGTTAAATGACTTGTCCAGGATCACACAACAAGTATCTGAGGCCATATTTAAACTCAGGTCATCCTGACTCCAGGACTGGCACTCTATCCACTGTGGCACGTAACTGACCCTAAATAGAGTAATGTTGAACATAATTGTTATTGACGAATCAGGATCACCACTGTAAATGTCTATTGTTGCATTTATTACTTGGTGGGGGATGAGGGAAGCATCAGATCTGGGATTTCATTGGTACGGAGAATTCTTTTTACCAGTGCCATTTGGTACCAGGTTAGAGTTGATTCCATCCAATATTATACTGGAGAAGGGAAGAGAGAAGACTCAGTATATAGCACCTACTGTGTTCCAGGCACCATGCTAAGCCTTTACAAGTAAACACTGTGATTGCTAATACAATGATGTCTTCTAGAACTACTGAGTTTTGTTAGAAATATCTGTCCCTCACTCTGCAGATCAAAGCATACTTTTTAACTTTATTTTTCTTGGATGGTTTTTTTTTAGTCTGTTCTCTCTTGCAACATGGCTAATATGGAAATATGTTTGGCATGATTGCACATGTATAATCTATATCAAATTGCTTGCTTCTCAAGGACAGAGGGAAATAACTTGGAGCTCAAAAATTTTTTTAAATGAATGTCAAAAATTGTTGCATGTAATTGGGAAAAAAATGAACTATTTTTTAAAAAGAATTTTCTGCTCCTAAACAGAATCGCTCTAGATTAGTCTGCCTGTTATTTTTTGTTCTCCTTTAATGTTAGACTGCTGGATGTCTGAGTGCCCTCCTGATCTCCTTCTATCCTGCTGCTGAAACCAGAAATCAGGTATCCAAGTTAATTGGAGCCATGACTAAAATAAGTGTAAATAGGCTATGAGCTAGGCCTGAGGGCTTCTTCAGTGAGTTACATGCATGAACCTTAATATATGAACTCTCTGTAGAGTTGTGGCTGTTTGGTGGCTATAATTTATTTCCAGTTGGATCAAGATCAACTGAATTTCTGATTGTCAAAAAAATAATCTGTTCAATGAGGTAGTAAAGTAATAATATCCTTGGTTTCTGGGAATCTTGTCTTAAAAGCCTTTACACACATAATTCATTAGGAAGGCAAAGTGGGATAGTGAATAAGAGTGCTTGGAGAGTCCAGAAGACCTGAGTATGAATCTTGCTTCAGAAACTATGTGCTAAGCATTTTACAAATATTATATTATTTGATTTCCACAACAATCCTAGGAGGCAGGAGCTATTATTATCCCCATTTCATAGATAAGGAAACTGAGGCAAACAAAGGTTAAGTGACTTGACCAGGGTGACACAGCAAGTAAGTGTCTGAAGCCAGATTTCAACTCAGGTCTTATTGACTATGTGACCCTGGCAAATCACTTAAGCTCTCTCAGCCTTATATATAAACTGGGGCTATTAATAGCACCTACTTTACAAGGTTGTTGTGAAGATCATATGAGATAAAAGGCCTGGTAAACCGTAAAGGGCCATATAAACGTTAGCCATTTTTATTTCTCCTAGCTGTATGACTATGGGCAAAGTACTTAACTTCTCAACTTCTCTGTAAAATTGAAATGATAATATCCAAAGAATATGTTTCACATGTGAGCATTAAAGAAGGTAATATATGTAAAGTACTTTGTAAATCTTAAAATGACATGTTAAGTTCAACTTTAATTAATAATCCCTTTGCTTTCCCATATATTTTCCTTATTTCATGGAAGGGGGAAATCAAAGCCCAAGGTAAAGCAGTATTTTTTTTCTTTTGAAATATCATTTTATTTTTTCCAATTATATGTAAAAACAATTCTTATCATTCATTTTTGTAAGATTTTTGAGTTCTAAATTTTTCTCCCTTCCTCTTTTCCCTCTCTCTTCCCTCAGATAATGAGCAATTTGATATAGGTTACATACGTGCTTCCAAATAGTGCCACTCAAGGAAGACTCTGTGGAGAGCCTAGGCTCATTTCCAGCTGGTCAGTCACTCCACGTCAGCAAAAACTCCTGATTCCTCTCACCCAAGGGTTTAGGGGTGCCAAAGGGACCAGAAAAGAGCTCAGCTACCCACTACCCACATCCTCCTAGTTTCCTTCCCCATGGACTCATTACTATGTCAAATGACCTTAAGCCAAAGAGCCAGGAAATCAAGATCAGCCCCTGGAAATTCCCTCCTCAAGCTGCTTATAGTTTCTGATTACAGACACCATAAAGGGTTGAGAGGCAGGAAACCTGGGTCCACTTCTGGTCAGCCAGCTGACCCCTTACTTTGTGATCTTGTTCACTCTCAGCTGGAGCTCTCCTCCATAGATATGATGAGATAGTCAATATTTCTGCCACTGGGAGAGGATTCTGGCTTGTTGACTGGAGCAGATGAGGATCTTTCTATGTCCACATTTTATTGGCAGATGGGGAGTCTAATTTGGAACCATGGACTAACTAGTGCTTTGTATGAGCATTTCAATCCCACTTGATTTCCCTGGCTGTGATGCCTAACTGCAAATTGTGGGCACTTAATATATTTTTTGCTATCATTATAGTAACTTGTCTCTTCCCCCTTCCATACACAAACACACACACACACACACACACACACACACATACACCCCTCCACACAGCCCATCTGTTGTACAATACCCTTATTGACCTAGGCTACAGAAAAGCACCCCTCAGAATGGGCCCTGTCACTCAAAAAGGAAAGTTTAATAGCCATCATTTACCAAAGTGGCCAGAAGAGATCCTTTTTCGAGGATTCCCTGGGTACTCCCCAGTCTGATACAATACAGAAAATGGCCCCTGTAAAAGCAAGCACCCTGACACATCCAGAATGACTTGCTGTCCAGGTTCTTTGATCTAGTTTTCTAAAAAGAAAGGCAACTTTTGAGGGGTCAGCAGTCACTTTAATCAAGCATACATCATTTACTTAGTTCAGGGGGAAAAGTCAGCACCCTGAACTTCAGAGAAAATACAGAGAAACAAAGATCAACCAACAGACAGGGCTTCCAACTGTCTGAGCATAAGCTATACACACATCACAGATCAACAGACAGATAACTATCTGACCATACATACATAGTTACCAGAGAGAGAAGTAACAACTTCTGATTTTTCAAAGTCAGGGGGCTCCTTAGAGGATACCCAGAGTCTCATCTGGTCTAACAAACACTTCCAATGAGTAAGCCCCAAAGTAAAACCTCACCTCAGAGTATTTATACACTTTTCAGAGCCAGAGGGCATCACGATCCTTTAGAACCAGTGCCTCATTAACAAAAGGTGTGGACCTTCCTACAAATCTCCCCTAATCAAACTCCCCTTAATGGGCAAGCCCATTAATGGATGAGGAAGATCTTTAATCTCATTAGCATTACAGCAATAGACCCAAGGAACTCAGTGATTTCCCAGGGCTGAGCATTCTCTCTCCTGTGAGGGAGGAGCATCAGTCACCTGCAGAGCACTGAGAATGGAGTGATTTAGGGCAAACTCAGAAAAGAGAGATGAGGAGCTCTTGGAAAGTTAAAGCATCTGAGACTCCTTATCAGCTATTTGGCCAGTCTAGAGGAAAAATTCTTGGAATGAGGAAGGATATGTTTGTTGTTCACCCCCCTCCCATCACACAACCCAACTGAGATATAATTTACTTTCAGGGTGCCTCCCAGGGCGTTCCTAGGAAGAGTCCTAAACATCTATCTACCCAGTGTCTCCTGGGTTCATCCGTCCTGAGACATGAAAATAAAAACCTGAAATAAGGAAAGACAAATTAGTTTACTAGCTAAACAGTAAAAGTAACCATGAAAGACAGTGCCAACTTGTGACCACTACAAATATCTTTTAATGGATTCTGGACGGAATGGGAACATAATTCTGAGGCCAGCCCAGAATAAAGGATCTTATGGAAATTTTCCAGGAGAGATGTTTTAATAGATTAGCTCCCATCCCAGCTTTGGATTGGGGCAGGAAAGTACGTTATCAGTCTTAATATTTGGCACACATTATTTTCCACTCATATCATCATCTGCTGCCATCTGAGGAAGTGGCCCAAAGACATCTCAAATTCAACAAAATGGAATTCATTATCTTTTCTCTCTAAACTCATCCCTCCTCCAAACTTCAACTCAACAAAAACTAGTCCTTTTCCTCTTCTCTGACTGATCCATCTTTCAACAAGTACTTACTGAGTGCCTACAGTGTACAAGTCATCACTATGTAGGTGCTGGAGATGGAAAGACAGTAATAAATAATCCCTGTGATCCTTTCTGCTGGAAAGATACACTAGACACACAGGCAAATGTGTATAAAGAATCATTTTAAGAGGGAGGTTTTAGAAATGAGAATGAGAAAAACTTGTAGGAAGAAAAATTCTTCTCCTTTTCGTTGAGGTGACCACAACTATGCATCTTGTCAGTGTCAAAATCAAATCACACCTCTTCCTCCCCTCACTTCCCCCCTCCATTAAATCTTGTGGTTCTAGCTTTACATCTTTCTGCTTACATAGGCACCATCCTAGTTCAAGCTGTTCTCAATCTCTCATTTGGATTGTTGATCAATCAACCCATAAACATTCATTAAGTGCCTATTATGTGCCAGACACCGTGCAAAGCAGGGGGATGCATATAGGGGCAATAAGACAGTCCTCAAGAGCTTACAGTCTAACGGGGGAGACAACATGCAAACAAATATATACAAAGCTAGCTATATGTGGGATAAATAGGAAATAATGAACAGAGGGAAGGCACTGGAATTAAGAAGTGTTTAGATATGTATGGAGGCTCATACTTCCAGCCATGACCCAAGAACTGTCAGTGCACCTTTATTAGGGAGAGACTTTCTAGTTATTATATCCGAACACCCTAGCAAACCAAAGAAATGAAACCCAACAGGAACCATGAGATTGATGGAGTGACCTCTCAGAAAGGAAAGAAGGAATGCCCAGCAAAGAGCACCAGCTACCCTATAATGGTGAAGGCATGGATTGTCTAGACCCTGTGTATTCCACACCCCCATTAGTCCTCCTTCTTGTATGTTCCCTAGCCACATAGGTTCATGATATGGACCTTTGTTCCCTGCTTTTGGGTCTTCCCAACTGGAGGTATGGCGAACTTCTCAAGAACATACCCATGTGTGCATGAGAAGAATCTTCTCTTGTCACCTTTCCCCCACATTGTTAGATTAAATGTCTTTTTTTTTTTAACTAATGTTTCCTCTGGCTAGATGATAAAAGTACAGATGTTACTGAACAAGTTATGGTATATGAATGTAATGTTACACAAGAAATGATGAGCAGGCAGATGTCAGAAAAACCAGGAAAGACTTACTTGAACTGATGCTAAGTGAAGTGAGCACAACCAGGAGAACACTGTACTCAGTAATAGCAACACTGTGCAATGACTAACTTTGATAAACTTATCTCTGCTTAGCAATGCAAGGATCTAAGACAATTCCAAATGACTCATGATGGAAAATGTTATCCACATCCAGAAAAAGAATTATGGAGGCTAAATGTAGATCAAAGCATTAAAAAAAAAATGCACGTTGGTGGCAGAAGTTAGTGCTATATTATGGTTTTAATAGATGTTGAACCACAGAGAACCTCACTCTTGGAGTGACTTTTCTGGGGGCTCTTGTAAGAAGGAGTATCCCTAGGACTACACCTGAATATACTCTCTTCTCACCTCTGACTCTTAGATTCTTAGAAAGTGACATTCAACCCTAATGCCACCTCCTACAGGAAGCCTTTCAGATTCTCTTAGGTGTTAATGTCTCTCCTTTCTCAAATTATCTTATATTTACTTGCCTGTTTATATGTGGTATTTTTTAATAGAATGAGGGCAGGGACATTCTCTCTCTCTTTCTGCCTCTCTCTCTCTTTCTCTGTCTCTCTGTCTCTCTTTCTGTCTCTGTCTCCATTTCTCTCTCTCTCTCTCTCTCTCTCTCTCTCTCTCTCTCTCTCTCTCTCTCTCTCTCTCTCTGTCTCTCTGTCTCTGTCTCCGTTTCTCTCTCTCTCTTTCTCTCTCTGTCTCTGTCTCTCTGTGTCTCTCTCTCTCTCATCTTTATATCCACAGAGTCTGGCACAGTATCTTGCATATAGTAAGTACTAAATAAATTATTGTTGGGTTGAAATGAATTTAATTTCCCCAGAGAATCAATCAGAAGAAATTTACTGAGAACTTGACTTGATGATCCTATGCTGAGAGTTGTACTTGTAATGAATCAGGTCAAAGGCAATGGCCCTGCCCTCAAGGAATTTATAGTCTGATTAGAGAGAACAGTCTAATACATAGGAAACAATTAGTGAAAGGTGCATTGCAAACCTGGGAAAACGATCTGAAGCCTTCATGTGAAAAGCTAAATTAAATTTGCAAAGAGGTTCAACACATCAACCTCTCATCATGCCCTCATTTATCAGATTCCCAGCCTTTGAGATTCTGAAAGCAGAAAGTGTAAAAGGGAGATATGGGGCCCAAATGTCATGTTTACTAATATTCTCATAATTAAAGTCACAACATTCATATTATTAAGTGCTGACTGTGTGCTCAGCACTGTCTTAGGTGATAGAAAAGGTAGAAATTTTAAACTAGACAGGGCTCCTGCCCTCAGGAAGCTTATAGTCTAGCAGTTGGATTAAGACAGCATGTAGCAATAATATATACTATTATGTGATATATTGCTAGAATGTGAGGTCAAGGGGATAATCCTTACAAATAGAGGAATTTCTGAAGAAGCAGCATTTGGTTAGACTAGAACTATAAAGGATAAGTTAGAATATAACAAAAGAGGGTGGCAAGGAATTCCTAGCACAGAGAATTGTGTGAGGCATGGAGACAGGAGAGTACAGTGTATGTTAAAGCAACGGAAAGGCATCTAGTTCGGCTAGAGCAAAGAGCACCTAAAGGGGTATAATATAAGTTTGGAAAAGTAGGGTGCATCGTGTCCTGTAGGACCTTGTATGGTCCTAGTCTTTAGCCTGATTTTTCTTTTGCATGGCTTCCAAGTCCCTTGATAATTTCCAGACAGCCTGACACCCCTTTCTTGAAAGAGACACACCAGGCAGACCTACTGCCATCCTCAACATCACCCCCCCCCCCCCCCCCCAGCTCCCCATTGGCTCTCAACCTTGTACCAATCTCACAGACTCTGGAGCTGAGGAAGAGGCTGCCTGGGGCTCTCCTCCCCTCTCCTTCCCCATTCGATTTCTCTGGTGCTGCAGCTATAAATAACCGGCCTGTTTCCAGCTGGGGATTTCCCCTGCCTGCATGCAGGGAGAGAAAGCACCGCCCCACCCAACCTGAGCTGCCCTCGCTAGGCAGGCTTTGCAGCCGAGAGGAGGGTTAAACAGTCGGGGGAGGCGCAAAGGATAGGGACCTAGTGGGCTAAAGTTAGCCATTGCGGGAACCTCAGCTCCAATTCGACTACATTACCCACAATCCTAGCTCCAGAGAAGGAGGAAACGGTAAACTGGGGTCCTTCTGCCCCAGGTGAAAACAAAACACCGCCAGGTTCGGAACGCTGGGCGTTTCAGAAGGCAACGATGGTTTAGGATTCTGACATCTATTTTGCCGCAAGGGCTGTCCTCAGCCCCTAGACTTTGTCCTGCACCACTGCCTGACACATTGGTTAGGAGGCCTTGATTGAGACATGTGGGACAAAAGCTGACTTAGAGACTAAGAGAAAACGGGGCGTATTAGAAAGGAGGCAAGATGCCCTATTCCCAACCCTTCCTTTTCCCTGGGTCCCTCCTCCCCTCCCCTCCTCTCAAAGAACAGTCATGAAAGCAAAATTGCCAACCTCTCTTTGTTCTTACTTGCTTGGAATACACTAAACTGAGCAGGGAGTCTCCTAACTGACCTTAAATCTCAATTGTATGTATTCGAGGCTCTGGGAGTTTGTCCTAACCTAAAAGGGCACAATAATTTTTTTGGGTGATGATGAGTGTATTTGACTTTCTACATCACTGTGCCCCTTTTTCATTCCAGAAAACCCCAGGAGTATGAATGGATTCCATTCTCCCTATATAAAAGTTTTTCAAGGTGACAACCCCTTACCTCTTTCCTCCAACCCCAGTTTTTCTCACCTCCATACTTCAAGCACTTGTCCCCTTATTTTCAGCTTCCTTCTGATGAGTCCCGTCAAGAAAATGGGGTTATCTCCCCACCATACAGAACCAGCTCCTTCATCTTCTTACCACAGCCATGGCAATCCCTAGCAATGTCTAATTTAGAAAGCTGGTCTCCTCTTCCTTCCCCATCCCAGACTGCTGGGAGAAGTTTGTGGAGGAACCAAAGGAGACAGAGATTAATGTTTTATCTACTGGCTAATCCTTATTTAGGGCCCTTAGTTTTGCCAGGGTTGTTAGATGTCCAGGAGGGCATCAAGAACAGAGACGACTCTTCTGACCTTTGCCCATTTCAGTGGAAGCTAACTAAGGTCGAGGTGATGACACGTTTATTGTATTTCAGGGAGCCTGCTGCTGCTGGAAGTGTGGAGGCAGGTTCTTGCCTCCCTCTCTCTTCCCTCCCCCCAACCCTCACCCTAGCCTGAAGGTATGGGAGGAGGCACATTGTAGGGACATGTGTTGACTTTACTAGACCCTACCGCAGTGAATAAACAGGAGACTAGGCCAAGGAAGTTTGAGGTTGGTTAACTATTTATCAGTGTATCTGGAGCCTGGGAAGATTTTCTCCAACAGCCCCTATTCTAGTTCTTACTCTGCCAGGGTGTACCCCTACCTCTGTCTGGTCCTGGGGTTGTTATCTAGAACCGGGGTGGGGAACCTGTAGCTTTGAGGCCACATGTGGCCCTCTAGGTCCTCAAGTGTGGCCCTTTGACTGAATCCCCTTAATAAAAGGATTTGTTCGGTAAAACTTGGACTCAATCTAAAAGCTGTACCCAAGGACCTAGAAGGCCACTTGTGGTTTGAAGGCCACATGTGCTTGCCACAAGTTCCTGACCCCTGATCTAGACTACATTTGGGAATTCTACTCCAGGCCCTATTTCCTTCCATCAGGAGCTCCTATTCCCAGATTCAAATAGCCCAAGAAAGACAATGATGTGAGCCGGGTTTCACTTCCACTTTGAGTTGTTGCTGCAGGAGATGAGATGCTGTGAGGAGGCTCAGAGTTTCTGATTCCAAGTCACAGCGTTTGTTCCATGAGAATCAACTGATAAGAGGGTAGTGTCAAGAAACTGAGTGACGCCTAGAGAATGGGGCCAAGCAGGATACCCTGTTTGCTGTGGGCAGGATTTGTGAGTTGCGTGCATGGGCGGATGGGTGTTTGTGTTTTGGGGAACATGTAAAGAGGAGAGTTAAGCCATCCTAAAAAGTGGGACGCCTGATAAACCTAAGTCGAACCCCTTAGTGCCCTCACCTGAAAGGACACATTCTGAAGGGGAAGGTGGGGGCACAAATAGAAACTAAGGGACATGGGAGGAACAGGAAAGTCTTGACTTCTGGGGGGTGGACTGGGGCGACTTTGCTTATTGCAGCAGGGCCTCGCTAATGAATTACCACTACGTTTTAGTTCTGGGGCACTCCAACCCCGGGACAAGGAGAAAGGGAGAAAACTAGCATTTCTGGGGAGCAGGGGCGGCCCGTTTCCACTCCCTTCCCGGTTCCTTCCTTCTCCTCGCTCCCAGGGTCCGGCCCGAGTCTCTGGAGCTCCCCCAAAGCCAAGGGCAGGGGCCCCCGCCTGGACGGCCAGGCAGAGAGCTGCAGGGAAGGCCCCGGGAGGGCTCTGCTCCCAGTCTGCCAGGTCGCCGGGCCGCCAGCCAGCCGCGCCGGAAAGGAAACTCCTTGTATGGGCTGCGGGGAGGGAGGAAGAGCCTTTTAGGGCAGCAGGAGGAAACGCCATAAATGGGGATGGGCGGACTGGGAGGTCGGCTTGGCTTGAGAAAAGGAGGTTGTCCGAGGAGGAGGGGACAGCGCCCGGTAAGGCAGCCGCTTCCGCCAGGCTGCCCCCCCCCCCCCCCCCCATCTCTCGGCGCAGCCGGACTCCTCACCTTTTCCCCAGCTGCAGGGGCAGGGATTCCCCGAGAGATCCCTCAATTTGGAAATTCCCTCCCTCGGCCATTATTCCCCAAATCCTGCCCGCGAATCCAGCTTCCTTTCTCTGCTCCTTAC
The DNA here is from genome assembly GCA_023548195.1 of Bettongia penicillata ogilbyi. Classification (NCBI taxonomy): domain Eukaryota; kingdom Metazoa; phylum Chordata; class Mammalia; order Diprotodontia; family Potoroidae; genus Bettongia; species Bettongia penicillata. The sequence goes on from JAJHZJ010000197.1 coordinate 7,179,376, forward strand.
CAGTCCCCATCCCTGAGTTTCTGCAGCCCTGTCTTCATCCCATCCTGCAGCATCCTTATCTAATCCCCACCCCTTCCCTCTTATAAAGCAACCACTCATTAAGCATTTAGTAAGCGCTACTATGTACCAAGCTCTGCTACTTGTTATGAATATAAGCACAAAATTCTCTGCTCTCCAAAGCTCTCGATCCCATCTCCTGGTATTTTGCCACATCGGGTCTTGTCCTTGGACCAGGGATACCCACACTCTCCTCTCCATCACTTTTACCATTACTCCAATATCCAGATGACCACTCCTAGCCCACGCCCCGCTCCCCAGTGTCCTCTCTTCAGTATGCCTTTTTGCCTATGTGTGTCCCACTGGTCACTTACCCTTCACCATCATCCCCAACTCACATACAAGTAACACACTTCGACCCTGCGCCCTCCCCCTTAGCTACTTCTCTCTCCCCACACCAGGAGTACCAAGACAGCAAACTTCATTATCGAAGTTCCTTTCCAGGGTAAGACATCCATCCAAAAGGCGAGAGGTGGGCAAAGGAGGGGGTCGCTGATGAGACGCTAAATCCCCAGTCCACTGGGAGCTGTAATGGTTTATGGATTACAATCGCTGCAAGCTAGGTCAGGGCACTGGCTCGGAGCCCTGGCATTGTTACAGCCTGGCTTCCCTTTCCCCTCCTACCCTTCGAATTCACACAGAAGCTCCGTCCAGGAGGTCAGCATCCCAGGGATGACTCCAATCAGAGCTCCAGGAAGAGGAGCCATAGCTGTCTTCAAGTTTCTGAAGAGCTGCCATGTGTAAAAGGAATTAGGCTTGTTTTGCTTGGCTCCAGTAGACAGAACTAACTAGGGGCAATGGGGGAAGTTACACAGAGGCAGGTTTCTACTTGACATATAAAGGGAAAGTTTCCTAAAAAGAGTTTTCCAAATGGAGAGAGTGAGCCCCCTATCACCACTGGTCTTCTTGTGGAAGCTGGATGGCCACTTGCTGGTTATGTGGCAGAGGGGGATAATTATTACTTCTCCATCCACTCCTTGAAGTGGGTTTATTTCTTCTACATAATAAGAATAGCTAGTATGTATCTAATACCTACTATGTGCCAGGCACTGTGCTAATATTTACAAATATTATCCTCACAGAAACTCTGAGAGGTAGGTGCTATTATCATTCTCATTTTATAGTTGAAGAAACCAAGGCAAACAAATGTTAAGTGACTTGCCCAGGGTCATACAGTCTGGTTTTGAACTCGGATTTTCCTGACTCTGGGCTCTGTGTTCTATCCACTATGCCACCTAGTTGCCCTTTTTTTCCAAAAAGAGCAAAAAGAATTTGGTGGAAAACCATCCAGAGAATAATAGACTCAAAGTCATAGAATTTTCAAATGGAAAGGAACCTTACTAATGTACTATCTTCTCTTATCAATTAAGAAACTGAGGCCCAAAGAGAACAAATGACTCACCCAAGGTCACACAATGACTAACAGACTAGGGTCAAAAACTCAAGATTGCTGACAAGGGTAGATATCTTGTCCAGGCCTTTTTGCTACTTTCTCTGGGGCTATAAGAGCATCATTTCTTCTACTCACCTGGATCAGTTTCAATCCATTGAGGCAACCAGCTACTTTCTTCTTTTATGACTTGTCTCAAGAGTCTCCCTACCACAAGCAGAGATATATGGAGGTGGACTTTCCCAGAGGGCAATAGAGCATGTACTCTAGGAGACATAAACCTGTTTTCCTTTTCTTTTTCCTTTTAAGTAATGTCCTTTTAAGTAGTGGTGGGACGGAGGAGGCAGAACGCTTAGATGCTATGTCCAGGATGATGGCCTACTGGAAGAATGTTAACCTGCTTAAGGAGGTAAGGCAAGGGGGGATGGGAGGGAGGATGTTCTACTCAGAGACATATCTTTGGCTGTTGTTCAATTGTTTCACGCCTGATCTTTAGGACCCTATTTGGGGTTTTCTTGGCAAAGATACTGGAGTGGTTTGCCATTTCATTTTCCAGCTCACTTTACAGATGAGGAAACTGAGGCAAACAAGGCTAAGTGAATTGCCCAGGATCACATAGCTAGTAAGCGTCTGAGGCCGGATTTAAACTCAGGTCTTCCTGACTCCAGGCCTGGTACTGTATCTACTTTGCCACCTAAGTGTCCAGAGACTTAGCTAGCTAGGACAAAATAGAGGTTTTAATATAGGTCATTGACATCAGGATATGCTTTCTTACTGGAGTAAACCACCTCCTTAAGGTGACCACCTTTCCTGTGATTCTTGAGAGGTAGGGCCCAGCCATTCCATAACAACCCCTCTATGGGGTCTGTTACAATTGTTCTCCTTTCCAAGTCTTTTCTCCTCCCCTTTCTCCGCCCCACCTAAGCCCAACTACAAAGGGATGAGGACCAGGGTTCTCTGGGGGAACAAGCCTCCCTTTCACTATATCTAAAGGGGACTATCCTCTAGGCCACAATCATCCCCCCTACACACACACACACACACACACACACACACACACTCTGAAGTTACTTGGGTCTTATCCCTAGGGGGGAATTTGATTTCACTTTGGAAGTCTCTGAGATACTGATTCAGTGGATTGGCACCAGTAAGAAGGTGTGTTTGAGAGAATCACCCTCATCATTTCCTGTCTACCTGATGATGCTCAGAATATTGACATCTTCCTCACCTGAAGAGTCAGGGTAGCATAGAGAAAAAACTGCTAGACTAGAGAATACTGGGTTCATACCATGCTAAACTACTTACTACTTGAGACTTTGGGCAAGTTGAGTCCTCGTTTTTCTCATCTGTAAAATGAATGGGTTTGGACTAAACGATTTCTAAGTTTCCTTCTTGCCCTCAGTTAATTTCACCTTTGTTGAATTGAATTTTGGAGGTTAGTGGATGGCAGCAGGGACTTGGTTTGCTTAACTGATTTGAGTTTCTGTTTAAGGGCAGGAAGAGCTCCCGGACACTCTGGATCTGGGACACTGCCATCCTGCTTTCCTTTAGGCAGTACCGTACCGAACCATGTCCAAATGTATGTATGTGTGTGTATACAGTATCAACTCCTAATGAGCTACCAGTCAATTTGTAGCCATACAATGCATACATTTCCCTCATGGCCTTGCTTCTCTTTTGTCTCTGTCGGACAAGGAGCCTGAATGGTTGGCATGGTAACCTTCCTGTTATAAGTTGCAGCCTTCAAGGATGTTTTTCCATTCCAAAAGAGGAGCTTCTTTCCCTGTTGAAGATGCACTTGATACTTGGCTATGTCCCTGGAAATCAGGTGACTCCCAGGGAATTGAAACTACACAAAAATGGTGAAGAAAAGTATAATGGAGTCGCTAATGCCTATTTCGTTATGTAGCATTCCCGTGGTTTCCCTTAGAAGTATGCGGTTTGTCTCATGAAGTCTACCAAGGACAGAGGTGTTACCTGGTCTCATTCCCTTCAAAGCAGTTTTGTTCCTCTCTTCAGTGTGATAATTCTTTATCATCTGGGGGTTTCTTATTGTTGTTTTTAAACAAACACAAACTCTTGTGTTTAGCTTTTGAAGCCCTTAACAATCTGATCCCACTGATCTTTCCAGACTGAATTGATAGAACTCCTCCTCACATACCCCTTATTCTACCAAATTGGTCTATTGGTCTCTGAATACCCTTCTCTCACCTCTGCCTGAGTCTTTGCAGAGGTGTGCCCCATGCCTTTCATGGCCTTTGTCCTCACTTCCACTCCCAGAATCCCTGGTCCTCAAGACTCACTTCAAGTACTACCTTCTACGAGTCCTTTTCTAATTCTCCCAGAACTCAAAATTATTTTGTGTTTAACTGTGTTGATTCCCCCTCCCCCATAACCATAGTGTAATAATACAACAATACACTCTCTCTTCTAATTCAGGAGCACAAGGCTTCAGGAGACTGGCTTTTTGGAGTAAAGGAGGGGTGGGAGTTCATTTGACTGAAATGAACCCCAGTAATAGCAGCTTTGAGACGTGCTATGTAGCTTCATATAAGGTGAAGACATATTTCTTTCACTTTGGGCTGGAGAGCTGAGGTCCCTTTCTAGCTCTGTCTAAATCCTGGGTTTCTATAAGTTTTGTTTCTTCACTGGCTTCCCCTCAGGCAGCCACATAGTTTCTTCTGGGGTTTTCTGGGTAGAGGTCAAATAGTGGGGAAAAGGATCTCAGTTGCAAATTCCATCCATACAATATCATGTAAGAGCTAGGTCCTATTTCTTGTGTCCCCCAAGGTCTTTTAGCTCCTCATATAAGGAAGAGAAAAAGAGACGTTTTTCTTATTATTAAAAGAAAAATTCTTCTTCTCCTCCTCCTCCTCCCCCTCCTCCTTGTCCTTCTTCTTCTTCTCTTTCTCTTCCACTTCCCCCCTCTCCTTTTCCTTCTTCATTTACTTCTCCTCCCTTGCCTCTTTCTCCTTCTTCTGATGGGAATTCCTAGCCAGAAGCCCCCACTCCTAAGTTGAATATTATTAATGTTGACCCTGGTTAGAATTATGGAAGGAAATGGTGGAGCAGACATTCTTAATAAGACTTCTAGATACAGTATCCTCAGAGGGCAGGTCAGAAGAGAGGACAAATTCCTGATCTAGTGAATTAAACAATCAAAGAATTGAAAAGTTGAAAGGACCTTAGGAATCTTCAACTACAGAATGAAAACATCCCAGCTCCTTCCATCTATTCTTGTGTGATATGGTTCCTAGTTCCCCTGCTGTTTTGGATATCTGCCTCTAGACGCTTTCCACTCTGTCAGTGTCCTTCCTAAAATGTGGTGCAGTGCCCACCAAAGGGAAGGCAGATAGAAGTATTCAGAGAAACATGAGAAGACTACAGTCAACTGAAGAAACTAGAGTCCTAAGAATCAAATACACAGCAAATATACATCAGTCAATGAATATTCATTAAGCTCCTACCCAATGACCTAGGTGACAGGCCCTGGGCTAAGTGGGCTAAGTGGTTTTCTGTCTTGTCTAGGGTCGAACAAAGAGCCAATGATGGGGCCAGAGTTTGAAACTTGGTCCTCCTGATCCCGTGGCTCTTACCCCATTCCATCCCAAAAGGCAATGTTAGTACTCTACTGTCAAAGTTAAAGGAAACAGCCTTACTTTGTGTTAACAATCAATCATTGATCAAAATGGAGAGTAACATGTACTTTCAGTTGAAATCATACTATTAGTTTTGTTGAACTGTTTTAATATTAACTGTTTGAGGGGGGAAAATGTATCTTTAAGAGGGAGAAAGGATGTTTGGGTATTTGGGGGAAATGTCTGTTGTGTCACAATAAAAGTTACCAATAAGCTAAGATATAGTACCTAAAAGAAAACTTTCATGTTCTGGTACTTTGTCCCTCATCATGTAGCCTAAAAATCACATTTAGGGTTTTTTTTTAGCCTCTTTGAGGAGCTGTTGAATCATCTAGTCCTCTCATTTTCTATACCATGGATGTACCTAATATTGTCCAGGATTCTCTTTTTCTCCTCATGGAAAATTTTTGGCACTGATGACATTAGGCATGAAATTCCCTTAGCAAATTCACTCCTTGATCCTTATGAATTCCTGAGGTGCCCCACTGACATCTCTTTAAGAGTGATTAGTTGATTTATACCCAGCTCGAACACCTGAACTATGCCTTTAGATTTGACTTTTATGGCAAGAGACTGGACACATACAAAAAAGACCAGAGCTGAAAGGTCAGACAGAAATACCAGTGAGGCCGATCAGTGTACTTATTTCCTAGGAAGGAAGCCTGTAAAACAATGTGACCCCCTTTAGGAAAACCACGTTTTTCAATGAGTTCCTGGACCAGATCTCCTGGACCCATCCTTCTGGACCCACTATGGAAGTTCTGAGTAGTAACTGAGGAACTGAGCAGTAAAATACAGAGCTATGACAAAGAGGAGCAAACCCAGACTTTGCTTTTCACTGATTAAGGAGCTTAATAAGGAACTGAGGGTCTTGGAAAAGAAATCAACTCTCAGGAGACCCTAAGTACTTTCTCTGTTTAGGGCACTACAGCTACCATAAAGATCAGTTTCTTGGGACATTCAGTGTGGGCACAGCTAACTAGGAAGCAAAGAAAAAAGGGAGCAGCCCCAGGAGAAAAGGAACTGTTCAGAGCAGCATGGTGGGCGGAGGAGGTGGTGTTGGAATAAAGGCACAAAATACTTCTCTGTAGCTGCACTGTATATTCCAGTAACAGCTTTGAGTATGACTTCCCCACATCTTCAGTCATTCTCTATCTGACTCCTTCTGTGGTCCTCACATTAATAAACTAAGAGCATATGCCTGCTTGTATCAACTATACCCAACAATCTGCCCCACCTCCATACACCAAGTGCCTTGAGCACATGACCAGGGACAGCTTGCTACAGGTCATGGGCTTCCATTGCTTGACTTTGGTTAGGCTCTGGATATTGTATTTCACTTTGGTGGGAAATCACATCATTGTGGCTAAGGGTCCTGCTTCATCACCTGTTTCTTTAAGGGTCTGATTCTAATCTAATCAGAAAATCGTTAAGCAGGAGAGAACCCTAAGAGTTTGCCAGGTCCTTCCCCCCTGGCCTCCAGACATCTGAGAGAGGGAAAAAAATCCCTCCACCTTGTGTGACCTAGAAAGAGTCCTGAGGAGGTTCCCTTGGGACCTGATGCCCAAGAAGGTGATGCTCTTTAGAGAAAGGGACAGGCAGTCCAACCAGCCTCTGTCACAGAGACAGAGAAACTGGCAGCCACTTAGAAAATGACCCTAGGCAATAAAGCCCTCTTAGCCAGGCTGGGTCCCAAGGGGCCATTCCAGGAGGCTTCTGTAACACCATTAGAGAAGCATGACTCCTTGCTACTCCCACCCCTGCTGCAGATGCTGTGGGGGTGGGAAATGCTTGAAAACCTGAGTCAGAGTAGATACAAAGGAAAAGTTCCATTTCGCTTTCCCAGGAATGGAAATCAAGGCTGCTGAGAGATTGACTGATGAGGATGGGGGCTATGCAGAGAAGAAAGATGGACAATTACAGTGGGTGGCAACAAAGAGGGAAGGAAGAGCAGACTCCTCCTGACAGCTTCTTGCTCCCAAAGGGAATGCAGGAATATGTGAGACCCTTGGGCATTTGGGAAAATAAAAAACAAACAAAAAGACAATGCTAATCTCCTTTTCCATTCCCATGCTGTCTTCTAAACCTGAAGTCCTGCTCTGTCAGTAGCATCTGAGATAAGAAGTGCCAATCCCAGGCCAAAAGAATACTTGGTAATTGTCATCTCCAACTTTCTTCCTTCTGGGACCAGACCACTAAGTAATGTTTGCCCTTATCTATTTCCTTCCCCTCTTCCCCCCATCTTGTCCCTTAAACTAAAGAGAAGCAACATGGCAGAGTAGGTAGAATTGCCTCAAAGCCAAGAAGGCCTGAGTTCAAATCCTGTTTCTGACCCTTATTGGCTTTGTGACTCCAGGCAAGTGGAGCAACTTCTCCATGTTCCAAGTCTAGGGTGTAAATTGCAGAGAAAATCCCAAGCTGTACTGGTAGAAGATATATCCTCTCTAGAGCATTCCAGTAGAATCATGGTTCTGCTCCCTATTCCTTAAGGAAAACCATTCTCACTAATAGATTTTGTTTTGACAAGACAAGCTTCCCAATGAATGCCCAAACAAACTTTCCCATAAAGTACATTCCCAGAAAACAGTTAAGCAAAACTGCCTAATAGCAAGATTGCGACTGATAGCACTCATCATTTTCCCACTTTTGCACTTGACCCATTGTTAACAGAAAAGACCTGTGATATAAGATATCAACATTATCTGTTCTACTTGAACTGAATGTGGTTGCCTTTGTCGGTGTCATTGGGTACATTATCTTTTAAACCCTGCTTTGTTCATTCTGAATACCTTTAGCCAAGTCTTCAGTGGGAAATCTAATATGATGAGTACATTGGCTATAGGCAGCTAGGTGGCACAGTGCTGAGCCTGGTGTCAGGAAGAGCTGAATTCTAATCCTGCCTCAGACACTTAAATGTATGCCTGTAGGGCAAAAGAGATATGTCACACACCTTATCACAGCTAAGACATTTAAGTTTTATCTGCTTCAGTTCCTTCACCTGAAAAATGGGGATAATAATAGCACCTACTTCCCAGAGTTGTGGGGATCAAATGAGACAGTATTTATAAAGTGCCTATCAAAATGTCTGGCACATAGTAGGTTTTTTGATGTGTGGGGTTTTTTTTGTTTGTTTTTTGAGTTGGTTTTTTTTTTTTTTTGAGACATGCCCAGGGTCACATAGCTGAGGAAATGTTTGAAGCCAGATTTGAACTCAAGTCCTATTGACTCCAGGGTCAGAGTTCTATCAACTGTGCCACCTAGCTGCCCCTTAGGTTCTTAATAAATACTTGTTCCTCTGCTTTTCCCCCTAGAGGGAGAATACATTTTACAATTATGTTATTATTGTATCAATTCATTTTAAATATGGAATAGCTATCAAGCATGGTTTAAAACTGGGAGACATATGTTCACCATGTTCATCAAGAATGTCCTTTGTGATCAGGGAATAACAGTCTTGCCACTATACTCAGTATGACTCTCTGGCTCCAGATTCAAATCACATCTCTGGATAAACATTAAATGTGTGATCTTGGGCAAGTATCTTGACCCACCTTGGCTATCTTGGCAGTATACAGGTAACATTCAGACTATGTTGCCGAGAAGGTGTTGGCCTACATTGGTGGGGAGAGTTTATTGATCTAGAAGTTTGCTACGCAAAATCACAGGTCTAGTTCCTATCCTATCCCAAATGAGGGGGTTGGACCAGATGTCCTCTGGGGCTCCTTTTACTTTTAAATGTATGCCTGTAGGGCAAAAGTCACCAGTCTTATGGGTTCCTTCATTGTTGCTTAATGAAACTCTTGGAGATTTTGAATGAAGCTGGAGCTAGCTGCAAGACAGACCTAAGGTAGACTTTGAAAGGAATTGACTCACTCCAACCTTCTCAGCAAGTGAACCTGGGGGACTTCTGGATGAAAGAGAATGTTGTGGTGAAAAAGAAAGACTATGTCTTAAGGGCTTGTCTTTTTGCTGGCTTAAACTAAAGACCTGACTAACAAAAGAGATAAAATAGCCTTGGTCATGGGCAATCTTTCAAAAGAGGAATAGTGCTTCTTTTGAGGAAATACCCCAGCATATGAACAAAAGTCACACAGCAGATGAGCATCTTGACAGGAAAACTAGTAGCAAAGGGCAGCAGCCAGCAGCTCAGAAGAGTAGCCCAGTGGAAAAGTAACCAAGTGACAGATAACAGCAGCAACTCTGAGGGAAAGTCACAATCAGTAGATATGGAGGTGGAGTGGAAATCATGAGTACTTAGATGAGCTTACTAGAAAGCAGAGCCAATATGACCATGAGACTTTTTTTGTCTCAAAGCTTTAGGAAAATGAGCTATCCAGGGAGATTTCTCTTTCCTGTTGACAGCATGGGAGATTGTACTCATTCCTTTGCATGTGGAGAATTTCTCCTCGTTATTTATCTTGCTATTTAGTTTAATTAAACAACTTTTGCATTGCATTCACTTGCTATCTGCATCGGTCTTCTATGAAGTGGCACATTGGGGCCACTTCATAGATTTTTAATAGATAACTACTTCATATGATTTTTAATAGATAACTACTCTCTAACAATATCATGAATCTGAGTGTCGCTGGGGGAGGGGAGCAGTTACATTGAGACGTCCTGCGATAGATTTGAAAATAGAAGAATGATTAGAGGTCCCTTAGATGTTCCTCTTCACAGATGACATTGTGATGTCTACAAGTAGGTGCGTGACATTCCCTCCTCAATTCAATTCTATAAACATGAACTAAGCACCTACTCTGTGAGACTATGGAGGCAGCTAGGTGGTTCGGTTGATAGAATGTGGGTTCTTAAGTCAGGAAGACTTGCGTTCCTCAGATGCTTACTAGCTGTTTGACCCTGGGCAAGTCACTTAACCTCTGTTTGCCTTAATCCACTGGGGAAGGAAATGACACATCACTCTAGTATCTTTGCCAAGAAAACCTCATGAACAGCGTTGGCATGCTGTGGTCCATCAGGTCACAAAGAGTCAGATATGACTGAACCATTGAACAACAGTGTCAGACTATGGATACAAAGAAAAAAAAATGAAATGCCCCTGACCTCAAGAAACATACATTCTACTTGGAGCCAGATTGAGGCTATAGCATATACACAGACAAGTAAATACTTGTAGGCATATGCTTTTAGGGTCCATATCCCAACTCCTCCTCTCACTGGCAAGTCAGATCTCCAGATGGCAGCTACATTTCTGACAAGAGGTTCTAGAAATAACTGCTGAAGAGAATTGGGACTTTTCTATTGTTATCAATTTGAGTCCCTGTTCTTATATACATCAAGTATCTCTTCAAGAATCATCTAACCAATTAATTTCAGTTAGCTTCCACAGAGAGATATTTACTGAAAAAGATATGGCAAGGATAGAAGTACCAATACGTATTCCCAGATTGTAGGAAAAAGTGTATACTTTCCATTCTATCACCTCAGTTCTCAAGGAGAGTGGGCTCAAACTCAAAGGAGCTGCTACCCAGTAATTAACCCATCAAGTTCACTTCTGAATGTTGCACCACAAATGGATGGAGTTATTTCTTTGCTTGTGAGATATGGCGTATCAGCTGCTGGTTGTTCCTGGGGCTTTGATGATGTCTCAGCTCATCTTGGCTCAGGCAAATAGAGCAGTGACATCACTGACTTCTGGTGGTTTCTCTGATTTTCTGAATCTTTCAGGGCTTCTCTATCTCCAAAATTCCTTTACTTAAGAGCAGGAAAGAGTAGACACAATAGGGACAGATGGAGTATAGGCATCATGAGACTTCCAAGCCATATGGTAACCAGGTGGAGGAGGGGCTCCTCCAGCCAGAGGTTTAGAACATATTTTTTTTAACTTAAATTGCCAGGGCAAGAGAGAGAGACATTTTTGCCTGTTAGTGCCTTTTTTTTGTGCATACTCAGTTCCAACGTGGCAACTAATTAAAAAGCTTTTCTTCAATACTCAGTAAATAAATGAGAATCAGTCACAAAATACCTGCCTATGCTTTATAGTGGAGAACTAGGAGGTAGACTGGTCATGTATAAAAAGGGATGACGGATAAATAGAAGATAACCTGAGTATTGCACTGGTATCCACAATATATTAGAAGACCCAAAGGAAGGTCTCTAGGTATTTGACTAGGTCCCCTATGGAGGATTTATGAAAAGACTTGACCAAGAATTGTGTAGCATGAGAAGGTATGGTTTGGTTTACAGTATCCACACTGATAAGATCATAGATACTTATTGAAATAAGGAAATATAAGGAAGATCTTTTGTCAGCTATATACTAACCAAATCTCCTTATACCAAAAATCCCATAGTGCTTAGTTCAAGGCTCTGCACAGAGAAGGTTCTCAGTAAGTATTGTGGATTGTTCCACTAGTAAGGCACTCATACAGATCACTTAAATGTGCTTGTTTTTATGATCTGAAGATAATGCACATTACTCATACAGAATTCAGGTATCTATAGAAACAATGTAGGACTAAAGAAATAAATATCTGGTGAATGAATGTAGAAGTTATATTCTAAAGCAATTCCTTTTTTTATGTTGAGAAGAATAGAAACGAACAGGGTTATTGTACTTAAGAGGTGATCCTTATGTCACGCCTCAAGTATACTTTGAATGAGATAGCAAAGTAAAAAAATTGTTACCAATTTAAAGGGATGTAACTGTATTATAAATGAAAGATGATGAGTCTCTCTTCTGTTGTTTTAGCAGGCACATACAAATTTTGATCTTAATCTGAGAAGTGAGCAATGGTTTTTCTTATATAGCATTATTATGAATATTGTTTTTTGTTTATTGTTCCTATAAAGCAGATAGATACTGTGTATTAGTATGAGTAGGGAAAGATAGTGATTTTGTTTCTGGCAGATAATAGGGTAAAGGGGAACCCTTTCATCTTTCTCTACCCAGCTCATGTGATTTGCATGGTACACAAGAGACATGGTGGGGGAACTGAGAAAAGTCTTACCACAGTTCCACCTAGTTTTCAGTTTAACAAAGTTGAAGTGGAGCCACTTAGTGATTTTTCCAGGGCCAGTGTATAAATAGAATTTACAAAGATTTGTTTTCTTTTAGTTCAAAGCAAAGACATGAGATGACATCCTAAGGACAATAACAAGAAAACATTCCTTCAAGGACATCTGGGATACACTCTCCCACAATGACACACAACTTCCATGGAAAGAGTGGGTTCACACATAGAATTGTCTGAGAGACACATTCACAGAGAATACATATGGTCCAGATAACTCACATCTCTGGCACTGCAGTTCCCCCCTGTCATTTCCCTTTTCATGGTATCCTCAGGCTGCTGTCCTTCAGCTGGGCATATTCAGTGCGGTTCCCTGGACCTGTTCCTCTCTGCAATTCAACTTCCAAATAAAAAACATTCTCTCTCTCTCTCTCTCTGTCTCTGTCTCTCTCTCCCCTTAAGGAATTTTCTGAAAATAACACAGGTTAAGAAATTAAGACTGATAAACCTAAAAATACTTAAGAGCTTCATTAGCCAGTGAATTAGAGGCAGCTACCTGGATATGGCCATTACCAAAAGAGCTAAGATTTGCCTCTGGGCTATAAATTAAAGAGCTTCCTCTGGGGAGAAGAAACCACCTTACAGCAGAAAACTGGGGGATAGCACCAGAGAGTATTAAGGAAGAGACTCAATTGAAAGTAGAGTATCAGTATCCAAGAATGAGTGCTTAACACAGTACCTGGCACAGAATAGGTGCTTAATCAACATTTATTGATTAGGAAGCCTAGTAAACCTCAATAATTAGAGCAGCAGAGAACACTAGATGAGCAGAGCTAGCAATGGCCCCCATGACACTCATAGCTCTTTAGTATCTGAAATATGAGTTACTCTGCATTCATGCCTGTTCCCAGCATATGTTTAATCCCCACTAGTAGTTCAGTAATCTATGGGAGGGGGCAGTTAAGTATCCCAGTGAATAGAGTGCTGAGTCAGGAGTCAGGAAAACCTAAGTTCAAAACCAGCTTTAGATACTTATGTATGTATGTATGATCCTAGGCAAGTCATTTAACCCTGCTTGCCTCAATTTCCTCATCTATCAAATGAGCTGGAGAATGAAATGGCAAACCACTATAATATTTCTTCCAAGAAAACCCTAAATGGGGTCACAAAGAGCCAAGAGTCAGACATGACTGAAAACAACTGAACAACACCAGCACTCTATGGGAGAATGCTCCTTGGGTATAAGAGGGATTTTTTTTGTCACTTAGTTTGCTATGCTGTTTGATATGTCTTTCACTTAAAACTAATATGTCCATTAGTTGGTCTAGCAAAGTAAATGTATCAACGGGAGCTTGTGAGCTATGCTTTTGAGTGGATGCTGACCCACATAGTATCTTAACCAGAGTAGCTACTGGGGGGCTCACATGTGAAGGGAACCCTAGAGGCAACTAGGATAGAGCAGTAGATAGAATGATGGACCTGGAGCCAGGAAGATCTGACTTTAACTCTTATCTCAGACACTAGCTCTGTGATCTTGGGCAAGTCACTTAACCTCTGTCTGACTCAGTTTCCTCATCTGTGAAATGGTTATAATACTAACATGAATTCCTGGATTGCCATGAGGATAAATGAAGTAATATTTGTAAAGTGTTTTGTAAACCTTGAAGTTCTAATAGATATAGTAATTATTATTATCACAACAGCAAGAATAAAATAGGCACAGAAAGGCACCTCAACCCTTCTGAGGTGGTAAGAAACTTCAAGATTCTCAAAAGGCTTCACCAAATTTCTTTCTTTAATTTAATTAATTAATTAAATCTTAGTTTTCAATGTTCATTTCCACAAGATTGTGAGTTCCAAATTTTCTCCCCATCTCTCCCCTCCCCCCATCACCATGCATTCTGATTACCCCTTCCCCCAATCTGCCCTCCCTTCTATCACACACCTCCCTTCCCTTATTCCCATCTTCTCTCTTTTCTTCTAGGGCAAGATAGATTTCTATACCCCATTACCTATATTTCTTGTTTCCCAGTTGCATGTAAAAACAATTCTCAACATTCATTCCTAAAACTTTGAGTTCCAATTTCTCTCCCTTCCTCCCTCTCTCCCCATCCCCACTGAGAAGGCAAGCAATTTAATATAGGTTAGGTTATACATGTGTAGTTATGCAAAAGACTTCCATAAACTCATGTTGTGAAAGACTAACTATATTTCTCCCCATCCTATCCTGTCCCATATTTCTTCTATTCTCTCTTTTGACCTTGTCCCTCTCCTAAAGTGTTTACTTCTAATTACTCTCTCCTCTCATTGCCCTCCCTTCTATCATCCCACTTATCCCCTTCTCCCCTACTTTCCTGCAGTATAAGATAGATTTTCATACCAAATTGAGTGTGCATATTGTTTCCTCCTTAAGCCAAATGTGATAAGAGTAAGCTTCACTTTTTGCCTCTCACCTCCCCCCTTTCCCCTCCATTGAAAAAGCTTTTTCTTGCCTCTTTTATGAGAGATAATTTGTCCCATTTCATTTCTCCCTTTCTCCTCCCAATATATTCTTCTCTCACCCCTTAATCTTACTTTTTTAGATATCATCCCTTCCTGTTCAACTCATACTATGCCCTGTGTGTGTGTGTGTGTGTGTATAATCCTTCCAAATGCCCAAATACTGAGAAAAGTTTCAAGAGTCACAAATACTATCTTTCCATGTAAGAATGTAAACAATTTAACTTTAGTAAGTCCCTTATGATTTCTCTTTCTTGTTTACCTTTTCATGTTTCTCTTGATTCTTGTGTTTGAAAGTCAAATTTTCTATTCAGCTGTGATCTTTTCATCAAGAATGCTTGAAAGTCTTCTATTTCATTGAATGATCATTTTTCCCTCTGAAGTATTATACTCAGTTTTGCTGGGTAGGTGATTCTTGGTTTTAATCCTAGTTCCTTTGACTTCTGGAACATCATATTCCAAGCCCTTTGATCCCTTAGTGTAGAAGCTGCTAGATCTTGTATTATCCTGACTGTATTTCCACAATACTCAATTGTTTCTTTCTGGCTGCTTGCAATATTTTCTCCTTGACCTGGGAACTCTGGAATTTGGCTACAATATTCCTAGGAGTTTTTCTTTTGGGATCTCTTTCAGGAGGTGATTGGCGGATTCTTTCAATATTTATTTTACCCTTTGGTTCTAGAATATCAGGGCAGTTTTCCTTGATAATTTCATGAAAGATGATGTCTAAGCTCTTCTTTTGATTATGGCTTTCAGGTAGTCCCATAATTTTTAAATTGTCTCTCCTAGATCTATTTTCCAGGTCAATTGTTTTTCCAATGAGATATTTCACATTGTCTTCTGTTTTTTCATTTTTTTGGTTTTATTTTGTAATTTCTAGGTTTCTCATAAAGTCATTAGCTTCCACCTGCTCCATTCTAATTTTTAAAGAACTATTTTCTTCAGTGAGCTTTTGAACCTCCTTTTCCATTTGGATAATTCTGCTTTTTAAAGCATTCTTGTCCTCATTGGCTTTTTGAACCTCTTTTGGCCTTTCAGTTAGTCTATTTTTAAAAGGATTATTTTCTTCAGCATTTTTGGGGTCTCTTTTAGCAAGCTGTTGACTCGTTTTTTATGATTTTCTTGCATCACTCTTATTTCTCTTCCCAATTTTTCCTCCACCTCTCTTACTTGATTTTCAAAATCCTTTTTGAGCTCTTCCATGGCCTGAGACCACTGCATGTTTATTTTGGAGGTTTTGGATGCAGAAGCCTTAACTTTTATGTCTTCCTCTGATGGTATGCATTGTTCTTCCTCATCTGAAAGAATGGAAGAAAATACCTTTTCACCAAGAAAGTAACCTTCTATAGCCTTATATTTTTTCTCTTTTTTTGGCATTTTCCCAGTGAGTTACTTGACTTTTGAGTCCTTTGTCAAGAGGAGGGTATACTCTAGGTACCTGTAAGTTCTCAGTTCCTGCAAGGTGGCACAATCAAGGGAGAGGAGTTTACTCCTCTCTTGGCCTTCACTCTTGTCTGTGAACAACCACAAGCACTCTGTTCTACCCAGGATCTGCAAGTAGAGTTCTTTCTCCAGAACCTTCACCAGCTCCACCAGCCAGTGCTCCTCCTCACTCCAGGGCCACCACTCAGTGCTGAGACCCAGATCAGCTGCTCAGTTTCCCCAGGGTCTTTAGGCTGAGGGCAGCAAAAATGGACACTGACACTGCCTAGGGCTGGGGCTAGACCAGGACCCTGCTCCCTTCTCACCCAGGTGAAAGAGCTTTCTCACTGACCTTTGAAACTGTCTTTGACATTTGTGGTTTGAGAAATCTGGGAACCACAGCTGCTGCCCATGATTCTGCATCCTGAAGCCTTCTCTAGTCCTGTCTGAGCTTTGACTCATGGCTCAGGCTGAGCTGTGCTCTGCTCCATGCCTGGTGTGATAGTCCTTTCCTGTCATCCTTTCATGATCTCTTGGGTAGAAAATCCCTTTTACTCTGTCATTTTGTGACTTTTGCTGCTCTAGAATTTGTTTACAGTCATTTTTTACAGGTATTTTATGGGCTGTGGGGGGAAGATCTTCTACAGGCCTATCCTTCTACTCCACCGTCTTGGTTCTGCCCCCCAAATTTCTTTCTGAGACTGGGAAAACATAGCCAGTTACAGATCTATTCATATATTTAGTATGTGTGGCTCTGAGTCCTGTAAGTGATATATCAACTAAGTTACACAAAACTGACCTTGCTCTCTCAGAGGTCCCTCCTGAAATCATACAGTAGCAGCATGGACAGGACAAGCCTCAAGAACCAGATGACATGAACATATTCTGATCAGCCACTGATCCCAAATTAAGTAAAATCAAGAAATTCTAGAGGGAAGCAGGGAAAGGCCCACTTGTCTGTCTTTGGGTTGGGGAGGTGGGGGCTAAGTCACGGCAGTGCAGACAGAAAAAATGCAGCCAAACTTCAAGGGATAACCTGAGAGCTAGGCCACACCCAGCCACCTGTGCCAGGAGTGGACATTAAGACACCAATATCACCAGGGAAGGATTCTGGGGATCCAGGTCTCCACTAGGAGGGAGGATCTCACTTAATCTTCAGGTTCTGACTAGGTCTGAGAGCCACAAAGCTGAGTACTGATTGGACTGCATTGATTTGGAGTCAGGACATGTTCTAGAACCATGATTTTATCATGGATAATACATGTTGCTTTGGGTGAATCACTTCAAGTCTCTGGACCTTGGTTTCCTCATATATGAAATTGGGGGGTGGGGTGGATTAATGACCTTCTAAGGTCCTTTCCTATGTTAGATCCATAATTCTATGTGTAACCTGGGTCCCAAAGCCCAACACTATAGATAGGCTCTCTCCTTGTTGTGGAGATCAATACCCTGCCCCAGCATGATGGTCTGGCAGAATAGAGGAGAGCAGGAGAGAAGAGAACTCTTCAATCTCTTCAGATTTCTATCTCTTCTGCAGTTGCTTCTGGCACTCTTGGCTTCCAGCTTCAAGAGAGGAGATGGATAATGCCAACCCCACTTCATATGATCATATTCTAGAGCAGAAATTCTTCACCTGGTTTTGGTGTCATGGACCTTTTAGGCAGTCTAGTAAAACCTTTGGATCCTTTCTCTAAATAACATTTTAAAATGCATACAATAAAATATACAGGATTATTTATTTATTTTAAAAATTCATTAAGTTAAAAATTTTTTTTTCCCAAATTCTCTCCCTCCACCAATTGACCTTACCCATTCAGAAAACAAGCAACATGATACCCATTATATATGCGAAATCATACAAAATGTATTTCCATAGTAGCTTTGTTGCAAAAACAAAACAAACCTCTGTCCCGCCCCCCAAAAACAAGAAAAATAAAGAAAGCGGGAAATGGATGTTTCAATCTGTACTTGGAGTTCATTAGTTCTCTCTGAAAGTGGATAGTATTTTTCATCATGGGTCTTTTGGAAATGTTTTGGATCATAATGCACAGGATTATGAAGGAAAACCAAGTTATCAAAATATTTTTAAAAATAAGTATATGGACTCTGCCCTCAATTAAGAACCCTGGCTGTAAAGAATGCATGAGTTGCCTGTTAGAACTGGACTTGGATAAGCCTCCAGAAATGAGCAGGAGGCCAAGGGCTTCCCAAACACCAGATTGGAGGGTGTTCTGTGAACTGATCAAGATAACTGCTTCTGATTTTTAAAAAGCCTGAAGTCCAAAGAACCTAAAACCCAGCAACAGCAGTAGCAGCTGCCTGGCGTTTCCATTGTGCCAGCTTCTAACAGACAATCCACCTACAAGGAATATTAAAAAACCAACTTGCACCCACTCAGCCTGGATAGTAGGAGCCCAGGACCCAGAGCAAGTAAGATACCTTTGCCTCTTCCCCAGCAATCTCCCATAAAACATTAACAATAACAAACACTTCCTTGTAGTGAGAAGAATAAATTGCTGAGGGCCTTCATAAAGCCCCCTAATATATACCTGATTCATATAATAATAACAGTAATTTATCCATTAAGTAGTATTCTTTCAATTTTACGGTCAGAAAAACTGAGGGCTTAGGAGACTAAATAATGTTGAAAATTGTTTATGAGAAAACTCAAAATTGACTCTAAGTAATCTGTTGACAGATGTAAGGAGACTAAAAGTGTTTGTTGTGTTTCTTCCTATTTATTTTTGTACTATTTTTATTGATATTTTAGTTTTTACGTCACTTTTGTTCTAAATATATCCATCTTTCCTGCACTCCCCACATAGTCATAAACTATAACAAAGAATGAAAAAGAGGAAAAAAAGCACTTCAACAAAACTAAACAATTCATCAACTGAGAAAATTTGCAATGTTCAGCACCCATAATTCCCCACCTCTGCAAAGAAGGGAGGGAGGTACATTTCTTTTCTCTTTTTCAGGTCTGAGCTGAGCCATTATAATTACTTTTCCCCACCCCAACACTGACCCAAATTTTTCTTTTAATTTCCCTTGCTGTAATATATATATTTCCTGATTCTGTGTACTTTCCCCTGTATCAGTTCTTATAAGTCTTCCAAAGATTCTTCTTGACCAACATTCATGGCTTCTTATAGTGCACTAATATTTCATTATATTCATACATCATAAGCTATTTGGTTATTCTCTAATTGATGTGCATCTACTTTATTTCCAATTCTTTTCTGTCATCAAAAAATGCTAATAAAAATATTTTGGTATAAATGGGACCCTTTTTTTGTCTTTGACTTTCTGAAAGCATAAGCCTTGAAATGGAATCTCTGAGTCTTGTTATAGATATTTTAGGTACTATTTTTTAAAGCAAGATTCCAAATTGCTTTTCAAAATCGTTGGACAGCTCCACTGGAAGTGTATTAGTGTGCTTCCCTGAAAGTGAGTTTTGAAAAGCCAGAAAGCTGTTTTTAAAGAGGCTGACATTTTGACCTGAAGAGATTGGGAGTGGGATGAGAGAAAACAAAGTTGATTGTGATATAAATACAAGGTGATTTAATGTCATTTTATCTTTGTGGCACCTAGTACGCGCACCAGCACATAGTGAAGGCTCAATTAGTATTTATTGAATGAACTGAGATTCTAGATGCTAGTTCTGAAGTAATTATGAGTTTGGTTCTAAGGAGAAATGAGTGATGATTCTGAGGAAACAAAGTTGATATTGAGAAGAATAAAAGTGTTTCTTATTAGAAAAAGTTGGTTTGGAGGAGAAAAGATGGACCTGAATAGGCAAAGTTAAAGCGACGACAGTTGGGTCTGAGGAGCCTAGCAATGGATTTTGAGAATAAAAATGGTTCTGAAGAGGTGAAACTGGTTCTAAGCAAAAATTAATAATTGATTTGGTTCTGAGGGAGTTAATAACTGGATTTGTTGTTCAGTTGTTTTCAGTCATGTCTGACTCTATGACTCCATTTGGGGTTTTCTTGGCAAAGATAGTGAAGTAGTTTGCCATTTCTTTCTCTAGTTCATTTTACAGAGGTGGAAACTGAGGCAAATAAGGTAAAGTAATTTGCCCAGGGTACTCAGGTAGTAAGTGTCTGAGATCAGATTTGAACTCAGGAAGATGATCTTCCTGACTCCAAGTCTGGTGCTCTATCCACTGCACCATTTAGCTGCCCCATTGACAGCTGGATCTGAGGAAACTGAAGATTGGTTCTATGGAAATTGAAGATGTGGTCTATTTATTCACTACCATGTTTCTCAACAAATTTTCCAACTTTCCTCCCTTGAAATGAGATGGAAAGGTGGAAAGGGTATTTTTTTTCCTGACAATGCCATTGGGGTCAACCCTGTCCCCCTGCTTCTGCCCAGTCTTAGTTAGGTTTTCAGCCTCATCTGAAGGAGACAACCTTCTCACAAAGCTACTTTTTCTTAGATGTGAATAGCTTGGTAACCAAATAGAAGGCAGATAGTAGTTAACTTTCAGAAGTGGCATTAAATCTGTGAGAGTTCCAAAGGCTAATATTGGAAAATATAAATGTCCCCCACATGAAGAATAGATGCCAAGGATGGGAAGGAAAAGAGGATTTTAAAAAGTGAATCTGCCATCCCAAGCCAGATGGCCATGTAGATACATTTCCCCAGCTGCAAAAAGAATGTACAGGGAGCAGAAGTAGATATCAACCAGCCCCATCCCACTATCTTTTCAAATGAGGAGAAGGGAAGGAAAAGGAAAGGGAGGAGAAGGACAAAGCATTTGATAAATGCTTAATGTATGCCATAGGTACTGTGCTAAGTAAGTGCTCTACAAATATCTCATTTGATTTTCACAACCCTATAAGGCAGGTCTATTATTATCCCCATTTTACAGGTGAGAAAACTGAGGCAGAGAGAAGTTAAGTGACTTGCCTAAGGGTCAAGCAGCTAGAAGTGTCTGAGGCCAGAATGGAAAAAAGAGGAGACTTTGTGTCCAATCTAGCATACGATCTCGGATCTAAAAGGTAGGGAATGGGCTGGGCTACAGTAACAAGGGAGATAATTTCTTAGCAAATATAACTGGATTAGAGAGAAAGTTCAAAGATAAACAAGTAGACATGGTAAGGAAGGAAGGACAAAGATTTAAGGGTAGATCTAAGGATCTAAGTCATTATATAGCTTAGTTTTTCTTTCCTTAGGTTCTCCCTCTCTTCTTTTCCCAAGTGAGAAAGTCCATTGGATCTGTGGGCTCCTCTACTTCCTGGCCTGTACCAGATCCTCATCCTAAACTTAAAGTTCTTCCAATATACTCCTCTCCTGAACTGAATAAGTTAATGATAACATGCCCAGTTCTGTCCCAGGCAGCTTCTTGCCAAAGAAAATACAAACAAATAGGAAGGAGTTTAGGACAGAGCAATAAAAATTATGAAGGGTATTAATAGCTCTATTTATGTGGAGAAAGATTAAAAAGCCCATTTTTATTATAGGTAGGTTGAATCCTGCTGAGTGCTAGGGCAGCTATCTCTTTCCTCTGAGAGGGGCACAAGTATTCAGAGAGTACCTGCAGTTAGGGGACAGGAGTAAGGCCAGAGAGTCAGGAGGGACACTGGAGAAAGGGACAAAAGATAAGAGAATAGAAAGCCTGAGCAAAGCAGGCCTGTGTGAGAGGGAGCTCTGTAGATTAACATGGGAATCTGGGATGCTGGGGAACAGGAGAAGCAATCCCAAGAGAAAGAATATAAATTCATTCTCTGTGTCCAGCTAATTCTTTTTTTCTCCACTTAATAATATTCTTTTCCAATTACATCAAAATATTGTTTTCAACATTCACCTTCTTAAAAAGTTAATTTAATTTTAGTTTTCAGTATTCACTTTTATAAGATTTTGAGTTCTAAGTTTTCTCCCTCTCTCCCCTCCTCCCCTCCCCAAGACAGCATGCAATCTGATCTAGGCTGTACATGTATAATTATATTAAATATATTTCCACAGTAGTCATCTAGTAAAAGAACAATCAGAACAAAAAAAAAAGAAAAAAAAGAGAGAAATAGTATGCTCTGATCCGCATTCAGACTCTTAAGCTCTTTCTCTGGATGTGGATAGCATTTTCCATCATGAGTCTTTTGGAATTGTCTTATACGTTGCATTGCTGAGAAGAGCTGTCTATCAAAGCTGGTCATTGAGCAAAGTTTCCATTACTGTGTACAGTTCACTTCACTCAGAATCGGTTTAAAGTCTTTCCAGGTTTTTCTGAAATCTGCCTGCTCATTTCTTACAGCATAATTATTCCATTTCATTCATATACCACATTTCCTAATTGATGGGCATCCCCTCAATTTCCAATTCTTTGCCACCACAAAAAGAGCTGCTATAATTATTTTTGTACATGTGGGTGTGACCAGCTAATTCAACAGATTCAATTCAACAAGCATTCCATGAGGACCTATTATGGGCAAGATTTGCCTTTGGTGCTGTGGAGAATACAAAGATGGGTGCGTAAGTTTTCGTCTTTCTTTTATTGATTGATTCATTCATGCTTGCATGCATACATTTTATTCATTCATTCCTCAAGAATGGGAAAAGGGAACCTTGGGATCCTGGAGGAGACAACTGGGGTTAGGGAACAAATAGATTTTAATCTTTGGTTTAAAACGAGATTACTGGGGAAGAAATCAAAGATATCTATAATCATATGAAAAAGTGCTCTAAATCACTATTGATTAGAGAGATGCAAATCAAAACAACTCTGAGGTACCACATCACACCTATAAGATTTGCAAACATGACAGAACAAGAAAATGATAAATGCTGGAGAGGATGTGGGAGAGTTGGAACACTAATTCATTGTTGGTGGAGCTGTGAGATCATCCAGCCCTTCTGGAGAACCGTTTGGAACTATGCCCAAAGGGCTACAAAAATGTGCATACCCTTTGACCCAGAAATATCACTACTAGGACTGTATCCCCAAGAGATTATAAAAACGGGAAAGGGTCCCACGTGTACAAAAATATTTATAGCAGCACTCTTTGTGGTAGCCAAAAACTGGAAGTCAAGGGGATGCCCATCAATTGGGGAATGGCTGAATAAATTATGGTATATGAATGTAATGGAGTACTATTGTGCCATAAGAAATGATGAACAAGAAGACTTCAGGGAGGCCTGGAAGGACTTATATGACCTGATGCTGAGAGAAAGGAGCAGAACCAGGAGAACTTTGTGCACAGCAGCGACCACAGTGTGCAAGAGTTTTTTCTGGTAGACTTGGAACTTTGTAATAACACAAGAACTTACTGAGAAAAAAAAAATCCTAATGTCGGTCTTCTAAGGCAAAATGCCTTCCACACTCAGAGAAAGAAATATGGAAGTCATTTGCAGAATGTAGCAGATCATGTTTGTGTGTGGGGGGGTTTCAGCGTATTATGTTTTGATTTGTTATATGATTTCTTCCATTTATTTTAGTTCGACCACATAGCATGACTATAGTGAAAATGTGCTCAATAGGAGTATACGTAGAACCTATACAAAATTGTATGCTGTCACGGGGAGGGAGGGGGGGTAGTGGGGGAAGGGTGGGGGGGATAAAATCTTAACTTTAAGGAAATGATTGTAAAACATTAAAAAAAATAAAAATAAAAATAAAAAATAAAACAAGATTACTCCCATTCTCCATTCCAGTCCTATTGGCTTGCTAACTGGTCCTCTGTAAATGACATTTCATCTCCTGCGTCTCTGACTTTGTAAAAGTAGTTCCCCATATGGGAAATGTTCTTCCTACTCCTCTCTCTGCCTCCTAAAACCCTGACTTTCTTCTGACATTGCTCAGCTAGGAGAGTCTTGAACCCTCCAAATGTTAACGCTCTCTTTCTCTTGGACTTATTTTGTCATGAACTCAACTCATTGATCTGCGCTCCAATACATTTACATATACACATATACATATACATACATATATGTGTGTATACGTCTGTGTGTATGTGTATATATATATATATGTATGTATGTATGTATCAGAAAGCCAGAAGGCAGCTAGTAACTGGAGAGATCCTTGAATGAATTCCTCTCAGATCACCTGGGCAAGCAGCATCTCACACCATGGATTTTGAACACTCCATTCTGCCCAGACTGGCTTTGCTCAGTTTATGCTCTCTTATCTTTAGATCCTTTTTCAGAGATTTCCCCTGATCTCTCTCCTATTTTGTATGTGAACTTGCCAATCAACTTGGTGAGATCGCAGGACTTATTGGCCTCTTTGGAGGCATTCTGAGGGGTTCGTCTCCTTTGAAGGTAAACCGTAATGGGCCAGGTCCTTAAAAGATCATGAAAAACTTTTGATTGGCTTAGTGTCTGGAACTTGCCTCCAAGATGTTTATTGACTCTAGGTCATGATAACTTTCTTGCTTTCATATTCATCTCAAGTTAAAAGAAACCTTTCTGATCACACTTCCTATTACTATGCTTACAGGTGCATGTGTTGTTTCTGCCGACAGAATGTAAGCTTCTTAGGGCCCAAGAGACTGTTTCATTTGTGTCTTTGTATAGTGGTGCTAGACACACAGTAGGAACTTAAAGCTTATTAATTGTCAGAGAAACCATCTTCCTTTCCCTTGTAGTCTACAAAAACTGAGCTGAGTAGGTGGCTTTCTTATATTCAGGATTCCTTCTTTGATTTTCTTCCAGTGCCTTCTTCCATCATCCAGCAAGTTGAAGGCAGAAATCCAACACCCCCCACCATACTACTCAGTTAATGGTGGCTACAGTGCAAGAGAAATCCATGGGTAAAGGTTGCCTTGCCCTCTGAAAGGGGAGTTCAAGATCACAAGTTGCTATATGGTGTCTATCTTTCTGAGCACAGATCAGTGGCTATGAATAAGTTCCTTAGAATGAATTTTCTATGCCCAAGATATGCAGGACCCAGGGCATTGACAGAGTTTCTGCCAAAGTTCATAATGGCAGATGGAGAAATGCAATTACTTTTACATGGCTTTAGAGGAGTGAGCCCAATATGAAAATATTACCAATATGGTCTCTGGATTGGAGCCACTCATTGGCTGAGAAGTTGGAGATGGATCTTGTCACCTCCCCTCCCAGTGATACGAGTCGCTCAGACAGGATCTTAGTCAGAAGAGATCATTCAGCAGCCCCGAAAGGGGATTTGTCTTCTGAGCTCAGGTGGGGATGAGGAAAGAATATAACGGTTCATTATAAGTCTATGTGTAGAATGGATCTGCTCATAAACTCTGAATCTTTTTCATCTTCTTTTTTCCATAGCACTAAAATGAAAAGTTGTCTTATGCCCAGTATGTATTTAATAGCTTTGAGCAGGCACCTGTCTGAGAGTTGGGAGCCATATATTATCCACATTTAGGGAAACCTAGTTAGACACAATGAGTATATTTAGAGATTTCCTTGAAGTACTCCAGGTAGCAAGGAGCCAAAGGATACCCCAGGAGAAGTCAGAGCCCATTTGAGAATCCTTGGGGTAAACCCTAAATTATGGGTTATATGTATACAGTATGTATTATCTATCTGCATCAATGTTATCTCCTCCCAGTAGAATGTAGTGCTTGAGGGCAGAGATTTGTTTTATTTTTGTATTTCTTTCCCTGGAAGTACCTGGCACATAGTAGGGCACTTAATATGTTTATTGAATGAAATTCAACTGAATTGAATTGAATTGAAGGAAAGGTTAGAAGTATGTCTATCAACCCCAAAGTAACTGATCCAGACTAATCAGTACTTGTCTTTTTGATCATGAGTCCATTCATAGAGTCTCAGTGTCAAACACTGCCTTACACACAGTAGGTGTCTAATACCATTTATTTGATTAATTGATTGAGAGAGAGAGAGAGAGAGAGAGAGAGAGAGAGAGAGAGAGAGAGAGAGAGAGAGAGGAAGTAGCTTGCCATACTCTTCCTAGTCCAACCCTATGTCTAAAAATTACTGAGCCCCCTGTGGGCACCTCCAGTTCTTGGAGCCCAATTTGTGCCTCTGCCTTTAACTCAACATTGCCAGTAACACTTAGCTCTTAGATATTTAGTGTGTGGCAAAATTCACAAAGGGCTTTTAAAACTAGGATGTTTCAGAGGGGCAGAGACTGAGGCAAACCTCAGGAGGTTTGAAATCTAGCAGTTAAAGTTATCCAAAAGAAGGACATTGCCCCCAGAGAAGTGAAGGAAGTCCTGCCATGAGAAGTCTTTAAGTAAAAACTGGATGCCTCTTGATGGGTTTGCTGTAAAGGGAATTCTTGTTCAGGTGAGGGTTTTGTTATGACCTGTGAAGGTGGAGAGGACCTGAATTCAAATTCTACTTTAAAAATGTACTGTGTGACCCTGAGCATTAATCACTTTGATTGCTCAGATTCCTCACTGAAACAATGAAGCTAAAGCTTAAATACTTTGACCACATAGAAGACAAGACTCAATGGAAAAATTTCTGATGTTGGGGAAGATTGAAAGGCAAAAGGAAAAGGAGAACAGTAGAGGATGAGATGGATGGATAGTGTCATGGAAACAATGAATTCATGAACTTGGACAGATTTGGAGAGATAGAATGGAGGACCAAAGGGCCTGGCACGCCATATCAAAGGTCATGAAGAATCATACACAACTGAAGACTAAATGTCAAACAAAAGAATGAAGATTCTGTTATTCTGGGATCTGTCTCTACAAACACACACACACACACACACACACACACACACACACACACATGTCCCCAGTTGGTTGGGCTTGGGATTTTACCCCTAAAGCTATGAAGGGAAGTCAGAATGATTAACTCGTTGAAGTCATGGAACCTGGGTTCAAATCTTGGCTCTACCACTTGACCTGTGTCTTGGGTAAGACATTTTCTCCTCCCTGGGCTCTTACACCCAGTGTGTGTAAGCCTCCATTTGACTCTGAGGACTCTGAAGGGAGCTGGACAAGATGACTTCTGATAGCCCTTCTTGCTCGTTATCATCTATGACTAGATTGACACAATCAGTCTCTAGAGACAGGCTCATAGGCAGATGCAAGATGGCTTCCCAACCACCTACATTTAAGAACCTGTCTAGCCACCAGACATGGCAGCAAAGGACTGGTGACAAAACCATCCCCCTTCTATGTTGACTTGGTGCAATATTACTCCTCAACTCCTGTTTCCCTATCTCTTAAGTACATTAATTCATATTCACCTGAGGAGTTCTGGATGATTTTTCCTTTCTCTCTGTGCTTTCAGCTTTCTCCTCTTTCCCCCCTCTATATCCATTTGCCACTCCTCTATCAATCATTTTAATCAACAAGACTTATTAAGGGCCTATTAATGTGCTAGATACTCTGTTGGGTTGCTAGGTTTATACTAAGACAAAAATAAAATCAGTCTTTGCCCTCAAGAAGCTTCTATCTATTGTTGGTTGGTGGACTGGAGAATAAGACTACAATGTATAAACTATTAAAAATTAAAAGTGCACTTAGACTTCTGGGACACCCTGCACATGAGATTAAAATTAGACCTGTGATTTCATTAGTATAGGCAATTCCCAGATGGGCAAACAAACTCTCTCTACATTCAATGCAAGTTGTGAGAACCTTCTTTGCATATTATAGTATTAGAGACCGCCTCTAATGCACCAAGAGATTGAGTTAACTTGCTCATCAATCACAAAGGTGCTATGTGTCAGGGTTAGTACTCAAACCCAGGTCCTTCCTGGCTCCAAGGTTTACAAGCAGTCTATCCATTCCACCACATTGCCTTTCATATACAAAATCTATGAACAATGTTATCACAAGGTAATTTTGTGGAAGGGAGGGTACTAGCAGCAGCTGAGGAGATCTGGTAAGATAGTGGGCACCTGAACTGAGTTTTGGAGGAGGCTAGGGATTTCAGGAAGCAAAAGCAAGGAAGGATATAAAAAAGGTCTATGAAAAGGGGCAGAGATGGGAAAAAAAATGCCATGGAATAGGAACAGGGAAGATGTTCAGCTGGATCAGAGAGGGCATGAAGGAAAGTAACTCACAGTAACCCTGGAAACGTACAAGTTGTGAAGAGCTTTAAATGCCAGAGAAGGAGTTTGTTCTTGGAAACCAAAGAAAATGTCAGCAAGTAGCAATCAACTTCTTACCACGATCAGGGTAGCTATCTTGGGAGCTGTTTTATGTCAATGAGTGCTTTGAGGCCTTTTGATGAGCAAATAGGAAATAACAGGTAGCCCTGCTCTAAACATAACTTGTGATTCCTTAGGCAGGAGAGGGATGATGTGATGATATCTCTACAAGCTAACACCATCAGCATCATCACTTCAGACCAGTCATTTTGGACAGATCTAACTGCATTGTCAGTTCGTACAAGTCCTTCCTAGGTTTCTCTGAAACTATCCTTTCATCACTTCTTCAGCACAGTAGCATTGCAGGACATCCATAAACTGCAATTCTTTTCCACCTCAAAAAGAGCTATTTTTTGTACAATCTAACTTAGTTTGTTTTGCTTAGAACATACCTTCTTTTAATCTGCTCTCCCCTCTAATTCCCCACCTTTCCCCTTCCTTCTCCCAATTCTTTCCTATTTCCCTGATGAGTTAAATGTATTTCTGTACCCACCTCTATGTGTATACTGTGTTGCATGTTTTTCCTGATCCCTTGACCAGTTCAGATGAGAATATGGTCCAACCATCATCTACTCCCCTTCCTCTTCATTTTTGTAGACTTCTACTTGAACATCCTAGTTAGGTTTCATAATATTCCTTAACTTCTCTTGTTCCTTTCCTTTCTAGTGTATCTCTCCTTCCCTTCTTTTTCCATTCTTCTTTTAAGGTCATCAAGACACAACAGAAGCATTCCCAGGCCTTCTGTTTAATTAAATTCCTTCCTTCTATGATTCCTGATGATGATAGGATTCAGAGGGCATACATAATGCATTTCCTCATATTAGAATGTAAACAGTTTATCCTTCTTTAGTCCTTTGCAATAGAAGTCAATGATTCCATGAGACAAGAAATATTAAAAATAAAGTGAAAAGACTGAAAAGATAGATTGATTTAAATAATGTATTTCATAGAAAAATAACTGACATGGAAAACAGATTGAGTAGACAAAATGTAAGTATTATTGAACCATTATGAGCTAGACTATGACCAAAAAAAAGCAAAGGGCAAAGTGGAAACAGAATGCACAAATAACTCCTGAAAGAAATCACCAAATGAAACTCCCAGGCACATATAGTTAAAAATCCATCCAAGTCAAAGAAAAAAATACTGCAAGCAGCCACAGTCTTAATCACACATGATTTAGCAGCCACCACTATAAAGAGTCAGAAAGCTGGGAATAAGATATTCCAAAAGCCATTTGTCTTATACACCCAAGAAAACTTACTTGAGAAAACAGTACAGGGGGAAAATAAAGCAGACCTTCTAAGTATCCCTGAGGTGGAATACGCTCCTTGGAATATGTTCTCACTGGTCAAAACCCTGTCCCCCAGCATCCATAAGACCTCCTTCTCTCATCTCTGTCTGTCTCCCTATGTTGGCTGGCAAATTCTTCAACTTTGATTTCTTCATGGCCATTAGGGCAAATTTTGCACATCAGGTGCATTTTCTAGATTGGTTTGGAGAAGTTTTAGGCAGGAGCTCACTGTACTACTGTAATGTTAAGGTAAGGTAGGTGAGAGGAAGAGTTAAAAATCTTTCCCACCCATTAATAGGCCTCAGATACCTTTTGTTAATAGGTCATCAGGGTCATGTCCTCCAGTTTGAAAAGAGTATATACACTCTGAGGTGAAGTTTTACTTTGGGGATTATTTTTTGGAAGAAGGTTCATATGCCATATGTGACTCTGGGCAGCCACTAAGGAGCCCCCTCTCCCCGCAGCTTTGAAAACCCAGATGTTGGTGCTTCTCTCTGGTGAAGATGTCTGTACTGTCTATGGTCAGACAATTGGAAGCCCTGTCTGTTGGGTCTTTCTGCTTGTAATTTCTGTTTGTATTTTCTCTGAAGTTCAGGGTGCTGATCTTTTCCCCTGAACTATGTAAATGATACATGTGCTTGATTAAAGTAGATGGTCAACCCCTCAAAAGTTGCTTTCCTTTTAGAAAAGCAGATCTAGGAACCTGTACAGCAGGTCTTTTTGTGTATGTCAGGGTCCTTGCTGTTACAGCTACTTCCTACTATTTCTTCCAATGAGGTCTGCCTCCACCAGGTCTTTTTCCAGCAAACTTGTCATCTAACCATGCAGTCCCTCTCACATTTTATCTTTTTACATATTTGTCAAGACTATTAGGATTTCATCTTGTTGATTCTGCTCAATTTTTATCTGTCAAGATCTTTTTAGATCCTGACTTTGCCAACAGAGTATTCTATCTTTCCCAGTTTTGATGAAAATCATCTACCAAGATGATTGTTAAAAATGTTAAACATCCACAAGAGCAAACCTACACATACCTGGGGGTATTCCTTCCAAGTTGACATTGAACCATTAAAGACAATATTGAGGTCCAACCCTCTAACCAACTCTGAATCCATCTCTTTGTATCATTATCTAGTCTACAGCTTTCCATCTTCTCTTGAAGAGTATGAGATTATCAAAATCTTTGCCGTGAAACTATAAAATGCATGATTTTGTTCAGAGATTGCTCAAAGATCTGATAGCACAAAATTGTTTTAGGTAACCTATATATGTATATATATGTATATATATATATGTACATCATTCCTCCTTTGATATCCTGTTTATAAACCTATTGATAACTTGATTGATTATTATTATACCTGAACCATACTGCTCTCATATGTGAAAGATCATAGAGAATTATGAGGGGAATTGGAAGAAGTAAAAATGACCTGATTTTTAAAAAGAGGGAAGAGAACAGGGTCGATACAATATATAGGTCAGTTAGCTTGATTTTGATTCCTGGGAAAATCTTAGAATGCAATGCTCATTAAAGAGATGGTTCACTGAACATCCAGAAAATGAGGAAGTAATCAAAAAAAGCTGGAACAGGCTTTGGCAAGAACCAGGTCATACCAGACTATGCTTATTTCTTTCTTTGACAGGGTTACTAACCTGGTGGCACAAGGGAGTGAATGTCATTACTACTTTACCTAGATTTCTAGCATTCTGTTTGATAAAATATCTCTCTCATGCTATTTTTAGAGAAAACTGGAGAAAGGTGCACTGATTGATAATACCAGTTAGGTGAAGTCTGAATTGATTGAATGATCAGCTACCCTGTGGTTCAAT
The DNA here is from genome assembly GCA_023548195.1 of Bettongia penicillata ogilbyi. Classification (NCBI taxonomy): domain Eukaryota; kingdom Metazoa; phylum Chordata; class Mammalia; order Diprotodontia; family Potoroidae; genus Bettongia; species Bettongia penicillata. The sequence continues at coordinate 7,210,541 of JAJHZJ010000197.1, forward strand.
GTCAGCTTAGAAGGAAGTGGTCTCCAGTGGAACTCTCTAGGGTTGTATCCTTGGGGCCCTGGGATGTTCCTTAATTAACGATGGATGTCAAGGTATCTAGAAGACATCCTCTTCAAGTGGACATAAGCTGAGAGGGGTTAACATACTAGATTGACAGCAAGTTTTCAAAAAATATCTACAGGCTTAGATTACATTGGATTGGATTAATAATGAAATTTGATAGTTTTGAATTAAGAGTATGAGGTTCAAGTGTAAGATGTCATACATAGCTTTTCTGAAAAAGATCTGGGAGGGTACCACATGTGGCAGACAAAAAGACATATGGTTTAACCTTGAACTATTAAGACAGCCTTAGCTTTGAGAAATAAGAGGTGAAAGCTCCATTCTGAGTAAGCCACATCTGGGGTACTGTTTTAAAATCCTGTTGGCACAGCAGTTTAAGAACAAGCATAAAGGTTTTAAGAACTTTCATATCCTTGAAGTTCATGTCATATCTTCAAATGTAGCCTGAAAGAATTTAATAAGGGAACATAATAGATAATCTTAAGTACTGGATGGGCTGTATTAGACCTATTGTGCTTGACCCCAGAGCGAATATTCTAAAGATGCAAATTCAGGCTTATATTAGAGCTCTTCGAAAGTGGAATGGACTTGCCTTGAGAGGTAGAGAGGTAATGCTCTCCCTCATTGAAGGTCTTTTTAGTAGATGACCTGCTTACTTGTCAGGTATATTATTATTATAGTGGAGATTTCTTTCAGGTGTGTGTTGTGTTCTAATTCTAAAATTCCTGTGACTTCTGAGGTCCCTTCTAGCTTAAATTAATGATCCTCTGAATAGACTCCTGAGAGGGGGCATTCCTAAAGGTTTGCTTTTACCAGCTTGTGTTCCCCTAGGTCTTGGAAATGATATTAAAAGTTGGGTCCAGGTGTGGGGTAGAGAACTTGGAAGGTGGGTGGTACCTAGTGGATTACATGTAGAACCCTGGGACAAAATGTTTACTAAGAAACCCTTTCATTCACTGATTCATTCAGAATAGTTTTTGTCAGGAAAAATAAAAAGTCATGGAATTACATTGACATTATATTATAGTCTAATGACTAATGACATTACAGTGTCATCTCTTCCTCCAAAGTGATATTATATTACCTATTTGCTCATTCCTTTCAAAAAGGAATCACTCCTCGGTCAACCTACACACACACACACACACACACACACACACACACAATTACCTCAAGAAGAGGAAGTTTGGAATTTTAGGAAACAGTAGCCTGATAACATCTAATGGTCTCAAGCAGAGGACAAGGAGTGCAGCACTAAATAAAAAGAAAACTGTTAAGGCAAAAGTGGAAGCCAAAAGACCATATGGCTGAGACTGGATGCTAGCAGAAAGTCTGGGTTGGATACTTACTTGTTTAAGCTTCATTGATCCAACTGTTGCTGTCAAGAACATGGGGCTTGGTGGCTGGCTGCTTTGGTGGGTAGGAGAAAGGAAGGAAGAAGGGAAGGAATGGGAAGAAAGAGGAAAATGAGGACCTTTCCCCATCACTGGTGACTCATGGAAAGCCCATCATAAACGAGGGCTAGTGCTGTCTATGTAATGGCTTAGTAAACATATCCACAAGGTTCTTTTTTGACTGCTGTCTCTCCTTTACTCCCTTAACATTTAAGAAAATTGCTGCTCCAGAGTTGAGGTATGTTCTAAGGGCAAGGTGAAAAGTAGGAGTGGGAATTGAGTGGCAGATATCTAAGGAAGAGATGGTGGAGGTGAAGGTGGGAATGAGTGGCAGATACTTCTCTGTTCCAGAGACTGTCCTGGCACTAGCCAGAGACCCTTGACATCCTTTGCCTCATCGCCTTGCTCCCTTGGCTACTGCCAGAGGTGTGTATTGGCTCCAGCTGGCAAATGGACAAGTTTTTCTTCCTGGAAGGCCTCTTGGCTTAAGAATTGGTTTTCTCTTTCTATTTTTCCCACCCTAGACAGATAGTAGATGGCTAGACTCAGACCAGGCCTGGCTTTCATCTTGGTTTCAGTGTCCCAAAGTATCTTTTAGGCCCTCAACCCCTTTCAAAAAACATCTTCTATAGGGTGACATGGCAATAGTAATTCCCTTGACCTCTGATTTCTACAACTCAAGTGAACAGAGAGAAAGGCACAGACCCTACTCCCCAACAAACCCTGGCTATCTTCCCCCATTGAGTCCTCAAGGCAAGCATCCTCATACTCTTACTGGTCTGATATATCCCCCACCCCCCATTTTGGCAGGAGTCACAGAGTGCTAGGGGCTTTCCCCAGAGATTGGCAGCAAGCTGGGACCCAGTCAAAGTTAGCAACAACCACACTGTCTTCAAGCCCCAAAGGACTTCCCTAAGCCAGAAGAAACTAGACAAATTGTAATCCTCCCTCCACCCCCCTTTCCAAGCTACCTTAGTCAGAAAAGGCCTCAGTCTCCCCTAGGGCCTTCAGAAAATCCCCAGTCTGCCTCAACTAGAACCATTGTTTAGGTTCTTTCCTCCTCTTGGGAAAAATACATCCAACCACAGCTCTTTATTTTCTTTTTAATTTTCTGAAGGATAGTACACCACATATCCCATTGGCAGTAAAGCGCATTCAATGTGTTTTATAAGCCAAACAGTCACTTTGTTTAAGCAAACACAATTACAAAGTAAAAATAAAACCACAAAATAATGAACTGCATGTTCATAACATACAAAAAATCCGCTGCCTACTCAGTAGGTAAACTACAACATTCCAACTCCTGAATATATTTATAAATTTACATTTTCAGTTACAAAAATAGACTTTTGAGAGTTCAGATTTAGTTTAGTTTTTGTTTTTTTGCTGCTTACATTCCGGAGAAATGAAAGCGGAGCTCAGCCCTCTTTCCCCATTCTTGCTCCCAAAGCCTCCCTGGAATCGTCTTTCCCTGCCTCCCCACCCCACTAAGGCCAGAGGTGGGGAATAATACTCATTCCTACACAACTGTACGTGTCAAGGCGTCAGCGAGGCATTCACACAAAAAGGCACCAAGACATTGAAATTTGAAAACAAAATAAGGGGGGAGAACCTCCAACGGAAAAAAAAAACAACTTTTTTTTTTTGCCACATGTGAGAGTACAAGTTGGTTTGATATTTACAAAGTAAACGGAACATCACTCTGACACATGCTGAATAATACCTAAAAATTGCTGTTTCAAAAAGAAGCTTCAAACTCATCATCACAGCATCTCACAAAAAAAAAAATCACCATTGCTCAACGTTTTTCTGTCTTTTTCCCCCTTAAACAAAATGAGGCCCTAGTTTCCAAATAATTACAATATGAATATGCAAATTGTCTTCACATCAAGAGTACCCCAAGAAAAACAAAATCCATGGCACGGACACTGTACAGGGGCAAAAAGGAAAGGGGCTGAGGCTTCAAAGCTCAGTTTCCCCATCTTACCAACTCAATTTTCTAGCATCAAAGGGAGGGATGGGGAGGGCAGTGATGGAAATGAAACTGAAATGATATATCCAAAATCCATGCAAGTCAAGTCCTTGGAATAGAAGGTGAAGAACTTGGACATGGTTGTTTCAGGCAGCTGAAGTCAAAGGGTAACAGGGGATGATGAGAAGGGGAAACAGGGTAAAAAGGGTTATTGGTGAATATTCCCCATTCATATTTTGGGGACTGGGAAGCAGGGTCAGAACTCTTTAAGGTATAAGAGTCCTCCCCCTTTCCCACCTGGCCATCTTCCCCTCCTGTCCCAGTTGAGTCTCATATAGGGGGTTTTTTTGGTTTTGTTTTGTTTTTTTTTTTAGCATATTTCAATTGTCCTGGGAGAAAATGTGGCCGTCATGTCCGAAAGCGCTGTTGACGCGCTGAAGGAGTTGGTGACGGCTGAGGAGGAGAAGCTGGTAATACCTTGGGGTGGAAAGGCAGAAGTGACAGAGGAGTACGTGGTAGCCACAGAGGGTGAGGGGAAGCCACTGTGCGCTGGAGAGGGGTAGGATGATGACACAGGAGAAGAATAGGAGGTGGGTACTGGAGATGGGTAGGAAGTGGTAGCAGGGGATGGGTAGGAGGTAGTGACAGGGGATGGGTATGAAGAGAGGGAGGAGGAGGCCACAGAGGCTGAGACACCCTTGTCTGCTTTCTTTTCTTTCTGTCGAAGGTGAATCTTTGTGTGCCTCTTGCGCTCATCACTCCGTGCAAACTTTCTCCCACAGATGTCACAGGCAAAGGGCTTCTCTCCCGTGTGAGTACGGATGTGAGTGGTGAGGTGGTCACTTCGGCTGAAATTTCGCATGCAGATGCGGCACTGGAAGGGCTTCTGGCCTGTGTGGATTCGGATATGGCGAGTCAGCTCATCAGAACGAGAAAAGCGCCTGTCACAGGACTCCACAGGGCAGGCGTAGGGACGCTCATGGGGGGGTGTCTTGCTGGGTCTGTTAGGGTACTTGCGCATTCGACTTGGCTTGACAAGCTGAGACTGATAGGTGGTGTTGAGGGTCTTCAGATCTTGGGAGCCAGTCTGTGTGGCAAAAGCCTTGATGGTGGACAATGGGGTGAGGGAAGGCTGGGTTCGGCTCTCCAAGCTTGGAAAGGGTTTCTGGTCTGGAGGGACCAAGCCCAACTCACCCTGCTGCTGTGGGAACAGATAGTCTGGGATTATGGGCACCTGGAAGCTGCCCTTGGAGGTGGGATAAGCAGGTGGTGGGTACTGGATAGCTGAGCCTGCTGAGTTAGGGAAGGCCTGGTTTTGCGGCTCAGGAAAGATCTCAGGGTTAGGAGTAGGGAATGTGGGAGCTGCTGAGTAGATAGGGCTGCTCTCACTGGATTGCACAGCACAGCTCAGTGGGGGACTCTGTGAGGAAGAGGAAGAGGAAGCTGTCGGAGATGGGGCTGCCGAAGAGGTAGCCGGTGGGTTACTCATGCTCACAAGTCCACTGACCAGGCTGAAAAGTGGCTCTGGCCACAGAGTGTTGCCACTGTTGGGGGCTGGCTCCAACGAGAATCGGCCAGTGTAGGTAATTGGGGGCAACCGGGTGGGTTGATTAGGGTAGCTTGTCTCCGATAGCACCTTCTCCGTATTCAGTGGGATGTCAGGAAAAGTGTCTAGTGAGGAGAAAAAGAGAACAATTCGTGTTACTGGAGCAAGGTCTTATTTGGAGAGGTAGAGAGCTGCTCCTGGCGGCCGCTGCTGCCATTGACTACTGGGCTGGTTAATAATTGATAGCAGCAGATTGCAATGTTCCTGGAAGAGCTCCAGCGGCAGAGCCCATTTCAACAACAGCTGACGCAAATATGGAGAATCCCCCCTCTACTGCAGTTACCAGGGCTCCGCATCACAGTAGGCAAGGGATTCCCGGCTAGTCCTGCCGCCTCCCCAGCAACACCAGGACCCCCCCCCCCCCCCCCCCCGCCTCTCGGAGAATTCCCAGCCCCGTGCATCACAGTCCCTTTCTATAGGGGGACAGGGTTTAGCTCCTGTCTAAAGAGAGCTCATTTTTCCTCCTCAAAACAAGTCCTCCTCCACCCCCACCCACGCAGCCCCAGCACAGCTCCAGCCAAAACAACAGCCCAGGGATCCTCCAGCGGGCATGCCCGGCTCCAGGGCAGTACTTGGCCTCAGACAGACGAGATAGGGGGTACCGCGTCTTCCTTAGACAAACTCTCTGCCAGGCACAAACCGGGGGGCTGAGAAGATGGGATGGGGACCTTTTTTTTCCCTTGGTTTGTTTGCTCTAGGAAGGCTAGGAAAGCTCCTCTTCCTAATAGTAGCAAAGAACCCGGGGGCGGGAGGAGAGGCTAGGGGAAGGAAGTCCATCTCTCTGAGCCACCGCTTACCTGCAGCCAGGTGCTCGAAGTGCTGCTCGCCAGCTTCCCCTGGGGGATTAAAACCACCGGTGCTGCTGCTGCTGCTGCCTCCTCCACCACCTCCCCCACCGCCACTGCCTTCAGGAGGTCCGCCGGCGGCGCCAAGAAACTGGGGCCCCCCTGAGCTCAGCAGCATCATCTCCTCCAGCTTGGGATAGTTGTCCATGGTGGGGGAGTGAGGGAACGAGCCGAAGGGATCTGAGATCTGCAGCGGGGACATCAGCTGCATCTCTGCCTTGGCCGCAGCCATTCTGGACGGGGCGGGCGCGGGGGGTTAGGGCCGGAGGGGCACTTGTGCGGGGAAACTGGGCAGTTCACATGCGGGGTTCAGTGGAGCATGGTAAGGAGGCAGAAAATGTATTTTTTTTTTGAGGGGGCTTCCTCCGGGCTCTGCCCCCGCAGGCTGCTGAGTGCGGAGGTGGCGCTGCTGCTGTTTGCGGAGGCTGAGGCTGGGGCTGGTCCCGGCGGCTGCGGCGGCTTGTTGCTGCTTCTGCTGCTGATGCTGCTGCTGCGGTGGTGACGGCTGCGGCGGCTCCCCCACTTCTGCTGCCAGGAATCTCTCGCAACTCCCCCGGATCCGCCTCTATTTGAAGGGTTTGGAGTTGTCAGGCTCCTCCCCCTTTCTGACGTACATGGCTATATATGGGAAGCAGGAAGCCCTTATATGGCAGGGCGGGACAGGAGGACCCGACGTGACGCGAGGCCTCCCCTCTCTCCTCCCCTCCCCCCACCCTCCCTGGACCCCTGGACTCCGGGGTTCCCGGGGCCAGAGCCTGAGCCAGAGACCCCCGAGGCCCACGCCGAGGCTCCAGGGCTCCATCAAGCCCGCCGCGGCCCGGGTCAGGGCGGTGTTTTCCCCAACCCCCAAGCCTCGGTTCCCTCCTCCCACTCCCCCCTCCCACCCCGCCTCTGCCGGAAGCCCCGGGCAGCCGGGCCATATTGGGCCACACCAAATAAGGCACTGCCCAAATAAGGTCGGTTCCGGCGGGGGATCCTTCCTGCTCCATATATGGTGTTTCCGGGCCCCTGCACTTCGCTCCCTCCCTCCTCCCCCCTCCTCCTTCCCCGCCTGTACCGAGAGAGGGGAGCGCAAGCGAGGCAAAGTGGGGGGCGAGGGTCCGGCAGGGATCCCGGAGCACTGGGGCCCGGCAGCTCCGGCCGACTTCCCCACGGGGACTGTTGCCCTAGGCTGGGGAGGCTGGGAAACCCCGGTCCCTGGGGCGGGGGCGAGGGCGAGCCCGGGCTCGGGAGCTCAGCAGTCATCCCCGGGTTTGCCCGCCCACCTCCTGGGACCGTGGGAGCGGAGCGGGCAGGGGAGGAGTAGACTGGGCGAAGAGGGCAGAGGCCGCGGCCGGGAGGGGCGGGGCAACGACTCCATGGTGTCAGGCCGTGGGGGAAGAGCTGCCCCTGGGGGAAAAAGGGAAACTGAGGCTGGGGCTTCTCCATTCATCTTCTGCACGGAGCCCCCACCTCCTTTGTAGTAGCCCTGGTCCCCGTGGGATAGGAGGGGCGAGGGCAGCTCATTACATGCACCTGTTGGCGGGGGCAGGGGTTAGTGACTGCCCCTAGGTTAGCCTTTGGAGTTTGGGGGTCGGCCCGGGTCGGGTCGGGGGTAGGAATCCTTCTGGAGCCGCCTTTTAGGAGCCTTTTGAAGGGGACGTAACTGGGGCACCGAGCTGTAAGAGCCTGGGGGACCTCGAGGCCCTCCCACCCTCGCCAGCTCCTCCGGCAGAAAAGGCGGGGAAGCTCCCTTTCCAGCCCCCTCGGAGCCAGGCAGACGTGTTTCCGTTTGGGGAATAGTGTGGGGCGGGAGGGAATCCCGTTTTTTCAGGGCCCGGGGTCGCCACCTCCCCCCTCCTCCCCTCTGCCTCTCCAGCACCAGGGTCTCTTGGAGCCCTGAGGCAGAGTCTTAGGGCGATGGGGGAGAGGAGCCCAGTGGAGGAAGGTTCCCCCTCCCCCCCTAGTGTAAGCCTGAAACTGGCCTCTGCGGAGGACCGGGGAATGGGGAGGAAGATGAGGATGGGGGTGGGGGGGGGGGCCGCTGCGTCCAGATCTGTTTGGGAAAACAAGGGCTGCAGAAAGCTGGGGCGGGACCGCTCAGTGATGGGGGGAGCCCGGAGGCTCGGTCCAGTGGCCCCAGTTTGGGGGTGGGGTGCATGCAGATTCAATGCTACCCCCTTCCCGTCTCTGGCCAGAGGGTGCAGAGGTTAGGGGGTTGAAGCGGTCACTCCAGGCTCTCGGGACCAAAAGGGAAGCAGAGAGAGGAGGAGGAGAGGCGGGCGCGGGGAGCCGAGAGAGGCCTTTCACCGCCGCTTTCGGTCCCCTCCTCCCGGAGCTGGGCACCCGGCCAGGCTGGGGGAGACTCCGACGCAGTGAACGCGAAGTGAGCAGGCGCCGCCAGCTCGGGCTCCCCCCGCAGTCCCCGGGGATCCGCCGCCGAGGCAGCCCAGACACCGGGATCTCCCCACTGCTGCCGGGGCTGGAAGCCGGAGCCAGCCGCCCCCATTCCTGCGCCCTCCTTTTTCTAGGGGCAAAGAAATAAGAGCAGGGAATTTCTGCTGGGCTCCTCAGGACCAAGATAACTACAAGGAAACTTCCCCTGCCCCCCTCCCTCCTCCAAAATAACAGGCACTCTTCACCACCACCACCTCCACCCTTCTGGTCCATTCAGCTGCATCCCTCCTTTACTGTATCGAGGAGGAGAATTTCCTTGGAGGAGTGAAGCCTCTTCATCTTGGGTCGGGGGCAGATCTCCAGGATTTCCCTAGCATTGCATCCCCAGCCCAACAAAGCTATTGCCTTAAATCTAAAGGAATGTTTTTTGGGGATGGAAATAAAAACCGAAGCATGGAGCAACCCTTGGCGTTACTGAGATCACAGAAAGGATAGGAGCCAGGGTCTTCGAGAACCTAGCTGTCACTTGAAGTTAGCCCATGAAGGGCTTTCTTTAAATTTCAAGAAGAAAAGATTTTCTCCACTTTCTTCCTGTGCGTTTTTTTCTCTTCCTTTTAATCAGCCTGGGAATGAAACCTCATTTTATACAAGGTGTCTCAAAAGTCTCTGCAATTTTAAGCTCTGCAAGCTTTTTATTATCCAGATTTTAAAAGGACCCTGGCTTAAACTCTCCCCACCCACCCCAAGACAGTAATATACCTATTCCTCCCCAACTACATCTGCCCTATTTGCCCCTTCCGGCATACAGGTGTGACATTCTTACAACTAGGGGGCCCCAGAAGGGTCAATAAATTGTGATATTTTATTATTGTGAAACTGATAGGACTCTCCCAAGGCTATGCCATCTACCCTCTGGGCCCCTGGTGGTCTGCTCTTAAAGCATTACAGGTGGTTGATTCTTTTTTTTTTTTCTTTTTCTTCCTGAAAACCTTTCTCTTTAGGAGGCAAAGGGTAATAACTTGGCTGGCATAAAGTTCTCTGTAATATCTATATAAAATCCCACATTGACCCTGAAGCCCATTCCTTTGTGGGTTGAGTGGGTGAGAAGCAAGGACAGAGTCAAAACAATCAAAAATAGTCTAGGGAATAGAAGCTTGGAAACTCCAGGGTCTGAAATCCTGTTTAGGGAGAATATACTCACCCGTTTAGACCGTTATGCAAACCCTAGTACTTCTCCAGGGTTCCTGTGAAAGCCCCAGAGATTGCTTGGTCTGAGAATTCAGATCCGTCATCATTATCATCAGCAATAAGCATTTATTGACATACACTGAGGGTACAGATGAATGAGGAACGAATACTTCAATAAATGTGCTCCCGAACTCCAATGGGCTCATCAATTAAAGTATCTTATCAAAGTGGATACTCCCTTCAGTAATGCACATAGCAACTCTTTCATAGTCTAGATCAGGTCATGTAAATCCTGAATTCACCACAGGGCTTCCACCTATTGAGGTAGGGAGCCTTCTTGTTTTCTTGAATTGCTTCAATACCAGTGAAGCCTGTGCACTGTCCAACTTTCCCTCTTGCTACGTGACCGATTCATTTTTTTTTCCAGTCATAAGTTTCTCTGATGGCACCCTTTCACTTCTCTAGTGCAGTTCCTCATATGTAATGTTGCTGCTGCCTATTCATGCCCATTATACCCCTTGCCATTGAGTTTGTAGATAACACCAGAAGAATATCAGTGTTCAACCTCTGAGGGGAAAACAAAGGTTTGGGGCCATTAGAAGAACCATATAGTTTCCCAAAGGCAACCCAACCTCCCCCTTTTGTTCAATTCTGGAATCAAGTCAGTTCATGATTCAGTTACAGCACTAGGCCATATATACTAATGAATGAGCTCCATGGAGTTGTCCATCCAATTAAATAATCATCTGGACAACAGACATTCCTCATCCGCTTGTTTTTCCCTGTGTGGATAGTTAAACCAAACTCTTGAGTGATTATGGATCTCATTTGGGAAACCCTGCAGTGTCCCAGGGCTTAAGGCAACCAGCAGGATGTTGTCTGCAAGAGTGTTTAAGATACATCAAAATATACGGACAACAGATAATGATACAAATTGCTGTTCAATCGTGTCCAACGTCTCATGACCCTATTTCAGGTTTTCTTAGCAAAGATACTGGAGTGGTTCACCATTTCCTTCTCTAGTTCATTTTATAGATGAGGAAACTGAGGCAAACAGGGTTAAGTGACTTGCCCAGGGTCACATAGCTAGTAAAATTTGAACTCAGGAAGAAGAGTATTCTTGACTCCAGTCCTGGGATTCTATCCAGTGTCATCTAGCTGCCTGCAATACAAAAGGTAAGTGTCATATAAGGACTATAAACAGTAGGTAAGAAATTCAAAAAAGGCAGAGATCATGGACGCTGGATGTCCAGGAGAGGCTTCCTGGAGGAAGTAGGTCTTCAACTGTTCATTTGTATAATGAGATGATGAGACTTCTTGTTTCTCTAAAGCTTCTTCCAGCTCTTAACATTCCACAATTCCACTTGAGCCTTAAAATAAAAAAAAGTTGGATTTAAACGAGCAGATGTTCATGTGTGTGTGTGTGTGTGTGTGTGTGTGTGTGTGTGTGTGTGTATGTGTGTAAGGACTGGGATGAGAACTGATGCTGAGGTTTAAAGAACTAATAAACCAATCTAGTTGGAATATAATAGGTGCATGTTGGGAACTATAAGTGGGCAGTTGGTGCAGTGCATAGAGCACCAGGCCTGGAGTCAGGAAGACTCATCTTCCTTGAGTTCAAATCTGACCTCAGACACTTACTAGCTGTGTAAGCTGTCACTTAACCCTGTTTACCTCAGTTTTCTCCTCTGTAAAATGAGCTGGAGAAGGAAATGGTGAACCACTCCAGTATCTTTGCCAAGAAAATTCCAATGAAGAGTTGAACATGACTGAAAATGGCTGAACAATAATGGGAACTATGAAGTGGAGGATTTATTGAAATAGAGTGAGGAGGGGATAGTTTTGTAGAAAGAGTCTTGGACTTAGGGTCACAGAACCTGAATTCAGATCCTAGTTCTACCACTTACTACTTGTATGACTTGAGTCAAGTTATTAAACCGCTTTTGGCCTCAGTTTCCTCATCTATGAAATAAAGATGACTTCTAAGGTCTTTTCTAAATGGATCTTTCTAAAATCTATAATTCTATGACTTCTGAGTTCCAGAAAAAGGGATTTGAACATTGTAACCAGCTGGTGCAGTTTAGAGCTAAGCATAGAGTAGGCACCAGCAATTTCTCTTGGGCAAGAAAGGCTATTTACATATATGGAAGCTTCCCCCCATCTTGTGCCTTCCCCCTGACCCTACTATTTCTGTCTTTCAATGAACGGCTGCCTCTCCTGGCTCAACACAGTAACCCTGAATCAAGCAGCAGACTGCGTGAGTGGCCTTGGCTTGTCCAACCTTTCTGCCAGGGGACCTTTGTCTCTGGCAACTCATGTGGAGTTGGATTTGGGATTATTCTTTAAAAAAATAATCGATAGCATTGTACACAATAACAGCAACATTGTGTGATGACCAGCTTCTTGATAGACTTAGCTCTTCTTAACAATGCAAGGATCTAAGACAATTCCAGGGGACTCATAAGGGAAAATGCTATCCAGAGTCAGAGAAAAAAACTATGGAGTCTGAATGCAGATCGAAGCATACTATTTACTCTCTTTTTTTTCTTTCTTGTGGTTTTCTCCTTTTATTCTGCTTCTTCTTTCACAGCACGACTAACATGGAAATATGTTTAATATGATTGTATATGTATAGCCTATATCAGATAGCTTGCCATCTTTGGGAAAAAGGAGAGGATGGAAGGGAAAAAATTAGAACTCAAAATCTTATAAAAGTGAATGTTGAAAGTTATCTTGACATGTAATTGGAAAAAATAAAATACTATTAAGGGAGAATTTTTTAAAATCAAGTTTGGATTAGCTGTCTCACTGAAAATGTGTATTCTTTTGACCAGGCCTGTGGAAGAAAAGCAAAATAATATAATGAGACATGGCAGATTGGGTTCCACTGGAATGTCAGAGAGAGAGAGAGAGAGTATGTGTCAAAACCATCCCCAGCCCTCACCAGTGCTTTGACCTCCCCCAGGCCCTTAGCTGAGAAAGGGACATTTGGAGGAAAACAAACCCCCCTTTTTCCATCACAACTTCCGCCTGACTACGTCAGCATGGCTCCCCATCAGCTCAGGCCCCATGGTTTATTTTTGTGACTGGGGCTCAGGAAGTGATTCTTTCTGTCTCCGATTTGAGCAGTTGTCACACTTTCCAATGGCTGACAGGGTGACAGGCACAAGCCGGAAACACTGAGGAACTTGACCTTAAATGGGAGGTTAGTGGGATCCCAAATCTAGTCCCATTCTGTGCTGGGAACCCCAAAGAAAAGTGGGGAAGGAATTGGGGGTTGGAGAAAGAACGGGAAGGAAGGAGGGAACAGAGAGGGAGAATTTGGGGCAAAACCAGGGCTGGAGTGGGGTAAATGGGGGCAACCAGTGGGCAGAGGATAAACGTGAGAGGTTATAAAAGAGGAGTCAGGGGGATACAGAAAGAAATAGGAAAGACAACAAACTTAGAGAGAACAACATATGTGATGTTGGAAGAGACCATAGAAATAACTTAGTCTTTCCTGTTTGCCTTTTAGAAATGAGGAAACTGTGGCCTAGAGTGCTTGTGGCTTGCCTGACACCACAGAGAGTGAATGGCAGAACTGATACTAAATTTCAGGTTATCTACAAAGAGAAAAGATTTTAGACCATTTTGGGGCAGTGCAGAGGTCTTTCGGGTTTCCAAAATGTGTGCTCTGCATTACTGATAATCAAGCTGCTGCTGCAACAGGCTATAGGCACATGCGTGAGTAACCTTGGAAAAGGTGGGGGTTCAACCCATGTTTGAAGGATATTGTCAGTCAACAAGCAATTATTAAGTGCCTACTGTATGCCAGGTGATGATGGTAGGTTGCCACTGACCAAAGAACAAAGGAACAGGCTTTCTTTCTTGGAAAGAAAACACATTTTTAGGGAGAACAAGGTCAAATTTAAGCTGCAGTCTCGGGGATTTTAGTTCAGTTCTTTGGAAGAATTTCCTCACTTCAAGACGTCAGGGCATGTGACCTTGGGAGATAGTGAAGTCTGCTCTTACTCAGATTTGTCCAAGGAAAGGAGAGCTCTTTTTGTTTACAGGTATCTTACAGCTGTCATGATCCCTCAAGGTCACCTTAAAGGGTTCTTCTACCCTGGGGAGGAGGCATGACCCCTGAGATGCAATTGGCTCATTTTTAATTTTCCAGTCTTTTTTCAATACCCTAAGGGAGAGGCCCTGTCAGATGGCAGACCCCTCTGCTTGGCCCTCTTCTACCTGCCACCAGCTCTGGGCTCTGGGCACAAAGGACAATCCAGGATTCTCTTTGCTGTTTCCCTCTGGAGTGTGCTGTAAAGCTTGGCTGCAGAAATCTCTGGAAGCTGCTTGTGAAGGCAGAGGGAGGAGAGAGTTACATAAGAGCCCACCGATGGCCAGGAAGTAAAGAGCAGCCTTTAGATTAGAAAGGCGGTGTTTTAATCCAGCCCCAAAAAGGCAGGAATAGAAACTGCATGTTATTTCTGTTTCCCTCCCCACCACCCTCTGCACTTCCCAGGCCAAGCTGCTCTGGCTTCTAGCCTTTCTATGGGTTAACTCAGGCTGTGTGGGAATTATAGAAAGGACTGATTCAGCCTTGAGTGGGGTGGGGGGCTCTCTGGGGGGCACACACAGAGTACACACTGTGGGACACATTCGTAGTCACCCTGGACAGCGGGTCAAACCCCAAAATTCAGTACCCCAAGAGGGTATTTCCATCCCATACAATAAAATGACTAGAAAAGGAAAAGGTGAGAATTTTGTAATTAGAGGGGATCAGGTTCCCTTCTTAACCTCCTACAATCACAAAGCATCCATGTTACTTGGCTGAGTCAGAGAAAATGACTGAAGAGAAGGTTGAATGCTGGGCCAGACCTGGAACAAGCTGGAGAGCCTTAGGTGGGAATCTCAGCTCTATCACTTACCAGCTGTGTGACCTCTACAAAGGAACTAACCTTCTCTGACTCTTACTTTTTTCATTTATAGAATGAGATTAGCATACCTGTAGTACTTACCTCCCAACTGTGTTATGAGGATCAAATAGAATATTTATTAAAATGCTTTGAATATTTTAAAGGTCAGTTTAGCAGGTGTCAAGCACAAAGCTCAATGTTTGGTCTGGGACAAGAAAGAAAGAAAAAGAGAGAGAGAGAGAGAGAGAGAGAGAGAGAGAAAGAGAAAGAGAGAGGAATATTTGGTCTTCAAGATTATGCTCCATAAGAAGGAAAATATAATCAAGTACATAACAATTACAAATAGTTTGCATTTCCAAAATGTGTGGTCTGCATTACTGATAGTCAAGCTGCTCCTGCAACAGGCTACAAGCACATGGGTGAGTAATCTTGTAAAAGGAAGTGTCTTGGTGGGGGCTCAACCCATGTTTAAAGGATATTATCAGTCAACAAGGAATTATTAAGTGCGTACTGTGTGCCAGGTGGTGATAGCAGGTTACCACTGACAAAAGAACAAGGGAATGGGCATGTCTTGGAAAGAAAATGAGGGAGAACAAAAGGGAAACAAGGTCAGATTTAAGCTAAAATCTTGAGGATTTATTTTAGATTTTTGAAAGAATTTCCTCACTGTGAGCTGGGACACATCAAGGCATTTTGGGTGGTGGGGATGTGTATGTGGAAAACGCTAAGAACTAGGGAAATTAGGAAAGGCATCTTGAATGTGTGAGAAGGAATAATGTGAAAAATTAGTTCTGGAGCCATATTGTGAAGGACTATAAACACCAGGAAAATTTGCCTTCTATCCTGGCAGTAGGGAGCCACTTGATCTTTTTGAGCAGAGAAGTGATATAGTCAGATTTGTGCTTGAGTAGGACTGATTTAACACTTGTGGGGAGGATGCATTAGAAAAGGGAGAGACTGGATGCTGGAAACCCAACTAATAGGTTACTGAAATGGTTTAGTGGAGGGTGATGAGGGCCTTGGGTGAAGGTGGCAAAGTGGATAGAGCACTGGACTTGGAATCATGGAGACTATGATAATAAGACCATAACATGAGACTTCAATCCTGAGAATCAGGAAGACTGTAATAAGTCTACAATCACTGGCCTCAGACATGTACTAGCTGTGTGACCTTGGGCAACTCACTTAACTTGTTTACCTCAGTTTCCACCTCTGTAAAATGAACTAGAGAAGGAAATGGCAAACTACTTCAGTATCTTTGCCAAGAAAACCCCAAATGGCATCATGAAGAGTTGGACATGACTGAAACAACTCAGCAACAACAGTGAAAGTCTCATCTTTTGGGGTTAGAAAGGGAGAAGGATGAGAGAAGAAAGGACTGATCTAATGATGTTATAGAGTTAGAATCAATAAATCTTGGCAACTGATTGAATATGTTTGGGTGAGGAAGCATGAAGATTCTGGGATGACTCTTAGGTCCCAAGCCTGTGTGACTCAAAGGCTCAGGGTACCTCCATAGAAACTGAGAATTTAAAAGAAGGCGTGAGGGTAGGGGGAAAGAGAGAGTTCCATTCTGGATGATTTGAGTTTGAGATGCCTATGGGACATACAGGTAGAGATGAAGCAGTGGAGTTTGGGAGACAAAACCTGGATAAGTAGATTTGGGAGGCATCTTCAGAGAGGCGTGAGCTCACTAGAACATCACCTGGAGAGAGAAGAAGCCCCAGGAAGAGAAAAGCCAACTTGAGTGGGAAGTAGGGGAGGGATAGGGTTGATCCTACAAAAGAGACTGAGAAGGGATGGTCATGGACGGAGAGAACAGAGAGAGAGATTGCCACCAAAACCAGGGGAAGAGAATATTCAGGAGGAAAAGCCATGTCAAAGGAGGATCAGAAGAAATGAGGACAAAATAAGGTCACTGTATTAACAATGAAGAGACTACTGGTCTCAGAGAGAGCAGTGTCATTGGATGGGGTGGGGTCAGAAATCAGAGAACTAAGAGGGATGTGAGGAAGGAGAAGCAAGGAATGGGAGCAGTTTGGTTTTTTTCCCTAGAAGTTTGGTTGTGAATGGAAGAGAAAGAGAGAGGCAAAGAGCAGGGGGAGGGGAGAGAAAGAGAGAGACAGACAGACAGATAGAGAAACAGAGAGAGAAAGAGAGAGAGAGAGAGGAGAGAGAGAGAGAGAGGAGAGAGAGAGACAGAGAGAGAGAAGGAGAGAGAGAGAGAAAGAGAGAGAGAGAGAAAGAGAGAGAGAGAGAGAGAGAGAGAGAGAGAGAGAGAGAGAGAGAGAGAGAGAGAGAGACCACCAGACAGACAGACCATATTTACAAATACCATGGCAGGGGTCTATATATAAGGAGAGGCAGAAAATTAGTGGAGGTGGGAGAAGGTGATAATTGAAACGGAAGCTTCTAGAGGAAAGGATCAAGGACATAATCAGAGGGTTTGATTTTACTAAGGAGAAAGACCACTAATTCCTCCAAGATAGGAGCAAAGGAAAAAGAGAATAGGGGTTGGTATTGAGGGGATTTGAGGTATAGAACTGAGGAAAGGAGGAGATTCATGACTGAAGGCCTTCATTTAAGATTTTCTTATATGGTGAATTATAAAATTCCTCTGGTAAGTGGGAGGAAGGGAGATAACAGGAAGTTTGAAATAGTTGATTTGGCAAGATAGTAGAGAATCTAACGAGGAGCACAGCTGGTGTGCAGCAGTAAGTCCTCAGTGGATGGTTCAGCCATTTTTCAATTGTGTCCCACTCTCTGTGACCCCATTTGAGGTTTTCTTGGCAGAGATTCTGGAGTGTTTTGCCATTTCCTTCTTCAACTCATTTTATAGAGGAGGAAACTGAGGCAAACAGGGTTAAGTGACTTGCCCAGGGTCACACAGCTAGTAAGTGTCTGAGGTCAAATTTGAACTCAGGAAAATGAATCTTCCTAAGTCCAGTCTTGGTACTCTGTGGCACCACTAAGCTGCCCTCAGTTGATATGAGATAAGATAAATTTGTAATGGACTCAGCTAGCATAGCTTTGGGACTATCTATAGCAGTACTCAGCAAGAGAACAGGAGTTGAGAAGATGAGTGACGGGAGTAATCCAGAACTGGAGTTTGGAAAGGGATGAGGGACAATAGGTAGGGGTGGGTGGGTTGGATGAGGGATGGAGGACAGTATTAAATTGAACTGACTTTCACTTTTGAAAAGATGTTAATCCAGAGCAGGGGCAATAATCTGGGGAGGCAGGGAGGGGGGTAGTGACTGCAGGGTATACTGAGGGAGGACGCCAGGTTAGGAGAGGTGAAGTACAGGGTGAGACACACACCCCAGGAAGCAGGAAGAACTTTAGCCCAGATAATCAAATAGACAAATATAAAGTTAATAAGGGAGGAAGTCAACTCCAATGAAGAGGAACAGCCTGAAGTGAAAAGAGTTACAAAATTGAGAGAAAGCGGGGTGATCAGGTACAGTCAGTAGAAACAAGCTGATGAAAGCCATTGCCCTGAGCTGTGAACAGAGCTGGCAAGACGCTGAGGGAGGGCAGGGCTTGTTATTATTAATATTCATGTGGGTATGTATATATAGATATATGTGTTTATATAGTATCTTCTCAGTTGAGCCTGATATTAATTTTATTAATATTAATATATTATTATTATATATTATATTAATATTAACACTGGCTGAGGACCTCAGTCTGGATGGCACTCCTCACATCTGAGAATGAGGCGATGCCACGCAGCCAAGAAGGAAGGAGTGAAATGGACAGGGATAAGAGGCTTCGCCATGCTTGATATCACAGCTGTTGGAGGGCCGGCTTTCGTTTGCAGCTGGGAGGGCTTTCCCCCCACCCTACCTTTGATTGCAGTTAGATTCTTCTCCGCTTCAGCCCTCCTGCTCTGGTCTCAGCCCCAGTTTTCTGTCTTCCCCTGGTAACAATCAGGACTTTCTGGATTTCTCTCCCGGGCTAAATTGGGAGTGTGAAGATACTTTTCTTCCCAATTTAGCTTTTGTATTAAAGTGAGAATTGGAAGTGACTGGAAGACAGCCTTCCATTACTTTGTATGCAGGGGATGGGCAGAGAGAATCCATTTACCATTCTAGCCCCGAGGCAGGGGGAAAATGACTGGGGCAATTTCCCCATTCACCTGGGGCCCTCTGCCCTCATCTTGGAAAGTAACTCTTTAATTTTAGGGGTGACTCTTCGCCCCTCTGAAAGAAGGGAGTCAAAAGGCAGCTTGATAAGGACAAAGCACACTGAATTTTGGAGACACAGAACCTGAGTTCAAATTCTGAGGCTCCCACTGAGTACCTGTGTGACCTTGGGCAAATCATTTAACCTAACAGAGCTTCAGTTTAATCTTTAAAGTGAATGTGCTGCAGTAGACGATTTCTAAGTTTTCTTGCAACTCTAGATCTATGAAACTATGCCTGTCATTCACTTTAAAAAAGCAAGAGAAGGAATAATGTTGTGTATGTGCGTGCACACACACACGCAAATAACTATAATGCTATAACGTCTTGCTGTCTATCCTCAATTCGGTCTAAGTATTTATTAGGTACATAATGCCAGACACTGTGCTAGGAGGTGGGGATACAGATGAAAATGAACCAGTCCCTGCCGTCACAGAACTGTGAAGAATCCACAAAAGAAAGGCAGCTGAGTTAGAGGCTTTGGGCTCAAATCCCACAAATGCCAATGACTGCTGATATGACCTTAGGCAAGTCACTTGAACTGTTAATAATAATAACAGAATATTAATAACCAGCACTTACATATCACTTTAAGGTTTGCAACACAAAGCTGGGAGATGTGAAATGACTTACTCAGGGTAACCCCCATCTATTGTCTCTGGCAGGATAGAAACTCACATGTTCTGTGAGGATTGCCTCTGAGGGCCCTTCCAACTCATGATTTATAATCCCAAGTAAATAAAACTTGAGTTTTAGTCAGGACTTGTGATTTCATAGACACAGGGAATACTTGGAGAGGAAACTCCTTCTCTTGACCCAGATGGGTAACTATCTTGTAGTGTATAGTGTTAGAGATATTGCCCGGGGTGTTGACAGGCTAATTAACTCACCACCAGATTGTGTTAAAAGGTGAGACTTCCTGAATCTGGGACAGACTTTCTAGCCACTATTTACACTATGCTGTATTTGCCAAGTAAATACAACGTAATATCAGCAGAGGGAAAGAATTTAAACTGATGAGAAATCAAGAAGGGTCTCTACCAAGAGGTAACCCTAAAGTTAAGCCCTGATGGAAGCGAGGCATGCCCAGAGGCAGAAGTGAGGAGGAAGAGTATTCCAGGACTAAGAAGAGGTAGGGAAGCAAGGGAGGATATCATCTATAGGGAACAGAAGGTTGGCCAGTCGGGCTAGAACAATAAATCAATCTGGAAAGATAAGCTGAAGTTGGAAGGGGGAGGGTTATAAGTGCCAGAGAAGGATATATTTTATTTTAGAGGCAATAATAAGTCATTATGGTTTCCTCAGTAGAGAAGAGACACGGGCTAATCTGAGCTTTAGAAATCTATACATTTGGAAGCTATGGGGAAGATGGACTGGGAAAGGGAGACACTGGAGGCAGGAAATCCAACTAGGAGGGTCGTGCAGTAATTCAGGGGAAAGAAGAGGGGTCAAATTAGGGTGGTGGAGGTGAACAGAGAGAAGGGGAAGGGACGATCTTGGGGGAGAGTTGACAAGATTTAGCAACTTATAGGCTGCAGAGGGATAAGGTAGAGTAGAAAGGCCAGGCTGATCCTATGGCTATGGACCTGGACCACAGTTTCTCTTTCTTTCCCTTAAGGAGCTGGGGACCAAGAAGTTCTTAGAGAAAGAAAAAGATTCAAGTAATAATAATTGACATTAACATAGTACTTTAAAGTTTCCAAACTTCCAATATTTTACATACTTTATCTCATCAAAGCTTGACAACCCCGGTAGGTTTTTTTTTAGTGTATGCATATGCATATACATATGTATGTATATGTGTATATTTGCATACAACACAAATAGAAAATAAATTTTCATTATTCACCCTTCCCAAACATCAGTTTCCCTAGATACAAGTATAAGATATGTAAGTAGTGCTTTCTTTGATGGGACATTAAAGTTGATTTATTAAGAATATGTAAATCATATCAGAATCAACTGAGAAGATGCTATTTATATAAATACTTATACCTATATACATATATACTCATCTACAAACATATATACCTATATACTCCTACCACTTATATATGTATATACAAAAATATATATCTGCCATATGTGTATCATATATATGTATATATACATATACATATATATATACCCATCCACATATATGGCATCTGTTACATATACATACACACATACACCTTTTGGCCTTATCAGTGTGGGGAATTGGTCATGTGGAAACTCCCCTCTGCTGACTGATAGATACACTCACACTGTTTATAACCTCTAGTTTTAAAGAGCTACCTGAGGTATTAGACCTGTGTCCATAGTTTGTCTGGCATTATGTGCCTAATAAATACTTAGACCGAACTGAGGATAGACAGCAAAACATTATAGCTATTTGCATGTGTGTGTTCTGCATATACACATATACATTGTATAATGTATACTGCATATACATTACTCCTTCTCTTGCTTTTTTAAAGTGAATGACAGGCATAGTCTCATAGATCTAGAGTTGCAAGAAAACCTAGAAATAGTCCACTGCAGTGCATTCACTTTAAAGGACCCAAACCCGTCTGCTCTCCACTACACTCTGATGCCCCTTAGATCAGTCAGAGCTCAAAGTGGGATACAGCCTCAGAAAGGTCTGGGAGGATACAACTCATCCACCTTGGGTATTTGGGGAGGAAGGGAATCTAGTTCTCTGTATACCTTTAAATTCATTCCTACCCTATTTGGAAAGTTAGGGCTATAAGGGTCTGGACTTGGGGGAAACAGGCTCACAGTGTAGCAACAGAGAAAAGCGTTAGATATTAAGAAGAACATCTTGCTTGTGTGACAGGGTTCCAAGGAGAGATGTGGACAGTCTTTTTCCATGTAACTCTTCTCTTTCCTGTCCCCATTTGTCTACCATACCTTGGAGATTTCCCAGGCTTAATCTGCCTCTATCATGATCACCAATATCCTTATCTCCACTGGAATGAGTCATGGGTAGGGGTGCCACTAAAGCTGAATTAAATCCATTGTACAGACTTCAATGCACACCTGCCAGTTTACTTACAGGTTCTGAGACTTGGTACATAGTGTAATTGTACCACCATTTCTGAAAGCCTGACATGGGATTGGAGGGTGGCATTTGCATACTGGGGCATCTACCTTTCCACAAAAGACAGCTTTCATTCTGTTGACAGTGGTTAATCACCTTCATAATCTGAGATAATATGTCTCCTTGGGGTGGCAGAGAATTTCTTTTTTTTCTTTTTTGACGGTAACAAATAGGCTAATATTTACATAGTGATTTAAAATTTTCATGGTGTAGTGAAGACAGAGCTAGCCAAAGTGACCTGGGTTCCAATTCTACCTTTGACACGTACTGGCTATGTGATCATGTGGATATGTTGGAAGCCCTCAGTACTCTAAATCAGAGGTTTCAAATATATGGTCTACAGCACTCCCAAATGCAGCCCAAATCAGATTAAAAGGTAACTGGGAAATACTTAGCATAATAACTAAAAATACAATATGGTAAAACAAATACAATAAAACAAAGATAATAATCCATTTTAAAACTAAGTCAAATGTGACCCAAAAGGAAGCTTATGTAAGGTTTAATGGCCCTACTTCTCCCCCTTTTTATTTTATTTTTCCAATTACATGTAAAGGTAGTTTTCAACATGCATTTTTGTAAAATTTTGAGTTTCAAATTTTTCTCTCCTCTTCCCTCCCTCCTCCCCAAGATAGCAAGTAAGCTGATATAGGTTATACACGTACAATCAGGTTCAACGTATTTCCACATTAGTCGTGTTGTGAAAAAAGAATCAGAACAAAAGGGAAAAAACCACAAGAAAGAAAAAACACCAAAAAAAAGTGAAAATACTCTACTTCCATTTGCATTACAACTTCATGTTCTTTGTCTGGATGTGGTTAGCCTTTTCCATCATGAGTCTTTTGGAATTATCTTAGCTCATTCTATTGATGAGAAGAACTCAGTCTTGGCACAATGTTTCTGTTACTGTGTACAATGTTCTCCTGGTTCTGCTCACTTCCCTCAGCATCAGTTCATGTAAGTTGTTTCAGATTTTTCTGAAGTCCAACTGCTTGTCATTTCCTATGGAACAGTAGCATTTCATTATATTCATATATCACAACTTGTTGAGCCATTGCCTAACTGATGGGCATCCCCTTGATTTCCATTCTTGGCAACCACAAAAAGAGCTGCTATAAATGGGTCCTTTTCCCATTTTTATGATCGCTTTGGGATACAGACCTAGAAGTGGCATTGCTGGATCAAAGGGTATACAGTTTTATAGCTCTTTGGGCATAGTTCCAAATTGTTCTGCAGAATGGTTGGATCAGTTCACAACTCTGCCAACAAAACATCAGTGTTTCGATGTTCCCACATCTTCTTCAACTTTTATCATTTTCCTGTTTTGTGATGTTAGCCAATCTGATAGGTGTGATGTGATACCTCAGAGTTGTTTTGATTTTAATTTCTTGAATCAATAATGATTTAGATAATTTTCATATGACTAGAAGTAGTTTTAATGTTTCCTCTGAAAACTGCCTGTTCATATCCTTTGACCATTTATCAGTTGGGGAATGAGTTGTATTCTTATATTTTTCAGAAATGAGGCTTTTATCAGAAACACAGGCTGGAAAAATGTTTCCCAGCTTTCTGCTTTCTTCTAATCTTGGTTGCATTGGTTTTGTTTGTGAAAACCCTTTGTAATTAGATTTAATCAAAATTATCCACTTTGAATTTCATGATTTTCTCTATCTCTTGTTCAATCATAAATTCTCCCCTTCTTCATAGATCTGACAGGTAAACTATACTTTGTTCTGGCAGAGAATTTTTTGTTTAATTTTGTTTTCTGTTTTCTACAATCACTTCCATATAACTTAGATTTTTTCCCCCTCCCTCCCCCCTTCCTTTCCCTCCCTCCCTGAGATGGAGTACAATTTTATATAGGTTCTACACATACAATCCTATTGAATACATTTTCACCTTAGTCATGTAATATATTTTCACCTTAGTCATGTGCAGTGGAGAATTTCTAAGAGCACCTTGGCCATACTCTTGTTTTTTTGAGCAGACACACATATGTATAATTTTTTTTTTAACGGAGTCTATGATCCAATGATTTCATCAGTATACAGGGTACCTGGTGAGGAACCTGCCCTAGCCATGCAGATCCCTATCTGCGCAGATTGTGATCTTAGAGGGGCACTGAGGGTTTGTGACTTTCCCAGGGTCTCATAGCCAGTATGGGTCATAGGGCAAGGGGAGACACAGGACCAGCCTTGCTTCCCCATTACAAAATTTAGTAGAGAACTGAATCAAGAAGACCTGGGTTCCTATTCTTCCTTTGGCACATGCTATTTATGTGACTACATAGTTAGCTACTCTAAGACCAGAAGTTACAGAAAAGGTGACAATCTGCATTTGTAGAGGGGAATCCCTCACTTGGAGCTACTTAGAAACTACCGATCTTGTCAAAATCCTCCTCCCAAAAATCTCTGATACGAGGAGTGATCAAGGAGGGGAGTATTGGAGGAGTTCTGCTGGGTTGGAGGGACTGGGGACAAGGTAGGAGCTACTCTTGTGTGTGGGGGGGCGATTGGGACTAAGTGATTTGCCCAAGGACACACAGCTACTAAGTTTCAAGTGTCTGAGGCTGTATTTGAACTCAGATCCTCCTAACTCCAGGGCCAGTCCTCTATTCACTGCACCATGCTGTTGCCCCAAGGTGAGAATCTCTTAGTACAGGGTTGGGGATCCTGCAGCCTTGAGGTTGCATGAGGCCCCCTAGGTCCTCAAGTGCAGCTCTTCATTCAAAGGGCTGCCCTTGAGCACCCTGAGGCCTTATGTTCCCCACCCGTGTAGCCCCTAGAAGCCGTCTATCCTGCCATGTCTCCTCACAAGTGCTGTGTAGATTGTGGCAGAGGACAGGAAGACTTGCAAAGGTCTGGACTGGAAGACAAGACAGTTCTTTCAGCTTGGGATGAGAAACCCAGATCTCTGTGGTTTGGGCTGCCCTGGAGAAAGAGATGGAGGGGGGCAGTGCCACCTCGTGGACTTTCCGCGTTAGTACAGGCAGACTGATTCAGGGGAGAATGGGAATGTACACCTGCACAGTTGGAGAGGAGAGAGGAAGGTCAGGAGGTGGTCGCCCTACCTGACCGGGGTTGGTCTAACCAGACAAGAAAAGACTGGGCTGGGTGTGGGGTGAAGAGCTGTTGTCCCCTTTCCTGAGGCATCACAGAAGTCAGACATGCCTGATTTGTTTCCAGAGGACCAAACCCAAGAGGAGGGAGGGGCTTGAACTTCATTCAGTGAGAGCCGAATGGGGGTTAGAGACCTGGTTGCAGAAGTCAGATGTGACATCACGTTTCTCTGTGCCTTTAAAATGAGGAGGGGGTACATCCGACCAATGGGGAATGGGGTCCTCTGCCTGGGAGCAGGGGCCTAACTGGCACATACTGTTGAGCTGCTTCTCTTAGCCTAGATACAGTTTCTTTCCTCCACCTCCTCATGCTTGTTTCCCAACACCTTAGGATCATCTAGGGGCAATGCAAGGACCCTAGTTCCAGGCAGCAACATTGGAAGCAAACCTAGGTTCTGAGATCTGACTTCCCTCTGACGTCACAGTCTGGAAATCCCACCTGAAGAAGATTTGCTCAGTGGAGGGACTTTTATAGGCAAGGGAAAAGGCAACCCAGAGCTGGGCACCGGTAAGCATTGATGCCCACTCTCACCTCATCTTCCTTGGGCCCCTGAGGATAATCTCAGGGTATT
Organism: Bettongia penicillata ogilbyi; assembly: GCA_023548195.1. Classification (NCBI taxonomy): domain Eukaryota; kingdom Metazoa; phylum Chordata; class Mammalia; order Diprotodontia; family Potoroidae; genus Bettongia; species Bettongia penicillata. The sequence goes on from JAJHZJ010000197.1 coordinate 7,235,845, forward strand.
TCTGAGCTTGGGACGGGACTGAATTCTTACTGCCTTCCCTTCCAAAGCCAGCTCTTTTCATTCACCTCCACTCCTCTCACTTTCTTGCTGCTATCTACTCAGAGGAGTGAACCATGATGGAGGAGAGAGGATGGGCTGTCACACACAGTCCTGGGTGGAGGAGCAAGGGAGGAGAGAGGACAGATTTGGGACAGAGCCAGAGGCTTCTTTCTAATGTCTTCCAAACAATCCCCATTTATCTTTTCCCTTGCTGCACTAATAGCATAGGAACAAGCCTGTAGTTTGAGAAACCCTGGGTGTTTCCATGGCAACGGACAGATGTGCCTGGTAGCCTAGATTTGCTCATTCTGGAGAGGGAAGCCCTGCTGCACACAGCAAAGAAATAAATACCTGCAAAGGAAAGATGCCTTCATTTCTCATTAACCATCACAGGGACATGGGTGCCTGGTGCACACTCTGAAGAGGGAGTTAGATAAGACACAGGGAAGGACTTCCCAGTGGTCTTACTTTGGTAGCTGTAACAAAGGTCAAGGCCTCTCCCTCTCTGGAGATCTTTCAGAAGGGAATATCTCTTCCCCCATCCTACCTTATGCCTCTGAAATGAAAGAGGAGCAGAGAGCAAAGGGAATGACATTCATGAAGAACCTGGTTTAATATGGAGATGTCAAAGGGAGTTATCCCAACAAGTTTCTCCTCTCTCCTCTGTCGACTCATCCCAAAGGGTTTCCTCAAATCTTTTCAGCATAGTTTACATGAGAGACCCTCCTGCCCATTCTAAATAACTGAGGAAACCGGGAAAGTCTCTCCTGATGCTCTGCGAATACTATGCATACTATGTTAGGAAGCACAGATGTGGGTAGGGGGGGATTCAGACAGGTCTTGTGGAGGATTTGTTGAGTTCTTTTCTGTTTCTCCTCTGTCCTCTGATGCCCTCTGTCTGGTCCTGCTGGGCAGGCATCTGAGGGAATGGTGTTACCTCTTCTTATAAATATATTCGATGACAGTGAAAAGGGCCCTGTGCCCCATTTTGGCAGTGCACACCAAGCTATTTGGGAAGGTGGCCCTTTTGGCCCCACTAGGCTTGTTTTCTCACACTGTTGTTGAATTGTTTCAGTTGTGTCTGACTCTCCATGACCCCATGTGGGGTTTTCTCTGCAAAGATACTCGAGTATTTTGTAATTTCTTTCTCCAGGTCATTTTACAGATGAAGAAAGTGAGATAAACAGAGTTAAGTGACTTGCTCAGGGTCACACACAGACAGGAAGTGTCTGGGGCCAAATCTGAAATCAAGATGAGTCTTCCTGACTCCAGGCCTGGCACTCTATCCAGCTACCCCTTCTCAGTCACTACCCCTGCTCTAATCTCATCTTTTCTCAGACATGGACCACCCTCATTCTTTATCCATTTTAGACCAAACAACATCCCATGACCTACTTCGAATGTTCCCTATTCCTACATTAACTCTCCCTCTCTCCTCCCACTTCAATGAGTTTCTGTTCTCCTTCAGATGTATACTAAAATCTATTTCCCAGGTTCCTTTCCCTAGACAATTTCCTCCTCCAACTGGGCACCTGCCCTTAGGACTTGATTCCCTTCCCTACCTCCTTCTTCTCTAGCTCTGTCCTCCCCTTGTTTGGTGCCCTTTCCTTCTGCTCAGGTTTCTTCCTTCTCTCTTTTTGGGGTTTCTCTACAGCACAATTGAGCTAAACTCTGTCTGGACCTGTTCTTGCCCTGCCTTGCCCTGTCCCTGGCCCCAGTCCCAGGGTGCTGCTGCTGATGGAGTCCTAGTAGAGATGCCCCCAACCCCAATAATCTAACTTCATTACAGGCTCACTGTACCTACCAACCTCCTCCCCAAATGTCCTAACTTCACATGCCTCACTGCTCACTAGAACAACAGGTGTGTCCCTGAAACTCATAGTTCTCACAAAAACAGCAGGTGTGTGGGAACACAGCCACTGTGTCTATCCAGCCATGAACCCCAGACCCATTCCCATAGAAACAGGGGTGTTCTTGCAGGCGATCACAATCACATCGTCCATCTAGCCCAAGACAGGACCACAGTACCTATCTATCTTGACGAGACAGGACCACCATGGCTAGCCAATTGGAGGGCAGCATGACCAGAATGTTTAGACTACCCAACCATAGATGGGACGCCTTCTCCATTACCTAATCCCTTAAAAACTCCTCCTCCCTTTTTAATACTAATCATATTTCTATGTTCTGTGTAAATTTCTGTTGTGTAATTGCATCTTTACCCTATAAAAATCCATCTTGCTTTCTCTGAAGTTACTGGTTCCTCTTGGAATTTAGCCCGCTTCTGGAGAAGTGTCAATCTCAATAAATGCCTACTCTTGGATTAGAGGTGGTCTCACTCTCAATTCTTTGAAAAGGTTCCACCACATCATGAAACTTCAACGGTCATCTCCCTGTCTCCTCTCCTGACCTTCTTCCCCTAGGAACCCCCACTTTTGCTCATTGCTTCCCCCTAAAACATGGTGGGCTCAATTCTGATTCTCCTAGTGCTCTGCTCTTTCTCCTCCCCTGGATTTCTTTATGCCCCATCACTCCCTGCTTCTCCCTGGATGTCTTTGTCCCAGACTGCTTCCTCCCCTCTGTCTGACTCCATGCTCTAGGCTGACAGCTGTTCTCTTCTGATTTCTTCTGCCCTTGGCAGAGGCCTTCTGTGCTCCCACTACCTCTCTGCCATCGCCTACAGCTCCCCGTCTCCCTCCTTATCAGCTGGGGTCAGGGGAATGAGAATCTACACCTCAACAACTCTACTGTCTTGACTTTTTCCCCTTTCTTACTTCTTTTCCCTTTGTCTCTGTTTCTTCTCTCTGACCCTGATTCCTCACCAGTCTCTAGCTCTTTAGGTATCCCTGGGCTCATTTCCCCTTGATCTCTCTCTCCTCTGTCCATGTCCCAGCATGGACTCATGCTGGACATTGAGGCTCTGCCTTCCTTGGCCCTGTGGCCTGATTTGGAATCCCCTCCCCCAGTTCGGCCTCCCAGGGGTTTCGATCTTTGTTCTCAGAATTCCAGCTGTAGCCATTTGAGAGCTGTGCTGCCTCAGCATTGCTCCTGCCAGGCTCACCCTCTGCCCTCCCTCTACATTGTCTCCCCACTGGGGGAGGGGATGGATGTAGGGACGCCTAAGCTGAAGAACTGCCTCCGGCATGAGTTTGGTCCTGTTCCCAGTGGGGCCCAGAGGTCTAACTGTACACTCCAGGACATCAGTGCCCACTGTGGTGCCCAACCTGTACAGTGTTTCAGGGTCTCACTTCTCTTCGTTCTTGAATACTTCTCCCAGCGTCTAACTTGAATCCCTCCTGCTCCATCTCTAGGTCTCAGGAGATGGGGAGAACAAATGGAAGACCTTTTATGTGTCCCAACCACCTTCGAGGACATGTACTCCACACTGCCCTCCTCCCTGGGTTCTGTTCTTGCTGTAAATCAAGGAACTCAACCACATATGGCCCCCTAGATGACCATCTATTATCTTTTTGGGGAAGAGCGAACTCCAGCCCTACCTCTCCCTAATTCTCCTGCTGCCTTTCCAATCTTACCATATTTGATTGGGGAGTAAAGCTGGTTCTCCATTTCCTTCCTCAGGACTACAATGCTGAGGAGGCAGTGCTGACCTCTTACTGCCCAGATCCAGTACAGGTCAATCTCTGCTTTTCTCCCCATTCTACTTCTGTTTGGACTGGGGCACAAAAAAACAACAGGGTGCCGAATTGTAGTTTATTGGATCATCCCACGGCCAAGGGTTCAAGCTTTCCCTTTCCTCATTTTCCCCAATGCACCGCACACACACACAAACATACACGTATTCCCCAACCCACTCCACTTTTGGAAGACCTAGGACAGAATTTTTTAAATCCTCCTGGCTTGGGTTCAGTTCAGTATAATCACTGCTGGAGGAGGAAGAAAGACAGGAGCTAAAGGTAAGGCTAGGGCAGGAAAGGAGTGAAGGGAGAGACCCCCCAATCCAGGTCCTGTTCCCATCAGCAGCTTCTTTTGTGGAGGAGGGTCCCCTGGGAATGCCTTCTCTCTGTTCTCTCCTTTCTGGTGAGGCCCAGACAGGAATGGGCTTGCACAGGGATGGGAGGGGAAGTCAGGACCAGACTTGGGGAGCACCTCCCACCCTCCCCTTCCCAACCTCACAATTCTCCTAAGGCAAACAGGAGCTGGGGCCTGGGGCAGCTGCAGGATGAAATGTACAGACACAGAGCAGGGCTCACGCCAACTGCAGTAAGAATTCTCAGAGCCTCGGGTGCATTAACCCTGCGCCTGGCCCCACCCCGGGAAGGGAGTAGGGATGGAGGGGAGGGGAGTGGGGAACACTGGGGATACTGGCACAGAGACACAAAGATGCTGGTCAAGACCAAGAGACCCAGAGGTAAAGACACAGACCCAAGGAGCAACATGTGAATTCGTGTAAACATACAATACACGTGCCTTCCTCTTCTTCCTAGGCCAGGAGATGAGACCAAATAGCTGGGACATGCATGTGTCCTGGCAAAAACACATACTTACTTTGTCCTGCTTCATGTCTGGTTTTCCTGAGGAAAGCTCCCCACTTCAAACATCACACTCACACACACCCACAATGGCTCACATACACTCACACTGTCTCATACGTTCACTCACAGAAGCAGTCTCCCATCCTCCCCTCCCACCCCCTCCCAACCCTTGCCCAAGTCAGTCTCTGCTATTTTGCTTCTTCAGATGTCCCAAGGGACTCTTCTCCCCACCCCCCACCCTTACCCTTGGAACTAGAAGAATAGAAGCTGGAGGAAGGGGAAAGTTGAGAGGGGAAGGGAGAGGAAAAGAGGGATTATTCAAGGAAATAGCCTCTGGGAGCACAGCAGAGGGAAGTGTGGATTCAGGTAAGCCCTGATCTCCCCTCCCTCCCCCAACTCCACTCCAAATCCTGGCTACAGTTACTGGGGCTTTCAATGAGACATTGCACCTCCTATTCACCCCTTTCAATTGGGAGGTAATACGGTCCCAGTGTCCTCATTCCCTCCACTTTCCACAGAGGGGGAGAAGTTTTCTAGGGGCCTACACCTAATGGGTGGGGGGCTTAGCCCATATATCAGCCAGAGGCTATGGGGCAGCCAAGGTCTAATAAAAAAGGGATGGGTGAAGAGGGGAAGAATATATGAGGTAAGGCTGGAAGAACCCTCTGGTCCTTAGCCCCTTCCCCCATAGCATGCCATGGCATCCAGCAAGGCACTAAGTGGGCTAGAGTGGGGGAGGTCACTCAAGAAGGAAGGCTGAAGGACAAAGACAAAGGAGAGATGCTCTAATGAATCCCCTGATGTGGCTCTGTCCTCAGGATCCTTCTTTTATTCCAGGGGCACGTGCATGCACACACACACACACACACACACACACTCATACACATCAAGCCTCCAACCAAAAGGGTCCCAAACACTGCTATTCCAAGGAGGCATTTCTTCCATGGACATAACAGCATCCTCCAACCCCCATCCCCAACCATGGCCCCTGCGTTTCCAAACCACTGGTAGGTCAAAAGCAAGAAAATGCCTGGCTCCAGTCAGCTTCCTCTAAACAGCTCCAAGATCTGTGATCCCTTGGACCTACCCACCCAACCCTGGCCAGATGACTCACTGGGAGACCCCTGACACAGCAGCTCCCATCTTGGTCCTCAGCCTTGGTCAGTGAGAGAAAGGGGTGGGGGCAGGGGCTGCTCCCATGGAGGGTATGCCTGAGGATTGGGATCCCCAGGAGTGACCCTTGCCCTGGGGACTCCTCAATCTAGGAAGCAGCAGCAGTTCTGTACATGGTTCCCCCCATCAGGGTCTCTGCGCAGAAGTGGGGGGGAAGGTTCACATCAGGCCGACTCTCCCCCACTTGTGGGCTTCTTCTTAGGGCGGGTCTTCAGTGTCTTGGGGATTGGCTGCAGGGGAAGGGATGGGGTTTAGTACTTAGGAGAGAGGATCCCCTTTCCCTTTCCCTTGGCTCCATGCAGGGACCTCAACTGAAGTCAGAAAGCCCAGTGGGGTGGGACAAAGGTCCCTGGTCCTCACCTCGGCTTTTGGCACTTTTTTGATTGATTTGACTCGCTTGGCAGTCTTGTCCCCCATGTCATCCTCAGAGGCGTCTGTTCGTGTGTCTGACTGGCTCCCACTTGAGGACCGAAGGTTCAGGCCAGGGTCATCCCCTAGGGAAAGGCAGAGTAAGGCTAGAAGCAAGGGGAGGATGTGGAGACAGGTCACTGAGAGCTAAGGAAATGAAGGCACTGTTCTAGGTGCCCACACTACAGACATGACACTCATCTACTCCAGCCCTCTCTGCCTTTCCTCTGACTTGGGGGTCCTGCTGCGTTCTGGGTGCTATTCCCCTTGGTCCAGTCCTGCCAGGTACCTAAGTCTTCGATGGGGTCCAGGAGGCCACCAGCTGAAGGTCGGAGGCGGCCATCAGGGCCGTGCAGGGGCAAAGCTTCATCATCTCGGATCAGCGTCAGGTCTTGCATGCTGAAGCTTCTCAGCTTCTCTGACAACACTCCTTGGCCCTGGGCAGGTGACACACACAGGCTCAAAGAGGGAAAGCCTCCCTCTGACCAGTGTGGACAACAGAAAAGACATGGTCACAGAGAAGGGGCACAGACTTTCCTCAGAGAGTCAAGAGGAGAGGAGAATAAGAGCTGAGCAGATGGTGATTATGAGACATGGAGAAAGGGGGCGATAGGGCCAATGTCCTTCTGAAGGCATGTCTGGAGAGAGAGGGTGGCAGAAGCCCCAAGAGCCCACATCCTGACCCTGATCCCTCCATTACCTTGGTAGCTGCAGTGACCGCAGCGTTGGCTGCCAGGTTCAAGCCCCTTTTGCCCACCCTCATCATGGTCTCATAGCTCTTGTCCCGGGCCTGTGTGATGTATTCATCAATTTCCTGCAGCAGGGGAGGAGGATGGAGTGAGGAGTCAAGCCCCCTCTGATGAAAGGTCCCATCCCAAGTTATGGAGGCCTTCCCTCCAAGCCCCACCCAAGTGATAGTGTCAGGAGTCCTGGAGGAGAGCCTGGGCACTGCCTGCCTGCCCACCCTGTGTGTCTCAGTTCCCTGAGACTGCAAGGGCACCCGGAGATGACAAGCCTCAGACTGACCCTGAGCCCCTTCCTTCCCCCTCCCATCTTGGACAATGATTTGGGGGAAAAGGTCCATGAGGTTGAAAGGGGAAGAGCGGGTCATCAGGGGTCAAACCTTTTCCTTGTTGGAGAGTGTAGGATGTACAAATTTTCGATAGAGCACACTGGAGCCCTTGGTATATGGGGACAGCAACCAGATCACAAAGGCAATCTTCAGCTCAAAGTAGAAAGGGAACCTGGGAAAGGGCCAAGAAGTGCATTAAGATGTTGGGGAAGGAGGGAGACCTGTATGGAGGGTCAGTGGCCTGAGCTCCAGCCTTAGTTCCATTACCAGTAGCTTAGTGACCTTGGGCAAGTACTTTTCAATCATGTAAAGGACTGTCATGAAGGAGAGACTTTGGAATAGCTTTACTGGGCCTCAGAAGGCAGAACTCTGGGCAGCGGGTAGAGGCTGGAAAGAGGAATGTTGGGGCTTGACCAAAGCAGCAAGGAGCATGGTGAATGGAAGGCTGAACTCAGGAACATTTGAGTTCAAATCCTGACTCAGGTGCTTACTAACTGAGTGAGCCTGGGCAACCTTTCTCAATCCTAGTTTCTTCATTTGTAAAATAGGAATGAGAGTAATACCCAACTTTCAGGGTTTTGTAAGACTCCAAATTACCTAAAGTGTTTTGCAAATCTTAAAACCTTTTACAAATGCTAGCTATTATTACTAACAATTAAGGCTGCCCAAAGGTCCAAGTACAACGGGTTGCCTTAGGTCTTCTTCCTCCCTGGGATCTCTAAGCCGTCCACCTCTCAGGCCTTTCCTAGGTGATCACCCCTACACTCTCCTCTCCTCCCTGTCTTGACTCCTTGGTGTACCAGTGCAACTTTATACTGTCCTCATCTCTACAGGCTCTTTCCCCTTTAATTCCACTGTTTATTTTACACTACCAAGATTACTCGGCACCATCCACTGCCTTCACTTCTATTGATGTGCTGCTGAATTAAGCTAGAAAAAATCATGAAAACCTGCTGATGGGGCCCACTACAAATCTATGTCACATAAACTCACTTCTCAAGCCTCCCAGGGCTCCCTTCCCCCACCCTCTCTCCTGAGAACCTCATCATATTTCACTGAAAAAGTGAAGGCCACTGGACCAGAGTCCCCTCTTCTCCCCATTTCCTCATCTCAGTGGTCTTCTGCCATTATCTCCTCCTTCATCCTCATCTCACAACCCTTCTGCATGCACAAGTGATCCCTGCCTTTGTCTCCGCCAGCAGATTGATCTCCGTGCCATCCCCTCTTTCTTATTAGTCATCAGTCTCTCCCTGTCTCATTCCCTGCTCAAACCCTGACTTGATCTCCTTTCTCACTAGCTACCACCTTTGACCCTTCCTCTCTTTCATGGCTAAACTTCTTGAGAAAGTGGTCTGCAACTGAGGCCTCCATTTCTTTTCTTAACTCTCTTCATTCTGGCTTCTGACCTCATCATTCAACTCAAACTTCTTCAGTGATTCTGAACCTGTAGGCCATCATTCAGACCCCATTCCCAACCAGCCAATTCCTTATTCCCATCCTCCTCACCCCTCCTACTCCAAAGTTCCAAACAAACCTCCCCTTCCACTATGCTCTCTGGAATGCCTGTTCCATTGGCAACAACCTTCCTTTCATCCTAAATCTTTACCTCTCCCAGGCCTTCCATCTTTTAGCTGTTACTAGAATCTGTCTTCCCCCTGATGACAAGCCTTCCCAGCCACTGTGATTTCATTCCTTTTCCTCAGCTCACTGGCCATGGCAGGGGAGATGGACTACTCCTTGCTCCCCATTGCCACTTCCAGGTTTTCTCACTACCCCTATCATCCAGTAATTACTTCTCCTCCTTTGAAGTTCCTGCTGTTCATCTCTATCACCTGACTGAAATCCTAGTAACTACCGTCTCTAGGATACTCCCTTTCCTTTCTCAATGAATTCTGTATGTGGCTCACAATCTTTCCCTTCTCACCAATTCCTGCCCTCAAACTATGAGACTCCAACTTATATATTGACTCTCTCAAACATCCTAACTGCTCAGTTCCTTAACCTACCACTCACTTCCCAAGACCTACTCCTCCAACCCACCTCGGCCATACACAAAGATGGTCATACCCTTGATCTTACTAACATGCATAAACACACCACCCTCCATAATCTATTGGCTTTACACTTCGCCCTCTGCCTTCCCTTACAAAACCCTACAGTTTATTCACACTCTAGCCTCCAATCCCTTGAACTTTCCTCAGTTTTCTCGGAAGTCATCTCCCCTGGACTAGCTACTCTTTGATCCCTTAGTGAACAAATTCAGCTCCCCACTGTCCTCTTCCCTTGATTTCCAAGCATTCTTATCATTTTGAAAATTGTGCCCTGCCAAGCCTCAGCCTTGGATCACTCTCAACATCTACCACCTTTCCCTCTGAACATGCTGCTGAACTAAGGTGGAGAAAATCATGTAACTGTTCTGATTGGGTTTATTACAAATTTATGTTACACAACCTCAAATGGCCCTTACTACCACCAGGCAATCTTATAGTAACTTCCTCACCAACTCACTATTCCACTCTCCACAGTGGAGCTTCCAAACTTTTTATCTCTCCTCAAATCTCCTGTGATTCCTCTTTCTCATCCTCTCAGCTGAGAAATTTGCCTCATATTTTACAGAAAAAATTGAGGCTATTTGATACGTGTCATCGCTTTCTCCTCTTCCTCATCTCCTGATGACTTCTATCACCCCCTATCTTCTCCTTCACCCCTGCCTAACATTATGAAAGGGGTCTTACTCCTTATCAAGGCTAATCCCTCTACCTCTGAGGTTCCCAAATGTATCTGGCCTACTGCTCCCTTTTTAAAAATTACTCAGTGCCCCACTGAAAATCTACTTTCTTTAACCCTTAACTTTTTTTTTTGAAATTTGCATCATATAAGTTTTAAATGATGTATCTTAAATTTAATAGTTTACTGTAAATTTGTGGGATTTTCCTGCACTGAATTTTGAAGATGCAATATTGTATCATGTAACTGTATAGTATTGTACTGTAAACAAGTAATTACATGAACATATTCCTACCGATGCATGCTGAACTTCCAACCATGTGTGATATGTTTGCCTGCCAACACTTGCTTGTTAAGACCTGTTGACAGACTTGACCACTGATTGGTGATAACTCACTACGACTTTAACTCTGTTACACAATAGATGAGCCAAGTGCGAAGAGTTTTTCAAAATTATCTTCTCTTTTTCCCTTGTGCTTCCTCCACCCTCTTATTTTTTTATTCAATACACCTGAATAGCGCCTGAGGCTACTACTACCCCCTGGATAGTTCCAGCGCCCCCGGGGTGGATATCACCTACTTTGGGAACCTCTGCACCTGCTCAATTGACCTTATTTCATTCTGTCTCCTCCAGCAGACTGCCCCTTCTTGTCATCCCCATTCACTTATTTCCAATTTCTTCCTCTCAAATGGCTCATTTCCTACCGCCTATAAATATGCCCATGTATCCCTCCATCCTGAAAAAACCCTCAGTTGAACCTTCCATCCCTGCCAGTTATTTTCCTATATCTCTTCTGCCCTTTGTAGAAAACTCCTCTTAAAAGGCACAGTAGGTGCCTTTTCTTTCCCTTCTCTCACTCTTTTCCTAATCCCTTACAATCTGGCTTCTGGTCTTACTGTCCCACTGAAACTACTCTCTCCAAACTTACTACAGATCTCTTAATGGCCAAATACAGTGGACTTTTCTCAATCTCATTCTCCTTGACCTCTCCACAGCCTTTGACAATGTTAATCATCCTTTTCTCCTTGGTTTTCTCTTCTCTTTAAGTTTTTTGGGATATCATATTTTCCTGGTTCTCCTGCTATCATTTCACCATTCCTTCTTAGTGTCCTTTGTTGGATTCTTCTCCTCACCCAATGGGCAGCTAGGTGGCAAAATGGATAGAGAACTGGGCCTGGAGTCAGGAAGACTCATCTTTTTGAGTTCAAATCTGGCCTCAAAAACTTACTAGCTGCATGACTCTGGACCAGTCACAATTAACACTGTTTGCTTAAGTTTCCTCATCTATAAAATGAGCTAGATAAGGAAATGACAACCCACTCCAGTATCTTTGCCAAGAAAACCCCAAATGAAGAATGAACTGAAATGCTTGAACAACGACATCCTCACCCTCTGTAGGTAACCCAAAGAGGTCTGTCCTGGGTCCTCTTCTCTTCTCTCTATACTATTTCACTTGATGATCTTATCAGAACCCATGGATTTAATTACCATCTCTACACTAAGGATTCTCAAATCTACCTGCCCTGTCCTAACCCCTCTGCTGACCTCCAATCTAACATCTCCATCTGCCTTTCAAACATCTTAAAATAGATGTCCAGTAGACATCTCAAATTTAATATGTCCAAAACTGATCTCATCATCTTTCCTCCTAAACCAAGAGTGGTGAATCTGTGGCCTTGAGGCCACATGTGGCCCTTTAGGTCCTCAAGTGCGTTCCTTTGACTGAATCCAAACTTCACGAATCTCCTTAATAAAAGTATTTGTTCAGTAAAACTTGAACTCAGCCAAAGGACCACACTTGAGGACCTAGAGGGCCACATGTGGCCTCAAGGCCACAGGTTCCACAATCCTGTTCTGAACCCTTCCCACTGAGGGCAATACCATCTCCTCAGTCCCTCAGGCTTAGAACCTAGCAGTTATCCTTGATTCCTCACCATCACCTTTCCTGCCCCTCTACCCCTACCCTCTTTCCCTAATCCAATCTGTTGACAAGGCCTTTATAACATCTTTCTAATACATCTTCTCTCCTCTATACACTCTAGGACCAGCCCTCATCATCTCATGCCTGGATTACTGCAGTAGCCAGCTTATGGGTCTGCCCGTCTCAAGGGTTTCTCCACTCTAACCCATCCTCCATTCAAATCACCTGATTTTCCTAAAGCACAGATCCAACTATGTCATTCCCCTAAGTTCCAACTAAAATTCTATTTTCTAAAGGAAGCTTTTCTCAACCCCCTTTCATCCTAGTGCCTTCCTTCTCTAATTATTTCCTATTTATCTGGTAGATAGCTAGTCGGTACATATTTGTTTGCTTGTTTCCAGCACGGTGAGCTCCTTGAGGGCAGGGACTATCTTTTGCCTCTTTTTGTATCCCCAAAATGTAGTACACAGTATACACTTAATAAATGCTTACTGACTAAGCTCACCACTCAACTCAAACTTCTCTTTCCAAGGTTACCTCATAATCACCACATCAGGTGGCCTTTTCTCAATCCTCATCCTTCTTGGCCTCCATGTAGGTTTTGACACTATCATTTACCCTCTTCTCTTCTCTAGGTTTCCATGACCCTGCTCTCTCCTAGTTCTCTGCTATCTGTTTGACTGCTCCTGTCTCAGTCTCTCTTGCTGGATAGTCAATGTCCACTAACCATGGGTGTCTGTCAAGGCTCTGTCCTGGGCCCTCTTCTATTCTGCCTTGATACCATTTTCCTTGGTGATCTCATCAGTCACCCAGGTTCACAACCCAGGGGTCATCCTCGACTCCTTACTCTCTTCCCATAGTCAGTCAGTTGCCAAGACCTGTTGACTTTTCCTTTGTGATGTCTCCGGTACAAGCTCCCTTCTCTCCTCTGATATTGCCACCACTCTGTTACAAGCCCTCATTACCTCACACGTTGATGACTGCAATATCTTACTGGTTGGTCTCCCTGACTTAATTCTAGTCACTTCAGGCTACCCTCCACTGGCTGTCAAATATATCACACACACACACACACACACACAAACTTCGCACCCTGGCCACTAACCCCTCACTTCCCAATTCAATAAACTCTATTGGTTCTACATTACTTCCAGGATCAAATATAAAATCCTCTGGCTTTTAAAGCTCTTCACAACCTTGCTTCTTCCTACTTTTCCAGTTTCTTAAGACATACTGCCCTCCGTGTACTCTGCAATTCGGGGACACAGTGACACTGACCTCCTGTCTGTTCTTGCAGACTCTTCAGCTCCTCTCCCTGTGAATTTTCACTGAGTGCCCCTACACCTGCAATCCTCTCCATCACCATTTCATCTCCTGGCTTCCCCTGGGTTTCTTCAAGTCTCATTTTCTAAAGTCCCATCTTCTGCAAGAAGCCTTTCCCAGGCCTCCTTAATCCTAACACTTCCCCCTAGGACCACCTTTAATTTATCCAGTATATCTTGGCTGCACATGGTTGTTTGCACTTTGTCTTTCCCATTAGACTGTGACCTCCTTGAGAGCAGGGTCAGTATTTGTCTCTCTTTGTATCCCCAGCGGCCAGCACGGTGCCTAAAATATAGTAGGGGATTATTTAGTGCTTGGGGGGGGCAGGTAGTGAGCTTTCCCATCACTGGAGGTTTCTCATGATGGCCACACAAATATCATAAGATAGATCACAGAGGAGATTCTTGGCCAGCTATGGCTTGGAATCTTTGAATTCTGAGGTCCTTTCCAATTCTGAGATTCTGTGCTTTATACCATCACACACCCAGACCTAGAGAAGGCCCATCCAGTCCAATTTCCTTGTTTTACAGATGGGGAAATTGAGACCCAGGGGCATTAAGTGACTTGCCAAAGTAGTGAATTTACAAGTAGTAAATTGTCAGAGGAAGGCTTTGACTCCAGGTCATCTGACTCCAGGTTCAATGCTCTTTTCTAAAGGCCGTTAGATGACCCAGTGAATAAGAGACAGCTAAGGGGCCCAGTGGATGGGCTTATGGCCTGGAGGCAAGAAGATCTGAGTTCAAATGCAGCCTTAGGCACTTAGTAACGGTATGACCCTTGGGCAAGTCAAGTAGACTCTGCCTCAGTTTCCTCATCTGTAAAATGAGAATATTAATCACACCTGCCTCTGTTAGGAAGATTAAATGAGATATTTGTCAAGCACTTAGCACAGTGCCTGGCACATGCTTCCTTCTTTCCTTCCTTTCCATTGTAACATGCTGCCTCTGAGTCATTTATCTCTTCCGAATCTCAGTATCTTTACCTAATGGGGGTAATAATTCTTGTCCTGCCTAATCTCTCAGGACAGTTATAATGACCTAATGAAGGATCTAAAAGGGTTTTAAAAAGCATAAAATGCTAATGCAAACATGAGAGGCATTAATATTTCTATAATAAGAAGAGGGAGGAGATGAGAGCCTGTACTGGGCACAGGGTACAAGAGCTCCAGAAAAACTTCCTGACTAGACTCTGGAGTCTCCATCATCTGCCTAACCCAGGGGAGTTTGGTTAGTTGGGTGGGACTCTTTACATAAGGGACCCTGAAGAATAATGAGTGAGAAGGGGGTTGGGAACATGTGGGGGGCGGGGCGGGGGACAGTGCTTACCAGGATAGCACAATGTCAGTGAGGGTCTCAGCAGTGGTGAAGAAGGCAAATACAATCCAATACATCATCCACTTCACCTGTGGGCACAGCAGGAGGTGTGAGTGGGAGGAGTCATGTAGATCACACATGTCCCTCCATCAGCTCCCCAGCTGACCCTGGTGGGGGGTGGTCACCTCACCCCACTCCCATCTCAGAAGCAGGAAGCCCCACACACTCACATATTCCTTCACATTTTTTGTCTTGACAGCCTTATAGGACGAGTAGGCCGGGTACAGCGTGCCAAAGATCAGCCTAGGGGAGAGGCAGAGACAATCACTGTGACTCATAATCCTTATCACTACAATCCTCCCCTTCTGCATTACTTCTGGCTATGAGTCTGCAGGAGCAGAAAGGTCTTGGGAGATTTTATTTGAGGGATCTTCTAAGGCAGGGTGGGATTTTTAATCTAGGATCCATGAGATTGTGTTTTTTTTTTTAATTTTGATAATTCTATTTCAACATAATCCATTTGCTTTGCAATTGTATTATTCTCTGCATTTAAAAATAGCATTCTGAGAAGGGTTCTACATGCCTTACCAGACTGCCAAAGTGGGACAGGACATAAACAAGGTTAAGAGAGCCCTCCTTGAGGGGAAAGGCACCAACATTTGGGTAGGTAGAAGGAGGGAGGATGCCATGAAGTGCTCCAAGAGCCAGTTTGAAGTTCTTCAGAACAGGGCCAGAGCCACTGCCTACCTTTCTTATCCACACTCCCAATCCTGGAGCCAGAGAATCTGTTCAGCCTTGCCTGCTAGACAGACCCCATTCAGTAATTGAGTACCCCTCAGCCCAGCTCCCAGCCCAAACTGCTCACTGTGGCCAAAGGGCACAAAGGGCCCTTTTCTGTTCCATAAGTCCAGCACATCCATCGACAATCCCCTGGGAGGGATGTGCTAAAGCCAGCTTGAACCGACTCACAGAGCAGATTGGTGAATTTTCAGGGAATATAAATCAGGGCTTGATTTATTGCCTTGTTGACTGTTTAGATTTAATAAAGGGATGAAGAAAACGTCAGTAATGAAGATTAAATTTGAAAGGGTGTGTTACAAACATTTTTAAGGGTTTCTGGTTTTGTCTTATTTTGTTTTGGAGAGCCAAGTGTTAAACATTTATTGGTACACCCCTGCCCTTCCCAGAGAACCGTCTGGGAGGAGAAGGTAAGTCTTAAGAAGCCAGCTCTTCAAGAGAACTGAACATCAATGCCTTCCTGCAGTCAAAGGGCCTGAGATGATCACGAGGTATGACTGAAGGGTAGGAGGCCTGGGAAGGAGGGGGATGATCTGGTGTTGGGGCCTGCTTGTTTCCTACTGAGTACACCAAT
Organism: Bettongia penicillata ogilbyi; assembly: GCA_023548195.1. Taxonomy (NCBI): domain Eukaryota; kingdom Metazoa; phylum Chordata; class Mammalia; order Diprotodontia; family Potoroidae; genus Bettongia; species Bettongia penicillata. The sequence continues at coordinate 7,251,687 of JAJHZJ010000197.1, forward strand.
TACTGCAGTTCCTCCCCACCTCCAATTGTTAGTCCTTCCCCTACCCACAGCTTTGCCTTTCATTGGTATGTTTTATTCATTTCTCTACATACTGAGAGGCAATGTGTCTCACAGGAGACAGAAGTGGCCTTGGAGCCTAGAAGACCTAGGTTCAATGTAATGTAATAATGATTCTGTGACTCTGGACAAGTAATTTAACCTTTCAATTCCTAGGCCACTCTTTAAAAATGTAAGTTGTAGCAAAGGTGCCAATCTGCACTGGTGGAGAGAATTTCCTTTCCTATGTATCACTGAAATCTCTGGCCTAGTCCCTAGTCTATCTCTGCACATTATTTCCCTTCAATATAATGAAGTTCCTTGAACACAAGTTCCTTCATTTTTGTCTATGATCCCCAGTATTTGGCACACAAAAGGTGCTTAATGAAAGGTAACCACAATGGCATACTACTGGTGATGTCTAGGGGACCAAAGAGCCAGGGGTGGGGTGCTGTTGTAGGCTCATGAGGACCTGGGAGAGAAGAGAATTGTAAGAGGGTGTAAGTTGGAGTGAGGAAAGCCAGGGGATCAGATGGGTAGATTGGGGATGTGTGTGAAGACACTGGGAAGCACAGGGAGGAGGGAATGGAGCAGGAAGAAAAAGAACACCTTAGTCACACAGTTCAACTGTGTGGGACCTGGAGGAGAGCCCCTGAACAGTTCTGGAAGGCATAGGAGTCTAGCTTTTCCCCAGATCTGAGGTGACCCATCTTCCCTGGAGGTGGGGTTAGGGAGAAGGATGGCTCAGTCAAGTAAACTAGAAAAAGGTCAATGACTGTCCCAAGGGAGAGAAAGCATTAAAGACTACCCTAGACACTAAGTGCTCATTTATTCGACAAACATTTCTTAAGTGCCTACTATGTGCCAGAAAGACCTGGGTTCAAATCCTACCTCTGTCACAGAATGACTGTGTGATTCTGAACAGGTCATTACGCTCTACGCAACTCTGAATGGCAGAGACAGTGCCATTCTACATTTGGGAAAGGGAGCTTCCTTAAGCAGGAGCTACTTATACCCTTGAAATCATAAATCCAATCCCTAGCTCTAAGCCCCCTGCCCAGTGTGTGCCAGTAACTATGAAGGGCTCTGGAGAAACAAAGATAAAAAAAAAGAAATCCACATTCTCAAGGAGTTTCTATTGTATTGGGAGAAAAAGTATGTGCATAGATACATACATACATACATATATATATATATATATATATATATATATATATATATATATATATATATATATATATATTAATGGGGGAGAGGTGTAACTAGGTGGTACAGTGGATAGAGCATGGACCTGGAGTCAGGAAGACTCAGGTTCCTAATTTCAAATCTGGCCTCAGACATTTACTAGCTGTGTGGCCCTGGGCAAGTCACTTAACCCTGTTTGTCTCAGTTTCCTCATCTGTAAAATGAGCTAAAGAAGGAGGAAATGGCAAATCACTCCAGTATCATTGCCATGAAGACTCCAGATGAAGTCACAAGGAGTCGACAAGATTGAACAGTAAGATGGGGGGGTGGGGGGCAGAAGCCACTAGCCAAAGGGGAGGCGGAATCTAGCAACTGTTCTACTCTAGTGTTTTAGGGTCCTGCTTCTTCCTTTTTCTCTAGGCTATGAGTTAGGGGTAGGGAAGTTGGGGACACAGTGGCTGGGAAAGAAGAGGAAACACAATTTCTCTTTTCAACTTCTTACTAGCTCCGAGGACAACTGGGTAGCTGAGAGGATAGGTCCTGGTTATTAGGTTGAACTAAGGGTTTTAATTCTCCCAGTTTCTTCCTGTTCCTGACTAATGGATATCTAAGGGAGTGAGGATTTCTTGCCAGGGGACCTTGGACCTGGTCAATAAGAGGAATTCCCTGGGGAAAGGGGAGGGCAGAGTTTTCTGCCTAGAGCTGAAGAAGAATGGCATGAGGGATGGGGGTAGAGGTTAGAATCAAGGCAGTCTGGGAATTATCTCCGCTTTGGTATATCAAAGATGCAAAATTCTCTCTCCTACCCCAAATTCCTCTGCCTCACAACCATGATCTTTCCAGATCCCCATCATACCCTGGTTTCCAGAAGGCATGAGCCTTCCTTTTCCCCACATCTGAGGTAACCCATCTTCCCTGGGGGGTGGGGATAGGGAGAAGGATGGCTCAGCTAAGTAAACTGATAAAGTTTACCTTTTTCTCTACTCTGTGTCCAGAGTCCTGCCCCCTAAACTGCTGAATGTAGATAAGGTAGAATTCAGGACCAAATTTCCCTACAGTTTCGGATAAAGCCTTAGGAGAACTTGGCCAGGCCGAGTTGTACTGAGGCATCAACTAGCTATCCTAGGAACCTTGAGAGGACCAAGATGCATCAAAAGAAGCATTACATGTTCGTGGAATCTATCCAGAAATAATGTTCTGCCCACCATTCTCCCTTTAAAATGCATGAAAAAGCTAAGCACTCAGGCACCATTTGGTTCTATAGAGGGCAGAGGTAGAATGATACAATGTCAAAGATTTGGAATAAGGAGTAATATCTGCACGATTGCAGGAGAATCTCCCGAGGCCTCAGTTTCTTCATCGGTAAGGTGAAGGGTTTGGACTAAGTAGCCTCTGAGGTCCATTCAAGACCTCTAGTCTCCAAGGTCCCTTGCGCTCTTCTCCCATTCTGTGATATTCTGCCCCGGCTGCCTCTGCAGGCTCGTTTCTGCTGACAGCTCCCACGCGGCCCTCCTTCCCAGCACCTGGACCACGGCCCTCACCTGACTGTTGGGGGATCTCAGCCGGGCAGCTCTCCCCGGCCCTCGGTGCCTCCTCACACCCCCGGGGGCCCACAGCTGTTCCCGATGCTCCCAGCTCCCGGGGGTGATTCCCACCCATCTAATGGCACTCGACAGGGCGCACCGCCCGGAGTGACGGAGGCAGGCAGAGAAAGGCTGGCAGCCTGGCGCTCGGGAGGGATGCTCGGAGGAGCCCCATCGGCCTCCGTGTGCCCTCCATCCTGGGTGGGGAGCTGTGGGGGAGGGGGCCGGCGGGGGTTCAGCCCTGTCAGGCCTCCTCGGCCAGGTGCGGGACCCCAAGACCTCGGGGGCGGGGGGGTGAGGACCCCAAGAAGACAAGAGACTTGGTCATCCCTGAAAGTGACCCCTCCTCGCCTCCTCCCGGACTCCAGGCCCCGCTAAATGCCCCCAGCCTTGGATGCCCTTTCCCATCTGCCCCAATTATCCCGCATTCTCACCCCGCACCCCCAACCCCGCATGCCTTCTCCGCCCCCGCCCCGCCCCTACTCACACCACCAGGCGGGAGATGATCCAGGACACCATGGCGGGGCCGGGCCAGGTGTAGCGCCCTCAGAGCGCCGAGGTCCGCGGGCCGGGGGCCCCGGGCCGAAGGAAGGAGAAGCCCGAGAGGGAGAGCGGGGCAGCGGCGGCCGTTAAAGGGGAGGTTCCTGCAGCAACCGCGGGGCCTGCGGGCGGCGGCGGCTCTTAAAGGGGAGGCCGCTGCTGTGGGCCGCCCCTCCCCCTCCCCCTCCCGCACCTGCTCCGCCCGGTCCTGCCCAGTGCGGGCCGAGCCGCCCTCTCCGAGGCCTTCTTGCGGGGGGATCATCCCCTACCCGATTCTAGCCGCCCCCCACCCCGCCCCTGCCTGGAACCCCTCTCAATTTCTGGCCTAGTCGTGCCGGACTCCCCTCCTTTCCCCGCCCGGGGCCATCCGCGGATTTCAGAATCCTTTCTCCGTCCCTGCCCTCCGCTCCCAATCCGGGCAGCTCCAGCCTAAATCCCGGCCCCCTGCCCCTTGGAGGGGCCACAGTTACCCCGAAACCTTAAGGGGCCGGGGCGCTCCCCGGGAGTCAAGCATCTATTCAGCACCTACTGTGTCCCGCCCTGGCAGGGCGGTAGCGCTTTGGGTAGCTAGGGTCCGCCGGACCTGGTCGGGGAAGAGGCGTGGGAGCTGGAGCTCAGGTTTTACTGGCTGCGTATTCCCTGGGTGACTTTTGTTAAGTCACTCAGCTCCTTCCATGACCCTCGGGCCTCCTAGGAAAGGAGCTCTAAGGTCTTTTGTGATCAGTTTGTCACGTTCATGAATAAGGGGAATGCGAGTCCAGGCACCAAGTTCTTAGGGAAGAGAAACCTTTGCGGAAAAGGCTGCGGACCACCAGTATCTGTTGGTTTGGGGATTTTTTGGGTGGGGGTGGTGTACTTTTTTGGGTGTGTGGGTCTCATATTGACAATGCCAGGAACCAGGCACCAACAGACTGAAAAAAGCATATTCTGGGACAAAGTAAAGTGGTCTGGGCTAGGTACCAAAACATGGCGTGGAGGCACGTGTTGGGGGCTGCTGACCCACTGAAACGCAAGGAAAACTATCAACCAGGAAGCCACAGGTCTGAGGCAGTGAACTGAACCCGGCATGGAGCTTAGGCACTGCTCCCAAAGGGGCAGCAGTACCTGCTCCAGCAGCTGCCCTAATTACTGAGACATTTATAGCCAAAATGTAGGCTATCTTTCATGCTAACTTTTGCTAAAGCAGCAAAATTCCAATTTCCATTAGATTTCACACCTACGCAATATTGGAACCACTGTTTTCCTTTCTGATCCTACTGGTGTAACATTTTCAAAGCTTTCTTTTTCCTTCTCAGTCCTATTGTCTTTATAGAAAGGTGGTACATCTCACCCTCCCAAACCATGACACCCAAACTTCTCATCTAGGAATGTCAAAGAATCAAGTTTAAGTGCTGTTCCATTTCCATGAACTCCACTCCCGGGAATCAGTATCTCAGAGGCTTCCAGAGTCAGTAAAGCTCCTCCTTCAAAAAGCTTTGTTCTACCTAGTTTGCAGCCCTTTCTGACCAAAACAACACGTAAACCACTCACTCTATCTAGTTACAAAATGTCAAGGTTCATACTGGTTTCTTCTTCCCCAGCACTGGGTTGGTAGCCTTCTTTATAGTCACACAGAAAATTATTTCTTGCTTTTGTGAAGGACTTCAGTTTTGAAGGTTTTTTTTTCATTTTGAACCATTTTAAAACATGTAGGACAACTACCTTTAAGATTAACTAGGAAATGTATGACGACTCTCCTTTCTTAGGGAACATGTTGGAGACTTAAGAAATTCACAGCCTATTTTAGAGTAATCAGGGAGTTTACAGGGTGGCATTTGTTAGGAACAAACAAGAAAAATGTTGTTTAAAACTTGGACTAGAATCTGAGATTTCTGCCCCAAGCTGGGATCGGAAGACTTCATATTCATTAAAAAATACTGCACAAAAACCCTTCCCTCACTCTCTACCCTTGGAAATCCTCACATCAAAATAAAATGCCAAAGAAACTAGAAAAACAGCATCTGGCCCCACTCTGGCAAAGGTGCTAGCTAAAAGTATTAAAGCCATGGTGAATTTTCTGGTGTGTCCTACACACAGAAAACCAAAGGAGACCTATCTGTAATGGCAGCCAAAGTCTGGCCTGGGTTTAGGGATAAGAAGTTAGTCCACTCCACAGAGATTTGTTATATTTTAATAAGAACATGGAAACCCCAATCAGCCCTTCACAAAATGAAAATACAGAAAATGAAATTAAAAGTATTCTACAGTAAATGACTTTTATTTTTTAAAAAATGAAGTAACTGTGAACATATAAACAAGCCTGCAGGGGGCACTACAGTACAGCTGAAAAGAAGGTAGATACAATTCCCAATGTACTTATTATGGGACAATGAAATCCATCATTTTCAAATGCTGACATTGAAATCTGAATAAAACTCCACTGAGCTGTTAAGTTTTATTGAAAATATTTGTGAACAAAAAACCTGATATTGGAAATTAAATTTTCTTTCATGTTTGGAAAGTATTCTGAGTCCCAAGGGAACACTGGTAACAGGTGGAATGGTTCCTGGAGTCACCAGTGCAGGGACATACACACCACAGCTCACAGACATGACAAAAGTTCATTCTTGGTTTAAGGTTCACTCTCTGTAGAGACTGCTGGGATGGGAGGGGGAGAAAGGAAAGAAACCCTAAAAAGCCAATTCCTTTGAGCTCTGCTTTGGCTAAATTTGTGCTATTATGGACATTTAATTCCTAAAAACCATTTCTTTTCAAAGATTTTATTGAAAGGAAGACTAAATGTAATGTGCCTTTCCTCATAATCCAGGAAAACAGTTGTGGTATTTCAAAAATTCTAAAAATATCTACTTTCATGAAATAGTAACTGTTTCACTACAAACCTAGTTTTTCACTAAATACACAATTCTCCTATTCCTGGAGCCTCCTGGGAAAAGCAGTGGGTTCTCCCTGGGTTCTGCAAGTCTACGGTGTACAAGGGAGGAAGTGTGGGGACAGCTTCACCCCTCTTCCTCAGGCTGGGTCACACAAAAGGTCATACGCAGAGATATCCTGTCAGGCTTCTATAGGTCACGCTTCAGCAAATGCCACCTACTGTACCTGCTACCAGATCCCCCCACCTCCAAACATATTCCCAACTAACTAGGCATGAGGAAAGAAAAGGAAAAAAAAGGAGAAAAAAGTGCCCACATTCTTGGTTTTGAGTCTAATCACAACAATATGCAGGAAAACCCAGTGGTGTTTAGGTGATCTGGATTCCCAAAAGGCCGCAGGATGGGGGATGTGGCACCCTCGGCTTGAAGTCTGGAATTGTGTGTGTAACAGTGCGACTTTCCCGTTTCAACCATCAGTGTTTGAGGCAGCGTAGAAAACAGTGGCTGGAGAGTTTGTAATACTGACCGCACTGGCTTCCAGTGAGGGGGTCCCTGCTCCAGCAGAGACCCTTGCCCGTTCCCTGTAAGTACTGTGAATGAAAGGCCTGCTTCACAAGGGTTTGGAAACTAGCCACAACTAAGACCTCGCCAGTTTGGATTCGTGAGCCTTCAGTGTGCCAACAGCATCCTTCACTGCGTGGTAAATGATATTCTTCACCTGGGAGATCAAAAGGACAGTCAGTCCCTGCCTATCCCTGTGAAGACAAATGAGTGCTGCACTCTAACTGTAATACCTCTTATTAGTGCAAAGCATGGTGTTTCACATACTACAGAAAGGACTCCTAAATTCTAGCCTCCTCACCCAACTTAAACATTATCAAGAATATTTAGAGCTATATTCAATAATGAGATCCCAGCATCAGAATGAACTGTCTCAAAACATGGATTGGAGGTCCATGACTTAGCGAATTGAGGAGGTGTCTATTGGGCCACACAGGGGGCAGGCCGCAGTACAGCATTGGCCACGCTGGCACAGACAGGACCTGAGTAGGCCTTAGGGAGAATGAACCTCTTGTGCCTATGGCAGTTTCCAGACTTCAGGACCCCAAAACACCGAGGACAAACTGGAAGGTCAGTGGGAAAAGCCTGTGGGGCCACCGTGGGAGAGGGCCGCAGAGGAACCCGAAACAGCCGCAGCAGCAGGGGCGGAGATAGCAGCTCTAGGGAGCAGCTAACAACACACGTTCCACCTCCACCAGAAGCAGAGATCTACCTTGACAAAGGGCTCAAGAGTCAAGTAAATGGCTGGGAAATGAGCAAAAACCGAAAAAAGAATCAAACTACAGAATCTTACTTTGGTGACAAGGAGACCAAAACATGCAAACAGAGGACAACAAAGTCACAGCTCCTCCAAGACAAATATGAATTGGTCTCAGGCCATGGAAGAGCTCAAAAAGGATTTTGAAAATCAAGTAAGAAAAGTAGAGCAAAAATTGGGAAGACAAATGAGAGTGATGTAAGAAAATAATTTTTACATGCAACTGGGAAATAAGATATACAGGCAATGGGGTATAGAAATCTATCTTGTCCTCCAAGAAAATAGAGGGGATGGGGATAAGAGAAGGGAGGGGGTGCAACAGAAGAGAGGGCAGTCTGGGGGAAGGGGTAATCAGAATGCATGCTATCTTGTCTTGGGGTGAGGGGAGGGGAGAGATGGGGAGAAAATTTGGAACTCAAAATCTTGTGGAGATGAATGCTAAAAACTAAAAATAAATAAATTAGAATTTTAAAAATAAAGAAAAAAGAGAAGAGCATGAAAGATAAAAGAAATTCAGTTCAGCAGTTTTCCAGTCATGTCTGACTCTTTGTGACAACATCTGGGTCTTGGCAAAGATACTGTAGTGGTTTGCCATTTCTCCAACTCATTTTACAAATGAAGAAACTGAGGCAAACAGGGTTAAGTGACTTGCCCAGGGTCACAAAGTTTGTATCTGAGGCTGGATTTAAACTCAGGTCTTCCTGACCCCAGGCCCAGAGCTCCCACTGTACTGCCTACCTGCTTCTAAAAGAGAATTATGGCAGAGAAAATCAAATCAATATTTAACCCAATTCTGGGCAAGGAATTTGGAGTTCTAAAGGAAGAACTAGGAACTCTCTGTGCCTAAGAATCCATTTTCTGATGGATCTCTTGGATGGTCATACTTTAAGAGTCACCTGACTGGTGACACTAAGATCATTAACCACTTTCTTTCACAGTCGGAGTCTGGAGGATTTTATACCTAAAAAAATCAATCTGTTTTCAAGGAGGACCATTTTCCACAAAACAATATTCCTTTCACTCGATCTGGCAGACACTAATTGGTAAAATGCTCTTTCCATCTAGTTGGTACAGCTAGATTTTAGACAGTTATTAGCACAAAGAATGTTTCTTAAAGTAGAATAAAGGCTAACTATACTTGAAAACATATTAAGTTGAAAAAAATAAGTGTACTCATTAAAAGCAAAATTTTGAAGCAATATGGTTTAGAAAGATCTAGGACAACATATCTAGTAAGTGGACAGTCTTCCCCTGCAATATTCCTCTATGGTATCTCCCAGAAAATGGGAAGTATGTCTGCAGGGACTCATAATTACCTGCAGTTTATCCTCATGATTTGTGTGGGTGTTGGACAGATGTCTGAACTCCTGGGTCAAGCGGAAACAGTGCTTTACATGTTCAGGAGATACAAAATCTTCTGCCACTTTTATGCAGCTGTACAGATTATGAACCTGAGAAAAATATGGTGAAAGTAAATAGGCATTTGAAGACATAGCAAAATATTCAATGTTCTAACCATTAGCCACTTTTTTGCCTCACCATGGAGGAAATACAGGTGACTCCTGTATACTACAAGAGTATAGACAACAGTGTGTGAAATTGGTTTTTACAGAGAATATAGCTGTTACAAAGTGTCAGTTGAGTTAAGAGATACCAGAGTCCAACCTTTTAGATTTTCAATGGTCAAAGGACATTTTGGTTTCAACTACCTCAAATTCCATGTTTTCCTGCTTAGAAAACATTACACCTACTTGGTGAGGGGCTCCTGCAGGTATGAAGACAGCATCTCCCAGAAACTGCACAATTGCCCAGCCTTGCACGCCATACTCCTCATAGAGACGTTTACGAAGGGTCTGATCCAGGTACCAGCTTTGGTCATGGATTGGGTCATGATCTGGAGGATTTTCTTGACCTTGCTCTTCCCCAACCTAATGCCAGACACCAAGGAAAAATGTAGATGAGCCCTAAAGTGGCAGAATTCACATCCTGCAGAGCTATCTGACATCCTGAAGCAGGGTTTGAGATAATCCTGAGCTAAAAAGTACTCTCCCACATCTTGTAGGCAGGAATTTAGGTCAAATGGATATTTAATACAAGGGACAAAGAAGCAACCTCTGCTTAGAACATAAGCATTTTAAAATATGTATATGTTACAGCAATCGGGGCAGAACCAACAAAAAAATGTCCAGACATTAGGTTCACAAAAAGATTAATATCCTGAGAAATCCTAGGTGAGTGGCAAGGTCATGCCCCAAAAGCTCAGTTCAGCCCTTTCTTTGGCATCCAGAACTATTTCTGTGAATGTGAAAAGGGGCTGGCAGACCGATCCCCACCTTCCGGAGAAGTTCCCGGATCTTCTCAGCATCCTTCGCTGCATAGATATGCCATAAGGCTCCAGGCTTTTCGTTCCCTTCATGAATCCGCTGTTTTGTCACCTCATCAGCATCCCCTTCATCAATAGTCTTCAGCACCTCTGAAAGGGCAAACAGAAATTGTAAACAGACCTCCCCCAGGCAGACTCAATCAGTTGTTTGCCACAGACTGAAAAAAAGTGAAGCCTGTTGATTATAAAATCACAAGTTCAGTTTCTTTTTGAAGAACTTTAGAAGATCAAAGAATGCCATCTAGTCCCTTACTAAGCCTTCAGGAATAACAGCTTAAACCTTCCATTGACAGATTCTTTCTTTTTTCTTAAGAAGACAATTTCAACACCCTGCTCTTCTACCCCCCTCCCATGTTGGGAAAGTGTTTTGGTGTCTGCCAACTACAGTCATTTCCTATGTCTAGTCTGCAGTCTCCGTCCTGATGGGAGATGGGTGGCGTGGTGGTGGCAGGGCAGGATGCATTCAATAAGAGGTCTATATATTGCTTAGGGATTTAAAATAAGGAAAAGGATATAAAATATTTCCTACCAAGAACTTGATAATAATAGCTAATTATGATAATAATAATAATGAACATACACAGGATTTACTACATGCCAGACAATGTATAAGGCACTTTATAATTATTATCTCATTTGGTCCTTCCAACAACCCTGGGAGTTAAGCACTATTATTATTCTCATTTTACAGATGAGGAAACCGAGGCAGAGAGCTGTTGAATAACTTTCCCAGTGTCTGAAACTGGATTGGAACTCAACACTTCCTGACTACAGGCCTAGTGCCCTATCTACTGGGCCACCAACCAGCTACAATCTTGACGCAATGTAGGATAACATGTTAATGAATGTGTCTTGGGGATGTTACCTTCATCATGAGCTCCCTCCCCAATGGGGATCCCAACATACACCATCACATTAACTGCATCAGACACATCTAAATGCAAGTTTGTTGTACCAACTCTTCTATCTTCTGCAGTGATTAACCCTAAAGGTAAAAGAAAAATTAGCATGAAAAGCCAATACTCTAAATAATCCAGACAAACTACTTGCCAAGAACATCTGTTTGGATGGCTTTATATGGGTAATGACATTCTGTTTTAAGATTGTTTCCAAAGAAATTATTGTCTTGAAAACTTTTCCAGTTTATTTCAGCAATTACTCTTAACTAGGTTAACACAGCGGACAGATAGCATTAACACAGTAAGCGCACCAAACCAAATCTTTGCCTAAACAAACAGTTTCCACCAAAACCAAACAAAACATATGAAAAAAAAATCCTACCTTACTTTTCTCATCTAAAGCTAAAAAGATAGTAAGGTGGGGCTCAGTGACATCTATGAAAGACTTCCCTCTCTCCCCCTCTGATGTCTAATTACTAGGACTCCCTGACATGCTAGGTATCTTGACATCCAAACTTCTTCATACAATTAGGTCATATTTCTTTAACAATAACAACTCACATTTATATAGTGCTTTCCATTTTGAAAATCAAACAGTTGTTGTAAATATGGCTATTTCAATTTTACAGATAAGAAAATAGTCTCTTAAATTTAATATATGTGAAATTCTAAAAGGGTACTTTCTACCTATTGAGGGAACAAATATAAATACATAAGTCAATACGAAAAAAATAAAACTGTCAATAATATTCAGATTATTGCCATAAATAAAGGTCACTTGCTAGACTGGTTCCTAGCCAAAAATGGTTCCTGGTTCTTCACTGCTCACAAATCATTCTTTAGCTGTTAAAAGAGAGGAGTTGGTGAGGGCGTCCCTGCGTTTAGCCCCTCATACCATAGGCATTGTACATCTTGGGACCCAAATCAGGCCGTACAAAATAGCTGGGTAGCCTAGAAGCCAAATTCAGCCTTCCATCTCGCTTGGTGTATTCTGGCAGAGGGAGGTTTTCCATCAGATCCTCAAACCTAAAGAAAGGGAAGAGAGGACATACTGTGCTACAGAAGAAAAGCACACTAAGTGAAAGTCCCCCTAACTTACTTTAATAAATACTTCAAGGAGCTAAGATTTCATAGATTTGAACATTTGCTCAAACAAAACCAACGGTAAACTTTCCCTGCTTGTGTTAGGAGACAGTTTTGAGCTGCTATGGTTGAAACAATTCATACCCTAGTAGCCAGTGTTCTGGTAATGTTCAAAACTTAGTCCCTTATAACTATTTCTCCTGCGACAGACCCCTAAAGATGCTATAGCTTGATTTAGTTTGCTAACCTTGTAGGCATCATGTCTCGGAAATCCTCCCCTGGAGGCCAGTCTTTGAGCTTCAGTACCATTGGCTGCCCATCTTCTGACCTTAGCCGTTCTGTGAGAGATAAAGTAGTCATTTACTAGCCCTGGCTCACTGAACTGAATGATGGAAAATCTGATGCTCAACCTCACAGAAGACTAGCTTTTTAATTTTCAGTTCTGTCCCCCATAGTAGACTATAGATAGAGTGTTCCCCCACCCACAGCTTCAGAGATCAATAGACATCTGGCTAAAAGGGGCTCCAATGTTTGCCGGTGACAACAAACCTAGGTGGACCACAACTGAGGGCTATGAATTTATTCCTTTAGATGGGCTTCTGTTGTCCAAGGACAAGATCTTCCCACTACGCTACAGTGACCTCTGTGGCTGTTTCTACAGAGGCATGCTGTGCTGAAGAGCAATACTGAGAAGACAAGAGAGCTGGCTTTCTTCCCAGGTTGCACTTAGTGGATATGACCTCAAAGCCACTTACTGCATATGATTTCGAAACCATCCCAGAAGTCACGCACTTTCACATCAGAAATGATAGCACAGTTCCTACAATTCACTAGGTCCACATCCTGATCTCCAAATTCTTGACTAAATGCTTCTGGCTTCCAGAGTTCAGATTTGAGCTTCTTATGCACCCCAGAAACAAGGACAGGCTGTGGAAGGAAATACATTGACCAGCATGAAGAACACCAAGAGACCCAAAGGCTGAGGAGTAACAGGAATAATGATCCCCTAGTAATATTTCTTCCTCCTCCTCCTTCTTTCTTTAGCTTGACATCTCTATTATGTGATCTCTGATTTTAACATGAGCTGAAGCTTAAAGGCACTGCCTCCACTCTATTATTATCACCTTTTCCTCCACCTTCCAGATCCAATCAGATTAATCACTTCTGTTGCTCTGGATACCTACTGCTATACAAAAGAAAGGTGGGAGGCCAAACACTGACAAAATCAACTTTTGGCAACATTTCATATTTGTAAAGGATAACTCCAGAAATCTCATACATTTGAATCATGTATAAATAAATGACTGCTTTAACATATACTTGGTATAGCCAAGAAATATTTATCTGGTAAAGTGTTATACTCTGCTCCCCCCCCAACCCCCCAAACACACACATTACACCTAATGTTGCTTTCATTTCCAAAGACAATATCCAAGTCAGATCACTAATTTTACAAGAATTTCCATGGTCTTTTCCAGAACTCAGAGACTTAGAGAGCTTGTAGTAAAAAGGGTTCTCCAAAAGCAATACTATGTACAAGAATCTGTTTGTTCTGTCATTAGTTCTCCCTCCTTCCTCCTTTTCTCAATCCCACCACTATTTTCTGGAGATATGGTAAACAGACTGGATGTTCTCTGGAATAGCAGCCAGGCCCAAACCACAACCAGCAGGCCATTTGTTTTCTGTGGGCCCGAGGCTCAAACTGACCTGGCCTTGCTTCCAGCACTCCCGAAAGATCTTCCAGTTGTTTTTGTTGCTGGGGTCATGGAGACACAGGAGCCTCCCATCACAGAGCCATGAGTGGGAGGTGTGTGGGTCCAGCACGTTCAGCCCCATCACCATCTCCTTCACCTCTTTTTGGGTGTCAGTGAGGTTACTGGCCCGTTTTGCAGCATCAGAAGTTTTTTTATTTTCTACCACTGAGGCAATGATGTGGTCGAGGAAGTTGGGAAGACTGGCCTTGTTCTTCACCCCCTGAGAGATAGAAGCCCAATGTTTCTATTTAGTTTCACAATCATCAGCAAAGAAAGCTAAACAAAGGCTCATACTTAAACAGAAAAACAGTCACTGTCTATGTAGGTTTTTAAAACATCCCTTATCAAATGGGGGGAGTATTAAGAAGCATTGTATTTTTTCTATTCATCCTACCTTTCAGTCAGGGGCACAATAAGTTTATAAAAGACTTAAGAAATTATTTTCATAGTTAAAAGTATATAATGGTAATACACCTCAGTGTGTGTTGTAGACATTAAAAAAGTCATCAAAAACACCTGTATCTTGAGTCTATTTCTCCTTTAGAAACAGGTCCCCTATCCAGTCAAAAGACTATCTATCAGATAACCCAAGTCAGAGATACATCTACCCCTGATTTACCCTTTGCCAGTGCTACATAATTTTACTACTGAGAAGGGAATGGTCCAATTTCTGCTCTGTTCCTCCCTAGCAAAACCAATGAGATGATGCATCACTGCACTTCGGAGATTATTCAAGAGAATCTGGCATTTTCACAAAGCTTTAATAGCACAGAAGGAGTCTGTCAGTATGGCTTTCAATCTAGAGACCTACACAAAAATGAAGCCATTAAACCTTTCATCAAAGATCCTTTCGCGGGATCCAAGGGTTTATTGTGGTATCTGAATGCAAAGGACTATAACTGAACTGTAGGAAATGAAGGATATGAAGAGTTCAAAGAAATACAGTAGGACTTGGATGAAAGATGCAGAGAAATAAAGCAGATCCAAAAGAACAATATGTTCAATGAAGATAATGTCAATGAAAACAGCACTAAGAGACAACAGAATTAAGCTGGATCCAATAACAAAGTTGAATCCAGACGCCTGATGTTAGAGCATACTGCCTTCTTTCCTGTTCAGGAGGTGGTAAATGTGGCAATATTAAATATGAAAACAAACAAAAATAAAAACCCTGATTCAAGTCTGCAATTACAGAGAGAATACTCACTGTTGAAGACGCTGAGAAGACTGGAGGGAAAGGTATGCTGGTGTCCAAGGAAGCCTGGGGAAGCTTTCCGGGTCCAGAATGTAGCAGGTCTCGAAGGCTGGAGCCTTCTGTTTTGTTGTTTGAGGCAACAGGACCCAGCAGCAGGCTATTAAAGAGCTTTGGAGTTAATGGAGAAACCTTTGCTGTAGAGTTGAATGAATCCAGCCCAAAGGGAGAATGAGACTCCTTACTGAGTACTGATCTCAAGGATCCAGCTTCTGTTAAGAAAAAAATCATAAGACAGAGGTAAGTAAAGACAATGTAATGAAGAAAACAGAGAGAAAGTAAATTTCTGAAATGTTATGACACAGTGACAACCATAAAAACAATGGGAAAAGTAGAAAAGAATAAGAGTTTTTCAATCTACAACCTTCATCAGGGAGGGAAAGATACTGTACATTTAAGGGACAACCAAGAGTGAACACAGATAATGCACTTTTATCATTTTGCTCTCTTTCATCTCACTTCCTTTTTTTTCTATCTCTTTTCATCCATATCTTTTTGCATTCACTGCTGGGTTACTCTCAGTTACTCATCTCTCACTTCACATTTTTTCCTAGCCTTCTGCAGATGATCCCCTGTGCCATGATATCTTTCTGGAGAGAAGTTAGACAAGACTACATTTTTCTGTATACATTCCGTATACATGGAATTCAATTCCTGCACTAATGCAATGCATCAGGGCAAATGTGCCAAATCAAGTGACCACTGCTCCCTACCTTAGGATTGGGTCTGATATACCTACCTTTTGTTTCTTCCTTTGCTTTCTGTGTTGCTAAATCTGCCAGCCAGTGCAGAGCAGATGACGGTGGCGTTGTTTCAGGGCAGAGTGGCCTGCTGGTCTTTGCCTCAGTACTGCTACTCGATGCGTCTGTTTTCGGTGCTTCCTCACCCCTGCTGTCCACAGTGTCAGGTTTAGGTGCAAGGTCAGACTCTGGTGTTGTTACCCCTGTTGTACCTCCGCCACTGGAGAAGGGAGTTTCACTTCCAGAAGAGGAAGCACTGGGATTTATGCTGGGAAGCTGAAACATATATAGTCATCAACTATACTTAAAACAAAATACTTGGGAAAGAAATATAGGTGAATTGCACATAGTAACAGAGAAGGACACCTAAAAAAGTGTAGCTAGTATACCGTAATTGTTTTAGACTAATTTAAAAATGCATTGCGCATTTCATGTCTGGCCTAACACTTCAACCCTAATAAAAACATTTCTGTAGACACCTTCATGTTTTACTTTCTTTCTACCTATCTACTCTTCCCCTCGCATTTTCAATTGCTATGCCTTCATTACTGGCTGTATCCTTCATCCTGAATGGATTTTGGGATAAAATTAATCAACTTCAGGATTTTTAAAAAAATTACACCAGGATTGCTAGGAATAGTCCTCAGAAGGACAATTTCAAACAAATGAATCAGTCTCTACCAGCAGGCTTGAAGATAATGATGCCCCAGATGGTGACCGTGTTTTGCTTGTGCATTATCACTGAAAGGACTATTGGAGTTTCAATAGAATCTGTGGATTCTGACATAGCAATCTTGACTCTAAATCAAAGACGTTTTAATATTCTACCTATCTCAAAACTGAGCACAGACAAACGAAGGAAGGGAAACCAGGAAGTCACTGGGAAATTTCTAAAGCATTCATTGGCTCCTACCAGATGAACTGGAACAACCTCAATGAGAGGTCTGGTTATCTCAGACATAAGGAGTTTAACCTCAATAAGCAGCTATATTCCATAGTTGTTTTAGAACACATATAACTTGTTCATCTTTTTTTTTTTTAAAGAGGACAAGTGACATCACAGGTGATATTCTGACTTGCTCATGAATTGGATTTAAGTGAGGCAGAGCTGCATAAAGTCATCAGCCTCACTCTCTCTTTCTTAACTCATCAAAGTCTAGTGGCAGGACAAAAGTCAAGAGGACTGGCGATGGCCCAGGATGCAGTGGATGACCTTGATGTCTCTGATGCCTGACCAAGCTCTAAGTGCTCCACAGTGCCTGCTTCAGCTGACACAGTTTATAGTTAATCTATAAGTAGCTTCCTGACTTGCTTACCTGTGAAATCCCATTAGTGACAGCAGGTCTCAATACAGATTTATTCTGACGACTAATGCAAGGGCAGTTGGCTTTAATTCCCCACTTGCCCCGGGCTGCATGTACCATATCTCCAATATTGTAAAGAGCTGAAAAGAAAGCAAAATATGACTTGCTTGGAAAACATCTGAAAGGCCAGGAAGGGGAACTTTAGGGAATTCTCCATGTGCTAGAGATTTTTAGACAAAGGATAGATGTCAACCTGAAAACTTCAGAAAATTAATTAACAACTCAGCAAGAGAGATAATTGCTATCTCTAAATTTGACAAATATTTTTTCTCTGTAAGTATTTATGAATACACTGAGATTGTCATCTAAATGGTAAACAGTTCTTAAGTAAAAGGAAATGCAGACAATAGAGTTTTCTGGATTCACTTTTATTTGTAACACAAATATTTCAAAATATAAGTTTAGACATACAGATCTGAATGAGGAAATCCAAGAATTAAACTTCTATCATGACACAATCACAAGTATCTGTTGATACTATTTAGCTGGCCCCTTCACATAACACAATGGAAGTATTAAGTTTTCAGTTACATTTTTCCTAAACAAACAAGGATGAATTTTCAAGTTTCAAAGAATCAGTACAATATGTAATGAACTTAAAATCTTACAAAAATGAATGCTGAAAACTATATTTATGTGTAACTGGAAAAAAATAGTACAAAAAATAAATAATCAGTACAGAAGGCTTAAGGCCAGTGTTGTAATTAAGGTTCTACAACTTTTTTTAAACCCTAATTTTTTAAGCCCTGTGTTTCAAATTTCACTAATGTAAAGTATCTACGAAAAAGATTAGAACCATCCCCTCAACAGGTAGAGTGTAGTCTAGGACTTACCTGTGCCAGGGATGATTTGTGTGGGCATAAGATTTTCTGGTTCATGTGACTGTCCCTTTGCACACTTCAACCAAGAGAAAACTTCTTCATCACCAATTTCCTCTGTCTCTGAAATGGGAAGAGCCTTTATTTTTTTTTCTGGGTATATTTCCTACCATGGACCTATGATATCCCTAACTCCTCTTTCTAATTCATTAGTTACCCCCTTCAGATTTTTGGAGTTTCTCTAAAAAGAATGTATCCGCATGTCTGTGCAACCAGGCAATACTGAAGAAACCAGGGAAGCAGGTAGACATTCTTGGCATGTGCTGTGGCAACCAAGAAAGCAAAACACAGGAAGAACCCACTTTCTTGATCTGGTAAATGTTATCCCAATAGGTGAAAATTGGTAAAAAATTATTCTGTAAAGAACGATGCCTGTGGAGTGAGTGAATACAAGTTCCACTCTCAGGTGGTGCACACACCACCACCATGACCTCAGACATGTCTCCTCCTCACTCTGCCGTGGCTTATTCTATAAAATGAAAATGTTAGCATCAACGATTCTTAAGGTCTCTGAGGTCTGATTCCATGATCCTGTGATATGAATGAGCTGGTGAGTTTAGCCAATGACTGAGGCATCAGATAGTCTTATTGCCTCCCCAATTCTTAGCCCTGAAACCTCAACTCATTTCACAGCAGAATTTCCCTGTGTTCTCTTTCGAACAAGACAGGAAAAAAAATCACTTACCACTGCGTGGACGACTCTTTCTAAGTCGGTAACAGTCCAAACAGACTCCAAATCCACATTTGCGACAAACCCAGTGGATGTTGAAGAGGGTTGTTTCACAAACATCACACATTTCTCTGACACCACGTACTGCTCGTTTCCATGCCACTTTTTCTGGAGAAGATCAAAAGGAAGGTAATTTATAGTTGCTAACCCAAGAAATAGCAGCAACTCTTCAATCTAGTGTTTGCAGGATAAAAACCCTACTAATCCATAAAATTAGCATCCCAGGAGACAGAGAAGGTAGACTAAGTTTAAAAAATTGTTCCTAAAAGATTGTATAAAAAAAAAACAAAACTACAACAGAATTTATTTCAAATGCTCATGATCATGCCAAGATAATGGAATAAAGGGATATAAAGGCATTGAAGCTTTTTAGCAATGTCCCTGAAACTTTTGACCGACTGAAAATCAAGAATCCTTCCTTCAGTGAGATAAGGAGAGGTCATAAGGTTGTTCCAAAGCAAACTTTATCTTGCTTTGAAAATAGGATGTGGCATTTTGTGTATATGACCATAAGAAATGCCCAATTTCCTCTCAGACTGGAAGAATCACAAGTCAATCAATATGACTTGGTACCAAGGAGCATTTTATAGAAGGGAAAACACAGCACCATCTTCTTGTACAAATAAAAGAGAGAATAAAATTAGTTTATTAGCACCCAAACTGGGGGAAAGAATGCACTGTGTCTCTCAGTCTTCAGAGGCCCTAAAACAAAATTTTTGAATTTAGTTTAGCTCTGCAGTTAGAAAGACTGCTATAAGTAAAATTGAGTCTTCTCAATAAAGGGGGAAAATTTCCTACATTCCAATAGTGACTATTTCAGTCCAAAAGAAAGAAGGAAACAAAACATAACTCCATTTAAGTAAAAGAAATGAGTTTCTTCAACTGGGCAGTTGGAACTACGGAAAAGCAAGACTTACGGTGTGGCTCTACCATCATCATAGCCTCCTTTTCTGACATAACAAGCTGGCAAAACTGGTCCCCAACATTGGCCAGTATGTACTTTGAGGTCTCTAGATCTATTCCTTCTGCAAGGGAGGAAGAGGGAATCCACAGGTTCATGGCTTCTGGGTCACTTTGCTGTGGACTTAAAAACCCTTCTACCCGGAGGATGCCTTTCCGAGTGAAGATAAGCCTGTAAAGGAACAAAAGCTGGTCAAAAGCACAGCAGCCACAAATATCAGCTCATCTGTGCAATTCCAGGGTCTGAAGTCAGTTCAGGCTTAAAGAAACAAGGCTGAGGGCAAGTAAAAATTGTGACGGAAAATTTAACCTGAAGCACTGGTCCTATCTTTCAGGTTTCTGATGCTCCCCACTCTGGTATGCATTACCTCTTAAAATGAGAAAGACTAGCAACGATTTTTAGGGGTCTTAAGCTTTTTATAAATGACTACAAAAACTCCTACAAGCGCCTTTATTTAAAACAAATGTTCCCTCTGAGTGCCTCAACGCCTTTGTTTTCTCTGTAATGAAGGAAATAATGTAATGGGGAAATGGAGTAAATAAGTAGCTTCTCTTCTTCTGTTTCCTGAATGGTGGTGGTTACGTATCTAAGAGGAATGGCCATTATTTGGTAAAGGCATGGGATCTTTCCAAGGCCTACTGCCAATTCTCTGTGGTTCAGTGGCATATTTACATTTGCTGAACATACCCTATAACTTTCTTTTCTCAATCATAAGTCAAGTTACTCTGGAGACTGAAAAAAGGAAGAAGGTACAGCAGTAGACCAGGAATGTGGGACAGATTCATTCTCCTTAACCATTCAAATGGGGAAACTAAAGTGAGCTGGAGGGTTGGTGGCTAAAGCTCAAAAACCTTAGAGCTTCAATCCTCCAAAGATAAACACAGAACTGTGGTTGAGCCATTTTACTGGAATTTCCAGTTTACAGAATTAAGTAATAACTTTTTAGAGATTTTTAAACGGAGACCCAAGATTTGAGTTGTTATACTAAAAACCAAGGGCAGCTAATTTCTTTGTTGGGCAATATAATGTATTGGAAAGAATGGTGAACAATCTTGGTGTTGGGTTTTGGCTCTTACTGGCGCATACTCACAGTATGTACTTGGTCAAGTACCCTCTTGGTAAGCCTTAATTTCCTCATCTATAAAATGGTACTACTTGCAATCTCTATCATTTAGCACTGTTTACAAGATCAAATGAAAAACTACTCAGTAAATTTAAAGTGTAGGCATGGTAGGAGCAGGACAGGTTATTTGTATTTACAGTATCAGAAGCTGAGAGTAATAGGTAGAGCCTGGTTGGGGTGGGGAGTGGAGAGAGAGATAAGGGGCTAGGCAGGAGGAAGGTATTCAGACAAAATGGACACTTCTTGGCACCTCCGGAAGTGAAAGAATCGGCAGGCCACAGTGGAATCGTCTTGTTCTTGCTCCTTAAACTTCCGGTACCGCTCCAGGCGGCACTCGCGGCACTTGTGCAGGTGAGGGGCTACATTAATGCAGGATCCGTCTTGGAGGAAAGGCTCTCCCGACTGTTTGAGCTTTCTCACCTTACTCATGTCTTTCAGGACAGACTGGCCAACTGTGGTGGGAGAGAGAAAGGGAAAACAAACAACCAACGCTGGTCCAAAGAGCCCGAGCTAAAGCTTTGACTGCAACCACGTCATTCTGAAAGGACATCACTCAATTTTCTCTTTGCGAGACGGCTGCTAGCTCCCAGACCCTCACCTGGCTTACTGCTGACTTTTCACTACTTACCTAGTCTTATTAAAAAAGTGTAACGTACCTGGCTACTTCCTCTCCAATTTGCTCATGCAGAGGGAGAGGAGAGAGAAAGGACACAGAAGCTAAAAAATGATGACAGCCAAGAGCTTGGGAAAGGAGTTGTCTTGACTAGTATTGCACCATATTGATTGTTCCATCCTAAAGATGGGATGAATGCAAGAGACCAGGGACTCCAATAGACTGGCTGCATCTGCCACTTATCTCGGGCATTCAAGTATGCAGTTGTGCTAATTAATTAACCCCAATCCATGCTATCAGTGTTTTAAACCCAATGAGTTTCAAAAGACTATTCCTCCCCTCCCCCCAATTAATAAACATATTCTTCCCAGGTGAACCATAACTCTTTACTTTGCATCATTTAAAAAATAACAGACTTTATACCATTCTGATCAGAACTACATATCACAATAATGTTTTCTTTCCCAGGTCCAGGGTCCTAATATTTTGACCAAGGAAGCAAAGATGAGGGGTGGATTAATTCTCCTCATATCTATTTACAAAGGACTGACTTGAAAGCTGGCTCTCTAGCCACTATTTGACTATGCCTTTTACCCAAATTGGAATGATGTTAAGTACTTGGATATTGAGTCAATAACCTTGTTGTGCACACGACTGTGATTACCTCCAAACCACTGTAATTAAAGGCCACAGTATAACACACAAAGTATGTGTATAACCAATATTCCTTTCACATGGAGAATGGTAACGGACTAGTCTCCACCTTTGTTAAAGATAAAACAAGGGAAGATGGGCTCAAACTGAAGCAAGGGTAATGGAAGACAAAAAAACACTTCCTGATTAAAAAAAAAAAATGAATGGAACAGCATTTACAGGGACCACTGCCAAGAAAGACTGCAGGATTTACTTTTCTGGATGTTAAGAACAGGAGAGACAAATCATTTAACTCAGATGGCTTAGATGAGATCTTGCCCAGAGACAAAGGAATGACCTAGAATACAGGTCATTTCCCTCAGATTCTCTGTGCTACCATGGTATAAAGTTCTGAACTAAGGATCCTTATAACCAAAGGAATGTGCCAGGGCACAGAAAATCAATCCTGTGTATACCCTGGTGGCTCAGCTTGGCTCAGCACCATCACCTTTCAGAGGGGCTGTTCTTGGTCGGCCTTTAGGGGCCTGCTTCCCTCTTCCTTTTCCCAGTAACAGTTCAGCGTTTCTCTCTCCATTGGGGCCTAGCTTTCCCATTAGGTGCTCTGGGATTCCCTTCAACCCAGCCTTGGCTTGCAGCTGCTCTTCAGAGTCACTCAGGTCTGATAGGTCACTATTGGTGCTGGAATCTGAGTCCTGTTTAGATGTCATGCTCCGCTCATCCAGTGAGAACCTTTTTACAGCTTCAAAAGGAGCTCTGTTCTCCTGCAAAAACTCTGTCGAGGAGAGAAAGCCAGTTGGGTGCCTGCCAAAGACATTAGTAAAGGTTTTCAGAAGGGGGTTGTCCTGTTGCCCAGGCCCAACTGATGGCTTTTCCTCTGTGGGGCTGGAGGAGAGGGTGGGCATCTCAATAGGTTGTGAAAGACTGCTGGTGGGTGAATTAGAGCGACCATTTCCCATGGCAGAGAGGCTTGGGACACTAGGAGGCACAGCTGAGCTGGGTGCATTGGAGGCTAGCTTGGAAGAATCAGTTGTGATGAAGAGAGATTTCTTCTTTGCTAAGGATGATGAATCTGCAGAGGCATGAGACTCTGGCCAGCCAGAAGCTGCCTTGAGTGCTCCAGCGGTAGCAGAAGTGGAGCCACCTGCTGTCTGAGATGTAAAACTGCTGAAAGGACTGAAATCAGCTTTCTCTGCAAATGCCAGGAAAGGGTTGGATGGCTCTTCACGGGACAACTTAGGGGGCTGCAAAAATAGATTTTCATGATTCTCTGGGGCTCGGGTACTCAAGAGGCTCCTTGAGAAGGCTGGAGTGAGGGTAGGCATGGACTCTGCAGGCATCTTCCGATCCACGGCACTGCCAGTCTTCGTATCTGCTGCCAGGGTGGGTTTCCCTTTACAAAGCCCAGAGCTCAGACTCTCTAAACTCTGTTTGAATGAGTCCCGACCAGAGGACTCATCTGACAAACTCTCTGAAATAGCTGTGAAGTAGTTACTTGAGGGCAAAGTCTGTGACATGCACTGAAAAAACAAGTTCTTTGAGAGATCAGAATCTTTCTGGGTTTCTGCAGCAGAACTGGAGGCAAAAGAAAATCCCAAAGGCTTGCTCTCTGTAGCCAAGACCCCATTGGACTGGGCTCTAACACTTCCAAAAGCCAAAGATTGGGATGAACTTGAGAGAGATGATCCAAATCCAGAAGAAGCCAAGAGGGAGTTTCTGGAATTCTGAAACAGAAGGGAACCATTATTTAGTGAGTTTTTAAAGAGTTATTTATTATGACTCAGCCAAATCTTACAGTTTCTTTCTCAGGCCTGGGATACCATTCATATTTTTCATCAGTAAATCCCATGACTCAAATGCTCTATTACTCCCCACCACCACAATTCCACAGAGGTATAGCACAGTATCTTGGTCACATGAGACACCAATTAAAAGAGTATAGATGTTAGCCAATTGCCAAAGATGAGACAAGATGGGAATAATCAATGCTAGAGGAGAGAGATATAGAAAAACAGGTATACTAATGCTTTACTGGAACGGCTATGAAGTGGTCCAACTGTTCTGGAAAACAATATGGAATTATTCCAAGAAAGTGACTAAAATGTATATAATGTTTTATCCACTGATTCCACTACTAGACATACACCTGAAGAAGTTCAATGGCAAAAAGGAGTCATATACAACAAAGTATTTATAGCAACACTTCTTACCATAAAAAAACTGGAAACAAAGTAGATGCCACCACCCAGGGAATGGTTAAACAAGTTGTGGTAAATAAATATAATGGAATGTTGCTGTACTTTAAGAATGTATCATGTGTTACTTATTCATATACATCTTTTCTCCATCAAAATGTAAGCTCCTTGAGAGTAGGGGTTGTTTCTGCCTTTCATTTATGTCCACACTGCCTGGTTATTGACTGAAAATGTTGAATACACAGAAGCATTTAGAGACAGATAAACTAATACAAAGTAAAGTAAGCAGTGACAGGAAAAGAATGTACACACGAAATGGAAAGAACAAGACAATCTAAAATGAAAGGCATGAAATTATAATGACTTCAAGCTTGACCTTAAAGATGAAGTAAGATAAATGTGAGAAGGTGCCTCCTCTCCACCTCACTTCTCCGGGCTTCTTTGCAGAGGTTAGGGTCCATGGGTACAGAACATTGCATATAACATCAGATCAGTTTTCCCCAACTATTTTTTCCCTCTTTTATAGTTATAGAGTCATGGCTCTCTGGAAGGGAGATAGGGAAACTGGGAAATATAGATAACAAAATAAAATTTATTTTTAAAAAAGGCATATGAATGGTTTATTTAATGAAGTTAACCAGAAGAACATAATTCAATCTGTAGCCTTCCCTCCACAGCTGACCCAGAAAAACATAAAGCTTAAGGCTAAAGTAAGACTTTTGTGATCCCTGTACAGGATTCCAAAGTGGAGTCCCTGAGAAAGAAACTTCTTCCTTACTGCTCCCATAGGATTATCAGCTATTAACCAGAAGCGTGTCTAGTAGTCCATGCAATATTAACCCAATGCAATTGGTTTAAGAGACTGTTAGAGAGAAGAAAGCTTATTTCAAACTGCTAAAGCATTTGGTTGGGTGGTAAGCTTAGTTCTGCAAAGAAATTCTATGCTATGGAAAAAGATTATATTTTATTAAATGGAAACTCTCAGAGATAGTCTTTTTAGAATTCAGTGAATGCTCTTTGATTCTAAGCCCACCCCCTATAGCACATATTTAGATCATGAGTCCAGAAACACTCTAAATTACATTAGAAACTGCTTGAGCTGTCTCTCATTTACTTAAAATACAAAAATAGTTTATAAATGTATGACTAAGACATACTTAATTAAAAAAAAATCAACCACTGGTATTTTGCATATGAAAAAAACAACCCTGTGGTATGAAAGATTTTAATCATGATATGTAAGAGATGAGGAAACATAAATCACAATACATATTTGAAACTACGCCTTACAGGCGAAAATGCTAGAAATAAGCAGAAGGACAATTTTGGAAATCAGATGACACAGGGAAAGGATTTTTTTTAAAATCACAAAATGTCCTTTATAATTATTTTCATAATCATAACAAAATTTGTAACAATTTAATTCCAGTATCTTGAAAAAAATAATGAAGTCTTAAATGAAGTCTTTGGGGAGGGGGAGGAGTGTAGGGGGTTAGGGGAGGTATAAATTCTCCTCCCAATTTTACAGGAAAACACAGAGTCTGAACAGAGTCTCAGAGTTGAAAGGACCCTAAAAGTTCATTTAGTCTAACCCATACTTAAACAGAAATCTCTTCTGTGTCATTCCCGACAAGGGGCGGAAAACAATAAACATTCATATAGTGCCTACTATGTGCTAGGTACTGAGCTAAGTGCCTTTTACAAATATGATCTCTTTTGACCAATTTGACAGTTGGTCATAGGATATGATTTAAAGTTGGAAGGGGCCAAAGAGGTCATCTATTCCAACCCCTTCATTTTACATAAGAAACTGAGGCTTAGAGACATTATATGACTTGCCCTTGATCAAAGAGGATCTAGGACTCTACTCAAGTTCTTCTGACCCTAAATCCAACACTTTCCACTCCATGCTTTTAATATAAAGCTTAATCATAATTTGTTTATTAATTAGTGATTATTTTTCAACTAATTAATATTAATTAATAATTAAATTAGTGATTTAATTATTCTTTGAGGTCAATCAGTGTTTCTCTTGCTTAGTATCACAGAACAGAGAACAATTCGGGACAAGGACATTAGGATTTTTTTGAGGACCATTTACAGTATAAATCAGAGGGCTCATCAGATATTTGTATCTAATTTCTGGGTAATTTGCACATTCTGTAGGGATCATGCTGGCTATTATTGGCTATTTTAAAGTTAAAATAGAATAATTACTTCTCAATCACCTCCCAATAATCAAGCCCATTCATTTAATTTTTTTCTTTTCTCCTTTGCTGTTTGTCATTATAATCACTGACTTGAATCTCCTGCACTAACAATGTTACAGAGGAGACGCTAACCCTATCTTGGGTACTGAAAACTCCTTGTTAGTTTACTGGCTAGGTTTGGTCATGCTCTTGATACTTACAACATTACTAAAAGAAAAAAGTATGAGTAGTATAAGTTCCAAACATTAAAGTTCTATTTTTTAGCCAAAATGGAAAAAAAGGGAATATAATTTATAAAGTTTTCTACTTTCCCTCAAATAATTCAATTCCAAATCCGCTCACAGGATAAGTGATGAAAAATTACATTTGGACTTGGTATTTAGGGCATGAAGTTTCCCAGTGGCCAGATGTCCCCATTTTGGAATCTGGCATTATGAAGTAGGCATCATTTCCTGTATTTTAAATTATATTCCCAGAGGAGACCCAGGCTGAAATATCAGCAAAATGACAGAAACAGTCCCAGAAATTTCGACAGCCTGACTAGAAAATGTTTTCTCACATAAATTTCTACCTATTCAGCTTCTAAAGAATTTTGCAGATCTGCAGCATTTTGTAGTTCTTTTTCCTTAATATGTGAAGCTTAGCCTATTTTTTCCTTCAAGCACTATTTAGAGCCACATCATCTTAGGTAGAGTCTATTTTAAATGAGTAAAAACAATGAAATGATTGGAACATGATGAAAGTGACAACTTAAAATCCTCAGCTGGGGCTCCCTAGAGAACCTCAGCTGGCTCACAGAGGTGAACAGAGAGGTATTACTACACTTGTATGTCTCCCTTTCAGAAAGAGCAATGACCTATGTAAAATCTTCATTGGAAGTCTCCTTTTCCGCTTCTACTAGACACATCCAACTTTACTTTTCCCTTGATACCAAGAGATTACCATGGAAGAAGCAAGCCTTTATCCTGATAGTCAGGTGAAATGTATTTATTATTTTTAAAAGTTTCTCTTTCTTATCATAAACTTGACAAATATCGCTAAGATGTCTATTATTTTTTTATCTGTGTCTTATAATCTTTTTATCTTTAAGGATGCAAGACCCTTGAAAGTATGACTCACAACTCTACCTATTTGGCATAGTGCCTAACACACAGTGGACACCTTCAATTTTTGCTATTTTTTCTTTTAAGTTATGGGTCAGCAGACAATTAAAAAAAACACAATAGCATACATCATAGTGGTAAACATAAAAATGCATCAATATTTTAACTGTATTTGGAGAAATCTGTTTATTTTAATCTAGATGAAACTAAATTTACATTTTAATAACCAACTACATATCAAAAGTAGATTGAGAATGTGAGATGGCTGTTTATCATGACTAATTCTGCTAACTTTTCCAAAGAAATCACCTGAAATGTGAAAAACTTAGAGAAAGAATTTTTGCTGAACCCAATCAAAGAAAAATCTCAGACTTTAGGGAAAAATTTATTAGAAAATTATGAACTAAAAACAGAGGATGGTAATGGTAGCCTACACAAAGCTTTAATTATAGTGTTCATTACTACAAACACCATAATTCATTAACCTTGTCTTTTACAGGCCTAGTGAAGGATGCAATTGCTACATGAACCAAATGGATAATTGAATTTAAAAAGATTCTCCACTGGAAACATCTTACTATCTCATTAAACTGGATTGCATAATCAGTTTTTGATTAGCTCAATTGTTGAGGCACCTATGAAGAACTGATAAAGTTATTAAAACAGATGCACTTGCCAAAAGAGGGAAATGACCTGTCTACAGAGTATAATTTAACAGTATCTTAGAAATTGTATTTTCCTATGGCAATTAAGATGGCTTCTAAAGTGTGAACCACAGATAATATAAAAAAATTGAAAAGTGGTTGTAAAACGCTTGCCCCAAGTTTGAGTCACTTACCTCTCCCTGAGTCTGAGACCAGCTGACTTTCTGTTTCTCCTGCAGAGTCATTGCTGAAAGGCCAGTGTCGGAGATCCTTACGGTGGTTGGTGTTGAGCTGGTGGTTGTGACCATAGCTGTTGAAACTGCCAGACTCTGAGCACCTTGATCCAGTGATTTTCCAGCCTCCTTGTTTCCAGCTCCACTCACCTCTGTGACCAAAGGTGACTGACCTGGGGCTGAAGAATATGGAGTGAAAGGTATAGGTATGTCCCCACCTAGAGGTTCATCCTGAACCACCAGAGTCCTGCCATTCTCTTTGGTGTATGTGGCAAATCGAATGTTCCGATTGATCTGGGGAACAAATGGAGGCAGCTGCTTGGCCCTTTGATCCAGCCCTGGCTCTCCGCTGGCACTCCCTTTCCATGGCCCTCGACTGGCCTCACTCCCATCGCTCCCATTACTGTCTACTTCACTCCTCTCTCCTTTTAATTTCTTTGTTGCAGGGTCACACCCAGAATCCGAAGCACTTTTCCTCCTTCGTCCATCTTTCCCCTCTATGCTCTCTCTTTTCTTCTTTCCTTTAGAGGGCTTTACCGCTTTTAATGTGCCTCCCTATAAATGTAAAATCAGAACAAAATTACTAAAAAAGAACTTCTATCTTGTTAATATCATAAACTATGTTTTTTTTGTTTCCAGAAAGAAATAATCAAATAAACAAAGAAGCAACGGTGTTTAAGTTCTAATTTCAGCTTTAACCTATATTCCTTTTTAGTCAACTATTTTAACTTATTATGGCCTTTGTCTATTCTACTTCTAGCATACTTTTCCCCTTTATAAAGGCCCCGTCACCTCAGAGGGACTTCATATATCCTCTGAATAACAGGTATTGCTCTAATACTGGCATATTATTGCCATTCCAAAAGATTATCTGAGGATATGAACATGCAATTTTCAGAGTAAAAATCAAAGCTCATATAGTCATATGAAAAAATGCTCTAAATCACTATCGATTAGAGAGATGCAAACCAAAACAACTTTATGGTACCACATCACACCTATCAGATTGGCTAACATGACAAAACAAGAAAATGATAAATATTGGAAAAGATGTGGGAAAGTTGGAACACTAAGTCATTGTTGGTGGAGCTGTGAGCTGATTCAACCATTTTGGAGAGCAATTTGGAACTATGCCCAAAGGGCTACAAAAAGGTGCACACCCTTTGACCCAGAAATACCCTTCCTATGGCTGTATTCCAAAGAGATCATAAAAGTGGGAAAAGGACTCACATGTATAAAAATGTTTATAGTAGTTCTTTTTGTGGTGGCCAAGAACTGGAAATTGAGGGGATGCTCATCAACTGGGGAATGCCTGAACAAGCTGTGGTATATGAATGTAATGGAATACTATTATGCTATAAGAAATGACGAACAGGCACACTTCACAAAAACCTGGAAAGACTTATATGAATGGATGCTGAGTGAAGTGAGCAGAACTAGGAGAACATTGTTCACAGAAAGAGTCACAGTTTTCGATGATTGATTTTGATGGACTTAGCCCTTTACAGCAATGCAAGGGCCTAAAACAATTCCAAAGGACTCATGATGGAAAATGCCATCCACATCCAGAGAAAGCACTATGAAGTCAGAATGCAGAATGAAACAAGACTATTTTAGTTTTTGCTTTTTTTCTTTCTCATGATTTCTCCCATTCATGAAAATTCTTCTATGCCACATGACTAATGTGAAAATGTGTTTCACAGGAACATATGTGTGGAGCCTACATCAGATTGCATGCTATCTTGAGGAGGGAGGGAGGGAAGAAGGGGGAGAAAATTTAAAACTTATGGAAGTGAATGTTGAGAACTAAAAATAAATAAACTAATAATCAGAAAAGAATATCTGTATGGCCCAGGCCACACGGGAAACCCCCAAGGCTTCAAAATTTACAGGCTCACACATACTAGAATGTTCCAGCACAAAATGACAGCGCCCAATCTTTCCAGGATAATGGATTTATGGGCCCTTTAAAGAAAAAATTTCATTGTGTATCTGTTTCTGACATATAAACAAACACCTCAGTTACAGAAAAACTACTATTTGCTTTAGCAACAAGTAAACAATATGTGTAATAAGTAAAAATAGCAATAAAATAAGAAAACCCATTTTATCATATAGCTAACTATATCATCCCCCACCAAAAAAATATATGTGGCTTGTATACCTAAGTAGTTTCTAAAATGTTAAGTATATGTATTTATTATTACTTAGACTATTTGGCTAAATACGAGCTAGGCAGCTTTGCTAACCATCTCCCAATTTTCTATTTCACAAGAGAATAGGCCTGAAAGGGAGGAAAGAAGTATAAACTACCATAGTATTCACAGGCAGGTCTATTATTACACTTCAGTAGTAACAATGCCAGAATCCATGAAATTAAGTCAGGTATCACCGGTGAGGCTGGATGGAAGAGGTTCACTGCAACAGAGGACTAGAAGGGACCATCAACAACTCTGAAAAAAATCTTCTTTAAAGGGTGCCCAGAGATCCAGCTGGTTTTCTGTGATTCATGTCAATCATTAGATAGTCTTGGATAGTTTTTGTTGACTGTCTACAACTTCTGATTTTCTTGGCCTGGGCATCCCATTTTGGACCAGTCATTCTTCTCAGGGCTGTCTATAGAGCACAGTGAGGTGCCCTGCTAGATGAAGTATTGCAATATGCTAGCCATAAGCATTCCTTTAATTGTGGTCATATTAGCTAATAGTCTTTTCTGAGTGTTAAGGCATCTCATTTTACTTCAATTCATTTACATAGTGGTCTTGGATCTATATCCATATTTTTATTCTTATGTTATTTAACTGATAAAAAACTAGTAATCTCCTTCACTGTTTTGATCCTTACTTCCAGTTCCATACATTCTGCAATTTATCATCTTCTTCATTATTCTCATCATCTCACCATCACAGCTTTCATACTAAAGGATAACAAATATTCCAGTTATGAACACTCCTTGTTCTTTTGACCCAGCCCTGATAAGCAGTCAATGAAGACAAAGATGATGCCTAGGGAACCTTGTGAAAAACTGTCTTTCATAGCAGAAAGAACTCAGGCAGAACATCAATAAAGAACAGTGGAAATGATACTGAAAAATCATTGATAGGAGGCTTTAACTTGAAGGAGTTTCACATTCAGTTTAGCTGATACAAGCCCTGATCTATAATACACTAACTGTATTACTGTCAACAATTCTGAGTAACTCAGTGAGTGCCACACTGTAGGAGGCACTAACAAAATGTTATCATAAGATTTCACATATACCCTTTGGAATCCATCAATGAAGCAATGAGTAAGATGCAGTATCTCTTTAATTTATTTATGATTCTATGTTATACTGCCTATTAAAATTTAATACAATAATATGGTCCAGTAAATCTTCCAGACATATGAGTCTAGATATGTTTAAGAAGACAAGAGTTTGGCCATTTGATTTTGAATCTGAGAGTGACTGGTTACAGGACTGTAAATGGAAATGCTTACTATGGAATATATAAAATAACAGCACCCCCTTTTATTCACCCTTACCTTAACAGACCCAGAAAGCAGAACTACTATTAAAGGTGCCATGGGGAAAGAGAACGTGTGTTTCTCTGTGTGTGTGTCTGTCTGTAGGTACACATAACTTTGGGGAAAGAGAATGTGTGTTTGTGTGTGTGTGTGTCTGCCTGTAGCTACATATAATTAATCACCAATATTTCCTTTAGTATGCAGAGTAAGTATGG
Source organism: Bettongia penicillata ogilbyi (assembly GCA_023548195.1). Classification (NCBI taxonomy): domain Eukaryota; kingdom Metazoa; phylum Chordata; class Mammalia; order Diprotodontia; family Potoroidae; genus Bettongia; species Bettongia penicillata. Next base: position 7,283,757 of record JAJHZJ010000197.1, read on the forward strand.
ATTAAATAATAAAGCCAAGACCTAACTTGCCTTACTCCCAGAGACTCAGTACATTACTGTACCTCATTCTGAGAAGTAGAGTTGTCCATCAACATCACATGTATCAGTCTGGGATCCACTGATTTGATCTCACCACTCTGATAATTTTTCAGAATTGATGAGAAGTTGGAGCAGGATGTCAAGGAACACAAGAATGAAAGAAAGATATTTAAATTTATCAGCCAAATGAAATACATGACACATACCAATTCAATATCTGTTTCTTTTTTAGAAATGACATTTTCTATTTCTATATTATCAAACTCTTCATTTTATATATTACTGAGACTAGAAGAGTGGAAATACTTCTGAAACCAATCATATACAACCCCTGCTACTTGCAGTAAATGTGCCTGCAAAAGTAGAGGTATGAAACCAATTCAGAGATGTTACTGTATATGCATTTATTTTCTAAGAAATATTTTCATCCACTTCTTGATCATAAACCATTTTATTATTGAGTCTAGACTAAGTTTCTTGGTCCATCTATTTTGCCAGAAACTATTTCCTGAGTTCTATGGGCAGAGTACATTTCAAGAACCTCTGAAATCCATATTTGCTTACTATTCTCCACCCTCCCTCCCACCTCTTTTTGTTAACAAGCATATTATTTTCTCTCCTTTCCATTCTCATTCCAAATTCAAAAGAAAAAGAAACTGTTCTAAGAAAATTGTTTTTAAAATGCAGTCATTTACTGTTCTTAAACTACAGCTGTGAATTTGAGACATGATAGTATCCTATATAAGCAAATGCAAACTAAAGACCCCAAGGTTCTTACCTCTGATAAAGACACCTCCATAAGACGAGTGATGGAGTCTTGACGGCTTACAACACCACAAACCCAACCTTCTTCACCTTCCGGCTGGTACACTTTGACCCTCTGGCCTTGGACACTATAGGGACCTAGAGGTGAAATCAGTCAGCATCAGTGATAAAAGGCCCAACATTAGTTCCATTTCACCAAGGCGATCAAAGGAGGATAGTGCACAGCACTAATATCTGTGTTGTCAGTTTCCATGTGGAAGTGAATAAATTAGGAAAGACAGAACCACTATATTCAGCCATCTAAAAGACAGGGAAGTACCAAAAGTAAAAGACAATTTCAAAAGAAAAAGCTGATGCTGCTCCGTCCCAAATCTTCCATAATTTTGTCATTTACCTGGGAACTCCTCAGACTCTCCTAAACCCTTGGATTTACTTTCCCTGTTAACGGGACAAAGAAAATTACTTAAAAAATTAAGTTACCCTGATGAAATGCCTGATATATATACATAAGATTTAAAAAAGGGGAAATTAATAAACATAATAAGGCATTATGCTTAGGAATGATCTATCACCTCTTTCAAAAACAGTGGGTGGAAAGCTCAATGTAGGCAAAAGAGCTAGTTTCTACACTAGTAACTGTTTGAACTTAACATCTTTCTTCCTAGGTGAGTGTAGCACTTTTCATGTGCTATTCCACCAGCAAGTAACAGCAGCTTCCCTCATTCAGCTGGTCTCCTTAATGGGCAATGTCCCTTCCATGCTACAAATACAAATACAGACTATCCTGCTGACCCAGATGGCCAGCTCATGTCCCCTCCACTTTGTATTACTAAGTCAAAAACCACACTCATTCTTCATACTCAGTCACATCACATACAACCTATCCCCTTAAATCTTTTCTCTCCCCTGTTTTTTCCCTTTCCTTCATCCTACCAGCATGTCAATTTTCCTGCTTGAACCTGCTTAGACTGCCTCTGGGGAACAAGTTACAATCCTATTTGAGCATTTTATGCCACTGAATCTAAATGTTTACAAGGCTCAGTGGGGAAAAAAGAAAGTGGCAGAAGGGGGAAAAAGTAAGCAAAGCAACAGTTAACCCCAACCCAGATCACTGGAGGAAATCTGAGTATGCTGCAGTGCCAAGGGAGAGAACTGAGTTTTTTAATCTCTTGTGAGATAACGTATGTAAGAAAAATTTTATATAACTCTAGAGTCGCACATCTTTACTGTCAAGCAGTGACTACTAATCTGTACCACTCAGGTTATTTTAGTCAGGAAAAGAACATGGTGCACACTTTCACTATAATCAACATTGGCCATAGGCTTGCTCTATGTAGTTCAGGCATAGGAAACTACCTGTTCTTACCTCGACTGAATATCTCCTGGAGCTTTTGGTCACTGATCAAAGCATTAACTGTATCTCTCAACGCAGCATGTTCTAGAAGAATCTGATTCTGGCTCTCTGTTCCCATCTGCCAAAAATAAATGAAAAAGACACCAAATGTTAGAGTTAAAAATCAATAGCATCTAGGTAGTAAGAACAGAAAAGAATTAGCCCTGAGCAGCCATGTTGCTAGATTTGGGCTAGTAATACTATGCAGAGAGGATCCTCAGGTTCTTAACTTGCTTTGTGTCTGAGAGCCCTCTGGCAGTTTGGTGAAGCCCACAGTCCCCTTCTCAGGAGAATGTTTTAAAAATACATAGGATTAGGATTCCAGAAGAAACCTATTATATTGAAATAAAGATGTAATTTTCTCCCCCATCCAAATTCATGGACCTTCTGAAATCTATTCATAGTGAGTAAGTAGGCTTCAGTTTAAGAACCTAGTCCAATACCCCCATTTTGCAGCCCAGGGAAGTTAAGTGATTTGTCCAGCTGGCAGTAAGTTAACACCTGTAGAATTTAAAACAAGGTCCTTTTCACACTAGATTCAGTTCTTTTTCTACTGTACCAACGTAACTCTTAAAGTTTTAGAGTAAGTAAAGAACCTCTATAGAAACTTCACTTCTAATTTTTAGAAAGTTTTATCCAAAGAAGCTAAAATATAAATACTGCATTAGCCAGAATATAATTTCCACCATCTACTCTCCTTAGGCTTTTTCTCCAGTCAAACTCCTATTTGAACTTTCTTCTCACTTCTGGATAGTCCTACCATTGCAGCAGGCCTGGGTCCCCTGAAACTCTAGTAATAGGATGGTATGTCATGAGCCACAGTTATCACAAGGCACAGCAGCCACTTTAGGGCTACCCTTACCACTGAGGTCACAATAGTAGTTGTGGCTCAAAGCCACAGAATCAAATTACAGAATTTCAACAGCTGGAGGGAACCTCAGAAGTCACCTGGTCCAATGTGTACTCAAACAAAAATCTCTTCTACATCATCCCCAATAAAAAAATCATCTAGCTTCCAAATGAAGAACTCCAGAGAGAGGAAAGTCACTACCTTCTCAGGCATCCCATTTCACTTCTGGACAGCTCTACTTATTAGAGCTGTCTCTATTAATATTAAGCCTAAATCTGCAAAGTCCAGAGGAAGTTCTGCCCTCTGGGACCACGTGTAACAAGTGCAGTATCTTTTTCTTACGATAGCCATTCAAATACTTGAAGATGGCTAGCATGTCTGCCCATTATGTCTTCTCTTTTCCAAACTAAAAAAAGTCCAGTTCTTCCAAATGATCTGTATATCATATGGTTTCCCTTCCTCACATTACCTTTCTAGCTTAAAAATATCCTGACTAGAGCTGTGAGCTCTTCCACCCAGCATGCACTCACCTTGCTCCCTGCCTCCAGGTGCAGCACCACCTCCTCTCTCTCTGAAGGGTTTGCCACTTCAAAGTTTGCCATGGATAATGACATTGCTGCTCTCGTTATTGACAATGGCTCTGAAATGTGCAAAGCTTCCCCTCCATTGTTGGGAGCTCCAGAGATCAGGGTGTGATGGTGGCTATGGGCCAGAAAGACAGCTATGTGGAGGATGTGGCCTAGAGCAAGAGAGGTATTCTGACCCTGAAGTACCCCATTGAACATGGTATTGTCACCAACTGGGATGACATGGAGAAGATCTGGTATCATACTTTCTACAATGAGCTCCGTATGGCCCCTGAAGAGCACCCTGTGCTACTCACAAAACCCCCCCTGAACCCCAAAGCCTACAGAGAAAAGATGACTCATATTATGTTTGAGACCTTCAACATCCCAGCCATGTACGTTGCCATCCAGGCTGTGCTGTCCCTGTATGCCTCTGGTTGTACCACTGGTATTGTGATGGGCTCCAGTGACAGTGTGAGCCACAATGTGCCCATCTATGAAGGCTATGCCCTTCCCCATGCCATCCTTCGTCTGGATCTGGCTAGCCGTGATCTGATGGACTACCTCCTGAAGATCCTGACCTAGAGAGGGTACAGTTTCACTACCACAGCTGAGAGGGAAACTGTGTATGACATCAAGGAGAAGCTGTGTTACATTGCCCTAGATTTTGAACAGGAGATGGCTACTGCTGAGTCTAGCTCCTCTCTGGAAAAGAGCTATGAGCTCCCTGATGGTCAGGTTATCACCACTGGCAAGAAGAGGTTCCAGTGCCCAGCTCTTTTTCAGTCATCTTTCTTAGGTATGGAATCCTGTGGAATCCACAAAACTACCTTCAACTCAATCATGAACTGTGATGTTGACATCCATAAAGATTTGTATGCCAATACCATATTGGCTGGTGGTACCACCATGTACCCAGGAATTGCTGACAGGATGCAGGAGGAGATTATGGCCCTAGCTCCCAGCACAATGAAAAACAAGATCACTGCCCCACCTGAGCACAAATACTCTGGATTGGAGGCTCCATCCTGGTGTCTTTTCCCACCTTCCAGCAGATGTTGATCAGCAAGCAAGAGTATGATGAATCTGAGCCCTCCATTGTCCACTGCAAATGCTTCTAAATGGACTATATGTTTTTTCCAATTTTTTTTTGTCAAAAGGGTGTGACATGATAACTGCCCAAAAAAAGAGATTGGCATGGTTTTGCTTTTGGGTTTTTTTGGTTTTATTTTGTTTTTTTGGCACTTGACTCCGGATTTAAAAACTGGAACAGTGAAGGTGATGAGCAGTCTAAGTATGTTGGAGGCAAACATCCCCAAAATTCTACAGTGCGTCTTCAGGACTCTGATTGTACATTTGTTTTTTTGGTTTTTTAATAGTCATTCCAAATATTGTATAATGCATTGTTAAAGAGTTATGAGCCTCCATGAAGGCTGTCCTCTGCTGGAGGCAAAGGAGCTAAGTAACAAATCCAGATGGGGAGGGGGGGAAGGTACTAGTATTGCTTTACATGTAAATTAATGTAATCCTTTAAAAAAAACTTTTTGTATCTGCCACCTTAATACTTGTTCCTTTTTTTATTTTAAATTGTCAGCCATATTGAATGACCCCCTAAATTCCCTCCCTGCCCCCAACATAGATGTGAATGAAGACTTTACAGCCTCCCTGCCAGTTTTATGAGATTGGTGCCAGTACTTGGGGAAGGGGAGGAGCTTTACCTGCACACTGACTTAAGACCAGTTCAAATAAAAGTGCACACATTGAAGAAAAAAACATATCCTGACTAAAATGTGATCTCCAGAAATGAACACAATATTCTGACCAGGGCAAAGCAGAGCAGGCCTATGACTTTCCATGTACTACACTCCTCTTAACTTAGCCAAAGATTATATTAACTTTTTTGGTTGCCATATCACTTATATCTACTTTGTAGTATACTTAATTCCAGAATCTTTTTCATAAGAACTGTCATGTAGCCACATCTCCTTCATTTTATACTTTCTCCATTGATTCTTCAAACACATTTATCACCTAAATTTCATCTAACATTTGGCCCATCATCAATATCTTTTTGATTCCTGTTACTTTTTCCATAAGCTAATCAGCCTAACTTGGAGAAATTTACATATTTGATAAGGATCCCAGATGTGCCTTTATCTAAGTCATTGATAAAACTGTTGATAAGCACACAGCCAAACGCTCCACTACAAATTTCTCTCCAAGCTGACGAACCCCTTATTCAGAATTTACTTAAACTATACCAACCTAGACAACCAATAATAAAGTGTCATTTATAAGCTAAGAACTGGGGATACAAAGACAAATAGAGGAATCTACATTTGATCATAAAGGAGATGAACCACTAGAATTTTCTGAGTGGAGAAGTGACACATCTGTGCATCTTGTCAACAAAGATATGAGACTGAAATCTACTGTCTAACACATTACTACATACTAATGATCCTGATTTAAAAAGGAAATGAGATTAGTGGCACTACCTGCTCTCGACAAAACAATATTGACTTCTAGTAATCATGGCCCCTGATTCCAAATGCTCACAAACTATACTTTTAGAACAAAGACAGTGTCTTAGAACTTTGCCAGTGACTTTAGGCAAGTCACTTAACCCCAAATGCCTTGCCTTCCCCCCTTTAAAAAAAAAACAAACAAACAAAAAAAACTTTGCCAGGAATCGAAATCAAGGACTCCACCTTTTTCCTTTTTGAATACTAGAACATTTGCCTGCCTCTAATGCCAGTAAGACACATTAATTTCTGGTTTTACTAATAAGGAATATATTCCAATAGTCCTCTTTCCTAAGATGTAACTGCTATTCTTCAAGATATGTAGGCAGTTTGCTTTCTCTTTTTCCTCCACTCTCATAAGATTTGAAAGTTTCCAGACAAATATATTTTTTACTGGTCCTGGTTGAGTATTCTTCAGCCCTAGCCAAAAGCCCATTATTCTTCTATCTTAAGCTGTGGTTCAGAATCCAAATTACATTTTATGATATTTATCTATTCATTTCCCAAATCTGTCTTTTTCTTTTGAAGTCCCTGCCTTCAACTGGGAGTAGTGATGAAACATTAACTGTGTGCCCTAAGGTTTTGAATTTCTTGCCAAAGACTTCATAATCCCTAGGAATATCTTCCTGGATTTCCTCTGGTGTATCAGAGGATTTAAGAACAAGTAGAGGCATCCTAGATCATGTAGTCTAATCTTCTCATCTTACAGATCAAGAGAAGCTGATCCCTACAAGGTCTTGGAGGCATAATGCAGGAGAGGGGTTCTGAAGACAGGTAAACAGTTTCTCTTTCTCCAAGTCCAGTTCTCTTCCATTCCATTATGTTGTTTTCATTTGTCTCTACACAATTCACCAGGAGAGGGTAAGGGTCTCCAGGTCTGACAAATAGCTTTGACGCTCTCTGTCAGACCTCTAATACATGCCCCCCAGAAAGTAACAGACCTGTCTAATGTTCATGTTAGGTTCACAATGGCTGCCTCGGTACCCCTAAGCAGGGATTCACACAATCACTCTGTCTCTTTTTCCTCTAATTATTCCCAAATCCTCTCTCTCCTGTCAGCATCTGCAGATCCTCACCACCTCATAGAAAACAACAAGTTGGGGATGCAATTCAATATTCATTTATTAAGGATCAACTATGTACCTGCCAAGTGCTAGGTATACTCAAACAGATCTGTGGATATGACTGATTTGGATGTTTCCTCAAATGATAGCATCACAATTTACACATGTCTGATCATCTTATACAATTCTTCTCCATAGCTTTCCATGTTAGGCATACAGAGTCTGGTAGACCTTCCTTGCTTTCTCCTGCAATCTCCAGGGTACCAGTAGAGCACTCTAGCTGTCTACCTATCATCCCTTTCCTTTAAAATAGGACCAGCCTTTCTTCCTACCACAAAACTTCCTGATGACACCTTTTTTTTACTCCTGTTCTTTGGAAGTTCCTCATTAGTTAAATGTCACAACCTCTGAACACCCCCTATCCATTACCTATCCTCTAACTTTAATACTGGTGTTAAAAGGAAAGACCTTTGATGTTGTGGAGGCTTACAGTCATTAAAAAGCTTTGCAATTTTCAGAAGGTAATCTTGACTACTTTCCTCCTCTTGTTCAACTCTGGATTCAACTTGTCTATGCAAATACATGTTGTTACCTGGGCAACAGACATCCTAAACCATTTGGTTTTTCCTGTGTGGTCAGGCCAAACTCTTGTAAGTGATTACTGATATTTTCTAGGACATTCTGAAATGATTTGGAGCTTGATGCTATAAGCACAATGTCATCTGCAAACAGGATAATCTGGATGACTTCACCATCTACAAGAAATCCCTCAGTCTGAACTCTGCTGAATGTTCTCCATCGTACACATTTCCCTTTTTTATGCCTTCTCTCATGTTTATGATAAGAGGGTCATTTAACAGGATGTCATTTCTACTGTTATTTCTTTCTTTTTTTAATGTTTATTTATTTTAGTTTTCAACATTTATTTCCACAAAATTTTGAGTTCCAAATTTTCTCCCCATCTCTTCCCTTCCCTCACCCCATAATGCCTTGCATTCTGACTACCACTTCCCTCAATAAACCCTCCCTTCTATCACACCCCTCCTCTTCCCTTATCCCCATCTTCTCTCTTTTCTTGAAGGGCAAGATAGATTTCTATACCCCATTACCTGTATTTCTTATTTCCCAGTTGTATGCAAAAACAATTCTCAACATTTGTTCCTAATACTTTGAGTTCCAAGTTCTCTCCCTTCCTCCTTCCCCACCCATCCCCTCTGAGAAGGCAAGCAATTCAATAAAGGCTACATATGTATAGTTTTGCAAAAGACTTCCTTAATAGTCATGTTGTGTAAGACTAACTATATTTCCCTTTATCCTATCTTGCCCCCCATTTATTCTGTTCCCTCTTTTGACCTTGTCCCTCCTTAAAAGTGTTTACTTCTAATTACTCCCTCCTCCCATTTGCCTTCCCTTCTATCATCCCCTCCACCCCAGTTGCCCCTTCTCCCCTACTTTCCTGTAGTGTAAGACAAATTTTCATACCAAATTGAGTGAGCATGTTATCCCCTCATTAAGCCAAACGTAAAGAGTAAGCTTCACTTTTTCCCTCTCACATCCTCCCTTTTCTCACTCCATTGAAAAAGCTTTTTCTTGCCTCTTTTATGAGATAATTTGCCCCATTTAATTTCTCCCTTTCTCTCCCAATATATTCCTCTCACACCTTAATTTTATTTTTTATATATCATCCCTTCTTATTCAACTCACCCTGTGCTGTCTATATATAATATATGTGTGTGTGTGTGTGTGTGTGTATAATCCCTCCAACTACCCAAATACTGAGAAAAGTCTCAAGAGTTACAAATATTATCTTTCCATGTAGGAATGTAAACAGTTCAACTTTAGAAAATCCCTTATGATTTCTCTTTCCTGTTTACCTTTTCAAGCTTCTCTTGATTCTTGTGTTTGAAAGTCAAATTTTCTATTCAGTAATGGTCTTTTCATTAAGAATGTTTGAAAGTCCTCTATTTCACTGAATGACCATTTTTTCCCCTTCAGTATAATACTCAGCTTTGCTGGGTAGGTGATTCTTGGTTTTAATCCTAGTTCCTTTGACTTCTGGAATATCACATTCCAAGCCCTTAGATCCCTTGATATAGAAGCTGCTAGATCTAGTGTTATCCTGATTGCATTTCCACAATACTCAAATTTTTTCTTTTCAGCTGCTTGCAATATTTTCTCCTTGACCTGGGATATCTGGAATATGGCTACAATATTCCTAGGAGTTTCTCTTTTCAGATCTCTTTTAAGAGGTGATTAGTGGATTCTTTCAATATTTATTTTGCCCTCTGATTCTAGAATATCAGGGCAGTTTTCCTTGATTATTTCAAGAAAGATGATGTCTAGACTCTTGCTTTGATCATGGCTTTCAGGCAGTCCTATAATTTTTAAGTTGTCTCTCCTATTTTCCAGGTCAGCTGTTTTTCCAATGAGATATGTCACATTATCTTCTATTTTTTCATTCTTTTGGTATGTCATGAAGTCATTAGCTTCTATCTACTCCATTCTAATTTTTAAAGAACTATTTTCTTCAGTAAGCTTTTGAACCTCCTTTTCCATTTGGATAATTCTGCTTTTTAAAGCATTCTTCTCCTCATTGGCTTTTTGGACCTCTTTTGCCATTTGGGTCAGTCTATTTTTAAAGGTGTTATTTTCTTCAGTATTTTTTTGGGTCTCCTTTAGCAAGCTGTTAACTTGCTTTTCATGATTTTCTTGCATTGCTCTCATTTCTCTTTCCAATTTGTCCTCCACCTCTCTTACTTGATTTTCAAAATCCTTTTTGAGTTCTTCCATGGCCTGAGACCATTGCATATTTATTTTGGAGCTTTTGGAGGCAGAAGCCTTGACTTTTATGTCTTTCTCTAATGGTATGCATTGTTCTTCCTCATCTGAAAGGATGGAAGAAAATACCTGTTCACCAAGAAAGTAACCTTCTATAGTTGTATTTTTTTCTTTTGGGGGGCATTTTCTCAGCCAATTACTTGACTTTTGAGTTCTTTGTCAAGAGGAGAGTATACTCTGAGGACCTGGAAATTCTCAGTTTTTTCAAGGTGGTACAATCAAGGGAGAGGAGTCTACTCCTCTCCTGGCCTGGGAGCAACCAAAAACTTTTCTGCCCGGAATCTGAGAGTAGAATTCCCTCTCCACAACTACCTCCAGCTCTATCACACCAGCACTCCTCCTCACTCCAGGGCTGTGCTCAGGGTTGAGATTCAAATCAGCTGTTCAATTCCCCCAGGGGCTTTAGGTGGTAGGTTCCCAGGGCTGAGCTTTTGGCGGAGGGCTCAAAAAGGGACACTGCAAGAGACAGCTGGCGGTGATGCAGACTGTGTTCCCTTCTCTTGGGTAAAGGAGCCTTCTCACTGACCTTTGAAGCTGTCACATTTGAGGGTTGAACAATCTAGGAAATGCTGCTGCCAGTGGCTTCCTGAAACCTGTTCTGCATCCTATCCCTGCCCCACTGTGCGGCCCACGCGCCATAAACTTTTCCTGTCAGCCTTCCAGGTTGTCTTGGGCTGGAAATCTCTTTCACTCTGTCATTTTGTGGCTTCTGCTGCTCTAGAATTTGGTTAGTCATTTTTTACAGGTATTTTATGGGCTATGGGGGGGAAGCTTCTACAGGTCTGTCTTTCTACTCCACCATCTACTGCTGTTATTTCCTTCAAGTAATCTTGAATGATTTCACTCTACTCAATCAAATGCTTTTTAATAATCAACAAATAAGCAAAGTGAGACTCACATTCTACATCTTTCAGTGAATTATGAAATAGTAAAGATGTGATTCATTTGTGAATATTGCTTGTGAAAACCTGCCTGTCCTTCACTAACATCCTCTTCAATGATGTCCACAATGTATGTGGCTCTCATAAAGATTCTGCATAGATAAAGAAGAAGGCACATAGGTTGATAGCACTAATGTTATGTTGGTCAACTTTTTTCAGTATTAATAAGATGTGAGATTTTTTTCCCATGCCTTTGTTGTCTTCTTCCCCTTCAGATACTAGTCCACTGATCTATAAATAGTCTCACAATTATATCACCTCCAGCACAGATATTTTCTTCATATACTTAATCCAATCAGGCTCCTTTGCCTGACTATTCTCCAAGTGTCATTTATGCTCCTTTGCCTGACTATTCTCCAAGTGTCATTTATATCTCCCCTTTAGCACATATGGGACTACATTAGGGTCCAAATGTGGTATTATTTATTGTGATTTTTACAAACCTTTTCCACTTGTTTTGTTATCCTCCCATTTTTACCCTTAAATGCCTCTGGCATGATTGTACTCAGTTGCATGTCTTGCCAAGCCTTCCTTAGGCTACTTTTGTGCTCCACTGTATCCCTTTGCATATTATTAGATGATATGTTCATAACTGTTCATCAGCCTTCTTCATAAAATTTTACAAATAATTTAACCTGGTATTGCTTTGGGCTGTCATCTCTATCTATCTAGAAAGTAAGCCAAATGTGACTAAGATGTTTTCTGGGCTTTTTTGTGGCAATTAATTTGTGTTTGTTAAATGTCTGTAGAAAATTATTATAATATGGATTGATGTAATATATGCTGTTCATTTCCAATTTTAATGATCAATTATTTGTTTAAAGAAATTAGAACTAAGTTCTTTCTACTGTACAGTTTTCCCCCTCATTCTTGTTTCTCTTTTTTAACTCTTAGTGGTGGTATGAATCAAAAGTCTCTAGAGAGTTAATTCAGGGATAACTCCCACATCAATAACATGTGTTTTCTTGTTTATTGAAATATAATCTGTTTCCTTTTCTTTTTGGTACTCAACATGTTCAGCACTTAACATTTTTTTCTTCTAATAAATAATGTTCATGATATGAAGGTGGGAAGTTTTTGTATGATATTCAAATCCTTCCTTCCTTCTTCTTGAACCACCATGCTTTTTCACTATTTCCTACCTTTTCACTCTAATATTCAAAGTATAAGAGTGTAGACTGATTTAATTTGACAGCTCTTACTTTTATCAAGTTCTTCATAGTATTTAGCTATCTCTTCATACTCAGCAACTGATGTTGTGAATGCGTTCCAATTTTTTTAATAGAGATTTTTAAACAAATATTTATCACCAGTACTATAGTATATGCTGACCAAATATCTCAAGACAATACTGTTTCTCACTATCTTTACGTATACAATAAAACCTCCCCATCCCCACCAATGACTATCTTTGCTTCTTCAAAGAAGAATGCAAGAAGTACTTGTGAGTCAGCCCTCCATTTAGCTTTCTTCTGGTTTCATTTGTGTTGAGAATGTCAAGATTGATATGATCGAGTACCTCTAGCATAGACTCAAATGATAGCTATCGGACAAGTATCTCACACTTGGAATAATATAATTAAAGTTTTGCTCCATTCATCCACTAAAGCTATTTTCCTAAAATTCAGGTCTGATCATGTCACCCCTCTACTCAATAAACTCCAGTGGCTACCTATTGCTTTTAGGATCAAATATAAAATCTTATTTAGTGTTCAAAGGCCTGCAAAACTTAGTCTGCCTCTTACTTTCCTAGTCTTCTTGCATATTACTCCCTTCCACATACTCTTCAATCCACTGACACTAGCTTCCTGGCTGTTCCACAAACAAGACTCTCCTTGGCTCTGGCCATTTTCCCTGGCTGTCCTCCATGCCTGGGATGTTCTCCTTCCTCTTGTCTACCTATTGCCTTCCTCTAAGTTCCATTTAATTCCTATCTTCTACAGGATGCCTTTCATAACTCTTTTTAATTTAATTTCTTCCTTAATTATTTACTATTTATTCTGCATAAACTGTTTTTACATATTTATTTTCTTGTATTAGATCATGAACTCCTTGAGGGCAAGGACTATCTTTTGCCTTTTTTTATGTCCTCAGTGCCTAGCACATAGCAGGTACTTAAAAAGACAGAAAGGTGATAACTAGCAGAGCTGATATTCAACAGATATTCTACTTCCAAATTCAATTTTTTCCTTCTGAGATAATCAAGCGCCCTGCCAAGACCTATTCCATAACATGTTTCATGTTAAATGTTCAGTGGTACTTCTTCCCATCCTTCTTTTAAAGCATATTTCTCCATCTCCTGTTCCCCTGATCTAATTCTTGCTATTGGACTCAGATGGCTCCAAAGGAGGAAGTGAATCTGGTGACTTTGTATAGCCCTCCCTCACTTCAATTCATTCACAAATCATGGCACCAGCTTCCCAATGTCATGGTCTTCTTGGAGAATGAAGGACAAACAACAGCAGCCTCTGCTTTTTGTTTTTAACAACTTTTTCTTCTTCAATGTACTTCATTCATTATTATCAGAAATACTTTGGTCTCCCTAACAAGCTGGAGAGTAGGGAAGCATTCCTCCCAACCTGTCACTTTCATCAGTGGAGCATCCTATCTTCATATCCACCTATCAAAAACACAAACATAGTGTACTCTCTGCATGCCACAGCAAAAATTTCTCTGGCCCCTAAACTTGCTAGAAGCAAAGCCTTCCATTACCCTTCTTATTGGCCACTTTTTGGGGGAAATATTGTAGCAAAGTTCCAGGTTACCAGGTCTAGTACATACAGGCGGTTCAGCTGACAGGGACTCCTAAATGAGACGTCACTTAGTTATAGCAGACTTAGGGGGCATACTGCTACTTTGCTCAGCAGCTTTTGATAGGCACTTTGCCAATTCTTGCCTAATCCCAAAAGGCAGACTCTTTGAATCGTTGTTTAGGTTCTCAAGCATAATTAAGTTACTTATCAGTCACTTAACTTAGTACTGCTTATTCTCTCCACCATCTTTTTCTTCTTACCATCTTTTCCATTAGACAGATTTCTAATACTATCTCTTGTTGATCAATTTATCTAGCCACAATAGCCACAATGCCTTCTGTTCATTTAGGGAAGCTTTAAGTTTATCATCAAAGCTTCCTTTACAGAGTAGCACAGCAGCTGGTCAAGGTACTCTATGGTACAGAAGAATAGTTCAAGGACATACAAAGTTTAAAGCTGAAGGCATACATTCTTAATATACGCTCCAGGAGGGCAAGGGCTGTACTGTTTTCTTCACTCTTCTCCACAATATCTTTTCCATGCTTAAAGCAGACACCGAGCAAATGCTTGTGGAAATGTTTGCTGACTAACTGAATGCTCATATATTAGGCAAGGAAATGAGAACAGGAATAGTTACGAGGCTCTAGAGCAGAGTTCAAGTACCTGGAATAGGCGTAATCCAGTAGCATCTGACAAGAACCGGAGATCTCGATCCAGAAGAAATTCCACTGGAACCACAGACCCCAAACCCAATTTATCCACTAAAGGAGTGAAGGTCTGTGAAGTAGAGGAGAAGTAGATTAAATATCTGGAAGCATAACATGGCCAAATTCTTACCTGGACAGACCCCTAAAGTTTCCATTTGTTCATAAACTTGTGCCACTTTATAATACATAAAGTTGATTGACAATTTAAAGCACAAAGCCCTGCAAAATTACTCCTAACTCAGCACCAAATCCCTCAAATAACCTTTCCTTTCTTGGTCCTTTTTCTTTTGATCAGCATCGTAAGCAAGGCAATCCTGTGCAGAAAAGTTAATTTAAGGCCAAAATGCAAAAATTCTGAAATTCTTTATGATCTCTAAGGGACTTAACCTTTATGACAGGTCTTATTAGAACTGAGCCTGGGTAAAGACCCAGGGAAAACAGATTCAAATTTAAGACCTCTGGACAGTGTTCCTGAAATCTGAGGGGGTCCAAAAATTAATCATTCTTTAATTTGACAAACTTTAATTGTCTAAAATGTGCAAGGTCCTTAAATATGTATGTGCATATGTACACAGTAACTTTTCAAATATAAACTGACCACAAATATCATTCAAAGCTCTAATAAGAGGCAACTAAACAAATTATGGTAAATGAATATAATAGATTTTAAGAAATGTTGAGTAGGAAGAATACAGAGAAATATGGGCAAACAGAAGTAGTGCAGAATGAAGAAAGCAGAACTGAAAAAAATCTATACCAACATATATAATATCCATAACAACTATGGGAATAAAGATGACTACTATAACAAAAACAAAATCCATAAAAAAATACAGAAAAGAAATGCAGAAAGGGTCTTAAAAACCAACAGGACAATTTCATTTCTACCTTGTTAAATATACTTTTAAATAAAATTTTATAAAAGGAAGAACACATTTAACACCACTCCCAAAACAAACAAAAAGAAAGAAAAATTGTTTTAGCAAAGTAAAAATATGTTTTACACTGACAATGGGTCACTAAAAGTTTAAGGTTCAGTTCTTTTTCATGAATTTAAATTTAAACTATAAAACAATTTAATTTTCTTTTAGTTGTTGCCACTTTTCACCTCATGTTTTCGACAACAGAATAAGTAAGAAAAAAGTACTTACCTTTAGAATTAAATTCTTTTTATTATATCCTACCTTAGAGATAGGGAAAAGGACTAGACCGGTAATTTAGCTGATAAGGGCAACTCCCAGGAGAGGAAACGGCTACCAAGGCAGTCTGCACCTTCTCAGTTTCCCAAACTTGCCTGGAGTAGAGAATTGTCTGAGGCACTGAGGAGTTAAATCAGGCCCTGTTCAGGTTCACAGAGCCTAGTAGTGCCAGAGGCAACATTTGAACCCACATCTTACTGGCTCTGAGGCTAGGTCTCTAGCTCATACCTTAAAAGGGCAAACTTTCGATCATTTAAAAAATCTTCAAGGATAATATGCCCATTCCAAAAATTTTCTATGAGAGCATATTGAAGATGACAAAATTCCCCAGAGATAAAAAAAACCAAATATTTTAAAATACAAAAACTTTCAGAGCACATTTGAGAAAACATTTCCTATTTGTGTTTGTCTAGTCCTGAAGAACACTATTTGACAGCAAGGTCCATGTTTCTAAATTATATATATTAATTCTCAAAAAGTATAGCTGTTAATAAAAACCTCACACATATACTATAGATTTGGTTATCCCATCAAATACCTACTATAAATATAACTTCCAAATCAAACTCAAAAGGCAGAAGGTTAAATCCGTTGCTGAACACTATACTCACCAGGGCTGGCCACTGTGCAATTGAGACCCTGGTCCCCTGGAGGAGAAACGGATCCTTTCGAGGAGCCCAGACTAATGAGCCTTCTAGCAGCAGCACAATAACTTCTTCCGCATGGACTTTCACCCAGGAGTGTTGCTTCCAGTTGCAGCCATCGAATTCCACAAATATCTGCCAGAGAATCCAAGAAAGGATTTAGAAGGTCTATTTTGGAATTTCTTCATTTTACAACATACACAATACATTTTACAACACAAACCCCTTGTGTTCTGCAAAAGGCTAAAGAAAAAAACTAAATTCTTTTAAAATTACTTTAGAAATCATTTTAAGAGTTACTGAGCACAGTTTAATGAGACAGAAGGCAGGTTTTCAGGCCCATCTTACCACTTAAAATGAAGTTATGGTTTTAGCTTCTAAATCCCTTTTTGGATTCTATGGCAAGATTACAGGGTGTATCAACACTCTCTATGTACCTATGCTGAAAATGGTTTACAAGGGGACATATGAATAGTAACAAAAAATTATAATTGCTGTTGCCATTAGTGATTTTAATCTGTTGACCAAAGGATGTTTTAGTCACCATAAAGCTTTCCCTTCTTCCCTTCTACTTACTTAAAATGTAGTTAACTGGAAATTACTACATGAAAACAATTCATACTAAAGCTACTTTTAATAACAAGCTCCTATTCCATCTGTTTTTGGTTTTGGCTCTCCATCACACAGGTCACAAAGTACCGAAGATGTATCTACACAGATGTGGAATAAATGTAAAAAACAATTTATCCAGTAACTAAATACATAGCAAATTCTCAATAAAATATTTGTTGACAGAGGCTACTAAAAAGTTATCTAAACAATGAAGTGATACATGCAAAGTTTTAATCTCCCAATACTGTATAAAGTATGCTGCATACTATGGGCTCAGGTTCCATCTTCCAATTCATGTAATTATTCTGGGACCAAAAAAACCAATCCAAATTAGGGAGTGGGAAGAACGGCCACTGGCTTCATTCCACAGTGAAAAGGAACAAGAGGGAAATGACAACTGGTCACTGTTGTCACCACTGCTCCAGTGGCTAACACTCTCCCTCTGCTACTCTTCAGTCACAAGACACCCCCTGCTCTCTCATTCTATCCTTTTCCATCCTGTTCCACTATGTCTCCAGCTCCGGCCTGGTCCTTTCCCGTACCCTCCGTAGTGAACAACTCTCCTTCCTTCTGGACTTTCTTCTATCTACTTGTTGTTCCCCCTGATGACAGTGCAGCCAGGCCATCCTCTCCAGCACTTGCTGGGCCTTCCTGGAGAAGGACTTGTGGAAAGACTCTGAGACTCCCTTTTTGCCACCTTCTAATTCCATTCCCTGTCTTCCTTTGAAGCTTGGCCAATTAAATTTTCTACCCAGTTCATTCTCCTTCCTTTCTCCGGGAGCTGGGCACCTGGTTGGCTCGCTGTCTTCCTCTCCTCTTCAGCTTGGGCTGAGGAAACGTCACCTTCCTTGTTGATGTTCCCTGAAACTTCCTAACCTGTCACATCATCGATCTCTTTCCTTCAGCACACCGTACTCACACAGGGATCACAGCCAGGAACTCACCATGATCTACAACTGTTCTACTTACTTGATCACAAATTCTGACATTCTTCTGTATGACCAAATCTTCCTCTCACATTCCATCTACCCCTATGCTTTATCCTTTCTAAGCCTCTTCATTTTCATTTTTCGATCCCCTTCACCTTTCAGAACTTTTTCTACCTAGCCCCTGGTACTGCAGTCCTTTCTGCTTCCTGATCTCATTCTCCCCATACTCCAAAACCGTTTTTTCTCTAAGTCTTTCAAGACCTGCAGATACCTTCTGTAGCACCCATCTCATAACTTCATGCCCCGCTTCCACCTCATCTCTCCCCTATCTAAAAATCCCCTACCAGATGTAATGCAGGGCACAAAATACCTTTTCTCTGGCTCCAAGGATAACTCCTTGCTTGCATGTGTGCATGTATGAGCGATGCACTCAAGGGAGTAGCGGTATGGGATGTTTTTAGTTCTTCTTTTCCCTTCATTGATGACTTTGAAGACTAAGAAATAGTGTGTTGGGGGGAAAGGGGTTAAAGAAACATAACTGCTGCTTCCACCTAATCAGGTTTGTACATTAGCAGAGAACTGGGGTTTCCAGGAAGAAAAAAAAGGAATTAGTATTTGAAATTGGGGGCTGGGGTGGGTAGAGAGAGGGATTTACTGGGGTTTTTTTGGCAGGGGTGGGGTGGGGGTGGTGGAGGAAGAGAATGTTAAATTCATGAGGCTGAAAGGTAAGATTTAGTAAGGGGTGGTGGTCTCAGCATAGTCAGATAGGAAAACAAACCCTTTGTCTTCTAATAGTATGGGCCTCTTTATATTTTCAATGGCCTAGAGAGGGGGAACAGCCAAAAGATGGTTTGTAGGCTATATGAACCAAAGTGGACTGCTCAATTTAGAAAAAAGGAAATTTCTTGCCAATTATCCTCCCCTTCACGAGAAACAAAGTAGTATTTTTTATATTTAAATTAAAAAAAAAACCTATATGGAGTATATTTACATGGGGGTAAGGGTGTGCATCTAGAACTTAAAAGATTAAAAAGCCTTGTGGCCATTATAGCAGCTACCAGAGAGGCAGAGAAAATGGAAGATATAGTCAGAAGTGGAGCTTTCTCTTGCTAAGGAGAAAAGGACTGTTTATAGAAGAAGGGAATTGGGACCCAAAAAAGTCCATTTTGATTGCTGGTCATCTTTTATTTCAGCTTGTGGTGGTGGCTGAGTTTTTGACCTCCAGTGTAAAGGCTCTTGGGTGGCTGTGGTTTTAACAAGCAGATACTGAATGAAGCAAGCTTCCCTGAGAGGGCGGTTAAAAGGGATTGAGTTGGCTGGGAGGGGGAATGGGGAGGAATGGTTGTGTATGTTTATTTTCTGGTGCAACGGACTAGAATGTCATTAAAGCAGGCCTTTTGATACATTAATAAAAATAAATAACTAACAAAAAACAAACCAGCTATCCTTATTGACCTTGTTGTCAAACTCAAGTTATTTCCTCCACAAAACTCTCCCCTCTTTTGAACTTCCTTTATGTTTTGTCAAGGCACCAGTACCTTTTCACTCACTTTTGCAACTTCCATGTCACTGTCATTCTTGACTCCTTTATCCAATCAGCTGCCAAATCATGTACACTTTCTCTAAAACATATCTAGAATACAATCAATTCTCTAGAGTTATAAAGCTACCCATCTACCCAACCAGCCTCATTTAGAATCTTATCTCCTTTTGCCTAGACTATTCCAATAACCCTCTAAATGATCTGAATGCCTCATGTCTCTCCCTACTTTAATCTGTTCTCCACACAGCTGCCAAGGTGATTTTCCTAAAACGCAAGTCTGATCATGTTACCCCCTCCCCACACCCCCCCAATCAATAAACTCAAGTGGTTTCCTATTACTTCCAGGATCAAATAGAAAGTCCTTTGTTTGACAGTTAGATCTCCTCACTTTTAGCCTCTTCCTACCTTTTCATTCTACTTCCCTCTATGCTCTGATCCATTCATACTGGACTTCTGGTTAATCCTCATGTAACATGCTCCAACTTTCCTTAGGGCCCTTCTACCAGCTATTACCTGGAAAGCTCTCCCTCCAAACCTAATTTTTAGAATCCCCAGCTTCCTTGAACACTCAGCTCAAGTTCCACTTATTTCAGGAGGCATTTCCTTTGCACTCTAAGGTAACCGGCTATCTTCCTGTACTTATCTTGTATTTTCTGATTTATGTGCTTACATCATTTCCTCTCCCTCATTAGAATGTAAGTTTGCTTGGGGCAGAGAACTGTTTTTGTTTTTTCTTTACATGCCCAGCACTCAGGAAGGGAAAAAGAACAATCATTTATTACATACTTTGTAGTAGGCTCTGTAACCACTCATATTACCAATATTATCTCATATAATCACGCAGCCTCATAGTAAGCACTTAATAAATGCTTGTTGGCCAACTAATCGATTCTCTGAAATTCACAGTCCAAAATCTCAATGTCTGGAGGGATTAAGTGACTTGAACCAGGTCACACAACTAGTAGGTGTCAGAGCTAAAGATCTAAGTCCCGAGCTTCCTGGCTTTGAGGCCAGATCTCTATCCTGCCAGGGATGGGGAACCTGTCATTCTAAGTCCTTGGGTGAATGAAGTCTTTTGACTCAGTCCAAGTTTTACAGAATAAATCGTTTTATTAAGAGGATTTGTTCTGTGAAGTTTGGATTCAGTCAAATGGCCAAACTTGAAGATTTAGAGGGCCATATGCTGCCTCAAGGCCACAGATCCTCTACCCCTGTACTATACCATATTGCTTTTTTAACATAATATATTCATCTAAAATTCATACTAAAATTTAAGTAAAAATAATAACGAATAAATCAAAACCTTTTGCATACATTGGAATATAAAATTATAGTTAATTTTGGGAAATAAAACAATAATCTAAAAGATATTTTAGGTACTCTCTGAACTGCTTTACAATTCCAAGGAAGAGCTAGGATACAGTGACTCACCTAACTGATGTAAAATCAAACTGGCTATTGAGTATATTAAGGACGGATGGCTAATGTGCCTTTCTTTGGCAAACCCAAACCAAGAACAACTACTTTCTTGAGACTAAGCAATAAGTGATCATATAATTGTCTCATATCCAAGATACATAATAAACTGATTAAAACGTGTTCAAAAAGAACCATTTCCAATAAATAAATGGGCAAAGGATGCGAAGTTTTCAAAGAAAGAAATTCAGGCTATAAATTACCATGTGAAAACAATTTACATTAGTAATAATTAGAGAAAGGCAAATTAAAGCAACTCTAGTTTCTACTTCATATCCTTCACACTGGCAAAGACAAAATGAAAATGACAACTGCTGAAGGGACAGTGGTAAAACAGGTACACTTCTTGTTGTGTTTGTCCTTTGTTCTCAAAGAGGACCATGACATCAAGATGATGACATGACTTGCGGTTGACTGATTTGAGTGAGGGAGAGCTGTGCAGGTCACCAGCCTCACTTCTCCTCCAGAGCCATCTGGGTCCAGTGGCCTGATATTCATCAGGACAGCTGGAGATTGCCCAGGATGCAATGGGACACCCTGGCCCTTTAAGGCTGAGGTCTTACAGCATTCTCACTTAGAGTGAGGTACACCCATTCAGTGAATAGGCCTCTTTAAGTAGTTGCTCAAGGGATGGACCCTTTAATTAAAAAAAAAAAAATCCAAAAGGGAGAAGACCTCAAGGCTCCTGGGCAAAAGAAACAATTACTATTTAGTGTGTAAACAGCATACTAATGTACTGTTGGCAGAGCTGTGAATTGGTCCAGTCATTCTGCAACTGTTACCACCAGTCTTTCAAACCCCCAAATCACAGACTGTCCCTTAAACTCAACTAGAACTACATACTCCATGGAGATCAAAGGAAAAGGAAAAGAATTGATATCTACAAAAATATTATAGCAGCTTTTTGTAGGGGCAAAGAACTAGAAATCAAAGGAGTGCCCATCAATTGAAGAATGGCCAAACAAATTATGGCACAAGATATAATAGGATATTCCTATGTTGTAAGAAATGATGAAATGAACAATTTCAGAGAAAACTAGGAAGATCTCTATGAACTAATGAGGAATGAAAAGAACCAAGAGAATTATATGACAGCAACAACTGTAAATTACAAAGAAAAAAATTCTGAAAGACTTAAGAACTCTTGATTAATGCAATGTCCAACTACAATTCCAGAGAAATAATGATAAAGCATAAAACAAGACATATATTTTCAGCCATAGTCAATGTGGGAATTTGTTTTGCCTGACTAAGCATATTTGCTATAATATTTCTTCCCCCAAAAAAGGGAGGGGGGAGAGAGAACCAAAAAAAGAAGTCAGGGGTCATAAGGAATGAAGAAACTAGGAAACATCAGAAGCAGGATGATTTTAGAAATTATCTGCTGAGTTCATTACATACTTTAAGAAAAAAAGCAAGCTGTATATATGATAAGATTCCCGGTTTCATGTATGATCAATCTTTTTTTTCTGTTCTATACATATGAAGACAATCATGTTATTTAGTTTCTTAGGTTTGGAATTAAAATTTTTTAAAAAAATGAATGTAATATAAAAACAAAAAGCATCTCTTTTCTTAAAGATTAATGATTAAAATAAAAATGTAAAGTATTTTTGATGAGTTGATAGATACCTGCTGAAGGATATGCATCTAACATTGAGCTTAATTCTTATCTGGAAATAAAGGTCTTAGAAATGAGTAAGGTCAGAAAAGTTTTACACACAAGATAACTGGTAGTAGTTGAATCAGTTTAGCCAGTAGTAAAGCTTACAACAAAATAGATGACAGTATATGGCTCAACCCAGAGAATACTGAAAGCAAAATGATAAGTTATAAACAGAACATGATAAAAAAAAAAAGTCCAACAGTTGACAAATAGCACTGTTTCTCAAAGATGAGAAAAGGCAACAGTAAGTTACAAGTGGGACTTGGGAACCAGAGGATAAGTTATTCTAAAAGAACAGAGATAACTTTTTGCTTTTCTTTAAAAGATTCCCTCCTGACTGATATGACTTAGGAGTTTTAAAATCAAATAAAGAAAAAGATACTGAAACACTTCATTTTCATAAATTCTCCAGAGAGGAGGGAAAATATACATACAGGCCTTCCAAAGTGACATAAAGTGAGAGCAATGTTTGGTTCTAGTTTTCACATGGTTTGCTCTCATATGAGAAATCACTGATGACAGAACTTTCCTTCCCAATATTCTCTTCATTTTGCAACAAAATGGGAGTCTTCCAAAATATCTATCCTACAAAACTGTAGCAAACTGAGACAATGCTGGGGAAGAACCAATTGTTTCATAGTATCATAATTTCTGGGGCTGCAAAGGACGTCTTGGAGAACCTTTACTTTGGTAGATATCATTCCTCCCTTTCACTTTTCTCATGGCTTCCCCTATAAAAACTTAGCTCAAACAATCCTGAACAGAGTGACTTTTAAAATTAAATAGTTTAGGCACCTCATACATTCTAAAAACACTTACATGTATATAAAATATAATGCCTTCAATTTACACTTAGTCCTTTTCCAAACTACTCCAAAGACTTCCCATAGGTTATTCTAGTTTGTATTTTCCCCCAGCTTCCCTAGAAGATAGATCTCTCCTCTTTCACCTCCATCCTGTTCCTCCCACCCCCAACATAAAAAGGCCACCTGCCCGACTTCAAACAGAAAACCATTAACTCACTTGATATTAGTCACTAGAATTGTCAAACCTTTCTCTTTTCTTGGCTCACCAAAGTATTAACTTAATACAGGAGATCAAAATAAACTTTTGTAGTTTGTTCTGAGTCAGGAATTCCAATGGAGCACAGGTTTAAAGGACATTTTAAAAAAAAGTATGAGCAAAACCCCAGGAAGGGCGGGCTGGTCATGTGACAAATGAGACAAGTATAATTGAAACTGATGGATATTTGAGATACGCTGGCATTCCTATGATGTCTGAAGACTACCAATACTTTTGAATTATCCCCTTGGTAGGCTTATGACCAGACTTGGACAAGAGTCACACAAAATGTTTAGGTATGAAGGAGTTGCAATACGCATACCTGGAGGCAATAACCACATCCTTACTACAACCACAAATTTGAGTATCTGACTAAAGTATTATGAGGAGATATTTTAAAGGTAAATCTTAAATATTCTCAAATCAGTATAAAAATTGTCCACTACAGCAATTTTACATCCTAGTCTAATTAATTTAAAAACAATATCCCAAAGGAAGATAATGGAGGAAACCCCCAACGGGAGTAGAAGCTGGTCCTCGCCAGTGACAAACACCCAGGAGAACTTTCCATTCAAGACTCTAAATGTACCAATTAGGATGCAGAAAGTATAGATGATCTCAGCTTTCCAAAGGCTAATGAAGATCAGATCCCAGGATAGTTTAAGAAGTAGATTCACATGCGACAGCAACAGCCACTTTATAGTCTTGAAACAAGGTTATAAAATTTCAGAATGGAAATGAGGAACACCAGAAGTAATTTATTTTAAACAAATAAGCAGTCACTACTCACTAAGACATGTAATTCTCTAGCAACTCTGATCCAGAAAAACAGTTTAAAAGGGCCTGATATATTATGACTTTAGTAGTCTCAAGATAAATAAATTACTGGCATGATTCCACCATCACTAGATAAATCCAGAAGAAACACTTTGATTATAAACTCTGTAAAGTACATCACTGAAATGTAAGTGGCAGAGTGGGAATGCCACTGTAAATCCAAACTGGATTTACCCCCTACAGGTTAAACCAATTATGAATGAATTGTTCTCCAAAAATTGTAAGTTAGTCTTGCTTGGAATCCAGAACACACTTTCCTGTAGAACAATAGTGCAGAAGAGAGTTAACTCATAGCCTTATTTTTTAAAGAAAACCAGGACAAAGGCATTAGAATTTCAATCAGTCAATCAGCATTTAATTGCCTACTACCAACTAGTCAGGCTAGGAGCTAAGGATACAAATTTAAAAAAATCAATACAGCCCCTGCCTCTCCAAGGAATTTGCAATAAGAGGGAACCTATATACAGACATAAATATACACAGAAATAAATATCAAGAAATTGGAGGAGGTGGAAGCAGAGTATCTATCTGGGCTGAGCTTTGAATGAAGATAAAGATTCTAAGAAGCAGTACCTTTCAAACATGGGGGAATGATAATACAGAGAACGTATGAAAGTACAGAATGGCAAGAGAATGAATGCCACGTTCAGGAAACTGAGTTTGACTAGAATGTAGAGGAGTAACATGAAAGTCTAGATGGTAGGCTGGAGCCAGGTTATAACGAACATTAAGTGCCAAGGTAAGGAAGGAGTGTACAGGCAGCTATGCGGCCCAGTGGTTAAGAGTGCCAGGCCCAAAGTCAGGAAGAGTTCAAATCCAGCCTCAGACGTTTACTACCTGTGTGACCCTGGGCAAGTCACTTAACCCTGCTTGCCTCAGTTCTTCATCTATAACATGAGCTGGAGAAGGAGGAAATGGCAAACCTCTCTAGTGTCTTTGCCAAGAAAACCCCAATAGTGTCACAAAGAGTGGGACAGGACTGAAATGACTAAACAACAAAATAATGTTTTATCCTAGAGGCAACAGAGAGATGCTGAAGATTTTTGAGAAAAAGAGCCCTAACATGATTACACCTATGCTTTAAGGAAGATTATTTTGGAAACTCTACAGAGAATACAATAGTCAGCTATAAGACGATAAAAGCCTGAAGTAGGATGGTCTGGGTTGAGAATGGGAAAGGTGTATTGTGGAGGAAGCAATGATATGAGGGGGCAAATAATTAGATATTGGGATAATGGAGAGTTAAGAGCTAAGGATACTTACACTGCTATGAAAATGGGTGACCAGAAGAATGATGGTGCCCTCAAAATTAAGCAGTGAAATTTGGAGGAGAGGTAGTTTGAGGAGCAGGGGAATGAATAAGTTCTATTTTGATATTGGTATGATGTAAGTATATTCCCCTCCCTTTGACATTCTTCCTTCTTCCACATAATAAAAAAAAATTAAGTTTGCATTTACTGGACAAAGAAAGAGCCTGAAGCAGCTAGATAGAGCACTGGCCCTGGAGGCAGGAAGACCCCAGCCTCAGACATTTGACACTTACAAGCTGTGTGACCCTGGACAAGTCACAACCTCAACTGCCTCAGAAAAACAACAACAAAGAAAAGAAAAAGACCAGGGAAGATAACTGTTTTTCTTTCTTTTTAGCTAGAAAATAAAGCTGTACAACTTGATAGAAATCCTATCTATAAATGCAAGTGAGAAGGGATCTGACTTAGAGGTACAAATAAGGAAGAGGTATAGAAAGTAAATGATATTACTGCAAATGAAGGCATAAAGGTTAGATAAGGTCCAGAAGGGATAACAAAAGTTTACGTAAACAGATGAATTAAAGTCTCCTGTGGAAATCTTTACAGTGGTAACCTACACTTAAAAAAAATGTTGCAGATACAATTAGGCTACTATCTTATAAAAATTAGGCTTTAGGTTTTGGCAACTTTAATATACTAAAAAAATCAAGTCAAATAACAGAATGTGCAGGTAATGAATGCAAGAGACCTAAGTTAAAAGTGACAGCTAACAAAGAATAGGTTAGTATGTCTTTCATATTATCCATGCTCTGTTAGTATAATACTGTTCCCGGTTTACTTCCTACCAATAGATTCAAACCCAAAATCTCCACCCAGGCCCTATACCCACCCCCAACTCAGGACTCCAGACAAGTGACCTTTTGGCTTCCAACCTCACTTCCTGGCTATTGCTCCAAAGAATGACTAAACCCTCCCCCAACTCCCCTTTAAGTGTAGTCCTCCCACACAAGAATGTAAGGTCCCTGAGGGCAGGGACTGTTTGCTTTGCATCTGTATATCCGGAAAAAGCACAAAGCCTAGGTCTTAATAAGCGTCAAATAAAAGTAATTGCTATATCTTTCAGTCAGAAATACTGTTTAAGTAGAATAAGATAACACAATAGGCTAAGTGTTAGCTTGAAGTCAATTATCTTTTTGGTGACAAGTCTTTTTCCTCACTTCCTATTCAGGTCTACTGGTTTGGACTGGACTCTATCACGCCCCCAGGAAACTCATCAACAGGAAACTAATCATCCTACTACTAGACTTCATCAGCCAAGACCCTCACTTCTCATCCATACCCTCCTCCCTCTGATTACAGCAGGTTTGGACGACAGAAAAGAGCTCCTCTCAAGGCTTTCATTTAAAGAGGTCTTCCAGTCCAGCCATCTCCCTGTTTCCCACTTTTCTGTTTGGACTGGACTCTATATCACTTTCCTTTCCTTTCCCTTCCCTTCCTTCTCCTTCTAGCCTTTTCAACTTCCTTTTATGGGTAGTTACCCTCCCCGCCATTGTAAACTCCCTGAGAAGAAGGGCTGCTTTTTCATATTTATATCTCCTTCATTTAGCACAGTTCTTGGCACACAGTTGTCATTTAATAAATGTTTACTGACTGACATGGCTATTGTTTGTTGTTTTTCTTTTTTGGCTACATAATGCACCTTTTAATTTTTAATTTGATCTCTAGAGTGGTCTTAATCTCCTGGTAGTGTGTAGAGAGTATGAAGTCTGTATAGACTATCCAACTGAGTTCTCAGGCTAAGCAAACCTTCCACTGTAAATTAATGAAATGGTATTTGGGTTTGTAAAGCAGTCTCTTACGAATTTAGATTTTATGATTAAGATCATGACTGCTCCTGGGTGAAAAGACAAAAGTAAGCTTCTCACAGTCTGAAATACTGTAAACAGAGTGACTTCCCCTCCACCTTCCTAAAAGGCTTTTACAACATGAAAACTTTCCTGAAACAGCCAGACAATAACTGTCATCTCAAGAAGCAAAGGCATTTTGGAGTCCTGAAAAACACCAACCTGTCAAAGGCAAGTGAAAGCTGAGAAGCAGTAGCAGGTGCTATGGTCCCCAGCCCTTCTGGCAAGAAAAGCCTGAAGAAGCCCACCCCAGCTGTTGTTTAGGGTGCTACTGACAAACGAAACTGACACATTACCTTCTAGTAGTCATGTTGAGGTGGAAGTTAGATGGTTGCTGAGGAAAACAATAGGAACAGCAAGACTGGTAAAATCCTGTTCTCAGGAAAGGAAATCCATGGAAAGAGACACTTAGTGAAGCAGAAAATAATTAGGCCTAGACTATCTGAAAGGTTTGTGAAGAGTGAGCAGCCCTCACTTGGAACCCTTTAGAGAGATATCAGGGGAAGATCAGTTAATAGGAAATATTCTAAAAAAAATGAGGAAGTTATGATTCATTCACTCATTTAACAACCATTTATTGAGTACCTACTAAGGAAGAAATTTGAACAAACATGAAATAAGTAGAAGACAAAAGGAAAGTTGAGATCGTACTGTTTTAGAAATTCTAGTTGGTTATTCAAGAAAAGCATCTGATCTGATAAAAATTGGCATTTAAAAAAAAACCCAAATGGCACAAGGTACCTGAGTGCCTAAAAATCCAAAGTGGCTCCAGCTAAACTTAGATTTAAGTTGCTAAGCTAAAAGACACAGGTTTTTATATATTCATTTTCCATCTCAAGTAGAGTGTAAATTTCCATGCTGTTTTGCCACTATGGATTTGATGGAGGAGCATTAACTTCTGAGCAATTTCAGCATCAAATTGTATTCAGAAATTTACACTATCATTTGTGCCTAAAGTTAAGAGGAATGTTTTGAATCAATCCAGAAGTTTGTTCAGTCAACCCTCAATTATTCATACTAAATAGGGGAGCCCTGCTATGCATTACTCAAAGCTATGAATGCCTGAAAACATCTTCAAAATAACAGAAAGAACGTGTGCCCAATCATTGGCCCGCTATCCACAAACTCCACCCATGAGTACAGGAAGAGCACTTGTGATTGGTGGATGAATATGTTTACTACAGTGTGATATGTTTACTACAGTGTGTTGTACAACGGCCATGCAAATTAGAAAGGCCCACAAGCCCAAGGCCTAAAAGAAATAGTATGGTGGATAAACAAGATATTTAATCAAAATGGAAAAAATGGCATACAGTTTGGCTTCTATACATCTTCAAATATACACTTAACCAGATTATTACCATGACAATGGTTAAGTGTGGAAGAGCAAGAAATATTTTGCAAACCAGTCAAAATTTCCACAAGTTCATTTTCATGAGAGCTTTTAAAAAAAACCAAAACTTGCTTTGATTTCATGCTGAGCCCCACTGCTAGGTCACAATGAAGTTTCAAAGTGTTTACTCCAGTTTCTACTGCAACATTACCTACTTTGTGGAACAAGGTCTATGGTACTCCTCCTAAATTAGTAGGTGCTAAGCTTACTCAACTTGCTTCGAATATCCAACTCCCTCAGAAGACATGAAAGTTGTTATTTAAAGACCATCACTTTAAAATGAGAGGTAAAAAATATGGCTAACCCTAATTCATTTCTTACACTGGTAAATGCACTGGTAAATAAGAATTAAACTGCAGAGTTGTGGACCAATCCGTTTCCAAGGATCTTAGAGTAGGGCTAAACCTTGATGGCAACCTCACTTCGAAGTGAGTGAGGGAGAATGCGAACTCCACTTTGGGAATCAAATGTGAGGGGAATACCAACTCCACTTTGACCTTATCTCCTCAAGTCCCAGTATGAAGCAGGATCACGGATCTCCCTCCAAATTCCCTTCTCCTTGGCCTCCTTCTCCTTTCCACATTACCTCTATCTTTAAAAAAAAAAAACAACACAACACAACTCTCCTCTGTGACTCCACTGTGCCCTTCAGAATCCCTGGGTCGTCACCTAACAATAATCCACAAAACACCAAGACTGAGTTTTTAAAAAGGTGGCCACGATTACCAAAGAGCTACAAACCAAACGACACCGCAGAACTACAGAAATTCTACACCTTTCCCCCCTCAAAACATAACTCAGAAATACAAAAGATCAGATAAACTAATACTTACTGAATTATACCACTTCCAAACTTCAAAAATCATGGACAATTGCTTTGAAGATAACTGCTGATAAAAATAGGCAGGTGCAAACTACTCCAGAAAACTAAACTTTTAAAGCATGACATTTAACTGTCACGTACCCCCAGGGGCAACCCCCCAATTTCACAAGCTAACCCCACAAAAGAGAAGCTCTGGCCAGCAAGAGGAGGAGGAAGCGGAGGCCTGCAGAAGCTCCAGGACAAGATGTGGCCGCCCCTTGACAAGCCCTCAACCGGGAGCTCGCAGGCGGCCGAGCTCGGATGCTCCGGACTCGGATCACGACCCCCCCCTCCCCATTTCTCCTCAAACCGCAGAGACCAAAACGCAAAGTTAAAACCAAAGCCAAAACACAAAACACAAAACCTCTCCGGGGGCGGGGGGATCTGGGTCCAGAAGCACGAAACTGAAGGACCCGGCGAACCAACGGGACCCGGAGGAAAAGCGGGAGCCCCGCGCGGCGGCCCGGCGCAGGCTGCTGTCACCCTCCGGGAACACTGCGGGTGCGGGAAACCCGGAGCGGCCGGCCGGGGGCTGCAGGCCTCCTGTGAGGCCCGGCCGGCCGCCTGGACTAGCCCAGCCCCGCGCCCTCCCCCGCACGCTGCCGGGGCTCCGGGGCGTGATGAGGGCGGCGGATGGGGCGCGGGACTCCTGGAAGGGGGAGCGGGCGAGAGGAGCCCGAGCTCCGAGCCCTCCTGGGGGCAGCTGCTGGCAGATAAGGGGCTGCAGCTGCGAGGGCGCCCACAGTTGGCCGGGGCCCGCAGGCCCGGCAGGGCCCCGGGGTTGGGGGGAAGGATTCCGGGGGACTGTGGAGAAGGCGTGTTTGGGGAGAGGGGGGCGTCGGGAAAGGGGTCGCCCAGGAGGCGGGGCCTGATGGCTGGAAAGCAGCAGCTCCCAGTCCCCGGCACGTCTCCTGAGAGGAAATGGGGGGCACTCCGGGGGGCTCGCCTCTTCCTGCGACCCTGGACCCCCACCCGCTCCTTCACGGAGGTCCCTACTGGCAAGGAGAGGGCAGGAGCCGCCCCCTGGGCCGCCGCAGGCCCCGCAGCCCCGGCCTTGCGTGCCCAGCGTGCCCGCCACTCACCGCCAGATCCTGGGGCACCGCCCCGCTCATGGCCCGCACTGTCCCGGCCCTCCAGGCCCGAGTGCGCAGCGCAGGCCCCGGATCCCCGCTCTCTGCTGCTGCTACTGCAGCCGCCGCCGCCGCCGGTGCCTGGGCCGAGGCCGCCGCCGCATCCGCAAACAGAAGCAGCAGCCGCTTCCCCACCGGGGAGGCCGCCGCGTCCGCCATGACCAGGGCCGGCCGGACCCGCCGCTCCCACCGCCTCCCCAAGCCCAGAAGCTGCCGCCGCCGAGCGCCCGATCCGCCCGCGAGGCCTCCGCACCCCCTACCCCCCCTCCCCCCCACCCCCAAGCCACCACCAACCACCGCCGCCGCGCAGCGCCCCCCGCGGCCGGGAGCGGAGCCGCAGCCCCGGGCTCCTCACAGCGCCCCCCGCGGTCCGGAGCGGGGCCGCAGCCCCGGGCCCCTCACAGCGCCCCACCCCGTCTCCCCGCTGCAGCGCCCCCTGCGGTCTGGAGGGGAACTGCACGCCGGTGGGTGGGGTATTCTTTTCCCCTTGCCCCCTGCTCTTGGCCTCTGATAAACAGCGCCCTCTACGAACGCACTTGAGGTAGGAATCATGGTTCCCCAATCACGGGGTTCACTACCCCTTGAGCCCCTGGAGGTCATCTTCCTTGGATTGAGATTAAAGATTTTTAACTTGGGGAGGATTAGTACATTTAGTGGTCCTTTCCAGTATAAATAGGGTCAAGCCCCCAAACCCCTTGACTTCTCACCCTGTAGACCCAAGGTTTAATTCTTTTCGCCTCATTGGCCCATAAGATAGTTTCTTTCTTCCCATTGGCTCATAGGTGCAATCTCTCTCTTCTCATTGGCTCTCAAAGCACATGGTATCGCACCGTTCCCTTCCCATTGGTCTGACGTCCATATGGCCTAAATTCATTTCTTCCCCATTGGCCAGTGAACCTTGGAACGTTATTGTTTCCTTTTCCACTGGCCCATGGCCAATCTAGCATTCTTCAGCATCGTTGCCCATTTTCGCTTATTCCCTAGCACTTTTTCCTTTCCTTGTTTTAACATTCTTTAACCGTGTAAATCTGGGAATAAGGCAGTGGCCCACTTAAACATCTCTCTTGTTATGTACTCATGGGTTTCTTCTAAAACCCTCTAAAAACCAATGTGGTGATGATGATAATGGAAGACCCTGATTCCAAGACTCGGTGCTTCTGTATGCAAGAGCAGCTTAGTAATAAAGCACAGCAGGCTGATGCCACCTTATGAATCATTTGAAAATTTTGCTGGGGGTTGGGGCATGGGAAACGTTGTCAAATTAATCTGCTACCTGAGCAGAGTATCCAAATGCTCATTGCAGATATGCAACTTATATTATGCAACTCTAGTAACGGAACAAGGTGGTCTCTATTTCAGAAGTCCTAAGTAAAGAAATGCATACCTAAATGAAGATTTGAAAAAGCATATGCAGTTATTTAGAACAGGGCAATTGTATCCAAAAGAAAAACTACCTCAGAATAGACACAAGTATTAAATGACCAAAGATCCTCATCAGTTTTCTTAGGGAGGGATAGTCATTTCTTATACTGCTGTGTTCTGACAAGTATTGCAAGATATTCTAGGATTCCCAAGTGAGACTGATTACTGGTCTCCTTAAATCTTATTTGCACGCATGCCTCCAAATTCTCAGGCTGGGGACTACTTCTTTATGAATACTAGGTGTTTAGAATATTACTCTGGAATATGCACAAAATCAACTAGTTTGTCTTCTGCCTTGGCCTCTTTCCTCAGCACCTCTACCTCTTTTGACTGACCCCAAACCCTTCAGTATGTTTTTTCTCTAGGTTAACATGTCTTTCTGTCAACAACAACGGTGCTGAGAGCTGACTGACCTACAATCACCCCCAGGGCCCAATGGCCTTTTAGCCAATCTTAATAGTATTGGAGCCATTTTCCACATAATGCTCAATTACTGGAGGGAGGGTGCTGAGGAGGAGGGAGGTTGGTAGAGGAAAGGGGATACAACTTTTAGACACTATAACTAGAAATATTACTAAATAAATAAGAGAACTTATCCTCTAATTCAGTAGTGAAAGGAGAAACATGGAAAACAATTACATCCTTAAATTTTCACCAAAACAGGAGAATGAGCACCCATTAGTAGTTGAATTAGTTAAGCGATATTGGAACAAATGTCTAAAAACATAACATTGTCCTTACTTCTCTGGTCAGGAAACCCAACCCTTCAATCTGAAACGATCCTTTGTTGAAGAAAATTCAATACACTGCTCACTTTTTGTCCTCACACTCTTGTTACCATCCGCCCCTTTTCATTAATGCGCTCATAAAATAGGTGGGCTAGAAGTGTAAAAAAAAAAAATCAAAGCAGAAGCTTAGCTTTTACTTCTTAGTTGTTGTCCTGCCATGGCAAGCCAGTCAGTTGCATGCCATTTTCTGCTTTCACTGTTGGTTACTTCTTGCAATTCCCATTTATTTCTCTCATGAGATTTCACCAGTTTCAAAGGATATTATTTGAAGTAGTCCAAGGAATTCTATCTATCCTTAGAGATATCTAATAATTAACCACCCCTCTTCTTACAGAGGTACTACCAATTCAGAACTGGAACCCAAGGTGGAGGCTAAGCAAAATTTGACTCTTGGGGCGTTAAAAGTCAAAGCCAGGAACTAAAAGGCTAAAGCCCACTGTTTTCTTCAACAAACTAACACTACAAATTGAAGAATTAAGGAGTTAAATACCCCTACTATGGCAGAGAGAACAGTCTTCATTTCATATGGGACAAATAGCTGAATCATTTTCAAAATCAGTGCCCCCAGGATAGTAAAAAACTATCTGTACTTTTGGTGTTTTAATTTTGATAATTTTTCCACTGTCCTGAGATTTCACTGTTATCAAGTAACACTCTCAAATAGGAAAGAAATGAGTGTTAATTGCAGTGCTGGTTCTTGAATAGAGGACTTGACCCCCAATCTCCCCCCAATCAAACAATCCTTATGGGGTGAGGAAACATTCATCTCAACGAACTAAGAGCCCAGCATGGCAATGGGGAAGATAAGGCAAAAAGATAAGAAACCGAGGGAGGAACTACACACCAAGATTGACAAAAAAAGACAAAGCTTTTTAGAAAAGCAAAGCCTGGGGCAGAAAGGAACAAATAACTTATCTCTGGCAGGGTCTCTGGCCACTAGCTGAAGTTACAGAAGATTCTGAGGACAGAAAAGGAGTATCATTATATGTAAAATACAAAACATCCTTTCTCTAATACTGAGGAAGAAGGAGAAACTGGGAAGGGACAAAGACACGGCAGCCCACAAGGGTTGCTTGGGAAAAACTTATTCTAATAAAACTTTATTTTTTCAAACACAGCCACAGAGGCAGGACCTCATGTTTAATACACACAGACTTTTTTCTTTTAATATAAAACAAAGTTACCAAAATTTTCTTTTGTGTGGGTTTTAATCCCATTAGCACAGGGACTTTGGCAGCAGGTGGAAGTGTACATGGCAGCAGGGGCTGCTGCTGGGCAGTTACCAGGGGACAGGAGGATTGAGGAGGATGAAAGCACCAGTCTTACAGCAGCTTCAATCACACATGGAAATACTCACCCATGGGTCAGCCAAACAACCCAACACATCACAGATGGAGACTTTCACCCAGCAATGCCCACTATAAATCTGGTACAAGGGTACGTACCCCTACGTTAGGCAAACCCAATATGTGAAAAATCTAGATTTACAAAGCAAGATCAACTGGAGGGGAGATTTTTTTTTTTTGACAAAAACTGACTTTCAGATGCTTTAAAATGGTGAACTTCCTTTAGTGGATTTAAAATACTTGGATCTAGGTTACACAAAATTTTTCAGGAATATATTCAGTAAAGCAAAATCCACTTGCTCTTTAAAAGACTTGTCCTGGGGCAAGGCAGTGGTTCCAGTAGATTTCATAAAAACACTTTCAAGCTTTTCAATTCTAAACGGTATTGTACCTATGGTTTTTTCTCCCCAATTGAATATACCCCCTAAGGCAATAAGAGAGCCAGGTCAAGGGTGCAAATTACTGAATTCAACCCTCCTACATCACTAGCTGATATCTCCCTTCACAAGGAGACACCAGATGATTAAGCAGACAAGTCAGCAATAGAAGAAAAGCACTCCCTAAGTAGTGAGATAGGGATATGATGCTGAAAATGGCAGAAGCCTGGGCTAGAAGAAATTTTAACCTGAAGGAGAAACTCAGGAAGAAACAAAAGCAGAAGAGAGAGAAACAAAGGACTGACAATTTCCAGCACTGTATTTTCCAGTCTTTATCAGGCTTGCACCCCCATCTACAGTCAGGACAGACTCAAGAAAGGTGAAACTGTCAGGTGTAGATGAAATCAGGTATGGATGGTGAAGAGACAGAAGGGAAAGAACCTTAGTAGTCATGCCCAGCTCAGCAAGGCCCTTTTAGCACCTACTATAGGATCCCTCAGATCCCAAGAGTCAGCATCTTTCACTGGTGTTACTATTATGGGAATGTGAGAAGCAGAAGAAATGGCAGGTTCAAACCCATATGAAGCCTCCAGAGATGAGGACCTAGTAAGACCCCTAGGACATCCTGGTAACTAAAGAGGAAACGGACATTCCCCCCATACCTATAATAGGAAAGACAGGATGCTATATTAGATCCAGCCAAATACTGGACAAACTACCTACTTAGCAACTGTGGTAGCAGGTACAGCAGCAGAGAAAGGTGATACCCACTGGCACCAGCATAGCCCTTAAAAGCCTCACCACTACCAACAGGGCCTGATACTCTGGCTCAGGTCACTGGATAGAAAATAATACAAAACAAACAAACAATCCCAGCTATTTCTCACAGGTTTTGCTTCAAAATCTACAGCCAATTAATTCCCTCGATAAGTCCCAACCTCCCTGCTATCTCCCAGGGCCAATTAGAAACAATAAAATTTCCTAGCTGGAGTTCAGTGTCATCCAACACAGTCAATGCAACTCCCTCATGGGGTCAAGCTCAGCAACTGGGACAGGCTAGGCTTGGGCCCCCACCCCCACCTGTCCTCCCCATCTGTTCTCAGACGACTGTGATGTGGTGAGCTCACCCACGATGGCCAGGACCCGCTGCCACTCCTCCTGCCACTTCGCTCATCAGTTCTTGGTGAAGGTGCAGGCCAGCGAGTCTTATCTGGAACAGGAAGGGTGCCTTCCCAAGCTTCCCTCTCCCAGACTGACGAAAGGGGGAGGGCGCAGGGGGTCAGAGAGAAAAGGTATCTGTGACAGACGCCTGCCTTTCTCTAAGTAGAGAAAGGGAGAAATGAACATGCAGGGTTATCATAACCACTGTCCCTCTTCAACCTCCCCTCCCCCACATTAACCAGTTGTGTACAGTGGAGGGCTGGGGAGCAGAATGCTAAGACATTCTGTTGAGGAACAAAAGATTGGTTTTGATCAAACTGGGGTATATATACTTACCCCCAACAGCTGGCCTATCCCAGAGTTGGGAGGCTAATAGCACATTTTAGGACAATCTAGATGTCCTATAGGGGACATCTTTGTGAGTCCACAAGTTTAGGGCAGCCCCCCCTCAAAAGAACAAAATTCCACCCAAAACAGAAATATAGTGAACCAGAGGAAAAGTTGACCATATACCAGCACATGACCAGTTAGGAAAGTACAGATTTGGAAGGAGAGTGCCCTGAGCAGGGTCCTCATTTCTCCCATTAAGAGATTTTCCCCTAATTTTTCATTAAAATTTGGGATCTTATATACCACCTGATACCACATGATACTCCAAGGTGGGCCAGCTACATTTTCCCTGGGACTGCTCACACAAACACCCTCACACCCCTAACCCCACACACAGATCATCTGACATCTTGGCCAAATTCTAAGACCTGACAGATCCCTCAAGTCAAAGAAGTTTGCGAACATCCCTACACAGAAATATGGGACCACAAAGCCCTCATCTAGACTTCATCTCACTGCTCTCTTGATATCACACACAGTAGCTCTCTTCTTAGATTTCCGCTAAAGACTTTCAACAGAAGTTGAACTCTGTACCATCTGACCCCTTGCTCTCCCACAACCCAACTCAGCTCCTCTCATTGGGCTCTCGGGTCTGCACTGTGGAGCTTCGTGGTGCGTGCTGTTTCCCAGCTGCCCAGAACTGAAGCCCTCAACTCACCCCAGTTCCCAGGTTTAGTCTCTGGCCTGGAGGCCTCATCACTTGTTAGTAGACATGAAGTTTGCTTTCCCCCCAAGAAGCAGCTTCTCAGCTCTAGTTTTCCTCAATCAGATTCAAGTCCAGGTCCCCAAAGTCCTGCTGGCAGAGTGTCCTCTTGGTAAAAAGGGATCGGCCCCACCTCCTGGTCCCCTCTTCTTCCTCTTCGCTTTCACTCAGAACCTGGGAGTAGCCACCAACGGGGCTGCAGGAGGCAGAGAGGGGCGCAGGGCTACAGGCCATGAACCACGGTGGGGAGATGCTGTTGCCTTCCTGGGCTGTATCTATGAGACAGAGACCTCCTGAATACGGTTTCTGTCAAACAAACAACAAAAGTTAAGCATACAAAGGCAACATTGCTCTGTCCCTACCTCCCAACCTAGGAAATCCCAGAGCATGAGTACAAGTCATCAGTCTTCTGCTCTAATGGGCAAACAGCCCAGCTACTCAAGAGTCTTTTATTTTCCTGCTCCTGTCTGAGCCACCTCCTCCCAAAAAGTGGAATAGATGAAAGACTCTAACTTTCAGAGCTCTTTAAAGGTACATAAGTATATGTGCCAAGTCTACCTATCCCAAAGTGCTCACTCAGAGATTTGTTTCAGGTGTCCTAATGCTCAGTCATTTCAGCTGCTGTTATAAAAAGCCCTAGGAAGAACTTTCCTACCTTTTCTTTTTTCACTTGAGAGAAAAGCTGCAAGGTAGAAGTGGTAAAACATTGGGAATATGGGGAAAAATTATGGATTTTGGTTCTCTTACCACCAACATTCTTGGTGAAAACTGGGAAAGGGGAGTGGGAAGAGTTAGCAGAAGGAGGCATAGAAGGAAAGTATACCAGAATGATCCACTTCAGGTACTTATGTCAACGGTCTAATTTGCCCTGGGTTTTGCCAAACCCCTGGGACAGAAAGAGCTTAGAGAAGGATCTTAGAGAGCCCTCTGCCTGAGAGCTCTCTTTTGCTGCTTGGGGGAAGGGGCTGACTCAAGGGTGGGAGCCGAGTAGATTCCCCCAAGCTCCCTTATCCCCGTCAGCCCCACCTGATTCATCTTATTGAAGTCCAGTGAGGGTCGAAGACGCCTGGGGTCATCATCATGGCGACGTTTGACCCCACCCTTTCGTGCATCCAGGTCACAAGGCTGCGATCGGCTTCGGGGAAGACCATGGGGTCGCCAGGTCAGCTCTGGGGAGGAGGAGGGGGAACTCCGGGCAGAGGGCAGGAACCGGCCTGCCTGTGGGATGAGGATGGGGGACAAGGAGAAGCGGCGCTGTGGAGGGAAAGGGGATAGGGGCTCATGATCACTCTCCCATGATCCACTGGGAGGGGATGCAGCACAGGGTCTTGGGGAATCATGATGGGTCAGGGCCAAACTGAAGAAAGGTGGACTGCAGGATCTGTTGGCCTTGACACACTGAAGAGAGGCACTCGGGGCTTGGAGGAACCTGAGGCTGGAAACCCGCTTTGGGGAGCTCTGGTGCGGTACCAGTGGCCCACCCACTCCTCCATTACTGCCTTGACGCTTGATAGGAGTCCACAACTTGGAAGGAACAGGCCGCCACACAGGCTGCCATCGAGACAGGTCCACAGGTACTGAGAGAGAGCGACAATGCCTCTTGGATGGAGGGGCAGGAGGGACAGGAACTTTCTCTGAGCCTGGAGACTCTGGGGAAAGGCCCTGGCAGAGGGGTTTCTCCTTTGGGGAGCCTCCCCGACTTGGAGGTTTGAAGTGCAAACTCAGACTAGAATGGTGATAACTGAGACTAAGGCTGTCCTTAAGCCCTGCACAGGGACAGGGGGGCAGGCCCCTCCAGGAAGCACCTTCTGAAAGACATTAAGAAAACCAGATTTTAAATTATTCCTCCTGTTCTGCCAAACCAGGGAAATCCCACATGACTGCCCAATCAAAACCCTAAGAAATGAACTAAGTCTATGTGCACATTTCTGATCTCTCCCCTCCCTCAGTTTCAGGCATACACACAGCATGCTTTATACCTTTCCCTATTGTTCCTCCCAAGGACGCTGGCTGCAGAGTTGGGACAAAACCTTCTCCCACAGTACCTCTTCTTGGAAAATCTCTGCCTCAGAGGCCAAGAACTGCTTAGTCCCCTTTAATATAGTCAGCCCATGAGCTTTTCTTATAGGGCACCTATCTTTACAGGGTCATTGCTAGCAAGAAACAGGACTCAATTCAAACCAACAAGCACTGGGAAAATTCTAGTATCAAGGTACTCTGCTGTCCAAGGGATACAAAATCAAAAGTGAAACAGTCTCTGACCTCAAGGAGCACAAATTCTCTGTGAATGCCTTCCAGGTAGTATTTTCTTTGTTTCCCTGGCCACATTACCCAGGAAAAAGAGCAACAAAAGTGGGAGAATTCTAAACCTAGGCAAACCAGCTCTGCAGAATGGGGCAAAGTTCCTCACATCCTTCAAAGTACTCCAGTGGGCAAGACAAATACTTGTTGAAATCCTTGGACCAAAAGTTGAACTGCTCCTGAGGCCCTTCAGTGTGTTTGGGTGGACTCAGCCAATGTCAGAAAACAGTCTACACCTCTCTAAGTCAGCCACTAGTCCAGGGGTTGCCCTTGAGGCTGAAAGTTTCCTATCCCTGCCTTAATCAGTTATTATTCAATGTAGAAAACCATACAAAAACATAATGTGTGACAACACATCAAAAATGACTCTTGATCTTACCGGAAACAAGCTGGAAAGGGTCTCCACAGGTAGAGACGTCAGAATGATCAGGCAAAGGCTTAAAATTAAAGAAAGCAGAACAAGAAGTCAAGATACATTGAAGAATCTCTGACTAAGAGCTCAACTAGCCTATATGGCTCAAAAAAATTTCATGTGATACAAGAGTCTGGATATTGAACCAGACCATTTCCCTCCCACAAAGTAATTTACTCCTTCCCTCAATTTAGTCAAAACAAGCAAAAAGTCTAACCAAAATTTTCACCCCCAAGTACATGGTTACAGCATTTCCCTCTCCTTAATGCCTCCCTTCCTACACCCATTTTCATCTAGATAATCTCCTATGGGTTCTTTCAATACAGAGACCAGAAGCATGCAGCATCAAGTGCCAAACAAGATATCAGGAAAGCATAATGAGGCACGTGGAGGGAAACTTTTTTTTTTACCAGACTGATCCTGAAGCATGTGCATTTCAATTCTTCCAAACTCTGCTTCTGTAGTTGCTCAGTAATCAAAGTTATCATGATTCTGCCCAAGACCCACAACTTGAGCGGAGAAGTGGAATGTCTCCTTCGTCTTTTGTGACCTTTAATCACCTCACTTCAGAGTCACCTTCTGCCACTCCATCACCGTTCTAGCATCACCGGGACTTCCCACTCGATTCATGCCTGCTGAAATCTGCAAGGTACACAAGGACCAAGCTCCCTACTACCAATATTAGAAGATATGCACTTGTGGTCTATTACAGTCCCATCTAAGTTAACTAAGCCTGCTTTTATGATACCTGACTAGGCTGCAGTTCCAACACTGCCAAGAGTTATTTTAATCAATGTCTACTTTGGGAAAGCACTGAGGCACCCAAGTGGTCATTCCCATCTTGGTCTCTTGCTAGTATATTTTCTTCAACCTTCAAATTGACAAATATGTATAAGACCTACTGGGTGCCTCTAGAGGTTGCTGGGGGAAATACCAAGTTTAGAACAAAACAATTTCCTACCCTCAAGGAACTTACAGTTTTTGTAAGAAGGATGTGAAATACACAAATATAACAAACAATACAAAATAATGCACTCAAGTTGTACAAAAAGTAACATGAGACCTGAGTGGGGTGCCAACTGCTCGGGAGTCAGTCACACTATGCTCAAAGTTCAAATTTACTCAGTCAGATAGTAAGTTTGAATGTTTTTTTTCAAGGACAATGAAACCAGTGGCCAAGAAACTTCACCTGTAGTTCCTGACGAGAAGTGTTCTTTTCTTATG
Source organism: Bettongia penicillata ogilbyi (assembly GCA_023548195.1). Classification (NCBI taxonomy): domain Eukaryota; kingdom Metazoa; phylum Chordata; class Mammalia; order Diprotodontia; family Potoroidae; genus Bettongia; species Bettongia penicillata. The sequence continues at coordinate 7,324,829 of JAJHZJ010000197.1, forward strand.
TGCCTAAACCACAGAGAAACAGGATAAAATGTGTGGTTTTTGCAGAACAGAATTTTGCACTGCATTCAATTTGAATTACTAAGAAGTTATTGTTTTCCTTGATAGAATAATCATGTTTGCGAAGTGCCTCCTAAAAATTTTGAATGAAAACCTAAAAAACTGGTGAACCAAACAATTCCAATCCTACAGATCTATATGACCTCATTCTGCCAAATTTCAGGGTTGCTCTGGCTCCAAGGCTATCCTATACATACTGATAGTGAAGCAACTTCCTGATACGAGTTTGAAGGAACACTACTACATGTATTTAACAGCAGGCTCCAAACCCACATCAGCTGTAGGACTTCTAGTGGACTGAAAAGATGTTAACTTATTCTGTAATGGCTTCTGTTTATCCAATTTTAGGAATGACCTAGAGGGCAATATAATCCTTTAGAGTACATAACTTACTCTGATGAAAGAAGTTAAGGGCTACCGAGGTTTTAATACCAATTCCAACCTTACAGGCTATATGCTGTATGAACCTTGGGCAAATAACATCAGTTTCTCTGGGCCTCAGTTTCTTCATAATTAAAGTGAGGAAGAAATAATAGTATACTGGTAATTAAGAGATAAAAGCAATTTGAGCTCTGTGAAACAACACACTCCATAAATCCAAGGAATCATTTCAGAGGAGTCCAGCAGGGTATCATCTCTCACTCTTCCTGTTCAATGCACCACAAAGCCTAGGGATGCTGGGAGTGATGACATCATTAGGATGCAGAAGGCAATCTGTTCTACCTTTCTGGCTGGACACCATTCACTCATTCATTCACTTGTGCCTGTGTACTCAGAGAAGTCTAAAAGGGCACTGTTTTATATGACAAGCTCTGCTTTGTATGTGACTTTTTCCCTTCTGTAAAATGGGGAGAATATTCCCTAATCTATAACCATCTTATGGAAAGAGTTTCCTGAGACATTGGTAAAGTTCTCTATCCTCTTCAAAAAGAATAAAAATAAAAAGCACTACAGAAATCCTATAAACTGAGATTTCTCCTCAGCTGCTTCCCCTATATAGGCCCTTGTTATAGAAGTTAAAACTCAACCTACGTTATAATTCATGCTCTTGGTTTCTTAAAGCTGCCTTTTTGGAGATCCTTCAATGGAAAAGGGTACCTAGTTGCATTCAGATACTAGCGACAGCCTTCAGAGGGTGAGGTAAACTCACTTTCAGGCTCTCAAGATTTGGGCCAAAGTAAACTCCTAGTTTTTTCTGTCTCCAGAATCAAACGAAGAGGATAATTTCATATTTTCTGCACTTTAATTGCTGGGATGTGGTCATACACAAGTCATTGCAACAATCCAACTACTACCTATCACATTAACCGATATTCTGGGCTCTACATTTCTTAAAACAGAGTGGGGAGGGGAGGGAGAGGGAAACTGAAACAATTGAACCAAGATTACAAGAAGGAAATCTGGCTTGGAGAGGGCCTACCTGTCTAGTCTAGGCTGTCAAACCTAAAGCATTAGAAGGCTTACTCTTGGCTCCTTCATTCCCTTATCTTCTAACTGCAGAATAAAGAAAGTCCTGAACCTACACTAAACAAGTTAAAACTTCTCAGCCTAACAACCGCCAAGGATCGAAGCCCTTTTGAGAGGAGGCATCTGGCTTGGCCTCTTAAGTACCCAGAAGACCCAATCCTCTCCCCCACAATGGGGCACTGACATTTCCCCACTCCCCAAAGATCTAAGTGATCACTGATACTTAGGTCTCAGAAACAGTGTCAGAGCTGAAGAGCAGAAGTCTCCCTTGGGGATAGATCTACTTAGTTCAATGGGACAGGCTGGCGGGAGATTTTCTGGGGACTCCAGGCCTTCTCCCTCAATCACAAAGCACCCCCCCAACCCAAGCTTGGGGTTAGAGCATGAATAAAAACAACGGCGGGGGGGGTTCCTTCCAAGGCCCTGATGGTGCCTGGGGTGGGTGGGTGTGAAGGGTGCTGCCCACCTCTTCTCCACCCACAATTACACTATACACTACCCCCTCCATCCCTGGGTTGCCACTACCTTAACCACGGGCGGGGCAAGAGGTGACCTATGACCCTGTGGGGGTGGGGCGGATGACGTCAGAGGAGCCGCTACCCGCCCCCTAACGCCAGCCTTCTGGCATGGGACCCGGGCCCGTAAAGGAGTTTGGGGGGGGGAAGATGTCTGGGGACCCAGCGCTCTAGCGGCCCCTCCCCCACCAATCCTGGGCTCCCCGCAACGGGGCGGCCTGCGAAGCCAGGCCGTGAGGAGGGACTTGCTGGGAAAGGAAGGAGGAAGGGAGGAGCAGCTGAGGTCTCCGCCCCGGGGCCCAGCGCCACCTGCCCCCAGGGCCCGCCCGCCCGCTACGTACCGCAGCTCAGTCGCCGTCCCAGGGCCGCAGCCGGAGCAGCTCTGAGCTCGCCACTTGCCCCACGGCGCCCTTAAATAACGCCGGAACGAACCAATCATCCCCCTGCCAGAGAGGGGGGGGTAGCTTGCCCACTCCCAGGACTTGCCACGAAGCCCCGTGCGAGGGCCAGAATCCCTAGTGTTTCCTCTCCCTCCCCAAAAAACTGCTGGTAATCAGTAGCGTCCGTGATGGAAAAGGTGCAACACTTCCTCCCCTTGAGGTACCTCGCCTCAAAGGGGTCTTGCTCCCCACCATGTTCCCCTACCGAATTGAGGAAAGTGGAAAGGACCGGCTCTAGGCTGAACTAACTTCGGGCCAGTGGGGAGAATAGACAGAGGTAAACAAACTCAGGCCCTCTCTCTACAGTTCCTGCTTCAGCCTAATTAAGACGCCTTCTCTGACCCTGACCTGTAGCAGAACAAGCCTCGCACCCCGGTGTTTGTTTTTCTATTTCTCCCTATACTGCCGCTGCTCTGAAAAAAACCCCTCTTCCCTGCCACTGAGGACTCGTCTGCGACCCAGGGGCAGATGGGAGATGTAGTCCAACGCTGGCCAGACTTGGGGCCTGCTTGATAGGGTTCCAGAACCACGGGCAGCAGGAGAGGCTGAGGGGCAGAGGGAAGAATTCCTGATCTGGATCCCAGGACCTTAGCCCCATCCCCAGCCCTTTCTTCTTTCTCCCGAAGTCGTGCCTGCATGTCCATTATTACACTCAGTGGGCCTGGGCCCCTTCTCTTCTTCCACCAACGCCCCCCATCCCCCCCCTTCCAGTCACAGCAGGATGAGGTAATTGGATTGTGATTATGACATCATAATAAACTCAGCTCTTGTCCTCCTCCCTCCCCCACCCCCAATGTATTCTAGAGGAAGCGCCCTCAGGACTCCTCTATCAAACCCCCTTTTTCATTCTTTGTGTAGAAGTGGTCAGACCCTCCCAAAGACCTTCTTTGTCCATAAAGCAGGAGGGGTCAGTGAGAGGAAAGGGCTATTCTTTCACCAAAGCCATAGGATTTCAGACTCTGAAATAACTGGACAAGTTATGACTAAAACTCATCCCCCCCAAGAAAGACCTAGATGAAAGAGGCTAAAATAGAGGAAAACAACAGGGACAGAGATTTGAGAATGAATGTCAAGGGAAATAAATTAATCCACAGTCATGCCATCAGAGAGGCAAAGGGGTAGAGAAGTGATCTTAACCCATATTGGAGCTAATGGAGAAGGGCTTTCTTATCGCAGGTTGGCAAGTTTGCAAAACAGGGAAGGAACAGAAAAGAAGAAAAAAAAAGTAAGGCAGGACACTAAGCTAAGTAGGGGGCATTTTCTTCATCAAGGATCAATGATGGTCTTGCCCCAGAGAGCTGGGCAGCCTCCCTGCCCAATTTCCTAAAGGCCAACTTGTCTTTTCAACACACTCCACATGCCCCAACACTGAAAGTGGTAGGTGGCTTCCATCTCCCAAGCAGTATAGCCAGTGACAGGGAGCTTCCAGCTGGAGACAGGGAAGTGAAGGGGTAAGAGCCAAGATGTCAAACTGTAAAGAGAGAGGGGAAAGGGGCCATTTTCAAGAGGCAGGTAGACGATAGCTATCTATCCTCCCTGTTTTTCTCAAAGAGGGAGCTTAGCTTGGAGGGAATAGTACTCATTAGGATCATTATTATGCCCCTTTTCCCCACTCCTAGAGAATAACCACAAACATTTTACAACAGAAAATAAAACCCCGGTAAGGATCAGACTGTGAAGTATTAAACAGACAATTCTTCCTAAAGTTTAAGGTAGTACACTTGTAGATAATGTAACTTTATGGGGCAGAGGCTAAAATTAGGGCTCTGAGATACTTGCTCTCTCCCACCACACTTGTTTAATTTCCATATTTAAGCTTTCTGATCAATATACCATTGACTTGTTTGCATAAAAAGAAAACTCTACAGGCTCCAATTCCCAGTTAACCACCCCAACCCCAGTTTATCTAGTATGTATACACCCGTTTTGAACTTAATTCAACCATTATGAAGTTATAATTATAAATTATTATATATTATATAAAATTATATTATAATTATTATATATAATATATAATAAACTATATATTATATTATAAATTATTATAAATAAAATGATTTATTTGTTCATTATGAAATATACCCACACCCTGAAAGACAACTCCTTTGATACTGTTCCTATGAACCTACCTGGGTTCTCATTTGGTCTTGATTTAGATTCCACAGGGGAGTCAGAACACTGAGCCAGCCTTTCAAGAAGTCATCTGAAGATCCTGAATCCTTGCTCCCTGAAATATTCTCCACTCCCTGCCTAGCAAAGGTATATTTATTTAGGGGAAGAAACAGAGGCAGAATGAACCAGGACCAAGGCAGACCCACTTTTTATATAGTTAGCTGTTCTCAGAACCGGGAGCAAGAAAAAGGTTTAGAATAGTCTAGGGTTCAGGTATCATTACAATGACATTAAGAAACTTTGGCCCTTGTCCTTTCTCTCTCCTTATACCCTAGCTTTTGCCAAGGGAAGAGAAGTTTCGGAAATCAAATCCCACAACTCACTGTAGACAGGTACAAGAACACATATCATTCTCCTTGTACAGCAAAGGCTGACTGGGAGGATCCCAAGCATGTAGGGCTCGTCGCCATTGCCTGATCTGGGCATCCCAGGAACGTCGGCTGTACCTTCGACTTTTGTCAGGTGTTTGAGGGTGAAGTCCTGGCTGCCGTGCCACCCTAGACATAAAATGAACATCTTAAATTATGGTCAAAGATGCTTACAAATAGATGGAAGAGGCTTAGTGCTCCTGCGTTATTGGCATGACTGAGAATCAGCCTAGTTGAAGAAAGAATTCTTCAACATTGTTGGACATAATTCATTAATTGTTTGCAGCTATCAGAGACTAACTTTAGAACAATGTTCATAGGCTCACAGTTTAAAGCTGAAAGGTACACCTTAGAGATTGCTTAGACCAAATCCCTCATTTTACAGGTGATAAAACTGAGACTGAGCTTTGGGCCTTTGCGGTAGCTATATCCCTTCCCTAGAATGCACTCCTACCTCACCATTACCTCTCAGAATCCTTAATTTCCTTCAAAGCAAAGGTGAAAGTCCACCTTTTACATGAAGTTTTTATGCCCTTCAGCTCCCCCCATTAAAAAAAAAAATTACCTTGTATACTTTTGTGTACAGGTTGTCTTCAGAACATAAGGGCCTTGATGGAAGGTACTATTTCATTTCTGCCTAACATATAGTAGACGCTTAATAAACACTTGCAGATTAAATGACTTGTACACAAGACCACATGAGTTACAGTAAATAAGGCTAGAATTTGAGCTCAGGTCCTCTGGCTCAAAATTCACCACTCTGTCTACTATACCATGCTACTTGCAAAGTTGAACCCCTCTAAAATACCTTCCCTTACTGACAAATAATAGTGTACTGACTCATGTTCAAAGTCTAAGAGATAGGATAAGTCTAGGAAAGTTTTGGCCTAATAAACATTTTTAAATGGAAGATTCTATTTATAAAGATGCAGAAAGGCAAGTGATGAGAAGGTTTAGGAAGAAAAGGTAGCCATTGACATGATCAGAACAAGTATTATAGACCATGTAGAATGCTTAAAGATGTTTAGAAAATAGCAAGACTAAATGATAGACTGTCTAATTTATCTTAAGGCATTTTAATATGTAATCAAGGTGACTTAGTGTTAATTGATAACAATTGATGGTTAAAGATATTTTCAGTTCTTCAAAGGATAAATGTTGTCCATCCACAAACCCTCTGCTCATACTTAGGGACTTGCTGTGAGAAGCACTGGTAACCAGCTGTTCGTTTCCCATAGTCTATCTGCTTTTGTCTCCTTCGAAGAACAACCTCATCTGTTTCTACATCCTGCCTGTGGAGAAATAAATGTCCTGTCAATAAATAGCTATGAAAAACATAAAATGTTTTTAAACATTTCTTTATGCTGTGGCCATCTTACCCCATCTGATAGACTCCATAACTCACCTGCACCTTCTGTGGCTGTTCTCTGTGCTGACTCCCACACTCACCATCTTCACTCCAGAGGAAGAATTCCCAAGCCCAAGCATCTTCTTAGGGGTTCTATAAGTAAAGAAGGTATCAGAATGACTAGGTGATTGCTCTGCTTTTTCCAAAGAAACACATCCTTCATGTGGATCCTGGACAGCCAGATTGAATTAGTGTCCACATCTCTAAAACACCCTCCACAATCCTCAGGGGTTCAATAAATAGCAAATGAACTTACATTAGACTTTTATTAAGCACCTACTGTTTGCAGGTCCTGGGGGAGATCGAGTTCAGATAAGACACAATCTCTTCCTTTCAGGATGTTTTTCTTAACTACAGTCTAGTAGGACAGAGGTAGTCATACACGATACCATACGTGCTTAGAGCATAGAAAGGTGCAAAAAGGAGAGGTCAGGCTACGTAGCTGAAACTGGACAGCAGCCATGAAAAGCACTTCGTTCCCCTACTCCCTTCCAAGGAAGGAATGAGGAACCTACACACCTCTCTCTCCTCAATTCCAGAGTTTCCAAAGGCAGATTCTCCATTTCATCGCATCACCTCTCAGAGCACTAAGGTGAGGAGTCCGTGCATTAGGTAAGGCGAAAAGGAAGGCAGGGGGAATAAAACGACCCAGAACCTCTCACCTGCACTCACCAGATTTTTCAAATTCACCATTCAAAAGAAGCTAGTGAGGGCGGGGCGAGAGGGAGCGGAGGAGCGGGAGGGGGGGGGGGGATGAGGGGGTGGAGATTTAAATCTCCCGGGTGGAAGGCGTGGGAAGGGCGAGGTCCGGACGGACGGGATGAATGGCCAAAGCATGAGCCAATCATGTATCCTATTTCCCCGGAAGGCGGAGTTTAGCTCGGGTTTCGCCGTAACCTCGTAGCCAATCCGCCTCCGACTCGCGCTTGCTCGGAAGATGCGCCCAATCCCGAGTCCCGCCCATCTCTTTGAGTTTGGGTCCTGCCTGGCGGCAGGTGACGCCACAACGACTACATTAGATTAGCTGAGGCGCGCGTGGTGGCGAGGGGGGGGGTGGGATTAGCTGGGAAGACGCACGGCCATTGGTCAGGAGCCGTCTGAGGGAGGGACTTCCAGGCGGCGCTCGGGGATTGGCCGGGAGGCGTCTCGCGCAGATCTGGGGGCAGGCGGAAGGTTTGAACTTTCTAGGTGTGGCGAGCAGTTGGGCTGTGTCCTGACTTAGATCTCCTTAGGTACATCCGGAGAGGTCCCGGGGAGTAGAGCCGCAGCTCCGGCGCACGCTCCTGTCTGCTGCCTCCCGCCAGAATTATCCTTCTTTGTACATCCGCCACACTTTCCCCCCTACGCGCCCTCCCACCTCCCGGGGGAAGCAGGTATGTTTGCCTGGTCTCGATCCTAGCTTTAGGAACCGAAAGGGTTCTGTAAGATCCCCTGATCTATCTCTTGTTTGACCGGGGGAAGACCTCGGTGCCCTGGTCTGGAAAAGGGGAACTATATTTGCTTACCTCCCTCGCGGAATAGTCAGGGTTAAACGGCATTAGATAAAGCACTATCTACTCAAGCGTGAACTGCTATTGTCAATACCTAGTTCAGTGCTTTCATATTTTTATTTTAATCGTTGGTTTATACATCATCACCTCCACTTAGGAACAAATCACCTCTCTTCTCTGGCAGACATCACTGTAACAAGCCTGCACATCCAAGTTCCTGATAAAATATATATAAATGCATATAATTTAATAATATGTGCAGTGAACTGAGTTCCCTCACTTATTCGAGCAAGAGGAGTTGCATTTTCTCAGTCCTTCAGGTCATTATAATTATTCATTTTCTGTTTTTGTTACTTGAAATTTTTGTTCTTATAGTCGTGGGTATATTATTTTCCTAGTACTGTTTATTCCATTCCGAATAGTTTCCCACGAATCTTCGAATGCTTCTCTGAATTCTTGATACATTGTTTCTTATGGTGCACTGACATATTCATGTACTTCTTTGTTTAACCAGCCCTCCATCAGTCCTGTCCTCTGGTTTTACAGTCAGAAACCTCAGTCTATTACATCAGGATCACATACCTGTCCTCATAGATAGGATTAAATGCATATAAGTAAATACACGTGGCTAATGTCCTAAACTACTAACTAAAGTGAAGTAAGAGAGAGGGAAAAGGATTTCCCCAGTGACAAAGTTGGTGGCTTTGTTGGCCAGGAGCACAAATAGAGAGCTAAAAAATAAGAGAATATATATATAGTATTTCAGCAAAGCAAGTATGAAAGAATAAATGTCAACGATCAAACTTTTCGTTATATAATTTTGATAAATTTTTGTGAACAGCCTCCTAATGGATGTTACTTCCCACCACCCACCTTATGCCAACCTTTTGAAATGTGTGACTGTGTTTTGACATTACAGTGTATAATCATTATGTATTTGTTTTGCGTAACCATTGGTCTCCAGTAGTAGAAACTAACTTTATTTCACCTGTAGAAAGTGAAGGTAAAAACTTAAGGGGTGGGACAGGGCAGGAAAGGGCCCCTAGAATGCAGTTGAATGAAACTAATGTATCAATCAAACCTGACAGCATATGTATTCAATATTCTTACACCCACAGTCCTGCCCTGCAGTATGAGCAACACCTGTTTTATATAGGCTGAGCTAATTGGGGAAACCATTCTGGAGATTATCATTAGTCTGGCTTCTTTGCTGTCTGGGGCCCAGCCAATGGGGAGCTGGTGTGGAAGATTTTTAGTGGAATTCCTATTTTTCAGGGCCTGTGCTTTCCTTTTTGTGAAAGATTGTGGGGTGGATTACTATCTTTTTTAAACCTTAGGAACTGTATCCTTTTTAACTTTTGCCTTTAATCATTTTTATTGTATTTTATGATTAGACAATATCTTCCAACTCTAAGCCTAAATCACTGAGCTGGCTCAGAACATCAGCCTCTTCTAAGAAGGGAGGGAGGTGTATTTTTTCTTATCTCTTGGCCAAACTTGATTATTGTAATTACACAATCTTCCATTCACCATCCCATTTGTTTTTACAGAGGAGAAATCTGAGGCTCGGTGAAGGGATGTGACTTGTGCCCAAGGTCATAAGTATAGTAAATAACAGGTAGTAAATAGTACTTTGATTCCAAATTCATGTTTTTTTATATTGTACCATGCTTAGTCCTCATACAATATCCAGAGTGTTTTTAAGGGGTTGACCCTGGAGAGAAGAAAGCTCTGAACCTTTGGCAGCAGAGAGTTTGTTTTTGTTCTAGGCTGTGTTCCTAGTCAACTATCATTCTGTAGCAATTTAGAGTTTACAGAGTACACTTTCTTCACAAGACCTTTGTGGAGTAAGTCAGATGTTATTATTTTTATTTTAATAATATGAAACCTGAAGTTCAGAGAGGGGAAGGGACTTGACTATAGGTCCCTCAAGTAGAGAATGGTAGGATCATTCCTACCATTGACATGATCATTCAGGTCATTCAGAGACCTGAAACTCAGGTCTTCTAACATCAAATCCAGTGATCTTTTCACTCTGGTAGCATGTTGCCCATTCCTTTCGGTAATTGGGGACTATTGACTTTTCCTTTTGGTTCCACTGTTGATCTTAGTAGTTGCTGTCTTCTTGATGGGTAATATGGGTGAAGGGAATACACATGAGAAGAGGGTTATGACTTGTGAGTTGGATATCTGGTTGAGGTATGTTTTCTCTTTGATTTTCAGGGACTCATTTTTTCCCCAGGATAAGATTTTTTTGAGGCCATGTCTGAGACTGCCTTCAGATCCTGCTTCAGGTCTAGCTACAGAGAGAAGTTGAACTTGCTTCTAGAGAAAGATGCTTCCTTTTCCTTTAACTCAGAACTTCCCAAGACCCCATCTAGCAAGTTTCTTGTTGATTCTGGAAACCTCAGTCCTTTAACAGGGTAAATCCATTTTTTACTACTTCCCTTTACTGTTTCTTATATTTGTTTGCTGGTTCAGATAGCTCATATTTGGAGTCACTCGTTCCTGATTCTTCTCCTTCATCCCCTTTATTGTCAGGTGCCAAATTTTGTTGATTCTACCTGTGCAGCAACTCTTTCATTTGTTCCTTCCTCTACATCCAAACCTTCTCAATTCTAGTATTCTAGTTCAGAACCTCATGCCTCTGGCCTGGACTATTGCAATATTCAAATCAAATCAACAAATATTTAGTAAGTTCCTGCAGTGCCATTCAATATGCTAATTGATAGAGATACGATGAAAAGCAAAAATGTCCCTGCTGCTGAGGAGTCTGCATTCTGATGGGGAAGAAAACATGCAAATAGCTATGTGCAAACGTGTGTGTGTGTGTGTGCAGTGTGCAGGGAGAAATCAGGAGGCAGAGATGAAGAGGGAGTGTCCCAAGCATGAGAAACAACCAGTAAAAATGTATGAAGTAGGGAGATGGAGTTTCATTTGGTAGGAATAGCAAGGAGACCAGTATTGATAGATTGCAGAATATGTGGAGGGGCATAAGGTATAAGAAGACTAGAAAGATTAAAAAGGGCTTATGAGCCAAACAGACAATTTTTATATTTGATCCTGGAGGTTATAAGGAACCATTGAATGGGGAGATGACATGGTCAGACCTGCACCTTGGTCACTTTGACAGCTGAGGGGAAGATGGACTGGGAGGGGGAGAGATTCAAGATCAGGAAGCTCAATCTTCTGTTGGCTGTTGCAATAGTCTAGGTGTGAGATGATGAAGGCCATGAAAGGGAGGTGAGAAGTAGGATGAGCAGATCAAGTGTAATAGTATCCTAATTCCTTCTTAGAGTCTCTCATCTCCATTCCAGGGGCAGCTAGGTGGTGCAGTGGATAGAGCACCAATGCAGGAGTCAGGAGGACCTGAATTCAAATCTCACCTCACACACTTGACACTCATTAGCTGTGTGACCTTGGGCAAATCACTTAACCCCAATTGCCTCATCCTGGGTCATCTCCAGCCACCCTGAATATCTGGTCACTAGATTCAGATGGCTCTAGAGGGGAAGTGAGGCTGGTGACCTGCACAGCCCTCCCTCACTTGAAACAAAGTCAAGTGCAAGTCATGTCATCATTTCTCTGATGGCATGGTCTTCTTTGGCCACAAAGGACGAACACACACATCTCCGTTCCATTCTCCTTTTATCTGCCAGATTGGTATTTCTTACATGAAGATCTGATCTTGTCACTTCCCTTCTCAAAAATCTCCATCCCTATATGTAAAATCCTCAGCTTTGTTGTTAATGTTTTATACATCTTGGAATTACTTTTACATACATTTTATTTCCTTATCTACATATCTGTTATATCACCTTGAAAGAAGGTAAGCTCCTTCAAAGTAGGAATTCCCCTCCCCTTCTTTTCTTTGTGTCCTCTAAGTCTGACCCAGTGCTTTGCACATAGCAGAGGCTTAATGTTTGTTGAGTTAAATTGAATCCTGGCACATGATGATGTTGAGGGGGGAGTGTTTAATAATCAAATAAGAGATACTATTAGAATAGTGTAGAAATGAGAATTTTTCTTAGTTTTGTCATTCAATTCAGTTTTCTGTCCTTTGGTAGTTCTGTAGAATTTGGAGAGTCAAAAATATGATCTGATTTTGGACACTCAACATTTTTTTTGTTATTTTTATGTTTCAAATAAACTTTTTTTTAGTCAATTTTTCCCTCTACTCCCCTCCCCATTGAACAAGCTAAAAACAAACAAAACCCTCAGTATGTATCCACATAATTCAACAAAATAAATTCCCATATTTTCCATGTCCAAAAATGTATGTCTCTTTCTCTCTGTATTTTAAGTTCATCACTTCTCTGTCAGGAGGTAAGTGTCATATTTCATCTTCATTGATCAGAGTTCTAATGTCATTCAGAGTTTTCCTCTGTAATGTTATCATCATATAAAGTATCCTTTTCTGCTCATTTTGCTCTGCATTTGTTCATAAAAGTCTTTGCAGTTCCCTCTGCTGTCATCTATTTCATCATTCCTTATGGCATAGTAATATTGCATTATAGTCACATACAATAATTTGTTCAACCTTTTCCCACTAGAAGGACAGTCCTTTAGTTTCCAGTGTTTGGCTATAAATATTTTTGTGTAAATAGATCCTCTTTTTTCTTGAATTTTTCCCAAACTGGTTCTTATGTAGCATCTCTACATCCTCTGTACATAGAGATACTTCGGAGTGTTACAAAATAAGACATTGACACAGGCCCTGCCTTTGAGGAGGTTACATTCTAACAAGGATTTTGATATTGTTTTTTTAATGATTGCAGAGCAACTCCAAAGCGTTGCCTTGACTTGTCAAATCTTAGCATTGAGGACACAGCTGCCATCCAACTTACCACATCGCCAGACCTCGATGAAACTGGTAGGAAGAAGAGACAAAAAGATGTCTGTAGGAAGGATAGTTTAATTGTATCTAAGGATAGAAGAGAAGAACTGAGATGGGGAAAGTTGGTAAAGGAACTTGGAAAAAAACTAGAAATTTTATCTGAGGGGACATAGGAAGGCTCTCTAAAATATTTTGACATGCTCAAAGCAGTGTCTGAGAAGGAACAATAATAACAATACTTGTGGCACTAACTCAAGGAACAGAATCCAATTATTCTTGATTGATTGAAAGTGAGAAGCCAGTGACCCAGGTGAGACTGGGTTAGTACTCTAGTAGTTTCTAAAGAACTGAGATCGATAGCAAAGAGACCCCTCCCCCCCTTTTTTTTTAAACAAAACCTGATATTTATGGAAGATCTCTGTCCTTTTTGACTGAAGATTATTTTCTTCAGAATTCATCCCAGTATTTGATCTACTCTTAGATTTCCTGAATTCTATAGCTTCCCTTCCTTCCTGTGGAAAACAAGGCTTTTTCTTTTTATGACACACTTAGAAATTTATAAGATTACCATAGAATACTTAGTTGGGGGAAGAAATGTGTTAGATGAAATTTGATAATGATGAAAATTGGTCATTTGTTAAACTTTCATCAAAAGTCTGCCATGTGCCAGGCTCCATATTAAGTGCTGGAAATACTGGTATAAAAAGGATACTCTCTATTGTCAATGAGATCACATTTTGTGATGTGTTTAAAGGGAATGAGGAACTCAGTTTTTGAAAATAATGGGTATGAAAAAAATAGAAAATAATGGGTATGCTGACAAGGCATTCATAGAACCTGTATACATAGAACCTAGTAATAGTGATCCTTTAGTTGTTTTGAATTGGGCTGCTTCTGAATAGTTTCATGCTAATTATACTTGGCTAACTCCTAATTTGGTCCCCATTCTAGAGGGTGAATTATCAGTGATATAGATTAATAATGGGAGTAGCATATGGGCAAAGAAAGGAGAAACTTGAATTTGACTTATGAGAAAAACTAACTTGTGACATGCCATTGACATCTTTGTGGTATACTAATATATCTCAATGCTAGAGTTCAAAAACACTGAGCCGGAAGATTTTGCTGGCCTGTCATTGGCTCTTTTTGTCTGGTTACAGGTAACTTGAATTCCTCAGGACCTCAGGAAGTACAGTTAGCTGAAATGTAAGTTACTAGTTCTGGGACTTATTAAATACCTGCACTTTCAAACTTTTTTTTTAAATCATATCAGGTTCTCTAAGGGACAGCTTGGATTTTATCTTTTTCAGGAATTTTGTAAAATAAAGAAATTTTTACTTTAGGTTGCAGGTGGTCTTTGTGGCCTAAATGCTTTTCTCTTTTCAAGTTTTCCCCACTCCTGAAACAAGGCATGATTAAAATATTGATATCATAAGAATGCAATAAAGTGAAAGATATAGCATATATGCAGTGTGGAAAAGACTCCAGATCTTTTTATTCATAGATACAACTAGTCACTGGTGTCATATTATCTTTGAATGTGAAAAACACTGTTATACTTGTATTTTCATATGGATTATCAGGTGTAAATTTTAATGGCAAATCAGTTTCCTTCCCCTTGCTACCTGGCACATTCCAGGTGACCTCTTTTTAGTGTGGATGTATTCAACAAATGCAAAGTAATTACAGTGTCAGGAGCAAAGGAGTTGAATTCAGAAGGATCTGGATTGAGAACCTGTCTCTTCTATTTACAATCTATGTGACCTAGAACAATTTACTTAACTTGTCTGGGCCTTATTTTTCTCAGTTGTAAAATTAGGGCATTGCACCAAATTATTTCTAAGGTCTCTTACCTCCCTTGGTCCTATGAGCCTTTTATATTTCACTTGGCTGCTTCTCCAGGGGTCAGTGGGCAAAGGAACCCAGAAGTCTGGATGCCTTCAGAGCTTGCCACTTAATTATTTAGGTGAATTGTATACTACTGTTCAGTACATTGAGTTTTTATTAACACATATGAAAATCTTAATTTTTTCCCCCTCATTTGTTTTACATGGCCTACCAGTATAGTATAGACAAGACTGACATAAAATGTGAAGAATTCAGGCAAAGGCCAAGTATGAAAATTGGAATAGATGGTAATAGTATAGAGACAATAAAGAAAATATATGAAAATTTACAAGTAGTTCAAGATAAGTACATAAGAGGTGATAGAGAGTTGACTTTGGTCGGGAAAACCTACATTCAGGTTCTGCCCCTGATATGGAATGCATGTGTGACCTTGAATGAGTCACTTTACCTATGCCTGCCCCAGACTGTAAACTAGTAAGCAACTTTTGTGACCTGAATTGGTAGAGTAAGTTTCCTCATTGAGCATTTCATATACCAATGAAATAAAGTTTAAAAATTTATTTAAAAATAAAGTTAAAATACAAATAAAAATATATTTTAAAATAAAGTTAAAAAAAATGATTCAGAATGACTCATCATTGAGACATAACTATGCATATAGTTTTTCAAATGAAATGATGAGGAAAAAAATACTTGAGAATAGTCTTATCCCTCAGATATCACATATAATACTATACCATGTCAGGTGATGATCAAGAAGGGGCTAGGTTAAGTCCAGAGTACCTATGATAGAAGAAAAGGAAGCATTTTGGAATTTTCCAAATGGTAAAAGAAGAGGAGTTTGGTTTGAGGGGTTCACTGATGTCTAATTTGTCCTTTGCAGGGATCATCCTCAGCATATTAGGAAATGCATCCCTGTGAGTATAGGCTTTTTATGAGGTTTGTTTCTCGTAGGAGATGGGGGCTGGGTGAGCTAACCAGATTGTAGCTCTAGAATGCTGCATGTGGGTCAGCATCCCTCCAGAACTCCCCTTTGGATCTCTTCCAGGCACAGCTGCTATGTAGCACTCCCACTGCTCCTGGTTCCTTCTGCCAAAAGACAAATGCAACAGGTAACTCCTCATCAGACAAAGAAAATGTAAGTATTCAGTGTGAACGGGGTAGGGACTCAGCCAGTTTGCTCACAAACTGAATGGTTTGGGGGTTTTCTCCAAGTATTTTGGGGAAGGAGAGCTCCACTAATCACTTTCCCTTAAGTGGAAATTAGTTATTTGTGTGAGCATGGTGCCGCCTGAGTTGCTGAATGGAGACGTGCCTGGTGAGCTTACCATCCCTGTCCCCTGTTCTGGTTGGAGGTGGACACTAACAAATAGAAGCACCTTTGTTTGCTGCTAATCTTTTCTGCTTCCAACTAAGGAAATATAAGGGATTCTCCTTGTGTCCTTCCTGTAACACATACTGGCTGGGTGACTCTGCGCAAGTCACTGAATTCCCCAGTGCTTGAGACAATTTTTGAATATGACACAATACTATAAATCTTTTTTAAGCACTCATCATGTGCCAGGCACTATGCTAAGCTCTGAATACAGTAAGAGAAGGAAAGATAGTCCTGGCCCTCAAGGAGCTTATAATTACATAGGTGAAGACAGCTTTTAGGAAGGAAGCTAAAAGGGGGGGGATGCAGGAAGAGGAGGAAGGTATCTGGTGGGGGGCGGGGACAGCGGCATTATGACAGGGGAGTCGAATCCAAGGAGAACAGCCAATGGGAAATGAAGCTTCTTTGAAGCCCTCTTTAAATGGACCTGCATTGGTAGAGGACGTTTTCTCATCTGTGAATTCTTATATTAATGAAATAACAGGGCTAATTCCTATCCCTGTCTTTTCTTTAGTTTTTAAATTTATACTTGAAGCCTCTCCCTTTGCACATTGGTGCTACAGGTCCAGAAAGAACCTCAGGTTCATTCAGTTGTTAAGGCTGCTCCCTGTACTGGAAGGGGAGAAATTGACCTGTACAGAAAAGCAGATTAACAGTGGTTTAACTTAGTCACCGACACTGCTTGGTGTCATCTACTATGCAAATTTGACTCTTTTACTTCAGACTTATTCCGACGAAGCTCTGTCTTCTGTACCAGGACCCCAAGCGCGAATCTTCATTCTACAGTCTCCACAGCTATATGAGCACTAAGCTAGTTGTTTGCTCCCCAGAATGTCTTGACTAATATCTCTTTGATCCATTTCCCTGGGCCTTCTAACCCAAGGCAGTGGCTTTGACCTCAAACTTTCTCATCCTTTTCCAGCATCCCCTTTTTTAGATTTTAGGTCCTTTTTGCTACCTCTTTTCAGTAAGTTCTTTATTTCACTCTTTCCTTTCTACTACCAGGCACCTTTCCTTTCTATAGCCTCATTTAGCCTGTGAATATATCATTCTATCATGATAAAATTAGCATCCAAAATGCACTCACATCCCATAGTATCATAAAATGTTTGTCTAAGGAGCAAAAAGATGTGTTTAAAATGTTTATATGCTGTGGAAAATGGGAAGGAATAATTTGTTCCATTATAGAGTAAAATGAGAAGCAGGGTCCAGCCTGCTGACATCTCTCTTTCACTCTTTCCCAACTCAATACCAGCTCTTCTGTTTTTGTATGCAGGAGAACAGCTTTTTGGAATACCCCTCACAGCTGAAATTCAGGCCCTTAAGGCTTCAAGAAAGATCAAGAAGACCACTCTTGTCTCCTCTCTCTCTACTGGTAAGTGTTAGCCTTCTGGGCCCGATGATTATCTGCAAAGGAGTATACCTCCTGGAAGACCTGGACTCATTATACATTTAGTTATTTCAAACTGGTCTGGAGGAGTGGGAGTGGGACAAGGCTAACAGAGCAAACAGTTTAGACAGAGCAGATAATTACTGAAACAACTGCCATCAGCTTGAATCACATCTCAGAATCAATAAGGACTCAAAATAATAAAGGAACCGTCTTAGACCTTTCAGTTTTAATTTAAAGATGATGTGCAGTGCCTCATAGATGGAGAAATGATCTAGATTGTGATTTGATTTATTATTATTCTCTCACATTTCTTTTAGGTCAGAATTCAAACTTTGTGTTATTTCCAGCCCACTAGAAAAGTGGCCGTACATATTTTAAGTAGCTAGTACAGTTATGCTTCGGATTTTAGGTCTCTGGCTGTGCCAGTTGGTTTCTTACGATATCATTTTTCTTGACAGGAGAGCAGAAACTCTGTGGAAGGTGAAATGAATGATCTGGGAAGTCCCATTACCAGGATTCCACTTCAGGATGGGGAGGAAGGCTGTGCAGGGGAGACTTCACTTGAGTTAATGGAGGTTTTCCTGAAAGACCAAGAAGCTGAGGTAAAGACTCTCTTGAAAGTACAGTGAAAGGAGAGCTAGAGAACCTGGGTTCAAATCCTGCCCTTGTCCCTTACTACATCTGTAATCTTGGGCAAGGGATTTAGCTGTTCTGGGTCAAAGGTCCTCCTCTTTAAAAGTGGAGATTCAAGATGATTGCTAAGGCCCCCAGGGATCCAGTTCTAAATCTCTCATTCTGTGATTCTCAATGCCTTAAGTCACTGTTACTCTGGATAGAGTGGAATACCATGGATATTTTATTTACTTAGGCATTGTTTACTTTAATGAGAAAGGTCCTGGGATAATCCTCCAGTCAGGAGTCTGGCTTCTAATCCCTCCTCTGATATATAGCTGGGTGACCTTGGATCCAGTGACCAGATAGTTATCTGGATGACTGGAGACAGCCCAGAATGTAATGGGAAACCTTGGCCTTTTAGGCTAAGGCCTTTTCAAGTACTTGCTTAAAGTAAGGTAATGCCCATTCAGTGAATAGGCCTCTTTAAAAAGTATCCTGGGGACGGTCCTTTTAAATAGAAAAGAATAAATAAATAAACAAATGAGGCTGGGAGGGGCTGGAACCTCCGGGTTGTTTCTTTCTGTTTTAAGTCTACAGAATTTGTTTATTTTTTAGTACTTCATTATCTTTTTTAAGAATTAATTTATTTGTTTTCAGTTTTCTACAATCACTTCCATAAGTCTTAGATTTTCTCCCCTTCCCTCCCCACTTCCTCCCTGAGAAGGCATGCAATTTTATATGGGTTCTACACATACATCCTTATTAACCACATTTTCCCATTAGTCATGTTGCATAGAAGAATTAAAATGAATGGGAGGGAACCATGAGAAAAAACAAACCAAAACATAACACAAGAGAAAATATTCTGCTTCATTCTGCATTCTGATTCCATAGTTCTTTCTCTGGATGTGGATGTCATTTTGCCTCAAGAGTCCTTTGGGAATGTTTAGGTCTCTGCATTGCTCTGAAGGGCTGAGTCTACCAGGAACAGTCCTTGCACATTGTGGCTGTTACTGTGTACAGGGTTCTCCTGGTTCTGCTCATTTCACTTAGCATCAGTTCATATAAGTCCATTCAAGCCTCTCTGAAGTCCTCTTGTTCATCATTTTTTATGGCACAATAGTATTCCATTACATTCATATACCACAATTTGTTCAGCCATTCCCCAATGTCCCGTTCTTGGCCACTACAAAGAGAACTGCTATAAATATTTTTGTACAGGAGGGTCCATTTCCCATTTTTATGATCTCTTTGGGATACAGTCCTAGAAGCAATTGTTGGTTGCATGTTCATCCTTCATTTTTGAAGAAGACCATGACCTCAGAGAAATGATGACTGACTTGCACTTGACTTTGTTTTGAGTGAGGGAGGGCTGTGCAAGGTCATCAGCCTCACTTTCTTTTCCAGAGCCATCTGGATCCAGTGACCAGATATTCATCAGCCTAGAAGCAATATTGCTAGGTCAAAGGATATGCACATTTTTGTAGCCCTTTGGGCATAGTTCCAAATTGCTCTCCAGAATGGTTGGATCAACTCACTGCTCCACCAACAATGAATTAGTCATTCCCCAATTGATAAATGGTCAAAGTTTTCAGAGGAAGAAATTAAAGCTATCTATAGTCATATGAAAAAATGCTCTAAACACTATTGATTAGAGAAATGTAAATCAAAACAACTCTGAGGCACCACATCACACCTACCAGATTGGCTGAAATGACAAAACAGGAAGATGATAAATGTTGGAGATGTGGGAGAGGGGGTTGTTGTTTTGACCACAAAAAGTTACTATTGACATTCACTCTAAGCCAGGAGGGTCCAAAAACAGCCATTTAGTGGAACTTGGGCAGGGACCCACTGTTGTTCAATCTATGGGTTTCAGGGTGCGTTGGGTCTAAGGTTTTAAGGAAGACGAGGAAGGAAGGAAGAAAGATAACTGATCACTGGATCCAGATGACTCAGGAGGAGAAAGTGAGGCTGGTGACCTTGCACATCCCTCCCTCACTCAAGTCATGTCATCATTTCTCTGGTGTCATGGTACCATACAAAAAGTACCATTTTTCCAGTAGTAGGTGCTCACGTTGTGTTTCTGTGTCACATTTTGGTACTTCTTGCAATATTTCAAACTTCTCCACTATTATACCTGTTGTAGTGGCTTGTGATCAATGATCTTTGATGTTGTTATTGTAATTGTTTTGAAGTGTCATCAACCACAGCAAACTTAATAAATGTTGTATGTGTTCTGACTGTTTCGCCAGTCTGTTCTCCTATCTCTCTGTTCCTCTCTTACAGCCTCTCTTTTCCCTGGGACAAAATAATATTGAAATTAGGCCAGTTAATAACCTTACAATGTCCTCTAAGTGTTCAAGGGAAAGAAATAGCCACATATCTCCCAATTTGAATAAAAAACTAGAAAAGATTAAGCTTAAAGAGGAGGGCATATCAAAAAGCAACTAATGCCAAAAGCTAGGCCATCACTCTGATGGCCATCACATCAGTCAGCAGCCATCAACATCAAACAGAAAATTGACTCACTGAAGGCCCAGGTGATGGTTAGCATTTTTTAGCAATAAAACATTTTTTAATTAAAGTATGTACACTTTTTTAGACATAATAATATTGCACACTTAATAAACTACAATATAGTATACACATAACTTTTATATGCACTGGGAAACCAGAAAGCTTGTGTGACTCACTTTATTGCAGTCTTCACTGTATTGCAGCAGTCTGGAACAGAACCTGTAATGTCTCCAAGGTATACCTGTCAGGGAGCTAACGAAATCAGTAAGTGGGAATTGTTGTGTAGTTGGAAGCTCCCATGTGGGTAGAAAAGAGTGCTTTAAGGGGTGTTAAGAGATGGGAGAGAGATAGCATGTAACAGAGACAGGGAACATTCACTTTGAGATCACAGTAGTGTAGTAGTATTGTATGATGATAAGGTCTACTGTGTCAGGCTAGTGACACTAGACATGACAGAACAGCAACAGTTTTTTTGGAGGAGATAGAGATGAAGTTTTGTAGAGGGAGGAAGTAAAGAAAGATAAGAGATAATGACTTGTTGGTAAGAATGATGGTAGAATTCAGGGTAGAGAAGGAAAATGGTGATCCAGGGTGTTAAAAATCTGACAAAAGTAGAAACAGGCCCAGGAAAGAAGTAGCAGTGAAACTTGGATAGTGTGATAAAGCTGAATGTCACGGCCTTGAGATCAAAAGAAGCAAAGAGCAGGACAATAGAGGTGATAAGGACTGCCAATGACCTTCCCAAAGGATAAACATTCTTTAGGATTTGTTGATAATGGATATATCTGGTGTTTTGAAAATGTAGAAACAGAGGAGTATGTTTGGATTAATTAACAGAATATGATAAGTTGGAGGCTGTTAGTAGGGGGAGAAAGAAAAATGAAGCAAGCCTTTATTTAGTATTACTGTATGATGTCTGCATTTGGGGTGGGGGCATAGTGTTTATATAGTTCAATGATTCTTACATTTTATTCCCCTCAGTCTGTTTTCCAGGTCACTTGTTTTTGCAATGAGATGCCTTATATTTTCTTCTACTTTTTCGGTCTTTTGATTTTGCTTTAATATTTCTTGTTGTCTCATGGAATCATTATTTCCTTTCTGGTCCATTCTAATTTTTAGGGAGTTTGTTTCTTGGGCAAAGTTTATACCTCTTGTGCCGCAGCTCTTAATTTCCTTTCCAGTACTTTTTCCATTGTTCTCATTTCTCCTCTAATTTTTTCTTCAGTGCTTTCATTTTATTTTAAAAATTTTGAATTTTTTTGGTCTTGCTTCATATTTTCCAGAAATTCCAATTGAATTTGTGCCCAAATGTTTTTTTTCTTTGAGGATTTACTTTTGCATACTTTGGAGTCATTTTCTTCTTCTAGATTGTATTAAGTCATTCTCCCATCCCCCTCTATGACTTCAAACTTGATTTTAGGACCAGGCTTTCTGTACTTCTGGAGGAAATGTCTGTGCTGGTCCTGTTGCTGCTTTCTTGGGTTATTGTGTAATGTGTTATCCCAGGCTCTTAGGGACAACTGAAGCTGGGCCCCTGCAAACTTCCAGTGCTGTCAACATGGTCTGGTCCTGGAGAAAGATCTATGTACTGTTTCCCTGGTCTGAACTCTCCAAGTGCTTGACCTGGGTTTGATCTAAGCAACATTGACCAACTGCTGCACTTAGCCACTGTCAGGGAAGCTTTGTGGGTACAGAGTGATAGAACTGTAGACTTCCTTTTGGTCTGAGTTTCTTGTCCTGCTTTATTCTTATGAAGGTTCTTGAGACTGGGTTAGGAGTTGGAACTCTTCCTTGCTCTGCTCCGGAGTCACCACATCATTGTTATTTGCTTCTGAACTTGATCTTTTCTAAGTACGAAGCCCAGGGCCTGCTACTACTCAGAAAGGCCTCCTCTGAGCACAGGTTCCCTCCTTAGACCACTCTGAATCTGTGACTTTGAACTGGGTAGTGATTAACAGAACTGTTAATCAGCACATATTTCTGTACCCTGCATGAGGTCAAGTCTTGGACCTCCTTATTTTCTCATATCACAGGTTCTCTCTGCCATGTAGTGCTCTGCCAGTGATATTCTGGATTAGACTCCCTCCACAGGGACCACAAACCCTTCATCTGTCTCCTTATGCTTACTTTGACTGGAAAAAATGACTCACTTGGTTTTTTTTTCTTGGATTTCCCCATTGGATTTTTTTCTGGTATGTTTTCTAGCTCGGAAGATTTGGGAATGAGCTCCAAAATTTTTTTCTTGTGTTTCTTTTCCCTTAAGGTGGAATGTAAAGAGAAACATCTGATTGATATAAGAGTCTAGCTAATTTACTTCAATTCCATACACACTTATTAGGTGCTTACCAAAGCACAAAGTACCAAATGTTGGGTGCAAAGAGTACGTAGACAAAATTTTAAATGGTCCTTTTCCTCAAGTAACTTAAATTCTACTGGGATATACAATTGTCAACACAAGTTAATTTGAGAAGGAGAGAGCAGTAACAACTGGAAGTATCATAACAGGCTTTAAATAGTGAGTAACACTTGAATTGAGCCTTGAAGGAATTCTGAAAGACATCAAGGAGCACAGTCCAGGCATAGGTACAGCCTGTGAAAAGGTATGGTGGTGGGAAATGGAATGCAAAATTCTCAGAGGATGGCATTTGACTGCAAAATAGAGTGTGTGAGGAGAAATAATGTGAAATAAGTCTGGAAAGGTAGACTAGAGAGGTGAAGGCCTTAAATATCAGGCTGAGGAGATTGTATGTTTTCTTTATCAAAATGTTTTTATTTATTTATTTATTGGTTTTTAATATTCACCTCCACAAGATCTTGAGTTCTATATTTTCTCCCCCTTTCTCCCCTCTACCCACCCCAATACAGTGTGCATTCTGATTACCCCTTCCCCCAATCTGCCCTCCCTTCTGTCATACCCCTCCCTTCTCTTATTCTCTTCCCCTTTATTTTCTTGTAGGGCAAGAAAGATTTCTATACCCCATTGCCTGTATGTCTTATTTCCAAGTTGCATGTAAAAACAATTTTTAACATTCATTTTTAAAACTTTGAGTTATAATTTCCCTCTCCTCCTCCCTCCCCACCCACCCCCATTGAGAAGGCAAGCAATTCAATATAGGTTACATGTGTGTAATCATGCAGAACACTTCCATAACAGTCCTGTTATGAAAGACTAACTATATTTTCCTCCATCCTATCTTGCCCCCCATTTATTCTGTTCCCTCTTTTGACCCTATCCCTCTTCAAGTATGTTTACTTTTATTTACCCCTCCTCCCTTTTGCCCTCCCCTCTATCAATTCCCCCCACCCCTCTGCTTAACCCTTTCCCCCTACTTTCCTGTAATGTAATCTAGATTTTCATACCCAGTTGAGTGTATATGTTATTCCCTCAGGCCAAATCCGAGGAGAGTAAGGTTCACTCTTTCCCTCTCACCTCCCCACCTTCTCCTCTGTTGAAAAAACTTTTTCTGGCCTCTTTTAAGTGAGAGATATTTTACCCCATTCTGTTTCTCCCTTTCTACTTCTCCCAATGTATTTCTCTCTTTTTTAATTTTATATTTTTAGATATCATCCCTTCATATTCAATTCACCCTGTGCCCTCTGTCTATCTATCTATCTATCTATCTATATATATATATATATATATATATATATATATATATATATATATATATATATAATCCCTCCAACTACCCTATTACTGAGAAAACTCTCAAGAGTTACAAACATTGTCTTTCCATGTAGGAATGTAAACAGTTCAACTTTAGTAAGTCTCTTATGATTTCTCTTTGCTGTTTATATTTTCGTGCGTCTCCTGATTCTTGTATTTGAAAGTCAAATTTTCTATTCAGCTCTGGTCCTTTCATCAAGAATGCTTTAAAGTCCTCTATTTCATTGGATGACCAGTTTTTCCCCTGAAGTATTATACTCAGTTTTGCTGAGTAGGTGATTCTTGGTTTTAATCCTAGATCCTTTGACCTCTGGAATATCATATTCCAAGCCCTGTGATCCCTTAATGTAGAAGCTGCTAGATCTTGTGTTATTCTGATTGTATTTCCACAGTACTTGAATTGTTTCTTTCTAGCTGCTTGCAATATTTTCTCCTTGACCTGGGAACTCTGAAATTTGACTACAATATTCCCATGAGTTTTCCTTTTGGGATCTCTTTCAGGAGACAAGTGGTGGATTCTTTCAGTATCTATGTTATCCTCTGGTTCTAGAATATCAGAGCAGTTTTCCTTGATAATTTCTTGAAAGATGATGTCTAGGCTCTTTTTTTGATCATGGATTTCAGGTAACCCTATAAGTTTTAAATTGTCTCTCCTGGATCTATTTTCCAGGTCAGTTGTTTTTCCAATGAGCTATTTCACATTGTCTGCTATTTTTTTCATTTCTTTTGTTTTGTTTTATAATTTCTTGCTTTTTCATAAAGTCATTAGAAATTTCATGTGCTCCACTCTAATCTTTAAGAAATTATTTTCTTCAGTGAGTTTTTGGACCTCCTTTTCCATCTGGCCAATTCTGCTTTTTAGGGCATTCTTCTCCTCATGGACTTTTTGGATCTCTTTTGCCATTTGGGTTAGTCTATATCTTAAGGTAATATTTTCTTCAGCATTTTTTGGGTCCCCTTTAGCAAGCAGTTGACTTGTTTTTTCATGATTTTCTTGCATCACTCTCATTTCTCTTCCCAATTTTTCCTCTACTTCTCTTATTTGATTTTCGAAATCCTTTTTGAGCTCTTCCATGACCTGAGACCAATCCACATTTTTCTTAGAGGCTTCAAATGTAGGAGCTTTGACTTTGTTGTCTTCTTCTGTTTGTATATTTTAATCTTCCTTGTCAACAAAGTAAGATTCTATAGTCTGATTCTTTTTCTGGTTTTTGCTCATTTCCCCAGCCATTTACTTGACTTTTGAGCTTTTTGTCAAAGTAGTTCTCTGCTTCTAGTGGGGGCGGGGGATGTACTGTCAGCTGCTATATCCCCCCACAATCTGTGGGCCTAGAGCTCCAGAAACAGTGACTGCAGCTGCCTGTGCTGATGCTGTGGCTGCCACAGACTCCTCTACCTCCTTCCCTGCCCTGGGGGCTGGGGCTCGATTATTCTACTCTCTCACACAGGTCGGAAAGGTTTGGTTTTTTTTTTTTTACTGACTATTCAATTTGTCTTCAGCGTTTAGGGATTGTGAAGTCTGGAAAACACCACAAATGCAGAGATTCAATCCCCCCGAAGCCTGTTCAGGTCCTATCGGTGCTGGCACAGCCCAAGTTGGACTGTGCTCTGCAGCTCAGCAGGATAGATATTTCTTGTTGAATCTTCAGGTTTTCTTGGACTGGAGAGTTGCTTCACTTCATCATTCTGTGGGTTCTGCAACTCCAGAGATTTGTTTGGAGTCATTTTTTTATAGGCATTCGGCTGGGTTTTGGGGGGAGAGCTCTAGAAGTCCCTGCTTTTACTCTACCATCTTGGCTTGTACCCCAGGAGATTGTGTTTTATCATAGAGGAAAAAAAAGAGCTGTTGAAGATTTTTGAGTAGGGAAGTTACATAATCCGATCTGTGACATATTAGCAATTTGGTAGCTGTGTAAAGACTGAACTAGAGAGAAAAGAAACAGAAGACCATGTAGGTTATTACAAAAATCCAGGCAAGAAGTAATGAGGGCCTAAATTAAGGTGGTTATCATGTGAGCAAAGACCATTTGACAGAGGTTCAAGATGTAAAGGTAGAATTGGCAATACTTGACAACTGACTGGATTTGGTGTTTGTGAATGGGAGGGAAGGAGATTTAGGGATGACACTGAGGTTGCTCACCTGGGTGACCAGAAGAATGTAATACTCTTAACAGAAATAAACAAAATTTTGGAGGAAGAGTGGGTTTTGATGGAATAGAATGAAGTTCCTTTTTGGACACGTTGAGTTTGAGATTTTGATGGGATATCAAGGAGGCAGATTTGGAGGTTAGGGAAGACATTAGATCTGAATACATAGATGTGTGAGTCATGTGCCTAGTGATAATTGAAGCCCTGGTACCTGATGCTTTCACCAAGGAAGAAAGTATAGAAGAAAAAAAGAGAAAACGGGACAGAATCTCAGGGAACATCTATAGTTTGGGGTCAGGAGATAGATGTGTGTTTGTCTTTCCTTGCCGAAGAAGACCATGCCATCAGAGAAATAATGACATGACTTGCACTTGACTTTGTTTTTGAGGGAGGGAGGGCTGTGCAGGTCACCAGCCTCACTTCTCCTCCAGAGCCATCTGAATCCAGTGATCAGATATTCATCAGGATGACTGGAGATGACCCAGGATGAAGTGATTGGGGCTAAGTAACTTGCCCAAAGTCCCACAGCTAGTGAGTGTCAAGTGTCTGAGGTGAGATTTGAATTCAGGTCCTAGGTCTATCGACTACACCACCTAACTGCCCCAGGGTGCAGGAGATAGATAATGATTCATCAGAGGAGACTGAGAAGGAGCAATCAAGTAGGAGGAGAGCAAGAGGAAAACAGTCTTATAGAAGTGCAGAGAGGAGAAAGGATAGAAAATTGGTCAGCAGTGGCAGAAGCTGCCAAGAGATCATGAAGCCTGAGGACTGAGGAAAAGGTCAGTGATTTTAGTAATTAAGAGATCATTGATTATGATCAAAGTTAACTTCTACTTTTAATTCTCTACCAATCAAATTACCAAGGAGATACTTAATAGAATTTGATAAAAATAATACCAAAATTAATGTAGAAAAACACAAGCTCTAGAATACTGAAGAAATAATGGAAAAAGGTAGGGATGTGTAACGAAATATGATACCCATAGCAGCCACTATGAATATGCATGTGTATTTCCAGGGTGAATTTGCAAAATATTTATTTAATAAACTCTCTTCCTCAAAGGCAAAACCAAAATATTTATTTGGAACATCATTAGAATACCAGAAAGTAAGATCTAACAGTGTACTTATCACTAATTCAGGAGGTGCTGACATCTTAAGCCTTTTTTCTATCAGTCTTCCCCACAAAAACAAGTTCCCCTAGGCATATTCCTCCCCTACCCTGCCACTCACATTTCCAGACCTCAAACTATATTATAAAGCAGTAGTCATCAAAAACATCTAGTCTTGGTTAAAAAATAGAGAGGGAGATCAATGGAACAGATTAGACAAGGAAGAATCAGAAACAATGGAACTCAGTAACCCAGTGTTGGATAAAGTGGAAAACATAAATTACCTAAGAAAGAAGTCCCTATTTGGTAAAAACTTTTGAAAAAACTAGAAGGTAGTCTGGCAGAAATTAGGCTTAGACCAGCATATTACACTACATTCCACAGTACATTCTAGATGAGTGCTTAACCTTAATTTTAAAGATCATCCTATTAAAAAATTAGGAGAGAAACAGATCATATACTTCTCACAGCTGTGGGTAAGGAATGAATTCCTTTAAAAAAATTTTTAATATTTTATTTTTCTTCAATTACATATAAAAGTAAGGAAATGGATTTGTAACCAAATAAAAGATAGAGGCAGTTAACAAGAGATTAAATAGATAACTTTAATTTTTACATGAAACTTCAAAGCTGTGTAGGCAAAACTTTGCATCTAGGATGCTCAAATAGTAAAAAAAAAAAAAAATTGTATAGAACTTCTCTAAGAGTTTGGCATCTAACATATATGAACAATTAACAAATGTAAAAGACAAATAGCTATTCCTTAGTAGTCAAAGAATAGGAACAAACACTCCTCAGAAGAATTGCAGTGCATTAGCAACAGCATGAAAGGATCCTCCAAATCACTGATAAGAGAAATTCAAATCTAAACAACCTTGAGATTTTACTGAACATCCTGCAAATTGGGAAAGATGACAAAAAATGGCAATAGTGTTGACGAAGATGTGGAATGAGAGGCTTATTGACGTGTTTTTGGTAGAACTCTGAATTGGTGCAACCATTTTGGAAAGCAATTTGGAATTATGCAAAATGACTAAAATATTGAAACTTTTTCACTCAGGACTTGTGCTCCAAAGTAGCCATTAATAAAAAGAAAATCCTTGTATATGCCAAAATATTTATAGCACTACTTTTTGTGGTAGCAAAGAATTGGAAATAAAGTACGTAGCCATTGACTTGGGAATAGTTAAACAAATTGTGGTACATGAATATAATGGAATATTATTGCCCTATAAACAATGATGTGTGTGATGAATACTGAATGAACTGATATAAAATGGAGTAAACCATTCTATGGAGTGTAGAGTATGAAGTAAAGAGTCAAGAAAACAGTATATGCAATGATTGTCCAACAAGTGCAAATGGAAATAATCACATACACAAAAAATCAAAAGTGAGTTGCCAAAATTAGGAAGATCAAGCAGTACTCAAATGAAGAGATATTGAGGCCCATACTTTTGAAGAGGTGGGAAGTCCACAGTTGTTGCACTTGGTTTTAGACTTGTTCATGAATTGACTGGTTGTGCTGATTTAAGAGAAAATACTATTTGATGAGATGACTTTCTGGGAGGGTGAGGAATTCTTGGGAAAACTATGAGTATGTAAAAAACAAAAGGCATAAAAAGTGTTTTTTAAAAAGAAAGATCACTGGTAACCTTGGAGAGAGCAGCTTCAGTTGAATGGTGGGATTGAAACACAGATTGCAAGAAATTGAGAAGTAAATGGGAGTTAAGGCAATGGAATCAGTGAGTAGATAAGTAATTATTTAAGTATTGACATGTCTTGGTTTTGTATCCCAGTCATTTTCAGATATGCCATTCTCACTATCCCCTTCCCCTTTTATTTTACCTTGTAAAACAAAAGAAAAAAAAATTCATCAAAACTGATTCTGTGACTTTGTCTAGCTATGTCTAGCACCATGACTATGTCCATGTATACAGTATTCCACTCCCATAGTCACCCACCTTTTCAAGAAAGGAAGGAGATTCATTTTCTCATTTCTTCTCTGGGATCAGGATTGTTCATTGCAGTTACACAGCAGTTAGCTTTGTCTTAGGGTTCTTTTCATTTATATTGTAGTTATTTTTATGTGGCTTTTTCTAAGTTTGGTTGTGAAAGGGGGAGATGAAAAATTGATAGTTGAGGTGATAGATGAATAGCTATCAATTTTAAAGTGCGGTTTGAGGTGAGAAAAATGTGAGAAGTCTTTTGTTCTCTATTTCCTCTTTTTGATGCAGGAAACAAGCTCTTCTAATAAATTATAAACTTATTGGAAATTAGCATACATGAGTTACTGTTGATGGTTGGGAGGGTGGAGTTCCTATATTATTAGGATTGTAGGTGAGACAGCATCAAATCTCCAGTGCAGTGGATCAAGGACCAATAACCTCTCTTACCTGGTTATCATTGGGTCACTGCCAAGCAGTAAAGTTAACAACATCTAAATACTTTTAAAGAAAACTTGAACTACCAAGAGGGAAACTGTAGTGTTCGAGGTGGATAGACCAGCTGTCTAAACCTAATGGCTGTGCTGATCCTTGTAAGAATTAGAAAATACCTTTAGTGCAAAATATATAAGCCTCATTTCTGGGTAATGGGCCCCATACCTCAGTCTTAGCTCATTGCAGCATAAATAAAATTATTCAAGTAAATGATCTTTTAAGAGCTGCAGGTAGGATTCAGGCTTACCATGGCCTGAAAACTTTTTGGATTTTCTAGTATTTAAAAGGTCCATCACACATTTGGAAAAGATCCAGTTTTTCCTTTAAAAATGAGAACCATTATTTTTCAGATATTATTAGTAAATGGTGCAACTTCACACAGCTGGTTCTTACAGTTTTCTTCATCAGCTTCTTGGAAATGGCAAATTATTCGTTGGCTAGAAAGGTCCAAAGTGCCATTCTTAAATTACCTTACATTCATTTTGGATGTAATAAGTTACCAGGTTCGGGTACATAACTTATTTCCTTTTAAACAAATTATAAAGCTACTACAACAGTAGTGCTTCCCTCTGTTTATGGAAGTGGCCCTGTCTGCTGATGTCCATTTATTCTTGGCTTCTGTTCCTTAGATTATGAAAATTCAGCATGATGATCATTAACTTCTCTGACACTTAGCAGTTAATATTTTGAGACATTCACAGTGTGTCGCAATCACAGCTGAATCAAATACACAGAAGATACTGTCCTTACCATTGAGAAGCTGCTGGTGAAACACCTAAATTTGTGTTAGATAGCAGATATACTAACTGTTTGAATTCTCTTCTAGTAACTGAAATGATTCTAAATTCTTAGTAAGATGATTCCTTTGTTTACAATAATTGAATTGTCATTGATAATTCTCTACTCCTCCTTCCTCTCCAGAAATCAGGGGCTATCTCCCTGTCTTTCAGTATGACTATCCTATTGTCTAGTCGTCTCCTAGATCAGGATGTCACAATTAGCTAGTTGAGTGTGTGGGGAAGGAGCTCTTATCCAGAGTTGGAATTATTTACAGAGATGCCAGCAAAATGTAGAAATTAGGTATGGAAACCCTTTTAAATCTACTGGGAGACACCTCTAAGGGTCACATAGTTAATTTCTTCCTCAGACAATTTTATGTTTATTTATTTGTTTAAATGTTAGGTACCTCCGGAAAAATGGAAGTTCCTTAAGGGTAGGGAGTAGTTCCCCCCACCCCCCCCATTTTATCTTGGTATCTTAACATCTAGAGTGGTGTCTTGTACACAGTAGATGCTTTTAGTAAGTACTTATTGAGTGGTACCTAAGCCATGCCCACCAAATAAATGTCTATGTATGTAATTCTTAGATCTCAGACCAATGCAGTGATATAAACTTTTATATAGAAAGTTCATGGTGGTATCTAATGTACTTCTTGCTCACATGCTGAAATGTGACTATTTTTTCTAGTTCTATTTCCCTGATAAAGAGCTCTACATCCTTCTCAGAATCACCGTCTACAAGGGATACCCTAGTATTTGATTTAAATGCTTCAATGTTCATGAAAAAAATCATTCTTTGATGATTTTTAAGTTTTTAACCTCTGTTTTCACATCATCTTCATTTCCAAATATATCCCCTCTTAAAATAAAAAAAAAAGAGAGAAGGTAGGAAAGGTTGGGGAGCAGGTCAGCATTACCTAACTCATCAACAGAATTTCACACTGTATGCAGTTTTCCACACCCTTAGTCCCCACCATTGCCCCCACTTTCCCACCCCTGAAAAGGTATGCAGGTACATTTTCTCATCTCTTTTTTTTTTTTTTTTTTGAGGACAAGCTTGGTCATTACAGTTACATAATGTTGAGTTTTTCTTTTGTTATTTTTCTTTCCATTTACATCGTAGTCATTGTGTATATTCCCTTGACAGTTTTAACTTTATATCCAAGTAATCCAAAGTTTTTTGTTTTGTCCTCAAAGTTCTTTTTATGCTTGTTTGTCACTTTTGCAACGTCCCTCTCGCCTCTCATCTCCCACCACATTATATATTTGGATATATAGTTAGAAGAGGAAAGCACAGGGAAAGTGATCTTCTTTCTCATTCCCTTGAAAAAAAAAATCACCAAAAGACAGTGTCTCAAAAGAAATCACTAAGCAGAAAGTAACAACCAGCTTCCATTGCTTGCTACTTTTTTTTTGGTAGCCTTACTTTTTTCCTTTTTATTACTTTCCTGAGCTCTGTTGGATGTTTTTTCCTCTAATTGTCAGTATCCCATCATTACATGAAGGAATTAGACTGGAGCTTTCCTTCCTCTATAAGGATGGGCTTGTATGAGGCAGTGTGCAGGAAAAGTTGACTCTGGATTGAGGTGGAGATGGAAACTTATGGCATCCCAAGGCAGGCGGGGGGAAGACATGTTACAGAGAGAGAGGAGGAGTGGCACTTGCCCAGGGGACTTGGCATTTCTGAGCAGGTGTCCATGAATTCCCTGCCAAGATGTGAATGGCATTAATATCACAGAATGAAACTGTCTTCTTTAGATCTGATTCCTGAAGATGGAAAAAAAAGCCCCCTGTTTCTAACCTCAGCAGGTTCCCCATTCCCCAGGGAAACTGGACAAGCCAAAACTAAAACAGCTGGTAGAAAGCAAAAAACATCACAAACCAAAAAATGTTGCTGTAGTGTCAGACAACCTGAGAAGGTAAGAACATTAGCTCAGAGCTTCTATTTAATTATTCTCTCAGCCTTTACAGGATAAGGATTGCTTTGATCCATTTTCTCCCTCCCTTCCTGTTCAGTAACACGTGGATAATAATCTACTGTGCTTTTCCCTATCTTTGTCCCATCATTTCTGTCTTTACATCGCAGTATAAGGAATGTCAGTACTAAGTATAATTTTTTGCATCACATTCTTAGAAATACTTTAGTCATACTAGTCTTACCTTCTAAGTCTACT
Organism: Bettongia penicillata ogilbyi; assembly: GCA_023548195.1. Taxonomy (NCBI): domain Eukaryota; kingdom Metazoa; phylum Chordata; class Mammalia; order Diprotodontia; family Potoroidae; genus Bettongia; species Bettongia penicillata. Next base: position 7,357,655 of record JAJHZJ010000197.1, read on the forward strand.
AGTCAGTTAGAGATCTTTGGTTGGTAAATTACCACTGGAGAAAAACATATTAGATTGTGTACAGGGAGTGAGGAGGAACAAGCATTACTCTCCAAAATGATTTGGTGGAGAGTGATTGCTGAGAAGTCATGTACCTAAGTTCTAAATCTGCTGAGGTTAGAAATAGGAGGTTGTTTTTTTTTTTTGTCCACAGGCATCAGATCTAAAGAAGACAGTTTCACTCTGTGATGTTAATGCCATTCAGATCTTGTGAAAGAATTCTGACCAGAGGCAACTGATAGGTGATTTTATCAAGTTGAGTATGGCTATCATCATCCTGGTCTTCATTCAGCCACTTTGGAATGGGACATTTTCTTCTCTGCCCTGAGAGAAGAGCACTCAGGCTTAGGTATGAGGGATGTGCTTCATGCCTGGTTTTTCACTTGCTCCCTGGTGATAGGGTGAGGGTCCTGTGGTAGTGAGTAGGCTGAAGGTGCCAGTAAAAGGCCAGACTCACTGGGCTTTTCGAGATACTATGCCCCATGGAACAATGGGAAAAAGAGGTAAGGTCAGTAACTATTGTTTTGAGAAGTCATTGAGGCACTAAGGAAATTTGAAAGGAAAAGTATAAATGTCAGTGAATTTTGAATTTTTGATTCTACATGGTCATTTTTTCACACATTTGAGAAGCATGGTAAACTTGTTTTCCCTTCCATTTTTGGTTTTCCTAGGTCTACATGCTACCAACAGTGACAGGAAAGCATCAGGATCTGAAGTACATCAATCCAGAGACAGTAAGTTTGTTTTTGGAGATGACAGGTATTCCTACAGGCAGCCATCCTCTTCTTCACTTCCCATGTGCCTTTCCTTGCCCTTTCTAACAGTCTTTTCTTTTGGCCACTAAGGAAGCTATCTCCTACCTTTCTTTTTCTTTTCAAAGACAAGTATGCATTCTGAGTCACTGTCATCCTAAATCACTTGCCTGATTTCCCCCACCATTTACTTTTTGAGGTATCCAAAGGGGACTAATTCCAATTGCTGCCTCTAGTCTGGCCTATTCTTCCCTTCCTTGGTTTCCTGCCTCAGGACAGCAGCTTTGGGATCTTGCATTCTCTGGACTGTTATTTTTGAACTGCATAAGTCACTGTCCTTTCCTGAGCTGCATGTCCTCAAGGGAGGTCACTGCCATTTCTTCTGGAATATACAGTAAGAAGGCAGGATCTGTGGGGGCCAAATGCAGGACCACACACAGAAAAAGCCACTGCTTGAGTACTTTCTTCAAAGTAGCTACAGCCACCAATACTTTAGTCGTTATTGCTTCTTTTCAGGTAGCTGCTCTGCTGTGGGGGCAGCTGCAAGACCTGATTGAGAAGTTTTATATTATTGATTGCCGATTCCCATATGAGTATCAAGGAGGTCATATCCAGGTAAGGGCATTGGGTACACATCCACCAAGAAGGAGATGGGAACTGAATGGGTATATGTGGAAGAAAGACCACTTCATAGGAATGCACCACAGCAGGAAACAGTGAGGATGAAAAAGACAGAGAGTGCATATTTAGAAATATCATGAGGTCCTGGCTACTCAGAACTGAGTCTTCATGCTATCTTAGTGCCATGGTAGACTGTAGTTTTAAACATCTACTTTAATATTTGGAAACCAGTCTTGTTCTCTGGTATGTGGGAGATTAATACAATTCCTGTCCCTGATTCCCTTCCTGTTGTTAGACTTGCTGATTCAATAGCCCCAGTAACATGAGGCAGGCCTAATTACCCCAGGAATAGTGGTTTAGGGGGTTCTAAATGTCTGTACTGTCTGTGGAGTCTTGTGGAATCTGCTGCTTAGATTCCTCTCTTCTACAGGGAGCTCTGAACCTGCACAGTCAAGAAGAACTACGTGATTTCTTCCTGAAGAAGCCTTTTGTCCCTTCCAGTGCCCAGAACAGAATAATCATCGTGTTTCATTGTGAATTCTCCTCAGAAAGGGGCCCCCGAATGTGAGAATGGGGCCCTGGGTGAGACAGAGCATGAATTTAGAGTCAGGTTCCCCAAAATGTCAATTTTTGGAAGTCAGTCAATCCATTGTTTTTACTCTATTGTCATGTGAGTAGCATGAGGAAAAGGAGTAGAGAAGGGGATTTTATTGCTTGAGTGGTAGTAGGGGGTTTCAACCAGGAGTAAAACATTGGGGATATAGCCATGACAAATTGTGTGTGGGGAAGTAGAGAAAGGAAGTTCCAAAAGTATTCGAATCCCTCTGTACCTTGACTCAGAGATAGCTTGACCCATCAGTCCCCCTCCCTCCCTTTGATACACCAATCCTGGCTTTGGGGTTCCCTTTGAAGGTGCCGCTATCTAAGAGAAGAAGACAGAGCTCTGAACAAGTACCCTGCACTATACTACCCTGAACTCTACATCCTCAAGGGAGGCTACAGAGACTTCTTCTTGGAATATGTGGTAAGAGAACAAAGCCCATGGGAGCAAATCAAGGTCTTAGATACAGAAGGAGCCAGTTCCTGTCCCTCAGTGAGTGACAATGTTGGGCCCCCATCCTCAGTCCTTAAAATATATGTGCTCTTTCTCTTAAACTTAGTCATTGATTCAGTTCAATAAACATTTGTCAAATGACTATGTGGTAGGCATTGGAAATACAAAGGCACTTCCTGTACTCAGGAGCTCAAGGGAATGCTGTATTTACATAGGTAAGTATAATATATGGTAATTTGGAAAGGAAGAGAACCCTAGCAAATGGGATTAAGGAAGATTTAATGGAAAAAGTAGTACCTGTGCTGAGCATTGGAGGCAAAGATTCAGAGGCAGGAAAGAAAGGACTATGGTCCAAGCAAAATGAATGTCTTAGAAAATTCATGGAGGCAGGAGATAGGATACTAAGTTCAGGAAAGAGCTAGTGATGCTGTTTGGCTACAATGAAAAGTATGTAAAGAGAAGTGGAGTGAAAAGGAATTGAAAAGGTGGCTGGAGTCAGATTTTGGAAAGCCTTAAATACCAGCACTTAATAAAGTGCTTTGGCATATAGGTTATGAACCTGGGTGACCAGGAAGGTGGTAGTGCCCCTAACAGAAATAAGGAAGTTTGGAGGAGTGGTTTTGGGATAAAGATTAGGAATTTTATTTTAGACACATAGATTTTGAAATTTTCATGGGATCTGCAGGTACAGGTGCTTAATTGACACTTTGATAACATAAGAGTTGACAGATCAGGGCTAAATATATAGATTTTTTTAAAAATAGTATTTCATTTTTTCCAATTGCATGTAAAGACAATTTTAGTGTTCTTTTTGAAAAAAATACTGAGTTCCAAATTCTTCTCCCTCCCTCCTTTCCCTAAAACTGTAAGCAATTTGATATGTTATATACGTACAATCATGTGAAACATTTCCATATTAATCATGTTGTGAAAGAAGAAACAGATCAAAAGGAAAAAAAAACATGAAAAAAATAAACTGAAAATAGTATACTTCAATCTGCATTCCAGTTCTAACAATTCTTTCTCTAGATGTGGATAGCATTTTCCATCATCTTTGGAATGGTCTTGAATCATTGTATTGCTGAGAAGAGCTAAGTCATTCATAGCTGATCATTGTACAATATTGCTGTTGCAATATATACAATGTACTCCTAGTTCTGCTTATTTTACGTTGCATCAGTTCATGTAAGTCTTCCCAGGTTTTTCTGAGATCTGTCTGCTCATCATTTCTTATAACACAATAGTATTCCATTACATTCCTGTTTAGCCATTCCCTAATTGATGGGCATCCCCTCAATTTCCAATTTTTCCACCACAAAAAGAACTGCTATAAATATTTCTGTATATGTAGTTCCTTTTCTACCTCCTTTTAAAAATTTCTTTAGTGGGGTATTGCTGGCTCACAGTTTTATAGATCTTTGGCATAGTTCCAAGTTGTTCTCCAGAATGGTTGAATTAGTTCACAACTCCACTAACAGTGCATCAGTGTCCCAATTTTCCCATGTCCTCTCCAACAGCTATCATTTTCCCTTTTTTCATATTAGCCAGTCTGATAGGTATAAGGTGATACCGTGCAGATGTTTTCATTTGCATTTCTCTAATCAATAATGATTTAAAGCATTTTTTCATAGCACTATAGATAGCTTTGATTTCTTTATCTGAAAACTGTTCATATCCTTTGACCATTTCTCAGTTGAGGAATGACTTGTATTCTCATAAATTTGACTCACTTCTCTATTTATTTGAGAAATGAAGTCTTTACTAGAGACACTTGCTGTAAAAATTATTTCCAAGTGTTTTACTTTCCTTCTAATTTTGGTTGCATTGGTTTTGTTTATGCAAAAACCTTTTAATTTGATACATTATCCATTTTATATCTTATAGTTCTTTCTATCTCAAAAATTCTTCCTTTCTCCACAGATCTGACAGATAAACTATTCCTTGCTCTCTTAATTTGCTTATGGTATTACCCTTTAAGTCTAAATTATGTACCCATTTTGACCTTATCTTGGTAAATGTGGATTGAGGAAAAAGCCAATGGTGCAAGATATTAGTCTATACCTAGTTTCTGCCATACTGTTTTCCAGTTTTCTTATCAGTTTTTGTCATATGAATTCTTGTCACAGAAGTTGGGGTCTTTGGGTTTATTAACACTAGATTACTTTGTGTATTTTGTACCTAACCTGCTCCGCTGATCCACCACTCTATTTGTTCCCAGTACGAGACAGCTTTCATGATTGCCACTTTATAATATAGTTTGAAATCTAGTATGGCTTTGTATTTTTAAAAATTAATTTCCTTGATATTCTTGACATTTTGTTTGACTTTATTTGTGTGAGAAGTGCTTTGTAATTGTGTTCATATAGCTCCTGGGTTTGTCTTGGCAGGTAGATTGCCAAATATTTTATATTTGTCTCTAGTTATTTTAAATGGATTTTCTCTTTGTCTCTTGCTACTGGACTCTATTGGTAATATATAGAAATGCTGATGATTTATATGAGTTTATTTAATATCGTACAACTTTGGTAATTTTTTGTTGATTCTGTAGGATTCTCTAAGTATATCATCATATCTACAAAGAGTGATAGTTTTGTTTCCCCGTTGCATATTCTAATTCTTTCAATTTCTTTTTCTTCTCTTATTGCTATAGCTAACATTTTTAATACACTATTGAAATAATAGTGGTGATAATGCACTGCTGATCATATTGGAAATGCTTCTGGCTTATCCCTATTATAAATAATGCTTACTGATGGTTTTAGATGGGTACTACTTATCATTTTAAGGAAAACTCCATTTAGTCCTGTGCTCTTTAGTGTTTTTAAAAGGAATTTTGTCAAAAGCTTTTTCTGCATGTATCAAGATAATCATATGATTTCTCTTAGTTTTGTTATTGATAGAGTCAATTGTGCTGATAGGTTTCCTAATATTGAATTAGCTCTATATTTCTGGTGTAAATCCCACCTATTCATACTGTGTGATCTAGTGATATATTGCTATAATCTCCTTGCTAGCATTTTCTTTAAAATTTTTGCATTGATATGCATTAGGGAAGTTGGTCTGTAGTTTTCTTTTTCTGTTTTGGCTCTTCTTGGTTTAGGTATAAGCATCATGTTTGTGTCATAAAAGGAATTTGGTAGGAATTCTTCTTTACCCATTTTCCTAAATAGTTTATATAGTATTGGAATTAATTGTTATTTAAATATTTGGTAGAATTCACTTGTGAATCCATCTGACAGGAGTTTTTCTTAAGAAATTCATTGATGACGTGTTCAATTTTTTTTTCTAAAATGTGGTTATTTAAGTTTCCCATTTCCTTTTCTATTAATCTGGACAGTTGATATTTTTGTAAATATTCATCCATTTCACTTAGTTTAAATTGTCAGATTTGTTGGGTAAAATAACTACTAATTATTGCTTTAATTTCCTCTTCACTGGTGGTGAATTCACTTTTTTCATTTTTGATACTGGTAATATGGTTTCCTTCCTTTTTTAATCAAATTAACCAATGACTTATTTATTTTTTAGTAAAAACCAGTTCTTAGTTTTATTTGTTGGTTCAGTGGTTTTCTTACTTTCTAGATGTATAGATTTGAGAGTGATATGCATAGATGTGAGATCAACAAGGGGAGAGTGTGGGGAAAGAAGAGGGCCCAGGACAGCCTTGGGGTTTGCTGGTGTTGATAGGGAGGTGAATACAGAAAAGCAGACTAAGAAGAAACATTCAGATGGGTAAGAAAAAGACTGGGAGAGTGTTCATAGAAGATGCAGGGCAGAGGAAAACTGTTTCAGTTGAAAAACTGAAAGGTTAAGGAGGATGTGGATTGAGGAAAAAGCCGTTAGATTTCCTGATTAAGAAATCCTTAATGAGCTTGGTGACTAGACTCACTAGAATACTGGGAAGCCAGATTGCAAGGGTCTGAGAAATAAGTGGGTAGTAAGGAAATGGAGCCAGATGGGACAGTAGATAGGGTACTGGGCCTAAAGTTCAGGACCTGGGTTTTAATCTGGCCTCAGATACTTACTAGCTGTGTGAGTTTGGACAAGTCACTTAACCTTTGTCTGCCTAGGAGGTAGGTAGGTGGCTTAGTGGATAGAGTGCTGGGCCTGGAGTCTGGAAGACCTGAGTTGAAATCTGGCCTGAGACATCCACTAGCTGTTAAATGAGTTAAGCTCTGCTTGCCTTAACCCCTGGAGAAGGAAATGGCAAATCACTCTTTGCCAAGAAAACTCCATGGATAGCATGGTCCATGAGGTCATGAAGGGTCCAACACAACTGAATAACTGAAAAACAAGGAAATGGTGAAAGTGAGTGTAGACTGTTCTTTTTTAAAGTTTAGTGGCCAAAGTTGGGAACGTGGAGCTGACTTTCTGCCCTGAGGTCTGAATGGTCACTTATTCCTTTTTCTTTTCTCCAGGAACTGTGTGAACCCCAGAGCTATTGCCCAATGTATCACCAGGACCATAAAGCTGAACTTTTGAAGTGTCGTAGCCAGAGCAAAGCATGGACTGAGGAGCGCCAGCTCCGAGAACAGATTGCTTGTCTCATGAAGGATGGAAATTCAAGCTGAAGAGGGAGCTGTCCTCAGAGAAGTCACTGGCTCGCACTGTGGACCCCCAGAGAGGAGGTAGTGACTTCTGTGAAAAACCGACCCAATGATTTACAAAAAAAAGTACTCAACAAGCCAAAGCTTTTGAATGCAAAAGTCAAATCAACCTGTGTTCCAGTGAGAATAGGAGCCTTCTCCATGGGCTGTGTCCCAAAGGCTGTTCTTTCTTGCTTGAGCTACAAAGTTTATAGTAACCAGGGAGAATTCTTCCTTTCCTTCCTCTCCTGTATGTCTTCACCTCCTTCAGCCAGCTTATCTTCTCTGCTTGAGGTAGTCAGACTTGAGGTAGTAAATTCTTTCTTTTCTCTGAATTTCTCTCCCTGTTTAAAAAAATGAGATAAACATTTCAAGATGAGAGTGGCTCAGATTATTTTATGTTAGTTTCACATGAATGAAGAACTCCCCTGTTACTTGTGACATTCCAGAAAGAACCTTAAACCACCATGGTATGACCATCTTCATTCATTGCCTACTACCCAAGCCTTTATCTACCTCTATGTGATCCATTTGGTAACACTTATTACCCTAAAGAGTGCTCCAGGGTCTTCTCCACTGACACTCAGCCTCAGAAAAACATTGTGACTTGGGTTATTAACAACTCACAATCAGATATACCCCTAACTGGACACAGTTTTCTTAGACTATGGCCAGAGATGGATATTCATTCTAGCTTTCCAAAGAACTCTCCTCCCAATTCTTGTCATGGCCCAGCAGAAAGAGCTTCAAGAATTAGGTTGATTACTGTTCTGGAGAGCAACTTGGAATTATGCTCAAATGGTAATCAAATTGTAGATATTCTTTGAACCAGCAATACCACTACTAGGTCTGTATCCCAAAGAGATTTAAAGGAGGGGGAGGGGGAGAGGACCTATTTATAAAAAAATATTTATAGCAGCTCTTTTTGTAGTGATGAATAATTGGAAATTGAGAGTATGCCTATCTATTGGGGAATGGCTAAACAAGTTGAACATGAATGTAATGGAATACTATTGTTCCATAAAATGATGAGCAGGCAGATTTTAGAAAAACCTGGAAAGACATGCATGAAATAATGTAGAGTGAAGTGAGCAGAACCAGGAGAACATTGTACATGCTAACAGCAACTGCAGTGACCAACTCTGATAGACTTAGCTCTTCCCAGCAGGGCAATGATCCAAGACAGTTCTAAAAGGTTCATGATAGAAAATACTATCCACAGAGATAGTAAGTAAGAGTCTGTACGCAGATTGAAGCATACTATTTTCCTTTTATTTTTTTCATGATTTTTTCCTTTTGCAAACTAATTGTTCTGCAAACTTCTTTCACAACATGACTAATAATGTAACTAAGTTTTACATGATTGCACTTATATAACTTGTATCAAATTGCTTACTGTCTTAGAGGAGGGGAGAGAGTGAGAAAATTTGGAACTCAAAATTTTATTTAAAAAATGTTTAAAATTCTCCATACATGTAATTGGAAAAAATAAAATACATTAAAGAAAAGAAATGAGGAGATGGAGTTCAGAAAAACCTGGAATTATTTGAACATGTTCAACGTGAAGTGAACAGAACCAGGAGAATGTTATACACAGCAACAGCAATACCTATGTGATGATCAACTGTGAATTACTTGATTATTTTCAGTAATACAGTGATCCAAGACAATGTTGAAAGGACTCATGATAAAAAATGATATCCCCCTCCAGAGAAAGAATTGATGGAGTCTGGATGCAGATTAAAGCATACTATTTTTCACTTTCTGTATTTTTAAAAAATATATAATTTATTTTCAATTCTTAACATTCACTTCCACAAGAATTTGAATTCAAAATTTTTTCCCCATCTCTCCCCATCTCTCACCCCAGGACAGCATGCACCCCAACCACCCCCTCCTCCAGTCTGTCCTCCCTTTTGTTGCCCACCCTTCTTCCATCCCCCTTCCCCTCTATCTTCCTGTAGGGCAGAATAGATTTCTGTACTCCATTGCCTGTACAGCTTAATTTCCAATTGTGTGCTAGGATAATTTTTAACATTCACACACACATATACACACACACATATGTATATGTGTGTGTATATATATATATATATACACAATATACACACACACACACACACACAACTCTACCCTAATAATGAAAAAGGTCTCTTCAGTTACAAATAACATCTTTCCATGTATATAAACAGTTCAACTTTAATGAGTTCCTTAAGGCTTTTCTTTTCTGTTTACCTTTTCATGTTTCTCTTGATTCTTGTATTTGAAAGTCAGATTTTCTATTCAGCTCTGATCTTTTCAACAGGAATGCTTGGAAGGCCTCCATTTCATTGAAATTCCATTTTTTTCCCCTGAAGTATTATACTCAGTTTTGCTGAGTAGGTGATTCTTGGTTTTAATCCTAGATCCTTTGACCTCTGGAATATCATATTCCAAGCCCTTCAATCCCTTAATGTAGAAGCTGCTAAATCCTGTGTTATCCTGGTTGTATTTCCACAGTACTTGAATGGTTTCTTTCTGGCTGCTTATAATATTTTCTCCTTGACCTGGGAACTCTGGAATTTGGCTACAATATTCCTAGGAGTTTTTCTTTTGGGATATCTTTCAGAAGGTGATTGGTAAATTCTTTCTGTTTCTGTTTTACCCTCTGGTTCTAGAATATCAGGGCAGTTTTCCTTGATAATTTCTTGGAAGATGATGTCTAGGCTCTTTGTTTCATCATGGTTTTTAGGTAGTCCAATAATTTTTAAATTATTTCTCTTGGATCTATTTTCCAGATCAGTTGTTTTTCCAATGAAATAGTTTACATTGTCTTCTATTTTTTTTATTCTTTTGGTTTGGTTTTATAATTTCTTGGTTTCTCACAAAGTCATTAGCTTCCATCTACTCCACTCTAATTTTTAAATAACTATTTTCTTCAGTGAGTTTTTGAACCTCTTTTTCCATTTGGCCCATTCTGCTTTTTAAAGTATTCTTCTCACTGGTTTTTTGGACCTCTTTTGCCATTTGGGTCAGTCTATTTTTAAAGGTGTTAGTTTCATCAGCATTTTTTTTTTGGATCTCCTTTAGCAAGCTGTTGATTTGCTTTTCATGATTTTCTTGCATTACTCTCATTTTTCTTCCCAATTTTTCCTCTGCCTCTCTTACTTGATTTTCAAAATCCTTTTTGAACTCTTCTATGACCTGAAACCATTTCATTTTTTTTTTTTGGAGGTTATATATGCAAAGCCTTGACTTTGATGTCTTCCTCTGATTGTATGCTTTATTCTTCCTCATCCAAAAGGATGAAAGAAAATACCTTTTCACCAAGAAAGTAACATTCTATAGTCTCATATTTTTTTCCCTTTTTTGGGCATTTTTTCCAGCCAGTTACTTGACTTTTGAATCCTTTGTCAAGTGGAGGGTATACTCTAGGGACCTGTAAGTTCTCAGTTCCTTCAAGGTTGCACAATCAAGGGAGAGGAGTTTACTCTCTTGACCTGTGTGCTTTTCTGTGAGCAAACATAAGCACTCTGTTCTGCCCAGGATCTGTGAGTAGAATTCCCTCTCCACAGTAACCACCAGCTCTACCACGCCAGAGCTCCTCACCACAGGACCGCCACTCAGGGCTGAGACCCAGATCATCTGCTCAATTCCCCCAGGGTCTTTAGGCTGAGGGCTCCAAAAGAGGATTTTGCTGCAGTGACTTCCTCTGCCCTGAGGTAGGGGCCAGGGCTTGGACCAGACCTATGCCCCCCTCTCACCCAGGTGAAAGAGCTTTCTTACTGACCTTTGAAGCTGTTTTTGATGTTTGTGGTTTGAGAAATCTGGGAACCACAGTTGCTGCCCATGGTTTAGTGCCCTGAAGCCTGCTCCTGTCCGGGCTGTGCCATGTGGCCAAGCCTGGGCTGTACTCTCCTCTGAGCCCAATGCAATAGACTTGTTGGCCTTCCAGGCTGTCTTGGGCTGGAAATCTCTTTAACTCTGTTGTTTTGTGACTTCTGCTGCTCTAGAATTTGCTTAGAGTCATTTTTCTAAAGGTATTTTATGGGTTATGGGCATAGAGCTAGAGCAGGTCTGTCCTTCTACTCCACCATCTTGGCTCTGCTCTCTGTATTTTTTTATATGAATTTTTTTTCCTTTGGGTCTGTCTTCTTTCACAACATGACTAATATGGTAATATGTTTCCCATGACTGAATATGCATAACCTTTATCAAATTTCTCACTGTCTCAGGGATGGGGGAAGGGAGACAAAACTTGTAACTAATTTTTTTTTCTAAGAATGAATGTTAAAAATTGTCTTTACATGTAACTGGGGCAAAATAAAATATTTTTAAAAAAGAATTAGGTTGTGTTAATGAAACAACCACCATAAAAAAAAAAAACCCATAGCAGAAGTCCAGTTAAGAAGGAAATACAGACAAGTAGGGTAGTTTGAGTTCTGTTTAGTTAAATGTAATGTATACTTTTAAAAAAACTACATAATAGAACTTCATAGTTTTAGGTACAAATTTTTCCTGTTCTTTGTATATTGAAATGTTTGTGTTTGTTGACAAGTTCATAATTTTTTTTAATGGGGATCAGAGTGTTTGAAACATTACTAGAGAGAACAAAAGAAAATGAGATGAAATTTATAAAAAGTTTAAAAAATTTATTGATAATTTTTGTTAGTCACAAAATCTGTTAGGACTTCACATACCCTATAGGGCAAGCCATACCTAAATAAACCACTTTATAACAGAACTAATGTTCTAGTGATATACTTGGTCTCCCTGTAAGTGTTCATTTGTGAGTGAGAACCAAAGAAGGCACGAGAAAAATCGTAACCAAAAAGCCCCACTAAAACAAAACCAAAGAGCAAAGACATCCTTGAAAACAATTCAAGTATGCAAGAAAGTGGCTGCAAATACGTAGTGGCCCTTCTGTTGTTACTGATAAATATGGATTTCATTTATTTTAAATCTTAATGAGGTGGCACCAGTATCATCCATTGTATTTACCATGAACCTTGTTGCTGATTGATTTTAGAAAGAATAGAGACCAAATACTTCCTGGCAGTATTTTTCCAACCCTTGCTCAGACTACTTAGGCCATTTTTTCTCCAGAGATCTTAAAATGAGTATGCCATGTGGATATACCAAAGCTCTACTTGAATTGGGAGAATTGACAGGTCCTTGAAATTCCATCAAACTTTGTGACTTTATGACATTTACTGGTGGGAGTGTGGAGGAAGCACTGGTGATGCAGGACTGGAGGTTAATCTAATTTGACAAGCATTTATTAAATGCCAACATGTGCTGGGCACTGGAGATAATGGATAAAAATGAATGTCCCTTTCCTTAAGAAAGCTAGTTTCTCAGGAGTGAGGAGTAGGTGGGAACCACAAGATGTATACAGATGAGTAAATACAAAATATGAGCAAAGTTATTTTGCTAAATGTTGCTTTGGAAACTGGAGGAGAAATTGTAAAGGAAAAAAATGAGACAGGGATTCCAACTAGGAGGTTATTGCCATAGTATACATGAGAGTTGGTAAAAAAAAAAAAAAAAAAAAAAAAAAAGATCTGAACTAGGGAACAAATTTGAAGGAAATCAGCAACTGATTGGGTATGAAAGAAGCAAGAGATTAGGAAAGTATTGTTGAGATGAGGCTAGAGTTAAAATTACCTGTTCTTAGACTCTGAAATTTCTATTTTGCAGGGTTTTTGTTCTGTTTTTATTAGCAGTTTTCTCCTCTTTTTTGAGGGGTTTGTGAGAATCGTGACTTGTTTTGAATCTCTTGTTTCATCTTGGCTGGACAGTTCGGTTTATATTTCTATGAAAAAGAGGGAAACTTTAAAAAGGAGTAAGATGACAAGGGAGTGATGTGCTGGCTGCAGAACTGCAGCATATTTTCAGACAGGGCATGTGACAAGGACTTCTTACAGCAGAGGGCACTACTACACTATCCTAAGTTATCTGATTTCTACCTCCATGTTACCTAGCTACCAAAAAAAAAGAGAGAGAGAGGAGTACAATTAGTGTCAGTAGCTCCTCCCAATTCCTCTCCAATTATCTTGAAGGAGAACTCTTGCCCACCAGCTGTGTCAATTAGAAACAATGACCACCTCATGTTTGTGTGCCCCCTCATTACCATGGTAAGATCTTCAGTGGCTAAAGAATACCATATCCTTAAGTTGGTCCTTTAAATGTAGAGTGGAGGCACTCCATTTTTATGGAACTTTTATGTAACAATTCCTGACCTAATAGCTCAGTGGATACTCTCCTAGAAACCTCTTCAGATAAAGGTGTTGCCTCTAGGCAAAAATGATGGGCATCTTTCCTAGGAAGATGGCACCCTACAAGTGTGGCATGTTTTTTAAGTCAACTTGTTATATGAGAAGTCAGATTCATAAAGCAAATGTTATGAGTGGTTATTCTCTTTGCAAAATTCTAAATAATAAACTTTTTCTGCCATGTATAAAATATTGATTTATCAATAATTTTGTGGGAGTATTCTTATTGGATAAAGTGGGTTCCACCTAAATTATGCCATTATGAAATAGTATGCATCCCTTTAGTTTGTGCAATGTTAGCACCAAGCAAAGTAGGTTTTCCAGATGTGATTGTTACCACTGGGGATCAACTAACTGGCTTCAGTTGGGGTGGGGCAGGGAAACCTTTGTGCTTCCCTGAATGGAACTAGTCTGTAGGAATGGGGGAAGATTTCAGATGGGCTCTAAAGTCCAATAGCCCTCCAAGCTCACATTGTCCCAGTGATGATAGGCTCATGATTAATAAAGTGTGCTTTACTGCAGCTGAGTAGAAACTGGGGGTGCTGTGTAGAAGGAACAGAGCTTCTGTGTTGCCAAACACTGCCCTAACTTTGGATGTTAGTTTGAGGTCAAGAGGAAGGGAATACAGGTACGAAGAACTACATCTCCCTGCCCTCAGCTTAGAATAGTATTCCTTTCTGTTTAGAGAGAGAAAGAGCCTCTCAAGCCTAGACCATGAAATCCTAGATCTGGGGCTGGAAGGGATCTCAAAAGCCATTTGGGCCATCCCTCTCATTTTGCAAAAATTGAATTCCAAGGAAATTATGTGACTTGTACAAGACCATATTAGGGGAGGAATCAGAAGGAAGAGTTGAACCCAGATCCCTGACTTCAGAACCAGTGCTTTTTCTACTGTGCCATGATGCCTCAAATTCTGGCTTTAATGTGATTAAAGGAAACCAAATCCCTTTAAATATTTTAATATGTATACATACAGATGTGTGTGTGTGTGTGTGTGTGTGTGTGTGTGTGTGGAGAGAGAGAGAAAGAAAACTCAGTACTTGAGCTATCTTCCTTTTATCCCTTGTTTTTGTGAAGTAAAGCTCATAAACCTCGCCAGTCCCCCAGGTACCAAGAAAATCTGCCTCAATGTATACCAGAAAGAGAAGAAAAGTGACCTTTGGTTGGCTGCATGATAAATTTTTTTTAAGTTCATAGAGTTATAGATTTTGAGGTGACATCTTAGAAGTCTAGTCCAATATTTTATTTTACAGATATAGAAACTTGAGTCCAGAAAAACTTGCCTAAGTTCACAGAGGTAATAAATAGCCAAGCCAGGACTTTAACTCAAATTAAAAGTTCTTTCCACTACACCATACTGTCTCCCACTTAAAAGCCAAAGTAAAGAAAGTCATGCATACAAAAGAAGAAATGATATGGCATAACTTATGCCCACCAAGATGCGTGTCTGTGAGGTTCTAAAACAGTGTTATTGATAAATCCACCATTTCCCCCAACTTGCAAAGTAAACTTAAATATAGCAAAGCTATTTTATTATGAACAAATATTAACTTTATTTTGAACAAATTTTTATTATGAACCAATTTTTATTTTCTTACTTATTAATTATTGTTCATTTATTATTTATTATTATTTAATTTTATTATGAACTAATAACACATCCTATTAGCAGCACTTAAATGAGATTACCTAATTTATTTTGGAATATTATCATCACAGTTTCTCTTCAATATAATGAACAATGGAGCATTTATCCCACCTTTCTTACATTATTTAGAAATAATGTAGTCAGAAGAAAAGGTGCTGAAAGACTGTTCTCTAATGTGAATCACTGGAATGGAAAGAAACCATCTATTCCATTTTTCTCTCTATACACAATTGGATGGCCCATTCTAAAAAGATCTTTGTCTATTTCCATTCAAGTAATTACCACAACCACCTCTTTAATAATCTGTTCCAGTCCAACCAATCTCATAGCCTCAAAATTCTCCCATAAATCTAATCTAAATCTCTTGCCACAACAGAAACTCTGTCTGTAAAGATTGCGGCAACTGACCAACAACTTTGTTTTTGTTAAACAGACTTGAAAAAGGAAAACTAGTTTATTAAACTAGAGTTGTGAACTTGGAGTCAGGAAGGTCTGGGTTTGAATTTCAATTCTGAAATTTACTGGCTGTGTCCCTTGGGCAAATCATTTCATTTCCCTGAGCCTCAATTTCCTCACCTATAAAATAGGGGCTGTAATATGTGCTTCACAGGCTCTTCCTGAGAACCAAATGAGATAATGTATTTAAAGTGTTTTATTAACACATTCAAATGTATGCTAACATTATTATCATAGAAACATAACCAAATAAAGAGCTCCCTCAATAGTAAAATTTATGTAACACCCTTTCATGTATATTTTATCTTATTGTAATTTTAGAAATAAATAAATTGAAGTTCATAACTTCAAATTCAATTCAAGCCAGGGGTCAAGAATTGGAACCAAAGTCTCCTAACTATGAGTCAAATGTTCTTCCCACTATACCACATTGCCCTTTGGCGCCTCTCATTTTACAGATAATGAGAGGCTCTGTGGGTATACCTAAAGTCACACAACTAGGAGTCTTTAGTGTCTCTGCCTTCAAGTTAAAGGATTTACTTGCAAGTCAAGACATCCTCCCCCTGATGTCACTGGTCCTCTTAGAGAATGAAAGACAAACACAGCTAAAAGGCATGTTGTAGTGTTTCTCTTCCATCCCACCTCAGTTGGCTTCATCTCTTGGGGTCCTGGGACAGAATTAGAGCAGTTTGACAAGAAAATGAGAAAACAAAATCATTTCAAGGAAGTGGGATTGAAAGGTCTGGCATTTGGTTTTAGGCTCTAGATTCAACCCTCCCACAGTAAGTATACTTCACAATGAATTCTTTATGTTGATATCAAGGAGGTATGGGAATGATAAGTTCCCATGGATAGGCATGAGTAACAGTTAATAATCCCTTCAGATCATTGGAAGTCCAATAAAGGCCAAAGCCTGAACTAATCAACCCAACCAGACATGTTTTGCTTTGCTCTAAAAATGTTCTTTGCTGTGTCAGCACCTTTAAGGCCCAGGTAAAGACTTTAGCCTAAAAGGACCAGGACATTTGCATCCTGGGCCATCTCCAGTCATCCTGATGAGTGGATGGTCACTGGATCCAGATGACTGTGGAGGAGAAAGTGAGGCTGATGACCTTGCACAGCCTTCCCTCACTCAAATCAAAATCAACTGCAAGTTGTCCTCCTTGTGCTGATGTCATGGTCCTCTTCAAAAACAAAGGACAAACACAACATCAACCTTTAAGGCCAAATAAGGCTGACAAAGAGTTTTCTTCCAGTTTGTAACCAGTAAAGGACAGGAGACCTGCAACCAGAATCATAGGACTTCTCTTATCTTGGTATCCCAGGGACATATGCTATACAGGGGAAACACAGACATCCTGGGATCATAATTTCCAGTTGACACTGGATGCTTGGGTGCATGTACTGGGGCCCCAATTCCAAAATCACATTTGTATTTAAAAATCACATTTTTCCCTAGCCTCAAAATACTATCTTAGGTAGTTTCTCCTCAGCCTAAGGACATAGCCTGCCCTAGCAACAACCGTTATCTCCCTTCCTGCTATAGTAGCCAGCTGCACCCATAGAATTTATCATTTAGAGCCAGTTGCATGCTGACTGAACTGGCTGTGTACTGGGTCATAACAACATTTACTACTCACTGACCAGTTATATGTATCCTAGACTTAGACATACCTATACTCCCTTACATTTATCTTGTCTAACAAGACATTGATGAGAGCAACCTGATTTTTCCTGGTCAGCCCTGACCATTCGTTGACTTAGTGACGTTTCAGGCCTAAAACCACACTTCCAGGTAGCCCCACCTTGGGTTATTTCCTGATGACTTTAGGGTAAAATATCTGCACAGTAGGTACAAAAAGTGCATGTTCCTTTAAGAACTGACCACTCTTTAACCACTCCCTAATCCCACCCCAAAACACCTAGTTAGCATATTTGGCACAAGTGATACTATAGAATATCCTATATAAACTTTCCCTGTACTCCTTTAAGGTTGCAGGTTCCCTAAGAATTCTTGCACATTGAAAGGCATAATAAATATTTACCTTGATGTCAACAATGCTTGAGTCTGTAAATTCTTCTCCAGACAACCTGGTACCCCAGTCTTTGTGAGGGTCTCACACCCCTCCTTCCAGCCCTCATCAATACTATTTTGTCAGTTATCTTACCGTATTTACCACTTACTCAACTAAGAAACTTCCTTTCTCATGGTATGGATAAAAACATATAGAGACCATAAATTTGAGTTGGGATTGTTCTGAAGTGTATTTAAACCTTCTCATTCTTTTTATCAGTTAGAAGTTTCCTTCTGGCTCCATGGTCATGTATCTGCTAGCTTTAAGGGAATAAATAATACAAAAAAATAATACAAATAATACAAATATCACCTAACCTGTTTGCCTCTTTTAACCCAACTTTCTGGTTAACACATGGTGTAGTTGCTGGTCCACATCTTTCACGTACAGAGTTCACTGAACGTCGGCCTTTTGACTTAGAAACATGTAGCCATATTGAGCTACAAAGCTTCTATTAAGCTCTCAAAGACTGCTTAGCTCAGTTGATTAAAATGTGGTACTAATTCTCCCCATTGAGTCAGTTAGCATAGCCACGAATTTATCCCTAACCTCAGTAATCTTATAAATTGGTTATAAAAGGAACCCAAATGCAAACTTATCCCTAATGATGATCTTTCTATAAATGGGATGACATATTTTTTGATGGGCATCCAAAGAATGTGTTGCCTGCCTTGGTGGCATAACTGCTAACAATGGTGGGAATAACTGCTAACAATGTCACAAAGGATTTCTAGTAAGAGATAGTACTGCAAATAGTAGTTTTAGTTGAATGGAATGTTTATTAGTATACTCTTACCCTTTCAGCCCCTAGCCCTGGTTACTCTTCACAAAATCTCATGACTCGGGCCCTAAAGACTTTCCTACTCATTCTAAGGGCCTCAGAAAGATCAGTCTCAACATTGTTAGGTTGAAGTGTGGTATCGAGCTGGTTAGACTGACATTTACCCCAACACTTATTTCTAGACTAGGTCAATAGCACTGATGCTGAAACTCTAGGGACATTTGGAACAAAAGTCCATTTCCACTCCATTTTCCTATCCCCTGAATTTACTTCTGAGGGAGGGTCAAGAGATTGAAGGCGTAATTAACCCCTAGTTTTCTGGAATCTCAGTTCTTATCCTATACCTCTCAAGCATTTTTTTCCCTTTCTAATGCAATTTTCTCATGAGTTTCTAGCAACATGAGAGAAGAGTTGGTGGCATTCTACATGAGACTTTGCCTAAGTCTCAGTGAAGGGAGGACATAGCAAAGGGGAAGCCCGCTGGGTTTTTTCTTTTTTTTTTTTTTTAGATAAACTTCCTGATATAATTCATTTAAAAATACATCTCTCATTCTCTTGCCTTATACCACAGTGGGGTTTTTGTTTTGTTTTGTTTTTATACTTTAACACAGCCACCTTTGATAGCTTGTGCAACATTCTATACCCATAGTCACTTGCCTCTAATGAAAGGAGAGAAGTCTAGATGTTTGCTTTATTGGGTCCCCTTTTAATACTGGCAGTGCAGACAGATAAAATGAAGCACAAACTCCATTTAAAGTGCATTAAAGCTTAGAAACTAGTGGCTAATGAGAGGTGGAAGGACACGGAGGCCACTGTCAGTCTTTCTCCTTATCTGGGGCCACATGTCTCCTTTTCAGCTTCATGAAGGGTGATTTACACCCCCACCTGGAATAGCTCTCTCTCTGGGCTGATTACATCAGCAAATGCCCCCAGAGGCCACTGCAAAATGGGAGTATTCAGGCACAGCAGCTGATAAATCTCAGGGGTTTATATAGTCCCTCTCAATGCCCTCCCTCCTGGGCCCTCTGCCAAGTCTGCTGTTGTAGTAAAGGGGAGGGGGCTGAGGTGAAAAGGGGAGTAGATAGGGGTAGGAAAAAAAAAATCCCTGTTCCATCATCAGTAAAAGGAAAGTCTTCTCTCCTTTTCTGCAGCCCTGCTTATTTTTCGACAATCTCTCATGGCATTCTTTAAGAGGAAAAATGAAACTTGAAAACCCAGTGATTTTACTCCAACACACATCATCCAACCCCTTGGAGCCAGGCAACATCATATGACTAAGTTGTCCAAGGGCTGCCATTCGGTCCCTCTTCACTATGGACTAAACAAAAGGAAATGCTGAAACTGCATCATGAAAAAGGAAGGATAGAAGTAAGGAAGGACTTTCCAGACTGTCATTAGTACCCTTGACCTCCCTGCTTCCTTCAGTTGGGGTCTTTGGTAACAGATGACTTCTCTAGGTCACACAAATCAATAATAGGCCAGATGCCAAATTCTGTCTGATAGGGCAGAGGGAGATGGGCTTGTACAGCTGCATACACTTATAAACTAGTGGGGGCAGGGGGAGAAAGCTCTGAACTGGGAGTCAGGAGAATAGGTTTTAAGTCCAGCTCTCCAGTCATCAAGTAACATGAGCTAAGTAACTTCACCTCCTGGGGACCCAGTTTCCCCATCTGGAAAATGGGATTAATGATACTAATCCTATATCATCTTTTAGGGTTGTTGTAAAGATGAAATTGGAAGAGTTTTTATGGTGACTTGTCGGTTTTGTTGGTGACATTTAATTTTTTTGTTTTGTTTTATTTTTTAGTGCTGATCTTGGGTATTCTCTGGGTGATTGGATTGACACAGGAGAATAATATTTCTCTTGGATAATTTCTGAACTCTACTCACCTGCAGGTTGTGGGAGGGGCCACCAAGATATGAGTCTCACCCCCTTTCTCTAGGTACAAACAGATAGCTTCATTCTTTGCCCCATCTTTTACCCCTACTCCCCGGCCATACCAAAAGTTTCCTATATTAGGTCCTAAGGTATAGACATGGAACCAAAGGAGTCTGTCCCCCACCCCACCCCATTCCATCTCATTCTCTTCTTTAGAGGAAGGGTCCTAAACCTCTTCACCTTCCACACCCCGCCCCCAAGAAAATTCTGTTCCCCATCCCCTTGGCGTCTATTCTCATGGTCCTACCCATTCCCTGGGCAAGATTTGTATTAGCATTTTTTTCCTCTACATGGGAGTTCTTGGATGTGTGGCAGAGGTGTGGGGGCTTAGTATGTAGGCGCTGCTTAGGGTGGGGACAGGGGCGGAGGCTAAGGCGGTGCCTCAGACGGACTCTTGGAGCGGAAAGGAGAGCATTGGCGGGACTGGACAGGGCAAAGCAGGACAGCACAGGACAGATCTGGGCTGGGTGCACTGGAGCTGAGAGGGGAGTGCCCGAGGATCCAGACACACAGAGCCTGGAGCACTATGCCGCCGGACGTCCTACCCGTTTTGTTCGCTTTGTGGCTGTCCTTGCTTCCTCTACTCCAAGCCGGTGAGTATAGGTGTGAGTGTAAAGGTATTGGTATATGTGCGCATGTGTGCATATATGTATGTTTGTAATCTTCTGAGTGCATATATAGCGAATATTGAATGGAACGTGCCACGGAGGCTCCTGGATTGGAAGATCCACCTACGGGGAATAAGCGTCCTCGAAGATACTGGCAAGTTTCTCTGTCCGGAGACATCTGTAGGAGTTGAGAGGAAGGAATCAATATTTGTCTGGGGCCCCAAGCCTCCTCCGGCAGTTTTGACGGATTTACCCAAAGGACCAAGAGGGCTTAGGATGAAGTTGATCAGAAAAACTTTGCGCTAGACGTTGGGTAGCAGGTGGTGGGAGTCAGAGGAATCCCGCCCGGGGAGACTGGCTGGATATTTAGAGTACGTATGGGAACTAAGGCAAATTGAACCCTAAGGATGGATTGGATAACTGGTCCCAAAGTTGTTTGCCTCTGTCTTCCTCTGTTGGTATGCAGAGATCTGAGAGGCTGGGCAGTGGTATTCCCTCTTTATCCCAGCCTCCCTCAGTCTGAAGCCCTCCTCATACCCAAGCATACCAGAGCACTGAGGGGGTTTGTTCAGAAGCAAGCTTCCATCTGAGGCTCGCTTCTTTCAATTCTGTAAGAAATGGGAAAGCTTCACCGAAAGGAATT
This sequence comes from Bettongia penicillata ogilbyi, assembly GCA_023548195.1. Lineage (NCBI taxonomy): Eukaryota > Metazoa > Chordata > Mammalia > Diprotodontia > Potoroidae > Bettongia > Bettongia penicillata. The sequence continues at coordinate 7,379,111 of JAJHZJ010000197.1, forward strand.
TAGGTTAGATTCGAGGAAGAGTTTGTCAGAGGTCAAAGCTGTTCCAAGTCTGGAACCTGCTGGGATTTTTTTTTCTTTTAAGCACATGCAAGGAGGACATAACCACCCCATTCCCAGTCTCAATTAATTAATCAAGGAACGGAAATACCTAATGGAATTTGGGGAATAAAATAACTCACCTTTATATGGTATTGCACTTTCAGGTTTACATAGTGCTTTTCTCACCACAACCCTGTGAGGTAGTTAGTGAAAATATTGTAACCCTCATCTTATAGATGAGCAAATAGGTTTGGAGAGGTCACATATGGCATTGCAACTACAGACTATCAGTGCTGGCATTCAAACCCAACTAAGTCCAGTGCTTTCCCCATGCCAACATAATTGACACAATCTGCGCACTGCAAACTTTGAATAACTCGGGGATGCTTAACTGTGCCTAGCACAGTGCCTTACACATCTCAATGGCTTAAACATTCTTTAGTAAGTGAACGAGTATTTTGCAATCCTGACCATTAATATTACCTTCCCTCCTGGGAAAGGACAGAACAGGTGGCCCCAAGAGATACTAGAGTCCATTGTGCTCCTGGTAAGCCTCTTTCTCTCTCCGAATCTCCTTGCTCTCTAGAACCTGGTCTGAGTTTTTTGCCTAGGAAAGATTGCCAACCAGCTCTCCCAGAATTGCACTGAAGCACTAGTCCACAAGGTGGTACTTCAAGACATTGTCTTTGATGAAGGCAGAAACCAAAGAAATTCAGAAAATACTGGCCACCAAGCCAAACTATTTGACACCATTAGCGGTTCCAGGGAATGGCAGCTGTTATATTAATTTGCCTGCCCAGACAATTCTGCTGTGTCCCAGATGGTATGAATGACCATGCTGGAATTGACAGCAAAGGTGAAGCCTCTTCCCTGTCACCAGTAAATCAAGGCAGATTGGGAGAATAGGTTCACTTTTTTTTCCCTCCCAAGTCAAGACACTTTTATTTTTGAAAGATTTTTTCTTATTCTCTCTCTCTCTCTCTCTCTCTCTCTCTCTCTCTCTCTCTCTCTCTCTCTCTCTCTCTCTCATCACTGATCCCTTCCCACTGAGTTACCCTCTCCCTGGACAGTCTTCCCTGGTAACAAAAAGTACAGTCAAGTAAAGCAAATATACACATTGGTCATATCTGAAAATGTATGTCTCATTCTGTGCCTTTGGGTCACCTTTTCTTTGCCAAGAGATGGGAGTCATAATTCACCATCATTCCTGTGGGGAAAAAATGATTAGTCATTGCAGTGATCAGAGTTCTGAAGTCTTTCAGTATTGTTTTCTTTTACATATTATAATCATCCTGTAAATTGCTCTTCTGGTTCTACCTTTTTCATTCTATATCAGTTCATTCAGGCCTTCTCAAATTTCTCTGAATTCTTCATACTCTTCTTACATCAAAATGACATTTTATTACATTCACATGCCATAGTTTGTTTGGCTATTTCCTAACTGATGGACACTGATTTTATTTTCCGTCCTTTACTAGTAAAAAAAAAAAATGCAGCAATAATTTTTTTTTTTTATTCATGGGACCTTGCCTTCTGTCTTTGACTTCCTTAGGGCATATATCTACCAGTGATATCACTGGATGAAAGAATGAGTGATTTTTGGGTAAAATTCCAAAATTGTTTTCTAGAATAGTTGAACCAGTTCTCGGCTCCACCAACAATTAGGACGTGTAGGTATGTATTAGTATGTATAGGTATATAGAATCTACTAATGTCAGGGATCTCTCAACATCACAGGCTTGAAGGTGTCCACGAAATTGTATAAAGGCAACGTAGGATAGTGGAAAGAACCCTGAAGTGAGAAGGTTATTGAGATAGTATGAAGGACTCAGCAAATAGAGCTTTTGTTATCCTATGTTGAAGAAGGTCAAGGGGGAAATGACATTTGGTTTCCTTCCCCTCCTCCAGCTCTGAGAATGAGGATAGCAGGGGAATAGTTGATGTGGAGGGGGAGTTGATGTGGAGTTTACCCCTCCATCCTTAAGTGTACCTTATGGAATGTCAGAACCATACCAGCATTTGGTACCCCATCTCTGGTACTTAACCTTCTTCCATTTTGGGGACTGGAGACACCAATCTGTATACCTACTTAACCCTCCAAAGACCTAGAGTTTTCTTCTTATCTTTCTTGTTTATGATGCTGCCAACCATAATCCAAGCATGGTCCTATTAAGGCTTACATTCTCCACAATGAATGGCAGTGTCTCTAGACTTGATTCCTTTTGGAATATTCTCTCTGTGTTTCCTTTATGACAGTGAATCTCTCATGATTCTGCCTCTGGGGTTGATTCAGGCCCTCCTCTGCTTAGCTTGTGGTACCTGCAGGATCCCTACCTCTGGCCCCTTCTTAATCTCCCTTTTCTCATAACTGCCGTTTTTATATGACCCAATGTATTCCCTACATTCCTGCCTTTTTGGTTCTCTCAGCTCTCTTCCCTACCTCTTATCAGCAGGAGACCTCCCAACCGTGGATAGCATGTCTACAAACACCTGCATCAGTGCCAAAAAACTGTGTTTGGCTGACTTCACTTGCAGCAGTCCCTTCCACTACTTGGAAAATTGCTTTCCTTTCATGGCCTCAACTCCTCAGAAGCCTGAAAATCTGGAGGGCTGCCTGGAGGCAGCACAGAAAATTCAGAATAGCTCTCTGGGCAGCTGCAGATGTCAGTGGCGCATGAAAAATCAGGACGCCTGCCTGGCTATTTACTGGACCATCCACTCTGCTTATGGCCTTGGTGAGTTGCTTGTGAGGATAGAAATGGGGACTGTGTTTAGAGACTTTTCCCTAGTTTTGCAGGATAACATGGTAGACTATATTGGCCAAAGAGGCCTGTATTGCATAGACTTATTTAGGGGTTTTGAAAAAGGTCTTTATTTTTATGGGATCCCCATCTACTGTCCTCTTCCTATTTCTCCCGACCAGAATCAGTCTGGTGAATTGAATGCCTACTGTGTACTGTATTTTACCCAATGGTTCCTGAAGTGGTTCCTCCCCTAAGGTGCTTCCAAGCTTTTAGAACGACAGTACATGCTCCCACAGATTGACTTAGAAGTTATGCAGAGTAGCACAGTATCAGCAAGTAGAGTATGATGTGGGGCAGATTGAGTACCCAGACATCATCCTGGCAGAGGCCCTAGGGAGCTTGGCATTGCTGTTGATAGACAGGGTATTCATTATCCAGAGAGGGAAAAGGACAAAGATAAGACAAAGGGGAAAGCTATTCAGGAGAAGAGGAAAATAGAGTCTCTCCTTCTTGTTCTTTTGGGGTACTCTCCTCTCCTGATCCTTTCCCACATTATAATCACCCCATTTCTCAGTAGAGATATACCCCCAAAGATCTCTTTTGGTATTAGAGCCTTTCTTTCCCCTCTCTCCTTCCCATTTGCTTATGAGGGGTGGGGCGGGGTGGGGGTGGAGTGTCCCAACTGTTTCTCTCCTGCTACCCACTACTTCCTCTTCTGACCTGGCCCTTGTTTGCCAGATATTGAACTCACAGTGTCCTACTGGGTTATGCTCAACTGTCCTCTCATTCTTCTCATTGATCATAGGGTCATAGATTTAGAGCTGTAGCTTACAGGTCATCTTGTCCCAACTTAGACACAGACATATAATTGCGAGACAAGGTAGTCTGTTTTTAGATCCTAGTACTTTGTACCCCCACTACCTTTCCCAGACAGTTCTTATCAGGGGGCTACTGCTGTCTTATGTCTCCCCCACCAAGTCAGACTCCATTTCATCTTCCTCATCATGGGATATTTTCCTCAGAACCAGTTAGCTTCCTTCTAGAAGCTGATGCTGAAGGACAGACTGTTCCTTCCTCCATAGAAGAAAAGTGTCCTTTCTCCTATCACTTTTCTTCATAGAAAATTACAATGTATCCTGGCCCTGGACAAGTCACATAAATACCTCATGGCCAGAGAACCCAGCCTGCCCCTTCCTTGTCATTCTCTCCCTGTAGTCTTCCTCTGATTGGGTAGGGTTCTATGCTTTATGTCTTTTGAGGATCTACAGCATGTGCTATCATCCCCCATCTCCCCATCTCTTGTCACTCTTTGCACTAGTCTACTCTACAGGTCTCTGATGTTTTCACCTGTTTTTTTCTAGGTAACTATGATTTGGGAGGCTCACCATATAAGGAAATTGTCATCAGCAGATCCAGGAAATTTAGTCATATGGACTTGTTTGAATCAGGTTTGTGGGCCAGGCTAGGCTGGGAAGATGGGAGCTTGAGTTGAGTGTCAGGGGAGGGTGGAGAATCCTTTTTCTTGGGTTATAGCATAAAGAATTCTATAACCAAGGGAGAGTAAAAGGTTGTTTGTATCTGTCAGGATAGCACATGGAGCTTTTCTGTGTGTCTTGGTCACAGTGCAATTATTAAACAACAGTAATTGTTAAGGAAGGCAGACTAAACCATTTGTCTTATCAGTTCCACATACTTCAAGGAAGCCAAAGGTATAGCAGGTTTGACATCGCTCCCAAATTAATGAGATAATTAATCCTCATCCTTGGCACCCTGGAAAATGATCTATATTCTCAAATACCTGAAAATGCTTTCAGATATTCTAAAAATGGGTAGGGGGGGAAGAAGCTAGTAAAAATATATGACTCCATGCCTGCATGATTCATAGGCCTGGAACTGGAAGAGATTTTAGAAAACATCTAGTCCAATGCCCTCACATTTTACAGATGGAGAAGTTGAGGTTCATGGAAGTTAGGTGACTTGCCCAGCGTCCTACAGGTAGTAAACATCAGAGGCATGCATGAATTTGAACCCAGGTTCTCTGATTCAAGACCTAGTTTTCATTCACACTAAACCACCTTACCTTGTAATATTGAAGAATAATTAGGAGCAGCCTGGTGCAGATAGAAAGAATGTTAGATTTGGGATCAGGAAATCTGGGCAAGAATTTTAGCTCTGACACTCTTTGGTAAGTCACCTAACTCTCTCAGGCTCAGTTTCCTAATCCATAAACTGAAAGTTCTAAACCAGATGACCCTCTTAGGTCACTTCCATCACTAAATCTAGGACCAGGAGGTGTGTTTTTACAGAAATGTAAGTTGATGGCATTTGGATTTTTCAATTAGGGCAAAGGTGTGGTAGAGTTGGGAACAGAATTGAAAATGCTTAGACAGTCTAGACAGCCAAAAAGAGATATGGTCTGGGTTGAGCCTCTACCTGAGGCCTGTGCTCCAGGAGATTCCATTTCTTATTACCTTTCTTGTTTTCTGACCACCTTCAATCCTTGGAAGAGTGTGGGAAGGGTTGGAAGCTGCATTTGTGTTCATATCTCTAAGCGAACTGTAGGGAAAGTTAAGGATAGTTTTGAGTTCCAGACTTTTGGTGGCTTATAGGGAAGGCTTTGTTGGGGATCAGGAAGGTTCTGTTGGGCTGAGAGAGAGTCTGGGTTCCAGATATTACCAGAGCTCCAGATCCTGTGTGGGCTGTAGGGAGAAGCAAGGGCTATGTTTAAGAGAGGAAGAGGATGCTGGGTGGTTTGCAACCCCATGTCCAGCTTCCTGGTACAGGAGAAGAATAGTAGGAGGTTGCCACCCTTCTCTCCTAGGCTCCTTATCTCAAAGCAGCCCTGATCTCTGCCTGAGGTCCACCACTCTGTGCACCCTGAATGACAGATGTAACAAGTTGCGCCTGGCCTATGGGGAGGTCTGCTCGGTGGCTCGATGTCACCTCCCAAAGTGTCGGCAGGAGCTCCGTGTCTTCTTTGAGCAGGTAGCAGACAACTATGCCCAAGCACTTCTATTCTGCCCTTGTGATGCTGGAGATGATGTCTGTGGGGCACGACGGCGCAACGCCATCGCCCCCAGCTGTTCTTCTCCAACCAAAGATTCCCCCAACTGCCTGATGCTTTGGGAGATCTGCCTTCAAGACTTGCTTTGCAGGTGGGTCTAGCCTTATGGGACAGGAAGACAACCTCTCCCTCTCCCTCTCCCTCCTGAGAAATGGAAGTGGTTTTCTGTGGCAAATCTGGCTTTCCTGTATCTCTTCATTCAGCAAACAGAACTAACCAAGAGGTATTAGAAATGGAAATATGTAAGCAAACCAATTACAATACACTTACTCCAAAGACAAAATGATTTTTTTGTTAGCTGAGTTTATTGTCTTGAATAATGAAGAAATGTCCTTTCTTTGCTAGTTTTATGGAGTGACACTGGTGGTATTCTTCTCCCTAACCACCCCTAGTGTTACATCTTAAGGGGTTTTTTTTCCCCAAAAAGCATTCTGTTTTTTGGAGGGATTGTGCTAGAGAATAACACTTGAAGTTGGCATGGATTCCTAAATTCCAAGAATTCATTATGAGAATTTCAAGAATAGAGGTAACCTTTGCCCTTTCCCTAGTGTCCTGTCCTTAGCCCTTTTCCTCACCCCCAACCTTGCTGTTTCTCTCCTTAAAGTGATGCTTGATTCTACAAATTCAATTCTCACTAAGACTAGGGATGGGGGAGTTCTCTTTCTTTTATCAGCCGTAACTCCCTACATTCCCTGAGTTTTCTTAACTCCCAAACTCTCCCACTTTCTAGATCCCGCCTGGCTGATTTTCAGATGCACTGCGGTCACATGGACCCTCTAGGGACCTGTGTGGGGATACAGCCCCAACGGTGCCTGAAGGCATATATGGGCTTGATTGGTAAGACCAAGAGTGGAGGCAGTTAGGGAGTGGTGGATCAGGATCTCCATAGGTTGAAACACGTGAAACCAAGGATAAGGTGGCATAAAGTCAGGCAGGGGAGGCCTGGTGTTGAAAAAAGTGCACCTTTCTGCTTTAAATATTTTGTACATGTACATGTGGGTCCTTTTCCCTTTTTTATGCTCTCTTTGGGATACAGACCTAGTAGTAGTATTGCTGAATCAAAGGTTATACAGTTTTATGGCCCTTTGGGCATAGTTCCAAATAGTTCTGCAGAATGGTTAGATCAGTTCACAATTCCACCAACAATGCACAAAAAATGCAATTTTCCCACATCTTCTCCAATATTTATCATTTTCCTCTGCCACCACCTTTCTGCACAGGTACTGTTATGACCCCCAATTACGTCAGCAACCTCAGTGCTGATGTTGCTTTGAGCTGTTCCTGCCGAGGAAGTGGCAACCAACTAGAAGAATGCATGCGTATACAGAAATCCTTCTCCAGCAATCCCTGTCTCAGTGAGTTTTGTGTATGCATGCATGTGGATGCATGTGTGTACGTGTGTGTGTGTGTGTGTGTGTGTGTGTGTGTTGGGAAGAAAGAATAAAAAAACAAAAGAAAAGAAAAAAAAAGTTCAGCAAAACTAGCCACCATATCAACTGAGTTTGGTAGTAGAGACAAGGTTCTCTACCCACGGTCCCCTGCCTCTGTAATAAGGAGACAATGGACCATTTTTCTCAACTTTTCCAGGGGAAACAACCTTGGTACTTGTAATCACATAATATTCAGTTTCATTTTACCATTTTTATTAACATTTCAACAAACACTTATCAAGTTCCTACTATATGTAAAGTACTGTGATTACCAGGACAAGAATGAAACAGTCCAGACCTCGAAGAGTTTTCATTTTTGAGGGGAAATAACATGACCAAGGTTGTCCAGCAGTAGGTAGCATAGCTGAGATTCAAACCCAAATCTTATGGCTCCAAGTTCAGTGATTTTCCATGATGTCATTTCTCTCCCTACCTTCAGATGCCCCTTATGGCCTTCACCCTTATCTCCAGTGGCTGAAGGAACCCCCTCCCCTAAACACAGACCCACACTGTTATACTAGCACTATAGTCAGAGGTCCAAATCCTAACTTTGATCTCTAATACCTATGGGATCTTAGATAACTCCCTTACCATCTTGGCACTCTGTTTCCCAAACCATAAAATAAGACTGTTGGCCTGGATTGCTTCTAAGCTACTTTCCAGATCTAGATTTGTGACCCTATGGTATAATTCCCATCTCCCTCTCTCAAGTCTTTCTGCCTTATTTCCTATTCCTTAGCCAAGGCCATTAAAACTCAGATGCAAGTTCACCACCAGCTGCTTTCCAAAAGCTTCCCCAATGCCATCTCTCAGGACAGCTCTCAAGACCTGGGGGATCCCTCCTATTCTGTGGATATACCTCAGGTACAGATCTCTTCTTTTTCTTGCAGCATCTTCCCCAGATCACTTGGTAGGGAGTGACACCTCCCTGGGGAGGGGGTATGATCCCTCTGGGCTTTCTGATACTCAGGAAAGAGAGAACTCTGTGTCTGAGGAAGCTGTTGTAGGGGCCAAGGGATGCTTGATGGGAGGGAGCAGGGCATCCTGAGGTAGATGGGGGCATTTGGTAATGAGGTCAAAGTGTGATGAGACAGAGCCTTCCTCACTGACCACATCCTCTCCACCATGTTTTCTTCTCAGGATAACAATCTGGCTGGAAGACTACAACCCTGGGTCCCCACCATCTCCTTGAGTTCCCTGACCTTGGTCCTGCTTCTGCTCCCTGTCCTTGGTCATTTGTAATGGTGCTTTGTTTGTGGTCCCTCTTCCCCCTTGCATATCACCTCCTTGAGAATCCCAGCCAGAGCTGTTTGAAGAATGCAGAAGAGAGAAGCTGGAGGGATGAAAAAAGAGACTGTGCCTTGCCTGCCCCAAATCTTCTGTGATCAGTAATCACTAGAAGAGGCCTAACAGGAAAAAAAATCTGTCAAATAGCAGGGGTGGGGGTCTTCCCAGAGCCCTCTTGGGCACTGGAAAGTAGGGACAAAGGTGCCTGAACTGAGACTGCCCTCTGAGGCTGTCCTTTCCACAGCAGAGAGGGGATCCTATGATCGTTCCTCCAAGGCACACCCTTCCGGAGGCCCTGAGTTCCAGATGAGGCAACAGCCTTAGGGATGGAAGAGAAGAGGAGAGGAAATATTGAGCTGGATAGGATGACCTTGATTGACTGAGACTCCTTTGAACTCTGTCTCTTCTACCCGAGATCATCTGTCTTGAGGAGTAAGGGGGTTGTATTTCTCTGATTGCCTGGCAGTGGGAATTAGTCAATGACTAAGCCAAATTCTCTCCCTATTTCTCTCTCCTTTTCCCTAGTGTATGACCCTTTCCCCCAAGGACTGTTCTCCCTCCCCCTACTTAAAATATTTTTTCATTCATTCATAAAAAAAATGATTAAATGCCTACTATGTACAACATTGGTTCTGCCCTCAAAAAGTTTACCACCTAGGGTAATAATTTGTCAATTTTGTGTCTCTAGTCAGACAGAATGAGATAGTCCCTCTTATCCCCCAATAGAAAAAATCAAAATCAAAATAAGATTCCCACATTTTCTCTAATCCTTGACCCCTAATGTGAATGACAGGAGAAGAGGCAGCCTAGACTGTTCTGCAGCAGGCACCCAGATCCTTAAGAGAGGATTTAGACATTCCTGAGTAGGTCCTTCTGTGCCCTACTCTGATATGTTATTCCACCCCAACTCCCATACCTTCAGTTATATACTCATTAAATATTTCTGTTTAAAACTCAGTTCTTTTTCATATTTTTTTGCTCCACTTTACATTTAAACAGAACACAGTTTCCATAAACCCTTGGAAAAACTGGACCCCCTCTTTCACTGCTCCCCATGCCTACCTAGGCTGCTCCTCACCTCTGCCTTGGTTTTTTTACAGTGAACCTGACGCGCATGTAGGAGGAAGTCTCAGGCATCTCCAGCCATTGTAGCCAATTCTGGGCCACCTCTCCCTCACCTTAGAATCAGCTCTCCCTACACACTTCTAGACATTCACCTTGCTGAATTTTCAGACCTCAGCCCTCAAACAGGTCTGGCTTCTTCCACTTTCAGAGTCCAGATAAGGAGAAAAAACACTCATCAATATGAAAGAGAATGTTTCTGGAGTAATTCTGGAGGACCAAATAAATACAAGAAGTTGGTGAGGAGAGTAAAAAAAAATCCTGAGAGATTTCCTTTAAGAAGTGAGCTTTGAGCAGAATTTTCAAAGGGGTGAAGGACAGTTTGGCAGAGAGGAGCTAGGAGGACGTTGACTTGGGAAGGATATCTAATGAAGAAGCCCAGAGAAAGACTAGACCAGGAAACCCCCTCCTGTCCCTACCCAGCACTTCTACCCTCACAGAAAATCAGAGCCCAGAGAATTTTAGAGCTGCTGGACGCTTCAGGGACCATTTAGTTCAACTGCCTCATTTTCTCGATAAGGAAACAGAGGTACAGGAAGGGTAAGCAAATTGCCTAAAGCCTCCTAGCTGATTATGGCAGAGCTGGGACTAGAAACCTGGTTCCTTGGCTCTAATTTTCTCATTATCACACTGTCCCCCCTGAACGACCCTCCCCACTTTGTGACTGCTTTCTCTATAGGCTCAAGGGGTCACCTCCTCAAACCCACCAGCTCCTATCTCCTCCCAACTCCTCCACCTATGTCTCCCTCACTCCCTGTGCCCAGTCTCCATTTGCCGTGGCTCTCTCCATTAGCCTTGGACCAGGGGAGCAGAACAGTCACAGCTAAGTGCTTGAATTAGACTAATAGACGGCTGTTCATTTCTGCTCTTATGTGGTACCAAATTCCTGGTAAACAAACCAGCAGCTCCCACTTTCTGGGCCAGGAGCCAAGAGCTGTGGTGGGGAAATGAAACGTCAAGACTTCATCTTTGAGGGTCCACTGAGTCACACCCACATAGTTATGGCCATTAGGCTGGCTAATAAATAAGGAAGAATGGAGAGTGGGAGGAGAAAGAGTAGGGAAGTAGAGGTCAGTTATCAGCATGTTGGGGGAAGAAAAGAGATAATAAGGCTTTTTACTAGTAGTGGGAATATACCTAGGAAGGACAAAGACATAAGGAAAGAACTTATATATATCTATATATATAGATATATATATAGATATAGATGTAGATATAGATATATAGATATGTATATATAGATATCTATATAGATACATATCCAAATGTTCATAGTAGCACTTTTTCCTTGTAATAGCTGAAAAAAAAAGCTTAGAAACATAGAGGATGCCCATCAATGAGGGAATGGTAGAACAAATTTGGAATGTGACTGGAATGAAAATGACCAACTTGTGGAATTCAGAGAAAACTTGAAAGACAAGTATAAAAGACAAAGAGTGAAAAGGCATAGTCAAATAGAGGAATATTTGGAAATTATATAGGAAAATCTACACACTGACTAGTAATAAGAAAAAAACCAAGCTGAAAAGACAACTCAAACAAACATAATTCATTCCACAACATTTATGAAGGGGTGGGGAGTAGGGAAAAGCAAGCATTGTTCTAGACACTCCCAATACAAAGATGAAAAATGCCCTCAGGGACCTTCTGCCAGGTCTTTAATGACTAACTCAATTCAAGAGAACAGGTGATAAAAGCTTTTACTTTCCTCCTTTTTTGTAAAGGATTGTAGAATGCTGCAAATAGGCCAGTGTGTTGGTTTTCTTTGTTATAAGGTGGAGTTCAGCGAATCATAGGAAAGTTGTTTTTTTTAAATGAACAAAATGTGTGTGTGTGTGTGTGTATTAAAAAAAATGTCACTCTGCCTATTAGACAGTCTCAAATGGGCTGTGTATGCCTGAACTGCTGCCCCAGGGCCCAGGTAGAGGTAAATGAACAGATCAGTCAAAAAGACAGCACTAGTCCTCAGATCTAAAGATTCCCAAAGCTCCATTTTGCGCTACACATTATATTTTAAGTGATGGCGCTCTTTGGAACTGTGTAACCTGGGATCCAGGTATCAGAAGTGTCAGAAGTTGAGGAGTTTTGTGCTCCTTTAGAATTTCTATTGGTTAAAACAGCCCTTCTAGGCCTGGAGCAACAGGGACTGGTAGGAGGAGATGCTGCAAAGCTGGAATGCACCATCCTTTCTGTCCCCTAGCTTCCTTCCACCCTAGGTTTGAAGGAATCTCTTCCGAACTTTGTTCCTCAACAAGGAATGGCAGAAGGTGGAGTCTGGTCTCTGCTGTGATGTCAAGCATGTCTTTCTTTTATCCTCCTAGGGATAAAATTAGGGAACCTCACTGGAAATAGGAAAGAATTTAGGAGGAAATGGATAAGAGAGATTTTAGTATGACAGTCATCAGATCTGTTTTGCAATGAGACTCTTCTGGGGAGCATATATGCACAGGCAGGGTGCAATGGATGCAGGAAGGATGTGTTCCCTTTCCCCATGTCATCATCTTCCACATCTGGAATGTGCTTTCTTCCCTTGGCCTTAAAGATTTGTTAGTTTCTTTTCAAGTGCAACTCAGGTACCAGCTGCTACCTGGGACCTTTCCTAATATTTCAGAATGACCTGATCATTAGCTTTCTTTCCTTTTTAAAAATGACTTTGTATGTATTTGATCCCTGGAAGCTTGTAGGAAGGGCTACACTTACATACGTTGTATTCTGCCGACATCTTGAAGGCGAGAAATTTTGCTTTTTTATCTTCAGTCTTATAAACTGTCTTACACATAGATCTTTAATGTTTGTTGAATTGTATTTCATTGGATAGAAATCAATCCCTTCTGACTCTTGAGTCTCTTCTGTAGGTCTTTTGCAGCCTGACTCTACCTTCTCTTTTGGATCTCCTCAACCTTATACTAAAGACTTATTTCTCTCTCCTACCTGATTCTTCCATCCTTGGGCTCTGGCCTCAGAAGACAGTATTCAAATCCTGCCTCTGACAATTGCTAGCTTTGTGATCTTGAGCAAGTTATTTTTGATGTCCCTGGGCCTCAGTTTCCTCATTCTGTAAAATGGGGTGGGGTAGACTAGATGGCCTCTGAGGTCTAGGATCCTATGGTCTTCCCAGGGTCTACTCTTTTCCTTTAGCCAAGTAACCACCAAGTCAAGCTACAAGGGGAAGGAAACAAGACTTCAAGTTTACTGATAGGCCCTCTCGAGGTCTTGGGGAGAGATTGGGCTGGGTTGTCTCCACATCCACTTACCTCCATAGGGATCATTTAAGTGTGACAGACCACCCAGAATACCTCATAAAAGTTTTTGGTTGTTCGGGATATCTGACCCTAGGACTTTCTGAGTAGAGCCTTTAGTAGCTGAACATCTGAATTATATTTGCCATCCCCAAGCCCAGGGTTCCTTCTGTTTCCTCTGCAGCCAAAAGTGGAGAGAAGAGCAGAGGTCATTGTATGTGAGGGACAGAATGAATGAAACAGGGGCTGTGTCTGAGTTCCTAATGATGGGGGAACAAAAACTGGACCCTTCTTCTACTGGGGAGACAGTGACAAAGAAGCCTGCTCAGTTCCATCCTGGCTTGACCGCTCTCTGTCTCTTCACTCTACTAAAGTCCAAGGCATTCCTTCCTTTGACCCTGTCTTCACTGACTTCTTTATATTCTGAGGTCAATGTGAGATGCCTCCCCTTTATGCCAGAGCAGGCTGATCCCTATCCCCAAGAAGCCAGTGCATGGGCTGGGTGTCCAAGGGCTCCATAGTCATTAGATTTCACAGCCTCTGGTTATGAAGTTGTAACCTTCAAAAGCACAGAGAATAAATAGGAGAGAGAGAAGTCAGCTGGTGAATAGCACTGAAAACAAACTTTACCCTGTTTCTCAGTTTTGCCTCGGGCAGTTCTTTGCTGGACCCTCCCAACCACTTTCCCCCACAAAGCCCCTTTGTGTCTCCCAATCTTTCAGGGACAGACCCTCTGATTCACAATGGTTCACTCCCTCTCAGGGTAGGGCTCCTTCCCAGACTTGGCTGTGATGGTGGTAGGGATGTACGAGGGAGGGCGCCTGGGGCATTCTGTGGATTTGGAGGGCAAGAAGCTGGGGGTTGATATATGCCTGGGGGATTGATTTCCAGGAAGACAGTCAGGAACTCAGCCAGGCAAGGAGAAGAGAGCCCTAGGGAAGGGTTGGGGGTGGGTTGTAGTGTCTGTGTGTTGGGGAGAAAATGGAAAGAATGGAGAGAGAAGGGAGGAGGAACCAGGCTGTGCCAACACTGAGCTTGACCAAGACAAGAAGCTGGCCCAGGCAAGATCCTGGATGGGGGACGGTTTCCCGGTCTCTTTCAGATGACTGTTCAAAGTAGATTCTTTTTTCATTTCCTTTGGGCCCACCGAGCTGTCTGAAGTCTTGGTCTTAGGAGGAGCTCCAAGGAATGGGATGGGAGCCAGGAAGGAAGGGGGATAGTAACAATGCCTTCTGAGTGGATAGGCTTGACAATTTACAAAGCCCTTTAATAGCAATGATTTCATTTCATCCTCACAGCAACTCTATAAGGTGGCAGTGAAGGGATCATTGTTACTACAGTTGCAGACTAATATGGATAAAGCGGATGGCAGACCCACTTTTGAGTCTGCAAGATGGGGTCAAATCCTGCTTCTGACACACACTAGCTCTGGGACCTTGGCCAAACCACATAACCTCTCAGTGTCCCAAGTAAGACTCTAAGTGGCAGATTGGTGGTAGTGTAACAAATTGGAAATTGGGACAAAAAAATGTTATCATGATTGTTTTGAAGGATGGACAGAATTTTGACAACAGAAAGGTGGGGAAGGGATTCTCAGTCAAGTTAACTCACAGAGTTGTTGTGTGGGTTAGATAAGATAAATCACATGAAAAATGCTTTGCAAGCCTTAAACTGCTATAAAATGACAACTGTCATTAATAATTGTTACTTACCTAGAGTAGAGAGAAATACTTTTTTGGGGGGAGGAGATATGGCTGAAGCACAGATGGCCTTGAATTTGGACTTAATTCTGCAGAAAATTTTTCTAGTGTCTAAGTTACTCCCTCATTCAGTCTTCTTCTGTACACTGGAATGGTATTTTATTAAATGGGTGTGTCAGGGGATATGAATAATATAGTAAAACTCCATTAACAGAAATGTTTGGAGAATGGGGTGTTAGGCTTAATTGAATTTTCTGATTAAATCAGTTTTACCTAATTCCTTTCTGGTTGTTTCTATGTTGTTGAAAATCTTTCCCAAATTATTAGAGATAGTGTAGTACAGCAGAAAGATCACTGGCTCTTGAGTAAAAAGGAGCTGGGTTCAAATTGTACATCTGATGCCTACTGTTTGTATGCCATTGAACAAGGCACTTGACCTCCCTGGACATCTATTTCCTCATCTGTAAAATGTTGGAGTTGGCCTAGGTAGTCTTTAGATTCCTTCCAGCTCTAAGCCAGTGATCCTGTTGGCTTACTTTCCTGCCACAGTAAACGGACCAAGAATATTGAATAAGATGGAATACTTTTGTGATGAGCCAATATCCTCTAGGAACATTGGGTTGAAATTCTAGGTATTAGTTCTCATTGTACTAGAGCATGATTGTAATAGTTTGGGAGATTGAGTTCAGTCTGAAACTAAATTGACCTAGTTCTATAACCTCATTGAATTGGTACTCTTTCAGTGCAGATAATACCCATACATACTTTCTTTTTCTAATCCTGCTTGACTTTTGTTTAGCTATTCCAATAAATTCTCATAGGATCTCTACCCAGCAACCATCCTGAATGTACACAGGGTCCTTCCTGGTTCTGTTGCTTTTACCTGTGAGACTTTGGGCAAGTCCTTTCTTCTCCCTGGTCCTCAGTCTTCTCATCTATAAAATGAGGAGGGTTGGAGTAGATGGCCTCTGATGCTCTTTCTAGCTCTAGATCTATCACATGAAAGAGAAGCTTTCCACTAGAAATCCTAGAAATGACCAGAAGCTTTCCACTAGGTCTCATGATGTGGAATGGATACCAGGAAAGTACATGGGCTGTTTATCTTGTTACTTGACTAACCCATTTCCTCTTCCATTTGGATATCTCTTTGGTCATCTCTTTTATGCAATTTTTGTTGCCCAAATCTTCACTGGTAGTGTGCTATGGGCCTTCACAGTTTTCTGTCACAGAGTACATCTTCATAAGCCAACTTGACTGAAAGATACAGTAAAGTCAAGAAAGATCACATGGTGCTTATGGTTTGCTGATATTTTTAAAAAACATTTTATTCCATTGAGCAAAAACAGTATCTCTAATGCATATGTTAAAATCACACAAAATCCCTTGAGTAATACAACAGAAATACTCTTTTTCAGGGACTCTCTGGTTTTTAATGTTGAGCAAGGCATAAAACAGAGATGTATGCTCACCAAGTGTCCTAGTCATTGTCTTGAAGGAAAATCAGCATAAAATCCAAATGGAAGGGAGAATCCCCTCACCCAGATGGTGAGGTCTTCCAGATGCTACTGTTTTGTTTGCAGATGACATTGTGATGAATTAAATCAAGGCCTAGGACACTTCTGAGACGCTAAGAATTTCCTAAATTAGATCCAAAAATTGCTTCCTTTCTTTCCATGAAGGAAAAACAAAGGTAAAGAAGAATGCCTATTGCCCAGATTATAATTTACTGCTAGATGGATAGTCCATTGAGCTTTTCTATCACATCAATGTCTTGGGCAGACACTTCAGTGGGACAATAACTGGGCTACAACTGAATTAAAGGAAGAGAGTGGACTGGATAGTACTTGGGGAATTTTGCAGTTCTTTTAATAACCTCAAGTTTCTTTGAGTGAAAAAAGCCCCTATCTTGTTTTTTCCACTTAGAAATAATCAACATATTTTATTCTGACAGGACATTGACAAATACACAAACAACCTCTCCTTCCCCTCCTCTTCCTGCCTCCAACTATCTTCTTGGAAAACTGTTAAGCAAAATTGGAATAGTATGATTGCAACAAATAGTATGAGTCATTTCTCATGTTACTAATTGTTAACAGAAAGGAAAGATGTATGCTCTAACTTTGATAATACTGTCCATTAAGTTTGACCACAATTTTATTGCCTTTCAGTGTTGTCAACTAGGCCTTCACTATGACAAGGCAACCTTTATACCTCCCTAATTAACCTTCATAATTCTACTCACTCCAGTGATTATTCCAAACAATTTTGTGCCCATGGAACTCTTTCCCCTACTCTCTCAGTTGAGAATCTTGCCTCAGACTTGACTGAAAAAATTGAAGCTATTTGATGAGTTTTCTCATCTTCCCTCTTCTTTGTTTTGCATCACTCAGATGCCTTCTCCAACTATTTCTTCTTTCATTGCTGTCTCACATGAAAAGATAGGCCTTCTCCTTGCCAAGGCAAAGTCTTCTTCATGAACAAATTATCCCATCCCATTCTATTTTCTCCAGCAGATCGACTCTGCTATTTCTCCCCACTATCTCATTAATTTCAGTAACTTCTTGTCTACTGTCTGTTTCTCCCTGGCCTACAGACACACACATGTCTGTCCCATATTCAAAAAGCCTTCGCTGGATCCATCCATCACCATTAGGTATCATCCTATATTTTAATCAATTAATAATCAATGGACATTTATTAAGTGTGTGCTTTGTGCCAAGCACTGTGCTAAGCACTAGAGATTCACAGAGTCAAAAGATAGTCCTTACCCTCAAGGACCTTACAATTTAATGGATTTTTCTCCTGCATTTTGTGGCTAAGCTCTTTGAGAAACCAGCTACAGTTGGTGCCTCCACTTCTTTCATTCTCCCCTAAACCCTCTGTAGTCTGGATTCAGACCTTATCATTTAATTAAGACTGGTCATACCACAGTTATGAATGATCATTTCATTGCCAAATTAATGACTTTTTATTAATCTCCATCCTTCTTGGCCTCTCTGCAGTCTTTGAAGCTGTTGCTCACCCTCTTCTCATGGAGACTGTCTCCTCCCTAGGTTTTTCATGATCCTCCTCCTCCTAATCCTCCTCCTACCTATTTGACTGCCCTTTCTTAGTTTCCTTTTCTGGATCTTCATCCAGGTCACACCCTAAGATTCTGTCTTTGACTCTCTCCTATTCTTCCTCTACATCCTCTCAATTGGTGATCTCATTAGCTCCCATGGGACCAATTATTATTTCTTTACAGATGATTCTCAAACCTATTTATCTAACCCTAAACTTTTTGCTGACTTCTAGTCTCCCATCTCCAAACGTGTTTTGGACATCTTGAATTGGATATCCCATAGACATCCAAAACTCAGCATGTCCAAAACAGAACTCATTATCTTCCCCTTTCCTCAAGTGCTACTCACCCCCAACTTCCCTGTCATTGTCAAGGTCACCACTCTCCTTCCAGTCACTCAGGCTTGCAAACTAGGTTTCATCCCCTTTCCTTATTTTTCATCCCATATCCAATCTATTGCCAAGTCATATTGTTTCTGCCTTCAAAACATCTCTCCTATTCACCCCTTCTCTCCTCTGACACAGCTACCACCCTGAAGCACACACTCATCATCTTATGCCTGAACTATTACAATAGCCTGTGAGTTGAACTTCCGACCACCAATCTGTCTCCATCAAGATAAATTCTTGATTGCTATTTCTAAAAGAGGAAAGGGAAACTTCAAGTTTTGTATCCAAGACTTGATTTTCTTCCCAGCAAATAGTTTCACAATGAGCACACAGAGCAGCTAATTGGACACTAGAAGATGAACCTAAAAAGATTCAAGGGTGGAAAGGGACTGCTCCACCCTGCCCTTCCTACATGTGTGGATCTCTACCAATAAGGAGAGAATCTCATATCAGAGGGCTTTGGGGATTGGGATACATTACACTTTACTTCCTCTGGTGACAGTGGATTCCTGAATAATCCTTGCATGTGCCACTCCACCACCCAGTTCTGCCTTTTCATTTACTGTCTCCCATGTCTAGAATGGTCTCCCTCTTCATCTCTGCCTCCTACCTTCCTTCAAAACTCAGTTCAAATCCTTCCTTCTGCAAGAGATCTTTCCTGCTCCCCACCACTCCTTGCTCCCTACTCCTATTGCCTTTCTGCTAAGTAAGATTATCTCCAATTTACTCCAAATACTACTCTATTTGTTTGCATGTTATCTCTTCTGTTAGACTGTGAGTTCTGTGACAGCAGGGACTGTGTTTGCCTCTCTTTGTTTCCCTAACACAGTGCCTAGCACATAATAAGCATTAGACATTATGTACCTTGGTCTTTTAGTTACTCTTTCTTTATTTTGTATTACTTCAAACATATACTCATGAATTCTGCTCTTCTTTATGGCTTGGTAAATTCTATTATAATGTTAGTTATATACATATATGTATATATATGTGTGTGTGTGCATACATATATATTTAGACAATAGTTTGAGTCAATACATGATCATTAGGACCCATCTTTTTTTTTAACCACCAATATATTCTTCCAGCAATGCTATGTAACTGTGAATCATAGAATGCCATTGTTTCATAAGAATGAAAGTGTCTGATCACCCAAAAAGGCAGTGAAAAAATTACTGTGAGTAATCAATAGCAATTTATCAGTTATAACGATATTGTCATACTGTGAAAATGATTTGCTTGTTTGTTTAAAAAATCCTTGAGCATACTTCTTGCCCCTTGGCAGAGAGGTGATGGCTTGGACTTGTAGAATGAGACAAATATTTTCAGGTAAAGTCAAGATGTTGGTTTGTATTACATAACTATACCTATTTACTACAAGGAAGGGCAAGTTAGTGGGTAGATGCGAAAAAAAAGAGAAAGGAAGATCAATAAAATATTAAAAATTACAAGCAAAATATTTGGTAGCTTCGGTTGTTATTTTGGATGCAATTTCTCTTAGATTTTGCTTGATTTTGTTGGTTGCATATAGGAATGTTGATGATTTATGTGGATTTATCTTCTATCCTACACCTTTCATAAAGTTATTGTTTCAATTAATTTTTATTTAACCTTCTAGAAGCCTCAAAGTGCACTGTCAGATCATTTGCAAAAATTAATCATTTTATTTCCTCTTTGTTGATGTTATTCCCTCATTTTAAAAATTTTATTATTATAGCTAGCATTTCCATCACTATGTTAAATAGATAAAGGGCCTTTGCTTCCCCCTGATGTAAAGACCTCTAACTTGTCTATTGCAAACATTTGCTCTTGGGTTTAGATTAATTCTATTTACTATGTTAAGGAAAGATGTAGTTACTGTGATTTATAGAGTTTTTTTTTTAATATAAATTTATTTATTTAACTTTTTACATTTATTTTCACAAGATTTTGGGTTCCAAATTTTCTCCCCATTTATCCCTTCCCCCTACCCCAATACACCGAGCATTCTAATTTTCCCTATAACCAATCTGCCCTCTCTTCTGTCATCCCTCCCTTCTCTTGTCCCCATCTTCTCTTTTGTCCTCTAGGGCCAGATGACTTTCTGTTCCCCATTAACTGTATTTCTTATTTCCTAGTAGCAAGAACAATACTCAACAGTTGTTCCTAAAACTTTGAGTTCCAAATTCTCCCCATCCCTCCCTCCCCACCCATTCCCTTTGGGAAGGCAGGCAATTCAATATAGGCCCTATCTGTGTAGTTTTGCAAATGACTTCGACAATAGTCGTGTTGTGTAAGACTAACTGTATTTCCCTCCATCCTATCCTGCCCCCCATTGTTTCTATTCTGTCTTTTGATCCTGTCTCTCCCCAAGAGTGCTGACTTCAAATTGCTCCCTCCTCCCATTGTCCTCCCTCCCATCATACTCCCCAACCTGCTTATCTCCTTCTCCCCCACTTTCCTGTATTGTAAGATAGGTTTTCATCCCAAAATGAGTGTGCATCTTATTCCTTCCTTTAGTCGAATGTGATGAGGGTAAACTTCATGTTTTTTTCTCAGCTCTCCTCTTTTTCCCTCCACTAAAAAGTCTCCTGCTTGCCTCTTGAATGAGATATAATTTACCCCATTCCATTTCACCCTCTCTCCTCCCACTACATTTCTCTCTCATCATTTACCTTAATTTCTTTTAAGATATGGTCCCATCCTATTCAATTCACTCTGTGCTCTCTGTCTCTGTATGTGCGTGCATGTGTGTATGTGTATGCACGTGCATGCGTGTACATGTGTGTGTGTGAGTGTGTGTGTGTGTATATGTGTGTGTGGTCCCACCAACTACCCAGATACTGAAAAGTTTTAAGACTTACAAATATTGTCTTTCCATGTAGGAATGTAAACAGTTCACCTTTGGTAAGTCCCTTATGACTTCTCTTTGCTGTTTACTTTTTCATGCTTGTTCTCATTCTTGTGTTTGAAAGTCAAATTTTCTTTTCAGCTCTGGTCTTTTCTTCTGCTTTTGAAAGCATTCTTCTCCTCACTGGCTTTTTGAACCTCTTTTGCCAATTGAGTTAGCCTATTTTTCAAGGTGTTATTTTCTTCAGCATTTTTTTGGGTCTCCTTTAGCAGGGTATTGACCCGTTTTTCATGCTTTTCTTGCATCTCTCTCATTTCTCTTCCCAGTTTTTCCTCCACCTGTCTAATTTGATTTTCAAAATCCTTTCTGAGCTCTTCCATGGCCTGAGCCCACCGGACATCCACCTTGGATGTCTGGGATACAGAGGCCCCGACCTCCACGTCTTTCCCTGATGGTAAGAATTGTTCCTCATCATCAGAAATGAAAGGCGGGAACATCTGTCCCCCAAGAAAGTAGCTTTCTATGGTCTTATTTTTCTTCCTTTTTCTGGGCATTTTCCCAGTCAGTTACTTGACTTTTGAGATTCCTCTCCACCCCCGCCTAGATCCACCCAGCTAGTGCTTGGGGTCTGAGATTCAAATGCTGCTCCCCAGCCTTGGGGCTTTCCATGGCGGGTGCGGCTGCTATTCAATGTGAGCTTAAGTTCTGCTGCTGGGGTGGGGGCAGAGCCGCCTCCCAGGCTCAGTTCCCTCAGGGGGTTTATGCAGAGACCTTCGGTAATGGCCCTGACCTCCTGCCTGCTGCTCTGGGAGTTCCAGGCCGCCACCGCTGCCTCCGCCGCTGCCTCCCAAGGGGGCCCAAGCCACGGAGACGCCCCGCTCCTCTCTCGGCCAACCCAGAAGTCTCTCTCACCTGTAGTGCCTGTGGGTGGAGGGACCTTCGCAGCCTCTGGAGGTTCCATCCCTGAAGCCTGCTCGGATCTGCTCCTCTGGGGCCGCGAGGCCAGGGCAGCGCAGGGGTGGGCTCCACTGTCTGGAGCACGATGGACCCCTGGGGACGGCCCTCCAGGGCTCTCTGGAATGGAAATCTCTTCCACTGTGCCTCTGCGTGGGTTCCACTGCTCCAGAATTTGTGGGGAGTTCTTCCCACAGGAAATTTATGGGCTATGGGTTTGGAGCTAGCATACAGTGAGTCTCTCTACTCCGCCCATTTATAGAGTTTTTAATAGACATGAATATTGGATTTTGTCAAAAGTCTTTTTTGCATCTAACAGCCCTTTTTTAGCACTCATCCTTCTTTATTTCTCTGCAGCATTTGACACTGCTGATTATCATGTCTCTGAATACTCCATTCCCTGGTTTCTATGACTCTACTCTCTTCCAGTTCTCTTCGACTTGTCTGACCACTTTCACTCAGTCTCTCTTGCTGGTTCTTCATCCATATCATTCCCATTAGCTTTCCACTAATCCTCTACCTTGATGCCATAGTTTTAATAGTTTGGATTAGTCTTTTAGCCTTACTAATCATCCCCAAACATTTAATCTCTCTATAATTGATAGACTCTTCACAATTAAGTGGCGTCTAAGTCTTCTGATTTTTGAACAAAGTCTTAATAACTTTGGCTAGTATAAACTCTGGTTTCTGAGTTGGTGATTGTTTCCTCTCTATCTAAAATTTTGTTTTTTAAAGAATACAAAACTCACCAAGAGTCATTCACATCCTGCTATGCCCCAGCAGTGAATTATTTGACCTACCATCAAATGGGTCACTATTCCTTCTTGCTTTCTACTTGTTGCTCTGTCTTCTTCATGTTTGAAAATTCCTTGGCATAATCCCTCTAATAAAACTCGAAACATCTGCTCATTGTTTTTACAGTTTCTTAGCTTATTTTCTAGTTCCAAAGGAAGAGATACACTTTTCTCCACAAAGTCAAATCTTTTCTTTTCTCCTAATTTCTTAAGTAGGAAATTTCCAACATCTTACAAGGAGGAGTTTAAATTTTTTTGTTCCAGTGGTTTTGATTTTTTCAAAGTCATGAGGCCTCTGACTGATGGTCTAAGTTTCTTTGCCTTGGCTAGCCATGCCTCTTAAAGTACTTCTTAAATCTGCTGGAAAGTAAATTGGTTTTAAGTGTACACAATAAATTTGTTGTAGCTGCTTACAAAGTTTTACCTTATCTCTATGCTACCAGGACATGGGTATAGTGTGGGTCTGGTATGATATTTTCTTTTTAAAGATTTACTCTTAACACTTGGTAGTATTATATCTGAGCTCATTCATTACTTTTCTCTATGGGCATCTTTAACAGAATCCTATCTCAAGGAGAGAGATTCAGGAATTGTGTTGATTTGATAGGGGAGAGAAAGAGAGAGACACAAAGACAGAGACACCAAGAGATTCCCTTTTACTAAGACAAAGGGTTCAGTAATGAAGCCTTTGTTCTATTGTATTTGTCTTTTGTTATCGAAGAGGACCATGACATCAAGATGATGACATGACTTGCAGTTGACTTTTATTTGAGGGAGGGAGGGCTGTGCAGGGTCACCAACTTCACTTTCTCCTCCAGAGCCATTTGGGTCCAGTGGCCTAATGTTCATCAGGATGACTGGAGATGGCCCAGGATACAGTGTGGGACCCTGTTCATTTTAGGTTAAGGTCTTATTAGATTCTTCCTTTGAGTGAGATACACCCATTCAATGAATAGGCCTCTTTAAGTAGTTACTCAGTGGAAGTCCCTTTTTAATAAAAAAAAAATCTCAAACTGGGAGGTTAAGACCCTCAGTGTTTCTCAGTAATAGAAAAACAGTTACTATTTAGTATTTACATTCACTCTGTGCTAGGTAGGCAGGGACCTATTGTCCAATCTATGACCTCCAGAGTGAATTGGGCTTACGACTTGGTCTTTGAACAAGAAATCTAGCCAGTAAACCCAAAGGAAGCTTTTGCCCATGGAAGTGTACCATCCCCTGGGTAGAGCACGTCAGGCAAGGACAGAGAGGGGACAAGAAGAGAGGAGAGGGGAGGGCAGGAGAGGAGAGGAGAGGAGAGGAGAGGAGAGGAGAGGAGAGAAAGACAGAAGATATAAGCAAAGATTCAGCTGCCATGAAACCTAGTCTCAGTTCTGAGCAGCAACATATGAATCTAAAGAGGAAGGAGTTTCCTGCCATTAAGACAGGATTGAGTTTGGTATCTCACCCCTTGCTCTCTCCAGAGAAGATAGGGGGTGTCTGCAAAGTTGTTTACCTTACCTTGTCCATAGAAATGTGTTTGTAGATAAAACTGGTCCCAACCTCCATCAGTGAAGGAAATGCTGGAAGTCAACCCTAACTAACTCCTTTCTATCCATACAGGATGCTTTTAACAGCATCCCATCCTTGTCATCAAATATTATGTGTGGTATACACGTCAAACTGGTTTACTGTTACATATGTAACTAATGCAACGGAAACACCAAAGTAGACATACTTTTCAATGAATGAATCAAACTTTATTAATCAATGCATGCAAACAATACATGCATCAACCCCTCTAGGAATAAACCACCAACATGATTCCTAAGAGTCCCAACAATTGTCTCATACAGGTGTTCATGACTAGGATCTCTCTCTTCCCAACAGGAGGCTGTGTATTTCTTCAAGATGGTGTTTTGACAAGTGTTTGTCAATTAGTATTCTTCTTGGGAGAACACAATGCTTGAGTCTCTGAATTTGGGTAATGCAGGAGTCAGCTCTGGTGGCCACCCAAAAGTGAACTGATGGCTAGGGAAACTCAGGTGGATGTTTATGGTTCTGGCTAAGGGCATTTACAAATTACATGTGAGTTCTGATTGGTGATCAATTACCTAAGCTTTTGATGAAAGGAAACTGTCAGTCAATGCTTTAGTTTCCCAAACGAATGTTTATAAGTTATATATAGATTTGGAATACTAAAATAATTAGTGGTTGTTTACCAAATCTGGGGAACATACATGTCATTGCCAAACTATATAACTCAAAACCTTAACTTATTCCAGAAAAACAACTTACATAACAATTATTCAGTCACAAAATGGAGTTGCTTATCCTAAGTTAACAAAGATCAATGTAGATATCAACTACAGCAAAACAAATGAAAAGATGCTTGCTCCTTGGAAGGAAAGCTATGGCAAGTCTGAACAACATTTCAAAAAGCAGAGGTATCACCTTGCCAACAAAAGTCTGTATAGTCAAAGCTATGATTTTTCCAGTGAGAGGTGACCTGTAAGAAAAGTTCAACACCACAGAACTGATGTTTTTGAATTGTGGTACTGGAGAAGACTTTTGAAAATCCTTTGGATATCAAGGAGATCAAATCAGTCAATACTTAGAGAAATTAATTTAGACTAGTCATTGGAAGGTCAAATACTGAAAATGAAGCTTAAATATGTTGGCCACATAATGAGAAGACAGGACTTACTGGAAAAGATCCTGATGTTGGGAAAGACTGAGGGCAAAAGGAAAAGGGGATGGCAAAGGGTGAGATGACAGTGTCATGCAAACAATGAACATGAACTTGGACAGATTTCAAGCGACAGAGGAGAATAGAATGACCTGGTGTGCTAAGGTTCATGGGAGTCATGAAGAGTAGGATATGACTGAACAATATTTCCACTATAATCAGGGACTAAGTTTTGTTCATCGCTTTTCCTTATAGCACCAAGGACAGGTGCTAATACAGAGTAGGTACTCAGTATGGGTTGGTTGGTTATTGCCCTTCGTCTTCAAAGAGGAACAAAACGACATCACCATGATAAAGTAAAATTTCAGTGCATCCTACTGCAGCTGATCAGATCAATATGAGCTCGGAATGCTCTACCATGAACCAGAGGGCTCAAAACATATTCCTTAAACGAATGAATAATTGGCTCTGAGCCTCACATGAGAATTTTAATAAATTCCCTAAGATCAGTGCCAGTAAAGGTAAGACAAAGCCAGCGTTTGCCTTCTGATTTGAAAAATTGCCCTCACTGGAAGCTTTGAGCCTTCATGGAAACACACATGATATATCAGTAAAAATTCCTGCCTGCCAGGAAGAGCAGAATTTTCTGGCATTAAAATTATGTACATTTATTTAAAAAGTCATTTAAAAAGTATTTCCTCCCCCCTCCTCTCACCTTGTTTTACTACTTGTAGAGAGTGTCCTAAGTGAGTACAGTGACCATCCACTTTGCCTGCTCCTAATTCTAGCTCTGGGGACCAACTCTGTAACCCTCCTTGTATAGCATACAGCCCTTCACAGCACACAAATTAGAGTCTATTTAAAAGCTCTTTGAATGATAAGTTACACAGACTCTGGAAGGCCCCCTTTTGCTCCTGGGAGGGATAGAAGAGAGGCAAGAATGTTTGGATCTAAGAGGCCCAACCTCAGGGAATGAGGGAAGTGGGAAGTTGGGATGGGGAGGAGAGAGTGAGGGGGAGGAAGATCCTCAGGGACTGAGCTTTTCCTTAGGGACTACACGGTTTCAAGGAAGAGTGCTGCTGGAAACGCTTGTGTGTGTCTTTTGGTATCAAGAGTCCAGCCCAGCCCTGCAGCCAGGAATGAATGGAGCTTCCTCAGGAGTGGGGGAGGGCAGGAATAGCCTAATGCAGAAGTCAGTTAATTAGAGGAGAAGGTTATGTCATTAGCTGCGGAATCAATACAAAAAGAATTAAGAGCCTTTGACAGTGAATCGCTTGAGCTCTCTCCAGGTACCTGGGGCCTTATTTAGCTAAAATTCAATACACATTAGAAGGCAATCAATGTTTGCTTGTGTTGGGGTGGCTGCACGGAACACTTTAATTGGACGTTGTGTAGCGTTATCAAAGCTAAACAAGATGTCAGTTTGAGACAGTCTGCCTAAGCTTGTCCAGGCAGTGCGAGGAAGAGACAATTACAGCCAGAATCTCTCTGGGCTTTTCCAACCATCCACCCTTATTGTTCACACCTGTGATGCATGCGTGTGCGCGCGCGCACACACACACACACACATACATCCTCTTCAGGTATTTGACCATGAACTTTGAGAGGAGCCCTGAACTCTGTGTGTGTGTGTGTGTGTGTGTGTGTGTGTGTGTGTGTGTGTGTTCTGAAAGTTACAAGGGAAGGGGGAAAAACTGAGGAGACGGAGAAAGACAAAAAGGCAATGTTTTCTGATCTCAAGGAGTCTTTCATTTGGGTTCTATCTTGGCTCTGTTACCACCCCACCTGTATAACCTTGGGCAAACTATTTAACTTCTCTGGATCCTATAATTGGGACCCTGTTTGGTTTTCTAGCTGGTCTGTCAGAGGTAAGGGGCAGAACTGAGGGCGATTAGTAAGAAAATTGCCTTGCTCCTAACTAATTCCTCCAATTGAACAAGAAAATGAACCATATCTCATTTCATATCTTTTTCTCATTAATAACATGGATATGGAATTTTCAGCAGTAAATTCTTTTGAGAGAAAAGGAAGTAAAAATTATGAATCTGGGGACATTTGTGATCATCTAGTCCAACAGTGTCAAGCTCAAATAGAAAGAGGGGCCACTAATCTGTACAGAAGGAGCCCTCTGGCAATGTATTGACTTAGGAAACCGCATATTAACATTATCTATGCTCCATTACATTTTTATTTATTTGGTTAAATATTTCCCAATTACATTTTAATGTTTGGGTTACAGTGTGACCCAGTAAGCTGTGTGTTTGACATCTCTACATTCTAGTCCAATCCACTTACAAGCAGAAATTCTCTCTATAATATCTTAATTAACAGTGTCCATTCCACCTTTGCTTTGAATACTTCTAGTGAAAAGGAACTTATATCACCTACTGAGTCAACCCATTCTACTTTGAGAGAAGTTATATGTTAAGAAGTTTTTATTTATCTTAAGCCAAAATCTGACTCCAGGTAACTTTCCTCTGCTGCCCCTGGTTCTTCCCTCTGAGGGCAAACAGAATAGATAAAATCCCTCTTGCATGTGTTTGTGTTTTTTGGTCCAGATCTGTGATTTCACTGATGGTGCCAATTCCAGGCCAAGAAATTCCTTCTTCTTATACATATCTACTATTCTGTTATGAGGAGAGTATTATCTGGGGGCACTGAAAACTTGAGTGACTTGCCTGGGATCCCACAGCTTTTATATTGAATCAGAGACTGCCTTGAACCTACCTTGATTTCCAGGCCTACTCTTAATGCATCATACCATACCTTTACATATTTGAAGACACTGGATTTTACCAAATCAGAAGAAACATATCTTAATTCTTAGAAATCTCTTCCCTAACAAGATTTTCTGCCTTGCAAAGGCAGTGACTGTTGATGAGAGGCAACATGGACTTGTGGCCAGACAACTTGAGTTTGAGTCCCAGCCCCTGTTACTTTACTAGCTATGTGATTTGGGGGAAATCACTTCCATTTTCAAAGTTATTTCTTCACCTGCAAAATAGGGATAAAAATTCCCACCCTGCAAGCTTCACAGAATTGTTGTAAGGATCAAATGATATAATGGACATGAAAATGCATCACAAAATATGGAGAACTGGGCAAATGTACTTCAATACATCCAAAGATTTGTGATTTCACTGGTGTGGGGGCTGTCTCCACTTACATGGGAGCTCTTTGTATAGTCCTTTTTATTAGCCCAATTCTCAACTGCTACTTGTCTCTCTCTTGACTTCATAGCTGGCTCTTTTCTTTGCTTCCAGAGGTCCCACCACCAAAACCTATTTTTGAAGTGACTGTCATCCTGTGTCCTTGTTTGTCGGGAGTATTTATCTGTTATTTCAGCTGTACCTTTGGACTCTAAAACTGCTGAACTCCAGAACAATTATATGGGATTTCTCTCTCAGAACAAGTTGTGGTTAGACATCAAGAACAACTGGAGGAGGGGAGATAAAATCCCTCCTCCCTTCCTTTAAGAGTCTCCTTGACTAATTGCTCTGGAGCCTACACTACTTTAAACACCCCAGGACTTATCTATTTAAAGTCCTCAGGGTTTTCTTAATTTCTTTGTCCAACCAAACATAATGTTCCCTTCTCATTCAATTTAAGAGGTGGTTCATACTTTATGAAAGGTTCATACTTTAATATAACCACAATTTCATAATTAGGGTAATATCTTATTACCACATTAAAACCTCATTATTTGACGAAATTCTATAACTATATCCACTGAATTGCAGGGGTACTTACATTCCCCCTACCTTATATTCATGACTATAGAGTTAAAATGTAAAATTTCTGGACCAAATCAATTACTCCGAATATTTTTAGCTTGGCTCATTCCCCTTTAATTAAACTGTTGAATTTGTCTGCATGCAATTTGTATGTCAAAGTAGAAGTGTAATAGATCAACATATGAAGTTAAAATGAAAGGTTTATTTTACCTAGCTTGGTTCTATGAACTTGGACAGTAGGGGGTGAATTTGCATTCTTTGGAAATCTCCCTAGTATGGGGAGGGGCAAAGAAAAGACTACTGTATTTGGAATTTGGCACAGAAATTCCACCTTACTCCACTGACCCAGAAACAGAGACACAAACATGAGAATGTTGGCAAAGAAATCCACAAAGGAAGTGCTAATTAATGAAACTGTGAGAAGCCAAGATTTTAAGCAAGGCTGGGGGCCTGGAGAGAAAAGAGGCAGCAGAGCTAGGCAGGATTCATTAGGGAAGACTGTCCAGAAAGTTGATTTGAGGACTATTTTTTTTTGATAAAAGGTTTTGCTCTCTCTAGGATTATGTCTAGGGGCAGCTAGATAGTGCAGTCGATAGAGTGCTGGGCCTGGAGTCAGGAAGACTCATCTTCCTGAATTCAAATCTGGCCTCAGACATTTACTATGTGACCCTGGGGAAGTCACTTAACTATGTTTGCCTCAGTTTCCTCATCTGCAAAATGAACTGGAGAAGGGCAAGGCAAAGCACTGCAGTACCTTCACCAAGAAAATCCCACATGGAGTCATGAAGACTGAGACATGACTGAACAAAGTTCATGTCTTCTCTCTCCTAGACCATAAACTCCCTAAGAGCAAGAGTTTTGTTTTATTTATTTGTACCTCAATACTCCTGAGTATGGGCCTGGCTCATAATAGACTATTAGAAGCCTAGATTTAGAGCTTAAAATGGAGTCAGGGGAGGACATCTACTTTAATCTCCTCATTCTACAGATGAGGAAACTGAGGCCCAGGGAGATTAAATGACTTTCCCAAGGTCACATAGGTGTTGTCAAAAGCAGGATCTGAAGCCAGGTCCTCTGATTCCAGAGCCAGTCCTTTCCTCTCTGTGCTATTCTCCCTCTCAGTAAATGTGTGTTGTTTGGCTGAAGAAGATATATTTATGAAATAAGTTTTTGATTGAGTCACAGTTGGGAGTAATGAGAAAGGAGGTGGAGCACTCAAGGGAAGGAACACTCAGGTAATGGACTAGGTCCCTTAGACAAGGCTACCATAGGTTCATAGTGGATCTGTGGATCCTCTGTGAATCCTCAACAAAAACCATAGTTTATGAGCCCCTATGGATACGTTGACCTTTAATATTCAGTTGAACACAAAAGCAAATGATCTAGTATAGTAAAAAAAGTAACAATAAAAGAAATTCTTCATGAAACTTGGAGCCCACTTTCCCACAAAAGCATATTATCTGGGAGACCTTGGGCAAGTCATTTACTTTCCCTGGGCCTTAGTCTCCTCATTAGTAAAAACGAAAGAGTTGGATTAGATAACTTTTGAGGTCCTTTACAGCTTTACATTTATGATACAATGATCTTGTAACCATTAATGGGAAGAGTAGACACACATAGGGAATGTATGACCAGGATGCACACAGCAAGCACATACTGTGTGTCAGGCATTGTGCTAAGATCGACAAATATTATCTCAGTTGATCCTTATAACAACCCTGTGAGGTAGGAGCTATTATTATTCCCGACTTATCTTTAAGGTGATGTAGCTGTGATCACACAGCTAATAATTGTCTGAGGTCAGATTTGAATTTAGGATTTCCTGACTCCAGGACCAGTGCTCTATCCATTGTGCCATCTAGCTGCCTCGTGTAGGGAAAATGTATGCATGGATGGAAGGGCATCTCATGCCTATGCTTCAGGGCTGCTGAAGTTTTCTGGTGAATTCCTCACATTACTTCTAATGGAGTTGCCCTATGTTGATCTCCAAAGAGGCTGCTCTGGGGACACATCCCCTCTGGATATGTGGTGTAGCTGCTATGCTCATTTCCTACTTCTCTTAGAGGTTTTCCCTCTCTTAAGATGAGAGAAAGAGAGTAGTCCTGATTTCTTCAGTCCTTGGGGTTTTGTTCTGTATGATGGGGTTCTTAGTACTTCACAGGGTTGTTATGTGGATTAACTGAGATAATATTTGTAAAACACTTAGCACAATGCCTTACACAGAGTACACGCTTAATGAATGTTTCCTTCCTTTTTCCTTTCTTCCTTCCTTCCTTCCTTCCTTCCATCCCATATGCCCTGCTGTGTGCAACTGGCCACACATTTCCTATATGTTTCTTTTCTTCCCCACTGATGGTCATAAGAGCATAAATAAATATAAATATAAAGCTTAAAGGGACTTCAGAAGCCATCTCGTCCAATCCTTTTATTTTATATTTGAGGAGACTGAGGCCCAGGGAGAGTAAGTGACTTGCCCAAAGTACAATAACAATAGCTAACACTTACATAGAGCCATCAGGTTTACAAAGCACTTTACAAATATTTTCTCATTTGATCTTTATAACAAGCTGGTAAGATAGGTGCTACTACTAATTAAATGCCTTTTTACTGATTAGAAAAGAGAGTTTAAGTGACTTACTCAGAGTTACACAGATAGTGTCTGAAGTAGGATTCAAACTCAGGCCTTCCTGACTCCATGTCCTTGGTCCAAAGGTATGACGCTTTGGGAGTATTTCTTATGCTTCCCTGTTTTAATCTCTGAAAACTAGACTGCACCTAATTATTATTTATTTTTCAAGGCTGTTCTGAGTCTGGAGTCCCTCAGTTTCTCAATTCTCAAACCCCTTCCATTTTCCCAATCAGACGAGTGGTGGTGGAAATGAGGATGGGGGAGTGGTTGAGGGAGGAGCAAGGAAGGCAGAGAGATATACACCTATCCCTTCTATATAGGAGGGAGGTGTTAGTGGTGTGACTCTTCCCCCTTCTCATGATCTGGAAAATCCAGTAAAATTTTTTGGCCCTCCCTTTGTACTGGAGAAGTCTAAATTACTAAGGCATTACAAGATAAAAAATATTGATATTACATAATACTATACATGCTTTTTTTTTTTTGCATTTTGGAGTTTCTAAACTTTTTCTGTGTTTTCCTGGCCTTCACATGTCATCTGTGGCTTGTGCAAAATTCCTTCAAAATTATCATTTAATTTCTTACGCCAACCCACAATACATTGAAACTGCAATGAGGAGAGTCTTGAAGTGGAAAGGATAACTCTAAACCAATGTTGAAAGTTTAGCTTCTCCCCTATCTTTTCACACTCCTGCCTTCTGTGTCAAAGAAACTGGGAGGGATAGGGATAGAACAGAGAGCAAAGAATAGATGGTAGAGAGGGGAAGCACTTAACAGAATAATAATAGCTCATACTTCTGTAGAGTCTTTAAAGTTTATAATGTGTTTTCCTTGTAACAACCTTGTGAATTAAGTAATATAAATATTATTTTTCCATTTTCCAGTTGAGGAAACTTAGGGTGAGAGAGGCGAAGTGATTTATTTAGGGTCCTACAGCTGATCAGTGTCAGAACCCAGATCTCATACCTCTGAGACGTGTATTATTGCTTATAGTATGAGGTGAAGCACCTTTAATGCCCATATCCATATCCCTTCAAATTGGAGGAAGCTACCACTTCAATATAATTCATTTCAATAAATACTTATTGAGACCTAATATTTACAGGGTGGGTAAAGTAGAGTTCTCTTTCATTTATACTTTCCCTCTGCTTCTTCCGTTTTGTTATATCTGGGGTGTTTGGTAGAAACTTCAGTTCCTATGGCCTTGGTGGACTCTCTGGAGGAGCAGGGGTTTGCAAGTCATGGAGGATGGAGGTTCAGGGGAGTTTCTTTAGGAGGGTCGCTTCTTTCTCTGGCAGGTAAGATGGCACCAATCAGTTTATAGTTTCCCCTGCCTTTTTAGCTCTGATGCTCAATCGTTCACTACCCCTCCTCCTACATCCTCTCTTTATACCCTTTCCAAAGCAAACTGCTCCTCGCTATTCTCTGAAAGCTCCTTCTGCCTTCCCAGCCAATCCTGGCTCCGGTAGATCTTCCCAGGGTCAAGCAGGGAAAGCATTCAGTTGCTGAAATGCTCCTTGCTTTGATGCATCCCCTGAATTAGGCAGCCCAGGCGGGGCCGATAAAAGCGTTATCTCAATCATATCCCATTACGGGGATTAAATCAGACTGGGCTCCAGGGGGCCTGCCTGGACTACTGGGAGACTCCATTCTCTGCAACTCTGGGTAATTGCTTTTGGTCTAATCTGAGGTCATCACACTTCTCCAATGGACACAAATGATTCTAATAGGTGGGAGCTCTTGAAGGGACAATCGAGACTGTGCTAGAGGTCATTGTTCAGGGCACAGAGAAAACATCATCAGCTTATTCTGAGTCTAAGAGGCTTTAGGTTTTGAAGCTGGTAGTTTGGAGTGATTGGAGATTTCCGCTTCTCCCAAGAGACAGCTCTAGAGTAGGAACCATCTCTCCTCTTTCTGAGCTCCCTCCTCGTCTACTCTCCACTGCCCCACCTCCCAACACTCAGCCACATATTACAGTCTAGTAAATAATATCTATTTCTTTTTCCGGGTACAAGAAACCAACCTCTAAATCAAACTTCAGACCGGAGAAGAAATGAAGCTTCCCCTATTTTGTTAGGTAAATTAAGGCCATTCAGTGCAGCAGTCTGAATGAGGGCTTGGTGTGAATTAATTCTAGTAGATGTAGGAGAACTGATCAATTTCTCCTGCCTCTTTCAATTCCTGTATTTGGCTGCAATGGCCCTTCCAAATGAAAGATTATGCATTAATTCAATGCCTGCATTAGTAAGAAAAAAAGAGAAAGCACATGCACAGGACTTAACATGAGTTTAAATGAGATCTATTAAAGACTACATATATTTTTTATAGCCAGCTGTAGGTAGGAAAAGGGTGTTGTTATCTTTCAAATCTACATCCAGATTGGAGTAGTAGTATAGCAGCTCTCTCAAAGATGGCCTCCCAACTTTCTCTTCTATACAGGAAAAGTCCTGTCTCCTAAATGTGACAGGGATGCTTCCTTCTTTTTTGTAGGGTGGTGGGAGGCGGTGGAGGGATCAGGAAGTGATTCCAGAATAGTGTTTGAGTGAGAGCAAGGAGTTGTCTGTTACCTCCATTTTCACCTCTCTGCTTTGGGATCTTTGAGCACAGTAATTGGTTGAGGATGATGAGACTGTAGAACTGGAATGCTTCCCAATCTATTGGATTGGTTAGGTTGACTCAAAATTGAAATGTGGAGGAGCCACATGATGGCCATGATGCCAGGTGTTATGGGGCATGTAATTATCATTGTGTTGCTTGAAGAGAGGCTAGCTTCTTCTACCTCCACTTCTTTCAAAGGAGGCTTTAATTCCTGCCAGGAGGGGAAGCAGGAGGAATGAGACTAGGCCACCCTGCTATCCTCAGACAGAAGAGGTACATGGCTAGAATTATGTCTACTGTTCCCTTAAATATTATTAGTTTAGGGGCAGGTTCAAGCTAACTGTTTCATTAATAGGGGGAAGCAAGACATCAAGTTTCATATCCAAGTCTCTCTTCCCACAAAATACCAGTTTCATAATAAACACATACAGCACTTAGCCAAGAAGCCCATTTATCCAAATTGGTAGCAAAATAGATGTCAGAGAAAGTATACATGTGAAATGTATACCAGACAATACAGAGTCTAGGAGCTCTACCCCTGGGAGTAAGGTAACTCAGTTTAATCAAGACAGAGATTTTCTCCAGGGGGAAATTTTTAATGTAGCAAGGTGGGGATAGGGACATGATGAAGACAACCAGGTCCTCTCATGCCAGTTTCTTCAGAGTCTTTTCCTTCAACAACCTGAAGTGGGGCTGGCATCTTCTATCTTTGTGATGCTGAAAGCACCTGAATCAAAGTGACCTCAAGAGACTCTTAAGCTTGAAGAGAACTGAAGAGCTCTTCTGTTTCCTACTTTTGCCAACTCTGCCCTGCCCCTGAAACTGGTACAGGTCATGGATCTTCAGCAACAGAGAATCCCATAATAATGGGCTTTGGAAACAAGCCTATGTTCAGTTGTTTCTACATAGTTCTTTGAATGCTATCTTACCTATTAGGTTGTGAGCTCCTGGAGGACAAGGACTGTCTCTGGCATTTCTCTTTATCCTCTGTGCTTAGTATTTGGCACACAGTAGGTGCTTAATAAATATTTACTGACTGACTGACTGGATAAATATGTGTATTCAGGTACATATTCCCTAGCAAGTAATAATAATAAATTTACATTCCCCGGAGAAAGGATGGCACTTGTAGTTACATTTTATTTGCTAAGAAACAAATATGTCCCAATTTTCATAAGTAAAACACCACAAACCAGACATAGTGAAATGAATCACAGTAATCATAGATTAAACCACAACACTGGGTGCCTTTTCCAGGAGGCCACATTAATAAGACAAGTGAGAACTCAAGACACAGTTATGTCATCTTCCTTTTCCTTAGGAAGGAATGTATAAAGAAAATTATTTTCCTGGGACCTGCCTTGACCCCGGTATCCTTCCCACCCCCCAGAATAAGAAGCTCTGAGGAAGCTCAAAAATCCTTGAATTCCCCCGGCAGCTTGAATATCAAATAGCTGCCAATTCTGGAGGAGTCTTCCCCTTCAGGCAGAAACCAGCACCAGTCCCTAGGCTCCTAGCTCCAACATGCCTTCGATAAAGCTGATTTCCTTACTGTCATTTCATGTACCCTGTATTTCCTTACACTGGACAATAGATGTATCAAACATTAATTAACCTGTATTGAGACATTACGCCATTGTCCTGAGGGGAATCTTGCCCTTCACTAGTTTAGAAGCAAAGATGGAAGCAAAAATAGAATTGAAGGAGACTTTAGTCACTCTGAGAGTCAGGAAACCCTCTTCTTATTGTTCTACTGGAGCAAGCTCTGAAGTGGGAACTAGGATATTTAGGTCATTTTTCTCTCTCAGTAACTTCTTTGCTATATGATGTCATTCTAGTACCTTAACCTCAAATATTCCACATGAGCCCTGGAAAGAAGAAAGGAAAAGGATTATTCACCCAACCATAGGTTTAGAGCTGGAAGGGACTTTTTCCCCCCAAATTTTATTAATTTATTTGTTTTCGATTTTCAACAACACTTCCATAAGTTCCAGATTCTCTCTCCTTCCTCCCCTGTCCCAAGACATCATGAAATCTTGTATGGGTTCTACACATACATTCCTATTAAGCACATTTTCACATTAGTCATGTTGCATAGAAGAATTAAGACAAATGGAAGAAACCATGAGAAAAACAAAACACAACAAAGGAGAAAATAGTC
The DNA here is from genome assembly GCA_023548195.1 of Bettongia penicillata ogilbyi. Taxonomy (NCBI): domain Eukaryota; kingdom Metazoa; phylum Chordata; class Mammalia; order Diprotodontia; family Potoroidae; genus Bettongia; species Bettongia penicillata. The sequence goes on from JAJHZJ010000197.1 coordinate 7,415,551, forward strand.
CGCTTTATTCTGTGTTGCAACTCCATAGTTCTTTCTCTGGATGTGGATGGCATTTTTCATCATGAGTCCTTTGGAAATGTTTTAGGTCCTTGCATTGATGAGAGGGGCTAAGTCTATCAAAAACAGTGCTTGCTCACTGTGGCTATTACTGTGTATAATGTTCTCCTGGTTCTGCTCACTTCACTCAGTATCAGTTCATGCAAGTCTTTACAGGGTTTTCTGAAGTCTGCCTGTTCATCATTTCTTATAGCACAATACTATTCCATTACATTCATATACCACAACTTATTCAGCCATTCCTCAACTGATGGGCATCCCCTTGATTTCTAGTTCTTGGCCGTGGAAGGAACTTTAAAGTCCATCTAGTCCAACTCTCTCATTTTACAGATGGGGAAAATGAGGATCAGAGAGATTAAATGAATTGCTTAAGGTAACACAGTGGGCATTTTGAGATTTGAACTCAGGTCTTCTGAATTCAAATCCAGCACACTTTCTATTACAAGCATAACTAATTTTATTGCACTTCACAGATAATTGCATTTTGTTTTGTCTTATAAAATTGAAGGTTTATGACTTAATAATACTAGATCTTGAGCTATATTATAAGGCAGCAATCATCAAAATTGTCTGGTACTGATTAAGAAACAGAGTGGTGGATCAGTGGCATAGATTAGGTACACAAGACACAGTAGTGAATGACATAGTAACTTAGTGTTTGTTAAACCCTAGCCTCTTACATAGGAACTCACTATTTGACAAAAAAAATGCTGGGAAATTTGGAAAACAAAATAGCAGAAACTCGGTATAGACCAACATCTTACACCATATATAAGATAAAGTCAAAATGGATACATGATTTAGACATAAAGGGTAATACCATAAGCAAATAAGAAGAACAAGGAATATTCTATCTCTCAGATCTATGGAGAAGGGAAAAATTTGTGTCCAAACAAGACAGAGGGCATTATGAAATGTAAAATGTAGGGGGCCAGTACTGATGAAAGTACTGATGGTAAAGTACTGTCCAGGTTTTACTTGAGACTTGTACTCCTAGTGGACTTTGATTTAAATCTCTAAAACTGCACATACATTATTTCTTTCTATTTCTGATCTGTCACTGCCTTTAGTAGTCATATAAACTAAATAATATAAGATTTGTTTTCTCTCTTTCTCTCTTCCATTCTCCTCCCTGATGCTGCAGCCATCAGAGAGAGAGGAAGAGGGGGAGGGAAAGAGATAACTGCATTCCAAAGTCCAGCTGCAATAACTTACTGACACACACACACACACACACACACACAGAACATATAGAGACAGAACATATATACAGACAATAAAAAAAAACTGAGAAAAGATTGTCAAAAACTCTCTGCATAAACAGTGGGATTTCTAAAGCACAATTTTATCACATATATTTGTTCCCTGACAACATTGCACTGGTCAATGTCTAAAGTACTTTCCTGGGGGAACCAGGGAAAACACTGATGTACTACATCTAAAAAGGCTGCAATCTGTTTTGTTGTGCAGTATAAAGCTGTCAGTACCTGGGCTTAAATTTCTTTGACCTTTTCCTTGAACTGCGTTTGTCCCATGTCACTGGGCTTTGGAGATGCTTTCACTTTCTCTGGAGCACTAACACGCTCTACCCATTAAGCCTGCTGAAATGAACTGTCAGTGCCTGAATAAAACTCGGGCCAAGCCTGAGTCTTCCCCTTACCATACACTGGCTTCCCCAGCGTGGAGTTCCTTCCAAAGGGAACCACTACACTGGAGGACCACAGGTATCAGATCCAGTCTCTGATCCCTGTTTGGGTGCCACTTGCCGTGGACAGCCTGCATCCACAGAGTGCTTTGGTTCACAGCTGATAAGAAAGACTGGGGCAGGTGGCATGCAAGAAAGCAGTCCGTTTATTAATCTGAGGGAGAGGGTTTATATGGATTTTCTACAAGCAAGCAAGCAAGGTTATTCCCATGAGAACATTTTTAGTTTACTTCTAATACTTCCTAATCTAGTTCCTTTGGCAAGACAGTCTCGGGGTACACAAGCAGGGTCAGGATGTTCTCATCCTTGTGTATCAGGAATGCAAATCTCAAGTAAAACCTGGACAGTACTTCACATTCTGGACTCCATCAGTACTGGCCCCCTACAGTAAAATAGACAATTTTGACTATATTAAATTAAAAAAAATTTTGCACAAACAAAATCAATGCAACCAAGATTAGAAGGAAAGCAGAAAACTGGGAAACAATCTTTACAGCAAATGTCTCTGATAAAGGCCTTATTTCTCAAATATATAGAGAATGGAGCCAAATTTATAGGAAAACAAGCTATTCCCTAATTGATAAATGGTCAAAGGATATGAACAGACAGTTTTCAGATGAAGAAATCAAAACTATCTATAGACATATGAAGAAGTGTTCTAAATCACTTTTGATTAGAGAAATGTAAATTAAAATAGTGATGAGGTACCACCTCATGCCTATAAGATTGGCTAATATGACAAAAAAAGGAAATGATAGCTATTGGAGAGGATGTGAGAAAATTTGAACATTAATGCACTGTTGGTGGAGTTATGAACTGATCCAATTATTCTGAAGAGTATTTTGGAAACATATCTAAAAGGCAATTAAACTATGATTTGATTTGATCCAGCAATATCACTACTAGATCTGTATCCCAAAGACATCATAAAAAAGGGAAAAGGACCTACATATACAAAATATTTATATCAGTTCTTTTTGTGGTGGCAACAATATTGGAAATTAAGGGGATTCCCATCAATTGAGGGAATGACTGAACAAATTGTGGTATGTGAATATAATGGAATGCAATTGTGAAATAAGAAATGATCAACAGGCAGATTTCAGAAAAAACTGGAAGGACTTGTATGGAAGTGAAATCAGCAGAAGTAAGAAAACATTGTACACAGTAACAGCAATATTGTGTTATGATCAACTATGAATGATTTAGCTCTTCTCAGCAATACAATGGTCCAAGACAATTCCAAAGGACTCATGGTGGAAAATGCTACCCATACCCAGAGAAAAAACTGATGGAATCTGAGTGCAAATTGAAGTATTATTACTTTATTTTTTCATTTTTTTTCCCTTATGGTCTGTATCTTCTTTCACACCTGTTTGGAAATACATCTTACATGACTATATATAAATATATATAAAACTCATATCAAATTGCTTACCATTTTAGGAAGAAGGGAGGAGAGGAAGGGAAGAAGGGAGGGGAAAAATCTGGAACACAAAATATTATAAAAATGAATGCTAAAAATTGTCATTTCATATAATTAGAAAAAATAAAATACTATTAAAAAAATAAAAGGAGCACCTATCAAAAAAATTGAAAGTTTATGACAACACTGCATTGAGCAAGTCTATCAACACCATTTTTCCAACAGCATGTGCTCACATCACGTTTCTGTATAACATTCTGGTAATTCTCACAATACTTTAAACTTTTTCATTATTATTATATCCGTCATGGTAATTTGTGCTCAGTGGTCTTCGGTGTTACTGTTGTAATTATTTTGGGGTACCCAGCAAACCTGTCCATGTAAGATAGTAAACAATCAATAAATATTGTATTTGTCTTCTGACTGCTCTCCCAAGTAGCTATTCTCCTGTCCCTCTCCTTGGGCTTCCCTATTCCCTGAGGCATAACAATATTAAAGAATACTACATAAACTTAGTTGATAAAGCAGCAGCAGAGTTTAAGAGGATTGACTCCAATTCCGAAAAGAGTTCTATTGTGGGTAAAATGCTATCAAACAGAATCACATGCTACAGAGAAATCTTTTGTGAAAGCATCAATTGACACAGCAAACGTCACTGATGTCTTATTTTAAGACATTTCCAGTCACCCCAACCTTCATTAAGCCTCAATCTGATCAGTCAGCCGTCATCAACATTGAGGCAACACCCTCCCCCAGCAAAAAAAGATTACAACTTGCTGAAGGCTTAGATGATGGTTAGTAATTTTTTTTTAGCAATAAAGTATTTTAAATTATGTACATTTTTTAGATATTATACTATTGCACACTTAATAGACTACAGTATAGTGCAAACAAAACTTTTATGTGCACTGGGAAACCAAAAAATTAATGTGACTCACTTTATTGTGATAATTTACTTTATTGTGGTAGTCTGCATTGAACTGGCAATATCTCCATGGCATGTCTGTATCCTATTCTGCTTCCTGTTCACATAGGATCAATCATTTGAGAAGGTGAAGAATCATATATTGAAATTGAAACAACTCTGATTTGTTATCTCACCTGTAAAATGAGGGTGTTGGGTTACATAGTCTCTGTGAACCCTCCCATCTCTAGAGATCATTGATCCTGTCATCCTATGATTTGTCACCTTGCACCCAACAAATTAGTAAAGATAGTTGAAAACTTTAAAATTCATTGTTGGAGAGAAGTAATAATTTGAAACAGAAAGAAAGAAAAGAAAATAAATGAAATATTTAAAAAATACACAGAAGAGAGCAGAAGGAGGCTCAGAAGGGGACGCTAACAATCAGAACCATGTAGTAAATACCATTATGGTTCATATATATGGGGGAAGGGAATAATCCTTATCCCAATGTACACTCAATGGCTTGATTACCCAGAAAGTGGCTAGCTGCCTCTCCCTACCAGAGTTCTAGGGGTATCCATGAGGGATTGTGGGTTTCCTTTCTCATGCTATCAGCCCAAGCCCCTATCCTGTTTTTTTTTTAATTTCCCAGTATTGATCACCACTTATTATGTCCTCAATACAAAGACCATTGATTAGTGCCCTCCATCATTTAACCATTTATTATCAATTAGCTTTTACTAAAGGCTATTTATTGAGAAGGTGTGGCAAGAACAAAAGTTATAAAGCATTTTGTCTCAATAGCAGGGGCATAATCTTCCCTCTTCTGCATTGGTCCTTGGGAAGAACAGGCTCAAACTTAAATCAATTGCTGCAAAATATTTCACCAACTAAGTTCACATGTGAATGTAGCAGAGCCAATGGATTTGGTTGTTCTTTTGCTTTCAAGACCCAGGATCTCAGTGTCAATGCACTGTTGAGCTGGGTCAGGCAGCTCATGGCTTTGTGGATTCACCCAAATCAGTTAGCAGACAGGAAATAGTTACAGAATACATATGGGTGTTCTGAAATGTAATGCTTGGTGCCAGTGTTCTGCATCATCAAACATCTTCAGGAGCAAACTCACAAAATATGCTTCCAGGACTAGGTCCTCCTGGACCAGTGACCCTGTCACATTGGATTAAATTAAACATGTGCTTTTTAAAAAGCTGTACATAATAAAGGTTCATGAAGTCATACACAATCTTTTCATTATATAGAAATGTTCATGTTTGTCAATGTTTATAGATTTTTTAAAAAGAAAGTTTTTAAAAGAAAAGTTTAGAAGGACTACTATAGACAGAAGAGATCAAAGATGTCATGAACTATGTACACAAGAACTGTATCAGACTGAGCCAAGTGATCAGGGAATCACTGAATGCTAAACTGGTATTGTTGCCTACATGCCAGGAATCCAACTATTCAGATCTGGTCCAATCAATCAGGGAGATAGAAGCATGGCTTATGGAAAAACAGAGAGTAGCCAGAGGCTATGAAAAGTGGTTCCTTAACTGGTCTCTAAGTGACCTTCTTAGCTGTGGAACAGATGTAGACATCTTTTTAGATGCCAACAAGAGAAACTTCTCTGTAGAAGTTTGAGCCAGGACTTTGATTTTTTTGACTTGTTCAAAGTCATTCTTCCCAGAGGATCAAATAGGCTTAGGTTCAGAAGGCAAGACTGCTAACTTGGGAATGGGACCCTAAGAGCCCACTGAAGTGGACCAGGCAGTATTTGGCTACAACCATGGGCAAGGTGATCAGAAGCATAATAAGTATAATTGAGAGTACAATGCTAGTCTTCTAGCACCAGGGACTACCACAAGCCTCTAAAAAATGAACTCTTTTTGTAGACATCTTTCCCCTATCTTTCTACCTGGACTCATAGGACACAATGCGGCAATGGTTGTGAGAAATGAAGATATAGATTGCCTGGTGCTGGAGAGTGGATATCCAGTGATAACTGAATCTCATGTTCTATGTTCATGTTCATGTTCTATGAAGTATATGCCTTAGGCATATATAGCTTAAGAAGGAGTTGATCTCTTTATATTGCCAAGACTGCACATTCAGAAGGTAGACCATAGAACTGTATTTGTACCTCTGTTTGGAGACTTAAAGATCTTTCCCTATAAGCTGTTGCTCATCCTTCATTGTCAAAGAGGACCAATAACATCATGGGTGATGTCTTGATTTGTGTGTGAATTGAATTGAAGTGAAACAAGTTGCACAAATTTGTCAGTTTCACTCTCTCCTCCAGAGTTATCAAAGTCCAGAGGCAAGAAAAAATCAGGATGATTAGGGATGGCTTGGGATGCAGGGGATAACCTTGATCTCTTCAATGTGTGACCAAGCTCTAAGCACCCCACACTACCTGGTTCAGATACCTTCATGGCCATTGGAACACATTGTTCTCACCCACCCATTCTGCCAGGAGTATGCCATTGTATGCTTGGTGTAGACATCCCTCTAATTAACTGATGGGTTTGAGGCCTGTTGGTTAACCTTATCTTGATTTAGCCTCTTTACTGAGACAGTTTTATCAGTTTGTGATCTCCGTGCATGCTACAGCTTTTTGGAGTCACAAGGGAGTGTTGGGAGACACCAAAGATGAATTAGCAGCCATGAAAAACCTTGGCTAGACTTCATGCCAAAGGTGCTAATTCTTCCTGAACACTTCATACAATATATTGGTCAGAGAGGAAGTGGATCTGGAAAGCAATTTCTCAAGGTCCTATGGGTGATGTACAGATGTTACTTGGTGTGGACTTTGAAGCTAAATAAGAGAACAGAAATACAAAAGAATGGTAGCATTGAGGATGTCTTTGACAGTGATAAACAGAAAAATCTTCCTGCTTCCTGATTCTCTAATATGCAGGAGGCACGGCAAATATGGCAAAAAATGAGCTACATCTTGGCATCAGTATGAATGAAAGAGTCTTGGTCCAACCAAACTACTAAGTGAAAAGGCATAAGCATCGTTAAGATTTCTATAATCATTCAAAGTAGGGAGAAGTATTCCAGCTCCTCTCCTGGCCCTGGTTATGGCTATTGACTTGTTTCTCTCCCAGATTCTTGCAGGAATCAGATTTCAATTTTGCATTAAACAATTGAATTTTTGTTTCACGCTGCAAGGGCAGCCAGTGGAATGAGAACTGAGGTGGTGGCCTCCTCTGACAGTGTTTGTTATTTCAATTTAATGCCCTTTTTCCTAATGCAATTAGACTGCTTGCTGAGATAATATTCCTTAATCAGAGGCTTTTTGATTGACACAAATCTGCAAAAAGGGGAGTGTTAATGGGATGGGAGTGATAAAATGAATAGATTATATTCTTAGATAAGATAAGGACCTAGAAAAAGGGGATGTGGCATTATGTTGATGGACAGCCACTCCTGATCGTGGTCTTACCTGTTCATAAGGGACCACACATGGACCAAAAGACCATACCACTCACCCTTGTTAGAGTAAAGCTACAGTTTCCCAGAAAATTCATGGATATCAGGAAAAAAGTAGATGCCATAGCCCTGGTTTATCAAGACCTGGCCAATATTTTTAGTGTTTTGGCATTGATTGGGTCCAGTTACAGCCTCTTCAGAGCACTATAGGGAGCAAGCAGGGACTCACTACCTTAGCACCCTGACAATTCATGTCTTTTGTACAGAAGCTAACTAGGGGAAAGAAAACAACGCTGATAAAGAATAATGAGAAATTCCAGCTTGGAAATAGATTCAGAGGAGTTCAGTTTTGAAGATTTCCTATTGCCTAAAGCTTGTAAGGATCATTGGAGGAAGAAACTCAGCCTCATACCTGGTGTGTCTTCACTGTATAAATGAGGCATAGCAGAGATGTACTCAAAGTCCAATGAAGAGTCACCTCTCTGACTCCCAGTCTCTTTGAGATTGCTCCTAGAAAATCATCTTCTTAGAGAGGCAGGAAGAGAAGAATCTGAGAAGAGAATGATTAGTCAATGATAGGATCAGAGCATCCTTTAGTCTGTATATTTTACCCATAGAGGTGACGCAAAAGAGTGAGGAGGAAATCTGCAGAACATTAAATCTTGAATAAAAGAACTAAGATAGATTAGCTGTGGCATAAGATCAAAATGCCCAGATTGTTTTCTGGAGAGACAGAGGTTTTCAGTGTTGTCTCTATGGCAGAGAGGGGACTTATTTTTACTTGTTCAGTGAGATTTTATCAATGTAAGCGCATGCTCCAAGGGATTTCTGAGGGCTCCTGTCTGAGAAGCAGTTTGGTATAGTGAATAGAGGGCGAGAGCTGGAGTCAGAAAGACCTGGGTTTGGATTCCACCTCAGAGACTTATTAGCAGTGAGACCTTGGGCAAATCACTTACCTTCTCTTATTCTTCCTTTCCACAGTGGGAAAGTGGGGATACTAACAGCACCTATCTCACAGGGTTATTATAAAGATCAAATATGATAATATATGTAAAATACTTTGTGAACTTTAAAGCTCTCTAAAAGTGCTATTATTTTTTTCAAACATACATGGAAAAGATTCATAAATCACTTATATTTAATTTAGATGAACTCACCATATTTGGGGAGACATTGAAAAAGGACAAAGATATACCACTGAAGGTATTAAATGGACTCAAAGTTGTTATTCTAAAGGTATTGCTTAACAGTTGCCAGTTTTGCTGAGCCTCTGGAAAACACAGAAGTCACCCAATATCTTAGCTGGGCTCATAATAGGATTGTAGTATTAGAGCTGGAATGATCCTCAGAGTCCATGAAGTCCAATCCCTTCATTAGAAGAAAATAAATCCCAGAGAAATTAACTGACATGTTCAGGGTGGAACAGCCAATAGCATCTGAGGAGGTACTGAAACCCAGGCCTTCTAGTCTCCAGTTTCAGTACTCTCTCCATTACACCACACTGCCTCTAGGAGAAGAGTGCTCATCCTGAGAAGACAGAAGCACTTGTCACTTGGCCACATCTGAAAAATTAATTGCTTAAGATATTTCTGGAATCTGATACCTATTATCATATCTGTGAACAATTCTGTTATCATTGCAAAAGCTATCTATGATCTCACACTTTGATATATGGCTGAAAAGAACCATAAAAAGTAGGACTGAAAGGAGCAATCCATTCTGGATCCCCTCTTAGGGGTTTATTAGGATTTGGTTATCTGTCTCATAATAATAGTTGACTTTTTTAATATGACCATAGGGCAAGTCACTTAACCTGTCTGGGCCTCAGTTAGCTCTTTTGTAAAATGAGGGGGTTGGATTTGTTGGCCTCTAAGGTCTTTTCCAACTCTAAATCTCTGGTCCTATGATTCTTTTGTATTGCACATGTATTATAATGCCAGCCTTCAGGGATTAGGATAGTTTTGTACTAGGATAAAAAAATGACCATTAGGTCATTTTAGGTCAGTCAGCCCATTAGGCCATTTGCCTCTTACACTGGCCTTCAGTCAGGCAATAGACATTCATTAAGTACCTATGTATACATATATTCTCTGCCAGTCACTGTGATAAGTACTAGGGATGCAAAGAAAGGCAAAAGACAGTCCCTACTATCTAGGAGCTCATAATCTAATGGGGAAGACAACATGCAGACCACTATGTAGGAACAAGCTATATACAGGTTAAATTGGAGATAATTAATAGAAGGTACTAGAATTAAGAGGTATACAGAAAGACTTCCTGTAAAAAGTGAGGTTTTAGCTGGAATTTGAAAGATGTCAAGGAAGCCAGGAGGTGGAGATAAAGAGGGAGAACATTCTAGGCATGGGGGACAGACAATGAAAATGCCCCAAAGTTGGGAGATGGAATGTTTGTTTGAGGAACACCAAAGAGGCCAGTATCACTGGAACAGAGTATATGATGAGGTATAACATATGAGAAGGGTGGAAGTGGTATGGGGCAGGAAAGGGACGTGGGGAGTTAGTTATGAAGGGCTTTTGAACAACAGAGGATTTCATATTTTATCTTGGAGACAACAAGGATACACTGAGGCTCTTTTTCCATCTATAGATTGGAATAAATAACCTTGAAGGGAGTTGTCACTGAAAAGTTTCAAGACTGTACATAGACCTCAATTTCAAGTACAGATAAATAACAGTCCCTTGACATATATCCTGGCAAGTAATACGTTGGATAACACCAGCCAGAGGTGGGAAGAAGCTCTGCCTAACTTTGAGTTTAGCATGTTTTACTGGCCAAGAACCACTATGGAAGGAAACCAGCCCAGTAGGTCCCCCGTGATCCTGTAGAGGAAGGGGTTCAATCAGGGGATCTGTGACATATAGGGAGCAGTGCTACTAGAATACAATATCATGGCTAAGAGTTTGGGACTTACTCTGGATAATGTGACATTTTGTGACTTTGAATCCTGTTTCCTGGCCAGAATTGAATATGGTCCATTGGCAGAGAGCTCAGTTATATCTCAGGATAAAGGTTGGTGAGTAGTGATATTGGTCAAAATAAAGGGGTGAGACCCTTGAGACATTAGCTATGCCTTCTCTTTGGGCACATTATTGTTGAGGGAGTGGCAGGAGTGGGCCCTCTGCCATGGAATGCTTGATCAGACTACAACTGATCTCCAGGGATCTGTGCTTGGCACCATGCCTGTAAACGATTTCATCAATGAATTGGATAAAGGAATAGATGGTACACTCATCAAATGTACAGATGATACAAAAGTGGGACTGATAGTTAACCCACTGGATGAGTTAGAATTCAAATAGGTTAGAACGTAGGGCCAAAGGGAATAAGGTTTGGGGTAGTTAACATGTGAACATTCTAGTATATGTCTATGGTGCTACCAGGAACAATGCCATAGATTTTACTCTGTGCCCTTTGGCACATTGGATACAACAGCCAATGAAACTGCATATGAAACTGCAAGTCTACTATGTATAACTTGCTATTCTATTTAAATGTATAATAAACTTATCACATAAATTTCTTTTTTCTGCCCTCTACCCTAGATGACTAATATTAAACACACACACACAAATATATATATATATACATATATATATATACACATGTAAAATTATTCTATACATACTTCTATTTATCAGTTCTTTCTCTGGATGCAGATAGTGTCTTCCTTCCTATGTCCTTTGTAAATGATTTGGGTATTTATAATATTTTTAATTTTTAAATTTAATTATTTTTATTTTAAATTATTTACTTTATTTCCATTGTATTTATTTATACACAAAGTTGACTCCCTGCTGGTAGAGATTGTTTCATTCTTTTTTGTCTATATCCTCAGTTACACAGCACAGCGCCTGCTATACAATCACTGCTTAATAAATGCTTCTTAAGTGGTTGATTGATAACCCAGGTTTATTTTGAGCCAGATAGTAACTTAGGGTTCTTAACCTTGTTTGTGCCCTGGACCTCTTCAATTGACTGGTGAAGTCTATGGACCCCTTCTTACAATGACTTCAAATGAATAAAATACATACACATAGAATTATAAAGAGAACTAACTATAGTGAAAACAATGATTAGGTATCACACACACACATAAATTCATGGTCAACAAATTAAGAACCCCAGACCTAGTTCAATCCTTTATTTTACAGATGAGGAAACTGAGGCCTAAAAGGAGTGAAATAACTTGCACAAGTTCATACTTGAGTCTGTATTAGAATCCAGGTCCTCAGGAAATGGCAAACCCCTTCAGTATCTTTGCCAGGAAAATGCCAAATGGGGTCATGAATGGTCGGACACAACTGAAACTACTAAAGAACAACAAATCTCCAAATTTGGCATTCTTTTCTCTGAGTGGAACCGCTTCCCCTCTTGAAATATTCCCTAATGAGAAGGCACTTGAACCACAAACTAAGAAATGTTTGCTCTTGGAGCTGTTTCCTTTCATAGCCTTTGATCAAGTCAATAAACGCTGAATGCTCTTTCCTATCTAGGATTCAGATGTAGGGGAGAGGGTCATGCGGGGAGAGGGGAGATGGAGATCAGGTCAGTCTTAGATTCACTCTCTCTCTTCCCCTAGGGAAAATGTGTAGGGCAACAATCGGTCTTGATCAACAGTGATGTCACCACTGACAAGATTATAGCTCCAATCCTTTCTTCCTGGATCAGTCTAGCAGAGTTTGACTCCAAGGAGATCTAGAGGAGACGTCCTTCGCTTTTTGCCTAAGAAGAGAGGCTAGTTAAAATGGATTCTGTGATGGGGATGTCAGGAATTATGGGCTGCTCTCCTTAGAAAGCCAGTGGGGAGAATTGAATCCCAACTCTCAGCAGGCAGGATATCTCCCTCCCTTTCCAACCAGGTTAAAGCCAGAGCCACGGGCGCCATCTCCTGTCTGGAATCCTGTAAACCCAGAGGGAAGAGGAAACAAATTCTAACCAATCACCTAGCCTTTTGGCTGGCTTGCTAAGCACCTCTTGACATTCTTGACTTCCAGCTTCCTTTCCTCTATTCTTTTTTCCTCCTCTTCTCTCATTCTCTTTCTCCTCAAGTCAGTTCCCACTTATTAGCTGTATTACACTGGACAAAACATTTCACTTTTTGGGGCCTCAGTTTTCTTACGTGAAAAAATGGGTACATGCACCATCTACTTCCCAGGTGGTTGTCTGGAAAACATTTTGTAAATCTTAAAGCATTACATAAATATGTAATACTAGTAATAGTGACTAGACCTATGATTTTATTGGTAGAGGAAACTTTGGGATGAGGAAACATGCCCTACCAATTATAGGTGACACTTTTCTGTAACATGTTCTAGGGAGTGGTTTAGAACACTGAGAGTTTAAGTGACTTGCCCAGGGTCGTACAACCAACGTGTCAGAGATGGGACTTGAACCTCGGTCTTCCTGGCACTGAATACATCCATTATACTACACCGCCTCTCCTGTTATTGTTATTTTCAATGGACTTTTTGACCCCTATTATTCCTTCTGGTTATAAATCCTAGGATCCTATGAATCTCCCTGAACTGGGCTGAGGTAAAACTATAAAGTAGCTAAATAGATACTGTATTTCCAAACAGACATCTGTAAAATTCAATTCAAGTGACATTGCCTGACTGCAGGGGATTGTGTTGATTAATTTCAGTGAACAATTGTTACTGCTGTGGTTTTGTTTTAACTTTGTTACAAGGAAAAACTCATTAGATAGGAAAGGTGGAAGCATATATTTAGAAATAACATGATGTGAAAAAAGAAACTAGTAAACTTTTTTTTAGATTCCTAGATCTTTAATTAAAAAACTCCTCCATTCAATTCAACAAATATTTAGTAAATGTTTGCTGTGTGCAAGGCCAGATGAATAAACCCATTTCCTGTGCTCAAGGACCTTGTAATCCAGTAGAGTGCTAAGAAACATATAAAGATGACACAAGTTAGATGGAAATTTCATAGAAGAGATCTAATAGTATCTTGTATCTGTGAAGTCGCTAGAGTAACAAAGTTGCTTTCACAGAATCAAATGTAACACAAATCCCACATACTCTGGAGCTACCTGCTATCCACAAGGTGTTCGGGGCTATTCATAGTTGAGGCTCAAGCCTCCATCCAGGCATTCTCTACCAATAGACCAGAAATCATAATTAATCAAAAGAGCAAAGTTTTTCATTAGGATTTTTGATAACATCTTGATAGGTTTTTCCTCTATCAAGTCCTAAGTAAAATTCCCCCTTTCCTGATTCCTCTTCAGGCTAGTGAGTGCCTTGATTCTTTCCCATGTATTCTGTCCATAGCTTGTTTGTACAGAGTTATGTTCATGTCATCTGCTCCATTAGACTGAGAGTGTCTTCAGAACAGGATCTGTTTTTTGCCTTTTTTTTTTTAATTCCTGGTTCTTAGTAGCAGGATAACTCTATGGTGGTTATAGGTGAAACTTCCTGTCTGGACATAAAGGTTTTCATCTGGCTGGTAAGACTAGATTCTGGCAAATCACAAAGACATCTGAGGGGTGGGGTAAAGAGGGGATGTTTGCTGGTCTGAAGGAACCCAGGTCTCCTAACAGTTGAACTTTTTATTCTTCAGGTATTAGAAGAATTGAAGGGTTTACTTTTATTATGAAAATTAATCACTGAATGCCCAGAGTCACTAAATTGTAACTCTTTGATTCAGTAATATCATTACTAGATCTATACTCCAAAGAATTAAAAGGGGGGAGGGGGGAGAGAGACAGACAGACAGAGAGAGAGAGAACCCATTTCTACAAAAATACTTACAGTAACATCTGTTTTCATTGTAGCAAAAATGTGGAAACTAAGAGGGTGCCCACCTATTGGGGAATGGCTAAACAAATTATGACATTTGAATGTTACTATACCACTAAAAATGACAAAATGTAAAGCTTCAGAGAAAACAGGGAAGACCTGTATAAATGAAGTGAATAGAACTAGGAAAACAGTTTATATAATTTATATAATAACAACATTTTGAAAGACCTGAAATATATTTTGCATGACTTCACCTGTTTCCCAGAGCTCAGGCCCAGAAAGCAAGCTGTGCCTTGAACTTGGCATGACAACAATCCTTTGCTCTCACCCTTTAGATGATCTCAGCCACAGCAAAATCCCAGAATCGTCTCTGGCCATGAAGGCCTTCTATGAATCAAACTTGTCTCCATGTTTTTATTACCCCCCAATGTCAGGGCTACAGCTCACTGTGCAGCCACTGGTATAAGTATTGAGACCTTTCCACACTAAAGCGAGTTCCCACTTCCACCCCCAACTAGGGGTCGGACTCCAGCACGTGTCCATGCTTGCAAGCCATTCCCCTCACTTTGACATTAAACTTCTGTTTGATTCCTGACTCTCCTGTCCCTATCCTGCTGTTTGACTCTGGCAGCCCACAGGTTAGAGGTCAGTTTCATTGGACTGACACTTCATATATATAATGACTATTATGTTTCTTATCTCCTCAATGGGGAGGAGGTAGAGAGAAGGAGAGAACTGGGAACTGAAAATAAGAATGAAAAAATAGTTAAAAAAAAAGACCTGAGAACTCTGACCAATAAAATGACAAACCACCAAATATAAAACATGCTACCCCACTCCTGACAGAGAGGTAATGGAATTAAAAAATGCAGAATGAGACATAAGGCGATGAAGAAATTTACATTACTTTGCATAATTGTTATAAGGCTTTTCTTTTTCTTCTTTTTTTTGTTTTATGTGGGTGGGTAGGAATAAGGGGAAGAGAAAATAAATGCTCATTATTGAAAAAAATAACAAAATAAAATTCTAAAAAATTAACCTTTGAAAACAAGAAATGGAATATATACTGAAAATAATCAGGCTCAGGATGAGGAGAGTCCAGTTTTGTACTGAAGCTGCAGGCTCACCAGTTGTATAATCTTGGACAAGTCATGTCCCCTGAACCCCAATTTTACAATCTGTCAAATGGGAGGGGTAAGATAAGATGATTTTTTTCAGGTTTCTTACAGTTCTGATGCTCTGTTTCTGTAATATTCTCTAATACATCTGTGTGTGACAGACACAAGGACAATTCCAAGAAGAGCAATGACGTCAGCCTAATAAATTTCTCTCATTTGATTGCTCTCAGCCAGGACCTTGGAGGTGAGACTTTTTTGAGGGGAGGGTGGGGAATGGTGTTGAGCAATATGTGATGGTCAGATGAAAGGGAGGGGAGGACCCTGGGGATGGGAAAGGATTGGGGAATCTGCTGGCAGGAAACTGCATCAGGCTTGCTCCCTTATGTCCCCAAGGTCTACCTTAGGGAGGTAGAAATTCCATTATGCTAAGAAATGGCTCCTCAAGTAGATATCCATTTAAGAGTGAGCTTAGATAAGTGAAGATGGGGCCATAAGAAGGATGATTGTCCTTTTGTGGTTATTAAGAAAGAAACAAAACATTTTACACAGTCCTTATGTTGTCTCCTTTTCTCATATTCTCCGTCCTAAGATCTCAGTTCACTTTTAATGCTGTAAATAAACCCTTGGAGCTGGTGGGAGGCAGATGTGGAAAGTGTACTAAGCTGGGTTCTTGTTTATTCCTTCCTGTAGGGCTCTAAACAGGCTGAATGATACAGGTTTTGCTCCAAATCCCAATGTGGTTGTCAGGGAGAGCCTGAAATATTGTCACAGGGATTTATCCACACTTTCCACCCCTGTTCCCCAAATTGTTGGAGCTGGATGAAGGTACAGGCCTCCTAACCATACCCCTCCCATTCCCATCAGTCTCCATTCTGGGCCAGCCTTTCCCCATTAGCAGCATTCTGTCATCATCTTGGAGACCTGTATGACATAGCTGAGAAAGCTGAAAATGGCTACCTCTGACCTTGGGGTATCCTAATGTCTCCCTCTCTCCCTTTTCCTCCACCCTGTGATAATAATCTCCATTCCACCTTCCAAATGAATTTGACCCAGGGAACTGAAATTGCCAGTACCTCAGCTACTCTGCCACTTCCTAGCTGTGTGACCGTGGTGAAGTCATTTAATTTTCCTGGCAAATGAGGATAATAATTCAGTCTCTTTGCCTTTGCTCACCTTCTTTTTTTCCTCCCACACACTTTATTTGTTGAATTGTTTCCTATCCTTTAAAACCCAGTTGAAATGCCACTTGCTCCTCTGTATATAACGATCTTTCATCTTGTTGACAGACTGACTGACTAATCTGCTTTCTAAGAGACTTCGATCCATAAGTCATTCTGAACCCATGGCTGGGCTTCTCCAAACTAGCCAACTCCTCCTCTGTGAGCTCTACTGAACTCCCAAACCACTCATTTGGGTGATTGATCTCCCTTGCTTCTCAAGCTTGCAACACTTACATCATAATAATGCCTTTTAGTTTTTAATGTTCTCATTCTCAATTCTCCACACCATGTTGTTGATCCTTCCATTTCTGTCCTCATCTCTCACTCATAGGTTGGTGGGTTTCTAACACTTCAAAAAAAGCAAAAGAAGCATTATTTATTTTTAAAAGGGAATAAGAAAGTCCCCCTTTGTTGAGTCTTATAGTAATATAATTTGGTATTATTGCTTGTCACGAAACACTTGTTAGGTGGATAGCAGCACTCATAGTATCGTGTGTGGGAAGAACTGGTATGCATGAAAATTGACTGTCTATGCCAGGCTTTTGATTGTCTTTCTAGCGGAGAGAAGAGAATTTGTTTCTCTGCTCAACCTCTACTGCTTTTTCTCACACACCTAAGAATAAAATTATGAGAAGTCATACAACCAGAGTGATTGTATCCATTACAAATTTTATATTTTCAAATCTCAGTTGGGCTCTCATTGTAGTTAGGAAATCCTTCCACTCCTATCCACTTTTTCTTTGCTGTTTCCCACAATTGCTGTTCCAAATCTCTTTTCTCCTTAAACCTCCTACACTAGTACTTCCATGTTACCTTTCATCTGAGGGCCTCATCTTATACTTTCCTTCAGTATATTTATAGAATCACAAAATCTGGTCCAACCCATTCTTGAAAGAAAATGTCTTTGTAGCATACTCAACAAGAGGTCATCCAGTCTTGGCTTGAAGATCTCCAATGAAGAGGAACCTATTATTTCTCAAAGAAGCCAATTTTACTTTTGGACATCTCTAATTGTTAGGAAGTTTCTCCTGTCATCAATATGCCTAAATGTGCCTCTTTCCAACTTGTACCCATTGCTCCTAATTCTTTGCCAGTCAGTGTGACAGGCATTCATGTCTTTAAAGTTAGCTAAGATATCCTGCCCCAATTCTACTCTTCTCCAGATTAAACATTCCTAGTTCTTTAAATCAATCGTCATTTGACATGGATTCAAAGCTCCCTACTTTGTCATTCTTCCTTGGATCTTATCAATGTCCATCCTAAACTGTGGTACCCGGAACAAGCACAATAATCTAAATGTAGCCTAATTAGGGTAGAGTACAGAAGGACTTCCATCTCATTCCTGGAAGCTATGCCTTTTTAAAATGTAGTCCATATGACATTAGCTTTCTTCTGTTATGTCATCACTATGTTGACTTCTTGGGTTTGCAATCCACCAACACTCCCCAGATCTTTTTTAGACACGCAGATGTCTCACTATACCTCCCCTATCTTGTACTTGTGAAGTTGATTTTTTGAACCCAAGTATGAAACTTTCTATTTATCCCTGTTCAATGACATTTTATTAGAATCAGTCTAGTGGTAGCCACAGAACCTGAAACTGTTACTTTTGGATCCTGAAACTGTTATTAACATAGTAAGCTAGCCTTCCCTATTTTGTATCATCTGGAAATTTGACAAGCATGTGATCTATGCCTTTATTTAAATAATTGCTAAAAGTATTAACACAAGTCCAAGCACAGGCTTCTGGAATGTTCCTCTAGAGACTTCTTTCCAAGCTGACATTGAACCATTAAAAACTACTCCTGAGTCTCTCCAATCAAGCAGTTCTGAATGCATAATTCAACAAATATTTGTAATTATTAAGTGCAAGCATGCCATACCAGTATCTCTTTCACTAATTGTCTCATGTTTATAATGCTTGTCTTTCCAACTAGATTGTTTCTTGTGGGCTTAGGCTGAGGTCATTGCTCTACTCTGAGTAATTGTGTCTATCTCATAGAAGATGCTCTGTCAGAGACCCAAAGACTGTCAGAGCTGAAGGGAACCTTCAAAACCACTTGGCCCATCCATCTTGAATGAGCAACCTGAGTGGGTACTGATGGATACAGTGAATGCACTTATCATGTATTATTGTATATTGTAGTTAACTATGTTGTATTCATGTCTTATCACCCTACTAGACTATAAGATCCACAAGGGCGTGGACTATGCTTTACATAAACAGTTTATTATCTCTGCTTCCTCTCTCACTGACTCTGTATACAATGTATACTCTGTATACAATGTATACTCTGTATACAATGGACAATGATATCTGATGTTAAATGTCACCCTGTCTCACAGAATTGTTTGTATCAAATGAGGTAATGGGAGTTAAAGTGCATTTTGAAAGCATGAATCTCGACAGAAGCATGAAGAGTTGTTACCAACTTTCAGCTGGACAGGCAGGGGAAGTTGAGTTAGAAGTCAGAAGGACAACTAATTAGTCCCAAGACTCACGATTGAGTGTTCTGGGAAAGGGATTCAGGAGTACTGTTGCCCATTCCTTAGCTCACACTACAAATTCATCCCTCTTCTACATGACCATAGAGGTTAAAATACCAGTGCAAGTTTCTGGACACCTAATTCTCCTCTCATCATGGTATTACCACACTTTAGGTCTCCCTGACTGAATATTTCTTCTTCACACCTCGCACTCCCTTCCCCACCTCCAAGCTGTCCAGATACCTCCTACAATGAACGGTAGGATACTGCACAAAGTGTCCTACAGCTCTGATCACTAATGTTTCCATTTCCCCTTCCCAATAAGGGGCTAAAAAGAGAGGTCTGTCCTAGAAAATGTCCCACTGACTCCTTCCTATTCCCTAGGCTCATGTCTACAGGAACAACTGTGATGGGTTAATCAGTCATAGGGAGTGCTAAGGGAAAAGGAGTTAATGACTGTTAAAGCAATAGCACATCAGGGGAAAGGCAATCATATCTTTTTATAGGAAGAGTCTCTGATGAAATCATTTATGTGGCCAAGGGTGATGAGCAAGGGAGGGAGGGCCAGAGGGATGATAGCCAGGGCAAATGTATCAGACTGGGGTCATGAAATGTAACACAGATATAGATTTTGAAAATAAGATTTAGCAAGATTCTTTGCAGCCAACCTTTTAACTTTTCCTCTCTCCTTCCCTCCCTTTTTTCCTTCTTTCCTATTGTTGTAAATATATCTAAATTTGCTTCCTTCCTTTCTGACAGCATGGAAAAATGGAAAGAATTTTATTTCTGAAGTTGTCTGGAGTTCAAATACTACCTGTGTGATCCTGGGCAAAACCACTTAATCTACTTAAACCTCAATTTCCTCATCTGAAAATATAAGAAGATTGAACTATAATGTTTTTGAACAGTTGTCATTGTCTTCTGGCTCTAGATGTATGATCCTATGATCTGTCCTTCCCCTCATCTTCCTCACCATATCAGACTTCAACAAACAAGGAGTATTCGCAATATCAGGACATGTGCTTCTGTTTTGCTATCTAACTTTGAATTTGATTGCACTTGTTTAGTTGAGAACTTACAGTGAGCCCATTCCTCTTGACTCCTATGCTCCTCTGGGCCATCACCAGTCATCCCAATCTATCTTTTACCATTGAACTCCTATGACTCTGGAGGAGAGGGTGAGACTGGAGACTTTGCACAGCTCTGCCTCACTTAAATCCAATTTACTTGCAAGTCACCCTGATGATGTCATTGGTCCTCTCTGAGAATAAATGATGAACAACAGCAATACTCCTACACACTATGATACTCCTATTTTTATTACTTATATTTTAAGTGTGGCATTGATGTGAGCTGCTCGTGCACTTTGTGGGTGTTCCAGGTCACATTTCAAGTGCTATGGCAGCAACTGCTGCTTGTTTTCTGCCAGAAAAGCAAGCTGTCACCTTAGCAATTAATCAGCAAAAGAGTATAGTAAATAATTTGGCCACCAAGTAGAATTAAGCAGGCTATAGTGGCTGACAAGTGCTTCCCTCAGAGGGTATACATACAGTGTGCCTGCTCACAAAGGATGCAATATTCCCATTGTCATCCAAGGACAATAAGCTCACGTATTGTCTAGACCTTTCCAAGGTCCAAAATCTATAGTATCTAAGAAAGGAGTGGGAAGATTGGATAGGGGATCAGGCTTTAATTCAATATTGACTTAGGGGGTATGGAAACAGTGGAAAGCATTCTGGAATATGACAATCTCAATATGGCTCTAGCTTCTATCCTTCCTTTTCTGGGAAATATCCTTTGTCAACCAACATCATTTATAATATTCAGACAAGTGACTTTTTAGTGGCCCCACATTTTATCAAAATATAGTAAATATAATAAAAACTTTAGGAGTAGCTAGGTGGCATAGTGAATAGACCACCAGCCCTGGAGTGAGGAGGACCTAAATTCAAATCCAGCCTCAGACACTTAACACTTACTAGCTGTGTGACCTTGGGCAAGTCGCTTAACCCTGATTGCCTCACCTTCCCCCTCCCAAAACAAAAATAAAACAGAAAAGTAAAACTTTAATGGGCTCATTAAGTCCAATTACTTCTTGCAAACTTTCATCCAGATCATGGGAAAGATTTAAAGAAGGAATTATAGATAGTCTGTCAAGATCAGTGTGGCAAAAAACAAAGAAACAGGGCAACTTGTAGGTGACTGGGAATCAATCTCCTGGCCTGCTTTCACCATCTTCTAAGATTTTTTAGTAGCTGATGGTCCAGTCCTGCTCTGCCTCTCTCTTTGTCTCTGCAACATCTCTGGCCTTGTGTCCTCCTTAGGATTTCCATATCACTCACTGAAGCTCCCTAAGATCTATATCATGATCTGCAAAGTTCTGTCTTTGCCATGAAGATGTCTGGCAGCTACAAACTACAAGTGACTATTGACAACTGACTGTCAATCTGATAGCTTTCAAATCCCTTTTTCTGCCCCCAGACTTATAAAAAGACTGATGGAAAGGTATACTAATATTTTTTTCCAACAGTAAAAACTGCCAAAAAGAGAGGAGAAAGGGTTGAATCAAATTTTTTCCTGTCTCCCAACCTATCTTGTAGTTTTCTCCTTGTTCACAGCTCAGGGGAGCAATCCTACTTTTGATTTTCGGCAAACTCAGTTTCCCCTGTGATGTCTGTCAAAGTCGATTTGCCTCCTACAGAGATGAAATATTGAAGGATCTGACACAATTGTTTATTGATGTCTTTTGCTTTTTTACATCATGGTCATTCCCATGGTCATTTTCCACACTCCTCTTTTAATTTTTGCTTGTAACAAAAGAGAAAAAAAACAAAGCAGTTAAACAAGACTGAATGACACAAAGATCATTATCTGACAGCACATAGAACATTTCACATGTGTAGTCTCCCACTTCTCCACTGAAAGGAAGGAAGTGGGTTTTGTCATTTATTTCATCCTGGATGATGGCAAATAATCCATGGCAAATTAATCAAAGCTTAGCCTCCTTCTTGTATTGTTTTTATCCATAGTATTGTAGCCTTTGGGTATACTGTTCTCCTGGTTCTGTTTTCTTTGTTCTACATCAGTTCGTACAAGTCTTCCTATACTTCTCTGAACCTTATGTTCATGTGTCATCAATGTTCAGTTATTTCCCAAATAATGGACACTTTGTTTAGTTTTTTTTATTGCTGCTTTCTGTTTTTAACCTCCTTGGGCTATATGCCCCAGTAGTAAGATTGCTAAGTCAAAGAATGTGAGTGAGTAATTTAGTAACTTTTCTTACAAAAATTCTCATTGTTGTCCAGAAAGGGAAAAAGGAATAATGGTATGACCAGTACTCTAGACCTACAAAATCATCACTAGTCAGTCAGTTGGTGGCATGAACCCATGGAGAGAGAGCAGCTATAGAAATAGAAGGTGGAGGATAGAGGGGACATAACCCTTACCTTGGGTAACTGCAACACTAGAAAAGCAGTCAGGAAAAATTGTTTTAAATTACTGATAAATAAAGGAATAATATTTCTTAATTAATTAGTATCAATAAATTACCATTCAATTAATTTATTCTAACAAATAATAATTCCATTCATTAATACCTCATATTAATACGTGCCATAACCTGTGGCCTAGAACTGACATTTTATGTTTGTTATAGACTGGGTTTAATAGTTAGGATTTCCCACAAATCACTCTTTAGACTGTTCTGCCCCCTAGGTTTTCTCCCCAAGAACACAATTTCATATGTGTATGTGTATATATATATATATATATATATATATATATATATATATAAGATATAGATCACATTAGTCTCCACAGAAAAGATAAAAGGACCATAAGCTCTCATGCAAATATTCAGGATAACAATATAGTGACTATGAAATAGGCTTTATTTAACTGAAAGAAAAACACAAAAGACTTACATCCTAGCCCCTAAATAGTCAAAACAACTTTTATTTTCTCTCAAATAAACCTCCATTTTCTCTGGGGCCTACATAGGGTTGAGGCTTCCCAGAAGGGTCTCTTCATAGCATAGACATGGGGTTCTCAATGACTATTCCAGTAGAACTCAAGTTCTAACTGTCTATACCAAGATTAAATGGCTTGAGGTACAGGTGGCAGGAGGGGTGGGGTAGATTTTGTATCTATCATGAGGTGATCTCAGCTAAAGAATCCAGAAAGGCTCATTACCAGAGGGTTGGCCATCAGGTTGTTTTGGCCAGAAGTCCATCTACTAAGTCCTGGCAGGGTTACAATCCGCCCTGGTGGACAGAGTACCTGCAATGATGAAAGAGATCTTTTGAAGAATTGAAGAATAAATCTATAGAAGAATATGTTATTAACAGATTACGAATCTATATGAAAACAGTGCCCGCTAGGGAGTGAGGAAATGAACAGAGTTGGAGAAAGGGTGGCATGAGAATGGTATTCTTTCCCATCCTCCTTTTAAAGGGATCCAGTTAATAGGGGAAAGGGGATGGCAGGCTTTCTGGTTTTCCCATAATTAATGAGGTCAGGACAGACTATGATAGTACCTTTCTAATCTTGGACTGATTCTAGTTACTCTGCAGGCAAACATATCCAATGGAGGAAGAGAAAGAGAGTTTCCACTTCTTGATCCCAAATCACACCTTCCTCCTTCCTCTTTACATTACACCTTGTGATTTATGTATTAATTATGAACCATCTTTACCTCCCCACTAACCTTAGCACTACTCTTAGGGTAATTTTTGTATCCTCTAATTTATTAAGCTTGAATCATTATACAAATGTGAGTCATTATTACTGTTTTTCTCCAGTGGCAGGAGTTGAAATACTTGGAACTCCCTCACCCTGAGGAAAGTGAATTCCCATGAAGTTGATAAGATCAGATTGGTAGCACATACTACTGATCTCCAGTTAAATCACTAAGGTAATGAATTCTGAGCTTGGAATTAGGGGAGTATATTTAAACAACACCTCAGGTACTTAAAAAACCATAAATCTGGACAGGTTAATTAATCTATCTGAGCCTCATCTATAAAATTAGTATAATAATGCTTATGTCATATAGCTTCAATGACTGTTATAAGGAAAGCCTTTTACAAACCTTAAAACCCTAAACAAATGTGAGTGATCATTACTTTCTTGGGAGGGTAATTATGAATATACTTGCATACAAAAATATACTTATATACACAAGCAACTTTTATATTGATTATCTCATTTAAGTAATCCTGCAAATTAGAATGAGATTATTATCCCCATTTTGAGGAGTTTACTAGCTTAGAAGAAGCAAAATAATTTACTTAGTCTTGTAACTAGTAAGTGTGTCTATCCTGTGGGCTAATGTGACTTTCAGGTATGAATTAGAGTAGGGGATGATATCACAACACTCACCAATATCAGGTCAACTGAGGCTTTTAACTGAGTAAAGGATACATGTAGGAATGCATTGCATCTTCTTCAATCCATATTCCAGGATTCCCAGCCTCTGAGGCTATGTGGAGACACAACTGTCATAGTACTGATGAGGAC
Organism: Bettongia penicillata ogilbyi; assembly: GCA_023548195.1. NCBI lineage: Eukaryota > Metazoa > Chordata > Mammalia > Diprotodontia > Potoroidae > Bettongia > Bettongia penicillata. Next base: position 7,440,199 of record JAJHZJ010000197.1, read on the forward strand.
TGGAAGGCGGAAAGACCTTTGTGAGACCCTTACAAAGACCAGGGTACCAGGGGCAGGTCATCTGGAGAAGAATTCATGAATTCAAGCATTGTTGAAATCAAGGTAAAGATTTATTACACTTTTCAGCAGGCAAGATTTGTAAGGGAACCTGCCACCTTAGAAGGGTACAGGTAAAGCTTATATAGGATATTCCACAGTAAAGCATGTGTCAAATATGCTAACTAGGTGTTTTGGGGAGGGATTAGGGAGTGGTTAAGGAGTTGTCAGTTCTTAAAGGAACATGCACTTTTGGTATCTACTGCACAGGTATTTTACTCCAAATTCATTGGGAAATAGCCCAAGGGGGGCGCTACCTGGAGGTAGCCTGAAAGTCACTAAGTCAACCAACGTTCAGAGCTGGTTCAGAAATACCAGGTTGCTTTCATCAACGTCTTGTTAGATAAGATAAATGTGAGGGAGTAGAGGTATGTCTAAGTCTAGGATACTTATGATTGGTCAGTGAGTAGTAAACATTGTTATGACCCAGTGCACAGCCTGTTAAGCCAGTACACAGCTGGTTCAAACTAATTGAGTTCTATAGTTGCAGCTGGCTACTATAGCAGGAAGGGAGGTACAGTTGTTGCTGGGGTAGGCTGTGTCCTAGGGCTGGGGAGAAACTGCCTGGGATAGTATTTTGAGGCTAGGGAGAAATGTGATTTTTAAAGAGAAATGTGATTTTTGAATTGGGGCCCAAGTACACGCACCCAAGTATCACCCACTAACTAGGAGATGACAACCCACTCTGGACCCCCACTTCCTCAAGTGACCTTAAAAGCGGATACAGGTACTGGCTTTTTATGCAATAAGCACTGGGAGTGGGCGCAAATATATCTTTCAGTTCACAGCACTAAGAACTGAAGTAAGGGAGTTCAAGCATTGAAGGGTCACCAGTCATAGGCAATTCCTTCTTGCTTAATCATTCAGGTAATTTAAATTAGCGCAGAGTGCAATATTTGAGTTAGCCAGAAGGTGGCACTCTATGTGAACTACTTGTTTGTGGTCGCTGTTCACGACCCCTAGCTAGTCACTATCTTTTGAAGGTTTGAACCAACCCGATGTCTGTCTCCACTTTCAAAATGGCCACTTTCATTCACTTGGCTTGGAAGTGACATTTTTAAACTGGGTTCCAGTTGAGTCTAGGAGATGAAAGGAAATATTTTCATTGTTGTTCAGTTGCTTCAGTCGTGTCAAACCCTTGGTGGCCTGGGCTTTTCTTAGCAGAGATATTGGAGAGGTTTTCCATTTCCTTTTCCAGTTCATTTTACAGAAGAGGAAACTGAGGCAAACAGGGCTAAGTGACTTGCTTAGCTAGTGTCTGAGGCTGCATTTGAACTCAGGTCTTCCTGACTACCTGGCCCCAAGTTCTATCTGCCTACTGGCCCAATGAAATTTTAAAATAGAACATCTACTATTTATAGTTTACTTACAGTCTCTCACCCCTGAGAGGGTTATTATTCTCCTCATTCTATCCTCCTAAGCCACCCCTATTGCACTGCATTTCATTGCTTTATTGTGTATTGTGCATTGTTGTAAGCACTCCAAGCTTGGTTTTTAAGCCTAATAAGAAGACATAGTATCACTGCATTAATAATATCTTTGATGCCCACCAACTAGAGCTCTACTTAAATGAACAGATCTGTGGTTGCCAGTTTCTTCCTGGCTCCTGTGTGAAATAGCCTCTCTAACAAGCAGCCTTGGCCCTTCTGGCTAGTAGAGAGTGTTCAGCCTTCAGACATCTAAGCTGCTCCTCAACTGTCAAGTCTATAGCTTCAGTGTTGAAGCAGAATGGTTTGCTTCAACCTCTTTTGGTCAGTTCCAAAATTAACCTAGAAGATGAAATGGAAGATTATTCAAAATATAAAATCTGTGGTCATAGGTCATGATACTTCCCAAACATCTAGATTCCTGTCTTTCTGGTCATGAACCTCTACCCCATTCATATACTCATGTACTTAACATGCTTATGCCCATATGGATTATTGAACAGGGCTTATAGTGAAAGGATAGAGGTTGTCCTCATCTTGATCTCCAATCCCTCCATCCCTCAGTGCTTTCCCAAGATATCACCTGCAGAGAGAGGGCCCCAAATATAGAGAGGTTCCACATGTGGCAAGCACTGGGTCCCATACCTATTGCATGGAGGTGTTGCTGTGTAGCTCAAAGGGAGAGTGAATAGACATCTCTAGCCTCATCTCTCCTTACTCTTCTCCGAGGAATATTGTAATTCCTGCCAGAAGAGGAGGCAGGAATTTGAGACCAGAGGCTACCACTTTGCCGTCTTCAGAGAGAGGGGATGCTGAGTTAGAATTATAGAAATCTGCTCCCTTAAATACTGTTAATACAGGGCATTGGTGGGGAATCTGTGGCCTCGAGGTCACATGTGGTCCTCTAGATCCTCGAGTATAGCCTTTTGACTGAATCCAAACTTCACCAAACAAATCCCCTTAGTAAAAGGATTTGTTCTGTAAAACTTGAACTTAGTCAAAAGGCTGCACCTGAGGAGCTAGAAAGTCACATGTGGCCTCAAGGTCATAGGTTCCACAACCCTGGTCTAGGGGATATGATTGGAATTAATCTAACTTCTGATCACGCTGTCATTATTGGGGAAGAAGGAGGACCCCAAGCTTTATATCCAAGGTTTGACCCCTTTCCCACCAAATACTAGTTCCATAATGAATATACATAAAAAAGAAAGAAAAGAAATCCATTTATCCAAATCATAGCAAAACAGAAATAAGAGAAGGGACACATGGGGAATACATACCAGATAAAACAAAGTGAAGGAGCTCTCCTATTGGGAGCAAGATAATTCAACTCAACCAAGAGAGAGAGTCCTGGATCTCACCCAAGGAGAAGTACGCCTAAGTCTCTAGTATTACTAGCTGGGAATTTGGACATAATGGAAACTGCCTGTCCCTTTCATATCTTTTCAGTCTTTTTCTTCAGTAACTTGATGTGGAGTTGGTCTTTTCCGTCTTCCCTCTCAAAGCTGGAAGTTGACTCAAAGCTCACAGAAAACAGAAGGCTGTAGTTCTCCCACACTCTATCTCATCTTTCATGCAAGGCAAGACATTCACCTTTACTAGTGAGGAGAGAGTCCCGTATCAGTAGGCTCCCAATGACTGCACTGTCCTCTCTTCCCCATCCTGACACCCTGCTAGCTTTTCTCCTCCACCTTTCTTCTCCTTCTTGGATTAAACTCCTTAAGAGAGCCATCTACCCCGACGCTAAACCCCTTCAAACTGGTTTTCATCATTCAATTGAAATTGCACTCACAAAGTCACCACTGAGCTCTTAATTACCAAATCTAATGACCTTTTCTAAAGACTTGTCATTCTTGACCTCTACAGCATTTGGCAGTGCTGATCGCTCTTTTCTCCTGGGTACTGTCTTTCCTAGCTTTTCCTGACACTGCTCTTTCGGTTTTTCTCCTGTCTGATTGACCGCTCTTTCGGTTTTTCTCCTGATTGACCTCTCTTTCTCCGTCTCCTTTGCTGGAGATCATGCCCATTAACAATGCATATCTTCCAGGGGCACTAAATAAACTTGTTTCCACCTATATAAAAATATAAATTAGTTTTTGACTCACTGCTTTTTAGAATAGGTGACACTTCTGTTCAGGCAGGTCACATGTTGAAGATGGGATGCTGTCTAGATTTGAGGCTTGCTGCACTCTTCTCTTGTTTATTCATTGTGATTTGTTTTTAACTTTATATTTAAAATGTAGTTTTGAATAAAGTTTGGACTTGTCTGTAAAACCAAAAACAGTGGGTGTCCTCCAAAGCTCTGGCCCAAGATACCTTCTCTTTTTATTTTATGTTCTCATTTACTGATTTTATCAGCTTCCATGGATTTAATTTTCTTTTCTATGAAAATGATTTCCAGATGTATATTCTACCCCTCATCTCTACTCCAGGATTACAGTGTCTCTCTCAGTGCTGGTTTTTAGTTATTTAACTTATTGGCTCCTATTATCTTTGGCTACAAGAGCAGTGGCCACCATACCCACAAACTTGGAAGCTCACCTCTACCTTGGATCACTGAGTTTTGAAATGCTCCCCTAAGGACTTCCTTCCAATGGACTCATTAATCATTAACTCTTTGTATCTGGATTCAATCAGTCTTTTTATATCCTAATTGCTCTATCGCCTACTCTGTATATCTCCATCTTATTAACAAAAATAAGTATGAGAGCCTTTGTCTTATGTCTTGTTAAAATCTAGGTAAATATATGTCGCACAGGGTAAAGAACTGAGCTGGGAATTAGGTGACCTGGAATCTGTTCCTGGCTCTGTCTTCAATATCCATACGACCTTGAGTAAATCCTTTCCCTTTTTCTAGGTTTTACTTTTATCAATTATAAATTGAGAGGTTTACTGTAGGTCAGAAGTGCCAAACTCACTGTGGCAGGCCTCTGCCTCTCTCATGCAATTTGAACCAAATTGAAAAGTAATTGGAAAGTGTTTAACAAAATAAAAATGCAATATAACATTAGATAACGTTAATTTGTGGTTTTCTAAGTCAGTAAGGCTTCCTCCCTTTGTATGTGAGTTTGACACCCCTGCTATAGATTATTTTGAAGATTTCTTCCAACTCTAACATTTTGTGGTTCTGTGACATTATGTTATGAAATATAACTAAGAAGTGCTCTCAAATGTCTCTCCAAAAAGTCATAAATGATACCTTTTTGTCTTTCATGACAGAGAGAAGGAAGGACTATGATATAAAGACAAAAGATATTGATAAAACATTTTTAAAAATCTTAGTATCAGCTTATTAGTACTCATTAACACTAGAATATGTAAGAGATGTGCATTAAGGAAATTGAACTGAAAGATCTGAGGAAGAGGCCTGTTACATGGGGTGGAGCTAAATTTGAGGCTGTAACTAGAAGGAAGGCATTGGGATTGTAAGGGAAGCAAATGTTCACAGGTTATTTCCAGGTGTTGGAAATGTGATGAGCTTTTCCCACCCATTTTCCAATATTTAACTGCAAATTCTATCTAAATGAATAATTGTGTACTAAGAAGAGCATTTATGGTCCATCATAAGAAAGGAGGGGCCCTGTACTCTTAATATGTCCCAGGATTATCCTGTATCTAAATCATAGATTTAGAGCTGGCTGAGATTTCAGAAATCAATCATTATGGTCCAGCCTCCTAATGTTATAGATGGGAAAATTGAAGCCCAAAGAAGTCAAATACTTTTTCAAGGTCACATAGATATTAAGTAGGAAAGCCAGAATTTCAACCAAAGGCCTCTAGCACTAAATCTAGTATTGTTCCCAATGTATCATCTGGCCTCCACTGACTAATTTTGTGAACATCATAGATCTATTATTTCTTAAGCAATACTACACACATGTCAGGCTAAGAAAGATGGCCCATACTTTCACATTTGTTGTTCAATTGTTTCTAAGTCTTGCCCAACTCTTTGTGACCCCATTTGTGGTTTTCTTGGTAAAGATACTGGAGTGGTTTTCCATTTCTTTCTCCAGCTCATTTTACAGATGAGGAAACTGAGACAAACAAGGTTAAATGACTTGCCCAGGGTCACACATCTGTCTGTTTCTGTAGTATTTGTAGATATGAACTCAGGTAGATGAGTCTTCCTGACTCCAGGCCTGGTACTCTATCCTTTGCACCACCTAGCTGCTCATATCTTTAAATAGCTAAGGATAATGATAGAAAATTCATATATATTTTTTCAAGTATGTATCTTCACTTTTTCAGGTCTCACTAGCCTTTCAAATTGGGTTGTTTCGAAGTACCAAGAAATTTTAACATTCTAGTTAATTTTGACAGCAAATTATTATAATGATTAAACAAGCGGGTATCAAGTGCCTATTATGTGCAAATCACAGTGCTAGATGGTGAAGATACAAAAGCAATCCTGAGAAATACTACCTGTTCTCAAGAAACTTGCAGTCTCTAGGTGGAGTCAATATAGAAACAGATAAGTATATATAAGATCAACTGAACATAATGTAGAGATTTGTGTATGTCTTTATAACATCTTTGTAATTGGTCCTCAAACCTCCACTTAAAGACTTCCAGTGCATGAAACTCACTACCTCCTGAGGCAGGTTATTCCTTATCTGGATAGCTCTAATTGTTGCTTATTTTTTACCTAGCCTTAATCACTGACTGGGTGTTGCCTCAGTCAAACTGAGATGGACCTTGTTTAAAAAGGCCAACATCTCCCACTGCATCCAGGGGCATCTCCACTTGTCCTGATCTATATCTTGCCACTGGACCAAGATGGCTCTGGAGGAGAAAGTGAGGCTGGTGGCTTTGCACAGCCCTCCCTCACTTAAATCCAAATCACTTGTAGGTCACCTTCCCGATGTCATGGTCTTCTTCCAGAACAGGACAAACAACAAGCTCTAATTGTTAGGAAGTTTTCCCTTATAAGGATTTTAAGTTTGCCTCTGCGACTTCAACCTACTGCTTCTCCCTTAGGGGGTCAAGCAAAACCATTCTAACTTTTCTTCCTTGGGACAACTCTTCAAATACTTGAAAAATGTGATCATCTCTACCCCAAATTTTTCCTTCTCTGGGTAAACATCTTTAGTTCCTTGAAATAATTCTTAAATGACATAATTCCCAATTCCTTCACCACTCGAACTGTCCTGTTAGCTAACTGATTCCCTTACAGGAAATTTCTTCTCTTTCCTCAAGCCTGCGAAATAAACCCCAGCTTCCTTCAAAATACTGCTCAGTTGCCAAATTTCTCCTTGAGGTTTTTCTTCATTCCTTCCCTCACCTTTTTCAGCTCTCTCACTTGGCTTTTATTCAGTCTGTGTACAAACCAGGGCACCTTCCTCCCTCCTCCCAGCCCCCTTTCAAATGTAAACTCCTTGACTTCCGACTTTTGTACAGGGTCTTTATTTAGTATACACTTTTTGTCGTTGTCCTTCGGTCTGGAAGAGGACCATGACACCAGGAGGTGATGCCACGACTTGTAAGTGAACTGAATTTAGGGGAGGGACACCCGATTCTCGGTTAAATTGAGAATTATAGCCCCGCCCCTGATTCTGACCACGCCTCTCATCGCCATAGGAACAAACAAAGCTTTCAGGGTCTCACCCCGCTCTCCACAAGCTCCGCCCACCAACCTTGTCCAGCATCCAATCATCGTCTCCGGTTCTCGTCTTGCTCCCCCTCCTATTTGGGAGGGGCCGCCTGGTTTCTTCCTTTTCCCCCTGCCCAGGTGTGGGGGCTCTTTTGACTTTTTAGTTCTGACTTTCCCGCCTCGACGACATCCAGCCAATCAGAGGTCTCAGCCACTGTGCCTCCCCGGAGCGGATGAAAACTCCTAGTTCTGATTGGTCGTCCTGCCATGGGAGGTGCCCTGTAGCCACGGGGCTCCTTGCTAGGTGATCACCAGCAAGTATCTCCTCTTGTGATTGGCCAGGGTGGGGGGGGAACGGAGCCAGGAAGATGGCTGCTCTGGTGTCTGTTGCTGCGGCATCTCTGCCTTCCGTGGTGGCTTCGGGCACTTGCAGCGACTTCTCAGATCTGCGGGAGATCAAGAAGCAGCTCCTCCGGATCGCGGGGCTGAGCCGGGAGCGGGGTTTGCAGCACAGTGGGAAGTGGTAAGGCTCCGGGGTCCGGGGCGGGAAGCCGGGCCTGGGCTCTGTGCTTCAGCCGCCCTTCTCCCTCACCGGCTCGGCCTTTCTCTGTTTCAGGGCTTCGGAACTGGCCTTCTCCCTGGCCCCGTTGCCCCTGTCCGAGCTGCCGCCGCCTCCACCCATCACTGAGGTAAGGACTTTTCCCCTCCCCACCCCCACCTCCGTTACAGGTGCCTGAATGATCAATGACACCTTCCCCATCTCCCGGCCCCTGAATTTACAAAACTCTTTACATGCTGTGTTTCGTTGGCTTCTCCTGACGTTCTTGTTAAGAAAAAGAAGGCAATAGTCCAGGTATACTGTCCCCACTTTACCAGTGAGAAAACTGAGGCCCAGAGGAGTAAACTGAGTTAGCAGCGTAAGGTGTACAGAGATCGTTTAGCTCAGCCCCTTTATTTTGTGGATGAAACTGAGGCTCTCCGAAATGAAGTGACTTGCTCAAAGCCATCTAGCTAGTAAATGGTAGAACTCTCATTCAAAATGGACAAGGACCGATAGGCCATTCAGGCTGGGGATAGTTGGTTATCTAGTCTTCCATTCAGAGATTTCGTTTGATGAGGAGCCATTTCCATTACCTTCTGAGCAGTACATTCTACTTTGGGATATTTAGAGGTTTTTGAAGTTTTGCCTTACATTGAACCTGTATTTGCCTCTCTGTAATATATATTCATTACTTCTAGTTCTTCCCTTTGTGGCCCAGCAAATCTAATTGCTCTTCCATTTGACAGCCTTCCATCTATTTCAATCAGTTAACAAGCATTTATTATTAAGTACCTAGTATGGGACATTTGGGGTAGTTAGGTGGCATAGTGACTAGAGCACTGAGCTTGGAGTCAGAAAGAATTCAGATATGACCTCAGGCACTAGCTGTGTGACCATGAGCAAGCCACTTAACCTCTACCTTCATAAAACTGGAGAAGGAAATGGTAAACCACTACAATATCTTTGCCAAGAAAACCCCATGGACAAGTTGGTTCATGGGGTCATAAAGAGATCAGACACACTGAACTGCTACAAATATGACATGTACTTTGCTACATGATGTGGATACAAATAGAAAAAAAATGTGTGTCTGTGTGTATGTGTGTGTGTGTATACTAAGTAAATGCAAGACTGGAAGAGCATTAGTAGTTTGGGGAAATCATGAGAGTCTTCATATAGGAGGTGCCTGAACTATATCTTGAAGAGTAGATTTCTATGAGAAGATGTATGAGGAGTGTATTCCAGGTATAGGGGATGACAAAGATTTGCAAAGATTATGCAAAGGCCCTATAGCAGTGGAACACTTTGCTAGGTGACTGCTACTAAGTATCACTTCTTGAAAAAAAGTTTCAGAAAGGAGGCATAGGGGGAGAATGGAATGATAGTAACATTATGGTTAGAGAAATGTCAAAAGTTTGGGTCAAGGATGTGGAATACTTGTGGGTTGTAGTAAGATCCAGAGTGTAAACATTCCTGGAGAATGGGAACAATGCTTAGAGAATTAGAAGAGCAGACCATGGGACTTAAGATTAATAGAGTGGGAAATTAGAAGGTTTGAGCAATTGTCAGCAAAAAATGTTGAAGTCTCCTAGTATAAGAAAGGATTTAGGAAGGAGGGGAAGACAGTGAGCCAGGTGCTGAATTCTTTGAGAAAGGGCTTGGTAGATAACAACTACTATGATTTGAATAAAGTGGAAAAATTGCAGTTGAAACAAAGGAGAGTTTTCCAAATGATACCTACTGAGTCAGTGGCAACTAGGAGAAGGGTTCCAACTCTATTTGGGAACAATGTGAGTTGTGTGAATTAAGGTCCAACCAGTTCTGGCAAGGGATGTAATATTCTTTAGAGGAAGCCAGGTTTTACTGAGAGCAAGAATATGGGGTATGAGAGAAAGAGGTCCAAAAAGAAAGGAAATTTGTTTACTGTAAAAGGTGAATTCCAGAGGGCACAGTAGGAGTGAGCAGAATTGGAATGAGAGGTGCAGTTGACAGAGTTGGAGGTAGAAGTTGGGCGTAGTTTACTATTAGTAGTTGGTGATTAAGCTTGAAGACATGTCTCCACTGAATTTTTCCTTCAGGTTCCATTAACTAACTTCATGGCAAGTGTTCTTACTACTATAAGATATCTGCTTTCAACTTAAAAAGTGCTTTTCTCATAATAATATGGGTTGAAGAGTTTATCATACTTTTCCCATTTTGCTAAGCATGTCTACAGTCACTTCCCATCTCTAGTTTCCTTTTCTATAAAACTAGAGACTTGGACTTTAAAACTTCTTCCCACTCGGACATCTACATTCAACTTTGAGGGAAGGCAAGGCAAGGGTTATTTATTCTCATTTTCACAGAAAAAGAATTTAGGCAACTTACTAATGATTGGTTCCATAGTAAATGTTATATTGTGACTGTATCCCAGGTATCTTGATTCCTAACCAGGTGTTTTCATTATACCATACCACTTCTTCATAGGAAAGATGAAATCCCTTTCTTCCTAGTAATTTATCTTCATTCCTGTTCTTTCCAGAATAGTTTTTCTTACATGTAGATCTGTCATTTCACTCTTTTGCTCAAAAATATTCAGTAATTCAAATTCCTCAAGTAAAGTTCAAAATCCTTTGCTGGCATTCAAGACCCCCATAATTTGGAGCCATAGTACTTTTCCAGCCATATTGGTGTGTTCTCATTGAGCTAAACTAGACTACTCATGGCTCTTGAACATGTCTGTTCAGTGTACCCTGTGTCTGGAATGTTTCCTATCTCTTTGTTTGCTTGTAGAATTCTTGTGTATCATTTAAAGCTCAACCAGATGTTCTTTAGGAGGCAGCATAGTGGGGAGAATGGTAGATTTGGAGTAGGAGTACAAATTCTGCCTCTGATATTTAATTTTCTACGTGTGATCTTAGGCAAGTTATTTTAACTGCTTGTACTTAAGTGCTCTCATCTTTAAAATCAGACTTTGGACTAGATGATTTTTAAGGTCCCTTTCTTCCCTAAATCTAATCCTAATTCTTCCTAAAGTCTTTTCTGATTTCCTCCACTCCCACCAAACAATCAAGTGTCTACTACCTATCAGGAATTGTAGTTGGTGCTGGGGATTCAAAGACAAAAATTAAATAGTTCCTGCTTTGAAGGAAGTCGCATTCTATTAGAAGACATGTAAAAACAAAGTGCATGCAAAGTTACCAGGTGGTAACTTTCTTAGAGAGGTTTTAGCTGCCCAATGATCAGGAAAGACTTAATATAGTGCTTTAGATTAACTTTGAAGGAAGCAAGAGATTCTAAGAGGCAGAGTACAGTGCAGGTTGTACAGAGGCACAGGAGGTGGAACGTTGTGTGCCGGCAGCAGCAAGGAGACCAGTTTGGAACTTAACATGCATGAAAGAGGAGTGGTACTTGATAAACTTGAAAAGATAGAATGCAGCGAGGTTGGGAAGAGTTTAAATGCTAAACAGAAGACTTTGTATTTGATCCCGGAGGTAATAAGGAGCCCTCAGAGCTTTCTGACAAGGGGAGTAGCATATTCTTGTGCTGTATGTGTGGAGGGTGGAATAGAGGAGGAAGAGACTTGATTCAGGGAGACCAGTTAAGAGACTACAGCAGTAGTCAAGCTTAGAGGTGATGAGAGTCTTAACTGGAGTGGTGGCTAGGTGGATGGAAAGAAGAGGATGGATGAGAAAGTAGTTGTGGAAGTAGAACTGCTGAGACTTAGAGCTAATTGGATATCAGGGTGAGAGAGAAGGGAGGATGAGGCAGAGGGAAAAGTTGAGAGGAGACTTGATATTATTGTCAACCTGGATGCCTAGAAGGCCTTTCATAGAAATAGATAAGACATGTTGAGTTTAAATGTCTATGAAACATTCAGTTGGAAATTTTAATTAGGACCTACCTATCTGCTCAGCTATCATAGTAGTGCATTAAAGATGCACTATTATGATACAAAGTTTGGTTTTTTTAACAAGTGTACATTCTAGTTATCAGTACTGGATCCTAAGGCCCCTACTAGATTTTGTTTCTTAAAGTAAGGAATCATAACTAATCTAAATTTTAAATGTTACCCCCCCCCATGTAACATAGTTCTTTGTGTACACACACACACACACACACACACACACACACACACCTTCTTAATAAATGTTTGTTGATGAATTGATCCTCATAGCACCCTGGAGAGGGAGATGTGCTTAATTACCTTCTAATGAAATGAAAGCAGATGATTTGATTTAGACACTTAGGAATTCGGATTAAAAACCTGAGAAAGGGAGTTTTTGAATTAGATCTGAACTAGGTATCTTGTATTTAGTTCTAGGCAATCTATGTAGAAACCTGAAAATAGAACATCCAGATAGTTAAATTAAGGAAGCCTAGGTTCTGCAATCCTAAAGCCAGAGTTAGAGAAATTAGACATTTCTATATATAATGGAACTGTTTGTAAACTGATTCTTCTTTCCTAAAATAAGGTCTTAATTTTAAGTGCTTTCCCCCTATTTTTTGGTCACCTGATCACCAAGTTGTGACAAGTGGTATTGATTAGTTAATATTGGTTAAGTACTGAGCCAGCATGAGGTTTATTACTATACTGATAAAGCTTCAATCTCCCATGAGTTCTTTGAAACATCATGTTGTATCTGTTGTTTCCATGATGGCTCCATACTTGTTTTTTTAAAACTTCTTATGATTCTTATGATTAAAATAATTAATATTAAAGTAACTAATATGATGATTTAAAGTTTATAAATGTTCTTCATGATTATGAGGTAGGCTGTGAAAATATTTATATTCTCATATTACAGAGAAGGAAACTGAGGCCGTTGGAGTGACTTTCCCATGGTGACACAACTAGCCAGTGTTTGACCTGGGTCTGGACTGAGGAGCCTATACTCTGTACCATTTGATGGAATGTTTCTTTGATTTCTTTTTAAGACTGACTACTCCTTTGATCTTGTGAATTTAAACCAGAGTTTAAAAGCTTTATTGAGTCTTAAAAAAGCTTAAAAGCTTTACAGAGTCTTAAAGCTTTACTGTTATTTCTCTAACTCTTAAGGTTAGGCTTTTCAGATACATTGTTGGGAATAAAGACAAAGAAAACCCTTTTATGGGAAGTTTGGTTTAAAAAAAAAATTATAAAGTTGACTGTCTGCCAGCGTATTCAAATATGAAAGAAAAGGTTGTATATGAAACCATAAACTTCCTGTCATTTTTTTTCAAGGGTGTATTAATTTCACTAAGGTAGAAATAAAACCCTCCTCATTGTGTCCATGTTGCCTTCTGAACTTTCTTTCTGTGTATTTTTGGTCAGTTATTCAGTGTTTTCCAAATGGCTCCTTATTGCATTTGGGATCAAATACAAACTCTTCTGTTTGGCATTTATAACCTCCACAGTCTTGGTGCAGCTTGTCTTTCTGGGCTTGTTAAACATCATTTCCCTTAATGCACTTTATATTCGAGACAAACTGGCCTCCTTAACTATTGCTGACACCCAGCGTTCTATCTCCTTTCCTCCTATAGTTGTGCCTTTACTCACAAATTCCCGCAGCCCATACTGCCCTCCTGATGCACCTTTGCCTTTAAGAATCTCTTCCTTCCTTCAAAGCTGAGCCAAACCTCCTGTATTAGGTTTCTCTCGATCATTGGGCAGCTATGGCTTCCCCTCCCTAGTTGGAGTCAGTGCCTGTAGTTGCTTACTTCTTCTGTCATCACATCATTTCTTATGTCTTTTCAAATTTATTTGTATTTTATTTGTTTATATTTGTCATTTCTTATGACATAATAGCAATTATCAGTGGTCATGGATCAGAATTTAACCATTCTTCTATTTTACAAATGGTTTCCCCTTCCCCCTCCATTTTTGTGCTCTTTTTGTAGAGGTAGGCCTTTTTTTGCCCTTATAAATAATGTCCTTAAGGTATGATCTTTGTAGTGCAGTCCTTTACTTAACATTTATTCTCTTAATTGCTTTTACCCCCTTGCCTTATTGCTATATTTAGCATTTCTGAAACTCTTCTGTGTAGTAGTACTCTTAAGAGTGAACATTACCTTTGTGGGAAAGCTGTGTTCATATAGTCCTAGCTTTTAGTTTTGAAATTTTAAAATACTAAGGTGGAAATGTTTTATGTGACTGCACATGTAAATGCTATATCAAATTGCTTGCCTGCTCAAAGATGGAGTGAATGTTAAAAATTGTTCTTACATGTAATTGGTAAAATAAGTAATTGCCAAAAAATCATACTAAGGAAAATTTTATTCTTGTATTTCTTGTTGGAAGAACATTGAAGCGTTGTACCTTTATTGTCAAGTTAAGCAACGAATCCCTCAGAGGTCGATAACTGTACGGGGAAACTTAGACATCTTGTAGGATCTTATCTGGTCCAGTTCTCTCATTTTACATTGAGGGATGGAGGCCCTGAAAAGTTAAGCAGCTTGCCCAGGGTCACAATGTTTACTGACTAACGCTGGCTTAGATGACTAGGGAGCTGAACCCAAGTCCAGGGACTGCAAATTCAACATATTGTTTACTGTAAGTTATGCACGCCGCTGGTGATTGTTTTTTGTTTGTCTGTTTTTCTTTTTGCTGGAGGTAGGGAGGAAGAATGAGAGCTTGCTTTTCATATTTTCATTTCCTAATTTTTTAAACTAAACAACTCATTCACTCTCTTTTTTTCTCTTGTAAATAAAAGCATTCAGGGACTTAAATTTGCCTTTGAGTATGACTGACTGAATCCCAGGAAAATTAATAGGTTTAGTCGATGAACAACCATTTAATATGTTCTTACTACACAACAGGCAATAGAAATACAAATCCAAAGTTGAGGCAGATCCTGCCCATTAAATTGCTTGTATTCTGTTGGAGAGACATAATATATTCAGAGATAAGTAAAGATAAAATGTATCTAGGTAAGTACAACGTAATTTGGAGGGAGTCAGGAAGTGCCTCTAGAGAGGCTACAGGTTTCAGAGAAGCTGAGGTGCAGAAGGAAGTATTCTAGGCATGGCTGATAAATAGTGCAAAGACATGGAGATGGAAAGTCTAATGTCATGTATAATATTTATATTGTATTTATAATGTCATCTTTAATATGTAATTTTTGTAATTTGATCTTTAACCCAGACATTAGTCAAGAAGTTATTTTTTTAGTTTCCATCTACATAGGCCTTCATATTTTTCTTATCTTCTGTGTCAGTTACTGTTTTTATTGTAATAGATAGAGAGATTAGATCTGTTATTTCAGTGACATGGAGAACTCTTGGATGAGGTAATTCCTCTGGCAATGCAGGTCAACCTTCTCTGCAGCTACAATCTTAGATAGTTGCTGGAGGACTTAAAGATAAAGGAATTAACTTAGGGTCACACATTCATTTTGTGTCATGTTTCAGTATTTCTAAATGTAGTGTTTATAATTTCTAAGGTTTTCTTTGGGTTCTAGAACATTCTTTTTTTTGTTGATATGTCATTCATTTGCAAAAAAGAGCTTTATTCCCTATTTTACCTAGTCAGTATTCACTGTATATGTTAAATTCAGTTTCTTTATTATTCTATAAATGTTAATTTTTCTTCTTTATTTTGTTTGTAATACTCCCATTAGTGGAGCACTTTGAAATCTCTGGCTAGCAGTTGCTTTATTATTACTTGTAGAATTATCATTTTGATTGCAATTTTTAAGCTTAAAATTTATCACAGAATCTCTGAGGAGCAAGAAATCTCTCAGAAGCCATCTAGTTTAATGCATACCTGAACCCTCTGTAATAATACCCAATAAGTGGTCATTCAGCCTTCGTCTCAGGATCTTTAATGAAGAGGAATTCCCTATATCCCAAGGTATCTTATTTCACTTTGAGATAGTTTTTTAAAATTATTGATATTTTTCAGTTTTTACATAACATCCTAGTAATCCTTTCCCTTCCCCTTCTCATTGTAACATTTCTAGTAAGAAGGGGAAAATAGCAGTTCATCAGAACTAACCAACCTATTGAAAAAAGTCTAACATTTTTGTAATGTTGCACATCCATAACCCATTTAGGGATCAGTTTTAATTGGTAGAAAGTTTCTTTATATCAGGGTTAATTTCACCTCTATGAAGCTTTTTTATTCATTGCTCCTACTTTTTTTCTCTGGGCCTGGAAGAACTTGTTTCATCCTGTTTCCCTCAAATACTTGAAGATGTCTATCATGGGACCCACTTCTCTTCTCCAAGTTAAACATTTCTTCCTTCAGGCAGTAAGAAGAGTTATGAATATATTTATAATTGATTAGTAGAAAGAATGATGACATGGAGTCAGGAGAATAGAATTTGAATATCAGCTCTAATCCTAATTAAAAGTATATAATTGATGTAAGAGGAGAGAAACAAAGTATCATGAGAAAGAGTGAGGTAGGAGCAGAAATTAAACCTCTGTGAACACTTTTAATGGACAAAACCTTGAAGTTTATATGAATGGAGTGGCAGAAATTTTCCCCCTTTTACCTACCTCTGAGGAATTTTCTTTATGAATATACACTTTCAGCTTATATGGACCTCAGTTTTCCTTAATGAAAAATGGATATATCATGCTTGTACCCTGGGCTTTCAGTAGTATCACTGTATTTTAAACCTACCTTAAAATAGTGTAAATATAATACACTATTAGTGGAACTATAAATTGATCCAACCATTTTGGAGAGCAACCTGAAATTATGCTCAAAGAGTTATAAAACTGTGTATACCCCTTGACCCAGCAATATCACTATTAGATCTTTTTCCCAAGGTGATCAGGGAAAAAGGAAGAGAACTTATATGTTCTGAAATATTTATAGCCACTCTCTTTGTGGTAGCAATGAACTGGAAATTGATTTCCCTTTAATTCCCCTTCGGTTGGGGAATGTCTAAACAAGTTGTGATTTGTGATTGTGTTGGAATACTACTGGGCTATAAGAAATGATGAGCTGATTAATTTTAGAAAAACATGGAAAGACTTCCATGAAATAATGAAGAGTGAAATGATCAAAGCCAAGAGAGTATTATATACAGTAACAGCAGTATTGTTTGAAGAACAACTGCGAACAACTAAGTTATTTTGAGTATTGTAAATACTCAGATCAACAACAAAGGAACTATGAAGGGAGATGCTGTCTACTTCCAGAGAAAGAATTGATAAATAGAAGTATGCATAATATGATTTTTTATGTATATACATATCAGTGTCTAATGGTTATTTTTTCTGGTATGGGATTGGGAGGGAAAGAGAAAAATTGTACAGCAGAGAACAAAAGAAAACTTCACAGAAAAGCAGGATGGCTTTGAAAATAATGTGTAGTATTTACTACTTTATTATTAGTTTTTTAAAAAAAAGTAAACTGTGAAATGGAAATTCATAGTTTAATATTAAGTCTTCTTTATGTTGTGTTGTGTACATGAAAGGTTTATTTTTACTTTTTGTATTTAGGTTAAAATGAATTAATTTTTTTAAAGTGTAAATAAAAATAATTAGCTATTATTTTACATTTATATGGGACTTTAATTTCAAATATATGACATTATATAATATCCTCATAAATATATAATATCCTTCGTGAAGTGGTGTAGATTCTTATACTCATTTTTTTAAAAGTATAAGTTGTTTTATTCATAAAATGTTGAGAGACTTTCTCTTTTTTTAAAGTGGATCTGAGAATTTTTAAAACAGGTGAACTGTAATTTAATATTATGGTTCCTGGTTTCTCTTAGTAGCTCTATAAACTCTCTGGTAGCCTTTCGTGTTTCATAATTATTCTTTCCCCATATCTTTATGAGAGGCAGGTTTTAGGGAATTGGGTTATATAGTACTGGATGAGGATAGAAGTGTCTTATTTGAAACTTGGTTGCCATTTTAAAAGTAAATCTTTTTTTTGTGCATTTATTTTCTCATTTGAAGATAGTAAAATAAATTAATAGGTACCTTCTTTAGTAATTGATTCCCGCCTTAGCTGTTTATTAATAGCTAGATGAAAATGGAAAATTTCAGTCGTTGGGAGTATTGTCAAATACCTTTGTATTTGTGATTGGATAAATTTCCATCATATTATTACTTCTGAATTAATATAATTTAACTTTGAACAGTGACGTTTGGGGTAATTGTTTTAACATTCTTTCTTCCTTTCTTTATTAAGCAACTAAGGATAGTTAAATAGTTTTTCTAAGATCTTCGTTATCAATAAGCAGCAGAGCCAAGATCTGGGAGTTCCATAAGATACTGCCTATATTCAAATTTTCAGTCTTTTCTAGGGCCATATTTCTGGATTTATGTCAGCATAAATGATGACTGACAGTTTAGATATGTAGGAGATTTTTCTGGAATTTTATTGCTCTCATTATAAATTTTCAACATGAATAAAGAAATGGTAGGTAGAAGATTGCTGATCATTGTTGTAGTAGGTAATAAAAGTCAACAAGAAGGAAAATAGGTATTTCTTCATTTTTGAAATTCATGAATGTATTTCCTAGAATCTCATTGCTTTCTTCCTATTACCTGTATTTTTCTTCTCCCTCCTTTTCCTTTTCCCCCTCAGGAAGAAAAAAAAAAAAACCTCTCCAAATTTTCTTTTCTAGGAGGATGCGCAAGATTTGGATGCTTATACTCTGGCCAAGGCCTATTTTGATGTAAAAGAATATGATCGGGCAGCGCATTTCCTTCGTGGCTGCAAGAGTCAGAAAGCATATTTCCTGTATATGTATTCCAGATACCTGGTGAGAACCATTTCCAGATATGAATGAAGCATTTATTAAATGCTTACTATATGCAAAGCTCTAAGTGCTGGGAATATGAACAGAAAAGCAAGACCGTCCATATCTTAAGGATCTTATGTTCTAATCGAGTAGATAACACATAGGGAAGATTTCAGTTCCTAGTCAAATGGAAGAGTACTATGGTCCTTTGGATGCAACAGTAAAACAGATATTAGTGCCTCTTCTTTAATGACGTTTCTGCTACAAAAAATTATATCAGCTTCTGATGTTGAATCATTTGACAGTGCCAAGGACTTTGGTAACAAGAACTTTTCTGGGTCTTTAGTAGCTGTAGCACCTATAGGAACAGGTATAGCTTCAGGACCTTAATGCAATTTTCCTACTGGGCACCAAGAAAAAAGTGTTTTGCTTTGCTTATGTAGCAGGATCTGGGGTCAATTATACTCACTTGTAGGTCAACTCATCCTGCTAATGATTCATTCCTATATTTAATTTTATCATCTTGAACTTTAAAGTAACCCAGAGAGATGTTTGAATATTTTCTTGTTAATAAAATTGCAACATATTTCTCTCATTAATTTATCAATTAACTCAAGCCCCTATCCCAGTTCATTAAATATTATTTATTTAATAAACTGAAGGAATTTCCTTTCCCAGTGGTAGTTACAAATAACTCTATATACTACATCCCTTAGTTTCTTAGGATTGAATAAATGTTTAAGTTAGGGAATATATCATTTATTAATGATAAAATCTCCAATAAAACAGACAATTATTTACAATATTTTAGTTGAGAGAGACAGCACAGCCAGAGTAATCTTTTAGTTTGATGGCAAATGATTTGTTTTTGCTTCTGGAAATACAGTTCTACCATTTGGTTCACTCAAAATACTAATTAATGTCTCTAAAGAATTCTCTTCATATTTCCTCTCAAGATAAGAGTTAAATTTGTTCTCTTAGGAAAAAGTTACTTTAATTCTTTTTATTTGTTTTCAGCCATAATAGTTCTCTGCAGAATGCACTACAAACTCTTGGGTTCCTTACGGACTCTCCACAAAACTATTTTTTACAGTTTCCTCATAAATTAACAGTTAAGACAGTTCTAACAAGAAAGAAGTTTCTCTTTACTTTCTTTTTGTATTTCTTCTCCAGAATTCTTCATAGATCAAAATTGAAACCAAATTGTCCTTTATTCCATATGGAGAAATACCTCTTAGAATGACAGTTATCATACAACTATAACTTCAACCTGCCCTTTCCTCAACATCCCATTTGACTCTTAAAGATATAGTAACAATGGAAGAGTCTAGGAAGCAAGGTGTTACTCTTAAATTGAGGTACTAATAGGTATAGCAAAGGGCTGCTTATTGAAATAGCTTCCTAAATATCCCACTAGATGGTGAAAGAAACTTAGAAATATTTTTATTGGGAAACAGCTTCTTTGTCATATATTTCAAGTTATGGAAGATGCTTAATGCTTAAGAGTATTGTATACTATAGTATAGGTAGCCTGGCCTATCTTGATCTAAAACTTCAGTTGGTATATTTTGTTTCAAAGCTGTTAAAATTGGTTGAAGGTACTTTGTCCATGTTTCTTGGACTTCTGGAGCTATGAAGGACCCTTTCAGGGCTCCCCCCAACCCCTGGGATAACAATGTGCCCTCAAAATTACTTGATGTATATTAATAAAGATGTGAACCATGAAAGAGTACCTTTTGACCAGCTCACCAAAATTATGAATTTTGAATATTATTAAAAAACTAATTTTAAAAATTGTACTTCACTTACAGACTTTACAGTTTTCTTTCTAGATGCTCTATTCAAAATGACTTCAAGATACTAAAAGTGTTTTAGACAAGCAGCTATATAAAGAAAAGCAACATCTGATGAAATATGGAAGATATACTCTTTGGAGGGCAAATAACATTAACAAAACTTTAGAGAGGGATGAAATGAGACAAATATATGTATTGACCAGTTGTAAATACTGTTTTGTATGGACGAAGGCTCTTAGGAAAAGTTTAAAAATTCAGACTAGTTTTTTTATTGTTACAAACAGGTTTTAGAATGGATAATAAAAAACCTACTTTTTGATTTTCCTTTATAGTCTGGAGAAAAGAAGAAGGATGATGAAACAGTTGACAGTTTGGGTATGAAGTTCTGCTTACGTTTTGGAAAGAAGTCACTAGTAAACTGGTGTGTGTGTTAGGTGTGATTGTTGGGCTACGTAGGAGCTGAATGGCCACCAGACTAAGATAACTTGAAGGTTGACTGGCTCCTTGTACCAATTATTAGATGTACTAAGCAACTGTGAATTCTTCATTTCACGCCATAGGGAATAATTAAAACTAAGACAATAAAGCAAAAGTAGTTTGATCCTCAGAGATTTCATTCTGTTGATAGGCCCCTTGGAGAAAGGACAGGTGAAGAATGAAGCCCTCAGAGAGCTAAGAGTTGAACTCAGCAAAAAGCACCAGGCACGAGAGCTTGATGGCTTTGGCCTTTATCTGTAAGTCTGGATAATCTTTGGAGTTTTTTGTTTTTTCCTGAGTTGAAGGTGAACACCGTAGCAAGGCACCAGAGCATTGAAGAAAGAACATTGGGCCAGAAATCTGAAGACTTGGGATTGAGTCCATGTTCTTTCTCTTATTGGCTGTGTGATATTTAGCAAGTTATTTAATTTTTAGGAACTTCAGTTTCTACATCTGTCTAATGAAACCAGTTATACTTGCACTGATGACCATGTGGCTTTTTTATAAGTAAAGCTCTTTGTAAAACATAAAGAGCTGTATGATAATCACAGGTGTTTATGTAGTACTCTTAAGATTTGCAAAGTACTTTATAAATATTATCTCATTTTTTATCCTCACAACAACTCTAGGAAGTAGAGGCTATTATTTTCCCCATTTTACAGATGAGAAAACTAAGGCAGATGAGATTAAGTGCCTTGCCCAGAGTCACAGCTGATAAGTGTCTGCGACTGGATTTGAACTAGCATCTGCCTGCACTCTCTCACTTGAGTGATAGTTGTCATATGAAGTCTATTCTTGCTTTGTGCTTCCTGATGATTTTCTCAACTCTTAGGTATGGGGTCGTGCTTCGGAAGCTAGACTTGGTAAAAGAGGCCATTGATGTTTTTGTGGAAGCCACTCACGTATTACCTTTACACTGGGGAGCCTGGCTGGAACTGTGTAACCTAATCACAGACAAAGAGATGGTAAGTTGAGGAAGGAGCTATAAAAAATCTTTCTTGTGCAGTTTCTATCCTGTGAATTAATCGAAATATTTAATTAATATTTATGTATAATATTATATACATATATAATAATAATATATTATATATGATATAATATCAGCCTTTCAATTGTTAAGGGCATTTTGCTTTCTAATGTAGCTGGCTCTTATATATTTTTTTTTGAGTTGTTTTGCTAATAAGGTAATTTAATCTTAAAGTTAAAGATCACTGGCTAGTTAGTGATTGATCCTCTGTGGCTACTTTTGTTTCATGGTTAATATTGGTTTGGTATTAAAATTTGGTTGGAAAATTCTTTCTGCTGCATCTTAACTTTGTTATTTTCCAATAATAGTACTGTCTAACTTTGAATGTAATCTAGCCGTTCAGTTCCATTGCTGCCCTTATAAATTTGGGAATATCTTTTCTGACATTAAGAATTGAAATAAATGAGTTTAGTTGTTTCTCCAGGGTTTCTTTTGTAAGTTCTGTGAAAATTTGACAATTTCTTTGATGCAGATGTCTTTAGCACTTTTAAGCTGGACCATCTTTAGAGTTTGTTTCTATTTTTTTAGATGTTATTAATATCTATTAAAAGAGACTAACAACAAATATCTCCTTTTTGGCATATTTAAAGAGCCAGGAGCTGTTTTGTCTTCTTTCGTCCTCTGGTCTCTCCTTCCCCACTCCTGCAATGAAGATGCTGCCTGATAACTTCCAAATCTGCATCTTTTCTTTCTGTTCTCTCATTCAATATTCAGTCACTTGGCTCTATCTACTGAGCTTTTCCATGTAGATAGTTTGTGGTTACCTCAAACTCAATATTTCCAACAGTAGACTCTTCCTCTTTCTTTACAAATAAGCTTCACCTTCCAACTTCCCTTTTTCTGGCAGTGGTACCATCATATTTTGACTTCTCTTTCTCCTTTTCCCCCCTTTTAAGGAAAACTAAATGCGTCTATGTCACTTGTGGAGCTCCTTATAATCTCTCTCTCTCTCTCTCTCTCTCTCTCTCTTCCTCTCTTCCTCCCCGCCCTCCACACACTACACACACACACACACACACGCACACACACACACACTCACACTTCTCCCTCTTCCATGCATGCACCCTCCAGTCCATTCAGTGCTATTTCTTCACTGTCCCCTTCACACTCAAGATTCATTTCCTCCCATCTCTTTTTTCACTGTGCTAACCTTTTCTTCCCTTTTGTCTATCTACACGATAGCCGTTCTTCAGAGCCCTTCTCAAATTCTACCTACTTCTGAAGCCTTCCCTGATTTGACTCATCTCTGAATTCCTTACTATAAAACTTCTAGTCTAAATGCTGTTATGCTGTTTTGTGTTGATCATTATTGTTCTCTATGCTTTAATTTTGTTTCTTAAATTAGAGTTTAAAATACTGAAGTCGGGGATCTTGCCTTTGATTTTGCTTGATACAAAGCTGAGCCCACAGTAGATACCTAGTAAATTGCTAGTTGGTTGGCTAATGTTGGGGAAGGGAGTTAGAGACTTAAATTAGCCAATTTGTAAATATATCCTTTCTTTGGCTCTTAATTGCTGCCAGCTGAAGTTCCTGTCCTTGCCTGACACCTGGATGAAGGAATTTTTTTTGGCTCATATATATACAGAGTTGCAGTTGATAGAGGAGGCCTTACAGAAGTACCAGTCTCTCATTGATGTGGGCTTTTCTAAGAGCACGTACATCATTTCCCAGATTGCAGTTGCCTATCACAATATCAGAGGTAAGTGAGACAGGGTATCGAAATGCCATCCAGCCACCAGAGAAAGTACTTTTAATGCTTACTGACCTCTCTTTATTGTGCAGATATTGACAAAGCCCTCTCTATTTTCAATGAATTAAGGAAGCAAGACCCCTACAGGATTGAAAACATGGACACATTCTCCAATTTGCTCTATGTTAGGGTGAGCTATTCTTCCCTTTGGCCTTGACATTATTAAATAACACTGATTCAGTAATCATTTGGGTATGGGTATCCAGCTGAATTAGTAATTTTTTCTCTAGTTAATTTTTTTTTTGGGTGAAGTTTTGGGGATTCCTTTTTCCATTATCTGATTTATTTTTTCTCTTCCTTCAGAGCATGAAACCTGAACTGAGCTATCTGGCTCACAATCTATGTGAAATTGACAAATATAGGGTAGAGACCTGTTGTGTAATAGGTAAGCACTGTAATTGGAGTGCTGGGAGTAGGTGGGAAAAAATACTACAGAACTTACTCCTTGGGACAGAGATGTTAACAAAGCAGAAAGTTAGTGCATAGGATGGGTCAGGTTGATCTACTTTTTTTTTCTGCCTGGTAACATTATTAACTTTCATATGAATAGGTGTTCCTGTTAAAGTGGTAACTATCCAAAGCCTCTATTTCCTGTTGGAACCTCCTTTTCCCTTGAGACCATTCTTAAAAGTGTTAGATTCATTTCTGAAGCTCTTAGTATCAGGACAGTATAAACAGACTGAAGAGAGCTCACAAAATGGAGTAATCATAGTAATGAGGATAGGACTTATAAAATAAAATGGGGGTGGGGGACAGCTATGACTAGATTCATGAGAGGAATGATCAAATTGCTGATTTCAGGACAAGATAATGAACCTGAGATATCTTTGTTCCTTTTAAAGACCCATTGGAAAAATTAGTTGTGACACTTACAGCTAAATTGTTTTTTTCTTAAGAGAGAAATATTTAAAACATTCAAAAAGGTGCTTGATGAAGTTGGGAGAGCTGGTTCAGAGTCAGAAAGTTCCCATCTCTAACAACTACCCATTTTGTAACCTACTGTAAGTCACTTATTAACTTCTTAGTGCCCCAGGGCTGCTACTGATCTGCACTGGTTGAGGATGTTTTTTCACAAGGCGTTCCCTATACCAGTGAAATCATGCGTACTGATCAAAAAACAAATATGGTCTTCAACTTAACCATTTAAACAATTCAGCATGGGCAGAACAAAACTTTTTCAGTAAGTGTAACATTAAAATACTTTATTTTTCTAATATAAGTAGATAATGGAGTGTGAGAGAGAGAGAGGGAAAGAAGGGACTGAGATTTTGAAGAGAAAAGAAGTGAAGAGAGACTTGGAGAGAGAGAAACTGGCATCCATTTGCCTGACCCCACTTCCCACAGCACTCCTTTCCCTGCTGGCATCTGTTCCCAAGGCATTGGCCTACATTGGTTTCTTTTCTACAGCTTTAATTTTTTTCCCCCTCTACCACTAACCAACATCCCTGGTCCATCCAGATTCCCTGAGGTACCTGGTCTTTCAGTTGTGTCTCCTGCTTCCCACTTCTCTGCTGCTACTGTCTGTCTCTCCAGTCTGGCTTACCTACAGTTGACATTCCCACTCTCCATCTTCTCCCCTGCCTGGATATCTGGGGCTCTGTCCCTAATCTTCTGCCTTTCTTGTCTCACCACCAAAGTCTTCTTTAAATACTGTCTCAATATGTTTTTTTTCCATAGGATACAAGACCCTATACCTTGTTATAGGAATTTTTCTAGATTTACATGAAATTGTTTTTGTTAATTTAACTGCATAACATAGAGATAGCAGCTTTGCAGATACTTAATTTTAGGAAACTTGCCCTTAGTGACATGAAATAGACAAAATACTGGTTTTGTCTTCAACTAGATTCTTTCGATCCCAGGGAATTTCTTTTGTGACCATCTAGCTTTTCTTGTTTTCTTGTTCTTCTCAGGTAATTATTACAGCTTACGTTCCCAACATGAGAAAGCAGCCCTTTATTTCCAGAGAGCCCTAAAGTTAAATCCCCGATATCTTGGGGCCTGGACCCTCATGGGACATGAATACATGGAAATGAAGAATACATCTGCAGCTATCCAAGCTTACAGGTCAGGGGTGTGTGTGTGTGAGTGTGTGTGTCTCTGTGTGTGTGTGTCTGTGTGTGTGTGTGTGTGCGCACATGCCATGTACTGGGGTGAGGCCATGTCACATTAGGCAAACAAGTATCAGCATTGTTCTGACCTACCCTCACATGTATAACAATAGATTTCTATTCCTCAGACATGCTATTGAGGTAAACAAGAGAGACTACAGAGCCTGGTATGGCCTTGGACAAACCTATGAAATTCTTAAGATGCCATTTTACTGCCTTTATTACTATCGACGGGCCCACCAGCTACGGTAAGTCTGACCACTTTGGTGTGGGACAACTTGTTGCTTAATCAGGGCTAATCAGTGTGAACTGATTAGTTGCTCAAGGAGTTAGAATGAATAGTTTAACTTAGGTAAAATCTTGACACTCCTTTGGGTCATTTAAAGTTTTTCTTTTGGGGAACTCCATTAATAAGTTTTGTAGCATAATTGCCTAGGACACTGAAGAGCACTGGGATACGTTAATTTGGGATGGTGGCAGTGATTGGACAGAAGTTGCAAATAGCTGCTGACATCGGTCTCCCTTATGTCATAGGCCCAATGATTCCCGTATGCTGGTGGCCCTAGGAGAATGTTATGAGAAACTCAATCAGCTTGTGGAAGCCAAAAAGGTGCCTGGGATTGGGTATTAGGGCATTGCATGACATTTTTTGCAATTTAGTGAACATTGGTTGGTCTGTTTCTGACTTCATTTCGCGTTGATCTGATGCACACACTAGTCTCAAGCAGGTTGTGTGCTGGGCTCTATACCTTGTCTGCTCATGTGCAAATTCCCTGTACAGTGTCTGTCGGGTAAGGCAGGGCCAGAAGCCACAATCTGTGGAAGGCTGTCTGTGGCCAGGTACCCTGCCACCTGAGCTTTGTGGGCATACACAAGTGTTCTTCTGCACTCTGAGCACGCCTGAGTTCTGCAGGGTTTGCTGAAGCTTGAGCCTCAAGGTAATTGTCTGCTTGTTGGTAGGCGTGGGGTGGCTCCAGTAACCACTTTGTCCCTTTGGCAGTGTTATTGGAGAGCTTACGCTGTGGGAGATGTGGAGAAAATGGCTCTCGTGAAACTAGCAAAGTGAGTAAAAAAAAGACCAAACATTCTTAAGTGTTTCAGCCCCATATGCTCTGGGAGTGTCTGGGAATGATCTTAAAGGGGAACTGAAGATGTAGGACTTGTGAAAAGTCGAGAAGTGTGATTTTCCCTTAGGTAAATTAGGGCCCATCATTATACCATGAAGAAGTTTACTAGGTGAGGTACTAAGAATGAACTAAAGGAAACTTATGAGCAGTGCATTGCTATGGTAGAAGGAGGAAATTAATCATATATTCAGCAAGACAAAGAGTTAGGAAAGCTCTTTTGTCCCGGCTCATCTTTGTCCTTGCCTACGGCCAGGACAACTTAGAAACAAACCAGTTGTAACCAGTTGATAGGTGGTTTTTTTTTAAAGATGACCTGATCCCTTCTAACTCCCTTCCTTGGTTCCTGAAAAAATAAGTTATTTAATTTCCTCTAAAACTTTTCATATTTATCTTTAGCAAAGTAAGGATACTTTTAATGGTGGTGATTATTAAACAAAGAGTTCACTACTAATGCCATAGGTTGTTTATGTTTAATTCTTTACTTTTATGTAGTCCAGTCTATCTTAGACTCTGGGCCTGTATTGTTATGATGCCTTGCTTACAGTCCATTTCTTTCAGACTCCATGAACAGTTGACTGAATCAGAACAAGCAGCCCAGTGCTACATCAGATACATCCAGGACGTCTATTCATGTGGGGTATGTGTCAGAGGCCAGGGAGTTAAGTATCAGATACATCCAGGACGTCTATTCATGTGGGGTATGTGTCAGAGGCCAGGGAGTTAAGTTAGTGCATCTGTCACCGTCACCTCAGTCATTTCTGTTCTCTTCCTTTTTAGGAAATAGTGGAACACTTGGAGGTGAGCACTGCTTTCCGATATCTGGCTCAGTACTACTTTAAATGCAAACTCTGGGATGAGGCCTCAGCCTGTGCACAGAAATGTTGTTCATTCAATGATGTGAGTGTCAGTTTTCATTCAAGATTTCTGATTTGAACATAGAATATCTTTTAAGGGAGGGGGTTGTCAGGTGGAGGGATATCTTTAAAGTATGTAGTTTAAAAAAGTATTAACCTTTTTTGTAATTTGTAATGTAATCTGTTTCAGACTCGAGAAGAAGGCAAAGCCCTACTTAGACAGATCTTACAGCTTCGGAATCAAGGAGAGACTTCCACCGCTGAGATATCTGCTCCCTTTTTTCTACCTGCATCGCTGTCTGCTAACAACACTCCTACACGCAGGGTGTCTCCACTCAACCTCTCTTCAGTCACACCGTAGACTTTCTATGATGGATTGTCAGTCCCCTATTAAGTCCTGACTCATAGACAGAAGTTGGATCTGTTCTTCAAGGACTTTATTTCTTTCAGTTTCTGCATTTGGAGCCCACTGCTTGAGGATTATATAGGGTCAGTGCTCCAGCTGCAGGCTGATTGAATCCTGTCTGAAGAAGACATTTTCTGTTTGCTACAGTTAAAGCAGCTGGATTCTTTAGAGCACTTTTCTCTTCCTCCTGACTCAGAGACTAGCTGCAGTTTTTAGTCCTTTCCCAACCAAAATATTTTTAAGAACAACCCCTTTATGGCACTTTAGCAGGTGATGCTCTAAGAGCCTAGTTCCTTTGCTGCTTGGTGGAATCGTCCTTCTGAAGGCAGGCAGCCCTACTGAAAGTTCTGCTTTCAGCACCTATGGGATGCTGTTGGGATGAGCCAAATTCTTGCATTTAAATGCTCAGAAGCAAGGTTGACAGGAGCTTGCTGAAACCACTTTCAGGCTAGGAGAGCAAAGAGTAAACTGTTGATGCTGTGTAGAGGGAGATGAAGCCTGGACAGGCCCTTGGTTTCAGCTCCGAGGTGTGGGGAAGAAAGATCAAGCTGTGTTAACGAACAGTATTCATTATGTTCCTGTTTAAAACAGTGCATATCTCACAAGTGGCTCTCTGACTTGTCATGGAGGAAGGGAGAGCCTGGGCAGAAGACTCGTATCTGAAGAGCCAGTCTGTTTTAATAAAAATATTTTTTTAATCTAATCTAATTTCCTGCATTTGTTTTTCCAAAATTAGATCAGGGTGATGGAACCATCTGTTCACTAGTATTTCAATGCATTTTATATTAACCACAGCTTTGAAAAACTACCATCCCCACTGAAGAAACCTTTTCATGGTGGATCCTAATATATAGCTGCTTAAAAATATTTGTTTGGTCATGCATGAGAGCAACACAATTACTTTTAATGCAGTCCCTCAGATGGGCTTAAAAAAAAAGTCTAACGAAGGCTAAGTATATTTATTATAATGTACATACATACATGTTGAGTGCATAGGAACCATTAAAAATGAAAACAGATAACATAATTATATTACATATGAGGATAAAAGCAGCCACTGGAGAATATCATCTTAGATAAAGCCCTTGGTGTACATTAAAACTTATAAAGAACATCACAATTTCATGCAGAGAGCAACTTGTCCCACTTTAGCTCAAGTGCTAGTTTTATAATTATGTCCTCTTAGTATTTTTTCCCAAAAGGCCCAGACTTGAGCAAAGGGGAACGCCGGGAACGCAGAATGCGGCTGTAGGGACTGCTTTCTGCTGAGCCTTGACAAGTTGGGGTTCGAGGAAGCAAGTTTCGAAGGAAGGGTTTCTTTCCTGGGGGTTGCTGGGGAGGCTGCTGGTTCTCCTGGTTGGGACCTTGCCGCTTTTTTAAGGAAATGGAGGAAGAGCCCTGCAGCTTCATGACCGTATGATACTGCTCAGCAATACAGGCAGCTTTCTTCCGAAGGTCCAGTTTTACTAGCATCATATTATTTTGTAGCTCAGCTAGGGTCTGGTCCTATGTAGAAAATAGAGAGATGTTTAAGCTACCAGAAAAGCTAAATCTCACAGCCCATCTCTTAAGTCCCATTCCACCCCACTCCTCAGCACTATCCTAAAGACCAAAAAGAAAGGGAGGAGGGTCACATACACAGTACTAAGTACTGTGGGGTTGAGAAACTAATTATGGAAATAAAACCACTGGGATGAGGTCACTATAGATTGTTTATTGTTATTCCCCTAAATTAAAGGAGGTACTACTTTATAACAAGATCTATAAATAAGTAACTCAAGTCTGCCAAATTCACCTGATCCTGTTGGTTTGTCTTTGTGGGTAAATGTTTCTTGAAGCCAAAATTCAGTTGATTGCAGGGGGTTACCCTAGGAACCCAGTCATTAGGTAGCAGCTGATAGAACTCCTCACTTCCTACCACGTATTATATATCCTCATGACTGCCTTTGTTTTATCCAACTCTAGGTTCTGCTTATCCCATAATAGCATTAATTGTTGATATCTACTTCACAGTGTTAAGAAGAAAGTGCTTTTTACAAAGCACTACATAAAATGCCAGTTATTTAGCAGCCAGTCTTTTCATTATAAAGATCAACATTCAATCTGAAAAAACAGTACAGATTAGTGTTCAGGTAGTAACAGAAAAGTTTCACCCTAGATTTAGGCTTTCTCCCTTACTATCCTTTGTTTCTTATAGTAGGGGCAGTATGAGACAAAGCAAGGACAGGTAGGCCACACTACCTGTTTGATCAGGATGTCATCACAGATGGTCAGAGCCTGGCGGAGTTTTCCTGCTCCAGTGCTATGACAACAAGCCCTCTCAGCTGACTGGAGGGACTCCCCAAGTTTCTGTAATTCAGTCTTCAGCAGCCTGATGTTCTGAAAGAAGGAACTGTCACTGCACTGTGGCCACAACTAGCTGAAAGATGAAATGTCAGTGGCTTGCAACCCCAGAAGTATACAAGGCAGACTTCACATAGATATAGGGCAGTGCAGAATGGTGAGAGTTGTGGTAGCAGAGATAAACTAGTGAGTCTGAAAAGTAAGGATAGATAATACAAGGTGATTTCTGATGAGATGTACCCCCTCCTCCCTTTTATTCTTATTACCTTTTGCCCCTCCTCTAATTTCTTGTCCACATCTACGGTGAATGGTTTGGCTGAAGGAGGAGGATCTAACATTCTCTGATACTTCCGCAGTTCTGAGAAAAAAAAAAAAAGGAGCCAGCCCAGTCAATGACTGTCTGGGTCAACTCTCCACAGCATTTTTGGAAGAGCTGGCATCAGACTTGACATTCTGAGAATGAGACCTCCCCATTCCCTCCAGTTTAGATCCTCCCTCCTTCCTTGCCTTCAGTGGTAGAAGCCAGTTCTGCCTTGCACTGTTCCAGTCTGGCTTTAGTCTCCTGAAGCTGTTTGTTAGAAACAGAGGAAGCTACTCGCTCAGATCTGCGCAAGGACTGCTCAGGATCCAACTGCAGGCCTGTCTCAAGGGATGCAGACTGCTTCTTGGCCTCTTGCAGGGCTTCCTCCAACTCCTTAATCTTTTCATCTCGCTCCTTAAGGAAAAGCAGAATGCTGTGAACACTACTCGGTCTCCCTTAACTGTGTGATAACCTGATTTTCCCATGCCTGTTTGGTGAGAGCTACTGAGACTAAAGCCACAATAAATTTCATCCCATTTCCTAGAGGCCTTAGCCTCAGAGAAGCTTGAGAATAGGCATCCTGGCAGCTAACTGAAGAGAAAAGTCAAGAGTGGCCCCTCTGATTTTCTCTATTTACCTGGAGTTCTTCTTGGTAATAACTCTGCAGGGACTCCTTCAGGATCATTAGTTTATCCTCATACATTTCCTCCAATAACTCTTTCTGAGTATCTAAGTGCTCACTACAATGCAAAAGATGAAAGAAAAATGAACAATTTTCTTTGGGGCTAAGTCAAGGATGTGGAAGAAAACAGACTCAGAGGCAGAATTTCATTCCAGGCCCAAAACCCTGCTCCTTTAGGAGATCTGGGAAGCCAGTCATTGTCTACCTGCACCATTGCTCCCGTTGTTGCATCTGCTCTATCATCTCAGTACAAATTTCATCACGGAGCTGCATCTCCAATTTTAGCTTCTCCTGACGCTCTTGTAGCAGAAGCTCTTTCATGGCTTCCACCACTTGTAGTAGCTCCTAGAAGAGTTAGGGAAGCCAGATAATTCCTGTGTCCTAAATTGCAGTTACTATCTTAGTATTCCATTTCACCGAAGGAATGCAAATCCCAGCAGCTATTACTCAGAAATAACAATCCATTGGCTTCCTCACCTCTTTGTCATATGTGGAGATGTCAACTTCATCACCACTGTTTTCATCAGGCCCTGGCTCCTGCTTAATCCCTGTCTCCAAAGTGGGAGAGGTTCGTAGACTATGGTCTTTAATGAATGAATGTAGGGATGGAAGCCCGAGTTTCATAGGTGGGGCATGAACAAGCTAGAGAGAAAAAGAAATCTCTTAGTTTGTACCCATATGGCTTTATCTCCAAAGGGTACGAACACAAGATGAACCCAAGGACTCACCTGACTAGCAATGGCTGAGAACTTGGCCACGTGAAGGGTCTCATCATAGGTAGAGGCACAAGGATTCACATTGACAATCATGCAGGACCGGCCACGACCCGTGAAGAAGCCCTGAAACACCCGAGTCAGCTTGCTGTCACGGAAGGGGACTAGGTTTTGCTTGAGCCTAGCAAGGAAGAAGAGACAAATGAGTTTTGGGAAGGACCCTAATCATTACTGAGATCTCAACATGCCACTCTCAAGAGTGATCAGGATCTAATAACAGGCTTTGCCATCTGGTTGCAAGCAAAATTCAGACTCCCCGCTGTCCTTCTTGTTGGGTGGGCACTTTACCGTTGCTGGTTCTGACGTATAGCAGTAATACAGCGGCCCAGGGTATGAAGGGAAGTGTTGATATTCCCTGCCTCCTTCATCCTCTCACTCATCTTCTGTTCCTTGCAGCGCTCTGAGCCAGCCAGATCACACAGGGACAACCTGGAGGGAGGAACTCAACCTGAACCTTTATCCCCTCCTACCATCCCAACCCTCATGCATCTCCTGGATGAGAACTTTATTCTAATATTTCAACAATTCTTTGGGACACCCAGTTTTATAACTACCATGCCATTCCAACACCCAGAGAGAACTGTCCAGGATCAGAGTCAGGTTCCTGCAACATAAAACTCACTCGCTGATCTTAGACACCACGTTGCCTTCTCCTTGCAGGTGCAGGATTCGGATGGAGAAGATGCTGTGGCTAAAGGACACAAGAAAGAAGCTGGAATGAGGCATTTTCCCCTGATTGGGCCCAAAGTTCACTATTTCCCAGCAATGGCTATGGATGGACCCCTTTCTTACCTGCGACTGGAGTTCTGGTTCAGGTGAGTACTGGCAAAGCTCTGATTCTTACGACCTAGTTTCAGGAGCTTCCAGGCCTCATCAGCATCCTGGATGTTAATCCAATTCAGATCTGAGAAAGACAGGGAGAAGAGAGTAAGTTAAAAACCTCTAATTTTTACTCCCCTTCTTTCTCTTTCCCTTTTTTTAGTTACTTTCCTTGACCTCCAACTCTCACTACCTTTCACATAGGGATTGCCATTTTGGTCTTCACATAGTCGGAGTGTCTGCCTCTTTCGCTGCTGGCTGGGAGGCTCCAACAAGTCAAAGATCATCTCATTATAGATCTCAAAGAAGGAGATCCAGATAGAGAACCGGACATCAGCTGGGACACAGAACAGGGCAGTATCTGGCTCAGCCCATCTACAAGATGTGTCTGTGGAAGGTACAATAAAAAGTCAGCTACAAGTCTAGCCCTGATCATCATGCTTGCGTCTCAATAGCAAAGAATCACCCTGGGCCTTCACTCCTAATAACAGTAACTCTGGATTTCTACAGAAGAAAATGCACTTGCAGAGTTTAAAAACATGCCTTTCACAAGGACAATTTGGAAATTTGTTTTCCTTTACTTTGCATACTTCTTACAAGGGTTTGATTTTCTTTCTTTCTTTTTTTTTAATTTTAATTTTTTTTAATGTTTTACAATCATTTCCTTAAAATTAAGATTTTATCCACCCCACTCTTCCCCCAATACCCCCCTCCCTCCCCGTGACAGCATACAATTTTGTATGGGTTCTACATATACTTTCCTATTGAGCACATTTTCACTATAGTCATGCTATGTAGTCGAACTAAAATAAATGGAAGAAATCATATAACAAATCAAGACATAATACACTGAAACCCACACACACACAAACATGATCTGCTACATTCTGTGAATGACTTCCATATTTCTTTCTCTGAGTGTGGAAGGCATTTTGCCTTAGAAGACCGACATTAGGATTTTTTTTTTTTTCTCGGTAAGTTCTTGTGTTATTACAAAGTTCCAAGTCTACCAGAAAAAACTCTCACACACTGTGGTCGTTGCTGTGCACAAAGTTCTCCTGGTTCTGCTTCTTTCGCCAAGGGTTTGATTTTCAGTGAGGGGTAAAGACAGTGTGAGGTGGGAAGGAGGAAAAAAGCAGATTGTGTTCATTGCAATGACAAAATTTTCTTAAAGTTAAAAAAATATACCCTCCATTTGGCTGAGGCTGACACTGCTTTGGCTAGTCAAATGGCTGGTAGAAGAGAGTCCAGCAATGCCACTGTCAAAACTGGCACTGGTCCCCAGAGGTAGCGATTCAGTGTTGTGGCTTTTCTTCAGAGAGTTTATCATTTCCTCCTAGAGAAACCCCAAGAGAAAATAAATACAAAGCTTTCCTGGGAGTACTCCTGCCCTTCATTGATGCGATTCTGGGCACTGACCTCACGAGAGCTGCCATTCAGCAGGGCTGTCTTCTTCATCTCTTCCTGCCTCACCTGCTTGCTATCTAGCCAGATCACTTCATTAGCAAACGAAGGCTTCAGGTCAGAAGCTGGGTAGAGCTGGTTCCGAATACTATTGAAGATCAGAGCCAGAGAACGAGGTAGGATCCCCCCATCCTTGTTGCTACCTAGAAATATAAAAAAGGAGAGCTGAGTGCTAGCACTTGAAATGCTAAAAGATCCTTCAAGAAACTCACCAGAATTTCATGATGCTTTGACTTTCACTCACCCTGGACAGTATGGGTCTTTCCAGAGTTAGTCACTCCATATGTATAAATGAGCCAGTTGTAGCCTTTGAGCACATCTCTGACCATTTCTTTCACTGTCAGGTTGAAGAAAGATGCCTGTCCTACTTCTGGTCCAAAGATCTAGAAAGAAGACAGTTCCTTGAAGTCTCTTCCTTGTTTTTAACATAGGCTCATTTCTACCAGCCTTATCCCTCCCCCTGACAGTTCCTCCCATAAGTCTCTATTACTCCCCAGACCTATTTAGTATCTAAATACTAAACAGTAATTATTTCTCTTTTACTCAGGAATCCTGAGGGTCTTCCCCTCCCACTTTGATCTTTTTTTTGGATTAAAGGGGCCATCCTTTGAGTAACTACTTAACATTGAATGGGTGTATCTCACTCAAAGTGAGAATGTGATAAGACATTAGCCTGAAAAGACCTGGATCTCCCATTGCATCCTGATGAATGTTATGCCACTGGACCCAGATGGCTCAGGAGAAGAAAGTGAGGTTGGTGACCTTGCACAGCCCTCCCTCACTCAGATCAAAGTCAACTGCAAGTCATGTCATCATCTTGATATCATGGTCCTCTTTGAGAAGGAAGGACAAACGCAGTAACAATTACTCCCCAGACCACTATGGACTCAACAAATTTATGGATCTTCCTATTGGCAAACACGTAGAAAAACATTTTCCCATTGGTTATACATCTCACTGGCAGCCTTGCTGAAAGTGCTTCCAGCTTGATACCTGGGAAAAGGTGAATCTATGAGTGGCTTGGCCCACACCTCTCTCATTGCTTCTCATGGCAAAAGAGTCCTTGGGTGCCTGCAGAACAAGGGTTTCTGGGTTCTCGATTCGAACACAGCCCTAGCAAATGAAACATACATAAACATATTAGGAGAAGGGGGAAGTCTTATTACCCTTTTATATCATATCGTATCATAACCCGTGCTTCCCCAGGCACTCACCTGTTCTTCTTGTCTCTCCACCTCTGAAGGCAGCAGGGGCCGGACTCTCAAGTATACTTTTACCTTCTCTGCACCATCTTCAGGTACAACCTGCGGGAAAAACCCAGCCAAGAGCCCCACTGATTAGATGACACAACTACCTCCGAGCCTGAAATCATAGTAACCATAGGATTACTCAATAGCCACACCAGGGAAGTGGGATAGATCTTCCTCTGCTGCTACACTCATGCTAAGGGACTGAAGAAAAGTAATTTGTGCTCCTCTCTCAATATCCTCTTAAGACCTAACCTGCCCACAAACGTGCAATAAAAGCCAGCACATTATTTGCACCAAGATGAGGGTGAGGAGGTATGCATACCTCTGTATGAGGGCATGCGTGTGAATGGCTAGGAGGGGATGAATGGGTGGGCGTCATCTCCCTGGACTTTACCTGCCCTTTGTCCTCTAGCGGGGAAGGGGAGATGGCAGAGAATTCAGATAACAGGTCCTTTTGGATCCCGACTCCCAAATCAGCGGCGGTGGATTCGAACACGGGCGACACGACGATTTCTTCATCCGAAAGGAAGCCCACAGGCGGGGTCAGGATACCCCGAGACATGACAACGGTGGCGCGTTCCTCCTGGGAGAGGGTACGGGTACCTTCCACACCTGAGGTGTGAACCCGTTCTTCCCCCAATTCTCCGCTTTCCCAGACCCGGGAGAAGGCTCCCTCCGGGTAAAGTCTCGGCCCCCGAACCGGGGTTGAAGAGCCCCTAGTACCACCGACCCACGCGTGAGCTCCGGCTCTAGCCGCGGGGAGATACGGAGACCCCCCCCGCCCCATCCACCGGGCCTCGCAGCCCAGTCCCTCGCCCCAGGCAGGTTATTAGGGGAGCCTCGGCCGAAGGGCTTCGGGGTGAAGTTCACCCCGGTGAGAGGCGCCCGCGGAGGACCACTCCGTTACCCGTTAGCGCGAGGACTTTCCCAGCTCGGTCTCCAGCACCGGGAACTCTGTCCCGGCTCCCCGATGCTCGAGGTCTCTGCTCTCTCAGAGGGAAGAAGACGCCACTCGCCGCCGCGTTCCTCAAGCCCCAGCTAGCCCAGCAGCCCCCAGCCCAGCTCCGCTCCACCCACGAGGGGCAGCTTTGTTTCGGACGCGAGGTTTCAAACAACGCGCTCTGCTCTCTCAGCCAATCCGGCGGCGAGATCGCATCCGCCAATCATGGCGCTCAGAAGGCGGGTCGGGTTACCAACCGTCGCTGCGTGGGCCTTTGGGCTGCGGGCTCCGGGCCAGGGCTTCCGCCCACCCTTAAGAACCCCCGACAGCCTGTCCCGCCATGAAATGTGAAGGGAACCCAAAGGTGAGGCCGTCATCCTCGCCCTACCGTTTTCTTATCCAGAAGCTTGCCCGAGATCTAGAGGCTCCTCCCCAACTTTACACCACCCACCCCGAATAAACTCCATTTCCCAGAAGGCATCTGGTTGTGTGCGGTGTCAGCTCAGGGACCGCACTCCATTTCCCAGAGTCCATCGGGGCGCGGTCCGATAAGGACCTGCCTCTTCGCGGGTAGGGGAAGAGTCGGGGCCAAGATGGCGACAGGGACGGGCAGTGAGTGTCTGCGCTGCTCGGGGACGGGCCGCTGCGGCGGTTGTGGCAGAACCTTCCCGCTTCCAGCTCGAGGGTTGGGCTTCGCGGAGCCCTCGGCCTGGGGGCCCTGTGAGATCGCGCTAGGCGAGACTCGAGCCTGCCGAGGGGGCCGCCGAGGAGGGCTTGTTTTGGAAGGGTTGTCGCGGAGGGGCCCGGGTCGTGTGCGGAGCCCCGGGGAGGGGGGGCGGGGCAGCCAGGCTTCGAAGCGCGGGAGAGATCGGTGGATGGGGGCCCCCGGCCGCCCCCGCCCCTCCCTCCCTGCCTCCCACGGCCGAGTGCCGCGTTCCCGCAGCTTGGGAGGGGCGAGGCCTCCTGCGGCCTGGCCTGCGAGGAGCGGCTCAGCGTTCCTAGTGAAACGCGTAGCGCGGGAGCCAGGCCTGCCTTCTGCGGCTCTGCGGGGGGCCGAGCTTTCTATCGGGAGTGGCGTAGACAGATTTTAGAGCTGGGAGGGCCCCTTGGACGTTAGGCGGCCAGCCCCTCTTTTTTTTTCCCGATTTTTGAATAACAACGTTCCTTGCAGGAGGCCTGGGTACTAGCCTGAATTTGATTAGTCATTTTTTAGACCTACGGCTTGCGATCTTTAGGCCTCAGTTTCCTAAACTGTAAACTGAGGGGTAAAAGAGGCGTTGGTGGACCAGATGCATTGTGGTACACTTGAAAGAGTCCAGATTATGCAGTTAGAAGGGCTGGGTTCGAATCCCAGCTCTGCTACTTAGGAAGTGTGAGAGATAGTGGGCAAATGATTTAGCCTCCCTTTTTTTCATTTGTAAAATAAGGCAGTTGGGGTTGAACCAGGGGCTTTTAATTTGGAATTTGTGGATAGGTCCTTAAATAGATTTCAAGAAGTTTTTGAATTTGGATAAAAAAATTGATATTTGTTTCAAAATAATTGATTTCCTTCTTATTTTATGCATTTAAAAAATTCTGAAAAGGGGAGCCAAAGGTTTCACCAGACTGCCAAAGGGGTCCCAGACACAAAAAGTTAAGAACCCCTGGACTAGATAATTTCTAAGGTCTTACTCAGCTGCTTCTTTACCTTATTCTTAAGGTGGATTGTTGAGATTTGAAGGCATAGAGCAGGTACTGGTCCACATTGGGTTGCTACCCAATTTTTGATGGAAAGAGTTGTATTGAGACCAATCTGGTTTAGTTCACTTGTTTGGAATAGTGTTAGACCTTTGCCTGGGATTGGTGTCTTCTCACTGGACTCTCACTGAGTTTTCTCTTTCTACAGAACACAAACTGCTGAGTACTGGCCCTACAGAACCCTGGTCTATTCGGGAGAAGCTGTGTCTAGCCTCCTCGGTCATGAGGAGTGGAGATCAAAACTGGTAAGATACTTGGGATATCAAATGTAGGATAGCAGGAGCTTGGGACATTGAAATTACTGGGAGGCTTTCCTGTACTTGGGGTTTAGATAGCCGTAGGAACCAGGAGCTAGTGTAAATCCTTAACCATTATCTCAGACTGTTGTGAAGTTCCAGGGGAGTAAAAGAGAATGGTCTTGAATCTTAAGATTTAGTTTAAACCTTTTTGTGGTTTTCAGAAAAGAATGAGCACCTTCTTGACTAATCATCTGCTCTTTCTGTTAATTGTTAAAACTCAATTTTTAGAACTTTTTCCTCCCTCAATCTGATTCCAATTTTGGAGTTATACCATTAGCTTAAATGAGAACTCAGTCACTCATTAAATAGAAGATAGATTGTTCTCTGTAGGAAACTTTACTTGCTTTCTGGTGTTTACCTGGACCCTTAGATGGAATCTTGTAATGAAAAACTTGAGAACTGCTTCCCCTGCATTTGTAGAAGGATGTCCAATGGTGGTAGAGATTAATATCAGTCACTCTCTACCTTGTAAGTAGAAACAGTTCAGGAGCCATCCCTTATCTTCATAATATAATGGAAAAACTACTGACCTTGAAGTCAAAAGATCTGGGCCTGATGTCCTGCTTAAATGAATATTGACGAAGTTTGTGATCCTGGACTTAGTTAAAAACCACAACTAATCTAGTGGTGCCCTACTTATGAACGCATGAAGTGATTCCAAGGTATCTGTCTGTAAATCCATATGTATAAAAGCATTGCCTTTAGTTCCAAAAGCTCCTGTGTAATTGTTGTAAGTATGGGGTATTTCAAATACATCCAGATGCCGAGGGATTAATGAAAATGCCAGTTTTATAAATGTTACTGATTTCTTAATATCTTTTAGTCATTAGGTAATTTCTCAATCATATGTTAATGTTAAAATTAATGTCACAAAAAAGTGGATTTATTTTACATTAAAAAGGGGTCTTCAGGTACAAAGCCTGGTAATGACTGTCCTAAATCTGCAAAATGGGATAATAGTACTTGTAAACCCCCTATATTAAAAGAGTATTGGGAAGCAATTGCTTTGGAAACCTAAAAGCACTATATAAATGTTAGTTATTACATATAGAAGATGTGATAGTGATATTGTTGATCTGCATCATTTTGAGAGTATAATGTGATGGAAAGACCACTGTGTTCATTTTTGGGTATTTTTGGTCAG
This sequence comes from Bettongia penicillata ogilbyi, assembly GCA_023548195.1. Classification (NCBI taxonomy): domain Eukaryota; kingdom Metazoa; phylum Chordata; class Mammalia; order Diprotodontia; family Potoroidae; genus Bettongia; species Bettongia penicillata. The sequence continues at coordinate 7,479,826 of JAJHZJ010000197.1, forward strand.
ATCTCAGGCTGAATCCTAGTTGTGTTATCTTTGTATAATCCTGGGCAAATCCTACTCTGTGAGCTTTAGTTTTCTCATCTTTAAAATGAGCATGATAATACTTGTATTATTTGCCTCACGGGGTTATTGTGAGGAAATTTCTCTGTAAATCTTCAAGTGATAACATAACCAAAGACTAGAATAAACAATAAACTATGCCAGTTTGTTAAACCCAGCAAACTCATATATTTAACTGTACAGTAGTGTAAAATCCAACCCAGCTTTTCACAGAACATCTAGGGAAGTAGTTTGAACTGACACTATACTTACTTATTTTTAAGACATTTGAGTCATAACAATAAGAATACTGACACATTCCCCAAACTGATAGAGCATTAGGTACCTATTCTTGCTCTTTCTCATCTAGAAGTTCTACTAAGGAATATTCTTTTCATTCTAAATGACTTTTATGTTGTTTATTCACTTCCATATTCAAAGTCTGTTCCTTCACTGTTCCTAACTGTACTCCTTTTGGTTTTAAAAGTGTGGCTCCTAACCTGTGGACCTGAAATTACCAGCATATCTTTTGTCTTCTCATGATGGAGTTTTATAGTATGTTGTGGTCCAAGACTGATGCTTTGAAGGTCCTTATTTTTTTCTTTTTTTGTAGGGTGTCAGTTAGCAGAGCAATCAAGCCCTTTGCTGAACCTGGCCGACCTCCTGACTGGTTCTCTCAGAAAGTAAGCTCCAGGGATAGTGTCCTCCTATAGCAGTCTTTCCTACCCAGTCCTATTAATTTAGCTGGAAGACCTTTGCCATATTGAGAGAATTTAAAGTTACGCACTTTTACTGTAGATCAGTGAAAATTGCCTTTTATTTCCTTGTTACCCCTCCTTCAAATTTACCTGTTTGGATTGAGGGTACTACTATTTTTCCATTTACCCAGTTTTACAATCTTGGGTTCTTTTTTTTTTAATTAAACTTTTTTTTTCAATTAGCCAAAATCTAACGTCTCTCCTTCCCACCGCCAACCATTTCCCACTGAAAAAGAAGGAAAAATGAAGCCCTTTTAACAAATACCTTAAAGCAAATTCCCACATTGACCATCTCAAAAAAAAAATATGTCTCTTTTCTACTCTTAAGTCCATACTTCCATGTCAGGAGGTAGGTAGCACATTCAGTCATAAGTACTCTGATTGTTATTTCAGAGTTATCTTTTTTTTTATATTGTTGTTGCTAGTGTATTCCTTGTTCTTGAATCATTTTTGACTCTTCCTTTCCCTCACCCAGGTCTTGTTAATTTTACTTCCACAACATCTCTCAAATTGCATATTCTTCTCTCTTTATACCATAACCATCCTAGGTCAGGCTCTCTTACTTGGACTATGGTTAGCCCTTCTTAGCTCTTTGAGCACTCTCTTCCTCAACAATACATCCTCCACAAAGTTGTTACTAATCTTTCTAAAGCACAGATCTGATTAAGTTATTTGCTTTCTCAAGAACCTTCAATGACCCTCTATTGACTCTAGAATAAAATAATAATAGCTAACATTTACATAGCACTTACCATGTTCCAGGCACAGTTCTCTATCCACTTGGATGCCAGCTACCTTACAAACTAAGCTTGGTATTTAAAACAATTTAGATTGAATCCTGCTTATTTTTTTCATGTTTACTGTTTATTATGCATTCTACATTCATCCATTCCCTTTTCATCTCTACTTCTTAGAGTCCCTAACTTAACTCAGGCCTCAGTTCATGAGCTATCCTCTGTGGCATTGATCTTTAAACTTTCGATGGTACATTGCCATCAGTAAAACTTTTTGCCTCCAGTAAATGTATATTTACTTGTAAATTACATTTGTGCAGTATTGTACTAGTGATAGTCATAAAACTTACACAAAATATAGACATTGAAAAAGGATGTGATAACAGTTAAATAATATTTGATCGTGATGTTCGTATGGAGCCACCGGAGTTTGAATATAGGAGTGATATAGTTAGACCTGCACTTCAGGAAAATCTCTTTTGCAGTTCTATGGAAAAGTCAGGTTTGAGCCAAGCAGAGGCATTACATTAGAAGGCTTTGGTAGGTGATGAGGCCAGGAATTACTGCGCTAGCTGTATGAGTGGAACAGGCCGGACAGATTGGAGAGTTTTTGTGAAGGTATAAAGGACGTGGTAAAGGAAAATGAGGAATGGAAAATGACATCATGATTTTGGAAATGGCTGACTATCAAGGGAACCCTTGATAAGAAATAGTGACTTTCAGAAAAGGACTGGTTTTGGTGTAGTGGTTTGCTGGTAAATGTTTAACAATTGATACTCTGGGGTGGGGGGTAGATTGTAGGAGGAGTGGAGGATATATGTAACATATAACATACTTTTAAGTTTTAATCTACATTACTAACATTCCTCTACTTTCTTAATTTGAGATAACCAGACAGTACATCAAGCCCTGATTAGTAGAGTTTGATTTCAAAGGTAGGAATTTCTAGTTCATGCTCAAAATTTTAACAGTTCTTTTAGAGAGCCAGTTTGAGCTGACTCCAGTATTTGGCTTGTTTGGTGGGAAAGATGATGTAGTGAAATCTGTGGTACAAATCATAATCTGTCCATGTCTGCTTATCTTGTGCTGTTTCTACTGTCCTACAGGAAGCAAAAAGGGGAAAGAGACAGGGAACTTCAGTGGGGAGGGGATGTCTAAGTGTGGAGGACACTGGGGAGAAATAAAGCAGGAAATTGTGCCTCCATGTTTGCTGCAATGTTTGGATCATGGTTATGGCTACAACTCTTCTTCTTTTCCTCTACCTCCCCAGGAGGTGAAGTAGGGGAGCACTGATCAGTAATGAATAGGGTCATATAATTGTATTGAAACAAGCACATGCTTAGCGCTTGTGGGGATCATAGGGTTTGAGAGTGGAATTAACCAATTGGTTATGTCATGGCTGCTTGGGGATGGATAGCCCTCATTTTAGAGACTAGTTTTATTAGGAGAATGCTCTAAGAAACTTTTCCTCGCTTCCTTAAGTCATTAGTACTCTGGCCTAGAATTACCATGTATACGCTTAGCCATCTGTATGTTACATCTTTTTAGTAGAATATAAGCTCCTTGAAGGCAGGGAGTGTTTTGTACTTGGTTGTATCTTCAGTTCTTAGCACATAGTGTGGGAGTTTAACTGGATTCAATCTTTTTTGTGATAGAATGGTACTGTGTTTATGTTCCACTTTTCCTTTCCAGCCCCCCTTGTAAAGTCTTTTCTTCATTTATCTTTTCAAAGACACACATGCTCTAGGCTTGGCTTGGACTAGTGCTGGTGAATTGACTTTGTCTTTTAGAAGCTATTTCCTTCTTCCCTCACTCTTCCCGCCCCCCCCACTCCAGTTTATCTCAGTTCACTGAAAATCAGATCTTTCCTTGAGCGGTTCAGATATTGTTTATTAATAGTAATAATAGCTAACATTTATATAGTGCTTACTGTGTGCCAGGCACTGTGCTAGGCACTTTATGATTATTATCTCCTTTGATTTCATTAGATTCTTGATTCTTTGTTTCCATAGCATTGTGCTTCCCAGTATTCGGAACTCCTAGAGACTACTGAAACCCCAAAGTGAGTGACAAGCCAAGGAATTTGCCAAGTATTTCTAGGCATATTTATGAGGTAGACGGAAGTTATTAGGAAAGTTTAATTTTATATTGATGGGAGGTGTAATTAGAGCAGAAAGTATTTATGATGGGTGGGGAAACAGATATTAGGTGACTATGGGAGGGATATTCTTTTGCTACTATGTGGATTGTCCTTTTGCAGGAGGAAACGTGGTGAAAAGGGGGAAGTGGTAGAAACAGTAGAAGATGTTATTGTTCGGAAACTGACTGCTGAAAGAGTTGAGGAGCTGAAAAAAGTAATTAAGGAGACACAGGAAAAATACAGGTATTTATCAGAAAGGATGCTGAGAGTCAAGAAATGGTGATTTTTAGTATTGGGACAGAGTAGAAAATAGGTGTTGAAAGTCGGATAAAAGCCAAAAAATCTTTTTCTCTCCCTGAAGACAACTGAAGAAAGATGCAGAACTTATCCAAGCTGGACATATGGACAACCGACTTGATGAACTATACAATGACATTGCAATGTGGGTAGTATTGGTCTCATCTCTGTGCATCTTTTTTTCCCTTTACCCTAGAGAAAATCTGATCTATGTATTCTGCTTGCTATCTTTAGACTTTAGAGACAGTCTTAAAAGGGGAAAGCTGCCAGGTAGTTTACATAGCCCCAGTGGCCTGTGTGGAGCTGGGTCTAGAAAGTGGTTTACAAAAACTCTGCCACATTGTCTTAGTAACCTCGCTTTTATCTACACCAAGTAGGTATTTAAAGTTTGGTGTGATTGAATTGATTCTCATTGGGAAATGAGAGTTTGTACCCTGTCTGAGTCTAGAACTCTTAGTTGAGCTTGCTCTCTTTCCTTCCTGATTTCACTGATTTCATTGAACCTCCCCAGAACTGGAGGAATAGAGTTAACTGGCAGTTATCACCTCATCTTCTCTGCCCAGGAAAAAGAAATTGGAGGAAGAAGAGGCTGAAGTGAAGAGGAAGGCTACAGATGCTGCATATCAGGGTGAGCGGAGACACAAGGTATTCTTTTAAGAGTTAGAAGATAATGGCATTGTAGGTTATTTTACAGAAAGATAATTCAAATTACTTCACAAGTTTTGTTCTTTTTAATGTTTATTGCCCACAAATACAGCCGAAAGGTCAAAATAATCTTTTAAATGAGAACAGGAACTTTTGAACTCTGCTTGATCCTCATCTGACCCTAGACAGGTATGATTGGAAGACAGCACAGGATTATCAGGACATCAAGCTTTAGAAATTAAAGATTTCTTAAATTAAGGCTCGTTAAAGGTGGATTTGAAGAGTTTTCAAAAGAGGAAATACAGATTTTGAATAATTACTTAATGTGCTTAATTAATAATTACTTTAAATGCTTGAGTTCATTAATCAATAAGATGTAAAAACTTTGCAGTATTGCCTTTCATGTCAAATTGGCAAAAATAATCAAACAGTGGCATACAGTGCTGATAAGTTGTAGTGAAACAGATAATACTGGAATGGAATGAATCTTTTTGGAGCTACAATCTGATAGTATGCATTAAAAGTTCTTATTTTTTAAAAAATTGATACTCTTGGTCTAATAATTGTGTTGTTGGGACTATACCCTGAAAAAGTTAAACAAAAAACAGTGCCTGTTCAAAAGATTTTCATAGCAGCACAGTTGGTAATTTAAAAAAGGGCTAAAGACAATTTAAATGTTCAACAAATGGGAAAAGATTAAATAAATATAGGTAATGTAATTAAGATAAAAAATGAATAATAAAAATACGTCTGGAAAGACCTTTTTGTAAATAGTGTAGGAGTAAGGAGTGGGGCCTGTGATCTCATCAGTTTAGCAAATACTCTACCAATGCAAGTTGACACCCTGGCAGTTTACAATCTTAGAGAGTTGAATAGAGGTTAAATGATTTGCCCAGGATCGCTCAAGCCAATAGGTTTTCAGAGGCTAGGTTTGAACGCCAATCTTCTGATTTCTAGACTTCTCAATTTGCTACACAGTTATCATCTCCATATGATATAAGTGGTTGCTAAGCATTTTTGCTAATGTTTAATACTAAGGTTTTAAAAAAATAACTTCACATAGATGCAAGGGAGCTTAGTCATGAACAATTCTGTGTGTAATCACTAAATCATAGAGATCTTTTCTTCTCAAAAATAGTAAGTATAAACTACCTCAAAAGAAGGGTGACGTGATAATGAACACTAACACCATTAGGATTATGAAATGAGTTTGCTCGGTAATTAATAAGGGAATTGAACTTAAGGAAGAAATTAAGTTGAAAGAAAATATTTTTCCGTATTTAGTAAAAAGAAAACAAAAGACATTGATTTTCCTGCTATATTTATTTTATATTAATATAAATATAGCAATATTCATACTAACATAATAAATGTTAATATTTATATTAAAGCCATAGTATGACTTTTTAGTACATACAAACCTAGTGTCTTCTGTCTTGAGACTTTGGTTGATACTCTCTTCTTTGTTCTAGCTCGACAGGCAGTGAAGACACCTCCTCGGAGGTTACCAAGCGTGATGGTCCGATCCCCTGCAGGTTCTACTTCTCCAGGAGGTGACTACCCACTGGGTGACTTGGCTCCATCATCTATTGAAGAGGCCAGTCCTGGAGTGAGTATGTTCTTGTCTTTGGTGAAGTCATTGCTGCTGGGAGAACAAGCCAGCAGAGGGCTGGGAAATAAGGAAATCATTTAAACCCTAGAAACAAGATCCAGGTTCCTCCTAATTTCTCTCTTGTTATAAAAGTTGAGGGGGAGCTAGGCGGCACAGTGTATAGAAATGCCAGGCCTAGAATCAGGAAGACTTATCTTCCTGAGTATAAATTTGGCCTCAGACGTATAATAACTATGTGACCTTGGGCAAGATCAGTTTCCTCATCTGTAAAATGAGCTAGGGAAGGAAATGACAAACCACTTCAGTGTCTTTACCAAGAAACCCCCAAAAAGGGATCATGAGTTGGATGTGACTGAACAGTGAAAATTGAAGTCCTAATTTTCTGTGTTCATGCACTGAGCTGGGGGAAGGCCTAATCTGAGTCTTGTGTCAGGGCATGGAAGAACTGGATAAGAAAATGTTAATTGTTAGGGGTTTGCTAAGGTCTCTAGGTTTTTGAGGGTTGAAGCAAGGTATTTTGCTCTCTAGAAATAAAATTGACCAGAAATTTGACACACTTCATCTAATTCATTGTTAGCAAAGTGGGAGTAAGGAGTTTATACTGAGGGGTTTGGAGGGAATATATTTGGGTGACCAAAGCAGTTCTGAGGAGGTGTGGTGTTTGACTTGTGAATAGGAGCTGTTTAGGAGCTTGAGACTGAGATTGGAGGAGGTGGGGGTGAGGAGTACCATATAGATAAGATAGACTAATCCTTCCAGATAAGTAGAAATCACGAGTGTGAGAAGTCAGATACAGGTTCTTTGTTGTCTCTTAGGTAATCCCTGGGACACTGCCGAGTACCCCAGTTACCTCGTTTCCTGGGATTCCTGATACCCCTCCTCCAGGCTCTGCACCCTTAGAAGCCCCCATGACCCCAGTCACAGATGATTCACCCCAGAAAAAGATGCTTGGACAGAAAGCAACTCCACCCCCTTCCCCTCTGCTGTCAGAGCTCTTGAAGAAGGGCAGCCTCCTGCCTACTAGCCCTAGACTGGTATGGAGACTTCTGTGGGTGTTTGAGAGCTATAATGATTCAGTACTTGGAAGGGAGTGTCTGGGGCTGAAAATGTTTGGCTTTTTGTTTTTCTTTTCCTTAGAAAGGTCCAAAAGTGGGATTAGTGGTCTAGCTCTTTTACAGGGTGCTTTGAGTCCTGAGGCATCTGAATCAGAACTTTCTGAAGTCTCTTGCTTAGAGAACCCATCTCCAACAAATGGGAACTTAGGTGTTCATGGGTCTGAAATTTTTTTTACCAGAAGGAGTATAGGCTTAGTTTTATAAAGTTTGATGTGTTGCAGGAGTTTCTTTGGGTAGATTGAGGGAATCCCGATTGTAGCCTTCACCTCTCTTTTTCTCTGATAGGTCAGTGAGAATGAGATGGCTGTGGCTTCTGGCCACCTGAACAGTGCAGGTGTTCTCCTTGAGGTAGGCGGGGTCCTTCCTATGATGCATGGAGGAGAAATGCAGTCAACACCCAGCACTGTTGCGGCCTCTCCTGCTGCCTCAGGTAAGTCTGTGCTGCTCTTTCCTTCTCTTTCGTTCAGGGTTAAGTTTGGTATAGTTATTGGTGCATTTTTTAATGATTGTTAAACATAGCTAATATCCCTGAAGAAATGAGTAGCATAGATTGGATAAATCTTAGTTAGGAGAGGGGAAGGGATAGGGTGACCTGGACAGTGAGTGAAGGGTTCATGTTGTCGGTAGAACTGGTATTAGTTGTAGTGCTTTGATAAAGTTGTATTTGGGCAGTTATAACCTGTCCCTATAACTGAGGAAAAGAAGGTGATTGTGTTGATTTTACCAGAATTGGTGGCTTTATTTATGTAAACATTTTTTAATGCATTTTCCTATCAGGCACCGTGTGATGAGCATCCTGATGGCTCATTTTCAATGTAGACAATGACTAAAGGTTTTTGAGTGATGTGTATGTAGGGCCTGTTTGACACAAAAATTTCTTTCATCCTCTGATTTCTAGGGAACGATTGTTAATTGAGTTTTAGAGAAAGTAGCTGTTGCTTTCTGTTCATGTGCTTTTCCACCAATTCCGTTTTATGTGCCTCTTTGTCTGTTAGGTGCTCCTACTCTTTCTCGGCTTTTAGAAGCTGGTCCTACACAGTTCACCACACCTCTCGCTTCCTTCTCTGCTGTTGCCAGTGAGTCTCCAGCTAAACTTCTACCACCCCCTGTAGAGTCTGTACCCCAGGCTACCATTGTCATGATGCCTGCGCTGCCAGCACCATCCTCTGCTACAGCTGCCGCCACATCAGAAAGTGTAGTTCCAGGTGCGTCCCCAACCCAGACATTTAAGAAACTGCTTGCTCCAAGATGTCAAAGTTCCCATATGGGCTTTAGGGAGGAAAAGTATGACTAAGAACATCAGCCCCAGTTCAGAACTTTATTTTCTTTATCTACAAACTGGTGCTCTTAGAAAAACTTGTATGAGAGGGAGGGTGGGTGGACTTTGTGTCCTGGAAAGGCAGGTGGGTGGATATTGGGGGGAAGATGAAAGTTCTTATTCTTGGTCTACATGGATGATAAGTATTTAACACTTGTCTCTCCCAGGCATGGTATCTTTGGTCAGTTTGTACCTAATAAGCTCCTGAGGTATTTTATTCTTCCTGTTGTTCAGTAAGTCAGCCTGATACTCGTGTTCCTATGGAGGCTGTGAGTGATCAGCACACTGTGACCGTTTCCATGGATAGCAGTGAAATTTCCATGATCATCAATTCTATCAAAGAGGAATGTTTCCGATCTGGGGCAGCCGAGGCCTCTGGAGGATCAAAAGCCCCTAGCATTGATGGGAAAGAAGATTTGGACCTGGCAGAGAAGATGGACATTGCTGTATCTTACACAGGAGAAGAGCTGGACTTTGAGACTGTGGGAGATATCATTGCCATCATTGAGGACAAGGTAAGTGCCCAGGTGAGGAGAATTTTCCATAAGCTTTATCCTAGGTTCCTTTAGTCATTCCATGGATGAGAATTGCTAGAAATTTCTCTGTCCTCTGTCTCTATCTGCTTCTGTCTCTTATCTTCCTCTTATAGCCCAAAGGAAATGTGCTGACCCATTGGTTGCTATTTTCAGAGAGAGGAAGTAGAGAGAGACTAAGATTCAGGCCATCTCCTTGAGGCTTACCTTGATGGCCTCATTAGTCTCTCTTATGGTACAGGTGGATGACCATCCAGAAGTCCTGGATGTGGCAGCTGTGGAAGCTGCCCTGTCATTCTGTGAAGAAAATGATGACCCCCAATCTCTTCCTGGACCTTGGGAGCATTCTCTTCAACCAGAACAGGAGAAGTCAATCCCTCCTCCCCCAGCAGACATGACAGTCAAGCAGGAGAGGCTTGACTTTGAGGAACCAGAGACCAAGGGAATCCGTGATCTTGTGGACATTGTGGAACCAAGTGCTGAGATCAAGGTTGAAACAGCAGAGCCGGAGCCCAGTCATCCCAGCCCTGAAGCACCAGCTGGAGTTGTTATAACAGCAAATGCAGAGCCCCCTGAGCTTAGAAGTCAAGATGTAGAAGAAGAACCCAGAGAACCCAGAGGTGTTGTTGCTGCTGCCACTGCTGCCATCACCACTGCCACTTCAGTGGCGGCTGCTGCTGCTGTAGTAGCAGCAGAAATTCCTGAAGTTGAGACTTTGATTGGGAAAGTTGATGAGACAGCACATCCTGCAGTAAAGATAGAGGTATCTGAAGATTGGTTACATTGGGGTAGAAAAGTGACAGGGAACACTTTGCCTTTTCCTGGTGGCATGTACCATAGCACTGATTTGAGCTTTCCTTAGTAATGCTGTGTTGAGTACTACCTGAACCCCATATGCCATGATAAGGAGAATTCTATCCCATTTATGCTTAAGATACAAGCTAGATATGTGGTTGAGTACACAGATGAGACTTGGCATTTCCCTTTTTGGTCTTATCGGTTTTTTGGATACTGAGTGCTTTGTGTTGTTTTCTTTAGGGTTCTCCTGAAAGTGTATTGTCTCTCCCACATGGTCAAAATCCACATGAAGACCTTTCAGAGACAGATAATCAGCACAAGTTTGAGTTGTCAGGTAAATTAAGAAAGTTATGCTCTCTAGCCAACCAACTCAGTGGAATCCATTCTTTTTCTTGACATATTTTGAGATGTGGGTAGGCATCAGGGGAGCACAGGTCAGCATGGAAGAGAAGAGAAAAGGAAGGAATTTGTAAGGAACATTTAAAGATGTCTCTTTTCTCTGCAGATTCGATGAAAGAAGATTCAGGAACTATTTTTGGAAGCCAGATGAAGGTAATTTAGTATTTTCTTCCTGCCATGTGACTTGATTTTGTGTAGCAATGCCTCTAAATTTCAATATTTTTTTCCCAAATTTTTCTGAGACTTGAATGCTTGGAGGGAAATGGAACAATTGATTCCAAGGATTGAGTAAGATTGATAATGTCAAATATCACTATGTTCATTTCATATCTAGAGCAATCAACTTAGTGCTTTTTACAGATGGCACTTTTTTTGATAAGCCTTGAAAAAACCAGTGTTGCCAGAGTTAAAGATCAGTACAGGCATTTCAAAAATGGCAGTTTGTCTATCCAAAGTGAAAATAAAATTTTAAGTCTTTTTCTGCCTCTTAGTTGCTGCAACTTTTCCAGATTTCAGAAAGTAATTAAAGGTGGACTTGTAAAGTGACACACAACATTAAATTCATTTCTGTTCCTGAGAAAGCCAAGGATGGCTTGGGAGCCTCATAGTTTAGACTTAATTAGAAACTTATTTTTTAATCTACCAGATGTGTTAAGCTTTTATAAAACCAAAATTCCTTAACATCAGTACAAGTGATATTTCAGCATACATGTGCAGGTGGATGAGAGACAGTCAATAGATGTGAGTATTAGGCTGTTCTTATAACTAATCTAACTTGATTCCCAGACCAGAAATATGCTGATTGTAACTCTTATATCCCAGGATGCCGCAGGTGAGGATGAAGATGATGATGGGGCCAGTGAAGCAGCCAGCCTAGAAGAACCCAAGGAGGAAGACCAGGGAGAGGGTTATCTGTCTGAAATGGATAATGAACCTCCTGTGAGCGAGAGTGATGATGGCTTTAGTATTCACAATGCTGCTCTCCAGTCCCACACTTTAGCGGACTCCATCCCCAGTAGCCCTGCCTCTTCACAGTTGTGAGTATCAAATGCTTTTAGAGTTCCCAGGGTAGGGAGGGTAGGAAATAGGAGCTCATCTTTTTCTCTCATTCACCTTCTCATCCTCTTTTGACCTGGATTAAAGGGTAAGCTCAGAGTTGACTGAGGGCCCTGAAAGGGTATTCTATTAGACTTCTGCCTAATGTGGGATTGCTTTATCTCATAGCGCCTTTTATTTCAGTTCTGTTTGCAGTGAGGATCAGGAAGCAATTCAGGCCCAGAAAATATGGAAGAAAGCTATCATGCTGGTATGGAGAGCTGCAGCTAATCACAGGTCGGTAAGGTTTTCATCAAGTCAGAGGCAGGATTCTCTCTGCTCATCCAAAAAATGTTCAAATAGTATTAGGCTGTATAACTGCAAATGTTACTGATATCTGTACTAGTAAAATGAATTTATAATGACTTCTGTTTTGGATAGGTATGCCAATGTCTTCTTGCAGCCTGTCACAGATGACATAGCACCTGGCTACCATAGCATTGTACAGAGGTAAGCAATGGTCTTGGCACTTGGAGCAGACACATGACTTGTAGAAAGCCTAGCAAATTTGACATTCACTTAAACAACTATCACAATACCTCCTTATAAAGAAATTGTTGAAAAAAAATGTCACCTGCCTTTGTGCAACTTAAAAATAATACATAATAAATGCATTAAAAAGGTGGAAGACAAAATTAACTCCAAGGGGCAAAAGGTAGTAATCAACTGGGATGAGGGAAAGTACAGGGAATAACAATGAGCATTTGTTAAATACCCACACTATATCAGACACTGGTTTTGTAAAAACATTCTATAGAATATACATGGTGACATTTGAGTTGTTCTTTAAATGTTAGGTAGGAATTTTAACGGGTAAAGAGAGAAGACATTTCAAACGTAAAGATTTAACAGTGAGGGTGTAGAGGCAGAAATGAGGCAGAGGAAAGAAGACTTCTTTTGGATGGAAAGCAAAATATGGAGTAAAGAGCATTATGGGAGATGAAAGTAGAGTGGTACTAGATTGTGGAGGATCTTGAATACCAGGTGAAGAAGATGGAATTCTGTTTACTAGCAGTTGAAGATATTTTAGGATTGAAACTTGAGAAAAATTAGTCCAGCCATGAGAAGAAGTGGAGAAGAAATGATTTATTAGGAGGCTATATCAATAGTCTGGGCATGTGGCAGTAAGGGCTTCTACAAGAGTGGTGATTGAGAAGGTGGCTAAAACTGATAATTCAGCAGCATGGGTAACGGTAAGCACTGATATACAGAGTAGATGGAAGATACAGTTGCTAGTTTTTCAGAGTCTAGTGTCACAGCTCTTCCTTCTCCAAAGTTTTTTGTGCAGTAGTTGCATCTTGGTTAATAATCAATTAATATTGACATTTTGGAGTTGGAGGCTAGAATTGTGACAGTTGTGGTCTGAATACAGCCTAGAAACAGGAGATGGAGTTGCTGTTTTCCAAAAATTCAGCAGCAGCACCTTCTTCATTATTGTTTACCTTGTGCGCCCTTTCTAGGCCTATGGATTTGTCAACCATTAAGAAGAACATTGAGAATGGGCTAATAAGGACAACGGCTGAATTCCAGCGAGACATCATGCTGATGTTCCAGAATGCTGTGATGTACAATAGCTCTGACCATGATGTCTACCACATGGCTGTGGAGATGCAGAGGGATGTTTTGGAACAAATCCAGGTAATGGCAGACCCTTGTTGCTTTGCCTGTGAGTGAAAGGGGCTGCTGTGCTAGTCATGAGATATAGCATGGTATAGTGCGCAAGTGTCAAAATGCAAATGGAAAGGTATCTCTACCAGCCACGTAGTAACTTTAAAAAACAAAGGAACATTATGTTGTGTTGTATTTTTATTGATTTTGTTAAACATCTCCCAATTACAGTTCAATCTGGCTCTGAATTTGACAGGTCTCTAGTGTGGTGACTGTAGAACCAATCTTAGACTCAGGATAACTTGATTTCTTATCCCAGCTCTGTCATATCTTGGCTTGGTGACACTTGGCAAGTCTTTCCACCTCTTGTTGCTCTAGTCAACTCTCTACGACTGTAAGATGCAAAAGAGTTCTCAGTCTGCGTTAGTGGAGGGAGTTTCCTTACCAGGGAGCTCCCTATCCCAAAGAAATCACCAGAAAATAAAATTAGTCATGCTGTGGGTTAATGTGATTTTATAACTGTGGGGATCTCAATTAAAGATAAGGTTGTTCAGCTACTTATTGTTTGTTCCACCTATAGTTTAGAGTCACCAGAAAAGCTGTACAAAATAATTAGCATGTTATCTTCTCTACCTCTGTCCTATCGCTTCATTGCCAGGAATCAACATACTTGTAGAAGTACCAATAATTTGGATGTTATATTTATTCAACAAGTGTCTCTCTTTCTTAAAGTTTGTGCTGTTAACTCTGCCGGCCTACTGCTGTCCTGTATGATAAAGAGTATATTATGATCCATACTTAATAGTCTCATCCTTTGCCCACTGAAATTCTTGTCCTTGCTGCTATTGCTAGTTTTTTAGTGGCCTCTGCCAACCTTCTATCTTCTCCCTACAGCAATTCCTGGCCACGCAGCTGATCATGCAGACATCTGAGTCTGGAATCAGTGCCAAAAGCCTTCGAGGGAGAGATTCTACCCGCAAACAGGATGCTTCAGAGAAGGTGAGGAAGCCAGGCAATACCTATGCCTAGGATAAATCTGTTTTACAAAGATCTGGTGGAAGAAACCCCAAATATTTAAGAAAGCTGCTGTTCCCATGATTAGGTTTTCTAACCAACAAGTACACATAGACCTTTAGGACTTTAGTAACATTTATAGTCAGATGGATGCTTGATAATCTGGAAGCTACATCTTTTATCAATAATCATACCTCTGGGTATTGGATAGGCTGCTCTCAGAAGCCCTGACATTCTCCCCATAGTATAGTGGATATTTTCTCCCAAATAAAACATTGAGGAAACCAGGAATGACTGAGAGAGACAGATCCAGTTAAGTGGGGGAAACTCTAAGTTGAGAGAGTGATTTTGCTGGAGAAAGCACTTTCAAGATGGGGAAACTACTCAATTTGTAAGGGTTTGGATGCCAGGGAATCCCCGTGCCTAGAAGCTTAATGGCCAGATTGCTTTTAGATCTGTTTCACAGTGTCCTTTCCTCTTGTTCTCAAGTTTTAAAAATTTATGTCCATATCTGTATCTGTGTGTGTGTGCATGGATATGCGTTTGTTTGTACATGGTGCTTAAGTCTGTGTCCTAAAGTGTGAGTTGCTTATGGCTGAGAGTTTCCGTGGAACCTGATCAGTGTTTGTTTGTCCTCTAACAGGACAGTGTCCCCATGGGCTCTCCTGCCTTCCTTCTCTCTCTCTTTGTAAGTATTGAATGGCTGCAAGGGATGTTGATGCCACAAATGTTCTCAGCTCCTGGTAGGGGAGCGGGTAGAGGGTAGAGGGAATACTGACATGCAGGCTCCAGCAGTGTCTTAAACTTATTTATTCAGGTCATTGAGTAAGAAGTGTTTTTCTCTACTGTATTCCTGTCTTCTGTGCATGCCTCTGTGTGTGTGTGTGCGCGCGTGTGTGCGTGTGCTGGGTGGGTATTGCTTATGTTGATAAGGGGTCACTGGGCTAGGGTTATGTATTCTTTGGGTGGTGTTAAGAAGGATCTAGAATGCACATTCCCTTCTTTCCTTCCCTTCATCTTTTTATAAGACGAAACTATATAAGTTATCCCTTTGCAAATGAAAGGTTATCAAAACAGTTGTTGACTGGCTTTCTAACAGCTTCTTATGCTTGCAGATATTCAGAGTCTGTCCTCATTTCCTCCTCTAAAATAAGTTACAAGACCAAGTATACCAGAGGGTCTTGCAGTGATAATACAAGGGGGTGGGGCAGGGATGAGGGATCCATTGGAGTGACCAGCCTGTTTGTTTTTTGGAATCAAGAAGTGGTTTTGACTTTTCTTGCTCCACTTTGTACATTGTGGGTCAGAGAAGCAGCATGGTGTGTGATAGGACACCAAACTAAGAATGAGGAAAACTGATCACTTAATGCTAGCTTTGTCCGTTAATTTTCTTTATGACCTTGGGCAAGTCAGTTTATCATTTATATATTTCTTCTGCATAATAGAGCTAATGATACCTGTGTTACCTACCTCACAGGGATGTTGTGAGGACAGAATTAAATTGTAGTTGTGAAAATTGTTTGAAAAGAGTTAAGTGCTATACGAATGCAAGATGGTGGTATTTTTATTATTCTTCCTGTTGCTTCACAGGCAACCTGTGTCCTTGAGTTGGGAACAGAAAAAATTTTAAAGACTTGGCAAATTAGTAACAAAAATTTACTGGCCCACCAAAGATGTTCACTAGCTCATCTTCTCCCACAGGCTTCCCAGCCTGTACTACCGAAAGAACAAATTAAATACAATCACCATTCTTTCCTACTGGCCTGCTGCCCATCATCAGTGACTCTGGATCACCCAGGCGGGTGTCTGGCTGCTGCAAGGCTGGTTTATAGGATTGGTCTTCTAACCTTTATCTATTGAAGACAGCAAAATATTGCACGAGAGGAAGGAGCTGGGCTGCAGGGAGAGAGCAGCAGATGGAAAGAAGCCTTCTGATTGTCCTGCCCTCATGGAAAGCAGCTGTCAGGAGGTGCTAGGGAGCTAGTGCCAGGGTCAGTCGGCAGGAAAGGCCTTTCTTGTAGGGACCCCAACAGCTGGACAGGTACGTTAGCCAAGAATCTCCCTGTTCACTGCCCTTTTCTGACTTTCTATCTTTGTTTTGACTCTTCCTGTCCCTTTGCACAGGGATCTGGGAACTGTGGGTGGGGTAACTACTATTCATTCTGTGGGGACCCCCAAGGTGAATGCTAAAGGCCTGTGTTGGTTTTGAACAGGATTCCCTATCCTGTATCTCCCCTGCATCTCCTCTCACATACCACCAGGTGCTCTTGAGCCACTTTGTGGGAAGACAGAAATGCACCACATTCCCTTGGATTCCTCTGCTGATTTGTCTTCTGAGAAACTTGACTCCCAAGCGCGCCGGGTCCCACCTTCTCTTAACCATTGACTCCTCTCTGACGCTCCCTTTCTTTGTTTGCCTGTCATTTAGGATGGGGGCACAAGAGGGCGCCGCTGCGCCATTGAAGCCGACTTGAAGATGAAGAAGTGAGGCTTTAAATCAACTTCTTTGTGTGTGGAAGCCGAGAGGAAAGAAGAGAGAAGATGAGCTTGGACTTGTTGTCCTTGCTCCCAGGGTGGAACAAGAGGAGTCAGGGTGACCTTGCACAGACCAAGGAAACCTCACAGGAGAGACAGAACCCTCAGCGGACTGCCCGTTTTAGGGCAGAAGTGACAGCCTACGTTCATGTCCCTATGTGTCCAACGATTGTGGCTAGTTTGTATTGTCATGTGAAGTGTACAGACTTTTTTAAACCTGTCAAGTGTCTATGTATACAATAAACTCTAGAGGAAAAGAAAACCCTAACCATGTTTGTGTGCTCATTTTCAGTCTCGATGGCTTTCTTTATGAGATCAGCCAGCCTGATTGCGTATTCAATTGTCTCACCATTTTTTTGGTTTGAGACTGTAAAAGGGGAAAATTGCCCCTAAGATATCAAGTACATTCCCTTGGTGGGTGATTTGAAAAGGTAAGTAATCCACAATTTTGGCACCCAACATTTAGAAAAGACTTCTCAGATTCTTCTCAGAGTAGAGTTTAGCTAATGCGTATTGGAAGGATTATTCTTCCTTTCAGTGATGTCAGTTACCTTTACAGATGGCTTTTCTAGGAGAAAAGACTGCCTGCTATTCCTTTCTCTGTTGTGCATTGAAGCCTCAGCTTACACTGATTTTTTGTGTGTGTTTTGGAAATGAATTTCCAAAATTTTTATGTGAAGGATGAATAATGCCTTTTAAAGTTATTTCTTTGATTTGACTGACTTTACTCAAGCTTCTTCCATTGATTACTAGTTTACAAATGAAAAAAGGGTCATTTTAGTGATAATCTTATTAGAGAGATTGTGGGTAACTAAAAGAATGGTATTTATAAATTACTGTGAGATCTTTGGAGAAAGATGTATTTAATTGTGAGTGTTACTGTGGTTAAAAATCTCGAAGGCTTTAGTCTTAGAAAATAAAAGCACTTACTGAGTGTTAACTTTTTGCACCATTACTTGGTGTTAAGGGGATTACTGAAGTCCCTGTCACTGGAAAGTCTGTTCTAGTTAAGTTGCAGATACAAGAAGTGGAAGTCATTTTCAAGTTGTTTGCAAACATGAAGTGCTGTGATAGAATGCCAAGATTTTAAGACGTATAGAAGAGAGCTTTGTGGGTAAGTGGGCATTGAAGGTCATATTGGCCATATAGATTGATGGAGAATGCATAGAGGCAGGAGTAAATAGAGCTTTTATGGTGACTGATACTCATTGGAACAGAGGTGGTTGGATTTCATTTAATTTGGATTTCATCTGATAGGTGATATGAAATCTTAGTGGGTTTTTGATAGAGAAAGTTACTCAGGTGATGCAGAAAGGACCTAAGGGTAAGGAGGTTATTGCAGTACTCTAGGAGTGAATCAGTGAAGGGCCTGAACAGAGAAGATCGGGTGAATGTAAAAAATATTATGGAGTAAAAATGTAAGACTTTATATAGGAGTCTAATTCTAGAGCTGGAACGGGCCTTAGAGGTCACCGAGTCTAATCTCTTTTTAAAGATGACGATACTAAGTAAGACAGGTTTAAAATGACTTGGCCAAGGTTACACAGGTAGTAAGTGGTAGAGCTGTGATTTACACAGAGGTTTTTTGATTCCAAATCCAGCTGATGGATATGGGAGTGATCAAAGATTTTAAGTTCAGCAGCCTTGAGGAATGCTAGAAGCACCTTTTTAAGCTAAGGTGAATTTTGAACATACTGAGTTTATGATGTTAGGGCACCCGAGGAGTATTGTCTTTTTGGCAGATAAAGCACAGAAACTGAAAGAGTTGAGTGGCTTGAACTAGAAATTACATATATTTACAAGTCATTACAATAGATGGAAATTGAAGTCTAACAATTATGTATCAGATGAGCAACGGGCCAAGAACTGAGCCCTGGTTGGTGCTCGTTATTAGGCAGCAAGAAGATTATTCTAGTGGACGATGGGAAGAAAAGCTAGAGAGCTAGGAAAATTGGACGGTATGACTTGGAAGCAGTAGAGGTTTATCATTTTGCAAGATTTGACTAGGAGAACATTGGCAAACTTGGAACAGTGTCTCACGGGAATGACATAGATGAAACCAAGTAGCAATTAAAGACTATAGTTAGTGGGTATGTTTATTTCCTCAGGTTTACCTTGCTGCATTACCTAACGTGCCTCTTCTCCCTAAGAATATTTTTCAGGAGTTTGCCTATATTATTAGGTCATTCTCTTTGCCTTGGGCTCAACATTTGAGAAAGCTAAAACAAAATTTTTGGGATTGGGAGTAATAGCTGCTTTATTTTGCTGATTGCCAGTACTATCTCTTCACTCTTTATTTCCCTTCAGCTGCAGTTAGGAGAAAGACTAAAAATCAACTTGGAAACTTAGATAATTTTCCCCCTTTTAAATATTTTGATAGAGAAATTCCTGTACACTTGACTGCTTGGAACTGTGGAAGACAGGTGGATGTTGGGGTTGGTTCTGGAACGTCGAATAAATCTAATCCTTTTTTCTGTGTATTTGCAGATGGGGCATGACTGGGTTTGTTTGGATTCTGAACAAGATTATCCTAATGATTCTGAGCTGAGCAACGACTACGGGTCCCTCTTCAGCTCATGGGACTCCAGTCTGGATCTTGAATTGGGCAGCTGGAGGGAAACAGAAGAGCCAGGAGCAGAGGAGCTAGAGGAGAACAACTTAGGCAGAGAGTCCAGTGACCCCCTTATAGGGGATGGAGGCAGTGAGGAATCCCAGGAAGAGACAGAACAATTCAACCACCAGAACTTCCTTCATTTCCTCTCTGAGGTAATCGTGTTTGCTCAGAGTGGTCAAATCCAGAATGAGGGCAAATTTTTACCCTCTTAGAGAACTCCTTTCTTCTTTATCCTTATGTTTTTCCTAAGACACCAACTTGAGGGAGCTGACATGATTACTGCTCTCATCAAAAATTTTCAGAGTTGCGACGAAGTATAGTGTGATACAGAGGGCCAGTTAGGACATTGGGAAGACCTCGATTCAATCTTGCCTTTTCCACAGTTGACTACCTTAGCTGTGGGTCTGTGGGCAAGGCACTTAACCTCTCAGTGCCCAAGACAGCTCTTTAAGATTTTGTTACAGTTGAGTTGCCATTGTGCATCACTGAAGAAAGTTTCTCTATTCTTGGAATTTAGGAAATTACAGGAACAGATTTTTTTTTTAAAGCACAGGACCTTTTATAGTATTGTTGCATTTCATTCTTTGAGTAAAGTGTGGGAGGTCAATAGTTACCTGATATAAATGAGAATAATGAAGTTACAGTATTTTGTGATTTTAAGCTGAGATGTAATTCTGGGTGAGAGCTAAGTGCCTTGAAATGGGCTGGGCTTCTAGGATGGTGGTAGGTAAAAGGGTTTTGTATGGCAGTTGGGTTAAAGCCATCTGAAGAATAACCAGGAACACACACCTAGTCCCTAACTCAGTTGGGGGTCTAGTTGATTCCCATTGGTGTCCTTACGAATATGGAAATAAACTGTTATTGCAGGTAGCCTACTTGATGGAGCCGCTGTGCATCAGCAGCAAGGGAACAAGTGAGGGCTGCAGTTCTCAGCCTGGCTCTAGGAAGCAAGAAGGAAGGGAAACTCAAGATGTTGAGGGAGAGGCAGGGAAGCCATGCAGGGAGATCCAGGAGTTTCCAGCCAAGGGAAACAGCTCAGTAGCACAGAAGGAACTGGAGGGGAAAAATGAGAGGCCAGAGATGGCCCCAGTTTCCTCAGATATATGTGAAGTTCAGGGGCCACCCTCAGAGAGTGAAGAGGTAAGTAAAGAGCAAAACCAACTATCTAACTAGGATATGTTGTCATTGCCCAACCAACTTGACTGTCTGCTGTGGTCTGACCTAAGCCCTGACAATAGGTATTGAAGAGTATAGCATCCCAACTAGCCTTGAGAGCTTTTCATTGCAGGGCTTGCTGTGATATCAAGTGTGGTGTTTCCTTATTTGTTCTGGAGGAAAAAAAGGGAAAATTCTGTTGTAGAGTTATTAAAGATTCTGCTAATTCATCTAGTCCTAAAACTGCTTTTTATTCAGTCCTTTATGTAATTAGCCTCCTAAGAATAGTAGGTTCTTAAGTCACCTTAGCCAAGAAGAAACGTTGCTCTGATACTGAAGCTTTTTCTAAAGCTTGCTTTGTCTCCTGGCCTCCCCAGGGGGGGACAAATGAAGAACCCAGAGAAGAAAAGGGTGAAGGATGTGTCTCGGAGGTAGAGAGTAGACCACCTTTGGGTGAGTGTGACGATGACCTCAGCATTAAGGAGACTCCATTGGTGGATTTAATTGTCAGCAATGCCTCTTCCTCCAAGATGTGAGTAACAGCTTTAACCGTGGTTATCAGACATGTCATAATGATCCTGGTTGTTTTTTGGGTTTTTTTTAAAATTTTACTGTAACTCCATATGTATGTGAGGAAAAAAGGTGCAAAGATGGTGTATGATAAATATCAAACAAGAAATGCACTCTGGAATGTTTGTTCTTTTGGTTATTTTTTTATGGCAACTTTCCCTCTCTAAACCAAAAGGTAGGTAAAAACTTCTTTTTTAAATTGGAAATGCAGTAGCTATCAGTAACTGAGTCCTGACTGTATTTCAAACAGAGATTTGAAAAGTGGGAGTTGTGAGTTGTCCTTTTAGCAAAAAACATCTTTGAAGGGTAACATTCTTTAGAATTAGGTGTCTGTCTCCCAAAAACATCTTTGCTCTTTAGATTGTAAGCTCCTTGAGGGCAGAGACTCTTTCTTATTTGTATCCCCAGCACTTAACACAGTGCCTGGCATATAGTAGGGACTTAATAAATGTTTATTGACTACATCTCAGTTTTGGCCCTTTGGTCTGTACTGTCACCTAGTAATAGAAAGCCAGCATTCTGGGAGCTTTCGTACTATTATAATTTCTATTTCTATATCTCAAGTAAGTAGAAGCAGAAGTAAGGGATTGTGTTAAAAGGTTAAGAAATAATCTGAATTATCATAGTGCAGATCCTGGTACACTACCCCTGTGTTTTCTTAGATTGTTATTATGAGTCACTTGGCAAAATAAGATCATCTGGTTGCTAGTATTCTGATGAAGAACTTTTTAGAACTTAGGTAGGTCCAATAAGACTTTAGGACCTTAAAGGTTTAGCTGTAGAAGTTAATGTATTTTATTTTTGAGGAGAAAAAGCTGTAGAGAAACCCAAGAGCTGTCTTAAGAAATATAGGTCATTATCCATATCATTATTATCTATATCCACAAGCTTCCCTCTAAAGTCCTACCCTAATATTAACATCATGACATACAAGTTCTCACAGGAACACAGATTCTGGCAGGTCCTCCAGAGTTGGAAGGGCTTCATATATCCAGTAATGGATTCTCTTTTGTTACAGGACCAGCATGTTCCAAGAGGTCTGTTGCCAGGTTGGTCCACTCTATGATAAATGTGTTTAACCATAGACCAAACTTGGCCAAGATCATCTACTAAAGCACAGAAGAGTTTTGGTGTTCACTGAGGGAGGAAATGGTTTTAAAAAGTGTTTTTAGCTTATATTCCAGTAGACCAATAAACATTTAAAACTATAGCTAAAGAAAATCGTAGCTAAGGGAAGAGAAGCATATAGGAATTTATATAAATACACTGTATGCCAGGTACTGTGCTAAGCACTTTTGACAAATATTGCTTCATTTGAAGATACATTTTTGTATCAGAGCAGTCATACTACCAGTCTTGCTCACTTTGTGTTACAAAAGTGAAGTGAAACCAAATTATTATCTTCTGAATTGTATTCTCTAGGACCATGAATAATGTAGTACTGTATCATACTACTAAGAAAATAATAATAGGTGGCATGTTGACTTTAAAGTTGGTAGAATGTACTATATATATGTATATCCATACATATGATTTCCTTTAATCTTCACAATAACCCTGTAAGGTGTATGCTATTATTATCCCTATTAACAGATGAGATCAAGAATTCTTAAAGAAGTTGTAACTTGTCCAGGTTTACATGGCTAGGAAATCCTGAGGCAGGATTTAAAACTTTGGAATCTGCCTGAGCCCAAGTTCATACTCTTAATGCCTCTAAAATATCCTGTACCTGCTTATGAGATGTGATAGTGGCTGTGGTATAGCATAGTTATTTTTAATGACCTTGTTGTAGATAGAATTCTGGTTTTTTTCTGTGGAAAAGCTTGCACTACTAATAGAATGCTGGGTTGTTTGGCGTCTTTTTTTTTTGGTTGGTTGTTTTCAATTTTTAGGTTTTTTAAATTTTGTTTTTAGGTTTTTGCGAAGCTTCTTTGTGGATTTTATTTCTTTTGGAAGCAAAATGAAAGTATTTAATTTTGTTCAGATGATTTCAAAACCTGTAAAAGATTTTTTCTGTATATATCGTTAATATCTAGGAAATTGTAATTGTGTATATATTTTGAAATTTTGGAAACTACCTACGATGCCAACGTTAGAAGAAAAAGTATTCCACTGGTCCTATGTGAGACATTAATTTTAGGCAGAAATTCACAGCCATATTAATTTAGAAATATTAAAATCAGTTTTCCTCATTTCCACAGGATGAATATAGTCTATTAAATTTATAAGATCTCATTTACATGAGTTTAAATACAAAAACAAAAATAATTTCTAAATGCATGTGGGGGAGAAAAGTACATACAATTAAGCTGTTTTGGCATGAAGGGGAATTTCCTGAAGGTGGAAAATTCTTAGACAGTTGGATTATTGATTAAATATCCTCTCTCCTGAAGATACAGAAGAGAGTCTCAACATTTGAGTACCATTCTGGCTGAGGTCAGGGAATGAACTTTAGAGGTCAACTATGTTATGTCAGAATTGCAGAAGAACAGATTAGCAGGGGTGAAGAAAGTAAAGACCATCGTAGATGTGCTGTCAGGATCACAGAAAAGCCTACAAAAGAAGCAGACCCATCTTGAGTTACCGTGAACACTGAGCTTTTTTGCAGTTATGAGTCTCCTTTATGAAAACTTTGGAAAACACAGTATTTCTTATTCTGTAGTGTTTCAGTTTTTTAATGTAGAATAGACATAAAGAGTAAAGTTCCTTCCTTTGGTGAGACCTGATTAAAAGTTAAGGCCTAAACATAGGCAGTACCTTGATTGTCTGCCTAAAAGAATTAGAACAGCATTTGGGAAATGACCATGTCCCTTCTCATAGGACTGATCCAAACCAGGATGATCCTGTCAAGGAACAGCTGCTATTCAAGAAAACCCTTCTTCCAGTCTGGAAAATGATTGCCAGTCACAGGTAAGTGTCTCAAGTTGGACAGGAAATTGGTAGAATGGCTGTTCGCCACTGAAGCATATTACCCATGTCAGAAGATAGGTAGGTCAGGCATAGTTGAAGATATGAATATTTACCTTGGAAGTGGGCCACATAAGACAAAAGCTTATTCTGTGTTCAGTCCTTTCCATCCATCAGTACCAGCAATTATCTTTATAAAAACCTGCTTTTGCAGGTCTCTGGAGGAAAAAGTTGCTATCATTTGAGTTTTAATTTCTAGTTTTTCTTCAGAAGTGGAACTTTAAGAGATAAAATTATAATTTTTGTTTTCTGAACCTATTATTTCATTGGAATGAGAAATTTCTGAAAAGAAACTCCCTCTATCAATGCAGAACAGTGCCTAGGAAGCTAAGAGGTTCTTTTATGCATGATCATATAGCCACTATATGTTAGAAGTAGGTCTTGAGCCCAGATCTTCCAACTCCATGGTTGGCTTTCTATTCACTACACTATGCTATCTCTGAGATGAAATTTATATTTAAAATAAATGCTTCTTTCTAGGACCCTATCAGACAGGGTCTCAAACAAGTGTCTGAACTCTCAAGTGCCATGATATGTGGCATTAGCATAAAGTGTTTCTATATGTTTATACATCAAGAGGGAATTTACAGATTTTTCCAGTGCCAGATGATGTGTCCTTGAAGAAGGCTGGCATAGAACAGCACAGGACTCTGTAGTTAATGTTCCATCTTCTTCCTGTTTTGATTCAAAGTGACCTGCCGGGGCTCCCCTTATCCTTTCTGGGTTTGTCCCTTACCAGGTTCAGCAGTCCATTTCTGAAACCTGTGTCAGATAGGCAAGCTCCGGGGTACAAGGATGTGGTGAAAAGGTCAGTGAAGAAAGGGGGAAGGAAAGGTTGGTTGCTTCATATCCTTGTGCCTGTTCTCTTTTCATTCTGTTTCCCTGTATTTTAAATGATCTTGTGCCTTATTTGCTGCACTTAGATATAAGGAAAATAATGTTTGTGAGCAGAAGATGCTAATAAAGCTATGAAGAAGTCAACATCTTTCTTTTGGGAGGAAAAGGAGGGTGAGAAAAGACAACTATATCATTTGTAGCAGTGTATGCTCTTGAGTCTAAAAGACTTTGGTTAGTACTTTGTAATTTCTGAACATTCCCTTTTGAACTAAAACTTTCAAAAGGAGAATCTGCATGGTCATTGTGAGAGCAGTCAGTGTTGGTCATTTCTCACTTAGTTTTTCAGGCTCACCAGGTATAGTCATTGTTGTCTGTTAAGCCCAAGAGAAATTTAGGAAGTTAATATGGGTGTATTAGGGCAAGAAACCCAATTGGATGCCACATATGAATGAAAGCAGAATTTTATACTAATGTAGCAATTTTCATAAAAAAATATTTTCTATGTAAGAAATACCCATTTGGGTTATCTTTCCTACTTGAGTCCTTTCTCCTCTGGTTTTCTTCACCTGAGGAAAAAAATCATTCTTCATAGCATTTGAATTCTCTAGGGAAAGTGGGAGTAAATAAATCAAAGATATTTACAGTGCTCTGCACACTGAGCACTCAAATGCTTTTTTACTAACCATTTGAGTTTCACAATGTGATATATCAGGAGCAGTAGCTCCTGCTGAAGGGGGAGGTCAGTTATCAGGAAGAATTCATTTGGTGAATTTATATTCCATATGATTATATAACTCCTCCTGGTCTTTCTTGGCCACTTTCAGACCCATGGACTTAACCACTCTGAAGAGGAACCTCTCTAAGGGACATATTCGCAGCATGGCACAATTCCAGCGTGATTTGATGTTGATGTTCCAGAATGCTGTAATGTACAATGACTCTGAACACCATGTTTACCACATGGCTATAGAGATGCAAAAAGAGGTCCTAGAGCAGATCCAGGTATTATATCTTAGGGATTTATAGGAAAAGGAGGCCACTTTTCAGAGCATTCACATAAGTGGTGGTCTAGGAGTAGTGCTTTTTCCCTTAGAGATTAGGGGTCTTGACTAAGTGTGGTCCTGAGCCCCTCAGAAGTTCACAGTGAAGTTTATAGCCCAGCAGATCCTAAGCCCCAGTTAGTGTTTCTTTGGAGGAGGCTGGTATAGATGAGCACGGGACTTTGTAGTTGTTCCATCTTCCTGTTTTGATTCAAAGTGACTTTCTGGGGCTCCCCTTATCCTTCCTGGGTTTGTCCTTTACCACATTCACCATTTTTTGAAACTTGTGTCAGCAAGCTATGGGGTACAGTATGTTGCAGCTCTGCATAGAGAAGTGGAATGCCCAAGGATCTTATGTTTAGGGTTGGGAAGATACCTTGGAGATCATCTCCAGGGGTTCTTAAAACAAATTTTTTTGTATCCTGGACCCCTTTGGCAGTTTGGGGAAGCTAATGAACCCCTTCTCAGAATGTTTTTTTTTTTAATGCATAAAATAACATAGAATTACAAAGGAAGTGAGATATTGAAATAGTTATCAAAATAATAAAACAAATTTACAGATGCCAGGTTAAGAACTCTTGATCTAATCCATCACCCTCATTTTACAGATGAGGAAACTGAGGCCCAGGGAGGTTGTGACTTGCCCAAGGTAACAGTTGGGATTTTAACCCAGTTTCTCTGACTCCAAATTCAGGGCTCTTTCCACTATGCCACAAGTAGTCAGGGGAAAACAGCAGAGATGGGTTCTCACAAGAGCTGGGGAAAGAGGAAAGGAATCCTGTGAAAGGATGAATTTCTGTGGTGAGATCTTGCAGGTTGCCTAGATCTATTTCCCAAGCCACAAGTCAACAGCCACTGAGAGGAGAAACTGCAGCCAACCTTGTAAACAAGAAGCTATAGCCCTTGAATATTTTCAGGCAGCTGCTTTTGCTCATATAAATTTGACATCATTCCATCTTTGCCCATTCCCAAGGTGTGTAGCAGTCAGAAAAAGGCCTGCATGTGAAGACTACATGCCTTACAGTTGCATCGAGTTGTTGTCATTGATAAAGTTGTTAGCTGGAGAAGGGGAAAGGATATATAGCTAGCTGCTCTCACGATGTGCAGACCATCCAGGTGCTTTTGAGATTGACAGCTTTTTCTCCTCTTGCCTGGCACAGGTGCTAAGTATTTGGTTAGAAGAAGAGATTTGAGTCATGTGGACTGATAAAGCAGGGGGCCACCGAGAGCCCTTGGGCTCCCCAGCCGGGCGGCTCGGCGGCCAGCCTGACCCTCCCCTCTGCCCTCGGCTCCGAGTGGGCCGAGGCCGTTCTGAAGTCAGGGGCTCCCCACCCGGCCCTGACCTGGATCGCATCTCAGAGGTTGTTCGAGTTCATGAGTTATCCTTTGTTCGTAACAGTGAGAGGCCTTAAGTCACCCAAGAAGCCCGGGCTGCTTCTAGTCAGGGACCCGGAGGAGCGGGCGGGGTCGCGGTTGGTGCCTCCTCCCAGGGGCCGCCCACTTCCACCAAGCTTCTTGTGGGACCCATCTTAGAATAAACGTTGTTTAACAAACTTGGCTCGGCTTTTCAATGGCGAGGGGGGAGGGAGCCCGGCGGTGCATGGTCTACCCAGGAACCAGGCCTTGTTAGTCAGGGGGGAGGGGCGAGGCCGCCACCGCGCGTCCTTGCTGTCTCCTAGCAACCGGAGGGGCCGCGCTGGGCCCGGGCAGGGGAGGGCCGCTGGCTCCGAGGGCCGGCCGGCGGAGGCGAGACACCGGCAGGGTCAGAGGAGGCCCTGCGCGACCTCTGCGGCCGCGCCGCTCACCGTCACCCCCTCTCTGGGCTTTTGGGGCCTCTTCTGCAAAACCTGCGCAACCCGCCCTGCCCAACTCCCGGGGGGGTTGGCGGCTCGGTGCTGGTGGGCTGGAGGGGCTCTGGGGGCTACCCTCGGGGCGGGGCGCCCGGCTGTCAGCTCTCCGGGGCGGGGGAGCCTCGCGGGGCCAGCGGGTCTGGTCCTGCCGCGGTCGTTATCCAAAGAGCCGAGATGGAGCTGTTAATGCCCCCGCCCCAGATTTACGTGGAAAGGACCCTGGCCATTATCAAGCCAGACATTGTGGACAAGGAGGAGGAGATAGAAGATATCATCCTCAAGTCTGGGTTCACCATTGTTCAGGTAAGCCTTCCGGGCACAGGTATTTCCTTGCAATGAAGGACTTCGTTTCTTTGCTTTTCTGAATGGCTGTTTTATTTCATACTTAATGAAAAGTTAACAAAGAGCATTCCTTTTGTAGGGTTAGTGAATGGGTTTTTTGTGAGGGTTTTTTTTGTTTTTTTTTTTTTTTGATTTGCCAGAAAGTTTATTTACCCATTTATGGCAGGACTTGGATGATAATGATTATTTATCAAATAGAATATAATTGGGTGTCCTGGATCCCTCAGTTTCTACAGGGCTAAATATTCCATGATCTTCTTACAATAAACCTCCCCTACCATATAGCCTCATTAGAAAGTGTTTTTAAAAGGAAAAGAATAAGAATTTTCTCTTAAAATAGAAGATTTTTGAGTCTTAAATCTTTTATATTACCTTCATTTCCAAGTATAATCTTCCCAGCCCATACCCAGGGACTCTGTCTTATAACAAGAATTTTTAAAAGAAGAAAAAAAGCATTTCAGCAAAACCAACCAACACATGGCCTGGGCCTGACAGTATTTGAAGCACACACAGGCCCTCACTTTTACAGGAAAGGGAAGGAGATCCAGTCAGTCTGGAGAGCGGTTTGGAACTATGCCCAAAGGGCTACAAAAATGTGCATAACCTTAGAACCAGCAGTACTGCTTCTAGGCTGTATCCCCAAGAGAGCACAAAAATGGGAAAGGGTCCCACATGTACAAAATTATTTATAGCAGCCCTCTTTGTGGTGGTCAAAAACAGGAAATCGAGGGGATGCCCATCAATTGGGGAATGGCTGAGTAAATTATGGTATATGAATGTAATGGAGTACCATTGTGCTACAAGAAACGATGAACAGGAAGTCTTCAGGGAGGCCTGGAAAGACTTACATGAACTGATGCTGAGTGACAGAAGTAGAACCAGGAGAACTTTGTACACAGCAACAACCACAGTGTGTGAGAGTTTTTTCTGGTAGACTTGGAAATTCATTGCAGTGCAAGGACTTAAAAAAAAATTCCCAATGGTCTTCTAAGGCAAAAATTCCCAATGGTCTTCTAAGGCAAAATGCCCTCCACACCCAGAGAAAGAACTTTGGAATTTAATCCAAATGTAGCAGATCATTTTTTTGTGTGTGTATTACATTTTGGTTTGTTACATCATTCCTCCCATTCAGTTTAATTCTTCTACACGTCATGACTAAAGTGAAAATGTATTTAATAAGAATGATTGAGTAGAACCCATATAAAATTATATGCCACCTCAGGGAGGGAGGGGGGAGGGAAGGAAAAACAATAATCTAAGTAATATGGTAATGATTGTAAAACACTGAAAATAAATAAAATTAATTAAAAATAAATAAAAATTAAAAAAACAAAAAGGGAAGGAGTTGCATTTTCTCATCTCTTCTTTGGGCACCAACTTGATTGTTGTAATTACATAACTTTTTTTTCCCCATTTGTGTTGTAGTGATGTATTTTTCCAGTTCTGCTTGCTTCGTTTTGCATCATTTCATTTAAATTTTCATGTCTTTGAATTCTTCATATTCGACCATTTGTTAAGCCATTCAACTCTGTTACCACACCTATAATTATTTTCGTATTTATAGGACCTTTCTATTTTTTACCTCCTTGTGGCTTATGGCTAGCAGTGAGATCTGTAGGTCAGAAAGTACGAAAGCTTTAGTTGTTTCCTTCTTAATTCCAAATTGCTTTCTAGAATATTTGGACCAATTCACAGCTTTCTCAGCAGGGTATTTGTGTGGCTGCATTTCTGTAAGCCCCTCCAATGTTGACCTTACTATCTTTTATCATTTTGACAATATTGGGGTTTAGAAAGTTGGAATGTGAGCTGAAACTCAGAATGATTTGCATTTTTCTTGTTAGTGATTTTTGCAGCAATTTTTTTCACATGGTTCTTCATTTACAATTCTTCTGAGAACCGTTCGTGTCCTTTGACCAAATTACTCAGAGAGAAATGACACTTGACCTAGCTATTTATTACTTCCCATTATACCTTGGACAGCAGACCCTTTGAGGAAGTGAGGTAGAACCATAATTTCATTGGTTTAACTCCCAGAGAGGACATTTTTTTTTTTTTACCAATCAATAGATCAATTAGCATTTATTAAGCTGTTCCAGGCCAGTCACTTACAGTCTCAAGAGAGTTGCATGGGGGCTCCTATAGGGTAAGTGACTTGTCTAGAGTCAGGGAGCAAGGATATATCAGAGGCACAATATGAATCCAGATCTTCTTGTCTTCAACTCTCTTCTTTCTGTTTCTGTTTGTTTATTATATACTGCTTTTCATTAGGCCTTTATTATAGATATTTGATGCAAAGATTTTTCCCCCTAATAAGTAGCTTCCCTTCTTACCTTTGTTCATTTTTTTAGCGCAAAAACTTTTCAGTGAAGTAGATCCACATAAATCATCAGCATTCTTATGTCACAAACAAAACCCTGAAAGAAGAGATAGTAACACGTACCCCATTTACCCCATTTATCTTCTATTAATCTATCAGTTGATATGATTGAAGTCATAAAAAGCAAAACCTTTGATGGTGGGAGGGTGGGGAGGTGGGAGGGGCGGAATAAGTGGTTAGGCCCAACTGACTACATTTGTTTCTTTACTAAGTACAGTTCCCCCCTAAAAATCAGTCAGGCTATATCCCAGCATTAGGCAGGCTGTGTTTGTTTACTGGATCATGTTGTAGATCTGGGCACCAAACCTACTGCAGAAAGATAGCTCTGACGTAATCATAAAAATTGGAATTCCAAAGAAAGAAAGCTTCTTTTGGTAACATGTTCCAATATTCATCCTTCTAGGACAAGAATAGTCAAATAACTGAAAGATCTCTCATTTGAATAATGCAGCTTTTAAGTGTTTTATTATCTTGAGGGAGACTGGGAACATCTACATAATTTGTCCCAAAATTCATAATCTTTTGTTCTATCTTTTGTTATTTATTCTTTAGGGTCCCTATTACTGATCTTCATCTTCACCATCCTCCATTATCTTTACCCCGCATTTTCTTTTCCTGATAGCCACTCCTTTCATTGACTACACTCCCTTCCATCTTTATTTGGATCCCTTGTTAAACCAGGTTAACTATACTATCTACCAACTGATTTGTCCCTTGGTCCCATCACCAGTCATGTCTGGCCAAATCCAGACCTTGGAATATCTCATGTTTCACTGCCTTCACTTCTGTTCACTTGCTACCAAATGAAGCTGGAGAAAATTTACAAAACTATGCCAAGTGGATCCACTATAAATTAATCTTAGTTGTCTCCTCTCAGCAGCAAGGCTCCTCCCTAATTAATTCAGTGTCCCATTCATGACAGCTAGCTATTTCTGAGCTTTTCATCTCTTCTCAAGCATCTTACTTACCACAGCCCTCCTTTAAAACTAAGAATCACCCCCCCATATGACAGTATCTAGGAACTCATGTCCCCCCTCTTCCTCAGTTCACATCACTTGGATGCTTTCCTTCATCATCCATCTCCTTCATTTCTATCTCTTAGGTAACCCTTCTCCTAAGTTGAGGCAAACTCTTCTACAAATACCCTTGATCGCAACCCCCCTTATTCTCCTCCAGCAGATTGCCCCTACTTTTATCCCCACCATTTATAATATTCAGTCTCTCCCTGTCTACTAGCTCTTTCCTTACTACTTATAAATTTAGCCAATCCTTAAAAAAAAAAAAACAAACCCTGTTTGATCCCTACCAGCTATCATCCTATACCTTTCCTTCCTTTCTCAGATAAACTTGAGTAAGCCCCACGATAGCAATAGTGTCAAACTCATATAGAAACAGGAAACACTAAATTGTACATAAGGAACCCTACAGACCACATATTGACTTAGAAAAACAAATATTAATGTTACCTGTTTTACTATATATTTATTTTGTTTAATATTTCCCAGTTACATTTTAGTTTGGTTCAGACCTCACCCTGGGGCCACATGCTGTATTACATGCCTCTGTTTCCTCTTTTTTCCCTCAATCCTAAACCCTTCTGACCTCATCACTGAATTAAAACTGTCCTCTCCAAAGCTACCAGTGACTTCTTAATTGCCATATATGATGTGCCTCATTCTTTTTGACCATTCTGCAGCTTTTTACACTGTGGATCACAGTGATGCTTTCTTCTCTGGGTTGCTGTGACACTGTTCTCTCCCATTTCTCCTCACTGGTCTGACCATTCATTCTTTCTTTGTCTTCTGTGCCATACCCATAACACTTTAAAGTTAAAGCAGTGTTTTGAACTGTGCATGTCCTCCAGACCTTTGTCATAAACCCTCTTCTCTTCTCCCTCTGTACCAGCAGTTCTTAAGCTTTTGATGTGTTAAGGAAACCTTTAGCATTCTAAACCTTATGGATCCCTTCTTTGAATATTTCAGTCCATAATATAAAATACATAGGATTCAAAGGAAACAAAAGATTAATGAAAAAAATATGTAATTTTTCCCATTGGATTTCACAGACCTCCCTGAAATCTGACTACGGTGGCAGGTCTGTGGATCCCATATTAAGAGCCATGATTCATGTCTCTCCTGAGTTCCAGTCCATGTCCCTACTGTCTTTTGCATATTTTTAACTGGATGTCCTATAGGCATCTCAAACTCAGCATGTCTAAAATAGAGTTCATTATCTTCCCACTAATATAGGCCCTTCTTCTTAACTTCTGTATTACAGTTGAGTACCACCATCCTCCCCATAACCTAGGCACTTACAGTCTTGGTATCATCCTTAACGCCTCTCTTACATTTGCCCCACACATCCAGACTGTTTCTATTTTCATGATGTCTCTCATCCATCTCCCCTTCTCTCCACTCTTTCTGTAATAAAGCCCCCCCTTTATCTCTTGCCTGGACTATTGGCATAGTTGTGGTTAGGCTCCCTGCTTCATCACTCCTCACACCAGTCATCCATCATTCAGTGATTAGGCCCTTCTCTAATTGTAACACCAATACGATACCCATAGCAGCCACATATTATTTGCAAAATATAAATAACTCTCTTCCTCAAAGGCAGAACCAAAACATTTATTCATACACCAGAAAGCCAGTTCCACCATGGTAACAAAGTAATTTATATACATCACCAATCCAGGGAGCACTGCCATCCCCAAACCTTCCCTCCATTAGGCCTTCCCTCCAACAAGCTTCCTTAAGCAAAATTCCTCCCTCTCTAACTCAGGCTACTAGTTGCTCTGCCTTGTCTACCTCACTCCCAACTCTGCCTCACTCTCATTTCCTGCTCCACCCATTCAGCAAGCTCCTCCCACTATGGGTTCCATGTGACTCAAGCTGTGGGGTAGGCCAAAGCTCAAAGCAGGTCACATGGGCCTAGTAAGTGGCAGGAAAGTTCTTCAATTTCTCTTAACATTATACTAACCAATGTTACATATTTCCTAAGACTATAGATTTTAGAGCTGAAAGCTCTAAAATGTAGCAGTACGTTGCTCCCAGCAAGCACTTAATCTCCTTCCAGTCCTTTGTTTTGCACAACAGGCAGCTAGGTGGCTCAGTAGATAGACTGCTGGACCTGAAGTCAGAAAGATAGTCCAAAATTCATCCTCATACACTTCACTTATACCTCTGTTTACCTTCATTTTCTCATCTGTAAAATTAACATGATACCATCACCTTTCTCTCAGAGTTGTTGTGAAGATAAAATCAAATAATGTTTCAAATCACTGCTTTAACTTTAACACGTTGTATAAATGCTATAGATAGCTATAAATGCTAGCTGCTATCATGTGGGGAGCTGAAGCTCATAGACTTGAACGTCTCAATTTGGGGAAAAGCATGAGACATTCAGATTGACAAGGTGATTGTTTCTTTAGTGTCCTTTTACAGATCAGGAAACTTCTATGATTTTTTAAATGGAGCTAATCCTTGTAGTATCTCTCTTAGTGAGATTATAATTATAAAATGGAGACTCTTGAGAGGAAATGATTTTCTCAGAGCCCGCTAATCAACAACCTAGGGGGCAGAACTAAAAGAACATGAACTTTTAGAAGCCCTTCTCTGAGTCTATTTAGAAATCATTCATGTCTAAACCCCTCAATTTGCCTTCTGAAATATAGTTATCTCTTCCATCTTGTTGGAGTTAGGGGTAGGGCACTCCCAAAATCTGGAAAACTAACATAAAATTTTTTGGCCCTCCTTTTGTACCAAAAAATTCTGAGTTTTTTCCTTTTCTTTTATGGAGTATAGTACCTTATTGTAAAATATATATACATATTTTATTCATTTCTGAGTTATCGAACTTTTTCTGTGTTGTCTACTGGCTGTCACGTGTCATCGTTAGCTTCTGCAGACTCTCCAAAATTACTATTTAATTTCTTATGCCGACCTGTGATATGTCAAAACTGTAATGGAGAAAGCCCTGATGTGGAAGGGATAAATATATATTCAAACATCGGTGGGGGGAAGGTCAGTGTGAATTTGTGAAAGGTCTGAATTACAAGTTTTATGAGAAATTCAGTTTATTATTTTTGAATAATATGCTGTTAAATAAACTGTTTAGTAATTATAAATTGTTATCTGTTATAAACTGTTAAAATCCTATCTGGTCGATATAAAACTGTCATGTTATGTGACGTATATAAACAACAGTGACTTAAACATGCTAGGCACTTTGAATTGAATATGAGCTAACATTTTTGCACATAATTGTCACATTACAACATCATTTTGCATACAAATTACTTAGTGGGATACCTTTTCAGAGCAGAAAGGAACCTTAGAAATCATCTAGTCCAGTCTCATTTTAGAGATGGAAAACTTGAGACCCAAAGAGGATCATGGCTGTCTGGGGTCATATAATTAAGGGGTCAGATCTCCTGACTTGAAAGTTTTGTTCCCTTGAGGTCAAACATTCCTTCTCATAATCTTGGCTTTAGAGATGTGTAGTGCCAATGCAATACCCACAGCAGCTGCTATGGATATGCATGCTTATTTCCAGGGTAAATTCACAAAATATAAACTCTCTTCCCCAAAGCTAAAGCCAAGACATTTATTCAAACATCAGAAAGCTAAATTCATCATAGTAACAAAGAAATCTATACACATTATTAATGCAGGGAGTACAGTCATCTTCAAGCCTTCTCAACAGCAGGCCTCCCCACAAACAAGTTCCCTTAGGCAAAATCACTACCTCTCTAATTCATACCAGCTGCTCTGCTCTCCTATACTCTCTCCCAGCTCCACCTCAGTCTCTCTCAGCTCTGCTTTACTCTCTTTCCTGCTCCACCCTTCCTACTCCACCCATTTGGCAAGCTCCTCCCACCATCAGCTCCATGTGATTCAGGATGTGGGCTGGGCTAAAGCTCCAAGCATGTCATATGGACTTATTAAGGGACAGAGAAGATCTTCAAATTCCCTTACCGGTGCATTTGGCCCCAAGATTTTTCATGTCTATTAATAGGTCAGTGGGGGTTTTGGGGTAACTGATATTGACATAACTTCACAACAATATAATAGGGATAACACAAAATAAACACATAAAACAATATCTTAGGATGGGGGCTTGAGCACAAATACCCCATCATTACCCCTTCAAATGAATAGGACCCAAAATCCCTTGAAGTAAAAGGTGAAGGTCTCTTCTGAAACTACTTCCTGCTGAGATTGGATATAGAGCTATCCTTGCCTCTCGAGGTCCCATTTGAGGGTTCAGTTCTTTAGCCAGTATCCAGAGGTTGGTCAATGCCAGCTCCAGGGGTGATGCATCATAGCCAGTATCTAGAACTTGGTCAATGCCAGGTCCAGGCATGATGTTATTGTAGTCTTGGACAGAGGGTGACATCCAGCTTAAGCAGTCAGTCATCTATAGGGCACTAAGCCTGCAGAAGACAAATCTAGCAAAAAGATTAAACAAACAAAGGCCAGAAAGAATAAGGAGACGATAGCTAGAAGGGTAAATATAGCATCAGCTGTGCTTTTGGAGTCCATGAATCCATTATAACTTCATTAATTCCCGTCTTTCTTACTGCAAGATTTTCCTATATAAGAGAGGTGTCTGTCCCAGAATCTAGTAGTTGATCCATTTTTCAGCATAGAGTTAAACTGAGATGAGGCTGGTAACCTCATCTGTGTATTTCTTTCATCTGAGCTGGGGCTTTGCCAATTTCCCATTCTCCCTGAAGGTGTGACAAACTTGGATACAATGACTCAGGAGGATCTGTAGGTGTAGTTCTTATTTCCCTATTCCATCTAATAGTAAGTCCCTTTTCTCTGTACCTCTTATATAGTTTGTTACTTGGAATACCATCTATTCTTCCAAAATCTATTCCTGCTCTTAATAAAGCAGTAGACTTTTCTCTCCTTTTTAGTCTATTCTGACTTTGAATTCACTGGCTATTTGGTCTTTTCTCATGAGGAAATACATCTTTTCCCCATTCCCCTAAGTCACCTAACTGAAATCTCATCCAGCACCTCTGAAAGAGGGTACCCTATTCCCCCAGTTAATAGAATCAAAATCAGGTGCTTGTAAGCAGGAGGAGCAGTCCTCACTACAATATTCTTAAGAGAAACTATTAAGGGAGTGCTATGATAAGCATCAGCGTCTCTGACCATTATTGCTATTTTCATTCCTTAACTTTCTCATACAGTCTCTAAGGGAATACCAGGATCTATCTCCACTAAGCCACATAGAATCAGTGGGATACTGCTTACTGCATCCCTTGGCAGCTAAAGCTAATGTTACCTCCTTGAAAAGCTTGTTGTATAAAAAGATTCTGACTAATACCTATGAAATTCAAACAGTCTATGTTATCTATCAGTACTCCTCCAGCTCCTTTGGCACTAATTCTTACCATTCCAGATACTAATGATTCTCCCATTTTTTGGGTGAATTGACTTGAAATATCAGTGACCTCCTGCTAAGCAAAATGCTCAGTTACTTCCTTAGATATTGTGTGCCTCCCCTTGGTTCTCCTACTTCCTTCGTTGTATTGGACATACATCCCCATTCCTGGAAGCCTCCTCATCTAAATTTGTTTCATTTTCCTCCCACGTATCTTCCTTCCAGATGTATGGGCCTCATTGAGACTTGCAGATGCAAGAGTTGTATTCACTTTCCTGTTAACTTTCCCCCTTTTTTTTCTGAGCCACTCTTACAACTGTCTTTTCTGTTACTACCTGATAATTTTTAGCTTGCTTATTCTAAAGCAAAGTTCAGGTGCTATAGCATAGAAAGTTTCTTGTTCAAATCAGCTAACTCTTTTTTCAATTGAACCTTTTTCTTCTGCAATTTGTCTCTACTTTTACATGTAATAAAATAGCTTGTTAACAATGCCCATCCTCTTGTATATACCCTTGCCATTTCTTTCCCCAGTTCTATTGGTATTCCTTGCAGACATCTTTCTGAATCTCAAGGTTCTCCTTTCTGTAGCCTCTGTTCTCAGTTTTTACAAAGACCTGTGCTTTTAGCCCTTTCTCTCACCAGCGAGGAATAAGGTAAATCCTTCCATCCCAGCACACCCATTTCCTTCCCTACAGCCTTCGTATCTCCAGGTAGAGGTTTTGTATTTTGCAATTCCATTTTGTCACCATTTGTAATGCTGATGTGATACCCACAGTAGCCGTTTTGGATATGCATGCCTTTTTCCAAGGGAAACTCGAAAAATATAAACTCTCTTTCTCAAAGATGAAACCAAGACATTTATTCAAGCAGCTGAAAGTCAAATCTATCACAGTAACAAAGAAATCTATACACATTATCAATACAGGGAGCAAGCCATCCCCAAGCCTTTACTCCATCAGACCTCCAGACAAACAAGCTCCCTTACACAAAATCACTCCCTCTCTCTCTCATGCTAGCTGCTTTGCTCTACTCTGCCTGCTTTCTCTCAGCTTCACCTTTCTCCCTGCTGCAGTCTTCCTGCTCCACCCATTCAGCAAGCTCCTCCCACCATGAGCTTCATGTGACTCAGGTTGTGGGCTGGGCCAAAGCTCAAAGTAGATCCCATGGGACTGTTAAAGGGCAGGGAAGATCTTCAAATTCCCTTACCATTATAAGAGACAAGAGAGGGAATATTGGCCCATATCTGTTCATATCACTCATGCTAGAAACTCCACTGATACAGAGTGTTACTCACCTGCATCTATGTTTTAGAGTGGCCTGGGGTACTGAGTTTAAGTGCCTTGTCAAAAGTCACACAGCTAGTAGTTGTCAAAGGCAGGACTTGAACCCAGGTCCTTCTGACTAAGGCTATTCTTTCCACTATGCATGCAGTCCTAATTTTCTAGGTAAATTGTTGCTTTATTATATCCTAGCTGATCAGATCACCTGCATTTCATGTCTAAATTAATCAGGTTTGCTTGCATATCTGTTTCCTTTATAGAGAAGAAAACTACGTTTTAGCCCTGAACAGTGCAGCAACTTTTATGTGGAACAGTATGGGAAGCTGTTTTTCCCTAATCTGACAGCATACATGAGTTCAGGTCCACTTGTTGCCATGATATTAGCAAGACATAATGCAATTTCTCACTGGCTGGATCTTATAGGACCATTTAATAGCTTCAAAGCTAAGGAGACACACCCAGACAGGTAATTTACCTAGGAGAAAATTTAATTTACCTCTGTAACTGGAATCTGATTCCTGTAATAGGAGATATTCCTTTTCTTTTGGAAAGTCCCTTGTTTTCCTTTCAGTTTGTTAAGGATGTGTGTGTGTGTGTTTGTGTGTGTGTGCGCGCGCATGTGTGCAGATAATAGATACCATAAAAAAGTCTTGAACTCTCTCTAAGAAGTGTCTGATTTTCTTCTCATACATATATAACATTGCCAATGAAATAAGAATGTTAACAGAATTGGAATGTTAGTACTTGAGACTATTGTGACCAAATATATGCTACCAAATTTTGTTTCTTCATCCTTTTAGTCAAGGTTTTGCTTCCTACTTTCTCAAATTTCTGTGTTTTATTTTTTCCTTGCCAGCATATTCATCCCCTTTCCCACATTTTTGTCCAGTTGTCCTTCCTACAAATTTAAATGTGTTGTTTGATACTCTTTTAGATAGTTTTCACCCCAAGTTCAAAATAAATTAAACCTCCATAAGTGAAAAGTGATCATGTCTTTGTAAATTGGACTTCATTTGTAAGAAGAATGCATATATAAAAGATTTGGGAAGGATCTTAGATTGAGTTGACATCAATTCTATCTTCCTTTAGTCTAAGGGCAATCTATGGAACAGATGACCTAAGGAATGCACTTCATGGAAGTAAAAATTTTGCTGCTGCAGAAAGAGAAATTCGATTCATGTTTCCTGAAGGTGAGTTATCAAAAGAGTTGTAAACTTAAGTGCATCTCATTGCACTTCTTTTTTTTTTTCCTGTCTTCTAAAGAAAAGCTAGACTTTTAAAGAACCTTTGAATCTGAAAGGTGGAATTTCCAGTTGGGAAATGTAAATACATGAGTAATTCCCACATACTTTCTCATTACCAAATAGAGATAAGTATTTCAAGTCTTCTTTCTGAAAAGTTCTTATGAAGAGCTATAATTTCATCTCTCTGCTAATTTTTGCTTCCCTTCTAATTGTGAATTATTTTCCTTATGAAAAAGAAAATGAAACTAAAGAACTGACCAATTTTAATACCTTCTGTCTTTTGATTTTTCTCTCAAGTAGTCTCCTGTTATTTTATTGTCATCTATCTTTTTACGTAGGCAGTTGGCTTGAAAGTTTCAAACTATCTGGGTTCTCAATAGAATACTACTAGTGTTTCTGAAGAAATGCACAAGGACTTTGTATAATTTATTGCACCTATCAGCTTTTTATCTGTATAATCACATAAGGTTTCTACCCTTTATATGGTTTCATTGATAGTTCTTTTTCACTTTGTAGATAATTAGGTCAACTAGCCTTTCCTCTAGACTTCATTACCATTACCAGCCCTGAGAAGTAGATTAAGGATGATATTATCTTCCAAGTAAAAGATGATTATATTAATTGTTTGTGACTGGGCCATGCTAGTTAACAAAAATGATGATACTGTCTTAACCAACTTACAGATTCAGTGTCAGACTAAACTACCAAAATATCCTTTATAGATAAGGCTAATAACAAAATTTAAATTAAAAGATAATTAGCAACTGTAACAAAAATACAGCTAGTGATTATTTCATTATTTAGATTAAAGAATTTCTAAAACATTTCATTTTCTACTGTTAAACTTAGATATTCATCAACAGCTGTTCTCTTTTGAAGAAGAGATGACTTGAATTGGGGAGTAGGACAAGATGTCTGTTTTCAGGTATTTGGAGAATAGTTGAGTGGAAAAGAGATTGGACTTTTCTAGTTGGCTCTGGAGAGCAGAATGAGGAGTATTGGTTGGAAGTTGCAGAATATCTGATTTAGACTTAATAAGAAAAATAACAATGAAGAATCCCTAAGAATGAACTGGGCAGCTTCTGGAGGGAGAGCTTTCTTCCTTGAAGGAAAATAGGGTTAGTTTAGAGTAGGTTTGGAGAATTTGGAAGCTATTTTCACTATAGGTCTTAAGTTCCTTTAAGATAAAGATCAGAGTCCTGGCCTACATGTGTGCCTTCTGAATATGTGTCCGGGCCACACAGGATCCTAGTGTGAGCTCTAGCACACGTTTCATAGTCACGTAATATTCTCTACATATATACTTGCCATATCTGTTACCTATATAGTGTATATTGATAATATGGGGACCTGTAGGAGAGTTTCTCATATT
The DNA here is from genome assembly GCA_023548195.1 of Bettongia penicillata ogilbyi. Taxonomy (NCBI): domain Eukaryota; kingdom Metazoa; phylum Chordata; class Mammalia; order Diprotodontia; family Potoroidae; genus Bettongia; species Bettongia penicillata. The sequence continues at coordinate 7,520,507 of JAJHZJ010000197.1, forward strand.
TACATGGATGTGTTTTGTTTTGTTTTTAAATCACTATTTGCTGTACTATTTAAGTTTTGAATTAACATATTTCCTGGCTGGTAAAAGTAAACATATTGTTGGGGGCTCACAAGCTGTGATTCTGGGTGGGTGTTTCAGAATTGTGGTAGCATACATGTGAAAAGGGCACCTTAGATGCTACATTTGTATCTTGTTTGGTACACTGTAGGCACCTTAATAACTGTTGAATGAAGGGTTATTGACCATTTGCTAAGAAGAAGCCCTTTCTACCAGATCTGAGGCTATATTTATATATAAAACTATGTGCAAGGTAATAATGATATAAAAGCAACAAGAGAAAAAGTCATTTCTGCCTTCAAGATGCTTGTATTTTGCTGGGGCATGCATACAGACATGTAATATAAAGTAATTAGGGGAGGAAAGGGATCTCTAACAACCGGGCAGGGTATATGATGTGCATGGCATAATGTTGTCCAACCCCCCCGTGACTCCATTTGGTGTTTTCTTGGCAAAGACACTGGAAGGGTTTGCTGTTTCCTTCTCCAGATCATTTTACAGATGAGGAAACTGAGGTAAACAGGTTAAAGTGACTTGCCCAGGGTCACACAACCAGTTAAGTGTGTGAGGCCAGATTTGAATTTAGGATTATGACTCCGGGCCCAGCGCTCTATCCACTGTGCCACATAGCTGCCCACTTGGTTCCCAGGAACATTTTAAATCAGGTATTTGTCATATGTTTGCCACATTTGAGTGGGAGAGTGGAAAGGAAGTCTGCCTATAACATATTAGTGCTGCTTTGAAATAACATTGGTTGGGGCAACCTTATGTAAAGAATGCCTATAATTTGTTTGGTAAACTATAGAATAAAACTCTTGGAAGGGTCCTCGAAGGTCATCATCTAATTCAAATGCTACCTGAGACAGAAGTCCTTCTGCAGCATCTCAAACTAAGGTTCCTCCAAAACTTCCCTTGTATGATCTCCACAGGCTAGAAGTGTCCCACTCCTTGGGGTGCCGCATTCCACTTTTGGACAGCTCTGAGTGTTAGAAAGTTCTTACTGCCTATGTAACTTGTACTTATCAATTCTCATTCTGCCTGGCGAGGACAAAGCAAAAACAAATCCCTTTTCTATAGTGGCCCTTTTAACATTTGAAGACAGCTATCACGTCCTCCTCCTTTTCTTCTCCAAGCTATATATCCTCACTTTCTTCAGTTGTCCCTATATATAATGGTTTTGAGTTCACTTTGAGTCCATGAGTCCACATTGGTTGCCTTCCCCTGCATGCACTGCAGCTTGCCAAGTTCTTTTGAAAATGTGATTCTCAAAACTAAGTATTATACTTGGGGTGGAGGGATGGGTGTGTGTTCGTCCTTTGTTACTGAAGAAGACCATGCCATCAGAGAAATAAGGACATGACTTGCACTTGACTTTGTTTTGAGAGAGGGAGGGCTGTGCAAGTCACCAGCCTCACTTCTCCTCCAGAGCCATCTGAATCCAGTGACCAGATATTCATCAGGATGGCTGGAGATGACCCAGGATGAGGCAGTTGGGGTTAAGTGACTCACAGCTAGTGAGTGTCATGTGTCTGAGGTGAGATTTGAACTCAGGTGCTCTTTATCCACTGCACCACCTAGCTGCCCCTGGAGGGGTGGGAAGGGAGGAAGGGAAGACTGTAAGCATTTATATAGCAAACCAAGGTGAAATGATTTGCCCAAGGTCCCACGGCTAGTAAGTGTTTGAGTCAATTTGAACCCAAGTCATCATGACTCCATGCGCTGTGCCACCTGCTGCCAAAGTAGAGAATTTTTGTTGTTCAGTCATTTCAGTCATATCCAACTCTTTGTGATCCCATTTTGGGGGTTTTCTGAGAGGTTGGCCATTTCCTTCACCAGTTCATTTTATAAATGAGGAAACTGAGGCAAACAGGGGTGGGTCACATAACTAGTACATGTCTAAGATCATATTTGAACTCTGATCTTCGTAACTCCAGGCCCAGCACTCACCTAACTGCCCAAGTAGAGAAAACACTGAGACTAATTACCTTTTTCTGAAGACTCTAATTCACAAAGACTGAGGCTGTTACATGAGAGCACCTTTCCCTGCAGCATCACAGGGAACCTGATGTCACCGCGCTGCTCTTTGCTTTTCTCTAAGGAGAGCATCCTTTGTTGCTTATCTAGTGCTTGAAGTCTTTGGTCCTGTACAACCTTGACTTAACAGTTAGAAATTCACTGTACCTCCTATTCAATCTCTATGGGAATTCTGTGTACCTAAAGTCAAAATCAGTGACCACCCCCAACTCCAGCCCCACTCTGTGTCTCTGTCATCAGCATGCAAACAAAGATGAACGAGAGCTAAAGCTATAGGGAAAATATCAAGTCATCACTGCCCACCACCCTCAGGGGCCTCATTCCTCTTTCCTCTTAGTTGTGCCTTTTGGGTTGTGGTCTGGACAGGACAAAACTTAGTTGTCTCTCAACGCAAAATTTAGATAATGTGGCTGATACTATAGTGGAGAGAATAAGACATTAAGAGAAATAATTATCCTATGCAGATTATATGATAAATACATTAGAAAATGATAAAACAAGATGGGCTTTATGAGAACTGAGCAGGTAAAGTCATTGCTGAGCGCTACAAGGGAATAGAAGACATAATCACTGGTGGTGCATTGGATACAGTGCTAAGCCTGGAGTCAGGAAGACCTGAGTTCAAATCCAGTCTCAGACATTTACTAGCTGTGTGACCCTGTGTCATTTCACCTGTGTCTGCCTTAGTTGTCTCAACTGTAGAATATAGTTAATAATAGCACCTTTCTCTCCGAATGAAGATCAATTGTTATAATAATTGATATAATAATGTAATATATATAATTTACATGATTAATTTCACATATTTATATAATATATTTTATATTATTAATATATTATTATATAATAATGATATAGTAGTATTTATATAATGGTATACTATAATTTATATAATGGATTGATAGCATAGTGCCTGGCACATAATAGGTGTTCAGTAAACGTTGGTTCCCTTTCCCTTCATAGGATTACAGATTAAGAACTCAGAAGTAACTAGGGTAGAATAGGAAACTAGGGTGCAGAAAGAATTAGTGTTCACACAGGCAGTAAGGGGAAGAATTGGGATTCAGACTGAGTTCTTGTAATTCCAAATTCCACCCTCTTTTCACTGCATCCCCTCCTGCAGGCAGAGGCTTTTGCTTTTCTCCTTTGACTCTCCATACAGATTTCTTATACTTCAATTTCTTTATTGATTCTGAGATTCAATTCTAGAACTTTTTCAAAGGACAATCTATTCAACATTTAGCTTATGTTTCCTGAGCACCTACTATGTGCAAAAGACTATACTTTTTCTGAAGTGGTGAAGACAGTGTAGTAGGTTTCCTAACCTAAATTTATAGCTTAATAAAGCTCGCTCTCTCGAGAAGCCTATTAAACATAAAAAATGTTCACAAAGTATAGCATGTACTGTTGTCCTTTTGTGTTTTAAAATGGGTACACTTGGGCTTTGCATTCTTCTGGATAGCTGAAAAGACAATTTCTCCCAAGTTATGAATACTCTGTTAAAAACAAGGAAATAAAGGAACATTGTAAATGATGCTTACCGTAGTATAAATGAAAAGATCACTAAATGGCACTACAAACTCTAAGCAATTGAAAAACCAGTTCCAGAGAATAGATAGTTAAATAGCGATAATTAAAGTACTCTCTCAGGAGAGGCAAAGAAACTGAGATACTAGTCATTGTGTCATTATATATAATGTGTACGTATGTGTAGTATACATACATGTATATGTGTAATGTGTATGTAATATATGTGTGTATGTATGTATGTACATATATATTATATATAGTCAGATTAACTGCTGCTATTGATTTTTGCTTAATCTTTTCCTTTTACAGTTTTGAATGGAAAAGTATTTCCAGAAATAACTGTAACATAAAACCAAAAGGCAATTAAGCACTTTTAAATTTAAAAAAGTAATATGGCAGAGCAGAAATTTGAATATTTCCTTTTTTCTTATGTTCTCATTCCATTTTTTTAAAAGCATAGTTTATTTGGGGTTTCATTTCCTTTTTTTGAAACAATATTTCCCCAGTTACCTGTAAAGATAATTTTTAATATTCATTTTTTTTTTAAATTTTGAGTTCTAAATTTTCTCTTTTTCCTCATCCCCCCCTCCCTGAGACAGTAAATAATTTGTTCTAGGTTATACATGTTCAGTGATATCATAGTAATTCTAAATGTCTTTGTTGTTTTAGTGGTTATTGAGCCCATCCGGGTTGGAAACGCTGCTAAGGATTACCTGAACTTGTACGTAAATCCGACTCTGTTGGCCGGTCTCTCAGAGCTTTGTAAGCACAAACCAGCAGATCCCTTTGTAAGAAACATCTCTTTCATGCTAAAATACTGTTGCCTTTAAAAAAAAAGTCCTTCAAACTACAAATGAGAGGGACTGATAGTTTTTTTGGCAAATGAAATTTGTATTTGTATTTCAATTTCTTTCTTATGTCTGATTTCTCCAGCTCCATTTTCAACTCATTTACAATATCTTTTCTTGATGCAGCATCTGTCATTGAATGATATTTCTATGTATAAATAGCTCATGTTTATAAAGTCTTTTCCTCATAGCAACCCTGTAAAGTAAGTATTAATATCCCCATTTTTTTAAACAAAAAAAATTAGACTTAGCGAGATTAAATCATTTTTTATAAAGACTGCAAGTAGCTGGTTAGGTAGCAGAGCAGGGAGTGGAAGGTGGGGCTTTTCATTCCAGGTTCAGTGCTTTTTCTACTACACCAGTTTATATAAATTTGTCTAATTATTTTAGAAAGAAAGAGCATAGGAATCTTAGTTCTGTGTAGAGCTCCTGACTTTCAAGTAAGTCCTATTAATTTTTCAAATAGAAAAATATTCTTCACAAAGTCCTTCAACTAGGTGCAGGGGCCAGGAGTGGGCCATGGAAGTGGTAGAACAAGATGACTATTTATCCATTGGGGTTAAAAAGCATCCATGAAGCCCAGATATCCTGGGTGCTTTTTTTTTAAGTCATTTTCCGCAGATCCAGGGAGAATTATGCTTATGACATCTCTACTTCATTAACATCCTTGGTTCTTATCCCCCATATTCAAACCTCTAACAACTTCTCTGGCTGCTACCTGAGGCTATATGACCTTTTCTCAGATTCCCAAAAGGAGAAGATATTCCCTATCTGGGTCCCAGAGCTACCTTCCCCTGCCTTCAGGCCTTATGGCTTCCCTTCATCCTTATCTAGAGGTCTTTAGACCTTTCACCCCTAGAAACTACTCTGTCTTTAGCCTCGACTTGTCTTTCTCTTCGGTCTAGTTTCCTAACATGTATACTACTAGTCAAATATTTGGTTCAGCCCTTGAGGGAAAAATCACCTCTACCACCTACATCATGCAAGACCTGGGCATCATGGCCCAAAGTGACAGTTGACTAGCCTCTGGTAGACCTGAGTTCTCAAATTCCTAACAGAGTGTTTGACAGAGTGACCGGTTCTCTAGTTCTGAAAGGGTGTTCACCAGCAGTGCCTATCTCCAGATCCCCGCCTTGGGCTGGTCAGGGCTTACAGATACACCCTAGAGTCTGTCTATGGTCCTTCGTTTCTTCAGTCAAGCATCCAATTTCTCTGTTCACCTCAGAGTGATTACATAATTTTATTTAGAATCCCAAAGATTCATGTAGATGCCACACAGTGTCAATTTATATTCACACCACCTCCACCTCCTAATGCAGGGTCGAATACTCTTTGGGAAGTAAAGAATGTCCAGGGAGGTAAATTTTAATGTTTTCAAGACTTCTATAATTTGACAAGCATCCATATGAGAGACACTTGCTGTTTTTTACATAGAAGTTTTACTTTCTCAATTCCTGTTTGCTAACAAGCTTTTCCATTTGTATAACATACATTGAAGGAAGATTAATGTTATTTTCTTTTTCCTTTAGATTTGGCTGGCTGATTGGTTGCTTAAAAATAATCCCAACAAACCTAAATTCTATCACCAAGAAATTCTGGAAGAATCAAATGAAAATAAAACATACTGAAGAACTAATCAAGAACTAGCCTGTTATTCTAAAAGACTTTTATTCAACTGACCTTTTGTTAACGTGATTTCTTAAGTAGAATATGGATAAGGAACTGTGCATGAAGTAAATCTTTTTTTAAAATAATGGCTTTAAGAGTATTGTAAACAGTAGATAACCATTACAGAAGAGTCAAATATGGAACTGTATTTGTTTGATTTTAACTATAGGGAATAACTTAATAAAAATCTTATTTTAGTTGTTTAGTGGAAAAATGACTCATTTTTCCAGATCCTTGTCTTGCATACACATCTCAGACATGCTGAGTACAGGAAGTATAATCACTGATATGCTTTGAGTATAAGCAACCAAGCTAGATCTAAGGTAGGGTTCTATTATACATCATTAAGACCCAACCCTCCTCTGGTTGTATCACCCTCTAGGTCAGGGATTCTTACCCTAGAGTCTATCAAGTATAGGGAAAAAAATTCAGGGGGTTACTATTTCAGTATAATTGATTTCACTTGCCATCCTATGGATTTTAATTTGCTTTAAGATTTAAAACACATAACGCGTGAAACTTTTTGTGAGGATCTGACAATCCAACGAGAAATCGCTGATGCTGAGCTAATTACCATTTCTACAAGACTCATGATGAAGCGCACTTTCGTCCTGACAGAAGTGACTGGCCCAGTGCGGACTGACACATCTATAGTTTTAGGACATGACCAGGGTGGGAATTTTTCTTGCTTAACTATACATATTTGTTACAAGGACTTTTTCATTTGAGGGAGGAGAGGAGGTGGGAAAGAAAGAGGGATTTTGGTTCATTAAAAAACAAAATTTAATTTTAAAAAATAATTGACATTGAAAGGTTTTGACTTACAAACACCTATAGTTTGAATGTGTCAGTTCACAATAAGAAGAGAATTTACTGAATTACAAATACAAGCATCAAAACAGTCTCTATACATTCAAGGAGAATTTTTTTTAATATAATGAATGCATGACTAATCCTTGTCTTGGGCCACGTAAGCTGTGTATTTGGATACAGCCCTGCGCTCTTAGAGGTCATTTTGGCTAATCCCTTCATTAATGGATGAGGAAACCCATTTCTAGAGATCAAGTGACCTGCCCAAGGTCATAACTGGGAATTGAACCCTGCTCCATCCAGGGCTTTTCACTGCTTTCTGCTGCTTTCCTTAAACTTGTGTGGCCCCACCAGCTAGGTTAATATGTACATTTCTGTCCTTTGAGCAACATCCATAAGAAAACAGAAAAGCAGGCAGTGTGTCTGCAACAGAAATCCATGACAACATCTTCAGGGACCATTTGTTTCTAGGATTTGATGCTTCTCATGTGGAAGGAAAGATTCTTTTTACTTAGCAGGGAGAAGGGTCAGAGCTGATGAGAATGCTGGTGGGCATAATCTACCTCAAGGTCTAGGGAATGGACTACAGAGAGCAAAGTCAGAGATGCAGGAACTGCAGAGGAAGCCTGGCAACTTCCTGGCGCTGCAGGTCACTGATCAAGAAAAGAAAACACTTGCCTTCTCAATCATAACAAAGTATGAGTGGATTTTTTTGGTATAGCGTTAAGTGCCAGCATTGAGAATGGTGACATCTGCAGAGAGGAGTGTAGGATATTAAAAGTCCTTTCTGCCAAGAGAAACGAAGGTGGCCAAAAAAGAAGAAAAGTTTGATCAGATCTCTCAAAGCTTAGAAACAACTAAATAGATTACTGGCCCTGAAGTCAGGAGGACCTGAGTTCCAATCTAACCTAGCTAGACACCAACTCTGTGACCCTAAGCAAATCACTTAACCCCAATTGTCTCCCTTCCCCCCAAAAAATCCTGAAAGTGATCATGGATTCACTAGTATGCCCTCCTATGTTCAGAGTCCCCTAGGGATTTGGGGAAGTGCAAGAACATCCAACTCTCTCTTGTGCCCAAGTAGGTTATCTTTATGCCTCTACAGGGAAGGGTGAGTATTAGAAGGTACCCGAGTTTGTGATTCATGTCATGTCAGCTAATGTGCTCCATCAAAAGACTTGTTCAAACCTTGTCTTCTAGTTCTTGTTTAGAAAACACTGACATAGGGTTTGGAAAACGAGGAGAGCTGAGAGGTTCACAATGCATAGAACCCTAAGCAAATGCCTTGCCCACTCAAGTATATTTAGTGTAAGATAATAATAATGCTAGCTAACGCTTTTATAGCTCTCCATACCCGGCACTGTACTAAGCACTTCAACAATGACCTCAATTCATCTGATTAGAAACCTGCAAAACATATGGATCACCTTGGACCGGAGCGCATTCCAACTTAGAAGTGTAACCAGTTTAGCCTGGTGTTGACGCAGCGTCAGAACAAAATATGCAGGTTGAGTTTTCATTTTTGCATGTTACAACCTGCATTTGAAATCTGAAATTCTGGATTCAAATCTTGACCCTATTACTTAACCTGTGTGGCTATATGGAGTTATCATTTAATCTTTCTGAGACCCGATTTTCTTATCTCTAAGATGAGGAGGTTGGACAAGATGATCTATCTCTTAATCCTCTAAATATATGACTTTTTCCACGATTTAACCTTTAAGTGCTGTTGATCCAGTGCCACAGTTGCTTTTTTTGCTACCTTATTTTTATTAGTTCCCCTAAGAAACTTCCCATCCTACTTTTCATCTTAGATCCCTAACTGCCTTCCAGATATTAATAAAGACTCAGTAACTCTCAGCATCAATGGAGTCCTTTACAAAGACACTAACAACAGAGTCCAGGGGATTGAGTGATTTGCCTATAACCACCAACCTTCCAGAAGGTACAAATGGTAGACGTTTTCCCTTATCTTGTCAGAGCTTATCCCACTGAGTCATGGTCCCCTTTGAAAATGAAGGAGAAACAGCAAGTGATCCTCTGTGATCCTGACACCAATAGCCTTTTTTAAGATGAACATCTTTCTTTTTCGTTTCACTCTTAGTCTGACTCAAGGGTTCTCCATTCCAGGTCTGTTTCAGTTCCAATCAAATGTTGATGACACGTTGTGATGGATTCCTTTTGTCCCCTGACCAAATTGGTTTTTTACAGCCATCCCCTTCTAGCCCCCTGCTAAGATTTGGGAAAGCGTCACTGACATCTGCTCAGGAGGGAGTCCCTTCTTGGCCAGCAGAGGCATTGTGATGACTGGGAGCAAGAAATAGGAGGGGAAAACAACTTGCAGACAAATGGGCAGATAATAAGACGAACACCCTCCAACACTAGAACCATAAACAAAATTCCTGTGTTTTTTGTTTTTTCTGTTTACAACTGCTTTCCTGCCCAAGAGAGAAGGGAAGTGAAGACTTTTACATTCCATTCAAGGAGCCTCAGAAATATATAAAAACACAGAAATGTGTTCTTCCAACCCAAGTCTTTCTAGCCAAGGCAATTCTTCTGAGGCCTCCTTGAAATCATTTGAGTTACGTCACAGATTGGTTCCCACTTTGAATGCATAGTCATTGGTCTGAAAGCCTTGGGTCCCTTAAAGTTGGATTTCTATTTACTTCCTCAAAATAGTTATTTGGAGTTGGAAAAGTGGGGCCATTTTGTCTGTAGATGCTGCCTATTTTGGGGAGATGGACAGTCAGGGAGCCTATATCTAAGGGGTTATCATGCTTTATCTCATTTGTGGTTGTAAAAATCCATCTCCATCTGGGTGGCATTTGTCCTGGGGCCTGAATGACAGTTCTAATGACTTTATCTTGTGTTTCTGATTCTTGGCAATGTGTGAACATTTCAAGGAGCCTTTAGCATATATATGTAGCTACATCCCCATACTGCCATAAAATGATTAGCCAAGGATCAATATAAAGCTTTGACAATAAAGTCAAAGCTATTGAAATGAACACATTGTTTTCAACAGCGCTTTCTTCATTTTATTATGTGTTATTTAGAAAAAATGAACTGTGAAAAATCAGCTATGACAAGGTCCCTAAAAGTACCATGAGTACACACAGACTAAATGCCACAGATTAGACCTTTTTTTACTTTAAGCCTTCGATCTTACTCTTCTAGGAGATGAGGATTCCAGTCCTGAGTTCATCCCTTATTTGCTCTGGAAACTTTGGCAAGTTATTTAACCTCTAGAGTGACACTGTCTGAACATCTAACTGGAGGTATCACTCTTCATGCTTCATTGGGATGTTTGAGAGTCAGCAGCTTAATCCCTCTGAATGCATTCCATTCTCCTCTGAGATAATACACAATATAAATATGTTGTATTGGCAAAAAAATTTTTGACAGTGATAATTCTCAGCTTGATGTAAGTGACCATGTATCCCTGCCAATCTCTTCCATCATACCAAATGCATTATTTCCCAAATAATGTGATGGGATATGCCTTTACTACAAAGCTTCCATTGGGATAAGCAGGGCATCTGCATGACTACTCCATTTGAACATTACTTTCCCATGTAGTTTATCCCCCCACTTTTTCATGTATCAATCTCTTTCCACATACCAAGTTGTTAACCTCATGTATGTTTTAGGGTTTTGCCAGGTAAGTTTTTGCTGCTTAATCTGAGCTGCCGTTGTTGTTAAGTCTTGTCCTTCCTTATTTTCTCTCCCACTTAATTATCAGTTAATTCCATTTTCTTTTGAAAGTCATCCCATTGAAATATTACTTGCTCATGGGTAGATCAAGCCAACATAATCAAAATGGCAATACTTCCTAAGTTAATTTACTTATTCAATGCCATGCCAATCAAACTGCTAAAATATTATTTTATGGAGCTAGAAAAAATGAAATTCATCTAGAAGAATAAAAGATCAAGAATCCCAAGGAAAACAATGAAAAAATGGAAATGAAGGGAACTCTTAGCAGTGCCATGTCTCAAATTATATTACAAAGCAGTAGTTAGTAAAATGGTTTGGTAAAAAAAAATAGGTTTATTAGGTATGCAGCATACAAAAGTGCCTAGCATGTGATAAACCCAAAAGACCCCAGTAAAGACTCTATTTGCCAAAAATTGTTGGAAAAGCTAGGAAGCAGATTGGTGGAAATAAAGTTTAGACCAACATATATAATGCCATGTACTAAGATAATCTCCAAATTAATATATGACTTAGATATAAACAAATCAGAAGAGTAAGGAAGAAATTACCTTTTGAATTTGTGGATGGGAAAGAGTTCATGGCCAACCAAAGGAAATGATCGCAGAAGGTAATATGGACAATTTTGATTATATGAAATTTTAAAGTTTTTGCACAAACAAAAACCATTTACTAAGGAAAAAGTCTTAATAGTCAGTTTCTTTGACTACCAAGGTCTCATTGATCTCATTTCCAAATGAGGAAGGTCTCATTTCCAAACTATTTAAGGAACCAATTCAAATTTATGATAATAGAAGTCATTCTCTGATTCATAAATGGTCAAAGGATACAGTCAGGCAATTTTTAAGAGAAAAAAATCCAAATGAAAGCCATATGAAAAAGTGCTCGAAATCACTAATAATGAAGAGAAATGCAAATGAAAGGAACTCCAATGGTCTAGTTCATCAGATGGGCAAAGTTGACACAAAAGGGAAAATAACAAATATTGGAGGGACTTTGGAAAACAGGTTCACTAATGCCATTCTGGGAAGTAATTTGAAACTATGCCCCCAAAATTATTGAATTGTGCCATTAAACTGTTCTCATTTGAGAAAGACTCATCACCAGAAGATTCACCACCAGTTGATGGTGAAGGTGTGAGTTGTGATCTGTGCCAGTGTGCCAAGTAAATATATTGATGAAAATCTTGAATTTTTGAATTATTAAAGTTAGTCATGGAATAAAGAAGGTTGGAAAATTATGACCTAACCTAATCTAAGCTGCCCAAATGGGTGCAAACAACACCCATTTGAAATGATTTTAACTGTGTCTCTTGAGAATTAATTGCCAAATATCTTACATGTGTCTAAGATATACCTAGCATAATAAGAAATATTTTAAACTACCTTGCCTTATATTTTATATGACTCCTCATGTATAAGTGATATCATATTGCTTGTCTTCTTAAGGGACAGGGAAGGGGCAGGAGGGAGGGAAAGAAAGAATTTGAAATTCAAAATTTTAAAAATGAATGTTAAATTTTTTACATGTAAATGAGAAATATTTAACAAAATGCATAAAAATATATTTGAACTACCTTGCCTGACTGTCAAACCCCTTTATGCTCTGGCCTGCACTTAACTTCCCAGTGCCATCTTTTGCTGCTCACTTACACTCCCAAACTCCAGACATACTGGTTTATTTGCTTCCCTTAAATATGCCTTTCTCATTCCTCATTCTTCATTTGCTCACATGGAAGGCTTTCTTGCAGCTCTTTTCTGCCCCTACTTCAGTCTCAAAGACATCTCCTGACTCTTTCACGACTCCTTCATCATTCCATAGCATAGCTATGCTGCTTTTTGTGAGTGAACATTAATTATTTATTTTCCTTTGTCAATGATATATGCGATATTCTATGTCAGTACAATTTTAATCTCTTAAAGTATAAAAGCTAGTTAAGTCATTAAAGTTTAAAAATGCACTAAGACATTTAGAATACACATTATTATAATATCTCTGACTAGGGCCACTTTGACTGTAGCTTTTCATATGTAGACTTAGGATTTCTTCCTTTTATTGTTGTTACTCAGTTGTGTCTGACTCTTTATAACCCTGTGGGCCTCAGTGTGCCAGTACTGCCCATGGGGTTTTCTTGGCAAGGAGACTAGAGTGGTTTGCCATTTCCTTCTTCAGTGGATTAAAGCAAACAGAGGTGAAGTGACTTGTCTAAGATCACACAGCTAGCAAGTTGTCTGAGGCTGGATTTGAACTCAGGTCTTCCTGACTCCAGGCTCACTCTACCCACTGAACCACCTAGCTATTAAAGCTTAAACTGTACTAGGATATTTAGAACACCCTGTATCATAACATCTTCAGTTGTGGTAACTCGTACTGTAACTTTTCCTATGTGGATGTACGATTTTTTCCTGGGGAGTACTCATCAATGTGTTAGTTTCCATACTTTGTATCCCCTGTGTCACATAGGAAGGTGCTATGGGCAATAGCCAGTACTTGGGAGATACTTGTTGAATGATGTAGTATTCAATAAACATATATTAAGTATTTACTTTGTTCCAAGCACTATGTTAAGCACTGGGGATACAATTAATAGAAAGAAAGACTGTCTCTGCCCTCAAGTTGCTTACATTCTAATGGGGAGGAAGAGACAGAACACAAAAGGAGGCAGAAAAAGGTAAGGGACTAGAGCTATCTTGTTCTCTTGTCCTATGGAGTTAAAACCAGATGGAAAAGCAGGTGTAGAGTGGACGGAGCCAAAAAGTCCAGTTTCTGCCTTCTATATAGGAAGGCATTGGGAGGAGTTTGGTTCCTGTTTGTCTTTCCTTCTCTTTTTCTTTTTGTCATATTTAATATAAATTTATTTATCTGACTTTTTACATTCATTTTCACAAAATTTTGGGTTCCAAATTTTCTCCCCATTTATCCCCTCCCCCCACCCCAATACACCAAGCATTCTAATTTTCCCTATCACCAATCTGCCCTCTCTTCTATCATCCCTCCTTTCTCTTGTCCCCATCTTCTCTTTTGTCCTCTAGGGCCAGATGACTTTCTATTCCCCATTAACTGTATTTCTTATTTCCTAGTAGCAAGAACAATACTCAACAGTTGTTCCTAAAACTTTGAGTTCCAAATTCTCCCCATCCCTCCCTCCCCACCCATTCCCTTTGGGAAGGCAGGCAATTCAATATAGGCCATATCTGTGTAGTTTTGCAAATGACTTTGATAATAGTCATGTTGTATAAGACTAACTGTATTTCCCTCCATCCTATCCTGCTCCCCATTGTTTCTATTCTGTCTTTTGATCCTGTTCCTCCCCAAGAGTGTTGACTTCAAATTGCTCCCTCCTCCCATTGCCCTCCCTCCCATCATCCCCCCCATCCTGCTTATCTCCTTCTCCCCCACTTTCCTATATTGTAAGATAGGTTTTCATCCCAAAATGAATGTGCATTTTATTCCTTCCCTTAGTTGAATGTGATAAGGGTAAACTTCATGTTTTTTTCTCAGCTCTCCTCTTTTTCCCTCCACTAAAAAGTCTCCTGCTTGCCTCTTGAATGAGAGATAATTTACCCCATTCCATTTCACCCTCTCTCCTCCCACTACATTTCTCTCTCATCATTTACCTTAATTTCTTTTAAAATATGGTCCCATCCTATTCAATTCACTATGTGCTCTCTGTCTCTGTATGTGCGTGCATGTGTGTATGTGTGTGCACATGCACACATGTACATGTGTGTGTGAGTGTGTTTGTGTATATATGTGTGTGTGGTCCTACCAACTACCCAGCTACTGAAAAGTTTTAAGAGTTACAAATATTGTCTTTCTATGTAGGAATTCAAACAGTTCACCTTTGGTAAGTCCCTTATGACTTCTCTTTTGCTGTTTACCATGCTTCTTCTCAATCTTGTGTTTGAAAGTCAGTTTTCTTTTCAGCTTTGGTCTTTTCATCAAGAATGCTTGAAAGTTCTCTGTTTCATTGAAAGAACATATTTTCCCCTGAAGTATTATACTCAGTTTAGCTGGGTAGGTGATTCTTGGTTTGAGTCCTAGTTCCTTTGACTTCTGGAATATCCTATTCCATGCCCTTCGATCCCTTAATGTAGAAGCTGCTAGATCTTGTGTTATCCTGATTGTATTTCCACAATACTGGAATTGTTTCTTTCTAGCTGCTTGCAGTATTTTCTCCTTGACCTGGGAACTCTGGAATTTGGCCACAATGTTCCTAGGAGTTTCTCTTTTTGGATCTCTTTCAGGCGGTGATCGATGGATTCCTTCAATACTTATTTTGCCCTCTGGTTCTAGAATCTCAGGGCAGTTTTCCTTGATAATTTCATGAAATATCCATGAAAGATGATGTCTAGGCTCTTTTTTTGATCATGGCTTTCAGGTAGTCCCATAATTTTTAAATTGTCTCTCCTGGATCTATTTTCCAGGTCAGTTGTTTTTCCAATGAGATATTTCACATTCTCTTCCATTTTTTCATTCTTTTTGTTTTGTTTGGTGATTTCTTGGTTTCTCAGAAAGTCATTAGACTCCATCTGTTCCATTCTAATCTTGAGAGAACTATTTTCTTTAGTGAGCTTTTGAACTCTTTTTTCCATTTGGCTAATTCTGCTTTTGAAAGCATTCTTCTCCTCATTGGCTTTTTGAACCTCTTTTGCCAATTGAGTGAGCCTATTTTTCAAGGTGTTATTTTCTTCAGCATTTTTTTGGGTCTCCTTTACCAAGGTATTGACCTGTTTTTCATGCTTTTCTTGCATCTCTGTCATTTCTCTTCCCAGTTTTTCCTCCACCTGTCTAACTTGATTTTCAAAATCCTTTTTGAGCTCTTCCATGGCCTGAGCCCACCGGACATACACCTGGTATGTCTGGGAGAGAGAGGCCCAGACCTCCACGTCTTTCCCTGATGGCAGGCATTGTACTTCGTCATCAGAAATGAAGGGGGGAAGGAACATCTCTTCCCCAAGAAAGTAGCTCTCTATGGTCTTATTGTGCTTCCTTTTTCTGGGCATTTTCCCAGCCAGTTACTTGATTTCTGAGATTCCTCTCCACCCCTGCCTAGATCCACCCAGCTAGTGCTTGGGGTCTGAGATTCAAATGCTGCTCCCCAGACTCAGGGCTTTCAGCGGCGGGTGTGGCTGCTATTCAATGTGAGCTTAAGGTCTGGTGCTCAGGAGGGGGCAGGGCCGCCTCCCAGTCTCAGTTCCCTCAAGGGCTTTATGCAGAGACCTTCAGTGATGGAGTGGGTGGGGGCAGGGCCGCCTCCCAGGCTCCGGTCCCTCAGGGGGTTTATGCAGAGACTTTCGGTAATGGCTCTGAACTTCTCCCTGCCTGCTCGGGGAGTCCTGGGCTGCTGCCGCTGCCTCTGCCACTGCCTCTGCCGCTGCCTCCCAAGGGGGCCCGAGTCACAGAGACACCCCGCTCCCCTCTCGGCCAGCCCAGACGTCTCTCACTGACCTGTAGCATCCATGGGCGGAGGGACCTTCGTGGCCGCCGGAGGTTTCCTCCCTGAAGCCTGCTGGGATCTGTTCCTCTGGGGGCCACATGGCCAGGGCAGTGCTGGGGTGGACTCCGCTTTCCGGGGTGCGACGGATCCCTGGGGACGGCTCTCCAGGGCTCTCTGGAACGGAAATCTCTTCCACTGCATTGGTTCGCAGCTTGCAGTACTCAAGAATTTGTGGGAAGTTCTTCTTACAGGAAATTTATGGGCTGTGGATTCAGAGCTAGCATACGTGAGTCTTTCTACTTCTCCATCTTGGCTCCTCCCCCTCACTCATATCCTTTCAAACATCAGTTTTCTTATTTGTATGATAAACCTAGCATACCTTCTGCTCTTCTGGCAATCAGAGAGATATAGACACCAAAGGTAACACTGGTTTAGAATAAAAGCTCATTTATAAAAATCTTATAGAGGAAGATGGTGGAAGATTATGAACAGTACCATAAAGTATTATAAACAGTACCATAAAACTTGCAAGAAACAGTGGAGAGAAAATTAATTTATAGAAAGCTTGATGTGAGACTCAACCAATCAACAAAAGTGTTTACTATGTGCCAAGTACTACTTTAGGTCCTAGGACACAAAGACAAAAATGAAGGCACACCTAGCACAGTACCTAGAATACAGTAGGTGTTTAATAAGTAGTAATTGGCTGACTAATTGATCTCACATCAAGTTTTCAAGGAATTTCTATTCTATCAACTCTAGATCTATGATACAGTTTGCATATCCTATCAGAGAAGACAACTTGTGCATTCATAAATGTAATTAATCCTTAGCTTCTGGACTAAGAGAGCACTGGCATAGAGGCGTGAGACTCTGGGAATGGTGATGAGAGCCTGTCCAAGAGTTTAGCAGTTTGGTCATTTTAACATGGCTTTGGAGATTTGTTGGGAAGGAAAAAAGTTTTTTTCTTTACAAATTTTCTTTTAAAAAGAAAAGTATGTCAGTGAAACCAGAAAGCAAAAAAATATTGAGATGTGAACACAGACTACCATGTTAAATTTAATATGTATTTTTAAAAAATAAGCTTTACATTAGTGGTGGTAAACTCAAATAGAAATGTTGATTTAGAAAACCACATATTATCTGTGTTGTACTGGATTTTTACTTATTTTGTTAAACATTTCCTGATTACTTTTTAATCTGGTTCCAAGGCACTGGGGAGTTTTGGGGGCCAGAAAGCCTGGAGTTTGATACCTCTGCATATAATCAAGATTTACAGTTTCACATACAAACTGTTTTTTAAAATTTTCTTTGCATAAGAAAACATTCATTTTAAAAGTATTTGTCAAATTTACAACAAAAAAAATTAAAGAAAATAAAAATGTAAATTAAATGTAATAAAGTATTTGACAAGTGCAAAGAGTTAAGTTTTGGGGATGAGAATTCATTATTTGGTAAAAATTGTTGGAAAGCAATGTGGTAGAAAGTGGGCATAGACCAATATCTTATATTATTTATCAAGTTAAGGTAAAAATGGATATAAATACAATAAATATAATAAAAGAGATTACAAGAAAATTAGAAGAACATATTACTTATCATGGATAAGCAAACAATTTATGAATAAGAGATGGAGAGCAAAGTTAGGAATAAAGTGGATAATTTCAATTATTTTAAATTAAAAAGGTTTTGTATAAATAAAAAAATGTTGCCAAGATCAGAAGGGAAAAAAGAAAAGCAGAAAATTGGGGAGGAAATTTTATAGACAATTTCTCTGATAAAGGTCTCATATCTCAAATATATAAAGAACTTTATCAAATCTGTAAGAATATGAGTCATTCCCCAATGGTCAAAGGATATGAACAGGCAGTTTTCCAATGAAGAAATCAAAACAAGTTATAGTCATATTAAAAAATGCTCTAAATCACTATTGATTAGAGAAGTGCAAATTAAAACAACCTTGAGATATCATTTTACACCTTACTGCATTGGCTAAAACTATTGAAGGGGGAAGCAACAGATGTTGAGGGGGAGGGGGGATTGTGGAAAAATTGGGATACTAATTCATTGTTGTAGAGTTATGAGCTGATCCAACTGGTTTGGAGAGCAATCTGTAATTATGCCTATACCCTTTGACCCAGCAGTACCACTATGTCTCTTTCCAAAGATGATTAGGAAAAAAGGAAAAGAACCTATATGTTCTAAAATGTTTATAGCCGCTCTCTTTGTGGTAGCAAAGAATTGGAAATTGCAGGGATGTCCATCAATTGAGGAATGGCTGGACAAGTTGTGGTATATGATTGTGTTGGAAGACCATTGTGCTATAAGAAATAATGAACAGAATGCTCTCAGAAAAACCTGGAAAGACCTTGCTTGAAATAATAAAGAGTGAAATGAGCAGAAGCAAGAGAACATTGTATCTAATAATAGCAATATTGTTTTAAGAATGACTTTGAGTCAATAAGTCATTTTTAGTATTATAAATACCCAAATTAACTATAAAGGGTATATGAAGACACCATCTGCATCCAGAGAAAGAACTGATAAATAGAAGTATTTATAAAATAATTTTACAATACAGTATATGTGTATGTGTGTGTATATATATATATATATATATATATAATGTACACACACACGTATATATGTATGTATATTTGTTTCTTATGGTGTTATCTCTCAAGGTGGTGTGGGGGAGGGAAGAAAACAAGGGAAAAATTATATAATAACTTTGCTTTGTTGTATATTTAAAAGGAATATCAAGTTATACATAGTAGATTTGCAATTTCATATGCAGTCATCTTACTATACTATGTTACAGAAATGCTTGTTTTATTCTATAAATTAAAATAAAATATTTTTTAGAAAGATCACTACTTAAAATGCACTATTTAATGAAAAATAAAAATAATTACTTCAGATTTCTATGATGTTCCCTAAAAAAAGAAAAAGCTATCTACACTCATTGCCTTCACTTCCTCACTTCTAGCCCCTCAGCTTTTTACAATCTAGCTTCCAACTTCATCACTCAACTGATACTGCTTTCTCCAAACTTATCAAAGCTGATTGCCAGGTCTGGTGATCTTGTGTCAGTCTTCCTTCTTCTTGAGCTCACTGCTGCATTTGACTCTATGAAGGACCCTCTCCTTCTAGATACTATATCTTCTCTACTTTTTTTTCATAACACTGCTCTCTCTTAGTTATCCTCCTACCTACTGACCATCCTCAATTTTTTTTTATTCAAATCATGCCCCCTAAGTATGGATATATTCCAAAGCTTTTATCTGCCCTTTTCTTTTCTCTCTGTGACCTCATCAGCTTCCATGGTTTCAATGGTCATCTCTCAGCAGATGACTAAGAGAATTATTGTTCTTTATCCCTCATTTTTGAAGAGGGTGATGTCTTGACTTGCACATGAATTGGATTTAAGTAAGGCAGAGTTGTACAAAGTTGCCAGTCTCACTCTCTCCCAGAGTCATCCAAATCCAATGGTGAGACAAAAGTCAGGAAGACTGGAGATGACCAAGGATAAAATAGATGATCTTGGCAACTTTGATGTCTGACCAAGTTCTAAGCACTCCACAGGGCCCTCTTTAGTCAACTTCATGGCATTTGGAACAAATTGTTCTCATCTACTCATTCTGTCAAGGGAAGTCTTCACATGGTTGAGGTAGACATCCCTTTAACTCACCAATGGGTTTGAGACCTACTGGTTACCTTTAACCTGGTTTGTCCCCTCTACCTAATGAGTTTAATCAGGGGGTGCTCACTGTGAGTGCTACAACTTCTTGGAGCCATAGGTGAAAGCTGGGTGAAGGTAGACACTAAAAAGGTGGATGAGCAGCTCTGAAAAAGGTTTGCAGGTCCTCAGACCAGAGTATACAGGAGTTGAATCCCAGGAAACTCACTCAAGCACTCAATTGGTTCTGGATGGGATAGCCCACAGGTGTTAAGAGTTTTATACCAAAGCAGACAAAAAGAGCCTTCCACAAAAGCACCAGTCTTCAGGTTTTCAGGCTAAGTAGAGGTATTGACAAAATTCCTTTGGACTCAGTAGCAACACTCATGTATGTATAGTAATCTGTCACTCAAGGCTATCCCTAACTATACATCCCTCGTCCCAAGCTCCCTATGATTAAAGGGACCTGATCTAATAAGCCAATATTGTTAATTTATTATTGTCAAATGAAATCATATACACGCATATAAAACATTTTGAAGATACTAAAAGCACTATATAAATATTAACCATTATTATAATTATTTTAAAGATGAAGCAACTGAGGAATGTGGAGGTCAGGTGGCTTGCCCATGGCACCAGAGGAGGTAAGTGTTTGTGCTGTCTCAAAGACAAGAATAATTTCCTTTTACCTTAAAGGGGAAGCAAAGACTGGAGGTCCACTTATCAGATATGATGTAGGTGAGAATCTTGTTTCGTTATTGAATGAACTAGGTGTTCTCTATATACTGTGATGCTGGGTCTGGGTAACTGGAGCAGTGCTAGTATTGTGAACAGAAAGGGACAGTCAGTTATCCAATAAAAAATTATTAATAAGCACCTACTACGTGTCAAGTACTATGCTAAGTGCTGGGGATACAGAAAGAGGTAAAAGATGTTCCCAAAGAGCTCATAACCTAAAGGGAGAGACAGTGTGCAAACAAAAATATTCAAATAAGCTATATATAGGAAATATTAACAGACTTCCCCTATGCCCAGAGAAAAAGGTTCCAGGTCCTTAAGGGGAGAAACGTACTTTTAAAGGTCATCCAGATAGGGAGGCATAGTCTATCAATCTTCCTTCCATGGCCTTCTTTCTAATTCCCACTTCATAAGGATATTGCCTGGCTTGCCAATAATTTTACATCTAGTTTGGCACTATTTTATTTAATCTCTTCACTGTGATTAAAACAGTGAAAAACCAACTATTTTATACTTGCAAATCATCTCTTTAGTAATGTGTCTTGAAATTTTGTCAATAAATGAAGTCAATTTCATTTATTGAAATTGATAGTCTGATCAGTCTGTAGTTAGAAGACTTATTCTTCTTCCCTTTTTTGAAAATTGGAACATTTACTCCAGTCCAGTCACATCTGCCTCTGTTTTCCAGGATTTGTCAAAGATAATTAACAGCAATTCAGTGATAATGTTGTCAATTCTTTTAGTACCCTGGAATGTAGTTGATCTACTAGGTCTGCTGATTTAAATTTACTGAATGCTGGTGGATTTTTATTACTATCTCCTTATTTATTTATCTTGGGTTTCAACTTCCTGCTAACCCTTAATGTTCTATCCTTAGTTTGGAGATCATCCTCCTTAGTAGCAAGAATTTATGTGTAATACAGTTAAATAGTTTGGTCTTCTTCATGTCCATTCCTATCCAACCACTGATTGCAACCATTCATCCTATTGCTTCATTTTTCTCACTTTTGTTCATAAGAAAGCTTGAAAAGCTCTTTTTGTTGTCCTAAACATTCATTCTTAGCCTGTCCACTCAGCGGTAGTAATCCTGGGAGTATTCGTACAGAACTCTAACACAAATGCGGGCATTTGTTTTATCTGGCTCTGGCTCTTGTTTTCATCATTGTATATATGTCTTAAAAATCTACGTTGGTCAGTGAATTTTCCATGCATTTACACTGGTGCACTTTGGAATTCTAAAGTTCTATATTTTCCTCCTCATCAGAAATGTTTGTGTCCTAAGAATTTTGTTCTTGGTAGCTTCTTAGCCTTCTTGTGCTGACTCCCTCTGTAGAATTAAAAAAATATATATTAATAGGCAAAAATCTACTCTTCCTCTTATCCCCACCCCCAGCTGAGAAAAACAAAACTGTCTTTAAAACACCTACGGTCTTCATTGGCTGTATCCCCCTAAACGTCTCATTTTGTATTTTGGGACTTTTTATCAGGAAGTGGATAGCATGTTTCATCGTTAGTGATCTGAAATCATCGTATAGTCATCATGTTGATCAGAGTTCCCCATAATAGAAATAATTATTATTTACACTCACTCTGAGCCATCAAAACTCAAACAATGACCAAGTGAGACTTGGGCTGGGGTCTTTTATTGGCCAATCTCAATTGGTGAGAACCAGAATGATTTGGGTTTAAGCCATAGTCAAGTAGTTCCCCAATGGGAAGTTCCCCAGACTTTATCAAAGTCTGGTTTTCCAGAGCACTATTGCAAGAAATCATAACTGAAACTACATGGGACAAAAGAGTTAATTGTCCTAGCTTTTAAAAAATAATGATAGAATAAATAAGTAGGGAAGAGAAAAAGATCTAACCCCTCCAAACCCCAAGATATCTTGCATGGTTTCAACAAATCAAAATTTATATTCTTTTGGGAAGAGCACCCACATGTAAGGGAATGATTCCTCATGTGGACAGAGGGAAAGGAGGAAGGAAGAAAAGAAGGAAGGAAGAAGCAAGGAAGAAGGAAGGAAGGAAGGAAGGAAGGAAGGAAGGAAGGAAGGAAGGAAGGAAGGAGCATTGCTCAACTAGAACTAGTTAGTTGGATCTCCAGTGGTAGCTACTTCTCCTTACAGATCATTCGTCATTCTTTCTCAAAGAGGACCAATAACATCAGGAGGGTGTTGCAAGTGAATTAGATTTAAGTGAGGCAGAACTGTACAAAGTCATCAGATTCACTGTTTCCTCCAGGATCATCTGATTCCAGTGGCAAGACATAGGTCAAGACAACTGGAGATGACCCTTGTTTCTGTTCTGTCCAGAAATCCTATAGGCAAATGAGGACTTCTCTTGTCTCATTACTTATCTAGACTTAAATTACAGAATGGGTGTTGCCTCAGGTAAACTGAGACCTGGGAAAGACCTCAGTTTGAAAAGGCCAAGTTCTCCCACTACATCTGGGGTCACCTCCATTTGTCCTGACCTATATCTTGCCACTGGACTCAGATAACCTTGGAGGAGTGAGCCTGATGGATGCATATCTCTGCCTCACTTAAATCCAATTAACTTGCAAGTCAAGACATCACCCTTGTGATGTCCTTGCTCCTCTTCAAGAACAAAGGACAAACAGAATTTCCAAATCTTTCCAAACCATTTCAGACCACATTTATCTGACAATTTATTTATTTTTGGTTGTAAGCCTGTATCCTTTGTGTTCTAGAATATTGTATTCCAAGCTCTCCACTCCTTTATTATGGCTGTTAAACCATGAGTGATCCTGACTATGACTCCTTGGTACTTGAATTCTTTTTTCTGGATGCTTGCAATATTTTGATTTTGATCTTGAAGCTCTGGATTTTACTATAATGTCCCTGGGAGTTATAATTTTGGAGTTTCAGGAGGTGAAGAGGGGATTCTTTCTATTTTTACTTTGCCATCAGATTCTTAGAGAGCTGGGTAGTTTTCTTTTTAAAATTCTTAAAATACAATGGCTAGGTACTTTTTTATCACAGATTTCAGGAAGCTCAAGTTTCTTAAATTTTTTTTTCCCCTTTAATCTGTTTTCTAGGTCAGTTATTTTTGCTATGAGATGCCTTTTATTTTCTTTTAAGTCTTTTGTCTGTTTTAATATGTCTGGTTGTTTCATGGAGTCATTGACTTCTATTTGGTCTATTCTGATTTTCAGGGAGTTAGTTGCTTGGATAAGGTTTTGTAATTCTTTTGCCAGGTTGCTAATTTCCTTTCTAATTCCTTCCTCCATAGCTTTCATTTCTTTTTCACTTTTTTTCTCTAGTGTCCTCATGTAGTTGATAAAAACATTTACATTTTTTTTGATAACTCTTGCTTCATCTCTTCAGGAAATTCCAATTGAATTCATGTGTAAGGTGTGTTTTTCTTTGAGGCTTTGCTTATTGATATTTTGAAGTCATTCTCTTCTTCTGGGCTTGTTTCTTGAGCATCCTTGTCACTACAATATTATTTTTATGATGGGATCTTTTTGTTTGTTTGCTCATATTCCCAGTCTGATTTCTGTCTTTGGACTTTAAATTAGGGCTAGTCTCCACACACATCTGTTGAGAAAGTCTGAGCTAGCCTTGCTGTTGCTTTCTTGGGCTGTTATGTTGTGTTATTCCAGGATCTCAGAAACAGATTAGACTGGGGACTTTCAAACTTTCAGTGATCCCAAAGTGGTCTGTTTCAGGGCAAAGTCTAGTCACTTTCCATTCTGGTCTAAGCTCTTCAAGTTTCTGACCTGGGCTTAAGTCTGAGAAACTGGCTGGTGGGTTTACCTCCTTTGGAGTTTCAGCAGACTGTTTTTGGGCTCACTCACAATCAGCCAGCTAGAATGCTGTTAGTTCAGAGTGACAGAACTTTGGGCTTCCATTTGACCAGGGATTCCTATCTTGGTTTTTCTTCTGCTGACTTCAGACTAAATTAGAAGTTAAAACTGAAACCACCTTGTGCAGGCCCTCATTTCCTTGCACTTGTATTATTGCAATAGTCTGGTTGCTGGTTGGTTGACTTCCCACTCTCTCCTCACTCCAATCCTTCTTCCATTTAGCCAACAAAGTGATTTTCCTAAAGCACAAATCTGACAATATTCCCCCTGCCCCCACACGCACATCACATATTGAATAAACTCCAATGTCATACCTCCAGGATCAAATATAAAATCCTCCATTTGATAATCAAAGCTCCCTTGCCAATACCTTTCCAGACTTCTTAAACCTTACACCCTACCTCCCCTAACAAATATCACATCTTCCAACTCTAGGCATTTTTATAAGCTGTCCTTCATACTTGAATATTCTTCTTCCTCATTTCTGCTTCTGCCTTTACTGATTTCTTTCCAGTCCCATCTAAAATTCCAGGAAATCTTTCCCAATCCCTCTTACTTCTAGCGTCTTCCCTCTGTTGACTAGTTCCTATTCATTCTGCTTATAGCTTGCTTCTATGTGGAGGACTAGTTCCTCTGATGTGCGGGCTGCCAAGACTTTTTCCAAGCTGCTCATCCACCTTTGGTGTCCACCTTCACCCACCTCTTACCAAACGTTTGTAGATCTGACCAAGGCCTTTGACACTATTAGTCGTGAGGGTTTATGGAAAATTATGTCAAAATCTGACTGCCCGGAGAAATTCGTCAGTATTGTATGTCAATTTCAAGATGGGATGTTTGCCCAGGTTTTGGATAGTGGACAATGCTCTTGTGCCTTCCCAGTTACTAATGAAGTGAAACAAGGCTGTGTGCTTGCTCCTATGCTTTTTAGCATGATGTGTTCAGCCGTGTTGTCAAATGTTTTCAATGAATATGAACATGGCATCAAGGTCAACTACTGTGCTGATAGTAAGTTCTTCGATTTGAAAAGACTACAAGCCAAGAACAAAGTGGAGGGAGTGTCGGTGCATGATTTTTCTGTTTGCAGATAATTGTGCACTCACTGCAGCCTCTGAAACTGAGATGCAACAAAGTATGGATCAATTCTCTGCTTCCTGTGCTAATTTTGGCCTAATAATTAACACCAAGAAAATACAGGTGCTCCATCAGTCACCACCACACCATCCATACATGGAACCATCAATTACAACAAATGGAGACGTTTTGAATGCTGTGAATAAGTTCACTTACCTTGGTAGTGTACTTTCCAGGGATGTACACATTGACAATGAGGTTGATGTACACATTGACAATGAGGTTGATGCACACACTGCCAGAGCTATCTCAGTGTTTCAGAGGCTTCAAAGAAAAGTATGGGAGAGAAGAGGTATTAGATTGACTACCAAACTGAAGGTCTACAGAGCTATTGTGCTGTTGCGCCATGCCAGGAAACTGAATTGCTTCCCTTTGAACTGTCTTAGGAAGATTCTGAGGATCACCTGGCAGGATAAGGTACCAGACACTGAAGTCCTTGCTCCAGCTGAACTGCCAAGCTTTCAAACTATGCTTCAGAGAGCTCAATTCCAATGAGCTGGTCATGTTGTTTGAATGCAAGATGTGCACTTACCAAAAAGACTGTTTTATGGAGAACTCACATGGGGCAGGTGATCACATGGTGGTCAGAAGAAGCAATACAAGGACACTGTCAAGGTGTCTCTCAAGAACCTTGGATTTGACTGTGCAACATGGGAGACACTGGCACAGGACCACTCAGTATGGCATGCCCACATCAGAAAGGAGGCTGTGCTCTATGAGCAAAGCAGAATTGAGACACCACAAAGTAAACATAGGATGTGCGCAAATTTGGAGTATCCACCCCAAAAATTCACATAGACCCTCTGTGCCCAGTCTATGGTAGAGCATTCCAAGCTTGTATTGCTCTGATCAGCCACAGTCGGACACACTGAAACTACTTTATCATAATGATGTCATTTTGGTCCTCTTCAAGAACAAAGGACAACAACCACCAGGATACATAGTGGACACACACCAGTAAGACCATCTTGGCAGAGGGTTGAGGGTAACCAATAGGCCTCAAACTCACTGGAGAGTTAGGAGGATGTCTACCCCAAGCATGTCAAGACTTCCCTCTACAAAGAATGAGTAGATGTGAACAGTTTGTTCCAATGGCCATGAAAGAGAATGAAGGAGGCGCTGAGGAGCGCTTAGAACTTGGTCAGACATTGAGCATACCAAGGTCATCTACTGCTTCCCTGGCCATGGCCAGCGTTCTTGATTTTTGTCTTATCATTGAACTTCAATGATTCTGGAAGAGAGAATAAGGCTGAGAGCTTTGTGCATCTCTGTCTCACTTAAATCCAATCCACGGGCAAGTCTAGACATCACCTGTGTGTCCTTGGTCCTCTTCAGAAACAAAAGAACCACGACAAAACTGAAGGACAAATAACCGCTTGTTTGGACAGTTGTTTGTATTGTCTCCTCAACTAGATTGTGAATTCCTTGAAGGCAGGGACTGTCTTTTGCCTTTCTTTGTTTCCCAGTGATTAGCACAGAGGCCAGGACGGAGGAAGCCTTTAATACCTGTTTATTGATTGACAGGCTCTGCTTCCGGGGTCCCAGTTACATACCTCAATCATTACACAACTTAAGGTCTGGCATAGCTGTCTCCTCCCTACTCTTCTCTGGATTTGTGACCTGGAAGCAGGTAGTGAGTGACAAAGCTGCCGGTTGGCACCTGTTCCCACAGCCTGTATCCTACCTCAGTCTGAGTCTGAGATCCAGTCTTCCTCCTGTGCCCAGTCTCCCTTTCTTTTAGTCCTTATTCACTAGCATGTACCGAGTGTCCATAGACTCACTCTCTGTCTTCCTGTGCTGAAAAGGACTGGAAAAATGTCTCACTGTGACTATTTTTAAAGATTTCCTCATTAGGATTTAATCTGGTGCATTTTCTAGATATAGTTGAAGGACTTAACTTTTTAAATTTTTCACTCTCTGTGTGTACGTTTTCTTTTGCAACATGACTAATATGGAAATATGTTTTGCATGACTTCACATATATAATTAATATCATATTGCTTGCTTTCTCAAGGGGTAAGGATGGACAAGAAGGAGGGAGAGATTTGGAGCTAATTGGAAAATAGTTAACAAAATAAATTTTTTTTGAAAGAAGAGGCATTACTATCTGTTTTGCCAGTGTGCCCTAAGGGCAACTGAATCTATTCATCTGACTTGCACCTGAAACCTTCTATATGTGTTATTTCCCTCACTAGAATGTGAGATCCTTAAAAGCAGGGACCATCTTATTTTTATTTTTCTTCAATTAAATTTTATTTTCAAGTGAAGACCTACCTTCTCTCTCTTCTATATATCTCCCCCAATCCATTGAGAAAACGCAAATACCAAAACTTCATTAACAAAAATGAATAGTCAAGCAAATAAATCCCAAAATTGGCCATGTCCAAAAAATAAGTCACTCTAAGTCACCTCTGTCAGGAGGTGGGCAGCATGTTTTATCATGAGTTCTCTGGAATCGTTGGCTGATTATGCATCTATCAGAGGACCCAAATCTTTCCAAGTTTTCTGTCTTCATAAAATTGTTGTTATTGTGTAAATTGTTCTCTTTACTCTGCTCACCTCACTCGGTATTAGTTCATAATGCATCATTTTTTACAGCACAAAAGCATTCCATCACATTAATATGCCATAACTTGTTTAACCAGTGATGCAGTAGAAGTGCTGGGCTTAGAATGAGAAAGACTCATCTTCATGAGTTCAGATCTGACCTCAGACACTTGCTAGCTGAGTGACCTTGGGCAAGTCACTTAACCATGTTTGTCTCAGTTACTCAATCAGTAAAATGAACTGGAGAAGGAAATGGCAAAGCACTGCAGTATCTTTGCCAAGCAAGCCTCAAATGAATTCATGAAGAGTCATACATGACTGAAACAGCTCAGCAAAGCAGCAACAGTTGATGAACACCCCCTCAGCTTCTAATTCTTTGCCATCACAAAAATAGCTGATATAAATATTTTTGTTCATATGAATATTTTTCCTTTTTCTTTGATCTCTTTCAGGTATGGACAGTATTGCCGAGTTGAACAGTCATGGAGCATAGTTCAATATTACTTTCCAAAATGGCTAGGCCAGTCACATTAATGCACCAAGAAAATGTTAAGGTACCTGTTTTCCCACAGCCCCTCCAACAGTTGTCACTATCCTTTTTTAGCAACTTACCTTGATCTGAAGGGTGTGAAGTGGTACCTCAGAGTTGTTTTAATATCCATTTTTCTAATTATTATTGATTTAGAATATTTTTCCATATGGCTATTGACAGCTTGAGTTTCTTCCTCTAAAAATCTACCTTCTCATTTCCTTTGACCATTTATCATTTGGATAGTGGCTCTTACTCTTATAAATATTGAATCAGTTCCCTATATAGGTTAGAAAGTTAAAATTTTTCAGAGAAACTAGCTACAATTCCCCGCCCCCTCCATTTACCTATTTCTGTTCTAATTTTAGCAGTGTTGGTTTTATGCAAGCATTTTAAAATTGTATATAATTAAAATTTTTCATTCTACTTCTCTGATCCTGTTTGTCTCTTGTTTGGTCACAACCTCTTCTTCTCTACATAGATTGGACAGCTCATTTCTTCCTGGCTCTTTTAATTTGTTTATGATGTCACCCTTTATGCCTAAGTCATGCACTCATTTCGAATTTATTTCAGTGTATGGTGTGAGCTGTTAGTCTCATCTAGTTTCTGCCAGATTGCTTTCTAGTTTTCCTAATGCTTTTTGCCCCAATAGCTAGATCTTTGGGCTTATTGAACACTAGGTCACTACTTGTTTGCTTCTATATATTATATTCCTTTGATCCACCTCTCTATTTCTTAACCAATATTGTCTTACTCTTCTCTTTGTATCTCTAGCACTTCACCTTCATATTCCAACTTTGTGCATTTTCACTGACTCTCCTCCATGCCTGAAAGGTTCTGCTTCCTTATTTCCACCTTGGGGTTTCCTTCAAGTCTCTGATAAAGTTCTTTAAGAAGTCTTTTATAGTCAATCTGATTGACTTAACATTAATGCCTTCCTCCTAAGGTCACCTCCAATTTATCCCACACATGTCTTATTTGTGTGTAATCCTTTGAACTTGAATGGGAGCCTGAAGGAAAGGATTGTTTTTGCCTTTCTTTGTATAGTAACTGTTAATAAATGTTTGCTGACTTGTGGGGGGCCTGGGATGGCTTTTCCTAGGATCCCATTCCATCAAGATTAGGCTAGTTTCTTCTTTCAAAAAACTGAATTTGCCCTTATAGTCCTTATCGCACAGGACTAAGGATATAAAAAGCTTTCAGCATGTGGAGATCTTTTGACTTGGAGAGTCATCATCCTGCTGACCAGATAAGTTCTTTTAGGGAAGTGAGATGGAGGAAGATTACAGCTACCCAAGCTAAGTGTTATTTCTTTGTTGAGTATCCTTTCTATGCCATGACTACATAAACCTCCTTTTCTTAATTGTTGGGTTATTTTATTCCAATATCAGACATTAACTATCAGAGGACTAGTATGAGTCAACAACAACTTTCTTACAGCACAGGGTAACCAATGATTAAGGCCCTACTTCAGAACCTGGCAGCTTGATGGTGAGATATCTCCATTCTACCAATCTACTCTCTCTTCTGCCCCACCATGCCCAGTTATTTATTGGACCTCAGCCTAGAAGTATAAAAATTGAAACCTTCATGGATTAAGGGTGGGCTGAACAAACTTTGACATAGGAATGGAATAGAATATTATTGTACCACAAGAAATAAAAAAAAGTACAAGGAATTCTGAGAAACATGGGGAAACTCTATGAACTGGCTAAGAAATCATATTCAATGACCCTGAACATGTGCAACATATACAATGACTCCAAATAATATAAATGAAAAGAACACTAAAAATGAATCAAAACTCTGTGCAGCTGTGATTGCTATTCTTAAAGACCAGATAACAAAACATGACCACCTCATTTCAGTGGAGGACTCTGGGTATGGAATATTGCATTACACTTTCAGACAGTCACTATGTCAATTGATTTGGCTTAGATGCTTTTCTTTGTTATAAAGGAGGGTTCAGTTGTGTGTGTGTATGTGTGTGTGTGTGTGTATGTGTGTGTGTATGTGGAGGATATATAGAAATTAGTGTGATGTAAAATGAAAATATCAGTGAGATTTATCAGGGGGAAAAGGTTTGTTCACCAGAAGATAACTGGCTTTGATTTCTCCAAACCCTGGTGAAGGGTCAGTAGTGGTCCATTTCAGGTTGGTTCAGTGATGGATGGACCATGCTTGCCAAAAGAGTTGTCAGAGTATGTGGGGTTAAAATGATCACTTTGGAGAGGAAATAGCAGTTGTCTGGCATCTCTTGCTATCGCTCTGGTCTCCTACATGTGGAACCTTTGCTACTCCCGCAGCATCTCTGAAAGTAGGGAGAGGAGAAGAGGAAGAGCTGGCTTTTGGTGACATCCAGATTCTGCAGTGCCAGAGGCAAAGCTCATCCAATCTAGTCACGGGTCAGATTAAATAAAATCTGTAAAGCACTTAGCACAGTGTCTGGTATATAGTGGATGCTTTCCCCTTTTCCTTCTCTTTCTGACAACCAGTTTCTACTTGGTCAAAACGAGGTACAATGCAGTAATTTACCTCTTCATCTGCCTTTTAAAGAATCAGATGATCATCATGACAAATAAAGAATTTATCAGTTACTCTTCTCTCAGAAAATGTAATGTAGGATGTACAGAGCATGAACTAATATTCTCTGTGTGCTTCGGGCTGACCACAAGTGTGACTCAAAAATTAAGCCTTTTGGGGTTGACAAACTTCCTGTTTGTTTTTGGCCATGTCAGAGTGAGTTTAGGGCTGAAAAAGCTCTGTGCTTTGAAAGGAGAATGCAGTCCTCTTATCAGAGTGGTTTGCTATCTTTAGTGGAATAAGACTAACAGAGGTTAAGTGACTTGCCCAGGGTCACACAGTTCATGAGAATTAATGAGTATCCAAGGACACATTTGAACTCAAGTCTTCCTGACTCCAGGCCTAGCTCTTTATCCACTGAGCCACTTAACTGCTGCCATCTTATATTTATATATGTGTATATCTCTTTATGGTTTGGAAAACATTTTACATGTTTAATCCCTTTTGAGCTTCTTAGAACCTGGTGAGGTAAGTGCTACAGGTAGCATCATCTCCATTTTACAAGTAAGTTCGGGAGAGTGACTTGTTAAAACAGACAAGTCACTTGTTAAGTGATTTGTTCTGGTACACACTTGTAACAGTCTGAGGAGCCCTGGGAGAATTACTGACTTAAAGTCCCACACCTTATCCAATCCAATTCAATTTAACAAGCATCTTTGGAGCACTTACTGTTTGTGTGCCAGGAGCTGTGCAACACATTGGATATATCTGTCTATGTGTTCATCTTCATTTTTGAAGAAGACCATGACATCAGAGAAGTGATGACATGACTTGTACTTGACTTAGTTTTGAGTGAAGGACGGCTGTGCAAAGTCCTTATCATAAGTCAAACATAAGTCATGATGTGAAGGTCAGGCCTGGGCAGGATAGAGAAACCAGATTATAGGGTGATAGACCAGCAGTAACATTGAAATGATCCTGCCAAGTGAGCTTCCTTATTTTATAGAAGGAGAAATAGAAATAGACCTTGAAAGGCAAATTGCTCTCCCCAAGATTACAGTTAGTGACAGAGCCAGTTGATATTCAAATATCAAATATAGTAGAAGAAATGCTCACTATAACAAGAAGACAAGAGAAAAGTAATTGAAATAACTTTACGTAAAGAAGAAACAGAATTAACACTTTTTGAAGGTGAAAATGATAGTATACTTAATCCTAACAATCAACTAAAAATTAATTGAAACAATAATGTAAAAGAGATGCAGACAAATTAGCATTTTATATAATACCAATAAAATCCAGCAAGGAGAGACAGAAAGAGAAATTCCATTTAAAATTACCACAGAATGTACAAAATATTGAATCTATTCTTGTAATAATTTTTTCTGCATTACATATACAAGCAAATTTTAACATTCATTTTTAAAAATTTTGAGTTCCAATTTCTCTCCCTCCCTTCTTTCATTTCTCCCCCTCCCTGAGATCATTAATGATTTGATATAGGTTATGTATGTGCAATCATGCAAAATATATTTTCATATTAGTCATGCTGTGAAAGAAAACACGAGAGTCTACTTTCAAGATACACACAAGTACCTTATAAATACAACTACAAGCAACTGTTTATAGAAATGAAGAGAGACCTAAATTATTGGAAAAAATAATTTTTACTCATAGATTGTATGGGCTAGCATAATAAAAATTATAATATTACCTACATTTATTTATTCAATGCCATGCCAATCGAACTACCAAAGGATTACTTCATAGAGCTAGAAAAATGAGGGAAAAAAGGTCAAGAATCTTAAGAGAAACAATGAAAAGTGTAGAGTAGTATCAGATCTCAAACTATATTACAAAGTAGTTACTATTAAAACAATAATTGTATAGGTTAAGAAATGGAGAACCTGATCAATGGAACATATTAGGTACACAACAAAAATAATGTGTCTAATACTTTAATATTTGATAAACACAAAGATCCCAACTATTGAGATAAGAACTCACTAATAAAAAATACTGAGAAAATTGGATAGCACTATGGAAGAAATTAGATTTAAACCAATACCTCACACTTTATACGATGATCCACATGACCTTAATATAGAAAGTCATATCATTGACCAATTTTTAAAAACCTGGGAAAAATTAGCTATCACATGTATGGATAGGAGAAAATTTCAAGGCCAAACAAAAAATAGAGAGGACCATAGAAATTAAAATGGATAATTTTGATGACATAAAACTAAAAAGGTTTTGCACAAACAAATCTAATAAAACTAAGATTAAAAAATGGAAGAATCTTTGGAAGTTTCTCTGATAAAAGTCTCATTTCTAACATATGCAAGGAAGTCACTTATATTCATAAGAAAAAAAGCCATTACCCAATAGATAAGTGGTCCGAGGACATGAACAGACAGTTCTCAAGGGAAGAAACCCAGGCTATCTTTGGTCATATGAAAAAATGCTCCAAATTATTACTAAGTAGAATAAAACTCCCACAGATTTCTGAGATTTCACCTCATACATCTCAGAATGACAGATTAAAAAAAAAAGAAAAATGATAAATGTTGTAGGGACTGTGGGAAAACAGACACATTGATGCAATGATGGTAGTACTGTTGTAACTGCATACAAAAAGTTAACTAAATAGTACATGCCCTTTGACCCAGATATACCACTGCCCAGACTATACCCAAAAAGGATCAGAAAGAAAAAAAGCAAAAAGTCTTTTGTGGACAAAAATATTTAAACAATTCTTTTTGTGGTAGCAAATAACTGGAAACTTAAGATGTCCAACAACCAAGGAATGGATGAATAAGTTGTGGCATGTGAATGTTTTTAGAATATTATTGTGCTATAAAAAATAAGGGACAGAGGATTTCCAAAAGATTTTGAGAAGCCTATATGAACTAATGCAGAGTTAAGTGAGAACCAGAATAATTAATAGAATAATAATATCAATATTATAACAGTGAACAGTTTTGAGGACTTTCATAGACTGATGTACAATGAAGTGAGCCAAACCAGGAGAACAATTTGTACAACACTGCAAAAGCAAACGACTTTTAAATCTGCAAGAACTGTGATCAATATAATGACCGTTGATGATTCCAAAGGAGGGATAATGAGACATGTTATCCTTCACAGAGGGGTGATGGATTTAGGCTGCAGTATGAACCATGTGTATTTTTGTATTTAACAAATGGGAAAATTAGTTTTGCTTAAAGATGCATATTTATGAAAGAATTTTCTTTTCAATAAGGTGGGGTTCAGGAGGGAAGGAAAATAGATTTTTTTAATTAAAAAAACGGAGAATTCGAATGCCAAAATAAATACTAAATAAATGAGAGAAATGGTGTAATTTAAGATGGTCACTACATTATTGGTTTTATTGTATAACAAGAGACTTTTCACAAAGTGGGAGTAATTGGTAAATGTTTTAGATGCTTTACAAAAATCAATAAAAAAGAAAATGACCACATAAACTATTATTTTTTTTAAAGAGAAGGGAACCCAGAAGAGAACTTTGGGGTATCCCATAGTAAGGGCAATGACATGGATAATGATGATCTAGGAAAGAAGACTGAGAATGAATGATAGATCAGATAGTAGAATAACCAAGAGGAGAACTATAATGTTAAATATTGTTTATGTGTGTGTGTTCGTTCTTTGTTGCCGAAGAAGACCATGCCATCGGAGAAATAATGACATGACTTGCACTTGACTTTGTTTTGAGTGAGGGAGGGCTGTGCAGGTCACCAGTCTCACTTCTCTTCCAGAGCCATCTGAATCCAGTGACCAGATATTCATCAGGATGACTGGAGATGACCCAGGATGTATATTATTTATATACATGTCATATATTACATATTATAGCTAAGAAACATTTTTCCAAAGGATATTTGTCATATATTTATCTTCTCTTTTCCATTATTAAGACATTTGGAAATAAGTCTTCATTCACTGATATTTGCCTCACTATCCATAGTACTATGTCCCTATGGTTTTAATATTAATTGAGTGTTTGTGTACTTAGCTAATACCAGAAACACTAAAGTGTCCAGCAAGGATATTCAGTGAGTCTCAAACCAACATGCCCTATCTCTGAAAGATCCCCAAACCACTGTTAAGTTGTGTTATTTATATCTTAGATGCATTAAACTGAGGATAATGAATTATGACATACATTGGCCACTAATGTCACACATATATGAATTCCAAAGTTCTTTAGAAATTCTGTGATAGCAATCACAACACATTAATGATATTATGCATGCTATGTTCACATCTCCACACCATATCTAGCTCTATTTTATGCATTTAAAACATAGAGAAAATACAAATAGTACATTAACCTTGTAGCTCAATAGTGTTCCACTCATACCCTTGTGATATCAGAAGGAAACAAAGAAGACCTCCAGTATGTTGAACACTCCGCTACTAGATGATGTGGACAAGAGGGTCCTGAAGAAGAGGGCAATCATAGATGGGCTACAATTTTCATCACTGGAGGCAGCTTCCAAACTTGAAGAGACCACAAGCTCATTTGATCTACCATAAGAAGTATAAAAATCTGTCAACAGTAGGTGAATATTGTTGATTTGAACATTTCAAATCAGTTTATATAGAATAAGATGATTTCTTACATTTTCAGAAACTTTCATTTAAATGGTTTTATTAAGAAACTACTTTTGAGTTTTCTCCTCTTAACTAATTAAAACAAACATTTATATAGCATTTACTATATACCAGGCATGATGCTAAGCACTTTATAATTATATTTCATTTGCATGTTTTATCACCTGTATTTATGCTTTCCTCTAACGAAAGTTATTTTTCTGTGGGCCAAAAAAATTTCCTCTCATGTCAAGGTCTTTTGCCTAAACTTCGCTGCCTCTCTAGACTCTTTCACTTACTATAACATTGGGGTGTATGGGATGTTCACGGATGATTGGCACCTCTAGTGTGAGGGCTTGCTGAGCCATTTTCAGAGTTGCTCAGCCACCTTCACCCAATTCTCACCTGTGGCTTTGAAAAGCTGTAGCATGCTCAATGGGTCATACTCCAGTAAAAACCATCTTGGCAGACAGGCTAAACCAATTTAAGGGTAAGCAACAGGCCTCAAACCTATTGATTTGAGTTAGGCGGATGTCAACCCAAGAACAGCAGAATGTGTGGATGAGAATAATTTGTTTCAATTGCCTTGAAGGTGACTGAAGCAGGAACTGTAGAATGCTTAGAGCTTGGGTAGGCATCAAAGACACCAAAGTCAGCTACAGCATCCCTGGCCATGGCTGGCCATCTTGACTTTTTGTCTTATCACTGAACTTCAATGACTCTGGAAGAGAGTGAGGCTGATGATGACTTTATTTAACTCTACCTCACTTAAATCCAACTCACAATCAAAACTAGCCCCCATGATGTCTAGTCCTCTTCAAATGAAGGACAAGCAGCAATCATAATCCTACAAAAATGACGCTTATTTGGGTAATATAAGTTGAGCCTAACTGAACCAAAATTTAAATAACTTATTTTCCTTCTGGAATATGATTTCCATTATATTCCTGTAGTTGATGGACTATGTTTCTTACTGTACCTTTTCAGTAGATCTTGTACCTCATTGTTAGAGTTCATTATTTTTCAATATACATCAGTGTACAATATATATGACACCACATACATGAGCTGAGGCCGTGGGATTTTATTTCAGTAGAATCTTTTTCAGCTAAATGAGAATGATTCTCTGGATTGTGATCTATTTTAACCCAGACTAGTCAATACTTAAATTAGTTCAAGTTATTCGTGGAAGGTCAAATACTGAAGCTGAAGTTTAAACACTTTGGCCACACAATGAGACAAAAGGATTTATTGGAAAAGACTGATATTGGCAAAGACTGAAGGCAAATAGAAAAGGGGACAGGAGAGGATGAGACAGATAGATAGTGTCATGGAAACAATGAACATAAAGTCATACAGACTTCAAGAGATAGTGGAGGATAGGAGGGCCTGGTGTGCTATGATCCATGGGGTCACAAAGTGCCACACGTGACTGAATGACTGAACAATAGTGAAGATAACCCAAAATGGGCCTTGGGCAATATTGTTCTTATTGTTTAATGGTTTCAGTCATGTCTGCCTCTTTGTGACCCCATTTGGGGTTTTCTTGGCAAAGATACTGGAATAGTTTACCATTTCCTTCTTCAGCTCATTTATCCCCTGACTACTTCTTAAACAGGCCTACTTGCTGAATGGGTATTACCTCCCTGTGAGTACAGAATAGGCCTTGGTCTAAAGGGCCAGGGTCTCCCATTGCATCCTGGGCCATCTCCAGTCATCCTGATGAATATCTGGTCACTGAATTCAGATGGCTCTGGAAGAGAAGTGAGGCTGGTGACCTGCACAGCCCTCCCTCACTCAAAACAAAGTCAGGTGCAAGTCATGTCACCATTTCTCTGATGGCATGGTCTTCTTTGGCAATGAAGGATGAACACAGCAACAACACAACTGATGAAGAATTAAGCAAGTAGGGATAAGTGACTTGCTCAGGGTCACACAGCTAGTAAGTTTTTGTTGTTCAGTCCTTTTCAATCACGTCCAACTCTTCATGACCTTGATTGGGGTTTTCTTGGCAAAGACACTGGAATGGTTTGCCATTTACTCACAAAACTGCTCATATACTTCAACTAAGCAATTTTATTCTCAAGACTTGATCCTAAATCTATAATGAAAGCACTCAAGTAGTTCAGAGATGGGGAAAAAGGTCCATTTTTACCAAAATATTAATAACAGCACCTTTTGTGTAGTTAACAAGATGGTTGGTTGGTTGTTGTCCTTCCTCTTCACAGAGGATCAAAATGACGTCACCATAATAAAGTAAAATTTCAGTGTGTCCCACTGTGGCTGATCAGACTGATACGAGCTCAGAATGCTCTACCACTGGTTGGGCACAGATAATCCATGTGAATATTTGGGGTAGATACTCGAATTAGCACATCCCAAGTTTCACTTTGTGCTATCTCAATTCTGCTTTGCTCAAAGACCACAGCCCCTTTTCTGATGTGGACACGCCATGCTGAGTGGTCCTGTGTCAGCGTCTCTCATTTTGCACAGTCAAATCCAAAGTTCTTAAGAGAGACCTTGAGAGTGTCCTTGTATCGTGTCTTCTGACCACCCTGTGATCGCCTGCCCCATGCAAGTTCTCCATAAAACAGTCTTGGCAACTGTACATTTTGCATTCAAACAAAATGGCCAGTCCATCAGAGTTGTGTTCTCTGAAGCATAGTTTGAATACTTGACAGTTCAGCTCAAGCAAGGACTTCAGTGTCTGGTACTTTATCCTGACAGGTGATCTTCAGAATCTTCCTAAGATATTTCAAATGGAAGCGATTCAGTTTCCTGGCATGGTACTGGTAGACTGTCCATGTTTCACAGGCATACAACAATGAGGTCAGCATAACGTAGACCTTCAATTTGGTAGGCAGTCTGATAGAAACAAGCCATTGGCTGGGGAATGGCTGAAAAACTAGGGAATGTGAATATAAAGAAATATTATTGGACAGAAAGAAATTACAAATGTGAGGAATTCCTAGAAACCTGAGAATATATGGATATAGGGATGCAGAACAAAGTATGCAAAATCAGGGAACCATATACACAATGCCTAAAATAGTATAAATGAAAAGGAATGCTAAGATTGGTGTCCAGCCCTGAGCAGTCCTGGTTCCAGAGCACAGGGAATGAATGTGCCTCACTGCTCCTGTGAAAGGGGCAGAGTATTGAGTACACTATCAGAATGGATCATTACATACTTTTGCTTAACCATTCTTCTTTGTTTTAAAAGAAGGTTCAATGCTACAGGATCTGGGAATGAGGGAAGAAGAATATGTAGAAATAACAGGGACATAAAATAAAAAGTTATCACCTTTTAGAAAAAGATCTAATAAAAGGGGAAAAGAACCTATATGTAGCAAAATATTCATAGATTCTTTATGGCAGGAAAAATGGAAATAACCTCTATGTTCAATAATTGGGGAATGACCAAGTTACAAGGTATTAAAATTATTGAATATAATGATGTTGTAAAAAGGGAGGAAGGAAGAAAGCATTTATTAAGTACCTACTATACATATCAGACACTGTGCTTAGCATATTACAAATACTATCTCATTTGATCCTTCCAACAACCCTGCAAGGTAGATACTGTTATTATCTTCATTTTACACATGAGGGGACTGAGGCAGGCAGAAGGTAAGTGCTTTGCCCTGTGTCACACAGCTAGCAAGTATCGAAGGCCAGACTGAACTCCCATCTCCCTGACTCCAGGTCCACCACTCCCTCCACTGTACTACCTTATGCCTCATAAAAATACAAAGAATATAAGCAAATGTGCATGTATTGGAAGCAACACAAACTGAGACTAACAGAAGCAGAAAGGCATTCACATTAATATTATTAAACTGTTTTTTAAAAAAGAAAACTGCTATCAACTTGAGCATACTAAATTTACAGTTTCATGTGCAACTATTTTTTTTTATCATACTATGTTATGGAGATGCTTGTCTTATTTCATAAATTAAAAAAAAGAATACAGCTAAAGAAGTTTAGAGAGTGTGAAGACACAGCAGATGTGTTTTTTTGTTTTTTCATTTGCTTGGTCCTACATGATAAAATGGTCAGCATAATATGTAGCATTCCTTTGTTTGTGTGTAATTAACTTGATAACTTACTTTTATGGGGGATTATTATGTTTATGATAAAAGAAGAAAAAGAAATGCGCCTTAAACTTAAAAATAATAAGCGCAATCTCTTAAGGTAATTAAGGATTATTTTCTTTCCTAATGCTGTAGCCAAACTAAGATAGGGATGGAATACATCAGAGCACAGACTGACCTTTGCAATCTTGAAAATTCCATCTGGTCACCTCCAGGAAGGTGTGAGCAAGTTTTCCAAAATAACTCTTAAATTTTCCATAGGTCACAACTTGGGGATAAATAATGAACCATAATAGAAAATTATATTCGCATACCATGTCCCTCAGTTTTCAATACAGATTCAAATCTCTTTTTCCATTCACTGCCCTCTTTCCTTTCTTAACAGGCTATTAAAAATTACAGGAAAAAATCAGGATCACAATACTTTTATGTTAAAGTTCCAAATGACCTTAAAGACCATCTAATTCAAGGGTTCTTGATCTTTTTTTGTGTCATAGCCCTCTTTGACAGTCTGGTGAAACCTTTGGACCCCTTCTCAGAATAATGTTTTTAAGTCTATAGAATAAAATACACAGGGTTAAAAAATCTAGTTACCAATTATATAGAAATACAGTTTTAGATATATATATATGTTTATGTTTATATATATATATGTTTAAAGTTCATGTCCTCTAGCTCAAAGAGCTAAAGTCCATGGAGGGAGAGTGAGCGAGAGACTTGCCCAAGGTCACACAGCTAGAAGCACAGGCAGAACCAAAAATCAATTCTCCTGGCTCCCAATCCAATGTGTTTTCACCATGCCTTGCTGCTTAGCCCACACTTAAAAAAAAATATAACAGATTAAAAGAATGGAAAATTGTACCCATTGTTTTGATCTGGCCTTCTGTTTTAGCTTTGCATCTCCAGCAAGCCCCAGACCACTGACAAGTAAGTGTGAGGAGGTGGGAGGGCAGAAGGGGGAGGATCTATCTCTGAGGGTGTGATATATCAGGTAAAGTTCCCTGCAATGCCAACCTGTCATTAACCTGTCATTTCCCTGCCAGAGTGTTCTCACATTCCTGTTTGTCCCAGGGCCTCTCATGTAAATCGATGGAATTGACCAACTGAGTTTGACCATGACTGGCTTTGTTTTGCAAAACAAAATTGGTAAGGAGGCCTCCTGCTGACCGGCTGAATGGTGTCATCAGCTCAATTCTAGGGGCCCACAAAGGCCAAGGAAATGAAACTTCAATTTCCTCCTTGCCTTAAATAAATGCTGCCTTATCATACTGATTATGACCCTAAGCTTCTCAGAGTCAAAGTATTTATTGCTGTTTTGTGAGCTGTAATAAAGCTCTTCCTACCCAGCTCCCTTACCCCCAACCTGGAGAGTGAAAAGACGCTGGAACAGATCAGATTACATGAATGATATTTTCGGTAAAGGATTACGGATGCTCTAAAGCCACCCTCTCTACCCCAACTAGCCTATCACGGTTTATCAGCATCCCATAAAAATGCCCAAAGGTTGCTTTTTAAATTAATATTATTCTTATAAACCCTACTTCCTCCCTACTCTGAGTTAGAAGTTTCTCTCCAAGTGTCTGGGGGAGGGGCAGGGAGAGGGAGTGTCTGCTCTTTTCACAGCTTGTATGAGCTTTGTATCCCAGTCTCCTTGGGTTGAAGGACCCCACAGAGGTCACATTCATGCCACCTACCTCCACCAAACCAAGATAGGAAGGAAGATCCTGATTGCTTCCAACTGGTGAAGAATCATCGTCTTTACAGTTGTTTTTATTTTTTAATCTTATTTATGCTGATGGATCTCATATCCCACAGACCCTCAAAATAAGGTGA
The DNA here is from genome assembly GCA_023548195.1 of Bettongia penicillata ogilbyi. NCBI lineage: Eukaryota > Metazoa > Chordata > Mammalia > Diprotodontia > Potoroidae > Bettongia > Bettongia penicillata. The sequence continues at coordinate 7,562,134 of JAJHZJ010000197.1, forward strand.
CTGGGAAAACAGCTACTGACCTACGTGCCTACTTATCCATTTATACACATTTTTTGTGATGGTCATTTATACATGAATGGAGGGCGTCCTCATTAATAGGGAACAAGCAGAATTTCACAAAAAGTACATTCAACAGCGGTCAATATCTTTGCCACTTAAGGATTGATTGAAAGATGAACAGAATATGAGATTTTGCTGTGTTTGTTGTCTGTTAATTATGAAAAAAGCATTTGAATTGATGAAACAAAATGATTTTCAGGCTCTTTTACAATGTGGTGTCTCCCATCCTCATATCAAGATTATTTAGATTCCTTGGAAGATGCAATTATAACCCATTCAATGACCCTCTGATGATAAACATCAGGAAAGGAATAAATGATGGAAATGTATGTTCACCAAAAGTATTCTCCACTGTGATGGAAGAATCTGGCACAAAATCCATATCAAGGAGGGATTTTCTATGGGTGATGAGGTCCTCCAGATCCTTCTGCTTGTGGGTAGATGACATGGTTTTGTTTATATCAGCCCTTGACATGGAAGAGCCTTCTGGAAGGAATTTGTAATCCCATAAAGGAATTTGACCTGTCCATCTTCACAGGAAAAATGCCAGGGATGAAGAATGTCCATATCCAAATTTTCAAGCTGCATCTGAATGGACACTATAGAGCTGGTCCAACAGTATTAATATCTGGGACAGATAATACAGACAATGACCTGGGATTCTTTTAAGATTTAGCTCAAGTACCACCTCCTCCAGGAAACCTCTTCTGATTTCCCACAGATGCTAGTGCCTCAATCCTCCCTAGGACCAAAATGTCTTGTTTTTATTTTCTATATATCTTCATATCTGTATGTTATTCTTCCATATAGAATGTTATATCCCTGAAGATGGAGACTGTTTTAGTATTGACTTTATACCCCTAGTGCTACATAGTACCTGGCATATAGTGGGTCAGTCACTGCACTAGTATTGGAATACAAGGTTGAAAGTAAGGCAGTATCTATTCTTGAGCTTACATTCCTGCAGGATGCAATGTGTTTACAAATTAGATTGTAAGAAGGACTGTCTTTTGCCTCTTTTTGTTTCCCCAGCACTTGATACAATGCCTGGCACATTGTAGGCACTTAATAAATGTTTGCTGATTGATAAGTAAATGCAAAAGACACATATAGATCTTAAAAGTTCTTTATCACAATTCCTACTCACAATGAAAGTTTTATTCCCCAGAGCTAGGCTACATCCATCTCCCCCTCAGAGATCTAAGGAAACCCTGAGGGTGACTGGAGTTTTCTAAGATTCTTGGCTGAAGCCCCCACTCTGTTATGTTCTCCCCAATATCAACCACCAGGAATTAGCACCCTAGTATCATTTAACATATTATCATCAACTGGCTTTTTTATTTAATTTTGAAAATTTTTGTTTTCATTGAGGAGATGCCCATCAGTTGGGGAATGACTGGACAAGTTGTGGTACATGAATGTAATGGAATACTATTGTTCTGTAAGAAATGATGAGCAGGCAGATTTCAGAAAAACCTGGAAAGACTTACATGAACTGATGCTGAGTGAAGTGAGTAGAACCAGAAGAACATTGTATACAGTAACAGCAACATTGTGGAATGACCTAGTTTGGTAGACTTAGCTCTTCTCAACAGTGTCATGATCTAAGACAATTCCAAAAGGCTAATGATGAGAAATGCTAATCACATCCAGAGAAAGAACTAAGGAGACTGAATGCAGGTAGAAGCATATTATTTTCTCCTTTTTTTGTTCTTTCTTTCTTGTGGTTCTTTCCTTTTGTTTTGATTCTTCTTTCATAATATGACTAATGTAGAAATATTTTTAATATGATTGTACATGTATAACCCATATCAGATTGCAAATCATCTTGGGGAAAGAAGAGGGGGTAGGGGAGAGGGGAAAATTTAGAACTCAAAATCATATAAAAGTGAATGTTGAAAACTAAAAATAAATAAAATTTTTTAAGAAAATGTTTATTTTCAATTCTGAATTCTTTCCCTTCCTTCAGCTCTTCCCCCACCCACTGAGAAGTCAAGAAATATGATACCCATTATACATATGGAGTCATGCAAAAATAGTTCCGTGTTAGTCATATTACAAGGGGTGGGAAACGCAAGAAAAATCAGGAAAGTGAAAGACAATATGCTTCAATCTGTAGTTATGTGATGGCAAGCAAAGTAGAATCTTTTGCTGTTTTTGTCTTAGTATCATAAAGTGGCTCTGATTAAATCATGCCTTTATCAACCAAGAGTCTTTACTAGGAGTAAAGTACAGAAACAAGAGTTTCTTTAACTAGAAACAGTATATATATATATATTTGTATTGTTAATTATTTTAATGTGATTAAAGATCTTCCTCACCCATTAATGGGCTTGGGAAGATTTGTAGGAAGGCCTACGCCTTTTGTTAATGAGGCACTGGTTCTCAAGTGTTGTGATGCCCTCTGGTTCTAAAAAATGTATAAATACTCCAAGGGTGAGGTTTTACTTTGGGGCTTACTCATTGGAAATGTTTGTTTGGCCAGATGAGACTCTGGGAAGCCGCTAAGGAGCACTCCCCCACCCACTTTGAAAACCCAGATGTCGGGGCTTCCCTCTCTGGTAACTATGGTCAGACATTTGGAAGCATATCTGTTGACTTTTGATTTCACTGTATTTTCTCTGAAGTTCAGGGTGCTGACTTTTTCCCCTGAACTAAGCGAATGATACATGTGCTTGATTAAAGTGATTGTTGACCCCTCAGAAGTTGCCTTTCCTTTTAGAAATGAAGATCTAAGAACTTGTCATAGCAGGTCCTCCTGTGTATGTCAGGGTGCTTGCTGATACACCTTAGAGTGCATTGCTTTTCTCTCTGGAGATAGATAGAACTTTTCATCATTCAATCTTTTGAATTGTCCTAGATCATTGTAATTAATTGGCTTTATACAAAGGAATATTTACTAAGAAGACACAGCAAGAACACAGGACAAACGTTTTCCCCTCAACACCCAGGTGTGCTCTTCCTAATGCCACCTTGGTCCCTGGGGAGAGTGGGCTCAAACTTACAGGGGTTCTTACCTAGTATTTATTGCCACTAAATTCACTTCTAAATTCAGTATTGGATCAGTGGGTCTCTCTGGTCTGCCTTTGACCCATTACTCTGTTGAGCCCAAGGACCACTTAATGGTTATCTTTTGGGCCCTCCTGGCTCAAGGTGAATGTAAATAGTAACTTTTTCTCTTTTTCTCTTGGCCAGCAGTCCTGAGGGTCTTCCTCTCCCAGTTTGATTTTTTTTCTTTTCAATTAAAGGGGCTGTTCCTTGACTCACTTCTTTAAGAGGCCTATTCACTGAATGGGTTTTGCCTCACTCAAAGTGAGAACTTGAAAAGAGCTTAGCTTAAAAAAGCTAAGGTCTCCCACTGCATCCAGGGCCATCTCCAGTCATCTGGATCAGTATCTGACCACTGGACTCAGATGGCCCTGGAGGAGAAAGTGAGTCTGGTGACTTTGCACAGTCCTTCTCACTCAAATCAAATTCATTTGCAAGTCGTCTCATCACTTCCTTGATGTCATGTTCTTCTTCAAGAAAGAAGGACAAATCACACAATGTTGAGTCCAATAGACTGCTGGAGGCTTCAGTTTTCACTGACTCCCTACAAACTCTGGTGACAGACAGCTCTTATTGGATCACTGATGGCTTCATCTAATCATTTGAAACTGATCAGGTCACAATATAGTATCCATAGTCTCCAATACTCCACCTAGGATAAGAAAAAAAAGTAGAACAGAGGCAGAAGGAACTAACACCAGGGCCCAATAATGCTTATAGCTTTTATTCTGCTTGGGTGGGGAAAGAAAGTCTCTGGGGCTCACTCTTTCTGTTCCCCACCCAGAGACTTTCAATTGTCCTTGCCTTACTTGCTCACTTATAGCAAGGTAGAAAAAGAAAGGTTCCCTCTGACTAGTTAGTGCCTATTGAATGCATGCCGCATTCCAGCTCAGCTTCTGAGCAGAGCAGAAGACCATTTCTTTACCACATGATTAGTGGAGCAGTCATGGAATCCTAGTGCTTCGTTTCACATCATCTAGGCATTTCTAGAAAAAGACACCCTGAATCTTCCCCTGAGATTAAGCAGCAGGAATGGTACACATTTCAAAGCTAGACTGCTGTTACACTTACCTTCCTGTTGAAAATTTTCTAAGTTCAACAAATTGCCCAAAGAGCATTTTGAACGTTTGTCTATTTCCACGATACAGCATAGGTCTTTGTGTCCCAAGGAAGACGTAAATATTGTTCCTTTACTTGTTTCCTCACTTATATGAAGGAAAGAGTTCTGTGGCACAGACAGATCTTTCTACAATGCCACAGATAGGAGCAGCTATCACAAGTTCCTCAAATAGAGAATTATGCAGATCCGTCAAACAAGGGGCATTTTACAAGGTTTTCAGAGATTATTGATTGCTTAGCACTTGACAAAACTCTTCCTTGAAGCTTGAAATGGCCTTCCCCAACTCAAAGACAATAATTATATGATCTGTTCTATTCAGGGTGATACAGGAATAAAGTGGTCAAGTCAAAATTTGAACATATATTTTCTATTCTTCAGTAACAGGCTTTGGTCTTCAACAATGGGAAATAATAAGTTGAAAAGTTGGGTGTTTTTTTTGTTGTTGTTTCTAAAGGAGCCAATCAGTCTTGGATGATTTGTCCAGGGCCACATAGCTAGTGAATTAGACGTCTAAGGCCAGATTTGCACTCTGGTCCTACTGACACCAGAGCTGGTCCTCTACCTTCTCGCTACTCCAAGAAGTGGTTTTAAGAAAATCTTGTTAGCTTTTTCATGCTTGAAAAAGAAAAAGAAATACAGCCTCTTATCTTAGAAGGAAATCTAGTGCCTACTGAGCTTCCCAGACTATGTGTGGTGCTCTTTCCTAGTAGGGATTAGGGACCTAGGGTAGACTAGAAGTCACTACTATTCCCCCACCCTCAGGTAAGAAGCCAAACTCTCCTGGATGACTTCTTCTACGATCCACTTAGTGTATAATAGTGTATAAACAAAATTTTTACATGTCGCTTTCTACATAGGGCACACTAGTGTTTCTCCAGGGGTCATTGTACCATGGGGATACAGGCAGATTTCCTTTGTGTCTCTATATCAAATGACATCTTTTTCAATGCATTCCTGCCATTGCAAGGGCAATCCTGATAGAATTCAAAACTCACCAACAATGGGACAAATGAGTTTAAGCCTAAAACTAAAGATAACAAGATCAACTAAGCACAAGTTCCTAAAGTGATTAAGTATTTAAAATTTTGGGAGCAGCTAAATAGTTCAGTGGGTAGAGACTGGAGTCAGAAAGGCCTGCATTCAAATCTGGTCTCAGATACTTACTAGTTGTGTGACCCTGGGCAAGTCACTTAACCTCTGTTTGCCTTAATCCACTGGAGAAGGAAATGACAAACTACTCCAGTATCTTTGCCAAGAAAACCCCATGGACAGTATGGTCCATGGGGTTATGAAGAGTCAAAATAGCTCAAAATTTAAAGTTTTTAGGCCAGCAGGCAAACTTTATCCTATGGATATTCAGATGGGCACCAGCAGTTTAAGATGGCAATTTTGTAAAGGAGTCAATAATATAGCAGGTTATGGATGCTTAAATGTCTAAATATGCGCAAGTCATCTCAAAAGGGATTGATTTGACTTATAAAGGACAAACAATAGAAAAATTGGCTGTATATTTGCACGCTAAAGCAACAAAGAGAAAAAAATAGCTAATTATTTCTCTAGTGGATCCCCAAATTACAGCATCAGGTACAGTATGTCTCCACTGTTCTGTCTTCCATACTGGAAAGTCAAACATGCTGTTCCTTGGCCCCAACACCATAAGTCATTGATCCTCTTCCAATGGGAAGAACCAGCAACATTTCTACAAAATGCAAAGGGCCCAATATTTATTCTGAGACTCCAAGAACACCATGGGAGGAGGGATCAGGAAAGACTTCTTGGAGGAGGTAAAGCTCAGGCTGATCTTTGAAAGCATTTAGGGGTTAGGAAAAATTAGATAAAGGCCCCTAGGGCAGAGGTAGGGAACTCTGGGCCTCAAGGCCACAAGTGGCCCTCTAGGTCCTCAAGTACCACCCTTTGAATCCAGACTTCACAAAACAAATCCCATTAATCAAAGGATTTGTTCTGTAAAACTTGGACTTAGTCAAAAGGCCACACCCAAGGACCTAGAAGGCAGCATGTGACCTTGAGGCCCAAAGTTCCCTACCCCTTCCCCATAGTGAAAAAGGGCAGGGAAGACCTTGTCATAGGTTGTAATACAATGAAGACGACAATGAGACAAGAGAGGAAGTAGGTCTCGAGCTGGGTTGGGATCAGAAGGCTTTGAATATGATACTAAAGAGTTTGGACTTTTGATGATAGAAACATCAATTTAGAGCTGGGAGAGACCTTAGTGATTCCCTTTTCTCCATTCCCCTTGTTTTATAGATGTGGAAACCAAGACCCAAAGAGGTTAAATAACCTCTTCAAGACCATATGGGCACAGAGTGGCCATGCCAAGATTTGAACCCACTCATCTAATTCTTCACTATGTAACTTTGGCCTTTGACAAGGGGAAATAACATGATGAAAATAGTCTTTTTAAGGAGATAAATCTTTCCCTTGCTAGCTTCTGCATATTTTTTTCCATTTAGGTGGAAATGAACATTCCCTTCCCCCTCCCCAACTTCCCTCCTGCAACAGCCTCTGTTTTCCCCTGGGAGTCTGGGAATAAATATCATATTCCAGTTTTCCTGCTAGATCTGACTCCTGCTAGACCTGATTTAGATATTTTAGCATTCCAGATTACATGTTATCATTCTCTCTATAATATCTATATATCTGTATGCACACATATACATACATACACACGATATCTCAAAAATCTTAGTGCAATTTTAAGTTGTTTAGTTGTCTCAGACTCTTTGTGACCCCGTTTGAGTTTTTCTGGGCAAAGATAATGGAACAGTTTGCCATTCCTTCTCCTGCTCATTTTACAAATAAGGAAAATGAAGCAAAAAGTGTTAAGTGACTTGCCCAGGGTCACACAGCTAGTAAGTGTCTTTAGACTAGATTTGAACTCAAGAAAACAAGTTTTTCTGATCCCAGGCTCTGCACTCTATCTTCTGTGCCACTTAACTTTACTAAAGCTTAAAACTGCACTAAGATTTATGGGACACCCTGTATTATGGAATGGAGATACTACAGGGAAATCCCTTGTCTTTTCCAAAATGAAAAGCACTGTGGTATAAGTGGGAAAAGGACGTTTTGAAAGTCAAGACCCTTAAATTCTGTTCCTACCTCTAGAATAAACAAATCTTGGACAAAGCCATCTCATATCTCTCGTTGGCCAGTTCTGGTTTTCACCTCTGTAAAATAGGAATCTTGAAATCGATAACATCTAAAGTTTCTTCCAGTTCTTGATGATATCCCAAGTGCCTTTCAGCTCTAGAATCCCATACCTTTCCACCAGCAGTCAGATTTTCCTGTTCTTGTTTTCAATTTGTCATTTTTCACCCCAAGAATTCAGGATAATGATCTTTATTCACAATCAAGAATTAACAGTTTGGGTCTGGAATTGAAAAGTTAGCCAGTTCTTAAGATTCCACTGTGCCTTACCTGTTCCATCTAGCTCCCCCCAAATTTATGTACATATATCCCCTACTTGGGCTTTCATTTCCAAAGCTTCAAGTTCTATGGTAAACCATAAACAAAAACCACTGCCTCCCCAACAATTCTTCAGAGAATCTGGTCCTTTACTTAATATCCACTACCTACTTTCCAACAAATGAACTGTTGAAAACAGGACCAAAGCATGCACTTTGTCATGCTAAAGGAGGCCTTTGCAAGTCAAAAGGCTGATTTTTCTTTTTGGGATAGAGCTGGGAAATGAGTTTTCCCACCCCTAGTAACTGGGTGACAGCACCTTTAACTGCATATGAAAAGCTGTTTTAGTGAGCAGGTCAGAGGGGAAAGCTGAAGCCAAAGACTGGATTGCCTAATGCACCTAGCCTTCTTACTCCCAAGACTTCAATAAAGCTTTAAATCTCTTCTTCTGCCTTCTCCACCTATCCCCTAAGAGGTCAGTGAATAATGAGGAGAAAAAAACCCAAAACCCCCCATCATTACCTATTTGTTCAAAATGGAAGAATTATAAAATCTTGTTAAAAATGAATGTAAAAATTGCATCTACATGGAATTGGAAAAAATAAAATACCATTAAAAATAAATGGAAGAATTAGTAAAAAAAAATCTATAAGAAAATAGACTCTGGACAAATTGAGGTGATTCTATTTCTGCCTTCTATTTAGGCAGGACCATCCTTTGAAGGATGTTCGTTGTCAATGTTGTTATGATGTTTGCCATTTGAAGGCTGCTTCAAGCTCATTCCTTGGCTCTTTGTGAAAACTCTTCTCCTCCTCCTCAAGTCCAGACAGACAGACCAAGGTGTTCTTCTCTCCAGAAAAAGCAGAAGAACTTTCCTTTAATGAGGAGATAGTAGAGTTCAAAGGAGGTCATTGGGAGGAGAGGAACAGGAACAGAACTGCCACCTCTGACCTCTTGATCTCCTTTTCTTTTCTTTTAAAATACATTTTATTGATGCATTTTGGTTTTTACATCACTGTCATTTTTAGGGGAAGGGGAGAACTCCTCCCCTTTCCAGATCAAACCCTCCCTTGTGGCAAAGAAACTATTAAGCAAAACCATCGGAAGCAGTGACTACCTTTCACAATGTACAACATTCTGTCCTAGTAGTTTCCCTTCAATGTTATGGGAAAGGCAGTGTAGAGGTCATCATCCATTTTCTGGGATCTTTATTGGTTTTCCAGTTACTCCAAGTCCACTTCCTTTTAGTGAGATTTCCATTTACATAGTTGCTTTCATTTTCTGTACTGTGGTTTGTGCTCTATTTATTTGGTTCTGCATCAGTTCAGTCAAACAATCATAGTTTAACAAGCTCACAGATTTAGATTTGGGAGGGAATTTGCAGAGAATATAGAGTTAAACAGGGAATCAGGATGACCCGAGTTCAAATCCAGTCTCAGACACTTATTAACTGTGTGACCTTGGGGCAAATCACTTAACCACTTCCTGCCTCAATTTCCTCATCTGTAAAATAAGGATTAGCACTTACAGGGTTGTTGTAAGGATCAAATGAGGTTTTATTCATAAAGCCCTTGCTAAAGCACTTTCTCAAGGCTAGCTGTTAAGTCCAACCTCCTGAATTTACAGAAAAGGAAAATCAGTAAACACTTATTATTGCCTATTTCCAGATATAGTCATTCTATTAGGTTCTGGGGATTTAAAGAGAAAAAAGAAATGATTCCTGCCTTCAAAGAGCTTGTATTCTACCAGTTTATAAATATTATCCCTATCTTTTCTGAATTCCTCATGCTGGTTATTTCTTAGTGTAATCTGCCATTCATATACAATAGCTTTCTCAGTTCTCCAATCTGTGGGCATCTACTTTGTTTTCAATTCTTTGATTACAGGAAGAGTTCTGTTGTGAATATTTTTGTTTACCTCTTGATCTCCTTCCCAACAAGTATTCATTAGGACAAAGAGGTGTGGGGAATGGGGACAGGGGAGGGCAAGGTGTGAAAATCTCACTGTTTCCACTCAGATTACAGAATGTGATATTCAGACATGCTGGAGTTTTATTGTTCTGGGACATTATAGAGGATCAGCTTGTTAAAAATAACCCAACAGGAGAGGGGGGTTAGAGCAGAGTGAGAAGGGGAACCACTAATGAATTTGAATAATGCTTGGATGTGATGGAATGAATCCCTGACATAGAAGTGATGGATGGAGAGAAATCACAATTTCTTTTGTTGCCTGGCCCAGAGTTAATCTGGAAGAGACCAACTAATGTGATTGATTGCTTGCAAGAAACAAGATGGATGGGGAAAAAGAGATATTGCCTTGGAAGGAAAGACAAGGGAACTCTGAATCTTCCTATTTCATTGGAAGTTTTGGCAGTCAATTTAGGGATTTCTCAGGTTCTCTGGGCCCATTTTTTTAAAGAACTGAATTCTCAGAAATAAGCCTTAGGGAGTATTTAGGTTCCCCGCAGATAGCTCTTTGCAGAGTACTGGATAGGGTGGTGGTGATGAGCAAGCAATCCTGAAACAGCCCCTTGGAGGAAAAACACAGGGGAGAAATGATCTGCTTAGAACAAGAGCCCAGTTCTTTGCTCAATGAAGAGTATTAAAGCACTGGAAGAGAAAGTCTAGCAAGTTTTATGAAGTCAGTCCTTAAGTGTTCACTGTGGATCTCAATTATCCAATAAACATTTATTGAGAATTTGGAGCTTAATGTGTGGGTTGATAAGGTTTGTTGGACCCCAAGAACCAGGCTGGTGTATACAACTGGAAGGAGTCCTCATGAGACCATCTCCAGCTGGAACAGATCCCATTCCCTCCAAAAGCATTCCTATTTTTTTGTCAGTTTGGGTCTCAGTTTTCTCATCTGTGAAATAGATGAGGCTACAGAAACTGTTATTTCCAGTTTCCCACTTAACCCTGTGGATCATTGTGGGAAGCAAAGTCAGAAGCTGAGGGGTTGGGGAGGAATGAATCCCAACCATCCAGTGTTGCTTAGTCGTCCAAGGATGGCCCATACAGATATATGCCATCCCCTTACCCCCAGTCCCTAAGTATTTATCATCATTTAGTTTAATTACATGAACATTGATTCAGTACCTACTAAATGAAAAGTACTTTGCTAGGACAGAGAATATAAAAACAAAAAACTCAACAGTGTTCTTCCCCATAAGATTACTTTGTACTAGAGCTAAATGGCATGTGCACAACTAATATATTATTAAGTTGTCCTTGCATGTTACTTATGTGCACGTTCTGGTTTTTTTTTTTATATGTTACTTGTATATTATACAAGGAATATTTATTATAAATTATCCTTGTATGTTATTTGTGTACATGCTGTTTTGTCCTTATATGTTACTTGTATGAAGGGAATAGATTATCCTTGTCTTAGCTTTTCTTAGCAATATAATGATCCAAGACAATTCTGAAGGACTTATTATGAAGCATGCTATCCACCTCTAGAGAAAGAACTGATGAGTCTGAATGCAGATGGAAGCATACTTTTTTAAACTTCCTTTTTCTTGTTTGTTTTTGGTCTGTGTTTTCTTTCACGTCATGACTAATACAGAAATGTTTTGCATGATTGACACGTGTAACCCGTATAAAATTGCTTGCCTTCTCAATGAGGTGGGGAGGAGAGAGAGGGAGAAAATTTGGAACTTGAAATTGTAAAAAACAAATGTTAAAAAATATTTTTACATGTAATTGGGAAAAAATAAAATATTAAACAGATAAGTTGTCCTTGTATGTTGCTGATGAGTTTTTTGTTTTATGTTCTTCCCCTCCATCCCCCCAGCTTCTTTATACTTTTCCCATTTAGTAGGAATTAGCATTCTCCTGTTGTCACCCTATGACTTCCTATAGTCTGTGGTAATATGAAGTAAATGACATATTATAATTTTCGTGCTAAGTTTGACCCCTGGAGTGGCTCAGAATCCTCTGCTTTCTCAGGACGCTGGGTTTGATACTTAAAAGCATCATGCCAATTCTGTGCTGGGCTTTTTTTGGAGAGGACATCCTGATTAGTTGCTTTTTCCTTCTCCCCTAAGAAGTCAATCTGGATTGGTTGTACTCTCTGTGGGACAATTTTGAGGCATTTCCTAAACTTGATGAATTTCTCACTCATCCATCCAGTATTTACTGAGTTCCTGCTATAAGCTTGGAAGATCCTTGCCTAGACTCTAGGATCTACCTAGGCAGGGGGGCTACATCATCAGGTGTCATTCTTTTCAGGAAAAAAACCCCAAAATCTCTCTCTTCTTTCACCACCATCCAGTGATCCCACGTTGTATGAAGACAGGGGTGCAAAAAAGAGGCATATCAAATTCACAGCCATTAGGATCTCCCTACTTGGGACCCAAGAGTCAACCTCTTCCACCTTGGGAGGTCAAACATGCTTCAGGTTCAAAAGTTTTATGTGACCTATGAAAGTCATGAAATCTCTCTGAACCTCAGTTTCCCTATCTGTAAAATGAGACAGGGCTGGGACTTCAATGACCTTTGAGATCCTTTCTAGTTGTATATCTATGATCCTCCCCAATGGGAACAAATCCCATTCTTCTTAATGGAGCCCTTGTTTCTACTTCTTGTTATCCAGAGACATCAGTTTTCACATCTGGATGAAATGGGTGATGACACAGAAATAGAAGAGATTGCTATCTCCACTGTCCCCCATTATCCATGTGGATCATATGGAAACAGGGACAGGGTTGCTCTCTCTGTTCATAAGCCCTCAAAGGAAGGAAAAAAAAGCACCTGACTGAACTAATTTACTTAAAACATTTATTGGAAAACAAGGTCTGACATTTTCATCTGGAGAAAGAACAAACAGAAAGGGTGCCCAGCACCCCAAGAAATATGCTGATCCCAGGAGGTATCCTAGATGAGAAAGCACATTGTGGACACTAGTTCTCCACCTGTGACCTACTGATGCTCACTGCCAAGGTCTGGGATAACCCAGGTGAGTGATGGATTGGGCTGGGGAGAACTGGGGCTGGGCCACTTCTGCCTTGGTCCACCTTTAACACCAGGCCCCCAAGGATTGTTTGTGTAGCCCTTTCTCATCACAAAGTATAAGATCCTATTAACAAAATAAAATCCCCCAAAGACAGAAAACTTCCCAACATTGTGCTTGGTCTCAATACTATTATCTGTAACAACTTAGGTGACAAGTCCAGGTGGTTTCAGTGATCAGTATAGCACCCCCTTCCCCTTGCAGCCACGTGCTCTGAGGGCAGAGTGAGAGGGACTCTGGGCCTTGGGAAAGTTACCCTTTTGAAAGTCTGCCTGGATCCTCACCTTAGCCAGAGCCGCATAAGTAAAGGGGCAGAGGCAAGGGGCAGACGTCATGGGGTACAGCAAGTGGGGAAACTGGTACAAGGATACTTAGTCTAACACCAGGGCAGAGTGTGATCTGGATCCGGGTGAGTCTGGATCACTGGACAGGGGATTTGATCCTAGTCTGTGGTCCTAATAAAGGAAATACCTTAGGCTGCACCACTAAAGGCTTCAAAAGTACAACAGGAGTTGGTTCACTTATCAGGAAGACAGTCCTTGACCTTCCCTCTCTTCTCTGGACAAACTATCCCTGACCTCTGATCTCTGCCCTGGCTAACATTACCTATCTGTCCTTCTTCCCCAAGAGGGGCATTACCATTCCCCTTCTGGCTATCAGCTCCCACACAGTGAGGAGAGGTAGGTTAGCTGGCACTAGGGCTGCCCTTGGCCTGAGCTTGAGAGCCACCAGGAGCACGGGTGCAGTAGTACTTGGTCACTACTTGCCAGCACTGGTCACACCTGACTGTGCAGCACCACTGAAACTTGCAGTTGCAGCTGTTGACAGCTTCTGTCCTCCTCTCTTCCACTCGAAGTCCACAGTCCATGCATAGGCGTCCACAGTTACGCCGCTCCCACTGAGACAGGTTACGGCCGCTCTGCAGGCACTCCCTACCCTCGGTTCCGTAGATGCCCAGGCTGGAGTTGCGGATACAGTAGTCAGGTGATTCCTCCAGGAAGATCAGTTCGGCCTCGGCACTGGGATAGAAGGCCTCTGCCAGGACCCACCGGCTTTCAGCACTGTTCCCAGACCGCAACCTACGCTTGTCCATCTCCATCTTCAAGGCCTGGTTGTACTTGGCCTTCAGGTAATCCCCCATCTCCCGGAAGTCAGCTAACTGCAGCCAACAAGTCTGGATGCTGCAGCTACCAGAAATGCCATGGCATTTACAAGTCCTCTTCATGGTGGCCCTTACAGCCTGGTTAGAGAATAGCTCTGGTTAGAGGGAGACCTTGGAAGGGAACTTAAACTGAGGCAGAGTCTCTAGAATGAAATGCACTTTGACAGAAGAAAGACATCTGATCAGAAGTCAAGAAACCTAGGCTCTAGACCCTGGGTAATTCACTCAACCTTACAGGAACTTGGTTTATCCATCTGTTAAATGGACATATGATTATGGAATCATATAGAGGTACTACAGGATAGTGATTGTCCTCCCTGCTTCGAAGTCTTTCCAGTTTCATAGGAACTAATTGATCATGGCAGGTGGAGCCAAGGTGACAATTCAGGGAACCAAGATGAGTCATTATATATACCATTCGTGGTCTCAGTCTTAGTTTACTAGATTTAAGTTAGCTTGACTCCTCCTACTATAATCAACTGTCAATTAAAATTAGGACAGTAGATTGGAATTAGTCATGGTAAACTGAGGCAATGAGAATAGTAAATTGAGGCTGAGGGAATCAGTGTTGCACAGACAATCTGGGGCATCCCCATTCACATTCAGAGTATTTGGGCACTTTGCCTCAGAGCGTGTGGTCTATATGGTCCAAATGAATTTGCCTTGAGATTCTGAGACTGGGCCCCAGAATATCCCTATCTACTGAAGCAGGTTTTTAAATCTGGGGAAGCTTCTCCATTGTCAGCTCCTACTCCTTCCCCTCCCTTCCTCTGGACTAGCTCCAATCTCAGTTGGGTGAAGGCTTGAGACTGCTTCTATTCAGGTCATTCGAATTCTATAGGTTCCCAGCCCCTACCACTACCTTGTTGTAGGAGTTCCATTATGCCCTCAGCTCCCACCAGAAAACCCTACTCTGCCCCTAGGCCTAAGAGAAGATGGTGAGCCCAGGAGACTGGTCATTTGGTTCAGGTACACACCAGCCTGCCTGCCTTGTTGTTGTGCAGATTCATCAAAGCTCTGGCATCTTTCCCTTTCTCCAGGCCATCCACAAAGAGTTTGGAGATTCTCTCCCCAAATTCCACATTGTCACTGCATCCTCCCCAGATCCATCCGTGGCCACCTGGTATGCAAGAGGAGTATGAGGAGGATATTGTACCCATAAGGTCCATGGTCAGTCAAGAAATTAGGGCAAAGACTATTTTCAGTTTTCCCCTTGTATTACCAGTGCCTAGCACAGCATTTAATAAAACGTTCCCTTGTATTCAGCTGAAAATTAGCTTTCTCCTTTTATAATAGAACACCATAGTCCGACCTGGGTGAGGGGGACAGCCACAGTCACAGGAGAAAAAGGACAGCAGAGAGTGGAAAAAATGACCCTGAGTCTGGAAGGAGGCTGATGACTTTCCTAAAGAGTCACTAGATATCTTCTATCCCTTATGAATAAAAACAGAAGCAGAAACCATGGACCGGGGGTGAGGGAGAGGTTAAAGATCTTCTTTACTCACAGTCTTCCAAAAGCTCAGCAGAATGGGCACCGGCCTTGGCTAGAGAACCAACATGGCCCAGAATCGCCGGTCTTCTGGTTTGCTTTTAGCCCCATTTATCCCAAACTACCTCATTCAGCTTTCCAGATCTATGTATTGAAGGTGGGGCAGGAATGGGGAGGTATTCCATCCACCTTTTTTGCCCCCCCATTCCCTGCTTTTGTGTTCTCTCTCTCTCTTTCTGTCTCTGTCTCTGTCTCTCTCTGTCTCTCTCTCCCTCTGCCACACACACACACACACACACACACACACACACACACACACACACACACACACACACACACACACACACACACCCCAGACTCACCAGTTTTTCCATTGTTGGACTCATCACAGCTGCAATTCTCAAAATCCCCCATGCTGCAGTTCTTGGTGATGGTATACATAACCCCTGCAGAGCTGATGGCATGGATGAAAGACGTCTCCCTAGTAGCTTTGGAATAAGGGCATTACAAAGGGTATGTTATTGGAGCCCCCACCTCAACAAGGTGACCAATGGCCTGGCTTAGGAACATTGATCCTGCAGACCTGAAATCAAATGCCTGGGAGGTGCTTTTCAGACCCAGGATTCAAAGCATATTTGCTGCTATTTCATCCAACCCCAGGGTATGATGATTACAAAGGGGAAACTGAGGCCCATAAAAGCATAATGTGACCCAGGAGGAACAAGAAACCCTACTGTGCTGAAATGGTACAGAGGGAAAAATGCACACACCAAAAAAAAAACCCACAAAAACAAAAACCCACTGGATTTGGATTCAAGGATCCAGATTTAAATCCCCACTTTGCCATTTACTGCTTTTATGACTTTGGAAATGTCAAATAAGGGGAGTTAGACTACAACACCTCTAGATTCCCTTTCAGCTCTGTGTCTATGGGCCTCTGACTCTATGTCTGATTACTGTTGAATATTTTTGGTGTAGTAATTAAGAAAGCTGGACTTTGATTCAAGAAAACCTGAGCACAAATTTCACCCCCAACATTTACCAGTTTTATGACCCTTGACAAGTCACTCTTTCAGTCTCGGTTTCCTCATCTGAAAAATGGGGATAGCAGCAATACCTACCTCTTAGGGTTGCTGTGAGGGTTAGATGAGATAATGCATGTCAAGAATCTTACTATTCTATATAAATGAGTTATTATGATGATGATTAGACATCACAGAACTCAGGAAACAGAAAGCAGTTCTTTCCGGCACATCTCCCCACTTACTAAACGCAATTCCACTTCAACCCCTACCCTTTGCCTTAAACTCTAAGGGGGGCATTCATTCTTCCTTTACCATTGCACTTTAATATGTCAGCATAAGGTAGGATACCATCTACATAAAAATACATTTGCACACCCACAGATATGCATGGGGAAGCCACCCATACAGAACTAAGTGGACTGGCACAATGAAACAGGTGCCCCCACTGGCAGGAAAACACTTACCACTCCTCAGTCGGTTGTGTGTTGAGATCTGCAGGGCACTCTCTGGGCAATTCCAGCGCTCCCAAGCAAACTGGAACTTACATTCCTCAATGCCACTCTGGGCACCCAGAGCTACACTGGTTGTATAAGTCAGGTAGGCCTGGTGGTGGAGAGGAAGCACTTAGAGTTTCTAAAACTTGTTCTGGGAGTCCCCAGCTCCCAGCTCCTGAGGGTGAGGATAGGGTGGGGATAGGGAAGCAGGAGCTGAAACTGACCACCTCCAGGGGCAGGGGGCTCTGACCACAATATTCTTTCTTTGGGAATAACCATGGGAATGACCACCTCCAGGGATAGTCACTGCCTCCTTTTCTTTCCTCACAGTCCTCCTTCTCCCTCTCCCCGCAAAAAACAAAAGCAAAAATCTTTGGGGGGGAGAGTGGTAGTTGGAGGGAAGGGGTCAACTTCATTTTTCTTCAGAGCATCTCCATTTACTAAATACACTTGCCCATTCCTCACCCTAGGGGAAGGGGTTGTGGGTGGGCACTTTTTGGTCATTGTACCCTTTCCCCAAGACCCCCAAATATCAAACCTTCTCCCCAAATTTGCTTGAGGCAAACATAATCTAACGCAGGGCACACACATCAGTGTAAGGGTACACACATGCTCACAGATGTGTACTGTACATTTGCATGCATGGGAACAAACATCACAACATACAGATACTGACAAAAAGAAGGTCCTACCTTGGGCCCTGTCATCAGGAAATTATTCACTGACCTATAGCAAAGGGGGGGAAATAAGCGGTGAATGTGAGTGAATGGAACACCTTGTGAGGAGGTACCTCTGAGTCAGGAGCTGGAGAGGGAGGGGACTTACCAGGCAGAGGTCCTGAGGGTGGCATAGCAAATGCCCACAGCCACCAGAAGGATGAGGTGCTCATTCATGGCTCTGCCCTCCCGGGTCCTGTTTGGACCTCTGCCCCCGGGTTCCCCAAAGGAGCGCCAGCTCGGAGGATGAAGGATGAAGGCACTGCCCACTGGGCCTCAGGAAGTAGGACGAAGTGGAGATCTTGGTATTTATAGGGGAAAGTTCTAAACAACCAAAGGGGAGGAAAAAAAAAAACCACGCCAGCTAACCCAGTGACCCATCTCATTTGTTCTCCAATGATGCGGTTAGAGGAGACAGTGGTCCAATAGCGCACTCACTGAGCTCGGCACTTCAAAAGGTGAGAGGAGGGAGTAGCCAGTGGCTCCGCCTGCCTGCCTTGCCCTGCCTAGTAGCCTAGAATCCACCCCCTCCGCTTCTTGGGTCTGGATTTTCTCGGGTTTACAGAGGAAGGCTGGCCCGGGATCAGAGCAGGTCCCCCGGCTGACCTAACTTTTCCCATACTCTATCCCATGGCCCTATTCGCTTTGAGGTTTTCATGTGATGTATTAGGATAAGATTCATATTTGTCCAGTGACAAGTCCCCTCCAAGGGTTGGTGTGGGGGTGGGGTAGAAACTGGGACTCTTCTGTTACTCGGAGTTTTGTCTCTTCCCATGGACTCATCTGGGTAGAACACAGGCAGAATTTCGCGTTTGGGAGACCCCGAAGTACCTTCAGCTTCAGACACTTAGTAGCTGTATGACCTTGGGCAAATTACCGCACCTCTCCTAGTATCAATGTTCTCCCCTATAGGAACAGCACCTACTTAACAGGGTTGTTGTGTGGATCGAACGAGATAACGTATCCAAAGTGCTTTGCCAACCTTAAGCTACAATATAAATATGAGCTAGTATCTGAAAAGGAATCTTGAGACAGAGAAAACTGTGGATTGAGAATCAGTGTTTGGACTGGTTGGAGGGTCAGGAGACCAGGGCTCTGACATTTGACAGTTAACAAAGTAGTTTTGCATTCCTTAACCCCCTTGATTTGTTCAGTCTGGTTGTGAGATGGGCAAGATTGATTGCTAGGATTTGAATTCAGGTTTTATGAATTCTAGTCTGACAAATTACTTACAAACTCAATGCCTCAGTTTCTCTATCTGTCAAATAAAGGATAATAGTCCTTGTCCTGACTCCAAGGACTATTAACAATTGGTAGACATTAAGTTAGTGCTATAAAAGTGGAACCAGTGTATATCATTATAATTACTACCATTCTGAGTCAGAGGCAATTTATCTTGTAGGAGCCCAGAAGTCAAGAAGACCTAGGCTAAAGTCCCTTCTCTGGCATTTACTGCTTGTATGACCCTGGGTGAGTCAATTAAGTCTCAGTTCTGTAAAAGGCTCTTCAAAAACACAAATAGCAGAAACGGTGCTTTTGATAGAGGGAGTTTTCTCTGCCAGAAGTCTCCTATACCAATGACATCATAGATCAAGTCCCCAGTGTGTATCATTGGTTTTCTCCTCTACACAGGAGCCGAACACATAGGAGTATCCATGTGAACACAAATCCTCTGCCCCCATCACTAGATTATTTTGCACTACTCTTGGCACACTGGCTTCATACCCAAATTTCCCAATAGCATTCTTTCCAGTTTGCTTGAATTCCAGCTGCTCAAATTGCAGCAAGAGCCTTCTCCTCTTCCCGTCATAGCGGCAGGTTCCATTGACTATATTCTCAGACGTTCAGGAATGACTCTGAGATGGAATCTGATTTGAGTATGGATTAAAATAGATGACCTCTAGAGTCTCTTTCAACTCTGAGATTTTATTATTCCATGAGAGGAAGTAGTATGCCACAGGGGCAGTATTTTGGCAAGTGTTAATGCAAGAAGGGAGATAGTTCCAAGGAGAATCTGGGACTGTCCAAGCGCAGGTGGTCTTGTGAAGCTGCCTTATGTGGCCCCAGGAATGGGATAAGGAGGGATGGCATTCATTCCAACCTCTGAAAAATGTGACCTGATGAAATGCAGAAACCTTATGGTCACTTCTAAGACACAAAGCATCCATTCTTCTGTTTCTGTGCTTCCTTGAGTGTGAAATTGGAGGGTGCACATTGATAAAGTTTGGGGAGGGAAGGTGATTTTCACCTCTTGGTGACATGAACTAGGCACAAAGTAGGGGAGGGAAAGCTGGAGGTGACTAGAAAACTATGAATGAATCAGGGAGAAGAAGGAACTGGAAGCTGGGGTCCTGATTCATCATCTTCTGACCTACTGTAACAGCCTCCTGGGAGTCAGGAGACCTGGGTTCTAGTCCCAGTTCTGAAGAGTTCATTATGATCTCACAGAGGAGTCTTGAGAGGTCGTGTGACAATGGGGTCTCTTAAGTTTTCAGAGACTCTATTTCCTCCTTTAAAAATGAGAAGAATGATGTGTACCTTGGGTTTTTTATGAAGCACAAGTGGAATAACGTATAGAAGAGTGTTTGGAAAAGTATAAGGTACCCAACAAATGTTTGAGATCACTGTATTCCAAATAATTTCCCTCACCTGGGAAATGGTGGAAATAATCAAAGCACTCCCATCTGGTGCATGGGGTTTCAAATCAAATGAGGTAATATTTCTAAAAGCATTTGGTATAGTGCCTAGTACATAGTAGGCACTTAATAAATGCTTATTCCCTTACTTCCTTTTCCCTCCCCTTTTCAATTTTCAAATCTTTTCAGTGTTCCTTCCAATGTTGACTATAGCAAGCTCCCCAAAGGGTCACATCTCCCTCTTGCCTCCTAGTTTATTAGTAAGGCTTGGAGAGTACTTAGCACCCAGGGACCCAGGGAAGGCTGCTGGAGCCAGGCTCATCAGGTGGGTAAGAATGTCATGAATGCTAAATGTTCCTAATGCACTCAGCCTTGTCTCCCAGTCCCCAGCCCCTGCTGGGAGGATAGGGTTCACACATTCCTTCAGCTGTTTAGGAAGGACCTCCTAGGGTCCATGTAGCCTCCCTACTGCATCAGAGCAGGACTCTTTTCCTTCCCTCTCCCCACAATCCAGACAGATCCTAGAGGTCCTCAGGGAGAGAGATCAGTTTCAGCCCTAGTCATGCTCCCACTTTGCCCTGTCTGGAAGTTCTGTTGCGTATCTAATTTTCAACTCCTACATTAGCAGGATGGACATCTAACCCCTTCTCACTGGGCTTCTGGACTGGGTCAGGTCTTAAAATGGCTTCCCTGGGCAGAATTCGGGAGATTGCCTTTATCATTCTCCTGGGTTCCAGTATAGGATGATCTGATGTGTCTTATAGTGCCTTCATTTCAGTTCAATTACGTAAGAACATACTGAGGTGGGCTAGAAACCTGGATCCTATATCATGATCTGCCACATGTTGTGGGGCATTTCCTCTCCACAGACTCATCTCCTCAAGTGTAAAAGAAGAGGGTTGGGGGTGGAGGGGGGGGGTTGGGAAGATTAAACCTATCTCTAAGATTCTTTAAATCTGTAAGTCTATGATTTTCTGGAATATTCATTTGAGCATAGTCCATTTCACCCATCCCCAGAAACCTGCCTTCTGCAAAATAGGCACCTAAGCCAATGTTGAATGGAAGCTTTTTGAGGACAGAGCAGAAACTGTTTCACTTCTGTCTTGCTGTCTCTGGCATCTGGAACAAAATAGATGTTGAATAAAATGTTCTTTTTTTGACTGTTTGACTGTGGTGTCGATTCAAGGGTAAACCTCAGGCTATTCATCTTTTCTTGGGGACAGTTTTTCCAAGAGGAAGACTGCCTGATGGAAGGAGCCCTGGGATGGGAGTTAGGAGACTTGGGTTCATATCCTGGTCTCACCACTAGCTAGTTGTGTGACCTAGAGGGCAGAGCAGTCATTCTGGGCTTGGGTTTCCTTATCAGCAAAATTCATGAGTGGGACTAGGTGATCTGGAGGGTTACTGAAGTCTTACTCTGCAGAGCAGGAAATTAACTTACAAAACTCATTAATCTAGGAGATATTACTGGTAGTAACATAAATGGATCCCAGTTATGAATTTATGAATGACAACTAAATATCTAATGAGGAAAGTGGATTTCCCAGTGGTCTCTTTTCTGAGCCCACAGGAATTCACTTTCTATTTGTACTGATTCTTCTGTACAGATATGCTATGGCCTTGTATTATTATTTAGATTTTCTCTCTCCCTTTTTCCTTACTTCTTTCCTTTCATCAGTCAGATTGGGGTGGAGGAGGGAGATGGCTGGCTGGGTTCTAGGGAAGTAGTGAACTGTGGTCTGCTTGAGAGCCATGACAGATGGTGCCTAGACAAGGCATAGGACCATGGCCAAGGCTATGAAAACAGGAGACACTGGTTCCTGTTTATGAATATGCATATTGTCCTCATCTAATTTGTATGTCTTATCCTTTACCATAAACTATCTGGCAAATAATGAGTGAAGATCTTGTTTCCCAGTAAGTGTGGAAAGGAGATAGGATCAGGGAGGGTTGTATGAGAGTGGAGGCAGGATGAGAGCAGTCAACAGACACTTGGGATGCTTCTTAGAATCCCTTGACCTTGGGCCTGGACTCCTACCCACTGGGAGATAGAAAGAGGAAGAGTCAATCAGAGTTGTTTTGTGTAGCTCCAGAGGACGGACTAGTGGGTGTAAACTGCAGACAAGAAGATTTTCACACAATATAAGAAAGAGCATCCTACAATGGGCCGGGTTGTTTCGGGGGCGAGGATTGAATACTTCTCGCTGGAGATATTCGAACAGAAACTGACTGACTTACTGACGTCGGGACAATGAGGGTGGAGGTCAGACGAGTGGGTCTCTCGCTCAAAGCTCCTTTCCAGCTCTGATATTCTATTATTCTATGATTCTACATTCTACGAGTCTAAGATTCTAAGAGGCCCCGGACTTTGCCCAAGTGAAACACTGGAGGCTCTAGGCAGCGGGGGAAGGTTCCACAGACCCTGTCTCCAGTCACACTGTGTGAACTCCTGGCTCCAGGAGTTGTAATCATTTGGACCTTCCTATTTAAAGGTAAGTTTGAGTGTCCAAGCTCCAACTGCTCAAGTCTCCGAGCTCTCCAACCTCCCCCAAATGCCTCTCCCCGTTCTTCGGGAGGCTTGGACTCCTCCCGCGGGGGTGCGGACCGAACGCAGCAGGGGCCGCTTAGACGGTAATTGTGAGTGTCTTGCGGTCACACCAAAGTGTTGCTGCCTGGATATGTTGGGAGTGGGGAAGGAGGAGAGCAGGGAAAGAGGGCGACCTGGCTTTTTAACACATCTCTGCTAACTAGATAAAGAGAATGTGACACTGAACAGAGGTGTCTCTAGCATTCATTCCCTCTTCCTCTTTACTCCACCCCAAGCCTGCTCACTCTCTCTGGGGGAGAGCGGTGGAAAGTCACAGAAACCAGGGGCGTCTGTCCCTCCCTAAAATTTGAGGTAAATCAGGAATCTCTGCTCTGAAGGAGATGACTCAATTGTTTATTTATTAGAAAAGAGTCCAGCTTACTTGTCATCAACTCAAATTTGACACGCATTTATTATCTGTTTTGTGCCAGGTGCTATGGGAGGTGCTGAGATGTTTACCAAGATGAAAAACGGTACAGTCTCTGCCCTCTAAGGAATTTATTATCCAATGAGAGTGGGGGAACTGCAAGAGGAACCTAAAACAGGAAAATGCAGGCTGTCCCAAAGCTCTTCTTAATAACTTCAGAAGTATAAATGCTATAAACTTACCAAAAAAATGGAAAGATTAATTATCTAATTTTAAAAACTATTGATGTTGCTCATTAAAATTAACATAATCAGTGCTTGTGCTATATTGCTGTAGTTGATTTTCAAACTTTGGAAAAATTTTTATCAGCCACTGCTCAGTAACTGAAAAATTGTGTTCATAATCCTAACTTTAAGATCAACCAAAGACTGAGGTTTTGATGCATAGACAACAGTCTTAACATGGACCCACAAGAAAAATGTCTAATGAACCCACATGCCTAGAAAGAGAGAATCTCTTCCACCAAAAAGTCATCCAGAAATGTTGCACACACAATGCATAAGGACAGGCTGCCCTATCTTGTCAAAATTAAAATGTATTGTTCAAAATTCGCAAAATTAAATAAGTGAAAAAGAAATGGAAATGGTTAAACTTGCAAATGAAATATTTTTGTAAGTTTGTAGCCATATACTTCCAAAGTTAATAAAGCTGAAAACTGCAATAAGATTTTTGGGACACCCTGTGCAAGGTAGAATGTGATAGAGACAAAAGAGAGCTCCAGATAAAGTGATCTAGGAAAATGTGAGAAGGGAAAACTGCAGGCTTGAACCCAGTGGTGGCAATGAGAAGAGAAAAGAAGGGGGTAGATATGAGACTTCTTTTAGTGATTTGACAAACTGAATATGGGAGACAAGGGCAAAAAGGATGTCAAAGGGCAAAAAAAAGACTGGAAATAGTTGTGTAGGAAAGGAGATCTGATCATGGGAGGAGGAAAAAGTGTTGAGTTTGGTTTTGAAAATGTTAAATTTAGAGTGACTATAGGTCATCTGGGTGGAAAAGTGTTCATCAATAATCCACTGGTCAGATAATCCTTTGCATAGCTGTCCTTTAGGTATTTTGTGTGGTGAAGGTGAGAATAGAGAACTGAGCAGTCAGTCAGTACACATTCATTAAGACCTCCCTGTATAAGCAGGGAAGGGAGAGAAGATATTCAGTCTTTAGTTCCTCCTGCACTAAGGGGGTAGGGCGGTATCCTAGAAAAGAAATGGTCTGTCCCAAGGGTCCACCCAACAAAACACCCCAATTCTGTTCTTCACCTGAAATTTCTGTGTAGATAACACCGTGACTAAGAGTTTCTTTGGAAATTGGGACCTCCACAAAGAAGTGCTGTTTCAGGTCTGGAGATTTTCCAACTAGCTCTCGAAGGAGAGACTTGCTCATATGATTCCATTGTCTCCCATTTCACTCTCTACTAATCCTTAAACATCTTTTATCCCTCAAATCCATTCTAACAAATATTTATAGAAATTCTATTATGTGCACCTATACTGGTATAGAGAGGTAGAGGTGGGGACACAAAGTATTGTGCAGTGATCACAGGATTTGATTAGAAATGAGAGGATTTCCCTTTGTTGTTTATTATCCGTGTAAGCATGGGCAAGTCACAACCTCTTCGGGCCATTATTTCCTCATCTGTAAAACAAGAAGATTGGATTTGACTCTAAAGTCCCTTCCAACTCTAAATACTTTTAAGTTCAATTTTTTT
Organism: Bettongia penicillata ogilbyi; assembly: GCA_023548195.1. Classification (NCBI taxonomy): domain Eukaryota; kingdom Metazoa; phylum Chordata; class Mammalia; order Diprotodontia; family Potoroidae; genus Bettongia; species Bettongia penicillata. Next base: position 7,587,039 of record JAJHZJ010000197.1, read on the forward strand.
TTTAATTTTCATTTCTCTAATTTTTAGTGATTTAGAGCATTTCCCTCCCTATGACTGTTGATAGCTTGAATTTCTTCCTCTTAAAACTGCATATTCATAACCTTTGACCATTTCTCAATTGGGAATGGCTCTTATATTTGTAAATCTGATCCTGTTCCCTACATATTTTAGAAATGAGACCTTTACAGAAACTTGCTTCAAAGTTCTTATTTTTCTTCTAACTTTAGCTGCATTAGTTTTGTTTGTGTAAAAATTTTTAAGTTTTATATAGTCAAAATTATCTGTTTTACTTCTTGTGAACCTCTTCATCACTATTTGATCATGAACTCTTTCTTTCCCTATCCATAGATCTGAAGGTAATTTCTTCTGTGCCCACCTAGTTCGCTTATCATACCACCTTTTGTCTAAATCATGTGATCATTTTGAACTTCTCTTGGTATAAGTTGTGAGATGTTAGTATATTCTAGTTTCTGCTAGACTACTTTCCAGTTTTCCCAACAGTTTTTGTCAAATAATGACCCAATGGCTAGGAACTTTAGGTTTATCAAACGCTAGGTTCCCGTGCTCATTTTCTTCTGTATATTAAGTACCTAATCTGTTCCACTGATCAACCTCTCTGGTTCATATAGTGCCAAATTATTTAGACAATTACAGATTTATAGGACAGTTTGAGGTTTAGTTTTGTTAGTCTTTCTTCCTTCCTATTTTTTTCATTGATTCCCCTGATATTTCTAAACTTTTGTTCTTCCAGATGAATTTTATGATTTTTTTCTAGTTCTAGAAAGTAATTATTTTGTAGTTTGATTGGTGTGACATTGAATAAATAAATTAGTTTAGGTAGATTGTCATTTTTATTATAATAACTTGGCCTACTGAAGAACATTAGATTTCTTCAGTTATTTAGATCTGTCTTTATTTGCATGAAGTGTGTTTGTAATTATGTTTACATAAACATATGCCTGCTTTGGCAGGTAGATTTCCAAGTATTTTATACTGTCTGTTGTTATTTTAAATGGGATTTCTCTTTCTATCTCTTCCTATTAGATTTTGTTGGTAACATACAGAAATGCTGATGATTTGCATGGATTTATGATTTCTTACTTATGTATACCTTTTTATGCTTTTCTTGAGTCTTATGTTTGAATGTCAAATTTTGTATTCAGCTTTGGTCAGGAATGGTTGAAAGTTTTCAGTTTTTCTAAATATCCATTTTTTCCCATATAGGTTTATGCTCAGTTTTACTGGTAGGTTATTCTTGCTTGTAATCCTAGATCCTTTGCCTTCCAGAATATCATATTCTAAACCCTGAGTTTCTTTTAAGTGGTGGCTGCTAAATCTTGTCTAATTATGAGTATGGGATCATAGTACTTGAATGCCTTTTTTTTCTTTCTGGCAACTTGCAAACATTTTATCCTTGACCTTAGATTTCTGGATTTTGACTACAATATTCCTGGGAATTTTTATTTTGAGCTCTCTTTCAGGAGGTGACTGGTAGATTTTTGGAATTTCTACTTTTCTCTCTGGTTCTAAGACATCTGGGCAGTTTTCCTTCATAATTTCTTGAAATATGTTGTCTAGGATCTTTTGTTATTGTTGTTCATGACTTTCAAGTAGACCAATGATTCTTAAATCGTCTCTCCTCAATCTATTTTCTAGGTCAGCTTTTTTCTTATCAGCTATTTAATATTTTCTTTTATTTTTTTCAGTCTTTTGATCCAGCTCTAAATCTATAATCGTATGCATAGGACATGGTTCTTAGCGTAAGCAGTTTACTACAAAATTCTCTTCTCTCTCCTCTTTCTACTCTATTCTCTTAGCATTCTTCTTCCCTGACTCCCGAGGACTTAAACTTGGATAGAAAAAGCTTCCACTAAAGCATAGATAAGGATCCCTCTGGTCTTCATATTGACTTAGAAAATCACATGTTAACATTATCTACGTTCTATTGTATTTTTGTCTATTTTTAAATTTTTTCCAACTATATTTCAACCTGGTTTGGGCCCATTTGGAACAGTTGTAGCCAGGGTGCTTGACACCTCTACATTCTAGTCCAACCCCTCCCCACCATTGCAGTTGAGGTAATGAAAAGGGAAGTGTTTTGCCTAAGGTCACACAGTGTGTAGAGTTGTATTAGAACTCAGCATTCCTGACTTCTAGGTTAGTCTCCTTTCCATTATACCCCTCTGTCTCTGCTCAGAACTGGTAGTCCAAATTCTTTCCTGAGTCTAAAAGCATGGGATATAGGACCTATGAGGAGAAGCTAAAGAAACAGATGATTCAAGCTTGAGAAAAGAAGACTAAGGGAAAACTCAGTGACCAAATCTAAGCATTCAACCACTTCCCAACTTTCCAGGGGACAGAAGCAGAGGATATGAGTCCTTACTATACAACCTCACATCTGATTGTAAGCCCTTTTGTCCTGTTCTCTGTTTCTGGTATGTAACTCTGATACCCCCAACTAGAGTATAAGCTCCTAGTACCTGGAATGCAGACATTATTCTTAGATGACAAGATGTTAGTGTTGGGAGAGACCATAGAGATTATCTAGTTTAACCCCTTTAAGAGGAAACTGAGGTTACACCTGTGTGTTCAATTATGCAAATGACTCCTAAATCTATAATCTCGAATTATGCTAATAATACTCATCTCTCCCCTATCTTCACTCCTACCTGCCAGCTGGAAGTCTTCTTCATCTATGTCCTCCTAGCTCCTCAAACTCAGCATGCTCCAAACTGAACTTGCTGTCTTCTCCCTTAAATTTCTCCCTTCTTCCAACTTCCTTCTCTTTATGAATGGCACCCTTATCCTCCCAGTCACCTATGGTAGAAACCTCAGAGTCATCTGACTCTTCTCTCGTCCTTTCCTTAATTCCAATCAGTTGCTAAGTCTTGTAGATTCTATCCTCACAATATGTTTCGCATTGATGTTCTTTCCATTGTTTTGACCTTAGTAATGCTTCCCATCATCTCCTTCCTGGACTATTGTAATAGCTTCCTAGTGGGTCTTCCTGCTTCTAGTTTCTCCCCTCTCAAACCCATTCTTCATGCAGCTAACAAAATAAAGGCAAAGAGAAGCTAGAAAGATCAATGGGAGCCAGGTGATGGATTTATTACCCTTGTGATAAAATAGAAACTGTCCCCATCATCCAGCTCATGTTTATTTCCTATCACTCTTCTTAAGCATCTATGTCCTAGATAGACCTGGCTGCTAGCTATTCCCTAAAATGACCATGCCACCCAATGCTTTGGTTGATTTGAGTAGTCCAGTATTGACTGCCATCTCTAGAATGTGCTTTCTATTTTTGCCCTTCCAATACCCTTCTTCCTCTAAGGCTCTGGTACTATCTCCTAATCCTCCCCCATCTAAAAAACTACTTCTTCACATTTTTGTGACAGCAAAATTTGAAATTAAAAAAAACTGACCCAGTTGCTTCTCCTCAAGGGCAGGAATTAAAAAACAAAACAAAACAACTTGAATCCCAATGGCCGAATAGCGTCCTGGACACAGAAGAAAATTCATAATTTTTTTTTTTATTTGAAGCTCAGAGAGGTTAAGGGATTTACCTTAGGTGACACAGGTAGTAAATGGTAGCAGCAGGATTTAAGCCCAGGTCTTCTGACTCCAGACTCAGGGTACTTTTAATAAGACCCTGCCATTTTGTCTCTTCCTTAGCACCCAACATAGACATCTAGGTGCCTAGTAGGATAATTCATTGAATTGAAATAGCAGGTGAAAAGAGGTGAGATAATCATAAGGAAGAATTTATGCATAAGTAAAGAACTGTCATACCTTGAAACAGATCCTGAAATGAGGATGTAGACTCTCCTTCTCTGTTTGGCTTTTTGGCACGTACGGGCATACATGCAGCACACCTAATTGCTCTCTTTTTGGATGGACAGTGCTATTTCTTATGTCTTTCTTCTACTTCCTCTGCTATTCTCTCTCCTGATACTGAGTGGCCAGAGATGCCCCTGGTGATACTGTTTCTATGTACATTATCATTGACCAGTCACTTTGGGAGATTTCTTTATTTGGCCATGGGGCAGGTAAATCTTGGGGCAGTTAGCATGATGGATAACATGCTGGATAGCACACTGGACTTGGTGTCAGAAAGATCTCTGTTCAAAGCTAGCCTCTGATACTAGTTATTTGACAGTGGGCAAATCTCTGTCTCAGCAAAACAGGGATATCAATAGTACCTATCTCCCAGGGTTGTTGTAAAGATCAAATGAGATGTTGGTTAAGTCTTTTGCAAACTTTAAAGCATTATTTAAATAATATTATTACTGTAGAAGCCCTGGAAGAAGTGGAGACATGCAAACTTCTGGTAGAAATGCTCCCTCTCCTGGGACTATTTGACACAGCAGATTCATTAATCCAATCCAATTCATTTAATTATTTATTAAGTAAATTCTGTCAAGGTAGGTCTATGTATGCTGAGTAACAAGCCTACATCTAAGCTCCAGAGGTTTGACAACTGCTTGTGTTCTGCAGCAAAGCAGCTTGAGTTGGCAGTAATTTCCTGTGGGCACACCTGGCACAAGTCTCACCCTACTTATATGCATTAATTGCCATTCAGGATTGGTAGAATATGCTTCATATCTGGGCTAGGATTTTTTCTTGGCCCAGTTCTACCAAATTCTTGTGGATGCCTTTCATGGCTTAGCAACTTTGGGATTGCACTAATTGCTTTCTTACACCTTGTGCGATGAGATCACTTACAACCGACATTGTGCTCCTCTCCTGGAACAGCTGACTTCAGGAGAGGCAAGCCTAATGCTTTGGTCTTGACATGTCCTCTTGGATAGCATCACAACTTAGATGCTCTCATTTTGCATATGGTCATTTTGTCAGTCATATCTGGAAGGAGGGGGATGGAAGATTATATAGAAGATATATTTTCACCCATGGCACCCTCCCTCTTGTCTTTCCTTATGCCAGGGGTCCTATTCCTTTTGAGTCATAGGTCACCTTCATCTTCACTGTGGGAATCACTGTGGCTATTGATGCAGGGGGTCTTGGGGATAGGGCATGTGCACTCAGAGTACTGTTCCTGTATTATAGTATATACACACCCAGAGAACTATCTATCTCCAGTTGGTAGCATTCATCAGAATGTAGATCAATGGGTTGCTGTCTGTCCCTGTACTTTTCAGAGATAGAATGCTAAGCGGTGCATGAGATAAGAGGATTCACAGTTAAACTCTAACTGTCAAACATGGTGTCCGGTGTCCTGTTTGTGGTACAAGACTGCCCCCAAGTCATTGAAGCTGGCATCAGCATGTTAACATGAAAAGCTTGCATAGATCTGTATCAGTCAATACTGGCACATGTATGAAGCACACATATGGATTGAATTAGGTCCAAAAGGGTTTAGTCCTATTTTCTTTTATGTTTGTTTTTGGACCAGACCTGTGATTTCATTAATATAGAGAACTCTCAATGAGGAAAATTCCTCTGTTAATGCACATAGTACCTTCTTTTTATCCAAGTCATGTCAGACTGTTTGTGACCCTCTTTAGGGTTTCCTTGGTAAAGAAACTGGAGTGGTTTGCCATTTCCTTCTCCAATTCATTTTATAGGTGAGGAAACTGAGGCAAACAGGTTAAGTGACTTTCCCAGGGTCACACAGATAATAAGTATCTGAGGCCAGACTTGAACTCAGGAAGATGAGTTTTCCTATTCTTGACCTAGTACTTTATCCATTGTGCCACTAGCTGCCTGAATAGCTGCTATGAAACTTATAGTTTAGATAGCTGTATGTTACCCTCGGCCAAGTTCAAACAGGTAGTATTTATCAGAAGCAGGTCTTGCATTCAGACCTTCCTGAAGCTGAGGCTGCCTCTTTATCTACCATGCCCCACTCACTGCCTTGCTTGGCCATATTCCTAATTCCAGTGACATCCAAAGGACAGCAAGGGATAAAGGCTCGGCTATATCTTCACACTATTTCTCAGTTTCTCTCCTGCCTTTCTGTTTGTGCCTAATGATATATGCATGGGGGAGATCACTGAGGGACCTTGTAAAGACTACATATTTCTTTTGTAGCTCCTATTGATGATTACCAACAAACCCCCTAATGAAAATTCTGTGGATGTGGTCAAGTAACAGGGCTTCTCTCTTCTTAGGGTCAGTGCTCACTCCCTTTGGGAATAATGTGTGACCCACTTATCTGAAAGATGCTTGGTAGCAAATCCTAAGTTGGAAGGGGTCGAGAGCATCTTGTAAGTGCTGGGTTACACAAGGCCTTTGTGGTTCCTGACACAACTATCTTGAATAGTCATAACATTCTTATAGACTTCTGTAGAAGAGGGATAGGTGGTCAGAATATTCAACTAGTGAGTCTCAGCTCACTACCCATAAAACTTCATGAAAACTCTGAATAAAATGGAGTTAGAACCAATCAAAGGCACGTAAGGAGTTGCTCAAATGGTAGAGTCTTTGGTCTGAAGTCAGGAAGACCTGAGTTAAAATTCAGCTTTAGACACTTACTATTTGTGTGACCCTGAACAAGTTACTTAACCTTTGCCTGCCTCAGTATTCTCAACTATAAAATGGGGTTAATAACAGCATTTACCTCCCAGGTTTGTTGTAAGGATTAAGTGAGATAATATTTGTAAAGTAATTAGCACCGTGTCTGGCACATAGTAGGAGCTTAATAAATGCTTGTTCTCCTTTCTCATTCCTTTTAAAGCAGGAACTCTGAAAATATTGGTTGGATCTGGACTTACTGGGGCTATTGTGTCCATATCTTTGCTCATGCTCAGACTTTCCTTTGGAGACTATAGATAGCCTATGATATAACACTGGTATGAGCAATTCTTTCTGCTAAAGTCACATTGACCCAATACTCTCAGAGACTTCAAATTATGTACACATTTTTAAAAAATTACTTAAAGGTAACTGTTATATGGAATTCACTGTCTAACACATACTCTATGCCAGAGGTTCTTAATCTGAAGAGAGAAGGAAATTTGTTCAAAAATTTTTTTGATAACTTGATTTCGGTGTAATTGGTTTGTTTGTAATCCTATGTATTGTATTCTATGCATTTAAAAGCATCATTCTTTGAATGGGCCCATAAGCTTCACCAGATGACACAAAAAAACAAAACCCAAAACCAAACATTAAGACCTTCAGTTTGAACCTGTACTATTCACTATCATTGTTATACATGGTGTTTAGGGCCTAGAATGTCCCCTGTCTGATTTCCTTGCCATTTCTTGACAGTGGTTCTGTATATATGCTTATCTTCTCTACAGTTATAGCTGAACCCTTCCATGTATACTCTTTGGATACTATTCCCCCTCCTCAACCCTCCTTTTCTTAGTATTAGGAGTGGGCCTGCTCAGTTTGGTACTCTGTTCATTCAGGCATAATGTTTGAAAGAAATGAAGCACTCACAGGTTATTTGGCAGATAATGAAAGGAGGTTTACTTAGCCATTGAATAGAAAGGACACTCAACAAGAATACTCCAACACTTAAGCCTTGGATATATGTGGCACCTTTTATCTCCACATGGATGAGCTTTCTGAGAGGGTAGGATATAGTGACTACCATAGTCTTGGGACATTCACCAAGTCTGAAGGACCCAGCTCATATAGATGGACCTTTATGCCTTTATAAAAGCCATCTCACTATGACCAGGAAACTGGGTCAAGGAAGTCATAATTTGAACCTTGGCTACTTGGACCAGTCAAGTCCTGGGCACAGCTTTGTCTCTCTTACAGAAAAATTAACCTAATCCATATTGCAGAGGGTAGGGAAGGCCCCTGGTAAGTAGTAACTCTATCATATATCACCCCTTGGTGGTACTGTCCTAAGGATCTTCTAGAGCAATGGTGTCAAACTAAATTGAAATGGGGGCTACTAATATGTACATAAGGATTCCCTGTAGGCCACAGGTTTTAAATGCTTTAAAATATAACATTATCTGTTTTATCATTTTAAAATTTATCAGTTATATATTTCCCAATTACGTTACAATCTGGTTTGGGCCACATTTATAAGTGTTGTGGGCTGCATGTGACCTTTGGGCCAAATATTTGTCACCCCTGTTCTAGAGGATCTTCTCCCATTTAAATGCCTTCAGGTCTTTTACTAGGCAATCGTAATCTGGTGAATCTGAGGAGCCTGGTTTAGGCAAGATTAGGGGGAAAATACCCTAAAAAGATAGCAAAAACAAAACATGTGACAACAATATTTCCTTAAAACAACGGTCAAGAAATCTAGAAGAGAATAAAGAACAGAAATTCTGGGCTTTTCTATACCTCCTTCAAAAGAACCAAATTCCAGGTCTCACTGTGATGGGTGATAGTAAATTTTTACAATTCACCGTGGTTATAAGGTGGTGATATGAGAAGGAGCAGGATTGAGAACATGCCTTTTCCAAGGTGTTATTGATCTGTCACAGACATAGCTTCTGAAAGGTTGGACATCTACCTATCTTGGGCAGTCAGGTGCAGCCGTTGTTTAGGTGGGCAAACATTTTGTCCTGAGATAGTGTAAGAGGGTCACTTTTCCAGCAGGAGACAGGTTGAGGGCCATTTAGGTCAAGTGGGTGCTCCAAACAGGTACAAGGAGGTCCACTGGACAGGAATGACTTGCTTGTATTTTTTTAGGGGGATTATATGGTCTAGTACTCAGCACAACAATATACAGATAGGCAATGGACCTTCACTCTAACCTCCCCTGTCTTTATAATATCTCCATCCTGGCTGTTTAATCTAGTGGAGAGCATATGTCTCAGATGGGGACTAACATGCCCCAGAACAATGCTGCATAGAATGGGAGGCATCTGCAAAATTCCTCTAGGAGTATGTAAGGTGAATTTTAGTGTTAGTAAGGTGAATTTTAGTGTGTGAAAAGTGAATTTTTGTTATTACTTCTTAGAGTTCAGTTTCCCAGGATCCATAGCCATAACAATCTCCTGTTCCCAGGTATTAGATATGGGTTCCCACGGTTGTGATTCAAAACATCTCCACCACACTTTTGCAGAGTTATATAAACATCCACTGCAGCTGCGCAGTGAGATACAGTGATGAAGTGATGCAAAATTTGTGAGGCTGCTGCTGGCAATATGCCTTCTTTATCTATTGTCCTATAAAGCAGGTGGTCACTGGTCAGTGAATAGGGAACCCTTAGGGTTAAATGCACAAATGCTGTGTGTACCTCAACTATCCCCCATTGAGGCTTGGGGGGATTTAGGGGAAGCACAAGTTGTGTCTGTCTCAATTGATCCCATGGAGATGTAGGGGTAGTTGCCCCCCGCTTCTCACCAGCCTCTGTGAGAAGGATGATTAGGGAATACTGTAGGAGTTTGTGTTCTCATTATCAGCAATCTCTTCTGAGAAAAATAGACTAGAATAAAGTAAGATTATTAATCCCTTCTTAGTGTCTTTCCTGTCTGACCAGATCAAGAGTCAATCTGTGCTAGCAGCCCTCCTGTGTGCTGTATTACAACATGCTCTCTCTAGGCTCTAGGCCATTTGGCCAGTCCCATGGTCATTATCCAGGAATTGGTGTTGATGAAGATATCTCTGCCCCATCCCTCAGAACTCTGTCACATGCTGACCACACAGCCTGGATATTAGCCAACTGGGAAGACTTGCCAGGACTCCCATTCCCTAGAATATTCCTTGTTATTGGATTTTTGTTGTTATTTAGATATTTTGTGGTTCTTTTTGATCAGTGATCACTGAAGTCCAGTTGGGTAAGCTTCTCTGGTAGTGAATGGAGCTATGTAAGCCAAGCAAAATGGTGTTCCTCAGGACCTAGGTCTCAATAATATGCTGGAGTTGGCTTGTGCCGCCTCTTGGGAACTAATTGTTAAATGTTCAAGAATTTTTTGCAAGTTGATTGTTAAATAGTCAGTGGATAGTTCAATCGGCAGCTAGGAGGTGCAGTGGATGGAGTACTGGGCTGGAGTCAAGAAGACTCATTTTTATGAGTTCAGATACTTCCTTGCTGGGTGACCCTGGACAAGTCACTTAATCCTGTTTTCCTCAGTTCCTCATCTGTAAAATGAGCTGGAAAAGGAAATGGCCAACCATACTAGAATCTGTACCAAGAAAATCCCAAATGGGGTCACAAAGAGCCAACAAGGAACAACCTGGCAACAACAACAGCAACATAGTTCAATTAACTCCTCCAAGGGTAATGTTATTTGTAGCTTTAAAAGGATTGTTATTAACCACAGCAGAGTGTGGTTTCAATATATTATTATCTACTTTCAATAATTGTGACTTTAACAATGAATAATTGAAAGCAAACTTGATTGCATTTTGTTATCATGGTGCCAATGCAATACTCAGAAGAAAGTTTGGAGTAGCTGTGAAGTTGTTAGAAAATTTTCCTAAAACCATCATTTGGTATTGCTTAAATCATCCATTGAAATTATCACGTTGTTCAGTATCTGAAATAGAATAAGTTAACTGTTCAAAATATTTCTGGATAAATTATTTTATATTTTGCACCATTGCCCACACACAAAACCCCAAAATCCTGTTAAAAACTATACTAAAGAACTTGAAATTGAAATTATTAAAAGTGATCCCTAGGACTAAGTGGCATATAGTATACAAGCTGCTACTGCTATACAACACACATATCCTGAATAATATATGCATTTTCTCAAAGTAATTTCTTGCAAGATATTGCTTAAATGACAATCTTGAAGAATTTTCATTACTTTCAACCACTTTGCAGTCAAAATGAACTTTATTTGTAGCTGTTGTCCTTCATAACTCAAAAAGGACCAAAGTGACATCATGATGTTAGGGTCAATATACAGTGGGTCTGCCTGTGTGTGGTTGATCAGATCACTATGAGCTCAGAAAGCTCGACCACAAGTTGGGCACAAGTACTCTGTGTGGACATTTGGGATGGAGATGTCTAAATCTGCACATCTCAAATTTCTTTTGAGCTATTGCGTTTCTGCTTTGCTCATAGACCTTTGATGTGGGCACAGTTTGTGGGCTAATCCTGTGCCAGTGTCTCCAAAATCTCACAATCTATACCAGACTTCTTTTTTTTTTTTCACTGAATCAGATGTTTTTGTTTATTTTTTTTTTTATTAAAAGGAAAGTTTCAATCTGGGACAAATAGAAGAGGCATAACAGTATATTTATGAAAATATAATGTAAAATAAAAGAAAACAATCAACAAAATTTATTTTTAAAGAAAAAAACACTATAATATCAATTTGGAGACCTGTGTTCTGTCTTTAACTGTGTGACCTTGGGCAAATAAGTTTCTTCATATTCCTGTATTTTAGTTTCTTCATCTTTTCTTATCTTACCATTTCAGGAAAATCTCTGGGTTCAATCCAACTCTAACATTCCATCATTCTTTTTAAAAACATACAGTTTTTTATTGCTACCTTTCTATTTTTACATCATTAAATTTCTCCCTGTAGTCTTCCCTCACCCCTAGATAGCCTTTCCAGCAAATAAGTTTTAAAGGAAGGAGGAGGGAAGAATCAGGAAGACCAACTAATACACTGGAAAAAATATTATGTGCAATATTTTGTATCTGTGGATCTTCCTTTCCCTATTCCTCCACACCTCTGCAAGGATTGAGGGTGGAGGTGTCTTTCTTATCTTTTCTTCTTCTTTCTTTTAAAAATTTATTTATTTATTTATTTTTGGTTTTCAATATTCATTTCACAAGATTTTGAGTTCTAAATTTTCTCCCTCTCTCCCTACCCCAAGATATCAAGCATTCTGATTACCCCTTCCCCCAATCTGTCCTCCCTTCTGTCACACCCTTTGCTTCCCTTATCCCCATCTCCTCTATTTTCTTGTAGGACAAGATAGATTTCTATACCCCATTACTGTATTTCTTATTTCCCAGTTGCATGTAAAAACAATTTTTAATATTCGTTTTTAAAACTTTGAGTTCCAGCTTCTCTCCCTTCCTCCCTCCCAACTTATGCCCACTGAAAAGGCAAACAATTCGATATAGGTTATACATGTGTAGTTATGCAAAAGACTTACATAAAAGTCATGTTGAGAAAGACTAACTATATTTCCCTCCATTCGTATCCTGCCCCCCATTTACTCTAATCCCTCTTTTGACCTTCTCCCTCCATGAAAGTGTTTCCTTCTAATTACCCCTTCCTCCCATTTGTGCTCCCTTCTATCATCCCCTCCACACCCCACTTATCCCCTTCTCCCCTACTTTCCTGTAGTGTAGGATAGATTTACATACCAAATTGAGTGTGCATATTATTCCCTCCATAAGTCAAATGTGATAAGCGTAAGCTTCACTTTTTCCTTTTCACCTCCTCCCTTTTCCTCTCCATCGAAAAAACTTTTTCTGGCCTCTTTTATGAGAAAATTTGCCCCATTCCATTTTTCCCTTTCTCCTCCCAATATATTCCTCTCTCACATCTTAATTTTATTTTTTTAGATATCATCCCTTCCTATTTAACTCACCCTGTGCCTTTCCTATTTACCTTTTCATGCTTCTCTTGATTCTTTTGTTTCAAAGTCAAATTTTCTATTCAGCTCTGGTGTTTTCATCAAGAATGCTTGAAAGTCCTCTATTTCCTTGAATGACCATTTTTTCCCCTGAAGTATTATACTCAGTTTTGCTGGATAGGTGATTCTTGGTTTTAATCCTAGCTCCTTTGAATTCTAGAATATCATATTCCAAGCCTTTGATCCCTTAATATAGAAGCTGCTAGATCTTGTGTTATCCTGATTCTGTTTTTCACAATACTCAAATTGTTTCTTTCTTGCTTGCAATATTTTCTCCTTGACTTGAGAACTCTGGAATTTGGCTACAATATTCCTAGGAGTTTTTCTTTTGGGATCTCTTTCAGGAAGTGATAAGTGGATTCTTTCAATATTCATTTTACCCTCTGGTTCTAGAATATCAGGGCAGTTTTCCTTGATAATTTCCTGAAAGATGATGCCTAGGCTTGTTTTTTGATCATGGCTTTCAGCTAGCCCCATAATTTTTAAATTGTCTCTCCTGGATCTATTTTCCAGATCAGTTATTTTTCCAATGAGATATTTCACATTGCTATTTTTTCATTCCTTTTGTCTTGTTTTATAATTTATTGATTTTTTAAAATAAGGTCATTAGTTTCCATGTGCACCATTCTAATCTTTAACAAATTATTTTTTTCAGTGAGCTTTTGGATTTCCTTTTCCATATGGCCAATTCTGCTTTTTAGGGCATTCTTTTTCTCATTAGCTTTTTGGGCAGCTTCTTCTCTCCCTCACTTTCTTTCAAAGTCTCTGTCTGTATCCAGAAAAGTGCAAATGCCTGTAACAGCTCTGGAAAATTTAAAGTTGGTACTGGAAAGTATGAGTTTCAAGACTATTTGACTGTCAGATATGTTTAAAGACATTCCATTTAATAAAAATAATAAATTTAATGCCCTTCCTAAGAATATCTTATTGGAAAGTATACTTCAACATATGAACCAATGTTTTTCTGAAAAAAAAAACTCAACAGTGAAAATATTTTCAATCATTTTGATTTATTAGAACTATCTACTTGGCCTTATGAAGAATTAACTTAATCAGTGTGGTGGAGTACATCAATATCTTCAGGAAGGGAAGCCATTTTTCAGGTCTCTGCCTATCAGAATGTAGTGCTATGAGACAGTTCAGGCAATCCCAACCCTTGGGAAGAACAGTGAAAGTATTGTCCCAGATGAAATCAAGGTGCTTCTGACTAGCCTTAGTTATAAGAATAGGAAAAAAAGTGTTAGTGAGGTCAAAACCCCCATACCACTTATCCAGGGCCCACTGAAAAGGCAAACAATTCGATATAGGTTATACATGTGTAGTTATGCAAAAGACTTACATAAAAGTCATGTTGTGACTATGTTGGTCTATGATGCTGATTAAGTCTGGAGCAGCTGGAGGGATGGGCATGACAACTTTGTTCAGTTCCCAATAGTCCTCTGAAAACTATTAGGTGCTTTTTACTTTCCTCTTGGGAGGCATAGGATTGTTGTAAGGGGAGATAGTAAAACCAAACACTCCAGCTTGCCCCACCTCCAACACTAGGAGAATGCTTCTCACTCTTCTGGGGACTCAATTTTATGTCATGTTAACCACACAGGCTGTTTTAGACAACTCCAAGGATTTCTATTTGCCCCTATCCACAATAACCTGGTAGCTAGGTGGTAAAGTAGATACAGTGCTGGGCCTACAGTCAGGAAGACTCTTTTTTTACTTCAAATCTGACCTTAAACATGTACTAGCTATATGATCCTGGGCAAGTCATTTAGCCCTATTTATCTCATTTTCTTTATTTGTAAAATGAATTGGAGAAGGAAATGGCAAACTACTCCAGTATCTTTGCCAAGAAAAAGCAAAATAAGGTCGCAAAGAGTGGGGCAGGACTGAAAAGTGACCACAGAAGGATGACAACAACAACAAACTCATAATAACCTATATAAGGGTAACCAAAAGGGCTCATTGTAACACTGACTCCCATAAGCTCACGATACCCCTTCCCTCCATGGTCTATACTCAGTCCTCTATGGATGATAAAAAATAGGTGGATATTTTAGGGGTAGGGAAAAGGAACATCTATTGATCTGATTCTGGATTTTATAGTGTAGTTTTAATAGCACCCCCACAGGAGGATCATCAATTGCTTTCTTATCAATCCCATGTTTCAGGAATCATACCCAAAGTTCCCCCCAGAACAGGGAGTCATCACCCTCCGCCTCTGTAGTGTGACAGAAGGCTTTGTACCACCTCTTCCATTTCCCAGAGTTCCTAGTTGCACTGATAGTATTTGCCACCACTGTCCTGATATCCTGCTCAGATTTCACCAGTTGATCCCCTATGTCTGTGTCATTTTGTGTGTGTTCCATAGCTAAAGAATAAAGTCATTTCAGTGGTATTACACCCAGCAAGTGGGATCTAATTGCCCCAGAAGCAGTCTCATTATAGGATGGGACAAGCCATGGATGTAGAAGCAGCAAAGACCCAATATATCAAGCCTCTTTCCTTTAGGGACTTCAAACCCTCCCTTGCAGACCTCCATGGAGGCACAGGTTGCAATGAAAATTTATCTTTATGGAGCCAGGCACATATAACTCTCCACTATCCATCTAAAAAGGAACAAAAGAGGATGTTCATGTAGTTCATGATTTAACTAATGATTCTCTGAGATCTCCTTAACTCTATGGAATTCTGCTACAGATGGAGTCTCCACGTTGGCTCCCTTAGGCCACACCTTCTGCAGACATTGCTCCGGTGACTCATCAGTTTGTTCTTTGAACTTCTCTTACAACATTTCCAGTTCCTTGGTGGCAAAAGCCCACTCCAGTTTCCTCTGTGGAAGAAATCATCCCATCCTCAAGAGCCCAGATTAGCTTGGGGATTTTTTACAGTGGGTTCCCAAGTCTCCATTTGACTCCTGCTCTCATTCTTCTCAGGACTATGATCTCAGCAAGATGTGAAGCAGGTAGGTGGCACATTGGTGAAAGCCTTGGATTTGGATTAGGATAGACCTAAATTCAAATCTTGGGTATTAGCTGAGTGACCTTGGGCAAGTCACTTAACTTTTGCCTTGGTCTTTTCATCTGTAAAATGGGGCTAATAATACTTACCTCCAGGATTGTTGTAAAAATCAAAGGAGATCATCTTTGTAAAACATTGAATACAATGCCCAGCACATAAGAGGCTCTTAATAAATGTTTGTTAAAACAAAAAGGCAACAAAACTTTTGGGTTTTGCTGAGAGACCTTATTACTAGATGGAGACCTGTCATTTCCTAGGTATGGTCTGAGATGCAGCCTGTTGAGCTCTACCTCTACCAGCAGAGAACTTTTTATTTATGCTGTTATAAGCTCCATTAGCTTTCATACATTGCACAGTCTTTGAAAGCAAGAACTTTGTCTCTAGTTGATAAATGCACTGGCTTAGTTTACTTTTTTTTTCCAGAAAGAAAGGAGTTAATTTTTATTCAAGTAACTACAAATAGGAAACCAGAGTGAGGGGGGGTCTCATGACATTCCGGGACTACCCCTTCCCCTACTTCGACTGGACTTACTTCCCTTAACCCTTACAACTTGAAGATTTACCAAAGGAGGGACTGGTAGAAGTGGGCATGGGCAGTTCCCCTGGGGCCCACCGCCCCAAACAATATCACTTAGTAAACTAGCCTGGCGTCCACTATCTGCTCAAGCTCTCCTTTGTGATGATTTGAGGAGGATGAGCAGGGTGGATGGAGGAAGGGTGGAGGGCAGGTGAAATGAGAACTTCATGGCTGAATATGGAAACCATAGAGTGTAAGAATTAAATTGTTTAAAAAAGAAAATCAACCAAATGTGTTTAGAGGTAGATTGTGAACAGAGGGAAGATGTAACCAACTCCTTGGGAGAGAGGGATGGCATTCTGAAAAGAGGACTGGGGTGTTGGGGAGGAAAAATTCTTGCAAAACATGCACTTCAAAGGCAAAAATCACAGGCCAGGGAAGGCCAGCCCAGGATTAGGAGAAACTAATAGGATTGTCAAGTGCCCCTTAAAGTCTCAGGATGGTCAGCAACAATCATGCCAGAATGCTGGGCCTGGCGCTTTCTTTATCCTCCAACTTCCTCCACAACCCACTGAGACACTTGATTTATGTCAGTAGGAGCCTACTCTTCGTTCCACTGAGATACTTGATTTATGTCAGTAGGAGCCTACTCTTCGTTCCATTGAGATGCTTCGTCATACACCATCAGCAGGGCGTTTGCCCTAGGGTGCCACAATGCCCTATCTGGCCATCTGATCGCTCCACCCTCTGAACTCTTGGCATCCTTCCCCTACTCCTTATAGGATGGAGCTGGGGGGCAGGGAAGGTGAGGCTGATAGAAAAGTGATCCTGTTACATTTGAGAAAGGGCTGAAATTTGCCTAGTCATGTCATTTGCCTAGACAATTATCTGGTTTCTCTTCCCGTGTCTATGTTGGTTCATGGTGACTAATTACAGTTTATTTTCATTTCCTCAAAACCTAGCCACTGTGTTATCAGTGTTAGTCTGACTTGATGTTGGTCTCTGTTGCTCACATTTGTGTGGATTTCTTAGGGATCCAATCATGTTGTGATTTTTTAATTGATTTTATTTTTATATCACATTCATTTCAAATACATCCCTCTTCCTCTTCTATCTATCCACCCTTCCCTTGTAAAAAAAAAATATTACAAAAGAAAGTAATTCAACAATATCAATCAATGCATATACTACGTCTGATGGTAAATGCAATATTCTGTACCCACGTTCAGATCTTCCATGGATAGGAAGGAGGTATATTTTCTCACTGCTTCTCCAGGCCATAGCTTGACAATTGTAATTTCACAGTATTCAGTTCTTTCTGTTTATATTGTTTTTTTCTGTTTTTTTCTGGTTTTATTTACTTCAAACCGCTTCCCCTATTTCTCTGATCTTGGCATGTTTGTTTCTTTTGTTGGTGCTGTAATTTACTGCAATGTAAATGTAATTTAGATTTACTGCAATTTGTTTGACTGTTCTCCGGCCAAAGGGTATCTACTTTGTGTCTTCTCTTTGCTGTCATAAAAATAAAAGTACTATATTGAATATTCAGGTTTATATTGGATCTTTCTCACTTTGACCCTGTTGGTACATATATGAAAAGTGATAGTATTTCTGGTTAAAGAGTCTGGGCATTTCAGGTGCTTTTAAAATATAATTCTGAATTTCTTTTCAGAATATTTGAACTAATCTTTTGGCTTATTTTTAATCATGAACCTTATCTCATCCTTAAGTAGCCTCAGCTGGTATGAACATCTGGGGAGCTGTTCTACCTGCTTAGGCATCTATGACTGCCTCAAAGACAACTTGTGATTTGGAATTCCTCTAAAAATCCTTGGGCGAGGCTGGCACAATTGATGTAGTCAGTGGTCACTTCACCTTTTAATCACTGCACTTCATCTTTAAAGTATGCAGATCACCAAATGCCGTCCTTCAAGATTTTGTAGAAGGTATTTTAACTTTACTGTTCCTGTTTTGATATTTCTTGCATTATTGAGTCATTCTAACTTTCTGGGCATTCAGTTCTTGACTCAGGTTTAAGTGCAATTTAAGCTTTAATAGCTTAGCACAGTACTAAGACTTTTATTTCTTTTATAGCTCTTATTTTATTTCCTTTAGGTGGGTGGTCCTTGGAATCCCTGTGGCTAGGCTGGTTGAGCTTGGGTGCTACTGAGCTCAGTCAGGGAGCGCTGGAACTGCCCTGAAGGCTCAAGGGGAGTATTCTCCTTTTCTTTACACCACTCTTAACCTATTCTACAGCTTGTCCGTACCAAGATCTCTGCAGGAATCTGGGGGTCCCCCTGTGAATTCCTGATTTGGGTAGGGAACTCTAGAGGTAATTCTTTCTATCACCTAAGTAGAGTAGTGTATTACAATTATTTATTTTATCTTTTGCAACTATCTCTATCTATTTTGATAAAGAATACATCTAGGTGGAGAGAGTACTTGACCTGAAGTCAGGAAGACTTATCTTCCTGGATTCAAATCTGGCCTCAGACCCTTATTATCTGTGTGATTCTGGGCAAGTCACTTAACCCTGTTTGCCTTAGTTTGCTCCTCTGTAACGTGATCTGGAGAAAGAAATGGGAAACCACTCCAGTATCTTTGCCAAGAAAGTCCCAGATGGGGTTATGACTGCAATGACTGAGTAACAACCAAGACAAAAGTATGTCTTTGGTAATTTTATTGTTATAACGTTAACAGTAGGAGTTGATTTTGGCAGTATTGTAATTTTTATTATATTTACATGGTTTAGTCATGAGCACTGACTATTCCTTCCATTATTTAAGTTGTTCTATATTTCTCTAAGGAGTACTTGGTAATTTTCTTTAAAGAATACTTTGTAAGGAATCTTATAGAAGATTGATCCCTAGATAGATTGTATTTTGTAGTTATTTAGAATTGGATTTCCCTTTCTATCATTGCTTCCTGTGATTTGTTGTTATTATACAGAAATGCTACTGATGTTTGAGGATTTATTTTGTAGCTAGCAACTTTGCTGAAACTAGTAATTATTCCATTAGTATCTTTGCTGATGCCCTAGGATTCTCCAGGTAAGCCATGATATTGTCAGTAAACAGGAATAGTTTTGTCTCCACTTTACCTAACATTATTCCTTGAATTCTTTTCTTTTGTCTTTTTATAATTGCTAGCATTTTCAGAACTATATCAAATAATAGTGGGGAGAGTGGGCATCATTGCTTTACTCTTATATTTATTGGAAAAGGTTTGAGTGTATCCCTATTATATATGATGCTTTCTTTTGGTTTTAGGTAGATGTTATATCAGTTAGCACCCCAATATACACAGGAGGTCCTGCTATCACAGGTTCTTAGATATGCATTCATAAAAGGAAAACAACTTTCAAGGAGTTAGCAACCACTTTAATGAAGCACATGTGTCATTCTTTAACCAAGCACATATATCATTCATCTAATTCAGGGGTGTCAGCACCCTGAACTTCAAAGAAAATACAGTGAAATCAAAAGATAATAGACATGACTTCCGCGGGCTGAATTCCATAGACAATTGGATCCCATAGTTACCAGAGAGGTAAGCGTGACATCTGGATTTTCAAAGCTGGGGGGCTCCTTAGAAGCTTTCCAGAGTCCTTGTCTGGCACTCAAACATTCTTACCAAAAACTAAGCCCCAAAGTAAAACCTCAACTCAGAGTATTTATATCCTTTTTAGAGACAGAGGGCATCACAACCCTTGAGAACCAGTGCCTCATTAAAGAAAGGAGTGAACCTTTCCACAAATCTTTCCTAATCAAACTCCCCTTAATGAACAGGCCCATTAAGGGTTGGAGAAGATCTTTAATCACATTAAGATAACTAACAATACAAGTACATATACTGTTTCTAGTTAAAGAAACTCTTGTTTTTATATTTTACTCCTTGTAAAGACTCTTGACTGGTAAAGGCAAGATTCAATCGGAGGCACTTGATTATACTAAAATAAAAACAGCAAAAGATTTTATTTTGATTGCCTTCACAGATTTTTTTTTATATTAGAAAAAAGTCTCTCTAGATTTATACTTTGTAGGGTTTTTAATATAAAAGTGTTATATTTTGTCATAGGATTTTTTTTTGCATCTATTAAGATCATATGATTTTGAATGTTTTGGTTTTTAATATAATTAATTATATCAATTCTTTTCCTAATATTTGTGTGGTTTACAGTTTATTTCCTTTATAATTTTTAATATCTTCTCTTTTGTCTTTATTTTTGGTTTTTTTATTTGTTAATTTTATAATTTTTAAAAATGTATATTCAGATAATTCTTTTTTTTCTATTTTGTTAATGTATGTTGCAAGTCAATAATTCCCACCATTCCACCCCCAGGACTACTTTAACTGCATCCCAGAAAGTTTGGTTTGTTGCTTCAATATCATTATTTTTATTTTACATATTAAGTTATTAATTTCTTCTATGATTTGTTCTTTGACGCACTCATTTAAGATCTCATTGTTAAATCTCCATTTGGGGTTGCATCTTTTTTTGTGTATATGTTCTCTGAACAAATTTCTATTTTTATTGCCTTATTCTCTATAAAGGATATGTTAATAAATTCTGCCTCTTTTACATTTATTTGAAATACCTCTGAGTCTTAGTAATGATTAATTTTTGTAAAAGTTCCATATGATACAGAGAATTATGTGCATTCTTTTACTGTCCCATTGAGAAGACACCAACAGTTCTTTTACTTTAGTTTTTCCCGAAATTTGTTCAGTGTATCCCTTTTGTTTATCTTTTTGTTAGATTTATCCAAAACTGATAAAATGATATTCAAATCTCCTGTCACTGTTATGTTACTGTTTATGTCTTGGAGCTCAGATGATGTTTCCTTTATGAATTTGGACACTAAGGCATTTGTAGTATATAAGTTTATTACTGATATTGGTTTGTTATCTATGATTCCTTTTAGCATAATGTAATTTGGGGGGACCTTTTTTGAATGTTTGTTTTTGTTTTGTCAGATAGCATGACTACAACTCCTGCTCTTTTGGATTCACTTGATGCATAGCAAACTTTTCACCATCCTCTCAGTTTTATTATGTCTTTGTTTTTAAATGTTTTTCTTGTAAGCAGCAGATTGTAGGGCTTTGTTTTCTTATCCAATCTGTCACTCCTTTTAGTTTTATTGGATTGTTTTATCCATTCACATTTAGAATTATAAGAATTAGGTTTATATTTTCCTCCATCTGTCTCTAAATTTTTTCCAAATTATGATTTTTATCTTTCTTCTGCTATAAACCCAGTATTATGTTTCTTTGGTTACTTTACTTATTTTAAGGTTGCCATGTTCCCACTGGTTTTCTTCTCTTTACCCCTGAACCCAACTTTTCAGGTCTTAGCTCTTTCCCTTTAAGGTTTTGTTTATTACTTCATTTTTTCTCTCTTGCCTTTATCTATATATTATTCCTTCCCTCCCACCTTTTTTTTCTTCTCAGTTAGTCAGGTAGATTCCTCCTTCTTCTGCCCTTCAGCTAATCATGTTCACTAGTTTTAAATTTTTTTTTTGGTACCCCTTTCCCAAATGAAATTCTCTCACTCTCTTCATTATCCATCCTCTTGGTTTACTCTAGATCCTCATTCTCTGATTTGTGATCCCTATAATTATCTGGTCTCTCTCTTTCCTCTGTATTCTTCATGCAATCAAAACTTCCAAGGTATCCATTTTAGGCTCTCCCTATAGGTGCTTTCTGCCCCTGCCTTGTAGAACTTGGTTATTTCTCATTTTCCCATTATGCCTCACTCCCAAACAATGCCAGTGATTTCAGGTTATCAGAGAGGACACTGCCCCATGATAGGCCCCCTCCCCAAACATGCATGATCCTGCAGCTCCCCACTGATCTCTATCTTCCCCTGATTATCTTTTTTCTACATTTGCCTCAAAATCTCCTCCCTATGTCCATGCTCTTGTGTTTCTTCAGGTGCCAGTTGCCTCCCAGGGTTTCAGTTTCCCCCTCCTCCCAGTTTACAGCAAGTAGACTTTTCAAGCACCAAACCCTCCAGTCCTCCTCTTGGGTAAAGTCATCTCCCTTCACTGACCATTTCTCTTCATCCATGGGAGCATTCATCACTGGAACTGCCTCATTCTTTTCTCCTTTTCAATCTTTCCTCTCTCTTCCTCACCCACTCCCCCGTAGACTCTTATCTTTCTGAGACTGTCAAGATTGCCTTCCCTTTATTGCTAACCCTTAATTTGATCTAGTGCACCATACATTCCTGATCCCCTCCCCTTTCATGTACTCATGCTGCAATAGAGTCCCCCGCAAGATTCACCTATAGGCAGGGTATAGCTGCCCATAATGACTTCTGTCCATCTCTTTACTGTTTTCTCTACCAGGTTACCATCTTCACCCTGATCTTCATTTAGAAAGAAGTCTCTTTTTTTTAAAATTTTATTTTTCATTTTTAACACAGTTTATAACAGATAAAATAATTCAAACTTTTGGTCAGGGGATATTTCTTTTTAAAGCATTTACAATATGGACCACAAAAGAATTTTTTTTAAACAATTAACCAACTGAGACACAAATAATATTTATGTTTGCTAACTTCACAAACTCTTGACCTAATTGTCTCCATAGTATTACTAAGAATTAAATGACTTATTGTTGTTGGTCTAAAGTCCTAAGCCTAATAGCTTAATTTTAGACTTAACCTCGGATGTTCCCCTACCAATAATAGATAATTAAACAGATCTGGTATTAAACTTACAAACCTTTTGACTATAGGAAATTGCCACCAAGAGTAGGGACATTGCAGGGAAATAATATCTCCTCAACTTCACGTCAGTTTCAGGCAGGAGTAGATTGTCAACTTGCATTCAGTGAGGCTTAAAGTCTGCCAGGTGTCAGTGGGGAAATTGAGTCAGGAGACTCCTACCTCAGCCCAGGTTGAAGAGTCACTTTCCCACCCTTCCCATGAGATCACATTTTGCAGTTCGTACCAGCATCTCACAGGCTTACTGGCATTGTGGATTGGAGGCTCAGACCACCTTTCTTGCTATCCATATCTGGAGTTAGACTCAGAAGAACAGTCACTTAATAGTCCCATAGCATCTAAAAATAGCAAATTCCAATAACCAGGTTTCAAATATGATTACAATTTCACTTTGGCTAAGGAGTGGCTTACATGCCTTTCTATACATGTTCTAATTCCTGATTAAATAGCAATCATAAAATCAAATTTACCATTAAAACCTTAGCTTTTCCATCAATGCCAAATTTTACCTGAGGTTACCTTCCTCTAGGAAATTTAGACTAAAATTCTTTCCCCCAAACTAAAAATGTCATTGATTTATTCTCAGTAATTAATTCAGTCAATTGTTTTAATACTAATTGCTTTTACCTCACTTTGTAACATGTCTAATTTTTCTCCCCATCACTCCCCTCCTCCTGCTTCCTAATACCTTGCATTCTGATTACTCCTTCCCTCAATGTACCCTCCCTTCTGTCACACCCCACCCTTCCCTTATCCCCATCTTCTCTCTTTTCTGGTAGGGCAAGATAAATTTCTATACCCCATTCCCTGTATTTCTTATTTCCCGATTATATGCAATAAAAATTCTCAACATTCATTGCTAATACTTTGAATTCTAACTTCTCTCCCTCCTCCTCCCCTCCCTGACCCCACTGAGAAGGCAAGCAATTCAATACAGACTAAATATGTGTTGTTTTGCAAAAGACTTCCATGATAATCATGTTGTGTAATACTATTTTGTCCTCTGTCCTACTCTATCCCCCCTTATTTTTTTCCCCTCAATTGACCTTGTCCCTTCCCAAAAGTGTTTATTTATTTCTAGTAACTCCCTTCTTTCATTTGCCCTCCTTTCTATCATTCTCCTCACCCCACTTGTGGCCTTCTCCCCTACTTTCCTGTGGTGTATGATAGATTTTCATATCAAATTTAGTGAGCATGTTATTCCCTCCTTCAGTCATATGTGGAGAGAGTAGCTTCACTTTTCCCCTCTCCCTTCTCCCTTTTCTCCTCCATTGAATAAGATTTTACTTATCTCTTTTATGAGTTATAGCCTGCTCCATTCCATTTCTCCCTTTCTCCTCCTGATATTTTCCTCCCTCACCCCTTAATTTTTATTTTATTTTTTTTGCGTGTATATCATCTCTTCTGATTCAATATGCCCTGTACTCTCTATCTATCTATATGTGTGTGTGTATGTACAATCTCTCCATCTACCCAAACACTGAGAAAAGATTCAAGAGTTATAAATATTTTCTTTCCATGTAGTAATGTAAACAGTTCAGCTTTAGAAAGTCTTTTATGATTTTTCTTTCCAGTTTACCTTTTCATGCTTCTCTTGATTCTTGTAATGGAAAGTCAAATTTTCTATGCAGATTTGGTCTTTTCTTCAATATGAATGATTGAAAGTCTTCTATATCATTGAATGACCATTTATTCCCTTGAAGTATTCTACTCAGAGTTGCTGGGTAGGTGATTCTTGGTTTCAATCCCTGTTCCTTTGACCTCTGGAATATCCCATTCCAGGCCCTTTGATCCCTTAATGTTGAAGCTGTGTTATCCTGATTGTATTTCCATAATACTCAAATTGTTTCTTTCTAGCTGCTTGCAGTATTTTCTTCTTGATCTGGGAACTCTGAAATTTGGCCACAACATTCCTAGGAGTTTCTCTGTTCGGGTCTCTTTCAGAAGGTGATCAGTAGATTCTTTCAATATTGACTTTGCCCTCTGGTTCTAGAATATCAGACCAGTGTTCCTTGATAATTTCATGGAAGATAATGTATAGGCTCTTTTTTTGATCATGGCTTTCAGGTAGTCCCATAATTTTAAAATTGTTTCTCCTGGATCTATTTTCCAGGTCAGTTGTTTTTCCAGTGAGATGTTTCACATTATCTTCTATTTTTTCAAACTTTTGGTTTTGTTTTCTAACTGCTTGGTTTATCTCATAGTCATTCATTTCCCTGAACTCAATTCTCTCTTTCAATGAATTATTTTGTTCAGTGAGCTTTTGAACCTTCTCCTCCATTTGGTTAATTCTGTTTTTTTAAAGCCTCCTTCTCCTCGTTGACTTTTTAGACCTCTTTTTCCAATTGAGTTAGCCTCTTTTTAAAGCTATTATTTTCCTCAGCATTTTTTTGGTTCTCCTTTAGTAAGCTGCTAACTCGTTTTTCAAGCTGTTCTATTGCCTGAGTGCAGTTTAAGTTCCCTTTGGAGGCCCTGGAGGCAGGGATCTTGACTTCCTCTGACAGTATGTCTTGTTCTTCCTCATCTGAAAGGATGGGAGGAGACATCTGTTCCCCAAGAAAGTAACCTTCTATGGTCTTATTTTTTTCCCCTTTTTGGGGCATTTTCCCAGCTAGTTACTTGACTTCTGAGTTTCCTCTCCACAACCTCCAGTTCCACCACCCCAGCACTGGGGACTGAGATTCAGATGAGCCACTCCAATCCTTCAGGGGCTTTAGGTGGCGGCCAAGCCACTATTCAGGGTGCGATTAAGATCAGCTTCTCAGGTGGGGACAGAGCCACCACACAGGGCTCAATTCCCTCAGGGGCTTTACAATGAGAACTGCAACAATGGATGTGGGCTACTGCCTGCCTTGGGAGCCCCCATCCCCTGCTGCCTCCACTGCTGCCACCTGAGGAGGCTTGAGTAATGGGGACACCCTGCTCCCTTCTCAGCCAGCTGAGAAAACCCTCTCATTGACCTTTAGTGCCTGTGGGTTGAGGGATCTGTGCTGCCACTGTCCCTGAATCTGCCTGATTCTGTCCCTGAAGCCTCCTCAGTTCTGCTCCTCCCCCAGTGCCACGTGGGTAAGGCTGGGCTGGGCTCTGCTCCACATTCCTATGGGACAGACCTTTCCCATCAGTCTTTCAGGTTGCTCTGGACTAGAAATCTCCTCCACTCTGTTGTTCTGTGGCTTCTGCTGCTCTAGAATTTGTTGAGAGTTCTTCTTTACATGTATTTTATGGACTGTGGGGTAAGAGCTAGTGTATGTGTGTCTTTCTACTCCACCATCTTGGCTCTGCCCCCCTAGAAAGTCTCTTACTGGTCTCTCTGGTATCACCCTGCTGTTGCTTGACAATTGCATTTATTCACTTTTCCTGTATTTCTATTATTTGGAGCATTTGAGAAACAAATAAACTCTTCAGTTCTGGTTCTCTTTCCAAAAATATTTCAAACTCTTCTTTATTATTGAATATCCACCTTTCACATGTGTGGCTAAGCTTAGATTTGCAGTGTAGGTCACCTTGGGCTACATCCTGAGCTCCATTGCTCTTCAGAACACAGTATTCCATTCCTTCCTGTGCTTCCTAGTGGGTGTGGAATAGTCTTGTGTTATTTGAATTCTCTTCCTTTGCATTTGAATGTCTTTCTCCTGACTTTTTAAAATTTGTTATTTAGGAATTTAATTGTTCAATTTAACCACTATAAGTCTTGGAATTTGCAATCTTGGGATTTATTTTGCTTTGTTTTCCTGGAGGCAATCTGTGAATTCTTTTGATTGCAATTTTCTTCTCTAAGTTCAGAAGTTTTAGGTAGTTCCCTTTTATTATTTCCTTCATTATGGTGTAAAGGTTTTTTTGTCCTGTAGTGTTCTTCTGGGAAGCTTATGATCCTCAAGTTGTCTCTACACAGCCTGTCTTTGAGATCAGTATGTTTTACTTGCATAGTGAGCATATTTTCTTTAAATGTTACTGTTTTTTCCTTCTCTTCTTCTAGACTGACCTTCACTTCTATGTATTTACAATCAATTGTTCTCTTTTTTTGTTTCTTTGGTGAGGCTTGCATTTGCATATTCCGGTTTTTCTATTTTGCTTATTATTTTTGCTGTGTAGGACATAAATTCTATTCTCATAATTCTCATTTCTCTTTTGAACCACTCAAGAACAGTGTATTCTCCTCCAATTCCAAAGAGTCCTCTGTTTTATCAAGTGTTGGATCATTTTGGTTTGTAGTACCTATTCATAAATATCAAAATTCTTTTACCAGATCTGGAGGCCATATTTCCTTTAGTTATTGTTTTTTTCTCTTGATTCCTTTGAGTTTTTTTCTTCCTGGAATCCTTTGCAATTTTATTCTTTTTCCCTCTTATTTTCCTTAAACCTCACTTCTAACTTCGTGCTCTCTGACTGTAGTGTCTGAGCCTTCTCCCATGCTGGGCAATTCATGGTTCACCAGCTTGGATCTCTGCCCTAACTGACTTTTGTGTAGTCAGAATTGGTCCATTTAGAGGCTGTGATCTTTTCCTCAGACTTGGTGGAAAGCACAGCAATCCTCACCCCCGTCCCACACACACTTCCCCTCCTTATACACATAGTGGCCTATTCTACCCCTTCTGTTCCTTAGTTCTCTAGCTTGGCACTGGTGGTTAAGAGCTTTGTAACACTGGGGCTACAGGGTTGTAGCCTCTGGCAGGTTTTTGTTACTGAAGGGCTGTGGCCAAGATGCCTAACACGTTCCAAGCAAGCTTCCATAGCCTAGAGCTGGGGTCTCCACAGCACTGGAAGGAGGGAGTGGGTACCAGAGTGTGGCAGTAGGTTTTATACTAAGTTTATATCATGTCCTAAGTCTGCTAGGGCAGACTTACTGCTGGAGGGTGGGAGAGGAGTGCTGAATAAACTCAGGGTCAGTGAACATCAGTTCACTTTTTTTTAAACCTTCTTTTGGAATCTGAGTATTTGAGACCATGGACATAGCAGTTGCTTTATCTTTCATGATTAATTGCTGCTTTGGAGAATTTTGAGAGATTGTGAGGAATCTTTTTGTTCATGTGACCTAGAAACAGGAACTTACATTCTAATCCAGGGACTATGTCTTATTTATCTTTGTGTTCCTTATTCAGCCTAGCACAGTCCATTGAACATAATCGGAGTTTAACCAACATATATTGAATAAATGGATGAATGCAATGAGTGGATAATGTCCTTGTCCATAAACTCCATGGTAGTAGAGGATTTAAACAGGAAGGACTGGATAAACTAGCCTTTAGAATCATAATGCACAATAGTGCATAGAGTTGGGAGGAACTTTAGGTACCCCCTAGACAAACTTCATTTTATACATAAGGAAACTAAGGTCCAGTGAAAGGAAATGAGTTCCCCAAGGTTACATGGTCAATTAGTGGAAGAGCCAGTATTCTTATTCCCAAACTAGAGAAGGTTATCTATAACAGCTAGACTTCCCTTTAGAGAAAGTACCCTTGGGATAAGCAGAAGAAAAGGCTTGGAGTTAAAAATTTTATCAACCCAACCCATTGTCTTCCTCATTACTCCCCACTACCATCCCCCAAACCTCAGTCAGTAAACATTCATTTTACCAAGTACTTTGACTGGTGTGCCAATTGATTAGGATCATAATTTTGACATGGTTCCATTTGGTGACAGAAATGATTTTATATGTGTACTTCTGCTATGCCAGACTGCCTCAGAACCTCTGATCTTGATATGATGAAACTCAGTTGAGCTGTTCTCCCCACCTTTAGTTAGTCCTCTTGTCAGCTGAGTGTTGGATTTGTGCCCTATACAACTATTTTATTGTTCTCTTTTGTTTGAGCTTTTAATGTTGTGATTTTATTAGTTTTAATTAAATTTATTTATTTTTAGTTTTCAACATTCACTTTTACAAGATTTTAAGTTCTAAATTCCACCCCCCTCTTCCTTCCCCTCTGCCCTCCCCAAGACAGCATGCAATCTGATATAGGCTATACATATGCATACATATATATATATATACATATTATAATGTTGTAGCTTTAAAGAATGAATGTTACTCAAAGGAAATGTGCAAAAGTTGTAGTTTTTAAAGCACTCTTCAGTCACTATGGGTGTGAGGTGCTACTTCAAAGATCACTGAGCCCATGATAGGACATGATCAGTCCCACTGAGGCACAAAAGAAAGTACTTGTTGAAAATGAAAAGCAACACCAAGAACTGAGCAATGGAATCTTGCACCCTAATTAATCCTCAGAAAAAAAGCAAAAACCTTCAGAGGGTACAGGGCAGTGTAAGATTCTTGAAATTAGAAAAACAGAATTTAGAGGTAAGGTCAGTCAGTTAAGCACACACACACACACACACACACACACACACACCACCATCACCATCACCACCACCACCACCACCACCACCACCACCACTACCACTGCAACTGGTAACCATTGCTACAAAGTAAAAAAAATCCTGTCACGGACAAAACAGCATAAAGACTGGAGACTGAAGATGGGGAAATAGTTAATTCTACTGATGAAACTCACTTTTTCATTCAAGGCAATACCAAAATCATTGTCAAGTTCTTCTTTGTTGAAAAGATGATTGAGTAAGCCTGTGAGATCTGAGCCTCTCCATCAGATTGTAAAATATTCCCCTAAAAATGTTTTGGGAACTTTTAAACTTCCATTGGGCCTGGAAATTTTCTCTTCATTGAGGGATTGATGAATTATGGTAAATATACTGATAGACTAAGAAATAGAATTATTCCAAAATTGCAGAAATTCCCAAATGGAATTTTAAAACATGACCTTTAATTATGCTACATGACACAGAAAGTTAAAAAATTTATATGAGATGGAAATGTATATGTCATTGGCCTAAGAATTCATGATTTAAAAAAGAATATTTTATTTTTCCCCAGTTACATGTAAAGACAATTTTTAACATTCATTTAAAAAATTTTTGAGTTCCAAATTTTCTCCCTCCCTTCTCCCTCTCCCCAACCTGAGACAGTAAGCAAGTTGATATGGGTTATACATGTCAAGTCATGCAAAATATATGACCATATTAGTCATGTTGTGAAAGAAGGCACAGACCTATAGGAAAAAAATAATTACACACACAAAAATACAGAAAGTGAAAAATAGTATGCTTTGATCTGCATTCTGACTTCATTAGTTCTTTCTCTGGAGATAGACAACATTTTTCATTATGATCCTTTGGAATTGTCTTGGATCATTGCGTTGCTGAGAACAGCTAAGTCATTTATAGCTGGTCAT
Source organism: Bettongia penicillata ogilbyi (assembly GCA_023548195.1). Classification (NCBI taxonomy): domain Eukaryota; kingdom Metazoa; phylum Chordata; class Mammalia; order Diprotodontia; family Potoroidae; genus Bettongia; species Bettongia penicillata. Next base: position 7,617,028 of record JAJHZJ010000197.1, read on the forward strand.
TGTATAGTATTGCTGTTACTGTGTACGATGTTTTACTGCTTCTGCTCACTTCACTTTGTATTAGTTTACATAGGTCTTTCTAGGTTTTTCTGAAATCCACTTGTTTATCATTTCTTATAGTACGGTAATATTCCATCATAATCTTATATCATAACTTGCTCATCCCAATTGATGGGCATCCCCTCAATTTCCAATTCTTTGCCACCACAAAAAGAGTTATGATAAATATTTTTGTACAAATACGTCCTTCCTCTCTCTCCTCTCCCCAGTTCCCCCTTTCCTTCTCCCTTCCCCCCACCCCTTTTTATCTGTCTTTGGAATACAGGGTCAAAAGGTATGCACAACTTTATAGCCCTTTGGGCATAAAAACTCTTGTGATTTAAACTGCATTCATAACTTATGGGCATTAATCAAGACTTAATTCATAACAATTGACTGTTCATCAAAGAAATGCATGCAATTCAATTCCGTGTGATGAAAGCATGGTTTCATGATAAAGCATTAAAGGGTATGTGTAGAAATCTTGTGAACTTAATGTCAAATTGTAAAACAAGTTACTATAGTAAAAGGATAGATTACATTAAAAAAATGCTAATTTAACAAACACAAGAAAATTCCATATACAAAGAGAACAGAAAGACACAAAAAATTCCATATACAAAAAGGACAGGATTAGATGTCCAAGCATAAATCTCCATTATGTGTAGCTTTCTTTTTTAAACAGTGTGTAATTCCATAAATTACTTTTAAGGCTGGCCTGCTTGTCTGTTTCCTTCTGAGGTTCCTTTTGTTTTCTTCTGTACGTTAAAATGGTTTTAATGATATTCTTTTGACAACACCACTATCTCTCTCTCTTCCCCCAAACTCCTTCCTCAAGTAAAAAAAGGAAAGCACAATCTCTCTAACATCTGTCGTTTTTGTGTATAATATATATTGAATGTTTTTTAAAGATGTAAAAAGTTGTAAAGTTTATTGTATGTGAGTAAATGCAATTATTTTATTTTGCCCCAAGTAACTGGTGCACCAGTATACTATATTCAAGATGCTAATAAGGCTTAAAGGAGGTAAGAAATGCAGAGTAATGCTCATATATTTATCTGAGCTGAATTGGAAAGAATGCTAGATTTGGAGTCAGAGCCCTGGAGTTTGAACTGTAGCTCTGCCTCCTATCTTATTTCTAGGCCTAGTTGAAATGTCACCTTGTCACTGAAATTTTACATGACCTCCCCCCGCCCCACCTTCATCCTCTTTAGTGTTCTCTCTTTTCTCAAGTTATCTTGCATTTACTTATCTGTATTATTCCTGCATTCCTGCAGTAGTGTGTAATCAGGCCAGAAAATGTTTGAGTTTTTTCTTTTGGACTGCCCAGCACTTTGTACATAAAGATACTAACTGGTTGTTGACATAAGTGGGAGTTGTTCAGCAGAGTCTTGATCAATTTGAAGAGGTTACCAAATTTTCTGCACAGACAGCCTTATGGGTAATTCCAAAAGTTCTAGAGTTCCCAAGTTCTACAATTTAGGGTTTGGATCTTTCAGGGAGAAAGGAAGATTTCCTGAGATTTTTGTCTTGGTAAAAGAAGAAAAGCACCCATGTGGTCCCAGAAAAGAATAATTGTTACTTGGGAACTTTGCCAATCTTTGCCATTTCAATGAGTAATTCCAACAGAGAAAGTCTGATGGGAAAGGAAGTTCATGTTGAGCAACTGAAACATTTTATTTACCCTTGAAGGGGTGTCTAAACCATATTATGGTACTAGGAACAGGGGGGAGTAGGGAAGGAGGAAGGGATGGAGAGACAGTTGAGGATCTTGTTGGAAAGAACTTCCAGGAATGTCAAAGGCACCAATTACAAGTCTAAGTTTCATTCCCTTCCAGGGGGAGTTTATAGGTTATTTGAATCCTTTATGTATTTTCTGTATATGCCTATGGCTTCTGTAAATCCTTTTTATCTTCTGCTTTTTCTGGGGGATGAAAAAATAGCTGTCCCACACCTGATTTGCATCTATTATTCTGAGTACATGCATGGGAGCTGGAAATTTTTTCAACCACATTTAAGGAAGGCTAGACACAAACTTTATGTAAGCTTTATTTTGGAGCTTGCCTCAGAGTAAACTCAGGGGTGAGAATGTAATGAGCCAAAGAGGAAGAGAATGACCTTTTTAGGTCAGGTGTCAAATTCAGATCCAGTCCACATGGGTCTTGAGGTTTGGGTGACTATGAATTTCCCGGGATCTCAATTTTCTTAACTTTAAAATAATGGGGCTAGGTTAGAAGACCTCTAAAATTCTTTCCAGCCTTCAATCCTATGGTCCTAGGTATATGATCCAATGAGAGCATTCTGTATAACCAACTGGAAAGAGATGGACAGTCACTCAACAGGAAAACATTTTAGAGTCTGGCCCTGTCCTGATCCCCAGTGAGAAGGGACTAGAATTCCATCTGACTGACCTAGGAATCAACAGAAGAACTTCATGAGAGAGCAAAATATGAGCCTTCAGGGTTAAAACATCTCCTTATTTGCGTACCTCTAAAGGAGGGAGGTATTTAGTCTTTCTGGGTTGGGCAAAATGCAGAAGGGTTGGCATGATTCTTAGAGATTAGGTTAGGGATAGGGAACCAGATGCTTCGAGGCCACATGTAGCCCTCTGGGTCCTCAAGTGCAGCCCTTTGACTGAATCCAAACTTCACAGAACAAATCCCCTTCATAGAAAGATTTGTTCTGTAAAACTTGGACTCAGTCAAGAGGCCGTACTCGAGGACTTAGAGGACCACATGTCGCCCTGATGCTGCGGATGTCCCACCCCTGTCATAGGTTATTAGATTTAGGGCTGGAAGTAACTTAGCAGTCATGAAGTAAAAAAAAAAAAAAAAAAGCTTCATTTTTACAGATGAGAAAACTTGGGCCCAGAGTGATTAAGGAAATCAGTCATAGAGTAGGGATTCTCAACTCAGGACCTCTGTTTCTCATTATTTCTACTATACATACCACATGGGACCAGGGACTTGGATCCAGGACTAAGTCTAGTAAGGGCATTTGGATTTCCTGACACTGACCTACCTTTCATTATTTCACTTGTGCAGTCCTATGAGATGGAAATCCTAGTTGTTTGCGTATGAGGAAACTGAGACTTAGAGTGACTTACCTGAGGTCAGTCAGTGATAGAACTGATTAAATCTAAGACTAGAACCCAGGACTTCTGAGTCCCAGGAGGCTGTTACAGTAGGTCAGAGGAGATGAGTCAAGATCACAGGTTCTAGTTCTTTCTCTCTTACTCACCCAGAGTCATTCACTTCCCTTTAGCCTTTTCTCTCTTTTTTCATGTCCCAGCTTTCCTAAATTCAGTACAGAGTTCATAGCATGAAACTTTCTACCCCTCCCTAAACCTTATCAACGTGGACTCTTACCTTCTCCTACCAACCTCCTCCTCCACCTCATTCTTGGTAAAGTACAAAAACAGTCTTCTTGGAACAGGGTTGCCTACATGCTCAGATGCATGCCTATAGAAACAGATGAATGGATGCTATTATGCCCCAGAAATGACATCGGGCAGGGATTCATCTCTTTTCATCAGTTATATCCTTCTAAGGAACTGTGGGCATGAAAGCCAATAAAGTCACTTCCCCTTCAATGTGGGATAATTTGCCTTGTTGAATAAAGACTTGCCAAATGACTGTTCCTTTGACCTTCCCTCCTTACCCTAAAGTCTGCTTTTTCAGAGGTCTGAGAAAAAAAAAGATGGAGAAGGTAACATTCAATAAACTGATCAATAAGTCAATTATTAAGCACCTAGGAATACAGAGAAAAAAAGAAACATTCTCTGCCACTAAGGGGAGATATATAATCTGTAATATATATAAAGCACTAGATAAGTAGTAGTTATTATTATTGTTACAACTGTGCCAGGGAAAAGGAAGCAAAAACTCCAGCTGAGGCAGAGGCAAGGGGCTAAAGCTATCTCTTCTTTTTAAGAACTGGCTTCTGCAGTGCACTAGGATTTTCCTAAAAACATTGTTCAGTGAAGAGATGTAGGAATGCCTTCTTTAAATATGTATATTGTTTGTGAGGTCTGTGGGGATAGGTAAGTTGGGCTGGGATTTTTTCCGTGTGTGTGTGTGGGGGGGAGGATGTGGGTGTGGGTGTGTGTGGTGTGTATCTGCCTAACATGCCATCTGGCTTCTTGGTGTTTAATAAAGTGGGAGGGGTAGCCTTAGTGAAAAGCTAGGGAGTATTACTGCAGGGGAAGAAGTTACTGTCTCTTCTGGACGAATTTGAAGGGAAGGTAGGTAGCAGGGCTAGGTGAAGGCATAGATTATCCTTACTGATTAGAAGGCTAGAATCCAGCAGAAAGTGCTTGAACTCTGAAGGAGGATTTACTTTAAGTAGGAGACAACCACACCTGAGGGCCAGGTGAAATCCAGTGGTGTGGGTATAAGTGTGGGTGTGGTGGGCTTTATTAGTTGATATCAAGGTTATTCTACCAAGAATTAAGAATGCTGATGTGGAATTGAGGTCAGACTGCTTGGCCACATGGGAATGAGGTAAGTGAACTTGGAATGTCCCTCCAAGTGTGAGCATGGGGCAAAGAGATCATGTAATGACTGGTATGAAAAATTCCTCTATGATCTGAGCTGAGTGTTGTAGGGGAAAGAACCCTCCAATTGGCTCTGTTTCCCAGGTTTCTGCCCAAGGATTGGAGAAGTGATAAACTTTCTGCCTCCCTGGTTTGAGAAGTGGAAAACCCATTTCGTCTTAGGGAAATCACAGTCCAGTAAAATTTAAACTTCTAGGAAAAGGGGTAAGGGAATTGGATGTTTCTTTCTCCAATTCTGCTTTTTTTTTAGTAAACATCTATTAAATGTCTGTGATGGCCAGAGCACCACCTAATTAGGAGAGTTACAGTATGAAGTTTTGGTACATCAGGGATAAAAAAAAATCAATAATTATAATACACAGTTACATGTGTGTTCATCCTTCATTGCTGAAGAAGACCATGCCATCAGAGAAATAATGACATGACTTGCATTTGACTTTGTTTTGAGTGAAGGAGGGCTGTGCAGGTCACCAGCCTCACTTCTCCTCCAGAGCCATCTGAATCCAGTGACCCAATATTCATCAGGATGACCTGAGATGACCCAGGATGAGGCAATTGGGGTTAAATGACTTGCCAAGGTCACACAGCTAGTGAGTGTCAAGTGTCTGAGGTGAGATTTGACTTCGGATCTCAGACTCACCTCAGATGCTTGACACTCATCATACACAGTTACATGGTAAGTACATCAAAGAGTTAAACATCATGTGAGTTTTGAAAGTTGTTACCAGCAGCAATTAGGGACAATGACATCTAAGCTGAGTTTTAAAGTAGGGATAAAAACTCAACAGGTGACAGGAAAGGAAGATGTTCCATGTACGAGGAAAAGGGTGAGAAAAGTCTTGGAGATGAGAAACACAAAAAGTGTTAGGGCAATAGAGAAGAGTTAGTTTAATACAAGTCATTATGCCAGGTGCTGGGGATATGAAGACAAAAAGAAAATGGTCTCTGCACTCAAAGAACCAATATTCTACTTGGTGATACACCACATGAATGGATAAGTAAGTGCAAAGTATATAGAACAAATATAAAGTAATATGGGGTGGGAGGAAAATTTTATTAAGATCAGGAAAGGTTTCGTATAGGACATAATGTTGAGCTGAGCTTTGAAGAAAGCTAGGGACTTCAAGAGGCAGAAGTGATGTCTAAGAAAGACGGCCTGTTCAAAGGCATGGAGATGGGAGATGGAATGTTCTATAGGAGGAAGGGAAAATAGGATTAGAGATCTAGAGTTGGAAGGGACAACAGGTAGACAAGTTTGGCTTAGACACAGAGTTTGTGCAGGGGAGTAATATTAGATAAGAATAAGGCCATTGTGTGAAGGGTTGTGAGTGCTAGGCAAAGAAATTTGAATTCATTTGATAGTTAATAAGGAATTATTGAACATTTTTGAACTGAAGAGTGATAAGACCACCTCTACATACAGCATGAAATACATTATTCTAGCAGTTGTATGAATGATGGTTTGGAGGCAGAAAAGGAGTGTGGATAGAAGGTCTCAGTAGTCTAAAGGAGGGGTAATGAGGCCCTTACCAAAATGATGGCAGTGGGAGTTGAGAAGAGGGGGATAAATATGCCTGATGATGTGGAACTAGAATGGATGGAACGTAGTAACTAATAGAGTATAGGATGTGTTGGAAAAAGATATGTTAAATGTAATTGGGGAAAAATAAAATACTGAAAAAAAGGGAAAAATTGTTAAAGATCATGCTAAGGCTTCTAGAACTTTAAAGCCTGAGAAAATGCTGATGTTTCAGAGTGAATTTTTTTTTACTTTTTAAAAATGTTTATTTATTTTTAGTTTTCAACATTCATTTCCACAAAGTTTTGAGTTCCAAATTTTCCCCCATCTTTCCTCTCCCCCCACCCTAAAACACTGTGCATTCTGATTACCCCTTCCCCTAATCTATCCTCCCATCACACCCCTCCCTTCCCTTATCCCCATCTTCTCTCTTTTCTTCTAGGGCAAGATAGATTTCTATACCCCATTACCTGTATTTCTTATTTCTTAGTTGTATGCAAAAACAATTCTCCACATTTGTTCCTAAAACTTTTGAGTTTCAAGTTCTCTCCCTTCTTCCCTTCCCAATTATCCCCACTGAGAAGGCAAGTAATTCAATATAGGCTACATATGTGTAGTTTTGCAAAAGACTTCCATAATAGTCATGTTGTGTAAGACTAACTATATTTCCCTCCATCCTATCCTGCTCCCCATTTATTCTATTCTGTCTTTTGACCTTATCCATCCCCAAAAATGTTTACTTCTAATTACTCCCTCCTCCCATTTGCCCTCCCTTCTATCATCCTCCCACCCCACTTATCCCCTACTTCCTTACTTTCCTGTAGTGTAAGATAGATTTTCATGCCAAATTGAGTATGCATGTTATTCCCTCCTTAAGCCAAATATGATGAGAGTAAATTTCACTTTTTCCCTCTCACCTCCCCCCTTTTCCCCTCCATTGAAAAAACCTTTTCTTGCCTCTTTTATGAGAGATAGTTTGCCCCATTCCATTTCTCCATTTCTCCCAATATATTCCTTTTCCACCCCTTAATTTTATTTTTTTAGATATCATCCCTTCCTATTCAACTCACCCTGGGTCCTCTCTCTCTCTCTCTCTCTCTCTCTCTCTCTCTCTCTCTCTCTCTCTCTCTCTCTCTCTCTCTCTGTGTATGTATAGTCCCTCCAACTACCCAAATACTGAGAAAAGTTTCAAGAGTTACAAATATCTTTCCACGTAGGAATGTAAACAGTTCAACTTTAGTAAGTCCCTTATGATTTCTCTTTCCTGTTTACCTTTCATGCTTTTCTTGACTCGTGTTTGAAAATCAAATTTTCTATTCAGCCTTGATTTTTTCATCAAGAATGCTTGAAAGTCCTCTATTTCATTGAATGACTATTTTTCCCCGAAGTATTATACTCAGTTTTGCTGGGTAGGTGATTCTTGGTTTTAATCTTAATGCCTTTGACTTCTGGAATATCATATTCCAAACCCTTTGATCCTTTATGTGGAAGTTGCTAGATCTTCTATTATCCTGATTGTATTTCCACAATACTAGAATTGATTCTTTCTAGCTGCTTGCAATATTTTCACCTTGACCTGGGAACTCTGGAGTTTGGCTATAATAGTTCTAGGAGTTTTTCTTTTGGGATCTCTTTCAGGAGGTGATAGGTGGATTCTTTCAATATTTATTTTACCCTCTGGTTCTAGAATATCAGGGCAGTTTTCCTTGACCATTTCATGAAAAGTGATGTCTAGGCTCTTTTTTTGATCATGGCTTTCAAATAGTCCCATAATTTTTAAATTGTCTCTTGTGGATATATTTTCCAGGTCAGTTGTTTTTCTAATGAGATATTTCACATTGTCTTCTATTTTTTTCATTCTTTTGGTTTTGTTTTGTAATTTCTAGGTTTCTCATAAAGTCAATAGCTTCCATCTGCTCCATTCTAATTTTTAAAGAACTATTTTCTTCAGTGAGCTTTTGAACTTCCTTTTCCATTTGACTAATTTTGCTTTTTAAAGCATTCTTCTCCTCACTGGAGTTTTGGACCTCTTTTGCCTATTGAGTTAGTCTATTTTTAAGGTTGTTATTTTCTTAAGCATTTTTTTGGCACTCTGTTAGCAGGCAGTTGACTCACTTTTCATGATTTTCTTGTATTGCTGTCATTTTTCTTCCCAATTTTTCCTCCACTTCTCTTACTTGATTTTCAAAATCCTTTTTGAGCTCTCCCATGGCCTGAGACCACTGCATATTTATTTTGGACGTTTTGGATGCAGAAGCCTTGACTTTTATGTCTTTCTCTGATGGTATGTATTATTCTTCCTCATCTGAAAGGGTGGAAGAAAATACCTGTTCACCAAGAATGTAACCTTCTATAGTCTTATTTTTTTTTTCACCTTTTAAGGCATTTTCCCAGTCAGTTACTTCACCTTTGAGTCATTTGTCAAGAGGAGGTTATACTTTAGGGACCTGTAAGTTCTCAGTTCCTCCAGGGTGGCACAATCAAGGGAGAGGACTTTATTCCTCTCCTGGCGGGAACATTGGTTTGGGAGCAAACAAAAACTTTTCTGCCCAGGATCTGCAAGTAGGGTTCCCTCTCCACAACTGCCTCTAACTCCACACAGCCAGCACTCCTCCTCACCCTAGGGTCACCCCTCAGTGCTGAGATCCAGATCAGCTGAGCGATTCCTCCAGGATCTTTAGGTGGAAGGCTCCAAAAACAGATATTGCTGAGGTGGTGGCTGCTGCCAGATCCGCATTCCCTTCTCACCCAGGTGAAAGACCTTTCTCACTGACCTTTGAAGCTGCCTTTGGTGTTTGTGGGTTGAGCAATCTGGGAACCACACCTGCTGCTGGGGACTTTGCCCTTTGAGGCCTGCTCTGGTCCTGGCCCTGCCATGCCACAAGGCCCATGCTCGGCTGGGCTGCACTCTGCTCTGAGCCCAGCACAATAGATCTTTCCTGTTGGCCTTCCAGGCTGTCTTGGGCTGGAAATCTCTTTCACTCTGTCATTTTATGACTTCTGCTCCTCTAGAATTTGCTTAGAGTCATTTTTTACAGGTATTTTATGGGCTATGTGGGAGAGCTTTTACAAGTCCATCCTTCTACTCTGCCATCTTGGCTCTGCCCCCTCAGAGTGAATTTATAAAGAGGAATATGGTTTAGGAAAAAAGATAGTAAACTGAGTTTTGAATTTTTCCTGAACCTTCCTATCCTTTTATCTTTTTCTGTTCCTCAGCTTTCCTTAAGCACATTCTTCATGACTTCCTCACAATCTCCAGTTACTACTCCCTTTTCTGCTTTCCTAGGCTTTCACCCCTGCTCTGGCCTCACTTCCTTTCCTTCAAAATCTTGGTTCCATACAACTTCACACAAAGATTCTTGAATCTTTCCTTTTCCTGTCCTTTCACCCCTTTCTAGGCATCCCCCTACTCTCTCTCACTAGAAGATCTCCCCTTATACCTAACTAAGATGTATAATAGAGGATATCCTTCACAAGTTCTCACTTCTCCCCAATTCTTACTTCAAATCACTCCAGTATCATTCCCAACAAATTCTATGTTTCTAGGGGCTGTTCCATTGATCATTCTTTTTCCATGTCTGTGTCTCTGTCTGTCTCACTGATTTTCAGTTTGTACTATTTCCTTACTACTTACAAACATGCCTCAATCTCCCCCATGCTTAAAAAAAGAAATCTCTGTGCTTGATCTTTCCATCCCTGAAAGCTATCATCCTATATCTCTCTTCTCTTTCATAGGCAAAATACTTGGCAAAAATAATTTCCTATATCCCTTGTGTTAACTTTCTCTCCTTTTGACCCTTGTAATCTGGCTTCCAGACTCATCATTTAAATGAAACTGCTTGCTCCAAAGTTACTAAAGATTTCTTAATTGCCAAATGTAATCACCTTTTCTCATTTTTCAACCTTCTTGACCTCTCTGTAACGTCTTTTTTCCTAGATAAGATTTTATTTTGAAAATTACTTTAAAAATACTAAATAAGTAGTCATGAGATTTAATGTAGACAGATTCAAAATTCCTTCTGTCTCTACTAAGAGCCAGTTGCCTTTGCTTAGGTCATAGTTACTATGTTTTTTTGTTCAGTTATTACAAATGCCTACATTTAACTTCCTGGTGAAGAAAGCTTTTCTCATAATCCTCCTTTTTCCTTTTTGGTAAAGCAGACCCCTGTTTCCAGGAAATTGTGAGTTACCAAAAAATACTTTTTTTTTTTTGAATGATAAGGTAGATGTGATGTTCTGGACAAAGTAGGGTGACTCAAGAAGAGGCAAAATCAAAAGATTCTCTAATAGCTGTTTATTCTCTTACTGTAGCCAAAGGCTAACATGAGGAAAGGGCATCCATAAATAAAATCTAATGTTAAGCTTCTGTTTTTTTTCATGATGAGTGTTAATCTTTGGTTCTCCTGTTAAAGAATGAGAAAACATAGATCCTTCTCTGGGCCTTTCTCTGGAAATGAAGCCCTGAAAATCTCAGAAGTTTTAATGTTGACAAAAATCCCACAGATTTTTGGAAGAGGAATTTTCATTTTTCTCTTAATCCTTTAGTTTTTTACACAGAATGTCACAAAGTGAATCTTCTCTATCAAATTCTCCTATCAAATTCGCTAAAGTTGATTTGTATGTTTTTGTGACAATTGCCTGTCATCACTGAAACCTCTGACTAAATGCATGTTCTGTGTTCCACTGTGAGTATGGTTAAATAAGAATTTTATGGATTACACAGAGGCGCTTCAGTTTTGACATCTGTTTCATCACATCGTATAAGTATATTCATTTCATGAGTCTTAGGACCACAGTGTGACAAGAGGTTGCATCATTACTCCCTTTCTTAGTGATCCCATCAGCTCCTATGAATCTATCATCTCTAAGTAAATGATTCCCAAATCCCTATATTTAGCCCCAGTCTCTACTGTATTCTGAACTCAAATCACTACCTGGAGAAGCACTCCGTAGACATCTCAAATTCAATATATGTCCCAAACAACTTTTCTCTCTCCCCCTCAAAAAAACTTTTGCTTCTTTTGACTTTTCTATTTCTTTTTTTATTCAATTAAAAAAAATTTCAGTTCCATGTAGAAACATTTTTAACATAATTTAAAAAAATTTTGAGTTTCGAATCCTCTCCTTTTCTTCTCCCCTCCTAGAGTAGGCAAGCATTTTGATATAGATTATACATATGTGTAGTCATGCAAAATATATTTCCATATTGGCCATATTGCAAAAGAAAATGCAGCCCTCCCCAGAATCCAAGAAAAATAAAGTAAAAACAATATGCTTTGATCTGTATTCAGGTTCCATCATTTCTTTATCTGGAGGTAGACAGCATTTTTCATTGTAAGTCCTTTGGAATTGGTCTTGGATTCTTGTATTGCTGAGAATAGCTAAGTCATTTAGAGCTGATCATCATATAATATTGCTATTACTGTGTACAATGTTTTTTACTGGTTCTGTTCACTTCACTTTGTATCAATTCATGTAAATCTTTCCAAGTTTTTCTGAAACCATCCAGACTGTCATTTCTTATAGCACAGTAACATTCCATCACAATAACTTCCCTATTTCTGTTGATTCATCCTTCCAAACATCCAGTTTCAGAAGCTGGAGTCAGTCTTGACTGTTCTCACATATCCTAGCAGTTGCCAAATCTTACCAGTTCTGCCTCTACAGTGTCTTGTGTCTATTCTCCTCCTTTGTAATTGCAAGACTGGCTACCACCCTAATTCAGACAGGCTTTAATTACTTCTTGCCTAGACTATTTCAACAGTCTCCTGATTTGTCTCCCTGCATCCTCTCTGAGCTATCTTCCACAGAGCTGTTGAAACACAAGACTGATGTTGTGTTCTTGCTCAAGAAGTTCAGTGGCTCCTTATTGCCTCTGTAATTAAAATGCAAGCTCCTTGGCTTCTAAAGCCCTTGGTAATATGGCTACAACCTACTTTTCCAAGTTATATGACATTACTTTCCTTTGTATACTGTATGGTTCAGTTCTACTGGCCCATTTGCTGTTCACTGTCATGATATTCCATCTCTATGCTTTTCCACATCCATTCTAGCATATTCTTTTCACCTCTACCTTGGAGAAGCCCAAGCTCTCTTCAAGGCTCAGCTTTAGTGCCACCTCCACAGGAAGCTTATTCTGATATCCTCCTCTCCTAGCTGCTAATTTTTCACTCCTAAAAATGACTGCTTTTCTATATTTTGTGTTTAATTTTCAGTGTGCATGTGAACTCCTGGAAGGCAGAGACTTCCCTTTTGTCTTTATATTCCCAGAAATTATAGGGCACAGTGTCTGGTCCACAGTCCATGTTGAATATGTGAATGAGTGAATGAATGAATAGTGGGATATAGAGGTGAAGACGTCCTGGAGGGTAGAAGTATCAAACTCGGGGCCTGCAAGCAGCTGGCAAAACTCCTTAGTTAGACCTGAACTAGATTAAAATGTAACTGGGAAATGTTTCGCAACGTACAGTAAATGAGAATACAACACAGATAATGTTAATTTTGGATTTTCTAAGTCAAGTGTTTTACAGGGATCCATTTCAATTTGAGTTTGGTACCACTGTTGTAGGGAATTGGGAAATAGGAATATGGAGCTTGGGAAAGAGGTCAAGCTTCAAGACATAGACAGAAGTTATGGGCATAAAAGTGGTAATTGAAGCTGTCAAGGGAGAGTGTGGAGAAAGTAAGGAAAGAGCCAAAGACAGATCCTCATTTGCAAAGAGAATTCACAGATTCCTTTCCACAACAATTTTTAGGACTGGGCCTCTATGTAGAGGTAAAGTAGATGATACTATATGAGAGTCAAAGCTCCAAACAACTCCCAAGGTGGTATAGAATATTACAGTAGAAAGAGACTTAGCAAGCAAGCTTAACTCCTTCCTTTTGTAGATGAGGAAACAGACTGAGACTCAGAATAGGGAAGTGATTTGCCCAAGAAGGAAAGAGTTGAGACTATAATCAAGATCTCTTAATTCTCAAGCTACTGCTCTTTCTATCATCAAGTACTGAACCCCAATCCAATAACATACTAGAGATCCAAAGGGAAGAGAAAAAACCAAGTTATTTTAAATAACTTTAAAAAGAAGAGTATCAGCTCCTTGAGGACAAGCTTGGACTATTTAGTTTTTGTCTTTAGCATAATGCTTGTCCAGAAGCATTAACAATGCTTACTGATTGAAAGAACATGTAAAGAAGCCTTCTCATGAACCTTGTACTGGGATAGTATGTGCTGATCATTCTACTATTATAGCAAAGACCTTTTATCTGTTAGTTTCAAATTAATATAATACTGCCTTACATTTGTATAGCACTTTATCACTTTTTTTTTTTTTTACAAAATTTTCCTTATTATTATCTCTTTTGACTGTCAGAACAAATCTTTTCTAGGCTGCCTTTTTTTGAGGAGCACATACTTGGTTTGAAAATAGATTTCTCTTCCAACTCACAATCTAGTAATTTCTGGCAAGAAAATCTGAAAGTGGCCCGGTTAATGGGGGCTAGAACAATATCTTAGGGGTGTGTTTATGTGTGTGTGTGTGTGTGTGTGTGTGTGTGTGTGTGTGTGCTAGAAATGTCATCATCCTTGCACCTCTCCATCTGTTACCATCCTGTCTAGCCTTTCCAAGGCTAAACTCAAACAATATCTCCTTTTCAACACTTCTTCTATTCCCCCTTTCCCCTGAAATGTCCTAGTTCATTAATTTTTATTTAGGTTTCTGAAAGTAATGAACAGACTTACCTTTGAATACCTAAAAGTATGTATTAGTGAATCAGAAAGGCATATAAGTGAATATGCTTGTTGTGGAAGTGGCTTATCAGTATTACAAAGATGGGTTATAGTAGTATAATGAAAATATTGCTCCCATAGGATTGGAGACTGGGGAGCAGGGTGGTGCTTTCTCTCCTTGGACAGTCCTCAGCTGAGAATGCTTGGCATATGTATCCTAGACTGTGACTCTTCTGATTCTTAAGATGGACAGTTTTGGATTGGTCAGGATTCTAGGCCAGACCTCACATGGGGGCTGATGATCCCTGATTGAAGAATCACTGATTGACCATGGGGCTGGGCAGCTGCATTTTTATAGGTTTCCTGGAGGTTGTAGTTGATTTTTTAGTAATCAATAGTAACTTGATTTTTTTCAAACATGTCAGTCTATTGATTTAGCACAGTTCATCCAGTACTTGTAGAATATCCGTATTAGGGCAACAGACTGGTGAGTAAGCTGTTGGTAAAACCTGTCCAATCATCTAGGGGGAAGAGAAGTGTCTCTGCAGAATTCCCCCAATGACCAAATTGGTCATTTTCATGTTACAAGCATGGCCAGTTATAGAAAATTCAGACTAAGCATTGAATATGCTGCAATTTAGTAATTTTTACCTACATGAGTTAAGCCAGTGGACAAACCAAAGGAGGCTTGAATTATGAGGTACAAGAAGTAACTACAAAGGAGATTTATAGTTAAGGCATGAGTTGAGGTTTATTGGAAAGGATAGAGGGGCCGATGTTATTAGGCAACCTCTTGTGTTAGTGGAAGCAAACATATACCAGACCCTGACTCTACAAACCAATCAGCCATAGTTTACCCCAAGTTTACCCTTTTGATTGATTCTTGGGATCATGGCCCCCCATAAATATGCAGGGAAATTCACAGGCTGACTGTTGGGACCTCCATCCCATATGCTGAGTGAGTTGGAATCCTTGAGGAAAAAGTGGGGAATATTTATACTCTCATAGAGTATAAGAACATTAGCAGAGCTCTTATGATATCCTAGTCATGGGGTTAGTCTTGTGCAAGGCACCTCAAGAGGAGGCAAGGGGCTAGGAGGAACTTGTGACTGGAAGGACAGGGTTTATCTTATCTTTGGAAGGGGGCAGCTGGAGCCAAGAGAAACTTGGTAAACAGAAACTTAAGCAAAAAGCCAAGGCCTATCATGCATGAAAATCAACTGGATAATACCACTGCTAGATTTCACATTACTCAATACAGAATGATTAAAGGATCACATGTCATCTCATTTGAGATTGTGGTACTTTTCTCTCTTCTCTCATGAATTCCCCACATTGTAGTTTAGAGTGTATTTATCTGTGTATCCTGTTGTTTTCCCTACTAGACTGTAAACATACTGAGGGCAGGGACTGTGTCTTATTCATTTTTGTATCTGCTCTATGTACATCTGCACCCAGCAGCTTGGAAACTATTGAATGAATGCAAACAAGAATTGTAATGTTGGTATTGATTCATCATTGTCTCCATCTTCTTTGATTATTGAAATAAAGGGTAAAATGAAAAACCAAGTAACTGTTAACAAAGAGTTGTGCAAGGACCTTAGATTTTCAAGATGTGGGTTTTTTCCCCTTGTAGAGACTGTCCCCATTTTATCTAATCAGACCTCTTAAATACACTCAATCTATATTCAAGGTAAACGTCTATTTCTTACAGGCTACTACAGATAGTGTTTATTCATCAGTCATTTTACCTCTGTCAGGGGTAAGTTGACTAATCTGAAATATAATTTGTTACATTTCTTCTTCACTTCTGTTTTTTTGCCTTCTCTCAGTGTTTATTTTCAGTAGCATTTATTCAAAAGTCAATCAAGGGAGAGCTGAAGAAGGAAGGAGGCTCATGTCTTCTCTGACTTCTTCAATAAGTTGTCTCAGATTTCTACTTCTAATTCTGTAAAACGGGAGTTGTGTGCTTGTCAGGGACTGGGAACTGGGGAAGAGGAATAATGCTGTCTGATGAACAGTTTTGTGTTTTCACAGAAGAGAAACTCCAAAACCATGTTGCAGGAAAAGAGAACAGGCAGATTTTACCTCCTTCCTTCAGGAGATGGTAGTGGCTAGATGGTAAGGAAGATATCAAACAGTAACTACTGGAAGAATATGGTGTCCTTTTATGTCCTATTTCGAGATTTCACTGGAACTCAAATGTTATTTGAGTTGAAACGTTATGCACTTTGAGCACAGATGAGGCAATGCCATGATTTCTTTCTTATCCTGTTGATATTTATTGTGGCTCACAAAGATAAGGGTATCTACACAGAATGTAGAAAAGGTAGTGACTGTCCTGTAGGGGAATGTCATTCCCATGAATGGGCCTTTGCCTTTAATGTCCTTAATCTCTCTGAACAACCTGCCCAGGCTTTGATCCCAGACTCTGAATTATGTTTAAATTAATCAA
The DNA here is from genome assembly GCA_023548195.1 of Bettongia penicillata ogilbyi. Lineage (NCBI taxonomy): Eukaryota > Metazoa > Chordata > Mammalia > Diprotodontia > Potoroidae > Bettongia > Bettongia penicillata. Next base: position 7,633,322 of record JAJHZJ010000197.1, read on the forward strand.
AATAGGGACCAAGCCAACATGGAGAAGGGTATTGGAGGACATTTCTAGGTTGAGTGGCTTCCTAGGTCTCTCTCCCTGTCAGCCTTCTCACAGTTTGTACTATCCACCTCTTTTTCTGAGGTTTTCTCCAAATCAGAGACCCATTCACTTTCTCTAGATGGAAATAGGTTTTAGTCTTTTCTAACTTCTTGTTGGAGTTCTGTTTTGCAAAATCTGATTTAGTGGGCTTTGGGGAGAGATTTTTCCTAGAAAGGCGACAGGAAGATACAATCAATATTTCCAGGTACAAACTAGATGACATTTTGGGTTTGGGGTAGAGCTAAACTATCTCCTTGATCTGCCAAGTATATATATTTTTAAGATCCTCTGTAAAAAATAAACATCTTCTGGAGTTTTCAAGCTTGCATGTAGGACATGTGATTATAATCTGATATGAAGAAAATATCTGCAGTCAAAGGTTTATTCTTTGAGCTGGAAACTGACCCTCACTCTCAATCAGCACTGAGGGCAGCTAGTTGAAAGGATTTATTAAGCAATAACTCACAACATCTGACTGGAACAAATAAGTCTTCAGAGATAAGCTTTCCTTCTGGACTTTAATCACAAGTGCAAATGGTTTCTTTTTCTGAAGCATATTTAAAACAATCTTTTGGACTTAGTTGAAACAAAATAAGGAGTTTCAATAGTAGGACAGGCTCACTGCATGCTTTGTTCATTCATTATGGAAACTTTTGTATTCAAGTCACAGACCAGCATTTTAGATTAGCTACCATTCATAGGCTTAAAAAATTGACTCCAAATCTTTTGACTAATGACTGTTTTTTTTTTAAATAAAAATGGCATTGTTGGAAATAACTGTTGTTATTTCAGGATAACTTCAAAAAGATTCCAACAACAAAAAAGAAAGCAGTGTCTGAAAAGAAACGTACAAAACCACCATTAATTTGTAGGAAAGTTGCTATTTTGTGTTGCTATTTCCCCTTTAGGTTTAGAAGAAAAGAAAAAACCTCCTCTTTTGCCTTCTCTCTTCTCTCTCTTCCTCCCTCATCTCACCAGGCCTTTCTCTAGTCATATTTATTAACCTGCTACAAGAGATTTTTGGTGCAAAGGTCTTACAATTAATTGGGGAAGCTTTCTTTGTGAAAGGGATGACTGCATCAAAGGTACTCCTGGTTTTTTCTACATCTCCTCCTTATGAGAAATCCTCTGCAGCCCCCAACTGCAAGGGGGTGGAGAGCTGGGCTTGTCCTTGAGAAAAGGATGCCCAAGTATCTCTTTCAGGCAAGGGTTAACTGGCTGATAGGTTTGCTTCACTAAGAATAGTTCAGCCAATGGGATGCTGTACTGATGAGGTAATGCTATTATCACATACTTCATTGGTTGGCTTTATTCTTTCTAGGAGACTGGGGAGGGAGAGTTCGGTCTTGGGGAATACAGGGAAATTTTCACTCTAAACCTTGATTTTTACTTATCTCAATTGGCAAGTTTGGTTAGTGTGTAATAGAGACTGAGGATGGTCTGCTCTCAGAGTTGGGACCAGGGAAGGGTTCCATGTCTATTTCCCCTTTTTGGGTAGAGTGGTATTATGCTTAGCATCTCTGGGTGGCATATGCACATGGTTCTGTTACTTCCGGGTCTTGTCTCCATTCCTCTGGCTGCACACTTCAACCAGGGGGGTATCTCTGCATCCCTGCATCCTGGACCCATTAAATCTGGGTGCTCTGAAAAAGGGAGAGACAGTGACAACACCAAGTGATTCAACCTGCTCCTTAGCTGCTCCTAGAATGTTGCAGTGGATGAGAGGAGGTAAAAACAGATGCTAAAACAGAAATTTCTAATGACTTATCTACTTTGTCCTTATTATCCCTGATTACATCTTTGATTGCCTTGTGGAGAAACTTTCCTTTCCCTGGAAAAGGATCAGGGAGAGGCAGCTAGGTGGCACAGTGGACAGAGCACCAGCCTTGGAGTCAGGAGGATCTGAATTCCAATGTGATCTCAGACATTTACTAGCTGCCTGACCCTGAGCAAATCACTTTACCTCATTGCCTCAAAAAAATAAAATAAAAGAATCAGGGGAATTTGATATGGGGAAATTGAGGGTTATGTCAATTCCTAAAGCCAGTGATTGATGGGACATGAGCAGCACTGGGAATATTTCCCTTCTTTTCCCTCAGCTGTATTTGCCTTCAGGCAAATTTTAGATTAAATGCTACCACTGGAAACAACAGTCAAGAAAAATAAAAATCACACTTTGTGAGTTAAATAGCCCTATTTGAAACAATAGGCAAGAAAAATTAAAATCACACACTATGAACTAAATAGCCCTATTCACTGATGCTTTTGGCTCTGGGAAAAAGGCAAAAAGGGTTTCAAAACTGGATTTTCATTCATAACACAGGTTTATAGAATTGACACTAGAAAGGGCCTGGCAGGTTCTCACACTCTTTAAAGGAAGATGGGCATAATAAGATCTTGTATAAGTGTAGCAGGGGGAGTAGACAATGGGTTTCATTTCCCCCCACCTCCCATTAAAACTGTTTATTTACATACAGAAAGAATACATGTTGAAATAACAGCTGCTGTTCTTTTCCCTCTAAGTTTTTTAATGATGGGATAATAAAAGTAAACATCTGGATTTAATCAGAAGACAACCCTAAAATGACAGTTCACCATTTAGAATGTGATTACAAGTCTACACTGCTTCAAAGTTAATTACAGCTCTGTGCGCAGGTGCTTCAGTTCTGCCAGAAATAAGCTCACCGGTGCTGACTCATTGTCAGCCCCTACAGTCATCTCTTCTCGAGTGGGAGAGTGTACCGTGGCCAAACTTGTACTGTTCCTCGATTTTTCCAGTCTTATCTGTTTTTCTTTGACCTTTGTTCTCCTTGGAAGCCATTTATCTTTGAGGATATATGTCATGTGTGTTGGGGCTTGCCCAGAAGTACTTTCAGGACAAAGATTCCAAACGTATTTTCTAGGGAAGAGCTGATTGACAAGACTAAGGATGGGGTGTAGAACCGACCAGTAAGCAGGGCAGAATGGTAGAGTGGAAAGATCATCTGAAAGATTCTCACTATATTCAGACAATGGCTGCTAGGCATGTAGAAGACCCTAGGGATCTTACAGGATGACATGTCCCAGGGATCTTGGAGAGTAGAAAACATCTTTGCAGAAAGGAGTTCAAATGTTGACTGGAGACAAGAGATGTTTGGATTTGTAGTTTCATGTAATCTCTTTATGTTTTACTTTGTATGTGGGGGTAGGTTGGGGTTTGGTTTTGTTGTTTTTGAGTTTCTTTGGTGTGTGCTCATTAAATTCAGAATTAAAGGATAAAATTTAAAAATGAAAGAATTAAATTAACTCAAAAAGTTCCTTTCACACATGAGATTTTGCTCCTAGTCTGTGTCACTTCTGCCTTGTGACGAACTTTAATATTGGAACACCAAATTCTTCTGAGGAATCAGAAGATTTGAATTCTAGTTTCAGCCATCACCATCACCGTATAGTTGTATGATCACTTATTTCCTGCTTCTGGATTTCAGTTTGCCAATTTGTAAAATGAAGAGGTTGTCACTCGCCTCCTGCCAGAAAGGTGATGAAATTAATGATACAGAGAGACGTATATTTATTTTTCTGGCATGACCAATAGGGGATTTTGTTCTCTCTCTCTCTCTCTCTCTCTCTCTCTCTCTCTCTCTCTCTCTCTCTCTCTCTCCCTTCTCTCTCTCCCCCTTTCCCCCTCTCCCCTCCCCCCCTTGCTTTTATACATGGCCAAGAGAGGGTGAGAGAGGTTGCTGTAGGAGGAATAGATTATAAATGTATGTAAATAAAATAAAAATGTTTTTAAAAAAATGAAGGGATTGGATCAGATAATTTCTAGATGTTTTAACATTTTAATAACTTCTAATATTCTCTCTAAAGTTATATTGTCATTTTGGGACAAGGCACAAATAGTTCTTAAGTAGAGTGGTTACTAGGGTTAATGAGGTGGCTCAGTGAATAGAGTGCTGTCCCTGGAGTCAGGAGGACCTGAGTTCAAATTCAGCCTTAGACACCTGACACTAGCTGTGTGATCTTGGGCAATTCATTTGACCTCAATTACCACACCTCCTCCCTCCAAAAGTAAAAAGTAGAGTGGTCACTAAAAAGAAAGAATAAACTGGAATAAAAAGTTGAGTTATATATAAACAACATGTCCTATTCAAAGCCATCATGTAGGTAGCTGGCCTTGGCACAATGACTTTGCTATACCCTGGAGACAGGTTATGTTAGTGCGAGAAGGACTAATTCTGTCCCCCTTTTTGCCTCCCATGGTGACTGTGAAGTTTAAACGCTTAAATAATGAATAAGGCAAGTTAGATGAAAGGGACTATGTTCCAAGTAGTAGAACTGAGAAGGACCACAAAGAAATGGCTTGAAGTGATTCAGAAACTGTTTCCTTAGAAGCAAAGACTCTTAGGTCAGGAAGAAACTCAAGTTGATTTACTGATTTATTAATTTTCTTTTTAAATTTTGATTTTAACGAGCCCAAGTCCCGCCCCACCCTCCCCCCAATCTCCACACATCTCCACACAAAATGGAACAGAGATTATGTGAAACTATTTGGACTCATTTCTGAGACATGGGTGTTTTTTACTCTGCAAAATCTCTGGAAAATGCCATTCTTTAAAATCCCTAGGGTCTTTTACATGCCTAGCAGCCAGCACCTGAACACAGTGAGGAGCAAGATAGATGTAAATACTTTTCCGGTGGGGCTGATTCCTTACTGATTTAATTATGGGGAACTCATTTGGAATCGGTAAACCTCTGCTGAAAAGAGGAGTTTTTCATTAAACATTTTAGAAAATTACAAACTTACACCTTGAGCAAAAACATGTAACTAAACCCCAATTTATGTCATACAATCTGAACTATTTAAACTCTGGAAAAGAATATAAATCCTAACAATGTCAGTAGGTATTTTGGTCTGTGGACTTACACAGTCTGTGCTCTTAATTCATCTGTTCATTTGTAACATTTTGTGAGTATTACAGTCTTCAAGTGGAAGCGTGAGGTGGGGCTGAGGATATCACCAGGAAGGTAAGATCTTGTGATGCTCAGTTTCAGCCTACTTGGTCATTATTTTCTAAGAAATGCAATTATTACAAAGAATATTATTGACAACTTTCTTTTGTTGATTGAAAAAATGTGTTTTGTATTTCATTTCATTCCATTTCAAAAACACTTACCTGAGTAATCATTTTGGCAAAGTAAATACACTAAATGCCTTATTTTGAAGTCTATTGTTATTACAGATTTGGCTATCCATTCAAGAAATATCGAATGTCTACAACGTGCTAAGTACTAAGAGATTTCAAATGTAGTTAAGACAAGGGTTGTTTTCTTCTCAGAGTTCATCAACTATTGGAAGACAGTTCTGAACACAAATAGCTACAAGACAGATTTCAAAATCTGTCCTTCATATGTAAAGTGAGGTATAGTGTCTCTCATTACTATGCAGAAACCTAGAAGGTGAGTCTGATCTCCCAATATTCCATAGCTTATTGAGGCTTCGAAAGTATTGCAAGACTAAATTCTTTACAAATCAGTCTATCAATACTTTAATAAAACATTGAAATATATATCTGAGTCTGCCCAGAATATAAGCTCCTTGAGAGAAGGCTGTTTTTGTCTTTGCATTCTTATCAGCTAAGACAATGCTTTGCATATAGTATGTACTTACTGTTCGCTGAATTTTATATTTGAACTTAATGAAAGGAATATTTCTTAGTAACTGACTAGCTTAGATTATCTCAGTTAAAAATGTCTTGGAGAAGATTAAATCAAATGCTGGGAATGGTTAGTTAGGGAGAAAAAATATATGGAAAGTTTATAGAATGGCATGGTCCTTGTGGCTTGGATTTCTGGCTACAGGGGTCAAATGAAGACCATGGCAATGGGCAAATCAGATCTTATGGGCTTTTAGAGCTGGGTTTATGGTAAGACAGGATAGAGGGACAGGGAAATATCAACTGCTATCATTAAACTTCTAACCATTAAAGTTCTGAGTTAGGAGGGGAAATGTACATTAGGGTTAGAACATTTTAATCATAAAGCTTAAATATCTCAATTCATTATTTGATCATTTTATTCACATAATTTCTATTTCAACTGGGGACAGGGCAAAGATTCATGGTGGTAAGAGTAAAATATTACAGTTCCCAATTCTAAATTAGATAGGGGTTTTTGTGTGAGTTAAGATGGTAATGACATTCTTGAAACTGTAATCATAATGAATTTGTTTCTGTTCTGCCAAATTTATATTTCATATATTTGTACAATGAAGATTATTATGGAAAAGGAGGGTTTTCTGAGTAGTTGAGACCAAAACAGTGTTTTGCACTTATTATATAGCCCTTATGGAAATGGTATGAATTTTACATACATTAGATTTTCTCCTATTTTTTGCTAAAATAATATGTCCCAGTTTAGAATGATGTGATTAGTAGAATAGAAGCAGAGATCATCTATTTCCATGCATTCATTTTACAGGTGAGGAGGCTACGGTAGAGAAATGAAGTTATACAAACCCAGGTCTTTTGCCTTCAAGTTTTATATCTTTTCTCTCACATCATACTATCTCTTTAAAAAGACACATTCTTGTATGGAGTGATGCTTGTCCAAGAAGATATGTCCCAGACAAAATTTTCTTAGACTTCTTAAAAAGGCTAGCAGCACTCAGCATCTAAATCTCTCCTACAGCTAAAGATTTTAATTTTAATTTTTTAGGCTTTTTTTTCCCAGTGGGGGTAAGTATTTAAGAAGCTAAAAATTAATTGGAACAGTTTAATAGAATTTAACAGCAATCCTCTCACTGGAGCCAGAATTCTAAAATGTCAGTCTGCCTCATGCAGTTTTATTTTCTGAGGAGGTTCATATGTATTTTTTTGTATTTGCCTACAGTCAGGTTTTTATTCTGAGAATATAAAGCTACAGCCAATAAAAGCAAATGTACTTTCTTGTACATTTAACATGCATGTGTTTACTAGTCTAGCAGACAGGCTTGAAATGAGATGTTGAAATGGTACTAAGGGTTCTGGACCTTTTACTCAGTACATTTGGTTTTAAATAGGTAACTATATAGTAAGTTATGTCAATAAAAGTTCTGATATGGAATTTTCTTTCCAATTTTTTTCCACTAATAATGACTGATCTCCAAACTACTTGAAAGACTTTTCTTGTGTTTTCCTAAGCAAGGAAAGAAAGCTGTTTGCTGCTGTCTGTAATGGAGTATACTAGAAGACTACTACAGAAGTAGGAGTTAAGACCACAGTTAGAAAATACCTATTTTATTTGCTACCTGCTAACCTGCTTTGTGATCTTAGGAAAGAAACTTAACCTTCTTGGGTCTCAAATTCTCTTTTGTAAAATGAGAATGATAATGCTTGCCATCCAAGGGTCCTTGGGCAGATCAGCTGCCAGAATTTGTGGGAATACACATAACCTGTAAGTTTATGTCCTCAGGACATAATGGCACTTAAATGACTTGGTAGGTATTAAACTAAGATGTTAGAAATGAAGGAACATTGTCTTCAGGCAATCTTGACTACCTCAATTCAAAAGATGGTGGATGTTCCAGCTTTATGAAAGCTTTTTAAATTTTATGATAAGAGACTGAAGTATCATGGTGATTTCTAGAATATCTAGGAATTTGGAAGAAATCCATTTAAATTTCTGTAAATCAGTGAGGAAGTAACTGGCCACAGGAAATCTGTCTTCACTCCAAAGCTAAGAGTAAAAACCACCGCAAGATGGTGGGAATTTTCATAGGTTAATATTATACCTACCCAGAGATGTTATAGTAACTTCTTGGTTTGTTAGTGATTGCCCTATCTTTTCACCAGGTCAAGGGCTGTGAGCATATTATTATAATTGAATTTCTGGGAGAGTCAGGGAGCAGTGACTGGGTAGAGCATGAAGTGTTTCAGATCTCCTAGTCCCCCCCTCTCACCCCCAGGACACTGGTCACTATAGGAAGGAGGAATGAGAGCTGAGTTTGGAGGTAGCAGGAAACAAACACAGGGGCTGGTTAAGACATGCTCTGGCTTTGCCTGGCACGTGGCCATTTGAAGAATGCTTATAAGCTGTAGCAAACACTCACTTTTCATGTCAGTAGAACAATTATCTATTAAGAAGTTAGGTAGGAATATTGCTACTGTTCAGCATCTAAGTCTCTATACAATTAATTTCAAGCCCAAATGAAGTTTCTTTTTGGTCTAGGGCCAAAGCAAGGGTTCTAAACCTTTTTTTGTATCATGCCTATGGACCCTTTCTCAGAATGTTTTTAAATGCATAAATTGAAATGTAGGATCATAAAGGAGACCAATGATATTAAAATAGTTAAAAAAATTTTTTTTGAAATCCACAGGGCCCCAGGTTAAAAACTCCTGCAGTGAGACTCGGGAAAGAAAATAAATGAAATTGGTCATCTGCAGTGTTTGCCTGAGAGTAATTATTTCTTGTCCTGGCTAAGTGACTTTTAGAAAAGATCAATTTTTGACTCCAGTAGTATGTTAGAGAACAAGCATTAAACGTATATACCTGATGCTCTTCCATCTTCTACAGGAAGCCTTTCTTAACCCCTCTTAATTTTAGTGCCTTTCCTTTTTTTTAAAATAATTAAAAAATAGATTTCCCATTTACCCTTCATATAGCTTGTTTGTACCTATTTGTTTGCTTGCTGTCTCCCTCCATTAGATTGTGAACTCCTTGAGGGCAGTGAGTATCTTGTTTTTTTTTCATCCCTGGACTTCATATTCCAGGTCTGGCAGCATTTATGTTATCGTGGGCAAATCACTTCACTTCTCTGTGCTTGGTTTCCTCCTCTGTTAAACAGGGATATTCTATATAGTCCTTATCTTACAGGGTCAACGTGAGGATTCTTTACCTATTTTTATAAACTAGATCATAACTTGTCTTTCCATTAGTTAGATTTTTATTTCCTTGTGATCTGGGAAATAGTTTCAACAGTACCATATTTACAAATCTTAGAGGGTGGCTTTTTAAAAATTATGTCTATAAATTCTGGGGCTACATTCTATTTTGGGATTTGTATCCTATACACTAACATGTTCAATGATTTTTAAAAATATACTTTAAAAATGTTCTTGTTATTTTGACCTTGACAAACATCAACAAATATGAATATATCCATTTACAAAGAATAGGAGTATCTTACATGAAACAAACAAATCTCGTTATATATAGGTTTTTTTTAAACATATCCCAAATTAAGTATGTTAGTTCCAAAAGCTCTCTTGCTTATCTGTTTCCCTCTAAACCTTCTTCTCTTCTGTACGTTAAAAAAAAAAAGTTTCCTTGATGCTTTTTTGGTATAACTATCAATAAACCCTTATCTCTACCACATATAAAACTTAAAAACAAACTGCCTTGTGACAAGTTAGCAAAGTCACATGAAAAAGATCCACATGTTGACTATCTGAAAATATTTGACTCATTCAGTACTGCTAGTCCACCACCATTCTATTGAGAGATGGAAAACATGCTTTGTCATTAGTCTTCTGGAGTCCCAGTTGGTCATTTCATTTCATTTGAGGCCCAGGGTGACTTGTCCAAGGTCACAAAGGTAGTAAGTAGCAGTGCTAGGACTTGAACTTATATCCTCTAATTCCCAAGCCCTGGGCTATATCTTTTATTCCATGCTCTCACTTTCTTTGATATCATTGTGAGAGTGGGGAGTATATACCTAGTGGATGATTTAGTGACTTTTTTTTTTGGAGGCGGGGGAAAGGCAAGGCAATTGGGGTTAAGTGACTTGCCCAAAGTCACACAGCTAGTAAGTGTCTGAAGTTGGATTTGAACTCAGGTGCTTCTGACTCCAGGGCTGGTGCTCCGTTCACTGTACCACCTAACTGCCTCTATTCAGTTACTTTTTAAGACCTAATTCTAAATTGCTTTCTGGAATGGCTGGACCTGTTCATAGCTCTACCAATAGTTAATGCATGTGACTGGACTCTAAAAGCCTTCAACTATTGTCATTTTCCTTGTTTATCATCCTTGCCAATCTGATGAATGAAAGATGGAACCCCAGAATTCTTTTAATGTGCATTTCTCTTAATTAGTAATCATTTGAAGCATTTTTGTATGGTTATTGATAGCTTGCCTTTTTTTTTTAACATTTAATAATTGCCTGATTATCCTTTACTTATTTATTGGGGAACAGTTCTTTTTTGTATATGTGAATATACTTCTTGGACCTTTATCAGAGAAACTTGCTGCAAAGATTTTCTTCTTTTGCACAGTTAACTGTTTGGTTTTGATTTTATCTGCATTGATTTTGCTTGTGCAAGACCTTTTCAATTTTATGTAATCAAACTGTCCATTTTAACTTTTGTGATTACTTAATCTTGGTTTGACAAAGGCATTTCCCCCAACAATAGTTGTAAACAATATCTCCTTTCATTCCACTCTAATTTGTTTATGATATGATCTTTTATGTCTAGGTCATCTATACATTTGTCATTCATTTGATGCTCTCTCCAAAGTCACCAATGATTTCTTTTTTCAAAAAAAATTCATTTCATTTTTTTGATTACATTTTAAATTCCAAACTACTTCCTTCTTTCCCCAACATTTGACACAGATGTGTGTGCATGTATCTACATATAAAACCATACTCCGCATGCTTCTATTTATCAGTTCTTTCTCCGGAGGTGGATGGCATCTTCCTTCACAGGTCCTCTATAGTTGATTTGAATATTTATAATACTCAGAATAACTTAGTTCACATTTATTCTTTAAACAGTACTGCTGTTACCTTGTACAACATTGTCTTGATTCTGCTCATTTCACTTTTCTAAAATCAACCTGCTCATCATTTCTTACAGCATAGTAGTATTCCATCACCATCATATACCACAGCTTCTTTAGCTATTTCCCCAATTGATGGGTGGGCAGCTAGGTGTCATAGTGGATAGACCACTGGCCTTGGAATCAGGAAAACTAATACTGATGAGTTCAAACCTGGCCTCAGAAACTAACTAGCTATGTGATCCTGTGCAAGTCATTTAACTGTGTTTGCCTCAGTTTCCTCATCTGTAAAAATGAGCTGGAGAAGGAAATGGCAAACTACTCCAGTATGTTTGATGAGAAAACCCCATATAGGGTCACAAAGAGTCAGACACAGCTTTGTCACCTCAAAGAGAGCTGCTTATAGATATATAGGAAGTTATAGGTTCTTTCCCTTTTTCCCTGATCACCTTTGGGAAACAGACCTAAAATTCTTCTGGTCAGAGGTTATACATAGTTTTATAACTCTTTGGGCATAATTCCAGATTGCTCTCTAAAATGGTTGGATTGGTTCACATTCTACCAACAGTATATTAGTGTCCCATTAAAAAATATATATATATATATAATTTATTTTTCAGTATTCAACATTCACTTCCACAAGAATTTAAATTCCAAATTTTCTCCCCATCTCTCTCCACCCTCCACCCCAGGATAGAATGCTAGTGTCCCATTTTTTCCATATCCTCCCCAACATTTTCCCCTTCTATTATTTTAGCCAAATTTTAATTTGCATTTCTCCAATAATGATTTATAGCGTTTTTTTACATGACTATATATAGTTTTGATTTCTTCATCCAAAAACTATCTGTTCATATCCTTTGACCATTTATTGATTGGGGAATGACTCACACTTTTATAAATTTTACAAAGTTCTCGCTGTATTTGAGGTATGAGACCTTTATCGGAGGAACTATTTATAAATTTCCCTTTCTCCCCAGTTTTCTCTTTTTCTTCTAATCTTGGCTACTTTGGTTTTATTTGTACAACCCCTTTTTAATCTAATGTAATAAAAATTGTCTATTTTTACATCTTTCAATGCTCTATCTCTTGTTTATTGTTATCTCCCTTTATATCTAGGTTATGTATCCATTCTTGACCTTATTTTGGTAAATGGTGTAAGATATTGGTCTAAACTCAATTTCTGTCAGACTGCTTTCAGGTTTTCCCAACAATTTTTACCAAATAGTAAATACTTATTCTATGAGTTTTAGTCAAACACCAGGTTACTAAAATCATTCACTACTGTGTAACGTATGTTTGCTCTGTCCCACCAATCCACCTTTCTATTTCTTAGCCAGCACCAGAGTGTTTTGATAATTACCACCTTACAATACAATTTAAGATTTGGCACTTTATACCTTCTTCCTTTATATATTTTTTCATTAATTCCTTTGATATTCTTAACCTTTTGTTCTTCCAAATGAATTTTATTATTTTTATCTTAGCCCAATAGAATTTTTTTTTGGTAATTTTAATTGGGATGGCAATGAATCAACAGATTAGATAGAACTGTCATTTTTATCATATTGGCTCTGCCCACCTATGAACAATTAATATTTCTCTAATTACTTAAATCTGACTTTATTATGTTAAAAATTTTCCTTATATCAAACCATCCCTGCATACTTGGTATATAAATCCCACTTGGTTACAATGTATAATCTTTATGATACATTGTTATACTCTCCTAGCTATCATCAATGATCTCCGAGTTGCCAAATCCAATGGTCTTTTCTCAATTCCCATTCACGACTACTCTGCAGCATTTGACGCTGTTGACCACCTTCTTGTTGATACTCTTCTCTCTAGGTTATTGGGGCACCACCATTCTCTCCTGGTTCTCCTTTTATCTATCAGTCAGTTCCTTTTCATTCTCCACTGCTGAATCCTCTTCCACATCATACCCTTTAACTAACTTTAGGTGTCCCAAAGGATTCTGTCTTGAGCCTTTCTCTTCTCCCTCTCTATTGTTTTAATTGGTGTTCTCATCAGCTCCCATGGATTTAATTACTATTTCTATGCTTATAGTCCTCAACTCTACCTAGCCTAATCAAATAAGTTTTAATTTTACTGCTTTGTAGTGTAAATTTAGATCTCCTACTGCAAAGACCCCTTCCATTAAAAAAATTTTCTAACAACAGTCTAACAGAGAATTTAATCTCTTTGTTTGTCTGCATGTTTGTGAAGTGTTTTGGATTCATATAATTACTGTATGCCTCTTGATAAATGGACTCCCAAATATGTAATACATTTTGTGGTTATTTTGTATGGAATTTTTCTATCTCTGGGTTTTGTGGGTAATATGAAGACTGGTTTTGTAGATTTATTTTATATCCTGCCACTTTGAAATCACTATTTGTTATTTTTTTTACTTGAATTTCAAAGTAGAACATCCAAGTAAGAGCATCATAGCAACTGTAAAAAGGGTTGATTTGATTTTTAATTTCCTGGGTCAAACTTCCAGCATAGGCAAATGGAAGATACTACTACGTGTCACTTGTTCTGGGTTTGGTATTTGACTACATATATTGGTTCGTATATTTACAACTTCAGAGTTTTTTTGTGCAGGTGGCAGACTTGTCTTGTTCCATCTCCTTATAAGGGAGACCTTGAGCACTCGCTATTAGATTCTAAAACATCTAATAGATCAACATATTTTCACTCCCATTTTCACAAGGTTGGGAAGTAGGAACACTGAGGTAATTGACAATGTGATACAATGAATCTTTGAGAGCCAGAGAGACGCTAGAGGACTCTCTCTGAGTTGGTCTGGGTTGCTAGGCAAACAACTGATAGGTTACATTAGGCCCCTCCCTTCTTCTCTGCCCAGATAAACCTCTGTGTTGGAATGTCGTTCTGAAGCCTAGCAGGCTCGTTGACTTTCCTATTTCCTGACTCCTTCAGAGCCCGAGGCATTTTGTATATAAGGCAGCTGTCAGTTTGTAAGCATGTCTGGAGGAGGAGGGATTGCTGGTGGATCTCTGATGTCCTGACTCTGACCTAATTCTCATGTGAATGTGATGTGAGTAACCACGGTTTAGCTGTCTTGGCTTAACTTCTAACTGCCTGGCTGGGACTTTTGGATTATTGCTCTGGTTCCCTATCAGGAATTTAATACACGGTGGGCCCTGGAGTTTGCAACCTTCTGAGAGGAGGCTACCGTATCTCCCTCCCCACACATCTTCAGCTTTGTCTTGGTTATAAAGAGCACCTTTTGTATTCTTTTCCCCTCCACAGCTACTTCTCCCTCATCCCTTTCTCCTCACTCTGACTTCCTCTCACTCTTGTCTATTTTCCTTTCTCCTTCCTCTCCCCCTCTCCTTACTTAAAAAAAAAAAAAAAAAGCTTGCAAATGTTTTGTGGTTACACGCGTCGTGGGAAAGCACTGGCCGGGGGGGTTGGAAGACCTGGGTTCTAGTTCCTGTGCTGTGAAACACTAGGCAAGCTATTTCAACCACTCTGGGCTTCAGTTTCTTTATCTATAGGGTAGGGACAATAACACTGGAATAATGGGGTTTCACAGGGCGGCTGTGAGGGGGTACTCCAAAACCGTGAGCTGCTAGATGAGATTAGGTTAGGGTGTGGGTTAGGATGGGGTCCGTTTTTTAAAATCTTTGTTCTGGAATTTCACTAACTTTGGTGCTGGATGAGTAATTGTGGATCGAGTCTTCTCGTGCTGCGCGCCCTCGCTTCTCTGGGCCTCAGTTTCCTCAGATGTAAAAGTTGCCAATAAGAGTTCTTGCACTACCCACCTCCCGGGGCTGTTTCGAGGAAATCGCCCTAGCAATTGCCATACAAAGTGTGAGGTGGGTGTGGTTCCGCTTCCATTGCCGGCATCGTGAAGATGGGTCAGTGCGGGACGGACTACTGATTTTGGACCGCCTCCGCCTCCTCCCCCATCTTAACCTGCGGAACCCCCTCCCTTCACCCTCTAATCGGATTCCCTCCCCTCCCCCCCAAGTCGGGCTCTTTTGATGTCCTCTCCGCGGCCCCGCCCCTCCCACGTCACGTCCGGTCCGGCCTCCGCCCCTCCCTCTTCCCTGCCCCTCGCCGTTAGGGAGGGTCCGCGCCTCAGCCGCTGCCTTCGCTGCTTCAGCCGTTGCCCTCCCTTCCCCTCCCCCGGTTTTCGGCGCCGTTTTTGTCCCCCGGGGGGGTGAATCCGCGAAGGGGCTCCCACCCGCCTGGACCACAGCCCCCTCGCCGCCGCTTCCCCTGCTGCCACCGCCGCCTCAGCAGCTCGCCCGCCCGCGACCTCCTCGGAGAAGCCCCGAGCCTCATCCGCCGCTGAGCCGGAGCCTTGGCCCTGCTGCCGCTGCCGCTGTGCGGGGCGGTGCTGAGGCTGAGGCAGCTGCCGCGGCGGGTCCTGGAGAAGCGGCCGCGGCCGGGGAAGGGGGAGTCGCGCTTCCAACGGTAAGAGTCAACGGGCGTTTGCCCGGGCCTGCGCATGCGCGAGCCCCTCGCCCCTCCGTCTCTCTCCGCGCATCTCTCCGTCTCCCCTTCCCCTCTTACCACCCCCCCTTTCGGCTTCCCCATCCCCCTTCCCCCATCCCCCATCCCTGCGCCATGTCCCCTGGTCCCACCCGTCTGCTGGGTAGTGGGTTAATGTGGTCTGGGGAGGAGCGGGGAGTGGGCAACGTCTGTGCGGGGCAGCGCTTGGAAGAAGTGGGGGAAGGAGAAAAGGAAATGAGGCAGGAGGTTGACAGGTGGGGGTGGCTCTGCATTTTGGGGGAAAGCTCCCGCCCTCGGGA
The DNA here is from genome assembly GCA_023548195.1 of Bettongia penicillata ogilbyi. NCBI lineage: Eukaryota > Metazoa > Chordata > Mammalia > Diprotodontia > Potoroidae > Bettongia > Bettongia penicillata. Next base: position 7,648,924 of record JAJHZJ010000197.1, read on the forward strand.
GGGAGGGAGAATTTGAAGGTGGGGGGAGAGGAGCTGTGCGTGGAGTGAAGCCGTGGGAGCCCCGTCCTGCGCGGCGTCGTGGGGCTTTCCCCGACCCCTCGAACCAGCCCAAAGTGCCCGCATTTGTCTGCAAGTTCTCGGTGAGCCCCCGGCTAGGCTGCCTGCAGTTCTTCTTTTCTGCGCCGTCTTTCTTTTCACTTCCTTCTCCGTGGGCCGTGTGTCGATGGGGATTGGTGTCTTTGCCTCCTGTTTGGGGGGAAAAGAGGGCGAAAACGTGGGTATTTGCTGGAGCTTAACTGTGTTTAAAACCCTTCCCCCTTTTTAAACATCGTATCCCTCTTAGTGTCACAAAGTATTCGTCATTGCAAACTTCTTTAAATCTCACACTCAATGGAGCCAGAATTGGGCTTTTCACATTTATGTTAGATAAATGGAAATCACGTAATTTGTTTAGAATGTCAGGAATCCATTCTTTGGAGAAAGTGTGATTCAGTAGGCATTATAGTTCTGTGAGGAAAATTAGCAAACGCCATTTTATTTACAAACCTGATTTAAGAAAAAAACATACTTTCTAGTTGCCTTACAAAATAGACTTCATATATTAGAATTTCATCAAAATAATTTTTGTGTGTGTATATGATGCCCCCTACATACTTATGTGAAGAAAAATGATGACCCTGTCTTCTGGAAGCATACTTGGTAAGGTGGAGCAGCTGGCTTATAGGAAATAAATGGTAGACGAAAGACATTAATGCTTGTGGCATATTTACCGTTTGTAGTTGAAATCCTCGGTATATTTGAGATACTGACTCTTCACACTTATTCTTACAAAAGAAAGGGAGTATTTCAGTTGCATTCTGGAGAGCTTTAACTTCCAACCTATGTTCCAGTTTCTGTATCTTAAAATTTGGGCAATATTTCTCGTAACTTTAAGGATTTATGTGAAATGATAAAAGTTCTTGGAGTTAGGAATAAGGAAGGGGCTTAAGATGGTATTTGTTCCATGAAATGTTTCTTGGAATGAAAATTGTGTGTTAATTTTTTTAAGAGGCCATGTCATGTTTTTTAAAAACAGAAAATGGCTGAAGTGGATTTACTGTTACCATAATGACTTTTCTGAGTTTGCATTAATAAAAATGAAGACTATTTATGTTTTATACACACACACACACGTTGTATTTGTAACCTCAGAATCAGATATAGATATCTCTACCTCAGTGAATGAAAATTAACATTTAAAGAGTATTCCTGAATTGTAAATTGCTGGAGATGGTTATACTCTTCAGAAATAATGCCACTTTTTTTAACCTTTTATCTGAACGTTACATATTCAGAAAATAAATGCCTTTGCTGGGAAGGAGAAAATTTACCATTTTTCTGATGAATAAAATAGGCAAAGAAAACCTTTTAAGTTATTGTACATACTAGGTGACAACTGAAAATTAACACCTACGGTCCTAGCTATGGTCGTACTAGGTGTCAACTGAAAATTAACACCTAGAGCACATTGTTTTAGTTTATTTCTGATTGTAGGAGTAGTTAATTTGAAGGGAAAAAAAGATAGAAATAGTTGATGAACCTAAGGTCTTATCATTTGAAAAGAACTTATTGATTAAGCTAATGGATGGGATAAATGAGTGTGATAGGAAATATGATTTGATGTCATTGTAGTTAAGTTTAACTTTACTGCACTTTATAAAGTCCTTCGTATTAGCCCTCTTCGAATCAAAGAATTGAAGGCAAACAACTTTGCTAGGTGGCAGAGTGGATAGAATCTTGAGTCAATAGGACCTAAATTCAGATTTGGCCTCAACAAACTTAATAGTTGTGTGACCTTGGGCAAATCACTTAGCTTCTGTATGCCTTGGTTTCTTCATCTGTAAAATAGGGATAATATGTACATCCCAGTGTTGTGGGGATAGAACGAGGCAGTGTTTAAGTGATTTAAAAACTTTGAAGAGATGCAAAATGTTAGCTATTATTTTTGTTATTGTATTTACAGGGTCAGCACAACTGACAGAAAGCTAATCGGGGCACCTTAATTTGAGGCCTTTTAGGTTTAGTTCTAAAAAGTTGATGTCATTTCTCATAGAGCATTTAAGAGATAGTTATTATTAAGAATATAATTATCTAAATTTACTGATTTTTTTTAATTTTAGGATCTTCAAAGTGAAGACTTCACATTTTTTTCTTCTGACTTATTTCCAAGTTGTACTTTTCCTCCTGTTCTCACTGTGCTTAACTTTAATGTGCTTGCTAACCCTAGCTTTTGGTCTCAAACATTCTTTCAGGTACACTAATGTATTGTTGCTCTTTCCTTTCTCCAAGAAATAGGAAAGGAAAATAGATATAATCCAATCTCAGAGTCTTTAAAATCTAGTTTTACTGATACTTTCTGTAAATGACTGTCATTCCCTATCACTCCATAGAACCTGTTAACAAAGAAATACATTTATATATATATATGTATAAAAAAAATCTCACTTTGCCCCGTTAGTATGCAGCATGCCACCTTTGTCCTGAGAGGTGTGTTTCACCCTATCTTTGCCTCTTCTTTCTCCCTCCCTTCTCAGTCTTCGATATCCTGTGATTTCTACTTTCAGAATATTTCTGATTCCCTGCTTTCCTATTAAATTGCTACCACACTAATTCAAGTCCCTGTATGAACTGTTTTGTCTTGTATTGTATTGTATGAACTGTTATGTCCTCCTACTAGGTCTCCTTTACATTCTACCCCCACTGGAGAATCTTTCCTTTGCCCAGTTGTGAGAATAATATAGTGGGGTTCATCTCTTTTTTACTTGAGGGCATTCCCTGGCTCTTATAGGATAAAATAGAAACTTCTCAGCCCGTCATTTCAGGTCCTGGAAAACTGGGTTTCGGCCTCATTGATCAGCACTATGATTTCGTAGTTTTACACCAAGGAGCTCCAGATCAGCTCCTCCTCTGTAATTTATAGTACTAGAGAGTTGCCCAAGGCACTGAGAGTTTAAATGACTTGCCAAGGTTCACACAGTATGTGTCAGGAACTCAGGTTTTCCTAACTGTGAGGCTAGCTACTATACCACATTGCTCTTTGAACCTATTTTCCAGGCTTTGTTTCATTATATTTCTTTTCTTCTACCCATTTACTTTCTATCCAAATTGTACTACTTAGAGTTTCCTAGTCTTAATAGATATTTTTCTCTCCCATGAATTCCCTCCCCATTTCTCTCTAAATTACTCTCTTTCCTATTAAGGCTCAACTCAGATACTACCTCTCCCTCACATTTCCCTTGCTAAAAGTACCGTTTCGTTTCTCACATTTTCCTAGATTTCTTTGTCCATACCTTTCTTTATCCTTATTGCACTTTTACTTTGTATTTTATTTAATCGATGTGTCACTGGTTCTTTAAGGGACCAAATAACCATTTTTCATTTTTGTACCACTGAAACTTTTACACAGAGATGTTTAATAAATGTTGCTTTACAATTGTTGAATTCTTTTGATCACTGAACGTTTTATGCCTTTTTACTTTTGTAAGTCAATCTGATAACTGCTGCTGGCTCAGCCCCACGTAAGCATCAGAAGTAAGAAATGAAACTGTCCATTGAATTTTAAAAGCGAAAGTCACTCATTCAGTGTTACTACCTTACTTCTCATTCTCAAATACTAAACGTAGTGGATTGAAAATCTGGAAAAGAAAAGGAGTCCTGTATGAACAGGATGGATTTAGAGTCAAATGTGATATTACTTTTTCACAGGGGAGGGTAGCAGACTAATATGGGGTCTTGTGGGCTGTATGAAGCTTGTGGGCTTTATACAGGGATTTGAATTAGTGTGGTAGCAATTTAATAGGAAAGCAGGGAATCAGAAATATTCTGAGAGTAGAAATCACAGGATATCGAAGACTGTGGAGGGAGGGAGAAAGGTGGCATGCTGCATACTAACAGGGCAAAGTGAGATTTTATATATATATAAATGTATTTCTTTGTTAACAGGTTCTATGGAGTGATAGGTAATGATAAGTCATTTACAGAAAGTATCAGCAAAACTAGATTTTAAAGATTCTGAGATTGGATTATATCTATTTTCCTTTCCTATTTCTTAGAGAAAGGAAAGAGCAACAATACACTAGTGTACCTGAAAGAATGTTTGAGAACAAAATCAGGCTTTCCACCTGAAACTACTAATATTTGGGGAAAAAATGTTCTAGTAGAGAGCAGGTGAATTCTGGTGTTCAGTATTTTTTGGTTGTGTTGATTTTGAGCTCAGAACTTTGTTATTCTCTGCATGGTCCAATAAATTTCTAAGGAAATTAAATTTTACTTTTCAGACATAGTAAAGGTAACTTAGCCATTATGCTTCAGCATTCAAAATACTTGAATTTCTTTTAAGAAAAAGACTTAATACTTGGCTGACATTGAATAGAAAGAGCTCATACACTAGTGCTGTTCTTTGACTTCCTTAACTTTCTAAGAAGTTACATGGAGAATAAATGTGTTATACTCACATTTAAGTTTGTGAGAAGCGAATTCCATTCGGAACCATGCTGCTTAAATCATAGGCTTATTAATTAAGGGGATGAGTTTTTCATGTATAAACTTTGATTTGAAAAGTCTTTAAAAATTCTGAATATAAACGAAATTATGCTGCTGCCTTTGTGATGAAGAAAAGTTTTATTCTTTAATTGAATACATTGATAGCAAGAAAAATCACAACTTATTTACTTTATTTGTAAGATCACATCCCTAAGTTCTGGCTTTGCATTGTGCTTAGACCACACTTAACCTGAGTTCTTGTTGCAGCTGCAGGACTACTTTTGTTTGTGACTATAGGTGCAGTAATTTGACAAAATGTGTTAGCTGATATATGTTGGGCTTATATAATCCTGAAAGATTTTGGGAGTATGAGAAATATAAAGATTGTCACTCTGAAGTGAATTGTCTTGTCAGAACTGTTTTTAGCATGTTGTCTAAATGGGAAGAAGGCACCTTGCTCCCTATTTCCTTCTTTTTATCATCTGCTTATTGATACTACCATGTCAGATTATAGGACATTTTACTACAGGATACCTGAAGGGAGCACTTGCTAAATGACCTTCTTCAGAAAGGATCCTTAGAAATTAAACCTTGGTTCCCCTGTTTTTGACTGAGTATATATGTATGGTCTGATTTTTTTCATGAGCCAAATTTTGTTTTATAGGCTCTTCTGGCAGTATTACCAAAGATTTCAAATTCTTAGGCAAGAAACTAAAAACCATGGAGTTTGTAGGAAGAACAAATTTCAGAGGGTTCAAAGAAAGACTTAAGTAGGATCCAGGGGCAGCTAGGTGGTGCAGTGGATAGAGCACTAGTGCAGGAGTTAGGAGGACCTGAGTTCAAATCTCACCTCAGATACTTGACACTCACTGGCTGTGTGACCTTGGGCAAGTCACTTATCCCCAATTGCCTCATCCTGGGTCATCTCCAGTCATCTTTATAAGTATCTGGTCACTGGATTCACATGGCTCTGGAGGAGAAGTGAGACTGGTGCCCTGCACAGCCCTCCCTCACTCAAAAAAACCCACAAAAACCAAAGTCAAGTGCAAGTCATGTCATTATTTCTCTGATGACATGGTCTTCTTCGGCAACGAAGGACGAACACACAAGTATGATCCTAAGCACTTTGTGTACAAGTCAGCCCTGCAGAGATGTGAAGCTCTCAAAATGAAATTCTGAAGACACAAAGGGGAAGTATTTGTGATAAATATGGGAGTTGTCTGGAGACACTGAGGTGGATATATAGATTATTCACATAAACTCAAGTTTTTAGAAAAATAGAAGTTGGAAGCTAGAGCAAGAAAAGGAAGGTGAATACTAAAGCACGGCACTTTATTTTAAGAATAGTGTCAGGAGTTATAAAGCTCAGAATGTTCTTTAAGTGAGGTGAGTTGGTTGAGGAAAGCCAAGGACAACAAAGAAGTTTAAGTTACATAGGAGGAAGAAGGAAAGTCTAAAAAGGAACCAGCACTTTTGCTAGGGGTGGATGGAATAATTAACTGTTAGAGAAAAGAGAGCTGCTAAATTCTTTTGCATCTGTTTGATTAGGAGGATGACCTTTTGCAAGACAGAATAAAAACGGCTAATAGGCATTTGATACCAGGAGATAGTAACATAGCACCAAGCTGCTTTTAAATCAAGTTATCTGGCTCAGGTAAATTACATCCTTAGGTACTGAAAGGGCTGGCTAATGTGATTAAGGATCTTTTGTCAGAAAGATTGTGGAGGATAGAAGAGGCAGGACTAGAAGGCAAATCTTTAAATTTTTTTTTTTTTTTTAAGAAGAGAACATAATCTGTAAACTATAGTGAATTTGGCTTAGCTTTCTGGGAAAATTCTAAAGTGCATTATTAAAGTGATGTTTAGTGAACATCTAGAAAAGGAAGGGATTGATTATAAAGAACATTCATGGCATCGATGATCAAGAGCAGGCCATGCATACCAGATTAACCCATTTCTTTTTTCGATTTTTAAACTTGTAAGTAAGGGAGGTCTATCTAGTTTGAGCAAAGTGTTTGATACAATATCTCATGCTTTTGTAAGAAGAGACGTGGGCTATACAATAGTATAGATAGATGGATTTGGAACTAGTTGAATGCCTAAACTCAGAGTAGTCATTAACAGTTTGATGTCAGCTTGGCAGGAGGTCTCCAGGGGAATGCCTCAGGGATGTATGCTTGGCTTTGTGCTCTATATCATTTTTTTTAATCACTGACTTGGATAATGGCATAGATGAAACTCTTAAAAAATTTGTAGATCACAGCAAAAGCTCTTGACTAGAATTTTGGGCTGAATCTAATACTATGTAGTTTGTTGGGGATAATGAACTTAAAAATCTCAACAGTTTGTCTATAAAAGATTTGGGAGTTTTAGTGACTACAAGTCCTGAGTCAACATTATGTTGTGTACGCCTCTCTCTTTCCCTCCTCCTCCTCCTCCTCCCTCCAAAAAAAAAAAAAAAAGGTGATCTTGAATTAAACTGAGATATATGGTTTTTAGGAGTGAGGAGTTGATAGTTCCTCTTTATACTGTCTGGTCAGAACATATTTAATTTTTCAGTTCTGGGCACCACAGTTTAGGAAGGATGTTGGTAAGCAGGGTGTCTAGAGGAGGCCATCTAATATTGTGACAAGGCTTAATACTAGCTGAAAATAGGCTGAAAGAATTGGAGATTTTAAGCCAGAGGAAGGGGTGTTGGTAGGGAGAATGAGAGCTGTCTTCAAGTATCTGTCATAGAGGGAATAGATACTCTGTTTTGTCACAAACAGAATATGGGGCAGTGGGTACAACTTGGAAGGAAGAAAATGAAGGGAAAAATTTCCCATCAATTAGTACTAAAGTGGAAAAAACTGCCTAGGTAGTTGGTAGGTTCTCTGTCATTGGAATGAAAACTGTTTTCCAGCAGAGATTGGATAATCACTTCTCAGATGTTATTTAGTTCAGAGGCCTTTTCAGGTAATGGGTTGTACCACATAATGTCTGAGGAATCTTTCAGCTTTAAAATTCTGTGAGCTTTACTGAAGTAGGAGTAAAAATTAATAACTTTTCCTTGTTGAAACTTGTTCTGAATTTGCTTCCAAAATAGTTGTTTCTTTTTATTGGATTTTGACTTGGATACTTGTGAAGTAGAGATGGTAGCCATTATTGCTGATAAGCATGTTTGGTAACTACACTTTCCACCTAGGAAGAAGCCACTGATAATTAGTTAATTTACATCTCTCTTGATTTGTTTGCCAGTCTGCCCATATTGCAAAGATGAACTTTCTGCTTGATTGTATTTTCAGTAAGTATGGATAAAGACCAAATGTATAATTTTAATTATATATCCAGCCATTTAGCTGCATTATCTTGCGATTTGCTCAGATGCTTTCTGCCTTCTCCCCATCCGGAACAGCATCCTTTGAACTAGCCCTTTAGAAATCATTCAGGTAATGCATTCACCTTTGGAACACGTGCCCTGGCTGATCCATCTCCATGGTTCTCCAACAGTTTCCTCAGCAGCTGTTGTGCCATAATAATCAGAAATTATGCCCAGCTATTATGTCCTAGAGGACTCAAAACATTTTCACATTGGAACTCCTATCTTGGGGCCCCCTGTCCTGATTAATGGTTACTTCCATTTGTTTGCTATTTTCAGTCCTGTCTTCAGCCATACTTGACTTCCTTGCTGTAATTATATGCACAATCTCCACATCTTCCAATTCCGAAGTCATAATCAGATCACTCTGCCACTATTACTGTAAAGGGTGATTCCACTTACTATCTCTTTACTTTTCAAAACAATATATCCCTCCATTCTCCTATATGTCTCCCCCTCTTACACTCCTCAGCCCATAGAATGTAATTTCCTTAAGACCAGTGTCTTCACTTTTATATTTATATCCCTTACACTCTTATGTCTTACATGGTAAGAGCTTAATTCTTAATTCATTTATTGTTTTTGACTGGGTGCAAAGAAGTTGGAGGGGAGAGAGGGATGAAAACAAATTGTAAAAGGATTTAATGGCCGTTGTAAATTTTCACAACTAGGAAAGATGTTTGCAGATAGAAATAGGTTATCTCTAGGAATATACAATTTTTGCCTTAACACTGAAGAAGAATGGGAAAGCCCAAATATGTCTTATAAAATGAGGCTTCCATAAAATTAATTTTTTAAAGTCCTGTTACATTTTGTTGAAATGTAGGTACCATCTTAATTTTGGATTAACTTAGCTAACTTAGTTTTATAAAATGCTCTGGACCATTCATACATTTTAGAGTTGTGAAATTGACTAAGCGTGACTGGTAGTAAGACAAGTGGGCAAAGGATTCATATAGTAAACATATTCTAGACATTTGTTGAGTGGAAGACCATTTATGTCCAGAGCTCAATTTTGTTTTGACTGGTGTTTTGCCTACATCTTTTTTGAAACTTTAATTTGGTCTGCTATTTAAGAGTCCTATTATTAATGCTTAAAAATTTAATTTTTATGGACTCCATAATGTAAGGGTGGGACAATACACAAATACTTTCTTTTAGACAATAGATGTGTCCTTAAAATATTGATTGAAATTTGTTTCTATCAGTTAATTTCACATGCTCCAGAAGAGGACCGAACATTTCAGTTAAAATGCCCCGATATGATTCATATAATGAAATGTTCTTTTGCAGTGTGAATAATTACCACTAAATTGTGATGCCTTATAGCAAATTCATACCTTGGACCACTGAGAAAGAGATTCTTACTCGTTTTCCTTAACCTAGCCGTAGCCTTTACATGAGAGCTTGACATGTAATTTATTGAACAGATAGCCATAAGCTGTGGGGAAAAATTAGGTTAGGAACTGCATCACAAATACAAAACTTCTACCACTGTTTTAAAGTAGAAAAAAAGGTTTGATTAAAATTTAGACTCTTTAGAGTTTTTAACTTGTAAAGTGATTAAAACAATCGATTTTTATATCTTTTCTGTATTATTTTGTAATTTAGTTGTAATTGTTTTTTGAATATCATACCAGTCTAAGTCAGACTGCATTTCGTATATAACTTACAATCTTGGTGTTGCAAGAGGCTCACAATAGTTACACAGCTAGCTAAGTATGAGAGAAGGTATTAGAACTTTACTTCTCCTTAACTCAAAGTTTGACAGTCACTTCATTATTTCATGTAGTATTCTTCTGTTGATTATGGGCTAAATACTATAGTAACATGAAGTTTGAGATGCATAAACGTTTGAGAGTTTGGCCTAACCAGAAAGGGCAAAAGGAGGTGGGTAGAGAATGTAGAATGTCTTTTGATCATTGAACTGTGCAGTTGGATAGAAAAACTATACAGTTCATCCTCAGAATCTGCTTTGCTATGATAGAAGTTACTTTACTAGGATTTTTAAAGTTTTATCTACGTTACTAATATTTTCTCTGACCTTTTAACAAATCTAGACAATACAGTGCATCAAACCCTAATTTGTAGTGTTTGCTGATTTGAGTTGTAACTATTTAGATTGAAAATTTATAAGTCAGTGAAAACTGGTACAAGTTGATTCCCTGCCTAGGACTAGTTATTTAACCTTTGTGAATCTCTTTCCTCATCTGTAAAATAAGAGAGTTTTGAACCAAGGTCCTCTTGGCTGTTAAGTCTTTTATTATGTGTCGTTCTCCCTTTTAATGAAACCCTGAAGGAGGTTTCTGCTAAATGGAAAGATAGCTTGCAGTTTCTCAGAAAACAAAGCAGTTTGTAGAGATGATTTTATTATGTGCCTCCAAAGGCAAGAAGAACCATCATGAATGAGCTCTTTGCTTTGCATGGGCTCTTTCATTACAGTGCTTATGATGAATATAAGCAAAAAGAAAACCACTCCATTGAATGTTAGCTCCTTGAAGGCAGGGACTTTTTATGTGGCTTTATACCTAGCACTTGGCAAAATGCCTTGTGTAGCAGATGCTTATCAGATAAGGTGATTGCAGTTTGTATCAGTGTGTGATACACAAGAAGAAATTCTGTGGAGAACTTGGTGAAAACTTACTAAGTATTTTATATACCTTGATACTCAGTGAATTCAGAGCGAAGGTTCGACCCTGGATTTTACTGAGAAAAATATTGGAAAAGATGGTTTTCTTTAAGAAGGGTCAAAAGATGCGGTGAACATCATCCCTCTTTACCCCCAGTTTCCAAAATGAATGATTATAATTCAGGGTTGGGAAACCTGTGGCCTTGAGGCCATACGTACAGCTCTTTGACTGAATCCAAACTTCACAGACCAAATCCCCTCAATAAAAGGATTTGTTCTATGAAGTTTGAATTCAGTCAGAGGGCTACACTTGAGGAACTAGAGGGCCACTTGTGGCCTTGAGGCTGCAGGTTCCCCACCCCTGTCGGAATCTTAGGCAGGGAAAAGGGTAATTATTATTGCGATAACAATTTAAAATCTGTTGTCTGTATAGCCAGAATAACTTGACTCATAGGATCATAGATTGAGAGCTGGAAAAAGATCTTGTTAGATCAGAATCAACATCAAAGTAGAAGAAAGGATAAAGAGGAAATGATTACATTTAAATAAGTTGCTGACACAAAAATAGGAAATGGATGAAGGAAGACAACACTGACTTGACTATTATCCTTTCCTAAAGAAGGTTAACCTTTATAAAGCAATAACTACACTGAAACTGAGAAACTGTATTAGCCATCACACATATGCCAAGATGCTAAAGGCAACAACACTAGGTTAGAATATAAATTCATTTACATAATGTTTCTAGTGCTGTTTTGTGTGTTTCATTTAGACAAAGCAGAGTTCCTAACAAACATTCAAATTCCCTGAAGTATATTCTGCCAGAAACATAATTCCACTTAATTTTGACCCCTTTGTGCAGGAGCATGTTGGAAGATTGAAGAATCTCATGAGACAGAGATTAGCAATGGAGGGGAAAAATGAGTTTGCAAAAATTGTTCATGAGATTCATTTAAACCAGGTCATCACAGTAACATTTAAATGTGAAACTGGAAGAACAACTAATAGAGGGAAAAGAGGACAAATTTCTTCATAACAAAATATTTTTTGTCAATGACAGTAGAGATAATCACATTTGAACTCTTTAGTTCACAATATGGTTTATGAAATAGAAATGACACTGAAAATCAGAAAAATACTGCTGGAGCAGCCATAAGAAATCCATGCTGCAATTACTGGTTTTGAAAGCAAAGATCTATTTGCAAGATCTGTGAAAGGTGAAAATGGTCTGGCATGCAATGAAACCAACACTGAATTCCTTTTTTTTGTTTCTCTAAAGAGAATCTATAAGCTCCTCTTCAGTTTTTCTAGGAAAAAAAATTACAGGTACCATTTATGTACTTTCTCATCTCCATTTGAATGGGGATAATTTATATACCTATGGAGGGCATTCTTAATACAAGATGTTTAACAGATTTTTATTAACATCTTTTCTCTTGTGTCATACAGATTCCCCCTATTTTTCTGCCCCTTTGCCTCCCAAAGTGTCTTCCCTATATCAGAGAATTTTTTTAAGAATGAAAAAGGAAGATGAGAAAAAAATTCAGTGAAATTAATACCTAAAAGAATCTGACATGTCATATTCTACACTTGACCCCTGTCTCTTCAAAGAAATGGGGTTGTGTCTTCTCATATTTCCTCTTTAGGGCCAAGCTTGTGCTTTATAATTTTATAACATTTTTTGATTGCTTTAGGATTATTTATATTGTTATGGCCATGTATGTATTGTTTTCCTCCTTTTAACTATGCATCATTTAGTGAAAGTCTTTCCATTCTTTTCTGTATTCACTTGATAAAAACCAAAACTATTAAAGCTTAAAAGAGCACCAAGAGTTTTGGGATTTCCTGTATAAGGGAAAATGCAGGTGTTTATAAACGGTTTTCTGGAGTAGATATCCTCATGGTCACATTTAACTGGAGGATTTAGAGAATACAAATACACTTGATTTATGGTTTTGTTGATTACAGCAAGGCATTTGACATCTTAAAGGTTCCATTACATATTTTCCACGTATATCTTAAGATCATACAGGATCTTTGATGTAGGTGTAGCAATGGAAAACTGTTCAGTAATCCTGTGATTAACAGTATTTTAAGGCATAAAACACACCAAAGATGTTTGCTACTGTCATGGAACCCCAGGGGTTCACAGGGAAGGAGGGATGACATTGTGTTGATTGTATTAAGCACCCAAATAGAGTCTCTTTGAGATAAACACAGGAAAGAGTTTAGCCCAACACAAGAAAATTCAAGTGGATGAAGAATATCTGTTATCCAGATTATATATAATTGGATGAACAACCCATTAAGTTAGCGGAGTCATACACTTATCTTGGACAAACACTTGAGATTGATGGATCATGACTGAATTGGAGAAAGAAAGTGGTTTAAATTATATCTTGGAATCTACAGTGCTTCCAACTATTGCCAAGCTATTCCCTAACAGAAAAACTCAAGCTTTTTTTTTATCATGAGCTTAAAAGTCATCAACAAAGTTGAATATTTCCATATTATAAAGACAGAAAAAGAGCATTGCATTTTGAATGATGACTCCGCTATGTACAACTTGTTTTTTAAAGTACAAAAACTTTTAACACAGAAGTACCAGCGCAGCCCTTCCTGTCTGTGTGCTCTTCTCAATTTACTTCTCGTGTCTTTCCCTCTCTTCTCCTTCCCTCCCCTCTTCTGGAAACATCTTCACTATCTGCCCTCTGGAGTTGTGATTGGTCTTGTCTTTCAAAAGTTTTCCTTTACATTATTGTCAATGTATATATACACTTTTCTTGTGATTCTGCTTATCATACAATCTTCACAGGGTTCTCTAAATCCCTGCCTTTAGTAATTTCTTAAGTGGCAATAATATCCTATTCCATCCATATTTCATAATTTTTTCAGTGATTTTCCCAATTGATGGATACCCCATTTCCAGTTCTTTGCTATAACAAAAAATACTACTGTAAATATTTTCAGGCATATAGGTCTTTTCTTTCTTTGACTTCTTTGGGGTAGAAGTCTAGCTATCCCAAGCTATTCCCTAGCATGGTAGGGAAGCCTCCCCAGTGGTGTGGTATCCCTGAGTCAAAGAGTTTTCTAGTTTAAAACTAATTCCAAATTGCTTTCCAGAATGGCTGGAATCATGAAGTTCACAATTCTACTAAGTGTTGAGCTGGCCTGTCTTCTCTAACAGGTGTAATTTTCCTTTTTAATGGCCATTTTTTGACAAATCTGATGGAAAACCTTTCTTTTTTTAGTTCTAGTATATAATAGTGAATGACATAGCATCACATTCTCCAAAGAACCGAAATTTATTGGTGATCCAGAAGACAATAGAGATATGATTGGTGGGTAAAATCAGGCTATAGCATAGTAAGTTCTGATGAAGACTTGAATGCAAGAGATAGCTAGGATATAAGATGGGGGAAAGACCTGTAGAGAGGCTCAGAGATAACAGGTAAATAACCAAAGTACTTCATTGATACCCATGTATTCTGAGCTGGGCATGACTCAGGCTAGTTCCTTGGCAGTTTATGTTTGATGTTGGAATGAAATGAGACACTCATAGGGCATTCAGTAGTTAACAAAAGGCTATTTACTTAGCCTTAGCAAAAGGCTATTCAACAAATAAATGCATTTAGGATTCCAAGTTGATTTAGCTGACCCAAGCTCCTCCCTTGCCTCTGAGTTGCCTGTTGTGGTCCTCTATCTAAAGTATCAGAATGTGCCTGGAATTCCTCTTGGCTCTTTTGTACCCCAGTACAGGGATTAGATATTAGCCTTAGCCTTTAGTTCTCTGAGGCAATCAAGTCTTGAAGATGGGTTTATTACCTTTTAAGGAAAACCGAGCCTAACTTTTAGGGCATCTAGGTATGAAGTCTATAGAGTGCCAGACCTGTTCAGGAAGACTTGTCTTCCTGAATTTAAATCTGACTTCAGACACTTACTAGCTCTGTATAACCCTGGGCAAGTCACTTAATCCTGTTTGTCTCAGTTTCCTTATCTTTAAAATGAACTGGAGAAGGAAATGGCAAAGCACCTCAGTTATCACTGCCAAGAAAACCCCAAATGGGTTCACAAAGATCTGGCATGACTGCAAAAGGAGTGAAGCATTTTTTTGGGGGTGGGGTGGGGAGAGAGAGAAATATTACGGCAAAAAGGGAGCTTGAACTGCTTACTGGTGACTAACACTGGAAGATTATCAAATATGAGTTTATCCATAGCTAGGAAATTCTTCATGAAATGTCATTAACCAACTTGTCTAAAGTGAAATCTTTAGTGCTTAAATAAGGTTACATTATTTCATTTGTATGGTTAAATCTTCAGATGCAAATTAAACTCTTCTCTGCCTAACTAGCTTCATGAGTTGTGCCAAAACAATTTATTGCCTAACTTTCTGATTATAGATTTTTAAAAAAAATTTAGCTATTCTGGACCTCTGAAGACAGTAAATTGTATTGTATTGTAAATTGTAGTCTTGTATTCAAAGCATTAAAAGCTTAAATGTCAGCAAACACTAACATTTCAATATGCAGAAACCCAGGAAAGATTGTATATGAGGAAACTATAGTTTTGAAAAATAAATCTACATTAAATTTTATGCTGAATTTACCAAAATATCCTGCTTGTCTTTGTACCGTACTACTCACAGTGTTCCCAGATTGATATTGGACCTTCAGGAGCTTTTTTTCTGCTGACCTGCACAGCCCTTCCTCACTCAAAAACAAAAGTCAAGTGCAAGTCATGTCATTATTTCTTTGATGGCATGGTCTTCTTCGGCAACGAAGGATGAACACACATTCTGCAAATTTAAGCCTGATTGTCTCTCCCCCATGCAAGTGAGTCAGCAGAGTAGGACTTCTAGCTTTGTTTATGACCATGGACAAGTCACTTTGCTGCTCTATTTCCTTATCTGTAAAATAGGATAATACTTCAGTTACTAGCTCCTGTTTTTGTTTTTTTTGTTTTGTTTTTGTTTTTGTTTTGAGGAAAGAACTATGTAGACCTTGAAGTGATAAAGAAATTTTAATTGTAGTGGAGGAAAATGAAGCAGTCATACGCCAGAGATATCCGAAGTGAACATATGAGAATGTTGAATTCTAAAGGATCAGATAAAAGATTATCGAATTTTCTTTTGGGAAGGCAACTTGAGAATTTTCCAGTACCACGTCTTTATTCTGAACATATTTAGTCCAGATGGGTAATCTTATCAGTAATGGAAAATGGTCAACAGCTTCTTTCTAATTTTTATAGTCTTATATTATATCTCAATACCAAGTGACTTGCCCATGGTCACTCAGTTAGGATGTTAGCAGAGGCAGAACCTGAAGCCACACATATCTTCTGATGCCAAGGGCAGTCACCTCTAGTCACTGTGCCATACTTACTTGATTTTTAGACATATATATATACACACACATACATACATACATACATATATATATATATATATGATGAAGAAATTGCTTCAGTAACTTAGTCTTCCTGATTTTTTTCCTCCTCAAATTCTTTCTGTATGATAATCCTTTTAAAATACTATATTAATTAGTGCTCCTCTGTTAAAAACCAGTGATTACCAGGTTTGTACTGTATTGTCAAAATTCTTGCTTCCTGCCTTTTCAGATCTTCCATAATCTGTCCTTATTCTGCTTGTTCAATTTAATTTACTTAGAAGACAATATTCTCTCACAATTTCCACTCTAGTCAGTCTGTCCTCTTCAGTGCCCCACATTTGTATATTCCTTTCTCTCTTCCTTTGTTTCTGATGTTCCTTTTTAATCTGGATTACTTACTTATTCTTTATGGTGAAATTTAATTTTTAATCTCTTACAGGAAGACTTAATACAACTTTAGCTTATAGTGATCTATTTTATGCAACAGCATCAAACAATTTTATGCTTATTTATTAATGGTCTTATATAGCTTGCTAATTTATTTTATGTTCATTGGTTTTGTCTTCCAAGCTAGATAGATTTTGTGGACAGGTGCTATGTCATATTTATATTACCCACAGTGTATAACATAGTATTGATGCTGTAGTTGGCACTTAATAAATACTTGTAGGTAAGTGCCAGAAGTGGCTTAACTTTAGAGGAAGAGACCCCAGTTAGGATGCTGTGATCTTCCTTGACTTCCAGGGTGAACATAAGCAATGGATACATAAGGAACTATGTTGTAATTAAAATTAGTGCAAGAAGTATGTTCTTGTTTTGTAATCTTTTTATATGTTCCTGATGGTGATTGGTGTTGTGTAGCCTTGATATGTTACACATTCTTCCTACGCTTTTCATGTCATTTTAAAAAAAGGTACTATCTTCAAGCAGGAATTGTAAACCTGAAATTTCTAGAGAGCAACCTGGTACTAGCTCCTTTCCACTGGTTGACCCTTCATGAGACCCAGAGCAAGTAGATTGTCAAATTTAGTGACTGCCAAACTTCTCCATAAAAGGCATTTTTCTGTTCTGCCTCTCAACACTCCCTTTTTCCTTATAGGTGTGGGGGGAACAATTTAGGTAGAGCTGCTATCAGTATACCTATGGGGGAGGATAATAGTAGAAATAGCACTGCAAAGACTTTTAGCTCCTGTGGTAAATGCCAGCTGTACTGCTTTTTATTGCTTGTATTCCACATAGGAATGGGGAAAGTAGAGCCAGATATCTTTTGTCCCCTGTTTGGGCACTGCCCACTAATGCCAAGATTAGAAGGAGGGTTATGGAGACAGGAGCTAAATCTTGAAACATCGGTAATGAGTATACTTTAGATACCTGGGCAGAGGGTTGGGTGCAAGCTTGGGCCTGGACAACTTCCATTCAGGGGGTTTTGTCATCCTCTTTGTCCAGGTATGATGGGTTCACTACTTTGACTCCTAATCATGGTGTGGTGTGGTAGTAGGGAACATCTAATTCACATCACATAAACTTCCACCCTGTCTTGATCCTTTCCTCTTATATTTAGGCCCTTATGAAGATCAGAAGAAGAGGAAATGGGTGAAGGGATTATGGGAACAATAGTGTTTCTTCTCTTCTCCCTCAGTATTTGATAGTTTCTCCTTCCCAAAGGTATTGTGATAGTGTTCTTCTAAGGTCATACACAGCTCATGTTGCTGGGTAGGCACTAATTCTCATTGCCGTTGCTTGTTTGTTGTGAGTCCTAGTCCTTGTCCACTTGTTTGTGGACAGGGATGGTGGTGGAGATGGGATGGAAGGAAGAGAGAGGTATGTGCAGAAGGATATCATATTCTCTTCCTTTCTACCTGCAAGCTTCCCCATTCTTAGCTCCTAGACCGACTATGGGCTAACTTAGTTAAAATTGGAAGCTACCATGTTGTTCATAAGAGTGAGCTCTTGCTTATTGTCCCTCAGGTTGGTGTCCTGGAATCTCTATTTCTTTCCTCCCCTATTTCTCTCCCCTAACTAAAGGAATCTTCCTATATTTTGCCTAACATGTAGAAATTACTAGAGTATGGCTCTGCCTCATACCACTCTCCTATTCCCTTTAAGTTCCCCCAGTGCATGTGCCAGGCTCTTCCTCTGACTATTTGAGTACCCACTATATGTAAAGTACTGTGCTACATTGTTGTTCAGTTCTTTTTAACTTCTGAAATATCCCACTCCAAGCCCTTCGTTCATTTAATGTTGAAGCTGCCAGAATCCTGTGTTATCCTGATTGTATTTCCACAGTACTCAAATTGTTTCTTTATAGCTGCTTGCAATATTTTCTCCTTGATCTGGGAACTCTGAAATTTGGTCACAATATTCCTAGGAGTTTCTTTGGGTTTCTTTCAGGAGGTGAATGATGAATTCTTTCAGTATCCATTTTGCCTTCTGATTCTATAACATCAGGGCAGTTTTCCTTGATAATTTCATGGAAGATAATGTCTAGGCTCTTTTTTTTTTGATTATGGCTTTCAGGTAGTCTAATAATTTTTAAATTATTTCTCCTGGATCTATTTTCCAGGTCAGTTGTTTTTCCAGTGAGTTGTTTCACCTTATCTTCTATTTTTTCAAATTTTTGGTTTTGTTTGCCAACTTCTTGGTTTAACTCATAGTCATTTGTTTCCCTTGACTCAGTTGTCTCTTTCAACGAATTATTTTGTTCAGTGAGCTTTTGAACCTTCTCCATTTGGCTAATTCTGCTTTTTAAAGCCTCCTTCTCCTCATTGGCTTTTTAGACCTCTTTTTCCAATTGAATTAGCCTCTTTTTAAAGCTGCTTTTTTTCCTCAGCGTTTTTTTGGTTCTCCTTTAGTAAGCTGCTATCTTGTTTTTTAAAGTCTTCTATTGCCTGAGCCAAGTTTATGTCCCCTTTGGAGGCAGGGCCCTTGATTTCCTCTGACAATATGCCTTGTTCTTCCTCATCTGAAAGGATGGGGGGAAGACACCTGTTCCCCAAGAAAGTAATCTTCTATGGTCTTACTTTTTTTTTTCCTTTTCTGGGCATTTTCCCAGCCAATTACTTGACTTCTGAGTTTCCTCTCTACAACCACCTTGCCTCCAGTTCCACCCAGCCTGCGCTATGGGGCTGAGATTCAAATGCTGCTGCCAAGCCTCCCAGGCTTTTGGCAGCGGTGGGGCTGCTATTCAGTGTGAGATTAAGTTCAGCTGCTTGGGTCAGGGCAGGACTGCCATACCGAGTTCAATTCCCTCAGGGGGTTTACCAGGAGACCTTCAATAATGGATGTGGGCCGCTGCCTGCTTTGGGAACTCCTGTCCGCTGCTGCCTCAGCTGCTGCCTCCCGAGGGGGCTGAGTTATAGGGATACCCCTCTCCTCTCTCTGCCAGCCAAAAAGACCCTCTCACTGACCTTTGGCGCCTGTGGGTTGAGGGACCTGCGCTGCTGCTGGAGATTCCATCCCTGAAGCCTGCTGGGATCTGCTCCTCTTGGTGCCATGTGGCCAAGGCAGGGCTGGGCTCTGCTCTGCATCCTGTGCATGACAGACCTTTCCCATCGGTCTTTCAGGTCGCTCTGGGCTAGAAATCTCCACTCCCTTATTTTGTGGCTTCTGCTGCTCTACAATTTGTTGAGAGTTCTTCTTTACAGGTATTTTATGGGCTGTGGGGTAAGAGCTAAGCATCTGTGTGGCTTTCTACTCCGCCATCTTGGCTCCAAGTTCTGAGGAAAACAAGGTTGTGTTTGTCCTTCATTCTCAAAGAGGACCATGACATCAAGATGATGACATGACGTGCAGCTGAGTTTGATTTGATTGAGGGAGGGCTGTGCAAGATCCTGTTCAGTCCTTTTTAGTCATATTCTACTATTTGTGACACCATTTGGGGTTTTCTTGGCAAAGATACTGGAGTGGTTTGCCATTTCTTCTTTTTTTGCTGTTTCTTCTTCAGCTCATTTTACAGATGTTACAGATGTTAAGCAAACAGCGTTAAGTGTGACTTGCCTGGGGTTGTGCAGCTAGTAAGTGTCTGAGGCCAGATTTCAGCTTGGGAAGATGAGTTTTCCGGGACTTAACGCCCAGAACTCTATTCACTGCACGTCTTGGACTTACTAGGTGTAACTATGTACTTAAAGTCAAGATAGGAAGGTTCTCTCTGTTTTGTTAGCTAAAGTATTAACCTACTCATGACTCTCAATAATAGTGCTATCAATAAACCTTGTACCAAGATTAAGGAAAACTATAAATTTGGAGTGCAACAAGCCATAAAGCTTTTGCAAGGGCTGAGAAATCCCTTTTAGAATTCTACATCTCTGTTTATTCCATTATCCTCCTGTAATTAATTTAACCTGTGACTGTTCTGTGTTGGTCTGTCAGACTCAACAAACTTCTGACGTATCTGTTTCTGAGGATACCACTATGACCCCAGTCATTTGATTCCTAAATTAGGAGACATCTTTTATTCTTCCCTTTCTCTCATTTTCTCTTCCCCTTCTCCCCCAATCAAATTAGTTGCCAAATCTTGCTCATTTTATTTCAATGTCTCTAGTCTTTTTTCATGTAGCCATTATTTTAGTTCAGGCTTTTATTACCTCTTGCTGAATCTGTTATCCTCTTAAAGTGCTTCTAGGTTTTCCTCTTCTTCTATTTCTCCTGTGTGTCTTCTACACAGATTTTGGGATTATCTTCCCAAGGCATAGAGCTGGGCATATTTCTCCTGTGATTAAAAAAAAATCTTCACTAACTTTCTTTGCCTGTGGTAGTAGTTCTGGGAGCCCTGAGAGATTAAATCA
The DNA here is from genome assembly GCA_023548195.1 of Bettongia penicillata ogilbyi. Classification (NCBI taxonomy): domain Eukaryota; kingdom Metazoa; phylum Chordata; class Mammalia; order Diprotodontia; family Potoroidae; genus Bettongia; species Bettongia penicillata. The sequence goes on from JAJHZJ010000197.1 coordinate 7,669,603, forward strand.
CTTGCCCAGAGTCACATGGCCAATATGCCAGAGGTGGACATTGTGAATTTAGGTCTTTCTGACTGAAGTTCTGTCTGGTTCTCTGTGACTTCTTGTAAAACTCATATTATTTTTAAAAAATGCACTAATAAACCATTTACTCATAAGATTTGTTCCTTCTTAGACACTGTCACTTTAGTAAGAATGTACGTTTCTGGACGGCAGGAATTTTCTTTGTGTCCCCAGTAGCCTTGACACATAATAAGAGCTTAATCAGGGTTGGCTAATCAACATTGGCTCCAGTCCCTGCCTGTCACTATCCATAGGAGTTTCAAAAGAAAATTATTTGAATATCAAAAGATTAAGATGAATTAATTGAATATTTTCATAACAGTAACCTTCTTTCTGACCTTGGTCAAATTTTTGATGTGAAGGATATGTCCTATTGTGATACCATATAATTTTGTTGGAAAAATGCCTTCCAAAAATCAACTTGATTTATTCTTCTAAGAATCAACTCATTGTCATGTCCTAAATTTTGTAAAAATAAGATGAAATATGCTAATTTTAATAATTTTTAGTTTAACTTTTCAAGATAGTGAAGAAAAAATCTTTGATTAGAGTTTTATATATTTTGAAAGGTTAGTCCTCAGTTTAAATTGATTCACTTTCAAAGGGCCTTTTTCCTTTACCTCTGAGAAGGACAATCTCTTGATTTTCCAAAACTATTTTTCCTCAGATAGTTTTCGAGAAATAGTTGTTTAGTGTTTATTCCAAGTGGCAATTGGGGCTACTACAAAAGAACTTGTTTTTAGTTTCTTTTGCTGAAGAGAATATGCAGCCTCCTAGGACTATTCCTCATACAGGGTTAAGAGTTATATGTTCTGATTAAATTCAAGGCGATGTATCTATTTCTACACATTTACCAACAGTTGTAGCTGTTAGGTACCGCAGCAATGCACATGACATCTATCGCTAGCACTTGTTCACCAGCATGCATTTCGGCAGGTTTGGGATGCTAGATTTGCCCACTGTAGAACTCAGCCGACTGGCGAAGAGCCTCGTTAATTACCATCACTCCCTAGCCATTTGAGCTAACCAGATTTGTGAGATTTCCTAAGTTGACAGTGACAAACATGTCTTAGAAATCCTCATTTATTGGAATAAGCTTAGAGGCTTTTAACTATTTTTTTCACTTTAATTTCCTGTATGTTGAAGCAGTGTTTTTCTGAGTCTTAATAGAATTCCATTAAAAATCTTAAACCAAAAACTAAGTCCTTTAAAAGGCCTTTAAAAATAATTTTATGCTTTGAAGTTGTTTTTTTTCAGCTTAATAGTCCACATGTTTAAACAGGCAGTTCAGGATGTTTGGGAAATAATTATCTGTTGAAAGACATGTTTATGAACATGGCTTTACTTCCCCACAATTTTAATGTTCCTCCTGGGGGTTATAAATTGTGAGTATAATAGACTTTTGAAAGCCACACCATGTGATGCTTCTTGCTTACCTGAACCTCTTGTGTGCTACAGTGTAGCTTGCTATTATTTCTAAAAACTTGATTTCTGGACTGTTGGAAATAAAGTGCATGTGTGACAAATTGACCTTTGTCTTCTAATAGCTTATTTATAGTCTAGGCAGCATAATCGAAGCTGTGCTGGTGTGTGTGTGTGTGTGTGTGTGTGTGTGTGTGTGTGAGCGCGCGTGCACACACACACACACACCTGTATATACATATGTGTAGAATGTAGAAATGTAGTTCCACTTTTAATGACATCAAGCCTATTCCATTACTTTCTCTTTGGAAAACACTGGAAACCATATTAATTACTAGTATAGGCTAGGAAAAATGAATAATTTCTTCTATATTTATTTTAATATAGATCTTCTTCCTCTAGGGTATAAGTTGCTTGAAGACAGTTCCAGGTCACATTTACCTTTGCGTTTTCTGCAGTACTTGGAGGAATGAGTGTTAAAAGAATATGGGACATACATGGAACAAGAAAAGAATTTTTAAGCAGAATTATTCCTTAGGCTGTATTTTGCTCCCTATAAACTGTTTTTATCTATTAATTCTGTTAATACATTCTGATACTTTTTAGTGGTAAAAAGCATAGCTTATAACATGAACTTGGAATTTGCTTTACCCATTTCTTAAGGGGCACAAGTAGACTAAGCATTCAGCGTTGTCTAAAAGTAGCTTTGTGGATAGATTTTTATTTTTATTCTACCTTTTTTTTGAAAATGGAAAGTGGTCTAAAAATCAAAATAATTTGCTTTTTCTTATCCTAGATTAACTGCTGAAGTACTGATCGAGTTCTGCGTTTCTTCAATGAGGAACTACAGGCTCATCTTCTGCCATAATCTCAAACAGCCATAAATGACAAAAGGATGCTTGCTCAGTGAGGGTAGCTGGTGCAGAAACCATTTTTTAAACTTAGGTGTTTAAGTACTCAAAGGTAAGTTTTCTAAAATAGTAAATAGTCCCTTCCTAAAGGGACTAAAGTCCTAAAAAGCGACTTCTTTTAGTTTTTGGTGATTTGACTAATAACATAGAATCTGTTTTGTTTGAATCCTTTTTCACAACTGATATATGAATATGCACACACACACAAATATGGCAACTATATATAATGTAGTAGCCTATATAGTTACTTGCTGAGGAATACCTGTGTTTTTTAGCCTTTGTGATTGAAATGTTCCCTTGAACTTATTTTCACTATTCCCAAGACTTACTAGATTTACTCTAATGTTCCAACCCTTTATGTTTGCTATTCTTGATGGACCTCTAAAAACATTTTCTTTATTTGGAAACGTTTGGTATGTTCAATAAATCCTTCTTAAAAGGAATTTTTGTGCAATGTAATTTTTATCTCAAATTCTTACAAATTACAAAAACTTCTTACAAAGAGCCACAAATGAAGTGTGGTTGAAGGGGGGAAAAGAGGGAGTTTTGTTTTTAAAGTGTTTTTTTTTTTACCTTCAACTTAAAGCACTAAGTAAAACGAGAACTTTCTTACGTATATACAAGAGAACAGAAAAAGAGGATTGTATGTTAAACTATGAATCTTCGTTATGTACAGCTTTTTAGCATTTAACTTTCAAAGCTGTCCTGCCTGTCTGTAATTCTTTCTCATCTCCTTTGTGCCTTTTAAAAAATATTTTAATAAATTACTTATCCTCTTCTTTTTTTGGGGGCAGGGGGAGAGTTAATCCTTTTGCTTGACCCTTTCTCCTCTCTCCCTAATCAGAAAAAAAGCAAAAACCCTTTCAGTAAATATACATTATTTAAGCAAAACAAACTTGCATGTTGACCATGTCTGAAAATGCATGTCATTCTACAACTACAATTCCATCATCTCTTCACCAAGAGGGGTGAGGGACATAACTTATCAGTCTTCTGGGGTCATGATTTCTTATTTCATTAGATTAGAATTCTTAAATCTGAATCAAAGTTTTTTTTCTTTACACTGTTGAAATAATTATATTAATTGTTCACCTGGTTCTGTTTACTACACTCTTATCATTCATCAAAATCTTCCCAGGTTTCTCTGAAACCTCCTTTTCCTTTTATGGTACAATAATATCATGCCCACGAAACTTGGACAGTTAGCATCATGCCAGAAAACCATGCCAGAGAAGAAGTGATTTTACTTGAATTGTCTTAGAAAGATTCTGAGGATTACCTGTCAGGATAAGGTACCAGACACTGAGGTCCTCTCTTAAGGTGAACTGCCAGGCATTCAAATGCTACTACAAAGAGTACAGCTGTGATGGAACTGGCTACTACATAGCATGAATGCCAAACACATACTTAGATAAAAGCTTATTTTACAGAGTACTTACATAAGGCAGGCACTCACACAGTGGTCCAGAAGTGTGTATAAGGACACTTTCAAGGTCTCTCTGAAGAACTTTAGTATTGATTATTAGATGTGGGTGATGCTTGCACAGGACTGCCCAGCATAGTGTGCCTTATATTAAAGAATGTGCTGTTCTCCATGAGTAAAGCAGAATCTCATTAGTACAAAAACTGTAAACTGCAAATCCAGAGACATGTCAATGTAGCCTTCTGAACTTGTATTGGATTGATCAACCCCAGCCAAATACATTGTACCTTGATATATGTAGCATGCTATGCACTTGCATATATGCACGGTTGGAGACTTAGAAAGATTCTAGTTTAAACTTAAAAGTTGTACAGATATCAGTCTTTTGTGATCATGTGTGGATTACATGGATTGGAGAAGGCAATATGAAACATTGCTTCTCTCTGTTATTTTTGCAGCAGATGTAATCGTAAGAGCTCAGGCAAAATCTTGATATTTGAACTTAGACTTGTATATTCTCTTTAAAAGACAATATAAATAAATTTTTGGTAGTGGAAATGGAAGGATATTGTGTCTCTAAAATCTGATTAAAAAAACCAACAAAAATGTTACCCTACTTAAAGAAATTATAGTTATTGACTTGTGTCATACAGAAATACTTACAGTTCAGTATTTGAATAGATGTATGATTTTTTTGATGTGAATATTCCTTTCATCCATGCACATTGCAGCCCTTCCAAGTTTTCTTACTTTGGGCAATCTTACTCATAGCTCTCCCAAACTACTCCACTAAGTATGTACTCAATGCACTTGTGGCTTTCCCCTAAATCTTATTGTTCTCTAGGTACTAGTGCAAGTACTTGAATGACTAATTTTTTTATCTCTCATTGCATGATTGTTCTACCTCCTTTTTTATTTTTTAGCATGCATCCCCTGGATGTTATTTCTTACCGCACTTAGTGCAAGTTGTTTTTGTAATATGCTGTGACCTGTCCTATTGTTTTCATTGTTTTTTGAGTTGTCTGTAGTTTTGCTTCTTCAAAGCTCAATCAGCAAGGCACCCGTAGTGAGAGACAAGAAGTGGCATATGCCAGACGAATCTTAACTACTACAACTACCTTGAACATCAGCTTCTCTCAGAACCCAATGGAGATAGATCACCACCCTGAGCTCTAAAGCCCTGTGGCTGCTGGTACTGTTGAGATTTTTGGTCCTGCTTCCAAACCAGCCCCTATAACCATGATCCCAGGGAACAACCTCTGAAGAAAAGGTGTCAACCAACTCAGCAAATTGCCATCCACAGGATTGCCATCCTCAGACTTGGTTGGAGAAAGCCCAGGAAAGCTCCCAGGGAATAGTAGCACTCCTTTTTCTAACACCTGTCTGATCTACTTCCAGTCCTGTGCCCTCAGTCATCATCCAGGGAATCAACTCTTGTGGAGGTGCAACCTTGTACCTTCTTCTGCAGTTGCTGTACTGCTTTTCTTTTTACAGCTACGGAAGACCTGGAAAAGAAAGTTCTTGCTGCTCTCAGTTTAGCATCATAAATGGATATGGGGCTTGTTTATGAAACCTCTTGTTTTCTCCTCCATTAAAACACAAACATTCTATATATATATGGACTCTTCAGGGAGGTGTAGCACCTGTAGTGTAAAGGCTTGCTGAGTCCTTTTCAGGGGTGCTTATCCTCCTTTGGTGTCCAGTTGTCATTTAACACTTTAACTGTGGCTAAAAGAAGCTGTAGCATACACAGAGTCTGCATCCTGGTAAAACCATCTTTGCAGATGGGTTAAACCAGACCAACAGATGTTAAACCTGTCTGTGAGGTAGGGATGGTGGTGTACCCCAAGCATGTGAAGATTTCAGCCCAGAGAAATGGGTAGATGAGAACAATTTGTTCCTACAGCCATGAAAGTGGCAGAAGCAGGCACTGTAGAATGATTAAAGCTTGATATCCACCGTGTCCTGTCTTACCACTGGACATTGATAACTCTGGAAGAGAGAGTGAGGCTAATGACTTTGTGAACCCCGTCTCTCTTAAATCCTACTGAAATACAAGTCAGGAACATCACCTTCCAATGTCTTTGGTCATCTTCAGGAATGAACGACAAGCAAGAACAAAGAATGCAAGGTCTTTGAGAACAAGGACTCCTTTTTCTATTTGTATCCCTAGCGTTCAGCAAAATGCTTTGCATATGATAAGCACTTCATATTTTGGGCTTTTTTTTTTAACTTATTGGGGTGCTCGGCAGGCAATTTTTCCCCATGAAAGGGTGTGTGTGTGTGTGTGTGTGTGTGTGTGAGAATTGCCAGCTAGATTCTTTGAGTGGCTGTGGAACTCATTAAGAAAGTTCTGTGATATAATGGGACTTGATGTAGTCATTATAGTATTATCATCTACAAATAGGAGGATCTAGGGTCCATGCCATTTATAGGGAATCCTTTTTCTTTTTGCATTCTGAGTAGGACAGTTTCCATAGCAGTGGCAATACCTTTGACATTTATATTTGCTTGATCTTGATAATCAGAGGATTATTACATATAATCTCCTGCTGTTGCTTCTATCAAGGAAACTTGTATCATTTAAGATGTATATTGCTCTGTCGGAGGGTTTTGTTTTGTTTCATTTTGATTTTGAATTTCTAGAAGTTTGGGTGAATGTGATGGTTGTGTGGGCTACTAATAAATATAAATTGTGAAAGCCTTTCCATTTCTTTTCATTTTTGCCAGTGATAATCTTGAAACATGAATAGTTTTCAGTCTCCTAAAAAATAGAGATATGAAAAGTTAGATGTTTGGGTCAGTGGTTGCTGATATCTTATTGACTGGGCTTTTCTGGTGCTAAATCCTGTGTTCCTCCATGAGTATATTAATTTGGCATTAAATTAAAACCTCTCTTTTAGAGCACTGTTAAATTAATGTTTATTAATGGTCTGATAGGATCCCTGGCCCCATTTCTACCATCACCGCTATTGTCATCATCATGATAGAACCAAGCTGATGGAACTTTTGTATTTTCTTATATTTCCTGATTTTAGTAGTCCAAGAATTGTTCATGTAGGGCCTGTTCTACTGGTAACCAGCCTCTTTACTTGCTAATACTTGGTTTTCCTATAGAAATAGTGGGGCCAGAAGATTGTCTCTAACTGTGGAATGGAGGCAGTCATCTGGACCTTTCTGTGTTACGTTAAGCGATATGGAGAGATATAATTTGATAATTAAGTCCAGCTCTGTCCATCAAGGTCCAGAAACCTAGTTAATTTAGTCATAGTTCATGGTTAAGCTTGGGAAAGACTAGTTTAACCTCTAGGAGGCAAATTCACTGTCTCAAGTTGCTTTCTGAAATATATAGTAGCCCATGGTACTAAATTTCAGGATCTCAGTCTAAGTATTATAGGTGTTTTGATTCATGAATACTCATGAGACAGTAAAACAGAATCCATAATAATAATACTTTAGATAATTGTATTGAAATTTAATTAGTGAACATAGGAGATATTTCTTTTTATGGGTTAGAAATTTGGGAATTAACTTGGATCCGTAAGAGCATATTCAGATATATAAGCCATCTCTGGTGTTTATTTAGTCATATTGCTACCTGTTAATCATTGTAGTCTTTTTTTGGTCTTTCATTTGACAGAAAAGACAGCTTTGATTTCTGGCTGCAAAAAAGATATGAGGAAGAGCTCCTCCCCTTCCTTGAGTAACTGCAACTCCGTACTTGCTAACAAAATATTTGGAATTCCACTTGATGAGCTGCAGCAGGGAGGACATCCAGACAATGAGGTTCCATTCATAGTTCGCCACGTTGTGGACTATATTGAGGAACATGGTATATATTTCCTTTCTATTTTAAATGGCTGTTCTAGACGTTCTTTGGCCTTTGTTTTAATCAGCACAAGTCCTCTTCCCATTGACCTCTCAGACACAGGGAGGAAAATAGAGTAGAAAACTTTGTTTTGGTAGCCTTCTTAATTCTTTAATTGAACATATGCTTCTTCAAAAGGATTGCCAAGTTAAAAATAATTATCAGTGAACCTAGAGTATTTTTGTAGAGATATGAGTATTTTTTATTGGAGGGGGGTAATAAAGGGAGGGGAAAGATTAGGTTAGGATTGTAGGTATAGAAACCATATTCAGGTGTATAATGAGTTGAACAGTATAAGCCAGGGTTGTTTTACATTAATCAAATTTTTTAAACATTTGGAGGTTATGTATACTTACCTGGTTTAAAATGTAGCTTTGACATTTTTTCCTTTCTTGTACTAATACAGGAGGTCTGGAGCAAGAAGGACTTTTTCAAGTCAATGGAAATGCTGAGACGGTGGAGTGGCTTAGGCAGAGATATGACAATGGAGAAGATGTGGATCTGGTTAAGGAAGCAGATGTTCCCTCAGCTATTAGTCTTCTTAGGTTTTTCCTTCAAGAACTTCCAGAACCTGTCATCCCTGGTAGCTTGCATATTCACTTGATGCAACTTTCTCAAGGTAACATGATAGATAACTAAGGTCTAGTTACTAAGTACCATTATCTGTCAGTTTTTTGAAGGAGCATCTTGAGTTAAGTGGTCATTTTGGGTGTATGATCACTTTGTCTTGATGGACTTTCTTGGAATCAGCATGGCCTTAGTTTAAGGGCCAGTAGAACACAGTTATTCTCATGAATGATCTTGATAGGCCTAGGCATAGGATAGAAAGAGGAAAAAAGGAAAACTGTGGGAGTGAAGGAAAATGTAGAGGATATTGAGTATAACCGAGTTATCACCAACAGTTATCTTCAGGTGCCAGTTAGTGGTCCACTATCATAGGATTCAGACTCTGATTAGCAGAACACGGAAATAAAGAGCATATGCCCCATGATAGTCCCGGAATACCATTCAGAAGGATATGAAACAGCACTCTAAAGGACGATCAGACAATTCTAAAATAAATTAAAATGAATCCAGTTTTTATTTTTTGGATAGCCTTTCAAATGGGAATATGAAAGTGTAAAGAATTTGAGAGCTGTAAATTTGTTTTCATAGTATATTGGGATTGATGTGAGATACTTTATGGGAGTGATTTGGTAGTATTCTGTAAGTCCACTTGCCAAATTTCCTCAAACACTCATGTTTTATTGGTAACTCTTAAGAAAAAAAAAATGGGGAAATTCTGAGTACTTGACATAATATTTATATCACTCTGTTATAGCTATTCCATTCATGTCTCTACCTGGGCAGTGTAGCAGTGGGTTAAAAGACTACATGCATGTCCATGAATCAATAAACAAATGTTAATTAAGCGCTTCATGTGTACTGAGCGCCAGGAAAGCAAAGACAGACGTGAAAATCACTCTGCACCCCAGGGTCTCACGGTCCACTTGGGTAGGGACGACAGGTACATGAACTGGTGTGGGAGTATGTGCAGAAGAAATACCAAATTAGATACAAGGTGGTTTTGGAAAGAGGGCACCATACATGAAGTGTTCGGGAGAAAACAATCAGAAAAAAACTAGGAGATTCTTGAAAAAACTTTTAATAATATTGAGTAACTTCATTTGGAAGTAGTAGGAGTATCAATTTTTATATCTGTCCATTGGAATCTCCGGTTTATGTTTAGAGGCCAGTGGAGATAAATTGCATCTCTCTTTTGTCTCATGCATTCCGGTGACTGAGTTCATTTGCACTTAATGTTGTGAAATAAAATAATATTAGTAAAACAGTGTAGATACCTTAAAGCACTAACTACAGTCATTCTAGTTATCATATTTGTCTGCATTAGACGACACCAGATGTCATCTTGACATAATGAATTTTTTATTTGAAGTAATAGATGGAACTTTTCATTTCCAGATTCTCATTTTAACATATACTTGTGGAGAGGTTAGAGATTTGCAAAAATGATATGGAACCCCATTGTTACATTTTTTAAAAATTAGTAATTTGAAAATATTTTTGTCTGGACAAACACCCAAGTTTTTTACCTAATGTGAAATGTTAGCAATTTTTCCTTCCCCCTTAATCTTCCAGTAGCAGTCCATCTATTTTTGGTTCTGTTGGTATTACAGAAAAAATGGAGTTAATTTCTCTCTATTAAGACCTTGCAATTCCTTCACTAATAGGTCAGTAATACTTTTATGCTTGAGTGAATGGGAAAACATAGAATATGGTTATGACAAGTTATTTTACCATTTACTCAAGTAGAAAGTATTGCTGACATATTAGTGATGAAATTACTTCTATGCATTTGTCTTCCCTGGGAGTTGGTGCTGACTTATTTATATTGGCCTAGCGTAGTTAGCATGTTGCTGCTGCACTGGTTGAATAGTGCAGTTATGCTGATGTATCAGCAAATTGAAATGGGGAAAAAAGAAGGAAAAAATGCTATTAATGAGAAGTAGAAGGGGAAAAACATTTCTAACTTTTTGAAAGCATGAATTAATTCTCCTCCTCACTCTCCCTACCTCTATCTCACCCATTCATAACTTCTCCCTTCCTCCTTAAATGAAACAAAAAGCCAAAGGCTGTTAAGTACAGGAAGTCAAAAGATGATGGGGATAGAGTAATGTGAAGTTGGCAGAATATCTGAGATTTGTTTTTACTTCATTTAAAAACCTGTCATTACACTTTACAGATTATAATAATGAAGATGAATTTGGAAGAAAGTTGAGGTTCCTCTTGCAACAGCTTCCACCTGTTAATTACAGTTTGTTGAAGTTTCTATGTAGATTTTTAGCCAATGTAGCATCACATCATGAAGAAATTTGGTCTGCAAATTCTTTGGCTGCCGTCTTCGGTCCAGATGTCTTCCAGTAAGTTATTTTGTAAATGTATGCATTTAACCCAAAGGGAAAAAGTTTTGCATTTATGAAGTATCATTATTTATGAAAGGTAGTGCCTTTTAGAGAATCCAGACTTTTATGAGCTATTATTTTTATGATAGATTTATTTAATCCTCCCAGCTTGTTTAGGAAGAATATGCAATGCCATTTTACAGATGGGAAATACTGAGACTCCAAGGTGATAAATCAGATCCTCTGAAGAGTTCGGAATAAAAGGGTGCCTGCCCCTTGATTTAAAATGTGTTACCCACTGTTAGCAAATTATCTTGGAGGTGGTTGAAGTATGGACAGAAGTAGTTTTCATTTTTTACAGGGGAAGAAGAGCCTCCTTTCGCCAAGTGGGTTGATGATGATGATTCCTCAACTAAATTTAGAATTTGTGTTTTTAGCATTTATACAGATGTGGAAGATTTGAAAGAGCAAGAAATAGTAAGCAGAATAATGGCTGGACTTCTGGAAAACTACTATGAATACTTTGAAAATGAAGAGGAAGATTTTTCATCTACTAATGATTTGAGTTCGCTAACTGAACAGGTGAGTATTCAAGTTTATCCTATTTTGAAGGCTAATTAAAATTAAGGCTAACAAAAATCAAAACCATGTATTTGTAACTACCTTCTATGAAATGTAAGTATTGATCCTTACACTTTTAGTTGCCATATATGGCCCATAGATAGTACATGATTTGTAAAAATTTGAATTCAGAAATATTTGTGGTGTATGACACATTTGATCTATTATTTGGATGAGAAAGTAAAATTTATGCAAATCTTAGGTCATTCACTGTGAAAAAATTTTTGTATTTTCTGCCCAAGATTAGTTATACATTTGTTATATGCAAAGGTATATTAGAGATAGATGAGATTTAGAAATGAAACCTAGAAGATAAGTAAAAATTTAGAATTTACTTTTTTGTTTTAAATTTTTGATAAGTGGAGAAATGAAGGTCAAGAACCCTGTCCTAGTTCCAAGGTGTTAAAATCATTTTGATGCTTAATGTTTTTAAACTTCTGTAGTGTAGAAATGTAGTTAAAGTAGTGAAATGCCTTAAATCCGAAATGAGGTTGCACATTTAATTTCTCTTTTAGAGATTAAATTCTCTTCCTTTGGGTGCATTGTAGTTTAAAAAAATTATTTGGTATTCCTTTATAATTTAAATAGTTTAGGATCATAGTTTCTCACCCTTAGAAAAATAACTTTTTAGTGTGATAGTTTTAGTAGAAATCCATTAATTTTGAGTCCAGTGAGAGTTTTGTGACTTTGATTTGGATTGAAATTATTATTTTTTTGGTGAAAAATGGTTTTACCAAACTAAATAATTTATGTAATTGTAGTTGATATTTTAAACTGGTTGAAAAACAAATTTTTTAAAAGATTTTAACACATTTGTGTATTTTTGATTATAAACCAGCTTCATCTAGTCATTAAAATAGGCCTAGGCTGGACTTGGAAACACTTTGGTAATGGTTAGTTACTGTATTTGCTTGCAGGTAATAAAAACATTACTTGGACAATAATCTTAGTTCAGTAACATTTTATTTTGTATGAATTAGAGTGGTCTTACTCTGTGTATAACCTGAAGTCTATATAAATGGGAGTTTCTCTAATGCTTAGCAGTGTTTGAGATACTGTCTGCCATGTTCTGTATGGACTTCCTTTTGAAATATTTCTGTCTGTGCTTTGCTCCTGTTTTTAAAACATAAACATGGATAGCGACTATCTTTTTTTTTTTAAGTAGCTTGAACTTTAAAGAAATGACACACTAGCAAATGCCAAGTGCATTTTTGCTGTGTGAATGAAGGATGAAAATGTGTGCATATGGGAATAATAAGTATGGGTGGGCTTTGTAGCCTGAGTAGGTGACACATGGACATTTTGGTGCAGTTTTGAAGTTGACAGCTACCATATGTGGATCTCAACTTAAGAAACATGGTAAGACTAAAGGAAAATTATGAAGTATCTCTTTTAAAAGAATTGTCTCTGTTTGAAATGAAAGTAGAGGTAAGAGCATAGTCACATTTACAGGAATTTCTCATTGTTTATGTTTTAATTGCTAAAATATATCCTTTTGTTTGAGAATTTTGGCTCATTTGCATTTGTGATTTTTTTTTTTTTACTTACATTTGTAAACTTAGGTCTATTCAGGATGGGGTAAAATAAATTTACTATTTGAATCATTCAACTAGATTAAGATTTTATTTTTAGGGGATTTATTACATGGATTTGATAAAGCATTTGTATCACAACTGCTGCAATATATTGTAGGATGCACCTTTGTGAAAGTTTTTTGGATTGTTTTAGACTGGCATTCTTGTTTATTAGGATTTGGCTGTATTCCCTGAAATCTCTTAATCTACTTGTGTTGAATGTGCATTTTGTGTTGTTTTTCAATAGACATTGGCAAAATGGTATGGGCAAAATGAACTAAGCTCTGAAAAGTGAGAATGGCTAAATTAAGGAGTATTTAGTAAAGCTGTACACATTTGTCTAAATATGTAGAGGAAAGGAAATTTGCCTATTGGGAAGAAAATTATGGTAATGTAGTGTTGGGTAGAGGGATTAGTCTGGAATGTTTGTATATCGGTAGTTATTCTTTGGGCCTGCTAATTACCAAAATCTGCATTTTTATTATGATATGTAAGGTATATTATATTTGATTGTTTAACAGGCTGCATGTTTTCTTATACTAGGAAATATACTAGGATACGAGTGAAGGGAACAGATTTCTTAAATTTTGTATTTTTATCTTTCTCAAGTAATTTTGACAAACTTTATTTGGCTTATGAGATAATGGTATTTGAGTGAAATGAACATTCCTTAAATTCAGCATAATCCTGTTTTATTTCAGCTTTGAATGAATATAACTATTGCTGCTTTCTTTCTCATCCATTAATGGGGAATTCCAGGACCCTAAAGACTTTTAAATATATAGTTGGGCCTGACCTACTCTCTATAGTAATGCTGTTTTACTCTGAATTTCATGTTTTGTGAAATCAGATTTGTCTACCCACTTGTTTTCTTCATTTACAGTCTTGTTACTATTGATGCAATGCCTTGGCTGTTATAAGCCTTATTAAATTCAATCAGGAGATACTCTTAGTGATAGCTGTTGACTATAGAAAGTAGCAAATGTTTGGTAGAAGACAAGTAGAGACTATGTTTGAGACAGGTTAAAGAAGGTGAACAATCTCTTTAGTATGGAGTCCTTAATTTATCTGAGGATGGAGGTGATATAATTATGTTTCTTTATACATTTGAGAAGGCAGGCAGCAGCGTTCTCCACAAGCTGGAGTCTGGAGAGCAGGCATTTCACGAGGCCCTAGAGAAGGGAATTACAGCAATGAAAGAAAGAAGCGATGTAAGTATGGATAAGGATCCACCAGAAAGTAGAGTTGAGGCAGAAGCATACACAGTACAGTTTTAAGTAGCATCTGAAATGAATTGGATGCTAAAGAGCTATTGAGAAATTGAGAGCCTAGCATTCATTCATTCATTCTTTTTTTCTTAAGCATTTAATTTAATAAATATTTATTAAATTGAACTGATCCACCTCCCATTTATGCACATAATAAATGAACTGCTTTCATTTAAGCCCGTTGACAAGCACTCATTTCTTGAAGAGTTCCATGGGGATGGAGTTAGGGCACATTTATTTAAATGTTTAAAATTCTCTCTATCACTTTAGAAAAACTAATCTTTATATATGATCATTATTTTGGGGTAGAAAGTAATGACTACTTTTTAACTTTTTGGCTCTGTTGTCTTACCAGATTACTTTCTAGATGTTATGCTAGTAGGGGAAAGTAAAAGTTTATTTGAATTAATTTGAATTTAAGTGTGAGAATTTGCATGTTCTATGAACTGCTGATTTTATCTATCTCAAATATATTTTATTGAATACGTGTACACTTCTGTATCTCTGTTGTTGCCAAGCATAAAAACTTGTAGCAAATCCATATTCCCATAATCATCTCAACCTAAAATTTGAGAGAGTGAATGCATCTCAATTCTTGCTCAATTAAAAAACCGTCTTGTTTATTTTTTCTTTTAAACCTCCTTGTGTGCTCAGATGCCTTCACAAGCTAGGTAGAGTAGTTAATAGTTTACATTTTTGATTTTCTTTCTATTGTGACTTTTATTTTAAATTGGTAAACCATTTTCTTGCCAAACATATATCTCTCGGTATTTATTCCTATATTAACCCTATGTAATATATGAAAAGAAAAGTTATTTGTGACCTGCTACAGTTTAAAAATTTACACAGATTGGCACTTATATAAATATGTCCTTATAACTCAAGTGATACGAGTAATACCTTGGGTAGCATTTTTATAGCTTAAGACCCAGATTTGTATGTGAATATAGCACTTAGACATTTAGCATTCTAACTCTTCTTTTCTCAAACAGATAACTTCCCCTTTATGCTTCAGCTAAATTGGACTAATTCCATTTGCCATACAAGGCCTCACTCCTTGCTGGACCCTGTTCTTTTTTCCTGAAGTGACTTCCCTGTTTCCATCAGACAATTTAATAACAACTGACATTGTTTAGCATTTTAAAGTTTATAAAGTGATTTACCTATCTTATTTTTAAATTTGCATTATTTTAATTTTATCATCAGTAATGCTGTGAGCTTGTGATACAGGTACCGCAGACATCACCTTCATTTTATAGATGAAGAGTATGATGTTCAGAGAGGTTAAATTGTTAGCGTCAGGCTTCTGTTTCTGGGATCATAGAGATTTGAGGCTCAGAGAGCTCAGATGACTTTTCCATGGTATCACACCTCGTAAGGAGCAAGACTCAAACGTGGGTCCTCTCTCTCCAGATCTGGCGCTCTTTATAGGCCGTACCACACAATGATCAAATGTCATTTTCTCTTGCCCCTCTGATAACATTTTGCTTTCCATTGTTGTTGTTATTCATTGTTCATTTGTGTCCAACTCTCTTGTTAATCCATGAACCGTATTGTTCATGGCAAAGTACTAGAGTGCCCTTCCTTTTCCAATGGATTAAGACAAATAGAAGTTAAGTGACTTGTCCAGGGTCACACACAACTGTTTGAGGCTGGATTTGAACTCAGGTCTTCTTGACTCCGGGTCCAGCTCTCTATCCACTGAACCCACCTAGATGTCTCCTCTTTCCGTTGGACCATATTGCATTTACCCATTCCTTTGAGCTCATTTCAAATGGTGCTTCTTCCTTGTGGCCTTCCTTTCTCCCCCAAATTAGTAATGCCTGTCCCTTTTGTATTTTATGTCCCCCTCAAACACTTGTCATATGTGGTAATTATTTGCATTGTGTCGTATATCCTCAGACTATAGGCTTACTGAGGGCAGAGATCTGTCTTAATTAAATTTTGTATCTATTCCAGTGCCTAGAAAAGTTCTGTTTACAGAGTAGATACTTAATAAGTTTATCAAATTGAATTTGCTTTACCTCAGGGGAGCCCTTCAGAACTTTATTTGTGTCTTGATCACTCTCACTCTTATTCTTGCTTTTTCTTTAGACACATTTTCTAGCAAATCTAACTATTTGGTTTCTTAGTTAACAGCAATGACAATGTGGGAGGAAAGGAAAGGCTGCTAGAGGCAGGCAATGAAATGACAGTCTGAGAGCAAGAGAAAGAGCTAGGGAGAAGTTATTAAAAGTAGGCCAGCAAACTCCTAATGCCCAGTAGTCTGGCACTGTTCATTGCAGAACAATCAGCCCCATATGCCTCAGTGGTAGCCCTTGAGACCTTTCTGTGCTGCAGCTCAGGACATTCACTCATATGCCTGCCTTGTCATAAACTGAGTCCCATCAAGAAAGGACAAGGGAATGGAATAGGCATTTATTAAGCATCTACTATGTTCTAGGCTCTGTACTAAGTGCTTTACAAATATTTGATTCTCACAACAATTTAATTTAATTTAGGTAAGCACTATTATTATTCCTATTTTACAGTTGAGGAAACTGAAGGCATCAGAGGTCAAATGACTTGCCCAGGGTCACACAGCTATTAAGTTGTGTCTGAGACTGAATTTGAACTTGGGTCTTTTTGACCCCAAGTCTGGTGCTCTATCTCCTGTACCACCTAACTGCCTCAAAAAAACAAAAACAAAAATACCCAGTAACAGTGATGTTTGCAATGCATTTCTACTTCCATCAAGAATGATTAAATTTTCCAGTTAAACAGTTTCAACACTTATTAACTTGGTGCTATAAAAGTTTTGAATTTGTAGTCAGAGGGTGGATTTTGAATATTGACTTTTGTGTTTTACTACCTATATGAACCTTGGGTAAGTTGCTTAACCTCTCTGGACAACAAATTGTTAATTAAAATGAGGAGGATTGGACTAATTGAGCCCTGAGATCCCTTTGAGCTCTATTTCTATCATCCTCTCTTAGTTGATAAGCAGCTGGATGCCAAACCATCATAGGATGCTTTTATGGAATGGTGGGTTTTCCTTTTCAGAACTGCAGTTATTAACATGGAGTTTAGAAAACACATTTGGACTTAGAGACAGCACTGCCATTATCCATGCTTGTAAAGCCAAGTGTATTCTTAGCACTTCCAGTGTACTCAGAAATGATTTGACTTCAGTGTGCTTTCATTGTTCTTACGTCCTTAAATACCTGGTGTTCAGTTACTAAAAATTTATCAAAAGACCATTTGCAACATATTCCACCTTTGGGGCAGTTTAAGAAGTTAGATTTGATCATTGAAACAGGCACATTTGTATTTTTTTCCTCAGTTTTTCATTATTTTTTTAAACTCTCTCAAATTTTAGCCTCCATTGCCTATTTTATAAGACTTATTTCCTGAAATAGTCACTTCGAGGGAGCAAACACCAGATTTATTTTTTTCTTCCCATTTAAGAAAAAAGTGAATTAGTATGTTGAGACAACTCTTTGTAAACAGAACAAATCCTATCCTGGTAGTGCCCCTTCTCCATGAAAAGTAACAGATTTGACCTTTTCAGGTTTAGCAGGCTTATTCTAAATGAGGTTGATTTAGTTTTAGAAATTTTAGTAAGTTTGTTTTTGTATGTGTATATGTGCGCTCTTTATGGATTTTTCATGCCTGCTGAATTAAAATAAACTCATTTTGTGCACCTGGAAAGTAGAGAGTGATTAAGAAGCTGAAGCCTTTACTTATCTTCTATATTAACAAAAATTCGGCAGAGAGTGAGCTTGCCCTAATGTTAATCATGATGCTTAAATTGTCTTTGGTAGTTGAAAGCCCTAGTCATATTCTCAGTGGGATTCCAATGTATTGTTATTTCCTCATTTTTTTGAAATGTTTGTTTTTCCATTGCACACTTTTCCTTTCTTCAAACCTGTAGAGCAAGTATCAACAACATTCTTTTAAGTGAGACTTGGATTTAGGAAGTTGTTTAAATTTCAGTGTCAAAATGTCCTTTTATAATAACTTTTCTTTGGCCTATAAATCAACTAATTTTATTAAAATTTGAGTTGTCAATCTTTAAAAATTTGTTTTTTAATAGATTAATGAACTCTCCGAGGAAGAAGATGAAAAGCTAGAGCATTCAGAAGAACTTCCAGAAGATTGTGCAGAGAAATCTAAAGACATGCCAGAGGTGGTACACTTGAGGATGACTGAGAACATCCTGGAATCTAATTGTGTTAAAGCATCAACAAGGTAAGGATTCAGTTATTAAACCTTGATTTTCAACTCTTGAAATATGCATCGATATTCCATCTGGCTCTGACGTTGTACCAGTTGAGTAAAGGAAGAAAAAGAAGTGATTGTTTTTTAATTGAAAGAAATGAAGAAAATTTTCAGCCATAAACCCATTTATAATATTCTGACAGATGACATATCTCACCCTTCAGGATGGTTTAGGGCCAGTACTTCCTATCCGTTTGTCAAAGCTTTGGCCTCTACTGTCTGAAAACTGAGCTAGGTAGATATAGACAAATTTTTGGAAGTGTTGGAGTGGAGAGGAGTTACTCTAGATCCTCCTTGGTGCCTCCCCGTTCCAAGATGAAGAGAGAGAGAGAGAAAGAAAGAGCGAGAGAGAGAGAGAGCGAGCGAGGCAACCACATTGTTTTTATGTGAAGTAATTAAAAATACACATTGTGTTTTTAATTTACTAAGTACTTTCCTTACAATAACCTAGTGAAATAGTAAAGTATAATTTTACAGATGAAAATGTAGTGTTAAAGAAGTTAAGCAACTTACACAGTGTCATGGAGCTGGGACTCAAAATCAGAAAACATATTTTGTTCTTTATTTTTACACTATACCATCCTGTTTTCTGCAGGGTAACGTGACTTTCAATATGTTTCAGATTAAAGAGGTGGCACAGCTACACATCTGGCTTACTATTTGTGATTAGAAATTTATGGGAACCAATTTAGTCAGGTACTGAAACCAAATGACTTTGGCGTAATACATAGTAATGTATATCTCTGGTAAATGGAAGTAAAGTATAATTTTGAAGTGCTATTTATTTCCCAAAGGAGAAAGTGTTCTACTTTTCTTTAAAAGAATGACAGTTATTGTGACTTGCAGAAAATTTAGAAACATTTTATTTTCTGAAAACTATCACCCTACCAATTTCACTTATTAAAGAAACTTGCATTAAAATCTTCTCTTTGAAAGTCATTGTCATGAGTAGTGAAGAAGGGAATAAAGAATAAGATATCTAAAGAGCCAGAAATTTATTGCATATGCATCACATCTGCATAAGGTAACCCCTCAAATGGAATGATGTCTGAAGCATGTTCTGTACATGAGAACTCTGTAATTTCCTTGATGTGCATGGGTGCTCTATTCACTATTGCTGATTGTAATCCTGCAGTGGATATTGCTGTTAGCTACTTAGTAGCTCATATTCAAAAATTGCTATGGACTTCAATATTCATTATGCAGTTATTACCCTGTTGATTGGAGAAACTTAGCTTGGTTGTCTCTCAGTCTCAGGTGATACTTAACCAGCTTGTCACTAGGTCCACAAGAAGTGTTTCCAGCTTGGTAGGACCTACCAGAGCATGACCTCTTCTTGAATGGCTTTTGAGAGTGTAGAGTCATTGCCAAGGTGTGGTTTGCCATTTCTTTCTCCAGTGGGGAGTCTTAGTAAGAGTTCAAATAAATACTTCTCAATGACTTCTCAGAAAATAAGTAGGCTTAGGGGTTTTAACATCTGGAAAGTTTGTAATTGAGCCAGTTTCTGTTTCTGATCTTGGGCAAGTTATTTCCCTCCCTTAGTTTATAAGCATTTCATAGAACTCTGTTCATTTGAAAATATTACTTTTTTCGTATTTAGGGGCTCTGGTGATAATTAAGATCTGATTTTTTAGATGCAGCAACATTTGAGAAGAGAATGTTGGAAAAGACACATTAAAGAGAACCTCATCTACTCTTCTCGTTTTATAGTTGAAGAACTTGAGGCCTACGTGGGGGAAGTGACAAATTCAGGGTCTCATGGCTAGCAAGTGAAAAAGGCAGGACTCAAACCTATACTTTTCTGTTTTCAAAATCAGTGCTTCATCACACTGCAGTCTTTTAGTTTGAGTATAATACTAGGCTATAGTTTTGGTATTTTTATTTTATTTGATACCATTATTTGTTTAGACTGCTTGTTCCTTGGCTGACCATAGAAATTATTTATCCATTTTGATGCACATTTTTTGTACCTGGGTACTGTATTCTATAGAAGACTTTGTTACCTGCTGCCGAAGTAGCTTGAGAAACATTTAAAATTTTAGGCAAGCATGAGGATTTTACTTTCTTAAATGGTTAAATGTTTGATAGCTAAGTTGAACATTTAGTCCTATTTACTTTCTATTTGTGATGGTGAATAAAACGAATCCATTTAATGTGTTTTACAGCAGTGTCTTTTTGTTTGTGTATGTATATCATTGCTACTTTATGTGAGTTGCTTTTTATTCTGAATATATTCATCCTGTTAAAAGTGCATTTTTCAGTTATGTCCTCCCTCAAATCCACTTTCAACAATCCCATGGCATATATTTTGGAAAATACTATCTCTGTCTATATTGGTTATATACATTATAATGATTATATAGATTCTATATTGAGTTGTAGTTGATTTTTTTCCCCTTCATGATTTCTTTCTAGTACCTTTTTTTCTGTTCTGTGTCATCGAATGATTCCTTTGCTGTTCTTAATTCACTAAGCAATTAGTAGCTTACTGTGTGAAAAACACAGGAAAATATAATGTAGTTTTGCATATAATATGTAGCTTGGTTGTTAAATGAATAAGGAAATTATTAAGACATGGAAACTACCTTTAGTGCTTTCACAGTTAGTTCCATTGCACTTGAAGGTTCAGAGAGCACTTGCAGTCTCGCATGGGGCTGTGATACATAGGTATGTAAACTATTCAGTAGTTGTAGCTATTGTACTTTTGTAAAAGGGTTTTTTTCCTTCCATTTCTCCTTACTCATGTGACCTTCCTATTCATGGCTGCAGGGAAATGAGGAAAAAAAAAAGCAGTTTTTACACAATGTTTTTTCTAGTGAAGGTATTTTCGTTTTCCAGTAGGTGGAACATAAGTAATAATATCTTACTTATCTAATTGGTTCCTAAAGATTCTGCACAATGAAAAACTCCATAGAAATATATTCTGAAGTCTTTGCCAGAAAATCAGTCTCTCTAGGGAAAACATTGTTTTGACTCAGGAATTGTGCTTTTAAAAAACTTACCACCTATTCCTAAAGGAAATCCTACCATGCAAAGATCATTTGAAGGAACTGGAGATGTTTGCTCTAGAGAGGACAAAACTTGGCTTGGTTATTGAGAAGGAAGGAGGGTGAGAATAGGGGCCGGGGTGGGACAGAAGAAGAATCAAAAAGAGTGCATACTGCCTAATTTCATGTATTTGAAAGATTGTGACAGAATAAAGATTAAATTGATTCTGCTTGGTCCTAGAAGCCAGAACTAAAATCCTTAGGAAAATATAAGGAAGCCTGAGAGGAAAATTTTCTTAACAGTGCTGATGGAAAAGTGGAATGATTCAACTATAGAAGTGAACCTTTCACCTCACTCTGCCTCTGAAGGTTTCCATTTGGTGGCTAAATAATGATTTTTTTTGTGAGTATTTTAAAGGGCATTTGTACTTCAGCTAGGAGTGGAATTTGTATTATTTGCATCACAGGTGTGTCATAAGAAAGTGCTTTGAATATCTTGAAGGACAGTGCAACTGTGAATGTATTATTAGCTCAGTGAGCCTGTGAAAAAATCTTGAGGTAGCATTATGGTTTAAAATAGTGCAAAAAAAAAATTTAAATGAAAAACAATTCACCTAATGAAAAGTTAGTAGGAGATAATGTATTAGAATTGACCCTTTTTTTTTTTTTTTGCTCTTAACTCTATTTATTTGCCAGGATATCAGGTGTATGTTTTGGGGAAGCATGCACAGAATTTTCTAGGTAGAGAAGATCAGAGGTGAAGATGGTTTTTTTTTTTTCTTTTTTTTTTTTGCCTGCTTTTGTGACTGTTCCTGGGGCCTAGCCCAAAGTCAAACAATCTCTTAAGTATATAAAACTCCTAAGAAACTTCTATGGTTGCCAAATATAGTGGTGAATCATTTAGTTTATTTAAACAAATCCTCCAAGTAATAGTTCCCTCTTTATGGATATAAATATTCCTTGTGTTTATAATTGGAATGCGATGACATCATTCTGGAAATTACATTTGTTAAAATGGAATTTTATGTAGTACATTGCTCGTGAACATTTGTGATCTTGAAGACAAGTGTGTTTCTTTAAGGTATAAATTTTGTAAGATAGAGTGAGAGGAGACTCTAATGTATACCCTCAGCCCAACATACACAAATGTTATTTATTTTGTTAGTATATGTAAGGTCTCTGGAAGCTAGTATGTTAATGTTCTCCAATGCTATGATTTTTTTAAAAAGTTACTCTTATTTTAGACATTGGAAAACTGAAGCTTAGAGAGAGTTTAAATGATGTACCTAGAATCACACAGCTAATTAGTATACCTGTATGGTTTGTCAGCCTTTAATCTTTATATCTGCTATAAAGCATGCTTCAAAAAGGTATCATTTTATGATTTTTAAGGAAGAAAATTGTAAGGGACTTTATGGTTTAGTATACTCGCCTCATTTTACACATGGTTAAACTGAGACCTATCATTGAGAGCAGTAAAATGAACTCTTTTCTAAGGTCAAAGCAACTAGTAATTGAAAGGCCCATGACTTGAAATCATTACACCTGACTGTCAGTGCTTTTTCTTTATGTGCCACTAAATTAAAATCTTTCATTGCAACAAAAGGAATGTGAGGGCTCTTTTAGATCAGAGTTTAAAAGTGAGGAGAATTCATCAGTGTCTTTTTCTTTTCTTTTGGCAACAAATACCTCTCCAAATGAGTAATTATGTGATATTCCGGTATCCTAATTAGAGGTGGGAAAAGAAATCTGTGTGTAACTTATGTAACCAAAAGTAATTTGATGAACATTGGGATCCACTTCGCCTTTTTTATATGAGAAAAGGCTCATCTTAGATATGTGTTAGAACTGCTCTTTCTTTTTAGGGGATTCCAGGATGGTGATAGGTGGTGAGCAAGGTGTATTATTTGTTTTCTCCTTTTTCAGTCTGTGCTTTGAGATCTTTTGAGTGTAGTAACTGGTTGAAGGGAATGAGTATGAGTTTTGTGATTTTCTAGATGGTAGAGGGTTCTATCTATGATGCCAGCACTTTGAGATTGTTTTAGCCCAGACGGATGCCAATGAAGATATTGAGAAAAGAGGAGGAGACTTTCATGGTGGTTTTAAGGGTGAAAGCAAAAGAAAAAAAGGAAATAACACAGGATGCTAGCCAATTAATATGGACATGAATCTTCCCAGGGATTTTGGGAGCAGTGCCAGGACAATGGCATTAGGGTCTTCTCTTAAGTAAGGATCAGAAGTCTTGTGGAGGGGCTTATGACTTTATCGCTTGGGTTTCTCAATATGAATGCAGATACTCTCCATTGGGAAGGGGGGGGGCAATAAACTTCTACTATACAAAGATCCTGGCAAGGACTTATTGCTGTTTATAAGTTCTGAGTTCAGAACTTGCCTCAGGAACTTAAGAATAGCAAGGGAATTAACATCTGTCTGCCTTGGTTTCCCCATTTCTCAAATGGAAATGCTAATAGCACCTGCCTCCCAGAGTTATGTAAGGAGGGGATGAAATAGTTTCTATAAGGTTCTTCAGAAACTTTGAAGTCTTGCACACTGCTAGCTGTTATTGTTATTATTGTTAATTATGATGATGATGATGTAAAGTACATATTCTGTGGCAAGCATATTGATTTATGTTCCCTAAGCTGAGAAAGAATAACAGTTGCATTTAGGAAATTCCTAAAAATTGAAGTTTTTGCAGTAAGCAAATAGAATGAAAATTTGTTTTCTGGGACATATCTTTTAAAAGTAGTTCAGACCTTGGGGTGGAGCCAAGATGTCAAAATAGAAGCAGGGACCGGTCTGAGCTTTCCTCCTAAACCCCTGAAAATACTTGTAAAAAATAACTCTAAGCAAATTCTAGAGCAACAGAAGCCATAAAATGACAGAGTGAAACAGATTTCCAGCCCAAGACTATCTGGAAGACTGACAGGAAGAGTTTCTTGCACTATGTTCAGCACAGAGTGCAGCCCAGTGTGAGCTGTGAGTAGGCCTCAGGGTGCTGTATCACTAGCAGCTGTAGCAATTTTCCAGACTTGTCAACCCACAAACTCCAAAGACAGCTTCAAAGGTCAGTGGGAAAGCTTTCTCACCTGGGTAAGAGAAGAACATGGCCCAGCCTCAGCCCCAGCCTCTTGGCAACTGCAGCCACTGCTGCCACTGCTATAGCAATGACTGTTTCTGGAGTTCTCAGCCTACAGACAGTGGGTGAATTGAGTGGCTGTTCTGGGTCACAGTCCTGGGTGGCGATCCTAGGCAAGGAGGAGCGCTGCTGTGGTAGAGCTGGTGGCAGCTGTGGATAGGGAATCCTCCTTGCAGTTCCAGGGCAGAAAAGAATGCTTGTGGTTGCTCATAAAGTTGCTCACTAGAGTACAGACCAGGAGAGGAATAAATACCTCTCCTTTTATCATACCACTTTGGAGGGAACTGAGAATTTACAGGTTCCTAGAGATATCTCTGAAAACAGGAGAACAAACCCCCTGAAACTTGGGGCAATACATCCTCCACGTAACAAAGAGCTAAAAAGTCAAGTAATTGACTGGAAAATGACAGAAAAGGGGAAAAAAATAAGACTATAAAGGTGAAATAAGACTATCTTGGTGAAAAGGTATTTTCTGACAACGAGGAAGATCAAAGCGTACAACCGGAAGAAGATAGCAAGGTCAAGGCTCCTCCATCCAAAGCCTCTAAGAAAAATATGAAATGGTTTCAGGCCATGGAAGAATTCAAAAGGATTTTGAAAATCAAGTAAAAGAAGTAGAGGAAAAATTGGAAAGAGAAATGAAAGTAATGCAAGAAAATCATGAAAAACTAGTCAGCGTACTAAAGGAGACCCCAAAATTGCTGAAGAAATAGACCAGCCTAAATGGCAAAAGAGATCCAAAAAGCCAAGGTGGAGAAGAATGCTAAGCAGAATTGACCAAATGGAAAAGAAGTTCTAAAAACTCACTGAATAAAATAATTCCTTGTAAATTAGAATGGAGCAAATGGAAGCTAATGACTTTATGAGAAACCAAGAAATTATAAAACACATCAAAAGAATGAAAAAAATGGAAGATAATGTGAAATATCTCATTGGAAAAAAAACTGACCTGAAACTTAGATCTTGGGAAGATAATTTAAAAATTATTTGTCTACCTGAAAACTATGATCAAAAAAAGAGCCTAGAAATCATCTTTCAAGAAATTA
This sequence comes from Bettongia penicillata ogilbyi, assembly GCA_023548195.1. NCBI lineage: Eukaryota > Metazoa > Chordata > Mammalia > Diprotodontia > Potoroidae > Bettongia > Bettongia penicillata. The sequence continues at coordinate 7,695,076 of JAJHZJ010000197.1, forward strand.
TATCAGGGAATACTGCCTGATATTCAAGAACTAGAGGGTAAAATAGGAATTGAAAGAATCTATCAATCACTTCTTGAAAGAGATAAGAGATCTGAAAACGAAAACTCCTAGGAATATTGTAGGCAAATTCCAGAGTTCCCAGGTGAAAGAGAAAATATTATAAGCAGCCAGAAAGACAGAATTCAAGTATTGGGAAATACAATCAGAATGACACAAGATTTAGCAGCTTCTATGCTAAGAGGTTGGAGGACTTGGAATATGATATTCTAGAGGTCAAAGGAGCGCTAGGATTAAAACAAGAATCAACTGCTCCGCAAAACTGAGTATAACACTTCAGGGGAAAAATGGGATTTCAATGAAACAGAGGACTTCCAAGTATTATTGTTAAAAAGATCAGAGCTGAATAAAAAATTTGACTTTCAGATACAAGAATCAAGAGAAAAATGAAAAGGTGAACAGGAAGGAGAAGCCATGAGGGACTCCTTAAGGTTGAACTATTTACATCCCTACATGGAAAGGTCATGAGACCTCAGTGTTAATCTAGTTAGAGGAAATATATGTGTGTGTGTGTGTGTGTGTGTGTGTATGTGTGTATGTGTGTATGTGTGTATGTGTGTATCTATATCTATGGACAGGGCATAGGGTGAGCTGAAGAGGGGATATCTAAAAAATAAAGGGAGAGGTAGAATGTAGTAAATCATCTTGCTTTTTTGTGAGGCAAGAAAGAGCTTTTATAATAGAGGGGAAGAAAGGGGAGGTGAGAGAGAACAAGTGAGCCTTACTTTCATCAGATTTGACTTACGGAGGGAGTAACACATATGCAGCTGGGTATGGAAATCTATCTTACCCTGCAGGAAGGCAGTGGTGAAGGGGATAGGAGAGGGAGGATAATAGAAGGGACCGCAGATTGGGGGAAGGGGTAATCAGAAGCAAACACTGTTGTGGGAGGACAGGTTAAAGGAGAGAATGAAATAAATGGAGAGCAGGACAAGATAAGAGTGAAATGCTGTTAGTCTTTTGCAACATGACAGTTATGGAAGTGTTTTGCATGGCTACATGTATGACCTATATCAAATCGTTTGTTTTCTCAATAAGGGTAGGTGAGGAGGAAGGAAAGGAGAGAATATGGAACTCAAAAGCTTTAAAAATGAATGTTAAAAATTGTTTTTGCATGCAGCTTGGAAATGAGTTGTACAATGGGACATAGAAATCTATCTTGGCCTGCAGGAAAATAGAGGGGTGGGTGGAGTGAGAGAAGGGAGGGCAGATTGGGGAAGGGGATAGTTGGGGTGCACACTGTCCTGGGATGTGGAGATGGGGAGAAAATTTGGAATTCAAAATCTTGTAGAATCTTATTGAAAACTATAAATAATATAGAAGTAAAAGGTAGTTCAGTCTAATCTTATTTTGCAGGTGAGTAAACAGTTGCAGTGTGGGATAGCTGAATTTGTTGAATCTGAATTCAAATTTCAGCTCTGCTACTTACTATTACTTGGTCAAGTCACTTAGTATCTCTTGGCCTCTCAGTTCCTCACTTGTAAAATGAGGGGTCAAACTAGAGGAATTCTAAAGTTGCTAGGTCTGTGATCCTGTGATTTAAAATTAATTTTATGTTAGCTATGATATAACTGAAGTTTGATAGTTCTCTAAAATGAGAACATTAGACATAGAAAATTTCTATTTTCTCTTCCAGTTCTGAGAATCTATGTTTATGGAACCACAAATAAGACAATAGATAGACCTCGTAGTATTATTTAAAGTTGTGGTTTTAATACCTAATTTGGTAATTTTTTTTTTAAGTGAAGAGAAAATGTATCTTTTCCCATTTTTTTTTTAAGTGAAGAGAAAATGTATCTTTTCCCATTTTTAGGTTAAAATGCCAGTTTTAGAATTAAGACAATTTATCAATTTACTAAATGCTTAATATATATTAGGCTCTAAGTTCCTGTGATAGAAAGGTTAAAAAAAGGAATACCATTGCTACTCACAGGGAGCTTACATTGTAATGGGGAGAGACAGCACATAGATGGGGGTAGTAATCCTAGAAAGGATTTCATATAGTAAACAGATGGTGAGATGGCCTGAGTGGATAGACCTCTGGCACTGCAGGGTCCTCCTGAGCTGGACAGCATCTCTGTTGGGCAGTTTACTCAACTGTATTCTCTGGACCTGCTCTTGCCAAGTATCAGGGGTATAATCCTTTCATGAATCTAGCTGACTTTCTTCTCTGATTCTAGGGTCACTTTGTTTAGGTTTGTTTTCCTCTGCCTCTCTGGGTTCTCTCCCTTTTGGTTTAGATATCTCTTGTTTGGGCAAAGAATGGCACCACTGGAAGATCTCATAAATGTTTACTATGTACCAAGCACTGTGTGAAGGATTAGGGATGCAAATACAAAGTATATTAAAACTTCTGCACTCAAGGATCTTACATTTTTTTTTTAAGAGGAGACAACACATACAGCAGGGAGTAGAGGCCAAGAAACGGTATTTTGGTTTGGGAAGGCAGAGGAATTGTGAGTAGAATATTTGCCACAGTAACACTGATTTACATAAAGTTGTCAGAGTTTAGAGGTGTAAAACATGGGAAGAGGGAATAGAGTGGAAAAATGTGTGAAGGGGAGAGGAAGAGAATATATACTGGGCAGATGATGAAGATGAGCCTGTTAGTCACTTCCAACATCAAAAAAAAATCCTTTAACCCATTTAGTCTTCTTATACCTAAGCTCCTCCCCCCACCCTTTACCCTGTAATCCAACGGCCTCATTTCTAGTCCTCAAAGAAGATACTCCATCACTGGGCATTTTTGCTTGTTGTCCTTGAATGCTTTCCTTCCTCTTGTCTGCCTCTTGGTTTCCTTCATATCCTCAGTTAAAATCCTATATTCTACAGGAAGCCTTTATCTCATCCCCCTTAATTCTAGTGTCTTCTCTGTTAATTAATTTCCAGTTTAACCTGCGTATAGCTTGTTTTGTATGTTGTTGATTGTAACATTTTTGGGATCAGGGACTGCCTTTTGCCTTTCTCTGTACCCTCAGTTCTTATAACAGTACCTGGCACGTGTTCAGTCATTCAGTCATGTCCAATTCTGTGACCCTGTATGGGATTTTCTTAGTAAAGCTGCTGGAATGATTTGCCATTTCCTTCTTTAGTGCATTAGTTAGAAGTGGAATGATTTGCCATTTCCTTCTTTAGTGCATTAGTTAGAAGTTAAGTGACTTGCCCAGGGTCACACAGGTAGTGAGTGTCTGAGACCAAATTTGAACTCAGGTCTTCCTGACTTCAGGTCCAATGCCCTAACATTTGAGCCAACTAGCTGCCTACCTTACACATAGTAGGTTTTTATTAAATGTTTATTGAATGACTGGATCTGGGGAATTCAGAGACATTATGGATTCATATTTTGGTTAGATTGAAGAGAGAATAATAGCAAGAGACAGAGGGACAAGGACGACTTAGTAACTGATGTGAGAATTGAGAAGTAGGCATTTGTTCCCCAACTTTTGCTCCCCTACCCCCTAATTCTTATTTCCTAATTTCTATTGAGGATAATAAAGCCCTTCAACTGGCCTAATGAGAATGGGAATCTAGTTCTTTCCTTTCTTTTATTTCTCTAATTGTCTTTACATACAGATTCAGACTCTTTTGTCTGGCCATTTTGCCAGGCAGTTTTTTATATTTAGAATTGGAAGGAACCTTAAAGGTCATCTAATGCTCCTGCCACCATTTTGTGGATAAATGAATGAAAAAGCACTTAACTACTTCCTATGTGCTTTGTACTAAGTATTAATAATACAAATTAGACTGTCTTTGCTTTTTTTACATTCTAATGGGAGAGACAACTCATGAGAGATTGGTGGCCTAGGGAGAGAGTTTGAGTCAGTGAAGTGAAACTGTGAGGCAGTTGATTGACATACCCTTTGCTGAGGCATGAGGAAAAGGGGAAGGGTTCTTGTGGAACAGCATGATGCAGAATAACAGGGATGAAGAACAGGTTCCCAGGGAGTTCGGAGTTGAATGGCTTAGCTACTTCCTGGTTTGATCTCAGAAGTTATAGTTTGGAGAGTGGAGCAGCAGCAGCATTGTAAAGGATGTAGGAGTATGGTGACAGAGTTCAGCTAATGTTAAACAATTTACTACATGAGTAGTAAATAGAAGAGCCAGGATTTAAATTCAAATTTTCTGGTTAACATTAACACTAGTGCTAATTAATGCTCCACTTGCTATCTCCCATAGAGGCAGCTACATCAACAGCCAAAAGAAAGTAACATGAGGGCTGTAGTTAATATTTCAGTTACTAAAATTTTCATATTGTATCATCTCTTATAGGTAGAATTTTTTTTCTAGTCATAATGTGATATATATATACACACACATATTATATGTATATATACATATATACATACATATATATATATATACATATACATATATATTCACTTGAATGAATCTGAGTTGGGCAAGCTGAAATTTACTGCAGCTGTTTACCTATTTGTCATCATTATGGGGAAATCTTCCTGAACGCTGATACTCTTTTATGTTGAAGGTACAAATTTAAAGGGCAAGGAGACTCACAGCAGATTTGTAAATGTAATGTGTGCTATATGAAATTAAGGGATTGTCTCCTAGTCATATTTCTTAGATTTGTGTGATTAACTCTCAAGTTGCTGTTGCTTCTTGATTATCACAAGAGGCAGATTGTAACATTATTGATCCAGTTGTTCAGATTTTCCTTGTAATTTGTCATGGAGTCTCAGGGTTGGAAAAGGGACCTCAGAGTCTATCTGCTCCTCTGAATAAGAATTCCTTATATCACATCTTGGGTAGAGATTCCTTTTTTTTTTCTTTATTATTTATTTATTTAACTTTTTACATTCATTTTCACAAAATTTTGGGTTCCAAATTTTCTCCCCTTTTATTCCCCCCCCCCCAATACCCCAAGCAATCTAATTTTCCCTATCTCCAATCTGCCCTCTCTTCTGTCATCCCTCCCTTCTCTTGTCTCCATTTTCTCTTTTCTCCTGTAGGGCCAGATGACTTTCTATTCCTCATTAACTGTATGTCTTCTTTCCTAGTAGCAACAACAATACTAAACAGTTGTTCTAAAACTTTGAGTTCCAAATTCTCCCCATCCCTCCCTCCCCACCCATTCCCTTTGGGAAGGCAGGCAATTCCATATAGGCCATTTCTGTGTAGTTTTGCAAATGACTTCCCTGATAGTCGTGTTGTGTAAGACTAACTGAATTACCCTCCATCCTAACCTGCTCCTCATTGTTTCTCTTCTGTCTTTTGATCCTGTCCCTCCCCAAGTGTTGACTTCAAATTGCACCCTCCTCCCTTTGCCCTCCCTTCCATCATCCCCCCCCCTTGCTTATCTCCTCCCCCACTTTCCTATACTGTAAGATAGGTTTTCATACCAAAATGAGTGTGCATTTTATTCCTTCCTTTATTCAAATGTGATGAGGGTAAACTTCTTGTTTTTTTTTTTTCTCAACTCTCCTCTTTTTCCCTCTACTAAAAAGTCTCCTACTTGCCTCTTAAATGACATATAATTACCCCATTCCATTTCACCCTCTTTCCTCCCACTACATTTCTCTCTCACTATTTACCTTAATTTCTTTTAAGATATGGTCCCATCCTATTCAATTCAATCTGTGCTCTCTGTCTCTGTATGTGTGTGCATGTGTGTATGTGTGTGTGCGTGCGTGCATGCATGTACATGTGTGTGTATGGACCCACCAACTACCCAGGTACTGAAAAGTTTTAAGAGTTACAAATATTGTCTTTCCATGTAGGAATGTAAACAGTTCACTTCTGGTAAGTCCCTTAAGACTTCTCTTTGCTGTTTCCTTTTTCATGCTTCTTCTCATTCTTGTGTTTGAAAGTCAAATTTTCTTTTCAGCTCTGGTCTTTTCATCAGGAATGATTGAAAGTCCTCTGTTTCATTGAAAGACCATATTTTCCCCTGAAGTATTATACTCAGTTTAGCTGGGTAGGTGAGTCTTGGTTTAAGTCCTAGTTCCTTTGACTTCTGGAATATCCTATTCCACGCCCTTCGATCCCTTAATGTAGAAGCTGCTAGATCATGAGTTATCCTGATTTTATTTCCACAATACTGGAATTGTTTCTTTCTAGCTGCTTGTAAGATTTTCTCCTTGAGCTGGGAGTTCTGGAATTTGGCCACAATGTTCCTAGGAGTTTCTCTTTTTGGATCTCTTTCAGGTAGTGATCGATGGATTCTTTCAATACTTATTTTGCCCTCTGGTTGTAGAATGTCAGGGCAGTTTTCCTTGATAATTTCATGGAAGATGATATCTAGGCTCTTTTTTTGATCATGACTTTCAGGTAGTCCCATGATTTTTAAATTGTCTCTCCTGGATCTGTTTTCCAGGTCAGTTGTTTTTCCCATGAGATATTTCACATTCTCTTCCATTTTTTCATTCTTTTGGTTTTGTTTGGTGATTTCTTGGTTTCTCGTAAAGTCATTAGACTCCATCTGTTCCATTCTAATTTTGAGAGAACTATTATCTTCAGTGAGCTTTTGAATCTCTTTTTCCATTTGGCTAATTCTGCTTTTGCAAGCATTCTTCTCCTCATTGGCTTTTTGAACCTCTTTTGCCAATTGAGTGAGCCTATTTTTCAAGGTGTTATTTTCTTCAGCATTTTTTTGGGTCTCCTTTATCAAGGTATTTACCCGTTTTTCATACTTTCTTGCATCTCTCTCATTTCTCTTCCCAGTTTTTCCTCCACCTGTCTAACTTGCTTTTCACAATCCTTTTTGAGCTCTTCCAAGGCCTGAGCCCACCCAACATCCCCCTGGGATGTCTGGGGTACCGAGGCCCCGCCCTCCACATCTTTCCCTGATGGCAAGAATATGTCCTCATCGTTGTCAGATCCGAAAGTTGGGATCATTTGCATCTGTTCGAAAAAACTCTCTGTAGTCTTATTTTTCTTCCCTTTTCTAGGCATTTTCCCAGCCAGTTACTTGACTTCTGAGATTCCTGTCCACCCCCACCTAGATCCGCCCAGCTAGTGCTTGGGCTCTGAGATTCAAATGGGCTTTCCCTGCCACGCTCGGCCGCTAATCAATGTGAGCTTTAGTTCTGGTGCTGGGGTGGGGGCAGGGCTGCCTCCCAGGCTCAGTTCCCTCAGCGACTTTATGCAGAGACCTTCAGTAATGGAGCGGGGTGGGGCAAGGCCGTCTCCCAGGCTCAGCTCCCTCAGGGGGTTTGAGACTTTCAGTAATGAAGATCCTGCCTGTTGCTGGGGGGTCCCGCTGCGGCCGCATCGCTGCTGCCTCCGCCGCCCCTGCCTCCGCCGCTTCCTCCCGAGGGGGCCCGAGCCACGGAGACACCCCGCTCCCCTCTTCCAGCCCAGCCTTCTCACTCACTGACCTGTAGCTTCTGTGGGCGGAGGGACCTTCCCGGCCGCCGGAGGTTCCGTCCCTGAAGCCTGCTCGGATCAGCTTCTCTGGGCCCGTGGCCAGGGCAGCGCTGGGGTGGGGTCCGCTTTCCGGGGCACGACAGACCCTGGGGACGGCTTTCCAGGGCTCTCTGTAACGGAAATCTCTTCCACTCTGTTTCTGCACACCCTACAGTGATCCAGAACTTATGGGGATCTCTTTTTCATTAATTCTATGGGCTGTGGGTTTGGAGCTTGTAAACGTGTGTCTTTCTACTTCGCCATCTTGACTCTGCCCCCTTGGGTAGAGATTTCTGATAAATGAAACGTACTTTCTCCTATAGCAGTGCATTGGATAGCACTTTTGGAGAATCCAAATTGTGTTTCCCTACATTCAACCTAAATTTCCTTCTTTACAACATCTGTGGGCCTATCATTTAGGCCTAATAATGATAAAGACAAGTCAATTGCCCCTACTGCCCTAGTGTTTTCTTGTCCAGGTTGAACACAAGAAGTTCCTCAACCTTTCATTCTTCATATGGTATGGTCTTGAGCTTCCTTCTTTTATCCTCTTTATTTTTCTCTAGAACAGTGGTGTCAAACTCAAATAGAAACAACTCTAAAGGCCTCTAGACTTTTTTGATTGCATAATTCTTTCTGGTGAGTGTGCTTGGGAGGTGGGGGTGGAGGTGGTGGTGGTGGTGGCGATAGTGAGGGGAGGGTGGATGGGAGGAAATTTCCCAGTGGTATTGTAGGTTTCCTTGTTGGGGTGAGGTCATGACTGTTCTGAGGAGCTGATGTGTACCTTAGGAGGTAAGGTTAGGAGCTTGTACAAGAATGAAAGAGTTGAGTTGGAGAATGTTGAGCTTTAACAGATGAGGGATAGCTGTATTTATGTTGAAGACAAGCCACATGTTTGGCTGTCACAGGGAGAGTGGGTTGTGACCAATCTCCATTGGTTGGTCATCCACTCTTGGGGGTTCATGCTGTGGCCATCTCTTTGTGCACCACTGCTTTAGACACTCTTCAGCTTGTCAGGGTCCTTCACAAAATGTGAATCTCAGTAGTAAACATAGAAATTCAGCTGTTGTCTTACCAGGGAAGGTACAACATGACCATTAACTTCCTTTTGGAAGTTATAGCTTTGGAAACTATGCCTGTCTTAACGTACCCTAAGATCATGTTATTTATTCTAGAATATTAATTTTTGTGTTTTCAGTTCATTAACACACCCCTCCACCCTGATCTTTTTATTTTTAATTTTTTTTGCATGAACTGTTAACAGATTGGCCATTTTGTGCTTGTTTATATACTTGTTTTCTACTTAAGCTTCCTATGTTTAAGTCAAAAATCAACTTGACATTTATGTCTTTGATATAAATGGATGAAATTATGGTTCCTAAGAGACTATTTAATCAAATCTTGGGGGGCCCTTAGATCTGTGATTGGCTTGTTTTTTATTTGATCAGGCTTACATGTTATTGTGTGTGGCATCTCACCCAGATTCCTGATTATGCTCCACCTAAAAAGCAGTAAAGTGCTTGGGAGGACATTTTTGGAGTGTTGATTGGGTAGCTTCTTGTCAGTAGTGACCTCATGTTGCAGTCTGCTATTTAGACTGCAGGGTTTAGCACAGCACTGTCTAGAAGTACCCAGCCTTTGGAAGGCAGTCACTGAAATCAAGCCTAGTAATATGCATAAGCATTTATCAGCTCGCCTTTATGATTTTTCAAATGAAGTCCCTTTATCAGAAATGTTCAGTGGGAATAGCTACAATATTCAGAATGGCCTGCAAGGTTCTGTTACACAGGTGAGTTGATCAGAATAATTTTGGTGTAGCTGGGATATATAGAGGAAGTATTGTTTATTATGATTATGTATTTCTTTGAGCAAACTGTTCACCTTATGATAACTTAATGATATGTGAGTTCTAAATTCTAATAGTTAAGATAGATAAATCTAAAATTATTTATGGTTTGCAAAAAATTATTGGTTGTATAAGCTGATCTTTTAAAGTAATTAACAGCAGAAGAGAACAACAGGCAGGAATTCATTAATCAGTTAGAACTGCAAAACACTTGACTAAAGATTGAAGAAATACATGTCCCTTGTGATTTAGTATGTGTCTCTCTTGCTTTGTCATTTGGTACTGTTGCTAATGAATACAGCCATGGTTTAAATAACATATGATTAACATTTTTGGACTGACAGTCTGTGTGTAGCATCTGTCTGCAGAATTTATAAGTAGTTTGACTGAAAAATGTGTTAGGATTCTATGTACCCTGTGTCTGTGCTCATCAGAATTCATGCCCTGTTTTTAGCCATATGTAGTGGCTGTTGACAGAGTTGTGCTGATGAATGCACATGTTTTTTTTAAGGCCTTTTCAGTATATTTGAGGATTTTTGTTAGCTTTGCTAACACAGTTAAGTAGAGTAAGGCCTTGAGAAACTGGTTTAAACTGAAAAAAAAAATAACTTTAGAAAAGATTATTTTAGAAGTATATTTTATATTCTGGGTTTGTCTCATGTAATTAACCAGCCCTTTGTCCTTTAGTAGCCACAAGGAGAAGCTGAATGATGTATGTAGTTCAGTTTGTATGTGACCTTAGAGATGAAATCCCATCTTATCTCATACCTTCCTCTTCCTCCAACAAAACCCCTAGTTTTCTGTATTCTCTATGGACATTCAGTTTTATGCCTTTTGTTTTTACCTGGAGTATGGATACCTTTGAACTGTTTATCTGCCTCTTTGTAGCAACTTTTCATTGTCTTTTGAGTATATTTAATGTCTTTACTGATAGTTTTTCTTAAAAACTTTTTAATGGTGTTTTGATAAGGCAACTAATTAGAATTTTATGTAATATATTTTTGTATAATTTAGAGGAAAAAAAGCAGTAAAGCCTAAATAAAGTTTCTTGTCCAACTACATAGATCAAAGAACACTGGTATTCCTGTACCATCTTCTCTTATTTGGCAAATTAAATTATATGGTGAATGGGGAGTAAAGGAATAGAAGAATGTAGCTTTAGAATAGACTTTTCTTCCTTTGAATTTTTCAGAAGAGGGGGAAGTATTTTGATTATGAATATTCTGATATTTCACTGAAAACTTTTTGTGTAGCAGTCTTCCTTATGAATGTTGCCCAAAAAACCCAGTTATGACACACCAAGTTTTTAATGTACCTTTCAATCTTTCAGTGGACTCAACAATTATTCTAGTCTCTCATTTTGTCCTTCTAACCTTTTTCTGAGACTTACTCCCTAATATTACTATCAAGCCTGTAGGCCAATATCAATTTCAAAGAGTTCTTTGAAGAAGGTAATTCAACAAAAAGGAAGGAGATTATCAAGAAAATAGATTGGAGAGGTTTAATGTGTTTTTTTTTTTTTTAAATTCTGAACGTAGTAATCAACAAATATTTAAGTAAACAAGATAAAAAAAGATTGCATATTTAAAATACAAACTTGGGAACCCTTTCCATCCCTCTTGTCCTCTCTCTTCTAGACACTTACCGGTGTCCTCCCTAAAATTCTATTTATCCAGAAATAGTGAATAAACATAGTACTTCTTTAGCTGTTGAAGGGGAATTTACAGTTTCATTTTTAGGATGTGTGACTAAAAGGCAGTACTTCCAGCTGTAAAGTTAGGAAATAAAAATTGTCTGAACTCCAGGAATTGGTTGCTTAAGTTGGAAAATAGCCTGTAGCCTTCAAGATGTAGCAGGGATTTTGCTGTCTTAGATAACAAGAAGGTCTTGGGGTTCAGATTTTGTTTGTGGCATTATGACATGGCAGGCTCTCCTTTTTGGCCTTGAGATTACTGAGAGCCCTCTTGAATTCTGGGATAGCCTATATGTCTGCAAAAGGTTCCAAATGCTTAATTCATATTTAGCTTATGTACACCTGCTAGAAATGGGCAAAATGCTGCACATTAATATCACCTTTGTATGTACGGGTGGTAGAGAAAAGGGAGGAGATGATTTTTATGAGCCTTTGTCAGTTTAAATAAAGAACATTTTAAGAACTTATCTTAAAATAAAAGTTAACACCTTAAAAAGTTTAGGCTTGAGGTAGTCAAGACCTATTCGTTATTTAATGTTAATAAATATGGACAGATTTTTTTTTAGTAGGTTTGATTTGGCCAGTTGGAAGGAATGTGAGCTCTGTCTGCGCTGTGAATTACTACTGACTAGCAGGGGAGGTTTGGAGGGGGGCATGAAAAATAACATTGTGGGTGATTTCCTAAATTCCTTTTTTAAAGATACTCTGGTCAGCATTGATTGCATGAGAATAACATTTATTTTTTATACAGTGTTTTTACATGCCTTAATTTGATTTTCATGGGATTGTTATTGTTTCAGCTGTGCAGACAAGACTTGTAGAATTACTTCTGCTCCAATAATAATAGCTCACATTTATATTATATACATTTTATTGTTTCATCTTTAAAAAAACACCAGAAGTAGGTACTGTTATCTCAATTTTACAAATGAGCAAAGTCCGTCACCAGTAGTTGAGTGACTTCCCTAGAGTTATAGTGCTAGTAAGTATCTGAGGTAGGGTTTGAACCCAGCTGTTTTTGACTCTTTACTCAAGACTTCTCCCTACTATCCTCGGAAATTATTATTATCTTAAATGGGATTCGCTTAAATACATTGTGGTTGGCCTTAAAATTGACTTTGTTTTTTTTGGGAATACTTGAAACAATTGAACTAAAGTTAAGTTTAAAATGTTAGCCTTTGTTTATGGTTGAGGTGTAGCTAGTGGTTTCTGTGAGAGCAGGAAGGAGGAAAACTGCATTTAAATTAGTCAATTTGTATCAGGTACAACATTTACAAATGTTTTTTGAATACATCACTAGACGTGTAACTTTTAGTAATGCAGAGCACTCAGTTTCATAGCTCTGCATATTTCTTTAATTCTAGTTTAGAGAGTCTCAAGAAAGTACAAATGTAAATTGTCCAAACAAGGCATGTAAATGTTAAGATTCTTAGTGTCTGATTACATAGAATTAGTGGTATTAGTAATCAGAATAATTTCTTCTTTGACATGTTTCATTTGAAGGTCTGTGATTTTACTTTAAATTTCACAACATCCTGAAATAGTAATCATAACAATACCTTACTCATGCATAAGAGGTTTATTTATAGCATTGTGCCCTCACCTATCTTATTTCATTTGATCTTAGCATTCCTGTCAAGTAGGTTGGGCAGGTGGTCTTATTCCTACTCAACAGGTGATGAAATTGAGACACAGAGGTGAAGTGATTTGCCCAGTTATACAAGTAGAACTTGAGCAGGGCCTTAGGACCCAGGTCTTCTGACTCCTAGTGACCTTTTAATTATAAAGCATTCAGAGAATGTAGCTTGTTTTGCTCATCTTAGAGAGTAAGAAGAGTAGGAGTTAACTTATGTAGCATAAGCAATATGTCATTGGGCCTAAAATAGATTTAAACGTGCTTTATTCTATTTACCTTCTCTAATGACTGGAACACTTTTTTTACCTAGAGAGTTGTAGTGTAAAGTGTTAAATTTGTAATGCTAATTTGACATGGATATTTTTTTCCCACATTTGTGATACGGCTTAGGTATTTATGTTTTAAATTTTTAAAAACTGATATTGTTTTGCAAAACCATTGACCAAAATTGCTTAAAATTTTATCTCAGCCTTTGAAAGTGAAAAACAAGCTACTCCTATACTTAGTGTATTTTTACAAGATTACTTGCAGTTAAGCTGTTTAATATTAGTTTATCATCTTTGTTATTTTACTTTTCAAATATGTGTATTATATGTACCATTAGTAAAAACAAGCACAATATAAAAAAATGTGAAACCTGTCTTTTTGCAACTAAATGGCCACCTACCAAAGGGATGGTCTTGCTGATGCAGGGAGACACATGTAAGCCCTTATAAACCATTGAAGCCATTAGCTCTGTTTTTTTTAATTAAAAAAAATTTTGTGAATTAGAAAATCATCAATAAACATGAACTTTCCATTAATAAAGACCAGAAAAAAGATTGTATATGAAGTGAATCTATTACATACATCATTTAAAAAAGTGTATCTTAAGTGTAAAATGGTATCAACTTTACTCTGCTTGATGGTATCCTCTTCTAAACTTGCTTCCACTTTCTTTGTAGTTTTTAAATATTTCATCTATAGTCTTTTTTGTTGTGAGGCTAATGTACCCCACCACTAGGACTCTTATAGAGTATAAACCCTTTTGTAACAAATATATATAATCAGGACAAAAGAAAATATTCTTAGCCATGGCTGAATAAGTATGTCTTGTTCTGTATTTATAGTCCATCATATTTCCATCAAGAGGTGGAAAATACTGCTTCATCAGTCTTTTGGAGTTGTAATTGCTCATTGCACTGATTAGAGTTCTTAAGTTTTTTTGAGCTATTTTATTTATAATATTAATGTTGTATTCTCTTCTAGTTTGGTTCACTTCACTGTTACTAGCTCATGCTAGACCTTCAGGTTTTTCTGAATCCATTCCTTTTGTCATTTCTAGTGCAGTAATATTCCATTGTATTCATATGCTATAATTTGTTTAGCCATTTTCTTAATTTCTTTTTTATTGTCATTTTGAATTTAACAAACACCATATAAAACTAGCATTTCTACATACAAAGTAGAACAGGAAAAGAGGATTGATTATATGTGAATCTCTTACTACATATGCTTTTCCTTTTAAATAGTTAATAAAGTCAACACAAAACTTTCAAAGTTTTTCTGCTTCTCCTTGGGCATTTGAAAACATTTCAAGAACCCTTTTTTTATTCTTTTTGGCAACCACTTCTTTGTCTCTCTTTCACCTTATTCCCACCTCCCACCATTTCAAAAATAGAAAAGAAAAAAGATAACCAAAACTTTTGCAACAAATTTTTGTAGTCAAGATAAATCCCCTACATTGCTTATGTCTAAAAATATTTCTCATTCTACGTCTTGAATCCATCATCTGTCTTCTGGAGTTGTTGTTGGTCATTGCATTGATCAAAGCTCTTAAGTCTTATTATTACTGTATAGTGTGTATTTAGTTTCTGCTTACTTCACTCTTCATCATTTCATACAAGACTTTCAAGATTTCTCTGAAGTTCTCTTTTTGTCATTTCTTATGACACGTAATACTATATTACACTCACATACCATAACTTGTTGAGTCATTCCCCACCAATGGGTATTCCCTCAGTTTGCAGTTTTTTGCCCTAACAAAAAGTACTGCTGTAAATTTTTTTTGTACATAGCCCTTTAAAAATTTTTTTGATCTTCTGGGTAAATATGCCTACTAGTAGCCTCGTTGGTCAGAGTATGCATAGTCTAGTGACATTTTGGGGGCCGAGTTAATTTTTTTTTTATAAATAGTATTTTATTTTTTTCCAATTACATGTAAAGATAGTTTTCAACATTCATTTTTAATAAGATTTGAATTCCAAATTTTTCTCTCTCCCTCCTTCCCTCACCTCTCCTTTCCCCTAGATGGTAGGCAGATTGATATAGGTTATGTTTGTGCAATCACATTAAACATATTTACACATTAGTTACATTTTGAAAGAAGAAATAGAACAAAAGGGGGAAAAGTTACAAAAAGTAAAAAAAAATGTGAAAATCTGCATTCAAATGCCATAGTTCTTTCTCTGGATGTGGATGGCATTTTCCATCATGAATCTTTTGGAGTTCTCTTGGATTATTGTATTGCTGAGAAGAGCTAAGTCTATTGTTTGTTTTTGAACAATGTTACTGTTACTGTGTACAGTGTGGTTTTGTTCACTTCACTCAGTCTCAGTTCATTTAAGTTTTTCTGAAATGTGCCTGCTCATCATTTCTTATAGCACAGGTAGTATTCCTTTACATTCATATAACTGCAGCTTGTTTAACCATTCCGCAGTTGATGGGCATTACCTCAATTTCCAGTTCTCTGTTGGGGCCAAATTTTAAAGCTTTCCAGAATGAAGACTGATTCACATCCATTTTGCTTGTCCTCCCATAGTCATTCCAACAGTTGTCATGTTCCTTTTTTTAAATCATCTTTGCCAATCTAATGTGTGTGAGGTAGAATCTCAGAATTGTTTTGATTTGTATTTTAATTATTCATGATTTTAGAGCATTTTTTCATATGGTTGTTGATAGCTTGGATCTCTACCTTTGAACTGTTTATATTCTTTGACTATCTGCTGGAGAATGGGGTGCGTGTGTGCATGTGTGTGTATGTTTGTATATGTGTGTAAGATATCAGACCTTTATTTTAAAAAAATTACAGCAAAGATTTTTTCCCCCACTCTGTTTTCCTTTTTATTCCTACTTCACTGATTTTGTGTAAAACCTTTTCAGTTTTATGGGGAGAAGTGTTTATTTTCACATTTCCTGAGATCATCTCCTTCCCTTATTTGATTAGGATCTCTTCCCCTAGCCATAGTTGCGAAAGGTGCCTTTCCCCTTCTCCTTTAATTTGTTCATGATATCATCTTTTATATCTAAGTTGTATACTCATTTGAAACTCCTGCTATATTTTATGAGATGTTGATCTAAACCTTATTTCTCTTAACTTGCTTTACAATTTTTTTTCCAGGCCTGGTACATGTTGGGTATGCTTAATAAATATTTTATTGATTGCCTAACAGTGGCCGAGCCATGCTACATCCAACCGTTTGGATGTAGCATTTTCTCTGAAGCATTGTGGTGTTTGGGAAAGGTGGTGTGATGGTAAAGGTGAAGGTAGAAAGCAGCTTGCAATGTAGAATCTATGTTGACATTAATGTGGATAAATGTTCAGCATTGGACTCAGCAGTTAACTGAGTTATGCCTCTTTAAGTGGCACATGGAATATAATTATCTTGTCACCTATGTGTAATCTTTTGACACAGCAAGTGAAGTTGAGCCATGTAATTGTGCTGCCTTCCTCTGAAGGAACTGCTTATGGTGATCGAGGAAAAAAGGCAGCTAATAAGATATAATCAGATTCTAGACATTTTAAAAAATCTATAGTCAATCATACCTGTTTTTGCCATCTTAATAAATTTTTCCTAAGTATGGTCACTAATCAAGCTATTTGCTTCTCTGGGTTATGTACTTGTGTAACCAGTGTGCAAGTATAGGTTGGGGTAAATTCATTTCACAGATTTAAGAGGCAGATCCATCCATCCATCCATCCATCCATCCATCTGCTGTTGCTTGTCCTTAGCCAATAAGATTCTGCTGAAAAAACAGTATAGTACTTTTTTTGAAAATAAACTTCATTTCATGTATTTTCCTTATTGGTGAAGATGGGTGTGCCTTAGTTTATTAATGCTGTTAGTATTTTAATTTTTAAAAGATTGTTTCTTTTTTTGATTACAGTGCTCATATATCTCCCATCAACATCTTGCCAGCGTCTGCAGAGTAAGTACTTATGTTGTTAGAATGCAAATTCTTTATATCAGTGTTTTCTTCTTAGAAATTGAGGGTAATGCATTAAGTGGCTTAATTATTGCCTTTATGTCAAAACATTTTATAAAACTTTATAGTACTTGTGACATAATGCTGAATAATTAAAAAAAGAATAATTATAAGATGCAGAATTTCTTCTGGATGCTTTTATATTGCTAATATGAAATTTTTATCAGTTTATGAAGTATGTATGCATTGCTCTCTGCAATAGGTTTTCTTTTCAACTATTTAATATAGTTCGTGATCTCTTCCAGTTCTCTGCCTCCTTTTTCTTAAAGTTATTTGTCTTTACTTTGAGCTCCAGTTCTTCTAGCTTTCCTTATTTTCCTAATCTAACACCCTTGCTTTGGTTTATTTTTCCTCCATTTGCAGTTTTAATCAGTAGTCCATTTATCTTCTACCCTTGAATCCTTTATCTTCTGGTCCTTTCATAAGGCAGCATGTCTTGACAAACCCCCATTAGTCGTCAGGTATTTATTTAGCACCTACCTACTATGGTACCAGGCAAACAGTGAACAACAAATGGAAGGATCCCTAGCAATGAGCTTATTATAATGGGGAAAAGAACAAATGCATAACACATCAACACAACATAAATATAAAGTAAATAAATGCATTATACAATAAACACAAATTAGTTTAAATACTAGGTACTATGGGAGGGCAGGAACTAAAAGTTAGAGGGATCAAGAAAGGTTTTATGCAGAAAATAATATCTGAACTGCCTTGTAAATGAAGAGGAATATATTCCAGGTATGGGGGATGTTCAGTAAAAAGGGGAGAAAAGATAGAGAGTTTTCAGTGAAAAACAGGTCATTTGTCAGGATTGCAGAATGTAGGAGGAGGAGTAAATATCTAGCGAGACTGGAAAGTTAGGTTGGGACCTGATTATGTAGAGCTTTACAAGGCAAATAGAGGAGTTTATATTTTATCTTAGAGTTAACGGAGTTAGTTTGAGCAGCATGCGGTATATAGAATTGGCTGGAGCTTTGAGAGACTTGAGGCAGGGAGGCCAATTAAGAAGTTAGAATAATGAGAAGTGATAAGGAACTGAACAACTAAGGGTGGTCGTTGTGTGAGTGGAGAGGGCTAGATTCAAGAGATGTGAAGGTAGAAACAGTCTGATTTAGCAGCCGAATGTGGTATGTGGAGTGAAGGAGAGTGAGGAGTCATAGATAGTGTCTAGATTAGGAACCCAAAACACTGGAAGGAAGGTGGTACCTTCAACAGAAATTTGGCAGTTTGGAAAAAGAATGGAAACATGGGGATACACAAGCAATGAGTTCAGTTTAAGAAAGTCTACTTTTAAGAAGATGTCTGTGATATGGGTAAAGCCTGTTGGTTCATTGTAGCTTTAACTGAATTGCCTGAATGAGTAAGAAATGAACTAGGATGACTGTTACAGTAGTATTGGTATTTTTATCTTTTTGACCAGACCTCATGACTTTCATGATAATAATAGCTGACCATGTAGTACTCTTAGGTTTGCAAAGCACTTTATACACATTATCATATTTTACTTTTACATAAACTTTGAGAAATAAGTGCTGTGGGTATTTTCATTACTGTTTAACAAATGAGGAAACTGGGGCTCAGGAGATAAATGACTAACCTATAGTCACACAAGTCACACAACTCAGTCACACAAGTAAGTGTCTGAGGTGGAATTTGGGTCTTTCAGATTCTCAATTCCATTGTTCCCTCTGTAATACTGTGTTACCTCTATTCAAAGGTAATGGAGCTAAAATTTTTTTTCCAAGGCAGTATATTTTACTGATATTTTGTTCTTTCTAGTTTATAATCTTTTTCTTATGTAATAGTATATTTTTATAGTTATCTGCATTTATGTCATATTTCCATACTTCTGTTTATTTTCTCTTAGTAATCTCATCGCCTGCCATAGATCTAATTGTTATACAGAAGAATCCTAAATCCAAAATTCAGCTTTCATCTCTCTCCTGAGCTCTAGTTCTGTAGCTTTTACTTTTTTTTGGGAAATCATCATTTGGGTGTCCCATAGGTCTCTCAGTTTTATCATGTCTGAAATAGAATTTGTTATCTTTCCCTGCCAAATCCATTCCTCCTAATTTGCTTATTTTTGTCAAGAGCATATTCATTCTTGGTACCATCATTCTTCCTGTCTCTCAGGTTCACAAACTTGGAGTGACCCTTGGCTCTTCACACTTATTCCCCTTCCCCAATCCAATGGGTTGCTAAGGCCTATTGATTTTGGCCTTTCTCACTTCTATCCACTTTTTACTGCCCATAGGACTGCTATCCTAAATGTTTCTTTAATCGTTTATTTCCTAGACTGTTGAGGCAACCTCCTACCCAGTCTCCCTTCCCCAGGACATCTTCCTTAGAACTGTCAAATTGATACTCTTGAAACACAAGTCAGGAAGCTTTACTATTTCCCTATTGTCTCTAAGGATAAAATATAGATTCTTCCATTTGTTATTTAAAACTTCACAGTCTGGCTCTGATTTCTTCTTTCATTTCATATTATATTCTCTATGTTTAAAGTGGCTTACTTTGTTTTCCTTATGCACTGCAAACCATCTCTGATCTCTATATCTTTACAAAGGATGTTTCCTATTCCTGGGTTGTATAGCATTCTGTCTTTTTCTCAAAAATTCCTTCAAGTACTTGATTTCTTCCAGGCTCACCTCATGTATCTTTCTTGATTCTCTTCTTACTTATTCTTTTTTACACTTTCTATTCTCCCAATCTTGAAATTGCTTTTTAAATACTTCTATTTGCTTACTTGATGCATGTTGTCCCTTGGTAGATTATAGACTTTATCCATAAGACCTTGCACAGTAACTGTGTGACTTAATATAGTACTTGTTGAAATGAATTAAATGAAGGCAGAGACACAGTAATTCATAAACTTGGTATCTTTCCCAGAGTTGTTTAATGCTGAAGTAAATAAATAATCCTATAAAAAGTTTTAAAATTTAAATAATTTGTATCTTTACATTTAAAAATACTTAAAGGATTGGATATGTTTTAATGTTACCTTGTGGCAATTTTTTCTTAAACACATTCTCTTTTGTAGCATTTTAGAAAGAACAATTAGAGCAGCTGTGGAACAGCACCTTTTTGATCTGCAGAGCAGCATAGATCATGATCTAAAGAATTTACAGCAGCATGGTGTGGGGCATAATAATGAAGCAAAAAATATAAATTGTGATGGAGAAGGATCTAATAACCAGTAAGAGAATGCTTATATTTTACTAATGCAGGAATGTAAAGTTTATCTTTAATAGAAAATTTGGTTTTTATTTTTAAGTAAACTTTCTGCTTAAATTTACCATACTTAACCTATTTTCTTTAAAAGCTTTTCTACTGTCTTGTCATTGCTATCTCTTGCACAGGAGAAGTCCAATGTAGTATTTTACTGTGGAGCAGGATAGTATTTGTCCTCTCTTGTACATAATCTTGCAATTTGGAACAATTCAGAAAATTGTATACCAATTGAGAACACTGGGAGAAATGCACCTAGGCCCTTGAGCTCCCTTCTGGCTCTAAATTTATGGTTCTATGGTGAAAAAAACTGGTTAATTCCTTGAGGAATTATTTCCAGGGTTAAATACAGATTATACAGCAGAGAAACAATTTAAATGTGAGGTAAAGCTGAGAAATATTTGAAGAACATAAAAAGAACAGTTCAAATTAAATTTTTGATAACATAGTTTGAATATGAGAGTACAGATAATACTGAAGAGTTTACTTGTGGAAATTATCTTCCAAAAGGTACAATAAAAACAAATTTCTTAGGACATTTTGTTTTGTTCCACAGTCACAGTGCTTTCTTTATTCTAGATAGTTACCATGCACATTTATGTGTACAGCATGCCTCTTGTTGTTCGGTCCATCATTTGAGAAAGCAAATTACATGTATTATTGGTGGCATTTTAGTACTGTTATCTTTGTATACAAAAAGAAGACCGAAATATTCCTAAAACACTTAAATAATAACAGTATAATTGTAAATGGAATTTATATCATTCTTTGTAGTTCCTAAAGAACCATATACATATTATCTCATTTTTTCCCCCAAACATCCCTGGGAGGTAGCTGCTATTATTATCCCCATTTTATTGATAGGAAACTAAGGCAGACAATAATTTGTCTAGGGTTACACGCTTAGTAAATGACAGGATTTGAACTCAGATCTCAGTGACTCTAGGTCTGGTACTCTCTTCACTGTGCCACCTTGCTATAAAGTCAAGTCTGTAGTAAGTAACCATTCTCTATCATTTCATAGAGGAATATAATATGAATTTTTATAATATGCTGATGTATACTTTTCTGTCAAGATCAATGACTTATAATTGTTGTTAGGTCTGTATTCCATACTGTGACCTATGAATGCAAAATCAGAATAATTTTTGACCTTTAGTTATTGACTATTTGAGATAAAGTAGCTTCTAAATAATCTTCAAAATATTTCCAAGTGGTTTAACAAACTGTGTGCTTTCTTAGCCTGTAGGAGGGGGGTATGTTAAGAATATAAGAATTAGATATCTAATTAGAAAATGTGTACATATTATATACATATACACACACACACACCTACACATACAAATATTCATGTATATATACACGCACATTTTTTTTTTTGTATTTCTTTTCCATGTTACCTAATAGTCTTTTATCATTTTTGTTACTAGGGATGTTATTGCTGGTGATATTAATGCTAGTGAGAGTAACAGAGACTGCTCTGAAATACTGGATAGCACAAATTTAGGAAATGAAGAAATTCAACCTGATTGTGCTTTTGAGAATGAAGAAAATGACCAGGTAAGACCCAAAAAGCAAGTTGTTTTGATATTCTATGTCATATGCTGTTTCACATTCATCATTTTCTCATATTTTTTCTTTGAGGAAATGTTACAGTTTAGTATCCTCATTAACAGATTAGTGTTGCGTAGAAATTGCAGCTCTTTCTCAGTTTGTTTTCACATTGTTTTTATTGTATAAATTGTTCTCCTTTTTCTGCTCATATTCTTCTTCATCAGTTTGTAAAAATTCTCAAAAATGTTCATTTTTGTAATATTTATGTCGTAGTATATATTATTCTTTTGGTTGTGTCCACCTCACTTTGTATCAATTTATTTAAGTTTTTCCATAAATTTTTTAAATTATCTTAATTCCTCATTTCTTACAACACAATAAAACTTCATCACGTCATATTCATACACCATCACTTCTTCAGCTATTCCTCATTTTTAAAAATATTTTATTCTCCCCAATTATATGTAAAAGCAATTTGTAACATTTAACTGTTCATTTTTTAAAATTTTGAGTTCCAAATTCTTTCACTCTCCCCCCTCTACCTTTCTACCTTCACTAAGACGGTAGGCAATTTGTTAAAAATTTCAGTGAGCATTTATGCCTTGGAAATCAAACAAATGCTACAAATTAGGGCTTGGTTTCTTATTTTTTTGATTGTCTAGACTTAAGAAAAAGATGGCGAAAATGTTAATAATGCAGATTAAACTTTAAAAATGTGTCATGGTATATTTTTCTCTCCCAAAACATTTATTGGTATACCACTGGTTGTACTCATTCATAGGTACGCTTACCAATGTACCTGTTTTCCCATAATCTCTCCAATATTTATTATTTTCTTTTTTGTCATATTTACCATTCTTATGGGAATGAGATGAAATCTCCTAATTGCTTCAATTTGCCTTTCCCTAATTAGTAATGATATGAAGCGTTTTTCCATATGGCTAAAGATAGCCTGATTTCTTTCCTTAAGAACTATCTATTCATATTTTTAGGCCATCTATCCATTTCTTATAAATTTGAATAAATTCTTTATATGTGTTGGAAAAATGACCTTTATCAGAGAAACTTACTGTAAATTTTTTTTTCCCACAGCTACTTATTTCCCTTTTATAACATTAGATTTCTGCATTTAAAATCTTTATGTATTCAAAATGATCCATTTTGTCTTCTGATATTCTGTTTTTTGTTTGGTCACAAACTGTTCTCCTATCCTTAAATTTTATAAGTATTTTTTTTTCATGTTTTTCTAATTTATTTTTGATAGGACCTTGGTTTTAGATATATACTATTTATCATTTAAGGAAAGGTTCATTCATTCCATTCTTGATTACAGAGGTTTGATAATGCTTTTCCTTGCAGAAGGATGATGGGTTTAGAGTGCAGAAACTTATACATATGGGTGGGCATGGGTGGAGAGAGAGAAACACAGCCATTGAGGGGATTTGTTTTCCTTGACAACACATGATTTAAAAAAATAGGTACTACACATGTTGAATATACTTTAAGATGAGATGACGGCATTAGTAGTATTCCTTACTTGTTTTACTTTGTTGCAAGAGATACCTCACAGTATGAATAATTTGTAAATATGTATAATGTAAAAGAAAAACACACTCAACAAAACCTTTTAAAAATTAAGACAATCAGATTTCCTAAGTAGATGTCAAAGAAAACTATTGCCAATAAACTTAAATGGAGAAGTAGACATAAAATAATATTTTGAAAGTCTTTAGAAGTTCTTCTAAATGAGGTTACTGAGAACATTTCTAATCCATTTACTGTTAAATTTGAAGTGCAGTTTTGCTCAGAAGTTTTATATTTTAGGTTTCTAATATAAAGGGATTTTTTAGTATGTTATCCAAAGTTTTTAATCATTAGCTAGATTAGAATAGCTTCTTCATTTCTATTTAAATTAAAAATTGTGTGTATCTAATGCAGAAATATTTGGAACATTAGGAAATATTTCTTTGGTTACTGTTTTCTTGTAATAGTAATATTGTACTATTTCTTGCAACTTTTTGTAGTAGTGTAGTATATTACATAAGGCAGGCACTTGTAGTTGTCCTGAAAGAAAATGCTTAAAAGGGTTTGTACTGATAGATAAAGTTGGTATGTAAGAAATATCCAATCCTACATGCTGGAAACAAAGGTTTGAGGTGAAGTGGAAAGACTGAGTAGAGAAAAGGGGTAGTCCTAGCCATGTGATCTATGTAATTTCATTTGATACCAGTGATATCCTTTCCTTTCATTTCTATAAAAAGATGTCCAGATAAACAACTAAGAAGGCTGACTACAGCATACCGAAGAACTACATCTTGGCCCTTAAAATAACTTTGTAATTGATAGTCTCCTGGTCTGTTAAAAGAACTTGCTCCTTCCCTCTCCCCATCCCCTGTGAGGCCAGCTCTGCCCATTATATAGTATATTGCTTCTCAGATTTAAATATTTGTGTATCTTTTGATCAAGTTTTGATGTGAAGTATAATGATATTTATGTTTTGTCCTAAGGATTTGGGCTTTTGGGTTCCTTGGGTATATAATTATATTGAGTGTCCGGCTTTTCAAAAAGTTGTACTTACTTGAAGGTAACTGTACAGCTGAACATCTTCTTGCCCATTTTATTGTTTAGGGAAATGGAGGGAGGTTGCGACTCATTTTGGGGTATTTGAAAAATGAGATATCTCTTCATAGAGTCCTTTAACAGAAGAATTATTTTTGAGCTTTTCAAATGCTAAAAGTTATTGTTATGATATTTGTTTTTCCTTTATTTGAAATTTCATTGGAGAAAGTGGGAATTTTCAGTATGTGCTTTGTTGTTGTTGTCCATTTGAGCCATAGTGCACCAGGACTACTGTTTTCCACTTAATGGGAAATGGGATGAAATAACCGGTTTTGTGAATAAGTTGAGATATCTGAGAGATAGAAAATCAACCTGAGTGAAGCCAAATTTTTAAAATGAATTTGCTTATACAAAACACTAGCATATTTCAGAATTAGAAATTATCCAGATAGGTTAGTATATCTTTTATCTGTTCTCGATGAAGGTAGCTAGAGTTCTGGATTTTTTACAGCTGTTATTTTCATTTATATTTTTTAGCTCAAGTACTGAGTTTTTACTTTATTACTTACAGGAATCAAAGTTAAAATATTGCAAAAAAGTTTTGAACTGTAGTGGTCTGAAAGTAGCTTGGAATATAAGGAAATCAAAACTGTTTTTATTACCTCTAGTTCTGGTGGTCTAAAAGTCCTTTGTTTTTCTTCAGACCTTTTTGAATCATATATAAAGGGTGTTTCCTCCTTGAAGTGAATATGCAATTGCATATTATTTTGTAGATTTTAAATGTGTGTATGTAAGCAAATATGTGTGTATGTATATACATATTGTGTGTATATATACACTATACACATGTACATATGTGTACATACATGTATTATAGAGGTGATCTTGGTAGTAATAGTCAAGTAATAAGATAATTCTGTCTGGACTACTTTGGCAGTAAGAACAGTGGTTAGTCTTCAAAGAGTACAGTGAAAAGAAGTATTTATTACTGTTACTTAATTTTCAAAACTAATAATAATAGTACCTGGGGTTATTGATAAACTTATTAGTAATCAGTCCCGTGTTGAAGTCCACTAATGTACCAAGTTTTCATTTCTTCATTTTCCTCTTCAATCTTTTTTTTTTTTTTGAAGAGGTGAGGTAATTGTGGGGGCGGTTAAGTGACTTGCCCAAGGTAACACAGCTAGTAAGTGCCAAGTATCTGAGGATGGATTTGAATTCAGGTTCTCCTGACTCTAGGGCTGGTGCTCTATTCACTGTGCCATCTACCTGCCCCTCCCTTTAATTTTTACTTTAAAATTTAATTGCTCATCGTTACATTTTAAGTTCCAAACTGTCTCCCTCTGTCCCTCCCCATCCTGCACTGAAGATGGCTACTGTTTGATGCATATGTATAAATATATGTGAAACCATTCTTTCTCTGGAGATAGCTAGCATGTTCCTTCATAGCTCCTTGGAAGTTAATTTGAATATTCATATAACTCAGAACAGCTTAGTCATTCACATTTACTCTGTGAACAATATTGCTTTTGGTGTATACACTGTTTTCTTGGTTCTTTTCTCTTTACTCTTCATTATTCCATGCCAAGTCTTTCTATCTTACCCCTATGTCCTCCCCCACAAAAAACCCCCAAGGTCCTCATTTCTTAGAGCACAGTAATATTCCATCGCAATCATATACCACAACTTGTTTGACCTTTCTCTAATTGATAGATGTCACCTCAATTTCTAGGTCTTTGCCACCACAAAGAGAGCTGCTATAAATATTTAGAACATGTACTTAACTTTTCCTTTTGCCATGTTAACCTTGGGAAACAGACCTAATAGGGGTATTACTGGGTTAACGGGTATAGAGAGTTTGGTAACTTTTTGGGCATAATTCCATAGTGCTCTCTAATTAATTCCACCAACAGTGAATTAATGTCCTAATTTTTCCACATCCCCTTCTAACATTTGTCAGTTTTCCCCTAATGTCATTTTACCCAATTTGTTAGATGTGAGATATCTCAAAGTTGTTTAGATATGCATTTCTTTAATCAATTATGATACAGAGCTTTTTTCCATATGACTACGTATGGTTTTGATTTCTTCATTGAAAAACTGCCAGTTCATATCCTTTGACCATTTATCAATTGGGGAGTGACTCATATTCTTATAAATTTGAGAAAGTTTTTCAGAGATGAGACCTTTATTTGAGAAGCTGTCTATAAGCCTTACCTACCCCCATTTTCTGTTTACCTTTTAATCTTGGCCACATTAGTTTTATTTGTACAAGACCTTTTTAATTTTTTAATTTAATCAAAATTATGCTTTTCACATCTCATAATGCTCTTTATCTCTTGTTTATTTATAAACCCTCCTCTTGTTTTAAGTCAGGTAGTTAATGTATTCCATGTTCTTCTAGTTTTCTTGTGATAGATCTCCTTTTATATATATGTATCTAATTTGGTAAATAGTGTAGGATACTGATCTATATCCAGTTTCTGCCAGACTACTCTTTAATTTTCCTAACAATTTTTACAAGATAGTGGGTTCTTATCCCAAAGAAGATAATCATTCCTCTTCTGGGGATCTCTCAAGTCTATAAGCAGCTGACAGTTGAAAGGAGAGACTTCATTTGCATATCTTCTTATCCCCTTCTTTTAAAAATAGATATTCTTGTGTACTATTGGTAGTACGGCTAGCCAGATTTTTCAAGGGAAACCAACACACATACATCATAACTGGTTCCCAATATAGTGAACTCTTATTAAAAATTCAACTTTACCAGTCTTTGGGATAGCCACCCACATTGATCTGAAAGAATTAACTGCTTCAGTCAGTATGTGAGATTAGGGTATGCCTATACTCATTTAGGAAGGGGATTTGGGAACCTTTTTAGGATTACCATATTTTCATGTGCTCATTTAATGACATTATTTTAATACATTTCATCCGTCAACCATTGAGCTTATACTGTGTACTAGGCACTAGGGACATGTACAAAAGTGAGACTGCCTCTGTCTTTGAGGTGTATACACTCTACTAGGGAGAGATATATGTTCACAGATTTAGGGCAAATACTGTTTCCACTTTTTCTGTGTATCTCCCATGCTTAGCTTAGTGACTTAAAGTAAACAATTTGTTGATTAAGGAGAAACAGGACATACACAAAACAAATATATAGTGATTGGGGGATGAGGGAAGATCAGTAACAAATGGGTGAATCATGAAAGTACTCTTTTCACTTGAGCTGTGTCTTGAAGGGATCCAAGAGTTACAAGAAATGGTACAAAAAATGGAGAAGAGAGAGAGAGTGTTCCTGTTAATAGGTATAATCTATGCAAAGGTATAGAGATAGGAAGGAGATCGATCATCACGGTCAAGGTAAAACAAGTAGGTTGGTTTAGCTGGAGCATAAATGGATGAGAATGTGTAATCAGCCAGATTGTGAATGATCCCATTTATCCCCTGTCTTACTAATTTGGAATATAGGATCATTTAGAAATATCCAAGATGATAGTATGACCCTGGAAAAGTCTATTCTCCTCTCTTGGCATCATGTTTTATTTGTGAAATGAGAGGACCACACTAATGATTTCTAAGATTCCTATTAGCTTTAAATATTTTGATTCTATCAAATTCTCTGTGTGTGGTAAGGGCATGCTCTTGAAATTAAGAAATTTAGTAGCTTACATTTATATTGCTAAGTTTTACAAATGGGTTTCCTTTCAGAACTTTGTGATGTGTGGGTAGTATGGGCATCATCCCACTTGTTTTATATTGAGCAAAGTGGAATCACAAGAGGTCCAATGACTTGTGTATACTTAAAATTAGGAAGTAATAGGAATCAGTAGACTTGGGTTTAAGTCCGCGTTCTTAAGCCTAATAATGCTCTTTAAACAGTACACTTCAGCAAAGATTTAATGTGCCTTTATTTTATATTAAACGTTCTGCTAGGTCTTGATACAAAGAGAAATTAGACTTTATCCCCAGTCATAGGAAGTATCAATCTAATAGAGAAGACATTCATAAGTAGCTAATACAGGAAGAATGCCTTAAGTGTATAGGGAAGGCTTAAAGAAATTTTCTCAGTAAATCTTTACAGATCATAATGGGGAGGGATAGTTAGCCTGTTTAATAGACTAAACTACTCTTAAATACTTTAGAAACAACTATTTAAGTAGAAACAATTCATTTGAATAGAAGGAATCTTCAATTATGCTATCATAATGAGGTTTTACTGTATTATAGACACTAGATTCTCAAAAGTGCTTAGCATCTTTGTGGTAGTAAACTTGTCATTTCTATCATTTGTCTTCTGGTAACAGTACTCAGAGAGCACCCTGAGCTACATTCTTTGTATTCATTTAAGATTGTTTCTTTAGGATAAAAATATCCCAAGGGGTTTGATAATTCAGCTCTACTTTGCTTTAGCCTCACCCTTTCTGGAATATTGTATTCTGTTCTGAACACATAATTTTTGGAAGAATATAGATATGTTGGAGAGGGTGCAAGTCTAGAATGAGCTTTGAGATCTTGTCGTATAAAGATTGGTTGAAATAATCATGGATGTTTAGCCTGAAGAAGAGAAGACTCTTGAAGGGTTGAGAGATGAGGATTTGAGTTGTCTTAAAGTATTTGAAAGGCTATTGTTTTTGAAGAGATATTTGCACTGTTCTTAGACCTAGAAGGCAAAACTAGGAGCAGTGGGTAGAAATTGGAATGAGACTTGTGCTCAGTGTAAGGAAGAATTCTTAGTAATTAGGGCTATGCAAAAGTGAAATGTGCCTGGAAAGGTATTAAGTTCCTTTCAAACCTTTGATAACTATTCACTGGGATTGTTAGAAGATTCTGAGACAGGTATGGGGTTGGCTTTTGGAGGAGGGCCTTTATGACTCAGTGGTTCTGTGAATATGGGTTGGAGACAGAAGTCAACCCTCTCTGTTCTATCCCTTTTCCCCTCCCCTGGCTGCAAGCATATAGTAATATCCAAAAGTTGGACTATTATAGCTCAAAAATTGAATGTAGGCCATTAGGTCATTAAATACTCTAGTAGATTTAAAAACAGAGGAGAATAGAGCCACACAGTTATAAGGAGATGCCATCATTTTCCAAAAATAACATTAGTATGCAAATAGCATGTCTTGTACAAGTATATAGACATCTGTATCTAGAGTCTTGCATTGTTTTAATGCGTGGTCATTAATAACCAAGGAGCAAGGGTGCAGCCACTGAGAAAGCATAGTGAAATATTACACAATTTAAGTCAAAGAGAAATGTATTCAATTTATATTTGTAATGTCCAGTCTTAGCTGGTGGTCTCCAAATGAAGGAAATTTAGTTCAACCCTCATTTGACGGATGAGGAAATTGAAAATTGACATGAGAGAATCTGAAATTTTGCTTTAAAATCTGTGGGTACTATTACTGGTATTCTTCCTGGGATCCCATCTGCACATGTAGTAACAGCTAGGGAGAAAAAGCAAAGAGAAGTAATATAAGGACACTTCTTTTGTGGAGGTAGGCTCTGTGATTGTGGCAGAAGAGGACTGCCTTCCGTAGACATTTTGTCATGTGTGGGAATGGCCAATGCATGACCCCCTGACTTGGCTTTAATAACACATTCTGGTTTTAAGGGGAAACTGGTATTGATATTCTTCTCTTCATTAAAGGATATCAGTGTCCTATTCACCATTCAGATGATATGATAAAAGGGTAAAGGAGTTGGACATTTGACTGTCCATTTACCCTACAACAAGTACTTGATAACCTTAAAATTCTTTCTCTAAAGTATATTTGTTCCTGCATTAATTAATGTTAGCTTCATTAATTAAACATTGTAATGATTCTGTTTTTGTCATCAGTCTTTAGGTATACTGTTAGAGCCATGTGTTGAACGTAGTGATGATGAAGATGAAGATGTTCCGAGGTACATATTACCTTACTACTTTTTCTTGATTTATCTGGGGAGTTGTAACTTCAGTTTTTGGTATGAAATTTGAATGAATGTGTCTATATTCACCAGTTGTTAGGACACAATAAAAATCAAACATCTTGCTAATTCTAGTTGCAGAGACTAGTTCCTTGTAAGTATACATTTCTACGTTGGTGTAGTGGTTCAGGAAGACTTGACAACTCCTCCTTGGAAAGTATTCAGGAAAACACCAACAGTTTGCCTTAAAACTTTTGAGTTATTATCAGAGAAAGTCAAAACTTCTCAATGTGCCTTGCTCTTATTAGTACCTTGAATGATTTTTTCAGTTAGTCAATTCTTGGCATCTGAAGTTTGGATAACCAATAGATTGGGGTAATATCTGTTTCCACAAACATGTATAGCGTATAGAGTTTTTCCATTCCCTTTTGAACTCACCTAATACTTTACACCAGTGTTATCTGTGTATCTTCCTGGGTGGCCTACAAAAGAGGGAGTTATTTGACTAAATGAATATTCTAATTACTGACTGTAGAATTTTGGTACCCTTTAGGGAATGCAGGTTTCACAAAGTGCTTTTAAATACACCAAGCAAAACTTGTGTCTGTTGCACATTTAAGGTCACATGACAATTTCTTGGTACATTCTTTGTTTTACTACTTTGAAAAAAAGAGACTTTTTTCTTAGGAAATCATGGGTTTATTTAGCGCTTTGGGTTACCTCTGTTTATTTGAAAGAATATATTGCAAATAAAATAGTAGTCAATTCTGTGAAACTCGGGAAATACAGAGCTTCCTTGCCAAACTGGTAACAGCCAGTTGCCATGGCCAAAGTTGCTTTAATGCCATTGTCTCACTTCCTCAGTGCATCACACAATTGTGAGTAGGGAACCTGTTCTCTGAGAGTAAGTAATTCTTTGGAGTCATGTCTCTGGAGGATCCCCAAGCTCTTAAGGTCCACAGACTCCCTGCTCACAGTAGTTCCTTCTGCTTCCTTTCAGGAGGCAGGAATGATCCCCATTCCAGCCCAGGGAGTGTTGGAGCTATGAGCTGAAGATGTAAGATTAACATCCTTAACAGGCATCCCCAGAATGATGACAGCAATAAGGATCCATTTAGTGAGGACTCAATCTTTCCTCTTCAACTTGTCTGTAGGTTAGCAAACTTGTTTCTGAAACCTAGGAGCACCATTGGTTAGGTGGATTAAGATTTGCATGTTTGATACCTAAGCTGCTAAGAATTAGGTGCCAAGATCACCTCTTATACTACTTAGCATACAGTAATACATAAAATGGAGCCCCTAGGGCCTATACAAATATAACTGTACTCAGTTCAATTCACACATACCCAGCAAGAACTAAAATGAGAAAATGGTAGTTTCTTAATCCTAGTTGTGATCATGAACCCTCTCTGGGTAAAGGAATAGCCAGGTGGAAGCAATATAAATGGTCACAGTTTTCCACAGTTCTTTATGTTTGGAATGTGAATACTCCTTTTGACTGAGTAAATAGGTAGAGGCCTAATATTAAACCTTTGAACAGATTTTCTTACAATACTGCCCTTGTAAAGAAGGAAGAAGTCTTTAGTGAAAATTTAAGGTGATATGACTTAATTGGAAAAAAAAAAATCTGCCTTCACTCTGCATTTTGAGGGAAGAATGTCTTAGAAGATCTATGATTTTTTAAATTTCATTTGTAACTAGAGCTTCCTTTTCCTCATGGGTTGTACAGTTGTACAAAACACATTTAGCTACACTCCCACTTTTTTAAACTGCCATTTACACCCAACAAGTAAGTGTTCTTGAGAAGAAAAAAAAAATCCCTCAAACCTACTTGAAACAAGTGACATTTGTACAAAAAATTTCTTTCCAGTGTACCTTGGTTTCCATTTGTTGTGAATTTTCCTTTTCAAAACTAGTTTATTTGTGGGGGGGAATTGGTTTTTTTTTTAGAGGGCTGGGAGGGAGGAGTTACTCAATGTTTGTAGGTTTGAAGAGATTCTGTGGATCTTTGTGGGTAGTGTGATGTTCTCCAGGTGTAGGGCTCCAAAGAATGTACATACCTCCAGTTGCCAGTTTCTTTTCTCACATTCTAAATGTTTATTGCATTGGGGAAGAAAGGAATTCAATTAAGAAGTGTCTAATATATCAATGTAATTAGTAATTAGTCTGTTTTGTGTTTTTAGAAATGAATGTGTGCCATTTGATGACAGTGGCAAATCTTCACAGTTGGCTCTGGTAAGAATTTCTTTTTATTATGTGATTTAAAAAAACATATATCATTTCTTTAGCTTTCTTTTCCCGTCCCCTCCCCCCCCCAAATGTTTGATGTTTTGTGTTCACACAGCCATTTTTTTTTGATTGAGCTTGAATGGAGGATTTAAATTTCATTATTGACAACAAGTATGTTGAAATGACCATGGCTGTTTTGGGTTGGTACTTTGGTAGAATCTGGATTACAGACAAAAATTGTCTAGAGTCTAAGGAAGGCCTTTGTATTTAATTTTCCACCAAGAGGTCATGTAAAACTGAAAACT
This sequence comes from Bettongia penicillata ogilbyi, assembly GCA_023548195.1. Taxonomy (NCBI): domain Eukaryota; kingdom Metazoa; phylum Chordata; class Mammalia; order Diprotodontia; family Potoroidae; genus Bettongia; species Bettongia penicillata. Next base: position 7,727,712 of record JAJHZJ010000197.1, read on the forward strand.
TTAATGATGAGTTAGTGAAAATTTGGACAAGTTAGTTGGCCATACATGCATAATAAATGTGCTATAATGAACAGTATAGATATGTTACTTGTTACTTAAAACTGGATAGCTTTGTTGTTAAATGTAGTCCTTGTTTTAAATATAGGATTCTAGTAGCAAGATATGTGATTTGAATGCCAACACTGAATCAGAAGTGCCAGGAGGTGAAAGTGGTGGTGGTGTTCATGGAGAAGCAGCATGTTTGCATATCCCCCAGTTAGAGCTGAAGAGTGTTTCTGATGGTGATAAATGGGAAGGTAATTTTATCCATCCCCTCCTCCCTAAGTTAACATTGTAATTGAATTGACATAAAACAAATATTGTAATTGAATTGACAAAAAAACAAGGAGATGACTACCCTTCACCAAGCCCCAGATTATTTTTATTATTTTTCTCTCAGGTGGGGTTGCCAGGTAGGTTTATATTTTTGTTGTGATATAATGTTTTGAGTGTGAAGTTCCTGGGAAACTTTTGGGTAGGAAAGGGTCCTAGCTGTTCTCAGCTGAATGAGAAAATGTGAAGAAGATGATCTTTTTGATGATAGGACTTTACAATCTATCTTTAGGCCAGGTTCTAGGAAAATTCCCATAGAACTAGTTTTTAGGGATATTTCTAAGGGGAACATAATACAGTGACCTCATTTGTGAAGGCATAGATTTGCATAAAAAAGGTAAGAGGTCTATGCTAAATATAAATTTAAAAGGAAAGTCATAGCACTTATGAACATAGAAACAATCCATTGCTGCATACCTTCTCACTCAGAAATAATCTAATTTATTTTGTTTCATCCTTAAATCAGGTTTTAAGTGGATCATCCTAAGGAAACAACTAACCCTCCTTTCTATGTCTCTGATGATATTGAGTGGGGGATATAGTCTGAAGAATTAGTGTTAACATTATGGGTTATAGATGTAGTTTTAATGAAAATTCTTACCCATCTGCATTTTTATTTTTACATCTAACCTTAATCTTTAAGGCTTTCTCATGTTAATGTCTTTAGCTCCCTTTCTTATTGTTTTAGATATTTGACATGCTAGTAGTATATCATTCTTGTCTTACCTAGATTGAATTTGAGCCAATTTGTTTTCATCTTAAAAATAACTGCTCTGCTAAATAAAAATATTTAGAGTTAACTTCATGTTAACTTCTTACAGATCTTATTGACAGGAGTGGAATATTGCAACTCAAATGCATTTACCTCTAAGTGATCCAGCAGACCCTTTGAATTGAACAGGTGACCCAGAAGACCCCTAAGGATCAGTTTTAATAGGAGAGGACCCTTATTTGTGTATGTAGAAGGAATCTTCTTTAAATGAGCAGTTGGCTTCTCTGAGATGAGAATAAAGCCAGAATAGTGCTTATCTGTGTCTTGTAAGAAAATGCTAGTGATTAAAGTAGCATCTTGGGAATCATTGGTTTCAGGCTAGCTAATTAGCATAGAATAGCGATTATTCTTTATTGCTGGGAGTCTGAAACTAAATAAGTCCCTCTCCTTTTCACGTTTTGAAATTAGTGATATGGGTGTCATATAGAACACTTGAATACAAATTCTCTTTATTCTTTTTATACCTACTTGAAATTATCCCAGGGGGGTGGGGAGGTTGCTTCTGATACTACCACCAGGCTTACATTGTTCTTTTCTTTTGGGGTAAGAAGGGAAAGAGAACCTATAGGCTTTGTCATGCTGCAAGATAGGGTTAATAGGTTTCAGGATAGATGGTGAGATAGTTTGTGGAAGAAAATGGGGCCTATAAAAAATTCCTCCCTAGTGATGTCAGGTTGTGTTATCGAGAGACATAGCTATTGATTACATCTGACATAGTATATTCTGATCATTTCAAAGTAGACATGCAATTTGGCATACTGTTTGTTTCTAAATGTAGCTTTGCCACTCATTCCCTCACTAACAGTTGAATTAATAATGTCTTTCTTTGATGAGATCAGTATTATGTTAATTCATCAACTACCTAACTTAGGATATCCCGAGACCTGAGATAATAGCAGTCTCTTAGATCATCTGGCTAGTTAGCAAAGAAGTGGATGATTCCTAATGAGTTTTTACCTGTTTCTCCCTCACATAAGTATGAGACTTGCATTTTTTGTAGAGCTGAATGCAGTATCAATAGAATGGAATTTAGGAGAGATTTTTAGTATATGACTATCCCCAGAAGAATCACTTGTAGCTGTTAAAAACAGTCTTGGATCTTGAAAAGAAGAATCCCCTTCTTAAAGGAACTCATAATCTAAGTCTGGAATGAAATGCAACAGGAGCAGATCCATGCTAATGTTATTGTGCAATCCTCAGTGTAATACCAGAAAAGTTTTTGTTTTTGTTTTTAGAGTATCCAATTAGGTACTTCCATTTCCTCCAATGTTATGCTTAAATAAAAATAAAACACCACAATTTTTTTTTTTGCCTTACTTAAATGGAAATGTATGTTTGTTTGTTTTCAAAGTTTTGGTCAGTACTAATTTTGTTAGGTAAACTTTTTTGAAGAGTAGAATGAATAGCTTGGCCCAGGAAAATGTTTTTTGTATCTTTCGGCTTTGTGTTAGTTATGTGTATGGTTTGTTCTGACTGTGCTGTGTGTTCACTTTAGTATTTTTGCCATTTTTTTTCCATTTTATTAGCGTCATGCCCTATCACTTTCCCCCTCATTGATTTCAAAACAATGCATCTGCAGAGAGATGGGGAGGGTAAGTATGGTTCACCATAGTTTAGTTTTCTGCCTTTTTATGGTTTATGATTTGTTTGCCTTACAATTAGCCCTTCTCCTGCTGCCCCCTTTCCTGAGAATGTCTTTATGGGTAAAAATGTTACCCAGAGAAAATGGCTTTTGTTATTTCCCCCTTTCTTTCCCCAAACAGGAGAGTTCTTATAAAAATTTACTACTGATTTCTTATTCACTGGGAAGCAGGTACAAGGGTTGTTTTTAGAAAGAAAAATCACTATTGCTGGATTTTGTTGTGTTGCACGCTTTGAATTCAAGTTAGCAGATTTATCTTGGTGGCAGAATGAAACTCAGGTATATTTGTACTCTGAAAAAATATTAACTGTTCTAGAGACAAATGTAAACATAACCTACTAGGCAATCTTTACCTATCATGATTTGGGAAGAAGCATATATGAATTTTGACACTGTCAAGTGATCTTGGAGAATTAAAGGCAGTTAAAAAATATTTTTAAAAAATTGATCTCAGTAATGACCATGTTAAACTGTTGTTGTCTTACTGGAGGAAAAAAAAAACAACCTTCATGTATAAATGTCAGAGTTCTTTGTTTCAAATGGTATGTGAAGTTGATTTTGTATTTGGAGTGTTTGTGGAGTGCTTGTCTGTGTGCTTTGTTTTATTGACTTGTATATACAGTTGTTTTGTTAAAGTATATTAAAACTTGTCAGTTCAGTATGCTGCTCTAAAATAAACATAATAAGATTATTACCACAGGCTTTGACTTAATATTTTTGGTCCCTTAATTATTAAAATATGTTACACTTTTAAATTCCATAAAAGAGTAATAGACTTCAAATTTAGTGTTTCACTCTTCTCAGGTAAATTACCTGTTTACTGATTATAGATCAGTTACTTTTCAAGCTTTCTGAACTCTAGTAGACTTCTGTAAGGGCTCCTGTTGAGAAATGAGTTCTCCATCATAACATGGAGCCTCTTGATCCTGAAAGAGCTCTGGCATCTTCTAATAGTTCTAGTTGACAACCAGGAGCCAGTTGACTCATATTTGGGAAGAATATGGCTCTTTTTTTCCTTATTGTAAATACAAGTGTTTTTTTCTGATCAAAGCCATTTTTTTATTTCTTTTTAAAGTGAAAAGTTAAAAGAAGGGTATCCAACTAATCTTGAATATTCAAACAACTTGACAGTGTCTCTACTCATCTCTTTAATTTTGTTTGTTTTAAAAATATGTATATACATAAGGAAGTCCCTTATGCAAAAATCAGATTCATGTGAGGACTATTAGATAATTCTCTAATGTTTTAAAGCTATAATAATAGACTTTATATGGACCTTAACGTTCAAAAGCCTTAATATTTTAAAGATTATTGTATGAAATAGTATATAATATGATTGAATGGGGACATAGTTTTAATTAAGTGACCTTTACATTTGATCGTAAGTTACACATATTCAACCCTGAATATGTAACTGCTTTTAACACTAAGAACTGGTATCCTTTTTGGAAATAAGAAACCCATGGTACCATTTCTGTGTGTTCTGTTTTGCAGAGCCATTTCCTGCTTTTAAGTCTTGGCAGGAGGATTCTGAATCTGGAGAAGCTCAACTTTCCCCACAAGCTGGGAGAATGACTCATCATCCTCTTGAAGAAGATTGTCCACCAGTATTGTCACATCGTAGTTTAGATTTTGGACAAAGCCAGCGATTCCTGCATGATCCAGAAACTTTGGATTCTTCATCTAAAGCACTTTCTTTTGCCAGGTATGCATTTACAGTTTTGTAATATGCTAGAACTGATAGCTGTGAAAGGAAATTTGTACTGGGTGGATGTTTAATTGAAAGAATCATTTGTTTTTTTAAAAAACTCTGTTGAAGTCATCCCCATAGGTTCCTCGGATTCTGTACAGTGGTAACTGTACAGAAGGATTAAGTGATGAGACTGTATGGATGTGATGCTGTTGAGAGCAGAAAACCTCTGTAGGTTGTCTGTTGTTCTTTACTCTTTTTAGTTGCTTCTCTGTACCTTAACTCCACTTCCTTCTGTCCTCCCAGATTGATTTTCTTTGGTAGATTTTTTTCTCCCTGAGATATTCTTATGGATCACTATCCCTTATTTAGTCAGAACGGTTTGGAAAAATAAAATTTAAACCAGTTTTAAACAATTTCAAACAAAAGTACAAGTTGTATTAGCTTACTTTACAATCTATAGCACATGAACTTCTCCTCTTTTTGGTTTTAGCAAAACTGATTGACACTGTAGACCAGGTTCATGGTCTTAGTATCTTTGGGAAGGAGCATCAATTTTTTTTTATTTTGGGGTGAAGGAGCACCTTAAAAATGATTTCCGCATTCCTCAAAATCTAGATTAGTTCATTCGATCTTTGCTGATAATGCTAAATAGTGTTTGTAAATGTATACATTGGATATCTCTTTTTAAATCAGGACTCGAAGAGCATCCTTTAGTTCAAAAGATGACAAAAGGGAAGATAAAACACCGTATCAGTTAGTCAAGAAACTACAGAAGAAAATTAGACAATTTGAAGAGCAATTTGAAAAAGAGAAAAACAGTAAGGTAAGTTAGTAGCTTGCCAAATATCCAAATAGAATAAAAGAATTTTAGAAATAAAACTTTTGATGTCACAAACCACTTAGATTGGGGGTGGGTTGCTTCCATATTGAGTAGAGCACTGAATTTAGGAAGGGTTCTAATCCCAATAATCACACACTAGATCTCTCTCTGTCTTACTTTCCTAATTTGTAGAATAAGATAATGGCATTTATCTATCATACAGAATGTTTTGGAAACTCAGATGTTTCTTATAAAGTACTCAGCAGACCTTAAAGCGCTGTCTAAAATGTCAGCTTTTATTATCCATTAGATGGAGCAACCTCTGAGGCTTAGGGAAATGAAGTGACTTGCCTAAGGTAATACAATCTTTTATTGGCTGAACTTAGACTAGGACTCAGTTCATTGCTATTTCAACAACTAAAATAACTCTAACGCCAGCCGAAGTATCTCTCAGTCTTTCTGTTCTCACTGCTCACTCTGTGTAGATTATCATCCTCCTCCTCATCATCATCAACTTGGACTGTGTTGCAGTCACCTCATCAGAGATGTGTTTTCTCTCTCTGCTACAATGTCCCTTGAGACTGTTGCCAAACTAATCTTTTTTTATGTATAGATTTGTTTGCATTACATCCCTCTTCTCACATTAATCCTATGCTGACAAATCTTCAGTGGCTTCCCTATTACTTCTGCAGCAAAGCAGACTCCTTTGAGGAAAACCTCTAATGCCAAGAAACCTGCTATCACTCTACTTTCTGGCTTACATCCAGGTATTCTGTGGTACAGCCAAACTTGATCTTTTTCCTCCAGATAAGTCCTACTCAGTTTTGCCCCTTTGCCTGTTCATGTTTTACCCTATGCTTGGAATGCCAAGAAACCTGTTATCTCTACTTTCTAGCTTACATCCAGGTATTCTGTGGTACAGCCAAACTTGATCTTTTTCCTCCAGATTAGTCCTACTCAATTTTGCCTCTTTGCCTGTTCATGTTTTACCCTATGCTTGGAATATCTCCTTTTACCTCTTTCTTCATTTACTGAATTTTCTACCTACCCAGTTTTGAATTCTAACTCAAATGCTGATTTCCTTCCCAAATCGTTCCATGATTGCCTAGTGGATGACAACTTTTTCCCAAGAACTCTTGGTCCTTAATGTTGCGTTATATTGCTTTATTATTGTATGCCAATTATCTGTACATCTTATTTATCTCCCTACATGATTGGAAGCTCTAAGAAAAGAGAAATGATAAATACCTAAAATTTTTTTTGGTCTTCCCTAGTGCCTATAATTCCTGAGATACAAGGCACTATTTATTAGACAGTAAATGGAATTAGGACTCGACCTATGATTTCATTATTATAAAGAACTTCTGGATGAAGAAGCTTTCTGCTGTCAATTCAGGTTGTCACCTTCTCTGCAACTTGTCTATTCTTAGAGAATTGACTAGAGCAGAAGTTTAAAAAACATGGTCTACTTGTCTTATTAGGTCTAAACTTAATTAGATGTTATCGGGAAATGTAATGGGGAAATAATTTAGCAAAATGAAACAGGGATCCTTATGTGTGGATTAATGATCACCCATTCTATTTGAATTTGATAACACTGGCATTGAGCACTGAGAGAGGTTAATTTACTTGCCCATGGTCACCCATTAAATATCAGAATTGGGATTCGAACCCTCCTGTCTCTCAGGTCAGCTCTTTAGCCAGTATTCCACTAATGCCTCTCATACAATGAATAATTGAATTGAAACAAGTTTTGCATTTTTGAAAGCAGATGTTTATCATTGACAGTTTGTGGTATTGTTATCACCTTGTAAAGAGTGTGTATATATATATATATATATATATTAATATTATATAGGAAGAGAACATATTAAAGTCTTAAGTTAGTCTTTTAAAGGATGCATTTGAAAGTTTCTCCTTTTATTTACAGCCCTCCTACAGTGATATTGCAGCCAATCCCAAAGTTTTAAAGTGGATGACAGAGCTTACGAAACTAAGGAAGCAAATTAAAGGTATATAATGTGCTCTTTCTTTCTTTTAAACTGATATCCACTCAGATATAAACATTTGTGTTACATAACATCATCCAAGGAATTGATACTTTGAAATTTGCTCCTTTTTTATCTTGGTAATGGTTACGAAAAAGAAAATTTGCTCTTTTTCCAATTCCCATTGCAGAAGTTTAAGAATACTATTTGAGAAGACTTTGGAAGTAACAGGGCAGTTATGGTTTTCCCTAAGTTTCAAGTATTTGGAACTTGTAAAATAGCACATAGCAACTTAAGAATTTATGGACAACTTTATGGACAACTTTCTTCTCACGGAAGAGTACGCATGAAAATTTAGTATCTTTCCCGTTTTCTTTGGTAGTATTCAGCATGATAAAAATACCTATGCAAAAGCTTTATTTTTACTTGACTTCTGAGATTCCTGTCCACCCCCGCCTAGATCCGCCCAGCTAGTGCTTGGGGTCTGAGATTCAAATGGGCTTTCCGTGGCTGGCGGGGCTGCTGTTCAATGTGAGCTTAAGTTCTGGTGCTTGGGTGGGGGCAGGGCCGCCTCCCAGGCTCAGTTCCCTCAGGGGGTTTATGCACAGACTTTTGGTAATGGCCCTGAACTTCTTCCTGCTGCTCGGGACAGCTGCCTCCCGAGGGGGCCCGAGTCACGGAGACACTCCACCCCTGTAGCGTCTGTGAGCGGAGGGACCTTCCCGGCTGCTGGAGGTTCCGTCTCTGAAGCCTGCTTGGATCTGCTCCTCTGGGGCTGCGCGGCCAGGGCAGCTCAGGGGCAGGCTCCGCTGTCCGGAGCATGACGGACCCCTGGGGACAGCTCTCCAGGGCTCTCTGGAACAGAAATCTTTTCCACTGTGTTTCTGCCCGCCTTGCAGTGCTCCAGAATTTGTGGGGAGTTCTTTTTTCAGGAAATATATGGGCTGTGGGTTCGGAGCTACCATACGGTGAGTCTTTCTACTCCGCCATCTTGGCTCCTCCCCCTCAAAAGCTTTATTTTAAGTTCATTTCTGTTCACTTTCAGGATTTCCAAAGCAATTCTTGATGTACATTTGGTCTGAGTTTCAGAGAATAAAATTTTGGTAGATTAAATTGACCTTTATAGAAAATAACAAATGAAAAGTTGACCTCTCAGTTTGATTTTGCAGACTACTTAATTCTTCTCTGTAGCAGTCTCCAACTCCTCACTTCCCTTGGCTTCCTTTACAGTTGATGACACCTTAACCTTCTATAGGAATCTTTCCTTCCCTTTCCACTCCATTCCCTCTAAGAATACCTTTCATTTACACTGCATATGTATCATATATACATAGTCATTTGCATGTTGTCACCTCCATTAGAATGTGAACTCCTTGAGAGAAGGAACCATGATTTTACTTGTTTTTGTATTCCTTGTACTTACTTAGTACAGTGCCTAGCAAAATGTAAATGTTTAATAAATACTTATTGACTAGTAGTATCTAAGTAAAAATTTCTGGGCAAGGAGAAGGGCAAGAGGTAGAGGAATGTGAGTTTTTAATCATTTGATAACTGCACTGAAAATAGTGCTAAGTATAGTGTGACCTGTTTACTGGAAGAATCCCTCAAATATTCATTTTTTAAAGAACTTTTTTAGTTTTCCAAAACCAGTTCTCACAACTCTAGGATTTTATCACACGTAACAAATGTCAACTCCTTAATGGCAGATCGATTATCTGGATGCTTTTGTCAGTTCGCTAATTAAACTGGCTAATCCAGTTATTGTTCATTGTTGGTATGATATAAACATCTTGAGATCATGTGTTCATGTATTAGTGTTCTTTTGGTACATCAGTTCTCTTTCTTGTCTCATTCTTATATAAAGACAATGATTTGTCCTGTTGAATTCTGAATTGTAGATGCAAAGCACAAAAGCTCTGATGGGGAATTTGTACCTCAAACACGTCCACGCAGTAACACTCTTCCAAAAAGCTTTGGTTCTTCTCTAGACCATGAGGTTGAAGAGAACGAAGATGAATCCAGGGTCATACAGAAGGAGAAAAAGCCAACCAAGGAGGCAACACTTGAACTTATTCTGAAACGATTGAAAGAGAAACGCATGGAAAGAAGTCTTCCAGAAGACATTAAAGTAATTATGATTTCATTTCTTACATTCTAGCCAAAATGTGATTTTTAAATCAAAATGACATGTGGAGTCTTTAATAAAAGTCAACCTTGAGTGATTGTGTTATTCACAGGGCCATAGATTTAGACTGGGAAAGGAACCTTAAAAATCATCTAGGCTGATACTCTCTCTTTCCACGTGAGAAAATTAAGGCCTAGAGGGATTAAGTGATTTGCTTCAAGTTATACATGACTAGGGTTGGGATTTGAATTCAGGTCTTCTGACTCTGTATTTAGTGTTCTTTATTTTGTACTGCACTTTTCAATTAAGGTTGGCCTTTCAGTTTTTCCCTCCTGGTCTATTTGTACTTTGTACTGCCCAAACATACACACAACTTTATTCCTTTTAGCCTCCCACACTCTCCTTTATTTTTATCCTCACTGTTCCTCTTCTTTCTGCTTTCCCCCCCCTGTGTTTCATATTCTCCTTTCCCAAAACAAGAATATTTTCCTTGTCTGAGGAAGCCTTCCTAAACTAGCCTTACCTAATTCTGCTCAATGTCATTCCATTGGTACCATTTCTCTCCTTGTTTTGCTGTGTCATGGAATGGTAGAACTGGGAGCTACACCTTCAACCCTCTGCATCCAGGAGAGGAAACTGATGCTCCAGAGAGGGGAAGTAATGTAAGTGTCTGAAGCACTAGTTAGGCAGAAATGGGGTTAAGGTTCGGCCTTCCTGACTTGTAATTCTGTCCACTGTATAGTACAAGCTCCATAAAGATGAATTTGACTGAGAATGCCTGGTCTAATGAAAAGGGCACTGAATGTGGAGCCACACGCTTTGGACTGAATTCCGGCTTTTGGCCTTGGTCAAAGAACTTTATTTTTCTGAAACTTTTTTCTTTTTCTGTAAAATTAAAGGTTCTTTCCAGTTCTAAGCTAGTTGCTGTTTGTTGTTTTAGATCTCATAGAATCATTTGTCTATGTAGACTTCCTTTTCTAAGCTTTTTAAATCTAGGTGATCTTCATATCCCTTCCTTTCACATTTGTTTAAGGGGGATGCCATACCTTATCCTTTCCCTACCTCCACCACCCTGATAAATGCACAAATGCACAAAGTACTAAAAACTTACCTTTGCTGACAAGTTCACTGTTAATTATTTATGTTTTGGACATTAGCTTGTTTTTTAGTCCCTTTGCGGGTTGCTTCAGAGTTACAGAATCACATTTATAATTTAGCTTTAGAACTAGAAAGAAGTTTTGAGAACCTTTAACTTAATTCAACTTTCTTCACAGACTGAGAAGTTAGAGAGATGACAAGGAAGATCTTACATAGTCATTGGCAGTCAGGAGTAGGAATCAAGACTCCTGATAGATCTATACCTATACCTTTACCTATAATTTTACCTATACCGTCTGCATGCATATGTATATGTGTGTGCATGTACGCATGTATGTACATGTACTATTGATAGAATGCACAGATGCATATATAATAAAATATATTTTATATGTAAATTGTAGCGATATATAAGAGATTCAGTTAGATTTAAAAATCCCATATTTGGTATTGTCGTTTTTATAAGCACCAACTAATATAACCTGAGATAACAGGAAAATGTTCTGCCTGTATTGTTAATTGTTACTATGAAAACATTTTTGTAGAGTGTTATGGGGGATAGTTTCAGAGCAGTAGTGTAATAAGTGAACTCTTGGCTATGAATAGTTGTTTATAGTGGGGTTTAGTTAAAATACATTAATAATGACATTGTGAAAAGTTGAGGGCTTAGATAATCTTTTATTTAGCATAGTTTTTCAATGATAACTATTCTCCATAGTTGTTTGCCATTTAAATAAGGAAAGGACAATCATCAATTCAGATCAGGGTTTCTTAATCTGGAATCTCTGAATGTTTTAAAAATATTTTGATGACCATTTCAGTATAATTGATTTCTTTTGTAATTTTATGTACTTTATTTTATGCATTTAAAAATGTTATTCTGAGAAGGGGTTCATAGGTTTTCACCACACTAGATTACTAAAGGGATCCATGACAAAAGAAGTGTTAAAAACCCTGAGTTTATATAGATTATATATAGTTTAGGCCTTTTGAGCTTCTATTTAAAGAGAAAGAACAGGAGAGGTTAAGGTGAGTCATAAAATAGAACTCCTTTCTTGGAAGAATAAATTCAAGTAAGCTTTGGAATTCAGTTCCCTAAATATTTTTAAGTATAGGATCTATTCTTATCTACCTGAACTGGCTTGGTTATGTGCTAGAGATAGAGTCCTTTCAACTTTAGAAAGGAATGAATATAACAATATTGTTTCTTTCTCACAGAAAATGACAAAAGATCATTTGGCCGAAGAGAAAACTTCTCTCCAGAAAAGTCTTCTGTACTATGAAAGTCAACATGGAAGACCGGTAATGTCTTTCTTTTGTTTGATTTTACTGTAAAAAGGTAACTCTTGAAGCGATGATGGTTTATCTTCTGTTCTGAATTGTTGCCTTGGGCAATGATGCGAAACTCAAATAGAAACAGGAACACTAATCTGTACCTAAGGATCCTTGTGGGTCACATACTGACTTGGTTTTAAAGTGTGATATTATCTATATTTTATTGTTTTTTATCATTTATTTTAACTGTTCTGCGATTACATTTTAATTTGGTTCACTGTACTTGGGATTGTTATGGCCATATGTAATGGGCTGCATGTTTGGTACCTCTGACATAGAGCATTATTTGCTACACTTTGAGATGATTTCTATTAAAGCTTAAGGTTAAGTTCTCTCAAATGATACCTTAGCCAAACAGTATGAAGTAAAACTAGTAGACCACATAACTTACCAGGTAAAAAAGTCAGTAGCATTTTAGCTTTTCAACAAATGGAAAGTACGTGAAGTTTATTATATTTTCCCCAAAACTCATTCCTCTTTCTCACTTTCTTGTTTCTTCCAGTCATGTTGGTCACATAGGTTCTGAACCTAGGAGTCACTGGGTATTTGTTACTCTCTTTCAGCACTCATTTCCAGTCAGGTGCTAACCTTGTTGATGCCACTTTTCCAGCATGACTCAAATCTCCTTTTCTCAACACATGTAGCTGTCATCATAATTCAGTTTTTCCCTGGGTTTATTGAAATAATTTACTAACTGGTTTCCCTCTATCCATTCTTTCTTTCTCTATTCTGTTCCTACAGTTACCAAAGTGATACACAAAAACTTGCACACGTCTGACTGTATCATTCTCCTGTTCCAAAAGCTGTAATTTCCTTATTGCTCCCAGGAAAAAATAGACTATTTAAAGCCCCTCACAGTCTGGCTTCTACTTCTTCAGGCTTATTACACATTACTCCCTTTCTTTTAGTCTATGTTCTAGCCAAACTGGCCTGCTTGCTATTTTTCAGACACAGTAATTCCATCTCCTTTTTTTTTTTTTTTTGCCTTTGCACAATCTGGTGTCTTCCATGCTTGCAATGCACTCCTTCCTTTTTTAGTTTGAATGAAGTTGCTTTATTCAAAGCTTAGCTCAAGTGCCATCTCTTACATGAGACCTTTTTTAATATCTTCTCTCCCCTCAAACAAAAAATATTGTTCACTTGCCATCCAACTTTTTGTCACCCCATTTCAGGTTTTTCTTAGCAATGATACTGGAGTGATTTGCCATTTCCTTCTCCAGCTCATTTTATAGTTGAGGAAACTGAGGCAAATAGGGTTAAGTTACTTGCCCAGGGTTACCCAGTAAGTGTCTGAGGCTAGATTTGAACTCAGAAAGAGTCTTCCTGACTCCAGGCCCTGCACTGTATCCACTGCGCCACTTATCTGCCTTAAACAAAAAATTACCATGGCTTTACTTTGAATATATTCTGTATTGACTTTTATGTGTGTGTTCTATTTCCCCTGATAGACTTTTAAGCATGTGTATATAACATGCATAATATGATAAAAATGAGTGTCATGTTTACATTACATAAGTGTAATATATAATACATATAACAAAGTTTAGTTCAGCTATGGTCTCAATTCTTATGTGTGCTTAATGATCTAGTCTATTGATACCAAATTCAAATAGAAATGGGGAATCATTCAACTGTACATGAAGATCCCTGCATGCTAGATATATTGACTTAGAAAATCACATATTTACATTATCTGCATTCTATTTTATTTTATTTCCTAGTTACATTTTAATCTGGTTCCATCAGCTGTGAGTTGGACACCTCTATTCTAGCTGCTGTTGTTCAGTCATTCAGGTGTGTCTGACTCTTCATGAGTTCGTGGGCCATATTGTCCGTGAGGTTTTCTTTGCAGATACTGAACTGGTGACTTCTCCAGGGTCACATAGGTAGTAAGTGTGTGAGGCCGAATTTGAAATGAGATCTGAATGACGCCAGGCCCAGTGCTTTATCAATTGAGCCAGATAGTTGGCTATTCTAGAAGAGGATGTCAATCAACAAGCATTTATGTGTAGTATCTATTTTTATATGCCAGGTGCTGTGCTAGATTGTGGAGATAGAAATATAAAGATTGTGACCATCTCACTCTTGAGCTTACATGCAAATGAAATGAAATATATGCTGATAATGTAGCATACTAAAGTGCATCCCTAAAGTACACTTGCTGCGTTGAGATCAGATGGAGAAAAGTTCTTACCAGTAGGTAGTAGGCAGTAGAGCTAGGGAAGCTTTTTTTTGATTTGGACTGAAAAGGACTGGCAGTCTGCCAGTAATCTCTCAGTTGCCAAATCTGGTAATATTTTCTCAGTCTTAATCATTGACCTCTCCGTAGTAGCATTTGACTCTTCACTCTCTCTGCTCCTGGATAGTCTTCGATTTTTGTTACTTTCCTAATTCTGTCATCTTCTCGACTTAGCTTCTTCTCAGTCTGTTTTCTTTGATCATTATATTGTATTCCCTAGCTGGTCCTCTTCTCACTTGATGATCTTATTCCCATGGATTTAATTATCATTTCTATGCAGATAATTCCCAACTTTATATTTTTCAGTTCATTCCCTTTGGAGCTCCAATTCTGCATCACAGCCGCCTGTTGGACATTTCAAAATGAATGATCCATGGGGATTTCAGATTCACCATGTCCAAAACAGAATTTATCTTCTTTTTCCTCAAACTTACTCTTCTTTTGAACTTCCTCATTTCTTTTGAGGGCATGTCCGTCCTTTCAATTTCCCAGTTTCGCAACTTGAGCAGCTCCTCACTCTTCTTTTGCATGTGTCCAAATCCTGTTGCTTTTACCTCCACAGCTCCTCACATCTACTCTGTTTTCACTGCTCACATGGCTACCTTATTTTCAAGCCCTTATCACCTGTGGGCTAGGATAAATTATAAACATACCTGTTTGACTTTCAAAGCCCTTTAGAGCCTTATTCTTCATATTCCTCTTTTTGATGACATGGTCTCCCCCCAAACTAGTCTTCCTGCTGTTTTTCAAGCGTGGCAATCCATGCCTTTTCACTGGCCCTTTGCCAAGCCTGTAGTGCACACACCCTCCTTTTTTCTATTTCATAGATTTCCTTACTTCCCTCAAGAGTCACGCAACCTCAACTACTACCTTCTTTCCTGATTTATGGCAACCCAGCCCATCCTTGTAATTGCTAATATCCTTCTTCTCCAAATTACTTTGTATTTATTGTGTTTCTTTATATACTGAAGTACATGGATGGATCCATAAATATGAATGTAGTATTCCACTGTAGAATATATGCTACTTGAATATTTTGTTTATTTTTTCTTTATGTTCCTAGAACTTAGAAGAGAGAGTAGCTTTTAATAAATTCTTGTTGATTGATTTCAAACATAAGGGAACACCATGAACTGAAGAACAGAGGATATGCTTGTAATCCACTTGGGCTAGAGCATATGTGACAAGCAGTTGTACATAAGGCAGCAAAGTGAGTCTGGAACCAGATTGTGAATTTGAGTACCAGGCAAGAGCCTGAAACTTACTCAGGAGGTTGTAGGTAACCACTAAATATTTTTGAGCAGAAGAGTGACATGACTAGATGTAGGCATAAGGAATATTAATTTGGAAGCAGTATTAAGGCTGGATTGGGGGGAGGGAAATAAGGGAGTTAAGTTTACTATGTAAAAGTTCATGTAGGTGGTGTTGAGAAAAAAACAAGTACACACACATACCTGTAGTAGAGTAGTAATATTAGGAATAGAGAGGAAACAACTCTCTGAGAACATTCCCTTTTTGTATTTGCATATTCCTGTTATGTAGCCCTGTTATAGTGCTTTGCACATAGAAAGTCCTTAATGAATGTTTGAATAGAAACAACAGGGCTTAGTAATTGATTAGCTATGGGTTACAAATAAGGCAGAATGAAGTCAGTTAACCAAATTTTGGGATACAAGTAATCTGGCATTTGACCCTCATCACTCAACTGAAATTCCTTTTTCCAGAGATCTCAACATCTCTTAAAAAGCTCATAGTTTTTTTTCAGTCTTAATTCTTCCCAACCTGTCAGCTGTATTTGTATGGATAGTCTGAGTTTTTAGGAGTATTCTCTCCTGCTTCTCCTAATTTGTCTAACTATTCCTCAGGCTCCCTTGCAGGCTCATTATCCATATCAAACCCCCTAACTTTAGGTGTGCTCTAACATTTTAATTATGCCCTTTTCCCCTCCTGCACTCTGTCTGGTATGCTCATCATCTACCAGGGTTTAACTGTCTTCTCTTTTTAATGACACACAGATCTATATGTCCAGCTCCAGTCCCTTTTTCATGACTTTCAGTCTCTCATCACCAATTATCTGTTGGACATTTCAGACTAGATGTCCCAGAGGCAGCTCAACATGTACAAAACGGAATTCATTATTTTTCTTTCCAAACCCAAACTTTTTCTCCCCCATGTTTAAAATTTTTTATGCTTTCCCTTCTTCCCACCCGTTCCTTACCCGCTGAGAAGGCAAACAATATGATACCCATTATACATGTGAAATCCTGTAAACCATAATTAGCCATATTGCCAAAAAAAGTGAGGAAATTATCCTTCATTATGCTTTCAAAGTTGATCAGTTCTCTCTCTGGAGGTTGTTATTTTTTCATCATGAGTGCTTTGGAATTGTGTCAAATCATTGTATTGATCGGAGTAGCCGTATGTTTGCCGTGTCTTTCTCCTCTCTCTTGCTGTTACTGTTTACAAGGATCCCTAGTCATTGTACTTTGTATTAGTGCGTATAAGTCTTGCCATGTTTTTCTGAAACCACCCTCCTCATTTCTTTTATCATAATCTTGTATCACACTTGTTCAGCCATTCCCCAATTGATGAGCATTCTCTCAATTTCCAATTCTTTGACACCCTAAAAAGAGTTGCTATAAATATTTTTGTATAAATAGATTATTTTCATTTCTCTTTGATGTCTTTGGGTACAAAGTAGATCAAAAGGGTATGCACAATTTTTGTATCCCTTTGGCCATAGTTCCAGATTGTTCTCCACAATGGTTGGACTAGTTAGTTCACTACTCTACCAATAGTTCATTAATGTGCCTATTTTCACTCATTTCCATCTAGCATTTGTCATTTCTGATAGGTGTGAGGTGGTACCTGAGAGTTGTTTTAATCTGCAGTTCTCTAATCAAAAATGATTTAGAGTATTTTTTCAATTAACTATAGATAGCTTTGTTTTCTTCTTCTGAAAACTCCTGTTGATATCCTTTGACCATTTATCAGTTGGGGGATGGCTGTTCCCACTTGCCTGCAATGCACTTCCCTCTTCATCTTTGCCTCATAGTATGCCTTTCTTCCTTCAAAAAGGCACTTGAGCCCAACTTTCTAAATTAAGTCGTTCTGGATGCTTCATTAACTATTTTGTATTTATTCTGTGTATATTTGCCCCTTTTGTGTGCGTGCACATATGTATTTTAGACACTTAGTAAATATTGTTTGAGATTGATTGTTACAACTTACAGAAATAGTGAAATTAGAATGAAGAGTGGGACTTAGTGAAAAGGTCATAGGATGTAGAAACAGAAAGAATATTAGATTTCACCTGATCCATTTTTTTTTTGAAAGCTAAGAATTCCTGTCACTTGAGAAATGGATAAACACATTGTGTGGTACATGAATGTAATGGTATAGAAAATTCAGTAAATTAGTTCTAAAGTCCCTCCTATCCTTTGTCTCCCCTGGAACTTTCTGTACTGTAAGAGATGATGTGTGTGTTTAATACAGAGAAGCGTAGAAAGATCTATATGAACTGATGCAGAGTGATGCACAGCCAAGAAAAAAATGAGCACAGTAATTACAGCAATGTGAATGGAAGAACAATGAGAAGTAAATAGAACGAAATTGTGAAGGTCAAGTGACACTCAAATGAAGAGCTATGAGATGAGATCCCCAGTCCACCCCTCGACTATTTGTCAGGTGACATAGGAGGGGAAGGCATACATAGGATGCTATGATAATGTAACAAATGGAAAATGTCAGCCAAAACTTTTTTTAAAAAGATCTCAACTAATTATTTTATAAACAACAAAACAGAGTCTCAGGGTGGTTTCGACTCACTGTAGTCACATTAAGTAGCAGAACTGGATTTCAAACCCAGGTCATCTGACTCCAAGTCTCATTCTTTTTCCATTACATTGAGGTAATCTTTGTAACATACTGGGCTTAAGCTGCAGATTGAACACCCAGTTGGAGAAGAGGGTCTGGAGCCTGGAAGTGGCAACAATAGAAATAGTGATTTGGGAGCCATCTTTATAAAAATTATAATTGGAATCATGTGTTGACTAAATGAGATTGCCAATGGGGAGAGAGTATAGAGAAAAGAGGAAAAGGTTAAGAATAGAACCTTGGTGTATACCACCTCCATTACAGGGCCGAGCACTCAGTACAGGGCCTGATACATGGTAGGTGCTTAATATATATTTAGCAAATGGGAAAGAGCCAGTGGAGAGAAGGTTTCAAAAGGTGGTTGAGAGAAGCAGCCTCATGCAGTGTGTATGTGGGACCAGGAGTCAAGAGAGACCTGGGCTCAGCAAATGCCTTGAATACCAAGTCTAGGACTGCGTATTTTAGTTTCTTCATTTGTAAAAGTGAGATAATGATGACCTGTCACAGAGCTGGTTCTAGGGTCAAATGATGGGAAGGATAAATTATTTTAAAAATCTTAAAGTGATATATAAATATTATTTACTCCTCTTTGGACATTGTTTTTCATCTGTAAAAGGAGAGGGAGTGAACTTGATGGCTTATAACATATTTTCTAGTTCTTAATCCAGAATTCTATTATTGGCCCTGTATGTTGTCAGTGAACAAGCATTTATTAATTACTTTGTACTAGGCACAGTGCAAAGAAACATGTGAACATGTTAGAAAAAGTAGCAGTTAAAATAGTGATATAGGATGACTGCTATAAAACAAGATCCTTAGAGGATCAGATGGGTTTAGGTAAATGGGATTAGCTTTAGCAAGGAGTTGAGATAACCTCTTTTTCTGTTATGAGAGAAAAAGGGGAAAAATAGTGACAAAGAGACTTTGTAGATTGGACAAGGCCTAGTTGTTTATTACTATGGGGAGAAGAAATGTAGAGTTGTATATAAGTCATTTAGTTACCATTACATTCAAATTTTTATTTTTATTTTTTGTCATTCAGCATTTGACAAACCAAGAAACATGAATATTTCTAGATACAAAGTATAGAAAACTCAATATTAGTTCCAAAGCTGTGTTTCCTGTCCTGTTTCTCCCTTGGAACCTTCTCTGTCCTTTTTTGTGCATTTTAAAAAAGAAAAAATGGACTTTTTTAGTTTTTGGGATGGGTTACATGCTTTTCTTCCACCCCCACCCCCCAAACTCCCTTTCCAAACTTCCTTTATAACAAAAAGTATAGTCAAAACATCCGCTATTTGTCCATGTCTGAAAATGTGTCATTCTTTACTGCTAGTCCATCTCACTTTTTTCAAGATGTAAGGATTATTATGTTCCATCAGTCTTCTGGTATTATGGTTAATCATCTTATAGATCAAAGTTGTTAAGTCTTTCAAAATTTTTTTTTTTTTCAGTATTGTGGACATCAGTTGTTCTTGTGGTTCTGCTCATTTTACTTTGTCAGTTCATACAAATCTTCAAGTTTCTCTGAAACCATCTTTTTCATAATTGTTACAGCCATTCTCCAATTGATGAGCACCCTCTTCATTTCTAGTTTTTAGATATACCAGAGTATATCTAAAGTATAGTGTACCAGAGTATAGCTGCTATATCTGTTTTTGTATAGAGCTTTTCTTTTTAATCTCTGAGATGTATGCCTACTACTGGTATTGCTAGATCAAAAGTACGTATCATTTAGTGATAAGGATGAATTTATTCCTGAAGTGCTTTCTAGATCATGAGTCAATCCATAGTTCTACCAGTAATGCATTAGTTTGTCTTCTGACAGTTGCTCTAATAGTTGGTCATTTTGAGGGTCGTCTTGTCAATCTGATGATTATGATTAAAAACATCATAACACCAGATATTTCTGTTAATAATGATTTGGATCATACTTTCATATGTTGTTGATACAGGTTGCCCTTGGATATGGTAGTATTTTTTAAGGTCTCCTTTTTATTCCTCTCTTGGGAATTTCAGTCATTTTTCAGTTTTATCCAACTCTTTGTGACCCCATTTGAGGTTTTCTTGGTAAAGACACTGAAGTGGTTTGCTAATTCACTCTCCAACTCATTTTATAGATGAGGAAGCTGAGGTAAACGTTAGTAAGTGACTTTTGTAGGGCCAAACAGCTGATAAGTGTCGAATATCAGTCTTCCTGACTCTAGGCTTGGCACTCTATTCACTGTGCTAACTAGCTGCCCACCCTCTCTTGGTAATGATCTGTTAAATTCTTCAGATTACAATTTGCATTCACTTGTGAGGGGCTTGTTTAAATCTGTAGACATTTGGATTTCTTATCGATTTTGCTAGCCTCCTTATCATTTCCTTTTGTTGTAGGTAACCAGAGAAGAGAGACATATTGTTAAACCTCTCTACGATAGATACCGGCTTGTGAAGCAGATGCTTACAAGGGCAAGCATCACTCCCATTCTTGTACGTACAACAAGCATTTCTTAATGTGCCCGTTATTGATAAGCACCATTAAAACTACAATTTTTAAAACTCCATAGTTTTACTTTTGGACATTGACTTATGAAGAGTTTGTTCTCCTGCATTTTAAAGATAAAAAGACTTGAATGTAATATCTTAAAAATGGAAATTTTTTTCTGTATCATACCAAAGAGTTATAAACTTCGTCTTGCTGTAGTACTGAATATCCAGTGATTTAGTATCCAAAACCATGTGTGGTATTTATTTTAGGGATCCCCATCTACCAAGAGACGAGGTCAGATGTTACAGCCTATCATAGAAGGAGAAACGGCCCATTTTTTTGAAGAAATTAAGGTATTCCTTTAAAGAATATTCTTTTATCTGTTCCTTAACCTAGTAAAGCTGAAGTTGATGGTCTATTTGATTCATTGTCTTACGTCTTTGCATTTGTTTAGGAAGAAGAAGAAGATGGTGTTAATTTGTCTTCTGAGTTAAATGATATCTTGAAAACTGCTACACAAACACAGACCTTTTCAAGCTCATTGGAAAATTCAGAATCTGATGTTGAAGAAAGTCAAGAAAAACTGGCTCTGGACCTCCGTCTGTCAAGTACTCGAGCAGCTTCCATGTATGTATTCTGGCCTATTATTTCCACATGTTGTAGAAAATAATAAAATATTAGATCAAGAGATTCGCTGTGTAATTACATTGGGGAAACATTCATATTTACAGTACATAACATACGTTGTTTCCCAAAGAAAAGGTTTTCTGAAGTGTTATTCTTTACTTTAGAGGCAGTTGTTGCACAGTAGATAGAGAGCTAGCCTCATAGCTGAAATTCACAATTTGCATTGGTAGAAGTACTTTGCTTTTCCCTACACCAATGAAGTCACAAGTCTGTACTAAAAAAATTCTTTGCTGTTCTTCCAGTATGGATGGAAAAGTAAAATATACTGCTTTAAAGGAACAGATGACCAGATTGAGTTTTTAAAAGAAATAATACCTTTTGTCATACCTATACATACATACATATATATAGTGCATATTACATATTAATATATAAATGTTTTATTTATACACATATATAAGTAGGTGCTTAATAAATGTTGATTGATAAAAATGCAGATATACCTATATGAAAACACTTCATAAAGTTTAAAGTGCTATGTACAAGGAAATAGTGCTTGAAATGAAACATACTGAATAACCAATTTTTTCATAAGGAATATCTTCACTGGATAAATGTTTTTTCCCCTTATTTTTACTGTTAGGCCTGAATTACTAGAGCAACTTTGGAAAGCCAGAGCTGAAAAAAAGAAGCTACGCAAAACATTACGGGAATTTGAAGAAGCATTTTATCAACAAAATGGAAGGTTTGTTATTGCCAAAACAACCTTTCAAACAGTGAGCTATTCCCTCCTCTGTTCTAACAAACTTTCAGGGTTGCTGTTATATATGAAGTGATTTTTTGTGATTAGAAATCAGTCTAATTCTACACTCAGTCATGGTACATTTTAACTTACTATAGACTTTGAAATATAGTTTAAAAACCACTCTGACAAAATGAGGAAGTATCAGTTAGGTGCTGTATATATGCAAATGAACGTCTGATAAAATATTCACAGGATTATGGAGAGGTAATTTTAACAAAGTAATTTTAGGTCTCTCTGTTTGAGCAGGTTCCTGATAGTGGGTAAAATAGCCTGTTTTCCTGTCTGGGAGTCAGGGGACATGGGTTCAAATCCTATTTCTCAAACATAATTATTTAACCATGGGCCAAGTCACTTCAGTCCCAAGTGCCCAAGGCAACTCTGAGACTGAGTCTGCATTGGGAGAGGGAGTTTCCTATATCCTTGACATTACAGGTCTAGTCAGAGAAAGAGAAAGTCTGTGTATCTGTCTGTGTACATTGCAAGTTTGGATTGACCTTCTTCTGTTAGTCCAGAAAGCGCTTAGCATATCAAGTCAAGCTGGCTATGCCTGTATTACATTTACATTATTGACCCTTTGAAGGAGACCTTAGGGCCAGGAGCCATCAGGTGTGTGGCTTCAGACATCTTAGGATCAAAGAATCATAGACTTGAGGGCCTTGGGAGGCCATTGAGTCCAACTCCCTCTCCAGGCTGAGAGAAGTGAAGTGACTTGCCCAGGATCCCCCAGCTAAGTGAGTCAGGATTTGAATTCCAGATGTGTTTTAGATTGCTTAAGAAAAAGCTTGCTTCTAATTGATTGGAAATTCAGATAATGAATCTGAAATGATCTTTAAATGCATTGTTTAGGATGTCTTGACAGCTGATGATTATTAGGAGTATTGCCTTAAGGAATATTGCCTTACAATTAAACCTCCCTGTTCAGGTGAAGAGGTCTTCTGTGATGTAGCAGATTTTCAAAGCATCTCACAATGAATATTCTTTCACACATGGATAAATTGTCATGCCCTTAAGCCAGGCCTGCTGTAAGTGGCCCACAGGCATGCCAAAAGATTTTGGGTGGCCTACAAAAAATGTAGAGGATGTTTTCCTCTAAATGTTTCTCATAGGCTGCCCCAAATCTTTCAGCAAGCTGCAGGTTGTGCAGTCCTGTCGTAAGCTATCATGATTCCTTGCAGATTAGAGTGGTTATTTTGGGCCAAATTTTACAAGGTGAAGTTGTAACTATGTGAAACTTTTTATTAGCTTCATCTTTTTTACTAGCACTCCCAAATGGTGATGTTGTAATTCATTAAAAACATCCTCTTGATAGACATTCTGGGAATTGCTTATTGATTGACATTTATACAAGTGCAGCTCTCTTTACAATAATATTTATCTGCAAAAAGATGGATTGAAGTCACAATGGTTTACCTTTCTTAGGGGTTGAGATTTACCTTTCTGATAGTCTTTTCTGATGCTTTCTTTCATCTTGACTCTTCTCACACGCCCCAAGCCACTTTTTACTTGAACTTTTATGTGATAACTGCGCAAGGTATTTAATTTGCTAGAAATAGTATGTTCCTTTTCTGACCAGTGTATTTATAGGTTGGAAGGAATATACTTGTTTTCTTGAATATTATTCTTTTTTTCTTTTTCTTTTTTTTAAAGGAATGCTCAGAAAGAGGATCGGACTCCCATGCTTGAGGAGTACAGGGAGTATAAGAAAATTAAAGCCAAACTTAGGCTTCTTGAAGTTCTTATCAGCAAACAAGATTCTTCAAAATCCATATAAAAATGCTTCTTCAAAACATCATAAAAACCAGTTGTATTCCCTGAAGCTACCATCGTGTGTACTGGCTGATGCTTGAGTTCATTTTTTGTCATGTGCTATTCAAAGAATTTCTTGTGAACTTTATTGTGGTGCCACTACAAAAATATGATTGAAGGGCAAGTTAGGCCCCTTTTAGGGAGCAAATAAAATGTTCCAAATTAACAGGAAACTATTCTCTCTACCTTTAGCAAACATGCAGTTTCATTCAGTGTTTTGTATACATCCTTTTCCCAAAAGACTGTAGAATTTTATCTTTTCAACTTTAAAGAACTTCGGAAATTTACAAGCTTTTTGTTATTACCAACTTCTTTTTTCATTGCTGAAGAAAATTAAGATGTAGATCTTCATACCACACTGAACTACTCTAGTTGCCTTTTTCTTACAGAAAAATTGAGAGTAAAACATAACGCATACATATGCAACTGTATTCTGTGTTTTCCTGGAAAACCAAAACCAAACTGAAATCTTTTCTGAGTCCTGCTGTGGAACAGCTTTCTGTTGAAATCCCACAAAGACGTGTCACACAGGTAGTATGTTATCAATCCATGGATTTTTTTTTTTTTTTTTAAATCCCCAAATCAGTGGTCACAGCTCCTGGACGAAGAAAGCAGTGGACAGACCAGAAAGTGACCTTCCTTAATGTAATTTTAAAAACACAGAAACAACTTGGAAAACTGATTCATTATCACATGCTGCCTACAGGACTTGAATTACTATTCATTTTCTTGGTTATTGTTTAACAACTGGTGATGACATGACTTGCCTTCCCCAATTGATAATGTGAGAACCTTATTACCCATGTCAGCATGTGGGAAATCTGATGGTGCTTAGACTTGTGTAGTGCCAGCAGATCCCAACTGGCCTAAATCAGTAAAATGATTGTTACGGCTTTTTAAACAAGGGCTAACATTACTGTATTTTACATGCACCTTAGGGTGGATTGGGGGGTTATGTAAGTCTTAAAAATTACAAGAAAAAAACTACTACAATAAGCCAATATCTCTTTCCCTCCCCCCCCTTCCAAAAATCACTTTCTGTTACCACACTGTATATGTGTGATGCATCTAGGAAACAGAGCAGTAGTGTACGCTTGTAGTGTAAACAGGTCTTTTTTTTTTTCTGTGCATGGTTCAGCTTAAAAAAAAAATGTCCTCTTGGTGTCATTCTGGTGATCATTTTCACTGTGCTGGATGATTATTCACTTGCTTATGCTATATGATACAGCGGTCATTAAAAAGATTCAGGTCAGACAGAACTTAAGTGTTAATTTTTAACTGGTGCTTTTCTGTATGGGTGAGTATATCAGTTTGACCAGTGCTGTGTTTTGCATGCAGTGACTTACATGCATGTTTTCTGACAAGCTGATATTAACACACTTTGTTTCATCAAAGACCAAAAGATATACTTTGGGGGGGTGGGGTGGTAACATCGTTAGAAGCTGTGGAAAGCATGGACTTCTTAGACTTGGGGGACACAAGATAAACACACGGTTGACAATGAATAGCATTTATAGTACTTCAGAGATCATCTGTGTGTGCATTGTTTTTGGAATTGAACAGTGAACTTGTAGCTTGGGAATTTTAACAAAAAAAAAAAGCACTAAAACTAGCCATGTTCTGATGGTTTCCCTTTCTATAGCAAAACTATTCATAAAGTATCTAGAGAAATGGCATTTTAAAAACTAAAACCAGGACCATTTATCACTTTGATTTGGATCCATTATGCAATGTACATTTCAGTTATTTTTTTTCTGTCAGTCTTCAGACACGGGTGTATCCAAACATTGAAACTATATGTACTGTATATTGTTGTACATGAGTGTTTGTGTTTTATATGCCACATGCAAAATGTCAATATGCACTATTTAAATGTTTTAAATAATATATTCCTCCTTTATAATACTTAAACTATATGATTCCAATATTTTTATAAGTGAGTGATCTGACTGGTTTCATTTTAGAATTAACAGCTGCTTCTTATTGTTTGTTGTACAGAGAATTTGGCTGTTCAGTTTAGTAGATAAGCATGGCAGCAGTTGTGCTCTTAAGTGTTGTGTGCCATCACTGTTGGGTAGTATATGGTAGAATTAGGCATTTTGTGATAAATTAGTTTTTACTTGTACCAAAGTAAAACTCTTATCTATATATCAGCAATATATAGATACATTGATATGTCCACTAGATATAATTACACTGCTATATCTGGCACTTCACTGTATAGATTTTTGTAATAAAAATACCTTAATCTTTATTGTCCCAAGTCATTGTAATGGCTTCCTATTTTTCCAACAGGTTTTTAAAAAATGGCAGCCCCTGGAATTCCTTTGCCCTTTAATGTCCTCATTCATGAAACTCTGGCTCAGTTTATTCTTAGTTGAGTAAGTTAGACCTACAACCCTGTGACAGCAGGATTGTTGTCTTAAGCAATATGAGGTTGATGGCAACAGGTGTGGAAAGAAAAAATTCTACTCCGTGAATTTTTTGGAAGGTTAGAATTTAGAAAGATTTTTGACTTGGAAGATCAAAAGAACTCCCTTTAATCAGCCAAAAAAATGAAGGTTTGATGGTAGTTGTAGAATTGACTTTCATTGGAGGCTTTAGACTAGTGTTACTTAACAGCTATAAAAATGACAACCTGACAGTGGTGAGTAGTTTTAATATATAGAAATTCAA
Source organism: Bettongia penicillata ogilbyi (assembly GCA_023548195.1). NCBI lineage: Eukaryota > Metazoa > Chordata > Mammalia > Diprotodontia > Potoroidae > Bettongia > Bettongia penicillata. The sequence continues at coordinate 7,754,056 of JAJHZJ010000197.1, forward strand.
AAGTTAGATTTTGAGAAAAAAATACAGTATAATCAGGTTGTAGCATTTGTTGGTGATATTTTTGGGAGGGCCCTAGCCATATGTGCTGTATTTTATGGTTAGTTACAAAATTCCAAGGTAGGAGTAGAAGTTTCCTTATGACTAGAAATACCATACCGTTACTTTGCACCTAGCAAAGTTGTGATTGCTCACCACAGGGTACAGAACTGTTCAGTCTCAATGTGACCCATGACCTGAGACTCTTATAACCGTTATCCATAAAATCAGTATATGTTTAACTTTGAAAGCAGTTTACCAAACATGTATCAGACAAACCAAGAGCTTTGAGAAGTCATCTTTTATAAATTGGCCAAGTGAGTTTCTTCTGGGTTTGGGAGAATTTTAATACTAATGTTTTACAAATTAATTTGGTCATAGGATCCAGGAGGGGAAGGGGAGTTTGTGGAAATATGCTGTCAGTACTGAAAAAATACTGATTGATGGGAGATGGAGCAGTATGTGGACTACGTAACAAACTGGATGTGGGGGTGGGAAGCAGAACGATTTTCATCAAATCTGCTTTTCACACATTGTCACATGCAAGTGTCTTATATATATATTTATATACAGTTTAATATTTTTTGGAGAAAGCATTGAAGTGTTCTCAAACTATTAATACTGCCATGTAGGATATGCTGCTTTATACTTGTGTTTGCCTGGAGCTTCATCAAACTGAAATGTTGCTGAGACACTTGTATATGAAGTATCTGGCTGCTTTCTAGAGTCCTGAGCATTAAGAAGTAAACATGAGATCAGTGGCATAAGAAAAATTAATCCATGATATAACTGAAAGAGAACTGAATTGGCTCTTAGTGACTATGCCTGGGGGGGGAATAACTTCAACTTTCTGGCCTCATTTATTCAGCTGTTCCTTCCTGTCTCATCAGCTGGATTCTGCGTTCTCTTTACAACCCTCCTTTTTTACAACAATCCCTTTAAGGATAATAAAATACTCTGTTCATAGGAAAATAACAGTAACTTTTGATCCTAAGAATAACTCTGTGAGGTAGGTATTGGTATCCCTTCTTATAGATGAGGAAACTTCAGTCTGAGAGGCGTTAAGTGATTTGCCCAGAGTCATAAAGCTTGTACATGAAGCAGAATTCAACCCAAGCTATTCCTAAGAGCTTTGCCATAAGATGACTTGTCCCTAAGATTTGGCAAATGGTGTTTCTACCCAGTAGGGTTACTGAAAGACCTGGTTATTGCACAAGGACTTCAGAAACAGCCAGACTATCAGATTTTTAATAGAATTCTATAAACAATTTAGATTGAAGGGGATTAAAGGTGGGAATGCAGTAAAAAGAATAAAATAAAGTAGTGTGGAAGAAAGCTGATGTAATGGCTTAGTACGATCTCACCTTTGTTTGCACATCTGTCATGTTTTTGTAGCAGAAATCCTTTTCATCACTCTGTTTAATTTTGTACTGACATAGTGCAATTCCTTCTCTAGCTCTACTGCAAATAAAAAGAGTCTAAAATAGAATTTTAAAGAGAGAATTTTAAAGTGAGGCAGCTTGAATCATTACTGTAAGAAAGCCCATACCTGACACAACCTCTCTGGAGGAAAAGAATACTGTTCCCCTAAATAGCCTTCACAATTTCTCCACCCAAAATGGAAGCAGGACAACTGGGTTCTGAAAGTTCCTAAATTATTACCCAAAGCATTTTGAGAGCTGGAAGAAAGCTTTAAGAGATCATCTAAGGCCAATCATTAACATGAACAGGCCAAGAAAAAGGAAAAAGCGTCCTGTTTAAGAATTACACTCTATTGTTAGAGGGGGCAAAGCTAGGATGAGGGAATCAGGTTTCCTGGTATCTCAGGTCGAATCACTGTAATGACACCTCCTGAGATGATTACAATCCTAATAATGCTAAAGGATTAGGGGTTTGAGCCTGAACTTTCACTGTGGGTTAGTCTGTAGAAGGTAGTATATGTTCTCTTTTCAACAGAAATAACTGGCCAAGTCCTGTGGAAGATAATTGGTGGAGAAGGAGAATGTAGAGTGTAAAATTTTATTGTAAAGTGAATGGCATCTTTAGGGACTTCAGTTATGGCCAAGTCCTTGCTGTTTTATATAATCGTGGGTAATTTTTGCTTTAGCTAATTATAAAATGAGATAGGTTAGAGATTGTGAATGTATCAAAAGATTTAGGATTCCATTAAAACTTAATTATTAGTTTAAGAAGAGAAAAAACTAGGGGTCCCCACCTTCTCACTGCCAATATATCTTCATGCCATAATATAATAAATCTGTTAGTTTTCTGAAATTCTACAAAGTATAAGAGCTCACTTACTCTCGAAATTCTTGTTGTGTGACAGGCAAATAAGCATCTGGAATTTCTGAAGAATAATATTTTTCCTCAAGCCTCTCTTTCCACTTTTTCATCTGGTTTGCACCTTCAATGTCCTTGTCAAGTTAAAGAATGAAAGTATATGTGCTGAAACTTTTGTACATAAAGCCCGCTTTTTCATGTGTGGCATGAATGTAAGTTTGAGAGGTAATAGTACTTAGAAGGCATCTAGAAAACAAATTTTATGGTAACATGTAAACATTGGTAATGAAGTATGTTTTTTGTTAACATTAGCTCCAGAACCTTTTCAAGCAGAATTTTTTTTCTACTCAATTATATTACAACTATGATAGACTGTTTATGAAAAATGAGGCCTACTTTTTCATCAAAATCTCTTCTGGGCTGGAAAGTCGTATCTCTCTCTTTCCTACAATTAATGCAGAATGGAAAAATACAGGGTCAGATAATGCCAAATCACACAACCACTTAGGTAGAAAGAAACTGTTTTACAGTGAGAATGTTCACTTGTCCTGATCTATATAAATATTCATTCTTTAAGAAATGAGGCATAGGATGTTTTGTGGGGTAATAGCATTGCAAGTATCATTATAGGCAATTTAGTAATTAAATATTTAGAAATTAAGGGACTAATGTACTCTCATGCACATAATTAAGTGCTTACATACAAGACATTGCTGAAAGAAAAAGGGAAAAAATTCCCTACCTTTACTTTAAGAAGCTTACATTCCCGTGGGCAAGATTATAGCTTAATATATCTTTGTGTGTGTGTGTGTGTGTGTTACATATACAACATGTATTTTATGTATATATCTGTGTAAATTAAATTTGAGAATTTTAGGACACTCCTTGAAGTAGACACCTGGAGATGTAGGCCTGTAATTTGGAATCCTTGATCCTAAGCTTTTAGGTCCGTTATCCTAGCAGTCAAAAGCTTATCCTTATTACATACCACTTAAAAGTTGAGGCAGACAGGTGGCATAGTGGGTTGAGGACCAAGTTTGGAGTCAGGAGGACCAGAATTCAAATCTGTCCTCAGACACTTATTAGCTGTGTGTGACACTGAACAAATAATTTAACCCTCTTTGCCTCAGTTTTCTCATCTGTAAAATGTGTTGGGGAAGGAAATGGTAAACTACTTGAGTATCTTTACCAAAAAAAAAAAATCAAATGGGGTTGTGTCACATGACTGACTAAACAATATAATAGTGCTTAAAAGGTAAACATTAAAATAACATCTAAAAGATAACAATATAAAGAGTCTTACACTTCATTTTGGCTTTCTGTTTGAGGTTTCTTTAGTTTTAATTTCTCCATGGTCCTGGAGTAGCTCTGAACATAAAAGAGAATTTGATGTTTAAAAAAAAAATACAAACCAAGCCTAGTGACAGTTGTAACAGAATCAAATGAAAATATAGAATGCTTTACTGTTAAGGCTCCCCATGGGGGAAAATGGATAGCCATCTACCATTGTCTTTCCTTATCTTTTATCTGGTAATCTTCCTTGTCTTCTGTTGTTTTTTTCTTTTTTGCCTCACACAACAAAATACTAAGGAGAGTGGTGGTTGAGGATTAAGGGTGTAAATGGACAGGAACATTTTTTTATTTAAAAAAAAAAACTTTTAAATTATTTTTAAAAATCACAATATTAAGATTGTACCGTGGAATCTGAATAGTGTCCCTATCATGATGAAAAGCAAAAAAAGAAAATTCTGGTATATTTCAATACTGAACTGTCCAAATGTGGTATCTAATAACAAATAATAACCAGCATTTAGATAATTTAATGTCAACCTAGCACATTTTCCACCCTACCATATTATCTCCTTATGGACATCTCACTATTTTCTAATGCAGGGAAATTGGGGCCAAGAGTCTTCTGGGTAGGGTCATCTCCAGTCTGTAATCCAACACCAGCAGTTGTACTTGTTAGTACAGCCTTGTTAGTAACTGCATCAATGGGTACATTTAGACCACATGTTACAACTGATAAAAACACATCTGATGCAAGAAAAATACAAGGAGTTAAGATTTCTTCTTTCATTGACCCTAATTGCTTGCCTATTACTTATTGCTATGAACTTTGTGTCCCTGTGAGAATTAAGCATATTTCACTGTTTAGTGAAATAGCACAAACATTACAAAGGAAAAATAAAAAAAAAAAACCCCAAAACATTCAAACTGCTGTTTAAGGAACAAAATTTAAATAAGACCACAGGATAAGCACCTTACTTTATTAAAGGAGTTAATTTTACTCACTGCTTTGATTTGGTTTGCTAACTCAGATTCTGGGCCCCCACCAATGGAATAGTCGGCTTTCACTTCAGAATAGGTGTCATTAATAATTGCCAGGAACATATTCTGTGGAGAAGCATTCCAAGAAATTAATTTGATAAATTTTTATCTGAGTGAACTTGACAGGTGCTAATTTTAGTAAGTTGAAAGAACAACCCAAAATTTTCTTAGCATCTTAATTTTAGAGGGAACTGAGTGGTGAAAAGAGAAGCCTGTACCTATGGAAGGAGGGAGAGAGGGTTTTCCATAGCTATGCCATAAATGTACATGGTACAAGCCTCATTGAAATGGGTGATTTCTGGCACAGTTAAGGAAATGCTTCCTTCTCTGGAGGTTTTTGTGGTCTTGGACATTTGTAAGACCTTTGCTCTTTCATAATGGCCCTTTAGGTCCTTGATTATTTGGAATGTGATGAGCTCAGCTTATGTCATTATTGTATCCACTAACTTTTAGAAGTTCTAGAGTCTCTCACAGAAGCCAGAAAGAGTACCTAAAGATTCTATAAGATTAACTAACATTGCTTTTCTTCCCCAAAACTCAAGTGATGCTTACAGATTTTCACTTTTTCCTTTCCTTTTTAGGCAAAGTATCAGGCTTAGGAAGATTATTTGATTTTCTCAGGTCACATGGCTTGATAAATGTACACTTTGAATTAAGGAATCTGGATTCCTACTATTCCATAATGCTGTGAGAAAATTCTACAGTTTAATGACAGTGGACTGCAGTAGGCTTTCATTATAAGAAGTTTACTACATTTTTTTTAAATTAAAGATTTCATAATTTTTCTCTCAGTGCAAACTATTGGGGCCAAGGACAGACTGCACAGTTAGCACTCTTACCAGCAGGACAAAGAATACAAAGAAGATGAAAGTGATGAAGTAAATAGGTCCCAGCACCCAATTGGCCTTCTCGATGTTGGCGAAATTAAAATCTCCCAGAACAATTCGAAACTGTGTAAATCTTAAAAAGAAAAACATTAGGAAAAAAAGGAATCCAAAGCATCTTGTAGGAGGGGGTGGGTGAGGACCACTGCTATCTGAAAATTTTCTAGTTGCACAAGATGTGTTCAGGGTAATGTTTTAAGGAATCAGATCTCATGACCTGTTAACTGTCAATCATTGATCTGGAGGGGTAGGGAAGAGAACAGGAAGGAATAGTGCATGCCTGAAAGGGTGGTCATAAGAAAAAAAAAAACAACTTAGTGTAGAAATATGGTGCTGGAACTTAGAAACCTTGGACTCGGAGGAATTTGATTTATAGTCAAGGCCTCAGTGACCCCATTCCCCACTAATCCCTTCTTAAGACTTAAAAAGATTGAATCTTGTGACAGTGGTGAGGTTTTCTAACACTCCACGTTCTACATCAAGTAGTCTTGCTGTGTTCTTGGCTCCTGAGCCCTAAACCTTTTGTTCGTTTGTCTCCTTGGTATGATGTTGCTTGCATTTGTTTCTTTGCCTTTTCTAGAACTCAGTTAAAATGAGCATCACAGATATTTACCGTCTACTGACACCTATTTATAACTATTTTCCTTGTAGTAAATGCTTTGTGTAGACACAGGGCCAGAAACTACAGAAGCTACTTATTTTATAAAAGGATTTAAACTGACCATTCTATAGGCAGAAAAGGTACAGAGAGGTTTTTCTGTTTGTAGCACCAGCACTTGGCACATAACACTTAATACTTTTTCATTGCTTCACTTTTACTTAACAAGACTACCTGAACTAAAGTTAGGAATTCCTAACTCTAAACCCGATTTTCTATTTACTGCAAATATATGTTGTAATTCTGTAAGACAAGAGAATTGGACTACTAGATGATCTCAAAGTTCCTTTTTTTTCTTACAGTTTATGTAAAGAACTTATTGATGAGGATCTGCATTTGTGGTTGCCAAATTTCCTAATGCTATCAGGAATGCAATATATTTGTGTTATGTGTATTGCATATATATTTAATTTTAAAAATGCAGGAAGAAGTTTTTCAACGGTATGCTTATATTCTTTGTCAATTAACAAAGAGGAAAGGTTTTGTCTCCTTGTAGAACATAAAGACAGTTGAGGGTGAACAACATTGGGAGAATAAAATATATACACTAAGGAAATAAACTACTACCTCATCAGAAAATGTCAAGTCACAGAACGCTAGTTCCCTGGAGCTTGTAGAAGTTTAATTTTCTGGGTCTCTAAGTTGGATTTGTCTTGAATCAATCAATCAAGCATTTATTACACATCTACTATGTTCCAAGTATGAATTTATCCTTGATAGAGGGATTTATTCTATTTTTAAGACTGTTGACTAATACATCTATATAAAATGGAGAGAAATGCTGAGCTTGATGAAATCAGAGAATCAGAGAAATAACCTCCATATAAAGGATCTTTGGCGAGGGGGGCAAAAGACTGTTTCCTCCTGCCTTTGGGATACAGGTTTTTGGACAAGAGGGATAGTCATGGCTTCATTCTTTCCCCAATTCTCAACTGAAACTACTATCTAATACTCTCCCCTCAAGTGAGAATCTAACTACGCAGAAGACAACCAAACCAAATAGAATGAGGGTTTGATTGATAATCTATGAGGAATTGCATAGGGCCTGAGGAATCAAAACAGCAACTCTTCCTCTTCTCTGGGTCTCTGGTTTATCCAGACCATTACAGCATCTCTCCCTAGAGAAGACTAGTAAAAGTACAACATGACTGCTTATGATGGAAGTGACCATGGATAGAGTCTAATCCAATATGGAACCCCAAAGAGTGTAGGCAATGCCCAAGGACACCTTGCTAGCAAATGCTGAGATGAATCTTGAATCCCAATTGCTTGGCTCTCAGTCTAGTGCCTTTTCTACTACAGGCACACTCTGCCTGACATTGTTAATTGGCTTCACGAAATCATTACTTTAAGCAAAACCATATTTATATAGAGTCAGAGTAGCCTAGGGACAGAGTTAAGTAGGAGTGCAGCTGCGTCCTAATGACATTATTGTCAGAGTATTGTTTAGGGGCATTGTTAAGTATACCTGTAATTCAATAAGAGAAAAAGGTACAAAGTTATTCAAGAGTTCTATAAGGAACCCATTTCTATGCTATCCAGTAACTTCTAAGATATGGGGTGGGGGAATAGGAGTATGGTAGTAGTATAGTCCCAAGACCTTCAATCTTGTCTGAATTTTCTTAACCTGTTAGACTTTGAACAATAAACAATTTTCTGAAAAAAACTGTGTGAATTAGTTTTTTAAAAAAATATATTGGGTCCCATTTTAAGGTATCTAATAAGACCCTGGATTTAATACTTTTGTAAGGATTTCAATTCATTGAATACTTAACTAAGGAAGACACTACGTAGGTGGTGGAAAGTGAAAGACAAAATTCTGTTGGGGGGCATGCAACATTTGCACAAATACAAAATAGAGTTAAGATTCTTAAGGACTTGCAGAATCATGGCAGATTTGACATAGGAACTGGCAGATGAGCTGAGCTTCTAAAGAAGCTCAGAACTATGAGAAGCAGCAGGGAGAAGGGGTTATGTTTCCAGGCTTGGGGAACAATTTTATTTGTGCAAATTCAGAGAGACTGAAAATCGTGGAGTTGAGGGAACAGCCAACCGATTAATTTGCCTTGAATACAAGAGTCTATTTTAATTGCCTTTAAAGTTCTGGGCATTATCTAGCTATTACCTGATCTTGACTGATTTGGTTACTTAAAATTGAACTCAAGATGAGCAGGGGAGGGTAAGGATTCCAAAAATGGGGACTTCAAGGAAAACATCTCATTTAGTTCTCTTCCTAGGGAAAGTTGCCATAGAAACTACTTCTGACAGTTTATTCATTTTGTATAAAAATACTGGGCGAGGCACTGGGAAAGAAAGTTTAAATAAGATAATCCCTTCCCTCCTGGAATTGTTCCTAACTTAATCCTAAAATAAGATGAACTACAGTCATAAGACCAGGCTTTAGCTTTTGCTCTGAGGATCAGTTTCTTTTAATATATTATCTCAAAGACCAGTTGTGAGAAAAGTATGAGGTAAATTTTACTGTTATAGAAATAGGTATACCAATAAACCTGTCACATTTGAAAACAATTTGACACTCTTGATCTAAAAATAATTTTGGGAATAGTACCATGTCCTCGGATCCTGCTGTTTCTGAGTTGAGTGACTATTTAGCAAGACATTAAATGTTATAAAACTGAAGTTAAGTACAACCACCACCCACAAAAACCCCTCAAAAGTTTTTAGGCCTTTCCACCCTCCACCCAGAAATTATTAATAAATTTAGAATTATATTTACTCTGTTAAGAAGAGCTTACATAGAATTTTGAAAAGTGGAAAAGTCGTCAACCTGTGATCCGAAAACAAGATACCCTAACTGGGCATAAGCAAAGAATATTATAAAAAACATGATGGCAAATCCTATAATATCTTTGATACAGCGGGAGAGAGTTGTTGACAGCTGCGACATTGTCTTATTAAAGCTTATGAATTTGAATATCTGAAAGAGAAGAGAATAGTTTGGAATGGGAGACAGAGCACCAAGGAATATAACTCCTAACAAAAAGTTTAATCAATTTTATAAGAAATTTGTATTTAAATCAAGAGATGAGCTTAAGGGAAACTAGAGGAGACTCAAGGGCTTGCTAGTATCAGGATGCAGACAATGGATGTTTTGGTGACATTTCATACTTCTATGTTGTGTTACCACTAGGTCTATAAATTCCTTGAGAATACAGGGCTATATTTTGTTTCATTTATATCTGCTCATGATACTTTGTCTACAACTCAGAAATACATTTTTTTTTTTGACAAACTGCTTATCCTGGCAACAAACATCAAGGTCTTTGGTAAGATAAAGAGAACCTTGCAGGAATGAAGCTTGGTATGAAAAGGTTTACACAGTTTGGCCAAAAGCATGATTTTTTTTTGTGAAAAATAATTTGAAAATGAGCGGTCAGTATTGTATTAGAAACAGTGCTAAAAGAAGTGGTGGCTTTAAGGAAGGGTAGGCTGCTGTACATTATATGTTGGAGTAGGTGGATTTTAAATAATTTTAAACAGGTACTTCTTAAGTATTTAATTTCTGCATAAGAGGCTATTCTTGAAAGGGTTAATTTTCCTGCTGCTTCCTGATTCTCACCCTTTAAAAACTCCAAAAAAAATGTCAAAGAACTTTTTAGCTCAAGGAAAACAATTGGCTTAGAATCTTCACGTTCTTTCAAAGATGATGCCTGGTTTTCAAAGATATTTGTCTGTAAAGCAGGATTTTTCTTCCATTAATACACTTTGTCTACAAGTTTTTCTCTTCTAGTTCTATTTGACATGACATTGTTTTTCTGTGATGCTTAACCTCAAGTTCTACTCGTGGCTAACCAGAGGACAAAATTGATGGAGTATTTTTGTCTGTTAGATACAAGAAACATGTTTATTTCATTTCTTCCTTCCCTATCTTTCTGACAAGGCAAGCAGGGGCTAATTTGGTGGTATTTTTTTTTTATTTGAAGACAAAGATTTCAAGAAATAAATGACTCTGACACAGGAAGAGGTAAGACAGTAGAATATAAATGCTTTCACTTAAGTGAGTTGCCTCTAAAAAGTAACGTACTCAGTTACCACCTGATATGTCTACACAATACTTAGAGTTGAAAGGGCCCTTAGAGATCACCCAATTCAATCTTCCTATTTTACCAAGGAGGAAACTTAAATCCATGTAGGAAAAGTGACTTACCCAGTGACATTCGCACAAAGAGCTAGTGGCAGAACCTATGCCAGAACCTCCAGGTTCCTGATTTCTAATACAATGAACTTTCCACTATACCACACGAGGGAGCTTCAAACATTCTACTAACACTAACTTTTAATCCTTGGAATTGTCCCAGAAAGAAGGGAGGCAATCTTAATTTTTTAGGTGAAAAAAAGAGAAATTTTCTCTGTAATTTTGGATAGAAGCTAGTTATGAGATTAATTTTTCCAAACTGTACTGAAGCTAAATTGGAGGCCAAACTGCTTCAAACTTATTATATAACATAAGAAAATTTTGTTTTCTTCAGGACTTGTTTGGTAATAAAACTACAGTTGTATTATTTAATGATGCTTTAAAAACTTTAGTGGAATAAAATAAGGATACCTTAATCCATGCAAAGAAGATATTAACAGCAACCATGTCATTGTAACGAATTTGCCAATATGCAAGAAAATAGAAGTCTGGATATTCCTGAGTTTTTTCTAGTAGCTGTCCAAGTAAATGGTATGCTTGTGATGTACGGAATATATTGATTGAAATGGCCAAAAGGGACAGCTAAATAGGAAGATAAAAATAATTAGATGAGAATTTCCAACTTCAAGTCCATTACAGTGCACATTTTAAGTATGAATTCTATCTATATGTGTCTATAAAAAACAACTGAATGGCTCAATAACGTTAAAAGGGATGAGAAAAGAATGAGAGGGAGCAACTGTTTAAATAAGGTGATCTAAGAAGGAAAATAAAAACCTATATCTACCCATAGGAGAAGTAGCAATACCCTAGACTTCGCCATCACCCAAACGAAAATTCTCTTCTGATCATAATCTCCTATCCTGCTTTATTACTTCCAAATCTATTCTTTGTCCTCACAAAGACTTCCAGGTCTTTTATCCCTCTTCATTCTACCAGCTTCTTACCTCTGCCCTGGCCTTATCGTCTTCCTTTCACAATACTGCGCCTTTAGCTGTAACCAGTTCAACTATTCACTGTCCTGTGCCTTTGAATTCCTTACCCTCCTGTTACTGTGCACACCTTGCTAATCTTTAAGTTACTTACACTATTCATTTTTTCAATTTCTACTGCCAAACAGGCTACTGGAGAAAGTGACATAACTGTGTTATGGATCTACTAGAAATTTATCTGAACCTGTCCCTCATTGCTATATGGAAGTCCTTTCTTAATTATTACATTCTACTCACTATGTTTCAAATCTTTTCAAGCTCTCATCATTCCTCATCCCTTTGCCTCCTAATTAATTACTGAGAAGAGACCATCAGTCATAAACTCCCTTATGTCCCCAAGTCCTCGTCTCAAAATTCTTCTACATCTGTCCTCTCATTCTCTTCTGTAGAAGAGGAGATGGCTCCTCTTTTTACCAAGGCTAACTCCTCTCTACTTGAGTCCATCATTCTCTCTTGACCCTTTAAGCATTCTCATACACACATATGCATATACACATGATAAACATAAATATGAACATGTATGTATTATATAAAAAGTTTTGTTATTAAGGCTATATATATATATATATATATATATATATATATATACACACACACTTGTGTATACACACAGAAATGTACACATAAGGTAAGGGTGCTTCAAAAGTCATATAAGGGGGCCAATTCATGGAGGTCTTCAAAAGTCATACATAGGATTTCATATTTGATAATGGAGGTGATAAGGAGCCACTGAAGTTACTGAATGGGAAATGGGGAGGGTATATGGTTGGACCTGTGATTTAGGAAAACCAATTTGACAGCCGAGTGGAGACTGACTGGAGTAGAGAGAGATAGGAGAGTCAAGAGAGCAGTGTCATGAAGGGAGTATCAAAGAAAAGACGGTAATTGATAATGTCAAAGGCTACAGAGGTCAAGAAGAATGAGGATGGAGAAAAGGCCACTAAGATTTGGTGATTAATAATTGGTAACTTTGGAGAGAGCAATTTCAATCGAATGATGAGGGCAGAAGTCAGATTATAGAGGAATATAGAATGATGGCTAATGGGGAGGAATAGATCAAGTAAGATACAATCTGTTGTCATTCTACCTCTCCCTCTGTCTTGCAACTCCAAAGCCTATTCTTTGTACTCACCCTGAGCTCCAATCCTTTGACTCCTCATTATTCCTAGATTATTATCCCTGCACTGGCTATATTCTTTCCCCATCTTGACTCCTTGGTGAACCAGTTCAACTCTACCCTGTCCTTTTCTCTCAAGTCCCTTGCTCCCATATCCCATCACACAGATCTTGCTGTGCCAAACCTGTCTTGGGTAACTCCCATCATCTGCTGCCTTACTTTTACTTACATGATGCTGAATGATGCTAAAGAAAATAATGAGATTGTTGACTGGGTCTACTAAAAATTCATATTACCTAACCTCAACTGGGCCCTCACTGTGGCAAGGCAATCATTTTACACCCCACTAAGTGAGTTACTATCACATTCACACTACAGTGGCTTTTCTACACCTTTTCATTCCTCCTCATACTCTTATAGCCCTCTCCTACCCTGTCAGCTGAGACATTTTCAATGAAAAAAACTGAGACCATTCACTCGTCTTTTCTCCTCTTTATTGCACTCCTATTTTCAATGAAAAAAACTGAGACCATTCACTCGTCTTTTCTCCTCTTTATTGCACACCACTCAGATAGCTTCCATCACCATCTCCTGAACCTTCTTCACAAGAAGTGACCCTTTACCTTACCAAGGGAAACCCCTCTACATACATAAATGATCTCAGTCCTTCCCATCTTCTCCAGCAGAATGTTCCTTCTACCATCTCTCTCTCCAATGTCTTGCTTTCTGAGGGTCAATGATTAAAACTAAATTCTTCACTGTTAAAAAGCATTTAGACTTAGCCCAACTCTTTGTAATTGGTTTGTGTCTAATTCAGTAGAATACATATGTTGTGAAGAATTAAAATACTAGCTGTGTGACCCTGGGCAAGTCACTGTTTGCCTCAGTTCTCCATCTGTAAAATGCTGGCAAAGGAAATGGCAAACCACTCCAGTGTTTTTACCAAGAAAACCAAAAATGGGGTGTCAGACACAACTGAAACAACCGACCAACAACAACCATTAAAGACTTTCTCTCCTCTTCTTTACCCCTCCATTCCAGTAAGCACCAATGACTAGCACTGGTCGTAGGAAAAGCTGTCTTTGGTGCTGTTCTCCCATTTCTTTTAACCTTTTCTATTTGTCTTTGTCCTTTCTCTCCCCTCTCATTGTTCAGGCACCCGGTGCCTCCATGTCAGTGTCCCGCTCAAGCTTGCCCTACCCTTCAAATTCATAAGTCCCCAAATTATCTCTTCTCAGCTTTTCAGTATCCTGCATAATTAAACAAATCCATTTCTACCTATATTTTAAGAAGACTTTGTTAATCTCTGTATATCTTTTCTATATTTCATGAACATGTGATTTTATCATTTTTGGTACTGATTCCACCAATATGGATTGCAACTCAAGTAGTATTAGTGAATGATCTTATGGAGTTGCTGTGGGTAGAAATTCATCACCCATTGGGCAAAACAGTGACCAGACCAGTGTCTTTGATGTATCTAGTCTGGTCTTTGGCACACACACACACACGCACACACACCCACACCCACCCCCTAGCAAAACGTCATATGTAGAACTTGCCAGAGCTTAGACTCCTCTGACACAGCTTTCAAGAAATCAGGGTCACTTCTATGTTAGTATGAACTTAGTCTAACTGCTGGAATTTCATTATATAAGGAGGAAATGTTTTTGAGAAGGGGGCCCCTCTTTTGCTTTAAAAGGCAGATCTCCATAGTGATTCCTTTTACTACAAAGTCTTCTCTACCAATTACCAATGGGAAGGACAAACTTGTTTTTAGATGGCAATACATGAGGTTGTTTTATATACACAGTAACCTTTTTGTTTGTTTACATTGATGAATCTAAAAATCTTTCTTTCCCACTTAAATAAGGGTAGAAGAGACAAAAAGCTCATTTCCAACCTTTCCCATTACTTGGATACAAATGACTCATTTCATAGGTAGTTTCAGTACTCACCAACAAAAGCAGCAATTCTAGTAAATTCCAAAAACTCTTGAAATAGGCATTTTTATATTCTTTCATTTTTTTAATTTCTTGAACAATGAAGTTAATAATAAAAATACAAAATATGATTTCGCAGGAAGCAATAAAGTAGTCAAAGTAAGTAACATATCTGAGTAGCTTCACAGAGTAAAAATTCCACGAAGTGAACACACCTCCAGTTGCAGGGAACTCTGCCACTAGTCTGCAAAATTGTGTTTTGAAATAGTAACTGTGTGTTCAAAGCATTGTATATCAGTTTCAGACTTTAAGTCATTATCAGTGAAATATCCAATGAGTAAAGATAACTTATTTGAATAATAAACTAGGTTAGTTAAAAGAGTGCTGGATTTGGAACCAGAATATCTGGGTTACTTCCCTTTACTACCAGCATGGCCAGTATTACTGCCAGCAAGGCACCTTGCCTCTCTGAGCTGCAGCTTCTTAATCTTTAAAATGAGGGGGTTGGACTAGATGACTCAAAATTCCTTTCTACTCCAAATCTGTGATTTTGGACGTACTTAAGGGTTGAATTTTAAATTTTGCATGGAATTTCTTTATATATATATTTTTTTCTAATTTGAGGCAGTAAATACTATGTAGTACGTATGAAACACTGTCTTTAGTATTCAAAGACCAAGACTATATCCCTTTCTTCAAAATGCTTCCATTAGATTTAAGCTTCTGGAGGGCACAGATTATTTTAGCCTCTTTTTGTATTCCCAGTATTTAGTGATAGAGTGCTTAGACTCTAATTCTAAAATCTCATTTCTCTCTAAAAATCACATTTCTCCCTAATCTCGAAACATCATTGCAGGCAGTTTCTCACCAGCCCAAGCTAGCCTGCCCTAGCAAAAACCCTTACCTCTTCCTGATATAGTAGCCTGCTGCACTTGTAGAATTTATTCATTTGAACCAGTTATGTACTGAACTGGCTGTGTACTGGGTCATATCAACCTTTACTACTCACTGACCAATCATATGTATCCTAGACTTAGACATATGTATACTCCCTTACATTTATCTTGTCTAACAAGACATTGATGAGAGCAGCCTGGGTATTACTTAGTCAGTCCTGACCGTTAGTTGACTTAATGATTTTTCAGGCCTAAAACCACACCTCCACATAACCTCCCCCTTGGTCTATTTCTTGATGAACTCTGGGTAAAATACCTGCACAGTAGATACCAAAAGTGCATGTTCCTTAAGAACTAACCACTCCTTAAACACTCCCTAATCCTGCCCTGAATCACCTAGGTAGCATGTTTGGTGCATGTCTTACTATAGAATATCCCATATAAACTTTAACTGTACCTCTCTAAGGAAAGCATAATAAATCTTTACCTTGACTTCAAGAATGCTTGAGTTCACCGATTCATAATGAATGGCCCATGACCTGCCCCTGTATTCCATTCTTTGGGGGATTTTAGAATTTCATGCAACCCATTCCCCTTCCCAGTCTTCATAATTTAACAATGTTTGCCACACAGTAGGCACTTAACGTTTATTATATTGTGTTACTGTACTGTCTAGCATGAGGTATAAGACAGGGACACAAATAACTAGTGAAATAAGAGAGGTACAAAATTTTTGGTGTGATTTATTTATAATAGCAACTCCAAGATGATCAGTGTTTGGGTATGCCTAGATGATTAATTATATTGAATCTAACAAAGGAAAAATTTGTTCTCACTCACAGCAGCATGGTATAATGAAAAAAGTACCAAATGTTGAGTCGAGACTTAGGTTCAGATCCTGACTCCAATACTTATTAGCTGTTTGACTTTGGGCAATTTGCTTTATCGCTTCAAGCGCATTTCCTCCTCAAAAACAGGAATGATAATACTTCATTGTCAGGAGGAAAGGGCTTTAAAAAAATTTCAAAGTGCTATTTAAATATGAACTACCATTAGCTGGCAAGCACATTTCCTGATAGATGACTGCTGTACTTGGTCATGATCCAGTATATACGTATAACTTCTTTCTTGTTTTAAGAAAGTCATGTCATAAATATTAAACACAAAGCAGGGCAAAGAAGGCAAACATTGTGATTCCAGATGTGATGGATTAATTGCAGTTTTTAGCCGGACATAATATGAACAAGTTATGCATTAAAGACAAACAAAACTATCCTTAACCCCATTCTTGTCTCCACTAATCAAGATGCCCCCAATTATATAGATTCTCTGTAAAAGACTGAGATGTACTCATTTTGTGGCCTCTCTGGGTGTGATTCTTGCTTTTTATAACATGATTACCTGCTTTGCTTAAGGGTTAGCTTAAATATAGTTTTCATTTACTTTTACAATGATAGGAGTAATAACAGTAACTGATATTTATATAGTCCTTTAAAATTTGCAAAATGCTTTATGATGTGTTATCTCATTTGATCCAGTGAGGTAGGTGCTATGATTACACCTATTTTACAGATGAGGAAACTAAGGTAAACAGTAAATAAATTGTCTAAAGTCACAAGCCTGGTAAATATCTGAGGTAGGATTAGAATTCAGGTCTTCTGACTCTCAAGTCCAGCAGGCTAGCCACTGTATCATCCAGCTCCCACACTAGCTCAGCAAATGCTGATATAGGAAAACCTATATGCAAACAGAGGTACAAAAACTCATTACAAAACTAAATGTAAAGATTGCGGCTTTTTCCCTTATTTTAGATGTTCAGGACTACTGGTCCTTTCTATCCCTGTGGATGACATTAATTTAAAGAATCAGCCTCTCTATTTCTCAGGCATATTAAACTGCTTACACTGTACTTGAAAGTACTGACATATTGTGATGGAATGGAGTGTTGTGGAACAAATGCTCCTACCACAGAGTTGACTAACATAAAACTTTGAAGACAGCAGACAGTCAATCAGCATCTTCAGAGTGAACGACTTAATGAATGAAACTATTTTAGGACTTGAGGCATGGAATAGACAACATATGATAAATGTGCTGAGAATACTGTTTTCATGCAAGTACTTGGCATGTTACAGAATGATGCACAATGTTTATGTCAGTTCTTCTAAGTAGCCACTGATTTAATATTCTAACTAAATATCAAAAGTAAAATTTCTTTTAAAAAATAACTAGAATAGTATTTCTAAAAGCTTAGAAATGAGCTAAGTGACCTTTGCCCATATACCTTAGGACATCTATGAGTCAACTCTGGTCAAGCTAATCCCCGTAGGCAGCAGTGATGTCTAGCCATATCAGCAGAAATAACCAGAGTAACTCTGAATCCTCTAGGGCAGGTCTACACAACCTGTGATCTGTGAGCCCTTTAGGCCCTTGGCCCATGTTCTGCTTGTGGCCGGCCAAAAGATTTCCTCTACATACAAAGGATGTTTTCCCCTACATTTTTCCCTGGCCACAGAAATCATCTGGCATGTGGTAAGGGCCCACCAAGTTGTGTAGGCCTGCTCTAATGTAACCACTAAGCACAATCTCTATGTGTGTCTTTGCTTGGCTTATTCATGCCTGGGGCATTCATTAATTCTTTTGGTGTTTGCTTACCCTAGATTGGTGCATTTGTTCTTTTGGAAATTTTTATTTCTATCTTTTGTTTTTGTATTATCTGCATTTCTGAATATATACTCCAATTTCCCTTCTTAGTGGGCTATCCTTTGTAACAAAAATAAATAAATAAATAAATATAAAGGGGAAAAAAGCAGTTCAACAAACTAACCAACATATCAACTGAGTCTAATAGTTAATGTAATTTATTTCAGAGGGGCGGTTCTCAAACTTTTTGGTTTTAGAACCCCTTTACATTCTTAAAAATTATTGAAGGCTCCAAAGAACTTCTGTTTATGTGGATTATATAAACAATTTCTTAATATTATTAAATAGTCTTGAACCCTTCAAAGGGACTCAGGGACCACAGATCCCTATGGTCTATTATCAAAGTATGGTCCAAAGATCATACTAGGGAACTGCAGCCTCCAAGTATAAAAGTGTCAGATCCAATGTTTTGATGCGATTTGGGTCAGTCTACTGTTCTAGAATAGCTGATTTTGCTCTTGGGTAGCCTTCAAATATTGTGTGGTATGACAAATCAAGACAAAAGGGACAAGGGTAGCTATGTATGGTACATGGTACCATGGCTCAATAAATAGTACATGCACTCAATAAATTTTAATTCCTAGGAGCATAACTTCCTTTTAAATCTCCAGAGAGACTTAATTTCCCCATCTGTGACACAAGAATTGGATATACACCCTGTATCCCTATCCCTGAAAGGCATATTGTAATGGTTATTTAGTCTAGATCTGTAAGAAATGCTAATCTTTATGGAAAATACACAAATACCATTTACTATCTTGATTGGGAGGGGTCATCTCTGATAGCCATTCTTACTAGATTTAAAACCTTACAGCCATAATAATATCTTTAGAGTCAAATCACACCATCCAAGGTTAGAAGCCTGTACTTAAAGTAGATTTCAGTTTCATATACCATTTGGAGTATACATGTAACATGCCCATTAGGGGGGAAAAAAAGAAGAAAACTGAGTTGAGAGGCACCACAGTATGGAAATGCTGAGTTAAAATCAAGCCGCAGACACATTGTTGTGTAACCTTAGTATGGTCACTTAACCTCTTTAGGCGTCAGTTTCCTCATCTGTAAACTGTGTTGGACTCAGTGGTCTTTAAGATCCTCTCTACATCTACAACGATCCCATGAGATCAAGATTTAAGACCCAAACTAATCCCTTCAGCATTTCAGAGGAGGCTGTTGCTGGATGTCCTTGCTGCAATTTACTATCTAGATGGATAATAGTTGTTTATTCTCAAAAGAGATCCACTTCATAAAAGTAAATGCTTCTGGTCAGTGGAAACCCATAGAAGGGAGTGATGTAGATTAAAGGAAGGAGCCATGAAGATAGTGTTTAGTTTGTGTTAACACAGTGCTGATCCAAAATGCAAGACAAGATGCTCATATGTATGACAGGAAAAATTCATGATTTGTGTAATCCTCAGTATTCCTAGGAATTCTTTGAGGATATACAGTAACATAAAAACAAATCTCATGAGCAATAATGTTATTTTACTTGCTTTTCCAGAATTGGTTCTTTTGGTTTGTATTTTGTCTTTTAAAACTAAGATTTATAGGTTTTAATACGGTACAACTCTAAAAGCAACCCTAAAGAAAGGTATAAACAATATTAAAAAGCAAATAATATTAATAAAGGGGACTGGATTTACTCACCTGATGATGCAAAAAAGATTTACATTAGCATTGTATATTGAAAAATCAATAAAAACAACTCGGGTCCCTCTAGTGATCCAGCTGTTCAATTTAAGGAAAGTCAACTTCTCTTTGGCCTCAGTCTTTGATATGGGTAAAGTGAACATATAGCCTCCATTATCATAAACACCAAAAACTCCCCAGTGCTGAAGAGACAATGATGTAGAAGGAGAATATTTCCATCTATTAGACAGAAGAATATAATATTATATAGTTTAGAATGTCTGATTGAAAAATATTTCTTTTAAAAATGTTTCACTGATATATTTCTTTATAATAAGGAATATTTTTAATAAAGGAAAAGAAAAAAATCACCTGACTCCTGATCTCTGCAAAGGAGTGAGGCAAGGTACCTTCTCATATCTCTTCTTTGGGACTAAGTTTATTCTTTATAATTTCACAAAATTCATTTTTGATTGCTTTATGACTATTTTTTCCACTTGCACAGTTTTAGTCATTATATATATTGTTTTTTGGTTCTTCCTATTTTTACTTTATCTCAGTTCACATCTTTCTATACTTCGATATACTCATCATATCCGTGTATTTTTATAGATGGCATGGTCTTCTTTGGCAACGAAGGATGAACACAACACCAACAAGATTACATTACTTTCATACACCACAATTTGTTTAGCCATTTCCCAACAGATGGAAATCTACTTTGTTTCCAGTTCTTGGCTGTCACAAAAATTGTCACTGTAACTACTCTGGTGTATATTGAGCCTTCATATTTGTCAGTGACCTCCTTAAGCAGTTAGAGAAAAACAAAAATTTCACAGCTACCCTGCTAATGGTCATGTAATATTTACTTTGAAATAATTTTTAATAGGGAAGAGTAGAATGAATAATGAGTGACTACATCATTTACAATTAGAGCTTCTGTAATAAATAAATGTAATAAATAATAATAAAAATAAAATTTAACAAAGCTTTCATAGCACCTAACTTTCTGTATAGCTTTTTAAAATAGTATTCCTTAAGGGCAAATTTGTTCTTACTATTTTGCTGAATGCTGATTTTGTGTTTGCGTGTAAAGTCAGGAAAGGAAAAAGAGCTTGAGTATCCCTTCAACCTCAAATTACTAACTCAAAAGATAACCTAAATATGCATTTAAAAATATTTTATCATTAAAATTACGGTACACAGCCTAGCATTAAGATAACCCCCAAGAGTAAAATAATTTGCATAAAGTACAGTACTCAAATCCTTTAGTTTTCCCTACAACAATTATCTTGTTAATACCTTTAACATAGATTATCTTTACTGTTATTTTTTTTAGGGGAGGAGTTTAGTCTAGATGTTTAATTCTGGTAAAAAGCATCTCTCAGCTAAGTGGGGAAGCAGATAGATTGCTGGGCCTGAAGTTAGGAAGACCTGAGTTCAAAATCCAGCCTCAGACCCCTTACTACCTTGACTTCAGGCAAGTTGCTTAGCCTTTGCCTCTCAGTTCCGTCAGCTGTAAAATGGTGATAATAATATCACATACATGACAGGCTGTTGTAAGGATTAAATGAGATAATATGTGTAAGCTGCTTTTGCACAGTGCTTAGTATGTGGTTTTTGTTGTTTACTTGTTTTTCACTTGTGTCCAATTCTTGGTGACTCCACTTAGAGTTTTTCTGGCAACAATACTGAAGGGGTTTGCTATTTCCTTCTCTAGCTCATTTTGCAGACGAAGAAACTGGGGCAGACAGGGTTAAGTGACTTGCCCAGGGTCACACAGCTAATTTCTGAGACTGGATTTCAATTCAAGAACAGGAGTCTTCCTGATTCCAGGCCTGGTGCTCTGTCTACTGCCCCACCAAGTTATCTTAGCACATAGTAGCCTTTTATTAAAAAAGCATTTCCTTACCCCACATGAGGAAGTAAAACAGTAATTGTTCTAGACCTAAGTGTTAAGAAAATAGCCTGGGTCACTGAGTGATTAACGTTTATAGCTTTTGAAGATTATATATGGACTCCTTTGGCTCTAATCTCTCTTCCAAATTGATTTTCAGATTTCTGCCAGTCATTATTTATTCAGCATTGATTGTACTAAGTATGGTGCTTGAATTGTTAATTATGTTACATTAATTTAGAGAGCCCACCACTCTCAAAGTTTTGTTTTTTGTTTTTTTTTTTAGCGAGTATTGAAAAGCAGCTGTCTTTTTTGGTATTTAAGTCATGTTTATTCTAGAAAAAACATAAATTTCTTTTGAGAATTTACACAGGATAATAATATCAACTGTGTGATTTTATAACACTTACTCAGGTACCTGTCTAGGGCCAAAATCAAATCGATCTTCATTTTCTACAGTATATCTGTCAAAACATTCATCCATCAAAGACTGAAATTTTGGATAGACAATACATGAGTTGTTTCGGACTTTAAGCTGTCGAATTCGAGGGACTCCTAGAAGTACGTTCTCATAGTAGATGCGGCTGCTGTTTTTCAGTTGATACAAAACCTCTGCATTATACCATGAATCACAGTACAGACCTTCCAAAAGAGGTCCCTCCATAAACTATGCACAGTAAAAGAAATGTAAATAGTTTTACTGTCAACTTAATAACACTGCCTGTTCTCCTAACATTATGAAAACACTATGTAAACCTTAAAATTGCTATAGAAATGTCATTTGTCATTAGCCAAAATGAAATTATGACTGCTGACCAAGCCACTATTCATATAAAACACTGTTTGTATGATGGGTCACAGTACCATTTGGTCCTGAATACACATGCACTGGTGCTGACTACAGTAGGAAACCTATGTCACTTTCCTCATCAACTTACTGGTACTTGTTTGCAGGGTGGGGCAACGAAGGGATTGTACTAGATGGCTGCTGAGGTCTTCTCTAAATTTTAAGTACTTTGAGTCAGCAAAGGCAGTAATTTCTGGCTTACTGTAATTAACACTCCTAAGACTCACATTATTCTTTCCTATTGTAATGAGAATTTTTGATCTTTTATCTCTTTTTATTATCTGGGACTCAGGGCCATTCCTCCTGCAAATTTTGGTTAATTAAAAGTATGCTTTCTGTTACTATTAACTTCACCAGACCAAAACCTTTCCTGTGGGATGTGAAAATTTCCTTAAAGCTTTAAACATACTTTTAGATAAGAAGTCAGAAGAAGAATCTCAACTGTCTCACTGCTGTTTTGAGTAAATCTTCCCACTCAATCAGCCTATTTGTAAACGCTCTAAATGTAACCTGATTTAGTTTACCTATAGAGTTTGTTTGAAGAATATTGTTTCCTTAGGGAATGTATGAGATTATGACTATTTAACTGAGTTGGTTCAACTTTTGTGACACTGAAGAAAGCATTGGGATTATGAATTTATCTTTTTTTTAACTTTTATGGTCTAAGAGGAATGTATAAGATTGCAATATGGAAAACAACTATTCCCTTGTCACTCTGACTTAATTTTGCCTATAAGACGTCTTCTTAGAATCCTAATGATTGTGTAGGTTTTCTCTGAGACCCATACTTATGCTTGAGCATAAGAGTAATAAAATAATAATAATAAAACCACTATAATTTTTGTGTCATGGTAAATATATTTTTGGCAGCAGTTATATACATGAACTCAGAGAGAAGAAGTTTCTTCCATAATTGTTTACTTGACCCAGATTGGTAGTTTCATTAATGATCTCCATAGAGAAATACTTTCCAGGTTCCGGGTGTATCATATAGATCCCTGCATGCAGTCAATATATCCTTCTTTTCCAGATAAAATGAGAATAAAAAGATAAGAGCTTTATTTTAAAGGAACCTGATGAGGTTAGGAAACTAGTAGTTTAAAAGAAGCTAGGGAGGTTTCATATATATATATATACATACATACATACATATATATTCATATTCCATGATACCGGGTGTTGCAGTGGTTGGGGTGGTTGCTGGGCCTGGAGACAAGAAGACCTGAGTTCAAATCTAACTTCAGATACTAGCTGTATGACCCTGGGCAAATTATTTAACATCTGTTTGCTTCAGTTTCCTCAACTGTAAAGTAGGGATAACTTACCTCAGAGTTGTTGTGAGGATCAACTATGATAATATTTATTAAATGCTTAGCATAGTGCTTGGCACATAATATTCCCCTTCCCTGCTAGTAGTCAAATGAATTCTTACCTTCCAAAACTCAGTTATGGTGCTAATAGACTTAAAGTTGGTTCTTTCTTCCCCTGGTATAGAAGTTTGCAAAAAGAGAGTTGCTATAATCTTGTTCAAGTAATACATATTTGAGCTTACCATCCCAAAAGTCACTAGAGAGAAAGAATTTTTTTTTTAAAAAAAAATTAAAATCTAGTTTCCTGTGAAATGATACCTCAGCTTTATGTGGTTAGCCTATTTCAACATTTTATGTTTAATCCAGGTTCAATTATACCTACTTATACACGGCCATTTAACTTCCTTTAAATTGGGCAAAATGCCATATTGTTTTGAATGTAGGTTCCTCCTACTCCCCCAACCCACCCCCCTTAATCCAGCTTGAATAAAACCTGTTCACTTTACTTTACAGTTATGTATTCTTTGAGTTCCTTATAGGAATGATGCCTATGTTTATACCTATGTGGCAAATCTTGCCAGGAGATACAAGCCATCTTGGGTAATCATAGTGACTAACACATTGTTGATGGTCCATAAATTCTAGCAAGCAATGCCCAACCATCAATCTAGATACTTCATATAGTCTATTAGTCCCTTTAAGAATTTAAATACTATGCACAAAGCCAACACTATCTAAAAAGTCAGTTGGCCCACCATCAGTAGAATATACACTTCCAAGACATTAATGGCGGCAAATGTGCATGCTTTCATCTGTTCTGTCTCATCCTTCTTTGTAGCCAAGAGTAGTGATTTTCAGCATACATAAAGCAAAGCTAACAAGCAGGTTAAACCCATGTGCTCAGTACTAGCAATACCTTGTACTAAGTAGTAAACATATGAGTTAGATGACATAATTTTAACTCACCTTCAAATTTACAGTATTAACCCAGAATCATAATTAATCCCACCACCTGTGTACTTACATATACATAGGTCTATTAGAAAAATAATGTAGATAAGCAGCTCCTGAAGGGTAGATCTAATTTCTAGTTCTTTTTTATAGGTCAGTTTAGGTTTCGTTGACACTATAAAGCATAAAACAGGTTTTTCTCTATATGAATAGTTTACTAAGAAGCATTAACAAACATTACAACTTATTCTACCACTAACCAAAAAATTCAGCTGCACTTTGATATTTTATTTCTTATGTCCATGAGGCAGGTACAGTGGTGATATTTTATTCCTCATATCTGTGAGGGTTTATTGTTTCATTTTACAGATGTGGCAAATGCAAAGCTGTCTTAAGGCCTTTCAGTAAATTGATGGCAGATCTTATACTAAAACACAGGTTCAATCGCTGGATAGAAATTTGGCAAGGGCCCACCGTGACTGCTACACTTGCCAGGTTAATCTGCTTTTTTTGGTCAACGAGCTGTTTTAATGGGTGGAGGGAAGCTGAATCAGTTTAAGGATAGGATGTATGGTAGCTGGGTGCCTTTCTATAAAGAATCATGTGAACAGGGTGACCCTGGAAAAACTGTTCTTTCTTTTCTCTCTTCTGGGGCCACTTAAGAGTGGTAAATAGATAACCGTGGAGGGCAAGAAAAGATGGGAGGGGGTTGGTGTTCCTGGGAGAGGGGAGCCAAATTCTAATTTTGGGGAAGTGCTGATAACTCTCTTGGCTTGTTAAGGTGTTACCCAAACCAACCGCTGCTTTTTTATCTTAGCAACCTCTTGGGGAGGCCAACCAAGGCAAGGCTTCGACCCTAATCCCCAAAGGAACAGGCTGTTATATTAAACTTGGGGCAGGGAGTGAGATCCAAGGAGAAGGCGCTGGTGGGGGAGGACAACTCCCGGCTCCCTCCATCCCGCCCCAAATCCCACCTTCTAGAAGGCTGCCTTCCCTCCGCCCATTACCTCCACTTTATCCCGTTTCTATCTAGTCTTGACACGGTCGTCGGCATAGACGCGGCTCCCAGAGAGCAGGGGGTGCTTTCTTAACGTGCCCCGCTTACCACAACGCCTGTTAACCAAAGGTCCACCTGCTGGCCTAATATTATGTTTATTATCTAAATCCTACGGGAGGGGAGCCGAGGGAGGCGCACCGCACCACCTCACGGCGGGGTCTACAAAGGCCTTCAACAAACTAAGCTGCCCAAAGCCCCCATTTTGCACATGTGGAAACTGAGCCTCAAAGAGGGAAAGCGACTTGCCCAAAGCCCGTCATGGGGAGGCGGGGCCCAGCCTCCGGACAGTCCCAGTCTAGGCCGTCCCTTTCTCACCGGTGGCTTCGAAATGCCGCCTCTTGGCGGCAAAAGATTTCACCCTGGCCATGGCAGCATCTGGTGGTGGGGGGAGTGGTTTCCGGCGCCTTTTGAACCGCTAGGCCTCCGGGCCCCGCCCTCCCCGCCTCGTGCCGCGCCTGCGCACACCCTCCGAGTGAGGCCGCTCCACCCCCACCCCCACCCCCCCGGCGCGAGAGCCTGGGAGCCGCGTCCAGCCTCCAGACACCTTCACCCCAACGCCGGCGGAAGTGTGCCTCGGGCCGCTCCCGCCCCGGTACTGCGCAAGAGCGGCGGAGGGAACCGGCTGGCTCTCCTCCGCCTCGTGCCACCCTCGTTCCCACACCTGCGCACTCCCGCCCTGCCAGGGGGAGAACGTGAACGCAGGCCCCCTGGCTCTCCCTGGTTTGAGCCCAGGAGCCCGCGCCCTTCCTCCCACAACCACCCGGGCGCCGCCGCGCTCCCCCTCCCCCTCCCCCTCCCCCTCCTGGGCGCCGAGCAGGCGCACTGCAGCTCCGAAGCCTCGCGCCGGGCCCTGGCTCCCATCCTCCTCCCTTTCCCTTGGAACCCGCCCTCGAATGAGAAGGATGGCCCCTTGTGTTGGAAAACACCGAGAAATGCGTGCGAGGGTCTTAAAGAAGACGGGGCGCGTTTACCCCGAGTCTGGGAGAAGGGGCGCCAAGACCTCGGGCCTGATGCAGTCCGAAGCCGCTGGTGGCGTCGTGGCGCTTGGGGAAGCTCCGGGGGGAGCCACCCTCGGGCCCGAAGGGTGGGGGGAGGCCGACGCGGCTCCTCCGAGGTGTAGATTGAGAGGAACACTTGGCCACGCCACTGCCAGGGTCCAAAACAGCCGGTGGGTGAAAGAGAGAGGAGACAACCAGCGGGAGTTGGGTAGTAAATACGACAGAGGGCAGAAAAAGAACGGGGAGCCCGGGAGGGGCTTGTTTCCTTTCTACAGATTGGGGCACGGCAGTTTTCCTTGGCATCTTCCGGAGGCCGGCCTTCTTTTCTGGGCATTTGGTAACGTGAAAGGGGATTAGGATTTTCCTATTAATCGATATGCTAGATTTAGATTTTCATGATATTTTTATGGTTTAGATTTTTCAAAATTGCATCTTCCGGCTTACCATGCAGCTTGAAATGCTCCATCAAGCCCTCGCAGTCGAATCAAAGACTGTAGAACCCATTCCCCTGGCAGAAGTCTGGTCCTGGGACTCTCCAAGGATTCCCCCCCCCCCACTCCCTTCACTGTGGCAAGGTGGGATTCCTATCACAATTCCCAGTTTGCCCATCTGTTCCTCGTAATGAAGCTAGTTAATTAAACCAATACTTGATTCCTGGCACTGTCTCTAGCCTGCTGTTTTGTCATTCCCAGGTTGGAGACTGGCTCAGTAAAGGCGTTTCAAGAGTTCATAAAAGTGAACCAGACTTGTCAAAAAGTATTTCTGTTAACATTTGAGATGAGGATTTAATCTTTCATTCCCTCAGAAACGTCTAGTTCACCTCCTAAAAAGTCTCAGAGATAGGTTTTTCGGTTGTTTCAGATTCTTCATTTGGAGTTTTCTTAGAAAAGATTCTTGGAGTGGTTTGCCATTTTCTTCTCCGGTTCATTTTACAAATTAAGAAACTGAAACAAACTGAGTTAAGTGACTTGCCCAGGATCTCTAAGCTTTTTAAGTGTCTGAGGCAGTATTTTAACTGGTCTTCCTGACCAGGCTTGGTCAGACTTGGTGCTTTATCCACTACACCACCTAATGCAGTTAGTAAAGTAAAAGCTTCTCCCTTGACATTGTCCTAAAGAAATCTTATCAAAAGTTGGCCCTCAATACTGCTGTGGAGCTGTTGACAGGTTGGAAATGATGTAACATAGGGTGCGCCCATGCTGACAGGTTATAACCATGAATGTGGAAGACTGCATGAAGTCTGGTGGAACTTGTAAAACTGCAGAAATAAGTGTGTTATGCCTTACTATATTACCAATAGAGGTTTAAGAAAGGATTTCCTACATGTTTTTTGCAAAGAACTCACGTTCCTGCACTGCTCTTAAGAATAGTCTCAGTCATTTGTGTGTATTTAAATTTTTATTGATTTTTGACATAAGCTTTGGAACACTCAGATAATCTGTAACATTTCAGTATTTCTGGAACACAACACCTTAATATCGTTGAAGGGTAATAGTCTTTAGAAAGCCATACCAAAGAGCTACTCTTATTACTGGTGCTAGTTGTGGTTTAAAAAGGCTTTACAGCTTTCACATTCAGGAGTCATTGAGCATTTATGACAAATTAAAAAACCCCACATTTCAGGATAGTCTTCTACATTTACAAATTCACACACACACACAGATTTTGTATTGTTTTTAATAAACCAGAAAAGTAGATAGTGTGTGCAAGAGTCAAAAGATTAATATTCCGTACAGTAGTTATGTTGCCTAATAAAAGCAATAATTTGTTAACTGCACTATGGGTTTATTTTAAGGATCTTAATTAAATGAATGTAAGGTTACTGGTTGCATTTTGTCATATTTTTATAAGCTGTTAAAGTTCTTCACTCTCATAGAGTCCAGATTGAGCTGCTAGACGCTGAAATTCCCCTTCTGGGTTAAAGGCTTGTTTCACATCCAAACCTCTCCCGTTCAGTGCTAAGTATTTGCTGAAAGTTGGTCGAACTCGTAACTGCTTAGGATTTGGGAGAGTTGGGGTTGGACGAACTGGAATAGACCAGATAAAAACCAAGTCAGGAAATCTGTTCTGTAGGAGATGTTTAAAATGAAAAGCATTTTGAATGATGTCTTAAAATAGAAAAAAATAACTTGTATATGAGAAAATGTCTCCAAAGTACATAGACTTGGGGGGATTTGTGTTATATATTAAATTTTCCTAGTGTGGGGCAAAACTTATTGTCACTCACATACACTCATATACAAAGGTAGAAATGTGTCTAGGAAGGAAGAAGATAATGACCTTGAGCTTGCTATTTTTTTCTAGGTTTCCTATACACCCCTCTACTGTAAGCCCTGGCCATAAGGTTTTCTTACATGTGTACATTGTCATGCTTGTCCCTACATATGTGTCTTCTCTTTCAGCTGGTGGTAATGTATATATGTTTTTGTGGAAGAGTTTGCCTCAGATTTATGAGAGAAATGTTGTATTGTTGGTTTTCTTACTATATTTTATCATTAGCCGGCTTTGATTTGAATACATTGTGTCCTTTTGACTGGCTAATAAAGGTAAACACATTGGTGAGGGTTCATAAGCTATGGTTTTGAGTGAATATGGCCCAACAGAGCACCTTGAACCAGGGTGGCCTTGCTTGGAGGACACATTGTGTGAATTGGGGGTTCCCAAGTGCTACATTTGTTCTAACTGTAATAGCATTGGTTAACATTATGACATACCTGCAACATCCAATCTAGTATTGCATGTGACTACTCCTGCTTCATTTACTGCAGATACAGTGTACCAACCAGCATCTTTCCTGTTTGCATCTTTAATCAGTAGGGTAATTCTTCCCGAGTTATCACAGTACAAACTGAAAAGAGATATGCAAAAAAATGGAAATATCAGAAACCAAGTTTTCTGAGGAGCCATTAAACGACAATCCTGTTAAAATAAGAATAAGCAAAATAATCAAGAAGAATGATTAAAAGTGATCAGTTGCACAGGTGCTGGAAGGAGACCCAATTTAACAATAATTCATGTTTAAAAAAAAAAGGTTTTATTTGACCACAAGGTCAAGCCAAGTCAATAGAGTAATATGGATGCAAAAAACAAACAAAGAAATAGCCCTCAAACTTATGTTGCATTAGGTATATCGCTAATCCTCTAGCCTGATCATGCCCCATCTAGAGTGCTGGATGCAGTTCTGATGCCACATTTTAAGGGAGATGTTGACTAACTGGAGCAGGTTCAGAGGAGGGTGACCAGGATAGTGAGAGGACTTGAAACCATGTGATATGAAGTATTCTTGATATATTTTTGAAGGAACTATAGCCGAGAAGGTGGAAAGAACATAATTACAATTTTCAAATATTTCAAATGTCATGTAGAGGAGAAAAAAGACTCCACTTTATATGACTTTAGAAAGCAGAGCTAAAACCAATGGGCAGAAATTGATAGGGGTGGCAAATTTTGACTCAGTATAAGGAAGAGCTTTCTAACATTTAGAATTGCCCAACATAGAATGGGTTGTCTTTTGATACAGTGGTCTCCTTGTCATTGAAAATAATCAGACTTAGGTTACAGGGTGTCAGAGATGATGTAGAAAGAATTTCTGTAGTAAGTGTGAGATTGGACTAAATGATTTCTAAGGCCTCTTCTAACTCCAAATATACATATTTAATAATCCAGAAGCTGTTAATATCTGACACCAAACAACTGCGTATTTTCTTAAGGTTAGACATCTCTTATTCTCTCCCTGTCCCACTCCCAGTGTTGTTTCCAATATTTATTTGATCAGCGAATTCTTTATAAATAGGGCAAAGGTAAATTTTGTCTCTAAAGCATCATGAGTTTCTCATTAGAGAGGACTGAAGTAATGAAGTTTTATCGAAGTTTCTATGTATTTTTCACCAGATTAAACAGTGGAATCACAGAATAATAACCTTTAAACCTGAAAGAATCTTAACGATTGTCTAGTTCATCTAACACATTTTACAGATAAGGAAACTAAGGTCCAGAGAAGTTAAAGTAATTGTTTAAGGTGTTAAGTAAGAGGAAAGCTAGGATTGTAATACAGGTCCTTTGATTACAAATCAAATATTCTTTCCATTCTATATGTACTCTATTATGAAATGATCTTGATTTTGAAAGAAAAAAAAAAGAAGCTATAGTTGTAGAAATATTTGCAATACCTTATCCGGTCTGTGTTGAAATGTACCATTTCATTATTTCTTTTCCAGAAAATCTTTGGTGGAGGTATAGCAGAAACTTGGCATTCTAATTTTACTGAGTCCCCTTCATAAACTTTTTTGCTCTGTGGTTTGTAGATAAACATTGGTGCTCTCTTATGCTCCTTTGCTACAATTTAAGGAAAAAATTCAATTATTAAAGAGGTATTGCAAAGAAAATTCATTAATCAAATAAAAGTAATATTGATAAAGCCTCTTCTTTAATTAAACGTATGCAAACTTATAGTTAAAAACTACCCCCCCCCCCCAAATCAGATTAAAAGCAGGTATGGGTAAGAGAATAATATAAGAGAATCTATGAATACCTTATCAATCTAGTTCTAAGACAATGCAGTAATATCCTTATCATTATAAAAATGTTTGATAGCCAGCCTCTTTGTATATTCTCCTATTTAAAGGAACAAATGGGTGAATATTAAAGAGAAGCACATTTCTGTTTGATATAAGGAAAAGCTTTCTAATAATTAGAGCTGTCCAAAAGTAGAATTGGCTTCACTGAATGATATTGAGTTCTCAATGAAGGACTTCATACAAAGGATTGAGGACCATTGTTAGGGACATTATA
Organism: Bettongia penicillata ogilbyi; assembly: GCA_023548195.1. Taxonomy (NCBI): domain Eukaryota; kingdom Metazoa; phylum Chordata; class Mammalia; order Diprotodontia; family Potoroidae; genus Bettongia; species Bettongia penicillata. The sequence continues at coordinate 7,785,532 of JAJHZJ010000197.1, forward strand.
GAGGAGATTTCTGTTCAGGTAGGCCAGATTAGATGAATGTTCAGACATCCTAAATAATAATAATACTTTGAATTTTCAGGTATCATTCATATAAAGTCTTCAGTCATGTCTCCTTTATTTGAATTAGTAGCATATTTGAGAAGAGGTAATAGTGGGGATTATAACTCCCATTTTTCAGTTGGGAAAACAGGTAAAGAATTATAGTATATAATAGCTTTGCTCAAAATTATGGTATATAATATAGTTGTCTTCTCATTTGCAGCTTTATACATACACATACATAAACTATATTACTGCCTTTTCCCTCCCTATGGAGCCTTCCCTCATAACAAAGAAAAATAATTAAGTACAAACTGATAAACAAATTGATTGAGTCTGACATGATATGTAACATTCCACATACATGGTCTCTTATCTTTCTATTGGGAGAAATGAAGTATGTTTCATCATCTGTTTTCTGGGATCAGGATGATACGCTTCATTTAATCTGAGGCCAGGGACCTTTTGGTGTTGTTCTTGTCAGCATTATTTTAGTTGTGTATGTTGTCCTGATTTTGCTTTCTCCATTCTATATCAATTCATATGTCTCTCCATGTTTTTGTAAATTCCCAACTTTTTCAACAATTTCAGAAATTATAAATATGTCTTGAGCTTGTTATTATTATGATCTTTTTGGAACCCCAAAGAGACCAAAGAAAGAGGAAAAGGATCTATAAGTATGAAAATGTTTACAATTGTTCTTTTTGATGTGGAAATGTATTGGAAGCTAAAGGATATATCCATCAATTGGGGAATGGCTAAGTAAATTATGGTATATGAACAAAATGGAATAATACTGCAGTTAAGGAAATGACAACATAGTTTCAGAGAAACCTGGAAAGACTTGTATGAATTGGTAGAAAATGAAGTGAGCAGATCCGGAAGGACAACTTATTTTAAAAAATCTTAGAAAAAGAAACAGCTTTAAAAGACTTAAGAATTCTGATCAATGCAAAGACCATCCCCAAGTCCAGCAGACTGATGAAATATGCTATCTGTCCATTGACAGATGTGATGGACTCAAGGTGGAGAGTAAGACATATTTTTTGGACATGGTCAATGTAAGAATTTGTTTTGCTTGGCTATGAAGATTTGTTTTTTTTAAATTAAGTTTTAGTTTTTTCATTTATCAAGCATCCAGTTTTTAATTCCTCCCACTTAAAAAAATATCCCTGTAACAAACTAACTATGCAAATTTGTTCCAAGGACTTTCTTTTTTTTATTTTAATGGCGGGGTGGGTGGAGGGTAGGGAGGAAGAGGATACATAGGAATGAGGTAGGGAAAAGAAGAAAAGTAGCATCTTAAAAAAATACACAAAAGAAAACAGAAAGGCCAGAAAGAATCACAGACAAGTAAAGAATACTGGAGATTTTCTGTTTCATTTATAATTCTCTTTTTCTGTTCTGTTTATAAAAATGGAAATGCCCGTTTTGTTTGGTGTTGAATTTCAAAATTAAAAAGAACTTGTTACTAGTACAGAAGACCAGATAGTATTTTAGAACTCCATAGAACAATTTCTGTCTTGATTGATATAATTTATAAAAAGTATCATCACAGCCCTTGCCATTAAGCTTTTATTCAGATTACCAGTGAGTTGCAGTAAGATTTATTTGAATTCATTATCTATGTAATATTTATATTTTTAGAAATAGTAAGATTGGAGAATTTAAAATGATTGATCTATAGTCAAAGACTAAAGGTGTTCCAAATACAAATTTGAAAATAAAAGCATTTGAATTTTTTTCTGAAAGCGGTAGGAATATTTAATATTTTTAAAAAATAGTTTTCTGATGATAAGAAAGATGGTTTAAGGCTAAAATCTGGCATTTAGTTTTCATATTTAGGCTTGTTGAAAAAGTGCTGTTAAACACTTACCAAGAACTTCCATTTTTATTGTAAAGGTGGCTTCTCCTGCTCGATTCTTAGCAACACATGCATAAGTCCCGGCGTCTGAAGTTCTGACAACTTCAAAGATGAGTGAATGAAAGCCTTTTTCAGATACTATCATTTTGTGAAGATCATCCGATTGAACTGGTCTTCCATTTAAATACCATGACACATCAGGAGCTGGTAATCCACTTACCTTTGGTTAAAAAACAAATGGAGATGATGATATTTTAAGGCCTATTATGACAGTGACCCATCTGTAAAATTTAAACGTCTAGCATCTTTATGGGTTTTTAGGCACAAGGGCAAAGATAGCTCCCCTTCTCTTCCCAAGGCTTTAAAAATTTTGACAAAATGATTTTAAAAAAATTTTAAATGGAAGCTAGACCCAAATGTGTGGCATTTAAACCAGCCTATCAGTCTTTAAGACATTTGATTTCTTTCTTATCATTGCCATGTCAACATATCATCATTTCATCTGTCTCATCATATTCCAGTTTTAGTACCACAGATTCCAGTTTTCTTGTAGCATTTTTGGTGAATGATAGTTGCAGAGCTCTTGCTAGAATCTGGTAGCAATGAATAATATTGTCTCTGAAACAAAGAGCTTTTGTGCTATGATTTACATGGAATATTTGCTTTATTCCAATAGATCAAAGATGTTTCTGTAAACTTCTTTTAGTGAGCCAAAACATGTCTCTTATTTTCCCAGAAAAAATAAAAAACATTTTCACAAAAAGAAAAAAATTTTCTCATGCCATGCAGGAGTATTTCTGGGCTATGCTCTGCATTATTTGGGAAGAGTCCCTGCATTAATGAGATCAGAAATGTATTAAACCAAAGAAATATTGTGGGTCAATGGGAGGACTGGGTATTAAGAGGATAAATTAAAAGTTCTTATTAAAAAATTCTGGGCATGCCACAAGCCACAGTGAGGTGAACAGTATCTTACTGTTAACTCCCTCCAAATGTTTTTGAACATTTTATTACTTTGAAGTCTATTCTGCAGAATCTTCCTTCTTCTACAGACAAGTTCTCTGGCACTTGAACAAAACGTGGAGGGTAGAATTTCTCCAGGATTGATTCCTGATCATTTGTATCTCCTCTTGAAGATGATCTACTCCTACAAAACACATTTTAATAAGTTATGCATCAAAATCACGTTTTCCTTTCACACAAATTCCAATTTATCCAATGATTGTGGAACCTTAGAATAGCGAATAGAGCAGTGGAGTCAGTGAGGAAGACCTGGGTTTAAATGTTGCCTCAGATGCTGAGTAAGTCACTTAACCTCTCTGTGTCTCACTTTCCTCATCTGTAAAATAAGGAGAGTGGACTCAGTGATCTTTGAGTCCTCCCATCTCTAGATACATTATCTTGCTAGAGCCCAACATTTGATCTGAAGTTGCGCTAGGACAGTGGAAAAAGGCCTCAGAGCCTTGTGCCATGTTAGACATGACAGGGCCCTTATAGCATGAGCAGCTCTTTGGAAAGCAGAGGGGCACTTGTCGGGAGTGTTGTAGAGGGGATTTCTGCGCAGGGTTGTACCAGGTGACTTTTGAGGTCCCATCCAACTCTAGCATTGTGTGATTGGGTTGTCTTTACCAAGTCGCTCACTTAGAATTGTCTCATTCCACCTTGATTCTTTTTATAATCATCTGAGCTGATAAGTTGATTTTAATGTCAGTTATTGAATAAAATTTTTCAAAATCATAACATGCAGTACACTGTCATTTATAGAAAGATTTTTTTTATCATTAATATCCATGTTCTGCTCCTCCCTCTCAACCCTAGTTTTCTGCTTTCCTTTTAATCCTGGTGGCATTGGTTTTCTTGTGCAGATACTTCTAAATTTAATGTAATCAAAATTATCCATTTTATAGCCCATAATGCTCACTATTTCTTATTAGGTAATAAAATCTCCCCTTATCCATAGATCTGACAGGCAAACTATTCCATGCTCCCCTAGTTTGCTTATGGAATCCCCCTTTATGTCTAAATGTACCTTTTTTGGCCTTATCTTGGTATATGCTGTGTGAGGTGTTGGTCTATACCTAGTTTTGTGTCAAACTGCTTTCCAGTTTTACCGGCAGTTTTTGTCATATAATGAGTTCTTGCTCCAAAAATCTGGATCTTGTACACAAGATTACTATGGTAATTTCCTACTGTGTATTGTGTATCTAATCTATCCCATTGATCCATCATTCTATTTGTTAGCTGGTACTAGATTGTTTTGATGATTACCACTTTGTACGGGGCAGCTAGGTAGTGCAGTGGATAGAGCACCAGTGCAAGAGTCAGGAGGACCTGAGTTCAAATCTCACCTCAGACACTTGACACTCACTTACTATGTGACCTTGGGCAAGTCACTTAACCCCAATTACCTCATCCTGGGTCATCTCCAGTCATCCTGATGAATATCTGGTCACGATTCAGATGGCTCTGGAGGAGAAGTGAGGCTGGTGACCTGCACAGCCCTCCCTCACTCAAAACAAAGTCAAGTGCAAGTCATGTCCTTATTTCTCTGATGGCATGATCTTCTTTGGCAACAAAGGATGAACATACACACACACCACTTTGTAATGTAGTATGACTTGGTTACCTTCCTTCACATTTTTTCATTAGTTCCCTTGATATTCTTGATTTTTGTTCTCCCAGAAGAATTTTGCTATTTCTTCCTAGTTCTATAAAATAAATTTTTGGGGGTTTGATTGATATGGCACTGAATAAGCATATTAATTTACTTAGAGTTGTCATTTTTAATATATTGGCTTGACCTTCCCATTAGCAATGGATATTTTTCCAGTTGTTTAGGTCTGACTTCATTTGTGTGAAAAGTGTTTTGTTTATATAGTTCCTTTTGTTTATATAGTTACTTTAAATGGAATTTCTCTTTCTATTTTTTGCTGCTAGACTTTGTTGGTAATATATGGAAATGCTGATGAAAGAATGTTTTTAAATGCATTAAAATACATAGGATTACAAAGGAAATAAATTATGTTGAAATACAGTTTTAAAAATAAGAATTAAAAGGCAAGTTCATGGACCCCAGGTTAAAAGACCTAGACTAGGTAAATACTATTATCTCTTCCAATTCTAAATTTTATGATTCTAAAAATCAAAGTGGGTTGTATGTAGTAGGTTTGAATACTTGGTTATATTCTCTAAATTAGATGAACCAATCAAACAAACAATATGCCAAGTAGTGGAAAAAATTGCTTTGCATTACACTTTACCTTATCTGTGCTGTAGGAACATGCAATCTTGCGTTTTCTGAGGTATGCTGTTTGAGAATTAAAAAAGTGAGAATGTCAGTATTAGAATGCTATGCTTAAAAAGTAGCAGAATGAATAATTTAGAATCTAAGAGAATGTTTCCATTTTGGGTGACAGTGCTGCATCTTGTCAGGGCTTCATCAAAGTAACTTACGTATAGTTTAATTTAAAGTCAATGTAAATAAACTTTCAGATATTGTCCACATCCTTTCTGGCCCTTTTCATGAGAAAACTCAGAGATAAATGAAAACAAGTCACACATACTAATTGCCCACAGGAAAGTAGGAGAGTTTTTAGATAGAATTTTTTTTCTTATTTTGTAGCTGTTTATTAACAAAAGCGGTGAACTCTGGATATATTTAAAGTGGGACCAAGGTACAGAGAGCTGTTTAGTAGAACAGGAATGGATAGGAAGTCATTTAACTTGGTAGCAATGCTAAAAAATGGCAGCAAAGGACAAATGTCAGCCTGGAAAATTCACTTCTTAGCTTATGGCACGAAATTTTGACATGTTCCACATAAACTATGAGTTGAATTATGGAAGACCAATAAAAGAAATTTATTGGATTCTTATGTTAGAAATGTATGTTATTTAATTTAAAGTTTAATTCCTGTTAAGAAAATAAATAAGCATATAAAACAAGAGGCAGAATCTTAGTCATTAATTGCCTTTAACACGGCAGAACCAAATGAAGTAACTAACGTTTTTGCTATGTGTTCCTCTTTTAGACCTCCTGCAGATTTGTCTTCTTTGATCTTAATTTTAGCCATTCTCTAATTACTGAACATGTAGATTGTTTCTAGGCTTTGGTTTTGTTTTTTTTTTTTGATCGTTGTTATTAAGAATAGAGTAGCTAGGAATATTTTTGTATAGCTAGGTTCTTTTTGTCCCCTAATGACTTTTTTTTTGGGAAATCTTTAGCAAGGAAATCATTGGGTTGAAAGTCTTGAAGTTGTTTATGGTGATATTGTTTTCCAAAATGTTTGTACTAGTCTTCTGTCATGCTAATAATATATTAGGAAGTCTATTTCTCATAGCCCTGACAACACTGAATTTTAAATCATTTTTGGTACTTTTCCCATACTTGTATCTTAAACTTGTTTTGATGTTCATTTCCATGGTTATTAGAGAAATTAATTATCTTTTCATGTGATTATTAAGCTTATATTTCCTTCTTTGTCAACTGTCTCTTTCATATCCATGGACTCTATTGGGTAGTGTATATTCTTAGTTTTATAGATAAGTATCCATTTCTTATAGATTTTGATATGTTAGACTTTACCTGATGTGTTCACTGAAACTATTTTCCCTAATATGTTTCTTTTCCTTTAATTTTAGAGATGCTATAGAAAAATTGCTACTATGCAGTGATAGAAGGAATTTCTTCACCTGGAGCCTCACTATACCAATGAAATAAAAAATCTGGACCTAAGACAGGGAGCTAATGAAAGTAAAAAACAAACAAAAACATGCAAATCCATTTCTATTTTAAAATCACAATGGAAACGTATGCCAGATGGAAGAAGACAATGAAAATTTACCTGTGCTGAGTCCTGTGACTCACTATCATTCTGTGCTTGAAATACTGCAGCAGCATTCTGTGGTCCCAGCAGCCTGCGAGCCATCTTCTCCTCATACGTTAGCCGCTGCAGAGAGACCAGACATGTACCTAGTTGCGAAGTTCAATGAATAAAGGCCATAACACTCCATCTAAAGAATGTTAGGCTGCCAGAATTTGTTTAGACTAGTATTATAATAGGGCAGTGTTCAAAGCAACAAAGTCAGTGATGCAACCACCACTGGGCCACCACCCTAGGATCTTGTCTCCTTTCTTTTCTCCTGACTACCTACAGAGATGGGGAATGGGCATCTGAGTTTAGATGGTCCTGTTTGACTGCTACCAATGCACAGCCACTTCCTCTGATTCAGTTTTCCCCAGAAGCAATGATTCTTGATTAGAGTTCAGTATTTTTTGCTGAAATTAATGGAAGCTGGGAATACAGTATTTACCAAAAGTACTAGGCTGCAAGGAATTTGTTATTTTAGTCTAGCACTATAATAGGGCAATGTTCAAAGCAAGAAAGTTTCATTGTGCCACTCAGAGCAGTTCTATTGTAGCCCCCTGCTTAGTAACTGCTAAAAGTCAAAGGTTTCAGACAGAGGAACTATAGAATAGGGTCAGATGCTTACTTCCACTGATCATAATCCTACCCCTTGCTGAGCTTAGGAACAACAAGAACTGATACCATCAGAATGAAATTCATAATTGAACTTTATGTACTAAGGAATTAGACATTTCACACACTTGGTTTCCATTGTGAAGAAGGTTGTCCTTGCACCGCAGCTTTCTTTCCAAGTCTTGAATCAGAGCTTCTTTGGATCCTTGTATTTCATGATCAGGAGTTTTTGGTGTCAGTTTAGGATGTGCACCTTGGGCTGGCTTAACGTTTACAGGTTGGTTGACAGGTGACTGCTGATAACTGACAATGAGAAGGAAAGAGAGAAAAAAGGAAGTCTTTGAAGTATGCTGTGGTTCAGTGTCTTCTTCAGCAAGTTGGAATAATTTAAATTTATAAAATTCTCTGATTTAATGAGATAAGTTTACAAGTTTATGACCACTAACCTACGTCTTCCTAATTCTTCAGTATTTCAAAATGTCCTTTAAATATGAAGATCACAACTCCTCTGGAGCTTAAGGTTTCATGAGTTACTCTAGTAAACAAAAAATCATCCTCTGATGGCTTTCTTTCTGGGTATGAACCTCTCCAAACTTAGCTAGACTGGCCTTTAGATAACTTGAACTCAGAAAAACCTAGGTTCCAATTGATTTACCAACTCTAAAGCATTGTAGAAAATATCAATGATGACGATGATGATGGTAATGATGACAGCCACAAAGTGTGTGTCTGGGTCCATTTTCAAAACCTTTACATCTTGATAGGACCTGTCAGTGCTGCTCATGCCATGATGAGAGATTGAAGGGGTACTTTGGTGGTAAAGGATGCCTGCTGCTGCTACTAATTTGCTACTTTGATCCAGATCTGTGATTTCCTTAGTGTAGGGAATTCTCAGGGATCAATGCTAATCAGTCACGGTTCTGCAACACCTAAAATCTTAGAGTCACCTGAGAGGTCCTGAGAGATTAAGTGATTTTCCCAGCCTCACATGGCCAGGAAATGTTAGAGGACTTGATTCCAGATCTTCCTGACTCTGAGACTGGCTTTCTATCTACTATGCCTTGCTGCCTTTTTACTACTTACTGCTATCACTAAAAAAAGTTGGCTATCACATGAGTTGTGAAAGTGGAATCACGAAGACCTGACTTCAGATTTGGCCTCAGAGTTGTGTGACCCTGGGCAAGTCATTTAACCATTGCCTGCTTCAGTTTCCTAATTTGTAAAATGAAAATAATAATAGCACCAACCTCTCAGGATTATTGTGAGAATCAAATGAGATACTATTTGTAAAGGGCTTTGCAAACTTTAAAGCACTCCAGAAATGTTAGCTAGTATTAATCATTTACATTGTTTCCCCCCTGAGATGGTAAAAGGAAATGAGTTTAAGCAGCAGGAAGAATCTGGTTGATGTTAGGAAACACTTTCTGTAAGAATTATGAGATTCAAAAATGAACCCTGAAGGAGGTGACTATATTTTCTTCCTTGAAGATCTTGAAGATAATAACCTTTGTCTGGAGTAATCTCAGTAATCCCAATGCTCTTCTATCTCAGAGTGGTCTCTGGAGGCATTTCCAGTCATACCGTTCTGAATTTTTGAAAGTGTATGTATGAGGCTGGATCCTCAAGGGTGAGCAGTTAACTTCATTGTCATTATTGCTACATATCTGTCAAAGGCTGGCTGGTATGTATACTTTAGTATATATGGAATTCAATTTGTTTATTTTGGAGGCAGTAATGGGTGGAGGCAGAAGAAGCTAGATCAGAGAACAAGAGCTAATCAAATTTAGAGAACTGTTTAATGAGGAAATTGAGAGAAGTGGCAGAAGAGCACATCAGCTCAAGGTTAATGTTTAAGAGGCATAAACTGATCTTTGAAGGTAGTTTAGAGGTTCCATAATGTAGAAATGAGGAGGGATAAGCAGCTCTCAGGATATTTATGAAGGTAGTGGGCTACAAGGAATGGACCTGTTGAAAAAATTTGCTCTAGAACCCTGGAATTTAAATTGATGCCCACAGTGGTCTTTAAAATTTGGCTTTGTTGGTTTTGTAAAAAAAACAAAAACAAATATAAGTGCATTTATTTAGTGTTATAATTAGGGAACAGAGAATGACAATGCCAGGATCTGAATTAAGTATAAGGCAGACTAAGAAACTGTATATTGGTATGGATTTTTTGTTGTAATTATGCATAAATTTATTGTAATCAGAAGAGGAAAAATCAACAATGACTTATTTTAAATAGAAGGAAATATTTACAATTATCCATTTCCTCCTCTAATGTCTTCTTAGATTAGAAATTTTCTTTCCTTTCAAAGCCTGATGAGGTTGTTTTGTGAAATGCATATTCTCATTCTAAGTCTGGATCTAAAAGGACAGTGCTAAAAGTTCCCTCCATCCTTCCCTCACCCAAATGCCACAACTATATGGTGGTAAGACAATATTATCATATTCAAAGGGTGAGAGATGGAAGGTGGAAACATAAGAGACTACATGGCCCAGGCTTTAGTCAGGTAAGATTGTATTAATTCCTATATATGTATTAATATTAATATGTATTAATCATGCACATATAATAATATACATACATGTAAATGAAAGTACGTATTAAATCATATAGTATATGTGTGTATACTTGTGTGTGTGTGTGTGTGTGTGTGTATGAAACTGCTAGGAAGCATCCTTTTATTTTTAAATTTAATTGACCACATGAAGTCAGGTATTGGTTTTAACTTGACCACTTGCCATTTTATTTTGTCTGCCTGCTGGCTTTGATTCTGTGCTAAATTTCAAAACGAGTGACTGATTTGGACCGAAGTTAGTATGCTAGTGTTATTATGGTTCTGCACCTTCAGTTTGATTGGTGGGTTAACTTTACCATCTTGCAACACAATCTTAAGTTCTCTTATTGTTTTTATCTTCTATAGTTTTGGACAGGTGTCCATAAGCTTTGTTCGGGACATGAAGTTGAACTCAATTGTGCCTACAACTTATATTTTCATATTCCCATCATAGAGTTTCTCTAGACAACTCTAAGTATGGTAAAACAACAATACCTTCTAAAGTGGAAAATGCTTCCCAAACCTGTAGCCATAATGCCAACTACCAAAATAATTATAGGCTAACACAAAGGAGAGTAGAGGGAGAATAGAACAGGGAGAAAGAGAAGTGGAAGAGAATAAAAGGTAAATATAGAGGTCAGTGTGATAACAGAAGGCTTGGTCCAACTCATTGCACTATAATGCAATACAATACAATGGAAAGAACACTGGATGTTTAAAATCAGAGGCCCTGGGTTTAAATCCCACGTCTCTTACTTTCTTCCTGTATTATTTGGGGAAAGTTACTTGGTCACTGGACCTTAGTTCTCTGACCCATAAAAGAAGATTAGATTCTATGACCTTGAAGGTCCCTTCCAACTTTAAATCTGTAATATTTTGATCTTCATGCATCAATTTGGATGAAGTCTCTTAGGGTATCACTAATGATAGTGAAGGGGAAGACAGATGCCTGAATGAAATGACTAAATATTAAATTGCATATTGTATATAGAATATTACATTATAATTTATATAGACATTTTATAGTATGCATTGATATGTTGAATTGGATGATTTCTGTCTTTGGATTAACTTGCATATTCAAAAATACTTAATGAGTACCTGTTACATGTATGTATAGCCCTCAGCTAGGTACTATACAAAGAAGTATAACACACAGTCCTTGCCTTATATATTTAAACCTTCAGTTTATATCCACATTACCCATAAATGGAAGATAATTACATCAAGCCACTTTAAAAAACTGAATTGACTGCATGTAGATCAATGATTCCAGGCATTTTGGCTCATCCTAAGTTTTTTAATCTTATGAGAATATTTGAAGAAATTTACAATATCTATGTATTAACCAGAGATTCAGGATTATATCATCTCAGATTTTGAAAGAACCTCTTGAATTATAGTATAGGTCTAAGTCCTATTGGGATAGGAATCATCTCTACAAAATCCCTGAAAAGTGGTTGGTCCAATGGATTTATCAAAACTCAAGTTAGGAATCACACATATATACAAAACCTCAGGCCTCAAAATTAGGAAGACTTGAGTTTGAATTTTGCCTCAAACAATTACTAGATGTGTTACTCTGGGCAAGTCACAACCTCCCTCATCTTTTTTCCTCATCTGCAAAATGATCAAATGAGTTAACATATATAGAGTGCTTTGTGACCGTTAAAGTACTATATAAAGGCTAATCGTTATTTATCATTGAAGAAGGAAATGGTAAGCCATTCCTGTATCTTTGTTAAGAAAGTCCTGTGAACTTTGTCCATGGAGTCACATAGAGCTGACTCAGACTGACTGACGAAACAAAATCATTATCCCACTGTTTTCATTATTAGCACCATGGATAATTTTACACATTTTCATGGTGCAATAAAGTACTAAATTAATAGTCAGAGTACCCTAGTTCACATCCTGCCTCCCTGGTGTGACCTTGGGCAAGTCACTTAACCTCTTTGGATCTCAGTTTCATCAACTGTAAAACGAGGGAGGTTCAACTATTTTTTAGATCATGGCTTGAGAGCTGGAAGGGGTTTCAGAGGCCAACTGTCTCATTTTAGAACTGAGGACCCTGAGGCTCAGGGCTTATCCACTGTCACAGAGGCAGTCAATTCAAAAGCAGGCTTTGAATGTTGGTCTTCTGATTCCACAGCCAGTGCTCTTTTCAGCATATGACTTCTACTGTCCTTGTATCAGGAAATAAAGTAAACGCCTTCTACTTGATGACTTGCTCCTAACATTAACCATGGGACACTAATTAACCTTCATGGCTCTCTAGGTTTTAGTTTAATCTCTTTCTAAATGTTTTCCTTTATAAACTGGTTTTTAATGTCAGTTACCTCTTGCTTTAGCTATCGGGGGAGCTTTCCAATCAGTAATACTGGCCAAACTAATTCCCTCAATCTATGTTCTTGATCAACGCCTGAGTAAGCTACCTAAAAGGCACCCCTAGCTTCACATCCCTGCTTTAATTAAAAACCTCTGTGGCTGTCCATTACCTGTTGAATCCGATGTAAATCCCTGATCCTGGCATTCAAGGCCCCTTACAGTCTGGCTCTAACCTCCATTGTCAGCCTTACCTTATATCTTCATATCCTTATCCCTTCATATGCTCCAGAGCGCATCTAAACTAAGTTCCGTGCTGTCCTCTGTTCCTATTCTGCTCATCTTGCCTCTCTACCTTTGCTCTCACCAGGCCTTATTCCTGGAATGGGTTTCTCCTCCTTACTCAGTCTTTGGAGAAGATAGTTCTCTGGGTCTCCCTCACTTTCTTATGACAATAAGGAGGTTGGATTTAATGGCTTATAAGTCTGATTCTCCCTCTCTTTCTTCAAGGTATAACTCAGGATCCATCTCTTCCAAGAAGTCATTCTTGATATCTCCTTTGAACCTCCCCCAAATGAGTTATTTTTCTTTAGCTCTTTTGTCTGCCTGGATCCCTCCTTTATACTTATACTCTCCCTTATATTACAACTCTATGTTTACATGTCATTTTCCCATTTAGGCTTCCTGAGAGCAGGCTGTGTCTCACATTTATCTTTAAATACTCAGTGCTGTACGTGTTATCCTGCCCATAGTAGGACCTCAATAAATGCTTTTTATATTGAACTGGACTGTACAATGTGTCCACCAAAAAAATTCTCAGGCATCTCTGATCAACTCACTGATGGGCTGGCCAAGGTTTAGGAAACTGGTAGCCTCAAAGTCTGTATAAGCTCTAAGCATGAGGGTCATGTTTTAAAAAAAGGCACAAGTGCTATCTTCTGTGTATCAGGTTCTCCCAGAATAGCTTTAGAGCCTGTGGAAATAGGGCATATAGTACAAATCAGAGAGGAATCTTTACTGAATTTAGACTAGGCCAGTCAAGTTGGAGGAAGTGAGGCTTAAATTACTGACAAGAAGCTTTAATACTATAAACCAATTTCTGTACAATCCTTCCTCCATATGATAGTAAGTAAACTCATTTACACCATCAGAATCCCATTTTTTTTTAAAGTAACATTTTGGGTTTTGGAGGAAAATATGTTGGGTAAAAAAAAAAGATTGAGAGAAGATTTAATAGCTTTTAAATGTGGTTGAGGAAATCCTATCGGGAGGATGAAGAACAGCTGTTCTTTATGTGCACTGAGCCCATAAGAAGAGGAAATAAGCTGAAATTACAGGGGGGCATAAAGGAAGACTACCTGACTATGGGTGTCACAGAAATCCTTTCCCCAGAAGATGAATAATAACAAGAAAAATTACTGTTTGGAGGAAGGAGGATGAACCTCTTGAAGTTCCTGCCAACACTTTGGTTCTATGTACTCTAGGATAGTTGCAGATTCAGAGGGCTGTCAGAGATCTTAACATCCTGTTGTATATCTGTGCATTGCATAATTTCTGAGCCTTCTTGGCTATTAGCTGAGTCAATTCAAACAAGCAATTGTGGCTTTGTTATCTTTTTAAAGGACACTTACTTGGATTCCACAGCTGTAGGGGTTTTACTGCTACTGTAATCAGGTTGTGATGGCAATATAGAACTGAGGAAGCTGGCAGGTGACTGGTTATATGTGGATGTCACCCTTTGTCCTGGGGAAGAGCCAGGAAGCTGCTGGCCAGAAGCTGGGAAAGCTGATGAGGATACTGTGATCTGAGAGCTCATTGTAGAAGAAGCAGAATATCTTTGCTCTGTGCATTGTCGGGGGTGGATGAGGATGGAAGATTGTTTGGTTTGGCTACTAGAGAAGGTTGAAGTCTCTGGCCCTGGCGGCTGTAGCCGGGAGCTGCATGTGTTCTGCGACTGGATAAAATGTTTTGGACGCTCGTAGTTAAACATGGTGGGCTGGTATATGGAGGGTTTGGAAGGTGAGATATTGCAGTTACTATTTGATCCTGGTAGTGAGGTTCCTGGAGTTAGTGGTGGTGAAACTGACAAAGCTGGAGTCTGGAAGGAGTCAGAACAAAGCTTGGTCTGCCTCTCCTCAATGAGTTCTGGGGAGGAGATTGATGTTGGCCTTGATGACTCAGCTTTCTCTTGAAGAACACTGTCCCTTCAAAATGAGAAAGGAGACGTGAGGATTAAAGACAGCTACAATTTTTATTTAAAAGATTTTTGTAAGATTTTTTTCTTTTCATTTTCATTCCTGCCTTTTCCCCTTCCCATGACTTTTCTAAAGCAAAATATCATGTAGCTTTTTAACTCTATGTTAGGTTTTGTTTTTCAGTAAGCATGACTAGATAGATAATTTAAAATGTAACAAAGTCAAATCAAAGAGCATTAGACTAGGAGTCAGAAGATGCCCAAGTTTTATCTCTAGCTTCATCACAAAGTTACTATATGACCTTGGGGAAGTTATTCCTCCTTTATGGGCCTCTCTTCCTTCCTCTGTAAAAAGAAAGGAATTATACTAGATGATCTATCTCCAAGGTTTCTTTTATCTCTCATCCTCTATGACCTAAATTTGTTCAGGAAGTTAGTTTTAGCATGTTGCACTATGTCATTAATTTATAATCTCATCCTGAGCTTGTTGCCCCTTTGGATCATTTTAGTTAACCATAAAGGTTTAATGGTTAAAAAATTAGTAATAGTAATGATAACAGCTAGTATTTTATATAGCCTTGTAAGTTTTGCAAAACCTTTGATCCTTATAATAACCCTGGAAAATAGGTGCTATTATTATCCACATTTTACAGATGAGGAAACTGAGGCAAATAGCCATGAAGTGACTTACCCAGGGTCACACAGCTTGTGCATATCTGCTGCTGGATTTGAACTCAGGTCTTCCTAAGTCCAGATTCAGCAGTGCTCTCTTTACACTGAATCATTTGGTTATAACCCTTTCACTTCTTTTTCAGTTGTTATATTCTCTTTAGGTTTTTCTTTCTCCCTATGATCACTAAAACCTTAAGGGGCAAATATTCTAACACTCTGGCCATTTCAAAGCTTTGAAAATAAATATTTCATGCATATATTGAAGTCTTGGTAAAATTGGGGAAGCATGAAAAAAGACTTCTTTTTTAGAGGGAACACAATTCTTACATCCATCTTCACTACTTCTCCCTTCCCCCACCACACACACATAGACACAATGCCATAGAACAGTGTGTACTGCTGCTATAATTCATGACTGTCATCAACTTTCAGATACTGGCAAGTGGATTTTCCACTTTATACAACTCACAGCCTGTTCCACCACCTGACTGGGAAACTGGCTGACAGCTTTGCCCAACTGGGTGGATCCAGAGTGGGTAAATATGGGATTGCATATGTGAAAATGTTCCAGTATGTGTCTCTTACTGCGTCCCAGAAGAGAAACTAGACCTTACATTTTTTCCCTGGTATTTTTGGATGATACATGCCACTGCTCCCCTCTATTACTCTGGATTGCTTAGGCTTGACAGAGGGTGATAATTACGCAGGTGAGCCTATCTCTACCAACTCTCAAAATAGTTATTTTCAGTCAGGATGTTTTGTATTACATACATAGATCAAATATAATAATTACTCAGATTTATATAGTCCTCTAAGATTTATGAAGTACTTTTTTCATAATAATCTGTGAGCTATTGTTAGTATTATTAATATCACAATTTTTAATATGGAGAAATTGAATCTCAGGTTAAGTGATTTGTCAAGGTCTCATACAACTAACAAGTGGCAGAGTCAGAAATCAGATCAGATTTTAGAGATGAGGACACTGAGATTTAAAGAGGTTATGAGACATATAGGAGCATAGCATTCAGACCTAGAATATGTTCATGGTCATATAGGTAGTAAATACTAGAGTCAGGATTTAAACTCAGGCCTTCTACTTCGAATTTCAGAGGTTTGGAGAAAAAATGTTTTATTTTTGCAAATGAATTTTAATGATTTTCTTTTTAAAGCATTGCTGATGTATCTTCAGTGATTCCCCCCTCACCTTCCAGAAATAAAAGAAAAAGAACCATGTCTGACAACATACTCCAGTTTCCAAGCCTATGTGGTCTACTACCACTCTACCTAGAGGAGAGAGGTCAGAGTTTTTCCTACAGTAACTCACTTCCACTTTAGATGAGTGAACTTTTCAACTGAGTGAATGCCTTTTATCATGTAGACAAAGCTTGAAATGTGTAAAAGTCACTTACTTGGTGATTACGAGATGATAGGATTGTTTAAGCTTTGGCCTGATCAAAAAAGTTCAGGAAACATTTAAGATACAGTTAATAGTTGGAGGCCAAGCCTTAAATTAACTGTTGAATGCAGATACAAAGAAGCTATTTAGCAGCCAGGGTAAAGACTATAATGGAAAGGAACCCTTGAAAAGTCATATAAACCATAATTTCAAGTTCAAATTATATACCCTCGAGAAAGTACATTTTGGATAGGAACTACATTAAGTCTTTAAATTATTGGAAGGGGGGAGGCAGTAAAGGGGCCTGAAAGATGGAGAAAGTTATGTTACCAGAAGTCTATGGCACACATAATTATGACTTCTCCAAAAGACTGCATTTTAAAGAAAAGTCCTTGTTTCTGTAAGCTGTGTTCATTCCATTGCAGGCTTTAAAGCAGAATTTGTTAGGTCTTAAATTCCCTTCTTGTGAGATCAAATTGTTCAGCTGTCATTTCAGATAACAAAAGGATAAGCAGTTTAAGGCTAGTAGATAGATTCATGGAAGAGGTTTCTATTTTCCTTCACATTCACTTTTGGAATGCCTTGCTGGCCCACACATTTTGGTGCTGGCACTTGTCTATGCAATTAGGAATTACGGGTGTTTTCAAAAAGCTAATTTTAAAACAGATATTTGAAAATCTCATTTTGTCCAGCATCTTAGCAAGAGAATTCAGAGTTTTTCATACTTGTTATCCTGTTAGCAATTCAACTGTGTCTCTAAAATTGTGTGCATACGTTGTAACTAACCTATCCCAAATCATGTTATTATTGTCTTTCTTTCAAAATTCCTTAAAATTTATTTTTAGACTTCTCAGTAAGTATAGTCCGCTTCGCAGTTATGGAAATCAAGCACTGTGATACTTTCTTCTTAACAGATTTGCACGAAAAGTACTTACTTCTTATGTAGGACATGCTTTGAGGCAATAGAAATCCCTACAACTTACAGACATATATTAAATTGCCCTTTTCAAGGGGGAAATACTCCTTTTTATAACTAGTAACAACAGTCAATTACTTTTTAAAACTTACAAAATATTTCAAGCCTCCCCTCTATTCCAACCTTAAAAAGATTCCTACTGGTTTCAAATTGATTCTATCTATCTCTTTCTTGCCTGATGTTCTTATTGTGGTATATATAACATTTACAGCTTTTTAAACTTATATCCACAAATAATCTTTGTAGAGAAGACCCCTAGATTTGGAAGAAAGTGTGATAAAAATAAAGGCAGGACTTACCTCTGGTTCCAGATGGTGCTACCTGTGTTGAACCCACTATTGAGGGGCAGGGAGAGGCATTCTGGTCCCTTGCAGACTAATCATAGTGACCCTGTACTTAGTATTATAACACCAGTGACTTTTATCAGCTGCCAAACAGTGACATCTGATGTACTTGCCTGTCTATCTACCTATGCTGGTGTGTCAAAGTAAGAGTCCACAATTTAAAACAGCCTGGTGTAGTGGAAGGAGCTCTGGACTGCTAGGCAGAAGTGTTGGGTTCAAGCAGCATCTCTGTCTCTCTGTCTCTGGCTATGTGACTTCTGACAAGTCAGTTTTCATTCTCTCAGCCTCAATTTCTTCAGCCACAGAAAAATGAGGAGAATAGGTCTAGATAATCTCTAAAGACCCTTCCATCTCTGACATTTTGTGATCCTATGAAACAGTTTTCCAAATGCTTTAGTGACATTTAAGGAATGAGACTTCTACAGATCTTTTTGTGTCCTAGGGCTTTATGTGCCTCTTTGTTTTAAAACTGATTTTTGTATCAGGTTTTAATTAGGATGGGGGAGGGGAAGAGCTGAGGATTAAAGAAAGGGGGGAAGCAAAATTGTGATGTGGTCAATTTGGAGTTAGAGGGCTCAGGCTTGATTCCTAGATGTGCTTCCTATGATCAGTGTAAGTTTAGGTCATTATCTTCACGGGGTCTCAGTTTCCTTCTCTGCAAAATGAGAGGATTGGATTAGATGATTATTAAGGCCCTCTTTCTTTATCCAAATCCAAATCTTATCATCCCCTCAAAATGAAACATCGACCACATGGTTAGGTGGGTGGTAGGGGAGAGTACTGTTTGGGAATGGTTATAGGAGGAAAGGGGGAACCTGGTGGATCCAAAGGCTGGATTTTATATACCAAGAGAACTTCTCCTTAGGAATTTTTTTTTTAGCTCACCTATTATTTCATTGGCATAGGGAGCTCCCAATGAGGAACTTCCTCTACTAATGACACTGTAGCTTAGGTTTGTTCTGGAAGGTTTTGTCAATCAAAAAGTGACTAAAGCAGCTGACCAAAAGGAGAGAGGTGTGGTCTGTAGAGTGCAGTGGCACATTGACCTCTTGCCACCTGTAGCAGGGGCTGAGATCTGAGTCTAGATTTGTTTCTTTGCAAGGGTTTTCCTATGTTCTCTGAGGACATTTGTTTTTTAGGGAACATGAAATACCTGAACTTGGATTCAGATGAAGGAAGGGGTCTTGTAGTCATCTAATGGCAGAGGTTCTTAATGAGCCGGTGGTGATATGTACATACATACATACGTATGTATACATGCATGTAATATGTACGTGCATTATGTGTACATACATACACTTGTGTTTATATGTATATGCATTATTTATACATTTCAATAAATATATTTCAGCATTATTGGTTTCCTTGGTAATCCTATGTATTTTGTTTTATGCTTTTAAAAGCATTATTATGAGAAAGACTCCATAGGTGTCACTGACTACCAAAAGAGTCTGTGATTAAAAAAACAAACCCCAAACATTCAGAACTCTCTTGTAATCCAATAACTTTATTTTGCAAAAGAGGGCATGAGGCCTAGTGAAGAAAAGAAATCACCTAATATCACACAGGTGATAAGAAGCACATCCAGGATGGAATAATAAATAATAAAATAAACTTTATGATGAGGGCTGGACTGTGATGGCCCATTCATCTTTTACTGGGATTTCTTCCCTGAGATACAATTTTTTTCTGCTCTTTTCTTTTGATTTTAGAAATGAAAAAGAAAATCTAGAAAATCTGAATACTCACGGAAGGTGGAAGGATGGTGAAAGGACAGAATCAGACCAGTGGGGTTATCTTTGCATACTAACTCCTATTTGTAAAAACCTATCTGTTTAGTCTCTCACTGATACGATAGTTTTAATAGAAAATGTAGCAAATAGATAATAAACACACTTTAAAATGTTAGTATACTCAGTAGTTTATACCTAGATTTTCATACAGTTATAAAAAAGTCATAGAATATTATATCTTGAAAATACCTTAGATAGTTTTCCCTTTTTCCACATGTGGGCAAACTGAGGCTCCAAAAGAAGGGACTTACCCAAGGCCTTTATATTCAAGAAAAGTCTAGGTATGTCATCTGGGCATGTAGCTGTTAGTCACTTGAGAAAGAAATAGGTGTACTGCTTTGGGTGTGATTTTAGGGGAACTTAAAGGGGTCCCTCCATATCACTTCACTTTCTCATTGATAATTGAAATTCTACTTTGAATAAAGCTTTCTAGTATACAAATAAAGCTAATTTCTTTCCAGACTTAAAATACAGAAGAACTCTTTTCAGTTTTCACTGAGGTGTATGAATGAGTGCAGGTAGTAGGTTTTAATGAGAGAGAGAGAGAGAGAAAATAAGAGAATTGGGGTGCCCTGAAGAATATGTACTATGTATACTTGACAGAGAGTTAGTCTCCCTTCCCTCCCTGGCTACCTCCCACCCCCATTCCTGATCATTTTAAGACATAAGAATGGAGCAGTCACCCAGGTGCGCCTTTCATCTCTGGAGTCTTGTTTCTGACAGGCAAACTAGGAGATATGAGTGAACTGGGGAAGTGATGGTTTGGGAAAGATGTCAAGATTGTTTCTGATGACCACATCCTTAAAAGTTAGGGACCATTACCCCAAACATCTTGGTCTCTTTAATAACAGATTATGGATGCATCATGTATGTATTTGCCTAAATCTTTATACCACTTCTTATATGTATTTATATGTACTTTACTTATTTGAAAGATTTTACATGTCTCAACGCAAACTGGGCTGTTTGAACCTTCTAATTGCTGGTTTGGGGAAAATCTTAGACTCCTAGGGCAGAAAGAGCCTTGGTGAAATCAGGCAGGATGAATTCTGACAACTCCAGAAGAGAGGCCAGTCTCCACTTTTCTTAGCACCTCATGAAGGAGGCTAGACTTATTCCTTTGATAAAGTACCCACTACCTCAAAGCAAAGATCTTTCTTCCTGATATCTCACTGAAATTTTTCCTACTGCACTGTTTCAGGAGTTGAGACCTGGGTTTTAGATAGACTTCTGCCATTTTTGTATTGTGTTGATTTCCCTCTCTAAGCCTCAGTTTCCTTCTTTGTAAAATTAAGGGGCTGAAGTTTATGACCTCCAAGGGCCCTTTAGCTCTGAGAACACTTATTTTTAACAGCTGCTCAGTGTCACTCATTCCCTTTATATACAGTTGTTGGTCTGTTCAATACTTAAGTGTATATGCTATTTTAAAAATAGTACAGCAAATTTCTTTAAATGTCAGAGTTCAAGCATGAGATGAAACTTGTTCACTCCCTGTTTTTACTTTAGGAGTTGGAATTAGAAAGCAGCCATAGTGAGTATTAAAGGATTAGAGATTGAAACTTGGGTCTTTTTTTTTTTTTTTTTATGTTCAATGAGTCACACTGTGATTTGTGACTGATGGGCTCACATTTCTGAAATGCCTGAAGGTTTGTAAAGTGCTTTCTTTTTAAGATTTCTGTAAGGTAGTGAGTACAAATATTGTTATTCCGTTTGCCAAATGAAGACACTTAGGGTCAGTGAAGCTAATGACTTGCCTAGGGTCATATAAAGCAATATAAGCAGAAGAGTTGGAATTTGTGAGGTAGGTGGGATAGTATGGGGAATCTTCAAGAGTTAGCCCAAAGAGGAGTCGCCTCCCCCAATCTAAACACTCCTCTCCCCCCAGCTCTATCTCTTTCTTTCCTCTCCACCCATGGAAATGTTTATTTAGTACTTAAGAAAGGGCTAACTATTTCCTCAGAGTACTAAAATATTTCAGTGTTTTGCTACGTTGTAAGAAATCTTCCAGAAGGATTTATAGCTTCACATTTTTAATTTCCACCTTTGTTTTAGCTTTGGGTTTGTAAGTTTTGCTTGTGTTTTTGTTTGATTAATGTAGGCTGGTTTGTAAGATCAGTGGCTGAAATGAAGTATTTTCATTGCTCTTAAATGGTAGCACAGACAGGGGCGATGAACTTGAATCATGAAGAAATGCAGGCTTGTTATCTAAGAGAATGCCAGCCTCACTTATATGCCAAAAAAAAAATAAAGCACACTCAGAATTCTATTTTGGAATCTGAGAATTTCCTGATTGCAACAACAAGTTCCTGTAATAAATCTTTGCTTTGGTGCAGCTCCCAGGTGAGGGATTGTTTTAAGAATCTCAGAAATGGGTTTAGAATTGATCAGTATTTGCCATATTGCAAAATGTTAGCTCTTTTTGCCCTTACCAATGTGGAGGTAGTTCTGACGAACTGTCATTAAGGAAGGGGATATCTTCCTTGGGAATGGAGCTCTCCTGGTCAGCTGGTAGTTTGGTGTCTGTATCTTTTTCCTTTGCAGGGCTTTCTTTGATCCAGGGGCAAGAGACTGGCTTCAGAAAAGCTTGCCTCTTTGGTGAATCCTCAAATTTTTCCATTTCTTCTCCTGAAAAATAATTATTCACTTATTCAGAAAGAGGTGGAGTCATCTCCTCAGCTCTGTGGGCCAGCCCAGCATATAATTTATTACCTGGAGAAACAAAAAGCCATGCACTGGAGGATGTAGCCCCTGCCTCATTTTCTGCAATACACTTAAACTCTCCAGTGTCCTCTGGAAAAGCTTCTGTCATGACCAAGGTGCAAACCTCCTCTGGAATGATAAACAACCTAATCAGCATAAGTGAGAATTCATAGTTTTCCAAATAGAAGAAAAAGAAGAGAAGAAAGCAAAGAAAGTAAGAGAAGAAAAAAAATTAGAGGCAAGCTTTGAGCAAAATAATTGTCTTTAGAGACCAACCAAGCCTGGTTCCACATGGCTCCTTTATCTGCTCCACTGAGATGTACAATAGATTCAACCACTGTTCCTAATGACTTTGTAGTAGTGGGGATTGACTGAGTAAATCAAAGAAATCACTCCACCCCATTTAAAGTAAGTGATACCTTAATGAGGCAAGAACATGTCTCAACCAGCCAAAGATTTTAGACTAAATTAAAAAAAAAATCCTAGGGAGTGATGTTGCATAGTGAGTATCTTTGGACTGGTGGAGGAAACTTGGTCTTGCCCCAAAGGTTGAAATAGCGAGGCATTTCAAACTCAAGAGACTGGAGCAAGTAAGTTCTAGAATAGACCAGCAAAGTCCCTGAGAGGAAGTTGGGGGTGGGATGGGGAAGGGGATATTGGTGGAGAAGTGCTTGGCATTGGTCTTGGTCTAATTTTCCTTTCTTCCCCTGACCCTCTTCCTTGACTGGAATAAGACATTTTGAACTTTGGGGGTCCAAAGGACTTTGGACTTTCCATCTTCCACTGTGTTGTAGCATTGTCTTTTGGGGATATCAGTGGTTGGTAGCACTATCTGTATCAGGAGCTGAGAATAGAATAGATGAGATACAAGAAGGAAGAGTCATGACCGGACAAAGAGCTAACTAAATGAATCGTGCCCAAAAGGAACTTCTTGAACCTCCTACAAAGGGGAGAAAGAGACTGCCAGCAATAAGGAGCTATGAATGACCCCTTTGCCACATGTGTTCTTTAAGCTTGAGCCCACTTTACCCTGGACACTGTTTAAGCATTTGTGAGAGTGTCACGTGCCTTATTTTTCACTTTTTCTTATAAATAAATATATACTTTGTTATATGTAAATTGTTATTTTTAAGTATTTATTTAACATCTAGTCTCCTGCCCATTGAGAAGGCAAGTAACATGATACCTATATACATAAATGTCATATACATTTGAAGGGGTGTTTTGTAACAACTATTCTTACTATAGCACCTCAAGAAACAGCCTTTCTAAAAACTAATGAAATCTGATTGAGTAAATATAAGCAATGAACAGTTCCAGTGGGGAGTCCACTGGTGGTAGTTCTTAGTCATAGGATAGACCAGAATGGACTCTCTCCAAACTTTGAGGGCTGACCCTAGAGACGTGACAGGAGGGGTAGTGGTCTTGCTCTGAGGCCCCAGCTGGCCAGTGCCAGCAGGGCTTGGGAAGATAACATCAAAAATTCCAACATACATTCTCCCTAATCTCCTAAGAAGTTCTTGAAAGCAACTGATTAGAAACTCATCCTAAGTTAAAATGTGTTATAGTGGAAAGAAACTTAAGATTTTTCATACAGAAATCTTAGATTTGAGTTCTGACTCTGCTCCCCTATGATCTTGAGCAAGATCCTTCATTTTTTGGCCCTTAGACATCGCATCTATAACATGAAAGAATAAGACTCAGCAATCCTTATAAGATCTCTTCTGGTTCCATCAGTCTTTAATTTTATAAATGGTAACAGTTATTTGATCTATTAGTTTTTCTTTGTAGTTAAAGCAGTATCCTAAGGTTCTTTCACATGCATACTAGTCTATTTTATTTTTTCCCTTCAAAAGATATTGAAGATTAGTAGGTTTAGGGGACTAAAGGCTGATAGGCAGCTTGACTTTTGAGTTAGAACATTTCTTGGAGAAGCATAGTTAGTATAAGGGAAAAGTTAGTATAAGGGTGAATGCAGACATAGTTTCATGCTTATGTACAAGGATATGCACAGAGCTGTTCTCTTGCTTCTAGATGGCCATGTGTGACTTTGCTTTGGGAATGGTGAACTAATCTCCTTATTGTTCACTAAGCAGAGAGAACCACTGGTGCATTGAATGGGATGTTCAGAAGAGAGTGATCCATCCAAGGTTGTCTCTTCTCTTTCTGGCTGCAGATAGTGTCAGGTCTGTTTAAGCCTATTTCTGGAGGGGTAAAGGGAAAAGGTGGCTGCCCATGGTGACTACTCCCATGTAAGGCCATTCTGGCCCTCATGTAGGCAAGAGCCTGGACCTTGGAGCCCCTGACTGCCTTTTTCTTTTTTGTGTTTCTTTTTCTGAATATAGGTGACCCCAAGATGAATGTGTCCAGTCTTGGTAGTATAAAATTTCTATTTAGCCGTTCAAACAAATGCTTTTAATTTTGATGTTTTAAGTGCCAACCTTAAAACCTGAAGGACAACAGTAGTTATAAGTTGCTAAGACTTGTTTAAGCATTTTTTTAAAAAAAATTAATTTGCACTTGTGGGACTTGAGTTTGTTTAGTATTTCTTTTATGTGGAGAAGATAAATAGCTGTTCCATAGCATATCTTTCCACTTCTCTTTCAGAGAAGCCCCAGACATGAATCAAACCTAAACCACAGTAATTTTTCCCTTGGGCCCTGGAGTGGGGGGCTTAATGATCCATAGAATGTGAGAATAGAAGTCTGACACTGTTGTTAGAAGCCAGCTCCCTTTGAATGGAACCCAGACTGGACCATGTACATCCAGAGAATATGGGTCCTTTAATGAACAGGGAGGGTATGCAGCGTTCTAGTCCCTTGGACCCAGAAGTGGTTATAATTATTATACCAATATGACCTAATATCAGAGAATCAGGAAACCTTTCCAACCCCCAAATCCCATCTCAAACAAGCAACAGGGGTGTATTCTCTCAGTCATTCTCAACCCTCCCCCACCCCCTGCAAAAATCATTTTTCCCACCTTTTGTCCTCAGTCCTTAATACCCCAGGTTGGGGTGTCCTGCTTCCCCATGGCCGGACACCTGGCTCCTGAATATTTTTCGCCACCTCTGGGCAGTGGCGGGGCGGGAGTTCCGAGCCTACTTGGAATTGGCCCGGCTTTCAAGGCCCACCCAGTGGGGCTGGAGCAGGGCCAGGACCCGACGGATGGGGAATGGCCCCGTACCACCCCTTGTACGATATGTGGGGAGGGGGGGTGTCTACTGCGAACCTCAGCCCAATGTGGGAGTGATGGCCCAGCCTGCTCAGGAGATCGCGGTCCCCCGGGTAGAGAGCCCTTCCTAGGACAGCTCCCCAGAGTCCCGTGCCGCTGCTCGAGTCATCAAGATTGAGCCGGTGGAGAGTGGAGAAGAGCAGCCACAGGAGACCCCTTCCCCAGAGGAACCGGAGCAGTTTGCCAAGGAGCTAAAGCGGAAGAGGATCACTCTGGGTTATACCCAGGCTGATGTGGGCATCACTTTGGGGGCTCTCTTTGGCAAAGTTTTTAGCCAGACAACCACCTGTCACTTTGAGGTACAACAGCTCAGCTTCAAGAACATGTGTAAGCTACCACCGCTGCTACGGAAGTGGCTAGAAGCAGCAGATGAAAATGACCACCTTCAGGAGCTGTGCAAGGCTGAGACAGTCCTTCAACAAGCCAGAAAGGAAGCCTACGAGCATTGAGAATGGAGTTCGGGCAAACTTGGAAACTATGTTTCTCCAGTGCCCTAAGCCCACACTTTACAAATCAGCAATATTGCAGAGGAGCTGGGCCTTGAGAGAGATGTTGTCCAATTTTGGTTCTGTAACCGGCGTCAGAAGGGCAAACGCAGCAGTAGCAACTCACCCCGAGAAGATTTCGAGGCAGCTGGTTCCTTCCCTGGTGGACCTATGCCTTTTCCCCTAGCTCCAGGCCCTCCTCCATTCAGTCATCCCAGTTATGGGGGTCCTCATTTCACTGCTCTCTATTCCCCATCTCCTTTCACAGAGAGATTCCTCTCTCCCTGTTACCCCTCTGGGCTCTACCATGCATTCAAGCTGAAGGGCTTAGCCCATCCTTGGGCAGAGGAGGTGAGAGACTAGAGATGACAAACCCAACAACTTGTTTTAAGGTCTAGGAGTTGCGCGATTAAGCTCTCTGTATCCTGGGGATATCTAGGAACAGGGAAGAATGGGATCAATATTTCAGAGATTGGTAAACAGATTTTTTTGAAGGGAATGGGTGGGAGGGAAGTTGAAAAGTTGGCTGTTTGTTAGTTTCGCATCTCTTTCATTTCCCAACTCTTAAATAAAGCAATCTGAAAAAAAAATCATTTTTCCCAAACGCTGCCCACTGCTTACTGGTGCCTGAAATCCGTTTAACAGAGGAGAGAATGTGACATTCAACAAAATCAGGTTTAAAGTAGAAATACCCCCTTGGAAAAGGGAAAGCATTGACTTAAATTCACACCAGACAAATTAGAGAACAGATTTAATGGAAGAGTAGGAGAGAATGCAAGGGCATTGCATAGGCTAAAAACACACTCTACCATCAACACTTTTTCTTAAGGGTAGCTCTGTGTAGCTCTATGTAAAGTTGGAATTTTTTCAGGGGTACCAAGAATAACCAAGGCAATATACCTCTGTTGTTTGCTTGAGATGGAGAAGTTCAGGGGTGATGAGGAGTTGCATTTTCTGTTTTCTGGCAAAGTCTTTGTGATCCCAAAGATTGTGGTTGTTTTAAATAACAGTCCAATAATCATTCATTTCAGTAAAAAATTTAGTCAAATGAGTTGCTGGGTAAAAAATGTAGAAGATTGATTTGACTTCTAAATTCTCTTCTAGCACTAAATCTATGACCTCACTGCATTGTTCTTAACATTTTCTGCAAACTCTGTACTTTTTCATCACAAATATTCAGACTGGGCTGAAGATGGAACAGCTGTAGTTGAAAAGCCAGAGGATTCTAACTTTCCTGATTCACTTCTCTGGCTGATTTTGGTCCTAGCCCATTCTAACTTCAAAAGGGTGATAAAAGGAAGAGTAAAAAGGGGTAAGGAAAACCTCAGGCAGCTTTGGTGAACAGAGAGCTGTGAGCCTCATTTGAATTTTATTATTATCTGTGTTATCAGGATATTGGGCAACTGTACTTACCCCGAACAGCTGATAAGCAGGCTTCTGAAAGACCAAACAAGAGAAAGGAGTAAGAATTAAAGTGATTATAAATAGTCTTAATTGGAGAGGTGAGTGAGAAACAAATGGGCATTAAGATAAAGCAGTAAATAATTGGATGGTGTGGACTCCAAATGTAGGAATGGAGGGAACAAGAGGAACATAGTATGATGCAGCAGAAAGATCACTGACTTAGGAGTTGAGTTCTTGGTCCTAGTCCCACTCCAGTTGGTAATTTATTGGGTAACTTTGGGAAAGTGACTCTACTTCTCTAGATCTCAGTTTTTCTCATCTGTAAAATAAGAACTAGAAGATCTCTCAGGTCTCTTCCAATTTTAAAATTCTATGAAATGATTCATTGCAAATTGTCATTTGGTTGATCCTTTTACTGAAAGGTAATCTTACTGTCTGCTTAAACTCAGTCAGAGAACATCATCTTAAGAAAATATATCTGCTTTGTGCATAGTGAATATATCTGCTATTTTCTAAATCCACAGATAAAGTGCAAATATTTAGAGTTAATAGTAAAATATAAGCCTTTTGATTCAGTCTCTGAATGATTTTTGGGGAAAAATACAACAATTTATCCAGGAAATCAGGCATACTTTCTTCTGTCTTATCCTCTTTTACTCTGATATACCTGATTCAATTCAACAAATACCTATCAAACACCTACCAGTGTGCAAAGATGCAAAAATACAAAGATGAAAAAAATATCACAAACTCTGATTTTAAGGAAGTGACTGTAATAATCTTTTTCACTTTTTTTAGTGTGTGTATGGTGAAAACATTCTAAGAGGTAGATTTATGAAAGCAAACTTGTTTTTTTAATGGTAGTTTCTGATTTTCCTAAGAGGTGTTTTTTTTTTTTCCCAGTAAGTAGTTCATTTGAATTAGAATTTCAGGAATGAAATGTAATAATAGAATTCCCTAACTCTAACTGATTTACTATTCTGAACCTTTTCAGTACTTTTTGAGCCTTCCACTATTTACCTTCCCTTGGTGAGGCAGCTAGGTGGTGCAGTGGATAGAGCAGGAGTCAGGAGGACCTGAGTTCAAATATCACCTCAGACACTTGACACTCACTAGCTGAGTGACCTTGGGCAAGTCACTTAACCCCAATTGCCTCATCCTGGGTCATCTCCAGTCATCCTGATGAATATCTAGTTACTGGATTCAGATGGAGGAGAAGTGAGGCTGGTGACCTGCACAGCCCTCCCTCACTCAAAAAAAAGTCAAGTTCAAGTCATATCATTATTTCTCTGATGGCATGGTCTTCTTTGGCAACACACATTTACCTTCCCACTACTCTCTCAGCTGAGGACCTGCCCCATACTTCACTGGAGAAAATGGAAGCTATTTGCCAAGAATTCCCTTTTATCTCCACATCATTCAACTGTCTTCCTGCATTATGTCATTCACTCCTGTTTCACAGGAAGAAGTGACCCTTCTCCTTGCCTAGGTAAACCTCTTTATATGCATATTTGGTTCTGTCTCATCCATTCTTCTCTAGAAGATTGCTCTTTTATTAATCTTCAGTCTATCCCTATCCTGATGAATATCTGGTCACTGGACCCAGATGGCTCAGGAGGAGAAGTGAGGCTGGTGACCTTGCACAGCCCTCCCTCACTCAAAACAAAGTCAAGTGCAGGTCATGTCATCATTTCTCTGATGTCATGGTCTTTGAAAACATAGAACAAACACAACAACCTGTAGCATTAAATACAGTTGAGTACCTTATCTTCCTGGAGAATCTCCCCTCTCAATGTCCCCTTTCATGACAGTGTTTTCTAAGAATTCTCTTTCTGCTTGTCAGACTGTTTCTTCTTAGTCTCTCTTGCAAGTATTTATCCAGGTCACTTCCATTATCCATTGTTGTCCCCCAAGACTTTGTTCTGGACCCTCTTCTCTTCTCCCTCTCCATTTTTCAGTTTGTTGAGCTCATCCGTTCCCATGGGATCAATGATTATTGCTATGAAATTGATTCACAGATCTATATATCCAGCTCTAATCTCTCCTGTGCTCCAGTCCAACATATTATCCATTATTTCTTGGACTTCTCAAACTGGTTCTCCTCTAAGCATCTCGAACTCATCATGTCTAAAGCAGAGCTTATATTCTTCCCTCCCACCCTAATACTTCCTTATTCCCAACTTCCCTATTATCCTTAAAAGTACCACCATTTTCCTAGTCACCCAGACTAGATGTTATCCTTCCCTCCTCACTCTCATTCACCACACATATCCAAACTCTTGCTAAGGCCTGTCATTTCTACTTTCACATCTCTTGTATGTCCCCTTCTCTCCATTCAGTCACCATCTTGGTGCAAGCACTTACCACTTCACAACAGGACTATTGCAATAAACTTCTGATTATTCTGATTGAATTCCCTGCCTAAAGTCTCTCTCCCTTGTAGTTCATCCTTTACTCAGCTATTAAACTGATTTTCCTAAAGTACAGGTCTGACCTTGTCACCTTAGCCTCCCATTCAATAAACTTGGATGGCTCTCTGTTAAATTTAAGATCAAATATAAATTCTTCTGTTTAGCTTTTAAAATCCTTCCTAACCTGGCTTTCTGCATATCTTTTCAGTCTTCTTACAACTTCCTTCCCTCCCATACTCTGCTATCTAGGGATACTGGACTTCTTGCTATTTTTAACCTATAACACTCCATCTTGTGACTTAGAGTTTTTGCCTTGGCTGTTTTCCATGTCTAGGATGCTCTTCTTCCTCACCTTTATCTTCTGGCTTCCCCATCTTCCTTTAAGACTCAGCTTAAATCTCATTTTATATAGGAGGTCTTTTCCATTCCTCCTCCTTACCCCTTATTCCTGGTAATGCCTTCTCCCTGAGACTGTCATTCATTTGCACAATCTATATTTTGTCAGTCAGTCAACAAACATTTACTAAGTTTTGCTATGTGCCAGACACTATGCTAAGGACTGAGGGTACCAAAAAAAAAAAAGGCAAAAGAATCCCTGTTCCCAGGGCTTTTCACAATCTAATTGAGAAGGCAACATACAAACAAATATGTACAAAAAAAGCTATATACAGGATACATAGAAAATAACTGAGAGATGGAAGGCATTGGAATTAAGAGGGGTTGGGAAAAACTTCCTGTAGAAGGTGAGATTTTAGTTGGGACTTTAGGGAAGCCTGGGAAGCCAGTGGGCAGAGATGGGGAGTGTCTTGTCTATGAAATAGCAAGGAGGCCGGTGTCACTGGAGGCAAGAGTACATGGCAAGGAATAAGTTGTAAAAAAAAAAACCTGGAAAGTAGGAAGGGGCTTGGCTATGAAGGGCTTCAGATGCCAAGCAGAGAATTTGTATTTGGTCCTGGAGGTGATATGGAGCCACTGGAAGTATGTGTGTGCGTGTGTGTGTGTGTGTGTGAGACATGGTTGGCTCTTTGGTGGCTTCATGGAGGAGGGATTGGAGTAGGAAGAAAGCTGAGGTAGGCAGACCCACCAGCAGGCTATTGCTATAGTATGAAGTGATAAGGGACTGTACAAGAGTTGTGGTAGTGTCAGAGGAGAGAGGGAGCATATTTGAGAGATGTTGCAAAGGTGAAATTAATAGGTCTTGACAACAAATTAGATATAGGGGGTAAGAGATAGTAAGGAATCCAAGAAGATGCTTAGGTTGTGAGGTGAGGGACTGGGAAGATGGTATTGCCCTCCGTAGTAACAGGAAAGTTTGGAATAGGGGAATTTTAGGGAGAAAGATAATGAATTTGGTTTTGAACATGTTGAGTTTAAGATGTCTATTGGACATCTAGTTTGAGATATCTGAAAGGCAATAGGAGATGTGAGATCTGCAGAGAGGTCAGGACAGCACAGGTGGATTTGAGAATCATCAGCATAGAGATGGTAATTAAATCCATGGAAGCTGATGAGATCACCCAGTGAAGAAGAATGTTGGGAGAAGCAGGTCAAGAACAGAACCCTGTGTGATACCTATAGTTAGAGGATATGATCTGGTTGAGGATTCAGCAAAGGAGACTGAGTAGGAGTGGTCTGATAGGTAGAAGGAGTACTTGGAAGAAGTAGTATCCTGAAAGGCTATGGTGAAAAGAGTATGAAGGAGAAGAGGGTAATCATCAGTGTTAATGCCTACAGAGTAGTCATGGGGGGTGAAAATTGAGAAAAGACCTGGATTTGACAATTAAGAGATCATTGGTAACTTTGGAGAAAGCACTTTCAGTGGAATGATGAGGTTGGAATTTGGAGGGTAAAGGAAAAGAGTGAGAGCAGAGAAAGTGGCTACACTTACTGTAGACAGTCTTTTCAAGGAATTTAATCACAAAGAAGAGAAGGGATATTGGATGATAGTGGAGAAGAAAGATCAAATGAGAGTTTTTTTGAGGTAGGGAGGATGTTTTTAGGCAATAAAGAAGGAGCCAGTAGACACAGAGAGAGATTGAAAATAAGTGATAGAGAGGAGATGACAGAGTGGACAATCTGTTGGAGGAAACAGGATGGAATGGGATCCCTCAAACAGGCAGAGATCTTAGTCTTGGTAAGGAGCAAGTCTACCTTGTGAGACAAGGGTAAAGGAGGAGATTATGGCAGATATGAGTGATATGAGTCAAAAAAGAGAGTCACTGCAGATGGCTTGAAATGATCTTGTGTTGACCTAGTTATTTACATATTATCTCTGAAATTAGAATTAGAATATCTTGAGGGCAGGGACCAGTGTTTTGCTATTCTTTTCTTCCCTAATCCTTAGCACAGTGCCAGTCATGTGTGTGTGTTCGTCCTTCATTGCCAAAGAAGACCATGCCATTAGAGAAAATAATGACATGACTTGCACTTGACTTTCTTTTGAGTGAGGTAGGACTGTGCAGGTCACCAGCCTCACTTCTCCTCCAGAGCCATCTGAATCCAGTGACCAGATATTCATCAGGATGACTGGAGATGACCCAGGATGAGGCAATTAGGGTTAAGTGACTTGTCCAAGGTCACCCAGCTAGTGAGTGTCAAGTGTCTGAGGTGAGATTTGAACTCAGGTCCTTCTGACTCCTGCACTGGTGCTTTATCCACTGGACCACCTAGCTGCCAATCACATAAGTGTTTAATAAATGCTTGTTGATATGGTTGATTATATCATCTGCTATTTTAACAAATGACAGAGACACAGATTCATGAATTTCATTCTGCTTATATTTGATTATATTCTCCTTAGAAAAAAGTTTTCATAGCAAATAGAAAAGTTAATCCACATACTTTTCCTAAGAATCCGGAAGTCTTCTGAGTCCACTATTTGCTCTTCACCTTTGTACCAATGAACTTGAACAGCACCTTGGGTTTGGAGCCGGCACTCAAACACCACAAACTGGCCCTTGGTTGCTGAGATGTCTTGCAGAGGCTGAAGAATGAACCCAACTCCATTAAGAGGATAGATTAATAGTACTATACCTCATTGTATAGGGAATTTTGGGGGCACCTGGACATTTTAATTTTTCTGGATCTGTGATTTCATCCAGTTGGGTAGCTCTCTGAAGAGAAATTTCCTTAATCAGCGCTGATTGATAACTCTGCTGAGACTTAAGATTCTTAAAGCATCGTCTAGGAGGCTGGATGACTTGCTCAGGGGTGTACAACTAAAATGTGTCAGAGGAAGGACATGAACTCAGTCCTCCCAACTCAAGGTTGGACCTTAATTCACTTTGCAACACTGTTTCTCATCTGAGCCTACCTTCTCAAAATTACTGTTACCAACTTATCGATATTCAGGGAAAGTTGGTATATTATTCTAGACTTTGTAATCATGAGACTGTTTTTTCTCACAGCAAATGTATAGTCATTGTTTATCAACCTAATAGCTGATAAACTACATAGATAGAAAAGCTGAGTCAAAGAGGGTAAGTGACCAACCCAAGACAACACAAGCTAGTGGTTTGGACTGGGTTCTCTTGATTCTTGCTCCATGACAACATTTCAGTCACCAGAGACATATTTATTTTCCCCATTGGACAGGTAGAATGCATCCCACCTAAACATAGCCTAACCCCAAAGAATAGTAAGAGTACCTTGACCATCAAAAGACCATTTAAACCTAGGTTAGTTGAAAATTTACATTAATGTTTTAAAAAATTTGTTGGGTTTTTGAGTATAGTTTTCTGCCTTTTGGGCATGGAGGTGGGGGGGTAGTATAATGGGAATAGTAATGATAGTATAGTAGTATAATGAGAAGAGTACTGAATTAGAAAGGAATCAAGAGCCCTGGGGGTCTGGTCCAGGCATTTGAGTATTGTTGTATGTTGTTCAAGTCCTTTCAGCTATGTCTGACTCTGTGACTTCATTTGGAATTTTCTTGGCAAAGGTACTAAAGGGGTTTGCCATTTCCTTCTCCAGCTCATTTTACAGATAAGACAAACAGGGTTAAGTGACTTGTCCAGGGTCACACAGCTAGTAAGTATCTGAGGTAGGATTTGAGCTCAGGTCTTCCTGCTCCAGACCTAGTGGTTTATTCATAGCATGTGTCACCTAGCTGTGTGCTCTTGGACAAATTGTATTCTACAATCCTAGAATCTCAATTTCCTTACTTGTAAAATGGCAAATAGTGATAACTGCTCTTTGTAGATGAATGTTGTTAGGATCAAATGAAATAATAAATATGGAAGCATTTTGAAAAGTATAAGGATTATACAGATGTATATATACATATAAAAATATGTATATAATAATAATTCTTATTATATTAGCTAGCAATTATATAGTATTTTAAGGTTTGCAAAGTACTTTACAAATATTGTCTCATTTTATCCTCATTGCAACATTGGGAGGTAGGTGCTATTGCTATTTCCATTTACTAATGGGGAACTGAGTCATAGTAAGGTTAAGTGACTTTCCCAGGGTCATGAGCTAGTAAATGTCTGATGCTGAATTTGAACTCAGGACTTCCTGATTATAGTTTCGATGCTTTATTCATTGGGCTACCTAGCTATAAACTTGAAGTGAATTCATGAAAAAATAACATTTGGTGATTATTTTTCCTTTAACTTTAATCCCACTTTTGTCTTTGTCACAAGACTTCTACTAAAACCAGAAACTGGCCCTTAAGTCAGAGGGAAAATCTGCTTGATTTTATTAGAATCTTAGGAGAGAGGCAAACAGGGTGTCATAGAGAGACCTGACCTCAAATGTGGGCTTTACCTCTAGTGACCTGTGTGGCTATGGATAAGTCCCTTCACTTTTCAGATCCTCAACTTTTTCATTTATAAAATGAGGATTTAATCTTTGTACCAAACTTTGTAAAACCTTTCTTCCAAAGAAATAATTTTAAAGTGATTCAGAAATGTGAACTATTACTGAGAGCTGTCCTATTTTACCGTAAAATTATATTATCATAGGTTTAGGGCTAGAAGGGACCTTAGAGGTGATTGAATTTACTGTCGTTTTACAGATGAAGAAACTGAGACCCAGATAGATCAAAGATACAGAGGAAGTAAATAACACAACTGAAATTGAACCTAGTCTCAGAATCCAAATCAAGCCTTCTTTCTACTGTCCCCAGATCTGTGACATGAGGGAGATTCAGAAAAAAGAGGGAAATTTGTGGGAAATAGTTGAACTTCCCTTCTGACAGTGTATGTTATTCGGTGAGCTTCCTGAGGGTCTATTTGAAGTTGACCTTCCCAAGTACTCTTGCCTGGACTAGGTGCAAGAGTACTAGGTTCCCTGGTCTTCCCATCTTACCAGTGGTGAGAATTTGTAGGATTTTTGACTGTCAGAATCGTATGGGACTTTAGAGATTATCTAGTAGATGGGAAGGGATGTGCCCAAAGTCACATAGCTCAGAGATGGCAGAGCTGGCATTCGAACCTAGATTTTCTGAATTCTAATCCAGTATGCTTTCCATTCTCCTGAAATGCTTGCTTCATTTATTCTCCTGTACTTCTAGTAGAATCTCCCACTTGGACTTTGTTCCTGAGATCTGGTTCTGGGTTAGGGTGAGATAGAGAAGGGGAGGGCTGCAGTTCCAGTCTATTTGATACTGCTGGATGTTCAGATCCTACCCATGTCTACTCCACAATTCCTTAATTCTGCCTCCTGTCTCCAGTATGGAGAATTCTGAGAATGCTGGTTTCTGACTGATTCAGACTGATAACAAATCCTACTTTGTCTAATGATATCACCAGAAAGGAATCTTTTGATGGTCATGGTACTCTTACTATTCTTTGGGGTTAGGCTATATTTAGGTGGGATGCATTCTACCTGTCCAATGGGGAAAATAAATATGTCTCTGGTGACTGAAATGTTGTCATGGAGCAAGAATCAAGAGAACCCAGTCCAAACCACTAGCTTGTGTTGTCTTGGGTTGGTCACTTACCCTCTTTGACTCAGCTTTTCTATCTATGAAATGCAGGGATTAAACTATTTTCAATTGAATAAACACTTGTTAAGCATCTACTATGAGTAAGGCCCTGTGATACATGTTAGATATCTTTTAGGGTTCTTTGCAGCTCCCACTTCCTCCTTTTAGGTCCCCATTTCTTGATTTGCATAGGACCCTAAACTTGGCTATGTTGTATTGATAAACTACCTTGGTAAAGACGGGGGGTGCTCCACAGGTAGATCCAGACAAGCTGCTGCAGGGGCTTGGAATCTGTTTCAGAGAACAAGAGGGTACACAATATGGTCATTCACCATGCTAAAGCCCAGGTAGATGTTGACCACTCACTGGATCAATTTCATCATATCCCTTTGTCCCCATCACTAAGAGTGTTTTCACTACCTGTGCCTTCTGAAAAGACTGGTGCTTCTTTAAAGCTCAGTGCTATTTGTAAGGAGGAGGAGAACCCCAAGGGAACATTGTTATGAAAATCTAGAGAGAAGAGAGTATCTGGGAGGATCATGTGACCAAAAATGTCATAGGCCACAGAGAGATCAAGAAGGATGAGGATTGAGAAAAGGTCATTTGGACGTTAAGATTGGACAAAAAGAGATTGTTAGTGACTTCAGAGAGAGTCATTTTGGTTGAATGATAAAACTGGAAACCAGATGCCAGAAAGTGTAGAAATTCTGTTATGAATTCTCCTCCCCACCCTTTCCTCATTTATCCCCCACTTCTACCAGCTGAGATGGTGAAATAGAATATTCTCTGTCTCTAAATCCCTGTACATTTGTTCATGTTAGATCTCTTAGGTTTTAAATAAGACTTTATTGCTTTTTTTTCCTTTTCAATTGAAGGGGAATTCCATTCCTGGATAGTTGGCATAGTCTGTCTGGGAATCTAGCTCTTGGAAATAGTGACAAATGGCTGAGTTGACCTGAACAGTACTCTCAAATTAATTCTGTTTACCATCACTCTTTTTTTTTTTTTTGAAAGCACAGCTGAGAAGTATTCCTTCCTCACACTTTTCAAGAAAATGGCTTTTCTATTATAATCTTGTAAAAGGTATAAAATCCGACCTACCCTCTGGGGGTCCATAGACAATGGCTGAACTAAGGTAGAGAAACTGGGACGAGCCACATAGCCATTGGAATCTTCATGAACTGGGGAACTGATGGTGAGAGAAACACTAGTGGTTTTCCTTTTTGTTCTGTGAGGGAAATAAAATAGAACACAACCCAGTCAAATCACAAGTTTGGTGTAGACTTTTAATGGTACTCCTTGCTTTATGTGTTCCTTAAAAGTTGTATATTAAGTGAATTTTTGTAAATGGAATCTTTTTTTTCCATTGATTTGCACAAGAATTCCAAAGATATTTTAATCTTTATTTCTGACTGATTTTTAATGGACAGTGATTCTTAACATTTCACTTCAGCTTTGTCTGTCCTTTAGACCATATCAGTTGCAACTTGTGGTCCAGAACCACAGCTTTGGTTTTATATGTACAAAGTTCAACCTTGGGAAGCTTCTCAAAAATGACTTCTCTCTTATGATCCAACATGGTTTCCTCTTGAGAATGCCAGGGTTTGACTCCACTCTCTTTATTTCTTTCCTCTCTTCCTGACTTTCTCATGGGAATATGAGAATATAGTTCATCTAGGTTTCTACAAGTCTGCAAATTTGATGCAAAAACTCAGGTTAACAATACATCGAATATAGGATAGGATATATTTAGCCTGACAGAAAGCTGCAGAACACAACAGATCAATATTTGAGCCCATAAATAGTTGAAACAATTTTCCTTTAATTTCTAGCAGGGTAGATAATTAGTAGATGCCTTTTTCTCTAAAAATAAAAATTGTTTTTATTTTGAACTTATAACCAAATAAAATGAGCATTTCCGTATACAAAGTAGAACAGAAAAAGGTTTGCACTTGACACTGTGAATCTCTATTATATATAGCTTACATTTGCTTTTACATCAATAAAATATTCAATGCAAAACTTTCAAAGGTAGCTTACTTATCTGTGTTTCCTTCCTGACCTTCCTTCTGTTCTTTACTGTGAATTCTTAAATATGGGGTAGACTCTTTTTCTCCTGGTAGACTTCATTTCTCCAAAGTATATGGAGTATTCTAGACCTGTAGTACTACTCTTTGGATGGATTCCTTTCCTTCCACCGAAGGGGAGGGGTCACTAGAGAGTTGATGTTTTTTTTGGAATACCTCATTAGCTCCCTAGAAGGAAATGAGTCAACTTCATAAAAAATGCTTTTGCTTGATGGGATGGGGTGCTCAACTATAAGATATGAACCTAGGTTGGGATAGGACCCTCGGAGGTAGAGTTCACTGGGAAAGGATTCAGCTTTCTTAGTGACCTCAAATACTTTCTTTCCCTTTTGGAAGAGGGCCTTATCTCTGGGTAAGGTGAAGGGACTCCCACCCCACCCCCCACCAGTAAGTCTGTTTATCATCCCTCCTTATACCCCATTGAGTTTTGCAGTTTTCTGCTTGGATTCATTCTGTATTTTATTTGCCAGAATGAAAGGCTCATATATCTTTTCTGTGGAGATCTAGAAATGAGCTACATACCGGTATTCCCAGAGAGATTGCCCATATGAGAACACAAACCAGAAATAGTCTTTGTAAGAAGCTCTCAAGATTGAATGTGATACTTATAAACCCAGAGGTGAGGTTCTGGGTCACAGTTTCGTAAGTAATTAGTGATTTTTTATCAAACAAATCAACTCGAGTCTCTCTTATAAAACAAACAATTACCTTCAGATTGCTTGTGTAAGTTTGGAGTGTTTGGAAGGCTTACTATTCTGCATTATTAAATGACAAACATACACACCTCTGGACAATCCCTGTACTTACTCTGACATTTTTATGGAACATTCCAAGCACACGCCCCCAGAGAGAATGTCCCTTGGCCTCCCTAGGTACCTATAGGGAACAGAAAGAAGGAGATTATCTTGAAGTCTCACTTTCTTACCATGGTAATAACAAATCTATTCAGTTAATACAAAGGGGTAGGTAGTCCCCAGGTGTATTAAAGTGGTAAATCACTAGAGAGAATTTATCAACCAAAAGCACTCTCTTCTTCACTGTTAATGATAAAAGTGCCGATAATAATAACATCCCTCCCAATCTTCCACATTTGTAGAGGGCTTTACAATTTCTGAAAGCTTTTGCATAGATTATTTTTTTCCTTACAATAACCCTATGGAGGAACATTTTACACAAGAAGAAAACAAGGACCAGAAAGATAAAGTGGCTCACCCAAAGTTACATATAGAATTTCTGTATTTCTGTTTGCTACATGGTTATTATTTTCTTGTCACTTAAGCTCAAAATGCTGGTCATTTTTTATTTTTCCCTTACCCCCAAATATCCATTCAGTGATCAAGTCCTATCAAATGCGCTTCTAAGATGTATCTTTTGCATCCATTCTCTACTTCCCACTCCCCCTGCTATTCCCCTTTTTCAGACCTTTATTACCCCTGTCTGGGACTATTTGAACAGATTTCTAACTAGTTTGTACCTTCTTCTATTACACCATATTGTGTAGCATGCTCAACGCTAAAGCTAAAGTAAACCATCTATTGCACAAGCTTATTCACTCTTCTTAAAAACCTTTTAATGACTCCCCATTGAGGAAGGGAAGGGAGGAGGGAATATACATTTATTAAGTACTTGCCATATGCCAGGCACAAATATTATCTTACTGGGTCCTCTCAAGAACACTACAAGGTAAGTGCTATCATTATCCCCATTTTGCAGTTAAAGAAACTGAGGCAAACAAGGGTTAAGTGACACATGTTGGATCGCTCAAGCTAGATTTGAGTCTAGGTCTTCCTGACTCTGTACCACCTCCATGCCATAAGCTGTGCTTCTGACCTCAGAGCCCCTCTGCAATGTCTCCAAACTACTTTTCAATTATCACAAACTTTCCCCCTTAATACATTAGATGATGCAGCCAAAATGGATTACTTATTGTTCCCTAATCATATGCTTCATACATTTGCATAGATTAGTTTCCTGCTTGGAATAGTCTTGTTCTACATTGTCACCTGTCAGAATCCTTCTTTCTCCTTGAAATCTCAATTTGTATGCTCCCTCCTCCATGCAGCTCTCTCTGATCCTCCTAGCTAAGACTGATCCCTCCTGTTTCTGATTCCACATGCCACTCTGCACTGTGATGTACTAATTCTAATTATTATTGCTGGTATTTGTGTATCCTGAAGATCTATGTGACTGGAAAAAGGAGGTGGTCCACTCTCACATCCCAAGCGAGGGATGGTAGATGGATAGATAGCTCAACAATACCACTCCTCTTAATACTATTACTCCTCTTAATTTGGATGGACACATTTTCACCTGTAGTTTCCTGCAAATTACAGGGAATAAAGTGGACTTTGAATTGTTAGAATACTGAATTCTTCTTAGGTAATTGTATTTGGGTTTTTTGTGTGACCAAGAGTAATATTTTGATTTGTGCCCTGAGAATTTTAGTCGTTGGTTCTGAAGAACTGTTTTCTCTCAAGCTTAAAAAAGTTTACTATCTTGGAGGTAACTACTCTCTTGAGCAAAAGAAAACTGGTTAATTTTGGTTTTAGAGAAATGAGATCTCTCCTGTTCATATGGTTCCTAGTAGAGGAAATGTTTTGGAGCTTTTCAAATGGGAAAATTTATTATTGTGATTCTTTAATGTATCTCTCTCTGCCCCACCCCCGTATCTTAGAAATGCTTAGATAGCCAAAAAGTTTGAAATTGAAAAAACTAATATTGAAATGATTTTTATACATGAAAACTTGAACATATCTCATAATTACAAGGTAGCTGGAATGGTGAGTATATCTACTATATCTAGTTTTGAAGTTTACTGAAAAGTCTGTTAAGTAGACATGTACTTCTACTCTTTGTCCTTCTGAAGACTCAGAAGGATCTTGGTAAGCAAGAATGATGGCCGATTTTATTAAGAAGAAATTGTGCAGAGATAAATGTAAGGTCCTACGCTTTGCTTAAAGTCAATTTCACAAGCACAATGTGGGAATAGAAGGAGTGGATTGGCAATTGTTACATGAAGACAACATGGGAGCTTAAGTGGATTGCAAATTCAATATGCTTCAGCAATGTGAAGTGGCAGTAAAAAAACTGACATCATCTTAGTCTGCACGAACAGAGGCATGTTCTGGTTCATCCTTCATTTTTTTGTAATTTAAAAAATTTTACACTTAAATATAAAAGAAGAAAAGAAAAAAATGCCACCTACACAGCAGACTATAAGAGAGGATTCAATAAAACAGCAAATTTTGATTTCAAGAAAGTTTTTCTTTGCTTCCATGTTGGTTTACTTTGTTCTCTGCTGTGCCCTTTTTTCTTTATTTCCCCTCCCCCACCAAGAAGGCTACAATTAAACATGAATATACATACATACACACATACATATACATACATGTGTATACATAGATATCTACAAACATGGACACATATACACTCATACCCATATCTGTAAGGCTATACTATGCTTATTTTCTCCTATCATCTGTTTCTCTGACACATCTTCCTAAGTCCAAGTCTTTCCATGTTTTTATAAATCAACCAGCTCATCATTTCTTATACCACAGTAATATTCTTTTTTGGATTCAAACAGCATCTTCCTTCGTAGGATCTTTGAGGTTAATTTGGGTATTTATAATAGTCAGAGAGACTTGGTTGCTCAAAGTTGTTCTTAGAATAATACGCCATGAAGTAATCCTACCAAACTTCTTTAATGAAACAAATATGATACTGATACCTGAACCAGGAAAAGTAAAAACAGGGAAAGAAAATTATAGACCAATTTTATTAATGATTATTATTCATTAATTCATTAATAAATATGCATTCAAAAATCCTACATAAAATACTAGCTAAAAGACTGCAAAAATACATTGCAAAGATTACACATTATGACCAAGCAGGAGCCATACCAGGAAGGCAGGGATGGTTTAACACAAGGAAAATGATTAACATAATTGATCATATCAGTGATAAAAGTAACAAAAATCATATGATAATATCAGTAGATGCAGAAAAGCATTTGATAAAGTACACCATTTCTATTGCAAACATTTGAAAGTAT
This sequence comes from Bettongia penicillata ogilbyi, assembly GCA_023548195.1. NCBI lineage: Eukaryota > Metazoa > Chordata > Mammalia > Diprotodontia > Potoroidae > Bettongia > Bettongia penicillata. The sequence continues at coordinate 7,827,486 of JAJHZJ010000197.1, forward strand.
AGGCATAAATTTTCTTTAAACTGATAAGAAGCATTTATCTAAAACAATTAGCAAGCATTAATTGTAATGGTGAAAAACTAGAAACCTTCTTAGTAAGATCAGGCATGAAACAAGGATGCCCGCTGCCACCAATATTATTCAATAGCATATTGGAAATTCTAGCAATAGCAGTACGAGAAGAAAAAGAAACAGAAGGAATCAGAATAAGGAAGACAGTAAGAAAACTATCTCTTTTTGCAAATAATATGACAATATATTTGGAAAATCCTAAAGACTCAACTAAAAAGTTAATTGAAATAATAATTTCAGCAAAAGAGCAAGATATAAAATAAATCCAAATAAATCATCCTCATTCCTATATTTTACCGACAGGATCCTGCAGGAAGAGACAGTTAGAGACACTCCATTTAAAATAACTCTAGACAGCATAACTACCTTGGAATACACCTACCAAAACAAACGCAGGATCTATAGGAGCAAAACCATAAAAATCTTTTATACCCGAATGAAATCAGATTTAGATGAATGGAGAAAGATGTATTCATGGGCAGGCAGGGCCAATATAATAAAAAGACTATTTTACCAAAATTTATATATTATTCAATGCCATTATGCAATTATTTTACAGAGCTAGAGAAAATAATAACAGAACACAGAATTTTTTGGGTATTCTTTCTGTCCCCTTCCTCCCACGAGGAGGTAAGAAGTGTGATCCTTAAAAAGGCTACTCAGACACCCAAGGCACTACAAATCTCACTGCTGCTTTGGTCTGGTGAGAAGACAATCTGGTGCGTTGGGCTGCCTGTGTGCAGGGTTGTATCCACACCTGCTGCTTTGTCACTGGCTCATTGCCACGGAACTTCAAGATGGGTAAAGTAGTGAATTGTAGTATAACAAAGTAGTGAATCTGAGTTCAGTGAGGCAGAGTTGAGCAGAATTATCAGCCTCACTTTCTCTTCCAGAATCATTGGTATCCAGTGGCAAGACAAAAGTCAAGACACCTGGCAATGGCCCAGGATGCAGTGGATGTCCTCGGTGTCTTCTTTATCTGACCAAGCCCTGCGCATTCTACAGCACCTGCTTTAGCAACAGTTCTTATCCATTCATTCTGCTGGGAGAAGTCTTTGTATATTTGAGTAGGCATTCCCTAACTCACTAACTGGTTTGAGGGCCATTGGTTTGGTCTCTCTGCTGAGACAATTTTTCTGGGGTGGCTGCTGTAAATGTTACAACTTTTTGGAGCCACAGGTGAGAACTAGGTGACAGGTGGACACCAAAGGTGAATGAGTAGCCCTGAAAAGAGTTTGGCAAGCCCTCCTACCAGAGGTCCTAGTTCTCCCTGAACACCTCATAGACTTCAAGAGAGGTATAGTGCTCAGAACAAGGAAGGTATTCTGCTCTGGAGGAGATCACATCAGAAATATTATATTCATTTCTCAGTACTACAATTTAGGAAGACAACTAAAAAAATGGATAGTTTACAGAGGAAGGTGATCAATATAATGAAATTTCTCACGACTGTGGTATAGGAGGGTCAGGTGAGGGAACTGGGGATATTTAATTTGAAGGAAGGAAAATTTAGAGGGACATGATAACTGTCAGGTACTTGCAAAACTATCATATGGAAGAAGTATCAGATCATTCTACTTTGCCACCAAGAATAGAATTAGAAGCCATGGGTAGAAAGGTCAATTAGGCAAATTTAATAAACAGTGGGAGCTATCCTGAAATGGAGTTGGATGCCTTGGAAATTAGTGGGTTCTCCCTCATTAGTGGTCTTAAAATAAAGGTCAGATGACTATTTGTTGAGATTGTTGGAGAGGGCATTCCTATTCAAATGTAGATGGTTCTTACCATCTCTGAATCCCTTCCAACTCTGAGAATTGTGTGATTATGAATGTGGTTGTGGATTTAATCCTCCTAAAATAGCTTTTGAACTAGAAATGCTTTAGGCTATAATTTTTGAACATTTTTAGCAACCAACATTTCCACTTCATTTTCCAACTCAGGTGCTGACTGAATTTTATTTTTTACTTAGAGGAGTCAAGGTTGTAATGATGTAGCTACACAGATAAATAATTATGAAGCTCAGTGTTCTAAAAGTAGTTTGGAATGCTGAAGAAACTAACACAATTCTCATATTTCACCTACTGCAGATGGTCCAACTTTTTTTTTTTATACCATTGGTGTCAAACTCAAGTAGAAACTCCCTGTGGGGCTACATATTGAATTAGAAGACAACAAATTAACATTATTTTTTGCATTGCATTTTAATTTATTTTGTTAACTATTTCTCAATTCCATTTTTAATCTTGTTGGAGCTACACTTGGGAGTTTTGGGGGACAGGGGTTTTATACCTCTGGCTTATACTATGGTTCTAGTAGTACTTAGTGTTTCCTGAGCTGTGGTGAAACCAGACTTAAGAATGTAAGGGTTATACATATATAAATGTATGTACTCAGAGACATATAAATAAATGCATGTCACCGTGTAGATTTTAAATATGTCTTAGTCGTGTGTAATGTTAATGTAAGTTTAATGTTGGATGGGGGAGAAGAGTTAAAGATCTTCCTGCCTATTAATAGACCCCAGATATCATTCGTTAATTTCTAATGAGGCACTGGGTCACCAGGGGTCATGTCCTCCAGCTCTGAAAAGAGTATATATACTCCAAGGTGAGGTTTTGCTTTGAAAACCCAGATGTTGGTGCTTTTTTCTCTGCTAATTATGTATTATCTATGGTCAGACAGTTGGAAGCACTTTCTGTTGGTAATTTCTGCTTGTATTTTCTCTGAAGTTCAGGGTGCTGACTTTTTCCCCTAAACTAAGTGAGTGATAGATGTACTTGATTAAAGTAGACTGTTGATCCCTCAAAAGTTGCTTTCATTTTAGAGAAGCAGATCTAAGGACCTGTATAGCAGGTCCTCCTATGTATGTGGGGGTCCTGGTTAATACACCTTGCATGCCTATATGCTACCAAGAGGTCTTAGAATATTGTGTCTACGTAATATATCTTTCTGAGCTAATTTAAGGGCAAGAACAGAGAATTTTTCCTCTAAAAATTTGAAGCCCATGGCAATAATTTTATTGATAAGAGTCACAGAATCAGAATTTTAGAGTAGGAAGAGATATTAGAGGCCATCTAGTCCAATCTGTACCCGAATAAGAATTCCTTCAAACACATCTTAATAGGAGGTCACTCAACCTTTGCTTACAGACTTCTAGAGAGGGAGGAATCCCCCATTCTTTTGAGGGAATTCTTTCCATTTTTTGGATAACTTTAATTTTAAGGAAGTTTTTCCTTATATCAAACCTAAATCTGCCACCTTACAACTTCTACTTGTTGGTACTTCTTCTGCTCTCTAGGTTCAAGCAGAACAAACCTAAACCCTTAACCAACTCTTCAGGTATTTGGACAAAGTAGTTATGTCTTGCAAAGGTTGAGTGTCCTTCAGATTTGAAAGAGGTCAACATCACATGAATCGCTAGACCCTGCCTAATGGCCTGACAAGTCTCCATATTGTATATCTACTGGAGCTAAGTATTACTGTATCTCTGTTGAATGTCCTTTCCAGGTTAGGGTTAAGTAAACTTTCTCTTGGTAACTCTTCAATTACTTTTGAGTTCCTCATTACATCCTGAACATTTAACGTAATGGAACAAGGTGCAGACCTGGCCTGAGTCAGCCTCCTTTCCTCCTTACAACATGTATATAGATAGGATAGTACAGACTGACATCTTGTTTTTATTGGCGGTTTCTTTTCCTGGATTGCCTCCTAAGCATGTCTAGTCATCTCTACCACTATTCTTCTATGAGTATAGAAGATAAATACCTTTTGTGGTATTAGGTTTGGTGTACTACATAGGCAATTTTGTTCTTCTTTTTTACCTTTTTAATTTAAAGGCCTTTTGATTAGATTTTCCAAGACTCCAGGCAAATACATTCTTACCAACCCTAGCTGGGTATATTCTATCCCTGGTCAGGGAGCCAGTATTTTAAGAAAGGGTCCAGAAATCCGAATCTTATTCTCAGACTCCATCTTATTAACAGCTGTTCAATTCCCAAATCCTCCTTTTTCTTTGGCATCCCTGGTCTTCAGTTGGCAGCAGTGAAAAAACAACACCTGTGCCCTTAAGATAGTTTCTTGTCCAAGACTTTATAACCTTTAGTAAGGCTTCCTTAATTCTTATTTGTCAGTATCATTTGTGCCTATATGAATCTCCAGAACTGGACAACCATCATTCAGTAGATGTCATGGGGTAAAGGGAGCCAGTATCTAGATGGAGAAAAGATGCTGATAGCAAAGTTTGAAGGCTCAGTGGCTAACTTTGTGTACTATGCAGTTGTACCTTGGTTTAACTTTTATGTGTGTATGTCAATCTTAAATAGCACGTTATTATTTTTTAAATTAAATTTTATTTTCATGATAGCATATGTTATTGATTCCTCTAGTGAGAGTAGGTTTTATGGCAAACTCAATATATTTATTCAATATTTCTATGATATCTTTGTCTACTTATGGTCTTCCAACCCATTATAAAGATACCCTGAAGGGGGTTACCCTGACCAACGCATATATTTTTTGAGGAATTGTTATTGACATTTTTTATATATTTCTGTTTATGTTTATTTGATTGATAAGACTTGGCAAATGATTGGATATGAGAGGTGAGAGAGATTGAGGAGTTCAGGATGACACTAAGCCTGGATGACCTTTAGGAGAGTGTTGTCCTCTACAATAATAGGGAAATCAGAAAGATGGTATTGGGAGAAAGTTAATTAGTTCAGTTTTAAATATGTTGAGTTTGAAGTCTATAAATTTGAGATATCTATAAAATGCCCAGCTTGAGATTTCCAATAGGCATTTGGTGATTTGGGACTGTGGGTCAGAAGAAAGGTTAGGGCTAGCAAAATGGATCTGAGAACTATCTGAATAGGGATAAATTGAATCCATGAGAACAAGTGAATTCTATAGGGAAAGAATAGAAGAGGACCCAGAATGGAGCCTTGAGGGAATACCCATTGGTGGGTGTGACCTAGATGAAGATCCAGCAAAGGAGACTGAGAAGGAATGTTCAGGCAGTAGAAGGGGAAATGCTGTATGTACAAGTTAAAGTGTTTGAAAAAAAAGAAACACACATACCTAATATGTTCTGATAGAAAATCTAGGGCTATGTGGATTAGATGGTAATGCAAATTGAATTAGCTGTTGTTAATGATTTACTAGAAGCTTGGTAGGATGTCTTCAGTGCAATACCCAGAGATCTGTGCTTGACCCTGTGATGATTAAGATTTTTATCAATAATGTGAATAAAGGCATAGATGACATGCTCATAAAACTGAGAGAGACAGCTGAGAAACTGAATGACAGAATTAGCATCTAAAAAGATCTTGACAGGCTAGAGCACTGGAATAAATCTAATAAGATGGTTTTAGTATCACTGAAAGTTTTGCCAAGTGGTTTACATAAAGGGGAAAGGGCCTTTTTGTACAGAAATATTTATAGCAGCTCTTTTTTTGTGATGGCAAACAAAGGGAAATTGAGGGAATACCCTTTGTTTGGGGAATGGTTGAATAAGTTGAATATATAATTGTAATGGAATATTACTGTGCTATAAGAAATGATGAGCAGGAAGACTTCAGAAAAATCTGGAAAGATTCATATGAACTGATACAAAGTGCAGTGAACAAAATGAGTAGAACATTATACAGGGTAACAGCAATACTGTACAATGATCAACTGTGAATGACTTGGCTATTCTTAGCAATACAATGATCAAAGACAGTTCCAAAGGACAATGATGAAAAATGCTATCAAACCTCCAGAGAAAGAATGGATGGAGTCTGAATGCAGATTGAAGGCACTATTTCTCACTTTCTATTTTTGGTGTGTGTGCGTTTGTGTGCTGGGCAGGTTGGTAGCTTAGTGGATTGAGTTCTGGGTTTGGAGTCAGGAAGATGACTTCAAATCTGGCCTTAGACATTTATTAGCTCTGTGGCCCTAGGCAATTCACTTAACCCTGTTTGCTTCAGTTTCCTCATCTATAAAGAGAGCTGGAGAAGGAAATGGCAAACCACTTCAGTATCTTTGCCAAGAAAATCCCAAAACGGGTCATAAAGAATCAGACATGACTGAAAACAACTAAATGAAATTCCTGACTCCAGGGCTAATTCTCTGTCCCATGAGCAACCTAGCTGCCTAGTGAGTTGCTAAGAATAAATATAAAATCTTACATTTATGTTAAAAAAGTCAACTCTTTTTTGCATTTTAGTGGTGTTTTTATTTTAATGATTGTAATCGTATATTATTTTCTTAGTTTATTTACTGTGCATGAGTTCATGCAAGTCTTTCCATGTACTCAAAATTCCATTAATAGTTTCTTACAGTGTGATTCTATTACATTAGTATACCCTAGAGATATAGAACAGTAATTTCCCTTATACTAATTTAGTCCTTTATTCTTAGTATTCTTCATGGAATTAAAACTTTTACACTGCCTCTTTAATGTTAGCTTTTAAAAATAGTTTCTGTTATTGCCTTGTAGCGCTTGCCCTGGCCCCTTCTCTTCTATTGTGCCTCACTATTAGAAAAATACTGGTTCCTTCAGGAGATCAAGACAGTATTGTCCCATTGTAGGATTCTTCCCTCCTCTTTGATGATGCAGTTTGCTACTGAGCTTTTTCCTCTCTTTATTCATGTTTACCCTCATTTGCCTCAAAATCCATGCCATCCCATTTTGCTGGATGTCAGTTAAGCCCAGGAGCACTGAGGTTTGATGAGTGGTTCTTCTATGCACCAAATCTACAGATAATATTGTAAGATTCCTATTTCTCTTTATAGAATCTATCTTTCCTCCCGTTGGAGCGTTCATCAGTAGTAACCCCTCCCACCTTGAAACAAGGTTTTCCCTTTCTCCTTTTTTTCAGTCCTTCTATTTTTACCTCTTCACCATTCTCCTGTTGGCTGTCTTATTCCTGAGAGACTACAGGTGTTATTTTTCTTCATTGTTAGTCTTTGACTTCATTAAGTTGCATCACATATTCTATGCTATCATCATCCCCATTTTTGAGTATCTTCACGTTTTATAATTTAGTCCCCAAAAGCTGATCCACCTGTAGGTTGGTTGCTGTGGGTTTTATTCCGTGATGTTCTGGGCCTACTTCACCATTGCTTTCATTGTCTGCTATATATTTAGAAAGAAGTCTCATAAAGGTTTCTCTGTTAATTTGTTGTTGTCCTCTCTTGCTATATTTGTTTATCCTTATATTTCTATTGTTTGTGTTGTTTGAGAAGCAAATAATTTCTTAAGTCTAGTTTTCTTTATAAGAATGTTTCAAAATCCTTTTTATTATTCCAAAAAAATCAAGTTTTTCATTCCAAGATGGGAGGAGGAATAGTTGAATGGAAGGATATTCTAAAAAAGGATTCTATTGGACTGAAAGCTCAGGAGTCAGCAGGGTGATAGGGCAGCCCAAAAACCTGATGCCATCTTAGGCTTCATGAAGAGGAGCATAGATTACAAAGATTCAGGAGCTCTTTTTGTACTCTGCCCTGTTTGTACCAGCATCATGTTCAGTTTGGGCTGACATATTTTAAGAGAGACATGGATAGGTTGGCGCTCATCCAGAAGGTGCCAAACAGAATGGTAAAAGATCTTCATTCCATGTCATAGGAGTCTGTTAGCTGAAGAAGCTGGGAGTGTTTTACCCAGAAAAGAGAAAACTCAAGGTGGGGGACATGATTGTCATCTTCAAGTTTTTGAGAAGTTGGCATGTAGAAGGATTAGACTGTGAATTTCTTTTTTTTCTTTTCTTTCTCTTGATTTTTCTCTTCCTTCCTTCCTTCCTTCCTTCCTTCCTTCCTTCCTTCCTTCCTTCCTTCCTTCCTTCCTTCCTTCCTTCCTTCCTTCCTTCCTTCCTTCCTTCCTTCCTTCCTTCCTTCCTTCCTCTTTCTTCCTTCCTTCCTTTCTCTTTCTATCCTCAGTGCCCAGCACAATGCCCTGACCATTGATTTATGGAAGAGGCCCAGATTTCCAGATTATCAGACCATTCCACAAGCCCATAGCATGCAAATTTTGAGCTATTTGGCATACAATCTGAGTGTTTGAAGCTACTCTGATATATGTATATTTTTATTTTTTAGGTTAAAGTATCTGTATCTTCATCATTCTTGACCATGGTCATTAGGCACTATTGATCACCTTCATCTCCTAGGAACTGCCTGTTCTCTAGATTTTTTAATGACACCACTCTCTCCTGGTTCTCTTAACCACCTGCTTCTCAACCTCCTTTGTAGAGTCTTCATCTAGGTAATGCTTATTCACCATGAGGGTCCCTGAAGGTTTGGTCCTGGGTCCTCTTTTCTCCCTCTATATTATCTTGGTGATTTTTTTGTTAGCTTCCCATGGGTTTAATTATTATTATTATTTTACTTTTAAGGTAGAATAATAGTAACTGTCACTTATACAGTCCCTTAAGGTTTGCAGAATGGTTCCATGGTTTATCTCATCTGATCCTCATAATAACCGTGGTGAGCCCTACAAATATTATTGTCCCCATGGGTCCAATTATTATCTCTATGCATTCTGAGCTCCAGTTCTAATCATCAGCTGCCCAATGAACATTTCAATCTGAATGACCTGTAGGCATCTTAAATTCAACATATCTAAAACAAAATTCATTATTTCTCCTGTAAATCTTCCCCTCTTCCAAACATCCTTTTGGTCACCCAGGCTCAAAAACTCAGTATCATCCTTCGTTCTCACTCACCTTATATATCCAATATGTTTATAAATCTTGTGATTTTTTTTTCCTTTTACAATATTTCTCATGTATGTTCCCTTCTCTCCACTTAAATAACTGCCACTATAGTTCAAACGCTTATTAAACCTCTCACTTCACATATTTCAATAGTCTTCTAACTGGTGTCCTAATCTCGTCTCTCCACATTCCAATCCGTTTTCCATTCAGTTGCCAAGGTGATTTTTCTAAAGTGTTGACCATGTGTTGGCCACTTTTTCTAAGTGATAACCATGTCACCCTCCCCCACCAAAGTGCCTCCCCTCCCAAATGAACTTCAATGGCTCCTTTTCATTTCTAGGCTCAAATGTAAAATCCTCTCTTTGGATTTTAAAACGCTTCATAACCTTTCCCCTTCCTACCTTCCATGTCTTCTTACGTTTTACTCTTCATACTCCATGACCCAGTGGCGCCATCCTATTTACAATTCTCTGAAGGTGACACTTCACTTCCATGCCACCTCACTGACTAGTCCCTATTCTTGGACTGCTGTGGCCCCTTACCTCTGGCTCTGATTACCCAGGCTTTCTTTAAGACTCAGCTCAAATCCCACTTTCTATAAGATATTTTTCTTTATTCCCTTAGTGGCTGGTACCCTCCACTCTCAGATTAGCTTTCATATTTGTTGTCTATATCTTTTATGTACCTAGTTATTCACATGTTGAGTTCCCCCATTAGAATCTATATTCTTTGAAAGCAGGGACTTTTCTTGCTTTTTCCTGTGTCCTCAACACTTGGCACAGTGCCTGGCACACAGTAAGTGCTTAATAAATGCTTATTAAATGACCGACAGATGGATTATATTACCTACCTTGGTGTTGCCATATTTGTTGGCCAATAGAACAACTCTCTCATACTTTGTTTGCCTCTACTATCTGCATTGACTAAGATAGGATGGGAATCTTTAGAGGGAACCCAGAGTCATAAATGTAGAGCTAGAAGGGACCTTAAAACTTCTCTGGTCTAACCTCATTTACGGACAAAGAAACTGATGGCTGGAGATAAGTTGTCCATGGTCGCACAAGTAGCAAAACCAATATGGAACCCATATTTCCTCACAAAATCCATTGTTCTTTCCATTATACACCCAGGGGGAAACACCTATGTTTCTTGGGAAAACAGAAGATGAACTAGGTAATTCAGGAAGGAAAGGATGAAATACTTATGAAGATGTGGTATTTAACTGGGATAATGTGTATATATAGCTACCAGAACATCTTGGAAGAAATATGCCAATTTCCCCTGAGGCTCATGATTCTCTCCATAGGAAACCCTGGAAACATTGCTGGTATAAGTTGGGTATTCATGTTTCTGTACCCAACTTGGAGCTAATAGCTTTTCACTGTTTGCTAGAAGAGGAGGAAAATAGAGAAAAGTCAAGTTTTATTTCCTTCAGCAGCCTGGGAGTTCTCTCATTGTAGGAAAGGTTATTTGGATTTCCCCACATGTCAGGCATGTCCTGGTCTGGGCAAGGACAGTGTAACATCATGGGAGAAATGCCAGGGCAGACCAGGAGGCCTAGTCTCTTATTTCCTCTTTCTGATTTCCTTTCCTGTGAAAGGAGATTCAATCTTTACTTGACATTCAAGGCCCTCCACAATCTGGTGTCACCTTCCTTCTTGAGTTCTATTTCTACTGTGCTCCTTCCTTTAATACCTTGTCCCATTTACAGTGTACTACTTCCTGGCCTCCATGCCTATTCCGTTTTCCATGCCCTGAATTTTTGCTCAGATTAGTCTCCATCCTTAGAGTATCCTCCTTCCTCTTCACCTGACTGATGGCTATCCATCTTTTGAAACCCCATGTAAATGTTCCCTCTCCCATGAGGACTTCTCTGATCCCCCTTGCCAGATACATTTTCCTTGAAGTTGATGGAATATTTTATTTGTACTTCTCTAATGTACTGAAAAAGAATGCTCAATTTTTGGATTTTTGGGGAGACAGAGGAATTAGATTCAAATCCTAGGTCTGCTGACTGAGACTCTGGGCAAATTCCTTCAGCTCTCTGGGTCTCAGTTTTCTCTGCGTGTGTATATATATGTGTATATATATATATATATATATATATATATATATATATACTTATATATGTGTGTGTATATATATATACTTATATATGTGTATGTGTACACATATATAAGTATAAGCTGTTTTTCAGTTGTGCCTGACTCTTTATGACCCCACTTGGAGGTTTTCTTGACAGAGATCCTGGAATGTTTTGACATTTTCTTCTCCAGATCATTTTCCAGTTGAGGAAACTGAGGCAAACAGAGTTAAGTGATGTGCCCAGGACAGCATAACTATATACAGTAGGCACCTAGTAAATATTTATTTAATTGAACTGAAGTAGAAGCATTAATGGGAGCTGGTAGGAATAACAAATGCTTTGAACCCTGCTCTGGGTCAGACACTGGTAATTCTGCCTTAAATATCCAACGCCTGAGAAGGGTCCAAATCATTGAGATGTTATATAATACAATGGAAAGCGTCCCTGGGCTAGGACTCCAGAGACTTGGTTTTAGCTCTGGCTAGTCAGTGACAGAGATGTGAGATTTTGGGCAATTCTATGTTAGCTCCTGGACCTCAAGTTTTTCATGTATAGAATGAGGTGTTTAACCTAGTTATCTTTAGGGTCCCTCCCAGCTGTAAAATTTAAGAGCTTTCCTTTCCTTCCTAGTGTCTTTTCCTCCTCTTTTCTCCTTTTTCCCTTCCCCCTTTCCTTTTCTCCTCTTGGCCTTTTTGCTCCTCTTTTATTTCTTTTTCTTCTTTCCCCTTTCCCCTCTCTTCCCCCTTTACCTTCTTCCCTTTTCCTCTTTCTCTTTCGTTCATTCTTTCCCTCTTTCCCCTACTTCTTTGTCTTTCTCTCTTTTTCTTCCTTTCTCTCTTCCCCCTTTCTCCCTCTTTCCTCCTTTCTCTCTCTTTCTTCTCTTTCCTCCTTTCTCTCTCCTCTTTCCCCTTTTTTTCTTTTCCTCTTTTCCCTCTTTCCCTTTTCTTCCTTTTTCTCTTTTTCTGTTTTTCTCTTTCTCCTGTTTCTTCTTTCTCTTGTTTCTTCCATTTCTTCTTTCTCTCCTTTTCTTTTCCCTTTTCTCCCTCCATCCCTTCTTCTTCTCCTTTATTCTTCAGATCTGTGATTTAATTGATATAGAGAACTCTATCAATGCAAATAGGTAACTCTTTTCTAGCTTGAAATTTTGAAGAGCTGTCTAGGGGCATTGAGATGTTAAATAATTTATCCAAGGTTACACAATTAAAGTCTTCTTGACTTCAAGGCTGGTTCTTTCTGCTATGCCAGGATGTGCTTTTCAAAGCCCAGTCTTTCTTAGAGTTTTCAAAATTCTCTTTGAATTTCAGGCATACTGTCAGGCTGCTAGGAGAGATAATATCACACTTTTTAGTTTATAGACCTCCAGGCACTACAGAGTTTTTAAGTTCTAGTTCCTTACCTCTGAGTATGTATTCTAAAGCTCTGGGTAATCAGAAACATCACACAAAAGATGCTGTATGGCCTGAAAGCAGTTTTACACATGTGTCATGTGATTTTTAGGAATGAGAAAAGTGAGTGAAAGTTCCTTACTGGACTGGAGAAATGGTTGGTAGATGCTGGCGTGTAAGTACTTTATTTAGGTCATAGCTTTCACTGCCATATTGGAATGCATTATGTTCATTTTGACCAATGGTCAATGTTTAGAAGGTAAATTGGAATGCTGTGGAGACCTTTTGGGATCTTAGCATGGTATACTGAGACTAACTAAAAGATTTTTTTGTTGTGTTAATTGGAGGGACTAACCCTCAAAAATTCTTATGATATAAGTAGTTTTAGGTCAAGGATAAGAAAAAAGATAGATTAAAAAAACTGAAGAGGAATAATATCTGAATCTACAGAGGATCCACACATGTAATGCTCAAGCTGCGGCCACAGGAACCTTTTGTTCTGAATCTTGTAGATTTTCCCTAATGGAGTGGATGGGACTGGGTGGGAGTGAAATAAAGAATTTTAAAAATGGATTGATTTAATAATGAAAATTTAGACTATATCATGAGAAAAAAAAAACAATTGCAACAGCAAAAAACTTTGTAACAGAGCATTCAAAAGTGGAATGGACTACTGTGGAAGATAATGGATTCCCCTCATTGTAGGTCTTGAAACACAGCTGGATGATGGCTTTCTCAGTATGTTATAGTAGGAATTCCTTTCTGTTTTAGATTGGACTAAATGGCTGCTGAGGTTCCTTCCAGCTCCAAAATTCTGTGATTCCAGAATTTATCAAAATTCTTGGCATTAGTAGAAACTTAATAAGTCTTTTAATGATTTATTATTTTACTACGTATTTTAGATGATTTATTATTAACAAACTCAATAAATAAATGCTTAACTTAGTTTCTGAGAAAATAAAAATCCCATTCTGCCTGACTGGCCTTGACACCACATGCCTCAGCCACGGGGAAGTTAAAAGACAAGGTTGGGGAATTTTAGAGGAACTCCAAGGTCCCTGAAATAACCCTTGCTAAAGTGTTCCTTGTTGATTTTGATGCAGTGCTGGGATGTCCTTGAGAGAATAAACAGCTGTGGTTTTACCTTGGTGGTGAGTTATTCTAGCAGGCTCCATGTCTCACGTAAATGGTAACCTTTGCTGAGTGTAATCTGAGCTCTTTGTAAAGGGGACAGAATTAGACTGCACCACACGGAGAATCCAAGACCTTTGCCACCTTACTCTGGAAAGATTACAAGATACATACAGATCGTGCATGCCCTGTACACAAACAACAATGCCGACATTCTAATATTGCATGGAGAGCCAGGATGGCTAAAGGGTTATGTTAGCCCTGCTTTTGGGTCAGCTATAAGACAAGGGCTAGAAAATATTAAATTGGATATCCATGTCAGAAAAATTAAATGTGAAACTTATTTCAGAGAAAAAAGGAACATTTGAAAGATCTGAAATACTTTTATTAAAAAAAAAGTGGAAGGGGAAGGAGAAACCTATATTTAAGAATAGTATTAGAGGTAGGCTTAGCTCTGTGTGATACTTTACATGTGTTAATGTGTCAGAGTCTGAAGGATCACAGAATCTCAGAACTGAAAAGGACCTCAGAGGTCAGCTACTCCAATCAGTACCTAAACTAGAATCCTGGCCACAACATTCTCTACAAGTGGTCATCCAGTCTTTGCTGGCAGACCTGTGATGAGCTAGAACCCACTACATTCTAAGACAGCTGGTGCAATTTTTGAATGACCCTAATTTTAGGAAGGTTTTTTCTTCCCTGCATCAACCCTGAATCTGTTGTTCTGCTACCTCCACCCACTGCTCTTTGAAGTAGAGTAGAACAAGATTTAATCCTTCTACATGACAGTCTTCAAATGCTTTTGACAGCTATAATGACCCCAGATCTTCTCTTCTTCAGATTAAATGTCCCTGGTTCCTTCAAATAGTCATCATATGGTGATGTCTCAAATCCCCTTACTAACCTGATTGCTGTCCTCTAAATAAATCCTTTGGCTTGTCAATACCCATTCTAAAATGTGAACCCAGGACTGAACAGAATGCTCCAACTGATCTTCATCAGGGTAGAGTACAAATGGCTATCTCTTCTCCCTTGCTTTGTAGTGGACACTGGCCTCCCATAGCATGGCTTAAAGTTGTGGTAGTTCTTTTGGTGACATGCTCATGCACTGCTGATTCATGTTGAACATCCCCACATCTTTTTCACATGAATTATGGCCCAAACTTACCTCTCTTATCTTATGCCTATGATTTTTTTTTAACCCAAGACTACTCCTTCACATTTATCTCTATTAAATCTCATCTTATTAGAGTCAACCCGTAATTCTAGTTGGTCAAGATCTTTTTGTATCCTGATTTGGTTCATCCAATGTATCAATTATTCTTTGAAGGTTGGTGTGATTTGTAAAATTGATAATGTGTCATTGATCTTTCTGCCTCACTGTTATACACTCAACTACCAAAGTAATTTTTCTTATGTATTTGCATATTTAACCAACTCCAATGACTTCCTTTTGCCTCTAGGATAAGATGGGAACCCCTCCACTTATATTCAGCCTGTCCCCAATCTATCTAAGCCTGATAGCTTTCTTAAGCCTTTCAAAATTTTCATGTGACCATTACACCTTCTTCTGCTCTCTGCCAATTGAACTGACCTTTTCTTTCTCCTCACACATCCATCCTTTCTTCACACACTCTGTCTACTGTCTCCATGGCTTTGCACTACCCATCCCACCTGCCTAGAAGGTACTACCACCTCAATTTGACTCACCGAGTCCTCTTCCTTTAAGATATAACTCAATCATCCCCTTCTCTCTGAAGCCTTTCCTGATTCTCTTCAACTGCTAGTGCCTGTCCTTCCAGGTTATCTTGCGTTTAACTACTTTGCATATCTTTGTATTTATTAACCTTATTTTTATGTGATATATATTATTAATTATACTTTCTCCCTCATTAAAATGTAAGGTCCTTATGAGTTGGGGTTATTTCATTCTTTTTATACTCTTTTTATACTCTTAGTGTTTAGCATTGATAAATTCTTGTTGATTGGTTAATCTGAAAAACAAGACTGTGGTATAGAGTAAGGAGTCCTTGACTTGAAGTTAAGAGGGACCTCAGTCCACCTCCCAGCCCTTACATTGTGAATCTTGGGAAAATCACTTAAAATCTGAGCCTCAGATTTCTCACATATAAAATGTGCCTAATAATACCTGTTGTGCCTACCTCGTAGGGTTATTATGAAGCTCAAATGAAATATTGTCTATTAAAGTACTTGGTATAACATTAAGCATGATGTAAACATTAGCTACCAAAGTGATTATTGCTATTTTTATTATTAGCATTACTGGTATAATCTGAGCCCCAAAGTCAATTGGTATGGGACTCTCCTCAGTGGGGATCATTGTACCCTTGTGACAGGGGAGGGATAGGTGATATTAGGAGAGAAGAGAAATTTACTTTCTTCAGTCTCTTTAATCTCTTGCCAGGAGCATCCCTCATGAAGGTATGAGTGGGCTTTGGGGCTCTGGTTATATTATTTATAGTTATAATAGTTATTAATTTGAACATTTATCCAGTTTTGATAAAAGAATTGAATGAAACAAGGCTAAGAACAGATGCCTTGGACACCGCTAGAAAACCTCTCTCTAAGTGAGGGTTCTTAACTTGTTTTCTATTTCCTTGGTCTTTTTAAAACAGTTTGATAACAGTATTTCCATATAATTGATTTTCTTTGTAATCCTCTGTATTTTACATTCCGAAAAGGGGTCTATAGGCTTCACTAGAGTGCCAGAGCTGTCTGTGACACACAAAAAGATTAAAAACCCATGGTCTAAGTTGACATTGAGCCATTCATGATTATTTTGAGAATTTGGTCATTCCATTAGTCCCAGATCTATCTAAATGTGTTATCTATTTTACCTAAATTGTACCTGTGTTTTCATTTACTTTAATCAACTTCTCTCCATCTTGTACGTAAGTGTTGTATGAGACGTTTCCTCTGATTTCCTGAACTCTATGTAAACCATCTCTACCACATTCTCTTGATTTACCAGTCAAAAAGGGAAATGAGGCTATTCTGACACTACCTATACTTGATGAAGTCATGCTAGTTTTTAGAGATTATGACATCTTTTTAAAAAAAGCTTTATTGTTATGCTTTATTTTTACATTATAAACATTTATACATTACTTCCATTTCCTAAAATGTGTAAACAAAGTAAAGTAAAACAGTTAAACAAAGTAAAACAGTTAAGGAAAACTAATAATATAATATCCTCATCTAAAAGTGTATGCAACATTTCACATTGGCAGCACCTCTGACCTTTCTATTTTATAAAAAATAGAAATCTATTTTCTCTTCTCCCACCCACACTCCATTAAAAAAGAGACAAAAACAATCACTTTTTGTAATAAATATGCATAGACATGCAGAACCAATTTCTTCAATGACTGAGATTAACAAGAAAAAAAATAAACGTATACATGGCTGTGTCTTTATCTATGCACTCAGACACATATATCTCATTTGATACCTTAAATCTATCACTTCTCTTTCATGGATAGTGTGTTTCATCATCACTCCTCTGAAATTAAGAATTAGTTATTGTATTATAGAAAGTGATAATCATTATATCCTATAAGAAGGGATTAGTCCTCCCTTAAACAGGGGGTAGTTGCTATAATTTTTGAGTTCCTTTGGAAATTAAGTCATCATTCATACCTTCAGAATTTCTCTTAGCAGAAATTGTGACGATCATAGCTCCTTCAGCTTTCAAAGTTGTTTTTCAGTGTTGTTTTTATTGTATAAATTGTTCTCCTGGTTCTGCTTGGTTCACTATGTATCAGTTCATATAAGTTTTTAGGTAAGTCTTTCTATATCTTTCCAGCTTTTTTGAAATCTCAGCAATCATAGGAGAATTATATTCAGATTTGAAGTTAAGCTCAGGACTCTATATAGTTCCATGAAGATGTAAACCTCCCACCCAGGGGAGATAATTGGTTGAAATCTTTTAAGCTCATTCTCAAGCAGTAGAGTAACTGATTCACCATTGATTTTTTTTTTGTTATCTACATTGATTTAACATTTTTTAGAAGCTTCAGGGAGAAGTTTGTGTGCTAAGCCAACTTAGCTTAGTTAATTCTGAGTATCTATAATATTCTGGACATTTTAAAGAAAGTCTCTAGTATACACTGAAACTGTTATATATTTTTAACAAATGTTTTATGAACATTATGAATATGTGAAGGGAGGCGGTTAATAGGACAAAAGAAGGAAGTTTGAATGAGGAGACAGACATATAAGGGGAGAAGAGAAATTGTGAAGGTATGAATGATGACTTAGTTTCCAAAGGAGCCCAAATATTATAGTTACTATCCCCTGTCTGTGGAAAGACTAATCCCTTCTAATAGCATCATAGGGTCATAGACTTAGGGACCTTGGAGACTTTTGAGTTCAATCCTCTCTTTTTATAGATGAGGAAATTGAGGTCCACAGAAATTAAGTGACTTGTCCAGGGTCTTAGAGGTGGTATGTGACTGAATCAAGGTCTCACTCCACTTCCTCTGACTCTAAACCACAAACTTTTCCATTCTACCAAAATACATTATCTAAGTCGCAGGAGGTAGAGATTGTATCTCACTGTCAAGATAAAATCTCAACAATAACCCCATTTCATTATTGGAGGAGATCACAATATTTGACATCAGCTTTTTGTTTGAACAGATGCTGCTCTAAGCAAAAAGTCTATAGCCTGGCATTTCCTAAACCTCTTTATTCCTCCTAAAAAAGCAGTGTGTTGAGATTTTTTTTATTTTCTTGAATAACAATGCTTCTTAGAAACTATTTTATTTATTTTTCTTCTTTTAATTAAAGATATCCCTTAAAAAGAACAATTCATTGTACCTCTTAAAATTATTAGACAATTGTTTCTATACAGACAGAATAAATTAGAGGTGTCATTATCTAGATAATTTAGACCCTTCAACTAACCTGGGCATTTCAACACTATATAGCAAAAGTTGAATTGAAGCAAAAGTTCATTCGTTCCTTCATTCATTCATCTATTTGTTTATTTTTGTCATATTATAGCTGTTTTCCTTTATTTTCCCTGAGGTAAGCTTATCTAAGAATGAGTTTCTTTTATTTCCTTGAAATTGAGATTTGGAATTATTTTCGTAGCCCTGTGGGGTAATGGTTGAGGAACAAATATACTATATTTTTATGGGCCTCTATCTATACACTTCTACTAGAATCCTAACAATGCACTTGGGGCAAGAACACTTGAGGTGGGGGAGAGGAGAAGGCATAGAGAGCACAGTAGAATGTGAAGACCACTGCACCTGGAGAGCGAGTGATCATTATAACCCTTATTCCTGTGGAAATGGGGGGAAATGGTGAGCCCCAGAGAGATGTGCCACAGTGCCAAGGTCCTGGGAGAGGGTAGTTCTGCTACAGCAGCGAGGGTTAGCACAGACCATTGCTGATGGTGATTGTGGGAAGAAAGTGTCCTCCTGGGGAAGAAGTAGACCCTTCCCCCTTCCATGTTAGTACCTGGGCCAAAGTTCCATTTGCCCTACCCTAGTGATGACTTCGGCTCCTACTGAGACTTTGCTCTACTGAATTAACAAGGACTCCCAGGGACTGCAGAGTCAGACGAGCTCTTGAATAATAATGATAAAACCATTCCAACAAGTGTCTTCTAGCCTCTCCTCAAAGGCCTTCAGTGTTTATGTAGTACCTATTATGTGCCAGGCGCTGTGCTGAGTGCTTTTTACAAATGGCATCTCATTTAATCCTCACAACAGTCTAAGTTCTTTTTATCCCCATTTCATAGTTGAGGAAACTGAGGCAAAGAGGTGAAGTGATTTATCCGGGGTCCCACAGCTAGTAAGTGTCTGAGATCAGATGTGGACTAGATTTTCCTGACTCTAGACCCAGTGTTCTGTCTATTGTGCCAACTGGCTGAAACGCTTGCTGCTTCCCAAGGCAGCTCGTTTTGCTTTGAAATAGCTCTAATTGTTAGGAAGGTCCTCTTTTATATCAAACTTAAAACTTTTTTTCTCTGCAGATTCCACCAGGGCAGTGAGACTGTCCCCTCAATCTTCCCAAGTACCATTCTTCTATTTATGCCAAGCTAAAGGGACCTGTAGTTTTTACATTGTTTTAAACTGATGTTTAAGCTGGTTGTGGAGGGCAGGACCTTGATAAAACCCTATATGTGAAGTACCCTATATGTGAAGTAGATGAAGTTTGGTGATTCGACTGAGGTGCTTGGTGTTTTTCTACAGTTTCTTTCAAGTCCCCATATCTGCCTAGACCATGACCATGACCGTTACTAGGCTTCACACTCCAAGACTTTTCTTCCTTTCCTTTCCTACATCAAAATGTATGGTTATAGCCACTAGAATGTTCTAGCTGGAAGGAACTTTAGTGGCAGTCTAGTTCAGATGTAACCAGATTAAAATGAAATTGTGAAATATTTAGCAACATAAATAAAAATGTATTGGAACATAAGTAATATGAATATGCAGTTTTCTAAGTCACACAAGTGGCCCCACAAATGTCCTCTGTTTCTAATTGAGTTTGATACCACTGTAGTCAAACCCCTTATTTTAAAGATGAAGATACTGAGGACAGTGAGGGAACGGGTCACACAACCAATCAGTGATTTATCTGATAGAGGCAGTACTAAGTCTTCCTTCTTGGAACCTGGGGTTCTGAGTTTATTGATAACTAGTAAATAAACGAATAATGGTTTAACGTGTTACTCCTTCTATAGGTCACAGAGGAGGTTCATTCCTATTGTACAAAGGAATGAATCTCTAAAGGTAGGATTATTTTGAATACAAATTAATAGTGATATTTTGGGAGTAGAGGTGGGTTTGGCACATTTCCTTACCTCCAAAATTCTGTCTTATTCCCTCTATACCTAGTGTTGGTTCTATGTAGATGAGTGGGTTGGAAGAAGTTTTGGAGTTAGGTCTCCAAATGAAAGCCTTTGAGGGAGATATCTATACCTTTCAATTTCATTCCCTTTAGATGAGGTCTTGAGTTTTAAGATCACTCTGAATTTTGATTGACTCCATTGTTTCCATCTCTCTTCCATGAACAGGCAGTTATTCCTCTTGGAAGGAGTAAATGTGTACAGGGGACAGCTAAGATTTTACCACCTTGTTAGCTGGGAATCAGGTTACTACCTCTACAGCCACATGTGCTGGTGGAGCCCTGAGTAATGAGAAGAGTCCCCAAGAGGATACTGGGTAGCATTAAGCCAGCTTTGCAAATTAAAAACAAGATGCCCCTGGCCAACTTCCCTGTCAGCATCATTCTTGGCAGTGGATGGTAAGCAGGGTAGCACTCCCCTCAAGGGCAACTGGGTCTTTGCCCAGTGACCTATACAAATAAATTCTACTTTCCCTACTTTTCCAGGGACTTGGGAAGCAGGGCCAACAGGTGACCATGAGAAGTCTACATTTAGAATCCTAGAGTTGGAAGGACGCTTAGAGGTCATCTAGTCTAGACCTCTAGTCTATGCAAGAATCCCTTCTAGGATAGGTAGTCATCTTGTCTCAACTCTATCAGTTTCAATGATGAAAAGCTGACTACTTCCCAAATCTAGTTTATAGACAGCTGTCATTGTTAGAAACTTTGTCTTTATATGAAGCTAATCTCAGCTTCCTGGTAACTTTTACCTAGCTCTCACTTCTGTAGATACACAAAATACTCCAATCCCTCTCTCATATGATAGCCCTTCAGATAAAGAGCACTCTTATCATGCCCTCCCCCTGCTACTTTGAGGCTAAACAATTTTACTTCCTTCAATATTTTATTATGTGACATAGAGGCAGCAAGGAAATGTGGAAAAAGCAGAAGATCTAGGTTAGAATCCAGATTCTGTTACCAACTGAATGACCTTGGAAATCATTTAACTTCCTTGGAACTCATTTCCTCACTGTAAAATGGAAAGAATATATACTATATCACTATCTTGTTATGAGAAGAATGCCTTGTAAAATTTAAAGATCTTTAGAAATGTAAACTAGCATTACTATGGCTTTGAGTTCCCTCGCTGCTTTGTTCATCCTCCTTTGGGTATAGAACATACAAGATTTTACTTAATAATTAGTTGTGAAAGGAACTTAAAGGAATGCTGAACTATTCTCCACAGCTCCCACAAGCCCCTCCCCTTAACAGAGAGCTGGCTGGTAGTAGTAGCTATACAACACTTCCTTAGGCATCTTGTATAAGGTTCAACATTGGAAACTACTCACAGGAAAACAATTTATGTGATAAACAGAATAAAATAAAGAAAAATACTTTTGAAAAACTCCAGATTTCTGATCAATGCAGTGATCAGCAAGAGTTCCAGAAGACTAATGATGTTGCATTTCAGCAGAGAGGTTACATAATAGAGATGCAGAATGAGACACATTTTATTTATTATTTACAAAAAATTTTTTGAATGAATAAATATATATTTTTTCTCTCTCCTACCTCTCCTCATTAAAAAAAGATAAAACTCATGACAAATATTCACTGTCAAGCCAAATTCTTGCATTTATAGTGTCCAAAAAAGAACACATTCAAATTAATATTTTTATTTAAAATTTTATTCTATTTTCAGATTCATATGATGTCCTTCTAACTTCTCTCTTCTCCCACTCAACTGAGAAAGGAAGAAAACCAAAACCCCTGTTACAAACATGTATAATCAAGTAAAACAAATTACTGCATTGGACATGTTAAACAAAACAACCACCAAAGAGAGATGTACATTCTAAAATATAGCTAAGGTGTCGATTAGTTATTTTTGACTACACTTGTTATAAGGAAGGACTTCTATATGGTATGTGTTTTAGTGGGAAATAGTAGATGCAAAAAATAAAAGAAATATTAAAATAAAAGAAGAAAAAAGAATTCAGAAGGAGACACAAACAAGGCACTTTTGTTGACTACCTTGTCAAGTTTAATATGCTCTTAAAAACACCAAATTGCAAAGAACTTAATGTTTTCATATACAATTCTCTTTTTTGATCTTTTTATGTTGAAATGTTTGCCTTTTTTTTGTTAAGTTCACAATATAAAGGGAAATTAAAAAAAAAATATTTCATGCAGTGCTCAACCTGCTTCCATCCTTCTCAAGTGAAAGCTTCCTTCTTCCTTTCCCCCATCCAAAAGGAAAAAGTTGATGCACTGTATATATGGGTTGAAGGACAAGTAATAAGGACAGTAAGGAAAAGAGTTCAAAGACTCCCAAGTAACTGCGCCTGCAGATGCTGCCTTCCTTTCCTGTTGTTCCTTGTTCCTGTTCCTATCAGTAATCACCAGTAATGCATGGGGGCCTGCTATCGCAGGTTCTTAGATCTACATTCATAAAAAGAAAGGCAGCTTTTGAGGGGTTAACAATCACTTTAATCATGCTCATGTATCATTCCTTTAACCAAGCACATACTAAGAAAATACAGAGAAATTAAGTCAACAGACATGGCCTCCTCTGCCTGGCCATAATTCAACAGGCAGGTACAACTATCTGACCGTACCAGAAAGGGAAGCATGACATATGGGTTCTCAAAGCCAGGGGACTCCTTAGCAGCTTCCCAGAGTCCTCATCTGGCCAAACAAACACTCTTACAAAAACTAAGCCCCAAAATAAAACCCACAGCTCAGAGTCTTTATACACTTTTTAGACCCAGAGGGCATCACATCCCTTGAGAACCAGTGCCTCATTAGCAAAAGGTATAGACCTTCTTACAAATCTTCCTAGGCTGACAATGGGTGGGAAAGATCTTTCTTAGTCACATTCAAGTAGAGGCATTATACTTCTTGATTATACTAAAACAGAAACAGCAAAAGATCCCACTTTACTTGCCATTACACCTGTGTGGGTAGAAGATCATCTCCCTAGCTATCTATGGTGAGGTATTGAAAGTAATGCTTATTATGCTACTATGTGTCTTAAAGCTGGTTGAGAGGAGGGGATCTATTAATCTGGGGATGGAGGTAAGCTTTACTTGGGAAAGAAGAAATAGGGGAGACTCATAGAAGAGATAGCCTAACATCCTGATGTCAACTAGCCTAAACTCTGAATATTTAGCTTTGTTATATTAATTTACTACCTCCCTCCCTCCACTTTTGTATGTTCTTGACCTTAAGTAATAAAAAAAAAGTTTCTTTGGTCTGCTTCTGGCAGAGAGAGATGACTTTATTGTGCCAAGGAAGTGTCAGGTAGAAATTGATGGGATACTTTAGTTTGTAGAACTCTTGATTCTTGGAAGTGGTGTCTTGGCAATCTCCGTAAAATATTAAGTCCAGATGTGGGTGGGTCTGGAAACCCAGGGCCAGATGAAGCTGTGGGCTATCTCTTAATAGGGCACATCTCAGACTCCTGGAAAAGTCCACGGTTGATTTTAAGTTGTTGAACTGACAACTCTGGAGCAAAGTTCATCATTTAAGGATTGGAGGATGATGAGTACCTCCAACATACATCACCCCTCCATAATCAGCCAGGCCCCAGAACTCTACTTGCTACTGCATTGATGGATTAGGCAGGATGAGGGACTCACTATCTTCCCTACTGCTTCCACATGTACATATCTTCCTTTTTTCCTTTCCACCTTTTTCATTACCACTGCTACTCTGAAGTAATCTGCCTTCCAATGGCTCCATTCACAATCACTGTGATTCTAAATTGAAGACTTCCTAAGCTGAAGCACCCTTCTCTGACCACTCCTTCCTGCTTTCTCATACCTATCCATGTCAGCCTTAGCCTGCCCTGGTCCTTATCACCTTCCACTTCTCCATTGTGCCCTCCAGAATTCCAGTTCTGTGGTTAACAACCTGCCTTTCATATTATATTCATGCCTTCCTCCTGGAAACTATTTTGTATTTTTTTAAAGTGTATAATTAGTTTCTCCCAATATAAGCTCCTTGAGAGCGGAGACTGTTTTGTTTTTAATTTTGTATTCTTAGTGCCTAGAACAGTGTCTGTCACATAGTAGGCGGTTAATAAATGCTTATTGAATGGAATTGACTGTTTATCTTCACCACTTGCATCCCTTGCTCATTTTTTCCATTAGGGATTGGATGGTGCCTTTGTATATTTTAAACAGTTCCTAATAAATTTTGATGTCAAGTTTTTATCTGTACTGTAAAAAGTATTTCTCACTCTCTTATTTTTCTTTTTGTTGTATTGTTTTAATCTAAATATAGGAACTACAGAATTTTTTTATTTCTATGTCGTATAAAAGTTTCATGTAAATCTATTGTTCACCCTTCATTTTCAGAGGACCAGTGACATCACAGGGTGATATCTTGACATGTTTGTGAAGTGAGGCAGAGCTGTCCAAAGTCATCAGCCTCACTCTCTTTTCCAGACACCACACTGGGAGGTCCTGTGGGTAGGAGGTTGTATAAGGGCACTGGGAGTGGGCATGTGTGAGGAAGTAGAAAGAAAGCAGATTAAGAGATGGCAGTTATCAAATATAGACTTTGTATACTAAAGCATCAGGCTTTAGTTGGATAGTGGTTCTAAAGCAGACTGGGAGAAAGGGTTGAGATGTATGGAAAGTGTCATCAGTAAGATTAGTTTGCTTCCTAGACTAGATCCAACCTTAAGACTAGGGAGCTTGTTATGTTATGCTTTTCCTGTATCTTCTTAGCTTCCAAGACACCAGTTAGGCTGGTTACTAGGGGATACTGCTGTATCCTCTGAATGTAAGCTTCTCTGATAAATTGCTCCATGAGAGTAGGAGCTGGGTTCTATTCACTTCTGTATTTCTCTTAGTGCCTTCGGAAGAGCTCAGTAATTGCTCGTTGAAAGAATGAACTCCTTCATTCAAGGGCTGCTTCTACACTGGGCCTTTCCTGATTCTCCTACCTTCAGTTGTTAGGGTTCTCTCCCAATTTTGAGAGGTAGGGCAGCCTAGTGATTAGAGTGCTGAGCTTGGAGTCAAGAAGACTTGAGTCTTAATCCTTAATCCTGCCTCAGATATTGGCTGTGACCTAAGATGCTAATCTTTTTGAGGTTTAGTTTCCGTAATAGGAGGATGATAATAAGCTCCTAAGTCACAGGATTGTTGTGAAACTCAAATGAGATACTGTATGTAAAACACTTTGAAAACCTTAAAGTTATCTAAAAATACAAGTCATCATTGTTGATTTTATATTCATTTGTGCACTTGTACATATATACACATTTAATTACGTATACATTGCGTACTTTTAGATCAATTTATATTTGTGGTTATTCAGTCTTGTCTGACTCTTTATTGACCCATATGGGGTTTTCTTGGTAAAAATATTAAAGCGGTTTGCCATTTCCTTCTCCAGGAAAACAGAGATTAAGTGACTTGCCCAGGGTCACATAGCTAGTGAGTGTCTGAAGCCAGATTTGAATTCAGGAAGATGAGTCTTTCTGACTCATGGCCTGATACTCTCCGCACCGAGCCATTTAGCTTCCAACATTCACTTAAAAACTGGTACTTAACACAGTTTATATTCATTTATGTTGTTGTTTTATGTCTCTAAATGAATGTAAGCTCCTTGGGGACAGGGATTATTTTAGTTTTTGTATGCCCAATGCCTAGCGCACAGTAGATGCTTAATAAATGCTTGTTGAATGGACATATTCAGCCCAATTCTCCTGCTCAAAGCTCAAGGTGAAAATCTACATTTTCACCAAGAAACCCCCTCTATATTTCTAGACTTCATTCATACTCACTAAATTCTGTGCTCCAGATAAATAAGATTGTCATCTCTATGCAGGTGACTCCAAAATCGACATATCCAATCTTCACTTCTATTTTCAGATCCATTCCTGTTTCTCCAATGGTGAGCTAGACATCTCTACCTGGATGTATCATAGACATCCCAAACTTAACATGTTCAAAACAGAATTCACATTATCTTCCCTCCTCAATCCACCCCCTTTCCTAACATCATTATTTCTAAGGAGGAAACAACCATTTTTACAGATCATCAGGTTCACAGTTTTGCCAATTCTACCACCTTAATTTCTCTGATCTGTTTCCTTCTCTCTATTTACGGCACAATCATCCTAATTTATGTTCTCATTGCCTTTCAGTTGGGCTATTGCAATAATCCCTTAATTGGTTTCCTGACCTCAGGTTGCTCCAATCTTTAAACCCTTCTCTACACAGCTGCCAAATTAACATTCCAAAAACTCAAGTTCAAGATTATGCCACTCTCTTGGCCAAGAAGATTCTGCATCTCTCCATTGTCATTAGGGTAAAATAGAATCTCCTTTGTTTGCCATTTAAAGCCCTTTGTAGTCTGCATTCAGCCTATCTTTTCAGGCTGCTCACGTTCCTCCCCAACACATTTTGTGTTCTAGACAAACTAGCTTGATTTCTCTTCTCTAAATATGACATTCCATGACAAGTGAATTCATGGTAGCTAATAAGATCGCCAAGAAAAATAGTATAGAGGGAAAAGAGGAGAGGTTCCTGGAATATATCCCCCAGCAAGTGTTAGGACATGGACAATTCTGCAAGGGAGTCTGTCATATAGGAAGACAATCAGATAGCATTGTCTCAAAAATCTAGGGAGAGAAAGTATCTGGATGAAAGTATTTGGTCAGTAGTTTCATATTACAAAGAGATCAAAGAGGATGAAGATTGAGAAGAGGGCGTTGGATTTAGAAACAAAAGGATCTTTGGTCATCTGAGAGAGAGCAGGTTGAGTCAGTATTAGGATCTGAAGCCAGACTGTAAGGGCTTGAGAAGCTAATAAGTGAGAAAGTGGAGGCAATCATTGTAGACAGCTTTTTCTAGAGTTTGATTGTGAAAAGGAGTAGAAATATAGAGAACAGCAGCTCAGAGGGTTAGTTAATTGAGTTCAGGTCAAATAAGACTGTTTAAAGATGGGGGAAGATTTGGGAGTGTATGAAAGTATCAAGAATGGAGTCAGTAGATAAGGAGAAGTTAAAATTAACTACGGGAAGGAGAGAGACACACAGAGACAGAGAGACACACAGAAACAGAGTTAGAGACACAGAAAGACAGAGAAAATCAAAGGATCAAGCAGTAGGGAATGGAATTGAGGGTAGTGGGGTTAGCATTGGCAAGAAGGGCCACCTCATTAACTAACTCATTATCAAACCAGCTAGATTCACTTGATAGGATTTCACTTTGGAGAATTCTTAGGATTGTGTGTTAGGTCCTCTCTTGTTTACAGTACAATAAGCTCGCTAACTTTGTGTCATTGAGATGAATAGTTTATCCTAATCTGTGGCAGATAAACACTAAATTAATTATGTGTTGAATTGAATTGAGAGGTGTCATGATCTATAATAGGCTGTTTATGTAGTCAGAAGTCTGTAATCTGCTAGATTATCTACTTTCCTGTGTGACTTTGGGAAATGGTCTTAATTTCTTCCTCTGTAAAATGAGGGATTTTAGGTTGTCCCTAATGATTTAGATATCCCTAAGAGGGCTTTAGATGGTCCCTAAGATCCTTTACAGTTTACAATGATCACTTCATGGTAAATATTCAGCAATCAATGTTTTTGAAAAGAAGTACTTTTGTAATCAAGAAGAATTTTTATTAGAATTATCTTCACTTATCCGATAAGTCATCTCACTCATTAACCATGAGCAGTTCGATGACATTTGGAGCCACTTGCTTGATTCCACAAACAGTTGTACCTTCTTCTGAGCCTGAGTCTAATTTAAGCCATTGATGCAAGTTGGAAAATTCTTGAAACA